>CAVLGL010000001.1:0-5382500 GCA_963668995.1 Parnassius mnemosyne | reverse complement strand
CTTCGAAAGTTAGTCTCGGTCTACCTCGACACCTTTTAATATTAACTTTCGCGCTATATATTTTCTTCACCATTCGGTCTTCACTCATTCGCTCAACGTGCCCAAACCACCGAAGCACGCCCTTATCAATTTTTGTGATAAGGTCATCTTTCAAACCTGCCATATTGCGAATCTCTTCGTTTCGCTTTTGGTCGGCCATGGTAACGCCGCACATTTTACGAAGAGATCGCATCTCCACTGCATTCAACTTACTTTTATGCTTCTTCTGGCATACCCAGGTTTCGCTGCCATATAACAAAGTCGGTACCAACACTGCGTTATGTATTGCAAGGCGTGCACTCTTCGCTACGCCTTGCCTTTTGACTAACGCAGTCAGGGCACCTTTGTTCCCGGCAGCGACACGCCTGTCCACATCTAAATCACATCTTCCATCCCGGCTAAAAGCACTCCCCAAGTATACAATTTCATTTACCTGTTCTAGACATTCCTGATTTACCCATATTTCACACTTCGTTCTCTCTTCGTCCCTTTCAAATACCAGAACCTTAGTTTTATTAGCATTCAAACGGAGACCTTTAATTTCACATTCCTCTTTCATACACGTGACTAATGCCTGCAGTTCTGCCTCTGATGGTGCAATAAGCACTGCATCATCAGCATACAGCAGACAATTTACTTTAATGTCACCTAATTTCACACCCAAACAACTATCTTTCAGCTTCTGTAAACAGCTGTTGAGATACAGTATGAACAGCCAGGAAGACATGACACAACCCTGCTTTACGCCCGTTTGGACGTTAAACATGGGTGACAGGTCATGCCCTACCCGCACACAGGCTTTACAGTCACAGTAAAGAGACTGCACAGCCCTTAGCAATCGACCATTCACACCATACCCCGGCAACAGTTCCCACATTTTCTTCCTTACAACCTTATCAAATGCTTTCTCAAGATCCACAAAAGCACAGAAAATCTTCTGGTTATCAGCCAGAAGCTTTTCCGTGATCATGCGGAGAGAAAACATTTGATCCGTGCATCCTCTTCCAGGTCTAAATCCGCATTGTGCCTCCCATAGAAATCTTTCCGATTTCTCTTGCATCCTACGTGTCAAAACCTTCGAGTAAACTTTACTTGCTAAACTGGTCAAGCTGATCGCCCGATAGCATCCGCAGTCAAAATGTGAACCTTTACCTTTATATAAAGGCACAATGACTGCGGATCGCCAATCATCCGGGACATCCCCCGTCCAGCAGCACAAATTGCACAACAGATGAAAGCTGTCCCAGACGCGAGGCCCACCATACTTGACCATTTCAGCAGTAACTCTGTCTAGTCCCGCAGCCTTACCACATTTCAAACTTCGAATCGCACGTTCAATCTCTTTCATACTGATGACCTCAGTGTCATCGAGGTCCGGGTCTGGCGTACCAGTCACGGCGTCATCCCCGGATCCCTCACTAAGATCATCACACGCATACATTTCTCTATGAAATTCGCTCCATCGCTGCATGACGTCCGATTTTTCTGAGAGGACGTCATTAAATCTCGAAAGCACTTTGTTCATTCTTAAGGCCGTCGCACCACTTCGGGTCCTTCCAACCTCTTTCCAGAAGAGTTTGGAGTTCTCCTTAAAGTTGTGCGACAACCTTTCGTCCGCTTCCATTCTACACCTTTCACGCACTTCCTCAATCAATGCTTTCGTGTGAACTTTCTGCAGCTTATATCTTTCTTTCATCTTCTCTCTCATATCCTTATCATTACTAGAGGCCAAGTAGTCTAACCATGCTTTCTTCTTCTTTTTTACAGCTTCTTTCACTTCATCATTCCACCATGCATCTCTTCTTTTACTACTGCCTCTTTTTATTGTTCCACACACTTCTTTCGCTGCACTTACCATTCCATCCCTAAGGTTCTGCCATGTTCTTTCTACACATTCTTTTCTACCATCGATGGTGTCAAGCTTTTCGGCTACCCTCGCATGATATTTGTCCCTAGTATCCGCCTCCTGAAGCTTCCAGCTTCGGATGCGACAGACCGACTGTGGTTCTGTTACTGCCGTCTGGTAGCGCCAACCCGCGAACAGACCCCTAAATCTAGTAATCACTAGATAGTGATCCGTTCCCAGGTCAGCACCCCTGAACACTCGCGTATCCATCACCTGTTTTCGCAGTCGGTCATCCATCAGGAACAAATCGATCATACTTCTCTCATTCTTTCGTTCTCTAGTATACATATGGATTTTCTTGTGATTAAACATAGTGTTTGTCACACGTTTAACAGTGGTAGAGCCACGCGGCAGCTTTTGCTGTCGCACGGATGGGCCGGCTCGAACCGGGGTGGTACCACGACCTCACAGAAAACCAGCGTAAAGTAGAGGTTTACCTCTGCGTTTCGCTTGGTGAGTGCAGGTGGCCGGAGGCCCTTTTTACTGGAAATGAGGCATTCCATCTTAGTCCTCACGGGTGACAACGCATCTGCATTTTGATTCGTAATTGAGGATAGATGTAGATGTGTATGGGCCGCAGCAACCACTTACCATCAGGTGGACTGTGTACCCGTTTGTCACCCTTATCCTATAAAAAAAAAAAAAAAAAAATGAAGACCCTTTTCCTTGCACACCGCCAGTATAAGCTTGCCAGCATCATTAACCCTTTTATCGCCAAACTTTCCAAGTACCGACTCGTACCCTGGTCGAGCGGTACCAACCCATCCATTCAAATCACCACATACAACAATTCTTTCGTTTCCCCTAGCCAAATCTAGAACTTCTCTTACATTTTCCCAAAACTCCTCTAGCTTAGTCCTGGACGACGAAGCTACCGGCGCATAAACAGCCAAAAGGAATAACTTCGTCAGTCCCAATTTAAAGCGAACCCAGAGAAGTCTTGAGTTCACAACCTGTCGTGAAGCGACAATTAAAAAAAAATAGAACCTAACCTAAGTACAACAAAACAACAAAAGTAGAGCCAGAAAACAATATATTTAAATTTATAAAAGGTATTTACAATTTTATAAAAAAAAATGATGTGAGGATGATGATGAATGAAGTGATACAATTAGATTATAAAAAAAATAAAGGTGAGAGAATAGGGGAATATAGCGTTGAAGTGGGGCCTAAAAGTCGAAGCGACACACGTTGCGTTTGTAGAAGTAGGTTTCTTAGCAGCGACGGCACGCAGCGCCTGAAGCCAGCACACGCCGTTTGCGCTTGTAGAAGTAGGTTTCTTAGCAGCGACGGCGCGCAGCGCCTGGAGCCAGTACACGCAGCGTCCGGAACCGGCGCACGTAGCGCCTGGAGAAGGGGCGCTCAACACTTAGAACCAGCAGTTGCAGCGCCCAAAGGTAGCGCCGGCGGTAGGTGCACTCGGCGCCTGGAGTAAGTAGTAAAAGTGCCCGGAGTAGTGTGGCCCCCGCGTTTGTAGTAGACTCGAAGCGACTTCCGAGGTAGATGGAGGCTTGTAGGATACCGGAGTGGCGCGGCCCGAGTTTGAAGAAGGCTTCGCCGAAGACTTCACTTGTAAATGGAGGCTTGCAGGATCCCGGGGCAGTGCGGCCCCGGGATAAGGCCTTTAGGAGATACTTCCAATTCGCGAACTGAAGAGAGACTGCCTTTCTTCACCGATTGTTCGGCTTTTATACCTTTCTAGAGAGAACGGAAAAATTATTTAAATTATACGCAAATTTTTTGTAAATGGTCAAGAGAAAAGAGGATTTATGTGTAATTATCGAAATAGGAATAACAGGTCGGTAGCAAATTTGAATATAATTTCCATGGAAACGATATAAATAAGAAAGACAAATATGTCAAATTTTTGTTTTTGGTTTATAATAAGAAAACTATAAGATTTAAGTGGAAAATGAGATATTATTGATATAGGAAAAAAGGTAGCGCAACTGCCCACACAAAGTCCAAGATTGTAGAGTTACGGAAAACTAGCTAAAAGATAGAAAAAGGTAGACTCCATTGACACCAATTTAAAAGTGCTGATAATGTGAAAATACGAAGTAGAAATGATTTGTTATTGTGTTCTTATGGTTTAAAATCGTTACAGGATCCTATGGAAATAAAGGTGATGTAAAATATCCAGTTTTGAGGTGAATGCAGAAAATCGAAACAGAATGGAAAAATGAATTTAAAATAATGAAAAATATACATATGTAAGTAGCATAACACTACAAACCTTATATTCAGTCATAACATCGACCAACCGAGAAGACAGCAGCACCCCCACTCCCAGTTCTCGCTCTCCGGGACTCCGGACCATAGAGCTAACGCCCCGCCAGGGAGCTCTTCAGTACCACTGCCCTTCCGTTTGGTCTCCGACATACACACGACATCTAATTCTCTTTCTTTCATTATTTCAATCAACTCATTTATCTTATCTCTCATGCCTCCTCTAACATTCCACGTGCCAACTCTGCACTCTGTCCTCCACCTTCCGCCGTGTCGGGCTGTGCGTGACGGGTGGCGGTCCCCATCGCCGCTTTGCACGCTGCATTCCACACCAACGGGGACGAGCTGGTTTGCGTCGCCTTGGGGGAACGCCCTAACCCTCGTTGGCATGGGTGCGCAGCTAGTAGAATTGCAGCCCTGAAAAGGGCTGGCAGGGGTCGCTACGAGCACGCTTCTACAATGAATAACTTTTTTATCTATCTATCTATTGTATTCCTAGAATAATTTCATACAATGTCATAGCATTCGAGGGGTGAGAACCTGGTGACTTGTACTACAGGCTTATACTCGTATATGCCTACTTCAGGCACCAGCTTCTCACATAATAAAATTCTGTTTAAGTACTACTAGATTTACATTGTTTTACTTTATGTTACGTGAGAAGATAAATAAAGACTTTATTATTATTATAAATATTATTAATATTTATACTTATGTTTTTTAAGATTTATTAGGAATGTGGATTCGTATATTAATAATTATAGCAAGTAGAATCACTATATAATTTTTTTAAATTAAATTTTTATATTATACTATTTAACATTTAGAGTAATAAATTTATTCATATTTTATTAATTTTTTGAAGGTAGATTAGTTTTGACTTAAATGTTAATTATTGGTTCAGGATATCAACCTAAACGAATTCAGGCTGGAATATATTTTTTTTTTACTTATCTATTACTTCATACTTTATTTGCTTCTTTACCAATATTAATAGGGTTTTATTTAGTTTTGATTATTTAAATTATTTACCTATTTTATAAAAAAAAATTTATATACATATTATATCAATCAAATATCATAATTTATACATAATATATCAATAATTTTAGCTTTTTTTTTATAAAACTACCTATGTAGTTTGTATTTTATGATTACTCAGGAATGTAGTTTGTGGCAATCGATGGAGAAGGCCTATGTTTAGAAGAGGACTTGTGATGGTGTTAATAGTGATATTTAATAAACTATCTTTTGCAATCACGTCAACAAGAGCCGTGGTAGCTAAGATGGTTATTATATTACATATTATACTCGCTTTAAATTTCACAGTACGCGGGAAATCCGGGTTCGATCCCCGCTGGCACCAATAAAATTGTTAATTTCAATTTTAAGTACTGATTTACCACGTGCTCGGCGGTGAGGGAAAACATACGAGGATAGATGTAGATGTCTATGGGCCGCAGCAACCACTTACCATGAGGTGGACTGTGTGCTCGTTTGTCACCCTTATCCTATAAAAAAAACATCGTGAGGAAACCTACATGTCTGAGAAATAAGAAAAAAACATTTTTCGCAGACATGTGAAAATTGCCAACATGCATTGGAGACATTTCCTTGCCCTAAAAACTCCCTTAGAAATGAGGGAGGCCTGTGCCCCGCAGTGGGACGTATATAGGTTGTAACTTTATCTAACTTTAATCATGCCATATCTACCACAGTTCTTTTTAATAAATTAATAAATATTTAATAATATACTTTTTATCTGTAACCATCATCATAGCATTAATACCACCAACTATTTTTTTTATAGAATAAGAGTGACAAATGAGCACGTAGTCCACCGGATGATAAGTGCATTATGTGACCCATAGACATCCACATCGAACCTCGATTGAGAATAAAAATGCAGATGCGTTGTCAGGCTTGAGTTTCTGGTCAAAAGGGTTTTCGGTTCTTTATACTCACTATACAAAGCACAGCAGCATTAAGCTGCGATTTTACGCTGGTATTAAGTAAAAGCGTGGCCCCACATCGCTCAAGCCGACTCATTCGTGTTAGAAATATAATATAGCTGCAATGTGGCTCTATCACGTGCATCGATAATCTTATGATTTAAAATTTGTGAAATTCCTTATATATTTTAATTTTATCTCATAAACTTTATCCGATGAATTTAAATTTATGGAATATCAAAAGTATAAAAACGATTCCTCTGGAATATTCGATTCAAAATAACAAGCGTTGAAGTTTGCAGCGACACTTTCTTAAACACTCAAACTGCCGTCCAGAAGGAAAATTAATTTTAGACACAACTTAGAGGTTAGGTTTTTATTTAGAAGGCCACGCATAAAGTGTCTGCACAACTTGAGACTAAAACTATTAAAGTGTCCTCTACTTTGTTTGTTCACCCGTTTTACAATCCACCACATTGTGGAATACAGCAAAATAAACAAACATAAATATTAATTTCATCTATCCAGGTTTGGAAATTAAAAAAAAAGGTTTAAATAATCTTGTTTCTTTAATAATCCTTGCAAAGGTTAATTTAAAAGCCGATCTTATACTATATTGATTTTTGAGAAATAGTAATAATAATGTCCTGTAGACTCAACTTCGGTCACGGCGGCCAGTCTGAACGGAGACTAGCCATCTATCCAAGAGAAGATTATAGTGTCGGAGTGTATGCGCAAGCACAGGAGCACTCTCTATTCCCTTACTCTCATAAACCGATCGAACGGTAGTCCAACAGAACCGAAGAGATATCGGGCGCAGTACCAACGGCTTTACGTGCTTTCCGAGGCACGGGGGTGAAACACGGGAACTTCCTGACTCCTGTCCGCTACTGAGCATTTTATGACAGAAAAACACAATTACGGATGTCAGCCAGAACCGGGATTTGAACCCAGGACCTGATAATCGGCAACCGCGTTTACGAACACTAGACAAACGAGGCAGTGATCCATGTTGTAATACGTCGCTACGATCAGTAACGACGTCATCGCTTCTGTATCTGTCGGCAATGCACCTACAAAACCTTCAAAGTTTTAATTAAAGTGTGTGGATGTTTCAACTAAGAAATTAATTCATAACGGATTTAATCTTGTGACACGCGGTGTTTCACAAAGGTAACACCTGTTTAATAATACTTGCTTACTATATTAGAAGTGGAAATTTTTTAATTGAGATTGTAATGTTAATTCAGTTAATTAATTAATTGTAATTACCTAAAAAGGGTAATCCAATCCCTTTTTAGGTAATTGCAAAGAGCCAAAGCTCAATAAAGGACTTATGATGGGCTGTAATAAGTGACACAATATTTGATATGTGGTAGAGCCATTTTATACGCAATGGGGTTATCATAACCACTGATATAATCTTTGGAAGTATTCATTTGTGCATTTCTTACGGTCTATTTAAAACTCACTTCCAAATATAGACATTCCCCTAAGACTGCCTGATTTGCATTGCTCTTTTATAAAAGTCTTCTTTAAATATTTTTAGGCTAGAACTTGACTAAATACTCATCTGATGATGATGCTGCCCTAAAAAAATTTGGATGTAAAACTGGAGAATAAATTCAGTTCTCAAAGTCATGATTTTGTCCTTTAGTCCACAGAAATTAAATTTCAATTTTTTTGCGAGATTAATCTTATAAAATATATTTTTAAAAGTGTAAAATTTACGATCATTATTTCTGTAGCTACGATAAGAATAGCCAAATATTAAAACGATGAAGTTTTGTAGTTAAAGCTCAATTTAAATTTCTCTTTGGCCTCAGTAGTGAACAATGTTCGTTTATAAATATTTTTCCGTATAATGTCGTTTGACATTGTACGATTGCTTTTATCTCTGGCGCTGAGGATTACTGTTATTTCATTAAATTACCATTCATTACAGTATAGCACAAAGCGCAATTTTTATCTCCAAGAACCTGGCTTATCTAATGTGAAAAAATAATTATAAAATACACTCAACAGTCGACAGTATCAGTTTACAGTGGACAGTCTCAACTGGCGTCTACTGTAGCGCGTAGATACCTCTAACGACAACCAAAATATCTTGTGTCCTCTTAACAATTTCATGGAAGCCTTACAGTCTGTGTTTTAATCGTTTAAGACTTGTATGGTAAGTTTTACCGTTTTATGGTTGTGTATGCTCACTAACCCATAATCCGTTCGTGTCTAAGAGTTTACACGTATCCCCCAGGTGGTGCTAAACGAGCGACAAAGCCGAAACGATAGATTCGGCTCCTCGCCGTATGGTAGCGGCTTAAAATCTACCATCATTTAGTCGCAACATGAGCGAACAATTAAAAGAAATGGCCCCGAGTTCCCGGCGCCCCTTTAATGGGGCAGGGGTGCGAAGAATCTCCGGGGGGAAAACCGGCGACGAGGTTCGCCACCCGCCACATTCTGTCTCCCGGAGGGGCAAAAAGTGGATTGCGGAGGCCCGTTTGGCTACGCTGAATGTATATGGAGCAATGAATGATAAGATGGATGAAATATGCGAAATGATGAATGATAGAGGAATAGATGTGTTATGTGTGAATGAGACGAAACGAAAGGGAAGGGATGTCACTGCACATGGCATGTATATCGCTTACTGGTCTGGTGTATAAGAGACCGAGCGGGCATGCCAGGGAGTCGGTGTCATCCTTTCAGAAAGAATGGTCAATGTGTGAAAGAGTATGAATGTGTAAGCCCAAGGCTGCTGTGGATATGAATGAAAGTGGGCTTAAAGAAGTTGTTCGTGCTTGGGGTGTACGTCCCAGATATATCTGAGCCCACTTATCTCTGAGAGCAGTTTTGGGCCATGGTAAGGCTGATGTTGACGAAGTGTAAGGAAAATGAAAAATTTATTATGTTAGGAGATTTTAATGGAAGGGTTGGGGTGAAGAGGTTTGGTTATGAAAGGATATTAGGAACGTTTGGTGATGAAAGAATAAATAAGAATGGTGAAGTCCTCCTCACCATATGTGTGGGAAAGAATCTTTTTGTGGCGAACACTTTCTTTCGCCATAAGAGGATTTACATGTTTAAATGGGAAAGAGGGGATGATAGAAGCATGATAGATTTCATAATTGTGGATGAAAGAATGAGGAGCGCTGTGGTAGATACAAGGGCTTACCGTGGGTCCAACGTAGGGACGGATCATTACTTGGACTTATACCGAATTTATGGTCTATTCAAGCGTAAGCGGCATCGGACATCTGTGTCTACCACTGCGTTACAGCGTATAAAAATAGAGAGGTTACAAGATGACGGTGTGAAAGAGAAGTATAAATGCAGACTGAGGGAAAATATAAGTGTGTTGAATGAATTATGTATGAATGATTTACACTTGAAGAATGTATGGAATAATGTTAAGAAACTTTTGGTGGATACAGCCACCGAAGTATGTAGTGTGAGTAAGAGAACGAATAAAAGGAAAAATAATGCGTTGTGGTGGGATGATAAGGTACGGATGGAAGTTGAAGCAAAGAAGAGAGCATGGCTAAATTTACTAGCAACCAAAGCTGGTTATTCTGGCGGTATGAATGATGAGATTGAAAGAAAAAAGGCAGACTTTAGACGTTTAAATAAGAGAAAAAAAATAAGTTTTTGAAAAGAAAAAGCAAGAAAGAATACATAAAAATGATAGAAGGATATCTGATAACTTCCAGGCAAATATTAAAATGTTCTGGAAGATCGTAAGAACTGCCAGGGGAAATTCAAAACAGCCTAGAATGAATGCTATACAAGACGAGAATGGCTGCATGCTGAATATTGAAGTTTCGAATTTAAAAAGATGGAAGGAATACTTTAAAAGTTTGTTTCAGAGTGAAGAGTCGTCTGAAGTAAGAGAAATAGAAATTCTGGTAGAAGTGGAGAGAGGTAGGGAGATAAGTGTAGATGAAATAATGAAAGCAATGAAAAGCATGAAAGCAGGTAAGGCAGCCGGATATGATAGAGTATCACTCGAATTGCTAAGGGCTGGAGAGGGTGTGGTTGCAGGCCTGCTGTACACCTTGTTTGATTTTTGTTGGGAACTGAAGCGGGTACCGGAAGACTGGTGCAAGGCCGTTACAGTCCCAATACATAAGGGAAAGGGGTCGCAGCAGGACTGTAAAAACTGCCGTGGTATCAGCTTGCTTAGCATTGTGGGTAAACTGTATGCTAAGGCGTTAATTAAAAGAGTTATGGAAGAAACTGATGGAAAAATTTGGGATGTGCAAGCTCGATTTATAAAGGGGATGAGGTATACGGATCAAGTCGTTTCCATGCGCATGATTGCGGAGAAATTTCTGGCCAAAAACCAGAAAGTTTTATGTGCGTTTATGGACTTGGAAAAGGCTTATGACAGAATGGACAGGAACGGGTTATGGCAAACAATGACCTCATTTGGTTTGAGCGCTGGTTTGATACACGCATTAAAGTCTCTTTATAGGGACTCTGGTGCTTGTGTAAGGATCAACGGGGTCTATTCGGACTGGTTTGGCATTCAAAAAGGTGTCAGACAGGGGTGTGTTGCTTCTCCGTGGCTGTTTAACCTATTTATGGACAGTTGTTTGCAAACTTTGAAAGTTGAAGAATGTGGGTTGAGAATGGGTGAGTTATCCGTCAAATGCCTTTTCTACACCGATGATCAAGTCATATTTGCATCGTCAACGGCCGAATTGCAAAAGATGATTACTTTAATGAACTGGTCATTAAAAGAAAGGGGTATGAAAGTGAACGCAAATAAGACGAAAGTTATGGTTTTTTAAAAAGAAGAAAGTAAAACGTTATGTGAAATAAGAATAGAAGGGGAGTTGATTGAGCTAGTGAATGAGTTTGTATATTTGGTATGTTTATTTAGCAGGGATGGGAGATATGATAAGGATATGGAACGACGAGTGAACGCAGGAAATAGAGTTAATGGAGCTCTACACGCTATTATGAAGAGTCAGAATGTGTCAAAGAAGGCACATATAGCAATTCATAATGCTGTGTTAGTCCCTACTTTAATGTATGGTAGTGAAAGTTGGGTCTGGCAGAAGAAGCATGTGAGAAGAATAAATGCTGTAGAAATGCGGTTCTGAAGGAATATGCTAGGGGTGAATCTGAATGACAGGGTGAGAAATTGTGTGATAAGAGAAAAGTGTGGTTTGCAAGATGTCATTGTGACATGTGGATTAAGAAAGGAATGCTTCGGTGGTTTGGTCATGTAGAAAAAATGAACGAGAAAAGAGTGACAAAGCAAATTTATGTTGCAGAAGTGAACAGCAGGGTCGGTAAAGGACGCCCTAGACGAAGGTTTATCGACTAAATCGGCGATACATTAAAATGGGCCAGATTAGGAGTACCCTTAACCGACGAGCGTGTATGCGTAGATATATGGATGTAAAGGAGGCGAGAGAGGTATGTCAGGATCGCGCCAAATGGAAGTCCGTAGTCTCTGCCTATCCCTCTTGGTGAAAGGTGTGTGTATTTATGTGTGTGTCTAAGAAGTGACAGAGGCAAATAAAACAGGAGGCAGACAGCGGAGTCTTGCTTATAAAAACTAGAACATAAAAAAATATGGTTGCCAACGCTAGTGGCGTGCTATATATGGCAAATATCTTCCTTATGAGCCATTGTATGAGGAAGCCTATATTCATTCAACGTTGTATGGTATGATTACTCTGTCATCTATCGGAAGCCATAATATTTTTTTGTATTTCTCATAGTCACCTGTAAGACTCCCACGGGACGAAATTGTGTGGTAAATTAACGCACGGTAGTAAGTGCATTAATATAATTTGAATATATATATAAGTGAACATGCTTGCTTACGTAGCTTAAAATCCCAGTGAATTCGATCCAATTCCTTTTACTAAGAGTCGAAATGAATGGTGGTTGCGAAGTTTTCCAATTAGAATGGGTATGATTAAACCTCTCCAATTTAAATCTGAAAGCGAAACAACGTGCTTAGATTTTTACTGGATTTCCAATATTTATGGCGGCACAGTAGCCCTTCGCTCGTTTCTCTTATCACAAACTTTACCAAACCGAATTTAACTGAAACGTATATATTTCTTATTATATTTTGTTAATATTTTAAATGACAATATTTATTTATATTTATAGTCAATATTTTTTACTGTTTTCTTGTTCTATTGATCGAAAATGTGGTTGCTGATCATAAGGCCCCAGGTTTGAATCCCGAGTCGACTCAAAAACAGTTATTAGTTTTTCTAGCCAAAAAATCCTCAGTAGCAGAAAGGAGTCAGGAAGTTGGCGGCGGTTCAACCTCGTGTCTGGGAAAGCACATCATGTGCCTGATCTCTCTCCGGTTGTGTTTGTTTCTGTCTCATCAGACTATGAGAGTTGGAGTATAGCGAGTGCATCTATGCTTACGCATACACTCAGGCAATATAATCCAGACCTTCGCAGATGCCTAGTCTCCGGATATTGGCTGCCGTGGCCGAAATTCGGTCTAGAGGACATTATGATTTTTCAAAGCGACAGTAGACTAATGGTTAAAGATACGGACTGCGAAACTAAACAGTCGTGGGTTCAAATCCGCCATTCGACTGTAGTCGTGAACCACTCGTAGAACAAGCACTTTGAGTTTAGTTGGATTCATAATTGTACTAAAAATACCATTTTAAGTACAACTATCAATACAAAAATGGGCTAATAGGCTAATACTGTATCATATAACTATTATTACCTTATAGTGGCGATGAAGAAATATCCGCTACCCCATATAGTCCCGTGGGTGTCGTAAGAGGCGACAAAGGGAAACAGAAAACGTAGATGGGCAGCAGCATCGTCGTGATAACAGCTCAAAATAGTAAAACTATGGTTTGCAATCCACCTGCCAGGCATGGCAACTACAGCAAAATTCAAATAAAGGCCTGCAACTCACCTGAACTTCCCCTGGTGTTGCAGTTGTTCATGGGCGGCGGTCGAGACTTACCATAAGAAAGTGGTAATTTATACGTGGTAGAGCCACGCTGCAGCTACTCGTATATTAGTAGTACAAAGTAGCACAACTGGATCTTCTAGACCGGGGACGGGCCACGTTCTCACAGAATACCAGTGTAAAATGGCAGCTTGACACTGCTGTGTTTCGTGTGTGATGAGTGTAGAGAACCAGAGATCCTTTTTACTGTAAACGAGGCATTCCATATTAGTCCTAACGGGTGACAACTCATCTGCATTTTGATTCTTTATTGAGGATAAATGTAGACGTCTAAGGGTCACAGCAACCATTTACCATCAAGTGGAGTGTGTGCTCGTTTGTCACACTTATCCTATAAAAAATACAAAGAGGCTTAGGAAGGTAGCGACAATCGTCGCTACAAAATACTGATGTCTACCCAAAATTTTCGCAAGGTGTTGAAATAAAAAAAAATATAAACACAATACGGCATAGGGATATTTTCACAATGTCTGCTCGCTTGCCAACCTATTCTTAAAAAAATAAGATGTGCGCATGCTCGTTTAATAAAAAAATCACCTTTTAAGGCAATCTACGAAGGAGGCCTATCTTCAGCACTTGATTTCTATATGTATAATGTAATGAATGGATGGATAGATTGATAATCTGTTATATTTACAGAAATTTAAGAATATTCTAATAATAAAATAAAATATATAAAACTTTCATTGCAATGTTTTATATTCGAATATTTTACGGATTAGAACATTTTATAGCGTTTAATATAGCTTATTTTATTTCTCGACGTTTCGAGTGCTTTGTAGCTCCTATTGTCATGAAGCAGATTGAGATGTTAATGAACATCCTTCGCAGCAGGGAATTGGATGTACCTAGAAGGCTACTACTGAACAAACATCTCCGTCATAAATTTACTTATAAAGCAATTTATTCCCCCCCCCCCATGAAGTAATTAACGTTTCATATTTGCCACGCATGGCATGCAGGTTAGCAACCTCAGTTATATATTATTTCGTGTAGGTATCAGCTAGATTCTGCTACCCATCTTATGTTTCAGTTTCAATTAGTCGCTGCTTAAGATACCACTCTCCTCCTCTGACCTCTAAAGGTTCTTGCCCATCTGTTGTCCTTTTTTTTATCGTGGGAAATTGTCATGGATACCTTCTGTTGCGGGGGCAACGGAAAGGTTATGCCGGACTCCTACCGGCCAAAACCCCACGGTGGTCTCCATTAGCGTATATGAGGGGTCCCGGGATCTCCGTTCGTAACGCAACCGGGGCCCCTCTCTCGCTTTGCTCTATTAAAGCACGTCCCGGGGGCAGTCCTTACTACCCCCAGCACTCGCAATGCTATCATGGTGCTCGAGACCACTTTCAAGTCACCGTCCTCCTCAGGTGTTACATCACTATACGCTCGGGGCCCCCGCCCCGAGTGCCCGTAACCCCCGAGGTCCCGTTTCTGGTAGGGGAACACCATCATCAAGGGGAGGGCCCTGACGAACGCCTTGGCGGCGTCGTCTTCGAGCGGGATCTGTCCTCTCCCGACACCGCTCAGCAGCCTCCTTATGGATCATAACGGATTCACAGAAGGTGGCTACGGCCCTCCACGCGGAGTCCCTGCTCAGCATCACCAACACGACTGCCAGCACGGAGAGGTTCTGACCGATCCGGCTTACCAGGACCGTCCACTCCCGTTCACACGCTGGGCATGTTGCCAGCGTATGGGATGCGGAGTCCTGTACCTGCCCACCGCAGTGGAAACAGTTCGCTGTCGCTTCCCGTCCAATCTTACACAAATAATCACCGAAGCACCCGTGCCCGGTCATTATCTGTGTAAGTCTGTAGGTAAGTCTTCCTGTTCTTCGATGCATCCAGGCTTCAAAGTGCGGCAGGATTGCTCCAACAACGCGTTTACACGCATAACGCTCTTCAGAGAGGCGAGCGCGCCACGTTTCGAAAGCGTTAATTCGTTCCTGCCGCTTGACCACAGTAGCGGACCCAGCACCGAGCCCTGTAGAACCCCACGTCTGATCTCCCTCCTGATCTTTCTACCATTTTGCCCCATGTACAGGATGTACCTATCGCGCAATTAGTCCCCAATAACACCTTGCAGATAGGGGAGAACCTGATGGTTTTTTTTTATAGAATAGGGGGCAAACGAGCATGCGGCTCACCTGATGGTAAGTGACTACCGCCGCCCATGAACAACCGCAACACCAGGGGAATTGCAGATGCGTTGCCGGCCTTTTAAAAAGGAGTTGGCTCTTTTCATGAAGGTCCCTAAGTCGTATCGGTCCGGAAAAATCGCTCGTGGTAAACTATTCCACAAGGAAGTTGTGCGAGGAAGAAAACATCTTCTACATCGCACAGTGGTGGACTGCCAATCATCCAGATGGTGTTGATGGTATCGGGAGTTCTGCCGCGATGTGCGTTCGTGATATTTGGCGGCTGGGATTAATCCGAACAATTCCTCAGAGCACTCCCCGTGATAGATGCGATAAAATACGCAAAGAGATGCAACATCTCTACGCAGTGCCAGTGTATCGAGCCGATTGGAAAGAACTCGGTCGTCGACGATTCGAATCGCTCTGCGCTGGATGCGGTCAAGTGGAAGGATCTGGCACTGGGGTGCCCCGGCCCAGAGATGAGAACAGTATTCCATGTGGGGCCGAACTTGCGCTTTGTAAAGTTGCAAGCTATGTGCCGGCATGAAATACTGTCTCGCTCTGCTGAGCTCGCCAAGCTTTTTAGAGGCCAATTTGGCCTTCCCTTCCAAGTGACCACGAAACTGCACGCTGTTCGATATGTCGACGCCAAGAATTCCGATACTGGCTGAAGCAGCAAGGGGAGTGCCTTGAAACTGAAGAGATACGACAAAGGGGTTCTTTTTAGCGGTAAACACGCAAACTTGTGTCTTATGGGGATTGGACTAGATTTGGTCGGCCCCAATCCGAGACTTTGTTAAGCAAAGACTCGACTTCAGACACAAGTTTGTCCCGGTACTCGGCGACGTTTTCCCGAGAAATATTAGCACGGCCGGTATATAAGCCATACCCAGTGCTGTCGTCTGCATAGCAATGAATTGTGGAACACCAGCGTTGATAGGCTTAAAATCAGAGCATGCACCGTCTACTACGACCTTGATGCTCCGATCAGCAAGGAAACTGGTGATCCATTTGCATAATTTCTCGGGAAGCCCATAGGAAGGAAGCTTCGAAAGAAGCGCCTTGTGCCAGATCCGATCGAAGGCCTTCGCTATGTCCAAACTAACGGCCAATGCCTCCCCCTTGGACTCTACTGCCTCCGCCCATCTATGAGTTAAGTAAACTAGAAGATCACCTGCTGATCAACCCCGACGAAAACCGTACTGACGGTCACTGATCAGCTGGTGATCCTCAAGGTACCTCATGAGCTGGCAATTTATAATGGACTCCATTATTTTGGAGAACAAGGAGGTGATGGCGATAGGCCTGTAGTTGGACGGGTCTGAGCGGTCGCCTTTTTTAGGGATCGGGTGGACCAAAGCTGTCTTCGGGACAGACATCTTAATTCGGGACTACGCCTTGGGAGTAGGGGTACCGGAAAAGACGCGTTAAAACCGGTGCCAACTCCGGAGCACACGTCTTCAACACAATGGGAGGGACTCCATCGGGCCCACTCGACTTGCTGACGTCCAGGGAGAAGAGTGCTTTGCGAACCGAGCGCTGTGTAAATCGCACATCCGGCATGGAGCACTCACATCGCGGGATGGTCGGCGGTGTGTTCCCCCCGTCATCTAGAGTCGAGTTAGACGCAAAAAGAGAGCACAACAGATCCGCTTTCTCTTTTGCGGCATGTGAGTCGTGAGTCCTCCTCTCTGTGCAGAGATGGAAGGGCTGACAGAAGTTCCCTTGGACAGCCTTGGCGAGAGACCAGAATGCACGGGTTCCCGAAGGAAGGCGAACTAGCTTCTCGCCAATTCTGCCAATGTGCTCAGACCTTGCCTTGGCAATGACGCTTTTGAAGGACCTGGAGGCGGAATTATACTTCTTTTTAAGTGCGCTGGTGTTTAAATCCCGAGACGTTGATGCGTCAACCCAGGCCTGGTAGCACTCCTGCTTATAGCGTGATGCTATTTTACAGGAGCGACCAAACCATGGCTGGGATCTGCCTCCGATGGGCACCACAGAGGATGGAATAAAAAGTTCCATACCCTGAAGTACCACATCAGCAACAGAATCGGCAACAACGCTGGGATCTTCCGGCGAGAAGCAAACCCGCCCCCAAGGGTAGGAAGCAATAAAAGACCGCATCCCGTCCCAATCAGCTGACTTATAGTGCCAAACACGGCGGCAAGCTGCAGATCGCAACTGCGATTGGAGCGTGAGTGGCACCGTGTTTCGGATCAGACAATGGTCCGAAGAGCCCAGAGGGGCATCGACGGGCCAGTGCGCTCCAGATTGCGCCCCAGGGTAGAGAATTAAAGGCGTTGACGATATCGAGACTTATCGCCAACGCCACACCATCCTTGTATACTGCTTGTTCCGACAGAGAGCGGACGCGCATGATGGCATCTACTGTAGAACGCTCCCGTCGGAATCCAAATTGGCTATCAGCCAAATCGGGACCAACGCGCGACAGATGCCTGTTGAGCCGTGTGGCAACTATTCTTTCGAACAATTTGCCGATCTCGTCCAAGAGGCATATGGGACGGTACGCAGAGGGAGAATCGGCGGCCCTGCCTTCCTTCTTCAAGAGAACCAACCTTGCCTCTTTCCATGCGGTGGGGAACTTGGCACTTGGCAGACAGTCGGTAAAAAGCTGCCTAAGCCTGTCCCCCAGATTAACCAGACTCAGCACAAGGACTTACCCGGGATACCGTCGGGTCCCGGTGCAGTGTTCCGGGCTCTTAAGCGGCTAACGGCTCGGTCCAGCTCCTCCACGGTTACCATCATCTCATCTTGCCACTCCCATGATAATGGAGTGTAGCTTGAGGGACTTGACCGGTCCTCTGGGAAGAATGTGCTGATCACCCTTTCCAGCAGGTCCGGAGCGAGGGTCTCCGTCAAGGGGGGCGACCAGGGCCGGAGTTTACCCAGCACCATTCTGTATGGGCGCGCCCAGTGATCTTCGTTGAGTGCCTCCAGGAGCTCATTCCGGGACCGAGACCTGGCATTGGCAATGGCGAATTGCAACGCCTTTGTAGCCGCGCGGTATTGCCCGTAGAGTCTGGCTATCTCCTCCGGCGGAGCTCGCCTTCTCCTCCTTCGGGCTCTGGTGTACTGGCGCCGAGTCCGCAGACAGATCGCACGGAGCCGTGCGATTTCTGTCGACCACCAGTATACCACCCTACGCTTGAGCGACTGGTTCTGGGCATCTGGGCATTATAACAGTGGTAGAGCCACGTGGCGACTTTTGCTGTCGCACGGATGGGCCGGCTCGAACCGGGGTGGTACCACGACCTCACAGAATACCAGCGTGAAGTAGAGGTTTACCTCTGCGTTTCGCTTGGTGAGTGCAGGTGGCCGGAGGCCCTTTTTACTGGAAATGAGGCATTCCATCTTAGTCCTCCCGGGTGACAACGCATCTGCATTTTGATTTGTAATAGAGGATAGATGTAGATGTCTATGGGCCGCAGCAACCACTTACCATCAGGTGGACTGTGTGCTCGTTTGTCACACTTATCCTATAAAAAAAAAAAAAAAATCGACAAGTCGCATATTTGCGTCATCGTGCCTCGAAACCAGTTTGTTTCCCCTTCCGGATCGGACTGAACCTCTTCAACTTTTTCTGGCCATGCCGCGACGATGGCGGCGGCTTCGAGCTTGTCTTGGTCTAGCCGCCTGAGAGACCGACGCCGCGGTGGGCTGCTTTCCCGGCGTCGGGAAACACTGGCAGGCTGGTGAAGTGTGACATCGAAAACGATGTGCCGATGGTCGGACAATGTGACCGCCTTCTCCACCACTCGCCACCTTGACAGTATTTGCATTGCAGCAGGAGTAGCCCACGTTAGATCCACAATGGACTCCCCCTGCCATCGCACACATGTGCTTATGGATCCCACATTCGCTAGTCGGAGGTCGAGTCCAACCGCCCACTCCATTACGGTCTCTCCCTTCGGATCGTCTCTGGTGTTACCCCAGGCCCTAGAATGGACGTTAAAATCTCCCAGGACGATCAAAGGACGGGGTTGGCACCTGCGAACGCAGTTAGCTACCTCGTCCAGGTACGACTCGTAGTCGGCAAGGGACCTGTTGGGAGAGACGTAGCAGCCGATTATGGCCGTGGGGCCCCATTGCACTGCAACAAAGCCCTGCCCTCTTCTCAAAAGAGCGCAGGGTGGGGCACCCTCTCCGCCCCCCCAGTAGATGGCAACGAAGCCCGATTCATCCCCAAACCAGCGAGGGTGGTCGGGGATGACATAAGGCTCCGCTATTACTGCAAGGGCAACCCGCCACTCCACAATAGTCTGCATGAAGTAATTAACGTTTCATATTTGCCACGCATGGCATGCAGGTTGGCAACCTCAATTATATATTATTTCGAGTAGGTATCAGCTAGATTCTGCTACCGATCTTATGTTTCAGTTTCAATTAGTCGCTGCTTAAGATACCACTTTCCCCCTCTGACCTCTAGAGGTTCTTGCCCATCGGTTGTCCTATTGCCACTTCAGCATACTGGTTCTCTGATTTTATCTCTAATTCTTCTGCAGATATCCTCGTCGTAGATTCTATCACGGAAATAAACTCTTAGGCCTCGGGCCTGTGGACGGCGAGCAATGGGTAGCTCGCCGTCCGTCCGTCTAACGACGACAGGCCGTGTCGACGGCGCGTTTTGTTCCACGCGCGCCTCAAAGAGCTGTCAGCAGCGTGAAGGGGCCCGCAAGGGCCGACGCCTGCCGGGGCTGCGGGCTGTTCGAAAGAGATACCGCGGCTCCGGAACGTAAGGGCACTGAAGGAAAACGGATGGTTTTTAGTCAGTAAAAGTCTGACACTCCCTTCCGCTCCACCCAGAGCGAAAGGCGTCATTTGATGATTTTCCATCCGCAAAAAAAAAAGGCCTCCTGTAGCTAGCTGAGCGGCCTTAAGTTTATACGGTCAGTAGCAAAGGACCACGTCTCAAGTGTATAATATGTAAGCAATAAGTAAGCAATATGCCGTTGGTCTTTTAAGAGGCGTAGAAAGATACTAAGCCAGTAGACATGCAACAACATCGTCCTGTGGTTGCCAACCCTCCTGCCAAGCGTGACAACTACGGAAAATATCCTAGCAATATTGATAGAAACACACGCTTATATATTATATAATTTTCTCCACATTTAATTATGAGGTTTGTCGCCACTCTCTTTCGTAAAAAGCAATACTTTATTCACACAGTATTTTTCTTGAATTTTTAACAATAAACATCTGATCGTCATGAATAATGTAACACTTTATTATACGGATACATTTTGAGACATTTCAAATGTAAAAGTCGATTCGATGCTGAGAAATAAATAATTCCGGTGAAATTTTACGCTGATATTGTGATGTGTAAATAATAAAAAAAATGTAAAATGATCAGTGCTGCTATAACAATAAATATAAATATTTTATTTGGTATATATATATATATATATATATATATATATATATAACTAGTAACCATGATTTAAAACATCTGCGGTTATTTCGACCGTTGGTCGGATTTTTTAGAAATGTGCTTGTTCACAATCTTCATGCAAACAATGTTGATGTAACAATTGATGACTGAAATAGATGGTTTTTCAATTGAGATAAATATCTAACTTACATTAAATATCAACACAAGAAAGGAAAATAGGTATTAAGTCTTTTGTTGCAGAGAAGTTGCGGTCAGTTAGCGATCAGTTAGCGGGTCTTTTGTTTTGGTTGACGCTTTGTGGGTGAGAGAATGATATTTTTGATAAGAACTTTAGTAATTTAACTTTTTTACTAAACTTACCTTTTGTGTCGACAATAATCTACAATGCTTATCATACTACCATATTGGTTAACTAACGGATAGGTCTTAAGATGAACATGGACAAAACAAAGATCATGTATAACGTCCATGTCACATCTATGCTGCCGGTAGTTATTGGGAGCACTAAGCTCGAAGTTGTTGACGAGTATATTTACCTGGGGCAAATAGTCCGACAAGTTAAGTCCAACTTCGGCCGAGAGGTCAATCGACGGATTCAACTCGGCTGGGCAGCGTTCGGGAAAATACGGCACATCTTCTCGTCAGTTATACCCCAAAACTTGAAAACGAGACTGTGCAACCTGTGCGTGTTGCCAGTGATGACATATGGAACTGAGATGAGGTCTTATAGCGAGCTATGGAGCGGGCTATGCTCCTGTGTTTTTTAAATTTTGAAATAAGGATATCCGCAGTAGAACCAGAGTGACCGTCATAGCCTGACGGATTAGTAAACTGAAGTGGTAATGGACTGGCCATATAGCTCGAAGAACCAACAACCGATGAAGGAAAAATGTTTTGGAGTGGCAGCCTCGTACCGGCGGACGAAGTGTGCCCCTCACTAGATGGAGTGACAACCTGGTAAGACATGCAGAAAGTCAATGAATGCAGGTGGCTCAGGAACGTACTTTGTGGCATTCATTGTGGGAGGCCTATGTTCAGCACTGGACTTGTGAAGGGCTGTAATGATGCTGATGATGATGATGATGTGGTTAACTGGTAGAGATCCCTTCTAAGCGGTAAGGCCGTCATAATAATTTATGTATTTATTTACTTGTTTATTGGAGTACAATAACGTATAATATTTTACTCTTATTCATTTATAATTACATGAAGCGATTAGTTTAATAGCTATTGTTACGGCCCACAGCTGCCCCTGCAAAGTAAAATATCCCGGGGCCCATGAGCGGAAGATCCAACGGGCAGCCGCGGGTTCGAGCCCGAATGGCCATATGGACAAATTTCCTATCATACTAAACTGTAGGGAGAAGGCTAGAAAAATATAGTACGTACCTGTATCCGAATCTAAGACCGCCCCTAGCCTCGTTCAGGCCGTAGGTGGGTGGTAAGGTGCATGGAAAGTAGTGTTTAGTGATGTGTCTGAGGCCTGGCCCAGCTGAGATGATCGGCAGCGGCTGATTTCAATGCTGCCCCACAATGCTGCATCATTCCAGCAGGCTTCCCCGCTGGACCATTTCTTTCTTCATGTTACTATTTCTGACTATTAACTTCATTGTACATTTAACTAATTTAAACTTGCCTAATTCCACATTCATCGTAGAAAACACGTGATACCCGACACAGTAACGGACAGTAGTTCAAAGTTCAACATTCAATGTCCCGGATTCATTTATCACCAAAATTACAAATGGGAACTAACGCGATCTCTTCATGAGTCACACGGTTTGGCGCCAAACTTTCGTTCGATATAAAATACTACGTTGCGATAAGAATTCAAAATCCGCCTCGTTGACACGTAAAACTAACAAAACAGTCAACACACAAAAAAGGGCACTTAACGCGACTGCACAATTACAATGATCTCCAAAACAGTCAACCGGCGACGCCCTCGAAAAATGGAATGCGCTGTCATAATTCTAAACCGTATCTCTAATCGGCGCGCACGCAATTCCACGTCACATGAGCAAGTTAAATATTACAAAATGCATTTCAACACGCATTCACTATCTGATTTTCAAAATTACTTTCAAAGAAGTTACTTTAATCAGTCAAACACAATACAAGCCTCTTGTCAAGAACTTAGACCCTAGACAACCTAAAACGAGGCGGTTTTCACGAAACACAATTACGTAGCGAAGTCACGCGCACAATTTCCAAAATTCTAGACCCTAATCCAAAAAAAAACCGGTCTCGCGAAACCTCAGCGGCGGGCATCGAGAGAAACCAATTAACTGCCCAGCCGCCGTTGAGCTACTCCAACTTTCGTCTCGCCCGACAGCGCCAAAACGCTGGAAAGCTCCCTTCCGCTGCCCCCTCCCCGCAACACGCGTGACACGTGGCACCATTGGCCGATTCTCCAAGTCGAACGTGATTGGTGGCGTACAAATTACCTTTTTTGGGCATAAACAGCTATTTTATTTAACAATTATAAAGACCGCATCCAGGGCAGAGCGGCTCAAATTGTCGACGACCGAGTCCTTTCCGATCGGCTCGATTCATTGGCACTGCTA
Organism: Parnassius mnemosyne; assembly: GCA_963668995.1. Lineage (NCBI taxonomy): Eukaryota > Metazoa > Arthropoda > Insecta > Lepidoptera > Papilionidae > Parnassius > Parnassius mnemosyne. Next base: position 5,359,275 of record CAVLGL010000001.1, on the reverse strand, counting down.
AGAGATGTTGCATCCCTTTGCATTTTTTTTCGTATCTACCATGGGGAGTGCTCTGAGGAATTGTTCGGATTAATCCCAGCTGCCAAATTTCACGAAAGCACATCGAGGCAGAACTTCCAATACCATTTACACCATCTGGATGATTGGCGGTCCACCACTGTGCGATTTAGAAGATGTTTTCTTCCTCGCACGACTTCCTTTAGAATCGATTACCATCAGTGATTTTTCCGGACTGATACGACTTAGGGACCTTCAAGAAAAGAGCCTCCTCCTTTTTAAAGGCCGGCAACGCATCTGCAATTTTCTCCCTTGTAGTTGTTCATGGGCGGCGGTAGCCACTTACCATCAGGTGAGCCGCATGCTCGTTTGCCCCCTCTCTTATAAAAAGAAAATTAAATTAATTATGCTTAATTTTCCAAACGTGGTAGAGCCACGGTGCTGCTACATAATTAGAGAATGAATGGGTCAGCTAAACCGGGGAAGGATCACGCTCTCACAGAACACTTGCTTAAAATAGCAGCTTAATACTGCTGTAGTTTATTACTGGAAATGAGGAATTCCATATTAGTCTTCAAGAGTGACAACACATCTGCATTTTGCTTTTTAATTGAAAATATATGTAGGTGTACATGGATCATAACATCCACTAGCCATCAGGAGAACCATTTCCTTTTTTGTCAAACTTATCCTTTAAAAATTATTTGGAAGCTGTAATAGCTATGTGCTCACCGTAAATTTTATAGTACGCTAACAATCCTTTAAATAAATTAGCTTATTTAGATTTATTCTGCTGTTCCTTGGGTGAATTCACATAAGTGAAATTATATGTATTATGTTATAATAGTAGATAAGCTGTGTTCTGTACATATTAAATTAGATAGTATTATGTGCCTACGCTGTCGTATTAGATACGTCTGTAAAGACAGAGGTAGAAATAAATAAATAAATCCGTGGTCAAGCAAAACTGACACAAATAATTTTTTAATTGTAATTTTAGTAATGGTGAAGAAAAACTTTATGTGTGAAGAATATAATATTTCAAGGACATGAGAAACAGCAACTTCATTTTTAGCGTGCGTATATGTATCATTAACCATGTAGTGGCAGTGTAAAAATATCCACTTCACCATATAGTCCCGAGGGTACCCCATATGTTACAAAGGGAAAATAAAACAGATCATGGGCAGCAGGATATTTCTGATAACATTTAAAAAAAAATAAAAATCTGCGGTTGCCGACCCGCTTTCCAAGCATGGAACTATGGTAAAATCTCCTCATGAGGCAATCCATGTTCAGCAGTGGACTTTTATAGGCTGTAATAGATAGATCGTTGTGTGTTATTAGGATGGATGGATGTAGGTAAGACCAGGAATGTCTTTAATTCAAATTAAATTCATTCATTTATTTGTGAATACAGTGAGATATATAGATAAAATTTACAGTAGGTATGGTGTATTCTACCACAGTGTGGTTTACAAATATATATATATTCGTATAAATAGTTAAGTGAAACATGTTATAATAAATATAATAATCTTCGGTGTAAATTGTATAAAATATTCCCAAATATCCTATATATTCCTAAATAAATAATATACTTGATAAATGATCATGATTTTAAAAGTACTTTGAAAATTATACATTATCAGGAAGATAGTGAATAAAAACACATTCCTTATTATTAAATATCTAACGTTAATATTAACGTTAGAGATTAAACCGTAAATAAAACTAATCTTTTAAACAATAACAAATTTGAAACCCTATCACCTAATTGAATTAAACCGTTTGAATAAATTCAAATAAGAGTAGTAATAATGCCTTTCAGACCAAATTTCGGTCCCGGCGGTCAGTCGCAACGAAGAATAGCCATCTGCGCTGGACAGGATTATAGTGCCCGAATGTATACGCAAGTAGAGGTGCACTGTATATTCTCTATTTCTCATAGTCCGATGGGACAGTAATCCGACAGAGATCCGGTAGTGAATCATTGTTATACGAATGTCGGTACAACGTTCTTCAATTGATTTAAAGGATGATTTATAAGAATTTTTAGAAAGAAGTTTAATAAAATAATTAAACTTTATAATAGAGAAACCTTGTATATTTTCTGGAACTTTGTTGTAATATTGTATCGAATCGAACGTCAGATGTCATATATGTCACACGTTTATTTTTGCTAAATTTTTTCCGAAAAATATTATTTATTTGTCGCATATATTGAATCCACCATTACAGTTGCAATGGATGGTCCAACAACCTCTAAAATGTTAAAGTGCGCGAATTGTAATTTAGTTATAAACAAGGTTCTGGCGTTTATACAGAACAAGTGTGATGTGATGGACGAAGATTCAATGATCAGACTAAGTATTACGGCATTTAAACCAGAAGACATTAGTGCAGCTAAAAATCTTCTGTTTACATCAGTTAAGACTTCGGGAAGACAGATTAAGCGCAAAAGGGAAGGTAAAATCCAACGAGATCTAGAGGACATAATAGCTTTGATAAAACAGAAAGACCCTGAAGAATTGCCAATTTTTGTCGCTTGCGACCTACAAAAACTACCTCCGGTCACTTTTGACCATATAGACGTGACAAGATTGCTGAAGGACATTATTATCCTCAGACATGAAGTTGAAACTATCAGGGAGACGTATACACCTATAGACCAGTCTTCAAAATTAAAAAATGAAATCATCAACCTACAACAAACACCGATAGTCAACAATCTCCAGCATGATAACTTTTTTAATACAAAGCGAAATACAAACTGCATACTGAATGGCTCCGAATATAACTGTGATATTGGGCCTACAGAATTTTTACACTTTACTCAAGAGACGGTAAACAACAAAAATAACAATCCGACCGTTACTGACAAAGCGGCAGGAGGACGAACTGAGCAACACTCACTGTCCCTGTCGCATTTGATATCTGCAGGCAATGTATATGTTGCACCGAGCCCGGCTAGCATGCGCGTGGAGGAGCCCACTGCGGTTTCGGCTGTCGAAACCGCGGTACAAATGCATGGCGCCTCGGCTACTGCTGTGACTAATACCTCTGCAGGTGTCGGTGCAGAGAACGATCAGCTGATACAATCACCGCAATTGCAAAGCGCTTTGAATAGGCGGGATGAAGATTGGCAAATTGTACAGAGGAATAAGCGTCAAAACAGATTTTTAGGTAGAAAAGGAACGTGCACCGTTATTGAAAGTAGTTTTAAGGCTGCGAATACCAGTGTTCCTATCTTCATAAATAATGTGCACCAAGAAACATGTGAAGAAGACATAGTATCCTACATAAAAAGTAAAACGAATGTGGAAGTGACCCTTCATAAGATCAAATCCAAGCAACAGAGAGAATACAACTCATAAAATATATGAATCTAATAATAATTTAAGTTTGTTATTGGACTGTAACCTGTGGCCCAATGGTATAACATTCCGTCGTTTTATTGAATTTAGCAAGAGACATTCAAACAGACAAGAGAATTCTGATACTGGCGCAAAAATAATGAACTTAAATGGATAGTACGACTAACAATATTAACCAAACATTTTGGGCAAAAATTGAATTGAAATTTAATCAGCAGTGCAAACAACTTCATGTTATTAACAATATTAATTTGAAATTAATTATCTTTAATTGTAAGTCTTTAAAAAGATCCCTTGACGCAGTAAAAGTGCTTGGTCAAAGTGCCGATATTATTGCGCTGCAAGAAACTTGGCTCCTACCTCATGAGATACCGGAACTTGGTAAAATAAGCAACGACTTTCGTTTTTGCGGTAAATCAGCTGTGGACATATCTAGTGGGATACTGTGTGGGCGACCGTACGGTGGCGTAGCACTGTTATGGAGAAACAGTAAGTTTAAGTGTGTGTCTGTAATTCCATGTGAAAGTAATCGAATTAGTGCGATTAAGGCGTGTGTGTTGGAACGGCTAATACTTATTTTCACTGTTTATATGCCTACAGACTCATCTGACAATCTCTTAGAATATGTTCAATGTTTAAGTGAAATTGAATCTGTTCGCGCAAAACACTTTCAAGGATTGACGCGAGAGGGCGCTCGGCGCGATTCCGGTTTAAAGTTCGGCTGGGCGTGGCACGAGGGCGCGAGTCGCGAGAGAAAAGTCAGTCGCCCATAATCGGTGCTGACGTGAGCACGCGGTCCATTCTGTTAGGGAACTCGGAATAATTCGGCGCGGCCAGTAAATATACGGTCTATCATTGTGACGCGCATTCCTACTGGAGAGCTTCCCGGGACTTATTGTGTCTGACTCAAAACCTGAATAAGTGCATTCGGCAATATTAGATAGTGCTGCCTCTGATATTCCAATTAACTATTGCTACGCGAAACGGTAGTGACCTTGGACCCTTTAAACTCCGTGTGCGTTTGTGCGGGAACCATTATACCCAGCGATAGTTAGTGGCTTCTGTAAGTTAGTAAATCGTACGATAGAGTTAATTGACTGGCAACGTGACGAAAGAAGAAAGTGACTGTTGACTACCTCGAAAGGCGCCCTCAAGTTGGAGCGGTGTCGACGCTCGGGCTGCTGCCGACGGCCAAGGTCTAGGTTCAATCACCATCAGTCACACCCAGATACACACCACATCACCATTCCTTCCCTTGCACTACACAACCACATGCGACCTGACCGACTCCGGAGGGACCAGTCGCCTTGGATAGGTAAGTAAGCTTCATCCAAATTCCTTCCGGTCGACTGGCCGTAGTATAACGCTCCCCCATATATTTTAATGTAATTAGGAATTTCCACGTGGCCACATTGGGGCCCGACCTACGTCTGTTCGGGAAATCTTCAGCTCATGGGCCCCTGAAGATTGGATCCTTTAAGGGAGCAGCCGTAGGCCGTAACAGAATCTATAGTTGAAAGTTGCAATATCGAAACCGTATACATTTTAGGAGATTTTAACGCTCACCCCGGGGATTGTTTGGCAATGAACTTCTAGACTTCTGTAGTGAACATGATATTCAAATGTTAGGTATAAATTCCAATGCATACACTTTTGTTAGTGAAGCGCACGGAAGCCATAGATGGCTTGATCACTGTGTTGTTACTGAAGCTGCACTAAGCATGGTGCTAACGGTAAAAGTACATTATGGTGTTTACTGGTCTGATCAATACCCGCTATAAATTCAATGCAACATAAAATCCGTTTGTCAGACTATTGAGCTGCCGCGTTCTACAGTAAATAAGTTCTATGGGGAGAAAGAGACCTAAGCCAAATAGAAATGTTTACTAAATATTGTAATGTTAAACTGTGAAAGGTTGGCTTTCCACATGAGTTCGATCAGTGTGGCGATTGTTTGTGTAGTAGTAGTGACGCGGCACACCTGGCCGCGATAGACTCGCTTTACAGTGATATTGTAACAGCGTTACAGGAGGCTGCTGTGGTCAGCTATGTTGGTCGTTTGGGAGGTGGCAAACCACATCGCGGTCGTCCTATTGTAGGTTGGAACAAGTATGGACGTGACGCTCACAGGAACGCTAGGCAAAAGTATCTAACTTGGGTATGTAATGGTCGGCCTAGTAGTGGTACCATTTTTAATGAAATGTATGATTCGAGAAAAATTTTCAAAAGCAAATTATAGTATTGTCAGAATAATTAGGAGCAAATAAAAATGAATATTTTAGCTTTAAAACACAGGAATAAAGATTTTAGGGGATTTTGGCAACAAACAAAACAACTTAGCCCAAAGCCTAGCGTCCCTGTGACTGTTAACAGCATCAGTGAACCACAGAATATAGCGAACATGTTCAGATGTCACTTTCAAGTGGAGTCTCCGCTAAAAAGTACGCAGGCAGTGGATGAGGAGGTCGTGGTGTTGGAGGTGCCGGACCGCGTCGCAGCTCAGCAAGTTGCTCTAATGATAAAAGGAATGATGCGAGGGAAGTCTCCTGGACACGACGGCCTTAGCATTGAACATTTTCTCAATGCGGGGCCACACCTACCGAGACTCTTAGGGCTGCTATTCACGATATGCATTAGGCATTCCTATCTGCCAAATGAGCTAATGAAGACGGTGATAGTGCCTATTATTAAAAATAAAACTAGTGATACTTCCGACAAGTGCAACTACCGTCCGATATCATTAGCTACAACCACATCTAAGGTGCTTGATGGCCTGCTTGAGAGACAACTTAAAGAGCATCTCCACCTACATGACGCTCAGTTCGGCTTCAGACCAGGACTTTCGACTGAATGCGCAATTATGTCCCTCAAACAGACTGTTAGGTCCTACACGGATGGGAACACGCCTGTGTATGCAGCCTTTCTTGATCTCAGATATGATATTCTTTGGCGTAAATTAAAAGACACAGGTATGCCGGGTGGGTTGATCAATATTTTTAAATATTGGTATGAACACCAAACTAATCGGGTTAGATGGCTTGGTGAGCTTTCTAACGAGTACGGGTTGGAGTGTGGAGTGAGGCAGGGAGGGCTAACTTCTCCTTCTCTCTGCAACTTGTATGTGAATAGGTTGATTGTTGAACTGAGCGACACAAGGGTGGGCTGCTCGATTGATGGTCACTGCATCAACAGTATCAGTTATGCAGATGACATGGTATTCCTAAGTCCATTAAACGCAGGTCTCAGAAAACTAATAGGTGTATGTGAGAGGTACGCTTTGTCAAACGGACTCCTGTACAATGTTCAAAAGAGCGAGCTCTTGACCTTTCAAGCTAGGCGTCGTAAGCTGGGAGATGTGCCACGTGTGCTGCTAAATGGCGTCGCTCTAGGCAGGATAAATGCGTTTATATATCTTGGCCATGTGTTTACCGAGGATTTAAAAGACGATGCTGACATCAAAAGGGAAAGGAGGGCGATGGCGGTGCGCTGTAATATGCTGGCACGCAGATTCGCGCGGTGTAGTTTTGGAGTAAAGATAACTCTCTTTAAAGCCTTTTGCCAAACTTTATACACTTGCAATCGGTGAGTCAACTACACGCAGCGGGCCATCAACGCTCTCCGAGTACAATATAATAACGCATTCAGGGTGCTGGTGGCGCTCCCGCGCTGCTGTAGTGCGTCTGCGATGTTTGCGCACCCGCAAACGGACGGATTTCACGCCGTGCTGCGACGCCACATCGCCTCACTGATGCTCCCTACGCGGGGGAGCGCCAACACCATCCTGAACGTGCTCAGCGATAAGCCTGACAGCCCCCTTCTGTGGCACTGGTTACAAATGCATGTGCCCGGTGCCCCAGAGGGTGGCAGATAGATAAATTAAACTGTAGATTAATTTTATTCAAGTAATTAATATATTAAACAATCTAATTAAGTTATATTGAATTGATTCAAACTGAATAAGATTAAATTAAATTAAAAAGATAAGATAGAATTATATAAAATTAAATTAGATGAGATTAAATTTATTATAATGTCAATGTTACTTGTATAGACTCAGTCTGAAATAAATTGATTTTATTTTGTTTTATTTTATTTATTATTTATTGCCTGAATATGGAAATGAATATGCGGCTCAACTCATGGGAAGTATCTACCGTCAACCTTGAAACACTGCAACACTAAAGATATTACAGGTGCATTGCCGGCCTTTGATGGTGTTACCTATTAGACGTAAAGATGTTAATTTAAACATAATAGAGAGACCTCGTATAAATGTAATAAATGTCTCAGACGTTCCTTTCTAGTCTTGCTTGTGTACAGACAATTGTCTTCCGCATATTGTTCGTAGCGTTTATTTTATGTTATCGTCAGACACAGAACAAAGCACTCGCGACTGTCACAACGAGATTGGCACAGAAAGGATGGATTGTGTGGTTCTTTGATTTCCTCTGAGACACCGCGCTGCAAGTACTAACCATAAAATGATGTTACTATATTATTTCTAAAACTTATATAAAAGTTATAGACGACGAGTTTTGGAAATTACTGAGTAGAATTTTTATTAATTTATTTATTTCATTTTCTTATCAGCCTATCAAAAATTCATATTTAAGCATAGGCCTTCCATAGATTGCATCCTTGGTGTAGTGACCGTAAACGCAAAGCGTCATGAACTCCTTGGTCCTATTTCTGGGTCAGACAAAAATCATTTCTTGAAAAACTAAGTCAGAAACCTTCTCGATGTTTCACCCCCGTGCCTCAGAAAGCACGTTAATCTGAGTAAAATCTTGCGACTGATCTCTCCAGTAGTGTCTGATAACTGTCTCATTGGACTATGACAGTGAGAGAATAGGGATTTCCTGCACAGGTAGCTTGTCTCCGTCGAAACTAGCCGCCGATATTCAAGTCCTCGTAACATATTCGTCGGAATATTCTCGTACTATGTAGATTATCTGTACTGGGCATTGTATGGATAATCGGACAAATACTTTCAAAAGAGATAGCAACAAAGATCGCATCGAAGTTGGGGTTAAAAATAAATATAAATAAAATGAACCCACGTACTAGGCGTGGTGAATATGGTAATGGATGGATGGATTAAAATAAAAACAAATCCGAAAATACTGCGACACGGACAGTTCTACGCTATGTTATACATGTCATGTGTTTGGTAAAGGTATAAACTAAGACAAAGGAGTTGGTGTCGGCTGTTATGAAAAGTTATGGAGCTGATTTCAATAGATTTGCCGTGTTCGTTTGCGTCCACAATGGATGTGCATAAAACCTGCACACGACAATACCTTTCAAATTACTCTGTTCTACAAGTTAGAAGTGTTTGTCAGCTAGCTGAGTACCACATAAAGAGAATACATTTGTGCATTTGATTCAGTTTATAAAAGAGGCAATGCTAAGACACAGATAAACTATTGAATTCATTTTAAACGAACTATGTCACATGCGTCTCGCAACTTGCTTCTTGCCGTCGCCGGTCTGGTTTTTTTATATGATATGGGTGACAAACGAGCACACAGTCCACCTGATGGTAAGTGGTTACTGTGGTCCATAGACATCTACATACTTCATTATCGTTTACGAATCAAAATGCAGATGCGTTGTCACCCGTGAGGACTCAGATTGAATACCTCTTTTCCAGTAAAAAGGGTCTCCGGTTCTCTACATTCACCATACGAAGTTAATCTGGTATTGAGACCGTGGTGCTTCCCCGGTCGAGCCGACCCATTCGTGCTACGACTAGACCAGTAATAGGTATAGCTGCAGCATGGCTCTATCACGCAGGAATCCATTTCCGTTTCCGTTAATTCCAGTTACCGCCTTCTTTTGGAGTCTATTAAAAACTATGTTTAAAGTTTGTCAATAAACAAGTTTAAAAGCTTTATTTAAAAAAAAAACTGTACAAAAAGGGTTATTGTGATATCAAGGAATACATGAATTAAAATAACCCCTGGCAATAAGGTGATCGCCACCATGCTAGTTCTATGAAATTTCATTTAAAAATTGTACCAACAAAATTATTGTTAAGTTAATAAATATGTTTAAAAAAGGTCCCGCTGGGTTCCTTGTTGGTTCTTCCCAATACAAAAGTATTTTCCGATCCAGTGGTAAATAAAAAATTACTTTCAAAAGATATAGAATATTGAATAAATATTTATTCTATTCTTTTCTTTGTTTTTCTGATTCTGATATTTAACTTAGTTTGCCTAAAGGCGCCACCATATGGCAAACAAAAGAAATATGCTAGATACGAGTATATAGATAGGTATCCTTTAACACTCTGTGCTTAGTTAAAGAAATTATGGGGGAACCTCTATGTATAAGAGATACAATGTTTCACATAGCAGTTATCACTTCCTTGCACATTAAACACTAACTTTATTACTTATTAAAAGTTCTTGAAGCTTTGTACATAATTCAATATATCCGAGTTTACACAAATTTCTCATTCCAGAACAACATGGTTTCGTAAAACAGCGATCGACCATCAGTTATCTTATTTTATATACAAACCTTCTGTTTGATAATATGGCCAATCGAATATACCGATACTGTTTACACAGAGTTTTGTAAAGCTTTTTATAAGATGGATCATTCCATTCTTGTTCAATGGTATACGTGGAACCTTATTGCGATGGTTCTCTTCGTACATTATTAATAGGACCCAAAGAGTTGTGGTTAATGGATTCTCCGCTAGCGAAAATAGTTTCCTCAGGCATACTACTGGGATCTATACTAGGTCCGTTGCTCTTTACATCGTATATAAATGATATTCAGTTTTGTTTTATAAATAGTATTTTTTTGTTATATGCAGACGACCTGAAACTTTATCGGAGTGTTAAGTCCATTAAGGATTGAGTGAAGCTACAGGAAGATCTTGAACGGTTATCTAAATACGGTCTAATCAATAAACTTCAATTAAGCATCCCTAAATGTAAATCTATTTCTTTCACCAAAAACTTAAAAACCTACAATTAAACATATTCCCTTCTTAACAGATCATTAGAAAAAGTATCATTAATAAAAGGATTGGGCATCCTTTACGATTCAAATCTGATCTTTAATGTTCATATCAGCCATGTATCAAACAATGCGTATCAAATATACGGAATTGTTGCACAAACGTGCAGGTTTTTTAAAAGATCCTCATATTACTACTTTTCAAATCAATTATCAGACCAAAAATTCAATATGAAACCCCAGTATGGAACCCCTATTATAATAAATACGGTGAACTTCTAGAATCATTACAAGCAAAGTTTCTTCCTTTTATAAATTATAAAAGTTATCGCGCTTAATCATCGTATCGCAGCTTATTATAAAAGTATAAATAAGAGAAAGATAGAGAGATAAAAATGAATACACTTTGACCAAATACTATTATTCAAAATAATTCGAAATCATTTAGATAGTAATAAACTACTTAACAAAATATATATCCGTGTCCCTAGTCGTTCACAATGCATTACAGATATGTACACACATAAATTATTTGCGTCTAAATTATGTTACCTTACCTACCGTACCCTTCGGCAAATTGTACAGAAGTCCGAAGAGTACAATTTGCCACTATGTCTGGCATATGTGGACTATGAGAAAGCAAAAGCCTTTGATTCCGTCGAAATTTGGGCGGTGATGCAGTCCCTTCAGCGGTGCCAAGTTGACTGTCGGTATATGGAAGTGCTAAAGTGCTTGTACAGTAGGGCCACGATGGCTATCCGAGTACAGAACCAGAGTACGAAACCTATCCAATTGCAGAGAGGTGTAAGACAGGGTGATGTTATATCCTCGAAACTCTTCACCGCTGCATTGGAAGACGTTTTCAAGCTTCTGGACTGGAAAGGATACGGTATTAACATCAATGTTGATTACATCACTCACCTTCGATTTGCCGACTATATAGTCCTTATGGCAGAATTGCTGGAGGACATTAGCACTATGCTCAATGACCTCAATAATGTTTTCCAACGGATAGGTCTTAAGATGAACATGGACAAAACATAGATCATGTTTAATATCCATGTCACACCTATGCCGGTAGTTGTTGGGAGCACTAAGCTCGAAGTTCTTAATGAGTATGTTTACCTAGGGCAAATATATAAAAGTCCGACTAGGTAAGTCCAACTTCGACCGAGAGGTCAATCGACGGATTCAACTCGTTTGGGCAGCGTTTGGGAAATTACGGCACATCTTCTCGTCAGGTATACCTCAAAACTTGAAAACGAAACTGTACAACCAGTCCGTGTTGCCAGTGATAACCTATGGAACTGAGACGTGGTCCTTCACTGGTGGCCGGATGAGGAAGCTCAAGGTCGCTCAGCCAGCTATGGAGAGAGCTATGTTCAGAGTTTCTCTGCGTGATAAACTTAGAAATGAGAATATCCGCGGTAGAACCAGAGGGACCGACATAGCCCATCGGATTACTAAGCTGAAGTGGCAATGGGCCGGCCATATAGCTCGAAGAACCGACAACCGATGAGGAAAAAAGGTTCTCGAGTGGCAGCCTCGTACCGGTGGATGTAGGGCGTCCCCCCACTAGATGAAGTGACGACCTGGTAAGATATGCAGGAAGTCGATGGATGCAGGTTGCTGAGGACCGTGCTTTGTGGCATTCTTTGGGGGAGGCCTATGTTCAGCAGTGGACTTGTGAAGGGAGGGAATGATGACGATGATGATGATGAAATTATGTAAAACTAATGTAGGTGAAGGCGCCCCATTTAAATTTGTACCCTTCGTGAGCTAGGTGCGACTATGCGTGTAGATTGGGGTTGTAAATATTTTGAATCTATATGTGTCAGGTTGCCAGCCCGATTACTCGGCTCATAATACAACCTAAATATTATACTAGGTCATATATCACCAGATGAAATTAAATTAACTGAGTATATTATTGAATATAGAATCAGTTTTGAGCATTTTTATCATACGTCACTGTCGGGCTTCTTTATGAATATTGGTGATTTTAATTTGCCTTGTTTAATATGGAATACTGATTGTTTGCGCCAAACGCTGTTTTCGGAATCGACGTCAGAGGGCGCGCGGCTCGGTGCCATACCGGTTTGACTTTCGGTCGTGCGTAGAACGCGCAAGCGCAGCAGTCGCCTGACAGCTGTGCTAACGTCAGCACGCTGTCAATTTTTTTCGGGAACTCGGAATAAATAGGCGCGGTTAGTAAATATATTGTCTAGGATTTGTGACGCGCATTCCTTGCTGGAGAGCTTCCCAGGGACTCATTTTGTCTGACGCAGAATCTGTATAAGTGCATTCGACAATATTAGTTAAAGCGGCCTTTGATATTCTAGAAATAACTGTTGCTACGCAAAGCGGTAGTGACCTTTGATCCGGACACTCCCTGTTCGTTTTGTGTGTAAGGCTTATAACAAGCGAGAGTTAGTGGCTTCTGTAAGCTAGTTAATAGTACGATAAAGTTAATGGACTGTCATCGTGACGAACGAAGGAAGTGACTGCGGACGGCGCCGCGGAAGATTACCTCAATTTGGAGCGGTGCTGACGCCCGGGCTGCTGCCGACGGCAAAGGTCTACTAAGGTCAATCACCATCAGTCATACCTAGCACAATACACATCACAGCATAATGATTTCTTATATTTACGCGAACACTACACATTTTTTAAATAAAACTAATTTTACGGATTTTATCGCGTATATTAACTTATTTTTATATATTCCCGACGTTTCGGGTGCTTTCCAGCACTCGTGGTCACGGGGGACTGAGTTCTTTGACGTCCTGCTGTCATAGATAGCCCGGCTACCTTCAGTTTTTTAATATTAATTTATGGTTCGATTTACGCAGAATGAGCTTACAGTATCTTGAAGTCTAGCAGTGGTGTACTTGGGTTTGGATTTGATTTTATTAATTATGGGATCCCAAGCAGATGGCAGCACCCATCCATCTTCTCTATTGAAATTAGGATGTTTTTTAATTTCAATAGCCTCGCGAATCATCCTTGGGAGGAATCGGTGTTCTTTTGCGAGGATTTGTGGTCTATCAAATCTAATGTAATGGCGGGGACGATCTTGAACATGTTCACAAACTGCAGACTTCCCGATACGTCGGTGCTTCACGTCAGCTATATGATCTTTAACGCGGGTTTTAATAGATCTTTTTGTTTGTCCTATGTACGAGAGACCACATTCACAATCCAGCTTGTACACTCCTGCATCTTGTAGAGGGATTTGACACTTGACGGATGGTAAAAATTGACTAATCTTCTTCAGCGGCTTGAAGTACGTTTTAAAGGAAGCTCGCTTCAAGATGTAGCCAACCTTGTCTGTGACTCCTCTGACATAGGGTAGTACAGCAGGCACACGCTCGACTGTGGCTGGCTTCACTCGGTCACTGTGACGTAGGCGCGGGACCCGAAACTTGTTGTCTTGCAGTACTTGCTCGACGTGCTGAAGCTCGGCGGCCAGATGTTTTCTGTCACAGACCCCTCGTGCTCTCTGAAACAAAGATTTTCCCACGGTAGCTAACTGTGAAGGATGACGGTGAGATTCACCATTTAAATATCGGTTGGTATGGGTATTTTTTCTGTACAGAGTATGACCAATAGTGTTATCAGGATTTCGGATGACTAAAACATCTAGAAAAGCTAAAGTATTGTTTGCCTCTAACTCCATTGTGAATTGTATTTTAGGGTTTATGGAATTAAGGTGGTTTAAAAATGCAGTTACTTTGTCAGATGGTAAAATTGTGAAAGTATCGTCTACGTACCGCTTGTAGAATCTTGGATTTACAGGAGCAGTAAGAAGGGCTTTCTCCTCAAAGTCCTCCATGAATATGTCGGCGACTACGGGAGATACAGGTGAGCCCATTGCCACTCCGTCTACTTGCATGTAGAACTCTTCTTTCCACAATAAATAGCCAGATGTGAGGCAGTGTTTGAGTAATATTTAATCAATTATTAAAATCAAATGTCGTTAAAACTGTCTTTAACTCACTGGACAAATTGTCTTCTTGACTTGAATCGACAATACCATCATGTGCAAAACCACCGAGGTTGTATGGGTTACCGAAAATACACAAACCAAACGCTCCACTACGTCCTATAGTAAGCCAGATCGATTCACCAACTTATAAGTTGGCTCAACACTTGGCAAAAATACTGTCACCACTAAGAGGACATACCAGAGCACACACAAAGGATTCATACCATTTTGTTAGTGAGATTAAAGACCTACATCTCGCTGACAATGAAACTATGGTCAGTTTTGATGTTCAGTCACTATTCACATGCCTACCTATTGAAGACTGCATCTCAATTGTTACTAGAAAGCTAGAAGATAACAACACGCCTACAGAATATGCAGTATTACTCAAACACTGCCTCACATCTGGCTATTTATTGTGGAAAGAAGAGTTCTACATGCAAGTAGACGGAGTGGCAATGGGCTCACCTGTATCTCCCGTAGTCGCCGACATATTCATGGAGGACTTTGAGGAGAAAGCCCTTCTTACTGCTCCTGTAAATCCAAGATTCTACAAGCGGTACGTAGACAATACTTTCACAATTTTACCATCTGACAAAGTAACTGCATTTTTAAACCACCTTAATTCCATAAACCCTAAAATACAATTCACAATGGAGTTAGAGGCAAACAATACTTTAGCTTTTCTAGATGTTTTAGTCATCTGAAATCCTGATAACACTATTGGTCATACTGTGTACAGAAAAAATACCCATACCAACCGATATTTAAATGGTGAATCTCACCATCATCCTTCACAGTTAGCTACCGTGGGAAAATCTTTGTTTCAGAGAGCACGAGGGGTCTGTGACAGAAAACATCTGGCCGCCGAGCTTCAGCACGTCGAGCAAGTACTGCAAGACAACAAGCTTCGGGTCCCGCGCCTACGTCACAGTGACCGAGTGAAGCCAGCCACAGTCGAGCGTGTGCCTGCTGTACTACCCTATGTCAGAGGAGTCACGAACAAGGTTGGCTACATCTTGAAGCGAGCTTCCATTAAAACGTACTTCAAGCCGCTGAAGAAGATTAGTCAATTATTACCATCCGTCAAGTGTCAAATCCCTCTACAAGATGCAGGAGTGTACAAGCTGGATTGTGAATGTGGTCTCTCGTTCATAGGACAAACAAAAAGATCTATTAAAACCCGCGTTAAAGAACATATAGCTGACGTGAAGCACCGACGTATCGGGAAGTCTGCAGTTTGTGAACATGTTCAAGATCGTCCCCGCCATTACATTAGATTTGATAGACCACAAATCCTCGCAAAAGAACACCGATTCCTCCCAAGGATGATTTGCGAGGCTATTGAAATTAAAAAACATCCTAATTTCAATAGAGAAGATGGATGGGTGCTGCTATCTGCTTGGGATCCCATAATTAATAAAATCAAATCCAAACCCAAGTATACCACTGCTAGACTTCAAGATACTGTAAGCTCATTCTGCGTAAATCGAACCATAAATTAATATTAAAAAACTGAAGGTAGCCGGGCTAACTATGACAGCAGGACGTCAAACAACTCAGTCCCCCGTGACCATGGGTGCTGGAAAGCACCCGAAACGTCGGGAATATATAAAAATAAGTTAATATACGCGATAAAATCCGTAAAATTAGTTTTATTTAAAAACACATCACAGCACCTTATTTCCCTTGCACAACACAACCACATGCGACCTGACCGAATCCTGAGGGAGCAGTCGCCTTGTATTTAGGTAAGTAAGCTCCGTCTAATACTCTCCCTGTTGAATGACCGTAGTATAGAACGTTCTCCCATATAGTTTATTGTGATAGAACATATTCCACGTGGCCATATTGAGGCCCGACCTACGTCTGCCCGTCGAAGAGGCTGCTATGGGCCCCAACCAGGATTTGACCTTTGCGGGAGCAGCCGTAGGCCGTAACACTGATGTTTGGTCTTTAATACCGATTGGCAAATCTGAGGTTCAAAAAGCTGCTTATAATTTGGCTGAGGATCTGAGCTTTTTAAGTATGAATCAATTTAATTTTATTCAAAATCGTTGTAATATGTAATGTCCTCCACTTGTGTTTTTCAAAATTATATTTAGAAATAATAAAATGGGATCCTCTTTCCAGATTAAATTATTTTTAACCTCCATGCATGGTTGATGTCATTGATCTCTCCATTAAATCTGTAAAAGAGAAACCTCAACCAAAGTATAATTTCCGGAAATGTAATTACACAATTATCAATGAATTTTTGAATAATGTTGATTGGAATGTGTTGCTGTTGAATACCGTGTCATTCATGATCATGCTGAAGAAAATTTTCATAAAAAATTAAACGAATGCTTTTGTAGGGGATTGCAGTGGACTGTCTGTGATTTTACTTTTACTGTGGGTTAGGGTGCATTATAATAGGGACGTTTATGGAAGAAAAGATAGTATCCTTGATGATTATATATTACACTATTTACAAAACGGCAATAACATCTACTATTGTTTTCTACAGGAGGGAGTCTTCTATGGAGTCTTGACTAATTCTCTTGATTCTTCTTTCTTGATGCTTTTTTCTTGAGTGCCGCTGTCGAATTGAATGACTCGGAGCCCAAAACGCCCTTCTTATATTCCCATGGAGGGTGATTCGGCACGAGCGTGTTCTTACCACTTCTTATGAGATGTGCCGCACGCTGATTGGTCGCCGGCATCACGTGATGTCCGGGCAATGTGCGGGGTGTGCGGGGCGTAACAGGGTATGAAGAGACGACGGGGTGGCGGCTCCCCACGCCGTCCGTAACAGCTTTGTTCTATTTGTTCCTCTTGTAATAATTATTACCCATGTTGATACAGCCCTGCATTGATTAAAATTTTGCGGAAAAAATCTAAAGCCCATAAAAATGGAAAAAAATGGAAGAATCCTCGTGATTATGAAAAGCTTACACTACTTAGAGATAGACAACATTATATACAAAAGAAATGTTTCGAGTACTTCTCGCTCTCGCCGCGAACAGACGTATCTTCTAAGGCTCCGTACTTTAATATTCATTTTGCTAAGATATTTGAATTAGTAAGCGTTTAATATATGTAATTCAGTTATCATTACTCTAAATGATTTAATAACGCCAATAAACAAAAGATAAACAGTGTATAAGTGATTAAATAATTACTTTTCTATCCACAAAACAGTACAGTGGGTGTACATTAGCTGGTGAATCATCGTTCCTCAAGTCGCTATGATTGGTCTAATAACCAACTAGCAAAGATTACCTTATATGGCAAAATAAAATGCATGATCGACGCCTAACACTATTGTAGGGTTGCTTGACAAATTTCGTCATCTAAACGTAAATCTCCGTGGTAAAACGGATAATGATTACGAAGACCGCTTCACCGGACTCGGGATCGAATACTACAAACGCAGTTGATTTTCAATTTCTTCTCAACACAAAATTTTATTATTCGGAATTTTTGAATTATTTCATTAAAAAAAATTATAAATGGTATAAACATAATCAGAATGGCAGACTCAAATAAATGTGACGCCTGTTTGAATGAATTAGCAAACATTCCCTCAAAATACTGCACACGTTCTAAGGCGAGTTATCATCACTCCTGCATAAACTATACATTAACTGATTATAAGGCGCTATCAGTTGAGTTAAAATCTAAGTGGATCTGCGTGCAATGTCAAAGCAGAGAACGCAAAGGAGGCGATAATTTAAACACTCCAGTTCATAACAAAACTGGCAACTCCCTGACATCACCTCAGCTGGAGTTTGTTACAAAGCGAACCAAGTCACGCACAGGCAACAATTGTTCTTGTTTAACGGCCAAAAATACAAAATTTGCCCCAAAATACAGGAAGTACGCATTGCGATGTCTTCTCTCTAAGCATTGGTAGTTCACTTCAATGTAGAACTTGAGAAAGTGAAGGCTGATTGTGTGGAGCAGACGAAAATAATTGATGTTTTAAAATCAGAGACTGAGCTACTGAAAACTACCAATGAAACGCTTTCATCTCGCCTGGCTCAACTGGATCAGCATGCGCGTTCTTCTAACGTGGAAATTCAATGCGTCCCTGAGAATAAACAGAAAATTTTGATAAATACCGTAGTGCAGCTAGAAAAAGTAATCAAGTGCCCAATCAATGACACACTAATTCATTACTGCTCGCGACTAGCTAAGTTGAATAACTCTAGTCCTCGCTCTCGCTCGATACTGGTCAAATTCAACAGTCCGCGACTACGTAACGACTTCCTTGCGGCATCTAGTAAGTTTAGCAGAAATAATCGAGAAGACAAGTTGAACACCAACCACTTAGGTATCGGTGGGACTAAGAAAACAGCTGTATATGTAGTGGAACATCTTAACAAGCACTTGCATGGTGCAACACGTTCCATAGCCAAAAAACTTGGGTATAAATTCGTGTGGGTGCGGGATTCTAAGATATACATGCGGAAGGATGAGCAGTCAGGCCATATATATGTAAAAGACATAGCTTTGTTAAATAAGTTGTCATTATGCCGCTAAATTAGATTTTTTTTTATACTTAGGGGCCCATAAAACTGTTTCTATTAAAATGTAAGAGGCTTAAAAACCAAAACAATTAATCTATTTAGTAAGGTTGTGTGCAGCAATTATGATGTTATAGTTTTACAAGAGACATGGCTAAAAAGTAGTGTTTCGGATACGGAATTATTTGAGGATCGTTATATAGTTTACAGACGAGATAGAAAAAGCAGTGGATTTCACAGTAATAAACTAGGGGGTGGAGTTTTGATAGCTTTTTTTTTTATAGGAGAGTAGGCAAACGAGGATGCGGCTCACCTGATGGTAAGTGACTACTGCCGCCCATGAACAACCGCAACACCAGGGGAATTGCAGATGCGTTGCCGGCCTTTTAAAAAGAAGTAGGCTCTTTTCTTGAAGGTCCCTAAGTTGTATCGGTCCGGAAAAATTGCTGATAGTAATCGATTCCACAAGAAAGACGAGCGAGGAAGAAAACATCTTCTAAATCGCACAGTGGTGGCCCGCCAATCATCCAGATGGTGTGGATGGTATCGGGAATTTTGCCGCGATGTGCGTTCGTGAAATTTGGCGTCTGGGATTAATCCAAACAATTCCTCAGAGCACTCCCCATGGTAGATGCGAAAGAAAATGCAAAGGGATGCAACATCTCTTCGCAGTGCCAATGAATCGAGCCGATCGGAATGGACTCGGTCGTTAACGATTCGAGCCGCTCTGCGTTGGATGCGGTCAAGTGCAAGGAGCAGACACTGGGGAGCCCCTGCCCAAAAATGGGAACAGTATTCCATCTGAGGCCGAACCTGCGCCTTGTAAAGTTGCAGGTGGTGTGCCGGCATGAAATACTGTCCCGCTCTGCTGAGCACACCAAGCTTTTTAGAGGCCAATTTGGCCTTCGAGGATTCCGATACTGGCTGAGGCAAGAAGGGGAGTGCCTTGAAACTGAGGAGATACGACAAAGGGGTTCTTTTTAGCGGTAAACGCGCAAACTTGTGTCTTCTGAGGATTAAACTGGACTAAATTTAGTCGCCCCCAATCCGATACTTTGTTTAGCAAAGACTCGACTTCAGACACAAATTTATTCCGGTACTCAGCGACGTCATGTTTCTGTATAAGCTAATAAATGAAAATTTTGACACCCCTGATCTTTTATGTAGAGTAAATATTGCTTCACCTAGAAAGCCATACAGACTTAAGAAACCTTCCTTTAAAAGTTATCCAGCTACGTCAAATTTGGGTCATTATGCTCCATTAAACAGAGCATTGAGGAGTTACAATCTCATTCACAACTCTATATCCAGTGAAACTGAAAAAGAATCTTCTCAGCTAGATAGTTTTTCAAACTCCTTAACACAATTTAAAAATTTGGAGCCCAAGTAATAACAGAATAATTTGGTTATTATATACGATAGGTAATTTTAATTTAAAATATTTATGAGCGTTATTTTTGTTGTATTGTTTTTGACATAGTTAAGTGTAATGTTATGATTAAATTTTATTATTGCTGTTGTTAACATTGCTAATAAGTTAATTAATTTTATAGTAATTTCCTTATAAAAATGCATACATTTTAACATAAATAAATAAAATTTCTTCACAACACAAGTTAATGTACGTGACTTTCAGAGAATGCTGTTGGGCCTATAATTGAAGTAGCACTTGCTACGTTTTTGTTTTTGTATTTCTGATATTTTTATTTGTAACAGTGTGTACTTTGTTGGTGCAATAAATAAATAAATAAGTACTTCACGCGTAACACTGAAAAATTTTTGAAAACAAAGTTCTTTTGGAAATATGTTAAATCAAAGAGAGGGACATCCAATTATCCTCAAAATTTCTCTGTTAACAATCAGAATTACTCTAATGGACTGGACATTTGCTCAGCATTTAATAACTATTTTAAAAGCGTATACTATACTAATCGTCTACTGCTTCTGTTTTAACATCAAGTGAGTTTCATAATCATTCCGATATGAGTATAGATCAGATCTCTCGAATAAATGTATCCCGGGAAGATGTTCTTAAGTGACTTAAACAGTTGAATTCAAACAAAGGGGCTGGTTATAATGAAGTGCCTCCTATTTTCTTGAAGTCCTGCGCCAACAGCTTAAGTTACCCAACCTCTTTACTTATTAAACTTTCTCTACAACATTCTGTTTTTCCATTGTTATGGAACAGAGCGCATATAATACTTATTCATAAAAAAGGCGCCAAATCTAAGATAGATAATTACCACCCAATTTCGATTCTTAGCACTGTTGCGAAATTTTTTAAAAAACTAGTATTTGATAAAATTTATCCAATTATTATCCTATCTCACAACATGGTTTCTTAAAGAGACGCTCCACCACGTATAATCTTGCCTGCTTTACTGAGTACGTTCTCAATCATATGGAAAATGGTGGTCAGGTTGACGTAATATAAACGGATTTCGAAAAAGCTTTTGACCGTGTAAATCATGTTGTCTTGCTACTAAAGCTCCAGCCGCTCGAAATTCATAGAAATCTGCTTAGATGGGTCAAATTTTATCCAATGAATCGATCTCAGGCAGTTGTTCTCGGAGGATACAGGTCAAATTTTATTATTATCCCATCTGGCGTGCCTCAAGGCTCTCATTTTGGCCCCCAATTCTACCACGCATATATATTTGATATACATAAATTTATAAGTAACTGCTATCACTTACTGTACGCCGATGATAAGAACATATTTCTCAGTGTTCGTACTATTGAAGATTGCGAATCTATTCAAAAAGATCTTGCCTCTTTATATAACTTTTACGTAGCTAACAGCATAAATGTAAGTATATCTAAATGTGAGTGTATATCTTTCACCAAAAAAGTGAATCCAATAGTATTTCCCTATAATTTTAATGAAGAGGGTCACAGTGTTCGAGATTTAGGCGTACTCTTTGATGCCGTATTTTATATAGTCAGCCACTGCTTCCTCAGCGTCTATAAAACGTTTTTTTTTTTATAGGATAAGGGTGACAAACGAGCACACAGTCCACCTGACGGTAAGTGGTTGCCGCGGCCCATAGACATCTACATCTATCCTCGTTTGCGAATCAAAATGCAGATACGTTGTCACCCGTGAGGACTAAGATGGAATGCCTCATTTCCAGTAAAAAGGGCCTCCGGCCACCTGCACTCACCAAGAGAAACGCAGAGGTAAACCTCTACTTCACGCTGGTATTCTGTAAGGTCGTGGTACTACCCCGGTTCGAGCCGGCCCATATATATATATTATTTCTTTTGGACTGGGGCGTCGCCGCATAGCGACGCGCATGTAGATCGCCTTAACCCTGCGACAAGTATGCGAGGGCTACCGGACCTCGTGCGAACCCGGCTAAAGACGTTAGCACCAACTACGAAGATTCGCTTTGCAAACTGGAACATTGGCACGCTTACGGGACGCTCCGCAGAACTTGCGGCCATACTTGCCAGGCGTAAAGTGGCAGTGGCATTCCTGCAGGAGACACGGTGAAAGGCCAACAGGAGCCGGAATATTGGGCACGGCTACAAGCTGATCTATACAGGCTCCTCTGGTGGAGAGAACGGTGTGGCAGTGGTGCTCGCCGAGCATTTCCACGATAGCGTCTTGGAAGTTAGACGCATATGCGACCGACTTATGGTAGTAAGGTTGCTTATTGAGGGGGTCGTGACCTACTTAATAAGTGCTTACGCCCCACAGGTCGGCTGCAGCGACGCGGATAAAACGCTGTTTTGGGATCGGCTCGGAGATGTACTACTCGGCATACCGTTGTACCACGATGTCGTTTTGGGTGGCGACCTGAACGGTCATGTGGGCGAGGTGCAGGGTGAGTATGAACGTGTCCACGGCGGCTATGGCCGAAGAAACGCAGAGGGGGAAACCATTCTCAGAACCTGCACTGCAGCTGACCTGGCCGTGGTGAACACGTTCTCCAAAAAGAAAACCGAGCACCTGATTACCTACAGGAGCGGTCGGAACGCCACTCAAATCGACTATCTACTGAGGAGGAGAAGTCATATCAGTCGCGTGGCCAACTGTAAGGTCATACCCGGTGAGTGTCTCACTGCCCAACACCGACTTCTTGTCATGGACCTCTGCGTAAAACCCCGTCACACACACGCCGAACGTTGCCGCCGTCAAATCAAGTGGTGGCTGCTGGATCAAACCAGATACTCACAGTTTGACTCTGCCGCTGGGGATATTAGTCTCGACACATTGGCAAGTCCGTCCAAGAGTGCTGGAAAACCATTCAGACAGCAATCACAAAGACGGCAAAGCAAGTTCTCGGCGTGGCGAAAGGGGGCCGCAAAATCGACAAGGAGACCTGTTGGTGGGACGCCACAGTCCAGGGTTCATTACGGGAGAAGAAAGCGCTCTTGAAGATGTGGCAAGTGACCAAATCTCCTGAAGATCGCGCATCTTACAAGACAGCGAAAAGAACTGCCAAGAAAGCTATAGCCAGAGCTAGGCGTGACCAGTTGCAACCATTATATGCTAAGTTGGACACTCCTGAGGGATACAAGCTCATATATAAACTGGCACGCTCTAGGGCCAAAGCAGCGCAATATAATACTCGCTGCTGCAGCGTCAACGGCCCTAATGGCGAGTTCCTGTATGATGATCGTGCGGTGAAGGAGAGATGGCGCTCTTATTTCCACGTTTTGCTGAATACTCAGCACCGGGAAGTGCACCCTCCCGAACAACTCCCGAACCATGAACTCGTGCCACCGATTACACCTGACGAGGTCCTGGCATCTCTTCGCCACATGGAAAATCGGAAAGCTGTCGGACCGGACGAGGTGCCAATTGAAGCTTGGAAAGCGCTGGGGGCTCGTGGTGTGTGCATTCTTACTAACCTTTATAATAGAATCCTGAGCGACCGAATAATGCCCGATCAGTGGCGGCTTAGTATAATAACGCCGGTCCACAAGGGTAAAGGGTCGGTTCAGGATTGCGGTAATTACCGCGGTATAAAGGTGATGTCACACAACATGAAGCTCTTCGAGCGCATTATTGACACCAGGTTCCGACAGGAGTGTACAGTGTCGGACTTCCAGTATGGTTTCCAACCAGGACGCGGTACCACGGACCCTATATTCGCCCTAAGGATCCTCATGGAGAAGCACAAGGAAAAGAATATGCCTCTGCATTTTTTATTCCTAGACCTGCAGAAGGCCTTTGACTGTGTTCCTAGGGAGATGATCTGGTGGGCGTTGCGGTCGAAGTTGGTACCAGAGACCTACATGGAAATCGTACGTGACATGTACCGCAACTCCGATTCAATAGTCAGGACCGCTGTTCGTGATACCACCCCCTTCCCCATAACCATAGGCGTGCATCAGGGCTCCGTCTTAAGCCCATATCTCTTTAGTGTGATATTAGACGAACTGTCAGCCAGCGTACAGAAACTACCGCAGCCTTGGCTGCTTATGTACGCTGATGATATCGCACTGGTAGATGGGGACAAAGGACGGCTCACCAGACGCGTGCACGCATGGAGGGAGGCGCTTGAGAACGGCGGGCTGAAGTTAAACGTGGCGAAGACTGAGTATATGGCCTGCAACAGCACAGATCTGACGTCTCTCCGTATAGGCGACGACACCGTCGAGCGCACGGACAACTTCAGTTACCTCGGATCTGTGTTTGATGCGTCCGGTGACATCGATCGCGACATCAAGGCCCTTATATCAGCGGCTTGGGCGAAATGGCGCGAGGTGACAGGTGTCATTTGTGACCCCAAAATGCCGGTCAAGCTGAAGGGACAGGTCTATAAGACCATCATAAGGCCTGTCCTTACGTACGGCAGTGAGGCGTGGCCGGTGCTGGAGCGACACCGGCAGTTGTTGCATGTCACGGAGATGAACATGCTGCGGTGGATGTGTGGCGTCACGCGGAAAGACCGTGTACGGAATACATTCATCCGCGGCAGCCTCCATGTCCGTGACATTGCTGACAAGCTGCAGGAAAGTCGCCTCCGCTGGTACGGCCACGTCTTACAACGACCAGCAAGCTACGTTGGAAACAAATGCCTGGACATGACCTTACCTGGTACAAGGAGTAGAAGACGGCCCAAGAAACGCTGGCTTGATGTCGTGCAGGATGACATGCGCGCCAATGGGCTAGTTGTGAGGGACGCCGAAGACCAGGCAAAGTGGAGGAGGAAGTGTTGGAAAGCGGACCCTGGGTTCTCCCGCGCTGGACGGGATGAGCAACCCGGATAAACGTATATATATATATATATATATATAAACGGTAGTATATATATATATATATATAATATGCCATGATATAAATAAATAAATAAAAAAATTTTACTCGAGGAGTAAATCACGTATGAATTTATCAGTAAGGCTTAATATCTAAGTGTTGGTAAACCTAAAATTACTTAAATTTTAATAGTGTTATTTTATTAAGCTGTTTTAAATTAGTCTTATTTCCATTCTTTTTATTCATTATAATTGTATCTGGGTCCACTTTATATATGTGGATAACTGTTATTGACATGCTTGAAGTGAAATTGAAAATTGTATTTAGTGATATCCGCTGTTGTTATCGTTATTAAAAATAATTTAAAATTAAAAATTTTGTACAGCCGACTTCAATATAAGTTATTAAGAATAACTCAAAAACTATTATTCTGACCTTGATCAAATTCATATGGGACCACACGAGATGTGTATGAATACGAATTTACGCATAATATTATGCTTTTACTTTTTATAAAAGTCTATTTTTGTACCCTTTTATGTAGACTAAGGAATACATAATTTATAATTAAAAATTTTGTACAGCCGACTTCAATATAAGCGACTTCAAAGTTAGTTATTTAAGAATAACTCAATAACCATTGGTCTGACCTTGATCAAATTCATATACAAGAGAACTATCAGCTTTCATATAAAAAAATCATTGAAATCGGTTCACCCAGTAAAAAGTTATGAGGTAACACACATAAAAAAAACAAGAAAATACAGTTGAATTGAGTACCGTCTCCTTTTTGAAAGTCGGCAGAAAAAACAGTTCCCAGTGAGTCGAATTAATAAGAAACGATAACATCAGAATTACTTCGGATAATCGACGCGTTGAATGGGGAGTACCGCAGGGTTCTATTTTAGGAGCACTGCTTTTTATACCTTACAGTGCGGATATTGTTAATAATATAGAGCATTCCTAGTACCAAATTGATAATAATACTCATAATTTCATTATTTGCTTAGAAACACAGTATTATAAGCTGGTACAAGTTTGACAGAGCGCATATGTTTCGCCATAATGAAAATTCTAATAATACATTGAATTTAAGAATGTTATAATGAGAGAACATGACAATCCATACTATTAATATAATATTTATTAATAAATATGTCTACGAATAAAAATTTTATAAAATAAAATTTGTAACTATATTAATTTATGTTAAGTTTTTTGTACAGAGAAATGAATCTATGCTGTGAAATTTATTCTGACTTAGCCATTTGTACAATCTGTGTATATACATATTGATATTGGGCATTTTTATATCTCTAGGAATCTTATTTTAGGTTTTGACATACATACAAAGGTAACTTTTCGCATACTTATCTGACCTTGGAGTATCTTTATATCGGGTGTTTGTGAAACGCTCCAGAAAAAGAAGATAGACGATAATACTAAGGATAACTTCGATGAGGAGTCACAAAGAAGTTCGATCCCGAGGAAAAAATCATCTGTTCACAACCTTTTATTACTTTATTCACGCTCCATCATGTTAATACAGTTAAATAAAACGATAATTTCATAAAAAAATAATCATGAAAATACTCAAATAATAAAATTGGTAAATCCAATTGAGCGTGTCCTTATCGTATTAAAAAAATACGTATAACATGATTATACGGATTTTTTAAAGTAGTTTAAATACACACAAGTTGTCACTAATAACCTTATTATACTTCCAATTTTCCGATAATTTTATGTCAAACTTCAATATGAAAAAAGTTTGGAAAATCCAAAAGTACTTCTGTGCTTTTAAAATATTGTAATTAAAATCTCTGATTATTATAATAATCAAGAAATATAATTTTGTTTTTCGAATATTTTGTATTTATTTGTACAGTGATCTTTTTGAGCCGCTGCAAGCAACCAATACATTATCCACTCACAACGGCGGTTTACGCCGTACTAAGTACGAACTGAGTGAGGCAGTCTATTTACTAAAATGATTTCACATAAGGCTGCTCAAACACTGAAAATTTCGACATTTATCACCCGAAAAAAATTAATTATAACTAAACAAAACAAAATTAAACCGCCGTTTACATTCAATGGCTTCCCACATTATAGATGAAGAGTTTTAAAAATAGATTGAGTTGAACAATTGATATTATCAATAGTTATCGTGTTTACAAGCCATACGGACTTGATAAATCCACACCATAAGCCAATAAAACCCATCATTTTCATCATTACAGCCCTTCACAAGTCCACTGCTGAACATAGGCCTCCCCCAAAGAATGCCACAAAGCACGGTCCTGAGCCACCTGCATCCATCGACTTCCTGCATGTCTTACCAGGTCGTCACTCCATCTCGTGGGAGGACGCCCTACACTTCGCCTACCGGTACGAGGCTGCCACTCGAGAACCTTTCTTCCCCATCGGTTGTCAGTTCTTCGAGCTATATGGCCGGCCCACTGCCACTTCAGCTTACTAATCCGTTGGGCTATGTCGGTCACTCTAGTTCTACTGCGGATATCCTCATTCCTAAGTTTATCACGCAGAGAAACTCCGAGCATAGCCCTCTCCATAGCTCGCTGAGCGACCTTGAGCTTCCTCATACGGCCAGCAGTGAAGGACCACGTCTCAGTTCTGTAAGTCATCACTGGCAACACGCACTGGTTGTACAATTTCGTTTTAAGGTTTTGAGGTATGTCTGACGAGAAGATGTGTCGTAGCTTCCCGAACGCTGCCCAGCCGAGTTGAATCCGTCTATTGACCTCTCGGTCGAAGTTGGACTTACCTAGTCGGACTATTTGTCCCAGGTAAACATACTCGTCAACAACTTCGAGCTTAGTGCTCCCAACAACTACCGGCATAGGTGTGATATGGACATTAAACATGATCTTTGTTTTGTCCATGTTCATCTTAAGACCTATCCGTTGGGAAACACTATTGAGGTCATTGAGCATAGTGCTTAGGTCCTCCAGCGATTCTGCCATAAGGACTATATCGTCGGCAAATCGAAGGTGAGTGATGTACTCGCCATTGATGTTGATACCGTATCCTTTCCAGTCCAGAAGCTTGAAAACGTCTTCCAATGCAGCGGTGAAGAGTTTCGGGGATATGACGTCACCCTGTCTTACACCTCTCTGCAATTGGATAGGTTTCGTACTCTGGTTCTGTACTCGGATAGCCATCGTAGCCCTACTGTACAAGCACTTCAACACTTCGATATACCGACAGTCAACTTGGCACCGCTGAAGGGACTGCAGCACCGCCCAAATTTCGACGGAATCAAAGGCTTTCTCATAGTCCACATACGCCAGACATAGTGGCAAATTGTACTCTTCGGACTTCTGTACAACTTGCCGAAGGGTATGTATATGGTCTATGTTGCTAAAGCCCTTTCGGAAACCGGCTTGTTCGGGAGGCTGGAAGTCGTCAAGTCTGCGCGCGAGACGATTCGTAATGACTCTCGAAAACAGCACGTAGACGCGGCTCAGAAGGGAAATCGGTCTGTAGTTCTTCAAGAGAGCGTTGTCACCTTTCTTGAAGAGCAAGACCACCGCACTTCTGCTCCACGCCTCCGGTGTAATGCCACCATGCAGGACGGAATTAAAGAGCTTCTGAAGGACTTCAAGTACCGGTCTTCCACCCGCTTTCAGAAGCTCCGCTGTAATTCCATCCTCGCCTGGGGCCTTACCGTTTTTAAGGTGCTGGAGAGCCATTCTAATCTCGCTCAGACTGACATCCGGGATATCTTCGGAATAGTGTCGGATGAGACTCGCTCTTGGATCGTTACTTACACTTGCGTGTGGCTCCAACGATGATGTGTACAGCTGCCCATAGAACCTCTCAATCTCACTCAAAATCTCAGGTGTCCCGGAAACGATGCTGCCACATTCTGTCTTCAGCTTTGACAGTTGGCTCTTTCTGGCAGACAGATCTCTGGCAAAGACTTTGGAGCCTTGGTTCCGCTCGATCGCTTCTTCAATACGAGCTGTATTGAAGTTGCGTAAGTCCCGCCGCATGCATTTGGAGATCTGTCTGTTCAGATGCCTGTATGCTGTCAAGTCTGTTGAAGAATGTAGCTTCATCTCCCGTCTAACAGCCATGAGATTAAGAGTGTGATCGGAGAGTTTTTGTGTTCTTCTGCGGCGGGTCTTGCAGAACTTAGCTCCGACCGCATGGACAGTTTCCACGAGCTTGTCATTCATATCGTCCACTTCATTGCAGTCTTCCAGGCACTGAAAACGGTTTTGTAAGTCGAGCTGAAAGGTTTCGGGACTTTGGAATAGAGCACGAGGGGGACGGAGCGTTGACTTCATTAGACGAGACCTCTCCAACTTAACGCTTGGGTTCAGTGTGCCTCTAACCATTCGGTGATCGCTACCAGTTTTCACCCTCGCGATCACGGAGACATCACTGAACAGTTGTCGTCTGGTCGTCATAATGAAGTCAATCTCATTTTTTGTGGAACCGTCGGGGCTCGACCAGGTCCACTTCCTGTGGGGCCGCTTCTGGAAGAAAGAGTTCATCATAAAGAGTCCCTCTTTCTCCATGAAGTCGGCCAGCTGCTGGCCCCTCGGGTTCCGTTGCCCTATTCCAAATTTCCCTACTTTCAGCTCACCGTTCTCTCTTGTGCCTAGTTTTGCATTGAAGTCTCCCATTAACACCGTATATTGGGTTTTGGAGGAATGCATGGCTCTAGAGATATCCTCATACATTTCCTCCACCTCCTCATCGGGGTGTGCCGAGGTTGGTGCGTAAACCTGTATGACCTTCAGCGAATACCGTTTGGTGATTCTGAGTATAAGGTACGCAACCCTTGTCGACACACTCCCGATCTTTACAACGTTGTTAACGAGAGACTTGTGGACGATAAATCCGACACCTCCTTGGGACAGATGGTCGCCCTCCCGGTGATAGAGCAAGTTGCCGGATTCGAGGATTACCGTGTCCTCCCCCTCTCTTCGGACTTCGGATAATCCTATAATATGCCAGCGCAACTTGTCTATCTCTTCTTCCAGCTCCACAATCTTCTCGTCATACCCGTAAAACTCTCGTAAAACCCATTTTTATGTAAATAATAGCAATTAATCGATTCATAAAAAAATTAATAAGTCCAAAAATCATTTATCCTTCTGACAATGTGCTTCTTATATCATTTATATGTATAATATGATTGCTAGATACGATTTTATGCGACAAAATGTTGAAATCTTCATTTTTAACCAAAAACCAGCAGTGAAACCTAAAATAAAATCAGCTGACAATAGAGTCTAGGTAACTCTTGTGTCATGGTCATAAAAATGGAGTGGTAATAAGGTAGTTGTAGAGTCTTTAATATATGATTTATGCAAGATGCTTTACAAGTTGGACTATTAATTTGTATTTTTAAATGGTAGTTGTGGCATAAATCTGATAAATGGCTGCTAATTTTTCCTGGTCTTAGCGTATTGCTATTTAAGTCACCTGTAATTACAATGTTCATGTCTTTTCTATGCCATCTGTTGACTTCATGTAAAACCATTGCCATTTTTTTAAAACAATTTCGGGTCAGTGTGGGGTTTTGTAAACACAAATTCTAAGTAACTTAAGTGACAGTATGTTAATACCACAAGCTTTAAATGTCTTTTACGTTATGTGATTGTATAAGAAGATTAATTCTTCGTAAATTATTCCTTTTTTGATTAAAATACAAGTTCCGCCTCTTTGTTGGTCTCTACAAAAAGTTGATGCTAATTAATATTGGGCACCATTTACGAATTTATTGTGATTGGACGTCAGGCATGATGATACAGACAACATAAAGGTATATATTTCTTTTAAGCCCTGTGATACAGATATAGCATTGGCGAAACTTGAGGCCAATGCCAATTGCATATCTCTGTGGTATGTGTGTAACACAATAGTTCTGATCCGAAAATAAACAAAATGTATAATTCTGACTAGACATTTGTTTGATAAAGTAAAAATCAAAGAACCCGTATATCTATAGAAAAACCTCGACTGGGGCAAAGATCACAATAATACATGTAATCCAGATCCAAAATTTGTATATCCATTTAGCCGCTCCACTTCATTCAGGCGAAGTTTTAAATACAAGGCAACAAAATGGTGGAACAACCCGCCTAATAAGCCGCCTCTCTTACTTAGCCTTACAACAATTAACGGTTTTCAAATCAAATATAAATTACTGCTAATTAGTTAAAAAAATGTTTTTAAGACGTAGTATATAAGTATAAATAATTTAAAATAATTATGATTACAGAATGGATCTATCTGCACTCCAAGAACTTGTTGAGGCGATTAAGTATGCTGTCTCCAGTACTCGGCATGGGACAACAACGTTGATTTGCCGATTTTCGACCTCACTATGAGTAACCTAGGAGTGAAGTCACGGTGCACGAGTCTCGAGTCCCTCGCCAATGAATTTAGTTGGGGCAGCTTAACAAATGTTGCCAAGGCAAGTAACGCCCTTTTATTGATCTGAGGGTCTGTCCTTTTATTGATTCCTATTGTGCATACACTAGGAAAAAAATGTATTGTTACGTAATAAGAAAATTATGGCTGATGTTAATCTACTCCTAATTCTTAATTTTTTTAGTTGGAGGGGATTTTTAATTGGGACTGATTAATCTCCGGTGGAGGTTCGGTTGCCACCTACGACGACTCGACCTGGCAACAAACAACGCACGCACCCTGAGGACTGACGAGAAGATTGTGGAGCTGGAAGAAGAGATAGACAAGTTACGTTGGCATATTATAGGATTATCCGAAGTCTGAAGAGAGGGGGAGGACACGGTAATCCTTGAATCCGGCAACTTGCTCTATTACCGGGAGCGCGGCCATCTGTCCCAAGGAGGTGTCGGATTTATCGTCCACAAGTCTCTCGTTAACAACGTTGTAAAGATTGAGAGTGTGTCGACGAGGGTTGCGTACCTTATACTCAGAATCACCAAACGGTATTCGCTGAAAGTCATACAGGTTTACGCACCAACCTCAGCAAATTGTACAGAAGTCCGCGGAGTACAATTTGCCACTATGTCTGGCGTATGTGGACTATGAGAAAGCCTTTGATTCCGTTGAAATTTGGGCGGTGCTGCAGTCCCTTCTGCGATGCCAAGTTGACTGTCGGTATATCGAAGTGTTGAAGTGCTTGTACAGTAGGGCTACGATGGCTTGAGCATAGTGCTTAGATCCTCCAGCGATTCTGCCATAAGGACTATATCGTCGGAAAATTGAAGGTGAGTGATGTACTCGCCATTGATGTTGGCCGCTTTCTCATAGTCCACATACGCCAGACATAGTGGAAAAATGTACTCCTCGGACTTCTGTACAATTTGCCGAAGGGTATATATGTGGTCTATGGTGCTAAAGCCTTTTCGGAAACCGGCTTGTTCGGGAGGCTGGAAGTCGTCAAGTCTGCGCGCGAGACGATTCGTAATGACTTTCGAAAACAGCACGTAGACGCGGCTCAGAAGAGAAATCGGTCTGTAGTTCTTCAAGAGAGCGTTGTCGCCTTTCTTGAAGAACAAGACCACCGCACTTCTGCTCCACGTTTCCGGTGTAATGCCACTATGGAGGACGGAATTAAAGAGCTTCTGAAGGACTTCAAGTACCGGTTTTCCACCCGCTTTCAGAAGCTCCGCTGTAATTCCATCCTCGCCTGGGGCCTTGCCGTTTTTAAGGTGCTGGATAGCCATTCTAATCTCGCTCAGACTGACGTCCGGGATATCACCGGAATAATGTCGGATAAGACTCGCTCTTAGATCGTTACTCACACTTGCGTGTGGCTCCAACGATGACGTGTACAGCTGCCCATAGAACCTCTCAATCTCACTCAAAATCTCAGGTGCCCCGGAAACGATGCTGCCACATTCGGTCTTCAGCTTTGACAGTTGGCTCTTTCTGGCAGACAGATCTGTGGCAAAGACTTTGGAGCCTTGGTTCCGCTCGATCGCTTCTTCAATACGAGCTGTATTGAAGTTGCGTAAGTCCCGCCGCATGCATTTGGAGATCTGTCTGTTCAGTTGCCTGTATGCTGTAAAATCGGTTGAAGAATGTAGCTTCATCTCCCTTCTAACAGCCATGAGATTAAGATTGTGATCGGAGAGTTTTTGTGTTCTACTGCGGCGGGTCTTGCAGAACTTAGCTCCGACCGCATGGACAGTTTCCACGAGCTTGTCATTCAAATCGTCTACTTCATTGCAGTCTTCTAGGCACTGAAAACGGTTTTGTAACTCGAGCTGAAAGGTTTCGGGACTTGGGATTAGAGCACGAGGGGGACGGAGCGTTGACTTCATTAGACGAGACCTCTCCAATTTAACGTTTAGGTTCAGTGTGTCTCTAACCATTCGGTGATCGCTGCCGGTTTTCACCTTCGCGATCACTGAGACATCACTGAACAGTTGTCGTCTGGTCGTCATAATGAAGTCAATCTCATTTTTTGTCGAACCATCGTAGTTCCTGTTTTTATTCTATATTAATTACTTACCTTATCTTGTAGGGGACAATCACGAAATAGTATGTAGAAAGGGTAATTGAGTATAGTACAGAGACTAATTTTGTAGTTAGGAATAATAATTAATTCGTTTACACGACTTAATTATCCACCGAGTCTAGGATAAACTAGTAACGGAATACGACAAGCGTACCGTTCCACGTCAGAGCCAAGACTTCCTTAACAGCGGCCGCTCCGTCCGTTTTATACAAGCAAAACGGGCGCCACTGCAGGTGCAATGGTGCAGGTGTGCGGAACACGTGTTATTTATAAGAATTCTGTCTAGCTACACCAACAGCGCCGCACGTGCAATGGTGCTGGTGCCGTCAAGTATTATTTATTGTTGATACTTCTTTAATTTTCAAGCTCAAACAACATTTCATTAATTTTGACAATTTTAATAATGCTCTATCGAAATTTGTCAATAATTTGCTCTTAAACGGAAATAATAGAAAATGTTAAATTTATTTAACATTTAATAAATATAATTAAATTTACAATACCTGATGTTAAACATTCAAATACGAATGTACTCTTAAATGGGGGAGAGTTGAATCTTGTGGATACCACTCTCTATGACGGCTCCATGGCGCAGTGGCTTAGCAATGAGTTGCTGCGCTGGGGGGCGCGGGTTCGAACCCCACACGGAACAAGTATTTGTATAAGTAGTTCCGGGTCCAGACCCGGAACAATTAGACATCCAGATGTTGGTCCTTATGAAATTTGTGTTTGTAAACTGCCTCCACGATACAGGAGAAAATTCTAGTGTGGGGGTAACGTTTTTTAAAAAAAAAAAAACTATACTACTATTTTCTTGGTATTATTATTGACGCGAAACTTAAATATGGCCCCATATATCAAAATTAGCAGATAGATTTAGTTCTGCAGCATATGCTGTAAGAAACATTAGACGTCTCACCAATGTTGAGACAGATAGATTAGTTTATTTAGTTATTTCCGTAGCGTGATATCTAATGGAATTTCGCAACGGGGTAATGCGACTGACATTAAAGCCATATTTGTTTTGCAGAAAAGAGTCGTGCGGGCTATTTTTAACTTAAATTGTAATGAGTCCCTTAGAGAAAAATTTAAAGAAGTAAACATATTAACGTTGGCATCGCAATGTGTTTAGGAAAATGTAATGTATGTATATAAAAACATAAATAGCTTTGATAAGAATAAAGATGTTGATAATTTTAACAATAATTACTAGTAACAAACATACGCTTGTAAATTCAGTTACTTGACTCCACAGAATTACTTAATCATTTATGGGGTAATGTATACATTTTTACAACAAAATCCTAGAGAATGTACAAAATTTGTCAATAAACAAGTATAAATATTTTATTAAAGAAAAAATTTACAAAAAGGGTTATTATTAAATTAAATAATAAATGAATGAAAAAAAAAACCCTGGGAATGAGGTGATCGTTATTAAGCCGGGTCTACTGCAATTCATTTAAAAATTAACTATTTGTTCCAGGTAAACATACTCTTAAACAACTTCCAGCTTAGTGCTTACAACACCACTATATGTGTGACATGGATATTACACATTATCTTTGTTTTGTCCATGGTCATCTTAAGACCTATCCTACTGGAGGTACTAATAAAGTCATTGAGCAGGTCCTCCAACGATTCTGCCATTAGGACCATATCGTCGGTAAGTCTAAATTGAGTGATTTACTCGGCCATTGATATTAATCCGTATCCTTTGTAGTCCAGTAACTTGAAAATGTCTTCCAATGCAGTTGTGAAGAGTTTCGGGGATATAACATCATCCTGTCTTACACCTTTCTGCACGTGGATGGGTGTTTTACTGTGGTTCTGTACTCGGATAGCCATTGCAGCTCTATTGTGCAAACACTTTAGCTCTTTGATATACCGAAAGTCAATTTGGCACTACTGAAAAGACTGTACCACCATTTAAATTTTAAGAAATTCTAAGGCTTTCTCATAGTCCACATACGCAAGGCTAAGTGGCAGATTGAACTTTTCGGTCTTCTGTACAATTTGTCGAAGAGTATGCATGTGGTATATCGTACTAAAGCAATTTCGAAAACCGGCTTGTTCAAGAGGCTGGAAGTGGTCGAGTCTGCTTGTGAGATGATTCGTAATGACTCTCGAAAACAGCACGTAAACGCGGCCCAGAAGTGAAATCGGTCTGTAGTTCTTCAAGAGACCGTTGTCGCCTTTCATGAAGAACAAGATCAATGCACTCCTGCTCCACACCTCCGGAGTAGTCCCATTATGAAGGATGGAATTAAAGAGCTTTTGAAAAACTTCAAGTTCCAGTTTTCATCCGCTATATGAAACTCCGCTGTTATTTCATTTACACCCCGGGTCTTGCCGTTTTTAAGGTTCTGGAGAGCCATTCTAATCTCACTCAGACTATTATCCGTGATATCATCGGAATAGTGTCAGATAAGACTTGCTCTTGAATCATTACTCATACTTGCTTGTAGCTACAACGATGATGTGTACGGCTGCGCATAGAACCTCTCAATCTCACTCAAAATCGCAGGTGTCCCGGAAACGATGCTGCCACACTTAGTCTTCGCCTTCGACAGTTGGCTCTTTCTGGTAGACCGATCTCTGGCAAAGACTTTGGAGCCCTGGTTCCGCTCGATCGCTTCTTCAGTATGAGCTGTATTGAGCATGTGTAAGTCCTGCTGCATGCATTCAGAGATCTGCCTGTTTGTTTGGCTGTATGTTGACAAATCTGTGGGGGACTGCAGCTTAATTTCCCGTCTAACAGCTATGAGATTAAGAGTGTGATCAGAGAGTTTTTGTGTTCTTTTGCGGTGAGTCTTACCGAACTTAACTCCAACCACATGAACAGTTTCTACGAGTTTATCATTCATATCTTCCACTGCAGTGCAGTCTTCAAGGCACTGAAAACGGTTTTGTAACTCGAGCTGAAAGGTTTCGGAACTTTGAATTAGAGCACGAGAGTGACGGAGCGTTTCCTTCATTAGACGCGACCTCTCCAACTTAACGTTTAGCTTCAGTGTGCCTTTAACAATTTGGTAATCGATACCAGTTTTCACCCTCGGGATCACTGAGACATCACTTTTGACAGATTGAGACACAGTTTTCGTCTGGTCGTCATAATGAAGTCAATCTCATTTTATGTTCGAACCGTCGGGGCTCGACCAGGTCCACTTCCTGTGAGGTCGCTTCTGGAAGAAAGAGTGCAAATAAAATAGTCCTCTATGAAGTCGGCCAGCTCTTGGACACTTGGGTTCCGGTGTCTTATTCTGAATTTCCTTACTTTTAGCTCACCGTTCTCTCTTGTGCTTAGTTTTGCAGTGAATTAGCCCATTGACACCGCATAGTGGTATTTGCTGTAATTTAGAGATATCCTCATACATGTCCTCCTCATCGGGATACGCCTAGGTGAGTATAAGTTACGCAACCCTCGTACGCGGGTGACACCCCGCGGTATCACCTGCGTACAAGGGCTAGTCTCCGTTGAGACTGGCCGTCGTGACCGAAATTCGGTCTGACGGACATTATTATGATGTTATTATATTAATGTCATTGACGTTTTGAATTTCTACTAAGGATAATGCCTCTGATTTGTACACATCATGATAACATAGTATATAAACGTTCTTTGTTGGTCTGAGACTTACCAGTCCCATGTTTATGTGGGACAAATAAGAAGAAAAATAATGTACCAACTGTGTCACTAGCTTTACTTGTTGTAGAAATGCTTAAAGTGCGCTTTACCTTCTTTGGATGCATCAGGTGGCATAGTAGACAAGTACTGGCTTAAAATAGTAAAAACGACTAATGGGATATTAGGTTTGTGATTGTGTAGGTGGTGGGCTGGCCACCTAACTTCCTTCATAATTTTTCATCTAAATCCATATTGCATGCCTTAAGCGAAAGCTACCTTACGCTTTCGCTTATTTTTCGTTATTTTAATTTGATAGCGTATATAAGTGATTTGACAATATTAATTGCTCGTGCGGTGTGTTACGTTTTTGCTTATCGTAACAGGATTTTGTATAGACCGACATTCAGTTTTTGTTTTGGGTGTTACGCTTTATAACAAATTAGAGTTAGTGGCTTCTATAAGTTAGTTAATCGTACGATAGAGTTAATGGACTGTCATCGTGACGAACGAAGAAAGTGACTGTGGACGGCGCCGCGGAAGATTACCTCCTTTCGGAGCAGCCTGGAACTCGGCCGCTGCTGGTCGCCTATGCTTGCCAAGGCTCCACACATTCACACCTCACTGTACACTACTCGCCATCTACTATTACAAACACTCACGGCCTGCCTAAGCCTTGGTGCGAAGTTAGCTTCGGATAATGGTAAATACTATGTGTTTCTAGCTTTCTCTCATATAGTTTATTGTGATAGGAAATTCCATGTGGCCACGTGGCTCCGTCCCTCTGCTGCCAGTCGATGGGATTACTCATGGGACCTAGTCCCGTCAACCTTTGTTCGGGTAGCTAGGGGCGTGTACAATTTTTTTAAATTGATTAATTGCTATTTTAAAATAAAAAAGGGGTGTTGATGGTTAGTGGCTTATGGTATGGAAATAGTAGTGTAGCTTTGCGGACTCGACAAGTCTGCAAGGCTTGTGTTGAAGCGCCTGTCAAATTATATTAGCAGTTCTCATGCCAAAATTAGTCCGTAAGCTGTGTAGGTATGTTTAAAAAATGTTGTACCGGTCGTCGTTGTAAAATTTAGAGATCAAGTAAAGGTCGATTGAGCAAATTACTGCATTTTATTATTAAAAAGAGATCAAATTCCTATTCATGGTCCTTCGAGCCGGATTTGAAAAAACGTAATTGGACAAGATATTATTTAGTGGAATACGCTTGGGAAGTCTTAAATATTCGTTGTGGAAATACCACCGAGGGAGTGAAGATATTTAACCAAGAAATCTGGAGTCTTAGCCCCTTAGATATTGGACTATTATTTAATTTATTTAACCCAGCACTCATTATCAGGTAGTATTTTGTGTAAATCGACTGCTAATTTATCAGGTTAGTACCAAATTACCTATAAAATAATTACGTATAACTTAAAGTATTTAATCGGCTAAAATTCATTTAATATTGTTTTATATAGTTTCTAATAACCGTCAAATCATGATTAAATCAAATTATAAAATATAATTTTTTTTTTCTCTTTATTGGTTTAAACTGTTTTTTAAAAAATAAGTCAAGAGAGTGTATAATTGAAAAAATTGCATAATATTATTTATTACATACTAAGGCATACCTGTGAAGCTGTTTGATGGTCTGAATTGTATTTGTTACCCTTAATTGTTGTTAATTATAAAGTTAAATATCAAGGTAGTACATGTACCATTTTGTTTAATTATTTAAGAGTTTGAAAAATAAGTAAGGGAATTAGTTTTCATTTCTTTACAACTGTAAGCAAAATTGTATAAAACTACTTATGAATTATATTTTATAAAATATAAACTTCTTGTTTGTATAAATTTCAGGCATTTGCACTAGTCTCCCAATACCAGCCAGCATGCCAGAAGATAAGGAGCAAATTAGGAAACGAGCTAGTTACAAGGGACAAATAACAGCTTTTTCAAATTATTTAAATTCACTGAAGGTATCTTCATTGGCTGCTACTGAGGTAAATGAGTTGCAATTACGTATTAGTAGGATTGAGTCAATGTATGAACGATATGATGAGGTACAATTATCCATCGAGTGTAATAATAATAATAATAATAATAATAATAATAATTTATTTCAGATAACCAAGTGATCCATAAAATTTGTTAGTAAATATGAAACTTATAACCTATGTTAGTACCTAAATCTAATTCTTAAATACAAGTGCCTTATTAACTAAACATAGGCGGTAATATTGCTTAAGGAGGAATGAGTCGTATCTTTCAGCAATTATTTTCATGATGGAGTTGGAGCTAGCCCGCACCCTGCCAAGCAACGAGGCTGTTTTCTTTCTTATAAGGGCGTAATAGTCATCTGTACGCGCCTTTGCAAACATGCCTGATGCACTGCAAAATCGGGGTAGCCCCAACAAGATCCTGAAGCCATTATTGTACTGGACACGTAAGGTGTCGACAGTCCGCTGTGAATAATTCGACCACAGGCTGCACGTGTAGAAAACTTGACAGTACGCTTTAAATAGCGTTATCTTTACTTGTTCACTACACCGCGCAAACCTACGAGCCAACATATTACATCGGACTGCCAGCGCCCTACGTTCCCTTTCAATGTCAACATTGTCATTTAGGTCATCGGTAACAAAATGCCCTAGGTACTTAAATTTAGCAACACGTTTTAATTCGATGCCATTCAATTTAATTGCAGGCACATTTTCTGGGCTTTTACAGCCGACGGCCCTAAACACCATGAATTCGCTTTTATTACAATTGTATCGCAAGCCATGGTTTAACGCATACTTCTCACATATCTTAAGGAGTTCTCTGGTGGCCTTAACCGTGGGACTCAGCAACACCATATCATCTGCGTAGCTTATATTATTAAAACTTACATCGTCGATACGACATCCGACTATTTTGCTGCTGAGTTCAACGATTAGGTCATTTATGTACAGGTTGAAAAGTTTTGGTGACGTAATTCCTCCCTGTCTGACCCCACATTGCAATCTGTACCTTTCAGAGAACTTATCGGCCCATCTCACATTATTATACTGATTATTATACCAGTACTGAAAAATCTTCAAAAGCTCAGCTGGAATCTTTTTCTGGCGTAGTTTATCCCATAATAAGTCATAATTTACGAGATCAAAAGCTCTGGAGAGATCTAAAAAGCATGCATATACAGGTGTACGTCGCTTTGTGTAATATTCAACAGTGTGCTTTAGGGCTAAGATAGCATTCTCAGTAGACAATTCAGACCGAAACCCAAACTGTGCATCGTGCAACTCAATATAACTTTCCAGCTGTGTATCCAACAGGCTGTCAAGTATTTTAGCCATAATTGTTGCCAAAGATATAGGTCGATAATTACACTTATCTCCCACGTCACCTGTTTTGTTCTTAATTATAGGCACAACTATTGTCCGCATAAGGTCGTGAGGCAGATACGAATGACAGAGACATGAAGAGAAGAAAGTAGCGAGTAATCGAGGCAGGTGAGGTCCGGCATGCTGCAGGTGCTCGATGCTGAGAGAATCATGGCCGGGAGATTTCCCCCTAGTCATATTTTTAATGGCAGTTGCCACTTGTTCAGGTGTAAAACGAATGCAGTCATGACTGCCACGATAGCTCTCATCTCCGGGCACCGGCTGCGATGGACCTAGCAACGACTCTATTTTAAAATGCTCTGCAAACATATTAGCTATGCTAATAGGTTCGTTTACACCTCCAACGCACACAGGCAGGGTAGGCTTAATATCAAGTTTGTTGGTGGCTTTCCAGAATTTTTTGAAATTATTTGCTTTACGATGTGATGCTATGATATCGAGTTGAATTTGCTCTTGATGGTTTTGACACCATTTTAGTTTGCTCTTAAATATTTTACGTGTTATGCACATATCGTCATATATAGGCCCACTAGTTGGTTTGTTATGCCACAACCATAAGCGATATTTAAACCTAGCCATCGCATGTGCTTCCCTCACATGTCTGTTCCAACCTACAATACGACCACTATGCTTATAACTTCTATTATCATCATAACTCTGTATAGCGGCCTCAGATAAAATAGTAACAATATTGTTGTACATTTCATCAAGCATTAACCTATGATGAGTATTGTTACAGTGTGAATTATAACATATGCTAAGTTCCTCAGGTACCTTAAGCGATATTAATTTGCTATTACACATATCATAATATACTTCAATCCGATCACTGACCCTTTCGCCCCATATTACTTTGTTACATGATTTTGTCGCAACTTCTAATTTAGTTTTAATAGTGTCTAACCTGCACTCAACAACAAAGGGGCAATGATCAGACCAGAATACATCATAAAATATTCTTATGTTAGTTATAGTGTGCCAAGCAGCTTGTGTGACAATGCAATGGTCAAGCCATCGTCTACAGCCATGTGCATCACTGACAAATGTATAGTTATCAGATTCTACACCTAACTTTTCAATGTCTGCACAAATCCAATTTTGTTCAGAACAGAATTTTAAAAGTTCAAGTCCAAAAGACTCACCAGGATGAGCATTAAAATCACCAAGGACGTACACTGCCTCCACGTCACAACTTTCGACTATCGCGCTTACCTCACTAAGACAGTCAGTGAATTCTGTTAGGTTATCACTCACGTCTGTCGGCATATATACACAAAACACTAAAAAGTATCTGTCACCTAATACTGATAATATAGACGCCCAGATATCAGAACGAACTGATTTTGAATCCCTGTATTTTAAATCGCTTTCTCTTGCAAAAAGGATCTTAGCAGATTGCATTAAGTCAGATGACGTAAGCAGTGACGGTGGCTCTCATTCCGGCAATCATAAATTTGTTAAACTGCCCACTATTCAACTACCTAAATTTAATGGTTCTTATGATAATTGGTTAGAGTTTCATGACACGTTCATGAGCCTCATACATTCAAATGACGAGATAGATGACATAAATAAGTTTCACTATCTGAGAGCGTCGTTGGAAGGGCCCGCTGCTGTGGTAATACAGTCAATCGAATTCTCGGCAGCTAATTACACCGTCGCATGGACTATATTATGTGATAGATATGATAATAAAAGACTACTAACTCAAAATCACGTGACAGCCTTATTTAATATAGCACCAATTAATAAAGAATTGTCTGTCAACTTAAAACGTCTTATTGACCAAATAAATAAAAATTTACGTGCACTAGAATCTCTCGGTGAGCCAACTAAACAATGGGACACACTTCTCATTCATATTATTACTCAAAAATTAGATGCTAAGACATATCGTGAATGGGAAGAGTCTAAAGGTCGTTTGGAGAAAGATACACCTATTACGTTCGATATATTTTTGATGTTTTTAAAAAATCGAGCCGATTTAATCGAAACACTAGAAATGTCTAATTCTGGTGCTACTAACCGTTTAAATTCTTCTATAAAATATGCTCCAAAAGTTAAGGCAATGGTTTCAGTGCGGGATACCGGTAATAAAAACGGTTCGGCCTTTTCCGCCAAACTGTGTCCTAAATGTAAGGGTGACCATAAGTTAAGCAGTTGTCCTCAGTTTCTTGGATTAAGTAACGATGTGCGTCTACAGTTACTGCCAGAGTATAAAGTATGTTTCAATTGTCTTAATTCAGGACATTATACAAATCACTGCAAAAAGCCAGGATTCAAAATATGCCACCGAAAGCATAACACTCTCGTGCACGTCGCAGATTACCAGTCAAAACCAATTACAGATATTAATACATCTAACACGAGTAGTGGTAATAATAAGCCCGTTATGCAAGGTCATTTCGAACAAACAAACAGTTCGACAGGCTCACAGTTGTCATCCAATTCTAACGCACATCTGTCATTATCCGCAAAGGTAGGCACTGCATCGTGTAGTGAACAAGGCGACGTATTGTTATCGACGGCATTAATTAAAGTTATAGGTAAGAATGGTTGTCCATATATTGCTCGTGCTATTCTTGATAGTGGCAGTAACGCTTGTTTAATAACTGAAGAGTTATATCAAAGGCTAGGTTTGCCCGCTCAAAATGTAAATCAGTCGGTAGTCGGTATTAATAATGCTTCGGCACACATCAAGAAGATTTGTAAGGTATCGATAAAATCATTGAATGATAACTTCTCTAGTAATCTTCATTGTTTTGTCCTACCATCAATAACCCAAAATGTACCTACTAGATATGTTAATTTGTCAAACTTAAAAATTCCATCTAATATTTCTCTGGCAGATCCTAATTTTCACTCACCTGCTCCCGTTGACATGCTTATAGGTGCTGATGTCTTTTGGGACTTAATAGGAACGCAGAGATTAAAATTAGGGGACGGTCAGCCGATTCTTTGTGAAACTAGCTTAGGATGGTTAGTATCAGGTCCGATAGATTATAGATATGTAAAGAAAGGGGTTAACTTTATTAAATGTAATTTTACAAGAATATTTCAAGATGAGGCTAGTAAAGATTTAGATGAAGATATACAAAAACAATTAGTACGCTTCTGGCACCTCGAAGAGGTAAGCCCTGCGTCTCTTTATTCAAACGAAGAAAAATTATGCGAAGAACACTTTTTAAAAAACACCACGCGACTGGCAAATGGTCGATTTTGCGTGAGGATACCCTTAAAACATAATCCTGACGTATTAGGTGATTCTTGGCCACGAGCTAAAAAGTGTTTACTATCGCTAGAGCGCAGGTTAGCAGGTCAATCTCAGGTCTATGAAATGTATAAAGAATTTATGTCAGAGTATGAAAGTCTGGGTCATATGGAGAAATGTGAGAATGATAATTTACCACGTAAGATGCATTTTATACCACATCACGGTGTGCTTCGGGAAAGTAGTACTACTACTAAATTAAGAGTCGTTTTCAATGCTAGCAGTCGGACTTCTTCGGGCGTTTCCTTGAATAATATACAGATGGTAGGTCCCGTGGTACAGGACGACCTTTTGTCCATTCTTTTACGCTTTCGGCTACACAAATACGTTCTCACAGCTGATGTTGAGAAAATGTACCGGCAAATAGTCATTCATCCCGATGACCGCTATTTGCAACAAATTGTCTGGCGTGATAACCCTTCAGAACAGCTTCAAGCTTATCAACTTAACACCGTGACTTACGGCACCTCTAGTGCTCCCTTTTTGGCAACTAGGTGCCTCCAACAATTAGGCTTAGAGTGTACCGATGACAAGGTTGCTCAAGTGATCATTCACGATTTTTACGTTGATGACTTGCTAACGGGAGGGGATGATATTAACGAGGTTACAGATTTGCGCCGTAAAGTGACTTCCACACTTGCATCAGCTCATATGGTTTTGCGAAAGTGG
Source organism: Parnassius mnemosyne (assembly GCA_963668995.1). NCBI lineage: Eukaryota > Metazoa > Arthropoda > Insecta > Lepidoptera > Papilionidae > Parnassius > Parnassius mnemosyne. The sequence goes on along the minus strand of CAVLGL010000001.1, from coordinate 5,314,783 downwards.
AAGTCGAATGAATCTCAACTGGTTAGTGAAAATGATATTTCTCCGCTTGATTTGAATATTGGTGGCTTTGAACCGACTAAAACTTTAGGCCTTGGTTGGCAATCACATACTGACCAACTTTGTTTCCCTATAGGAGGGCTACTCTCAGGTAGAACAAAGCGTGATATGTTATCTGTGATTTCTCAGATTTTTGATCCACTAGGACTTCTATCTCCCTGTGTAATTAAGATGAAAATGCTTCTTCAACAGTTGTGGCTGCTCAAGCTGTCATGGGATGAGCAGTTGACGCCAGAAATCAGCAAGATGTGGGCTGAGATAATAGTCGATTTACCTAAATTAAATACTCTACGTATTCCACGTCGTGTTATTTGTGACTCGCCTAGTTTGTTTGAATTTCATATTTTCTCGGACGCTTCTGAGCGAGCATATGGCGCCTGTTTATATGTGCGTAGTGTTAATGATCAGGGTGAGGTTTTAATTCAATTATTGATGGCGAAAAGTCGTGTCGCGCCGCTTAAACCTATAACAATCCCAAGACTGGAACTTTGTGGTGCACTTGTTGGAGCTCGCCTTTACCAAAAGGTTGTAGCATCGCTGAGACAACAGGCTAAGCGCACTTTCTTTTGGACAGATTCGTCCATCGTGTTAGGATGGTTAAAGGTGTTACCTAGCAAGCTACAACCCTTTGTCAGAAATAGAGTTGCTGAAATATTAGAGAAGACTGGAAATTGCGAGTGGAGGCATGTCCCAACAGAGTGTAATCCGGCCGATCATATTTCTCGCGGTGTGAGTTGTAAGGATATTTCATCCATGAGTAAGTGGTGGTCAGGACCTGAATTTTTAAAGAAAGAGGTCTCTCACTGGCCTGCAAATTTCTTAAGTATTAATCACGAGTTGCCTGAGATTAAATCGTCAAATGTTATCCTCCACGGAATACTTCATTCTAGCAACAATGAAGATTTAGGTGGGAATAAATTAATTGAATTTAAACGCTTTTCTAAATATACTAGATTAAATCGGACCGTTGCTTATGTGCTGCGTTTTATTAATAATTGTAGAAAGCAATCCGTTCACGGTCCTCTAAGCAATCAAGAGTTGCAAACCGCACTCAATGTTATTATAAGAATATCTCAGAGTGAATCATTTGAGGAACACACCATGTTAATTAAAAATAAAAGTTTACCCACTAAAAGTCCGTTGCATAAATTTAATGTATTTCTCGATGATAATAAAATAATGCGTGTTGGAGGGCGTCTTGAAAATTCCGATTACTGTTATGAGAAAAAACATCCCATACTTATACAGTCCACTCATTATTTTACCAAATTGCTCCTCAATTATGAGCACATAAGGTTAATGCACGCGGGACCACAGCTAATGTTGGCCACTATAAGAGAGATGTACTGGCCGATTAGAGGTCGTAATTTGGCCAGATCTTGTTATCGACAATGTGTAAGATGTAATAGAATGAAAGGAAAAACCATCTCTCCAATAATGGGCAACCTACCACACCAACGCATCCTTTCTGGTTTTCCATTTCAAAATATTGGACTAGACTATGCGGGACCAATTCAATCTGTTTCTCGCCATGGCCGTGGTTGTAAAATTGTAAAGGTGTATATAGCTATTTTTATTTGCTTCGCGACTAAGTCAATTCATCTTGAATTAGTGGGTGATTTAACTAGCAATACCTTCATATTAGCTTTGCGCAGATTTATGTCTAGAAGAGGGAAACCTCTTAATATTTATTCGGATAATGGTACCTCCTTTGTAGGCGCATACAATGACATTTCAAAATTTATTAGGACGTATTGTAATTCTTTATCTGAGGTAATGGCAAATGAAGGAATTAATTTCCATTTCATACCGCCTTATTCTCCCCATTTTGCTGGGCTTGCGGAGGCTGGTGTCAAATGCATTAAATATCATTTAGTTAGAGTGCTGGGCAATTGTAATGTGACTTACGAGGAACTAAATACCACATTAATACAAATTGAGGCTATACTTAACTCCAGACCACTCACACCTTTGTCAACGAATCCTGAAGACTTGCTACCACTAACGCCCGGTCATTTTTTGATTGGACGCCCCTTGACTTCCTTGCCGACACCAGACTATAAAGATCATTCCGTAAGCTCTTTAACCCGATTTCAACGAATAGAACAATTACGTCAACATTTTTGGGCTAGATGGAGCAAGGAATATATATCAGAGCTTCAACTGCGGATGAAATGGCGTTCCTGTAAAGGCTCTTTGAAGTTAAATTCACTGGTACTCCTAAAAGAGGAGAATTCACCGCCATTAAAGTGGAAGATGGGTCGCATCGTCGCAGTCCATCCAGGCTCGGACGGCGTATCAAGGGTGGCGGATATCAAAACATCGACTGGTATAGTTCGCCGATCATTTAGCAAAATTTGTCCGCTTCCTGAACCTGAAGAATCTGGTTGAAAGGTAGACTTTCAACGCCGGGGGGCATGTTGAAGCGCCTGTCAAATTATATTAGCAGTTCTCATGCCAATATTAGTCCGTAAGCTGTGTAGGTATGTTTAAAAAATGTTGTACCGGTCGTCGTTGTAAAATTTAGAGATCAAGTAAAGGTCGATTGAGCAAATTACTGCATTTTATTATTAAAAAGAGATCAAATTCCTATTCAGCTTGTAAACACGATAACTTTTGAAAATATCAATAGTTCAATTCAATCTATTTTTAAAACTCTTCATCTATCATGTGGGAAGCCATTGAATGTAAATGGCAGTTTAATTTTGTTTAGTATAGTTATAATTTTTTTTTCTGCTGCGAAATGGCGAAATTTTCGTTGTATTCGGCAGCCAAAAAAAAAGTCGCCGTCGTGAGTGGACATTGTTTCGGTTGTTTGCAGCGGCTCAAAAAGATCGCTGTACAAATACACAATATTTTAATAACCAATTTCTTAAATATTTGATTATAACCATAATAAGAGATTTTTTTATTACAATATTTTAAAAGCACAGAATAAATAATAGTAGTACGTACTAAAAGTAAGTAGTATCAAGTTTTACGTCATGGGTGTCATTTTCATGGTTTTCGAGGGTGTTGAAGCCGATAGGGTTGTCGACATGTAAATCCAAGATCGCGGCTGCAATAGGTATCAATTTTTTCATCATGGGTGTAATTTTTATGGTTTTCAAGGGTGCTAGAGCCGATAGTGCTATTGAAATGTAAATCCAAGGTGGCGGCTGCAATAGGTATCAATTTTTTCATCATGGGTGTAATTTTTATGGTTTTCAAGGGTGCTAGAGCCGATAGTGCTATCGAAATGTAAATCCAAGGTGGCGGCGTCAATAGGTATCAATTTTTTCACCATGGGTGTCATTTTCACGGTTTTCGAGGGCGTTGAAGCCGATAGTGCTGTCGAAATGTAAATCCAAGGTGGCGGCTGCAACAGGTATCAATTTTTTCACCATGGGTGTCATTTTCACGGTTTTCGAGGGTGTTAAAGCCGAAAGTGCTGTCGAAACGTAAATCGAAGGTGGCGGCTGCAACAGGTATCAATTTTTTCATCTTGGGTGTCATTTTCACGGGTTTCGAGAGTTGTGAGGCTGATAATGCTGTCGAAATGTACATCCAAGGTGGCGGCTGCAATAGGTATCAATTTTTTTATCATGGGTGTCATTTTCATGGTTTTCAAGGGTGTTGAAGACGATAGTGCTGTCGAAATGTAAATCCAAGGTGGCGGCTGCAGTATGTATAAATTTTTTCATCATGGGTGTCATTTTCATGGTTTTCGAGGGTGTTCAAGCCAATAGGGTTGTCGACATGTAAATCCAAGATGGTGGCTGCAATAGGTATCAATTTTTTCATCATGGGTGTCATTTTCATGGTTTTCAAAGATTTTGAAGCTGATTGTGTTGTCGAAATGTTAATCCAAGGTGGCGGCTGCAACAGGTATCAATTTTTTCATCATGGGTGTCATTTTCATGGTTTTCGATGGTGTTAAAGACGATAGTGCTGTCGAAATGTAAATCCAAGGTGGCGGCTGCAAAATGTATCAATTTTTTCATCATGGGTGTCATTTTCATGGTTTTCGAGGGTGTTGAAGCCGATAGGGTTGTCGACATGTAAATCCAAGATCGCGGCTGCAATCGGTATCAATTTTATCATCATGGGTGTAATTTTTATGGTTTTCAAGGGTGCTAGAGCCGATAGTGCTATCGAAATGTAAATCCAAGGTGGCGGCTGCAATAGGTATCAATTTTTTCACCATGGTTGTCATTTTCACGGTTTTTGAGGGCGTTGAAGCCAATAGAGCTGTCGAAATGTAAATCCAAGGTGGCGGCTGCAATAGGTATCAATTTTTTCATCATGGGTGTCATTTTCACGGTTTTCGAGGGTGTTGAAGCCGATAGTGCTGTCGAAATGTAAATCGAAGGTGGCGGCTGCAACAGGTATCAATTTTTTCATCATGGGTGTCATTTTCATGGTTTTTTAAAGATTTTGAAGCTGATAGTGCTGTCGAAATGTTAATCCAAGGTGGCGGCTGCAATAGATACCATTTTTTTTTCATGGGTGTCATTTTCATGGTTTTCGAGGGTGTTGAAGCTGATAGTGTTGTCGAAATGTAAATCCAAGGTGGCGGCTGCAATAGGTATCAAGTTTTTCACCATGGGTGTCATTTTCACGGTTTTCGAGGGCGTTGAATCCGATAGAGCTGTCGAAATGTAAATCCAAGGTGGCGGCTGCAATAGGTATCAATTTTTTTTCATGGGTGTCATTTTCATGGTTTTCGAGGGTGTTGAAGACGATAGTGCTGTCAAAATGTAAATCCAAGTTGGCGGCTGCAATATGTATAAATTTTTTCATCATGGGTATCATTTTCATGGTTTTCGAGGGTGTTGAAGCCGATAGGGTTGTCGACATGTAAATCCAAGGTGGCGGCTGCAATATGTATCAATTTTTTCATCGTGGTTTTCATTTTCATGGTTTTCTAGGGTGTTGAAGCTGATAGTTCTGTCGAAATGTATTTAAACTACTTTAAAAAATTCCGTAGAATCATGTTATGCGTAATTTTTTTTAATGCGCTTAAGGCATGCCCAATTGGGCTTACCAATTTTTTAAACTAATTGTGGTCCCAATAGCTCGCTGCTCTTTGCACTCTATCTATTTCCTCGGAGAACACAAGCATGACGCTATTTGTGTATGTATTTATATATTTGGTGGTATTTAAAGGGCGCTCCAAAATTTTTGCTGTCATCATCTACTCGTAAACTCGTTACTGTTACCTAATATCATGCTGCGTGCACATGTTTTGAAATACCATCCAGATTGTAACTTTGGATTTATTATGCTCAATTGTTCATGTTTTGATGTAATTCTGTTTAATGTACCTAAATAAATTAAATAATTTAGGAAGATGTCTTAGCGCTAATTTAATAGCGCAGAAACCCATTCAAACCCGCTAGTGCCAAACGCAGCTAATTACGTCCCGATGCCAAACCTCGTGCTGACTCTCCGTAGACCGCGTAACTTACTAATAGAATAACTACGCTCGCTTGATCCAGTCGACCCAAACGTCGCAGGCACATCATACACTGACACTACACCTACACTAAATGGGATAAGCATAAATAGGATAACGTATGGCGCGCGTCGCACCCGTAGGCGACCACGACGCGTTCCAGCACACATCGCGTATACACCGTACACCCTCGTACCTGGTCAGTTCTCACCACCCGGAATATCGAACGACACCAGCTGAGCAGTCAGAGGTGGGGGTTCGCACCCCCCCCCTCGAATATTGGTTGGATGACTCAAAAATAACATCAACAGAGGGGACATGATGATTGGTAACTATACCAATTGGTAAACCATCATCATACTCATACCCATTCTGATTGCCGCCTTTCCACTTTTTAAATAGCTCGCGCTTTTAACACCACTCCACTTTTTAAATTTCCACTTTTAAAATAGCTTTATCTGACACAGGGCTGAAAGGCTCCAAGATAGCCCTGCGTCATATGAATCTGTAAGAGCCGCTTAAGCTAACAACATATCGAAAATAGATTGCACTGTCATTTCTATACCGAGCGGCGCCAAGTGCTCACATATATATATTAATTTAAGTAGCATAATGTAAGCTAAGACACAATATAAGGAAAATATATGTATATTAAAAAAAAACATTAAATAAAGCAAAATGGTCTGAGGGGATGAGGCAGAAACGTTTCTAGAAAGTCACTAGAAAACGTATTAATGTCGCGCCCATTGGCTGGGAATTCATTCGACATTCGGGCCTTACCAAAAAAAGGAAGAACAAAAAAGAAATCGTCTTTTATTCGTTCCGTAAACCCAAGGAAATCTATCTATAACACTAATTATTGCCAATATTTGCAGTGCCCTTGCAGGGTTCTTGTTCTTAACTCCTGGCCCAAAAAGTGATATAAGTCTGTGACACCATAGCTTTTAAACGGGTAAACCGATTAAAGTGCAGATTTTTTAATTTAAAAACAAGAGTTTTGGCGGTGATTCCTATAGATATTGTTTCAAAATCGGTTCTGTCGTTTCAAGGTCATCAGCTGTTTTTGTTTCGGGAGTTTTTAAAATTTTCAATTTAATAATAATGATGTTTAGTTTTGGACTTCGACTTGACGATTTCCAGCCTCGCGAACAAGCCGGTTTCCGAAAAGGTTTTAGCACCATAGACCAAATACATACCCTTCGAAAAATTGTACAGAAGTTCGAGGAGTACAATTTGCCACTATGTCTGGCGTATGTGGACAAATAGTCCGACTAGGTAGATCTAACTTCGACCGAGAGGTCAATCGACGGATTCAACTCGGTTGGGCAGCGTTCGGGAAATTGCGGCACATCTTCTCGTCAGGTATACCTCAAAACTTGAAAACAAGACTGTACAACCAGTGCGTGTTGCCAGTAATGACCTATGGTACTAAGACGTGGTCGTTCACTGCTGGCTGGATGAGGAAGCTCAAGGTCGCTCATCGAGCTATGGAGAGGGCTATGATCGGAGTTTCGCTGCGTGATAAACTTCGAAATGAGGATATTCGCAGTAGAACCAGAGTGACTGACATAGCCCAACGGATTAGTAAGCTGAAGTGGCAATGGGCCGTCCATATAGCTCGAAGAACCGACAACCGTTGGGGAAAAAAGGTTCTCAAGCGGCGGCCTTGTACCGGCGAACGAAGTGTAGGGCATCCTCCCACTAGATAGAGTGACGACCTAGTAAGATATGCAGGAAGTCGATGGATGCAGGTGGCTCAGTACCGTGCTTTGTGGCATTCCTTGGGGGAGGCATATGTTCAGCAGTGGACTTGTAAATGGCTGTAATGATGATCATGAATGTTTAATTTTCGATAACTGTTGAGCTTGTCACCATCCCGATGAGTCACTTAGGCATGTCATCTCCAGTTGCTCGGCTCTTTTTAACTCTGAGTAAATGCACAGACGCTCAGAAACACGGTCAAATAGTCTCGTGGATCGGAAACTGCCTTATTATAAGTACATGCCGGAAGCCATGCTCGAAAATGACCGCGCCAGGCTACTAGGACCAGGCCATCATCACAGACAGAACTATTCTTTCGAATAAACCTGATATTGTGCTAATGGACCGCGCACAGTCAAGGATATTTTTGGTCGACATTACCACTTCGTATGACAAAAACCTCATGAAAGCCGAAACAAAAATATCTAGACCTGGCTCACGAGGTGACCCACATGTGGAGTGGTCCGCCGACCAAAATATTTAATGTGGTTTTATTTGCGAATGGGCTAATTCCGGTCAGCCTTTCGGGTCATTCGAGGTGACTGGGACTCCATGAAATACTGCTCCTTGCTTAAATGCAGAAGGCGGCGCTCCTCGACACCGCCCGCTTCGTCCGCCGAGTTCGGTCTCCCTTGCCGAGGGCTTCCATCTGGTTGGGTTTTTATTCATTTATGTATTATTTATGTTACTATATTTAAAATAAAAAAAGTAGTTATAGAACTTATAAAAAATATAGTAAATAAATATACTTAAACATATATATGTTTAAGTATATTTATTTACTATATTTTTTATAAGTTCTATAACTACATAATACTTGCCGGTCTGAAGCTAAAGGACCAGTAGAATAAGAACATTAAATCAGTAATGTTTCACATAAAGATAAGGAGAAGCCTATATTAATTCGTATATTATTGTTACATTAATGCCATAGAAGATAGAAAAAATATATTTAATGCGATACAAAATATGTGCTTATCCCGATTGAATTTATATATTTTTCAGCTATTCAACTGCGGCTTTGCTCACGTGCGTTTTAACTTAGAAACATTTTTAAAACTGCTTGGATTGGCCATTTTATTCATACACCCATTTAACTATTATATTCGCTAATCACTCATTCACTCACACATTGGTCGCCTTCCTACTTCCGACTGACCTCTACCCCTTCAGTCTATGATCAATCACCGCGTCGATAACAAGCCTCTGCGCCTGAGTTCCGCAAAAATCCTTAAAAGGCTATCATCATTATAAGGAAGTTCATCCTAATCCCGCATCAATAATGGTTTCCTTGTTGATCGGAGCATCAAGGTCGTAATAGACGGTGCATGCCCCGATTTCAAACCTATTAACGCTGGTGTTCCACAAAGCTGCGTGCTATCACAAACGCTGTTTCTCCCGCATATCAATGATATGTTGCAAACTGGTAACATTCATTGCTGTGCAGACGATAGCACTGGTGATGCCTTATATACCGGCCATGCCAATGTTTCTCGGGAAAACTTCGCAGAGAACCGGTACAAACTTATGTCTGAAGCCGAGTCTTTGCTGAAATAGTCTCGTATTGGGGGCGACTAAATCTAGTCCCGTTCGATCCCCAGAAGAGACAAGTTTGCGCGTTTACTGCTCAAATGAACCCCTTTGTCATGTCTCCTAAGTTTCAAGGCACTCCCCTTGCAGTCAAGGCTAGCATCGGAATTCTTGGCATCGACACATCGTAATAGTGTGCATTTTGGTGGTCACTTGGAAGGTAAGGCCAAATTGGCCTCTAAAAATCTTAGCGTGCTGAGCAGCGTAAGACAGTATTTCATACTGGCACACCGATTGTAACTTTACAAAGCGTAAGTCTGGCCTCACATGGAAAACTGAGCTCATCTCTGGGCAGGGGCACCCCAGTGCCAGCTCCTTCCACTTGACCACATCCAGTGCAGAGCGGTTCGAATCGTCGATGACCGAGTTCTTTCTCTCGATATACTGGTACTACGTAGGGATGTTGCAACTTATTGCATTTTCTATCGAACTTACATGGGGAGTGCTCTGAGGAATTGTTCAGATTAATACCAGTCGCCAATTTTCACGAATGCACATCGCGTCAAAATTCACGACACCATCCTCACCATCTGAATGCTTGGCGTACCATGACTGTGCGTTTTACGAGGAGTTTTCTTTTTCTGGACCGATACGACTTAGGGATCTTCAAGAAAAGAGCTTACTTCTTTCTAAAAGGCCGGCAACACATCTGCAATTCCCCTGATGTTGTGGTGGTTCATGGGCGGCGGTAGTCACTTACCATCAGGTGAGCCGCATGCTCGTTTGCCCCTCTTCTATAAAAAAATATAATAAGTTAAAAATAGTAAGTTTTTCCCTAATAGCACATTAATAATGCTTGTTTGGAGAAAAGGCAATGTAAACGAAACTCAATTCTTAAAATATATTGATTTTCAAAATACTTTAAATTTAGATAAAATTATCTTTTTTACATTGCCTTACATACAGGGTTGGCCACAGGAAAATAAAAGAAGATACGATTTAAATTTATTAATGAATAACTTTTCGTGTAATAAAAACTTAAACTCGACATTTAATTGTTATAATTATAATAAAAGACTTAATTCTATAGACATAAATAATACATATAATAAGACATTTTTGACTAGAGATAGGTATTACCTATCCAAATATAATTTAAGACAAATAGCAAATGTGCTATCTTATTGTTTATATATTAACTCAGCCAAGGTCTTGGCAACACAGACATCTGCTTCTATTGAGCAGTCTAATAACTTCATATGTAATTTGGAATCAGTTCCAAGTCATATAAATTATAAAATGAGATAATAGAACAGATCTCTAGCACTTATAATAATTTAAATAATTTAGAATGTAGCTTACAAATCCTTAATTTTATGACTCCATAAAGTGATAATAAAAATAAGCCTCTCTGTTGAGCGAAGTGTAGAAATGGCATGAGTTGATTTTGAGCACCTCATTGTTGTGAGCGTCTACAGACCCCATGTTCTAGGTATATATGATACTTTTGAAAAAATTATGGAGGAAGTTTTTTTTTAAGCTTAATAAATAGAATAAATCTGTTGTATATGTGGAGACTTTCATATCAATCTCCTAGAAGCTTTCTCCACTAATATTAAATTTAGATCATTGTTTAAATGATATGGCCTTTTTAATTTATTTTAGAGCCAACGTGTTTTACTTAATGTAGTGCATCATGTATAGACAACATTTTTACACATTTTAAGCCGTTACATAAATGTATAATTCAAAAATTGTGTTCTGATCACTGTGCGCAGTTAGATTCGTTACCTTATGTTCACAAAAAGCTATTAGATGAGAAAATTGTGTTTGTTCCAATAAATTCACGTCACTTGAAGGAGTTTAGAAGTAACATATTAAAGAAACTTTCATCACTTTCATACCAAAATAATCCTAACTTTTTGTATGGAACATTCTTTAAGCTTATTTGTAATGAGTTTTATAATATTTTTATTTCTATAAAATTTTCCTTGAACAATCGGGAGGCATTCAATGAATGGGCGACATAAGGAGTCGAAGAGCAGACAAAGGTTATATGAACTTTACCATGAAAGGTTATAAACCTTTCATGGTAAAGTTTATATAACCTTTCACTTAACCGTACCGACAAATTTATGGAATATGTAAAAAAATATTCAAAAATATTTAAAAAAGTGTACTACAGCCAAGTATTTCCATTTGAGCAACAAAATTAAGACGGCTTCTAATAAAATAAACATGACATGGAGTGTAATTAATAGTGAAACGTATAAGGCCAACTCCCGCAATTCAAACTACCGGTTAAGTTTTAATAACAAATTAACTGAATCAGATCAGGATGTTGCAATGGTTTTCTACAAATATTTTACTGATATTCCGATGTTTAAGAGTGGTTAAGCCACTCTTAAACACTAAATTCTTCTCCTGTCGTCGCCGAATCATTACTTAAACAAAATGTTAATGCGTGATCAAGGAATTTAACATGTCATAAAATATCATCAAAAGATATTTTAAAATATTTTAAATCTATTTATGTTAAGAAAACTGCGGATTTTTGAGGGATTTCCGTTAAAGTTATTGCGTTAATAGAAGATATAATTGCGCCTTAACTAGCTATAATTTTTAATACTAGTATGGAATATGACATGTTTCCTGATTTAATGAAGCATAGTAAAGTTATACCTTTATTCAAATCTGGTAGTAAATTAGACCCAGCAAATTTTAGACCAATTTCTGTACTGTCAACACTTAGTCAGATTTTTGAAAAAATTATTCTTGATCAAATGTTAATTTTTTTAATGTTAATAGTTTATTTCATGAAAATTAATTCGGATTCACAAGGGGTCACTCGACAACTCGCTCGTTTAAAATTGTGTTTCTGATCTTTTGTCTAATAAAATATATTATTATTTCAGTTGCAAAACATCCGGTTGCCAGACTAAGACCAAAAACAAGAATATGCCAAGGAATAATTAGACGAGCCCGAAATTCTGTTTGAGACAAATATTGTTTCTTGACATCTTCGTCTGACAAATCTCTCAAATGCTTTGCATACAAACCACTCTCCATAATACGAAAAAGTTTCAATTGTAATTCCCCAATCATAGGAAATCCTTTGTAAAAGAATATGGCAGATATATATTTGCTAATTGGTTCTCTAAACACATAAAGTGAAGGATTTCCATATTCATCAATGAAAGTGTGCTTATATTCGTTATAAGAAGGATAATAAACTATAGTATACTTGTTATTGGTTTGATTGACTGTCGTCATGCTCTGCAACATAGTTTCACATTCTTCACGGTTTCCCCCTTCCATCTCATGTCCCGATATGGCTTTGAAATGTTTGTTTACAAGAGAGCTTATACATGGCTTTATACCATAGGTAGCGAGATCATTCTCGTTAGAAATTTGATATTCGTAGCCAGGGTTTGTTGTAAGACTCGACAGGTTTGATTGGTAATGTATGTTAATCAAATAAGCAAAAACAATCCAAATAAACATGAAATACCTATACTTTAGCTTATTACCCAATGTTGCACCATGTTGTAAAAGAACGTCCCACATAACTAAAATTGTTCCACATTTGTCTTTTATATGAAATATTGCAACAAAAACCACAAAAAATAATATGAATGCTACGCCTAATAATATCCAAACCACTACATCAAACTCTATATAAGTATTTTTTAAATTCGATACTAAGCCTGCTTTCTTGACTAAGATTATGAGTCCGTCGTAGTTAGTATGGTGTCCATATAGGTAGCTAAAAGCTTCTACTCTTTTAGGCCTCAAAATCAATCCTCCTATCATTATGTCAACATCACCTTTCTGAATGGACCTCATAGGACCAATGGCTATCATATCATCTCCTATAATAGAACCTTCTTCAGGATTAAATTGGTAAGTATATATAACGTTGAATTGTTCCAATTCGCTTAAAGTTTGCAAAACGAATTGTTCTAGTCCAACAAGTTTCTCTTTTCTCTGATCATTTTTAGGATTAATATAGAATGGAGGCGCATCACAAAAAGCTACTTTAAATGTGCAGTTTCTAAGTCCTGTTACAGGTTTATAAAAAACTGATTTTTTTATGTTTGCTTCAAGACATTTTCCGTATGATATAGTCCTAGTGAAAACAATTCCACAACCAGAGTTTTCAAATGGATTGTAAGTGTAGATATTCGAATTACTTGCTCCATTTATTACCAAAACTTTAAAAACATGATAATGTAGAAGAATTTTAAATACATCATTAATTTCTGATAATTCGATTTCTTCAAATATAATCAGAAAATAGACATCCGGTTTCCAACCTTCCTCCATTGATAGGAATACAAATCTATCTTTGAAAACTCTTAAATTTTTAGCTGTTATCAAGTAGCCTTCATTTTGATATAATACTTTCTTCTCTGTTGTTCGTGATATTACAGTCAAATAGTTCATTTCATGAATTGCTTTAACTATTTCATTGTCAAAGGTATTAATGTCGACATACGTTACTACTGATCCTTTGTTGAACCAATGTGTAATGATACTTTTAATACACGAGGATAATTCCTTATTATTTTCTTGAATTAATATTTTTTGATTTTTACACAAATGTATGAGAAAACTTAATAAGATCAAAACTTTTAGTAAAATCATAATTAAGTAAATTATTTGAAGTCAGTTAGGACTACTAGCTCAATCAGTATTATGCGTGAGACGATAAATTTACGTACACGTACGTACACGTTGAATGGTTCGAAAACAAATGAAACGCAACATTGAAATTTCAGAAGGTAAAGTTGTACAAACTACAATTATATTTAGGTTACAGAGGTATTATTTTCAAACTTGTGTTACGTTACTTATCTCTGAAATTATGTGACTGTAGTTGGTTATTCTTCGAAAACAGTGTTTAGAGTTAATTTAACTGGTTTATATTTTTTTACAATTTTTAAAAATATAAATACAGATTTTAACCGTAAACTTAGTGTGATATATCAAACTCAAACTAACCATGCCATAATGTACATAAGATGTTATAAAATAATGTGAGATCATTAAATAAAACTATTTTTACGGATTTTATCGCGTTTAATTTTCTATTTTGATCTCCGACGTTTCGGGTGCTTTACAGCAACCCATGATCACGGGGAGACTGAGATGTTTGACGTCCCGATGTCACAGTTAGCCCCGCTACCTTCAGTTTTTTAATATTAGTTTTTAGTTTGATTTACGCAGAATGAACTTACAGTATCTTGAAGTTTTGCAGTGGTATGCTTGGGTTTGGATTTAATTTTGTTAATTATAGGATCTTAAGCAGATGGCAGCACCCGTCTTCTCATGCCTCTTTTCCAGTAAAAAGGGTCTCCGATTCTCTACACTCACCATTAAAAACAGCAGTCTTAAGCTGCTATTTCACGCTGGTATTTTTTGAGAGCGTGGTCCTTCCCCGGTCGAGCCGACCCATTCGTGCTACAACTATATTACTGATATAGCTGCAGTATGGCTCTACCACGTTTTTTATTTACAAAAATTTAGTGCCAGAAAGCTCAAAGTCGAGATTATATGGATACCAGCGTAAAATAGCAGCTTAATGCTGCTGTGTATCGTATGGTGAATGTAGAGAATCGGAGACCCTTTTTACTGGAAAAGAGGCATTCAATCTTAGTCCTCACGGCTGACAACGCATCTGCATTTTAATTCGCAAACGAAGATAGATGTAGATTGTCTATGGGCCACAGTCACTTACCATCAGGTAGACTGTGTGCTCGTTTGTCAGCCTTATTCTATAAAAAAAATAGCGGGTAACTCCATTTTTCTACCCAAAAGAAATCCACCCTGAGATGTATACTACTTTATTGCACTAATATTAAAGAATATATTTAATTTATTTTATCTTACAGTGGTTGTTTTAAAGTGGATAAACAGAATAATCCTGAATACTAATTTTTCTTTAGGTATATGTGTCTATCTGGGCTTCTGAAGTGCTAGGGTATAACCATAGATAATTTATTTGTTATAATATGGTACATTACAGTTTTTACAAAAGAATTCGCATCCTAAATATTCTGCCCTTTCCGGCAAACAAATATTTTCATATTTTATTTTTATTTATTTATTTATTTAGGAAGCCAACAGGATATTGTACAATGAAAAAATGTTTGCAAATTTTATTGATTATTCTTAAGTTTAGTACATATCATACGTATAGGCTAACTTAACATTTTAAAGTAAAATAATAAGAAACGCACAATATTGTTGAAAAAAGAAGAAGAAAAGATAACAAAATAACATATTTTAATGCATGAAAAAAAAAGGTATTTTTTTCTACAATAACTCATGAGGTGATCTTAATTTTCTTATAAAAATGTTTTTTAATTTTATTTTTAAAAGTGGTATAAGAATAGTTCAATATGTCAAGGTAGACCAATTTAGAAATTACATTATAAGTTTTTAAGGTTCTATTAATTGGAGCTGATAATCCGACATTTGTTCTACAATACCTAGTTTTGAATAAACTATAATTTCTTATTCTAGAATTAGATCTAGGAACAACATATGATGTTTTACCTAAAATATTGTTTGAGCTAATTTTATTGTTAACGATTTTGTGTAATAAGCACAAGTCCATAAGCGCTCTTCGATCATTTAATGAAATCATATTACAATTATGTAGTCTTTCAGTGTATGTTAATTGCCTGTGTATTTTATAATTATTGAAAAAAAGGTACTTAAGGAATTTCTTTTGCACTCGTTCTAACCTATTTATATGTGTTTGATAATATGGATTCCAGGCAGAAGAACAATATTCAAGATTACTAAGAATAAATGAGTTAAAAAGAATTACTTTGGTTTTTTTTATTTTTAAAAGTTTTAGTTACCCGTTTAATTAATCCTAAAAATTTCAATGATTTTTTTTTATAACTTGATCCATATGCGTAGTGAACCTTAATTAACAATCAATTAATATACCTAAATCACGAACAACATTTGTCTTTTTTATGACAATATCATTAATATTGTATTCATTATAAATCGGATGGATTTTTTTATTAAAAGATATTTGGTAACATTTTTCACGATTAAGGATTACATTATTAAGCTCGCACCAGGAAACTAGCCTATTAATATCATTTTGTAGTAAGTTTCCTTCATTAGCGGTTTTTATTTCTTTATACAATTTTAAATCATCTGCAAAGAGAAGTACATCACTGTTCAGGAAACAATTTACTACATCATTTATAAAAATGTTGAATAGGGTTGGCCCCAAGTGTGAGCCCTGTGGCACACCTGAATATGCTATAAATGCCTCAGATTGAAATCCATTTATTACAACCTTTAGCTTTCTGTTGTGTAAGTAAGAAAACAACCATTTTAAAAAGGAGCTGTGGAATCCATAACATTCAAGCTTTTTTATTAGTATGGAATGATTCACTACGTCAAACGCTTCAGAGAAGTCTGTATAAATTGCATAAACTTGAAGGTTATTGTCCACAGACACACATAATTTGAGTACTTTAGCTGCTTGTTACCATTGACCTTTTGTTTGTTACTATATTAAGGACGGTATGAGTGAAATCATATATTTACCGTTGTATATGTTCCGATATACTTGAGCACAATTTGCCTACTTTGTATAGTTAAATATTAATGATTACTTTGGATGTTTCAAAATATTTGATCACCTTGACTGCTTCTCGACTTTTTTTTGACATTGACTACATACAGTTAAATAATCTTACATGGAATATCAATAAACTTACATAAAAATTACCTTACGTAAAGACTAGTGATAGTGACGTTTCGTTCTCCTTACTAAACTATACATTAGTCTGTATTAAAGCAATAAGCTAGTATTGTTGTTGTTGTTCCTCCTCTACATCAGTTTCTAAAACTCTATTATTTTGCATGGATTTCTCTTATTATATATATAAATAGGTTTACCTCTTTAAGGGCTACGGTGCCACAGACAGACACACGGACAGACAGACAGACACATAAATGTAGCGGTCAAACTTATAACACACCTCTGTTTGTGTCGGGGATTAAAATACCAAATAAATTACCAATTTGTTTCACTGAATAAAATAAATTTTATCTTTTGTCGTCGAAGCAATATTATTACATTTCAAGATTTCTTATGAGAAAGTAATAATTTTGAAATTATATCAACAACTTTCCTAAAATGCAGCAGAAATTCAATGATTTAGCTGATTCGCCTCAAAACTATTTTCGTTCAATAACGCAAAATTAAATAAATGCTCTATACACTTGTGTATGAAATCATAAATAGAATTGAATAAAGATCGTAAGCGTTATTAAGAAATTAAATGGAAAAAATTATTAGTGTCTACGACGTTCTCGACCCGTATCCTTGTTATATTTAGAAGTAAGAGTTTCAAATTATATTATATATATATATATATATATATATATATATATTACAAATATATTATATGTATATATTTTAATAAAATCTGGAGCACTTAAGCAGTATGCTTAGTGACCTAAATAATGTCTTCCAACGGAAAGGTCTTTAGATGAACACGGCTGAAACAAAAGTCATGTGTAACCTTCATGTCACACCTATGCCAGTAGTTGTTGAGAGCACTTCGCTCAAACTTGTTGAATAGTATATTTACTTGGGACAAATAGTCTAAACTAGGTAAGTCTAACTTCAACCGAGAGTTCAATCGACGGAATCACCTCGGCTGGGCAGTGTTCGTAATATTACAAGATTGTAAAATTATTTCGCCTTGCCAGTGATGACTTATGGATCCGAGACATGGTCCTTGATCACTGGTCGTATGAGGAAGCCATTCCATCCATCCTAGTGCAACGCATAAGTATTTTAATTATTAATCGTGAATTATTAATACTTAATAAATACTTAATAATGTGATATTAAGGTTGTGGTTATGTTGTCGCAGTACTGGGCATGTGGCTGAACGGCACACGGGTAGATATCGTGTTACTACGCAGAGACAGAGAGCCGTGGTAACTCAGATGGTTAGCGCTCGCTGTAAGCTTCACAGTACTCGAGCAACCCGGGTTCGATCCCCGCCGGCACCAATCATATTGTTAATTGCAATTTTAAGTGCTGATTTACCACGTGCAAGGCGGTGAAGGAAAACATCGTGAGGAAACCTGCATGTCTGAGAAATAAGAAAAAAAAATTCGAAGACAAAGAGAAGTTCGCCAACACGAATTGGGGCAGCGCGGCGGAAATTTTCTTGCCCTAAAACTCTCTCAGAAATGAGAGGAGGCCTGTGCCCAGCAGTAGGACGTAAAAAGACTGCAACTTTACTTTACTTTACGCAGAGGCAGGATCGATTTCTCCAAATGACCGCCAGAAAACAACCACTATCACAGCGATGCAACTACTACAAAGGCTTCAGGAGGATCACATTGCGGTTGACGAATTTCGTGGTTTCGGGAGCATTTACCATGGAATGAAGAACAATGGTCTTTGGTTGTCTATGAACCACATCATCCACTTACTGGGACTGTATGTTCGTTGGTCACCATAACTTTTTATAAAAAATTTACGTATAGACGTTAATGCCTCATTAAAATTGAAGCTTTGGTGTCACAGGCAAGCCGAATGTTGATATGATCATTAATCAGTAATGTCAACGTATGAAGCGATGTTGCTCGTGTCACGTGTCAGTTATTCTCTGAGTGTTTAATATTTTGTATGTGTAAACTTTCCTTAACGCTTCCATAGATGGCGTTGGGATCGAAATAGATCGCACTAGGGTTTCGTTGCTAAGAAAACCATGTATATGTTTTTTTGATTTTTGTTGGGTTGAGATTCCTTGTGAATATAGTCATTGTAATTGAAGCAGTTGTGTGTTTCATTCTGTGTGCTCGCCTTCGGACCTTGGAAATCTGAACATGGCCCTTCGAGCCGGATTGGCGTGAAGGTGTTTTTTGGTAGTCATCGGTGGTGGTGGTGATTATCACCCCGCAAAGTTAGTACTGGGCAGTGGATTGCTGTCCAGAGCATCCCTACAGCGAGGCGTCAGCGGTGACGTCACCGAGGCAGAGGATCCGGCTGGATGCCGGAGGAAGTGACATTGCGTGGAGGAGCCAGGCAAAGGAGTTCGCGGAGCGGCCACAAGAGGGCGCCACAAGTGCAGCGTGAGACGTCGAGTGCTGATCAGTGTCGGTGAGAGTACCAGTGAAGCAATTGTGAGTACATTTTCGACCTTATTAATAGGAAGAATTTAACTTCAACAATTCAAGAAAGTGCATTGAAATTTAAACCTTAAATTCACTAGATAATTAACTTAGTCGTTGGTAATATTAGTTTGAACTTGTATTTATTTTAAGCAAAAAGTGGTTTAGACGGGGAATCCATGCCCGATTTTACTTAGAAATACAAGTTTAAATTACTTGTAAAATTTTAATCATTACAAAATGACTTAGAAAAATATCGGAGTGCTTCAAGTAAATTTAGATTTGTTTAAAGCGTTTTTTTTTTGAAAGTGTTTAGTGGACAATAAGTTTATTTATATAGAAATTTGTGTATTTTATTTGTAATATAACCTACTTGTGTTTTTTTTTTCTAAAAATGGAGTCTCTTATTGACATTCAGGAAGAGATTAATGCTAAAATGCTCAAGTCAAAATCTAACTTTAAAAAATGTCCTAAAGAACGTCTAACTGTTTGTTATATAGAAACTAGGATTGAAAACTTAGAACAGCAATGGCAATTATTCTACAAAACACATGTAAAATTAATTAGCGAGGTAAAAAAGTCTGATTTATTTAGTTCAAATTATCATAAGAATGGCTTATATGATGAGGTGGAAGAGTTTTATATACAGTTTAAAAGCGAGTTGAAAGAAATATTAAATAATGTTAAAATGTCTAGTGAAACGTGTAATGTTAGTCAAGGATCTAGCTGTAGTACAGAATTTAGAAACTTTAAGTTACCTGAGGTTAAGATACCTGTATTCTCTGGAAATTATAGTGAGTGGCAGTCGTTTAGGGATTTATATTTAGGGTTAATACATAATAATAAAACTCTAGACGGTGCACTGAAATTATATTACCTTAAAGGTTACTTAACTGGAGATGCAGAACAACTATTAAGAAACATTAATGTAACATCGGATAATTATACGGCTAGTTGGGAAAAATTAGAGTCAATGTACAACAATAAATGATTTTTAGCAAAGGGAATTTTAAAACGTTTGTTTAATCAAACGAGTTTAACTGTAGAATCAGCTACTGAAATAAAAAGATTACTTAGCACTACATCTGATTGCTTAGATTCAATAAAAAATTTAGGGATAGATGTAACTTCTTGGGACATCCTAATAATACATATTGTTAGTGCCAAGTTGGATAGGGACACCAGGAAAGCCTGGGAATTAAAGGTGACTTCAGATTCCACGGATGATTTGCCTACTTTTACTCAATTTACTGCCTTTTTAACTAGGCGTTTTCGTGGCTTATAAAGTGTAGAAAATAAACCTCATGTTCAAAGGAGTTCGCAATCGTTTCATGTAGTAGGGAAAGGAAAAGCGGAGTTATCTTGCCCTTTTTGTTCTGCCGCTCATAAAGTAACTGCGTGTAAAGGTTTTGCTAAAGAACGTAACGATACTCGACGTGATTTCGCACAGAAAAATGGGCTATGTTTCATTTGTTTGGATAGTAACCACTCTGCCAGATTTTGTAGAAACACCGTCAGATGCAATTTATGTAAAAGACGCCACCATACTTTATTGCACCCTAGCGGTGGTTCTGGGTCTGTTGGTGAGGGCACGGGCGTTGTTCATAAGGAAACAGTGCCAGCTGTTACTAGGAATATTACCTCAATGGAGGAAACTCAAAAGACCGCTGTACAAGCGGAGGGATCTACTAAGCCAATAGTTTCATGTCTTTCGACAGGAAATTGTAAGGAAACGGTTTTAATACCTACGGCTTTAGTAAAGGCCAGGTCAAAGGATGGAACATATTGTTTAGTTCGCGCATTAGTAGATCAAGGGTCACAAGGATCTTTTATCACGGAATCAATGGCTCAATATTTAGGGTTAAAGAAAATTTTAACTAAACACCGGGTTACAGGTGTAGGCGGCAATAAAACAGTTATGTCTAATTCTTCCGTAGTTGTTGGTATACGTTCTCGAGTGAATCCAGATTACAACGTTCAAGTTAATGCTTATGTTTTGAAGTCTATCACATCCCTTCTCCCAGTTGTAACAACAACTCGGGTAGAATGGGTAAAATTGAATGAAGACGTTTTAGCAGACCCTGAGTATCACAGGCCTAATAAAATTAACGTTTTATTAGGTGCTGAGATATTCAGCCAAATTCTTCAAAATGGAATCCAAAGGAGTACTAGTGGATCGCTTGTAGCACAAGAAACAGAATTAGGATGGATTATTTCGGGTGTTGTCGGTACAGAAGGTTCGTCCGTTATTAATTCATATCCTTGTATCACTGTCATGCATATGTTCAAGCTGATGACTTCTTACGTAAGTTCTGGGAGATAGAAGCGGAGCCATCGGGAACTGAAAAAATACTTAGTAAAGAGGAAGAGGAATGTGAGAATATTTATACAAATACCACAAGGCGAGACAAAACTGGACGTTACATTGTAAGGCTGCCGTTCCGGGGTGGTAACCAAAGTTGTAAGGATGGTGAATCTAGGTTCATATCTAAAAAAAAGTTAGAGTTTAGAATTTAAACATTCAAGGAATCACAAATTAAAGGCAGATTACACTGCGGTGATGCAGGAGTATATTGATCTTACCCATATGGTAAAGGTATCTCCAGAAGAAAAGAATAAAGGGTTGTACTTACCTCATCACGCAGTACTCCGGGAAGATAAGCAGACAACTAAGGTGCGCGTGGTATTTGACGCTTCCTGTGAAGGAATAAATGGGGTATCGTTAAACGGTAACCTGATGGTTGGGCCGACATTGCAAGCAGAATTACGACATACGGTTATGCGTTGGAGAACACATCCAATTTGTATAAGTGCTGATATAATTAAAATGTATAGACAAGTTCTTGTCAATAGAGATGATACAATGTTTCAGAGGGTTCTTTGGAGGGATAGTCCTGAAAAAGAAATTGAAGAATTTGAATTAGTGACGGTTACATTTGGTACTTCATCGGCGCCATTTCTAGCAGTGCGTTCTTTACATCAGGTTGCTTATGATGAAAGGAAGGATCATCCATTAGCAACAAAAATTATTCTTAACGATTTCTACAAGGATGATTTAATGACGGGGGCAGAAAGTGTAGACGATGGATATAAAATTCATACAGAAATAAAAAATATTCTAGCTAAAGGGGGATTTCAATTGAAAAAATGGACAAGTAACAGCAAAGAATTACTAAGCAAGATAAGAGTAAGCAAAAGGGATAAGGCTGAAGAAGTAAAAATAAAAATAGATAATATTACTAAAATACTCGGACTTACCTGGGATCCTTGCGCTGACATTTTCCAGTACTCTGTAGAACTGCCTATCCCGACGGAACCTGTAAGTAAAAGGAAAATTATATCGGATATTTCTAGGCTTTTCGACCCGTTAGGGTGGTTGTCACCTACTATCATTTTAGCTAAAATTTTGATACAAAAGCTATGGTTAGCAGATATAGGTTGGGATGAAGAAGCGCCCAGTAGTTTATTAAAGGAATGGATTACTTACCGCAAAGACTTAGCTTCTTTAGTGAATGTTAAAATCCCACGTTGGGTTAACACTAAATCCAGCAATGTAAAGACGGAACTACATGGTTTTTTAGATGCCTCAAAAATGGCGTACGCTGCAGTGGTATACGTCAGAGTTATAGATGCAGAGGGCAACATTCAAGTGGCGTTGGTTACCTCTAAAACCAAAGTTTCTCCGATCAAACAGGTGTCAATACCTAGGTTAGAACTATGTGGAGCCGTTCTATTAGCTAATTTGATGGTGGACGTTGCGAAAACTCTAGATATAAATGTATTAGATGTGCACGCTTGGACGGATTTCGAAGTTGTTCTCGCATGGCTTAATAGCCATCCTAGCCGTTGTAAAACGTTTGTGGCCAATCGCGTTGCAGAAATCTTAAATACATTGGATACCCATTATTGGTCATATGTGCCATCTATACACAATCCCGCGGATTGTGCCTCTCGCGGCGTGGCTCTAGGAGAACTCTGCAATACTGCGATATGGTTCAATGGACCCGAGTTTTTAAGGCAATCAGTGATAGAATATAAAAAACCTAAACACTTGATTACTAAATTGGAGGAAGTAAAGGTCCATTCAGGTATCCTTGACATTTCGTTTTGGGAGAGGTTTTCATCGCTTTCAAGAATGATCAGGGTAGTAGCTTACTGTAGAAGGTTCTTGTACTTAAGAATCAAATGTGCTAACAAGGAAAGAAATAAACAGTTGTCGACGAAGGAACTCGAAGAGGCAATGGAGGTATGCATTAGAAAGGGTCAAGAAGAAGAGTTAGAAGAAGAAATACAACAACTTAAGAAGACGGGATCGTTAGGTAAAAAGGGAAGAAAGTACAAATCGTTAAATTTATTTTTAGACTCAAAGGGGATAATTAGAGTAGGAGGTAGATTAGAGATGTCTCAGTTGAGTTATGATTGCAAACATCCTATACTTGTACCTAAAGATTCCTTCCTCGCTAAGCTTCTCTTAAGCGAAGCTCATCTTAAAACGATGCATGGGGGGCCTCAAGCTATGATCGCTTACTTGAGATCTCGATATTGGGTTGTAGGGATTAAAACTTTAGTATGGGCGTATTTTAGAATGCGTAACTTGTATAAGATATACAAATAAAGCCAGAAGCCAACTAATGGGACAGCTACCATCTGCTCGTGTTACACCAAATAAAGTTTTTCTGTACAGTGGCGTCGATTACGCTGGCCCCATAAACATCAGAGTGTCTAAAGGACGCGGTAATAAGTCGTACAAGGGGTATGTCGCACTCTTCGTCTGTCTATCTACGCGGGCGATTCATATTGAACCAGTCAGTGACATGACTTCCAAGGGTTTCTTAGCCGCTTTTAAGAGATTTGTGGCAAGGCGTGGACATTGTGCAGAACTACACAGTGACAACGGCACAAATTTTGTTGGCGCTGCGCGAGAGCTGCAGGAATTATTTAATGAAGAAAAATCTAAATTCATTCCCGAACTGGTTGAGTGTTTGGCAAATAATGGCACAAAGTGGAACTTTATTCCTCCTCACGCTCCAAACTTTGGAGGTCTATGGGAGGCAGGAATAAAGTCCACCAAATACCATCTCAGAAGGGTTATAGGGAACTCTACATTAACGTTCGAGGAACTAACGACGGTGTTGGCACAGATTGAGGCGTGCCTAAACTCGAGACCGCTTTCTTGTGTTGACCAAAATGAGTTAACGGTATTAACTCCGGGTCATTTTCTGGTTGGGGAACCACTCGTTCTTGTACCTGATTCAAATTACGAAAAGGCTAACATTTCTAGTCTCAGACGGTGGCAACTTACCCAAAGGATGGTACAGGACTATTGGCGGCGGTGGTCACAAGATTATTTAAATCAATTTTTACAACGACATAAGTGGGCTCACCAAAATCCAGAGCCGGCCATAGGTTGCATAGTTCTAGTAAAAGAGGATGATTTACCTCCTGGTAAGTGGTTACTTTGGAAGATTGAGTTAAAACATCCTGGCCCTGACGGAATCACTCGAGTCGTTACTGTTAAAACTAAAAATTCCCTCATAAAGAGACCTATTACCAAATTAGCTATTCTTCCTGTAGCATCATAAATTTAGTGCTTCTAAGGTATAATTTAATAATATGTATTGTTAGGGATGATGTTATAGGATGTACCTAGTTTGTAAGCATTACGAAATTGTTTTTTTTTTGTTTTGTCATTTGTATACTTTGTATTATTATATTAAAATTTTGTATCAGCGCTCCCCATATCACTAGACATGATGTTGCATGGTGGGCGGTTTAGATTAAGAGAAGGACATTATTCAATATGTCCTTGGTGGGCGGTATGTTTAATATTTTGTATGTGTAAACTTTACTTAACGCTTCCATAGATGGCGTTGGGATCGAAATAGAAATAGAAAACCATGTATATGTTTTTTTTATTTTTGTTGGGTTGAGATTCCTTGTGAATAAAGTCATTGTAATTGAAGCAGTTGTGTGTTTCATTCTGTGTGCTCGCCTTCGGATCTTGGAAATCTGAACACTGAGTAAATATTAACCTTTGATTTCTACACGCAACTTGCAGACTGAACCAATGATGAAGTGCAATACGATTTAATTTATATAAATACATACAATAGAAGTGTCTCTCTGGAATACCAAACTAAATGCCTTATTTTATAACGAGGGGGTTATTTTCATGCCATTACAACATTAATAACCATTTTTAATTTTATCTGTGTTTTTATTTGTCTGTTTGTATGTCTGTACGGGGTAATCTTAAGAATAGCTGACAGAGCTATGCAAAGAGGGGTATATGTTTAATTTTACCTAAAAACCTTTAAGATTGTTTTGTAAAAAACTGAAAAATTGATAAAATTTGATAGTCATATAAAATAAAATAAATAGTAATAAAAATGGAGATTAGCATTTTAAGTCCTCCCTTTGTATCGTCTCTTACTACCAATGCAATATAGATTTAAAATAAATTTCACACAAGTACACTTTTTCTGCTTGTGTTTATTGCCAAAATGTCGATGAATTCTACGTTTAACCCTTTCGACTGTCCCGTTCACACTAAAGAACTATTCAAGAAATATTGATAGAAAAAATCGAACTAATTCCAGATTTTATAATTAAATATTATTTAAAACGTTATAAACTCATTAAACTACATCTGCTTTTACCGTAAAATAGGCGGAGGCCTAGTTTTACTATACCAAGCGGGAAATTAATTACGTCCTAGTCGAAACATAATCTGCGAAGCGGAGAACAATCATAAAATTAAAGCACGTCTAAAACCAGATCATTTTTAATTAGAAAATTTTAACTTTTAATAAAATATGTGAGATGACATTTTATTAAAATCAATACACAAAATGATATGCAAAACATGATGTGTGTAATAATATTTGAAGTTAAAGAAAACACGTGCGTGCTTTATTAGTAAATTACGTCAACGTATCTTGTAACGCGTCGTTGACAACCGACATGCGACATAAGACGTAATAAGCTGAGTAAGTAAGAGTTCCGCGATATTAGCACCTCATGTGCGGAATTTCGATTGACCAATTATACCATATGAAAGGTCAGAAATTGTTCATAAAAGGGCAGTTGGTCTTATTAATTGGTCAGCGTTAGATTTTTTTATTAAGGGTTAAAGTTTTTCAAGGTCATTGAGAAATCTTAGCAACTCATTCGCGAATAAAATAAAAAATTCCACCTATGCGCGATCGAGAAGCATTCGTTGATAATTGGTCAGCTTATATAAATATTTGGTCAGTTTAATTTAATATTAAAAAAATTAATAAGTTGTCATTGTCGTAACGCACATGCTTTTGGACGGATAATTGTATCAGGGCAGTGAGCACTTACGCACAGCTCTTTACTATGAACCAGACGGAGTGGGGGAAATATTTTTTATAATTTATTTTTGAGGAAAAAATCTTAGACATGTTCTACTATTAAATATATAATAATGGATAAAGAAATAGGTTTTTTTTTAAAATACGTGAAGGTGCATGCATTGGATTTGGGGGATTATAGTTAACTAGCTTATTTTATAATAATTTTATATAAACATGATTTTTTAATTAGAAAAATTTTATTTACATAAAAAATTACCATGAAAATTAATTTCTAAAATAGATTAAGTTCAATACATTTAGACGCTTGGCTTCGCGCGGTCATATGAACTTAGCCTAATCGTCATTTGCTTTGATTTCTTAGATTTGAGTTTCACGTGGTACCGCGCGGTCTGACTATTCATTCGCCTGTCAAGTGTCACCTATTTCATTACAGCCTTTCATAAGTCCACTGCTGAACATAGGCCTCCCCCAAGGAATGCCATAAAGCACGGTCCTGAGCCACCTGCATCCATCGACTTCCTGCATGTCTTACCAGATCGTCACTCCATCTCGTGGGGGTCACCCTACACTTCGCCTACCGGTACGAGGCTGCCACTCAAGAATCTTTCTTCCCCATCGGTTATCGATTCTTCGAGCTATATGGCCGGCCCACTGCCACTTCAGCTTACTAATCCGTTGGGCTGTGTCGGTTACTCTGGTTCTACTGCGGATATACTCATTTCTAAGTTTATCACGCAGAGAAACCCCGAGTATAGCCCTCTCCATAGCTCGCTGAGCGACCTTAAGCTTCCTCATACGGCCAGCAGTGAATGACCACGTCTCAGATCCGTAAGTCATCACTAGTAAGTGTCACCTATAATAACTTTAAAATAAAAATATTATCCTTTTCAGCCATAGAGCAATACCGGCCACCGGTGGACTGGAGGGGAGTAGCCATACTGTATTTTCCCGATACAGAAATGTCGAATGACGAAATGGGAAATCTGTACACAGAAAAACAATTGTTAATCACTACTAAACACACACATAATAATTAAAACAATAAACTAAAAGTTTCGCACACACATGGTACATTATAGCAGTATCGTTTTCTGACAGCGACAACTCGGACATAGACTTGGATCAGTCGCTCGACCGATCTGCATATTGTACGAGAGCAAACGGCGTATGTTCGTAAACAAATCCGAAACAACATGACCGTTATTTTTGTAATTTTTATTAATATGAATTTATTAATAATAATGTGATCATAAATTACTTAAATATGAAAGGTTATGCCATTTTTTTTTTAATTTGGCATGATACATCTTTTTTTGCAGCAAAAAACTGAACAGTTCGGTATTTTTGTAGGACGTCGATTCAGCTGTGCTACTAGATTTAGTTTAGTGAGTAGTGTGGCTGCAACAAGTTTAATTGTTCGCATAGGACCTCGTTGACTTATACTTTCATAGAGAGGACCGCATGCGTAATGCCTATACTCCTCTCCGGTCCGCCGGTGGTCTGTGTTTTTCTATGTATTAAGCGCTAGCACGGGATAAAGTAAAGTATCAGGATGAGTTAG
Organism: Parnassius mnemosyne; assembly: GCA_963668995.1. NCBI lineage: Eukaryota > Metazoa > Arthropoda > Insecta > Lepidoptera > Papilionidae > Parnassius > Parnassius mnemosyne. Next base: position 5,286,924 of record CAVLGL010000001.1, on the reverse strand, counting down.
TATATGAAACGCGTGCAGTTTGTGAGATAAATATTCACAAGCGGCTGTCGACGCCTCGCGTCCAGTACAATAATGGCATTGGGATGTTATTGAGGCTACCCTGATTAACAGTTCACCAAGATGACTACTACGTCCATTATGACACCTATTCCATAATGATTTCGTATATTTACGCGAAAACTACACATTAAATTAAAATAATTTTACGGATTTTACAGATTTTTACGGATTTGTGTGAACATGTTCTGGATCCTCTCCGCCATTACATTAGATTTGATAGACCACAAATCCTCGCAAAATTACCAGATTCCTTCCAAGGATGATTCGCGAGGCTATTGCAATTTAAAAAACATTCTAATTTCAATAGAGAATACGGATGTGTGCTGCCATCTGCTTGGGATCCTATAATCAATAAAATTAAATCTAAACCCAAGTATACCACTGCAAGACTTCAAGATACTGTAAGCTCATTCTGCGTAGATCGGACCAAAAATTTATATTCTAATACGCTTTGAAGGTAACCGGGCTAACTATGACATTTGAACGTCAAACACCTCAGTACCCCCGTGACCATGGGTGTTGTAAAGCCACCGAAACGTCTAGAATTTAAAAAGTTAAATTAGAGGCGATAAAATCCGTAAAATTAGCACCTACTCCTGTATTATTATGATCGACCTTAACGCAGCCCATCCACGTGTTCTTAGGACTCCCTCTACTATTATAATCCACTTTCATAGCATTTACCTACTATATTATCAATCCTTTATAACCTTTATTTATCAAAGATGGAATACGATATGCATCAAGGCTAAAAATATTTGAACATCGCGTGTGAATTATTTAGTAACCTACAACATGGCTAAGACACGCATGCTATTATAAAACGTTTTGCCGCGTATCTATATTTGTAACTACATTTTAATTATTTCACCTCCTATATGAATTATGAAGCTAAGAACTTATCGAGCGATACTAAGCAGCACCCGCAGCGATAGAGGAACTGCTATTATAATTAAAAACTCACGAGTTTTGTGTGGATTTGTACGAGCCGGTGAAGAGGTGACACCCGCAATCTTGAAAATTCGGGCCGGTGCAAGGTGGGTCCATGCCGGATGTGCTGTTTTCACAGCGCTCGGTTCGCAAAGCACTTCTCTCCCTAGACATCCAGAAGTCGAGTGTGCCTGACGGAATCCCCCCAATTGTGCTGAGGACGTGTGCTCCGGAGTTGGCACCGGTCCTAACGCGTCTTTTCCAGTACTCCTACTCCCAAGGCGTAGTCCCGAATTCATGGAAGACAGCTTTTGTCCACCCGATCCCTAAAAAAGGCGACCGCTCAGACCCGTCCAACTATAGGCCTATCGCGATCACCTCCTTGTTCTCCAAAATAATGGAATCCATTATTAACTGCCAGCTCATCCGGTACCTTGAGGATCACCAGCTGATTAGTGACCGCCAATACGGTTTTCGTCGGGGTCGATCAGCTGGTGATCTTCTGGTCTACCTGACCCATAGATGGGCGGAGGCAGCAGAGTCCAAGGGGGAGGCGTTGGCCGTTAGTCTGGACATTGCGAAGGCCTTCGATTGGGTTTGGCACAAAGCGCTTCTTTCGAAGCTCCCTTCCTATGGGCTTCCCGAGAAATTGTGCAATTGGATCACCAGCTTCCTTGCAGATCGGAGCATCAAGGCCGTTGTAGACGGTGCATGTTCTGACTACAAGCCTATTAACGCTGGTGTTCCACAAGGCTGTGTCCTATCACAACGCTGTTTCTTCTGCACATCAATGATATGTTGCTAACTGGTAACATTCATTGATATGCGGATGACAATACTGGTGATGCTCTATACACCGGCCGTGCCAATATTTCTCGGGAAAACGTCGCCGAGTACCGGAACAAACTTGTGTTTTTGCTGAACAAAGTCTCGGATTGGGGGCGACTAAATCTAGTCCAGTTTAATACTCAGAAGACACAAGTTTGCGCGTTTATCGCTAAAAGGAACCCCTTTGTCGTATCTACTCAGTTTCAAGGCACTCCCCTTCTTGCCTCAGCCAGTATCGGTATCCTTGGAGTCAACATATCGAGTGACGTGCAGTTTCGTGGTCACTTGGAAGAGAAGGCCAAATTGGCCTCTAAACAGCTTGGCGTGCTCAGCAGAGCGGGACAGTATTTCATGCCCGCACACCGCCTGCAACTTTACAAGGCGCAGGTTCGGCCTCACATGAAATACTGTTCCCATCTCTGGGCAGGGGCTCCCCAGTGCCAGCTCCTTCCACTTGACCGCATCCAGCGCAGAGCGGCTCGAATCGTCGACGACCGAGCCCTTTCCGATCGGCTAGATTCATTGGCACTGCGAAGAGATGTTGCATCCCTTTGCATTTTCTTTCGCATCTACCATGGGAGTGCTCTGAGGAATTGTTTGGATAAATCCCAGCCGCCAAATTTCACGAACGCACGTCGCGGCAGAACTGCCGATACCATCCACACCATCTGGATGATTGGCGGTCCACCACTGTGCGATTTAGAAGATGTTTTCTTCCTCGCACGACTTCCTTGTGGAATCGATTACCATCAGCGATTTTCCGGACATATACCACTTAGGGACCTTCAAGAAAAGAGCGTACTCCTTTTTAAAAGGCCGGAAACGCATCTGCAATTCCCTCCCTCGTGTTGCAGTTGTTCATGGTCACTTACCATCAGGTGAGCCGCATGCTCATTTGCCCCCTCTTCTATATAAAAAAAAAACGCCGGCAAACGGAGAGCGACATACATGTAATAGTTGTACATAATATTTTATGGATTAATATTTATTGGCCAAAATGTATGTATTGTAATTAGTAAATAAAATATTCTACTATTGGTAAACTGAGGACGTAGCCGGACATTTAAATATAGGCAGGGTTAGCTGAATAAAATATACTCCATACTCCATTCGCCTGCACATAGTAAGGCATATCAGAAAGATAGTTTTATTTCTTCGCTCCTAGACCACTCGGAGTCTGTTAATAGTGTACACCATACACCACTATTACACCAGTAATACCGCAGAGGGCGCAGGTACCAAAGGCTGCGTGTTTCCAGTAGTTGCACGCCGATACAGCAGAAGTCGCAAACGGTCACACGCATTCAGGAGCATAAATCCTGTCGTGATATTGACAATATTTTTTATCCATAAGTTCTTAGCCTAATATATTATTTTATATGAATGTACTTTTGGTATCAGTATTTCAAGGCGTAATTACGAACATTACTTTTTGAAAACCATTGATATGACGCATATTCCAAGCCGCTGGTTGTAGAAGCATGAATTTGTGAACATATAGCTTTCTTTTATTACGTAGCCATTAACTAAGATAGGATTTTGAAAAATTCAAACCCTCAGAGGGTGAAATAAGGTGTAACAGTTTGTACGACACTTTCTATTTTACGGGTCAGTTTAAAATGTGTATTATGAAAAATAGTTAAATGAATTTTGACACTTGAAATATGGTACAGTTACTCTTGGAATAAAATTTAAAATACGATTTTTTTAAATGTAACCAAAGTCTAAGTAAAGTATTATATATAAGGCGGTATAATGTTTGCGTGGGGAAAAAAGTGTTTCTAAGTTAAAGTGTTATACGCGGTAGAGCAATGCTGCAGCTATATTAGTAGTATAGTTGTAGAATGGGTCGTGTCAACCGGGGAAGGACCATGCTCTCATAATATACCAGCGTAAAATGGCAGCTTGATACTGTTGTGTTTATAAGGTGAGTGTATAGAACCGGAGACCCATTTTACTGGAAAAGAGGTATTCCATCTTAGTCCTCACGAGTGTCAACGCATCTGCATTTTGTTTCTTCATTGAGGATAAATGTAGATGTCTATGGATCACAGCAACCACTTACCATCAGGTAGACTGTGTGCTAGTTTATCACACTATCCTATAAGAAAAAACAAAATGATGGTGGTTATGGATAATACACATTTTCGAACTTTACAAAACCTGCCCACATTCCCCCTTTCAATGTAGATCGATTAAAATGTGTATTTTATTATCATCATCATCATTATTACTGCCTTTCACAAGTCCACTTCTGAACGGAGGCCTCCCTCAACGAATGCCAGGAAGCACGGTCCTGAGCCACTTGCATCCACTTCCTGCATCTCTTACCAGGTCGTCATTCCATCTCGTGGAGGGACGCCCCTTCGTCTTACTATTATTATATTGCCATTTATTTCCTTAACAACATTTAAAAACATTTTACTAATTATTCATTTGAGTAAATTATTTTAAATTTGTAACAAAATTTAAACAGACAAAAAACGTTATAAAATCATGAAAGAATTTCATTTTAAATAAAATAAAATGATTATTATAATCAATAATGAAAACCTACTTTTTGACATATATTTAATGAATGGTTACATAACTAATTGTTGTTATAGACCTCTCTACGAGTATAGGCTTTCTTCAGTTTTTTCCACGTTTCCCTATCCTAGGCCACTGAAATCCAATTGTCTCCTGCAAACTTTTCAATTTCATCCGTCCGTCTCTCTATTGGTCTAACTCTTTCTCGTTTTCCAGTAGCGCTAGCCTATGTAGTAACCTTCTTAGTCCATATTTTATCAATACGCCCTGCTCATTTTCATTTATATTTCTTACAATGGAATAGGACATTTAAAACATTTCTTCCTTTTCTAATTTCATTATTTCATTTTTTCTTTGCGCTATAGATTCGTATATCTATAAGTGTAGCTAAGCGCAAATCTCGAGAATAGCTGAACTGATTTGGCTAATTATTTGTTTGTAATATTCCTTGAAGTACGAAGATGGTTCTTACGGTGACAAAAATTTAAAAAAGTACTGAAATCGTCTAAAGACAACACTTTTCCCATACAAAAGATTCGTAATAATACTTAAAAGTTAATTTCAACTTTAATACCATACCATAAAGTTTAAGTATTATAGTCCGGCCGCTGAGTTATTTCGGAACAGTTTGTTTTTAAATAGTCTAGTATAGTGTATAATTAAATAAAATCAAAACAATAATAGTTAAAGACACAGGTTCTTTATTAGGTGGAGTATCCTTGATGGGCGTAGATAATTGGTCGAGGACATATCAAAATAAAACAAATTTGTCAACACTGTTACACATTTTAATGAATAGAGTAGGTACAAGATGTTTTAATAAATGACTACCTATCATTTATTAAAACAATTATTCAGACTCTGAACCAGATTCGCCAGAGCTGTCATCGCTATCAGTCACTTGTATGACAATTTCATTCTCTATAATGGTGTCCACTCTTATATCGCGTTCATAATCTTCTGTTATTAGTTTTCGAGTCTTTTCGACGACCTTGACCCAATCTTCTTTCGTTATTTTGCTGCAAGCATCTTTTAATAGACCCATCATTTTATTAGTACTAAATGGCGGAGTCGTATTATTACGAGCTGCGTAACCTGTAATGTAAACATTAAATAACGTTAATTTATTACATTAAATAAACGAAATGTTACACAATTACCTACATGTAAGGGACATGAGATATTTATTTCTTAGTTATGTATCTTTTTACTTATATGCTGAATATTGGATGTTATAATAGTACAAATTATTCATATTCATAACTTATGCGATAAAAAACAATACCTTTGATTTGTGCCCATATTAGCTCAATGGCATTGTACTGGCAGTGATAAGGCGGAATTCGAAGTACCCGATGTCCATGTGCTAGAGCTATCTCATCTACTTCATAACGGACTCTTGATGTTTTATTTTCGCGTACCAACTTTACTAAGTCAGACTTTAGCATTTCGGCAGTAGTTTCAATTCCATTTTGGTGTAGCCATGCTACGAGATCAGCTTTCTTGTCGGCCTGAGTAGGCGCTTTATTCACTTGTTTCGAGTGATATGAAGCGTTGTCCATTATTATGATAGAAGGCTCTGGCAGGCTGGGTAATAATTGATTTTCGAACCAATTCGTAAAAGTGTCTGTATCCATCTCCTCGTGGTAATCGGAAGTACTTTTTGACGCGAAAGCCAGCAGTCCATTTTCAAAGAAACCACTTCCAGCAGAACCGGCGTGACAAATTATCAGTCGCGATCCTTTTCCAATTGGAACCTTTGAGGTTGATGCTTTTGTTTCGTCAGTCCAAGAGCATGACACAGTGTGGTTCGCATTTAACCATGTTTCGTCAACAAAAACGACGTTGTCCCAAGACTCTATTTTTCTGGCTTCTCTTAAAAACTCGCTCCTTTTAATTATTAAATCAAATCTTTCCATTAATATTTTCCTTTTATTCGTTTTTTTATATTCAAACCCAATTTCGTGCAATAGTTTTGACAACGCCGTTTTACCGCCTTTAAACAAGCCAGCTTCTTTTAAAGAGACCAAAAGCAAACGTCTAGTTGGAAACTCGTTCCTAGTATAATAACCATATATGTGGTTTCTTATTGCATCTGCATCAAAAACATCAACACCTGTCACGGGCTTTTGTCTTCGTTTTTTCTTAGGAGTGCGTAAAACATTATCTTCACTTCCAGAAGCACCAAATTTTTCTTTATTTATATTATATAGTGTTTTTGCACCAATTCCAAGAGCTTGTGAAACCCGATCTTTCACTTGAGTGACAGGAATCAAAGGGCCGCCATTTTGTGACTCACGCTCAAAGTAATCCTGTAGCTTTAGTACAAGCTCACGACATTGACTATTCAATGTTTTTCCTCGTTTCGGCATTTTTAACAAAATTACCAAACACAAACAAAATTAGTCCAATAAAGCGCAACGATAAACAGGATAAAGCCGAGTCAAAAAACAACGGTTACACAAGAGAACGTAGTCTGTGCGCACGAGAGTACGGAAGACGACTAAACAGATTAAAATAGCGGTGGTAAGGGTGTTGCCAGAATAGTATCGCCAATTACTTAAAAAAATACACCTATAACATTGCTTAATTGTGGGAGAAAATTATATTTATTAAATGTTGTTTTATATATTATGAATGTTAAAAATTATACATAATCATTTTAATTGTATTTATTTTTAAATCATAGAAAACAGTATTTCTGTCTTTGGATCACACATAAATCTTAAAAATCATAGAGATACTGGCAACACAGTGCAATTAGGAGACGCAAAAAAATGGTAGCATTATAGTTTTGTTGCTCGAAGGAATAAGTAAAATAAAAATATCCAAATAAAATAAATATCATATCTATTCCAATGAATTCGGAACGAATACTATCAAGCACATCACTATGAAAACTAGACGCACGATGTAACTTTGTACAAGCGCGCCAAAGAACAAAAAATAAATGTTTTCATATTATTTACAAACTATTTTAAGTTTTGAAACAGAGTTTATTGGAAAATTACTTGATTCTTACATTTTGACATAAAGTTTTATATTAAAGAGGTATTCTAAATCATTCGGCAAATGTGTCGCTCATGCAAGGTTATATCGATTAATTTAAGAATAATCTGTCAAATCGGTATTAACTCAGCGGCCGAACTATAGTGGAGGGGTTCCGGGAAGGTAAAACAATTGAGTGACGTTAGTATCGTATAAATATTAACGTCAATATTTGTCAATATTTATACACACTGGCAGACAGCTGATGTTATAAGGAGTAACTTGGCCTGCTTTTATTTTAGGGTTCCGCGAAAAATAACTACACGCGGGTGAAGTCGCGGAGAACAGCTAGTATATATATATATATATATATATATATATATATATATATATATACAGGGTGTTTTTGGAACGCTCCCGAAAACTAAGACAGGCGACAACACCAAGTATACCTTTGATCATGGGTTACAAATAAATTCGATCCTGATGAAAAAAAAATCATCTTTTTACAAGGTTTTATTAGCTTTATTCACGCGCCATCATGTTAGTACAGCTAAATGAAACGATAATTTCATAAAAAATATCATGAAAATACTGAAACATAAAACCAGCAGTGGAATGACTGAATTGATATCACCTGACCTGAGCTAGATAAAGGTCAATGTACGCGCGAACACAAATTCGCGCGGCCCGCAACTAGCGGGCCATCCCACAATATAATAATTTACAACACGTGTCTAAATACCTAACTTATCTACTTAACCTACTATTTTGCCACTGTGCTTATCTCCACGTAGCCACTTTAATCCGAATTTACAGGTTAAATAACCCAAATAACTGGTTCGATTCCCCGCTAATGAAGAAATACTTAAATGAAATGTAACCAAGGTTGGAGTCATGCGTTTTTATTCATCGTGTAGGTATGTCTATTATTCTCATGTATTCAGTTATGTACCTATTCAGATTAGTCTAGTACTAAGTTATTTAAAAAAAAATAGTTATGAAACAGCTTACTGCTCTAAATCCTCCGTGGTCTTATGAGATGCGGCTCAAATTGAGCTCCATTCATTTCAAGGCAGATTTGGGTGCAGGCGGGGCATCATCGTGTGGTCTTCGACACAGTCCGTACGTAGTTTCTCGAAAGCATCCACGATCCTTTGGCGCATTTCTTCAGCACTATCACATTCACGATTAAAAACCCTTTCTTTCACATACCCCACAAAAAGAAGTCTAACGGAGTCAGATCTGGTGAGCGAGGTGGGCAAGCGTGTGGTCCTAGTCTGCCGATCCAGCGATCATCAAATAGCTCATTGAGGCGCTCACGGACGAACCTCACGAAATGTGGAGGGGCACCATCATGTTGGAACTATGTGCGGCGATATTCAGCCAACGATAGGTCGTTTAAAATGTCAACCAACTGTTCATTTATAAAGTTTAGGTATCGCTGTCCGTTCAGTCGCTCTGGCAGAAACACTGGTCCCAGTATGCGATCCTTAAATAAACCTGCCCATACGTTAACCGACAATCGGGTTTGGTGCCCGGTTTGTCGAACAGCGTGCGGGTTAACCTCTGAATACACTTGTGTATTTCTTCGATTCCACAGGCCGTTTCTGGTAAATGTCGACTCATCCGTCCAGATAATGTGCTCAATGGAACCAGGCAAACGTTGTTGCTGGTATAATAACCAACGGCAGAAAACTCGTCGGCGGTCGTGATCGCCGGGAACTAAAGCTTGCACTTTGTGCAATTTGTATGGGCGCATTGGTTACGCTTCAACACTTTGTGCACTGCACAGTATGACACACTTGTTCCATCCCGACGTCTTAACAATTTATTTAGCGATACTTCGTGTACCTAGGTTCGGATACCTAACATGTTGACCACTATAAACGTACGCGTTAGGCATTATTAAAACAAAAAAGAATCCAAAAACGTAACAAAAACTGTAATATCAACACGTAATCACAAGTAAATTTATTAAACAAAGCGATTGAACTGTCGCTCGCGCACGCGTGTACAAAATCAACACGGAACTGTCTCAAAAACTAAACCGAACGAACCCCGTCAAGGCTGTAACCTACTGCGTCACAAGCGTGAGGCGACAGGGTTAGGCATTCTGCCGTCATAATAAAAAAGGAAGTAACTAACAAAAACGTAAAATGGAAATAAAAAATAAATTGATGAATTTTTCTTTCAGACCCCGTGTCTAAAGTATATTAAAAGGTATCTATATTGAAATATATACGTAGAGTCATGAAGATTTTAAGGACGAACTTATTTTTTTTTAAATTTGTTTATTTATTTAAATAAAACGAATTTTCCTTTTCATCTTAGATTAAAAAAGTACACCTGGCAACACAAAAACATCGAAGGAAAGACGCATATAACTATTTGGGTCTTCCCAACCTAATAAATAAAACAAAACTACCATTCATTTAACATTTTTACATATTTTGGAAAGGTCATTTGAAGTTGAAAGGACGCTAATAGTAATTTACTACTTTTTTCTTAGTAAATATTAGAAAAGCATTGGTAGTGAGACATAAAAAATAACAACCCGCAACTCTTGAGTAATGATTTTAAAGGGGATATCATACAAGACTTACTACGATAATAATTAAAAATTAAAACATTTGTACAATCGACTTTAATATAAATAATTAAGGATAACTCAAAAACTATTGGTCTGACCTCGATCAAATTTATATGGGACCACATGTGAAACACCAGCTCTTAATAATAAGATATAAGCTCTTAATAATAAGATATAAAATAATAAGACAAGAATAATTTAAATTTAAGTAATCGATGCAAATATTGTTAAAGATGACGTAGCAACTGGTTAAATAAGTCTTTTCTTTTATGTTGAATTTGTATAAGTCTTTTCTACTAATAAAATGTCATCTGTGATCAACAGCTACGTCTAAAATTCTGACGATAATTTCTAAAATATTGATATTAGTGAATATTAAAAAAAATTAGTAGATGCGTCTTCTTATCATGAGTCGAATGGTAATTTATTCGAAAATTGTTAGATGCGCCCTTTTTTCTTATGACCGCAGCATTGTTTCATACCGAGCTAGATACAGGTCGACAGCGGAGTGAGTGTGGGTACAGTCGCGTTCTAAAGTACTACATGGTATTGGGCTATTGTTTTATAATATTATAGTAATTAATTGTTTTATTGTAGAATCATAATAGGTGTTTTACTAGCTACTTAGAACTTTGGAAGAGGTGGGAATTAAAATAGATAATGTTTACTTGAGCATTGTTTGTTATTTCTATCGTAAAATATAAAGTAGTTTGTAACAAAAAAACTTAAGCTAAGGGTGACACGCCGTCCATTATGACGTCTTGGGTCACATGGAAGCCAGATGTTGATGGTGTCTTGGTGTTACTGGATGCTACTTCATCATCACTTTCATCTTCGCTTGAGCTTCCGTCATCAGGTCGATGACATGGTAATTTTTTCGGTATTCTTCCTCAACAATTTTAACTTTACTGCACAATTTTCCCCATTCACCTTCTCCTATCATATTTACCTTTTCGTTCACTAGTTTAGTCATAAAACAATAGATATAAATAATTTTTTTTCCTTCCTTTTTAAAACATCGTCGTGAGTCGCAAAGTAAGCTGTGTATGTGACTGTATTTTTGGAGCGAACAAAGCGCGGGAACCAATAGCATGCAGGCACAGTAATACTGGCCAATATGTGATAAATCGCTCAGTGCCCGAGTTCAAGGCCAGCGTTCTTTTTTCACCGTTCGCGCGTACATTAACCTCCATTAGTCAGGTGATATCAATTCAGTTTCCACTGCTGGTTTTATGTTTCAGTATTTTCATGATTTTTTTTATGAAATTATCGTTTCATTTAGCTGTACTAACATGATGGCGCGTGAATAAAGCTAATAAAACGTTGTAAAAATATGTTTTTTTTTCATCAGGATCAAATTTATTTATGACCCATGATCAGAGGTATACTTGGTGCTGTCGCCTGTCTTAGTTTTCGGGAGCGTTCCAAAAATACCCTGTATAGTTTCAGAAGTCTGTAGCATGTTTCAATTTTTAGTTTTGTGTAAACGTTATATATCAAAGTTTGGCTTGCATATTAGACAAGATAATAGGCATAAATCGAAAATTTTATTTTTTAATTTAAGAGGAAAGTTACATTTTAAAACTTCTTTGTTACTCCAGAATTTTCCTCAGGTAATTTACACATGTGTGTTTACTTTATCTCGCCATCTATATTTCTTCAGAAATACCTCATTACCTAGATTACACATATACTTTTGAACATTTTCTAATGTTTGGTTGTCTACTTTAATGGGTTTTTCTAAATTGTTGGACAATATTTTGTTGTTTTTTTTTTGTTGTGTTTAGTTCAAATACAATAGCGTAACTGACAGAGTGAAGTAATTTTAGCATTTCTTTAAGATGGTTAGGTATATTTGTATAATAAATAGCTCGTTGGATATATTGTCAGGTCCGTAGCTTTTCCTTTCTTTAGAGTCTCTATATTCTTAATGACCTTAGCAATGCAGGATTGTTTTACAATGTATGGCAAAATTTGCAGAAAATGTTGAGATTAAGTAATATAGGTGAATGGTGAAGAAAACTTATAAAAACACTCAAACATTCTGTTATTTTTATGCTTTATATTCAGACTGCGTGTTAATACATTATTTAAACTGATTCCCATTCATAAATATATAACGCCTACTATATTTTACGCACACACACGTTTGTAAGGGTCACTCGATAAAGTACCTTGTCGCGCGTCTTCCCACGCCTTTCTCTTCCATTTACCGTTATACTCTTAAGTACCTACGACCGACATCTGACAGTGTTGACCGTGACCTCATTACGTACGCTTTGTTACCAATGACGTTATGAAAATATTCAAACCGCGGGTACTATGAAAAGGTGCGATATTATATTTTAAGCAATGAAAGTTTACGTGGTGCGCAAATGTTATAAAAAAGTGAGTCTTTACCGTGGCAAGAAATTAAAAAGCATTGCTATGTTCACGAAAGTTAAAGTGCTCAAGCACAGGTAATAAGTGTAAAAAAATAATTTAAGAAAACGTGCTCGTCTATTCATAAATAGTGTGGCAGCACGGCTACACTAGCTGTTCGGCAATCTTCGGAAGCACTCGGCTGCGTGGGAGCAACCGGCTCGGTTTTCTGCGCCTCGCTAGTCGATCTGACCATCCAATGCTGTGATCCGATGTTGTAAATAAACGGATTTTTAATATGTGGTGTGTTCGTAATTCACATCCCCACAAGAGAAACGGATTCCACTTTGAAGTACCAATATTAGATATTGGGACTACTTGCATAATTTGGTTGTAAATTGTTTATTCTACTTTTTTTAAATACGCCATAATAAGTACAGTCGTCGGTTGCGTCGTTGATAAGCAAAAATATATTTTCTAATTTTATTTATTATGACGAACCTTAGCCACATAAAATTGTGAAGGGAAAATTAAAATCATAATTTGCGTCGTGTAGTTATTTACATTAGTAGTAAGCGTGTTACTAAGAAAGTAAACAGTAAGCAAATACTTGAGTAACAAAATGGAATCACTATGTAAGAGTAGTTGTAACCCATAAATCACATTTAATTTGGGATAATTTCAAATAAAAGTAGAAGTCTTATTAACCCGTATTTTCAAAAAAAAATGTAATATCGGTATATAATTATTTATTTATTTTAAATTATTTATAAAAATTTTCGACTCTTTGAGAAGTTCAGGATATTATAGAAAATTAGCTAATGTGAATTTCAGATGATAAATTTTCAGTATTTACGTTAAAAATGTTAGTTACGTCAGAATTTTCTGACTCTTCATATAAGCTCTTATAGAAATTTGTTGCTATCTCAATTATTCTAAGTCTTAAGTATATTTATTTTCCGGATGGTTTTTCTTTTAGGTTTGGAATCCACTTTTTGATCGAGTTCATTTATTTCAATACCTTTTTTAGGCTTCCTATGGACATGAGTTATTTTCCTATTATTTTTTACTTTTTAAACTTCGTACTCTTTTCTAATTCATTCAAATTACTAAGTCCTTGTTTTTCTTTGTTGGATAAGGGTTTTCATGCATATAACTCATTTCTTCCGTGCAGTAGAGGTTTTGTTTCTTCAGAGATAGTATATTGATTTTTGTTTATTAGTTCTTTAGTGAAATTTAGCCGATCAATGATAATTGTATTTATTTTTAAATTGTATGACTCTATATTCAAATTAAATTTCAAATGTTTGTGCTGCTCAATAGAAGCAGTCTTGGTAGCCAAAAACTTGGCTGAGGTTAAACAGTAAATAATAAAATAGCATCCTTAATTCTATCCAAAACTGTTTTATTAAATTATTTATGTCAATTAAATGAAATTCGTCATTATTATCATAATCATTATATAACAAATTTAAATTTATATTACATATTATATTACTCATTTGTCAATTCAAATTATGTCTTAGATTATTTTCCTGTGACAATCTCTATATATAAGGTAGTGTGAACAACACAACTTTGTGTACATTTATGTTATAAAACTGTTCAATATATCTTATTAACTGTTTGTTGTTTACACTGCCTCTTCTACGAACAAAAAGTACTGTTGTACTATTTGGGCAAAATTTACTAACTATCATTTTATTAAGGATGTCACCAAAAGATGCTCCATGCATGCAGCAATTTGTAATATTTGTCCTTTTAAAGAGTTATTTAAAGTTATGCCTAGATTTTGTACCATGTCATCGCTATACACAATTATATTATTTTTGTAAATATTTGAGTTATTTTTTATTTTAATCTCCTCGCTATGCCACTGTCATATATTTTTGCACCGCCTGCAACTTAACAAGGCACAGGTTCGGCCTCACATGGAATACTGTTCCCATCTCTGTACTGGGGCTCCCCATTGCCAGCTCCTTTCACTTGACTACATCCAGCACAGAGCGGCAGGAATCGGTGACGACTGACTCCTTTCCGATCGACGCGATTAACTGTCACTGCTAAAAGATGTTGCATCCCTTTGCATTTTCTTTTGCTTTCACTACGAGGAGTGCTCTGAGGAATTGTTTGGATTAATTCGAGCCGCCAAATTTCGCGAACGCACATCGCGGCATAACTTACGATACCATCTACATCATCTGGATGCTTGGCGGTCCACCACTGTACGTTTCACTAGAAGTTTCCTTCCGCGTACGACCTCTCTGTGGAATAGTTTAGCACTGGCGATTTTTCCGGACCGATACGACTTAGAAATCTTCAAGAAAAGCGCTTACTCCTTTTTAAAAGGCCAGCAACGCTCCTGCAATTCCCCTGGTATTGCAGTTGTTCATGGGCGGCGGTCGTGACTTACCATCAGGTCAACCGTATGTTCGTTTCCCCCTCTCCTATAAAAAATGAATTTATTTTGGCACTTTATACCCTTGAGACAGGGACACAAAAATTTGACGGCAGAAATAGGTAAAAGGGTGGTATCTACTCAGACAGAGGTCAGGTTATTACAGGAGTCCTACCACCTAGTTGTACGTAGTGATCAGTTAGGTACTCTAACCGCGTGGTGGCAGTATTAGAATATCCACTACCCTATATCATCCCGTTGGAGTCGTAAGAGGCGACAGAGGGAAACTAACAGGAGATAGATAGCAGCATCTTATGTATCAGAATAATTAAGAAACTGCGGTTGCCAACCCGCCTGCCAAGCCTGGCAACTTTGGCAAAATCCTTCGTATGAAGCAATTTATGGGAGAGGCCTATGTTCAGCATTGGACTTTATATATTGTAATAGACAGATAATAATTAGTTACTCCGCTGACGCGCTACAAAAATGAACTAGTTCCAACAACATCCCAAAGATATCATTCTACTAGACGTAAGGTGTCAAGAGTTTTACTACCACAAAATGTCCGTGCGCCAACATGGCAATATAATTTTTAAATACATATTTTTTTATAAATTTCTGTTGTTTGTTGCATAAACCAAAATTTTAACCTTTCCAACGTCGAAGAAGTAATTTCTCAGCCCCCGCCCATGAATGTGGGTGCTAATAAGCGCCTAAAAGGTTAGGAAATAAAAAAGAATGTTATAAATTAAAAAAATAAAATTTAAAAAGTAAAATTGAGTTGAATTCAATGTGTGGAGGTTCGCGTAAACATACGGAACCGTTATGTATCTAGAAAATATATAACGATTTTCCGTCAATGAGAAAATATATTACTCTTGATAATGCAGTCTAATTACTTTTTACACCGCACATCAGTTTATTCATGGAATGAATCTTCGTAATGAAATTGCGGCCTGTACAAAATTCAAAAGAAATTGTCTGAAGTAGGCACGGTGTTATCGTCTTGAACAAGATTCATTACTGTAAAAGCACACTTTATGTAGACTTCTTATATTTTTAATAATATATCCAGCATTTTTTTCATTTAATCCGGAAATAATAGAAGAAATATATATTAAATGTAGATAGCTTTTTTACTTATAAAGCATAAAACTTTAAAAAAAAATCTTCAAAAAATCAGAAATAAAAATGTAGGCTTAGATTTGAAGATGTTGGTACATCATCAAATCTAAGCCTATCAAAATTCCACTGCTAAAGGCCTCCCTCGTAAAAAAATTTGCGATAGTTGCCAAGCACAGCAGTCAGGATAACATCTCTTTTTTATTATTTTGAGCTATTATCTAAAAGACGCTGCTGCACATCTCCTGATTAGTCTTCTTCTGTGGCCTCCTACAACATTTACGTGATGATACTATGGGGTAGTGTATTCTCTTACACCGGCACTAAACGGCAAGTATTGAATAGTAGTGCTAATTATCTCAATTTTAGTATTATTTTTGTAATATTGGAATCATATTAACTATTTCGTATTGAAATATGTTGTAGAACTTTTTGGTCTCTCACCAAAGTGATTGAGAGAAACTTCTTTCGGTCTACACTGCCTCCGCTGATAAAACCAGATGGCTTTCTGGCGCATGAATCTAAAGAGAAAGCGGACTTATTTGCTTCTCTTTTTGCTTGCAATTCGCGTTCAGACAGTAGCAATAGCGTAACATCTCAATTACGTCACTGCAGTATTTCTATGTCAGAGGTCCGTATCACGAACAAGGAAGCTCTTAAAACCTCGCCAAGTCTAGACGTGAACAAAGCTACTGGACCTGATGGTATACCAGCTATCGTTCTATAGATCTGTGCACCTGAGTTGTCTACTGTGTTGAAACGCTTGTTCCGCCTCTCATTGAGGACTGGAATAGTGCCTAAATCTTGGAATTTGGCCCTAAACATTCACACCTCACTGTACACTACTCGCCATCCACTATTACACACACTCACGGCCTGCGTAAGTCTTAGTGCGAAGTTAGCTTCGGATAATGGTAAGTACTATGTGTTTCTAGCGTCCTCCCATATTGTTTAGTGTAATTAGAGAAATTCCACGTGGCCATATTCTGGCCCCGTCCCTCTGCTGCTCGTCGATGGGATTACTCATAGGCCCTAATCCCGTCAGTCTTGGTTGGGGCAGCTAGGGGCGTGTACAGAAAGGAATGCTTCGGTGGTCTAAGTTGCAGAAACGAACGGTAGAGACGGGCAGGTATGCCCTAGACGAATGTTTATCGACCAAATTGGCAATATATTCAAAGTGGGACAGATTAGGAGTACCTTTAACCGACGAGCATGTATGCGTAGGTGTAAATAAAAAAATATTTCATTAAAAAAATACATATAACATGATTATACGGAATTTTTTAAAGTAGTTTAAATACACACAAGTTTTCACTAATAACCTTATTATACTTCCAATTTTCCGATAATTTTATGTCAAACTTCAATTTGAAAAAAGTTTGGAAAATCCAAAAGTGCACGTCTCATAATGCTCATATGATCATCATATCATCAGTCATGTCACTTCATAAAGTTCAAGACGTATTTAAGTATAAATATTACACTACCTACTTACTTTTAGTACGTAATATTACTACGTATTCTCTGCTTTTAAAATATTGTAATAAAAATCTCTGCTTATTATAATAATGAAGTATGTATGAAAAATGGTTTTTCGAATATTTTGTATTTATTTGTACAGCGATCTTTTTGAGCCGCTGCAAATATACAATACAGTATCCACTCACAACGGCGGTTGACGCCGTACTAACGGAGTGAGGCAGTATATTTACTAAAATGATTTCACACAAGGCTGCTCAAACACCGAAAATTTCGCCATTACGCAGCCAAAAAAAATGTATTATAACTAAACTAAACAAAATTAAACTGCCATTTATATTCGATGACTTCCCACATGATAGATGAAGAGTTTTAAAAATATATTGAGTTGAACAATAGATATTTTCAAAAGTTATCGTGTTTACAAGTTTTGCGGTCTTGATAAATCCACACCATAAACCACTAAAACCCCTTTTTTATTTAAATATAGCAATTAATCGATTTAAAAAAATATTAACAAGTTCAACAATCATTTATCTTTCTGACAACGTGCTTTTTACATCACTTATATGTAAAATATGATTTTACATATAAGTGATGTAAAAAGAAAATTTCTGGCTAAATTAATATTAATGCAATTAAGATAAAACATTAGAATTTATACTTTAAACTATTTAATTCATTGTTAAAATATGATTGTTTTATTAATTCCCGTTATATATATATATATATATATATATATATATATATATATATATATATATATATAACGGGAATGAATATATATATATACGATTTTTCAAAAAAATAAACAGAAAATATGAAGGACCTATCTATCAAAAGGTTTAAAATTGTTTGTATTTATATACTGCTGAAAAGTATATGATACATGATTCATAATAATACCATTGTATGAGGCAATCGCTTCCATGTTGTTTCTGAATGTTTTTGTATTTAATTTTAAAAATATTATAATAATATATAACCATTTCAGAATAGTCCCGCTGGCACTTGTTTTCTTGTCGGTTTTTCCCAGGATAGAAGTTTTTTTCGGAACCAATGGTATAAGCTTAAATTACTTTATCTATATTGAATAAAAATTATTCCATTCTACACTATTCTATTAATCTAACGCACTTCGCACTCCATCTGTGTTGATGGACTTTACATGTTATGGAAAGATTTTATTTCTAAGACAAGTTTCCTCACGATTTTTCTTACGTTGTATTCCTCACGTTGTTTCCTCATATTGTTTCTCTCACCGCCAAGCAGTTGCTAAATTATCACTTAAAATGATAAGTATAAAATAAATTATGTGCTTCGGATTACGAAGCACAATGGCGTTGTTTTGCGAAAATCCATTTTACTAAATGTTAAAAATGAATAAGCTAACATACGCGTAATAAAGTAAAATTATTGAAACGAAGTTCCTTATCGGACGGTACGGGTTTGGCGGATGGGAGCTAGGCGACAAAAAGTGTTTTTTCGTCACTATCCCTTGTATTTTAATAGACGCTAGTAAAATATATATTTGTATATGTTAATCAATAATATAATACATTTATCAATAATAAGGAACTTCGTTCCAACCGAGAGTTCCACGACACTCACGCATGTTTTTTTTGTCCTTCCTACTTTGAAAAGCTCCTCCTGGCCTCCCTCAATTGCGTGCACTACGTCACCACTAATCTCATCACCACTACACTAGGAAATACACGCCACCGTTGATAACGTGTTTCGAAAGAGGTATTCTCAGGTGAAGTAGACTCTGTGGTGGCTAACCGGTACAATTGGCGATTCTGTTTAAATTAACATCTTTAATGCTTTAAAACGTAAGCACAGTAACTCTTCGTTAGACATAAAAGTTATGTTATGTTGTTTTCAATGAACACAGCCTAAGAGGCAATCTACGGTAGATGCCTATGTTCGGCACTGGACTTTTAAAAGGCCGTATTGGATAGATCAAATTTACACAGCGTGTTTATTTTATGTTACCGTCAGTTACGGAACGAAGTTCTAGCGTTCGTTATATGTATTTATCAAGGCGGAAAGGGTGGAAGTGTCTCGTAATTGATTTCCCTTGAGCTCGCACAACAAACAGAGACAGTAAGAGAAAGTAGCAAAATATATTTAAAAATGTTTGTTTTACTTTAAATAAATGATTAATTTAAAAAGTTTCAATGTTTGCTTGTCATAATATTGAACGCGGACTTTCAAATTGAAGTACTAAGTTCGATAATTTTATAAAATATTAATGTAACATCATTATTGTTTATTACAAAGTTATGGAAATAAGCTGTAATAGTAAATTAACAATTTTATGCTATAATGTATTCAAATAAAAGTGATAGATTAACGCTGCATTAGGAATGGATCACCTAGACGAATACCAGCGTGAAATTGCATCATAATGATGCTGTTTCTTAAGGTGAATGTGTAGTGAAACAATCCAACTTAGTTCTCAGGGGTGACATTGCTTTTGAATTTTGATTCTTAATCGAGGATAGATGTAGACGTCTATGAACTACAGCACCCACTTACTATCATGTAGACTGTGTGCTTGTTTGTCACTCTTATTCTATAAAAAACACATTTGAAGTCTATTAAACTTGTTCCGTGGTGGATTAGAACTCACAGCCCACCGTCAACTAAATGGAATGTTTTATCGAGCCGCTACCATAAACAATTATAATGCTTGTATAATTTTCTGACTAAAACTGCATTAATATGCTAATAACATTGAGAAATAATTCCAATCGAATCTTGTTTGTATATTATATTATAAATATATCATAAATTGGTAATTTACTGTAAATACACAAGGTTCACAGCTCGTACAACTTCGACTAGGAAAACGAGTGCAGGTCGCATCGCGTAATGGTAAGAAGAAGAAAAGTAACAATGAAAAAACCGGTCAAGTGCGACTCGGACTCGCGCACCGGAGTTCTCACTCGCGTTCCGAACAAGTCCGTAGGTATAAGTTTAAAATATTAAAAATATTTTTATTATATGATGTAACTAAAAATTTATGCTTTTTGTAATTTTTCCTTTATCTGTGCTTTTTTATACGTTGCTTCGTACCAAATTTTAAGATTCTGAGTTCACGGGAAGTACCCTGTAGGTTTTGATTCTCTTGCGAATGTCGAAAATTTGCGGCATAATCTTTTGATTGCATTAGCTTAGAAGTTTGATTTTCTTAAGCTCCAAGGAACAGTAGACTTGAGTATTTGATATGTTTTGAATTTCAGCTTGATACCTCCACACGTTCCTGAGAAAACAGAACAGACAAACAGACGGATAACAAAGTGATCCTGTAAGGGTTCCGTTTTTCCCTTTTGATGTACGGACCCCTAAAAAAACAATAGGTAAAAGGCATACATTCGATCCTTATTATATAATAGGTTTGTTAATTACCAGCTGTTCCTTGCGACTTCGCCCGCGCGTAATTTGTTACGATTGGATTTAATGGGCTTGCATTATTTGCGCGGAACCATAATACTTTCTCTATAATAAAAGTTGCCTAAGTTACTTCTTATAACATCAGCTGTCTGCCAGTGAAAGTCCGGTCGAAATCGTTCTAGCCGGTTTGGAGATTAACTGGAACTAACAGACAGACAGACAAAAAATTTTATAATCCTGTTTTTGTTATAAGTACCGTATATACTTTCATATGCATATAGTAAAAAGCTGTTATTTCGACATTACAAACAGACATTTCAATTTTATTTATTTGTATAGAAATGCACCAAAATGCGCATACTAATTTGTGCAATCACTTACAGAGATTTTTTGTAATAATCGTTTTATATTTTTTTTATAGGATAAGGATGACAAACGAGCACACAGTCCACCTGATGGTAAGTGGTTGCTGTGGCCCATAGACATCTACATTTATCTTCGTTTGCGAATCAAAATGCAGATGCGATATCACCCGTAAGGACTAAGATTGAATGCCTCGTTTCCAATAATATAGGTTCATATAGGTAATAGGTTCACTTTTAAAAATAATTATTTAAAAATAATTACTTATAATAATCGATAATTGATAGAATCAGACGTTAATTTGCGGAAATCCATTATAATTGGATTGTTATAAATTAATTTGCTTAATTCCGTGTAAAGAAAGAAAATTATGTGTCCTGCCCAGTGTTAGGGGAACTCACGTAACACTGGGCAGGACACATCATTTTCGAACGGGTATAATGCGCGCGATTGAGGGTTGGTTCCCTCAATCGCGCGCACTATACGCGTCGCCTTCAATCCCAGCACTACCATCCCCAACACCACCACACTAGGCACGACATATCACTCTCGAAAATACGACACGTGTTTAGCCTCTACACGAGGCATCCTCAGGTGAAGTTGACTCTGCGGAGGCTGGCCGCTAAGTGAGCGGCGAGTCGAAACTACTGATATTTATACTACTTGCTGACGCAACCGCGCTCCAATTACGTAGAGAGCGATTACGTCATGCGATCAATCACCACCTGACGTACGCCGATATTTGCTGTGAAATTAACAACAGACTACTACGATACGTCCGCCTACCCTCCAACCACGCAACCAATCGCTGGCCACCGCACCGTGAGGGTGACAAACGACCATGTTGCGAGGCTGTATATCATCAAGGAGCAGGCTTACATGTTTAAGAGAGGCGAGTTGGAAACATTTGTTTGTTCATTCAGCAGTGCAACGTTACCGCTATTAGCACACACAGTCGTAGCCCTTTATTACAAATATGTAAGACTTTAAAGGAGTGGTCATTGGCTAGGCTGTGTCAAGTGTCCAAGAGATGTTTAGCAAAATGTGATTTATCAGGATTACAATTCCTGTATGTGGCTATATCCTATTTGTAACGTGTTTACCGGAACAAACTCGACACAAGTTTGTTCCGGTACTCGGAAATATTTGCACGGCCGGTTTAAAAGCATCACCAATGCTGTCATCCTCATAGAAATTAAAGTTACCGGCTTGAAACATATCATTGATATGCAGAAGAAACAGCGTTGGTGTTAGCACTCAGAATTGTGGAACAATAGTGTTAGTAGGCTTGTAACCGGAGCATACACCGTCTGCTACGACCTTGATGCTCCGATCAGCCAGAAAACTGGTGTTAGAATTGCACAATTTCGCGGGAAGCCTATAGGAATGAAACTTCGAAAAAAGCGCTTTGTGCCAGACCTGATCGAATGCCTTCGCTATGTTCAAGCTAACCGCCAAAGCCTCCCCCTTAGACACGATCACCTGTGCCTATCTGTGTATTAGATAAACAAGAAGATCACCAGCTGATCGACCCGGACGGAAACCGTACTGGCTGGTGATCACTAATCAGCTGGTGCTCCTCAAGGTACCGCAAGAGCTAGTTGTTAATATTGGACTCCATTATTTTTGAAAACAAGGAGAAGATGGCGATAGGCCTGTATTTGAACGGACCAGAGCGGTTTCCTTTTTTAGAGGTCCTATGCAAGAAAGCTGTCTATCATGAATTTGGGGCGTAGGAATACCGGAAAGACGCGTTAGAAGTTGGCGGGATTCCGTCAAGCCCATTCGACTTGTCCAGGGAGAGGAGTGCTTTGTATACTAAGCACTGTGTGAATCGCACATCAGGCATAGAGCACTTACGCTGCGGAATGCTTGACGATGTGTCGCCCCCGTCATCGAATGTCGAGTTGGACGCTAAAAAGGAGCCTAAAAGTCGACTTTAACTTTTACGGCGTGTGCAAGTGAGTCATCCCTGTGAAGAGATGATAGTGATGGCTAACAGAAATTCCCTTAGACGGCCTTGGCAAGAGACTAGAATGCACGGGTTCCCGAAGGATGGCTAACTAATTTCTCACCAATTCTGCCAATGTACTCAATAATTTGCCTTGGCAATAACTCTTTTGAAGGACCTCGAGGCGAAGTTATACTTCTTTTTAAGCATGCTGGTGTTTACATCCCGAGCCACCGAAGCGTCAGCCCAGGCCTGATAACACTCTTGCTTACTGCAAAATACAGTGTTACAGAAGCGACCAAACCAAGGCTGAGATCAGCCTTCTATGAATACTACAGATGATGAAATTAATAGCTCCATTTTCTGTAGCACCACATCAGTAACAGAGTCAACAACAGCGCTGGGATCATCCGGCGAGAAGCAAACCATGGGTATGATGCAAAAAAAGACCGCATTCCGTCTCAATCCACTGACCTGTAATACCAAACACGGTGTCAACATGCAGAACGCAATTCCGAAGGGAGCGTGAGTCCGGATCAGACAATAGTACGAAGAGCCAAGAGAGGCTTAGGGACCATCAAGAAATGACCTTACTCCTTTCTAAAAGGCCGGCAACGCACCTGCTATTCCCCTGGTATTGCAATTGTGGTGAACCGTATGCTCATTTGCCCCCTCTCCTATAAAAAAGACGCGTCAACGGATACCTGATATCAGTCCGGGTGAGTGGTCAGCAGAATGTCCAACAAGGAAGGTGTATTATCCTCTATATCTGAAATTTGCGTAGGCGAAGTAACCAGTTGTGTCAGACCATATGCCAAGGCAAAGTCATAAACAGATCTCTCCGCATGATCGGATGAACGTGACCTAAGTCATTTGGCGTGATGGGCGTAAAAATCGCCAAGTATCACGATCTATATGGATGGGATCTGTTGCAGCAAGAAATCTGTAGCCATTTGAACGTAGTCGATGAGTCGATCTGTGTCGGCATTACCGCTATAGGACCTATAGTGGCACCCGTTGACGCGTGCATGGTCGTCGCTGTCTACGCGCAGGCAAAGGATGGACAGGTCCGTGCCTTCAAGACAATTAGGGCTCCGAGAAAAGATATCCTCCCTGACGTTTAAGCAAACTCCAGGCCGTTGCACAAAAAAGTGTTCTCATTTGTACCCCGGGGAGAATCAGCCGGAGACAACACCTGCGTCTCGTTCAAAATGAGCCAGGCTTCGCATTCTCCAGATGGTAGTGGACGGCATTAAGATTTGAGTGAAGTCCCCTGATGTTGCAGAAGTCCACGGAAAGCATGGCAGGGGTCGCCATGGTTTTAGTTTCGTCTGTTTGCTGAAGCAATGCAGTTTAAATATAGAGCGGCACTTTGCCTTCCCCCAGAAC
The DNA here is from genome assembly GCA_963668995.1 of Parnassius mnemosyne. Taxonomy (NCBI): domain Eukaryota; kingdom Metazoa; phylum Arthropoda; class Insecta; order Lepidoptera; family Papilionidae; genus Parnassius; species Parnassius mnemosyne. The sequence goes on along the minus strand of CAVLGL010000001.1, from coordinate 5,262,534 downwards.
TCAGAAAGAAGAGGGTTGCTTGACCGTGGATTTTCAGTGAGGGATTTTCCATTACCTTTCTATCAATTTTAAGATGATATTGATACCTAATGATAAATTTTTATCACTGAGTATCTGTCCTATTTTTTATAACTATCGATCCACCCTAGCTTCGCACGGGTGATATTATAAACCATCCAAGTACCCACTCACATGCACACAAAAAATTTCATCAAAATCAAGCAATTGATATGATATATCCCACATATATGCAATAAATGAAACCACAAGTAATACTAGTCCATAGAAGTGTAGAAACATTAAATATTAAATTAAAACCCGTAAAATAAAAAATTAAAATTTTCAAACAAAATAAATATTAAAATAAATTCAGTAAAAGTAAACACTTTGTTTAGACAACGTACCTTGACCCCTTGGAAGAGTGACAACGTTACACGGGGGTGGCATAGCGGTTGCCGGCAGGCAGCGTTATTGTCGGCACGGCCCATGGTTCATTGGACAATGTGCGACGAAATAAAAACTTACTCACTAAATTGTTTAGGTATTTTACCGCCACTTTTTTATTTCGCGAAAATGGAACTGAACGTAATAAATATTAGTAGCAAAATTTAATGAAAGCCTAAATTTTAAAATTTTCAAAATGTCCGTCACGTTCTTGAATGCACAAGTTACATCGCCGTATAATGTTGTCCTGAAGTCTGCTCAACACATTTCGTTCAGGATCCAGAGCTAGGGCTTTTAATTTGTCAAAGGCGGCAACAATACGATTGCGCCATTCATCTTCAGTTTCGGAGATATTTAAGTACACTTCATTTTTAATAAATCCCCATAAAAAGAAGTCTAGAGGAGTGAGGTCGGGCGATCGAGCTGGCCACCTGCGAGGGCCATAGCGCCCTATCCAATGTTCGCCAAACATGGTGTTAAGCTGCTCTCTCGCGAGGAGTACGCAGTGTGGAGGAGCTCCATCTAACTGGAACCATACCCTCTGGTAACCTGCCAAAGACAATCCTTCTAAATATTCTGTTATTGGACGGTTAAGAATATTGAGAAACTTCTGTGCCTTCAGGTTTCCGTCAATAAAAATAGGACCGATTATTTGATCTCCATAAATGCCTGCCCACACATTAATAGAAAATCGGTATTGATGAGTTGATTCCCTAAATAAATGGGGATTCGTATGGCTCCAGTGACGCATGGATTGTCGATTCCATATGCCGTTTCGAGTAAACGTGCTTTCGTCTGTCCAAAACACATTTGTTAGGAAACGTTGGTCTTGAGACATTTTTTCCAGTACCCAATGGCAGTAAGACTGTCTAATTGGCTTAACACGGAGCAGCAGTGCCTGCACCTTAACACATTTAAAAGGACGTAGTTTGTTCCTTTTCAGCACTCGGTGTATTGTTCTATGCCTCACTCTATACACACGCTCAGCTTGTCTAAGACTGCAGGTTGGATTTCGATCGAAATGGTCTAAGACTCGTTGTGCGAACGAGGGTGGAAAGTGACGCGGAGCAACTCCTTCATGAATGTTGGACACTATGCGCTGATTTTCCCTGATTCTTTGGACAGAACCTAGGATTTTTCGGACGCTAGTAGGGCAGACGCGAGTTGCACCGTATCTCTCACGATAAGTACGCAGAGTTAACGCTGAATATTGGCGGCATTCGCCTTACAATAAAACTATGTCTGTATACTCTGCCGCTCTGTAAAAATGCTGCTATCTTGGCATTTTTCGCCAACAGACGCGTACACACAAAGGTCAAGTAGTGTGAATATTACGGTGAAAAAATAATAAAATAAACAAACTTAAAAACACTATATACACACATAAAGTCAATTAGCTAATAAGTTTCCATTTCACTGTAAAAAAACTTATTTGACTAATTGTATTTATCTTACGAAAAATAAATAACTTGGAGCAATGCGCGCAAGCAGCGAAACACACATACACTAGACTACATTCGCGGTGAACTGAAATCGAAATTACAAATTCCAAAATGGCGAAAATAATAAAAGTAATAAAAAGTGCGGCTACAAGGTGCAATTATCGTTTATCGATACTTTTCTTTTTACACTTACTTACCTACTACATTTGAATACAAGTAATTTTGATTTTTAATTTGATAACAATCGACAAGTTATTGAGTGTTAAAAAAAAGTTTATTTTTGTACAATTGAACTTACGAAACTACCGTTTTGTGACTTTCTAGGAAACGGGTATGTAAGTATGACTTTTTTAATTGATTGCTTTTATGGGTTTTTTATCATGTCTAAATAATTTATAATCTCTAAATTTACAAGAACACACTTAAACAAAAAAAAAAAGCTTTAAAGTTTAGCTTTAAATACTTAGGTCGTAGTGTTTTTAGAATTATCATAACAACAGGATAATTCTAAAAAAACCATGCCCTAAGTGTTTAAAGCCAAACATTTTTTTTTGTTTATCGATTATTACTCCCTTTAAAAGTAGCTAATCTTAGCTAATAAAACAGGTGTCCTACTCTACGACACAGGCGCGCGTGCTCTTGTGGCGTTGCCTTTGAAGAACGTGCGTGCCCCGTGCCGCTTGTTTATGGACGCCGCCAAAAGACACCGCTGTTGATACGTCGCAATAGTTTGCACTGCGTGGCAACGTCGCTTTTTAATTTTCAAGGATTCAAGTTCATTGAATCATTGACTTAGTTACACAATTCTATAGAGTTCAAATTTGCTTAAAATTAAAACTACTTTATGGCCTCATTACTGGACCGATTATGTTCATTTTTTTGTATATCGTCAGCAAAGGCGATAACAAGTATTTGGTTTCATTTATTGCATATATGTGGGACCCCAACCTGTATATAGGTATTTATATATAAACCAACATTTTCTACTTGGAAGTCACATAAGAACGATGTCTGAGATTAATTCTACTTAAAGATATAAAAATTATTTAATTTCTTTGATAGTTATAGCAACTTCACCTACAAATAAACTTATTTTTCTCGTCTTCTTATCCTTTTTATATGGGTATAGTTGTTCCAAAAAAAGACATTTTTTTTAGTGTTTAGCGCATTTTCAATAAAATTTAATGATACATGATTGTTGTTTTATACTAGTTTACGCAAATAAAGCCATGGAAAAGCTACCACTTACAAGGATGAGATAGTTGTATTTACAATAATCGATATAAATGGTTTTCAAATAACACTTACCATACAAAACACAGCAGCATTAAGTTGCTATTTTACGCTGGTGTTCTGTGAGAGCGTCGTCCTCGTCCAGTCGAGCCCATGCACTCTAAAACTGTAATAACATACACTTTATTAACCTACTCGATGAGCAAAAACGTAAATAACTTAAATTTATAAAGCCCCCCAAAAAAAAGAGCTGATGATCTTCAAACGGATAAACCGATTTTGATAAAACATATCTAAGAAGCGCCGCTGGAAAACCTGTTGTTTAAAAAAAATCGCACCCAAATCGGTTCACCCCTTTAAGTGCTACGGTGCCACAGACAGATACACAGAAAGACAGACAGACACACATAGCGGTCAAATTTATAACACACCTCTGTTTGTTTCGGGGGTTAAAATACCGAATAAATGAGAATTTTTTTCGCTGAATAAAATAAATTTTATCTTTTATCGCCGAAGCAATAAAGATTCTACTTCATTTCAAGATTTCTTGTAAGAAAGTAATAATTTTGAAATTCTATTAACACCTATCCTAAAATGTAGCTGACATTCAATTATTTAGCTGATCCGCCTCAGAATCATTTACGTTCAAAAACGCTAAATTAAATTATTGCTCTATACACTTGTGTATGAAGTCACAAGTAGAATTGAATAAAGATCGCAAGTGTAATTAAAATAAATGGAAAAAATTATTTGTGTCTACGACGTTCTCGACCCATATCCTAGTTCTATTCAGAAGTAAGATATATATAATCAAATTTTAACGGTAAATGTTGATCCAATGAGAAGTTAGAACAATTGCTGCGATTTTTTTTTTATTGTAACAAAATCTACAGCTTGTAACATTTAACAATATATAAACAAGAGAACATTTTATGTTATATAGAAGCCTTTATAGATTTACATTTTTTTGCATGAATTTTAATTTTTTTTTGTCTTCAGCAATGTTAACAAATACAAAAAACAGCGTATAGCACAAAAGGTCAATTTCTATATAATAATAATAATTTAGTTATTTAAACAAGTACAGAAATATAAATAAGAAATAAAAAAAAATTAATATATTTTAAGCGCTAGATTTGTGTGTTTGTGTGTGCGTGGGTATGTGTGGGGGGTGTGCGTGTGTGCGCGCGTGGGTGTGGGGTTGTGTGTGTGTGTGTGTGTGTGTGTGTGTGTGTGTGTGTGTGTGTGTGTGTTTGTGATATAATAATTTGTATGTGTATGTGTGTCGCAACTTCAACCTAGTAAGCAAATTAATTTAATTTGTAAATAATGTATTGTAATTGTAATTGTAATAGTCAAACCATCTGCCAAGATCTCAGAGACAGCTTTTTTGAATTTCGTCTTGGTCATGCAAGAAAGGTCAATGCTAGAGAAGTATTTATTATATGTTCTTAGTATCCTATTTGAAACGGAGTTCTTTGCATAGTTTGTGTAAGTTGATGGTACATAAAATAATTCCGTAACTCTAATACGTTTCTTTGGGGTACAAAAACTCATAAGCTGCTGGGTCAATTGTGGGCAGTCTAGGGCGCCAGTACAAACCTCGTATAGCAGCATCATGTCAGCTTTACATCTACGATCTTGTAATGTTAACTATTTGTGATGCAGACAAGAGCTATGATACTCTTCGCTCTTGCGCCTGCCACGGTAATTGAGGTGTCGCAGGAATCGACTCTGTATACCCTCTATGGCTGAGATATATTTTTTATATTGGGGATTCCAACTAGTAGAGCAATACTCCAACACGCTGCGAACATATGCAAAATAAAGTGCTTTAATGCAACTTAAATCGTTAAAAGGTTTGGTGATACGCATAATGAATCCAAGATTTTTGTAGGCTTTCGTGGTTATTAATGTAATGTGTTCTGAAAAGGTTAGTTTGCTGTCTAAGGTCACTCCCAAGTCTTTAACGCTGTTTGTTTTTGATATGAGATAGCTGTCAATGTGGTAAAAATATTGTATAGGTTTTATTTTACGGGTAAACGAGATTGATATACATTTGCCGATATTAGCTCTTATTCGGTTATTTTTGTAGTAAAGAGCTAGCCTGTTTAAATCTTCCTGGAGGAGCTGACAATCCTTTTCTGAGTTTATATTCATATATATTTTCTTGTCGTCTGCAGACAAAAGAAATTTAGCGTGTTGTAAACATGTTCCTATATCATACAGGTAAGCTATATACAGGAGAGGACCAAGCAGAGATCCCTGCGGGACACCTGAAGGGACGTTTATATAATCAGATCTGTAACCACCTATGATCACAGCTTGGCTGCTATTAAAAATATATGCTTGGAACCTTCTTAATAAATCACCGCAATCCCGAGTGCTTGTAGATTTTGAAGCAGGATGACATGATCCACACGGTCGAATGCTTTTTCGAAGTCCGTATAGATCACGACAACCTGCAAGCCTCCGTCCATCCCACGTAAGACGTCGTCCATAAAGAGGGATAGATTGGTAGTTGTCGAACGACCTTTAACGAAGCCGTGTTGTTCGGGTGGAACGGAAGGCATTAATATTGGATATACGTTGTTATATACTATTTTCTCTAAAACTTTACTAAAACTTTACTAAGTTTAACGGTGGTAGAGCCACGCAGCAGTTTTTGCTGTTGCATGTATGGGCCGGCTCGAGCCGGGTTGGTAGCACGACCTCACAGAATACCGGCGTGAAGTAGAAGCTCTGCTTCTGCGTTTCGTCTGGTGAGTGCAGGTGGCCGGAGGCCCAATTCCCCCCCCCCCCCCCCATCAACATGGTAACGGAATTACACGATGAAATACCCCAGGAGGGTACCAGTACCCCTGGGGAATCCCTCGCTGAGCATCCACGACCATGTTATTCCGATCCTGAGCGTGGGTCAGCGTGGCTCAGGCTGCCCCGCGTATTCTGGGGGGGGGGGGGGGCAAAATTCCGCTCAAAAGCATAACTGCTAGGGGCAAACTGAGCAAGAACACCAAGGCGACCCCTGCCACGCTATCCGTGAATTTCTGCAACATCAGGGGAATTCACTCTAACCTAAACGCCGTCCACTACCATCTCGAGACGGCGAAGCCGGCCTTGCTCTTTCTGACCGAGACGCAGGTTTCCTCTCCGGCTGATATTTCGTATCTCTCCTACCCGGGGTACAAATTGGAGCATTCCTTTGTGCCTCGGGCTGGAGTTTGCGTGTATGTCAGAGAGGACATCTGTTCTCGACGCCTCGGCAGTCTTGAAGGTTCGGACCTGTCCATCCTTTGGTTACGCGTAGACAGCGACGACCATCCGCGCGTCTACGGGTGCCTCTATAGGTCCCATAGCGGTAATGCCGAAACAGACCGACTCATCGACCACGTCCAAATGGCTACAGATTCCTTGTCCGCACAGATTACAGGTCCCATCCGCAGAGATCGTGATCCTTGGCGATTTTAACGCCCACCATGCCGAATGGCTCGGTTCACGTCTAACCGATCATGCGGGGAGATTTGTTTATGACTTTGCCTTGGCATATGGTCTGACACAACTGGTTACTTCGCCTACGCGGATTCCAGATATGGAGGATCATACACCTTCCCTGTTGGACCTTCTGCTGACCTCTCATCCGGACGGATATCAGGTTTCCGTCGATGCCCATCTCGGCTCTTCGGACCATTGTCTGATCCGGAGTGTGGTGCCACGCACGCTCCCTTCGCGGTTGCGTTCTGCAGGTTGCCGCCGTGTTTGGCATTACAGGTCGGCGGATTGGGACGGAATGCGGTCTTTCTTTGCATCCTACCCATGGGGGCGGGTTTGCTTCTCGCCGGACGATCCCAGCGCTGTTGTTGACTCTGTCACTGATGTGGTGCTACAGGGAATGGAACTATTTATTCCATCATCTGTGGTACCCATCGGAGGCAGATCTCAGCCTTGGTTTGGTCGCTCCTGTAAGACTGCTTTACGAAGTAAGCAGGAGTGTTATCAAGCCTGGGCTGCGGCTTCGGCGACTCGGGATGTAAACACCAGCACACTTAAAAAGAAGTATAACTTCGCCTCCAGGTCCTTCAAAAGAGTTATTGCCAGGGCAAAGCCAGAGCACATAGGCAGAATTGGCGAGAAACTAGTTCGCCTTCCTTCGGGAACCCGTGCATTCTGGTCTCTCGCCAAGGCTGTCCAAGGGAATTTCTGTAAGCCATCACTACCATCTCTGCACAGGGAGGATGATTCACTGGCCCATGACGCAAAAGACTAAGCCGACCATTTAGGCTCCCTTTTTGCGTCCAACTCGACTCTTGATGACGGGGGGAAAACACCGCCGACCATCCCGCGGTGTGAGTGCTCCATGCCGGATGTGCTGTTCTTACAGCGCTCGGTTCGCAAAGCACTCCTCTCCCTGGACATCCAGAAGTCGAGTGGGCCTGACGGAATCCCCCCAATTGTGCTGAGGACGTGTGCTCCGGAGTTGGCACCGGTCCTAACGCGTCTTTTCCGGTACTCCTACTCCCAAGGCGTAGTCCCGAATTCATGGAAGACAGCTTTTGTCCACCCGATCCCTAAAAAAAGGCGACCGCTCAGACCCATCCAACAATAGGCCTATCGCGATCACCTCCTTGTTCTCCAAAATAATGGAATCCATTATTAACTGCCAGCTCATTCGGTACCTTGAGGATCACCAGCGGATTAGTGACCACCAATACGGTTTTCGTCGGGGTCGATCAGCTGGTGATCTTCTGGTCTACCTGACCCATAGATGGGCGGAGGCAGTAGAGTCCAAAGGGGGGGCGTTGGCCGTTAGTCTGGACATTGCGAAGGCCTTCGATCGGGTTTGGCACAAAGCGCTTCTTTCGAAGCTCCCTTCCTATGGGCTTCCCGAGAAATTGTGCAATTGGATCACCAGCTTCCTTGCAGATCGGAGCATCAAGGTCGTTGTAGACGGTGCATGCTCTGATTACAAGCCTATTAACGCTGGTAACATTCATTGCTATGCGGATGACAGCACTGGTGATGCTCTATACACCGGCCGTGCCAATATTTCTCGGGAAAACGTCGCTGAGTACCGGAACAAACTTGTGTCTGAATTCGAGTCTTTGCTGAGCAAAGTCTCGGATTGGGGGCGACTAAATCTAGTCCAGTTTAATCCTCAGAAGACACAAGTTTGCGCGTTTACCGCTAAAAAGAACCCCTTTGTCGTATCTCCTCAGTTTCAAGGCACTCCCCTTCTTGCCTCAGCCAGTATCGGTATCCTCGGAGTCGACATATCGAGTGACGTGCAGTTTCGTGGTCACTTGGAAGGGAAGGCCAAATTGGCCTCTAAAAAGCTTTGCGTGCTCAGCAGGGCGGGACAGTATTTCATGCCGGCACACCGCCCGCTACTTTACAAGGCGCAAGTTCGGCCTCACATGGAATACTGTTCCCATCTCTAGGCAGGGGCTCCCCAGTGCCAGCTCCTTCCACTTGACCGCATCCAGCGCAGAGCTGCTCGAATCGTTGATGACCGAGCCCTTTCCGATCGGCTCGATTCATTGGCACTGCGTAGAAATGTTGCATCCCTTTGCATTTTCTTTCGCATCTACCATGGGGAGTGCTCTGAGGAATTGTTCGGATTATTCCAGCCGCCAAATTTCACGAACGCACATCGCGGCAGAACTCCCGATACCATCCACACCATCTGGATGATTGGCGGTCCACCACTGTGCGATTTAGAAGATGTTTTCTTCCTCGCACGACCTCCTTGTGGAATCGATTACCATCAGCGATTTTTCCGGACCGATACGACTTAGGGACCTTAAAGAAAAGAGCGTACTTCTTTTTAAAAGGCCGGCAACGCATCTGCGATTCCCCTGGTGTTGCAGTTGTTCATGGGCGGCGGTAGTCACTTACCATCAGGTGAGCCGCATGCTCGTTTGCCCCCTCTCCTATAAAAAAAAAGTATTTAATATTGAAATTGGTCTGTAGTTTTCGATTTTGGTTTTCTGTCCTTTTTTGTGTATGGGTACTATATGTGCTTGCTTCCATAATAATGGACGGCTTCCTTCTTTTAAAGATCTATTAAATAAGATTCGCAGGGGCACACAGAGTAAAGCGGCGCAATTGACTATAAAAACTGGTGGTATTTTGTCTGAGCCAGATCCTTTAGTCAAGTCTAAACTTTTAAAGTGTTTGTGCACCAACTCATCTGTTACCTGAATGTCGCTTATGATATTAGTAGGTGATAGACATTTTCTTGAGGTATTAGTGTATGTTGAAGCAGGCTTGTTGAACATTTTTCTAAAGAAATCTGCAAACGCCATGCTTATGTCTTGGCCGCACTGCAGAGTGTTGTTGCCATATTGCATATATTTAGGATAGCCCGAACTTCTGTGACGTTTATTTTTAATGTAAGACCAAACAGCTTTGGGATTTGATTTAATATTGTATTCAGATTTTTTTATATAGGCCTTATGAAGTTCTTTAGCAAATTTTTTTGCTCTGGTTTGCAAAAGTGAGAGGGCATCATAGTCGATTGGATTATGATGGAGCTTCCAAAAAGTGTGAAGTTTATTTTTTTCCTTTATGATGTTGATGAGAGTTTTATAATACCAAACAGGATACTGTTGCTTAGCTCTTTGGAACACACATGGGACGAAATTATTAATTAGGTCATATATTAGACTGTAGAAACACGATACAGCGTCCTCAAGTGACCATACACTAAGTGTATCCTGCCAGTTTGTTTCCTCTAAATGCTTACAGATTTTCGGATAATCTGCCTTGTAATATAGGTATTTAAAATGTCCTTTGTGTGACATGCGAGGAGTCACGATGTCCGCGGCGTCAATTGTGAGAGTGGGATGAAAAACATCTTCCTGTACGAGCGGCGTAATCGATTTACTAATCTCCACAATAAAGTTGGTAAATATCAGGTCAAGAATATTATTGTGAGTGTTTACATGTAAGTTGTGCTGGTGAAGACCAAGAATACTAATCTGATTTAGTAAGTTCTCTGCAGAGTCTTGCAAATCGGTACTGCCATTTTTCAATAGTGTGTGGCCATCCAATGTCCATTGATCACAAGGAAGATTGAAATCGCCACATATCAAAAACAAATCTTCTAGATTTGAGGACATAACAAAAGACAATAAAGCAGTGAAACTTTGTAAACGTTGAGGCAACATGCTGTTTGGAGGTAGGTAAATTGCGCAAATGTGTAAGTTATGACTAGTGCCAAGGTCTCTCGCATCTATCGTAATCCAGAGACATTCAAGATTATCATGAGACCAATCGGGTTGAACCTTTGCAGAAAACCGTTCCGCAGTCAGAACTATAACGCCGCCACCACGTCTATTGCCACCGCGATCCCGGCGAAAGATATTGTACCTACAGTCGGAGAGCTCCGCATCAAGAATACCGTCGTGCAACCACGATTTTGTAACTATTATTATGTCACTATTATTGTTCAAGATGTTGTTGTAGAACTCCTGTGTTTTTGTTCTTAGACCCCTATTCAAACTATTTGGTTTAATTTTATTGTATGTGAATTGTCAACTTAAAACATTTATGTAGAACATACAGTTTTGTTATGTGATATTTGTAAGTAAGCATAATACATAAAGTGTGCTTATTAGAGTCGCAACTAGTGAATTGTGTATGTGTCAGTGATACGTATAATATGTTTTGACATGGTTTAATGAACAAGGTGTGTGTGTAGTTTATGTGTATGTGTATGTTTAGATAAAGTTTAAATTTTAAGACTTTACAAAAATACAAAAAGCTAACTAACCAAAAGATAATTAACGATGAAGATATATGTAGTTGGTTTAACAAACTAAGTGTGACTACACAATTTTTTTCAAATCTGAAGCTGTGGAGATTAACAGTGGAGGTGAGCTGTCGTTGCGTCGTACGTAATTTTACGTGTATACTCAGCTTTGCGTCGCTCAAACTTACTTTGATCCATATTCGATGCGCGTGTGACGTCGTTGGATTACAGATTATATAGATTTTCAACATACTCATCAGCGATTTGACCAATATTTGTTGATCCATCAACGGTCTAAAAAATCATACTGAATATGATTTCTTAGATCCAGAGTATATTTAACATATATGCGACATTTACTTAGACTAAGTAGATCCGGAGCCAAAATTGACGAATAGGCACTCGTACACGAAGCGGCAACGTCGCGTTCTGCGTGTGGCAGAGAACCCAATAGACTACTTCGTTATAGTAATAAGGTAAGAAAAACGTTCATAAATTCAATGCTGAAATGTTATTTAAATAGTGAGTTGTGACATAAAAGTACCTAATTATTTATTCTGAGCTATAAGTTGATGATATTAGAAGGCCAAATACGCCATGTATCAATATAATTAAATATATTTTGTATGAAGTGATCTTGACTGGGCTTCATCAATTTACCATTTATTAAAATGAGAACAATAATTTTACAATTGTTTTTACAAGAAACAATATCAGTTGAACCTTGCAGCTTGTTCATTATTTTTATTATAAAAACCTGTAATATAATAAATAAAATTGAAGTATCCTTTTATTATATAAAAATAACAGTTTTTTACTAAATACATATGAAATTGTATAGGGTACTTATAACAAAAACACAATTTTTAACATTTTTGTCTATATGTCTGACCGTCTGTCTATCTGTCTGTCTGTCTGTTTGTTCCGGCTAATCTCCAAAGTGACTGGACGGATTTTGACAGGACTTTCACTGGCAGATAGCTGATGTTATAAGGAGTAACATAGGCTATTAATATTTAAAAAAAAATAAGGGTTCCGCGCAAAAAAAATTAAAACCCTAAATTGAACGCGGCCAAAGTCGCGGGGAACAGCTAGTTATTAATAAATCATTCCTATAATATTTTGTATTATTTTTTATTTTGCCCTATCTGAAATGTTCTAAACTCTACAGAAAATGTGGCGTATGAAATGACTGACAATCACTAGAACATTTTATCTAGATACAAAGATGTTTTACACTATCTACTATTATCATGTGGTTGTCTCCACATGATAATGCCATTTTTGCCACGGTAGAGCCATGCTGCAGCTATATTAGTAATATAGTTGTAGCACGAATGGGTCGGCTCGACCGGGAAATGACCACGCTCTCACAGAATACCAGCGTAAAATAGCAGTTTAACACTGCTGTGTTTCGTATGGTGAGTGTAGAGAACCGAAGACCCTTTTTACTGGAAAAGAGGCATTCCATCTTAGTCCTCACGGGTGACAACGCATCTGCATTTTGATTCGTAAACGAGGATAAATGTAGATGTCTATGGGCCACAGCAGCCACTTACCATCAGGTGGACTGTACGCTTGTTTGTCACCCGATTCTATAAAAAAAATGTAATGTAATGCGTACAGCAAAGGAGTGGAATAATTTGCCCGCGTCTATCTTTCCGTCCGAATACAATCTAGGCGTCTTCAAGGCAAAAGTGAATAGGCATTTATTACGATAAGACAGTGTGATTTACCATCTAAGGCTGCATCACCACTTATCACCAGGTGGGATTGGGGTCAAGCACTGGCTTACAATAAGTAAAAAAAAAAAGATATTTTTGTCAGCATTAGGTACCCTTCTGTATCTGAAACGAATATGAATATTGCATATGTATACGATACAAAAGTAAAGTAACAGGCTATGTAAGTCGCTCTGGTGGGTTCAGGCCTCATCTTACTTCTGAGAAGGTTTTAGGGCAAGGAAATATTCGCCGCGCTGCCCCAATGCCCTAAATTTTAAAGAATAAAAAAAATGCGTGTTGGCGAAGTTTCATATTATATCGTCGAAATTTTGTTTTTTATTCCTCAGACATTTGCAGGTTTTCTCACGTTGTTTTCCTTCACTGCCGAGTACGAGCAAAATCAGCACTAAAAATTGCAACTAAAAGTTTCATTTGTGCTGCAGGGGATCTAACCCGGACAAAATTTACTGCGAGCACTTAGACCCAGAGCTAATACGACACAAATAAATACGATTCAACTAATGTAATAAAAAAATTTACGTACTTAAATCTTAAACACTTGATAGCTCGTGATGCCTACGGGATGAAGGGCAATGTAATTGAAGATGCTTAGCAACGAAATAACTTCCAGTGACGCGCAAGCATAACAGGCAGTATAACATTTATATACTTGTCACCTCTGCATTCTTTAAACCTTTGCACTTTGTAAGTAATACAGGACGTGGTAGCTGGACGGTGTTGACGTTGGCTAAAATCCCTGCGATTGCCGTTTCGTCAACCTCATTCAGACTTCTTAAAGCCTGCTTCTTAAGTCCTTAAAATTGAAGCTTTGGTGTCACAGGCAACCCGAATGTTGACATGATCATTAATCAGTAATGTCAACGTATGAAGCGATGTTGCTCGTGTCACGTATCAATTATTCTCTGAGTAAATAATAACCTTTGATTTCTACACGCAACTTGCAGACTGAACCAATGATGAAGTGCAATACGATATAATTTATATATATAAACAAAATTGAGGTGTCTGTCTGCAATACCAACATAAATGCCTTATTTTGTAATGAGGGGGTTATTTGCATGCCATTAAAATATTAATAACCATTTTTTAATTTTTGTCTGTGATGAAACTTAACAAACAGGTTATGCAAAGAGAGATCTATGTCATATTTTACCTAAAAACCTTTAAGATTGTTTTGTGAAAAAACTAAAAAATTGATAAAATTAATAGTCATATTAAATAAAATAAATAGTCATTAAAATGCAGATTGGCATTTAAGTCCACCCTTTGTGTCTTTTCTTATATTAAATGCAATAAAGATTAAAAACAAATATCACACAAATACATTTCTGCTTGCTTTTGTTTATTGCCGAAATGTTGAAAAATTCTACCTTTAAACCTTTCGCTGTCCCGTGCATTACATAAAGGTCATTTCTATTGTGTTACTATTGTGTCTGAAAATCAGACAGTGAAAGTGGTAAGTTAGTTTCACAAAAGAACTATTCAAAAAATATTGATGGAAAGAAACGAATTAATTCGAGGCGTCTTATTTGAAACGTTATAAACTCATTAGACTACATCCGCTTTTACCGTATAATATTCGGAGGCTTAGCTTTTCTATACCAAAGGGAAAAAAAAGTGTTTCAAACTTATGTACAGATGAGGACACACTTATACGTGGTAGAGCCATGCTGCAGCTATATTAATAGTATATTTGTAGCGCGAATGGGTCGGCTCGACCGGGGAAGGACCACGCTCTCACAGAATACCAGCGTGAAATAGCAGCTTAATGCTGCTGAGTTTCGTATGGTGAGTGAAGAGAACTGGAGACCCTTTTTACTGGCAAAGAGGCATTCCATCTTAGTCCCCACGGGTGACAACGCATCTGCATCTTGAGTCTTTCTTGAGGATAGATGTAAATGTCTATGGGTAACAGTAACCACTTACCATCAGGTGGACTGTGTGCTCGTTTGTCACCCTATCCTATAAAATAAAAAATAAAAAAATACCAAGCGGAAAATTTATTACGTCCTAGTCGAGTCATAATCTAAACAGCGGAGAACAATCATAAAATTAAAGCATGTCTAAAACCAGATCATTTTTAATTAGAAAATTTTAACTGTTAATAAAATATGTGAGACGATATTTTATTAAAAGAAAAACACAAAACGACCTGCAATACATGATGTGTATAATAATATTTATTTTGAAGTAAAAGAAAATACGTGCGTGCTTTATTAAGGCCTTAACAGTGGTTGAAATGTATAAAATTTTGGATATTTAAGTAAAAAAATCTCAATAACTGTTCATTCAGTCCACAAAGATAAAATACATGGTAACAGAAGAAGATTTGGTAAATGTTTTTAATTAAACAAAATTGTATTTTTGTCAACCTCTTATTAGAAAAAAAAATCCCCAAAGAGTACCTATCTTTGTCATATTTTGCAAAATTTCTCCAAAACGGCACAAGCTTTTTAAATAGTTCTTACACTAAAAAAAGGTCTTAAAAATATTAATATTTTTAATTAAGAGTTTTATTTTTATTACCCGTTTTATAAGATAATATATCATTTTTCCTTGAAATTGAATATATTATGTACGCGAGCGCGCATGCTCCGTCGCCATGTAAGTTCTGTCACAGTCCGTTTTCGGACATCGTCGAGGGTGGACCGCACGTCGGTGTTGGAGCGACTTCGTTCAAATATATATCAGTTTTTTAAAAGTTTATACTCAATTATAAATATTTTTATGACTAGAAATACTTAATTTAGTTAATATCTGTATACTGGTAACTGTAAATATTATTTTTAAAATTAATGAATTTTTAAAGTGCCCAAAGAAGAAGAAATTTTTGCGGCGACTTGATTAGTAAAATTGAAAAATGCATTTTTATATAATTTAGATGTGGAACAACAAACATGCTCTCGTTACTTAGATTTCGATAGTTTTTAATACCTATGTAATTTTAATTGTTGCATATTTTTATTAATTAGTTGATACTGAATTTTATAATTATGTATTACAATAGAACGCTGTTTTTATGAGTATGACTTCATAAAATATTATTGGGGAGGGAAATAAAGATACAGATACTTACATTTGGGTACACTGTTATCAAACTAAATCAAAAAATTTAAATAAATAAAAGAATGGTGCTTACCTAAGTATAAATAACTATATAAAGACATTCTAAATAATAAAGACATTCTTGGGTTTATGTTTTTTTTTATGTTAGACAATCTATCATCTAAAAAATGTAAAAATTTTAAATTGGAGAGGGGTTTCTCTACGTGATAAAGTTAGAAATGAAGATATTTGCATTAGAACCAGAGTAACTGACATAGCCCAACGGAATATTACAGTGAAATGGCAATGAGATAGCTATATAACTTGGAAAACAGATCAAAAATAGGAAGGAAGGTCCTCGAGTGGCAACCTCGTACAGGTAAGCGAATAAGTACTCAACCCTTATTCCTCTTCACGTATTCTCATACGCTTTTCTTCACACACACACACACACACACACACACACACACACACACACACACACACACACACACACACACACACATACACACACACAAATAGGTCGCAAATAATACTTACCTAGTACTATTAGGCAAGAGTGAATAGGTTTTTGTTAAGTCAGTGCAATTCACCATCTTAGACTACATAACCACTTACCGATAGGATTGTCGTTGCTTTACTACTTGCTGGGTAAAAATAGTAAAAAAAATTACCCTGTGAAAGTTTTCATTTAGATATAATTTTTCTAACCAACCATAAAAATATGATGAGAATATGTATATAACTATAAAGGTTGCCTCACACGGGACAGTAATAATATAATATTATATCTTCCATTATCTACGCATAAAAACTTTTAAAACCTCTTAATCCCGAGGTATGTTCATATCAATGTGGCTCTATTCAGCCTCTTAAGGCTGAATAGAGCCACATTGATATGCATGGGGATCATTTTGTAATTTCACGTCTTTATCGAAAAAAAATTGTACGTATTTCAAGTGGCGGTTTGCAAAACACGATTCCACAAAAATTAACTCAATAGAAAATAATTGCAAAGTTGCTTCTAAAAATACTTAAATTTTCAACGTCAATTTTTTCTTACGTGGTAGAGCCATGCTGCAGCTATATTAGTAGTAGGTATAGTTGTAGCATGAATGGGTCGGCTCAACCGGGGAAGGGCCACGCTCTCACGGAATAACATGCAAAATAGCAGTTTAACCCTGCTGTGTTTCGTATGGTGAGTGTAGAGAACCGGAGAACCTTTTTACTGGAAACGAGGCATTATCCTCAAGGGTGACAACGCATCTAAATTTTGATACGTAATCGAGAATAGATGTAGATGTGTATGGGCCGTAGCAACCACTTACCATCAGGTGGACTGTGTGCTCGTTTGTCACCCTAATTCTATTAAAAAAAGACTTTCTGCGATTTCAGTAAAATAATGTTAAGTATTGTAAGCACTCGTACTATTATGTCTCATGTTAATAAAGCTATTTGGCTATTTTGATTTGTAATAAAGTGATTTTACTTTATAGGTTAAATAATTTATTTACCTTTCTATATCAAGAACCGTGTTTCTGTCACTCCTATTGAGTTTGAGAGTGCTTGCTGAAATTTAGCATCTTTAGATGGATTAGAATCGCGCGCTGATCCGGCGGTTAGATATTGCAAAAATAATCGAAAATATTTCTTTTTACTTTCATGCCGAAGATGTTTTATTTTATTACGGTCAAATAATATTTATTAGGTTATAAATCAAGTATTTGTGTAAATGTTGTGTATGTAAATGTAAGTGTTTTCATTATTTTGTTATTCTATTGTTTACAGTTATTATCACGTCTTAGCTTTACACCAAGAATTACATTAGAAATTCTTGATGGGATGCGATGTAACACGCATACATAATTTTCATCAAGCACTATAATATATATTTTTGTTTTTTTTTACCAGTAGAGTTTCAACAAAATCTTAAAAAAGTTCAATGAATTAAAAAAAATGCCAATAATTATATAATTTCAAGTCAGTGTTTTACATTTAAAGATCAGTTATAAAGAGCCAAAGTTATTATTTTCATTTTGATTAATTTAATTCGAGACTAAAATTTTACATAATACTTAATTTTATCTACAATATTAAAAACTATGATAATAAAAAAAAACTAAAACTAGAAACTTAACCCAGATGTTACTGTAACTACTTTTTGTTTTCGATCTTGGTGATATTCGGATATGATAGTTAAAATGACTCATAATAACGAGGAAAAATAGTAAAAAAAATTACATGTTTTCAGAAAAGCCGGAAAAGGGTGGGCTTTTAAAAGTCCCGTCGTAATATGGGGATTGTTTACATGTATGTGGCGGTCTAATAATAAAACAAACTGTTATAACGAGTATATTAGTTTTTTATTATTACGGTAAATTTTAACTATACAAAAGAAAATAGACATAGGTATAGCAAGTTATGTGATATGATGTCTCACAATAAAACAACAGCACTTCACTAAGTATATCACATTAAAAGTCAGTAAAGTTCACTAAATTTACTGAGTTTTAGTGTGATATTCAAGGAAACAGTTCTTAGGATGTAAATGAATCTTAC
This sequence comes from Parnassius mnemosyne, assembly GCA_963668995.1. Classification (NCBI taxonomy): domain Eukaryota; kingdom Metazoa; phylum Arthropoda; class Insecta; order Lepidoptera; family Papilionidae; genus Parnassius; species Parnassius mnemosyne. The sequence continues at coordinate 5,244,316 of CAVLGL010000001.1, read as the reverse complement.
ACTTTTGGCAAATAAAAAAACTTTTAACTATGCAAACTTTGCATCTTAGTTGGGGAGCGCTGTACTGGACCAAGTGATCAACCCCATCATATCGAGATGATTCAAGATGAGATCTACCTGTGGGACATGGTCCCCTCTTATCGCTTTTTTTGTAGCTTTCGAGCAAACCTTTCGCCAGTAGTCTACGAAAAGTGAGATGATCATGTTCTCCACCGTCTCGCTTGTAAAGTTGCCATGCATTATGCACAGCCATATCTAAGGTGTGACAAAACAGTGAAAAATACCATTTCTTGCCACGAATAGAAGTCCGATACAACCCTATGTTTTGATCGGATCTATCGACCCCTCCCATATTTTCATTGTATTTTCTTATCACCGACGGTTGGTCAATATGTACAAATCTTTTTAGTTCTTGCGAAAATCTCTTGACTTTTTGCAGGGGCTCCACAGTTTCAGTATTCGATGCAACAGTAACGACACTATTGTCATTCCACTTGCAAACCAAAATATTGGTAGGCGAACTGGATTTGAATACAAATGAACCTCTATCAGTTTTTTTGAAATCTTTGTTAGACTCGAGAGGACACTTGGACGTTCTGTTTTCACGAATAGTTCCAGTGGCTCTTAGACCTCTATTACTAAGTTCATGCAGTAGAGGAATAGAGGAAAAATAATTGTCGAAGAATAAATGAAATGGCAATGTTGGATCACGACCTTCTAGAACATCAGCAAACTCCAAAATCACACTCCCACCTAGACCAAACTGTTTGTAACCTTCTGCAATGGTTGAAAATTTTCCCTGGTAAGGATCAAACCAAATCACGTAGCCTAATCTTGTAGCACCAACCCACAGTTTATACCCCCAACGAATTGGTTTGCCACGTATAAACTGTTTGCAACTGTGACGTCCATAGTATGGAACCATAGCCTCATCCATGCTGTAGTTCTCTTCTAGCGGAGCCATTTCAGTAAAGATTTTATTTAACTCGTCAAACAGAGGTCTCAACTTAGCGAATTTGTCAGGAGAATCACCAAGAACTGTATTATCACAGCAGTGGAGATTTGACATAATAAAAGTAAAACGATCTCTTGACATAGCGTTGTGCACAATCCTAAAGTCGGCATCTGTCGATGTCTCCCAATACATAAACCTACGGGGTACTACTACATACCCGCTGTACATAAGGACGCCCAAGAAACACTTCATTTCAGAAACAGTTACTTTGCCCACTTTATTCCTCTGTCCTGCATACAAATTGGTATATCGCACTAGTAATTCAATAACATTGTTGTTGAACAAGCAGTCGAAATAATATAAGGGTGATTGTAAGTTTTTTGGACCTTGTTCGTTATTCCATTGATTGAAATGGTTTGGAATATGACGATTCTTCCATCTATAGGTTTGGTTTCGGGGAACTGTAGGCTTAACAAATGTAGAATTAGTTGACACATCTGAAGTACAAGAAGGTACGGCGTCACTATCTTCTAAAGTCAAATCCATCGTGCGTCTTCTTTTTGACAAACTTGACAAAGGTACATCATCTTCTTCGTCGGAACTCATATGAAAAGTGACCTCGGCTGGAGCTCGTAGTTGAGAGCCTATAAAAAACAGATATAAATATTGCAACCATATAAATAAAACAAGATAGAATCATTGATACGTAGTTATATCAACCCGAAAACAAATAATTTACCTGGTAGATTTTGCAATGCAACAAATTCTTCATCTCCAGAATCCTCATCTGTGACGTCGGCATTAGCGTTCTCAGGTGGAAAAATTGTAATTTGAGTTGGCAACAAATCATCATCCTCACATCGCTCTAATTCATCAACTATATCGTTGAGAGTGAGTGCTCTCAAAGGTCGCGTGCTAAAAAGAAAACAATAATATTATAGACCCCCATATTGCGACAGGACTTTTAAAAGGCCATCAATTTGAAACGTGAAAAAAGAATGAGTTTTTGTTGCACCAAAACAAATAGATAACCTGATATTGTAGATAATATATCTAAAATTAAATATCAAAATGTATTAGCAACAACATCCAGATATATAAATGATAAAAGGTTACCTTTGTCCAGACATCATGACACTAATACTCCTAAGTCTTCAATGACACAAAAACTTTAAATAAACAAGTGTCCAGTTGTAAACAACACCGCATGAAATCATACACGGATAGGTACTAAGTAACCTGACAGTGCAAATATCTTAGAGAATTCATTTTAACAACTCGAAACTTGAGGGTATTTTTAATAATTTTTTCGGGTCTTTTAAAAGCCCCGTCGCAGTATCTGGGTTAATTATCATATAGTCCTACTCCCCGCGGTATCGTGCCAAGAACGCTGGCTGCGTTTCCCCGCTGAATGGCTATACTTAGCCTTTGAGCGAGGAAAGGACCAGCCCTCTTATCACCAGCAGCAACGACCAGCCGCGGATGGAGTGCCTTTAGGAACTTCACCGCACGTGGACCCCACGGACCGATAGTCTCTACAGCAAATGGCACAAATATGTAGTCATCTCTCAGAGACTCATATTTGCGCCACTTACTCAGTTCAGCTGCCTCTGATGCCGCCCCGGCTTTAAACGAGGTACCCCTGAGATGAGAGGCCGCCAGAGTGTCTACGCAAGTAGCATCCCACACTAGGGCTTTACCTCTCTCCCAAGGGACCAATGTCATACCGTCGGGTCTCTTGCCATCGTCTCTAAATATTCCACAAGGCTCTAAAACCGAGGGAACATTTATAGAGGCAAGAGCCCTTCGGATGAAATCGTTCAAAGAACTGTGTCGTGAAAACCTACCAGCGCTTTTCTTACATGAAAGTCCGTGGAGCCCAAACTTGTCGACGCTGCTACCACAGGGGCATTGATGGGGTTGACAAATCGCTGCTCCTAGTCGGATTCCTACGGCAATACGCAAGCTTTCCCTATCAAGTAATGTGCCGAGATTACTTGATGGTAAAGCGTGTAACCAGTGACTAGATTCCTTAGTCGAAACAACTGGAAGGCGTGCCTTATCTTGGTTACTATGGAAATTATGAAACAAATCCTTCTGCACGCCCTGTACCAACGGAATATCCCACTGTTTTTGTTGGTTAACTTCCAGTGGAATATTTTCACCAGGACAGAGCGTTTGCCATGTCTGCCCTGCCTCCGTAGCAAAGCATAGGTCTACTTTATCATTTAAAATTATGTTACATAAGTCACTGACACTATGCACGGAAGCAAGGAAAGCAGGCAATGCAACGCTAGAAAGATTTCTCACACCAATGCCACCAAATTCTATAGGTAAAGTAGCTTGAGTCCAGGCTGTTGTATTTAAAGTTAAATTTAGAATTTTTTCTATAGCAATTTTAAGATTATTATCAATATCTTGTAATATATCCGAACATTTCCGGACTGGACTCGAGCGGAGTAAGTATGTAAATCTAGGTACAAGAAGACAATATTTTAAAATAGTAAGAGCTATGTGGGGGTTTAATTTATACAATTTATCAACGTGGTTTAAAAACTGATCAAATTTTGTTTTTAAAACAGGTTTAATACTATCGAAAAACAACGGGGCACCTAGCAGGTATAGTGATTCCGTATTGACAGTTTTTATTCCTGGACAAATATGATTAAAATTTTGAATTAAAGTGTCTCTATGAGAAGTAGATAAATTATTGGAAAAAAATATTTCACATTTATTGCTATTTGGTACAAGGCCAATATTTTTAAAATTTCGAAAAATATGAGTAAGATCGCTGAGGACGTCATCTGCTCTACCTCCCAGTGTACCGTCGTCTAGGTACCAGACATTCAGCTTGGATTTCAAATTTGAAATAATGGGTTGAATTCCCAAACTGAAAAGTGCTGGACCCAGAGGGTCACCCTGCTGAACACCAACAGCAGAATCGATAACATGGTTTTCGTAAAACAAGTTAGTATTTTGACTATAACATTGCCAAACGTAATGATAAATTTCGGGGGTATTGTTAGCATCTTCTTTCAGCAAGGTTACCCTATCGATAGAGTTAAAAGCATTCCTTAGGTCAACCTTCACAAGAACATCTGCATCAGAGTTTGTTAAAAATGTACGCACTGAATGTACCGCCGCCTCACAGCCACCTCTAGTGCCAAAACCTAGTTGAGTAGGCTGAAATTTGGTCTTAAGGTTAGAGATTATGTACCTGCAAGCTAATTTTGAAGTTAAGCGCCGAAATGTGGAACCAACGGCAATAGGACGGATACCGTTATCCTTTTTTTTGAAGGCACATAATCTTGCCCCATATAAGAATGGAATGAAATTTGGATTAACATTACCAGAAAGCATAAAGTTACATAATTTTGTAATGTCTTTAAGAAGTACTCCGCCGGCGTCACCGGCAGAAGCGCTTACAAGATCTTTAAGATGTTGAGGCGTAATTCCGTCAATGCCGCCAGCAGAGCCATTCGAAAATGACATAATTGCTTCTAAAGTGTCTTTTTCCGAAATTTGTAAAGGTTGCATAGAAGTCTTGGGAGGCAGCGGTAAACTCTGAGACGGTTTGACCGAAGGATGCTTTTGACGAAGGTTTTCAAGAGTTTCGACATTACGAGGAGCCAGGATGTCGTCTGAGAATAAAATACGGGATGCATTTTTTAAGTCGCCATCCATTACTTTCGACTCAACTACTTTTTTTAAATCAAATTTAGGACGTGGTCGAGATAAATGAGTATTAATTGGGTAATCTAAATTTTGAAAAGATGTCTCTTTTAGTTGAGACGTAATTGATTTATTTATTGTTTTATCAAAATGAAAATGAGAATACGCGAAAGTAAATAATTTTTGCCAACTATTTTCACTATTAGTGAAACAATTTTGAATAGTGCATGATAATTCTTTAGCAAGCTGCATCCTCGCACCTCTAGGAATTCTTTTAACCACTGGTACATTACGATAATAATTGTAAATTTGCTCCGAAAAAAGGGAAACATTTGTGTCAATAGAGGAATTGCTAAAAAAGTTATGAATTTCTACGGCAGGCTGTGAAGTCGAAATACTTTTACTATGGCATCGTTTAATATGTATATTTAATCCCCTTTTACCTTTAAACAGCCTACCGTCAGCACAATTTTGACACTGTAGGAAATCCGGCTGTGAATGTAGAGGAGCAGAGATATTCATTAAAAAATCTAAACAGATCTATACAACACTCAAAAGTCTTAATATTACATATTCATATTAACTTGAAATGTGCTGTACCCCGCATCTTTCCCTGAAACAATCATTTACGGCCTAAATAAAAGCACTTTACTCTATAAATGAAATATTATTACAATACTTCCCTGGATTTATTCCATATTGATAAACATTGTATGTATAGTCGTTACGCTTTGACAGTTGTCAACGGCGCAGCAGAAATATTTTTCTTTATTAATTAGTATTATGTCTGAAATCAAAAAATTATTATTATAACAACTCTCTTATATATTTTCTGATCTTTTTGTTGAAATTTGTAAGCCAGAATTGGCCTCCAAATAACAAAATAAAATAATATAAATATACGTAGCTTTTGACAGTGAAAAATTTTGACATATCTAAAATAAATGTGAAAGGGCTTTTATCTGCAATAATAATTTTCATCAAAAATAACATAGACTTATAAAAGTCATATACACGGTCAATCATACTGAAGATTATCAATTGTACTACAAAATATTTAAAAGACTATTTCCAGTATAATGACCCGAATATCATTATTGTTTGACTGGCACACTTAAAAGTTTTATCACATGGCTAAATGATTGACTTTTATATTATGATAAGGTCATGCTTTTCTATAAAAAATTGCAAGAAATTTTAAATCACGGACCTATTGGTTTGTTTTACTTTTTACCTTATTAGTGAAAAACAAGAGGGACTGATCTAAAAGTTTACTTTCTTGTGTTAAAGTGCAATTTAGAATTTTATGCAAATGATAATTAAAGTTTCTATGTAAATAAGTGTAACATAGTGGGTATTATATTCAATGGTAGCGGCTATCCATATTTGCAAAGCTAGCATCATTTTCTGTACAGAAACCGGCAAAGTGTTGCTCAAGGCACTATAAACAAAGCAGCTGATAAAATGTTACACTCATAACTGTTAACAGAAACTGTTTCCGCATATGGTCTTATAGATAATAATAACTATTCCGCCGTGTTAGATGCAGGAGCTATTATTAGAAGGAGAAGAGGTAAAATTTTGTTTTACAGATGCGCAATCAATATTGTTTTGTCTGCAATTGAGCATAAAATAAAAAATAACTTCATTATACTCAGGCCCATCAATTGGTATGGAAAAAAATAATTTTACCAGGTTTCAAAAACTCAATCAAAATTCAAAAAAACATAAATATTAAAATCAAAAAAATGTATAAATGTATGTCTGTACATACATATAATGATTTATGGGCGATTAGTAACTGACGGTGACTCACTATAACATCCTACAGTCACGTCGAAACTAAGAGGAGAGAATCACTGTAGAAAAGGTAATAATTTATTGCGGAAATTTTGTGATAAAATTAAAAAAATTATAAACTTATCCAAGTTAATTCAACTTAGTCTAACTTATCCTTATGCGTTACAAAAAAAAACAAACAATAAAATAGTGAGATGTCGTCAGTTTCAAAGAAGATATAGCAAAAATAAACAAAAAAATAATTTCAAAAAAGTTCAGTATTTAATTGATTATATACCGCTGACACTTAATCACGCTTTTCGAAACCACGCCAGTTGTAAACAATACTTGTGTGAAAAGACAAAATCTTCTTTTCAAATTTCCGCCGAGGTGTAAGTAGAAGGACAAATAGGTCACGTGTCAATTTTAATTAAATATATTTTATATGAAGTGATCTTGACTATGTTTCATCAATTAACTATTGGTAAAAATTAAAACAGGAATTTTACAATTGTGTTTACAAAAAACATTATTAGTTGAACCTTGCAGCTTGTTCATTATTTTTATTATAAATACCTATAAATGTATATATTATTAATAAATAGTTCCCATAATATTTTGGATTATTTTTATTTTGCCCTATCTGCAATTTTCTACGCTCTATAGAAAATGTGGCGTATGACATGACTGACAATCTTTCGAACGTTTTATCTAAGTACAAAAATGTTTAACGTTTTCGTCGCCTCCACATGATATTTTTGTCAGCATAAGGTACCCTTCTACATCTGAAACGAATATAAATATTGCTACAAAGTAAAGTAATAGGCTATACTAATCCCTCTACTGGGCACAGGACACTTTTTTATTTCTGAGTGGGTTGTAGGGCAAGGAAATGCCCGCCGTGCTTCCCCAATGCGTGTTGACGAAAATTGCAATTACAAATTTCATTCGTGCTGTCGGGGATCAAACCCGGGAAAATTTACAGCGAACGCTTTGACCCAGATCTACTAATACGATACAAATAAATACGATTTAACATATATAATAAAGAACTCTTACGTACTTGAAACTTGAACAGTTGATAGCTCGTGACGCCTACCGGACAGAGCTACAGCACAATGTAATTGAAGATGCGTAACCGCGACATAATTCTCAGTGATGCGCAAGCATAACAGGCAGTATGTCACTTATATAAATGTCATCTCTGCATTCTATTAATCTTTGCACTTTTATAAGTAATACAGAACGTAGTTGCTAGACGGTGTTGACGTCGGCTAAAATCTCTGCGATCGCCGTTTCGTCAAGGTCATTCAGACTAGTTAAAGCCTTAATAAATTATCTTAACGTGTCTTATAACGCGTCGATGACAACCGACATGCGACATAAGACATGATAAGCTGAGTTTGTATGACCGCGTGGTAAAGCAAGATCGCGCAAGATCAAAGTAAATGGCAATTATCGTCTACATCACGGCTTTGCGTGGTCATATGAACTTAGCCTAATCGTCATTTGCTTTGATTTCTTAGATTTGGGTTCCGCGAGGTACCGCGCGGTCTTATGAACTTAGCCTAAGACTCGGTGTGACACTGTTATCTTACGAATGACTGTCAATTCGCCGAATAAGTGTTACCTCATCATCATCATTATCATTACAGCCCTTCACAAGTCCACTGCTGAACATAGGCCTCCCCCAAAGAATGCCACAAAGCACGGTCCTGAGCCACCTGCATCCATCGACTTCCTGCATAACTTACCAGGTCGTCACTCCATCTAGTGGGGGGACGCCCTACACTTCGCCTGCCGTTACGAGGCTGCCACTCGAGAACCTTTCTTTCCCATCGGTTGTCGGTTCTTCGAGCTATATGGCCGGCCCATTGCCACTTCAGCTTACTAATCCGTTGGGCTATGTCGGTTACTCTGGTTCTACTGCGGATATCCTCATTTCTGAGTTTATCACGCAGAGAAACTCCGCGCATAGCCCTTTCCATAGCTCGCTGAGCGACCTTGAGCTTCCTCATCCGGCCAACAGTGAAGGACCACGTCTCAGTTCCGTATGTCATCACTAGCAACACGCACTGGGTGTACAGTCTCGTTTTCAAGTTTTGAAATGAGGTATACCTGACGAGAAGATGTGTCGTAATTTCCCGAACGCTGCCCAACCGAGTTGAATTCGTCGACTGACCTCTCGGTCGAAGTTGGACTTACCTAGTCGGACTATTTGTCCCAGGTAAACATACTCGTCAACAACTTCGAGCTTAGTGTTCCCAACAACAACCGGCATAGGTGTGACATGGACATTAAACATGATCTTTGTTTTGTCCATGTTCATCTTAAGACCTATCCGTTGGGAAACACTATTGAGGTCATTGAGCATAGTGCTTAGGTCCTCCAGCGATTCTGCCATAAGGACAATATCGTCGGCAAATCGAAGGTGAATGATGTTATCGCCATTGACGTTGATACCGTATCCTTTCCAGTCCAGTAGCTTGAAAATATCTTCCAATGCAGCGGTAAAGAGTTTCGGGGATATGACGTCACCCTGTCTTACACCTCTCTGCAATTGGATAGGTTTCGTACTCTGGTTCTGTACTCGGATAGCCATCGTAGCCCCACTGTACAAACACTTTAACACTTCGATATACCGACAGTCAACTTGGCATCGCTGAAGGGACTGCAGCACCGCCCAAATTTCGACGGAATCAAAGGCTTTCTCATAGTCCACATACGCCAGACATAGTGGAAAATTGTACTCCTCAGACTTCTGTACAATTTGCCGAAGGGTATGTATGTGGTCTATGGTGCTAAAGCCTTTTCGGAAACCGGCTTGTTTGGGAGGCTGGAAGTCGTCAAGTCTGCGCGCGAGACGATTCGTAATGACTCTCGAAAACAGCACGTAGACGCGGCTCAGTAGGGAAATCGGTCTGTAGTTCTTCAAGAGAGCATTGTCGCCTTTCTTGAAAAACAAGACCACCGCACTTTTGCTCCACGCCTCCGGTGTAATGCCACCATGGAGGACGGAATTAAAGAGCTTCTGAAGGACTTCAAGTACCGGTTTTCCACCCGCTTGCAGAAGCTCCGCTGTAATTCCATCCTCGCCTGGGGCCTTGCCGTTTTTAAGGTGCTGGAGAGCCATTCTAATCTCGCTCAGACTGACGTCCGGGATATCATCGGAATAATGTCGGATAAGACTCGCTCTTGGATCGGTACTCACACGTTCGTGCGGCTCCAACGATGATGTGTACAGCTGCCCATAGAACCTCTCAATCTCACTCAAAATCTCAGGTGCCCCGGAAACGATGCTGCCACATTCGGTCTTCAGCTTTGACAGTTGGCGCTTTCTGGCAGACAGATCTCTGGCAAAGACTTTGGAGCCTTGGTTCCGCTCGATCGCTTCTTCAATACGAGCTGTATTGAAGTTGCGTAAGTCCCGCCGCATGCATTTGGAGATCTGTCTGTTCAGTTGCCTGTATGCTGTTAAATCTGTTGAAGACTGTAGCTTCATCTCCCGTCTAACAGCCATGAGATTAAGAGTGTGATCGGAGAGTTTTTGTGTTCTTCTGCGGCGGGTCTTGCAGAACTTAGCTCCGACCGCATGGACAGTTTCCACGAGCTTGTCATTCAAATCGTCCACTTCATTGCAGTCTTCTAGGCACTGAAAACGGTTTTGTTACTCGAGCTGAAAGGTTTCGGGACTTTGGATTAGAGCACGAGGGGGACGGAGCGTTGACTTCATTAGACGTTACCTGTCCAAATTAACGTTTAGGTTCAGTGTGCCTCTAACCATTCGGTGATCGCTGCCGGTTTTCACCCTTGCGATCACTGAGACATCACTGAACAGTTGTCTAAGTGTTACCTAAAATGACTTAAAAATAAAAATATTATCCTTTTCAGCCATAGAGCAATACGGGCCACCGACGGACTGGAGGGGAGTAGCCATACCGTATTTTCTTGACACAGAAATGTCGAATAAGGAAATGGGAAATCTGCATACAGAAAAACAATCGTCAGTCACTAGTAAACGCACACATAATAATTAAAACAATAAGCTAACAATTTATCACACACATCAAAGCAGTATCGCTCGGTGACAGCGACAACTCGGACATAGACTTGGATTAGTCGCACGACCGATCTGCATTGGTGTGGTGATCGGCCTGAGTTGGTAAACAAATCAGAAACAACATGACCTTTATTATTGTAATTTTTAAGTTTAAAATGAAGTTAATAACAATAATGTAATTATAAACTATTTAAATATGAAAGATTACGCCATTTTATTTTTTGTTTGTCATGGCACATCTCTTTTTGCAGCAAAAAACTGAACAGTTCTATATTTTTGCAGGACGTCGATTTAGCCGCGCTACTAGATTTAGTCTAATGGGCAGTGCGGCAACTATTTTAATTGTACGCATAGGACCTCGTTGACGTCCGGTACAATAATGGCATTGGGATGTTATTGAGGCTACACTGATTTACAGTTCATCAAGATGACTACTACGTCCATTATACAAAAGATAACAGCTTGTTTGACAGGAACCTAACTATTACCTATTCCATAATGATTTCTTATTTATACGCGAATACAACACATTAAATAAAACTAATTTTACTGATTGTACAAAATTTTACGGATTAGTGTGAACATGTTCCAGATCATTCCCGCCATTACATTAGATTTGATAGACCACAAATCTTCGCAAAAGAACACCGATTCCTGACAAGGATGATTTGCAAGGCTATTGAAATTAACAAACATCCTAATTTCAATAAATAAGATAGATGGGTGCTGTAATCTGATAGGGATCCTATAATTAACAAAATTAAATCCAATCCAAGCATACCACTGCAAGACTTCGAGATACTGTAAGCTCATTCTGCGTAGATCAGATCAAAAATTAATATTCAAAAACTGAAGGTAATCGGGCCAATTATGACATCGGGACGTCATACACCTCAGTCCCACCGTGATCATGGGTGCTGTAAAGCACCCGAAACGTCGGGAATTTAAAAAGTTAAATTAAATGCGATAAAATATATAGTTAAATCAATATATTTTATCGCAATAGTTTCATTTAACGTATAGTCTTCGCGTAAATATAAGAAATGATTATATGAACCAGTATGGGCTGGTAATAGCTAATAAAATTTGCCGATTAGAAGATCTCAAGACAAAGCGTGCGAGATATATAACATCTTTTAATTTCTTGAAGAGATGCAGAGACCATAATCTAAATCTTACGTGTGTCAAAATACCAACAAAAAAGACATTCGAGGATGCGCTAAGATCTTTAATCAGGCACGTAAAAAGTTGTTACGAACGGTGATTCAGCAAAAAAGGTTCGATCTACAATTCATAAATAATACTACAGACAATTTGTGCAGTGAGCTTAAGACAGTTTTAAATTGAAACTTCAAATAAACGCGATACATAGAGTATAATGAATGCAAAAATAAACAAATAGAAATGTACCAAAAATTAACAATCAAATCTTATTTTTTTTTTAAAAACCTTACCCCACACTAGGATTTTCTCCTGTATCGTGGAGGCAGTTTACAAACATATATTGCACAAGGACAAACATCCATACCCGGAACAATTATTCGTAGACCATACAAATACTTGTTCCGTGCGGGATTCGAACCCGGGGCCCCAAGCGTTGCAACTCATTGCTAAGCCACTACACCACGGAGCCGTCAAGATCAAATACCAAACATCAATCTCAACGCAGAAATGAAACGCAAACGTTGACAACAGACGCAAACAATAAACAACGCACGGTCTATAACCTTTCAAAACAAACAAGGAACGAACCATACGAACGAACAATAAAAGTATTGTCAAAGGGATTGAATTTTGCAATAACACCCAAAAAATCCCGTACGAAGCAATTATCTGTAGTGTAAGGGATTGTCTGTTTGAGAATAATATCGGTAAGGAAAATTTAGAGGCCAAACGTCAAGACATTTCATCCTTGTTACGTCGAAGTTCAGTGCCGAAACTAAATCTCCCCAAAAACGAGGTTAAAGCGTTGTACAACTTACGCAACTGACTAGAGTTCACGATTCTCCGCGCGGATAAAGGAAATGGTACGGTAATAATGGATACGTCAGAGTATAATTTGAAAATACATCAACTTTTATCGGACGTATGTATATACAAAAAGGTCAAAATAGACCCTACAACTAATACACTCAAAGCAACTACCGACTTAGTAAAAAAATAGTCCGAACAATTCAATCTCGACGTGAATTCGACAATACCATCATGTGCCAAACCACCGAGGTTGTATGGGTTACCGAAAATACACAAACCAAACGCTCCAACTACGTCCCATAGTAAGTCAGATCGATTTACCAACTTATAAGTTGGCTCAACACTTGGCAAAAAAAAAGGATTGCTACCATTTTGTTAGTAAGATAAAAAACCTACATCTCGCCGACAATGAACCTATGGTCAGTTTTGATGTTCAGTCACTATTCACATGCTTACCTATTGAAGACTGCATCTCAATTGTAACTAGGAAGCTAGAAGATAAAAACATGCCTACAGAACGTGCAGTATTAATCAAACACTGCCTCACATCTGGCTATGTATTGTCGAAGAAAGAACTGTACAAGCCAGTAGATGGTGTGGCGATGGGTTAGTCTGTATCTCCCGTAGTCGCCAACATATTCATGGAGAAATTCGAGGAGAAAGCCCTTCGTACTGCTCCTGTAAATCCAAGATTCTACATTGGTACGTAGACGATACTTTCACAATTTTACTACCTGACAAATTAACAGCATTTCTAGACCACATTAAATCCACAAACTCTAAAATACAATTCACAATGGACTTTGAAACAAACAATTCTTTAGCTTTATTAGATGTTTTAGTCATCCGAAATCATGATAACAATATTGGTCACACTGTGTATAGGAAAAAACCCATACCAACCGATATTTAAATGGTGAATCGCATCCATCCATCACAATGAGCTATTGTGGGAAAATCTTTGTTTCAGAGAGCACGAGGGATCTGTGACAGGAAGCATCTAGCCGCCGAGCTTCAGCACGTCGAGCAAGTATTGCAATATAACAGCTTCGGGTCCCACGCCTACGTCACAGTGACCGAGTGAAGCTGACCACAGGCGATTGTATGTCTGCTGTACTACCCTATTTCAGAGGAGTCACAGACTAGGTTGGCTACGTCTTGAAGCGAGCTTCCATTAAAACATACTTCAAGCCGTCGAATAAGATTAATTAATTTTTACTATCTGTCAAGTGTCATATCCCTCTACAAGATGCAGGAGTGTACAAGCAGGATTGTGAATGTGTCCTCTTTTACATAGGACAAACAAAAATATCTATTAAAAACCACGTGAAAGAACGTACAGCTGACTTGAAGCACCGACGTTCCAGGAAGTCTGCAGTGTGTGAACATGTTCTAGATCGTCCCCGCCATTACATTAGATTTGATAGACCACAAATTCTCGCAAAAGAACACCGATTCCTACCAAGGATGATTCACGAGGCTATTGAAATTAAATAAAAAAAACATCCTATTTTCAATAGAGAAGATAGATGGGTGCTACCATCTGCTTGGGATCCTATAATTAATAAAATTAAATCCAAACCCAAGCATACCACTGCAAGACTTCAAGATACTGTAAGCTCATTCTGCGTAGATCGGACCAAAAATTAATATTCAAAAACTGAATGTAATTGGGTTAACTATGACATCGGGACGTCAAACACCTCAGTCCCCCCGTCACCATGGGTACTGTAAAGCACCCGAAACGTTGGGAATTTAAAAAGTTAAATGAAACGCGATAAAATCCGTTAAATTAGCATCTATTCCTCTATTATTATTATCAACCCTAACACAGCCCATCCCAAGGAGGTTAAAATATAATATAAGGAAAGAGCGCTTGAAACATTGAAAACGTTCCTCATTTTTCTTAGAAAGAGAGGCACCGAGTTTTGTATTTTATCTCCTTCTAACATTGATAAATGTTAAAAAAAATAAAAACATTACCAACATTTAGACAGTTATTGATTTAAAGTAATATTTTAGATGTATGTAATATCATAGTTAGTATATTCAATATTGTATTTTAATTAAGCTTATAAGATAACACGAAAAAAACACTAAAACACTTTAATGTATGAAATTTATGACTCCAAATATCAAACAATTAAATTCTAATGTAATATTAAATGGAGAGAAACTGAGTATTGTAGATATCATCACTTTTCTTGGAATCACATTAGATGCCAAGCTTCAATGGAGCCCCCATGTATCAAAATTAGCAAGCAGACTTAGCTCTGCAGCATATGCTGTAAAAAAGGTTAGAAGTCTTACCAGTGTTGAAACAGCTAGACTAGTTTACTTTAGCTATTTCCATAGCATAATATCGTATGGTATTTTGCTATGGGGACACGCAGCTGACACTGAAATTATATTTGTTTTACAGAAGAGAGCCATAAGAGCAATTTATGATTTAAAGCCTAAAGAGTCGCTGCGATAAAAATTTAAGGAAATTAATACATTAACTTTGGCCTCTCAATACATTTATGAAAATGTAATGTACGTACACGAAAAAAAAAGTTGTTTTACAAGAATAAGTGATATTCATTCAATAAATACTAGGAACAGACATAAGCTAGTAGTACCAATTACTCGACTCCATCGAGTCAGTAATTCATTCTTGGGGCGATGTATACGCTTTTACAACAAAACTCCAGAAAATATACAAAATTTGACCTGCTCAAAAACTTTATTAAACTAAGTTTGTATAAAAAGGGTTATTATAATATTAAAGAATTTATGGATGATCATAACCTCTGGAAATGTGGTGATCGCTACCAAGCTATTTCTAATTTGTTGTGTTGTTAATTTGTGTTACATACAAGATTGTAAGCTGTTATTTAAAAAAAATCCCGCTGGGTTTCTTGCTGGTTCTTCCCAGCACAGAAGTTTTTTTTCGAACCAGTGGTAATTAAACAAAAGAGTGACTTTCAATAAGTATTATTTATAATCTATATTGAGTAAAAAAGTTTCTGTTTCTGTTTCTGTTACAGCAATGTTCTTTCCCTAAAAACTAGGAGGTGTATTTTACGCTATATATGACACACTATTTTAAAAATTGACGTTGTCAAATGAATGAATATACTGGTTTTTTTATATAGAATAGGGTGACAAACGAGCACACAGTCCACCGGATGGAAGTGGTTGCTGTGGCCCATAGACATCTACATTTATCATCGTTTGCAATCAAAATGCAGATGCGTTGTCACCTTTGAGGACTAAGATGGAATGCCTCCTTTCCAGTAAAAAGGGTCTCCGGTTCTCTACACTCACCATACGAAATACATCAGTGTCAAGCTGCTATTTTTCGCTGGTATTCTGTGAGTGTGTGGTCCTTCCTCGGTCGAGCCGACCCATGTGTGCTACAACTATACTACTTATATAGCTGCAGCATGGCTCTTACACGTAGAAAACGCCTTGTGCTAATCATTCGCTAAATTTATGTGGAGTGCACTCACTTAGGTAGCTTAACTTTTTTTCGAAACGGTAGAAAGAGTTTACAGATTCTTTTCATCATCCACACGTCAATGGTAAACTTTAATAAAAAGTCTAGGCGTATCCGTCAAAAGACTCTCAGAGACAAGATGGATTGCTCATCATGACGCTGTTAAACCACTGCAGAATAATTTTAAAAAACTAGTATAAACACTCGAACTCGAAGATATATATGATCCCAGCACCAACAAAGAAAACTTCGATACAAAAGAAGCAGTATCTACACCTTACCAGCTTTGTGTTAGTTCAGTTTTTTATGCTATCTTTCCTTTTTGGTGTAAAATCCTAAAAGAAGTTAGTCAGACACAAAAGCAAATACTAAATAATAAAATAATAATCTAGATTGTCAATGGAAAAGTTTTTTTTTATAGGATAAGGGTGACAAACGAGCACACAGTCCACCTGATTGTAAGTGGTTGCTGCGGCCCGTAGACATCTACATCTATCCTCGTTTGCGAATCAAAATGCAGATGCGTTGCTACCCGTGAGGACTAAGATGGAATGCCTTATTTCCAGTAAAAAGGGCCTCCGGCCACCTGCACTCACCAAGCGAAACGCAGAGGTAAACCTCTACTTCACGCTGGTATTCTGTGAGGTCGTGGTACCACCCCGGTTCCAGCCGGCCCATCCGTGCGACAGCAAAAGCTGCCGCGTGGCTCTACCACTGTTAAAATATGTATGTGTTAAAATAAGTATGAGATAAAAATCAAAGCTTAAAAATTTTTCTTAAAAGCCAACGTATTCAACTAGTGAAAAAAGCTATTTACTACGTAACAAAAAATGTGAGAATGTAGACATTTCAATTGAAGGAAGAAGAGGAATGAGGAGATATCAAAAACGTTTACAAGGAGAAATTACCCGATATGCTGGACTAATATTGCCAGAGGAGCTGCAGAGAGCTATGTTAGAATGTCTTGACATATTTTACGAGAAACTAGATCATCGCTACAGAGCAGTGGATGATATTCCCGTAACATTTAGTGTTGTTCAGCCTTACACTCTGCTAACGTCACCAGATGAAGATCTTTGTGTTATAGTTCAAAATCTGACAAAAAGCTACGATGATTTTTCTGCAGGATATATGATTTTGGCGATTTTACGACTTGAAAGCTGCCAGCATTTCTTCCCAAGAAGCGGTTCAATGTAATTCATTGGTATTTTTGTCGTTAAATTGGGCTATTCTGAATCTGTTTGGAATCTAGCGCTGTGTCTAAGATTTTCTTACTATTAAGTTTCATATGAAGGAAGCTTTTCAAAATTCAATAAAATCTTACTTAATCTTTCCATTTTATCTATCGAAAATGACAAGAAAGTAAACTTTGATAATATAATAGAATATTTTAGCAAAATAAAGTCCCGTTAGCGTGTATATCATTTTTTGTTTTATTTTGGGGGAAGCTTGATAAAAAACCGCCCTGGGTAAGGTTTGATACTATAGTGAGTCAATAATGTAATCAAAATATTAAACGGAGTTTAATTATAACACTATTCAGCACTTTCCATATTGAAAAAAATACGCATTTCGTTTTCCATGATGCTGTATACACTCAAAATATTGTATCATGGACACTCTATTAGAAAGAAATGCAACGCTTAACTCGGTGCCTTTCATTCGTTTCAAGGTCACTGATTTAGGAACGTTTCTCTAGTATGAAGTGCGCACTTCCTATATTTTACAACCTCCTTGGCCCATCCACATGTTTTTAGGCCTCCATCTACTATTATAATCCACTTTCATAGCATACGACCTTTATTTATCACGATGGTATACGATATGCATCAAGTCTAAAAACATTTGAATATCGCGTGTGAATAATTAAGAAACGTACACGTGGCTTAGACATGCCTGCTATTACAAAACGTTTCGATGTGTACCGATATTTAATTGTTGTGTTGTAACTACATTTTAATTGTTTCACCTCGTATATGAATTATAATACTATAAACATATGGAGCGACATATGTATAGCCGCACCTAAATCAATAGAGGAACTGATATTATATTTTAAAACTCACGAGTTTTGTGTGAATTTGTTCCAGCCGGTGAAGCGGTGACACCCAAAACCTTGACAATTCGGACGGGTGCAAGGTGGATTATTTGCGATGGATTTATTGCCAGTAAAGTCAGTAAGATCGCAGAGCACGCAGGTACCACGGCCTGCATGTTTCTATTAGTTGCACGCCGATACAGCAGAAGTCGCAAACGATCACACTCATGCAGGAGCATAAACTGCGTCGTGGTATTGACATTAGTTTTATTCTTTTTTTTTTAGTACACATGAGTTTTTAGCCTAATACATCATTTTTATTTAAATGTACTTTTGGTATCAGTATTTCAAGGCGTAATTACGAACTTTAGCTTTATAATAAAAGAAATTTGTAATGATTATTTCACATCATATGATTTTGAACGGAGACTTTGTGTACTTGATTTTACTTAATTGCTACGCTAGATACTGCTCCCTAGGTTGCACTTTTTACTGAAAACTAGGCATTCCATCCTAGTCCTCAGGGATGACGACACATCTGATGCTTTGCCTTTTGAATCTTTCCATGCTAACCCTGCTTGCCATAAAACCCTTTCAAAAATTAAAAAAGAATATTGCCTTCATAATTACATATTATGCTTTCCATAAATAGTCACACAAATATATATACAAATAAAATTGAAGTCTCTGTAATCTTCTATATATTATATAAAAGAGAATGTCCTGAGTGACTGACTATAGTAGACGTTTAAATAAAAAATTGGATTGGAAAAGAAAGGAAAATTAAACCCTTAAAGGGGTAAAATGGGGTGTTACAGTTTGTATGGAACTTCTACCTTAATAAAGGTATTCTGTAAATAAAAAAATCTGTTTGCATTTAGTGATTTTTCAAAACTATCTTTACAAGCGGGCCAGAGGAGTTTAAAATTGTATGATTGACTCGATAGCTACCGAAAGTACTTTGTAAAATATACAGCCTGTATACGTTCCACTGCTGCGCACAGGGTTTCTCTCACTTCTGAGATTCTGAGGTTTTAGGGCAAGAAAGTGTCTGCGCGCTGCCCAAATGTTCGCGGACTTCACATGTCTTCGACATATTTTTTTTTATTTCTCAGATATGCAGGTTTCCTCACGATGATTTCCTTCACCGTTGAGCATGTGGTAAATCAGCACTTAAATTGCAATAAACATATGGCGGGTGGAAGGAAAAGTGGAGATCTCCCGCCGGGCAAGGTGCCCGGGGAGCGTCCAACGCTCCGAGTGGTAGTTCAGATCTATTCTATATATACTGCTTTAACTTCGGAACTTCGTTAGCGCTATTAAGGTTCGATGTGTTTCGCTTGTGGCACGACGACAGCGCCGCCACATCACCCCCCTGCTCAGACCGGAGGTCAATAGTACAGTCCAATTGCCGGTGCGTCCTTAATGCCAGTGGGGAATGCATGCTGTATGCGCAAGGGCAAGTGACGCCGTTGCGAACGATATTCCGGTGTGTAATGCAGGCCATACTACGCACTTGCAAGTGATGCCGGTGAGAACGATGAGCTGGACCAAGTGACAGGGATTGCCTTGTAGTCTGCGGTGAGTCGAGAAGAAGGCAAGTAATCTGCGAGAGTGCCGTGAAGCAGAGGCGAACAGTAAGGCTCAGAGCCGTGTCGCACACTGTAGCGCAGAGAGTAGCTTGAAGGAACAGGAAGCATTATTATGTGTGAAAATATAGCTTCCTTTTATTACGTAGGCATTAACTAAGAGAGGATTTTGAAAAATTCAAACCATCAGAGGATGAAATAAGGTTAAGGTTATGTGTGTATAGTGAAAAATAATTAAATGAATTTAGTAACTTGAAAATTGATACAGTTACTCTTATATTAAATTATTGAAATACGCATTATTTTAAATGTAACTAAAGTCTAAATAATGTGTTAATATATAAGATGGTATAATGTTTGCGCGGGGAAAAAAAATTTTTCAAACTTATGTACAGATGAGGACACATTTATACGTAGTAGAGCCATGCTGCAGCTATATTAGTTGTATAGTTGTAGAATGGGTCGTCTCGACCGGGGAAGGCCCACGCTCTCACAGAGTACCAGCGTAAAATGGCAGCTTGATACTGCTGTGTTTCGTATGGTGAGTGTAGAGAACCGGAGGCCCATTTTACTGGAAAAGAGGCATTCCAACTTAGTCCTCACGGGTGACGACGCATCTGCATTTTGATTCTTAATTGAGGATAAATGTAGATGTCTATGGGTCACAGCAACCACTCACCATCAGGTGGATTGTGTGCCTGTTTGTCACACTATCCTATAAAGAAAAACCAAATTATGGTGGTTATGGTTATTACACATTTGGAACTTTACAAAACCTGCCCCCATTCCCTCTTGAAATGTAGATCGATTAAAATGTTTTTATTTTATTATTATTATCATCATCATGATCATCATCATCATTACAGCTTTTCACAAGTCCACTGCTGAACAGAGGCCTCCCCCAAGGAATGCCACAAAGCACGGTCCTGAGCCACCTGCATCCACTTCCTGCATCTCTTACCAGGCCGTCATTCCATCTAGTGGGAAGACGCCCTAAACTTCGTCTTATTATTATTATAAAGCCATTTATTTCCTTAACAATTTTTAAATACATTTTATTAATTATTCATTCAATTTAATTATTTTAAATTTGTAACAAAATTTAAACAGACAAAAACTTTACAAAATCATGATACAATTTTATTTAAATAATATAAAGTAATCATTACAATCAATAAACCTACTTTTTGACTCATATTTAATGAATTGTTTTTTATCTTATTCTTGTTAAAAACCTATCTACGAGTATAGGCTTTCTTCAGTTTCTTCCACTTTTTCCTATCCTTGGCCACTGAAATCCAATTGTCTCCCGCAAACTTTTCAATTTCATCCGTCCATTTCTCTAGTGGTCTAACTCTTTCTCGTTTTCCAGTAGCACCATACCACGTAGCAACCTTCTTAGTCCATATTTTATCTTCCATACGTGCAATATACCCTGCCCATTTTTATTTATGTTTCTTACAATGGAATAGGGCACTATTTACATTTTTACGATTCCTAATTTCAGTATTTGATTTTTTCTTTACGTTTCAGATTCGTATATAAACGTAAAATTTATATATCAAAGTTTGGCTTGCATATGACAGACAAAATTTTCTTTTTAAGTTTTAGAGGAAAGTTAGATTTTAAGATTTCTTTGTTACTCCAGAATTTTCCCCAGGTGATTTTCAGTTCATCACGTTGTCTAGATTTCTTAAAAAATAATTCATTGCTTAGATATACATACATACTTTTGAACATTTTCCAATGTTTGGTTGTTTACTTTAATTGGTCTTTCTAAGTTGTTGGACAATATTTTTTTTGTTTTTTTTCTAAGTTTAGTTCAAATCCAATAGCGTAACTGACAGAGTGAAGTTCATTTATCATTTCTTAAAGATGTGATGCTGTTTCTAATAAATAGATAAAGCCCAACCAGATGAAAGCCCTCAGCAGGGGAGACTAAACGGCTGAGGGTCAAGCTGATCATTAGTATTATTTTGTAACTTCTTAAAACGGTGTTCTAAATCAGCGATAAGAAAACAAATTAAGCAGTTTATTTGTTAACAGAGTTGGCCTACTTTCCTAAAATTGCTTTCGTTATGTAAATGTTCAGTAATGTTACGCTCATTATGATTCAAGCTTATTTAAATACAGAGCTTATGCTACTCGTAAAGCTATAAAACAACAAATTGCTAGTTTGAATAGTTTCAACACAATACTTCAGGTTATCGTCAACTATTGATTATACGTGATAAAGTAAAGTTGCAGCTATAATGTAGTTGTGGAACGAATGGGTGGACGCGATCAGGGAAGAATCATGTTCTCACAGAATACCAGCATAAAATAGCACGGCTCTAGCTGTTCGGCAAATTCGGAAGCACTCGGCTGCGTGGGAGCAACCGGTTCGGTTTTCTGCGCCTCGCCAGTCGATTAGAGATGAGACATACTTGCAAACTTTAATACCAGGGCTTCTAAGTACGAGTATGGAAAAATACCAGGGTCGAAAACCAGGTTTTAAAAATACTTGAAAGTATTTGTTAATGTCAATATATATATATATATGAATGCCTAATTTGATTCGGGCAAAAAAATTTAAAAACGTTCAGTATAGTTTTTAAATTTTTTTTGGTAACGAAATGAAATCTTTCCTTCCTACTTTTCGGCTTAGAACTCTTAATAAATAAAACTTTTAAAACTGTGTCTAAATTCAATATCCACGCGAAATAACTATTTAAAAATTAGGTTACGGTCAGTAGGTTACGTACTCAGTTCACAATAACAATTGAATTTACAAGAAATCGAAACAAAACTTTTACTTTCTCGAATACGTCCGGGATATCATCGGAATAATGTCGGATAAGACTCGCTCTTGGATCGGTACTCACACGTGCGTGCGGCTCCAACGATGATGTGTACAGCTGCCCATAGAACCTCTCAATCTCACTCAAAATCTCAGGTGCCCCGGAAACGATGCTGCCACATTCGGTCTTCAGCTTTGACAGTTGGCGCTTTCTGGCAGACAGATCTCTGGCAAAGACTTTGGAGCCTTGGTTCCGCTCGATCGCTTCTTCAATACGAGCTGTATTGAAGTTGCGTAAGTCCCGCCGCATGCATTTGGAGATCTGTCTGTTCAGTTGCCTGTATGCTGTTAAATCTGTTGAAGACTGTAGCTTCATCTCCCGTCTAACAGCCATGAGATTAAGAGTGTGATCGGAGAGTTTTTGTGTTCTTCTGCGGCGGGTCTTGCAGAACTTAGCTCCGACCGCATGGACAGTTTCCACGAGCTTGTCATTCAAATCGTCCACTTCATTGCAGTCTTCTAGGCACTGAAAACGGTTTTGTAACTCGAGCTGAAAGGTTTCGGGACTTTGGATTAGAGCACGAGGGGGACGGAGCGTTGACTTCATTAGACGTTACCTGTCCAAATTAACGTTTAGGTTCAGTGTGCCTCTAACCATTCGGTGATCGCTGCCGGTTTTCACCCTTGCGATCACTGAGACATCACTGAACAGTTGTCTAAGTGTTACCTAAAATGACTTAAAAATAAAAATATTATCCTTTTCAGCCATAGAGCAATACGGGCCACCGACGGACTGGAGGGGAGTAGCCATACCGTATTTTCTTGACACAGAAATGTCGAATAAGGAAATGGGAAATCTGCATACAGAAAAACAATCGTCAGTCACTAGTAAACGCACGCATAATAATTAAAACAATAAGCTAACAATTTATCACACACATCAAAGCAGTATCGCTCGGTGACAGCGACAACTCGGACATAGACTTGGATTAGTCGCACGACCGATCTGCATTGGTGTGGTGAACGGCCTGAGTTGGTAAACAAATCAGAAACAACATGACCTTTATTATTGTAATTTTTAAGTTTAAAATGAAGTTAATAACAATAATGTAATTATAAACTATTTAAATATGAAAGATTACGCCATTTTATTTTTTGTTTGTCATGGCACATCTCTTTTTGCAGCAAAAAACTGAACAGTTCTATATTTTTGCAGGACGTCGATTTAGCCGCGCTACTAGATTTAGTCTAATGGGCAGTGCGGCAACTATTTTAATTGTACGCATAGGACCTCGTTGACGTCCGGTACAATAATGGCATTGGGATGTTATTGAGGCTACACTGATTTACAGTTCATCAAGATGACTACTACGTCCATTATACAAAAGATAACAGCTTGTTTGACAGGAACCTAACTATTACCTATTCCATAATGATTTCTTATATATACGCGAATACAACACATTAAATAAAACTAATTTTACTGATTGTACAAAATTTTACGGATTAGTGTGAACATGTTCCAGATCATTCCCGCCATTACATTAGATTTGATAGATCACAAATCTTCGCAAAAGAACACCGATTCCTGACAAGGATGATTTGCAAGGCTATTGAAATTAAGAAACATCCTAATTTCAATAAATAAGATAGATGGGTGCTGTAATCTGATAGGGATCCTATAATTAACAAAATTAAATCCAATCCAAGCATACCACTGCAAGACTTCGAGATACTGTAAGCTCATTCTGCGTAGATCAGATCAAAAATTAATATTCAAAAACTGAAGGTAATCGGGCCAATTATGACATCGGGACGTCATACACCTCAGTCCCACCGTGATCATGGGTGCTGTAAAGCACCCGAAACGTCGGGAATTTAAAAAGTTAAATTAAATGCGATAAAATATATAGTTAAATCAATATATTTTATCGCAATAGTTTCATTTAACGTGTAGTCTTCGCGTAAATATAAGAAATGATTATGTGAACCAGTATGGGCTGGTAATAGCTAATAAAATTCGCCGATTAGAAGATCTCAAGACAAAGCGTGCGAGATATATAACATCTTTTAATTTCTTGAAGAGATGCAGAGACCATAATCTAAATCTTACGTGTGTCAAAATACCAACAAAAAAAGACATTCGAGGATGCGCTAAGATCTTTAATCAGGCAAGTAAAAAGTTGTTACGAACGGTGATTCAGCAAAAAAGGTTCGATCTACAATTCATAAATAATACAACAGACAATTTGTGCAGTGAGCTAAAGACAGTTTTAAATTGAAACTTCAAATAAACGCGATACATAGAGTATAATGAATGCAAAAATAAACAAATAGAAATGTACCAAAAATTAACAATCAAATCTTTTTTTTTTTTAAAAACCTTACCCCACACTAGGATTTTCTCCTGTATCGTGGAGGCAGTTTACAAACATATATTGCACAAGGACAAACATCCATACCCGGAACAATTATTCGTAGACCATACAAATACTTGTTCCGTGCGGGATTCGAACCCGGGGCCCCAAGCGTTGCAACTCATTGCTAAGCCACTACACCACGGAGCCGTCAAGATCAAATACCAAACATCAATCTCAACGCAGAAATGAAACGCAAACGTTGACAACAGACGCAAACAATAAACAACGCACGGTCTATAACCTTTCAAAACAAACAAGGAACGAACCATACGAACGAACAATAAAAGTATTGTCAAAGGGATTGAATTTTGCAATAACACCCAAAAAATCCCGTACGAAGCAATTATCTGTAGTGTAAGGGATTGTCTGTTTGAGAATAATATCGGTAAGGAAAATTTAGAGGCCAAACGTCAAGACATTTCATCCTTGTTACGTCGAAGTTCAGTGCCGAAACTAAATCTCCCCAAAAACGAGGTTAAAGCGTTGTACAACTTACGCAACAGACTAGAGTTCACCATTCTCCGCGCGGATAAAGGAAATGGTACGGTAATAATGGATACGTCAGAGTATAATTTCAAAATACATCAACTTTTATCGGACGTATGTATATACAAAAAGGTCAAAATAGACCCTACAACTAATACACTCAAAGCAACTACCGACTTAGTAAAAAAATAGTCCGAACAATTCAATCTCGACGTGAATTCGACAATACCATCATGTGCCAAACCACCGAGGTTGTATGGGTTACCGAAAATACACAAACCAAACGCTCCAACTACGTCCCATAGTAAGTCAGATCGATTTACCAACTTATAAGTTGGCTCAACACTTGGCAAAAAAAAAGGATTGCTACCATTTTGTTAGTAAGATAAAAAACCTACATCTCGCCGACAATGAACCTATGGTCAGTTTTGATGTTCAGTCACTATTCACATGCTTACCTATTGAAGACTGCATCTCAATTGTAACTAGGAAGCTAGAAGATATAAACATGCCTACAGAACGTGCAGTATTAATCAAACACTGCCTCACATCTGGCTATGTATTGTCGAAGAAAGAACTGTACAAGCCAGTAGATGGTGTGGCGATGGGTTAGTCTGTATCTCCCGTAGTCGCCAACATATTCATGGAGAAATTCGAGGAGAAAGCCCTTCGTACTGCTCCTGTAAATCCAAGATTCTACATTGGTACGTAGACGATACTTTCACAATTTTACTACCTGACAAATTAACTGCATTTCTAGACCACATTAAATCCACAAACTCTAAAATACAATTCACAATGGACTTTGAAACAAACAATTCTTTAGCTTTATTAGATGTTTTAGTCATCCGAAATCATGATAACAATATTGGTCACACTGTGTATAGGAAAAAACCCATACCAACCGATATTTAAATGGTGAATCGCATCCATCCATCACAATTAGCTATTGTGGGAAAATCTTTGTTTCAGAGAGCACGAGGGATCTGTGACAGGAAGCATCTAGCCGCCGAGCTTCAGCACGTCGAGCAAGTATTGCAATATAACAGCTTCGGGTCCCACGCCTACGTCACAGTGACCGAGTGAAGCTGACCACAGGCGATTGTATGTCTGCTGTACTACCCTATTTCAGAGGAGTCACAGACTAGGTTGGCTACGTCTTGAAGCGAGCTTCCATTAAAACATACTTCAAGCCGTCGAATAAGATTAATTAATTTTTACTATCTGTCAAGTGTCATATCCCTCTACAAGATGCAGGAGTGTACAAGCAGGATTGTGAATGTGTCCTCTTTTACATAGGACAAACAAAAATATCTATTAAAAACCACGTGAAAGAACGTACAGCTGACTTGAAGCACCGACGTTCCAGGAAGTCTGCAGTGTGTGAACATGTTCTAGATCGTCCCCGCCATTACATTAGATTTGATAGACCACAAATCCTCGCAAAAGAACACCGATTCCTACCAAGGATGATTCACGAGGCTATTGAAATTAAATAAAAAAAACATCCTATTTTCAATAGAGAAGATAGATGGGTGCTACCATCTGCTTGGGATCCTATAATTAATAAAATTAAATCCAAACCCAAGCATACCACTGCAAGACTTCAAGATACTGTAAGCTCATTCTGCGTAGATCGGACCAAAAATTAATATTCAAAAACTGAATGTAATTGGGTTAACTATGACATCGGGACGTCAAACACCTCAGTCCCCCCGTCACCATGGGTACTGTAAAGCACCCGAAACGTTGGGAATTTAAAAAGTTAAATGAAACGCGATAAAATCCGTTAAATTAGCATCTATTCCTCTATTATTATTATCAACCCTAACACAGCCCATCCCAAGGAGGTTAAAATATAATATAGGGAAAGAGCGCTTGAAACATTGAAAACGTTCCTCATTTTTCTTAGAAAGAGAGGCACCGAGTTTTGTATTTTATCTCCTTCTAACATTGATAAATGTTAAAAAAAATAAAAACATTACCAACATTTAGACAGTTATTGATTTAAAGTAATATTTTAGATGTATGTAATATCATAGTTAGTATATTCAATATTGTATTTTAATTAAGCTTATAAGATAACACGAAAAAAACACTAAAACACTTTAATGTATGAAATTTATGACTCCAAATATCAAACAATTAAATTCTAATGTAATATTAAATGGAGAGAAACTGAGTATTGTAGATATCATCACTTTTCTTGGAATCACATTAGATGCCAAGCTTCAATGGAGCCCCCATGTATCAAAATTAGCAAGCAGACTTAGCTCTGCAGCATATGCTGTAAAAAAGGTTAGAAGTCTTACCAGTGTTGAAACAGCTAGACTAGTTTACTTTAGCTATTTCCATAGCATAATATCGTATGGTATTTTGCTATGGGGACACGCAGCTGACACTGAAATTATATTTGTTTTACAGAAGAGAGCCATAAGAGCAATTTATGATTTAAAGCCTAAAGAGTCGCTGCGATAAAAATTTAAGGAAATTAATACATTAACTTTGGCCTCTCAATACATTTATGAAAATGTAATGTACGTACACGAAAAAAAAAGTTGTTTTACAAGAATAAGTGATATTCATTCAATAAATACTAGGAACAGACATAAGCTAGTAGTACCAATTACTCGACTCCATCGAGTCAGTAATTCATTCTTGGGGCGATGTATACGCTTTTACAACAAAACTCCAGAAAATATACAAAATTTGACCTGCTCAAAAACTTTATTAAACTAAGTTTGTATAAAAAGGGTTATTATAATATTAAAGAATTTATGGATGATCATAACCTCTGGAAATGTGGTGATCGCTACCAAGCTATTTCTAATTTGTTGTGTTGTTAATTTGTGTTACATACAAGATTGTAAGCTGTTATTTAAAAAAAATCCCGCTGGGTTTCTTGCTGGTTCTTCCCAGCACAGAAGTTTTTTTTCGAACCAGTGGTAATTAAACAAAAGAGTGACTTTCAATAAGTATTATTTATAATCTATATTGAGTAAAAAAGTTTCTGTTTCTGTTTCTGTTACAGCAATGTTCTTTCCCTAAAAACTAGGAGGTGTATTTTACGCTATATATGACACACTATTTTAAAAATTGACGTTGTCAAATGAATGAATATACTGGTTTTTTTATATAGAATAGGGTGACAAACGAGCACACAGTCCACCGGATGGAAGTGGTTGCTGTGGCCCATAGACATCTACATTTATCATCGTTTGCAATCAAAATGCAGATGCGTTGTCACCTTTGAGGACTAAGATGGAATGCCTCCTTTCCAGTAAAAAGGGTCTCCGGTTCTCTACACTCACCATACGAAATACATCAGTGTCAAGCTGCTATTTTTCGCTGGTATTCTGTGAGTGTGTGGTCCTTCCTCGGTCGAGCCGACCCATGTGTGCTACAACTATACTACTTATATAGCTGCAGCATGGCTCTTACACGTAGAAAACGCCTTGTGCTAATCATTCGCTAAATTTATGTGGAGTGCACTCACTTAGGTAGCTTAACTTTTTTTCGAAACGGTAGAAAGAGTTTACAGATTCTTTTCATCATCCACACGTCAATGGTAAACTTTAATAAAAAGTCTAGGCGTATCCGTCAAAAGACTCTCAGAGACAAGATGGATTGCTCATCATGACGCTGTTAAACCACTGCAGAATAATTTTAAAAAACTAGTATAAACACTCGAACTCGAAGATATATATGATCCCAGCACCAACAAAGAAAACTTCGATACAAAAGAAGCAGTATCTACACCTTACCAGCTTTGTGTTAGTTCAGTTTTTTATGCTATCTTTCCTTTTTGGTGTAAAATCCTAAAAGAAGTTAGTCAGACACAAAAGCAAATACTAAATAATAAAATAATAATCTAGATTGTCAATGGAAAAGTTTTTTTTTATAGGATAAGGGTGACAAACGAGCACACAGTCCACCTGATTGTAAGTGGTTGCTGCGGCCCGTAGACATCTACATCTATCCTCGTTTGCGAATCAAAATGCAGATGCGTTGCTACCCGTGAGGACTAAGATGGAATGCCTTATTTCCAGTAAAAAGGGCCTCCGGCCACCTGCACTCACCAAGCGAAACGCAGAGGTAAACCTCTACTTCACGCTGGTATTCTGTGAGGTCGTGGTACCACCCCGGTTCCAGCCGGCCCATCCGTGCGACAGCAAAAGCTGCCGCGTGGCTCTACCACTGTTAAAATATGTATGTGTTAAAATAAGTATGAGATAAAAATCAAAGCTTAAAAATTTTTCTTAAAAGCCAACGTATTCAACTAGTGAAAAAAGCTATTTACTACGTAACAAAAAATGTGAGAATGTAGACATTTCAATTGAAGGAAGAAGAGGAATGAGGAGATATCAAAAACGTTTACAAGGAGAAATTACCCGATATGCTGGACTAATATTGCCAGAGGAGCTGCAGAGAGCTATGTTAGAATGTCTTGACATATTTTACGAGAAACTAGATCATCGCTACAGAGCAGTGGATGATATTCCCGTAACATTTAGTGTTGTTCAGCCTTACACTCTGCTAACGTCACCAGATGAAGATCTTTGTGTTATAGTTCAAAATCTGACAAAAAGCTACGATGATTTTTCTGCAGGATATATGATTTTGGCGATTTTACGACTTGAAAGCTGCCAGCATTTCTTCCCAAGAAGCGGTTCAATGTAATTCATTGGTATTTTTGTCGTTAAATTGGGCTATTCTGAATCTGTTTGGAATCTAGCGCTGTGTCTAAGATTTTCTTACTATTAAGTTTCATATGAAGGAAGCTTTTCAAAATTCAATAAAATCTTACTTAATCTTTCGATTTTATCTATCGAAAATGACAAGAAAGTAAACTTTGATAATATAATAGAATATTTTAGCAAAATAAAGTCCCGTTAGCGTGTATATCATTTTTTGTTTTATTTTGGGGGAAGCTTGATAAAAAACCGCCCTGGGTAAGGTTTGATACTATAGTGAGTCAATAATGTAATCAAAATATTAAACGGAGTTTAATTATAACACTATTCAGCACTTTCCATATTGAAAAAAATACGCATTTCGTTTTCCATGATGCTGTATACACTCAAAATATTGTATCATGGACACTCTATTAGAAAGAAATGCAACGCTTAACTCGGTGCCTTTCATTCGTTTCAAGGTCACTGATTTAGGAACGTTTCTCTAGTATGAAGTGCGCACTTCCTATATTTTACAACCTCCTTGGCCCATCCACATGTTTTTAGGCCTCCATCTACTATTATAATCCACTTTCATAGCATACGACCTTTATTTATCACGATGGTATACGATATGCATCAAGTCTAAAAACATTTGAATATCGCGTGTGAATAATTAAGAAACGTACACGTGGCTTAGACATGCCTGCTATTACAAAACGTTTCGATGTGTACCGATATTTAATTGTTGTGTTGTAACTACATTTTAATTGTTTCACCTCGTATATGAATTATAATACTATAAACATATGGAGCGACATATGTATAGCCGCACCTAAATCAATAGAGGAACTGATATTATATTTTAAAACTCACGAGTTTTGTGTGAATTTGTTCCAGCCGGTGAAGCGGTGACACCCAAAACCTTGACAATTCGGACGGGTGCAAGGTGGATTATTTGCGATGGATTTATTGCCAGTAAAGTCAGTAAGATCGCAGAGCACGCAGGTACCACGGCCTGCATGTTTCTATTAGTTGCACGCCGATACAGCAGAAGTCGCAAACGATCACACTCATGCAGGAGCATAAACTGCGTCGTGGTATTGACATTAGTTTTATTCTTTTTTTTTTAGTACACATGAGTTTTTAGCCTAATACATCATTTTTATTTAAATGTACTTTTGGTATCAGTATTTCAAGGCGTAATTACGAACTTTAGCTTTATAATAAAAGAAATTTGTAATGATTATTTCACATCATATGATTTTGAACGGAGACTTTGTGTACTTGATTTTACTTAATTGCTACGCTAGATACTGCTCCCTAGGTTGCACTTTTTACTGAAAACTAGGCATTCCATCCTAGTCCTCAGGGATGACGACACATCTGATGCTTTGCCTTTTGAATCTTTCCATGCTAACCCTGCTTGCCATAAAACCCTTTCAAAAATTAAAAAAGAATATTGCCTTCATAATTACATATTATGCTTTCCATAAATAGTCACACAAATATATATACAAATAAAATTGAAGTCTCTGTAATCTTCTATATATTATATAAAAGAGAATGTCCTGAGTGACTGACTATAGTAGACGTTTAAATAAAAAATTGGATTGGAAAAGAAAGGAAAATTAAACCCTTAAAGGGGTAAAATGGGGTGTTACAGTTTGTATAGAACTTCTACCTTAATAAAGGTATTCTGTAAATAAAAAAATCTGTTTGCATTTAGTGATTTTTCAAAACTATCTTTACAAGCGGGCCAGAGGAGTTTAAAATTGTATGATTGACTCGATAGCTACCGAAAGTACTTTGTAAAATATACAGCCTGTATACGTTCCACTGCTGCGCACAGGGTTTCTCTCACTTCTGAGATTCTGAGGTTTTAGGGCAAGAAAGTGTCTGCGCGCTGCCCAAATGTTCGCGGACTTCACATGTCTTCGACATATTTTTTTTTATTTCTCAGATATGCAGGTTTCCTCACGATGATTTCCTTCACCGTTGAGCATGTGGTAAATCAGCACTTAAATTGCAATAAACATATGGCGGGTGGAAGGAAAAGTGGAGATCTCCCGCCGGGCAAGGTGCCCGGGGAGCGTCCAACGCTCCGAGTGGTAGTTCAGATCTATTCTATATATACTGCTTTAACTTCGGAACTTCGTTAGCGCTATTAAGGTTCGATGTGTTTCGCTTGTGGCACGACGACAGCGCCGCCACATCACCCCCCTGATCAGACCGGAGGTCAATAGTACAGTCCAATTGCCGGTGCGTCCTTAATGCCAGTGGGGAATGCATGCTGTATGCGCAAGGGCAAGTGACGCCGTTGCGAACGATATTCCGGTGTGTAATGCAGGCCATACTACGCACTTGCAAGTGATGCCGGTGAGAACGATGAGCTGGACCAAGTGACAGGGATTGCCTTGTAGTCTGCGGTGAGTCGAGAAGAAGGCAAGTAATCTGCGAGAGTGCCGTGAAGCAGAGGCGAACAGTAAGGCTCAGAGCCGTGTCGCACACTGTAGCGCAGAGAGTAGCTTGAAGGAACAGGAAGCATTATTATGTGTGAAAATATAGCTTCCTTTTATTACGTAGGCATTAACTAAGAGAGGATTTTGAAAAATTCAAACCATCAGAGGATGAAATAAGGTTAAGGTTATGTGTGTATAGTGAAAAATAATTAAATGAATTTAGTAACTTGAAAATTGATACAGTTACTCTTATATTAAATTATTGAAATACGCATTATTTTAAATGTAACTAAAGTCTAAATAATGTGTTAATATATAAGATGGTATAATGTTTGCGCGGGGAAAAAAAATTTTTCAAACTTATGTACAGATGAGGACACATTTATACGTAGTAGAGCCATGCTGCAGCTATATTAGTTGTATAGTTGTAGAATGGGTCGTCTCGACCGGGGAAGGCCCACGCTCTCACAGAGTACCAGCGTAAAATGGCAGCTTGATACTGCTGTGTTTCGTATGGTGAGTGTAGAGAACCGGAGGCCCATTTTACTGGAAAAGAGGCATTCCAACTTAGTCCTCACGGGTGACGACGCATCTGCATTTTGATTCTTAATTGAGGATAAATGTAGATGTCTATGGGTCACAGCAACCACTCACCATCAGGTGGATTGTGTGCCTGTTTGTCACACTATCCTATAAAGAAAAACCAAATTATGGTGGTTATGGTTATTACACATTTGGAACTTTACAAAACCTGCCCCCATTCCCTCTTGAAATGTAGATCGATTAAAATGTTTTTATTTTATTATTATTATCATCATCATGATCATCATCATCATTACAGCTTTTCACAAGTCCACTGCTGAACAGAGGCCTCCCCCAAGGAATGCCACAAAGCACGGTCCTGAGCCACCTGCATCCACTTCCTGCATCTCTTACCAGGCCGTCATTCCATCTAGTGGGAAGACGCCCTAAACTTCGTCTTATTATTATTATAAAGCCATTTATTTCCTTAACAATTTTTAAATACATTTTATTAATTATTCATTCAATTTAATTATTTTAAATTTGTAACAAAATTTAAACAGACAAAAACTTTACAAAATCATGATACAATTTTATTTAAATAATATAAAGTAATCATTACAATCAATAAACCTACTTTTTGACTCATATTTAATGAATTGTTTTTTATCTTATTCTTGTTAAAAACCTATCTACGAGTATAGGCTTTCTTCAGTTTCTTCCACTTTTTCCTATCCTTGGCCACTGAAATCCAATTGTCTCCCGCAAACTTTTCAATTTCATCCGTCCATTTCTCTAGTGGTCTAACTCTTTCTCGTTTTCCAGTAGCACCATACCACGTAGCAACCTTCTTAGTCCATATTTTATCTTCCATACGTGCAATATACCCTGCCCATTTTTATTTATGTTTCTTACAATGGAATAGGGCACTATTTACATTTTTACGATTCCTAATTTCAGTATTTGATTTTTTCTTTACGTTTCAGATTCGTATATAAACGTAAAATTTATATATCAAAGTTTGGCTTGCATATGACAGACAAAATTTTCTTTTTAAGTTTTAGAGGAAAGTTAGATTTTAAGATTTCTTTGTTACTCCAGAATTTTCCCCAGGTGATTTTCAGTTCATCACGTTGTCTAGATTTCTTAAAAAATAATTCATTGCTTAGATATACATACATACTTTTGAACATTTTCCAATGTTTGGTTGTTTACTTTAATTGGTCTTTCTAAGTTGTTGGACAATATTTTTTTTGTTTTTTTTCTATGTTTAGTTCAAATCCAATAGCGTAACTGACAGAGTGAAGTTCATTTATCATTTCTTAAAGATGTGATGCTGTTTCTAATAAATAGATAAAGCCCAACCAGATGAAAGCCCTCAGCAGGGGAGACTAAACGGCTGAGGGTCAAGCTGATCATTAGTATTATTTTGTAACTTCTTAAAACGGTGTTCTAAATCAGCGATAAGAAAACAAATTAAGCAGTTTATTTGTTAACAGAGTTGGCCTACTTTCCTAAAATTGCTTTCGTTATGTAAATGTTCAGTAATGTTACGCTCATTATGATTCAAGCTTATTTAAATACAGAGCTTATGCTACTCGTAAAGCTATAAAACAACAAATTGCTAGTTTGAATAGTTTCAACACAATACTTCAGGTTATCGTCAACTATTGATTATACGTGATAGAGTAAAGTTGCAGCTATAATGTAGTTGTGGAACGAATGGGTGGACGCGATCAGGGAAGAATCATGTTCTCACAGAATACCAGCATAAAATAGCACGGCTCTAGCTGTTCGGCAAATTCGGAAGCACTCGGCTGCGTGGGAGCAACCGGTTCGGTTTTCTGCGCCTCGCCAGTCGATTAGAGATGAGACATACTTGCAAACTTTAATACCAGGGCTTCTAAGTACGAGTATGGAAAAATACCAGGGTCGAAAACCAGGTTTTAAAAATACTTGAAAGTATTTGTTAATGTCAATATATATATATATATGAATGCCTAATTTGATTCGGGCAAAAAAATTTAAAAACGTTCAGTGTAGTTTTTAAATTTTTTTTGGTAACGAAATGAAATCCTTCCTTCCTACTTTTCGGCTTAGAACTCTTAATAAATAAAACTTTTAAAACTGTGTCTAAATTCAATATCCACGCGAAATAACTATTTAAAAATTAGGTTACGGTCAGTAGGTTACGTACTCAGTTCACAATAACAATTGAATTTACAAGAAATCGAAACAAAACTTTTACTTTCTCGAATACGTCCGGGATATCATCGGAATAATGTCGGATAAGACTCGCTCTTGGATCGGTACTCACACGTGCGTGCGGCTCCAACGATGATGTGTACAGCTGCCCATAGAACCTCTCAATCTCACTCAAAATCTCAGGTGCCCCGGAAACGATGCTGCCACATTCGGTCTTCAGCTTTGACAGTTGGCGCTTTCTGGCAGACAGATCTCTGGCAAAGACTTTGGAGCCTTGGTTCCGCTCGATCGCTTCTTCAATACGAGCTGTATTGAAGTTGCGTAAGTCCCGCCGCATGCATTTGGAGATCTGTCTGTTCAGTTGCCTGTATGCTGTTAAATCTGTTGAAGACTGTAGCTTCATCTCCCGTCTAACAGCCATGAGATTAAGAGTGTGATCGGAGAGTTTTTGTGTTCTTCTGCGGCGGGTCTTGCAGAACTTAGCTCCGACCGCATGGACAGTTTCCACGAGCTTGTCATTCAAATCGTCCACTTCATTGCAGTCTTCTAGGCACTGAAAACGGTTTTGTAACTCGAGCTGAAAGGTTTCGGGACTTTGGATTAGAGCACGAGGGGGACGGAGCGTTGACTTCATTAGACGTTACCTGTCCAAATTAACGTTTAGGTTCAGTGTGCCTCTAACCATTCGGTGATCGCTGCCGGTTTTCACCCTTGCGATCACTGAGACATCACTGAACAGTTGTCTAAGTGTTACCTAAAATGACTTAAAAATAAAAATATTATCCTTTTCAGCCATAGAGCAATACGGGCCACCGACGGACTGGAGGGGAGTAGCCATACCGTATTTTCTTGACACAGAAATGTCGAATAAGGAAATGGGAAATCTGCATACAGAAAAACAATCGTCAGTCACTAGTAAACGCACGCATAATAATTAAAACAATAAGCTAACAATTTATCACACACATCAAAGCAGTATCGCTCGGTGACAGCGACAACTCGGACATAGACTTGGATTAGTCGCACGACCGATCTGCATTGGTGTGGTGAACGGCCTGAGTTGGTAAACAAATCAGAAAC
Source organism: Parnassius mnemosyne (assembly GCA_963668995.1). NCBI lineage: Eukaryota > Metazoa > Arthropoda > Insecta > Lepidoptera > Papilionidae > Parnassius > Parnassius mnemosyne. The sequence goes on along the minus strand of CAVLGL010000001.1, from coordinate 5,208,141 downwards.
AACATGACCTTTATTATTGTAATTTTTAAGTTTAAAATGAAGTTAATAACAATAATGTAATTATAAACTATTTAAATATGAAAGATTACGCCATTTTATTTTTTGTTTGTCATGGCACATCTCTTTTTGCAGCAAAAAACTGAACAGTTCTATATTTTTGCAGGACGTCGATTTAGCCGCGCTACTAGATTTAGTCTAATGGGCAGTGCGGCAACTATTTTAATTGTACGCATAGGACCTCGTTGACGTCCGGTACAATAATGGCATTGGGATGTTATTGAGGCTACACTGATTTACAGTTCATCAAGATGACTACTACGTCCATTATACAAAAGATAACAGCTTGTTTGACAGGAACCTAACTATTACCTATTCCATAATGATTTCTTATATATACGCGAATACAACACATTAAATAAAACTAATTTTACTGATTGTACAAAATTTTACGGATTAGTGTGAACATGTTCCAGATCATTCCCGCCATTACATTAGATTTGATAGATCACAAATCTTCGCAAAAGAACACCGATTCCTGACAAGGATGATTTGCAAGGCTATTGAAATTAAGAAACATCCTAATTTCAATAAATAAGATAGATGGGTGCTGTAATCTGATAGGGATCCTATAATTAACAAAATTAAATCCAATCCAAGCATACCACTGCAAGACTTCGAGATACTGTAAGCTCATTCTGCGTAGATCAGATCAAAAATTAATATTCAAAAACTGAAGGTAATCGGGCCAATTATGACATCGGGACGTCATACACCTCAGTCCCACCGTGATCATGGGTGCTGTAAAGCACCCGAAACGTCGGGAATTTAAAAAGTTAAATTAAATGCGATAAAATATATAGTTAAATCAATATATTTTATCGCAATAGTTTCATTTAACGTGTAGTCTTCGCGTAAATATAAGAAATGATTATGTGAACCAGTATGGGCTGGTAATAGCTAATAAAATTCGCCGATTAGAAGATCTCAAGACAAAGCGTGCGAGATATATAACATCTTTTAATTTCTTGAAGAGATGCAGAGACCATAATCTAAATCTTACGTGTGTCAAAATACCAACAAAAAAAGACATTCGAGGATGCGCTAAGATCTTTAATCAGGCAAGTAAAAAGTTGTTACGAACGGTGATTCAGCAAAAAAGGTTCGATCTACAATTCATAAATAATACAACAGACAATTTGTGCAGTGAGCTAAAGACAGTTTTAAATTGAAACTTCAAATAAACGCGATACATAGAGTATAATGAATGCAAAAATAAACAAATAGAAATGTACCAAAAATTAACAATCAAATCTTTTTTTTTTTTAAAAACCTTACCCCACACTAGGATTTTCTCCTGTATCGTGGAGGCAGTTTACAAACATATATTGCACAAGGACAAACATCCATACCCGGAACAATTATTCGTAGACCATACAAATACTTGTTCCGTGCGGGATTCGAACCCGGGGCCCCAAGCGTTGCAACTCATTGCTAAGCCACTACACCACGGAGCCGTCAAGATCAAATACCAAACATCAATCTCAACGCAGAAATGAAACGCAAACGTTGACAACAGACGCAAACAATAAACAACGCACGGTCTATAACCTTTCAAAACAAACAAGGAACGAACCATACGAACGAACAATAAAAGTATTGTCAAAGGGATTGAATTTTGCAATAACACCCAAAAAATCCCGTACGAAGCAATTATCTGTAGTGTAAGGGATTGTCTGTTTGAGAATAATATCGGTAAGGAAAATTTAGAGGCCAAACGTCAAGACATTTCATCCTTGTTACGTCGAAGTTCAGTGCCGAAACTAAATCTCCCCAAAAACGAGGTTAAAGCGTTGTACAACTTACGCAACAGACTAGAGTTCACCATTCTCCGCGCGGATAAAGGAAATGGTACGGTAATAATGGATACGTCAGAGTATAATTTCAAAATACATCAACTTTTATCGGACGTATGTATATACAAAAAGGTCAAAATAGACCCTACAACTAATACACTCAAAGCAACTACCGACTTAGTAAAAAAATAGTCCGAACAATTCAATCTCGACGTGAATTCGACAATACCATCATGTGCCAAACCACCGAGGTTGTATGGGTTACCGAAAATACACAAACCAAACGCTCCAACTACGTCCCATAGTAAGTCAGATCGATTTACCAACTTATAAGTTGGCTCAACACTTGGCAAAAAAAAAGGATTGCTACCATTTTGTTAGTAAGATAAAAAACCTACATCTCGCCGACAATGAACCTATGGTCAGTTTTGATGTTCAGTCACTATTCACATGCTTACCTATTGAAGACTGCATCTCAATTGTAACTAGGAAGCTAGAAGATATAAACATGCCTACAGAACGTGCAGTATTAATCAAACACTGCCTCACATCTGGCTATGTATTGTCGAAGAAAGAACTGTACAAGCCAGTAGATGGTGTGGCGATGGGTTAGTCTGTATCTCCCGTAGTCGCCAACATATTCATGGAGAAATTCGAGGAGAAAGCCCTTCGTACTGCTCCTGTAAATCCAAGATTCTACATTGGTACGTAGACGATACTTTCACAATTTTACTACCTGACAAATTAACTGCATTTCTAGACCACATTAAATCCACAAACTCTAAAATACAATTCACAATGGACTTTGAAACAAACAATTCTTTAGCTTTATTAGATGTTTTAGTCATCCGAAATCATGATAACAATATTGGTCACACTGTGTATAGGAAAAAACCCATACCAACCGATATTTAAATGGTGAATCGCATCCATCCATCACAATTAGCTATTGTGGGAAAATCTTTGTTTCAGAGAGCACGAGGGATCTGTGACAGGAAGCATCTAGCCGCCGAGCTTCAGCACGTCGAGCAAGTATTGCAATATAACAGCTTCGGGTCCCACGCCTACGTCACAGTGACCGAGTGAAGCTGACCACAGGCGATTGTATGTCTGCTGTACTACCCTATTTCAGAGGAGTCACAGACTAGGTTGGCTACATCTTGAAGCGAGCTTCCATTAAAACATACTTCAAGCCGTCGAATAAGATTAATTAATTTTTACTATCTGTCAAGTGTCATATCCCTCTACAAGATGCAGGAGTGTACAAGCAGGATTGTGAATGTGTCCTCTTTTACATAGGACAAACAAAAATATCTATTAAAAACCACGTGAAAGAACGTACAGCTGACTTGAAGCACCGACGTTCCAGGAAGTCTGCAGTGTGTGAACATGTTCTAGATCGTCCCCGCCATTACATTAGATTTGATAGACCACAAATCCTCGCAAAAGAACACCGATTCCTACCAAGGATGATTCACGAGGCTATTGAAATTAAATAAAAAAAACATCCTATTTTCAATAGAGAAGATAGATGGGTGCTACCATCTGCTTGGGATCCTATAATTAATAAAATTAAATCCAAACCCAAGCATACCACTGCAAGACTTCAAGATACTGTAAGCTCATTCTGCGTAGATCGGACCAAAAATTAATATTCAAAAACTGAATGTAATTGGGTTAACTATGACATCGGGACGTCAAACACCTCAGTCCCCCCGTCACCATGGGTACTGTAAAGCACCCGAAACGTTGGGAATTTAAAAAGTTAAATGAAACGCGATAAAATCCGTTAAATTAGCATCTATTCCTCTATTATTATTATCAACCCTAACACAGCCCATCCCAAGGAGGTTAAAATATAATATAGGGAAAGAGCGCTTGAAACATTGAAAACGTTCCTCATTTTTCTTAGAAAGAGAGGCACCGAGTTTTGTATTTTATCTCCTTCTAACATTGATAAATGTTAAAAAAAATAAAAACATTACCAACATTTAGACAGTTATTGATTTAAAGTAATATTTTAGATGTATGTAATATCATAGTTAGTATATTCAATATTGTATTTTAATTAAGCTTATAAGATAACACGAAAAAAACACTAAAACACTTTAATGTATGAAATTTATGACTCCAAATATCAAACAATTAAATTCTAATGTAATATTAAATGGAGAGAAACTGAGTATTGTAGATATCATCACTTTTCTTGGAATCACATTAGATGCCAAGCTTCAATGGAGCCCCCATGTATCAAAATTAGCAAGCAGACTTAGCTCTGCAGCATATGCTGTAAAAAAGGTTAGAAGTCTTACCAGTGTTGAAACAGCTAGACTAGTTTACTTTAGCTATTTCCATAGCATAATATCGTATGGTATTTTGCTATGGGGACACGCAGCTGACACTGAAATTATATTTGTTTTACAGAAGAGAGCCATAAGAGCAATTTATGATTTAAAGCCTAAAGAGTCGCTGCGATAAAAATTTAAGGAAATTAATACATTAACTTTGGCCTCTCAATACATTTATGAAAATGTAATGTACGTACACGAAAAAAAAAGTTGTTTTACAAGAATAAGTGATATTCATTCAATAAATACTAGGAACAGACATAAGCTAGTAGTACCAATTACTCGACTCCATCGAGTCAGTAATTCATTCTTGGGGCGATGTATACGCTTTTACAACAAAACTCCAGAAAATATACAAAATTTGACCTGCTCAAAAACTTTATTAAACTAAGTTTGTATAAAAAGGGTTATTATAATATTAAAGAATTTATGGATGATCATAACCTCTGGAAATGTGGTGATCGCTACCAAGCTATTTCTAATTTGTTGTGTTGTTAATTTGTGTTACATACAAGATTGTAAGCTGTTATTTAAAAAAAATCCCGCTGGGTTTCTTGCTGGTTCTTCCCAGCACAGAAGTTTTTTTTCGAACCAGTGGTAATTAAACAAAAGAGTGACTTTCAATAAGTATTATTTATAATCTATATTGAGTAAAAAAGTTTCTGTTTCTGTTTCTGTTACAGCAATGTTCTTTCCCTAAAAACTAGGAGGTGTATTTTACGCTATATATGACACACTATTTTAAAAATTGACGTTGTCAAATGAATGAATATACTGGTTTTTTTATATAGAATAGGGTGACAAACGAGCACACAGTCCACCGGATGGAAGTGGTTGCTGTGGCCCATAGACATCTACATTTATCATCGTTTGCAATCAAAATGCAGATGCGTTGTCACCTTTGAGGACTAAGATGGAATGCCTCCTTTCCAGTAAAAAGGGTCTCCGGTTCTCTACACTCACCATACGAAATACATCAGTGTCAAGCTGCTATTTTTCGCTGGTATTCTGTGAGTGTGTGGTCCTTCCTCGGTCGAGCCGACCCATGTGTGCTACAACTATACTACTTATATAGCTGCAGCATGGCTCTTACACGTAGAAAACGCCTTGTGCTAATCATTCGCTAAATTTATGTGGAGTGCACTCACTTAGGTAGCTTAACTTTTTTTCGAAACGGTAGAAAGAGTTTACAGATTCTTTTCATCATCCACACGTCAATGGTAAACTTTAATAAAAAGTCTAGGCGTATCCGTCAAAAGACTCTCAGAGACAAGATGGATTGCTCATCATGACGCTGTTAAACCACTGCAGAATAATTTTAAAAAACTAGTATAAACACTCGAACTCGAAGATATATATGATCCCAGCACCAACAAAGAAAACTTCGATACAAAAGAAGCAGTATCTACACCTTACCAGCTTTGTGTTAGTTCAGTTTTTTATGCTATCTTTCCTTTTTGGTGTAAAATCCTAAAAGAAGTTAGTCAGACACAAAAGCAAATACTAAATAATAAAATAATAATCTAGATTGTCAATGGAAAAGTTTTTTTTTATAGGATAAGGGTGACAAACGAGCACACAGTCCACCTGATTGTAAGTGGTTGCTGCGGCCCGTAGACATCTACATCTATCCTCGTTTGCGAATCAAAATGCAGATGCGTTGCTACCCGTGAGGACTAAGATGGAATGCCTTATTTCCAGTAAAAAGGGCCTCCGGCCACCTGCACTCACCAAGCGAAACGCAGAGGTAAACCTCTACTTCACGCTGGTATTCTGTGAGGTCGTGGTACCACCCCGGTTCCAGCCGGCCCATCCGTGCGACAGCAAAAGCTGCCGCGTGGCTCTACCACTGTTAAAATATGTATGTGTTAAAATAAGTATGAGATAAAAATCAAAGCTTAAAAATTTTTCTTAAAAGCCAACGTATTCAACTAGTGAAAAAAGCTATTTACTACGTAACAAAAAATGTGAGAATGTAGACATTTCAATTGAAGGAAGAAGAGGAATGAGGAGATATCAAAAACGTTTACAAGGAGAAATTACCCGATATGCTGGACTAATATTGCCAGAGGAGCTGCAGAGAGCTATGTTAGAATGTCTTGACATATTTTACGAGAAACTAGATCATCGCTACAGAGCAGTGGATGATATTCCCGTAACATTTAGTGTTGTTCAGCCTTACACTCTGCTAACGTCACCAGATGAAGATCTTTGTGTTATAGTTCAAAATCTGACAAAAAGCTACGATGATTTTTCTGCAGGATATATGATTTTGGCGATTTTACGACTTGAAAGCTGCCAGCATTTCTTCCCAAGAAGCGGTTCAATGTAATTCATTGGTATTTTTGTCGTTAAATTGGGCTATTCTGAATCTGTTTGGAATCTAGCGCTGTGTCTAAGATTTTCTTACTATTAAGTTTCATATGAAGGAAGCTTTTCAAAATTCAATAAAATCTTACTTAATCTTTCGATTTTATCTATCGAAAATGACAAGAAAGTAAACTTTGATAATATAATAGAATATTTTAGCAAAATAAAGTCCCGTTAGCGTGTATATCATTTTTTGTTTTATTTTGGGGGAAGCTTGATAAAAAACCGCCCTGGGTAAGGTTTGATACTATAGTGAGTCAATAATGTAATCAAAATATTAAACGGAGTTTAATTATAACACTATTCAGCACTTTCCATATTGAAAAAAATACGCATTTCGTTTTCCATGATGCTGTATACACTCAAAATATTGTATCATGGACACTCTATTAGAAAGAAATGCAACGCTTAACTCGGTGCCTTTCATTCGTTTCAAGGTCACTGATTTAGGAACGTTTCTCTAGTATGAAGTGCGCACTTCCTATATTTTACAACCTCCTTGGCCCATCCACATGTTTTTAGGCCTCCATCTACTATTATAATCCACTTTCATAGCATACGACCTTTATTTATCACGATGGTATACGATATGCATCAAGTCTAAAAACATTTGAATATCGCGTGTGAATAATTAAGAAACGTACACGTGGCTTAGACATGCCTGCTATTACAAAACGTTTCGATGTGTACCGATATTTAATTGTTGTGTTGTAACTACATTTTAATTGTTTCACCTCGTATATGAATTATAATACTATAAACATATGGAGCGACATATGTATAGCCGCACCTAAATCAATAGAGGAACTGATATTATATTTTAAAACTCACGAGTTTTGTGTGAATTTGTTCCAGCCGGTGAAGCGGTGACACCCAAAACCTTGACAATTCGGACGGGTGCAAGGTGGATTATTTGCGATGGATTTATTGCCAGTAAAGTCAGTAAGATCGCAGAGCACGCAGGTACCACGGCCTGCATGTTTCTATTAGTTGCACGCCGATACAGCAGAAGTCGCAAACGATCACACTCATGCAGGAGCATAAACTGCGTCGTGGTATTGACATTAGTTTTATTCTTTTTTTTTTAGTACACATGAGTTTTTAGCCTAATACATCATTTTTATTTAAATGTACTTTTGGTATCAGTATTTCAAGGCGTAATTACGAACTTTAGCTTTATAATAAAAGAAATTTGTAATGATTATTTCACATCATATGATTTTGAACGGAGACTTTGTGTACTTGATTTTACTTAATTGCTACGCTAGATACTGCTCCCTAGGTTGCACTTTTTACTGAAAACTAGGCATTCCATCCTAGTCCTCAGGGATGACGACACATCTGATGCTTTGCCTTTTGAATCTTTCCATGCTAACCCTGCTTGCCATAAAACCCTTTCAAAAATTAAAAAAGAATATTGCCTTCATAATTACATATTATGCTTTCCATAAATAGTCACACAAATATATATACAAATAAAATTGAAGTCTCTGTAATCTTCTATATATTATATAAAAGAGAATGTCCTGAGTGACTGACTATAGTAGACGTTTAAATAAAAAATTGGATTGGAAAAGAAAGGAAAATTAAACCCTTAAAGGGGTAAAATGGGGTGTTACAGTTTGTATGGAACTTCTACCTTAATAAAGGTATTCTGTAAATAAAAAAATCTGTTTGCATTTAGTGATTTTTCAAAACTATCTTTACAAGCGGGCCAGAGGAGTTTAAAATTGTATGATTGACTCGATAGCTACCGAAAGTACTTTGTAAAATATACAGCCTGTATACGTTCCACTGCTGCGCACAGGGTTTCTCTCACTTCTGAGATTCTGAGGTTTTAGGGCAAGAAAGTGTCTGCGCGCTGCCCAAATGTTCGCGGACTTCACATGTCTTCGACATATTTTTTTTTATTTCTCAGATATGCAGGTTTCCTCACGATGATTTCCTTCACCGTTGAGCATGTGGTAAATCAGCACTTAAATTGCAATAAACATATGGCGGGTGGAAGGAAAAGTGGAGATCTCCCGCCGGGCAAGGTGCCCGGGGAGCGTCCAACGCTCCGAGTGGTAGTTCAGATCTATTCTATATATACTGCTTTAACTTCGGAACTTCGTTAGCGCTATTAAGGTTCGATGTGTTTCGCTTGTGGCACGACGACAGCGCCGCCACATCACCCCCCTGCTCAGACCGGAGGTCAATAGTACAGTCCAATTGCCGGTGCGTCCTTAATGCCAGTGGGGAATGCATGCTGTATGCGCAAGGGCAAGTGACGCCGTTGCGAACGATATTCCGGTGTGTAATGCAGGCCATACTACGCACTTGCAAGTGATGCCGGTGAGAACGATGAGCTGGACCAAGTGACAGGGATTGCCTTGTAGTCTGCGGTGAGTCGAGAAGAAGGCAAGTAATCTGCGAGAGTGCCGTGAAGCAGAGGCGAACAGTAAGGCTCAGAGCCGTGTCGCACACTGTAGCGCAGAGAGTAGCTTGAAGGAACAGGAAGCATTATTATGTGTGAAAATATAGCTTCCTTTTATTACGTAGGCATTAACTAAGAGAGGATTTTGAAAAATTCAAACCATCAGAGGATGAAATAAGGTTAAGGTTATGTGTGTATAGTGAAAAATAATTAAATGAATTTAGTAACTTGAAAATTGATACAGTTACTCTTATATTAAATTATTGAAATACGCATTATTTTAAATGTAACTAAAGTCTAAATAATGTGTTAATATATAAGATGGTATAATGTTTGCGCGGGGAAAAAAAATTTTTCAAACTTATGTACAGATGAGGACACATTTATACGTAGTAGAGCCATGCTGCAGCTATATTAGTTGTATAGTTGTAGAATGGGTCGTCTCGACCGGGGAAGGCCCACGCTCTCACAGAGTACCAGCGTAAAATGGCAGCTTGATACTGCTGTGTTTCGTATGGTGAGTGTAGAGAACCGGAGGCCCATTTTACTGGAAAAGAGGCATTCCAACTTAGTCCTCACGGGTGACGACGCATCTGCATTTTGATTCTTAATTGAGGATAAATGTAGATGTCTATGGGTCACAGCAACCACTCACCATCAGGTGGATTGTGTGCCTGTTTGTCACACTATCCTATAAAGAAAAACCAAATTATGGTGGTTATGGTTATTACACATTTGGAACTTTACAAAACCTGCCCCCATTCCCTCTTGAAATGTAGATCGATTAAAATGTTTTTATTTTATTATTATTATCATCATCATGATCATCATCATCATTACAGCTTTTCACAAGTCCACTGCTGAACAGAGGCCTCCCCCAAGGAATGCCACAAAGCACGGTCCTGAGCCACCTGCATCCACTTCCTGCATCTCTTACCAGGCCGTCATTCCATCTAGTGGGAAGACGCCCTAAACTTCGTCTTATTATTATTATAAAGCCATTTATTTCCTTAACAATTTTTAAATACATTTTATTAATTATTCATTCAATTTAATTATTTTAAATTTGTAACAAAATTTAAACAGACAAAAACTTTACAAAATCATGATACAATATTATTTAAATAATATAAAGTAATCATTACAATCAATAAACCTACTTTTTGACTCATATTTAATGAATTGTTTTTTATCTTATTCTTGTTAAAAACCTATCTACGAGTATAGGCTTTCTTCAGTTTCTTCCACTTTTTCCTATCCTTGGCCACTGAAATCCAATTGTCTCCCGCAAACTTTTCAATTTCATCCGTCCATTTCTCTAGTGGTCTAACTCTTTCTCGTTTTCCAGTAGCACCATACCACGTAGCAACCTTCTTAGTCCATATTTTATCTTCCATACGTGCAATATACCCTGCCCATTTTTATTTATGTTTCTTACAATGGAATAGGGCACTATTTACATTTTTACGATTCCTAATTTCAGTATTTGATTTTTTCTTTACGTTTCAGATTCGTATATAAACGTAAAATTTATATATCAAAGTTTGGCTTGCATATGACAGACAAAATTTTCTTTTTAAGTTTTAGAGGAAAGTTAGATTTTAAGATTTCTTTGTTACTCCAGAATTTTCCCCAGGTGATTTTCAGTTCATCACGTTGTCTAGATTTCTTAAAAAATAATTCATTGCTTAGATATACATACATACTTTTGAACATTTTCCAATGTTTGGTTGTTTACTTTAATTGGTCTTTCTAAGTTGTTGGACAATATTTTTTTTGTTTTTTTTCTAAGTTTAGTTCAAATCCAATAGCGTAACTGACAGAGTGAAGTTCATTTATCATTTCTTAAAGATGTGATGCTGTTTCTAATAAATAGATAAAGCCCAACCAGATGAAAGCCCTCAGCAGGGGAGACTAAACGGCTGAGGGTCAAGCTGATCATTAGTATTATTTTGTAACTTCTTAAAACGGTGTTCTAAATCAGCGATAAGAAAACAAATTAAGCAGTTTATTTGTTAACAGAGTTGGCCTACTTTCCTAAAATTGCTTTCGTTATGTAAATGTTCAGTAATGTTACGCTCATTATGATTCAAGCTTATTTAAATACAGAGCTTATGCTACTCGTAAAGCTATAAAACAACAAATTGCTAGTTTGAATAGTTTCAACACAATACTTCAGGTTATCGTCAACTATTGATTATACGTGATAAAGTAAAGTTGCAGCTATAATGTAGTTGTGGAACGAATGGGTGGACGCGATCAGGGAAGAATCATGTTCTCACAGAATACCAGCATAAAATAGCACGGCTCTAGCTGTTCGGCAAATTCGGAAGCACTCGGCTGCGTGGGAGCAACCGGTTCGGTTTTCTGCGCCTCGCCAGTCGATTAGAGATGAGACATACTTGCAAACTTTAATACCAGGGCTTCTAAGTACGAGTATGGAAAAATACCAGGGTCGAAAACCAGGTTTTAAAAATACTTGAAAGTATTTGTTAATGTCAATATATATATATATATGAATGCCTAATTTGATTCGGGCAAAAAAATTTAAAAACGTTCAGTATAGTTTTTAAATTTTTTTTGGTAACGAAATGAAATCTTTCCTTCCTACTTTTCGGCTTAGAACTCTTAATAAATAAAACTTTTAAAACTGTGTCTAAATTCAATATCCACGCGAAATAACTATTTAAAAATTAGGTTACGGTCAGTAGGTTACGTACTCAGTTCACAATAACAATTGAATTTACAAGAAATCGAAACAAAACTTTTACTTTCTCGAATACGTCCGGGATATCATCGGAATAATGTCGGATAAGACTCGCTCTTGGATCGGTACTCACACGTGCGTGCGGCTCCAACGATGATGTGTACAGCTGCCCATAGAACCTCTCAATCTCACTCAAAATCTCAGGTGCCCCGGAAACGATGCTGCCACATTCGGTCTTCAGCTTTGACAGTTGGCGCTTTCTGGCAGACAGATCTCTGGCAAAGACTTTGGAGCCTTGGTTCCGCTCGATCGCTTCTTCAATACGAGCTGTATTGAAGTTGCGTAAGTCCCGCCGCATGCATTTGGAGATCTGTCTGTTCAGTTGCCTGTATGCTGTTAAATCTGTTGAAGACTGTAGCTTCATCTCCCGTCTAACAGCCATGAGATTAAGAGTGTGATCGGAGAGTTTTTGTGTTCTTCTGCGGCGGGTCTTGCAGAACTTAGCTCCGACCGCATGGACAGTTTCCACGAGCTTGTCATTCAAATCGTCCACTTCATTGCAGTCTTCTAGGCACTGAAAACGGTTTTGTAACTCGAGCTGAAAGGTTTCGGGACTTTGGATTAGAGCACGAGGGGGACGGAGCGTTGACTTCATTAGACGTTACCTGTCCAAATTAACGTTTAGGTTCAGTGTGCCTCTAACCATTCGGTGATCGCTGCCGGTTTTCACCCTTGCGATCACTGAGACATCACTGAACAGTTGTCTAAGTGTTACCTAAAATGACTTAAAAATAAAAATATTATCCTTTTCAGCCATAGAGCAATACGGGCCACCGACGGACTGGAGGGGAGTAGCCATACCGTATTTTCTTGACACAGAAATGTCGAATAAGGAAATGGGAAATCTGCATACAGAAAAACAATCGTCAGTCACTAGTAAACGCACGCATAATAATTAAAACAATAAGCTAACAATTTATCACACACATCAAAGCAGTATCGCTCGGTGACAGCGACAACTCGGACATAGACTTGGATTAGTCGCACGACCGATCTGCATTGGTGTGGTGAACGGCCTGAGTTGGTAAACAAATCAGAAACAACATGACCTTTATTATTGTAATTTTTAAGTTTAAAATGAAGTTAATAACAATAATGTAATTATAAACTATTTAAATATGAAAGATTACGCCATTTTATTTTTTGTTTGTCATGGCACATCTCTTTTTGCAGCAAAAAACTGAACAGTTCTATATTTTTGCAGGACGTCGATTTAGCCGCGCTACTAGATTTAGTCTAATGGGCAGTGCGGCAACTATTTTAATTGTACGCATAGGACCTCGTTGACGTCCGGTACAATAATGGCATTGGGATGTTATTGAGGCTACACTGATTTACAGTTCATCAAGATGACTACTACGTCCATTATACAAAAGATAACAGCTTGTTTGACAGGAACCTAACTATTACCTATTCCATAATGATTTCTTATATATACGCGAATACAACACATTAAATAAAACTAATTTTACTGATTGTACAAAATTTTACGGATTAGTGTGAACATGTTCCAGATCATTCCCGCCATTACATTAGATTTGATAGATCACAAATCTTCGCAAAAGAACACCGATTCCTGACAAGGATGATTTGCAAGGCTATTGAAATTAAGAAACATCCTAATTTCAATAAATAAGATAGATGGGTGCTGTAATCTGATAGGGATCCTATAATTAACAAAATTAAATCCAATCCAAGCATACCACTGCAAGACTTCGAGATACTGTAAGCTCATTCTGCGTAGATCAGATCAAAAATTAATATTCAAAAACTGAAGGTAATCGGGCCAATTATGACATCGGGACGTCATACACCTCAGTCCCACCGTGATCATGGGTGCTGTAAAGCACCCGAAACGTCGGGAATTTAAAAAGTTAAATTAAATGCGATAAAATATATAGTTAAATCAATATATTTTATCGCAATAGTTTCATTTAACGTGTAGTCTTCGCGTAAATATAAGAAATGATTATGTGAACCAGTATGGGCTGGTAATAGCTAATAAAATTCGCCGATTAGAAGATCTCAAGACAAAGCGTGCGAGATATATAACATCTTTTAATTTCTTGAAGAGATGCAGAGACCATAATCTAAATCTTACGTGTGTCAAAATACCAACAAAAAAAGACATTCGAGGATGCGCTAAGATCTTTAATCAGGCAAGTAAAAAGTTGTTACGAACGGTGATTCAGCAAAAAAGGTTCGATCTACAATTCATAAATAATACAACAGACAATTTGTGCAGTGAGCTAAAGACAGTTTTAAATTGAAACTTCAAATAAACGCGATACATAGAGTATAATGAATGCAAAAATAAACAAATAGAAATGTACCAAAAATTAACAATCAAATCTTATTTTTTTTTTAAAAACCTTACCCCACACTAGGATTTTCTCCTGTATCGTGGAGGCAGTTTACAAACATATATTGCACAAGGACAAACATCCATACCCGGAACAATTATTCGTAGACCATACAAATACTTGTTCCGTGCGGGATTCGAACCCGGGGCCCCAAGCGTTGCAACTCATTGCTAAGCCACTACACCACGGAGCCGTCAAGATCAAATACCAAACATCAATCTCAACGCAGAAATGAAACGCAAACGTTGACAACAGACGCAAACAATAAACAACGCACGGTCTATAACCTTTCAAAACAAACAAGGAACGAACCATACGAACGAACAATAAAAGTATTGTCAAAGGGATTGAATTTTGCAATAACACCCAAAAAATCCCGTACGAAGCAATTATCTGTAGTGTAAGGGATTGTCTGTTTGAGAATAATATCGGTAAGGAAAATTTAGAGGCCAAACGTCAAGACATTTCATCCTTGTTACGTCGAAGTTCAGTGCCGAAACTAAATCTCCCCAAAAACGAGGTTAAAGCGTTGTACAACTTACGCAACAGACTAGAGTTCACGATTCTCCGCGCGGATAAAGGAAATGGTACGGTAATAATGGATACGTCAGAGTATAATTTCAAAATACATCAACTTTTATCGGACGTATGTATATACAAAAAGGTCAAAATAGACCCTACAACTAATACACTCAAAGCAACTACCGACTTAGTAAAAAAATAGTCCGAACAATTCAATCTCGACGTGAATTCGACAATACCATCATGTGCCAAACCACCGAGGTTGTATGGGTTACCGAAAATACACAAACCAAACGCTCCAACTACGTCCCATAGTAAGTCAGATCGATTTACCAACTTATAAGTTGGCTCAACACTTGGCAAAAAAAAAGGATTGCTACCATTTTGTTAGTAAGATAAAAAACCTACATCTCGCCGACAATGAACCTATGGTCAGTTTTGATGTTCAGTCACTATTCACATGCTTACCTATTGAAGACTGCATCTCAATTGTAACTAGGAAGCTAGAAGATATAAACATGCCTACAGAACGTGCAGTATTAATCAAACACTGCCTCACATCTGGCTATGTATTGTCGAAGAAAGAACTGTACAAGCCAGTAGATGGTGTGGCGATGGGTTAGTCTGTATCTCCCGTAGTCGCCAACATATTCATGGAGAAATTCGAGGAGAAAGCCCTTCGTACTGCTCCTGTAAATCCAAGATTCTACATTGGTACGTAGACGATACTTTCACAATTTTACTACCTGACAAATTAACTGCATTTCTAGACCACATTAAATCCACAAACTCTAAAATACAATTCACAATGGACTTTGAAACAAACAATTCTTTAGCTTTATTAGATGTTTTAGTCATCCGAAATCATGATAACAATATTGGTCACACTGTGTATAGGAAAAAACCCATACCAACCGATATTTAAATGGTGAATCGCATCCATCCATCACAATTAGCTATTGTGGGAAAATCTTTGTTTCAGAGAGCACGAGGGATCTGTGACAGGAAGCATCTAGCCGCCGAGCTTCAGCACGTCGAGCAAGTATTGCAATATAACAGCTTCGGGTCCCACGCCTACGTCACAGTGACCGAGTGAAGCTGACCACAGGCGATTGTATGTCTGCTGTACTACCCTATTTCAGAGGAGTCACAGACTAGGTTGGCTACGTCTTGAAGCGAGCTTCCATTAAAACATACTTCAAGCCGTCGAATAAGATTAATTAATTTTTACTATCTGTCAAGTGTCATATCCCTCTACAAGATGCAGGAGTGTACAAGCAGGATTGTGAATGTGTCCTCTTTTACATAGGACAAACAAAAATATCTATTAAAAACCACGTGAAAGAACGTACAGCTGACTTGAAGCACCGACGTTCCAGGAAGTCTGCAGTGTGTGAACATGTTCTAGATCGTCCCCGCCATTACATTAGATTTGATAGACCACAAATCCTCGCAAAAGAACACCGATTCCTACCAAGGATGATTCACGAGGCTATTGAAATTAAATAAAAAAAACATCCTATTTTCAATAGAGAAGATAGATGGGTGCTACCATCTGCTTGGGATCCTATAATTAATAAAATTAAATCCAAACCCAAGCATACCACTGCAAGACTTCAAGATACTGTAAGCTCATTCTGCGTAGATCGGACCAAAAATTAATATTCAAAAACTGAATGTAATTGGGTTAACTATGACATCGGGACGTCAAACACCTCAGTCCCCCCGTCACCATGGGTACTGTAAAGCACCCGAAACGTTGGGAATTTAAAAAGTTAAATGAAACGCGATAAAATCCGTTAAATTAGCATCTATTCCTCTATTATTATTATCAACCCTAACACAGCCCATCCCAAGGAGGTTAAAATATAATATAGGGAAAGAGCGCTTGAAACATTGAAAACGTTCCTCATTTTTCTTAGAAAGAGAGGCACCGAGTTTTGTATTTTATCTCCTTCTAACATTGATAAATGTTAAAAAAAATAAAAACATTACCAACATTTAGACAGTTATTGATTTAAAGTAATATTTTAGATGTATGTAATATCATAGTTAGTATATTCAATATTGTATTTTAATTAAGCTTATAAGATAACACGAAAAAAACACTAAAACACTTTAATGTATGAAATTTATGACTCCAAATATCAAACAATTAAATTCTAATGTAATATTAAATGGAGAGAAACTGAGTATTGTAGATATCATCACTTTTCTTGGAATCACATTAGATGCCAAGCTTCAATGGAGCCCCCATGTATCAAAATTAGCAAGCAGACTTAGCTCTGCAGCATATGCTGTAAAAAAGGTTAGAAGTCTTACCAGTGTTGAAACAGCTAGACTAGTTTACTTTAGCTATTTCCATAGCATAATATCGTATGGTATTTTGCTATGGGGACACGCAGCTGACACTGAAATTATATTTGTTTTACAGAAGAGAGCCATAAGAGCAATTTATGATTTAAAGCCTAAAGAGTCGCTGCGATAAAAATTTAAGGAAATTAATACATTAACTTTGGCCTCTCAATACATTTATGAAAATGTAATGTACGTACACGAAAAAAAAAGTTGTTTTACAAGAATAAGTGATATTCATTCAATAAATACTAGGAACAGACATAAGCTAGTAGTACCAATTACTCGACTCCATCGAGTCAGTAATTCATTCTTGGGGCGATGTATACGCTTTTACAACAAAACTCCAGAAAATATACAAAATTTGACCTGCTCAAAAACTTTATTAAACTAAGTTTGTATAAAAAGGGTTATTATAATATTAAAGAATTTATGGATGATCATAACCTCTGGAAATGTGGTGATCGCTACCAAGCTATTTCTAATTTGTTGTGTTGTTAATTTGTGTTACATACAAGATTGTAAGCTGTTATTTAAAAAAAATCCCGCTGGGTTTCTTGCTGGTTCTTCCCAGCACAGAAGTTTTTTTTCGAACCAGTGGTAATTAAACAAAAGAGTGACTTTCAATAAGTATTATTTATAATCTATATTGAGTAAAAAAGTTTCTGTTTCTGTTTCTGTTACAGCAATGTTCTTTCCCTAAAAACTAGGAGGTGTATTTTACGCTATATATGACACACTATTTTAAAAATTGACGTTGTCAAATGAATGAATATACTGGTTTTTTTATATAGAATAGGGTGACAAACGAGCACACAGTCCACCGGATGGAAGTGGTTGCTGTGGCCCATAGACATCTACATTTATCACCGTTTGCAATCAAAATGCAGATGCGTTGTCACCTTTGAGGACTAAGATGGAATGCCTCCTTTCCAGTAAAAAGGGTCTCCGGTTCTCTACACTCACCATACGAAATACATCAGTGTCAAGCTGCTATTTTTCGCTGGTATTCTGTGAGTGTGTGGTCCTTCCTCGGTCGAGCCGACCCATGTGTGCTACAACTATACTACTTATATAGCTGCAGCATGGCTCTTACACGTAGAAAACGCCTTGTGCTAATCATTCGCTAAATTTATGTGGAGTGCACTATATATATAAACATAATTCTTATTACTTACTAGGTACTTACGCGACGTGTCCATCTGCGGTGTCAGTTTGAAAATACTTGCAAAGAGTATAGTGATATATAAGGAAGAATACTTGCATAGAAATTAGACCCGCTTTCCATGTTAGGCTATTATGACTAAGGACCAAAGTCGTATAAATAAAAAAAATACTTTGAAGTTCAAAGTATTTTTCATTCACAAATACGATTGAGTTTCTTATTACTATTGAGATATGGATAATTTTCCTATGCAAGTATTCTCATACTTGCAACTATTTTTTGGTCGTAAAAGAGCGCCGTACTTTAAAGTTAAAACCTGGTAGCGTAAATACGATCTCATTGCGATGTGAGGGACGTGTCTAGCCGTGGTGTTAAAATTTGAAAATACTTGCATAGGAATTTCACCAGTATTCCATGTTATCCTACTATGAATAAGGAGAAAAGTCGTATAAATAAAAAAAATACTTTGAAGTTCTAAGTATTTTTCGTTCACAAATACGATTGAGTTCCTTACTACTATTGAGATATGGATAATTTTCCTATGCAAGTATTTTCATCATCATCATCATTACAGCCCTTCACAAGTCCACTGCTGAACATAGGCCTCCCGTGGCGTGAGTATTTGTGTGTTCTTCCATGGAAAATTCTAGAAGGATCTTGTCTCTTCTAGTTCTACTACTCGATACTAGAGGGCGCTAGTTGTAACTAGTGTTTCCATGTACCAGGCATTAATAGTGGCGCTCAAGATTACGAACTTCTCTCCAATTATATATATTTCGAAACAAAGCTTTCTCCGACGTAATTGCAGTTTATTCTTGAATCCGCTCATATATGAAATTAAGGCGCTGCGCAAACGTGCACACTTTTTGATAAGGACACGGAACACATCACAGGAAACCGTAGTTGCAGTGTCCACTAACGGCAATCAAACTCAGTTGCCGGTTGCTACATCTGGACAATGGTAACAATTCGTTGCTGGTTTTCCGTCAGTTTCATTGCAAAGAAAAATAAAATAACACAAGATATAAAAAACAGGATTTGGGTAAAGTCAAATTAGGTCCCCATTTCTGCTAACAGCAGCTGAACAAAATGACAGCAGCGCAGATTTTCAAATAGAGCCTAATATTGGCTTCACAGACAGTCATATATTACCTGAAGCTAAAAATTAAAGAAAAACATTCAGAGAAGTGAGTGGGGAAAGAATTAGCATAATAAGAGTTATTATTTGGAAACAATTATATATTGTTTAAGCGAACATAAACATACACTCACATATATACCCATATATATCTTTACATGCATACACGTTTACATGTGCATATACATGAGAAAATGCTCAACAGTTCAACAACATGAAGTATATCGTCCAACTTTAATAAAATAAACTAAACATTTGAATTTTATTGAAAACTACAAGAGATGTAACCACACCATCAACGAAAATAAACGAAACAGTGAATAAACTGAAAATTAATATGGAGATAAAAAAAAAAAGAAAATTAAAAACAGTGAGTCTTATATATCTATATTTCTATTATTAAATGGAGGTCCTTTAAATTGTACACGTAAAAAAGTAAATTTTTAAAATTACGAGGGATTTTGTTCTTTTTTTTTTTAAATTAATATCAGTTTATTTTTTATATATTCCTATAGTTTTTAGAGCACGTATTGGTGGTGGCAGATTGTTCCAGCATCAAAAAGCTGCGTACCTGAAGAACCTTCTAAATGCCATTGTTCTATGTTTTGGAATAATAAAGATATAAGTTTCGGATATTTTGATTGTTCGCTAACCCACACTAATTTGTCATATAGAGAGGGAATGGGTTAGCGAACAATCACAAGTAACGTAGAGTTTTTGATGCAATTATTCCAAATAATAGGACAACAAGGTGTAATTTTCGATACGATGACATTTTTATTAGGCCTGTATTACGAGTATTTAGAAAAGGAGTAACATACGAACGAGGTGGTATGTGAAAGCAGAACACACGCTGTATGAGCTTATGAGTCCTATAACTTAATAGACAAGGTCCAAATACCACGTTGCAGTAATTTAATTTGGACAAAATCAAAGACTCGCATAGTCTTATCCTCATTAGCTCTATTAAGAATGGTCTGATTTCATAGTAGAGTTTTAATCTATAAAAACAGTTTCTTACACTTTGTGTGACATGTGTTTCGAAACGCAGGTGATTGTTAAGCTTAAACCAAAGGCGTCTAGCCTCGGAGATTTGATCCATAGGATTGTTTCTAATTTTTAAATATATTAGGACATTTACAAGTTTAGCAATCATATTATTGACCCCATTAACATTGACTTTGATTTATCAGGATATAACAGTGGTAGAGCCACGCGGCAGCTTTTGCTGTCGCACGGATGGACCGGCTCGAACCGGGGTGATACCACGACCTCACAGAAAACCAGCGTGAAGCAGAGGGTTAAGGTGAAAATATAGCGTGAAAAGAACAGGTCCAACTACCGACCCCTGTGGGACACCTCGTGTAACATTCTGGGGGGCTAATTGAATCCTAGTACCGTCACTTTTAATGATTTCCACACGTTATTGCATTCCAGTGAGCTAATTGTCAAACCATTTGACTGCATTAGCATCAAAGCCATAGTATGTCAACTTAGCCAGGTGTAATGACTGATCGATTAAATCAAATGATCAGGAGAAGTCTAAGAGCACCGAAATCGAGCATATACTCTATTTTGAGCTGCAAGCAGATTATCGATTACCTCAATCAAAGCCGTAGTAGTGCTGTGGCCCTTGCGACAACCAGATTCAAAACAGGCAGTACGCCATTGATTTCAAGGTATTCTGTCATCTGCTTGCAAACTATCTTTTCTAGTATTTTGTAAATACAGGGCAACAGACTAATAGGTCGCAGGTCTTGAATCGAAAGACGGTTGATCTTCTTTGTTAAAGGTTTGACAATTGCGAGTTTCCATAAATGTAGAAACACTGCACTCTGGGTCGATTAATTTCCCGCATAGCTGTAGTCTTATTTTTATCCTAAAGTAATCAATGTTTTCTTTTCTTTTGCAGTGTACATATAAAAATAACATGGCAGGTGATTTAAAAACTTTATTAAAGAAGTGTTTTTTGATAAAATCAAAGCTATACAACAATTATTCAAAATTAATTAAAAGTACCTATTTCTGAAATTTCTGAGTAGCAACGTCTATACTTAGCGGAGCGTTTTAATAAATTTGAAACGTTATATTCCGAATTTGACTAATTACAGACAAACATAGAAGTGCTTGCTGATGATGCGGGGTCTACGTTAGTTGACCGTGAGCACTTTGACCGTCAGTTCTTCAATCTGGTAGCCAGCACGCGCAGCTTGCTTGGTGCTTCGTCCAACGGTGCTGGGTCGGAAGCGGGCTTCATAGATGCTGACTCAGGTGCGAACTGTTCTAATAAAAATAATTTTGTTCGTTTTCCTAAAATTGATTAACCTCATTTCGATGGAAACTACCAATGCTGGCTTGAATTACGAGATATATTTACGTCATTGATTCACGAAACTCTAATATTAATGAAATAAACAAGTTCCATTATTTGTGCGCTTCATTGCAGGGAAACGCAGCCTTAGTTATTAAAATATTGATTTTAAAGGCGATCATTATAAAATTGCGTGGGACATGTTATGTGAGCGATATAACAACAACCGCCTTCTTGTGAATAATCATGTGCAAGCTTTATTTGATGTCGGTCCTATAGTCAAGGAGTCAAGTATCTCAATCAAAAACCTCTTAGATAAAATTAATCAAAATGTAAGAGCACTAACAAAATTAAATCAGCCCACTCAATATTGGGACACATTATTAATATTTGCCATGACAAAAAAAAAATTAATTTGACAACAATTCGTGACTGGGAAAAGCATAGGAACAAAAGATGATCCTACTTTAATGCAATTTTGTTCTTTTTTAAGCAGGAAAATGGAGTGGTTAGAGTCTGTCGAGTCAAATATCAATTCTTCTCAGACCAATACTATTATAGCTTTAAATTTTAGTCATATATATAAACATTCTAATGTTAAAGTCGCTCAAGTTAATAAAAAAGTTGATAATAATTTTAATAAAATAAATATATGTCCACTTTGCTCCCGGGCGCATACTTTATATAAACGTGATTCCTTTAAAACTTAACTATAGAGGATCAGATAAAAAAGGCAAACGATTACAATGTTTGTCTTAACTGCTTGCGCGTCAGACATTCTGCTAAGCAGTGTAATCTCACACATTACAAATATTGCAAATAAATCACAATACGCTTTTGCATTTAGAATCTAATGAACCCAAACCATTTTCTAATCCATTGCCTTCTGCTATGCCTTCTGCGTCAAATATCGCACTATCAGCCAATTCCTTGCAGCTTACTACTTCTTCGCATGTTTTACTGTCCACAGCTATGGTAAACGTGATCAGTGGGACGGGTAAAAAGTAAACTGCGCGGCTACTGCTGGACAACGGTAGCACGGCCGACTTTGTTACGCAGAGACTATCAGAGAAACTGGATTTGTCACATCGTGGTACGAGTACCAAGGTAACATGTATTAATAACCACATATCCACCAATTCACAGTTGAGTCTTTATGCTGTGCCTTTACTGTTGATATCGAGTGTTATATTTTAACTGAAATATCAAAGTTTCTCCCGTTTTCATTCGTGCATATAAATCACGTCCCTATTCCTTCAGGTCTTACACTAGCAGACTCGAACTTTAATGTTCTGTCAGTCGTAGACATCCTGGTAGGAGCTGAGGTGTTTTGGAATGTCTTAGGCAGCAGAACTATCCCCCCCGAACGGGTTTCGTCCTTGTCGTGGCGGGGGGCTTAGTAGCCGCGGCTTGGTCACCCGCGGTGAACAAAGAAAAACCTCTTGGCTGGCCCGTGGTGTAGGACCGGTGCTGATGCGGTGAGATGGGTGTACTCTCCCCCTTCTGTTGCAGCCGAGGTGGAATAGCGGAGGAAGAGGAGTGTTGGTATGGCGATGCGCCACTCGCTCTATCCTCCACGACTCTGCCGGGGCCGCACCGTTGATGCGGTGGTGGTGGGGCCGCGGGAAGAGAGGAGTGTCGGTATTGCGTGGCGCCGCTCTCCCTACCCTTCGCAACCGAAACTTGGTTGGCGGCGGAGGCAGAGACCAGATCCGCTGCAGGGGTCGGGAAAGCGGGTGCTACTATGCGCTCATTTTTCCTGGCCCCATGGCCCCCACGTATCGGACTTGGGGGGGTCGGATACGTAGGTGAAGTGGGAGACCGTGGAGGGAGGCGCGCCTTGTGTACCTGTTGCGCCTTGCCTGAAAAGGAGAATGGGGAGGAAAGGTCCTCCCCCGAGAATGGGCTGCCATGGGGCGCCCGGCGCTGGTGGGCCCGCGGATGTGTGGGGAAGCGTACCAGTGGCCGTAAATTTTGGGACGAAAAGACAGGATTTTAAGATGCAAAGTGCATAATGTGGACTAATTTCAAGGAGACGGTCAGCAGAATTTTGAAATTTATTAATTGAATCATAAATATATTCAGAAATAGATTCATCAAAAATTGGAGAACCTAAAAGGTTAAGTTAATTACTGTTAACTATTTTAATATTAGGAGCCAAAATATAAAATTTGTGTTTTACGTCATTTAAATTTAAGTCGCAGTTATTTATAAAAAGTTCGCATTTGCGAAAATTAAGCTCCAAACCAATGGCTTCAAACGGACTTTTGATTGAAAAAAGATCCAAAAACACAGTATCCACATCACCTCCTAGTGTTCCGTTGTCCAAATACCAAACGTTGAATTTCATCATCATCATCATCATTACAGCCCTTCACAAGTCCACTGCTGAACATAGGCCTCCCCCAAAGAATGCCACAAAGCACGGTCCTGAGCCACCTGCATCCATCGACTTCCTGCATGTCTTACCAGGTCGTCACTCCATCTTGTGGGGGGACACCCTACACTTCGCCTACCGGCACGAGGCTGCCACTCGAGAACCTTTCTTCCCCATCGGTTGTCGGTTCTTCGAGCTATATGGCCGGCCCACTGCCACTTCAGCTTACTAATCCGTTGGGCTATGTCGGTCACTCTGGTTCTACTGCGGATATCCTCATTCCTAAGTTTATCACGAAGAGAAACTCCGAGAATAGCCCTCTCCATAGCTCGCTGAGCGACCTTGAGCTTCCTCATACGGCCAGCAGTGCAGGACCACGTCTCAGTTCCGTAAGTCATCACTGGCAACACGCACTGGTTGTACAATTTCGTTTTAAGGTTTTGAGGTATGTCTGACGAGAAGATGTGTCGTAGCTTCCCGAACGCTGCCCAGCCGAGTTGAATCCGTTGATTGACCTCTCGGTCGAAGTTGGACTTACCTAGTCGGACTATTTGTCCCAGGTAAACATACTCGTCAACAACTTCGAGCTTAGTGCTCCCAACAACTACCGGCATAGGTGTGACATGGACATTAAACATGATCTTTGTTTTGTCCATGTTCATCTTAAGACCTATCCGTTGGGAAACACTATTGAGGTCATTGAGCATAGTGCTTAGGTCCTCCAGCGATTCTGCCATAAGGACTATATCGTCGGCAAATCGAAGGTGAGTGATGTACTCGCCATTGATGTTGATACCGTATCCTTTCCAGTCCAGAAGCTTGAAAACGTCTTCCAATGCAGCGGTGAAGAGTTTCGGGGATATGACGTCACCCTGTCTTACACCTCTCTGCAATTGGATAGGTTTCGTATTCTGGTTCTGTACTCGGATAGCCATCGTAGCCCTACTGTACAAGCACTTCAACACTTCGATATACCGACAGTCAACTTGGCACCGCTGAAGGGACTGCAGCACCGCCCAAATTTCGACGGAATCAAAGGCTTTCTCATAGGCCACATACGCCAGACATAGTGGCAAATTGTACTCTTCGGACTTCTGTACAACTTGCCGAAGGGTATGTATGTGGTCTATGGTGCTAAATCCCTTTCGGAAACCGGCTTGTTCGGGAGGCTGAAAGTCGTCAAGTCTGCGTGCGAGACGATTCGTAATGACTCTCGAAAACAGCACGTAGACGCGGCTCAGAAGGGAAATCGGTCTGTAGTTCTTCAAGAGAGCGTTGTCACCTTTCTTGAAGAACAAGACCACCGCAATTCTGCTCCACGCGTCCGGTGTAATGCCACCATGGAGGACAGAATTAAAGAGCTTCTGAAGGACTTCAAGTACCGGTCTTCCACCCGCTTTCAGAAGCTCCGCTGTAATTCCATCCTCGCCTGGGGCCTTACCGTTTTTAAGGTGCTGGAGAGCCATCCTAATCTCGCTCAGACTGACATCCGGGATATCTTCGGAATAGTGTCGGATGAGACTCGCTCTTGGATCGTTACTCACACTTGCGTGTGGCTCCAACGATGATGGAAACGTTGAATTTAGAATTTAAATTTTTAATGATTGAATTTAAAGACAAACTAAAAATTACCGGCCCAAGGTGATCACCCTGTTGACAAACTACTTCCGAGGACAGTTCATCAGAGAGATATAACAATTTTGTTGGGTCAGCGTAACTGACAAGAAGATAATTGTATATTTCCGGTATATGTTGTTTTATTTCCGTCAGCAGGGTATCCTTATTTACCGAATAGAATGCATTTTTGACATCAATTTTGAGCAACATGTCAGGCTGTCCGTTAGTTAGGAAAGAGCGTAGGGCATGGACGGCTGCCTCACACCCTCCTTTTACACTGAAGCGTAACTGTACGTGTTAAAATTTCAAATTTAATTTTGGTAAAATATGTCGAACAGCAATTTTGGAGGCCAGACATCGTGTTGGTTTTTGTGAGGGTAATGAGATTCGCGCCGAAAGAATGGAAACAATTTCTTTTATAGAATAAGGGTGACAAACGAGCACACAGTCCATCTGATGGTAAGTGGTTGCTGCGGCCCATAGACATCTACATGTATCCTCTATTAACAAATCAAAATGCAGATGAGTTGTCACCCGTAAGGACTAAGATGGAATGCCTCATTTCCAGTAAAAAGGGCCTCCGGCCACCTGCACTCACCAAGCGAAACGCAGAGGTAAACCTCTACTTCACGCTGGTATTCTGTGAGGTCGTGGTACCACCCCGGTTCGAGCCGGCCCATCCGTGCGACAGCAAAAGCTGCCGCGTGGCTCTACCACTGTTTCTGGATTGACATTGCCGGAACACATAAAGTTGATTAACTTAGTGATGGATTTACAAGTTGCTTGCCTGCATCACCTTTGAATGCGATGTTAAGTCTTTCAAATGTTGGAGTGAGATTCCATCCAAACCTGCAGCCGAAACTGGCTTAAAAGATAAAATGGCATCCGTAACAACTTTGTTTTGAATTTGAAGGCATGTTTGCCCTGCTGTTTTTCGGTCGAGTAAATATGGATTTACTGGAGCTGGAGGATGTTTTGTCCGTAAGGCCTGAAGGGTGTCAGGGGTATGATAGTATGACGTAGGAGAACAAAAGGCGAGCGGCATATTTGAGATCTCCGTCACAGATTTTGTTTTCGATGAGTTTGTTGCGATAACAAGGGGCATCATGTTTGATCAGAGGTGCGGGATAAGCCGAGAAGCTTACAGCACAGTTATTTATAATTTTTTGTGTCAAGGCTAAATTCGGTTTATCAGTTTTTGTCACATGTAGTGTGACGTATGAGAATAAAAAAAGGTTCTGCCTAGTTAGCTCACAAAATGTCTTAATTGGAGTAGAAAGCCAACCCAAGACTATGGTTGCGTCACATCAGAATCTACATCGGTGAATGAGTAAAGTTAGCGCTTCCTGAACCTTAGTACACAGCCTGGTATCTAACAAAGCTCCACGCAGTTCAATACTTGTTATTGTCGTCGGCTAAACCAGGTTCGGCTGCAGGTGTGGATGGAATCTCACTCCAACATTTGAAAGATTTAACATCGCATTCTAAGGTGATGCAGGCGAGCAACTTATAAATTAAATCACTAAATTATTCAAATTTATGTATTCCGGTTATGTCAATCCAGAAATTGTTCCCATTCTTTTCGGCGCGAATCTCATTACCCTCACCAAAACCAACACGACGTCTGGCCTCCAAAATTGCTGAGCAACGTATTTTACCAAAATAAATTCGGAATTTGAACCCATAAAGTTAGGCTTCATTGTAAAAGGTGGGTGTGAGACAGCCGTCCATGCCCTACCTCTTTCCTAACTACCGTCAACTACAGCCTAACATGTTGCTCAATGTCAAAAATGCATTCTATTCCGTAAATAATGATACCCTGCTGACGTGCATCTTTCTAATGAACTGTCCTCGGAAGTAGTTTGTCAGCAAGGTGATCCCCTTGGGCCGGCAATTTTTAGTTTGTCTATAAATCCAATCATTAAAAATTTAAATTCTAAATTGAACGTTTGGTATTTGGACGACGGAACTTTAGCAGGTGATATGGATACTGTGTTTTCGGATCTTTCTTTAATCAAAAATAAATTTGGAGCCATTCGTATGGAGCTTAATTTTCTTAAATGCGAACTTTTTATAAATAACTGCGACTTAAATTCAAATGACGTAAAACAAAAATTTAATATTTTGGCTCCAAATATTAAAATAGTTAACAGTAATTAACTTTACCTTTTAGGTTCTCCAATTTTTGATGAATCTATTTCTGAATATATTTATAATTCAATTAATAAATTTCAAAATTCTGCTGACCGTCTCCTTGAAATTAGTCCACATTATGCACTTAGCATCTTCAAATTCTGTCTTTTCGTCTCAAAATTTACGTATGTGCTCCGTTGCTGCTTCTTTTGGAATCACTCAGATCTTTTGACACAATAATATGCACTTGACCGAGCAATCTTGGACCCAAGCATCCGTTATGGTGGTTTAGGGATTCGCAAAATTTCCAGTGTATCTTTACCAGCCTCTTTATCTTCCTATCTTCTGTCCATAGTTCAGCAAATCTCATTAGTAAAATTTTAAGGGCATCCCCTTCAAACTTTAAGATTGCTGGCTTGGAAGAGGCTAGAAAATCTTTCTTAATTGCATGCCCTGGTCAATATTTTCCAGTTTCTCCAAATTCACAGAGGAGCTGGGACGGCACAAACTGAAAATTGACTTATGACAATCTTTTGAGCTGCAGTACAGGTTCGGCGCGTGCTAGGCTTTTAGCCATTGGTACGCATGAGGCGAGCTACTGGCTTCACGCTTCACGTCAAATACAGGAACAGTTCTTGAGCCTGATACACTCCGAATCGCAACCTTTCTACGGCTTGGGGTTCCGGTCTGTGCACCTCATAAATGTCCCTGTGGCAGTGATGTCGTCAAGCTAGGACATCACGGACTGTCATGCCAAAAAAGTGCAGGCCGCTTCTCGAGACATGCAGCACTTAACGATATCATACGCCGGTCCCTTGCCACCGTCAACGTGTCAAGCCTACTTGAGCGCTTTCGTATTGCAAGAGACGATGGCAAGAGACCGGACAGTATGAGTTTGATTCCATGGAAAATGGGCGGGTTGCTGGTATGGGATGCAACCTTTTTAAACACGCTGGCCCCTTCCCATCTCATGGAACCAACAACAGAGCTGATGCGGCTTGTGAAGCGGCTGCAAAAGCTAAAGCATACAAATACAGGGATCTAGGCTCCGAATATGTTTTTGTCCCATTTGTTGTCGAGACCCTTGGTCCGTGGGGTCCTAGCGCTATAAGGCTTTTTAAGGAAATAGCAAAAACGTTTGTCCACATCACAGGAGACCGAAGTGCTGGCAGCTACCTCGGACAAAGAATTAGTCCAGCTATTCAAAGGGGGAACTCTGCCAGTATTTTCCGAACCTTGCCTAACGGGACTCTTTTTTAATAATATATTTAGATTATTATATTATAGTTTTAAGTTTTTAGTTTTAGGTTCATTATTCTAGTATATATTTTATTTTATAAATTGTGTAATGTAATTTGTTATCAAGTGAACATTCCGTGTGAGAGAAAGGTTCTGTAGATATATAAAACACTGCTAGAAAGGACAATGCCAGAATTTCCACACACGCCCCTTATAAAAATTTGGTGTTCACGATTGCCATATACGTTATTTTTCTGTTTTGTTCATTTATCAAAATTTTATATATTAAAATTTTTAGAACTTGCGTTTTTTATTGAATTTTAATAACTATATTTATCTTATATTTTATAATGGTATTAGTTGCAGTTTATTGTAATTGTAATATATAAAATATCAGGCGCTAATAAAATGTGTAAATAATGATTTTAGGAAATAACTACCGTTGGATTTGGATAAAACAATTATATGATCACCGACATCTGTGATATTCTCCTGTTTTGAAGTTAAAAATTCTAACACTATAAGATAGTCACAACGTGTTCCTTAACTGGTTTAGGTTTAAAAAAATAGGTTTCGATATGTAAATATTACTCTTGATGTTATGTCAATGTAGGATATAGTAGGAATGTTTTCTGCTTGGAGTCTGGGTAGTTACGACTTTTCCACTTCAGTCGACATGCTGCAGTGCGTACACTATTGTGGACCTCTCTGAAAGGTATAGAAAGTCAGTATAAAGCCAGCCTGTGAGTCATTCTTCCTTAAATCACAACGTATATGTAGCCTACTTTGTTTGAAGTTCACTGTAGGTAGGTCTATGTGAGTCAGTTACTGTCAGATAGGCTGTGAGATTGTTTGTCATTTCAGTTTTTGTTAAATCATTACATGACATAATATCATTCATGTAGGTGTCTTGTCAATGACAGCTACCTTGAGCGGCGATCATATCAGCTAAAATTTCTCATCATAAACTTTGCTGCCAGTTAGCTGGCTATATAATGTACGTCTGACATTTTTAACATTGTAATGGAGTGCAGATGGCGCTGGCACACAAGTAACATCGTCTCGTTTAAATATTTAATTTAAAAATAGTACCAGTGAGTTATTTTGTATGATAGCGTTAAATTCAGTGGTTTTAGCTACTATATTATAACAGTGATAGTATTATCTATGTGTGTTATTGTGTGAGAAAGAAAGATTTTAAGATTTTCAAATCCGTTGTATTTGAATGTATTGTGACAAAATACTAGTTCTGCCTTTAATATAATAGTTCAAAAGACGGTTTACATAGTGAAATTAGGCTAAACTATACAATAAGTTATCTTCAGTTTTTAAATAGTTTGTAATTTTAATACTTAATCTTATGACGGTTATGTACCTACTCAGTACAATTTAAAATTTATTCACAACTCATAGGGTATTAAAGATCTGCGTAACGGTGTCATCTTGAAGTAAATCGTAGAATCAAAATAATCAATATTTCTTCATCCGCTTAATTGAATTGAGAAGATGGCACCTCCAACTATGAATAAAGTTCTTTGCAATGGATGTTCACAATAAATTGCTAGCAGACAGTTTTTAAAATGTTATGTTTGCACCAAGCATTATGACCTTCTGTGTGCAAATGTATGTGAAAAACGATTCTTTAATACCATGACTACAGAACATAAAAGAAAATGGAAATGTCAGGAATGTTCAAGTAGGGAATCTAAGACTGACAACACAAACACGCCTATTAAGCAGGATTTAATGGATTCCAGCTGTACGAATGTCACCTTACGTGGTCGCGCTTATAAGCCGAATCCATCGGTTCCAACTGCAGATACCCCAACGATGTCGGATATAGAGTCCACTGAATTGGCGACTGAACTGAGATTACTACGGTAAGAGCTAAAACAGATGTGCACTAATATGCAGGAACTAAAGGACACCATCACAAATCTGGTTGCGGCTATTAATGGATGCAACCAACGACTCGACAGCCTCGAGGCTCGAGTGGAGGCCGTGGAATGTCATCAGTATGGTAGAAAATTAAATGACACCTCTCATTTAGAAAACATAATTGCTGATTTGAAGGCGGAACTCAACGATCGGGACCAAGATTTGCTGTGTAATGATATTGAGATCTCGGGAATACCAGAGGAAAAAAACGAACGATCCGTTCACCTGGTATTGGCAGTAGCTACTAAGTTGGGAGTCACTCTAGAGGAGCGAGACCTCGTGAATGCGAAGCGTGCAGGGCCCATTCGGCGCGTAGTGGACTAAAACGATAGTCTACGGCCCCGTCCCTTGGTGGTTTTTTTTTTTTTTTTATAGGAGAGGGGGCAAACGAGCATGCGGCTCACCTGATGGTAAGTGACTACCGCCGCCCATGAACAACCGCAACACCAGGGGAATTGCAGATGCGTTGCCGGCCTTTTAAAAAGGAGTAGGCTCTTTTCTTGAAGGCCCCTAAGTCATATCGGTCCGGAAAAATCGCTGATGGTAATCGATTCCACAAGGAAGTCGTGCGAGGAAGAAGACATCTTCTAAATCGCACAGTGGTGGACCGCCAATCATCCAGATGGTGTGGATGGTATCGGGAGTTCTGCCGCGATGTGCGTTCATGAAATTTGGCGGCTGGGATTAATCCGAACAATTCCTCAGAGCACTCCCCATGGTAGATGCGAAAGAAAATGCAAAGAGATGCAACATCTCTTCGCAGTGCAAATGAATCGAGCCGATCGGAAAGGGCTCGGTCGTCGACGATTCGAGCCGCTCTGCGCTGGATGCGGTCAAGTGGAAGGAGCTGGCACTGGGGAGCCCCTGCCCAGAGATGGGAACAGTATTCCATGTGAGGCCGAACCTGCGCCTTGTAAAGTTGCAGGCGGTGTGCCGGCATGAAATACTGTCCCGCTCTGCTGAGCACGCCAAGCTTTTTAGAGGCCAATTTGGCCTTCTCTTCCAAGTGACCACGAAACTGCACGTCACTCGATATGTCGACTCCGAGGATACCGATACTGGCTGAGGCAAGAAGGGGAGTGCCTTGAAACTGAGGAGATACGACAAAGGGGTTCTTTTTAGCGGTAAACGCGCAAACTTGTGTCTTCTGAGGATTAAACTGGACTAGATTTAGTCGCCCCCAATCCGAGACTTTGTCCAGCAAAGACTCGACTTCAGACACAAGTTTGTTCCGGTACTCGGCGACGTTTTCCCGAGAAATATTGGCCCGGCCGGTGTATAGAGCATCACCAGTGCTGTCATCCGCATAGCAATGAATGTTACCAGTTAGCAACATATCATTGATATGCAGAAGAAACAGCGTTGGTGATAGCACACAGCCTTGTGGAACACCAGCGTTAATAGGCTTGTAGTCAGAACATGCACCGTCTACAACGACCTTGATGCTCCGATCTGCAAGGAAGCTGGTGATCCAATTGCACAATTTCTCGGGAAGCCCATAGAAAGGGAGCTTCGAAAGAAGCGCTTTGTGCCAAACCCGATCGAAGGCCTTCGCAATGTCCAGACTAACGGCCAACGCTTCCCCCTTGGACTCTACTGCCTCCGCCCATCTATGGGTCAGGTAGACCAGAAGATCACCAGCTGATCGACCCCGACGAAAACCGTATTGGCGGTCACTAATCCGCTGGTGATCCTCAAGGTACCGAATGAGCTGGCAGTTAATAATGGATTCCATTATTTTGGAGAACAAGGAGGTGATCGCGATAGGCCTATTGTTGGACGGGTCTGAGCGGTCGCCTTTTTTAGGGATCGGGTGGACAAAAGCTGTCTTCCATGAGTTCGGGACAACGCCATGGGAGTAGGAGTACCGGAAAAGACGCGATAGAACCGGTGCCAACTCCGGAGCACACGTCCTCAGCACAATTGGGGGGATTCCGTCAGGCCCACTCGACTTGTGGATGTCAAGGGAGAGGAGTGCTCTGCGAACCGAGCGCTGTGAGAATAGCACATCCGGCATAGAGCACTCACACCGCGGGATGGTCGGCGGTGTGTTCCCCCCGTCATCAACAGTCGAGTTGGACGCAAAAAGGGAGCCTAAAAGGTCGGCCTTCTCTTTTGCGTCGTGGGCCAGTGAGTCGTCCTCCCTGTGCAGAGATGGTAGTGATGGCTTACAGAAATTCCCTTGGACAGCCTTGGCGAGAGACCAGAATGCACGGGTTCCCGAAGGAAGGCGAACTAGTTTCTCGCCAATTCTGCCTATGTGCTCTGACTTTGCCTTGGCAATAACTCTTTTGAAGGACCTGGAGGCGAAGTTATACTTCTTTTTAAGTGTGCTGGTGTTTACATCCCGAGTCACCGAAGCCGCAGCCCAGGCTTGATAACCCTCCTGCTTTCTGCGCAATGCAGTCTTACAGGAGCGACCAAACCAAGGCTGAGACCTGCCTCCGATGGGTACCACAGATGATGGAATAAATAGTTCCATTCCCTGTAGCATCACATCAGTGACAGAGTCAGCAACAGCGCTGGGATCATCCGGCGAGAAGCAAACCCGCCCCCATGGGTAGGATGCAAAGAAAGACCGCATTCCGTCCCAATCCGCCGACCTGTAATGCCAAACACGGCGGCAACCTGCAGAACGCAACCGCGAAGGGAGCGTGAGTGGCACCATACTCCGGATCAGACAATGGTCCGAAGAGCCGAGAGGGGCATCGACGGAAACCTGATATCCGTCCGGATGAGAGGTCAGCAGAAGGTCCAACAGGGAAGGTGTATGATCCTCCACATCTGGAATCCGCGTAGGCGAAGTAACCAGTTGTGTCAGACCATATGCCAAAGCAAAGTCATAAACAGATCTCCCCGCATGATCGGTTAAACGTGAACCGAGCCATTCGGCATGGTGGGCGTTAAAATCGCCAAGGATCACGATCTCTGCGGATGGGACCTGTTGTAGCAAGGAATCTGTAGCCATTTGGACGTGGTCGATGAGTCGGTCTGTTTCGGCATTACCGCTATGGGACCTATAGAGGCACACGTAGACGCGCGGATGGTCGTCGCTGTCTATGCGTAGCCAAAGGATGGACAGGTCCGAACATTCAAGACTGCCGAGGCGTCGAGAACAGATGTCCTCTCTGACATACACGCAAACTCCAGCCCGAGGCACAAAGGAGTGCTCCAATTTGTACCCCGGGCAGGAGAGATACGAAATATCAGCCGGAGAGGAAACCTGCGTCTCGGTCAGAAAGAGCAAGGCCGGCTTCGCCGTCTCGAGATGGTAGTGGACGGCGTTTAGGTTAGAGTGAAGTCCCCTGATGTTGCAGAAATTCACGGATAGCGTGGCAGGGGTCGCCTTGGTATTGTTGCTCAGTTTGCCCCAAGCAGTTTTGTTTTTGAGCGGAATTTTGCCCCCCCCCAGAATACGCGGGGCAGCCTGAGCACCCACGCTCAGGATTGGAATAACATGGTCGTGGATGCTCAGCGAGGGATTCTCCAGGGGTACTGGTACCCTCCTGGGGTAGTCTACTTTGTAATTCCGCTACCATGTTGATGGGGGGGGGGGGAATTGGGCCTCCGGCCACCTGCACTCACCAGACGAAACGCAGAAGCAGAGCCTCTACTTCACGCCGGTATTCTGTGAGGTCGTGGTACCAACCCGGCTCGAGCCTGCCCATACGTGCAACAGCAAAAAACTGCTGCGGGGCTCTACCACCGTTAAAACCGGGACAGTCTGTTGGCGGCGGCGCGTGTTCGTCGCGGCACTACTACCGAGGGCCTAGGACTCGATTCTGCCGTATCTCCATTCCATATCAATGAAAGATTGACCAAAGTTAAACGGCAACTGTTTTATAAGGCTCGCGTAGAATGCAAACGCGCTCAATGGAAGTACACTTGGACGCGGGAAGGTAAAGTATTTGTGCGTAAAGGTAACGGTGAACCAAGACATCGCTTACGTTCAGAGCACGATTTGGTTAAAGTTTTTGGGCATTGAGAAAGTTGGGTCATGTAACTAAAATTGGTCTAAATAATGATGCTTATATTTTGTAAGTCAATTTCATTTTAAAATAAATACCTACTTTGGTTTCTTTTTGTTATGCATAGCTTAATTGATTGTTATTTATGGCTGCTGTTAGCTGTATACTTGTCTTTAATAAGTTATAATTTGTATTTTTTTGAATGTGTTAATCTTAAAGTGTTAAACATTATTTTTATTTTTGTTATAAGTTTTTGTAATTCCCGCTTATTTGAACCATTAACTCCATATTTTATATTAATTGTTGTAATGTTTTATTTTTGTTATAGTGAGTTTTTAATTTTACCCTCAAAAAATCTATTTATTAATATTAATGTTAATACATCTTATTTTAAGATTGTTTATATATATTATATATTTTATATATATATATATATATATATAATATATATATATATATATATATATATATATATATATATATATATATATATATATATATATAATACTCATTTGTTAATGTTTTTGTATATTAAGTTATTTAGCTCGTACATTATACATACAGCGTTGAACCTAAGTACGTTCCAAATATTCTTGCATTATTTAGATTTGACATTTTACACATTCTATACACACTTACAACTAATACATCGAAACATGGATAAAACACATTTACATTACCTATTAGGGATTTATAATTTATTAAGTTGGCGCCATTTAACAGTTTTGTATAAGTTCATCCTATGCTGTAAGTACGTTCAAATTGTCTATGTGTTTGTTTTCCAATATGTAGTAAAGAGAAGACTGTCAATTAGTTTCTTAAACGCTGGCTCCCTAGACACTCGCCATGATGAGTTTCTCGTAGCAATGTCACGGTACCAGGTAGGCTATTAACGAAACGTGGAAGAGTGGGCGAGGAGGGCCGTGCACCGTCACCGCCGGGATATTGGTTCCTTCACGTACCGCGACCCACTGCATTGTGTGCACGTGGTGGTGGGGTTGGATTTTACGTTTTTTTTTTTTTTTTTTTTTTTTTTATAGGAGAGGGGGCAAACGAGCATGCGGCTCACCTGATGGTAAGTGACTACCGCCGCCCATGAACAACCGCAACACCAGGGGAATTGCAGATGCGTTGCCGGCCTTTTAAAAAGGAGTGGGCTCTTTTCTTGAAGGTCCCTAAGTCGTATCGGTCCGGAAAAATCCCTGGTGGTAAACTATTCCACAAGGAAGTTGTGCGAGGAAGAAAACATCTTCTAAATCGCACAGTGGTGGACCGCCAATCATCCAGATGGTGTGGATGGTATCGGGAGTTCTGCCGCGATGTGCGTTCGTGAAATTTGGCGGCTGGGATTAATCCGAACAATTCCTCAGAGCACTCCCCATGGTAGATGCGAAAGAAAATGCAAAGAGATGCAACATCTCTTCGCAGTGCCAATGAATCGAGCCGATCGGAAAGGGCTCGGTCGTCGACGATTCGAGCCGCTCTGCGCTGGATGCGGTCAAGTGGAAGGAGCTGGCACTGGGGAGCCCCTGCCCAGAGATGGGAACAGTATTCCATGTGAGGCCGAACCTGCGCCTTGTAAAGTTGCAGGCGGTGTGCCGGCATGAAATACTGTCCCGCTCTGCTGAGCACGCCAAGCTTTTTAGAGGCCAATTTGGCCTTCTCTTCCAAGTGACCACGAAACTGCACGTCACTCGATATGTCGACTCCGAGGATACCGATACTGGCTGAGGCAAGAAGGGGAGTGCCTTGAAACTGAAGAGATACGACAAAGGGGTTCTTTTTAGCGGTAAACGCGCAAACTTGTGTCTTCTGAGGATTAAACTGGACTAGATTTAGTCGCCCCCAATCCGAGACTTTGTCCAGCAAAGACTCGACTTCAGACACAAGTTTGTTCCGGTACTCGGCGACGTTTTCCCGAGAAATATTGGCCCGGCCGGTGTATAGAGCATCACCAGTGCTGTCATCCGCATAGCAATGAATGTTACCAGTTAGCAACATATCATTGATATGCAGAAGAAACAGCGTTGGTGATAGCACACAGCCTTGTGGAACACCAGCGTTAATAGGCTTGTAGTCAGAACATGCACCGTCTACAACGACCTTGATGCTCCGATCTGCAAGAAAGCTGGTGATCCAATTGCACAATTTCTCGGGAAGCCCATAGGAAGGCAGCTTTGAAAGAAGCGCTTTGTGCCAAACCCGATCAAAGGCCTTTGCAATGTCCAGACTAACGGCCAACGCCTCCCCCTTGGACTCTACTGCCTCCGCCCATCTATGGGTCAGGTAGACCAGAAGATCACCAGCTGATCGACACCGACGAAAACCGTATTGGCGGTCACTAATCAGCTGGTGATCCTCAAGGTACCGGATGAGCTGGCAGTTAATAATGGATTCCATTATTTTGGAGAACAAGGAGGTGATCGCGATAGGCCTATAGTTGGACGGGTCTGAGCGGTCGCCTTTTTTAGGGATCGGGTGGACAAAAGCTGTCTTCCATGAATTCGGGACTACGCCTTGGGAGTAGGAGTACCGGAAAAAACGCGTTAGGACCGGTGCCATCTCCGGAGCACACGTCCTCAGCACAATTGGGGGGATTCCGTCAGGCCCACTCGACTTCTGGATGTCCAGGGAGAGAAGTGCTTTGCGAACTGAGCGCTGTGAGAATAGCACATCCGGCATGGAGCACTCACACCGCGGGATGGTCGGCGGTATTTTCCCCCCGTCATCAAGAGTCGAGTTGGACGCAAAAAGGGAGCCTAAAAGGTCGGCTTTGTCTTTTGCGTCTTGGGCCAGTGAGTCGTCCTCCCTGTGCAGAGATGGTAGTGATGGCTTACAGAAATTCCCTTGGACAGCCTTGGCGAGAGACCAGAATGCACGGGTTCCCGAAGGAAGGCGAACTAGTTTCTCGCCAATTCTGCCTATGTGCTCTGACTTTGCCTTGGCAATAACTCTTTTGAAGGACCTGGAGGCGAAGTTATACTTCTTTTTAAGTGTGCTGGTGTTTACATCCCGAGTCACCGAAGCTGCAGCCCAGGCTTGATAACACTCCTGCTTACTGCGCAATGCAGTCTTACAGGAGCGACCAAACCAAGGCTGAGATCTGCCTCCGATGGGTACCACAGATGATGGAATAAATAGTTCCATTCCCTGTAGCACCACATCAGTGACAGAGTCAGCAACAGCACTGGGATCATCCGGCGAGAAGCAAACCCGCCCCCATGGGTAGGATGCAAAGAAAGACCGCATTCCGTCCCAATCCGCCGACCTGTAATGCCAAACACGGCGGCAACCTGCAGAACGCAACCGC
Source organism: Parnassius mnemosyne (assembly GCA_963668995.1). NCBI lineage: Eukaryota > Metazoa > Arthropoda > Insecta > Lepidoptera > Papilionidae > Parnassius > Parnassius mnemosyne. Next base: position 5,169,951 of record CAVLGL010000001.1, on the reverse strand, counting down.
GAAGGGAGCGTGAGTGGCACCATACTCCGGATCAGACAATGGTCCGAAGAGCCGAGAGGGGCATCGACGGAAACCTGATATCCGTCCGGATGAGAGGTCAGCAGAAGGTCCAACAGGGAAGGTGTATGATCCTCCACATCTGGAATCCGCGTAGGCGAAGTAACCAGTTGTGTCAGACCATATGCCAAGGCAAAGTCATAAACAGATCTCCCCGCATGATCGGTTAAACGTGAAACGAGCCATTCGGCATGGTGGGCGTTAAAATCGCCAAGGATCACGATCTCTGCGGATGGGACCTGTTGTAGCAAGGAATCTGTAGCCATTTGGACGTGGTCGATGAGTCGGTCTGTTTCGGCATTACCGCTATGGGACCTATAGAGGCACCCGTAGACGCGCGGATGGTCGTCGCTGTCTACGCGTAGCCAAAGGATGGACAGGTCCGAACCTTCAAGACTACCGAGGCGTCGAGAACAGATGTCCTCTCTAACATACACGCAAACTCCAGCCCGAGGCACAAAGGAGTGCTCCAATTTGTACCCCGGGTAGGAGAGATACGAAATATCAGTCGGAGAGGAAACCTGCGTCTCGGTCAAAAAGAGCAAGGCCGGCTTCGCCGTCTCGAGATGGTAGTGGACGGCGTTTAGGTTAGAGTGAAGTCCCCTGATGTTGCAGAAATTCACGGATAGCGTGGCAGGGGTCGCCTTGGTATTGTTGCTCAGCTTGCCCCGAGCAGTTTTGTTTTTGAGCGGAATTTTGCCCCCCCCAGAATACGCGGGGCAGCCTGAGCACCCACGCTCAGGATTGGAATAACATGGTCGTGGATGCTCAGCGAGGGATTCTCCAGGGGTACTGGTACCCTCCTGGGGTAGTCTATTGTCTAATTCCGCTACCATGTTGATGGGGGGGGGGGGGGGAATTGGGCCTCCGGCCACCTGCACTCACCAGACGAAACGCAGAAGCAGAGCCTCTACTTCACGCCGGTATTCTGTGAGGTCGTGGTACCAACCCGGCTCGAGCCGGCCCATACGTGCAACAGCAAAAAACTGCTGCAGGGCTCTACCACCGTTAAAACGTTAGTCATGTGGTCAACATTCGTAAAATTGTGCACCCTCCTAGCAACTTAGTGGAACAAATGTGGCTAGGATTAAGCATTTACGGCATCAAAGTAGCGATTGGTACGTCCTATCGTACCCGTGGGTAAATATTGATAGTTTCATTGATAACCTTACGGAATCCGTTTCTTCCTTTGGTGAATTCGACTATATTGTCTTAGTCGGTGAATTCAACATAAATATTCTTGACATACAGGAAATTAATGTTAAAAAGCTGCAAAGTTTCTTTGATTACATGAATCTCACCCAGTTTGTAAAGCAACCGACGCACTTCACAGATCATAGTGAAACATTGATTGATGTAATTTGTTCTAACATGACTCTTTATAATGTAACCGTCAATTATATTCCTGATCTTTGCAGTCATGCATTTTTAAATTGTGAACTGAATATTAATAAAATCAAACATGCACCTAAGACAATTATCTATAGACCGTTAAAGGATATAAATATAGAAAAATTGCCTTAGATGTCAACTGTATAGAATAGGAAAGTGTTGTAAATGGCGATGTTGATAAAATGGTGGAAAATTCCAACAATATTTTGCTTGAACTATACAATGTACATGCTCCTCTTAGATCGTTTTATATAAAAAAAAACATTCTTATCCGTGGATAACCTATACTGTAAAAGAAATGATTAAACTGCGCGATGAATCACATGCTAAAAGTAGATTTACGAAACTTGATATTCATAAAAAATATTACAAAGAATTAAAAAACATTGTAAGGACGGCAATTCATAGTGAAAAATCTGCATATTTTAATTATTATATTAATACGATACAAAACCCCCATTATTTGTGGATCTGATTTATGCAATCCAAATAATATAAATCATTACTTTCTTGAGCTTCCCGGCAATGATGAAGTCAGTATATCACGTTTAACTAGCAATGAATTCGATAGATTTGGGCCTAACACTTTTAAGCTTAACACTGTTAAAGAAACATCTGTTCTCAATATAATAAAATCTTTTAAAACAAATGCACAAGGTCATGGTGGCATTACTCTGTACATGATATTGTTAACTCTACCCTGAACATTAACAGTTATTACCAGAATAATAAACAAATCTATTGAAACAGGTGTATTCCCAAAGCAATGGAAAGTAGCTTTAGTAAAACCGGCTCCCAAAAAGCCCAATCCAAATGAATACAAGGATCTTCGTCCTATAAGTATCCTGCCCTTTATGGCAAAAATTCTGGAAAGAGTAGTCTGTACACAAATGACGGAGTATCTTGAGGCTAATAATATTCTGCCTAAAAATCAATCTGGATTCAGAAAGTCTCGTAGCACTGCAACTGCTCTGATGGATGTAGTGGATGATATTCTGACTACACCAGATGTTGGAGAGGGTACTCTGTTAGTTTTGCTTGACTTTTCCCGAGCTTTTGATACTATTAACACTACCCTACTCTTATCAAAACTGGCTTATTACGGATTTGATAATTTAACAATAAAACGGTTTGCAAGTTACCTCAATACTCGTACACAATTTGTTAAAATAAATAAAAACAATGGATTAGAATGTATATCTACCACGTTGCCAGTTCCAAGAGGTGTACCTCAAGGCTCCATTTTGGGACCTATACTTTTATATTATATAGCTCAGATATAGTGAACAATATAAAAAAAATGTAGTTATCATATATATGCTGATGACCATCAATTAAACATGTCTTTTAAACCCAGTGACACAAATATTACAGTAGCAAAAATCAATTCAGATTTGGACCAAATAGCGGATTGGTGTGATCAAAATAATCTGGTACTAAACCCCATTAAATCTAAGTATATGTTACTGGGAACGCATAACCAGACAAATACTATTCTAACTTTCAATCCGCAAATTAACATCAAGAGTAATCCTTTTGAACGTGTATTGGAAGCTCGGAACTTAGGTCTCGTTATGGATGGAAGGTTACGTTTTGAGGGTCATGTACAAGAAACTATGCGTAACTGTTTCTATAGACTCAAAGTCTTATACCAGATAAGAGAGTATTTGACAGTGGACATGCGCATTAGGTTGTGTGAAGCACTCATTTTGTCGAAGATAACTTATGCGGATACAGTATTTGGTGAGTGTTTGCTCGCTAGAACCAAAAGATTAATACAAAGAGTTCAAAACGCCTGTGCACGTTTCTGCTTCACAATCCCTGAGAGATCACACATAACCCCATTTTTAAATCGACACCACCTGATGAGTATGGCCGCTGGACGTACCCTCCACCTTGCGTCATTCCTTTTTGGAGTACTAAATGCCGGAGAACCATCATACTTGTACCAAAAGCTCATTTTCTCGCAGCGTGCGGTTAGGACAGCATCACGACTTACATACCCTAAGCATCACACAGCTGCCTTCCGTGGCAGTTTCCGCTTTGCTGCCACTAAGTGCTGGAATGACATACCCCCACCGATCAGAAATAGTAAATCAGTTGCCACTTTTAAAACTTTATTAAAAACGTTTCTGATTTCAGCACAAAAATCCAGCAAATAGGCATAAATGGTATAGTTCATACGAGTACACTCTCAATTTACTCTCTAGCACCGTACTTTTTTTTATAGGATAGGGTGACAAACGAGCACACAGTCCACCTGATGGTAAGTGGTTGCTGTGACCCATAGACATCTACATTTATCCTCAATACAGAATCAAAATGCAGATACGTCGTCACCCGTGAGGACCAAGATGGGATGCCTCTTTTCCAGTGAAATAGGTCTCTGGATCTCTACACTCACCATACGATACACAGCAGTGTCAGCTGCCATTTCACGCTGATATTCTGTGAGAGCGTGGTCCTTCCCCGGTCGAGCCGACACATTCGTGCTACAACTATACTACTAATATAGCTGCAGCATGGCTCTACCAAAACTACCACACACTAACGCACGCACGCACGCATGTCTCTCACACACACGCACACACACACACATACAATTTATTTTATGTTTCTGTATATATACCACCTTTTGTTATTACTACACTATAAATGTATCACTGGTACATGGAATTTTGACAGATTTGTTTATTTTATTTTACATTTATTTTATATTTTTGTTAACATTTTTTCTCTTGCTGTTTATTGTCACCCTCTAGTATTGATATGTCCTTACAGGGCGTTACATGTATATATATTTATAACCTATTAATAATGTACCATCTTAAATTTGTAATGTGTAGTATATTACACGCTAGAAACTGGGTGGTGCTTTCCCAAGTTATATTTAGTAAATTATTTACTAGTTTTTTTACTAAAGCAACTCTCTGCAGTGTACGTTCTTAACTTAAACAACTGCACTTCGAGCTGTGGACATAAATGAGTTTTAATTTAATTGCAATCCTTGAAGTGCAAATTCTAGCTGAAGTCAAACCAAAGTAAATGTTCGCCTTTCTTTAGTCCCGCTATAATTGTATCTATCTCCACTTTTTGCGCAGCCCTTGCGGCGATTTAATCTGCGCTCTCTTGAGCTTAAGCGTCTGTAAATAGACATTTACATAAATGGCGATGAAAAAATCTCGAGGAAATCTTATCAAATCACCACTACATGCAGACAAACGGGTATAGGATTAATACAGATAAAATAGATGCATATAGATGGATGGATGGATGAACGTTGCCTTACACATATTATGACAATTGCGACCTACGAGTGGATTGAGCTTTAATTGAAGTGACAAGTGACTAAAGATATAATGGGTACCCTAAGAGGCGACCGAGGACCGAGCAAGCTAGGAGGTAGGCAGCAAAGTCTTCCAAAATAACAAAACGCAGTTACTCACTGGCCTGAAAGGCTTGGCTACTATGGCAAGTTTACCCCTTATTAGGCAATCTATGGGGTCAGTTGTCAACCTAATTTTAAGAACTAGTTTACTACGTGGTCGGTGGTGTAAGAAACCGTAGTGAGGAAATTTTTACACTGAGGAATTAAAAAATTGAGGTCTTGATGATGTAAGGTCCATTAAAACGCAATGCAGTGAGTAGTGCAGGCTTAAGTCAAAAAAGTAATTTCGGTTACGGTGGCCAGTCTCAACGGAGACTAACTATCTGCATAGGACAGGATTGTAGTGCCTGAGTATATGCGCAAACTCTTGTGCATTCTTTATTCTTTCGCTCCCAGAGTCCAATGGGATGGTCATTCGACAAGACCGGAGAGCGGAGAGAGATCAAGTGCAGGACCCCGGCTTTATATGCTTTCCGAAGCAAGGGGGTGAAACACCCTCAGCTTCCTAACTCCGGGTTGCTACTGAGAATTTCGTGACAAACATTTAAAATACCTAATTTTGGCCCGACCCGGGATTCAAACCCGAGACCTCATGATCGGCAATCATTTACAGATACAATCACGTGATGTACAACGTGGTTGCGTAACTAAGGAAATTAGTTCATGTAATGTCAAGACGGAACGACAAATAATGTGAAGCGTTTTGTTTGATAATGGCTTAGTTTAAACTCTCAATTAATCTTACGTTTACTAAACGTAAGATTGTATATATCATATCATCATCTTTTCCGCGGGTAGGCGCATAATAATACACAGCAATTTTTTGTGCTCTTGTAAATATTAATTTAAAATAAATATATATAAGCCAAATATTATGATAATAGTGCAAGCTAATTAAGTGACATTCACCAGCAGTACTGATAGTTGTTTTTACCAAATACTATAACACTTAATTACACTCTTTCACCATGAAGACTACCGAACAATCAATGGAAGAGATGACAGCACTGTTCCAGTCAAGCCTTGCAGCTTTTCAACAAGAACTCAACAAAACTAGTGTTCCTTCTCCTTCATCATCATCTCCACTAGCTACAGTCTTTGAAAATTTTAAGACTTTTGTTATTTCCGCGCTCCAAAACTTACAGCAGCAAGTTCAAATGGTCTCAAAAGACTGCGATCGGTTGGAGATGCATAATCATCGCAGAATCTTGCTGATCCATGGTGTACCCGAAGTTAAAAATGAAGATGTTGCTGAAACTGTCATTAAGTCACTACAGCAGACCAAAGTGTTCATAGCTCAGGAAAATTTAAACCGGTGCTTCAGATTGGGTAAAATTAAGGACAAACCCAGACCTCTTTTAGTGGAGTTTAAGGATCTTGGTCTTCGTCACAAGGTGTGGACTTCAAAAACAAATCTTAAAGGTACTGGAGTAACCTTGTCCGAATTCCTTACAAAAGTTAGGCATGAAGCTTTTGAAGCTGCTCGCAACCGCTTCGGAGTATCGAAATGCTGGACAAGAGAAGGCTGTATTTATGTTTTAACAGAAGACGGAGTACGGCATTCCGTGTTCACTGTTGCTGATTTGCAGTCCATCCAATCACCATCATCATCAAAGCAGAACGAAGATGGTGATAAATCCGCAGAAAAAACCAATCCAACTAAAACTCGAAGTCGCGTTGCGGCCCGTAAGTAATTACAGCTTCCGCAACCTTTATTAATTTTCGTTAAATAACGACTTTAATTTGTGTAGTAATTTTTGTTATATTTCAATGTTTTAGTACCCTTTTATTTGTTTATTTTTGATGCGTATGTATCATGACAGACTGTTGTCCATATATTTGTTATTGTTTTTTTTACTATAACTGGTTTTACGGCTCTGGGTTCTAGCGCTTTTGAGCCTATACTTTTATTGTTATTTGTTACCGTCACAAACTACAGATATTATAATATACTCTATAGCTACATATTTATTTATCTATGACTGGCTAGCACTTGTTATTCGTTTGTGGTTAATTCTGAATAATTTTTTTTTCTAATTATGGTACACATACGTGATACATACGTGTATGTCCCGTTTCAACTTAGATGTACTTAGTTGTCAGTTATGAATTTTTTTTGTACGTTTTTTAATTAACTATTATTAATTAAATATTATTCATATTTTAGTGTTGCTGTTCTGTCGGCATAAGTATTTGTAGTACATTTTGTTAGTAGAATTGCCGTATTTCATTGATAATTATGGTGTTAATAAACAATTATTATTTTTGTATCATATGTACTGCTGGTGGGTGAGTGTGTATTATGATACGTAAATTATTTAAGTAATTAACATATTTAAATATTTATAGGTGTATATATTATTTATATTCATATTTTTTATCTTAATATTATTTTTATAGTTATTTAATAAGTATTATTTTATTTGAATAATTATGATGAATATTTCCCTAAATGATATGTACTTAGGCTCTAGCTCTTTCGAAACTTGTTCCTCGGGTACTTCAGATGACGGAGATGACAGTTTCCACAGTACTATCTCTCTTAATTCTTCCTTAGATTCTTGCTTCTTAGATTGTGCTAATAATTTCAATGTAATTCACATAAATGCTCAGAGCATTCCCGCTCACTATCCTGATATGCTGACAAGCTTAAACCACAAAACATTCATGCAATTCTGGTCTCTGAAACTTGGCTAAAACCGTGTTTACCATCCATTTCTTATGCAATTCCAGGTTTCCATTTATTGCGAAATGACCGACCCGTCAAAACTGGTGGTCGGGTTGCCATATATCTTCGTAAAGTTATTCGTTACTCTATAGCCAGCTTATCGTCGACCACAATTGTTGATAGTGCAGCAGAACATCTTTTCATTGAAGTCACACTTTCTTCCTTCAAAGTGCTCTTAGACGTCGTTTATAGTCCCTCTAGCTCTGTTAATTATTTCTCTGCCTTTGAAAAAACTTTGGAAGAATTGGTTCCGACATGTAAACATGCTATCATTATGGGTGACTTCAATACGTGTCTTCTCAAAATAGATGTCCGTTCAAAAAAATTGAAGTCCGTAGTTGACTCATGTAATCTTCACATCTTGCCTTCTAATCCTACCCATTTGTTCCCTAATAGTGCCCCTTCTCTTCTAGATTTAAAAATCGTTTCCTCTCCAGAATACATATACAAACACGGGCAGTATACTGCCGATGCTTTTTCTTACCACGATTTGCTGTTTTTGTCATATAAATAACGATCACCAAAAGTCAAGTCCCGTGTTCTTCTGCTGCGTAATTTTGCTAGAATGGACGTCGACCGTCTTAAAAATGATGCTGTCAGTATAAACTGGTCGTTAATTGATGAGACAACAGATGTTTACGAACAAGTGCGTCTTTTAAATGCCTTTATAATGCAACTAAATGACAAGCATGCACCTTTACGACCAATCAAACTTAAGTATCCGCCGGCTCCTTGGCTCACAAAAGAGATTAAAGATTTAATGACAAGAAGAAAGCTAGCCAAAGCGAAATTTAAAAAGGACCCCTGTAATATAAATCGTGAGAAATACAGGATATTTAGGAATCGCTGCAACACGATGTGTAGAGATGCGCAACGACGTCACATTCACAAGACAATTGAGGAAACTGATCCCAATAGGGTTTGGAAATTTCTTAAAAGTTTGGGAATTGGCAAAAAGCGAAATTACTCCCTTCCACCTGATTTAAACTTTGAAATGCTTAATCAATACTTTTCCTCAAGTTCTAGTTACGTTAACAGTTGTAAATCTAGGACGATAAATTACCTTCATTCTTTGCCAACTCCCGATTTCCCCGAATTCGTTTTGTGTAAGGTTGCTGATTGTGACGTTAAAAAGAATATCACAGTTGTAACTTCTAATGCAATTGGTAATAATAATGTCAGCCGAAACATGATTCTTTCGCTTTTAGATCTCTTAACTCCTATCATAACTAAAATTTTCAACAATTCTATAAATACAGGAACTTTTCCTACTCTATGGAAAGATGCTCAAATTATTCCACTACCCAAGAAATCAAATCCCAAGTCCTTCTGTGATTATCGTCCTATTTCCATATTACCTTTTCTTTCTAAAATTCTTGAGCGTCTCGTCCAACAGCAACTTAATCTATTTCTTAATCAAAATAACCTCTTAAATACATTCCAATCAGGCTTTCGTCCTGGCCATAGTACGGTCACTGCTTTGGTTAAAATCACAGACGACATTCGGGCAGGAATGGAGAATCGGCAAGTTACTATTCTTACTCTTCTTGATTTCAGCAACACCTTCAACACAGTCGATTTTGATATACTTCTAGCTGTGCTCCGTTCTATTAACGTATCTCCAGCGGCAACTGACTGGTTTCGTAGTTACTTGTTTGGAAGCCGTCAATGCATCCGTATTGAAGACACTTATTCCTCGTGGTGTTCTCTGGATGCAGGCGTACCACAAGGTAGTGTGTTGTCTCCTCTCCTCTTTTCAATTTTCATACGCTCTATCACTTCAGGAATAACTTCTCTCTACCATCTTTATGCAGACGATCTCCAAATATATTCTCAAACAAGTATCAATAATCTTCCATCTGCCGTGCTATCCACAAATCGTGATCTCGCTATTATTTCAGAATTTTGCACATCTTATGGAATTAAGGTTAACCCTAGTAAAACGCAGGTAATAGTGATAGGTAGCAACAAACTACTACAAAAAATTACTTGGCATACGCTGCCTTTCGTTTGTTTTGAAAATTCTGCTATTCCTTACAGTAAGGTTGTAAAAAATCTAGGGGTTCTAATTGACAGTACAATGGCTTGGGCACCACAAATTGAACAAATAAGTAAGAAAATGTTTGCAGCTTGTGGAAGTCTCAAAAGACTTCGAAATTTCTTACCCATTTCTACCAAAATTGCATTATCACATTCCATTTTGTTGCCTATTTTAGACTATGCTGATATATGCTACAATGATATTACCATGGAGCAATTAAACAAGCTTGAGCGTCTTCAAAATCTTTCCATTCGGTTCATATTTGGCTTACGCAAATATGACCATGTATCCAAATTTCGAAATCAACTCAAGTGGCTCCCAATTCACCTTCGCCGGAATGTTCATTTACTTTCTTTACTTTTTTGTATTCTGTTTGATCCGGAATCTCCAAGGTACCTTAAGGAACAATTTCACTATCGATATGAATTTCATGATCGTAGTTTGCGTTCAGTGTATAGCTTGGCTTTGAAGACTCCTTACAGCGTAACTTCTTTTTATAATAAGTCATATACTACACAAGCAACCAGACTCTGGAATTCATTACCACTTAACATCCAGCAAGCGCAATCTTTACAGACTTTTAAAAAACAACTGAAGGAGTATTATTTGAATTTCCCGTCATAATTATAAATTATATGCATTTCCTCTTTTTATAAATACTTGTTTTTTTTTCCTTTTTGCTTTATTTTCTCTGCATATATATATATATATATATATATATATATATATATATATATATGTATGTATGTGTGTATATATATATGTATATATTTATCTATATGTAGGTAAATATGTATATATTTATTTATTTATGTTTATTAATTTTTAGTAGTTCTTCAAGACAACGCTCTCTTGAAGAACTACAGACCGATTTCCCTTCTGAGCCGCGTCTACGTGCTGTTTTCGAGAGTCATTACGAATCGTCTCGCGCGCAGACTTGACGACTTCCAGCCTCCCGAACAAGCCGGTTTCCGAAAGGGCTTTAGCACCATAGAGCACATACATACCCTTCGGCAAATTGTACAGAAGTCCGAAGAGTACAATTTGCCACTATGTCTGGCGTATGTGGACTATGAGAAAGCCTTTGATTCCGTCGAAATTTGGGCGGTGCTGCAGTCCCTTCAGCGGTGCCAAGTTGACTGTCGGTATATCGAAGTGTTGAAGTGCTTGTACAGTAGGGCTACGATGGCTATCCGAGTACAGAACCAGAGTACGAAACCTATCCAATTGCAGAGAGGTGTAAGACAGGGTGACGTCATATCCCCGAAACTCTTCACCGCTGCATTGGAAGACGTTTTCAAGCTTCTGGACTGGAAAGGATACGGTATCAACATCAATGGCGAGTACATCACTCACCTTCGATTTGCCGACGATATAGTCCTTATGGCAGAATCACTGGAGGACCTAAGCACTATGCTCAATGACCTCGATAGTGTTTCCCAACGGATAGGTCTTAAGATGAACATGGACAAAACAAAGATCATGTTCAATGTCCATGTCACACCTATGCTGGTAGTTGTTGGGAGCACTAAGCTCGAAGTTGTTGATGAGTATGTTTACCTGGGACAAATAGTCCGACTAGGTAAGTCCAACTTCGACCGAGAGGTCAATCGACGGATTCAACTCGGCTGGGCAGCGTTCGGGAAGCTACGACACATCTTCTCGTCAGACATACCTCAAAACCTGAAAACGAAATTGTACAACCAGTGCGTGTTGCCAGTGATGACTTATGGAACTGAGATGTGGTCCTTCACTGCTGGCCGTATGAGGAAGCTCAAGGTCGCTCAGCGAGCTATGGAGAGGGCTATGCTCGGAGTTTCTCTGCGTGATAAACTTAGGAATGAGGATATCCGCAGTAGAACCAGAGTAACCGACATAGCCCAACGGATTAGTAAGCTGAAGTGGCAGTGGGCCGGCCATATAGCTCGAAGAACCGACAACCGATGGGGAAGAAAGGTTCTCGAGTGGCAGCCTCGTACCGCTAGGCGAAGTGTAGGGCGTCCCCCCACGAGATGGAGTGACGACCTGGTAAGACATGCAGGAAGTCGATGGATGCAGGTGGCTCAGGACCGTAATGATGGGCTGTAATGATGATGAATGATGATATATTATATTTGTCTCTTTTATAAAATGTTACCCCCACACTAGGATTTTCTCCTGTATCGTGGAGGCAGTTTACAAACACAAATTTCACAAGGACAAACATCCAGACCCGGAACAATCATTTGTAGGCCATACAAATACTTGTTCCGTGCGGGATTCGAACCCGCGCCCCCCAGCGCAGCAACTCATTGCTAAGCCACTGCGCCACGGATATATTTATATAAATCGTGTTTAATTATAAGTTTTTGTCCTCAGTTTCATTTTATATTGCACGTTGCACCTATCCGTCAAAATATATTACATTGTTCCCTATTACGTTCGGTTTGTCAGGTAGAAATCGCTTAAAGCGATATGACCACCGTTTGTAGTTCTTAAGTTATTCCGTAATTGTAACACTGTATAAATGCAATAAAGAGTTATCTATCTATCTATCTATCATATCATCATCATCATCATAATACAGTATTGAACTTTTTAACTCTGTTTGTGAAACTTTGTTTTTGCACTTTTACTTGTAGCCCATTTACAATATTATATATTCTGGAAGCCATCAAAGCGCCTATAATTTTATAGTCCGACTCCCCGAAAGAATGGATACCCAAACTAAAGGATAAGTCGAATACTACCACAATACGACAGAAAATCAAAGATCTAGCCACAAGTTTCTACCGTCAACTGTATGCTAGCCAGCACCAAATTACAACAGGTCACCACAGCAGAGTGCTCACTCAACAAATTGATGAAGGGAAATCAGGGCCTGTGCCGGATATACTATTGTGTGAAGGCGAAAAGGCAATTAAGAGTCAAAAGATGGAGAAGTCCCCGGGACCAGACAAAATTACTAACTGTTCCTGACGTCACTGCCTATGATACTCCCCGGCTCGTGTCGTCGGGCAGCGGACCTCAAATCGGTTCTGCGAGCGCTTCACGGTCCCACAACCTTCATGGAGACAACGCGGCACCGCTGCAACATCTTCTTGCTCGGAACAACCCGGTTGCGAACGCACGCATTACGGCTACCTCTCTTATAGCAACCAATAAATTACCTACACATTCTACATATTGAAGTTCTTATTTAGTCAAGAATTCCACCAGCACAAGTGGAGCTTGATACCCAACAGTGGTCCTTCGACGCCTTCAAGAGATCGCCGTCTTATTTGCTGCGTAATTCGCCCGTGGACTTTGGACAGACTGCCGACTTGCCGACATTTTGGAGGACATTTAGAGGACAGTCAACATCAGATTTTACTGAGTGAGTCCGTTCCAATCTTCTGTTTTTCCTGCCTTTCTTAATTTCATTTATCGAGGAATTTAAAATGATACTGTATGGGTCATCGCACTTTGATCTCTTCATAAAGCATCTAAATATTAAACTATTAAAGTTTATACATCGCATAGCATCCCTTTTATTAACTTTTATGACCATAACGCCTTTGTTCGCGCTCAGTTTTATTTTACCCACGTGTTCGCCACACCTGTTTAGCTTTTTCTACGCTTCGACAGTGCTTTCATTAGGTCCGCAATTTGTTAGGATGTGCAAAGGCGTTTCCTCTAGGGAGCAAAACTGGCTCATCTTTGAGTTGCTTAGTCCCAGGATGGATATGGCTTTTTAAGACATCAGTGTCCAGTCAGGGCTCTTACCAAAATGTGCAATTTATTTTTACCTAATCCCAGGGCTTCCGAAGCGAATTTATAAGGCGCCCGGAATAAGGTTTTAAAATGTTTTAACCGTGGTGTATCAGACCATATATTAAGTGATTTATTGTGGTAAAGAGTTTCCAGGGTCAATCGGGCGAGGCTTTGTTTTTTTATCAGAATTAATATAGATTATATGGTTAACATTTTTGTAGATTGATTTCCGTACACTGAAGTATAGCGAACATTTCTGCCTGGAAGATCTAGAGGAAGGAGAGGTGAATCTACTAAGTTTGAATTTGAGGCGCATATAACCTGTACATTCAAACAGTCTTCTCTTGAGGGTAGTTCTAGTGTATACTTTTTGTTAAAAGTATACAGTGGACGCATGATATGTGAGATCATGCATAAGACCGATGTTTCCTTGATTGAGTCGAGCATGGATCTTAATCTATAAGAAAGCAAGCTCAATTTAAATAAAACTAATTTTACGGATTTTATCGCATATATTAACTTATTTTATATTCCCGACGTTTCGAACACTTTCCAGCACCCATGGTCACGGGGGGGGACTGAGGTGTATGACGTCCCAATGTCATAGTTAACCACAGCTATCTCCAGAATAAAAATAATTAATTTTTTATTTTACTGTTATGAATCCGTAAAATTTATTTTATTTAAATGTGTAGTGTTTGCGTAAAGGAAGCTTATACCGCCCTGATCGGTAATCCTATACAAACTAGCTTTCGCCTCCTTGTCTAAATAAAGATCAAGGGGCGTTAGGCCTAGAAGTGCATTAAGAGTCGCTCAAGGCGATGATCGCATCACTCCAGTTTCAGCCATTAAGCCGGCAGTTCTTTGTAGACTGTTTACGTAGATTTGCTCTCTCGGTATGCTTACCTAATATGCACCTACCTCATATGTAGCTAAGATACATAATGCTTATTGTAGTGCATCCCTAATATATCTATCTATAACCTTTTCCAATGTCTTAAGACGAAAAGAAGAAAGGCTTATACGTCTAAAGGACTTATAAGCCTTAAAGCGTAGTCCTTTCTACCAGCCTTAAGTATAAATAAAACATTGACAATTGTCCATCTTTCTGGAATATATCCCCATGCAAAACTTCCTCTGAAGATTTTTACCAAATAAGGAAGAAGGATATCGATACCCCTCTGTAGATGAATGGGCATTATTCCATTCTCCCCACTTGTCTTATATGGTCTAAAGGAGTCAACAGCCCACTGCACCAGTTTTGGCCTTATTATCTTTGCAGCCCTACACCAGTCCGGCTTCGTAGGGCTCTGAAAGAGTTCGAGGCCAGAGTCATATGTGACCCTGGGAAATGTGTTGACGCAAGTAGCTACAGTGTTTCCGTTTCACTATTAGTGAAGTTACCATCAGGCTTTTTAAGAAGACCAATCTGATAAGGTTTAGCTTTCGATATCATTTTGTGTAGTCTTGCACTGCTAGGCAAAGACTCAACTTCCTCGCATAGTTTCCTCCCTGATGATCTCTTAGCTTTCCTAATTTCTTTATTATAATCAGTTAGGGCTGCTGCTCTATAAGTAACCCATTCTTTGTTTTTTTAGCCCTATTGAATAGTTTCGTGGTCTTTTCCCTAAGCTGCTTTAGCTTAGTGTTTCATCAAGGAAGTTTCCGTGTTGAGGTTTTTGTTTTAACGGAACAACTGTTTTCGAAGACTTCACGGATACGATGGTGACCTACGGTTACCGTCTCCGCCGTTCCTTCTATCATTATTAGGCTTTTAGGAAACGTTTCCAAATACCTCCTTAGGCTTTCTCTGTTGATATCCCAGGAGGTCGCTTTTGGATCCAGTTTCATAAGTTGTTGATGCTCTAATCACAAACTTAATCTGTATGTGACCAGACATCGAGTTTTCACTACAAACATGCCAGTCAGTTATCCGCCTGGATATTGGTAGCAAAGTTTATATCTAAAACTTCCTGCCTAGCACGTGTTACAAAGGTTGGTGTACACCCTAAGTTTAGGCTTAACAGGGGATTGGATATGAGAAATTTAAAAAGTAATTAACGTCTTTCGGTGATGTTAGTGCTTCCCCATGCTGTGTGGTGAGCATTGGCGTCACATCCCACCACAAGCTCGGCATTGTGCTTACGGGCGAACTCCGCCACTCGCTCTAACCGATGGCAGGATCTGGGTTCTCTCCGGGAAGATAGGCTGAGCAAATGATAACGCTGGTCCCTGTGCATCCTTTAAGATTTATAAAGGTTGTCACCAGGTCGTCATTGCAATACTCTGTAACAGCTAAAAGTTCAATATTTTTATTGTAGATTATACAAGCTCTGGGTCTACTGCCTTTAGTATTGACTAAGATATTACCGGCAGTCGTTAATCCCAGAACATGATCGTTGGACACCCAAGGCTATTGTATGAGGGCGAAGTCGATTTTGTTTTCTGCGAAGCAAACCTCCACCACTACAGGAGCAGCTGCTGCATGGTGAAGATTTGCCTGGCGGACCCTCGTCTTTTCCGTAGGGGTCGGGACTGTTGGCGTATCTTTTAGTTTACCGCTCCCACCTCCCTTCCCCTTACCCCTGACTGACACTAGCGGACAGCGGAGGCCATCGGACCGAGGCGAGATCAGCACCTTGGGTCAGAGTCACAATCTCTGATGCCGCTCCAGTCTCACCCCTCGAGATGGAGGGCTGGGGGTATTAGAGTTGGGGCGGTTCATGCTCCATTGTCGCATCGAAACCTCCCCTGATCTTGAAAGTTATCATTTTAAATCCAAGGACGAATCTGTCACCTGCCGCTCGGAGAGCCTCCGCCGATGGGTCGTCCAGAGGAAAGGCTACTATGAACACATTCTCCTCGTCCCTACGGTGGAGGATTGTCTAGAGCTCGGTATGGAGCCCTTCATTTTGTGCCCTTACCAGCACAGGCGAATCCTCTGGAGAGTCAGCTTCGCTGACACCTCTTCGCTTCCTTCGCAGAAACGAATGCCCAGTTGAGGCTTAGGCAATTCGCTCCGGGGATTATCGAGATCTCTGCCTCAGCCCAGGGTTTTCAGTTTTCCGATCTCACCCACAATTCAGTCCTGACTTGCCTTATTCAGACACGTTACCAGAACCCAACCTGGCTTGTGAATGAAACCCGAAACCTTTGGTCCCATTCCCGGCTGCGCTCCACAGGCCGTCTTAGCAATAGCCTGCGTTAGTGCCCGGTGGAACAGCCGCATCTGCTCCACGCTCATAGGATTCGAATTGCGAATTCCTACACGCGCGGAGCCAGCTACAGCACTTCCTCTTCCTCTCTCTTAAGATGTATAATGCATACCTCTAAGAATTTTGTGTAGTGAATTTAATGTGTGTGAGAAATTAAAGGAGAAGAGTGTATAAAGTGTGAGTGTATGCATGTGTGCCCGAGAGATTGTGTGTGTCCGGGTATTATTATTTTACATGGTTATTATTGCTGGTGCAATTTATGTAATTAAATATAAATAAGTATGAATACTAAGTAGGTTACTAAGTTAATTTTTGCAGGTAAGTACAGTTTTTTTTCAGAATATTTTTCTTAGGTGGTAAATGTTTAAAGTTTTATTTAGTTTATTATATGAGTGTGCTCCTAAAAATGCAAAAAAATCGTCTTATAAAAGTTGTTTTAAAATGAGTTGTATCTACGGAAAATTTCCCGCGTTTATTTAAGTTCGTTGGGTTGTAAAATATTTTTTCTGAATGGTCGTTTGAATAAACAGTTGTCTTATTGTAAGGACCTGACAGTTATCATAAAGTTGTCTTGTATGTATTATAGAACAGGTTTAAATATTGCTACTTTACGAATAGCATGTTAAAAGATTTCGATCTCTTGTAACACAGTTTTAGAAACACCACCCCACGTTGATGGGTAGTACGTTATAATAGACTGATATAAAGCTTTTTTTTTATGTAATAAGGGTGACAAACGAGCACACAGTCCACCTGATGGTAAGTGTTTGCTGTGGCCCACCATACTTGACCATTTCAGCAGTAACTCTGTCTAGTCCCGCAGCGTTACCACATTTCAAACTTCGAATCGTACGTTCAATCTCTTTCATACTGATGACCTCAGTATCATCGAGGTCCGGGTCTGGCGTACCAGTCACGGCGTCACCCCCGGATCCCTCACTAAGATCATCACACGCATACATCATTTAGTTTATTACATGAGTGTGATGTTTATTACGTGAGTGTGTTTTAATAGTATTTTTATTGACACGGTATCGAATGCTTTAGCCAAATCTAATAAAACTGAAATACACCTTTTTCCACTGTTTAAATACGATGATATAAAATTTGTAAGTGTATAAACTGCGTACTCTGTTGATTTGCCATGTCTGAAACCAAACTATGTTCTCGACAATAAATTATTTATCTACGAATAGTTTGTAAGTCTATTATTTATAATTTTCTCTAAAATATTTAAAAAAGCGAGTAAAATAGAGATAGGTATATAATTACTTATATAAGTTTTGTCAACATCTATAAAAATATGTTGAATTACAGACTTCCAAAGATACCTTGCCGTGTGGTGGTAGTTAAGTATATCCACTACCCCATATCTTCCCGTAGGATTCGTAAGAGGTGACAGAGGGAAACAGGCAGAAGAGTGGCAGCAGTATCTTCTCGATAGGAGCAATAGTACAATAAAAAACTGCGTTTGCCCACCCGCTCACCAAGCGTGAAGAACCCCTAATGAGAAACGACACAAATAAACGGCCCCCAGTCCCCGGCAGCTCCGCTATTCCTAGCTTCGGTGGCGACCATTATAATGGCAGGACAGAGGGTACTAAGAATCTCCGGTGGAGGTTTAATCAATTCTTTCTAATCCGGCAACGTGTACTATCACCGGGAGGGCGATCATCTGTCTCAAGATTGTTTTAAACCTGTCTCAAGGAGGTGTCGGATTTATAGTCCACAAGTATTTCGGTAATGACGTTGTAAAGATTAGAAGTGTGTCGACGTTACGTACCTTATACTCAGAATATCCAAACGGTATTCATTGCAGGTCATACAGATTTACACACCAACCTTGATACATCCTGATGAGGATTTGGAAGATATGTATGAGAATATCTCTAAAGCCATGCATTCCTCCAAAGCCCAATATATTTTGTTAATGGGAGACTTCAACGCAAAACTAAGCACAACAGAAAACAGTTAGCTGAATGTAGTGTAATTCGGATTAGGGCATCGAAACCCAAGGTACCAGCAGCTGGCCGACTTCATAGAGAAGGAGGGACTCTTTATGATAAACTTTTTTTTCCAGAAGCAGCCCACAAGAAATGGATCTGGTCGATTGATTTACAAGGGGTGGCTCGACAACTGATGCCGGTGTTCGCATTCTCGACGACTTCCAGCCTCCTGAACAAGCTGGTTTCAGAAAAATCTTTAGCACCATAGATCACATACATGCCCGTCGGCAAATTGTACAGAAGACCGAGCAGTACAATTTGCCAGTATGTCTTGCATATGTAGACCATGACAAAGCCTTTGATTCCGTCTAAATTTCAGCGGTGCTGCAGTTCCTTCAGCGGTGCCAATTTGACTGTGGATATATCAAAGTGCTGAAGTGTTTATACAGTGGGGCTACGATGGTCATCCGAGTACAGAACCAGAGTACGAAACCTATACAACTGCAGAGAGGTGTAAGACAGGGTGACGTTATATCCCCGATACTCTTTACCGCTGCTTTGGAAGACATTTTCAAGTTACTGGACTGGAAAGGATACTGTATTTACATCAATAGCAAGTACATTACTCACCTTCGATTTGCCGACAATATAGTTCTTATGGCAGAATCGTTGGAGGACCTAAGCATTATGACCTCAATAGTGCCTCCCAATGGATAGGTCTTAAGATGAACATAGATAAAGACCATGTTTAATGTCCATGCCATGCCGGTAGTTGTTTGCAGCACTAAGCTCGAAGTTGTTGACGAGTATGTTTACCTAGGACAAATAGTCCGACTAGGTAGTCCGACGCGACTGTAAAACCAGTGCGTGTTGTCAGTGATGACTTATGGAACTGAGACGTGGTCCTTTACTGCTGGCCGTATGAGGAAGCTCAATGTCGCTCAGCGAGCTATGGAGAGGGCTATGCTCGGGGCTTCTCTGCGTATTAAACTTAAAAATGAGGATACCCGCAGTACAACCAGAGTAACCGACACAGCCCATCGGATTATTAAGCTGAAGTGAAAAATCTGCACTCTTTCAGGTTTGACTTGAACCCTTCAATTTTACTGCCATATGGCCGTGGCTCTCCATTCCGTCATCGTGGTCCAATGATGGAATGGAGGGGACGGGGGGGGGGGGGGGTTAAGTCATGCAATTCTTGCGCACACTCTCGAAATGCTTCCTCCTGCGGCCCTTGAACACCTTCATCCATCCTCGATTAAGAATTAAAATGTAGAGGAGTTGTCACCCTTGAGTACTAAATCGTATTACCTTGTTTTCAGTATTTTATGCTGGTAATTTGTGAGAGCTTGATCCTTCCCAGGTCGAGTCATTCGCACTACACACACATAAAATAGCTAGAAAGTAGCTCTAATACCTTAGCTTTTCCAATATTTCCCATTGTTGCCTTCTACTATACCTGCGGGACGTAATGGGGTAGTGGATATTATTACGCCGCCCCACGTGGCCAAACTTGCCAAATATACTGCAATTCTTTTCCTATAATTGTATGTTTTGCAGAACTTTATTAAAATTAAAATAGGAAATAATATTTCCTTTTGAACAAAGCCATCGAAATGTATTTTGAAATTACAACACGGAATTAACGGTTTAATGTATGTCTAAACATTTGCAGTGCACTAACGTGCATGCGGGACTACAAACAGTGGATCAATTTACAAAATGTAATTATGATTCCAATTCAATTGGTTTAAAATATTTCTATGTGATAGAGCTACGCTGCAGTGCCACTACAGTTGTGGCACAAATTGGTAGGTTCAACCGGGAAGTAAGTACCATGCTCTCATAATGCATAATGCAATAGCAGCATAGTGCTTCTATGTTTCGTATGATTTTACCGATAAAGAGACATGCTATCTTGTTCTTCATGAGGGCTGCCACGACTTTTACTCTATATGATATATTTTCTCTATATATTTGTATTTATATAGAATCTGGTAAAATATTTGACAGATTTCAGAGCGCCGAAAATCAATTTGTAATAAAATTTTAGAGATTAATCTATTTTTCTGAAATATTAGTAATATTTTTATTTTTTATTAGATCAGAAATGGAAAATCCAAACATCGGATATTCCTAAAAGAAAAAGATTTAAAAACTTGTTAAAAATGTAAAAAATAAGGTGTACAGTATTGAAGCATTTTTGTATATACTTACACTAAAACCTGAAAAACTTGTATTTAAAAGGCAACTTTTCAAAGTGATGTTACTGTGTGACCATCTGCGTAACAAATACGTATGTACGTACCATGCTGCAGCTATATTAATAGTATAGTTGTAGCAAGAATAGGTCGGCTCGATTGGGGAAGGACCATACTCTCACAATATACCAGCGTAAAATGGCAGCTTGACACTGCTGTTGTTTCGTATGGTGAGTGCAGAGAACCGGAAACCCTTTTTACTGGAAAAGATGCATTTCATCTTAGTTCTCACAGGTGGCATCGCATTTGCATTTTGATTCTTTATTGAGGATAATAAAATAAATGTAGATGTTTGTGGTTCACAGCAACCACTTACCATTAGGTCGATTGTATGCTCGTTTGTCACCCTGTCCTATAAAAAAAGAAAGGTACTTAGTCCCAACTAGTGACATCTGGTAAGCGTAAGTATGTTAGCCCTCAATCATCTATATTTTGATTTCTATCCGAGAAATCATGAAGGTGTCTAAGGCCACAGCATCCCATACCATCAAGTAGATTGTGTTCTCAACTTTTCACTTACTAAAAAATAGTCAAAATATTAATGCTAGCAAAGAAAACATTAAAATTCCTTTAATCTACAACTAAAGTAAACCTAATAAATGACACAAGATTGTCAGTAAATCACAAGAATTTAAGGTTGATAAAAACATTGTGGAATATGCAAAAGAACCAACGTATCATACATAGTCTAAGCGGCAGACTACCGGCATTTTAATAAGCTTCAAGTTTTTCTCATTTAGTCCTCTATACTTAAGGTACATGAAATGGGGGCTCTAGTTTAACCGGCAGTTGTTATAGAGGCGCTCACGTGTGAAAGGTGTAAAAAAATTACCGAACATTTAATGTACCTCAGGTATAGGATACTAACAGAAAAAAAACGTGGAGCTTATTGAAATACTATAAGTCTGCCGCTCACTGGCTATTAGACCACAACATTGAAAGAGGCGGATTAATTGTGCATGTGCCCAGTAGTGGTACGCTTATCTCGGTAACTTTAATTTTGTGTATGACGTAAGTTAGCAACGTCATCCTGTGGGTAACGTAAGAGGTGACCTTGGGTAATTTCAGAAAAATATCATGGATTCAAATAGATATATTCAAGTATATATATATTTTCACAAGACGTAAGATACATAGAATAACTGCCACATCGTACTGCGATCGTAAATCAACCTGCCCAGCCTAATTATTAAGTCAAATGTTCTATGCAACGAAGAGGTCCTTGTCAATGTTTTTTTTTAACTGTAATACTAATAAGAATAAAGAACTTTATTTGATTCTACAAAATGGTAAGGACAAAATTATGTCCTTTATGTATGTATTCATAATACAAAACATGATTATTTCAGCAGGAAGTTAATTCAAATTTAAATCTAAATAATTTATTTGCAATTAATCGATATAAAGGTCGTAGGCGAAAGTAGCAATATTTGGATTATGTACTTTTAACTTAGGTTTATTGGTGACCTAAATTTGGGTTTTCACTAGTCTCGAACACAGGCGCAAAGTAGCCTTTCGATTTTCTACAATAAGTATTTTGGACATCGCACGTAGGAATTGCATAACTTAACTCCTCCTTCTCCCTTTTGTCCATCGGACAACCAGATGCTCGGCCAGTCTCCACCCTTTCATCGTCGACTTATCACGCATTCAATCCATTGGATTTATTTCATCGATCGTCATGCGTACAGAAAAAGAGTGTAATAAGTTGCTGCTGTGCTGCAATGTTGGTGACTTCAAGGCAAGTGTTAATATGCTTTTGTAAAGTCAGTGCGCTTTACTATCTTTGGCTACATCATCACTGACCAACAGGTCGGTATAGCAGTCAATCGCTGGCTTTAAGTATGGCAAGACAAGATATAAATAGGAAACATATCGTTTAAACAAATTTTTACATATTTTACAACAAGTGAATAGCGTTAATATTTAAACTTAAAAAAATGTCACTGATTGAAATTCTACTTAACTTAATAAGCCAAACAACAAAGCATTATACTGCAGTGAAATAATGACAGAGATTATGTTTTGCCGGTGGCCCCTACGGTGGACATTATAAAGAACAATATATAAAGAATAAATTATATATATAATATATATGTCGAAGCGTGAGCACACTGGCGCCACAGCTGGCAGCTATCGATAGCTTTCGTTTGTTTACTTTAGTTTGTACGCATGACAATTGTCCGGTCCACGTTGTCATATGAGTTGATGATTCGTCGAGGGCTAGGTTGTCCGGTCCAAGTCATCGTAGGTCATCATAGATGCTGGTCGCAAACATGCCTTAGCTAGTGTTAGTTCGCATGAGGTCAAACGTAATAAATATCCTTATGTATTATATGTGTGGGTACCTAAATGTACAAAGATAGGGACAATGTACCTTCATTCATGTCAGGATAGACGAACGGAAGTATTAATGATTATTAATGATGTTTGTTACAGGAATCCATGAAGATACATGCCCAAGGACGGATTTTTAACTTTTACCATTATATATATATATATATATATATATATATATATATATTATATAGGAGGTCATTGTATAAGCGTGCTCGTCGCGACCCCTGCCAGCCCTTTTCAGGGCTGCAATTCTAATCAGCTGCGCACCCATGGGTTAGGGCGTCCCCCCAAGGCGACGCACACCAGCTCGTCCCCAAGCTCGTCCTAAACACCAACGTGTGGAATGCAGCGTGCAAAGCGGCGATGGGGACCGCCACCCGTCACGCACAGCGCGACACGGCGGAAGGTGGAGGACAGAGTGCAGAGTTGGCACGTGGAATGTTAGAGGAGGCATGAGAGATAAGACGAATGACTTGATCGAAATAATGAAAGAAAGAGAATTAGATGTCTTTTGTAAGTCGGGGACCAAACGGAAGGGCAGTGGTACTGAAGAGCTCCCTGGCGGGGCGTAAGCTCTATGGTCCGGAGTCCCGGAGAGCGAGAACGCCTGCCAGGGAGTGGGGGTGCTGCTGTCTTCTCGATCGATATTATGACTGAATATAAGGTTGTGAACTCAAGACTTCTCTGGGTTTGCTTTAAATTGGGACTGACGAAGTTATACCTTTTGGCTGTTTATGCGCCGGTAGCTTCGTCTTCCAGGGCTGAGCTGAGGGAGTTTTGGGAGAATGTAAGAGAAGTTCTAGATTTGGCTAGGGGAAACGAAAGAATTGTTGTATGTGGTCATTTCAATGGATGGGTTGGTACCGCTCGACCAGGGTACGAGTTGGTACTTGGAAAGTTTGGCGATAAAAGTGTTAATAATGCTGGCAAGCATCATTAACCCTTGCAAGAAAGTAAAAGGGTCTTCTTGTGACAAACACTATGTTTAATCACAAGAAAATCCATATGTATACTAGAGAAAGAAAGAATGAGAGAAGTATAATCGATTTGTTCCTGGTGGATGACCGACTGCGAAAACAGGTGATGGATACGCGAGTGTTCAGGGGTACTGACCTGGGAACGGATCACTATCTAGTGATTACTAGATTTAGGGGTCTGTTCGCGGGTTGGCGCTACCGGACGGCAGTAACAGAACCACAGTCGGTCTGTCGCATCCGAAGCTGGAAGCTTCAGGAAGCGAATACTAGGGACAAATATCATGCAAGGGTAGCCGAAAAGCTTGACACCATCGATGGCAGAAAAGAATGTGTAGAAAGAACATGACAGAACCTTAGGGATGGAATGATAAGTGCAGCGGAAGAAGTGTGTGGAACAATAAAAAGAGGCAGTAGTAAAAGAAGAGATGCATGGTGGAATGATGAAGTGAAAGAAGCTGTAAAGAAGAAGAAGAAAGCATGGTTAGACTACTTGGCCTCTAGTAATGATAAGGATATCAGAGAGAAGATGAAAGAAAGATATAGGCTGCAGAAAGTTCACACGAAAGCATTGATTCAGGAAGTGCGTGAAAGGTGTAGAATGGAAGCGGACGAAAGGTTGTCGCACAACTTTAAGGAGAACTCCAAACTCTTCTGGAAAGAGTTTGGAAGGACCCGAAGTGGTGCGACGGCCTTAAGAATGAACAAAGTGCTTTCGAGAACTAATGACGTCCTCTCAGAAAAATCGGACGTCATGCAGCGATGGAGCGAATTTTATAGAGAAATGTATGCGTGTGATGATCTTAATGAGGGATCCGGGGATGACGCCGTGACTGGTACGCCAGACCCGGACCTCGATGACACTGAGGTCATCAGTATGAAAGAGATTGAACGTGCGATTCGAAGTTTGAAATGTGGTAAGGCTGCGGGACTAGACAGAGTTACTGCTGAAATGGTCGAGTATGGTCGGCCTCGCGTCTGGGACAGCTTTCATCTGCTGTGCAATTTGTGCTGGAGGACGGGGGATGTCCCGGATGATTGGCGATTCTCGGTCATTGTGCCTTTATATAAAAGTAAAGGTTCACATTTTGACTACGGGTGCTATCGGGCGATCAGCTTGACCAGTTTAGCAAGTAAAGTTTACTCGAAGGTTTTGACACGTGGGATGCAAGAGAAATCGGAAAGATTTATATGGGAGGCACAATGCGGATTTAGACCTGGAAGAATATGCACGGATCAAATGTTTTCTCCCCGCATGATCACGGAGAAGCTTCTGGCTGCTAACCAGAAGATTTTCTGTGCTTTTGTATATCTTGAGAAAGCATTTGATAGGTTGTAAGGAAGAAAATGTGGGAACTGTTGCCGGGGTATGGTGTGGATGGTCGATTGCTAAGGGCTGTGCAGTCTCTTTACTATGACTGTAAAGCCTGTGTGCGGGTAGGGCATGACCTGTCACCCATGTTCAGCGTCCAAACGGGCGTAAAACAGGGTTGTGTCATGTCTTCCTGGCTGTTCATACTATATCTCGACAGCTGTTTACAGAAGCTGAAAAATAGCTGTTTGGGTGTGAAATTGGGTGACATAAAAGTAAATTGTCTGCTGTATCCTGATGATGCAGTGCTTATTGCACCATCAGAGGCAGAACTGCAGGCATTAGTCACGTGTATGAAAGAAGAATATGAAATTAAAGGTCTCCGTTTGAATGCTAATAAAACTAAGGTTCTGGTATTTGAAAGGGACGAAGAGAGAACAAAGTGTGAAATATGGGTAAATCAGGAATGTCTAGAACATGTAAATGAAATTGTATACTTGGGGAGTGCTAAAACCAAAGCCGGGATGGAAGATGTGATTTAGATGTGGACAGGCGTGTCGCTACCGGGAACAAAGTCAATGGTGCCCTGACTGCGTTAGTCAAAAGGCAAGGCGTAGTGAAGAGTGCACGCCTTGCAATACATAACGCAGTATTGGTACCGACTTTGTTATATGGCAGCGAAACCTGGGTATGCCAGAAGAAGCATAAAAGCAAGTTGAATGCAGTGGAGATGCGATCTCTTCGTAAAATGTGCGGCGTTACCATGGCCGACCGAAAGTGAAACGAAGAGATTCGCAATATGGCAGGTTTGACAGATGACCTTATCACAAAAATTGATAAGGGCGTGCTTCGGTGGTTTGGGCACGTTGAGCGAATGAGTGAAGACCGAATGGTGAAGAAAATATATAGCGCGAAAGTTAATATTAAAAGGTGTCGAGGTAGACTGAGACTAACTTTCGAAGACCATGTGAGCAAATTGCTCGAAGAGGGTAGGGTCAAGAGTACTCGGATGCCTAGACGTGCGTGTATGAAGAAAATAATGAATCTGAAAGAAGCGAAAGAGGTATGTAAGGATCGTGACACTTGGCGATCTGTTCTCTCTGGCTACCCCGTCATAGGTCATACAAATAATTGTTTCGTGCGACATTTGAACCCAAGGCCTTTGCCCGCAAATCAATGCTCAGCCACTGAGCCATGGAGCCATCAAATTCTTTATCTATACATAAATTTATTATCATTCACGATTTCCATCTAGGGTACACCAATATAAACATAATAATGGAGACGTCCTTTACAAACAATTCTAATACAAAATTCCGATCCTTCGATGTTCAAATATTTATAAAGGACAAATAAGAAAGAGAATAAATTTGACACGCTACACTATAACGTAACAATAGCAATAGATTGTAATTATTATATACCCGTAAAATCAGTTACAACCCTATCCCACCAAAAACATAAATGTCAAAAGGGAGCCAAGTTCAGGGAAAAGAGTTGAGATCTGAACGGGCGCCAAGATCTTCAGCAATTGCTTATATCATACAATCTATAAAAATGTACAATGTTTTTGGAATTGCCATTAAGCTTGGTATGTTGCTGAACTTTGATTTAAAATTTTTTATTTTAAAAATTATTAAAATACTTTCGGGTAGTTGGCTGGCGGCTCAGTCGGTCAATTGCTTAGATTATTTGCAACGACGAGACACTTTAATTCGGCGTTCCATATAATACCCTGATGATGCCGTGAGGTGAAAACTCTCGTTTTGTAGAGGTGGTAAATTAATAATTTAAAATAAATATTGTGGAACAAGTACAAGTATTTCCAATTCACAATAATGAAACATTTATTTACCAACTAACGATCCGTCCTGGCTTATTAATGTGGCGTTATTTGGATTTAAGATAAAATTTTTCGGTTTTAAAAAAAATCTCCAAGATTTTCGAATAAAATATAGTCTCCTGGGATTGCTCTCTATTTTTTGTGATGTTTCTTTACAATCGGTTCATACATTCTGAAGATAAGATTAATATTGCTATGCCTTAATGATAATGCCTTAATGATATACAATTTCGCAGTTAATTAACTAGTCAGTTATTTCGATATTACAGACTCACAGACACTTCAATTTTATTTATATGTATAGATGTAAATCTATTATAATTTAATATATAAAGATGCCATAAATTTTCTTGTATACCAAATAAAAGAGAAAGGAATTTTAAGCATCATTCTATAACCGCGGTTTATAAGAATTTCAATTTGTAATTTTCAATTTATAAGAATTTCAAAACAGTGCGTGTTGCCAGTGATGACTAACGGATCTGAGACGTGGTCACTGCTGATCGTATGAGGAAACTCAAAGTCGCTCAGCGAGCTATGGAGAAGGCTATTCCCGGGGTTTCTCTGCGTGATAAACTTAGAAATGAGGATATCCGCAGTAGAACTAGAGTAACCGACATAGCCCAACGGATTAGTAAGCTGAAGTGGCAGTGAGTCGGCCATATAGCTCGAAGAACCGACAACCGATGGGAAAGAAAGGTTTTCGAGTGGCAGCCTCGTATCGGTAAGCGAAGTGTAGGGCGACCCCCCACTAGATGGAGTGACGACCTGGTGAGACATGCAGGAAGTCAATGGATGCAGGTGGCTCAGGAACGTGCTTTGTGGCATTCCTTGGGGGAGGCCTATGTTCAGCAGTGGACTTGTGAAGGGCTGTAATGATGATGATGATGATGATGAAGAATTTCGATATCGTTTCGTTCTGAAAAATCCTATGTGATAGACTAAGAGAGACACACAGACAAATTCTCAGTAGCAGCCTGGAGTTAGAAAGGTGGCGGTGTTTCATCCCCGTGCCTCGGAAAGCGGGTCGAATTACCATCCCATCAATCAATGATAGTGAGGAATGGGAGTGCGCCTGTGCTAACACATACACTTGAACACTATAATATTGTCCTGCGCTCAAGGCTAGCCTCCATTGCGACTGGCCGCCATGACCGTAATTTGGTCTTGGGGATATTATTTATTATAATCTGAAGGTGACCCGATCGGATTTACAATGATATTAGGACTTCAAACACCTCAGTTCCCCCAGTAACTATTGGTGCTGAAAGGCTCCCGAAACGACGGGAATTAAAATAAGTAAAAGTAAGTCAAATTAAACGTGATAAAATTCGTAAAATTAGTTTTATTCAATGTTTGCTATTCGTGTACATATACGAGTATGTTAACGCTTATTTTTACTACATATTTAATACCTGGTATAGCCACGCTGCAGCTATATTATGGTTGTAGCATGAATGGGTCGGCTCGACCGGAGTAGGACCACGTTCTCACAGAAAATCGTTGTAAAGTAGCAGCATAATGCTTGAAAAGTCGGGAATGTAAAATAAGTTAATATACGCGATAAAATCCGTAAAATTAGTTTTATTTAAATATAAGTATAGATGTTTATGGGCTACGGCATTTACTTAACATCAGGTGGACTAAGTGCTTGTTTATCACCCTTATTCTATAAAAACATGAAAACATTTGCATTACAAGTTACTTGTAAATAAATTAAGAAAATAAAATCACCTTATATGAAACAGTGATTTTTTATTATATTCTTTCATTTGAAATGTGTTTCAGTATCTAGTTTCGAAATGCGATTGATTAGAGAAGCCTTGTCTAATGAACTATACCTACTGGCAGTTTTCGATCAATTTCTCAAAACGATAATGCGTGAGACTGGTGCAATTTGCTTACGTTACAGCCTTTTAAAAGTGCTCCTCTCACTGCTAAATACAGGCCTCCCCATATAATTGCCTATTAAGGAGGATACTTGCCCTAGTAACTACGCTTCGCAAGCGAATTGGAATCTGGAGTTTAGATTTTAGTCATTATTAGGTAAACGCTGCTGCCCAACTCCTGGTTTGTTTTCGTCTGTCGTCCCTTACGACACTGACGGCACTATATGGGGTAGTGAATATTCTTACACTACCTCTACACGGTCAAATATAGCTGTAGCGTGGCTCTACTAAAATGAATATAAATATTATTATGCAATATAAAATGAACAAAATTACGCGACGAATTGCAGCTACCAAATTGCACCACTTTGTTTACGCAGAGCCTAGATTTTCGTTATCACACCGCTCGGTCCTTGGCAAAGTTTCAACAGCCGCTGTTACTATAATATATTAACGCATATCTGGACTCCCTCATATCACCGGCTTCGAAAGTAACCGAAAGAACATTGCATCAAAGTTAAAGTAGCATTAGTAGTTCTTACGCATTGATAGTGGAAACTTACAATCATAAAAAATATCTACATACTATGACACATATCTACATAATATGACATTTTTTATATAATAGGCCAACGAGCATACAGTCGAGCTGATGGTAAGTGAATACTGTTTCCTATAGACACCTATACCAATTTTTTTTAATAGAATAAGGGTGACAAGCACACAGTCCACCTGATGGTAAGTGGTTGCTGTGACCCATAGTCATCTACATCTATCCTCAATAAAAAATCAAAATGCAGACGCGTTGTCACCCGTCAGGACTAAGGTGGAATGCCTCGTTTCAAGTAAAGAAAACAATAATAATAAATACTTATTTCGGATAACAAATGAAATCCATTTCAGAGATATTAGAAAAATCACAAAATATTAATTATAATACAGCTAGGTGGACGGAGGAAGTAAAATGATACGCATGCATTCACGCATGCACACGCGCACGCAAGCAAACACACATACAACACAAACAAAAGGGTCAACTACATCTATTCTAAAATAAAAGAGAAATACCTATATGTTTAAAGAATTAAACCACAGATAAGTTGTCACTTCTGTCACTCATTTAGATAGTATAGTCATAGTAAAAACAGAATAGTAGGATTAGTCCTGCGCCGCACGAGACTTAAATACCTACTGTTGCACGGTTGTCACTGTCTTTTTGTTTAACAGCTAAGTCTCATTTAGTTTTATAAATAGTTATAATATTTACAAACATAATACATACGGATTAATTATTTCTTATGTTTGCTCACAAAGAATCAATGTTTGTCAAAAAAATCCAGCTTTGCATTACAACAAATGCCAAATAACTAAAATTTGATAAACAAACAAGTATAGTGTACGAGTAGTTTAACTGATTGTTTTGTGTTATTTAATTATAAATAACAGTGTGTCTAGCATGTTCGAAAAGAACTATTCTCTTAATTAAAAATGGATTAAAGAAAAACATAATTACACTGGCTCACTATCACCCTTCAAACCGGAACACAGTAGTGCACGCAAAGCAGTTTCGTGACAAAAATAGGTAAACTGTTTACGAACAGTAGGTAGAGTAGGTAGGTAAGTAGTAGGTACGCCTACTACTTACCTACCTACCTACTCGGTTGGATCCTTAGGCAATGAAGGAGTCTTACCATTTACTACAATCGTAGTTAATTATTTGTTTGAGTTTTCTAATTTAAAGAAGTATTTTTAATGAACGACGACTAAAATGATCACAGACCTGTATCGATCTTTTCATCATCCTCTGCCTGAAATCTGACATATAATTAAATTTAACAAACCTGCCCCAATCTTGTACATGATTAAAATGTAGATGATAGTTTGCAAATTTGACATTATTTTAATCTGTATCTCTATGCATATAAATATAAATGAATTGCCTGTCCGTAATATTGAAATAAATAGCTTCCATTAAGCTCAAGGGGTTACTTGCACGCTATTAAGTTATAAATAAACGTTTTTGTATTCTGTCTGTCTGTTTGTCTCTCTGTCCGAACTAATATTCAGAATGAATCAAAGGTGATAAAACTGTACGAACATCAACAACAGTATGGACCTTGGCTATATTTTATCCGAAAAACTTGAAGACTTTTTTGTAAATCTAAATGTCACAGTCAAACTCATAACAGTTCAAAACAACTTTTGACTGCAAAAATTATACAAAAGTAGTTTTGACGAAGGGCGTTGGTCAATACTATTTTAACTGATTTTTGCAGTCAAAAGTAGTTTTGACTGAGGGCGTTTGTCAAAAGTAATTTTGCCTCATTTAAAGTTCAGACTATCGGTCGAAACTCGCAATATGAGTGACAGTAGGTTAAGGTACGGCTGGGGTGGCCCTTGAGCCACCTTAAAGCTGCGTACATTATAATGATATAAAATATAATATTGAAGAAATCTAACTTTTAATTTCAGAAATTCAAAAAATATAAGTCAAAAGTAGTTTTGACTAACATTCTTAGTCAAAACCACTTTTAGCCGATGTAATTTAGTCAAAATCACCGTTATCCAATATTTTTCCAGTTATAAAAGTTTTTTTTTATAGGATCGAGTGACAAACGAGCACACAGTCCACCTGATGGTAAGTGGTTGCTGTGACCCATAGACATCTACATTTATCCTCGTTTGCGAATCAAAACGCAGATGCGTTGTCACCCGTGATGACTAAGATGGAATGCCTCTTTTCCAGTAAAAAGGGTCTCCGGTTCTCTACACTCACCATACGAAACACAGCAGTATTAAACTGCTATTTGACGCTGGTATTCTGTAAGAGCGTGGTCCTTCCCCGGTCAAGCCGACCCATTCGTGCTACAACTATACTACTAATATAGCTGCAGCATGGCTCTGCCACGTAAGATTCAGATTATTTTGAGTTGTTATCCGGAAGATGCTGCTGCCCATCTTGTGTTTCAGTATTTGTGTGGCCTTAAATAATTGTTCCGGATCTGTATGGTTTTCCTTGTGAAATGTATGTATGTTCCATGTGAATGAACTGTCTCCACGATATAGGTGAAAATCCTAGTAAAAGGGTAACAGTTTTTAAAAAGAAAAAAGAAAGAAATGGGGGTAATTGGTCTAATAGCAATGTAAAAAACCCACCACCAGATTTGTTCTCGTGGATGTTGTCAGCTAGTTACCCTATGATTCAAGACTTTTCTTAATTTTTGAAAAACAACCCTGTGTCATCTCATCCAAATTGATCGTGTGTATTCTAGGGTAAGGTTTTGTGATTAAAAATATAATCGTCGATTCATTTATTGAATTAGTCGGTTCATTCATGCATGCTTTCAGATGCATCTCTGTTACCCTTTTACTAGGATTTTCACCTATATCGTGGAGACAGTTCATTCACACGGAACATACATACATTTCACAAGGAAAACCATACAGATCCGAAACAACTATTTAAGGCCATACAAATACTGAAACACAAGATGGGCAGCAGCATCTTCCGGATAACAACTCAAAATAATCTGAATCTTACGTGGCAGAGCCATGCTGCAGCTATATTAGTAGTATAGTTGTAGCACGAATGGGTCGGCTTGACCGGGGAAGGACCACGCTCTTACAGAATACCAGCGTCAAATAGCAGTTTAATACTGCTGTGTTTCGTATGGTGAGTGTAGAGAACCGGAGACCCTTTTTACTGGAAAAGAGGCATTCCATCTTAGTCATCACGGGTGACAACGCATCTGCGTTTTGATTCGCAAACGAGGATAAATGTAGATGTCTATGGGTCACAGCAACCACTTACCATCAGGTGGACTGTGTGCTCATTTGTCACACGATCCTATAAAAAAAAACATTTATAACTGAATAAAAATCTAATCGTCGATTCATTTATTGAATTAGTCGGTTCATTCATGCATGCTTTCAGATGCATCTCTAAATAAATCTTGAAAACAAATATCAACTAATTTAGTTCTAGAATGCTGATAGATTTTTAGTTTCGACAAACAGATAGCAGCTTCGTCACTGTTCCATTGAATATCCCTCACAGGTTGTAATCTTGTGTTGTAGATGCTAATGAATCTTCTTCATCATCAGCCCGCAAGTCCACACCTGGACATCTCTATATCTGGACCTTCTCCGTAATAGCATTAATTTGCCTTAATCGTGACCCTTTTTACCTTACGTTTACAAAAAGTTTAAACCACCATTTATAGAAAAAATAATAAAAGTGAAGTAAAAAAGATGTTATTTTGTGCAATTATTACAAATGCAATTCATTATTACACAATAATAATATGAGAAATATATGATTATAATGATATATTAATCAATTGCTATCATTTACGACTACATAGCAAAGTATACTAAATCGTATATAGCGAATGTAGAGCTTTGCTTCAGCATACGTAGATAACGAAGAACTAGTGATGTGACTCAATCGTGCTACAGCTATAATATACCTGCAGCATGACTCTACCACGTATAGAAACATATTCAAAATCCGACGAAAAGTCTCTACTTTTTAATAAAAAGAAAAGAATGATCAAATCAAGCTCAAGTTTGTTACTTAATTTCCGTACCGTACGATGTTAAAACAGTTCAACTCACTATAAGAACTCTAACGAGGGCTCTTCAATATAAATCAAATAAAAGAGGCATTTTTATGTTCATACGGACACAATCACGTAGAATACAATGCCTTTATTAATAGTTTGACCTTATCTGAAACCAGAGTCGACACTTCAATCAATCCAATTAAACAGAAGAAAGAGACTTCTTAAAAGGTTTCACCTCATTGCTGCATAAAAATAAAAGATTTTAAGCCTTCCAAAACTTAAGATTATGTGAAGAACTTACATTATTTTAACTTATTATAAGTCAGTCCTTAACTACAACCTGACAATATGGTAAGTGGTGATGAAGCCCGAGATGCTTAATCGCACCATTGCTTTAAAGACACCTAGATAACCTAAATTATAACAGGACGGAAAAACATACGTCAGCCGATTATTCCACCACTTTGCTGTACGCATTACAAAAGACAAAGCACAGCCTGTTACCTGTTTAATCAATGATGGAAAGGGGAGAGAGGAATTAAAGCATGTATTTCCTATGCACACTCTCAATGCATCCTATAGAATACCGAGAAGCTGACTACCAACTTACTTACATTCTTGAATACAATATTAATGCTTGGTCTGGTTATTTTTTAAAGGATAGGGTGACAAGCGAGCACACAGTCCACCTGATGGTAAGTGGTTGCTGTGGCCCATAGACATCTACATCTATCCTCGTTTGCGAATCAAAATGCAGGTGCGTTGTCACCCGTGAGGACTAAGATGGAATGCCTCTTTTCCAGTTAAAAGGGTCTCCGGTTCTCTACGCTCACCATACACACACAGCCGTTTTAATCTGCTACTTTACGCTAGTATTCTGTGAGAGCTTGGTGTAGTAAGCTTCCGTTCTTTATAAAACTGAAATAATAAATGAACTCACAGTCCACCATAGTGTCTACTGCAGCTATAAACACCTGCTGCTAACTTCAAACAAAGAAGAACACCATTATTTTGCAGCAGAAACAGGTAAGAGCGTGGCACATACCCTGTAGATTTATTTTTATAAATTTTATAGAGCATATCGTGTTGCTGCCGTAATAAATTACAAAAAAAAATCTGCAGAAAGTGAGAGGAGCCTCATCTGAAAAGGTTATAGATTAACAAACATGTTGACGTTTTGACAAACTAATTTTTAATTCCTTACGTTAAAAAATAAATAGTGCTTACTTCATATCACTTCACTCTGTAGTGGCGGCTTAAGAATATCCCCAACCACATGTCGTCCCGTGGGTGTCGTAAGAGGCAACAGAGGGAAACTGAAACAGAAATGGTGAGCACCATTTTCATCGAAAGAACTGCCTAAAAGTTAAGAGGTTATTTGCATGCCATTAATAAATTAATATCTATTTTAATATTTTTTTATTTGTCTGCTTATCTACTGTCTGTCTGTCTGTCTGGGTTATTCATCGTAATGGCTGAACCGGTTGTAATGAAACTTTACGAATAGGTAGAAAGCAATTCCGCAGGTGATCTAAACTACAATTTATGCGAAAAATTGGAATATTTATTAAAAAACGAACAGTAAATAAAACAAACATTCTTTGATTATCTTATATCCAATTGACGCTACGTTAATAGATACCTCTCAGGCGAAGCGAAATATAATTAACGATCATACACACCTATGCATGAAATTACACTATTATTATAAGCTTCGACAATAAATTTATTATCACTAAGTAGATTCATGAATAATCGTTAAAAAAGTGCGCAAGTGGCCTCGTACCGGCGGACGAAGTGTTGGCCGTCCCCCCACTAGATGGAGTGACGACCTGGTAAGACAAGCAGGAAGTCGATGGATGCAGGTGGCTCAGGACCGTGCTTTGTGGCATTCCTTGGGGGAGGCCTATGTTCAGCAGTGGACTTGTGAAGGGCTATAATGATGATAATGAAAGTGCGCAAGGAAACGCTGAAGCAGTGAAAACCTTCAGAAAAATATTGTATACTGTATTCTATAGATGTAAATATGTTCTTTTCGATTTTTTTTTCTTTGTGTTTCAAATCATGATTCTAAAGGTGATTTCATTACAATAAAACATATTTGAAACACCCGTGCACTTATATACTTATGTTGCCGACAAACTTGCTTACAGTTTGGCAAAATTTTAAATGTAAATAATGTAACACTATTTCTAAGAATAAATAAAAAAAAAACTTGCATTGCGGTTGATATAACGAGTACATCGGCCTTGCGTGAAATTATTATGGGAAGATATCAATCAACGTACACATTAACCTAAGCCTGTTTTAATGTACTGGCATTCTCACGTCAATCAAATTAACCTGCGAATATAAGCTACTCTGATAAAGCATTAATTCATATTACATATTTGTAGTATTATATGTTGCCTGAAGTAACTAATTGAAAAATAAGACTCTATTTTTGAACATGGTAGAACCATGATGCAGCTATATTACGGTTGTAGCACAAATGTGTTGACTCGACCCGGGAAGGACCACGCTCTCGTAAGTGTAGAGAACCGGAGCCCCTTTGTACTGTAAGCGAGGCATTTCATCTTAATTTTCAGGTGTGACCACGCATCTGCATTTTGACTCTTAATCGAGGATAGATGTAGATTTCTATATGCCACAGCACATACTTACCATCAGGTGTGCTTATATTTTGTCACTATTATCCTATTTAAAAAAAACTTACGTTTGAATTTATACCTAGATCAGGGGCAGCTGTCAAAGCTCAGGGACTATTTGCTAGGATATTATTTTATTTACATAACAGTTATAAATTATATACAATTTATTAATGATACCATCTTACTATACTGGTACTAAATTCCTACTAGTCCAATGGATTTAAATATTTTGAACTAGTGAGATTCTTTCAGTAGTCCATTGCAATATAAATCAGAACGACAAAGTTCATAAACTCACGCCACCTGGTTGAATGAAAAGACAAAATCAAATTTTATTGTGATCCCATTTAGATAAGGTACATTTTATCGGAAGTTATTCCTAAAAATATTTTATTACTTAATTTTATTTCTCACATTATAATGTCGCGAATCATATAAATTCTCTCATTTATGGGTTTGGTCTAATTTAAAGTTATTCTTCTCTTTTTTTGGGAGCATTTTTATAAAAGTCTGTTTTATAAATGTTTTTTTTTTCTATTAATTTATTAATCCCGATATAAAAACTTAACATGAATTCTCGACGTACATATGAGCACACTAGCGTGCAACTCTATTAACACGGTCTGAACGTATAATGGTATACTGTAGGATAACACCGAGTACTTAGAAACTGTAGCATATATCTCGCCTATGAGGCTATCTATATTCTACAATGGACTTCACTATATGCTGTAATGAATGAAAGACGAATTAACGGGTGATTTACAGCATCTGTGAAGACGGGGACAGAGGGGAGGGAGGTTGAGGTGTACATCGTCGTAATATCGTAGTTAACCACCGTGGAAATTAAAAACAAATAACGTCAATTAAAATTTAACGCGATGAGATCCTTAAGTTTAGTTTATTTAATCTATATTAGTTTTGAACTAAATTAATAAAGTATCAGACAAATTAATATAATCCTGAACGCTAAAGTGAATTAATCCTCTTTAACAGAATTATTAGTAAGCAACTAAGGAGTTTATTGAAATATACATCTTATCGTCACATACAATTAACGCTAATTTTTATCTAAACTTAGTAAATTTATTTTTTCCTGGCCATCTAAGTCCATTTTAAACGTGGTAGAGCCATGCTGCAGCTATATTATATATTAGACCTGGGAAGGACCACGCTCTCACGCAATATCAGGGTAAAATAGCAACTTAACGCTGCTGTGTTTCGTATGGTTAGTGTAGAGAACCGGAGACGCTTTTTACTGGAAACGAAGCATTCCATCTTAGTCCTCATGGGTGACAACGTATCTGCATTTTGATTCGTAATCGAAGATAGATGTAAATGTCTATGGGCCACAGCAACCACTTATGGTAAGTGGTTGCTGTGGCCCATAGACTGCCAAGTGGACTGTGTCCTCGTTTTCACCCTTATCCTATAAAAAAAAGATCAATAAAATCATTTAATATGAAATAAATTCCACTATCTTATGACGAATAATCACTGAAACATAATATGAAAAATTCCAGTCCACCGGCTCAGTGAATTCAAATGGTTGCCGAGATTCAGAGTCCCGTACATCTATCCTCGATTAAATATCATAATGCAGGTGCGTTATCATACCTGAGTGCGGCCTACCATCATAGTCGATGGTAAGCGTCGCGTTACCAGTAAATCACACATCTGGTTCTCGTCACATACTATTAGAAATAAAGCATAATGGTTCTATTTCAAGCTAGCAATCTGTCTATTTCAAGCTTTGCGGTTCAAATTCATGCTAAAACCATCATTTGCTTTAGCGTTTAGATGTGATTACTATCTAAGTCATTACGTCATCATAATTATCATCATTACAGCCCTTCAAGTCCACTGCTGAACAAAGGCCTCCCCCAAGGAATGCTACAAAGCACGGTCCTGAGCCACCTGCATCCATCGACTTCCTGCATATCTTACCAGGTCGTCACTCCATCTAGTGAGGGGACGCCCTACACTTCGTCCGCCGGCACGAGGCCGCAACTCGAGAACCTTTTTTCCCCATCGGTTGTCGGTTCTTCGAGCTATATGACCGGCCCATTGCCACTTCATCTTACTAATCCGTTGCGCTGTCGGTCACTCTGGTACTAATGCGGATATCCTCATTGCTAAGTTTATAACGCAGAGAAAGTCCTAGCATAGCCCTCTCCATAGCTCGCTGAGCGACCTTGAATTTCCTCATCCGGCCAGCAGTGAAGGACTACGTTTTAGTTCCATAGATCATCACTGGCAACACGCACTGGTTGTACTGTCCCGTTTACAAGTTTTGAGGTATACCTGACGAGAAGATGTGCCGTAATTTCCCAAACGCTGCCCAACCGAGTTGAATCCGTCGATTGACCTGTCGGTCGAAGTTGGACTTATCTAGTCGGCCTATTTGTCCCAGGTAAACATATTTGTCAACAACTTCGAGCATATTGCTCCCAACCACTACTGGAATAGGTGTGACATGAACATTAAACATGATCTTTGTTTTGTCCATGTTCATCATAATACCTATCCGTTGTGAGACACTATTGAGGTCATTGAGCATAGTGCTTAGGTCCTCCAGTGATTCTGCCATAAGGACTATATCGTCGGCAAATTGAAGGTGAGTAATGTACTCGCCATTGATGTTGATATCGTATCTTTTCCAGTCCAGAAGCTTGAAAACGTTTTCCAATGCAATGGTGAAGAATTTCGGGGATATGACGTCACCCTGTCTTACACCTCTCTGCAATTGGATAGGTTTCGTACTCTGTTTCTGTACTCGAATAGCCATTGCAGCCCTACTGTATAAGCACTTTAGCACTTTGACATACCGACAGTCAATTTGTCATCGCTGAAGGGACTGCAACACCGCCCAAATTTTGACGGAATCAACGGCTTTCTCATAGTCCACATACGTCAGTTATAGCGGCAAATTGTACTCTTCGTACTTCCGTATAATTTGCTAAAGGGTTTGTATGAGCTCTGTGGTCCTAAATCCTTTTCAGAAACCGGCTTGTTCGGGAGGCTGGAAGTCGTCAAGTCTGCGCGCGAAACGATTCGTAATGACTCTCAACAGCACGTAGATGCGCTCAGAAGGGAAATCGGTCTGTATTTCTTCAAGATATCGTTGTCATCTTTCTTGAAGAACAAGACCACTGCACTTCAGCTCCACCCCTCCGGTGTAATGCCACCATGGAGGACAGAATTAAAGAGCTTCTGAAGGACTTCAAGTACCGGTTTTCCGCCCGCTTTCAGAAGCTCCGCTGTATTTTCATCCTCGCCTGACTCCTTGCCGTTTTAAAGTGCTGGGGAGCCATTCTAATCTCGCTCAGACTGACTTTCGGTATATCATCGGAATAGTTTCAGATAAGACTCGCTCTTAGATCGTTTCCCATACTTACGTGTGGCACAAACGATGATGTAAACAGCTGCGCATAGAACCTCTCAATCTTACTCAGAATCTCAGGTGAGGCGAAAGGAGTGTTGACTTCATTAGACGTGACCTCTCTGTGTTAACGTTCAGGTTCAGTTTGCCTCTCACCATTATGTGATCGCTGCCAGTTTTCACCCTCGCGGTCACTGAGACATCACTAAACAGTTGTCGTCTGGTCGTAATAATGAAGTTATTCTAATTTTTTGTTGAATTGTCGGGGCTTGACCATGCCAGTGGAAGTGTCCTGTGGGGCTGATTTTAGAAGAAAGAATTCATCATGAAGAGTCCTTCTTTCTCCATGAAGTCGGCCAGCTGCTGGCCACTTAGGTTCCGTTACCCTATTTCGAATTTGCCTACTTTCACCTCACCGTTCTTTCTTGTGCCTAGTTTTGCGTTGAAGTCTCCCATTAACACCTTAGAGTGGGTTTTGGAGGATTGTATGGCTCTAGAGATATCCTCATACTTTTCCTCCACCTCCTCATCGGGGTGTGCCGAGGTTGATGCGTTAACCTGTATGACCTTCAGCGAATACTGTTTGTTGATTCTAAGTATAAGGTACGCAACCCTCGTCGACACACTGCCAATCTTTACAACGTTGTTAACGACAGACTTATGGACGATAAATCCTACACCTCCTTGGGACAGATGGTCGCCCTCCCGGTGATAAAACAAGTTGCCGGATTCGAGGAATACCGTGTCCTCCCCCTCTCTTCGAACCTCGGATAATCCTATGATGTTCCAGCGCAACTTGTCTATCTCTTCTTCCAGCTCTAGGATCTTCCCGTCAGTCCTCAGGGTGCGTGCGTTATAAGTTGCCAGGTCGAGTTGTCTTAGGTGGCAACCGAACCTCTACCGGAGATTCTTAGCACTCCTAGCCCCGCCGTTACCATGAACGCCACCTTTGCCAGGAATAGCGGGGCCGCCAGGGACTGGGGACCGCTTATTAATGTCATGACTCATGCTCATATTGCCATAGTTGCCATGCTTGGTGAGCGGGTTTGCAACCGAAGTTTTTTTATCGTTGTTTTGCTGTTATCAGAAAGATGCTGCTGCCCATCCTTCGCCTCATGAATTTGACCTAATGGTTTGCTTTTGCGTAAAACATAGAAATGGAATAATTAAAAAAATAAAATAAAGAAAGAACATTTATTGCAACAATCCACGAATATCAATACGCAGTAAAATTTTAATAATTGTGGATTATTTCACCTCATTTCAATGAGAACGGAATACAGCAGTGCAAGTACTGCTATTTCGCGTCAGAAAAAGGTGAGAGGGAGGTACTGCCGCAGGTGGACACCTAGGCAGATAAAGAGGCCCACCGCCTATATATCTGTTTTTCCATCAGATTACAATTTATTTATTTATTTATTTACTCTTTATTGTACACCAAAAACAAAACAAATACGAATACAATTAAATCTAAATTAGAAAATGTACAACAGGCGGTCTTGTCACTCTGAAAGTGATTTCTTCCAACGTTAGTGTAGAGAACTGATGTAAACAATAGTTAAAATTACAATGTAAGTGTCTTCAAGTTAAAAGTTAATGGGCTTTTTGTTAATGGATAAAAGCTAAGCCAGTGCGTTGAACTATCTTCAGCTACATCACCACTTACCATAAGGATAGTAGCCAAGCAGTTGCTTATATAAGTTAAAAAAACTACATCCTGGTTCTTTGCTTCATGTTAATCTATACATATATTTTTATTTATTCTTAAAAAATTGTAAATACTTCATTTTTTTAATTTTGTCAAATTGTAAGCCAGTTTGTCGGCAACACTAATAACACTTTATTTTTATAAATTATTCCAATCAATGAAAACTCCTGTCGTATCGGTGAGGATTGAAATAGTTGTTAGCGCATACTAGTAACTTTTAAGGCAAATGCAATGATGGTTTTTACAATTTCTGTAAAATACGTTCACGATCAGCAAATATATAATGAAATCTCGTAAAACTAAAATCCTAATTTTAATATTATGAATCTTAAATTGAAATAAAAAAAATCTAATTATAATAGAGAATAAGGCTAGATATTACCATCTGTTTTGAATCCTATCCTATCCTAATTAAATCCTTAATACTAATAAAATTAAAACTAAACCCATATAACATATAACAGTACCATGAAAAGAGTAAAAGATCAGACCTACTTTAATAACTAAAATGTTGAAAATACTCCGGGTTAACTTCGACATTATGACGTCAAGCAACTCACTCCCTCCGTGAATGTGCAAAGTACTCAAAACGTCGAAAATTAAAAACGAGTAAAAATTGATATATACAATATCGTAAACCTGCGGTAGAATCTAAATGAATTAATAAATGAATTGTCATTGAGTGAGAAATCTTTTATAAGTCTGTGGTTAAACTGCATCAGAAATGGCGTAGTTTTCCATCTATTAATTTTCAACATATTCCCAAAATCACAAATCTATATAAATAAAATGATAGAGGTTTTCAATTGTACGCGCGTCACGGAAAAACTACTGAATAGACTTCAATTAAGTTTTATAAGTTTTATTTCATAGACACTTGGCCCTATCTAAAAAAAAATATAGCGATATCTTCACTTAAACGTGGTAGAGCCATGCTGCAGTTATATTAGTGGTATAGTTGTAGCACGAATGGGTCGACTCGACCGGGGAAGGACCACGCTCTCACAGAAAACCAGCGTAAAATAGCAGCTTAACGCTGTTGTGTTTCGTATGGTGAGTGTAGAGAACCGGAGACCCTTTTTACTGGCAAAGAGGCATTCCATCTTTGTCCTCACGGGTGACAACGCATCTGCATCTTGAGTCTTTATTGAGGATAGATGTAGATGTCTATGGGTCGCAGTGGCCACTTACCATCAAGTGGACTGTGTGCTCGTTTGTCACCCTATCCTTTAAAAAAAAAAACTTAACATAAACTTATTAAAGTTTTAAGAAACGACGATATTTATACGGGGTTTTTCACAAAGTCTAACCCAATTAATTTATATATTTTAGCTATAAACGGAACAATGAATATAATTGTTTACAAAAAAAAATTGTAAGCAAAGTATATTTTTGATTGCGATCTTTTTGATGTTTTTTCCTTCGCACATATGAAAACTTTGTTAATATATCAAGTAACGCGGACGAAGTCGCGGATATCAGCTAGTCGTATAATATTTGTGTTTACTCTCTAGTGGAAGCACAGCCTAATTTCATCCCATGGGTGACGACTTTGGAAAATGGTAGCTATCTTATGACT
The DNA here is from genome assembly GCA_963668995.1 of Parnassius mnemosyne. Lineage (NCBI taxonomy): Eukaryota > Metazoa > Arthropoda > Insecta > Lepidoptera > Papilionidae > Parnassius > Parnassius mnemosyne. The sequence goes on along the minus strand of CAVLGL010000001.1, from coordinate 5,126,948 downwards.
TTCGATAGATGGCGGTATACCAACCCGTTTTTTGTAAGTCATTAAATACTCAACTGGCGATAGGCAGCATCGATAAATGTGCAAGTCTGCTACTGCAATCGTCAGTCCGCTTGCCAAGCCTGACGATTAAGGTAAATTTTCCCTACAACAGGAGAAGTCTATGTCCAGCAGTGAATTTTAACAGGCTGGTGGGGATGATTACGTAGAGATGAAAAAGGGAGGAAGTTCAGGCGACAAACCTGATGGGACCATGCTTTTGACTGCTTTTAAAATCAATATAGAAATTAAGAAAGCAAACCTAACTTCAACCTAAATTAACATATGAATATTATTATGTTGTTCATTATCTTAGTATTTCAATCTAACTAATTAAGCTGAGGTTACGGAGTCGATTTCAAAAGGCACTGATTAATTGGTGGCTTGTAGGTATTACTGTATAGTTATAAAACAAATTTAAATTTGAAAGTTGAATAAACAGTTTGAAATTTCAATGCCTAAAAATTATTGAATTTATTATTTTGACCATATTTAGATTCCTCGTATAATTTCCTAAAATTTAATCTTTATGAATTTAATTTTTTTTATTTATATAACAAATTACTGATAATACAGAGAATAAATTATGGTAAAACATAAGCTTACTGAAAACTTTGCCGTGTAGCACAAGCCGCCGACTTAAAATTTGACAGATAAGCTACACCTTAATCTACAAAATATGTATAACGCAATACTATTAAACAGCAACAGGCGGTAAATCGACAATACATAATTAACTAATAGTGTATTAAAAGACGTGAGTCTTGCCACCGCCCACTTCACTGCGTCAGAAACCGGTCGTTCCTGCGTGGCGTATACAGGAGGTGATAAAAATATATTGATAATAATGGAGATAATATTTAATAGTAGCCGAGTATAATAATTATTCTTTGTTTATATGTCATATAGTTTTATTTAGGGAAAACAGTTAGTGGGGATTATAGTTTTCTTTTTTTTTTTTTAGTTTGAAGTCTGATATAGACAGTTCGTATAATAGTTTTTTAATTTGTATTTCATATTTTTATGATTAATTTCATTTTGAAAAGAGGTTGGTAACTGGTTTATCAAATTTGGAACCATGTGTTCTAAAGAGCGTTTTCCATATAAATTGTTATAATTAGGTTTAGCTAATTTTGGTTTGGCCGAACTGCGGGTTTTAGAATAATTAGAGATGACATTTTTTTTAAGTTTTCGTTAAAAAATTCTTCATTTAATAGAGTATATTCTACTCTTTTATGCACCGGTATAATTTTGCAGTAATCGAATAGGTTATGGTAATCAAAATCGCTGTGTGAGTTTTTAACCTTGTCTGGAACTATAGTTTTTAAGATGCGTAATTGCAATGAATAAATGTTATCTAAATGTGATTTGTAAGTTCGCCCATAACTAGACAAGCCATATAAAATTATAGATTCGGCCAGTGATTTATATAATTGTAACAGAATTCTATACTTTACTTTATACTTTATTATGGAGAATAGAATAGAATAGAATAGAATAGAATAGAATATTTTTTATTCAATATACATTACATGTGTAATTCTTATTGAAAGTCATTTTTTTACTTTACCACTGGTTCGAAAAAAACCCTCTGTCCTGGGAAGAACCAGCAAGAAACCCAGCGGGACTTTTTTTTAAAAATAAATTTTACAATATAAATGATTACGAACTATTTACAAAATTTATTTTAGAAACTGCTTGGAAGCGATCACCTCATTCCCAGGGGTTATTATCAACCATGTAATCATTTATACTATAATAACCCTTTTTATACAGTTTCAGCTTAATAAAACATTTAAACTTGGTAATAGAGAGAACCTGTACACTTTCCGGGACCTTGTTGTAATAGCGTATACATTGCCCCAAGAATGAATTACTGACTCTGTGGAGTCGAGAAACTGGTATCACTAGCTTGTGTTTGTTCCTAGTGTTTACAGAATGTATATCACTTCTTTTACTAAAACTATCTTTGTTTTTGTGAACATACATTAAATTTTCGTAAATATACTGAGAGGCCAAAGTTAATATATTAATTTCTTTAAATTTATCTCTAAGAGACTCTCTCGGTTTTAGATTGTAAATAGCTCTAATGTCCCTCTTCTGTAAAACAAAAATAGTTTCTGAATCAGCCGCATTTCCCCATAGCAAAATCCCATAAGACATTATGCTATGAAAATAACTAAAATAAACTAATCTAGCTGTCTCGACACTAGTGAGACCTCTAATCTTTATTACAGCATAGGCTGCAGAACTTAGTCTGCTTGCTAATTTGTATATATGGGGGCCCCACTGGAGCTTTGCGTCAAGAGTGATGCCAAGAAAAACAGTGGATACAACAGGGCTCAATTCCTCCCCATTTAAAAACACATTGGTATTCAGATTTTGAACATTCGTTGTTGTAAATTTAACACAATTAGTTTTATTTCCGTTCAAATGCAGATTATTAACGTTAAACCAATGCACTAATTTTGATATAGCATTATTCACTTCGTCACATTTAAATGATTGACGTTTAAGTTTAAAAATCAAGGAAGTATCATCAGCAAATAATACTATATCATGACTATCCCCTACAAGGTGGGGTAAGTCATTAATATACACCAGAAACAGGAATGGGCCGAGAATCGAGCCCTGAGGTACACCCATTAGTACAGGTGACCCGGAAGAACTTTTACCATTGATAATAACCTTCTGTTTTCTATTACTTAAATATGAAATAATAAGTTTAAGCGCTGTGTTCTTGACACCATAGTACTGTAGCTTCCTGATTAATGTCTCATGGTGAACACAGTCGAAGGCCTTGGAAAGGTCACAAAATATACCCAAAGCATCCTCTGAATTCTCCCATGCACAAAAAATATGTTTATTAAGCTCAACTCCAGCGTCAGTTGTCGAGCGACCCCTTGTAAAACCGAATTGATTATTATGTAGCAATTTATTAATATTAAAGAAACTTAACATCTGATCTAAAATAATTTTTTCAAAAATTTTACTTAATGTTGGTAGTACAGAAATTGGTCTAAAATTGGCGGGGTCTAATGTACTACCAGATTTAAATATAGGTATGACTTTACTATGTTTCGTTAAATCAGGAAACACACCAGATTTGACGCTTATATTAAATATAGTGGCTAGATAAGGTGCTAATTTATCTATTATAGATAAAATAACTTTAACGGAAATCCCCCATAAGTCTGCCGTTTTCTTAACATCAATAGTTTTCAAATATTTAACGATATCTTTTGGCAGTACCCTATGGAATTTAAAAGTAAAGGGTCCGCCATCTAACTTTTTTTTTTCAACTAGTGCTTATTTCGTGAATGGCAACACTTAGCTCATGTCTAATTTGACAGATAATTAGTTTTATCCTTCCGCTGAACGAATATAGTTGTGTATACGCTTGAACAACGCTGGGAAATATTGCGACGTTACTTTGAAAATCATGGTAATGTTGCAGAATGTGTGCGAATATTGCGTACGGATTTTGGAAGAAATGAAGCACCGTCAGCTCCGTATGTTCGTTACCTTGTGAAAAAATTGAAAGAAACTGGCATCCTCATCGATAAACCAACGCGTGAAAAGCCAAAAACAGTGCGTACACCCGAGAATATTGCTGCTGTGGCCGAAAGTGTGCGTGAAACGCCATCAACATCAGTTCACCGTCGTTCTCAACAATTGGACATTTCGGAGACATCATTGAGACGAATTTTGCGTAAAGACCTTGGTATGACGCCGTACAAAATCTAATTGGTTCAGGAGTTGAAGCCAACTGACCATCCAATGCGTTTTCGCTTCGCTAAGTGGGCCTGCGATCGACTTGCAGAAGATGCGGATTTTGCCAAAAAAATCATCTTTTCAGATGAAGCTCATTTCGAACTTGGCGGGTATGTAAACAAGCAGAATTGTCGCATTTGGGGCACAGAAAACCCGCACGCATTCATCAAAAAGCCGGTACATCCAACACGAGTCACTGTTTGGTGCGGATTTTGGTCCAGAGGCATAATTGGGCCATTTTTCTTCGAAAACGAGCAAGGTGTGGCCGTTACAGTCAATGGCGATCGTTATCGGGCCATGTTGAACGAATTTTTGTTCACAGAAATTGAAGAGGAGGATATTGGCAACATTTGGTTTCAACAAGACGGCGCAACGTGCCACACAGCCGACGCTACACTTGATGTTTTGCGCCCTGTTTTTGAAAATCGCATTATCAGCCGCAGAGCTGATGTCGTTTGGCCACCTCGGAGCTGCGATTTGACACCGTTGGACTATTATTTGTGGGGTGCCGTCAAAGATAAGTGTTACGCCGACAAGCGAGAGACAATTGACGCTTTAAAGGACAATATTCGTGAAGCCATTGGTGAAATACAGCTGCACACAATCGATAATGTACTCAAAAATTGGACCGATCGTGTAGGCTACTGCATGGCCAGCCGAGGCAGCCATTTGAATGAAATTATTTTCCATCATTAACCGGAAGGATTCTACATTCAAATAAAAAAAGAAATTTGAAAAAATATTAAGTAGTTTTTTTTTAATAGCATTTAAAAAAAAAGTTATTTGGCGGACCCATTATTTGAACAAGCCTTTACATTTTGTTTGAGCAATGATTCGGCGACAGTAGGAGAAGAATTAATGATTTTGTTGTCAAAAAAGGAACATCAGTAAAATGTTTCTCAAAAGCCATAGCAACTTCTTGATCAGATCGCGTTAAATTATTGTTAATATTCAATTGAAAATCCGAGTTGCGCGGTTTGACCTTGCCCGTTTCACTATTTATTATTCTCCAGGTCATTTTAATTTTGTCGGATGCAGTTTTAATTTTGTTGCTTAAATGTAAAGCCTTAGCAGTGGAGCACACTTTTTTAAATATTTTAGAATATGTTTTTACATAATCTCTAAATATAACACTACTATTATATGATCTTTCATCATAAAGCTCGTATAACCTTCGCCTACTTTTATAAATTCCTACTGTTGCGCATTCATTAAATGATTTGCGACTGTTAAAAGAGAAAGTTTTAGAAGTAAATATTCTACTAAATTCACAACGTATAATTTCAAATAATGTAGCATACAAATAATTAGCACTATTTTTAAACGAAAGTGATGGAAGTCTTTTTATTATATTACTTCTAAACCTCTCCAAGCGATGTTCATTTATTGGAACAAACACAACTTTCTTATTTTTCTGTTTTTTGTGTATGTAAGGTAGTGATACTAACTGTCCACAGTGATCTGAACTTAAATTTTGAATAATTGATTTATGCAAGGGCTTAACATCTGTAAAAATGTTATCTATACAGGTCGCACTAGGCCCAGCAATACGTGTTGGTTCTAAGAATAAATTTACAAGATTATACGATTTAAACAATGAGCTAAACTTAATACTAATGGAAGAAGTTTCAAGGAGATTGATATTAAAGTCTCCACACATTACAACAGACTTGTTCTGTTTACTAAGTTTGAGTAAAACTTCTTCCACAATCTTTTCAAAATGGTCATAAGTAGCACATGGGGGTCTGTAAACACTTACAACAATGAGGTGCTCGAGTTCGACACAAGCCATTTCTACAGTTCGTTCAACAGAGAGGCTCACAATATCCTTACGTTCTTTATATAATTATGATTTATCTGCTAATATTAAGGAGCCACCACGTAAACTTTTTTCTCTATTGAAGGAACTGACCACCTGGTGATTTCTTTAATTAAACATGAAATTATAATCTTTTAGCCAATGTTCAGTAATACAAAGGATGTGTATATTGTTACTATTTAAAAACAATTCAACTTCCAATTCTTTGCCCAACATGCCTTGTATATTTTGATGCACCAGGTGTAAACAATTTTTATTACTTATTTGTGGGCTGTATTCAAAATTAATTAAACTCTTATTATTGCTAGAGATTGCCTCTATTGTCACATTCACTAATTTAAATTAGTTGGAACTGATTCCAAATTAAATGTCAAATGATTATGCTCAATAAAAGCAGTCTTGGTAGCCAAAAACTTGGCTGAGTTAAAAAGTAAATAATAAGATAGCACATTTGCTATCAGTCTTAAATTATATTTGAATAGGTAATACCTATCTTTTGTCCAAAACTTTTTTATTAAATTATTTATGTCAATTACATGAAATTTATGATTATTATCATTAGAATTATATGTCAAATTTAAATTATTATTACATATTAAATTATGCATTTGTATATTTAAATTATGTCTTAAATTATTTTCTTGTGGCAATCCCTGTATATAAGGCAGTGTGAACAAGACAATTTTGTGAATTTTGAGAATTTTGCTAACAGGCTTCGAAGTCCATTACATACAACCCCAATATGATGTTTCCAGTTTAGACGACTATCTATTACAAGTCCTAAGTAAGTTTGAGTTTCTACCGTTTCTAATTCTGTACAATGACAATTGAATGTCATTTGTCCTTTGTGAAGGCATAGGTGATCATGCACAATAATGCTAGGTATGACTTTACTCTTATTATGACTAGATCTAATATACATTAACTTGATCTTGCTAGCATTAATAACTAATCCTTTATCATGAGACCATTGTGTTAATATATTAAGTTCTTCTTGTATAATGCGGCCAGTTTCGTTAATATTTTCGCCGGCTGCAACCAGGCACGTATCGTCGGCATACTGGTATATTTCGCAAAGCCTGATGATGTTTGCCAGACTATTAACATAAGTGATGTAATGCAATGGTCCAATCACAGAGCCTTGTGCTGTGCCTACTGAAGAGTTAACATAATAGCTAATGGCATCCCCCACTTTTACCGCATATTTTCTGTCATTAAGGTAATTTCTGCACCATGATAATAATGGCCCTCTAATACCACTATCATTAAGACTGTCTATTAACTTATTATGATTAAGAGTATCAAACGCTTTAGTGTAGTCTACAAAGACTACCAAGACGTGTCTCTTATTATCTAAATGCTTGTAAACGCTGTTAGTGAAGGTCGTTAACAGTTGGGTGGTATTTTTCTGCGGTTGAAAGCCATACTGTTTTTCAGTTATTATATTATTTTTAGCATAGAAATCATAAACCTGTCTGCAAATGTATTTTTCAGCAATTTTATCTATTATGGGTAAAATAGTAATAGGCCTATAATTGTCATGCACCTTATGGCTACCCTTCTTATGGATAGGTCTGACTATGCCAGTTTTTAAAATACTCGTATGTGGATACTTTCCACTTTTTATACAGGCATTTATGAGATTTGCGATTACTTCACTGACTAATGTGCATATTTTTTTTATGTCTATAGGTCTTATGCCGTCAATACCTGGCGCTTTATTACTGTTTAGGTTGCGTACTATTTTTTCTACTGCATTATCATTAGCAGGTACTAAGCGTAACGAGATATTTGCGTTGTTACTATACAATGACTTATCCAATAGAGGTATATTACAATTAGGGACTGATTTTTTGACGCTTAAATCGAAAGTATCAGCAAATGAACATGCAATCTTATACGGAGAGTTACTACTGTTACCAAAGTTATTGAGCAATACATCATCAACCGATTTTGTAATTGGCCCCGTTAATTTATATTATATCTGACATAGGGTTCTAGTATTTTGTTTCTTCTTATTAATTTCTAATTTAAGCCACTTATTTTTACTTTTTCGAATTACTGTGTTTGCATGATTTCGTGGCTTGTTGTAAGCTTGCTTTAAAAGCATATTTTTACAGTCTTTTGTCCACTGATTAAATAATTTGTCCCTGTTTTGGCATATTTTACGTTTTGGTTTAAATATACTTTTGGACTCGTACCTATATTCCGTTTAACACTTATTAAAATGTTCATGTAGAAAATTGTAAATTCTATACGGGCAGGATAATTCCCTCGATTTTTTCCATTCTATTTTGCTAAGCGATTTAATAAGTGCATTATCATTTATACAAGTTCTAATTTTTGGAGCCACCTGTATACTCAACCCAACGCAGGATAACACTATAACTCGGTGATCCGCCAGTGTCGTATCAATCGCTGCCGTGTAAAGTTTTTGTGTATGGGATCTACCATAAATATGGTCAATGCAAGACTTGTTTAACTTACCAGCTGATATTTCTATACGTGTGTTGTCGGTGATCCCACGCACAATACCCATTAAGTGCAACGTGTTATTGTACCTATGTTTTACAGGTGTATCCGAGTTAAGATCAATGTTAATGTCTCCTATTAAAAATAACTCACACTTGGAGCAGTGTTTACGTAATATGCAATCTAATTCGCTAATGAATAAGTGTTTACTATTTTTCGGTGGGCGGTACACGGCACAAATGTCTGCGGAATAACCCAAATGGGAGGTGATTGTGCATAAAATACTTTCAAAATGTTCCGTAGTGATGTTTTGGTTGTAATCTGATGTTTGTTGTGTATGTAAAGTACAATGCCGCCTCCCCTTCGGGCTTACCGCAGAGAAGTTAACATTTGATATCCAGGGATGTGAAATAGGCATTTAATTCATTCCTTTATATTAACCTCGGTCACAACAATGAGATCGAAACATACATTGGAAGTTAGGACAATTTGTTCAAGCGAGGCAAAGTTTTTTATCAAAAACCTAATATTTACATGCATGCATAATAAGTTGATATTGTTTGGTATTTTCTTTAAGAAGCTGTTAATATTTATACAGTCTAGACATTCCGTAATTTCATCATTTAATTCTTCTAACACATTATAAGGGCCTAAGACAGTATATGTGTTGCTTAAATAAAATTAATTAGCAAAATGGCAGAAAGGCAAACTAAAAATATGTCAGCAGTAAGCAATTACAGCTTCTGATTAGCTAATAAATGCACATCATTTACGGTTCTAAGATAATGTATTTTGCCCTTATCATCCTTACGTGCTTTAACAAAGTCTTTTTTGAACTACACATATTTATAATTCAGCTTTATTTTTAGTTCTGGTTTTGCAAGCCATATTATTTGTTTGTTTAGTTTAGTCATGGTTTCTCTAATGTTTACAGGATTAATGTTACCAGGTTCTTGCGGGTGCATGTCTGCAATAGTGACGGACGCTGTTTTTGCTGCTGCTAGCCATTTGTTATGAATATTCTCTTCTTTGAGCTCCACGATTAGGTTACCTTCACGATCTCCTCTTCCTTTCAACCTGCGCGAATGTTTGATGCCAGTTGTAGAAGGAATTAATTTTTGAGCTAGGTTTTTAACTATATTTTCACATTCTCACCGTCGTAGCAGGGCACATTAGCAATTTCTATACAGCTTGAAAGCTTATCTTGCTCCAAAACTTGGACTTGTTGCTCTAAGGCGCCTATTCTAATTTCTAGGTTATTGTGTTTGCTAGTGAGTTCGGCGTTCTTTTTTTCAAGATTTTTTAATAGTCTGTTTAAATTTTTCCACACATTGCATCACCTCGTCTAGTTTCTTAGTGTGGAATTTAAGAGAATCATCTATCTGCGTCATTTATTTCTTGATGATTTTTTCCACTTCTTTTGAGATGTCTTTTAGCAGATTTTTAGCATCAGTTTTAGCTGCGCTCTTCTGGACGTCATCTTCCTCCTCATCATCATCTTCTGGAATTACGATAGAAGAGTTACGCATCGATGACTCCTGTATGCAGTCCGGACAAGTCCATCCTACTCCGGGTGATGCAGCTTTTAGGGTGGCGAGCTGTTTGTTGCTTAATCCGGTACATTTAGTACTAAGGTGTACCAATCGCTCATATTTATTACACTCTACTCCAGGAGAACTTTTGGTGATTGATTTGTTACAGTTATCACACTTGGTCAACATCGTAGGTAGTTTTTGAAATCATCATTACAGCCCTTCACAAGTCCACTGCTGAACATAGGCCTCCCCCAAAGAATGCCACAAAGCACGGTCCTGAGCCACCTGCATCCATCGACTTCCTGCATGTCTTACCAGGTCGTCACTCCATCTCGTGGGGGGACGCCCTACACTTCGCCTACCGGTACGAGGCTGCCACTCGAGAACCTTTCTTCCCCATCGGTTGTCGGTTGTTTTGAGGTATGTCTGACGAGAAGATGTGTCGTAGCTTCCCGAACGCTGCCCAGCCGAGTTGAATCCGTCGATTGACCTCTCGGTCGAAGTTGGACTTACCTAGTCGGACGATTTGTCCCAGGTAAACATACTCGTCAAAAACTTCGAGCTAAGTGCTTCCAACAACTACCGGCATAGGTGTGACATGGACATTGAACATGATCTTTGTTTTGTCCATGTTCATCTTAAGACCTATCCGTTGGGAAACACTATCGAGGTCATTGAGCATAGTGCTTAGGTCCTCCAGCGATTCTGTCATAAGGACTATATCGTCGGCAAATCGAAGGTGAGTGATGTACTCGCCATTGATGTTGATACCGTATCCTTTCCAGTCCAGAAGCTTGAAAACGTCTTCCAATGCAGCGGTGAAGAGTTTCGGGGATATGACGTCACCCTGTCTTACACCTCTCTGCAATTGGATAGGTTTCGTACTCTGGTTCTGTACTCGGATAGCCATCGTAGCCCTACTGTACAAGCACTTCAACACTTCGATATACTGACAGTCAACTTGGCACCGCTGAAGGGACTGCAGCACCGCCCAAATTTCGACGGAATCAAAGGATTTCTCATAATCCACATACGCCAGACATAGTGGCAAATTGTACTCTTCGGACTTCTGTACAATTTGCCGAAGGGTATGTATGTGGTCTATGGTGCTAAAGCCCTTTCGGAAATCGGCTTGTTCGGGAGGCTGGAAGTCGTCAAGTCTGCGCGCGAGACGATTCGTAATGACTCTCGAAAACAGCACGTAGACGCGGCTCAGAAGGGAAATCGGTCTGTAGTTCTTCAAGAGAGCGTTGTCTCCTTTCTTGAAGAACAAGACCACCGCACTTCTGCTCCACGCCTCCGGTGTAATGCCACCATGGAGGACGGAATTAAAGAGCTTCTGAAGGACTTCAAGTACCGGTTTTCCACCCGCTTTCAGAAGCTCCGCTGTAATTCCATCCTCGCCTGGGGCCTTACCGTTTTTAAGGTGCTGGAGAGCCATTCTAATCTCGCTCAGACTGACGTTCGAGATATCTTCGGAATAGTGTCGGATGAGACTCGCTCTCGGATCATTACTCACACTTGCGTATGGCTCCAACGATGACGTGTACAGCTGCCCATAGGACCTCTCAATCTCACTCAAAATCTCAGGTGTCCCGGAAACGATGCTGCCACATTCTGTCTTCAGCTTTGACAGGTGGCTCTTTCTGGCAGACAGATCTCTGGCAAAGACTTTGGAGCCTTGGTTCCGCTCGATCGCTTCTTCAGTACGAGCTGTATCGAAGTTGCGTAAGTCCCGCCGCATGCATTTGGAGATCTGTCTGTTCAGATGCCTGTATGCTGTCAAGTCTGTTGAAGAATGTAGCTTCATCTCCCGTCTAACAGCCATGAGATTAAGAGTGTGATCGGAGAGTTTTTGTGTTCTTCTGCGGCGGGTCTTGCAGAACTTAGCTCCGACCGCATGGACAGTTTCCACGAGCTTGTCATTCATATCTTCAACTTCACTGCAGTCTTCTAGGCACTGAAAACGGATTTGTAACAGATCCGGAACAATTATTTAAGGCCATACAAATACTGAAACACAAGATGGGCAGCAGCATCTTCCGGATAACAACTCAAAATAATCTGAATCTTACGTGGCAGAGCCATGCTGCAGCTATATTAGTAGTATAGTTGTAGCACGAATGGGTCGGCTTGACCGGGGAAGGACCACGCTCTTACAGAATACCAGCGTCAAATAGCAGTTTAATACTGCTGTGTTTCGTATGGTGAGTGTAGAGAACCGGAGCCCCTTTTTACTGGAAAAGAGGCATTCCATCTTAGTCATCACGGGTGACAACGCATCTGCGTTTTGATTCGCAAACGAGGATAAATGTAGATTTCTATGGGTCACAGCAACCACTTACCATCAGGTGGACTGTGTGCTCATTTGTCACACGATCCTATAAAAAAAAAACATTTATAACTGAAAAAAAATCTAATCGTCGATTCATTTATTGAATTAGTCGGTTCATTCATGCATGCTTTCAGATGCATCTCTAAATAAATCTTGAAAACAAATATCAACTAATTTAGTTCTAGAATGCTGATAGATTTTTAGTTTCGACAAACAGATAGCAGCTTCGTCACTGTTCCATTGAATATCCCTCACAGGTTGTAATCTTGTGTTGTAGATGCTAATGAATCTTCTTCATCATCAGCCCGCAAGTCCACACCTGGACATCTCTATATCTGGACCTTCTCCGTAATAGCATTAATTTGCCTTAATCGTGACCCTTTTTACCTTACGTTTACAAAAAGTTTAAACCACCATTTATAGAAAAAATAATAAAAGTGAAGTAAAAAAGATGTTATTTTGTGCAATTATTACAAATGCAATTCATTATTACACAATAATAATATGAGAAATATATGATTATAATGATATATTAATCAATTGCTATCATTTACGACTACATAGCAAAGTATACTAAATCGTATATAGCGAATGTAGAGCTTTGCTTCAGCATACGTAGATAACGAAGAACTAGTGATGTGACTCAATCGTGCTACAGCTATAATATACCTGCAGCATGACTCTACCACGTATAGAAACATATTCAAAATCCGACGAAAAGTCTCTACTTTTTAATAAAAAGAAAAGAATGATCAAATCAAGCTCAAGTTTGTTACTTAATTTCCGTACCGTACGATGTTAAAACAGTTCAACTCACTATAAGAACTCTAACGAGGGCTCTTCAATATAAATCAAATAAAAGAGGCATTTTTATGTTCATACGGACACAATCACGTAGAATACAATGCCTTTATTAATAGTTTGACCTTATCTGAAACCAGAGTCGACACTTCAATCAATCCAATTAAACAGAAGAAAGAGACTTCTTAAAAGGTTTCACCTCATTGCTGCATAAAAATAAAAGATTTTAAGCCTTCCAAAACTTAAGATTATGTGAAGAACTTACATTATTTTAACTTATTATAAGTCAGTCCTTAACTACAACCTGACAATATGGTAAGTGGTGATGAAGCCCGAGATGCTTAATCGCACCATTGCTTTAAAGACACCTAGATAACCTAAATTATAACAGGACGGAAAAACATACGTCAGCCGATTATTCCACCACTTTGCTGTACGCATTACAAAAGACAAAGCACAGCCTGTTACCTGTTTAATCAATGATGGAAAGGGGAGAGAGGAATTAAAGCATGTATTTCCTATGCACACTCTCAATGCATCCTATAGAATACCGAGAAGCTGACTACCAACTTACTTACATTCTTGAATACAATATTAATGCTTGGTCTGGTTATTTTTTAAAGGATAGGGTGACAAGCGAGCACACAGTCCACCTGATGGTAAGTGGTTGCTGTGGCCCATAGACATCTACATCTATCCTCGTTTGCGAATCAAAATGCAGGTGCGTTGTCACCCGTGAGGACTAAGATGGAATGCCTCTTTTCCAGTTAAAAGGGTCTCCGGTTCTCTACGCTCACCATACACACACAGCCGTTTTAATCTGCTACTTTACGCTAGTATTCTGTGAGAGCTTGGTGTAGTAAGCTTCCGTTCTTTATAAAACTGAAATAATAAATGAACTCACAGTCCACCATAGTGTCTACTGCAGCTATAAACACCTGCTGCTAACTTCAAACAAAGAAGAACACCATTATTTTGCAGCAGAAACAGGTAAGAGCGTGGCACATACCCTGTAGATTTATTTTTATAAATTTTATAGAGCATATCGTGTTGCTGCCGTAATAAATTACAAAAAAAAATCTGCAGAAAGTGAGAGGAGCCTCATCTGAAAAGGTTATAGATTAACAAACATGTTGACGTTTTGACAAACTAATTTTTAATTCCTTACGTTAAAAAATAAATAGTGCTTACTTCATATCACTTCACTCTGTAGTGGCGGCTTAAGAATATCCCCAACCACATGTCGTCCCGTGGGTGTCGTAAGAGGCAACAGAGGGAAACTGAAACAGAAATGGTGAGCACCATTTTCATCGAAAGAACTGCCTAAAAGTTAAGAGGTTATTTGCATGCCATTAATAAATTAATATCTATTTTAATATTTTTTTATTTGTCTGCTTATCTACTGTCTATCTGTCTGTCTGGGTTATTCATCGTAATGGCTGAACCGGTTGTAATGAAACTTTACGAATAGGTAGAAAGCAATTCCGCAGGTGATCTAAACTACAATTTATGCGAAAAATTGGAATATTTATTAAAAAACGAACAGTAAATAAAACAAACATTCTTTGATTATCTTATATCCAATTGACGCTACGTTAATAGATACCTCTCAGGCGAAGCGAAATATAATTAACGATCATACACACCTATGCATGAAATTACACTATTATTATAAGCTTCGACAATAAATTTATTATCACTAAGTAGATTCATGAATAATCGTTAAAAAAGTGCGCAAGTGGCCTCGTACCGGCGGACGAAGTGTTGGCCGTCCCCCCACTAGATGGAGTGACGACCTGGTAAGACAAGCAGGAAGTCGATGGATGCAGGTGGCTCAGGACCGTGCTTTGTGGCATTCCTTGGGGGAGGCCTATGTTCAGCAGTGGACTTGTGAAGGGCTATAATGATGATAATGAAAGTGCGCAAGGAAACGCTGAAGCAGTGAAAACCTTCAGAAAAATATTGTATACTGTATTCTATAGATGTAAATATGTTCTTTTCGATTTTTTTTTCTTTGTGTTTCAAATCATGATTCTAAAGGTGATTTCATTACAATAAAACATATTTGAAACACCCGTGCACTTATATACTTATGTTGCCGACAAACTTGCTTACAGTTTGGCAAAATTTTAAATGTAAATAATGTAACACTATTTCTAAGAATAAATAAAAAAAAAACTTGCATTGCGGTTGATATAACGAGTACATCGGCCTTGCGTGAAATTATTATGGGAAGATATCAATCAACGTACACATTAACCTAAGCCTGTTTTAATGTACTGGCATTCTCACGTCAATCAAATTAACCTGCGAATATAAGCTACTCTGATAAAGCATTAATTCATATTACATATTTGTAGTATTATATGTTGCCTGAAGTAACTAATTGAAAAATAAGACTCTATTTTTGAACATGGTAGAACCATGATGCAGCTATATTACGGTTGTAGCACAAATGTGTTGACTCGACCCGGGAAGGACCACGCTCTCGTAAGTGTAGAGAACCGGAGCCCCTTTGTACTGTAAGCGAGGCATTTCATCTTAATTTTCAGGTGTGACCACGCATCTGCATTTTGACTCTTAATCGAGGATAGATGTAGATTTCTATATGCCACAGCACATACTTACCATCAGGTGTGCTTATATTTTGTCACTATTATCCTATTTAAAAAAAAACTTACGTTTGAATTTATACCTAGATCAGGGGCAGCTGTCAAAGCTCAGGGACTATTTGCTAGGATATTATTTTATTTACATAACAGTTATAAATTATATACAATTTATTAATGATACCATCTTACTATACTGGTACTAAATTCCTACTAGTCCAATGGATTTAAATATTTTGAACTAGTGAGATTCTTTCAGTAGTCCATTGCAATATAAATCAGAACGACAAAGTTCATAAACTCACGCCACCTGGTTGAATGAAAAGACAAAATCAAATTTTATTGTGATCCCATTTAGATAAGGTACATTTTATCGGAAGTTATTCCTAAAAATATTTTATTACTTAATTTTATTTCTCACATTATAATGTCGCGAATCATATAAATTCTCTCATTTATGGGTTTGGTCTAATTTAAAGTTATTCTTCTCTTTTTTTGGGAGCATTTTTATAAAAGTCTGTTTTATAAATGTTTTTTTTTTCTATTAATTTATTAATCCCGATATAAAAACTTAACATGAATTCTCGACGTACATATGAGCACACTAGCGTGCAACTCTATTAACACGGTCTGAACGTATAATGGTATACTGTAGGATAACACCGAGTACTTAGAAACTGTAGCATATATCTCGCCTATGAGGCTATCTATATTCTACAATGGACTTCACTATATGCTGTAATGAATGAAAGACGAATTAACGGGTGATTTACAGCATCTGTGAAGACGGGGACAGAGGGGAGGGAGGTTGAGGTGTACATCGTCGTAATATCGTAGTTAACCACCGTGGAAATTAAAAACAAATAACGTCAATTAAAATTTAACGCGATGAGATCCTTAAGTTTAGTTTATTTAATCTATATTAGTTTTGAACTAAATTAATAAAGTATCAGACAAATTAATATAATCCTGAACGCTAAAGTGAATTAATCCTCTTTAACAGAATTATTAGTAAGCAACTAAGGAGTTTATTGAAATATACATCTTATCGTCACATACAATTAACGCTAATTTTTATCTAAACTTAGTAAATTTATTTTTTCCTGGCCATCTAAGTCCATTTTAAACGTGGTAGAGCCATGCTGCAGCTATATTATATATTAGACCTGGGAAGGACCACGCTCTCACGCAATATCAGGGTAAAATAGCAACTTAACGCTGCTGTGTTTCGTATGGTTAGTGTAGAGAACCGGAGACGCTTTTTACTGGAAACGAAGCATTCCATCTTAGTCCTCATGGGTGACAACGTATCTGCATTTTGATTCGTAATCGAAGATAGATGTAAATGTCTATGGGCCACAGCAACCACTTATGGTAAGTGGTTGCTGTGGCCCATAGACTGCCAAGTGGACTGTGTCCTCGTTTTCACCCTTATCCTATAAAAAAAAGATCAATAAAATCATTTAATATGAAATAAATTCCACTATCTTATGACGAATAATCACTGAAACATAATATGAAAAATTCCAGTCCACCGGCTCAGTGAATTCAAATGGTTGCCGAGATTCAGAGTCCCGTACATCTATCCTCGATTAAATATCATAATGCAGGTGCGTTATCATACCTGAGTGCGGCCTACCATCATAGTCGATGGTAAGCGTCGCGTTACCAGTAAATCACACATCTGGTTCTCGTCACATACTATTAGAAATAAAGCATAATGGTTCTATTTCAAGCTAGCAATCTGTCTATTTCAAGCTTTGCGGTTCAAATTCATGCTAAAACCATCATTTGCTTTAGCGTTTAGATGTGATTACTATCTAAGTCATTACGTCATCATAATTATCATCATTACAGCCCTTCAAGTCCACTGCTGAACAAAGGCCTCCCCCAAGGAATGCTACAAAGCACGGTCCTGAGCCACCTGCATCCATCGACTTCCTGCATATCTTACCAGGTCGTCACTCCATCTAGTGAGGGGACGCCCTACACTTCGTCCGCCGGCACGAGGCCGCAACTCGAGAACCTTTTTTCCCCATCGGTTGTCGGTTCTTCGAGCTATATGACCGGCCCATTGCCACTTCATCTTACTAATCCGTTGCGCTGTCGGTCACTCTGGTACTAATGCGGATATCCTCATTGCTAAGTTTATAACGCAGAGAAAGTCCTAGCATAGCCCTCTCCATAGCTCGCTGAGCGACCTTGAATTTCCTCATCCGGCCAGCAGTGAAGGACTACGTTTTAGTTCCATAGATCATCACTGGCAACACGCACTGGTTGTACTGTCCCGTTTACAAGTTTTGAGGTATACCTGACGAGAAGATGTGCCGTAATTTCCCAAACGCTGCCCAACCGAGTTGAATCCGTCGATTGACCTGTCGGTCGAAGTTGGACTTATCTAGTCGGCCTATTTGTCCCAGGTAAACATATTTGTCAACAACTTCGAGCATATTGCTCCCAACCACTACTGGAATAGGTGTGACATGAACATTAAACATGATCTTTGTTTTGTCCATGTTCATCATAATACCTATCCGTTGTGAGACACTATTGAGGTCATTGAGCATAGTGCTTAGGTCCTCCAGTGATTCTGCCATAAGGACTATATCGTCGGCAAATTGAAGGTGAGTAATGTACTCGCCATTGATGTTGATATCGTATCTTTTCCAGTCCAGAAGCTTGAAAACGTTTTCCAATGCAATGGTGAAGAATTTCGGGGATATGACGTCACCCTGTCTTACACCTCTCTGCAATTGGATAGGTTTCGTACTCTGTTTCTGTCCTCGAATAGCCATTGCAGCCCTACTGTATAAGCACTTTAGCACTTTGACATACCGACAGTCAATTTGTCATCGCTGAAGGGACTGCAACACCGCCCAAATTTTGACGGAATCAACGGCTTTCTCATAGTCCACATACGTCAGTTATAGCGGCAAATTGTACTCTTCGTACTTCCGTATAATTTGCTAAAGGGTTTGTATGAGCTCTGTGGTCCTAAATCCTTTTCAGAAACCGGCTTGTTCGGGAGGCTGGAAGTCGTCAAGTCTGCGCGCGAAACGATTCGTAATGACTCTCAACAGCACGTAGATGCGCTCAGAAGGGAAATCGGTCTGTATTTCTTCAAGATATCGTTGTCATCTTTCTTGAAGAACAAGACCACTGCACTTCAGCTCCACCCCTCCGGTGTAATGCCACCATGGAGGACAGAATTAAAGAGCTTCTGAAGGACTTCAAGTACCGGTTTTCCGCCCGCTTTCAGAAGCTCCGCTGTATTTTCATCCTCGCCTGACTCCTTGCCGTTTTAAAGTGCTGGGGAGCCATTCTAATCTCGCTCAGACTGACTTTCGGTATATCATCGGAATAGTTTCAGATAAGACTCGCTCTTAGATCGTTTCCCATACTTACGTGTGGCACAAACGATGATGTAAACAGCTGCGCATAGAACCTCTCAATCTTACTCAGAATCTCAGGTGAGGCGAAAGGAGTGTTGACTTCATTAGACGTGACCTCTCTGTGTTAACGTTCAGGTTCAGTTTGCCTCTCACCATTATGTGATCGCTGCCAGTTTTCACCCTCGCGGTCACTGAGACATCACTAAACAGTTGTCGTCTGGTCGTAATAATGAAGTAATTCTAATTTTTTGTTGAATTGTCGGGGCTTGACCATGCCAGTGGAAGTGTCCTGTGGGGCTGATTTTAGAAGAAAGAATTCATCATGAAGAGTCCTTCTTTCTCCATGAAGTCGGCCAGCTGCTGGCCACTTAGGTTCCGTTACCCTATTTCGAATTTGCCTACTTTCACCTCACCGTTCTTTCTTGTGCCTAGTTTTGCGTTGAAGTCTCCCATTAACACCTTAGAGTGGGTTTTGGAGGATTGTATGGCTCTAGAGATATCCTCATACTTTTCCTCCACCTCCTCATCGGGGTGTGCCGAGGTTGATGCGTTAACCTGTATGACCTTCAGCGAATACTGTTTGTTGATTCTAAGTATAAGGTACGCAACCCTCGTCGACACACTGCCAATCTTTACAACGTTGTTAACGACAGACTTATGGACGATAAATCCTACACCTCCTTGGGACAGATGGTCGCCCTCCCGGTGATAGAACAAGTTGCCGGATTCGAGGAATACCGTGTCCTCCCCCTCTCTTCGAACCTCGGATAATCCTATGATGTTCCAGCGCAACTTGTCTATCTCTTCTTCCAGCTCTAGGATCTTCCCGTCAGTCCTCAGGGTGCGTGCGTTATAAGTTGCCAGGTCGAGTTGTCTTAGGTGGCAACCGAACCTCTACCGGAGATTCTTAGCACTCCTAGCCCCGCCGTTACCATGAACGCCACCTTTGCCAGGAATAGCGGGGCCGCCAGGGACTGGGGACCGCTTATTAATGTCATGACTCATGCTCATATTGCCATAGTTGCCATGCTTGGTGAGCGGGTTTGCAACCGAAGTTTTTTTATCGTTGTTTTGCTGTTATCAGAAAGATGCTGCTGCCCATCCTTCGCCTCATGAATTTGACCTAATGGTTTGCTTTTGCGTAAAACATAGAAATGGAATAATTAAAAAAATAAAATAAAGAAAGAACATTTATTGCAACAATCCACGAATATCAATACGCAGTAAAATTTTAATAATTGTGGATTATTTCACCTCATTTCAATGAGAACGGAATACAGCAGTGCAAGTACTGCTATTTCGCGTCAGAAAAAGGTGAGAGGGAGGTACTGCCGCAGGTGGACACCTAGGCAGATAAAGAGGCCCACCGCCTATATATCTGTTTTTCCATCAGATTACAATTTATTTATTTATTTATTTACTCTTTATTGTACACCAAAAACAAAACAAATACGAATACAATTAAATCTAAATTAGAAAATGTACAACAGGCGGTCTTGTCACTCTGAAAGTGATTTCTTCCAACGTTAGTGTAGAGAACTGATGTAAACAATAGTTAAAATTACAATGTAAGTGTCTTCAAGTTAAAAGTTAATGGGCTTTTTGTTAATGGATAAAAGCTAAGCCAGTGCGTTGAACTATCTTCAGCTACATCACCACTTACCATAAGGATAGTAGCCAAGCAGTTGCTTATATAAGTTAAAAAAACTACATCCTGGTTCTTTGCTTCATGTTAATCTATACATATATTTTTATTTATTCTTAAAAAATTGTAAATACTTCATTTTTTTAATTTTGTCAAATTGTAAGCCAGTTTGTCGGCAACACTAATAACACTTTATTTTTATAAATTATTCCAATCAATGAAAACTCCTGTCGTATCGGTGAGGATTGAAATAGTTGTTAGCGCATACTAGTAACTTTTAAGGCAAATGCAATGATGGTTTTTACAATTTCTGTAAAATACGTTCACGATCAGCAAATATATAATGAAATCTCGTAAAACTAAAATCCTAATTTTAATATTATGAATCTTAAATTGAAATAAAAAAAATCTAATTATAATAGAGAATAAGGCTAGATATTACCATCTGTTTTGAATCCTATCCTATCCTAATTAAATCCTTAATACTAATAAAATTAAAACTAAACCCATATAACATATAACAGTACCATGAAAAGAGTAAAAGATCAGACCTACTTTAATAACTAAAATGTTGAAAATACTCCGGGTTAACTTCGACATTATGACGTCAAGCAACTCACTCCCTCCGTGAATGTGCAAAGTACTCAAAACGTCGAAAATTAAAAACGAGTAAAAATTGATATATACAATATCGTAAACCTGCGGTAGAATCTAAATGAATTAATAAATGAATTGTCATTGAGTGAGAAATCTTTTATAAGTCTGTGGTTAAACTGCATCAGAAATGGCGTAGTTTTCCATCTATTAATTTTCAACATATTCCCAAAATCACAAATCTATATAAATAAAATGATAGAGGTTTTCAATTGTACGCGCGTCACGGAAAAACTACTGAATAGACTTCAATTAAGTTTTATAAGTTTTATTTCATAGACACTTGGCCCTATCTAAAAAAAAATATAGCGATATCTTCACTTAAACGTGGTAGAGCCATGCTGCAGTTATATTAGTGGTATAGTTGTAGCACGAATGGGTCGACTCGACCGGGGAAGGACCACGCTCTCACAGAAAACCAGCGTAAAATAGCAGCTTAACGCTGTTGTGTTTCGTATGGTGAGTGTAGAGAACCGGAGACCCTTTTTACTGGCAAAGAGGCATTCCATCTTTGTCCTCACGGGTGACAACGCATCTGCATCTTGAGTCTTTATTGAGGATAGATGTAGATGTCTATGGGTCGCAGTGGCCACTTACCATCAAGTGGACTGTGTGCTCGTTTGTCACCCTATCCTTTAAAAAAAAAACTTAACATAAACTTATTAAAGTTTTAAGAAACGACGATATTTATACGGGGTTTTTCACAAAGTCTAACCCAATTAATTTATATATTTTAGCTATAAACGGAACAATGAATATAATTGTTTACAAAAAAAAATTGTAAGCAAAGTATATTTTTGATTGCGATCTTTTTGATGTTTTTTCCTTCGCACATATGAAAACTTTGTTAATATATCAAGTAACGCGGACGAAGTCGCGGATATCAGCTAGTCGTATAATATTTGTGTTTACTCTCTAGTGGAAGCACAGCCTAATTTCATCCCATGGGTGACGACTTTGGAAAATGGTAGCTATCTTATGACTTTCGATAGATGGCGGTATACCAACCCGTTTTTTGTAAGTCATTAAATACTCAACTGGCGATAGGCAGCATCGATAAATGTGCAAGTCTGCTACTGCAATCGTCAGTCCGCTTGCCAAGCCTGACGATTAAGGTAAATTTTCCCTACAACAGGAGAAGTCTATGTCCAGCAGTGAATTTTAACAGGCTGGTGGGGATGATTACGTAGAGATGAAAAAGGGAGGAAGTTCAGGCGACAAACCTGATGGGACCATGCTTTTGACTGCTTTTAAAATCAATATAGAAATTAAGAAAGCAAACCTAACTTCAACCTAAATTAACATATGAATATTATTATGTTGTTCATTATCTTAGTATTTCAATCTAACTAATTAAGCTGAGGTTACGGAGTCGATTTCAAAAGGCACTGATTAATTGGTGGCTTGTAGGTATTACTGTATAGTTATAAAACAAATTTAAATTTGAAAGTTGAATAAACAGTTTGAAATTTCAATGCCTAAAAATTATTGAATTTATTATTTTGACCATATTTAGATTCCTCGTATAATTTCCTAAAATTTAATCTTTATGAATTTAATTTTTTTTATTTATATAACAAATTACTGATAATACAGAGAATAAATTATGGTAAAACATAAGCTTACTGAAAACTTTGCCGTGTAGCACAAGCCGCCGACTTAAAATTTGACAGATAAGCTACACCTTAATCTACAAAATATGTATAACGCAATACTATTAAACAGCAACAGGCGGTAAATCGACAATACATAATTAACTAATAGTGTATTAAAAGACGTGAGTCTTGCCACCGCCCACTTCACTGCGTCAGAAACCGGTCGTTCCTGCGTGGCGTATACAGGAGGTGATAAAAATATATTGATAATAATGGAGATAATATTTAATAGTAGCCGAGTATAATAATTATTCTTTGTTTATATGTCATATAGTTTTATTTAGGGAAAACAGTTAGTGGGGATTATAGTTTTCTTTTTTTTTTTTTAGTTTGAAGTCTGATATAGACAGTTCGTATAATAGTTTTTTAATTTGTATTTCATATTTTTATGATTAATTTCATTTTGAAAAGAGGTTGGTAACTGGTTTATCAAATTTGGAACCATGTGTTCTAAAGAGCGTTTTCCATATAAATTGTTATAATTAGGTTTAGCTAATTTTGGTTTGGCCGAACTGCGGGTTTTAGAATAATTAGAGATGACATTTTTTTTAAGTTTTCGTTAAAAAATTCTTCATTTAATAGAGTATATTCTACTCTTTTATGCACCGGTATAATTTTGCAGTAATCGAATAGGTTATGGTAATCAAAATCGCTGTGTGAGTTTTTAACCTTGTCTGGAACTATAGTTTTTAAGATGCGTAATTGCAATGAATAAATGTTATCTAAATGTGATTTGTAAGTTCGCCCATAACTAGACAAGCCATATAAAATTATAGATTCGGCCAGTGATTTATATAATTGTAACAGAATTCTATACTTTACTTTATACTTTATTATGGAGAATAGAATAGAATAGAATAGAATAGAATAGAATATTTTTTATTCAATATACATTACATGTGTAATTCTTATTGAAAGTCATTTTTTTACTTTACCACTGGTTCGAAAAAAACCCTCTGTCCTGGGAAGAACCAGCAAGAAACCCAGCGGGACTTTTTTTTAAAAATAAATTTTACAATATAAATGATTACGAACTATTTACAAAATTTATTTTAGAAACTGCTTGGAAGCGATCACCTCATTCCCAGGGGTTATTATCAACCATGTAATCATTTATACTATAATAACCCTTTTTATACAGTTTCAGCTTAATAAAACATTTAAACTTGGTAATAGAGAGAACCTGTACACTTTCCGGGACCTTGTTGTAATAGCGTATACATTGCCCCAAGAATGAATTACTGACTCTGTGGAGTCGAGAAACTGGTATCACTAGCTTGTGTTTGTTCCTAGTGTTTACAGAATGTATATCACTTCTTTTACTAAAACTATCTTTGTTTTTGTGAACATACATTAAATTTTCGTAAATATACTGAGAGGCCAAAGTTAATATATTAATTTCTTTAAATTTATCTCTAAGAGACTCTCTCGGTTTTAGATTGTAAATAGCTCTAATGTCCCTCTTCTGTAAAACAAAAATAGTTTCTGAATCAGCCGCATTTCCCCATAGCAAAATCCCATAAGACATTATGCTATGAAAATAACTAAAATAAACTAATCTAGCTGTCTCGACACTAGTGAGACCTCTAATCTTTATTACAGCATAGGCTGCAGAACTTAGTCTGCTTGCTAATTTGTATATATGGGGGCCCCACTGGAGCTTTGCGTCAAGAGTGATGCCAAGAAAAACAGTGGATACAACAGGGCTCAATTCCTCCCCATTTAAAAACACATTGGTATTCAGATTTTGAACATTCGTTGTTGTAAATTTAACACAATTAGTTTTATTTCCGTTCAAATGCAGATTATTAACGTTAAACCAATGCACTAATTTTGATATAGCATTATTCACTTCGTCACATTTAAATGATTGACGTTTAAGTTTAAAAATCAAGGAAGTATCATCAGCAAATAATACTATATCATGACTATCCCCTACAAGGTGGGGTAAGTCATTAATATACACCAGAAACAGGAATGGGCCGAGAATCGAGCCCTGAGGTACACCCATTAGTACAGGTGACCCGGAAGAACTTTTACCATTGATAATAACCTTCTGTTTTCTATTACTTAAATATGAAATAATAAGTTTAAGCGCTGTGTTCTTGACACCATAGTACTGTAGCTTCCTGATTAATGTCTCATGGTGAACACAGTCGAAGGCCTTGGAAAGGTCACAAAATATACCCAAAGCATCCTCTGAATTCTCCCATGCACAAAAAATATGTTTATTAAGCTCAACTCCAGCGTCAGTTGTCGAGCGACCCCTTGTAAAACCGAATTGATTATTATGTAGCAATTTATTAATATTAAAGAAACTTAACATCTGATCTAAAATAATTTTTTCAAAAATTTTACTTAATGTTGGTAGTACAGAAATTGGTCTAAAATTGGCGGGGTCTAATGTACTACCAGATTTAAATATAGGTATGACTTTACTATGTTTCGTTAAATCAGGAAACACACCAGATTTGACGCTTATATTAAATATAGTGGCTAGATAAGGTGCTAATTTATCTATTATAGATAAAATAACTTTAACGGAAATCCCCCATAAGTCTGCCGTTTTCTTAACATCAATAGTTTTCAAATATTTAACGATATCTTTTGGCAGTACCCTATGGAATTTAAAAGTAAAGGGTCCGCCATCTAACTTTTTTTTTTCAACTAGTGCTTATTTCGTGAATGGCAACACTTAGCTCATGTCTAATTTGACAGATAATTAGTTTTATCCTTCCGCTGAACGAATATAGTTGTGTATACGCTTGAACAACGCTGGGAAATATTGCGACGTTACTTTGAAAATCATGGTAATGTTGCAGAATGTGTGCGAATATTGCGTACGGATTTTGGAAGAAATGAAGCACCGTCAGCTCCGTATGTTCGTTACCTTGTGAAAAAATTGAAAGAAACTGGCATCCTCATCGATAAACCAACGCGTGAAAAGCCAAAAACAGTGCGTACACCCGAGAATATTGCTGCTGTGGCCGAAAGTGTGCGTGAAACGCCATCAACATCAGTTCACCGTCGTTCTCAACAATTGGACATTTCGGAGACATCATTGAGACGAATTTTGCGTAAAGACCTTGGTATGACGCCGTACAAAATCTAATTGGTTCAGGAGTTGAAGCCAACTGACCATCCAATGCGTTTTCGCTTCGCTAAGTGGGCCTGCGATCGACTTGCAGAAGATGCGGATTTTGCCAAAAAAATCATCTTTTCAGATGAAGCTCATTTCGAACTTGGCGGGTATGTAAACAAGCAGAATTGTCGCATTTGGGGCACAGAAAACCCGCACGCATTCATCAAAAAGCCGGTACATCCAACACGAGTCACTGTTTGGTGCGGATTTTGGTCCAGAGGCATAATTGGGCCATTTTTCTTCGAAAACGAGCAAGGTGTGGCCGTTACAGTCAATGGCGATCGTTATCGGGCCATGTTGAACGAATTTTTGTTCACAGAAATTGAAGAGGAGGATATTGGCAACATTTGGTTTCAACAAGACGGCGCAACGTGCCACACAGCCGACGCTACACTTGATGTTTTGCGCCCTGTTTTTGAAAATCGCATTATCAGCCGCAGAGCTGATGTCGTTTGGCCACCTCGGAGCTGCGATTTGACACCGTTGGACTATTATTTGTGGGGTGCCGTCAAAGATAAGTGTTACGCCGACAAGCGAGAGACAATTGACGCTTTAAAGGACAATATTCGTGAAGCCATTGGTGAAATACAGCTGCACACAATCGATAATGTACTCAAAAATTGGACCGATCGTGTAGGCTACTGCATGGCCAGCCGAGGCAGCCATTTGAATGAAATTATTTTCCATCATTAACCGGAAGGATTCTACATTCAAATAAAAAAAGAAATTTGAAAAAATATTAAGTAGTTTTTTTTTAATAGCATTTAAAAAAAAAGTTATTTGGCGGACCCATTATTTGAACAAGCCTTTACATTTTGTTTGAGCAATGATTCGGCGACAGTAGGAGAAGAATTAATGATTTTGTTGTCAAAAAAGGAACATCAGTAAAATGTTTCTCAAAAGCCATAGCAACTTCTTGATCAGATCGCGTTAAATTATTGTTAATATTCAATTGAAAATCCGAGTTGCGCGGTTTGACCTTGCCCGTTTCACTATTTATTATTCTCCAGGTCATTTTAATTTTGTCGGATGCAGTTTTAATTTTGTTGCTTAAATGTAAAGCCTTAGCAGTGGAGCACACTTTTTTAAATATTTTAGAATATGTTTTTACATAATCTCTAAATATAACACTACTATTATATGATCTTTCATCATAAAGCTCGTATAACCTTCGCCTACTTTTATAAATTCCTACTGTTGCGCATTCATTAAATGATTTGCGACTGTTAAAAGAGAAAGTTTTAGAAGTAAATATTCTACTAAATTCACAACGTATAATTTCAAATAATGTAGCATACAAATAATTAGCACTATTTTTAAACGAAAGTGATGGAAGTCTTTTTATTATATTACTTCTAAACCTCTCCAAGCGATGTTCATTTATTGGAACAAACACAACTTTCTTATTTTTCTGTTTTTTGTGTATGTAAGGTAGTGATACTAACTGTCCACAGTGATCTGAACTTAAATTTTGAATAATTGATTTATGCAAGGGCTTAACATCTGTAAAAATGTTATCTATACAGGTCGCACTAGGCCCAGCAATACGTGTTGGTTCTAAGAATAAATTTACAAGATTATACGATTTAAACAATGAGCTAAACTTAATACTAATGGAAGAAGTTTCAAGGAGATTGATATTAAAGTCTCCACACATTACAACAGACTTGTTCTGTTTACTAAGTTTGAGTAAAACTTCTTCCACAATCTTTTCAAAATGGTCATAAGTAGCACATGGGGGTCTGTAAACACTTACAACAATGAGGTGCTCGAGTTCGACACAAGCCATTTCTACAGTTCGTTCAACAGAGAGGCTCACAATATCCTTACGTTCTTTATATAATTATGATTTATCTGCTAATATTAAGGAGCCACCACGTAAACTTTTTTCTCTATTGAAGGAACTGACCACCTGGTGATTTCTTTAATTAAACATGAAATTATAATCTTTTAGCCAATGTTCAGTAATACAAAGGATGTGTATATTGTTACTATTTAAAAACAATTCAACTTCCAATTCTTTGCCCAACATGCCTTGTATATTTTGATGCACCAGGTGTAAACAATTTTTATTACTTATTTGTGGGCTGTATTCAAAATTAATTAAACTCTTATTATTGCTAGAGATTGCCTCTATTGTCACATTCACTAATTTAAATTAGTTGGAACTGATTCCAAATTAAATGTCAAATGATTATGCTCAATAAAAGCAGTCTTGGTAGCCAAAAACTTGGCTGAGTTAAAAAGTAAATAATAAGATAGCACATTTGCTATCAGTCTTAAATTATATTTGAATAGGTAATACCTATCTTTTGTCCAAAACTTTTTTATTAAATTATTTATGTCAATTACATGAAATTTATGATTATTATCATTAGAATTATATGTCAAATTTAAATTATTATTACATATTAAATTATGCATTTGTATATTTAAATTATGTCTTAAATTATTTTCTTGTGGCAATCCCTGTATATAAGGCAGTGTGAACAAGACAATTTTGTGAATTTTGAGAATTTTGCTAACAGGCTTCGAAGTCCATTACATACAACCCCAATATGATGTTTCCAGTTTAGACGACTATCTATTACAAGTCCTAAGTAAGTTTGAGTTTCTACCGTTTCTAATTCTGTACAATGACAATTGAATGTCATTTGTCCTTTGTGAAGGCATAGGTGATCATGCACAATAATGCTAGGTATGACTTTACTCTTATTATGACTAGATCTAATATACATTAACTTGATCTTGCTAGCATTAATAACTAATCCTTTATCATGAGACCATTGTGTTAATATATTAAGTTCTTCTTGTATAATGCGGCCAGTTTCGTTAATATTTTCGCCGGCTGCAACCAGGCACGTATCGTCGGCATACTGGTATATTTCGCAAAGCCTGATGATGTTTGCCAGACTATTAACATAAGTGATGTAATGCAATGGTCCAATCACAGAGCCTTGTGCTGTGCCTACTGAAGAGTTAACATAATAGCTAATGGCATCCCCCACTTTTACCGCATATTTTCTGTCATTAAGGTAATTTCTGCACCATGATAATAATGGCCCTCTAATACCACTATCATTAAGACTGTCTATTAACTTATTATGATTAAGAGTATCAAACGCTTTAGTGTAGTCTACAAAGACTACCAAGACGTGTCTCTTATTATCTAAATGCTTGTAAACGCTGTTAGTGAAGGTCGTTAACAGTTGGGTGGTATTTTTCTGCGGTTGAAAGCCATACTGTTTTTCAGTTATTATATTATTTTTAGCATAGAAATCATAAACCTGTCTGCAAATGTATTTTTCAGCAATTTTATCTATTATGGGTAAAATAGTAATAGGCCTATAATTGTCATGCACCTTATGGCTACCCTTCTTATGGATAGGTCTGACTATGCCAGTTTTTAAAATACTCGTATGTGGATACTTTCCACTTTTTATACAGGCATTTATGAGATTTGCGATTACTTCACTGACTAATGTGCATATTTTTTTTATGTCTATAGGTCTTATGCCGTCAATACCTGGCGCTTTATTACTGTTTAGGTTGCGTACTATTTTTTCTACTGCATTATCATTAGCAGGTACTAAGCGTAACGAGATATTTGCGTTGTTACTATACAATGACTTATCCAATAGAGGTATATTACAATTAGGGACTGATTTTTTGACGCTTAAATCGAAAGTATCAGCAAATGAACATGCAATCTTATACGGAGAGTTACTACTGTTACCAAAGTTATTGAGCAATACATCATCAACCGATTTTGTAATTGGCCCCGTTAATTTATATTATATCTGACATAGGGTTCTAGTATTTTGTTTCTTCTTATTAATTTCTAATTTAAGCCACTTATTTTTACTTTTTCGAATTACTGTGTTTGCATGATTTCGTGGCTTGTTGTAAGCTTGCTTTAAAAGCATATTTTTACAGTCTTTTGTCCACTGATTAAATAATTTGTCCCTGTTTTGGCATATTTTACGTTTTGGTTTAAATATACTTTTGGACTCGTACCTATATTCCGTTTAACACTTATTAAAATGTTCATGTAGAAAATTGTAAATTCTATACGGGCAGGATAATTCCCTCGATTTTTTCCATTCTATTTTGCTAAGCGATTTAATAAGTGCATTATCATTTATACAAGTTCTAATTTTTGGAGCCACCTGTATACTCAACCCAACGCAGGATAACACTATAACTCGGTGATCCGCCAGTGTCGTATCAATCGCTGCCGTGTAAAGTTTTTGTGTATGGGATCTACCATAAATATGGTCAATGCAAGACTTGTTTAACTTACCAGCTGATATTTCTATACGTGTGTTGTCGGTGATCCCACGCACAATACCCATTAAGTGCAACGTGTTATTGTACCTATGTTTTACAGGTGTATCCGAGTTAAGATCAATGTTAATGTCTCCTATTAAAAATAACTCACACTTGGAGCAGTGTTTACGTAATATGCAATCTAATTCGCTAATGAATAAGTGTTTACTATTTTTCGGTGGGCGGTACACGGCACAAATGTCTGCGGAATAACCCAAATGGGAGGTGATTGTGCATAAAATACTTTCAAAATGTTCCGTAGTGATGTTTTGGTTGTAATCTGATGTTTGTTGTGTATGTAAAGTACAATGCCGCCTCCCCTTCGGGCTTACCGCAGAGAAGTTAACATTTGATATCCAGGGATGTGAAATAGGCATTTAATTCATTCCTTTATATTAACCTCGGTCACAACAATGAGATCGAAACATACATTGGAAGTTAGGACAATTTGTTCAAGCGAGGCAAAGTTTTTTATCAAAAACCTAATATTTACATGCATGCATAATAAGTTGATATTGTTTGGTATTTTCTTTAAGAAGCTGTTAATATTTATACAGTCTAGACATTCCGTAATTTCATCATTTAATTCTTCTAACACATTATAAGGGCCTAAGACAGTATATGTGTTGCTTAAATAAAATTAATTAGCAAAATGGCAGAAAGGCAAACTAAAAATATGTCAGCAGTAAGCAATTACAGCTTCTGATTAGCTAATAAATGCACATCATTTACGGTTCTAAGATAATGTATTTTGCCCTTATCATCCTTACGTGCTTTAACAAAGTCTTTTTTGAACTACACATATTTATAATTCAGCTTTATTTTTAGTTCTGGTTTTGCAAGCCATATTATTTGTTTGTTTAGTTTAGTCATGGTTTCTCTAATGTTTACAGGATTAATGTTACCAGGTTCTTGCGGGTGCATGTCTGCAATAGTGACGGACGCTGTTTTTGCTGCTGCTAGCCATTTGTTATGAATATTCTCTTCTTTGAGCTCCACGATTAGGTTACCTTCACGATCTCCTCTTCCTTTCAACCTGCGCGAATGTTTGATGCCAGTTGTAGAAGGAATTAATTTTTGAGCTAGGTTTTTAACTATATTTTCACATTCTCACCGTCGTAGCAGGGCACATTAGCAATTTCTATACAGCTTGAAAGCTTATCTTGCTCCAAAACTTGGACTTGTTGCTCTAAGGCGCCTATTCTAATTTCTAGGTTATTGTGTTTGCTAGTGAGTTCGGCGTTCTTTTTTTCAAGATTTTTTAATAGTCTGTTTAAATTTTTCCACACATTGCATCACCTCGTCTAGTTTCTTAGTGTGGAATTTAAGAGAATCATCTATCTGCGTCATTTATTTCTTGATGATTTTTTCCACTTCTTTTGAGATGTCTTTTAGCAGATTTTTAGCATCAGTTTTAGCTGCGCTCTTCTGGACGTCATCTTCCTCCTCATCATCATCTTCTGGAATTACGATAGAAGAGTTACGCATCGATGACTCCTGTATGCAGTCCGGACAAGTCCATCCTACTCCGGGTGATGCAGCTTTTAGGGTGGCGAGCTGTTTGTTGCTTAATCCGGTACATTTAGTACTAAGGTGTACCAATCGCTCATATTTATTACACTCTACTCCAGGAGAACTTTTGGTGATTGATTTGTTACAGTTATCACACTTGGTCAACATCGTAGGTAGTTTTTGAAATCATCATTACAGCCCTTCACAAGTCCACTGCTGAACATAGGCCTCCCCCAAAGAATGCCACAAAGCACGGTCCTGAGCCACCTGCATCCATCGACTTCCTGCATGTCTTACCAGGTCGTCACTCCATCTCGTGGGGGGACGCCCTACACTTCGCCTACCGGTACGAGGCTGCCACTCGAGAACCTTTCTTCCCCATCGGTTGTCGGTTGTTTTGAGGTATGTCTGACGAGAAGATGTGTCGTAGCTTCCCGAACGCTGCCCAGCCGAGTTGAATCCGTCGATTGACCTCTCGGTCGAAGTTGGACTTACCTAGTCGGACGATTTGTCCCAGGTAAACATACTCGTCAAAAACTTCGAGCTAAGTGCTTCCAACAACTACCGGCATAGGTGTGACATGGACATTGAACATGATCTTTGTTTTGTCCATGTTCATCTTAAGACCTATCCGTTGGGAAACACTATCGAGGTCATTGAGCATAGTGCTTAGGTCCTCCAGCGATTCTGTCATAAGGACTATATCGTCGGCAAATCGAAGGTGAGTGATGTACTCGCCATTGATGTTGATACCGTATCCTTTCCAGTCCAGAAGCTTGAAAACGTCTTCCAATGCAGCGGTGAAGAGTTTCGGGGATATGACGTCACCCTGTCTTACACCTCTCTGCAATTGGATAGGTTTCGTACTCTGGTTCTGTACTCGGATAGCCATCGTAGCCCTACTGTACAAGCACTTCAACACTTCGATATACTGACAGTCAACTTGGCACCGCTGAAGGGACTGCAGCACCGCCCAAATTTCGACGGAATCAAAGGATTTCTCATAATCCACATACGCCAGACATAGTGGCAAATTGTACTCTTCGGACTTCTGTACAATTTGCCGAAGGGTATGTATGTGGTCTATGGTGCTAAAGCCCTTTCGGAAATCGGCTTGTTCGGGAGGCTGGAAGTCGTCAAGTCTGCGCGCGAGACGATTCGTAATGACTCTCGAAAACAGCACGTAGACGCGGCTCAGAAGGGAAATCGGTCTGTAGTTCTTCAAGAGAGCGTTGTCTCCTTTCTTGAAGAACAAGACCACCGCACTTCTGCTCCACGCCTCCGGTGTAATGCCACCATGGAGGACGGAATTAAAGAGCTTCTGAAGGACTTCAAGTACCGGTTTTCCACCCGCTTTCAGAAGCTCCGCTGTAATTCCATCCTCGCCTGGGGCCTTACCGTTTTTAAGGTGCTGGAGAGCCATTCTAATCTCGCTCAGACTGACGTTCGAGATATCTTCGGAATAGTGTCGGATGAGACTCGCTCTCGGATCATTACTCACACTTGCGTATGGCTCCAACGATGACGTGTACAGCTGCCCATAGGACCTCTCAATCTCACTCAAAATCTCAGGTGTCCCGGAAACGATGCTGCCACATTCTGTCTTCAGCTTTGACAGGTGGCTCTTTCTGGCAGACAGATCTCTGGCAAAGACTTTGGAGCCTTGGTTCCGCTCGATCGCTTCTTCAGTACGAGCTGTATCGAAGTTGCGTAAGTCCCGCCGCATGCATTTGGAGATCTGTCTGTTCAGATGCCTGTATGCTGTCAAGTCTGTTGAAGAATGTAGCTTCATCTCCCGTCTAACAGCCATGAGATTAAGAGTGTGATCGGAGAGTTTTTGTGTTCTTCTGCGGCGGGTCTTGCAGAACTTAGCTCCGACCGCATGGACAGTTTCCACGAGCTTGTCATTCATATCTTCAACTTCACTGCAGTCTTCTAGGCACTGAAAACGGATTTGTAACAGATCCGGAACAATTATTTAAGGCCATACAAATACTGAAACACAAGATGGGCAGCAGCATCTTCCGGATAACAACTCAAAATAATCTGAATCTTACGTGGCAGAGCCATGCTGCAGCTATATTAGTAGTATAGTTGTAGCACGAATGGGTCGGCTTGACCGGGGAAGGACCACGCTCTTACAGAATACCAGCGTCAAATAGCAGTTTAATACTGCTGTGTTTCGTATGGTGAGTGTAGAGAACCGGAGCCCCTTTTTACTGGAAAAGAGGCATTCCATCTTAGTCATCACGGGTGACAACGCATCTGCGTTTTGATTCGCAAACGAGGATAAATGTAGATTTCTATGGGTCACAGCAACCACTTACCATCAGGTGGACTGTGTGCTCATTTGTCACACGATCCTATAAAAAAAAAACATTTATAACTGAAAAAAAATCTAATCGTCGATTCATTTATTGAATTAGTCGGTTCATTCATGCATGCTTTCAGATGCATCTCTAAATAAATCTTGAAAACAAATATCAACTAATTTAGTTCTAGAATGCTGATAGATTTTTAGTTTCGACAAACAGATAGCAGCTTCGTCACTGTTCCATTGAATATCCCTCACAGGTTGTAATCTTGTGTTGTAGATGCTAATGAATCTTCTTCATCATCAGCCCGCAAGTCCACACCTGGACATCTCTATATCTGGACCTTCTCCGTAATAGCATTAATTTGCCTTAATCGTGACCCTTTTTACCTTACGTTTACAAAAAGTTTAAACCACCATTTATAGAAAAAATAATAAAAGTGAAGTAAAAAAGATGTTATTTTGTGCAATTATTACAAATGCAATTCATTATTACACAATAATAATATGAGAAATATATGATTATAATGATATATTAATCAATTGCTATCATTTACGACTACATAGCAAAGTATACTAAATCGTATATAGCGAATGTAGAGCTTTGCTTCAGCATACGTAGATAACGAAGAACTAGTGATGTGACTCAATCGTGCTACAGCTATAATATACCTGCAGCATGACTCTACCACGTATAGAAACATATTCAAAATCCGACGAAAAGTCTCTACTTTTTAATAAAAAGAAAAGAATGATCAAATCAAGCTCAAGTTTGTTACTTAATTTCCGTACCGTACGATGTTAAAACAGTTCAACTCACTATAAGAACTCTAACGAGGGCTCTTCAATATAAATCAAATAAAAGAGGCATTTTTATGTTCATACGGACACAATCACGTAGAATACAATGCCTTTATTAATAGTTTGACCTTATCTGAAACCAGAGTCGACACTTCAATCAATCCAATTAAACAGAAGAAAGAGACTTCTTAAAAGGTTTCACCTCATTGCTGCATAAAAATAAAAGATTTTAAGCCTTCCAAAACTTAAGATTATGTGAAGAACTTACATTATTTTAACTTATTATAAGTCAGTCCTTAACTACAACCTGACAATATGGTAAGTGGTGATGAAGCCCGAGATGCTTAATCGCACCATTGCTTTAAAGACACCTAGATAACCTAAATTATAACAGGACGGAAAAACATACGTCAGCCGATTATTCCACCACTTTGCTGTACGCATTACAAAAGACAAAGCACAGCCTGTTACCTGTTTAATCAATGATGGAAAGGGGAGAGAGGAATTAAAGCATGTATTTCCTATGCACACTCTCAATGCATCCTATAGAATACCGAGAAGCTGACTACCAACTTACTTACATTCTTGAATACAATATTAATGCTTGGTCTGGTTATTTTTTAAAGGATAGGGTGACAAGCGAGCACACAGTCCACCTGATGGTAAGTGGTTGCTGTGGCCCATAGACATCTACATCTATCCTCGTTTGCGAATCAAAATGCAGGTGCGTTGTCACCCGTGAGGACTAAGATGGAATGCCTCTTTTCCAGTTAAAAGGGTCTCCGGTTCTCTACGCTCACCATACACACACAGCCGTTTTAATCTGCTACTTTACGCTAGTATTCTGTGAGAGCTTGGTGTAGTAAGCTTCCGTTCTTTATAAAACTGAAATAATAAATGAACTCACAGTCCACCATAGTGTCTACTGCAGCTATAAACACCTGCTGCTAACTTCAAACAAAGAAGAACACCATTATTTTGCAGCAGAAACAGGTAAGAGCGTGGCACATACCCTGTAGATTTATTTTTATAAATTTTATAGAGCATATCGTGTTGCTGCCGTAATAAATTACAAAAAAAAATCTGCAGAAAGTGAGAGGAGCCTCATCTGAAAAGGTTATAGATTAACAAACATGTTGACGTTTTGACAAACTAATTTTTAATTCCTTACGTTAAAAAATAAATAGTGCTTACTTCATATCACTTCACTCTGTAGTGGCGGCTTAAGAATATCCCCAACCACATGTCGTCCCGTGGGTGTCGTAAGAGGCAACAGAGGGAAACTGAAACAGAAATGGTGAGCACCATTTTCATCGAAAGAACTGCCTAAAAGTTAAGAGGTTATTTGCATGCCATTAATAAATTAATATCTATTTTAATATTTTTTTATTTGTCTGCTTATCTACTGTCTATCTGTCTGTCTGGGTTATTCATCGTAATGGCTGAACCGGTTGTAATGAAACTTTACGAATAGGTAGAAAGCAATTCCGCAGGTGATCTAAACTACAATTTATGCGAAAAATTGGAATATTTATTAAAAAACGAACAGTAAATAAAACAAACATTCTTTGATTATCTTATATCCAATTGACGCTACGTTAATAGATACCTCTCAGGCGAAGCGAAATATAATTAACGATCATACACACCTATGCATGAAATTACACTATTATTATAAGCTTCGACAATAAATTTATTATCACTAAGTAGATTCATGAATAATCGTTAAAAAAGTGCGCAAGTGGCCTCGTACCGGCGGACGAAGTGTTGGCCGTCCCCCCACTAGATGGAGTGACGACCTGGTAAGACAAGCAGGAAGTCGATGGATGCAGGTGGCTCAGGACCGTGCTTTGTGGCATTCCTTGGGGGAGGCCTATGTTCAGCAGTGGACTTGTGAAGGGCTATAATGATGATAATGAAAGTGCGCAAGGAAACGCTGAAGCAGTGAAAACCTTCAGAAAAATATTGTATACTGTATTCTATAGATGTAAATATGTTCTTTTCGATTTTTTTTTCTTTGTGTTTCAAATCATGATTCTAAAGGTGATTTCATTACAATAAAACATATTTGAAACACCCGTGCACTTATATACTTATGTTGCCGACAAACTTGCTTACAGTTTGGCAAAATTTTAAATGTAAATAATGTAACACTATTTCTAAGAATAAATAAAAAAAAAACTTGCATTGCGGTTGATATAACGAGTACATCGGCCTTGCGTGAAATTATTATGGGAAGATATCAATCAACGTACACATTAACCTAAGCCTGTTTTAATGTACTGGCATTCTCACGTCAATCAAATTAACCTGCGAATATAAGCTACTCTGATAAAGCATTAATTCATATTACATATTTGTAGTATTATATGTTGCCTGAAGTAACTAATTGAAAAATAAGACTCTATTTTTGAACATGGTAGAACCATGATGCAGCTATATTACGGTTGTAGCACAAATGTGTTGACTCGACCCGGGAAGGACCACGCTCTCGTAAGTGTAGAGAACCGGAGCCCCTTTGTACTGTAAGCGAGGCATTTCATCTTAATTTTCAGGTGTGACCACGCATCTGCATTTTGACTCTTAATCGAGGATAGATGTAGATTTCTATATGCCACAGCACATACTTACCATCAGGTGTGCTTATATTTTGTCACTATTATCCTATTTAAAAAAAAACTTACGTTTGAATTTATACCTAGATCAGGGGCAGCTGTCAAAGCTCAGGGACTATTTGCTAGGATATTATTTTATTTACATAACAGTTATAAATTATATACAATTTATTAATGATACCATCTT
This sequence comes from Parnassius mnemosyne, assembly GCA_963668995.1. Classification (NCBI taxonomy): domain Eukaryota; kingdom Metazoa; phylum Arthropoda; class Insecta; order Lepidoptera; family Papilionidae; genus Parnassius; species Parnassius mnemosyne. The sequence continues at coordinate 5,089,321 of CAVLGL010000001.1, read as the reverse complement.
ACTATACTGGTACTAAATTCCTACTAGTCCAATGGATTTAAATATTTTGAACTAGTGAGATTCTTTCAGTAGTCCATTGCAATATAAATCAGAACGACAAAGTTCATAAACTCACGCCACCTGGTTGAATGAAAAGACAAAATCAAATTTTATTGTGATCCCATTTAGATAAGGTACATTTTATCGGAAGTTATTCCTAAAAATATTTTATTACTTAATTTTATTTCTCACATTATAATGTCGCGAATCATATAAATTCTCTCATTTATGGGTTTGGTCTAATTTAAAGTTATTCTTCTCTTTTTTTGGGAGCATTTTTATAAAAGTCTGTTTTATAAATGTTTTTTTTTTCTATTAATTTATTAATCCCGATATAAAAACTTAACATGAATTCTCGACGTACATATGAGCACACTAGCGTGCAACTCTATTAACACGGTCTGAACGTATAATGGTATACTGTAGGATAACACCGAGTACTTAGAAACTGTAGCATATATCTCGCCTATGAGGCTATCTATATTCTACAATGGACTTCACTATATGCTGTAATGAATGAAAGACGAATTAACGGGTGATTTACAGCATCTGTGAAGACGGGGACAGAGGGGAGGGAGGTTGAGGTGTACATCGTCGTAATATCGTAGTTAACCACCGTGGAAATTAAAAACAAATAACGTCAATTAAAATTTAACGCGATGAGATCCTTAAGTTTAGTTTATTTAATCTATATTAGTTTTGAACTAAATTAATAAAGTATCAGACAAATTAATATAATCCTGAACGCTAAAGTGAATTAATCCTCTTTAACAGAATTATTAGTAAGCAACTAAGGAGTTTATTGAAATATACATCTTATCGTCACATACAATTAACGCTAATTTTTATCTAAACTTAGTAAATTTATTTTTTCCTGGCCATCTAAGTCCATTTTAAACGTGGTAGAGCCATGCTGCAGCTATATTATATATTAGACCTGGGAAGGACCACGCTCTCACGCAATATCAGGGTAAAATAGCAACTTAACGCTGCTGTGTTTCGTATGGTTAGTGTAGAGAACCGGAGACGCTTTTTACTGGAAACGAAGCATTCCATCTTAGTCCTCATGGGTGACAACGTATCTGCATTTTGATTCGTAATCGAAGATAGATGTAAATGTCTATGGGCCACAGCAACCACTTATGGTAAGTGGTTGCTGTGGCCCATAGACTGCCAAGTGGACTGTGTCCTCGTTTTCACCCTTATCCTATAAAAAAAAGATCAATAAAATCATTTAATATGAAATAAATTCCACTATCTTATGACGAATAATCACTGAAACATAATATGAAAAATTCCAGTCCACCGGCTCAGTGAATTCAAATGGTTGCCGAGATTCAGAGTCCCGTACATCTATCCTCGATTAAATATCATAATGCAGGTGCGTTATCATACCTGAGTGCGGCCTACCATCATAGTCGATGGTAAGCGTCGCGTTACCAGTAAATCACACATCTGGTTCTCGTCACATACTATTAGAAATAAAGCATAATGGTTCTATTTCAAGCTAGCAATCTGTCTATTTCAAGCTTTGCGGTTCAAATTCATGCTAAAACCATCATTTGCTTTAGCGTTTAGATGTGATTACTATCTAAGTCATTACGTCATCATAATTATCATCATTACAGCCCTTCAAGTCCACTGCTGAACAAAGGCCTCCCCCAAGGAATGCTACAAAGCACGGTCCTGAGCCACCTGCATCCATCGACTTCCTGCATATCTTACCAGGTCGTCACTCCATCTAGTGAGGGGACGCCCTACACTTCGTCCGCCGGCACGAGGCCGCAACTCGAGAACCTTTTTTCCCCATCGGTTGTCGGTTCTTCGAGCTATATGACCGGCCCATTGCCACTTCATCTTACTAATCCGTTGCGCTGTCGGTCACTCTGGTACTAATGCGGATATCCTCATTGCTAAGTTTATAACGCAGAGAAAGTCCTAGCATAGCCCTCTCCATAGCTCGCTGAGCGACCTTGAATTTCCTCATCCGGCCAGCAGTGAAGGACTACGTTTTAGTTCCATAGATCATCACTGGCAACACGCACTGGTTGTACTGTCCCGTTTACAAGTTTTGAGGTATACCTGACGAGAAGATGTGCCGTAATTTCCCAAACGCTGCCCAACCGAGTTGAATCCGTCGATTGACCTGTCGGTCGAAGTTGGACTTATCTAGTCGGCCTATTTGTCCCAGGTAAACATATTTGTCAACAACTTCGAGCATATTGCTCCCAACCACTACTGGAATAGGTGTGACATGAACATTAAACATGATCTTTGTTTTGTCCATGTTCATCATAATACCTATCCGTTGTGAGACACTATTGAGGTCATTGAGCATAGTGCTTAGGTCCTCCAGTGATTCTGCCATAAGGACTATATCGTCGGCAAATTGAAGGTGAGTAATGTACTCGCCATTGATGTTGATATCGTATCTTTTCCAGTCCAGAAGCTTGAAAACGTTTTCCAATGCAATGGTGAAGAATTTCGGGGATATGACGTCACCCTGTCTTACACCTCTCTGCAATTGGATAGGTTTCGTACTCTGTTTCTGTCCTCGAATAGCCATTGCAGCCCTACTGTATAAGCACTTTAGCACTTTGACATACCGACAGTCAATTTGTCATCGCTGAAGGGACTGCAACACCGCCCAAATTTTGACGGAATCAACGGCTTTCTCATAGTCCACATACGTCAGTTATAGCGGCAAATTGTACTCTTCGTACTTCCGTATAATTTGCTAAAGGGTTTGTATGAGCTCTGTGGTCCTAAATCCTTTTCAGAAACCGGCTTGTTCGGGAGGCTGGAAGTCGTCAAGTCTGCGCGCGAAACGATTCGTAATGACTCTCAACAGCACGTAGATGCGCTCAGAAGGGAAATCGGTCTGTATTTCTTCAAGATATCGTTGTCATCTTTCTTGAAGAACAAGACCACTGCACTTCAGCTCCACCCCTCCGGTGTAATGCCACCATGGAGGACAGAATTAAAGAGCTTCTGAAGGACTTCAAGTACCGGTTTTCCGCCCGCTTTCAGAAGCTCCGCTGTATTTTCATCCTCGCCTGACTCCTTGCCGTTTTAAAGTGCTGGGGAGCCATTCTAATCTCGCTCAGACTGACTTTCGGTATATCATCGGAATAGTTTCAGATAAGACTCGCTCTTAGATCGTTTCCCATACTTACGTGTGGCACAAACGATGATGTAAACAGCTGCGCATAGAACCTCTCAATCTTACTCAGAATCTCAGGTGAGGCGAAAGGAGTGTTGACTTCATTAGACGTGACCTCTCTGTGTTAACGTTCAGGTTCAGTTTGCCTCTCACCATTATGTGATCGCTGCCAGTTTTCACCCTCGCGGTCACTGAGACATCACTAAACAGTTGTCGTCTGGTCGTAATAATGAAGTAATTCTAATTTTTTGTTGAATTGTCGGGGCTTGACCATGCCAGTGGAAGTGTCCTGTGGGGCTGATTTTAGAAGAAAGAATTCATCATGAAGAGTCCTTCTTTCTCCATGAAGTCGGCCAGCTGCTGGCCACTTAGGTTCCGTTACCCTATTTCGAATTTGCCTACTTTCACCTCACCGTTCTTTCTTGTGCCTAGTTTTGCGTTGAAGTCTCCCATTAACACCTTAGAGTGGGTTTTGGAGGATTGTATGGCTCTAGAGATATCCTCATACTTTTCCTCCACCTCCTCATCGGGGTGTGCCGAGGTTGATGCGTTAACCTGTATGACCTTCAGCGAATACTGTTTGTTGATTCTAAGTATAAGGTACGCAACCCTCGTCGACACACTGCCAATCTTTACAACGTTGTTAACGACAGACTTATGGACGATAAATCCTACACCTCCTTGGGACAGATGGTCGCCCTCCCGGTGATAGAACAAGTTGCCGGATTCGAGGAATACCGTGTCCTCCCCCTCTCTTCGAACCTCGGATAATCCTATGATGTTCCAGCGCAACTTGTCTATCTCTTCTTCCAGCTCTAGGATCTTCCCGTCAGTCCTCAGGGTGCGTGCGTTATAAGTTGCCAGGTCGAGTTGTCTTAGGTGGCAACCGAACCTCTACCGGAGATTCTTAGCACTCCTAGCCCCGCCGTTACCATGAACGCCACCTTTGCCAGGAATAGCGGGGCCGCCAGGGACTGGGGACCGCTTATTAATGTCATGACTCATGCTCATATTGCCATAGTTGCCATGCTTGGTGAGCGGGTTTGCAACCGAAGTTTTTTTATCGTTGTTTTGCTGTTATCAGAAAGATGCTGCTGCCCATCCTTCGCCTCATGAATTTGACCTAATGGTTTGCTTTTGCGTAAAACATAGAAATGGAATAATTAAAAAAATAAAATAAAGAAAGAACATTTATTGCAACAATCCACGAATATCAATACGCAGTAAAATTTTAATAATTGTGGATTATTTCACCTCATTTCAATGAGAACGGAATACAGCAGTGCAAGTACTGCTATTTCGCGTCAGAAAAAGGTGAGAGGGAGGTACTGCCGCAGGTGGACACCTAGGCAGATAAAGAGGCCCACCGCCTATATATCTGTTTTTCCATCAGATTACAATTTATTTATTTATTTATTTACTCTTTATTGTACACCAAAAACAAAACAAATACGAATACAATTAAATCTAAATTAGAAAATGTACAACAGGCGGTCTTGTCACTCTGAAAGTGATTTCTTCCAACGTTAGTGTAGAGAACTGATGTAAACAATAGTTAAAATTACAATGTAAGTGTCTTCAAGTTAAAAGTTAATGGGCTTTTTGTTAATGGATAAAAGCTAAGCCAGTGCGTTGAACTATCTTCAGCTACATCACCACTTACCATAAGGATAGTAGCCAAGCAGTTGCTTATATAAGTTAAAAAAACTACATCCTGGTTCTTTGCTTCATGTTAATCTATACATATATTTTTATTTATTCTTAAAAAATTGTAAATACTTCATTTTTTTAATTTTGTCAAATTGTAAGCCAGTTTGTCGGCAACACTAATAACACTTTATTTTTATAAATTATTCCAATCAATGAAAACTCCTGTCGTATCGGTGAGGATTGAAATAGTTGTTAGCGCATACTAGTAACTTTTAAGGCAAATGCAATGATGGTTTTTACAATTTCTGTAAAATACGTTCACGATCAGCAAATATATAATGAAATCTCGTAAAACTAAAATCCTAATTTTAATATTATGAATCTTAAATTGAAATAAAAAAAATCTAATTATAATAGAGAATAAGGCTAGATATTACCATCTGTTTTGAATCCTATCCTATCCTAATTAAATCCTTAATACTAATAAAATTAAAACTAAACCCATATAACATATAACAGTACCATGAAAAGAGTAAAAGATCAGACCTACTTTAATAACTAAAATGTTGAAAATACTCCGGGTTAACTTCGACATTATGACGTCAAGCAACTCACTCCCTCCGTGAATGTGCAAAGTACTCAAAACGTCGAAAATTAAAAACGAGTAAAAATTGATATATACAATATCGTAAACCTGCGGTAGAATCTAAATGAATTAATAAATGAATTGTCATTGAGTGAGAAATCTTTTATAAGTCTGTGGTTAAACTGCATCAGAAATGGCGTAGTTTTCCATCTATTAATTTTCAACATATTCCCAAAATCACAAATCTATATAAATAAAATGATAGAGGTTTTCAATTGTACGCGCGTCACGGAAAAACTACTGAATAGACTTCAATTAAGTTTTATAAGTTTTATTTCATAGACACTTGGCCCTATCTAAAAAAAAATATAGCGATATCTTCACTTAAACGTGGTAGAGCCATGCTGCAGTTATATTAGTGGTATAGTTGTAGCACGAATGGGTCGACTCGACCGGGGAAGGACCACGCTCTCACAGAAAACCAGCGTAAAATAGCAGCTTAACGCTGTTGTGTTTCGTATGGTGAGTGTAGAGAACCGGAGACCCTTTTTACTGGCAAAGAGGCATTCCATCTTTGTCCTCACGGGTGACAACGCATCTGCATCTTGAGTCTTTATTGAGGATAGATGTAGATGTCTATGGGTCGCAGTGGCCACTTACCATCAAGTGGACTGTGTGCTCGTTTGTCACCCTATCCTTTAAAAAAAAAACTTAACATAAACTTATTAAAGTTTTAAGAAACGACGATATTTATACGGGGTTTTTCACAAAGTCTAACCCAATTAATTTATATATTTTAGCTATAAACGGAACAATGAATATAATTGTTTACAAAAAAAAATTGTAAGCAAAGTATATTTTTGATTGCGATCTTTTTGATGTTTTTTCCTTCGCACATATGAAAACTTTGTTAATATATCAAGTAACGCGGACGAAGTCGCGGATATCAGCTAGTCGTATAATATTTGTGTTTACTCTCTAGTGGAAGCACAGCCTAATTTCATCCCATGGGTGACGACTTTGGAAAATGGTAGCTATCTTATGACTTTCGATAGATGGCGGTATACCAACCCGTTTTTTGTAAGTCATTAAATACTCAACTGGCGATAGGCAGCATCGATAAATGTGCAAGTCTGCTACTGCAATCGTCAGTCCGCTTGCCAAGCCTGACGATTAAGGTAAATTTTCCCTACAACAGGAGAAGTCTATGTCCAGCAGTGAATTTTAACAGGCTGGTGGGGATGATTACGTAGAGATGAAAAAGGGAGGAAGTTCAGGCGACAAACCTGATGGGACCATGCTTTTGACTGCTTTTAAAATCAATATAGAAATTAAGAAAGCAAACCTAACTTCAACCTAAATTAACATATGAATATTATTATGTTGTTCATTATCTTAGTATTTCAATCTAACTAATTAAGCTGAGGTTACGGAGTCGATTTCAAAAGGCACTGATTAATTGGTGGCTTGTAGGTATTACTGTATAGTTATAAAACAAATTTAAATTTGAAAGTTGAATAAACAGTTTGAAATTTCAATGCCTAAAAATTATTGAATTTATTATTTTGACCATATTTAGATTCCTCGTATAATTTCCTAAAATTTAATCTTTATGAATTTAATTTTTTTTATTTATATAACAAATTACTGATAATACAGAGAATAAATTATGGTAAAACATAAGCTTACTGAAAACTTTGCCGTGTAGCACAAGCCGCCGACTTAAAATTTGACAGATAAGCTACACCTTAATCTACAAAATATGTATAACGCAATACTATTAAACAGCAACAGGCGGTAAATCGACAATACATAATTAACTAATAGTGTATTAAAAGACGTGAGTCTTGCCACCGCCCACTTCACTGCGTCAGAAACCGGTCGTTCCTGCGTGGCGTATACAGGAGGTGATAAAAATATATTGATAATAATGGAGATAATATTTAATAGTAGCCGAGTATAATAATTATTCTTTGTTTATATGTCATATAGTTTTATTTAGGGAAAACAGTTAGTGGGGATTATAGTTTTCTTTTTTTTTTTTTAGTTTGAAGTCTGATATAGACAGTTCGTATAATAGTTTTTTAATTTGTATTTCATATTTTTATGATTAATTTCATTTTGAAAAGAGGTTGGTAACTGGTTTATCAAATTTGGAACCATGTGTTCTAAAGAGCGTTTTCCATATAAATTGTTATAATTAGGTTTAGCTAATTTTGGTTTGGCCGAACTGCGGGTTTTAGAATAATTAGAGATGACATTTTTTTTAAGTTTTCGTTAAAAAATTCTTCATTTAATAGAGTATATTCTACTCTTTTATGCACCGGTATAATTTTGCAGTAATCGAATAGGTTATGGTAATCAAAATCGCTGTGTGAGTTTTTAACCTTGTCTGGAACTATAGTTTTTAAGATGCGTAATTGCAATGAATAAATGTTATCTAAATGTGATTTGTAAGTTCGCCCATAACTAGACAAGCCATATAAAATTATAGATTCGGCCAGTGATTTATATAATTGTAACAGAATTCTATACTTTACTTTATACTTTATTATGGAGAATAGAATAGAATAGAATAGAATAGAATAGAATATTTTTTATTCAATATACATTACATGTGTAATTCTTATTGAAAGTCATTTTTTTACTTTACCACTGGTTCGAAAAAAACCCTCTGTCCTGGGAAGAACCAGCAAGAAACCCAGCGGGACTTTTTTTTAAAAATAAATTTTACAATATAAATGATTACGAACTATTTACAAAATTTATTTTAGAAACTGCTTGGAAGCGATCACCTCATTCCCAGGGGTTATTATCAACCATGTATTCATTTATACTATAATAACCCTTTTTATACAGTTTCAGCTTAATAAAACATTTAAACTTGGTAATAGAGAGAACCTGTACACTTTCCGGGACCTTGTTGTAATAGCGTATACATTGCCCCAAGAATGAATTACTGACTCTGTGGAGTCGAGAAACTGGTATCACTAGCTTGTGTTTGTTCCTAGTGTTTACAGAATGTATATCACTTCTTTTACTAAAACTATCTTTGTTTTTGTGAACATACATTAAATTTTCGTAAATATACTGAGAGGCCAAAGTTAATATATTAATTTCTTTAAATTTATCTCTAAGAGACTCTCTCGGTTTTAGATTGTAAATAGCTCTAATGTCCCTCTTCTGTAAAACAAAAATAGTTTCTGAATCAGCCGCATTTCCCCATAGCAAAATCCCATAAGACATTATGCTATGAAAATAACTAAAATAAACTAATCTAGCTGTCTCGACACTAGTGAGACCTCTAATCTTTATTACAGCATAGGCTGCAGAACTTAGTCTGCTTGCTAATTTGGATATATGGGGGCCCCACTGGAGCTTTGCGTCAAGAGTGATGCCAAGAAAAACAGTGGATACAACAGGGCTCAATTCCTCCCCATTTAAAAACACATTGGTATTCAGATTTTGAACATTCGTTGTTGTAAATTTAACACAATTAGTTTTATTTCCGTTCAAATGCAGATTATTAACGTTAAACCAATGCACTAATTTTGATATAGCATTATTCACTTCGTCACATTTAAATGATTGACGTTTAAGTTTAAAAATCAAGGAAGTATCATCAGCAAATAATACTATATCATGACTATCCCCTACAAGGTGGGGTAAGTCATTAATATACACCAGAAACAGGAATGGGCCGAGAATCGAGCCCTGAGGTACACCCATTAGTACAGGTGACCCGGAAGAACTTTTACCATTGATAATAACCTTCTGTTTTCTATTACTTAAATATGAAATAATAAGTTTAAGCGCTGTGTTCTTGACACCATAGTACTGTAGCTTCCTGATTAATGTCTCATGGTGAACACAGTCGAAGGCCTTGGAAAGGTCACAAAATATACCCAAAGCATCCTCTGAATTCTCCCATGCACAAAAAATATGTTTATTAAGCTCAACTCCAGCGTCAGTTGTCGAGCGACCCCTTGTAAAACCGAATTGATTATTATGTAGCAATTTATTAATATTAAAGAAACTTAACATCTGATCTAAAATAATTTTTTCAAAAATTTTACTTAATGTTGGTAGTACAGAAATTGGTCTAAAATTGGCGGGGTCTAATGTACTACCAGATTTAAATATAGGTATGACTTTACTATGTTTCGTTAAATCAGGAAACACACCAGATTTGACGCTTATATTAAATATAGTGGCTAGATAAGGTGCTAATTTATCTATTATAGATAAAATAACTTTAACGGAAATCCCCCATAAGTCTGCCGTTTTCTTAACATCAATAGTTTTCAAATATTTAACGATATCTTTTGGCAGTACCCTATGGAATTTAAAAGTAAAGGGTCCGCCATCTAACTTTTATTTTTCAACTAGTGCTTATTTCGTGAATGGCAACACTTAGCTCATGTCTAATTTGACAGATAATTAGTTTTATCCTTCCGCTGAACGAATATAGTTGTGTATACGCTTGAACAACGCTGGGAAATATTGCGACGTTACTTTGAAAATCATGGTAATGTTGCAGAATGTGTGCGAATATTGCGTACGGATTTTGGAAGAAATGAAGCACCGTCAGCTCCGTATGTTCGTTACCTTGTGAAAAAATTGAAAGAAACTGGCATCCTCATCGATAAACCAACGCGTGAAAAGCCAAAAACAGTGCGTACACCCGAGAATATTGCTGCTGTGGCCGAAAGTGTGCGTGAAACGCCATCAACATCAGTTCACCGTCGTTCTCAACAATTGGACATTTCGGAGACATCATTGAGACGAATTTTGCGTAAAGACCTTGGTATGACGCCGTACAAAATCTAATTGGTTCAGGAGTTGAAGCCAACTGACCATCCAATGCGTTTTCGCTTCGCTAAGTGGGCCTGCGATCGACTTGCAGAAGATGCGGATTTTGCCAAAAAAATCATCTTTTCAGATGAAGCTCATTTCGAACTTGGCGGGTATGTAAACAAGCAGAATTGTCGCATTTGGGGCACAGAAAACCCGCACGCATTCATCAAAAAGCCGGTACATCCAACACGAGTCACTGTTTGGTGCGGATTTTGGTCCAGAGGCATAATTGGGCCATTTTTCTTCGAAAACGAGCAAGGTGTGGCCGTTACAGTCAATGGCGATCGTTATCGGGCCATGTTGAACGAATTTTTGTTCACAGAAATTGAAGAGGAGGATATTGGCAACATTTGGTTTCAACAAGACGGCGCAACGTGCCACACAGCCGACGCTACACTTGATGTTTTGCGCCCTGTTTTTGAAAATCGCATTATCAGCCGCAGAGCTGATGTCGTTTGGCCACCTCGGAGCTGCGATTTGACACCGTTGGACTATTATTTGTGGGGTGCCGTCAAAGATAAGTGTTACGCCGACAAGCCAGAGACAATTGACGCTTTAAAGGACAATATTCGTGAAGCCATTGGTGAAATACAGCTGCACACAATCGATAATGTACTCAAAAATTGGACCGATCGTGTAGGCTACTGCATGGCCAGCCGAGGCAGCCATTTGAATGAAATTATTTTCCATCATTAACCGGAAGGATTCTACATTCAAATAAAAAAAGAAATTTGAAAAAATATTAAGTAGTTTTTTTTTAATAGCATTTTTTTTTTTTTTTTTTTTTTTTTTTTTTTTTTTTTTTTTTTATAGGATAAGGGTGACAAACGAGCACACAGTCCACCTGATGGTAAGTGGTTGCTGCGGCCCATAGACATCTACATCTATCCTCGTTTGCGAATCAAAATGCAGATGCGTTGTCACCCGTGAGGACTAAGATGGAATGCCTCATTTCCAGTAAAAAGGGCCTCCGGCCACCTGCACTCACCAAGCGAAACACAGAGGTAAACCTTCTACTTCACGCTGGTATTCTGTGAGGTCGTGGTACCTCCCCGGTTCGAGCCGGCCCATCCGTGCGACAGCAAAAGCTGCCGCTTGGCTCTACCACTGTTAAAAAAAAGCATTTAAAAAAAAAGTTATTTGGCGGACCCATTATTTGAACAAGCCTTTACATTTTGTTTGAGCAATGATTCGGCGACAGTAGGAGAAGAATTAATGATTTTGTTGTCAAAAAAGGAACATCAGTAAAATGTTTCTCAAAAGCCATAGCAACTTCTTGATCAGATCGCGTTAAATTATTGTTAATATTCAATTGAAAATCCGAGTTGCGCGGTTTGACCTTGCCCGTTTCACTATTTATTATTCTCCAGGTCATTTTAATTTTGTCGGATGCAGTTTTAATTTTGTTGCTTAAATGTAAAGCCTTAGCAGTGGAGCACACTTTTTTAAATATTTTAGAATATGTTTTTACATAATCTCTAAATATAACACTACTATTATATGATCTTTCATCATAAAGCTCGTATAACCTTCGCCTACTTTTATAAATTCCTACTGTTGCGCATTCATTAAATGATTTGCGACTGTTAAAAGAGAAAGTTTTAGAAGTAAATATTCTACTAAATTCACAACGTATAATTTCAAATAATGTAGCATACAAATAATTAGCACTATTTTTAAACGAAAGTGATGGAAGTCTTTTTATTATATTACTTCTAAACCTCTCCAAGCGATGTTCATTTATTGGAACAAACACAACTTTCTTATTTTTCTGTTTTTTGTGTATGTAAGGTAGTGATACTAACTGTCCACAGTGATCTGAACTTAAATTTTGAATAATTGATTTATGCAAGGGCTTAACATCTGTAAAAATGTTATCTATACAGGTCGCACTAGGCCCAGCAATACGTGTTGGTTCTAAGAATAAATTTACAAGATTATACGATTTAAACAATGAGCTAAACTTAATACTAATGGAAGAAGTTTCAAGGAGATTGATATTAAAGTCTCCACACATTACAACAGACTTGTTCTGTTTACTAAGTTTGAGTAAAACTTCTTCCACAATCTTTTCAAAATGGTCATAAGTAGCACATGGGGGTCTGTAAACACTTACAACAATGAGGTGCTCGAGTTCGACACAAGCCATTTCTACAGTTCGTTCAACAGAGAGGCTCACAATATCCTTACGTTCTTTATATAATTATGATTTATCTGCTAATATTAAGGAGCCACCACGTAAACTTTTTTCTCTATTGAAGGAACTGACCACCTGGTGATTTCTTTAATTAAACATGAAATTATAATCTTTTAGCCAATGTTCAGTAATACAAAGGATGTGTATATTGTTACTATTTAAAAACAATTCAACTTCCAATTCTTTGCCCAACATGCCTTGTATATTTTGATGCACCAGGTGTAAACAATTTTTATTACTTATTTGTGGGCTGTATTCAAAATTAATTAAACTCTTATTATTGCTAGAGATTGCCTCTATTGTCACATTCACTAATTTAAATTAGTTGGAACTGATTCCAAATTAAATGTCAAATGATTATGCTCAATAAAAGCAGTCTTGGTAGCCAAAAACTTGGCTGAGTTAAAAAGTAAATAATAAGATAGCACATTTGCTATCAGTCTTAAATTATATTTGAATAGGTAATACCTATCTTTTGTCCAAAACTTTTTTATTAAATTATTTATGTCAATTACATGAAATTTATGATTATTATCATTAGAATTATATGTCAAATTTAAATTATTATTACATATTAAATTATGCATTTGTATATTTAAATTATGTCTTAAATTATTTTCTTGTGGCAATCCCTGTATATAAGGCAGTGTGAACAAGACAATTTTGTGAATTTTGAGAATTTTGCTAACAGGCTTCGAAGTCCATTACATACAACCCCAATATGATGTTTCCAGTTTAGACGACTATCTATTACAAGTCCTAAGTAAGTTTGAGTTTCTACCGTTTCTAATTCTGTACAATGACAATTGAATGTCATTTGTCCTTTGTGAAGGCATAGGTGATCATGCACAATAATGCTAGGTATGACTTTACTCTTATTATGACTAGATCTAATATACATTAACTTGATCTTGCTAGCATTAATAACTAATCCTTTATCATGAGACCATTGTGTTAATATATTAAGTTCTTCTTGTATAATGCGGCCAGTTTCGTTAATATTTTCGCCGGCTGCAACCAGGCACGTATCGTCGGCATACTGGTATATTTCGCAACGCCTGATGATGTTTGCCAGACTATTAACATAAGTGATGTAATGCAATGGTCCAATCACAGAGCCTTGTGCTGTGCCTACTGAAGAGTTAACATAATAGCTAATGGCATCCCCCACTTTTACCGCATATTTTCTGTCATTAAGGTAATTTCTGCACCATGATAATAATGGCCCTCTAATACCACTATCATTAAGACTGTCTATTAACTTATTATGATTAAGAGTATCAAACGCTTTAGTGTAGTCTACAAAGACTACCAAGACGTGTCTCTTATTATCTAAATGCTTGTAAACGCTGTTAGTGAAGGTCGTTAACAGTTGGGTGGTATTTTTCTGCGGTTGAAAGCCATACTGTTTTTCAGTTATTATATTATTTTTAGCATAGAAATCATAAACCTGTCTGCAAATGTATTTTTCAGCAATTTTATCTATTATGGGTAAAATAGTAATAGGCCTATAATTGTCATGCACCTTATGGCTACCCTTCTTATGGATAGGTCTCACTATGCCAGTTTTTAAAATACTCGTATGTGGATACTTTCCACTTTTTATACAGGCATTTATGAGATTTGCGATTACTTCACTGACTAATGTGCATATTTTTTTTATGTCTATAGGTCTTATGCCGTCAATACCTGGCGCTTTATTACTGTTTAGGTTGCGTACTATTTTTTCTACTGCATTATCATTAGCAGGTACTAAGCGTAACGAGATATTTGCGTTGTTACTATACAATGACTTATCCAATAGAGGTATATTACAATTAGGGACTGATTTTTTGACGCTTAAATCGAAAGTATCAGCAAATGAACATGCAATCTTATACGGAGAGTTACTACTGTTACCAAAGTTATTGAGCAATACATCATCAACCGATTTTGTAATTGGCCCCGTTAATTTATATTATATCTGACATAGGGTTCTAGTATTTTGTTTCTTCTTATTAATTTCTAATTTAAGCCACTTATTTTTACTTTTTCGAATTACTGTGTTTGCATGATTTCGTGGCTTGTTGTAAGCTTGCTTTAAAAGCATATTTTTACAGTCTTTTGTCCACTGATTAAATAATTTGTCCCTGTTTTGGCATATTTTACGTTTTGGTTTAAATATACTTTTGGACTCGTACCTATATTCCGTTTAACACTTATTAAAATGTTCATGTAGAAAATTGTAAATTCTATACGGGCAGGATAATTCCCTCGATTTTTTCCATTCTATTTTGCTAAGCGATTTAATAAGTGCATTATCATTTATACAAGTTCTAATTTTTGGAGCCACCTGTATACTCAACCCAACGCAGGATAACACTATAACTCGGTGATCCGCCAGTGTCGTATCAATCGCTGCCGTGTAAAGTTCTTGTGTATGGGATCTACCATAAATATGGTCAATGCAAGACTTGTTTAACTTACCAGCTGATATTTCTATACGTGTGTTGTCGGTGATCCCACGCACAATACCCATACAGTGCAACGTGTTATTGTACCTATGTTTTACAGGTGTATCCGAGTTAAGATCAATGTTAATGTCTCCTATTAAAAATAACTCACACTTGGAGCAGTGTTTACGTAATATGCAATCTAATTCGCTAATGAATAAGTGTTTACTATTTTTCGGTGGGCGGTACACGGCACAAATGTCTGCGGAATAACCCAAATGGGAGGTGATTGTGCATAAAATACTTTCAAAATGTTCCGTAGTGATGTTTTGGTTGTAATCTGATGTTTGTTGTGTATGTAAAATACAATGCCGCCTCCCCTTCGGGCTTACCGCAGAGAAGTTAACATTTGATATCCAGGGATGTGAAATAGGCATTTAATTCATTCCTTTATATTAACCTCGGTCACAACAATGAGATCGAAACATACATTGGAAGTTAGGACAATTTGTTCAAGCGAGGCAAAGTTTTTTATCAAAAACCTAATATTTACATGCATGCATAATAAGTTGATATTGTTTGGTATTTTCTTTAAGAAGCTGTTAATATTTATACAGTCTAGACATTCCGTAATTTCATCATTTAATTCTTCTAACACATTATAAGGGCCTAAGACAGTATATGTGTTGCTTAAATAAAATTAATTAGCAAAATGGCAGAAAGGCAAACTAAAAATATGTCAGCAGTAAGCAATTACAGCTTCTGATTAGCTAATAAATGCACATCATTTACGGTTCTAAGATAATGTATTTTGCCCTTATCATCCTTACGTGCTTTAACAAAGTCTTTTTTGAACTACACATATTTATAATTCAGCTTTATTTTTAGTTCTGGTTTTGCAAGCCATATTATTTGTTTGTTTAGTTTAGTCATGGTTTCTCTAATGTTTACAGGATTAATGTTACCAGGTTCTTGCGGGTGCATGTCTGCAATAGTGACGGACGCTGTTTTTGCTGCTGCTAGCCATTTGTTATGAATATTCTCTTCTTTGAGCTCCACGATTAGGTTACCTTCACGATCTCCTCTTCCTTTCAACCTGCGCGAATGTTTGATGCCAGTTGTAGAAGGAATTAATTTTTGAGCTAGGTTTTTAACTATATTTTCACATTCTCACCGTCGTAGCAGGGCACATTAGCAATTTCTATACAGCTTGAAAGCTTATCTTGCTCCAAAACTTGGACTTGTTGCTCTAAGGCGCCTATTCTAATTTCTAGGTTATTGTGTTTGCTAGTGAGTTCGGCGTTCTTTTTTTCAAGATTTTTTAATAGTCTGTTTAAATTTTTCCACACATTGCATCACCTCGTCTAGTTTCTTAGTGTGGAATTTAAGAGAATCATCTATCTGCGTCATTTATTTCTTGATGATTTTTTCCACTTCTTTTGAGATGTCTTTTAGCAGATTTTTAGCATCAGTTTTAGCTGCGCTCTTCTGGACGTCATCTTCCTCCTCATCATCATCTTCTGGAATTACGATAGAAGAGTTACGCATCGATGACTCCTGTATGCAGTCCGGACAAGTCAATAAAATAAAGAAAGAACATTTATTGCAACAATCCACGAATATCAATACGCAGTAAAATTTTAATAATTGTGGATTATTTCACCTCATTTCAATGAGAACGGAATACAGCAGTGCAAGTACTGCTATTTCGCGTCAGAAAAAGGTGAGAGGGAGGTACTGCCGCAGGTGGACACCTAGGCAGATAAAGAGGCCCACCGCCTATATATCTGTTTTTCCATCAGATTACAATTTATTTATTTATTTATTTACTCTTTATTGTACACCAAAAACAAAACAAATACGAATACAATTAAATCTAAATTAGAAAATGTACAACAGGCGGTCTTGTCACTCTGAAAGTGATTTCTTCCAACGTTAGTGTAGAGAACTGATGTAAACAATAGTTAAAATTACAATGTAAGTGTCTTCAAGTTAAAAGTTAATGGGCTTTTTGTTAATGGATAAAAGCTAAGCCAGTGCGTTGAACTATCTTCAGCTACATCACCACTTACCATAAGGATAGTAGCCAAGCAGTTGCTTATATAAGTTAAAAAAACTACATCCTGGTTCTTTGCTTCATGTTAATCTATACATATATTTTTATTTATTCTTAAAAAATTGTAAATACTTCATTTTTTTAATTTTGTCAAATTGTAAGCCAGTTTGTCGGCAACACTAATAACACTTTATTTTTATAAATTATTCCAATCAATGAAAACTCCTGTCGTATCGGTGAGGATTGAAATAGTTGTTAGCGCATACTAGTAACTTTTAAGGCAAATGCAATGATGGTTTTTACAATTTCTGTAAAATACGTTCACGATCAGCAAATATATAATGAAATCTCGTAAAACTAAAATCCTAATTTTAATATTATGAATCTTAAATTGAAATAAAAAAAATCTAATTATAATAGAGAATAAGGCTAGATATTACCATCTGTTTTGAATCCTATCCTATCCTAATTAAATCCTTAATACTAATAAAATTAAAACTAAACCCATATAACATATAACAGTACCATGAAAAGAGTAAAAGATCAGACCTACTTTAATAACTAAAATGTTGAAAATACTCCGGGTTAACTTCGACATTATGACGTCAAGCAACTCACTCCCTCCGTGAATGTGCAAAGTACTCAAAACGTCGAAAATTAAAAACGAGTAAAAATTGATATATACAATATCGTAAACCTGCGGTAGAATCTAAATGAATTAATAAATGAATTGTCATTGAGTGAGAAATCTTTTATAAGTCTGTGGTTAAACTGCATCAGAAATGGCGTAGTTTTCCATCTATTAATTTTCAACATATTCCCAAAATCACAAATCTATATAAATAAAATGATAGAGGTTTTCAATTGTACGCGCGTCACGGAAAAACTACTGAATAGACTTCAATTAAGTTTTATAAGTTTTATTTCATAGACACTTGGCCCTATCTAAAAAAAAATATAGCGATATCTTCACTTAAACGTGGTAGAGCCATGCTGCAGTTATATTAGTGGTATAGTTGTAGCACGAATGGGTCGACTCGACCGGGGAAGGACCACGCTCTCACAGAAAACCAGCGTAAAATAGCAGCTTAACGCTGTTGTGTTTCGTATGGTGAGTGTAGAGAACCGGAGACCCTTTTTACTGGCAAAGAGGCATTCCATCTTTGTCCTCACGGGTGACAACGCATCTGCATCTTGAGTCTTTATTGAGGATAGATGTAGATGTCTATGGGTCGCAGTGGCCACTTACCATCAAGTGGACTGTGTGCTCGTTTGTCACCCTATCCTTTAAAAAAAAAACTTAACATAAACTTATTAAAGTTTTAAGAAACGACGATATTTATACGGGGTTTTTCACAAAGTCTAACCCAATTAATTTATATATTTTAGCTATAAACGGAACAATGAATATAATTGTTTACAAAAAAAAATTGTAAGCAAAGTATATTTTTGATTGCGATCTTTTTGATGTTTTTTCCTTCGCACATATGAAAACTTTGTTAATATATCAAGTAACGCGGACGAAGTCGCGGATATCAGCTAGTCGTATAATATTTGTGTTTACTCTCTAGTGGAAGCACAGCCTAATTTCATCCCATGGGTGACGACTTTGGAAAATGGTAGCTATCTTATGACTTTCGATAGATGGCGGTATACCAACCCGTTTTTTGTAAGTCATTAAATACTCAACTGGCGATAGGCAGCATCGATAAATGTGCAAGTCTGCTACTGCAATCGTCAGTCCGCTTGCCAAGCCTGACGATTAAGGTAAATTTTCCCTACAACAGGAGAAGTCTATGTCCAGCAGTGAATTTTAACAGGCTGGTGGGGATGATTACGTAGAGATGAAAAAGGGAGGAAGTTCAGGCGACAAACCTGATGGGACCATGCTTTTGACTGCTTTTAAAATCAATATAGAAATTAAGAAAGCAAACCTAACTTCAACCTAAATTAACATATGAATATTATTATGTTGTTCATTATCTTAGTATTTCAATCTAACTAATTAAGCTGAGGTTACGGAGTCGATTTCAAAAGGCACTGATTAATTGGTGGCTTGTAGGTATTACTGTATAGTTATAAAACAAATTTAAATTTGAAAGTTGAATAAACAGTTTGAAATTTCAATGCCTAAAAATTATTGAATTTATTATTTTGACCATATTTAGATTCCTCGTATAATTTCCTAAAATTTAATCTTTATGAATTTAATTTTTTTTATTTATATAACAAATTACTGATAATACAGAGAATAAATTATGGTAAAACATAAGCTTACTGAAAACTTTGCCGTGTAGCACAAGCCGCCGACTTAAAATTTGACAGATAAGCTACACCTTAATCTACAAAATATGTATAACGCAATACTATTAAACAGCAACAGGCGGTAAATCGACAATACATAATTAACTAATAGTGTATTAAAAGACGTGAGTCTTGCCACCGCCCACTTCACTGCGTCAGAAACCGGTCGTTCCTGCGTGGCGTATACAGGAGGTGATAAAAATATATTGATAATAATGGAGATAATATTTAATAGTAGCCGAGTATAATAATTATTCTTTGTTTATATGTCATATAGTTTTATTTAGGGAAAACAGTTAGTGGGGATTATAGTTTTCTTTTTTTTTTTTTAGTTTGAAGTCTGATATAGACAGTTCGTATAATAGTTTTTTAATTTGTATTTCATATTTTTATGATTAATTTCATTTTGAAAAGAGGTTGGTAACTGGTTTATCAAATTTGGAACCATGTGTTCTAAAGAGCGTTTTCCATATAAATTGTTATAATTAGGTTTAGCTAATTTTGGTTTGGCCGAACTGCGGGTTTTAGAATAATTAGAGATGACATTTTTTTTAAGTTTTCGTTAAAAAATTCTTCATTTAATAGAGTATATTCTACTCTTTTATGCACCGGTATAATTTTGCAGTAATCGAATAGGTTATGGTAATCAAAATCGCTGTGTGAGTTTTTAACCTTGTCTGGAACTATAGTTTTTAAGATGCGTAATTGCAATGAATAAATCTTATCTAAATGTGATTTGTAAGTTCGCCCATAACTAGACAAGCCATATAAAATTATAGATTCGGCCAGTGATTTATATAATTGTAACAGAATTCTATACTTTACTTTATACTTTATTATGGAGAATAGAATAGAATAGAATAGAATAGAATAGAATATTTTTTATTCAATATACATTACATGTGTAATTCTTATTGAAAGTCATTTTTTTACTTTACCACTGGTTCGAAAAAAACCCTCTGTCCTGGGAAGAACCAGCAAGAAACCCAGCGGGACTTTTTTTTAAAAATAAATTTTACAA
Organism: Parnassius mnemosyne; assembly: GCA_963668995.1. Classification (NCBI taxonomy): domain Eukaryota; kingdom Metazoa; phylum Arthropoda; class Insecta; order Lepidoptera; family Papilionidae; genus Parnassius; species Parnassius mnemosyne. The sequence goes on along the minus strand of CAVLGL010000001.1, from coordinate 5,069,016 downwards.
TATAAATGATTACGAACTATTTACAAAATTTATTTTAGAAACTGCTTGGAAGCGATCACCTCATTCCCAGGGGTTATTATCAACCATGTATTCATTTATACTATAATAACCCTTTTTATACAGTTTCAGCTTAATAAAACATTTAAACTTGGTAATAGAGAGAACCTGTACACTTTCCGGGACCTTGTTGTAATAGCGTATACATTGCCCCAAGAATGAATTACTGACTCTGTGGAGTCGAGAAACTGGTATCACTAGCTTGTGTTTGTTCCTAGTGTTTACAGAATGTATATCACTTCTTTTACTAAAACTATCTTTGTTTTTGTGAACATACATTAAATTTTCGTAAATATACTGAGAGGCCAAAGTTAATATATTAATTTCTTTAAATTTATCTCTAAGAGACTCTCTCGGTTTTAGATTGTAAATAGCTCTAATGTCCCTCTTCTGTAAAACAAAAATAGTTTCTGAATCAGCCGCATTTCCCCATAGCAAAATCCCATAAGACATTATGCTATGAAAATAACTAAAATAAACTAATCTAGCTGTCTCGACACTAGTGAGACCTCTAATCTTTATTACAGCATAGGCTGCAGAACTTAGTCTGCTTGCTAATTTGGATATATGGGGGCCCCACTGGAGCTTTGCGTCAAGAGTGATGCCAAGAAAAACAGTGGATACAACAGGGCTCAATTCCTCCCCATTTAAAAACACATTGGTATTCAGATTTTGAACATTCGTTGTTGTAAATTTAACACAATTAGTTTTATTTCCGTTCAAATGCAGATTATTAACGTTAAACCAATGCACTAATTTTGATATAGCATTATTCACTTCGTCACATTTAAATGATTGACGTTTAAGTTTAAAAATCAAGGAAGTATCATCAGCAAATAATACTATATCATGACTATCCCCTACAAGGTGGGGTAAGTCATTAATATACACCAGAAACAGGAATGGGCCGAGAATCGAGCCCTGAGGTACACCCATTAGTACAGGTGACCCGGAAGAACTTTTACCATTGATAATAACCTTCTGTTTTCTATTACTTAAATATGAAATAATAAGTTTAAGCGCTGTGTTCTTGACACCATAGTACTGTAGCTTCCTGATTAATGTCTCATGGTGAACACAGTCGAAGGCCTTGGAAAGGTCACAAAATATACCCAAAGCATCCTCTGAATTCTCCCATGCACAAAAAATATGTTTATTAAGCTCAACTCCAGCGTCAGTTGTCGAGCGACCCCTTGTAAAACCGAATTGATTATTATGTAGCAATTTATTAATATTAAAGAAACTTAACATCTGATCTAAAATAATTTTTTCAAAAATTTTACTTAATGTTGGTAGTACAGAAATTGGTCTAAAATTGGCGGGGTCTAATGTACTACCAGATTTAAATATAGGTATGACTTTACTATGTTTCGTTAAATCAGGAAACACACCAGATTTGACGCTTATATTAAATATAGTGGCTAGATAAGGTGCTAATTTATCTATTATAGATAAAATAACTTTAACGGAAATCCCCCATAAGTCTGCCGTTTTCTTAACATCAATAGTTTTCAAATATTTAACGATATCTTTTGGCAGTACCCTATGGAATTTAAAAGTAAAGGGTCCGCCATCTAACTTTTTTTTTTTCAACTAGTGCTTATTTCGTGAATGGCAACACTTAGCTCATGTCTAATTTGACAGATAATTAGTTTTATCCTTCCGCTGAACGAATATAGTTGTGTATACGCTTGAACAACGCTGGGAAATATTGCGACGTTACTTTGAAAATCATGGTAATGTTGCAGAATGTGTGCGAATATTGCGTACGGATTTTGGAAGAAATGAAGCACCGTCAGCTCCGTATGTTCGTTACCTTGTGAAAAAATTGAAAGAAACTGGCATCCTCATCGATAAACCAACGCGTGAAAAGCCAAAAACAGTGCGTACACCCGAGAATATTGCTGCTGTGGCCGAAAGTGTGCGTGAAACGCCATCAACATCAGTTCACCGTCGTTCTCAACAATTGGACATTTCGGAGACATCATTGAGACGAATTTTGCGTAAAGACCTTGGTATGACGCCGTACAAAATCTAATTGGTTCAGGAGTTGAAGCCAACTGACCATCCAATGCGTTTTCGCTTCGCTAAGTGGGCCTGCGATCGACTTGCAGAAGATGCGGATTTTGCCAAAAAAATCATCTTTTCAGATGAAGCTCATTTCGAACTTGGCGGGTATGTAAACAAGCAGAATTGTCGCATTTGGGGCACAGAAAACCCGCACGCATTCATCAAAAAGCCGGTACATCCAACACGAGTCACTGTTTGGTGCGGATTTTGGTCCAGAGGCATAATTGGGCCATTTTTCTTCGAAAACGAGCAAGGTGTGGCCGTTACAGTCAATGGCGATCGTTATCGGGCCATGTTGAACGAATTTTTGTTCACAGAAATTGAAGAGGAGGATATTGGCAACATTTGGTTTCAACAAGACGGCGCAACGTGCCACACAGCCGACGCTACACTTGATGTTTTGCGCCCTGTTTTTGAAAATCGCATTATCAGCCGCAGAGCTGATGTCGTTTGGCCACCTCGGAGCTGCGATTTGACACCGTTGGACTATTATTTGTGGGGTGCCGTCAAAGATAAGTGTTACGCCGACAAGCCAGAGACAATTGACGCTTTAAAGGACAATATTCGTGAAGCCATTGGTGAAATACAGCTGCACACAATCGATAATGTACTCAAAAATTGGACCGATCGTGTAGGCTACTGCATGGCCAGCCGAGGCAGCCATTTGAATGAAATTATTTTCCATCATTAACCGGAAGGATTCTACATTCAAATAAAAAAAGAAATTTGAAAAAATATTAAGTAGTTTTTTTTTAATAGCATTTAAAAAAAAAGTTATTTGGCGGACCCATTATTTGAACAAGCCTTTACATTTTGTTTGAGCAATGATTCGGCGACAGTAGGAGAAGAATTAATGATTTTGTTGTCAAAAAAGGAACATCAGTAAAATGTTTCTCAAAAGCCATAGCAACTTCTTGATCAGATCGCGTTAAATTATTGTTAATATTCAATTGAAAATCCGAGTTGCGCGGTTTGACCTTGCCCGTTTCACTATTTATTATTCTCCAGGTCATTTTAATTTTGTCGGATGCAGTTTTAATTTTGTTGCTTAAATGTAAAGCCTTAGCAGTGGAGCACACTTTTTTAAATATTTTAGAATATGTTTTTACATAATCTCTAAATATAACACTACTATTATATGATCTTTCATCATAAAGCTCGTATAACCTTCGCCTACTTTTATAAATTCCTACTGTTGCGCATTCATTAAATGATTTGCGACTGTTAAAAGAGAAAGTTTTAGAAGTAAATATTCTACTAAATTCACAACGTATAATTTCAAATAATGTAGCATACAAATAATTAGCACTATTTTTAAACGAAAGTGATGGAAGTCTTTTTATTATATTACTTCTAAACCTCTCCAAGCGATGTTCATTTATTGGAACAAACACAACTTTCTTATTTTTCTGTTTTTTGTGTATGTAAGGTAGTGATACTAACTGTCCACAGTGATCTGAACTTAAATTTTGAATAATTGATTTATGCAAGGGCTTAACATCTGTAAAAATGTTATCTATACAGGTCGCACTAGGCCCAGCAATACGTGTTGGTTCTAAGAATAAATTTACAAGATTATACGATTTAAACAATGAGCTAAACTTAATACTAATGGAAGAAGTTTCAAGGAGATTGATATTAAAGTCTCCACACATTACAACAGACTTGTTCTGTTTACTAAGTTTGAGTAAAACTTCTTCCACGATCTTTTCAAAATGGTCATAAGTAGCACATGGGGGTCTGTAAACACTTACAACAATGAGGTGCTCGAGTTCGACACAAGCCATTTCTACAGTTCGTTCAACAGAGAGGCTCACAATATCCTTACGTTCTTTATATAATTATGATTTATCTGCTAATATTAAGGAGCCACCACGTAAACTTTTTTCTCTATTGAAGGAACTGACCACCTGGTGATTTCTTTAATTAAACATGAAATTATAATCTTTTAGCCAATGTTCAGTAATACAAAGGATGTGTATATTGTTACTATTTAAAAACAATTCAACTTCCAATTCTTTGCCCAACATGCCTTGTATATTTTGATGCACCAGGTGTAAACAATTTTTATTACTTATTTGTGGGCTGTATTCAAAATTAATTAAACTCTTATTATTGCTAGAGATTGCCTCTATTGTCACATTCACTAATTTAAATTAGTTGGAACTGATTCCAAATTAAATGTCAAATGATTATGCTCAATAAAAGCAGTCTTGGTAGCCAAAAACTTGGCTGAGTTAAAAAGTAAATAATAAGATAGCACATTTCCTATCAGTCTTAAATTATATTTGAATAGGTAATACCTATCTTTTGTCCAAAACTTTTTTATTAAATTATTTATGTCAATTACATGAAATTTATGATTATTATCATTAGAATTATATGTCAAATTTAAATTATTATTACATATTAAATTATGCATTTGTATATTTAAATTATGTCTTAAATTATTTTCTTGTGGCAATCCCTGTATATAAGGCAGTGTGAACAAGACAATTTTGTGAATTTTGAGAATTTTGCTAACAGGCTTCGAAGTCCATTACATACAACCCCAATATGATGTTTCCAGTTTAGACGACTATCTATTACAAGTCCTAAGTAAGTTTGAGTTTCTACCGTTTCTAATTCTGTACAATGACAATTGAATGTCATTTGTCCTTTGTGAAGGCATAGGTGATCATGCACAATAATGCTAGGTATGACTTTACTCTTATTATGACTAGATCTAATATACATTAACTTGATCTTGCTAGCATTAATAACTAATCCTTTATCATGAGACCATTGTGTTAATATATTAAGTTCTTCTTGTATAATGCGGCCAGTTTCGTTAATATTTTCGCCGGCTGCAACCAGGCACGTATCGTCGGCATACTGGTATATTTCGCAACGCCTGATGATGTTTGCCAGACTATTAACATAAGTGATGTAATGCAATGGTCCAATCACAGAGCCTTGTGCTGTGCCTACTGAAGAGTTAACATAATAGCTAATGGCATCCCCCACTTTTACCGCATATTTTCTGTCATTAAGGTAATTTCTGCACCATGATAATAATGGCCCTCTAATACCACTATCATTAAGACTGTCTATTAACTTATTATGATTAAGAGTATCAAACGCTTTAGTGTAGTCTACAAAGACTACCAAGACGTGTCTCTTATTATCTAAATGCTTGTAAACGCTGTTAGTGAAGGTCGTTAACAGTTGGGTGGTATTTTTCTGCGGTTGAAAGCCATACTGTTTTTCAGTTATTATATTATTTTTAGCATAGAAATCATAAACCTGTCTGCAAATGTATTTTTCAGCAATTTTATCTATTATGGGTAAAATAGTAATAGGCCTATAATTGTCATGCACCTTATGGCTACCCTTCTTATGGATAGGTCTGACTATGCCAGTTTTTAAAATACTCGTATGTGGATACTTTCCACTTTTTATACAGGCATTTATGAGATTTGCGATTACTTCACTGACTAATGTGCATATTTTTTTTATGTCTATAGGTCTTATGCCGTCAATACCTGGCGCTTTATTACTGTTTAGGTTGCGTACTATTTTTTCTACTGCATTATCATTAGCAGGTACTAAGCGTAACGAGATTTTTGCGTTGTTACTATACAATGACTTATCCAATAGAGGTATATTACAATTAGGGACTGATTTTTTGACGCTTAAATCGAAAGTATCAGCAAATGAACATGCAATCTTATACGGAGAGTTACTACTGTTACCAAAGTTATTGAGCAATACATCATCAACCGATTTTGTAATTGGCCCCGTTAATTTATATTATATCTGACATAGGGTTCTAGTATTTTGTTTCTTCTTATTAATTTCTAATTTAAGCCACTTATTTTTACTTTTTCGAATTACTGTGTTTGCATGATTTCGTGGCTTGTTGTAAGCTTGCTTTAAAAGCATATTTTTACAGTCTTTTGTCCACTGATTAAATAATTTGTCCCTGTTTTGGCATATTTTACGTTTTGGTTTAAATATACTTTTGGACTCGTACCTATATTCCGTTTAACACTTATTAAAATGTTCATGTAGAAAATTGTAAATTCTATACGGGCAGGATAATTCCCTCGATTTTTTCCATTCTATTTTGCTAAGCGATTTAATAAGTGCATTATCATTTATACAAGTTCTAATTTTTGGAGCCACCTGTATACTCAACCCAACGCAGGATAACACTATAACTCGGTGATCCGCCAGTGTCGTATCAATCGCTGCCGTGTAAAGTTCTTGTGTATGGGATCTACCATAAATATGGTCAATGCAAGACTTGTTTAACTTACCAGCTGATATTTCTATACGTGTGTTGTCGGTGATCCCACGCACAATACCCATACAGTGCAACGTGTTATTGTACCTATGTTTTACAGGTGTATCCGAGTTAAGATCAATGTTAATGTCTCCTATTAAAAATAACTCACACTTGGAGCAGTGTTTACGTAATATGCAATCTAATTCGCTAATGAATAAGTGTTTACTATTTTTCGGTGGGCGGTACACGGCACAAATGTCTGCGGAATAACCCAAATGGGAGGTGATTGTGCATAAAATACTTTCAAAATGTTCCGTAGTGATGTTTTGGTTGTAATCTGATGTTTGTTGTGTATGTAAAATACAATGCCGCCTCCCCTTCGGGCTTACCGCAGAGAAGTTAACATTTGATATCCAGGGATGTGAAATAGGCATTTAATTCATTCCTTTATATTAACCTCGGTCACAACAATGAGATCGAAACATACATTGGAAGTTAGGACAATTTGTTCAAGCGAGGCAAAGTTTTTTATCAAAAACCTAATATTTACATGCATGCATAATAAGTTGATATTGTTTGGTATTTTCTTTAAGAAGCTGTTAATATTTATACAGTCTAGACATTCCGTAATTTCATCATTTAATTCTTCTAACACATTATAAGGGCCTAAGACAGTATATGTGTTGCTTAAATAAAATTAATTAGCAAAATGGCAGAAAGGCAAACTAAAAATATGTCAGCAGTAAGCAATTACAGCTTCTGATTAGCTAATAAATGCACATCATTTACGGTTCTAAGATAATGTATTTTGCCCTTATCATCCTTACGTGCTTTAACAAAGTCTTTTTTGAACTACACATATTTATAATTCAGCTTTATTTTTAGTTCTGGTTTTGCAAGCCATATTATTTGTTTGTTTAGTTTAGTCATGGTTTCTCTAATGTTTACAGGATTAATGTTACCAGGTTCTTGCGGGTGCATGTCTGCAATAGTGACGGACGCTGTTTTTGCTGCTGCTAGCCATTTGTTATGAATATTCTCTTCTTTGAGCTCCACGATTAGGTTACCTTCACGATCTCCTCTTCCTTTCAACCTGCGCGAATGTTTGATGCCAGTTGTAGAAGGAATTAATTTTTGAGCTAGGTTTTTAACTATATTTTCACATTCTCACCGTCGTAGCAGGGCACATTAGCAATTTCTATACAGCTTGAAAGCTTATCTTGCTCCAAAACTTGGACTTGTTGCTCTAAGGCGCCTATTCTAATTTCTAGGTTATTGTGTTTGCTAGTGAGTTCGGCGTTCTTTTTTTCAAGATTTTTTAATAGTCTGTTTAAATTTTTCCACACATTGCATCACCTCGTCTAGTTTCTTAGTGTGGAATTTAAGAGAATCATCTATCTGCGTCATTTATTTCTTGATGATTTTTTCCACTTCTTTTGAGATGTCTTTTAGCAGATTTTTAGCATCAGTTTTAGCTGCGCTCTTCTGGACGTCATCTTCCTCCTCATCATCATCTTCTGGAATTACGATAGAAGAGTTACGCATCGATGACTCCTGTATGCAGTCCGGACAAGTCAATAAAATAAAGAAAGAACATTTATTGCAACAATCCACGAATATCAATACGCAGTAAAATTTTAATAATTGTGGATTATTTCACCTCATTTCAATGAGAACGGAATACAGCAGTGCAAGTACTGCTATTTCGCGTCAGAAAAAGGTGAGAGGGAGGTACTGCCGCAGGTGGACACCTAGGCAGATAAAGAGGCCCACCGCCTATATATCTGTTTTTCCATCAGATTACAATTTATTTATTTATTTATTTACTCTTTATTGTACACCAAAAACAAAACAAATACGAATACAATTAAATCTAAATTAGAAAATGTACAACAGGCGGTCTTGTCACTCTGAAAGTGATTTCTTCCAACGTTAGTGTAGAGAACTGATGTAAACAATAGTTAAAATTACAATGTAAGTGTCTTCAAGTTAAAAGTTAATGGGCTTTTTGTTAATGGATAAAAGCTAAGCCAGTGCGTTGAACTATCTTCAGCTACATCACCACTTACCATAAGGATAGTAGCCAAGCAGTTGCTTATATAAGTTAAAAAAACTACATCCTGGTTCTTTGCTTCATGTTAATCTATACATATATTTTTATTTATTCTTAAAAAATTGTAAATACTTCATTTTTTTAATTTTGTCAAATTGTAAGCCAGTTTGTCGGCAACACTAATAACACTTTATTTTTATAAATTATTCCAATCAATGAAAACTCCTGTCGTATCGGTGAGGATTGAAATAGTTGTTAGCGCATACTAGTAACTTTTAAGGCAAATGCAATGATGGTTTTTACAATTTCTGTAAAATACGTTCACGATCAGCAAATATATAATGAAATCTCGTAAAACTAAAATCCTAATTTTAATATTATGAATCTTAAATTGAAATAAAAAAAATCTAATTATAATAGAGAATAAGGCTAGATATTACCATCTGTTTTGAATCCTATCCTATCCTAATTAAATCCTTAATACTAATAAAATTAAAACTAAACCCATATAACATATAACAGTACCATGAAAAGAGTAAAAGATCAGACCTACTTTAATAACTAAAATGTTGAAAATACTCCGGGTTAACTTCGACATTATGACGTCAAGCAACTCACTCCCTCCGTGAATGTGCAAAGTACTCAAAACGTCGAAAATTAAAAACGAGTAAAAATTGATATATACAATATCGTAAACCTGCGGTAGAATCTAAATGAATTAATAAATGAATTGTCATTGAGTGAGAAATCTTTTATAAGTCTGTGGTTAAACTGCATCAGAAATGGCGTAGTTTTCCATCTATTAATTTTCAACATATTCCCAAAATCACAAATCTATATAAATAAAATGATAGAGGTTTTCAATTGTACGCGCGTCACGGAAAAACTACTGAATAGACTTCAATTAAGTTTTATAAGTTTTATTTCATAGACACTTGGCCCTATCTAAAAAAAAATATAGCGATATCTTCACTTAAACGTGGTAGAGCCATGCTGCAGTTATATTAGTGGTATAGTTGTAGCACGAATGGGTCGACTCGACCGGGGAAGGACCACGCTCTCACAGAAAACCAGCGTAAAATAGCAGCTTAACGCTGTTGTGTTTCGTATGGTGAGTGTAGAGAACCGGAGACCCTTTTTACTGGCAAAGAGGCATTCCATCTTTGTCCTCACGGGTGACAACGCATCTGCATCTTGAGTCTTTATTGAGGATAGATGTAGATGTCTATGGGTCGCAGTGGCCACTTACCATCAAGTGGACTGTGTGCTCGTTTGTCACCCTATCCTTTAAAAAAAAAACTTAACATAAACTTATTAAAGTTTTAAGAAACGACGATATTTATACGGGGTTTTTCACAAAGTCTAACCCAATTAATTTATATATTTTAGCTATAAACGGAACAATGAATATAATTGTTTACAAAAAAAAATTGTAAGCAAAGTATATTTTTGATTGCGATCTTTTTGATGTTTTTTCCTTCGCACATATGAAAACTTTGTTAATATATCAAGTAACGCGGACGAAGTCGCGGATATCAGCTAGTCGTATAATATTTGTGTTTACTCTCTAGTGGAAGCACAGCCTAATTTCATCCCATGGGTGACGACTTTGGAAAATGGTAGCTATCTTATGACTTTCGATAGATGGCGGTATACCAACCCGTTTTTTGTAAGTCATTAAATACTCAACTGGCGATAGGCAGCATCGATAAATGTGCAAGTCTGCTACTGCAATCGTCAGTCCGCTTGCCAAGCCTGACGATTAAGGTAAATTTTCCCTACAACAGGAGAAGTCTATGTCCAGCAGTGAATTTTAACAGGCTGGTGGGGATGATTACGTAGAGATGAAAAAGGGAGGAAGTTCAGGCGACAAACCTGATGGGACCATGCTTTTGACTGCTTTTAAAATCAATATAGAAATTAAGAAAGCAAACCTAACTTCAACCTAAATTAACATATGAATATTATTATGTTGTTCATTATCTTAGTATTTCAATCTAACTAATTAAGCTGAGGTTACGGAGTCGATTTCAAAAGGCACTGATTAATTGGTGGCTTGTAGGTATTACTGTATAGTTATAAAACAAATTTAAATTTGAAAGTTGAATAAACAGTTTGAAATTTCAATGCCTAAAAATTATTGAATTTATTATTTTGACCATATTTAGATTCCTCGTATAATTTCCTAAAATTTAATCTTTATGAATTTAATTTTTTTTATTTATATAACAAATTACTGATAATACAGAGAATAAATTATGGTAAAACATAAGCTTACTGAAAACTTTGCCGTGTAGCACAAGCCGCCGACTTAAAATTTGACAGATAAGCTACACCTTAATCTACAAAATATGTATAACGCAATACTATTAAACAGCAACAGGCGGTAAATCGACAATACATAATTAACTAATAGTGTATTAAAAGACGTGAGTCTTGCCACCGCCCACTTCACTGCGTCAGAAACCGGTCGTTCCTGCGTGGCGTATACAGGAGGTGATAAAAATATATTGATAATAATGGAGATAATATTTAATAGTAGCCGAGTATAATAATTATTCTTTGTTTATATGTCATATAGTTTTATTTAGGGAAAACAGTTAGTGGGGATTATAGTTTTCTTTTTTTTTTTTTAGTTTGAAGTCTGATATAGACAGTTCGTATAATAGTTTTTTAATTTGTATTTCATATTTTTATGATTAATTTCATTTTGAAAAGAGGTTGGTAACTGGTTTATCAAATTTGGAACCATGTGTTCTAAAGAGCGTTTTCCATATAAATTGTTATAATTAGGTTTAGCTAATTTTGGTTTGGCCGAACTGCGGGTTTTAGAATAATTAGAGATGACATTTTTTTTAAGTTTTCGTTAAAAAATTCTTCATTTAATAGAGTATATTCTACTCTTTTATGCACCGGTATAATTTTGCAGTAATCGAATAGGTTATGGTAATCAAAATCGCTGTGTGAGTTTTTAACCTTGTCTGGAACTATAGTTTTTAAGATGCGTAATTGCAATGAATAAATCTTATCTAAATGTGATTTGTAAGTTCGCCCATAACTAGACAAGCCATATAAAATTATAGATTCGGCCAGTGATTTATATAATTGTAACAGAATTCTATACTTTACTTTATACTTTATTATGGAGAATAGAATAGAATAGAATAGAATAGAATAGAATATTTTTTATTCAATATACATTACATGTGTAATTCTTATTGAAAGTCATTTTTTTACTTTACCACTGGTTCGAAAAAAACCCTCTGTCCTGGGAAGAACCAGCAAGAAACCCAGCGGGACTTTTTTTTAAAAATAAATTTTACAATATAAATGATTACGAACTATTTACAAAATTTATTTTAGAAACTGCTTGGAAGCGATCACCTCATTCCCAGGGGTTATTATCAACCATGTATTCATTTATACTATAATAACCCTTTTTATACAGTTTCAGCTTAATAAAACATTTAAACTTGGTAATAGAGAGAACCTGTACACTTTCCGGGACCTTGTTGTAATAGCGTATACATTGCCCCAAGAATGAATTACTGACTCTGTGGAGTCGAGAAACTGGTATCACTAGCTTGTGTTTGTTCCTAGTGTTTACAGAATGTATATCACTTCTTTTACTAAAACTATCTTTGTTTTTGTGAACATACATTAAATTTTCGTAAATATACTGAGAGGCCAAAGTTAATATATTAATTTCTTTAAATTTATCTCTAAGAGACTCTCTCGGTTTTAGATTGTAAATAGCTCTAATGTCCCTCTTCTGTAAAACAAAAATAGTTTCTGAATCAGCCGCATTTCCCCATAGCAAAATCCCATAAGACATTATGCTATGAAAATAACTAAAATAAACTAATCTAGCTGTCTCGACACTAGTGAGACCTCTAATCTTTATTACAGCATAGGCTGCAGAACTTAGTCTGCTTGCTAATTTGGATATATGGGGGCCCCACTGGAGCTTTGCGTCAAGAGTGATGCCAAGAAAAACAGTGGATACAACAGGGCTCAATTCCTCCCCATTTAAAAACACATTGGTATTCAGATTTTGAACATTCGTTGTTGTAAATTTAACACAATTAGTTTTATTTCCGTTCAAATGCAGATTATTAACGTTAAACCAATGCACTAATTTTGATATAGCATTATTCACTTCGTCACATTTAAATGATTGACGTTTAAGTTTAAAAATCAAGGAAGTATCATCAGCAAATAATACTATATCATGACTATCCCCTACAAGGTGGGGTAAGTCATTAATATACACCAGAAACAGGAATGGGCCGAGAATCGAGCCCTGAGGTACACCCATTAGTACAGGTGACCCGGAAGAACTTTTACCATTGATAATAACCTTCTGTTTTCTATTACTTAAATATGAAATAATAAGTTTAAGCGCTGTGTTCTTGACACCATAGTACTGTAGCTTCCTGATTAATGTCTCATGGTGAACACAGTCGAAGGCCTTGGAAAGGTCACAAAATATACCCAAAGCATCCTCTGAATTCTCCCATGCACAAAAAATATGTTTATTAAGCTCAACTCCAGCGTCAGTTGTCGAGCGACCCCTTGTAAAACCGAATTGATTATTATGTAGCAATTTATTAATATTAAAGAAACTTAACATCTGATCTAAAATAATTTTTTCAAAAATTTTACTTAATGTTGGTAGTACAGAAATTGGTCTAAAATTGGCGGGGTCTAATGTACTACCAGATTTAAATATAGGTATGACTTTACTATGTTTCGTTAAATCAGGAAACACACCAGATTTGACGCTTATATTAAATATAGTGGCTAGATAAGGTGCTAATTTATCTATTATAGATAAAATAACTTTAACGGAAATCCCCCATAAGTCTGCCGTTTTCTTAACATCAATAGTTTTCAAATATTTAACGATATCTTTTGGCAGTACCCTATGGAATTTAAAAGTAAAGGGTCCGCCATCTAACTTTTATTTTTCAACTAGTGCTTATTTCGTGAATGGCAACACTTAGCTCATGTCTAATTTGACAGATAATTAGTTTTATCCTTCCGCTGAACGAATATAGTTGTGTATACGCTTGAACAACGCTGGGAAATATTGCGACGTTACTTTGAAAATCATGGTAATGTTGCAGAATGTGTGCGAATATTGCGTACGGATTTTGGAAGAAATGAAGCACCGTCAGCTCCGTATGTTCGTTACCTTGTGAAAAAATTGAAAGAAACTGGCATCCTCATCGATAAACCAACGCGTGAAAAGCCAAAAACAGTGCGTACACCCGAGAATATTGCTGCTGTGGCCGAAAGTGTGCGTGAAACGCCATCAACATCAGTTCACCGTCGTTCTCAACAATTGGACATTTCGGAGACATCATTGAGACGAATTTTGCGTAAAGACCTTGGTATGACGCCGTACAAAATCTAATTGGTTCAGGAGTTGAAGCCAACTGACCATCCAATGCGTTTTCGCTTCGCTAAGTGGGCCTGCGATCGACTTGCAGAAGATGCGGATTTTGCCAAAAAAATCATCTTTTCAGATGAAGCTCATTTCGAACTTGGCGGGTATGTAAACAAGCAGAATTGTCGCATTTGGGGCACAGAAAACCCGCACGCATTCATCAAAAAGCCGGTACATCCAACACGAGTCACTGTTTGGTGCGGATTTTGGTCCAGAGGCATAATTGGGCCATTTTTCTTCGAAAACGAGCAAGGTGTGGCCGTTACAGTCAATGGCGATCGTTATCGGGCCATGTTGAACGAATTTTTGTTCACAGAAATTGAAGAGGAGGATATTGGCAACATTTGGTTTCAACAAGACGGCGCAACGTGCCACACAGCCGACGCTACACTTGATGTTTTGCGCCCTGTTTTTGAAAATCGCATTATCAGCCGCAGAGCTGATGTCGTTTGGCCACCTCGGAGCTGCGATTTGACACCGTTGGACTATTATTTGTGGGGTGCCGTCAAAGATAAGTGTTACGCCGACAAGCCAGAGACAATTGACGCTTTAAAGGACAATATTCGTGAAGCCATTGGTGAAATACAGCTGCACACAATCGATAATGTACTCAAAAATTGGACCGATCGTGTAGGCTACTGCATGGCCAGCCGAGGCAGCCATTTGAATGAAATTATTTTCCATCATTAACCGGAAGGATTCTACATTCAAATAAAAAAAGAAATTTGAAAAAATATTAAGTAGTTTTTTTTTAATAGCATTTTTTTTTTTTTTTTTTTTTTTTTTTTTTATAGGATAAGGGTGACAAACGAGCACACAGTCCACCTGATGGTAAGTGGTTGCTGCGGCCCATAGACATCTACATCTATCCTCGTTTGCGAATCAAAATGCAGATGCGTTGTCACCCGTGAGGACTAAGATGGAATGCCTCATTTCCAGTAAAAAGGGCCTCCGGCCACCTGCACTCACCAAGCGAAACACAGAGGTAAACCTTCTACTTCACGCTGGTATTCTGTGAGGTCGTGGTACCTCCCCGGTTCGAGCCGGCCCATCCGTGCGACAGCAAAAGCTGCCGCTTGGCTCTACCACTGTTAAAAAAAAGCATTTAAAAAAAAAGTTATTTGGCGGACCCATTATTTGAACAAGCCTTTACATTTTGTTTGAGCAATGATTCGGCGACAGTAGGAGAAGAATTAATGATTTTGTTGTCAAAAAAGGAACATCAGTAAAATGTTTCTCAAAAGCCATAGCAACTTCTTGATCAGATCGCGTTAAATTATTGTTAATATTCAATTGAAAATCCGAGTTGCGCGGTTTGACCTTGCCCGTTTCACTATTTATTATTCTCCAGGTCATTTTAATTTTGTCGGATGCAGTTTTAATTTTGTTGCTTAAATGTAAAGCCTTAGCAGTGGAGCACACTTTTTTAAATATTTTAGAATATGTTTTTACATAATCTCTAAATATAACACTACTATTATATGATCTTTCATCATAAAGCTCGTATAACCTTCGCCTACTTTTATAAATTCCTACTGTTGCGCATTCATTAAATGATTTGCGACTGTTAAAAGAGAAAGTTTTAGAAGTAAATATTCTACTAAATTCACAACGTATAATTTCAAATAATGTAGCATACAAATAATTAGCACTATTTTTAAACGAAAGTGATGGAAGTCTTTTTATTATATTACTTCTAAACCTCTCCAAGCGATGTTCATTTATTGGAACAAACACAACTTTCTTATTTTTCTGTTTTTTGTGTATGTAAGGTAGTGATACTAACTGTCCACAGTGATCTGAACTTAAATTTTGAATAATTGATTTATGCAAGGGCTTAACATCTGTAAAAATGTTATCTATACAGGTCGCACTAGGCCCAGCAATACGTGTTGGTTCTAAGAATAAATTTACAAGATTATACGATTTAAACAATGAGCTAAACTTAATACTAATGGAAGAAGTTTCAAGGAGATTGATATTAAAGTCTCCACACATTACAACAGACTTGTTCTGTTTACTAAGTTTGAGTAAAACTTCTTCCACAATCTTTTCAAAATGGTCATAAGTAGCACATGGGGGTCTGTAAACACTTACAACAATGAGGTGCTCGAGTTCGACACAAGCCATTTCTACAGTTCGTTCAACAGAGAGGCTCACAATATCCTTACGTTCTTTATATAATTATGATTTATCTGCTAATATTAAGGAGCCACCACGTAAACTTTTTTCTCTATTGAAGGAACTGACCACCTGGTGATTTCTTTAATTAAACATGAAATTATAATCTTTTAGCCAATGTTCAGTAATACAAAGGATGTGTATATTGTTACTATTTAAAAACAATTCAACTTCCAATTCTTTGCCCAACATGCCTTGTATATTTTGATGCACCAGGTGTAAACAATTTTTATTACTTATTTGTGGGCTGTATTCAAAATTAATTAAACTCTTATTATTGCTAGAGATTGCCTCTATTGTCACATTCACTAATTTAAATTAGTTGGAACTGATTCCAAATTAAATGTCAAATGATTATGCTCAATAAAAGCAGTCTTGGTAGCCAAAAACTTGGCTGAGTTAAAAAGTAAATAATAAGATAGCACATTTCCTATCAGTCTTAAATTATATTTGAATAGGTAATACCTATCTTTTGTCCAAAACTTTTTTATTAAATTATTTATGTCAATTACATGAAATTTATGATTATTATCATTAGAATTATATGTCAAATTTAAATTATTATTACATATTAAATTATGCATTTGTATATTTAAATTATGTCTTAAATTATTTTCTTGTGGCAATCCCTGTATATAAGGCAGTGTGAACAAGACAATTTTGTGAATTTTGAGAATTTTGCTAACAGGCTTCGAAGTCCATTACATACAACCCCAATATGATGTTTCCAGTTTAGACGACTATCTATTACAAGTCCTAAGTAAGTTTGAGTTTCTACCGTTTCTAATTCTGTACAATGACAATTGAATGTCATTTGTCCTTTGTGAAGGCATAGGTGATCATGCACAATAATGCTAGGTATGACTTTACTCTTATTATGACTAGATCTAATATACATTAACTTGATCTTGCTAGCATTAATAACTAATCCTTTATCATGAGACCATTGTGTTAATATATTAAGTTCTTCTTGTATAATGCGGCCAGTTTCGTTAATATTTTCGCCGGCTGCAACCAGGCACGTATCGTCGGCATACTGGTATATTTCGCAACGCCTGATGATGTTTGCCAGACTATTAACATAAGTGATGTAATGCAATGGTCCAATCACAGAGCCTTGTGCTGTGCCTACTGAAGAGTTAACATAATAGCTAATGGCATCCCCCACTTTTACCGCATATTTTCTGTCATTAAGGTAATTTCTGCACCATGATAATAATGGCCCTCTAATACCACTATCATTAAGACTGTCTATTAACTTATTATGATTAAGAGTATCAAACGCTTTAGTGTAGTCTACAAAGACTACCAAGACGTGTCTCTTATTATCTAAATGCTTGTAAACGCTGTTAGTGAAGGTCGTTAACAGTTGGGTGGTATTTTTCTGCGGTTGAAAGCCATACTGTTTTTCAGTTATTATATTATTTTTAGCATAGAAATCATAAACCTGTCTGCAAATGTATTTTTCAGCAATTTTATCTATTATGGGTAAAATAGTAATAGGCCTATAATTGTCATGCACCTTATGGCTACCCTTCTTATGGATAGGTCTGACTATGCCAGTTTTTAAAATACTCGTATGTGGATACTTTCCACTTTTTATACAGGCATTTATGAGATTTGCGATTACTTCACTGACTAATGTGCATATTTTTTTTATGTCTATAGGTCTTATGCCGTCAATACCTGGCGCTTTATTACTGTTTAGGTTGCGTACTATTTTTTCTACTGCATTATCATTAGCAGGTACTAAGCGTAACGAGATATTTGCGTTGTTACTATACAATGACTTATCCAATAGAGGTATATTACAATTAGGGACTGATTTTTTGACGCTTAAATCGAAAGTATCAGCAAATGAACATGCAATCTTATACGGAGAGTTACTACTGTTACCAAAGTTATTGAGCAATACATCATCAACCGATTTTGTAATTGGCCCCGTTAATTTATATTATATCTGACATAGGGTTCTAGTATTTTGTTTCTTCTTATTAATTTCTAATTTAAGCCACTTATTTTTACTTTTTCGAATTACTGTGTTTGCATGATTTCGTGGCTTGTTGTAAGCTTGCTTTAAAAGCATATTTTTACAGTCTTTTGTCCACTGATTAAATAATTTGTCCCTGTTTTGGCATATTTTACGTTTTGGTTTAAATATACTTTTGGACTCGTACCTATATTCCGTTTAACACTTATTAAAATGTTCATGTAGAAAATTGTAAATTCTATACGGGCAGGATAATTCCCTCGATTTTTTCCATTCTATTTTGCTAAGCGATTTAATAAGTGCATTATCATTTATACAAGTTCTAATTTTTGGAGCCACCTGTATACTCAACCCAACGCAGGATAACACTATAACTCGGTGATCCGCCAGTGTCGTATCAATCGCTGCCGTGTAAAGTTCTTGTGTATGGGATCTACCATAAATATGGTCAATGCAAGACTTGTTTAACTTACCAGCTGATATTTCTATACGTGTGTTGTCGGTGATCCCACGCACAATACCCATACAGTGCAACGTGTTATTGTACCTATGTTTTACAGGTGTATCCGAGTTAAGATCAATGTTAATGTCTCCTATTAAAAATAACTCACACTTGGAGCAGTGTTTACGTAATATGCAATCTAATTCGCTAATGAATAAGTGTTTACTATTTTTCGGTGGGCGGTACACGGCACAAATGTCTGCGGAATAACCCAAATGGGAGGTGATTGTGCATAAAATACTTTCAAAATGTTCCGTAGTGATGTTTTGGTTGTAATCTGATGTTTGTTGTGTATGTAAAATACAATGCCGCCTCCCCTTCGGGCTTACCGCAGAGAAGTTAACATTTGATATCCAGGGATGTGAAATAGGCATTTAATTCATTCCTTTATATTAACCTCGGTCACAACAATGAGATCGAAACATACATTGGAAGTTAGGACAATTTGTTCAAGCGAGGCAAAGTTTTTTATCAAAAACCTAATATTTACATGCATGCATAATAAGTTGATATTGTTTGGTATTTTCTTTAAGAAGCTGTTAATATTTATACAGTCTAGACATTCCGTAATTTCATCATTTAATTCTTCTAACACATTATAAGGGCCTAAGACAGTATATGTGTTGCTTAAATAAAATTAATTAGCAAAATGGCAGAAAGGCAAACTAAAAATATGTCAGCAGTAAGCAATTACAGCTTCTGATTAGCTAATAAATGCACATCATTTACGGTTCTAAGATAATGTATTTTGCCCTTATCATCCTTACGTGCTTTAACAAAGTCTTTTTTGAACTACACATATTTATAATTCAGCTTTATTTTTAGTTCTGGTTTTGCAAGCCATATTATTTGTTTGTTTAGTTTAGTCATGGTTTCTCTAATGTTTACAGGATTAATGTTACCAGGTTCTTGCGGGTGCATGTCTGCAATAGTGACGGACGCTGTTTTTGCTGCTGCTAGCCATTTGTTATGAATATTCTCTTCTTTGAGCTCCACGATTAGGTTACCTTCACGATCTCCTCTTCCTTTCAACCTGCGCGAATGTTTGATGCCAGTTGTAGAAGGAATTAATTTTTGAGCTAGGTTTTTAACTATATTTTCACATTCTCACCGTCGTAGCAGGGCACATTAGCAATTTCTATACAGCTTGAAAGCTTATCTTGCTCCAAAACTTGGACTTGTTGCTCTAAGGCGCCTATTCTAATTTCTAGGTTATTGTGTTTGCTAGTGAGTTCGGCGTTCTTTTTTTCAAGATTTTTTAATAGTCTGTTTAAATTTTTCCACACATTGCATCACCTCGTCTAGTTTCTTAGTGTGGAATTTAAGAGAATCATCTATCTGCGTCATTTATTTCTTGATGATTTTTTCCACTTCTTTTGAGATGTCTTTTAGCAGATTTTTAGCATCAGTTTTAGCTGCGCTCTTCTGGACGTCATCTTCCTCCTCATCATCATCTTCTGGAATTACGATAGAAGAGTTACGCATCGATGACTCCTGTATGCAGTCCGGACAAGTCCATCCTACTCCGGGTGATGCAGCTTTTAGGGTGGCGAGCTGTTTGTTGCTTAATCCGGTACATTTAGTACTAAGGTGTACCAATCGCTCATATTTATTACACTCTACTCCAGGAGAACTTTTGGTGATTGATTTGTTACAGTTATCACACTTGGTCAACATCGTAGGTAGTTTTTGAAATCATCATTACAGCCCTTCACAAGTCCACTGCTGAACATAGGCCTCCCCCAAAGAATGCCACAAAGCACGGTCCTGAGCCACCTGCATCCATCGACTTCCTGCATGTCTTACCAGGTCGTCACTCCATCTCGTGGGGGGACGCCCTACACTTCGCCTACCGGTACGAGGCTGCCACTCGAGAACCTTTCTTCCCCATCGGTTGTCGGTTGTTTTGAGGTATGTCTGACGAGAAGATGTGTCGTAGCTTCCCGAACGCTGCCCAGCCGAGTTGAATCCGTCGATTGACCTCTCGGTCGAAGTTGGACTTACCTAGTCGGACGATTTGTCCCAGGTAAACATACTCGTCAAAAACTTCGAGCTAAGTGCTTCCAACAACTACCGGCATAGGTGTGACATGGACATTGAACATGATCTTTGTTTTGTCCATGTTCATCTTAAGACCTATCCGTTGGGAAACACTATCGAGGTCATTGAGCATAGTGCTTAGGTCCTCCAGCGATTCTGTCATAAGGACTATATCGTCGGCAAATCGAAGGTGAGTGATGTACTCGCCATTGATGTTGATACCGTATCCTTTCCAGTCCAGAAGCTTGAAAACGTCTTCCAATGCAGCGGTGAAGAGTTTCGGGGATATGACGTCACCCTGTCTTACACCTCTCTGCAATTGGATAGGTTTCGTACTCTGGTTCTGTACTCGGATAGCCATCGTAGCCCTACTGTACAAGCACTTCAACACTTCGATATACTGACAGTCAACTTGGCACCGCTGAAGGGACTGCAGCACCGCCCAAATTTCGACGGAATCAAAGGCTTTCTCATAATCCACATACGCCAGACATAGTGGCAAATTGTACTCTTCGGACTTCTGTACAATTTGCCGAAGGGTATGTATGTGGTCTATGGTGCTAAAGCCCTTTCGGAAATCGGCTTGTTCGGGAGGCTGGAAGTCGTCAAGTCTGCGCGCGAGACGATTCGTAATGACTCTCGAAAACAGCACGTAGACGCGGCTCAGAAGGGAAATCGGTCTGTAGTTCTTCAAGAGAGCGTTGTCTCCTTTCTGGAAGAACAAGACCACCGCACTTCTGCTCCACGCCTCCGGTGTAATGCCACCATGGAGGACGGAATTAAAGAGCTTCTGAAGGACTTCAAGTACCGGTTTTCCACCCGCTTTCAGAAGCTCCGCTGTAATTCCATCCTCGCCTGGGGCCTTACCGTTTTTAAGGTGCTGGAGAGCCATTCTAATCTCGCTCAGACTGACGTTCGAGATATCTTCGGAATAGTGTCGGATGAGACTCGCTCTTGGATCATTACTCACACTTGCGTATGGCTCCAACGATGACGTGTACAGCTGCCCATAGGACCTCTCAATCTCACTCAAAATCTCAGGTGTCCCGGAAACGATGCTGCCACATTCTGTCTTCAGCTTTGACAGGTGGCTCTTTCTGGCAGACAGATCTCTGGCAAAGACTTTGGAGCCTTGGTTCCGCTCGATCGCTTCTTCAGTACGAGCTGTATCGAAGTTGCGTAAGTCCCGCCGCATGCATTTGGAGATCTGTCTGTTCAGATGCCTGTATGCTGTCAAGTCTGTTGAAGAATGTAGCTTCATCTCCCGTCTAACAGCCATGAGATTAAGAGTGTGATCGGAGAGTTTTTGTGTTCTTCTGCGGCGGGTCTTGCAGAACTTAGCTCCGACCGCATGGACAGTTTCCACGAGCTTGTCATTCATATCTTCAACTTCACTGCAGTCTTCTAGGCACTGAAAACGGATTTGTAACAGATCCGGAACAATTATTTAAGGCCATACAAATACTGAAACACAAGATGGGCAGCAGCATCTTCCGGATAACAACTCAAAATAATCTGAATCTTACGTGGCAGAGCCATGCTGCAGCTATATTAGTAGTATAGTTGTAGCACGAATGGGTCGGCTTGACCGGGGAAGGACCACGCTCTTACAGAATACCAGCGTCAAATAGCAGTTTAATACTGCTGTGTTTCGTATGGTGAGTGTAGAGAACCGGAGACCCTTTTTACTGGAAAAGAGGCATTCCATCTTAGTCATCACGGGTGACAACGCATCTGCGTTTTGATTCGCAAACGAGGATAAATGTAGATTTCTATGGGTCACAGCAACCACTTACCATCAGGTGGACTGTGTGCTCATTTGTCACACGATCCTATAAAAAAAAAAACATTTATAACTGAAAAAAAATCTAATCGTCGATTCATTTATTGAATTAGTCGGTTCATTCATGCATGCTTTCAGATGCATCTCTAAATAAATCTTGAAAACAAATATCAACTAATTTAGTTCTAGAATGCTGATAGATTTTTAGTTTCGACAAACAGATAGCAGCTTCGTCACTGTTCCATTGAATATCCCTCACAGGTTGTAATCTTGTGTTGTAGATGCTAATGAATCTTCTTCATCATCAGCCCGCAAGTCCACACCTGGACATCTCTATATCTGGACCTTCTCCGTAATAGCATTAATTTGCCTTAATCGTGACCCTTTTTACCTTACGTTTACAAAAAGTTTAAACCACCATTTATAGAAAAAATAATAAAAGTGAAGTAAAAAAGATGTTATTTTGTGCAATTATTACAAATGCAATTCATTATTACACAATAATAATATGAGAAATATATGATTATAATGATATATTAATCAATTGCTATCATTTACGACTACATAGCAAAGTATACTAAATCGTATATAGCGAATGTAGAGCTTTGCTTCAGCATACGTAGATAACGAAGAACTAGTGATGTGACTCAATCGTGCTACAGCTATAATATACCTGCAGCATGACTCTACCACGTATAGAAACATATTCAAAATCCGACGAAAAGTCTCTACTTTTTAATAAAAAGAAAAGAATGATCAAATCAAGCTCAAGTTTGTTACTTAATTTCCGTACCGTACGATGTTAAAACAGTTCAACTCACTATAAGAACTCTAACGAGGGCTCTTCAATATAAATCAAATAAAAGAGGCATTTTTATGTTCATACGGACACAATCACGTAGAATACAATGCCTTTATTAATAGTTTGACCTTATCTGAAACCAGAGTCGACACTTCAATCAATCCAATTAAACAGAAGAAAGAGACTTCTTAAAAGGTTTCACCTCATTGCTGCATAAAAATAAAAGATTTTAAGCCTTCCAAAACTTAAGATTATGTGAAGAACTTACATTATTTTAACTTATTATAAGTCAGTCCTTAACTACAACCTGACAATATGGTAAGTGGTGATGAAGCCCGAGATGCTTAATCGCACCATTGCTTTAAAGACACCTAGATAACCTAAATTATAACAGGACGGAAAAACATACGTCAGCCGATTATTCCACCACTTTGCTGTACGCATTACAAAAGACAAAGCACAGCCTGTTACCTGTTTAATCAATGATGGAAAGGGGAGAGAGGAATTAAAGCATGTATTTCCTATGCACACTCTCAATGCATCCTATAGAATACCGAGAAGCTAACTACCAACTTACTTACATTCTTGAATACAATATTAATGCTTGGTCTGGTTATTTTTTAAAGGATAGGGTGACAAGCGAGCACACAGTCCACCTGATGGTAAGTGGTTGCTGTGGCCCATAGACATCTACATCTATCCTCGTTTGCGAATCAAAATGCAGGTGCGTTGTCACCCGTGAGGACTAAGATGGAATGCCTCTTTTCCAGTTAAAAGGGTCTCCGGTTCTCTACGCTCACCATACACACACAGCCGTTTTAATCTGCTACTTTACGCTAGTATTCTGTGAGAGCTTGGTGTAGTAAGCTTCCGTTCTTTATAAAACTGAAATAATAAATGAACTCACAGTCCACCATAGTGTCTACTGCAGCTATAAACACCTGCTGCTAACTTCAAACAAAGAAGAACACCATTATTTTGCAGCAGAAACAGGTAAGAGCGTGGCACATACCCTGTAGATTTATTTTTATAAATTTTATAGAGCATATCGTGTTGCTGCCGTAATAAATTACAAAAAAAAATCTGCAGAAAGTGAGAGGAGCCTCATCTGAAAAGGTTATAGATTAACAAACATGTTGACGTTTTGACAAACTAATTTTTAATTCCTTACGTTAAAAAATAAATAGTGCTTACTTCATATCACTTCACTCTGTAGTGGCGGCTTAAGAATATCCCCAACCACATGTCGTCCCGTGGGTGTCGTAAGAGGCAACAGAGGGAAACTGAAACAGAAATGGTGAGCACCATTTTCATCGAAAGAACTGCCTAAAAGTTAAGAGGTTATTTGCATGCCATTAATAAATTTATATCTATTTTAATATTTTTTTATTTGTCTGCTTATCTACTGTCTATCTGTCTGTCTGGGTTATTCATCGTAATGGCTGAACCGGTTGTAATGAAACTTTACGAATAGGTAGAAAGCAATTCCGCAGGTGATCTAAACTACAATTTATGCGAAAAATTGGAATATTTATTAAAAAACGAACAGTAAATAAAACAAACATTCTTTGATTATCTTATATCCAATTGACGCTACGTTAATAGATACCTCTCAGGCGAAGCGAAATATAATTAACGATCATACACACCTATGCATGAAATTACACTATTATTATAAGCTTCGACAATAAATTTATTATCACTAAGTAGATTCATGAATAATCGTTAAAAAAGTGCGCAAGTGGCCTCGTACCGGCGGACGAAGTGTTGGCCGTCCCCCCACTAGATGGAGTGACGACCTGGTAAGACAAGCAGGAAGTCGATGGATGCAGGTGGCTCAGGACCGTGCTTTGTGGCATTCCTTGGGGGAGGCCTATGTTCAGCAGTGGACTTGTGAAGGGCTATAATGATGATAATGAAAGTGCGCAAGGAAACGCTGAAGCAGTGAAAACCTTCAGAAAAATATTGTATACTGTATTCTATAGATGTAAATATGTTCTTTTCGATTTTTTTTTCTTTGTGTTTCAAATCATGATTCTAAAGGTGATTTCATTACAATAAAACATATTTGAAACACCCGTGCACTTATATACTTATGTTGCCGACAAACTTGCTTACAGTTTGGCAAAATTTTAAATGTAAATAATGTAACACTATTTCTAAGAATAAATAAAAAAAAACTTGCATTGCGGTTGATATAACGAGTACATCGGCCTTGCGTGAAATTATTATGGGAAGATATCAATCAACGTACACATTAACCTAAGCCTGTTTTAATGTACTGGCATTCTCACGTCAATCAAATTAACCTGCGAATATAAGCTACTCTGATAAAGCATTAATTCATATTACATATTTGTAGTATTATATGTTGCCTGAAGTAACTAATTGAAAAATAAGACTCTATTTTTGAACATGGTAGAACCATGATGCAGCTATATTACGGTTGTAGCACAAATGTGTTGACTCGACCCGGGAAGGACCACGCTCTCGTAAGTGTAGAGAACCGGAGCCCCTTTGTACTGTAAGCGAGGCATTTCATCTTAATTTTCAGGTGTGACCACGCATCTGCATTTTGACTCTTAATCGAGGATAGATGTAGATTTCTATATGCCACAGCACATACTTACCATCAGGTGTGCTTATATTTTGTCACTATTATCCTATTTAAAAAAAACTTACGTTTGAATTTATACCTAGATCAGGGGCAGCTGTCAAAGCTCAGGGACTATTTGCTAGGATATTATTTTATATACATAACAGTTATAAATTATATACAATTTATTAATGATACCATCTTACTATACTGGTACTAAATTCCTACTAGTCCAATGGATTTAAATATTTTGAACTAGTGAGATTCTTTCAGTAGTCCATTGCAATATAAATCAGAACGACAAAGTTCATAAACTCACGCCACCTGGTTGAATGAAAAGACAAAATCAAATTTTATTGTGATCCCATTTAGATAAGGTACATTTTATCGGAAGTTATTCCTAAAAATATTTTATTACTTAATTTTATTTCTCACATTATAATGTCGCGAATCATATAAATTCTCTCATTTATGGGTTTGGTCTAATTTAAAGTTATTCTTCTCTTTTTTTTTGGGAGCATTTTTATAAAAGTCTGTTTTATAAATGTTTTTTTTTTTCTATTAATTTATTAATCCCGATATAAAAACTTAACATGAATTCTCGACGTACATATGAGCACACTAGCGTGCAACTCTATTAACACGGTCTGAACGTATAATGGTATACTGTAGGATAACACCGAGTACTTAGAAACTGTAGCATATATCTCGCCTATGAGGCTATCTATATTCTACAATGGACTTCACTATATGCTGTAATGAATGAAAGACGAATTAACGGGTGATTTACAGCATCTGTGAAGACGGGGACAGAGGGGAGGGAGGTTGAGGTGTACATCGTCGTAATATCGTAGTTAACCACCGTGGAAATTAAAAACAAATAACGTCAATTAAAATTTAACGCGATGAGATCCTTAAGTTTAGTTTATTTAATCTATATTAGTTTTGAACTAAATTAATAAAGTATCAGACAAATTAATATAATCCTGAACGCTAAAGTGAATTAATCCTCTTTAACAGAATTATTAGTAAGCAACTAAGGAGTTTATTGAAATATACATCTTATCGTCACATACAATTAACGCTAATTTTTATCTAAACTTAGTAAATTTATTTTTTCCTGGCCATCTAAGTCCATTTTAAACGTGGTAGAGCCATGCTGCAGCTATATTATATATTAGACCTGGGAAGGACCACGCTCTCACGCAATATCAGGGTAAAATAGCAACTTAACGCTGCTGTGTTTCGTATGGTTAGTGTAGAGAACCGGAGACGCTTTTTACTGGAAACGAAGCATTCCATCTTAGTCCTCATGGGTGACAACGTATCTGCATTTTGATTCGTAATCGAAGATAGATGTAAATGTCTATGGGCCACAGCAACCACTTATGGTAAGTGGTTGCTGTGGCCCATAGACTGCCAAGTGGACTGTGTCCTCGTTTTCACCCTTATCCTATAAAAAAAAGATCAATAAAATCATTTAATATGAAATAAATTCCACTATCTTATGACGAATAATCACTGAAACATAATATGAAAAATTCCAGTCCACCGGCTCAGTGAATTCAAATGGTTGCCGAGATTCAGAGTCCCGTACATCTATCCTCGATTAAATATCATAATGCAGGTGCGTTATCATACCTGAGTGCGGCCTACCATCATAGTCGATGGTAAGCGTCGCGTTACCAGTAAATCACACATCTGGTTCTCGTCACATACTATTAGAAATAAAGCATAATGGTTCTATTTCAAGCTAGCAATCTGTCTATTTCAAGCTTTGCGGTTCAAATTCATGCTAAAACCATCATTTGCTTTAGCGTTTAGATGTGATTACTATCTAAGTCATTACGTCATCATAATTATCATCATTACAGCCCTTCAAGTCCACTGCTGAACAAAGGCCTCCCCCAAGGAATGCTACAAAGCACGGTCCTGAGCCACCTGCATCCATCGACTTCCTGCATATCTTACCAGGTCGTCACTCCATCTAGTGAGGGGACGCCCTACACTTCGTCCGCCGGCACGAGGCCGCAACTCGAGAACCTTTTTTCCCCATCGGTTGTCGGTTCTTCGAGCTATATGACCGGCCCATTGCCACTTCATCTTACTAATCCGTTGCGCTGTCGGTCACTCTGGTACTAATGCGGATATCCTCATTGCTAAGTTTATAACGCAGAGAAAGTCCTAGCATAGCCCTCTCCATAGCTCGCTGAGCGACCTTGAATTTCCTCATCCGGCCAGCAGTGAAGGACTACGTTTTAGTTCCATAGATCATCACTGGCAACACGCACTGGTTGTACTGTCCCGTTTACAAGTTTTGAGGTATACCTGACGAGAAGATGTGCCGTAATTTCCCAAACGCTGCCCAACCGAGTTGAATCCGTCGATTGACCTGTCGGTCGAAGTTGGACTTATCTAGTCGGCCTATTTGTCCCAGGTAAACATATTTGTCAACAACTTCGAGCATATTGCTCCCAACCACTACTGGAATAGGTGTGACATGAACATTAAACATGATCTTTGTTTTGTCCATGTTCATCATAATACCTATCCGTTGTGAGACACTATTGAGGTCATTGAGCATAGTGCTTAGGTCCTCCAGTGATTCTGCCATAAGGACTATATCGTCGGCAAATTGAAGGTGAGTAATGTACTCGCCATTGATGTTGATATCGTATCTTTTCCAGTCCAGAAGCTTGAAAACGTTTTCCAATGCAATGGTGAAGAATTTCGGGGATATGACGTCACCCTGTCTTACACCTCTCTGCAATTGGATAGGTTTCGTACTCTGTTTCTGTACTCGAATAGCCATTGCAGCCCTACTGTATAAGCACTTTAGCACTTTGACATACCGACAGTCAATTTGTCATCGCTGAAGGGACTGCAACACCGCCCAAATTTTGACGGAATCAACGGCTTTCTCATAGTCCACATACGTCAGTTATAGCGGCAAATTGTACTCTTCGTACTTCCGTATAATTTGCTAAAGGGTTTGTATGAGCTCTGTGGTCCTAAATCCTTTTCAGAAACCGGCTTGTTCGGGAGGCTGGAAGTCGTCAAGTCTGCGCGCGAAACGATTCGTAATGACTCTCAACAGCACGTAGATGCGCTCAGAAGGGAAATCGGTCTGTATTTCTTCAAGATATCGTTGTCATCTTTCTTGAAGAACAAGACCACTGCACTTCAGCTCCACCCCTCCGGTGTAATGCCACCATGGAGGACAGAATTAAAGAGCTTCTGAAGGACTTCAAGTACCGGTTTTCCGCCCGCTTTCAGAAGCTCCGCTGTATTTTCATCCTCGCCTGACTCCTTGCCGTTTTAAAGTGCTGGGGAGCCATTCTAATCTCGCTCATACTGACTTTCGGTATATCATCGGAATAGTTTCAGATAAGACTCGCTCTTAGATCGTTTCCCATACTTACGTGTGGCACAAACGATGATGTAAACAGCTGCGCATAGAACCTCTCAATCTTACTCAGAATCTCAGGTGAGGCGAAAGGAGTGTTGACTTCATTAGACGTGACCTCTCTGTGTAAACGTTCAGGTTCAGTTTGCCTCTCACCATTATGTGATCGCTGCCAGTTTTCACCCTCGCGGTCACTGAGACATCACTAAACAGTTGTCGTCTGGTCGTAATAATGAAGTAATTCTAATTTTTTGTTGAATTGTCGGGGCTTGACCATGCCAGTGGAAGTGTCCTGTGGGGCTGATTTTAGAAGAAAGAATTCATCATGAAGAGTCCTTCTTTCTCCATGAAGTCGGCCAGCTGCTGGCCACTTAGGTTCCGTTACCCTATTTCGAATTTGCCTACTTTCACCTCACCGTTCTTTCTTGTGCCTAGTTTTGCGTTGAAGTCTCCCATTAACACCTTAGAGTGGGTTTTGGAGGATTGTATGGCTCTAGAGATATCCTCATACTTTTCCTCCACCTCCTCATCGGGGTGTGCCGAGGTTGGTGCGTAAACCTGTATGACCTTCAGCGAATACCGTTTGGTGATTTTGAGTATAAGGTACGCAACCCTCGTCGACACACTCCCGATCTTTACAACGTTGTTAACGAGAGACTTGTGGACGTTAACGTTCAGGTTCAGTTTGCCTCTCACCATTATGTGATCGCTGCCAGTTTTCACCCTCGCGGTCACTGAGACATCACTAAACAGTTGTCGTCTGGTCGTAATAATGAAGTAATTCTAATTTTTTGTTGAATTGTCGGGGCTTGACCATGCCAGTGGAAGTGTCCTGTGGGGCTGATTTTAGAAGAAAGAATTCATCATGAAGAGTCCCTCTTTCTCCATGAAGTCGGCCAGTTGCTGGCCCCTTGGGTTCCGTTGCCCTATTCCAAATTTCCCTACTTTCAGCTCACCGTTCTCTCTTGTGCTTAGTTTTGCATTGAAGTCTCCCATTAACACCGTATATTGGGTTTTGGAGGAATGCATGGCTCTAGAGATATCCTCATACATTTCCTCCACCTCCCCATCGGGGTGTGCCGAGGTTGGTGCGTAAACCTGTATGACCTTCAGCGAATACCGTTTGGTGATTTTGAGTATAAGGTACGCAACCCTCGTCGACACACTCCCGATCTTTACAACGTTGTTAACGAGAGACTTGTGGACGATAAATCCGACACCTCCTTGGACAGATGGTCGCCCTCCCGGTGATAGAGCAAGTTGCCGGATTCGAGGATATGTATGCCAGCGCAACTTGTCTATCTCTTCTTCCAGCTCCACGATCTTCTCGTCAGTCCTCAGGGTGCGTGCGTTGTACGTTGCCAGGTCGAGTCGTTTAAGGTGGCAACCGAACCTCCACCGGAGATTATTAGCACCCCCTGCCCCGCCGTTACCATGGTCGCCACCGTAGCCAGGAATAGCGGGGCCGCCGGGGACTGGGGGCCGTCTCTTTGTTACATTCATAGGGGGGTATTTGCCATAGTTGCCACGCTTGGCGAGCGGGTTGGCCACCGCAGTTTTTTTATTGTAATTTTGGCTATTATCAGGAAGATGCTGCTGCCCATCTCCTGCCTGTTTCCCTTTGTCGCCTTTTACGACACCCACGGGAGGATATGGGGTAGTGGTATTCTTGACCGTCACTACACGGAAAAGTTTTTGAAATGAATACGTATAATGATATATTGGAGAATCTTGAGATATATTATACCTTCTTGCATTAAAGTCGTTGAATAATCCCCGGGTGATACAAAGTACAACTTGTGTTTCGTAACTCTGCGTTTTAACCAACTTCAAAAAAGGACGAGGTTTTCAATTCGACTGTATTTTTTTATTTCTTTTATCGCAAAACTTTTTTCCAGGTCAACAGATTTTGGTGATTCTTTTATTATTGCGATAAAATTTCAAAAAATAATATTTTTTTATATGTGTAATCGCAAAACTTTTTTCTATTCTTTTATTTTCTATTATATAATTTTTTTATTTCAAATAAAAAAAGAATCATCAAAATCCCCTGGTGCTCTGATCAGTAGTTTTTGAGTTATCCTCACTAATGCGTATTTAATTGACTTCAACTACAATGATGATGTTCTCATTTTATTTATATTGAAGTCGGTTGTACAATATTTTTAATTTTACCACTTGTGTCAATTAGTAATAACAGTCACCACTACTTTTTCTTAAATCCCCAGCTGGTCTCGCTGGGATCTGTGGGATGTACTGGTTAATTTACCTTCATTTCCGACATTGTTCTGAAGTAGGAAGAACTTTTTTTTTGCGCCCAAAGCAAGGCTACCCTCCGGAAGCGGTGGAGGGTGATGAATGCTTATACATACCACGCAGCCGGCTGCGTGGTTATGTGGGACTCACTTTGATGAAGTGCCTACCCACTAAACACCACCTGTGGGACTTCGCTTTGAAGTGAGTGGCCTCTTCGCCGCATCGGAAACAACCCTCTTAGGGAAGGGGGACGTGGGGCACACATCGTCGGGGACGGGAGCGCGGGTCAACCAACACAGCTGCACGGGGGCGACAGTGCCAGAGGAATGAAGGTGTGGGAGTCGCATAAGCGAGAATGCACCCACCGCACGGGGGCGACGGTGTTAGCAAAGACAGGGAGCGTGGATAGCTAACACAACCGAACGGGGTCGGCGGCACTAGCTGGGGCAGGAAGGCACTCACCGAACGGGGACGGTGAGCGCGGACCGCTAACACAACCGCACGAGGGCGGCGACGCTAGCTGCGGCGGGCCGGGACGGGACTGAATTT
Organism: Parnassius mnemosyne; assembly: GCA_963668995.1. Taxonomy (NCBI): domain Eukaryota; kingdom Metazoa; phylum Arthropoda; class Insecta; order Lepidoptera; family Papilionidae; genus Parnassius; species Parnassius mnemosyne. The sequence goes on along the minus strand of CAVLGL010000001.1, from coordinate 5,037,009 downwards.
CTATCTATGACTGAACCGACCGAGGAATTCCCGTATGGGGACGGGAACTCGGTCAGCTAGCGGACCCCGCTAGCACACAATCGCACGGAGTCGATGGCATTAGCGGAATAGTAGTAGGAAGAACTCTGTCGCGTCGCTTTTATACTATAGAACTTCATATTTTGTTTTTTAATTTCTTAGACATGCTGGTTTGCTCACAATGTTGTCCTTTACTTCCCAGCAAGTGGTATATTAATATTTATTGCAATTAATAATTTCATTGGTTAGATGGGATTGAACCCGTCTATTTTTTGAGTTCTACGGTCATGCTTATCTTATTACCGATTTAAAAAAAAAGACCAGGACGTTAATTCGAGTGTATGTTTTTTATTGTGAATATATGTTAAGTGATATCTCCTTCAATTGTAATCCGATTTGAATGGTAATTTTTATAATTTATTTTTTATAGGAGAGGGGGCAATCGAGCATGCTGCTCACCTGATGGTAAGTGACTACCGCCGCCCATGAACAACTACAACACCAGGGGAACCAGGGGAATTGCAGATGTGTTGCCGGCCTTTTAAAAAGGAGTAGGCTCTTTTCTTGAAGGTCGCTAAGTCGTATCGGTCAATAAAAATCGCTGATGTAATCGATTCCACAAGTAAGCCGTGCGGGGAAGGAAACATCTTCTAAATCGCACAGTGGTAGACCGCCAATCATCCAGATGGTGTGGATGGTATCTGGAGTTCTGCCGCGATGTGCGTTTGTGAAATTTGGCAGCTGAGATTAATCCGAACAATTCCTCAGAGCACTCCCCGCATGAAATACTGTCCCGCTCTGCTGAGCACGCCAAGCTTTTTAGAGGCCAATTTAGTCTTCTCTTCCATGTGATCACGAAACTGCATGTCACTCGATATGTCGATTCCGAGGGTTCCGATACTGGCTGAGGCAAGAAAGGAAGTGCCTTGAAACTGAGAAGATACGACAAAGCGGTTCATTTTAGCGGTAAACGCGCTAACTTGTGTCTTCTGAGGATTAAACTGGACTAGATTTAGTCATCCCCAATCCGAGACTTTGTTCAGCAAAGACTCGACTTCAGACGGAATTATGTTTTGGTACTCGGCGACGTTTTCCCGAGAAATATTGTCACGGCCGGTGTATAGAGTATCACCAGTGCTGTTATCCGCATAGCAATGAATGTTACCAGTTAGCAACATATGATTGATATGCAGAAGAAACAGCGTTGGTGATAGCACGCAGCCTTGTGGAAGACAAGCGTTAATAGGCTTGTAGTCAGAGCATGCACCGTCTACAACGACCTAGATGCTCCGATCTGTAAGGAAGCTGGTGATCCAATTGCACAATTTCTCGGGAAGCCCATAGGAAGGGAGCTTTGAAAGAAGCGCTTTGTGCCAAACCCGTTCGAAGGCCTTCACAATGTCCAAACTAACGGCCAACGTCTCCCTCTTGGCCTCTACTGCCTCCGCCTATCTATGGGTCAAGTAGACCAGAAGATCACCAGCTGATTGACCCCAACGAAAACCGTATTGGCGGTCACTAATCAGCTGGTGATTTTCAAGGTACCGCATGCACTGGCAGTTAATAATGGATTCCATTATTTTGGAGAACAAGGAGGTGATGGCGATAGGCCTGTAGTTGGACGGGTCTGAGCGGTCGCGGTGAGAACAGCACATTCTGCATGGATCACTCACACCGCGGGATGGTCGGCGGTGTTTTCCCCCCGTCATCAAGAGTACGAGTTGGACGCAAAAAGGGAGCCTAAAAGGTCGGCTTTGTCTTTTGCGGCTTAGGCCAGTGAGTCGTCCTCCCTGTGCAGAGATGGCAGTGATGGCTTACAGAAATTCCCTTGGACAGCCTTGGCGAGTGACCAAAATGCACGGGTTCCCGAAGGAAGGCGAACTAGTTTCTCGCCAATTCTGCCTATGTGCTCTGACTTTGCCTTTGCAATAACTCTTTTGAAGGACCTGGAGGCGAAGTTATAAGATAACACTGCTTACTGCGTAATGCAGTCTTACAGGATCGACCATAGCAAGGCTGAGATCTGCTTCCGATGGGTATCACAGATGATCGAATAAATAGTTCCATTCCCTGTAGCACCACATCAGTGACAGAGTCAGCAACAGCTATAAATAGATCACAGACTTCAAAGGTGGTGAGCTGAAACCTTTAAGGGTGTGAAAAATGGGGAAGAATTTTTTTATGTAACTGTTTAAACGACATTCGATCTTTTTATATTCCTTAGTCCACATAAAAGGGTAAAAAATTAAACTTTTAATAAAAAGTATATTATGCGTAAATTATTTTATTACTTTTAAATATTTATAGTTAAAGCTTTTACTTTTTGTTGAAAGTCAAGTCTTTTCAGCAAATGACCTAAACTTTGATAGCTGCTGTTAAAAAAAATTGTATATTATGTTTAAACGTGATATTTTAAAAGGTGAATAAAAGTTTTATAAAAGTTTATATCAAAAACAAATATGGAGAACGCTAAATTGAACAATGCAATGGTAAATTTCATTGAATGATTTAAAAAAAATTACCTAGTGTAAAAAGTGCATTGTAAAGTCTTTTTAAATATATTTTTTTGTACTTTCTATATTTGACGTCTCAGTAGCCTTGTGGCTGATAATTTGGCTGCAGCGCTGAGGAGCCGCGGATTAGAATACTACGAGAAAATAGTATTTTTGTATGGCCTACAAATAACTGTACAGAGTATTTGTTTGTACATTTTATGTCATTGATGTATGTAAAACTACATACAAGAGAAACTCCTTTTGTGGGAGTAACGCTTTAAAAAATCTAATTAAGAAATATACTCACGTTTTCTTTCCCCTTTATATTTAAGATAATGATTTCTTACGAAGGATTTTTCAATAAGGGCGGGTAGGTGTTGAAATAAAATAGAACAAGCTGTGTATGAGTTATTAACAAAATTCTTTTTTTATTTAAATGGCCCACATGTGCCATAAAGTTCGGAATATGACATCGTTCAAATGCCAGCTTTTGTCGAGGGATACTCATCCCATTTTACCTGTCCGGTAGTTGTGGTATGGTATACGGGTATGCGACCCCGGCTTCCCTAGCTATTACTGTCCTATCCCTTGCCCTCCTGAACGGTAATATCCTACATTTCCTATTTCCTACCCTAACTTACTTTACTATTCCTTTTCACACCACCTATCCTTCCCCTTTTCCTATTCCTACCCTCCGCCAATCCAACGTCTGCCGCGCGGATGGATGCATGGCTAGGGGCGAGCCTAGTCATTAGCGTGCCACACTGCCCTGGGACCGGGCGACCCCAGAATTATGCTAGACTTACCCTGGCATGCGGGGTTCTGCTGGGGGGGACAAACCTTTCCCTTGCTATTCGTGGGAACGCAATGAACGCATAAAAATAATTTAATTAACCAAAATGGCGGCGATGTGGTTCGCCACCCATCACGTCTCGTTTCTCTCGGGGGCGAAATGCGGCCCACGGAGAGCCGCTTCGCTACGTTGAATGTAAGAGGAGAAATGGATGTTAAGGTAGATGAAGTATATCAGATGATGGATGAACGGTGCATTGATATTCTGTGCGTGAACGAAATCAAGAGGAAAGGATGTGACACCACAGTTCATGGCCCCTACACGGCATACTGGTCGGGAGTCCCCCAAACCAGCAGAGGCTGTCAGGGAGTTGGTGTGATTCTTTCATCTCGAATGGGTGAATGTGTGATGGAGCATGAATGTGTAAACCCAAGACTCCTCTGGATTAAGTTAAAAGTCGTACTCACTCGCTTGTTTATCCTTGGGGTCTATGCACTGATGAATCTGCGTGGAGGTGGGTCATTAAAATCACAACAAGAGAGAGAGGAACTTTGGGATAGCATGAGAGAGTTCTTGAATAAATGCGGAAAATATGAACGGATCGTGATGTAAGGGGACTTTAATGGATGGATTGGAGTAAAGCGTGATGGGTATTAAGGATTTCTGGGTACGTTTGGGGACGAGAGAGTGAATGACAATGGGAGAAGCCTGCTTGAAGTATGCTTGGAATGGAATCTGTGCGTGGCCAACACAATGTTTGACCACAAAAAGATCCATTTGTATACAAGAGATGAAGGTGAGTCTAGAAGTATGATTTATTTTGTAATTGCGGATGAAAGACTGAGAAAGAAAGTGCTAGACACTTGAGCATACCGCGGTGTAGGCCTCGACACAGACCACTTCCTGGTCATAGCCCGAATGCGTGGCCTCTTTAAACGATGGCGACACCGAGGGGCCGATCCTACGAGTGTTTTGGACAGAGTAAAAGTGGAAAATATACAAGAAAAAGAAAAGAAAGACGAGTATGTAGAGAAACTGAAAGAAAGTTTTAAAGGGATAGAAGAGATAGGAGTGATTTAGATTTGTGGGAGACATTTAAGAAAGGGGTCGTAAATGTTGCTATTGAGGTATGTGGGGTAGCTAAAAGAAGGAAAGGAAGAAAGAATGATAACGTGTGGATGCATAAAGATGTACAAAGGGTTGTGCAAGAAAAGAAGAAAGCGTGGTTGGATTGGTTAGCAACAAAAGCTAAACAAAAAGTTCAAAAGGCAACGGAACGAGATAAAGGAAGCAAAAACGAAATATAAAAGATTGAAAACAGCAACGAAAAAAATTGTGTCTAGAAAGAAAGAAGAACGAAAGGATGATAATGAAGATTTTCAGTCAAACATTAAGTTTTTCTGGAAAACCATCAAAACAACCAGAGGTAAAACTTCTACCTCGGTGCTGAGTACAATCAGGATTCAAGATGGGAGCATTATAAAAGGAGAAGAATGTGTGTTAAAGAGATGAAAAGAGTATTTTGAAAGTTTATTTGAAAGAGAGGAAGTGCAGGTTCAGCATCTGCCACCTTCCACGGAAACTAATATTAACCATTACCATCTAGAGACGGCAAAGCCGGCCTTGCTCTTTTAAACCGAGACTCAGGTGTCCTCTCCGGCTGATACTTCATATCTATCCTACCCGGGGTACAAATTGGAACACTCCTTTGTGCCCCGGGTTGGAGTTTGTGTATACGTCAGAGAGGACATCTGTTTTCGACGCCTCGGCAATCTTGAAAGTACGGACCTGTCCATCCTATGGCTGCGTGTAGACAGCGACGACCATCCTCGCGTCTACGGGTGCCTCTATAGGACCCATAGCGGTAATGCCGACACAGACCGACTCATCGACCACGTCCAAATGGCTGCAGACTCCGTGCTACAACAGGTCCCATCCGGAGAGATCGTGGTACTCGGTGATTTTAACGCCCACCACGCTGAATCGCTTGGTTCTCGTTCAACCGATATGCGGGTAGATCTGCCTATGACTTTTCTTTGGAATATGGTCTAACACAACTGGTTACTTCGCCTACGTGGATCACAGACGTGGAAGACCATGTACCTTCCCTGTTGGACCTTCTGCTGACCTCTCATCCGGACGGATATCAGGTCTCCGTCGATGCCCTTCTGGGCTCTTCGGACCATTGTCTGATCCGGTGTACGGTGCTACGCTCACGCTCCAATCGCAGTTGCGATCTGCAGCTTGCCGCCGTGTTTGGCACTATAGGTCAGCTGATTGGGGCGGGATGCGGTCTTTATTTGCATCGTACCCTTGGGGGCGGGTTTTCTTCTCGCCGGAAGATTCCAGCGTTGTTGCCGATTCTGTTGCTGATGTGGTACTTCAGGGTATAGAACTTTTTATTCCATCCTCTGTGGTGCCCACCGGAGGCAGATCCCAGCCATGGTTTGGTCGCTCCTGTAAAATAGCATCACGCTATAAGCAGGAGTGCTACCGGGCCTGGGCTGACGCATCAACGTCTCGGGATTTAAATACCAGCGCACTTAAAAAGAAGTATAAATCCGCCTCCAGGTCCTTCAAAAGCGTGCCAATTCTACCGATGTGCTCAGACCTTGCCAAGGCAAGGTCTGAGCACATCGGCAGAATTGGCGAGAAACTAGTTCGCCTTCTTTCGGGAACCCGTGCATTCTAGTCTCTCGCCAAGGCTGTCCAAGGGAACTTCTGTCAGCCATCTCTTCCATCTCTGCACAGGGAGGACGACTCACTGGCCCATGCCGCAAAGGATAAAGCCGATCTGTTGAGCTCTCTTTTTGCGTCCAACTCGACTCTAGATGACGGGGGGAACACACCACCGACCATCCCGCAATGTGAGTGCTCCATGCCGGATGTGCAGTTTACACAGCGCTCGGTTCGCAAAGCACTTTCACAGAGAAGTGTGCTTCTCCCTGGACGTCAACAAGTCGAGTGGGCCCGATGGAGTCCCTCCCATTGTGCTGAAGACGTGTGCTCCGGAGTTGGCACCGGTTTTAACGCGTCTTTTCCGATACTCCTACTCCCAAAGCGTAGTCCCGAATTCATGGAAGACAGCTTTGGTCCACCCGATCCCTAAAAATGGCGACCGCTCAGACCCGTCCAACTACAGGCCTATTGCCATCACCTCCTTGTTATCCAAAATAATGGAATCCATTATAAACTGCCAGCTCATGAGGTACCTTGAGGATCACCAGCTGATTAGTGACCGCCAATACGGTTTACGTCGGGGTCGATCAGCTGGTGATCTTCTGGTCTACCTGACCCATAGATAGGCGGAGGCAGTAGAGTCCAAGGGGGAGGCATTGGCCGTTAGTTTGGACATAGCGAAGGCCTTCGATCGGGTCCGGCACAAAGCGCTTCTTTCGAAGCTCCCTTCCTTTGGGCTTCCCGGGAAATTGTGCAAGTGGATCACCAGTTTCCTTGCTACTCGGAGCATCAAAGTCGTAGTAGACGGTGCATGCTCTGATTTCAAACCTATCAACACTGGTGTTCCACAAGGCTGCGTGCTATCACCAACGCTGTTTCTCCTGCATATCAATGATATGTTGCTAACTAGTAGCATTCATTGCTATGCGGACGACAGCACTGGTGATGCCTTATATACCGGCCGTGCCAATATTTCTCGGGAAAACGTCGCTGAGTACCGGAACAAATTTGTGTCTGAAGTCGAGTCTTTGTTTAACAAAGTCTCGGAATGGGGCCGACTAAATCTAGTCCAGTTCAATCCCCAGAAGACACAAGTTTGCGCGTTTACCGCTAAAAAGAACCCCTTTGTCGTATCTTCTCAGTTTCAAGGCACTCCCCTTGCTGCCTCAGCTAGTATCAGAATCCTTGGCGTCGACATATCGGATAGTGTGCAGTTTCGTGGTCACTTGGAAGGGAAGGCCAAATTGGCCTCTAAAAAGCTTGGCGTGCTCAGCAGAGCGAGACAGTATTTCATGCCGGCACATCGCTTGCAACTTTACAAAGCGCAAGTTCGGCCCCACATGGAATACTGTTCTCATCTCTGGGCCGGGGCACCCCAGTGCCAGCTCCTTCCACTTGACCGCATCCAGCGCAGAGCGGTTCGAATCGTCAACGACCGAGTTCTTTCTGATCGGCTCGATACACTGGCACTGCGTAGAGATGTTGCATCTCTTTGCGTATTTTATCGCATCTATCACGGGGAGTCATCATCATCATCATTACAGCCCTTCACAAGTCCACTGCTGAACAAAGGCCTCCCCGAAAGAATGCCACAAAGCACGGTCCTGAGCCATCTGCATCCATCGACTTCCTGCATGTCTTACCAGGTCGTCACTCCATCTCGTGGGGGGACGCCCTACACTTCGCCTACCGGTACGAGGCTGCCACTCGAGAACATTTCCTCCCCATCGGTTGTCGGTTCTTCGAGCTATATGGCCGGCGCACTACCACTTCAGCTTACTAATCCGTTGGGCTATTTTGGTTACTCTGGTTCTACTGCGGATATCCTCATTCCTAAGTTTATCACGCAGAGAAACTCCGAGCATAGCCCTCTCCATAGCTCGCTGAGCGACCTTGAGCTTCCTTATACGGCCAGCAGTGAAGGACCACGTCTCAGTTCCGTAAGTCATCACTGGCAACACGCACTGGTTGTACAATTTCGTTTTAAGGTTTTGAGGTATGTCTGACGAGAAGATGGGTCGTAGCTTCCCGAACGCTGCCCAGACGAGTTGAATCCGTCGATTGACCTCTCGGTCGAAGTTGGACTTACCTAGTCGGACAATTTGTCCCAGGTAAACATACTCGTCAACAACTTCGAGCTTAGTGCTCCCAACAACTACCGGCATAGGTGTGACATGGACATTAAACTTGATCTTTGTTTTGTCCATGTTCATCTTAAGACCTATTCGTTGGGAAACACTATTGAGGTCATTGAGCATAGTGCTTAGGTCCTCCAGCGATTCTGCCACAAGGACTATATCGTCGGCAAATCGAAGGTGAGTGATGTACTCGCCATTGATGTTGATACCGTATCCTTTCCAGTCCAGAAGCTTGAAAACGTCTTCCAATACAGCGGTGAAGAGTTTCGGGGACATGACGTTACCCTGTCTTACACCTCTCTGCAATGATAGGTTTCGTACTCTGGTTCTGTACTCGGATAGCCATCGTAGCCCTACTGTACAAGCACTTCAACACTTGATATACCGACAGTCAACTTGGCACCGCTGAAAGGACTTTTTTTTTTATAGGAGAAAGGGCAAACGAGCATGCGGCTCACCGGATGGTAAGTGACTACCGCCGCCCATGAACCGCAATACCAGGGGAATTGCAGATGCGTTGCCGGCCTTTAATACTCTGACCACCGCCCAAATTTCGACGGAATCAAAGGCTTTCTCATAGTCCACATACGCCAGACATAGTGGCAAATTGTACTCTTCAGACTTCTGTACAATTTGCCGAAGGGTATGTATGTGGTCTATGGTGCTAAAGCCCTTTCGGAAATCGGCTTGTTCGGGAGGCTGGAAGTCGTCAAGTCTGCGCGCGAGACGATTCGTAATGACTCTCGAAAACAGCACGTAGACGCGGCTCAGAAGGGAAATCGGTCTGTAGTTCTTCAAGAGAGCGTTGTCACCTTTCTTGAAGAACAAGACCACCGCACTTCTGCTCCACGCCTCCGGTGTAATGCCACCATGGAATACGGAATTAAAGAGCTTCTGAAGGACTTCAAGTACCGGTTTTCCACCCGCTTTCAGAAGCTCCGCTGTAATTCCATCCTCGCCTGGGGCCTTACCGTTTTTAAGGTGCTGGAGAGCCATTCTAATCTCGCTCAGACTGACGTCCGGGATATCTTCGGAATAGTGTCGGATGAGACTCGCTCGTGGATCGTTACTCACACTTGCGTGTGGCTCCAACGATGACGTGTACAGCTGCCCATAGAACCTCTCAATCTCACTCAAAATCTCAGGTTTCTCGGAAACGATGCTGCCACATTCTGTCTTCAGCTTTGACAGTTGGCTCATTCTGGCAGACAGATCTCTGGCAAAGCTTTTGGAGCCTTGGTTCCGCTTGATCGATTCTTCAATACGAGCTGTATTGAAGTTGCGTAAGTCCCGCTGCATACATTTGGAGATCTGTCTGTTCAGATGCTTGTATGCTGTCAAGTCTGTTAAAGAATGTAGCTTCATCTCCCGTCTAACAGCCATGAGATTTAGAGTGTAATCGGAGAGGTGTTGTGTTCTTCTGCGGCGGATCTTGCAGAACTTAGCTCCGACCGCATGAAAAGTTTCCACGAGCTTGTCATTCATATCGTCCACTTCATTGCAGTGTTCTAGGTACTGAAAACGGTTTTGTAACTCGAGCTGAAAGGTTTCGGGACTTTGGAACAGAGCACGAGGGGGATGTAGCGTTGACTTCATTAGACGAGACCTCTCCAACTTAACCTTTAGGTTCAGTGTGCCTCTAACCATTCGGTGATCGCTACCAGTTTTCACCCTCGCGATCACGGAGACATCACTGAACAGTTGTCGTCTGGTCGTCATAATGAAGTTAATCTCATTTTTTGTCGAACCGTCGGGACTCGACCAGGTCCACTTCCTGTGGGGCCGCTTCTGGAAGAAAGAGTTCATCATAAAGAGTCCCTCTTTCTCTATGAAGTCGGCCAGCTGCTGGCCCCTTGGGTTCCGTTGCCCTATTCCAAATTTCCCCACTTTCAGCTCACCGTTCTCTCTTGTGCCTAGTTGTGCATTGAAGTCTCCCATTAACACCGTATATTGGGTTTTGGAGGAATGCATGGCTCTAGAGATATCCTTATACATTACCGCCACCTCCTCATATGGGTGTGCCGAGGTTGGTGCGTAAAACTGTATGACCTTCAGCGAATACCGTTTGGCGATTCTGAGTATAAGGTACGCAAGCCTCGTCGACACACTCCCGATCTTTACAACGTTGTTAACGATAGACTTGTGGACGATAAAACCGACATCTCCTTGGGACAGATGGTCGCCCTCCCGTTGATAGAGCAAGTTTCCGGATTCGAGGATTACCGTGTCCTCCCCCTCTCTTCGGACTTCGGATAATCCTATAACATGCCAGCGCAACTTGTCTATCTCTTCTTCCAGCTCCACGATCTTCTCGTCAGTCCTCAGGGTGCGTGCGTTGTACGTTGCCAGGTCGAGTCGTCTAAGGTGGCAACCGAACCTCCACCGGAGATTCTTAGCACCCCCTGCCCCGCCGTTACCATGGTCGCCACCGTAGCCAGGAATAGCGGGGCCGCCGGGGACTGGGGGCCGTCTCTTTGTTACTCTCATCATAGGAGGTATTTGCCATAGTTGCCACGCTTGGCGAGCGGGTTGGCAAACGCAGTTTTTTTATTGTAATTTTGGCTATTATCAGGAAGATGCTGCTGCCCATATCCTGCCTGTTTCCTTTTGTCGCCTTTTACGACACCCACGGGAGGATATGGGGTAGTATATATTCTTGACCGCCACTACACGGCACGGGGAGTGCTCTGAGGAATTGTTTGGACTAATTCCAGCCGCTCAATTTCATCATCGCACATCGCGAAAAAATTCGCGTTACCATCCATACCATCTGGATGACTGGCGGTCCACCACTGTGCGATTCAGAAGAAGTTTTCTCCCTCGCACAACTTTCTTGTGGAATCAATTACCACCAGCGAATTTTTCGGACCGATACGACTTAGGAACTTCAAGAAAAGAGCTTACACCTTTCTAAAAGGCCGGCAACGCATCTGGAATTCCTCTGGTGTTGCGGTTGTTCATGGGTGGCGGTAGTCACTTACCATCAGGTGAGCCGCATGCTCGTTTGCCCCCTCTTCTATAAAAAAAAATATAAATGTTGATGAAAATGAGATAAGCATGGATGAAATAGTGAAAGCGTTGAAAAGTATGACATTAGGTAAGGCGGCAGGGTATGACAGGATTACCGTCAAGATGCTGAGGGCTGGACAGGGCCTGGTGGCTAGTCAGCTGTACCGCCTTTTCAATCTGTGCTGGCGAAATGGGCAAGTACCGAGAGACTGGTGCAAAGCCGTAATCGTGCCATTGTATAAGGGAAAAGGGTCACGGCAGGACTGCATAAATTACCGCGGAATAAGCCTTCTCAGCGTCGTCGGTAAATTGTATGCGAAAGTGTTGATTGAAAGGGTTGTGAATGAAATAGACGAGAAAGTATGGGATGCACAAAGGGAATGGGATGTACGGATCAGGTCCTTTCCTTGCGGTGCATAGCCGAAAAGATTTAGGCTAAAAACAAGAAAGTCTTCTGAGCGTTCGTAGATCTAGAAAAGGCCTATGATAGAGTGGTGAGGAATGAATTGTGGGCAGCACCGTCCGTGAATGGTGTGAGCAGTATTCTCGTACGAGCATTGCAATCTCTTTATAGGGATTCTAATGCTTCTGTAAGGATAAACGGGGCATACACTGAATGATTTTATATCGAAAAAGGTGTTAGACAGGGTTGTGTAGCATCACCGTGGCTATTTAATCTGTTTATGGACATGTTGTTTGACAGATTTAAAAGAGAATGAAAGTGGGTTGAGAATGAATGAGTTACTCGTGAAATTTTTTCTCTATGCTGATGACCAAGTATTACTTGCGTCTTCGGCCGAGGAGTTGCAGGAGGTGGTAACTGCTATGAGAGGAGCTTCTGTTAGAAAGGGAATGAAGATGAATGTAAGGAAGATGAAAGTGATGGTGTTTGAAAAATATGAGGCAGTGACAGACTGCAATATCAATTGAAGATGAACAAATTGAACAGGTGAAAGAGTTTGTGTATCTGGGTTTAAAGTTTACAAGAGATGGAAATTGTGAGAGTGATATCGAAAGAAGAATGAATCAGGAAACATGGTGAATGGAGCTTTGCACTCTTTTGTGAGCAGTCGGAAGGTGTCTCGTTTAGCTGTACATGAGGGAGTGTTGGTTCCGACACTCATGTACGGAAGTGAAAGTTGGGTATGGCAGAAGAAACATGAAAGCAGAATAAATGCAGTTGAGATGAGATCATTAAGAATTGTGATAGGAATTAAACTGAGTGACAGGATAAGAAATAGTGAGATAAGGAAACGTTGTGGTCTGAAAGAAGATGTAGTGACAAAAATTGATAAAGATATGCTGAGATGGTTTGGCCATGTCGAGAGAATGAATGAAGAACGATTGACGAAAAAAGTGTATAAGGCTAGTGTGAATGAAAGTGCTGGAAGGGGTAGACTTAGGCGGACATTTCTAGACCAAATCAAGGACGCCTTGAAAAAAGGCCAGGTCAAGAGTACCCTAAACCGTAGAGCATGTATGAAGGGAATAATGAAAGTGCACAATGCGAAACAAGTATGTAAGGATCGTAGCAAGTGGAAAGAAGTGGTCTCTGCCTACCGCTACGGGAAAGAGGCGTGATTATATGTATGTATGTAAATGCCGGCCGCGCCTTCTTACATGGGCTCGGATCTGAGTGGTCCAATTTCCAATTACACTTCCGCATAGATCCGGCTGAATTTGAGCGATGGCCTGTGTTATGTTAACATTTAGGGCATCGGTCAATTTTGGTTTGTTTGCATAGACCTGTGACTTCACGAAACCCCACAAGAAAAAGTCAAGCGGCATCAAATCGCATGACCTTGGTAGCCAATTCACATCATCCTTGCGAGAGGTAAGCTTACCGTCAAATCGCTCATAAAGAATGACAATCGTGCCAACCGCTATGCGGCACGTAGCGCCATCCTGCTTCAACAGTCAGCGAACAAACGGCGTTTTCTATTGTCATGAACTTTAAGCTCCTGTGTCAGTTGGATCTTGTACGGGTGTAGACCTAAGTCTCTACTTACAAAAATTGGCCAAGTTGAGGTCTACGATAGGCTGAGTTTTTGTGTACGGCGAGGGATCGACTGCCTCGGGTTCTGCTATACACTTTCACAAACCACGAAGATGTTATCGGCTGATTTTGCGTGCCTTGAACGTACAGATGTTAGCTGATTGTTTTCTAAACCGGTCGTTTCAAATTTGGCTACTAAACGTGGAAGAGTCGACTGTGAAGGGTAACCACGTCTACCGTAAATTGATTGCAATATGCGGAACGGTAGCACTAACGAACACTAATTTTTGTTAAAAAAAAATCATTTAAACGTGCTATTCAATCTTGTAACTTAGTGTGTAACATGGTGATTTGGCATAAGTATCTGAATAATAAATAAAAGATTTGATAGATTTCACTAAAACAATATGGCCACCACCGGCCGCCAAAATCTATCCACGCCAATTGAAAAACCCTTTATTTACACGAATACTTGACATAAACGAGTTTTCAAGTTACTATAAGCTTTTACTGCGTAGTTCGGAACAAAACATAATATTCAATAACCACAGGTAGGCAAATAATTATGAACCCCCCGCCCCCCCCCCCCCTCATTCCCGTCACTCATGTACGGTAAAGCACACGAAACGTCCAGAATTAGAAATAAGTTAAACAAATAATTTCAACGCGATAAATCCCTTAAAATTATTTTTATTCTATTTTAGATAATAATACACGTAAATATACTAACAGGTATTCTTTTAAAATGGAATCTTGGCTATTTGGTAAATATTAAATAAATTCTTAAGCCTTATGTAGCGCTCAATGCTAGCAAGCTTCCAAGGTGTAAAGCGTAAATAGTGTGCTACTTTACATTTTCTCGCTACTGAATGAAGCTTATTTAGCATGAAATTGCTTATTGTCAGGTTGATCAAAATCTTCCAATAACTTTTTTATGAATAGTTAAAAGTTTAACTTATCTATAGTTCTCCTTGTCGTTCCTTACTAAAAGTGTTACAAAATATATATCTTAGTAATTAAATAACAGCACATGCACATGCTTTGATTGGAGAGTGGCACAGCATGGTGTCTCGCCATTCCAAAGTCGCGGCAACTAACGCCATCTCTTGACGTTATTGTTTAACTTGGAAGAAAACCCTTAGTAAGTGACTGCTGTACTAATACAATCGATTTAGCGATAATTTGATTACATTTATAGAAGTTTTCTTGAATATAAAAATTGTAAGATTATTATTTTAATGAAAGCCGATACACTTCTCCAGGGGTATTAAGAGATGCCCCGTGCCCAGTTGTGGGACAAATATAGCCTATAACTTTACTTTACTTTTTACATGCGTTTTAGGTATCGTTATTAGGTTATTTTTTCATTTATTCATTACATTCTATCAAAAGTCCACTATTCTTACCTATACAAAATTTGACCTGCTCGAAGTTCAAAAACTTTATTAAACTAAGTTTTTTTTTATAAAAAGGGTTATTATAATATTAAAGAATTTATGAATCATAATAAACCCTGTAAATGACGTGATCGCTACCAAGCTATTTCTAATTTGTTGTGTTGTTATTTTTTGTAACATACATGATTGTAAGCTGTTATTTAAAGTCCCGCTGGGTTTCTTGCTGGTTCTTCCCAGGACAGAGGTATTTTTTTGAACCAGTGGTAATTAAACAAAAGAGTGACTTTCAATAAGTATTATTTATAATCTAAATAGAATATAAAAGTTTCTGTTCCTGTTTCTGTTTCATAGGGGGATATTTGCCGAAGATGCCGCGCTTGTGAGGATTTGTTATCAAAAAGATGATGTTGCTCATCAACCGCGGGATGATATGGTAGCGAATTTTATAAGTATCTATTGGATAAAGTAGATTGATTTGTACGAAAAACACGTAGCAAAGTCGGTGGTAATCATCCTTCTTTGGTTAGTAGTCCATCTGCATAGGTGTCAAGTTCTCATCTATTTCTATCGCCATTAGCGCTCGCAGTAAATTTCACAGTTCGCGAGCAACCCGGGTTCGATGTCCAACGGCACCAATGAAATTGCTGGTTGCAAGTTTAAGTGCTGATTCACCATGTGCTCGGCGGTGAAGGAAAACACCGTAAGGTATCCTGCATGTCTGAGAAATAAAACAAAAAAATTTCGAAGACATGTGGAATTAACCAACACGCATTGGGGCAGCGCGGCGGCCATTTACTTGCCTTGAAACCCACTCAGAAATGAGGGGAGGCATATGCCTTGTTTGTTTGAAGTTGTTTGCAGGTATTTTTTTAAGGATAAGAATGACAAACGAGCACACAGTCCACCTGATGGTAAGTGGTTGCTGCGACCCATAGACATCTACATATATCATCTATTACAAAACAAAATGAAGATGCGTTGTCACCCGTGAGGACTAAGATAGAATGCCTCATTTCCAGTAAAAAGGGTCTCTACACTCACCATACGAAACACAGCAGCGTTAAGCTGCTATTTTACGCTGGTATTCTGTGAGAACGTGGTCCTTCCCCAGTCAAGCCGAACCATTCGTGCTACATCTATACTTCTTATATAGCTGCAGCATGGCTCTACTACGTAAAAAAAGGTGTATATGGGCTGCAGTAGCTATATACCATCAGGTTATCTTAAAGTTCGTTCATTCTTAAATTTTATTAAAAAAGAGTACCCGTCTCTACCGTGCTCCATCAGTGCAAGGGATTTCATATATATGTTAAATTAAACTAGTTTTACACATTTTATCGCGTTTTATTCAATATGTAGTTCGTGTAAACCTAAGAAATCGTTACACAAACAGGTAGTTTCAATTTAAGTGAAGGGTAGTCAACGAGCGATGAACAAGATAAAATAAATTTTTGCTATAAATAAACTGATATCTGCCAATATATTACTAAAATAATTAATTACTTTTCTACTAAATGTACCTAAAGAGGAAACGATTCTTGCTCTTTTTTTATTACTTTGTGGTCGTGTTGTAATCAACAAGACATTTTTACGTATCTGCTGTTAACGTTATGACGTAAAGAGCTCCAAGGAACTAGGCATCTCAATTACAAGACTAATGAAAAAAAACTCATTTAGCTAAATCCAATGCTTTGTATCCATAGTTACTGTACGAGTACAATAGCTGTGAACAATTTTTAGATTAACGTTGCCTAAGGAAACAATCAAAGAAAAACAATACTTCTTGAAATACTGTATGCTCAGCAAAAATATTCGCATTTATTAAAAAGGTACTCATTTATATTCTTTATCGAATGGATTTTAAAAATAATTTAAAAAATACCCTGAAAAAGGCTTTGACGTTCGAGTGCTCATTTTTTAAAACGATAAACATATAATATTCTTCGATAATATGAAAGGCCTGTTATTGAATTAGATTTTTGATTGACTAGATTTTTATTTTTATTCTTAATTTATTGATAATAAGCAAAAACATAATGATGTCTTAAATTAACGCCAACAATATACACCAAGTAAAACTATTTTTACGTATTATGTCGCGATTATAACTATATTAAAAAAAAAACATTTAAAAAGGTAACATCTTGTCTACCAAATGTTGCACGCTAACTTCATGCCGTATAAATACGGATGCAGCAGATAAAGCAGCGCTACAAGCCTTTTAACGAAGTAATATTCTCCTTAAGCCTTCACGTGCTTGCATCAAATAAAAAGATTAAGTTTTACCATCAGCTTCTAACATCTACAGCAGCAGCTCGTTAACAAATCTCGCTCGTTAACAACTTACCAGATGTTCAAATTTCCAGCGAGCGCTTAGCTCCTGAGCAACAACGGCTCTTGTCCATTAACAAAACATTGACAAAACGTTATCTCCTAAACCAAAGCTTACTTGTTAATGGCTGACAGCCACCAGCAGCCACTGCCACCTCCAAACGATTTTTATTTTGTTAACGTAACCACTACTTTTGTTTGTTTGTTAACGTACACACTACTACACACTAATCACATACACATCACTTACCACCTGACTGGTACCCTGTGGTCAACCTACCTCCAGAACTCGATAAGTTGTGCTTGCTTATTTGCCATTAATTTAGAATTATCCATAGGCCATTGGGCCCGAACCCTCGGCTGCTCCTCGAGGTGCTCCTTGTGTGTAGTTTGCTTTTTTTACATTTGAAACTTATACTTATTATTGTTATTATTGTTAAACTACTCTTTTATTTATACGTATAAGCAATGACAGAGGACTTTTTGAATAAATTATAAACTGCTTTTAGTTCTACGCGTCCAATTAAATGAATTTTATTCTTTAACACAAGTAAGATGAATCTTTTAGAGACTGTAAGTGAATTATGTGGCCCATAGACATCAACATATGTCCTCAATAAAGAATCAAAATGTTTACTCTACACTCACCGTACGAAACACAGCAGCATTATGCTTCTATTTTACGCTGGTAGAACGTGGTCCTGTCCCGGTTGAGCCGACCCATTTGTGTTAGAATAATATATGTATCTACAATATGGCTCTACCACGTGTATAGTATTAAATGTGTTGTATAATTATTTACAAAACTTATTTGAGACACAGCTTTGAAGTGGTCACTTGTTTTTTTTTATTACTGGGAATAACTGACAAATGTAGATAAAGTTTTACAAAATGACAACAATCGCGATTGTAAAATATCTAACAATTTTTTCACTATAATATTCACTCCACCCATCCATCCATTACAGCCTATAGGTTATTTCATAAGAGGGTTTTGCCATAGTAGCGACGCTTGGCGGGCGTCTTGGCAACTAGTGTTTTATAATGTTCAGTTCTTATCAGGAATATGCTGCTGCCCATTTCTTGTTTCAGTTTCCCCCCCTATCACCTCTTGCGACAGTAACGGGACGATATGGAGCAGTGGATATTCTTACACCGCAACATCATGTTTAATTTTATTTTATTTTATTTTATTTTATTTTTATTTTTTACTTTCATTTATTGTTATTGAATTCGACCAGAACTGTGCGAGCATTTGTGAATCACATAAATAAACAACATCCTTAAACACAACAACGCGTAAATCTGTCGTAAAGTAGTATTGGGGAACGTATTTATGGGCTATAACGTTGATACATTCAGGTGTGTTAAGTTATATTACTTTTCAGTTTGCTTCAGGGCGTACCTTAATACTTTAAGTTTCGTATCATATTATTATCTTTCATTTTATTTTGTCATTAGTTGTTGATACATGATACGATACCTAAAAAAAAATAGATTATTTATAAAAGTTCATACCTGGAAAGAACCAAAAAAAAATGATTTTCGCATAAAATTTGATGCAACGACTTAGTGTATTATAAGTATTAAATATCGGCTACAGAGAATAGTATAAGTAAGGATGACGAACGAATACACAATCCACCTGGTAGTAAATGTAGGCTGTGGCCCATAAACATCTTCATTTATCCTCGATTAAGAACCAAGGATGTACCGGAGGCCACGAAATCTTTCTGAAGTTTTATATTATTTTTTTACAAAACTGAAATGACAATCAAACTAACAGCCCACGATGGTACGTGACTATTCAAGCCCACCTACAGCCTTCAAACAAAGAAGGTTACAGATGTGTTGTCATCTCTCAGGGCTGTCTAACATTCTCTATACCCTTCAGACTGAAACACAGTATTCTACATGTCTTACCAGATCGCCACTTCACCCTGTAGGTGCCGCCCTTCACTTTACTTACCGGTATGAGACTGTCACTATACAATTTTCTTTCAACCCATTTGTGTACCGAAGAATTTATTCAAGAAATGCTTAAAACTATTTTAACGCCAAGCTTTTTAGAGACCGATTAAGCCTTCCCCCCAAGTGATCACTAAACTGCACATCACTCGATATTTTGATGCCAAGGATTCCGATGCTGGCTAAGGCAACAAGAGGAGAGCACTGAAACTGAGGAATACGAAAAAAGGTTACTTTTATGCGGTAAATGCGCAAACTTTTGTCTTCCAGGGATTGAGCTGGACTACATTTAGCCGCACCAATTCTCAGACTTTGTTTAACAAAGACTCGATTTCAGACACAAGTTTGGTCCGGTACTCGACGACGTGTTCCCGAGAGAACACATTGTATACGATCATACTGCATAACGGTCAAACATATAACGGTCGCTTGGACAAATTATATTTATTGACGTTCATACCAAAAAGTATATAATCAATTATATGTTCATATAGCCATGGCTCAGAATAAGTTTAGTTTATGTGAGTAAAAAGAAGCAAAATGTTATTATTCTAAGGATAATGTCAACCGCTTAATAAATCAAATCAAATCAAATAATTTATTCAGTATCAGAGTTTTTACATAGCACTGTTATGATTTAGGATTTCTTTTAAGTAAATAAATACTTGTGTTAGAAATCCCCCCTCTCCGTAACATTGATTATCGAATACTAATGTGATACCTACTTACTTCAATACTTAATCTAAAAACATATTTTTAATTTTTATTTTTAAAGTTGCTCCACAACAGACAAATTACAGTAGATAAAAATATATGCTTTGTAAACAAATTTTACATGATACACAAAGGATTTACAATATTACAAAATAAGTGTGTGTGCGTGTGTGTGCGCGCGTGTGTGTGTGTGTGTGTGTGTGTGTGTGTGTGTGTGTGTGTGTGTGCGCGTGTGCGTGCGTGCGCGCGTGTGTGAAGTGTGTGTGTATGTGTGTGTGTGTGTGTTTAAGTGAGTTTTATCATTTCTATTTTAATAAATAAAGGTTAGGTGAGTTTTATCATTCCTATTTTATTAAATACAATAATTTTTTTATTAAAGCTTCTATTATGTGTAAAATATAATCCAAGAAAGTGTTAGTTTTAGTTCAGCAAGAAATTCTCAGTTTTATCATAACTCCAAGTTTTTAATAGTGCTGTCAAAGTCATTTTGCAATTGTACTTAGTCATAGGGTAAATGTTTAAAACTTTATTAAATTTATTATATAATAAATAAGCAGATCGAGTCATAAATTGCCTCTTAGCATAACTTGACTTGACTGTAGCAATGGGAACTACATTATGCTTTCGTCTCCTAGATATTATAGAAGGATCATATGGGAGCGTTTTGTGACGTTTTAGAATTATATTTAACACAACAATTGTCTAACTGTAAGAACATCACACATTTTGTATAGGTTATCAGTGGGAAACCAATAAGGTTTAAAGCTCATTACTTTTAGCAGTATTATTTGTGCTCTTTCTAAATCGAGGAACTTCATCTTACTAGCACCTCCCCAGACTGGGATACAATAGGCCAATAGTGACTGAGCCAATGAAACATAAATTAGTTTTAATAGTCTTTTGTCAGCAACATGTCTCAGCTTTTTAAACACCCATATGAGTTTTCTGACTCTTCCCATCATTAGTTCTAGATGGGCGTGCCAGGATAGCCTCTGGTCAACTACAACTCCCAAATATTTTGTGTTGTTAACTTTGGTTATGGCTTTGCAAGAGCAATTATTTTGAATGTTGTCACAGTCATGAAGTTGAATTTTGAAATGATGTTCAGGTTGCGTTGAATTATACTTTGTGAATGCTATGTAGTTTGTCTTGTCCGTATTCAATGTTAAAAGGTTAGATTTTAACCAGTTAGCTACCCTGACTAGCCCCTCTTCCGTGACATGGCGTACGGAATCCCACGTGTTGCCAGTGAAAACAATGGCAGTGTCGTCTGAATAGGAAAAAACTTGTCCCGCGTTGATACTCATATTACAGAGACTGTTGATGTAAATCAAGAACAGAGTCGGCCCAAGTACACTTCCCTGTGGTACCCCATACGTCACATCACATTGGTTACTAATATATTGGTCTATTTTCACGCATTGTTTGCGCTCATTGAGGTAGTCTGATAATAGCGCAAGTGCCACTCCTCTTTTGCCAATACTCTCCAGCCTTTGTATAAGAATGGGGACAGAGACAGTATCAAATGCTTTTTTTAAATCTAAAAACACTGCAATACATTTCTTTCCCCTGTCAATATTGTTGACTATATGAGCTGTTAGTGCAGTGACTGCATCTTCAGTTGAAAGATTTTGACGAAAGCCATATTGTGATTTTGAAAGAAAATCAATTTTATTTAAATAGTTTATAAGTCTCTTGTTAATTAGTTTCTCTAAAATTTTTGAAATGGTGGTTAAAACTGAAATTGGTCTATAGTTGGATACATCTTCTCTGTCACCATTCTTATACACCGGCGTTATTATTGCCTTTTTGAGCGCAACTGGGAAAACTCCATGTTCAAAGCAGAGATTAGCAAGGTGCGAAATTATGGGTACTACTTGCTCATTCGCCTGTTTCAAAAACTGAGTAGATACATTATCCCAGCCTGGAGCGCTCTCAGATTTTAGGCTCATAAGAATTTTGTGAACCTCTTCAGAATCGGTTTCCTGAAAAAACATGGACGCAACAGGTGAGTTAAAATAAACATTGCTAGCACCAACTTGTTGTGTATAAGTGTTTCTTAGAATATCCTCAGCTAGGGTTTTACCAACATTAGTGAAGTATTCACACACATGATCAATAGACAACTTTGGGGAAGCGTTTATGTCTAGCAACTCCAGACTATTTGCTTTTCTTTTGTTACCGCTAGTTATGGTATTTATCGTATGCCATAAAGTCCTGGGGTTTTTCCTATGTTTAGTTAAAAGTTCTTTATCATATTGAATCTTAGATTTTTTAATTATGTTATTACAAAAATTACGGTATCTTTTGTAAGATATTTTTAAGATATCATTATATGGGTCAACACGTAATTTTCGTTGCATGTCGTTCCTATTACGGATGCACCTTAAAATACCTGGTGTAATCCATGGTTTAATTAATCGATCCTTGGAGGAAATGCGTTTTGAGATGGTGTTGTCCATTAAACATTGCTGCAACTTATTAATAAGGGTGTTAGTTAATTCTGTGGGATTCTCATATAATATTAAGTTAGCTAGATTACTATCTTTTAGGCTTAAGAGTGCATTTTCATAATTTGTAATTGTTTTGTATGTAATATTGTTGTTATTTTTATTTTGATTTATATTTTTTGTATCGGTATTTGTCAATTTTAGGAATATCATCTAATGATCAGTTATAGTGGTGTCAAAGACTATAATGGACGCCAAGTGTATATTAATATCTATTTTCAGCATAAAATGGTCCAAGCAGTTGTTTTTCCTTGTAGGCAATATGTGGCCTGAAAGTATGCCATGCATTGCTAACATATTGAGGTATGCCAGTCTATTTGTACGTTCGTGTGATTGTTCAATGGTTTTATTTATAATATTAATATTAATATCACCGGTGATAACTATATTTTTATGTCCTTTTATAGTGTCTAAATGTCTGCTCAATGAGTTTATAAAAAGTTCAGCATTTCTAATTAAAGGCGAGCGATAAATGCAAAGAATTGTATAGCTGGGTAAACCAACTTGCACGCATGACGCATGTATTAATTTAATTTCTTTTATATTGCTTTTAAGTCTGTTTTTTACATAAACGACTACCCCATCACACTGATTAATATGATTTGTGGTCGAGAAAGAGATATAATTATTCAGCTGAGGTATTGCTTCATTACCGTCAAGTCTACATTCACTTAATACCAACAAGTCAACCTCAAAGTTTTCGATAGCGAAATGTAAAAGTCGTCGAAATTTTTAAATATGCTTCGGATATTTTGTGAGATTATAGTGAAGTCAGTGTTTTTACGTAATGCAATATTTTCGAGAAGTTATGAATTGATTCTAATTTTGACTGTGCAACTTGGATTTTATCTATTACTCCCAGATTAATGAGAGAACTATCCATTTTAGTTTTCGTATATAGGGCTGATTTTACGTAACATAAGAAAATTAGTTTTATTTTGATTTAGTTTAATTAATATTCCGATTTCTTTTGATTTACTTATAATTTGATAAGGAATGTACAAAAATATTGTAAGTATGTGTATTGTGTGTGTGTTTGTGTTGTGTGTTATGTATTTGTGTTTACTTTTACATAGTGGGCTTTGCCCGAATATGGAACAAGTTAACTTAAACAAAACAAATAATGGAATATAAATAATATTGAACAAAAAAGAGAAATCTCCAATGCATACCGTATAAAGCTCAACGTATAGTAATGTTTTCTGCATCAAGCCATTTATTTGGGCTTCACTTTTAACCGTTATTACGAGGGACGTATCATGCTCTCGCAGGTACACTCGGCCATACGCACTCCAACAATACTTGAAGGTATTTGTTTTGGCGAGTTCCCGTGCTAAAAAGTACAGACGAGCTCCTTTGGCGGTTAGCTGCTCCGACACGAAAATAGGCGTATCTTCATTCCTCTTAAACCCAAGATGTTTGGCACAGAGCTTTTGTTTATTTTTCCTATTAAAGGCCTTACACATAGCCAAGAGTTCAGTCTTCACGATTGAGGATGAGGTCTCGACTATGATTGGTGAGTCACCCTTCGCACCCTTTTTTCCTTTTACTCGAAAGATGTCCGTGATATTTTCTTCATTAAGCTTGCATCCGACTGTTTTTGACAATGTTATCACCATTCCTATCAAGTTTCCTCTTGCCTCTTCGGTTGTTTTGGGTACGTTCTTAATCTCAAAGTTGGACTTACGGCCTTCGCGCTGCATATCTTCCAATTTTTGCTCTAAAATAGCTATTTGCTGTTTATCCTTTTTGTTTTGGTTTTCGAGATGATCCAGTTTTTTTTTAAGATCTTCATTTTGATTGGCTAGGAACGATATTGTCTTTTCTATGCTAGAATTTGTGTCTTTAATTTCTAAAAGCGTCGGGGTAATTTTATTACTTTCAAGTTCTTGCACTTTAAACATGGTATTTATCATGGTCCTCATTTCCTCTCTAAACACATCAAACCTATCAGGTTCAATATCGTCCTCCGGGCACTTTCTTTTGCAGCGCTGGGCAATGAAACTACTATCCAAACGATGCCCTGTCAGGTCTAGATGTGATTCGCAGTGAGATTTATTCAACATATTAACTTCCATTTGTGTTGTAGTGTACGCTGAGCCTTAAATCAAACGCCACTATTATATGAGGCGGGGTCAAGTAAGTAAGCAGGTAAAGATGTTCTCTGCTGCGCGCACGTCGATACGTCAGTGGGCGGGGCTACTATTGCAAGTGCAAGATGCCATTAATCTCGCAAGCGCTGATTAGTTGAAGTTAAACAAAAGGTCTCACGGTACCTTGCGAGCATTGTACCAGGTTCCCAGATGTTACTCGGCGCTGCACAAGTTATGTTGACGCTTCTTAATCCTTATACACTCCTAATATTTTGTGTTGATTTAATTGAGTTAATTTTGAATAAATATTTTTGATTAAAGTTATAAAATTTCTGTATACGTCTATTTCTAGCGGAGGTCCGGAGGGAGAGGGATTTTATATTATTTTTTTACAAAACTGAAATGACAATCAAACTAACAGCCCACGATGGTACGTGACTATTGAAGCCCACCTACAGCCTTCAAACAAAGAAGGTTACAGATGTGTTGTCATCTCTCAGGGCTGTCTAACATTCTCTATACCCTTCAGACTGAAACACAGTATTCTACATGTCTTACCAGATCGCCACTTCACCCTGTAGGTGCCGCCCTTCACTTTACTTACCGGTATGAGACTGTCACTATACAATTTTCTTTCAACCCATTTGTGTACCGAAGAATTTATTCAAGAAATGCTTAAAACTATTTTAACGCCAAGCTTTTTAGAGACCGATTAAGCCTTCTCCCCAAGTGATCACTAAACTGCACATCACTCGATATTTTGATGCCAAGGATTTCGATGCTGGCTAAGGCAACAAGAGGAGAGCACTGAAACTGAGGAATACGAAAAAAGGTTACTTTTATGCGGTAAACGCGCAAACTTTTGTCTTCCAGGGATTGAGCTGGACTACATTTAGCCGCACCAAATCTCAGACTTTGTTTAACAAAGACTCGATTTCAGACACAAGTTTGGTCCGGTACTCGACGACGTGTTCCCGAGAGAACACATTGTTTACGATCATACTGCATAACGGTCAAACATATAACGGTCGCTTGGACAAATTATATTTATTGACGTTCATACCAAAAAGTATATAATGAATATTATGTTCATATAGCCATGGCTCAGAATAAGTTTTGTTTATGTGAGTAAAAAGAAGCAAAATGTTATTATTCTAAGGATAATGTCAACCGCTTAATAGTCTGTTGTCAAACAGTCATACAGAGTAGCGATTAACGCCAAAGAATTTTGAAATGTTGTCAACAAACAATTACTGACAGATTGACTAAATAAGATGTAAATTTTGTTTGATTACCTACATTCCTTTTTCAATAGTATGTGGTAGCGTATGTTAAAGCAAAAAAGCTTTTATTTTATATTTTGTGTATTAGATATCTGTGTTGTATACATTAACGTGCAGTTGAAAATGAAATACAGTTTGCTTAGACAAAGCTGAAAATTTAATTAATTACGGTTGAATTTCGACCACTAAGGGACCACTAGTAAAGAGATGAGATAAATTAATAAAGAGAGGGAATTCGTCGCGTAAAAAGGAACTCATTTGACCCCCGGGAACTTAAATCTGGTGGAGCTGTACCAATTACGTGAGTATTCACGAAAATTCTTTCACGTTGATTTGTTCACGTAGATCCTGAATGTGCGGTCCAATTATTGTTACAATAGAAATGAAAATTACATTTCCGCTACTTAGAAAAAGGCAAATGGACGCAAATCCATCTTTGCAATTTGACAAATTTCTCTTTATTTATTTATTTAAACTTTTATGCACAAAAATAGTACATAAGTAGGACTTGGGCATTGTCTCAAGGCATTCTCTTCCAGTCAACCATGGCTAAGCAGAGATAAACATATATAAATGATATTCTATACGTATATCATACACATGGACACATAATACAAATATGTTAATACAATACGCAAAACACATATCTTCCTAAATACATTTTTATCCAGTTTCAATAAGTGTATACCTCCCACCTGAATGTCTTTTTTTTTAAAGAAGTAAGTGCCAAACAACACAGTTTTCCTGTGAAGAAATTCTCAGCTCGGAGTCAGAAAGGTGGCAGTGTTTCATCCTTGTGCCTCGGAAAGCACGTAAGGTCACCGGTCCTGTATGATTGCCGTCCCGTCGGACTATACAAATAAGGGAATGGAAAGTCCGCTTGTATTTGCACCCATGCACTATAATGTTGTCCTGCGCAAGTTGCTGGTCTCAAAACAGTCCACGTGACCGGAATCCGGTCTGGGGGATATTATTTGAACATGGAATCCCCCATTCAATCATAATATAACTGAAGCTATAGCCACGTTGCAGCTATTTCATGGTTGTACCGTGAATGGGCCGGCTCTACTGAGAAAGGACTACGCTCTCACAGAATACCAGTATAAAATTGCATTTTAATGCTCCTGTGATTCGTATGGTGAGAGAAGAGAACCGGAGACACTTTTTACTGGAAACGACGTGTTTCATCGTAGTCCTCACGAGTGACACCGCATTTGCAATTTGTTTTTTAATCGAGGATAAATGTGGATGTCTATAGGCTACAGCATCCATTTACAATCAGGTGGACTGTGTGCTCGTTTGTTACCCTTATTCTATAAAACGAAGAAGGTTCGTACCCTTTCCGCTTCGTCTCGCAAGTCATGATATTTTACTTCTAGGAAAAACTAGATGGTCATACCAGCACCTGTCAGCAGTTATATTATGTTTTGACATTTCCCATAGCCGCCATTAACGATAACTATTAGGTGAATTATGTTGACAGCGTAAGAGGCTCCATCAATATCTAGCAGTGAGTTATACTGACTAATAAAAAGTCAAGCCTTCTTTCATTAAATAAGATAAGATAAGAAAGTGAAAAACTTACCTCAACAAGAACCATATTTCAAACACAAGGGTAAGAATAAGTTGTGGTAAATATACATCACTTCGATGGCTCATAAATACTTTAAGACAGATTTACGAGTATGTGTAGGCTTTTATTTTATTTATATTTAAGTTTAAGCATACGGTTGATTTGTTGATAATAATAATTCTCTTATCTTTATCAGTCTCGGCCGTTCGCGTTATTTAACATGTGACAACGATTATACACACATGGGCAAATTTAGACGAACGCAAAAAAGGTTTAAATTCTCCTGTTATCGTGCGTCTACCTGCAGAAATGTGCCCCAAACATTTCGAGTATCAAAATATGTGGTGCACCGAGTTGTTAAGAGGCAAAGGCAGATCGAACAGTTTTGGATACTCACACAAGAGATGACCGGTTTATCTTTACCAGCGTGCTTAGAAACCGGACCTTAACGTCTTCTGAGGCAAGAATGAAGCTGCAATAAGTTCGAGGCGTTATAGTAAGAAACTATGAGACAAAGACTGAAATAGACCTAAATAAACTCACACTTGCCTGCCAGAGGCCCTCGACCATTGAGAAATTCGAGATATTTTTGTCAAATTGTAATGACAAAGTTCTTTTCAAAAACGAGTCTAGATTTTGCCTGAAGTCAAATGATAGATGGAATAAAGTGGGGGTATTCCCCGGAGAAAGGTACGCTCAGTGAAACATCATTAGAAAAGAGGCATATATTGCGGGGTCAGTTATGGTATGAGGATGTATGAATGAATGAATGAATATATAACAAAACGCAGAATATATGTAAAATTTGGCGGCCTTATCGCTATATAGCGATCTCTTTTAGGCAACCACAGGTGTAAAGGAATAAAACAATGAATAGGTAAGTGGTGCAATATAAATATACAACATATAATATAAATACATGCGATATAAAGATAATAATTGCAATAAAATAGCATGTAAATAAATAATATATATTACTAATACACAATAAAAGATAAAGTAAAACAAAATATAAAATATGTATAATATAACAACAAAACTAAAATACTTGTTCACAATTGCCTAGTTCGTAATATTTTAGAATATTTCTATATAATAGGTCTGGAGACCATACTACTTTTTTGTTAATACTTTTAAGAAATTGTACTAATTTGATGTGTTAGTGTTAGCAATTGTTGGTAAACCTAATAAATAGAAAAAAATAATAATATATAAACATAAACATACATATATATAAATATATACACAAACTTATAATAAATTAACTAAATAAATTACAAAATTCCTCAAACAGTTACATAAAGCTGATAGATACAATAAATACATAATCATATAATTTATCCTAAAGTTGTCCGAACGACTGATACAGGAAATGCTCTTTAAGTAGTCGCTTAAAGATAACAATAGTTTGTACTTCCCGTATATGCAAAGGTAGGGCATTCCAGAGCATAATAGACTGAACAGTAAAAGATTTATTAAAAAATGATGTATTGTCGGTTGGTACTCTTAAAATGAATTTTCTTGAAGAGCGCAAAGGTTTCACCGGAAGCCCTACAAAATTAAACTTCTACTTTAGATAGGGAAGAGTAGAAGGGTGAAATAATACACTGTACAGAATAGAAAAAATATGCATGTTCCAGCGAAGTCGGATAGGTAACCACTTGAGATGTGAGCGAAATTGGGAAATATGGTCAAATTTGCGCAATCCAAATATGAACCGAATACTAGTATTTTGAAGTCTGACAAGCTTATTTAGCTGGTCCTCAGTTATGTCTACATAGCTTGCGTCGGCATAGTCGAGAATTGGAAGGAGAAGAGACTGTGCGAGCATATTTATTGTAGTAATGGAAAGAAATGATCGAAGGGGACGCAGTGAACAAAGAGCGACAAAAGTTTTCTTATTTACCTCATTCAGTTGGCGTATCCTATTTAAGGAATTATCAATATAAATATCAAGATTTTTGACATTGTCAAAGTAAGGGTTTACAACTTCATCGAATACGATAAGTGGTAAGAAGAACTAGTCAACGCTTGAAATAAAGTTCTGGCTACCAATAATTGTAGCCTGAGACTTTTTAGGAATGGCATTTAGGCCATATGATTTACTCCACTCATGAATAAAATTTAGATAGCGATTGCATTCGGCAACATCAACATCATCCGCATACATGTGGTAGAGAAAAAATATTTTATGAGTGATTGAATTAATGAAAATGGAAAAGAGTAAAGGTTACAACACGCCACCCTGCGGTACGCCTGCAGTAATATCACACCACGATGATTGAGTTTAATCGACACAAATACATTGCCGACGGCCACAGAGATAACTTTGAAACCAGTTAATTACTGATGGAGATATGTTAAGGGAACAAAACAGACTCTACATTATATAGAATTCAACAGTATTGAATGCATTACAACAAGGTTATGACTGTGAGTTCTTTATTATTCATACCCCACAGTATGTCATCAGTAACTTTGATTAAGGCGGTAGCCATACTATGACCAGGACGGAAACCCTATTGTAAGGAATTCAATAAATTGTGCTTATTAAGGAAAATGGTCAGCTGTTGGCAAATAACTTTTTCAAGGACTTTATAAAGGAAAGGTAAGATCGAGATTAGACTGAAATTAGAGAGGTTGACGGGATTAGATCTCTTAGGAAGTGGTATATAATATGAGCACTCTTCCAGGCTTGAGGGAATTTAGAGGAAGAGAGCGTAGCGTTAAGTAAATAAGTGATAATGGGAGCGATAATATCAAGGAGAGTAAAATAATGTCCTACAGACCGAATTTCGGTCCCCGCTGTCAGCCTCAACGGAGACTAGCCATCAGCGCAGGACAGGATTATAGTGCTCAAGTATATGTGCAAGCAAAAATGCACTCTCTATTTCCTCGCTCTCCTAGCCCGATGGGACGGTAAACTGACGCGACCGGAGAGAGATCAGGTGTAAGACTAACGGCTTTATGTGCTTTCCGAGACACGGGGGTGAAACACCGCCAGTTTCCTGACTCCGGGCAGCTACTAAGGGCTTCTTGATGGAAAAGCCTAATAACTGATTTCTTGGCCCGACCCGGGATTCAAACCCGGAACCCTCATGATCAGCAGTCGCACTATTACAACCACTAGACCAATAAGGCAGTACATATAAAAATGCTTAAGAAAGGATATAACGTGTTAAAGCCTTTCTTAAGCATTTATTACACGTATAACTTTAAATCATCCGGACAGCGGCCATCGGTCTAGATATTTTAAGTCTGACAATTTTTGATGCTGAAAGAATAAGTATTCAATAGAATTCTCTTTAATTTGATCAGTTACTTATTGTAGTAGATGGGACTATTATGAGATTAAAACTATTAAAACTAAAACTGTACCCTCTAGTACGCAACGACAATAAGTTGAGGCACGACTGGGGTGACCCAATCACACAAAGCCGCTAACATTTATATAATACATAAATTAGGCATAAGGTGATGTAGATTCTATTAAAAATTCTGCTTCTGTCAAAAATACGAAATTATTTTACGATATAACAATATGAAGAAGTAGCAATGTTGTGTTTAGTTGTTAATATCACCAAACGATCATGATATAGTCAACAAACAGTGTTCTTTATGATAATTTATTCTCATGTTTGGCCAATACACATATAAAAATCTCTTTATTTGAACTATAAGGATAATGAGAGTTTTGCTATAATTGTAGTGTTTATCAGTTTATTTATAAATAAAAGACTAATACGTAATAAAACAAATTCATAGATTTCAAATTAAACTTGAAAACATCTCAGATTTTATGATTTTAGATAGTTCTCACTAATATCTATTCAAGTAGTAATTAATTACTATAAAATTTATAAATTCCTACTACAATGAAATAACGATAGAACTAAAATATGAACGTTAGAATTTTCTAATTATTATGAATTTAGTTATTTAAACATATAAATGTATATCGTTTATTTTATTTTATTTATTAGTAACTGGAGGTAAAATGTTACTATTCTTTGTATTTCATGTTAGATGGCACTGTTTTGAAAAAGTGAAACGTAGATTTGGGGTAGAGTCGGCGTAGTTAAAATTACTACGCAACAGTTAATATAAATTTCATCCTTTTTTAGGCTTCATTTATAAATATATTAATTATCTAAAAATACATCAATCATTAAAAATAGAAATTAACATCTAAAGGAAACAAACAAAGAAGACACACACTCACACACATAAACGCACGCACACACACACACACACACACACACACACACACACACACACACATACATACACGCACGCAAGCACGCACGTTTAAAAACAAGATGCACTACAGTTTCACACAGGCGTACAACTACAGTTACACAAAGAGCTAATAATTACTTTATAAGTCACTTACTGTTATTTTTTCTTCATAAATTTATCTTTACTTACCTTTTGTATAATAGTCTCAATATTGTTAATAATTAAGGGAAAGAGCGAGATAGCCCCAACACAAGTATTATCAATTACTTACTGGGGATGTCTCATTTATAATTCATGTAACTGTTTTGAGACAAATAAACATTTTCATTTTTTTCATTTTTTTTCAAACAAAATACTTAACCCTCCTTTTTTGAATTTCCGTAATCGGATAAAAAGTAGCCTATAAGTTGCCCCGGCTCACTAACTTCTTCAACATAAAACACAAAACTTCTTAGAAATCTGTCCAGTAGTTTTTGCGTGAATCGTGAATACACATACATACAGACAAACATTTTAAAAACCACTAGTTTGGCTTTAGTGCCTTTTATTTAATCTCATGGACTTGTTTTTTCTAGAAAATATTAGAATAACATTCACCACTTTTCTGCAGATTTATTATATGCATAGATAAATATACACACACACATTTGTATATATATATATATATATATATATATATATATATATATATATATATATCTGAGCGTGTGGGTCTCGCGAGTTCAGTGTTTTCTCCATCCCAAAAGTGCCCAATTTGGCTAAAGAAGTTTTCAATTCAAAAATAAACTTTACTGCAGCAAATTGAATAAATGATAGAGGTGATATGTACACAAGAATGTACAGTTCTAGCATCAGAGGTCGGTACTTCATCGCCGGCGCAATCACAATTTCCCAGGCAATATCCGCATTTGATCCGCATTGCCGCTGTTACGAATAACTTTACTACCATAAACTAGAGTGTAATTGTTTTGGTGGAAGTTGATAGAGAAAAATTACTTAAAGCAGCCTCATTATCATCATCAACCTGTAACCAAAAAAAAAAAATTTTACGTTCAATAGTGGGCTCTCCTTTCATTTAATACTAATGATTTAGAACTTTTTTTATAAATCTTAAGTGACAAACGAACTTACCGTCTACCTAACGGCAAGCGGCTACTTCAGTCTATGGACACATGCAGCTAACTAAACAAAAAAGTCTACAGTTGCGTTGTCACCTCCGAAAACTAAGATGCTTCACAGCCTGTAGTGAGTACACAGCAGTACAGGCTTTGTATTTTACGACAGAAATAGCAAGAGGATGGTACACACCCAGACGGAATCGTAGATTAAAAAGTCCTAGATTAAAGAGTCCTACCACTTAGAACAATATCTGAAATAATGCTTAAACAAAGAAGGCTATAGTCTATATAAGTCAGGTCTGAGAATTTAGTTGGAATGCCTCACAGCTTGTAATCATACCGACTGTCTGCAACCTTTAGACCGGAATATATCAGTGCATGAACTACTGCTTAGCATCAGAAATAGTTAAGATTTAGAAATAGCTAAGTGCTTGCAGTCCATAGACAATTAAATTTAACATTAAATAAAGAAGGTTTAAGTGCGTTATCATGTCTGAGGACTGTGATGGAATGCCTCACAGCATGTAATCATACTGGCTCTCTGTCTTCAGTACGAAACACAGCTCTGCAAGCGCTCCTATTTGGTAAAATGGTTGTACCTAACCATAATTATAGCCTAGGCGTAAAATAAATTCTAAGACCTTGTAGTTAGAAAACTATCCCATCGCAATATAAAATATTGGTAAAAAATTTGATGCAAAACTTCAATGGTCCGAGGTAATACCCAGATTTTAATTACAATATATTGTTTCGCTAAAAGTACGTAGGACTTATATACAAATATACTTATACGTATTGGCAGGCGAAGGGTGGGGCGTCCCCCACTAGATGGAGTGACGATATGGTAAGACATGCAGGAGGACAATGGATGAAGGTGGCTCATGACCGTGTTTTGTGGAGTTCCGCAGTGGACTTGTGAAGGGCTGTAATGATGATGATACGTCTTGGACTTTGTGGAGTGATGTACTTCATTGAATGCTACTGGAATTCCTCAAAGAGTAGAACTAGATATGCTGAGTTTGGCTAAGTTTTGTTAGTTATGATGATACCTTACCTCCGGACTTGATAGTGTGAGCTGAAGGTTTACTTTATGACTGCTACTTGAACTCCTCGACGAGAACTAGGTGTCCCGATTTTGGACTCGTTTTGTTAGTCATGAATAGACCTTACTTCCGGACTTGATGGGAGTGACTTGAAGATGTAATTCGGTAACTGCTACTGGAACTCTGACAAATGGCACTACAATTCACAATTTTTTTATTTTTTCACGATTATATGAGCATTATGCGACGTGCACTTTTGGATTTACCAAGCTTTTTTTAAATTGAAATTTGATATTATATTATCGGAAAATTAGAAATATAGTGGTAATTATAAGATTTTTAGTGAAAACTTGTGTGTAATTAAACCAATTTAAAATTTTACGTATAATCATGTTATACGTAATATTTTTAATGCACTTAAAGCATACACAATTGGTTTTACCAATAGTTTATTTTCATATATTATCTGAACGATACTATATAAGTATTATACCAATAAGGAATATATATATTTTAAATAACGTAATTTTTAATGCACTTAAAGCATACATTTATGTTGGGAACTGAAACGGGTACCGGAAGACTGGTGCATAGCCGTTATAGTCCCAATATATAAGGGAAAGGGGTCGCAGCAGGACTGTAAAAACTACCGTGGTATCAGCTTGCTTAGCATTGTGGGTAAACTGTATGCTAAGGTGTTAATTGAAAGAGTTATTGAAGAAACTGATGGAAAAATTTGGGATGTGCAAGCTGGATTTATTAAGGGGATGAGGTGTACGGATCAAGTCTTTTCCATGCGCATGATAGTGGAGAAGTTTTTGGCTAAAAACCAGAAAGTCTTTTGTGCGTTCATGGACTTGGAAAGGGCTTATGACAGAGTGGACAGGAATGTGTTATGGCAAACACTGAACTCATTTGGGTTGAGCGCTGGCTTGATACAGGCATTAAGATCTCTTTATAGGGACTCTAGTGCTTGTGTCTGGATCAACGGGGTCTACTCGCACTGGTTTGGCATTCATAAAGGTGTCAGACAGGGATGTGTGGCTTCCCCGTGGCTGTTTTACTTATTTATGGTCAGTTGTTTGCAAACTTTGAAAGTTGAAGAATGTGGGTTGAGAATGGGTGAGTCAACCGTCAAATGCCTTTTGTACGCCGATGATCAAGTCATATTTGCATCGTCGGCGGCCGAGTTGCAAATGATGGTTACTTTAATGAATTGGTCATTGAAAGAAAGGGGTATGAAAGTGAACGCAAGTAAGACGAAAGTGATGGTTTTTGAAAGAGAAGAAAGTAAAACTTTATGTGAAATAAGAATAGAAGGGAAGTTTATTGAGCAAGTGGATGAGTTTGTATATTTGGGATGTTTATTTAGCAGGGATGGTAGATATTATAAGGATATAGAACGACGAGTGAACGCAGGAAATAGAGTGAATGGGGCTCTACACGCTATTATGTGGAGTCAGAATGTGTCAACTAAGGCACGTATGGCAATTCATAATGCTGTGTTAGTCCCTACTTTAATGTATGGTAGTGAAAGTTGGGTCTGGCAGAAGAAGCATGAGAGTAGAATAAATGCTGTAGAAATGCGTTCCTTAAGGAGTATGCTAAGGCTGAATCTGAATGACAGGGTGAGAAAGAGTGTAATAAGAGAAAAGTGTGGTTTGCAAGATGACGTTGTGATAAGGATTAAGACAGGAATGCTTCGGTGGTTTGGTCATGTAGAAAGAATGAACGAGTAAAGAGTGACAAAGCAAATTTATGTTGCGGAAGTGAACGGCAGGGTCGGGAAGGGACGCCCTAGACGAAGGTTTATCGACCAAATCGGCGATACATTAAAAATGGGCCAGATTAGGAGTACCCTTAACCGACGAGCGTGTATGCGTAGATATATGGATGTAAAAGAGGCGAGAGAGGTGTGTCAGGATCGCGCCAAATGGAAGTCCGTAGTCTCTGCCTACCCCTCTGGGTGACAGGCGTGAGTGTTTATGTAATATGCATACACAATTGGATTTACCAATACTTTATTTTCATATATTATCTGAATGATACTATATAAGTATTATACCAATAAGGAATATATATATATATATATATATATATATATATATATATATATATATATATATACATATATATATATTATAAAAAAAATAGGAATATATATAAGGAAGATACTAATGCCCATCCCCAGTTTCATTTCCCTCCTCTCTCGTGTGAAATACTTAGTGAGTGATGATAACACGGTTCATTTACAGGGATGACGCATCTATATTTAAATTATTAATTGAGGATAGATGTATATTTGTCATTATTTCTTGTATAAAAACGTTACGATTTATTTGTGTGATCCTGTCACGGTAAGTATAAAATATATTCAATAATAACTTTCGTAATAAATTCTTAAACAAAGCCGTACCCGTACAGTATCGATAACCTGAGTGCACTCGTTTCGTATTTCAAATAAAGCGATGTACTTTATAAGATACGCGTATATTTCATCGGTTACCTTGATGCGTTCTGTGATTTATATTCGTTCGTTGATATCGTCTTACAGTATACAATACCAAGTAATATTTCATTATTGATGTAAAACATCTATTGGCGCGCCTTTGCAGTATTACTCGTAAGCCGTGACGGCATATAGCCATAGGGCATGACTCTCTCTTATGCCGTCATATCGTATGCATTTCATATTAACTGGTCGTAAACGCGGTTACTGATAACGAAGTACCAGGTTTGAATTTGGGATCAGGCCAAAATCAGTAATTTGGATTTTCTGTTAGGAATTTTCAGTAATCAGGACGTTGGCGGTATTTTACCCCCGTGCCTTAGAAAGCACGTAAAGCCGATGGTCCTGCGTCTGATCTCTCTGTTGTCATGTTGGATACCGATCGAACTTTGAGAGTGAGGAAACAGAGAGTGCGCTCGTGCTTGCGCATATACTCGGGCATATTAATTCTGTTCTGCGCTGATGGCTAGTGTTCATAGAGACTGGCCGCCGTGGTCAATATTCGGTCTGGACAACATTATTATATGATGGCTTATATCGAGCAGTAGACTGTTGACGAGCTCTTTTTAGAAGAGATATTTTCTCTTAAGTTAATATTCTTCTTCTTCATTAGCCTTCCTTGACATTTTAAAGTATTGTAATTAATGTTTGGCGGTGTTGAAAATGGTATATAAAGTGATAAAAGCCAGCAATTATTATGCTAGGTGTATTGTAAAATAGTAGTGGCATCACACTAAAGAATACACTTCCAAGCCAGCAATTATTGCGATGCTTGTGGAGGTTTGCAGTCAATGCTACGTGGCGTTGAGGGTAAATGTGAGTTGTTCGACAGTCCAAAAGACCTGGCCGCGCTATCAAGAGACCGGTTCTCTAAAGAGAAGGTCATGTACTGAACCAAAGAATGATGGTTTTCTGGTGATTCAAGCGTTGAGAAACCCCAAATCTTCGTATGTGGACCTCAAGGACAACCTCGATGAAGTAAGAAATATGCAATGTAGTCAATGGACGTTCAGCAATAGGCTTTTTCGCTGCTAATATATGCAGTCATCACCCAGCCCACGGCCCTAAGTTACTCCGTGAACACCAAGTTACAAGGCTTAATTTCGCTCGAAATTGTGTGTTATGGACTCAAGAAGACTTTATTAATTTATTTGTTCATGCAAAGATAGGTAAATTATTATTCTATTCTTTCCTCAAACTAAAATCAGTTTATTGGCGAGTAGAGATAGAGTATTGGTACATTGGTATATAGGGTACGGGGAACATTGCAAAACGATAATGAGCAACTGTCTCTTACTATCCCACAACAAGTAAAAACATATAAGTGTGCAGTCAATGCAATATTCGTGAATTAATTAATTTCGCGTTTCAATTGCAATAACAAATGTTTACCTACTATAAACTAATAATATAAATTGCTGGCAAAATCATATAAAACAGGTATTGTTCCCGATGAAGCCAGGATATCTTTTTACGGTGAACACCCACTTCGGCGAGTGCTACGAAGACGGGGAGAACGCTTTGTTGTTGAGTATGTTTTGGGTTAGGAATAAACTCATTGGATTGTACGGAGTTAGTCTTTATAGAAAACGGCAAACTGATTGAACATTGATACATAACGGAAGTTCTAATTACTTATACACAATCCGCATTGACCACTCGTGGCAAAAACTCAATTTTTATGGATGATAACTCTCGCGCCCACCGGTCCTGCGATGTGAAAGCGTATATGCTATAGGTTAGAATTCATCCTTTTGATTGGCCAGCTCGAAGTCCCGACCTGTATCCCATAGAGCATGTCTGGGACGTTCTGAGGCAATGAGTGAGATCAGTGCAGCCGGCCGGTCTATTTGAGAGCTAAAGAAGTTAGATTTAAAAAAAACCATAAATAATATACTCGCTAGCATGTCCAGACGAATGCAAGCGGTGATTTAAGCAAGAAGTAGTTACTCTCCATACTAAACTTTTATCTGCTTTTATTTTATTAAATACAAAATCAAACAAGAAAACTTGTTTATTGGCGCGTCGTTTATCGGAGAGTGAGTGGCGTGGTAGAGAATTGAGGGTATATCGTGAAACTCTCACTCGTTTGTGCAGTATTATGTTCAGTGTAGGCGCCGTGCGCGAAAAATTTCGCCTAAGTCATTGGACGAGTGCTAAGACTCGTATGCTAGTATCGTGGTTCTGTCTGTTGTAGTAATTCTTCTAGTACAAACAAGGAGATGGTGTTGCTGAGAAGTTACTCTGTGTTACGACGAGATGGTTAGTGTTGCTGTTGGTTTGCATACTGTGGTGGTATCATGTAATTACGTCCCTTATGTTAAATTACTGTGTAATCGTGACGGGTAAATATTAAGGTATGGTCGCACGGTAATTACTCTATACTTAATTTATAGTTCAGTACGCTGTTTTATTGCTGATAATGATTAATTGGTTAAGCAGTAGAGCAAGTTGAACATCGTCAGTCACCTCTCACACTATTATTATTTTTAACATGCAACCTTCTGATATATTCCCGATGTTAACGACATATTTAAATATTACTTAGCGAGCACGTAAACTATCAGTGCTTTGAACTTTAACATAATGCATATAAATTTATTCAAAATGCTATGATAAAACTGACGAAAACTATTCCTTGCTAATTAATTTACAAAATTCTGAGACACAACAAGACTACCTAAAATTATCAAACAATCTATAGATAACATTGACACCGGTCCATTGCTTAGATTTTGATGACAATAGTCTGTATATGCCGAAAACATAGGCATAAGGGGAACCCCTCTCGATCTGTTCAAATCCTACCTAAACAATCGCAAACAAACAGTCAAAATAGGGGAGTTTACTAGCTCACAAGAAACAATTTCATACGGTGTCGGGCAGGGAAGTGTCCTTGGTCCGACATTGTTTCTTATATATATTAATAACCTATGCAATATGAGTATTGACAGCAGTCACATTTTCTCATACGCGGATGATACTGCCATAGTCTTTGCTGATAACACTTGGACAAAAGTTAAAAGGTCAGCCGAAATCGGCCTGTCTAAGATTGCAGTTTGGCTTAAGCGTAACCTCCTCACACTAAACGCCTCCAAGTCCAATTACGTATGCTTCACCAAGTATACACACACTCAACCACCACCCGAATTCCAAATAAAGATCCACTCATGTACTACCCCCCCAATTCCCGACTGTTCTTGTACGAAAATTGACAGGTTACAGTATACTAAATACCTGGGTATCATGATTGACCAACGCCTGTCCTGGCATATGCATACTGAACTGATCATGAATAGGGTTAGGAAATTAATATGGACTTTTAAAACATTACGACACGTTGCCTCAAAGAACCTTCTGCAGAAAGTCTATGTATCATTAGCCCAATCTATCCTTACATACTGTCTGCCATGTTGGGGTGGAACAACAAAAATTAAATTTTTAGAACTTGAGAAGGCGCAGCGATCTCTGCTTAAGGTTATGCTTTTTAAACCCTATAGATTTTCAACCCAAAGCCTTTACCTAACCTCTAACCTACTCTCTGTAAGAAAACTTTACCTACTCCACCTTATTCTGAGTAAACATAAATCCCTCCCGTATGACCCCAAAAAACCGATTATGAGTAGCAGAAGAAGCTACATGGTCGCTCCAACTGTCCCAGTTAGATCTGTTTTTGCCAAGCGGCAGTATGCAAGGCAATCTTCCCACTTATATAACCTATTGAATAAAGAACTAAACATCTATCCTCTAAAACTCCGTGACTGTAAAATATCTGTGACTGATTGGCTTAAGACTAAAACCTATGATGACATTGAGGCTATGGTATCATCGTTACCATAATCTGTCTAGTAACCAACAGGACCGCAGTAACGAAATCGTTAGTGGAGGAAGCTTTGCCTGGCTTCTTCCGGTCCCAAGACATTGTCGTAGGGCTAACCTAAACCTAAACCTAAACTTAAACCCAAAACTCATATCTACACGCAGGTCAACAACATTAACCCATAAACACAACGAACGAACGAACACACACACACACACACACACACACACACACACACACACACACACACACACACACACACACACACACACACACACACACACACACACACACACACACACACACACGCACACAAACACGTGTGCGCGTACACTCAAAGCCCCACTCACTACATCACACAAGTGCGCTTCTTATCCTTTTTGTATTTGTACCTTCTTTTCTTTTATTTTGTTTCTTACATACACTGTATAATGTTAAGTGGAAGAGCGGAGCCACCTAACACAAGCATCTCTTTGCTTAAAAGGTGTTCTCCAAACCCTGTATCTTAAAGCTTTATGTAATTGAAATAAACATTTTTATTTTATTTTTTTTTATTTATTTATGCCTAAGACAAAACAACCCCAATGTATATATATATAATCCGATGAACGTTTACGATTATTCGAGATCGCCTATATTATACGCCTAATCATCGTCCTCTTTGGAAAACTACCTGTTCTAGTTTAATGGTGTCGACGGATTACAAATGTGATCCAAATATTTTTTAATAATTTATTCCTAAAAACATTTTGTTTTAGTTAATTTAATTTCTTACATTTTTATGCAGACAATGTTTTTCTACACCGTAAAATTGCACATAAAATATAATAATTTCTATCTTGTCGCGTTAAGTTCCAAAGTACGCGGGGAAAATGAGAATTGCAAAAAAGCGTTTTTAATATTTAGAAATCTAAAATAATAATTAAGTTTTTTGACACAATTCGATCTTTACTCAAGTAGTAAAATAAAACAAAAAGGAAAGATTATAATTGTCGGCGTTTCATTAACGAAGCTCGCTACGAGCTCTTACAAACATTGGCTTACAAAGCCAATGAGCGTGTTCTGGGTTGTTTCAACGAGGAAATTTCTCTCGCAAATGTATTTATTTCGACGTTTTCTAAATTATGAAACGAGAGAGATGTTTGATTTAAAAATGGAGCAATGGGGAACATGCACACGTTTCTACTTTAAAATGAACGTTGATGATATTGTATGTTAAAATCTAGGTTGAGTTTTTTGATAGGAGTGTACCGAGGATGCCAAAATTCAAGCTGAGAAGGCTGTAAAGATGTTAAAATAGTTATAAAAATAATATCTAAAATTATTAATCCAAAAACTTCAGTAGGAACGTAGTACAATCAGTAAGGCTTTTGCCTTGATGTATCGAAAGGTTGATGAGTCAAAATTATTTTAAATTATTGTAAAATTTGGTTGAGGTAGGCAGATAAGCAGCAGTTTATCTGCTGTTTCATTTCCCTTTGTCACCTCTTACTTCACCCACGAGATGATAATATAGGGTCCAACAGGCAGGATAGTGGCAGCAACGGCGCAGTGGCTCAACGTTTAGCCGTGGGTTCAAATCTCGCGTGTAAACAACTCAATCAGGTGCAATTTATGTTTGTAAAATTATATAGGAAATGATCAAGGGAAATCTTTAGTGGGGTTAAAAATTAAAAAATAACCGTATATGCAAATAAAAAAGAGCACCATAGTGCGGCGAAGGGATGAGTTTTATTGACAATTTAGAGACAAACTAGTAAACAAAGTTCGAGTCTAAGAACGAGGAGCTGGTATATTTATGTCTTCAGGTTTGGCAGTAAAATTGCAATATATGGAAGGCCTAAGGACGCACTCGCGTCGTATTTCAAGCGAAGTGACGTAGTTTGTCAGATATAGGTATTTCATCGGTTACTTTATTGCGATCTGTGATTTATGACCGTGGATGGTTCCTTTCGTATTTTATACCGTATATTCTCTATTGTAAGTAACTTTGAAATTTATGGTACTAGTAAACTGTATAATAATACAGTATACTATATATTTTATAATTTGTTTTAAAAAATGTTATCCTATAATGGGATTTTCTCCTGTATCGTGAAGATAGTTTAC
Source organism: Parnassius mnemosyne (assembly GCA_963668995.1). Taxonomy (NCBI): domain Eukaryota; kingdom Metazoa; phylum Arthropoda; class Insecta; order Lepidoptera; family Papilionidae; genus Parnassius; species Parnassius mnemosyne. The sequence goes on along the minus strand of CAVLGL010000001.1, from coordinate 4,995,174 downwards.
AAACAAATTACATAGGACAAACATCCAGACCCGCAACAATTACATTTAAGCCATACAAATACTTGCTCCGAGCGGGATTCGAACACGCAGCCCCTTAGCGCCGCAGCTCAATGCTAAGCCATTGCGCCAAGGAGCAATCTGTATAATTTAAGTTTAATAGTCACCAAGAGAAGAGTCACCAGACACACTGCTTAAATCGTCCGCAATAGACGCGAACGCTGAGGGATCACGCAGATTTTTGTACATGGTAGAGCCAGGCTGCAGCTATAATAGTAGTATAGTTGTAACATGAATGGGTTGGCTAGACCAGTGAAGGACCACGCTCTCACAGAATACTAGCTTAAAATAGCAGCATAACGCTGCTGTGTTTCGTATGGTGGGTGTAGAGAACCGGAGACACTTTTTACTGGAAACGAGGCATTCCATCTTAGTCCTCACGGTTGACACCGTATCTGAATTTTGATTCGAAATCCAGGATAGATAGGCCACATCAACCACTTACCATCAGGTGAACTGTGTGCTTGTTTGTCACCCTTTTTCTATAAGAAAAATATTTGAGATATAAGTATAATCTTCATTACAGCCTATCAAAGTCCACCACTAAATGTAGGTCTCCGCATAGATTCCCTCATAAGGGGTTATTTGCCATAGTTGCCACACTTGGCAGGCAGGTTGGCAACCACAGCTTTCCTGGTCCGCTCTTTCGCTTCTTACGAAACCCACGAGACGAAATTAGGTAGTACTGACACTGCCACTGCATGTCGTAGGTAGAATAACACATATTACATACACTTATAATAACACGTATAATAAACATTGGAAACACAAATTAGGTGTAGTAGACCTATTAGAAAAGCATTATAAATTTACACATTAATAAAATAAATTATACGATCTTTTCTAGGTTAATTTAAAAAAAATCTTTTTTTATAAATTCCCGACGAGTATTATTAATTTGGTGAAGTGCTGCCGTGATGGATTGAATTCAATAAAAGACTCGGAGTAACGGACTTCAATTACCGTACCTTTAGCCGCTTTCAGTAGATCACGTTTAACTAAATCTCTATCCGGCGCCTTGTCGTTTTAGAGAGCTATATTAATCTTGTTAAGATGACTACCGTTACATCACTGGTCACATCGGGAGTGTTGCGTATGGCTCCAATAATCACGTAATCTCTCAATCTTACTTAATATCTTTGGTTACTTATAAACTATGTTCCTACAGTCAGTGTTTTATTTTCTGGGCTATAAAAATCTTGGTCTTTAAGCCGACTCTATGCAGCAGACATGTATGGCGCATAATTTGAAACCTTGGTTTTGTTCAAACGCTTAATAAACACGAGCTTCATGAAAGTTACGTGGTTGAGCCATGCTGCAGCCACAATATAGGTCGGCTTGACTGAAGAAGGACCACGCTTTCAATATACCAGCGTAAAATATCAGCTTAATGCTTTTGAGTTTTATATGGTGAATGTAGAGAACCGGAGAATCTTCTTACTGATAACGAGGTATTCCACCTTAGTCCTTAGGAGTGAAAACGCATATGCAGTTTGATTCTTAATCGAGGATAAAATTAGATATATGTGGGCCACAGCATGCACTTATCATCAAGTGGACAGTGTGTTTGAAAAGCCTGCCCACCATGTATCCGCGGCAAGTACAGCCTCATAATCGACGATCTCAGATGATGCATCCTATGGGACGTCATAGTAGTGCGGACATTTCTATCCAGGGCGTTAACATCAGTTTGTGTCCACCTAAATATGACAAAGGTATATATGTGAACAGCCATGACCCAACCGTTAAATGCGTGTTTCTTATTCACACCGGATAAAATGCTGCTAAGCACTTTAGCTAAGTGTGCATAAAACACATCGCAAACTGTTTCATACCCGCGTCATCTATACGAATGTTCTGTGACATACCCAGGTATTGGTATGTTTTAGCCTCTGAAAGGGTCCTTATGTTGATGGGCATAGATAAATCTATGCCCTTAGAGTTAGCAACCCTTCTCCATTCATTATGGAGGACCATCCTCAGCTCTATTCTAATAGAATTACTAAAATCACAGGTGATGTTTAGCAATTCCAAAAGATGGAAGCGACTGGAGGCAAAAAATTTGAGATCATCCATATAGAAAAGGTGGTTCACTTTTGTACTTTCTTTCCGAAGCTGAAATCCCCTCCCGGAGTCCTCCAGTAAGATACTGAGAGGGTTCAGGGAGAGGCAAAACCAGATTGGACTCAAACAATTGCTCTGGAAAATACCCCTTCTTATTCTTATGTGACTTTCCGCATACGTCATCCGCTTGCCTAGACGACAAAGGATTGTACTCCCCTGCCCCATACACTTCCAGAGGAAGTCTCTTACTTTACAGTCAACCTTGTACAGCTCGAGGACCCTCTTTAACCATGTATGGGAAAACGAGTCGAATGCCTTTCTATAGTCTATTTAGGCGGCGGAGAAGTTCCGACGGTTGCGTTTAACCACTTTGCCAATGACCGCGAGAATGAGGACTGTTTCCTTGGTTCCACGACGGCATCCATTTTGAGCTTGCGACATTACCTGAATTAAATTCAGGTGACGAATGATTCGCGTACTCAAAGTGGATATCAGTGTCATGTATTTATGGGTAGACACTTAAGGCGGTGGTATCTGCTCGGGTCTTTAGGAACCAAAGGAGTTATACCAGTAGTGAAGAAGCTCGGGAGTGACTTTTGGTCGAGAGCCGCTTGAAACTCTCACTTCACACACAACAGGTACTTCGAAATAATGAGTCAGTAATAAATCAATTTTCCGGTAATACGTTCATTTTATTTCAATCGCATACATATACACTACAGTTTTGTATGGTGATTGTAGGGAACCAGAGATCTTTTAAACTGGAAAAGAGGGGGTGACAACGCATCTGCATGTTAATTCATAATTGAGGGTAAATATATATATCTACGGGCCACGGCATCAAGTATTTGTATGGCTTAGAAGTAATTGTTCCGGGCCTGGATATGTGTTCTTGTGCAATTTATGAATGTAAACTGCTTCCACGATACAGGAGAAAATCCAAGTGTGGGGGGATAACGTTTCTTTTAAAAAGGAAAAAAAAGGAAAAGCTGTTTTATGCATAGCACAAAAACAATTCCTGCCGACATTATCAACTCCTTGAGTGTAGGGTTCTGTGACAGTAAACATTTTTAAATCAAAAAGCTGGGTTGTCCTCAAAGTTGTTAGAAACCGCGAGATCGATGTACGGAGAACGATTTGATAGCGATCCTTCACTCACCTACTTCGGATGTTATGCTATATAGGTATAACATTGATATTATATTGTACACATATTTTTTTTATCTATAAAATCGTGGTTCTAATCAATTTTCTAATCAAATTCATTAGGCACAAAACTTAAAAAGGAGCAAATTCGCGGAGTGTTAATAAAACATTTTATAAAAACTTAAAAAAAAAATACTTATAATTTTTATAGTAAATAAAGTTAATTAGTCCAGCCCACGTCTTGTTACTTACTAACTTAGACACTGTCGCATATAGACATCAAAATGTTTCAGACAGACGCGTTATCTTTAAAGTCTAAGATCTCGTTACCGCAAAGTAAGATGTCCAGTAATCTACATTCACGATACGAAGAAAGCTTTATGTTGGTACGCTGGTATTCTGTGCGAGCTTGATCCTACCTCAGTCAAGCGAATCATTCGCACTGCTACCATAATATTGTAGCTGCAGCGTGGTTATTCCATGTAGTCTCACGACAATTATTATCCCGTTGCAATAAAATAGAGAAAGAAGTTTGACAAACAGAATTTTAATTTCTTAGGTTATTTTCCCAATATTCTGATACTGGACGAGGCAGGAGCTCTTGGGTGATGACTAAATTGATTCAATTTAATTTAAAAATTTAAATTGTTGCCTTTTTTCGTATATGCATGTAATTTAAGAACTTTGAAGACTATTTATTGAAAGATTATGGGCAAAGAACTTATGTGTAACGTTATAATATAATATTAGGAAACACTCTAGACTAGAATTATTTGATAGGCCGCCTTTTGGGATATTATTGTCAATTGCATTAGAATGCCACATACTCGTATTATATTAAACATGTATATTTAAAAATACTATATGCACACGTATATTTACTGACTTATCATGCTGCATTTAAATATGATGATTGTGTAAGGCAATTAATCGCTTTAACCACTCTATTACCTTCCGTGGCTGTTGATGGAAACGCTTAAAAGCTTTTGTGGTTTCCAATAAACAGTGTTTTGTTCTAACCTCAGTTTATACTAAATCTATCGTGGTATGATCATCTAGTTTGCTTCAGGCGTAAAGAATCGCTAACCTAAAGTTACTCACTCTACCCTCTAAGCGTGATGCTTGAGGCAAATCCTCGCTATAATACTGGTGTCTTGAAGGGAAGAGTGAAGGGTTAAAACAACAGGACGAATATATTTCCAGCTATGGAATTTAAGGACTGATGAAGCAGTAATACGAGTGTGTCAAGACAGTGGATTTGAATTCACAACCTTTTAGTTTCGTAGTCACAGCGGTAGCACGCTAATTAAATACGAAAAACAATCAAATTTAAAGACTTATTGTTCCATCTTTCTCTTTGTTTTATTTCTTGAATTTAATATAAATTATGCCTGTTTATATAGGAGTCATTTCATTTATTTATATTAATAGCAACCGTGAATAGCGCGTGCCAGTTATAAAAGAATATGTAACACAATAGAAGTGACAAAGTGAGTTCTACAGCGTCAGTCGTTTCTATTGTGTGTGTAATGAAATTGCTGCAAATGAAAGTACACATGAATGAGCTTTTATATTCTACCTTATGTTTGTCAATTGTACTCAATATTTAGAGTTCTCATTAATTTTTAACGTGGTAGAGCTGCGGCTATATTATGGCTGCAGCAGGAAAGAGTTGACCGGGGAAGGATCCCGCGCTCACATAAAAACCAGCGTAAAATAGAAGCTCAATGATTATGTGTTTCATATAGTATATGTAGAGAACCGAAGACCCATCCAGCCTTCAGGGGTGGCAAAGTATCTACATTTTGATCCTTAATCAAGGCAAGATGTAGGTATCTATGGGCTACAGCATCCACTTACCATCAGATATACTTAGTGATCGTTTGTTAGCCTTATTCTACATAAAAAAGAAAATTTCGAGATTATATCTAATGCGTGGGTCTACGTGCTAAAGTATCACGTTGAGAATTAATTTTAATATTCGATCAAATACATATCTAGGATTATTTTTTACGTGGTAGAACTACGCTGCAGCTATATTACGGTTGTCGCACGAATGGGTTGACTCGAACGGGGAAGGACTACGCTCTTACAAAATACTAGCGTAAACTAGCAGCTTAACTTAATACTGTTGTGTTTCGTATGGTGAGTGTAGAGTAACGAGGCATTCCATCTTAGTCCTCAGGGGTGACAACACATCTGCATATTGATTATTAATCGAGGAGAAATGTAGATGTCAAAAGGTCTTTCTTAAAGTTTCTTCGTCTACACCGGTTCGCAAGAGTGTGGGTTGTTAAATTGTCTTAAGCTCTACCTCTCTCTACTAATGCATAAATTTATTTGTTCTACAAATTCAAATATGTCATCAGAACGTCTGTGGAAAAATCGAAAAAAATGCAAGTGTGTTTCTTTATTTCCTTTAAGAATCATAAGGGCGCGTTCCGACGACACGCACCCGCTACGCGAACGCCACGCGCGTCAGCACCCCAGTCTAACTCGCTTTGAAATTTGTTGCATATAATTTGAGTCTTATGACATATCAATAAATCTGAAATTGTATAGAAAGCGCGGGCGTAGGGCGTAGCGGGGCGAGTGCAGAACGTGTGCGGTTGAACGTCGATAAATGCAATTTCAGATTTATTGATTTGCCATAAGACTCAAATTATGTGCAATAAAGGGGAATGCCCACCGTTCATAGCCACTTCAGCCATGGGTGCGCACATATAAAAGCGTATGGAAATGATAATACGCAATTAAAAGAATTTATTTATTTAACAAACTACAGATAATACAGAGAATATATTATGATTCAACTTAAGCTTAATGAAAACTTTACCGTGTACCACAAGCCACCGACTTAAAATTTGACAGCTAAGCTACACCTTAATCTATAAAATATATATAACGTGACACTATTAAACAGCAATTGGCACAGTCAACAGGCGGTAAATCGGCAATACGTAATTAAATAATAGTGCATTAAAGACGTGAGTCTTGCCACCGCCCACTTCGCCGCGTCAAAAACCGGTCGTTCCTGCGTCGCTTATACAGGAAGGTGATAAAAATTGAGAATGAATGAATGAATGAAAATGCATTGCTTTGTCAGTCTATCTTTTGAAGTTTTCCTAAAATTTACTCTTGCCTTTTATAATTGCTGTAAAATATTATACTGTATTTTTATAAGTTCCATTTTGATATAATATGCAAATTTTCCAATAATATGTCAAATTCGAAAAATGTCACAATCATTCTATGTCCTTAGAATATATTTTTAACATTTTACAAATCTTATAAGTTTTGTTTCCACTGAATATAGAAAATTGGGCATAGATTTCTCGTACGTTACTATTTTATAAACGATTCTATGTCCTTAATACTGTCTAACACTGAAGAACTTACTACTTCACTTTTCAAACACCATTTAATAAATATGCAGAGTGCTCACAACTTGTCCAATCCATACTTATTCAACACACTGTTCTTTCCTTAGTCTGCCTGTAGTCTAGTGATTAAATCCGTTTGGTAGGTCCCTTAATTTGCCATTTGCTCGTTTGCCGGTGTTCACAACCACAATTTGCGGCGTGATGGTAGCACTATAACTCCCGTGAAGTTTTCCATAAATATACCGATGCCAGGAGCTAGAGATCCTCAGTGGCAAAAACCCATCGACGTCGTCTTCTAACCATAAATCCGACTGGAAAGACCATCTATAATCGCGTACTGTTTTACTACTGGTAGGAAAGGTAAAATAAAAAAATAAAAGGTAAACAATTAAACACATGTGTTTCGAATGGTGAGTCTAGAGACTTTTTACTGGACACGAGATATTCCATCTTAGTCCTCAGAGGTGATAATGCATCAGCATTTTGATTTTATTAGGATATATGTATTAGTACATATTATTAGGATATATGTAGAATTCTATGAGCTAGTATCCACTTAACATAAGGTGGACTGTATGCTCGTTTGTCACACTTATTCCATGAAAAAAAAAACGTTTGTCAGTTAACCCATTTAAAAATATCTTTGTTGCAAGCAAACATAAACGTTGCCTCATTAGACTAGTCTGTCGTAATCCTTTTTATTTACGTAAATTAAAAAGATCAGCGCTAATAAGTGCATCCAGGAGAAAATAAAATAAACGTGGAGTTCTATCGCGACCTGTCGCAACGCATAAATATCCCTGAAGATACAAGCAGCCAGCTCACGCAGCTCTAATGCAGACTGCGGTTTCGTTGCCGGCGTTCATTTAAGGCCTTAACAGGGGTTGAAATGCCTAAATCTTGGATATTTAAGTAAAAAAATCTCAATAACTGTTCACTTAAACCACAAAGAAAAAATACAGGGTAACAGAAGAGGACGTAGTAAATGTTTTTAATTGAACAAAATTGTATTTTTCTCAACCCCTTATATGAAAAAAAATCCCCAAAAAGTACCTTTCTTTGTCATATTTTGCAAAATTTCTCCAAAACGGCACAAGCTTTTTAAATAGTTCTTACACCAAAAAAATGGTCTTAAAAATATTAATATTTTTAATTGAGTGTTTTATTTTTATTCCCCGTTTTATAAGAGAATATATCATTTTTCCCTGAAAATGAATATATTTACGCGAGCGCGCATGCTCCGTCGCCCTGTCGCAGTCCGTTTTCGGACATCGTCGAGGGTGGACTGCGCGTCGGTGTTGGAGCGACTTCCTTCAAATATATATTAGTTTTTTAAAAGTTTATACTCAATTATAAATATTTTAATGACTAGAAATACCTAATTTAGTAAATATCTGTACACTAATAACTGTAAATATTATTTTCTAAATAAATTAATTTATAAAGTGCCCATAAAAGAAGAAATTTTCACGGCGACGTTGATTAGTAAAATTGAAAAATGAATTTTTATATAATTTAGATGTGGAACGACGAACATGCTCTTTTTACTTAGATTTCGATAGTTTTTAATACCTATGTAATTTAATTGTTGCATATTTTTATTAATTAGTTGATACTCAATTTTATAATTATGTATTACAATAAAACGCTGTTTTTATGAGTATGACTATATAAAATATTGTTAGGGAGGGAAATATAGATACAGATACTTACATTTGGGTACACTGTTATCAAATTAAATCAAACAATTTAAATAAATAATAAAAATGGTGCTTCCTTAAGTATAAATAACTATATAAAGACATTCTTGGGTTTATGGTTTTTTTTATGTTACACAAACTATCATCTAAAAATGTAAAAATTTTAAATTGGAGAGGGGTTCCTCTACGTGATAAAGTTAGAAATGAAGATATTCGCAGTAGAACCAGAGTAGCTGACATAGCCCAACGGAATATTACAGTAAAATAGCAATGGGCTGGCTATATAACTTGGAAAACCGATAAAAAATAGGAAGAAAGGTTCTCGAGTGGCAACATCGTATAGGTAAGCGAAGTAGTACTCAACATTTATTAATTAAGCACACACACACACACACACACTCAAATAGGTAGAAAATAATACTTACCTAGTACTACTAGGCAAGAGTGAATAGATTTTTGTTAAGTCAGTGTGAAAGCTCTGTGAAAGTTTGCATTTAGATATAATTTTTCTAACCAACCATAAAAATATAATGAGAATATGTATATAAGTATAAAGGTTGACTCACACAGGACAGTAATAATATAATATTATATCTTCCATTATCTACGCATGAAAACTTTTAAAAAATCTCAATCCCGAGGTATGTGCATATTATATTAAGAGGCTGAATAGAGCCACATTGATATGCATGGGGATCGTTTTATAATTTCACGTCGTTATAGAAAAATTGTACGTATTTTAGGTGGCGGTTTGTAAAACACGATTCTACAAAATTTCACTCAATAGAAAATAATTGCAAAGTTGCTTCTGAAAATACTTAAATTTTCAACGTCAATTTTTTCTTACGTGGTAGAGCCATGCTGCAGCTATATTAGTAGTAGGTATAGTTGTAGCACGAATGGGTCGGCTCGACCGGGGAAGGGCCATGCTCTCACAGAATACCATATAAAATAGCAGTTCAATCCTGGTGTGTTTCGTATGGTGAGTGTAGAGAACCGGAGAACCTTTTTACTGGAAACGAGGCATTACATGTTAGTCCTCACGGGTGACAACGCATATACATTTTAATACGTAATCGACAATAGATGTAGATGTCTATGGTCCGTAGCAACCACTTACCATCAGGTAGACTGTGTGCTCGTTTGTCACCCTTATTCTATTAAAAAAAAACTTTCTGAGATTTCAGTAAAATAATGTTAAGTATTGTAGGCACTCGTAAAATTATGTGTCTCATGTTAAAAAAGCTATTGGGCTATTTTAATTTTTAATAAAGTGATTTTACTTTATACGTTAAATAATTTATTTACTCTTCTATGTCAAGAACCGGTTTTTTCTGTCACTCCTATTGAATTTGACAGTGCTTGCTGAAATTTAGCTTCTTTAGATGGATCAGAATCGCGTGCTGATCCGGCTGTTAGATATGGCAAAAATAATCGAAAATATTTATTTTTACTTTCATGCCGAAGACTACCTTGTTTTATTTTATTACGGTCTCATAATATTTATTAGGTTATAAAGCAAATATTTACAAAGGTTTAGATTATTTTGTTATTCTATTTTTTACAGTTATTATCACGTCTTAGCTTAACACCAAGAATTACATTAGAAATTCTTGATGGGATACGATGTAACGCACATACTTTATTTTCATCAAGAACTACAATATATATATTTGTTTTTCTTTTTTTTACCAGTAGAGTTCCAATACAATCTTAAAAAAGTTCAATGAATTAAAAACTGCTGATAATTATATAATTTAAAGTCAGTGTTTTACATTTAAAAATCAGTTATAAAGTGCCAAAGTTCTTATTTTCATTTGGATTAATTTAATTCGAGACTAAAATAAATTTGAAAGGGCTTTTATCTGCAATAATAATTTTCATTAAAAATAACATAGACTTATAAAAGTCATATACACGGTCAATCATACTGAAGATTGTCAATTGTACTACAAAATATTTAAAAGACTATTTTCATTATAATAACCCGAATATCATCATTAATGTTTGACTGGCACACTTAAAATTTTATCCCATGGCTACATGATTGACTATTATATTATGATAAGTTCATGCTTTTCTATAAAAAGTTGCAAAAAATTTTAAATCACGGACCTATTGGTTTGTTTTACTTTTCGCTTAATTAGTGAAAAACAAAATGGACTGATCTAAAAGTTTACTTTCTTGTGTGAAAAGTGCTATTTAGAATTTTATGCAAGTAATAATTAAAGTTTCTATGTAAATAAGTGTAACATAGCGGGTATTATATTCAATGGTAGCGGCCATCCATATTTGCAAAGCCAGCATCATTTTCTGTACAGTAACCGGCAAAGTGTTGCTCAAGGCACTATAAACAAAGCAGCTGATAAAAATGTTACACTCATATCTGTTAACAAAAACTGTTTCTGCAAATGGTCTTATAAATAATAATAACTATTCCGCCGTGTTAGGTGCAGGAGCTATTATTAGATGGAGGAGAGGTATAATTTTGTTTTATAAATGCGCAATCAATTATGTTTTGTCTGCAATTGAGCATAAAATAAAAAATAACTTCATCCAAAGAGCATAATTGGCATTATACTCAGGCCCATCAATTGGTATAGAAAAAAATTATTTTACCAGGTTTCAAAAAATCAAAAAAACATAAATAATAAAATCAAAAAATTTATATATGTATGTCTATACATACATATAATGATTTATGGCCACTTAGTAACTGACGGTGACTCAGTATAACATCCTACAGTCACGCCGAAACTAAGAGGAAAGAAACACTGTAAAAGGTAATAATTTATTGCGGAAATTTTGTGATAAAATTAAAAATATTACAAAGTTATCCAAGTTAATCTAACTTAGTCTAACTTATCCTTATGCGTTACAAAAAAAAAACAAATAATAAAATAGTGAGATGGCGTCACTTTTTAAGAAGATATAACAAAAATAAACAAAACAATAAATTTCAAAATAGTTCAGTATTTAATTGATTTTATACCGCTGACACTTAATCACGCTTTTCGAAACCACGCCAGTTGTAAACAATACTTGTGTGAAAAGACAAATTCTTCTTTTCAAATTTCCGCCGAGTTGTAAGTAGAAAGCCATATAGGTCATGTGTCAATTTTATTTAAATATATTTTATATTAAGTGATGTTGACTACGTTTCGTCAATTAACCATTGGTAAAAATTAAAACAGGAATTTTACAATTGTGTTTACAAGAAACATTATTAGTTGAACCTTGCAGCTTGTTCATTATTTTTATTATAAATACCTAAAAATGTATATATTATTAATAAATAGTTCCCATAATATTTTGTATTATTTTTTATTTTGCCCTATCTGCAATGTTCTGCGCTCTATAGAAAATGTGGCGTATGACATGACTGACAATCTCTCGAACGTTTTATCTAGATACAAAGATGTTTTACGTTTTTGTCGCTTTCACATGATATATTGTCAGCATAAGGTAACTGTATCTGAACAAATAAGAATATTGCTACAAAGTAAAGTAATAGGCTATACAAGTCCCTCTACTGAGCACAGGACTCTTATTTATTTCTGAGAGGGTTTTAGGGCAAGGAAATGTCAGCCGCGCTGCCCCAATGTGTGTTGACGAAAATTGCAATTACAAATTTCATTCGTGCTGTCGGGGATCAAACCCGGGAAAAATTTACAGCGAACACTTTGACCCAGATCTACTAATACGACACAAATAAATACGATTTAACATATATAATAAAAATCTTACGTACTTGAAACTTGAACACTTGATAGCTCCTGACGCCTACCGGACAAAGCTACAGCACAATGTAATTGAAGATGCGTAACCGCGACATAATTCTCAGTGATGCGCAAGCATAACAGGCAGTATCTCACTTATATAATTGTCATTTCTGCAGTCTATTAATCTTTGCACTTTTATAAGTAATACAGAACGTAGTAGCCAGACGGTGTTGACGTCGGCTAAAACCTCTGCGATCGCCGTTTCGTCAAGGTCATTCAGGCTAGTTAAAGCCTTAAACAAGGAAATTGCCGCGCCGTTTAAGCAAGAAGGATCGCTAAATTAACATAAATGCTTACTGACATTTATTTCTCTAAATGCTATTATGCAAAACAGCTAACACAATTTATATTTCTCTTCGACATGTAAAGCGATAAGGTTTAAGTTTAATTTATAGACGAGGGATTTACTTTTTTACTGAAGTCGACACTGGAAATGCTTATGTAATGACTAAGTTTTATATGTAAGACAAAAATTCAGTTGAAACATAAGGTATCTTTTTAAGATTGATGTGACAAACGATCTTACAGTACAGCCCACGAGCACAGCTTTTTACTATATGCATATGAAAGTATATACGATAATTATAACAAAATCACGATTTTTAAAATTTTTGTCTGTCTGTCTTTCTGTCTGTCTCGATCTCGACCGGAGCGATTTTGACGGACTTTCACTGGTAGATAGCTCATGTTATAAGGAGTAACTTAAGCCAGTTAGTCTTTAATAAAAATTATTCTATGCTACGAGTTCAACTCTAGTCCACCACACAGGAACAGAGCTGCGGTCATTTTTCTGCTCCCTCATATTTCGCAATATGAGATATAATTTCATGTGCAAGTATTTTATGGACTTATCTAAAGACATTTTTGAAGTTACTCTTATTTTTAGACCTTTAAAGAAAAAGATAACCCATTCATTTGAGCATAAAACTCATTTTCCCACTGGGTGTAAGTTTGAGCGAGTTTAAGAGTGCGGCTGTGACCCACAAAACTTTCACGTTTGTAAATTTTAACCGCATATTTAACAAGAAAGTTTTCTTTAACTTAACTTATTACATTTCATTTTTTTAATTGCTAGAAACTTGTAATAGTGGTTAGAAATACATAAATAATATGAAAATATCAAGAGCAGATTAAGATTAAGAAAGTGCTATTGGGTGTTTTAGTTTTACAGACAGATTCTATTCTTATAGAATAGAATAAAATAGAAGAGAATAAGATAGAGTGGAGTAGAGTAGCATAGAGTAGAGTAAAGTAGGGTAGAGAAGAGAAGAGTAGAATGAAATAGAAAATAATATTTCTTAAAATGGAATTTCTATAATACAAAAATTTTCTTAACGTTACTTCATGAAGTATACAATATTACAATGCATATATACATGATATTTGACGAGTATTGGCGCCATAATATGATCCAGTATCTGATCATCAACATCATTACAGCCCTTTGCAAGTCCACTGCTGAATATAGGCCTCCCCCAAGGAATGCCACAAAGCACGGTCCTGAGCCACCTGCATCTAGACTTTAACAAGTCGTCACTCTATCTAGTCGGGGGCCAGCATAAGCTGGGGTCAGGGGTCTGTTCTCTCTATGACACCTTTCTTTTTGCACATCAATTACCTTACTTTTATATTGTTGAGTATTCAGAAGAGTTGAGTTGAGTTGAGTATTCAAATCAAGAAACAGGGCCTATAACCAAAAGTAGAATTCCCGACAAGACATTTCGTTAACTGTTTTAAATTAACTTTCCAAAACGTTCAGAGCTTAGGAAATAAAGTAGACTTAATCGAGCATTTATTAGTTGATACAAACATTGACATATTATTATTGTCAGAAGTATGGAGAAGTGAGGACTTTTGTGAATCTATAGTAATACCAAATTATAAAGTAGCTTCAAAATTTAGTAGAAAAAGGCATGGTGGTGGAGGTGTTTGTATTATGCTGAAAGATTGTATTGATTATATTGAAAAAATAGACTTGGTTAGTTTTTCCGTAGAATTTACGATTGAATTTTGTGCAATAGAAATACCGAAGTATAATATTGTTTTAGTCAGCTTATATAGAGCGGATCGTAATATTAATATCTTTTATGAACAATTAAATAAACTACTTAATAGAATACAACTAAAATATAGTCATAAAAATGTCATTATTGGGGGTGATTTTAATATAAATGTTAACGAAAACAATAGTGATTCTCAGGAACTTTTAAATTTAATGCGTTCTCATAATTTAGCTCAACTTATAAAAGAACCCACCCGAGTCACAAATAAAACAGCCACCTGTATTGATCTAATCTTTACAAACTATATATCTTTAGTAAAAAATTGCTATGTTATTGATTATGGTTTATCAGATCATAAAGCAACAAATCTAGAGTTAAATTTAGAGACGGCGATAAGCAAAAAGCAAGTGTTATTTACAAGAAAAAGGTGTTTTACAAAACAAAACATTAATTCATTCAAAAACTCATTATATAACGTCGATTGGAATAATATTCTAAAAGAGAGCCAAACTGTAAATGAGAACTACAATATTTTTCTTAAAATAATATCAAATAGTTTAAACGAACATATACCTATGATGAAAGTAAAAATAAAAGAACAAAAATATAAAGGCTGGTTGACAACTGGATTAAAAAAATCTTGTAAGCATAATTTGTGTATTTTTTATAGTAATTAACAAAAAGTCCAGTTTTTCTTAATTACTATAAAAAATACACAAAAATTCTTAAACGTAGTATCAAATTATCAAAAAAACTACAATACATTAAACAAATGAAAAATTCGAGTAATAAAATAAAGACCATGTGGAACATAATTAATAATAAATTGTGTAGAATGAAAACAAAAAATCGCAAAAGCATGATGTTAAATATTAATAATAACACAATAACGTGTCCTATACAAATTTCTAACCTATTTAATGAACATTTTACAGCAATTGGTAAAACTAATAATATTAATAAAAATCAGAAACAATATAAAAATTCTGTCGAATTGAAAGCGACATGCTCCATGTATCTAACCTCAGTTGATGAAAGGGAAATCCAAAATAGTATAAAAAAATTAAAAACTAAATATAGCTGTGGTGTAGATGATATTCCACCGGCGCTTTTAAAACAATGCACTGAAGAATTTGTCTATCCCCTTACTTTTTTAGTAAACCAAAGTTTTCAACATGGCATATTTCCAGACCCTCTCAAAATAGCACTAATAAAACCGTTGCACAAAAAAGAAGATAAAAAAAACCCTAACAACTACAGACCAATAGCCCTATTGCCCACCTTTTCAAAGGTATACGAAAAAGCAATGTGTAATAGACTCTACTCATTCCTTGAAAAGTATGAAATACTAGATGATAGCCAAAATGGATTCAGAAAATCAAGATCAACCACCCTAGCTGTATATAAGTTCATACAAATGGCCCTACAAAATTTAAATGATAAAAAACATACTTTTGGTATTTTACTTGATATGACGAAAGCATATGACAGGGTGCCCTATGATAAACTACTTTTAAAACTTATGAATGCGGGTATCCGTGGGCTAGTGCATAACTGGTTCAAATCCTATTTAAATAATCGGAAGCAAATAGTAGAAATTGAACACTACAACCAAATTACTAATGAAGTAATAAAAGTTCGTTCTGAAGAGAAACACCTAACTAGTTCAATCCCACAGGGCAGCGTTTTAGGCTGTGTGCTATTTCTTATTTATGTAAATGACCTACCAAAATGTTTGTATAGTGAATCAACACTGCCAGTATTATTTGCAGATGACTTATCAATACTTATAAAAAGTAACGACAACATTAGCTCTGAAACCCTTATCTATGATACACTTCATAATGTCACACATTGGCTTGATAGCCATAATCTAGAAATAAACCTTAAAAAGACAAAAATTTTACAATTTCGTTCATATAATAAACCACCCCTAAAAATTTATTTTCAATTACAAAATACCCTAATAGAAGAGATAGACTCGTATAACTTGCTTGGACTTAATGTAGATACACATTTAAACTGGAAGTCGCATATTGAAAAAATTAAATGCAAGCTCTCTAAATTTACATATGCGCTTTATCAAATTAATCATAGCACAAATTTAGAAACTGCACTGTCCACATATTACGCGTATGCCTTTTCATGGCTTAAATATGGCATTATCCTTTGGGGTAATAGTGTTAATGCAGATGAATTGTTCATTTTACAAAAAAAATGTGTTAGGATACTTGCCAGAATTGATAACAGACAGAGCTGTCGACCCTACTTCATTAAATTTAAATTATTAACCTTAATTTCTATTTACATAAAAGATATAAGTAACTTCGTATTTAAAAATAAACACTTCTTCACCCAGATAAAAGAAACACACAATGTAAATACTAGGCATAAACATAGGTTATATTTACCCCCATCTAGAACCAAAATGCTCAATTGTAGTCCATATTACATGGCAATTAAAATATTCAATAAACTACCCATAGATATAAAATCTGAAGTTAAATTAAGTTCATTCAATAAAAAACTTCATGATTATCTTATTTCCAAATGCTTTTACACGCTCACTGAATTTTTTGATAGTTAATTACTAACCAGTAAATTACTAAGTATTAAATAAAATTTTATTTTCAAAATAGCCAAATATAATATAATGATGTTACATAGTTATAAGTCTATTCAATTATTTTATTGTATATTTCTTGTATATTGCAACGCCCGACAGGGTCTATAATGGTCACTGTAACTGCTAATGTACTGTACATTATAGAAGCAATAAACGATTTGATTTGATTTGATTTGATTTGACAGCACAGTCAAAGAGAGATGCATGTCCAGTGCAAAATATGGAGGGGGAGTAATTCGCTCCCAATAACTACTGACTTATGTGTGACATGAACGTTACACATGGTCTTTGGTTTTTAATAAGTTCATTTAAAGGCTTATACCTTGTGAGGCACTATTGAGCTCATTGAGCAAAGTTCTTAGGTCCTCCGGTGATACTGCCATAACTACTATATCGTCAGCAAAGTAAAACAAAAGTAGCATCTTACAATGCACAAGTGAAGATTTTCGGGGATATAACATCAGCCTGTTTTGCATTTCTCTGTAGTTGTATAGGTTTTGTACTCTGAGTTCTGACATATATTTACTACACACATATATTTTTTGCTATGGAGAGTTGTAGTATATTTCCGCGGTGACAAGCTGTATTGGATTTTGTAGAGAGGTCGTCACGAATTGCCATTTAGAGTTATTTTTATTGTGTGGCATGGAATCGTCATCTCTTGATGATTCGTAATATATTGATTACTATTTAACATTTTTCGCTTTGGTATTTGATTAGTGAATTTATTTCGATCTTCTAATGAAGTATGCTCTTCTGGGAATGTGGACAGATTTCTTTTGTTACTAGGTTTTTGCTACTGATATGTCCCATATGTATGTATTTCTCCTTGTTCAATCTATTGTTTGAGTTTTGAAATTAGTAGTTTTCTAGAGTTTAATATTTGAAGTAAAATCTTCTTCTTAACTTTTTTTAAAATTCCACGGTTTATAAACAATTCGATTTTTTAATTTTAGTTGTAAGGATTATGACTATGGGTCTTGGCTTTTCTTATTTTTCACCTATTCTTCTAAAATATTCCAAATCGGATTTTTCGCATGAGGTTTGCATATAATCATGAACTATTTTCAAAAAAATTGTTTCTTAATCGTGATAGTTATATCAGTTTCTTGTACTCCGAACAGGATTATTTTTCTTTTTCTTAAGTTTTTGTCTATCATTTCTATGCAGTTGTTTTGCTCTTGAATTTTTTTTCATGAATTGTCGGTTGCTTATATTTATAGCAAATGAGTTTACTCGTAAGAGCGGACAAAACATTTGCATAAAATGTTACAGCCGCGGGACAGTTTGAGCTGCGCGATCAGCTCAAATAACTGCAATCAAACAAATGTAGGCAACTAACGAGCATTGTAATATCCGGAGTTTCATTTTACGCATATTATTAAAATCTAAAATTCAAGGCCAAATCAAGAACATTTTTGTTTATTTAAAGCTGCTATGAACGTCAATTAGGAAATTGCAACATGCCGTGGGCAATCGCATCTTTCTGGTAACAACTCAAAAAATTAAAATACTGTTGATAACAACCATCTTTAAAAGCATGGGAACTATGACAATGTCCATCTCACACGTATTAGGTAGGTACTACTATTTTATCTAGCTTGGTACAGCCAAACAGCAGAGCGTGCACTGCTGTGTTCCAGCCTGAAGGGTAAAGAGAGCCAGTATAATTACAGGTGATGTGAGGAACACCATCTTAGTCCTTAAAGGTGCCAATACATCTCTAACCTTCTTTTTTGTTTAATATTGGTGAAAGGTGTTTATGGGCTGCAGTAGCTGCTTACCATCAGACGAAATGTCAACTCATTTGTCACATGAGCTTAATATAATAAAAAATAAAAATTAAACTGTGGGTTTTTGTGTTGTAGACAAATTTAACTTGGCCACTAAAAATATTAAATATTCATAAAGATTACACAGACAATGTATTGACTTACAACCTTTACAGATTTCATTGTTCGTTTGATTAATTACCATGATTTTGAATTTGACGCGGCAGCGTTCACTTACTAGATGTAGAATCTGTGAAGTTACCACACTCTTACCTATATATGTCACAAAATAGCAGCGCTTGCACTACTGTGTTCGATCCTGTGTGTCATGTCCGGTCTAAAGAGAACCAGCATAATTACAGGCTGAGAGGCATTCAATCTTAGTCCTCGAAGGTGACAACGCAGTAGCCCTCTTTGTATGATGTTCACTGCAAGTGTCCATGGACTGCACTAGCCACCTACCATCAGGTGGACTTTTTTAAAACTGATGTGGGGTCATCCCTGAAGTACTATAACCTATCTAATATTAAAGAATCATCAACATTGGTTAGCGACGAAAATATCGCGTAACGTTTATACAATATTTTGTATGAATGTTCTAACTCTTTCTTTTTCTAAAATCCCTGTTCTCTTTTCTTTAATTCCGCTAATAAAATAAACATGACGATGATGATAACGTATCAATTTCTTTTATAACGCGGATCAACATCTTTATCAAATATTTTTAGGAAAACTCACTGTAGCATTTTTTACAGTATTGTTGTAAACGTAATTGGTGTTCATGTTTTAAATTACGAATAACACTAATGTTCATATCATTTAAACAGAGAGCAGTATTAATGTAGGGGTGGTTAATAATTATTCCTAACACTCAGTCTTGTAAATGTTGATCAATATTGCAACGGACACTTAGTTTTACTTCAAAAATCACCAAGCTCATAAATTTGCTGACATCAGTTTTCGAATTTAAATTTATTAGTTTAGTAATATTCTCATGAATCTTATCATCAGTTCTTAACGAAATTTTTATGGAACCAACCTGTTGTTTAAAAATAAAATATTACTAACTAAACTACAGATGTGTTGTCAGCCGTGAGGACTAAAATGCAATGCCTCCTTTACAGTAAAAAGCATCTCTGGTTCTCTACACTCACCAAGCAAAACACAGCAGCATTAAGCTGCTATTTTACACGGGTGTTCTGTGAGAGCGTTTTCCGTCCCCGGTCGAGTCCACCCATTCGTGCTACAACTAATACAATTAATATAGCTGTAGCATGGCTCTACCACGTATAAAATATGTTGTTGGAATGTTGAATTCATATGTAATGTTGGAGGAATTAATTGAGATGACGAGTTGCTAGTACTAAGACTTTACTAAGACTAATCCTGAAACGAAATACAAGTGTCATGCGGCCATAATATTACACATCCCACCTACAAAATATATATTTTTATACATGATGTGTTATTCTTAAATATCATATTATTTCATTCATTTAAGTGGACATATAAAAATAATATATAAAAATAAAAATCATTACCTTTAACTATCTGAGACTATTTTCAAACCATCATTTGGATTGTGTGCACGTTTGTCACCCTTATTCTACAAGAAAAGGATATTATTGCTTATTTCCTGAGCTAACACAAGTTAAAGAATAGTTAAAAATAAAAATTACTAACAGTATTATACAACAATGAAACAATAATTGTTAAAAGCCTTTGGACAAAGTCAGGATATTTATAAGATAAAAGAAATCCTGAGATCCGGGAAACTGTAAGTTAGGACACTTTTGTTACTGTTGTGGCGACTAACCCCAGTAAATCTCGATTTTGATCTTGTGTTTCATATATGTAGTATACACATGGTGATAACTTTTCCTTACTTAAACATCTTTGCATGATTACACTTAATTTTCTTGTGACTGCTTTGGCTAATATTGTTGCATAATTTTTCTGTAAAATTAAAGTTACAGCCTGTATACGTGCCACTGCTGGGCACAGTTAGGGCTAGGAAGTGTCCGCCAAGCTGCCCCAATGCGTGTTGGCGGACTTCGCATGTCTGCGAAATATATTTTTTATTCCTAATTCATGCAGGTTTCCTCACGATGTCTTCCTTCAGCACCAAGCACGTAGTAAACCATCATTTAAAATTGATATTAACAATTTCGTTGCAGCCGGCGGAAAGCGAACCTGGTTTGGTCGCGTACTGTGAAAATTAACAGCGAGCACTGAACCCATGATCTACCTCGGCTTTCGCCTTTTCTGATTGGTGAATATTGCTAGTATTGCGATAATATTTGAGTTTTATTTCTCGTACAACTTTTGTGTGGAATAGTTTACCAACGGCCATTTTTGATACGACTTAGGAAACTTCATGAAAAGAGCTTACTCCTTTCTAAAAGACCGGCAACGCACCTACGATTCCCCTGGTGTTGCGGTTGTTCATGGGCGGTAATCAATTACAATCAGATGAGACGCATGCTCGTTTGCCCCCTCTTCTATAAAAATGCGTCTTTTTCAGTAAAGGGTCTCCATAGGCATTCCATCTTCGTTCTAAGGGGTAATAACGCATCTGAATTTTGGTTCTTAATTGAGAATAGATGTAGATTACTATGGACCATAGCATTTACTAACAATCAGTTAGACTGTGTGCCCGTCTCTTAACCTTAATAAATAAAAAAAGTTGTGAGAACTTTCATTTTCAATTTTAAAAATTAAAAATGTTGTTTGTCTTCTTTATTATCAGCCCGTCAAAGTCGCCAAATCCGTTTTAGGAAGGATTTGCCTTAATCACTCTGGGCGGGATATTTTTAATAGTAGAACTACCGATCCGCCACAACTTTGCATGGGTGATTTCTGGACCTCGACAACAGCGCCATCCACCGGACCCAAATGTAAATCTAAACCATCTAGGAACCCATTCAAACACACACTAATAACTTATTAAGTGACAATCGCATTACCAGACGTCTCGCACCTTGACGCTTCTCCCGTCGCTGGTTTGAGTATTTTACGTTTGAATTTAAATTACACAACTATGGCAAAATCCTTCCTATGAGGCAATCTATGGGAGATGCCTATGACTTTTGGATCAATGGAATAAAAGTATTGGAACATCAACTTAACAAGAAAATGTATTAAAATTCCGTGATAGTAGGAAAAAAATAATGACCTAAGTTTTAAATATTGAGGATCTTTTGAAGTAATGGACACTCGCTAACTCGTTAATTGTTCGTTGAGCCTGCTAATAGCTAATAAATTAAAAAGGATTTTCGAGTCTCTAGTAAATTTTGAATAATAATAATTGGGAATAGTTTTAATTCAAATCACAGTTTTGAAATGGTTTCCCTGTCGTCTTATGAAAAAATTATGCGAAAAATACATTTTTAAGACTTCAAAACAATTCAAAAAGGAGGTTTCAAACCGAAATTATTTTTTATGTATCTTCAGCAAAATTTTTCAAACTTGTTTACTGATTTAGCAGATTTTTACTTACTAGCGACGAGTATATGACTTTTCAAAATGACCTAAAACAAAGAATTTTGAAAGCCCAAACGACGCTGGGCAGGCGGAAGAATTTTTCCCAACCGCTTCCCGCACGTCTCACGAGATAAATATTACATCTAGTGGTGCGCTGTCCTACACTTAGCTTATCAACCAGTAAGCAACTTTTCTCACCTACCATTAAACAAAGTATAAGGCTAGGCATGCACAGTGTAGGGCAAAGTAAGCTAATTGTAGGGCTGCGTAAGCACATTGTCCCACGTACAAGGTTCGGTACAGGGGGGAAATCGTAGCCGTGGCTTGGTGACCCGCGGTGAACAAAGCAGTTGGCTGACCCGAGATGGCCGCTCCGAGTGAGTTTGGCGAGCTCACTTCGGATGTGAGTTGGTGGGCTGCGACGAGACGAGTCACCTCACCCCCTACCGCTTCAGCCGAGGTGGAGTCACGGGGGAAGAGGAATGTTGGTATAGCGATGCGCTACTTGTCCTATACTCCGTGATTTTGGCGGGGCCGCACCGTTGATTCGGTGGTGGTGGGGCCGCGTGAGGAAACGAGTGTGAGTATTGCGCGGTGCCGCTCTCACTGCACTCCGCAACCGAAATTTAGTTGGCAGCAGAGTCAGGACCAGATTCGCCGCTGGGGTCGAGAAAGCTAGTGCTTCAGAGTACTCGCTTTTACTGCCCCGACAGCATCATGCCTAATGGTATCGGGGGGGGGGGGGCTCCGTTACGCAGGTGGAGTTAGAGGCCACGGAGGAAGGCGCGCTTTGTGTTCCTGGCGCACCTTACCTGAGAAGAAGCGGCCGGCGCTGGTGAAGTCGCGGATATATGCAAAAGGGTTCCTTATGCGCTGTTAATATGCAGCGAAGGTGAAACACCATGGGTTTTTAGTCGGTACGAGTCCAAAATAACCAAGCCAAGGCTTTGGAAGCTGCTTTTAAAGAATTTTTCTTCCTCATTAATTGTCTATTTTAGCTACATGGCTGAATCATTACCGCTTCAGTTCACTGATCCGTCGGCTGCTCTTGTTTAAATGTGAATGTCTTTTGAACACTCAATAGATGAACTCTTTCGGCATGTTTGTAAGATATCCATATTATGGTCAAGTAATGAACGTTTATTTGTATGTAACTTGCAAATCGGGTGGTGAAGGCTTTTTTCATAAAATAAGGGTAACAAAGTACATACATACATACACACATATCACATACATAATCACGCCTCTTTCCCGTAGGGGTAGGCAGAGACCAGTTCTTTCCACTTGCTACGATCCTTACATACTTGTTTTGCTTCGTCCACTTTCATTATTCCCTTCATACATGCTCTACGGTTTAGGGTACTCTTGACCTGGCCTTTTTTCAAGACGTCCGTGATTTGGTCTAGAAATGTCCGCCTAGGTCTACCCCTTCCAACACTTTCATTCACACTCGCCTTATACACTTTTTTCGTCAATCGTTCTTCATTCATTCTCTCGACATGGCCAAACCATCTCAGCATACCTTTCTCAATTTTTGTCACTACATCTTCTTTCAGACCACAACGTTTCCTTACCTCACTATTTCTTAGCCTGTCTCTCAGTTTAACTCCTATCATACTTCTTAATGCTCTCATCTCAACTGCATTTATTCTGCTTTCATGTTTCTTCTGCCATACCCAAGTTTCACTTCCGTACATGAGTGTCGGAACCAACACCCCCTCATGCACAGCCAAACGAGCCTTGTTAGACACCTTCCGACTGCTCATAAAGGACTGCAATGCTCCATTCACCATGTTTCCTGCATTCACTCTTCTTTCGATATCACTCTCACACTTTCCATCTCTTGTAAACTTTGAACCCAGATACACAAACTCTTTCACCTGTTCAATTTGTTCATCTTCAATCACGATATTGCAGTCTGTCACTGCCTCATCTTTTTCAAACACCATCACTTTTGTCTTCCTTACATTCATCTTCATTCCCTTTCTAACAAAAGCTCCACTCATAGCAGTTACCATCTCCTGCAACTCCTCGGCCGAAGACGCAAGTAATACTTGGTCATCAGCATAGAGAAAACATTTGACGAGTAACTCATTCATTCTCAACCCACTTTCATTCTCTTTTAAATCTGTCAAACAATTGTCCATGAACAGATTAAACAGCCACGGTGACGCTACACATCCCTGTCTAACACCTTTTTCGATATTAAACCATTCAGTGTATGCCCCGTTTATCCTTACACAAGCACTAGAATCCCTATAAAGAGATTGCATTGCTCGTATGAGGATACTGCTCACACCGTTCACGGACAATGCTGACCACAATTCATTCCTCACCACTCTATCATAGGCCTTTTCTAGATCTACGAACGCGCAGTAGACTTTCTTGTTTTTAGCCAAATACTTTTCGGCTATGCACCGCAAGGAAAAGACCTGATCCGTACATCCCATTCCCTTTCTAAATCCCGCTTGTGCATCCCATACTTTCTTGTCTGTTTCATTCACAATCCTTTCAATCAACACTTTCGCATACAATTTACCGACGACGCTGAGAAGACTTATACCGCGGTAATTTATGCAGTCCTGCCGTGACCCTTTTCCCTTATACAATGGCACGATTACGGCTTTGCACCAGTCTCCCGGTACTTGCCCATTTCGCCAGCACAGATTGAAAAGGCGGTACAGCTGACTAGCCACCAGGCCCTGTCCAGTTTTTCCTCTGGCTGTTTTGATGGTTTTCCAGAAAAACTTAATGTTTGACTGGAAATCTTCAGTGAGCCTCCTATCGAAATCATCCTTTCGTTCTTCTTTCTTTCTAGACACAATTTCTTTCGCTGCTGTTTTCAATCTTTTATACTTCGTTCTTGCTTCCTTTATCTCGTCATCCGTTGCCTTTTGAACTTTTTGGTTAGCTTTTGTTGCTAACCAATCCAACCACGCTTTCTTCTTTTCTTGCACAACCTTTTGTACATCTTTATCCATCCACACGTTATCATTCTTTCTTCCTTTCCTTCTTTTAGCTACCCCGCATACCTCAATAGCAACATTTACGACCCCTTTCTTAAATGTCTCCCACAAATCTTCAATCACTCCTATCTCTTCTATCCCTTTAAAACTTTCTTTCAGTTTCTCTACATACTCGTCTTTCTTTTCTTCTTCTTGTAGATTTTCCACTTTTACTCTGTCCAAAACACTCGTAGGCTCGGCCACTCGGTGTCGCCACCGTTTAAAGAGGTCACGCATTCGGGCACACATTTTACCCGATGGTAAGTAGATACTGTGGCCCATAGTCAAAATGCAGATGTGTTGTCATCTCTGCGGACTATGATGGAATGCCTCTTACCTATCCCGTTAAAAGAGTCTGCGGTTATCTACACTCATTTATAGAAATATGTACATTTGAATAGTACGCCGAGTTTTTTAGAATTAACCAATTTATAGAAGGTTGATATGGCTGTTAGGTCTATGCATATATCCTCAGCATCATAATAACCCTTTACAAATCAACTGTGGAACATAGGCCTCCCTTAAGGAAAACCACAAAGCACGGTTCAGAGCAATGTGCATCCATCGACTTCCTACATATCTTACTATGTTGTCACTCCATCTAGTGGCCACCTTACACTTCGCTTACCGTTATCAGGTTGCCCCTATTGAACCTTTCTTCCCTATCGTTTGTCGGTTCTTCGAGCTATATAGCTAGCCCATTGTCTCTTTAACTTACTAATCCAACTGCAGATATCCTAATTTCTATATATATATAAAGAGTAAGATTTTATATATAATATAATGTGTGAAAACTGGTACTGAAAAGCGCTGTTCTTTGTTCTGTGTAGTGAAATCTCAAAGTCAATCACTGCTGACTGTTTTTTCACATGTATTGTATTTTGTCCTTTATTAACTGATGAATTGATAATTCTTTCTAATTGGAACAACAGACAACAGACAACAGCACAAATACAAATATAATAATTATAAAATACTGAAATAAAAAAGACTTGTGTGCAGTTCAAACGCGTTAGAAGTGAAATATTTAAATAAATTTAAATATAAAATAAAAATATTTTACGGCAAATGATTTATTTAATATAATTTCTCAACCACAAGTGCGGCATAAAGTTATAATATCGCTAGAATAAATTCTAGGTACCATCTTGAGAGTCAATTAAGTTTAGCGTCTACGCTAGATGTCCTAAACACGAATAAGAAAGGTGCGCTTGCCTAACTACAGCATCCATTTACCGTTCAGGTAAAAGGGGATATATCTTACCAGGCAAGATGTGATGTGCCCTGCTTTTCAGAGAGTGGCCAATAATCCGTGCTGTAGTACGGAATTTTCATCTTTATAAGAGAAGCACAGTCCTTCGGAAAAATCGATAACGTGGTTTAGGCTTCCCTTGTTCATCGTTTTGTATATGTCACCCGTAATTGTGCGAAAAGGGAGAAGTGTCAATCACTGACTTGTAATAAGTAAAAAAATTATATATTTTAGCTCCCGAGTCCATCAATAATGCTTAACCATTAATAACATTGCTCTTTGACATTTAAATCACATACGTTCTGTTAGCTGCGCATATTAGTGCGTAATCAATCAGTTCGTAAGGAATAGTTATATATATGTCGCGCCTTTTAATGATCTACTAATCGTATACACAGAATAAAGTTATCTATCTATAATATCGAAATAACTGTCTCATATTGAGCTAAATGGTAGTTTGTATGTCATTGTCTTAATAATCATGTTTGGAATAACTATTTTTAAAATGTTTATCTGTGTGTCCAGGCTAATCGTTAGAATGGCTGGACCGATTGTAAAGAAACTACGCCGACAGATAGAAAGCAATGCCAAGCCAGGAGTGATCTAGCCTAGAAATATTGGAGATTTTTAAGAAATCGAAAAATTGATAAAGTAAATGGTCTTTGATAAGCACCCTTATTGAATAAAACTACTTGTACGGAATCTGTCGCATTTATTGATTTATTTTTATTAATTTCCGACCTTTCAGGTGTACTACAGCGTCCATGGTCACGGAGGACTGAGGTGATTTACGTTCCGATGTCTGAGTTAACCCGGAGTACCTTCAGATTTTTTTAATTATTAATTTTGGTCCGATCTAGGCATAATGAAATTACTGTCTTGAAGTCTTGCAGTGGTGCAATCAAAACTCAAGCGGTTTAGTTTTAATTTTATTAATTACAGGATCCTAAGCAGATGGTAGTACACAGCTACCCTCTCTATTGAAATTAGGATGTTTTTTAATTTCAATAGCCTTACGTATCATCCTTGGCAGGTACCGATGTTCTTTCACGAGAATTTGTGGTTTATCAAATCTCATCTAATGTCAGGGGCCGACTAGGATATGTTCACAAATTGCAGACTACCTGGAACTTTTTTTATACCGTATTTATAAGTCATTTGACAAATATAATCAACGTTTTAGGGTTAAGGGAGAACACAGTGAAAAGAAAAATTGTTTAATGTTTCATTTCATTATCCTTCTCTGTCATTCCGCGAACTTTTTGACCTTCCATCTTATATCTCTCCATATGGAAATTGTTGGAAAAATATTTCAATAGTCAAAATATAGTATTTTAATATATGTCCACATTTATATTGCTTAGATTTGTAAGAATTTATTTGACGCGTTTAAAACATGTTTAAATTAACATTCAAATCGATACAATATCTTTAAATCAATAAAATGTGTTTATACAATTAGTGGCCAAATGAGAAGAAGGTAGTTAAATAGTGAGGGTAGTCTTAATTGCATGCCCCCCGATTTTTTTTAAAATACTGATTTATTAATTAAATTTTAGATATTTTACTTTTGTATACTCATATTAACATTAATGCTACACCTACATCATTCTGTCTCTGCATCATCCCAAAGTAGACTGATAGAGAATGCCTCAAGCATTAAGTCCGCCTATATACCATGTGCCATTATAAAGTTTCGCTGTCGTTTATGTCTGTACGGGTCGAATTTAGTAATTGATTATAAAATAACTTCCTGATAAGCTAGTTTTTTTAGGGTTTTTGGGCTTAGGCCAACAAACGAGTAGCTCAGCAGCTGATGACAATGTAATAATATGAACAAAAAAAACATTACATTTTTTAATACATATTTTTTTAAATTTCACAAGTACTGTTATAAACATGTTCCCCATATTATTTTATTTCATTTGGTAGATTTTAGGAACTCAGATGAGAACTGATTTTACCCTTGTCAGCTTAGAAGCCCCAGTGTTGCCCACTGTTTTAGTTTCCTCTCATTTGAATAACATTCAGCAGCACTTTGATGTGTTTTATTTGAACGTTAATTTGCAGTTTTAATAAAACACGGAGAGAAGTTGAGCGAATGTTTTTGTTGGTACTCGTATTTGCCGTGTGCCGTGAATGAATTTGGAATTTCTAATCTGTTAATACAAATGAAAAAGCTGCAAATTTATATATTGTGTTAATTTGTCAGAATTATCACTTCAACCTCTTTCCTTCATCCTAGTTTTTCTAGTTATTTGTAATCACACTGGGATTGGGAAGTATGTTTAATCGATAATTGAATCTTGAGGAATAAGTTAAAATTCCTCACAGCTTACATGGAGCTTTAGTTCGTTTACACTAGAACGCCTTAGCGAGCTTATATTTACATAATATAAGCAATCACGCCCATCACACAGAGGTGCTCGTCGGTTAAGTGTACTCTTTATGTCCCATCTTTTTTTTAATAGAATTAGAGTGACAAACAAGCACACAGTCCACCTGATGGTAGGTGGTTGCTTTGTCCCATAGATCTTGTAGATCTTTCTACAACAGTTGTAACGTATTTCAATTTCCCTTCCACGCTTATGATTTTTTTTAGTTCAATTATTTAATCCGTTTTCATAGGTCTGATAATTTTATATAATTAATTACTCTTTTAATTATATGACTGCCACGTTAGTCTAATGGTCATAAATGCGACATTGATGTCTCGCCAAAATTTAATGTCAACTTATAAAATGCACTTAGATTAGTAAAAATTTCGTTACAACTCCATAAAACTAGCTACATTATAACTTTGTTATGATATTGTGAACTATTAAAACGACTTATATGCATTAATACTATAGCTTTACTTTACTTAACTTTTTTCATTTGCGGGATAGGCATGGAGTACTTACTTACTACTTTCAATTAGTTTTAGTTGGTAGTTATTGTAGGCCTCATTCAAAGTATTCACACAATCATACATAGCCTCATACAATTTAATTTTATCACACTCTTAGTTTACGCAGGCGACATCAGGATAATAATTTAGGGCAGTGGTGGTTGGTTTACGTGAAGGTTCGTTATGGTCATTTATACATATTCATTTATACATATAGATAGATAGTCAACTATGATCATCTTTGTACCTTGGCATGTGAATGGTTTGATGTAAATTGTATTATTTTCGAAATCGAAAATTTTTTTTAGTATATAAAAACGAGTATGTGGCTCACCTGATGGTAAGTGGCTACCGCCGCCCATGAACAATGCATTGTCGCCCACAACGGGAATTGAAAATGCATTGCCGGCCTTTTAGAAAGGAGTAACCATTTTTCTTGAAGGTCTCTAATTCGTATCGGTCCGGAAAAATCGGCGGTGGTAAATAATTCTACAGAGAAGTTGGACGAGGAAGAAAACTCCTAGTAAAACGCACAGTGGTGGACCGCCAAGCATCCAAATGGTGATGAACACGACTCTCACATAGGTATGGTCAAAACTAAAAGTTTTGCCACGTAGTTATGCATGGTGGCTGGGTATAGATGAAGAAATAGAAAAGTTATGTTGCTCGTGTTGAGTGTGTGCAGAGGCGGCGGATTTACCGCCAGCCCACGCTATCTACCCGTAGCCTTGGCTAGATCAGCCTTGGTCTCGCTTACATATAGACTTTTTCAGGCCAATTGCAGGGCACGTAAACATAGTGACATAGACACTTATATTATTGTATGTGTATTATTGTACTTTATTGTTATGTTATATTATAAGAAATAAGGACTTATGACATATTTGGAGACCCTTTTTACTGGAAATGAGGCACTCCATCTTAGTCCTCAACAACACATATGGAGTTTGATTTGTAATCGAGAATGGATGAAGATGTCTATGGTCCAAAGCAAACACTTACCATCAGGTGGACTCGTTTGTCACCCTTGTTTTATAAAAAAACCGTTCTATATCAAAACTTCGCTAACATGATTTAGGCTTCGGAAAATAGTAATTTTAATGACTATGAGATGGCGCTAGTATACGTATAGTAACGTAAAAGCACTACAGAGGATGTTACGGCCCTCAGTTGCCCCGGCAAAGGTCGACTGGGCTACGGCCCATAGTAGCCTCCTCGACGAGCAACAGAGGTTTCGGGCCCGAGTGGCCTATGGATAATTCTTAGCTAAGGGCTAACAAGCAAACACAACTTACCGAGTTCCGGAGGTAGGAGTCGACCACGAGGCAAAGTCAGGTGGTAAGTGAGGTGTATGTAAGTAGTGTGTAGATGTAACCTGACGTCACCGACGTATTCTGAGAGCGGATACACAGGCGCCGCTTTCCTCCAAATGTGCGATCCCTCCAGTGGGCGTTCACCAATTTGAAACCTTCTGCTTTTATTTCACTATATTAGTTTATCAACTTTATTGTACATTTAATTATCTTCAAATTCAAACAAATCAACGTTAATCGAAATTAAAACAAGTGACACGCTGCACAACTTAAGAACGGTCGGTCAAAGTTTAATGTCCCAGGTTCACTTAGCATAAAATTATAACCACGAGCACGAACGCGATCTCTTCTCGAGTCACAAGGTTTTAGCGTTCCACAAGACAAAGCAAAATTCCCTCGCACGACACCAAAATGCCACAAAAGCAACTCGTCGACGCAATACAATGGCAATCGAAGTTAAGTTAATCACTCAAAAATATTACAACAAGAATTATATAAGACAAGCCCCGTTGTCACGCAAAACGAACGAGATTAGACAACACAAAGGAGGCGGTCTTAACGAGACCCCAAATACGAAATAATGTCTAATCGACACTACGGCCGCGCCCAACTTAAACTATTACAACAAGAATTATATAAGACCAGCCTCGTTGTCACGCAAAACGCACGAGATTAGACAACGCTATTCAGAGGTGGCTCCGAGCGCAAACTTTAGACCGGCGGCCACACCCAACTGATTATTCTAGGCTCGTCTCGACCGCCGCGCCCTCAAATGGAATGCGAGCGGGAGAAGGGGCCGGCGGTGGCACGCAGCGAGTCGAGAGTTTTGAATGCAAGTTTTAATTTTTAATATTAGGCCTAAACAGAGGACTTACAATACACCTGGCTATAAGACAACTGACTGATCTATTCCTCACAGCCGACCTATACACAAATTAATTTTAGGTTCGAGTTCCAGTTGTTACTATTTAGTTGTCTTTAATTTATTCTTATTAAATTATCTTATAGTTGCAATAAACGACATTTATTATTTCACAGCACTTCATTGTTCGATAAGCTAGTGAACCAAGAACTGGATGTAGATAATATGATACAAACCTTATTTTAATCGTAATTACTAACAATATTCTTTGGTGGGTAAGTAGTAAAATAAAATATATCAACTTCCTTATCACATACCCATCCTATCGTCTATAATAATCTAACTCGGCCATACTTACTGTAGTTCGGAGTGCCTTATATTTATATTACTGCTTTAATTTGATAATAGTATATAATCGAATAATAAATTAAAGAACTGGTGCTATATAATCCTTCTTAAATTTACAGTTAATTACAGACAAAAAGCCTTTATATTTGCCAAGACTTTATCAAACCAAACAAATCTATTTTGACCGTGTATGTATTTGTAGCTGAATAATATATAAATATAAATAAATGTACGTGCTATACGTAAATAAAATTACAACCAACTCTTGCTTCTTCATCTTTATTTAATTTGGCTGTCTCTGAGAGGACGAATGGATATTTCCTCCAATAATTAAATAATCATATTCAAATATTCAAATCTTAAATTCCACTAATGATTCCCCATAAGTAAACAATACCATCAGATGAGCACTGATTTATAACCGTTCCTTAGTTATTCTCGTAAACGTTTTTGCTTATCTCTCGTCAACCAAAATTACTTTTGTTTAACATGATATTAATGAAAATTTGAACAAGATTTTATAGCAAAGGCGTAAGTCGCTATAAGGAGACATGGGACACTTCTGTTACCTTGTACTATTAGGTATTCTGTGCTTCTGTGTTAAGATCTTTACCTACATAATTGTCATTATCTATTCAATTCAATACAATTCTATTCGAATCAATTCAATTTATTTGTTATTCTTGCTGTATACATTTGGTATTAATTATATAAAATGGTTCACAACTTAAATTTAATTTTTAAAATACCCAAAAAAAAACAACTGATGACCTTGAAGCGGCTAAACCTATTTAGATAAAACATGTCTAAGAACTACTGCTAGAAAGATTGCTTTTAAATAAAAAAAAACTACATTCAAATTGATTCACCCGTTTAAAAGCTACGGTGCCACAGACACACACAATGTATCTACACGGCGTTCAACTTATATCATATATATTACTATTTGGATACCATTTGGATACATAATCAAGCTCAGTTTTCGAATCTCAGGTACTTGTACTAGTATATTTGGGAAGGGAACGTTTTTGTCTACATATAAATACCTTTTAATAACCGCTTAATTCGTTCATCTGATCCTATACTATTCCCGAGGAATAGAGATAGGGCAAAGCAATAAATAATAAAATAGGCATATGATGCTCCATTTTCGTACAGATACACTAAAAATTATATTATGGATGATAATGGAGCTTCAAAAGTATTGACTTGGTTGTTTATACAAAACTGCCACCACAGTCTGTACGTACTAAAATATTGTTTCATAGTGTTATTCGAGATGGATGCAAACATGAGATCTAGTGCCTATGTCCGGAGTGTTTAATCTCTTAAATGTTGTCCTGAGAGCGTTGCGGCCGCCAGGGAAAAGCTGGCAAGAAGTCGGTGACGCAACATGTAACGACAACGCAAAAGGTCCCTATTGGGTTTAAAGAAGATAATCTCCGATATGAGCATACTTTTGAACAGTGGAAACCAAGCTTGTCCAAGCCAGTAAGGAAACACTAGAATACCGGTGGCTTTGTCACTAATAATTTTTCGTAAGCATCTCAGTATTAAGGCGAACGATTGAAATGCGTAGAAGAATGACGAGTTCCAGTTAACTGTAAGAGCGTCAATTGCATCAGGGTCTGGTTTCCAGGAGATATATTGAAGGAGTAATATATGATCAATTTGCATTAGAACGAGAAACGAAAACCCAGACTTTGAACAATTGTTTCGAACGCCCGTTCCGATAACTCCCACTCCGTATCTACGTTTAATTTTCGTGCTTCTTCATCAGCTTTGCGTTTGTCGTGTGTGTTAAAGTAGGATGCAAATAAGAAGATATTTCGTTCTTCAAACCATTGCCACATAGTTTTGGTCAAATAATTTAAATATGGAAACCGTATTCCCCCCATACGATTTATGTAGCATATAGCAGTTGTGATATCCACGCGGAGTTAAATAGAGCAATTAAAATGAGCAATTGCAAAGCTTTTTAAGTCTAGGAAAACAGCTAGCAGTTCTGGCTAATTAATGTGAAAGGATAACTCATTGTCCTCCCATTCACCGTTTACTTACTCTTTTACAGTCACAAACAGCCCCCCAGCCTGTCTTGGACGCGTCAGTATATATTTCAATAGCAAATTTTTTGTCTGACCTCAATGAATTGCTGTGTCAATGAATTTGTGAACAATATGTTTTGTTTCCACCTTTGCAGGTCGGGTAACATAATAATTGAAAGTTTTATTTTTGCTTCATAATCATTGTATTTTAGTAAGGCTAAATATTTGTGACGTTCAAGAATTTTGGTGTATAACAAACCATATTTAAAGGCTTGACAGGCTGCAGTAAGTATTCCTATTAGTTGTGACAATTCCCTGATAGAGCATTTGAGGAGTAAGGCAAATTTTTTGACATACTGCATGATGACTTGTCGTTTGCCATTTGGCAAGCCTAGTGACATATCGACTGAATTATATATAAAGCCGAGAAATCGACTTAACTGTTTTGGTTCAAGGAAACTTTTTTCGTAATTGATGACAAATCCTAAGCATTTGATACAGATAATGATAACGTTTTACTTACGATAGTGGAGCACTCTTCGTAAGTGTCGTATGTATAGCATAGGATATCATCCAGATATATTACCGACCTACATTCTCTTTGTCGTAGAAAATTGATAGTATTTTTCGTTAACTTTGTGAAAACCCACGGGACAACGGACAGTCCATATGGCAGAGCGTTAAATTCAAAGCATTTTTTTATTAAATTGAACACGTAAGTACTCACGATGTTCTTTTGCTATTGGAACTAAAAGGTAAGCCTATTCTATATCGATATTTGGCTTGAAGCTAGATTTAGGTAAGAGTCTAGCTGCAGTCCTATGATCTTCCATTTTGAAATGGGTAGTTGAAATAAACCTATTTAGAGTCCTAAGACTTAGGATAAATTATTTTGTTCCGTTAGATTTTGGAGCTATAAATACAGTGGAAACAAAGTCGTCCATCGATCTACGACAAAGTAAAATAGCACAAAAATCCAATAAAGATTTGATAGAATTTAAAAAATGCGGGTCATAACTGGGTATAGAATTACGTGAAACTGAAACTTGTCTCACTTTGTTACAAAACAGTATGGAATACCCTTCTGAGGTCCACTTAAGTATTTGAGCATTTTTAGTAATGTTAACACACGTGGTAGGGCCATTCTGCAGCTATATTAGTAGAATAGTAATTGTAGCACGAATGGGTCGGCTCGACCGGGGAAGGACCACGCTCTCACAGAATACCAGCGTAAAATAGCAGCTTAACACTGCTGTGTTTCATATGGTGAGTGTAGAGAACCGGAGACCATTAAGTTAACAGTGGTAGAGCCACGCGGCAGCTTACCACTGTTAAAACACCTTCGTGTTAACACGCGATTATCCTCTTGCTATTAAAATGATCTTCGTGATGACATGGTCAACATCCATGTAAAATGCAAATACAATATTCCAAATTAAATTTGTATTAAATTTAGTATTCATAATATTTAGAGATAAAACTTTACAAACCCGAATCTTTATCAGAGTCTTCAGAAGACGAATAAATGATTCATTTGTATGTTCGCTGTTCCTGTTCTATTTTCCCAACTTGCTTTATTACCCGCGGCTTCGCTCGCGTGCACTTGAATTTAGGAACATCACTAAATGCTGTTCCGTGCCAAATTTAGAAAAATTTGATCACTTTTAGAGTCTCTCGGTGTCTATGTCTCTATGTCTGTCAGATTTTTTTCATTCTAAAATACTATTAGACGTAGATGATTAGTAACATGCTACAGAAACACGTGCATATATATTATGTCTAGAAACACCTACTATTTTTTATATAGGCCGTGTCTTCCGATTCCGATGTATCCATAAGAAAGGTAAATAGTCTTGAAATCAAAACGTATTATTATTTACATTTTACTCTTTACATTTATTCAGTGTTAAAGTTAATTTACTTTTAACAAAGTAATATAATGTTAATTTGAGACATTTTATTCATATCATTGGTCGTATTTAAACTTGATTGGCACCATAAAATAGATGGATATATTTTTTCTTTACTTCAAGTAGACTTGAAAATTTCATAAATACAGATCTATAATAAAGAATACTACGAATGGATCGAAACTAAGGTTACGGGTTTTTTACGCATCTTGGATGAAAGTTCCGAGTAAAAGAACATATCGTTGATGTGAAGCACCGAAGCTCCGGAAAGTGTCAAGTATGTCAAAATGTTTAGAATCGTCCCAACCATTATATCGGATCTGATGGTACTAGGAATAGAACACCGAATCCTACTAATGATGATTCGCGAGGCTATTGAAATTAAAATATCCTAATTTTAATAGGGAAGATTGTTGAGTGCTATCATCTGCTAAGGACCCCATAATTAATAAAGTTAAATTCAAACTACTACTGCATTTATTCTATTCTATTTTATCTATGACATCAGGTCGTCAAACCTCAGTTTTCTCGCCCCTCCCGTGACCATGGGTGCTGCAAAGTGCCCAAAACATCGGAAATTTAAAAAGTTAAAATTAAACGCGATAAAATCCTTAAAATTGGTTTTATTCCTTATTAATTTTATTAACAGTGAACGTAAGAAGCACTATACTCATAAACGGGAGTAGAAAAATTTTCGCCCTGTTATGGCGGTGAAAGAAAATCCACCACCTCATATCGTCCCGTCGGAGGCGACATAGGAAAGCAAACTGGAGATGGGATGGGCTGCATCATATTCTTGACAACAGATCAAAATAATAATAGTTGCGTTTACCATCGCCACTACCAGGCGTGGCAACTATAGCAAATATCCAGCTACTTGACAATTTATGGGGGAGGCCTATGTTCATTTCAGTGGACTTTTGATAGGCTGACGATAATGAGTTCTACTCATCTTTAATTTCTGAATATTAAAAAAAAAGTAACATACCCGAAAACACGAATGAAATAAAAACTACATATATATTGCCTCATGAAAGGTAAAAAAGTAGCAGTTTACATACATGTAACTTCTGGGCACAGGCAGCAGAGTTTTTGGCCAAAAAAGTGTTCGCTGTGCTGATTTCAACGCGGGATGAATGTATTGTAAATGATTCAATTATTTACATCGTATATTTAGTTTTAATTTTATCAATGACTTGCCATTTTAGTTTATTTATAAGTAAGTAGGTGGCGCTAATATTAGATGAAATAATGAAAGCCAAACCAAAACTATACCATCTAGTAATATCAGCAATAGAAGCGAACATTTATTATATCAATAAAGGATAAAGTGATCTCAATTCTCTTAAAAGGTTTGTTTCTGTAAAAAATACGCTATCAGCGCCGCTAGCGGTGAAAAACGATTTAATTATATCCTTATATGACCATATTATGAAATAGCAACGTTGTGTTTAGTTATTAATATCTTCAAACGATTTCTATTCATTGATTTGGTCAAGCTATATCATGACGCCTGCAACTTTACAAGGCGCACGCTCGGCCTCACATGGAATACTGTTCCCATCTCTGGGCTGGGGCTCCCCAGTGCCAGCTCCTTCCACTTGATCGCATCCAGCGCAGAGCGGCTCAAATCGTCGATGACCGAGTCCTTTCCGATCGGCTCGATTCATTGGCGCTGCAAAGAGATGTTGCATATCTTTGCATTTTCTTTCGCATTTTCCACGGGGAGTGCTCTGAGGAATTGTTAGGATTAATCCCAGACGCCAAATTACACGAACGCACATCGCGGCAGAACTCCCGATACCATCCACACCATCTGGATGATTGGCGGTCCCCCACAGTGCGATTTAGAAGAAGTTTTCTTCCTCGCACAACTTTCTTGTGGAAGAGTTTACCACCAGCGATTTTTTCAGACCGATACGACTTAGGGATCTTCAAGAAAAGAGCCTACTCCTTTTTAAAAAGCCGCCAACGCATCTGCAATTACCCTGGTTTCCCTGGTTGCGGTTGTTTATGGGCGGCGGTAGTCACTTACCATCAGGTGAGCCGCATGCTCGTTTATCCTATAAAAAAATGACATGAACAACAAATAGTGTTAAATAACATGAAATGACCACACCATTTCACGAACTGATAGACTACTTTATAATATATGATCAATTCTACGATCTGGCCACGACATATATAAAAGTCTCTTTAATAAAACTATAATTTGGCAATTGCAAACAAACCAGTTTTAATCACTTTACATATTTATATTAGTAACTGAAACAAATACCTTATCAATTTTCATATTTTTGATAGACGTCACTATTATCTCTAGAAATTATTACACTTATAAAATAAAATAACAAAAATTATAAAAACTAAACGTTAGAAACTTTTGATAATTTTAAAAATCTGATCATTAAATCATATAAATGTAAGTTATATTATATTATTTCATTTATTAGTAACTGAAGGCAAAATATACTATTTTTTCCATTTTATTATAGATGGCGCTGTTTTGAAAACCAAATCCGTGTAGTTTCAAATTAATTTACCAAGATTATAACTATATATTAAATTTTATTTACAAATATGGTATTTATTTGAAAGACATCCGTCGTCCCCCTTTAACTAAAATATAATAGAAAATTAATATCTAAAGGAAATAATTACTTAACCTTCCTTTTTGAAGTTCCGTAATAGGATAAAATAACCTATAAGTTGCCCCGGGTTACTCACTACCTTCATACAAAATTTCATGTAAAACGGTTTAATAGTTTTTGCGTGAATCCGGAATACACAGACAGACAGACAGACAGAAAGACAGACAGACAGACAGACAAAAATTCTAAAAATCCCTAATTTGGATTCAGAACCCTTTATCTAGTCCCCTGGACTTGTTTTTTCAAGAAAATATTAGAATTACAGACACGACTTTTCTACAGATTTATTATATGTATAGATTTCGCGTCGATAACGTTTAATTTTTTCTTCATTTTTTCTTGTTGGCATAATAATCACGGAATATACATTATTTTCACTTTTAACTTCTTTGCGAGAGAGTGGGAGTTGCCAATAGAAAAATAAAAAATCGATTTAAAATAGACCGATTCTTCAAACGTGCGAATTCCTCGAGTAGGTTAAAGAATTACCTAAGTTAATTGTATCTGAAGAATGAAGCGACGAAATATAATTATTATTTAATGAATATTTTACAATTAACTTAAATAATAACGAGTTCATAGAGGGAAAGAAAAAATATTTATTCCTACTTCCTACTTAATCACTAAAACTCCTGCAACGAGTAATATATAATTAAACTTCCTTTTTGAACATGTTTATGCTTTTAATGTTGCTAATTTTTTATGGAATGTTATTATATATTTTTATTGACGTTGCATAGGGGTCGGTGTTTACGATTTGTTTTTTTGATCTAGCTGTGTTTAATTTATTTTTGGTCTCAAATTTTTAGGGCGGAAACATGGACAATATTTCTAACCAGTGAACTTATTTCAGATATATCTAAGAAATATGCCATATAATATAATAAGTTAACAAGCACGTTAGGTTGGAATATAAAATACGACATATAAATGGCCTTTTTAATTCAATGGTTCAATATAGATGTTTCCAAGAAAACAACTACATGAGCAACACACATACAATAGACATGCACATCTTGCATAGTACGTTAAGTTATGAAATGACAGCTTTTCATGTATTTCATAGAATTTTTTTATAGGATATAATTTTTAAGGAGCACACAGTCCACCTGATGGTAAGTGGTTGCTGTGACCCATAGACATCTACATCTATCCTCGTTTGCGAATCAAAATGCAGATGCGTTGTCAGCCGTGTGGACTAAAGTGGAATGCCTCTTTTCCAGTAAAAAGAGTCTCCGGTTCTCTACACTTACCATATGAAACACAGCAGCATTAAGCTGTTATTTTAAGCTAGTATTCTGTGAGCGGGTGGTCCTTCCCCGGTCGAGCCGAACCATTTGTGCTACAACGATACAATTAATATAGCTGGCGCATGGCTCTACCACGTTCAGAAGTTTATAAGACAAAAAAAATGAAAATATATTAAACGTCATTGACAATTATAATACTTTATTCATTTTCGATATCTGCCAATGACGCAAATTTGATTCCGTGGTTTCGCGGGTCTAATTCATCTCAACAATGGAAACGTGAATTTCTTATTTGTTTCGTCACAAATCCCATGACTGTTTCACAGCACTTTTTGCAATATTATGATATTTATTTATTTACATAACTTCATATATACAGTAATATATAGGCGGCATCTTGAAGTAGTTTATAGATAAGAAGAGGTATGTGTAAAAGAATTATTAAAGTAAAATAAATAGGATAAACGTATCAGAATATTTTATATATTATATTTATAAAATTAATGTATATATATCATACATATTTTTACGTTAAAATGATGAATAGTGTACATAATGATAACTTTATTTTTGACTTTAACGTAAAACTAAACTGAACTTAAATAGCCCTCCCGATTTCGAAAGGAATAACATTCCAAAAAATAACATATTGTACAAAGAAGGATAATTGAATAAAGTCAGTGAATGAAAACAGAATGGAGAACTAAAGCATAGTTGCAGCAAAGGTTTTTATATATAAAACGGACAAACGGGCACGCGCCTCACCTAGTGGTAAGTGACTGATGCCGCAGATGAACTACCGCCACACCAAGGCAATTGTAGGTGCGTTGCCGGTCTTTAGGCTAACGTAGTGAAAATATAGCATGTGTCGATTTGGAATTACAGACGATGCTAATTTTTATGAACCTCATTAAACTTTACATATTTTTTTAAATATTTGTGTCTATTATGTAAAAATTACCAATAAAATAAAATGGGTTGATATTTCTCAATAAAATAATCATTTTAAATTATCTCATTTCCTATATTTAAGTCTAATGTTAAAAATACATACACTCATAATGACTCCTTCCGTAAGCTACACCATTTTGCTTATTTCTGCTGCCAAATAGCAGTGCTTGTACTGTTGTATTTCGGTTTGAAGAGCATAGTGAGCCATGCAGCTCTGAAATATTTCAAATTAGTCCCCAAAAGGATACTTTGGTTTAACGTCGACTTGGTTCGAAGTTGTCTTCAGTTTTATTAAATAAATAATTAGGATTTGAAAAAATTTAAAAGAACTTCAAAATAATAAAGTAAGCATGTCCTCGAATTTCAACTGTTGTCGAGGTATTTCATTACAACCTTTCATACAAGATGACGGCTTGCGCGTTCCATTCCAGAGGTCAAACATTAACTCATTGAATAATTTTCTGTCCTTGTTTTGTATTTCCACATAGAAGTAATATTCTTTTTTAAATCTTTATAATACTTGAGTGATTCAAATGTTCAAAATTTAATTGACGAAAGTGAAAACTTTGTTTCTGATCTTTTGTCTAATAAAATGTATTATTATTTCAGTTGCAAAACATCCGGTTGCCAGACTAACACCAAAAGCAAGAATATGCTAAGGAATAATAAGGCGAGCCCGAAATTGTATTTCAGGAAAATATTGTTTCTTGGCATCTTCGTCTGACAAATCTCTGAAAATCTTTGCAAACAAACCACTCTCCATAATATGAAAAAGTTGCAATTGTAATTGCCTAATCATAGGGAACCCTTTGTAAAAGTATAT
The DNA here is from genome assembly GCA_963668995.1 of Parnassius mnemosyne. Classification (NCBI taxonomy): domain Eukaryota; kingdom Metazoa; phylum Arthropoda; class Insecta; order Lepidoptera; family Papilionidae; genus Parnassius; species Parnassius mnemosyne. Next base: position 4,953,858 of record CAVLGL010000001.1, on the reverse strand, counting down.
GGCAGATATAATACTATAATTAATAGAAGCAGGCGTTACTTTGCGGAAATCCATTATATAAAAGCTTTTACAAAAACTTACTTCGCAAATATCCGCGTTAGAAAATAAAATGATGTGTCTTACCTAGTATGAAGAAGCACCTCCCGCCCTCCCTCAATTGCGTGCACTATCCCCGTCACCACTAATCCCAGCACCGCTACTTCCAACACCACTACACTAGGCAAGACACACCACTGACGATAATACGACACGTGTTTCGCCTCTACACGAGGCATCCTCAGGTGATATAGACTCTACGGTGGCTAACCGCTAAGTGAGCGGCGAGCCAAAACAAGTGCCTTTTATACAAATCGATGATGCAACCGCTCTCCACCTAAGTAGCGAGCGACTGCGTCATGCGATAAAACATGCGACCAATCACCGCTGGACTTACGCAGCCGTTTGTAAAATTAAAAACAAACCGCCGCGCAACGCCCACATTATTAGAGAGCAGGCTTGAAGATATTTAAGAGAGGTGAGTTAGTAACATTTGTTTGTTCATTCAGCAATGCAACGGTATTATTACACAAAACACATTATTACACATTATTATAACACAACTTTCAAAGCGCAAGTTCGGCCTTTTTTACAGAAGAGGCGGCACATAAGCATGTGGCTCACCTGATGGTAAGTGACTACTGCCACTCATGAAAAACCGTAACACTAGGGAGATTGCAGATGCGTTGCCGGCCTTTTAAAAAGGAGTTAGATCTTTTCTTGAAGGTCCCTAAGTCGTATCGGTCCGGAAAAATCGCTGATGGTAATCGATTCTACAAGGAAGTTGTGCGAGGAAGAAAACATATTTTAAATTGCACAGTGGTGGACCGCCAATCATCCAGATGGTGTGGATGGTATCGGGAGTTCTGCCGCAATGTGCGTTCGTGAAATTTGGCGGCTGGGATTAATCCCAACAATTCCTCAGAGCATTCCCCGTGGTAAACGCGAAAGAAAATTCAAAGGGATGCAAAATCTCTTCACAGCACCAATGAATCGAGCCAATCGGAAGGGACTCGGTCGTCGACGATTCGAGCCGCTCTGCGCTGGATGCGGTCAAATGGAAGGAGTTGGCACTGGGGAGTCCCAGTCCAGAGATGGGAACAGTAATCCATGTGAGGCCTATCCTGCGCCTTGTAAAGTTGCAAGCGTTGTGCCAGCATGAAATACTGCCCCGCTCTACTGAGCACGCCAAGCCAATTTGGCTTTGATTTTTAGAGGTCAATTTGGCCTTCTCTTCCAAGTGACTACGAAACTGCACGTCACTTGATATGTCGACGCCGAGGGTTCCAATACTGGCTGAGGCAACAAGGGGAGTGACTTGAAACTGAGGAGATATGACAAAGGGGTTCTTTTTAGCGGTGAACGCGCAAACTTGTGTCTTTTGAGGATTAAACTGGACTAGATTTAGTCGCCCCCAATCCGAGACTTTGTTCAGCAAAGACTCAACTTCAGACACAAGTTTGTTCCGGTACTCGGCAACGTTTTCCCGAGAAATATTGGCGCGGCCGGTGTATAGAGCATCACCAGTGCTGTCATCCGCATAGCAATGAATGTTACAATTTGCAACATATTATTGATATGCAAAAGAAACAGGATTCGTGATAGCACGCAGCCTTGTGGAACACCGGCGTCAATAGGCTTGTAGTCGGAGCATGCACCGTCTACAACGACCTTGAAGCTACAATCTGGAAGGACGCTGGTGATTCAATTGCCCAGTTTCTCGGGAAGCCCATAGGAAGGGAGCTTCGAAAGAAGCGCTTTGTGCCAAATCCGATCGAAGGCCTTCACAATGTCCAAACTAACGGCCAATGCCTCTCTCTTGGACTCTACTGCCTCCGCCCATTTATGAGTCAGGTAGATCAGAAGATCACCATCTGATTGACCCCGACGAAAACCGTATTGGTGGTCACTAATCAGCTGGTGATCCTTAAGGTACCGCATAAGCTGGCAGTTTATAATGGATTCCATTTTTTTTGAGAACAAGGAGGTGATGACGATAGGCCTGTAGTTGGACAGGTCTGAGCTGTCGCCTTTTTTCGGGATCGGGTGGACAAAAGCTGTCTTCCATGACTTCGGGACTACGTCTAGGGAGTAGGAGTACCTGAAAAGACGCGTTAGTACCGGTGCCAACTCCGGAGCACACGTCCTCAGCACAATTGGGGCGATTCCGTCAGGCCCACTCGACTTGTGGATGTCCAGGGAGAGGAGTGGTTTGTAAACCGAGCGCTGTGAGAACCACACATCCCGCATGGAGCACTCGCACTACGTGATGGTCGGCGATGTGTTCCCCCTGTCATCAAAAGTCAAGTTGGAAGCAAACAGGGAGTCTAAAAGGTCAGCTTTCTCTTTTGCGGCGTGGGCCAGTGAGTCGTCCTACCTGTGCAAAGATGGTAGTGAGGGCTTACAGAAATTCCCTTGGGCAGCCTTGGCGAGAGTCCAGAATGCACGGGTTCCCGAAAAAAGGCGAACTAGTTTTTTGCCAATTCTGCCAATGTGCTCTGACTTTGACTTGGCAATAACTCTTCTGAAGAACCTGGAGGCGAAGTTATACTTCTTTTAAAGCATGTTTATGTTTACATCCCAAATCGCTGAAGGCGCAGCTCAGGGTTGATAACACTCCTGCTTACTGCGTAATGCAGTCTTACAGGAGCGACCAAACCAAGGCTGAGATCTTCCTTCGTTGGGTACCACATTTGATGAAATAAATAGTTCTGTTCCCTGTAGCACCACATCAGTGACAGAGTCAGCAACAGCGCTAGGATCATCCGGCGAGAAGCAAATCCACCCCCATGTGTAGGATGCAAAGAAAGACCGCATTCCGTTCCAATCCGTTGACCTGTAATGCTAAACACGGCGGCAACCTGCAGAACGCAACTACAAGGGGAGCGTGAGTGGCACCACACTCCGGATCAGACAATGGTCCGAAGAGCCAAAAAGGGCATCGACGGAAACCTGATATCCGTCCGGATGAGAGGTCAGCAGAAGGTCCAACAGGGAAGGTGTATGATCCTCAACATCTGGAATCCGCGTAGGCGATGTAACCAGTTGTGTCAGACCATATGTCTTGTATGCCATGTATGCCAAGGCAAAGTCATAAACAGATCTCCCCGCATGATCGGTTCATTGTGAACGGAGCCCTTCGGCGTGGTGGGCGTTAAAATCACCCAGGCTCACGATCTCTGTGGATGGGACCTGTTGTAGCAAGGAATCTGTAGCCATTTGGACGTGGTCGATGAGTTGGTCTGTTACGGCATTACCGCTATGGGACCTATAGAGGCAATCGTAGACGCGCGGATGATCGTCGCTGTCTACGCGTAGTCAAAGGATGGACAGGTCCGAACCTTCAAGACTGTCGCCTTTTAGGAATTCTACTCTCCTTAGAGATCTGCCTGTGTGCTTAACACCCTCTTGCCCATTTCTGCTGCCAAATAGCATTATAATTACAGGCGATGACGCATTCTATCTTAGTGCTCAGAGATGGCAATCAATCTGTTACCTTATCTGTGTGCAGTTCACTGCAGGTGTACATGGACTGTGGTAGCCTCTTATCATCAAGTGAACTGTAAGTTCATTTATTATTAATAGTTTAATATGTATTATTAAATTTATAATAGAAAAAAAACATTCGTGAGTTTCGTGTAACACTCGGTTGGAACAAAGTTCCTTTCGTAGTAGATATATTATAATTGAGAAACGTATTATATTACTGATTGACAATTACAAATAAATAAATTATGTAATGGTGTCTATTAAAATGAAGCGTCAATTAAAATAATATTTCTTTCATGGAAAGATTAGGAAGAGTGCGGGGGAGATGAATATTATCCCATCTCGCTCGCATTATTGAAAAGGGGGTCGTGACGGAAAAATCTTTCACTTTTTCTCGCCTAGCCCCCATCCGTCAAATTCTTAATGTACGATAAAGAACATCATGTTTGGCTCTATTATATCCAAGATAAGAACTATTTATATAACCACATGAACGCAATGAAATGTTTGAGTTTGAGTTTGAAACAAAATTTACCGCCTATATACGTCCCACTGCTGGGTACAGGCCTCCTCTCATTTCTGAGAAGTTTTTAGGACAAGCAAATATCCGCCACGTTGTTCCAATTCGTGTTTTTCAAACATGCAGATTTCCTCACGAGGTTTTTTTCACAGCCGGGCACATGGTAAACCAGCACTTCCAAATTGCAATTAAAAATTTCATTGCTACCGGCGGCGATCAAACCCTGGTTACTACTGTACTGTGAAATAAATAGCGAGCGCTTAACGCCTAAGTTAGACGGCGCTCGGAAAAAAGTTTAGTTACGATTATTTCTGGAAGGATTATGGGTAGTTCGTTAGTCTTCCATTAAGTGGATTTTAAAATTTTACAATTATTCATTAATATTTCTTTAAATTATTTTGCAGGTTTTCTCATGATGTCGGTGATATTTCGTTGCTGTATCCAATGGAAACCTTTGCTTGACATTGGTTGTCAAAGACAAATTTTAAGCCACCGGCCAAATAAATGAATTACTGGCGTCTATTAAAATGAAGCGTCATTTAAAATAAAATAATATTTCTTTCATAGCAAGATGGATATTAGTCCATCGCGCTTGCTCACAGCCGTCAAAGCCGTCTACACTACGTCAGAAGTTGTCGTGATGGAAAAATCTTACACTTTTTCTCGCCTAGCCCCCATCCGCCAAATTCGTACCATCCGATAAGGAACTTAGTTCCAAAAATCAATTTCGTTTTTTTTAAAGGATAAGGATAACAATTAGCAAGGTTTACCTGATAGTAAGTGTATGTTGTGGCTGAAAGACCTACATCTAACCACGATTTAGAAACAAAATGCAGATGTTGATTATGCCCAAATTTTGCCATGTTGAACGGCCTCCAATTGCGTTCGAACTGTCGCGTCACCCGATAGTATGTAGCTGAAAAAACGCCGCCAGGTCGGGTGGCGGTGTGCGGCTTGTGTGGCTCTACGCGTGGGCGAAGGGAGTTAAGTTGCCCGATAGCCGCGATGCGGGGAACCCGCGTAGCTCGTTTATCGTGGCCGAAGTTCACGCGACCGTTGTAGGGTCCAGATAGTTAGATTAAGTGCGTGTTACTTCGTTACGTGGATATGTGAATTTTGCAATATTTAACTTGTTCGGGGATGCGGAATTGTGCACGCGCGCGTCGAGTAGATATACGGTCTAGGATTCGAACCGCGCATTCCTTGTTCAAGAGCTTCTCCCGGTTGATTGTCCAAAAATCATTATAATTGTGCCGTCGCGTTAAGTGCCTTTTTTGTGTGTTGGTTGGCTTGTTAGTTTACGTGTGAACGAGGCGTATTTTGAATTCTTTTCGAGACGTGGTGTTTTGGTATCGAATGAAGGAACTTAGTTGTGTTTAACGTTGAACCGTATGACTCATTAAGAGATCGCTTTAATTCCCTATTTATAATTTTGTGATAAGTGAATCCGGGACCTTGAATGTCGAATTTTGAACTACAGTACTTACTGTGTCGAGTATCACGTGTTCGATTCTACGATGAATGTGGAATTAGGCGAATTAAAGTTAGTTAAATGTACAATGAAGCTAATAGACTGAAATAGAGACAAGGAAGAAAGAAATGGTCCAGCGGTGGAGCCTGCTGGGGCGATGCAGCATTGTGGGGCATCCTGGAACTCGGCCGCTGCTGGTCGCCTAAGGTGTTCAAGGTCTCAGAAATTTACACATCACTGAACACTACTTTCCATTCACCTTACACCCACTCACAGCCTGACCGAGCCTTGGTGCGAAGTTAGCTTATGATACTGGTACGTAATATGTGTTTCTAGCATTCTCCCCTATAGTTTATTATGATAGGACATTTCCATGTGGCCAATCGGGCCCGACCTGCGTCTGCCCGTCGAGGAAGCTGCTATGGGCCCCAGCCAAGACGACATTTGCATGGGCAACTGTAGGCCGTAACAGATGTGTTGTCAACTCTAAGGGCTAATTTGGATTGCATCGATATCAGTAAAAAGGGTTTCCGGTTTTTGACAATCATCACAAAACGTAGCTGTTAATCTGCTATTCAGTGAGAGCGTGGTCTTTCTTCGGTAGAGACCATGATAACCATATTATTTGCGTGTGGCAACCATAATGTAGCTGATGCGTGGCTCTACCACGTTTAGCTAATAATTTTAAGGCACTAACACGAGGTCCTTAAAATAATAATATTACATTTAAGATAGATTAAATTATTACTATTACAATTTCCATAGGCATTTATTAAAAATCATTGCTATGAAATATCTGAATTTAATTCCACAATGAGCACTGAACACAACATTCAGTTGTTTTGTTCCGGTCGTATTTGTTACGAAACCGAATCACGATCTCTGTGGATGGGACCTGTTGTAGCAAGGAATCTGTAGCACTTGGACGTGGTCGATGAGTTGGTCTGTTACAGCATTACCGCTATGGGACCTATAGAGGCACTCGTAGACGCGCGGATGATCGTCGCTGTTTACGCGTAGTCAAAGGATGGACAGGTCCGAACCTTCAAGACTGTCGCATTTTAGGAATTCTATTCTCCTTAGAGATCTGCCTGTGTGCTTATCACCCTCTTGCCCATTTCTGCTGCCAAATAGCATTATAATTACAGGCGATGAGGCATTCTATCTTAGTGCTCAGAGATGGCAACCAATCTGTTACCTTATCTGTGTGCAGTTCTCTGCAAGTGTATATGGACTGTGGTAGCCTCTTATCATCAGGTGAACTGTAAGTTCATTTATTATTAATAGTTTCTTATATATTATTAAATTTATAATAGAAAAAAAACATTCGTGAGTTTCGTGTAACACTCGGTTGGAACAAAGTTCCTTTCGTAGTAGATATATTATAATTGATAAACCTATTATATTACTGATTGACAATTACAAATAAATAAATTATGTAATGGTGTCTATTAAAATGAAGCGTCATTTAAAATAATAGTTATTTCATGGCAAGATTAGGAAGAGTGCGGGGTAGATGGATAATATCCCATCTCGCTCGCACTATAGAAAAAGGGGTCGAGACGGAAAAATCTTACACTTTTTCTCGCCTAGCCCCCATCCGTCAAATTTGTAATGTGCGATAAAGAACATCATGTTTGGCTTTATTATATCCAAGCTAAGAACTATTTATGTAACCACATGAACGCAATAAAATGTTTGAGTTTGAATTTGAGTTTGAACTTCGTTCCAAAGGGTAAAACAATATTTACCACCTATATACGTCCCACTGCTGGGTATATACCTCCTCTCATTTCGGAGAAGTTTTTAGGGCAAGTAAATATCCGCCACGTTGTTTCAATTCGTGTTTTTCAAACATGCAGATTTCCTCAAGATGTTTTTCTTCACCGCCGGGCACATGGTAAACCAGCACTTCAAATTGCAATTAAAAAATTCATTGCTACCGGCGGCGATCAAACCCTGGTTACTACTTTACTGTGAAATAAGTAGCGAGCGCTTAACGCCTAAGTTAGACGGCGCTCGGAAAAAAGTTTAGTTACGATTATTTCTGGAAAGATTATGGGTAGTTAGTAGTCTTCCATTAAGTGGATTTCAAAATTTTACAATTATTCATTAATATTATATTATCCGGCATTGTTGCGAAAGGCATGTCGCAGACCAGCTGCCTCTGAGAAAGTATTGATTAATCTCGTCTCCTGTCTAATAAAAGTGTGTTCTTATTTTTTTTTTTTGTTTGTTAATTATGTATTAATTTTATTTTATTTGCTTAAATTATTCTATATACTGACACTAATGCTTATTGAAATTGACTGGATGTATTATTTTAAAATTGTTATCTTGTTGACATTGATTTATGTATTGTATTGCTTTAATTGTGTAGATTAATTTACTTTAATTTATTGCAGCACAGTTGCCTCAGAGAAAGTTTTAATTATTGATCTCGTCTCCAGACTGATAAATGTGTGTAATTCTGTTATTTATTTATTAATTTTAATTTTATGTTATTTTATTTCATTATTTTATTTATATACTGACATTACTGCCTATTTACATTGACTGGATTTATTATTTTAAAATTGTTATTTTGTATTGAAATTGATTTAATTATTGCTAAAATTTAGGAGACTGATTTTAAATTTATTGATTTTACTGGATATGGGTGTAATTTGCCTGAATAAAGATGATTATTATTATTATTATTATTATTATTATTAATATTTCTTTAAATTATTTTGCAGGTTTTCTCATGATGTCGGTGATATTTCGTTGCTGTATCCAATCATATATATCCACAGACGTTTTGAGTGTTTAAGGGAATGGACCTTTGCTTGAAATTGGTTGTCAAAGACAAATTTTAAGCCACCGGCCAAATAAATGAATTACTGGCGTCTATTAAAATGATGCGTCATTTAAAATAAAATAATATTTCTTTCATAGCAAGATAGGGAAAATTGCGAGGGAGATGGATATTAGTCCATCACGCTTGCTCACAACCGTCAAAGCCGTCTACTCTACGTCAGAAGTCGTCGTGATGGAAAAATCTTACACTTTTTCTCGCCTAGCCCCCGTCCGCCAAATTCGTACCTTCGTTCCAAAAATAAATTTCGTTTTTTTAAAGGATAAGGATAACAATTAGCAAAGTTTACGTGATAGTAAGTGTATGTTGTGGCTCAAAGACCTACATCTAACCACGATTCAGAAACAAAATGCAGATGTTGATTATGCCCAAATTTTGCCATGTTGAACGGCCTCCAATTGCGTTCGAGCTGTCGCGTCACGCGATGGAATGTAGGTGAAAAAACGCCGCCAGGTGGGGCGGCGGTGTGCGGCTTGTGTGGCTCGATGCGTGGGCGAAGGGAGTTTAGTTGCCCGTATGCCGCGATGGAACCCGCGTAGCTCGTTTATCATGGCCGAAGTTCACGCGACCGTTGTAGGGTCGAGATAGTTAGATTAAGTGCTTGTTACTTCGTTACGTGGATATGTGAATTTTGCAATATTAAACTTGTTAGGGGATGCTGAATTGTGCACGCGCGCGTCGAGTAGATATACAGTCTAGGATTCGAACCGCGCATTCCTTGTTCGAGAGCTTCTTCCGGTTGATTGTCCAAAAAATCATTATAATTGTGCCGTCGCGTTAAGTGCCTTTTTTGTGTGTTGGTTAGCTTGTTAGTTTACGTGTCAACGAGGCGTATTTTGAATTATTTTCGCGACGTGGTGTTTTGGTATCGAATGAAGGAACTTAGTTGTGTTAAACGCTGAACCGTATGACTCATTAAGAGATCGCTTTAATTCCCTATTTATAATTTTGTGATAAGTGAATCCGGGACCTTGAATGTCGAATTTATAACTACTGTACTTACTGTGTCAGGTATCACGTGTTCGATTCTAAGATGAATGTGGAATTAGGCGAGTTTAAGTTAGTTAAATGTACATTGAAGCTAATAGACTGAAATAGTGACAAGGAAGAAAGAAATGGTCCAGCGGTAGTGCCTGCTGGGGCGATGCAGCGTTGTGGGGCATCCTGGAAGTCGGCCGCTGCTGGTCGCTTAAGGTGGTCAAGGTCTCAGACATTTACACATCACTGAACACTACTTGCCATTCACCTTACATCCACTCACGGCCTGACCGAGCCTTGGTGCGAAGTTAGCTTATGATACTGGTACGTAATATGTGTTTCTAGCATTCTCCCCTATAGTTTATTATGATAGGACATTTCCATGTCCATAGTCCAATCGGGCCCGACCTACGTCTGCCCGTCGAGGAAGCTGCTATGGGCCCCAGCCAAGACGACATTTGCATTGGCAACTGTAGGCCGTAACAGATGTGTTGTCAACTCTTAGGGCTAATTTTGATTGCGTCGATATCAGTAAAAAGGGTTTCCGATTCTTGACAATTATCACAAATCGTAGCTGTTAATCTGCTATTCAGTGAGAGCGTGGTCTTTTTTCGGTCGAGACGATGATAACCATATTATTTACGTGTGGCAACCATAATGTAGTTGCTACCACGTTTAGCTAATAATTTTAAGGTACTAACACGAGGTCCTTAAAATAATAATATTGCATTTAAGATAGATTAAATTATTACTGATAAAATTTCCATGGGCATTTATATAAAAATCATTGCTATGAAATAGCTGAATTTAATTCCACAATGAGCACTGAACACAACATTTAGTTGTTTTGTTCCGGTCGTATTTGTTACGAAACCGTCTCGTAGGAAATCAAAGCACCAGACAATTCCATATCTCTGCCTGTCTGTCTCTGACAGCTTTTTTCTATGTCGGTTTGCGTGACAGGTTTTACTAGAGAGGAATTCAATGAAAAACAATAATTGTACGAGGTTTTCAATAATATGAATCCTTTTTGTGTGTACGCTTACGCGATATCTTCGTTACTTGTGAACCAATTTTTATGATTTTATTTTTAGTTAATTAGTTATAATTTTGAAGTAGTCCCATATAACTTTGGTGAAAGAATTCTAGTATTAAGTTTAAATTTTAGTACTTGTATTTAGACGACATTCTAGTTTAATCCTTGAGTTTTTTTAGTCCGCTAAGTATAGTGAATAATTAAACCATTAATACAAGTAAAAAGTAAAAGCGGACGTCAAAGAAGTAAAAAGAATTAAATAATTTTCCAAACACTAATGGGCTCCAGACCAAATTTCGGCCACTGGCTTAGAGACAAGTCATCTACGCAGAACAGGATTATAGTGCAGGAGTATGCGCGCCGGCACAGGTGTACTCTCTGTCATCTCATTCTCATTTTCCGATGGGAAGGCAATTCGACGCTACTGTAAAGACATCAGGGGCAGGACCAACGGCTTTACGTCCTTTCTGAGGCACGGGGTTAAAGCACATCTCTCTTCTTGAAAAAAATCTTATCTATTTATTTCAATAAAAGGGAAATAAATATAAATAAAAATGTTTTTTTTTTTGTATAAAATTGTTAGGTTTTTTCGATAGTGGTTTCAATTTTAGCATAAAACTATAATTTATGGCGAACTGTGTCCACGACTTATTGTCGACGCTGGAGAGAATAGGGCTAGTTCTTTTCTCGCTCAATAGCTATATATTTATATATAGCCATATAGCGAAAAAACGCAGCAAGCGTTCTTGGTTTTTATTTTTTTATTCGTAATCGAGGATAGTTGTGGAGACTGGGCCACAATTTCCACTTATCATCAGTTGGACTACGTGCTTGTTTGTCACCGTTATTGAATAAAAACATACTTCGGGAAGAACAACTGTATGATAATTTAAGTTTTTGTTTTTTGAATGAAATAGTTTTTTGGCGTAAACACTAAACAATATTAAAATAATTTTTTTGACAAAACTTATAATATCTTTAATTGCATTTCCCCGCCTTGTTAGAATTGGAATTTTTCACCGTTATCAGAATTTCGATGAAATAAAAATCAATAGAAGAAAAGTTACTTTTAAAATTTATTTATAATATTTTAACTTATAGAACTATTGGCATTTACATATTTAATTTGAAAGTTTATTATATATATTATGGTTGTAGCACGAATGGGTCGACTCGACCGGGGCCCAGGACCCAGGACCATGCTCTCACAGAATACCACTGTAAAACAGCAGCTCTATGATACTGTGTGTCGTATGGTTTCTAAAAAATTAAAAATTAAAGGGAGCCCCCTTTAATTTTTTTTTTTAGAAACCATACGACATACATACAAATTTTATTTTTATTAACTTAGATTTAGTAACTCCATAGCTCTGGTAATGTTTTGGTAGTACTGTAAAGATGCTTGTTTGTGGTGCAGCAGGGTTTGAATTTTGAACATTAATAGGCCTACAAATGGTTTTGCCGGATCTGGATGTTTATTTACGTAAAATATGTGTAGGTAATGTGTTGGCCGTGTAGTGGCGGTTAAGAATATCCACTACCCCATAACTTTCCGTGAGTGTCGTAAAAGGCGACAGTGGGAAACAGTCAGGAGATGTGCAGCAGCACCTTCCTGATAACAGCAATATCACAATAAAAAAAACTGCGGTTGACAACCCGCTCGCCAAGCGAATCCAAATTAATAAAGTTACTATGAGACGGCCCGCAGTACACGGCGGCCCAGCTATTCCTGGCTACGGTGGCGACCATGGTAACGGTGGGCAGGGGGGGCTAAAAATCTCCGGTGGAGGTTCGGTTGCCACCTACGACGACTCGACCTGGCAACTTATAACGCACGCACCCTGAGGACTGACGATAAGATGGATGGAGCTGGAAGAAGAGATAGACAAGTTGCGCTGGAATATTATAGGACTATCCGAAGTCCGAAGAGAGGGAGAGTACACGGTAATCCTATTGAAAAACAAAAAAAACTTGTTCTATTACCGGGAAGGCGACCATCTGTCCCAAGGAGGTGTCGGATTTGTCGTCCACAAGTCTCTCGTTAACAACGTTGTAAAGATTGGGAGTGTGTCGACGAGGGTCGCGTACCTTATAGTCAGAATCACCAAACGGTAAACGCTGAAGGTCATACAGGTTTACGCACCAATCTCGGCATACCTCGATGAGGAGGTAGAGGAAATGTATGAGGATATCTCTAGAGCCATGTGTAATGTAAGGTAGTAGGTTAAGACTGATTATATAGGTGGCGGGTAAATTAAGATATCACAGCGAATTCATTGTGGAATAAACTGTTATGGATTGCGTTACGTACTTTGTGTTCTCTCCGGCTTTTATATACATTATATAAAACGGCGTCATCGAGCCCGTCGACTGCTCCGACTGCGCTTCGCCGCTGGTACCGGTAAACAAAGCTGACGGTTCGTTGAGATTTTTTGCTGACTCTAAGGCGACGATAAACTCTATTTTGTTAGTTGATCGATATCCCTTACCTAGAGTTGAGGATTTAATTGTTAGGTTGAGTGGGTTGAAATATTTTTCAAAAATTGTTCTGTGTCAAGCCTATAATCAGATAGAGCTAGACGATACTAAAAGTTAACCGTAGTTAATACGCACCGCGGCTTAGTTCAGTATATTAGGTTAGTGTACGGGCTAGCATCGAGTGCTGGAATATTTCAACGTATTATGTATAATTTGTTAAAGGACACCCCACGGTTAGGGAACTTTTCAGTCGTTGGGGACTACCCAAACAAATCGTGACGGACAACGTTCCCCCGTTCTCAAGCGGAATTCTATAGAATTCAATAACTATATTAAATAAGCAATGACGGTATCGATCATATTTTCACGTCTCCGTATCACCCTGCTTCGAACAGTTTAGCTGAGAACGCGGTAAAAACCTTGAAGCGGGTTATAAAGAAAGCGGTGCAGGAAAAACAAAACGTTGACAGGGTAATACAAACTTTTTTGCTATATTATAGGAATATGGAGCATTCAACCACCGGCGAGAGTACCGCTATATTATTGTTAGGTAGGCGACTGCGCACTAAGTTAGATATTTTAAAATCAGACAGGGAAAGCAGGATTTATAAGTTGCAACGAAACCAGAAAGACTTAGCCAAAGGAGGAGACAGGAAACTGAATCCTTCGGAAGATGTTTCGTATAGACAATACTTGAAAGGGGAAAAGTGGGGCAGTGGTCAAGTAGTAGAGGTTAGGAGTCAAGTAGTAGAGTAGAGTCAAGTAGTAGAGGAAAGGTGGCGAAATAATTCACAGACATATAGACCAATTAAAAAGGAGATCTTTAAGGACATCTATGACATGTTCTTACAATGATCCTTAGTCAGGTTGCAGCTCAAATTCAACCAACGAGCCGACGGTGACACCAGAGGTGGGAAAGGCTCAGCCGGGTCTGTCGGCGGATCCGGATGACCGTGGGGTGTTAGAACCTCAGAGACTGAAATCGGCTTAAAGGAGCCGGCAAGGGAGACGGCCTGTGAGAACCCGGGTTCACAGGCGTATCAGGATACCTTGCCAAACGTTGTACCGCCTACAGAGCCTCAGAGTCGCCCTATATATATAAGATAATGTAGACTCAAAAACCTTATTATTGATTTAGCGCTGATACAATAATGTTAAGTAGTTAAGTTATATTTAAGATTAGCATAGTAATAAATCATTGTAGAGGAGTGTAATTTAAGGTAGTTGGTTAAGACTGATTATATAGGTGACGGGTAAATTAAGATATTACAGCGAATTCATTGTGGAATAATTTGTTATGAATTGCGTTACGTTCATTGTGTTCTCTCCGGCGTTTATATACATTACACATTTCTCCAAAACCCACTATACGTTGTAAATGGGAGACTTCAACGCAAAACTAGGCACAAGAGAGAACGGTGAGTTGAAAGTAGGAAAATTCGGAATAGGGCAACGGAACTCGAGGGGCAAGCAGCTGGCCGACTTCATGGAGAAAGAGGGACTCTTTATGATGAACTCTTTCTTCCAGAAGTGGCCCCATTGGAAGTGGACCTGGTCGAGCCCCGACGATTCGACAAAAAATGAAATTGACTTCATTGTGACGACCAGACGACAACTGTTCAGTGATGTCTCGGTGATCGCGAGGGTGAAAACCGGCAGCGATCACCGAATGGTGAGAGGCACACTGAACCTAAACGTTAAGTTGGAGAGGTCACGTCTAATGAAATCTATGCTCCCTCCCCCTCGTTATCTGATCCAAAGTCGCGATACCTTTCAGCTCGAGCTACGAAACCGTTTTCAGTGCCTAGAAGATTGCAATGCAGTGGACGATATGAACGACAAGCTCGTGGAAAGAGTCCATGCGGTCAAAGCTAAGTTTAGCACGAGCTGCCGCAGAAGAACACAAAAACTATCCGATCACACTCTTAATCTCATGGTTGTTAGACGGGATATGAAGCTGCAGTCTTCAGTAAATTTGACAGCATATAGGCAACTGAACAGACAGATCTCCAAATGTATGCGGCGGGACTTAAGCAACTTTAATACTGCTCGTATTAAAGAAGCGATCGAGCGGAAACAGGGCGCCAAAATTATTTACTAGAGATCTGTCTGCCGGAAAGAGCCAACTCTCGAAGCTGAAGGCCGAGTGTGGCAGTGTCCTTTCCGGGAAACCTGAGATTTTCAGTGAGATTGAGAGGTTCTATGGACAGCTGTGCACATCATCGTTGGAGCCACACGCAAGTGTGAGTAACGATCCAAGAGCGAGTCTTATCCGACACTATTCCGACGATATCCCGGACGTCAGTCTGAGCGAGATTAGAATGGTTCTCTAGCACCTTAAAAACGGCAAGGCCCCAGGCGAGGTAGGAATTACAGCGGAGCTTCTGAAAGCGGGTGGAAAACCGGTACTTGAAGTCCTTCATAAGCTCTTTAATTCTGTCCTCCGTGGTGGCATTACACCGGAGGCATAGAGCAGAAGTGCGGTGGTCTTGTTCTTCAAGAAAGGTGACAACGCTCTTTTGAAGAACTACAGACCGATTTCCCTTCTGAGCCGCGTCTACGTGCTGTTTTTTGAGAATCATTACGAATCGTCTCGCGCGCGGAAATGACGACTTCCAGCCTCCCGAACAAGCCAGTTTCCGAATGAGCTTTAGTACCATAGACTACATACATACGCTTCGGCAAATTGTACAGAATTCATAGGAGTACAATTTGCCACTACGTCTAGCGTATGTGGACTATTAGAAAACCTTTGATTTCGTCGAAATTTGGGCGGTGCTGCAGTCCAGTCAGAAGTGCTGAAGTGCTTGTACAGTAGGGCTACGATGACTATCCGAGTACAGAACCAGAGTTCGTAATGTGTAAGACAGGGTGACGTTATATCCCCGAAACTCTTCACCGCTGCATTGGAAGATGTTTTCAAGCTTCTGGAATGGAAAGGATACGGTATCAATATCAATGGCGAGTACATCACTCACCTTCGATTTACCGACGACAAAGTCCTTATGGCAGAATCGCTGGAGGACCTAAGCACTATGCTCAATGACCTCAATAGTGTCTCCCAACGGATAGGTCTTAATATGAATATGGACAAAACAAAGATCATGTTGAATGTCCATGTCACACCTATGCCGGTAATTGTTGGGAGCACTAAGCTAAATGTTTATTAGTTCTCCCAACTTTTCTTTTGTTGAACCGTCAAATTTACATACAGTCCACTTAGTCTCAGTTAGTCCACTTGCTCTCTCCGCTGTCCCTTTCAATTACATTGTCATCCGATTCTGAGCTATGTTCAAAACTAGCTCTTGCTTATCAGGAAGTTAGTTTAAAATCAATTACTAAATTCAACCCAGATTACAACGGTGACACTCTCTGTACGTGAGAGTTCAAGCGCCAGTGACACTACACCGGAGCGTGTAACGCTAGGGTTGATACCGAACCGAAATGGAATATTATAGACTTGTGCCAAAGAAGATACATAATAGGTATATGTTATATAATGTAAACTTATGTATTTAAGTAGTGAAAGATACGATCAATTTTAAATCAACTTTTATTAAATATCTTTACAGATGAGGAAAATTAAAATTTCCGACAATACAAAATATGGTAATCTGAAATAATTAACCAATACTTAGTATTTCAGTACGCAATATGAATATTATTACCTACTACCGTTTAAAAATTACTTTTATATATTTTTGGCTTTTTCGATGACTTTTATAATTTTTATTAATATCTTTAAGAATTGCAAAAATTCGTAGCCGTATGTATAATTTTTTTTAGAAAATCCATAGTTAAGCTTAGATAGATAGATAACACTTTATTGTATGCCAAAAAATAACATAAATATTAACAAAAAATTAAGAGCTAGAGCTATCTCTTTCAAACAACCTTTGAGCTTATATATATATATATATATATATATATATATATTTATATATATATATATATATATATATATATATATATAAGTACAAAGTATAAAAAAGTATAAAAAGTATATATAAGTACAAACATATACTTTAAAACTATTTTATATAACATAAATGTGCCATACATATTAACAAATATTGTAACTAAGTAAAGGTAGAATAATTATATACAAATGAATAGGCATTATTTTTGTATAAAGCGCAGTCAGTCTGTACTTGCTTGCGGTGCGAGAGGTTAGAGAGACGAGACGCGAACTACTACGTACTAGCCCTAGGCCAGGGCAGTCGGCGACGGCCCGTTCCACGCCCCGCGTGCCTTTCAAGACACTAGCACACATCCAGACACCCACACATAGCCGCAAGCGATTTTACGTGCACATATGCTTAAGTGTCGTTTCTTTTCGCGTAGTGTATATATTTTTTACCCCAACTGAGTACATGAAAGCTGTTACTAAAAACGTGGTAAAATAGGGTTTCGATTTTAGAAAAACAAATATTTCAAAATCGAGTGATTTCTTCTGGGAGTAAGACTACCTTGAATAATTAACTTAGTAACAGGTTTAAATAAAATGCAACCCCATACTACTGATGAGCTATGCTTGGAGTTTGTCTAAATGATAGACTTCTATATGAGAATATTCCCAGAAGCGCTAGAGTAAACGACAAAGGCATGCCAAAAAAGGACATCACTCAGCACGTTTTTTGATAAAATTAAAATGTGGTAAGGTCATGCTGCAGCTATATTATGGTTATAGTTTGAATGGGTTAGGTCGTCCGAGGGAGGCCCACACTCGCACAGAATACCAGCGTGAAATAGCAGCTCAATGGTACTGTGTTTCATACGGTGAATGTAGAGAACCAGATACCCTTTTTACGAGATACAACGCATTCTATCTTAGCCCTCAAGGGTAATAACGCATCTGCATTTTAAATGTTCGAATATTTTAATTTAGAAAATTAAGCATCGATTAAGAGTGGTTTCGAGACGAAATCATAATTTCTTCACCATACACTTAACAAATTTGCACATATCCAGCCATCCTTTTAAAATCAATAGAGTCAAATCTAATGTCCCTTAAAACGAGGAAATATGTGAATTACTAGACTCGTAGACGTGCATTCTTAGGGAAAAAAGAAGTCCTATCTCCTAATTTTCTTAAAAATGTAGATCCAGAATTTCTTCTTAATGGTAACAAGGTACTTTACTTTATTCTAGTACTCGGGGGTGACAACAAATCTAAAGTTCAATTTTTACCGATGGCCAGGTTTTTATACAGAATAGTATATTTCAAGCTTTGGCTTATGTACTTTAATGTAATATTAATGTTATGAAAGAAAAATCTATTCTGAAATTCCTTTTTATAAATCATTTTATACTAACAAACGATAATACAATTGCATTACACATATGAAATACGAATAACAATAGCCGACCCCGTTAAGAACTACGGTACGCGGGATCCAATGCCCGGGTGGGGTGCAGCCGCTACTTGTGCCTCGCAGCACTAAAGTAAAGTTATTATCTGCATTTGCATTTCAAGAATTTTAAATAAAAATTATATGCTTCTTATATTTTTATCCACGCTGCAGCTATATGATGGTTGTAGTACGAATGGGTCGGCTCGACCGGGTTAGGACCACGCTCTCACAGAATACCAGCGTAAAATAGCAGATTAATACTTCTGAGTTTCGTATGGTGAGTTTAGAGAACCAGAGACCCTTTTTACTGGAAACAATTTCATCTCAGACCTCAGTGGTGACAACGCATCTGTATTTTGATTCTTAATCTAGGATAAATGTAGATATATAAGACACAACATCCAGTTATCATTAAGGTGAACTGTGTGCTCGTTTTTCACCCCATTCTATGAAAAAATATGTGGTTATGGCGGAATAGGAATCATCTGTCCATTTCTCTCAGTTGTGAGTTCTTACACACGGTATTGTTGCGTTCTTGTTCTATATTGACCGTGTACTGCCAGTGTCAAAGAATCCACTATTCCCAGACCCATGGTGCTGTAAAAGGCAACACATGGAAATAGTCCCGGAGGCAGGCAGCAGCATGAAAATAAAAAAACTGCATTTGCCAGCTCGCTCAACAAGCGTGGCAAATATCCCTCCTTATGAAACAATCTATGGGTAGTTCCGAGTTCAGCAGTGGATCTTTCTGATTAATTCTTATTATTTATTTATTTATTTTATTTTACCGTATATGTAACACAAATGTTACAATAAAAAATAAAAACATATTTTTATTACACGACCAGAGAGAGATCAGCTGTAGGAACAACGGCTATTCGTGCTTTCTGAGGCACGGAAGTGTAACACCACCAAATTACTGACTACCGGCTGCTAGTGAGATTTTCTTGATAAGAAAACCCAATAATTGATTTTGGCCTACCCAGGATTTGAACCCGGGATTTCCTTCCATTTGAACCTTTATGATCAGCAATTATGATTACAACCACTAAACCAACGAAGCAGTCAAATGCCTGGTATATACAGGATAGTTATAACGCTATCTATCGGATGCCATAAGATCAATATGGTATTTCCTTATGTCGTTTCTTACTTGTCCCACGCGACGAAATGAGGCGATGTATTCTTTTAGGCTGTCGACTCACGGTGTCAATAAATATAAGTTTTTATGGAGTAACTTGATAAAAGACCACAAAGTCCCCTGATTGTAATTGAATGTTTTGGCCTTTTGACTTGATTAATAATCAAAATTCAGATGCGTTGTTACTCCTGCGGACCAAGACAGAATGCTACGTTTTTATATATATCAAGTTTTCTACACTCACCATACGAAACAAATTATTACACACAGTAAACGCCTTTCATTATTATATTTGAACTGTTACATCTCATCCGTTCATTCGTTTGTTTTAACAATGCTTTAGTCAATTAATTACACGTGGATCAAAACTGTAAACGTAAACTGAGAAATTTCAATTAACAAGGAATTTATTTACAAATTGCTAAATAGAAATGTTATGGCAAACTCGTTTAAATAATATTCATTACACAGATAATGTATTGACTAACAAAGTTTACAGATTTCATTGTTCGTTTGTTTAATTAACGTTATTTTGAATTTGATGCGGCAGCATCCACTTACCTATATCTGCCACAAAATAGCAGCTTATGCACTGCTGCGTTCGATCCTGTGTGTCATGTCCGGTCTAAAGAGAACCAGCACAATTACAGGCTGTGAGGCATTCAATGTTAGTCCTCGAAAGTGACAACGCATCTGTAGCCCTCTTTGTATGATGTTGACTGCAAGTGTCCAAATGACTGTACTAGTCAACTACTATCAGGAGGACTTTTTTTTTATACTTACGTGAGGTCACCCCTGAAGTACTATAACCTATCTAATAATAAAGAATCATCAAAATCGGTTAAAGACGAAGATATCGCGTAACGTTCATACATTATTCTTTATTAATGTTCTAACTCTTACTTTTTTAAAATCCCTCGTCTCTTTTCTTAAACTCGACTAATAAAATAAACATGACGATGATGATGACGTATCAGTTAATTTTTAAGTTTTAACATCTTTATCAAATATTTTAAGGAAAACCAATTGTAGCATTTTTTAAAGTACTGATGTAAACGTAATTGGTGTTCGTGTTATAAATTAACATAAATGTTCATATTATTAAAACAGACACCAGAATTAATGTAGGGGTGCTTATTAATTATTCATAACAGTCAGTCTTGTAAATGTTGATCAAGATTGCAACGGACACTTTGTTTTACATACTAATGAAATATAAAATCAGAACAGACTTCAAAAACCACCAAACTCATAAGTTTATGACTTTATTGATTTTCTCATCGATCCTATCATCATTTCTTGATGAAATTTATATGGAACCACATCAAGGGCATTATCAAGGGTAACTCAAAAACTACTAGTCAGATCTTGATCAAATTTATATGAAACCACATGAGAACCACCAGCTTTTAAACAAAGAAAAGAATCGACAAAATAGGTTCACCCAGAAAAAAGTTCTGAGGTAACACATAAAAAAATACAGTCAAATTAAGAACACCTTCCTTTTTTAAATTTGGTTAAAATGCTCTCGTTTACAATAAAACAAATGATAATAGTTGTTTAAGATTAGTACTTTCAGGTGAATAGGTCTGATAATTGATGTACTTTCGGGTGAATAACTCATCATTGAGTATTTTATTATGATAAGGATTAGAGAGCACCATCTAAGGGATCTGTTCTTCTCCCAGTTTTTTTTTTTTTATCTCTACATATCTAATAATTTAAATATATCTATACAACACAGACTTCACAAGGTTGTAGAATAACAAATGCCGATCCATATTTCAATAACTGTTTAATTCAAGTATTCGTTTTCTAACGACAATAATATTTAAAAATGATAGTACTAAAAGTAGTTATAACGACAAATTACCAGTCAATAAATTTTCATCTAGACATTGCGGTAGATAGCTTCACTGAATAATTGCTTTAATTCAGTCGCATTCACACCAAAATAGTACGTTTCTTATTGGGTATTTTTTTATAATTTTGAAACCATTCTTTTTTTTATTCTGTTTCTGAGGTCTACGACTAAACTTGGGCTTATTGGTTAAGGTAAGAGTTAGTTTTAATCGCTACGCTTTGAAAGTAAATTGGCGATTGCAATACTAAACGTTTAGCAGCTATGATTTTTATTGGATCCTCTTTGACCTTTGTTGAGATCTTTTCAGTATTTAATAAAGTCGCTGCTTACAATATTCACTGAGCTAAATTAAGTGGTGTGTTTCACTAATTATGATGTCTTAATCTACAATTTATTCGTAAAGAATCAGTTACTATTCTGATCAAAATTCATGGCATGGCATCTCGAAATTGAGTTATTTATTACTAGAAAAAGGGTAACAAACGAGCAAATAGTCCATAATCCACCTGATGGCAAGTGGATGCTGTGGCTCCTACGGGCCACATAGAGACACGTATGTCTTACTTACATCTTCATCCATCCTCAGTTAAAAGTAAAAATGCGGACGCGTTTTATGATGTCAATATAAAATACCTCGTTTCCAGTAAACATGTTTTCGGTTCTCTACATTCGCCATACAAAACACAGCAGCATTAAGCTGCTATTTAACGTTTGTATTGTGTGAGAGCGTAGTTCTTCTCCGACCCATTCGTGCTACAACCATATTATAGCTGCAGCGTTGCTCTACCACGTAAAACCCAGTAGCGCATAACTGTTAAAAGAACTGCAAGCAACTTTCTTATGTAAAAAGTGAGGCGAATATCCTAGAATATAATTGTAGCAAATATTTTCATGCAGTTAATTTTTTTCCTAACTTAGATAAAATTAATACTTTCTTAACTCATATTTTTTATAGGATAAGGGGGACAAGCGAGCACACAGTCCACCTGATGGTAATTGGTTGCTGTGATCCATAGAAATTTACATCTATCCACGTTTGCAAATCAAAATGCAGATGCGTAGCCGTGAGGACTAAGATGGAATGCCTCCGTTCCAGTAAAAAGGGTCAACTATACAATTAATATAGCTGTCGCATGGCTCTACCACGTATAAAATATGTTGTTGGAATGTTGAATTCATATGTAACATTGGAGAAATTAATTGAGATGACGAGTTGTTGGTCATCATCATCATCATCATTACAGCCCTTCACAAGTCCACTGCTGAACATAGGCCTCCCCCAAAGAATGCCACAAAGCACGGTCCTGAGCCACCTGCATCCATCGACTTCCTGCATGTCTTACTAGGTCGTCACTCCATCTCGTGGGGGGACGCCCTACACTTCGCCTACCGGTACGAGGCTGCCACTCGAGAACCTTTCTTCCCCATCGGTTGTCGGTTCTTCGAGCTATATCGCCGGCCCACTGCCACTTCAGCTTACTAATCCGTTGGGCTATGTCGGTTACTCTGGTTCTACTGCGGATATCCTCATTCCTAAGTTTATCACGCAGAGAAACTCAGAGCATAGCCCTCTCCATAGCTCGCTGAGCGACCTTGAGCTTCCTCATACGGCCAGCAGTGAAGGACCACGTCTCAGTTCCGTAAGTCATCACTGGCAACAAGCACTGGTTGTACAATTTCGTTTTCAGGTTTTGAGGTATGTCTGACGAGAAGATGAGTCGTAGCTTCCCGAACGCTGCCCAACCGAGTTGAATCCGTCGATTAGTTGGACTTATGTAGTCGGACTATTTGTCCCAGGTAAACATACTCGTCAAAAACTTCGAGCTTAGTGCTCCCAACAACTACCGGCATAGGTGTGACATGGACATTGAACATGATCTTTGTTTTGTCCATGTTCATCTTAAGACCTATCCGTTGGGAAACACTATCGAGGTCATTGAGCATAGTGCTTAGGTCCTCCAGCGATTCTGCCATAAGGACTATATCGTCGGCAAATCGAAGGTGAGTGATGTACTCGCCATTGATGTTGATACCGTATCCTTTCCAGTCCAGAAGCTTGAAAACGTCTTCCAATGCAGCGGTGAAGAGTTTCGGGGATATGACGTCACCCTGTCTTACACCTCTCTGCAATTTGACAGGTTTCATACTCTGATTCTGTACTCGGATAGCCATCGTAGCCCTACTGTACAAGCACTTCAACACTTCGCTATACCGACAGTCAACTTGGCACCGCTGAAGGGACTGCAGCACCGCCCAAATTTCGACGGAATCAAAGGCTTTCTCATAGTCCACATACGCCAGACATAGTGGCAAATTGTACTCTTCAGACTTCTGTACAATTTGCCGAAGGGTATGTATGTGGTCTATTGTGCTAAAGCCCTTTCGGAAACCGGCTTGTTCGGGAGGCTGGAAGTCGTCAAGTCTGCGCGCGAGACGATTCGTAATGACTCTCGAAAACAGCACGTAGACGCGGCTCAGAAGGGAAATAACGAGGGGGAGGGAGCATAGATTTCATTAGACGTGACCTCTCCAACTTAACGTTTAGGTTCAGTGTGCCTCTCACCATTCGGTGATCGCTGCCGGTTTTCACCCTCGCGATCACCGAGACATCACTGAACAGTTGTCGTCTGGTCGTCACAATGAAGTCAATTTCATTTTTTGTCGAATCGTCGGGGCTCGACCAGGTCCACTTCCAATGGGGCCACTTCTGGAAGAAAGAGTTCATCATAAAGAGTCCCTCTTTCTCCATGAAGTCGGCCAGCTGCTTGCCCCTCGAGTTCCGTTGCCCTATTCCGAATTTTCCTACTTTCAACTCACCGTTCTCTCTTGTGCCTAGTTTTGCGTTGAAGTCTCCCATTTACACCGTATAGTGGGTTTTGGAGAAATGTGTAATGTATATAAACGCCGGAGAGAACACAATGAACGTAACGCAATTCATAACAAATTATTCCACAATGAATTCGCTGTAATATCTTAATTTACCCGTCACCTATATAATCAGTCTTAACCAACTACCTTAAATTACACTCCTCTACAATGATTTATTACTATGCTAATCTTAAATATAACTTAACTACTTAACATTATTGTATCAGCGCTAAATCAATAATAAGGTTTTTGAGTCTACATTATCTTATATATATAGGGCGACTCTGAGGCTCTGTAGGCGGTACAACGTTTGGCAAGGTATCCTGATACGCCTGTGAACCCGGGTTCTCACAGGCCGTCTCCCTTGCCGGCTCCTTTAAGCCGATTTCAGTCTCTGAGGTTCTAACACCCCACGGTCATCCGGATCCGCCGACAGACCCGGCTGAGCCTTTCCCACCTCTGGTGTCACCGTCGGCTCGTTGGTTGAATTTGAGCTGCAACCTGACTAAGGATCATTGTAAGAACATGTCATAGATGTCCTTAAAGATCTCCTTTTTAATTGGTCTATATGTCTGTGAATTATTTCGCCACCTTTCCTCTACTACTTGACTCTACTCTACTACTTGACTCCTAACCTCTACTACTTGACCACTGCCCCACTTTTCCCCTTTCAAGTATTGTCTATACGAAACATCTTCCGAAGGATTCAGTTTCCTGTCTCCTCCTTTGGCTAAGTCTTTCTGGTTTCGTTGCAACTTATAAATCCTGCTTTCCCTGTCTGATTTTAAAATATCTAACTTAGTGCGCAGTCGCCTACCTAACAATAATATAGCGGTACTCTCGCCGGTGGTTGAATGCTCCATATTCCTATAATATAGCAAAAAAGTTTGTATTACCCTGTCAACGTTTTGTTTTTCCTGCACCGCTTTCTTTATAACCCGCTTCAAGGTTTTTACCGCGTTCTCAGCTAAACTGTTCGAAGCAGGGTGATACGGAGACGTGAAAATATGATCGATACCGTCATTGCTTATTTAATATAGTTATTGAATTCTATAGAATTCCGCTTGAGAACGGGGGAACGTTGTCCGTCACGATTTGTTTGGGTAGTCCCCAACGACTGAAAAGTTCCCTAACCGTGGGGTGTCCTTTAACAAATTATACATAATACGTTGAAATATTCCAGCACTCGATGCTAGCCCGTACACTAACCTAATATACTGAACTAAGCCGCGGTGCGTATTAACTACGGTTAACTTTTAGTATCGTCTAGCTCTATCTGATTATAGGCTTGACACAGAACAATTTTTGAAAAATATTTCAACCCACTCAACCTAACAATTAAATCCTCAACTCTAGGTAAGGGATATCGATCAACTAACAAAATAGAGTTTATCGTCGCCTTAGAGTCAGCAAAAAATCTCAACGAACCGTCAGCTTTGTTTACCGGTACCAGCGGCGAAGCGCAGTCGGAGCAGTCGACGGGCTCGATGACGCCGTTTTATATAATGTATATAAAAGCCGGAGAGAACACAAAGTACGTAACGCAATCCATAACAGTTTATTCCACAATGAATTCGCTGTGATATCTTAATTTACCCGCCACCTATATAATCAGTCTTAACCTACTACCTTACATTACACATGGCTCTAGAGATATCCTCATACATTTCCTCTACCTCCTCATCGAGGTATGCCGAGATTGGTGCGTAAACCTGTATGACCTTCAGCGTTTACCGTTTGGTGATTCTGACTATAAGGTACGCGACCCTCGTCGACACACTCCCAATCTTTACAACGTTGTTAACGAGAGACTTGTGGACGACAAATCCGACACCTCCTTGGGACAGATGGTCGCCTTCCCGGTAATAGAACAAGTTTTTTTTGTTTTTCAATAGGATTACCGTGTACTCTCCCTCTCTTCGGACTTCGGATAGTCCTATAATATTCCAGCGCAACTTGTCTATCTCTTCTTCCAGCTCCATCCATCTTATCGTCAGTCCTCAGGGTGCGTGCGTTATAAGTTGCCAGGTCGAGTCGTCGTAGGTGGCAACCGAACCTCCACCGGAGATTTTTAGCCCCCCCTGCCCACCGTTACCATGGTCGCCACCGTAGCCAGGAATAGCTGGGCCGCCGTGTACTGGGGGCCGTCTCATAGTAACTTTATTAATTTGGATTCGCTTGGCGAGCGGGTTGTCAACCGCAGTTTTTTTTATTGTGATATTGCTGTTATCAGGAAGGTGCTGCTGCACATCTCCTGACTGTTTCCCACTGTCGCCTTTTACGACACTCACGGAAAGTTATGGGGTAGTGGATATTCTTAACCGCCACTACACGGCCAACACATTACCTACACATATTTTACGTAAATAAACATCCAGATCCGGCAAAACCATTTGTAGGCCTATTAATGTTCAAAATTCAAACCCTGCTGCACCACAAACAAGCATCTTTACAGTACTACCAAAACATTACCAGAGCTATGGAGTTACTAAATCTAAGTTAATAAAAATAAAATTTGTATGTATGTCGTATGGTTTCTAAAAAATTAAAAATTAAAGGGGGCTCCCTTTAATTTTTAATTTTTTAGAAACCATACGACACACAGTATCATAGAGCTGCTGTTTTACAGTGGTATTCTGTGAGAGCATGGTCCTGGGTCCTGGGCCCCGGTCGAGTCGACCCATTCCTGCTACAACCATAATATATATAATAAACTTTCAAATTAAATATGTAAATGCCAATAGTTCTATAAGTTAAAATATTATAAATAAATTTTAAAAGTAACTTTTCTTCTATTGATTTTTATTTCATCGAAATTCTGATAACGGTGAAAAATTCCAATTCTAACAAGGCGGGGAAATGCAATTAAAGATATTATAAGTTTTGTCAAAAAAATTATTTTAATATTGTTTAGTGTTTACGCCAAAAAACTATTTCATTCAAAAAACAAAAACTTAAATTATCATACAGTTGTTCTTCCCGAAGTATGTTTTTATTCAATAACGGTGACAAACAAGCACGTAGTCCAACTGATGATAAGTGGAAATTGTGGCCCAGTCTCCACAACTATCCTCGATTACGAATAAAAAAATAAAAACCAAGAACGCTTGCTGCGTTTTTTCGCTATATGGCTATATATAAATATATAGCTATTGAGCGAGAAAAGAACTAGCCCTATTCTCTCCAGCGTCGACAATAAGTCGTGGACACAGTTCGCCATAAATTATAGTTTTATGCTAAAATTGAAACCACTATCGAAAAAACCTAACAATTTTATACAAAAAAAAAACATTTTTATTTATATTTATTTCCCTTTTATTGAAATAAATAGATAAGATTTTTTTCAAGAAGAGAGATGTGCTTTAACCCCGTGCCTCAGAAAGGACGTAAAGCCGTTGGTCCTGCCCCTGATGTCTTTACAGTAGCGTCGAATTGCCTTCCCATCGGAAAATGAGAATGAGATGACAGAGAGTACACCTGTGCCGGCGCGCATACTCCTGCACTATAATCCTGTTCTGCGTAGATGACTTGTCTCTAAGCCAGTGGCCGAAATTTGGTCTGGAGCCCATTAGTGTTTGGAAAATTATTTAATTCTTTTTACTTCTTTGACGTCCGCTTTTACTTTTTACTTGTATTAATGGTTTAATTATTCACTATACTTAGCGGACTAAAAAAACTCAAGGATTAAACTAGAATGTCGTCTAAATACAAGTACTAAAATTTAAACTTAATACTAGAATTCTTTCACAAAGTTATATGGGACTACTTCAAAATTATAACTAATTAACTAAAAATAAAATCATAAAAATTGGTTCACAAGTAACGAAGATATCGCGTAAGCGTACACACAAAAAGGATTCATATTATTGAAAACCTCGTACAATTATTGTTTTTCATTGAATTCCTCTCTAGTAAAACCTGTCACGCAAACCGACATAGAAAAAAGCTGTCAGAGACAGACAGGCAGAGATATGGAATTGTCTGGTGCTTTGATTTCCTACGAGACGGTTTCGTAACAAATACGACCGGAACAAAACAACTAAATGTTGTGTTCAGTGCTCATTGTGGAATTAAATTCAGCTATTTCATAGCAATGATTTTTATATAAATGCCCATGGAAATTTTATCAGTAATAATTTAATCTATCTTAAATGCAATATTATTATTTTAAGGACCTCGTGTTAGTACCTTAAAATTATTAGCTAAACGTGGTAGCAACTACATTATGGTTGCCACACGTAAATAATATGGTTATCATCGTCTCGACCGAAAAAAGACCACGCTCTCACTGAATAGCAGATTAACAGCTACGATTTGTGATAATTGTCAAGAATCGGAAACCCTTTTTACTGATATCGACGCAATCAAAATTAGCCCTAAGAGTTGACAACACATCTGTTACGGCCTACAGTTGCCAATGCAAATGTCGTCTTGGCTGGGGCCCATATCAGCTTCCTCGACGGGCAGACGTAGGTCGGGCCCGATTGGACTATGGACATGGAAATGTCCTATCATAATAAACTATAGGGGAGAATGCTAGAAACACATATTACGTACCAGTATCATAAGCTAACTTCGCACCAAGGCTCGGTCAGGCCGTGAGTGGATGTAAGGTGAATGGCAAGTAGTGTTCAGTGATGTGTAAATGTCTGAGACCTTGACCACCTTAAACGACCAGCAGCGGCCGACTTCCAGGATGCCCCACAACGCTGCATCGCCCCAGCAGGCACTACCGCTGGACCATTTCTTTCTTCCTTGTCACTATTTCAGTCTATTAGCTTCATTGTACATTTAACTAACTTAAACTCGCCTAATTCCACATTCATCTTAGAATCGAACACGTGATACCTGACACAGTAAGTACAGTAGTTATAAATTCGACATTCAAGGTCCCGGATTCACTTATCACAAAATTATAAATAGGGAATTAAAGCGATCTCTTAATGAGTCATACGGTTCAGCGTTTAACACAACTAAGTTCCTTCATTCGATACCAAAACACCACTTCGCGAAAATAATTCAAAATACGCCTCGTTGACACGTAAACTAACAAGCTAACCAACACACAAAAAAGGCACTTAACGCGACGGCACAATTATAATGATTATTTGGACAATCAACCGGAAGAAGCTCTCGAACAAGGAATGCGCGGTTCGAATCCTAGACTGTATATCTACTCGACGCGCGCGTGCACAATTCAGCATCCCCTAACAAGTTTAATATTGCAAAATTCACATATCCACGTAACGAAGTAACAAGCACTTAATCTAACTATCTCGACCCTACAACGGTCGCGTGAACTTCGGCCATGATAAACGAGCTACGCGGGTTCCCCGCATCGCGGCTAGCGGGCAACTAAACTCCCTTCGCCCACGCATCGAGCCACACAAGCCGCACACCGCCGCCCCACCTGGCGGCGTTTTTTCACCTACATACCATCGCGTGACGCGACAGCTCGAACGCAATTGGAGGCCGTTCAACATGGCAAAATTTGGGCATAATCAACATCTGCATTTTGTTTCTGAATCGTGGTTAGATGTAGGTCTTTGAGCCACAACATACACTTACTATCACGTAAACTTTGCTAATTGTTATCCTTATCCTTTAAAAAAACGAAATTTATTTTTGGAACGAAGGTACGAATTTGGCGGACGGGGGCTAGGCGAGAAAAAGTGTAAGATTTTTCCATCACGACGACTTCTGACGTAGAGTAGACGGCTTTGACGGTTGTGAGCAAGCGTAATGGACTAATATCCATCTCCCTCGCAATTTTCCCTATCTTGCTATGAAAGAAATATTATTTTATTTTAAATGACGCATCATTTTAATAGACGCCAGTAATTCATTTATTTGGCCGGTGGCTTAAAATTTGTCTTTGACAACCAATTTCAAGCAAAGGTCCATTCCCTTAAACACTCAAAACGTCTGTGGATATATATGATTGGATACAGCAACGAAATATCACCGACATCATGAGAAAACCTGCAAAATAATTTAAAGAAATATTAATGAATAATTGTAAAATTTTGAAATCCACTTAATGGAAGACTACTAACTACCCATAATCTTTCCAGAAATAATCGTAACTAAACTTTTTTCCGAGCGCCGTCTAACTTAGGCGTTAAGCGCTCGCTACTTATTTCACAGTAAAGTAGTAACCAGGGTTTGATCGCCGCCGGTAGCAATGAAATTTTTAATTGCAATTTGAAGTGCTGGTTTACCATGTGACCGGCGGTGAAGAAAAACATCTTGAGGAAATCTGCATGTTTGAAAAACAGGAATTGGAACAACGTGGCGGATATTTACTTGCCCTAAAAACTTCTCCGAAATGAGAGGAGGCATATACCCAGCAGTGGGACGTATATAGGTGGTAAATATTGTTTTACCCTTTGGAACGAAGTTCAAACTCAAATTCAAACTCAAACATTTTATTGCGTTCATGTGGTTACATAAATAGTTCTTAGCTTGGATATAATAAAGCCAAACATGATGTTCTTTATCGCACATTACAAATTTGACGGATGGGGGCTAGGCGAGAAAAAGTGAAAGATTTTTCCGTCTCGACCCCTTTTTCTATAGTGCGAGCGAGATGGGATATTATCCATCTACCCCGCACTCTTCCTAATCTTGCCATGAAATAATTATTATTTTAAATGACGCTTCATTTTAATAGACACCATTACATAATTTATTTATTTGTAATTGTGAATCAGTAATATAATAGGTTTATCAATTATAATATATCTACTACGAAAGGAACTTTGTTCCAACCGAGTGTTACACGAAACTCACGAATGTTTTTTTTCTATTATAAATTTAATAATATATAAGAAACTATTAATAATAAATGAACTTACAGTTCACCTGATGATAAGAGGCTACCACAGTCCATATACACTTGCAGAGAACTGCACACAGATAAGGTAACAGATTGGTTGCCATCTCTGAGCACTAAGATAGAATGCCTCATCGCCTGTAATTATAATGCTATTTGGCAGCAGAAATGGGCAAGAGGGTGATAAGCACACAGGCAGATATCTAAGGAGAATAGAATTCCTAAAATGCGACAGTCTTGAAGGTTCGGACCAGTCCATCCTTTGACTACGCTTAAACAGCGACGATCATCCGCGCGTCTACGAGTGCCTCTATAGGTCCCATAGCGGTAATGCTGTAACAGACCAACTCATCGACCACGTCCAAATGGCTACAGATTCCTTGCTACAACAGGTCCCATCCACAGAGATCGTGATTCTTGGTGATTTTAACGCCCACCACGCCGAAGGGCTCCGTTCACATTGAACCGATCATGCGGGGAGATCTGTTTATGACTTTGCCTTGGCAAACATGGCATACATGCCATATGGTCTGACACAACTAGTTACATCGCCTACGCGGATTCCAGATGTTGAGGATCATACACCTTCCCTGTTGGACCTTCTGCTGACCTCTCATCCGGACGGATATCAGGTTTCCGTCGATGCCCTTTTTGAATCTTCGGACCATTGTCTGATCCGGAGTGTGGTGCCACTCACGCTCCCCTTGCGGTTACGTTCTGCAGGTTGCCGCCGTGTTTAGCATTACAGGTCAACGGATTGGAACGGAATGCGGTCTTTCTATGCATCCTACATGTTTAGGCAAGAATATTTATATTTATTATTTACCTTCGAAACGTATTCTAACGCGCGCGCTTGGCCTCCATATCGAGGTCACCTCCCCCTCCCCCCGGCCGCCTGACGCGGCGGGATAGGACTTTTCGAGAATGAGTTTAGAATTTCTTGCGAGCTAGACTGACGTTTTTTCCGCTCCTAACTTGTTTAGAAAGTATCAACCCGCGTAAATCGCTGTGAGAACCGTATCGTTCATCAGGAACTACTAACTCCGTTAAATTCATTGTGCAATCATAATAGTGATTTACCACTGAAGTACTACGTGTAGCTGTCCCATTTCGTGACAACCCAGGAAGAGTGCCTCCAGAGGGGGAAAGTTCCGAAGATACCAGCGCATACCTTCTTCCGGACGGCACTGCGTCATCCAGATCAGGGCCCGTCAATATACACGCACATACAATTACACATACACTCACGACACTGTCATCAGCCGGGCCGGTCTCGGAGGGTCGTCTCCGCTCCTGGAGCAGGTGAGTGCCTTATCGTATTGACATTTCCCCTCTTTGTTTCCATCAGAAATTTCCACGTGGCCACATTGAGCCCGACCTACGTCTGCTCGGGAAGTCTTCAGCTCATGGGCCCCTGAGGATCGGATCATTTAAGGGAGCAGCCGTAGGCCGTAACACTACCCATGGGGACGGGTTGGCTTCTCGCCAGATGATCCTAGCGCTGTTGCTCACTCTGTCACTGATGTGGTGCTACAGTGAAAGGAACTATTTATTTCATCAAATGTGGTACCCATAGGAGGAAGATCTCAGCCTTGGTTTGGTCGCTCCTGTAAGACTGCAGTACGCAGTAAGCAGGAGTGTTATCAACCCTGGGCTGTGCCTTCGGCGATTTGGGATGTAAACACAAACATGCTTTAAAAGAAGTATAACTTCGCCTCCAGGTTCTTCAGAAGAGTTATTGCCAAGGCAAAGTCTGAGCACATAGGCAGAATTGGCAAAAAACTAGTTCGCGCTTTTTTCGGGAACCCGTGCATTCTGGACTCTCGCCAAGGCTGCCCAAGGAAATTTCTGTAAGCCCTCACTACCATCTTTGCACAGGTAGGACGACTCACCGGCCCACGCCGCAAAAGAGAAAGCTGACCTTTTAGGCTCCCTGTTTGCTTCCAACTTGACTTTTGATAACAGGGGGAACACACCGCCGACCATCACGTAGTGCGAGTGCTCCATGCCGGATGTGTGGTTCTCACAGCGCTCGGTTCACAAACCACTCCTCTTCCTGGATATCCACAAGTCGAGTGGGCCTGACGGGATCCCCCCAATTGTGCTGAGGACGTGTGCTCCGGAGTTGGCACCGGTACTAACGCGTCTTTTCAGGTACTCCTACTCCCTAGACGTAGTCCCGAAGTCATGGAAGACAACTTTAGTTCACCCGATCCCGAAAAAAGGCGACAGCTCAGACCTGTCCAACTACAGGCCTATCGCCATCACCTCCTTGTTCTCAAAAATATTGGAATCCATTATAAACTGCCAGATTATGCGGTACCTTGAGGATCACCAGCTGATTAGTGACCACCAATACGGTTTTTGTCGGGGTCAATCAGGTGGTGATCTTCTGGTCTACCTGACTCATAAATGGGCGGAGGCAGCAGAGTCCAAGAGGGAGGCATTAGCCGTTAGTTTAGACATTGTGAAGGCCTTCGATCGGATTTGGCACAAAGCGCTTCTTTCGAAGCTCCCTTCCTATAGGCTTCCTGAGAAATTGGGCAATTGGATCACCAGCTTCCATCCAGATTGGAGCTTCAAGGTCGTTGTTGACGGTGCATGCTCCGACTACAAGCCTTTTGACGCCGGTGTTCCACAAGGCTGCGTGCTATCACGAACGCTGTTTCTTTTGCATATCAATGATATGTTGCAAATTGTAACATTCATTGCTATGCGGATGACAGCACTGGTGATGCTCTATACACCGGCCGCGCCAATTTTTCTCGGGAAAACGTCGCCGAGTACCGGAACAAACTTGTGTCTGAAGTCGAGTCTTTGCTGAATAAAGTCTCGGATTTCGGGCGACTAATTCTAGTCCAGTTTAATCCACAGAAGTCACAAGTATGCGCGTTCACCGCTAAAAAGAACCCCTTTGTCGTATCTTCTCAGTTTCAAGTCACTCCCCTTGTTGTCTCAGCCAGTATTGGAATCCTCGGCGTCAACATATCAAGCGACGTGCAGTTTCGTAGTCACTTGGAAGAGAACGCCAAATTGACCTCTAAAAATCAAAGCCAAATTGGCTTGGCGTGCTCAGCAGAGCGGGGCAGTATTTCATGCCGGCACAACGCTTGCAACTTTACAAGGCGCAGGATCGGCCTCACATGGAATACTGTTCCCATCTCTGGACTGATGACCCCAGTGCTAACTCCTTCCACTTGACCGCATCCAGCGCAGAGCGGCTCGAATCGTCGACGACCAAGTCCTTTCCGATCGGCTCGATTCATTGGTGCTGCGAAGAGATTTTGCATCCCTTTGAATTTTCTTTCGCGTTTACCACGGGGAATTCTCTGAGGAATTGTTCGGATTAATCCCAGCCGCCAAATTTCACGAACATTGCGGCAGAACTTCCGATACCATCCACACCATCTAGATGATTGCCGGTCCACCACTGTGCAATTTAAAATATGTTTTCTTCCTCGCACAACTTCCTTGTAGAATCGATTACCATCAGCGATTTTTCCGGACCGATACGACTTAGGGACCTTCAAGAAAAGATCTTACTCCTTTTTAAAAGGCCGGCAACGCATATGCATTCCCCCTGGTGTTACGGTTGTTCATGAGTGGCAGTAGTCACTTACCATCAGGTGAGCCACATGCTTATGTGCCGCCTCTTCTGTAAAAAAGGCCGAACTTGCGCTTTGAAAGTAGTGCTCTTATATTTTCGTAATGATTCCTCCAAGTCTCTAAAACTGCACTGTGTCACATTAAGTACCATGTTGAATTTTCTTGGGCTCTGATCCGCACTTTAAATTCATAAATCCAGACAAAATTGAATCTCGTATAGTAACGTGTTGCTTTAGTGCAGCCACTAGATTTTACTTTGTGTTACCTCTGGGGCTGAGCGCTCTCCTTAGTTCTCACAGCACGTGAGTGACCCAAGTTTGTTCGTCATCGGTTTCACCAAAATAATTTCAGATGCCTTAAGATACACGTTGGCTCCGGGCCGGTACTGAGAATTTTATCACGTTATCGGCGGTAAGAGATAACATTACGAGGAAACCTACCTGTCTGAGTTATTTGAAGATTTAAGATAACTGAAGTTTGCCATTACTCATTTAGGCAACGTGGTGCACAGCAGTGGGACTTACACGTGAACTTACTTTACCTTACGAGTATAAGTATTCACACATGTTAGAGTTGAGGATAAAAAAATGCTACACAGGTAACAAAACTTGGTCATTCCACGAGTCTTAATGGTTTGCCGTTATTCTGTCATTCGTGGCAACTTATTTCATTTTATTTGTTATTTTTATTTGCTAATTTTTGTATTTATTTATTTAAATAATTCTGAGAGTATTTCTTTACAGACAATGCCCGTTTTGGTACCCAACCAACAAACCATAAAAGGCGTTACACTTAATAATGAATTGCCCTATTGCCAGTATTCACGAAATAATTATCCTCTTCACAAAGTAAAATATCTTGTTACTTCCTCCCAGTTCGCTACGCTTAAATTCTTTGACTACAGCTTAAGGAAAGACCCTCGAAAACTATTCGGCAATCGAAAACTTTAGAACTGATATGACTCGCTCCACCGTTCTGCATGTTGCAGAATATTAAAGTATAATGTTGTTCTGTTTAAAATGTTTGCTGAAATATAGAACAACTTGTAATAGCGGATATTGATATATTTATTATTTCTATAAGCTTTAATTCAAACTACACAACTCCTGTCAAACAGATTACGATTGAAGTTGAACATGGCCACTTTCAGCTCTTTTATAAGTAGCTTAAAAACATGTTTAAACAAAGCGTACTTTGAATAATGTCAGATGTGTGCAACACAGGCTCAGACCCGCTCTCACATGCACACGCACACGTATAAATGCACTTACACTGGATAAAAAGATGCTGAATTCGACAAATTTCGTGAACCACTCCCCTTACTCATGCATACTTAGACTAACCTGGTGTGGTTAATGGGAATGGAAGTTACGTTGATAGCATTGCAAAATAAATAAATTAAAAAAGATTAAAAATAAATCGCATGTGTCAAGTTATCCCCAATCTTAGTTATCCTTTGTAAATACGTGAACACAGCAGGATCAAAAACTCGTGTAAGGATTGTTTGTAAAGGACTTCTCGATTATTATACCTTTTTGTTATGTTCATGATTAAAAAGTCCAATATTAGTACATGATGTAACGTCCTTCAGACCGAATTTCGGTCACGGCAGTCAGTCTCAATAGATAATACCACTATAATCCACGGCATTATAGTGCCTGAGGGTATGTGCAAGCACAGGTGTACTTTCTATTCCCCTTACAGATGACAAACAGACACGACCGGAAAGATATCAGGCGCAGGACCAAGTGCTTTACGTGCCTTCCGAGGTACGGGGATCAAACATCTCCTTTCGGAATGGTAGCAGATTAAAAATTAAATTTGACTAAAGAAATTTTACTTTCTTACCTCGAAGAAATGAATATATTTAAATTCACACCCATGAAACGAAATTGTGAAGTATTCTAGACTTTGCTACTATACGATATCTAGTACGATTTTTAATTACAAGGTATTTCGCCCACTTCAGGTATGATATATGAGAAGCTAGATATGCAACAAGGTTCGAAGAGGAGCTGTTGGAAAGTTGCCAGAAAGTACACAGCTTGATATCGAAAATCTAGGCTCAACGAAATCAAAATTATACAATTTTGTAGCAGCATTCGAAACAAAGGCTTAAGAAATTACATACATTAGAACTCAGTTATAAATTTTGTATAAAAAGCAAAAGAAAAAGAAAAAACCGTTAAATATATAATATGGATTGAAATATTTTCTTATAACTCCAAAAAGGACGAACTAGCCTTCAGTCCACCCAGAATACAATAGATTTTTTTTCAATATAGATCACAATCTATTCTTATAAAATGTCATTCTTTACTTTACCACTTCTTATAGTCACTCACATCTATCCTCGATCATCCTTAAGAACTATTAACTAAGATTAAAAGCACTCAAATGTATAATATGAAAAATATTTAAAAGCAGAAGAAAGAAAATTTATTTTGACAAGGATCTTTGACGCAACATTATACAAAATCTTTCACTCAAAAAATTTGAGTTTATACGTCAAAGGCATTCCAAAAGAAAGACATTACTCAACCTGTGTTTTGGTGGAAAAACAACGCTGATTTTCGCTGATGACTAAAAATCTTAAATCAAGGAAATCTTAACTCGGAACTAACTCGATATCTAACTCACCGGGAATGCGTGGTGGTCAGGCATGTCTACCATTTATTACAGCTCTTGATTGCGTGTCCATACTTTACTTAAAAAATTTAAGGAAACAAGGAATTAAAATTACGTCCAAAATTATATTAAAGCCACTGCACTATTTAAATTAAAGAATTTGAAAATAAAGATAGATACAGGTAAAGAGTAAAAAATTTGCGTGACAGCTCCGACTCGTGGCTGGAGTTTACTCCTGAAACGATTGCCTTAATTTATTAAATGAACCCATATATTTATTCTTATTGATTTGATTAAATATATATTACATTACATAAAACTATATGACTAATATAACATTATTCATTGCGTGAAAAGTAACTTCATTGTTAAATACTGTAATAATAGGTTTGTAGATATGTACATAAGATACATAAGCGACAGAAGTTACATGAGTTACGAAATATGAATACAACGCGTCCATGGTTGTACCATATCTAAGGATCCCCAGTATTCTAAAAGTAACTAAATTTATATAAACTAAATTATATATAAAAACTTTTTTTTAAATATTATGTTACACAGAGGAAAACCATAACGGCTTCACATATTGTTAACGGTTCATTTTACTAACCATCTATTTTTCATACCATCCGCTATATATGAAATTATTCTTAAGGAGTAAACTCTTTATTTTTACAGTTTTGTCTTTATTTTGGAGTATCCAATATCCAAATAAAAATATTCAATATCCAAAAATAAAGAAAAAAACTGTAAAAATAAAGAAAAAAAGTTAGTTATAAAATTAAAAATAAAGAAATAATTAAATAAAAAAGTTAAGTTAATTAAATAAATTAATACTAGACAGGCGATTAGAACAAATCCTCCCGTCCCAAAATCAAATCCGTTTGGCAGACGAATTAACAATCGCAGTACGTGACGTTTCAAGTTTTTGACGCAGCTGCCTGTCACCGGTCAGGGTACTTTAGATGTGGTGTTACAAATATGGTTATATCGCCATCTATTAGGAACCATCGGGTATTTTCGGCATTTCTAATAGTCGCCATGATACCCATGGGATGAAACAAACTGGTAGAAATAACACTTTGCTAGTCTGAGGTTTTTAGTCAGTGCGAGTGCGACATAGTCCGTCCTTGCTCCCGCGAAAGGTATGCGTAGGCATTTCCCATGTTGAAAAGTGTCTATGGGTTGCAATAGCCAATTAAAATCAGGTGAATTGTAAGTTCATTTGTCACCTCAATTTTATTAAAAAGTGGGGTCATGGATTCACTAATGCCACCACCAGCATACGGTTAATTAATTCGTCATTCGTTGGAGGAGGCCTATGTTCAACAGTGGACTTGTGAAAGGCTGTAATGATGACAATGAGACTACATAACTATTATAATATAAATAGACTATATACGTCCCACTATTGGGCATCGTCTCATTTCTGAGAGGAGTGAGGTATTACTTGTTATTCTGAAATACAATTATAGATCATCATCATTTAAAAGTAGAGTCTATTCAAAGTCCACTGCTATATACAGCACGGGCCTCCTTAATAGATTGCTTTATTTTAATATTATATTAAATATTTTTTCAATAAAGAATAAGGATGGTATACGAGCACACAGTCCACCTGGTGGTAAGGGGATGCTATGGTCCATAGACCCGTAAAAAAGGCGCCGGTTCTCTACACTCACCATAAAAAATCCAGCAGCATTTAGTCGTATTTTACGCTGGTATTCTGTGAGAGCGGTGTCTTTGTCTGGCTTAGCGACCTATTCTTGCTACAACCCTAGTATAGGTGCAGATAACTCTACCACATATAAATATAGGGGGAATATTTGCTATAGTTGCTACACTTTGCAGACGGTTTGGTAACACCCGTTTTTTGGAATGAATTTCTTTATCGCACGGTACGAATTTGACGGATGGGGGCTAGGCGAGAAAAAAGTGTAAGATTATTCCGTCACGACCCTCTTTCTATAGTGCGAGCGAAATGGAATAATATGCATCTCCCTCGCACTTTTTTTTATCTTGCCATGAAAGAAATATTATTTTAAATGACGCTTCATTTTAATAGACATCATTTATTTGTATTTGTTAATCAATAATATAATACGTTTATCAATATCTAATAATAAACTACAAAAAGAACTTCGTGCCAACTGGGTGTTCTACAACACTCACGCATGTTTTTTTAGATATTTTAACGAAGATACTGCTGCCAAACTCCTCTTATAATTCTCTCCAATACTCTCGTCAAAGAACATAGTATTATTATTACAGATTTGGGATTATTTGGGATAGCGAAATTGCTTTCGCCACCACTACAGGGCATATATTTCAAACAAATTGTTAACAAAACAAAATGTTATAATCAATCACATATTTATTTTCAATTTTAGAACCATTATTTTGGTAAAATGAAATTAATAAAAGTAAAATTTTTTTTTTCTTTTAACAAATAAAAGAGAAAAATATTAAAAACGTGTATCTAAAGGAGCTTTGTAGAATATCAAAAGAAACGGAGGACAGATATTCCTTGCCTCAAACACTTAGCCCCGCCCTAACTAGAAAACTTCGCTTCTTTTGCCTGAAGTGCTCCTCGAGAATTCCATTACTCTCGATTACGAAACGAAGACCTTTAAAAGTAGATTCGTTGACAGATATTGACATCTTCATTCAAAATGTAATAACAATGCTTTAGTTTATTTTATTTTTATAGTTGTCATACAAAATTCTAGCATATAATGGCAGCGTTCGGGAAACTGCGACACATCTTCTCGTTAGACATACCTCTAAACCTAAAAACGAAATTGTACAACCAGTGTGTGTAGCCAGTGATGAGTTACGGATCTGAGTCGTGGTCCTTCTGCTATGGAGAGGGCTATGCTCGGGGTTTATCTGCGTGATAAACTTAGAAATGGGGATATCCGCAGTAGAACCAGAGTAACCGACATAGTCCAACGGATTAGTAATCTGAAGTGGCAGTGGGCCGGCCATATAGCTCGAAGAACCGACCACCGATGGGGAAGAAAGGTTCTCGAGTGGTAGCCTCGTACCGGTAGGCGAAGTGTAGGGCGATCCCCCACGAGTGGAGTGACGAACTGGTAAGACATACAGGAAGTCGATGGATGCAGATGGCTCAGGACCGTGCTTTGTGGCATTCTTTGGGGGAGGCCTATGTTCAGCAGTAGACTTATGAAAAGCTGTAATGATAATGATGATGATGAATGGCGGCATAATATTGCTGGTTTTCGTTTGAGTGTAGAAAACCAGAGACCATTGTGACTGGTAATATGGTATTCCATCTTAGTCCTTTGGTATGACGACGCATCTGTATATTGATCGTTGATCGAGGATACATGTAGATGTCTATTATTTACAGTAGACTGTGCACGAGTTTGTCACCGTTATTTTATAAAAAAGTGTGTTATCAGACATTTAAACTTTGACTATTTTTAATACAATATGCACTCTGTGTTCACGAACAACCTTTTTTTTAAGAATATGTGTAGGTATATCATAGTTCACTTTTAGGTAATTGGATTCTGTGTCCTGTGCACATCTACATTTTACATTTATTATCGACTAAGAATGAAAATGCAGATACGTTGCTACATATGAGGACTAAAATGGAATGCCTCGTTTCCAGTAATAAGTGGTCCAATATCAGGCGTCTCTTGAGGCGAAGAAGCCAATTGTCTGACATCTTATTTGTGTCAACTCATTTACTTTTTTAAACACACATGTTACTAAAACGTAGTAATATACAATATATTCTTTTGAGGGCAAGAGCCAATAAAGTATTATGGCTTTTACAACAATGAAGAAAATACTATTGTTAAAAGATCTACACTAGAATGTAGTATTGCAAATGCAAACATTCCAGGAACTTTTTATTTACCTAATTTCGGTTTTATATTACAATATAACAAATCTCAAATTCGTCATTCTTCCTTATTTATCACATTCATTGGTACGTTCTGATTGACTGAAGTAAATGAGTGGACTAATCAACTGAATCAAAACGTTGTATGGGTAAGACCACGCTCTCACAGAATACCAGCGTAAAATAGCAACTTAATGCTGCTATGTTTCGTATCGTGACTGTAGAGAACCGGGGAGACCTCTTTTACAAGAAATAAGAGGCATTCCATCTTAATCCTCAAGAGTGTCATCAACGTATCTGCATTTTAGTTCTTTATCGAGGATAAAACAGATGTAGGTCTCTATGAACCACAACATCCACTTATCATCATGTGGACTGTGTGTTTGTTTTGTCACCCTTTTTTACAATAAAAGAATTTCTTTGAAATATTTTATTCCGTTGGCGTGCAATGTAATGCAAATAATTTCATTGGTTGCAGCAGATGTCAAACTCAGGTTACTCGTGTACTGTAAGAACAACGGCGAGAACTTAGGTTATTATTTATAAAACTATAGTGACTAACGAAGTTACAGTCTACCTGATGGTAAGTAGCTACTGTAGTCTAGGAACACTTGCGGCCAAGTACCAACACGGAAGACTACAAAAGCGATGTCACCTCTGAGGACTAAGATGCAATGCCTTACAGATGTAATTATAATGGCTCTCTATAACCTTCCGAGCAAAACACAGCAGTGCGTGGAAGTCATACAAGTAGATAAGAGGGTGTTACCTACGTAGATGAACTTCTAGGCAGAACAATAGTGCTACCGCCCAGAGCCTATGAGCTATCTCGCCCGTTATGGAGCAACGTTGGCCGCAAACTAACTAAACAATTGAATTTAGCACCACATGCAGCCCCATAAATGTTGTAAGTGGCAAATAACATATTATTCTACGATCCAAAAGCTTCCTTTTTTTATAAAGGAATTGCATCACTTATCATCCTTTAGCTGTTAATTTTGCAGGAATATTTCACAATATGGAGTTTGTGTTTAAGCTTGTGATTGACTCTGAATGCCTTAAGTTAGTTAAGGTCCTGTATAAAAAAATTGTTCGTGGTTTCTGATGTATGTATGGGTTGATTGATTTAGTAATTTCAGGGTTTTATTTTTCTTTCTTTTAACAGTGTTTAACATTCTTCTGTTGGTAATGAGGCGATTCCATTGTAGAAGGGGTTACTTTCCGAGTTTTTCCTTTTACTAAATTTCTTCATCATAATCCATCCTTTTATTAAAATCCTACATCATAAATTCACTACTGTATAAAGGCCTCCTTGCCGAACTAAATCTGTTCCTGCACGTCTCATCAGGTTTAAGTGATTTAATGAACTCTAATTAGTGAGTTTCATCCTATTTCGCTTCAGCAGATACGGGGCTGCTATTTAAGAAGCTATCTTCTTAATACGTCTGTCTTTCCATCTGAATACAATCTCGGCGTCTTCAAGGCAAGATCTAATAGGCTTTAGTGATGCTAAGGCCACCATCTAGGGTTTCATCACCATTTACTACCAGGTGGGATTGTGGTCAAGCATTGGCTTATAATAAGTTAAAGAAATACAATAGTATTTCGCCTGAATATTTATTACTTATCAAAGATGAGTAGGTTTATTATTATTTTGTACCAATTTCGCGTTTACATAATTAAGTTTACAAAACAAGTTAAGCTGAACGAAGCTGAGGATTTATTTTATTGAATTTCTTGTAAATTACATTGTTATGTTAAGGATAAACAAGTTCTATCAATCTTATGAAATTGTTTTAATTTCATTTTCGCTCGAAATATTATCATGCATTTTTTACTTTCATCAAATAGCTATTGTAAACTCTTTTAAAGTAAATATTATTGAAATTTAAGTTTAATTTAAAGGTTAATGCACGAAACATTGTGTGTAAATGGCGCTCTTCAGTCTAATGTAGGAATGTGTCAAAAAAGGCGCGAATGGAAATTCGCAATTCTGTGTTAGTCCGTACCATAATGTATGATAGTGAAAGCTGGGTTTGGTAGAAGAAAATGAGAGTGAAATAGTTTAGAAAATCCCAATGTGCGGGCATCATGAGCGTTTCATTTAATTTTGATGAAAAAAATTGTATTCCTGACTTTTAAAATATGTTATTTACGATAATTTTAACAGGTAGTGTTACCTACAGAGGTAAAAAATAATAATATTACACAAAATAAACCGATTACACCAAGCATAAAATCGATATAGGCTGTGTAGTACCTACATTTGTCCTTTGTCTATCAAACGCTAAAAAAATATGACAGTGCATTCATAATTTTAATAGCAATAAAACTTATAAAATTTTAAAATCATTTTATTAAAAAACTACGTGTACGAGAAGATTGATATGAAATAGAAAACCAGTTGATTTAATGGTCGTATAAGTGCAATATGGTTATGGTAGAGGCAAGATGCAAGAACACAAATTGCTTGACCTTGACGTGTCGAGAGTAAATCACACCAATGACGCTTTGCGTTATGAGGCGTGCAAAATAAATGCTAAAGAAATGCGGTCATTAAGGAGAATTTTGGGGGGGACTTTGTAATAGCGTAAGAAATTGTATTATAAGAGATAAGTGTAGTTTGCAAGAATATTTTGTTAACAGGATTATGAAAAGAATGCTTCGGTGGTGCGTTCATGTATTAAAAATTAATGAGGAAAGAGTGACACAGGTTTATGTTGCGGAAGTGAATGGAGCAGAGGCAATTTGGGAGGATTAGAGGAAAATAGGCCAAATTAAGAGTATCTATATTCGATAGCACGTAGGGTGTATGGATGTGAAGGAAGCGAGAGAGGTATAACAGGATCGTGCCAAATGGAAGGATGTGTCTCTGCCTACCCCTCTAGGTGACAGGTGTGAGTGTTTAAATTATGTTATTTAATTTATTTAACCTTCTAAATCCACTGTTGTTTCTCAAACCAACAAAAAATATAGACGCAGCATACATTTCTAATAATGCCGAAACCATACTCCATTTCTCGACTCACACTCACGCACATATTTTTTCTTTTTTTATGAGCCCGTAAAATTTAAACTATTCTGTTGGTTGTAAATGATTGTAGATGGCATATGTTGTTTACATAAGTACGTGTTATTACAATAAGTTCAGCATGACTTTGGCTTGATTCTCGTGGCACTTGAAATGAATGCAGAATCTTTATTTGTTTGTTTAAGTACTGAACAGAAACAGAAACAGAAACTTTTTTATTCAATATAGATTATAAATAATACTTATTGAAAGTCACTCTTTTTTGCATGATTACCACTGGTTCGAAAAAAAAACCTCTGTCCTGGGAAGAACCAGCAAGAAACCCAGCGGGACTTTTTTTTTTTAAATAACAGCTTACAATCATGTATGTTACACAAATTAACAGCACAACAAATTAGAAATAGCTTGGTAACGATCACCTCATTTCCAGGGGTTATTATCATCTATAAATTCATTAATATTATAATAACCCTTTTTATACAAACTTAGTTTAATAAAGTTTTTGAACTTTGAGCAGGTCAAATTTTGTATATTTTCTGGAATTTTGTTGTAAAAGCGTATACATCGCCCC
The DNA here is from genome assembly GCA_963668995.1 of Parnassius mnemosyne. Classification (NCBI taxonomy): domain Eukaryota; kingdom Metazoa; phylum Arthropoda; class Insecta; order Lepidoptera; family Papilionidae; genus Parnassius; species Parnassius mnemosyne. The sequence continues at coordinate 4,909,215 of CAVLGL010000001.1, read as the reverse complement.
AAGAATGAATTACTGACTCGATGGAGTCGAGTAACTGGTACTACTAGCTTGTGTCTGTTCCTAGTATTTACAGAATGAATATCACCTATTTTTGTAAAACTACTTTTATTTTTGTGTACGTACATAACATTTTCATAAATTTATTGAGAGGCCAAATGCAAATTATTAACATTGAACCAATTTACTAATTTAGATTTAGCATTATTTACTTCGTCATATTTTAGCAATTGTCGACTTAATTTGAAAATTAAAGAAGTATCATCTGCAAATAATACTATATCATGGTTATCTCCTACTGTGTAAGGTAAGTCATTAATGTATACAAGAAACAGAAAGGGGCCGAGAATTGAGCCTTGAGGCACGCCCATTTGTACCATCGACCCGGAAGAACTCATACCTTTAGTGACAACTTTTTGCGTTGCCTTACTTAAATATGAAATAATTAATTTAAGAGCATAACTTCTTATACCGTAGTGTTGAAGTTTCCTGATTAATGTTTCATGGTGAACACAATCGAAGGCTTTGGATAGGTCACAAAATATACCCAAAGCATCCTGTGAATTCTCCCATGCATTAAATATATATTTAATCAGCTCAACACCGGCATCAGTTGTCGAGCGACCCCTTGTGAAACCAAATTGCTTTTTATGAAGTAAATTATTTATATTAAAGAAATTTAATATTTGATCAAGAATAATTTTTTCAAAAATCTTACTAAGTGTTGGTAGTACAGAAATAGGTCTAAAATTGGCGGGGTCTAATGTACTACCAGATTTTAATAAAGGTATTACTTTACTATACTTCATTAAATCAGGAAACACACCAGATTCGATACTAGTATTAAAAATAATAGCTAAATGAGGCGCGATTGTATGTATTATAGACGCAATAACTTTAACGGAAATCCCCTACAGATCCGCAGTTTTCTTAACATCAATAGTTTTAAAATATTTTACAATATCTTTTGATGATACTTTATGAAATGCAAAATTCTTTGTACACGCATTTACATTTTGTTTAAGTAATGATTCGGCGACCGCAGGAGAAGAATTCAGTGACTTAGTGGTTAATATCGGAATATCAGTAAAATATTTCTCGAAAACCATTGCAACGTCCTGATCTGATTCGGTTAATTTGTTACTAACACTTAACGGGTAGTATGAATTGCGAGAGTTGATCTTACCAGTTTCGCTATTAATTATACTCCATGTCATTTTAATTTTATTAGAAGCCGTCTTAATTTTGTTGCTCAAATGCAAAGACTTGGCTGTGGAGCACACTCTCTAAAATATTTTTGAATATTTTTCACATATTCCCTAAATTCGACGCTATGATTATATAACCTTTCATGGTAAAGATCATATAACCTATGTCTGCTCCTATAGACTCCTACTGTCGTCCATTCATTAAATGACTTCTGACTGTTCAAGGAGAATATTTTAGAAGTAAAAGTATTATTAAATTCATTGCAAATAAGCTTAAATAATGTTCCATACAAAAAATTTGGATCATTTTGGTATGAAAGTGATGGAAGTTTTTTCACTATGTTACTTCTAAATTTCTCCAAGCGACGTGCATTTACTGGAACAAACACAACTTTCTCATCTACTTTCTTTTTGTGAACATAAGGTAACAAAACTACCTGTCCACAGTGATCAGAACTTAATTTTTGAATTATACATTTATGCAACGGCTTCACATTTGTAAAAATGTTATCTATACATGTTGCACTAGATTGAGCAATACGCGTTGGCTCTAAAAATAAATTAAAAAGACCATATGATTTAAACAATGATCTAAATTTATATATTGATTGAGGAAGCTTCTAGAAGATTGATATTAAAGTCTCCACATAATATTTTATAGAATTAAAGTGTAAAAGGAACGAGTAAGTGGATGCTGTAGCCTAGCAACAGCTTAATCTATTCTTTTCTTTTACATAGCGAAATGCCTAGGCCGGCATGCCTCGCGACTAAAACCACATCGTGTTCTAGCTTTGCCGCACATAATCAGGGTCACGGGGACGTTTTTGCATACATTCGCGACCCTACCATCGTCGGACTTACCATGGGAACCCGTGCTGCTTATCAGGTAAAGCGCACCTGAACACTTTGCGCGTCTTCCTCTAGCTTCAACTGCGCACCTTCCTCAGCTTGGTAACTGGAGTCAAGTAAAGGGTCAAGGGGCCAGAAAAGTCGAGCATTTTTCTGGTCCCATGACCAGACCACTAGCCTCTATGATCCGCATCTGGTCTATGATTCTGCCGCCAGCTAAGTTTCGGCTGAAGAGGCTAAGGAGATCGGCGCCTCGCAATACCGAGATTCTTCTCCCCTCGCGGCCCTACCATCACCACATCAACGATGCTGCCCCACCAGAGTCGCGAAAGATAAGATGGGTGGCGCTTCGCCATACCAGAACTCCTATTCCCGCGGGAATCCACCTCGGCCAGACACCAACTCACATCCGAAGCTAGGCTAAGCCCACCTGGAACGGCTACTTTCGGCCGGCCTTCAATCTTGGGACAGTCAAGTGAGTTCCCATTTATTTACAGTGGGTGACCAAGCCACAGCTTCTAAATCTTCCTGTCACGACAAGGTAGGAATTTCGGGAATTTCGGGTTAGAAATTCGGGGTAACCTTTATCTATTCATGCGTAAGAATCAAAATGCAGATATGTTGTTCACGCCCTGAGTTGCCCCGACAAAGGTTGACTGGACTAAGGCCCATCAGTCATCCAATCGACGGGCAACAGAGGACGGGGTCCAACGGCCTATGGATAAATGTACAAAAAACGGCTGACAAATAAGCAAGTAATTACCTATTCAGGAGGTAGGGTTGACCACAGGGTACCAGTCAGGTGATAAGTGAGGTGCATGTAAGTAGTGTGTCGTAGTGTTTATATATGTGACCTGACGGCCCGAGTTAATCGGACAGAAGATTCACCGGAGCTGATGTTCTCCCAATGTGCGCTCCCTCCAGTCGTAGATTACCAATGGAAATACATTTGATTAACTTCAAAGTCAACTAACTCAATGTTCTTCGAAATTAAAACTAGTGACACACGACACAAGTAACAAACCGTCGTTCAAAGTTTAATATTCAAGGTTCCGGGTTCACGTAGCACAAATTTACAAACACGGGTACGAACGCGGCCACTTCTCGAGTCTCAAAGTTCGGCGTTCCCCAAGACAAGCTAAAATTCTTTCGTACGATATTAAAATACTACGCCCGCAATAAGAACTCAAAATCAGCCTCGCTGACACGCAAAACTAACTAAATTATCAACACACAAAAATGCACTTAACACGACGTTACAATGCAACATTAACTTCCAAAAACAATTAACCGGGCCAAGCCCTCGAAATGGAATGCGAGCATCAAATTCCAGACCGTCTGTCCACTCGGCGTGCGCGCAACGTCACACGTCACACAAGCATGTTAAGTATTGCAAAATGCACTTCAACAGGCAATCACTATACAAATTGAAGTGAATTACTTGCAAACGAAGTTACTTTAATCACTCATATTCAATACAAACCTCTTGTCACAAAACGTACAACTTAGACAACCAATTCGAGGCGGTCTACACGAAACCCAAATATTCAATAGTAAGTTAGAAGATTTAGCATTTTGCGAATTTGTGTATCGACTTCTTCCTTATGACACTCAGGGAAGAGTTATGATTTTACGTGAACTGGGGCTGCGTTACCCGTATCTATGGAATGTTGGATGCCATTTGTAAACGAAAGAGGTTCACCTTCGAGGTGAAAGATATCCATATAATCGGAACAGCAGTTTAAAAGTGCTTTCTTTTCTTCATCGTTGAGATGGGAGCAGCGTAAAAGACTTAATACTCGATCTATTCGATTAGATTTAGAAGTAGAAATAGAATACAAACATTTACTAGATATTGGATTTTCGCAGGAAATAGAATTATTATAATCGATCGGTGTCAATTCTACGAAATAATCTTTAATTTCTAAGTCTGTGTCAGTCGTGTTTAAAACGGTGATGTTAACTTTTTTGTTTGGTTTTATTGATACAATACAATTCGCGACGTAAATACCCTCGCTTAAGGTATGATCTAGAACTAAGCCTTTATTATTGTGATAAAGCTCGACGGAGTAATTTGATATAGCGACGATAATAGCGCATTCAATGACGGCTTCTCAGCGTGCCGGAACGATTTATGTTGGCTGATGAAATATAATGGGAAATTGGTACCCACACAGAGTCATTATCTTAGAGCTATAATCTATATTAGCATTAAAATATTTAAGAAAATCTGTACTAATAATACCGTCTTAATTAAGATTTATATTATCGTTGATAACGTAAAATTTATACTCGTAAGTTTTATCACTTAATAAAAATTGTAAGTAGATTTAGCCTAGCGTTTCGCAATATGTATCCGTATCATATATACCTTTGATTCTTATTTTGTCCTTAAGAAGTTCATGTTTCATTTTTAAACATGAGTGTTTAATGACACAGACACTCGCGCCGGTATCGATAAGAAGTTTGAGACACTTAGGAGAACATTTTGTAAATAGATTTGTATATGGTAACGAAACCTTGCATGTATTTATGCTCGTTTCAAAGATAGGAATAAAATTAGAATAAGATTCATTAAGACTAGGCTTAACCTCTTTGGGTTGCTGAGATGAAGATATAGTAAACGATTTAGTAGGACTTGGTTGTACCTTTTTGGTCAACTGAGATGCATAAGAACTAGCAAGACTCAGCTTCACCTCTTTGGGTTGCTGAGATGTAATAGACTTATAATGACTCAGTTCTTCTTTGGGTAACTGAGATGTAAATGAGCTAGAATGACTCGGTTGCTTGCTAAAGCATTGCCGAGATGAGTTAAAATAAGAATTAGAATAAGTTTTAGCATAAGGATTTTTATAAGATTTAGTAGAAAAAGTACTATTAATTGTTTTCGTGTCGTTACGATAGTACGATTTCGGCAGACACGCATCCGAAATCTTATTCAGTTTAAAGAGTTAAAGTTATCGACAGCGTCGTCGTTATCACATGTCATGTGCATAGGCACAGAGTTGGAACTAGAATTAGGAATAGGGTTACGGCTTACAAAATTAGAATTATTATTTGGGCTACGATTTATATAATTAGAATTAGTATTAGAGTTATGATTAAAGTTTTAATAAAAATTTTGACGTTGTTGTATATTATATTGTCGCTTTCTACATTGATCAATAGTGTGCCCTATGTTTTTACAATAGTTACACATTAATTTACCAGAATTAGAACTAGATAAATGAGAAATTTGTTTATTATGATTATAATTAGAATGTTTTTTATTTTTAAAACATTGAGTAGCAACATGGCCTATTTTATTACATATACTACACTGTTTTATTGAATTTTTTGAACACGTTTGGAGATTTTGTAATTTTTCCTCTTCTATCGCTAATTGAACAGCTTCATTTAGAGTTTGAGGGTTCCTGCATCTAACAATAGTAGAAATAGCAGGATTTAACCCTAATAAAAATGTATTTAATGCTAGATCCTCCATGGCGGCAATTCTACCTGGAAGCTCATCAGCGTTTTTGCAACTATAGTGTATATCTGATTGAATTTTTGTTAAAATTTGTTCTAATTTTAAAGAAAACTTAGTGACGTCCTCGGATGACTGTTTACAGTTTTGCAAGTCTGATAGTAAATGTGTCGCGTGTTTTTTCTCCCCAAAAGTAGAACGGAGAAATGATTTTATTTGGTTCCATGTTTCAAAGGTTTTTAAACTACATGCAACTTGTGCTTTGCCCTCTAGTTGTGAGATGATGAATTTGCACAGAATAGGCTGTTGTTCTGGTGTAGCTAACGACATTGCACTGCCGCATGGCTTTACCACTGTTACGTTTCATGAAACGATTTATTTATTAGCTGTTTTAATTAACAATTATTGAATTTAAATTAATTGCGTAAAATTTTCTTAATGTGATAGAACCACACTGCTGCTACATAATTTGAGCATGAATGGGTCAGCTAAACCAAGGAAGGATCACGCCCACACAGAACACTAGCTTAAAATAGCAGCTTAATACTGCTGTGTTTTGTTACTGGAAATGAGACATTCCATATTAGTCTTCAAGAGTGACAATATATAATATTTAATTGAAAATATATGTAGGTGTATCTGGGCCATAACATCCAATAGCCATCAGGACTGTTTACTTGTTTGTCAAACTTATTCTCTAAAAAAAAATTATTAAAAAGCTGTAATAGCTGTGTGCTCGCCGTAAATTTTATAGTACGTGAGCAATCCGGGGTCAAGCAAAATCGACAAATATAATTAATAGAATCAGGCGTTACTTTGCGGAAATCCATTATATAAAACTTTTAGAAAAATTTTATTTAAACGCGGATATTTGCGAAGTAAATTTTTCTAAAATCTTTTATAAAATCGACAAAGTAAAATTTTTAATTGTAATTTTAGTAGTGATTTATCACAACATATTTGGCGGTAAAGGAAAGCATCGCGAGGAAATATTCAGTCTGAAGAATATAATATTTCAAGGACATCGGACAATGTTTCTCAAACATCAACTTCATTTTTAGCGTATGTATCATAAACCGTGTAGTGGCGGTGTAGAAATATCCAATACTCCGTATAGTCCTGAGGGTACCCCATATGGTACAAAGGGAAAATGAAACAGGTCACGGGCAGCAGGATCTTTCTGATAACAAATCAAAATAATAAAAAACTGCGTTTGCCAACCCGCCCGCCAAGCGTGGTAACTATGGTAAAATCTTCCCATGAGGCAATCCATGTTCATCAGTGGACTTTTATAGGCTGTAATAGATGGATGGATGTGTGTCAATAAATCAATAATATACTTAATAAATCATCATGGTTTTAAAATTACTTTGAAAGGAGTACATTATCAGGAATATAGTAAATAAAAACACATTCCTTATAATTAAATATCTAACGTTTATATAAACATTACAGATTAAATCGTAAATAAAACTAATCTTTTTAAAAATAACAAATTTGAAACCCTATCACCTAATTGAATTAAACCGTTTGAATAAATTTAAATTAGATTAGTAATAATGTCTTCCAGACAAAATTTCGGTCACGCTGGCCAGTCTCAACGGAGACTAGCCATCTGCTCAGTACAGGATTATAGTGCCCGAATGTACGTACAGGTATGAATGTAAGTACAGGTGCACTGTAAATTCTCTCTTTCTCATAGTCCGATGTAACGGCAATTCGACAGAGATCCGGTAGTGAATCATAGTTACATGAATGTGCAACGTTCTACAATTTATTTAAAAGATGATTTATAAGAATTATTAGAGAGAAGTTTAGTAAAATAATTAAACTTTTTTTATTTTCGGGAACTTTGTTGTAACATCGTATACATTGCTCTAATGGTAGTGGATTTTTTTATAGTAGTAGGGGAAATGAAATAGCTCAACTTATGGAAAGTATCTATACCGCCACCCATGAACAACTGCAACACTAAAGGCATTGCAGGTGCGTTGCTGGACTTTAGTGGTTTTTTTTTTGATTATCAGACATAAATATGTTAGTATAAACATAATAGAGACACCTAGAATAAATGTAATAAATGTCTCAGACGTTCCTTTCTAGTCTTGCTTGTGTACAGACAATTGTATTCCGCGTATTGTGATACCGGTTATTTTATGTTACCGTCAGACACAGAACTCGCGACTGTCACAACGAGAGTGGCACACAAAGGATGGATTGTGTGTTTCTTTGATTTCCTCTGAGACACCGCGCTGCAAATAGTAACAATAAAATAAAGCTACAAATATTATTTCTAAAACCAATATAAAAGTTATGGACGTACTTAGACACTGACTTGTTATTGTTATTTATTTAAAACATATCAACGAGTGTTAGATGTTACTGAGTAGAGTTTTTGATTAGTTATTATTATTTCATTTCATTTTTTTAAAGGCCTATCAAAAATTCATTGTTAGCCAAAGGCCTTCCATAGACTGTCTCATTGGTTTAGTGACCGTAAGCGCGAAGCGTCATTAGATCCTTAGTTCGAATTCCGGGTCACTAAAATCATTTATTGAAAAAAAATTCAGAATACTTTTCGGTGTTCCACCCCCGTGCCTCGGAAAGCACCTTAATCTGAGTAAAATCTTGCGACTGATCTCTCCAGTCGTGTCTGATAACTGTGTCATCGGACTATGAGAGTAAGAGAATAGGGATATCCTGCGCAGGTAGCTTGTCTCCGTCGAAACTAGCCGCCGATATTCTCGTCCTCGTAATATATTCGTCGGAATATTCTCGTACTATGTAGATTATCTGTGCTGGGCATTGTAGTTAATCGGACAAATACTCTCAAAAAAGACAGCAATAAAGACCGCATCGGGATTGGAGTTAAAAATAAATATAAATAAAATGTAATGGATGGATGGATTAAAATAAAAACAAATCCGAAAATACAGCGACACGAACAGTTCTACGCTATATTGTACATGTCATGTGTTTGATATAGGTGTAAACTAAGACAAAGGAGTTGGTGTCGGCTGTTATGAAAAGTTATGGAGCTGCATTTCAATAGATGTGCCGTGTTCGTTAGAGTCCACAATGGATGTGCATGAAACCTGCACACGACAATACCTTTCAAAGTACTCGGTTCTACAAGTTAGTTAAGTGTTTGTCAGCTAGCTGAGTGTCATATAGAGAGAATACATTTGTGCATTTGATTCAGTTTTTAGTAGATACGAGGCTAAAGTATAAACTACACATTTATTATTTTTAAACAGAACTGATCACTCAGTGGACGCGATCGGCGTGACACGCGTCTCGCACCTTACATGCTTCTTGCCGTTGCCGGTCTGGGTTTTTTTATAGGATATGAGTGACAAACGAGCACACAGTCCAACTTATGATAAGTGGTTACAATGGTTCATAGACATCTACATCTATCTTCGATTACGAATCAAAATGCAGATACGTTGTCAGCCGTGAGGACCAAGATGGAATGTCTCGTTTCCAGTAAAAAGGGTCTCCGGTTCTCCACATTTACCATACGAAGTTAAGCTGGTATTGAGAGCGTAGTCCTTCCCCGCTCGAGCCGACCCATTCGTGCTACAACTATACCAGTAATAGATATAACTGCAGCATGGCTCCATAACGCAGGAATCCATTTCCGTTAATTCTGGTTAACGCCTTCCATTAAAAATTATTTTCAAAGTTGTTGTGTCAATAAACAAGTTTAAATATTTTATTAAAGGAAAACTATACGAAAAGGGTTATTATAAACAAGGAGATCGCCACCATGCTGGTTTTATGAAAGTTCATTTAAAAATTGTACAACAAAATAATTGTGAAGTGAAATATGTTTAAAAAGAAGTCCCGCTGGGTTTCTTGTTAGCTCTTCCCAGGACAGAGGTGTTTCCCGAACCAGTCGTAAATAAAAATGACTTTCAATAGGCATTACGTAATAATCAATATTGATTAAAAATATTCTATTCTATTCTATTGTATTAGTTTTTCTGCTTCTGATATTTCCCTTAGCTTCTCTTAAGGCACCCACAGGTGGACATGTTAGTTCTTACGTCGCCACTATACGGCAAACAAAAGAAATATGCTAGATATTTTTTTTATAGGATCGGGTGACAAACGAGCACACAGTCCACCTGGTGGTAAGTGGTTACTGTGACCCATAGACATCTACATCTATCCTTTTTTTTATAGGAGAGGGGGCAAACGAGCATGCGGCTCACCTGATGGTTGCCGGCCTTTAAAAAAGGAGTACGCTCTTTTCTTGAAGGTCCCTAAGTCGTATCGGTCCGGAAAAATCGCTGATGGTAATCGATTCCACAAGGAGGTCGTGCGAGGAAGAAAACATCTCCTAAATCGCACAGTGGTGGACCGCCAATCATCCAGATGGTGTGGATGGTATCGGGAGTTCTGCCGCGATGTGCGTTCGTGAAATTTGGCGGCTGGGATTAATCTGAACAATTCCTCAGAGCACTCCCCATGGTAGATGCGAAAGAAAATGCAAAGGGCTCGGTCGTCGACGATTTGAGCAGCTCTGCGTTGGATGCGGTCAAGTGGAAGGAGCTGGCACTGGGGAGCCCTTGCCCAGAGATGGGAACAGTATTCCATGTGAGGCCGAACTTGCGCCTTGTAAAGTTGCAGGCGGTGTGCCGGCATGAAATACTGTCCCGCCCTGCTGAGCACGCCAAGCTTTTTAGAGGCCAATTTGGCCTTCCCTTCCAAGTGACCACGAAACTGCACGTCACTCGATATGTCGACTCCGAGGATACCGATACTGGCTGAGGCAAGAAGGGGAGTGCCTTGAAAATGAGGAGATACGACAAAGGGGTTCTTTTTAGCGGTAAACGCGTAAACTTGTGTCTTCTGAGCATTAAACTTGACTAGATTTAGTCGCCCCCAATCCGAGACTTTGCTCAGCAAAGACTCGATTTCAGACACAAGTTTGTTCCGGTACTCAGCGACGTTTTCCCGAGAAATATTGGCACGGCCGGTGTATAGAGCATCACCAGTGCTGTCATCCGCATAGCAATGAATGTTACCAGTTAGCAACATATTATTGATATGCAGAAGAAACAGCGTTGGTGATAGCACACAGCCTTGTGGAACACCAGCGTTAATAGGCTTGTAGTCAGAGAATGCACCGTCTACAACGACCTTGATGCTCCGATCTGCAAGGAAGCTGGTGATCCAATTGCACAATTTCTCGGGAAGCCCATAGTAAGGGAGCTTCGAAAGAAGCGCTTTGTGCCAAACCCGATCGAAGGCCTTCGCAATGTCCAGACTAACGGCCAACGCCTCCCCCTTGGACTCTACTGCCTCCGCACATCTATGGGTCAGGTAGACCAGAAGATCACCAGCCGATCGACCCCGACGAAAACCGTATTGGCGGTCACTAATCAGCTGGTGATCCTCAAGGTACCGGATGAGCTGGCAGTTAATAATGGATTCCATTATTTTGGAGAACAAGGAGGTGATCGCGATAGGCCTATAGTTGGATTGGTCTGAGCGGTCGCCTTTTTAGGGATCGGGTGGACAAAAGTTGTCTTCCATGAATTCGGGACTACGCCTTGGGAGTAGGAGTACCGGAAAAGACGTTTTAGGACCGGTGCCAACTCCGGAGCACACGTCCTCAGCACAATTGGGGGGATTCCGTCAGACCCACTCGACTTCTAGATGTCCAGGGAGAGCAGTGCTTTGCGAACAGAGCGCTGTAAGAACAGCACATCCGGTATGGAGCACTCACACCGCGGGATGGTCGGCGGTGTTTTCTCCCCGTCATCAAGAGTCGAGTTGGACGCAAAAAGGGAGCCTAAAAGGTCGGCTTTGTCTTTTGCGTCATGGGCCAGTGAGTCATCTTCCCTGTGCAGAGATGGTAGTGATGGCTTACAGAAATTCCCTTGGACAGCCTTGGCGAGAGACCAGAATGCACGGGTTCCCGAAGGAAGGCGAACTAGTTTCTCGCCAATTCTGCCTATGTGCTCTGACTTTGCCCTGGCAATAACTCTTTTGAAGGACCTGGAGGCGAAGTTATACTTCTTTTTAAGTGTGCTGGTGTTTACATCCCGAGTCGCCGAAGCCGCAGCCCAGGCTTGATAACACTCCTGCTTACTGCGTAAAGCAGTTTTACAGGAGCGACCAAACCAAGGCTGAGATCTGCCTCCGATGGGTACCACAGATGATGGAATAAATAGTTCCATTCCCTGTAGCATCACATCAGTGACAGAGTCAGCAACAGCGCTGGGATCGTCCGGCGAGAAGCAAACCCGCCCCCATGGGTAGGATGCAAAGAAAGACCGCATTCCGTCCCAATCCGCCGACCTGTAATGCCAAACACGGCGGCAACCTGCAGAACGCAACCGCGAAGGGAGCGTGAGTGGCACCACACTATCCTCAATAAAGACTCAAAATGCAGATGCATTGTCACCCGTGAGGACTAAGATGGAATGCCTCTTTGCCAGTAAAAAGAGTCTCCGGTTCTCTACACTCACCATACGAAACACAGCAGCGTTAAGCTGCTATTTTACGCTGATATTCTGTAAAAGCGTGGTCCTTCCCCGGTCGAGCCGACCCATTCGTGCTACAACCATAATATAGCTGCAGCATGGCTCTACCACGTAGTAATATATAGATAGGTATCTTTAACACTCTGTGCTTAGTTAAATAAATTATGGAGGAACCTGTATCTAAGAAATAAAAAATAAAAAAAAAAAAAACAAAAAAAGCAGCACACAAATCAGTTATTCTGGTAGGTATATAGTAAAAGCAACTCCGTGTTATAATAGGTCGGGGAAAATGTTTATTCGTATTTGGTTTGTATAAAACTGAAAAAAAATCTCTTTGCTTGTACTGTTTGTATCTGGCTGGTTTTAACATACATACATATAGGACATTACCAAAAAAGAAAAATTAAAGTTATAAAACACTATTCTGTCCGCCAAAATGAACGAAGAAATTCGATACATTATGAAGTTTTATTAAGAGGGAAAAATGCGACTTAAGTAGTGAAAAAAAAATTGTGACGTTTGTGGACCTAACGCAGTGTCAGTGAGAGTAGCATAAAGTTGGTTCATGCGTTTTCAGTCCGGAAATTTTGTTGTCAAAATGCAGCTCGTTCTGTTCGCCCTCATACAGATAAAGTCGATGTTATTTTTAAAATAGTGGAGCAAGATCGGCATATTACTATTATGCCGATCTTGCTCAGAACATTTTTGTCCCATTTAAAAAGTCTGGCTGTAGAAAAAAGCTCGATATTAGGGTCCACATGAGCCCACTGAAGGAAAGTTAATGAATCGTGTAGTTATTTGTGATTCTCTATTGAAACGTGATGAAACCGATTTATTTTTGAAAAGACTGATCACTGGTATTAAAAAGTGGTTCACCTACGATAAGAACGTGCGCAAAAGATCATGGTTAAGGGTAGTCAAACTCCATTGACTGTAGCGAAACCCAGATTAACACGCAATAAGGTGATGCTGTATGTATGGTAGGATTGGAAGGGCATCGTTTATTATGAGCATTTACCGCCGAGAAAAACTATCAATTTGAATCTCTACTGCCAATAGCTAATGAGATTCAAACAAGAAATTGAGAAAAAACGGCCGGAATTCATCAACAGAAAAGGACTCGTCTTTCATCATGATATCGCCAGACCACAAAAAAATTGAGAGAGCTAGGTTGGGAAATGTTAATGTATCCACCATATAGGATCTTGGCTCTCGCCCTCAGATTTTCACCTGTTTTGTTCTCTTTAGAATTCTTTGGGTAGTGTTACGTTAAGATCAAGAAAGGACTGTCAAAACTATTTGTCGCAATTTTTTGATCAAAAATCCTAAGATTTCTATAGCAACGGGTTAATGTCAATACCTACAAGATAGCAACAAGTTATCGAACAAAATGATATATATATATATATATATATATATATATATATATATATATATATATATATATATATATATATTATCTTTAAATTTAATTAAACATTGAACAAAAAATGTCTTAAATTTGTATATAAAATACGGAGAAACTTTTTCCTCCCATATTTTATGTTGCTCGTCTTGTTAATGTAGACGTGGCATTAAGATTAGGATTTCACCTAATCGCGATCACCGTAACAAAAACCAATGATGATCTTTGATGCAACTTGCCATTTCGGAGGCCACTGCCAAACATAGGTATAAGAACATAGACAAGGCTGTAGTAAAATATTAAAATCTTAGCTAACGAGCAATGCCGGGTGCATTATAAAGCATATGTGAGACTGTCTTTAAAAGAAAATCGCTTTACGAGTGATTCTAGAAGGCTCTACACGACATTTTCGTAAACACAGTCAACTCTCTTCACCGTCATGTTTCAGTGACTGCTTGCAGAAAACAAAATTTGTCTGTGTGATAAAGGAAGAAATCATTGGATGAGGAAGTCATTTCTGCAAAGGGCTTAATTCCGGTCAGACTTACTTGACAACTGCGACGTCTGGGATTCCGTGACAGTTCGCTCCATGCTTTAATGTAGAAAACATTGCTCTTCAATACTTCGCGCATTTTTCCCTTTCTCCCTAACTCTAGGCCATTTGGTATGCCTACCGTGGGCTTTCATCTGCTTTTGTATTAATTTATTTATTTAATGAACTATATTTTATATAATACATTATGACTAATTTTAATATTTAATTATTTAACCTTATTCACTATATGCATACTGTACAACCAGTGCGTGTTGCCAGTGATTACCTATGGAACTGAGACGTGGCCCCTTACTGCTGGCCAGATGAGGAAGCTCAAGGTCTAGGTCAAGGCTAAATGATATGCTTCAGTGGCAATGGGCTGGCCATATAGCTCGAAGAACCGACAAAAAGGTTTTGGAGTGGCGGCTTCTTACCCGCGGACGTAGTGTCGGGCGTCCCTCCACTAGATGGTGTAACAACCTGATAAAACATGCAGGAAGTCAATGAATGCAGGTGGTTCAGGAACGTGCTTTTTAGCATTCCTTGGGGGAAGCCTATGTTGTGAACACTTGTGCGCTATGATTTATTATGATTTTAAATTTGGTTTAACCGAACAATTAATTTGACAATGGTTGCAATCAGCATTTGGGAACTCAGCTCCATCATGCGCAAATATTTTTAGGTGGTTTTCTGGATTCAAAAGGGGTAAATTAATCTTAAAGATGACCAAAGAACCGGTGCCCCGCAAACAGCAGTAACGGCAGAAAATATATGGACTACTGAAACGGGAGAGAAGACCAAAGACCGGGCTTCGGGGAATCATGCTGATGCATAAGAATCTGGTGTTGAAACTCTTAGTCACTTACTCTACAGCCCTGAATTAGCTCCTTGTGATTTCTTTTTGTTCCCAAGAGTGAAAGAAAAATAAAAGGCAAGTTTTTTCAAGCGCCCAGAAGCCGTGGCTGCCTACGAAGAAGCGATTTCCAACCTGTCAGATCAAGACTGGCAAAAGTGTTTTCAGAGTTGGTTTAGGCGAATGGAACTTTGTATAGAGCATGATGGAGAATATTTTGAAAAGATGGAAAATAAATATTTTTTTATAGAATAAGGGTGACATACGAGCACACAGTCCACCTGATGGTGTGATGAAGTGGTTGCTGCGGCCCATAGACATCTACATCTATCCTCTATTACAAATCAAAATGTAGATGCGTTGTCACCCGTGAGGACTAAGATGGAATGCCTCATTTCCAGTAAAAAGGGCCTCCGGCCACCTGCACTCACCAAGCGAAACGCAGAGGTAAATCTCTACTTCACGCTGGTTTTCTGTGAGGTCGTGGTACCACCCCGGTTCGAGCCGACCGAACCGTGCGACAGCAAAAGCTGCCGCGTGGCTCTACCACATAATAGTATCTAAAATACTTTTTGTTTATCTTAAACCTTATTGAGTGTCCTACGTATAAAGCAAGTTGCTTACGACTTTTTGACTTGAAGAGAAAACTCCACTATTTCTCCATATAAATAAATAAAATTGAAGTGTCTGTTTGTAATGTCAAAATAACAATTTTTTACTAAATATAGTTCAAACGATACTTACGAGTAGATATAACAAAAAAAAAACAAATTTAAAATTTTCGTCTGTCTGTTTGATCCAGCTAATCTCCGAAATAGCTATACCAATTTTGACGGAACTTTCACAGTCAGATAGCTGATGTTTTAAGGTTTCGTGCAAAACAAAACCCATGAAATTCAATCGCAATAAATTCAACGCGGAAAAAGTCACCGGGTACAGCAAGTGTAATAAAAAAACCTTCTACGAAAATATAGACACATTTTAAACTTCACACTTTTTTAAAGATATTGTTTATACTTCTGTTAGCAATAAATTTTCTAAGAAATAGCTTACATGAGCAAAGTTGCGCTTCCTGTTCGAATTAAGTTTGCAAAAGTTATCTATTCCTTGTATTCTCGATAATGTTTTTTTATTAAATAGACCCATACTTTATACATATTTTGTCATATTAAATAAAATTAATTTTACTTGTAATGTAACGTTTAATTTTACTCCTACCCACGGTAAAGTAGGACGGGGACAGGAGGTGTTCAACGGGCACCGGGTTGCTGTCATAGTTTACTTGGGAAACTTTTCCTTCTACATAATAATTTGAGCTTGACCTGCGCATAATTAGTCTACCCTATCTTGAAGTCTGATAGTGGTATACTTGGACTGACATTTAATTTTATTAATTATTATAGGATCCAAGTCGAAGTAGAAGTAGATGTAGTAGAAGGACGTTGGCTATGAAAGTGATTGAACTGTGTTAGAGATAATATGCGTAAGAAATAAAAGTGTAGAGATGAAAATGAACTGAGGAAAAGGAAGAAATGCTATCCTTACTCAATATAACATGAGATAAGGAAAGGAAAAAGAAGATTTTAAGATCAAATTAGATGTTAGTAGCCATTTTTACTATTAGAATTAGATTTGTTTTAGTTTAAATAGCATCCAAGTAATTCTTGGTATGTACCAGTGTTCTTTTGTGACGATTTGTGGTGTAATACCGAAAAGATTCTGAACATTCTCACAGGCTGAAGATTTATAACATCAATCAATTCATCACTCATAATAATCAACAATGATTATAGAAAATATGTTTACATTCATCAATCTTATAAAAGTCCAATTTTGAATATGTTGCCTCCCCCATCGATTGCAATATAGGGGGATTATGCCACAGTTGCCAAGCTTAGAAGGTTTACTGCTGGGATGGCAACCACAGTTTCTTATAATTTTGAGTTTTTACCAAGAGGATGCTAATACTCATCTGCTGTCTCAGTTTGTCTCTGTCGCCTCTTAGTATTCCCACGGGACGATATAGGCTAGTCGATATTCTTACACCACTACTACACGGATAATGTGTTTAAATTTACATATTGTGTTTTAGCCTAAATATAATTTGGGTTGAGAAGTAACCTTTAAAACCCTATGCGTAAATACATTGAGAATATTTAAATTTAATAAAATAACATAATTATTAAGCCTTACAAAAGCCAGTGCTGCTAACAGCTGTCACCTAATTCGAGCTTTTTAACTTTGAATTTGTATTTTTATATCAAATGAGCATGCGGCCCGACTTTTGAGGTAATTTAAATTAAACACGATAAAATCCGTACAATTAGGTTTATTCAATATGTATGATTTCTGTACATATAAGATTTCTTTAAAAAAATGATCCCTTGAACAAAAATAATTTGACGAACTTCATTGCGCTTAATTTGACTTATTTTAATTCTCGATGTTTAGGATATGTTAAATTAAGTGCGATAATGTCCGTAAAATGCTATTCTTTTCCTCTTTGCCGTGTAGTGGCGGCGTAAGAGACCCTATGTCGTACGATGAGTGGTGGTGTGATGAGTAGAGTGATAGCATTAACAACAGTTAAATCAACAAACCCTGCACCATAACCCTTCCATAATTGAGAGGAGCTTAATGTGACGCTCAAGTGTGACGTATCTTTACTATATAAGCGCCTGTTTTATGGGGAAATTCTCACGTATAACCACAATGCTGGGTCACCGTAAATCTATGTAAGATTGCATCGATTTAAAACCCTTTGGCGTTCCACCTTCGCCGCATATCAGCTAGGCAATAGAACCACTGCCATAACCATTTGTTACTCTATCAGTTCTTATCGCACTTATGCAAGCCCTTCTCTTTTAAAGACAGCAGTTCCCCCTAATCCCCCTAGCAAAAAGCTCCGAAACACAATTAAATCCTTCTACACGTCCTCCTGCTTTACGAATCTTCCCGAAATACATCGTAGACGTCATGGAGTTTCGAATATGCTTAAAAAATATGCAATTGAAATTATCAGCTTTCTGGGTGAGTGGCAGATTTAATCTATAGCTCCGCCGTAGCGCCATAGCATAGCGTAGCAGTGCGTAGCGTAGCATAGTTCCGTAGCACCGAAAATCACACCAAATTACTATAATAAGCGAAGAAGAAGATAAAAGAAAATGATTAACAAAACTAAAATATAATATTAAATACGTAAACATCAAATATTTCCTTCCTTTTTTGGTCTTTATTATACAAAGAGAGAAATGAAACGTATATTATTCAAACTGTACTGTGCGGAAAAAATATCATGTTGTGTGTGTTGCCGTCAAGGCAGGTAAAATAAAGTCAACATACATACATGATATACATTACTTTATACAGATTACTTTAACCAATTCGAAACGGTCGAATTTCACTGCTCACTTAGCGGTCAGCCATAATATAGCCTATTTCCCCTAATAGGCATCAGTTTAGACGGACAACACGCGTCGTGTTATTGTAGTTTACTTAGTTCCGAGTCTAATTGTGGTAGGGATATTGGTGATGGTGATAGTGCAAGCAATTGAGGACGGTGCTCTTCAAATTACACAAGGTACGTAATTTTATGTTTATGCAAATCTTAGGTAATTAATTATAATATCTGTAATATCTTTAATATGCCGATTTTCGACAAGATTAGTTGCATTTAACATGTGAGTTAGAGAACTTCACGATAGTACTCGCCGTTATTGTTATAGTTCGCTATCACACATGCAATGCACATAAAAATACCCAAAGTGGAATACAAAATTGGCGTGTCATAAATCGCCTCACTGCCTCCATATGTCTGGCGATAACCCTCATAAATCTTTTAAGGTACGTCGTTGTGTTCTTGTTACGGCTTTGCAGGAATGCTGAAATTTGCTTTATAATATTATCTTTATGTAATTGGGATGTGTTAAAGAAAGATGTGAATTTAGTTTCGTAGCATAGGCTGAGTCGTTTCTTACATTATCACGTATCGCCTATTTATATAATGTCTTTAGAATATTAATTTTATTCCCCGCGATATTTACCTTCACCGCTGACTACGTGTTAAATCAGCGCTTGAAATTGCAATTAACAATTTCATTGGTGCCGGAGGGGATGAAACCCGGCTTTTTCGCGTACAGTGGAAATTTACAGAGAGCGCAAGTGAAGTCATGTGTAAGAAAACGTTCATGATACTTTTAAGAATAAAACTGTGTTTCAATTTAAATTCAACTATTCTTAAACTGCGTGATAAACTCAGAAATGAGGATATCCGCAGTAGAACCAGAGTGACCGACATAGCCCAACGGATTAGTAAGCTGAAGTGGCAATGGGCCGGCCATATAGCTCGAAGAACCGACACCCGATGGGGAAGAAAGGTTCTCGAGTGGCAGCCTCGTACCGGCAGGCGAAGTGTAGGGCGTCCCCCCACTAGATGGAGTGACGACCTGGTAAGATTTGCAGGAAGTCGATGGATGCAGGTGGCTCAGGACCGTGCTTTGTGGCATTCTTTGGGGGAGGCCTATGTTCAGCAGTGGACTTGTGAAGGGCTGTAATGATGATGATGATGATGATGATGATTCTTAAACTTCTGGCAAGTGACGGAGATTACTTTCTTTGCGCTCAGTTGCAGTTTCAGTTATTCGAATCAGTGAACTTGAAATCCTGCGATTTCTCACTGCCACCTATGAAACGGTTCCTTCGCGTGATATCTATGCTCTTTGTGTGGACTTCTTTAGTAAATAGACAATCATTATTTTATTGAACCAATCGATATGGTCTATGGTATGTATGTATATATCTATCTATAAAATCTCTCACATATACATTGTATCTAACAATTAAAGAAGAACATGATTTCTAACAACTGGTACATATCGGCCCGAACTAAAATCTTAACCTAGACTTTTTACTTTTAAATGTCAAAAGACCTTTTATAATTTTCTTGAAACTCCACAATAAGAGCACCTTGATCTGGAGATCATGCAGGCAAAATTAACTGTTTCGTTTGTACTTATCCAGGTACTGAAATTGTTATTGAGATAAGCAGTGCGTAGTGTAGTGTTATGGAGAGGAGTTGGTCTTCTTGAAATATTATGATATTATTTCGCTCCTCCTTTGGCTTAATAAAGTCCGAAAGTTTAATATTTCTAAGTATTTTCTAGTATATTCAAGTTTTCTTCAAACACTTATACAATCACAACCATGTTTTTTCTGATACCACATCAGTCATTAAGTAAACGAAAATCACACTTACAAACCACTACTCATAATGATGATTATTATGCCTATATTACATTCCATTATTGCTATTTTTTCCATCAGGCCACATAACCAACGGCATAAGTCTGAGAACTTTGGATGGAGGGATATATCTGTTCCAGCGAACTATGGAGAGGTTTATGCTTGGGATTTCTCTGCATGATCGACTTAAAAACGAGGATATCAGCAGTAGAACCAGAGTAACCAACATATCCCATATATTTTACGTTGTAGAGCCATGCTGCAGCAATATTAATAGTATAGTTGTAGCACGAATGGGTCGGCTCGACCGGGGAAGGACCACGCTCTCACAGAATACCAGCGTAAAATAGCAGTACAATGCTGCTGTATTTCGTATGATGAGTGTAGAGAACCGGTGACCCATTTTGATGGAAAAGAGGAATTCTATCTTAGTCCTCACGGCTGACAATGCATCCGCATTTTAATTCGCAAACGAAGATAGATATAGATGTCTATGGGCCACAGTAACCACTTACGCTGGCCATATAGCTCGAAGAACCGAATACCGATGAGGAAAAAAGGTTCTCGAGTGGCAGCCTCGTATCGGTAGATGATGTAGGCGTCCCCCCACTAGATGGAGTGACGACCTGGTAAGGCATGCAGGAAGTCTACCGTAGAGATCGTGCTTTGTGGCCTTGGAAGCGGGGGGGGCTTTGCTTGGCAATGGACGTGTGAAGGGCTGTAGTAATGTTGATGAATGATAATGATGAATCATGCGGTTGTCTTATAGTTACCAAATAATTTTTTAACAATTTTAACATTATAAATCTTATTGTCTATAATGGTAAAGTGGTTGGTTATGTTAAGTTATATCGAACTGCCCAAAAGTTTTGTAGCAAAATATTGCTATGAATACATAATGAGCAAACAATGTCATAAATAGTGGAGTTTAAATCATCGTTGGCCGGGCATTATAAATAGTGTCCCAAATGATCACTTGATTCATAACGTAATATATGTACACACACACACACATGTGTGTGTGTGTGTGTGTGTGTGTGTGCGTGTGTGTGTGTGTGTGTGTGTGTGTGTGTGTGTGTGTGTGTGTGTGTGTGTGTGTGTGTGTAAATATATGATAATCGTTCTGTGCTTCTTCCCAATCCCAAAACAGATGTATATATATATATATATATATATGTGTGTCTGAACTTAAAAGCTCATTGCTTTTTCCCTATTCCAAAAGTGCCCAACGTACCTAAAGCAATTTTCACTTTAAAAATGTTTTATGTGAATTAAAAGTTACGTGTGACTTTTAATGATAGTAATAGAAACAAACACGCAACCTCAGCCTACTTTCGGATAATTCAGTTTTGAATTGACATATGATTGATTTGCACACCAGCCGCGAGCGACGCCCCTGACACAGAAATAAATTCGAAGTGAACCATTTAATATTCAATTCGTGTAGGATTGAAACCTAAAATTATATATAGACAAACATTCTAAAATACAGAATAAATAAAAAAATAAGTAACAGACTGTATATGTCTCACAGCTGGGCATAGGCAGAAACACCCGAGAAAATTTTGACGTAATTAGAATATCTTTCTGCTGAACTGATTGTAATAAACCTGAAGTGATATTTGCTATGCTTTATCTGAAAACATTGCAGATATTTTTTGAATAAACGAAATATTTGTAAAATTTATAAATAACGCTACATTATAATATCCTACCCAGGCGAAGCCAGAGCGGGAATTGAATAAAACAATCTTTTGAATTTTATGGTTTCACTTAACTTGATTTTTTTTTTCTAGCGACATTTCAAGTGCTTTGCAGCTCGTATACTGTTTATCATCATTAGTATGAAATCAGTTCACCACTGAACGTATTTTTCTCATAGTAGTGAAATATTGGCACTAGTTGTTCATTTTCAAAAATGTTAATTTATTGCTCATTACGCCTATCAAACTCCACCGCTGACCATGGGAAGACTCCATGGGGTATCTGATCACTCTATGGTTACTAACTGTTGTTAATATCTCACTATAATATCTATAGTAGATTCTTCATAAGAGGATATTCATCATAATTGCTCGTCAGGCTGTTTGGCAAATACACTTTATAATTTTAAACTTTTATCAAGAAGATGCCGCTTCCCATATCTTGCTAACAAATTTACTGCTGAGTAAACTATCAATGGAAGAGTTTAATTTTCATAGAAATATTATCAAAGATGATGAGCAAATTATAAAAGGTTTAGTTTAAAGTAGTTTTAGCTATCAACTTTTGGCTACAAATGTAATCGACGAAAAGTAGGTCTATGATTCGAAAAGCCAAACCTTTTAGATATAGATGTAACGTTAAAAGTTATATTATACATCGTTCTGTGAAAAATGACATCACTGAGAAGAATCACGCTCTTACAGAATGCCAGCGTAAATACACACAAAATAGCACCATAAGGTTAATTTTGAGTGACCTGGTGTAATAAATCTTGAAAGTTGCGAGCAATGCCATCCTAGGCCTCAGGGGTGAGAACGTATTTACATTTTAATTCTTAACCGAGGATGAAAGTAGCCATAGCATTCTCTTACTGCGTGCCTTGTTTTCATCGTCTGGTGCCTAAAGATTTCTTTTTCTTCCGGGTGGATGAGATTTCGTTTTTTATGATTTTGGAATAATTTTTTGTACATTTTAATATGATTTTCGTATTGCAAAATTAGTGTAATACATTTTGCTATGCAACTTTGTAACTTTTCTTTTCCCTTACGTTACGCTCAAATCGTCAGATTTACTAAATTCACTCTTTTTAGCTCGCAATTAGCGCGTAATAAACCTTACCTTAGTCTGACGAGCTTGAGTAAATCCAAAAATTCCCCTCTAATACTTCCCTTCTATATAGTTAAGAATCATCCCACTGATTCCATCATTGTACGTGGTAGAGCCATGCTTCAGCTGTATTACTGGTATAGTTGTAACACGAATGGGGAAGAACCACACTCTCACAGAATACCAGCGTAAAATACCTGCTTCACGCTGCTGTGTATCGTATGGTGAGTATAGAGAACCGGAGACCCCTTTTTATTACAAACGAGGCATTCCATCTTAGTCCTCACGGATGACAACGCATCTGCATTTTGATTCGTAATCGAAGATAGATGTAGATATCTATAGGCCACAGCAACCACTTACCATCAGGTGGACTGTGTGCACGTTTGTCACCTTTATCCTATAAAAATAAATAAAAAAATCTTATCCCATAAGTACCCTATAAAAATTATCAAAAACTATCAAGCCGTTTAGGAGAAGAAGAATTACGAATACACAAACAACGTTGGTTATAAATTAATAAAGTACAATATGCAGCAAAACGAAAACCTTAAATATAAAATTGTATAATACATATTTTGATTTAAAATTTTAAAAATCAAAACATATCTTGAATTTAATATCACAGGTAGGGAAAATCCAAAAACGATGTCTATGAATGCATAAGAGTGAAATATTTGACACAGAAAACAAAACTGCGATAACAATAGCAATGTCAATATTAGTTTAGGTTTATACGTGAATGAAACAATTTGTTATATTAACGTCACAAAAAGTTCTATGACAAGGAATACTAAATCGAGATTGGCAGAATTCTGTCATGAGAAGCCATTAAGTAAAGCCGAAGAAGAAGAAAATAAGTCTTTAAAATTTTAATTAGCTGCTGTATACGTAATAGTTTAGGATTGATATGATTATATAATTTCTACTAAGATCAAGTAGTTATAATGATATGAACTTGAATAAAATTTTATAAAAGTCTATGTTAATTGAGGTGTTTATGCAAGAAGAACTTAATATATTAACAATTAATTAGAGGTGATTATGCAAGAAGAACTTAATATATTAACATAATGGTCTCATGATAAAGGATTAGTTATTAATGCTAGCAAGACCAAGCTAATGTATATTAGTTCTAGTCATAATAGGAGTAAAGTAATAACTAGTATTATTGTGCATGACCACCTATGCCTTCACAAAAGACAAATGACATTCAATTGTCATTGTGCAGAATTAGAACCGGTAAAAAACTCAAACTTAGGACTTGTAATAGATAGTCGAATCAACTGGAAGCATCATATTGAGGTTGTATGTAATGGACTTCGAAGCATGTTAGCAAAATTCTCCATAATTAAGTATAAAGTCCCCTATAGAATTCTGTTACGATTATTTAAATCACTGGCCGAATCTAAAATTTCATATGGCTTGTCTAGTTATGGACGAACTTACAAATCACATTTAGATAACATTTATTCATTACAATTACGCATCTAAAAACTATAGTTCCAGACAAGGTTAAACACATACACAGCGATTCTGATTGCCATAACTTTTTCGATTACTGCAAAATTATACCGGTGCATAAAAAAGCAGAATATACTCTTTTAAATTAATAATTTTTTAACGAAGATTTAAAAAAAAAACATGTCATCTCAAATTATTCTCAAACCCGCAGTTCGGCCAAACCAAAATTAGCTAAACCTAATTATAACAATTTATACGGAAAACGTACTTTACAATACATGGTTCCAAATTTGATTACTCAGTTACCAATCTCTTTTCAAAATGAAATTAATCATAAAAATATTAAATACAACTTAAAAAACTATTATACGAACTGTCTATATCAGACTTCAAACTAAATAAAAAAAAAACAAAAACTATAATCCCCACTAACTATATTTCCTACTTAAATAAACCTATACGAGTATGACATATAAACAAATAATAATTATTATACTCGTCTAATATTTTTTATCACAATTATTATCAATATATTTTTATCACCACCTGTATACGCGACGCAGGAACGACCGGGTTTTTGACGCGGCGAAGTGGGCGATGGCAAGACTCACGTTTTTTAATGCACTATTAGTTAATTACGTATTGCCGATTTACCGCCTGTTAACTGTGTCAATTGCTGTTTAATAATGTTGCGTTATACATATTTTGTAAATTAAGGTGTAGTTTATCTGTCAAATTTTAAGTCGGCGGCTTGTGGTACACGGTAAAGTTTTCATTAAGCTTATGTTGTACCATAATATATTCTTTGTATTATCTGTAATTTGTTAAATAAATAAATAAATAAATTTAGCATATGCGAGTGAATCTCTGTGAATACCTACATGATTGCTTTCAATCCAATCAGGTTAAAACGGTCAAAGGTCGGATGAATTCCTTTTCGTTCAAAAACTGTGTGTTTGATTGCTTTAATGGTATTTCGTTTAAAAGTAAAAAATAAAAATAACTTTGTGTTGTTGTAGATATACCGATACCGTTAGAGCCTATCAAAGTCCACTGCTGGACAAGGCCTTCCACATAGCTTGCCTCATGGAAGGGATATTTGCCACAATTGCCACGCTTGGCAAGCGGTTTGGTAACAGTAATTTTGCTATTTATTTAGCTGTTTTCAGATATATACTGCTGCCCATCTCCTGGTCAAGTATCCCTCTGTCACCTCTTACCACACCCACGGGACGATATGGGGTAGTGGATATTCTTACACCGCCACTATAGGGTTACTTGTGGATATAAACATTACTGAATAAAGATAGTCGCAAGTTCGACTCCGGTAAGGAATAATTTTTATGGGCTACAACTATTTAATTCGAATTTGCCTGGTCTGTGCAATATATGTTTGTGAAACATAAGACTGCTAAATACGTGTTAGAGCTACGTGGGAATGAACATGCTCTAGTGAATACTATCGTAAAATATCAGCTCAATTCTGCTGTTTTTCGTACGGTGAGTATTGATAAACGGAGATCTTTATTACTGGAAACCAGGTATTCAATCTTAGCCCTCAGTTGTGACAGTGCATCTACACTTTGATTCCTAATCTCAGGTAGATGTAGATGTTAATGAACCTTACCATCAGGTGGCCGTTTTCAGCCTTATTCTATAAAAAAAGAATATTTCATCAGATGTAGATTTTAATATGATTTTCGTATTAAATAATGACTTGCTTTCTCTGATGCACCACAACGCATGGAACAGTAAATAACGGTATCGATAAAGTAACACTTATTTGCGTTTTGTTAAGCCGAACGTCCGATGTCTTCTTTATTTTTTTATTTGTGTTTAAAACGTGTTCTAGGTACGCGTTTTATGGCATCAGCATTTTGTATTCTCTGGTGTACATTTATTCAATCACTCTAGAGCATGTCCAAGTTCACTGCTGAACATATGCGTCCCCTATAAGTTTCCTCGAAGAGCGGATATTTAACAAAGTTGCCACGCTTGGCAGGTGGGTTGACAACCGCAAATTTTTTCTTTAGCTTTGTTATTACTGAGACTGAGCTAGATGGTGAACCTAATATCATGTCAGTTAGCTGGTCCAGATGAATTTGAACAAAAAAAAGAATAATATTTATGAGTTAGTTAAAAACAAATTTCAATTTTCATTCAATTCGTTGGTAATTGGGTTTATGCAGTACACAACTAAAAAAAAATTAAGAAAGCCTCTCTTAATGAGATCAGCGTATCCTCTGAGCAAACTCTAGCAATTTATTGCTGTTAAAAGTAAGTTATCAAATTTTAATGGCTTTCTAACAGCTTGTGTTAAGACGAAACGGATGCTGGAAATGACATTGGATATTTTTACAAAAAAAATTATTAATAATTGGTAATAGAACTTACTAAAATTCAGTGGTTTGCGCTGTGTTTAATGTGTATTACTAACTATAGAATTTTATTGGCAATAAATGTAAAAAATATTCACATTCTCACAGAGAGATAATTAAATAATCTATTATCCATTACAGGAAATGCCAAAAGGTTTGTATAGCTTTCGGTAGATGGACAACGGCTTAACTTGTTTTAGCTGCTACTGAGGATTATTGACAGAAAAACTCGATAACTCTGACTCTGAACGCAAACCTGAAACCTAATAATCAACAGGTATGTTTACGACCACTAGACCAAAGAGATCGTTTTTACATTAACCACATTATTGAAGACATATTCAACATATGAATAATAACTATAATACGTTACCGAAACTGCAGTTTTAGTGTATCAGCATCCAAATCACGAAAGGTAACTCAGCCTTACAGAAATTTTCTCAGACACGGAGCCGGATGGTCGATTAATATACGATCATCTATTGAATTTTAATATATCCGCGCGTGCCTTGAAAGAAGATACTCGTATTTCTACTTACGGAATACAAAATTTTACTTTTACCCTTAAGTAACATATTAACTAACAGCTGATATCAGAGACTTTAAAGTAAATCAGTACTTAAGACGTTCTGTAATACTTTTAACTTTTTCAAAATCTCTGTAGTTCTACCGAATTAAATTAATGCGGAAAAACGAAGCCATTTAGTAAAAACTTAACTAATGTAAAAGTACTTTGTGATACAGGAACGAGAATCATAATAAGTGGCTCGATAAAAAACAACATAAATATGACACTAATCTTTATGATATTTTTTGTTTATTATTTATTGATTTAAGAATTTATGTACACACAAACATCGGAGGGGAGACGCCATGATGAAAAAATTGTGATCATAGTGTGCCTTCACCGTTGTTTTGTTGTTTATTGGCCAGTTTATAAAGATATATATGATAAATAAAGGATAATAAGGTGTGCACTTTGTTATTAGAAAACACATATAAGGATAAAATAAATGCATGTGTCACATATACATATATATATATATTCATACACATAGACACATAAACATAATATACACATACATATATATGTATATATAGATAGATAACTCTTTATTGCATTTATACAAAGTGGTTACAATTACGGAAAACTTAAGAACTACAAGTGGTGGTCATATCGCTTTAAGCGATTTCTACCTAACAAACCGAACGTAAAAGGGACAATGTAATACATTTTGACGGATAGGTGCAACGTGCAATATAAAATAAAACTGAGGACAAAAACTTATAATAAATAAGATTTACATGAATATATGAATTATAGAATAAATAATAATAAAATATTTAATAAACATATATAAATAAATATATATATACGTACATATACATACATATCCATATATGTGCAAAGAAAATTAAAAAAAAAAGCCAAGTATTAATAAAATGAGGATATATATATATATATATATATATATATATATATATATATATATATATATATATATATATATATGTCAGAGCGTCTATAAAATACCCGGTTGGATCGAGGTGCGATGGAGGGTATATCGAGAAACCCCCTCTTGTGTGTGTAGTATAAAGTTCACTGTAGGTGCCGTGCGCGGGAGATTCCGCTAAAGTCATTCAACGAGTGTGGTCACTCTACTAGTGCTAAGATAGTGTCGCAGTTTTGTTAGTTGTTGTAATTCTTCTAGTGCAGGCAAGGAGGATTAGTGTTGCTGAGAGGCTGCCCTGTGTTACATTGAGATAAGTAGTGTTGCTGTTGGTTTACATATTTTGGTGTTATCATGTAATTACGTACCTCACGTTACACTGGTGTGTGATTGTGGCAGAGACGTGTTACGGTGTGGTCGAACTGTAATTTCACTATACTGAATGTATAGTGCGTTACGTTGTCTTATTACTGATAATGATTAAATTGCGTAAGCAAGAGAGCAAGTTGAACATCCGCTCTCACACTTTTATTATTTTTAACAGTTAACGCTATCCTGATGTATTTCCGAGATCACAAGTGGGATCTTCTGTTGTCATTTCCGATATCAGAAGTGGGATAAAGTCCCTGTTGTCGTCCACATATCACCTTCGGATAGTGTGAGGGTTATTACGTCGGTGAAATATTATGATATGACTCGCGTTTTGTTTTTGTGTTTAATTTCTTAAATCAAGTTTTGTTGTCGTATTTACGACACTGACGAATCATTAATGTGTAGAGTAAAAGTTTAAAGTGAAATGTTTTAAGCAAAAAGTTAAATCTTTTTGTTCGATTTATAATAAAAAGTACCCGCAAATACATTCATTATTTCTAAACGTACCCAAATATGGTAACAAATGTCGAAAAAAAATGTTGGAGGTATTCTAAATGAGTTATAGTTTGCATCCAGTGGAAGTTTAACTTGCTCAAGTTATGTTATAATTTGATACACGAGGTGTGACTTACATGGGCTAATTTTAAAGTTTAAAATGTTTAAGCGATGTACCGAAAAAAAGTTTAACGTTAACGTGCTATTAATTAAAAACACTACGTTGTATTTCTGTGTTCTAATGTGTTGATAAGTGTTACAGTTTACTGCGAGTATTACGTAGTCGATAAAATTGGGATTCGATGTTGAGGGTTTAGTGGAACTCGTGGTGCTGTGGCGCTCGCTCTTGAGTGGAAATATGCTGTCGGCTTATGACGCCGCGACCACGTTAATTACCGCTGCTACCGATCACCATTTGATACACGAGGAAAGTAAATTTATTTCTAACTTTGCCTTATAAAATGTTTTGTAAGAATAAGTGTTTACATTTTTAATCGGTTGCGAAAAATGCCGGAAAACCAAAGTATAACTGATGAAAGCTAAGTAGAGCAAATTAGTTCTGACATTGAGGAGAGTATTTAAGTTTACATGAGGATCGAACCATACCAGAGGTTGTCGTGTAGCTGCAGCTCAGTATATGGTGCCCTGGAAAGATTAGTGTCCTGAGAGTACACCTGCATTTTTTAAAAAAAAGTTCCTACTGAATCTTTTTAATGTTTTCTTTTGTGTTACAGTAGTACGTGTGATATGATTACATGTGCGCGAGCGTATGCGATGGTGTGCATTGCTGGTCGGAACGGACTGCCGGGTCCAAATGTAGCATGGCCTGGCTTCGGCACACGCGTATGCTGTACGCGTGACGGGTGATTTCTCGGAACGCGTGTATGCTATACATGGCGATGCCTCTGAAGTCGTGTACTCCGTATGCGCTGGGTGCTCCTGCTGCTCGCGTTGACGCTTCGAGTGCGTGATGAGGCGCAGCGATTCGCTGGCGCTGGTGCGGCGCGACGGCTTGCAGTGCGAGTGCGGCACGCCGTGTGCTGTTCTTTTAGCCACGTGCGCTTGCCACATGGTAGCTAAGTATGGCGTGTGCTGGTTTGTTTTAATAGCCACGTGCACTTGCCTTACGCATGCCGCAGAGGCGAGCAGTGAGCGACGTGTTGATGCTTACTATGTGAGCAAACCCAGCGGTGTGCTGATGAATACTGGTGAGTCGTATCCATTTTATTATGATTCCGGGCTGGATGCCCTCTCATCAAAGATGGTGTTGTAGGAAAAATGTAAATAATATTGTAAATTCAACCGAAATCGGTCATGTTAGTGTGCAAAGTACCCCACAAATACCCTCATGATCATGTGAGGAAGATCCCCGATCACCAAGTTCCTCGAGAGTTAGATGTCATAGTTGATGACAGTAGTAGTGAGACCAAATTTGATTAAGAATGCTTGTATACTCATACTCAAAACTTTAGACCGCACCTCATGAGTAACATGTGGCGATGGGTCTGTAGGAAATCGTTGGTGCGATTTCTGTCTGTTTTGGTGCATATTTGGCGGCAGATATGGAGGGAATCGTTGGTGCGATTCTGGCATATGTGGCGGCAGATGTGTTGTAGCATATTTGGCAGTGGATATGTTGAGAATCGTTGGTGCGATTCTGGCATATGTAACGGCAGAAATGTAAAGAATCGTTGGTGCGATTCTGGCCTGTGTTGGTGCACAGATTTCGATGAAAGTTTACGAGTTGAATATGCATTGCTTATGAATTATGTTATAGAGTAACAAAATTGTTAAAATTACTGTATTGGAACTTGTTGATCGGACCTTCCACGATAAATCATGTTGTGCAGGAAGCATTGTGTAAGAATCCTTAATAACAAGGCATTGTCAATTATGACAGTTGACTATTGTACTTAGACTTAAGAGAAGTAAAGTACCATTTTGAATCAACCTTGTTTCTGTTGGCAGAATAGCCAAGCTATATTAATCACTGAGCATATTTTGTCTCCAGACACTGCAACCGAGGACGGATGCTAGTCAGGAGTGGCCGTGTCGTGGATTGATGGCGCCATAGTGCAACAAGCAGCGCCGTCTAACAATTAATTTTGCGAACTAATAATATGTACCTGCTCATGTCAGGACGGACGAGTGGATGAATTGGTGGACTAATAGTGTTGGTTACAGGAATGCATGAAAATACACGCCCGAGGACGGTCGTACGTCAGGATGGCCGTGTCGGAACGTCTATAAAATACCCGGTTGGATCGAGGTGCGATGGAGGGTATATCGAGAAACCCCCTCTTGTGTGTGTAGTATAAAGTTCACTGTAGGTGCCGTGCGCGGGAGATTCCGCTAAAGTCATTCAACGAGTGTGGTCACGCTACTAGTGCTAAGATAGTGTCGCAGTTTTGTTAGTTGTTTTAATTCTTCTAGTGCAGGCAAGGAGGATTAGTGTTGCTGAGAGGCTGCCCTGTGTTACATTGAGATAAGTAGTGTTGCTGTTGGTTTACATATTTTGGTGTTATCATGTAATTACGTACCTCACGTTACACTGGTGTGTGATTGTGGCAGAGACGTGTTACGGTGTGGTCGAACTGTAATTTCACTATACTGAATGTATAGTGCGTTACGTTGTCTTATTACTGATAATGATTAAATTGCGTAAGCAAGAGAGCAAGTTGAACATCCGCTCTCACACTTTTATTATTTTTAACAGTTAACGCTATCCTGATGTATTTCCGAGATCACAAGTGGGATCTCCTGTTGTCATTTCCGATATCAGAAGTGGGATAAAGTCCCTGTTGTCGTCCACATATCACCTTCGGATAGTGTGAGGGTTATTACGTCGGTGAAATATTATGATATGACTCGCGTTTTGTTTTTGTGTTTAATTTCTTAAATCAAGTTTTGTTGTCGTATTTACGACACTGACGAATCATTAATGTATAGAGTAAAAGTTTAAAGTGAAATGTTTTAAGCCAAAAGTTAAATCTTTTTGTTCGATTTATAATAAAAAGTACCCGCAAATACATTCATTATTTCTAAACGTACCCAAATATGGTAACAAATGTCGAAAAAAAATGTTGGAGGTATTCTAAATGAGTTATAGTTTGCATCCAGTGGAAGTTTAACTTGCTCAAGTTATGTTATAATTTGATACACGAGGTGTGACTTACATGGGCTAATTTTAAAGTTTAAAATGTTTAAGCGATGTACCGAAAAAAAGTTTAACGTTAACGTGCTATTAATTAAAAACACTACGTTGTATTTCTGTGTTCTAATGTGTTGATAAGTGTTACAGTTTACTGCGAGTATTACGTAGTCGATAAAATTGGGATTCGATGTTGAGGGTTTAGTGGAACTCGTGGTGCTGTGGCGCTCGCTCTTGAGTGGAAATATGCTGTCGGCTTATGACGCCGCGACCACGTTAATTGCCGCTGCTACCGATCACCATTTGATACACGAGGAAAGTAAATTTATTTCTAACTTTGCCTTATAAAATGTTTTGTAAGAATAAGACGTGTTTACATTTTTAATCGGTTGCGAAAAATGCCGGAAAACCAAAGTATAACTGATGAAAGCTAAGTAGAGCAAATTAGTTCTGACATTGAGGAGAGTATTTAAGTTTACATGAGGATCGAACCATACCAGAGGTTGTCGTGTAGCTGCAGCTCAGTATATGGTGCCCTGGAAAGATTAGTGTCCTGAGAGTACACCTGCATTTTTTAAAAAAAAGTTCCTACTGAATCTTTTTAATGTTTTCTTTTGTGTTACAGTAGTACGTGTGATATGATTACATGTGCGCGAGCGTATGCGATGGTGTGCATTGCTGGTCGGAACGGACTGCCGGGTCCAAATGTAGCATGGCCTGGCTTCGGCACACGCGTATGCTGTACGCGTGACGGGTGATTTCTCGGAACGCGTGTATGCTATACATGGCGATGCCTCTGAAGTCGTGTACTCCGTATGCGCTGGGTGCTCCTGCTGCTCGCGTTGACGCTTCGAGTGCGTGATGAGGCGCAGCGATTCGCTGGCGCTGGTGCGGCGCGACGGCTTGCAGTGCGAGTGCGGCACGCCGTGTGCTGTTCTTTTAGCCACGTGCGCTTGCCACATGGTAGCTAAGTATGGCGTGTGCTGGTTTGTTTTAATAGCCACGTGCACTTGCCTTACGCATGCCGCAGAGGCGAGCAGTGAGCGACGTGTTGATGCTTACTATGTGAGCAAACCCAGCGGTGTGCTGATGAATACTGGTGAGTCGTATCCATTTTATTATGATTCCGGGCTGGATGCCCTCTCATCAAAGATGGTGTTGTAGGAAAAATGTAAATAATATTGTAAATTCAACCGAAATCGGTCATGTTAGTGTGCAAAGTACCCCACAAATACCCTCATGATCATGTGAGGAAGATCCCCGATCACCAAGTTCCTCGAGAGTTAGATGTCATAGTTGATGACAGTAGTAGTGAGACCAAATTTGATTAAGAATGCTTGTATACTCATACTCAAAACTTTAGACCGCACCTCATGAGTAACATGTGGCGATGGGTCTGTAGGAAATCGTTGGTGCGATTTCTGTCTGTTTTGGTGCATATTTGGCGGCAGATATGGAGGGAATCGTTGGTGCGATTCTGGCATATGTGGCGGCAGATGTGTTGTAGCATATTTGGCAGTGGATATGTTGAGAATCGTTGGTGCGATTCTGGCATTAGTAACGGCAGAAATGTAAAGAATCGTTGGTGCGATTCTGGCCTGTGTTGGTGCACAGAGCCCCTCCTGTATTGTAGCATATGTGACGGCAGATATGTGGAGAATCGTTGGTGCGATTCTGGCATATGTGACGGTGGATATGTAAAGAATCGTTGGTGCGATTCTGGTCTGTGTTGGTGCACAGATTTCGATGAAAGTTTACGAGTTGAATATGCATTGCTTATGAATTATGTTATAGAGTAACAAAATTGTTAAAATTACTGTATTGGAACTTGTTGATCGGACCTTCCACGATAAATCATGTTGTGCAGGAAGCATTGTGTAAGAATCCTTAATAACAAGGCATTGTCAATTATGACAGTTGACTATTGTACTTAGACTTAGGAGAAGTAAAGTACCATTTTGAATCAACCTTGTTTCTGTTGGCAGAATAGCCGAGCTATATTAATCACTGAGCATATTTTGTCTCCAGACACTGCAACCGAGGACGGATGCTAGTCAGGAGTGGCCGTGTCGTGGATTGATGGCGCCATAGTGCAACAAGCAGCGCCGTCTAACAATTAATTTTGCGAACTAATAATATGTACCTGCTCATGTCAGGACGGACGAGTGGATGAATTGGTGGACTAATAGTGTTGGTTACAGGAATGCATGAAAATACACGCCCGAGGACGGTCGTACGTCAGGATGGCCGTGTCGGAACGTCTATAAAATACCCGGTTGGATCGAGGTGCGATGGAGGGTATATCGAGAAACCCCCTCTTGTGTGTGTAGTATAAAGTTCACTGTAGGTGCCGTGCGCGGGAGATTCCGCTAAAGTCATTCAACGAGTGTGGTCACGCTACTAGTGCTAAGATAGTGTCGCAGTTTTGTTAGTTGTTTTAATTCTTCTAGTGCAGGCAAGGAGGATTAGTGTTGCTGAGAGGCTGCCCTGTGTTACATTGAGATAAGTAGTGTTGCTGTTGGTTTACATATTTTGGTGTTATCATGTAATTACGTACCTCACGTTACACTGGTGTGTGATTGTGGCAGAGACGTGTTACGGTGTGGTCGAACTGTAATTTCACTATACTGAATGTATAGTGCGTTACGTTGTCTTATTACTGATAATGATTAAATTGCGTAAGCAAGAGAGCAAGTTGAACATCCGCTCTCACACTTTTATTATTTTTAACAGTTAACGCTATCCTGATGTATTTCCGAGATCACAAGTGGGATCTCCTGTTGTCATTTCCGATATCAGAAGTGGGATAAAGTCCCTGTTGTCGTCCACATATCACCTTCGGATAGTGTGAGGGTTATTACGTCGGTGAAATATTATGATATGACTCGCGTTTTGTTTTTGTGTTTAATTTCTTAAATCAAGTTTTGTTGTCGTATTTACGACACTGACGAATCATTAATGTATAGAGTAAAAGTTTAAAGTGAAATGTTTTAAGCCAAAAGTTAAATCTTTTTGTTCGATTTATAATAAAAAGTACCCGCAAATACATTCATTATTTCTAAACGTACCCAAATATGGTAACAAATGTCGAAAAAAAATGTTGGAGGTATTCTAAATGAGTTATAGTTTGCATCCAGTGGAAGTTTAACTTGCTCAAGTTATGTTATAATTTGATACACGAGGTGTGACTTACATGGGCTAATTTTAAAGTTTAAAATGTTTAAGCGATGTACCGAAAAAAAGTTTAACGTTAACGTGCTATTAATTAAAAACACTACGTTGTATTTCTGTGTTCTAATGTGTTGATAAGTGTTACAGTTTACTGCGAGTATTACGTAGTCGATAAAATTGGGATTCGATGTTGAGGGTTTAGTGGAACTCGTGGTGCTGTGGCGCTCGCTCTTGAGTGGAAATATGCTGTCGGCTTATGACGCCGCGACCACGTTAATTGCCGCTGCTACCGATCACCATTTGATACACGAGGAAAGTAAATTTATTTCTAACTTTGCCTTATAAAATGTTTTGTAAGAATAAGACGTGTTTACATTTTTAATCGGTTGCGAAAAATGCCGGAAAACCAAAGTATAACTGATGAAAGCTAAGTAGAGCAAATTAGTTCTGACATTGAGGAGAGTATTTAAGTTTACATGAGGATCGAACCATACCAGAGGTTGTCGTGTAGCTGCAGCTCAGTATATGGTGCCCTGGAAAGATTAGTGTCCTGAGAGTACACCTGCATTTTTTAAAAAAAAGTTCCTACTGAATCTTTTTAATGTTTTCTTTTGTGTTACAGTAGTACGTGTGATATGATTACATGTGCGCGA
This sequence comes from Parnassius mnemosyne, assembly GCA_963668995.1. NCBI lineage: Eukaryota > Metazoa > Arthropoda > Insecta > Lepidoptera > Papilionidae > Parnassius > Parnassius mnemosyne. The sequence continues at coordinate 4,873,215 of CAVLGL010000001.1, read as the reverse complement.
GCGTATGCGATGGTGTGCATTGCTGGTCGGAACGGACTGCCGGGTCCAAATGTAGCATGGCCTGGCTTCGGCACACGCGTATGCTGTACGCGTGACGGGTGATTTCTCGGAACGCGTGTATGCTATACATGGCGATGCCTCTGAAGTCGTGTACTCCGTATGCGCTGGGTGCTCCTGCTGCTCGCGTTGACGCTTCGAGTGCGTGATGAGGCGCAGCGATTCGCTGGCGCTGGTGCGGCGCGACGGCTTGCAGTGCGAGTGCGGCACGCCGTGTGCTGTTCTTTTAGCCACGTGCGCTTGCCACATGGTAGCTAAGTATGGCGTGTGCTGGTTTGTTTTAATAGCCACGTGCACTTGCCTTACGCATGCCGCAGAGGCGAGCAGTGAGCGACGTGTTGATGCTTACTATGTGAGCAAACCCAGCGGTGTGCTGATGAATACTGGTGAGTCGTATCCATTTTATTATGATTCCGGGCTGGATGCCCTCTCATCAAAGATGGTGTTGTAGGAAAAATGTAAATAATATTGTAAATTCAACCGAAATCGGTCATGTTAGTGTGCAAAGTACCCCACAAATACCCTCATGATCATGTGAGGAAGATCCCCGATCACCAAGTTCCTCGAGAGTTAGATGTCATAGTTGATGACAGTAGTAGTGAGACCAAATTTGATTAAGAATGCTTGTATACTCATACTCAAAACTTTAGACCGCACCTCATGAGTAACATGTGGCGATGGGTCTGTAGGAAATCGTTGGTGCGATTTCTGTCTGTTTTGGTGCATATTTGGCGGCAGATATGGAGGGAATCGTTGGTGCGATTCTGGCATATGTGGCGGCAGATGTGTTGTAGCATATTTGGCAGTGGATATGTTGAGAATCGTTGGTGCGATTCTGGCATTAGTAACGGCAGAAATGTAAAGAATCGTTGGTGCGATTCTGGCCTGTGTTGGTGCACAGAGCCCCTCCTGTATTGTAGCATATGTGACGGCAGATATGTGGAGAATCGTTGGTGCGATTCTGGCATATGTGACGGTGGATATGTAAAGAATCGTTGGTGCGATTCTGGTCTGTGTTGGTGCACAGATTTCGATGAAAGTTTACGAGTTGAATATGCATTGCTTATGAATTATGTTATAGAGTAACAAAATTGTTAAAATTACTGTATTGGAACTTGTTGATCGGACCTTCCACGATAAATCATGTTGTGCAGGAAGCATTGTGTAAGAATCCTTAATAACAAGGCATTGTCAATTATGACAGTTGACTATTGTACTTAGACTTAGGAGAAGTAAAGTACCATTTTGAATCAACCTTGTTTCTGTTGGCAGAATAGCCGAGCTATATTAATCACTGAGCATATTTTGTCTCCAGACACTGCAACCGAGGACGGATGCTAGTCAGGAGTGGCCGTGTCGTGGATTGATGGCGCCATAGTGCAACAAGCAGCGCCGTCTAACAATTAATTTTGCGAACTAATAATATGTACCTGCTCATGTCAGGACGGACGAGCGGATGAATTGGTGGACTAATAGTGTTGGTTACAGGAATGCATGAAAATACACGCCCGAGGACGGTCGTACGTCAGGATGGCCGTGTCGGAACGTCTATAAAATACCCGGTTGGATCGAGGTGCGATGGAGGGTATATCGAGAAACCCCCTCTTGTGTGTGTAGTATAAAGTTCACTGTAGGTGCCGTGCGCGGGAGATTCCGCTAAAATCATTCAACGAGTGTGGTCACGCTACTAGTCCTAAGATAGTGTCGCAGTTTTGTTAGTTGTTGTAATTCTTCTAGTGCAGGCAAGGAGGATTAGTGTTGCTGAGAGGCTGCCCTGTGTTACATTGAGATAAGTAGTGTTGCTGTTGGTTTACATATTTTGGTGTTATCATGTAATTACGTACCTCACGTTACACTGGTGTGTGATTGTGGCAGAGACGTGTTACGGTGTGGTCGAACTGTAATTTCACTATACTGAATGTATAGTGCGTTACGTTGTCTTATTACTGATAATGATTAAATTGCGTAAGCAAGAGAGCAAGTTGAACATCCGCTCTCACACTTTTATTATTTTTAACAGTTAACGCTATCCTGATGTATTTCCGAGATCACAAGTGGGATCTCCTGTTGTCATTTCCGATATATATATATATATACTTTAATTCAGAAAACTCGACATGAAAATAATCTAATTAAATTTAAATTTAATAATATTTGTAAATTATATGTGGATTGATTACCTCTGCATGGAACGATAACGCGCCAAAGCGGCGGCCGGCAGCAGCAAACATCAATCGCGCGCACGCGTCTTTCCTACACTAACTGCATCAAGGTCGTGAATTCGTGACATCACTCAGCTGTTATTACTTTAGTAGTCATGTGTCACAACTTTTTAAAATGTTACTTCGACTGATTGTAATAATTATGCACAAACCCTAATCCATCACTATAATATCTACTTGACGACCACCTTTTATCTCAATGCACTTGTGACACCGGCTTATATTAATATTATAATGTCTGAACACACGCGTTGCAGGACAAGTATTTCAATCTTTATTTTTGCAAAGGCTGTGACTATTATGCCCCGGTACCTATCGAATGCTTTTTGAAATACTGCTTAATCGTACCACAGAAATAAAATTCCAAAGATGTGTGATTAGATGATCGCGCACGCCAGTTGACCAGTCCACGGCCGATCCTTTTTTCACTGAATTTTCCAAGACATATAAATATATTAAAGTATTCCTTATTTGGGCAATTATTTATTCTATGGTTTGAGTAAAATATCGGATACAAATCACTCACGGCTGTTACTTAATTCCAAAATGTAAAAAAACAGATCCGTCCGGAAGTAATTTACGCAGGTGATTAATTTCATCGGAGACAAAATGTTTTACAGCCAGCGCTCGCGCACTACTGGCACAGAGTAAAGAGGACCAGAGGGGAAGCTTCCTAACAACGTCGAAAATCTATACCTATTCTGATAGAGTTGTCACTTGATGCATGTGAAAATTTTAAGGAAAAAATAAAAATATTGTATAGCATAAGACATAATGTGTATTAATTATAACTTATATTAATGTAACAACATATTTATTAATTGTTCGAAATCAAGAGTTTTGGTGTAAGTGGTGGTGGTGGTAGTTGTGGCTGTGATGGTGGTCGTGGGCAGTGGCGGTGGTGGTGATAGTAATGGTGGTGATGGTGGTGGTGTTGATGAAGTCACTGTAGGTCCACTGCCTACTACCATTACCTACGATACTACCACCTCCACCACCACTGACACCATCAGCAACACTATCCACCAACACCAACACCAGCACCACTTCCACCAACACTATCCACCAACACCAGCACCACTTCCACCAACACCAATCCCTGGCGATTGTATTCTAACCATAATGCAGTGGTATTTACACCTGCGGTCGCGACTCGCAAAAAGTAACTTATATCCTACCCCAGGAAGCAACCTACCTCTATACTAATGTGGGTGGATAAAGTCACACATTTAGCCTTATTACATAGGATATTCTGCCATCTACGGCACTGTCAAAGTTAGACTGACTAACGTTTCAAGTAGGTGAGACCGACATCATCACTCGGCGACGCACCTTTCTAACACATTCTCACTTACCTATCAATGTTATACTCGTATTACCTAGTATTATTGTCTACGTAAAAAGGTACTTACTTCACTTGATCCCTCGGGTACAAAAAAAGGAAATATCCTTATTTTCTCTAGAATTATTCATACATACTGTACAACTATTAGGCATTTTTGCTTATACAGAAAACTTATTATTTATAATAACTTAATTCTTAATTATTCTTATTAAAAAACTTTAATCTAATTATTTAATAATTGGAAAATACTTAATAAATTAATTTATGTATAAAATATCGAAATATTTTTGGTCTATTTATTTAAATGCGCACGACTAACAGCCCTTTCATGGACACTCTGACTGAGCCGGCGCAAACCGGTTTGTACCCCGATGGAGCGTCGGTGAACCTGTCGGTGAGAGCTCACGCATACATCGCTGCGCTATGTATGGGTGTAGTCGCAGCGGGCCGTTTGTATGTAGCTTTCCCTCTGGTCGGTTTCTTTACTCATGTGCTACTGGTTGGTGGTTGATGCAGAATATTCAACTTTTGCTGCCAATGGCAAAGCGACTATAGCCTGCAATATAATATTGATATTTTATGAATCAACAAATTTGTTGTAATTTTTGATATATATTTTTTTAATATTTTGTAAAATGTACTAATTATTTTTGAATATTTTCAACGCCTTAAATACATGTAAAGAAAATACAAAAACCTTAATTATTATAGACATTTTTTTATCAGTCGTTGATAAAGAACCCGTATTTTTATATTTATGTTGACTACTGAATTGTGACAAAATTTTATTTTTATTAAACTTTCCATGTTATTAAATAACTACTGAATATTTGGTAGGCAGAAAAATACGGGATCAAAATAGGTCAGTCGGCATATACTGGACGCTACCTATGTGCGCGTAAATTTTGGGGTTGTTCCTACGACGACGAGCAGGTATCAGGTAACGGGTTTGAGAAGGGCGCAAAACGCCGCTTATTTTATAGTAATTTTATTTAGTTTATTTTATTCCTTTAATGTGGATCTATTTAAAAATGATTTCTGTTACATATTCTTTTTCGAATAATTTCACATGAAAAAAAATTGTTGTAAAAGTTTAATTAATCGTTAACCGCTCTTATTATATTATTGATATAACCATTTATAAATATTTTCTCCAAACCTATTTAGTAATAAAGTGAAAATTTATAACATTTTTTTATAGGATATGGTGACAAACGCACACAGTCCACCTGATGGTAAATGGTTGCTGTGACCCATAGAAATCTACATTATATCCTCAATAAAGAATCATAATGCAGATGTGTTGTCACCCGTGAGGACTAAGATGGAATGCCTCTTTTCTAGTAAAGAGGGTCTCCGGTTCTTTACACTCACCATGCGAAACATAGCAGTGTTAAGCTGCTATTTTACGCTGGTATTCTGTGAGAGCGTGGTCCTTCCCCGGTCGAGCCGACCCATTCGTGCTTCAACTACGAGTATACTACTAATATAGCTGCATCATAGCTGTACCACATATACGTACATAAGTATTCAATAACAATAAGTATTGGTGGTGAAAGAATATCTACTACCATTCCCTGGATGTGGTAAAAGGCGACAGAGTAAAACCAGAAGCAGTTCTAACTACAACTAGATCTAAAGTAAAAAACTGCGGTTGCCAACCCGCCTGCCAAAAGTAGAAACTATGGCTGATATAGCCCCCTTATGAGAATATGGGTGGGAACGCCCATAGTTGACTTTAATAGATTGTAATGAATTAATGAACAACGTATGTTTGATCTCAACTAATTTCGGAAACTTAAAATTCGTCAAAATATCGTCATCAACGTAGCGGGACTATGGATTTTTCCGTTAAGTGACTCCGTAAAATGATTTTTGTAAGATATTATAAAATACAATATAAATAAGAACGTATTAAATATTATTAGGTATTCAAGAAGAGAAATGGATTATTCATAAACTGCAAGCGCATTATTAAAAACTCTTTTCATTGTTATTTCTATTATTTATAAATTTAAATTTTCGGAGAATTACTTTGTCTAGATAGGTATAACGATTTACACAAAAACCTCGAGGATGCTCGCGTCGCGCAGCCACATGAGTAAAGGAACCGACCAGAGGGGAAACTACATACAAACGTCTCGCTGCAGGTACACCCACACATAGCGCAACGATGTGTGCGTGAGCTCTCACCGACAGGTTCACTGACGCTCCGTCAGGGTACAAACCAGTTTGCGCCGGCTCAGTCAGAGTGTGAATGAAAGGGCTGTTGGTCACGCGCATTGAAATAAATAGACGAATAATATTTCGTGATTTTATAAATCAATAAATCTATTATTAAAAAAAAATAGAGTTAAGTTTTGATATTGTGTACTATAAAATAAAACATTATGGATTTATAAGTATATATTTATATTAGATAATTAGTGTTCATATAAGCTAAATGCCTATGTTGTACAGTATGTATGAAAAATTCGAGAGAAAATAATACAATAGCCAGACAGTGGTGCAGTTAGTGTGAGTGGTTGTAGTGCTGGTGATGGCGGTGGACGATGGTGCTGATCGTGCGGTGTTGGTAGCGGTGGATGGTGGTGCTGTACGTGATAGTAATGGGGTCAGTGATTGTGGTGGTGCTGGTATTATCAATGGTGGTGGTGGTGGACAGTGTACCGCCACTGGCACCACCCCCACGACTAGCATCACCACCACAGCCCTTACTACCGCCACCATCATCCTGGTAGAGTAATATTGGTGGTGGTGGTGTATCAACACCGCCACTGCCTACTACCATCATCACATTCATTACTAAAACCATTTGATTTTTTGTACTCATGAATACGTTGTCTTACGAAAATTATATTGATAGAAATATAGATATGTATATGTAATGTGAAGCTAAGGATGAAAATAAGCAAAATATACAATTTTTGCAGTTTCAATTTCAATTACAAATAACAGACATGTTATTATGTTAACTTAAGTTACAATGGATACACATGTTGTTTTATACTATATAATATTTTTATTTTTTCCTTAAAATTTTCACTCGCATCAGGTGATAACCCTATCAGAATAGGTATATATTTTCGACGTTGTAAGAAAGCTTCCCCTCTGGTCTTCTTTACTCTGTGGCGCAGCGGCTCCCTTTGTGGCGGCCATGTCAGTGATCTCACACCTGACGTTGGTAATATGTCGGCACGTGTCGGTAGGGTCAGAAACAAATAACATTTTTAAAAATATTAAATTTAGTAATATATTTGATTAGATACTCTAAAATCCCATTTAAAGCAACCCAAAAAAAAAATTCAATATCATATTTTCTATGCCTATGTATTTATACGTTTATGAAACGACCAACGGAGTTTCTGTTATATACTGTATATATAATAGTCATAATTAAATATGTAATAAACACGTATAGTAAATTACAAAGACATAAAAATTACATACAGAGGACGTAGAAATTTTTTTATCGCTTTATTTTTTTTTATTTATTTAATGAAAAGAAAAACACAATATAATCGTAAAAACATCACAAAAAACCCTTACGAGTTTGTCTGGATGTTGAGACACTTTTGAGCAATCTGTTGACATTAGTTTACACATATATTACTTTATAAGAACATCAAAAACACAATATCAGCAGTTATGGGTACATTGTTTACACAGAAGCGGACAATAAGGAACCGGTTATAGATTGCGGCTCGGCGCAGGCAGCCGGCCGGCTGTTGCTACTTGAGTTTGTTATATACAGAATGTTGCAATTATCGATATGTTATTACATTAGGTTTGATTTGATTAAAATTAGACTTCTTTCAGATGAATCTGAAAGAAGCGAAAGAGGTATGTAAGGATCGTGAAACTTGGCGATCTGTTCTCTCTGGCTACCCCGTCAGGGATTGTGCGTGAAGATAAGTAAGTAAAATTAGACTACTTGTTGTGAAAGTAAAGAATAAAAGTATTGTTTATATTTATGTTTACAATTTTTATCCGTTATTTCTAATTGGGTTTTAGTTGGTATGTCATTAATGAGAGTTGGTATTGAATACGCATTTGTTCGTTTTCCGTAATAGTTTCTGACTCTTGGTATTTCTAGTTTTGATTGAACTACTTTCCGTGTCGTTATTTTATGATTGACTTTTATTTGTAGTTCTTTGTTACTAAATTGTTCAATTAAAAGCCACATTTTTATTTTTATATGAACAGGTAAGATTTTACAATATTTAAATAAGGGCAATACATCGTCATCGGAGCAGATCGATTTTTTAATTTTATTAGGTGTTATAATTTTTAAAAACCGAAGTTGAAGGCTGTATATTTTGTCCAAATAAGTTTTAAATGTCCTACCATAGCTAGTGATCCCATATAAAATTATTTCTATTTATACATTCACTTCCAGAGATTACATAATGAAACCGAGTTAAAGTTATATCAAATGAAAATGATTTGAATTGTGTTTAGGTCATGTTGAGGACTATTTTATTAAAGCGATATTTTATTTTAATCTTATGAAAAATAAGTAAAATAAAACAGTACGAGCGCCCGTGGCAACCCCGGACTGTGCCCACTGGGATGTCTACGAGGTTGAATATACGTTGCTTTTTCCTTAAATTCTTCCCTCTTAAAAACTTAAAAAAACGGTATCTGTTTTTTTTTTAGTTTTTACCCCAACACTTGGATTTTATCCTGTATCGTTAAGGCAGTTTACATACATAAATTTAACAAGGACAAACCTCCAGACCCGAAACAGTTACTTGTAGGCCATAGAAATACTTTTACCTCGCGGGACTAGACGAACCCGCGGCCCTCAGCGCTGCAATTTATTGCTAAGCCACTGCGCCACGGAGCCGTAACATTATTGGCAGCTGCCTACGTAAAATTAATTGAAAATGCTTTTACCTTGGTATTGAAGCCCAACATGATTTTTTCAAACACCGCTCGAGACCTAAATTGAATTCAATTTATCTTTTCACAGACACAAGCACGCGGAGCATTAATTGAATTTTTGAATTGAATGAAATAAATTTGACAGCAAATCAAATGTTCTTTTTTTAACTTGAGGTAATTTTAAAGTAGATTTTTGTTGGTGTTTTCTTTTTCTAGAATAATATTATAAGGTGTTATTTTTTTTTTCAATTAAAATAGGATTGTCACAAATGTACTTGTTAAGTTAGGGACGGAGTGTTGACTTCATCAGATGTGACCTCTCCTACTTAAGGCTTAGGTTTAGTGTGTATCTCACCATACAGTGATTGCTACCAGTTTTTATCTCCGTAATCACTGAGATGTCAATAAATAGTTGCCATCTAGTCATCATAAAGTAGTCAACCTCATTTTTGTAGAACCGTTGGGACGCGACCAGGTCCAATTCCTTTGGGGCGCTTTTGGAAGAAAAAGCTCATAGTTAAGAGTTTCTATTTCAACATGTTTTCGAACAGCTGCTGGCCCCTTGGGTTTCGTTGCCCTATCCCGAATTTCACTTTGAGCTCACTGTTCTATCTTGTACCTAGTTCTGGGTTACATTGTCCTATTAACACCCTGTAGCGAGTTTTGGAGGAATGCATAGCTCCGGAAATATCCTCATACATTTCTTACATCTCCTTAACTAAATGTCTGGAGGTAACGGTTTTAACAGTGGTAGAGCCACGCGGCAGCCTTTGCTGTCGCACGGATGGGCCGGCTCGAACCGGGGTGGTACCACGACCTCACAGAAAACTAGCGTGAAGTAGAGGTTTACCTCTGCATTTCGCTTGGTGAGTGCAGGTGGCCGGAGGCCCTCTTTACTGGAAATGAGGCATTCCATCTTAGTCCTCACGGGTGACAACGCATTTACATTTTGATTTGTAATAGAGGATAGATGTAGATGTCTATGGGCCGCAGCAACCACTTACCATCAGGTGGACTGTGTGCTCGTTTGTCACCCTTATCCTATAAAAAAAAGGTAAGTGCAAAAACCTGTTTAACCTTTAACGAATTCCGTTTGGTGATTCTGAGTGTAAGGTACGCAGTCCTTGTCGACACATTCCCTATATTTACATCGTTGTTAACGAAATATTTGTGAATGATAAATCCGACATATCCTTGGATCAGATGGCCATCCTCTCGGTGATAGAACAAGTTGCCGGATTAGAGGATTACCGTGTCCTCTTCTTGTCTCTTCGGAATTCAGATAATCCTACAATATCTCAGCTCCACTTGTCTTCTTACAGCTCTAGGATCTTCTTGTTAGTCCTCGGGGTGCATGCGATAAATGATACTAGCTCGAGTTATCTTATTATGTATATAATTAAAAAATACATCAGTCACTAAAACTTGAACTAGAAATCGGCTTTCATTTTGGTAAAGTCTATTTATCATTTAGCTATTATGGCGTAGCGTATTTACGTGGTAGAGCGATGCTGCAGCTATATTAGTAGAATTCCTCGCTGAGCTTCCACGACCATGTAATTCCACTCCTGAACGTAGGTGCTCAGGCTGCCGCGCGTATTCTGGGGGGGGGGGGGGGGGCAAAATTCCGCTCAAAAACATAACTGCTCGGGGCAAACTGAGCAACAATACCAAGGCGACCCCTGCCACGCTATCCGTGAATTTCTGCAAAATCAGGGGACATCACTCTAACCTAAACGCCGTCCACTACCATCTCGAGACGGCGAAGCCGGCCTTGCTCTTTCTGACCGAGACGCAGGTTTCCTCTCCGGCTGATATTTCGTATCTTTCCTACCCGGGGTACAAATTGGAGCACTCCTTTGTGCCTCGGGCTGGAGTTTGCGTGTATGTCAGAGAGGACATCTGTTCTCGACGCCTCGGCAGTCTTGAAGGTTCGGACCTGTCCATCCTTTGGCTACGCGTAGACAGCGACGACCATTCGCGCGTCTACGGGTGCCTCTATAGGTCCCATAGCGGTAATGCCGAAACAGATCGACTCATCGACCACGTCCACATGGCTACAGATTCCTTGCAACAACAGGTCCCATCCGCAGAGATCGTGATCCTTGGCGATTTTAACGCCCACCATGCCGAATGGCTCGGTTCACGTTTAACCGATCATGCGGGGAGATCTGTTTATGACTTTGCCTTGGCATATGGTCTGACAGAACTGGTTACTTCGCCTATGCGGATTTCAGATGTGGAGGATCATACACCCTCCCTGTTGGACCTTTTACTGACCTCTCATCTGGACGGATATCAGGTTTCCGTCGATGCCCCTCTCGGCTCTTTGGACCATTGTGTGGTGCCACTCACGCTCCCTTCGCGGTTGCGTTTTGCAGGTTGCCGCCGTGTTTGGCATTACAGGTCGGCGGATTAGGACGGAATGCGGTCTTTCTTTGCATCCTACCCATGGGGGCGGGTTTGCTTCTCGCCGGATGATCCCAGCGCTGTTGGTGATTCTGTCACTGATATGGTGCTACAGGGAATGGAACTATTTATTCCATCATTTGTGGTACCCATCGGAGGCAGATCTCAAGGCCTTGGTTTGGTCGCTCCTGTAAGACTGCATTACGCAGTAAGCAGGAGTGTTATCAAGCCTGGGCTGCGGCTTCGGTGACTCGGGATTTAAACACCAGCACATTTAAAAAGAAGTATAACTTAGGTCTAGGCCTCTAGGTCCTTCAAAAGAGTTATTTCCAAGGCAAAGTCAGAGCACATAGGCAGAATTGGCTAGAAGCTAGTTCGCCTTCCTTCGGGAACCCGTGCATTCTGGTCTCTCGCCAAGGCTGTCCAAGGGAATTTCTGTAAGCCATCACTACTGTTCCCATCTCTGGGCAGGGGCTCCCCAGTGCCAACTCCTTCCACTTGGCCGCATCCAGCGCAGAGCGGCTCGAATCGTCGACGACTCCTTTTCGATCGGCTCGACTCATTGGCTCTGCGAAGAGATGTTGCATCTCTTTGCATTTTCTTTCGCATCTACCATGGGGAGTGCTCTGAGGAATTGTTCGGATTAATCCCAGCCGCCAAATTTCACGAACGCACATTGCGGCAGAACTCCCGATACCATCCACACCATCTGGATGATTGGCGGTCCACCACTGTGCGATTTAGAAGATTTTTTCTTCCTCGCACGACTTCCTTGTGAAATCGATTACCATCAGCGATTTTTCCGGACCGATACGACTTAGGGACCTTCAAGAAAAGAGCCTACTCCTTTTTAAAAGGCCGGCAACGCATCTGCAATTCTCTCCCTGGTGTTGCAGTTGTTCATGGGCGGCGGTAGTCACTTACCATCAGGTGAGCCGCATGCTCGTTTGCCACCTCTCCTATAAAAAACAAAACTTGCGTAAAATAGCAGTTTGATACTGCAGTGTTTAGTATGGTGAGTGTAGAGAACCGGATACCCTTTTTACTGGAAAGGAGGTATTCCATCTTAGTCCTCACGGGTGACAACGCATCTGCATTTTGATTCGCAAACGAGGATAGATGTAGATGTCTATGGGCCGCAGCAACCACTTAGCATCAGGTGGACTGTGTGCACGTTTGTCATCCTATCGTATATAAAAAAAGCAATTGAAATAGAATATGATAGACAGATAATGATAAAATGATTGCTTACTTACTCAGTTTTCGTACCTCTATTATTATGTTGCGGTTTTCATTATCGATAACTGCCACGTATGTTGTTGTATGTCACAAAAATTCTGTTGGGCATTTTTACTGAAAACTAACCTAATTTTCATTATTAATTGCATTCAAAGTGAAAAATATCGTGAACACATTTTTTTTTCAAGAATTTCCTATACGTAAATTGTTGTAATTTTCGAACGTGAATGGACGAAAACATTATATAGACTTTTACTATGATTTACGCGAGTTGCGGGGCCAGGACAGTCACGCGATCGCGTCTCGTGTTGGTCACATACAACAGACCACGCCGGACTCTCAACTAACCGCACGAATGTAGGAAGCGTTTAGGTTCTCTAAAAATTACTTAATTGTCAGTAATTCAAATAATAACAATGAAACGTTCTGTAAGACTTTCAAAATATCAAAGGTATGTTTCTTTTGGCATAATTTTATTGGTATTAATTAGGTTTCTTTTGTGTTGATATGAACCCTCAAATGTTGTATAGATTACTTAAAACAGTTTACGTCGTTGAGCGTTCATTAAAAATTAGGTATGTAATACACATAATATTTTAAGTTTACATTAACCACAAGTATTTGTTGTATGTAATAAATACAACAATATACTTAAGGGGTTCTTATTCAAAACATTGTTGTATGATGACATGCTATACTTAACTAGCTGTTACTTTTTTTCATGAATTCAATGTTATATGTTTTTTTTATAGGAGATAGGGCAAACTAGCATGCGGCTCACCTGATGGTAAGTGACTAACACCGCCCATGAACGCCTGCATCACCAAAGGAATTGCAGATGCGTTGCCAGTCTTTTAAAGAGGAGTATGCTCTTTTCTTAAAGGTCCCTAAGTCCTCAGATTACCTAAGATTACCACCAGCAATTTTTAAGGGCCTTATCGGCCCATTAAAATCGCTGGTGGTATTCGATTCCACAAGGAAGTTGTGCGAGGAAGAAAACTTCTTCTAAATCGCACAGTGGTGTATCGCCAAACATCCAGATGGTAGGAATGGTATTGCGAGTTTTGTCGTGATGTGCGATGATAAAATTGAGCGGCTGGAATTAGTCCGACCAATTCCTCAGAGCACTCATCGTGATAGACGCGATAAAATACGCAAAAAGATGCAACATCTTTTTGTGTATTTTATCACATTAAAGTTAAGCATTGCCAGTGAGTTAAGCCTATCGGAAAGAACTCGGTCGTCGAACGTCGCTCGATATGTGAGGATTTCAATACTGGCTGCATGCATTGTTGACACAACGGGAGTGCCTTGAAACTAAGGAGATACTATAAAGGGGTTCTTTTTAAATTTCATTTAATTGATATTAATAATTTAACTAAGAAGTTTTTGACAAGAGATAGGTATTACCTATCAAAGTATAGTTTAAGACTGGTAGCAGATACGCTATCTTATTATTTATATTTTAACTCAGCCAATGATTTGGCTACCTTGACACCTGCTTCTTTTAAGCAACAAAATAATTTTGCATTTGATTTGGAACCAGTTCCAAGTAATTTAAATTAGATAATAAGAAAATAAAGGTAATCTCTAGCAAAGATAATTTAAATAGCTTAGAATGCAACTTACCAATACATAATTATGCAATTTTACAAAATAACAATAATAAAAACTGTATCAACCTGGTGCATCAAAATATACAAGGTATGTTAGGCAAAGAATTAGAAATTGAATTATTTTTAAATAGTAACAGTATACATATTTTATGTATTACAGAACATTGGTTGAAAGAATACAACTCCATATTTAATTTCAGTAATCACCAGGTGGTCAGTTCGTTCAATAGAGATACTAAATTACGTGGTGGCTCCTTAATATTAGCTAATAAGTCCTTATCATGTAAAGAACGTAAAAACATTGTGAGCCTCTCTGTTGAGCGTACTGTAGAAATGGCATGTGTTGAGCTTGAGCACCTTATTGTTGTCAGTGTTTACAGACCCCCATGTTCAAGTTATGATACTTTTGAAAAAAATATGGAAGAAGTTTTAGTTAAGCTTAATAAACAGAATAAATCTCTTGTAGTGTGTGGAGACTTTAATATCAATCTCCTGGAAACTTCTTCCATCAGTATTAAATTCTGTTCTTTGTTCAAATACTATAATCTTATAATTTATTCTTTGAAGCTACACGTATTGCAGGGTGTAGTGCAACTTGTATTGATAATATTTTTACAGGTGTTGTACCAATCAACAAATCAATAATTCAAAAACTTAGTTCAGATCACTGTGGACAACTGGTTTCGTTACCTTATATGCACAAAAAACAGGGAATTGAGAAAATTGTGTTTGTTCGTATTAATGCAAAACGCCTAGAGATATTTAGAAGTAATATGTTAAAAATCCTTCCATCCCTTTCTTATAAGAACAATGCAGACTATTTATATAGAGAATTATTTACCTTTATAAACAATGAATTTAATAAAATAAAACATTCACTTCTAAAACATTCTCCAGAAACATTCGCAAGGCATTTAATGAGTGGGCGACAGTAGGAATTCATAAAAGCAGACGAAGGTTATATGACCTTTACCATGAAAGATCGTATAATCTTTCCGATGCTTTTGAAGAATATGTAAAAAATTATTCTAAAATGTTTAAAAGAGTTTGCTCCACAGCCAAATCATTACATATTAGTAACAAAATTAAGACAGCTAAGAATAAAATTAAAATGACGTGGAGTATAATTAACAGCGAAACCGGTAAAGAGAAACCTCGTAACTCAAACTATCAATTAAAAATTAATAATGAATTGACTAAATCAAATCAAGAAGTTGCAGCGGTGTTTAAGAAATATTTCACTGATGTTCCTATCTTGACAACAGAGTCATGGAATGATTCTCCAACTGTCGCCGAATAATTACATAAACAGAATGTTAATACCTGTTTAAAAGAATTTAGATTTGAAGAAGTATTACCGCATAGTATTGTAAAATACTTCAAAACCATTGATGTAAAGAAAACCGCAGATTTGTGGGGGATTTCCGTTACAGTGATTGCGTCCATAATAGATTTAATTGCACCTCATCTTGCTATTATTTTTAATACTTGTATCGATTCTGGTGTGTTTCCTGATTTAATGAAGTATAGTAAAGTAATACCTTTATTTAAATCTGGTAGTACATTGGACCCCGCTAATTATAGACCTATTTCTGTACTACCAACTCTCAATAAAATTTTTGAAAAAATAATTTTGGATCAATTGTTAATTTTTTTTAATACAAATAAATTACTTCATAAAAATCAATTTGGTTTTACAAGGGGTCGCTCGACGTCTGACGCCGGTGTTGAGCTTATGAAATATATTTTTAATGCCTGGGAGAATTCACAAGATGCCTTAGGTATTTTCTGTGACCTTTCCAAGGCTTTCGATTGTGTTCATCATGATACATTAATCAGGAAACTACAACATTACGGTGTAAAAAATTTGGCGCTTAAACTTATTACTTCATATTTAAGTAACAGAACTCAAAAAGTCGTCATTAATGGTAAATGTTCATCCGGATCGGTAGTATCATTGGGCGTTCCTCAGGGCTCGATTCTTGGCCCATTCCTGTTCTTAATCTATATTAATGACTTACCTTATCTTGTAGGGGACAATCACGATATAGTATTATTTGCTGACGATACCTCTTTAATTTTCAAACTGAAACGGCAGTCGATTAAATATGACGATGTAAATAATGCTCTATCGAAATTGTTGGCGTTAAACCAATGTACTAGACATTGGTTTAACGCCAACAATATGCTCTTAAACGGCAATAAGACAAAATGTATTAAATTTACAATACCTAATGTAAAACATTCGAAAACCAATGTGCTCTTAAATGGGGAGGAGTTGCGTCTTGTGGATACCACTGTTTTTCTCGGTATTACTATTGACGCGAAACTTCAATGGGGCCCCCATATATCTAAATTAGCAAGCAGACTTAGTTCTGCAGCATATGCTGTAAGAAATATTAGAAGTCTCACAGATGTTGAGACAGCTAGGTTAGTGTATTTTAGTTACTTTCATAGCGTAATGTCTTATGGAATTTTGATATGGGGTAATGCGACTGATATTGAAGCTATATTTAATTTGCAAAAGAGAGCCGTACGGGCGATTTATAATCTTAATTGTAAAGATTCCCTAAGAGAAAAATTTAAAGAAATAAACATATAAACTTTGGCATCGCAATATATTTATGAAAATGTAATGTATGTACATAAAAACATAAATAGCTTTAATAAGAATAAGGATGTTCATACCTTAAACACTAGGAATAAACATAAGCTTGTAATGCCACTTACAAGACCCCGCAGAATTAGTAATTCATTTATGGGGCAATGTATACGCTTTTACAACAGAATCCCAGAACATGTTCAAAGTTTGTCAATAAACAAGTTTAAAAGTTTTATTAAAGAAAAACTGTACAAAAAGGGTTATTATAATATCAAGGAATACATGAATGAAAATAACCCCTGGGAATAAGGTGATCGCCACCATGCTGGTTATATGAAAATTCATTTAAAATTGTATAAACAAAATTATTGTTAAGTGAAATTATGTTTAAAAAAAAGTCCCGCTGGGTTGCTTGCTGGTTCTTCCCAGGGCAGAGGTATTTTCCGAACCAGTGGTAAATAAAATAATGACTTTCATTAAGTATTATGTAATAATCCATATTGAATAAAAATCATTCTATTCTATTCTATTCTATTATATTCTATTCTATTCTATTCTATTCTATTCTATTCTATTCTATTCTATTCTATTCTATTCTATTCTATTCTATTCTATTCTATTCTATTCTATTCTATTCTATTCTTGACAGTTTTGATATATGGTGGCTCTATTGAAGCTTCGCGTCTAGTGTGATTCCAAGAAACATGGTGGTATCTACAAGGCTCAGTTTCTCCCCATTTAAAATTACATTAGTATTTAATTGTTTGACATTTGGAGTCACGAATTTCATAAATTTCGTTTAAATGCCATTTAATTGCAAATTATTAACATTGAACCAATTTACTAATTTAGATATAGCATTATTTACTACGTCATATTTTAGCAATTGTCGACTTAATTTGAAAATTAAAGAAGTGTCATCTGCATATAATAATATATCATGGTTATCTCCTACTATGTAAGGTAAGTCATTAATGTATACAAGAAACAGAACGGGGCCGAGAATCGAGCCTTGAGGCACGCCCATTTGTACCATCGACCCGGAAGAACTCATACTATTAATGACAACTATTTGCATTCTCTTACTTAAATATAAAATAATTAATTTAAGAGTATCACTTCTTACACCGTAATGTTGAAGTTTCCTGATTAATGTTTCATGGTGAACACAATCGAAGGCCTTGGATAGGTCACAAAATATAACCAAAGCATCCTGTGAATTCTCCCATGTATTAAAGATATATTTAATCAGCTCAACACCGGCATCAGTTGTTGAGCGACCCCTTGTGAAACCAAATTGATTTTAAATAAGTAAATTATTTATATTAAAGAAATTTAACATTTGATCAAGAATTATTTTTTCAAAAATCTTACTAAGTGTTGGTAGTACAGAAATAAGTCTAAAATTGGCGGGGTCTAATGTACTACCAGACTTAAATAAAGGTATTACTTTACTATGCTTCATTAAATCAGGAAACTTACCAGATTCGATATTAGTATTAAAAATAATAGCTAAATGAGGCGCGATTGTATTTATTATAGACGCAATAACTTTAACGGAAATCCCCCACATATCCGCAGTTTTCATATACAAGTTTACTCACCAACCTCGTCATACCCCGATGAGGAGGTGTAGGAAATGTATGAGGATATCTCTAGAGCCATGCATTCCTCCAAAACCCAATATACGGTGTTAATGGGAGACTTAAATGCAAAACTAGGCACAAGAGAGAACGGTGAGCTGAACGTAGGGAAAATTGGAATAGGGCAATGAGACCAAGGGGCCAGTAGCTGACCTACTTTATGGAGAAAGAGGGACTCTTTATGATGAACTCTTTCTTCCAGAAGCGGTCCCGAAGGAAGTCAACCTGGTCGAGCCCCGACGGTTCCATAAAAAATGAGATTGACTTCATTATGACGACAAGACGACAACTGTGCAGTGATGTCTCCGTGAACGCGAGGGTGAAAACTGGTAGCGATCACCGAATGGTTAGAGGCACACTGAACCTAAACCTTAAGTTAGAGAAGTCTCATCTACTGAAGTCAACGCTCCGTCCCCCTCGTGCTCTGTTCTAAAGTCCCGAAACCTTTCAACTCGAGCTACAAAACCGTTTTCAGTTCCTAGAATACTGCAATGAAGTGGACGGTATGAATGACAAGCTCGTGGAAACTGTCCATGCAGTCGGAGCTAAGTTCTGCAAGACCCGCCGCAGACGAACACAAAATTTCTCCGATTACACTCTCAATCTCATGGCTATTAGATGGGAGATGAAACTACATTCTTCAACAGATTTGACAGCATACAGGCAACTGAACAGACAGATCTCCAAATGCATGCAGCGGGACTTACGCAACTTCAATTCAGCTTGTATTGAAGAAGCGATCGAGCGGAACCAAGGCTCCAAAATCTTTGTCAAAGATCTGTCTGCCAGAAAGAGCTAACTGTCAAAGCTAAAAACCGAATGTGGCAGCATCGTTTCCGGGCCACTTGAGATCATGAGTGAGATTGCGAGGTTCTATGGGCAGCTGTACACGTCATTGTTGGAGCACACGCAAGTGTGAGTAACGATCCAAGAGCGAGTCTTATCCGACACTATTCCGATGATATCCCGGACATCAGTCTGAGCGAGATTAGAATGGCTCTCCAGCACCTTAAAAAGGGCAAGGCCCCAAGCGAGGATGGAATCACTGGCTGGGCTGCGTTCGGGAAACTACGACACATCTTCTCATCAGACATACCTCAAAACCTTAAAAGGTAATTGTACAAATAGTGCGTGTTGCCAGCGCTGACTTACGGATCTGTAATATGGACTTTCACTGCTGGCCGTATGAGGAAGCTTCAGGTCGCTCATCGATCTATAAGGAGGGCTATGCTCGGGGTTTCTCTGCGTGATAAACTTAGAAATAAGGATATCTGCAGTAGAACCAGAGTAACGGACATAGCCCAGCGGATTAGTAAGCTGAAGTGGCAGTGGGCCGACCATATAGCTCGAAGAACCGACAACCGATGGAGAAGAAAGGTTCTTGAGTGGCAGCCTCGTACCGGTAGGCAAAGTGTAGGGCGACTCCCCACGAGATGTAGTGACGACCTGGTAAGACATGCGGGAAGTCGATGGATGCAGGTGGCTCAGGACCGTGCTTTGTGGCATTCCTTGGGGGAGGCCTATGTTCAGCAGTGGACTTATGAAAGGTTGTAATGATGATGATGATGATACGTAGTATGAAATTACATTATCTTGAAGTCTTGCAGTTGTATGCTTGGGTTGGGATTTAATTTTATTAATTATGGGATCCCAAGCAGATGGTAGCACCCAGCCATCTTCTCTATTGAAATTGGGATGTTTTTGATATCAATAGCCTTGCGAATCATCCTTGGAAGAAATTGGTGTTTTAACGAGGATTTGTGGTCTATCAAATTTGATTTAGTGACGGGGGCGATCTTGTACGTATTCACAGACTGCAGACTTTCCGGAGCGTCGATGACCATGTGACCCCCCGTGACCATTAGTTTTGTTTAAATGTGTAGTGTTCGCGTAAATATAAGAAATCACAGGATAGAACCCATGCTTTTTTAATAAAATCTTTTTCAACAAAATCACATTTAAGAAAGATATAATTCAGGGATAATTACAAATCATACAGATATAAACTCTTTTAAAAGACTTTAAATATGTATGTTAATATTGTGTAAAATATTTCAAAGTTTTGCTAGATTATGAATACTTAAGATTCCGAGACAATCTGTAGTTATTTCCAACTAATTTTATTAGAAATTTAATTAATATTGGAATTTACGAAGATAAGGTTGATCTTTCATAACTTAATCATCAAAATTTGTTTGATAATTAAATTATTATTAATTATGATCAAAATTTTCTCATACAATACTTCAGTACGATCTAGTTTATGTAACAAACCTGCAAAATAAATTTAATTTAAAAGAATGAAGGATATCTCGCGATATTCTCTTTACCCTCATAACATCACGTTCAGGGACTGGAAGTCGTCAATTCTACGTGGGAACCGATATGTAATGACTTTCAAAAATTGCACGTAGACGAATCTCTAAAGTAAAATCGACGCTGATGTACTTTAATAACATGATCATGAAGTTCCGGTTTCGAATCACGGTTTGGGGAAGCAAAATCAGTTATTGAGTTTTTCTATCAAGAAATTTTCAGTAGTAGCCTGTAGTCAGAAAGATGAAGGTGTTTTATCCCCGTGCCTCATAAAGCACGTAAAGACTTTGTACATGTGCCTGGTCTTTCTCTGATCGTGTCGGTTTGCAGTTCCATCGGACTACGAAAGTATGTTATGTTATGTTTGTATAAAGACGTTATATAATTGAAATGGCGAAAGATAACCGCCCAGTTATAGATATATCTATCTGATGAATCATCCGGGGAATAACATACACCGGGAAGGTAAAAGCTCACGAGAGCTTTACACTATCCGTATAAAAGTGTAAACATAGTTATGAAGCTTAGAAACTAAAGTCTTAAAACTAAAGTATTAGGACTTCCCCCAACGAGCACGCTGTACAAAAGCCGTCGTAAACTAACATACAACTTTGTCACAACAAAAGTAATGTACTCCTTTTATTTTATTATGTTAAATTCCATTACATAAAAGTTAAAAGTAAATAATAAAAAGTTGATTTCAATTTTAGAAAATAATTTAAGATCGTAATTTTAATACAGGAGAATGTTAAATATGGGACTGAATGATTATTTAAATCACTTTGGTGAAAATTGAGATGTAACTTTGTTTTCTCATATATACAAATAATTAAATTTAAGTATCCGTTTGTAGTATCAAAATAACAGCTTTTTACAAAATGCATATGAAAGTATATACGGTATAAACTTGTTACAGAAAAAAAAAAACAATTTTTAAATGTCTGTATGTCTGTCTATACGTCTATTTGTTCTGGATAATCTCCCAAATGGCGAGACCGATTTTGATGGGACTTTCAATGCCAGATAGCTGATTTTATAAAGAGTAACAAAGGCTATTTTATTTAGAAAAAGAATTAGGGTTCCGCGAAAAAAATACCTATGATATCAAATCGTAATAAATTCTAAGCGGACAAAGTCACGGGGAACAACTACTTTATTAACAGAAACCGTGATAGCTCAGGGCCTTGTATTAAATTTCATAATCAACGAATAACTTATCATAACGTATTATTCCGTAAAAAATTTATTGCTTAGCTTTTAATTAATTATTTAATATCCTCCACACCGAATTTCGGTCACGGGGGCAGTCTTAGGTTATCATTAATTTTAGCAATACTTAGGTTATTCGACATATTATCAAACATTTCATTGTATTTTTACAAGGATTAAATAGGCTTATGGTAAGTGAAGTAATCGTAATTGCTAATGCAGCATGTTGGTGACGCAAACTTATGAGATTTAATGCATCCAAACATACATGCTTAGCTACAGCTACAGCTACAGATAATACACTGTAAACATTAGCATGTCGTTAATTATTTTTTTTATTGGCGTGATTTTAAAGTCCCAGATATATAGTTACCAGATATAGCAATACGCGTCTCCTTAACGACACCTTTCCAACATTACAAAATGTATGCAAGAGCAGTGAGCCAATCAATGTTCAAAAGATAAAATTATTTACCGTTGGACTCCAAAAAGGATGTACCGGATAATCTTGAGGTCCGATGACGTGAACTGGTAATATTTTACCCATCCAAAAGCACCTAACGTACCTAAAGTAGTTTTCACTTTAAGAAGTAATTTAATACAAGACTAACAAAATTTAGACTAAAACGATTATGTAGGTAAAGTAAAGTTTCCAGCAGCACAGAAATTTTGTATTCTCAGTATTTTGTACGTTTCTGAGCAAAGTTTGTTAACAAGCACAAAACTTTATTCAATATTGAATCGTTTTAATAAACTTAATAGATGACGTTAGTTCGAAACATATTCTGGTTATCTGTAAAATATAATTAGATGAGAATAAAATTATTGACGGTTTGATGGTTCCGTAGGGCAGTGGGTTAACAATGATTTGTTGCGATGTTACGGATTTGAATTCCGCACTGAACATGTATTTCTACGACATGCAAATAATTTTTCTGGGTCTGGAAGTTTTTTTTGATGCAATTTATGCTGGTAAACTGCCTCTGCAATACAGGAAAAATGTCATAGTTTTTGGGTAAAGTTTGAAAAAAAAAGAATAAAAATACATTTTTATACCTAAGTAAAAAAATAAACTTTACGATGAAGTAATCTTGTTTATTACTCTTTTTTAAGGTAACTATTATATTACAATCGTTTTTCCTTCTGTTATTGAATTTAATTTCTGAATGACTTGAACGATTAAGATCTTATTCACACATTGTTTGTTTTGTCGTTGATTAAGTTATTAATAAATGTTCTTTATATGGACAAAATGACTCATATATTTACTTTAGATTATTTTGGCCTCGCGTCAAAAAATAAAATGACAATATTTTGTACCGGTAGGTGGTTTTGAAGTTAGTACAAAAAGTTAACTACAATATTAAGGAATACATGAATCAAAATTACATTAGTTAGGTATGTTGCATGAGCTTCGGAGAACCTTTAAACTGGTTACGGAGCGTTCCATCTTAATGCTCAAAAGTGTCAACACAATTGAATTTAGATTTTTAATCGGTAAGAGATATAGATGCCTATGGGGCATAACATCCACTTAACATATATTCTGTGTGTTTGCTTGTCACTCATACTTTGTCTTAGTTTATCCGATTCTTCAGATTATCCGATCTCGGAACTGCTTTCCTTCATTGAATTTTATTTCCGTATTTTGTCCCCGTTCTCTCACATAAGTAGCTATATTGTATTCACACTGTATTTCGTTGTATTTTCAACAATAAAACTCGTGATGAATAATGCAACACAAATACATTTGAAAGGTTTAAATATTGTTAAAGTCTATTGGATACAGGCTGTTAAATAATTCAAGCGACATTTTACGGTATCGCGATGTGTGAGGTTTGATTTTATGAGTGGCGACTGTCGAAAAAAATAAATGAAAATAAATGCATATTGTAAAAAAAATTACGTAATAGAGCTACGCAGCTATATTGTGGTTGTAGCATGAATTCCCGGTTTAATCGGGGAAGGATCACGATCTCACACAATACTAGCGTAAAATAGCAGGTAAATGAGTGAGTGTGGAGAACCGAAGACAGCAGACAGTCCACATACACAGGTAAGTGGATGCTGTGAACCATAGGCGTATTCATCTATCCTAGATTAATAATCAAGTTTCCGTACACATGTGTCAAATAATTAGCTATTTTTGCATAAATCACAAATGCGTGCATTATCTCAGCCTCCCTTTTACCCAACACCACTATCCCTAACAATATTATTACCCTGGTAAAACCCACTCTCAAGTGGACCATCATCAGGAAACACATTTTTATACGTGGTTGAACCACGCTGCAGCAATATTATGGTTGTAGCACGTATGTCTCGGCTCGACTGGAGTGACTGAGGTAAGAGCACGCTCTCACAATATACCAGCGTAAAATAACAGGTAAAAGAATGTGTGTTCCATCTTAGTCCTCAAGGGTGACATCGCATCTGCGATTTGATTCTTAATCGAGGATAAATGTTTATGTATACACACATCAGGCATATTATGTGTTAATTTGTCACTCTTGTTCTATAAAAAAGAAATAGATTCAGCAGTAGCTCACACAGATGTTAGTTTATTAATTATCCTATTATAATATATTGTATTACATTGCACCCGTACTCCACTTTTAAAAATGTAATGAATTTCCACAATATAATTCCTAATTGCAAGCAGATGTGCTTTACTACTCACCCTGCTTCTAAATGTCTGGGCTAGAAAACTTACACCTGTCATTATATACGAGATTTTATATTATCCCCATCTAAGCCATACCGCGCAGCGTAGTGGCGGCGTAATGGATTCCATTACCGCAAACGTGCCGTGGGTGGCATAAGTAAGATGCGACGGGGAAACTGCAAAAGTGGCAAATATGGCAAATATAAAGTAGTAAACTTGTGACGGATCGTAATGTTAATGATGATGAATAAAAGTCATGGGGCCTTTCTGGCGTTTCAAATAATCGATTTTTCTTTCATCACCATATCAAGGCAATGCACATGCGTAAAAACATGTAATGTTTACGTGGTAGAGCCATTCTGCAGCTATATTATGATTGTAGCACGAACGAGTCGACTCGATCAGGGTAGGAACTCTCACAGAATACCAGAGTAAAATAACAGCTTAATGCTGCTAAGAATCGTATGGTGAGTGTATAGAACCGGAGACCCTGAAGGGGGTGACAATGCATCTGTATTTTGATTTTTAACCGATGACAGATGTATATCTACTAAATGTATGTCTGTAGGTTATTGAATCCACTTACCATCAGGTGAAATGTGTGCGCATTAGTTATCCTTATTCTAAAAAAATGTTTAGGCTGGTGGTTGCACTACACATTACCTGCTCTATTTAGCTAAAAAAGTTTAATAATAGTCAAGTACAATGGCGTGTCAAGTCACCACAACAAGGTCAATCGGCCGCACACAGAGAGCAATTAGTCAATGCGCCGGTTCAATAAAGGGCCTTTATTACGTAAACCATATAACACTGCTATTACCTTTAAACTCCGTATTACAAGGGCATATGGTTCAATTTAGCACGACAAAACTTTATCGTGACAGTATCGCGTTAGTTAAGACAATAGCAGTCCACGCCCGGCACCCTGTTACGTGCATAACCCTAATTCCTCTCCACACGAATGCGAGTAATGTTAAACTAAAATTTAGAAAAACACCAGAAGATATATATGCATATACACACACACACACACACACATATATATATATATATATATATATATATATATATATAAAATAAGGATGACAAACAAGCAAATATGGTAAAATGATGCGGTGTCTCCTAGATATCTACATTATTGAGAAACAAAATGCAGATGCGTTGTCACCCCTGAGGACTAAGATGGAATGTTTTGTTTCCAGTAAAGAGGATCTTCGGTTCTCTACACTTACCATATGAAAAAAAAAAGCTTTAAGCTCCTACTTTACGCCAAGCAATCCCATTCAAGCTACATATATAAATATTGCTGGATATTGTTCTGCCACGTATAAAATCTTTAATTAAATGTTAAAAAAATATCATATAATTAAGGATGTCAAAAGTTCACACGGTCTAACTGAAAATCCGTAGAAGATAAAGTCAATACTACGTCTTTTATCGATTGGGAATCGAAAACATTTTCACCCCTGAGAACTACATGATGGAATGCTTCGTTACAATAGAATAAGAGAAATCCGGTTTTTGTCTATATAAAAATTGTTCCACCCCGGTCAGACCAACCCATTTGAGCTGCAGCTATAATACGCCGGAATATGGCACTACCATGTTTATGAAAAATTCAAAATATTATTTGTGGTTAAGATTGGAACTTTATACCTGGCTGCAGCCATGCTGCAACTATAATATTATGATTGCAGCACGAATGGGTCAGCGCGACCGGAGAGGGATCACGAGCGGGGATGGAAATTTTTCTCCTAATTTATATGGGACCACTCCTGAAGTATAAAATCTATTTAAAAATATTTACGCAACCACTACACTTTGAATAAAACCATTTTTATGGACTTTATCGCGCTTTATATAACTTAATTTTAATTTACTTTTATTATTATATTCTATTAATAATTCTCTTCGCGATAAATTCTGTCAAAATAGTTTTATTCATCCATATTGGTTAACAATCGACGATTATATCGCGTAACTTACATACAGAAACACATAACGTCAAATTAAGACCCTCGACGTTTTTTGAAAACACCTGATAAGAAATAAGTCTAAACTTAAAACATGAAATCGAAACATGTGTAATAATATTTGTATGGGAGAGAACACATGCGTTATTCGTAAATATAGCGTCAACCTATCAGCGAGGCATCTTGTTGACAAAAGAGATTGACATAATAATTAAGACTCACGTTACAGTGTCTTTTAACACTGGTGACACCAGACACCCGTCTTACATGACGTTAAAATAAAATGTTATTTTCAGTGCCAATAAGGTAAAAAAAAGTAGCACCCCATGGGCCAGCCTGCTGTGTTCTTTCACAATGTGTCGAATGACGGATCTGAAGCCACGACTTAAGGGTACTATCAGAAACTTAGTTTAGTATCGTTTGAAATTGCGATAAGCGTAATGGATACTACAAAACCTTTGTTCTAAATAATATTTATAATATTATGTTATTCAGACCATGTTATTTTCACGACATGGCGGCCAGTCTTAATAGAGTCTAGTCATCTGTGCAGGGCAGGATTATAGCGCATGAGTATGTGCGCAAGCAAAGGTGCACTATCTGTTCCCTCGCGCTCGTGGTCTCTGGGTGATAAACGAGCTTCCAGTCCACCTGATGGTAAGTGGATGCTGAGGCCCATAGAGATTTACATTTTTATCCTCGATTAAGAATCAAAATGCAGATGCGCTGTCACCCCTGAGGACCAAGATGGAATGCCTTGTATCCAGTAAAAAATCTCCGGTTCTCTACACTCACCATATGAAACACAGCAGCACCAAGCTGCTATTTTACGCTGGTATTCTGTGAGAGCGTGGTCCTTCCCCGGTCGAGCCGACCCATTCGTGCTACAACCATAATATAGCTGCAGCATGGCTCTACCACGTATAAAACGTTGTTGAGAAGGTGGTCCAACTTGTTAAGAAGATTTTGTGATAGGTCTGGGTAGCACACTGCATTGTCTATAATAGGAAGTATAAAGGAATAATAAGAAACAGCAAAAGCTTGGTATTAAAGGGTAAGAAAATTTGAAAACGATAAAGGGTACGTAAAGTGGCAACAAATTTACGACATATTCTCGAGATCTGTACTCCCCAGTTCATAGTGTGATCTATTTGCAAATCTAAATTAACTATGGAATGAGAAAATGGAATTGAAATTCTATTGTATAAAATTGGTTCCAGGTTTCCATAGTGAATCATATTCAGCACCCTGGAGCTACCTAACACCATTGCTTTAGGGTTAACTGAAATACCAAATCTAAGTGTCCAGACACGGATGTCATCTAAGTTCGTGTTTAGTGTCCTGATTCCATTATTTAATCATCATGACTGCATTATACATACTCGTATAGCTGAAGTTAAGAAGCATGCAAACGATATAAGCGACTGACATCATTAGATTTACCATCAGATGGACTGTCATCGCATATTACCCTTACTCAATATAAAAGACAGAAATCATAATATACGAGCACGCGCTCTAATTACGCTTACATAGTGTAAAAATGTGCGGGTCTACTTGTACAGTATTCATAATAATAGGTCTTTATCTACGAAATTGCTGCTCTGCGATACTGGCAATTTGGCAGTTGAAAGCAAAGGGGAGATTTCCTGCCGGGCCAGTTGTTCAGCCCGAGGAGCGGCCAACGCTCACAGTGGTAGTTCTTAAAATTATTTTACCAATAAAAAGTTACACTCTCAGAGTGAGTCCAAAGTTATAAATCAAACCTCAACGGTTTTCACGGATGGTCTAATAGTTTCCGTAGTACACGCAAATTAATGACTTTTATAGGCAAGTTTTTGATTCCTTGGCTACAGTAATGTACTTAAGTCTACTCTCATTAAGATTTAAAACTCATCAGCCTGTGTAGTACGAGTTTGTAAGTATAGCTGCAATGATATTGTACTGATACAGTAACAAATAAAAAAATATAATCATGCCTGATTTCTGGATCTCTACAAATTTCCAACGCACATAAAAAAATCATTACAACCGGTCTAGCCAGTTCCAATTTTTAGCGAGACTAACGGACAGCGATTGATTTTTATAAATAGATATTATGTAATAGTCTTTATTGATAATTCATTGTGTTTTCTAGCGGTGAATAAAACAACTGATTTACAATAAGTATTATCCTTAATTAAAATTGAATAAAAATATTCTATTCCATTTTATTTTATTCTAATGACATTTGAAGACACCTTAAGAGAATTCATCGCCACATTCTGACCGGTGAGTGTCGTGAGAGACTATAAGAAGAGAAAATAAAAATGGTCTTCGATGATTACCTTAAAACTATTTACTACTAATTCCAAATTGATATATCGTACCCAGGCGTAGCTAGAGCGAACCGCTAGTTAATGATCAAATGTGAGAGTTATCAAACAATTTTAAAATCCGCAAAGAAATGAAAGAATATAAGTAAAACATAATATATAGTTCGTTATATCACTTTTAAATTTTACATTATAGTATACATTAAAATCTTAACGTTCACTGTTGATGGCTTTCCATGCGCTTGTGTTGCTGTAAACAACGTTATAAAAATGTACGCATAGAATAGTACTTTAGAGCAACCATGAGGTTTTTGACGTCCCGATTTCATAGTTAGCACGGCTACCTTCAGTTTTTGAATAATAGTATACTCAACTATTATTTTGTTTACGAATCCGATACGATTTTGTAGATAGCATGTATTCCTCGCAGCTTTATGTCTACATAAGGTACGTGTAATTCTAAAAACATTCTGGAGCTTCAACATAAATGCCACTTACCTCAGACCACTTCGCGTTTTGCGGCTCACATCGGATGCTTTCGTATAATTAAATTTCCATTAGCATTAGTGCTTCAAATAATATTGTGGGATAAAACATTTTTTAATTTTAAGAGTTAAGAAAATTACAAAAATGATCCTACGTAGGTGCTGCTCGTTTTAAACCTACATTCCATCATCATCATCATCATTATTACAGCCCTTCACAAGTCCACTGCTGAACATAGGCCGCCCCCAAGGAATGCCACAAAGCACGGTCCCGAGCCACCTGCATCCATCGACTTCCTGCATGTCTCACCAGGTCGTCACTCCATCTAGTGGAAGGTCGCCCTACACTTCGCCTACCGGTACGAGGCTGCCACTCGAGAACCTTTCTTCCCCATTGGGTGTAGGTTCTTCGAGCTATTTGGCCAGCCCACTGCCACTTCAGCTTACTAATCCGTTGGGCTATGTTGGTTACTCTGGTTCTACTGCGGATATCCTCATTTCTAAGTTTATCATGTAGAGACTCCCCAAGCATAGCCTTCTCCATAGCTGGCTGAGCGACCTTGAGCTTCCTCATACGGCCAGCAGTGAAGGACCACGTCTCAGATCCGTAAGTCATCACTGGCAACACACAATGTCGTTTTCAGGTTTTGAGGTATGTCTAAAATTCCAATTAACATTCCAATGTAAGATAAAAATTAAAATTAATTATAAATTAAAAAATTTAATTATGACAAAAAGTAAAAGTTAATTATTTTTTACCCTTTTGAGTGAATTAAGAAATATCAAAACCTTCTTTAGGGGTGGAATTGTTTCTCCAAAAGTATGTGAAGAGTAACCTTGAAATACAACCTATTAAATAAAAAAAGTAATTCACAGTTTACGAATATGTTGTTTTACAAACATACAAAAAACATACAGTTAAATTGTTAACTTCCTCCCTTTTTGAAATCGGCTAAAACTTAATATTCTTCAACAACAAATTTGATGAAATTCAATCTGCAGTATCCATTGTCTCGGAGGAACTAAGATATTCACTGATCATCTGTCTGATTCGACGGATAAATCAGATACTAAACAAGTTAATCGGTTAATTTTTAATATACCACGTATTTAAACAAGAACAAAAAATATAACGGAAAAGTACGCTCGTTTTTATTCTTACATTCGGTTCTGAGCTATGCTCAAAATTTCAAGTCTCTTAACTCATCGGGAAGATAGTTTAAAATCACAGAACAGACATACACGAAAGCGACAAAAACTTGGTAATAAAATACTTTCATGACTTATAATATTAACGCGAACACCAAACATTTAATAAAACCATTTTTTACGGATTTTACCGCGTTTAATTTACTTATTTAAATTTCCGATGTTTCGGGTGCTTTACAGCAACCCATGGTCACGACTGAGATGTTTGACATCAAAGTTAGCCCGGCCGAAACGTCGGGTATTAAAATAAGTAAATCAAACGCGTAAAATCCGAAAAAAAATAGTTTTATTCAAAATGCTTTAAGGTTAAATGCAATAAATTCCTCAAAATTTGTTTGATTTAACGTTATAAATACATGTATATTTGAAATAAATTCAATTCGTGCTTTATAGAATCTGTAGTTATGGAATCTGTAGCGATAATCTGTTCTTAAAATTTGATGAACAAATTTTAAGAAATATTTCGTATTTAATATTAATAAATCATTTTTACAGTTGCGTCCGGATTTACCGGTCGGTGTGCCTCGGGTGCCAAGAACCAAGTGGTGACAAAGACAACTCACTCGCAGAGCTAGAGAATACTTACAAAAAATTACTCCGCAAAGACATACTTACCAATAAATAAATAGCTACCTACTATACTATCTACCTGCCTACAAATATTATGTCTGAATTATGTATCGCAAATCAATTTTTATTAACTTTCGAACATAATTTATGTCCTAAATAAATGAGTTTAGGTTAGATAGCGCTCGGTCAAGTGAGTAATGCGGTCGAAGAAGGTAGCGCGCGTAGCAAAAGACTATCAATCAGTGATTTGTTTATAACGGACGCATATTCCTATAGTACCGAGGGACTTCATTAGAGCTTCTCAGATTCATTGTAAAAATATTCCGAATCTAGCGCTGTATCTCAGATTAAAAAAAATCTATTTAACTATTTGTTTTTCGGTAGCTTCATGTGAAAAAAGCTTTTCAAAACTCAAGTTAATAACGTCCGTCTTATTTAACGTCCAAAAGCGCGACTAAGCAATCTTTCCCTTTTATCTATCGAAAAGAACAAAAATTTTAATTTTGATAATGTAATAAAATAATTTAGCCTCAATTTTATCTCTGTGTAGTGGCGGATAAGAATAACACTAACCCCATTTACTTCCCGTAAGTGTAACGAATGGACAGGGAGTGTTAAGAATCTCGGGTAGAGATTCAGTCGCCACCTAAGACTACTCGATCTGGCAATGTATAACGCACTTACCCTGATTACTGACCAGACCAGATCCTGGAGCTGGAAGAAGTGGCAGACAAGTTGCGCTCGGATATTATAGGTTTATCTGAGGTCCGAAGAGAGAGGGAGGTAATTATCGAATGCGGCACCTTTTTCTATCACCGGTAGGGCGACCATCTGTTCGATGTAGGTGGCAGATTTATCGGCCACAAGTCACTAGTTAACAACATTGTAAAGATTGGGGGTGTGTCGATGTAGGTTGGGTACCTTATATTCAGAATCACCAAACGGTATTCGCTGAAGGTCATTGAGGTATAACCACAAACCTCAGCACATCCCCATGAGGAGAAGCAGAGGCCTAAGCATTATGCTCAATGACCTCAATAGTGCCT
Source organism: Parnassius mnemosyne (assembly GCA_963668995.1). Lineage (NCBI taxonomy): Eukaryota > Metazoa > Arthropoda > Insecta > Lepidoptera > Papilionidae > Parnassius > Parnassius mnemosyne. The sequence goes on along the minus strand of CAVLGL010000001.1, from coordinate 4,841,407 downwards.
CCCAATAGATATATCTTAAGATAAACATGGACAAAACAAAGATCATGTGTAACGTCCATGTCACATCTATGCCGGTAGTTGTTGGAAGCACTAAGCTCGAAGTTGTTGACGAGTATGTTTACCTGGGAAAAATATACCCACTAGGTACGTCAAACTTCGACCGAGAGATCAAACGACGGATTTAACTCGTCTGTGCAGCGTTCGGGAGATTTCGTCACATCTTCTCGTCAAGTTTATCTCAAAACTTGAAAACGAGATTGTACAACCAGTGCATGTTGCCAATGGATGACATATGAATTTGAGACGTAGTCGTTCACTGAGGAAAGTAAAAGTCGCTCAGCGAGCTATGGAGATGTCTATGCTCGAGGTTTCTCTGCGTGAACATCTTAGAAATAACGATATTCGCAATAGAACCAGAGTAATGGTCATAAGACCTACGGGTTAGTATGCTGAAATGACATTGCGCCGGCCATATAGCTCGAAGAACCGACAACCTATTGGGAAGTAGAATTATAAATAATAATATACAAGTATAAATTCAAACAAGTACATTATCTAAAAAAATAGAACAACAACAATCTACTATCTTGAACAAATTGGTATCCGAGGTAAATGAGTTAAAAACACAAAACTCCTTTCTAGAGGTAGAAAAATCGGTAAAATTCTTAAGTGCACAATACGATGACATGTCAAAGAAGGTTCTTGACCTAGAAAAGAGAAATTCTTACCTAACGGAAAAAGTCAAGACACTTGAAAATACCATCAAAGATCTACAACTTTGTTCCCGTAGCTCCATTATAGTGATGAGAAATATCCCCGTTAAAGACAATGAAACACTAGACGACCTTGTATCTGTTGTTACTGGAATTGGAAAAATAATTGACGAAAATGTAACCGCCGCATTTCAGGGATTTGCGATGTGTGCCCGGAAAATAGGGAGGGAGTGCCAAAACCAATTCTAGCAGAATTCACGAATGTCAACATCAAGCTTTATATCCAGCATGAGGTATTTCAACAAAAAGTCCAAGAATAAACACGACAAACTAAATACAGAATTAATAGGTATCTCGGGGACCCATATACCCATATATGATCCTGCTACTACAAACGAAGAAACTTCTCTTCCGGACACAAAAATTTGCAAAAGCCAATGGGTACAAATATTACTGGACTTCCAACGGAATCGTCTATCTTTGGAAGAAAGAAGGAGACAAGCAAATTATAGTGAAATCAGAACAAACTCTGATAGATCTTCAGAAGACCGTGCGACTAGACCAAGCTTATTTTTGTAATTTTGCTGTTTTATACGTAAGATGTTTATTTAATCATTATTTTAATGTCGTCATTGTTACTTTCTCAACTTATATTTACAACGTAAACACCATACACAAATCCTATCCAAATACACTATTCTTACACTCGCTCTCACAATTACATTCTCTAACACACATACTCTCTTCCAATCGTAACTACCACATAACACACTCATATGATCCATTAATTATCACAAAGTTATATTTAAAGCTTACTAGTACTTATATAATGCATTTAAAAGAGTTCAAATACGATAATATTTTACCCATGCTTAGTAGTCTAAAAATCCTTATAAATGGCTAACAACATTCTAAACAATTAAATTGAGGATATATCTATTTCCCAAGCTTATAAATGTGAACCGCTGAATTGCCAAAATTACATTAATTACAGCTCAAAATCTTTCTCCCTTCTGCATGTCAACATTAGAAGCATCAATAAAAACTTTAATGAATTCCGTTTGCTATTGTATGCACTAAATATAATCTGCGATGTTTTGATTCTTTCTGAATGCTAGTTGTCTATAATATCTACCTTACTGCAGCTTGAGGCCTATTTATTATATAGTACGAACTCCATCCCCAACCGAAACGATGGCGTTGTGATCTACATTAAGAACTCCATTACACATACAGTACATAAACCTAACTTTAATGATGCAAACTGCTTAATCTGCACTTTAAGTAAAAATCAAGCTATAGTAGGCTTATATAGATCCCCTTCGTTTTGAAACATCGATATTTTTATGGACAGCCTGAATACTGTGTTAAATAATTCATCAGCAATAAATAATATCATCGTAATTGGCGACATAAACATAGATATTAAAGTAAATAATTGTGACCCAAACTTAAATGATTATTTAAATCTTATGGCATCTCATGGAATGTTACCAACACACCAGATTCCGACTAGATTAGATAACTGCTTAGACCACGTCATATTAAAAACAAGGCTTCGATCCACAACTCTTGTTATAGAAACATCATTAACTAACCATTTTCCAGTCCTCTTAAATTTAAATCTAAATCCTGTAAACCGTCGAACAAACCGAATTGGCAATAAAATAAATTTTCCTCAAGTTGCACATGATATAACTAACACAGACTTTTCTAAAATTTTTTCGTTCCACGATGTCAATAAGGCGACCGATCTGTTCCTAGATACGTTAATCTCTACAATGAAAAGAAATACCATTTGTTTCACAATTCCATGCAGACAGCAAACTATAAAACCCTGGATAACCGCAGCAGGTGAGGAGGTGCATAAGAAACAGGGACCGCATGCATAAAAACGTCAAACGTAACCCAAATAACATGGTACTGGTAAAAACAGAAATTTTTGTACTAATCTTGTTAAAAATTTCAAGAGCGACTACGAGAGATCTAAATTTGTTATGGCTAAGAAAAGTCTTAAAAAACATGGGAGATCATTAAAAACGTTACTTATACAAACAAAATAACCGATCCACTATTAGAACTTTTAAACTTGCACGATGATGCTAAAGTATATGTTGATGCCGTAAATTCATTTTTCGCAAATATAGGAAAAGAAATTGCAAATAAAATTAAATCAAATTTAAAATTAACTGACTTACCATCTAACTTCTTGCACTCTACTTCACACTCTATGGTTATCCTCGAAATTGATGAAGACGAAGTACATGATGCTATTATGAGCCTAGGAAATTACAGTGCTATTGGGTGGGATGGTATACCAGCCGAAATTTTTAAATCAAGCCCAGTTCTTACACCTATAATTACCCACCTATGTAACTTGGCGGTATCCACTGGAAAGTTTCCTATCGCCTTGAAAAAGGCAATTATACATCCCATTTATAAAAGTGGGGACAGGGTGTCACAAATTATAGCCCAATTTTTATCTTGCCAACCCTGTCTTAAGTATTTGAGCGTATCCTAAATCGCCATTTAGTTCGCTTTCTCGAATCAAATAGCTTAATCTCCAAAAATCAATTTGGCTTTAGAAGGGGTAGGTCTACCGAGGATGCTGTTGCTTCCTTAGTTGGGCATGTAGTCACCGAACTCGACGGAGGTAGGAAATTTCTAGGTATTTTCCTAGACCTTTCTAAGGCATTCAACACTGTCTCTGTCCCACTACTGTTAAATAAGTTGGAAACGCTGGGTGTCAGGGGTCGTATCCTAGAAATATTTTCTGATTACTTATCAGATCGGACGCAGTGCACAAAGATAGGTTCTTTCATTAGCAAACAAGAATCCCTTAAATTTGGTGTCCCTCAGGGTAGCATTTTAGGGCCCACGTTATTCCTGTCCTACGTAAACGAACTTTGTAACTTACCTCTATCTCATTGACGCATTGTTACTTATGCTGATGACACGGCCCTTGTTGTATCTGGGAACAATTGGTCCGAAACAATTAACATAGCAGAGAATAATTTTAGAATTATTATGACGTGGCTAAGTCGTAATCTTCTAACCTTAAATAAAGATAAGATTAAATTAATAACCTTCTCTATAAAACCCTCTGCACAACCATCAAGTGAGTGTTTCGATATGCGTGCTCACAATTGCTCCAATGGGACTTCTCACTGTAATTGCCCAAAATTGCAAAGAACCCATACAATGAAATACTTGGGTTTTCAAGTGAATAATTGTTTGAACTGGTATAGTCAAGTAGAATCCGTTGCAGGTCGGTTACGCAACCTAATTTATATCTTTAAAACATTACGTAGCTCCGCGGATGCCGACATCCTGTCACCTGTGTACACCGCCCTTTGTAAGTCAATCATAACATACTGCATCCCGATATGGGGTTGTGCCTCCAAGACTACCTTCATTAAAATTGAGTGCGCTCAGAGGGCAGTGCTAAAGGTTATGCATAAGCAGCATTGGAGATACCCGACCACACAACTTTATATGGATTGTAATGTACCTACAGTTAGGCAACTTTACATCCTTCGCACCATTCTGCGTCTACATTCAACTGTACCTCCAAATAGTTCTTCCACGCCAAGGAAGCGTCAAAAAGCAGCATGTCCTGTCAAAACATGTAAGACTTCTTTTGCTAAAAAGCAATTATCCTTCTCAAGCTCGCGGTTATACAATAAACTGGACAAATAGTTACAGATAAATAAGTTCAATGCCTATGAAGTTAACAAAAAGGTAATTTCGTACCTTCATGAATTAAATTATAATGCCACTGAAGATTTAATATCCTAAACCTACAAACTGTACCCACAAACACACACACATACACACACACACACACACACACACACACACACACACACACACACACACACACACACACACACACACACACACACACACACACACACACCATGCCATACATATTCATCACCGAACTATTATTTTTCTTTAACTGCCAGTTCTTAAACTTCTTACCATAATGTAATCACCAATTAAATCAACTCGCTATGCTGTTTCAAAGAATATCTTATAAAGAGCCGAACCACTGACTTTCATAACACAGGTTACCCTAGCATGAAAGTCAGGGGATAAACTTATTTCTAGGTCATTTAGGCTAGCCATCTTGTTACAATTTATCTACAGTAAATTTGTATTAAATTTAAGGTTTTATTTGTCAATAAAAAATTATTATTATTAGTATATTATTATTAGTACGGTTCTCGAGTAGCAGCCTAGTACTTCTAGATCGAGTGACGACCTGGTTAGACATGCAGGAAGTCGATGGATGTGGGTGGCGGAAGACCATGCTTTGTGGCTTTGTTCTTTGTTGGAGACCTTAATTCAGCAGTGGACTTGTGAAAGGCTGCAATGATAATGATGATGAATAGAATAACTTAGCAAAATAAAGTCCGGTAAGCATGTTTAGTATTTTGATTTATTTGGGGGGTGCTTGATAGAACACCGCCCTGGGTACCAACTCCCGCTACGCCGCCACAGAGTGTGATTTATTATCAAGGGCTTTATCACCTCTTACCACCAAGTGGGATTTTAGTCAAGCAAATATTTGATTATAATTACGAAAAAAAAAATGTAGAAAATTAAAGTATACTTACCCTATTAAATGTAATATTCGTAAAAATCATCATAATCGGTTCACTAATGATGAAGGTGTCGCGTAGCATACATACAAAAAAAAGGAATAAAAGAACAAACTTACAGTCGAATAAACCCGATACTTTTTTTTGAAGTTGGCTAAAAAAGTAATCTACTTATATAAAAACATTGCATTCCTAAGAAATATCTTATTTATTGGAATCGAATGATGTATAAATGATAAGCTTATATTAGTAAGCTTTAGAAATTCATATAAATTTAAAATTATCATTTCCGACGCGAGATACGCCATGTCGAAATAATATATCGTTGGCTTCCGCCTGAATCACATTTGATCTTGCGAACACTTGTAATAATACGAAGCCGCAACAATTATTCTGTTATTAGATTCAATAACCGAAAAATGTATTTTTTGAATTCTGCTTGCGAATTCACGAATCTTATTTTTATAGAGATAAGAGGAACAGGAGCATGCAGCTAATCTGCCGCTCATGAACTACTGCTGTATCGGAGAAATTACAGGTACGTTACCGGCCGTTTAAAAAGGTGAATGCTTGTTTTAAAGTCCTTAAGTGGTATCATTACGATAAAAAGGTATTTTATCACAAAGTAGCGCGATGAAGAAGTATCGAAACTCAAAAAAAAAGTGTGATGGAATTTAATTTTTATTAATTCTATTTTGATAATTAATTTTATCGAATAAAGAAATTTCTTTTAAAATACAGTCCTAAAGTCTCGTCTAATAAATGCTTTCAATAAATACGTGTTTTATCATTTCTAAATATTATAAGCTTATTTCTGCATACAAATAATATCAATTCATTGTTTTATTAAATACTACCTGTTCCCCGTGACTTCGCCCGCGTGCTATTCATACCGATTGGATTTCATGGATTTTAATTTTTTTGCGCGGAATTCTGACTATTTTTCTAAAATAAAAGCAGCCTAATTACTCCTTTTAACATCAGCTATCTGCCAATGAAAGTCCCGTCAAAATCGGTCAAATCGTTTTAGAGATAAGCCGGAACAAACAGACAGACAGACAGATAAAAATTAAAAAAGCGATTTTTAATTATTATTACCGTATATACTTTCATGTCCATTTAGTAAAAAAAACTATTATTTCATCGTAAGAAACAGACACTTCAATTTTATTTATTTGTATAGATTAAAACCTTTTTATAAAACTGAAGTAACAAACAAAGTAACACTCTACCTGATGAGTGGCTACTACAGTCTATTGACACCAGAAACCACTCTACGTCTGAGGAATAAGATGGCTCACAGCCTATAATTATACTGACGCCCTATAGAATAGAATATAATAGAATAGAATAGAATAGAAGGGAATAGACTATTTTCCATCAATATAGATTATAACGTAATTCCTATTGAAAGAATTTTTTTTATTTACCACTGCTTCGGAAAATACCTCCGTCGAGAATAACCTGCAAGAAACCTAGCGGGACTTTTTTTAAACATATTTCACTTTACAATAATTTTGTTTCTTTGTTTGTACAAGTTTTAATAACCAGCATAGTGGCGATCACCTTCTTCCCAGAGGTTTTGTTTCACTTATGTATTCTTTGATATTATAATTACCCTTTTCGTAAATGTTTTCTTTAATAAAACATTTAAACTTGTTTATTGACAAATTTTGCACGTTTTCTGGGATTTTGTTGTAAAAGCTTATACATTGTCCCATAAATGAATTAATAATTCTGTGGAATCTAGTACCTAACTCCTATTACAAGCTTATGCATTATAAAAAAAATGCATTACGCATTATAAAAAATTAGTCGCTTAGACGTATTACTTCATATTTAAGTAACAGAACTCAAAAAGTCGTGATCAATGCTAAATATTCCTCCAGATCGGTAGTATCAATGGGCGTTCGTTGGGGCTCGATTCTTGGCCCATTCCTGTTCTTAATCTATATTAATGACTTGCCTTATCTTGTAGGGGACAATCACGATATAGTATTTGTTACGGGCCGCAGCTGATCCTGCAAATATCGCGCTGGCTGAGGCCCATAGCAGCCTGCTCGACGGGCAGACGCGGGTCGGGCCCAAATGGCCAAATGGAGAAATGTCCTATCATACTAAACTGAAGGGAGAAGGCTAGAAAAATATAGTACTTACCTGTATCCGAATCTAAGGCCGCCCCAAGGCTCGGTCAGGCCGTAGGTGGGTGTAAGGTGCATGGAAAGTAGTGTTTAGTGATGTGTATGTGTCTGAGACCTGGACCAGCTGAGGCGACCGGCTGCGGCTGATTTCCAGGCTGCCCTACAATGCTGCATCACTCCAGTAGGCTTCCCCACTGGACCATTTCTTTCTTTATATCACTATTTCAGTCTATTAACTTCATTGTACATTTAACTAACTTAAACTCGCCTAATTCCACATTCATCGTAGAATCGAACACGTGACACTCGACACAGTAACGGACAGTAGTTCAAAGTTCAACATTCAATGTCCCGGATTCATTTTTCACCAAATGACGAATAGTGAACTAACGCGATCTCTTGGTAATTCACACGGTTTAGCGTTACAAACACAACTAAATGCCTTCGTTCAATAACAATACTACGCCGCGATAAGAATTCAAAATACGCCTAGTTGACACGTAAAACTAACAAAACAGTCAACACACAAAAAAGGCCACTTAACGCGACGGCACAATTACTTTCAAAGAAGTTACTTTAATCTGTTAAACACAATACAAGCTTCTTGTCAAGAACTTAAACCCTAGACAACCTAAAACGAGGCGGTTTTCAAGAAACACAATTACGTAGCGAAGTCACGCTCACAATTTCCAATATTAAAAAAAACAGGTCTCGCGAAACCTCAGCGGTGGGCATCGAAAGACACCAATTAACTGCCCTGCCGCCGTCGAGCTACTAATCTCTCGCCCACGAGCGTCACACGCTGGGAAGCTGCCTACTGCTGCCCCCTCCCAACTATGTGCGTGACACCTGGTGCCATCGAGCGATTTACGAAGTCGAACGTGATAGGGTGTCGTACAAATTACCTTTTTTTGGCCTAAACAGTATTATTTGCTGACGATACCTCTTTAATTTTCAAATTCAAACGGCAGTCAATTAATTTAAAAAAATTAGTACATTGGTTTAACGCCAACAGTTTGCTCTTACACAACAATAAGACAAAATGCATTAAATTTATAATACCTAATGTAAAACATTTGAATACCAATGTGCTCTTAAATGAGGAGGAGTTGAGTGTTGTGGATACCACTGTTTTTCTTGGTATTACTATTGACGCGAATCTTCAATGGGGGCCCATAATATATCTAAATTAGCAAGCAGACTTAGTTCTGCAGCATGTGCTGTAAGAAAGATAACAAGTCTTACAGATGTTGAGACAGCTAGATTAGTGTATTATAGTTACTTTCGTAGCGTAATGTCTTATGGAATTTCGCTATGAGGTAATGCGACTGATATTGAAGCTATATTTTTTTTTTGTAAAATAGAGCCGTACGGACCATTTATAACCTAAATTGTAAAGAGTCCCTAACAGAAAAATTTAAAGAAATAAACAGATTAACTTTAGCATCGCAATATATTTATGAAAATGTAATGTATGTATCATCATCATCATCATTACAGCCCTTCACAAGTCCACTGCTGAACATAGGCCTCCCCCAAAGAATGCCACAAAGCACGGTCCTGAGCCACCTGGATCCATCGACTTCCTGCATATCTTACCAAGTCGTCACGCCATCTAGTGGGGGGATGCCCTACACTTCGCCTGCCGGTACGAGGCTGCCACTTGAGAACCTTTCTTCCCCATCGGTTGTCGGTTCTTAGAGCTATATGGCCGGCCCATTGCCACTTCAGCTTACTAATCCGTTGGGCTATGTCGGTCACTCTGGTTCTACTGCGGATATCCTCATTTCTGAGTTTATCACGCAGAGAAACTCCGAGCAAAGACCTCTCCATAGCTCGCTGAGCGACCTCGAGCTTCCTCATACGGCCAGCAGTGAATGAAAACGTCTCAGTTCCGTATGTCATCACTGGCAACACGCACTGGGTGTACAGTCTCGTTTTTAAGTTTTGAGGTATACCTGACGAGAAGATGTGCAGTAATTTCCCGAACGCTGCCCAACGGAGTTGAATCCGTCGATTGACCTCTTGGTCGAAGTTGGATTTACCTAGTCGGACTATTTGTCCCAGGTAAACATACTCGTCAACAACTTCAAGCTTAGTGTTCCCAACAACTACCGGCATAGGTGTGACATGGACATCAAACATGATCTTTGTTTTGTCGTTGTTTGAGCGAACTTTAATTTGACATACTTATGAAATAAGGATCCGCCTCACACTCGAGAGAAAATAATCCATACAGATAATTTCACACATTAAAAATAGTTCTAGTAAGTGACAGTCAACTACAAACTAATAGAAAAAAAACTTTTAATACGTAATACTGAGAAAAACTAGAAACGTCTGTTATATTATTTGCGTAACTGAGTATGGCCGTGGAATTTGCTACTTTGTAACATACACATAGAAACATAGACACTTCTATGTTACTATAGAAGTAATGCAAAATTAACGAATAATGATGGGCAGCGTTCCGAAAATTACGTTACATCTCATCAGGTATACCTTAAAACTTAAGAACATGATTGTACAACCAGTGCGTTTTGCCAGTGATGACTTATAGATCTAAGACGTGGTCCCTCACTACTTACTGTATAAGGAAGTTCAAAATCACTCAGCAAGCTATAGAGAAGACTATGCTCGAGGTTTCCTTGCGTGATAAACTTAGAAATGAAGAAAGAGTTACCCACACACAGTAGAACCAAAGTGACTGACATAGCCTAATGGATAAGTAAGCTGAACTGGCAATAATGCGGCCATATAGCTCGAATAACCGACAATCGATGGGGGAAAAAGTTCTAGAGTGGCAGCCTTGTACCGGTAGACGAAGTGTAGGGCGGCTCCCCAAGATATGGAGTAGTGACTTTGTAAAACATGCAGGAAGTCGATGGATGCAGGTGGCTCAATACCGTGATTTGTAGCATTCCTCGAGGAAGCCATATGTTCAGCAGTGGACTTGTGAAGGGCTGTAATGATGAAGATGAATTTTGGATGAAGTTAATATACTTGAGAGGCTTCCTTCCGTTAAACAGAATTTACTTTTTTGACGATAGAAATAGTGGTCACTATATCGATATAATTTATTTTCTTTGGATTACCAACTTCACAAAATCTGCGGAATCATTGACCGTTTTCAAGTGTTATCTTATAAATAATATTCTCCGTCCATAACTTCTATATTCTCAACAAATCTAATAAAATATATCCAAGTTCTTTTATTTCTTTATGTTCACAGTGAAGTCATTCATTCATTTATTCGTTCATTATAAACTATCGATAGTCTATTGTAGTGTATGTGCCTTCACCCTACTAGTAGTATAAGAAATACATGTACTTTTAAGTTTATTGATCAGTATAATTAAAGTCTTCAACTGGGAACCACGTCTTCTATTTATTCAACACCTTTCCGACATTACATGGCGACCCTGCCAGGCGGTGCGCTGCTATAATGCACGCGCACCGCCGCGGCCTACATGATGATTAAAATCGCAATATAATTCAATTATTGAAATTTTCTCAAATTGACACAATTATATACCCGTACTACACGGAATATATACCCGGATGTGACGAAAAAATAATAAATAATAATACAAGAAGAGGCCACAATAATAATTGACTGAAAAATTAAAAACCATAACGTATATGAAGTAATATAATATATTTATCTTTAATATAACTATGAAGGCAACTAAAAAAGAATGATGAGAATAAAAAGTGATTTCTTAAATAATGACCAAAGACCAAATTCAAAAAACGGCAAATGAATTTAATATGGAAAGGAGCAGTTGTACTTTAGCAAGCTTTGTCCATTAAGATATGAAAATTAAACCGAAAAAAAAAGAAGATATAAGAGGTAACATCACATCAGCGTAATTTTTAACATTTGATTTTAATTATTTTTTATTATGTTTTATATTAAATAAATAAGTAATGCATTAAATATTAAATGTACGGTATTTGCAAGTAACTTGAAAATATTTATCATATTTAAAATTTTATAATATTTATAATATTTTAGTAGGTATTGTAAAAAAAAATACAATATATTATGTTACATTTTACAATGACAAGATTCGTATTAAAGTAAATATATTTTTAAATTAAGCCCAATATTTTCCCGTGATTAATTTTATTTAAATGTAAGTATACAATTTTGAAAAGGGTTTTATAAAAAAAAATCGCTATTAATAAGTCATAATTATTTTTCTTCTTTTCTAAAGGCATGAAAACCTTAAAGTAACTATATAAATAAATACATAACCTTTAATAAATGACCTTAAAGTTAATATAACCTGCTTAAAAATCAAAAATTGGAAATAACTTAATGTTTTGTTTAATATAAATTAAGCTGTAATAGTGATTACAAATTATTTTCTGTAGGTTATACGGTTTCTTAAATTTCTAGCAATCCTAAATTTTTATATGTAAATTAAATGTATAACTAATGTAAAAATATATAAGATATTTTTCGATATAATTAAAAGTAATAGCGATGCGATGTAATTATACTATAAACTTCTGTGTCAGAAAATATTTAAAAGTATCATTTTAATGTCATAAGGAAAATAAACATTAAAAGAGGTTTTAATAATAATGTTTCTTAACAAAGTTAAATATGGAGATGAAAAGTTGACATATTATATTACCTCATTTTTTTTTGTACAATATTAAAAAGTATATATTTAAAAGGCGTGAGGAATGAGAGAAGGAATGTTCAAATGTGTGGATACGAATGATTGAATTGCTAAGTTTCGTCAATATTGGACTGATCACCCAAATATTTGATGATGTTTAAAATCCTGGTATTAAAAACATTATGAGCGAGAATTATGACAGTTAGTAATGGAAATGGAGTATGAAAGTATATAAAAGTTACCGATACAGTCAAGTAGATAAAAGCAGGTACTATAAAGATAAAGAAAGAAATAAAAATTTACGAAGACAATCAAAATAAAATAAAAGATAACCTTGATAAATAAATCAAGGAGAGATACGGGAACGTCCATCACTGGTAAAGCATATAGTCCTCGAGCAGGGTATGTTTCCATGATTGGATGATAAAATCGGAAGTAACGGGTACTAGGGAACAATATCTTCAGTACAAGTGAGATGTGAAAGAATTTCCTCATATTAGTACTGTTGGGGACCAGAGAAGTCTTAAATTTGTTACCCTTAATAATGGTACATAGAGGTCACACCCTTCATTGGATCATAGTGTGAACTTAGTTTTCCTCGGTGACAATTGTTGGAGTCTTTTTAAAATGACTTAAACGTAGACCTCAAGGTTATGCGCACAACCCAAGTTATAGTTCTACCTTGAGATAATATAATAAAAAAGTTAATGTACCAATAAAATTAAACGAATGTTATGAAAAAGTAATATAATACCCAAATAAATGGGGTGCCCATATTTATAAAGTACTCGCGTGATAAATATCACGAAATAAAATATAAATGAAGTGAATTAATACTCCGATTCCCGGTATCTAATTAATAAATAAATATTAAGGAGAGAGAATACTAAAAGAAATAAAGCTAGCTAAAGGTCAAAATATAAGAAAGAAATAAAGTACGTACAACAATTATGAAAAAAAAAATAGGCCTGACAATCAAAAAGGAATGTAATGAGATGTGTTAGTATGAAATAATTAACATGTGGGGACATGAGAACTATTAAAATGAGGTAATAAGGGGGATCACCGCCCAAAGCAAAAAACAACCACACTTAAAAAAAATAAATATGATAAATACGTTTTCGCTTAGATATATTATATACGAATTTGCAAAACTTTTTCATATTTTCAATAACTCTACCCTAAATTTCTCTTTTATGTTTTTTTTTTGTTAATGTTAAATTTGTACAATTTTAAACCAAATTTTGTATATTAGTTACTAAAACCAAGTCGAAAGTGTATCTACTCTATTATTATAAGTTTCATAACATAATAGTTTTATTTTTTATTATGGACAACGAAACATAAAATTATGTATCTGCTTTTAAAAAAAAAATTGTCTCGTCTAATGTTAATAAATATTTTGTTTAAACAAACTTTAGGTGTGTAATATTGTATATTTTAAATTTCTGTCTCAATTAAGGTAAACATATTCCATAAAAGTCATAAAATAAAAAAGTAGTAATGTGTTTTCGACTATCATAAATAACTTAAATAATGAATACTCGATCATTCATGTAAACCTATTATCATAATGAAATGTAACTACCTAAACTGTGTAAATTAAGAAAAAATGTTTAAAACAAATATTTAAATGTTAACTATTACGAAAGGTAAATTATTTTATTCACGGTATCGTTTTATCGTATAATTGAAAGTAGGTACCATCATACGATGGAATCTCAAACGTTTCCATATACGTGTACTTTGGAATTTAAAACAAAGGTGTCATAAATCGCTTACGCAGCTGGGATCACAACATGTATTTTGATCTGTCTGTTGTTATGTTAACGAAATTGATTAGGTACGTTGCTTTGCTACTGACTTCTTTGTTCTGGATATCTAAATATGAAATGTAATCAATTATTTTCGGTATATTATTGATTGAACTATCAAATCATAAACTTTTATCTATTACAATTTATTATTTTCTGAGAAAATAATAGAGTGATGCCAACTTAGTTGTGTGGATTATGAAAATAATTACTTTATTTAATACGATTTTAAAACTCATTATACTATGTTTGCAATTAATTTAAATTTTGTTGTGACCAAAATATTGTGAGCCTCAATCCCTGACCGACAATGATATATGTACCTAAATATTATACGAGACTATATTATGATATAAATTTGTAATGCCTGTAAAATATTAAAAAAAATTATATATTTATTATATTGCCTAATTATGTCAAATATGTATGTTGTATTTCAACAATTGATTTCGATAATTCCTTTTCTATATGAAAGCTGATACTTCTCGTGTGGTTCCGTATGAATTTTATCAAGGTCAGACCAATAGTTTTTTAGTTATTTGAGTTATTCTTAATAACTTATATTAAAGTCGGCTGTACAAAATTTTGTATGTAAGAGCGCGTTCCATCCCTGGTCAATCTGACCCACTCATGCTAGAACCACAATATAGCTGCAGCATAACTTTACCCCAATTTTTGGGATGGTGTGTTGTTCCTTCGATCTTTAGGAATATTTAATATTTTTAGTGGCCAAGTTAAATTTGTCTACAACACCAAAAACCCACAATTTAATTTTTATTTTTTTATTATATTAAATTCAAGTGACAAATGAGTTGATATTTCGTCTGGTGGTAAGCAGATACTGCAGCCCATAAACACCTTTCACCGATATTAAACAACAAAGAAGGTTGGAGATGCATTGCCACCTTCAAGGACTAAGATAGTGTTCCTCACATCGCCTGTAATTATACTGGCTCTCTTTACCCTTCAGGCTGGAACACAGCAATGCACGCACTGCTGTTTGGCTGTACCAAGCTAGATAAAATAGTAGTACCTACCTAATACGTGTGAGATGGACATTGTCATAGTTCCCATGCTTTTAAAAATGGTTGTTATCAACAGTATTTTAATTTTTTGAGTTGTTACCCGAAAGATGCGATTGCCCATGGCATGTTGCAATTTATTAATTGACGTTCATAGCAGCTTTAAATAAACAAACTCAAATAAAAATGTTCTTGATTTGACATTGAATTTTAGATGTAAATGACATGCGTAAAATGAAACTCCGGACATTAAAATGCTTACATTTGTTTGATTGCAGTTATTTAAGCTGATTGCGCAACTCAAACTGTCCTGCGGCTGTAACACTTTATGCAAATGTTTTGCCCGCCCATACGAGTAAACTCATATGCTATAAATATAAGCAACCGACAATTCATGAAAAAAAAATTCAAGAGCAAGACACCTGCATAAAAATGATAGACAAAAACTTAAGAAAAAGAAAAATATTCCTGTTCGGAGTACAAGAAACTGAATATAATCAAGATTAAGAAACAATTGTTTTGAAAATAGTTCATGATTATATGCAAACCTCATGCGAAAAATCCGATTTGGAATATTTTAGAAGAATAGGTGAAAAAGAAGAAAAGCCAAGACCCATAGTCATAATCCTTACAACTAAGAGTAAAAAAAACGAATTGTTTATAAACCGTTGAACTCTTGAAATATCAAAGAAGATTTTACTTCAAATATTAAACTCTAGAAAACTACTAATTTCAAAACTCAAACAAAGGATTGAACAAGGAGAAGTACATATATATGGGACATATCAGTAGCAAAAATCTAGTAACAAAAGAAATCTGTCCACATCCCCAGAAGAGCATACTTCATTAGAAGATCAAAATAAATTCACTAATCAAATACCAAAGCGAAAAAACTTAAATAGTAATCAATATATTACGAATCATCAAGAGATGACGATTCCATGCCACACAATAAAAATAACTCTAAATGGCAATTCGTGACGACCTCTCTACAAAATCCAATACAGCTTGTCACCGCGGAAATATACTACAACTCTCCATAGCAAAAAATATATGTGTGTAGTAAATATATGTCTGAACTCAGACTACGAAACCTATACAACTACAGAGAAATGCAAAACAGGCTGATGTTATATCCCCGAAACTCTTCACTGCTGCATTGTAAGAAGCTACTTTTGTTTTACTTTGCTGACGATATAGTATTTATGGCAGTATCTCCGGAGGACTTTGCTCAATGAGCTCAATAGTACCTCACAAGGGATGAGCCTTTAAATGAACTTGTTAAAAACCAAAGACCATGTGTAACGTTCATGTCACACACCTATGCCAGTAGTTATTGGGGGCATTAGTCTGGGACAAATAGTTCGAATAGGTAAATCCAACTTCGATCGACAGGTCAATCGACGGACCCAACTAGGCTGAGCAGCATTCAGGAGATTATGACACATCTCCTCGTTAGGTATTCCTCAAATCTTGAAAAATTTCGACAACATCTGTGTAATAAACTTCGAAATGAGGATATTCGCAACAGAATCAGATTAACTAACGTAGCCCAACGGATTAGTATGCTGAAGTGGCCGGCCATATAGATCGAAGAATTGATAACCAATGGGGAAAAAATTCTCGAGTGGAAGCTTCATATCGGTAGGCGAAGGTCTTAAGGTCGCACTCATCTGTTCCGCCATAGCCTCTTTAAATGAACGTATTACTCCCCCTCCATATTTTGCACTGGACATGAATCTCGCTTTGACTGTGCTGTCTTCTGAATACTCAACAATACCTGGTAAAAGTAAGGTAATTGATGTGCAAAAAGAAAGGTGTCATAGAGAGAACAGACCCCTGACCCCAGCTTATGCTGGCCTCCCACTAGATAGAGTGACGACGTATTAAAATCTAGATGCAGGTAGCTCAGGACCGTGCTTTATGGCATTCCTTGGCCTTTATTCAGCAGTGGACTTGCAAAGGGCTGTAATGATGTTGATCATCAGATACTGGATTATATTATGGCGCCAATACACATCAAATATCATGTATATATGCCTTGTAATATTGTATACTTCATGAAGTAACGTTATGAAAAATTATGTATTATAGAAATTCCATTTTAAGAAATATTATTTTCTATTTGATTCTATTCTTCTCTTCTCTACCCTACTTTACTCTACTCTATGCTACTCTATTCCACTCTATCTTATTCTCTTCTATTTTATTCTATTCTATAAGAATAGCTTCTGTCTGTAAAACTAAAACACACAATAGTACTTTCTTAATCTTAATCTGCTCTTGATATTTTTATATTATTTATGTATTTCTAACCACTATTACAAGTTTCTAGCAATTTAAAAAAATGAAATGTAATAAGTTAAGTTGAAGAAAATTTTCTTGTAAAATATGCGGTTCAAATTTACAAACGTGAAAGTTTTGTGGGTCACAGCCGCACTCTTAAACTCGCTCAAACTTACACCCAGTGGGAAAATTAGTTTTATGCTCAAATGAATAGGTTATCTTTTTCTTTAAAGGTCTAAAAATAAGATTAACTTCAAAAATAATGTTTAGATAAGTCCATAAAATACTTACTTACTTACTTACTTATCTTCACGCACAATCCCTGACGGGGTAGCCAGAGAGAACAGATCGCCAAGTGTCACGATCCTTACATACCTCTTTCGCTTCTTTCAGATTCATTATCTTCTTCATACATGTACGTCTAGGTATCCGAGTACTCTTGACCCTACCCTCTTCGAGCAATTTGCTCACATGGTCTTCGAAAGTTAGTCTCGGTCTACCTCGACACCTTTTAATATTAACTTTCGCGCTATATATTTTCTTCACCATTCGGTCTTCACTCATTCGCTCAACGTGCCCAAACCACCGAAGCACGCCCTTATCAATTTTTGTGATAAGGTCATCTTTCAAACCTGCCATATTGTGAATCTCTTCGTTTCGCTTTCGGTCGGCCATGGTAACGCAGCACATTTTACGAAGAGATCGCATCTCCACTGCATTCAACTTGCTTTTATGCTTCTTCTGGCATACCCAGGTTTCGCTGCCATATAACAAAGTCGGTACCAACACTGCGTTATGTATTGCAAGGCGTGCACTCTTCACTACGCCTTGCCTTTTGACTAACGCAGTCAGGACACCATTGACTTTGTTCCCGGCAGCGACACGCCTGTCCACATCTAAATCACATCTTCCATCCCGGCTAAAAGCACTCCCCTTTTACTTACACATGAAATTATATCTCATATTGCGAAATATGAGGGAGCAGTAAAATGACCGCCGCCCTGTTCCTGTGTGGTGGACTAGAGTTGTACTCGTAGAATAGAATAATTTTTATTAAAGACTAACTGTTTCACGCGACTTCGCCCAAGTGTAATTTAGGGTTTTAATTTTGTTGCGCGGAACTCTAATTATTTTTCAAAAATATGAGTAGCCTAAGTTAATCCTTATAACATGAGCTATCGGTTACCAGGTTACGGCTACCAGTGAAAGTCCCGTCAAAATCGGTCCGGCCAAGACCGAGGCAGACAGAAAGACAGACAGACAAAAATTTTAAAAACCGGGATTTTGTTATAAGTATCGTATATACTTTCATATGTATATAGTAAAAAGCTGTGCTCGTGGGCTGTACTGTAAGATCGTTTTGACAAACAAAGGTATATTTTTAGGATTGATGTGACCATCAATTTTAAAAATATTCCTTATGTTTTAACTGAATGTTTGTCTTACATATAAAACTTAGTCATTACATAAGCATTTCCAGTGTCGACTTCCGTAAAAAAATAAATCCCTCGTCTATAAATTAAACTTAAACCTAATCGCTTTCCATGTCGAATAGAAATATAAATTGTGTTAGCTGTTTTGCATACTAGCATTTAGAGAAATAAACGTCAGTAAGCATTTATTTTAATTTAGCGATCCTTCTTGCTTAAACGGTTTGCTTGTTTAAATGAATGCCGGCGACGAAACCGCAGTCTGTATTAGAGCTGCGTGAGCCGGCTGCTTGTATCTTTAGGGGTATTTATGAGTTGCGACAGCTTCCGGTAGAACTCCTCGTTTATTTTATTTTCTCCTGGATGCAGTAATTAGCGCTGATCTTTTTAATTTATGTAAATAAAAAGGATAACGACAAGCTAGTTTAATGAGGCAACTTAATCTTTGCTTACGACAAAGAGATTTTTATTTGGGTTTACTGACAAACGTTTTTTTTTATAGTATAAGTGTGACAAACGAGCACATAGACCACCTGATGATAAGTGGATACTGGCTCAAAGAGTTTTACATACATCCTCGATTAAAAATCAAGATGCAGATGCATTATCACCCCTGAGGACTAAGATGGAATATCTCGTAAAAATCGTCCAGTAAAAAGTGTCTACGGTTCCCTACACTCACCGTATGAAACACAGCAGCATTAAGCTGCTATTTTACATTGGTATTCTACGAAAGGTTCCTGCTTCAGTCAAGCTGACCCTTTTTGGTGTTACGAAAGCGACGAAGCAATAAAAATACAAAGTAGTACTGATTTTTTTAAGTACTAGCAAATCATTTAACACCACGAATTTTATAATAAAAATAATAATTTATTGCTTTAAAAGAAGTTTTTACAACCTTTAACAATTCCCGGTAAGCTGAAAATGCTTCAAATTCATTTATACAAATATAATATTTCTTTTCGTTCTAGCCAATAGAAGTAAAAAAGATAAGTTAAGCATATAAAAAAAAAGTAATCCTCAGCGTTTGTGTTAGAAACTATTCACAAAATGCTAGGTGTATTATAAGTGAATATATATATACATACAGCATGGCACATAATACATTCCTTAATGGCGACTTTACATCTACTATATTAAGAAAAAAATTATGTCAAATAAATGAAAATATCATGTATTCAAATTTATTATTTTATATAATATGCTTATGTTAGGAGTGGTTCATGACAGTAGTCGAATGGCGGGTTCAAACCCACGAACCCTTTGAGTTGGCGATCCGCACCTTTCCATCAGGCTACTGTCGCTTTTAAAAACTTTGATAGCGTGATTAAGGCTTCAGAGTTTCTTTAATCGTTTGTGCTATCGCGGCGATATGCCAGTACTGCCATTACCTATTATAATCTCTTCAGTCAGTTAGAGACTAGAGAAAAAGTGATTATTAAAAGTAAAGAAATTCGCAATTGTATAACCAGACCGTTGTGCACAGACATGTGATTTTAAATGTTGATACCTGATAGATTAATCAGGTATTTCATAAAAGGGCTAGACCATAGATGGATTAATCACGTTCAACTACATGCCTGGGCTATTATTAAAGCGAAAACAATAAATGAAAACAGGAAAATTTGGTTAAGTCTCTCCTTTGACATTACGGCACTAAAGGTCATTTCACAAGATGGCATCACCAGCCTATGTAATTTTAACGATTTTTAAATGGTCCTTTATTATAGTTTTAAACAAAAATAAATTAAATTTCGAACATATTTATTTTGAACTGTAAATAAGATCAAAGTAGTTATTACCCTCGGGGATCGTAATAAGTTCATCAATCGAGATGGCTGAATACTGCCCAACGTTTGTTCGATGTTACTTATAGCAATTTAACAAAGCTCTTTTCTTATACATCAGCCCGTAAAAGTCCACTACTGTACATGTGTCACTTCCCTTATAAGGAGGTATTGTTATACACTACTTGATAGCAGATTGACGTTTTGAAAACAAGCGGATCGCACTTTCGATGCTACTCCCCATCACCAATCTCGATATTTTACGTGTAGTATAGAATAAGAGTGACAAAGGAGCACACAGTCCAACCGTTAGTATAGATAGTGGTCCATAAACACCTACCTTCTCGATTGAAAATCAAGATTTGAATTCGTTGTCACCTCAGACGACGAAGATAGAATGCCTCATTACCAGTCAAAAAGAGTATTCGGTTATTTATGTTCACCTTACGAAACACAGCAGCATTAAGCTCCTTTTTACGCTGGTATGTTTTAGTATTACTGATAGAGCAAGAATGCACGATCGAACCGATACATTCGTGCTGCAATTATAATATAGCTGCAGCGTGGCTCTACTACGTATATTTATTTTGTAAATTAATCAACTTCACTTAATTGTGAAACGTGGTCCTTCACTGCTGGCCGGATGAGAAAGCTCATGGTCGCTCAGCGAGCTATAGAGAGGGCTATGCTCGAAGTTTCTTTGCGTGATATACTCAGAAATGAGGATATCCGCAGTAGAACCAGAGTGACTGACATAGCCCAACGGATATTGCTCGAAGAACCGACAACCGATGGGGAAAAAAGGTTCTCGAGTGGCAGCCTCGTACCGGCAGACGGAGTGTTGGGCGCCCCCCCCCCCCCCACTAGATGGAGTGACGACCTGGTAAGATATGCAGGAAATCGATGGATGCAGGTGGCTCAGGACCGTGCTTTGTGGCATTCCTTGGGGGAGGCCTATGTTTAGCAGTGGACTTGTGAAGGGCTGTAATGATGATAATGATGATGACTTAATTTTATATCACACCATATCTTATTAGAGTGCGGGGTAATAATTATAATTATTGGAAATATTATTCAAATAAAATCTCCTCGGTTACAAACTTAAGCTATTAAGGTCCTGACCCTCGACAATAGCCGTGTCAGGTGGCGAGAGTTTCAAAGTCGCTCCGAACTATTGAAGATATTTATGGACGCTAAATATTCCCAATAATTGGGCTCCCAGAAATGTTTAGTTCAAAAGCTTACGTAATTTTGATATAATTATATAAATATCATTCAATAATGGAAAAGTGGATTTAGTTATATGATTATCGTAAATAGACATTACGCATTAATAGTAAAGAGATTAAAGATGGTCGGGGTGTTTTGGTATGTATATTCATTACGGATTTTAATATGTAAATGTGATGCGATTTTGTGTACGTATTACATTTTTATGCATTAGAAATAAAAATAAAAACGATGATACGAATGCTTTAATGTCCTCCAGAGCGAATTTCGGTCACGGCGGCCAGTCTCAAGTAAAAAGTAAAGTAGCCATCTGCGTAGTACAGGATATATAGTGCCCGAGTGTATGCACAATAGGGTGAGTGATTTTTTTATATATGGCATACCCGCAAAAAGCTACGTGAAAGGCTCAATAACCAAATACGAAAATATTTTTATCTAGGTTTAAATTTACGGGTGCCCCGGATAGAACAAAGTTTGAAAAAAAAATCCGAAACATGTCAATGTTGATTAAGTCGAAATCCCCCATCCATGAAGCAATCTATGGAAGATTGCGATGTTAATCAGCGGACTTTTGGTGGGCTGTAATAGTAACATTATTAAACATTTGAGAAAAATAAATAATGAGAGAACATATTTTATATTTTTATTAACGTTTAACAATTCATATTTACATATTAAGCTGACTATGCAATAAAAAAAAAATAACACAATGCAATGCCAAGAAATGAGTTGAGCATGCGTTAAACATTTATAAATAATATTTAAATATTCCTCTAATTTTTAGGTCACCTTAAGGCCGCGTTCCGACGACACGCATCCGCTACGCACACGCCACGCGTGTCAGCACCCGCGTCTAACTCGCAATATTTTTGCACAAAAGATGTACCGAAAAGATAAAAATGAAATTAGGCAAATGAAAAAAAAGTGTTGCTAATCACAAATCTCGTTAAAAAAGTCGATTCTGTTTTTTTTTTTTATATTTTTTATGGTGTCATTATTATAATGGTAATATTATTTTTCGATAATTATTTTGATGTTATAATAATTAAACAAGCGAATTGCTAGTTAATTTACCATTAACTCTTTAGAATATAACAAAAACGCTACTACACAATTTAACTATTATTCTTATCTGCTCTTAAAAATACATTTAAAATGGAATTTAAGCAAATAAAACAAAACATATTATAAAACGCGTGCAGAATTTAAAGCGAACCAAAGATTATTATTTTTTATGAAATTATAAATCGAATAAAAAAATCGCCATCTATTTATCGATTTTATGTCTGTTAGTTGGCAACATCGAATCTGACAGCTAGGCCCATGTCATAATTATCAAAACTAAATAGTCACAAGTAGAATTAATTCCTTTGAGTTTGTATTATTTTGTTTGTTTCCTCGCGGATTTGTTATTTTAGCAACGAATAAGCTTTCTAAATGGACTCTGATAATTTTTTTCATCCTATTGACCACGGCCTGAAAATGGATCCCGCTCCCACTTCTTACGATAACGTCTGCACGAACATGGACTCGATATCCTCTGTTAACGATGACCCCAGCTTTCACACCGGCCAGAGTTCTTCGCAGCTCTCAGTAACTCATTCAAGAGGAGACGCTGTGTCAATTGTGGTTTAAATGTCACGAAAATAAAAAAGTCATTTGTTGTTAAAAAACTGTTCTTGTGAAAATAAAAAAAAACCTTTATATCTTAAAAATCCAGAATTTTTAAACAAATTCTTTAACCATTGCATTAAATATATTCCCTACATAAATAAACCTATATGACATATAAACAAATAATAATTATTATACTTGTCTACTATTAAATATTATCACAATTATTTTCAAAATATTTTTATCACCTACCTGTAAACGCGACGCAGGAACGACCGGTTTTTCAAGCGGCGAAGTAGGCGGTGGCAAGACTCACGTCTTTTAATGCACTATTAGTTAATTACATATTGTCGATTTACCGCCTGTTGACTGTGCCAATTGCTGTTTAATAGTGTAGCGTTATACATATTTTATAGATTAAGGTGTAGCTTATTTGTCAAATTTTAAGTCGTCGGCTTGTGGTACACGGTAAAGTTTTCAGTAAGCTTATGTTGTACCATAATGTATTCTCTGTATTATCTGTAGTTTGTTAAATAAATAAATAAATTCTTTTAGTTGCGTATTATCATTTCCATACGCTTTTATATGTGGGCACACATGGTTGAAGTGTCTATGAACGGTGGGCATTCCACTTCGTTGCATATAATTTGAGTCTTATGGCAAATCAATAAATCGGAAATTGCATTTATCGACGTTCAACCGCACACGCTCTGTACCCGCCCCGCTACGCCCTACGCCCGCGCTTTTTATACAATTTCAGATTTATTGATTTGTCATAAGACTCAAATTATATGCAACAAATTTCAAAGCGAGTTAGACTGGGGTGATGACGCGCGTGGCGTTCGCGGAGCGGGTGCGTGTCGTCGGAACGCGCCGTTATGATTCTTAAAGGAAATAAAGAAAGACATTTGCATTTTTTTACGATTTTTCCACAGACGTTCTGATGAAATATTTTAATTTGTAGAACAAATAAATTTATGGCATTAGTAGAGAGAGGTAGAGCTTAAGACAATTTAACAACACATACTCTTGCGAACCAGTACAGACGAAGAAACTTAGAAAGACTTTTCGACATCTACATGTCTCCTCGATTAATAATAAATATGCAGATGTGTTGTCACCCCTGAGGACTAAGATGGAATGCCTCGTTACTCTACACTCACCATACGAAACACAGCGGCATTAAGTAAGCTGCTAAAATACGCTAGTATTTTGTAAGAGCGTTGTCCTTCCCCTTTCGAGTCAACCCATTCGTGCGACAACAGTAATATAGCTGCAGCATAGTTCTACCACGTAAAAAATTATGCTAGATATCTATTTGATCGAATATTAAAATTAATGCTCAACGTGATACTTTAGCACGTAGACCCACGCATTAGATATAATCTCGAAATTTTCTTTTTTTAGGTAGAATAAGGCTAACAAGCGATCACTTAGTATATCTGATGGTAAATGGATGCTGTAGCTATCTAGCCTTGATTAAGGATCTAAATGTAAATACTTTGCCACCCCTGAAGGCTAAGACGGATGGGTCTTCGGTTCTCTACATTCACCATATGAAACACATAATCATTGAGGTTCTATTTTACGCTGGTTTTTCTGTGAGCGCGCGATCCTTCCCCGGTCAACTCTTTCCTATTACAGAAACTTAACGCATACGGCATTCGAGGTAATATTCTTAACCTAATAAAATCATATCTGATAGGCCGCAAACAATGTACAGAGATTGCTAGTATATGTAATAAATATAAACGTGAATGCAAATATGTTTCTTCCTATAGAGAAATAAAATTCGGCGTACCACAGGGGAGTGTCCTTGGGCCACTGTTATTTTTACTTTACATAAACGACCTCCCAAGCCAAATCCATCATCCAATGGTATTATTTGCCGACGACAGTACAGCTCTAATAAAATGCCTTAATAAAGATTCTTATGAAAGTGATATAAACACTACGATTAAAACTATAATTAACTGGCTGAATTATAACAATTTACTGATCAATATTAAAAAAACTAAAATAATGCACTTTTATCAGAAAATTCGCACTGAAGATCTAAATATAAATTACAATTGTCAAATAATTGAAAGAGTAGATGTCGCAAAATTTTTAGGTATTTTAATAGACAGCCAATTGACATGGAAGGCCCAAGCAGATGATGTCTGTAAGAAACTAAGTGTTTCTGCATATGCACTCTATAACCTGGCAATAAAAGTCAGTGTCAAAACGGTGCTAGTAGCTTACCATGGCCTGGTAGTTTCCATTTTAAGATACGGTATTATATTTTGGGGCAACTGTGGCGATAGAGAAAGCATTTTCAAAGCCCAAAAGCGCTGCATAAGAGCAATCTTCAATTTAAAGATAACTGATAGTTGTGTCCCTATTTTCAAGGCCCATAAATTATTAACTTTTCCGTGTCTCTATATTTTAGAAATAGCGATATTTGTTAAAATTAATCATCATTTATTTCCTACCTTAAATGAAACTAGAGTACGAGCCGTATCTATGAGAACGCAATATAAATATTTACTGTATACAGGAAGATTTCAAACAGCTTTATTAAAAAAAAGTGTTATGAGCATGGCTCCTATCATATATAACAAAATCCCAATTTTTGTAAAAAATCAACCTATTAGAATATTTAAAAAGAGTCTTACTTCTTTGTTATTGGAAAGATGCTATTACTCAGTATCGGACTTCTTAAATGATACCAATATTTAAATAACGTTGCAGTTAATTAATTGTTTATAATATGTTCTTTGTATTAATAATGCATGTGTTATGCTAACTGCAATAAAATTTCGACAATATAAATTTATGTAATAATAATAATGCAATACTTTGAATTATAATAATGTAATAATTATTTATACTCATAATTATAATTTTAAATCTATTTAATAATTAATTACTAGTATTATATAGAAATAAATTTAATTTAATATTTGCATGCCAAAATGGTAGAATGTACGGATCTTCTATGTACTCTATCAACACCTTATTGTTATTACCTACATTCAATGCAAATAAATCATTACTTTACTTTACTTTACTTTACTTTACTTTCCTGCTGCAGCCATAATATAGCCGCAGCGTGGCTCTGCCACGTTAAAAATTAATGAGAACTCCAAATATTGAGTACAATTGACAAACATGGGGTAGAATATAAAAGCTCATTCATGTATACTTTCATTTGCAGCAATTTTATTACACACACAATAGAAACGACTGACGCTCTAGAACTCACATTGTCATTTCTATTGTGTTACATATTCTTTTATAACTGGCACGCGCTATTCACGGTTGCTATTAATATAATTTTTTTTATAGGAGAGGGGGCAAACGAGCATGCGGCTCACCTGATGGTAAGTGACTACCGCCGCCCATGAACAACCGCAACACCAGGGGAATTGCAGATGCGTTGCCGGCCTTTTAAAAAGGATTAGGCTCTTTTCTTGAAGGTTCCTAAGTCGTATCGGTCCGGAAAAATCGCTGGTAGTAAACTATTCCACAAGGAAGTTGTGCGAGGAAAAAAACATCTTTTAAATCGCACAGTGGTGGACCGCCAATCACCCAGATGGTGTGGATGGTATCGGGAGTTCTGCCGCGATGTGCGTTCGTGAAATTTGGCGGCTGGGATTAATCCGAACAATTCCTCAGAGCACTCCCCATGGTAAATGCGAAAGAAAATGCTAAGAGATGCAACATCTCTTCGTAGTGCCAATGAGTCGAGCCGATCGGAAAGGACTCGGTCGTCGACGATTCGAGGCGCTGGATGCGGTCAAGTGGAAGGAGCTGGCGCTGGGGAGCCCCAGCTCAGAGATGGGAACAGTAGTCCATGTGAGGCCGAACCTGCGCCTTGTAAAGTTGCAGGCGTTGAGCCGGCATGAAATACTGTCCCGCTCTACTGAGCACGCCAAGCTTTTTAGAGGCCAATTTGGTCTTCTCTTCCAAGTGACCACGAAACTGCACGTTACTCGATATGTCGACGCCGAGAATTCCGATACTGGCTGATTGAATTAAATGACTCCTATATAAACAGGCATAGTTTATATTAAATTCTAGAAATAACACAAAGAGAACGATAGAACAATAAGTCTTTAAATTTGTTTGTTTATCGTACTTAATTAGCGTGCTACCGCTGTGACTACGAAACTAAAAGGTTGTGAATTCGAATCAACTGTCTTGACACACTCGTGTTACTGCTTCATCAGTCTTTAAATTCCATAGCTGGAAATAGACTCGTCCTGTTGTTTTAACCCTTCTTTTTTCCCTTTAAGACCACCAGTGTTATAGCGAGGATTTGCCTCAAGCATCACGCTTAGGGGGTTGAGTGAGTTACTTTAGGTTGGCGGTTCTTTACACCTGAAGCAAACTAGATGATCATACCACCATAGATTTAGTATAAACTGAAGTTAGAACATAACACTGTTTATTGGAAACCACAAAAGCATTTAAACGTTTGTATCAACAGCCACGGAAGGTAATAGAGTGGTTAAAGCGATTAATTGCCTTACACAATCATCATATTTAAATACAGCATGATAAGTCAGTAAATGTACGTGTGCATATAGTATTTTTAAATAAAGGTACATGTTTAACATAATACGAGTATGTGGCATTCTAATGCAATTGACACTAATATCCCAGAAGGCGGCCTTACATATAATTCTAATCCAGAGTATTTCCTAATATTATAATAAAACGTTACACATAAGTTCTTTGCCCATAATCTTCCAATAAAGATATTTTATTATGTCTTCAAAGTTCTTAAATTACATGCAAATACAAAAAAAGGCAATAATTTAAATTTTTAAATTAAATTGAATCAATTTAGTCATCACCCAAGAGCTGCTGCCTCGTCCAGTATCAGAATATTGGGAAATTAACATAAGAAAATGAAATTCTGTTTGTCAAACTTCTTTCTCCATTTTATTGCAACGGGATAATAATTGTCGTGAGACTACATGGAATAACCACGCTGCAGCTACAATATTATGGTAGCAGCGCGAATGATTCGCTTGACTGTAGTAGGATCAAGCTCGCACAGAATACCAGCGTACCAACATAAAGCTGACTTTCTTCGTATCGTGAATGTAGATAACTGGACATCTTACTTTGCGGTAACGAGACATTTTATCTTAGACTTTAAAGATAACGCGTCTTTCTGAAACATTTTGTTGTCTATAGGCGACAGTGTCTACTTACCAAGAGGTGGGCTGGACTAATTAACTTTATTTACTATAAAAATTATAAGTATTTTTTTAAACTTTTTTTAAAATGTTTTATTAACACTCCACGAATTTGCTCCTTTTTAAAATTTGTGCCTAATTTATTTGATTAGAAAATTGATTAGAACCACGATTTTATAGATAAAAAAAATATTTGTACAATATAATATCAATGTTATGCCTACATAGCATAACATCCGAAGTAGGTCAGTGAAGGATCGCTATCAAATTGTTCTCCGTACATCGATCTCGCGGCTTCTAACAACTTTGAGGGCAACCCAGCTTTTTGATTTAAAAATGTTTACTGTCAAAGAACCCTACACTCAAGGAGTTGATAATGTCGGCGGGAATGGTTTTTGTGCTATGCATAAAACAGCTTTTCCTTTTTTCTTTTTTAAAAGAAAACGTTACCCCCCCACACTTGGATTTTCTCCTGTATCGTGGAAGCAGTTTACATTCATAAATTGCACAAGAACACATATCCACGCCCGGTACAATTACTTCTAAGCCATACAAATACTTGATGCCGTGGCCCATAGATATCTATATTTACCCTCAATTAGGAATTAACATGAGTTGTCACCCCCTCATTTCCAGTTAAAAAGGTCTCCGGTTCCCTACAATCACCATACAAAACTGTAGTGTTTGCGATTTAAATGAAAGGAACGTATTACCGGAGAATCGATTTATTACTGACTCATTATTTCGAAGTACCCGTGTGCATATGTATATCATCCCATTCCACATTAATTTGAGAACCTAATAACAACAAAAAGGATAATTTATAATTTTACAATTTTCTTTTCTGTTTCGGGTACTTGTACACACATCTTCACGAAATGTAGTGTATGAGATTTAAACAAAACGACCGTACTGCCGGAGAACTGATTTATTGCCGACTCATTATTCTGAAGTACCTATGCGCATATACATCAGAAACACAGCAGTATGAAGCTGCTATTTTATACTGGTATTCTGTGAGAGCGTGGCCCTACCGCGGTAGAGCCGACCCATTCGTACTACAACGATAACATAGCTACACCATGGCTGGGGTGTAAAGTACAAGTACTGACTTGTAATAAGTAAAGAAAAAACTGCCATGAAATATATTTAGTTTCTTGGGGCTCTTAGAAACTATTGATATAATAAGCTGTGGCAGTTTTTTCGGAGTTTAGTCTACTTTCCCTGAACTAATACGTATCGTATTACTTTATCTTTATTTACATAATTTTATACGTGGTAGAGCCATGCTGCAGCTATTATAATAGTATAGTTGTAGCACGAATGGGTCAGCTCGACCGGGGAAAGACCACGCTCCCACAAAATACCAGCGTAAAATGGCAGCTTGACACTGCTGTGTTTCGTATGGAGAGAACCGGAGACCCATTTTACTGGGAAAGAGACATTCCATCTTAGTCCTCACGGGTGACGACGCATCTGCATTTTTTTTTAAAACGTTACCCCCACACTAGGATTTTCTCCTATGTCGTGGAGGCAGTTTACAAACATAAATTGCACAAGGACAAACATCCAGACCCGGAACAATTATTTGTAGGCCATACAAATACTTGTTCCGTGCGGGAT
Source organism: Parnassius mnemosyne (assembly GCA_963668995.1). Lineage (NCBI taxonomy): Eukaryota > Metazoa > Arthropoda > Insecta > Lepidoptera > Papilionidae > Parnassius > Parnassius mnemosyne. The sequence goes on along the minus strand of CAVLGL010000001.1, from coordinate 4,811,314 downwards.
TCGAACCCGCGGCCCCCAGCGCAACAACTGATTGCTAAGCCACTGCGCCACGGAGCCGATGATTCTTTATTGAGGACAAATGTAGATGTCTATGGTTCACAGCAACCACTTACCATCAGATGGACTGTGTACTCGTTTGTCACCCTATCCTATAAAAAAAAAACATCTATACGCGTGTTTGCTACTAACCTCTCCTAAACTGGCTGGACATATATAATATGGACATATGTCTGTTACACTAACGGTAACCCGTCTGGGTAGGTACCACCCTCTTAAATATTTCTGACCTAGCTAACCATTACGTATTTCTGAAAGTACGAAGCATTACATACAATACATCATATAAATGATTCGCTTCTTAAAGTGTTAACACAATGAACTAATTTATTATAAAGAAATATGCACTTATAACACATTATATGTATTTAATTAATATTTGTACAAAGCACTCAATATTACAGGTTTTGTAATCACGACACTTAATTACACTTTGACTAATTCGACGCGTGTTCTCAAACGGAATGCCCAAGAATCATTATGCACCCTAATTTATACATTTCCCTTTCCACTTCACATTTCCCTTTCCACTTCTCTTCCGTTGTGCACGAAGAGGGGCGGCCGATGTTGGTTGCCAACACTGCCATCCTGCATGGTTCCTGCCTCAGGAACCTCACGAGTCCATTTAAAATACTGCGAAGACATAAATTGATTAGAAACTACTTTTATATATATCAATTATCTTTTTTTTTTTTATAAACTGATCATGACGCAAGTTTGTAGTCAAATGTTACAATCAGGTTACACATTTTTAGTTCTACAAAACTCGACGGCACTTTTAAGACCACCTGCACTTAAAGGAACTTGTCACACTTAAGAGACCAGGTTCGTCTTCCTCCTGGAATCACTCTCGTTTAAAGGACATTTAGTCTCACTTAAAGGTACCAAGTTCATTCCAGTTGCGTTTTAATAAGATATTTCGTTTTACTTAAACGTAACAAGCTTATTTAAACTATGCTTATCTCGGTTTTGTTTAATTTTTTATGTGCTTCACCAATATTTTGTACTGACTTGCGCACTCAGTAAAATGCAATCAAAAATTTTGCCATATACACTTTTTCGGTACTACCTAACATCGACTTTGTGATGTTATTTCCTTATACCTTACCACCTAAAAGTTCATAGTTTTTTTTTGAAAATATCTTTATTTGCTTCGGCCTGTCCTGACTCTTAAATTTCTTTAAGCTCAAAGAACGCGATCGCCTACGCCTTTTATATTTTGTGCGTTTATTGCGTTGCAATCATCGTGATCTACGTGAAAAACAACTTGTTAATTAGCAGGCAGGATACACAATTGCCTATCCTCTCATCCATCACGCATACTAGGGCCCTCAAACAGACATACGCTCTCATACCGTGGACTATAATAAAGCACTTCGCTTTCACATTTAAGCATACATCTCCATATGAAGTATCTCACATATACTCTTACTTAAACTTGCGAGATCCTACGTTAACCACGTGAATGACGTTAACAACGTGAACCAGGACAGCGCCTGCCCGGATAGAGCCAGCTGTATGTTCACAGAACACGACTTCCGCACATACAGAGTATAACACTTCCGCGCACACATAGTATACGACTTGCGAAGCACCGTCATGTATAGCATACTCGCGCTTCGGAACGGCGCCCACCGCGCGTGCAGCATACGCGTCTGCCTAAACCAGGCCATGATACAGCTGGACCCGGTAGTCCATACCGACCAGCAAGGCACACACTCGCCTTACACTCGCGTACATGTAATCACATCACACGTGCTACTGTAACACATAAAAGAAAATATTAAAAAGTTTCAGTCGGAACTTGATTTCAAGAAATGCAGCACTACTCTTGGGACACCATTCGCTTTTCTAGGGCACCATATACTGAGCTGCGGCTACACGACAACCTCTGGTATGGTGCGATCCTCATGTAACGTTAAATTATCTCTTCAATGTCAACAATTTTTATTTACTTCGATTTCGTCAGTTATACTTTGTTTTTCTGCAACTAATTAAAAAGTTAAGCACTTATTCTTACAAAATATTTTTAAGACAATGTTTAGGGTAAATTTGCTTTCCTCGTGTATCAAATGGCGATCGCTAGCAGCGGCAAATAATGTGTATGTGGCGTCATAAACCCACAGCATACTTCTACTCAAGAGCGAGCGCCACAGCACCACGCCTTCCACTCTATCCTCAACATTTAATCCCAATTTTGTTGAACACATAACACTTGGATTAAACTGTAACACTTGTCAACACATTAGAATACAAAAATACTACTTTGTGTTTTTAATTCATAGCACGTTAAAGTTAAGCATTTTTTTTGGTTTATCGCTTAAACATGTTGAACTTTAAAATTAGTCCATGTAAATTACACCAAATATCAAATTATACCATAACTTGAGCATGTTAAATTTCCACTGAATGCAAAACTATAACTGATCTTAAAATACTCCAACATTTCTTTCGACATTTTTACGTAAATGAATAATAAATGTACTTGCGGGTAACTTATTATCAATTAAATTGTTAATTGAACAAAAATATTTAACTTTTAGCTTACAACATTTCACTTTAAACTTTTACTAACTAAACTTTAATGGTATGTCAAGGTCGTAAATAGTACAACAAATTTAATTTCGACATTTAATAAAAACAAAGACATCAACGCGAAGTCTTTCACAAAGTTAATAACTATCACACTATTTGAAGATTATATTATGTGGACGATAACGGGGAAAAAAGGGGTTCGTGGTGTGTCACGCTGTGCTCGCCCGAGAGTTTCAAGCAGCTGTCAACCAAAAGTCACTCCCGAGCTTCTTCACTACTGGGATAACTCCTTTGGTTCCTAAAGGCCCGAGCAAATACCGCCGCCTTACGTGTCTACCCATCATATATATGACACTGATATCCATTTTGAGTACGCGAATCATTCGTCACCTGAATTTAAATCAGGTAATGTCGCAAGCTCAAAATGGATGCTGTCGTGGAACCAAGGAACCACTCCTCATTCTCGCAGTCATTGGCAAAGTGGTTAAACGCAACTGTCGGAACTTCTCCGTCGCCTAGATAGACTATAGAAAGGCATTCGACTCGTTGTCCCATACATGGTTAAAGAGGGTCCTCGAGCTGTACAAGGTTGACTGTACAGTAAGAGACGTGTATGGGGCAGGGAAGTACAATCCTTTGTTATCTAGGCGAGCGGATGACGTATGCGGAAAGCCACATAAGGATAAGAAGGGGTATTTTCCAGGGCGATTGTTTGAGTCCAATCTGGTTTTGCCTTTACCTGAACCCTCTCAGTATCTTACTGGAGGACTCCGGGAGGGGATTTCAGCTTCGGAAAGAAAGAACAAAATTGAACCAACTTTTCTATATGGATGATCTCAAATTTTTTGCCTCCAGTCGCTTCCATCTTTTGGAATTGCTAAACATCACCTGTGATTTTAGTAATTCTATTAGAATGGAGCTGAGGATGGATAAATGTGCGGTCCTCCATGTTGAAAGGAGAAGGGTTGCTAACTCTAAGGGCATAGACTTATCTATGCCCATCAACATAAGGACCCTTTCAGAGGCTAAATCATACCAATACCTGGGTATGTCACAGAACATTCGTATAGATGACGCGGGTGTGAAACATTTTGCTGTGTGTTTTATGCATGCCTGGCTAAAGTGCTTAACAGCCTTTTATCCGGTGTGAATAAGAAACACGCATTTAACGGTTGGGTCATGGCTGTTCTCATATATACCTCTGGCATATTTAGGTGGACACAAACTGAAGTTAACGCCAGCCAGCGTACAGAAACTGCCGCAGCCTTGGCTGCTTATGTACGCTGATGATATCGCACTGGTAGATGGGGACAAAGGACGGCTCACCAGACGCGTGCACGCATGGAGGGAGGCGCTTGAGAACGGCGGGCTGAAGCTAAACGTGGCGAAGACGGAGTATATGGCCTGCAACAGCACAGATCTGACGTCTCTCCGTATAGGCGACGACACCGTTGAGCGCACGGACTACTTCAGGTACCTCGGATCTGTGCTTGATGCGTCCGGTGACATCGATCGCGACATCAAGGCCCGTATATCAGCGGCTTGGGCGAAATGGCGCGAGGTGACGGGTATCATTGTGGCGTCACGCGGAAAGACCGTGTACGGAATACATACATCCGCGGCAGCCTCCATGTCCGTGACATTGCTGACAAGCTGCAGGAAAGTCGCCTCCGCTGGTACGGCCACGTCTTACGACGACCAGCAAGCTACGTGGGAAACAAATGCCTGGACATGACCTTACCTGGTACCAGGAGTAGAGGACGGCCCAAGAAACGCTGCCTTGATGTCGTGCAGGATGACATGCGCGCCAATGGGCTAGTTGTGAGGGACGCCGAAGACCGGGCAAAGTGGAGGAGGAAGTGTTGGAAAGCGGACCCTGGGTTCTTCCGCGCTGGGCGGGATGAGCAACCGGGATAAACGCTAGGTAGAAGAAGAAGAAGAAGAAACTGAAGTTAACGCCCTGGATAGAAAAGTCCGCACTACTATGACGTCTCATAGAATGCATCATCTGAGATCGTCGATTATGTGGCTGTACTTGCCGCGGATACATGGTGGGCAGGCTTTTCAAACACACTGTCCACTTGATGTAAAGTGGATTCTGTGGCCCACATATATCTAATTCTATCCTCGATTAAGAATCAAACTGCAGATGCGTTTTCACTCCTAAGGACTAAGGTGGAATGCCTCGTTATCAGTAAGAAGAGTCTCCGGTTCTCTACATTCACCATATAAAACACAAAAGCATTAAGCTGATATTTTATGCTGGTATATTGAAAGCGTGGTTCTTCTTCAGTCCAGCCGACCTATATTGTGGCTGCAGCATGGCTCAACCACGTAACTTTCATGAAGCACGTATTTATGAAGCGTTTGAGCAAAACCAAGGTTTCAAATTATGCGCCATATATATCTGCTGCATAGAATTGGCTTAAAGACCAAGATTTTTATAGCCCAGAAAATAAAACACTGCCTGTAGGAATATATTTTATAAGTAACCAAAGATTTAAGTAAGATTCAGAAATAACGTGATTATTGAAGCCATACGCAACACTCCCGATGTGACCAGTGATTTAACGGTAGTCATCTTAACAAGATTAATATAGCTCTCTTACACGACAAGGCGCCGGATAGAGATTTAGTTAAACGTGATCTACTGAAAGCGGCTAAAGGTACGGTAATTGAAGTCCGTTACTCCGAGTCCTTTATTGAATTCAATCCATCACGGCAGCACTTCGCCGAATTAATAATACTCGTCGGGAATTTATAAAAAAAGTTTTTTTTTTCATATTAACCTCGAAAAGATCGTATAATTAATTTCATTAATGTGTAAATTTATAATGCTTTTCTAATAGGTTTACTACACCTAATTTGTGTTTCCAATGTTTATTATACGTGTTATTATAAGTGTATATAATATGTGTCATTATACCTAGAACATGTAGTGGCAGTGTAAGTACTACCTAATTTAGTCTCGTGGGCCTCGTGAGAGGCAACATAGCAGATCAAACCAGGAAAGCTGTGGTTGTCTACTCGCCTGTCAAGTGTGGCAACTACGGCAAATAACCCCTTATGAGGGAATCTATGGAGAGACCTTTATTAAGTGGTGAACTTTGATAGACTGTAATGAAGATTATACTTATATCCTATATATTTTTTTATAGAAAAAGGGTAACAAACAAGCACACAGTTCACCTGATGGTAAGTGGTTGATGTGGCCTATCTATCCTGGATTTCGAATCAAAATTCAGATGCGGTGTCAACCGTGAGGACTAAGATGGAATGCCTCGTTTCCAGTAAAAAAGGTCTCCGGTTCTCTACACCCACCATACGAAACACAGCAGCGTTATGCTGCTATTTTAAGCTGGTATTCTGTGAGAGCGTGGTCCTTCACTGTTCTAGCCAACCCATTCGTGGTACAACTATACTACTAATATAGCTGTAGCATGGCTCTACCACGTACAAAAATCTGCGTGATCCCTCAGCGTTCGCGTTTATTGCGGACGATTTAAGCAGTGTGGCTGGTGACTCTTCTATTGGTGACTATAAAACTTAAATTATACAGATTGCTCCTTGGCGCAATGGCTTAGTAATGAGCTGCGGCGCTAAGGGGCTGCGTGTTCGAATCCCGGTCGGAGCAAATATTTGTATGGCTTAAATGTAATTATTCCGGGTCTGGATGGTTGTCCTATGTAATTTATGTTTGTAAACTATCTCCACGATACAGGAGAAAATCCCATTATAGGGTAACATTTTTTAAAACAAATTATAAAATATACAGTATACTATATTATTATACAGTTTACTAGTACCATAAGTTTCAAAGTTACTTACACTAGGGAATATACGGTATAAAATACGAAAAGAACCATCCACGGGCATAAATCACCGATCGCAATAAAGTAACCGATGAAATTCGTATATCTGAAAACTACGTCACTTCGCTTGAAATACGACGCGAGTGCGCCCTAAGACCTTCCATATATTGCAATTTTACTGCCAATCCTGAAGACATAAATATACCATCTCTTCGTTCTTAGACTTGAACTTTGTTTACTAGTTTGTTTCTAAATTGTCAATAAAACTCATCACTTCGCCGCCCCATGTTGCTCTAGTTTTATTTGCTTATACGGTTATTTTTTAATTTTAACCCCAAGATTTTCCTTGATCGTTTCCTATATCATTTCACAAACATAAATTGCACATGATTGAGTTGTTTACACGCGAGATTTGAACCCACACCTAAACGTTTAGCCACTGCGCCATTGCTGCCACTATCCTGCCTGGTAGACCCTGTATTATCATCCCGTGGGTGTAGTAAGTAAGAGGTGACAAAGGGAAATGAAACAGAAGATAAGCAGCAGTACCTCAACCAAACCTTACAATAATTTAAAATAATTTTCGACTCATCAACCTTTCGGTACATCAAGGCAAAAGCCTTACTGACTGTACTACGTTGCTACTGAAGTTTTTGGATTAATAATTGTGGATATTATTTTTATAATTATTTTATCATCTCTACAGCTTTTCGGTTTGAATTTTGGCATCCTCGGTACACTCTTATCAAAAAGCTCAACTTAGATTTTAACAAGCAATATCATCGACGTTCATTTTAAAGTAGAAACGTGTGCATGTTCCCCATTGCTCCATTTTTAAATCAAACATCTCTCTCGTTGCATAATTTTCCGCAGATATTTACAGAAAACGTCGAAATAAATACATTTGCGAGAGAAATTTCCTCGTTGAAACAACCCAGAACACGCTCATTGGCTTTGTAAGCCAATGTTTGTAAGAGCTCGTAGCTAGCTTCGTTAATGAAACGCCGAGAATTATATTCTTTCCATTTTGTTTTATTTAACTACTTGAGTAAAGATCGAATTTTGTCAAAAAACTTAATTATTATTTTAGATTTCTAAATATTAAAAACGCTTTTTTGCAATTCTCATTTTCCCCGCGTACTTTGGAACTTAACGCGACAAGATAGAAATTATTATTTTTATGTGCAATTTTACGGTGTAGAAAAACATTGTCTGCATAAAAATGTAAGAAATTAAATTAACTAAAACAAAATGTTTTTAATAGTAAATTATTAAAAAATATTTGGATCACATTTGTAATCCGACGACACCATTAAACTAAAACAGGTAGTTTTCCAAAGAAGACGATGATTAGCCGTATAATATAGGCGATCTCGAATAATTGTAAACGTTTATCGGATTATATATATATATATATATTATCATAATATCATCATCATTATCATTACAGCCCTTCACAAGTCCACTGCTGAACATAGGCCTCCCCCAAAGAATGCCACAAAGCACGGTCCTGAGCCACCTGCATCCATCGACTTCCTGCATGTCTTACCAGGTCGTTACTCCATCTCGTGGGGGGACGCCCTACACTTCGCCTACCGGTACGAAGCTGCCACTCGAGAACCTTTCTTCCTCATCGGTTGTCGGTTCTTCGAGCTATATGGCCCGCCCACTGCCACTTCAGCTTACTAATCCGTTGGGCTATGTCGGTTATTCTGGTTCTACTGCGGATATCCTCATTCCTAAGTTTATCACGCAGAGAAACTCCGAGCATAGCCCTCTCCATAGCTCGCTGAGCGACCTTGAGCTTCCTCATATATATAATGGGGGTTGCTTCTTAGGCATATACAGACTATTGTTGTCAAAATCTAAGCATTGGACCAGTGTCAATGTTATCTATAGATTGTTTGATAATTTTAGGTAGTCTTGTACTCAGAATTTTGTAAATTAATTAGCAAGGAATAGTTTTCGTCAGTTTTATCACAGCATATTGCATAAATTTATATAAATTATGTTAAAGTTCAAAGCACTGGTAGTTTACGTGTTCGCTAAGTAATATTTAAATATTATTATAATAAATATTAATAGGAAGGATTTAAGTGCTAATTAGGTGCTGCAAGTATAAACAATAACAAGGCTCCCACAAATAAAAAAAGTCGTTATTAAGAACATAGCAGAAGCAAAATTTAGATTTCCTGAAAATCAAAATAGAATCAAAATTGCTTTCAGAAAAAGTCCAAATTAGGGGCTTTTTAGGTGCTAATTAAGTACCAAGTTTAAAAATTAGGAGCTCTAAAATTTTCACCGCTACGAACAATTAAAATTTGCGTTGCTAGCATAATGCCTCGCTAGCAACGCAATAAAGTTATTAGATATACGATAAATATTAATAGCAAGGAATTAAGTGCTAATTAGGTGCTGCAAGTATAAGCAATAACAAGGCGCCCTTAATAAAAATAAAGTCGTTATTCAGAACATAGCAGATGCAAAATTCAGATTTCCTGAAAATCAAAATAGAACCAAAATTGCTTTCAGAAAAAGTCCAAATTAGGGGCTTTTTAGTTGCTAATTAAGTACTAAGTTTAAAAATTTGTTGCTCCTAAATTTTCACCGCAACGAACCATTGAAATTTGCGTTGCTGGCAAAACGTATCGCTAGCAACGCAACAAAATTATTAGATATACGATAAATATTAATAGCAAGGAATTAAGTGCTAATTAAGTGCTGAGCGATTATCGAAACCCGATACAGATTAAGATATTATTCTGGGAATTATGGGGTCGACGACCACCATTACCTTACCATAATGTATGAACAGCATTTTTTGTTCTTTATCAGTACCTAAAAATTAAGTGCTAATTAGGTGCTGAAAAATTATTGAGGTTGCATGTAGATGACGGTAATATTCTGGAAATTAACGGATTTAAAACCACCATTACCCTACTATAAGGTATGAACAGCATTTTTTGTTTTTCAGATTTAATATGATTATGATTGAAAATGGTTGAAAATAAAATTATTAAATAAAATTATATTAAATAATATTATAGATTTATAATATTATTTAATAAAATTTTCAACCAAATAAATCTTACAATTCTTATTTTTAGACATGTGAAACCTAAACTTTATGTGCTAAATCGAAAGGATTTTTTCTTTCCAGTAAATTGCTTTTTAATAAATAGCGCCATCTAAAACGTTCTATAGTTCTAGTAATTTTATCAAATCAAAATCGATGGACTAATTAGCACTTAATTCCTTGCTATTAATATTTATCGTATATCTAATAACTTTATTGCGTTGCTAGCGAGGCGTTATGCTAGCAACGCAAATTTCAATTGTTCGTAGCGGTGAAAATTTTAGATCACCTAATTTTTAAACTTGGTACTTAATTAGCACCTAAAAATCCCCTAATTTGGAATTTTTCTGAAAGCAATTTTAATTCTATTTTGATTTTCAGAAAATCTGAATTTTGCAACTGCTATGTTCTGAATAACGACTTTATTTTTATTAGGGGTGCCTTGTTATTGTTTATACTTGCAGCACCTATTTAGCACTTAATTCCTTGATATTAATATTTATCGTATATCTAATAACTTCATTGCGTTGCTAGCGAGACGTTTTGCTAGCAACGCAAATTTGAACAGTTCGTTGCGGTGAAAATTTTAAAGCACCTAATTTTTAAACTTGGCACCTAATTAGCACCTAAAAGCCCCTAATTTTGGATTTTTCCAAATGCAAATTCCCGATTTTGCGTTGCTAGCGATATACAACTATTAACTTTTGGGAGTTTGCACCACAAAAGGTGTGTATTGTTTAAAAAAACAGTCTCAGACCAAATTTGAATTTGAAACACATTTTTTTAACACCAAGACCCTTTAATAACCAGCCAGTAATATGTTCAAATATACTAAGCCTTTTTCGTATTGTATTTTTTTTCAGACAGGAATAAAATCAAAACCACTAGTTTTTTGTTGAAAATGAGTTTGTATAATAAATGATAGATTTATTATTACTTAACACTAGCAAAAGCACAATCATGCGAAACCATTACTAAAGAAAAAAAGTCAAGTATACAAGTTTTAAAGTACAAATGTAAAATAAAATCTGAGAATCACAGACGATCATTATTCTAAGAAAGGAATGAAATAAAAAGAAACATTCGAGCTGAAGTTTTCTTTGCTATACAATAAGAGATTGCCTTATAAAGCTAATGAACGTTTTCCTTTACATTATTTATAAGGAGCACGCCTCACTTTGCCATGTCAATCACAAATTTTCTCAATTATATATTAAATTTTCTAAAAACAGCGATAAAGTTTGCTAATGGAATTAATTCTTAAATTATTATTTCGCCCCGCTTCTCCATTTCTTGCTTGCCAAGCGTGACGATTCTGGTTAATCTATATTGCAAAAAGAGAGGCCTATGGTCATCAATAGACTAAAATGGGCTAATGAAGAAGAAGAGTATTAACTTAAGAGAAAATATCTCTTCCAAAAAGAGCTCGTCAACAGTCTACTGCTCGAAATAAGCCATCATATAATAATGTTGTCCAGACGGAATATTGACCACAGCGGCCAGTCTCTATGAAGACTAGCCATCTGCGCAGAACATAATTAATATGCCCGACTATATGCACAAGCACAAGCACACTCTCTATTTCCTCACTCTCACTGTTCGATGGGTATCCAGCATGACAACAGAGAGATCAGACGCAGGACCATCGGCTTTACGTGCTTTCTAAGGCACGGGGGTAAAATACCGCCAACGTCCTGATTACTGAAAATTCCTAACAGGAAATCCAAATTGCTGATTTTGGCCTGATCCCAAATTCAAACCTGGTAATTCATGATCAGTAACCGCGTTTACGACCAGTTAATATGAATTGCATACGATATGACGGCATAAGAGAGAGTCATGCCCTATGGCCCTATGCCGTCACGGCAAACGAGTAATACTGCAAAGGCGCGCTAATAGATGTTTTACATCAATAATAAAATATTACTTGGTATTGTATACTGTAAGACGATATCAACGAAAGAATATAAATCACAGAACGTATCAAGGTAACCGATGAAATATACGAGTATCTTATAAAGTACGTCGCTTTATTTGAAATACGAAACGAGTGCTCTCAGGTTATCGATACTGTACGGGTACGGCTTTGTATGAGAATTTATTACGAAAGTTATTATTTAATATATTTTATACTTACCGTGACAGGATTACACAAATAAATCGTAACGTTTTTATACAAGAAATGGTGACAAATATACATCTATTCTCAATTAATAATTTAAATACAGATGCGTCATCCCTGTGAATGAACCGTGTTACCAGTAAAAAGGGTTACCGGTTATCATCACTCACTAAGTATTTTTTAATAAGTAATATTATATGGATGCCGTATAGTGGCGGCGTGCAAGAATCCACTACCCATACTAATATCGTATGTTGTCGTAAAAAAAACACACGAGAGAGGAGGGAAATGAAACTGAGGATGGGCATTAGTATCTTCCTTATATATATATCCTTTTTTTATAATATATATATATATATATATATATATATATATATATATATATATATTCCGTATTGGTATAATACTTATATAGTATCGTTCAGATAATATATGAAAATAAACTATTGGTAAATCCAATTGTGTATGCTTTAACTGCATTAAAATAATTTCGTATAACATGATTATACGTAAAATTTTTAATTAGCTTAATTACACACTAGTTTTCACTAAAAATCATATAATTACCACTATATTTCCAATTTTCCGATAATTTAATGTCAAATTTCAATTTAAAAGAAGCTTGGAAAATCCTAAAGTGCACGACGCATAAAGCTCATATAATAGTGAAAAAATAAAAAAATTGTAAATTGTAGTGCCATTTGCCAAAGAGTTCCAGTAGCAGTTACCGAATTACATCTTCAAGTCACTCCCTTCAAGTCCGGAGGTAAGGTCTATTCATGACTAACAAAACGATTCCAAAATCGGGACACCTAGTTCTCATCGAGGAGTTCAAGTAGCAGTCATCAAAGTAGACCTTTAGCTCACTCTCTCAAGTCCGGAGGTAAGGTATCATCATAACTAACAAAACAAGACCAACCTCGGCACATCTAGTTCTACTCTTTGAGGAATTCCAGTAGCATTCAATGAAGTACATCAATTCACAAAGTCCAAGACGTATCATCATCATAACAGCCCTTCACAAGTCCACTGTGGAACTCCACAAAGCACGGTCACGAGCCACCTTCATCCATTGTCTTCTTGCATGTCTTACCATATCGTCACTTCATCTAGTGGGGGACGCCCCACCCTTCGCCTGCCAGTACGTATAAGTATATTTGTATATAAGTCCTACGTACTTTTAGCGAAACAATATTGTATAATTAAAATCTGGGTATTACCTCGGACGATTGAAGTTTTGCATCAAATTTGGTTTTTGGAATATTTTGTATTTCACAGCGATCGATATTTTTGCTGCCTATTAAAATTAATAAGTTCAACAATAATTTATCTTTCTGATAATGTGCTTTTTATATCATTTATATGTTCAATACTCGAATAATAAAGAATTCCAGTGGCAGTCAACGAATTGCTACTAGAATTCTTTGACAAATGGAACTATTATTTACAAATTTTTGTTTTTCACGATTATATGAGCCTTATGTGTCGTCTAATTTTGAATTTTAATTTTTTTTTAAATTGAAATTTGACATTAAATTGTAGGAAAATAGGAAGTATAGTAATAATTATAAGGTTTATAGTGAAAACTTGTGTGTAAATAAACTACTTCAAAAAGGAGAATGAGATTTTTGGGCCTGAAGCCTGGTTTATTCTTTAAAAAAATTGGCCATATTTTTCGTAAGTAAAATACAAAAAAGTAGCTCGTTTTACAATCTAGATTTCGAAAAAACAAAAAAATAAGAAGTAAGTTAGAAAATCGATTGTAGTGAATTATTTATGGCAATAAATCGATTACCATAAAGAATACACCAGTGAAATTCTCGTTTCTGAACGTTATCTTCCAATAGATGATTTCTCATTTTGAAACTTACTGCGTATATATCTGCAAAATAATAATAAAAAATACAAAACATCAAAATTCCAACAAGTAACAGTTACAACAATAATTCAAGTAATCGATCTCAGATCGATATCCCTAATGTTCACTTCACTTATCTGTTGTTGTTTTTACTTTCGTTAATCGTTTCACCATTTCGTTTCATTGTTAACCACAGCTTTCTTGGTGATTTTATACTGTTCCTGCTTTTATATCTTTAAGTAATTTTAGTGAAAAATAGCCTGTTGCAGTGTAATAACAGTGAAAAATCACCTGTTACAGTGTAGGTAATAGATAATCTCGCTTTTACTTATTCTACAATAACTCAGCTCCTAGATTGACAAGTCTTGCCAGATTTACAGCTATGAATTTTTTATATATACGCTTTCAAATGGTCCTACTTTCATATTGTTAACACTTGGGCCCAAGAATGTATGGAGACCTCTCCTTCTCCTTTACGTATAAACATGTTATACGTATTTTTAATGCTCTTGAGGCATGCACAATTGGATTTACCAATATTTTATATTGCGATGGGATAGTTTTCTAAGTACGAGGTGTTAGAATTTATTTTACGCCTAGGCGATAATTATGGTTAGGTACAACCATTTTACCAAATAGGAGCGCTTGCAGAGCTGTGTTTCGTACTGAAGACAGAGAGCCAGTATAATTACAGGCTGTGAGGCATTCCATCACAGTCCTCAGAGATGATAACGCACTTAAGCCTTCTTTATTTAATGTTAAATGTAGTTGTCTATAGACTGCAAACACTTAGCTATTTCTAAATCATACCTATTTCTGATGCCAAGCAGCAGTTCATGCACTGATATATTTCGGTCTAAAGGTTGCAGACAGTCGGTATGATTACAAGCTGTGAGGCATTCCAGCTAAGTTCTCAGAGCTGACAACGCTTTTATAGCCTTCTTTGTTTAAGGTCGGTTTCTGGTTTTGTTCAAGGTGGTAGGACTCTTTGATCTAGGATTCCGTCTGGGTATGTACCCCCCTCTTGCTGTTTCTGTCGTAAAATACAAAACTTGTACTGCTGTGTTCCCACTACAGGCTGTGATGCATCTTAGTTTTCGGAGGTGAAAACGCATATGTAGACTTCTTTGTTTAGTTAGCTGCAGGTGTCCACAGACTGAAGTAGCCGTTTGCCATTAGGTGGACGATAAGTTTGTTTGTCACTTAAGTTTTATAAAAAAAGTTCTAAAAGAAAGGAGAGCCCACTATTGAACGTAAACTTTTTTGTTTACAGGCTGATGATGAGAATGAGGCCACTTTAAGTAATTTTCCTCTATCAGCTTCCCCCAAACAATTACACTCTAGTTTATGGTAGTAAAGTTATTCGTAAAAGCAGCGATGTGGATCAAATGCGCATATTGTTTGGGAAATTGTGGTTGCACCGGAGATGAGCTACCGCCCACTGATGCTAGAACTATACATTCTTTTGTAGATATAGCCGCTAATATTTATTCAGTTTGCTGCACTAAAGTTTATTTTTGAAGTGAAAACTTCTTGAGCCAAGTTGGGCACTTTAGGGATGGGGAAAACACTGAACACTGAATGTCGTGCTCAGATACATTATACAGATGTGTGTGTGTATTTGCTAGAAAAAACAAGTCCAGCACTAAATAAAGGGCAATAAAGCCAAAATAGTGGTTTTTAGAATTTAGGTCTGTCTCTCTGTGTATTCACAATTCACGCAAAAAACCACTGGACATATTTCTAAGAATTTTTGTGTTTTGTGTGGAAGAAGTTAGTGACTATTTTTATCTTACTCTTACCAGGTCGTCACCCTAACTTGTGTGCCACTCGAAAACATTTCTTTCCCATCGGTTGTCGCCTCTACAATCTATAATAGACGGTTCAGTGCCAATTCTGCTTACTGATCCATTGGTCTATGGGGTTTTGTTAGTTACATGCTAAAATAACCAAACAAAATATTTGACAAAAATATAATTTATCTCTTCATAACTGTCTTATGCTTTTTCCTTTTCACATATTATCTCATAAACATAAAAACGTAGTACTTCGTTAGTTCTAATAATATTATTTACTGTGTTAGCACTTTGTTTGTAAACCTGATAAATCCAGGTTTTACTTTCTACCTAGCAAACAAGAAATAGGATGAAAAACTATAGTTCTATTTACTAGTTAGTGGGCGTCATTGTATGGAATAGTAATCGTTTTTAGATATTTTTAATTTTAAAACTAAGCAACAGGGTGTGATGATTTATAGCGTGCAATATTTTTTAAACCAGCATTTCTACGTAAATTTATTCGTCAACATCATTCTTACTAGGCGGGTTGGCGCAACCGCAGTTTTTTTATTTTATTATCGTTATTAGAAAGATATTGTTGCCCATCTCCTGGTTTGTTTCCTTCTGTTGCCTATACACCTACGATACCCGCGGGACCATATGAGGTAGTGGATATTCTTACACCGACACTACACAGTTATGTTTTTCTAATTAAAATATCGTTACTAACGTTACAATACTTTTAATGATTATGCGCAGACAAATTAAATTTATGGTTCTAAATTAGGTCTTTACATGTGAAATTGGAGAACTGGCCATTTTGATCTCAAATATCTGGCGTTTTGTTAAGAATTCCAGATTCAAATTATTTCAAATTTAGGCTTATGTATTTGTGTTTTAGAATTAAGTGATTTATTTGTTTCCGCGCCTTTTACATCGTTCTGTCCACAATATACAAAACTTAAAATATCGCGTTATTTACGAATAAAAGTTCCACTGTGGCATCAGCGCTGCAGAAACATCTCGTAGGCTTTATTTATATTAAAAATTATGTCCTACAGGACAAACCCCGTGGACATCTAGTGACCCTAGTCGACAATGAAGAATTAAAAGTAAGCTTGGAAACGAATCAGATTTTGCAGCAGGCTTTGTTATGAGTGATAAAACAATTATAGTTAACTTGAAATAAGTTGAAATAATTAAAAATCAATGTATTTTGTGATGAAAAATGGATCCTATACAATAATAGGAAACGCTCATCACTATGGTTGAATCCAGAAAATCTGGCCAAATCCTGCCCCAAGCGAAAGTTGACTCAGAAAAATGAACTGGTAAGTGCCTGGTGGACCAGTGCTGATGTCATCTAATACAGCTTCCTAAGATCTGGCCAGACGATTACGGCAGATTATTGTTGACAACAATCGGAAACCATGATGGAATAGCTAGCCGTTAAGCAATCGAGACTGCTCAATAGCTATAGCCCACTGTTACTTCAGGACAACGCTAGATCCACCACACTGCAGACGGATGCTAAATTAGAGAAGATGCGATTGGAATGTCTCCGACACCCACCACATCCACATGATCCTCAACATCTGGAATCCGCGTAGGCGATGTAACCAGTTATGTCAGACCATATGCCAAGGCAAAGTCATAAACAGATATCCCCGCATGATCGGTTAAACGTGAACCGAGCCATTCGGCGTGGTGGGCGTTAAAATCGCCAAGGATCACGATCTCTGCGGATGGGACCATACTCCCGGGACCTTGTTTCAACATATTACTACTTTTTTCGGAATTTGGACAATTGCTTGCAGGGAAAAAAGCAATTCTAAAATAGCAAACAAAACCACATTTAAAGATTTTATTGATTCTCGCTTCCACATTATTTATAGCAATGGAATCATTGAACTTCCGATAAAATGGCGAAAGTGTAAAGATAACAATGGTGTATGCTTTGATTGAATAAATAAATAATTTCATAATTTTGTTTTCGTGTTATTTTTTCTATAAAAAACGCCAATTTAATATGTAAGGTCATAATATATTATTATGTCGTCACATGTTAAATGACGCGAAGAGCCAAGATTGATGAGGTTATCATCAAATATACTCATGGAAAAATTCAGAAGAACGAAAAAAAATGTGGATAAAACAATATACATTGAATGATTGTAACCTTAAGTTTATTAGTTTGAATTTTGCTTATTATTCGTTAATTTAAAATTGCAAACGTTGAAAACACAAACGAACAAATGACAAAAAATAATCAAAAAAAGAAAAAATTTACAGCAAAGAGAGTTTTGTGCTTACCATTTTATACATATAATAAATACTTCAGATGGGCTATAAGATAGGCTTTAATCAGTATTTAATGTTGCTCCCTCTATTTCTTTAACCTGCTTCCAGTTTCCTTGGCATACTTCTAATAAAGCTATCAATAACATTTTGAGAGATTGCGTTCCATTCTTAATGTAATGTGTTATTAAGATCTCAAATTAGTAGGGGCTGGATTTATTTCCTTAGTTTGTCTTCCAAGCTGTCCCTATACATGTTCTTTGGGGTTTAAGTTGGCCAAGCGCGCTGGCCACCTCATAGAATTGATTTCAACGTCTCAATGGTATTAGACAACTACGGCCACAGTATGGGGTGTGCATTATCACGCATACAAACAAATTGTCATCATCATCATCATCATCATTACAGTCCTTCACAAGTCCACTGCTGAACATAGGCCTCCCCCAAAGAATCCCACAAAGCACGGTCCTGAGCCAACTGCATCCATCGACTTCCTGCATGTCTTACCAGGTCGTCACACCATCTCGTGGGGGGATGCCCTACACTTCGTTCGCCGGTACGAGGCTGCCACTCGAGAACCTGTCTTCCCCATCAGTTGTCGGTTCTTCGAGCTATATGGCCGGCCCACTGCCACTTCAGCTTACTAATCAGCTTGGCTATGTCGGTTACTCTGGTTCTACTGCGGATATCCTCATTCCTAAGTTTATCACGCGGAGCAACTCCGAGCATAGCCCTCTCTATAGCTCGCTGAGCGACCTTGAGCTTCCTCATACGGCCAGCAGTGAAGGACCACGTCTCAGTTCCGTAAGTCATCACTGGCAACACGCACTGGTTGTACAATTTAGTTTTGAGGTTTTGAGGTATGTCTGACGAGAAAATGTGTCGTAGCTTCCCGAACGCTGCCCAGCCGAGTTGAAACCGTCGATTGACCTCTCAGTCGAAGTTGGATTTACCTAGTCGGACTATTTGTCCCAGGTAAACATACTCGTCAACAACTTCGAGCTTAGTGCTCCCAACAACTAACGGCATAGGTGTGACATGGACATTAAAGATGATCTTTGTTTTGTCCATGTTCATCTAGGTCTTAAACCTATCCGTTAGGAAACACTATTGAGGTCATTGATCATAGTGCTTAGGTCCTCCAGCGATTCTGCCATAAGGACTATATCGTCGGCAAAACGAAGGTGAGTGATGTACTCGCCATTGATGTTGATACCGTATCCTTTCCAGTCCAGAAGCTTGAAAACGTCTTCCAATGCAGCGGTGAAGATTTTCGGGGATATAACGTCACCCTGTCTTACACGTCTCTGCAATTGGATAGGTTTCGTACTCTGGTTCTGTACTCGGATAGCCATCGTAGCCCTACTTTACAAGCACTTCAACACTTTGATATACCGACAGTCAACTTGGCACCGCTGAAGGGACTGCACCACCGCCCAAATTTCGACGGAATCAAAGGCTTTCTCATAGTCCACATACGCCAGACATAGGGGCAAATTGTACTCCTCGGACTTCTGTACAATTTGTCGAAGGGTATGTATGTGGTCTATGGTGCTAAAGCCTTTTCGGAAACCGGCTTGTTCGGGAGGCTGGAAGTCGTCAAGTCTGCGCGCGAGATGATTCGTAATGACTCTAGAAAACAGCACGTAGACGAGGCTCAGAAGGGAAATCGGTCTGTAGTTCTTCAAGAGAGCGTTGTCACCTTTCTTGAAGAACAAGACCACCGCACTTCTGCTCCACGCCTCCGGTGTAATGCCACCATGGAGGACGGAATTAAAGAGCTTCTGAAGGACTTCAAGTACCGGTCTTCCACCTGCTTTCAGAAGCTCCGCTGTAATTCCATCCTCGCCTGGGGCCTTACCGTTTTTAAGGTGCTGGAGAGCCATTCTAATCTCGCTCAGACTGACGTCCGGGATATCTTCGGAATAGTGTCGGATGAGACTCGCTCTTGGATCGTTACTCACACTTGCGTGTGGCTCCAACGATGACGTTTACAGCTGCCCATAGAACCTCTCAATCTCACTCAAAATCTCAGATGCCCCGGAAAGGATGCTGACGAGACCTCTCCAACTTAACGTTTAGGTTCAGTGTGCCTCTGACCATTTGGTGATCGCTACCAGTTTTCACCCTCGCGATCACGGAGAAATCGCTTAACAGTTGTCATCTGGTCGTAATAATGAAGTCAATCTCATTTTTGTAGAACCGTCGGGGCTCGACCAGGTCCACTTCCTGTGGGGCCACTTCTGGAAGAAAGAGTTCATCATAAAGAGCCCCTTTTTCTCCATGAAGTCGGCCAGCTGCTGGCCCCTTGGGTTCCGTTGCCCTATTCCAAATGTCCCTACGTTCAGCTCACCGTTCTCTCTTGTGCCAAGTTTTGCATTGAAGTCTTCCATTAACACCGTATATTGGCTTTTGGAGGAATGCATGTCTCTAGAGATATCCTCATACATTTCCTCCACCTCCTCATAAGGGTGTGCCGAGGTTGGTGCGTAAACCTGTATGACCTTCAGCGAATACCGTTTGGTGATTCTGATTATAAGGTACGCAACTCTCGTCGACACACTCCCGATTTTTACAACGTTGTTAACGAGAGACTTGTGGACGATAAATCCGACACCTCTTTGGGACATATGGTCGTCCTCCCGGTGATAGAGCAAGTTGCCGGATTCGAGGATTACCGTATCGTCCCCCTCTTTTCGGACTTCGAATAATCCTATAATATGCCAGCGCAACTTGTCTATCTCTTCTTCCAGCTCCACGATATTCTCGTCAGTCCTCAGGGTGCGTGCGTTGTATGTTGCCAGGTCGAGTCGTCTAAGGTGGCAACTGAACCTCCACCGGAGATTCTTAGCACCCCCTGCCCCGCCGTTACCATGATCGCCACCGTAGCCAGGAATAGCGGGGCCGCCGGGGACTGGCGGCCGTCTGTTTGTTTCTTTAATCATTGGGGGGGAATTTGCCATAGTTGCCACGCTTGGCGAGCGGGTTGGCAACCGCAGTTTTTTTATTGTAATTTTGGCTATTATCAGGAAGGTGCTGCTGCCCATCTCCTGCCTGTTTCCCTTTGTCACCTTTTACGACACCCACGGGAGGATATAGGGTGGTGGATATTCTTGACCGCCACTACACGGCTAAACAAATTGTATCTCCTACAAAAGAGGCAAATGGCACTACAATTTCTTCGAAATTCTTAGGTAAATATAGCGCGGCTGTTAGTATCTTGTTCTCTATAATGCGGAGTTATGTACGTGCCTATACAAATACATCCTCATACCATACTCACCCCCCCCCCCCCCCCCAACATATGCCTGTTTTTCAATGATTTTTCACTGAGCGTACTTTTCTCCGCGGAATGCCCGCACTTTGTTTCTTCTATCATCTGACTTCAGGTTTACCTGAAGTCAGATGATAGAAGATTGAGGTTCATCTTTGATTAGAATTTCGTCTTTACAATTTTCGTGATTGACAAAATTAACTCGAGCTATCAATAACATGTGGCAAGAAGAGGGACTCTGGCAGGCAAGTGTGAGTTTATTCAGAACTATTTTAGTCTTTTTTCACAGTTCCTTCCTTAAGCCTCGAACTTCTTGGAGCTTCATTTTTACCTTAGAAGAAGTTAAGGTCCGGTCCGTCTGACAACGCATCTGTAGTTTAGTTAGTAATAATTTATTTTTAAACAGGGGTGGTTCCATATAAATTTTGTTGAGAACTTATGATAGGATTCATGAGAATATCACTAAACTAATAAATTTAAACTCGAAATCTGATGTCTGCAAATTTATGGATTTGGTGATTTTTGAAGTAAAACAAAGTGTCCGTTGCAAATTTGATCAACATTTACAAGACTGAGTGTTAGGAATAATTAATAAGCACCCCTACATTAATACTGCTGTCTGTTTTAATGATATGAACATAAGTGTTATTCGTAATTTAAAACATGAACACCAATTACGTTTATAACAATACTGTAAAAAATGCTATAGTGGGTTTTCCTGAAAATATTTGATAATGATGTTTAAAATTAAAAATTAATTAGCTAAGATCCGCGTAATAAAAGAAACTGATACGTTATCATTATCATCATGTTTATTTTATTAGCAGAATTTAAGAAAAGAGAACAAGGATTTTAGAAGAAGAAAGATTTAGAAAATTCATACAAAATATTGTATGAACGTTACGCGATATTTTCGTCGCTAACCAATGTTGATGATTCTTTATTATTACATTACACATTACATTAGTTTGAAAAAAGTCCACCTGATGGTAGGTGGCTAGTGCAGTCCATGGACACTTGCAGTCAACATCATACAAAGAGGGCTACTGCGTACCTTCGAGGACTAAGATTGAATGCCTCTCAGCCAGTAATCACGCTGGTTCTCTTTAGACCGGACATGACACACAGGATCGAACACAGTAGTGCAAGCGCTGCTATTTTGTGACAGAGGTAAGAGTGTGGTAACTTCACAGATTCTACAACTAGTAAGTGAACGCTGCCGCGTCAAATTCAAAATCGTGGTAATTAATCAAACGAACAATGAAATCTGTAAAGGTTTTAAGTCAATACATTACCTGTGTAATCAATGGATACAAACAAATATTTAAACGAGTTTCCAATAACATTTCTGTTTAGCAATTAGTAAATAAGTTACCTGTTAATTGAAATTTCTCAGTTTACGTTTACAGTTTTGATCCACTTGTAATTAATTGACTAAAGCATTGTTAAAATAAACGAACGAACGGATTAAAATGTAACAGTTTAGATATCTATACATATAATAAAACTGTAAATAGCAGATGTCTGTACATTTTATATTTTTGTAATAAAAGTGATTGAGGGGTACTAAAAATAAGTAATTAAATACATTTCTACCATTTTTAGAATTTTCTGTCTGTCTGTCTGTCTGTCTGTCTGTCTGTTTGTTTGTTAACGTATCACGTATAAAGTACTAATTTATATCATAAGAATTGTTAAGGAAATTATAAAGTGTATCTTCGGGTTACATTTAGTCTTTATTTCATTAAAATCAGTTCATTCCATCAAAAGTTATGATAAATATTCTGAAGTATGGGTAGGGAAGTATAGGTACGAATTTGCTCAACGGTGGCTTTGTTTGAGTCATCAAGTGCATTTTAAACTAATATCATATCATAAATCATAGTTAAATTATGTAAAATAATGATATAATTATGTATATCTAAAACGCAATAAACAAAAGTATTAAAGAACGTATTAAATATATTATAAAAAAATATATTAACCTTATTAACTAAATCTGAAGCACAATAGTTTTCCCATTTCTTCGATAGATGGTGGTGTTGTGAAAATGTAATGCAATTGCAATGTGGTTTTTTCCTGTAGATGAGTTTTCATATTTACTGCTAATCTTTATTATATTACTCGCTGCCCTACTGCGTGTTGACAAACTAAATTTATTCTTTACCGCCGAGTACTCTATGTGGTAAATCAAATTTTAAAAGAGCTATTAACAAATCGTTGGTTTTGGCGAGAGTCAAACTTTATTTTTTGCTTACTGTGCAGGTACTGATTTATAAGGTCTCTTGCGTTTTATATAATGTATCAATCGCGTCAATTAATCTCTTTTATTTTTAGAATTGATGTTAGCAGCGCCATCTCTCTTTAAATATATACATATAATAAAAATGATGATAACATGTTGTGTCTCTTTCTGTACATTGTATAGGTATATATTTTGGTGGCTAAAATCATTATGGGGAACTGAAAATAATTAAATAAGAACATTTTATAATTTTTAGAATTGTCTGTCTGTCTATTTGTCTGTTATTATATGAACGCATCACATCTAAAGTAAACATCTTTTATTTTCAAAGAAATCGTTAAGAAAATCATAAAGCGTATCTTCGAGTTACATTTAATCTTTGTTTTATTAAAATTGGTTAATTCTATCGAAAGTAATGATTATTATTTTGAAATGTATGTTCGAATTTGTTCAATGGCGCCATAAAATCTCAGAAATAGTAATAAAAAGATTTGTGTGTAAAAAAAAAAGGTTCCATAATAATTAATATATTTATACTTAAAACACAAAAAGAGATTTAAAAAGGATGTTTTCTCACACAAAGGACGTAATAGATGGAGTTGTACAAATTACAAACTTTTCTGAATTGCTGTGTTGAGATTTTTCGCCGATGAATCGTGTTGAGACTTACTGAAGAAATTTGTATCCATCGAAGCCATACAACGGAATCCGACCAAAAATAAAAATTTTGCAACGAAATGTCGTGATATTGTATTTATAATATACGCAAAATCAGTACTACCATTTTAGCGCTTTGGGAACTAGATTTAGCGTTTTTTTGGAATGTATAGCGCGCATTTCGAAATTTTAGCACCTAGCTTAATCCAGCGCTTTTGGTGTATTTAGCACACATTTCAATATTTTAGCGACTAGCGGGTTATTTACTCTTTTATAGCAGCACTGTTAGTCCACATTACCGATAATAATAATAATGACCTTTATTATTTTTTCCCACAAATAGTACATTGCAGTTTATCTTTTTCAAACATATTTTTTCCACAAAACAAAGAGCATGGGAGACGAGTCCAAACTAGGATACCCTGTGCTATGGATCTCCTGGCTTCCCCTTTAGGATGATCAACTTGATTTTTTTACCGACGACTATAAGCGGGGAAATCCCCTTTATTAAAGTTTTCGTTCATGGTTTTGGCAACGCATTTATTTTGCTTTAATCAGTTTCAGTCAGTTGCTTAGAGCACAGCTAAGTTAAAAGTTATTTAGAAGTTATAACACAAAGAAACTGTGTAGCAACCGCAATCAGATGCTGACATCTGAAACTAAGTTGCGAAATACATTGCACTTTAAAACAATTAATGACATTTTTATTGTTCGTACAGTACTAACTACTGTTGACAGCAATTGCCATAATTATAAGTCGATGTCCTGCGAAGTATTGATACATCAAAAAATATTGCCAGAAAAAAAACTTAATGTTGTTTTCTTTATTATGATTATATAAAAAAACACAAACTTTGTTTGTAGTTAATTTAGCGCGAAATCTAGGGCTTTTTTTAAAGCGGTTTTCATGAAATCTAGCGCTTTTTGTGTTGTCCTAGAGCTGAATTAGTTTTTTTTATCTGGCAGCACTGCCCAAAAACCCTCTATTAAGAAGAAACTTTCCTTTCAGTTTTAAGCGCGTTCAGTTCCCAGTTACAGTGAGCGTGTGTTATGCGATGACCGTAAATAAAGCGCAAGGTCAAACTTTACGCGTTGTAGGAGTGTACCTCAGTACTGACTGTTTTGCACATGGCCAACTCTATGTTGCTTTTTCCCGCGTTAGTAGCCCCCGTAACCTTTTTGTGTACACCCCGGCTAAGCCTACTTCTAACGTCGTTTACACAGAAGCTCTATCATAAACGACTTAGAACTTTGATGATAATGATTTATTTAATTACCACTCATTGATACAGTAATAAAATAAATCGTTTAATATTCTCTTACCTAAACGACAAATTGTTTATCTAAAACCTGTATACGCGAGCTACGCCGCGGGCACAGCTAGTAATAATTAAATGTGTTTACTGTGTGTAATACTGCGTTTCGTGTGGTGATTGTAGAAAACTTGATATGCTTTTTACTGGAAATGTAGCATTCCATCTTGGTCTGCAGGGGTAACAACGCATCTGAATTTTGATTTGTAATCGAGAATAGATGTAGATGTCTATGGGCCTATGGTGAGGAAATGCCGCAATGATCTTATGGCATCTGATAGATAGTGTTTTAACTACAGATTAAAACGAGAGATAGTTCTCGTAAATGCCAGGCATTTGACTGTCTCGTTGGTCTAGTGGTTGTTATCATGGTTGCTGATCATAATAGTTTAAATGCAAAGGAATTCCTGGTTCAAATTTTGTGTCAGGCCAAAATCAATTATTGGTTTTTCTTGTTAATAAACTTTCACTAGCAGCCACTAGTCAGGAATTTGGTGGTGTTATACTCCCGTGCCTCGAAAAGCATGAAAAGCCGTTGGTCCTACAACTGATCACTCTCTGGTCGTGTAATAAAAATATGTTTTTATTTTTTATTTCAACATTTGTGTAACATATACGGTAAAATAAAATAAATAAATAATTAATAAGAATTAATCAGAAAGATCCACTGCTGAACTCGGAACTACCCATAGATTGTTTCATAAGGAGGGATATTTGCCACGCTTGTTGAGCGAGCTGGCAAATGCAGCTTTTTATTTTCATGCTGCTGCCTGCCTCCGGGGATATTTCCCTGTGTTGCCTTTTACAGCACCCATGGGTCTGGGAATAGTGGATACTTTGACACTGGTAGTACACGGTCAACATAAAACAAGAATGCAACAATACCGTGTGTAAGAACTCACAACTGAGAGAAATGGACAGATGATTCCTATTCCGCCATAACCACATATTTTTCATAGAATGGGGTGAATAACGAGCACAAAGTTCATCTAATGATAACTGGATGTTGTGGCTCATATATCTACATTTATCCTAGGTTAAGAATCAAAATACAGATGCGTTGTCACTAATGAAGTCTGAGATGAAATTGTTTCCAGTAAAAAGGGTCTCTGGTTCTCTAAGCTCACCATACGAAACTCAGCAGCATTAGTCTGCTATTTTACGATGGTATTCTGTGAGAGCGTGGTCCTAACCCGGTCGAGCCGACCCATTCGTACTACAACCATCATATAGCTGCAGCGTGGATAAAAATATAAGAAGCATATAATTTTTATAAAAAATTCTTGAAATGCAAATGCAGATAATAACTTTACTTTTGTGCTGCGAGGCACAAGTAGCGGCTGCACCCCACCCGGACTTTGGATCCCGCGTACCATAGTTCTTAACGGGGTCGGCTATTGTTATTCGTATTTCATATGTGTAATGCAATTGCATCTACGTTTGTTAGTAGAAAATGATTTATAAAAAGGAATTTCAGCATAGATTTTTCTTTCATAACATTAATATTACATTAAAATACATAAGCCAAAGCTTGAAATATACTATTTTGTATAAAAGCCTGACCATTGGTTAAAATTAAAATTTAGATTTTTTGTCACCCCTGAGTACTAGAATAAAGTAAAGTACCTTGTTACCATTAAGAAGAAATTCTGGATCTACACTTTTAAGAAAATTAGGAGATATGACTTCTTTTCTCCCTAAGAATGCACGTCTACGAGTCTAGGAATTCACATATTTCCTCGTTTTAAGGGACATTAGACTTGACTCTATTGATTTTAAAAGGATGGCTGGATATGTGCAAATTTGTTAAGTGTATGGTGAAGAAATTATGATCTCGTCTTCAAACCACTTTTAATCGATGATTAATTTTCTAAATTAAGATTTTCGAACATTTAAAATGCAGATGCGTTATTACCCTTGAGGGCTAAGATAGAATGCGTTGTATCCAGCAAAAAGGGTCTCTGGTTCTCTACATTCACCATACGAAACACAGTAGCATTGAGCTGCTATTTCACGCTGGTATTCTGTGCGAGTGTGGGCCTCCTTTAGACGACCCAACCCGGTCAAGCTATAACCATAATAGAATTTCAGCGTGACTTTAGCACATTTTAATTTCATCAAAACACATGCTGAGTGATGTCCTTTTTTTACATCAGTAGTGCGGGGTTGCATTTTATTTAAGCCTGTTACTAAATTAATTATTCAAGGTGGTCTTACTCCAAGAAGAAATCACTCGATTTTGAAATATTTGTTTTTCAAAAATCGAAACAGCATTTTACCACGTTTTTAGTAACCGCTTTCAGGTACGTTAGTTGGGGTTGAATTTAGGAATTGATTTTAAACTAACTTCCTGGTGAGCAAGAGTATAGCTAATAGCTATGCTCTTGCATTGCAATAAAGCTTTGAATATAGCTAAGAATCGGATGATAATGTTATTGAAAGGGACAGCGGAGAGAGCAAGTGGACTAACTGAAACGCCCAACAATTTGCATTTGTTAAAAAATACATCTTTTTTATGGTAATTAATCGCGGTATTTATGTATCCAAAAAAGATTGCAATATTTTTGAACAAAAAAATTACCAAAAAGATAAAAATGAAATTAGGTAAATCAGCAAGTCTTTAGTTTGTTGCCTTTTGATTGTTGGATAAAATAAAAAGTGTTGCCAATGACAAATCTCGTTAAAAATGTCGATTCTGTTTTTGCAATCGATTTTTATGGTGTCATTATTATAATGGTAATATTATATTTCGATAATTATTATGATGTTATGATAATTAAACAAGCGAATTGCTAGTTGGTTTACCATGAACTCTTTGGGAACATAACAAAAACGCCACAGCACAATTTAACTGTTATTCTTATCTGTTCTTAAAAATACATTTTAAATGGAATTTAAATAAATAAAACAAAACATATTTTAAAAGGCGTGCAGAACTTAAAGCGAATCAATGATTATTTTTTTATTAAATTATAAATCGAAAAAAAATCGCTCGCTATCTATTTATAATTTTTATATCTGTTAATTGGCAACATCGAATCTGACAGCTTGGCCCATGTCATAATTATCAAAATTATTAGTCACAAGTCGAATTCCTTTGCATTTATGTTATATTGTTTGTTTTCTCGTGAATTTGTTATCTAAGCAACGAATAAGTTTTCTAAATGGACTCTGATAATTCTTCTCACCCTATTGACCACGGCCTGAAAATGGATCCCGCTCCTACTTCTTACGATAACCTCTGCACGAACTTGGACTCGATATCCACTGTTCTTCCCAGGTCGCAATAACTCATTCAAGAGGACATTTACGTGTGTCAATTGTGGTTTAAATGTCACGAAAATACGAAGTCTTTTGTTGTTAAAAAATTGTTCTTGTGAAAATGAAAAACCTTTACATCTTAAAAATCCGGACTTTTTTTAAACCAATTCCTTAACCATCTCAATCTTTTAATTGCATATTATCATTTCCATATGCTTTTATATGTGGGCACCCATGGCCAAAGTGTCTACGAACGGTGGGCATTCCCCTTTGACGATTCAACAAAAGAATAGGTGGGAGAACTAATAAACATTTATTCCAATATTTACAATAGTGGCAGTACTACTAATCTTTATATATAAAAATTAACTGTCACATTGTTTGTCCGCGATGAACTCCTAAACCACTGTACTGATTTCAAAGAAATTTATCACACTGTGTACAGTTTTGTCCAACTTGAGAAATAGGTTAGATTTTATCCCGATAAGTGACCCGCAATATTTTTTAATACGAGTATAAAGATTTTTTATAGTACAAAGTGTCATCGGAGAGGGCAGAACAACGTCTGCCCGGCCAGCTAGTTAATATATATAATAGGAAACACTAGAGGGTTTTTTCTTGATGTCTTCTTACTTCTCTGCCGCTTGAGATTCGAATATTTATTATATACTAATATTCCCGTTAATTTTGAAAACCAATTTAATTACCTAAAAGCCTATATTATTCCGTTGGTTACATCATCACTCATTTTAGATGTGATTTTTGCAAAAAATTCAAGCTATTTCCAAAATTCTCTAGGTCTATTTTACTATCTCATACTAACGATCAGGAAGTATCTTCTTTTACTAAAAAAATATAGCCTTATGTTCTTATGAAGATCTTAATGAAGTCCAAAATAATCCGGCAAATAATATCATCAGAAAATTCGTATTAATATCTTATTAGAGGACTTAGCCACTTGATAGAATATCAAATTCATACCAGAGATTCACTACCCATTCTTCGGTACTACTATAGATTGGCATCAGATAAATTACGCATCATTATCGAAAAATTAGACGAAATGCTTGAAATCGGTGTAGTGGAATTTTGCGAGAGTCCGTGGTCTTCCTCCATACTACTCACGTCGAAAAAAGATGGTAAGTTAAGATTCTGCCTCGACAGCCGTAAACTTAATTGTATTAAGATCTTAATAAAGTCCAAATTAATCCGACAAATAATATCATCAGAAAATTCGTATTAATATCTTATATGAAAGAGTGGACTTAGTCACTTGATAAAATATCAAATTGATACTTCGAAATTGATTAGATTGGACTTCCATTTGGCACGATCCTGACACACCTCTCTCGCTTCATCCACATCCATATACCTACGCAAACACGCTCGTCGGTTAAAGGTAAAAAGGTAAAAACCACCGAAGCATTCCTTTCTTAATCCTGATCACAACATCATCTTGCAAACCACACTCTTCTCTTATCACACTATTTCTCACTCTGTCATTCAGATTCAGCCCTAGCATACTCCTTAACGAGCGCATTTCCACAGCATTTATTTTACTCTCATACTTCTTCTGCCACATCCAACTTTCACTACCACCGATTAAAGTAGGGACAAACACAGCATTGTGAATTTCCATGCGTGCCTTTTTGGAGACATTCTGAATTCCCACAGTAGAGTGTAGAGCCCCATTCACTTTATTTCCTGTGTTCAGTCGTCGTTCTGTATCCTTATCATATCTACCATCCCTGCTAAATACACATCCCAAAAACACAAACTCATCTACTTGCTTGACCAACTCCACTTATGTTCTTATTTCACATATCGTTTTACTTTCTCCTCAAAAAACCATAACTTTCCTCTTACTTGCGTTTAATTTTATTTCCTTTTCTTTTAATTTCCTGTTCATTAATGTAACCATCATTTGCAACACGGCCGTCGACGACGCAAGTATGACTTGATCATCGGCGTACAAAAGGCATTTGACGTTTAACTCACCCATACTTAACCCGTTTTGTTCTACTTTCAAATTTTCCAAACAACTGTCCATATATAGGCTGAACAGCCACGGGGAAGTCACACAGCCCAGTCTGACACCTTTATGGATGCCAAACCAGTTCGAGTAGGTCCAGTTGATCCTTACACAAGCACTAGAGCCCCCATTCAGAGACTTTAATACCTGTATCAACCCAGCGCTCAACGCAAATGAGTTCAGTGTTTGCCATAACACACCCCTGTCCACTCTGTCATAAGCCTTTTCCAAGTCCACGAACGCACAAAAACTTTTTGGTTTTTGGCTAAAAACTTCTCCGCGACCACGCACATGGAAAAGACCTGATCCGTTCATCTCATTCCCTTTCTAAATCCCGCTTGCACATCTCAAGTTTTTCCATCAGTTTCTTTCATAACTCTTTCAATTAGTACCTAGGCATACAGTTTTTCTACAATGCTAAGAAGGCTGATACCACGGTAGTTTTTACAGTCCTGCAGTGATCTTTTTCCTTTATATATTTGGACTATTACGGTTTTGCACCAGTCTCCCGGTACCCACTGAAGTTATAAATAAAAGTTGTAAATTAAACAAGGTGTACAGCAGTTCTACCACCACTCCTTCTCCAGCCCTTAACATTTCGAGAGATACTGCTTTCATACTTTTCATTGTTTTCATTATTTCATTTATACTTATCTTTCTATCCATTTCCTCTTCTTACGGAATTTCTATTTCTTTTAATTCAAACGTCTCACCACTCATAAACAAAGTATTCCTTCCATCTCCTATTCTAGTCTCGTATTGCATTAATTCTAGGCTGTTTTGAATGTCCCCTGGCAGTTCTTACGAGTTTCCAGAACATTTTAATGTTTGCCTGGAAGTAATCAGATATTCTTCTATCATTCTTATCCGTTCTTTCTTGATTTTTCCTTTCAAATACTTCTTTAACTCTCTTATTTAGATGTCTTAAGACTGCTTTTTTCCTTTCAATATCATCATTCATACCGCTAGAATTACTAGCCTTTGTTGCTAGTAAATCTAGCCATGCTATCTTCTTTGCTTCAAATTCCATCCGTACCTCATCATCCCACCATAACGTGTTATTTTTCCTTTCGTTCGTTCTCATACTTATACCACATACTTTGGTAGCTGCATCCACCAAACATTTCTTGACATTATACCAAACAGTCTCCAAGTCTAGACAACGGTAAAGAATTCGTAAGTGGGACTCTGAAGCACACACTTTCTAAATATAAAGTACCTAACCTACATTATACGTCCAAATACTTACCACACGTAAACATAGTAGAACATTATAATAAAATAATAATTACTGCAATATCCTCAAAATTGAAAATGGTCACAGAGTGTGGGTTAAACTAATTCCTCAAATTCAGTTCGCAATAAATAGTGCAGTTATTGAAGTCACTGGCTACACTCCCTCTTTTCTCGTTTATGGCAGAGAAATAGTTTCTTGTGGTACTTGGTGTAGTGTGAACTACGCAGATGCTGAGTGATGACATTATTTATGACCATCAAGACTCTTATGCTTAGAATTTAGGTTGCCTGTCTAGTATCTTTGACAAAATGCAAGCCCTTCTACTACAAACACATTCCAAAAATTGTCTTACAATTTACGTCGTCGGCCTGCCGAGTACAATGTAGGGGACATAGCATGGAAAAGGATATTTTATCAGTGTAATAAAGATAAATGTATAAAGATAAACACTTAATAAATTAATTAGTTCCAAAATTCACTAAAAGCAAAATTAGTACTAAGAAATCGCCACTTCATACACGAATTATCTGATATGACGGTAAATCTATAGGATATTGGCACATAAAAGACCTACAACTTGCAAATTATACGATATAAATATTTGCGTCAGTACCTAGTAGATTAGGAATAGATAAACGGATTTTACTACTAAAGACTACGCAAAACTACTGAACGGACTACTGTAACGGTGCATCTGAATGCACCCTTACAAATAATTATAATATTATAATTAATTAATCTTAAATAAATAAGAGTAATATATTTTAATCTTTAAATAAAACCAAATCAATTGTTACAAATTATTAATTTATAATAATTATTTTACGAAACCATAAAATAGTTAATTTAATCCGCGCACCGTGGACCATTTTGCTCACTGATCTCTAAATCAAACGACTTGGTAGGATTCGAACACGATCACGAGTCTCCGAGAGTCCACTCCTCGTTTATTTCTACCTGAGACTGCTTGAAGTTCGTAACGCGCGTGAGCCTAAACAAACGTCCGTTGAACTTGCTTACCTACATTCAAAATTTAAATTATTTAAAGTGCAGTTGATCCCGCTGGAGTAAGTTCTTATTTATTTAACAATAGCAAACATTGTAACTG
Source organism: Parnassius mnemosyne (assembly GCA_963668995.1). Classification (NCBI taxonomy): domain Eukaryota; kingdom Metazoa; phylum Arthropoda; class Insecta; order Lepidoptera; family Papilionidae; genus Parnassius; species Parnassius mnemosyne. The sequence goes on along the minus strand of CAVLGL010000001.1, from coordinate 4,778,651 downwards.
TTTTGTTTAATTTCTATCTCTTATGCTGAGGTTGCGTAGTGCTTAGGAATTTTTAACTTCCTAAGTTTTCCTAATGCTGACTTCCGTCTGGGATTCCAGGATTCACCTACCACCTAAGACGTACTTGATTGCCGTGCCGCGAGCTAAGGGAGTGTTGGCCTACCATCCTACCAACGGCCATCATTACCGTCGGGCTTGGGTATCTCGGCTCCTTCTGCTAGCTGGCTGTCTACGACCCTGAAGGAACAGCGCTTGGACTTCGCTTACCTACGTCAGGCCAGTGATCTCCTTCCTAGAATTTTACTTTGTACGTGTGCGGAAGTAAGATAAATATAAAATTATTAAGTGTTTTTAAGAACCCACCTACTTTCTGAACCAACCTAACAATACAGGGACATGCGAGGCTAAAATTATGATAACTTATGGGCGGCTCGCTTCGCCGTCAGTAGCAGTAATCATATGAAAGCGTGATATATTAAAAAAATAACTAATTCATAATATCTTTATCCTTAACTAGCTGGTACCCGGCTGGTGCAGCCGCAGAAGAAATAATTGTGGTAATATCGTTTTAAATTTGGAAGAGTTATATTATTAGGAATGACAATGCAAAAGGCCAGGTCAAGAGTACCCTAAACCGTAGAGCATGTATGAAGGGAATAATGAAAGTGGACGAAGCAAAACAAGTATGTAAGAATCGTAGCAAGTGGAAAGAACTGGTCTCTGCCTACTCCTACGGGAAAGAGGCGTGATTATATGTATGTATGTATGTACAATGCACGCCACCTATTGTAATTGTACTATGCCCATAACAGCCCATACGTATTCCAACCAAAATATAGCTGGCTTGGCTCTACCAAGTATAAAATAATAATAAACACGTATTGTCAGAAATTGGGGTATCTATGAAAACCTTAGTTAACACTTTCATTCGAAGTCAGATGTTCTGTTGGCAAGAATCCAACTACAGCCACTACAGCCCCAACGATACTAACGTCCTTTAATTGTTTCCTGGAATATTGCCTTCCCGGAACCCCTCCACTAACACTTAAATTTTATGGTATGGTATTAAAGTTCAAATTGACGTTTGAATATTATTACGAATCTTTTGTATGGGAATATAGAAAAGTGTTGTTTTTTGGACTTTTTTAAGGCAATTTTTTAAATTTTACTCTCCAAATTTTTTAAATTTATCTTTATAAATATATCATGGATTTGTATGTATTTTATGTTACATATGTACATACTTATATTAGGTATATTTATTACAATAAATATATCTATCTTTTATTAATACTTATTATAGGATGTACATTATACTTTTCAAAAGAATGTATTAATTAGTCTTTTTAACATAACAGTCTTTTAAGTATAGTTTCTTGTGTGTGGTTTTACATGTTTGCCCTTCTTCAACTTGCCTGGTGCGATATTTATGCATTATAGTTTATTTGTTTATATTTATTTATTTTATTTTGTCCTAAAGCAATTAGGTAATCTATTGTTTGATGCACATCCATTATTCTACATATATAAAATAATATTTCACAATTTGTTTTAAACTTTCATCTTACTTTTATACTTACTTAATACTTAAGTAGTCTAATCTGTAAATGTTTAATACGATCTAACTGTGTTTTGAATGTTAGCCCATAACTGCTCAATCCATAATTGATTACCGAGTTAGTCAGTGCATAATACAGTACATACACGACTTTTCGATTCATGAAATTGCTTAGGTGAAAGAATCTACCCAGTATTGATTGCAAATTATTACATACACTATTTGTGTGTAGTTTCCAGTTCATATTATTATCTACTGTCAGGACTAAGTATCGGTATTTAACTACTACATCTATGTTTGTGCTTAAATGAGGTATAGACACTCGTATGTATAACCAATTATATTTATGTTTATCTTACCTTGCTTAACGACGTTACTGTGGGGTGAACTTATGTACATAGGTTTTGTTTTAAAAAAGCTTATAATTATATCGTTATCATGTGCCCATTTAATTATACTTTCGAAGTCCTCATGTATGTATTTTTGTGCATCGTTCATGTTATTGGCTGAGTACATTAGGCACATGTCGTCTGCATACATAACTGTCTTACAATGTTTTATCACATTATTGACACTATTAAAATGCAAAATGTACCCAATCGGACCGAAAACCGATCCAGTTGGCACTCCAAGGCTCACGGTTACATTGTCTCCTGTTACTCCGTCGATCAATGTATATAAGGATCTATTTCGCAAATAGCATTTAAATCATCGGTTGCTGGGACCTCTGATACCACATGCATCTATCGCACGCAGTAGTACCTCGTGTTCCAGGGTGTCGAATGCCTTATTATAATCAATAAAAAGAGCAGTGACAAACTTACTCTCATTAAAATTGTAGTTGATTTATTGTCCGTGAATTATGCAAGCGCAGTGACCGTGCTGCGTATCTGTTAATATGTTATATTGCTCTAAGTAACAGCTTATCTGATTTACTATTATTTTTTCTATTATTTTATTTATTACTGACAATATAGCAATTGGTCTATAGTTACTATAGTCCATGTGGCTCCTCTGTTTTGTACATTGGTCGTATTATTGTTTTTTTTTTAATATATCCGGGTAAACTCCCCCGTCACATCATCACCCACACTCATATTTATAAATTTGGCTAATACTGGGCTTATTTCTTTTTTCTACAGACTTCAAAAAGGAGCCAGTACTCAATTCGACTGTACGTTTTTTATGTGTGTTACCTCATAACTTTTTACTGGGTGAACCGATTTCGATTTAATCGGATTCTTTTTTATTTAAAAGCTGGTACTTCACATGTGGTCCCATATAAATTTGATCTAGATCTGACCAATAAGTTTTGAATTATTCTTAATAATTTATATTGAATTCGGTTGTACAAAATTTTTAATTTTAAATTATTTGCAAATATTCTGAACACATAATTATATGCCATGGAAATATTTGGTACATGTGAGCGGAAAGCAGGCTCAAGGCCCGCATTTCCGAGTAACTATTTAATACCATTACATTATTTTATATAAATCTGTATTTTACATTCACATAACACCAGCCGATTCCGCGTTTTGAAGTATGTAAAACATTATTTCAAATTTAGTTCAATTCATATCAGTGAGATTATTTCAGCGATGAAATAAACCTATTTTACATTTTGTGAACATCCGGTTTATAAATAGTAAATACCCTTATACGGTTGATGGTAAAATATAGAGTACAATTACTTAAGTTTTAACGCTTAAATAAATATTTGTTTAAAGAAAATCTATATATTTTAATAGAATAAAGGTGACAAACCAGCATACCGTCCACCTGATGGTAAATGGATGCTGTGGCCGGTAGACGTGCCACATTTATCTTCGTTTAAGACTTATAATGCTGATGCGTTGTCACACCCGAGGACTGAGATGGAATGCCTCGTTTCCAGTAAGAAGGGTCTCCGATTCTCTACACGCACCTTACCATACGTAAAGAGCAGCATTAAGCTGCTATTTTACGCTGGTATTTTGTGAGAGCGTGGTCCTTCCCCGATATAGGCCACCCGTTCGTACTGCAACCACAAATAATATATCAATAAAGATAATATTCTTACACCGCAACTACACGGTAAATCAGGAGATAGACAGCAGCGTCGGTGTGTGTGTGTGTGTTTTATATATATGTTTATATATATATATATAGTGGTGTCGTGGGAAGAATCAGCAAGAAACAAGAAACCTAGCTAATATAGTAAAGATTATATTCACCAATTTATATTTATATAATATGCAATAAATAAGTATTTTACTTGGAATAATCTATACATATATCTATACATATAATAAATCTGTAGAAAAGTCGTGTCTGTAATTCTAATATATTCTTGAAAAAACAAGTCCAGGGGACTAAATAAAGGGTTCTGAATCCAAATTTGTGGTTTTTAGAATTTATGTCTGTCTGTCTGTCTGTCTTTGTATTCCGGATTCACGCAAAAATTACTCAACCGATTTACATGAAATTTTGTATATAGGTAGTGAGTAACCCCAGGGCAACTTATAGGCTACTTTTTATCTGATTACGGAACTTCAAAAAAGGAAGGTTAAGTATTCTATTTCCTTTAGATGTTACTTTTCTGTTATATCTTAATTATAGGCGGGATGATGAGTGTTTTTCAAATAAAAACCATATATGTAAATAAAGTTTAAAATATTATTATAATCTTGGTAAAATAATTTGAAATTACACCGATTTGATATTCAGAAAAGCGCCATCTATCATCAAATGGAAAAAGTAGTATATTTTGCCTGCAGTTACTAATAAATGAAATAATTTAAATAACTTACATTTATATGATTAAATGATTAGATTTTTAAAATTATTAAAAAATTGTAACGTTTAGTTTCCATGTATTTTTGTTATTTTATTTTAAAAGTGTAATAATTTAAATAGATAATAATGACGTCTATCAAAAATATGAAAATTGTTATGGTATTTATTTCAATTACTAATATATATGTTAAGTGATTGAAACTGGTCTGTCTGCAGTAGTTGCAAATTTTTCGTTATCATTGTAGTTTTATTAAAGAGATTTTTATGTATGTCGTAGCCAGGTCGTAGAATTGATCATATCTCATAAAGTAGTCTATCATTTCGTGAAATGTTGTGGTAATTTCATGATATTTAACACTATTTGTTGACCATGTCATGGTATAGCTTAACCAAATCAATGAATATAAATCGTTTGAACATATTAATAACTAAACACAACGTTGCTATTTCATAATATGGTCATATGACGATATCATTTAATTGTTTTTCACCGCTAGCGGCGCTGATGTATTTTATAACAGAAAGAGAACTTTTAAGAGTATTGACATCACTTTATTCATTATCGATATAATAAATAAATGTTCGCTTCTATTGCTGATATTACTAGACGGTATAGTTTTGGCTTGCATTATTCCATCTAATATTAGCGCCACCTACTTGCTTCATCAAGTCATCGATAAAATGAAATAATAAAATGCTACTGAATTTACGATGTAAATAATTGAATCATTAACATTACATTCATCCTGCGTTGGAATCAGCGCAGCGAACACTTTTTTGCTCAAAAACTCTGCGGCCTGTGCCCAGTAGTAACATATATGTAAGCTGCTACTTTTTTTACTTTTCATGGGGAATATATGCATTTTTTATTTCATTCGTGTTTTCGGGTATGTTGCTTTTTGTTTTCACTCGTTCATGAGTTTAGTGCTCCTCACGTTCACTTTGAATAAAATTTATCAGGAATAAAACTAATTTTAAGGATTTTATCGCGTTTAATTTTAACTTTTCAAATTGCCGATGTTTTGGTCACTTTACAGCACCCATGGTTACGGGACGGGCTGTAGAACTGGGGTGTTTGACGACTTGATGTCATCGTTAAAATAGAAAAGAACATATGGAGAAAAATGTTAATAATAATAATACATTTTGATTTCAAGACTATTTACCTTTCTTATGGATACATCGGAATCGGAAGACACGCCCGATATAAAAAATAGTAGATGTTTCTAGACATATGTATATATTCACGTGTTTCTGTAGCAAGTTACCAATCATCTACGTCTTATAGTATTTTCTAATGAAAAAAAGTATTTGAAAGACATAGAGACATAGACACTGAGGTGACAAAAATAGATAGAAATTTTCTAAATTTCGCACGGAACAGCATTTAATGATGTTCCTAAATTCAAGCACACGCGAGCGAAGCCGCGGGTAAAAACAAGTTTATTCATAAAACTGTACGATTTATTAATGAATGTTAAATAAAATAATAACTGTAAAAGGTAGTATAGTTTTTCACGAACTCTACGCTGATTTCGTAGGGAGCCAACTCAAATATTGGTTTATAAAGCCAGTGAACATTTCGCCGGAGTGTTTACTCTCTGTGTACGTCTCGTTCCGCTTTTATTAATTAGGCAATTTCGGTAGCAAATGTGCAACGATTCTAGTGAATTGGGAACACAAAAGATATATATATATATATATAACTACGTAGTAAGATATATGGTGAAAGTATTTTAATTATATGATTTCATAATTAGTCTCTGTCGGAGGCAACTGATGAACATGAAGCTCGCTATAGATTGCCTCATAAGGGTAATATTTTCCATAGTTGCTACGCTTGGTAGGCTGGTTGGTGACCGCAGTTTTTTTATAGTTGTTATTAAGACAGAATGAAAGGAGATAATGGATATTCTTACACCGTCACCGCTCAATGTTGTTGCGTACACGATCGAATTATTAATGTGTAGGCGATCGAGAGTGAACGAGAGTTTGCGTCACTCTAGAGGAGCATCGGTGTCGAGGTTGAATTGAGGGTACATCGAGAAATCTCCACTCGTTTGTCAGTATAAAGTCTAGTGTAGTTGCCGAGAGTGGGAGTTTCCACTTGCGCCATTCTACGAGTGAAGTCATTGTACGAGTGCTAAGACAGTATACTGGTTCTGTCCGCTGTGGTGATTCTTCTGGTACAGGCAAGTAAGATGGTGCTTTTGAGTGGCTGCATTGGGTTACACTAAGATGTGTGGTGTTGCTGTTGGTTTACATACTTTAGTGTTATCATGTAATTATGACCTTTACGTTACACCTGTGTGTAATCGTGACGGGTCGAACTGTAATTGCTCTATACTGAATGTGTATACAACTCGTGCGTGCCTAGAGAAGACATAATAGCCAAGGTATGTTTCTTTGGTGCTAGTTTTATGAGAAAGCTCAGCAAGCTTTGGCTATGATCGGAATTTCTCAACGCAATAATTTCCGTATTGAGGATAACTGCAGCTGAACCACAGTCATCGACATAGTGTAACGGATTAGTAAGCTGAAATGGCAACTGATCAATATTTCACTCATTTTGGTGGATAAAATTTAATCTAGGGCGTCCCTAGTCGACTTTGCCGTTCACTTATGAAACAAATTTGCTTTGTAACTCATTCTTCGTTCAATATTTTTACATGAACAAAACACCGAAGCATTCCTTTGTTAATCCTGGTTACAACATCATCTTGCAAACCAGACTGGCTAACTGTCTAATTATTTATAAATTTTTAGATATTTTACTTGATGAGTATTTTCGTCATGCTGCAGCCAGAATTGCGCTAATTCTGGATTTTACTCACAGAACTTCAAACCATTGACATAAAACCAAACTATGCTATGTTACTTATATATAACCTTCAACGTAATTAACGTTGCGCCAACCGTAGCATTTCGGACGACTCATCGCCAGTGATTGTACCTTTGAATATTCATTGAGAAACGCCCATTTGCATCTTCATTGACTTGATACATGGAGCTCTAACTTTGTCTGAAATTGTTGGTACTAGCGCAAATTGCTACCAAGTCTAAGTAATTATCATCATCATTTAACTGATATCATCATCATTATCTTCATATAACCGACTTGTAGCACTAGACTGATATTTTTTCCCTTTAAAAACTAATTAATCGTCTCGGTTTGTTTTAGACCTTACATAAATTAAATGGAAAGAATACTAAAAACAAAAGCCATTCGATTTGATTTTATTTCCAGGTCTTCCCCAATGAGTGTCATAAAACTCGGTCCCGCGTAGTGTTGCGTGCATTACAAGTACAATATAGTATTATAAATATTTATTGTATTATATACATATAATGATATTAATTATTATAATTCATCTCCATGTGTATGTACAAAAATTTTCATCAAAATCGGTACAGCTGTTTTGGAAGTGTTCAGTCACATACATACACACGCGCGGACTTGATAAATCCACACCACTGATTCGTCAGATATTGTTATGCCCATTTCCGTAGATGGCGCGACAAGTTTCACTCCAAATTCACTCTGGACTTTTTAAAGTGTGAATATAAAATCTATAATGGGCTCAAATTTTATCGTATTCTTTTTTGGTACTTTACCAAAATTCTGAATATGAGTCAGTTTGGATCATAAATTTTGAGTTCGTAAAAAACATGACTACATGTACCGGATTCTACCAGCAACTCCCTAAGTTTTATAAAAATAGTATATTTCCTGCTGTATAAAAACAAATACATTCAGTTTTTCAGAAATAATCCTTTAAGTTGAAAATTACATGTATTGAAAGATATTATTTATTTTTTATTAATTCCTTTAATTATTTATTTATTTATAATTTTTGAATGTGTGGTGTAGTGGCAATGCAGGTGTCGTATTGACAAGTGTAATAAAAAGAAGACGGGCATCAAAATCTAATAACTGGATGTCTGCAAGACGTGCCAGCTATGGCAAATAACGGCCCTTTAAGACAATTTATGAGGATGGCCTATGTTCACACTGACCTAATAGTCTTTAAAGAGAAAAAAGAAACTTTAACATTTAGCATTACTTAAAATGGTATTTGAATCATAATTATTATATTTTGAAAAATTTTCTCTAAAAAGATTTCGCCCTTCTCGATATTGAATCATCAAAATATTACCATACCACCCCACTTAGTATTATCGTGATTGATGATACACTTTGTAACTGCATTCTGCACTGCAGTGCTGCCTTAATGGCCACACAATCAATCAATTAATTTCATATGAGATATTTAGTTATAAAATATGATCATAGAAAATTGTAAAAAGCAAAAATATTAATTCAATTTAATAAAAATTTGTCGTGTAGTGGCATCCAACGAGTATCATTGTGCCCATTCCGGGATTTCATGGCTATCTTGGATGATCAGACAAAAACTACCCTAACCGGTGTCTAGCAGCACATAAAAAATTACCTCGGTAAATTTCGTGATGATTGGAACAAAAGTTTTTATTAAAATTAAATCCATATATGCCGCAGTTAAACAGTGCAATACAGCTTTACAATGTATAAAACTCTATCAGTTCACAGAGACAATTTTCAAATAGCAGTTGAATGTTGCCTATAGTCAGGGGTTTCCAAACTGTTAGTCTGAGAGCAGAGACTCCTTCTATCAAGCCCCAAAAGCCAAGACCTATATAGCTCGCCATAAATACACACTGTAGTTTTGAATTACAAATGTTAATTTCTTCATATTTTGTTAATATACAAGTTTTTTTTTGATGGCGGACCGATATTAGCATGCAAGCCGTAGTTTGAAAAACCCTTGATTTAAGTAGTTCATATTATTTTACTTACATTGTACCTGGTGCGGCGTTTGCGTGCATTTCAATCAGCCGTCAGTAGACCTAGATTTGGAAACAGTACTCGACCTAGTTAATGCAACAGAGAACTGACGGACGGATTTTATTGCTTTAAATTGACTTATTTTGATATTTCTGGTATTTTGAGTACTATGCAGCACCCATGATTACGAAAGGCTGGCCGCGCAGATTGAAGGCCTGTATTCAAAATCACGGAGGTCATTTTGAATAAACTTTAGTGTCGTCAGAATCTATGTTTTGTTAAGTTCACTTTGGTATATAAATGGTTAATATATATGGTATAATGAATAAACATGTTTCAATTATTTTATATTAAACATGTGACAGAATTTATGACTTGACTAGGTACATACACACATTTCACGTAAATAAACACCCAGATCCAGCAAAACCATTTGTAGGCCTACTAATGTTCCGTATGGAATTCAAACCTTGCTGAACCACAACCAAGCATCTTTTCTGCTTTACCAAAATACTACCAGACCTACTGAGTTACTAAAACTAAGTTAATAAAAATAAAAATAAATTAAAAATTAAAGGGGGATACCCCTACTAGAACCCCTATTAGAAATATGTTTTACGTTCTTGGTCGGTTATTGCATACCTAAAGCGCGAAGCGCGCAGGTATGTACGGCTAGGGCCCAAAAATTAAGATTTGATAAGCTGGCATACTTGACCAAGGTAAGATAATATTATTATTTTTATAATCACAGATTTTATTACCATATTTTGTTTCGCTAAAAGCACGCAGGATTTATATATAAATATACCTGTGCACGCCCTTAGGCCTTAGGCCCTTAGGGCCCATCAGCGGTAGATTCGACGGACAACTAAGGGTGGGGCTCGAAATGCCTATGGACAATTGACCTACACAATGGAGATAAGGCTAGGTAAATAAATAGGACGTACCTGGTTCCGATGCGAAGACTGCCCCAAGGCTTGGTTAGGCCGAAGGTAGGTGTAGGTGCATGTAAAGTGGCGTTTAGTGGTGTGTATAATGTTTGACCTGACTGGACCGTTGAAGTCTGAACGCAGATCCACAGGCGCTGCCTCTATTCCAAAGGTGATCTCTCAAAAAGGGGCGATTACCAATTGACAACTTCGGTCTTCATTTCACTATCTCAGTTTATGAATTTTATTATACACTATTTCAATCCATCAAATTTATTGTACATTTAATTAACTTCAAACTCAACTAAATCCCCGTTAATCGTAATCAAAAAAGTAACACACGGCTCGACTAATGGTACGGTGGATCAAAGTTCACTTCCGTTTTCACTCAGCAACAAATAATTTAACACCCAAATTCAGACGTTGATCGCAATCAATGTTAACTTCCAAAACAATTAACTGATCCGCACCGTCAATCTATTTTTCTAAACTCAACGAAATACTCGTCGGTGCATAAAACTTGCTAGCAATACCCGACACGATATAGAGGTTATAATATATATTATAGAGAACACGCCGTGCTAGTGCCTGCACTACAATGAATCACTTCCGACCCGCCCCGCAAGCAACCAATCCGATCTCGCGCGAACGTCAAACGGTAGGAAATTACTGCGCTGCGCGCCCCCTGCGTCGATTCTTGAAATTAGCGTTTAGCGCGAACAAACACCCGCCCCGGACATAAGGACTTATGTCCGCGAGCAAACCGGCAAGCGGGACAGGGTCGCGACGGTACGTTGCAAGACCGAATCTACAACCAAAACCTAGGCCACCTTAGGCACCGATCATGCGGGGAGATCTGTTTATGACTTTGCCTTGGCATATGGTCTGACACAACTGGTTACTTCGCCTACGCGGATTCCAGATGTGGAGGATCATACACCTTCCCTGTTGGACCTTCTACTGACCTCTCATCCGGACGAATATCTGGTTTCCGTCGATGCCCCTCTCGGCTCTTCGGACCATTGTCTGATCCGGAGTGTAGTGCCACTCACGCTCCCTTCGCGGTTGCGTTCTGCAGGTTGCCGCCGTGTTTGGCATTACAGGTCGGCGGATTGGGACGGAATGCGGTCCTTCTTTGCATCCTACCCATGGGGGCGGGTTTGCTTCTCGCCGGATGATCCAAGCGCTGTTGCTGACTCTGTCACTGATGTGGTGCTACAGGGAATGGAACTATTTATTCCATCATCTGTGGTACCCATCGGAGGCAGATCTCAGCCTTGGTTTGGTCGCTCCTGTAAGACTGCATTACGCAGTAAGCAGGAGTGTTATCAAGCCTGGGCTGCGGCTTCGGCGACTCGGGAGGTAAATACCAGCACACTTAAAAAGAAGTATAACTTCGCCTCCAGGTCCTTCAAAAGAGTTATTGCCAAGGCAAAGTCAGAGCACATAGGCAGAATTGGCGAGAAACTAGTTCGCCTTCCTTCAGGAATCCCTGCATTCTGGTCTCTCGCCAAGGCTGTTCAAGGGAATTTCTGTAAGCCATCACTACCATCTCTGCACAGGGAGGATGACTCACTGGCCCATGACGCAAAAGACAAAGCCGACCTTTTAGGCTTCCTTTTTGCGTCCAACTCGACTCTTGATGACGGTGGGAAAACACCGCCGACCATCCCGTGGTGTGAGTGCTCCATGCCGGATGTGCTGTTCTCACAGCGCTCGGTTCGCAAAGCACTGCTCTCCCTGGACATCCAGAAGTCGAGTGGGCCTGACGGAATCCCCCCAATTGTGCTGAGGACGTGTGCTCCGGAGTCGGCACCGGTCCTAACGGGTCTTTTCCGGTACTCCTACTCCCAAGGCGTAGTCCCGAATTCATGGAAGACAGTTTTTGTCCACCCGATCCCTAAAAAAGGCGACCGCTCAGACCCATCCAACTATAGGCCTATCGTGATCACCTCCTTGTTCTCCAAAATAATGGAATCCATTATTAACTGCCAGCTCATCCGGTACCTTGAGGATCACCAGCTGATTAGTGACCGCCAATACGGTTTTCGTCGGGGTCGATCAGCTGGTGATCTTCTGGTCTACCTGACCCATAGATGGGCGGAGGCAGTAGAGTCCAAGGGGGAGGCGTTAGCCGTTAGTCTGGACACTGCGAAGGCCTTCGATCGGGTTTGGCACAAAGCGCTTCTTTCGAAGCTCCCTTCCTATGGGCTTCCCGAGAAATAATGCAATTGGATCACCAGCTTCCTTGTAGATCGGAGCATCAAGGTCGTTGTAGACGGTGCATGCTCTGACTACAAGCCTATTAACGCTGGTGTTCCACAAGGCTGTGTGCTATCACCAACGCTGTTTCTTCTGCATATCAATTAAATGTTGCTAACTGGTAACATTCATTGCTATGCGGATGACAGCACTGGTGATGCTCTATACACCGGCCGTGCCAATATTTCTCGGGAAAACGTCGCTGAGTACCGGAACAAACTTGTGTCTGAAGTCGAGTCTTTGCTGAACAAAGTCTCGGATTGGGGGCGACTAAATCTAGTCCAATTTAATCCTCAGAAGACACAAGTTTGCGCGTTTACCGCTAAAAAGCACCCCTTTGTCGTATCTCCTCAGTTTCAAGGTACTCCCCTTCTTGCCTCAGCCAGTATCGGTATCCTCGGAGTCGACATATCGAGTGACGTGCAGTTTCGTGGTCACTTGGAAGGGAAGGCCAAATTGGCCTCTAAAAAGCTTGGCGTGCTCAGCAGAGCGGGACAGTATTTCATGCCGGCACACCGCCTGCTACTTTACAAGGCGCAAGTTCGGCCTCACATGGAATCTGTTCCCATCTCTGGGCAGGGGCTCCCCAGTGCCAGCTCCTTCCACTTGACCGCATCCAACGCAGAGCGGCTCGAATTGCCGACGACCGAGCCCTTTCCGATCGGCTCGATTCATTGGAACTGCGAAGAGATGTTGCATCCCTTTGCATTTTCTTTCGCATCTACCATGGGGAGTGCTCAGAGGAATTGTTCGGATTAATCCCAGCCGCCAAATTTCACGAACGCACATCGCGGCAGAACTCCCGATACCATCCACACCATCTGGATGATTGGCGGTCCACCACTGTGCGATTTAGAAGATGTTTTCTTCCTCGCACGACCTCCTTGTGGAATCGATTACCATCAGCGATTTTTCCGGACCGATACGACTTAGGGACCTACAAGGAAAGAGCGTAATCCTTTTTAAAAGGCCGGCAACGCATCTGCGATTCCCCTGGTGTTGCAGTTGTTCATGGGCGGCGGTAGTCACTTACCATTAGGTGAGCCGCATGCTCGTTTGCCCCCTCTCCTATAAAAAAAAAAAAGGCACCCCATCAGATCTTGCAACCTTAACCACCGCCTTAAAAATAACGCCCCAATGTGGGCAAGCCGGAGGGTCTAACCTCCACTGGATGCCCTTCCTGGACATCGCAGCACATAAATAAGTCCTGTTACTGGACAGAAGTCCGACGACCTCTTTCAAACACCTATCTATGCCCCTATGATTCGTTCCGCAATTCGACCGGATCAGGTCTGCAAACAGCGACGCGATACGAAGCGGCCCAGCATGGCCACTTAAGCTTCAGTGCAGAGGACACCCACAAGTTCCATCTGAACGGCGTTTGTGGAGAGGCAAACGGGCAAACTGCTGCGGGGCTCTACCACCGTTAAATTTTTAACGGTGGTAGAGCCCCGCAGCAGTTTTTGCCATTGCACCTATGGGCCGGCTCGAGCCGGGTTGGTACCATGACCTCACAGAATACCGGCGAGAAGTAGAGGCTCTGCTTCTGCGTTTCGTCTGGTGAGTGCAGGTGGCTGGAGGCCCAAATCCCCACCCCCCCATCATCATGGTAGCGGAATTACACAGTAGACTACCCCAGGAGCGTACCAGTACCCCTGGAGAATCCCTCGCTGAGCATCCACGAGCATGTTATTCCAATCCTGAGCGTGGGTGCTCAGGCTGCCCCGCATATTCTGGGGGGGGGGGGGGCAAATTTCCGCTCAAAAACAAAACTGCTTGGGTCAAACTGAGCAACAATACCAAGGCGACCCCTGCCACGCTATCCGTGAATTTCTGCAACATCAGGGGACTTCACTCTAACCTAAACGCCGTCCACTACCATCTCGAGACGGCGAAGCCGGCCTTGCTCTTTCTGACCGAGACGCAGGTTTCCTCTCCGGCTGATATTTCGTATCTCTCCTACCCGGGGTACAAATTGGAGCACTCCTTTGTGCCTCGGGCTGGAGTTTGCGTATATGTCAGAGAGGACATCTGTTCTCGATGCCTCGGCAGTGTTGAAGGTTCAGACCTGTTCATCCTTTGGCTACGCGTAGACAGCGACGACCATCCGCGCGTCTACGGGTGCATCTATAGGTCCCATAGCGGTAATGCCGAAACAGACCGACTCATCGACCACGTCCAAATGGCTACAGATTCCTTGCTACAACAGGTCCCATCCGCAGAGATCGTGATCCTTGGCGATTTTAACGCCCACCATGCCGAATGGCTCGGTTCACGTTTAACTGATCATACGAGGAGATCTGTTTATGACATTGCCTTGGCATATGGTCTGACACAACTGGTTACTTCGCCTACGCGGATTCCAGATGTGGAGGATCATACACCTTCCCTGTTAGACCTTGTGCTGACCTCTCATCCGGACGGATATCAGGTTTCCGTCGATGCCCCTCTCGGCTCTTCGGACCATTGTCTAATCCGGAGTATGGTGCCACTCACGCTCCCTTCGCGGTTGCGTTCTGCAGGTTGCCGCCGTGTTTGGCATTACAGGTCAGCGGATTGGGACGGAATGCGGTCTTTCTTTGCATCCTACCCATGGGGGCGGGTTTGCTTCTCGCCGGATGATCCCAGCGCTGTTGCTGACTCTGTCACTGATGTGGTGCTACAGGGAATGGAACTATTTATTCCATCATCTATGGTACCTATCGGAGGCAGATCTCAGCCTTGGTTTGGTCGCTCCTGTAAGACTGCATTGCGCAGTAAGCAGGAGTGTTATCAAGCCTGGGCTGCGGCTTCGGTGACTCGGGATGTAAACACCAGCACACTTAAAAAGAAGTATAACTTCGCCTCCAGGTCCTTCAAAAGAGTTATTGCTAAGGCAAAGTCAGAGCACATAAGCAGAATTGGCGAGAAACTAGTTCGCCTTCCTTCGGGAACCCGTGCATTCTGGTCTCTCGCCAAGGCTGTCCAAGGGAATTTCTGTAAGCCATCACTACCATCTCTGCACAGGGAGGACGACTCACTGGCCCAAGACTCAAAAGACAAAGCCGACCTTTTAGGCTCCCTTTTTGCGTCCAACTCGACTCTTGATGACGGGGGGAAAATACCGCCGACCATCCCGCGGTGTGAGTGCTCCATGCTGGATGTGCTATTCTCACAGCGCTCAGTTCGCAAAACACTTCTCTCCCTGGACATCCAGAAGTCGAGTGGGGCTGACGGAATCCCCCCAATTTTGCTGAGGACGTGTGCTCCGGAATTGGCACCGGTCCTAACGCGTCTTTTCCGGTACTCCTACTCCCAAGGCGTAGTCCCGAATTCATGGAAGACAGCTTTTGTCCACCCGATCCCTAAAAAAGGCGACCGCTCAGACCCGTCCAACTATAGGCCTATCGCGATCACCTCCTTGTTCTCCAAAATAATGGAATCCATTATTAACTGCCAGCTCATCCGGTACCTTGAGGATCACCAGCTGGTTAGTGACCGCCAATACGGTTTTCGTCGGGGTCGATCAGCTGGTGATCTTCTGGTCTACCTGACCCATAGATGGGCGGAGGCAGTAGAGTCCAAGGGGGAGGCGTTGGCCGTTAGTCTGGACATTGCGAAGGCCTTCGATCGGGTTTGGCACAAAGCGCTTCTTTCGAAGCTCCCTTCCTATGGGCTTCCCGAGAAATTGTGCAATTGGATCACCAGCTTCCTTGCAGATCGGAGCATCAAGGTCGTTGTAGACGGTGCATGTTCTGACTACAAGCCTATTAACGCTGGTGTTCCACAAGGCTGTTTGCTATCACCAACGCTGTTTCTTCTGCAAATCAATGATATGTTGCTAACTGGTAACATTCATTGCTGTGCGGATGACAGCACTGGTGATGCTATATACAGCGGCCGGGCCAATATTTCTCGGGAAAACGTCGCTGAATACCGGAACAAACTTGTGCCTGAAGTCGAGTTTTTGCTGGACAAAGTCTCGGATTGGGGGCGACTAAATCTAGTCCAGTTTGATCCTCATAAGAAACAAGTTTGCGCGTTTACCGCTAAAAAGAACCCCTTTGTCGTATCTCCTCAGTTTCAAGGTACTCCCCTTCTTGCCTCAGCCAGTATCGGTATCGTCGGAGTCGATATATCGAGTGACGTGCAATTTCGTGGTCACTTGGAAGAGAAGGCCAAATTGGCCTCAAAAAGCTTAGCGTGCTCAGCAGAGCGGGACAGTATTTCATGCCGGCACACCGCTAGCAACTTTACAAGGCGCAGGTTCGGCCTCACATGGAATACTGTTCCCATCTCTGGGCAGGGGCTCCCCAGTACCAGGTCCTTCCACTTGACCGCATCCAGCGCAGAGTGGCTCGAATCGTCGATGACCGAGCCCTTTCCGATCGGCTCGATTCATTGGCACTGCGAAGAGATGTTGCATCCCTTTGCATTTTCTTTCGCATCTACCATGGGGAGTGCTCTGAGGAATTGTTGGGATTAATCCCAGCCGCCAAATTTCATGAACGCACATCGCGGCAGAACTCCCGATACCATCCACACCATCTGGATGATTGGCGGTCCACCACTGTGTGATTTAGAAGATGTTTTCTTCCTCGCACGACTTCCTTGTGGAATCGATTACCATCAGCGATTTTTCCGGACCGATACGACTTAAGGATCTTCAAGAAAAGATCCTACTCCTTTTTAAAAGGCCGGCAACGCATTTGCAATTCCCCTGGTGTTGCGGTTGTTCATGGGCGGCGGTAGTCACTTACCATCAGGTGAGCCGCATGCTCGTTTGCAAATTCTCTTATAAAAAAAAACGAATCGCGCAGATAGTCCTTAGTATGATTTTTCAAGCAAGTAGGCATAACCAAGCCATCTACCATATAATCATTTAATCAATTGTGAGGCAGCTGATTTCAATCTGATAATTTCCCAACTAGCTAGCCCTTTTAGACATGTAGTCCTATGCTCATATTTCAACCAAGTTTCAAAAGCATCAATGTTCAACTACTGAATTAATTCAAACAAATTAATTTACCGATGCGCATAGATCAAACAGACAATTTAAGCAAAACGACAAACATAAGAGATAGCCAAAAGAAAAAAAAATTCTTTTCATAATAAATATCTTCGACAATGCCAACAAAAGGTGAAAACAAAGAGAGGATTGATTTTTATTTCCTTCGGCACATATAGTGTAACAATATTTCAATTTTCTCTTCAACAAAGCAAATTTCAATTGAATATAGCCATTTCGGTTGATAAACCAGGGTGAAATCCAAACTGTGCATCATGGAACTGTAGATGTTATCTTAATTGAATATCAGTAAGACCATCCAGAACCTTAGCA
Organism: Parnassius mnemosyne; assembly: GCA_963668995.1. NCBI lineage: Eukaryota > Metazoa > Arthropoda > Insecta > Lepidoptera > Papilionidae > Parnassius > Parnassius mnemosyne. The sequence goes on along the minus strand of CAVLGL010000001.1, from coordinate 4,760,979 downwards.
ATGACAGTTGCTAATTAAATAGACCTGTAATTACTTAATTTGGATGCGTCCCCCGTCTTGTTCTTTATTATAGGAACAACTACCGTTTTCATCATAGCTTCAGGCAGGTAAGAATGGCTCATGCAGAAAGTAAACAACATGGCGAGCACTCTTGACATATGGACACCTGCATTCTGCAAGTGTTCTATGCTGAGTAAGTCATGACCAGGGGATTTTCCTCGCTTCATATTTCTCACTACCTGAGCAACCTGTTTCAAGTGAATCGAATAACCGGTTTCACTAAACAAGTACCTTCTATCTCCGTCGCGGTCTTCATAGTTTTCAATGTAGAATGCACCATGAAATGCTCCCTAAATAAATTGTCAACTTTATACTCACTGAAACACTTAGCTTTGGATTCAACTTATTGGTCTCCTTCCAAAATTTACTAAAGTTTTTTGTGGCATGTTGTGATGCAAGAATGTCCATTTTTGTTTGGGTTTCATTATTGTTACGCCACTTGAGCTGACATTTAAACAAACTTTGCGAGTCTCGCATTTGTTCATATACTTGACCAGACGTAGTTTTACCTTGATCGACCCACTCATGAAACCGAAGCCTTGCCTCCTTATGTGCCTTTTTGCAATGTTTGTTACAGCCTGTCACATACCTTTTCTTCTTGTTTATACTTATATAATTTTTAGAACATTCTACTGCAACTTCTCTGAGTACGCTTACTACATTATATTAAAGTTTATCAATTATTTTTCTAATTTCTATATTATCACACATTCTATCTGCGCAATCTTGAAAGTCACAAGGAAAATCGACATCACGCAACTTAGTTAAACAGATGTGTAGATACCTATCTACCTGCTCTCTATCTCTTTCACCCCAGACAGTTCTATCCGGAACTGAGGCTCTTAATTGTACTTTACCTACCAAAATATTAAGGCCATATAACAATTCGACTGCGAAATGATCGGAACATGACACCTCATATCGTATATTTGCGCCCAGAATGGTATCCTTTGCGACTTCAGTAGTGATTACATGATCCAACCATGACGTAGTTTCATAAGCATTGCTAAGAATTTTATATGTACCTGAATCTAGCCCCAAACATTCTATGTCTGCACAAGTCCACCTTTGTTCAGAATAGAACTTCAAAAGCTCGTCGCCAAACAAAGCGCCTGGATTAGCGTTGAAAGCGCCTAGTATGTACACTGTTTCTATACTACACGTATCTATGATAGCACTAATCTCACCGACGCAATTTACAAAAGCATCCAAATTGTCAGGTCTATCCGTTGGCATATACACCGACATCACCAATAATTCACGATCATCTAACATTACCTTTACAGCTACTATACGCTCACTGTCACAGTCTACGACCGAAACCGATGGGAAAACACTTTTACGCCAAAGAAAAGCCACGCTGCCATACGGTCTGCCCTTCAGCATACCCGATGTAGTATCCACAGAAGATTTCTCAGTGTACACAAAATTCTGATCTATTTCCCCTAAGTATGGAATGTCGTCCGGTAATAGCCATGTTTCTTGTAAGGCTAAAAAATCTGCCGATTGACACAATGTTCGAAAGTACTCGACGGAGCTCTTAACTGAATAGAAGTTAAAACTCACAAACTTAGTTTGATTTATTCTTTTGTCTATTCTACAATCCATTTACTTTGTTCTTAAATACAAAAAACTTTCTGACCGTTATACCCTCAGGCCATAAAGTGTATTCCAGAAACAGCGAGAGCTTGACACTAGGTACTTGCATCTTACGAGTATAACAACTGTACGGCCTCTGCAACTTCGGTTTAATCTTTTGCAAAGTGACACGAACTTGAGTCTTTTCTAATATGTAATCAATAATATCCCTCTCTGATGTACTTCGGTCAACATTATTGATCAACAGTGGTACCTGTATAGCCGCAGCTTCAAACTTTTCGCTACCTGTATTTCGTGCTTTGCCTTCCAATGTGTTATAGCGATTTTTAAATTTCTTTTGTTGAACTAACACTCACTGCTCTTTCGGCTTCTCAGTTTTCCATTACTTCCCTGTATTTATTACATACGCAAAGGTATTAGCAAAAGTATTAGCAGCACCTGTAGGCGAAGACATCACTTGATGATGCGCATATTTAACGCAATCCGCTCGAATCATTCGCGCAGGCGATCGTATCACTCACGTTTAAAACAGCATTGCTAGCCACTTACGCTGCACTTAGTCACTTGCGCTTGGTCGATCGGGGTGGGAGTCTCCGGGGCGGATGCGTGTTCATGCGAGGTGGGCCCCGCTAGTTCTCTCGCATCGACACAAGTAGCTCTCGACAAGAACTCCTTACGCTCGACTTGACTATGCGTTATATTTTTCTCCTCATCCAAAATTAGTGATAGAACGTGTCGTGAAGCGACAATTAAGAACAAAAAGAATCTAACCTAAGAGCAACAAAACAACAAAAATACAACAAAAACAAATAATATATTTAAGATTCAAAAGATATTTACAATTTTATATAACAAAAATGGAGTATGAAGATGAGGATGGATGATGTGATTTACAAATTATTTAAAAAAAGGTAATAAAAAAAAGAGAGATTAGTGCCGAAGCTGAGTCTGAAGATCCAAGGTGTGCTCTCAGCGCCTGGAACGAGCACGCACGGCGTAGGTGAGAAGTCGTGGGCGTCTCTAGGCGACGACCTCCGGTGAATGTGGTAATTGCAGGATCCGGCGATTTCAGGCCAGACAGGGGCTTTGCAGGATCCTCAGCGGCTTCAGACAACACAGAAGCCTGCAGGATCCGGTGACTGCAGGCGGGACAGAGGTTTGCAGGTTCCGGTGACTTCAGGCGGAACTGAGGTTTGCAGGTTCCGGCGACTCCAGGTAGAGCAGAGACTTGTAGGATCCCGGCGACTTCAGGCAGAGAAACGGTTTGTAGAGTCCAGCGACTTCAGGTAGAGCAGAGGTTCGTAGAGTCCAGTGGCTTCCGGCAGGACAGAGGCTTGCAGGATCCCGGGGCAGTGCGGCCCCGGGATAAGGCCTTTAGGAGATGCTTCCAATTCGAGAACTGAAGCGAGACTGCCTTTCTTCACCGATTGTTCGGCTTTTATACCTTTCTAGAGAGAACGGAAAAATTATTTAAATTAAACGCAAATTTTTTGTAAATGGTCAAGAGAAAAGAGTATTTATGTGGAATTATCGAAATAGAAACAACAGACCGGTAGCAAATTTGAATATAATTGCTATGGAGATCAAATAAACAACAATGTCAAAACATGTCAAATTTTGGTTTTAGGCTTATAATAAGAAAACGGCAAGATTTAAGTGGAAAATGAGATATTATTGATATAAGAAAAAAGGTAGCGCAACTGTCCACACAAAGCCCGAGATTGTAGAGTTACGGAAAACTAACTAAAAGATCGAAAAAAGGTAGACTCCATTGACACCAATTTAAAAGTGCTGATAACATTATCATAAGGAAATACGAAGTAGAAATGATTTGTTATTGTGTTCTTATGGTTTAAAATCGTTACAGGATCCTATGGAAATAAAGGTGATGTAAAATATCCAGTTTTGAAGTGAATACAGAAAATCGAAAGAGAATGGAAAAATGAATTTAAAATAATGTAAAATGATAAGTAAGTAGCATAACACTACAAACGGCAGGCCCGCTATCCGAAAAATAACTATTTGATATACTTCCACCTCTCTTTCTATTAACATGACAGTCAAAGTTATTATTCATCAACGATGCATTTTTCAGGTTAGTAAGCTCAACTTTAACTTCATTTAACTTCTCTTCAGTTACATACGATTCATTTATTGTCCTTTACTCATTTTACATGACAAGCAAATCTTTTAATAGTTTTGTCGGATTAATATGGTCAAAATGGACAGGGGGTAGTTTCTGTAAGTCTCTTGCAACAAAAGTAGGAAATAAATCCGGATAAGTCTCTTTAAAAAGACTTAAAACATCAAATAAATCTCTCTTCGAGCGGCCATCCTTCTTTCGATTTATCTTTTTCTTTGAGGTAGGCACTGACTCGAATAGTAATCTCTTTGCACTTTCAATTTCTTCCGCAGAAAAAGATGTCATACATATACGCACTTAACTTTCCTCATTCATAACGTCTTCTTTATTTTGAACAAAGGCTAATATCTCACTCACTACTAAATTACATTGATTGCATATTACAATATTATTAGACGTCATCTTGTTGCGTTGACGGCGATAATGGTCGGTGGCTAAAGTGTGTCTTTAACAACCGATTTCAAGCAAAGATTTCCATTCCCTTCAACACTGAAAACGTCTGTGGATATATAGGATTGGATACCGCAACGAAATATTCACTGATATACCGACATCGTGAGAAAACCTCCATAATAATTAAATAAAATGTTAATGACTAATTAAACAATTTTTAAATTTGCTTAATAGTGGACTAACTACCCATAATCCTTCCAGAAATGACCGTAACTTAACTTTTTTCCGAGCGCCGTCTAACTTAGGGGCTAAGCGCTCGCTGTTAATTTCACAGTACAGTAGTGACCGTGGTTCGATCGCCGCCGGTACCAATTAAATTGTTAATTGCAATTTAAAGTGCTAATTTAACATGTGCCCGGCGGTGAAGAAAAACATCGTGAGGAAATCTGCCTGTCTAAAAACAAGCATTAGAGCAACGAGGCAGATATTTACTTGCCCTAAAACCCTCTCAGAAATGAGAGGAGGCCTGTACCCAGCAGTGGGTCGTATATAGGCTATAACTTTTTTGTACTTTTTGGAGCGAAGTGCTTTATCACATGGTACGAATTTGACGGATAGGGGCTAGGCGAGAAAAAGTGTAAGATTTTTTCCGTCACGACCCCTTTTCGTGCGAGCGCGAAAGGGGATCGTAACGTTTCGTTTTAGTGCGAACGAGATGGAATATTTTCCATCCCCCCGCGCTTTTACTAATTTTCCCATGAAAGAAATATTATTTTAATGATGCTTTATTTTAATAAACGCCATTAATTCTTTATTTGTATTTGTCAATCAATAATATAATAGTTTATCAATTATAATATATCTACTACGAATGGAACTTTGCTCCAACCGAGTGTTCCACGAAACTCGAGCATGTTTTTTTCTATTATAAATTTTACTTATATTTAATATAAACTATTAATAACAAATGAACTTACAGTTCACCTGATGGTAAGAGGCTGCCGCAGACCATATACACCTGCAGCAAACTGCACACAAAGGAGGTTACAGATTGGTTGCCATCTTTGAGGATTAAGATAGAATGCCTCATTGCCTGTAATTATTATAATACTTGACAGCAGAAATGGGCAAGAGGGTAGTAACCACGCAGGCAGACGTCTTTGGAGAATAGAATTCCTAAAACGCGATGTAAAAATTTTGTATAGTTAGAAGGGAGAAAAGTACAAAGACAAATAAATATTTTATGTTTTTTTCCTTATTCCTTCTAACCGAGGTTAAGATTTCTTAAAAAAACTTAGTGTTCATATATTTTCTTAATGATTCCCAAGTCTCTAAAACTGCACCGTGTCTCATTAAGTATCATATTAAATTTGCTAGGGCTATGGACCGCACTCTAAACTCATAAATCCAGACAAGGTTGAATCTCATATAGTAACGTGTTGCTTTAGCGCAGCCATTAGATTTGACTTTGTACTTCGTGGTACCTCTAGGGCTGAGCGATCTCCTTAATGCTCATAGCACGTGAGTGACCCAAGTTTGTTCGTCATCGGTTTCACCAAAATGATTTCAGATGTTTTAAGATACTCGTTGACTCCGGGCCACTACTGAGAATTTTTCCACGTTATCGGCGGTAAGAGATAACATTACGAGGAAACCTACATGTCTGAGAAATTTGAAGATTTAAAAAAACTGAAGTTCGCCATTACTCATTAAAACAACGTGGTGCCCAGCAGTGGGACTTAAATGTGAACTTACTTTACCTTATAAGTGCTCACAAATGTTAGTATTAAGGGTAAAACTTGCCCTCTCGCTCTACCGCCTCCGCTCTCCTGCTCACGCTGTGTAGCGCAGTGGTTTTGGTGAGTTTTTCGCCGCTAGCTTTCAGATCTTGCCATCTGTTTCCCATAGACGGTGACCCTCTTGTCATCCTCCACCAATTTGGTTTCCGAGCGAAACATTCTTATCCCCAACAAGTTCACCATATTGTGGAATATATCCTCAGCGGTTTTTATCCTCGTCGTCATAAGACCATCGCGGTCTTTTTCGACACTACAGAAGCATTTGATAGAGTCTGGCACGAAGGCTTTAACTACAAATTATATGAAATAGGTCTTCCTGATCGTCTTATAACATCTCGTGGCCTCTTACCTGAAGGATCGTACCTTTCATTTTAGACACGAAGGCACGCTTTCCTCTCAGTGCTCCATCAAAGCTGGTGTCCCTGACATAGTAAAATGTCCCTCCTAAACAAGCAAACCTTATATAAGGTCTGTATACGACCAGTCATGACTTACGCGAGCCCTATATTTGTTCACGCTGACCTCAAAATCATTAATGAATTCCAAATAGTTCAAAAACTCTTCTGTCGTCGAGCTACGAATGCACCTTGGTGCGTCCGTAACGCCGACCTCCATCGGGACTTAGAGCTCCCTACAATTCCACAATTTCTAAAAACACTCTCTGAGAACTTGTTGAACTTTTTTACATGGTAGAGCCATGCTGCAGCTATGTTAGTAGTATAGTTGTAGCACAAATGATTCGGCTCGACCGGGGAAGGACCACGCTCTCAAAGAATACCAGCGTAAAATAGCAGCTTAACACTGCTGTGTTTCGTATGGTGAGTGTAGAGAACCGGAGACCCGTTTTACTGGAAAATAGGCGTTCCATCTTAGTCCTACGGGTGACAACGCATCGGCATTTTGATTCTTAATCGAGGATAAATGTAGATGTCTATGGGTCACAGCAACCACTTACCATCAGGTGAACTGTGTGCTCGTTTGTCACCTTATCCTATAAAAAAAATACTTCTTCAAAGTCTCAGAGTCTCACTGCAATCATACCATTCGTGAGGCAGCTACTTATGCAGCCCCACTCCACTCTCGCTATCGAGTCCGCAGGCCGAGAAACTCTCTCTCGGACCCGCCAAAAAAACTTTAAACCAACCTGAACTGCCTCCTGGTGGCTCAGGCCGATTCTTCTTAAATTTGCCTTAGTAGGCTCCCCCTCAGCGGCTCTTAGCCACCTGCGCCCCCTTTTCCCAAAAGAGGGTCGCTTCCTATTCGGCAGAAAGGCCTAATAAGCCAATGCCAGTCTCACAGGTGGTGTTTAGTGGGTACACAGAGGGTGATTAGGTTAGGTTAGTATCAGTGAGTCCCACATAACTACGACAGCCGGCTGTCGTGGTATGCATAAAGCATTCACCGCCTCCTCGCGTTAATAGGGTAGCCTTTTTCAATTGCTTCTGGGCGCAAGAAAAAAGTTATTTCACGAGTCTTAATGGTTTGCCGTTATTATGTCAGTCGTGGCAACTCATTTAATTTTTTTATTTATATGCTTACATAGTTTTAAGAGTATTTCTTAACACACAATGCTCCTTTTGGTACCCAATCAACAAACCGTAGAAGGTGTTACACTTAATAATTGCCTTACTGCCAGTACTCACGAAATAATTATCATCTTCACAAGGTAAAATATCTTGTTACTTCCTAACAATTTGCTACGTTTAAATTCTTTGACTATAGCTTAAGAAAAGACCGGAACAAGAGTTCTTCAGAGAAGGAGACTCGAAAACTATTCGCAAATCGAAAACATTAGAACTGATATGACTCGCTCCTCCATTCTGCATGTTGCAGGATATTAAAGTATAATATTGTTCTGTTTAAAATTTCTGCTAAAATATGGAACAACAGCGGATATTGATATATTTATAAACTTTAATTCAAACCTCAAAACTCCTGTCAAAAAGATTACGATTAAAATTGAACATGACCAGATAGCTCTTTTATAAGTAGCTTAAAAACATGTTTTAACAAAGCGTACTATCACTTCACATGTAAACGCACACGTATCAGCACACACGTTAAAAAGATAAAACCAAATGCTGAATTCGAAAAAATATTGTGAACCACTCCCCTTACTCATGCATACTTAGGCTAACTTGCAGTGGTTAATGTGACCGGAAGTTACGTTGATAGCATTGCTCGTATTCTTTCGATGAAAATAAATAAATTAAAAAATATTAAAAATAAATAGCATGTGTCAAGTTATCCTCAATCTTAGTTGTCCTTTGTAAATATTTGAACAAAGCAGGATCAAAAACTCGTGTAAGGATTGTTTGTAAAGGACTTCTCGATCATAATACCTTTTTGTTGTGTTCATGATTAAAAAGTCCAACAACATTACATAATGTAATGTCCTTCAAACCGAATTTTGGTCACGGCGGTCAGTCTCAACAGATAATAGTACTAGTGACCGAGTGCCCGAGGGTATGTGCAAGCACAGGTGTACTCTCTATTACCCTTACAGACAACAAACTGACACGTTCGGAAAGATATCAGGCGCAGGACCAAGTGCTTTACGTGCTTTCCTCCTTTCAGAATAGTAATAGATTAAAAAAATTAATTTGGTTAACGAAATTTTACTTTCGTACTTCGAAGAAATTAATATATTTAATTTCACACGCATGGAATGAAACATAGTGAAGTATTCTAGACTTTGGTTCTATACGATATCTCGTACAATTTTCAATTAGAAAGTATTTCGTCTACTTCAGATATGATATTTGAGAGGTTAGATATGCAACAAGGTTCGATAGAGCAACTGTTGGAAAGTTGCCAGAAAGTACACAGCTTGATATCGAAAATTTAGGGTCAATGAAAACAAAATTGTGCAATTTATAGGAGCATTAGAAACAAAGGCTTAAGAATTTATATAAGTACACAATTACATATTTTATTAAAGAAAAAAAGAAAAACAACTTCAAATATATAATATGGATATAAATATTTTCTTATAACTCTAACAAGGATGACGAACTAGCCTTCAGTCCACTTTAAGGCAAGTAGAGGCTATAGCCCATAAAATATAATAGATTTTTTTTGGGATAAGGGTGATAAACGAGCACAAAGTCCATGTGATGGTAAGTGGTTGCTGTAGCGCATCGATTACGAATCAAAATGCAGATGCGTTGTCACCCGTTAGGACAAGATGGAATGCCTCATTTTCAGTATCCGGTCTCTACACTCACCATACGAAACACAGTAGCCATAAGCTGCTATTTTACGCTAGTATTCTGTGAAAGTGTGGTCCTTCCTCGGTCGAGCCGACCCATTCGTGCTACAACCATAACATAGGTGCACCATGGCTCTACCACGAATTTTTTTTCAATATAAATCACATGTTATTCTTATAAAATGTCATTCTTTACTTTACCACTTCCCATAGTTACTTACATACTATTCTCGATCACCCTTGAGAAGAACTAAGATATTACCATTTATTACTCGCTGATCGGAGCATCAAGGTCGTAGTAGACGGTGCATGCTCCGATTTCAAGCCTATCAACGCTGGTGTTCCACAAGGCTGCGTGCTATCACGAACTCTGTTTCTCCTGCATATCAATGATATGTTGCAAACTAGTAACATTCATTGCTATGCAGACAACAGCATTGGTGATGCCTTATATACCGGCCGTGCCAATATTTCTCGGGAAAACGTCGCCGAGTACCGGGACAAACTTGTGTCTGAAGTCGAGTATTTGCTGAACTAAGTCTCGGATTGGGGGCGACTAAATCTAGTCCACTTCAATCCCCAGATGACACAAGTTTGCGCCTTTACCGCAAAAAAGAACCCCTTTAACGTATTTCCTCAGTTTCAAGGCACTCCCCTTGCTGCCTCAGCCATCATCGAAATCCTCGGCGTCGACATATCGAATAGTGTGCAGTTTCGTGGTCACTTGGAAGGGAAGGCCAAACTGGCCTCTTAAAAGCTTGGCGTGCTCAGCAGAGCGAGACAGTATTTCATGCTTTCATGCCGGCACATCGCTTGCAACTTTACAACAAACGCAAATCCGGCTTCGCATTGAATACTGTTCTCATCTCTGGGCCGGGGCACCCCACTCCTTCCACTTGACCGCATCTAGCGCAAAGCGGTTCGAATCGTCGACGACCGAGTTCTTTCTAATCGGCGCAATAGACTGGCACTGCGTAGAGGTGTTGCATCTCTTTGCGTATTTTACCGCAATTACCACGGGGAGTGCTCTGAGGAATTGTTCGGACTAATTCCAGCCGCTCAATTTTACCATCGCACATCGCGACTAAACTTGCGATACCATCCATACTACCTGGATGATTGGCGGTCTACCACTGTGCGATTGAGAAGATGTTTTCTTCCTCGCACTACTTCCTTGTGGAATCAATTACCACCAGCGATTTTTCCGGACCGATACGACTTAGGGACCTTCAAGAAAAGAGCCTACTCCTTTTTAAAAGGCCGGCAACGCATCTGCAATTCCCCTGGTATTGCGGTTGTTCATGGGCGGCGGTAGTCACTTACCATCAGGTGAGCTGCAGGCTTGTTTGCCCCCTCTCTTATAAAAATAAAGAACTAATATTAAGAACACTCACATGTATAATATGAAAAATATTTAGAAGCAGATCAATGAAACTTCATTTTGACGCGGATATTTGACGCAACATTATACAAATTTGCTTCAATATACGTTTATTCAATAAATTTGATTTTATACGCCAAAGGTATACCAAAAAAAGACATGACTCAACCTTGTCGTGAAACAACAACGCTGATTTTAACTGATGACCAAAAATCTTAAATCAAGCACATCTACAATGGGTCGGCTCGACCGGGGAAGGACCACGCTCTCACAGAAAACCAGTGTAAAATAGCAGCTTAAAGCTGCTCTGTTTCGTATGGTGAGTGTAGATAACCGGAGACCCTTTTTACTGGCAAAGAGGCATTCCATCTTAGTCTTCACGGGTGACAATTTGCGTTTCAGCTCCGACTCGTGACTAGAGTTTACTCCTGAAACCTCTTAATAAACATGTATACAATAGGCAAAGGAAGTAAATGAACCCATATATATATATATATATATATATATATATATATATATATATATATATATATTATTGATTTGATAAAATATATAACATATATTACATTACATAAAACTATATAACTTATATAACATTCTTCATTTCGTGAAAAGTAACGTCATTGTAAAATACTGTGATAATAAAGTAGAAATGTAAATACCATACATAAACGTCAGAAGTTACATCAGTTGCGAATCATGAAAACAACGCATCAATGGTTGTACCATACGAGTATCTAAGTTTCCACATTGCAGTGTTCAACGTGTAACAGAATTTAAATTAAGATTATTTTTTCTCAAAAACATGTTGCGCAGAGGAAAACCATAACGGCTTCATATTTTATTAACGCTTCATTTTACTAACCATCTACTTTTCATACCACGCGCTATATATGAAATGATTCTTAAGGAGTAAACTCCAATAAACTCCAAAATAAATACAAAAACTTTGAAAGTTAGTAATAAAATTAAAAATAAAGAGATAATTAATTAAAAAAAGTTATATCTACTTACCTATTTCTGTAATCCGTAAAATACTAGACAGGCGATTACAACAAACCCTACCGTTATAGGGATTTGATCTAATCGTCTCGTTTGGCAGACAGATTAACAATCACAGTATCGGACGTTCCAAGTTTTTGACGCAGCAGCCCGTCTACGGTCAGGTTATTTCAGATATGGTTTAAAAAGATGGTTAAACCGCCATCAATTGGGAAAAATCGGGTGTTTTCGGCAATTCTAATAGTCGCACCTTATGATACCCATGGGATAGAACAAACTGGTAGAAATAACACTTTGCTAGTTTGAAATATTTAGTCAGTGTGAGTGCGACATAGCCCGTCCTTTCGGATTAATATATATAGCCTCTATACGTCCCACTTTTGGGCATCGTCTCATATCTGAGGGGAGTGAGGTATGTTTTGTTATTCTGAACTACAATTTTAGATCATCATCATTTAAAAGTCCAGTCTATTAAAAGTCCAATTTTAAACATAGCATAGGCCTCCTTCATAGATTGCTTTATTTTTATTACATATTAAATATAATAAATATTTTTAATAAAGAATAAGGATGACAAACGAGCACTCAGTACACCTGGTGGTAAGTGGATGCTATGGTCCATAGATATACATATACATCTATCTTCGCTTAAGAATTAAAATGCAGGTGCGTTGTCACCCCAGAGGACTATGATGGAATCCCTTATTTCTAGTAAAAAAATTCTCCGATTCTCTGCACTCACCATACAAAATCCAGTGGCATTTAGTCGTATTTTACGCTGTTATTCTGTAAGAGCGTGGTCCTTGTCGAGTCTAGCGACCTATTCTTGCTACAACCATTGCATAGGTGCAGCATAACTCTACCACATTCAAACACAGGGGGGATATTTGCTATAGTTGCTAAGCTTTGCACGTGGTTTGGTAACACCCGTTTTTGGAACGAAGTTCTTTATCGCACGTTACTTATTTGACGGATAGTGCGAGCGAGATGGAATAATATCCATCTCCCTCGCACTTTTTCTTATCTTGCCATGAAATAAATATTGTTTTAAATGACGCTTAATTTTATTTGACGCTAGTAATTCATTTATTTGTATTTGTTAATCAATAATATAATACGTTTATCAATAATAATATACATATTACGAAAGGAACTTCGTTCCAACCGAGTGTTGCACGACACTCGCGCATGTGTTTTTCTTTTTCTATTTAACTCTTCTTTTATTTCTCTCCTATACTCACGACAAAGAACATAATATTATTATAACGGCATTGAGATAATATGGGATATAGAAATCGCTTTTGCCGCCACTACAGGGCATACATTTCAAACAAATTGTGAATTAGTTTCTCAACTATTCATATTCAAGAAGCGAAGTATTCAAATATTCAATAACATATATCTAGTCAGGTCATAAATTCTGTCACATGTTTAATATAATATAATTGAAACTAGTTTATTCATTATGTAACCATTTATATACCAAAATGAACTTAAGAAATCATAGATTCTTATGACACTAAAGTTTATTCAAAATGTCCTCCGTGATTTTAAATTCAGGCCTTCAATCTGCGCGGCCAGTCGTCTATCGCAGCACGAACTAGGTCCATGTCAATATCGGCGGCTGCCTTAATCAAGGATGTCTTGAGTGACTCCAAATTGGGATGAGGCTTTGAGCACGCCTTTTCCTCCAAGTGTTGCCATATCTTGTAATCTAACGGATTCAAATCTGGACTGAAGGAGGGCCAGTCTTCGCGCCGGATGAAGTCGATTTCACGCGCCGCCAGCCAGTCTTGTGTGCTCTTCGCTCTATGAGCTGGCGCCGAATCTTGTTGGAATACCCAGTGCCTGTTATTGAACATGGTATGAGAAACAGGTTCCACAAGGTTCGTCAGGACTGTATTTTGATACACAACTGCATTCGTTTTTACACCTTTCTCACAAAAATGTACCTCTGTTAAGCCCCAATAAGCCCCAATAAGAAACTCCCAACCATACCATGAGCGAGGATGGAAAATGACCTCGTTGGGCACGCGGAATACGGTTGCTCGCTTTTTCACTACTGTGTGCGTACACCTTATCATTTTGTTTGTTGTAGCTCTCTTCTATAGTAAAATTTTTTTCATCCGAAAAAAGGATTTCCCGATATTTTTTTCCCGCGTACCGCTTCAACAAAGCGCGGCATCTATTCAGTCTCAGGTCCATTAGACGAGCATTCAAACAATGTCCTGTTTTTCTTCAATATGCCCGAAGCCCTAAGTCTTCATTTAACACCCTTTTTCTGCTTAACCCCATCTGAAGGACCAACAGTTTCTGCTTACGTTTGGGATTTCTTTGAATTCGCGCCTTCACAGCTTTTATCACTGCTGGAGTCCTAACAGACCGAGGGCGACCACTTCTTGACCTGTCATCTACACTAGAGTCTTCATTGTATCGTTTGATGGTACGATAAACGAAACTTTTGGTTATATTCAAATTTTTCAGTATGTCAAAAATTTGAATTGGCGCGTAACCGCAACGATGCAACGCAATAACTGCAACACGGTCTTCTTTAAGCGTCCACTCCATATTTAAAAATGAGTAAAATTCTAAAAAGTATACAGTTTTATTTCTATGAACAATTCGAGATTCGAATTCAATAAACTTTTTTGTGGCCAGCGTTCTAAAAGAAAAGTTTTTACTGTATGACAATAGTTATATATTTTCAATTTTAGAATATTATTTTGATAAAATGTAATAAATAAAAATAACATATTTCTTAAATACTTTTAACAAATAAAATAAGAAAATATGAAAAATGTGTATATCAAGGAGCTTTGTAGAATATCAAAAGAAACGGAGGACAGATATTCCTTGCCTCAAACACTTACACTATCTACAAAACTTCGCTTCTTTTGACTGAAGTGCTCCTCGAAAATTCCATTACTCTCGAGTACGAAACGAAGACCTTTAAAAGTAGATTCAGTGACAGATATTGACATCCTCATTGAGAATATAATAAAATGCTTTATTATTTATTTTTATAGTTTTCACACAAAATACTAGCGTATAATAGCAGCATAATGTTGCTGTGTTTTGTTTGAGTGTAGAAAACGAGAGACCATTGTGACTGGTAATAAGGTATCCCATCTTAGTCCTTAGATATAATAACGTATCCTTATATTGGTCGCTGATCGATAATAGGTATAGATGTTTATCATTTACAGCAGCCACTTACCATTTGGTAGATTATGCATGAGTTTGTCACCTTTTAAACTTTGACTATTTTTAATAACAAAATATTCAATTGTGTTCACGAACAAACTTTTTCTTAGGAATGCGTGCGATAAACGAGCCCATAGTTTGCTTATTGGTAAGTGGATTCTGTGTCCTATACACATCTACATTCTACATCTATAATCGATTAAGAATGAAAATGCAGATACGTTGATACCCATGAGGATTAAAATAGAATACCTCGTTTCTAGTAAAAGTGGTCCAATACGCGTCACATGAGGCGAACAAGCCAATTTTCTGACATCTGTACATTTTTACTGCGTTTGAACATTAATGTTACTAAAACGTAGTAATTGTATATTCTATTGAGGTTACAACAGTTGTGTTTCATGACTGACAGAGCCGATAAAGTATTAAGACTCTTACAGTCATAAAGAAAATACTCTTGTTATAAAATCTACACCAGAATGTAGTTTTGCAAATTCAAACATTCAATGACTATTTTTATTTACCTAATTTCAGATTTGTATAACAAAATTACAAACCTCAAATTCATTGACACTTTCTGATTGACTGAACTAAATGAGTGGACTAGTTAACTGAATCAAAATGTTGTATGGGAAAGACATACATACACAGAATACCAATGTAAAATAGAAACTTAATGCTGCTATGTTTTGTATGGTGAGTGTAGAGAACGGAGGAGATCTTTTTTTACTAGAAATAAGAGTCAATACATCTTAATCCTCAAGAGTGTCGTCAACGTATCTGCATTTTGATTTTTAATCGAGGATGAAACAGATGTAGGTCTCTATGATCCACAGCATCCACTTATTATTAGGTGGGCTTTGTGCTTGTTTTGTCACCCTTTTTTATAAAAAAATCCTTGAAATATTTTATTCCGTTGGCGTGTGATTTAATGCAAATAACAATGTCATTGGTTGCAGCAGATGTCAAAGTCAGGTTGCACGCGTACTGTAAGATCAATGGCTAGAAATTAGATTAATTTTTAGAAAACTATAGTGACTAACGAATTTACAGTCTACCTGAATGATAGTAAGCGGCTAGTGTAGTCCAGGAACACTTGCGGACAAGTTGCAACACGGAAGACTACAAAAGCGATGTCACCTCTGAGGACTAAGATGGAATGTCTTACAGGTGTAATTATACTGACTCTCTATAACCTTCCGAGCAGATCACAGCAGTACGTGGAAGCCATACAAGTAGATAAGAGTGTGTTACTTACGTAGATGAACTTCTAGGCAGAAAAATAGTGCTACTGCCCAGAGCCTATGAGCTATCTCGCCCCTTATGGAGCATCGTTGGCCGCAAACTAACTATGTGTAAGGATAATAGATCATAAATAATAGATAATAGAATAAAAGTTAAAACGGAACGTAAATTTAATGTGATCGGTGACGGAAGTATAGTAACAATATCGGTATGAAAGAGTAAGATAAAAATAAAGTTGTGTAAACGGTGTGCAAGCGAGATAGATAATTGTAATTATATAAGTCTGTCGAAAGAGAAAATAGACCATTACTTTTAATGTGTTTCATTTCCATCTTACATGGCGCTGCGGACTGGATAAATATAATTTAGAATTTAGCAACACATGCAGCCGCATAAATGTTGAAGTGGCAACTAACATATTATTCCTTTATTTTTTAAAGGAATTGCATCACAAAATAAACAGATTTGATTTGATTTGATTTGATCACTTATCATCCCTTAGCCGTTAATTTTGCAGGAATATTTCACAATGTGGAGTTTGTGTTTAAACTTGTGATTGAATCTGAATACTTTAAGTTAGTTAAGCTCCTGTATAAAAAAATAGTTGGTGGTTTCTGATGACTGTATGGGTTGATTGAATTATTAATTTCAGGGTTTTATCTCTCTCAATTTTTCTTTCTTTCCTTTAACAGTCCTTAACATTCTTCTGCTGGTAATGAGGCAATCCCATTGTAGAAGGGGTTACTTTTCAAGTTTTTCTTATTACTAAATTTCTTTCTCATAATCCTTCCTTTTATTAAAATCCTACTTCATAAGTTCACTGCTGTATAAAGGCCTTCTTGCCTAAATCTGTTCCGGAAGTCTCATCAGGTTTTAGTGATTTAGTGAACTCCAATTTGTGAGTTTCGCCCCATTCTGCTTTAGCAGGTACGAGGCTGCTATTTAAGAAGCTATCTTCTAAATACGTCTGTCTTTCCATCTGACTACAATCTCGGCGTCTTCAAGGCAAGAGCTAATAGGCTTTAGTTACGCCAAAGCCACCATCTAGGGCTTCATCATCATTTATCACCAGGTAGGTTAGTGGTCAAGTACTGGCTTATAATAAGTTAAAAAAAATACAATAGTAATTCGCCTGAATATTTATTACTTATCAAAGTTTTTATTATTATTTTGTTCCAATTTTGCGTTTACGTAATTAAGTTTTCAACAAAACCAGTTAAGCTGAACGAAGCTGAGAATTTGTTAAAAGTTACTCGACTATTTAATTTCTTGTAAATTGCATTGTTATGTTAAAGTTAAACAAGTTCTATTAAGCTTATGAAATTGTTTTAATTTTATTTTTACTCGAAATATTATCATCCATTTTTTGCTTTCATCAAATAGCTGTTGTAAAGTTGTTTTAAGTAAATATTATTGAAATTTAAGTTCAATTTAAAGGTGAGTGCCGGGCACACTGTGTACAAATGGCTCTTCACACTAATGTGGGAATGTATCTAAAAAAGACGTGAATAGAAATTCACAATTGTATGTTAGTCCCTACCATAATGTATGATAGTGAAAGCTGGGTTTGACAGAAGAAACACGAGAGTAAAATAGTTTGGAGAATCCAAATGTGCACGCCTTATGAGCGTTTCATTTAATTTTGATGAAAAAATAAATTGTAATCCTGACTTTTAAAATATTTTATTTACGTGTATTAAATTTAAA
The DNA here is from genome assembly GCA_963668995.1 of Parnassius mnemosyne. Classification (NCBI taxonomy): domain Eukaryota; kingdom Metazoa; phylum Arthropoda; class Insecta; order Lepidoptera; family Papilionidae; genus Parnassius; species Parnassius mnemosyne. The sequence continues at coordinate 4,743,235 of CAVLGL010000001.1, read as the reverse complement.
GCCCTATTATTTTAAGTGAGTGTCACCTACAGGGGCAAAAATTAATAATGTTACCCAAAACAAATCGATTACACAAAGTATAAAATCAATATAGGCTGTGTGATACCTACAATTGTCCTTTGTCTACCAAATGCTAAAAAAATATGTCAGTTTCTTTATAATTTTAATAGCAATAAAACGTATAAAAGTTGAAAATAATTTTATTAACAAACTACGTGGCTGCTGATATGAAATAGGAAACCAGTTGATGTAATTGTCATATAATTGCAATATGGTTATGATAGAGGCATTTTAAGAACACAGATTGCTTGACCTCGACGTGTCAAGCGTAAATCTAACCTATAACACATTGCGTTATGTGGCGTGCAATAATCAATGCACTGAGGACTTTATTGTCAATATGTGAGACATATGCGGAGGCACATGGGCTTAAATATAACGCTAACAAAAGCCAACTTCTTATGTTCAAAGCAGGCAAACATCAGCCCTCCCGTGTGCCTCCAGTAGTCCTCGATGGGGTGCCTCTAAAGCTGGTGGATAGTTTTAAATATTTAGGTCACATTGTGACAGCAGACCTCCGGGATGACGAGGACATAGAAAGGGAGCGCAGGGCGTTGACAGTGAGGGCCAATATGCTTGCTCGCAGGTTCACTAGATGTACAGATACAGTTAAAATAACGCTTTTCAAAGCGTTTTGTCAATCATTTTACTCTAGTGCCCTGTGGGTGACATATACGCGTCGAGCTTCCAATGCTCTGCGCGTACGGTACAATAACGCTTTCAGGATGTTGTTGCGGCTGCCGTGGCATTGCAGTGCATCAGGTATGTTTGCACAAGCGCGTGCTGACACTTTTTCAGCGATCAATCGGAAGAAGACAGCCTCACTCTTGCTTCGATGGTGTGTTCATGGATAAAGAATTAATGAGGAAATAGTGAAACAGATTTATGTTGCGGAAGTAAATAGAAGAGGCAAATTGGTGATATTAAAAATTGCCTAAATTAAAAGTAACTAAAATAGACAGCACGTAGGTGTATGGATGTGAAGGAGGCGAGAGAGATATGTCAGGATCATGCCAAATGGAAGGCTGTGTCTCTGTCTACCACTCTAGGTGACCGATCTAAATGTTTATGTTATATTATGTTATTTAATTTATTTCTTCTTCTTAGCCTTCTACATCCATTGCTGGATCTAAGACCAACAAAAAAGATAGACACAGCATACATTTCCAGTGACAACGAAACCATATTCAATTTCTCGACTTACATTCACGCACATATTTTTTTCTTTTTTTGATCAGCCCGGAAAATTAAACCATTGTGTTTATTTATTTAAAACATAAAAATTATTTATATTTAAAAAATAAATTGACTTGGAAATCGCACTAAACAATCTAATTTAATATATTATGTATTACTTGAGATATACATTGTGTTTTCAGGCGATGGCCAAGTAAATCTATTTTTTAAAATATAAAAGATTTTTAGTGTTCATGTGGTCACTATAAGATGTTGTTCAGTTAGCTAATTACGTAATAACTTAAGACAGAAGGACCTTTAAGTAGAGACTGAATAAATTTACCGACTTGTTATTACATGGATCTCACAAATTTTTACGGTAGAAGAACTGAACTTCACAGACCTACTTCGTGTGCAGTTAAATGTAGGAGCAGTACTCTACGATTCCAATGGTTCCTTTATTTTTGTGAATTATTATCCAGAGAGTATTTTTCAGCTGTCTATGATCCCTATTACTTAAACAAAAACTGATATTATTCTTTTAATATTGATAGCGTTTGCTTGGAATCCCATGATTAGTAAAATTAAATCGGAGCCAGACTATACCACTGCATGCTTTCAGGATACTACAAGCTCGTTCTAAGAAGAGCGAACCACAATTTTAGACTTATTGGTATTGCTTGGTCTTTCATCATAAGTAAATGTAAATTAATGTAAACTATATATTTGAAATATTTCTTTATATATAAGGGGAAAACCATACGAAACTCAGCATTAAGCTGCTATTTTACTCTGGTATTCCATGATAACGTGGCCCTATTACTATCGAGCCTATTCAATAGTGCTGCAACCATAATATAAACGTAAGATACCACGTAAAGATGATGATAATGTGGTTTATATGTGTTTCAATGAAATATTTACTTGTTATTTTTAATGCCTAATTACCACGTGCACAAAGGTGTGGGAAAACATCATGAGAAAATCTGCGTATCTGAGAAATTTAAAAAGAAAGAGAAATAGAATAAAATTTCGAAGACATGTGAAACCCGCCAACACACATTAGGGTAGCACGACGGGTATTTAAGCGATGTAATACCGCTCTTAGATGCTAGAGGATGCCTGTGCCGAGCATTGAGACGAATAGTCGGTAATATTAACTTTACTATACTATAATAACTTTACTATAATAATATACACATCATATTATTTTACAGGAATTGTTTGCATAGAGTGCTAACATTCGACTTATTGAGAAATGAAATAAAATCTCTAAATGACTAAAGATAAATAGAATTACAATTTTTTTTAGAATCAGTTCACAAAACCAATCAATTTCACGTCACTGACTGTGTACTGAGTTTGGCGTCCGGAGCAATAACGCTTGTAACTCTTCTGTCGCGTTGTGTCATATATCAATTTGGCGGCTAGCTTTCCATAAATTACTATACATCTCTTTACGTCAGCTTTAAAACGCGCCGGCAGGTGATGGGAAGCAGCGTTAAGGGTACAAACGTGTCTGGTATTGTCAAGCGTGGCAATTACAAGTGGTAGAGCTAAGCGGTAGCTTTTGCTGTCGCACGGATGGGCCAGCTCGAACCGGGGTGGTACCACCTCACAGAATACCAGCGTGAAGTAGAGGTTTACCTCTGCGTTGCGCTTGGTGAGTGCAGGTGGCCGGAGGCCCAATTTCCCCCCCCCCCCATCATCACGATAGACTACCCCAGGAGGGTACCAGTACCCCTGGAGAATCCCTCGCTGAGCATCCACGACCATGTTATTCCAATCCTGAGCGTGGGTGCTCAGGCTGCCCCGCGTATTCTGGGGGGGGGGGGGGGGGGGGGGGCAAAATTCCGCTCGCGACTAATGCTGCTCGGGGCAAGCGGAGCAATGCAACCAAGGCGACCCCTGTCACGCTATCCTCCTATGACTCAGGTGTCCTCTCCGGCTGATACTTCATATCTCTCCTACCCAGGGTACAAATTGGAACACTCCTTTGTGCCCCGGGCTGGAGTTTGCGTATAAGTCAGAGAGGACATCTGTTTTCGACGCCTCGGCAGTCTTGAAGGTACGGACCTGTCCATCCTATGGCTGCGCGTAGACAGCGACGACCATCCCCGCGTCTACGGGTGCCTCTATAGGTCCCATAGCGGTAATGCTGACACAGACCGACTCATCGATCACGTCCAAATGGCTGCAGACTCCGTGCTACAACAGGTGATACTCGGTGATTTTAACGCCCACCACGCTGAATGGCTTGGTTCTCGTTTAACAGATCATGCGGGTAGATCTGTCTATGACTTTGCTTTGGCATATGGTCTAACACAACTGGTTACTTCGCCTACGCGGATCCCAGATGTGAAAGACCATGTATTTTCCTGTTGGACCTTCTACTGACCTCTCATCCGGACGGATATCAGGTCTCCGTCGATGCTCCTCTGGGCTCTTCGGACCATTGTCTGATCCGGAGTACGGTGCCACTCAGGCTCCAATCGCAGTCGCGATCTGCAGCTTGCCGCCGTGTTTGGCATTATAGGTCAGCTGATTGGGACGGGATGCGGTCTTTTTTTGCATCCTACCCTTGGGGGCGGGTTTGCTTCTCGCCGGAAGATCCCAGCGTTGTTGCCGATTCTGTTGCTGATGTGGTACTTCAGGGTATGGAAATTTTTATTCCATCCTCTGTGGTGCCCATCGGAGGCAGATCCAGCCATGGTTTGGTCGCTTCTGTAAAATAGCATCACGCTTTAAGCAGGAGTGCTACCGGGCCTAGGCTGACGCATCAACGTCTCGGGATGTAAACACCTGGGCTGCAGCTTCGACGACTCGGGATGTAAACACCAGCGCACTTAAAAAGAAGTATAATTCCGCCTCCAGGTCCTTCGAAATCGTCATTGCCAAGGCAAGATCTAAGCACATCGGCAGAATTGGCGAGAAGCTAGTTCGCCTTCCTTCGGGAACCCGTGCATTCTGGTCTCTCGCCAAGGCTGGCCAAGGGAACTTCTGTCAGGCATCTCTTCCATCTCTGCACAGAGAGAACGACTCAATGGCCCATGCCGCTCTCTTTTTGCGTCCAACTCGACTCTAGATGACAGGGGGAACACAACACCGACCATCCCGCGATGTGAGTGCTCCATGCCGGATGTGCGGTTTACATAGCGCTCGAATCGCAAAGCACTCTTCTCCCTGGACGTCAGCAAGTCGAGTGGGCGCAATGGAGTCCCTCCCATTGTGCTGAAGAGTTGGCACCGGTTTTAACGCGTCTTTTTCGGTACTCCTACTCCCAAGGCGTAGTCCCGAATTCATGGAAGACAGATTTGGTCCACCCGATCCCTAAAAGAGGCGACCGCTCAGACCTGTCCAACTACAGGCCTATTGCCATCACCTCCTTGTTCTCCAAAATAATAGAACCCATTATAAACTGCCAGCTCATGAGGTACCTCTTGAGGATCACCAGCTGATTAGTGACCGCCAGTACGGTTTTCGTCGAGGTCAATCAGCTAGTGATCTTCTAGTCTATCTAACTTATAGATGGGCGGAGGCAGTAGAGTCCAAGGGGGAGGCATTGGCCGTTAGTTTGGACATAGCGAAGGACTTCGATCGGGTCTGGCACAAAGCGCTTCTTTCGAAGCTTCCTTCCTATGGGCTTCCCGAGAAATTGTGCAAATGGATCACCAGTTTCCTTGCTGATCGGAGCATCAAGGTCGAAGTAGACGGTGCATGCTCTGATTTCACGCCTATCAACGCTGGTGTTCCACAAGGCTGCGTGGTATCACCAACGCTGTTTCTCCTGCATATCGATGATATGTTGCTTACTGGTAGCATTCATTGCTATGCAGACGACAGACTTATATACCGGCCGTGCCAATATTTCTCGGGAAAACGTCGCTGAGTACCGGGAGAAACTTGTGTCTGAAGTCGAGTCTTTGCTTAACAAAGTTTCGGATTGGAGCCGACTAAATCTAGTCCAGTTCAATCCTCAGAAGACACAAGTTTGCTCGTTTACCGCTAAAAAGAACCCCTTTGTCGTATCTCCTCAGTTTCAAGGCACTCCCCTTGCTGCCTCAGCTTATGTACGTAAAAATATAATACTCGTAATATTATTAACCAATTATTAATTTCCCGCTTGGAAGTTACTCGTATCTTTATGGGTTCTGTTTATTTCAAATTTTGATTCTCCTAGATTCTAGGAAAAAGAAAATTAGAACCCGTGGCAATAAATTCACTAGATCACTTCAATAGATTCAATCACTAGAGACTTTTATATCACAGTAGAGACTCTAGGACCTAGAGTATCTACTGTGATAAATAGACGTCTTTGTACGTATGTGTGTAAGTTTGTATTTTTACAGCAATGTAACCACCTGAAAAATTTCGATAATATTAGTTACAAATGAATTTTATTCAATGCGTAATTACATAGCCAACACCTAATTAATTCTTCATTAAAAGCGATTCTGAGTTTTCATTAACATAAATTTCTTATAATTAATACGCAACGCAACAACACATGTTTTTCTAAGTTTTAAAGTACCAAGTCATTTAAAATATAAATTTATTGCACCACTCCAATGGACTGAGAAGTTGACTACATCTCGGTTGGGAGCTTAATCCGCGTCGCGGATAAAGTTGTTAAGGCAAACCGCTGTAGGGAAATTTAATGGGTAAGCTTGTTACATTATTTGATATATTTTCTCATAATAGATTTTAATGAAACCATCTTTTTTACATAACAATAGTTGAGAAAGGAAGTGGCTCGGGAGATACACTCACTTGTTTATAGGATTAGCGTGTCAAACGGGCACACAACACTTGACTGTAAATGGATGCTGTGACCCACAGACCCCTACATCTATCATCGATTAAGATCAAAAATTCAGGTGTGCTGTCAACCCTGAGAACTGAGATGGACTATCATTTTTTCATTAAAAACTTTTCTACACACTATACGAAATACAGCAGCATAGAGCTGCAATTAACGCTGTTATTCTGTGAGAGCATGTTGCATGAGAAGTTTTGGCTACAACTATAATATAGCTGCAGCGTGGCTCTACAGCGTAAAATATAATAACAGATTGGCATTCCATCTGACTCCACAGACGTAACACCGCTTCTGCAGCTTTTTTTACTTGAAGTTATCTGTAGGTGTCGATGGACTGCAGCAGTTACTACTAGCCTGCAATCTCGATTGTCATCTGTGCGGGTTGGCGAACTTCTCATGTTTTCAAAATATTTTATTCCTCACGATATTTTCCTTTATCGTAGAGCCTTGATCTACCATCAACAATTAAAACTATATAGTGTAATAAAAATCTTATCAACAACATCGCTATTGAATATCGCGTGTGTCAGCTAATTCATGCATGTAATTAGTTCCGTTGAGACTGCTTAATGTCGATTCTAAATTGCTAGCAATCATGCCTAAAAACAACCGCTCAAGAAATATTGTGGATGATTTGTAAAATAGTTATGTATTTTAAGACGTCAACTGTTTATGAATTAAAATCATTTTATCGTACTTCAAGAAAAAGAGGAGCTTCTCAAATCTACTGTAAGTTCTTTTTTCGTGTGTATGTTTTGCTATGTATTCGTTAATGGTAAAGAAGGAGTGTGAAAGAAAGAAATCCACACCTAAGAGTAGGATTTTTGAATAAAACTATTATTTACGGATTTTATCGCGTTTAATTTATTTAGTTTAAATTCCCGACGTTTCGGGTGCTTTACAGTACCCATGGTCACAGGGGGACTGAGATGTTTGACGACCCGATGTCATAGTTATACGGAATTAAAAATAAGTAAATTAAACACGATAAAATCCCTTAAAATAGTTTCATTCAATTTGCGTAAATATAAGAAATCATTAGTAGGATTTTTTTTAACTTTACAATTATTAATTTAACTATTAAGACGATATTCTAGTAGATACTTTGAGCTTTTGACATTTTTAAGCTATTCAAGAGGGTTATAAGTTAAGCTTATACTCGTAATAAAGGTAAAAGCAGACTTCAAAGAATTAAAAATAATACAATAGTCTTCTCAAAATAGCTTTTTTATAGAATAAGTGTAAATAACGAGTACACTGACCACGTGATAAATGGATGCTGTGACTCCTAGACGGCTACATCTATCCTCAATTTAAAATGAAAATATTAATTAGTTTTTACAATCAAAATCTGATGTAACATAAATCACAATAAATTGCATTCAAATATTATTTTTATTTTTTATATAAATGAGAAATAAATGTCAATCTGCCTTATAAAATCCTGGACTGTGAGACTGCGGTAGGAAAGCATTTTCTGAGATCAAAAAGCTGTGTTTTTACCTTTAAAACTTGTAAAAATCCGCGGTGATCGATGTTCGGAGAACGACTTGATAGCGTTCATTCACTGACCTACTTCGTGTGCAGTTAAATGTAGAAGCAGTACACTACGATTCCAACGGTATCTTTATTTTTATAAATTTTTATTCACAGAATATTTTTCAGCTGTCTATGATCCTATTACTTGAAGAAAAACTACTATGATTCTTTTAGTATTGATAGCCTCTGCTTGGAATCCCATGATTAGTAAAATTATCTAAATCCAAGCCAGACTCTTTTAATACGTGGTAGAGCCATGCTGCAGCTATATTAATAGTATAGTTGTAGCACGAATGGGTCGGCTCGACAGGGGTAGGACCACGCTCTCACAGAATACCAGCGTAAAATAGCAGCTTAATGCTGCTGTGTTTCGTATGGTGAGTGTAGAGAACTGGAGGCCCTTTTTACTCAAAACGAGGCATTCTATCTTAATCCTTAGAGCTGACAACGCATCTGCATTTTAATATACAAACGAAGACAGATGTAGACATCTGTGGGCCACAGCAACCACTTACCATAAGGTGGACTTTGTGCTCGTTTGTCAACCTTATTCTATATAAAAAAGACTATACTACTACATGACTTCAAGATACTACAAGGTCATTCTGCGAAATGTTTGACTTATTGGTATTGCTTGGTCTGTTATCATAAGTAAATATAAAGTGTTGAAATATTTCTTTATATTGGAGGAGGCAAACCATACGAAACTCTGCAATAAGCTGCTATTTTACTCTGGTATTCTGTATGAGCGTGGTCCTACTACTATCGAGCCTACTCAATTGTGCTACAACCATAATATAAACGTAAGATACCACGTAGAGATGATGATAATGGTGGTATATATATATATTCCAATGAAACAGTAAATGTTATTATAAGTGCTGAGTTACCACGTGCTCAAATGTATAGGAAAACATCGTAGGAAAATCTGCGTATCTGAGAACTTTAGAAAAGAAAGAGAAATAAAATGAAATTTCGTAGTCATGTGAAGTCCGCTAACACAAATTGGGGCAACACGACTGGCACTTAAGCGATGTAATTACTCTCTTAGAAGCAAGAGGAGGCCTGTGCCTAGCAGTGAGACGAATAGTTTGTAATATTAACTGTACTATACTGTAATAACTTTACTATAATAATATACACATCATATTATTTTACAAGAATTGCTTGCATAGAGTGTTAAGATGCGACTTATTGAGAACTGAAATAAAATCTCTAAAGGGCTAAAGATAAATAGAATCACAATTTTTTTAAGAATCAATTTACTAAACCAATCAATTTCACGTCACTGTACTGAGTTCGGTATCAGGCGCAATTACGCTTGTAACTCTTCTGTCTCGTTGTGTCATAGTTCAATTTGGCGGCTAGCTTTCCGTAGATGACTATAGATCTCTTTACGCAAGCTGTGAAATGCGCCTACTGCTAATGGGAAGCAGCGTTAAGGTTACAAACGTGTCTGGTATTGTCAAGCGTGGTAATTAAGCAAAACCTCTTTATGAAAGAAATATAGAAAATAACATTTATTCGGCCACAAAATAATACAGCGCAATAAAATCAACATAAAGAGAAATAATAAAAAATATTATTAATATCGTGCGGCAGCAACAAAACAATCACCGACACAGCATAATTTTACAGAAAAACAGTTGCCGCAGCACTGTTATTTTGTACAGACCTTGGACAAAAATATTTTGATGGAAGAACATCTTAAGAATAAAAGACTAAAGATTAAGCAATAATAGCACTATTTATTGTAGATTTATACGTGGTATAGCAGCTATAATGTAGCTGCAGCACGAGTGGGTTGGCTCAATCAGAGGTGGACCACGTTCTTACAGATACCAATATAAAATAGCAGCTTAATGCTGCTGTGTTTTGTATGATGAGTGTAAAGAACCGGATACCTCTTTTACTGGCATCGAAGCTTTCCATCTTAGTCCTCAGGGTTATCAACGCATCTGCATTTTGATTCCTAATCGAGGATAGATGTAAATGTCTAGGGGCCGCATTACCCATTAGGTGGACTGTGTGTTCGTTTATTGTCGCCCTTATTTTAAACAAAAATGCGCCATCAGCTCAAACGTTAAAACAGAATTAAAAAAAACCCGACTACGTTAAACAGTTTACTGAAAAGAATACAATGTATACCCTTTGATACTTCCACAACTAAGACGAATCTAACGACACCTCTTACGTTAAAATCCATCAAGTCATTTAGACTACATAACGTAACAAAGAAAAAGACATACGTAGGTATTTACTTAAATAAATAGCATCGAAAAACATTATACTCCTTCTAGTGCAGTCAGGTAAAATGGTCAGCACTCGTAATAACAATATACAGAAAAATATGAAGGCTGAGATTTTTGGAAACTTGTGGCAACGTAAAATACTCTTGGAAATATTGCCGGCTCACCTATATTATACAAGCTGTGGTGTCACTGTAGAAAATTACAACATTTCTTAAGCAAGAATTATTACCGAATTAGCATAAATGCTTACTTAATTTTGCCTCCGTAATTTTGTCTCTGAACACTAGTTAAAACAGCTGATGCACTTTATATTTTGCCTCAGTATTTTTCACGATAATGACAAAATATGCCATCGAAGTAAGCCCCCAAAATATCGATTTCCATATTTTTAAAGACGAATAGTTAAGTAAAGTTTTTTTAGATATTCTTTCTAAAGTTATTAAAAAATATGTTCACTATCATTCTGTTTCCGACGTAAAGTAGTACGCGTATAATAAAATATTAGGATAATGCACATTAGTAATAACGCGTGTATTGAAAAACGCAGCTATATATATATATCTTTATATATAAAAATTACGTGTCACGTTGCTTGTCCGCGATGAACACCTAAACTCCTAAACTACTGAACTGCATTCAATGAAATTGTGCACACTGTATGCAGTTTAGTCCAACTTGAGACATAGGATAGTTTTTATCCCGATAAGTGACCCTCAATATTTTTTTATAGCTAATTTAAGGATTTTTTATGGGACGTGTATGTAAATATTTTTAGGCTAGAACTTGACTAAATACTCATCTGATGATGATGCTGCCCTGAATAAATTTGGATGTAAAACAGGAGAACAATTTCAGTTCTCAAAGTCATGATTTTGTCCTTTAGTCCACAGAAATTAAATTTCAATTTTTTTTGCAAGATAAATCTTAAATAATATATTTTTAAAAGTGTAAAATTTACGATAATTATTTCTGTAGCTACGATAAGAACAGCCAAATATTAAAACGATGATGTTTTGTAGTTAAAGCTTAATTTAAATTTCTCTTTGGCCTCAGTAGTGAACAATGTTCGTTTATAAATATTTTCCGTATAAAGTCGTTTGACATTGTACGATTGCTTTTATCTCTGGCGCTGAGGATTACTGTTATTTCATTAAATTCCCATTCATTACAGTATAGCACAAAGCGCAATTTTTATCTCCAAGAACTTTAAATGTTTTTAAAAATGTTAAAATTTAAAATTGTTCAGTCATTTTCACAGTCCTGGCTTATCTAATGTGAAAAAATAATTATAAAATACACTCAACAGTCGACAGTATCAGTTTACAGTGGACAGTCTCAACTGGCGTCTACTGTAGCGCGTAGATACCTCTAACGATAACCAAAATGTCTTGTGTCCTCTTAACAATTTCATGGAAGCCTTACAGTCTGTGTTTTAATCGTTTAAGACTTGTATGGTAAGTTTTACCGTATTATGGTTGTGTATGCTCACTAACCCATAATCCGTTAGTGTCTAAGAGTGTACACGTATCCCCCAGGTGGTGCTAAACGAGCGACAAAGCCGAAACGATAGATTCAGCTCCTCGCCGTATGGTAGCGGCTTAAAATCTACCACCCCTTAGTCGCAACATGAGGCAACAATTAAAAGAAATGGCCCCGAGTTCCCAGCGCCCCTTTAATGGGGCAGTGGTGCGAAGAATCTCTGGGAGGAAAACCGGCAACGAGGTTCGCCACCCGCCACGTCCTGTCTCCCGAAGGGGCGAAAAGTGGATTGCGGAGGCTCGTCTGGCTACGCTGAATGTGTATGGAGCAATGAATGATAAGATGGATGAAATATGCGAAATGATGAATGATAGAGGAATAGATGTGTTATGTGTGAATGAGACGAAACGAAAGGGAAGAGATGTCACTGCACATAGCATGTATATCGCTTACTGGTCTGGTGTAGAAGAGACCGAGCGGGCATGCCAGGGAGTCGGTGTCATCCTTTCAGAAAGAATGGTCAATGTGTGAAAGAGTATGAATGTGTAAGCCCAAGGCTGCTGTGGATACGAATGAAAGTGGGCTTAAAGAAGTTGTTCGTGCTTGGGGTGTACGCCCCAGATATATCTAAGCCCACTTATATCCGAGAGCAGTTTTGGGACATGGTAAGGCTGGTGTTAACGAAATGTAAGGAAAATTAAAAAAAAATTATGTAAGGAGATTTTAATGGAAGGGTTGGGGTGAAGAGGACTGGTTATGAAAGGATATTAGGAACGTTTGGCGATGAAAGAATAAATGAGAATGGTGAAGACCTCCTCCCCATATGTGTGGAAAAGAATCTTTTTGTGGCGAACACTTTCTTTCGCCATAAGAGGATTTACATGTTTACATGGAAAAGAGGGGATGATAGAAGCATGATAGATTTCATAATTGTGGATGAAAGAATGAGGAGCGCAGTGGTAGATACAAGGGCTTACCGTGGGTCCAACGTAGGGACGGATCATTACTTGGACTTATACCTAATTAATAGTCTATTCAAGCGTAAGCGGCATCGGACATCTGTGTCTACCACTGCGTTACAGCGTATAAGAATAGAGAGGTTACAAGATGAAGGTGTGAAAGAGAAGTATAAATGCATACTGCGGGAAAATATAAGTGGGTTGAACGAATTATGTATGAATGATTTGGAATTGAAGAATGTATGGAATAATATTAAGAAAATTTTGGTGGATACAGCCACCGAAGTATGTGGTGTAATTAAGATAACGAATATAAGGAAAAATAATACGTTGTGGTGGGATGATAAGGTACGGATGGAAGTGGAAGCAAAGAAGAGAGCATGGCTAGATTTACTAGCAACTAAATCCGGTTATTCTGGCGGTATGAATGATGAGATTGAATGAAAAAAGGCATACTTTAGACGTTTAAATAAGAGAGTAAAAGAAGTTTTTGAAACGAAAAATCAAGAAAGGTTACATAAAAATGATAGAAGGATATCTGATAACTTCCAGGCAAATATTGAAATGTTCTGGAAGCTTGTAAGAACTGCCAGGGGAAATTCAAAACAGCCTAGAATGAACAGCCTATACGAGACGAGAATGGCTGCATGCAGAATGATGAAGTTTCGAATTTAAAGAGATGGAAGGAATACTTTGAAAGCGTGTTTAAGAGTGAAGAGTCGTCTGAAGTATGTGAAATAGAAATTCCGGTAGAAGTGCAGAGAGGTAGGGAGGTAAGTGTAGATGAAATAATGAAAGCAATGAAAAGCATGAAAGCAGGTAAGGCAGCCGGATATAATAGCGTATCACTCGAAATACTAAGGGCTGGAGAGTGTGTGGTTGCAGGCCTGCTGTACACCTTATTTAATTTATGTTGGGAACAGAAGCGGGTACCGGAAGACTGGTGTAACGCCGTTACAGTCCCAATACATAAGGGATAGGGGTCGCAGCAGGACTGTAAAAACTACCGTGGTATCAGCTTGCTTAGCATTGTGGGTAAACTGTATGCTAAGGTGTTAATTGAAAGAGTTATGGAAGAAACTGATGGAAAAATTTGGGATGTGCAAGCTGGATTTAGAAAGGGGATGGGGTGTACGGATCAAGTCTCTTCCATGCGCATGATTGCGGAGAAATTTTTGGCCAAAAACCAGAAAGTTTTTTGTGCGTTCGTGGACTTGGAAAAGGCTTATGACAGAGTGGACAGGAACGTGTTATGACAAACAATGACCTCATTTGGGTTTTATACAGGCATTCAAGTCTCTTTTTAGGGACTCTAGTTCTTGTGTCAGGATCAACGGGGTCTATTCGGACTGGTTTGGCATTCAAATAGGTGTCAGACAGGGATGTGTTGCTTTTCCGTGGCTGTTTAACCTGTTTATGGACAGTTATTTGCAAACTTTGAAAGTTGAAGAATGTGGGTTGAGAATGGATGAGTTAACCGTCAAATGCTTTTTGTACCGATGATTGATGACTATATATATATATAGTATATCGAAGTGTTGAAGTGCTTGTACAGTAGGGCTACGATGGCTATCCGAGTACAGAACCAGAGTACGAAACCTATCCAATTGCAGAGAGGTGTAAGACAGGGTGACGTCATATCCCCGAAACTCTTCACCGCTGCATTGGAAGACGTTTTCAAGCTTCTGGACTGGAAAGGATACGGTATCAACATCAATGGCGAGTACATCACTCACCTTCGATTTGCCGACGATATAGTCCTTATGGCAGAATCGCTGGAGGACCTAAGCACTATGCTCAATGACCTCAATAGTGTTTCCCAACGGATAGGTCTTAAGATGAACATGGACAAAACTAAGATCATGTTTAATGTCCATGTCACACCTATGCCGATAGTTGTTGGGAACACTAAGCTCGAAGTTGTTGACGAGTATGCTTACCTGGGACAAATAGTCCGACTGGGTAAGTCCAACTTCGACCGAGAGGTCAATCGACGGATTCAACTCGGCTGGGCAGCGTTCGGGAAGCTACGACACATCTTCTCGTCAGACATACCTCAAAACCTTAAAACGAAATTGTACAACCAGTGCGTGTTGCCAGTGATGACTTACGGAACTGAGACGTGGTCCTTCACTGCTGGCCGTATGAGGAAGCTCAAGGTCGCTCAGCGAGCTATGGAGAGGGCTATGCTCGGAGTTTCTCTGCGTGATAAACTTAGGAATGAGGATATCCGCAGTAGAACCAGAGTGACCGACATAGCCCAACGGATTAGTAAGCTGAAGTGGCAGTGGGCCGGCCATATAGCTCGAAGAACCGACAACCGATGGGGAAGAAAGGTTCTCGAGTGGCAGCCTCGTACCGGTAGGCGAAGTGTAGGGCGTCCCCCCACGAGATGGAGTGACGACCTGGTAAGACATGCAGGAAGTCGATGGATGCAGGTGGCTCAGGACCGTGTTTTGTGGCATTCTTTGGGGGAGGCCTATGTTCAGCAGTGGACTTGTGAAGGGCTGTAATGATGATGATGATGATTGATGACTGATGATTAAGTCATATTTGCATCGTCGGCGGCCGAATCGCAAAAGATGATTACTTTAATGAACTGTTCATTAAAAGAAAGGGGTATGAAAGTGAACGCAAGTAAGACGAAAGTTATGATTTTTGAAAAAGAAGAAAGTAAAACGTTATGTTAAATAAGAACAGAAGGGGAGTTGATCGAGCAAGTGGATGAGTATGTATATTTGGGATGTTTATTTAGCAGGGATGGTAGATATGATAAAGATATAGAACGACGAGTGAACGCAGGAAATAGAGTTAATGGGGCTCCACACGCTATTATGAAGAGTAAGAATGTGTCAAAGAAGGCACATATGGCAATTCATAATGCTGTGTCAGTCCCTACTTTAATGTATTGTAGTGAAAGTTAGGTCTGGCAGAAGATGCATGAGAGTAGAATAAATGCTGCAGAAATGCGGTTCTGAAGGAGTATGCTAGGGCTGAATCTGAATGACAGGGTGAAAAATAGTGTGATAAGAGAAAAGTGGTTTGCAAGATGACATTGTGACAAGGATTAAGAAAGGAATGCTTCGGTGGTTTGGTCATGTAGAAAGAATGAACGAAAAAAGAGTGACAAAGCAAATTTATGTTGCAGAATTGAACAGCTGGGTCGGAAAAGGACGCCCTAGATGAAGGTTTATCGACTAAATCGAATAAATAATAAATTAAAATCGGCCAGATTAGGAGTACCCTTAACCGACGAGCGTGTATGCGTAGATATATGGATGTAAAGGAGGCGAGAGAGTAGTGTCAGGATCGCGCCAAATGGAAGTCCTTAGTCTCTGCCTACCCCTCTGGGTGAAAGGCGTGAGTATTTATGTGTGTGTCTAAGAGGTGACAGAGGCAAATAAAACAGGATACTGTCAGCGGAGTCTTGCTTATAAAAAACTAGAACATAAAAAAATATGGTTGCCAACGCCACTACCAAGTGTGCTATATATGGTAAATATCTTCCTTATGAGCCATTGTATGAGGAAGCCTATATTCATTCAACGTTGTATGGTATGATTACTCTGTTATCTATCGGAAGCCATAAGATTTTTTTGTATTTCTCATAGTCACCTGTAAGACTCCCACGGGACAAAATTGTCTGGTAAATTAACGCACGGTAGTAAGTGCATTCATATAATTTGAATATATATAAGTGAACATGCTTGCTTACGTAACTTAAAATCCCAGTGAATTGGATCCAATTCCTTTTACTTAGAGTCGAAATGAATAGTGGTTGCGAAGTTTTCCAATTAGAACGGGAATGATTAAACCTCTCCAATTTAAATCTGAACGCGAAACAACGTGCTTAGATATTTATAACATTTCCAGTATTTATGGCGGCACAGTAGCCCGTCGCTCGTTTCTCTTATCACAATCTTTACCAAACCGACTTTAACTGAAACGTAAAGATTTCTTATTATATCTTTGTTAATACTTTAAAGTACAATATATTTATATTTAATTAATCAATAGTCAATATTTTCAT
Source organism: Parnassius mnemosyne (assembly GCA_963668995.1). Taxonomy (NCBI): domain Eukaryota; kingdom Metazoa; phylum Arthropoda; class Insecta; order Lepidoptera; family Papilionidae; genus Parnassius; species Parnassius mnemosyne. Next base: position 4,726,921 of record CAVLGL010000001.1, on the reverse strand, counting down.
TCAATGTTTTTGACTGCCTTCTAAATGTGGTTGCTGGTCATAAGGCCCCAGGTTTGGATCCTGACTCGACTCAGGTCGACTCGAAGTCGACTCAAAAACAGTTATTGGTTTTTCCAGCCAAAAAATCCTCAGTAGCAGCAGTACGAGTCAGGAAGTTGGCGGCGGTTCACCCTCGTGCCTGGGAAAGCACATCATGTGCCTAATTTCTCTCTGGTTGTGTTGGTTTCCGTCTTATCAGAATATGAGAGTTCGAGATTAGCGAGTGCACCTGCGCTTGCGCATAAACTAAGGCACTATAATCCGCCATACTACTGTAGTCGTGGACCACTCGTAGAACAAGCATTTTGAACTTAGTTGGATTCATAATTGTACTATAAATACCATTTTAATTACAAATATGAATACAAAAATTGGCTAATAGGCTAATTCTGTATCATATAACACTTATTACCTTATAGTGGCGGTTAAGATATATCCGCTACCCCATATAGTCCCGTGGGTGTCGTAAGAGGCGACAGAGGGAAACAGAAAACGTAGATGAGCAGCAGCATCGTCGTGATAACATCTCAAAATAGTAAAAACTACGGTCGCCAACCCACCTGCCAGGCGTGGCAACTACAGCTAAATCCAAATGAAGGCCTGCAACTCACCTGCAATTCCCCTGGTGTTGCAGTTTTTTATGGACGGCGGTCGACACTTACCATAAGAAAGTGGTAATTTATACGTGGTAGAGCCATGCTGCAGCTATATTAGTATTACAGTTGTAGCACAAATGGGTCTTCTAGACCGGGGGACGGCCACGTTCTCACAGAATACCAGCGTAAAATACCAGATTAATGCTGCTGTGTTTTGTGTGGTTAGTGTAGAAGACCGGAGACGACTTTTACTGGAAACGCGGCATTTCATCTTAGCCCTCACGGGTGACAACTCATCTGCATTTAGGTTTTTATTGAGGATAGATGTAGATATCTATGGGTCACAGCAACCAGATGCACTGTGTGCTAAATAAATAAATAAATAAAAAATAATAAAAATAAGATGTGCCACATGCTCGTTTAATATTAAAAAAATACCCTTATAATATGGATGGATAGTCTGTTATATTTACAGAAATGCAAGAATATTCTAATGAACTATACAATTAACAAAACTTTCATTGCAATATTGTTCATTTGAATATTTTATAGATTAGAACATTTTATAGCGTTTAATTTAGCTTATTTCAATTTTCGACGTTTCGAGTGCTTTGCAGCTCCCATTGTCACGGAGCAGACTGAGATGTTAATGAACATCCTTCTCAGCAGGGAAGGTAGTTGGATGTACCTACTTAGGATACCTGTAATTCATTAATTACAGCCTTAGATTGCTTTCATCAAAGTCTAGTGCTGAACAACCACCTCCGTCATAAATTGTCTTATAAAGTAATTTATTGTATGAAGTAATTAACGTTTCATAGTTACCACGCATGGCATGCAGGTTAGCAACAACAGTTATTTATTATTTCGAGTAGTTATCAGCTAGATTCTGCTACCCGTATTCTCCTTCTACAACCTCTAGATGTTCTTCCACATCGAATGTCCTATTGCAACTTCAGCTCACTGGTCCTCTGGTTTTACCTATAGTTCTTCTGCAGATATCATCGTCGTGGATTCTATCACAGAGATAAACTCTTGGGCCTCATATAGCTCGTTGAGCGGCCTTAAGTTTACACGGTCAGTAGCAAAGGACCACGTCTCAAGTCTATAATATCATGTCGTCACTGGCGACATGCCGTTGGTCTTTTAAGAGGCGTAGAAAGAAACTAAGCCAGGATACAGGCAGCAACATCTGCCTGTGGTTGCCAACCCTCCTGCCACGCGTGGCAATTATGGAAAATATCCCCGCATTATTAATAAAAACACACACACATATATATTACATAATGTTCTCTATATTTAATTACTAGTTTTGTCGCTACTATCTTTCGTAAAAATCAAGTAACTATAATTTAAAACTTTGTAATTTAAAATATCTGCAATAATTTTGACCGTTTGTTGGATTTTGTAGAAATGTGCTTGTTCACAATCTTTATGCAAACAATGTTGATGAATACTGAAATAGATGATTTTTCAATTGAGGTAAATATCTAACTTACATTTAATACCAACACAAGAAAGGAAAATAGATATTAAGTCTATTGTTGCAGAGAAGTTGCGGTCAGTTAGCGATCAGTTAGCGAGTCTTATGTTTTGGTCTCAGCTTTGTGGGTGAGAGAATGATACTTTTGATAAGAACTTTAGTAATTTAACTTTTTTACTTAACGTACCTTTAGTGCCGACAATAATCTACAATGCTTACAATGATTCTTGCATGAAACATTTCTCAGAAGTCATTTCCTCTGCAATATGGTTAAATTTAATATGGTTTTGTACGTGGTAGAGCCATGCTGCAGCTATTTTAGGTGTATAGCTGTAGCACGAATGGGTCGGCTCAACCGTAAGAGTTTGCAAAAATACTCGTTGTATTATATGTTCAGCTGTTTCAATACTGCGATTATTCGGCACTAAAAGATTGATTTTAGAAGTAATTTGTTCAGATGCTACGGATGCAGCTTAAGAAATCAAATAATTAACAGCTATTTCTGATAGCACGGAAGTAAATCATAAGACGCCTAAGCGATTAAAATAACTTGAGGCTTATACCAACATCGAATCACTTATTTCGTCGTTTTCTCTAATAGCTCACATGCGCAGACACTTAATACACATAATCGCATCACTGATAAAAATCCATTTCAAACGATTATTGAAACGATAAAACAGGAGCAACCATCCGTCGATGGTCAAGCTCCTGCCAAAACTCATAGTAAGTAAAGTAGTACTTATTGAGTTTCATAGATTATAGTGATTTTAATATCACAGAGATATACTATATAAAATTACATTTCTTTTTAGGATAATAAGCAAATAAATAAACTGGGGAAAAATGAAAAACATAATATAGTGTAAACAAAGTATAGTAGATTGGGTCCAGCAAGGATTAGGATTGAAGTTTACGATTGTGTTGTAGATTAAATGATTAACGTGAAAAAATAAAAAATTAAATCATATTAAATAATATATCGACTGTCGTATATCCATATTTCAATATCAAACTTATATTTCAATATATGTCGTCCAAAAATATTAAAAATAAATATCGATATTTCTAACTAATAAAATAGATTTTTCGCTATATCGATATTTTATCAACAGTCCTAGTTCAAACGTGGGGCGTGGCTGTGGACGTTTGGTTTGCGTGACTCCTGTAAAGTATCATATATATAGTTAAATTAAATAATATTTAATAATATCTAAATCTTATGTAATATCATTTCCTGTCTACTAATATAACCCTTTCAAAAAAGTTCAAACACGATCCTTCTATCTAGTGCCGTCACCGAGATCCTATACCCACCTTCGGATTGCACCATCAGAAAGGTGAGATCATAACAGTCACCTAGGTCTTTATGAGCCCGTTCAAAGGAGTTCAAGCACGATCCTTCTATCTAGTACCGTCACTGAGATCTTATACACACCTTCGGATTGCACCAACAGAAAGGTGAGATCATAACAGTCACCTAGGTCTTTATGAGACCATTCAAATGAGCTCAAACACGATTCTTCTATCTAGTGCCATCACTGAGATCCTATACCAACCTTTGGATTACACTATCAGCAAGGTGAGATCATAACAGTCACCTAGGTTTTTATGAATCCATTCCAGTGAGTTCAAACACGATCCTTCTATCTAGTGCCGTCACCGAGATCCTATACCCAACTTCGGATTGCACCATCGGAAAGGTGATATCATAACAGTCACCTAGGTTTTAATGAGCCCATTCAAATGAGTTCAAACACGATCCTTCTATCTAGTGCCATCACTGAGATCCTATACCCACCTTCGGATTGCATCATCAGAAAGGTGAGATCCTAACAGTCACCTAGGTTTTTATGAGCCCATTCCAGTGAGTTCAAACACGATACTTCTATTTAGAGCCGTAACTGAAATCCTATACCCACCTTCGGATTGCACCATCATAAAGGTGAGATCATAACAGTCACATAGGTCTTTATGAGCCCTTTCAAATAAGTTCAAAAACACGATCTTTCTATCTAGTGCCGTCACTGAGATCTTATACCCACCTTCGGATTGCACCATGAGAAAGGTGAGATCATAACAGTCACCTAGGTCTTTATGAGCACATTCAAGTGAGTCCAAACACGATCCTTCTATCTAGTGCCGTCACCAAGTAACTATACCCACCTTCGGATTGTACCATCAGAAAGGTGAGATCATAACAGTCACCTAAGTCTTTATGAGACCATTCAAATGAGCTCAAACACGATTCATCTATCTAGTGCCATCACTGAGATCCTATACCAACCTTCGGATTACACTATCATAAAGGTGAGATCATAACAGTCACCTAGGTTTTTATGAGCCCATTCCAGTGAGTTCAAACACGATCCTTCTATCTAGTGCCGTCACCGAGATCCTATACCCACCTTCGGATTGCACAATCAGAAAGGTGAGATCATAACAGTCACCTAGGTCTTTATGAGCCCGTTCAAAGGAATTCAAGCACGATCCTTCTATCTAGTACCGTCACTGAGATCTTATACACACCTTCGGATTGCACCAACGGAAAGGTGAGATCATAACAGTAACCTAGGTTTTTATGAGTCCATTCAAATGAGCTCAAACATGAACCTTCTATCTAGTGCCATCACTGAGATCCTATACCAACCTTCGGATTACACCATCATAAAGGTGAGATCATAACAGTCACCTAGGTTTTTATGAGCCCATTCCAGTGAGTTCAAACACGATCCTGCTATCTAGTGCCGTCACCGAGATCCTATACCTACCTTCGGATTGCACTGTCAGAAAGGTGATATCATAACAGTCACCTAGGTTTTGATGAGCCCATTCAAATGAGTTCAAACACGATCCTTCTATCTAGTGCCATCAGTGAGATCCTATACCCACCTTCGGATTGCACCATCAGAAAGGTGAGATCCTAACAGTCACCTAGGTTTTCATGAGCCCATTCTAGTGAGTTCAAACACGATCCTTATATCTAGTGCCGTCACCGAGATCCTATACCCACCTTCGGATTGCACCATGAGAAAGGTGAGATCATAACAGCCACCTAGGTCTTTATGAGCACATTCAAGTGAGTCCAAACACGATCCTTCTATCTAGTGCCGTCACCAAGTACCTATACCCACCTTCGGATTGTAACATCAAAAAGGTGAGATAATAACAGTCACCTAGGTCTTTATGAGACCATTCAAATGAGCTCAAACACGATTCTTCTATCTAGTGCCATCACTGAGATCCTATACCAACCTTCGGATTACACTATCAGAAAGGTGAGATCATAACAGTCACCTAGGTTTTTATGAGCCCATTCCAGTGAGTTCAAACACGATCCTTCTATCTAGTGCCGTCACCGAGATCCTATACCCACCTTCGGATTGCACCATCAGAAAGGTGATATCATAACAGTCACCTAGGTTTTTATTAGCCCATTCAAATGAGTTCAAACACGATCCTTCTATCTAGTGCCATCACTGAGATCCTATACCCACCTTCGGATTGCACCATCAGAAAGGTGAGATCCTAACAGTCACCTAGGTTTTTATGAGCCCATTCCAGTGAGTTCAAACGCAATCCTTCTATTTAGTGCCGTCACCGAATTCCTATACCCACCTTCGGATTGCACCATCAGAAAGGTGAGATCCTAACAGTCACCTAGGTTTTTATGAGGCCATTACAGTGAGTTCAAACACGATCCTTCTATTATGTGCCGTCACCGAAATCCTATACCCACCTTCGGATTGCACCATCATAAAAGTGAGATCATAACAGTCACATAGGTCTTTATGAGCCCTTTCAAATAAGTTCAAACACGATCCTTCTATCTAGTGCCGTCACTGAGATCTTATACCCACCTTCGGATTGCACCATGAGAAAGGGGAGATCATAACAGTCACCTAGGTCTTTATGAGCACATTCAAGTGAGTCCAAACACGATCCTTCTATTTAGTGCCGTCACCGAGTACCTATACCCACCTTCGGATTGTAACATCAAAAAGGTGAGATAATAACAGTCACCTAGATCTTTATGAGACCATTCAAATGAGCTCAAACACGATTCTTCTATCTAGTGCCATCACTGAGATCCTATACCAACCTTCGGATTACACTATCAGAAAGGTGAGGTCATAACAGTCACCTAGGTTTTTGTGAGCCCATTCCAGTGAGTTCAAACACGATCCTTCTATCTAGTGCCGTCACCGAGATCCTATACCCACCTTCGGATTGCACCATCAGAAAGGTGATATCATAACAGTCACCTAGGTTTTTATTAGCCCATTCAAATGAGTTCAAACACGATCCTTCTATCTAGTGCCATCACTGAGATCCTATACCCACCTTCGGATTGCACCATCAGAAAGGTGAGATCCTAACAGTCACCTAGGTTTTTATGAGCCTATTCCAGTGAGTTCAAACGCAATCCTTCTATTTAGTGCCGTCACCGAATTCCTATACCCACCTTCGGATTGCACCATCAGAAAGGTGAGATCCTAACAGTCACCTAGGTTTTTATGAGGCCATTACAGTGAGTTCAAACACGATCCTTCTATTAAGTGCCGTCACCGAAATCCTATACCCACCTTCGGATTGCACCATCATAAAAGTGAGATCATAACAGTCACATAGGTCTTTATGAGCCCTTTCAAATAAGTTCAAACACGATCCTTCAATCTAGTGCCGTCACTGAGATCTTATACCCACCTTCGGATTGCACCATGAGAAAGGGGAGATCATAACAGTCACCTAGGTCTTTATGAGCACATTCAAGTGAGTCCAAACACGATCCTTCTACTTAGTGCCGTCACCGAGTACCTATACCCACCTACGGATTGTACCATCAGAAATGTGAGATCATAACAGTCACCTAGGTCTTTATGAGCCCATTAAAAGGAGTTCAAACACGATCCTTCTATCTAATACCTTCACTGAGATCTTATACCCACCTTCAGATTGCACCATCATAAACGTGAGATCATAACACCTTATGAGCCCATTCAATTGAGTTGAAACACGATCCTTCTATCTAGTGCCGCCACTGAGATCCTATACCCACCTTCAGATTGCACCATCAGAAAGGTGAGATCATAACAGTCACCTAGGTCATTATGTGGCCTTTTAAATGACCTTAAACACGATCATTCTACCTAGATCCTCACTGAGATCTTATACCCAACTTCAGATCGCACCATCAGAAAGGTGAGATCATTACAGTCACTTAGGTCTTTATGAGCCCTAGTAAATGAGTTGAAACACGATCCTTCAATCTAGTGCCGTCACCGAGTACCTATAGCCACCTTTGGATTGCACCATCAGAAAGGTTAGGTCATAACAGTCACTTAGGTCTTTATGAGCCCTTTAAAATTAGTTGTAACACGATTCTTCTGTCTGGTGCCGTCACTGAGATCCTATACCCACTTTCGGATCGTACCATCAGAAAGGTGAGGTCATAACATTCACGAAGGTCTGTATATACCCTTTTTCATCAAATGACGCCTTTCGCTCTGGGTGGAGCGGAAGGGAGTGTCAGACTTTTACTGACTAAAAACCATCCGTGTTCCTTCAGTGCCCTTACGTTCCGGAGCCGCGGTATCTCTTTTGAACAGCCCGCAGCCCCGGCAGGCGTCGGCTCTTGCGGGCCCCTTCACGCTGCTGACAGCTCTTTGAGGCGCGCGTGGAACAAAACGCGCCGTCGACACGGCCTGTCTTCGTTAGACGGACGGACGGCGAGCTACCCATTGCTCGCCGTCCACAGGCCCGCGCCTACGGTGGCCGGGGGCCACGACGTAGCCCCCGACGCCCGGGGCGTCTCCCGCGGCGGCCGGGAAGGAAAGCTGCTGCTCTCTCCTTCTCCCGCTCCGCCACCTCCTTCGCTAGCATCACTGCTTCGCAGAAGGTGGTGACGGCATCCCATTCCGTCTCGCTCCGGACCATGGCTTCGACCAGGGCCGGACGCGAGAGGTCGCCGCCGCCTATCGCCGCTACGAGGACACGGCGGTGCTCCGCCCAGGCAGGGCACACCTCCACGGTGTGCTCCACCGTATCCTCCGGTCGATCCTCGCAGTGGGAGCACCCGGGGGTTTCCTCCCGCCCGATTCGGTGCAGTAACCTCCCGAACACACCGTGTCCGGTGAGGACCTGCGTCAGGCGGAAGGTGAGGACGCCGTGGCGTCTCTCAAGCCACTTCTCAAAGAGGGGTCTTATCGCCGCTATAGTGGCGTGCTCAGCACGGGGTTGCGACAGTCGCTCTCTCCATGTCGCCATGAGATCATGCCGGAAGTCTGTCCGCTGCACGACAACTTGCCGCGGCAGCGGGGTTTCCCCCCGGCATAGTGCCTCCGCGCGCCATTCGTGCAGGCGCGCGAGGACTATCGCCTCCAGATACCATGGCGGCAATCCGGCAAGGAGGCACGCTGCCTCGCGGGAGATCGTGCGGTAGCCGCGAACCATTCTCATGGCAACCACCGTTTGGGGCGCGTTCAGGTGGTGGACGGCAAGCCGCGCCAAACCACGCGCCCACACCGGGGTCCCGTAAAGGGCCATGGACCGCACAATCCCCGCGTAGAGCCTCCGGCAGGAGGCGTTTGGCTCCCCCAGGTTCGGCAGGAGCCGCCTGAAGGCAGCCCCGGTCCGTTCCAGTTTGGGAGCCAAACGTCGGAAGTGCTCAACGAAGTTCCATCGGCCGTCGAGGACGAGTCCTAGGTACTTCAACGTCGACTCGACGCCGATGGATACCCCTCCTACCATCGCTGAGGATCCCGGTGGTGGCCTGTTCCGAGGACCATGGAAGTGCATGGCCTCGGACTTGTGCAGAGCCACCTCAAGACCCAGCTGCCGGATCCTCTCAACGACTATCGCAACCCCGCGTGTCATAGTTTCCGCCGCCGCCTCGTACGACCCCCCCTGTGCCAGTACCAGCGTGTCGTCAGCGTAGCAAACTACGCTGACGCCGGTAGGGAGGTCGGCGCGCAGCATCCAGTCGTAACCGATGTTCCACAGGGGCGGCCCCAGAACCGAACCTTGTGGGACACCGCACGACATCTCTCGCCGGTTCCACTCACCGTTGCGACGGGGGTAGATGACGGCCCTATCCGTCAGATAGTCCCCGACTATTCGACGGAGATAGGTCGGCACCCGGTGATACCGGAGTGCCTCCCTAATGCAGCTCCAGGGCATGGAGTTGAAGGCGTTGGCGATGTCGAGAGACACCGCCAAAACAACCCCCCCCCCCTGGCCACTGCATCCCCCGTCGTGAGGGCTCTCACGCGCATGATGGCGTCCACCGTAGAGCGCCTCTTGCGGAAACCAAACTGGTGTTCCGCAAGATCCGGCCCCGTCCCCGCAAGGTGCTCGGCGAGGCAGTTTGCAATGACTCTTTCAAAGAGCTTGCCCACCTCGTCGAGCAGCACCACGGGCCGGTATGCAGACGGAGAGTCCGCAGGGCGCCCCGGCTTCCGAATGAGGACCAGCTTCACCGTCTTCCAACGAAGCGGGAATTGGCCTCTCTCCAAGCATGCGCTTAGGAGCCCCTCCAGTCGGGGCCCGAGAGCCTCCGAGGCTAGGACCCAGGCTTTGCCAGGCAAGCCATCGGGTACTGGGGCGGTATTCCTGGCCTTGAGCCTACGTACCGCCACTCTCAGGTCTACCCCGGTATTGTAGTCCATAGACATCAACATCTATCCTCGATTACGAATCGAAATACAGATGATTTGTCACCCGTGAGGCCTAATATGGAATGCCTCGTTTCCAATAAAAAGGGTCTTCGGTTCTCTACATTCACCATACAAAGTTGAGCTGGTATTGAGAGCGTGGTCCTTCCCCGGTCGAGCTGACCTATTCGTGTTACAACTATAACAGTAATAGGTGTAGCTGCAGCATGGCTCTATTACAAAGAGATCCATTTCCGTTTCCATTAATTCTGGTTACCGCCTTCAATAGGAAACTATTTAAAACTATGTTCAAAGTTTGTCAATAAACAAGTTTAAAAGTTTTATTAAAGAAAAACTGTACAAAAAGGGTTATTGTAATATCAAGGAATACATGAATGAAAATAACCTCTGGCAATAAGGTAATCGCCACCATGCTGGTTCTATGAAAATTCATTTAAAAATTATACAAACAAAATTATTATTAAGTGAAATTTTAGACAGTGGTAGAGCCACGCGACAGCTTTTGTTGTCGCGCGGATGGGCCGGCCACCACCGGAACCACGACCTCACAGAAAACCAGCGTGATGTAGAGGTTTACCTCTGCGTTTTGCTTGGTGAGCGCAGGTAGCCGGAGGCCCTTTTTACTGGAATTGAGGCATTCCATCTTAGTCCTCACGGGTGACAATGCATCTACATTTTTATTTGTAATAGAGGATAGATGTAGACGTCTATAAGCCGCAGCAACCACTTACCATCAGGTGGACTGTGTGCTCGTTTGTCACCCTTATCCTATAAAATATATGTTTAAAAAAAGTCCTGCTGGGTCCCTTGTTGGTTCTTCCCAGTACAGAGGTATTTTCCGAACCAGTGGTAAACAAAAAATTACTTTCAAAAGCATTATTTAATAATAAATATTGAACAAATAATTATTTTATTTTATTCTATTTGTTTTTCTGCTTCTGATATTTTCCTTAGCTTATCTTAAGGCACCCACAGGTGCACATGGTAGTTCTTACGTTGCCATCATGAGGCAAACAAAAGAAATATGCTAGATATATTGATAGGTATCCTTTAACACTGCGATTAGTTAAATAAATTATGGGGGAACCTGTGTGTCTAAGAGATACAACGTTTCACATAGCAGTTATCTCTTCCTTGCTCATCAAACCATAACTGTTTTTATCTCAGATATATCATTTTCAAAAAATACAACAGTATAATGTTTAAAAACTTGAATATAATTAAAAGTCCAGGATCAGACGGCATCCAACCTTTTTTCCTCAAACTTACTGCTACCTCAATAAGCGCACCTCTGTTCTATTTGTATAACCGCAGTTTTCGTGAAGGTTTAGTGACCATAGTCTGGAAATCGGCGAATATAACCACAGTGTTCAAAAACAGTTCTAAAACTGAAGTGACTAAATATAGACCTTTTTCCTGACTGTGTGACTTTTTAGAAAGTCCTTGAACACTTAGTACATAATTAAATATATCGGAGTTGACACAACTTTCTAATTCCAGAACAACACAGTTTTGTAAAACACCGATCGACCGTCAGTAATCTTATTTTATTTACAAACCTTCTGTTTGATAATATGGACAATCGAATACAAACCGATACTGTTTACACAGACTTTTGTAAAGCTTTTAAAAAGGTGGCTCATTCCATTCTTCTTCAAAAACTTGCGTTCACTGATATACGTCCTTAGATAAAGTATCATTAATAAAAGATTTAGGCATCCTTTACGATGCAAATCTGATCTTTAATGCTCATATCAGCCATGTAACAAACAATGCGTATCAAATGTACGGAATTGTTGCACGAACGTGCAATTTTTTTAAAAGATCCTCATCTCACTACTTTTCAAATCACTTATCAGACCACAAATTGAATTGTAACGCAAGTATTATAATAAATACGGTGAACTTCTAAAGTCATTACAAGCAAAGTTCCTTCGTTTTATTAATTATAAATGTTATTACGCAAAATCATCGTATCGCAACTTATTAAAAAGTTTTCAGTTCATACTTTAAAAAAAAGAAGAATATACTTTGATTAAATACTATTATTAAAAATAATTCGAAATGATTTAGATTTTTTTTATAGAATAAGGGTGACAAACGAGCACACAGTCCACCTGATGGTAAGTGGTTGCTGCGGCCCATAGACATCTACATCTATCCTCTATTACAAATCAAAATGTAGATGCGTTGTCACCCGTGAGGACTAAGGTGGAATGCCTCATTTCCAGTAAAAAGGGCCTCCGGCCACCTGCACTCACCAAGCGAAACGCAGAGGTAAATCTCTACTTCACGCTGGTTTTCTGTGAGGTCGTGGTACTACCCCGGTTCGAGCCGACCCATCCGTGCGACAGCAAAAGCTGCCGCGTGGCTCTACCACTGTTATAATGAACTACTCAACAAAATATATATCCATGTCCCTAGTCGTTCACAACGCATTAGAGACATGTACACACATAAATAGTTTGCGCCTAAATTATGTTAAACCAATGCAGGTGAACGCGCCCCATTAAAACGTATTATGAATGTATATAACACTTATTTTTCAAATATTGACCTATTCACTTCATCACAACTACAATTTCGCAAGAACGTTCTAAGAAAGTTGTTAGACATTCAATAGTATCTTAAAATATTTCACAAGATAAATTTGTTATTGGTAGCAATTGTTTTCCCTTTTGTCTCATTTGGATTTTTATGTTACTAAGTAACATAAAAATATAATTTAAATTTATTTGTTTTTTCTTTTTCACTTAAACTCTGTTTACTGTGCATTTATCATTTAATGTTACCAATTTAATATTACATTGCGGGTAATGGTGCTGGCTACATAATGACTAATTTCATTTATAAAATGTTATTTAATCTGAGCATTATTATGTAATTGTTTGTTGTCCTGAATGAAAAAAAAAATTTCTGGTAAGTATATGGTAAAAGCAAGTGCGTGTTATATAAACAAAATAAAAAGTTTCTTTGTATTTTGTTTATATAAAATTGAAAAAAAAAACATGTCTTAATGTTTTTATCTGGCTGGTTTCATTATACATACATATAGGACATTAACAAAAAGAAAAATTAGAATTAAAAAACATTTTACCGTTTTTTTTTTAATTATTTTTCTGTCCGCCAAAGTGAGTGAGTCTAACGAAGAAATTCGATAGATTATGAAGTTTTATTATAAAAGAGGGAAAAATACGACTCAAGTAGCGAAAAAAAATTGTGACGTTTATGGACCTAATGCAGTGTCAGTAAGAGTAGCACAAAGTTGGTTCAAGCGTTTTAAGTCCGGGAATTTTGTTGTCAAAAATGCAGCTCGCTCAGGTCGCTCTCATACGGATAAAATCATCGCCATTTTTGAAAAATTGGAGCAAGATATTTTTTTTTATAGAAGAGGGGGCAAACGAGCATGCGGCTCACCTGATGGTAAGTGACTACTGCCGCCCATGAACAACTGCAACACCAGGGAGGGAATGGCAGATGCGTTGCCGGCCTTTTAAAAAGGAGTACGCTCTTTTCTTGAAGGTCCCTAAGTCGTATCGGTCCGGAAAAATCGCTGATGGTAATCGATTCCACAAGGAAATCGTGCGAGGAAGAAAACATCTTCTAAATCGCACAGTGGTGGACCGCCAATCATCCAGATGGTGTGGATGGTATCGAGAGTTCTGCCGCGATGTGCGTTCGTGAAATTTGGCGGCTGGGATTAATCCGAACAATTCCTCAGAGCACTCCTCATGGTAGATGCGAATAAATATTAGTAGTTACGAACAGTTTTGACCCCTTTAAAAAGTATGGCTGCAGAAAAAATCTCGATTTTCGGGTCCACACGAGCTCACTGAAAGAAACTTAATGAATCGTGTAGTCATTTGCGGTTCTTTATTAAAACGTAATAGAACCAAACTATTTTTTAAAAGACTGATCACAGGTAATAAAAATTGGTTCTCGACAAGAACGTGCGTAAAATATCATGGTTAAGGGTAGTCAAGCTCCACAGACTGTAGCGAGACCCGGATCCACACGCAATAAGGTGATGCTGTATGTATTGTGGGATTGGAAGGGCATCGATTATTATGAGCTTTTACCGCCAAGCAAAACTATCGATTCTAATCTCTACTGTAAATAACTAATGAGACTCAATAAATTGAGAAGAAACGGCCGGAATTTACCAACAGAAAAGAACTGGTCTTTCATCGTGATAATGCTAGAGCACACACATCTTTGGTCACTCAGCAAAAATTAAGAGAGCTTGGATGAGAAGTGTTAATGCATACACATTATAGTCCCGCCATTGCTCCCTCAGATTTTTACATGTTTCGGTCTCTTCAGAATTCTTTGGGTAGTGTAAGGTTAATATCAAGAGAGGACTGTCAAAACCACTTGTCGCAATTTTTTGATCAAGAATCCCAAGATTTCTATAGCAACGGGATTATGCCACTACTTATAAGATTGCAATAAGTTATCGAACAAAATAAAACATATATATTATAATAAAATTTAATTAAACTTTGAAAAAAAAATGTCTTTAATTTGTATATAAAATAAGAAGAAACGTTTGCCCCTGCCCTATATTTTATATTGCTCCATCTTGTTTACGTAGACGTGGCCTTTGAATTAGGATTTCACCTAATCGCGATGACCGTAACAAAAACCCATGATGATTTTTGATGCAACTTGCCATTTCGGAAGCTACTGCTGACCATAGGCTTCTATAGACATAAGAACACAGACATAGCAGTAGTAGTATTAAAAAAATAGCTAACGAGCAATGCCGGGTGCATTATAAAGCATATCTGACTGAAAGACCGTGAAAAGAGCTTTACGAGTGATTCTTGTAGGCTCTACACGAGATTTTCGTAAACACAGTCAACTCTTTTCACCGTCATGGTTCAGTGACTACTTTGCAGAAAACAAGTTTTGTCTATGTTTATCACATGGAAGAGGAAGAAATCATTGGATGAAGAAGTCATTTCTGCAAAGGGCTAAATTCCGGTCAGCCTCACGTAGCAACTGCCATGTTTGGGATTTCCATGACAGTTCGCTCCCGGCTTTAATGTAAAACACATTGATCTTTAATACTTCGCGCATTTTTCCCTTTCTCCCTAACTCTAGGCCATTTGGTATCCCCTGCCGTGGGCTTCCATCTGCTTTTATATTAATTAATTAATTTAATTAATTATCTTTATATATAAAAATTACGTGTCACATTGTTTGTCCGCGATGAACTCCTAAACTACTAAACTGATTGCAATGAAAGAGCAATGGCAGAAAAATAGTTGACAAAAACTATCGCGTCTAGAAATAAGTTATAAATAAAATGAGTTTTATTATTTTTCTATGATTTTTCAAATAAAAATGTATTTTAATTAAAGCCACAGAAAAAAACAAACATTTTTGGGAATATCAAATGACTTAAATCATTTTACTCTATTCAAGTGTTGCCATTTAGTATATTCATACTATTTTCTTATATACTTTTTAAGACTACCAACACAACACACAAAATATTTTTATATTAAGTTATTATTAGTAATAACTGTACTATCAGTAATAATAAAAGCATGACTTTTTCCAAGTGACATAGGACATAACCTAAAGGGGTTCAAATGTAAATATCTTTTTTTTGACGCCTTCTCAGGACTAAATTCTTTGACAGAGTTATTAAGGGACAGACGCTTAACATTTTAAGATATTTTTGATATACGAGTATAGACGCTACCATTTCTTCTCAACTAATTTTATGTATAAAAGTCTGCCATTGCTCTTTTGGACCCTGTTTGCAGTTTGGTCCAACTTGAGAGATAGGATAGTTTTTATCTCTATAAGTGACCCTCTATATTTTTTATTACGAATTTAAGAATTTTTATAGGAAACAGGGTCGTCGGAGAGGGCAGAACAACGTCTGCCTGGTCAGCTAGCATTTTATATAATGCATAACGCATATTTTTTATATTTAATTATTTAATGTTATTCCCTATGTGCATATCGTATTCTATTTATATGTCAAAGACTAAAATACTATAATTTATAAAAATACAAGAATATTTTAATATAATAATACTTTTTTTTACTTTGCAAGTATATGTAACAAAGAACGCGATAACATATTATCTTGTAATATGGAGTAGTTTGAATTATTCATGTACATCTCTCGGAGGGCATATTTCCGAATGTCACCTAGAGTATCAGAATTCTGAATGAAAAGGAAATGTATGCGTCGCCGTCATTTTAAAATCTCCATACATTATTTGCCTGAAAGTTTGTGAAAATATTTTTGATACTCAGTCACATATGAAAGGCTACAGATTAACAGAATTAACACGGGCTATTATCACACCAAGAAAACTAAAAGTATCAAAGTTCAAAAAAAACGTGTTTCTATTTCCGGTTATAGATTCTTATTATATAATTATCTTCTTTTTTTAATATCTAATAATTCCTATAATATATCTGTAGAAAAGTCGTGTCTGCAATTCTAATATTTTCTGTAAAAAACAATTCCAGGGGACTAAATAAAGAGCACTGAAGCCAATTAGTGGTTTTTAGAATTTTTGTCTATCTGTGTGCCTGTCTGTCTGTCCGTCTGCCTGTATGTCTGTGTATTCACGATTCATGCAAAAACTACTAAAAATATTTCCATGAAACTGTGTGTGTAGGTAGTTACGGACCCGGGGCAACTTATAGGCTACTTTTTATCTGATTGCGAAACAAAAAAGGAGGATTAAGTATTTTCCTCCCTCAACATGTTAATTTCTATTTTATATTATTGGTTATTGATGTGTTATTTTAAATAAATAACATATTTATAAATAAATCCTAAAATTATATTTAACCGCTACGTTATAATTTCAATTACGCCGACAATCCACGTTTCCCTTTATCAAAGCAGTGCCATCTAACGTGAAATTCAAAAAGAAGTAACATTTTAGGTCCAGTTACTAATAAATAAAATAAAAATGATTAACTTACAGTTAACGGTTCGAAAAATTTACATATTATCAATAATCTTAAAAAAAAACATAGTTGTATTGGTTTGTTGGATAATATAAGGAATTCTGGTACGAGGGGATATTATGAAGTTTGTGAAATTATTCCGGTAAAAACATTTTTTGCTCAAAAGTTTTTCATTTTTAGAGGAAGACGATTATATAACAAAGAAAACAAATTACACCGTGTCATTACCCTAACAAAATTTGAATGTAAAAAGAAAATTTCAGATTGGCTGCTCGAACTTGATTATGAAAAAACAGAACAATTACTGCAAATCGCATCTTAACATACCACGTACGAGTTAATACACACACACACACACACACACACACACACACACACACACACACACACACACACACACACACACACACACACACACACAACACACACACACACACACACACACACAATACGATTAAACCGCTTACGCGTATGCTCTCTCGCTAACGGAAAAAAATCTCTGCTATATATAATAAAAAAATCTAGTTGATCATCCTAAATGGGGAACCGGGAGATCCATAGCACAGGTTATCCTAGTTTGGACTCCCGTCTCCCACAAATTTATGTATTATGAACAAAGAGTGTTTTGTTTAATAAATTTTTAAAATATAACATATGCCATGTACAATTTGTGGAAGAAAATAATAAGGTATATTTTTATTTTTTTTATTTTATATGTTTAAATAATTTAATTCATAATTTATTGATATATTATTAAGATTAGATTAGATTAGAATAATAATTTAATTTATAATTATTTGAAAATTCTGACGTTAATTTTTCAGTTCTATCATTATTTCATCTTAGTATGAATTAATAAAGTTTATAGTAATTTATTACTGCTTAAATAGATAAATAATAATATTAAAAACTATGATAATAATAAAAAAAAAAACTAAAACTAGAAACTTAATTATCATATAGTCCTACTCCCCGCGGTATCGTGCCAAGAACGCTGGGTGCATTTCCCCGCTGAATGGCTATACTTAGCCTTTGAGCGAGAAAGGATTCAGCCCTCTTATCACCAGCAGCAACGACCAGCCGCGGATGGAGTTCCTTTAGGAACTTCACCGAACGTGGACCCCACGGACCGATAGTCTCTACAGCAAATGGCACAAATATGTAGTCATCTCTCAGAGACTCATATTTACGCCACTTACTCAGTTCAGCTGCCTCTGATGCCGCCCCGGCTCTAAACGAGGTACCCCTGAGATAAGAGGCCGCCAGAGTGTCTACGCAAGTGGCATTCCACACTAGGGCTTTACCTCTCTCCCAAGGGACCAATGTCATACCGAAAATGTCTATCGAAAATAATCAAATGTGAGATGTTTTTAAGTTTAATTTCCAATCTATAAAAAGTTTTGTTTATCTATAAATAAACTGATAAAAACTCTAATTATTGCAAAACTCTCACTATCCATATAGCTTAAGAGAATAGACAAATATATAAATAGATTTCTATATCTTTCTATCCATAAAGAGATTTCTATATATATATATTGACCAGATCCTAGAATTTATAATATCACAAATTAGACGATTATGGCACGAAATGGTAGAATTTGATTAAATTTAACATTGTTTTTGACTATTTTGATCGTTTGGTGATGTAAAAAACTAAACACAACATTGCTATTTCTTCATATTTTTTAAATCGTAAAATAATTTCATTATACACCGCTAGCAGCTCTGATAGCGTATTTTTGACAAAATCAGAATTTTTAATAGAATACACATCACTATATGCCTAATTTATGTATTATATAAATTTTGGCGGCTTTGTTGTGTGATTGGGCCACCCCAGTCGTACACTCAAAACTTGAAAACGAGACTATACATACAGTGCGGTTGTTAGTGATGACCTATGGAACTGAGATGTCGTCGTTCACTGCAGGCTGTATGAGGACACTCAAGGTCGCTTAGCGAGCTATGGAGAGAGATATATTCGGGGTTTCTTTTCATGATAAACTTAGAAATGAGGATATCCTCAGTAGAACCAGAGTGACCGACATAGTCCAACGGATTAGCATGCTGCAGTGGCAATGGGTCGATCATATAGCTCGAAGAACCGACAATCGATGGGGAAAAAGGTTCTGGAGTCGCGACTTCTTACCAATGCAACATGTAGCTTATACTCAAAATCACCAAATGGCATTCACTGAATATCATGCGCACCAACCTCGACACATTAAGATAAGGACGTGGAGGAAATGTATGAGGATATATCTTAAACCATGCATTCCTCCAAAACCCACTACACGGTGTTAGTGGGACACTTCAACGCAAAACTAGGTACAAGAGAGAATGGTAGGGAAATTCGGAATAGGGCAACGCAACCCAAGAGGCCAGCATTATGAACTCTTTTCCTAGAAACGGCCCCACAGTAAGTGGACCTGGACGAGTCCCGACGGTTCGACAAAAAATGAGATTGACTTTACGATGACAATCAGACGCCAACTGTTCAGTGATGTCTCAGTGATCGCGAGGTTGAAAACTGGTAGCGATCACCGACTGGTTAGAGGCACAATTAACCTAACCGTTAAGCTGGAGAGGTCTCATCTAATAGAATAGAATAGAATATTTTTTATTCTATATACATTACATGTGTAATTCTTATTGAAAGTCATTTTTTAGTTTACCAATGGTTCGAAAAAAAACCCTCTGTCCTGGGAAGCACCAGCAGGAAACCCAGCGGGACCTTTTTTTTAAATAAATTTTACAATATTAATGATTACGAACTATTTACAAAATTTATTTTAGAAACTGCTTGGAAGCGATCACCTCATTCTCAGGGGTTATTATCAACCATGTATTAATTTATACTATAATAACCCTTTTTATACAGTTTCAGCTTAATAAAACATTTAAACTTGGTAATAGAGAGAACCTGTACACTTTCCGGGACCTTGTTGTAATAGCGTATACATTGCCCCAAGAATGAATTACTGACTCTGTGGAGTCGAGAAACTGGTATCACTAGCTTGTGTTTGTTCCTAGTATTTACAGAATGTATATCACTTCTTTCACTAAAACTATCTTTGTTTTTGTGAACATACATTAAATTTTCGTAAATATACTGAGAGGCCAAAGTTAATATATTAATTTCTTTAAATTTATCTCTAAGAGACTCTCTCGGTTTTAGATTGTAAATAGCTTTAATGGCCCTCTTCTGTAAAAAAAAAAATTGTTTCTGAATCAGCCGCATTTCCCCATAGCAAAATCCCATAAGACATTATGCTTTAAAAATAACTAAAATAAACTAATCTAGCTGTCTCGACACTAGTGAGACCTCTAATCTTTTTTACAGCATAGGCTGCAGAACTTAGTCTGCTTGTTAATTTGGATATATGGGGGCCCCACTGGAGCTTTGCGTCAAGAGTGATGCCAAGAAAAACAGTGGATACAACAGGGCTCAATTCCTCCCCATTTAAAAACACATTGGTATTCAGATTTTTAACATTCGTTGTTGTGAATTTAACACAATTAGTTTTATTTCCGTTCAAATGCAGATTATTAACGTTAAACCAATGCACTAATTTTGATACAGCATTATTCACTTCGTCACATTTAAATGATTGACGTTTAAGTTTAAAAATCAAGGAAGTCTCATCAGCAAATAATACTTTATCATGACTATCCCCTACAAGGTGAAGTAAGTCATTAATATACACCAGAAACAGGAATGGGCCGAGAATCGAGCCCTGAGGAACACCCATTAGTACAGGTGACCCGGAAGAACTTTTACCATTGATAATGACCTTCTGTTTTCTATTACTTAAATATGAAATAATAAGTTTAAGCGCTGTGTTCTTGACACCATAGTACTGTAGCTTCCTGATTAATGTCTCATGGTGAACACAGTCGAAGGCCTTGGATAGGTCACAAAATATACCCAAAGCATCCTCTGAATTCTCCCATGCACAAAAAATATGTTTAATAAGCTCAACTCCAGCGTCAGTTGTCGAGCGACCCCTTGTAAAACCGAATTGATTTTATTTAGCAATTTATTAATATTAAAGAAACTTAACATCTGATCTAAAATAATTTTTTCAAAAATTTTACTTAATGTTGGTAGTACAGAAATTGGTCTAAAATTGGCGGGGTCTAATATACTACCAGATTAAAAGATAGGTATGACCTTACTATGTTTTATTAAGTCAGGAAATTTTATTGGTATTCATTTTAATGGTGGTAGAGCCTTGCAGCAGCTTTTGCTGTTGCAGGTATGGGCCGGCTCGAGCCGGGTTAGTACCACGACCTCACAGAATACCGGCGTGAAGTGGAAGCTCTGCTTCCGCGTTTCGTCTGGTGAGTGCAGGTGACCGGATGCCCAATTCCCCCCCCCCCCATCAACATGGTAGCGGAATTACGTCATAAACTACCCCAGGAGGGTACCAGTACCCCTGGAGAATCCCTCGCTGAGCATCCACGACCATGCTATTCCACTCCTGAGCGTGGGTGCTCAGGCTGCCCCGCGTATTCTGGGGGGGGGCAAAATTCCGCTCAACACAATAACTGCTCGGGGCAAACTGAGCAACAAGACCAAGGCGACCCCTGCCACGCTATCCGTGAATTTCTGCAACATCAGGGGACTTCACTCGAACCTAAACGCCGTCCACTACCATCTTGAGACGGCGAAGCCGGCCTTGCTCTTTCTGACCGAGACGCAGGTGTCCTCTCCGGCTGATACTTCGTATCTCTCCTACCCGGGGTACAAATTGGAGCACTCCTTTGTGCCTCGGGCTGGAGTTTGCGTGTATGTCAGAGAGGACATCTGTTCTCGACGCCTCGGCAGTCTTGAAGGTTCGGACCTGTCCATCCTTTGGCTACGCGTAGACAGCGACGACCATCCGCGCGTCTACGTGTGCCTCTATAGGTCCCATAGCGGTAATGCCGAAACAAACCGACTCATCGACCACGTCCAAATGGCTACAGATTCCTTGCTACAACAGGTCCCATCCGCAAAGATTGTGATCCTTGGCGATTTTAACGCCCACCACGCCGAATGGCTCGGTTCACGTTTAACCGATCATGCGGGGAGATCTGTTTATGACTTTGCCTTGGCATATGGTCTGACACAACTGGTTACATCGCCTACGCGGATTCCAGATGTTGAGGATCATACACCTTCCCTGTTGGACCTTCTGCTGACCTCTCATCCGGACGGATATCAGGTTTCCGTCGATGCCCCTCTTGGCTCTTCGGACCATTGTCTGATCCGGAGTGTGGTGCCACTCACGCTCCCCTCGCGGTTGCGTTCTGCAGGTTGCCGTCGTGTTTGGCATTACAGGTCGGCGGATTGGGACGGAATGCGGTCTTTCTTTGCTTCCTACCCATGGGGGCGGGTTTGCTTCTCGCCGGATGATCCCAGCGCTGTTGCTGACTCTGTCACTGATGTAGTGCTACAGGGAATGGAACTATTTATTCCATCATCTGTGGTACCCATCGGAGGCAGATCTCAGCCTTGGTTTGGTCGCTCCTGTAAGACTGCATTACGCAGTAAGCAGGAGTGTTATCAAGCCTGGGCTGCGGCTTCGGTGACTGGGGATGTAAACACCAGCACACTCAAAAAGAAGTATAACTTCGCCTCCAGGTCCTTCAAAAGAGTTATAGCCAAGGCAAAGTCAGAGCACATAGGCAGAATTGGCAAGAAACTAGTTCGCCTTCCTTCGGGAACCCGTGCATTCTGGTCTCTCGCCAAGGCTGTCCAAGGGAATTTCTGTAAGCCATCACTACCATCTCTGCACAGGGAGGACGACTCACTGGCCCACGACGCAAAAGAGAAGGCCGACCTTTTAGGCTCCCTTTTTGCGTCCAACTCGACTGTTGATGACGGGGGGAACACACCGCCGACCATCCCGCGGTGTGAGTGCTCCATGCCGGATGTGCGATTCTCACAGCGCTCGGTTCGCAGAGCACTCCTCTCCCTTGACATCCACAAGTCGAGTGGGCCTGACGGAATCCCCCCAATTGTGCTGAGGACGTGTGCTCCGGAGTTGGCACCGGTTCTAACGCGTCTTTTCCGGTACTCCTACTCCCTAGGCGTAGTCCCAAAATCATGGAAGACAGCTTTTGTCCACCCGATCCCTAAAAAAGGCGACCGCTCAGATCCGTCCAACTACAGGCCTATCGCCATCACCCCCTTGTTCTCCAAAATAATGGAATCCGTTGTAAACTGCCACCTCATGCGGTACCTTGAGGATCACCAGCTGATTATTGACCGCCAGTACGGTTTTCGTCGGGGTCGATCAGCTGGTGATCTTCTGGTCTACTTAACTCATAGTTGGGCGTTGGCAGTAGAGTCCAAGGGGGAGGCATTGGCCGTTAGTTTGGACATTGCGAAGGCCTTCGATCGGGTTTGGCACAAAGCGCTTCTTTCGAAACTCCCTTCCTATGGGCTTCCCGAGAAATTATGCAATTGGATCACCAGCTTTCTTGCAGATCGGAGCATCAAGGTCGTTGTAGACGGTGCATGCTCCGACTACAAGCCTATTAACGCTGGTGTTCCACAAGGCTGCGTGCTATCACCAACGCTGTTTCTTCTGCATATCAATGATATGTTGCAAGCTGGTAGCATTCATTGCTATGCAGATGACAGCACTGGTGATGCTCTATACACCGGCCGTGCCAATATTTCTCGGGAAAACGTCACCGAGTACCGGAACAAACTTGTGTCTGAAGTCGAGTCTTTGCTGGACAAAGTCTCGGATTAGGGGCGACTAAATCTAGTCCAGTTTAATCCTCAGAAGACACAAGTTTGCGCGTTTACCGCTAAAAAGAACCCCTTTGTCGTATCTCCTCAGTTTCAAGGTACTCCCCTTGTTGCCTCAGCCAGTATCGGAATCCTCGGCGTCGACATATCGAGTAGCGTGCAGTTTCGTGGTCACTTGGAAGAGAAGGCCAAATTGGCCTCTAAAAAGCTTGGCGTGCTCAGCAGAGCGGGACAGTATTTCATGCCGGCTCAACGCCTGCAACTTTACAAGGCGCAGGTTCGGCCTCACATGGAATACTGTTCCCATCTCTGGGCTGGGGCTCTCCAATGCCAGCTTCTTCCACTTGACCGCATCCAGCGCAGAGCGGCTCGAATTGTCGACGACCGAATCCTTTCCGATCGGCTCGACTCATTGGCACTGCGAAGAGATGTTGCATCTCTTAGCATTTTCTTTCGCATTTACCATGGGGAGTGCTCTGAGGAATTGTTCGGATTAATCCCAGCCGCCAAATTTCACGAACGCACATCGCGGCAGAACTCCCGATACCATCCACACCATCTGGATGATTGGTGGTCCACCACTGTGCGATTTAGAAGATGTTTTCTTCCTCGCACAACTTCCTTGTGGAATAGTTTACCACCAGCGATTTTTCCGGACCGATACGACTTAGGGACCTTCAAGAAAAGAGCCTACTCCTTTTTAAAAGGCCGGCAACGCATCTGCAATTCCCCTGGTGTTGCGGTTGTCCATGGGCGGCGGTAGTCACTTACCATCAGGTGAGCCGCATGCTCGTTTGCCCCCTCTCCTATAAAAAAAAAAAAAAGATTCGACACTTATATTAAATATAGTGGCTAGATAAGGTGCTAATGTATTTATTATAAATATATAATAAAATAATAAATTATGATAAAATAACTTTAACGGAAATCCCCCATAAGTCTGCCGTTTTCTTAACATCAATAGTTTTAAAATATTTAACGATATCTTTTGGCAGTACCCTATGGAATTTAAAAGTATTTGAACAAGCCTTTACATTTTGTTTGAGCAATGATTCGGCGACAGTAGGAGAGGAATTTAATGATTTTGTTGTCAAAAAAGGAACATCAGTAAAATGTTTCTCAAAAGCCATAGCAACTTCTTGATCAGATCGCGTTAAATTATTGTTAATATTCAATTGAAAATCCGAGTTGCGCGGTTTGACCTTGCCCGTTTCACTATTTTTTATTCTCCAGGTCATTTTAATTTTGTCGGATGCAGTTTTAATTTTGTTGCTTAAATGTAAAGCCTTAGCAGTGGAGCACACTTTTTTAAATATTTTAGAATATGTTTTTACATAATCTCTAAATATAACACTACTATTATATGATCTTTTATCATAAAGCTCGTATAACCTTCGTCTACTTTTATAAATTCCTACTGTCGCCCATTCATTAAATGATTTGCGACTGTTAAATGAGAAAGTTTTAGAAGTAAATATTCTACTAAATTCACAACGTATAATTTCAAATAATGTAGTATACAAATAATTAGTGCTATTTTTAAACGAAAGTGATGGAAGTCTTTTAATTATATTACTTCTAAACCTCTCCAAGCGATGTTCATTTATTGGAACAAACACAACTTTATTATTTTTCTGTTTTTTGTGTATGTAAGGTAGTGATACTAACTGTCCACAGTGAACTGAACTTAAATTTTGAATAATTGAATTATGCAATGGCTTAACATCTGTAAAAATAATATCTATACAGGTCGCACTAGGCCCAGCTCTAAGAATAAGTTTACAAGATTATACGATTTAAACAATGAGTGAAACTTAATACTAATGGAAGAAGTTTCAAGGAGATTGATATTAAAGACCCTTCCAGAACTTTTTTTTATAGGATAAAGGGTGACAAACGAGCATACAGTCCACCTGATGGTAAGTGGTTGCTGTGGCCCATAGACATCTACATCTATCTTCGATTAAGAATCAAAATGCAGATGCGTTGACAGCCGTGTGGACTAAGATGGAATACCTCGATTTCAGTAAAAAGGGTCTCCGGTTCTCTACACTCACCATACGAAACACAGCAGCGTTAAGCTGCTATTTTACGCTGGTATTCTGTGAGAGCGTGGTCCTTCTCCGGTCGAGCCGACCCATTCGTGCTACAACCATAATATAGCTCTATGCTCTGCAGTATGGCTCCACTACGTATAAATTGAGAGAAGGTAAACGTCGTGCAAAGATACTTAAGTGTGACCTAACTTTACTGTATAAATGCCTGTTTTATGGGGAAACTCTCACGTATAACCACTATGCTGGGTCACCGTAGATCTATGTAAGATTGCATCAATTTAAAACCCTTTGGCGTTCCACCTTCACTACTGTCATAACCATTTATTACTCTATCAGTTCTGATCGCACTAAGGCAGGCCCATATCGTTAAAAGACAGCTGTTCCCCCTAATCTCCCTAGCAAAATGCTCCGAAACACAATGAAATCCTTCTACACGTCCTCCTGCTTTACGGATCTTCCCGAAATACAACGAAGAGGTCATGGAGTTTCGAATATGCTTAAAAACCATGCATAACATGCATTTGAAAGCATCAGCTTTCTGGGTGAGTAGCAGATCTAATCTATAGGTCCTCCGTATTGCCGTATCAGAGCGTAGCAGTGCGTAGCGTAGCATAGTACCGTAGCACGGAAAATCACACCAAATAACTATAATATGCGAAGAAGAAAATAATAGAAAATGTTTAACAAAACTAATATATAACATTAAATACGTAAACAACAAATATTTCCTTCCTTTTTTGGTCTTTATTATACAAGGAGAGAAATGGAACGTATATTATTCAAAATGTACTGTGCGGAAAAAATATCATGTTGTGTGTGTTGCCGTCAAGGCAGGTAAAATAAAGTCAACATACATACATGATATTTTCGTACAGATTACTTTAACCAATTCGAATCGGTCGAATTTCACTGCTCACTTAGCGGTCAGCCATAATATATCCTATTTCCCCAAATAGGCATCAGTTTAGAGGGAAAACACGCGTCGGATTATTGTAGTTTATTTAGTTCCGAGTCTAATTGTGTTGGAGATATTGGTAATGGTGATAGTGCAAGCAATTGAGGACGATGCTCATCAAATTACACAAGGTACATAATTTTATGTTTATGCAAATCTTAGGTAATTAATTTTAATATCTGTAATATGCCGAATTTCGACAAGATTAGTTGTATTTAACATGTAAGTTAGAGAACTTCACGATAGTACTCGCGCTACTGTTATAGTTTGCTTTCACACATGCAATGCGCATAAAAATACCCAAAGTGGAATACAAAATTGGCGTGTCATAAATCGCCTCACTG
Source organism: Parnassius mnemosyne (assembly GCA_963668995.1). Classification (NCBI taxonomy): domain Eukaryota; kingdom Metazoa; phylum Arthropoda; class Insecta; order Lepidoptera; family Papilionidae; genus Parnassius; species Parnassius mnemosyne. The sequence continues at coordinate 4,700,075 of CAVLGL010000001.1, read as the reverse complement.
CCTCCATATGTCTGGCGATAACCCTCATAAATCTTTTAGGGCACGTCGTTGTGTTCTTATTATGGATTTGCAGGAATGCTGAAATTTGCTTTATAATATTATCTTTATGTAATTGGGATTTGTTAAAGGAAGATGTGAATTTATTTTCGTAGCATACGCTGAGTCGTTTCTTACTTACTACTTCTTCTTATATTTATTTTATTCCCCGCGATGTTTACAACGCTGACAACGTGTTAAATCAGCGCTTGAAACTGCAATTAACAATTTCATTGGTGCCGGAGGGGATGAAACTCGGCTTTTTCGGGTACAGTGAAATTTACAGAGAGCGCATAAACATACAAGTGAAGTCATGTGTAAGAAAACGTTCATGATACTTTTAAGAAGAAAACTGTGTTTCAATTTAAATTCAACTATTCTTAAACTTCTGGCAAGTGACGGGCATTACTTTCTTTGCGCTCAGTAGCAGTTTCAGTTATTCGAATCAGTGAACTTGAAATCCTGCGATTTCTTACTGCAACCTATGAAACGGTTCCTTCTCATGATATCTATGCTCTTTGTGTGGACTTCTTTAGTAAATAGACAATCATTATTTTATTGAACCAATCGATATGGTCTATGGCATGTATGTATATATCTATCTATAAAATCTCTCACATATATATTGTATCTAACAATTAAAGAAAAACATGATTTCTAACAACTGGTACATATCGGCCCGAACTAGAATCTTAACCTGTCCTAGACTGTTTATTTTTTAAATTTCAAAAGACCTTTTATAATTTTCTTGAAACTCCACAATAAGAGCACCTTGACCTGGAGATCATGCAGGCAAATTAATTGTTTCGTTTGTACTTATCCGGATACTGAAATTGTTATTGAGATAAGCAATGCGTAGTCTAGTGTTATGGAGAGGAGTTGGTCTTCTTGAAATATTATGATATTATTTCGCTCCTCCTTTGGCTTAATAAAGTCCGAAAGTTTAATATTTCACAGTATTTGCTAGTATATTCAAGTGTTCTTCAAACACTTATACAATCACAACCATGTTTTTTCTGATACCACATCAGTCATTAAGTAAACGAAAATCACACTTACAAACCACTACTCATAATTATGATTATTATGCCTATATTACATTCCATTATTGCTATTTTTTTCATCAGACCACATAACCAACCGCATTAGTCTGAGAACTTTGGATGGAGGGATATATCTGTTCCAGCGAACTATGGAGAGGTCTATGCTTGGGATTTCTCTGCATGATCGACTTAAAAACGAGGATATCCGCAGTAGAACCAGAGAAACCGACATATCCCATATATTTTACGTTGTAGAGCCATGCTGTAGCAATATTAATAGTATAGTTGTAGCACGAATGGGTCGGCTCGACCGGGGAATGACCACGCTCTCACAGAATACCAGCGTAAAATAGCAGTACAATGCTGCTGTATTTCGTATGATGAGTGTAGAGAACCGGAGACCCATTTTGCTGGAAAAGAGGCATTCTATCTTAGTTCTCACGGCTGACAATGCATCCGCATTTTAATTCGCAAACGAAGATAGGTATAGATTTCTATGGGCCACAGTAACCATTTACGCTGGCCATATAGCTCGAAGAACCGAAAACCAGGTTCAGTGTGCCTCTAACCATTCGGTGATCGCTGCCGGTTTTCACCCTCGCGATCACTGAGACATCACTGAACAGTTGTCGTCTGGTCGTCATAATGAAGTCAATCTCATTTTTTGTCGAACCGTCGGGGCTCGACCAGGTCAACTTCCTGTGGGGCCGCTTCTGGAAGAAAGAGTTCATCATAAAGAGTCCCTCTTTCTCCATGAAGTCGGCCAGCTGCTGGCCCCTTGGGTTCCGTTGCCCTATTCCAAATTTCCCCACTTTCAGCTCACCGTTCTCTCTTGTGCCTAGTTTTGCATTGAAGTCTCCCATTAACACCGTATATTGGGTTTTGGAGGAATGCATGGCTCTAGAGATATCCTCATACATTTCCTCCACCTCCTGATCGGGGTGTGCCGAGGTTGGTGCGTAAACCTGTATGACCTTCAGCGAATACCGTTTGGTGATTCTGAGTATAAGATACGCAACCCTCGTCGACACACTCTCAATCTTTACAACGTTGTTAACGAGAGACTTGTGGACGATAAATCCGACACCTCCTTGGGACAGATGGTCGCCCTCCCGGTAATAGAGCAAGTTGCCGGATTCGAGGATTACTTGGGACACTCAAGTGATTATTTGGGACACTATTTATAATGCCCTACCAATATGAACGATGATTTAAACTCCATTATTTATGACATGTATATATATATATATATATACATACATACATAAACACTCACGCCTGTCACCCAGAGGGGTAGGCAGAGATTATGGACTTCCATTTGGCACGATCCTGACACACCTCTCTCGCTTCCTCCACATCCATATACCTACGCATACACGCTCGTCGGTTAAAGGTACTCTTGATTTGGCCCATTTTTAATATATCGCCAATTTGGTCGATAAACTTTCGCCTAGGGCGACCCTTCCCGACTATGCCGTTCACCTCTGCAACATAAATTTGCTTTGTCACTCTTTCCTCATTCATTCTTTCTACATGGCCAAACCACCGAAGCATTCCTTTCTTAATCCTGGTCACAACATCATCTTGCAAACCACACTCTTCTCTTATTAAACAATTTCTCACTCTGTCATTCAGCTTCATCCCTAACATACTCCTTAATGACCGCATTTCTACAGCATTTATTCTACTCTCATGCTTCTTCTGCCACACCCAACTTTCACTACCATACATTAAAGTAGGTACTAACACAGCATTGTGAATTGCCATACGTGCCTTTTTGGACACATTCTGACTTTTCACAATAGAGTGTAGAGCCCCATTCACTCTATTTCCTGCATTCACTCGTCGTTCTATATCCTTATCATATCTACCATCCCTGCTAAACACACATCCCAAATATACAAACTCATCTACTTGCTCTACCAACTCCCCTTCTATTCTTATTTCAATTTCAATCGTCTCGGAAAGCGAAATCGACTCGGATTCAATAACTTCTCGCACCGTAACCAATAAACGCTATTCACATTTAATGTTCGGATAAAGGTATTATTCTTTTATTTATATATATGTGTGTGTGTGTGTGTGTGTGTGTGTGTGTGTGTGTGTGTGTGTGTGTGTGTGTGTGTGTGTTTGTGTGTGTACAAATATAATAATCGTTCTGTGCTTCTTCCCCATCCCAAAAGAGATATATTTATATATGCCACGCCAGTTCAGTGCTTTTTCCCTATTCCAAAAGTGCCCAATGTAACTAAAGCAATTTTCACTTTAAAAATGTTTTAGGTAAATTAAAAGTGACGTGTGAATTTTAATAATAGTAATGGAAACAAACACGTAACCTCAGCCTACTTTCAGATAATTCAGTTTGGATTGACATATGATTGATTTGCACACCAGCCGCGAGCGACGCCCCTGACACAGAAATAAATTAGAAGTGAACCATTTAATTCAATTCATGTAGGATTGAAACCTAAAATTATATATAGACAAATATTCTAAAATACAGAATAAATAAAAAATAAGAGACAGTCTGTATACGTCTCACAGCTGGGCACAGGCAGAAACACCCGAGAAAATTTTGATGTAATTAGAATATCTTTCTGCTGAACCGATCTTTTGAATTTTATGGTGTTTCACTTAACTTGAGTTTTTTTCTAGCGACATTTCAAGTGCTTTGCAGCTCGTATACTGTTTATCACCATTAGTATGAAATCAGTTTACCACTGAACGAATTTTTCTCATACGAGTAGTAGTGAAATATTGTCACTAGTTGTACATTTTCTATTTTAGTTAAATTATATATTTTTTATTTTCGATATCAATGGCTAACTCCAAAATATTGCATTATGTTTTTGTTCAGGCGTTACTCTAAAAAAATACAAAAGCCTATTTATCTACAAAATTCGTAAATGCATGTAACTAAATGACGATATAATAGTTATAGGATGTATCTAAGTGACCTTTATCCGAACATTAAATGTGAATAGCGTTTATTGGTTACGGTGCGAGAAGTTATTGAATCCGAGTCGATTTCGCTTTCCGAGACGATTGTGAATAGCCCGGCTGGTGAAATAAATCTTGAAAGGTGCGAGCAATGCCATCCTAGGCCTCAGGGGTGAGAACGTACTTACATTTTAATTCTTAACCGAGGACGAAAGTAGCCATAGTATTATCTCACTGCGTGCCTTGTTTTCATCGTCTGGTGCCTAAAGATTTCTTTTTCTTCCGGGTGGATGAGATTTCGTTTATTATGAATTTGGGATAATTTTTTGTACATTTTAATATGATTTTCGTTTTGCAAAATTAGTGTAACACATTTTGCTTTGTAACCTTTCTACTCCCTTACGTTACGCTCAAATCGTCAGATTTACTAAATACACTCTTTTTAGCTCGCAATTACGCGTAATAAACCTTACCTTAGTCTGGCGAGCTTGAGTAAATCCAAAAATTCCCCTTCTATATAGTTAAGAATCATCCAACTAATTCCATAATTGTACGTGGTAGAGCCATGCTGCAGCTATATTACTGGTATAGTTGTAGCACGAATGGGGAAGGACCACACTCTCACAGAATACTAGCGTAAAATACCAGCTTCACGCTGCTGTGTATCGTATGGTGAGTATAGAGAACCGGAGACTCCTTTTTATTACAAACGAGGCATTCCATCTTAGTCCTCACGGATGACAACGCATCTGCATTTTGATTCGTAATCGAAGATAGACGTAGATGTCTATAGGCCACAGCATTCACTTACCATCAGGTGGATTGTGTGCACGTTTGTCACCGTTATCCTATAAAAAATAAATAAAAAAATCTAATACCATAAGTACCCTATAAAATTATCAAAATCGATCAAGCCATTTAGGAGAAGAAAAATTACGAATACACAAACAACGTTGGTTATAAATTAATAAAGTACAATATGCAGCAAAACGAAAACCTTAAATATAAAAATGTATAATACATATTTTGATTTAAAATTTTAAAAATCAGAACATATCTTGAATTTTATATCACAGGTAGGGAAAATCCAAAAACGATGTCTATGAAAACATAAGAGTGAAATATTTGACACAGAATACAATAAAACTGCGATAACAATAGCAATGTCAATATTAGTTTAGGTTTATACGTGAATGAAACAATTTGTTATATTCATGTCACAAAAAGTTCTATGACAAGGAATACTAAGTCAAGATTGGTAGAATTCTGTCATAAGAAGCCATTAAGTAAAGCAGAAGAAGAAGAAAATAGGTCTTTAAAATTTTAATTAGCTGCTCTATATGTAATAGTTTACGATTATATGATTTTATTATTTTTCTACTAAGATCAAGTACTTATAATGATATAAACTTGAATAAAATTTTATAAAAGTGTATGTTAAATGAGGTGTATTTTAAAAATTTAGAATAGCTATCTCTTAAACTCTAAAGTTTAAGAGGTAGTTATTAGCTAGAAGTTAGTAGCCGCTAGAAGTGATGACGAAATCTGCAATTCATTACCTTTCTTGGTAATTTCCTAACGGCTCCGTTAATTGAGATTTATCTTTATGTTCGGGAATACGTAATTATTTAACCTAAAATTATAACTGCTATTAATGTTCATTAACAAATATGGCTACGAATTCATTTAAAGTATGACAATCATAATGGTGAGTAATTTGAGTGAATCAGTTTTTATATAATATAAAAGAAAAGTAAAGGTTTTTGAGGTTATTTAAATTTGTAATAAAATTGGAAATTTTTACGAATTATTCTAAATGAAACTAGATGGATCACGTCAAATAATTTTGAATAAAACAGCATTATGTTATTTTCAAGTGTTTCACAACAAAACAAGACAACATGGTTATGTGGTAGAATCATACATTATAGTCCACGGACTCACATACAAGGGATTTCAGTGATTAATAACAGGCTGAAAGTTTATACACAGCTTCGGTTTGACGAGACACCCAACTTTTATCATTGGACCAAATTCTGATAGTGGGAGAAAAAAGCGCGATAGGGAGCGAAACTCGTCGATTTGATGAGTGTCCCAAATTAAATAATAACAGTTTCTAAAAATCAATACTTCGAGAAAATACGATGGACAACCGAGAAAAACTTGTGGCTTACAAAGTGAATGGTAACTTCCGAGTGACTCCTAGCTCTAACATGTCAGAATGGTGACTTGAAAAAATTTATTAATAACGAGCTGATTTTTGTTTTGGGGCTTGCAAAATATATATTTTTATAAAAAATGCATCGGCATACAAATTTGTTGGTAATTTTTTTGAGACAACACTCGGAAGTTGTCAAGATTATGTTAACCTTTTTTTGATTAATAACCGTATGCCACGAAAAATTTATAATTATTTACTTAATTCCTAATCTAAATATAATAGTAACCTACAAAAAAAATGGCATTTTTTTAGTTAACCTACAAAAACAAAAAATCTAATCATTTAATATGTGCTCCGTACTTATGTCTTGTAACCACTGGTTTCATTTGTACTAAACTAATGTTATAAAAATAAAAGCTTGTATTTTGAGTGTATTATCAGAAATTTACTTGCACAAAGCATAAATTTCTTTCGTAAATTTTTTATAAGTTCTCTTTTCGGACGAAAACGTTCGTCCTTACGTAAAGAATTGCACAAGAAACACTCCACGATGACGATCACTTAACAACTTCGAAAAGAAAGCTCGACTAAACGCATATGGAATGTTTTGAACTGTATTTTGAAAAATAGTCGTTAGAGCTGATGGTTAAAGGAAGTTGGAAGGGGATAGTGGGTATTACGATTTTATACCTCAGGCAAAATCACACAGTTCAGCATATTTTTTTTTTTATAAGGCACTGCAAAAAAATTATAGTGAAAAAATTATTGGTACAAACATGTATTACGTATATGTATTTAAGGTAAATAATTTTAATTTGTTAATATAATAAAATAAAGATATTACTTTCAATTCGATTATAAATTATAGATTTAAATTATAAAGAAATTAAAAAACTCTAATTTATATTAATTTTTAAGTACCTACACGAGTTATAAATATGCATTTTTCAAACTTCAGAACTAATTTTTATAGACGATAACAGATTTTACAATTTGTTTTACAAAACAATGATTTTTTCCTTACTTGACTATCACTTAAAAATTGCTGTTAACGGAATAATAAAATAAATCAGTAGTTCAATAGCTCAATCACTCGTTACAAGAAATTTCAACAAATTTTTCACGCAATTCCCTTGTTTTTATTGCTGTAATTTTTTATATAATTAAGTAATTTAAAAAATAATATTCATTTTCATTAAATAAGCTGTAATATTGAATACAAATTTTCCATTTAAGCAATTTCAAACAAAATACTATATTTTCAAGATTTAATTTGTTTTTAAATTTCGAAAAGTTCATTTGTAATTAATCGTTTCCATTTTCTTTGTATGCCAATAGTTTCACGGTGTTTTACGTTTGATTCTTAACAGAAAAAATTAATAAAAAAATTGTTATTAATCAAAAAAAGATTAACAAAATCTTGACAACTTTCGAGTTTAGGTATCAAAAAAATTACCAACAAATTTGTATGCCGATGCATTTTTTAAAAAAATATATATTTTGCAAGCCTCAAAACAAAAATCAGCTTGTTATAAATACATTTATCAAGTCGCCATTCTGACATGTTAGAGCTGGGGTTCACTCGGAAGGTACCATTCGCTTTGTATGCCACAAGTTTTTCTCGGTTGTCCATCGTATTTTCTCGAAGTATTGATTTTTAGAAACTGTTATTATTTAATTTGGGATACTCATCAAATCGACGTGTTTCGCTCCCTATCGCGCTTTTTCCTCCCATTATCAGAATTTGCTCCAATGATAAAAGTTGGGTGTCTCGTCAAAACGAAGCTGTGTATAAACTTTTAGCCTGTTATTAATCATTGAAATCCCTTGTATGTGGGCCCGTGGACTATTAGTAGTATAGTCGAATGGGTCGGCTCGACTAGGAAGGACCACGCTCTCACGGAATACCAGCGTAAAATACCAGATTAATGCTGCTGTGTTTCGTGTGGTGAGTGTAGAGAACCGGAGACTCTGTTTAGTGGAAACGAGGCATTCCATCTTGGTCTTGGATTCGTAATCGATGATAGATGTAGATGTCTCTTCTTAGAGCTGGAACCCGAAGTGGTCTACGAGCATGAAGTTTGGCTTCGTGATGTCTCCTTCTCATAGTTTGGTTATTCTCAAGCACCTGGTGTTCAGACTGTAGCCTTTAGACTAATTGCATAGCCGTAACCTTTGTGTTGCCTACTCGCAGCAATTTGCGAAAAACGGTCTTATTTTGGTGTAGTAATTCGGCTTGGTTCTGGATGTCTCTCCGCCATCTCCCCCGTGGTAAGATAGCGTGACCACAACCTCCATATCACATTTTGCCTGATGCCTATTGCCACAGCGACGTCACGTTAAAAAATGCCTGCCTGCAGTATTCCCACTACTCAATATTTCTTCTGCAGTTAAATGCCGACAATGCAATGCAGTAAAAGTCAAGTTATCATAATCAACCCAAATTTGAATAAAATATCGAGGAAAAGTGAAGACTTAATCGGCAGAATTGTTTTAACAATTTTAAAAACAATTGGGACAGTCTGGATTAGAAAAATTTGAGACATAAGTGACAATTCAATCATCTATGAAAATTTTGTAAGCGTTTATATAAACTGCCTATTTTCCAAGAAGTGCTTGAAATTCGAAATAAAACTTCTATCCTATTAGAATAGAATAGAATAGAATATTTTTTATTCAATATACATTACATGTGTAATTCTTATTGAAAGTCATTTTTTACTTTACCACTGGTTCTAAAAAACCCTCTGTCCTGGGAAGAACCAGCAAGAAACCCAGCGGGACTTTTTTTTTAAATAAATTTTACAATATAAATGATTACGAACTATTTACAAAATTTATTTTAGAAACTGCTTGGAAGCGATCACCTCATTCCCAAGGGTTATTATCAACCATGTATTCATTTATACTATAATAAGCCTTTTTATACAGTTTCAGCTTAATAAAACATTTAAACTTGGTAATAGAGAGAACCTGTACACTTTCCGGGACCTTGTTGTAATAGCGTATACATTGCCCCAATAATGAATTACTGACTCTGTGGAGTCGAGAAACTGGTATCACTAGCTTGTGTTTGTTCCTAGTGTTTACAGAATGTATATCACTTCTTATACTAAAACTATCTTTGTTTTTGTGAACATACATTAAATTTTCGTAAATATACTGAGAGGCCAAAGTTAATATATTAATTTCTTTAAATTTATCTCTAAGAGACTCTCTCGGTTTTAGATTGTAAATAGCTCTAATGGCCCTCTTCTGTAAAACAAAAATAGTTTCTAAATCAGCCGCATTTCCCCATAGCAAAATCTCATAAGACATTATGCTATGAAAATAACTAAAATAAACTAATCTAGCTGTCTCGACACTAGTGAGAACTCTAATCTTTTTTACAGCATAGGCTGCAGAACTTAGTCTGCTTGCTAATTTGGATATATGGGGGCCCCACTGGAGCTTTGCGTCAAGAGTGATGCCAAGAAAAACAGTGGATACAACAGGGATCAATTCCTCCCCATTTAAAAACACATTGGTATTCAGATTTTGAACATTCGTTGTTGTAAATTTAACACAATTAGTTTTATTTCCGTTCAAATGCAGATTATTAACGTTAAACCAATGCACTAATTTTGATATAGCATTATTCACTTCGTCACATTTAAATGATTGACGTTTAAGTTTAAAAATCAAGGAAGTATCATCAGCAAATAATACTATATCATGACTATCCCCTACAAGGTGAGGTAAGTCATTAATATACACCAGAAACAGGAATGGGCCGAGAATCGAGCCCTGAGGTACACCCATTAGTACAGGTGACCCGGAAGAACTTTTACCATTGATAATAACCTTCTGTTTTCTATTACTTAAATATGAAATAATAAGTTTAAGCGCTGTGTTCTTGACACCATAGTACTGTAGCTTCCTGATTAATGTCTCATGGTGAACACAGTCGAAGGCCTTGGAAAGGTCACAAAATATACCCAAAGCATCCTCTGATTTCTCCCATGCACAAAAAATATGTTTAATAAGCTCAACTCCAGCGTCAGTTGTCGAGCGACCACTTGTAAAACCGAATTGATTATTATGTAGCAATTTATTAATATTAAAGAAACTTAACATCTGATCTAAAATAATCTTTTCAAAAATTTTACTTAATGTTGGTAGTACAGAAATTGGTCTAAAATTGGCGGGGTCTAATGTACTACCAGATTTAAATATAGGTATGACTTTACTATGTTTCATTAAATCAGGAAACACACCAGATTCGACGCTTATATTAAATATAGTGGCTAGATAAGGTGCTAATGTATCTATTATAGATAAAATAACTTTAACGGAAATCCCCCATAAGTCTGCCGTTTTCTTAACATCAATAGTTTTAAAATATTTAACGATATCTTTTGGCAGTACCCTATGGAATTTAAAAGTATTTGAATAAGCCTTTACATTTTGTTTGGGCAATGATTCGGCGACAGTAGGAGAAGAATTTAATGATTTTGTTGTCAAAAAAGGAACATCAGTAAAATGTTTCTCAAAAGCCATAGCAACTTTTTGATCAGATCGCGTTAAATTATTGTTAATATTCAATTGAAAATCCGAGTTGCGCGGTTTGACCTTGCCCGTTTCACTATTTATTATTCTCCAGGTCACTTTAATTTTGTCGGATGCAGTTTTAATTTTGTTGCTTAAATGTAAAGCCTTAGCAGTGGAGCACACTTTTTTAAATATTTTAGAATATGTTTTTACATAATTTCTAAATATAACACTACTATTATATGATCTTTCATCATAAAGCTCGTATAACCTTCGCCTACTTTTATGAATTCCTACTGTCGCCCATTCGTTAAATGATTTGCGACTGTTAAAAGAGAAAGTTTTAGAAGTAAATATTCTACTAAATTCACAACGTATAATTTCAAATAATGTAGCATACAAATAATTAGCACTATTTTTAAACGAAAGTGATGGAAGTTTTTTTATTATATTACTTCTAAACCTATCCAAGCGATGTTCATTTATTGGAACAAACACAACTTTCTTATTTTTCTGTTTTTTGTGTATGTAAGGTAGTGATACTAACTGTCCACAGTGATCTGAACTTAAATTTTGAATAATTGATTTATGCAAGGGCTTAACATCTGTAAAAATGTTATCTATACAGGTCGCACTAGGCCCAGCAATACGTGTTGGTTCTAAGAATAAATTTACAAGATTATACGATTTAAACAATGAGCTAAACTTAATACTAATGGAAGAAGTTTCAAGGAGATTGATATTAAAGTCTCCACACATTACAACACACTTGTTCTCTTTACTAAGTTTGAGTAAAACTTCTTCCACAATCCTTTCAAAATGGTCATAAGTAGCACATGGGGGTCTGTAAACACTTACAACAATGAGATGCTCGAGCTCGACACAAGCCATTTCTACAGTTCGTTCAACAGAGAGGCTCACAATATCCTTACGTTCTTTATATAATAATGATTTATCTGCTAATATTAAGGAGCCACCACGTAAACTTTTTTCTCTATTGAAGGAACTGACCACCTGGTGATTTCTGAAATTAAATATGAAATTATAATCTTTTAGCCAATGTTCAGTAATACAAAGGATGTGTATATTGTTACTATTTAAAAACAATTCAACTTCCAATTCTTTGCCCAACATGCCTTGTATATTTTGATGCACCAGGTGTAAACAATTTTTTTACTTATTTGTGGGCTGTATTCAAAATTAAACTCTTATTATTGCTAGAGATTGCCTCTATTGTCACATTCACTAATTTAAATTAGTTGGAACTGATTCCAAATTAAATGTCAAATGATTATGCTCAATAAAAGCAGTCTTGGTAGCCAAAAACTTGGCTGAGTTAAAAAGTAAATAATAAGATAGCACATTTGCTATCAGTCTTAAATTATATTTGGATAGGTAATACCTATCTTTTGTCCAAAACTTTTTTATTAAATTATTTATGTCAATTACATGAAATTTATGATTATTATCATTAGAATTATATGTCAAATTTAAATTATTATTACATATTAAATTATGCATTTGTATATTTAAATTATGTCTTAAATTATTTTCTTGTGGCAATCCCTGTATATAAGGCAGTCTGAACAAGACAATTTTGTGTACATTTAAGTTATTAAGTTGTTCAATATATCTTAATAACTGTTTGTTGTTGACACTGCCTCTTCTACCAACAAAAATTATTATTGTACTATTTGGGCAAATTTAGTAACAATAATTTTATTTAGGATGTCACTAAAAGATGCTCCAGGCATGCAGCAATTTGTAACTTTTTGTCCCTTTAAAGAGTTATTTAAAGTTATGCCTAGATTTTTTCCCATGTCATCGCTATAAACAATTATATTATTTTTAGTAATATTTGAGTTATTTATTATTTTAATATCCTCTGCTATGGCACTGTCATAGAGTTTTTGTGGTGGTATAATATTATCAGCACACACTGACTTTGAAGAATCTGGCATTGAGCGCTGACACTCACATTGATATTTAACTAAGGAGTCAAACCGCTCCTCATTATATTTACAAGTCTTTACCAGATTATCCATAGCCAATATGTGTTCTTTTATTTCATTTTGGGCTGATTTATATTTATTGGACACATTTTGAAGGGAGTTCATAAGTGACAATATTTCTGATTTAAGGCACTCTACTTCAGTCTCATAACATTTTTTTATGTTATCCACCTCAATCGAATACAACTTAAGTTCATATAACAATGCTTGCTTTTCTTTACATACATTAACATAATTTTTGGTATTAATCTTATTTCTTATTAATTTTTGTACTTTCCTTATGTATTTATTAACTTTTATATACTTCTTCAATTTGGTTTTACTGCAATTAATCCTTACTGTATTTCCTGAAGTGGAAGAGTCGTCACCAGTCAAGTCTATTGTTGCAGATTGCTGTAACATTCTTGAAGTATCACATTGCACAAGCTCAGAGAACAGGCTTTGAGTCTGGGAGGCTTTAAGGTTATCTATATATGTTTTAAATTGTGTTAATTGCTCATTAGCCTCATTCAACTGTAACTTCAATGCAGCAATTAACCTGAGAGCTTCCTCATATTCCTTGCTGCATTGATCAAACTCATTAACCGTTCCCTGTAGCTGATCTCTTTCTTTTATAACACTTGTGTATTCTGTATGTAGCTTAACCATATCACATTTCAATTGTGTATTTTTGGCAATTATGCTAACTATTTCCCTTTCATTATCATCCCTTTCCTTAAGCAACAGTTCACACTGCTCCCTGGACGCCTTAAGTTCTTGGAGCGCAAGCTGGAGTTGGTTCTCCATCTGGCGCGTCTTGGCGTTGCGAGTATTCATTTTACTATTTATTATAAATAATAAAAGAAAACAAAGATCGAAAACAGAAGGAGCAGAGTAAGCTAATGTAAAGTTGTTGTTTTTTTTTCTATTTACAAGTCTCAAATCAAATTATCGTTAAAACAATTCGAAAAGAAACCCGCAAAGAATGTAATAACCCGAGTAATAGAATAAATAGGAATATAAAAGGAATGATATGAAATAAGGATTACAATAATTTTTAAAACAATGTTCGTTACCTGTCACTTTTTGTTCCAACACCAAATTGTTGTTATAATATTTATGTACCAACTTTCTTAAACGTTAAATACAAAGCGGCAGTAATTATTAGCTATAACATAAAATTGAGGTGGATATGGTGAATTTACAATATTTAAATTATTAAAATTTATCGGGACCAATTACTTTTACAACTTATAACCAGGGTTGCCACAGCAAAATAAAAAAGTTAAAATTTGAAATCAATTAACCTCACGAAAAAAAATGATATTTATAAGCTGTTTGCTTTTAATGCAGACATCATCGAAGAAGAGAGAGAATGTCGGCTAAGTTCTAACTCATGATAAAAAATATTTTTCTTGTTAAGTTCTTAAATTTCCTTAGATGTCTACCTCAAGTTCCGTAGTGCCAAAGATGGTCACAAAATTCCGTATATCTACGCAAAATTCCGTAGAGTTAGTAATGCTGAGATGATGTGATGACCTGGTGGCTCAGGAACGTGCTTTGTCGCATTCCTTGGAGATAGTCTAATTTTCAGCAGTGTACTTGTGGAAGGCTGTAATGATGTTGATGTTCCCTCTTACCTCGGACCGCCAAACAAGGTGAAAGTGTGCCAGTATGCGCTAAAATTTTATTTAAAAATTGTGTGAATTTATGCAAAATTATATTAACGTGAAAAAATAGGACTGCATAAGCTTTAAGGCGTAAATTGTCGACGCGCGCGCCTATGTTCATGAGTACATCTAAATTTCTGTTACCCTGGTACTTCACAATGCGCAGTTCGTTGATGACGCGCACGCAGGCCTGCTTGTCAAACTAGTTACGCCTTACCGCTAATTAGACGGACCCACACATTACACGCATCACCGCATGGGCCTATCGCGCGCGCAGCTGGAATTGTTACGCATCCATTGTTGCGTGCGATAGAACTTGTTATCTCGCGTACATGTTAGCAGTGGGTCACCTCTTCACTGCAATTTTTTTTATAGGATAGGGTGACAAACGAGCACACAGTCCACCAGGTGGTAAAAGGTTGCTGTGGCCCATAGACATCTACATTTATCCTCGTTTGCGAATCAAAATGCAGATGCGTTGTCACTGGTGAGGACTAAGATGAAATGCCTCTTTTCCAGTAAAAGGATCTCCAGTTGCATCATTAACATTTTGATTCGCAAATGAGGATAAATGTAGATGTCTATGGGCCACAGCAACCACTTACCATCAGGTGAACTGTGTGCTCGTTTTTCACCCTATCCTATAAAAAAAATTCACCAGAAAATTTCGCCATCCTAAATATGATTTGCTTAAACATATTGAGTGTAACCCTATCTAGAGCATTAAACTAGTTTTCTAAACTGTTATAACGGTGGAAAACATTTCTAAGTGTGGTCCCGCAGTAATAATTATTTAAAATACGGACTGCTTTATAACTAAAACTCAATTAAAATACACGCATATAGGGTATTCATACTTGTATGGCATTCACGTGTCGTTGATTTCTATTTTCACTAAAGATATGCTTATTGGTTACATAATCGACAAAATTTCCAACATTTGCGTTATTTTCTTTTATAGAATAATGATAAAAAACAAACACACAGTTCACCAGACAGTAAATGGAAGTTGTGAACCATAGATATCTACATCTATTTTTTGTTAAGAATCAAAAGGTAGATGCGTTGTCTATCACTCCTGAGGACTAAGATGAAATGCCTCGTATCCAGTAAAAAGGATCTCAGATTTTCTACAATCACTCTTAGAAATACAGCAGTAATTGGTTGTTATTTTATGCGACCTATTCGTGCTACAACCATAATATAGATGCAGCGTGGTTCTACCACGTATACCACGTATGATTACAGTTAATTTCTATAAAGTTAGTGTAAAATAAATATGTTATATTAATTTCGACAAGCTTTACGACTGAAATCGTTTAAGGTTCAAATAAAATACACCATGCAACAAAGATAGGCTTGACTAGCGGGAATACTGTGGCGCTCACAAATTGGCACTTAATAATCGAATGAACTAAAAAAGAATCAAGTTTGATCTTTAAGGCCTTAACAATGCTTAAAATGCCTAAATCTTGGATATTTTAGTAAAAAAATCTCAATAAATGTTCACTTAATCCACAAAGAAAAAATACGGGGCAACAGAAGAAGATTTGGTAAATGTTTTGAATTGAACAAAATTGTATTTTTGTCAACCCCTTATTAGAAAAATAATCCCCAAAAAGTACCTATCTTTGTCATATTTTGCAAAATTTCTCCAAACCGGCACAAGATTTTTAAATAGTTCTTACACTAAAAAAAAGGTCTTAAAAGTATTAATATTTTTAATTGAGAGTTTTATTTTTATTACCCGTTTTATAAGAGAATATATCATTTTTCCCTGAAATTGTATATATTTACGCGAGCGCGCATGCTCTGTCGCCATGTAAGCTCTGTCACAGTCCGTTTTCGGACATCGTCGAGGGAGGACCGCACGTCGGTGTTGGAGCGACTTCATTCAAATATATATCAGTTTTTTAAAAGTTTATACTCAATTATAAATATTTTTATGACTATAAATACTTAATTTAGTTAATATCTGTACACTGTTAACTGTAAATATTATTTTCTAAATAAATGAATTTTTAAAGTGCCCAAAGAAGAAGAAATTTTGGCGGTGACGTTGATAAGTGAAATTTAAAAATGCATTTTTGTATAATTTAGATGTGGAACGACGAACATGCTCTTGTTACTTAGATTTCGATAGTTTTTAATACCTGTGTAATTTTATTGTTGCATATTTTTATTAATTAGTTGATACTGAATTTTATATTTATGTATTACAATAAAACGCTGTTTTTATGAGTATGACTTTATAAAATATTGTTGGGGAGGGAAATATAGATACAGATACTTACATTTAGGTACACTGTTATCAAATTAAATCAAAGAATTTAAATAAATATAAGAATGGTGCTTACCTAAGTATAAATAACTATATAAATACATTCTTGGGTTTATGTTTTTTTTATGTTAGAAAAACTATCATCTAAAAAATATAAAAATTTTAAATTGGAGAGGGGTTTCTCTACGTTATAAAGTTAGAAATGAAGATATTTGCATTAGAACCAGAGTAACTGACATAGCCCAACGGAATATTATAGTGAAATGGCAATGCGCTAGCTATATAAGTTGGAAAACAGTTAAAAAATAGGAAGAAAGGTCCTTGAGTGGCAACCTCGTACAGGTAAGCGAAAATAATACTTACCTAGTACTATTAGGCAAGAGTGAATAGGTTTTTGTTAAGTCAGTGCAATTCACCATCTTAGACTACATAACCACTTACCGATGGGATTGTAGTTGCTTTACTACTTGCTGGGTAAAAATAGTAAAAAAAAATTACCCTGTGAAAGTTTGCATTTAGATATAATTTTTCTAACCAACCATAAAAATATGATGAGAATATGTATATAAGTATAAAGGTTGTCTCACACGAGACAGTAATAATATAATATTATATCTTCCATTATCTACGCATGAAAACTTTTAAAATCTCTGAATCCCGAGGTATGTTCATATTAAGAGGCTGAATAGAGCCACATTGAAATGCATGGGGATCGTTTTGTAATTTCACGTCATTATCGAAAAAAAATTGTACGTATTTCAGGTGGCGGTTTGCAAAACACGATTCCACAAAAATTAACTCAATAGAAAATAATTGCAAAGTTGCTTCTAAAAATACTTAAATTTTCAACGTCATTTTTTTCTTACGTGGTAGAGCCATCCTGCAGCTATATTAGTAGTAGGTATAGTTGTAGCACGAATGGGTCGGCTCGACCGGGGAAGGGCCACGCTCTCACGGAATAACATGTAAAATAGCAGTTTAACCCTGCTGTGTTTTGTATGGTGAGTGTAGAGAACCGGAGAACCTTTTTACTGGAAACAAGGCATTACATCTTAGTCCTTACGGGTGACAACGCATCTACATTTTTATACGTAATTGAGAATAGATGTACTGATCAGGTGGACTGTGTGCTCGTTTGTCACCCTTATTCTATTAAAAAAAAAACTTTCTGAGATTTCAGTAAAATAATGTTAAGTATTGTAAGCACTCGTACAATTATGTCTCATGTTAATAAAGCTATTGGGCTATTTTGATTTGTAATAAAGTGATTTTACTTTATAGGTTAAATAATTTATTTACCTATCTATATCAAGAACCGTTTTTCTGTCACTCCTATTGAATTTAACAGTGCTTGCTGAAATTTATCATCTTTAGATGGATCAGAATCGCGCGCTGATCCGGCTTTAGATATTGCAAAAATAATCGAAAATATTAAAACCCGGGAAAATTTACAGCGAACGCTTTGACCCTGATCTATTAATACGACACAAATAAATACAATTTAATATATATAATAAAAAACTCTTACGTACTTGAAACTTGAACACTCGATAGCTCGTGACTCCTACCGGACAAAGCTACAGCACTATGTAATTGAAGATGCGGAACCGCGACATAATTTTCAGTGATGCGCAAGCATAACAGGCAGTATGTCACTTATATAATTGTCATCTCTGCAGTCTATTAATCTTTGCACTTTTATAAGTAATACAGAACATAGTTGCTAGGCGGTGTTGACATCGGCTAAAATCACTGCGATCGCCGTTTCTTCAAGGTCATTCAGGCTAGTTAAAGCCTTAAATTGCGTTCAAAAAGTAAGGTCATGAAGCTTTAATTGTATTTAATACAACAATTAAGATTATTTTCTCACAAAACACGTGCAATATTTACTAGCTTCAATGGATAATTAGATTTAATGGAACGTAAGACGTCGTTTCCAAGAAAATTACACACGTTTTAGTATCTTTCATGACTTCGACACATTCCCTTTATTTACAACGTTGTTAACGAAAGATTTGTGAATGATAAATCCGACATATCCTTGGATCAAATGGTCATCCTCTCGGTGATAGAACATGTTGCCGGATTAGAGGATTACCGTGTCCTCTTCTTGTCATTTCAGGCTTCAGATAATCCTATAATATCTCAGCTCCACTTGTCTTCTTACAGCTCTAGGATCTTCTTGTTAGTCCTCGGGGTGCATGCGATAAATGATACTACCTCGAGTTATCTTATTATATATATAATTAAAAAATACATCAGTCACTAAAGCTTGAACTAGAAATCGGCTTTCATTTTGGTAAAGTCTATTTATTATTTAGCTATTGTGGCGTAGCGTATTTACGTGGTAGAGCAATGCTGCAGCTATATTAGTAGTATAGTTGTAGCACGAATCGGTCGGCTCGACCAGGAAAGGACCACGCTCTCACAGAATACCAGCGTAAAATAGCAGTTTGACACTGCAGTGTTTAGTATGGTGAGTGTAGATAACCGGAGACTCTTTTTACTGGAAAGGAGGCATTCCATCTAAGTCCCCACGGGTGACAACACATCTGCATTTTGATTCGCAAACGAGGATAGATGTAGATGTCTATGGGCCGCAGCAACCACTTACCATCAGGTGGACTGTGTGCTGGTTTGTCACCCTATCCTATATAAAAAAAGCAATTGAAATAGAATATGATAGACAGATAATTATAAAACGATTGCTAACTTACTCAGTTTTGGTACCTCTATTATTTTATTGCGGTTGTCATTATCGATACCTGCCACGTAAGTTGTTGTATGTCACAAAAATTCTGTTGGGCATTTTTACTGAAAACTAACCTAATTTGCATTATTTAATGCATTCAAAGTGAAAAATATCGTAAACACAATTTTTTTAAGGATTTGCTATACGTAAATTGTTGTAATTTTCGAACGTGAATGGACTAAAATATTATATAGACTTTCACTATATTTTACGCGAGTTGCTGGGCAGGGACAGTCACGCGATCGCGTCTCGTGTTGGTCACATACAACAGACCACGCCGGACTCTTAACTAACCGCACGAATGTAGGAAGCGTTTAGGTTCTCTCAAAATTACTTAATTGTCAGTTATTCAAATAATAACAATGAAACGTTCTGTAAGACTTCCAAAATATCAAAGGTATGTTTCTTTTTGCATAATTTTATTGGTATTAATTAGGTTTCTTTTGTGTTGATACGAACCCTCAAATGTTGTATAGATTACTTAAAACAGTTTACGACGTTGAGCGTTTATTAAAAATAAGGTATGTAATACACATAATATTTTACGTTTACATAAACCAAAAGTATTTGTTGTATGTAATAAATACAACATTTTACTTAAGGAGTTCTTATTCAAAACATTGTTGTATGATGACATGCTATACTTAAATAGCTATTACTTTTTTTTCTTGAATTCAATGTTGTATGTTTTTTTTAGGAGATGGGGCAAACTAGCATGCGGCTCACCTGATGATAAGTGACTAACGCCGCCCATGAACAACTACATCACCAAGGGAATTTCAGATGCGTTGCCGGTCTTTTAAAGAGGAGTATGATCTTTTCTTAATGGTCCCTAAGTCTTAAGATTACCACCAGCGATTTTTATGGGCCTTATCGGCCCATTAAAATCGCTGATGGTAATCGATTCCACAAGGAAGTTGTGCGAGGGAGAAAACTTCTTCTAAATCGCACAGTGGTGTATCGCCAAACATCCAGATAGTAGGAATGGTATCGCGAGTTTTGTCGCGATGTGCGATGATAAAATTGAGCGGCTGGAATTAGTCCGAACAATTCCTCAGAGCACTCACCGTGATAGAAGCGATAAAATACGCAAAAATATGCAACATCTTTTTGTGTATTTTATCACATTAAAATTAAGCATTGCCAGTGAGTTAAGCCTATCGGAAAGAATTTGGTCGTCGAAGATTCAAATCGCTCTGCGTTGAATGTAGTCAAGTGGTAGGAGCTGGCACTGGGGAGCCCCTGCCCAAAGATGGGAACATTATTTCATTTGAGGCCGAACCTGCACCTTATCAAGTTGGAAGCGGTGTGCCGGCATGAAATACTATCCCCCTCTGCTGAGCACACCAAGCTTTTAGAGGCCTTCTCTTCCAAGTGACCACGAAACTACACGTCACTCGATATGTTGACACTGAGGATTCCAATACTGGCTGCATGCATTGTTGGCACAAGGGGAGTGCCTTGAAACTGAGGAGATACGATAAAGGGGTTCTCTTTAACGGTAAACTATTAATTTTGTATCTTCTGGGGATTGAACTGGACTAGATTTAGTCGCCATCAGTCTGAGACTTAGTTCAACAAAGTCTCGAATTCAGACACAAGTTTTTTCCGGTACTCGGCGACGTTTTCCCGAGAAGTATTGGCACGGCCGGTGTATAAAGCATCACCAGTGCTGTCGTATGCACCGCAATGAATGTTACTGGTATGCAACATATCATTGATATGCAGAAGAAACAGCGTTGGTGATAGCACACAGCCTTGTGGAACACCAGCGTTAATGGGCTTGTAATTGGAGCATGCACCGTCTACTACCACCTTGATGCTCCGAGCTGAAAGAAAACTGGTGATCCAATTCCATCATTTCTCGGGAAGCCCATAAAAAGGGAGCTTTGAAAGAAGCGCTTTGTGCAACCCTTGGACTCCACTGCCTACGCCCATCTATGATTAAGGTAACCTAGAATATCACTAGCTGGGCGACCTCGACAGAAACCGTGCTGGCGGTCACTAATCTGAAGGTCACTGAAGGTACCGCAAGAGCTGGCAGTTAATAATGCTTTCCATTACTTTGGAGAACAAGGAAGTGATTGCGATAGGCCTGTAGTTGGACGGACCTGAGCGGTGGCCTTTTTTATTCATCTGGTGCACCAAAGCTGTCTTCCATGAGCTCGGGACTACGCCTTGGGAGTAGGAGTACCGAAACAGACTCCATCAGGCGCACACTACTTGTTGACGTCCGAGAAGACGACTGCTTTACGCACAGAGCGCTGTGTAAACAGCACTTCCTGCATGAAGCAATCATGCCGCGGGATGGTCGGCGGTGTGCTCCCTCGTCATCTAGAGTCGATTTTTTACTTAAAACGAGGCATTCTCTCTTAATCCTCAGGCATGACAACGCGTGTGCTTATTGACTTTGAATTGATGGTAGATTAAAATGTCAATAGGCCACAGCATCCACTTACTATCAGGTGGACTTTGTGTTCGTTTTTCACCGTTTTTCTATTAAAAAAAAAAAAAACATTATGGAGTATTTTTGGCGCAAAACGTATACAAAGTATACAAGTATACATAGTATACAAGCTCAATAACAAAAGTTCTTAACAGTATCAATCTTGCCCCCACAAAGCGCAGCCTTTGTAAAAGACGGCACTAACTAACCACAACTTCTCTTAACAAAATACATTTACACCTATTTTCTTCCTTTGTGTTGGCAATAAAAGAAAGGCAGATTTTTATCTTAATTAAACAAAGGCAAACGTAAATTTTGGAATTAATTTGTTACTTGAATCTCTTTGATGCACATTGATATCGCGCTTGATATGTAACACTTTATTTTCTCGAAAAACGCTTTTTACAAGATACAGCGTTTTAAAGTTTTAAAAATCTACGTCATATAAATCATACATTTTTATGAAGATATAAATCTATACATCTATACAAATAAATAAAATTGAAGTGTCTGTTTGTAATGTCAAAAGAACAGTTCTTTACTTAATGCATATGAAAGTAAATACGGTACTTATAACTAAAATAAAATTTTTAAATGTTTGTCTGTCTGTCTGGCTGTCTGTCTATCTGTCTGTCTGTTTGTTCCGGCTAATCTCCAAAACGGCTGTACCAATTTTGGCGGGACTTTCACTGGCAGATAGCTGATTTCATAAGGAGTAACTTACACTACTTTTATTTAAGAAAAAGAATTAGGGTTCCGCGCAGTAACATAAAAATCCTAACACGCGAGCGAAGTCGCGGGGAACAGCTAGTTAAAAAATATAAAACTACGTTAATAGTATTTAAGTTTTGACAATTATATGCTAATATTTTTTGCTGTATATGCTCGTAATGCTGAATATTTTTGATTTTACATTCATTTTTTATGACCATTCAGAGATACGACTATATTGCCTACGTAAAATTTAATAAAATTGATTTTGATACGTTATTGCCGGTTTTTTTATTAAACAGTAACTGAATATTAGTAGGTAGTAAAAGAAAGCAAAACTATATCGAACAATAAAATTATGTATTTTTTCTAATTGGGTAAAATACAATGGTCCATAAATAGATACCTCTTGGTGAGTTTATACTTTTTTGTGAGTTTATGTATATAAATAGATCATTTTTTTACCACAAAGGATATCTGGCTAAACCATTATTTTCAAATAATCGAAATACACTGTTTCTTGTGACTATCAAAACTCACGTTTCTGTAACTTCTCTAATTAATAATTCTCTCTCTTATTTCTTCTTCTTTGGTTTCATCATTTATTCATATACATAAATGCCAAATGAATAAGTGATGAAACCAAAGAAGCAGGGAATCAGAAGAAAAAATTATAACATGCTACAATATAACGAGGATGTTGGTCCTGAAGATGAACGTTATTCCTTCTTATGGACCCTTTTTCTCTGCGCTACAGATTTTTTTTCAACATGGTGATCATTTTGGTTCTAATTAAGCCTTTTTTTAACAATTTTTACTTGAACTGTACGGTCAACGTAATGTGTTTAAATTTTACAGATGTGTTAAGAACCAATGACTATACAATAATTTTATGGCCATGACCTATTATTCTCATAACGATCATCATACCTCATGATTTATGCGTGTTTATAGATTTATTTTAAACTCTAATAAAACTCTGAACCCTAAGCTTCTGTTACTGTTTTCATAACGAATGCAACGTTTTCAGCTGTAATTCATAAGATTAAATAAAGTTATATAGAAGCCTGTATGAAATAACTTGGTATCATTTTAAATATATTTTAAAGCACTAACAACGATTTGATACAATCTTTACCTTTAAAGCCTTGATAAAGTCTTAGCTCCAATTATGTATTCCCGGATGCCTTTATCGTGTATGTAGTAACTTTTTATTCGTGGTATTGCATCAGTGATGCTGCCAGCATAACATACTTTAATTCCAATTTGAATGAATTAGTGTGCTTACCTTCCATATCATTTGCAAGAAATTCTTGCACCTATTCGTTTTGTATAAGAGTTAATCGAATTTCTATGTGATTAATATCAAAAGTTAGGTAACTAAAAAGTGTTTAGAAACTCTTGTTTGTCAACTTCAAAGTAACAATCATATTAGAATCACAAATCCCTTAAATGGAATATTGATTCCCACAGCAATATTTGTTCTTAGGTTTATATTGATTACTATGGTCCTTTATTATGTTTGTTTATCAATAACCTTCAAGATCCCGGTTATGTTAGAAAATAATTTTACGGGATATTTTCTTTTATATTTTAACAGTTTTTCTCATCCCTAGCAACTTGTTTATTCATTGGAATATGCTACAATGACGATTTTGTAGAGAATGATTTGTGTCTGGAACAATTGTTGTTCTTACAAAATGTATTAAAGGGTAAAATGAAGAGTAATCTTTAAAATTGAGTTCTCGTATTTCAAACTGAGGGTCAGTTTTACTGGTAAATGGGCATTCCATTTTAGTCCTCTCCCGTAACCCTGTCTAGTGGCGGGTAAGAATATCCATTACCACATATCTTCCCGACAGAGGAAAACTGAGGCAGACGATGGGAAGCGGCATATTTCATAAAAAATATGGGTTCTACTCGTAATGAACAAATAACTGTAAAAGCTTATTAAGTATGTTTTTTATTATTATTTTTTATTTCAAATTGTTTATCTATTCTTATGTAAAAAATGGACTTATCATTTTCTGAACAGATCTGACGAAAATATCATGATTTGTACCAAAATGTTTGGAAATCTCATGTCAATATTTTGACATTGACTTACAGAGAGAAACTTTAACAGAAACATTTTTTATTTAATATAGATTATAAATAATTCTGCTTGAAAGTCACTCTTTTGTTTGATTACCACTGGTTTGGAAAAAAACTCTGTCCTGGGAAGAAGCAGCAAGAAACCCAGCGGGACTTTTTTTTTAAATAACAGCTTACAATCATGTATGTTACACAAATTAACAACACAACAAATTAGAAATAGCTTGGTAGCGATCACCTCATTTCCAGGGTTTATTATCATCCATACATTCTTTAATATTATAATAACCCTTTTTATACAAACTTAGTTTAATAAAGTTTTTGAACTTTGAGCAGGTGAAATTTTGTATATTTTCTGAAATTTTGTTGTAAAAGCGTATACATCGCCCCAAGAATAAATTACTGACTCGATGGAGTCGAGTAACTGGTACTATTAGCTTGTGACTGTTCCTAGTATTTACAGAATGAATATCACTTATTTTTGTAAAACTACTTTTATTTTTGTAGTTACATTACATTTTCATAAATGTATTGAGAGGCCAAAGTTTATATATTAATATCCTTAAATTTTTGTCGCAGCGACTCTTTAGGCATTAAATCATAAATTGCTCTTATGACTCTCTTCTGTAAAACAAACATAATTTCAGTGTCAGCTGTGTCCCCATAGCAAAATACCACACGACATTATGCTATGGAAATAGCTAAAGTAAACTAGTCTAGCTGTTTCAACATTGGTTAGACTTCTAATCTTTTTTACAGCATATGCTGCAGAACTAAGTCTGCTTGCTAGTTTTGATATACGGGGGCTCCATTAAAGCTTCGCGTCTAGTGTGATTCTAAGAAAAATTGTGGTATCTACAAGACTCAGTTTCTCCCCATTTAAAATTACATTAGTATTTAATTGTTTGACATGTGGAGTCACGAATTTCATAAATTTCGTTTTAGTGCCATTTAAATGCAAATTATTAACATTGAACCAATTTACTAATTTAAATATAGCATTAATTACTACGTCATATTTTAGCAAATGTCGACTTAATTTGAAAATTAAAGAAGTGTCATCTGCAAATAATACTATATCACAGTTATCTCCTACTATGTAAGGTAAGTCATTAATGTATACAAGAAACAGAAAGGGGCCGAGAATTGAGCCTTAAGGCACGACCATTTGTACCATCGACCCGGAAAAACTCATACTGTTAATGACAACTATTTGCATTCTCTTACTTAAATATGAAATAATTAATTTAAGACCATCACTTCTTACACCATAGTGTTGAAGTTTCCTGATTAATGTTTCATGGTGAACACAATCGAATGCCTTGGATAGGTCACAAAATATACCCAAAGCATCCTGTGAATTCTCCCATGCATTAAAGATATATTTAATCAGCTCAACACCGGCATCAGTTGTCGAGCGACCCCTTGTGAAACCAAATTGATTTTTTATTAAGTAAATTATTTATATTAAAGAAATTTAACATTTGATCAAGAATTATTTTTTTTCAAAAATCTTACTAAGTGTTGGTAGTACAAAAATAGGCCTAAAATTGGCGGTGTCTAATGTACTACCAGATTTAAATAAAGGTATTACTTTACTATGCTTCATTAAATCAGGAAACACACCAGATTCGACACTAGTATTAAAAATAATAGCTAAATAAGGCGCGATTGTATCTATTATAGACGCAATAACTTAAACGGAAATCCCCCACATATCCGCAGTTTTCTTAAAATCAATAGTTTTCATAATGATTTCTTATATTTACGCGAACACTACACATTGAATAAAACTAATTTTTACGGATGTTTTCGCGTTAAATTAACTTATTTTATATATATCCATTAATTCCATAATTCGATAATACCTGCGTGTGCCAAACCACCGAAGTTGTATGGGTTACCAAAAATACACAAACCGAACGCTCCATTACGTCCAATAGTGATCAAATCGATTCGCCAACTTACAGATTGGCTCAACACCTATCAAAAGTATTATCACCACTCAGAGGACACACAAGAGCATACACTAAGGATTCATACCATTTTATCAGTGAGATAAAAGACCTATATCCTTCTGACAATGAAACTATGGTCAGTTTTGATGTTCAGTCTCTATTTACATCCCTACCTGTTGAAGACTGCATATCAATTGTAACTAGGAAACTAAAGGAAAACAACATGTCACTGGAATATCCAGTATTACTCAGAAATTTCCATACATCTGGCTATCTATTTTGGAAGGAAGAGTTTTACAAGCAAGGATATGGTGTTGCGATGGGCTCACCGGTATCTCCCATTGTCCCTGATATGTTAATGGAGGAATTTGAGGAGAAAGCCCTGCTTACTGCACCATTAACTACAAGTTTCTACAACCGGTACGTAGGTGATACTTTCACAATTTTACCATCAGACAAAGTAACATGTATGCAAATATGTTAATCAGATCCTTCAAACATAAATATCATCATCATCATTACAGCCCTTCACAAGTTCACTGCTGAACGTAGGCCTCCCCCAAAGAATGCCACAAAGCACGGTCCTAAGCCACCTGCATCCATCGACTTCCTGCATATCTTACCAGGTCGTCACTCCATCTAGTGGTGGGACGCCCTACACTTCGCCTGCCGGTACGAGGCTGCCACTCGAGAACCTTTCTTCCGCATCGGTTGTCGGTTCTTCGAGCTATATGGCCGGCCCATTGCCACTTCAGCTTACTAATCCGTTGGGCTATGTCGGTCACTCTGGCTCTATTGCGGATATCCTCATTTCTGAGTTTATCACGCAGAGAAACTCCGAGCATAGCCCTCTCTATAGCTCGCTGAGCGATCTTGAGCTTCCTCATCCGGCCAGCAGTGAAAGACCACGTCTCAGTTCCGTATGTCATCACTGGCAACACGCACTGGGTGTACAGTCTCGTTTTCAAGTTTTGAGGTATACCTGACGAGAAGATGTGTCGTAATTTCCCGAACGCTGCCCAACCGAGTTGAATCCGTCGATTGACCTCTCGGTCGAAGTTGGACTTACCTAGTCGGACTATTACTCCCAGGTAAACATACCCGTCAACAACTTCGAGCTTAGTGTTCCCAACAACTACCGGCATAGGTGTGAAATGGACATTAAACATGATCTTTGTTTTGTCCATGTTCATCTTAAGACCTATCCGTTGGGAAACACCATTGATTTCATTGAGCATAGTGCTTAGGTCCTTCAGCGATTTTGCCATAAGGAATATATCGTCGGCAAATCGAAGGTGAGTGATATACTTGCAATTGATGTTGATACCGTAACCTTTCCAGTCCAGAAGCTTGAAAACATCTACCAATGCAGCGGTAAAGAGTTTCGGGGATATGGTGTCACCCTGTCTTACACCTCTCTGCAATTGGATAGGTTTCGTACTTTGGTTCTGTACTCGGATAGCCATCGTAGCCCTACTGTACAAGCACTTCAACACTTCGATATACCGACAGTCAACTTGGCACCGCCCAAATTTCGACGGAATCAAAGGCTTTCTCATAGTCCACATACGCCAGACATAGTGGCAGATTGTACTCCTCGGACTTCTGTACAATTTGCCGAAGGGTATGTATGTGGTCTATGGTGCTAAATCCTTTTCGGAAACCGGCTTGTTCGGGAGGCTGGAAGTCGTCAAGTCTGCGTCAACATAAATATATCTATTATGAAATTAATAAATATAAAGATAATTCATAACAACTCTGATTTATTCTAAATAGAATAACAGGTACGGTACGTAAAACAGTAGATACAGTTCTCCTTAATGGGTTTGGAGGCAAAAACAAAAATAAAAGCATTATTGCAAATAGCTTTGCGAATAAATTTCATAATGGTGTTCAAAATATAATACCTCATTGTATAAATAATACTTTAGATAAAATAGAATACAGACAACCTGTGAACGTAACAATTAATTTTCGAAAAGCAACGCCCAAAGATTATAAAAACAATAAACGTTAATAAAGTCCCGTGTTTCGACAAAGTACGGGCAATAGTTAAAAAGTAAATCTGCAAAGAAATTGCTCCGGCTATTGCAAAATTGGTCAACGCTAGTGTAAAGACTAATATATATCCAGACGAATTGAAAACTGGAATCGTGAGACCTATATAAAAAGGGAAGTAAACAGGACTACGATAATTACCGCCCTATAACTAAATTGCCTATAATAGACAAGAATATGGAAAAATACATAGCAAGAGGAATTTACAACTTTTATGGTCTGAATAATCCGCTGTGTAGTAGCGTTCAAGAATATCCAGTACCCCATATCTTCTCGTGGGTGTCGTAAAAGGCGACAAAGGTAAACTGGCAGGAGATAGGCAGCAGCATCTTCCTGATTACAACAAACTTACAATAAAAAACTGCGGTTGCCAACCCGCTCGCAGAATGTGGCAACTATGGCAAATACCCCCCTATAAAATGACAGTAACAAAGAAACGGCCTTTAGTCCCCGGCGGCCCCGCTATTCCTGGCTACGGTGGCGACCATGGTAACGGCGGGGCAGGAGGTGCTAAGAATCTCCGGTGAAGGTTCGGTTGCCACCTAAGATGACTCGACCTGGCAACATACAACGCACACACCCTGAGGACTGACGAGGAGATCGTGGAGCTGGAAGAAGAGATAAACAAGTTACACTGGCATATTATAGGATTATCCGAAGTCCAAAGAGAGGGGGAAGACACGGTAATCCTCGAATCCGGCAACTTGCTCTATCACCAGCAGGGCGACCATTTGTCCCAAGGAGGTGTCGGATTTATCGTCCACAAGTCTCTCGTTAACAACGTTATAAAGATTGAGAGTGTATCGACGAGGGCTGCGTACCTTATACTCAGAATCACCAAATGGTATTCGCTGAAGGTTATACAAGTTTACTCACCAACCTCGGCATACCCCGATGAGGAGGTGGAGGAAATGTAGGAGGATATCTCTGGAGCCATGCATTCCTCCAAAACCCAATATACAGTGTTAATGGGAAACTTCAATGCAAAACTAGGCACAAGAGAGAACGTTGAGCTCAAAGTAGGGAAAATTGGAATAGGGCAACGGGACCCAAGGGGCCAGCAGCTGGACTACTTTATGGAGAAAGAGGAAGTCTTTATGATGAACTCTTTATTCCAGAAGCGGTCCCACAGGAACTGAACCTGGTCGAGCCCAGACGGTTCCACAAAAAATGAGATTGACTGGGTGAAAACTGGTAACAATCACCGAATGGTTAGAGGCACACTGAAACTAAACGTTAAGTTGGAGAGGCCTCTTCTAATGAAGTCAACGCTTCGTTCCCCTCGTGCTCTGTTCCAAAGTCCAGAAACCTTTCAACTCGAGATACAAAACCGTTTTAAGTGCCTAGAATACTGCAATGAAGTGGACGATATGAATGACAAGCTCGTGGAAACTGTCCATGCGGTCGGAGCTAAGTTCTGCAAGACCCGCCGCAGATGAACACAAAAACTCTCCGATTACACACTTAATCTCATGGCTATTAGAAGGGAGATAAAACTACATTATTCAACAGATTTGACAGCATACAGGCAACTGAACAGACAGATCTCCAAATGCATGCGGCGGGACTTACGCAACTGCAATACAGCCTGTATTGAAGAAGCGATCGAGCGGAACCAAGGCTCCAAAGTCTTTGCCAGAGATCTGTCTGCGAGAAAGAGCCAACTGTCAAAGCTAAAAACCGAATGTGGCAACATCGTTTCCGGGGCACCTGAGATTTTGAGTGAGATTGAGAGGTTCTATGGCAGCTGTACACGTCATCGTTGGAGCCACACGCAAGTGTGAGTAACGATCCAAGAGCGAGTCTTATCCGACACTATTCCGATGATATCCCGGACATCAGTCTGAGCGAGATTAGAATGGCTCTCCAGCACCTTAAAAAGGGCAAGGCCCCAGGTGAGGATGGAATTACTGGCTGGACAGTGTTCGGGAAACTACGAAACATCTTCTTATCAGACATACCTTAAAACCTTAAAACGAAATTGTACAAATAGTGCGTGTTGCCAGTGATGACTTACGAATCTGAGACGTGGACCTTCACTGCTGGCCGTATGAGAAAGCTCCAGGTTGCTCATCGAGCTATGGAGAGGGCTATACTCGGGGTTTCTCTGCGTGATAAACTTAGAAATAAGGATATCTGCAGTAGAACCAGAGTAGCCGACATAGCCCAACGGATTAGTAAGCTGAAGTGGCAGTGGGCCGACCATATAGCCCGAAGAACCGACAACCGATGGGGAAGAAAGGTTCTTGAGTGGCAGCCTCGTACCGGTAGGCGAAGTGTAGGGCGACTCCACACGAGATGTAGTGACGACCTGGTAAGGCATGCGGGAAGTCGACAGATGCAGGTGGCTCAGGATCGTGCTTTGTGGCATTCCTTCGGGGAGGCCTATGTTCAGCAGTGGACTTATGAAAGGCTGGAATGATGATGATGATGATACGTAGTATGAACTTACAGTATCTTAAAGTCTTGCAGTTGTATGCTTAGGTTGGGATTTAATTTTATTAATTATGGGATCCCAAGCAGATGGTAGCACCCAGCCATCTTCACTATTGAAATTAGGATGTTTTTTGATATCAATAGCCTTGCGAATCATCCTTGGAAGGAATTGGTGTTTAACGAGGATTTGTGGTCCATCAAATTTAATTTAGTGACGGGGGCGATCTTGTACGTGTTCACAGACTGCAGACTTTCCGGAGCGTCGATGACCATGTGACCCTCCGTGACCATTAGTTTTTTTTAAATGTGTAGTTTTCGCGTAAATATAAGAAATCACAAAGAGCAGAATAGAACCCATGCCCTTTTAATAAAAGCTTTTTCAACAAAATCACATTTAAGAAAGATATAATTCAGGGATAATTACAAATCATACAGATCTAAACTCCTACCCCTTTCGGGTGATGGGCGTCAGACTTTAAATATGTATGTTAATATTGTGTAAAATATTTTAAAGTTTTGCTAGATTATGAATACCTAAGATTCCGAGACAATCTGTAGTTATTTCCAACTAATTTTATTAGGAATTTAATTAATTTTGGAATTTACGAAGATAAGGTTGATCTTTCATAACTTAATCATCAAAATTTGTTTGATAATTAAATTATTATTAATGACGATCAATATTTTCTCATAAAATACTTCAATACGATCTAGTTTATGTAACAAATCTGCAAAATAAATTTAATTTAAAATAATGAAGGATATCTCGCAATATTCTCTTTACCCTCATAACATCACGTCCAGGGACTGGAAGTCGTCAAGTTTACGTGGGAAACGATATGTAATGACTTTCAAAAATAGCACGTAGACGAATTTCTAAAGTAAAATCGACGCCGATGTACTTTAATAACATGATCATGAAGTCCCGGTTTCGAATGACGGTTTGGGGAAGCAAAATCAGTTATTGAGTTTTTCTATCAAGAAATTATCAGTTGCAGCCTGTAGTCAGAAAGATGACGGTGTTTTATCCCCGTGCCTCATAAAGCACGTAAAGCCTTTGTACATGTGCCTGATCTTTCTCTAATCGTGTCGGTTTGCAGTTCCATCGGACTACGAACGTATGTTATGTTATGTTATTATAAAGACGTTTGTAATTGAAATGACGAAAAATAACCGCCCATTTATAGATATATCTATCTGATGAATCGTCCGGGAAATAACATACACCGGGAAGGTAAAAGCTCACAAGAGCTTTACACAATCCGTATAAAAGTGTAAACATAGTTATGAAGCTTAGAAACTAAAGTCTTAAAATAAAAGTATTAGGATTTCCCCTAACGAACACGCTTT
The DNA here is from genome assembly GCA_963668995.1 of Parnassius mnemosyne. NCBI lineage: Eukaryota > Metazoa > Arthropoda > Insecta > Lepidoptera > Papilionidae > Parnassius > Parnassius mnemosyne. The sequence goes on along the minus strand of CAVLGL010000001.1, from coordinate 4,667,618 downwards.
ACAAAAGCCGTCGTAAACTAACATACAACTTTGTCACAACAAAAGTAATGTACTCCTTTTATATTATTATGTTAAAGTCAATTACATAAAAGTTAAAAGTAAATAATACAAAGTTGATTTCAATTTTGGAAAATAAATTAAGATCGTAATTTTAATACAGGAGAATGTTAAATATGGGACTGAATGATTATTTAAATCACTTTGGTAAAAATTGATATGTAACTTTGTTTTCTCATTTATACAAATAAATAAAATTGAAATATCCGTTTGTAATATCAAAATAACAGCTTTTTACAAAATGCATATGAAAGTATATACGGTACAAACTTGTTACAGAAAAAAAAACAATTTTTAAATGTCTGTATGTCTGTCTATACGTCTATTTGTTCCAGATAATCTCCCAAATGGCGAGACCGATTTTGACGGGACTTTCACTGCCAGATAACTAATTTTATAAAAAGAAACAAAAGCTATTTAATTTAGAAAAAGATTTAGGTTTCCGCGCATAAAAATACCTATGATTTCAAATCGTAATAAATTCTAAGCGGACAAAGTCGCGGGGAACAACTACTTTATTAATAGAAACCGTGATAGCTCAGGGCCTTGTATAAAAATTTAATAATAAACGAATAACTTATCATAATGTAACATTCCGTTAGCTCCAATGAAAAATTTTATTGCTTAGCTTTTGATTGATGATTTAATATCCTCCAGACCGAATTTCGGTCACGGGGGCAGTTAGGTTATTATTAATTTTAGCAATACTTAGGTTATTCGACATATTATCAAACATTTCATTGTATTTTTACAAGGATTCAATAGGCTTATGGTAAGTGAAGTAATCGTAATTGCTAATGCAGCATGTTGGTGACGCAAACTTATGAGATTTTATGCATCCAAATATACATGCTTAGCTACAGCTACAGCTACAGATAATATACTGTAAACATTAGCATGTCGTTAATTATTTTTTTTATTCGCGTGATTTTAAAGTCCCAGATATATAGGTTACCAGATATAGCAATACGCGTCTCCTTAATGACACCTTTCCAACATTACAAAATGTATGCAAGAGCAGTGAGCCAATCAATGTTCAAAAGATAAAAATATTTACCGTTGGACTCCAAAAAGGATGTACCGGATAATCTTTAGGTCCGATGACGTGAACTGGTAATATTTTACCCATCCAAAAGCACCTAACGCACCTAAAGTAGTTTTCACTTTAAGAAGTAATTTAATACAAGACTAACAAAATTTAGACTAAAACGATTATGTAGGTAAAGTAAAGTTTCCAGCAGCAGAGAAATTTTGTATTCTCAGTATTTTGTACGTTTCTGAGCAAAGTTTGTTAACAATCACAAAACTTTATTCAATATTGAATCGTTTTAATAAACTTAATAGATGACGTTAGTTCGAAACATATTCTGGTTATCTGTAAAATATAATTAGATGAGAATAAAATTATTGACGGTTTGATGGTTCCGTAGCGTAGTGGGTTAACAATGATTTGTTGCGATGTTACGGGTTTGAATTCCGCACTGAACATGTATTTCTACGACCTGCAAATAATTTTTCTGGGTCTGGAAGTTTTTTTTGATGCAATTTATGCTTGTAAACTGCCTCTGCAATACAGGAAAAATGTCATAGTTTTTTGATAACGTTTGAAAAAAAAAAGAATAAAAATACATTTTTATACCTAAGTAAAAAAATAAACTTTACGATGAAGTAATCTTTTTTAAGGTAACTATTATATTACAATCGTTTTTCCTTCTGTTATTGAACGCGTAATTTCTGAATGAGTTGACCGATTAAGATCATATTCACACATTGTTTGTTTTGTCGTTGATTAAGTTATTAATAAATGTTCTTTATAGGGACAAAAATGACTCATATATTTACTTTAGATTATTTTGGCCTCGCGTCAAAAAATAAAATGACAATATTTTGTACCGGTAGGTGGTTTTGAAGTTAGTACAAAAAGGTAACTACAATATTAAGGAATACATGAATCAAAATTAAATTAGTTAGGTATGTTGCATGAGCTTCGGAGAACCTTTAAACTGGTTACGGAGCGTTCCAAATTAGATTTTAGATTTTTAATCGGTAAGAGATGTAGATGCCTATGGGGCATAACATCCACTTACCATATATTCTGTGTGTTTGCTTGTCACTCATACTTTATCTTAGTTTATCCGACCCGTATTTCTTCAGATTATCCGATCTCGGAACTGCTTTCCTTCATTGAATTTTATTTCCGTATTTTGTCCCCGTTCTCTCACATAAGTAGCTATATTGTATTCACACTGTATTTCGTTGTATTTTCAACAATAAAACTCGTGATGAATAATGCAACACAAATACATTTGAAAGGTTTAAATGTTGTTAAAGTCTATTGGATACAGGCTGTTAAATAATTCAAGCGACATTTTACGGTATCGCGATGTGTGAGGTTTGATTTTATGAGTGGCGACTGTCGAAAAAATTAAATGAAAATAAATGCATATTGTAAAAAAATTACGTAATAGAGCTACGCAGCTATATTGTGGTTGTAGCACGAATTCCCGGTTTAATCGGGGAAGGATCACGATCTCACACAATACTAGCGTAAAATAGCAGGTAAATGAGTGAGTGTGGAGAATCGAAGACAGCAGACAGTCCACATACACAGGTAAGTGGATGCTGTGAACCATAGGCGTATTCATCTATCCTAGATTAATAATCAAGTTTCCGTACACATGTGTCAAATAATTAGCTATTTTTGCATAAATCACAAATGCGTGCTATCTCAGCCTCCCTTTTACCCAACACCACTATCCCTAACAATATTATTACCCTGGTAAAACCCACTCTCAAGTGGACCATCATCAGGAAACACATTTTTATACGTGGTTGAACCACGCTGCAACAATATTATAGTTGTAGCACGTATGTCTTGGCTCGACTGGAGTGACTGGGGTAAGATCACGCTCTCACAATATACCAGCGTAAAATAACAGGTAAAAGAATGTGTGTTCCATCTTAGTCCTCAAGGATGACATCGCATCTGCGATTTGATTCTTAATCGAGGATAAATGTTTATGTATACACACATCAGGCATATTATGTGTTAATTTGTCACCCTTGTTCTATAAAAAAGAAATAGATTCAGCAGTAGCTCACACAGATGTTAGTTTATTATATTGTGTTACATTGCACCCGTACTCCACTTTTAAAAATGTAATGAATTTCCACAATACAATTCCTAATTGCAAGCAGATGTGCTTTACTACTCACCCTGCTTCTAAATGTCTGGGCTAGAAAACTTACACCTGTCATTATATACGAGATTTTATATTATCCCCATCTAAGCCATACCGTGCAGCGTGGTGGCGGCGTAATGGATTCCATTACCGCAAACGTGCCGTGTGTGGCATAAGTAAGATGCGACAGGGAAACTGCAACAGTGGCAAATATGGCAAATATAAGGTAGTAAACTTGTGACGGATCGTAATGTTAATGATGATGAATAAAATCCATGGGGCCTTTCTGGCGTTTCAAATAATCGATTTTTCTTTCGTCACCATATCAGGGCAATGTACATGCGTAAAAACATGTAATGTTTAAGTGGTAGAGCCATTCTGCAGCTATATTATGATTGTAGCAGGAACGAGTCAACTCGATCAGGGTAGGAACTCTCACAGAATACCAGAGAAAAATAACAGCTTAATGCTGCTAAGAATCGTATGGTGAGTGTAGAGAACCGAAGACCCCGAAGGGGGTGACAATGCATCTGTATTTTGATTTTTAACCGATGACAGATGTATATCTACTAAATGTATGTCTGTAGGTTATTAAATCCACTTACCATCAGGTTAAATGTGTGCGCATTAGTCATCCTTATTCTAAAAAAATGTTTAGGCTGGTGGTTGCACTACACATTACCTACTCTATTTAGCTAAAAAAGTTTAATAATAGTCAAGTACAATGGCGTGTCAAGTCACCACAACGAGGTCAATCGGCCCCACACAGAGAGCAATTAGTCAATGCGCCGGTTCAATAAAGGGCTTTTATTACGTAAACCATATAACACTGCTATTACTTTTAAACTCAGTATTACAAGGGCATATGGTTCAATTTAGCACGACAAAACTTTATCGTGACAGTATCGCGTTAGTTAAGACAATAGCAGTCCACGCCCGGCTCCCTGTTACGTGCATAATCCTAATTCCTCTCCACACGAATGCGAGTAATGTTAAACTAAAATTTAGAAAAACACCAGAAGATATATATACATATACACACATATATATATATATATATATATATATATATATATATATATATATATATATATATATAAAATAAGGATGTCAAACAAGCAAATATGGTAAAATGATGCGGTGTCTCATAGATATCTACATTATTGAGAAACAAAATGCAGATGCGTTGTCACCCCTGAGGACTAAGATGGAATGTTTTGTTTCCAGTAAAGAGGATCTTCGGTTCTCTACACTTACCATATGAAATATAACAGCTTTAAGCTCCTACTTTACGCCAAGCAATCCCATTCAAGCTACATATATAAATATAGCTGGATATTGTTCTACCACGTATAAAATCTTTAATTAAATGTTAAAAAATATCATATAATTAAGGATGGCAAAAGTGTCACAGTCTAACTGAAGATCCGTAGAAGATAAAGTCAATATTACGTCTTTTATCGATTGGGAATCGAAAACATTTTCACCCCTGAGAACTACATGATGGAATGCTTCGTTACAATAGAATAAGAGAAATCTGGTTTTTGTCTATATAATAATTGTTCCACCCCGGTCAGACCAACCCATTTGAGCTGCAGCTATAATACGCCGGAATATGGCACTACCATGTTTATGAAAAATTCAAAATATTATTTGTGGTTAAGATTCGAACTTTATACCTGGCTGCAGCCATGCTGCAACTATAATATTATGATTGCAGCACGAATGGGTCAGCGCGACCGGAGAGGGATCACGAGCGGGGATGGAAATTTTTCTCCTAATTTATATGGGACCACTCCTGAAGTATAAAATCTATTTCCAATATTTACGCAACCACTACACTTTGAATAAAACCATTTTTATGGACTTTATCGCGCTTTATATTACTTAATTTTAATTTACTTTTATTATTATATTCTATTAATAATTCTCTTCGCGATAAAATCTGTCAAAATAGTTTTATTCATCCATATTGGTTAACAATTGACGATTATATCGCGTAACATACATACAGAAACACATAACGTCAAATTAAGACCCTCGACGTTTTTTGAAAACACCTGATAAGAAATAAGTCTAAACTTAAAACATGAAATCTAAACATGTGTAATAATATTTGTATGGGAGAGAACACATGCGTTATTCGTAAATATAACGTCAACCTATCAGCGAGGCGTCTTGTTGACAAAAGAGATTGACATAATAATTAAGACTCAAGTTACAGTGTCTTTTAACACTGGTGACACCAGACACCCGTCTTACATGACGTTAAAATAAAATGTTGTTTTCAGTGCCAATAAGGTAAAAAAAAGTAGCACCCCATGGGCCAGCCTGCTGTGTTCTTTCACAATGTGTCGAATGACGGATCTGAAACCACGACTTAAGGGTACTATCAGGAACTTAGTTTAGTATCGTTTGAAATTGCGATAAGCGTAATGGATGCTACAAAACCTTTGTTCTAAATAATATTTATAATATTATGTTATTCAGACCATGTTATCTTCACGACATGGCGGCCAGTCTTAATAGAGTCTAGTCATCTGTGCAGGGCAGGATATAGCGCATGAGTATGTGCGCAAGCAAAGGTGCACTATCTGTTCCCTCGCGCTCGTGGTCTCTGGGTGATAAACGAGCTTCCAGTCCACCTGATGGTAAGTGGATGCTGAGGCCCATAGAGATTTACATTTTATCCTCGATTAAGAATCAAAATGCAGATGCGCTGTCACCCCTGAGGACCAAGATGGAATGCCTTGTATCCAGTAAAAAGATCTCCGGTTCTCTACACTCACCATATGAAACACAGCAGCACCAAGCTGCTATTTTACGCTGGTATTCTGTGAGAGCGTGGTCCTTCCCCGGTCAAGCCGACCCATTCGTGCTACAACCATAATATAGCTGCAGCATGGCTCTACCACGTATAAAACGTTGTTGAGAAGGTGGTCCAACTTGTTAAGAAGATTTTGTGATAGGTCTGGGTAGTACACTGCATTGTCTATAATAGGAAGTATAAAGGAATAATAAGAAACAGCAAAAGCTTGGTATTAAAGGGTAAGAAAATTTGAAAACGATAAAGGGTACGTAAAGTGGCAACAAATTTACGACATATTCTCGAGATCTGTACTCCCCAGTTCATAGTGTGATCTATTTGCAAATCTAAATTAACTGTGGAATGAGAAAATGGAATTGAAATTCTATTGTATAAAATTGGTTCCAGGTTTCCATAGTGAATCATATTCAGCACCCTGGAGCTACCTAACACCATTGCTTTACTGAACTACCAAACTAAAAAAACTGAAATACCAAATCTAAGTGTCCAGACACGGATGGCATCTAAGTTCGTGTTTAGTGTCCTGATTCCATTATTTAATCATCGTGACTGCATTATACATACTCGTATAGCTGAAGTGAAGAAGCATACAAACGATATAAGCGACTGAAATCATTAGATTTACCATCAGATGGACTGTCATCGCATATTACCCTTACTCTATATAAAAGACAGAAATCATAATATACGAGCACGCGCTCTAATTACGCTTACATAGTGTAAAAATGTGCGGGTCTACTTATACAATATTCATAATAATAGGTCTTTATCTACGAAATTGCTGTTCTGCGATACTGGCAATTTGGCAGTTGAAAGCAAAGGGGAGATTTCCTGCCGGACCAGTTGTTCAGCCCGAGGAGCGGCCAACGCTCACAGTGGTAGTTAGGAGCTATTCTTTATATACTGCTTTACTTCTAAATTTTGATAGCGCGATTTAGGCTTTGATGTATGTTCGATTGTGGCGCGACGACAGTGCCGCCATAGTCATTTCAAATCTAAAACATTTTGCTTGTCTAGGAATTATAATTTCACATTTGTTTTATATCTAAAACATGGAAATCTTTTTTCAAAATGAGTCATTTGTTTATTGATTAGCGTTATGTTTTCATCACATTTTAATCTTTTTTGTCATAATTAATACTTTAATAATTCGAGTTGTTAAGGAATATGTGTACCATCACGGCACATGCGCCACGCAATATCAACGACTTTTATGGAGCGAATACTACAAAGAAACGCACCAACTGTTATTGGTTTGCCCGCTTTCGTTCTGAAAATTTGAACCTGAAAAATTAACCCTGTGGTCGTCCGCAATGTTTGATCGACAATGACTAATTAAAGTGGAAGCTGATGACACTCAATCTAGTACTGAAATGGGAGCAACTTTCGACGTTAGCATAACAACAGTATTGCTACATGTACATCAAATTGGCAAGCCAAAATGCGACAAAAATGGATTCTGTTTGACAATCGCCAGCGCTCAGAAAGTTGGTTGGATCCTGGTTCAGCACCTATACATTGCCCTAAATGAAAACCTAGAAAAGTAATGGTCTCTGTTTGGTGGTCTGGCACCGGTGTGCTTTTATTACAGCTTCTTACCAAACGAGATGAGTATTACAGCAGAAGTGTACTGTGAAAAATTGAATACAATGATGGAGAAGCTCGCACGTCTTCAACTAGCGTTAGTCAATCGCTTGTCCCAGCTGCTCCTGCACGACAACGCGTGACCTTATACTGCACAATCAACGGTTCCCCAAGATACAAGAACTGGGGTTGCAGCTCTCAGTAATCTACCGTACTCACCAGAACTTGCGCTCACATACAAAAGTAGAAACTTTTTCCAGAATATCCAAATTCTGGGAAAAGAAGAAGTACTTTTTGGCGGAAAAAAAATTCAATACCGGCTAGGCTGTACAAAAGTGCCTTGGAAGAATTTCTTGCCTCCTGTCCAGCTGAGTTCTTCCAGAAGGGCATCTATGAACTGCCACTGCGTTGGCAAAGATGCATGTGATTACTTTAATGGAAAAAAATTACGTTAACTTATTTCATGAAACACCGCAATTTCATAGATAAAGATCTAACATTATAAGTGAAATAAGACTCTTACTGACTATGAGGGTATTGTTACAGGACATGGACCGCCTTTCGTTTCTAATATAACTGCTAATTACGCCAACTTTGCGTCGCAATATTTTGCAAGCCAAGCCAGCAAGTCTTTTGCAACTTATCGAAAAGTGAATAGGCGAAGGCTTTCAGGGGCTTTTATTACCACTTATTTTGGCTGCGGTATTAACCCTCAAGGCAAGTCGGTTCAACGTGATTTTAATATTGTTATTAAGTTTATATGTGTTATAGGAAGATACCTTAAAATTTTTAAAAACATAATATAGAGAATATTTAGTCAATATTATGAATAGAAAGTAAAAATACATAACCATTGGCACGTTTCTAAAACAAAATTAACTTAAATAAAACTGTCTCATTTTTAACAAGTAAAACAGTAAACTTAAAGCCATATTCCGATAGATAATTCACGATTCTTAAAATTATTTTACCAATAAAAAGTTACACTCTCACTTTGAGTCCAAAGTTATAAATCAAACCTCAACGGTTTTCACGGATGGTCTAATAGTTTCCGTAGTACACGCAAATTAATGACTTTTATAGGCAAGTTTTTGATTCCTTGGCTACAATAATGTACTTAAGTCTACTCTCATTAAGATTTAAAACTCATCAGCCTGTGTAGTACGAGTTTGTAAGTACAGCTGCAATGATATTGTACTGATACAGTAAAAAATAAAAAAATATAATCATGCCTGATTTGACGCACACAAACAAATCATTAGAACCGGTCTAGCCAGTTTCAAGTTTTAGCGAGACTAACGGACAGCGATTGATTTTTATAAATAGATATTATGTAATAGTCTTTATTGATAATTCATTGTGTTTTCTAGCGGTGAATAAAACAACTGATTTTCAATAAGTATTATCCTTAATTAATATTGAATAAAAATATTACCTTAAGAGAATTCATCGCCACATTCCGCCCGGAGAGTGTCATGAGAGACTATAAGAAGAGAAAATAAAAATTATCTTCGATGATTACCTTAAAACTAATTACTAATGATTCCAAATGGATATATCTTACTCTCAAATGTGAGAGTTATCAAACAATTTTAAAACCCCCAAAGAAATGAAAGGATATAAGTAAAACATAATATACTGGGTGGCGAATAGGTTATCACGTTAAATAGCATAGCAGTTAATACAAGTTGATCTATGTCTGTAAAAATAATAAAATAAACAATAAGAAAAGAAAATAAAGAATGCATATTTCAAACAAAATAAATAGCGTAAAAAATTGACATGAAATAAATCAGCCTTGATAATATATAGGTTACTGACCTGAAGTGACTTACAAAACGTCGCACGCGCCAGAAAAATAATAATTTCGACACCCAGTCCCATTTCTTGTCACTTCGCGCATAGAGAATTATGCCTTAACTTCATTATTTTAAGTAAATTTTTCGCTTGAATTTGTTTTCACACATCCGCAGCGCACGGTCCCTTTGTTTTTTATTTCGCGCATAAAATTATGCCTTAAATTGTTAGCCGTAAGTACAGTTTCTGTTTGATTTTTTCTTTATTTGAGTAGTTCGGATTGACAACGTTTAAACTACCTATCTTCGCCTTCAAATGGCATGGGTCTTTGACCTTCTAGAATTCATAAGGTGATATCGGTATGAACTTACATGATGTTATTTAATATTAAACGAAAAAAATGCTACCGCGACTAATGTATTAATTGTTATATATTTTTTTAGTTGTGTATGTTTAAAGAAATTTATGTAGCATACGTCTTTTCATTTTATGTGATAACTTTTTCGACACTCGGTATAGTTCGTTATATCACTTTTAACTTTTACATTATAGTATACATTAAAATCTTAACGTTCACTGTTGATGGCTTTCCATGCGCTTGTACTGCTGTAAACAACGTTATAAAAATGTACGCATAGAATAGTACTTTACAGCAACCATGAGTTTTTTGACGTCCCGATTTCATAGTTAGCCCGGCTACCTTCAGTTTTTGAATAATATTATACTCAACTATTATTTTGTTTACGAATCCAATACGATTTTGTAGGTAGCATGTGTTCCTCGCAGCTTTATGGCTACATAAGGTACGTGTAATTCTAAAAACATTCTGGAGCTTCAACATAAATGCCACTTACCTCAGACCACTTCGCGTTTAACGGCTCACATCGGATGCTTTCGTATAATTAAATTTCCATTAGCATTAGTGATTCAAATAATATTGTGGGATAAAACATTTTTTAATGTTTAGGGTTAAGAAAATCAGCAAAATGATCCTACGTAGGTGCTGCTCGTTTTAAACCCACATTCCATCATCATCACCATCATTATTACAGTCCTTCACAAGTCCACTGCTGAACATAGGCCGCCCCCAAGGAATGCCACAAAGCACGGTCCCGAGCCACCTGCATCCATCGACTTCCTGCATGTCTCACCAGGTCGTCACTCCATCTAGTGGGGGTCGCCCTACACTTCGCCTACCGGTACGAGGCTGCCACTCGAGAACCTTTTTTCCCCATTGGTTGTCGGTTCTTCGAGCTATATGGCCGGCCCACTGCCACTTCAGCTTACTAATCCGTTGGGCTATGTTGGTTACTCTGGTTCTACTGCGGATATCCTAATTTCTTAGTTTATCACGCAGAGACTCCCCGAGCATAGCCCTCTCCATAGCTGGCTGAGCGACCTTGAGCTTCCTCATACGGCCAGCAGTGAAGGACCACGTCTCAGATCCGTAGGTCATCACTAGCATCACGCACTGGTTGTACAATGTCGTTTTCAGGTTTTGAGATATGTCTAAAATTCCAATTAACATTCCAATGTAAGATAAAAATTTAATTATAAATTAATAAATTTAATTATGACAAAAAGTAAAAGCTAATTATTTTTTACTGTTTTGAGTGAATTAAGGAATATCACAACCTTCTTTAGGGGTGGAATTATTTCTCCAATATTATGTGAAGAGTAACCGTGAAATACAACCTATTAAATAAAAAAAGTAATTCACAGTTTACGAAGATGTTGTTTTACAAACATACAAAAAACATACAGTTAAATTGTTAACTTCCGCCCTTTTTGAAATCGGCTAAAACTTAATATTCTTCAACAATAAATTTGATTGAATTCAATCTGCAGTATCCATTGTCTCGGAGGAACTAAGATATTCACTGATCATCTGTCTGATTCGACGGATAAATCAGATACTAAACAAGTTAATCGGTTAATTTTTTAATATACCACGTATTTAAACAAGAACAAAAAATATAACTGGAAAGTACGCTCGTTCTTATTCTTACATTCGGTTCTGAGCTATGCTCAAAATTTCAAGTATCTTAACTCATCGGGAAGATAGTTTAAAATCACAGAACAGACATACGCGAAAGTGAAAAAAACTTGGTAATAAAATACTTTCATGATTTATAATATTTACGCGAACACCAAACATTTAATAAAACCATTTTTTACGGATTTTATCGCGTTTAATTTACTTCTTTAAATTCCGGATGTTTCGGGTGCATTACAGCAACCCATGGTCACGACTTAGATGTTTGACGTCAAAGTTAGCCCGGCCGAAACGTCGGGTATTAAAATAAGTAAATTAAACGCGTAAAATCCGAAAAAAGTTTTATTCAAAATGTTTTAAGGTTAAACGCAATAAAATCCTCAAAATTTGTTTGATTTAACGTTATAAATACATGTATATTTGAATTAAATTCAATTCGTGCTTTATAGAATCTGTAGTTATGGAATCTGTAGCGATAATCTGTTCTTAAAATTTGATGAACAAATTTTAAGAAATATTTCGTATTTAATTTTAATAAATCATTTTTACAGTTGCGTCCGGATTTTCCGGTCGCTCCGCCTCGGGTGCCAAGAACCAAGGGGTAACAAAGACAACTCACTCGCAGAGCTAGAGAATACTTACAAAAAAATTACTCCGCAAAGACATGCTTACCAATAAATAAATAGCTACCTACTATAGCATCTACCTGCCTACAAATATTATGTCTGAATTATGTATCGCAAATCAATTTTCATTAACTTTCGAACATAATTTATGTCCTAAATAAATGAGTTTAGGTTAGATAGCGAGTATTGCGGTTGAAGAAGGTAGCGCGCGTAGCAAAGCACTGTCAATCAGCGATTTGTTTATAACCATATTCCCATAGTACCGAGAGAGTTCATTAGAGCTTCTCATCGTAAAAATATTCCGAATCTAGCGCTGTGTCTAAGATTAAAAAAATCTATTTAACTATTTGTTTTATATTAAGCTACCGAGCTTCATGTGAAAGAAGCTTTTCAAAACCCAAGTTAATAAAATCTTATTTAAGGTCCAAAAGCACGACTAACCAATCCTTTCCTTTTATCTATCGAAAAGGACAAAAATGTAAATTTTGATAATGTAATAAAATAATTTACCCTCAATTTTATCTCTGTGTAGTGGCGGATAAGAATATTACTCCCCCATTTACTTCCCGAAAGTGTAACGGATGGGCAGGGAATGTTAAGAATCTCGGGTAGAGGTTCAGTCGCCACCTAAGACTACTCGATCTGGCAATGTATAACGCACTTAACCTGATTACTGAACAGACCAGATCCTGGAGCTGGAAGAAGTGGTTGACAAGTTGCGCTAGGATATTATAGGTTTAACTAAGGTCCGAAGAGAGAGGGAGGACACGTTAACTATCAAATGCGGCAACTTGTTCTATCACCGGTAGGGTGACCATCTGTTCGATGGAGGTGGCAGATTTATCGTTGTGTCGATGTAGGTTGGGTACCTTATATTCATAATCACCAAACGGTATTCGCTGAAGGTCATTGAGGTTTACACACAAACCTGAGCACATCCCCATGACGAGGTGGAGGAAATGTAGGAGAATATCTCTAAACCCATGTGATCCTCCGAAACCCACAATACGTTGTTATTGGAGGAGAATTCGAACAATTTGGAAAGAATTTGGCAGCATACAGGTAACTGAATAGACAGATTTCCTAATTCATATTTTGGGACTCACGCAACTTCAATAAAACTTCAATATAGCTCGTATTGAAGAAGGAATTGTGCAAAACCAGGGCCCCAAAGTATTTGCCAGAGATCTGTCTGCCCGAAAGAGCCAACTGTTTAAGCTAAAAATCGAGTATGGCAGTTTCCTTTCCGGGACACCTGAGATTTCGAGTGAGATTGAGAGGTTCTATGAGCAGCTGTGCACATTATCGTTGGAGCCACACGTAGGCGTGAGTAACAATCCAAGAGCAAGTCTTATTCGATACTATTCCCATGATATTTCAGACGTCCGTCTGAGAAAAATCAGAATGGCTTTCCTGCTCCTTAAAAATGGCACGTCCCCGGGTGAGGATGGAGTTACAGCGGAGCTTCTGAAAGTAGGTTAAAAATCGGTACTTGATGTCCTTCAGAAGTTCCTTAATTCCATTCTCAGTAGGCGTGGAGCAAGTGCGATGGTCTTGGTCTTCAAGACAGGCGACACGTTCTCTTGAAGAATTACAGACCGATTTTCCTTCTGAGCCGCGTCTACGTGCTGTTTTTGAGAGTCATTATGATTCGGCTCGCTCACCGGGTCGACGACATTCAACCTCCGGAATAAGTCAGTTTCCGAAAAGGATTTTGCACCCTTCCGAAAATTATACAATCTACCTATTTGTCATTCGTATATGGACTATGAGAAAACTTTTGATTCCGTCAAAATTTGGGCGGTGCTGCAGTCCCTTCAGTGGTGCCAAGTTTTCTGTCGATATATCGAAATGCTGAAGTATTTGTGCAGTAGGGCTACGATGGCTATCCGAGTACAGAAGCAGAGTACGAAACCTATCCAATTGCAGAAAGGTGTAAGAGACGGTGACGTCATATCCCCGAAACTCTTCACTGCTGCGTTGAAAGACTTTTTCAAGCTACTGAACTGGAAAGGATACGATATTAATAATAATGACGTGTACATTACTTACCGTCGATTTTCCGACGATATAGTCCTTATGGTAGAATTGCTGGAGGGCCTAAGCACTATGCTCAATGGCCTCAATAGTGCCTCCCAACAGATATATCTTAAGATGAACATGGATAAAACAAAGATCATGTGTAACGTCCATGTCACATCTATGCCGGTAGTTGTTGGAAGCACTAAGCTCGAAGTTGTTGACGAGTATGTTTACCTGGGATAAATATACCCACTAGGTACGTCAAACTTCGATCGAGAGATCAATCAAAGAGACGGCTCCTTGGCGCAGTGGCTTAGCAATCAGTTGTTGCGTTGGGGCTGCGGGTTTGAATCCCGCACGGAACAAGTATTTGTATGGCCTATAAATAATTGTTCCGGGTCTGGATGTTTGTCCTTGTACAATTTATGTTTGTAAACTGCCTCCACGACACAGGAGAAAATCCTAGTGTGGGAGTGACTTTTTTTAAACAAAAAAAAAATAATCGACGGATTTAACTCGTCTGTGTAGCGTTCGGGAGATTTCGTCACATCTTCTCATCAGGTTTATCGCAAAACTTGAAAACGGGATTGTATAACCGGTGCGTGTTGCCAGTGGATGACATATGTATTTGAGACGTAGTCGTTCACTGCTGGCCGTATGAGGAAAGTAAAAGTCGCTCAGCGAGCTATGTAGATGTCTATGCTCGAGGTTTCTCTGCATGAACATCTTAGAAATGAGGATATTCGCAATAGAACCAGAGTAATGGTCATAAGACCTACGGGTTAGTATGCATGCTGAAATGACATTGCGCCGGACATACAGCTCGAAGAAGCGACAGCCGATTGAGAAGTACAATTATAAATAATAATATATAAGTATAAATTCAAACAAGTACATTATCTAAAAAAATAGAACAACAACAATCTACTATCTTTAACAAATTGGTGTCTGAGGTAAATGAGTTAAAAACACAATGAAACACTAAGTTAAAGACAATGAAACACTAGACGACCTTGTATCTGTTGTTACTGGAATTGGAAAAATAATTAACGAAAATGTAACCGCATCGGATTTCAGGGATTTGCGACGTGTGCCCGGAAAACAGGGAGTGCCAAAACCAATTCTAGCAGAATTCACGAATGTCAACATCAAGCGAAGCTTTATATCCAGCACGAGGAATTTCAACAAAAAGTCCAAGAATAAAAACGACAAACTGATTACAGAATTAATAGGTATCTTGGGGACCTATATGCCCATATATATATCTGAGTTCCTGCCACTACAACGAAGAAACTTCTCTTCCGACACAAGAATTTGCAAAAGCCAACGGGTACAAATATTATTGGACTTCCATCGGAATCATCTATCTTTGGAAGTAAGAAGGAGACAAGCAAATTATAGTGAAATCAGAACAAATCTTGATAGATTTTTAGAAGACTAGTTCAAGCTTATTTTTGTAATTTTGCTATTTTATACCTAAGATGTTAATTTAATCATTATTTTAATGTCGTCATTGTTACTTTCTCAACTTATATTTACAACGTAAACACCATACACAAATCCTATCCAAATACACTATTCTTACACTCGCTCTCACAATTACATTCTCTAATACACACACTCTCTTCCACTCATAACTACCACATAACACACTCGTATTATCCATTAATTATCACAAAGTTTTATTTAAAGCTTACTAGTACTTATATAATGCATTTAAAAGAGTTCAAATACTATAATATGTTACCCATGCTTAGTAGTCTAAAAATCCTCATAAATGGCTAACTACATTCTAAACAATGAAATTGAGGATATATCTATTTCCCAAGCTTATAAATGTGAACCCCTGATTTGCTAAAAGTACATTAATTACAGCTCAAAGTATTTGTCCCTTCTGCATGTCAACATTAGAAGCATCAAATAAAACTTTAATGAATTCCGTTTTACTATTGTATGCACTAAATATAACCTGCGATGTTTTGATTATTTCTGAATGCTGGTTGTCTAAAATATATACCTTACCGCAGCTTGAGGGCTATTTATCATATAGTATGAACTCCTTCCGCAACCAAAACGATGGCGTTGTGATCTACATTAAGAACTCCATTACACATACTGTATAACAACCTAACTTTAATGATACAAACTGTTAAATCTGCACTTTAAGTAAAAATCTAGCTATAGTAGGCTTATATAGATCCCCTTCATTTCGAAACACCGATATTTTTATGGACAGCCTGAATACTGCGTTAAATAATTTATAAGCAATAAATAATGTCATCGTAATTGGCGACATAAACATACATATTAAAGTAAATAATTGTGACCCAAACTCAAATGATTATTTAAATCTTATGGCATCTCATGGAATGTTACCAGCACACCAGATTCCGACTAGATTAGATAACTGCTTAGACTACGTCATATTAAAAACAAGGCTTCGATCCACAACTCTTGTTATATAACATAATTAACTGACAATTTTCCAGTCCTCTTAAATTTAAATCTAAATCCTGTAAACCGTCGAACAAACCGAATTGGCAATAAAATTAATTTTCCTCAAGTTGCACGTGATATAACTAACACAGAAAATTTTTTCGTTCGTCGATGTCAATAAGGCGACCGATCTGTTCCTAGATACGTTAATCTCTATAATGAAAATAAATACCATTTGTTTCACAATTCCATACACAAAGCGAACTATAAAGCCCTGGATAACCGCATGAGGTGAGGAGGTGCATAAAAAACAGGGACCGCATGCATAAAAACGTCAAACGTAATCCAAAGAACATGATACTGGAAAAAACTTATAAACGTTACAGAATTTTTTGTACTAATCTTGTTAAAAATCTCAAGAGAGACTACGAGAGATCTTACTTTGCTAAGGCTAAGAAAAGTCCTAAAAAAACATGGGAGATCATTAAAAACGTTACTTATACAAATAAAGTAACCGATCCACCATTAGAACTTTTAAATTTGCACGATGATGCTAAAGTATCTGTTGATGCCGTAAATTCAGTTTTGCAAATATAGGGAAAGAACTTGCAAATAAAATTAAATCAAATTTAAAATTAACTGACTTACCATCTAACTTCTTGCACCCCCCTCCACATTCTATGGTTATCCTCGAAATTGATGAAGACGAAGTACATGATGCTATTATGAGCCTACGAAATGACAGTGCTATCGGGTGGGATGGTATACCAGCCCAAATTTTTAAATCAAGTCCAGGTCTTACACCTATCATACCTATGTAACTTGGCGGTATCCATTGGGAAGTTTCCTATCGCCTTGAAAAAGGCAATTGTACATCCCATTTACAAAAGTGGGGACAGTGTCTCAAATTATCGCCCAATTTCTGTCTTGCCAACCCTGTATAAAGTATTTGAGCGTATCCTAAATCGCCATTTGGTTCGCTTTCTCGAATCAAATAGCTTAATCTCCAAAAATCAATTTGGCTTTAGAAGGGGTAGGTCTACAGAGGATGCTGTTGCTTCCTTAGTTGGGCATGTAGTCACCGAACTCGACGAAGGTAGGAAATGTCTAGGTATTTTCCTAGACCTTTCTAAGGTATTCAACACTGTCTCTGTCCCACTACTGTTAACTAAGTTGGAAACGCTGGATGTCAGGGGTCATATCCTAGAAATATTTGCTGATTACTTATCAGGTCGGACGCAGTGCACAAAGATAGGTTCTTTCGTCAGCAAACAAGAATCCCTTAAATTTGGTGTCCCTTAGGATAGCATTTTAGGGCCCACGTTATTCCTGTCCTACGTAAACGAACTTTGTAACTTACCTCTATCTCATTTCCGCATTGTTACTTATGCTGATGACAGGGCCCTTGTTGTATCTGGGAACAACTGGTCCGAAACAATTAACATAGCAGAGAATAATTTTAGAATTATTATGACGTGGCTAAGTCGTAATCTTCTAACCTTAAATATAGATAAGACTAAATTAATAACCTTCTCTATAAAACCCTCTGCACAACCATCAAGTTAGTGTTTCGATATGCGTGCTCACAATCGCTCCAGTGGGACTTCTCACAGTAATTGCCCAAAATTGTAAAGAATCCATACCATTAAATACTTGGGTATTCAAGTGAATAATTGTTTGAACTGGTATAGTCAAGTAGAATCCGATGCAGGTCGGTTACGCAACCTAATCTATATCTTTAAAACATTACGTAGCTCCGCGGATGCCGACATCCTGTCATCTGTGTACACAGCCCATTGTGAGTCAATCATAACATACTGCATCCCGATATGGGGTTGTGCCTCCAAGACTACCTTCATTTAAATTGAGTGCGCACAGAGGGCATTGCTAAAGGTTATGCATAGGCGGCCTTGGAGATACCTGTGTGGTCGGGTAACTTTATATGGATTGTAACGTACCTACAGTTAGGCAACTTTACATCCTTCGCACCATTCTGCGTCTACATACATTCAACTATACTTCCAAATAGTTCTTCCACGCCAAGGAGGCGTCAAAAAGCAGCATGTCCTGTCAAAACATGTAAGATTTCTTTTGCTAAAAAGCAATTATCCTTCTCAAGCTCGGGGTTATACAATAAACTCGACAAAAAGTTACAGATAAATAAGTTCAATGCCTATGAAGTTAAAAAAAAAGGTAATTTCGTACCTTCATGAATTAAATTATAATGCCACTGAAGCTTTAATATCCTAAACCTACAAACTGTACCCATAAACACGCACACAAGACACGCAATCACTTTCACACATGCACACACAAACACACACACACACACACACACACACACACACACACACACACACACACACACACACACACCTTGCCATACATATTCATCACCGAACTATTATTTTTCTTTAACTGCCAGTTCTTAAACTTCTTACCATAATGTATTCACCAATTAAATCAACTCGCTATGCTGTTTCAAAGAATATCTTATAAAGAGCCGAACCACTGACTTTCATAACACAGGTTTCATAGCATAAAAGTCAGGAGATCCACTTATTTCTAGGTCATTTAGGCTAGCCATCTTGTTACAATTTATCCACAGTATCTTTGTATTAAGTTTAAGGTTTAACTTGTCAATAAAAATTATTACTATTATTATATTATTATTAGTACGGTTCTCGAGTAGCAGCCTCGTACCTCTAGATGGAGTGACGACCTGGTAAGACATACAGGAAGTCGATGGATGTGGGTGGCTCAAGACCATGCTTTGTGGCTTTGTTCTTTGTTGGAGACCTTAATTCAGCAGTGGACTTGTGAAAGGCTGCAATGATAATGTTGATGAATAGAATAACTTAGCAAAATAAAGTCCGGTAAGCATGTTTAGCTTTTTGTTTTATTTAGGGGTGTTTGATAGAACACCGCCCTGGGTACCAACTAACGCTACGCCGCCACTGAGTGTGATTTATCGTCAAAGGCTTTATCACCTCTTACCACCAAGTGGGATTTTAGTCAAGCAAATATTTGATTGTAATTAGTTAAAAATGTAGAAAATTAAAGTATACTTACCCTATTAAATGTAATAATAATCGTCATAATCGGTTCACTATTGATGAAGGTGTCGTCGCGTAGCATACATACAAAAAAAAGGAATAAAAGAACAAACTTACAGTCGAATAAACCCGATCCTTTTTTTGAAGTTGGCTAAAAAAAGTAATCTACTTATATAGAAAAATTGCATTCGTAAGCAATATCTTATTTATTAGAATCGAATGATGTATAAATGTAAGCTTTCGAAATTCATATAAATTTAAAATGATCATTTCCGACGCGAGATACGCCATGTCGAAATAATATATCGTTGGCTTCCGCTTGAATCACATTTGATCTTGCCAACAGTTGTAATAATACGAAGCCGCAACAATTATTCTGTTATTAGATTCAATAACCGAAAAATGTATTTTTCGAATTCTGCTTGCGAATTCACGAATCTTATTTTTATAGGATAAGAGAAAAAGGAGCATGCAGCTAATCTGCCGCTCATGAACTACTGCTGTATCGGAGAAATTACAGGTACGTTACCGGCCGTTTAAAAAGGAGAATGCTTGTTTTAAAGTCCTTAAGTGATATCATTACGATAAAACGCTGGTGTTTTATCACAAAGTAGTGCGATGAAGAAGTATCAAAACTCCTGGTAAGTTGTACACACATTGGTGGCCGATCAAGCATCCAGATGGTGTAGATGGTATCGCGATTGTTGTCACAATAGTGTGATGGAATTTAATTTTTATTAATTCTATTTTGATAATTAATTTCATCGAATAAAGAAATTTCTTTTAAAATATATTCCTAAAGTCTCGTCTAATAAATGCTTTCAATAAATACGTGTTTTATCATTTCTAAATATTATAAGCTTATTTCTGCATACAAATAATATCAATCCATTGTTTTATTAAATACTACCTGTTCCCCGTGACTTCGCCCGCGTGGTATTCATACCGATTGAATTTCATGGATATAAATTTTTTTTTGCACGGAATTCTGACTATTTTTCTAAAATAAAAGTAGCCTAAGTTACTCCTTTTAACATCAGTTATCTGCCAATGAAAGTCCCGTCAAAATCGTCAAATCGTTCTAGAGATAAGCCGGAACAAACAGACAGACAGACAGACAAAAATTAAAAAGTGATTTTTTATTATTATTACCGTATATACTTTCATGTGTTGAAAGACTCACTATACAAATATTCTGTGCAAGCTTGGTTCTTTCTCGGATGAGCTGATCTATTCGTGTGCAGCCATTATTCACTGCAGTCTAATTCTACCACGTAAAAATACGTTTTGCCTAAGGATTTGAGAAATCCCAGTTTCAGGTTTGCCACGATGATAACTTCTTTACCTAAAGGGCCTACCACGTGGTAGGCCGTCACTTCAAACTGCAATAAATAATTATCCCATTATACAATTACATCGTGAGATACGTGTGCGAACAGATTACAGTTAATGTTACCATTACAACCTATTAAAGCCCACTGTTGAACATAGGTCTCCCCCATAGATTGGCTCATGGAGGGGACTTTTGAACAGCAGTTTATTTTTAATTTTAGTTGATACTAGCGATTTTCTCCGGCTTCACACGGTTGATTTCTGGATCTCAACAACGACACGTACCGGGTCCAATTGTGAATCTAAACTATTCTCTAATTAACTTAAGCACACACAAAATTTAACGTTTAGAAGGAGTTTAGCCACATACACAAGAACAAAAGAATTTTATAAAATATAATAAACACTTATTATACATATAAACCGTGTAACATTACATGTGGTAGAGCCATGCTGCAGCTATATTAGTAGTATAGTTGTGGCATGAATGGGTCGGCTTAACTAGGAAAGGACCACGCTATCACAGACCAGCTTAAAATAGTAGCTTACCAAGGTTGCGTTTCGTATGGTGAGTTTAAGGAACTGGAGACCCTTTCTAAGGGTTAAGATGTATTCCGTCTTAGTCCTCACGGGTGACAATACATCTACATTTTGATACTTTATTCAGAATAGATGTAGATGTCTATGAGTCACAGCAAGCACTTACCATCAGTTGGACTATGTGCTCATTTGTCACCTATCTTATAAAAAAAAATCTTCCTCTTGAATATCTTAAGAAGATACTACGGCCCGTCTCCTGATTTGTTTCCCTCTATCGCCTCTAACAACACCCACGGGATTATATGAAATAGTGGATATTCTTATACCACCACTACATGGCAGATTTTAGTTACAGTTTTTTTTTAAATATATTGTTTACACTCGTTTAGCATTCATATATCATAAACATTGTTCGCTATGAATAATTGATATTGAATTTTGCAACCGCCCTTTTTGATCTTCGATAACGTTTATGAATAGTTGTAAAGTACTTTAACTATATAATACTGTATTAAATAATATTATGGAAACTAGGAAAAAATACAATAGACTTTCTTTTTGTCGTTCCATTGTTATGATGTGACTAAAGCGGCATTTCTTTCTTTTGGTAAAACTTTACACCCTGTTGTTCTTTTGACTGCCTCGTAGTTCTAGTGATCGTAAACCGACCGCTGATAATGAGTCTCGGAAAAACTTCAGTCAAATAGTGATTGTTTCGATGAACTATGCTGAAGGAAACTAACCAGCGAAAATACCTGTCTTATTCTCTTATGCTTCCACGGCATGCAGTAGCATAGATTAAAAAGTTATTTCCTCCAAACCAAATTTCGGTCACGGCGGCCAGTCTAACAGTCTTATTCATAAAAATCCCTTAAAATGGCGTTATAACACTCTTTAGTTAAAGTGCTCATTAGTACTAATAAACCTATTATAAAATTCTGTATTCATAAACGTTCTATAAACCTCTTTTAGTTAAATCGTACTTAAGAAATACTTTAGTTTTATTATGTTGTCATTCTGATGAATCCATAGACTAGCGAGGGTAAAAAAAAAGTTTGACATTCGCGTCAAATTAAGCGCGTTGTTTTCTTATATCGGTTCAAAAAATTGTTTTGAGTTATATTTTTTACTCAATAGTAATGGAAAACAGTACAAGTAAAAAGCGGCAAAGAAGCGAAATTTGGCTGGAGGAAGATAAGTTTAGTACGTAACTAAAGTAATTTTCTTCATAGGTGCTTAGTGCACAAGTGTTAATTCACTGTGTTGTTATAATAATATCCTTTTTCTTTCCATATCATTTATTAATTGATTTGGTAAGAGAGCGTGTATTAGTGATTGAAAATAAAAATACTGATACAAATACGAACTCAATAAAGCTAGCAGCATAGGCGGATTTATTATGCAGACCTATTTTTGTCTATCAATGTGTGAAGTATTTGAAGACGAGTCTTCAACCCAATGATATTCTATATACGGTCAGTTACATTACTATGCAATAGAAGCATGTCACATTGTCTCTAGCTGGCATAATACATATAAGTTTAAAGTCACTTAACAGTCTTCGGGAAGAGCTATGCCAGGAGCCTCCCCATCCAATAGGATTCATTATGATGAAACTTATTTAATAATAAAGTTGCTGACACAGGTTCAGACTTAAGTTGAAAACTTAAGTAACAGTGGACAGTCCACATAGCTCATAGAACATAGGATTGGACGGGTTGATATATGAGAAAGTGCAACCAAGTTCTCAAGATTGCTTGCATTAAGATTAGCCCATTTTGAATATTAAAATGTTAAACATTTATGTACATTGTTATATTTTTTTCCAGTTTCAACAGTATGTGCAAAGGTGGCACTCGGACCCTCCCACAAATAAAATACCAATGGAGCATTATTAAAATGACAAAAAAGAAAATTAAGTCTGTTGAATGTAAGAATCTTCTTCAGACTGGTGGTGGTCCACCTCCAACAACAAACCCCGAAAATGCTGATGACATCTGTTCATGGCTCCCTAACGAATTTGTCATTGACACATGTGTTAGATTCTGATGAAATAAATCTGGTATTATGTATGTCAAGATTCTAAGTTAAAAGTTGCAAATTTTATCTCTATATAGTGCAAACTTTCATTTGATAAACATTGTTGTTCCTTTTCTGCCTACCTACTAAAGTTTACTTAATGATATTGTTATTAAAAAAATCATACTTACATAATATAGTTCATTAGTAATTGAATTATTTATTGCATTATTTGTAGATTGGGGAGCCATCACAAAATGAGATTAAAGTGGATGATAATTAAACTTGTCAACATTGAAAACAAGACTTCAGATATTGTAAGCATCAATAATGTATTGAGATAGAAAGTCATTTTTATATTTTTCATATCTAATTTTAATTTTATCTTATTTTACTGTTGTAGGACACAATGAGTACAGTAAAGGATGTCACAGTAGAAATACTTCAGGACATTCAAAATACACAAGAGGTAAATATGTGAAAAGTTGTAAATTAAGTAAACATGTGCCAAACTGGAAATCGAACCCGTAACTTGATTTGTAATTCTGATATTGTTGAAGCCATGGAAGCAGTTATCTCCCAGTATGTGGATTGTAAAGTTTAGGGATAAAAGTATTACTTGAATAAAATGAAATGGTCTATTTAAACTTGAATTTTATTTGATGAAACATTTAAGATTAAGTTAATGTAAACAAGTTTCTTTTAACGGTTTTCATTGCTGCAGGTTGTAGCTACTGGCTCACCACCAAAACCACTGTTTACACCTTCTAAGAAACCTGGAGGAAAATATAAAAGTGAGAAAAAGGTAAATACAATGACCTCTATTCTAATAAGGATTATGTTAATTTATGAGATTGTTGCTTTGTTTTTTTTTTAAATACTCAAACATAACTATTTTTATTTCAGACCAGCAAGTATAGCCAATACTGAAATTGAGTGTAGGAAAGAGGTCCATCAAGCCCTAATGGCAAATGAAGGAAGGAAAGCACGAAACCGGGACCTAGAGGAGACATTAATTGTGCCGGACGGGCGTAACTCTCCGGAGTAAATGTTGTCGGAGATACCCCGCGAGTCGCTCACGTCCTACACCTGTAGGTTCCAGACTCCTCCAACTGCCGTCTTTCACTGCCGTCTCTTTGGTTGCTGCGGATAAACTGTGGACTGAGGTTCAAAATTAAAATGCACGATTTGTAAATTAAAATAGCAAGGGAGTGGCCAGCGGATCGACTAATTAATTTGTCGCGAGATTTTACACTGTTATTTATTTATCACTATTTTTCAACTATGATTGTTCACTATATATTTTAAAACACAGATTTAATTAAACACACAGTAATATTAAAATTTCTATTGGTTTTCTAAAATTTCTATTCGTATTTTTAAAATATCTGTTGGTAATATCAAATTTCTATTGGTAGTAACAAGTTTCTATTGGTATTCTCTACAATTTCTATTGGTAATTTTAAATATCTATTGAAAGTAACAAATTTCTATTGGTAGTATCCAAAATTTCTATTGGTAGCAGCTGGTTTTCTAACACTACTGACTAGCAGCTATTAATCAACTAAAATTAGTTGAATTTAAACACTTTTGTAACTGCGAATATCAGTTACCACTTTTTCCGTCTAGCTAACACTTTTCACGAAATGTAACGGCGAAATTTCCGTTACCACTTTTTTCAGCTAGCCAACACTTTTTCACTATATGTAACTGCGAATATCAGTTACCACTATTTTTGGCTAGCTGACACTATTTTTCTATGTGCAACTGAGAATTTTCAGTTGCCACTTTTTCCGACTATGTGTAACTGCGATTTTTCAGTTACGACCTTTTTCGGCTAGCTAAACTTTTCTATTTCACTTTAACTTTTCACTGTGTTCTGCTACTAGTCACTTCAGCTACTACCGGATACTGCTGCTTGTTACTGGTAGTTCTTCCTACTACAATGTTACTATGATTTGCCCCCATAAGGTAGACTTCGGCTATACTCTATAGAGAGCCGCTTGCCAATTCCCATTTGCCTCTTTATTTTCAATCATTTTTCTTTATGCAAATGGCACAAATTGCAACTTTTCTATATAATACAAATCTTAACTCTAACATGCTATACATCATTAAATAGACATTTTTGTTCTACATTAGTATGCGATAAAGGATAATTAATATATTTACATTTAACAAAGTTATTCATTGAAATGTCCTAAACTTTTACACTAATTGGTCATATTAATTCTTTAATTATCCTATAACTTTTAAATCGTGCTTAATTATACAAAATATTTCTTTATTATAACGATCTATACATCATATTATGCTAACTAAATACCATATTTACAACTCTTTTCAGACATAAAATTATTCTCATTAATTTTTTGCTTAAAACTATTACGCAGTTAATTTAAATTTCCAGAAAGTTCTATAGCGCGGCGCGCTGTGATTGGTCGATATTTTCTTAAACAAAATAAAGTTGTTTATATTAACTATTGTCAAATCGACCTTCTATACAAACATATTGAGAGTTGTAAATACATGGTGAAACTATATTTAATACATTATTTAGTCAATTTTTCCGTATTTTCATTTTTTTAAACAAATAAATATTCCTTAATCACTTTCTCGTTTAAAGTCATTTTGCCGTTGTGAACAGTCATTTTGGCCGTCTCGAACATTTCTCCCGCCGTGCAGCGTCGCGAAGACCCGTCGCAGCGGCGCTGCATAATTTCGGTGAGAGACGTTGCCTCTACTTCGTCAGCGGCACGAGTTTTCTGGTTGGCCTCTTGATTAGTCCATTCGCTGTGCGTACCTCCACAGTGCGGATCTGTCCGTCCGCCCCGGGGTATATGTTTTCAATCCTTCCTCGTGGCCAGGTGTTACGAGGTAACTGGCTGTCAGCTATGAGGACTGGATCGCCCACCTGGAGATCGGGGCCTTGCCCGTGGGCCTCCCGCCGGTTTTGAAGTTCCGGCAGATATTCTTTGACCCAACGCTGCCAGAACATGTCAGCGAGTATCTGGGAGCGTCGCCAGTGTTTTTTGCTGTTCGCATCTTTTTCACTAAAAACTCCAGGTGTTGGCAGTCTCGCAGATCCTCCCAATAGGAAGTGATTTGGAGTGATGGACTCGTTGTCTTTGCTGTCTACTGAGATGTGAGTCAATGGTCTGCTGTTTACTGTATATTCCACCTCGCAGAGCAGCGTGGTCAAGACATCTTCGTGCGGATGTCTCTCATGAAGGACGGTGTATAGTGCCGTCTTCACGCATCGAACAAGCCGTTCCCACACCCCTCCCATGAAAGGCGCGGAGGGGGTTATAAATCGCCAGACTATGCCTCGTCGGCTGGCTTCTTCTCGGAAGGCCTCTCGAAGCTCCTTGTCGGCACCGTGCATATTGGTGCCGTTGTCCGAGTAAATCTCGGTGGGACATCCTCGGCGCGCTGCGAATCTTCTTAATGCCAGTATGGCAGAGTCTGCGCTGAGATCTTTCACAATTTCCAAATGTACAGCTCGTGATGTAAGGCAGGTGAAGAGCGCCACGTATCTCTTCTGATGCTGACGTCCCACTGTTACGGAGAGTGGCCCAAAATAATCCAGGCCGGTGAACGTGAACGGTCTCTGGTGATGTGCGAGACGCGTGCTGGGATGATCACCGGTGGCTGGCATGGATGTTTGTGCCTTTCTTATGCGGCACTGAACGCATTGGCTTACTATTCTTTTAGTAGTGGGTCTTAGTCTGATTACCCAGTAATGCTGTCGAACCTCGTTGATGGTTGGTTCGGTCCCGCAATGATGCAGGCTACGATGCGTCCAATCAA
Organism: Parnassius mnemosyne; assembly: GCA_963668995.1. NCBI lineage: Eukaryota > Metazoa > Arthropoda > Insecta > Lepidoptera > Papilionidae > Parnassius > Parnassius mnemosyne. The sequence goes on along the minus strand of CAVLGL010000001.1, from coordinate 4,640,334 downwards.
TATACAATTGGGTGATGTGATGATCACCATCCAATATAGCTGGCCCTTTCATATCTTCAGAGACTCCTTTTACAGCGGCTATTCGACTTCGTAACGCAATGATCCCGTCTTTCAATTGTATCTGTAGTGGTCGTAGGCGGCTATCATGGGCGACCCTCTTATCGTTACGGAGATCGGCTATCTCTTGTGTGAAGGAGTTTTCCTGGATGACATGTACCAGGAGCTTTTCGGCCTTTCTTATATATTCGGCCTCCAGTGTGATGTATTTGTTTACATCTTTGCTTTTCACCTGACTGGGAGGCTGCGCGAGACGTCGCGGATTGCACTTCGATCTCCTCCAGTCGGGGTCTTCCTCTCTATTTTTTTTGTCCTTTTATAAAAGGTCCTGTCGGTTGTTTTGCGGCAGAGTGTTATGAATTGAAGCACTCTGGCCGTAGCTCGCACTAAGCGTTCCCATTTCGAAAATTTCGTCGGATCGGGAATGGCCTCTTTATATAGCGGAGCTCTATATCTTTCTGCGATGGTGAGAGATCTTTCTTCACCAGTAGGTTCGGATGACGTGGGTCGTTCTGTTGGCCATGCTGACGGTTCTTTGTATAGAAATTATGGGCCACTGTACCACTCGTGGTTAGAGTCGAAATTGGGTGGTACGTCCCTCGTAGCGGTGTCAGCTATATTCAATTTTGTGGGTACCCAGCGCCAGTCGTCCACTTTACTATTGTCCTCTATTGCTGCTATTCGTATTTCTTCGGCTTGCTTCTCTGGATCGGAATCTGGTTTTCTCGGATTTATCATTAAAGATTCCAGCGCGAAGTATTCGCGGAGTTGGTCATTTATATTCTCCTCGCTCGTGTACAGCTCGTTGGCCGTGTGGACGCGCTGATGCGGGGCTTTAGTGTGCGCCCCGTGTAGCACCCATCCCAGTTCTGTGAGCGAGGCTATTGGCTGGTGCGGTGGACCTCTGCGTACTTGTGTGGCTATTAAGAGTCTCCAGTTGTCTTGTCCTATCAGGATCCTAGGGTTGCCTGAATCATATGTCAATTGATCCTTTAAGCCTTTCAAATGCTTACAATTTTCTATGTCTGTTGCACGCACAGTCTGCGGCCCCAAGTTTAGGCTGGCGACCGTGCGTGCTCTGAATGGCACCCTTTTTCTATGGAGACTCTTCAGTGACACTTTGACTCTTTGGGAGTCCGGCGAATCGAGGGTAGTGTTCCCGATAGCTGTGATCTTGAATGGGTCCAACCGCCCTTTAGCTCCAATTTGATCGGCAATCTCTTGATCCATTAACGAGACTGTCGACCCATCATCCAGCAGAGCGTGTGTGTTTATTGCTCCCGCCGGTCCAATTACTCGAACTGGAATTATCTTCAAGTAAGCTTGATGCTTTGATACAGCGAATGAGTTTGCCACTGTCTCTTGAGGTTCTTTTAGTGGGCCCTCTGTCTTTTCCTTTCTATTATTATGAAGGAGTCGATTGTGTGTCGCGTTGCATCCTTTTATTCCACACTTCGTGGTTTTACATTGGTGTGTTTGGTTTTTGTATCGCAAACACCGGAAACATAAATTATATTGTTTTGCGAGTTCCCATCTTTTGTCGGTATCCGCTTCTTTAAATATTTTACAGTCGGATCCATAGTGGCCTTCCTTTTGGCACACTCTGCACTTCGGAGATGGCTTAGTGGTAGCCGTGTGTGTCCTATGTACTGGACGATTGTTCTGCGCCCCGTTTATGATTTCGGGAGGCGCAAATGCACTACAGTAGCGAGCTTGTTCGGTGATAAATTCACTGAAGGAACCGAGGTCTGGTCTTGAGTCATACTTTTCTGTATAAATTCTATACCACTGCGCGCGTATAGAGTTTGGCAGTTTGTCTGTGAGGTGTCGTAGCAGCTCTGCGTTAACGAGGTAATGGTCTCGCTTGAGTGCTCGAAGTGTGACGACGCTTCCCCTCACTTTGCTCGCGAATGTACAAATATCTCTGGGTGCCTCTGTACAGCGTGGCAATCCCCGTAATTTATCGGTTTCTGCTTGCGCGATTGAATCTGGACGCCCAAATTGTAGCTCCAGTTCTCGCATAATCTCATCTGGTTTAGCATGCCCGATGAGTTCCGAACTAACTGTTTCCAAGGCTCTTCCTTGTAGACTTCTTCGTAGTCTAGCAGTATTTTCTATATCATTGAAGTAGCCTCGGGTTGTTTCATAAATGGCACGGAACGAAAGCCATTCAGTATGTGCTCCGCTAAAGCTCGGCAGTGTCATTATCGCTTTTGATGCCGCGAAAGTATTTGACGATGCACTCTCTGGTTTTGGTTTATCAGCGAGTGCGGCTATAGCGGACGTGAGCTCCGATATGAATGGACGGAGCACCCTGTCTTCATTGCTGACAGGTGCCAGGTTAGGTCTTTTTATTATGGGATTCTTGGTTGCTTCTTCCGGTTGGGGATCCTGGTAGGCGGGCTCTGATACAGCAGGTAGGAGCCCCCTGTCTTCATCAACCTTGGAGTCCTGGCAAGCCTTCTGAGGTACGGGACTCTTCGGTATATTTTCAGCATTGGGATCCTGGTAGGTGAGCTCTGATACAGCAGGTAGGAGCTCGCTTTCTTCATCAACCTTCGAATCCTTGTTTGTGAGCTTCATCGGCGGCTCACTGAGGTCGACAACCTCCGGGGGTGGCTTTGTGATGTTTTTATTAAGTGGGGCCTCCACACCGGTGGTTGCGCCTTGCGTTGGCTTTTGTTTGGCTACAGAATTTTCGAGCCAAGATCGGACATACTCACTTTTGGAGTGACCATCCTCATCATAGTCGTCCGATTCATCATCTTCTTCAGCCATTTGTAATGAGATCTGTGCGAGTTCCAATTTTATTCTCAGCACTTCCTCACGAGCCTTCAAAACCTTTTTATTGGGCCGAGTGGTCTTCTTTGACCTTGTACTTTTATCGGTGTGGCCCCTTGGTGGCTCTTCGGCGCGGGAATATACCCGGGCTGTTGGCGGTGATGCACAGCGAATGTCATCGTTGCCTTCTATTTGTTTCCTCTGCTTCGGTGTACCAGCTTTAACAACGGCTGGCACTGGCAGGTGTACCCCCCCATCGCAGGGGCAAGCTATCTGTTCTCTCTGCTTCGGTGTACCGGCTTTAACAACGGCTGGCACAGGCAGGAGTACCCCCCCATCGCGGGGGCAAGCTGGCGCCTCAGCGCCTTCTGTTGTGGATGGTGAGCGTGGTGGCATCTGGTGGCGGACGGTGTCGGTATTGTCCGACGGTCCATCATCCAGACCGACAGTCCACGCCATGGTTCCCCTTCCTTGCGAACGAGTGATCGGCATCTTGATTCTGAAATTTCAGCAACTTTAAAACGGTAGTGATTATTTACCCGGTTCCGAAATACTAACGGATTGACGAATCCCGTTCGAATGACCAGCGTATGTGGTCCGGTGTATACGGATGATTCGGCTCAAAGGACCATAAAATGGTCCGGCTGGCAGTTCAATCGGAAGGATCCGGCTCGAAGGACCATAAAATGTGCCGGACGGGCGTAACTCTCCGGAGTAAATGTTGTCGGAGATACCCCGCGAGTCGCTCACGTCCTACACCTGTAGGTTCCAGACTCCTCCAACTGCCGTCTTTCACTGCCGTCTCTTTGGTTGCTGCGGATAAACTGTGGACTGAGGTTCAAAATTAAAATGCACGATTTGTAAATTAAAATAGCAAGGGAGTGGCCAGCGGATCGACTAATTAATTTGTCGCGAGATTTTACACTGTTATTTATTTATCACTATTTTTCAACTATGATTGTTCACTATATATTTTAAAACACAGATTTAATTAAACACACAGTAATATTAAAATTTCTATTGGTTTTCTAAAATTTCTATTCGTATTTTTAAAATATCTGTTGGTAATATCAAATTTCTATTGGTAGTAACAAGTTTCTATTGGTATTCTCTACAATTTCTATTGGTAATTTTAAATATCTATTGAAAGTAACAAATTTCTATTGGTAGTATCCAAAATTTCTATTGGTAGCAGCTGGTTTTCTAACACTACTGACTAGCAGCTATTAATCAACTAAAATTAGTTGAATTTAAACACTTTTGTAACTGCGAATATCAGTTACCACTTTTTCCGTCTAGCTAACACTTTTCACGAAATGTAACGGCGAAATTTCCGTTACCACTTTTTTCAGCTAGCCAACACTTTTTCACTATATGTAACTGCGAATATCAGTTACCACTATTTTTGGCTAGCTGACACTATTTTTCTATGTGCAACTGAGAATTTTCAGTTGCCACTTTTTCCGACTATGTGTAACTGCGATTTTTCAGTTACGACCTTTTTCGGCTAGCTAAACTTTTCTATTTCACTTTAACTTTTCACTGTGTTCTGCTACTAGTCACTTCAGCTACTACCGGATACTGCTGCTTGTTACTGGTAGTTCTTCCTACTACAATGTTACTATGATTTGCCCCCATAAGGTAGACTTCGGCTATACTCTATAGAGAGCCGCTTGCCAATTCCCATTTGCCTCTTTATTTTCAATCATTTTTCTTTATGCAAATGGCACAAATTGCAACTTTTCTATATAATACAAATCTTAACTCTAACATGCTATACATCATTAAATAGACATTTTTGTTCTACATTAGTATGCGATAAAGGATAATTAATATATTTACATTTAACAAAGTTATTCATTGAAATGTCCTAAACTTTTACACTAATTGGTCATATTAATTCTTTAATTATCCTATAACTTTTAAATCGTGCTTAATTATACAAAATATTTCTTTATTATAACGATCTATACATCATATTATGCTAACTAAATACCATATTTACAACTCTTTTCAGACATAAAATTATTCTCATTAATTTTTTGCTTAAAACTATTACGCAGTTAATTTAAATTTCCAGAAAGTTCTATAGCGCGGCGCGCTGTGATTGGTCGATATTTTCTTAAACAAAATAAAGTTGTTTATATTAACTATTGTCAAATCGACCTTCTATACAAACATATTGAGAGTTGTAAATACATGGTGAAACTATATTTAATACATTATTTAGTCAATTTTTCCGTATTTTCATTTTTTTAAACAAATAAATATTCCTTAATCACTTTCTCGTTTAAAGTCATTTTGCCGTTGTGAACAGTCATTTTGGCCGTCTCGAACATTAATAAAAATAAAAATTGAATATTATAATAAAAACTACAAGTTCTTGCAAAATAAATAATTGAAAACTAAAATGTAGCACCTACTTACTGATAGCCTTAATTAGTTAAAATGCCTATTAATAAATGCTCATAGAAGAGCATTATTGGAGTCTCTTCCTCTGGCCTCACCAATTTGAGGTAGAAGTTCAACATCCACAATTGCATTGAGTTGAAAATTATTTGTGTGCAAATTACCTGGTACTGAATCTTGTCCTATTGCAATATTGTGCAACACTGCAAGAGTCACAATTGTAGGTTTTACATTTTTCATGTCTTACTGTCATGCCATAAAATAGACTGACACCGCTGCTTCCACACACCAAAGCAACGTTCAACACAGTTCCGAGTGGCAATTTGTGCTCGATTATATCTTTCTTAAGGCTCATTTTGAGGTCTTAGTATAGGTGTAAATAGATATGGCTCTAATCTGTAGCCTGAATCTCCTAAGAGTCTGCCTCTTAACTCTCTTCTTTCAAAGCGGATTTATTAAAGACATGGGAATCATGGGTACTGCCTCACCATCTGGCAACCATATCTCTGATATATAGTTTAACATCGCAAACTACCTGCATTAAAAATGAAAAATGTGAGCACAGTTATGTATGTAGGTAAAATAAGTACATATGTATATGAGTAACATATCACCTGGCAAAGAACTGCATTGTATTATAATATGAACTTGCACATTCAATGAATAAAACCCATTCGGTTTATATAATACTGAGCTGCATCACTACCAAATTTCTTTATTTTTATGTGAGTGCAATCGATGCAACGCAACACAAGGAAAATTTCTTATCTCTAAAAGTTCCCTTATAATCCTTTGCTCTTCTGCCAAGGACTGTGGCATTTTTATGTAGGTGTCAGAGTGACGAGCAATCGCACGAGCTACTCTGGCACAAATGCGACTCACAATTGGTTGACTCGACCCATGAAGGTCTCCCCCATCGTCTTGAACCTAAAAAGAATAGGTACAAAAACGTTTACACACTCAAATAGGATATTATTACTTGTACGCTACAAGTTGACTTACTTCACGACGTCCCCAACACCTAATGGCGGTTTACACTTGCAATTCTGGTGACGTTCCACAACCTCTTGAGTCCAGTTGTAAATCCTGCTTGACGAGATCAATTATAAAAGATGCCGTATATTTTTTGAAGCGGTATCGCTGTTTGAACTCTACATCAGGCAAAGAAAACGGATCATATCTCTTCCGGTAAACCTTACGACGATGATGCGGAGCATTTTCTACTTGGTCCATAGCTTCTAAAGCTTGCAGAGCTTGCATAACGACACTTTAGCAATTAAAATCCACCAAAAACAATTTCACCAACAATAATCTATACAACTTCAACAATCAGCTGTTCGTTACTCGCACACAGATCGGCCATTTTTTTCTTATAACAGGTTTATAATGGGTTTATAGTACGGTGGACCCTTCTATAACTTATGAAGCCGCTATTGAACACTTATAGTACATTTTAGCGTTATAGTGCGTTTATGAATAGTGTTTTACGGGTACCTGTTAATAAGAAGCTAATAAACCTATTTTAAATTTTTATGAATAAGACTGTTAATATATACTAGCCACCTGTGCAGGACATTATAGTGCCCGAGGGTATGTGCAAGCACAGGTGCACTTCCTATTCAATCACGCTTATAGTCCGATGGGACGGTAATGCAACAAGACCGTAGAGAGAACAGGTGCAGGACTAACGGATTTACGTGATTTCTGAGGCACGAGGGTGAATCACCGTTAACTTCCTAAATCGCCCAATTTATTTTGGCTCGATCCGGGATTCAAACGCGGCAACTCATGATCAGTAATTGCAATTACAAACGATATTGCTGACCTTTAGCCATAATAAACGGGACGATGATTTCTCTTACGTCACCATCCTACGACGTTAAAGTTTTAGTTTTCTTTATATTTTGTGTGAAGATCATAAAGAGTTTTATTTCTTGGTTCTAAATTTAAATGTAACCAGATCCGTCCATTAAAACTTGGCGTGAGGCGTTGAGCGGTACTCATAAGGTTGGTATTTTACGATCGCTTAGCTGCAAATCTTATAATGTAACGTAGTGTTCATGTTTAATGTGATTCTGAATACTTCAATTTGTATTTACCGTCATACAAATATCATAAGACGATAAATTCTAATATGAAAATAGTTATATGAAATATTCTTTTTAATTCTTCAAAATCGACAACGACTGCCTCATCGGTTGTAACCGCGGGAGTGCGATCATGACGTCATCACTGTAAAACAAGAGCTTCTCAGCTGTCGGGATCTTAACTCTAACCAGAGAATTCACTTCATCATCATCATCATCATTACAGCCTTTCACAAGTCCACTGCTGAAAATATGCCTTCCCCAAGGAATGCCACAAAGCACGGTCCTGAGCCACCTGCATCCATCGACTTCCTGCATATCTTACTAGGTCGTCACTCAATCTAGTGGGGGGACGTTCAACACTTTGCCTGACGGTACGAGGCTGCCACTCGAGAACCTTTCTTCCCCATCGGTTGTCGGTTCTTCGTGCTATATGGCCACTTAAGCTTACTAATCCGTTGGGCTATGTCGGTCACTCTGGTTCTACTGCGGATATCCTCATTTCTGAGTTTATCCCATAGAGAATCTCCGAGCATAGCCCTCTCCATAGCTCGCTGAGCGACCTTGAGCTTCCTCATACGGCCAGAAATGAAGGTCCACGTCTCAGTTCCGTATGTCATCACTGGCAACACGCACTGGTTGTACAGTCTCATTTTCAAGTTTTGAGTTATACCTGACGAGAAGATGTGCCGTAATTTCCCGAACGCAGCCCAACCGAGTTGAATCCGTCGATTGACCTCTCGGTCGATGTTGGACTTACCTAGTCGGACTATTTGTCCCAGGTAAACATACTCATCAACAACTTCGAGCTTAGTGCTCCCAACAACTACCGGCATAGGTGTGACATGGACATTAAACATGATCTTTGTTTTGTCCACGTTCATCTTAAGACCTATTCGTTGGGAAGCACTATTGAAGTCATTGAGCATAGTGCTTAGGTCTTCCAGCGATTCTGCCATAAGGACTATATCGCCGGCAAATCGAAGGTGAGTGATGTACTCGCCATTGATGTTGATACCGTATCCTTTCCAGTCCAGAAGCTTGAAAACGTCTTCCAATGCAAACGGCGAAGTGTTTCGGGGATATGACGTCACCCTGTCTTACACCTCTCTGCAATTGAATAGGTTTCGTAATCTTGTTCTATACTCGGATAGCCATCGTAGCCCTATGGTACTAGCACTTCAGCACTTCGATATACGGACAGTCCACTTGGCACCGCTGAAGGGACTGCAGCACCGCCCCAATTTCGACGGAATCAAAGGCTTTCTCATAGTCCACATACGCCAGACATAGTGGCAAATTATACTCCTCTGACTTTTGTACAATTTGCCGAAGGGTACGTATGTGGTCTATGGTGCTAATGCCTTTTCGGAAACCGGCTTGTCCGGGAGGCTGGAAGTCGTCAAGTCTGCGCGCGAGACGATTCTTAATGATTCTTAATGATGACGCGGCTCAGAAGGAAAATCGGCCTGTAGTTCTTCAAGAGAGCGTTGTCGTCTTTCTTGAAGAACAAGACCACCGCACTTCTGCTACACGCCTCCGGTGTAATGCCACCATGGAGGACGGAATTAAAGAGCTTCTGAAGGACTTCAAGTACCGGTTTTCCACTGGCTTTCAGAAGCTCCGCTGTAATTTCATCCTCGCCTGGAGCCTTGCCGTTTTTAAGGTGCTGGAGAGCCATTCTAATCTCGCTCAGACTGACGTCCGGGATATCATCGGAATAGTATCGGATAAGACTCGCTCTTGGATCGTTACTCACACTTGCGTGTTGCTCCAACGATGACTTGTAAAGCTGTCCATAGAACCTCTCAATTTCACTCAAAATCTTAGGTGCCCCGTAAACGATGCTGCCACATTCTGTCTTCAGCTTTGACAGTTGGCTCTTTCTGGCAGACAGATCTCTGGCAAAGAATTTGGAGCCTTAGTTCCGCTCGATTGCTTCTTCAATACGAGCTGTATTAAAATTGCGTAAGTCCCGCCGCATGCATTATGACATCTGTCTGTTTAGTTGCCTGTATGCTGTCAAATCTGTTGAAGAATGTAGCTTCATCTCCCGTCTAACAGCCATGAGATTAAGAGTGTGATCGAAAAGATTTTGTGTTCTTCTGCGGCGGGTCTTGCAGAACTTAGCTCCGACCGCATGTACAGTTTCCACGAGCTTGTCATTCATATCGTCCACTTCAATGCAGTCTTCTAGGCACTGAAAACGGTTTTTAAACTCGAGCTGAAAGGTTTCGGGATTTTGGAACATAGTACGAGGGGGACAGAGCGTTGACTTCATTAGACGAGACCTCTCCAACTTAACGTTTAGGTACAGTATGCCTCCAACCATTCGGTGATCGCTGCCGGTTTTCACCCTCGCGATCACTGAGACATCACTGAACAGTTGTCGCCTGGTCATCAGAATGAAGTGAATCTCATTTTTTGTCGCACCGTCGGGGCTCGACCAGGTCCACTTCCTGTGGGGCCGCTTCTGGAAGAAAGAGTTCATCATAAAGAGTCCGTCTTTCTCCATGAAGTTGGCCAGCTGCTGGCCCCTTAGGTTCCGTTGCCCTATTCAAAATTTCCCTACTTACAGCTCACCATTCTCTCTTGTGCCTAATTTTGCATTGAAGTCTCCCATTAACACCGTATATTGGGTTTTGGAGGAATGCATGGCTCTAGAGATATCCTCATACATTTCCTCCACCTCCTGATCGGGGTGTGCCGAGGTTGGTGCGTAAAACTGTATGACCTTCAGCGAATACCGTTTGGTGATTCTGAGTATAAGGTACGCAACCCTCGTCGACACACTCTCAATCTTTACAACGTTGTTAACGAGAGACTTGTGGACGACAAATCCGACACCTCCTTGGGACAGATGGTCGCCCTCCCGGTAATAGAGCAAGTTGCCGGATCCGAGGATTACCGTTTCCTTCCCCTCTCTTCGGACTTCGGATAATCCTATAATATGCCAGCGTAACTTGTCTATCTCTTCTTCCAGCTCCACAATCTTCTCGTCAGTCCTCAGGGTGCGTCCGTTGTATGTTGCCAGGTCGAGTCGTAGTAGGTGGCAACCGAACCACCACCGGAGATTCTTATCACCCCCTGTGTCACCGTTACCATGGTCAAGACATCACTTGGTGGTACGTAATTGTAGTCATTTTGTCTAGGAATCCATCTATGTTTTGGTCTGCATGGTATGGAGATCCAGTATGTTTCCAGGCTGTGAGGTACCTCATTCTTGTCCTCAGAGGTTACAATGTATCTGCCTTCATTGTTTTGAGCTGGCTGCATGTGCCTTTGCACTGCAGTAGCCATTTACCATCAGGTGAAACGAAAGTTTGTTTGTCCCTTAAAATTTATAAATAAAGGAATAACGTTTAGTATGTATAAATAGGATTAAAGACCTAATATTACAAATCAAAGCAACACACGACATATGTCGCCTAAGATATTTGACCCTTTAATATTCGAAGAAGTCAAACGAATTAGCAAACTTTTTTGCTTGTTTTTGAAACTTTAACTACAAAAGTATTTCGTTTGTCTTGTCTGAACTTTTCTGTAAATATATGAAACTGCATCTAAGTATATGCAATTACAATAATCTTTTTTTTTATACGATAAGGGTGACAAACAAGCCCACAGTCAACCTGATGGTTAGTGGTTGTTGTAGCTCATAGACGTATATCTATCTTCGATTACGAATTAAAATGCAGACGCGTTGTCACCCGTGAGGACTAAGAAAGAATGCCTCGTTTCCAATAAAAAGGGTCTTCGGTTCTCTACACTCACCATACGTAACACAGCAACGTTAAGCTGTTATTTTACGCTGGTATTCTGTGGTCCTTTCCCGGTCGAGCCGAACCATTCGTGCTACAACCATAACATAGCTGCAGCATGGCTCTACCATGTTCATTTACTCTTTTTTGATCAAATTTCTGTCACAGTGGCCAGTCTCAACCAAGACGACCCACCATTCTATTCCCTCACTCTCGAAGTCCGGTGGGGTTGCTGCCAGACTACTGGAGAGATATCAGGTACAAGGTCAACTGCTTCACGTGTTTCTGAAGCTCGGTGGTGAAACACCGTCAACATCCTGCTTCCGAGATGCTACTGAGAATTTCTTCATGGAAATATCTAATAAATGATTATGGCCCGATTTCTGGGTTAAGCCTAACTAAACAAGCCTAACAGGTTGTCAATTATCAATTTCATTGGTCTTTTGAAATTAGACAGACAAATTTAGTGGATAATCTCCTGATGGTAATTGCCCCTTACAATGTATGAACATATGGAATCAAATTCAACTAAGAAGGCCACTTGTACGTTGTTACACCTAAAGGTTTTTTTTTTATAGGAGAGGGGGCAAACGAGCATGCGGCTCACCTGATGGTAAGTGACTACCGCCGCCCATGAACAACCGCAACATCAGGGGAATTGCAGAAGCGTTGCCGGCCTTTTAAAAAGGAGTAGGCTCTTTTCTTGAAGGTTCCTAAGTCGTATCGGTACGGAAAATGTCGTGAAGCGACAATTAAGAACAAAAGAACCTAACCTAATAACAACAAAACAACAAAAATAGAACAAAAACAAATAATTTATTTAAAATTTAAAAAGATATTTACAGTTTTATAAAAAAATGAAGTATGAAGATGAAGATGGGTGACGTGAATTACAATTATTTCTAAAAAAAGGATAATAAAGATGTTGAGTATTGAAGCGGAGCCCGAAAATCCAAGTGGCACACCGCGCTTGGTGGTGGTATTCGTTGCTCACAGATTATACACAGGCTGTGCCTGTGGTAGGCGCGCAGCGCCTGGTCTAGGTACACGCAACGCCTGGAGTAGGCGCACGCAGCGCCTTTGAGTAGGCGCTCTCAGCGCCTGGAATAAGCGCTCGCAGCGCCTGGAGCGAGCACGCACAGCGTAGGTGAAGGCGTGGGCGTGGCTAGGCGACGACTTCAGGTGAAGGCAGAGGCTTGCAGGATCCCGGCGACTTCGGGTGAAGGCAGAGGCTTACAGGATCCCGGCGTCTTCAGGGGAAGGCAGAGGCAGAGGCTTGCAGGATCCCGGCGACTTCGGGTGAAGGCAGAGGCTTACAGGATCCCGGCGCCTTCAGGGCAAGGCAGAGGCAGAGGCTTGCAGGATTCCGGCGACTTCAGGCGAAGGCAGAGGTAGAGACTTGCAGGATCCGGCGACTTCAGGCGAAGGCAGAGGTAGAGACTTGCAGGATCCGGCGACTTCAGGCAAGGCAGAGGCAGAGGCAGAGGCTTGCAGGATCCCGGGGCAGTGCGGCCCCGGGATAAGGCCTTTAGGAGATGCTTCGAGTTTGAAATCTGAAGCGAGAATGAGTTTATTGGTTTTTTTTTTTTTTTTTTTTTTTTTTTTTGCGCCCGAAGCAATTGGAAAAGGGCTACCACTGAGGGAGGCGGAAAATGCATTATGCATACCACGACAGCCGGTCTGTCCTGGTTATGTGGGACTCACTGCCTACCGGGGGACCTAAGTGATACCCACTAAAAACCGCCTTTGGGGACTGGCAACTAGCTCTATTAAAGCTGCATATGCCGTATCTAAAGCGACCCTCTTTTGGGAAAAGAGGGCGCAGACGGCTAAGTGCCGTTTAGGGACTGCCTACGAAGGCATATTATTAATTTTAACTAATTTTTAATTTAATTAGGATTGGCCTGAGCCGCCAGGAGGCAGTTCAGGTCGTTTGACAACTTATTTGGCGGGTCCAAGAGAGTGTTTCTCGGCCTGCGGACGCTATAGCGAGAAGGGAGTGGGGCGGTATAAGTAACTGCCTCACGAATAAGTGTGTTAGTATGCGACTCTGATACTTTAAAGAAGTTTTCAGAGAATTTTTTAAGACATTGCTGGATTGTTGGGATTTCTAAATCCCGGTGAAGGTCGGCATTACGGACGTACCAAGGTGCGTTCGTAGCTCGACGACAGAAGAGGTTTTGAACTACTTGGAGTTCGTTAATAATTTTATCGTTAGCGTGTGCAAAAATAGGAGCCGAGTAAGTCATAACCGGTCGTATACAAACCATATAGAGGGTTCGCTTATTTCGCAATGACATTTTGCTATGTCTGCCTAACATACTGTTAAGCCGACCTAAATAGAAACGTGCTAGACGCGTTACTCTTTTGACATGAGACTCAAAAGTAAGCCTATAGTCAAGGGTGACGCCTAAATATTTTGCTGACATGTGCCATGGGACAGGGGTCCCTAGCATTCGTATAGGTGGAGTATTTTTCTTGTTTTTATTACGGCGTCTTTTAATATCGAATTGAACTGCGGAGCTCTTCTCCGGGTTCACATCGATACGCCATTTTTGGAACCAGTCTCCTAGGTCATCGACTGACTTTTGGATCTTGTTCCTTGCTGAAGATATTCTAGGACTTTTGAAGTATAGTGCAGTGTCATCTGCGAAGAGTGAGAGCTGTACACCATTCGACGGGATAGGAATGTCGTTGGTGTACAAGATGTACAGGAGGGGAGCTAGTACTGATCCTTGAGGAACACCAGCTTTAATGGGGCGCTGAGAGGATAACGTGCCTTCGTGTCTAAAACGAAAGGTACGATGTTGTAAATAAGAGGCTACGAGACGTACTAGACGATCGGAGAGTCCTATCCTATATAATTTGAAAATAAGGCCTTCATGCCAGACTCGGTCGAAGGCTTTGGCAATGTCGAAAAAGACCGCGATTGTCTTTAGTCGACGTGGATAAAAACCGCTGAGGATATATTCCACAATGCGGTGTACCTGTTGTGGACACGAGTGTTTTGCGCGGAAACCAAATTGGTGTGGGATGACAATGGGGTCACCGTCTGTGGGAAACAGATGGCGCCTCATTCGATTTTGAATGACTCTTTCAAAGAGTTTGCCCATGGCCTTTAGGAGGCTAATGGGACGATGACTGGAGGGGAGGTTAAGAGGCTTGCCTGGCTTGGGAATACCAATGACAATTGCCTCTTTCCAAGAAGTGGGAAAGTAACTAAGATTAAAACAGGCGTTAAAGATAATAGCTAAGAGGGTTAACACCTGCTCTGGAAAGTATTTAAGGGCTTGGTTGGATATGCCATCCGCGCCCGGAGATTTTTTGGGCTTAAGTCCTTTGATGAGGGAGGAGATCTCATCATTGGACACAGTGATAGGGTCAGAGGTTGTGGGGGGTGAGTTCCGGCGGCGGACCTCATCCTCCACTTCCTGAATATGTGAGGGGTCGACAGGTTGAGAGCTAGGAGAGCATTGTGCGGCAATGCTGTCTGCAAAGCACTCAGCCTTCTCGTCGTCCTCGAAGGCAACCGTACCGTCGGGGCGGGAGAGAGGGGGAGTGTGAGTTGTAGCGTCTATACGGAGGGCTCTAGCCATCTGATAGTACGCTGTATGTGAGGGAGATATATTCTCCATGAGTTCACTCCTTTGGAGCTCTCGAAATTCATAAAGGTGCGAACGGAGTTTTCGTTGAAGACGATTAGCCGTATGCCTATATTCGGGGGTGGGATATTTAGCTGCTCTCCGGAAAGCAGCTTTTTTAGCTTTTAATATGTTGCTAATATATAGGGGAAGCCCATTAGTATTAGCAACCGGAACGACCCTTTCATTCTCCTTAAGGGAGGATTTAATTAGGGTTGAAAGTGATTCGACCGCGGTGTCGATTTTTACAGGACTGTCTAAGTCTAAGTCCGGCGATAGGTAATTAGGGGAGTCCTGCGAGTCCATAGCTTTTGCTAGTGAGTCCTTGAAACCCTTCCAGTTAGTGAAGGTTTTCGTAGTTATAATAGGGGGTGGCTGATGGCCAAGAATAAGAGAGACCGGTCGGTGATCGGATCCTATATCGTCTAGTGTCTCCATAGACCTGAGGTTGAGTGAAACTCCTTTGAGTAACGCAAAATCTAGTACATCTGGGTTATAATCGGTATTATCGGGATAGTGCGTTGCACCGAGCGGGCTGAAAACGGTTAAGTCAAGAGACTGCGTTATATCACGCAGTATCCTACCATTAGTATTAATCGTACGGCATGTCCATTCAGTATGTTTAGAGTTGAAATCTCCAAACATAATGACTGAATTACTTTGAGATAAGATTGCCTCAAAATCATCTTTGAGGGGGAGGTTTTTAGGGGGAATGTAACAGGAGGCTATGACTAAGGACTGATGTCCCGTCATAGATATCCTGCATAACGTAGCTTCCATATTGGTAAGCTGTGGAGTATCAATAAGAGAGCAATGTAGTGTCTTCTTGTAATAAATGGCCGTGCCGCCGCCTCGGCGGTCGTGCCTATCATTACGAAGAAGAGAATAATTTTTAATGGATAAGCCTTTATTGTCTGTGTGTTTAAGATTGGTTTCCTGTAAGAGGAGAAAATCAGCTTCGCGATCTTTAAGGAAGAGCTTAAGCTCTGGGAGATTATTACGCAATCCGCGAATATTAAATGAAATAAGCGATAGCCCTTTGGGCTTGATACGACCGTGACTTCTAGGCAGAGCAGAAGGCTCTGTCATTATAAGCTAAGTTAATTAAGTTAACTTAGCTTACAACGAACGCAATAAATTACTGTGTTCTGCGAGAGCCAAAAGCCGGTCCTGAGGGGATCGGGCGGCGCGCAGTTTACTCGCTAAAACCGAGATTTCGTTAATGTCGATGTTCCTTATCGCGGCGTAAACCGTGTTAAAGTCATCGCCTATTGTCGACTGTTTCTGCTGCGGAGCAGAAAATACCTGTGGCGGTGGATCTACCTTTTTGGGGCCCCAGGCAAAAACTGGAGCCTGCATAGGCTTTGAGAAGCCCGGTGGTGGCCTAAGCGGTGCCTGCGGTGGTCTCGGGGGACCCTGAGGGGGTCGTGCAAAGCCCTGAGACGGCTAAGATACGCCCTGACGGGGCTTCCTAACATATAAGGCCGGGAATGAACGGTCATTTACCGGCGGTGGTGCCTGTCTTGCTATGCGCGGACGAGGAGCGCACGGGCATCCTCTGTAGCTCGCCGGGTGGCCTGTCTGTTGACACAGGACGCACGCGGGCGGGGATACGGCATCTTTAGGCCGGGGACACTCTTTGGTGATGTGTGGATCTAGGCACTTAACGCACCTGGGTGGGGCGGAGCAATTGGCCGCCGCGTGACCATATAGTTGGCAGCGGTGGCACTGCGCCGGGAAACCGCGCCTATGCGGTGACTCAACCCTAACTCCCGACAAGCCGCACACCGTGCGTACTTGCCGGAAGATGGTTTGCGCCTCCGGAACGTTGGTTAAGATAGCTAAGACTATCGGGTATCTCAACCCGGTCCTACTGTGCATTTTATGAACAGCTTCGACGGGGAATCCTTGTGACTTAAGGTCATCAAGAATCTCCTCGTTGGAGAGTTCGAACGGGACGCCTCGGATGACGGCCTTGACTTTACGCTCTTCCGGAAGAGCGTATGTATGGTATGATACTCGTTCGTTAGTAAAAAGCCTAGTGAGTCGGCGAAAATCATCAATAGATTGGGGAACTATTTTTATCGCTACGCCCATGTTCGTAGCTATGTCATATTTAATTCCAGAGTCGTAGCATACCTTGCTCAGTCTAGTGAACTCGGCCTTGTCTCTCAAAAAGACAGGGGGCGGAACTGGTTTTTTCGCGAGTTGCGGAGCGCAACGTGAAGCCGGCTTCGACGGCGCTGCAATATCTAAGGGGGTCGAGGCAGCGGCGGGGGCTGCGGAGGTAGACGCGGCAGCGGCGGGGGCTGCGGGGGTGGGGGGAGCGGCACGGGCCGCTTCGGCGGGGGGCGAACGGTTTTTCGCGGCGCGCTTCGCTGCGCGCTTAGACGACACCGTGGTGTACGACGATGTATTGGAGTCACCGGTATCATCGGAGTCAGAGGACTCCGATGTCCTGGTGCCGGACTGTTTGGCAGGCCTCTTCCGGGAGGCAGATGTTGATGACGCGGAATCGGAGTGAGAGCACTCCATGTCGATTTCGAGCGGCGCGAACGAATTACGTGACGCGAGGTAGTCCGCTATAACGGGCGGCGGTGCCTGAAGGGCGGGAGGAGCCAGAAGGGCTGTGATGGCTGCTGTAAGAGCTTGCGGGTCATTATGAAACCTATGGGCTATATCGATCAGGGGACCTAATAAATTCTGCAAGGACATTGTCGTTGGGGACTAACTAACAACTAACAAACTAAAAATAAACTAAAAACTATTAGAACTATCGTATGACGTGGGGGATCACCGTTCTCAAAAGAACGGGACGCTCTTATTCCAAGAAACAGACCCCTGTTCTCAAAAGAACAGGGACTTGCTCTGAAAAGAGCAAGTAACGTTTTACAAGAAACAGATACACGGAATATAATAAACAGATATGTAATAAAATATACTAATAAACTTATACACTAGTATCTAGTGTTCTACAATATAAACAAGCGGTCAGCCAACCTCCCCGACCGAGGGCGGGGGGGTGAGAACTGAAAGTTAGCAGGAAAACACTTACCGGACTTCAGCGCTAGGCGCCCACTATCTGAAGAGCGCGAGGCGCGGAGCGGGGGGGCACTAGCGTTGGGACGCTAGGCACGCGAACTACCTGTACACAACCGCTCGGGGGCGGTGCAACAGGCGGATTGATTTATTGGCCGATTGTTCGGCTTTTATACCTTTTTAGAGAGCTCCGCGCTCGACGGCGGAAGAACAGAAAATTATTTAAATTAAAAGCAAATTTTTGTAAATGGCCAAGAAGAAAAGAGTATTTATGTGGAAATATTGAAGTAAAACAACAGACCGGTAACGAATTTGAATAAAAATTGCCATGACAACCAGATAAACAACGATGTCAAAACATATCAAATTTTGGTTTCACGCTCGTAATAGAGAAACGGCAAGATTTAAGTGAAAAATGAGATATTATTGATATAGGAAAAAAGGTAGCGCAACAGCGCGCACGAAGCTCGAAATTGCAGAGTTACACAGAACTAAATAAAAGATCGAAAAAGGTAGACTCCATCGACACCGATTTAAAAAGTGCTGAAAGCGTGAAAATACAAAGTGAAAATGATTTGTTATTGTGTTCTTATGGTTTAAAAACGTTACAGGATCCTATGAAAATAAAGGTGATACAAAATATATATCGTATCGTATATCGACTCTTGATGACGGGGGGAAAACACCGCCGACCATCCCGCGGTGTGAGTGCTCCATGCCGGATGTGCTGTTCTCACAGCGCTCGGTTCGCAAAGCACTGCTCTCCCTGGACATCCAGAAGTCGAGTGGGCCTGACGGAATCCCCCCAATTGTGCTGAGGACGTGTGCTCCGGAGTTGGCACCGGTCCTAACGCGTCTTTTCCGGTACTCCTACTCCCAAGGCGTAGTCCCGAATTCATGGAAGACAGCTTTTGTCCACCCGATCCCTAAAAAAGGCGACCGCTCAGACCCATCCAACTATAGGCCTATCGCGATCACCTCCTTGTTCTCCAAAATAATGGAATCCATTATTAACTGCCAGCTCATCCGGTACCTTGAGGATCACCAGCTGATTAGTGACCGCCAATACGGTTTTCGTCGGGGTCGATCAGCTGGTGATCTTCTGGTCTACCTGACCCATAGATGGGCGGAGGCAGTAGAGTCCAAGGGGGAGGCGTTGGCCGTTAGTCTGGACATTGCGAAGGCCTTCGATCGGGTTTGGCACAAAGCGCTTCTTTCGAAGCTCCCTTCCTATGGGCTTCCCGAGAAATTGTGCAATTGGATCACCAGCTTCCTTGTAGATCGGAGCATCAAGGTCGTTGTAGACGGTGCATGCTCTGACTACAAGCCTATTAACGCTGGTGTTCCACAAGGCTGTGTGCTATCACCAACGCTGTTTCTTCTGCATATCAATGATATGTTGCTAACTGGTAACATTCATTGCTATGCGGATGACAGCACTGGTGATGCTCTATACACCGGCCGTGCCAATATTTCTCGGGAAAACGTCGCTGAGTACCGGAACAAACTTGTGTCTGAAGTCGAGTCTTTGCTGAACAAAGTCTCGGATTGGGGGCGACTAAATCTAGTCCAATTTAATCCTCAGAAGACACATGTTTGCGCGTTTACCGCTAAAAAGAACCCCTTTGTCGTATCTCCTCAGTTTCAAGGTACTCCCCTTCTTGCCTCAGCCAGTATCGGTATCCTCGGAGTCGACATATCGAGTGACGTGCAGTTTCGTGGTCACTTGGAAGGGAAGGCCAAATTGGCCTCTAAAAAGCTTGGCGTGCTCAGCAGAGCGGGACAGTATTTCATGCCGGCACACCGCCTGCTACTTTACAAGGCGCAAGTTCGGCCTCACATGGAATACTGTTCCCATCTCTGGGCAGGGGCTCCCCAGTGCCAGCTCCTTCCACTTGACCGCATCCAACGCAGAGCAGCTCGAATTGTCAACGACCGAGCCCTTTCCGATCGGCTCGATTCATTGGCACTGCGAAGAGATGTTGCATCCCTTTGCATTTTCTTTCGCATCTACCATGGGGAGTGCTCTGAGGAATTGTTCGGATTAATCCCAGCCGCCAAATTTCACGAACGCACATCGCGGCAGAACTCCCGATACCATCCACACCATCTGGATGATTGGCGGTCCACCACTGTGCGATTTAGAAGATGTTTTCTTCCTCGCACGACCTCCTTGTGGAATCGATTACCATCAGCGATTTTTCCGGACCGATACGACTTAGGGACCTTCAAGAAAAGAGCGTACTCCGTTTTAAAAGGCCGGCAACGCATCTGCGATTCCCCTGGTGTTGCAATTGTTCATGGGCGGCGGTAGTCACTTACCATCAGGTGAGCCGCATGCTCGTTTGCCCCCTCTCCTATAAAAAAAAAATATCCAGTTTTGAGGTGAATGCAGAAAATAAAAACAGAATGGAAAAATGAATTTAAAATAGTGTAAAATGATATGTAAGTAGCATAACACTACAAAAAATCGCTGGTGGTAAACTATTCCACAAGGAAGTTGTGCGAAGAAGAAAACATCTTCTAAATCGCACAGTGGTGGACCGCCAATCATCCAAATGGTATGGATGGTATCGGGAGTTCTGCCGCAATGTGCGTCCTTGAAATTTGGCAGCTGGGATTAATCCGAAGAATTCCTCAGAGCACTCCCCGTGGTAATTGCGAAAGAAAATGCAAAGAGATGCAACATCTCTTCGCAGCGCCAATGAGTCGAGCCGATTGGAAAGGACTCGGTCGTCGCGATTCGAGCCGCTCTGCTCTGGATGCGGTCAAGTGGAAGGAGCTGGCACTGGGGAGCCCCAGCCCAGAGATGGGAATAGTATTCCATGTGAGGCCGAACCTGCGCGTTGTAAAGTTGCAGGCGTTGAGCCGGCATGAAATACTGTCCAGCTCTGCTGAGCACGCCAAGCTTTTCAGAGGCCAATTTGGCCTTCTCTTCCAGGTGACCACGAAACTGCACGTCACTCGATATGTTGACGCCGAGGATTCCGATACTGGCTGAGGCAACAAGGGGAGTACCTTGAAACTGAGGAGATACGACAAAGGGGTTTTTTTTGCGGTAAACGCGCAAACATGTGTCTTTTGAGGATTAAACTGGACTAGATTTAGTCTCCCCCAATCCGTGACTTTGTCCAGCAAAGACTCGACTTCAGAGACAAGTTTGTTCCGGTAATCGGTGACGTTTTCCCGAGAAATACTGGCACGGCCGGTGTATAGAGCATCACCAGTGCTGTCATCCGCATAGCAATGAATGCTACGGGCTTGCAAAATATCATTGATATGCAGAAGAAATAGCGTTGGTGATAGCACGCAGCCTTGTGGAACACCAGCGTCAATAGGCAGGTTAAGATGAAATATCTCACAGACTATGTTTTTATATTCTTTGACCTTGAAGAACGGGACACAGTAATACTGTAAAATTGTAAAGTAACTGTTAGGCATCTACATCACAATGCTGGGTACAACTTCCTCTCATATTTAAGAGAGTTATAGAGCTTGTTGTTTGACTTCACATTTACTATGTGGTAGAAAAGAATTACTGCCTAGGAATCAGTCTGGGCAGGTATTACCCTCTTATTTATTTCTACTTCTGTTGGTACCGTATACTGTACCACATAATAAATAATATTACTAACGTACATAAGTTGCACTCTTTTGATGTTGACTGCTTGCCGACGTTTTAACAGCCTACAAAGTTATTATTAATCAGATAAATCGCGCACGCGAGCTAAATAAAACTTTATCGCTGTGCGCGATTGTCCCTATTACTTTGCATCTTTTCTCCTTACTCCGTGGTTGCTGAGTAAAAAAATACATTGTGAAATGGTAAGTTACGTAGGTAAAGTACCTATGCTGACTACAATCGACCATATTATCTACTATGTGAGTTCTGTGATGCCCAACGCATGCAATTTGCAAGGCCATTCGTCGGGAATCGCCATACTTGGTAATCAACAAATCAACCCGAAATACGATTCCAAAGTCCAAACAGAAATATGATCGGAATCTACTTAGTTGAAAATCTTGTAAACAAAGTTTTAATTTCAGTATTTTGTGCTATTATAACTTAAAATATTTTAATTACAAAGACGAGTATAGATATGTAAGTAGGTACTTTGGTAGTGAAGTAAATTTGAACTAAGTTTTGCAATAAAGTATTTAGGTATTACTTCTGTAGTTAAATCATTACTTATTTATTTAACAATTTATGTACACACAAACAAAGGAAAGAACACAACATGATGAACAGTTTGTAAAAGGGCGCTACTTATCTCATTATGAAATTTCTTCCAGTAGGCCAGTTAAAAAGATATGTGATAAATAAAAGATAGTAAGGTGTGCACTTTGTTATTATATACACATACATACATATATACATACAAGATAAAATAAATATATGTATAGTCATAATTAAATATATATAAATAATAAAAAGTACAGTAAATATCAAAAATATGGAAACTTACACAGAAGACAGAGATAAATAATGTTCTTTTACACGTTTTTTGAATAATGTCACTGTTTTGATTTCTCGAATCGTAGGAGGAAGTGAATTCCAGAGTCTTACTGCATATACAGAGAATGAACGGGAATATGAATGAGCTTTAAAGGATGGGAATTTTAAGAGGGTTTTTAGGTGAGATCTACAAATTGCATCTGGAGATTTAAAAAAGGTGAATCGATTACGAAGGTATGAAGGGAAATTCGGACTGTGTAAGATATTAAAAAGAAGACAAAGGATACGAGTGTTCCTGCGAAATCGGATCGGGAGCCACTTGAGCTGCTTTCTGTATTTAGAGACGTGGTCAAACTTCTTGAGTCCAAAAATATACCGAATGCATAGGTTTTGCAATCGCTCAAGTTTGTTTAATTGCTCCTCTGTAGCATCCAAAAAACAGACATCAGCGTAATCTAAGATTGGCAATATGAGAGTTTGGACAAGAGAGATTTTAGTTGATAAGGGTAAAAAACTTTGAAATCGTTTTAACGAGTGAAAAGTATAATGTACTTTTCTGCTTAAGTCCGTTATATGAGCACCCCATGATAACCTATTGTCAATAATTAGGCCCAAGTTCTTCGCGGATTCCGAATAAGCAATTGATGTGCCATTGATAATCACATTTGGCAGGGTTCTTAATTATTTTTTCGCTATAAGGACCTATCTAACATAAAAATTAAATAAATTTACCATTCATTATCCTTCAGTAACTCAAAAATATATCTGAATCCTTTTAATTGCTCATTAAGCATCCATACCCGCAACAATTATAGTAGAAACGACGTTTTGTCATTATAATTTATCAAATAGATAGATAATATACATATATATTATTCTAAAATTACATTAAAACCTTTTCAACTATTTTATCCTACAATTAAATATACTTAACACTAAAAAAACTATTTCGACGATAATTTCAAGAAGTATTTACAAAAAATTATTTACGTAAACAGCGTTAAAAAAACTTTAACATTCAATCGTATAGAAAGCGCTAGCCCCGATTGCGATCTACCCCTGGGGCAGCTCGCGATTGTAGGTAATTATTTCACACAGATAGCAAGAGTGACAGAGGCCTGACTGTACTGAGGGTGAGGCACTTCATCTTATTCCTCGTGGACAATCACGCATCAGTAGCCATCTTTTTTTTGGTGGAAGTTTGTTAGACGTTTCCATTGGCACTTAAAATCAAGTGGACTGTAAAACCGTTTGTCATTATAGTTTTAATTAAAAGAATCAGGCGTTACTTTGTACTTAGTAAAATCGCTACATCACTCCAAACACCATGTAGTGGTGATAGGAGCAGTGATATTGGGATTAGTGTTGGCAGGGATAGTGCACGCAATTGAGGGAGGGCGGAAGTTCTTTCAAACTACGTAAAACGCGTCATTTTATTTAAAATATCTTTCATTACAGTTTTATAAAACAAAAGTCTCTTCAAAATAGTTTTTTCTTTAAACATACGAGTTTCCTCACGACTTTTCCTTCACTACCGAACATGTAGTAAAATCAGCACTTAAAATTGCAATTAATTGTTAAGTGGTGCCAAGAATAAATGAAATTAAGATACAAGTGTACAGGAGGAAGCAGCCCTGAGTGACCATGGCTTATTACAAAAGCGGGACCTACCACGTTGAAAATTTAAACGTGGTGTTAATCTAAACATTATCCCTTAATACTACGTACGCGACGTATTGCTCCCTTTTCGATCAATTATCTAACTAATCCTGGCATAAAGCTCTCGACGAAAGTTTGTTTAATTAAGCTGTACATTAATTATATCCTTAACTGACATTAAAATACTAGTACAATATTTCAAAATAATCCTGCTATTCAATCTTTACAATTAAACCCTGAACTATAGTAAATTATTAAATTACTTGTATGTTCTTGAGAAATTGATTTTTTATAGAATATGTGACAAATGAGTACACAACCGGCCTGATTGTAAGTGGATACAGTAGCGCATAGACATTAACATTTGTTTTCGGCTAACAATAAAAATGCAGAAGCGTTGTCACCCCTGAGGACTAATATGAAACGTCTCGTTTCCAGTAAAAAGGGTCTACGGTTCTCTATATTTAACAGAAGCACAGCAGAATTAAGCTAATATTTACCGCTAGTATTTTGTGAGAGCGCGGTCCATCCCTGATCAAGCTGACCCACTCGTGCTACAACCACAATATAGCTGTAGCATGGCTTTACCCCAATTTTTGGGATGGTGTGTTGTTCCTTCTATTTTTATGAATATTTAATATTTTTAGTGTCCAAGTTAAATTTGTCTACAACACCAAAAACCGACAGTTTAATTTTCATTTTTTATTATATTAAGCTCAAGTGACAAATGAGTTGACATTTCGTCTGATGATAAGTAACTGCTCCGGCTCATAAACACCTGCCACCAACTTATAACAATAAAGAAGGCTGCAGATGCATTGCCACCTTTAAGGACTAAGATGGTGTTGCTCACATCGCCTGTAATTATACTGGCTTTCTTTACCCTTCAGGCTGGAACACAGCAGTGCACGCACTGCTGTTGAGCTGTACCGAAATAAATAAAAGAGTAGTACCTACCTAAATGTGTACTAGGCAGAAATGGAGAGAGATGGACATTGCCATAGTTCCCATGCTTTTTAAGATGGTTGTTATCCACAGTATATTAATTTTTTGAGTTGTTACCAGAAAGATACGATTGCCCACGGCATGTTGCAATTTCCTAATTGACGTCCATAGCAGTTTTCAATAAACAAACTAAAATAAACTCTTTTGATTTTTTGATTTGACCTTGAATTTGAGATGTAAATAACATGCGTAAAATGAAACGCGGGATTTTACAGTGCTCGTTAGTTGCTTACATTTGTTTGATTGCAGTTATTTAAGTGGATTGCGTAGCTTTATGCAAATGTTTAGCTCGCACTTACAAGTAAACTCATATGCTATAAATATAAGCAAGCGACAATTCATGGACGAAAAAAAGCAAGAACATGACAACTGCATAGAAATAAAAAAAATAAACTGCATAGAAGTTATAGACAGAAACTTAAGAAAAAGAAAAAATACCCTGTTCGGAGTACCAGGAACTGAATAAAATTATCACGATTTAAAAACAATTGTTTTGAATATATTTCAGGATAATATGCAAGCCTCATGCGAAAATATCCGATTTGGAAGAAAAGACAAGACTCATAGTCACAATCCTGACAACTAAGAGTAAAAAAAATCAATTTTTGTAAAAACCGTTGAACTCTTGAAAATAGTTTATATAATATTAAAGAAGATTTTACTTCAAATATTAAAACCTAGAAAACTACTCATTTCAAAACTCAAACAAAAGATTGAAAAAGGAGAAGCATATATCAGTAGAAAAACCCAGTAACAAAAGGAATCTGTCCACATACCCAGAAGAGCATACTTCATTAGATAATAATCGAAATAAATTCACTAAACAGATACCAAAGCGAAACAACTTAAATAGTAATCAATTTATTACGAATCATCAAGAGATGACGATTGCATGCCACACAATAAAAATAACTGTGAGTAGCCATTCGTGACGACCACTCTACTTTACTCTACTCTATGCTACTCTATTCGACTCTATCTTATTCTCTTCTATTTCATTCTATTCTGTAAGAATAGCTTCTATCTGTAAAACTAGAACACCCAATAGAACTTTCTTAATCTTAATCTGCTCTTGACATTTTCATATTATTTGTGTATTTCTAACCACTATTACAAGTTTCTAGCAATTTAAAAAAAATGAAATGTAATAATATTAGTTGAAGAAATTTTTTTCTAAAATATGCGGTTCGAATTTACAAACGTGAAAGTTTTGTGGGTCACAGCCGCACTCTTAAACTAGCTCAAACTGACACCCAGTGGGAAAATTAGTTTTATGCTCAAATGTATCATCATTACAGCCTTTCATAAGTCCACAGCTGTACATAGGCCTCCCCCAAGGAATGCCACAAAGCACGGTCTTGAGGCACCTGCATCCATTGACTTCCTGCATGTCTTACCAGGTCGTCACTCCATCTCGTGGGGGGTCGTTCAATTCCTACCGTGAAACTGACGCCATTTTTATTATTATTGTCAGTAAGGATATCGATTCTTTCCGAAAAAAAACGATTTTTTTAAATAGATTCGAATTGTAAGCTGATGTATCGATTCCCAAAAAATCGATTTCTAAAATATCGATATATTTTTCATGTTTACATAATAGGTTATCTTTATCTTTAAAAGTATAAAAATAAGAGTAACTTCAAAAAGAATCTTGAGATAAGTCTATAAAATACTTGCACATGAAATTAAAACTTAATTTGGGAAATATGAGGGAGCAGTAAAACGACCGCTACCCTGATCCTGTGTGGTGGACTAGAGTTGTCCTCGTAGAATAGAATAATTTTTATTAAAGACTAACTGTTTCACGCGACTTCGCCCGAGTGTAATTTAGGGTTTTAATTTTGTTGCGCGGTACCCTAATTATTTTTCAAAAATATAAGTAGCCTAAGTTACTTCTTACAACGTGAGCTATCTACCAGTGAAAGTCCCGTCTAAATCGGTGCGGCCGTTTCAGAAATTAGCCGGAATAAACAGACAGACAGACAGAAAGACAGACAGACAAAAATTTTAAAAATCGTGATTTTGTTATAAGTATCGTATGTACTTTCATGTGCATATAGTAAAAAGCTGTTATTTCGACATTACAAACAAACACTTCAATTTTATTTATTTGTATAGATGTATAGATATGTTTATATATATATATATATATATATATATAAAGATATATATACAATGTGTCCGGTTTCCGATGTCCGATACTTTAAGGGGTTAAAATACAATTAATTTTATCGACAAATCAGGAATCAATGATTTTTTTTCGCCATCAATAAAAAAATGGCAGCACTTAAAAAAAAATTGTTGGCGAAGCATAGATGCTTGTATTAATTTAACAATATCTACCCAAGTAGAAGACTTTCAAAAACAAAATTGGTCTCAAATGTTAGTTAATAGTGTAGACAATAAATCTAGATTCAAAATATTATTTTTTAATTTTTCAGTATTAGTAAAAAACATTTTTGAAAAAATAAATTAGACAACAAATTGATGTTGTTTTTCAGATTCTTAGCTTTAAAAAAAAAACCATCGTGTTAACCAATTTTTTTTACTTGTTTTTATTATAATACAGGATATTTGCTATAAATGCACATTTAAATCTTAACTCTGAGTTAGATAGTTTAGGAGCTATGATAATTTGAATGTAACTGTTCAAAGTGCCTCTACCCCGATATTAGATAACTAAACACCCATTCCAGTGAGTAAGATAAAATTCTTCAATAATTCAAGGAATCGTAAGCAAGCACAATAGCATCCTTTGTGTGAGCAGGTAAAAAACGCTGTGCACAACAGTGCGAGCGAGACAGAATAACGGCTGTCTCCAGGTAAAAAGGGTGCAGTGTGCGCTTGTGCCGTCGAGCAGTCGTCCCTAGACATGGGTCGTTACGCCATTTTCAAGAAACGTAACGAAACCAGTGACTTGGGTGGCGTCACCTGTTTCAAAACTAGTGATTTTTGTAACTGGCTATTTTTATTTGGCTACTGTGATTGTTTGCATAAATACCACCAAGAACTATACAGTTACACACGAAACGTAAATAAATTTAATCACTATCTAAGTGTTTCTAGCTATACAGTTAAATCAATAAATTAACTTCCCTTCATACTTTATTCAGGCTTAGAACTGACTGCATTAAATGTATTTATGATTGTTTTGTATTTACTATGAAACTAAGATTTTCATAAAATTATTAATGCATAGATATTTACAAGTTAATTTGATTGTATGTACAATGATTATTGATATTCACAGTTTATTTAAACTTGTACAATACACACTAATTATATTTATATAATATAATAACAAAGAAACGTTACATTAAATGTACATAAAACACCAAAATAACATATAAATGTAAATTTTTACAAGATAGTATTCAAAATTATAAACAAGTACAACGATGAATTAAAACAAACTAAATTATTGTACTTAATACTTCGCTTCCCGAAATTGCAAACCGGTGAAATTATTTACAAACAAAGATCACTCTATTTATATTGTCTATATCTATAGTCTTACGTATGAAAATTAAACGTACAATAATACTGTTACATACGCTGTTTTGTTTATTGTTGTATGCCACATGTGCGCTTTGTGCTTGACCGACCGACAGTTGACTCTCGCAACAATCACAGTTAACAGTAATAACGCATTTACAAAAATCACTACTTGTAATATGACTCGAAACTAGTGATTCGGTTACATGCCGCGTAGCCAGTTATTGTAACTAGTGACGTGAAATAACGCCCACGTCTAGTCGTCCCTCGCTCTGCATTGTGATAACATTCCTGGTTTTAAGTAAATCTACTTACTGTACATAATTATTGTTTGTTGTTAGACTTTGTTACGTTTTTGTTTTGTTGTTGAACTGTTACTTTTTGTTTATTACAATGAACGAGTACTCAAGCCAGCATATCGCTGACATCCATTTCGTGTATGGATTGTGTAACGGGAGTGCAAATAGAGCTGTTGTAGAGTATGCACGCAGATTTCCTAACAGACGTACGCAGAATGCTCGCACTTTCGTGAGAATTCATTTGAGACTTGCGGAAAATGGAATAAGAAGGCTTAGTAACGAACGTACTCGTGTTTTGTCGCTCCAAGATGAACATCAAATTTTGCAAATGATTACTCAAGACCCTAGCCTGAGCATTAGACGCATAGCTAATCGTCTCAGTCTATCAAAATGGTCGGTGTGGAAAATTTTAAAAATAGAAGGATTACATCCTTACCATTTTCGAAGGGTGAAAGAAATACTGGAACCGGATTATGTAAGAAGAGCAATATTTTGTTCGTGGATATTGAGAGAAACGCGATATGATCCAGTAACAGTTCAACAACAAAACAAAAACGTAACAAAGTCTAACAACAAACAATAATTATGTACAGTAAGTAGATTTACTTAAAACCAGGAATGTTATCACAACGCAGAGCGAGGGACGACTGCTCGACGGCACAAGCGCACACTGCACCCTTTTTACCTGGAGACAGCCGTTATTCTGTCTCGCTCGCACTGTTGTGCACAGCGTTTTTTACCTGCTCATACAAAGGATGCTATTGTGCTTGCTTACGATTCCTTGAATTATTGAAGAATTTTATCTTACTCACTGGAATGGGTGTTTAGTTATCTAATATCGGGGTAGAGGCACTTTGAACAGTTACACTCAAATTATCATAGCTCCTAAACTATCTAACTCAGAGTTAAGATTTAAATGTGCATTTATAGCAAATATCCTGTATTATAATAAAAACAAGTAAAAAAAATTGGTTAACACGATGGTTTTTTTTAAAGCTAAGAATCTGAAAAACAACATCAATTTGTTGTCTAATTTATTTTTTCAAAAATGTTTTTTAATAATACTGAAAAATTAAAAAATAATATTTTGAATCTAGATTTATTGTCTACACTATTAACTAACATTTGAGACCAATTTTGTTTTTGAAAGTCTTCTACTTGGGTAGATATTGTTAAATTAATACAAGCATTTATGCTTCGCCAACAATTTTTTTTAAAGTGCTGCCATTTTTTTAATGATGGCGAAAAAAAATCATTGATCCCTGATTTGTCGATAAAATTAATTGTATTTTAACCCCTTAAAGTATCGGACACCGGAAACCGGACACATTGTATATATATTTGTTGAAAGTGATGTGTTTGTCAATCAACTCCTAAACCGACTTCGATAAAAAATGTTATGTTAATTTATGTTAATTTAGCGATCCTTTTTGCTTAAACGGTGCGGCAGTTTGCTTGTTTAAATGAACGCCGGCTACGAAACCGCAGTCTGTATTAGAGCTGCGTGAGTCGACTGCTTGTATCTTTAGGGGTATTTATGAGTTGCGACAGCTTCCGGTAGAACTCCTCGTTTATTTTATTTTCTCTTGGATGCAGTAATTAGCGCTGATCTTTTTAATTTACGTAAATAAAAAGGATAACGACAAGCTAGTCTGATGAGGCAACTTACTCTTTGTTTACGACAAAGAGATTTTTAATTGGGTTTACTGACAAACGATCTTTCTATAGTATAAGTGTGACAAACGAGCACACAGACCACCTGATGATAAGTGGATACTGGCTCATAGAGCTTTACATACATCCTTGATTAAAAATCAAGACGCAGATGCATTATCACCCCTGAGGACTAAGATGAAATATCTCGTAAAAATCGTCCAGTAAAAAGTGTCTCCGGTTCTCTACACTCACCGTATGAAAGACAGCAGCATTAAGGTGCTATTTTACATTGGTATTCTACGAAAGGGTCCTGCTTCGGTCAAGCTGACCCTTTTTGGTGTTACAAACATAATATAACTGCAGCGTGGCTCAACTACAAGGGTATCTGGTTCTCTAAATTCACCAAACGAAAGACAACAGTAATAATAGCGAGAGAAAGCTTGGTCCTTTCCCGGTCGAGCCGACCCATTCGTGCTACAACCATAATATAGCTGCGGAACGGCTATTATATACCACGTATAATAATATAAATATTTATATCTTGTTTTAATATCCCAACAGTACAACGTTCGAACGTACAGTAGATTGAGATCAATGAACAGAATTTATATATCCGTGTTATCTTAAAGTAGTGTTGGTTTAAAGATTGTTGGACTGCCACCGATCCGATAATGTACATAAATACTTTATAAGAACTGTTATCAATATGTGGCAAATTAAATATTATTATTACAAAGTTTGTAAGAAGTTTTGAATACCAGCGTAAAATAGCAGCTTAACTGCTGTGTTTCGTATAGTAAGTGTAGAGAACCGAAGACCCTTTTTACTCGAAACGAGGCATTCCAGCTTAGTCCTCACGGGTGACAATCCATCTGCATTTTGATTCGTATTGGGGTGTAGAGGTACATGTCTGAGGGCCGCAGCAACTACTTACAATCTGGTGGACTGTTAGCTCGTTTGTTGCACTTATTTTATAAAAAAAGTTGTACACTTTGATATTTCACCATCTGTTCACTATCAAATTAAATAATTGAAAAAGAATGTAGTCGTCGGTGGAAAGGGTAGATATCCCGCATATTTAGGTAAGGCTTGGTAAGCGGTGAAGCAATAAAAATACAAAGTAGTTAGAAGTTCATTTATACAAATATAATATTTCTTTTCGTTCTAGCCAATAGAAGTAAAATAGATATAAAAAATTAAAAATTAAAATTAAAATTATCCTCAGTGTTTGTGGTAGAAAATATTCAAAAATTGCTAGGTGTATTATAAGTGAATATATACATACACCATGGCACATAATACATTCCTTAATGGCGACTTTATATCTACTATATTGAGAAAAAAAATATGACGGGCGGGTTCAAACCCACGAACCCTTTGAGTTGGCGATCCGCACCTATCCATCAGGCTACTGTTGCTTTTAAAAACTTTGATAGCGTGATTAAGGCTTCAGAGGTTCTTCAATCGTTTGTGCTATCGCGACGATATGCCAGTACTGCCATAACCTATTATAATCTCTTCAGTCAGTTAGAGCTAGAGAATAAGTGATTATTCAAAGTAAAGGAATTCGCAATTGTATAACCAGACCGTTGTGCACAGACATGTGATTTTAAATGTATAATGATAGATTAATCAGGTATTTCATAAAACAGCTAGACCATAGATGGATTAATCACGTTCAACTACATGCCTGGGCTTTTATTAAAGCGAAAACAATAAATGAAAATAGGAAAATTTGGTTAAGTCTCTCCTTTGACATTATGGCACTAAAGGTCATTTCACAAGATGGCTTCACCAGCCTATGTAATTTTAACGATTTAAATGGTCCTTTATTATAGTTTTAAACAAAAATATAGACTTGCCTATAATAATTTATAAGAATTTAATTTCGAACATATTTATTTTGAACTGTAAGTAAGATCAAAGTAGTTATTACCCTCGGGGATCGTAATAAGTTCATCAATCAAGATGGCTGAATACTGCCCAACCTTTGTCCGAAGTTACTTATAGCAATTTAACAAAGCTATTTTCTTATACATCAGCCCGCAAAAGTCCACTACTGTACATGTGTCGCTTCCCTTATAAGGAGGTATTGTTATACACTACTTGGTAGCAGATTGACGTTTTGAAAACAAGCGGATCGCACTTTCGATGCTACTCCCCATCACCAATCTGGATATTTCACGTGTTGTGTAGAATAAGAATGACAAAGGAGCACACAGTCCACCCGTTAGTATAGATAGTGGTCCATAAACACCTACCTTCTCGATTGAAAATCAAGATTTGAATTCGTTGTCACCTCTGGGGACGAAGATGGAATGCCTCATTACCAGTCAAAAAGAGTATTCGGTTATCTATGTTCACCTTACGACACACAGCAGCATTAAGCTCCTATTTTACGCTGGTATGTTTTGGTATTACTGTTAGAGCAAGAATGCGCGATCGAACTGATCCATTCGTGCTGCAATTATAATATAGCTGCAGCGTGGCTCTACCACGTATATATTTTTTTTGGAAATTAATCAACTTCTCTTAATTGTGAAACGTGGTCCTTCACTGCTGGCCGGATGAGGAAGCTCAAGGTCACACAGCGAGCTATGGAGATGGCTATGCTCGGAGTTTCTCTGCGTAATATACTAAGAAATGAGGATATCCGCAGTAGAACCAGAGTGATCGACATAGCCCAAAGGATCAGTAAGCTGAAGTGGCAATGGGCTGGCCATATAGCTAGAAGAACCGACAACCGATGGGGAAAAAAGGTTCTCGAGTAGCAGCCTCGTACCGGCAGGCGAAATGTTGCCCCCCCCCCCCCACTAGATGGAGTCACGACCTGGTAAAATATGCAGGAAGTCGATGGATGCAGGTGGCTCAGGACCGTGCTTTGTGGCATTCCTTGGGGGAGGCCTATGCTCAGCAGTGGACTTGTGAAGGGCTGTAATGATGATAATGTTGATGACTTAATTTTATATCACACCATATCTTATTACAGTGCGGGGTAGTAATTATAATTATTGGAATTATTATTCAAATAAAATCTCCTCGGTTACAAACTTAAGCTATTAAAGTCCTGACCCTCGACAATAGCCGTGTCAGGTGGCGAAAGTTTCAAAGTCGCTCCGAACTATTAAAGATATTTATGGACGCAAAATGTTCCCAATAATTGGGCTCCCAGAAATGTTTCGTTCAAAAGCTTACGTAATTTTGATATAATTCTATCCATTTAAAAGCAAAAATATTATTCAATAATGGAAAAGTGGATATAATTATATGATTATCGTAAATAGATATAACGCATTAATAGTAAAGAGGTTAAAGATGCTGGCGATGTTTTGGTATGTATATTCATTACGGATTTTAATACGTAAATGTGATGCAATTTTGTGTACCTATTATATTGTTATGCATTAGAAATAAAAATAAAAACGATGATACGAATGTTATAATGTCCTCCAGAGCGAATTTCGGTCACGGCGGCCAGTCTCAAGTAAAAAGTACAGGATGATAGTGGCCGAGTGTGTGCATAATAGGGTGAGTGTTTTTTTTTTAATATATGGCATACCCGCAAAATGCTACGTGACAGTATAAATAAGTATTTACGAAAATATTTTTATCTAGGTTTAAATTTACGGGTGCCCCGGGTTGAACAAAGTTTTTAAAAAAAATCCGTAATACATGTCATTATTCTTAAAAATACTCTTAAAATGGAATTTTAATAAATAAAACAAAACATATTTTAAAACGCATGCAGAACTTAAAGCGAATCAAATATTATTATTTTTTATGAAATTATAAATCGAATAAAAAAATCGCCATCTATTTATCGACACAACAGACGTAACTGTTAGTTGGCAACATCGAATCTGACAGCTAGGCCCATGTCATAATTATCAAAACTAAATAGTCACAAGTCGGATTCCTTTGCATTTGTGTTATTTTATTTGATTTCTCGCGGATTTGTTATCTTAGCAACGAATAAGCTTTCTAAATGGACTCCGATAATTCTTCTCACCCTATTGACCACGGCCTGAAAATGGATCCCGCTCCCACTTCTTACGATAACCCCTGCACGAACTTGGACTCGATATCCACTGTTAACGATGACGCCAGCTTTCACACTGGCCAGAGTTCTTCGCAGCTCTCAGTAACTCATTCAAGTGGACATTTATGCTGTGTCAATTGTGGTTTAAATGTCACAAAAATACGAAGTCATTTGTTGTTAAAAAACTGTTCTTGTGAAAATAAAAATCCTTTATATCTCAAAAATCCGGACTTTTTTAAAACAAATTCCTTAACCATTTCATTCTTTTGATTGCGTATTATCATTTCCATACGGTTTTATACGTGGGCACCCATGACTGAAGTGTCTATGAACGGTGGCATTCCCCTTTGTTACATATAATTTGATTTTTATGGCAAATCAATAAATCTGAAATTGCATTTATCGACGTTCGTGCGCGTAGCGGTTGCGTGTCGTCGGAAAGCGGCCTAATGCTCTTTTCGGTATTGCTTGCTGACAACTTGCAGATGTGACACACTTGAGAAAAGATGTAAGTAAAAATGCACCAAGATTTATAGCCATTTTCTTATGATCATTCTTAATGGAAATAAAGAAACACACTTGCATTTTTTTTTCCATTTTTTCACAGAAGTTCTGATGACATATTTTAATTTGTAGAACAAATAAATTTATGCATTAGTAGAGAGAGGTATACCTTAAGACAATTTAACAACACACACTCTTACGAACCGGTGTAGACGAAGAAACTTTAAGAAAGACTTTTCGACATCTGCATTTATCCTCGATTATGAATCAATATGCAGATATGTTTTCACTCCTGAGGACTAAGATGGAATTCCTCGTTACTCTACTCTCACCATACGAAACACAGCAGCATTAAGTTAAGCTGCTAGTTTACCTTAGTATTCTGTGATAGCGTGGTCCTTCCCCATTCGAGCCAACCCATTCGTGCGACAACCGTAATATAGCTGCAGCGTGGTTCTACCACATAAAAAAAATATGCTAGATATCTATTTGATCGAATGATTAAAATTAATGCTCGAAGTGATACTTTAGCACGTAAACCCACGCATTAGAAATAATTAGGAATAAGGCTAACAATCGATCACTAGTATATCTGATGGTAAGTGGATGCTGTAGCCCATAGATTACTGCATCTAGTCTTGATTAAGGATCAAAATGTAGATGCGTTGCCACACCTGAAGGCTAAGATGGGATGGGTCTTCGGTTCTCTACATTCACCATATCAAACAAATAATCAATGAGGTTCTATTTTATGCTGGTTTTTCTGTGAACGCGCGATCCTTCCCCGGTCAACTCTTTCCTGCTGCAGCCATAATATAGCCGCAGCTCTACCACGTTAAAAATTAATGAGAACTCCAAATATTGAGTACAATTGACAAACATGGGGTAGAATATAAAAGCTCATTCATGTGTACTTTCATTTGCAGGAATTTCATTACACACACAATAGAAACGACTGACGCTGTAGAACTCACTTTATCATTTCTATTGTGTTATATATTCTTTTATAACTGGCACGCGCTATTCACGTTTGCTATTAATATAAATGAATTAAATGACTCCTATATAAATAGGCATAATTTATATTAAATTCTAGAAATAAAACAAAGAGAACGATGGAACAAATGGTTGTTTGTTTTTCGTATTTAATTAGTGTGCTACCACTGTGACTACGAAACGAAAAGGTCGTGAATTCAAATCTACTGTTTAGACACAATCGTATTACTGTTTCATCAGTCCATAAATTCCATAGCTGGAAATGGACTCGTCCTGTTGTTTTAACCCTTCACCCTTGCCTTTAAGACACCAGTGTTGTAGGGAGGATTTGCCTTAAGCATCACGCTTAGGGGGTTGAGTGAAGTACTTTACGTTGGCGGTTCTTTACACCTGTAGCAAACGAGATTGGTATACCACCATAAATTTCGTAAAAACTGAGGTTAAAACGTACTATCGTTTATTGAAAACCACAAAAGCTTTTAAGCGTTTCCACCTCTACCAACAGTCACGGCAAGTAATAGAGTGGTTAAAGCGAACTGCCTTACACAATAGACAGTAAATATATGAGTACATATAATTTTTTTAAATATACATGTTTAAAATAATATATGGCATTCTAATGCAATTGACATAAATATCCCGGAAGGGGGCCTAAGAAATAATTCTAGTCCAGAGTACTTCCTAATATATTATAACGTTACACATAAGTTCTTTGCCCATAAACTTTCAATGAAGATATTTTATTGCGTCTTCAAAGTTCTTAAATTACATGCAAATACAACAAAAAGTCAACAATTTAAATTTTTTATTAAATTAAATCAATTTAGTCATCACCCAAGAGCTGCTGCCTCATCAAGTATCAGAACTTTGGGAAAACAACATAAGGAATTAAAATTCTGTTTGACAAACTTTTCTTTTCATTTTATTGTAATCGAATTATAATTGTCGTGAGACTTCGTGGAAGGACCACATTATGATTGCAGCACGAATGAGTCTCTCGACCGAGATAGGACCAAGCTCGCATAGAATACCAGCGTACCAACATAAAGCTGACTTACTTCGTATAGTGTATGTGAAGTGAGGTGGGCTGGACTAATTAACTTTATTTACTATGAAAATTATAAGTGAATTAAAAAAAATTAAGTAAAGTGAAAGTTCGTTTGTTACTTAAGTTTTATTAAAATTCCGCGAATTTGCTATTTTTAAGATTTTTGCCTAATAGATTTGATTAGAACATTGATTAGAAGCACAATACTATGTACAAAAAATATTTGTGCAATATAATAGCCATATTATGCCTACATAGCTCAACACCAGAAGTAGGTCAGTGAAGGATCGCTATCAAATCGTTCTCCGAACATCGATCTCGCGGCTTCCAACAACTATGAGGGCAACCCAGCTTTTTGATGTAAAAATATTTACTGTCACAGAGCCGTCGATAATGTCGGCAGGAATTGTTTTTGTGCTATGCATAAAACAGATTTTCCTTTTTTTATCTTTAAATAAAATATTATTCTCCCACTTGGATTTTCTCCTGTATCGTGGAGGTAATATACATTCATAAACACTTATCCAGGCCCGGAACAATTACTTGTAAACCATATAAATACTTGATGCCGTGGCCCATAGACATCTACATTTACCCTCAATTAGGAATTAAAATGCTGATGCGTTGTCACACCTGAGGACTGAGATGGAATGCCTCATTTCTAGTTAAAAAGGTCTCCGGGTGACAAAGCATCTGCATTTGATTTGTAATAGAGGAAAGAAGTACACAAATGTCTATGGGCCGCAGCAACCACTTACCATCACGTGAACTGTGTGATCGTTTTTCACCCTTTTGCTATAAAAAATAGTCTTTTAGAATAAAATAACGAATCTTTAGAGGATTTTGAGTCGAAGTCTGTGCGGGAGCTTACAGCTTATATTATGTTACCGTCCATTTTAGTACGTAGTACTGTATCTAAAATATTTTCAAATCGTAGAAAAAACCATAATAATCTGATTGATTAAAAAAAGGAAGGAATTTTACAGCCCTATTTATAAACATAGACTTGAGCAAGATTAACTTTACTCCTAGTTTAAAGTTTAAAGTGATTAATTTCTGTATTAATAAACAGAGTAAGGAGGGAGTAAACTAATCCGAATATACTCTCGAATAAAAGTAATCCTTGGCGTTACATAGTTTAACGACTGGCCTATGTTCAGCAGTGGACTTGTGAAGGGCTGTAATGATGATAATGATGATGATGAAGCATAGACTTGCTGCGTATTTTGACATTTTGTAAAACTTTACGCACGTTGTAGTTACCTATTAAGTTTGTATTTCGTTACTTCCCTTAATTTTTGTTATTTTAGTTCATTGTCAACATCCTCAAGATGGATAGAGATTATTTAATTGATGATATGAGAGCGATATATGAAATTAATGAAGTGGTTAATCAGATTCCATTAATAAGACGTGTAAAATTTTACAGAATTCGTAAGAATCCACTGGAAGAATTTCAAGAAGCCGAATTTAAAATTAAATACAGATTTTCTCGGAGTACTGCCATTTTCCTTATTGACATGGTGAAAAATGATTTAGCCGGTGATTCAAGAGGTGGATTTATACCACCCCATCTGAAAGTTTTGACTGCCATAAGATGTCAGTCGGTGGAGAGGACACTATGTAACTAGCTACTATCAATTTTATTGGTTTTTACCTACATTTACATTAACATCTTCCATTATCAATAATTTTTATAATCAAGTGTATAATTATTAGTTATTATGATTTCTAATTCAATAACTATTGTTTTTAACAGATACAAGATGATGCAGGAGATCTAAGTGGAATGAGTCAGCTAACAATATCACTTGTATGTAAACAAGTTGCTTTGGCACTAGTAGCACAAAGAGCACAGTGGATTAAAATGTCACAAAGTGATGTGGAGCAGAACCATGTAATTGCAGCTTATTATTCTGTGAACTTAGACTATTGATTGCACACATAATCGAATCCCGAAAGTTGGTTGAAATATTGGACAATACTACATAAATAGGAAAGAATACAGTTCAATAAATGTACATGTAAATTTTATAGCACCTAGCTAGCCCATCTTTGCCATAGAGTTACCTAAAGTTATATCTTAGTTAGATCTCCTTAATCTATTATTTCATATTAACGAAGCTATGGGTACTTTATTCCAGGTTGTGTCAAATGCTAATTTAGAGATCATGGATATAGTGGCACATTAGCGAGGCAGCATACATGACTCAAGAATATTTAATGAAAGGCGCATAAAACAAAGGTAATTGAGCAGTCATAATTTAAAGGCAGGCTTCTCGGAGATTCTGGTTACGCTTGTACTCCTTATTTATTCACTCCTATCCTGCGTCCCACTACACAAAAGGAAGAAATGTACAACCGGTCGCAGATCAGGACCCGAAACGCTGTGTAACGATGCTTTGGAGTGTGGAAGCAAAGGTTTCGGTGTTTACTGCGAGGACTTAATACTAAATTGGAGCATACAAAACTATATATTGTTTCATTGGCAATACTGCACAACATTGCAATGCACAAGCAAGATCTGCTTGAGGATGTGGTAGAAGTAGATGATAGAAATGTTCCAGTCACACAATTAGTAAATAACTCCCTCAGAGGAAATTCAGTACAGCTTTTATTGTCAGATAAAGACTGGCAAAAGTGTTTTAGAGTTGGTTTAAGCTCTATAAAGTTAGCAGTGAAAAGTTAGTAGAAACCTAAAAATTGTATCTAGGAATTTGTAGCTAATTTGTTGCTAATGAGTTGCCAAAATCGCGATTTTGTTGCTCCAACCGGTTTTGAGAAAATCGATTTACTGCTATCTTTACATTTAGATAGTAAAAATTTTCAATCAAACCCACCGTAGCAGATAAAACGGGATAATTTGTTGATATTTAGTTGCTGAAATATAATGCAAAAAATGTTAAAAAACGTCAAAAATAAAAAAAAATTAAAATTAAAAAATCAAAAATTAAAAATAAATAATAAAAATCAAGTTATGTTTTAATACTGATTCTGAAGTTCCAATTAATGAAAATGTTGATGTTGATTAATAAATAGATCAATAACTACCAAACAGCCTACAACAACATAATATCGATCGATAAGCTGTATCAAGTAATAAGTTACAAATAAATGTGTACATGCTGCCTATACGCAACATTTAAAAACAGAACAGCAGTTATATTGTTGCTGTTCAGTTATGGAAGCAGCAAGTCATTAAGAGCCAGAAACAAAATAAAATCGATCAATGAGCTGTTATTAGTTAGTAATTTTTTGTGTACTTGCTATATTTTTAGGAAAATTGTAGGAAAAAAGATAGCAGATATTTTGTTGCTGGTCACTTATGGAAGCATCAAGTCATAAAGAGTCAGAAAAAAAATCGATGGACAAACTGCACCAAGTAATAAATTAATAATTATTTTTGTACAAGCTATATTCACATGAAAATTTTAGAAAAAAAGATAACACATATTTTGTTGCTGGTCAGTTATAGAAACAGCAAGTTACGAGTATAAAGAGCCAGCAACAAAATAAAATAGATTGATAAGGAGCAACAAGTAATTACTATCTACTAACGTGGTGCAGCTTATCGATGGATTTTTTTTTGTTGCTGACTCTTTATGAGTTGTTGCTTCAGTAACTGACCAGCAACAAAATATCTGCTACCCATTTTCCTAAATTTTTTATAAAAAATTAGCATGTACACAATTTATTATTAACTTATTACTTGGTGCTCCTTATCGATCTGTTTTATTTTGTTGCTGTTTCTTTATTACTTGCTGCTTCCATAGCTGACCAGCAACAAAATATCTGTTATGTTTTTTCCTACAATTTTCCTAAAAATATAGCATGTACACAAATAATTACTAACTAATAACGTGGTGCAGCATATCGATTGATTTTGTTTTGTTGCTGGCTCTTTATGAGTTGCTGATTTCATAAGTGACCAGCAACAAAATTCTGCAAACTTTTTTCTCAAAATTTTCACGTAAGTATAGCATGTACACAAAAAATTACTAACCAATAACTTAGTGCAGCTCATAGATCGATTTTATTTTGTTTCTAGCTCATTATGACTTTCTGCTTCCATAAATGAACAGCAACAATATAACTGTTAATCTGTTTTTAAATCTTTTGTCTAGGCAGCATGTACACATTAATTTGTAACTTATTACTTAATACAGCTTATGGACCGATTTTATGTTGTTGTAGGCTTCATTCCTACAATTTTCTTAAAAATATAGCACGTACACAAATAATTATTAACTAATAAAGTGGTGTAAAATTCTAAGGGCTGGTGAGGGTGTGGTTGGAGGACTGCTGTACACCTTTGTTTAATTTATGTTGGGAACTGAAGCGGGTACCGGAAGACTGGTGCAAAGCCGTTATAGTCCCAATATATATAGGAAAGAGGTCGCAGCAGGACTGTAAAAACTACCGAGTTATGGAAGAAACTGATGGAAAAATTTGGGATATGCAAGCTGGATTTAAAAATGGGATGGGGTGTACGGATCAAGTCTTTTCCATGCGCATGATAGCGGAAAAGTTATTGGTCAAAAACCAGAAAGTTTTTTGTGCGTTCATGGACTTGGAAAAGGCTTATGACAGAGTGGACAGGAATGTGTTATGGCAAACACTGAACTCATTTGGGTTGAGCGCGGGCTTGATATAGGCATTAAGGTCTCTTTATAGGGACTCTAGTGCTTGTGTCAGGATCAACGGGATCTACTCGAACTGGTTTGGCATTCATAAATGTGTCAGACAGGGATGTGTGGCTTCTCTGTGGCTGTTTAACCTATTTATGGACAGTTGTTTGCAAACTTTGAAAGTTGAAGAATGTGGGTTGAGAATGGGTGAGTCAACCGTCAAATACCTTTTGTACGCCGATGATCAAGTCATATTTGCATCCTCGGCGGCCGAGTTGCAAATGATGGTTACTTTAATAAATTGGTAATTGAAAGAAAGGGGTATGAAAGTGAACGCAAGTAAGACGAAAGTGATGGTTTTGATCGATTTTATTTTGTTTCTAGCTCTTTATGACTTTTTGCTTCCATAACTGAACAACAACAATATAACTGTTGTTCTGTTTTTAAATCTTCCGTATAGGCAGCATGTACACATTTATTTGTAGCTTATGACTTGATACAGCTTATGGACCGATTTTATGTTGTTGCAGGCTGTTTGGGAGTTATTGATCTATTTATTAATCAGCAGCAATATTTTCATTAATTTGGAACTTCGGAATCAGTATTAAAACATAACTTGATCGTTATTTTATTTTTTAATTTTTGATTTTTTGATAATTTTTGATTTTTTTTACATTTTTTTTACATTTTTTTTACATTATATTTCAGCACGTGCGCCGTGCGCCGCTTGCAGTCGCTCGACGCGTGGGCGAACGGACAGTGGCTTGACAGCAGCGGTGCTGTCGACTAGCGGATTTTTTTTGTGACCGCTGAACGGTTTCCCACGGCCAGTTTTGGGTTTGGTGGCCTAGAATTTGAGTATTTGTGCGCATTTTACTATTGAAAATTTGAGTTTCGTGTAGACCGCCTTGAATTTGTTTGTCTAAGTTGTACGTTTCGTGACAAGAGGCTTGTATTGAATTTGAGTGATTAATGGCTCCACCCTTGGTTGCTCGTCGAGGTGTTCCGCTATGGCCCCCGGCCCCGGGCCTCTTTGTTGGGGCAACTAGGGGCGTGTACACCAACGTTTTGACGCAGAAAATCATATCTAACAATCATATTGAATATATAAATTATATAAAATGCACATAGACAAAAAGCACAGAAAGATAAGTAATTGATGAACTTATTAATATTAAAAAAGTGGTTTTAGTGGCTTATA
The DNA here is from genome assembly GCA_963668995.1 of Parnassius mnemosyne. NCBI lineage: Eukaryota > Metazoa > Arthropoda > Insecta > Lepidoptera > Papilionidae > Parnassius > Parnassius mnemosyne. The sequence goes on along the minus strand of CAVLGL010000001.1, from coordinate 4,597,573 downwards.
TTGTAGATTTATCAAGTCCACATGGAGTGGTAAACACGATAACTTTTGAAAATATCAATTCTTTAACTCAATCTATGTTTTAATCTCGTCGTCTGTCATGTGGGAGGCCATGGAATGTAAATGGCAGTTTAATTTTGTTTTGATTAATTACAATAAAATTTTTTGGCTGCTAAGTGTCGAAAACTTTAGTGTTTTAGCAGCTTTGTATTAATTTATTTTACTAAATAAACTTTGCTTCGCCTTACTAGCTTACTACGCGCTCGGCCGCCGTCGTGCAAAAATATCGATCGCTGTAGAATTACAAAATATTCCAAAAACCATATTTGATACATACTAGTTGACCAAGGTTATTATTTTTATAATCACAGATTTTTATTATAATATATTGTCGCTAAAAGTACGTAGGATTTAAATATAAATATACTTATACGTACCGGCAGTCGAAGTGCAGGGCGCTTGTTTTTTATAGGAGAGGGGGCAAACGAGCATGCGGCTCACCTGGTGGTAACTGCAACACCAGGGAGGGAATTGCAGATGCGTTGCCAGCATTTTAAAAAGGAGTATGCTCTTTTCTTGAAGGTCCCTAAGTTGTATCGATCCGGAAAAATTGCTGGTGGTAATCGATTCCACAAGGAAGTTTTTGAGGAAGAAAATTTCTTCTCAATCGCACAGGGTGGACTACCAAACATACAGATAATATGATAGCATCACGAGTTTTGTCGCGATGTGCGATGGTGAAATTGAGCGACTGGAACTAGTCCAAACAATTCCTCAGAACACTCCCCGTGGTATATCTATACTAATATTATAAAGCTGCAGTGTTTGTTTGTTTGTTTAAACGCGCTAATCTCTGGAACTACTGGTGCGATTTGAATGATTCTTTCAGTGTTGGGTAGTCCATTTATCGAGGAAGGCTATAGGCTATATTTTCTTTTTTCAAAATTAGGGATCCGTAATAAAATTGCTATTTTGAAACACAAGGTGTAAAATCGAAAACCTATTTTTGCGTGCGCTGCAAAAACTATTGACAATAAAACAAAATGATGTACTACAGGTTTGTAGATCCCATTAAGACCTACAAAAAAGTCTGCGAGAACATATATCTAGCTATCATGGTTCAATCACAATAACCGATTTTGTGTTCAAATTAATTATGAAATCGTATGAAGAAAAAAAAACTACGTGAAATATGTATCGTAATATTAATCTGTATCGAAATTAAGCATTATGTTATCAAGAATATTTATGTAGAAGTAAAATACTTTTTGTTTCATCTCAATCGGATATTTCGTTTAAAAGTTATCACGTGTGTAAGATGTTAAGAGTTGGTACCTATTAATGAGTTATGGACCATAGAGTTTTTTATCAACATAAAATCCTGTAATAATCTTTTTCGAAATATAGTAAGTAAGATCTTTGAAGAGTATAATAAATACATTTCTAAAATAACTCTCCTAAGGAAATCCACGCGCGCTTGATGCAAGCAAGACGAGACGCTGGCGGCGCGGCGGCGGGCGAGACGAGGAGGCCGCGCTGGCTGGCCGCCTGTCGCTTCCCCCCCCCCCGCCGCGCCGCCCGCGTGTTTTGGTTTACAAGGTACCATGCCGCGCGGCTCAGACGCGGGGTCGGCTCCCTACGGAACGGTTGAAAGCAGCGTTGCGTTTTTTGAAATCATTTACGATCGTTCCTTTGACATATATTTCATACGACTTTTAATAATTACTCACCTTACGTTTCTTTTACCTGATTACTATGTTTCAGTTTATTTTAATTTAGTTTTAATTTTATACGGTTTTTCTTTTATCTCTTTACTATTGTGCCTAGAAAAAGAACTCAGCTTTCTAGGCAGACTGCTACTGCAAATCGATTGCGACTTCTACGAAGCAATGAAACACCCGAAGAAAATCTGCACAGGTTGGCTACTCAACGAGCGATCAGTGAACAAAACCGTTTTAGGGAATCGAGTGTTGAACGTTCGCAGCGGTTAGTCTCACAAAATATCCGTACTTCGGCGAATCGACAACGGGAATCAAGTGCTGAACGTTCTCAACGTTTAGCCGCACAAAATTCCCGAACTTCGGCAAATCGCGAGCGGGAATCAAACGCTGAACGTTCTCAACGTTTAGCTACACAGAATTCCCGCACTTTGGCAAACCGGCAACGGGAATCAAGTGCTGAACGTTCTCAACGTTTAGCTACACAGAATTCACGCACTTCGGCAAACCGGGAACGGGAATCAAGTGCTGAACGTTCCCATCGATTAGCACAGCAAAATGCACGAACAGCAGGGAACAGAACTCGCAGGCAATATAATTTATTGAATTCAGCATTCGCTTATGATTATACCCTTGACTATGCTGAGCTAAATGGTACTAATATTTGCAGAATGAATAAAATATGTAATTCATGTCAAGCAAAAAAAATGGCCGGCTGAAGCTCCTTGACTGTGTTGTAGTGGTGGCAAAGTAAATATTCCTAAAATTCCAGCACCAACATCAATTCTTAAAGATCTAATATCAGGCTCACGTCCATCTTCTAAGCATTTCTTAAATCACTCTAGACAATATAATACTCTGTTTCAGATGACTTCATTTGGTGCCAAAGAAATTCGTGAAGGAAAATGTATGCCCACTTTTAAAGTCCAGGGGCAAGTTTACCATCTAATCGGTAATTTACTTCCACCTGAAGGCGCACAACCCGAATTTTTGCAAATATATTTTATTTCCCATACAGATCAGATATCTTTACGCTCAAATTTAAACCCAACGTTAAAAACCGATCTTATCGACGCTCTCCAAACATATCTTCACGATCACAATACTTATATTCAAAGTTTTAAATATAATCTCGAAAACAGACCAACGAATGATTTTAAACTTATCATTCATGCTGATGTGAAACCTCCTAATGAACATCGAGGTCGATATAACGCGCCCATGGTAGATGAAGTAGCTGTTCTTTTAATAGATGAAGACAAAGGTCCCCGAGATATAGTGTTAAATACCAGAGACGGGCGCCTTCAGCGAGTTTCTGAAATACATAGATCTTATGACCCACTTCAATATCCTTTACTGTTTCCCTTTGGAAATGACGGATATTGTATAAATATTCCACAGCAAAATACTGCTGCTAGATCTAAAACTATATCATGTATGCAGTTTTATGCATTTAGACTCATGGTGAGAATAAATAACTTTAACAGCATACATTATTTCAAAGGATTATTTAATCAATACTTTGTTGATATGGCGGCAAAAATGATTTCTGAGAGGCTTGACATCATAAAAAGAAATCAAAAAAAATTAAGAGCAGAAGAGTACATTCATTTAAGAGATGCCGTGGTTAATGATGGCAATGTAGACGCTTCTAATGTTGGCCAGCACGTTATATTGCCATCGTCATTTACAGGATCTCCTAGATACATGAATGAAAAAAGTCAAGATGCCATGATCTATGTTAGGAAATTTGGAAGACCAGATCTCTTTATAACATTCACATGTAACTCCGAATGGCCGGAAATAAAAATTGAGTTACTACCCGATCAAAATTCTTACGACAGACATGATTTGATTTCTAGAGTATTTCATTTAAAACTAAAAAAAATGATAGACCTATTAACGAAGAAAAATATATTTGGACCATCGAAAGCCTTCGTTTATAGTGTAGAATGGCAAAAAAGAGGTTTACCTCACGCTCACATTTTGTTGTGGCTGGCTAACAAAGTGCAACCGGATTCCATAGATACAATAATATCGGCTGAAATACCTGACAAACAACAAGACCCAATGCTTTATAACATTGTCACAAAAAAAAAAGATACATGGACCTTGCGGATTTCACAATCCTGCGTCAGCATGTATGAAAGAAAACATTTGCTCTAAAAAATACCCCAGGCAGTTTATTTCTGAAACACAAACCGGGGGTGACGGTTACCCAACCTACAAGCGCCGTTCACCAGATAATGGTGGAAACACCGCAATAATTCGTGTCAAAGGTACAGAAATGAGAGTGGATAATAGGTGAGTTGTTCCCTATAACCCTGTGCTATCACGAAGTTTCAATGCACACATTAACGTAGAGTTTTGCCAATCGGTCAAAGCCATTAAGTACATCTGTAAGTATATCCATAAAGGTTCTGATCAAGCCACATTTTCGTTACAAAATAATAACGATGAAGTAGAAAAATATTTAAATGGTCGCTATATAAGTTCCTCGGAAGCACTCTGGAGAATTTTCCAATTTCCGATTCATGAACGTTTTCCGGCAATAGTTAATTTAGCAGTTCATTTAGAAAATGGACAAAGAGTTTATTTTTATAATAATGAAAATCTTCAAGATCGCGTCAACAATCCTTCATCAACGACACTTACAGCGTTCTTTGATCTTTGCAAAAGAGACGATTTTGCCAAAACCCTTTTATATCACGAAGTACCCCAGTATTACGTATGGGAAAGAAATTCATTTTCTAGAAGAAGACGTGGACAAGATGTTGAAGGATATCCCGGTATAAAAAAAGACTCAACTTTAGGTCGTGTCTACAACATTCATCCGACACAAACTGAATGTTACTATTTAAGAATGTTACTGCATCATGTTCGCGGTCCAATGTCATTTGAACATCTAAGGACAGTAAATGGTGTTATTTTCAATACTTATCAAGGAGCTTGCAAGAAATTAGGTTTACTGCAGGGAGATGAACATTGGCAAAATACTATGTCAGATGCTGTCATGTCCGAGCCGGCTCCAAAATTAAGAGAATTATTTACCATAATCCTCATATTTTGCCAACCATCTGATCCCTTGCAGCTATGGAACAAATTTCGGGAAGATTTGTGTCAAGATATATTATACAGAATGCGTAATGAGACCCAGGATATGACATTAGCATATAGTGATGACATATACAATGATGGACTTATCATAATTGAAGATAAGATTCATGAGATTTGTGATAAATCATTAACTGATTTTGGGCTTCCTGCAACAAAAAGGAATAACACACACCATAATTTGGATCCTTTAGAAATAGCGTTGCGGAAGCCATACGATGTAAATGAATTAAATGAGTATATTACTGTAAATGAACCCAAGTTAGTTAATGACCAGGTGATGGCATACAATAGTGTTATTCACAGTGTTCGTTTCAATGAGGGAAAAATATTTTTTTTGGATGCTCCAGGCGGAACCGGCAAAACTTTCATTATTAATTTGATATTAGCAAAAGTAAGGTCTCAGGGAAAACTAGCTTTGGCAGTAGCGTCATCAGGAATCGCTGCAACTTTATTAGCTGGTGGACGCACAGCTCATTCCACTTTTAAACTGCCCCTAACCGTTTCGTTACAGAAAGATAGCGTGTGCTCTATTCGTAAAAATGGCCCTTTAAGAAAAATTTTGCAAGACGTCACTTTAATAATCTGAGATGAATGTACCATGATTCATAGAGCTCACGTAGAGGCTCTAGATAGGACTCTTAAAGATATTAGAAGTTGTGATAAAATCATGGGTGGGATTACTGTCATGTTTGCTGGGGATTTTCGGCAAACTTTACCAGTAGTTGTAAGAGGAACTAGAGCAGACATTGTAAAATCTTGCCTCAAAAGTTCTCCGTTATGGAAATTTGTTCAAACCTTAAATCTATCTACGAATATGAGAGCACATTTGGGGGGAGGTAGTACAAATTTTCCTTTGAAGTTACTTTTAATTGGAGACGGAAAAGTACCTCATTTTGAAAATAAAATAGCTATTGATCAAGATTTAGGAGAAAAAAAGACTAGCATTGAGAGTTTAATATCAAAAGTTTACCCAGATATCGTCGAAATAGAAAATAAAGATTATCAGTGGATGTGTCAACGAGCAATATTGGCGGCGAGAAACAGTAGTGTTGACGAAATTAACGATTTAATTTTAGCTAAACTTCCAGGGGATATAGTCACCTACACTTCTATTGATAATGTAATGGATCAAGAAGATGCAGTCCATTATTCACAGGAATTTCTTAATTCTTTAAACCCGAGTGGCCTCCCACCACATTCTCTCAAGTTAAAAATTGGTGCCCCAATTATTTTACTTAGAAATCTTAAGCCACCAAATTTATGTAACAGTACTCGACTTCAGGTTAAATTTCTTCGCAATAACGTGATCGTTGCAACAGTTTTGACTGGTCCAACGGTTGGTCAAACAGTACTTATACCTCGGATCCCAATGATTCCAAATGATTTACCTTTTCATTTTAAAAGAGTCCAATTCCCAATTAAATTATCTTTTGCCGTAACGATTAATAAATCACAGGGGCAAACATTTAAATATGTAGGATTAGATTTACGGCAAGACTGTTTTTCGCACGGCCAACTATATGTCGCGCTGTCAAGATCAGGTTGCGGAAACAATCAATATATTCTTCTGCCACAAGAAAATAAAACGAAAAATATGATTTACTCAGAAATACTTTAAAATAATATTTTAACCCGGTTTAAAGTGGACTGTGACTCCCGCCTGTAGTCGTAATTCTTATGTTTCTGGCTGAATGTCGAACAGACAGACAGCTATTGCCTGCGACTTATACAATTTAACTTAATCTATATTTTTCTTAATATTATAAAGCTGAAAAGTTTGGTTGTTTGTTATGAATGCGGTAATCTCGGGAAATACTGATCTGATATGAAAACTGTTTAAATATTCAATAGTCCATTTATTGAGGGAGGCTATAATATAGGCAATATTTTATCTCGGTATTTCCACGGAAACGAGAAAAACGCGGGTGAAACCGCGGGGCACAGCTAGTGGGATATAATACGCAAAGAGATGCAACATCTCTTCGCATTCTGTAAAAAATTGTACAAAATGGACTATTTTGAGGTTTGTGGTATTACGGATATGCAAATTAACTTGATCTGTATTTATAGGTAAATTCGGTGGATAAATACTTCAGGGCTTTAATAGAACAATTGGAGAAGTTATGAGAATATAACTTCAATAAGAAATACATAATTTGTGGAAACATCAACATTGATTTGCTGAAAGACACGAAACGACGGTCAGAGTTTTGATACCGGCTTAAATGTTACATATTTACACCACTGATATCTTCAGTATCATAAATTAAGGGTAGTGCACAATCTTGATTGGACAACTTACTAACAAATCTCCCCGATGCTTGTATTAATGACACGAAAGTGCATCACAATGGTATTTGAGATGTGCATGCAGCAATTTTTTGCAAAGTTTCTCTTCAATCCCGCGGTCAGAAAAATAAAGATCACACAGTCGTATTGAAGGAACTAAGTGTGTTTAACGAGACAAAGAATACCATTTTTAGATAACACGTTCTAAAGCATGATTGGAATCGGTATGGATAAATTGCTTTTTGAGGCAACTTAGTGGAAGTTTTGTACAAAATTACAGAAAAATTACCAAAAAAGTTAAAACCATTAGTAAACAGTCTCTGAAGTGAACCACAAGGTTAATTAATAATCTAACAAAATGAAACACTTTCTTATCTCGGCACGTCGTTCTGTTACAGCTATGTGTAAGTACACAATATGTTATGTAAGAACACATAGCTGACGTGAAGCACCAACGTTCCGGGAAGTCTGCAGTTTGTGATCGTATCTTAGACAGCCCCCGCCATTACATTATAAAAACATTGATAAACCACAAATTATTGTGAAAGAACATCGATTCCTGTCAAGGATGATACGTGAGGCTATTGAAATTAAAAAACATCCTAATTTCACCTGCTTGGGATCTTGTAATTAAAACTAAACCCAAGCGTACCACTGGAAGACTTCAAGAAACAGTAAGTTCATTCTGCGTAGATCAGACCAAAATTAATAATTAAAAAAGCTGGTACTCCGGGTTAACTCTGACATCGGGACGTCAATTACCTCAGTCCCCCGTGGCCATGGGTGCTGTAAAGCACCCGAAACGTTGGAAATCAATAAAAAAAGTTAATTAAACGCGATAGAATCCTTAAAAGTAGTTTTATTCAATAAATAATGACTGTATATCCATTGTACATTCTGTAAAAAAATTTAGCATCCATATAGATTCTCTTCTTAATTGGAAACAAGATCATCTTCTTGTTATGCTTTACGAAGCTTAAGAAAGGAGCTAACAATGAAGTAATTATAAATGCTATATTATGCTTTAGTAGAATCTCGTCAAAGATACAGGAAGGACATCTTAGGAAGGCATTTATTATACAAAAGAAAGCAATAATAACAATGATACGCATACCCCAAAGACAGTCGTGCCAAGAACACATGTCAAACCTAAAAATACTTTCTGTATTTACATTCTATTTCTACTTACAAACTTTGTTAAATATTTAGACAGATATGAATCCACAGAAGAAATGGTAAGGCGTCATGACACCAGGCGTAAATATATTGTGAACCTGATACAGCCTTATCTAGAGATAATTAAACATTGTGCAGGATGTCAAGCGGTCTGACTATTTAATAAATTACCAAATTATTTAAAATGCATAATAAATGTGATCCAATTTAAAAGCAGATTTAGCTGGTATATTTTGCAAAATAGTTTTTATAGTGTAGAACAATATGTAAATTCTAACTGTAGGAAATAATAAATTTGGACTGATGATAAAATATAGTTAAATAACTGACATATTTATTTTTGTAATTTTATTATTTTGACATATTTCTTTATTGTAATTTTATATATTTGACTTATTTCTTTATTGTAATTATATTGTTTCCTATTATTATAATTTTAGTTTTTTGATTTGGATGTTTGATTGAATATTGCATACGTGATAATGTTATTTTTTAAATCTTATTGAATTGACTTGTAATTTCTAACATAATGTATTTGTTATTAATGGAATAAAAAAAATATAGCAGATCTTTCTGGTGGTCATGATAGGGTGAGGAATTCTCTAACGCCTTCATCAAGCGGTGACAGTCACCATATAATTAAAAAAGTCAGATAACATATTATAAGTAAATATAACGTAGCCATCTCAGATTCCGTCAGTCTCAAATAGTCATCTAAATTTAATATATTATACTTACTACTTAGTGTAATATTTAACACTAAGTTTGGCGGTGTAAGAATATTTACTTATCCATATCGCCCCGTGGGTGTCGTAAGAGGCGACAGAGAGAAACTGAAATGGGAGTTAGGCAGCAGCATATTCCTGATAACAACAAGAAATTATAAAAATCTAACTCTTACAATTATTTCTTTTGCGGCAGTAACGCGCCGAGTATCAGCTAGTTTCTAAAAAAAAACTTCCTAAAAATATTTCTTAACAACCCAAAAATAATGTTTCTGAAGCTAAGAAGTTTTCAATTCTGACGTGCAGTGAATTAATTTTACATATTTCGTCGCGTTAAAGTTTTAATTACTACAAATAGCCGATGTTTTAAGTGTTTTGCGGATGATATGTTGACGGTGGACTTAATAACAATAATAATAAATAATCTTTATTTCGGATAACAAATGAAATCCATATCAGACATATTATAAAAATCACAAAATAGTAATAATTAAATTATTATTATTGCTTAATATCCTATAATCATATAATTAAACATATCAGATATTCTGATGACATATCTAATTCATCCGAGTAACCTTCAGTTTTAAGAGTCTATACCAACAACTGAAGACTGTTGGTGTATTCCAGTGATACATTTCAGAAAGAAGGAGCCAAAGTGCTCCGTTTTGCAGTGAAGAGACACGCTTTTGTATTGGAGGCCTTGAAATTCACAAGATGGGCATCGCCCAGGCCTTTTTTTTTTTTTTTGCGGATGGAAAATCGTCAAATGACGCCTTTCGCTCTGGGTGGAGCGGAAGGGAGTGTCAGACTTTTACTGACTAAAAACCATCCGTGTTCCTTCAGTGCCCTTACGTTCCGGAGCCGCGGTATCTCTTTCGAACAGCCCGCAGCCCCGGCAGGCGTCGGCCCTTGCGGGCCCCTTCACGCTGCTGACAGCTCTTTGAGGCGCGCGTGGAACAAAACGCGCCGTCGACACGGCCTGTCGTCGTTAGACGGACGGACGGCGAGCTACCCATTGCTCGCCGTCCACAGGCCCGCGCCTACGGTGGCCGGGGGCCACGACGTAGCCCCCGACGCCCGGAGCGTCTCCCGCGGCGGCCGGGAAGGAAAGTTGCTGCTCTCTCCTTCTCCCGCTCCGCCACCTCCTTCGCTAGCATCACTGCTTCGCAGAAGGTGCTGACGGCATCCCATTCCGTCTCGCTCCGGACCATGGCTTCGACCAGGGCCGGACGCGAGAGGTCGCCGCCGCCTATCGCCGCTACGAGGACACGGCGGTGCTCCGTCCAGGCAGGGCACACCTCCACGGTGTGCTCCACCGTGTCCTCCGGTCGATCCTCGCAGTGGGAGCACCCGGGCGTTTCCTCCCGCCCGATTCGGTGCAGGAACCACCCGAACACACCGTGTCCGGTGAGGACCTGCGTCAGGCGGAAGGTGAGGACGCCGTGGCGTCTCTCAAGCCACTCCTCAAAGAGGGGTCTTATCGCCGCTATAGTGGCGTGCCCAGCACGGGGTTGCGACAGTCGCTCTCTCCATGTCGCAATGAGATCATGCCGGAAGTCTGTCCGCTGCACGACAACTTGCCGCGGCAGCGGGGTTTCCCCCCGGCATAGTGCCTCCGCGCGCCATTTGTGCAGGCGCGCGAGGACTATCGCTTCCAGATCCCATGGCGGCAATCCGGCAATGTGGCATGCTGCCTCGCGGGAGATCGTGCGGTAGCCGTGAACCATTCTTACGGCAACCACCTTTTGGGGCGCGTTCAGGTGGTGGACGGCAAGCCGCGCCAAACCACGCGCCCACACCGGGGCCCCGTAAAGGGCCATGGATCGCACAATCCCCGCGTAGAGCCTCCGGCAGGAGGCGTTTGGCCCCCCCAGGTTCGGCAAGAGCCGCCTGAAGGCAGCCCCGGTCCGTTCCAGTTTGGGAGCCAAACGTCGGAAGTGCTCAACGAAGTTCCATCGGCCGTCGAGGACGAGTCCTAGGTACTTCAACGTCGACTCGACGCCGATGGATACCCCTCCTACCATCGCTGAGGATCCCGGTGGTGGCCTGTTCCGAGGACCATGGAAGTGCATGGCCTCGGACTTGTGCAGAGCCACCTCAAGACCCAGCTGCCGGATCCTCTCAAAGATTATCGCAACCCCGCGTGTCATATATTCCGCCGCCGCCTCGTACGACCCCCCCTGTGCCAGTACCAGCGTGTCGTCAGCGTAGGAAACTACGCTGACGCCGGTAGGGAGGTCGGCGCGCAGCACCCAGTCGTAACCGATGTTCCACAGGGGCGGCCCCAGAACCGAACCTTGTGGGACACCGCACGACATCTCTCGCCGGTTCCTCTCACCGTTGCGACCGGGGTAGATGACGGCCCTATCCGTCAGATAGTCCCTGACTATACGACGGAGATAGGTCGGCACCCGGTGATACCGGAGTGCCTCCCTAATGCAGCTCCAGGGCATGGAGTTGAAGGCGTTGGCGATGTCGAGAGACACCGCCAAAACAACCCCCCCCCCTGGCCACTGCATCCCCCGTCGTGAGGGCTCTCACGCGCATGATGGCGTCCACCGTAGAGCGCCTCTTGCGGAAACCAAACTGGTGTTCCGCAAGATCCGGCCCCGTCCCCGCAAGGTGCTCGGCGAGGCGGTTTGCAATGACTCTTTCAAAGAGCTTGCCCACCTCGTCGAGCAGCACCACGGGCCGGTATGCGGACGGAGAGTCCGCAGGGCGCCCCGGCTTCTGAATGAGGACCAGCTTCCCCGTCTTCCAACGAAGCGGGAATTGTCCTCTCTCCAAGCATGCGCTTAGGAGCCCCTCCAGTCGGGACCCGAGAGCCTCCGAGGCCAGGACCCAGGCTTTGCCAGGCAAGCCATCGGGTCCTGGGGCGGTATTCCTGGCCTTAAGCCTACGTACCGCCACTCTCAGGTCTACCCCGGTCCCTTCCGGGATGCCGTCGTCGTCGTCCTGGTGGTCCGCTTCCGGCACCGCAGGTGGCGGAGCCATAGGCGGGGGCGGGTGTTCCCCTCGCGCAGGAAACAGAGCGCTCACCACGTCCTCCACGAGCTGAGGCCGAAGACTGCGTCAGCGGGGGAGCCCAGGTGCGGAGTTTATCCCGCACCATCTTGTAAGGGAGCCCCCACGGATCTCTGTCGAGAGTTTCCAGCATCTCCTCACGGGCCCGATCCTGGGCCCGATCCCGGGCCCGCATGACAGCCTCCCGGAGAGCGGTCTTCGCCGCTCTGTATCCCTCGTACAGCTCCGCCTCAATGGCTGCCGCATTCGGTGGACGAATGCGGAGCCTGCGATGCCTGGCGTACAGGTGCCGCGCGGCGACACACGCCTCGCGTAGAGACGTCAGCTCACGCGACCACCAATACACCTGGCGCCGGGCGCTTCCTGGCCGGACGCGGGGCATTGCCACGTCACATATCTCGGACATGGCCTCCTGAAACCACCCTGCCTCATCATTGACGTCGGCAGGCCTATGCGGTGATGACACCCAGGCCTGCACGATCGAGGCTTCCAGGAGGAGCTCCCGGTCCAGCTGCTTCAGCGCCCAACGCGGACCACTCGGGGCCTGTTGGACTGGCGCGCTCGAGGGCTGGGTGGAGACGTTAAACCGGATGTACCGGTGGTCGGAATAGGTCTCCACCCCCTCCATGACTCGCCAGTCAATGGCACGCGGCGACAGAGCGGGGCTAGCGAACGAAATGTCCACCACCGACTCGCCCCGCATCCGCACACACGTGGGGACAGAACCCCGATTTAGGACGACCAGGCCTGTCTCCAGAGCCCAGTCTTCCACCATCCTACCCCGCACATCTGTACGACGAGAACCCCAAGCCAAGTTCTTGGCATTGAAGTCCCCGAGGACAAGCACGGGGAGGGGATAGCTTCCGACGACGACTGCTCTCAGCTCTGCAAGAGAGTTGTGGAGCTCGGCGAGAGATCGGTTCGTGGAGAAGTACACCCCCACAACGACGAACTCCCCGAACCGTGCTGCTACGCACCCCTGACCCCTCCTGATACCTTCAAGGGTCGGGGTACCGGCGGCGGCCGAAGAAATGATGGCCACTGAGCCGTTAAGGTCCGCCACCCAGTCCTTCCTAGGCCAGACAGAATACGGCTCAGCGACCACAGCGATGTTAATCGACCACTGCGCCATGCTCTGGAGCAACAGATCCTGAGCGCAGGCGCAGTGGTTGATATTCGCCTGGAGGAAGCTTAATGGGGCCGTTATAGGCATTCCATTTCAGCTTCCTCCACGGGGCGCCCCTCTGCAGGCGTCGGTGTCGCGGCGGCGGCGGCAGTTGCAGCTGCGGCGGTGACCATAGAGGCGGTGGCGGCGGAGGAGGGCCCTCCCCTACACGCGGCCTTGGCCTTGGCGGGTGACACGCAGGCCCTGCTCCCGGCCCAGTGATCGGCTGGCTTGCCGGTCGCCGCACATGCATCACAGTGCGGCGTGGCACAGCAGGTCGCCGATATGTGACCGGGCTGACAGCAGCGGAAGCAGAGGCCACTGCGGTCAACCTCCGAGGCGCATTTCGCTGATACGTGATGCCCCACGAGACAGCGGTAGCACCTCAGAGGTCTGGGCTCCAGCAGCTTAACCTGCGCTGAGACCCAGCCCACCAGAAGCCTTCGGCCCTCCACTATGGTTTTGGCCGCCGTAACAGGGCAGCACACCGTGGCGGCATACATACCCTGTTGGTCCGGGCGTATGGCGCCTGACCTGACCTGGTCAGTAGTGCACCCCCCGGACCTGGCGACGGCGGCCACCAACTCCTCCTCCGATACCGAGTCGTCCAGACCCATGATGCGCAGGTCTGCGCATCTGACGGGCCTGGACACTCGGGCCTCGTCCGCGTTCAGGGACGCTCTGAGCTTCGCAGCCAGAGCGTCCGCAGTCGCGCCACTGGATTCCCCGGGGATCTCCAGCATACGGGCCCCCGTCTGGGTGACTTTGAGCCGGAGGCCCCCAGTGATCCCGAGCTCTCCGAGATCCACCGCCTCTTTCGCCCTCGCGAGCAGATCGCGGTAGGTAACGCCCTTCTTTTCCGCGTCCGGCTGTAGTGTAATCACTACAGCTGCGGTCTTCGGGGCGCGGAGCCTAGCCGCGATCTTGCGCGCCCTGAACTGGCGCTGCCGCTCCTGCTCTTTGGCCTTTTTGGCTGCCTTCTTCCCCTTCTGTTTGTCCCCGACCACCTGCCAACCGGCTTCTGCCGCGGGAGGTGTAGGGAGCTGGGGGGGCGGTGACGCTTGAGTTCCACACATAAATTATTCCATTGGCCTATTTAAACATTGTTAACAAGTGCATGCAAGCGTAGCGCTCGTAAAAGCAAACGTGTGGGGTGGGATCAATGTCAACGTTCCCACATTTTATATATGAAATTCATTGCCATGATTAAAGTTATTTATGCTCTAGTAACAAATGCAAATAGAACACATCCACGTTGCCAAATAAACAGAGAACCCAGCTATTTTACATGCACTTTATACATGGTAGAGCCATGCTGCAGCTATTATAATAGTATAGTTGTAGCACGTATGAGTCGGCTCGACCGGGGAAGGACCACGCTCTCACAGAATACTAGCGTAAAATGGTAGCTCGACACTGCTGTGTTTCGTATGGTGAGTGTAGAGAACCGGAGATCCATTTTACTGGAAAAGAGGTATTTCATCTTAGTCCTCACAGGTGCCGACGCATCTGCATTTTGGTTTTTTATTGAGGATAAATGTAGATGTCAATGGGTCACAGCAACCACTTACCATCAGATGGACTGTGTGCTCGTTTGTCACCGTATCCTTTAAAAAAATACTAAAGGAGAAGGAGATATCTCCATAGATTCTTGGGCCGAAGTGTTAACAAGAAAAAGTAAGATCATTTGAAAGCGTATATATAAACAATTCATAGCTGAAAATCTGGAATGATTTGTCACTCTAGGCGCTGAGCAATTGGAGAATAAGTAAAAGTGATATTATCTATTACCTACACTGTAACAGGTGATTTTTCACTGTTATTACACTGTAACAGGCTATTTTTCACTATAATTACTTAAAGATATAAAAGCAGGATCAGTATAAAGTCACGAAAAAAAGCTGTGGTTAGTAATGGAATGAAATGGTGAAACGATTAACGAAAGTTAAAACAACAACAACTAAGTGAAGTGAATATTAGGGATATCGATCTGAGATAGATTACTTGAATTGTTGTTGTAACTGTTACTTGTTGGAAATTTCATATTTTGTATTTACTATGTTGTATATATGTACGCAATTTTTTTTATCTCCCTAGTTAACACAGAAATATAATCGAAAATAGATATTAAAATGCTTAATTTAATCGAGAATCGATTATATTGCGCTCGTTTCAAATCGAACCGAAAATCTATCTTTTTCTTTTAAGTAAATAGTTTGAAGTTTGAACTGTCAAGTCAACTTTCAAATTGAGAAGTCCTCTATTGGAAGATAACGTTCAGAAAAGAAAATTTCACTAGCGTATTCTTGATGATAATCGATTTATTGCCATAAATAATACACTACAATCGATTTTCTAACTTATTTCTAATTTTATTGTTTTTTTGAAATCTAGATTGTAAAAAGAGCTACTTTTTTGTACTTTATTTAAGAAAAATTTGGCCAATTTTTTAAAGTATAAACCAATTACATAAAAGTTGCCGACAAACTGGCTTACAGTTTGGCAACGTTTGAAATGTAAACAATGTAAAACTCTTTCTAAGAATAAATAAAAAAAAACTTCAGGCCCAAAAATCCCATTCTCCTTTATACCTAAGTTTGAATTCTTTTCGGAGCCCAGAGTCAGGGTTTTTGCTAAAACTTAATTAGCTAAGATCTGTGTAATAAAATCAAATGATGTGTCTTAACTAGTTTGAAGAGCACCTCCTGACCTCCCTTAATTGCGTGCACTTCCCAACACTATCAATATCAATATCTACGGTGATGTGTGGTGACGGGGCTAGTGCACATAATTGGGGAATAGCGGGAGGTAATATTTGAACTAGGTAAGTCACATCATTTTATTCTATTACGTGGGTCTAGCAATCCGTAAAGAGATTAATTGTAACATTTATAAATAATGAATTTCCGTAAAGTAACGTCTGTTTGTATTAATAGCCTAGAGGTCCTAGAGTATAATGTGATATTATTTTAATCATCATCATCATTACAACCCTTCACAGGTCCACTGGTGAACATAGGCCTCCTCCAAGGAATGCCACAAAGCAAGGTCCTGAGCCACCTGCAACCATCGACTTCCTGCATGTCTTACCAGGTCGTCAATCCATCTAGTGGGGACTCGAGAACATTTTTTCCCTATCGGTTGTCGGTTTTTCGAGTTATATGGCCGGCCCATTGCCACTTGAGCTTATAATTCCGTTGGGCTATGTTGGTCACTCTGGTTGTACTACGGATATCCTCATTTCTTAGTTTATCACGCAGAGAAACTCCGAGCATAGCACTCTATATAGCTCGCTGAGCGACCTTTATCTACCTCATGTAGCCAGCAGTGAAGGACCACGTCTCAGTTCCATAGGTCGTCATTAGTTTTAATAGAACTACAATATAAATAGATTGTTTATTTTGTATAGACTAAAAATAATACTTATTGAAAGTCATTTGCTACTGGTTTAGAAAATACCTGTATCCTGGAAAGAATCACGGCACGGCAGCGCCTGCGAGGAGGGTGAACGCAGGCCCTCGTGCCGCTGCCGCGGCTACATCGGCCTGCGCTGCGAGCACGACGTCGACGAGTGCGAGGACGAGCCCTGCCTCAACGGAGCCACCTGCCTCAACGAGCCAGCAAGAATTCTAGAGGGATATTTCTTTTAAGAGAACATTTTAAAAACATGAATTATGTTAAACAATTAACTATACAAGTCATATAAGACATAGATTGCTAAATAGCACTTTATTTCCAGGGGTTATCCATAAATTGCTTGACATATTATAATAATTCTTTTTATTCAATCGTGTGACTCTAACATTGCATTCTAAATTTTCTTTTCTTTAATTCTTCATATACGTGGTAGAGCCATGCTGCAGCTATATTAGTAGTATATTTGTAGCACGTATGGGCCATCTCGACCGGGGTAGGACCACGCTCTCACAGAATACCAGCGTAAAATACCAGCTTCATGCTGCAGTGTTTCGTATGGTGAGTGTGGAGAACCGGAGACCTTTTTTACTAGAAAAGAGGCGTTTCATCTTAGTCCTCACGGGTGACAACGTATCTGCATTTTGATTCGCAAACGAGGATAGATGTAAATGTCTCTGGGCCACAGCAACCACTTACCATCAGGTGGACTGTGTGCTCGTTTGTCACCCTATCCTTTAAAAAAATAAAATAAAAATATCAGTCCGTGAGTCTTCTGCTGGGCATAAAATGCCTCTCCCATTGTAGGGAGAAAAAGCCTTAATTGCCCTTCATGTACAATCGCAATACCATGGGTGCAATTTTGAATCTGCTGCTTCTTTCTGGTGTAAGAATTTTACGACTAGCGTATTAATATGGTTCATGAGAAGTTTTTCACGGGACGGGGCAAAATCAGTTATTGGGTTTATCTGTCAAGAAGTTCTCAGTAGCAATCCGGAGTCGGGAAGTTGGTGCTGCTTCGCCCTCGTGCCTAGGAAAGCATGTATAAGCCGTTAGAGCTGCGCCTGATCTCTCTCCTGATAACGGTCCAATCGCAATAAAAGAGTGAGGAAATATTTGTGATTAAGTAAATTTAGCCATGGAACGAAAAGACCAGATCTCCTGCGTGGCAAGGTGCTAGAGCTATTCTATAATTACCAAAGAACTTCAAAACTTTGATAGCGTGAATTACGCTCCGGTGTGTTTCGCTTGAAGCGCAACGACAGCAGCCACACATAAACTCGGTTGATGGGCTAGTCTTCTTTTAGAGTGACAGCCGTGACCAAAATTCAGTCTGGAGGACATAAGTATCATAACGTTGTACTTAGGAGTAAACTACCCGTTTATCAATTTGGTAAAATAGTTTTCGAATGTTCAAAGTTCTGTTTGCTGCCAAACAGTTATTTTAGCAGCACCACTACATTTGTGCAATAACGCAAATAATTATGTAGCAATAAATGAAGCATCGCACTTTATCAGTGTTCTTGGAATTGCTCGTAAATTTAAATTATGCAGAAATCTTAGCAGAAGCTGTTTTCAGAGAATAAACATTTAAAATAAAAAATTACAATGTACCTTGTAGGTCACGAGGTCGCGCATTCTTTTCAAGGTTACCCTCTAACTTTGGTACACGGA
The DNA here is from genome assembly GCA_963668995.1 of Parnassius mnemosyne. Classification (NCBI taxonomy): domain Eukaryota; kingdom Metazoa; phylum Arthropoda; class Insecta; order Lepidoptera; family Papilionidae; genus Parnassius; species Parnassius mnemosyne. Next base: position 4,579,271 of record CAVLGL010000001.1, on the reverse strand, counting down.
ATTATGGCACTTATTGTTTTGTGACACGGATGATTTTTGTATGATGATATAATTGGTACTTATTTATAAAGACACTTTTAAAAACGGAGATGTATTTCAACATGAAAAATCCGGACTTTTTTATGTGAATATGTCAAAACAATATGGCGTTTCATGTAAATATAGTTTTCTCTATACACCCTATAGTATTGCGCTGACTGCCTCGTTTGTTCAGTCGTGCGACTACTGATCATATGGTTCCGGTTCGATTCCCAGGTTGGGCCAAAAAATCAATTATTGGGTTTTCTATCAAAAATATTCTCAGTTACAGCTCACCATTGAAGTATAATATAGTTACGTACTTCATAATATCTTAATAATCGTGCCTCGGAAAGCACGTGTAGCTATTGTGGCTGCGCCTTATCTCTCCGGTGATGATCCCATCGAACTATGAGAATCAGGAAATAGAGTGCACTTGTGCTTGCGCACACGCTCGTGCACTACAAACCTGTCCAGTGCAAATGGATAATCTCCGCTGAGACCGAGCGCTGTAAGCAAAATTCAGTGTCGAAGACATCATCTATATTATTGTTGTATCTTGCCTTTTCTGCCGACGTCCAAAAAGGAGACGGTACTCAATTCATAGCATTAAAATTATAATTTAAATATTTGCCGATGTTAATAATAAAGTCCGTTGTTTGTCATATTACATTTTAAATTATAGAGGCTGCAACGTGTGAATGCGATTTACTCGTATCGTCCTAAAAAACTTCAAGAGCACTTAAATCATTTGTTTGCTGTTGAGAGCAGGTGTCCATGGGCTGCAGTAGCCACTTGCCATCAGGTGCACTGTAAGTACATTTGTTACTTACTTCAGTTTTTTTTTATAATAAAATATAATTAAAAAAATATATTTAAAAATATATCATATGTAAAAAAAACAGTCCTGACGACAGCACAATGTGACCCGACGCGTTCCAATTCATCTTCATTATTTCGGAGTAAGCATTCATTGCCCGCATGTTACAAAGTTCATACAACATAATATTCACGAGCTTCCTTCTTTCGGGGGTGACATTAATGTTCTTTGAATGAAATGTTGCTCACAGAATAAATAAAAGTAAGTGGAATAGTTTCGTAAAAAAGTAACACAAAAATAAAAAGGAAATAATAAAACAGTTATTGTTGTTCAAAAGTGTTTGTATATGATATATGAAATGAAATGAAATCTATTTATTTCTTTAACAGATAAAATAAAATTCAATCGATACATTCTTTATTGTTCACCAGTACACATTAAAACGAAAACGTTTTATAAAAGGTACAATACGCTTTGAAAACGATTTATTTCAGACAACTTTTATAAAAAAAATGCCAGTATCATTGCGAATTGTCAGATCAATTGTGATCGGTGTAATGGCTGTAGTTCACTGCTAAGCCTTCAAATAATTTTTAATGAATTGAAGGAGTTGCTTTGCTGTGAGCAATTTCACTTCTTGTGGGCTAAGCACGTAGTTGAGTGTTACGTTTTCGCATAAAGAGTCTACAATCAGTCAGGGTGTGCAGAGGCGTTACTTCTATTCAGGAACAGAATCTGGACTTGCTTTCTATTTTATTTTTATTTTCATTTTAATCATCATTATCAGACCAGATCTTCAGTGATTTATTGTGATAAGCAGTTTCAAGGTACTTTCGGAATCAAAAGTAAATCGACAAGTTCATTGCCTACTTGAACTTGTTGTACACCCCAGGGCGTTCAAACGGTCCGCGCAGTCTCCAACTGACTTTGAGGTGATTAAATTTGATCTCAGCGCTAGCAGTGCTGCTTAATTATCAGGGTTTATATAAATAATATGGTTGACATAACGTTTTCGTAGGTTGATTTCCGCACAACCAAGTATGGCGAAAATGTCTGCCTAGAAGGTAAAGGTGAACTTCCCCAAATTAATGCTAAGCTTGAATTTGGCGCGCTCCCTATAGATTTCAAAGCCTACTTCGAGGCCCATTTTTAACCTACCGGTAAACCATACGCAGTGAAAGCGGTATAGAGAATATATCACTCCATTGCGTCTCGTGTGTGTCTTAACACTTTCACTGTCCGGTTTTTAGACACAATAGTAAGACAATAGCAATGAACTACATGTATGGCACGGGACAGCAAATGGGTTAAGGGACAACTATGGGAAATTACAGAAAAATATTAAGGATGTGAAGGTTTCGTTTACGCCAGACATTAAATAATTGCACCAGGGAGGGGCAGCGGCCACCACGATTAAATCAAATCACCTCTAGGTATCTTCAAGGCAAGAGTGAATAAGTTTTTGTTAAGTTAGTGCACTTTAGCATCTGCGTTTGCATCATCACTTACCATTACGTTGAATAGTATTCAAAGACTGGCTTAGAATAATAAACTGACAGAATACCAACGTAAAATAGCAGCTTAACGATGCTGTGTTTCGAATGGTGAGTGTAGAGAACCGGAGACCCTTTTTACTGGAAACGAGGCATTACAACTCAGTCTTCACGGGTGACAACGCATCTGCATTTTGATTCGTAATCAAGAATAGATGTACATGTCTATGGGCCACAGCAACCATTTACCATCAGGTGGACTGTGTTTGTCACCCTTATCCTATAAAAAAATCTCGACAACAGAAGTGGCCTATTTTTGGCAAGAAACCTTTCTGGGCTAATGAAGAAGAACAATATGCATAAGCCAATAATAACAAACAATAATATTGGACGGATCGGTGACGCAGTGCTAAATCGTTTAACTGTAGTTGGAGTCTGCAGATTAGAATCCTGCAGGGAACAACAATTTTTATGGCTTACAAATAGTTGTTCCGGATATAAATTGTCTACAAGTGACAATAAATTCCTAAGGTAGCGGTATATAAAATAACTAAATATAAATAATTAATTACGAATAACAACAATAATTTTATCAAAAAATCATATTACAGTTGAAAAGAAAAACGTAGCTTTTGTTTTCTGTTTTAAAATTATTATAATGTATTATAGTTTTTTTTAGTTTTATACGTATCTTTTAATATTATTCACAATACACATTAAATAACTTAGTCATTCCGCTAGCTGTTAGTTTTGGTGTTGTTTTTTATTATATAAAAATATTATTTAAATAAAACAACTTTTAAGGATTTTATCGCGTATATTAACTTCTTTTATATTTTCGACGTTTCGAGCACTTTACAGCACCGATGGTCACGGGGGTCACTGTGAAGGATGGTGATGAGAATCACCGCTTAAATGTCTATCTGTATGGGTCTTTTTTGACTGCAGACTTCCCGGAGCGTCGATTCTTTCTTTCTGTGAACAGGTACAGGATCGCCCCCTTCACTACATTAGATTTGATAGACCACAAATTCTTGCTAAAGAACACCGATCCCTTCCAAGGATGATTCGCGAGGCTATTGAAATCAAAAAACATCCTAATTTCAATAGAGAAGATAGCTAGGTGCCACCATCTGCTTGGTCTCCCATAATTAATAAAATTTAATCCAACCCAAGTATACAACTGCAAGACTTCAAGGTACTGTAAGTTCATACTGCGTAGAGCAGAACAAAAATTAATAATTTTTAATCTGGATGTAGCCGTGGTTAACTATGACATTGGGACGTCATACACCTCAGTACCCCCCCTCCCCCCGTGACCATGGGTGCCGCAAGGTTAGAAAAGTTAAAAAATATTATAAAGTGCTCGAAACGTCGGGAATATAAAATAAGTTAATATACGCCATAAAATCCGTAAAAGTAGTTTTATTTAAATGTGTATTTAATTAAAGTAAAGTAAAGTTACAGCCTATTTATGACCCACTGCTGGGCACAGGCCTCCTCTCATTTCTGAGAGGGTTTTAGGGCAAGAAAATGTGCGCCGCGCTGACCCAATGCGTGTTGGCGAAATTCACATGTCTTCGAAATATTTTTTTCTTATTTCTCACACATGCAGGTTTCTTCACGATGTTTTCCTTCACCGCCGAGCACGTGGTTAAATGTGTAGTGTTCGCGTAAATATAAGAAATTATTACGAAAATATTATACCAATACTAGCGACTCGTCTAAATTATTACAAAAGCGGAAGTCTTAAGGTGAGAGTGTATCGATATTTCAGTAATGAGACCAAGCGAATAACGGGCAGGGCACGATGAACGAGTTTATATGCTAAAGAGCAAACTACATTCAGTATTATCGGGCCCTACTTTTAGTTTCGTTATGAAAGTAACATATTTCAGAGACAGACGGTGAAATTATATAAAATATTTCATTTTATCATGCAGGATAGTAGTCAAACGCTAGCTTAGAAAAGTTAAAAAATATTATACAGTCTAGAATATTGTGATGTGACATGATGAATTTTTTTTTCAAATATCAGATAATTAGGTAAATGATATCAAAACCACGTGCCAATTTCCTGTTATAACAGAACTTTTAGCTTGACAGAGGACCAAGTAAGATAAGATTCAGTTTTATGATTTGCTAAACAGCAAATTATATTAATTATACTATGTACGGTCAGTAAGCTAGGTCATACAACTCGTTTAAGTACATATTTTCATTGATGAAACACGCCAACAGTTCAACGCGTATAAATTAAACGGCCAATAACTTTAAATCACTGTCAGTCGGAAGTGCTCCATAGTTTTAGTTCATTACATGAGAGTTAGTACATGCAATTACTAGTTTCTATATCTATCGATCCGTTACCGTTATCGCTATAGCTTAAAATCCACTGTTAAAAAATTGGCTTCTCCCACAGATTGCCTAGTAGGCAAATATTTATTATTTTTATTTCCAATAGCTGCCACGCTTGTCTCGCGGGTTGGCAACCACAGATTTTTATTTTTAGTCGTTATTAGAAAGACGCTCTTACTCGTCTCCTGATTTGTTTCTTCTGTCGCCTCTAACGAAACCCATGGGATGATATGGGGTAGTGACATCCTACATCATGTATGTATAATTTATTTTGTAATATCTTTGTAGCATATCATATTTGTCTACTTTTTAGCTTGTTGTGTCTTAAAAAAAACGACATGAAAGAAAATATCTGCGGAGTTACCCCGGTTCTTTTTCGGGAAGAGGGATCTCATTTTGAGACTTTCATTTTCTTTTTTTTCATATGTGGTAGAGCCAAGCTGCAGCTATATTATAGTTGTAGCTCTGCTTCCGCGTTTCGTCTGGCGAGTGCAGGTGACCGGAGGCCCAATTCCCCCCCCCCCCATCAACATGGTAGCGGAATTACATCATAAACTACCCCAGGAAGGTACCAGTACACCTCCCTCGCTTAGCATCCACGACCATGCTATTCCACTCCTGAGCGTGGGTGCTCAGGCTGCCCCGCGTATTCTGGGGGGCCAAATTCCAACAAGACCAAGGCAACCCCTGCCACGCTTATCCGTGAATTTCTGCAACATTAGGGGACTTCACTCGAACCTAAACGCCGTCCACTACCATTTAGAGAAGGCGAAGTCGGCCTTGCTCTTTCTGACCGAGACGCAGGTGCCCTCTCCGGCTGATACTTTGTATTTCTCCTACCCGGGGTACAAATTGGAGCACTCCTTTGTGCCTCGGGCTGGAGTTTGCGTGTATGTCAGAGAGAACATCTGTTTTCGACGCCTCGGCAGTCTTGAAGGTTCGGACCTGTCCATCCTATGGCTACGCGTAGACAGCGACGACCATCCGCGCGTCTACGTGTTCCTCTATAGGTCCCGTAGCGGTAATACCGAAATAGACCGACTCATCGACCACGTCCAAATGGCTACAGATTCCTTGCTACAACAAGTCCCATCCGCAGAGATCGTGATCCTTGGCGATTTTAACGCCCACCACGCCGAATGGCTCGGTTCACGTTTAACCGATCATGCGGGGAGATCTGTTTATGACTTTGCCTTGGCATATGGTCTGACATAACTGGTTACATCGCCTACGCGGATTCCATATGTGGAGGATCATACACCTTCCCTGGTTTACGTCGATGCCCCTCTTGGCTCTTCGGACCATTGTCTGATCCGGAGTGTGGTGACACTCAAGCTCCCCTCGCGCTTGCGTTCTGCAGGTTGCCGCCGTGTTTGGCATTACACGTCGGCGGATTGGGATGGAATGCGGGCTTTCTTTACTTCCTACCCATGGGGGCGGGTTTGCTTCTCGCCGGATGATCCCAGCGCTATTGCTGACTCTGTCACTGATGTGGTGCTACAGGGAATAGAACTATTTATTCCATCATCTGTGGTACCCATCGGAGGCAGATCTCAGCCTTGGTTTGGTCGCTCCTGTAGTATTGCTTTACGCAGTAAGCAGGAGTGTTATCAAGCCTGGGCTGCGGCTTTGTCGACTCGGTATGTAAACACCAGCATACTTAAAAAGAAGTATAACTTCACCTCCAGGTCCTTCAAAAGAGTTATTGCCAAGGCAAAGTCAGAGCACATAGGCAGAATGGGCGAGAAACTAGTTCGCCTTCTTTCGGGAACCCGTGCATTCTGGTCTCTCGCCAAGGCTGTACAAGGGAATTTCTTTAAGTCATCACTACCATCTCTGCACAGGGAGGACGACTCACTGGCCCACGACGCAAAAGAGAAATCCGACCTTTTAGGCTCCCTTTTTGCGTCCAACTCGACTGCTGATGACAGGGGGAACACACCGGCGACCATCCCGTGGTGTGAGTGCTCCATGCTGGATGTACTGTTCCCACAGCGCTCAATTCGCAGAACACTCCTCTCCCTTGATATCCACAAGTCGAGTGGTCCTGACGGAATCCCTCCAATTGTGCTGAGGACGTGTGCTTTGGAGTTGGCACCGGTTCTAACGTGTCTTTTACGGTACTCCTACTCCCTAGGCGTAGTCCCGAATTCATGGAAGACAGCTTTTGTCATTATTATTTTGTCTTTTGCCATCAAAAAAGGGGACCGCTCAGACCCGTCCAAAAATAGGCCTATCGCCATCACCTTCTTGTTCTCCAAACTAATGGAATCCGTTATAAACTGCCACCTCATGCGGTACCTTGAGGATCACCAGCTGATTAGTGACGGCCAGTACGGTTTTCGTCGGGGTCGATGAGCTGGTGATCTTCTGGTCTACTTAACTCATAGATGGGCGGAGGCAGTAGAGTCCAAGAGGGAGGCATTGACCGTTTGTTTGGACATTGCGAAGGCCTTCGATCGGGTTTTGCACAAAGCGCTTCTTTCGAAGCTCCCTTCCTATGGGCTTCCCGAGAAATTATGCTATTGGATCACCAGCTTTCTTGCAGATCGGAGCATCAAGGTCGTTGTAGACGGTGCATGCTCCGACTACAAGCCTATTATCGCTGGTGTTCCACAAGGCTGCGTGCTATCACCAACGCTGTTCCTTCTGCATATCAATGATATGTTGCAAGCCGGTAGCATTAATTGCTATGCGGATGACAGCACTGTTGATGCTCTATACACCGGCCGTGCCAATATTTCTCGGGAAAACGTCACCGAGTACCGGAACAAACTTGTGCCTGAAGTCTTGTCTTTGCTGGACAAAGTCTCGGATTGGGGGCGACTAAATCTAGTCCAGTTTAATCCTCAGAAGGCACAAGTTTGCGCGTTTACCGCTCATAAGAACCCCTATGTCGTATCTACTCAGTTTTAAGGTACTCCCCTTGTTGCCTGAGCAGGTATCGGAATCCTCGGCGTCGACATATCGAGTGACGTGCAGTTTCGTGGTCACTTGGAAGGGAAGGCCAAATTGTCCTCTAAAAAGCTTGGCGTGCTTAGCAGAGCGGGACAGTATTTCATGCCACCTCAACGCCTGCAACTTTACAAGGCGCAGGTTCGGCCTCACATGGAATACTGTTCCCATCTCTGGGCTGGGGCTCCACAATGCCAGCTCCTTCCACTTGACCGCATCCAGCGCAGAACGGCTCGAATCGTTGACGACCGAGTCCTCTCCGATCGGCTCGACTCATTGGCACTGCATAGAGATGTTGCATCTCTTTGCATTTTTTTTCGTTTTTACCATGGGAAGTGCTCTGAGGAATTGTTCGGATTAATCCCAGCCGCCAAATTTCACGAACGCACATCGCGGCTGAACTCCCGATACCGTTCACACCATCTGGATGATTGGCGGTCCACCACTGTGCGATTTAGAAGATGTTTTCTTCCTCGCACAACTTCCTTGTGGAATAGTTTACCACCAGCGATTTTTCCGCACCGATACGACTTAGGGACCTTCAAGAAAAGAGCCTACTCTTTTTTAAAAGGCTGGCAACGCATCTTCAATTCCCCTGGTGTTGCGGTTGTTCATGGGCGGCGGTAGTCACTTACCATCAGGTTAGCCGCATGCTCGTTTGCCCCCTCTCCTATAAAAAAAAACGAATGGGTTACTTTGACCTGGGAAGGACCACGATATCACAGAATACCAACGTACAATACCAGCTTTGTTTCGTATAGTAAGTGTAGAGAACCGGAGACCCTTTTTACTGAAAACGAGGCATTTCATCCTGGTCCTCAGGGATGACAACGCATCAACATTTTGATTTCTAATCGTAAACAGACGTAGATGTCTATGAGCCACATCATCCACTTATCATCAGGTAGACTGTGTGCCCGTCTGTTACCCTTATTTTATATTATAATTACTATAATATATTTGTATATAGCTACCTTAAAAGTATTTATGTATGTATGTATGTATATAGATACCTAAAGGTATTTGTACGTGATAAAGCTGGGTTCATATTACCATTATGCTGTTCACAAATGCTGTTATGTTGCCAGTTGTGGTATGTTAGTACTATTATTATTCTGTGGTTGCGGCGTTATTCCGTCAAGTAGGTCAGTATTCATATTAATGTGTTCATCTTTGTTTGGTTTTGTGACGAACTTTAGCATTTTTTTAATGAATCGTGTACACTATTACTAAGACTGCACCAGGAAAAACACACCACTGTTCATAATATGACACGAATTTCGCATATAAAAGAGACATAACAGGAGACGTAGACTGCGATTTTTCACCACTTAGTGTCTATTTATACGTTCACATATATCTGCAAAGAATTTTGCTTGTATATTATAGGAACCACTTTAATCTATAATATAGGAACTACAAATATAGAAAAAGTAAAAAAAGTATGAACGATATATGTATTGGACCACACACAATAAATGGATGTCCTTTCAAGTTTCAAGACTACGCTAATTTGTAATAACTTTTAAACTTTATTGTATTACAATAACTTAAGATCCATTTTTGTTTGATGTCAGTTAGTATTAATTTTATGCTACTGTTTGTCGCCTAATATAATTTGATAGTGATCTCGGTACGTTCTTTGATCCTGTGCCACACACGTGCACTTTTATCTAAATATATGCAGAAACACGTCATGGGACAACTCACAGGCCTGGTATGACGTGACATATTTAACGGTAACGCACCATTACTAAACAAAAGAAGTTTTCTTGTAAAACGAACACTTACAAATGTAGAAAATGTTTCTTAGTATTGTCAAGTCTATAATATGGTTTCAATTCAATGTTAATTATAACAAGAGTTTAACACATTTCACAGGTATTCTTACCCTACCATATTTATTATATCAATTTGATTACAGTCCAAAAAATCAAATACATAAAAACTATTTTTTAATAATTTCTACAGCCGTAACTTGCAGTAAAATAAGCTGTCAAAACGACGACTCACGTAGGAGGTCAAAAATAACGCTGTATTCTATGAGAGTATGGACCTTCCCCTGTCGAGCCGATCTATTCGTACTAAAACCATAATATAGGTGCAGCGTGGCTCTACCAAGTAAAATTCAATCTTTATAATTATTCTACATACACATTTCACGGGTTTTCTTACCCTACCATATTAACTACTAACTGATACCCGCTACTTCGTCCGCATTGCTTGATATAATTAAAACTTTAATAACTTTATATTATATAAGATATCGCAATATTTTTTTAAGATAAGGGCCAAGTGTCTAAGAAATGAAACTTAGAAATCCTAATTGAAATCTATAGAGTAGTTTTTCTGTGATGCGCGCACAACTGCAAATTATTAATATTAATATCAAATTAATTACAGTCCCTAAAATCTTGACCATTAATACTATTACTGGGGTTTTACCCCAGTAATAGTAAAATATTCCATAACTTTTACAGCCAATAACTTGGAGTAGAATAGGCAGATCTGTGACGTACATCAGCAAAGCTCGCAAAGATTCTTACACTCCAATCAATAATCCGACTGCCATTTAAGATGATAACGGCAAATCCGTCCTATCCTGTGAAATAGTCCCATACAGACTGAGGAGGACTAGAATTTCGCAAAAGAGTAGCTTTAGCGTTTTAAACATATGTAAGGCTTAAAATTGATATCAGCGTAATTATTACTTTGTCCATATGATGTTACCCACATAACAATCACCGCGTCTGTGTCCCGACCAGACCTGCCTGTTTGTTTCATGCGTCACTGACCGCACAAAGCTTAATATTTATGTCACATTGCACTATATAACATTACACATGTCCATTAACCATAATATGGTGTGCTACATTATCCGTCTTCCATACTCAGTAACGGAACCTAATAATGGAATCTACTAACGTTTCGAAATGAGGTTCTTCTGATGTATTATTTCTTTTACAACCAATGATACGGAAGACTTTTTTTTTATTGAATATAGATGACAAACGAGCACACAGTAAACCGGATTGTAAAGTGGATGCTGTGGCTCATACACATCTACATTTATCTTCAATTAAGTATCAAAATGCAGATGCGTTGTAACCTCTAAGGTCTAACATGGAATGCCTTGTTAACAGTAAAAAGGGTCACCGGTTTTCTGCACTCACCACACGAAACATAGCCCACTGCTGAACATATTCCTCTCACATAGATATTTGACGTAATTGCAGTTTTTTCTTTATGTTATAATTGTTATTAGGAAGACGCTGCTGCCCAACATCTGGTTTGATTACCTCTGACGCCACTTTTATGTGAAAATATCCATTGACTCATATATTCCCGTGGGTGTCGTAAGAGGCGATAAGGGGAAACAAATCAGGAGATGGGCGGCAGCGTCTTCCTAATACCAACTAAAAATAAATAACTATGTTTGCTAACTTGGGCAACCGAGGCAACTATGGTAAATATCACCCCAAGGGTTACCAAAATACACCCCAAAATAATTAGTTACTTTGAGTTTACCTGGTCGGAAGGATCAGAAATTTGAACACATTGGACATCTTAATAATAAACAAGTAACGTGCCAAAACAAAATTAAAAAAAACATTCTACCATAGTGATTCTTTAACACATATTATATGAGAAATTACCGAATGGACTTTCATTTTCTTTTGAAATAATTTTACACCAATCGTAAGAGTTTGTACGAAAATGAAAAAAAAGCGTATCAAAGTCTCAAATAATTGACTTTTTGTAGTGTAATCTACACGCCCGAGTTTGAAGTGCGAGTTTTAGTCAGATTTGTCTTCATTTTCAGAGCGTCACAGGCAACATTTTATCGAGAAGAAATACTAAATTTCTTTATATATAACTTCCTAATTTTACACCACGAGTACGAGGTACGAGCTTGTATTGTATGTATCAAAAGAAGTTCACGTAATTGAAAGAAAAGTAAATGAAAAATAAGTTCTCTTTCGAAAAAAAATGTAAATTTCCCAACGGATTTCGAAGAGTGATGTCTGGTCAGATTTGTGTTCATTTTATTGTTATGAAGGAAATACGACACTCGTAAACGTAATAACAGATCACTGCGAAGGTATTGTTTGTTCTTAATATTTCACTCGTTGACAATGGTTCTAAAACGCGAGCTTTTGTACTGTATCGAAGATGTAGTGTTAACGTAGAAAAGCATTCAGTTGGAATTGAAAACAATCGCATCAAATTCAACTGTAAATCCTCGCGCGGATTGCTCCGGCTACGCCTCTAAAGTGCTGCCGGTTGTTTATGCGTTCACATACGTTACGTAGGCAATTGAATTGTTTTCTACACTACTCGCTGAAAGCGTAAAAATATTTATTTATTTTATTTTAAAGTTACAGATTCCATGATTACATATTAGACAATGCATGAGCGTATGCACTTAACCTACTTATTATTTACATATGTATAATTATTACTGTGTGTAGAATTGTAGCTTCATTGTGTTTTTGAACAATTACCCATATTTAAAGTTAATTTAATATATTTTTAAATGAATGTAAGACTTTAATAAAGTTCATTTTTTTATATGAGAATGGGCAAACGAGCATGCGGCTCACCTGATGGTAAGTGACTACCGCCGCCCATGAACAACTGCAACACCAGGGGAATCGCAGATGCGTTGCTGGTATTTTAAAAAGGAGTACGCTCTTTTCTTGAAGGTCCTAAAGTCGTATCGGTCCGGAAAAATCACTGATGGTAATCAATTCCACAAGGAGGTCGTGCGAGGGAGGAAACATCTTCTAAATCGCACAGTGGTGGACCGCCAATCATCCAGATGGTGTGGATGGTATCGAGAGTTCTGCGGCAATGTGCGTTCGTGAAATTTGGCGGCTGGGATTAATCCGAACAATTCCTCAGAGCACTCCCCATGGTAGATGCGAAAGAAAATGCAAAGGGATGCAACATCTCTTCGCAGTGCCAATGAATCGAGCCGATCGGAAAGGACTCGATCATCGACAATTCGAGCCGCTCTGCGTTGGATGCGGTCAAGTGGAAGGAGCTGGCACTGGGGAGACCCTGCCCAGAGATGGGAACAGTGAGGCCGAACTTGCGCCTTGTAAAGTTGCAGGCGGTGTGCCGACATGAAATACTGTCCCGCTCTGCTGAACACGCCAAGCTTTTTAGAGGCCAATTTGGCCTTCCCTTCCAAGTGACCACGAAACTGCACTTCACTCGATATGTCGACTCCGAGGATACCGATACTGGCTGAGGCAAGAAGGGGAGTGCCTTAAAACTGAGGAGATACAACAAAGGGGTTCTTTTTAGCGGTAAACGCGCAAACTTGTGTCTTCTGAGGATTAAACTGGACTAGATTTAGTCGCCCCCAATCCGAGACTTTGTTCAGCAAAGACTCGACTTCAGACACAAGTTTGTTCCGGTACTCAGCGACGTTTTCTCGAGAAATATTGGCACGGCCGGTGTATAGAGCATCACCAGTGCTGTCATCCGCATAGCAATGAATGTTACCAGTTAGCAACATATCATTGATATGCAGAAGAAACAGCGTAGGTGATAGCACACAGCCTTGTGGAACACCAGCGTTAATAGGCTTGTAGTCAGAGCATCCACCGTCTACAACGACCTTGATGCTCCGATCTGCAAGGAAGCTAGTGATCCAATTGCACAATTTCTCGGGAAGCCCATAGGAAGGGAGCTTTGAAAGAATCGCTTTGTGCCAAACCCGATCGAAGACCTTCGCAATGTCCAGACTAACGGCCAACGCCTCCCCCTTGGACTCTATTGCCTCCGCCCATCTATGGGTCAGGTAGACCAGAAGATCACCAGCTGATCGACCCCGACGAAAACCGTATTGGCGGTCACTAATCAGCTGTTGATCCTCAATGTACCGGATGAGCTGGCAGTTAATAATGGATTCCATTATTTTGGAGAACAAGGAGGTGATCGCGATAGGCCTATACTTGGATGGGTCTGAGCGGTCGCCTTTTTTAGGGATCGGGTGGACAAAAGCTGTCTTCCATGAATTCGGGACTACGCCTTGGGAGTAGGAGTACCGGAAAAGACGCGTTAGGACCGGTGCCAACTCCGGAGCACACGTCCTCAGCACAATTGGGGGGATTCCGTCAGGCCCACTCGACTTCTGGATGTCCAGGGAGAGCAGTGCTTTGCGAACCAAGCGCTGTGAGAACAGCACATCCGGCATGGAGCACTCACACCGCGTGATGGTCGGCGGTGTTTTCCCCCCGTCATCAAGAGTCGAGTTGGATGCAAAAAGGGAGCCTAAAAGGTCGGCTTTGTCTTTTGCGTCTTGGGCCAGTGAGTCATCCTCTCTGTGCAGAGATGGTAGTGATGGCTTACAGAAATTCCCTTGGACAGCCTTGGCGAGAGATCAGAATGCACGGGTTCCCGAAGGAAGGCGAACTAGTTTCTCGCCAATTCTGCCTATGTGCTCTGACTTTGCCTTGGCAATAACTCTTTTGAAGGACCTGGAGGCGAAGTTATACTTCTTTTTAAGTGTGCTGGTGTTTACATCCCGAGTCGCCGAAGCCGCAGCCCAGGCTTGATAACACTCCTGCTTACTGCGTAATGCAGTAAGCAGGAGTGTTATCAAAGGAGCGACCAAACCAAGGCTGAGATCTGCCTTCAATGGGTTCCACAGATGATGGAATAAATAGTTCCATTCCCTGTAGCACCACATCAGTGACAGAGTCAGCAACAGCGCTGGGATCGTCCGGCGAGAAGCAAACCCGCCCCCATGGGTAGGATGCAAAGAAAGACCGCATTCCGTCCCAATCCGCCGACCTGTAATGCCAAACACGGCGGCAACCTGCAGAACGCAACCGCGAAGGGAGCGTGAGTGGCACCACACTCCGGATCAGACAATGGTCCGAAGAGCCGAGAGGGACATCGACGGAAACCTGATATCCGTCCGGATGAGAGGTCAGCAGAAGGTCCAACAGGGAAGGTGTATGATCCTCCACATCTGGAATCCGCGTAGGCGAAGAAACCAGTTGTGTCAGACCATATGCCAAGGAAAAGTCATAAACAGATCTCCCCGCATGATCGGTTAGACGTGAACCGAGCCATTCGGCATGGTGGGCGTTAAAATCGCCAAGGATCACGATCTCTGCGGATGGGACCTGTTGTAGCAAGGAATCTGTAGGCTTTTGGACGTGGTCGATGAGTCGGTCTGTTTCGGCATTACCGCTATGGGACCTATAGAGGCACCCGTAGACGCGCGGATGGTCACGCTGTCTACACGTAGCCAAAGGATGGACAGGTCCGAACCTTCAAGACTGCCAAGGCGTCGAGAACAGATGTCCTCTCTGACATACACCCAAACTCCAGCCCGAGGCACAAAGGAATGCTCCAATTTGTACCCCTGGTAAGAGAGATACGAAATATCAGCCGGAGAGGATACCTGCGTCTCGGTCAGAAAGAGCAAGGCCGGCTTCGCCGTCTCGAGATGGTAGTGGACGGCGTTTAGGTTAGAGTGAAGACACCTGATGTTGCAGAAATTCACGGATAGCGTGGCAGGGGTCGCCTTGGTGTTCTTGCTCAGTTTGCCCCTAACAGTTATGCTTTTGAGCGGAATTTTGCCCCCCCCAGAATACGCGGGGCAGCCTGAGCACCCACGCTCAGGATCGGAATAACATGGTCGTGGATGCTCAGCGAGGGATTCTCCAGGGGTACTGCTACCCTTTTGGGGTAGTTCATCGTGTAAATCCGCTACCATGTTGATGGGGGGGGGGAATTGGGCCTCCGGCCACCTGCACTCACCAGACGAAACGCAGAAGCAGAGCTTCTACTTCACGCCAGTATTCTGTGAGGTCGTGGTACCAACCCGGCTCAAGCCGGCCCATACATGCAACATACTTATACCCCACGCCATTTTAAATTTTATTGCTAAAATATAAAGCCAGAGCTGTGGAATACACTTTTATAAATACTTTAGAATATCTTTTTATATTATATTCTCTGAATGTATTACATACTATGATGAAGTTCATATAACCTCAAATTCAGGGCACTTGCCTTGTTGCCTCAGACAGCATCGGAATCCTCGGTGTTGACGTATCGAATGATGTTCCTTCCGCGGTCACTTGAAATGAAGGCCAAATTGGCCTATAAAAAGCATGCTTTGTAGATCGGGGATAGTATTTCATGCCGGCACATCGCTTGCAACTTTACGAGGCGCTAGTTCGACCTCACTTGGAATAATGTTTTCATCTCTCCGGGGCACCTCAGTGCCAGCTCCAGCATCCAACGCAAGGTGACTCGAATCGTCAACGACTGAGTTCCAGCTCTAGCATCCAACGAAGAGTGACTCGAATCGTCAACGACCGAGTTCTTTCTTATCGGCTTCACTCACTAACGCTGCGAAAAGATGTTGCATTTCTTGCATATTCTATCGCACATATAACGTGGAGTGCTCAGAGGAATTGTTCGGACTAAATTTCACCATCGCACATCGCGGCAAAACTCGCGATACCTTGATAGGTATATTCAAATACCAATCATTCAGATAGTATGATACCATCTGAATGATTGGCAGTCCATGACTGTGAGATTTACTAGTTTTCTTTCTTTGAAACTTACTCGTGGAACGGACTACTCTTTTATAAAACGCCGGCAACGCACCGGCAATTCCCCAGGTGTTGCAGTGGTTCATGGGCAGTGATAGTTACTTACCGTCAGGTGTACTTTTTTGGATATCTGCTGTCATGAAATGATTTGCAACTTTCAAAGGAGAAAGTTTCAGAAGTAAATATTCTAATGAATTCACAACTTACAATTTAAAATAAAGTATCATATAATAATCAGCATTATTTTTATATAGAATTAATGCAACTCTTTTCACTACTATTTTACTCCTGAACCTATACAAGCGATGTTTATTAATTGAGGCAAGTACAAGTTTCAAAGAAATCCGTGCCTATATATTACAAAAGACTTATTGCTTATTCGATCACCCCGTTGCCAATTTGTCTGTCCGTCATTCAGCACTTTTTAAGCACGGGATCGCACAAACGTACTAATTATTTTATAAGTAAATAAATATAAGTATAATTCACTAATGCACAGAACACAATTTAATTATTTATTTTCTCTGCGCATTTATTAGTTTATAGTCTCAAGAGATTCTACATATCAATCCCTTGATACGTATCCGTTAAAAATGTGGTAACGCTAAACGATCGTTGGGTTTTACGTATCGCAAATTGTTAACATTCACTAAGCTTGCTCTCAATATTCATGTGGATTATTGAATATACGAGTATTTCGTGGAATAATTTAGGTAATAACCAAGCTTTGTTCGAGATTTAGCATACTTGTTTATTGAATAAGGATTACAAACGAGTACGCAGTCCACCTGAGGGTAACTGAATGCTGCGAACCATAGACATCTACAGAGCTAAGGGTAGTCCTTTTATACCACACCCGCACACATGTTGCTTATGATTACATAGTATTGATCACATTTTGCGTTTAGTTATGTTAAGTTATAAGTTAAATAGCTTAGTATTTTTAAAACGTGTTCGTAGGTAATTTAATAAATGAGTTTTGTTTTTCTCTTTCTGTCTCACTGAAGTGGGCATCCTAAGCTCTATAGTAAGTCTTCGACTTAATTGTTTGAAGTTGGCTGCAGATATCCATGCAATGCTTTAGTTACTAACCATCAGATGGATTGTAAGTTAGTTTGTCACTTATTGTTACTGTTTTAGCAAATTTTGTGTATAAATTATTTAAAATGAGAATATAAATTTACGCACATCGAAACAAAGTATCAAATTTAAAAGGTAGGGGATTAAATGAGCCAATAAATTGCCCGCTTTCGCATCATATAACTTTATGATTCATTTCTCTGCCGCGCCTCGGATTACGGATCTTAAAGGACAGGTGATTGATCACATCAGTGATTGCGGCGGAGTTTTATCTAGATACTGTTTATGATATAAAATAACCTCTGCGCGCTTTCTCACGCGTAATGAAGGTTCTACATAAAAACATTATGATGTAATTATTTAATGTTGAGTTTCTTCTTTCAGTGCCATTACATTGTAAATGTTATTACATTTGACGGCTCCTGGCGCCGTGGCTTTGCAATGAGGTGCGGCGCTGAGTTACGCGCCTACGAATCCTGCACGAAATAGGTATTTATATAGCCTACGAATAATTGTGCCGGATCCTGGATGTTTTCCTTGTGGAGTTTTTGTACATAAACTGCCACCACGGTACAGGAGAAGAGCCTAGTAAGGGGGTTACATTTTATAAAGAAATAAACAAGTAAATTGTATAGTAGTTATTAATTTTTATAAAGAAATAAACAAGTAAATTGTATGGTAGTAGTGAAGCCCTAGCTAGTAAATGACGCCTTATCGCAACAAAATTCTATTCACTCTTACTTCCAAGAAATAAACATCGAAATCCACATAAATTTTCCTTTCTGTATGCGTTACGGAAGACGAAATAAAACTTGAAGTTAAATTGCGTGTAATATTGATCACAAAGTGACGAAGTGCCGCATAACTCATGTAAAAGCATTCGAAGCGAAGGAGTTGAAGTAGAGTGAACGAGTTTACATGGATGAGTATCTTCTTATATACATCACGTACAATAATAACTTAAACTTAACTAAAGCAATAAACTAAATTATTAGATTATCCATGATTTGTGCTACTCCCTGTTTGTCTTAGTCCTAAGGCCTGACAAGTTATCTGCATTTTGATTCTTAATCAATAATATATGTGGGTCAATCAACCAATCAATCAATTTCTTTATTCACTAACAATAAATTGTGTACGAATATTATAGTTATTTCCTTATAACAATGCTAAGACTTGTTAAATTACTTCTAATAATATAATCATTATAACATCGATCGGTCAGTGCGTTCAAGGTAAATGTTGTGTTTTGTCACTCTTAATTCTATAAAAAATAATTTAAAATTAAAAATTTTGTACAGCCGACTTCAATATAAGTTATTTAAGAATAACTTAAAAACTATTGGTCTGACCTTGATCAAATTCATATGGGACCACACGAGAAGTACCAGCTTTCAAATAAAAAAAGAATCATCGAAATCGGTTCACCCAGAAAAAAGTTCTGAGGTAACACACATAAAAAAAAAAAAAAAAAACGAAAAAAAAAACATACAGTCGAATTGAGTACCGGCTCCTTTTTGGAAGTCGGCAGAAAAACCGCTCAAGTGCGAGTTGGACTCGCGCAACGAGGGTTCCAAACAAATCCGTAGGTATATAAGTTTAAAACTATTAAAAATATTTTTATTATATGATGTAACTAAATGTTTATGCTTCTCGCAATTTTTCCTTTATCTGAGCTATAAAATATTAATATAAAATTCCATTATACATCCATTACAGCCTATAAAAGTCCACAACTGAACATAAGCCTCCCCCATAGGCTACCTCATAGAGAGGGATTTTGCCAAAGTTGCCTCGGTTAGCTACCGTAGTTTTTTATATATATAATACTCTGCTGCCCACTTTCCGATTCTGTTTCTCTCTGTCGCCTCTTACGGCACCCTCAAGATGAAATGGGTTAGTGAATATCCACTCCACCGCCACTCCTTTTTTAATAGGAGAGGGGGCAAACGAGCATGCGGCTCACTTGATGGTAAGAGACTACCGCCGCTCATGAACAACTGCAACACCAGGGGAACTGCAGATACGTTGCCGGCCTTTTAAAAAGGAGTAGGCTCTTTTTTTTGAAGGTCCTTAAATCGTACCGGAAAAATCGCTGTTGGTAATCGATTCCACAAGGAAGTTGTGCGAGGAAGAAGGCATCTTCTAAATCGCACAGTGGTGGACCACCAATCATCCTATCAAATCAAGTTAAATACAATTGCACAAATACAAATTACTATTTATTAGATTAAATACGAACCTTAATACAATAAAGATACACATCCCGTTCGATCTACAAAAATGCCTCGCTCAGACAACCAACCCTTTGATAAGTAATCAGCCATAATTATACGACAACGATAATTATCCGATTACGTGATAATAACCATCTACCTACCCAACGCATCTCCGGCTCTAGCAAACTCCCGCTTGCGCAACCTAGGGCGTGGCAATCGCAACTACCCGCCAACAACAAAAAAAGCAAGCAACAAAGCAACGAAAGAAAAGAGTTTTATTTTTACGTATTACTGCAGGGCGTGATTGTAGACACAAAATTAAACCAATCAAAGCAACGTTCCCTGCCACCAAAATTGTTTAATTTTTATCAAGTACTACGGTCGGGCTCAACCGGGAATCGAACCCGGAACCACGCTATGCTATCACTTTGTTACGGCCTACAGCTGCTCTTGCAAAGGTCGTCTTGGCTGGGGCCCATAGCAGCTTCTTCGACGGGCAGACGCAGGTCGGGCCTCAATATGGCTACGTGGAATATATTCTATCACAATAAACTATATGGGAGAAAGCTAGAAACGAATAATACTTACCGGTAGCCGAAGCTAACTTCGCTCCAAGGCTTGGACAGGCCATCCCGGAGTCACTTATCACAAATTATAAATTCAGCACCAGAATAACACGTCGCGCCAAAGTCAAAATACGCAAATTAATCTAACTAGGCAACCCAAATACAAAGGCACTAACCTCGACGACACCATTATAACGATATCCTCACAATCAAACGGGAGAAGCTCTCAAACAAGGAATGCACGGCTTAATCCTAGACCGTATATCTCCTTGACGCGCGTACTCTATTCCGCACTCTCGCACGAGTTAACTATCGCACAATTCACATATCTACGTGACGAAGAAACACGCACTTCATATAGCTAATATGCACAATTACTTTCAAAGAAGTTACTTAAACCGTAAAACCCCATAAAGGCCTCTTGTACAGGAACCTAAATCCTAGACCACCAAATCCGAGGCGGATTTCACGAAACCCAATTACGTAGCGAAACCGC
Organism: Parnassius mnemosyne; assembly: GCA_963668995.1. Lineage (NCBI taxonomy): Eukaryota > Metazoa > Arthropoda > Insecta > Lepidoptera > Papilionidae > Parnassius > Parnassius mnemosyne. Next base: position 4,558,675 of record CAVLGL010000001.1, on the reverse strand, counting down.
GCCCAAATCCAAATTCTAGACCCTAATCACCCAAAACCGGTCTCGCGCGAACTTCCGCAGCGATAGCCGAAACACTCGGATTAACCGGGTCGCTGCTAGCAAGCTACTCCTGTCACCTACTGTCTCGCCCGACCGCCAAGACGCTGGGAGGCTCCCTTCCGCTGCCCCCTCCCCGACACACGCGTGACACCTGGTACGATCGGGCGATTGGCAAAGTCGAACGTGATTGGGTGCCGTCCTAACATGACCATTTTGGGCCTAAAAACGTTATTAAACTATAATATTAATAAAATACTTACTACAGCTTTGCTAACATTCCATGTGGATATTTTCCTTTATAAGAGATTGTTAAAAGTAGATGCATTTTGCAAAATTCTCTCTAACAAGCCTTATAGTACTTCGTATTCACAAAATAGCTTGCATATCGCAATGTTCGTAATTGCTTACATCGATTGACAATTTAGACCGTCTCTACTGAGTTAGTAACCTCGTTCAATCAAAGATTGGATATAAATTTTTTATCTCTCTTTATAATATTTTTATTCTATTTATGTTGCCGAAGCTGGGAAACTAGTAGTGTTTTATTAGACATTAGGTTTTTACCCGTGGCTTCGCTCGCGTGGGCTTCAATTTAAGAACATCATTAAATGCTGTTCCGTGGCAAATTTTGTAAAATTCGATCACTTTATAATTTCCTCGGTGTCTGTGTCTCTATATGTGTTTGTTAAAGATTTTTTTTTTGAATTATTAAAGACTATCTGACATAGATGAACGATATTTGGTATAGATATAATATTCTTTAGGAACATTTGAATAAATAAGTTATCCAGAATTGTTTATATTTATCCTGAATTGTAAATAAGCTATTTTTGTGTCGAGCGTGTCTTCCGATGTATCCATAAAAAAGGTAAATTGTCTTGGAATCAAAATTTATTATTATTGTTATTATTATTTACATTTTACTCTATACATTCATTCACAATTAAAGTTATTTTTAGTTTTAACAAAATAATAATGATTTCATGGTCGTCTATCTATTAACGGTATAATGTTTATTTACGATATTTCATTCATGTAATTGATCCCATTTAATATTGCTTGGCACCATAAAATAGATGCTGATATTTTTTTACGTTCGAATGGACTTAAATTTTTTAAAATGCAGTTCTATAATGATGAATACTATACATGAAATAAAACTAATTTGACGGATTTTATCACGTTTAATTTAATTTTTTTTACGCGGATTTTCTTTACACAAGTTTGTATAAAAGTTCCATAAAAACCCGTTTAAAAGGACATATCGCTCTTTTACGCTCCGGGAAGTTGAAGAATGGCAACATGTTCAGTACTGTCCCAACCATTGTGTCAACTCTAATAGACAACAAATCCTCGCAATAGAACACCAATTCCTACCAAGAATGATTCACGAGGCTATTGAAATTAAAAACAAACATCCTTATTTCAATAGAGGAGATAGCTGGGTGCAGTTTGGGATCTCATAATTAATAAAATTAAATCTAAATCCAAGCATACTATTGCAAGACTTCAAGTACAGTAAGCTCGTTCTGCGTAGATACAATACAACAATATTATTTAAAAGTCGATGGTGGTCTTCATTAACTATGACATCAGGACGGTCAAACACCTCATTACCCCCGTAGCTATGAATTCTATAACGTGCCCGAAACGTCAAGAAAATATAACCCTTTTGCTGTTCCGTGCACTGCACATAGTTTATGGCTATTGTCTTACAATTGTGTCTGAAAATCGGACAGTATTACAGATTATTTTTATTGAAAATTAAGTTCTATTCACAGTGAACGTGGGAAGAACTACACTCATGATCTGGAGTAGAAAAATGTTCGTCTTGTTGTGGCGGCAAGAGAAATTCCGCCACCTCATATCGTCCCGTGTATGTCGTAAGACGCGACAGAGGAAACAAACATAAGACGGGCAACATTATCTTCCTGGCAACAGTTCAAAATAATAAAAGCTGCGGTTTGCATACCGCCTGCCCAGCGTGGCAACTACAGCAAATATCCACCCTTTTTGACAATAATGATGAGTTCTACTCTTTCGAATCTTTGCAGCCCTTAATATTTACGGTAGACTAAAAACAGAAAGTAAAATCTCCGAAAATATGATGATTTATTAGTCACATTAAAGGTAAAAAAGTAAGGCAGCAGCTTACATACGTCTCACTACTGTGCACAGGGTCTTATTACATATATTATTTTGTGGGCAGAAAAGTGTAGGTATGCCGCTTTAACTTCTCAGACATATAGGTTTCCCCACGAAGTTATTCTTCACCATTTCACCGGACACGTGGTAAGGCAGTACGTAAAACATCCCATTATAGATTTATATTTCCTCAAAAGAATCATACACGTTTTGCTCCCTGGCCATGATAAAATCTCATGGCGAGCTACAAGGCTCTCGTATTTGTTTAAATAAAATTCATAAGACTGAAACACAGCTTTTGCATGATTGTTGACCACATCTTCCTAGTAATTAGACATCCAACGATGCTACGAACTATTCCAAGAAACAAAGTAAAAAACCCTCAGTGTACTTAATTTTTAATTATTTACATCAGATAACTTGATAATAAATGAAGTTTGTAAAATAAAATCTATGCGGTTAGAGACACCCAATATATTCAACTACAGAGCTTCTCTCTTAATCGTTGTGTATTTGGTGTACACAGCACTTGATATTGTGCACAGAAATCACATGTGTTGTGTACAGTTTAACAGTGTCGTTAATCATTCTGCCAAACGTGGTAATTGCGGTAAATCATCCCGATAATGGCCACAAGTATGAATATTTTAAGTGTGATAATTTTTAAAGCTGCACATATAAGTATTCAGTAGCATTCTAAATTTTAATTTTATCAGATGTTATCATTAGTTTATTGAGCAGTAAGTAGATTGCGCTGTTATTACATTTAAAGTATGAAAGCCTAAACTATACTAACTAATAATATCAGCGATAGAAAGTTGAGGTACCACTGGCTCAAGAGCAACCCCAAAGCCGCAAACATATTTTTTATAGAAGAGGGAGCAAATGAGCATGCGGTTCACCTGATTATAAGTCAGTACTGCCGTCCATGAACAACCGCAACACCAGGGGAATTGCAGGTGCGTTGCCGGCCTTTTAGAAAGGAGTAAGCTCTTTTCTTGAAGGTCCCTAAGTCGTATCGGTCCCGTAAAATCGCCGGTGGCAATCGATTCCACAAGGAAGTAGTGCAAGGAAGAAAACATCTTCCAAATTGCACAGTGGTGGACTGCCAAACATTCTCCCGGTCGAATGGCCGTAGTATAGAACGCTCCCCCATATAGTCAAGTGTAATTAAAGATTTTCCATTTTGGCCTGGAGGAGGCCCGACCTACGTCTGCTCATCGAAACTCAGCTGAATGGGCCTCTGAGGATTTGACCTTTAAGGGAGCAGCCGTAGGCCGTAACAAATATTAAGAAATTCATGAATGAAAATAACCCCTGGGAATAAAGTGATCGCCACCATGCTGGTTCTATGAACATTCTTTTTTTTTATTATATAGGATAGGGTGACAAACGAGCACACATTCCACCTGTTGGTAAAAGGTTGCTGTGACCCATAGACATCTACATTTATCCTCAATAAAGAATCAAAATGCAAATGCGTCGTCACCCGTGGGGACTAAGATGGAATGCCTTTTTTCCAGTAAAATGGGTCTCCGGTTCTTTACACTCACAATACGAAACATAGCAGCGTTAAGCTGCTATTTTTGCTGGAATTCTGTGAGAGCGTGGTCCTTCTCCGGTCGAGCTGACCAATTCGTGCTACAACTTTACTACTTATATAGTTGCACCATGGCTCTACCACGTTCACACGTCACGTCTTTTAAAATTGTATAAACAAAATTATTGTTAAGTGAAATTATGTTTAAAAAAAAGTCCTGCTGTGTTTCTTGCTGGTTCTTCCCAGGACAGAGGTATTTTCAGAACCAGTGGTAAATGAAAATATGACTTTCAATAAGCATTATGTAATAAACCTAGCAAGCTAACAGCATAGCAAAGTGGCGAAGCAATCAGCTTTGTAGCGGTTTCTAACGGTTGCCGTTGAGCAATCAGTTTCAAAATAGGAGGTTCAGATGCCTGGGTGATCAGTAATCGATTGCTGAAAACAGAATTTGAAAATTCAAAACCGTTCTCGAGATAATCGTGGGACAGACGGACAGACGGACAGACATCGTAAAATCAATAAGTGACTTCGCAAGCTTCGCCACTTGATAAGTGACTTCGCAAGCTTCGCTACTTAAACAAATTTTGAGGATATTTTTTTTTTATTTGAAAGCTGGTGCTTCTCACGTGGTGAAGATCTGGTCAGTAGTTTTTGAGTTATCTTTAATAATGCTATTTAATTGACTTCGACAACATTGACATTTTATTAAGTGGCGAAGCTTGCGAAGTCACTTATTGATTTCACGATGTCTGTCCGTCTGTCCGTCTGTCCCACGATTATCTCGAGAACGGTTTTGAATTTTCAAATTCTGTTTTCAGCAATCGATTACTGATCACCCAGGCATCTGAACCTCCTATTTTGAAACTGATTGCTCAACGGCAACCGTTAGAAACCGCTACAAAGCTGATTGCTTCGCCACTTTGCTATGCTGATAGCTTGCTAGGATTATTATTATTAGTGATCGGTTTATCGACCAAATCTGCGATAGGTACATTAAAAATGGGTCAGATTAGGAGTACCTTTAACAGACGAGCGTGTCTGCGTAGATATATGGATGTAAAGGAGGCGAGAGAGGTGTGTCAGAATCGCGTCAAATGGAAGTCCGTAGTCTCTGCCTAACCCTCTGGGTGACAGGCGTGAGTGTTTGTGTGTGCGATGATTATGTGGTATTTCTATTCATGTAACTATTTGGTAGACTGTAGAGATTGGTGGGCATTATGATGTCGTCATATACGTCCCTCAAAAATATTTTTTTATCAAAATAAAACGTTCAAATAATTGCTAAGTAATAATTTAACAGGGGAAGGCAATTACACGAAAAATGTACGTTTTTAAGGCACAATCCCCGCGATGTCCAGGATTATATCCTCATCAGGACAAGGGTATTATTAATAAAAGCTAAGCCTTTTTTCATTATTTCCTAAAACAACACCATTTTTCTATAAAAAAAAATAGATTATTTATTTAATACTGAGGCCTTTATTAGGGATATGAGGTAGGTTTATAGCTTACTTTTAAAGTCGTTAACTTCAATAATAGTACAAGAACGCTCCACTTCTAAGCTTACTCACTTTCCTTACTTTACTCGGTCTATAACCGACTACGGCGCAGCCAAAAATCAAGTAAATGTTTTTAACTAGAATATCTTGAAGTAATTATGTTCCTCTGTTTCTAAATGCAGGCGTAATACCTACAATAGTTGTGAATTTTGATACGAGTATAACTAATTTTTTATCATAATTGTATATGTTATATTGTAGAAGTATTTTACCATGCATCTGTGTAGCAGAGCATACATGACTTCAGCAACAATAAATATGAATATATTTAGCACATTTATTGTGTATACATATTATATATGATATATTGTATATTATATATTGAGTATAAATAAGCATTTTTTTTTAAAGGATAAGGGTGACAAACAAGCACACAGTCCACCTGCTGGTAAGTAGTTGCTGCGTCCCATAGACATCTACATCTATCCGCGTTTGCGAATCAAAATGCAGATGCGTTGTCAACCGTGAGGACTAAGATGGAATGCCTCATTTCCAGTAAAAAGGGCCTCCGACCACCTGCACTCACCAAACGAAACGCAGAGGTAAACCTCTACTTCACGCTGGTATTCTGTGAGGTCGTGTTACTACCCCGATTCGAGCCGGACCATCCGTGCGACAGCAAAAGCTGCCGCGTGGCTCTACCACTGTTAAAAAGCATAGCAGTAGAACGAGAATTTTACGGCAGAAATAGGTATGAGGGTGACGGACTCTCAGCCTTAAAAAGTGTTAGATATTTTTTATTTATTATTAATTTTATTATTTATTTAAACTTTACAAATGGCTTTTACCCCACTTATATAAAAAAGAAACTTCAAAAAAAGGATGAGGTTCTCAGCGCCATGACGCAGTGTGTCATGCCAGCGATATTAACACACGTAGGTAGGATCGTAAGTTATGGAACCGTCTAATGAATATAATCTAAAGAAACCTGTGCACTGCAGAAGCCTGCGTTATAATAAGCGGAGCTTAGAAACGCTGACATAATTTTCTATAATTGCTTACATAAGAGCGGTTGTAGCTGAGGGGATCAGCGCCCGCTGTAAATTTCATAGTACGCGAGCAACAAGGGATTAATCCCCGCAGAGAATATAGTAAGTAGCAATTGACTATTTCATTGTTGATATCGTGATGTTGAAAGTAAACATCAAGAAGAAGACTACATGATTGAGGTATAAAAATTATCTAGGATATGTGAGGTCTGACAACACTCACTGGAGCAGCGCAGAGGATTTTCTCTATACCCTTACAAGAAACAATATAAGTTGAGAAAGAATCCTGTGTTCAGAATGGAGAAGAATATACTATTCTTTTGTTACTAGTATTACATTAGTCTTCACTCTGATGATACACAGGGCACAAATCCAGGCTCCTAGATTTGACGCTGTAATTCTATAAGGTTGACACGCATGATCATTTTCTTTTCATTTGATAACAACAACTTAAAAACATTATTTTATTTTTCTATATTTGAAATAAATTTGCAGTATTATTGCTGTTGATTTATTTTTTGTTCATTATAAAAAATATAAATTTACAGTCTTTATACAAAACCTACGTGGTAGAGCCATGCTGCAGCTATATTTGTAGTATAGTTGTAGCACGAATGGATCGGCTTAACCGGGGATGGACCACGCTCTCACAGAATACCAGCGTAAAATAGCAGCTTGACATTGCTGTGTTTCGTATGGTGAGTGTAGAGAACCGGAGACCCATTTTACTTGAAAAGAGGCATTCCATCTTAGTCTTCGCGGGTGACGACACATCTGCATTTTGATCCTTTGTTGAGGATAAATGTAGACGTCTATGGGCCGCAGCTACCACTTACCATCAGGTGGACAGTGTGCTCATTTGTCACCCTATTCTATAAAAAAATTAAAAATTAAAATAACACAATAATGTTTTTATAGAAGATGTGGCAAACGGGTATGCGGCTCACCTAATAGTAGGTATTGAAGTGGTGGTCAATACCTACTATTAGGTGAGCCTAACAACAACTGCAACACCAGAGGAATTGCAAGTGCGTTGCCGGTATTTTAAAAAGGAGTAAGGATGTTTCTATGGTCTTAGGGACCTTCAAGAAACGAGCCGAAGTGGCCGAAAAAATCGCCGGTGGTAAACGATTCCACAAAGAAATCGTGCGAGGAAGAAAACTCCTAGTAAAACGCACAGTTGTGGACCGCCAAGCATCCAGATGATGTGGATGGTATCATGAGTTTTGTCACAATGTACGTTGGTGAGATTTGACAGCTGGAATTAATCCGAACATCATGAACTACGCTAAATACGATAGAAAATGCAAACAGCTGCAATACTAGGCACATGCTTACACTCATTTCTAAGAAAGTTAATATGGAGGATTTGGTCGATAAATTTGCTGACTCTGTCACTCTCTTCTGCAGCATAATTATGCTGTTTCACTCTTTCCACACTCATTCTATTAAAGTGCCAAAGAAAGAAATAATTCATTTCCTAACACCGGTCACAACATATTCTTGCAAAGCATTCCCCTTATCACACAATTTCTCACCCTATTAAAGTGAGCTCTTACATATTTCAGCGATTAATAAACTATTTTATTTTTAAAGTAGTAAGATTGACAAACGAGCAAATAGTCCAACTATTATTATGTAAGTAAGCACTGTTGCCTACAGTAACCTGCATTTATCATCTATTAACCCAGATGTTACTGTAACTATTTTTTGTTTTCGATCTTGGTGATATTCGGATATGATAGTTAAAATGACTCATAATAACGAGGAAAAATAGTAAAAAAAATTACATGTTTTCAGAAAAGCCGGAAAAGGGTGGGCTTTTAAAAGTCCCGTCGTAATATGGGGATTGTTTACATGTATGTGGCGGTCTAATAATAAAACAAACTGTTATTACGAGTATATTAGTTTTTTATTATTACGGTAAATTTTAACTATACAAAAGAAAATAGACATAGGTATAGCAAGTTATGTGATATGATGTCTCACAATAAAACAACAGCACTTCACTAAGTATATCACATTAAAAGTCAGTAAAGTTCACTAACTTTACTGAGTTTTAGTGTGATATTCAAGGAAACAGTTCTTAGGATGTAAATGAATCTTACACTTTTGGCAAATAAAAAAACTTTTAACTTTGCAAACTTTGCATCTTAGTTGGGGAGCGCTGTACTGGACCAAGTGATCAACCCCATCATATCGAGATGATTCAAGATGAGATCTACCTGTGGGACATGGTCCCCTCTTATCGCTTTTTTTGTAGCTTTCGAGCAAACCTTTCGCCAGTAGTCTACAAAAAGTGAGATGATCATGTTCTCCACCGTCTCGCTTGTAAAGTTGCCATGCATTATGCACAGCCATATCTAAGGTGTGACAAAACAGTGAAAAATACCATTTCTTGCCACGAATAGAAGTCCGATACAACCCTATGTTTTGATCGGATCTATCGACCCCTCCCATATTTTCATTGTATTTTCTTATAACCGACGGTTGGTCAATATGTACAAATCTTTTTAGTTCTTGCGAAAATCTCTTGACTTTTTGCAGGGGCTCCACAGTTTCAGTATTCGATGCAACAGTAACGACACTATTGTCATTCCACTTGCAAACCAAAATATTGGTAGGCAAACTGGATTTGAATACAAATGAACCTCTATCAGTATTTTTGAAATCTTTGTTAGACTCGAGAGGACACTTGGACGTTCTGTTTTCACGAATAGTTCCAGTGGCTCTTAGACCTCTATTACTAAGTTCATGCAGTAGAGGAATAGAGGAAAAATAATTGTCGAAGAATAAATGAAATGGCAATGTTGGGTCACGACCTTGTAGAACATCAGCAAACTCCAAAATCACACTCCCACCTAGACCAAACTGTTTGTAACCTTCTGCAATGGTTGAAGATTTTCCCTGGTAAGGATCAAACCAAATCACGTAGCCTAATCTTGTAGCACCAACCCACAGTTTATACTCCCAACGAATTGGTTTGCCACGTATAAACTGTTTGCAACTGTGACGTCCATAGTATGGAACCATAGCCTCATCTATGCTGTAGTTCTCTTCTAGCGGAGCCATTTCAGTAAAGATTTTATTTAACTCGTCAAACAGAGGTCTCAACTTAGCGAATTTGTCAGGAGAATCACCAAGAACTGTATTATCACAGCAGTGGAGATTTGACATAATAAAAGTAAAACGATCTCTTGACATAGCGTTGTGCACAATCCTAAAGTCGGCATCTGTCGATGTCTCCCAATACATAAACCTACGGGGTACTACTACATACCCGCTGTACATAAGGATGCCCAAGAAACACTTCATTTCAGAAACAGTTACTTTGCCCACTTTATTCCTCTGTCCTGCATACAAATTGGTATATCGCACTAGTAATTCAATAACATTGTTGTTGAACAAGCAGTCGAAATAATATAAGGGTGATTGTAAGTTTTTTGGACCTTGTTTGTCATTCCATTGATTGAAATGGTTTGGAATATGACGATTCTTCCATCTATAGGTTTGGTTTCGGGGAACTGTAGGCTGAACAAATGTAGAATTAGTTGACACATCTGAAGTACAAGATACGGCGTCACTATCCTCTAAAGTCAAATCCATCGTGCGTCTTCTTTTTGACAAACTTGACAAAGGTACATCATCTTCTTCGTCGGAACTCATATGAAAAGTGACCTCGGCTGGAGCTCGTAGTTGAGAGCCTATAAAAAACATATATAAATATTGCAACCATATAAATAAAACAAGATAGAATCATTGATACGTAGTTATATCAACCCGAAAACAAATAATTTACCTGGTAGATTTTGCAATGCAACAAATTCTTCATCTCCAGAATCCTCATCTGTGATGTCGGCATTAGCGTTCTCAGGTGGAAAAATTGTAATTTGAGTTGGCAACAAATCATCATCCTCACATCGCTCTAATTCATCAACTATATCGTTGAGAGTGAGTGCTCTCAAAGGTCGCGTGCTAAAAAGAAAACAATAATATTATAGACCCCCATATTGCGACGGGACTTTTAAAAGGCCATCAATTTGAAACGTGAAAAAGGAATGAGTTTTTGTTGCACCAAAACAAATAGATAACCTGATATTGTAGATAATATATCTAAAATTAAATATCAAAATGTATTAGCAACAACATTCAGATATATAAATGATAAAAGCTTACCTTTGTCCAGACATCATGACACTAATACTCCTAAGTCTTCAATGACACAAAAACTTTAAATAAACAAGTGTCCAGTTGTAAACAACACCGCATGAAATCATACACGGATAGGTACTAAGTAACCTGACAGTGCAAATATCTTAGAGAATTCATTTTAACAACTCGAAACTTGAGGGTATTTTTAATAATTTTTTCGGGTCTTTTAAAAGCTCCGTCGCAGTATCTGGGTTAAGAAAAAATCATAACTCATAATCTTTATTGCAATCAAATGGTATCAATAGATGTGTTTTAAAAATAGTCCGCGTTTGAACCCGGTTTGGACGTAGCAATAATAAAATATTAAATTACATTATTTAATATTATTACTAAATTACATCATTAGATTTCTTTATTAAGTTACATTATTAGATTACATTGTTAAGTTATATTTTTAAATTAGGTATACAATGTTAGATAAATTATTGAACATTCCATAAATTCAATTCAATTAAAAAATACATTGTTAAATCAAAGAAAGTACAATGATAATAAAGAACAATGATAATAATAATTACAATAATTGAAAAAGAAAATTAAATATAATAAAATTATATAGAAAATCAAATTAAATAATATTTGTATCAAAATGCAGACACATTTCTTAAAATAAATCAATAAAAAAACTGCAGTTGTGAACAATCCTGAAAAGCACGCCAATTATGGCAAATATAACCTATGAGGCAATCTATGGGATTGTTTTGTATTAAGTATTGGTCTTTGATATATGATGATGATGATAATAATAAAGGAAAGCCATGTTCAGCTGCAGACTATTTGCGGGCTACTGAAAAGCAAGATGGGAAATATTTTTTAATGCGTTGTCACCCCTGAAGACTAAGATAGAAAGTCTCGTTACAACATAGTAGCATTAAGCTGTTATTTAACGCTGGTGTTTAGTGAGAGCCTAGTCTTTCCCCGGTCGAGCTGAACTTTTCGTGCCACAATTATAATATAGCCTGCAGCGTGGCCAAAAATCTACTAGTCTAGTCTAGTAGAGTTCGTCTAATTTGATACTGCACTCACTTCTCCATAACATTTACTGCATCATGAACCATAAGAAATAAATCAGCGCGCCCTTGTTATTGCGTTGTAGTAGATTTTAGCACTAATATAATGTTTCAAATACTGTAAGTTTTTTTTTATAAAATAAGGGTGACAAACGAGCACACAGGCTACCTGATTTTAAGAGGATGCCCATAGCCATATCTACATCTCTCTTCAATTAAAAATCAAAATGCAGATATGTTGTCACTCCTGAGCACAAAGATGGAATACCTCGATTCCATTAAAAAGGGTCTCCGGTTTTCTACACTCATCATACGAAACACAGTAGCATCAAGCTGACATTCTGTGAAAGCGTGATCCTGCCCCGGTCGAGCTGACCCATTCGTGCTACAACCATAATAAATTTACAAAAAATACGAGAGAACTGCTTGCATTTTTATTGAGGCAATCTCTACTAGTCTAGTATATACAAGAATGGATCTCAGGTATCTGTTATAACCCACAGCGATGTAATGTGCACTATCGTTCAGTGTCATAACTCTAGGGCATTAAGTAGTAAACAGAAGCAATAAGTTCACATCTCCCGTAAGGCAGCTATTCCTTTGTCCTAACAACAAACTACTACTGTAGTATAACAATAATAACGATTGCCTCATTGCTACTTTACAGCACTGTACTTTAGTTATTACTACGATATGAAAGTTTGTTTCAAACAAAAATAGTTGCCTCAGAAAATAATTAGACGGCTGGAAGTTTTGTGTTTATTTAGGCGGTTCAATTTTGATTGATTTTGATCAATTTGGTCGTTGTTTTTTTTTTAACTTTAATTAAAATTTTCAATACTGTCTTGTTTTAAGTTATCAAATTTTGTGCAACGTATTGAATGATTGTAAAATGATTTTTTTAATGTACCGCTAAGTTTTTTTGCTGTTTCTTACGAGTACAGAGGTATTTTCCTAAGCAGTGATAAATTAATCATAAGAGTGACTTTCAAAAAGCATAAATTATAATCTATATTAAATCAAAAAGTTTCTATTTCTATATAAAATAAGAAGCCATATTAGCAGTACATAGTAAGTATATAATGATTAGAATTTAAAAAAATAGTGACGAACATTTTTAGAAAATTAGTTATATTTTATTTATGGGAGTAGGTCAAATTATTATTTTTTATAAAAAAAAAGAAGTGACAAAGGAATTTACAGTTCATCTGATGGTAAGTGGCTGCTTCAGTCCACGGTGCTGCAGCCAACATAAAACAAAGAAAGCTACAGATGCACTGTTAGTTCCGAGGGCTAAAGTGGAATGCCTCACAGCCTGTTAATATATTGTATGGTGCTACGAAAACGCCATATAAGATGAGATGGCGCTGTCGTCGTGCAACAAATGGGTCTGTACCATTTAGACCGAGACACAACAGTGCAAGCACTGTGCGGTAGAAATAGATTAGAGTGTGCTACAAATCCAGACGTATTCGTAGGTAGGAAAGGAATCCTACCACTATGCAAAGGATATACGTGGTAGGGCCATGCTGCAGCTATATTAGTAGTATAGTTGTAGCAGTTGTACCAGCGTAAAATGGCAGCTTGACACTGCTGTGTTTCGTATGGTGAGTATAGAGAACCGGAGACCCATTTTACTGGAAAAGAGGCATTCCATCTTAGTCCTCACGGGTGACGACGCATCTGAATTTGAATTCTTTATTGAGGATAAATGTAGATGTTTATGGGTCACAGCAACCACTTACCATCAGAGAGACTGTGTGCACGTTTGTCACCCTATCATATAAAAAAACCCCCCACCAGTAGAAATAAGATAAAATTATTACTATTTTTTTATTTCTCTTCTGAGCCTCGTCTACGTGCTGTTTTCGAGAGTTATTACGAATGGTCTCGCACCAGACTCAACGATTTCCAACCTTCCGAACAAGCTGGTTTCCTAAAAGGTTTTAGCACCATAGACCATATACATACCCTTCGGAATATTATACAGAAGACCTAAGAGTACAATTTAGCACTATGTTTTGGGTTTGTGGACTATGAGAAAGCCTTTCATTCCGTCGAAAGTTGGGCGTTGCTGCAGTATCTTCAGCGGTGCCAAGTTGACTGTCGGTATATCAAAGTGCTGAAGTATTTGTACAGTAGGGTTACAATTCCTATCCGAGTACAGAACCAGAGAACGAAACCTATTGAACTGCATAGAGGTGTAAGACAGGGTGACGTTATATGCCCCCCCGAACGGGTACCCGCCTTGTCGTGGCGGGGGGGGCTTAGTAGCCGTGACTTGGTCACCCACGGTGAACAAAGAGGAACCCCTTGGCTGGCCCGTGGTGTAGGGCCGGCCCGAGGTGGCCACTCCGAGTGGGCTTGGCGAGCCCACTTCGGATGTGTGTCGGGGGGCTGCGGTGAGAGGGGAGTCCGCACCCTCTACCGCTGCAGCCGAGGTGGAGTCGCGGAGGAAGAGGAGTGTTGGTATGGCGATGCGCCACTCGCCCTATCCTCCGCGACTCAGACGGGGCTGCACCGTTAATGATGCGGTGGTGGTGGGGCTGCGGGGGGAGAGGAGTGTCGGTATTGCGAGGCGCCGCTCTCCCTACCCTCCGCAGCCGAATCTTGGTTCTGCGGCGGAGCTATTGACCAGATCCGCCGCTGGGGCCAGGAAGACCAGTGCTTCTGTGTGCTAGTTTTTCCTGGCCCCATGGTCTTCGCGCATCGGACTCGGGGGCGTCTGTTGCGCATTGCAAATTGGAGGCCGAGGAGGAGGGCGCGCCATGTGTTCTGGTGCGCCTTACCTGAGAGGGAGATGGCGGAGGAGTAGTCCTCTCCCGAGGAGGGGCCGCCATGGAGTGGCCAGCGCAGGTGGGGCCGCGGAAGTGTGCGAAAACGTTCCCGTGGCCCTGCCAATATGCGACGAGGGTGGAACACCATGGGGTTTTAGTCGGTGCGAGTCCGACATAACCCGTCCTTGCCCCCGCGAGGCGGGTATGCGTAGGCATTTTCCCATGTAAAAAAAAAGGGTGACGTTATAACCCCGAAACTCTTCACCGCTGCATTGGATGACGTTTTAAAGCTACTGGACTGGAAAGTATACGGTATTAACTTCAATTGCAAGTACATCACTCACCTACAATTTACCGACGATAAACTTCTTATGGCAGAATCGCTGCAGGACCTAAGCACTATGCTCAATGACCTGAATAGTGCCTCCCAACGGATAGGTTTTAAGATGAACATGGACAAAACAAAGATAATGTGCAGCATTCATGTCACACCTATGTCGGTAGTTGTTGGGAGCATTACTAATACTCATATATATAATTCTTTCTCTTTTATATTAATTCTATTCAATATCAATTCCCATGCTTACCTTAAAGAGTGGTTTGAGTTTCTTGGTGACTCTCACCGTCGCTCACTTCGCTCTGATAAAAACCTCACCTCAAAAATTCCATCCTAATACGTCCTTCTATTCTACATCTTTTTCTATTGATAATGTTTAGCTCTGGAACTCCTTACCGCTGTACGTTAAAAGTGCACAATGTACTGAAAAGTTAAAAAAAAACTTATCAAAGAGCACTTCTTTCCTCCTTAAATAGTTATTCCTCTATCTCTGCTTGATGTCACTCTTTTAAAATCACTACTAATTTGTCCTTACATTAATTTATTTCACTTACTTGTTTAGTACTTTTTTATTTTATAATTGAAATGTATTTGTTAATTATATTATTATCTATGTAATTAACCAGTGTATAACTATATATATATATATATGTCATGTATATTTTCTAAAACCTTACGTACACACCCTTTTCGCAGGGCATTTTATCCTTTTGCAAATTTTTTGCCTGGTAGTAACTCTAAAAGTCGCTTCTTAGCGATAAGGCTTGTAGTATTATACTACTTACGTATCATTTTACATTATTTTAAATTCATTTTTCCATTCTGTTTCGATTTTCTGCATTCACCTCAAAACTGGATATTTTACATCACCTTTATTTCCATAGGATCCTGTAACGATTTTAAACCATAAGAACACAATTACAAATCATTTCTACTTCGTATTTTCACATTATCAGCACTTTTAAATTGGTGTCAATGGAGTCTACCTTTTTTCGATCTTTTAGCTAGTTTTCCGTAACTCTACAATCTTGGACTTTGTGTGGGCAGTTGCGCTACCTTTTTTCCTATATCAATAATATCTCATTTTCCACTTAAATCTTACCGTTTTCTTATTATAAACCAAAAACAAAAATTTGACATATTTTGTCTTTCTTATTTATATCGTTTCCATGGTAACTATATTCAAATTTGCTACCGATCTATTATTCCTATTTCGATAATTCCACATAAATCCTCTTTTCTCTTGACCATTTACAAAAAATTTGCGTATAATTTAAATAATTTTTCCGTTCTCTCTAGAAAGGTATAAAAGCCGAACAACCGGTGAAGAAAGGCAGTCTCGCTTCAGTTCGCGAATTAGAAGTATCTCCTAAAGGCCTTATCCCGGGGCCGCACTGCCCCGGGATCCTGCAAGCCTCCATTTACACGTGAAGTCTTCGGCGAAGCCTTCTTCAAACTCGGGCCGCGCCACTCCGGAATCCTACAAGCCTCCATCTACCTCGGAAGTCGCTTCGAGTCTACTACAAGCGCGGGGGCCACACTACACCGGGCACTACTACTACTTACTCCAGGCGCCGAGTGCACCTACCGCCGGCGCTACCTTTGGGCGCTGCAACTGCTAGCTCTAAGCGTTGCGCGCCCCTTCTCCAGGCGCTACGTGCGCCGGCTCCGGACGCTGCGTGTACTGGCTCCAGGCGCTGCGCGCCGTCGCTGCTAAGAAACCTACTTCTACAAACGCAACGTGTGTCGCTTCGACTTTTAGGCCCCACTACAACACTATATTCCCCTATTCTCTCACCTTTATTTTTTTTTATAATCTAATTGTACTCTCACTTCATCCATCATCATCCTCACATCATTTTTTTTATAAAATTGTAAATACCTTTTATAAATTTAAATATATTGTTTTCTGGCTCTACCTTTGTTGTTTTGTTGTACTTAGGTTAGGTTCTATTTTATTTTTTTTTTTTTTTTTAATTGTCGCTTCACGACATTTGGCGCCCAACGTAAAAGTCCTCTTTCTCTCTTAATTCTTCACCTTTACTGCGCCTTGTCCATTCCCTTTTGATTTAATTGCTCTTCCTTTCGTTCTTAACTTATTATTCATCATTCATTTATTCATCCTTTTCATACATTCCAAATTCTAAAACAACACTTCATCTAGTGTTTCAACGTATCTAGATTATATTTAGACCTACATTTAACACTTCACTTACATTCATCACTTTAATATTTTTATTCTAGAACAAAACTTCATCTAGTTTTTCAACTTAAGTAGATTATATTTAGACCTACATCCATCACTTTAATATTTTTATTTTAGATAACTTAAAGAGGTATAATTTTTAATTAAATTTTTATTTCTTAAACTTAACTTTACACATAATTATAACAATGAAAAGGGTTATTAAGTACGAATTCCTTAACAAGGCCGAACTCAAATACGAAGTGAAGATTAGATGTGAGGAACCAGCTAATACTGTTTTACTTCTAAAAAAACAGGTTTTGCGTTTAGTTGCGAATTCTCACCCTGAAGATATTCTGACTTCTACAATTCCGATTGAGGATGACTTGTCTCAAATTGATTCTACCTTGACCTACTTGGACTGTAAAATTAAAAAAATTTTACAAGGCGAAACCAAATACTTGCGACTAATAGAAACTTTTATTAATCATATCTTTTACAGATTGGAACGAATAGATACTGACTTATATCCAGACTTTAAAGCTATTTTCGATACTTTGAAGATGAAATATGACGATATTACTAAACAATTTGAATCCTTGACTCCAGCTCCAACTGAAAATGACCCTCCTGTTGACCCGACTGTCACGGTTGACCCGACTGTCACGGAACTCCCTCTTGTTTCTCAAAATTCTATTCAGGTCCATACCCCGTATCCTCCACCACCACCTCAATCTTTTTCTCCAACCAACGTCTTCAAAGATCTGAAAAGACACACCTTCAATGGTAAAAGCTGTCCAAGATCCTTTCTTCAAAAACTGGAAGAATACTGTATAGCTCGTGGCTTGTCCAAAGACTTGTTGATTTCACAAGCGTTTGAAATTTTCACTGACAATGCTCTTCATTGGTTCAGATTTAAATATAATCAGAATCCAAACTTAACGTGGAACGAACTTTCTTCGTTATTAATCAAAGACTTTGGTGGTTTTGATTATGATCACAAACTTTTAGAAGCGATTAGGAATCGAACTCAAGGTCGAGATGAACCTATTGTCATCTATATTTCCATCATGTCTGGAATGTTTTCTCGTCTTTCGAAGAAACTTTCTGAAACAGAACAATTGGAGATTATTTTAAGGAATATTCGCCCATGTTATTCAGTCTTCGTAGCTCTAAAAGACATTGACTCTATCGACTCTCTACTGGCTACTTGCCAAAACTATGAAAAATTCCTAGACAGAGACAAACAATTTAAAGAACCAAATGTACAACAAAGTCCTCTTATTTCTGAATTCAACTACAAGCATTCCACTTCAAGTTCAGTTGACTCTCCAAATTCTTCTAATAACTCACGACCCTCTCCTCCCCTCATGAATAAATTCACTCCATCCTACAAATACCCTTCTAGACAAGTTAATAATCTCTCTCAAACTAAAGCTCCTCAACAAACCTCCTTTTGTGTTCGCTGTCGTAAACAAGGACATTCTTTGAACACTTGTACTCAACCACGATTCGTGATTTGTTTCAAATGTGGTCTTAAGGGTTTTAAAACTGCAGATTGCCCTACTTGTTCTCCCAAACCTAATACTAGTTCAAAAAACTAACTACTGACTTGAAAAGTAACTTAAACTTTGATAACGACGATTGGACTAATTGGATTAAAACAATTCAAAACTTCTTTTCTTGTTACAGAATCTCTTCTACACTCTACTCCAAGGAACAAGATCTTAATCGTCCATTCGTTAATGTCAAAATTTATAACTTAACTTTATCTGGTTTACTAGATTCTGGCAGTTCAGTAACTATTCTGGGTAATAATTCTCATTTGGAAATTCTTAAACTGGGCTGCAAACTTTTCAAGTCAGATCTTATTACTGTCTCTACTGCTAATAATCAAAAAGTTAATTCCTTGGGTTATTTTGACTTACCTATTCATTTTAATAATCAAACTCATTTAATTAAAGCTTACGTTTTCCCTGAAATTTTTCCTTCGCTAATATTAGGTATTGACTTTTGGAGAAAATTTAATCTTTTACCTAGTGTTTTATCTTCTCTTAACTTTACAGAATCTAAATGTTCTGCTATCGTAACTAAAGATACTAAAGTTTTACCTTATGAGCATTTAACTCCTAATCAAAAGAACATCGCTAATGACATCATCCAACGCTTCAAGACAATTTCTTTTGAAGAAAAAGGTATCCTGGGATGCACACACTTAATCACCCACAAGATTGACACTGGTGATTCTCTCCTAATCAAACAAAGATGTTACAGACTGTCTCCTGAAAAACAAAAGGCGTTAATTAATGAAGTTGACAAGATGCTGCGATGGAACGTCATTGAACAATGCGAAAGTCCTTGGTTATCTCCAGTTCTCATCACTCCGAAGAAGAATGGTGAATGGCGTTTCTGCGTAGACAGCAGGAAGCTTAACTCAGTTACACGTCGTGATGCTTATAGTCTGCCACTAATAAGCGAAATTTTGGACAACTTGAGGAATGCCAAATACTTATCAAGCATCGACATTGCGAAAGCATTTTGGGAGATTCCCTTGAATCCTGCTGATAAGGATAAAACTGCATTTTATGTACCTGGAAGAGGTATGTTTAGATTCAAGGTAATGCCTTTTGGTCTTTCTAACTCACCTGCAACTCTACAAAGATTAATGGATATGCTTTTTACCCCTGAATTTGAGAACAAGGTATTTTGCTATCTGGACGACATCGTTATCATTAGCGAGACTTTTGATGAACACATATCACTCCTCATGAAAGTCCATGAAAAACTTTCATATGCTAATCTGACTATTAACTTTGAGAAGAGTCAATTCTTCAGGAAAGAACTGAAATACCTTGGTTTTCTAGTGGACGAGTACGGTCTACGTGCTGATCCAGATAAAATAAAAGCTATATTAGAATATCCTGTACCTACTTGTAGAAAAGAAGTGCGAAGATTCATAGGCACCTGCAGCTGGTTCAGAAGATTCATTCCAAACTTTAGCACTATTGCCTCTCCACTCAATCAACTAACCTGTTCCGGGAAGAACGCTCCTAAATTTCTTTGGAATTCTCAAGCTGCAGCTGCTTTCCAGAAACTTAAAGAAGCTTTGGTAACTGCTCCTGTCCTTGCTTGTCCTAACTTCGAACTACCCTTCTCTGTACATTGTGATGCATCAAACTATGGCATAGGAGCAATGCTTACTCAACATCAAGATGACAAAGAAGTCGTGATTGCTTACATGAGTAAAGCACTAAACAAAAATCAACAGAACTACTCAACTACTGAAAGAGAAACATTGGCTGTAATAACTGCGTTAGAACATTGGCGATGTTACCTAGACAATGGTAAAGAATTTACAATATATACTGACCATGCTGCACTTAAATGGTTTCAGAACTTATCGAATCCATCAGGAAGACTTGCTCGCTGGACTTTACGCTTATCTTGCTTTAACTTTGTCCTGAAACATAAAAAAGGAAAGGATAACGTTGTTCCAGATTTATTATCAAGACATAAGAATCAAGAACGTCCTGATACACGAAAAATTTCACCTCAAGGCGTACACCCTATTACGATTGAAGAACCACCTGATCGTAAACTTGAGCACTACAACAAGATTTTTCTCGGATGCTCCAACAACCCAGACTCATATCCCAACTATACTATCAGGGATAACAAACTTTACCGCTGCATCCATTCTCCCGATCGTCTAAACGATGACTTTATTTGGAAAGAAGTTCCACTACCTCAAGATAGACATGCAATTATTGAAGTTAACCATGGTTCCCCTTCAGAACTCCATCTTGGTATCTTCAAGACATTCAAGAAAATATCTTTAAAATACTATTGGCCTGGTATGTTTAAGGATATTGCCAATTTAATCTCAACTTGTGAAACCTGCTTAACCTACAAACACCCTAATCATTCTCCCTATGGTCTTATGGGTAAACCTAAACTTTGCTCCAGACCTTTTCAAACTATATCCTTAGATCTTATGGGTCCATTGCCTATGACTCGAAGACGTAATCAGTATATTCTAGTAATTAACTGCAATTTTACTAAATTTACTATGATTTTTCCCCTTAAACGTGCTACTTCAGCTAATATTATTAATGTTTTGGAAAATTCAGTTTTTCTAGTTCATGGCATTCCCCAAACTATTATAATGGACAATGCTGTTCAATTTCAGTCGCGAGAATTCCACTCATTCTTAAATTCTTATAACGTTCCTTTTATTTTTCACACAGCTTTATATTGTCCTCAGGTTAATCCTACGGAGAAGTTTAATAGTACAATTATTACAGCTCTAGCATCTCTAGTAGGAGAGGATCATAGATCATGGGACAACCATCTTACTAAAATTCAGTACGCAATGAACAGCGCTACAAATGTAGCTACTGGCTTTACTCCAAACTTTTTAGTCTTTGGTAGGGAAACAATACCTTGTGGTTCCTTCTATACTCCAACTCAGAACCTCGAGGAATTAATATTTATGCCTCGTGATATTTACGCGTCTAATGCTGGTCTCCTCTCATCTATCTTTCACAAAGTTCAAACTAAACTTCACATAGCGCACGCTAAAAATAGCGCTCGCTATGATCTTCGCCGGGCTTTTAAAGAATTTAATGTGGGAGATACTGTTTGGCGTAAAAATCATGTTTTAAGCAATGCCGGCGCATACTTTAATGCTAAACTTGCCCCTAAGTTCATCAAGTGCAAAGTGATAGCTAAACTGTCACCACTAGTCTATGTACTTGAAGACCCTAATGGAGTTAGAGGCAAGTGGCACATCAAAGATATAAAATCATAAATTTTCTTAACTTTTATTAACTATTAATTTGTATATATGTATAAATATCACCATCATTCTCACCTTATTATTTTTATTTCTTTTAATTTGTTTGTTTGTTTGATGATCCAGTGTTCTTCAACACATCTTGCTTTAGGACCTCGAACTTTCGTTGGTTAATCGTCACTTTTTATTTTTATTTCAGACACATCTCGTTGGTGATGTTGCTGTTTTCTGGCTTTGAGCCCTACCGCTCTGGCCGTTCTTAATCTTTACTTAAGGCATAGCGACTAAAGCTTACTTGAGGTATTTCTTTATCTTTATCTTCACTTGGGAGCGGCTGATTACTCCCTTAATAATTTTTTTTTATCTTCACGCAGGAGCGGATGACAACTCCTTAAATAAGCCTGAATGTCCTTTCGAAAACACACTTTTAAGAGTGGTGTTTCTTCGACTAATTTATTTTTTTTCCACGCAGGAGCGGATGACTACTCCTTAAATAAGCCTTAATGTCGTTTCGAAAACACACTTTTAGAGTGGTAGTCATTGAATGTGAACTCCACCCTTACCTGAATGGCAGATGATGTATGTAAGAGATAGTATATCTGATTTTGCCTGGTGATGTCTGTTTCTGCAAAGCTGTGTTTTTATGGTTTATTTTAGAATGTATATATCAAAATTTTTGCTGAGTCAAAAATTTTCCAGGGTCGGGGGGGAAATGTAGTATTATACTACTTACGTATCATTTTACATTATTTTAAATTCATTTTTCCATTCTGTTTCGATTTTCTGCATTCACCTCAAAACTGGATATTTTACATCACCTTTATTTCCATAGGATCCTGTAACGATTTTAAACCATAAGAACACAATTACAAATCATTTCTACTTCGTATTTTCACATTATCAGCACTTTTAAATTGGTGTCAATGGAGTCTACCTTTTTTCGATCTTTTAGCTAGTTTTCCGTAACTCTACAATCTTGGACTTTGTGTGGGCAGTTGCGCTACCTTTTTTCCTATATCAATAATATCTCATTTTCCACTTAAATCTTACCGTTTTCTTATTATAAACCAAAAACAAAAATTTGACATATTTTGTCTTTCTTATTTATATCGTTTCCATGGTAACTATATTCAAATTTGCTACCGATCTATTATTCCTATTTCGATAATTCCACATAAATCCTCTTTTCTCTTGACCATTTACAAAAAATTTGCGTATAATTTAAATAATTTTTCCGTTCTCTCTAGAAAGGTATAAAAGCCGAACAACCGGTGAAGAAAGGCAGTCTCGCTTCAGTTCGCGAATTAGAAGTATCTCCTAAAGGCCTTATCCCGGGGCCGCACTGCCCCGGGATCCTGCAAGCCTCCATTTACACGTGAAGTCTTCGGCGAAGCCTTCTTCAAACTCGGGCCGCGCCACTCCGGAATCCTACAAGCCTCCATCTACCTCGGAAGTCGCTTCGAGTCTACTACAAGCGCGGGGGCCACACTACACCGGGCACTACTACTACTTACTCCAGGCGCCGAGTGCACCTACCGCCGGCGCTACCTTTGGGCGCTGCAACTGCTAGCTCTAAGCGTTGCGCGCCCCTTCTCCAGGCGCTACGTGCGCCGGCTCCGGACGCTGCGTGTACTGGCTCCAGGCGCTGCGCGCCGTCGCTGCTAAGAAACCTACTTCTACAAGCGCAAACGGCGTGTGCTGGCTTCAGGCGCTGCGTGCCGTCGCTGCTAAGAAACCTACTTCTACAAACGCAACGTGTGTCGCTTCGACTTTTAGGCCCCACTACAACACTATATTCCCCTATTCTCTCACCTTTATTTTTTTTTATAATCTAATTGTACTCTCACTTCATCCATCATCATCCTCACATCATTTTTTTTATAAAATTGTAAATACCTTTTATAAATTTAAATATATTGTTTTCTGGCTCTACCTTTGTTGTTTTGTTGTACTTAGGTTAGGTTCTATTTTATTTTATTTTTTTTTTTAATTGTCGCTTCACGACAGGCTGCCAATTGTACCTTTAAATATTTTTGTTGTGTATTTTTATAATATCTTATGTTTTTCTGGTGTAAAATTAAGTAAATTTCATTCATCCATTGATATTAATATAGGAGAGACATGTCCAGCTGCAGACTATTTGGGGGCTACTGTGAAGCAAGAGAGAAAACAAAGTGCTACTTATGACTATTTTGAAAGGATTGTGGAAGAAGTTTTACTCAAACTTAGTAAACAGCACAAGTCTGTTGTAATATGTGGAGATTTTAACATCAATCTCCTTGAAACTTCTTCCATTAGTATTAAGTTTAGCTCATTGTTTAAATCTTATAATCTTGTTAATTTATTCTTAGAACCAACACGTATTGCTGGGCCTAGTGCGACCTGTATAGATAACATTTTTACAGATGTTAAGCCCTTGCATAAAACAATTATTCAAAATTTAAGTTCAGATCACTGTGGACAGTTGGTATCACTACCTTACATACACAAAAAACAGAATAATAAGAAAGTTGACAGAAGACGCTTGGAGAAGTTTAGAAGTAATGTAATCAAAAGACTTCCATCACTTTCGGTTAAAAAAATTGCTTATTATTTGTATGCCACATTATTTAAAATTATAATTTGTGAATTTTTACTTCTAAAACTTTCTCTTTTAACAGTTTAATTAGTAAAGTTAAGTTTGCTTCTCAATACCTAACTTATTACATGATCGTTACATCATTATTGGGTATGGTCACCAATCAAGGCCATTATTTACAAAAATAAATACCATGTTAACAGGTCAATAGAGATAGAAGATTATTCACGGCAGGTGCAGAGCGCGCACCGCCGATCAAAATGGCCGTGTCGCCGCAAGGACATCCTCAGTGGACGACGCCTAAATTTTGCGCTGATGTTTAGTTATTATAATAATCAATATTGTCTAATTATTAATATTACAATTAAATAACAGCAATTTATCAGAAACATAATATGTAACTAGTTAATTTTATAAAATTCTTTTGGTTTATAAATCTCTTTATTGACAAGTTACTCCATTAAAACAACTTTTTATTCAATTATCAAATGTAACTCAAATATTGAGACTTGAGAGTGTGAGGGGTACAAGTGTCGTTGTGTTTTTGGCTATTTATTATTCTGAGAGCTGTTGATTTCCTTTTTTTGTTTATTATTTCTGTTGCTGTTGGTTTTAGTAGTTATAAATCCGTAAGTATTTAGCAATTGTGCTGTTTTGATTGTATTTGGTTAAAATAAAATGGAGGAAGATCCTCCCGATCCGGACGGGGTTCCATGATGTGACTCCTGTCGTGTTACCAAAAAAAAATATGCCTATCGAAATTGATCAGTCGAAGCGTAAAAGATTGGAAGCAACCAATAACTCAGCTCATCCTCAGAAAAGATTAATTACAGATCCATTTCAACCTGTATCATCTATTCAGACTTCTTATACCCATCCTGACTACATAGAAAAAAAAAAACCATAAACATTCTTATAACGACAATGCGCCGTTTATTGTACATGTAAGTAAGAGAGTAGATGATTTATCAACTGGAGTAGTTTTAAAACCGATAAAGTTAGGTCATTTTCTCTACAATAATAATATTAAATATGTTGTAAGTGATAGTGTTAAGCGAGTAGGACGCAATAGAATTTCAGTCGAGTTTAAAAGTGCAGCTGATGCAAATTCTTTTATTGAGAACCCATCCCTTGCAGGTGCTAAATATGATACTGTAATCCTTTCTTATAATGTCACACGCTTGAGAATAGTGAGGCAGGTCTCTGTAGAATGGACATTAGAGGAACTCAATTCATCAATCGAGATATCAGCTGGTTTTGACTCAATTATTAAAGCTCGCCGATTTAATAGGAAGTAAGTTAATGAATACCAAAGCACTGTGTGGATTCCCTCTCAAACAGTTGTTTTAACTTTTTCCGGTCAGAAACTTCCTTCTAACATTTATTGTTTTTTCACCTCAATGCCTATTGAGCCCTACATTTTACCTCTTATTCAATGTCACAAATGTTGTCGTTTTGGACACGTAACCTCACAGTGCAGGTCATCTTCCCTTTTTTTTTGTGTGTTCTCAAAATCATGAAGGAATATCATGCACAAGACAGTCTCCCACTTGCATATTTTTTTCAGGATCTCACACGGCTAAAAATCCTTCCTGCCCTGAACACTCTAGGCAGAGATCTATCAAACTTACCATGTCACTGGAAAATATTTCCTATCTAGAAGCATCTGCCCGTTTCCCTTAAGTCGGGAGATCTTATGCAGATGCTGCTAGAATCCTTCCTCCGTATGATCATCAGAGTCCCTATCCTATTTCACATTCCTCTTTACCTTCAGTTGTCTCCTCACAATCTCATTCTTACAGGAAGACTACATTTACTCTAAGACTTCCGCCAAATCCAGCATCAAGTCATGGATATGATAAATCTGCCCATGAGGCAATAATAGACACCGCTTCTTCTTCAACTACTAATGGTTGTGCTTTAATAGGGCGGAGTATATTAATATTTTGAACAGGCTGATATTGAATGCCCAGCATAGTCAACAAATTAGGATTCTCAGGGTGCTCGAACAGATGAGGGTCTTGTTGATCCTCTCCTGGGAGGTCCTTCAAAATATGAGGGGAGTTCGACAACCACTTGCGCAACTCATAGCCTCCGGACTTCAGGATGGCAATTAATTCATCTCGTAAGACAAGAGCCTCCTCGACGGTGGAAGCGCCCGTACAAATGTCGTCCATGTAGACCGAAGTTTCTAAAATAGAAGCTCCCCGAGCGTATCTCAGGCGCTCTCTCTCAGCGAGTTCAAGGAGGGTTCACATGGCGATATACGGGCTGGACCGGAGTCCGTATGTGGTGGTGTTTAACTCAAACACCTGTATAGGATCGCTGGGCTTCTCGCGCCACAATATCAGCTGATATCGACGGTTATCACGATGGACCACTGATTGTCGAAACATCATCCGAATGTCCGCTACAAAAACCACTTGGTGTCGAAGGAATTGGGTCAAGATGTCGGATATGTCCTTGATCAGTTTAGGACCAGAGTGAAGACACTGGTTCAGGGACACACCATTTGATGTGGGGGCGGAACCGTCAAAAACTATCCGAATCTTACTCTCAGGGGTCCTCAAGACCGCAAGGTGAGGGCTAAAGATCCTTCCTGCCCTGAACACTCTAGGCAGAGATCTATCAAACTTACCATGTCACAGGAAAATATTTCCTATCTAGAAGCATCTGCCCGTTTCCCTTAAGTCGGGAGATCTTATGCAGATGCTGCTAGAATCCTTCCTCCGTATGATCATCAGAGTCCCTATCCTATTTCTGGGGAGGAAGTAGTGCTCCTGTGAACGCCATTCGAAGTTGGACGGTGACATGTGACCCAGCTCTTGATACTCGCGCATGAACTCGACATATTTGTCGCGAAAGGCTGGGTCGCGCCGCATGCGGCGCTCCATAGAAAGCAACCTCTTCTCGGCTATTGCACGAGATTGACCCAAAGAGGGACGTGAGTCCAGAAAGGGTAAGCGAGTGACGAAAAGACCGTCGACACGACGGCCGGTATCATTCTGGTAGAACAATTCGTACTCACGGTCCAGAGGGTTGACTCGAGCTGCATGTGGTGGTTCCTCAATTTCCCAGAACCGCTGGACGGCGTCCGAAAGGGACACGCCCACAATGGAGAGCGGGTCGGCCGTCGGAGGGGGAGGAGACCACATAACCGGTCCAAAGAAGCTGTGCCCAAATATCGTGGACATGGCTGACAGGCCATCGGGCTGTAGAGCTCGTATCTCACCTAACAAGATGACCCCCAGCGTTTCGACCCCCAGTAATAAATCTATAGGCCCAGGTTGGGCCCACCGAAGGTCTGTCGGTCTCAAACCCGACGCACAGCGAAACGCGCTGTCATTTATACGAACGTTAGGGAGAAACCCTACAATGTCATCGAGGACATTTACCTTGACTAAAATGCGAAGGTGTTCGCTGGCAGGGCTGAACACCAACTCCGCTTGTCCCCTAGGAGCAGGAGGCTCGGCACCTCCGATACCTACCATCGGTCGTGATTCAGAGCTCCAGGGGAGCCCAGTCTTCCCACCAACCAAGTGGATGCCACACTACGTTGGGAACCCGAATCCAATAGAGCTCGAACCGTTAAGCGGTCGCCGCTCGGGTTGTACACTTTCACTGATGCCGTCGACAATAGAACAGTTTAACAGGTGGACTGCTGACGGCTCAAAGGCTCAGTGGAGGCGGCCATGGCGGGAGCTAGGGCGGTAGCCTCCTATCTGGAGCTGCCTCTGTCGGACCGGCACCCGAACCGGGGGCCCCGAGAGCGGCATTCCGACGGAATCCCAATGACCCTCGACTGGAATTCCCCGAACGGGCCAACCTGGAGAAATTCGGGGATCCTCGGCTCCGAGCCCCGGGGCCGATACGCGGTCTCCGGAACCCGGTAATACCGGCACCGACCAAAGGGAAGGGCGGGCGGCGTTCCAGTCGCGACCACTCAGCCAATGGGGGTGAGAACGGTCTAGCTGAACGCTGAGTGGCTGCGAAGCCACTCTCAACCCGCTGAGGGGAAGGGGGGGTGAAGACCCCCCGCCCCTGGGGGACCGACTCCCCGACCGGTCGGGGGAGGGACTCCTCTCAGAACAAGGGTCGCTGTGGTCAACCGGCGAGCGTCGAGCGTCGCCCGACAGGGGGCGTGGCGGAGCGCCCCCGCCCGTGGGAGTCGGGGTGCTGGCAGGGCCCGGAGAGGACGCGCCGCACGCACCCAGGCACAACATGATGTGGTGGTTGCCCTGGCAGTGCGTGCAGGGCCGCTGGTGCGGGCAGTCTCATTGTAAATGCCTCTCCAGGCACGAGTAGCACCAGCGGCGCTCCCTGTCGATGGTTCGCCTCGCCGGAGCCGGCTTATGCAACAACTTAGGGCACGACGTCGCCCAGTGGTCGGATGCTCGACAATAGGAGCAGGGAGGCGCCTCCCGGGCCGCTAGGCCACTATAGGATGGTAGGAGGGGCGCCCTTCCGCGGGGGCTCCGCTCGGCCTCAGGGGGGTGGGTGACGCCTTGGCCGTCTGATTCCGCCTCTCCCTGGGCACCGCTCGGGCGGTGGCTGGGGGCCCTCGACGGCGCCTGCTGCGTTCTCTAACTGCCTACACTGCTCCTCCAGGAACCACAGCAGGTCCCTAAAGGGGGGAATGTACGAGGCGCCATCCCCTCCGTACCTCTCCTCAAAATGGAGCCGAAGGTCGAGGGGCAGACGGGACAGCACGATATGGAGTAACAAAAAAGACCACTCGTCCACCGGTAAATCCAGCCGCCGCAACGAGTTGCACGCTACAACGACTGGATTCACGATGTCTTCACGTAGTCTGGTCCGGTCCCTCATCAGCGGGAGGTTCAGCAGCCTCCGAACATGCTCGTCAGCAATCCGCCGCGAGGAGGTCCCTGGCGTTTTGGTAGGCGTCGTCTGACAACTTAAGGTGGGCGACGACGCCCAGGGCCTCCCCCTCCAGTGATGCCAGGAGGTAGCCCATTTTTTGGCAAGTCCCTCCGGGCGTCCACCAAGCTATCAAACATACCGACAAAGGTCAACCATTCCGAGAGGACCCCGGAGAACCTTGGCAGGTCCAGCGTGGGAAGTCGTCCTAACAGCTCCGGCTGAGTGGGCGACTTCCGAGGGGACTCGAGCAGGCCACTCAACCGAGCTTCGCGCTCCTTCTCCGCGTCCTTGGCCCCTGCCTCGATCAAGTCGTCGGTGAGCGCGAGGAACTGCTCGTAGTCCGCGCGGCAGGATTCCAGGACTCCCTTTTCCACCTCCGAGTCCTCGAGCTCAGCGTAAGCCTCCTCTACGGCAGTCCTTCGAGCATCGACCTGCTCGAGCCTCTTCCTCATGTTATAAACCCAATCCGGTCGACCTATCAAAGCGTGTGCGCTGGTAGCCCAGCGCAGCTCAGTCCGCAAGCAACGAATTAGTAGCTTGTGTGACGGCATCCCTACTAAATACAATTACTACGCGGCTCAAATATAAATCAATTAGCAAATAACAAATACAGTTCCTATAAATCAAGTTAAATAGAAATTACACAATTATTAAATGAAATACAAGTTAACACGAAAAAACACAAATCAAATTAGCAAGTAACAACCCTAATACGATCAACAAATTATCCGATTACGTGATGACATTATCTACCTAATCAAAGTACTTCGCCTTAAGAACTACGGTAAGTACTTAGCCTCAACAAAATTCCCGCTTATTAACCTACGGGCGTGGCGTTCCCAATCTACCCGCTAATAAACAAAAGCAGCGAGGAAAATAATTTTATTATTACGTTTAAAAAAATAAAGAAATATTTTTACGTATTAATGTTACGGCCGTGGCGTGATTGAAAGTCAATCAGCCACGCTACTGCTACTTAGAGTTACACAATTAATTTAACCGAAGTTAATAAGTCTTTAAAGAACAACACGGGTTCTCGCGGACGCAACGATTTTCGCGGGTTTAATACGTTCGTAACAAATTAGGCGCTAAACATTAAACGTCAGTTTTGATCGCAAAAAACTTTACAATGATTCTCGAGAAGTCCGTTGGATACCGCCCGTGGAATGCGACCGGGCGGGGGGCCGGTGACCTTGCTACCAGTGCTTGCTTATGCTTCGAACGTACGTTTAAAAAATTCACGTATCAAATGTTTAATATTTTTGCCTAAACAAACCCCTGCCCCGGACATAAGGAATTATGTCCGCGAGTAGATTGGCAAACGGGACAAGGTCGCGACGGCACGTTGCAAGACTGAATCTCCGATCAAAACCTCGGCCACTCTCCACTCCATACGACAACTTAACAATGCGCCCACGGCTCCAATACAAAGGCAGAGCGTTGGATTCTTTAACCAACACGAGGTCTCCCACCCGAGGAGGATCCGTCTTGTCAGACCACTTAATGCGCTGCTGCAAAAGATGTAGGTACTCCAGAAACCATCGGTGTCAAAAGCTCTGAGTCATCTCTTGCAGCAGGTCAAACCTGCTCAGCCGCGAAGAGTTCGTTTTCCTGAAGGGGTACTCGGGCAGAGCGTTACACTAAACGTCAGTTTTGATCGCAATAAACTTTACAATGATTCTCGAGAAGTCCGTCCGATACCGCCCGTGGAATGCGACCAGGCGGGGGGCGGGTGACCTTGCTATGCTTCGACCGTATGTTTAAAAAATGTACGTTTCAAATGTTTAATATTTTTGCCTAAACAGTCTTATTACAGCCCTTAATGTAGCACTTAGATTTTTTGGTTTCTTCGTCGTAAGTTTTCTTATAAAAAAGTGGGCAAACGAGCATGCTGGTCACCTGATGGTTAGTGACTACTGCCGCCTATGAACAACCGCAACACTAGGGGAATTGCAGGTGCGTTGCCGGCCTTTCAGAAAGGGGGTAAGCTCTTTTCTTGAAGGTCCCTAAGTCGTATCGGTCCGGAAAAATCGCCGGTGGTAAATAATTCCACAGAAAAGTTGTACGAGGAAGAAAACTCCTAGTAAAACGCACAGTAGTGGCCCGTAAAGCATCTAGATGACGAGGGTGGTATCGTGAATTTTGACGCAATGTGGGTTCATGAAATATAGCGGCTGAGATTAAACCGAACCTCTGAGCACTCCCCGAGGTAGATGCGATAGAAAATGCAAAGGGATGCAACATCCCTACGCAGTGCCAGTCAATCGGGCGGATTAGAAAAACCTCGGACGTCGACAACTCAAACCGCTCTGCGCTGGATGCGGTCAAGTGGAAGAAGCTGACACAGGGCTGCCCCGGCCCAGAGATGAGAAGCCAAATTTGCGCTTTGTGCAAGTTGCAAGCGATGTGCCGACATGAAATAATGCCCCGCCCTGCTGAGCACGCCAAGCTTTATACAGGCCATTTAGACGTTCTCTTCCAAGTGACCACAAAATTGCACACTATTCGATATGTCGACACCGATGATTCCGATGCTAGCTGAGGCAGCAAAGGGAGTGCCTTGAAACTGAGGAGATACGACAAAGGGGTTCTTTTTAGCGGTAAACGTGCAAACTTGTGTCTTCTGGGAATTGAATTGGACTAGATTTAGCCACCCTCAATCTGAGACTTTGTTCAGCAAAAAATCGACTTCAGACACAAGTTTTTTCCGGTACTCAGAGACGTTTTCCCGATAAATATTGGCACGGCCGGTGTCTATTGCATCACCAGTGCTGTCGTCTTTACCAGTTTGCAACATATCATTGATATGCAGTAGAAACAGGGTTGGTGATAGCACGCAGCCTTGTGGAACACCAGTTTTAATAGGCTTGTAATCAGAGCATGCACCGTCTACTATGACCTTGATGCTCCGATCAGCAAGGAAACTGGTGATCCAAATGCACAATTTCTCGGGAAGTTTATAGAAAGGGAGTTTTGAAAGAAGCGCTTTGTGCCAGACACGACTGAAGTACTTCGCCATGACCAAACTAACGGCCAATACCTATTCCTTGGACTCTACTGCCTCCGCCCGTCTATGAAATAGATAGTCCAGAAGATCACCAGCTGATCCACCCCGACGAAAAGTGTTTATAATAAATTCCATTATTTTGGAGAATAAGGAGGTGATGGCGATATGCCTGTAGTTTGACGGGTCTGAGCGGTCGCCTTTTTTAGGGATCGGGTGAACCAAAGCTGTCTTACGTGAATTTGGGATAAAGCCTTAGGAGTAGAAGTACCGAAACAGATGCGTTAAAACCGGTGCCAACTTCGGAGCACACGTCTTCAGCACAATGGGTGGGACTCCATCAGGCCCACTCGACTTGTAGACGACCAGGGAGATGAATGCTTTGCGAACCGAGTGTTGTGTAAACCGCACATCTGGCATGGAGCACGCAAACCGCGGGATGATCGGTGGTGTGTTCTTCCGTCATCGAGAATCGAGTTGGACGCAAAAAAAATAGATTAACAGATCGGTTATCTCTTTTGCGGCGTGGTCTCAGTGAGTCGTCCTCTCTTTGCAGAGATGGCTGACAGAAGATCCCTTGGACAGCCTTGGCAAGAGACCAGAATGCACGGGTTACCGAAGAAGGCGAACTAGCCTCTCACCAACTCCGCCGATGTACTCTGACCTTGCCTTGGCAATGAATTTTGAAGAACCTGGAGGCGGAATTATACTTCTTTTGAAGAGAGCTGGTGTTTACATCCCGAGACATCAACGTCTTGGGATGTAAAGATGTCGTCAGCCCAGGCCTGGTGGCACTCCTGTTTATAGTGTGGTGCTATTTCACATGAGCCACCAAACCATGACCGGAATCTGCCTCCGATGGGCATCACAGAAGATGAAATAAAAAGTTCCATATTCTGAAGTACCATATCAGTGACAGAATCAGCAACATTGCTGGGATTGTCCGGCGAGAAGCAAATCCGCCCTCAAGGGTAGAATGCAAAAAAAGACCGCATCCTTTCCCAATCGGCCGACCTATAGTGCCAAACACGGCGGCAGCCTGCAGAATGCAACCGCGACGACTGTGTGAGTGACACCATCCTCCTGACAAAACAATGGCCCTAGGAGCCATGAGGGATGCCGGCGGAAACCTGATATCCTTCCGGATAAGAGGTCAGCAGAAGTTCTAACAGGGAAGGTTCATGATCCTCCACATCTGTAATCTGCGTAGGCAAAGTAACCAGCTGTGTAAGACCATATGCCAAGGCAAAGTCATAAACAAATCTCCCCACATGATCGGTTAAATGTGAACCGAGCCATTCGGCATCATGAAAAGGATCACAATGTCTGCGTGTACCCCCCCTCCCCCCCCCCCCCCTAGAATACCGGAATACGCGGGTCAGCTTAAGCACACACACAGGAACAGTAGGGTAGCTGATTCTCCGTCACCAGGATGCTGGTACCCTCCTAGGGTAGTTTTTATTTGATTCCGCTACCATACTTAAGGGGGGGGGGGGATTGGGCCTCCGACTACCTATTGGTATTCTTTGAGGTTGTGGTACTACCCTGGTTCGAGCTGGCGTATCCATGCGACGGCAAGCAGCCGCGTGGCTCTATCACTGTTATAACGTAAACATGGAGTAAGTTCTATTTACTTTTTTTCTGCCCACCATAAATAAACGAATGATACACAAGAATACATTATTTTCTTCGTTATAAGACTAGTCCAGTCTTAACGAATAAACCAAACACAATAACTGCCTTTCTTTATTCAAAACTTCTCTAATACTTTCATGTTTTTCGTAAACGCCAAACTCCCACTAGACACCCTGATCGCGACTGAAAAAACGTATAGCTTAAAGGCAGATAATTGATGATAAGTATGCCCGCATGCGGCTATGCCGCATAAACATCTCACAACGTGAATCTACTTGTCCTATTGATAACTGCCTTTACGTTTTACGGAATTAACCGGTTAATTTGGGTGTCAAAACCATTAAGTAACCGATAACCTTTATCGTTTAGGTTTAATAAAAACCGGTTAATTTTTTAACCGGTAATTGAAGGAGCGATAAATTAACAGGTAATTAATCGAAATTAACCGGTTCCGAGCCCTGGTTCTAGGTAATTCAACAGTACAACCACTAGTATTACAAGATAAAAAGGAAAATTTAATTGTTTAAATAAAATAAGATACTTGTATTATCACAATCTTCTTTAGTTCATGGGCATAATTTGTAACTACTGAACTTGTACTCAATAAACGCTGACATTGGCGAATAATCCAAAACCGCCATAAAAAAAGAAAGAAGAAGAAAAAGAACTCAAATATTGTTTTAAATTGTAAAAACACATAATTGTCAATTTGATTATTAATCATTGTTATTAAATTACCTAAGTAATCAATAAAAAGATATTGTTTGGTTTTGGTGAAATATTGACCAATCAAATCGTCGACCAGTCAGAGCGCTTCTAGGTTCTTATTATGGCTTCTTAAATAAATGAACGCGAGAAATACGGTCGCTTAAGTTTCTGCGCTCGTCGGTGTAGGTTCCATTTTCCTTATAAAAACTGTGTGACAATTTTAGTGAGTTTATATTAAGAAGTGTGGAATAAAATTATAAAGTATGTGATAAGACCTTTTGGTTATAATGGAGCCAATACGTGGCAGCACAGCTGAGCCCTTGTCAATTGGGGACAGTGGTGCTGCTTCACCAAAAAACAATCCCGAGATTTCCGCCCCGATATACTCGTATATATGTATGTATATATGTATAATAGGTATTAAAAGTTAACGGACACAGGTGGCTCTGGACCATTTTTGTAGCATTTTTGGGGAAAGTCTATATTTAATAATGAATTTATAATGCGCCGTAATGACAGTGTATCTCTGTAACTCTTTTATGTAATTGCCTAACATGTAATCACAAGTCTTCTCCGCACTATTTGTTTTTCTTTGTATAAAATTGAAGTGATGATATCTATATCTATTCTCGATTAAGAATCAAAATGCAGATTTTCTAGTAAAAAGGGTCTCCGGTTCTCTACACTCACCATACAAAACATAGCAGCATTGAGCTGCTATTTTACGTTGGTATTCTGTGAGAGTGTTGTCCTTCCCCAGTCAAGTCGACCCATTTGTGCTACAGTCATAATGTAGCTACAGCAAGGCTCTACCACGTTCAATAGTAGTTTTATTAAGTATGTTACTTTTAATATACTAATCATATTAAAATTCAATTGCATTATTATCAACAACATACAACGAATATTACGGACAACAATGTAAAGTAAGCCGATAAAACTGTTCACTTGCGAGTCGTTAAACTTTATGAGCCACTTCTCTCTCGCACGGCTGATCGCGAGTTGGGGAACATGAGGAATAAAATTCTTCGTAGATTATGTTTACCTTTTAATTTCTTTCCTTGTATATTTGGTACAACTCGTGTTAACTTACGAGTAGGTGTACAGTTCATGTTAATGAAAATTCTGTAACCTAAAGACCTAAATAAGTTTATTACAACAGAGAATTCCAATTTTAATCTCGGTTATACATTAGGTTAGCGTTAATTGTTAAAAATAATAAAAGTATGAGAGCGGATGTTGAACTTGCTCTCCTGCTTACGCAAATGATCATTATCGGTAATAAGACAACGTAACGCACTAAACCTTCAGTATAGAGAGTTTTACCATAAAATAAAACTTACCTATTATTTTTTAATCAAAATCCGGAATCCATCTTGAGTCAAGCACTAGTCTTTCCGCCTAAAGTCAGCACTTCCGGCTACCTTACCTGCCTGGAGGGGGCACCTCACCACTGTTGTTGCTTTGTTATTTAAGCAGTGATGAGCACCAGGTCTCGTCATTATGACACTCATAATATTGATTAAAAAATAATAGGTAAGTTTTATTTTATGGTAAAACTCTCTATTATTTGTTATGTATCAATATCCGGAATCCATCTTGAGTGACGTGTTTGTTATCACCTGATGCTAATAATTTGTTATAGTTATTAACGCTATAATGTGTAAGGTAAACAATAAAAGAATGATTGCAAGAGATATACAGCAAACAAAAATTATATATTATACCACAATTACATTATTTGATTATAAATGACAATATTTTTGCTTTTATCAATTACAATAATAAATACAACGAATATATTTGCTCTATCAATCAATTAATGGCATCAAAATAATTTGATAAAGATACAGAATTATTTATGTCAAATTCCTTTAGTTCTTTTTTATAGTAATTTTTAAAAGTATGTACAGTTTTCCAATTACCAGTCTCAAGGATTTTATCTAGAGAAAAATTTTCTAACCAATTTAAGGAAGATACTGCTGATCTTACTGAACCAGGAGTAGCTTCAATACCCACCTCTCTCAGAAGCGATTTTACCCACCCAGCAATTACAGTACGGGATGCTGGCTTAGCGTCACCTCTAGCTGTAATAAATAAATGATTTATAGCCTTTCTGCGATTTTTAGATATCTTTAGTAACTGTCTTATCCAGTAAATATTATTCAAATTTTTGTCAGGATGTTCTTTAAGCCTCCAACCAGACTGTCTATGATTAATGCTGTCCGTTTTGGAACCAAAAGCTGGCCATAAGATTATGCTACTTTGGTCGTCTATTAAACTGTTATTGTCAATATGTAACAAAGTGAGGTCATGAACTCTCCGACTAGAAGCCAAAAGTAATAATGTAGCAGTATGCCTAGATACTTCATACAGATTGTTTTCATTTGGATTATATTTACTTATATACTGCATAAGAAATTTAGGATTCCAAATTGGTGGCTTTACTGGTCTGGTACGGGCCATAGATATTGCTTTTAACATATGTTTTATAAAGAAATTTGAAGATAAATCTACTTTTGAAGTTAAGTGAGTGAATGTTGAAATCACAGATTTATGTACTAAAATTGTTCTGTAAGCAAGACCTATCATCATCATCATCATTACAGCCCTTCACAAGTCCACTGCTGAACATAGGCCTCCCCCAAAGAATGCCACAAAACACGGTCCTGAGCCACCTGCATCCATCGACTTCCTGCATGTCTTACCAGGTCGTCACTCCATCTCGTGGGGGGACGCCCTACACTTCGCCTACCGGTACGAGGCTGCCACTCGAGAACCTTTCTTCCCCATCGGTTGTCGGTTCTTCGAGCTATATGGCCGGCCCACTGCCACTTCAGCTTACTAATCCGTTGGGCTATGTCGGTCACTCTGGTTCTACTGCGGATATCCTCATTCCTAAGTTTATCACGCAGAGAAACTCCGAGCATAGCCCTCTCCATAGCTCGTTGAGCGACATTGAGCTTCCTCATACGGCCAGCAGTGAAGGACCACGTCTCAGTTCCGTATGTCATCACTGGCAACACGCACTGGTTGTACAATTTCGTTTTAAGGTTTTGAGGTATGTCTGACGAGAAGATGTGTCGTAGCTTCCCGAACGCTGCCCAGCCGAGTTGAATCCGTCGATTGACCTCTCGGTCGAAGTTGGACTTACCCAGTCGGACTATTTGTCCCAGGTAAACATACTCGTCAACAACTTCGAGCTTAGTGTTCCCAACAACTACCGGCATAGGTGTAACATGGACATTAAACATGATCTTAGTTTTGTCCATGTTCATCTTAAGACCTATCCGTTGGGAAACACTATTGAGGTCATTGAGCATAGTGCTTAGGTCCTCCAGCGATTCTGCCATAAGGACTATATCGTCGGCAAATCGAAGGTGAGTGATGTACTCGCCATTGATGTTGATACCGTATCCTTTCCAGTCCAGAAGCTTGAAAACGTCTTCCAATGCAGCGGCGAAGAGTTTCGGGGATATGACGTCACCCTGTCTTACACCTCTCTGCAATTGGATAGGTTTCGTACTCTGGTTCTGTACTCGGATAGCCATCGTAGCCCTACTGTACAAGCACTTCAACACTTCGATATACCGACAGTCAACTTGGCACCGCTGAAGGGACTGCAGCACCGCCCAAATTTCGACGGAATCAAAGGCTTTCTCATAGTCCACATACGCCAGACATAGTGGCAAATTGTACTCTTCGGACTTCTGTACAACTTGCCGAAGGGTATGTATGTGGTCTATGGTGCTAAAGCCCTTTCGGAAACCGGCTTGTTCGGGAGGCTGGAAGTCGTCAAGTCTGCGCGCGAGACGATTCGTAATGACTCTCGAAAACAGCACGTAGACGCGGCTCAGAAGGGAAATCGGTCTGTAGTTCTTCAAGAGAGCGTTGTCACCTTTCTTGAAGAACAAGACCACCGCACTTCTGCTCCACGCCTCCGGTGTAATGCCACCATGGAGGACGGAATTAAAGAGCTTCTGAAGGACTTCAAGTACCGGTCTTCCACCCGCTTTCAGAAGCTCCGCTGTAATTCCATCCTCGCCTGGGGCCTTACCGTTTTTAAGGTGCTGGAGAGCCATTCTAATCTCGCTCAGACTGACATCCGGGATATCTTCGGAATAGTGTCGGATGAGACTCGCTCTTGGATCGTTACTCACACTTGCGTGTGGCTCCAACGATGATGTGTACAGCTGCCCATAGAACCTCTCAATCTCACTCAAAATCTCAGGTGTCCCGGAAACGATGCTGCCACATTCTGTCTTCAGCTTTGACAGTTGGCTCTTTCTGGCAGACAGATCTCTGGCAAAGACTTTGGAGCCTTGGTTCCGCTCGATCGCTTCTTCAATACGAGCTGTATTGAAGTTGCGTAAGTCCCGCCGCATGCATTTGGAGATCTGTCTGTTCAGATGCCTGTATGCTGTCAAGTCTGTTGAAGAATGTAGCTTCATCTCCCGTCTAACAGCCATGAGATTAAGAGTGTGATCGGAGAGTTTTTGTGTTCTTCTGCGGCGGGTCTTGCAGAACTTAGCTCCAACCGCATGGACAGTTTCCACGAGCTTGTCATTCATATCGTCCACTTCATTGCAGTCTTCCAGGCACTGAAAACGGTTTTGTAACTCGAGCTGAAAGGTTTCGGGACTTTGGAACAGAGCACGAGGGGGACGGAGCGTTGACTTCATTAGACGAGACCTCTCCAACTTAACGTTTAGGTTCAGTGTGCCTCTAACCATTCGGTGATCGCTACCAGTTTTCACCCTCGCGATCACGTAGCAAGACCTATATCACAATGTAAATGTGCCAGATAACGGGCTACTTGTTCTGGGTGAGGATATTTATAATTAACCGAATTAAACTCGCACCATTTTTTCCATCTGTTCCATGCAGGTTTATATGTGTTGATCGTAGAGCCTCGCCAACTTGATATTAACAATTTCTGTTCTTTATCTGTCCATTCTGTTAACACATCTTGCCACCCAAAATCAACCATGCTTCCAAGAGCAAGTCTTGAATCTGTGGAGGGTGTATGCCTGTTCTCGTGTCTACTAGAGTGTGGACTAGATCTGGAATCCGATAAGGGGGGTGCAGAGCTCGGCGTTGAACATCTGCTTGCCAAAAAACCTTGTTCCATTTTGGGGCAATTAATATATATAGTCCGCTGGCTTGATTCAAATGGTTTAGGACTCTGGGAATAAGATTGGGTGGTGGGAATAACCATGCTAGTTTGTAGTGCCACTGGTGAAAAAACGCGTTGTGGTGTTGTGCTTGCTTGTCCTGAATGTTCACTGAAACATACTTCGGGGTCACGTGAGCAGTACTCGACGCAAATAGGTCTATCTCCGGCGTGCCCCACATTCGAAATATTTTGGATGTCGCCGCTGTTGTTAGGTGCCACTCGGGGCAAGTCCTTTGGCGTGATAAGGCGTCCACTTCGACATTGAATCTGCCTGGGAAGTACTGGGCCTGAAGGTGTATATTGAATTTGTCTAGAAGTGCAAGTAGTTGTAGAGTTTGCTCGAGAAGCTTTTTGGACTTGCTTCCGCCTTCCTTGTTTATGTAAGACACCACTGTTCGATTGTCCGTCTGAAGAAGCACTTGTGAGTTCTGTAGCAGTTTTTGTACGTGTGATATCGCTGCCTGAACTGCGAACATTTCTTTTCTGTTTGCGTGCCAGGTTAGTTGCCGTTTCGTCCAGGTCCCTCCGATACTTATATCGCCGAGTTGCGCGCCCCAGCCGATGTCTGAAGCATCGGTTGTTAGAAGGTGAGTTAGTACTACATTCGTGTGTATCGGTACAGATTGACCTACAGCTTGTAGCCACCATTCCATCTCCGACTGAACTGGTAGTGGAATACTCACTTGGCGGTAAGGGTGGTCCTTTGACAACTGTCGACTGAAGTATTGCAGTGTTCGACAGTGAAGCCGACCTCTCCGGGTTACGTAAGTGGCAAAATTGAGTCTCCCCATTAAGATCTGATACTCTTTGAGGGACCACTTGCGTTTTAAGAGCTGTTGCTGAAGTGCGTTGCGTAGCGTTAAGCACTTTTTCTCCGATAAGGACATTGCATTGAGTTTTGTGTCCCATGTTATGCCGAGAAACTCGAGGCACTGTGTCGGAGTCAGCACGGACTTTTCGAAATTTATTGTCCAACCCAGTAACTGCATGATCTTTATCGTTAAAGATATATCTTCTTGTAGTTGTTGCATCGACTGGCTTGCCAATAGAAAATCGTCCAAATAAACTACACATCTGATGCCCCGATTCCTGAGAAACTCTGCTACCCAGTTTGTTATTGAGGCAAACGTTCTCGGCGCAGAGGAAAGGCCAAACGGTAAACAGGTCATCTGAAGCAGTTGGTGCTGGTTTGAATTGATGGGATAATTCAGCCTCAAATATCTTCGATGACGCCGAGGAATCGGAACGTGAAAGTAGGTTTGGCTTAAGTCTAATTTTGCCATCCAATCCTGATGCTGCAGAAAGGTGGGTACTCGAAAGTGACTGAACAGTCTGAAGGGTTTCGTTTTGACGAACCTGTTCAGTTGTTTCAAATTCAATAATGGACGGCAGCTGCCGTCTGGTTTTGGCACCAAAAAGAATGTGGAAAGGAAGCTGGCACTCGGCTCCGCCTGTTCGAGTACTCCAGACTTTAACATACTTTGAATTTGGCGAGTCATATTTAAGGAAGTTTTGGTCCTGTAACTCTGAATCACAATTGGATTTGGAAGTATTAGAGGTGGCTTGAGTTTGAATGGGATGTATGAGCCGTTTAATAGTCTGCATATTTGTTCTGGCGCGCCTAAATTGCTACAAACACATTGAAATTGTTTTAGACAGCCGCCATGAAATTTTTGAGAGTCATTTACGACGATCATCTTTAAAGGAAAAATGCGATTGCGATTTCTTTCCTCTTTGTCTATTTTTGCCCGATTTATCTCGATTTGTTTGGTTGGATAGGCGGGGTGCTCATTTTCCTCTTTTAGAGGGATTGTTTCGATGAAAAAATTTATCATCAGCTTGTTTACTAGTCGATGGCTTTTGATTTTCATAAAATTCTTTTTGAGTACGAGGCATTGATCGGGATGAAGTGATTAATTTATCTGCCCCTCCAATTTTCTGAAAGTAGGTCTGTATGGAATCGTCGTTAAACAGAGTTTCTACGTTAGGAGGGATTTTTTGCAAAACCTCGCGATGATATTCTTCAGGAATTTGTCGAAGTAATGAACCACGGCGTAAGCTAATTAGATCCGCCCGTCTACCACAAACTATTTGAAAAAAAAATCTTCAGTTACTTTGCTATATGATGATTCTTTAGAAAATAACTCTCCTATTTTATCAAATAATAAATTTGGAGTCAATGTTTGTCGAGAATCACTAGCCCAATCTACTAGTGCTTGTAATGCTCTTTGTTATTCCTCTTTTTGGCAAAGTAAGGAGTTGGTTAATCCGGCGAAAGAA
This sequence comes from Parnassius mnemosyne, assembly GCA_963668995.1. Taxonomy (NCBI): domain Eukaryota; kingdom Metazoa; phylum Arthropoda; class Insecta; order Lepidoptera; family Papilionidae; genus Parnassius; species Parnassius mnemosyne. The sequence continues at coordinate 4,516,822 of CAVLGL010000001.1, read as the reverse complement.
CGTTCTAGCAAATAAGATCGAGGATCATCGCGCAACATTGCAGTTTCAAATCGTTTTAACGAATCATTTACAGCAAGTTCGACAAAACCGGGGGTAGATAAATGTTTCTTCTGGGCATCGATAAACCGTACAGCATACCAATCATCACAATTAAAACGCTGTAATTCTACTAATTTCTTTAAATGTATTTAATTTGCACGTGGATAAACGGGATCTTTTACCTTGGTACTCAAATCTGATAGCTTGAGCTGGTTTATTTTGTCCCCGCCTTCTGTTGTAGGTCGGTGCAAGTTAAGATTAAGTGAAGGGACTATTTTTTGGTTTTGGCATGTAACTTCACTAGATTTTGTAATAATATTAGTTAAAAAGGCCACTTGCTGGGATAAAAATTCTAAATGTTCTTTACTCACGGTTCGATCCATTCTCCTTTTCTTGTGTCTCCTTGTTTGACTGTAAACACTGCTTTTTGACGAATCACTGCTATCCGAACTCGACGATGAAGTACGCGCACGTTTCTGAGAATTTAATAATGTAACTTCGTCGACACTTTGTTCCTCCATAATTTTTTCAGTAGGGTAGCTATTTTTAATTTTAGAAAAAAAAATTTAAACTTTTTGTGTTTACGAAAGGCTGACTTGTGAATGGCGCGAAAAACAACGCTATAATGACAAGACCTGGTGCTCATCACTGCTTAAATAACAAAGCAACAACAGTGGTGAGATGCCCCCTCCAGGCAGGTAAGGTAGCCGGAAGTGCTGACTTTAGGCGGAAAGACTAGTGCTTGACTCAAGATGGATTCCGGATATTGATACATAACAAATAATAGTGAAATTACCGTTCGACCACACCGTAACACGTCTCCGCCACAATCACACACCAGTGTAACGTAAGGTACGTAATTACATAACACTAAATATGTAAACCAACAGCAACACTACTTATCTCTAATGTAACACAGGGCAGCCTCTCAGCAACACTAATCCTCCTTGCCTGCACTAGAAGAATTACAACAATGAACAGGACCACGACACTATCTTAGTACTGGTAGAATGACCACACTCGTAGATTGACTTGAGCGGAATCTCCTGCGCACGGCACCTATAGTGAACTTTATACTGCGCAAACTTTTTTTTTGCGCGTAGAAGCAATTGGAAAAAGGCTACCCATTACGTAGGGAGGCGGAAAATGCATTATGCATACCACGACAGCTGGTCTGTCCTGGTTATGTGGGACTCACTGCCTACGAGGGACCTAAGTGGTACCTGCTAAAACCGCCTTTGGGGACTGAGAATTGGCCGATTAAGCCACTTCGTCGGATCGGACGCGACTCTCTCTTGGGAGAAGAGGGCTCAGGCGGCTACAGAGAGCCGCTGAGGAAGAGCCTACTAAGGCAAATTAATTATGAAAATTTATTATGAGTTGGCCTGAGCCGCCAGGAGGCAGTTCAGGTCGTTTAAAAGTTTATTAGGCGGGTCCGAGAGAGAGTTTCTCGGCCTGCGGACTCGATAGGGAGAGGGGGGTGGGGCTGCATAATTAGCTGCCTCACGAATAAGATGATTGAAGTGCGACTCTGAGGCTTTGAAGAAGTTCTCAGAGAGTTTTTTAAGAAATTGTTGAATTGTAGGGAGCTCTAGGTCCCGATGAAGGTCGGCATTACGGACGTACCAAGGTGCGTTGGCAGCTCGACGACAGAAAAGGTTTTAAACTATTTGGAGTTCATTAATAATTTTAGTGGTAGTGGGCAAAAATGGACCAGTCATGTCCCGCGTAGGATATGACTGGTCGTATACAGACCTTATAAAGGGTACGCTTGTTTCTGAGGGACATTTTACTATGTTGAGCCTACTCAGGTAAAAACGTGTGCGACGGGTTACTATTTTGACGTGGGGCCTGAAAGTGAGCCTTGTGTCTAGAGTGACACCTAAATATTTGGCAGACGTATGCCAGGGGACAGGGGTCCCTAGCATACGTATTGGTGGAGTGTTTTTGAAACGGCATCGTTTATAATCGAAGTGAACGGCGGAGCTCTTCTCCGGGTTCACATCGATGCGCCATTTTTTGAACTAAGCTCCTAGGTCATCAACTGACTTTTGGACCTTGTTCCGTATGAAAGGTAGCGAGACACCTTTACAGTAGAGAGTAGTGTCGTCTGCGAAGAGAGAGAGCTGAACACCTTTTGACGGGATGGGAATGTCGTTGGTGATCAGGATGTACAGTAGAGGAGCAAGTACTCAGCCCTGAGGGACACCAGCTTTGATGGGGTGCTGTGAAGATAGCGTGCCTTCGTGTCTGAAACGAAGGTACGATGCTTTAGATAAGAGGCCACGAGACGTACCAGACGATCGGAGAGACCTATTTTGTATAGTTTGCAGATAAGGCCTGTATGCCAGACTCTATCAAAGGCTTTAGCTATGTCAAAAAAGACCGCGATGGTCTTATGACGACGAGGATAAAAACCGCTGAGGATATATTCCACAATACGGTGAACTTGTTGGGGACAGGAGTGTTTTGCTCGGAAACCGAATTGATGGGGAATGATAAGAGGGTTACCGTCTGTGGGAAACAGATGGCGCCTCATGCGATTTTGAATGACTCTTTCAAAGAGCTTGCCTGTGGCCTTGAGGAGGCTAATGGGGCGATGACTGGAGGGGAGGTTGTGAGGCTTGCCTGGCTTGGGAATACCAATCACAGTTGCCTCTTTCCACGTAGTGGGAAAGTAACTAAGGTTGAAGCAGGCGTTGAAGATAATAGTTAAAAGGGTTAACACCTGCTCAGGAAAGTGTTTAAGGGCTAGTTGGAGATGCCATACGCGCCCGGGGCCTTTTCTGGCTTAAGTCCTTTGATGAGGGATGAAATCTCATCATTGGACACAGAGATAAGTTCGGAGGCTGTAGGGGGTGAGTTCCGGCGGCGGACCTTATTCACCACTGCCTGGACGTGTGAAGGGTCGGCGGGTTGAGAGCTAGGAGAGCATTGAGCGGCAATGCTGTCTGCAAAGCACTCAGCCATTTCCTCGTCCTCGAAGGCTACCGTACCGTCGGGACAGGAGAGAGGGGGAGTGTGATAGCGTCTATGCGGAGGGCTCTTGCCATCCGATAGTACGCTGTATGAGAGGGAGAGATATTCTCCATGAGTTTACTCTTTTCGAGGTCTCGAAATTCAGAGAGGCGGAAACGGAGTTCTCGTTGAAGACGATTGGCCATGCGCCTATATTCGGGCGTGGGATATTTTGCTGCTCTCCGGAAAGCAGCTTTCTTGGCTTTTAATAGGTTGCTAATATGTAGGGGAAGGCCACTATTATTAGCAACCAGGACTACCCTTTCATTCTCCTTAAGGGAGGTTTTAATAAGGGTGGAGAGTGAATCGACCGCGGTGTCGATTTTTTCGGGACTGTCTAAGTCCGACCATAGGGAGATGGGAGAGTCCTGTGAGTCCAGAGCTTTCGCTAGGGACTCCTTGAAGCCCTTCCAATTTGTGAAGGTTTTAGTAGAGGGTACTGAGGGGGTCGGCTGATGGCCAAGAATGAAGGAAACCGGTCGGTGGTCGGATCCTAGATCGTCTAGTGTCTCGATTGCTCTGAGGTTGAGAGAAACACTTTTGAATAGTGCAAAATCTAGCACGTCGGGAGCGTAGTCGGTGACATCGGGATAGTGAGTAGCACCGAAAGGACTGTGAACGGTAAGGTCAAGAGACTGCGTGATATCAAGCAGTATCCTGCCACTACGGGAGGTAGTTTGGCATGTCCATTCAGTATGCTTGGAGTTAAAATCACCAAACATAATGACTGGGTTACCTAAAGATAAAATAGCCTCAAATATCTCTTTATAGGGGAAGGGTTCCAGAAGGGATGTAACAGGAGGCTATGAGAAATGACTAATGTCCAGTCATAGCTAGCCTGCATACCGTGGCTTCCATATTGGTAAGCTGCGGAGTAGAAATGGGAGAGCAGTGGAGTGTCTTCTTGTAATAAATCGGCGGTCGTGCCTGTCATTACGAAGAAGAGAAATTTTTTTAAGAGAAAGGCCTTTAGTGTCTTTAGTTTCGAGATTAGTTTCCTGTAGGAGTAGGAAATCGGTTTCACGATTTCGAAGAAAGAGCTTAAGCTCTGGGAGGTTATTTCGCAAACCGCGAATGTTAAGGGATACAAGCGATAAACCCTTAGGTTTGATACGACCGCGAGACTTTGGTAGAGCAAACTGCTCTGTCATTGTGAGTTAAGTTAATTATGATGCTCAGCAAGAGCGAGGAGACGGTCCTGAGGGGACCTCGCAGCGCGCAATTTGCGTGCTAACTTAGCGATTTCCCCAACGTTGATGTTCCTAATAGCGGAATACACCGTTTTTAGGTCATCAGCCATTGAGGGCTGTGATTGTTGTGGGGCGGAGGATGTCCGCGGTGGTTCTGCCTTTTTGGGGCCCCAGGGAAAGACTGGAGGCTGCATAGGCTGAGGAGGAGGGGGCCGAAAAGGTCCCTGAGGGGGCCTAGGGGGGCCCTGAGAGGGCCGAGAGAAACCCTGTATGGGCTGAGAAAGGCCCTGACGGGGCATCCGTTGGTAAAGAGCCGGGAATGAGCGGTCATTGACCGGCGGTGGAGCTTTCCTACTGGGGCGAGGATGACGTGCGCAAGGGCAGCCTCTGTAGTTTACCGGGTGGCCTGTTTGTTTACACAGGACACACGCGGGTGGGGATTCGGCGTCTTTGTGCCGAGGACACTCTTTAGTGTTGTGGGGTTCAAGGCACCTAACGCACCTGGGTGGGGCGGAGCAGTTGGCCGCCGCATGACCATACAGCTGGCAGCGGTGGCACTGCGCTGGGAACCCGCACCTATGTGGAGACTCAACCCTCACTCTCGACAGGCCGCATACTGTGCGTACCTGCCGGAAGATAGCTTTCGCCTCCGGCACGTTGGTTAAAATTACTAGGGCAAGAGAGAACATCTGGCCCGTTCTACTGTGCATTTTGTGCACGGCTTCTACGGGGAAACCTTGGGACTTAAGGTCCTCAAAGATTTCCTCGTTGAAAAATTCGAATGGGACGCCGCGGATGACGGCCCTGACTTTACGCTCTTCCGGAAGAGCGTATGTATGGTAAGATACTCGTTCGGCTGTAAATAGCCTGGTGAGACGACGGAAGTCATCGATTGAATTGGGGATAATGTTAATAGCCTCCCCGAGGTTTATAGCGTGGTCACACTTAATTCCTGCGTTGTAGCAGGTTTTGGATAGTTCAGTGAATTTTGCCTTGTCTCTTAAGAAGACAGGGGGTGGGACTTGCTTCTTAGCAAGTGTAGGGGCACAGTGGGAAGCTGGTTTAGAAGGTGGGGCGATGTCCAAAGACATTAGGGGAGCCTTAGCAGCGGTGGGGGCTGCGGGGGCAGAGACGGCAGCGGGAGCTGCGGGGTTTGAGGCAGCGGCGAGGGCTGCGTAGGTTGAAGGAGCGGCAGGGGCTGCTGTGACAGGGGGGGTGCGGTTTTTCGCGGCGCGTTTACCGCTGCGTTTTGACGTCACCGTAGTGAACGACGAATCACCGGTTCTGTTGGAGTCAGAGGACTCCAATGAACCGGTGCCAGACTCGGTGGCGGGCCTCTTTCGGGAGGTTGTCGCAGAGGACCCGGAGTCGGAGTAGGAGTACTCCATTTCCAGGGGAGCAAAAGAGTTTTTTGACTCTAGATAGCCGCGATAACGGGCGGCGGTTGAGGTGCCTTAGCAGCAGTGGCCAGATTGGTCAGGGTTGCGGCGAGAGTCGACGCATCTATTCCCTTAAGGATGGCAATGATGGACCCAAAGATTTCTTCTTGGGTGGACATGATTTTGATGGAATAACTACGGGCTGGGGGGAAAGGGGAAAGGTGCTCTGAAAAGAGCAGAGACGTTCTGTACCTAAGCAGTAAGGGCGGGATCACCGTTCTTAAAAGATCGGGACGTTCTTTATTCAAGGAGTAAGTGCCTCTGCTCTCAAAAGGGCAGAGCCTTGCTCTGAAAAGAGCAAGTAACTCCCTAGAAACAGTATACACGTACACGTTATATAAATAAATAACGAAAACAAAATTAGAAATAGTTAACAATAAGAATTAACAATAAAAATAACAAGCAGAGGTCAGCCAAACCTCCCCGCCCGAAGACAGGGGACAAGAACTGTTAGCGAAAATGACTCACCAAAGCGTCGACGCTGGACAGCGCGAGCAGGACAGCGGAGGCGCGAGAGCGAGAGAGAACTACCGTACGGGGACGGATGCTCGGACTACCTGGACACGACCGCTCGAGAGCGGTGCCACAGGATCACTGCACAAACAAGTGGGAATTTCTCTATATACCCTCCATTCCATCACGATCCAAGTGATATTTTATAGATGCTCCGACATATTTATTGCGTACAATAAAGAATTTTGTATCTATCTATATCTACAAGTTGGTTCTTGGAATTACTAATCAGCTGCAATACTACGAATAAAGTAAATCAAAACTGTTTGCCCACATGTAATATATATCCAGCATTATTCACAACAACACACAAAATTTGGCAATTATGGATGGAACCAGAGGCGTTGAATAGAGTAATAAACCAAACCAGGCGCCAGGCCATCGTAATAATATGAAACATGATTCGGTGCTTAAATACGTATTTGCGGATTATGTTCCTGTATTCGGTGAACCATATGTTGGTAAAGGCTTAGAAAAATATATAATATTTGCATGTTGTTGAAATTTCTTTAGGCGTATCTTTATCTGTAAAGTTTACTATTTAAAATCGTAGTGCCACGCTCCGGCTATATTATAGTTGTCGTCGTAGTAGTGACCAGGGAAAGACCACGCTCTTACAGAATACCAGCGTCAAGCTACTTTATGCGTCAAATAGCTGTTTTATGGTGAGTGTAGTACGAGTATCTTAGTCTTAATGGATAAAGACGCATCTGCATTCTAATTCTTAATCGAGGATAGATATAGATGTCTAAGGCCCACAGCATCTACTTACAGTTAGGTAGACTGTATGCACGTTTGATATCCTTATTCTATAAAAAAAAACTAATATAATTTATTCATCAATTCACCCACAAAATTTTAAGAAATCTTTAACAAAAGTAAGTGCATAAATTCAACAACACTATCCCCATAAGTTTTACTGTTATTTTTTGGTATTGCATTATTGGCTCAATTTCTATACTTCCACAATATACAAATCGTGCACGTATGGTGTCGCTGTCACTAATCCATAATGACGTATTCTCGTCGACTAATCGGAGGACTGCATCGCGCAAAGTTTACACACAAATTTTTATTAATACCACAAGCACCATACCACCATACGAAGCAAACGACCGGCAAAAACGCATTCCTAAAATTGACTACTATTGGTTACAGTACCAAGAGCTTCTTTCTACCTAGAACTCCGTTTGGGTATCACCATCCTACTGGTTTCCATCTAAAGACTGATGACTTGTTCAGATTGGAATGATAACATACACTGAGGCCTTCTTTTGAAAAAAAGTTTGTAGTACTTATTATATGGTATATGGTGTATGGCCTTAGATGGTAAATCGCATTATCTTTGCGTAACAAAAGCTTATTTACTTTTGCCTCGAAAACTCCCAGATTGTATTCGGGCGGAAAGATAGATGTTGGCAAATTATTCCACTCTTTTGCTGTTTGCATTACAAAAGTCGAAGCAAACCGTTTGGTTCTAATGCGTAGAATATCGACAACAAAGGAATGAAGACCCTCCAACCGCCTGGTTGTCCGATAGTGGAAAGGAGAGGAAGGAGTTAAAGCGTGTAATTCCTGCACACACTCACCGAAATGAATCCTATAGAATACCGAGATTCTGGCTACTCTGCGCAATGAAATGTGACTGACAAATGAAAGTCACCAATGACCCTCTTAGCACGTCTTTTCACTGAGTCCACCGCTGCCAGGTGGTATTTTGCAGCACCAGCCCATATGTGACAGCAGTACTCCATGCACGACCGGACTTGCGCTTTATATAAGGTAAGAGACTTTCCCGGCTTGAAGTATGGCCGCACCCTAGCAAGGACACAAAGCTACTGCTTTGGCTTTAGACTCAATGAACCGTCCATAGTTAAAGTTTGAAGAAAATGCAACCCCTAATAACTGAAGGCAGTGTACTCCAAGGACACATTCCTTAAGGTTTGAGGCAGGGTGAGCGGGCTCCTTTTAGCGGTTAAATGACACGCTTGTGTTTTGGAGGGTTTAAATTTCATGAGATTGGCATCGCGCTGTTCTGAGACTGCCTGTAGTGTGAGATTCACCCGCTCAACCACAGCCTCTCTTTCGGACTGGATTTGATCCCGACTGGCCCGAGAACTTGGTTGGTATCTCTCCACAACTGTGCTGTCGTCTGCATACTGATAGATACCGGGAATGAGCAGACCATTTATATGCATCAGGAAGAGAGTTGCGGAGAGAATGGACCCCTGAGGCACACCGGCCTTTGTCGTATCAGTATCGAATGAGCAGCCATCGATGAAGACTTAGATGGCTGGGCAGCTTTTCACGAGTGGCTGGCTCATTAATAGGGCCCCCAACTATCTACGGTCAATCAGCGGTGTAACCGTGCTTTGGATCCCGTTAACCAGCATAACCAGGCACCTGACACTAGGAAACGGCCGCGACGCAACCGTTTCGTATGCGCAACGCTACTGTCAGACCCATTCTCCCTAAGAAATGGGTTTCACCTAACATCACACCGGAACACGACTTGCATCATTTGGCGGTATGTGTTTACTAGGTGGGTGGTAACTAACCTTCGACCGGGCCTCTAACTAGTAGAGGACCAAGTATGTATGTAGTGCCGCCCGTTTAGCAATACTCAGGGGATACGTGTAGGGAATCAGGATTCAAGTAATTCCTACGGACGCAAGCAGCTTCATCACCCAAAAATATTTTAATACTTGTATTGTACTGTATGAAACTATTTTAATACTTTTTGATAAAATGTGTATGTGTACGCCCATATTTTATAATCCGCAATAAATTAAATTTTCCGTTCCAAACCAACTAGTAAGCACTTTACTATTTAAAACAAGTTTCTCTGATTTGCCTTTTCATAAATTCAAAAGCACATCTAGAAAGCATTGTTTTGGAGAAAAAATATTACTAGACTTGCAACAAATAGCATATTCAGCTTCACACTGAATACCGAATATTTTGCGGCCTTTCTCGCCGAATAGCCGAATTTTAGGCAAAAGTATTCGGCCGATTAGGAAATAGTGTATTTACACAGCGTCTTTTTATGATACTGGGATCGTCTACGAGAAGAAAAGGAATAAACTACTGTCTGAGAATGTACAAAAATGTCTTTCTACATCAAAATCTTCAGGTGTTCAGCCTGAGTAGCGGTCAAAGCTCCGTGTGTTTGTATAACTTTGATAGCGCGACGACAGCGCCAACACATACATTAAACAATAGATAAATATTTTTATTTTACAAATTATCTGACTACAGTAAAACATATTACTTAAGTATTCGGTACGCGGCCGAATAGTAACTAGTAGATATGAGATATTCGAATGAATAGGATATAAATAGCCCAATACCTATTGAATAATAGTGGAATATTCGTTGTATGTCTAAATATTATTAATAAGATGACTGTTTAAAAGATAAAAATGCGTATACATAATGAACTTCTTTAGTTTTTCTTACTTACTAGTATGTGTGTATATATACTCAAGGACAAATTTAAAGGAACGCAAAAAAGTGTATAAAACGAAATTACGGTATTTGTGACAATCAAGTTTATCGTATATTCGTTAATTTAAACTTAAGAACGTCTATTAAATGACAAAAGTTTACCCAATTAAAAAAAAAGAAAAATACATTAGAAAAAACCTTTTTTGTAAATGAATAAAACTATTTTTTACGGAATTTATCGCATATATGTAGTTAGAGGCAAACATTTCTTTAGCTTTCCAAGATGTTTTAGTCATTCGAAATCCTGATAACACTATTGGTCACACTAGGAAAAAGACCCATACCAACCGATATTTAAATGGTGAATCGCACCATCATCCATCACAGTTAGCTACCGTGGGAAAATCTTAGTTTCAGAGAGCACGTGGGATCTATGACAGGAAACATCTGGCCGCCGAGCTTCAGCACGTCAAGCAAGTATTGCAAGACAACAAGTTTCGGGTCCCGCGCCTACGTCGCAGTAACCAAGCGAAGCCGACCACAGTCGAGTGTGTACCTGCTGTACTACCCTATGTCAGAGGAGTCACAGACAAGGTTGGCTACATTTTAAAGCGAGCTTCTATTAAAACCGCCGAAGAAGATTGGTCAATTTTTACCATCAGTAAAGTGTAATATCCCTCTACAAGATGCAGGAGTGTACAAGCTTGATTGTGAGTATGGTCTCTCTTACATAGGACAAACAAAAGAATCCATTAAAACCCGCGTGAAAGAACATATAGCTGACGTGAAGCACCGACTTATTGGGAAATCTGCAGTTTGTGAACATGTTCAAGATCGTCCCCGCCATTACACCAGATTTGATACCACAAATCCTCGCAAAAGAACACCGATTTCTACCAAGGATGATACGCGAGGCTATTGGAATTAAAAAACATCCTAATTTCAATAGAGAAGATGGCTGGGTGCTGCCATCTGCTTGGGATCCTATAATTAATAAAATTAAATCCAAACCCAAGCATACCACTGCAAGACTTCAAGATACTGTAAGTTCATTTTGCGTTATCGAACCAAAAATTAATATTAAAAAACTGAAGGTAACCGGGCTAACTGTGACACATCGGGACGTCAAACATATTAGTCCCCCCCCCCCCCCCCGTGACCATGGGTTGCTGTAAAGCACTCGAAACGTCAGGAATTAAAATAGTAAATTAAACGCGATAAATTCCCTAAAAAATTGTTTTATTCAATGTATAGCGTTCGCGTTCATATAAGAAATCATTATTTTTGTAAATGCTTAGGAAAGGCGTGGTGTAATCAGTACTTAGAGTTGCCCTTTGAACTGCTTCCAGTCTCCTTGGCGCACTCATAATAAAGTTATCAATAAAATCTTGAGAATGGCCAAATGATTGTAGGTGTGCCCAGTTTCAATTAAAGTAACAGCCCTAGCAGCTTGACTGGCGTTTAGATCTGGCGTTCTCGTTTTATTTGAAGTAAGAATTCACACTAAATACGAAAAACAAGGCAGTGTAGGCAAAAATTTAAGCAAAACCTGTAGGTTTGAAATTGAAATCCAATTGTTGGCAAAATTTTTCGCAGTATAAAAGAACGCAATATTTCGCAATAACTACATAAAAAACAAATGAAATCCGAAAATAAACATTCCTTTTTGTAAATAATAAAACCTTTTTTTGCGTTCCTCTAAAATTTGCCATCAGTGTATTATATTATGTTCAATTGTGACTTGTAAACAGGTACTGCTTGTGGGTGCTGATCTGCTTGGGTTCGTTATACGCTGATAAGCTCCAAATTTTTAATAGTCTCTTTTCGAGTACATCATAGGACATACTCCAACTACCGTTGTGTTGTGTTGTAGTTTTCCATCATATATTCTTCCTGTTAGGTGATTTAAATTTAAAAAAAATTGCTGCTGAGTTTTTTTTTCGCCGTTTGTGGTGGTTTCTCATGACAGAGGTTTTTTTCCAAACCAGTGGTAATTAAACAAAAGAGTGACTTTCAATAAGTATTATTTATAATCTATATTAAATAAAAAAGTTTCTGTTTCTGTTTCTGTGCTACAATCATATACCTGCACCGTGGCTCTAGCATGTATCATATGGTCTCATGATCATGTGTGACTGTTTTCAATGGACTGCGTTAAGCATAATTTAAATCGCTGAAGTACGAACCGTATAATTTCTATTTTCCTTTAAAAAAAATGGTAATTTCAAAGGTAAGAACGAACACGTACACCTATCGATCATGCTTGTATGATATCGATTGAAGAAGTCATTATCAATTAATTATTTGTTCGATTTCGGCGCCGGGTCATTGCAACCAGCTTGCTCGCATTCGTTTATTAATTTATGTTTACTAACCATTTGAGGCCGGAAGCTTATCAAGTAAATACAAATAACCAACCGCACCTTGAAATTTCCTAATAATAAACATGAAAATAGAAGACCTACCGAAAACTCGACAGCCCGGTAGCGTAGTGGCTAAGCCACTAAGCGTTTCGCTGCTTCTTTGCAAGGCCGCGTGTTCGAATCGCGCACATAACAGTACATAATTATGAACTACATTCACAAACACATGAACTACAAATAATTGTTCCGTGTCTGGAAGTTGCCCATATAAAACTCCAAGATAAGGAAGATAATATTTATAATAATTCTGAGGTTATCGTTTTTGGAACGAAATTTCTTATTGCACAGTACGGACTTGGCTGATGGGGGTGAAAAAAGTAAAAGAATTTGCCGTCACGACCCTTCCTATAGTGTAGCCTTTGGGGCTATAAGAAAGCGAGATGGAATAATATCCATCTCCCTCGCACTTTTCCTATCTTGCCATGAATGAAATATTATTTTAAATGACGCTTTATTTAATAGACGCTAGTAATTCATTTATTTGTATTTGTTAATCAATAATATAATACGTTTATCAAAACGAAATCAACTTCACTCCAACCGAGTGTTCCACGAAACTCACGTATGTTTTTCTTAATATATAACGAACATAGTTATTTTATTACCCGACTTAACTTATTATTGTAAAAAAGTACAAAAAAATAAATCATTTAAATAATCGTTAATAATAACTTTTGACGTAAGAGAATCCACTATCCTACGTCCCGTGGGTGTCGTAAGAGTAAGAGACGGCAGAGGAAAATAAAATAGGAGATACGAAGCAGTATTTTCCTGATCATCATCATCATCATCATTACAGCCCTTCACAAGTCCACTGCTGAACATAGGCCTCCCCCAAAGAATGCCACAAAGCACGGTCCTGAGCCACCTGCATCCATCGACTTCCTGCATGTCTTACCAGGTCGTCACTCCATCTCGTGGGGGGACGCCCTACACTTCGCCTACCGGTACGAGGCTGCCACTCGAGAACCTTTCTTCCCCGTCGGTTGTCGGTTCTTCGAGCTATATGGCCGGCCCACTGCCACTTCAGCATACTAATCCGTTAGGCTATGTCGGTTACTCTGGTTCTACTGCGGATATCCTCATTCCTAAGTTTATCACGCAGAGAAACTCCGAGAATAGCCCTCTCCATAGCTCGCTGAGCGATCTTGAGCTTCCTCATACGGCCAGCAGTGAAGGACCACGTCTCAGTTCCGTAAGTCATCACTGGCAAGACGCACTGGTTGTACAATTTCGTTTTAAGGTTTTGAGGTATGTCTGACTAGAAGATGTGTCGTAGCTTCCCGAACGCTGCCCAGCCGAGTTGAATCCGTCGATTGACCTCTCGGTCGAAGTTGGACTTACCTAGTCGGACTATTTGTCCCAGGTAAACATACTCGTCAACAACTTCGAGCTTAGTGCTCCCAACAACTACCGACATAGGTGTGACATGGACATTAAACTAACTCCATTGTAAATTGTATTTTAGGGTTTATGGAATTAAGGTTGCAACAGAGTTGCCTCTTACGACACCCGCGGGTCGACACGTGGTAGGGGATATTCTTAAGCCGCCTCTACAAAGTGAAGTGATATGAAATAAGCACTTCATTTTTTAACGTAAGAAATTAAAATTTAGTTTGTCAAAACGTCAAAATGTTTTTTTAATCTATAACCTTTTCAAATAAGGCTCCTTTCCCTTTCTGCAATTTTTTTGTAATTTTTTAGGGCAGCAACACGATAGGCTCCACGCTCTTACCTATTTCTGCCGTAAAATAATGGTGTTCGCACTGCTATGTTCAATCTGAAGGATAAAGAGAACCATTATCACAACAGACTGTATGGAATTCCACCACAATCCTCGGAGATGATAAGGCATCGGTAGCATTCTTTGTTTGAAATTAGCTGCAGGTATTTACGGCTGCAGTAGACACTATGGTGGGCTGTGAGTTCATTAATTATTTCAGTTTCATAAAGAAAGAAAGCTTGCTACACCACGCTTTCATAGAATACCAGCGTAAAATAGCAGATTAAAACTGCTGTGTGTGTAGGGTGAGTGTAGAGAACCGGAGACCCGTTTTACTGGAAAAGAGGCATTCCATCCTCACGTCGTTCAGTCCTCACGGGTGACAACGCATCTGCATTTTGATTCGCAAACAAGGATAGATGTAGATGTCTATGGGCCACAGCAACCACTTACCATCAGGTGAACTGTGTTCCGCTCGCGACTAATACTGCTCGGGGCAAGCAGAGCAATAAAACCACGGTGACCCCTGTCATGCTATTCGTGAATTTTTGCAACATCAGGGGACTTCATTTCAACCTTAAGGCTGTCCATTACCATCTAGAGACGGCGCAACCGACCTTGCTCTTTTTAACCGCGACTCAGGTGTCCACTCCGGCTGATATTTCATATCTCTCCTACCCGGGGTACAAATTAGAACACTCTTTTATGCCCCGGGCTGGAGATTGCGTATACGTCAGAAAGGACATCTGTATTCAACGCCTCGGCAGTCTTGAAGGTACCATACTATGGCTGCACGTAGTCAGGGATGATCATCCCCACGTCTACCGGTGCCTGTAGAGGTCCCATAGCGGTAATGCAGACACAGACCGACTCATCGACCACGTTCAAATGGCTGCAGACTCCGTGCTACAACAGGTTTCATCCGCAAAGATCGTGATACTCGGTGATTTTAACGCCCACCGCGCTAAATGGCCTGGTTTTCGTTTAACCAATCATGCGGGTAGATCTGTCTATGACTTTGCCTTGGAATATGGTCTGACATAACTGGTTACTTCGCCTACGCGGATCACAGATGTGGAGGATCATATATTATATTCCCTGTTGGACCTTCTGCTGACGTCTCATCCGGACGGATATCAGGTGTCCGTCGATGCCCCTCTGGGCTCTTCGGACCATTGTCTGATCCGGAGTACGGTGCCACTCACACTCCAATCGCAGTTGCGATCTGCAGCTTACCGCCGTGTTTGGCACTATAGGTTGACCGAATAGGTCGGGATGCGGTCTTTTTTTGCATCCTACCCCTGGGGGCGGGTTTGCTTCTCGCCGGAAGATCCCAGCGTTGTTGCCGATTCTGTTGCTGATGTGGTACTTCAGGGTATGGAACTTTTTATTCCATCCTCTGTGGTGCCCATCGGAGGCAGATCCCAGCCATGGTTTGGTCGCACCTGTAAAATAGCATCACGCTATAAACAGGAGTGCTACCGGGCCTGGGCTGACGCATCAACGTCTCGGGATTTGAACACCAGCGCACTTAAAAAGAAGTATAATTCCGCCTCAAGGTCCTTCAAAAGCGTCATTGCCAAGGCAAGGTCTGAGCACATCGGCAGAATTGGCGAGAAGCTAGTTCGCCTTCCTTCGGGAACCCGTGCATTCTGGTCTCTGGTGCAGGCTGTCCAAGGGAACTTTTGTCAGCCATCTCTTCTATCTCTGCACAGAGAGGATGACTCAATGGCCCATGCCTGTAAGGAGAATGCCGATCTGTTGAGCTCTCTCTTCGCGTTCAACTCGACTCTAGATGACGGGGGGAACACACCGCCGACCATCCCGCAATGTAAGTGCTCCATGCCGGATCTGCGGTTTACGCAGCGCTCGGTTTGCAAAGCACTGTTCTCCCTGGGTGTCAGCGACAGTCGAGTGGGCCCGATGGAGTCCCTCCCATTGTGCTGAAGACGTGTGCTCCGGAGTTGGCACCGGTTTTAACGCGTCTTTTCGGTACTTCTACTCCCAAGGCGTAGTCCCGAATTCATGGAAGACAGCTTCGGTCCACTCGATCCCTAAAAAAGGCGACCGCTCAGACTCCAACTACAGGTCTATCGCTATCACATCCTTGTTTTCCAAAATAATGGAATCCATTATAAACTGCCATTTGATGAGGTACCTTGAGAATCACAAGCTGATTAGTGACCACCAGTACGGTTTTCGTCGGGTTCGATCAGCTGGTGATCTTCTGGTCTACCTGACTCATAGATGGGCGGAGGCAGTAGAGTCCAAGGGGGAGGCATTGGTCGTTAGTTTGGACATATCGAAGGCCTTCAGTCGGGTGTGGCACAAAACGCTTTTTTCGAAGCTTTCTTCCTATGGGCTTCCCGAGAAATTGTGCAAATGGATCACCATTTTCCTTGCTGATCGGAGCATCAAGGTCGTAGTAGCCGGTGCATGCTCTGATTTCAAACCTATCAACGCTGGTGTTCCACAAGGCTGCGTGCTATTACTAACGCTGTTTCTCCTGCATATCAATGATATGTTGCAAACTGGTAACATTCATTGCTATGCTGACGACAGCACTGCTGATGCCTTATATACTGGCCGTGCCAATATTCCTCGGAAAAACGTTGCCGAGTACAGGGACAAACTTGTTTCTGAAGTCGAGTCTTTTCTGAACAAAGTCTTGGATTGGGGGCAACTTAATCTAGTGCGGTTCAATCCCCAGAAAACACTAGTTTGCGCGTTTACCGCTAAAAAGAATGCCTTTGTCGTATCTCCTCAGTTTCAAGGCACTCCCCTTGCTGCCTCAGCTAGCATCGGAATCTTTGGCGTCGACATATCGAATAGTGTGCAATTTCGTGGTCACTTGGAAGGGAAGGCCAAATTGGCCTCTAAAAAGCTTGGCGTGCTCAGCAGAGCGAGACAGTATATCATGCCGGCACATCGCTTGCAACTTTACAAAGCGCAAGTTCGGCCTCACATGGACTACTGTTCTCATCTCTCGCTCGTTTACGTATCGACATCCTCATCGGGTGTCCGATATCTCAGCCTTAAAAAAAATATAAAGGGGTGTTTGTTTCTACGCTCACGTACGCGGCGGAATGCTGGTACGAGCGTGCGAACATGTATACAGTTCGTAGCGTGTTATTGAGATTGCAGCGATCAGCCCTTATATTGTTGATTAAGGCGTATCGATCAACCAGCATGGCGGCCTTACCGGTGCTGGCTGGTGTTCTCCCTGCTGAGCTGGAGGTCATCCGTGCTGCGCGCCCAAAGAGGATTTGAGCAGACGGAACCGATCTACTACTCGGATCTCGTCAGCAATGTGGTGACCTAAGGGCTGTTGCGCGAGTTTGCGCATAGGTGGTACGATTGCAGTACAAGGCAGGAGACAAGGCTGGTAGGATGGCCTGACGACGTAGGCGTTACAGTGCCGTCAGCCCCAGAAGAGGGAGAATGACTTAAATTGGTACAAGGAATAGATAAAATATTTGTAGGGAGTCAAGAAATTGCGCGCGGGAAAGTGCCACGTGCAAGTGGCGCGCGCATCTCCCAAGATTCGGCCCGTATGACCTGAGGGTCGGTGGGGCCATGGGAGGTGGTGGGTTGTTCTCATCTCTGGGCCTTGGCACCCCAGTGCCAGCTCCTTCCATTTGACCGTATCCAGCGCAGAGCGGTTCGAATCGTCGACGACCGAGTTCTTTCTGAACAGCTCGATACACTGGCACTGCGTAGGGATGATGCATCCCCTTGCATTTTCCATCGAATTTACCACGGGGCGTGCTCTGAGGAATTTTTTGAATTAATTCCAGCCGCCAAAGAGTTTTCTTCCTCGTACAACTTCTCTGTGGAATTGTTTACCACCGGCGATTTTTCCGGACCCATACGACTTAGCGGCCTTCAAGAAAAGAGCTTACTACACCTTTCTAAAAGGCCGGCATGCATCTGCAATTCCCCTGGTGTTGCGGTTGTACATGGGCGGCGGTAGTTAATTACCATCAGGTGAGCCTCATGTTCGTTTGCCCCCTCTTCTATATAAAAAATTAAAAAATATATATTTCTCATAATCCGTACACTTTCATACGGAGGGCTTCCCCAGAACCCTAGAAAACTGACAGTATGGTTCATTAGAGAAGGCTTCTCTAATCAATCGCATTAATTCCATCCCATTATGTAAGCGATGTCTGAAACACAGGTACTCAACCTAATTCAGGCAGGTAGCTAATATTATAAACTTGACTTATCTATTTTTCTTTTGTAGTTTCTACATTATTAAGCTACACATAGTTTTAATTTTATCACAGCATGTTATTTTTGTTAGACTGATTGTTTCTTTATTTAAAAGTGTAATTGGAAATGATATAAAAAATTATTATTATTATTAAGAAACTGGATACTGAAACATATTTCCGATGAAAGAATATAATAATGAATAACTGTTTCAGATAGGGTTATGTTAGTTACTTAATTTATTTACAAGTAATTTATAACGTAAGGTTTCTCATGTTTTTATAGAATAAGTGTGACTACCAAGCACTCAGTCCTGATGTTAATTGGATGATCTACATTTGTCCTTGATTAAGAGTCAAAATGCAGATGCGTAGTCACCCCTGAGAACGAAGATTTCTCTACACTCATCATACGAAATACACCAGCATTAAGCATTAAGTTGCTAGTTTACGCCGGTTTTCTGTGAGAGCGTGGTCCTACCCCGGTCGAGCCGACCCATTCATGCTTCAAACATAATATAGCTGCAGCGTGGCTTTACCTGGTAAATGTGCAGTAAAATAAGTATTAAAATTTATTTACACGAATACTAATCTATACATCTATACATATGTAATAAATCTGTAGAAAAGTCGTGTCTGTAATTCTATTATTTTGTAAAAAAAACACGTCCAGGGGACTAAACAAGCGGTACTGAAACAAAATTAGTAGTTTTTAGAACTTTTGTCTGTCTGTCTGTCTGTCTGTGTATTCCGGATTCACACAAAAACTACGGGACGGATTTACATGAAATTTTGTAAGTGGGTAGTTAAGAACCCGGGGCAACTTATAGGCTACTTTTCATCCGATTACGGAGCATCAAAAAAGAAGGTTATGTTTTTTACCTTTCTTTGGAGGTAATTTTATAATTAGTGCATAAAATGTCATTAGTCTTAAGGTCGATTACGTAAAGTTCTTAATTTGTAATGTATATTTATAACTGAAGCTTAATATATTATGTTAACCGTTGAAACTTAGTTTAAAACTTCCACGACTGCGTTGTATGTTTATAAGACAGTGCCATCTATTATTAAAAGGCAAAAAGTATTACGTTTTCCCTTCAGGCACTAAGGTCCTCAAAGATTTCCTCGTTGAAAAATTCGAATGGGACGCCGCGGATGACGGCCCTGACTTTACGCTCTTCCGGAAGAGCGTATGTATGGTAAGATACTCGTTCGGCTGTAAATAGCCTGGTGAGACGACGGAAGTCATCGATTGAATTGGGGATAATGTTAATAGCCTCCCCGAGGTTTATAGCGTGGTCACACTTAATTCCTGCGTTGTAGCAGGTTTTGGATAGTTCAGTGAATTTTGCCTTGTCTCTTAAGAAGACAGGGGGTGGGACTTGCTTCTTAGCAAGTGTAGGGGCACAGTGGGAAGCTGGTTTAGAAGGTGGGGCGATGTCCAAAGACATTAGGGGAGCCTTAGCAGTGGTGGGGGCTGCGGGGGCAGAGACGGCAGCGGGAGCTGCGGGGTTTGAGGCAGCGGCGAGGGCTGCGTAGGTTGAAGGAGCGGCAGGGGCTGCTGTGACAGGGGGGGTGCGGTTTTTCGCGGCGCGTTTACCGCTGCGTTTTGACGTCACCGTAGTGAACGACGAATCACCGGTTCTGTTGGAGTCAGAGGACTCCAATGAACCGGTGCCAGACTCGGTGGCGGGCCTCTTTCGGGAGGTTGTCGCAGAGGACCCGGAGTCGGAGTAGGAGTACTCCATTTCCAGGGGAGCAAAAGAGTTTTTTGACTCTAGATAGCCGCGATAACGGGCGGCGGTTGAGGTGCCTTAGCAGCAGTGGCCAGATTGGTCAGGGTTGCGGCGAGAGTCGACGCATCTATTCCCTTAAGGATGGCAATGATGGACCCAAAGATTTCTTCTTGGGTGGACATGATTTTGATGGAATAACTACGGGCTGGGGGGAAAGGGGAAAGGTGCTCTGAAAAGAGCAGAGACGTTCTGTACAGAGGTCAGCCAAACCTCCCCGCCCGAAGACAGGGGACAAGAACTGTTAGCGAAAATGACTCACCAAAGCGTCGACGCTGGACAGCGCGAGCAGGACAGCGGAGGCGCGAGAGCGAGAGAGAACTACCGTACGGGGACGGATGCTCGGACTACCTGGACACGACCGCTCGAGAGCGGTGCCACAGGATCACTGCACAAACAAGTGGGGATTTCTCTATATACCCTCCATTCCATCACGATCCAAGTGATATTTTATAGATGCTCCGACATATTTATTGCGTACAATAAAGAATTTTGTATCTATCTATATCTACAAGTTGGTTCTTGGAATTACTAATCAGCTGCAATACTACGAATAAAGTAAATCAAAACTGTTTGCCCACATGTAATATATATCCAGCATTATTCACAACAACACACAAAATTTGGCAATTATGGATGGAACCAGAGGCGTTGAATAGAGTAATAAACCAAACCAGGCGCCAGGCCATCGTAATAATATGAAACATGATTCGGTGCTTAAATACGTATTTGCGGATTATGTTCCTGTATTCGGTGAACCATATGTTGGTAAAGGCTTAGAAAAATATATAATATTTGCATGTTGTTGAAATTTCTTTAGGCGTATCTTTATCTGTAAAGTTTACTATTTAAAATCGTAGTGCCACGCTTCGGCTATATTATAGTTGTCGTCGTATTAGTGACCAGGGAAAGACCACGCTCTTACAGAATACCAGCGTCAAGCTACTTTATGCGTCAAATAGCTGTTTTATGGTGAGTGTAGTACGAGTATCTTAGTCTTAATGGATAAAGACGCATCTGCATTCTAATTCTTAATCGAGGATAGATATAGATGTCTAAGGCCCACAGCATCTACTTACAGTTAGGTAGACTGTATGCACGTTTGATATCCTTATTCTATAAAAAAAAAAACTAATATAATTTATTCATCAATTCACCCACAAAATTTTAAGAAATCTTTAACAAAAGTAAGTGCATAAATTCAACAACACTATCCCCATAAGTTTTACTGTTATTTTTTGGTATTGCATTATTGGCTCAATTTCTATACTTCCACAATATACAAATCGTGCACGTATGGTGTCGCTGTCACTAATCCATAATGACGTATTCTCGTCGACTAATCGGAGGACTGCATCGCGCAAAGTTTACACACAAATTTTTATTAATACCACAAGCACCATACCACCATACGAAGCAAACGACCGGCAAAAACGCATTCCTAAAATTGACTACTATTGGTTACAGTACCAAGAGCTTCTTTCTACCTAGAACTCCGTTTGGGTATCACCATCCTACTGGTTTCCATCTAAAGACAGATAACTTGTTCAGATTGGAATGATAACATACACTGAGGCCTTCTTTTGAAAAAAAAGTTTGTAGTACTTATTATATGGTATATGGTGTATGGCCTTAGATGGTAAATCGCATTATCTTTGCGTAACAAAAGCTTATTTACTTTTGCCTCGAAAACTCCCAGATTGTATTCGGGCGGAAAGATAGATGTTGGCAAATTATTCCACTCTTTTGCTGTTTGCATTACAAAAGTCGAAGCAAACCGTTTGGTTCTAATGCGTAGAATATCGACAACAAAGGAATGAAGACCCTCCAACCGCCTGGTTGTCCGATAGTGGAAAGGAGAGGAAGGAGTTAAAGCGTGTAATTCCTGCACACACTCACCGAAATGAATCCTATAGAATACCGAGATTCTGGCTACTCTGCGCAATGAAATGTGACTGACAAATGAAAGTCACCAATGACCCTCTTAGCACGTCTTTTCACTGAGTCCACCGCTGCCAGGTGGTATTTTGCAGCACCAGCCCATATGTGACAGCAGTACTCCATGCACGACCGGACTTGCGCTTTATATAAGGTAAGAGACTTTCCCGGCTTGAAGTATGGCCGCACCCTAGCAAGGACACAAAGCTACTGCTTTGGCTTTAGACTCAATGAACCGTCCATAGTTAAAGTTTGAAGAAAATGCAACCCCTAATAACTGAAGGCAGTGTACTCCAAGGACACATTCCTTAAGGTTTGAGGCAGGGTGAGCGGGCTCCTTTTAGCGGTGAAATGACACGCTTGTGTTTTGGAGGGTTTAAATTTCATGAGATTGGCATCGCGCTGTTCTGAGACTGCCTGTAGTGTGAGATTCACACGCTCAACCACAGCCTCTCTTTCGTACTGGATTTGATCCCGACTGGCCCGAGAACTTGGTTGGTATCTCTCCACAACTGTGCTGTCGTCTGCATACTGATAGATACCGGGAATGAGCAGACCATTTATATGCATCAGGAAGAGAGTTGCGGAGAGAATGGACCCCTGAGGCACACCGGCCTTTGTCGTATCAGTATCGAATGAGCAGCCATCGATGAAGACTTAGATGGCTGGGCAGCTTTTCACGAGTGGCTGGCTCATTAATAGGGCCCCCAACTATCTACGGTCAATCAGCGGTGTAACCGTGCTTTGGATCCCGTTAACCAGCATAACCAGGCACCTGACACTAGGAAACGGCCGCGACGCAACCGTTTCGTATGCGCAACGCTACTGTCAGACCCATTCTCCCTAAGAAATGGGTTTCACCTAACATCACACCGGAACACGACTTGCATCTTTTGGCGGTATGTGTTTACTAGGTGGGTGGTAACTAACCTTCGACCGGGCCTCTAACTAGTAGAGGACCAAGTATGTATGTAGTGCCGCCCGTTTAGCAATACTCAGGGGATACGTGTAGGGAATCAGGATTCAAGTAATTCCTACGGACGCAAGCAGCTTCATCACCCAAAAATATTTTAATACTTGTATTGTACTGTATGAAACTATTTTAATACTTTTTGATAAAATGTGTATGTGTACGCCCATATTTTATAATCCGCAATAAATTAAATTTTCCGTTCCAAACCAACTAGTAAGCACTTTACTATTTAAAACAAGTTTCTCTGATTTGCCTTTTCATAAATTCAAAAGCACATCTAGAAAGCATTGTTTTGGAGAAAAAATATTACTAGACTTGCAACAAATAGCATATTCAGCTTCACACTGAATACCGAATATTTTGCGGCCTTCCTCGCCGAATAGCCGAATTTTAGGCAAAAGTATTCGGCCGATTAGGAAATAGTGTATTTACACAGCGTCTTTTTATGATACTGGGATCGTCTACGAGAAGAAAAGGAATAAACTACTGTCTGAGAATGTACAAAAATGTCTTTCTACATCAAAATCTTCAGGTGTTCAGCCTGAGTAGCGGTCAAAGCTCCGTGTGTTTGTATAACTTTGATAGCGCGACGACAGCGCCAACACATACATTAAACAATAGATAAATATTTTTATTTTACAAATTATCTGACTACAGTAAAACATATTACTTAAGTATTCGGTACGCGGCCGAATAGTAACTAGTAGATATGAGATATTCGAATGAATAGGATATAAATAGCCCAATACCTATTGAATAATAGTGGAATATTCGTTGTATGTCTAAATATTATTAATAAGATGACTGTTTAAAAGATAAAAATGCGTATACATAATGAACTTCTTTAGTTTTTCTTACTTACTAGTATGTGTGTATATATACTCAAGGACAAATTTAAAGGAACGCAAAAAAGTGTATAAAACGAAATTACGGTATTTGTGACAATCAAGTTTATCGTATATTCGTTAATTTAAACTTAAGAACGTCTATTAAATGACAAAAGTTTACCCAATTAAAAAAAAAAGAAAAATACATTAGAAAAAACCTTTTTTGTAAATGAATAAAACTATTTTTTACGGAATTTATCGCATATATGTAGTTAGAGGCAAACATTTCTTTAGCTTTCCAAGATGTTTTAGTCATTCGAAATCCTGATAACACTATTGGTCACACTAGGAAAAAGACCCATACCAACCGATATTTAAATGGTGAATCGCACCATCATCCATCACAGTTAGCTACCGTGGGAAAATCTTAGTTTCAGAGAGCACGTGGGATCTATGACAGGAAACATCTGGCCGCCGAGCTTCAGCACGTCAAGCAAGTATTGCAAGACAACAAGTTTCGGGTCCCGCGCCTACGTCGCAGTAACCAAGCGAAGCCGACCACAGTCGAGTGTGTACCTGCTGTACTACCCTATGTCAGAGGAGTCACAGACAAGGTTGGCTACATTTTAAAGCGAGCTTCTATTAAAACCGCCGAAGAAGATTGGTCAATTTTTACCATCAGTAAAGTGTAATATCCCTCTACAAGATGCAGGAGTGTACAAGCTTGATTGTGAGTATGGTCTCTCTTACATAGGACAAACAAAAGAATCCATTAAAACCCGCGTGAAAGAACATATAGCTGACGTGAAGCACCGACTTATTGGGAAATCTGCAGTTTGTGAACATGTTCAAGATCGTCCCCGCCATTACACCAGATTTGATAGACCACAAATCCTCGCAAAAGAACACCGATTTCTACCAAGGATGATACGCGAGGCTATTGGAATTAAAAAACATCCTAATTTCAATAGAGAAGATGGCTGGGTGCTGCCATCTGCTTGGGATCCTATAATTAATAAAATTAAATCCAAACCCAAGCATACCACTGCAAGACTTCAAGATACTGTAAGTTCATTTTGCGTTATCGAACCAAAAATTAATATTAAAAAACTGAAGGTAACCGGGCTAACTGTGACACATCGGGACGTCAAACATATTAGTCCCCCCCCCCCCCCCCGTGACCATGGGTTGCTGTAAAGCACTCGAAACGTCAGGAATTAAAATAGTAAATTAAACGCGATAAATTCCCTAAAAAATTGTTTTATTCAATGTATAGCGTTCGCGTTCATATAAGAAATCATTATTTTTGTAAATGCTTAGGAAAGGCGTGGTGTAATCAGTACTTAGAGTTGCCCTTTGAACTGCTTCCAGTCTCCTTGGCGCACTCATAATAAAGTTATCAATAAAATCTTGAGAATGGCCAAATGATTGTAGGTGTGCCCAGTTTCAATTAAAGTAACAGCCCTAGCAGCTTGACTGGCGTTTAGATCTGGCGTTCTCGTTTTATTTGAAGTAAGAATTCACACTAAATACGAAAAACAAGGCAGTGTAGGCAAAAATTTAAGCAAAACCTGTAGGTTTGAAATTGAAATCCAATTGTTGGCAAAATTTTTCGCAGTATAAAAGAACGCAATATTTCGCAATAACTACATAAAAAACAAATGAAATCCGAAAATAAACATTCCTTTTTGTAAATAATAAAACCTTTTTTTGCGTTCCTCTAAAATTTGCCATCAGTGTATTATGTTCAATTGTGACTTGTAAACAGGTACTGCTTGTGGGTGCTGATCTGCTTGGGTTCGTTATACGCTGATAAGCTCCAAATTTTTAATAGTCTCTTTTCGAGTACATCATAGGACATACTCCAACTACCGTTGTGTTGTGTTGTAGTTTTCCATCATATATTCTTCCTGTTAGGTGATTTAAATTTAAAAAAAATTGCTGCTGAGTTTTTTTTTTCGCCGTTTGTGGTGGTTTCTCATGACAGAGGTTTTTTTCCAAACCAGTGGTAATTAAACAAAAGAGTGACTTTCAATAAGTATTATTTATAATCTATATTAAATAAAAAAGTTTCTGTTTCTGTTTCTGTGCTACAATCATATACCTGCACCGTGGCTCTAGCATGTATCATATGGTCTCATGATCATGTGTGACTGTTTTCAATGGACTGCGTTAAGCATAATTTAAATCGCTGAAGTACGAACCGTATAATTTCTATTTTCCTTTAAAAAAAATGGTAATTTCAAAGGTAAGAACGAACACGTACACCTATCGATCATGCTTGTATGATATCGATTGAAGAAGTCATTATCAATCAATTATTTGTTCGATTTCGGCGCCGGGTCATTGCAACCAGCTTGCTCGCATTCGTTTATTAATTTATGTTTACTAACCATTTGAGGCCGGAAGCTTATCAAGTAAATACAAATAACCAACCGCACCTTGAAATTTCCTAATAATAAACATGAAAATAGAAGACCTACCGAAAACTCGACAGCCCGGTAGCGTAGTGGCTAAGCCACTAAGCGTTTCGCTGCTTCTTTGCAAGGCCGCGTGTTCGAATCGCGCACATAACAGTACATAATTATGAACTACATTCACAAACACATGAACTACAAATAATTGTTCCGTGTCTGGAAGTTGCCCATATAAAACTCCAAGATAAGGAAGCTAATATTTATAATAATTCTGAGGTTATCGTTTTTGGAACGAAATTTCTTATTGCACAGTACGGACTTGGCTGATGGGGGTGAAAAAAGTAAAAGAATTTGCCGTCACGACCCTTCCTATAGTGTAGCCTTTGGGGCTATAAGAAAGCGAGATGGAATAATATCCATCTCCCTCGCACTTTTCCTATCTTGCCATGAATGAAATATTATTTTAAATGACGCTTTATTTAATAGACGCTAGTAATTCATTTATTTGTATTTGTTAATCAATAATATAATACGTTTATCAAAACGAAATCAACTTCACTCCA
This sequence comes from Parnassius mnemosyne, assembly GCA_963668995.1. Taxonomy (NCBI): domain Eukaryota; kingdom Metazoa; phylum Arthropoda; class Insecta; order Lepidoptera; family Papilionidae; genus Parnassius; species Parnassius mnemosyne. The sequence continues at coordinate 4,490,305 of CAVLGL010000001.1, read as the reverse complement.
ACCGAGTGTTCCACGAAACTCACGTATGTTTTTCTTAATATATAACGAACATAGTTATTTTATTACCCGACTTAACTTATTATTGTAAAAAAGTACAAAAAAATAAATCATTTAAATAATCGTTAATAATAATTTTTGACGTAAGAGAATCCACTATCCTACGTCCCGTGGGTGTCGTAAGAGTAAGAGACGGCAGAGGAAAATAAAATAGGAGATACGAAGCAGTATTTTCCTGATCATCATCATCATCATCATTACAGCCCTTCACAAGTCCACTGCTGAACATAGGCCTCCCCCAAAGAATGCCACAAAGCACGGTCCTGAGCCACCTGCATCCATCGACTTCCTGCATGTCTTACCAGGTCGTCACTCCATCTCGTGGGGGGACGCCCTACACTTCGCCTACCGGTACGAGGCTGCCACTCGAGAACCTTTCTTCCCCGTCGGTTGTCGGTTCTTCGAGCTATATGGCCGGCCCACTGCCACTTCAGCATACTAATCCGTTAGGCTATGTCGGTTACTCTGGTTCTACTGCGGATATCCTCATTCCTAAGTTTATCACGCAGAGAAACTCCGAGAATAGCCCTCTCCATAGCTCGCTGAGCGATCTTGAGCTTCCTCATACGGCCAGCAGTGAAGGACCACGTCTCAGTTCCGTAAGTCATCACTGGCAAGACGCACTGGTTGTACAATTTCGTTTTAAGGTTTTGAGGTATGTCTGACTAGAAGATGTGTCGTAGCTTCCCGAACGCTGCCCAGCCGAGTTGAATCCGTCGATTGACCTCTCGGTCGAAGTTGGACTTACCTAGTCGGACTATTTGTCCCAGGTAAACATACTCGTCAACAACTTCGAGCTTAGTGCTCCCAACAACTACCGACATAGGTGTGACATGGACATTAAACTAACTCCATTGTAAATTGTATTTTAGGGTTTATGGAATTAAGGTTGCAACAGAGTTGCCTCTTACGACACCCGCGGGTCGACACGTGGTAGGGGATATTCTTAAGCCGCCTCTACAAAGTGAAGTGATATGAAATAAGCACTTCATTTTTTAACGTAAGAAATTAAAATTTAGTTTGTCAAAACGTCAAAATGTTTTTTTAATCTATAACCTTTTCAAATAAGGCTCCTTTCCCTTTCTGCAATTTTTTTGTAATTTTTTAGGGCAGCAACACGATAGGCTCCACGCTCTTACCTATTTCTGCCGTAAAATAATGGTGTTCGCACTGCTATGTTCAATCTGAAGGATAAAGAGAACCATTATCACAACAGACTGTATGGAATTCCACCACAATCCTCGGAGATGATAAGGCATCGGTAGCATTCTTTGTTTGAAATTAGCTGCAGGTATTTACGGCTGCAGTAGACACTATGGTGGGCTGTGAGTTCATTAATTATTTCAGTTTCATAAAGAAAGAAAGCTTGCTACACCACGCTTTCATAGAATACCAGCGTAAAATAGCAGATTAAAACTGCTGTGTGTGTATGGTGAGTGTAGAGAACCGGAGACCCGTTTTACTGGAAAAGAGGCATTCCATCTTAGTCCTCACGGGTGACAACGCATCTGCATTTTGATTCGCAAACAAGGATAGATGTAGATGTCTATGGGCCACAGCAACCACTTACCATCAGGTGAACTGTGTTCCGCTCGCGACTAATACTGCTCGGGGCAAGCAGAGCAATAAAACCACGGTGACCCCTGTCATGCTATTCGTGAATTTTTGCAACATCAGGGGACTTCATTTCAACCTTAAGGCTGTCCATTACCATCTAGAGACGGCGGAACCGACCTTGCACTTTTTAACCGCGACTCAGGTGTCCACTCCGGCTGATATTTCATATCTCTCCTACCCGGGGTACAAATTAGAACACTCTTTTATGCCCCGGGCTGGAGATTGCGTATACGTCAGAAAGGACATCTGTATTCAACGCCTCGGCAGTCTTGAAGGTACCATACTATGGCTGCACGTAGTCAGGGATGATCATCCCCACGTCTACCGGTGCCTGTAGAGGTCCCATAGCGGTAATGCAGACACAGACCGACTCATCGACCACGTTCAAATGGCTGCAGACTCCGTGCTACAACAGGTTTCATCCGCAAGGATCGTGATACTCGGTGATTTTAACGCCCACCGCGCTAAATGGCCTGGTTTTCGTTTAACCAATCATGCGGGTTACCAGGGTTACGGCCATGTTGCCACGGTTCATATCGACTTCGTAGTTATAAATTAATTAATAATGTGTAAATCCCATTAAAGTGCATGAATATATTTGTGATAAGAAGAACTGTGTTAGACTAAGTGCAGTCAGTGTTATTAATAAAAAGTAACAAGAAGTAATTAAGTTATATTGGATTAATTGTGATGAACTTAATTCTGCTGTGAATTATCTACTTACGGTGTTATTCTATAAACTGGAATTGAGTTTTTATATAATTACGCATGCAGGACCGAAATAAATGTTTATCAAGATTGGTGAGTGAAAATTAGACAAAATATTCAGTAAATATCATTAATCGTGGACGTTACTTTTTAAACTAGACAATTTACGATACAAACAAGATCAGCTGACGTTCAATTATCATGTACTCGTTACTAGATGTCATCACCCTCCATACATGAGGTCATATCATATAACTCCATCTACGTATGTTATTAAGAACTACACATGGAAATCGATTCCAGATGTCTAAATAGCAATATTGTAATAGTTCCACAATTCACCACTACGAACAAAATTTTAAAACATTTGCTTTATTGTACATAGCTTAGTAACGCCATCTACAAAGATATTAACCAATTAACTAGAAAAATAAAATATAACAACAGCATGACTTCTAAAGCGAGTACAAAATCTGCTAACGGCAGCCAAAAGATGTCAGCACCAGTATGTTGTTTTAAATGCAAAAAGTATGTTGACATAAAAAATACCATTTTATGTTCAGGATGCGAAAAAAGATATGAGTTTGACTGTGCTGGTTATTCCGAGAAACTTTACCATCTAAGGAACCAAGAGGCGAAAACAAAATGGAAATGTAAACTTTGCATTAAAAATTGTAATAAAAAAAATTTGACATTATCTAATAGCGAAACTTCCAATGTTACAACGCGGAAAAAAGAAGTCACTCCAAAAGATTTCTCACCTGTACAACGTATTACTGAAGTTTTACAATCTACACCTCAAAATACATCTTCCTCTCAGACTTTGGACTCACACATACTCACTGAGAACGAGTTATCCGATGAATCCTATTCCTCGCTAGGCATATTATCAAGGAGTGTAGACGGTACTATAACTGAAACAATAACAATCCAAGAGTTAAAAGAAACAATATCAAAACTTACTCTTGAACTCAGTAGTACACAAAACGAATTGGAAAACACAATACTAGAAAATAATGCTCTCAACAGACAAATTAATAAATTAACTTCAGAAATAAAAATATTACGGTCATTGTGCTACACACCATTAGAAGATAATAAGGTTTGTAACAGTGCGAAAAAGAGACAGAAAAATTCCACGCGGTGTCACATCGTGAATTCCATGCCTTCAACACCAAAGAGAATATTAAAAGACGGTAGTAATATTGATATATGTATTCTACAACAAAAAATTACTGACTTGCAGCAGCAATTGGGAAAAGCAAACAAGGACATCTCTAATCTCACTAACCAAATGTCTATTCTGACACAAAAACTACAGACACCAAAGCCATATAATTGTTCTGATTTTAAGAATACATTTATAAATTTTGACACAAAACAAATATACCAACCTAAAAATAGAATAATTATTTGCGGCACTCAACAATGTGTAGGCTTGGCATCTTTTATTCTACATTCAAGAGAATCAACAAAATATGAGAAATACAATGTTTTTGCGGAAACCAAACCTAACGCACTTTGCACGGAGATAACCAAGACATGCCTAAATATGACGCTATCAAAAAATGATAAATTGGTTTTATGTATGGGTGAAAATGATAACAATGTAAAAGATATATTAATTCACTTAAAAACAATATTAGAAAAATTTCACAAAAACAATATAATTGTATTAAAGGTTTTAAAAAATTATAATGTTAATGTTAATCGATTAAACAAAATTATCAAAAATATATGTAATGAATATACAAACTGTCATTTCGTGAATTGTAATTACTGTACAAAAATTGACATTTGTAAAAAAATCAATTACTTTATTGACTGTAGTGACTATGAAAATAAATACTTAAATATTTGTGAACTTAAGAAAATAATAGGGGGTAATAAACCAAGCAAAGATAGATCGAACGTTAAATCTAACCACTTCAAAAGAGGTACAATCCCATTTTATTTTAAACGCAGTAACAATTTAATGACACAAAGTATTACAAACTCTATTTCGCCTGTCACAAAGATACTATCACCAAAAAAGGGTACTATACCCTATTACTTTCCCACAGTAAAAAAAGATGATTTTTTTCGAAACAAAGGCATCACTGAACTTTAAAATTCTACATCAAAATATCGCAAGTATTTTGTCAAAGAAAGATATTTTAGAGCTAACGCTAAAAGAGTTACAAGAGGTACATAATGATCCTGACGTTATATGTCTCTCCGAAACATTTTTAAAGAAAGGTGACGATAATTATGTAAAACTTAGTGACTATGAAATAGTAACTTATTATTGTAGGGACATACAAAGAGGCGGAACTTGCATTTTAGTTCGAAAGGGCTTACTATGCAAAGAGCTGTCCTTTATAAAAGATCAGGCAGTACAAAACATATTTGAAGTATGCGGCATCGAAATTACAGCAAATAAATTAATAATAATATGTCTATATAGAACACCGCTATCAGATCCTAGCCTATTTTTAAAAAAATTAGATAACTTACTTTATTGTTTAATCACAAAGTATAATACTAAGAAGCGCATGGTTTTAGCCGGAGACATAAACATAAATACATTAAAAAAAGGAAAATTCACTTGTGAGTTACAAGAATTATGTCACAATAACAATTTAAAAATTCATATAAACGTTCCTACGCGAAAATTATCTTGTATAGACCACATATTGAGTAACATTCCAAACGCCACTGCAACTATATTACCACTTCATCTCTCGGATCATAACACAGCACAAATGTTAACATTTCCAGTAAAAAACAAATTAAAATCGGCACCATCTTACAACACTTTTAGGAGAGATTATAACATGGACCATATTAATAAATTTAAAGATTGTCTACAAAACTTATCGTGGTATGAAATTTATATGGAAACTGACTTGAATAAGGCCTTTAACGTTTTTCACGAATTGATATGTCTTTTTTACAATCTATGTTTTCCAAAAATAAAACTAAAATTAAACAATTGTCACACAAGAAAAAATAAATGGATAAGTCAAGGATTAAAAAAGAGTTGTCGAACTAAACGGGTTCTTCGATACACATACTATAAGCAAAAAAGTACACGCAATAAAATGACCTATATAAACTATTCTAATATTTTAAAGAAATGTATTTATAAATCCAAACAAATTGATAATATTAAATTTATAAATAATAGTAATAACAAATGCAAGGCAGCATGGAGAATTATTAAAAATGAAATTCATAATCTGAACTTTAAGGATAATATAGACACCATTAAAGTTGGAAATAACGTATTATCAAATCCCATAGAAATAGCTACTGCTTTTAATGATTATTTTATAGATACGGCCACAAATCACACCTCAACAAAAAATTTGAATGTAAACTACGATTTAAGTAGAAACTCAAAAGTGAATTCAATGTACTTAAAACCTATGACAGAAAGTGAAGTAAAAATGGAAATATCATCATTAAACAATACAAACTCAGAGGGATATGACGAAATTAACACGAAAATTTTAAAATCATGTGCTGACAATTTATTCAAAATTTTGACACATCTTATTAATTTATCATTCTCATCAGCAAAATTCCCAGAAGCACTAAAGTTTTCAATCATAAAACCTTTATTTAAAAAAGGGAGAAAGGATGATATTCAAAATTATCGTCCAATCACCTTGATACCTATTTTGGCCAAAATTTTTGAAAAATGTATGTATAAAAGAATAGTTGATTACTGTGATAAATACCAGATAATTAAAAGCGAACAATACGGGTTTCAAAAACACAAATCGACCTCACTTGCCATGTTTTCTTTAGTAAAAACAATACTTATTTACATAAACTATAGACAATTGACAACAGGATTATTCTTTGACCTCTCAAAGGCCTTTGATTTTGTTGCACATGATATATTATTGCAAAAATTAGAGACAGTAGGGATCAGAGGACTAGTACTTCAGTGGTTATCGTCATACTTAAATGGTAGACAACAATGTGTTATCATTGATAAAATAGATAAAAACAATAACTTGACATCTTATTCATCTGGATATAAATATAATAAATTGGGTGTTCCGCAAGGAAGTATATTAGGACCGATTCTTTTCCTATTATATATTAATGACATTGTTGACATCACGAATCATAAATGTATTCTATACGCTGATGACATTTCAATTATTGTGACATGTAATAAAAATAATAATACAATTAGAAATCATGAAGATGACATTAATAATACAATTGACACATTAATAGAATGGCTTGACATAAATAATTTGAAAATTAATCTAGATAAATCCCACTACATACAATTTAATAAATCTATCAATTCCAATCATAATATGAAATTTAATATACCAAAACTAAAAGAAGCTACATGTACAAAATTTCTGGGAATAACGTTAGATGAAAATATAAACTGGAAAGAACAAATTGATAACGTATGCAGTAGAATTAATAAGTTTGTATATGTCCTTAAACAAGTCAAAAACATTACAAATATTAAAACAGCAATTGCAACTTACCACGCATACGTAGAGTCTATTTTACGCTATGGACTTATTATATGGGGTAATGGTACTGACCGAAATAGAGCATTCGTTGCCCAAAAAAAATGTATTCGTGCAATATGCGGAATATCACCAAGAGAATCCTGTAGACCGCTATTTAAAAGACTTGGTATATTACCCCTCCCGTCACTATACATTTATGAAACTGGCTTGTTCGTTTTTAAAAATAAGTCATAATTTGTTAAAGCAAGTGATATATATCCTCGAAACCGACGTGACCCAGACAAACTTGTCCTAGATGTTATTCCTAGGCTCGATAAATATAACAAAAGCTGCCTTAATATGTGTGTAAAAATATATAATAAAATACCTAAAGAATTTAAATTATTAAGCGAAAGACTATATAAGAAACATTTGTATGATTGGTTAAAAATTGAATGCATTTACGACTTAAAAGATTTTTTAGATTTAAATAATTATTAATATTGTATAAACATTTTAAAATTATAATTTGCATGCTATTATTAGCGAAACACGACTGCACTATATAAATTGTAACATCTTTTTATACCGTGATTCTTGCAAATAAAGATTTATGATTTATTTATGATTTATGATTTATGCGGGTAGATCTGTCTATGACTTTGCCTTGGAATATGGTCTGACATAACTGGTTACTTCGCCTACGCGGATCACAGATGTGGAGGATCATATATTATATTCCCTGTTGGACCTTCTGCTGACGTCTCATCCGGACGGATATCAGGTGTCCGTCGATGCCCCTCTGGGCTCTTCGGACCATTGTCTGATCCGGAGTACGGTGCCACTCACACTCCAATCGCAGTTGCGATCTGCAGCTTACCGCCGTGTTTGGCACTATAGGTTGACCGAATGGGTCGGGATGCGGTCTTTTTTTGCATCCTACCCTTGTGGGCGAGATTGCTTCTCGCCGGAAGATCCCAGCGTTGTTTTCGATTCTAATGCTGATGTGGTACTTCACGGTATAGAACTTTTTATTCCATCCTCTGTGGTGCCCATCGAAAGCAGATCCCAGCCATGGTTTGGTCACTCCTGTAAAATAGCATCACACTATAAACAGGAGTACTACCGGGCCTGGGCTGACGCATCAACGTCTTGTGATGTAAACACCAGCGCTCTTAAAAAGAAGTATAATTCCGCCTCCAGGTCCTTCAAAAGCATCACTGCCAAGGCGAGGTCTGATCACATCGGCAGAATTGGCGAGAAGCTAGTTCGCCTTCCTTCGGGAACCCGTGCATTCTGGTCTCTGGTGCAGGCTGTCCAAGGGAACTTTTGTCAGCCATCTCTTCTATCTCTGCACAGAGAGGATGACTCAATGGCCCATGCCTGTAAGGAGAATGCCGATCTGTTGAGCTCTCTCTTCGCGTTCAACTCGACTCTAGATGACGGGGGGAACACACCGCCGACCATCCCGCAATGTAAGTGCTCCATGCCGGATCTGCGGTTTACGCAGCGCTCGGTTTGCAAAGCACTGTTCTCCCTGGGTGTCAGCGACAGTCGAGTGGGCCCGATGGAGTCCCTCCCATTGTGCTGAAGACGTGTGCTCCGGAGTTGGCACCGGTTTTAACGCGTCTTTTCGGTACTTCTACTCCCAAGGCGTAGTCCCGAATTCATGGAAGACAGCTTCGGTCCACTCGATCCCTAAAAAAGGCGACCGCTCAGACTCCAACTACAGGTCTATCGCTATCACATCCTTGTTTTCCAAAATAATGGAATCCATTATAAACTGCCATTTGATGAGGTACCTTGAGAATCACAAGCTGATTAGTGACCACCAGTACGGTTTTCGTCGGGTTCGATCAGCTGGTGATCTTCTGGTCTACCTGACTCATAGATGGGCGGAGGCAGTAGAGTCCAAGGGGGAGGCATTGGTCGTTAGTTTGGACATATCGAAGGCCTTCAGTCGGGTGTGGCACAAAACGCTTTTTTCGAAGCTTTCTTCCTATGGGCTTCCCGAGAAATTGTGCAAATGGATCACCATTTTCCTTGCTGATCGGAGCATCAAGGTCGTAGTAGCCGGTGCATGCTCTGATTTCAAACCTATCAACGCTGGTGTTCCACAAGGCTGCGTGCTATTACTAACGCTGTTTCTCCTGCATATCAATGATATGTTGCAAACTGGTAACATTCATTGCTATGCTGACGACAGCACTGCTGATGCCTTATATACTGGCCGTGCCAATATTCCTCGGAAAAACGTTGCCGAGTACAGGGACAAACTTGTTTCTGAAGTCGAGTCTTTTCTGAACAAAGTCTTGGATTGGGGGCAACTTAATCTAGTGCGGTTCAATCCCCAGAAAACACTAGTTTGCGCGTTTACCGCTAAAAAGAATGCCTTTGTCGTATCTCCTCAGTTTCAAGGCACTCCCCTTGCTGCCTCAGCTAGCATCGGAATCTTTGGCGTCGACATATCGAATAGTGTGCAATTTCGTGGTCACTTGGAAGGGAAGGCCAAATTGGCCTCTAAAAAGCTTGGCGTGCTCAGCAGAGCGAGACAGTATATCATGCCGGCACATCGCTTGCAACTTTACAAAGCGCAAGTTCGGCCTCACATGGACTACTGTTCTCATCTCTCGCTCGTTTACGTATCGACATCCTCATCGGGTGTCCGATATCTCAGCCTTAAAAAAAATATAAAGGGGTCTTTGTTTCTACGCTCACGTACGCGGCGGAATGCTGGTACGAGCGTGCGAACATGTATACAGTTCGTAGCGTGTTATTGAGATTGCAGCGATCAGCCCTTATATTGTTGATTAAGGCGTATCGATCAACCAGCATGGCGGCCTTACCGGTGCTGGCTGGTGTTCTCCCTGCTGAGCTGGAGGTCATCCGTGCTGCGCGCCCAAAGAGGATTTGAGCAGACGGAACCGATCTACTACTCGGATCTCGTCAGCAATGTGGTGACCTAAGGGCTGTTGCGCGAGTTTGCGCATAGGTGGTACGATTGCAGTACAAGGCAGGAGACAAGGCTGGTAGGATGGCCTGACGACGTAGGCGTTACAGTGCCGTCAGCCCCAGAAGAGGGAGAATGACTTAAATTGGTACAAGGAATAGATAAAATATTTGTAGGGAGTCAAGAAATTGCGCGCGGGAAAGTGCCACGTGCAAGTGGCGCGCGCATCTCCCAAGATTCGGCCCGTATGACCTGAGGGTCGGTGGGGCCATGGGAGGTGGTGGGTTGTTCTCATCTCTGGGCCTTGGCACCCCAGTGCCAGCTCCTTCCATTTGACCGTATCCAGCGCAGAGCGGTTCGAATCGTCGACGACCGAGTTCTTTCTGAACAGCTCGATACACTGGCACTGCGTAGGGATGATGCATCCCCTTGCATTTTCCATCGAATTTACCACGGGGCGTGCTCTGAGGAATTTTTTGAATTAATTCCAGCCGCCAAAGAGTTTTCTTCCTCGTACAACTTCTCTGTGGAATTGTTTACCACCGGCGATTTTTCCGGACCCATACGACTTAGCGGCCTTCAAGAAAAGAGCTTACTACACCTTTCTAAAAGGCCGGCATGCATCTGCAATTCCCCTGGTGTTGCGGTTGTACATGGGCGGCGGTAGTTAATTACCATCAGGTGAGCCTCATGTTCGTTTGCCCCCTCTTCTATATAAAAAATTAAAAAATATATATTTCTCATAATCCGTACACTTTCATACGGAGGGCTTCCCCAGAACCCTAGAAAACTGACAGTATGGTTCATTAGAGAAGGCTTCTCTAATCAATCGCATTAATTCCATCCCATTATGTAAGCGATGTCTGAAACACAGGTACTCAACCTAATTCAGGCAGGTAGCTAATATTATAAACTTGACTTATCTATTTTTCTTTTGTAGTTTCTACATTATTAAGCTACACATAGTTTTAATTTTATCACAGCATGTTATTTTTGTTAGACTTATTGTTTCTTTATTTAAAAGTGTAATTGGAAATGATATAAAAAATTATTATTATTATTAAGAAACTGGATACTGAAACATATTTCCGATGAAAGAATATAATAATGAATAACTGTTTCAGATAGGGTTATGTTAGTTACTTAATTTATTTACAAGTAATTTATAACGTAAGGTTTCTCATGTTTTTATAGAATAAGTGTGACTACCAAGCACTCAGTCCTGATGTTAATTGGATGATCTACATTTGTCCTTGATTAAGAGTCAAAATGCAGATGCGTAGTCACCCCTGAGAACGAAGATTTCTCTACACTCATCATACGAAATACACCAGCATTAAGCATTAAGTTGCTAGTTTACGCCGGTTTTCTGTGAGAGCGTCGTCCTACCCCGGTCGAGCCGACCCATTCATGCTTCAAACATAATATAGCTGCAGCGTGGCTTTACCTGGTAAATGTGCAGTAAAATAAGTATTAAAATTTATTTACACGAATACTAATCTATACATCTATACATATGTAATAAATCTGTAGAAAAGTCGTGTCTGTAATTCTATTATTTTGTAAAAAAAACAAGTCCAGGGGACTAAACAAGCGGTACTGAAACAAAATTAGTAGTTTTTAGAACTTTTGTCTGTCTGTCTGTCTGTCTGTGTATTCCGGATTCACACAAAAACTACGGGACGGATTTACATGAAATTTTGTAAGTGGGTAGTTAAGAACCCGGGGCAACTTATAGGCTACTTTTCATCCGATTACGGAGCATCAAAAAAGAAGGTTATGTTTTTTACCTTTCTTTGGAGGTAATTTTATAATTAGTGCATAAAATGTCATTAGTCTTAAGGTCGATTACGTAAAGTTCTTAATTTGTAATGTATATTTATAACTGAAGCTTAATATATTATGTTAACCGTTGAAACTTAGTTTAAAACTTCCACGACTGCGTTGTATGTTTATAAGACAGTGCCATCTATTATTAAAAGGCAAAAAGTATTACGTTTTCCCTTCAGGCACTAATAAATTATTTATTAAACATATTAAAGTTTTACTAAAAAATATAAATATTTATAGAAGCATTTTATATGTATGTATTGCTTTTAAATTTCGTCTATCGTTATGAAAATCAAGTTTGATTTAAATACATAATAGCGCCATTTAAGAAAAAGTAAGTTACAAATTACAATGACGGCATCTACACCTTTTCTGCCACCAGGGCGGCGCCACTTAAAAGTGTGGTATAATATTTGACAGATATCAGGGCGGGGAAGTTAATTTGTTCGAAAAATGTTAAGGTTATTGTTTCTTTCTGTACTGTTAGCTATATTTTATATTTATAAGATTAAAAATAAATAGATATTCATGAAAGTAGAAAATTTAAAAAATGTGCAAAAAATTAAACAGAAAACCACTGAGGCATTATTTTGTGTATTAGTATAATACTCTAGAAACTGATAAACTTTTATTAAGAACTTACTTCTCCATTAAATGACATTGTGTAACAAAAAACTTTATCTCAGTGTCAACTAGCGACATCTGGTGAGCAGAAAATTATTAGCCCTCATGAAACAGTATGTTTCTCTTACAACGTCACTTCACGGCGACTATTTAAATTGTACATATTATTTGTATAAATACATAATGAACAATTATAATTTTTAGTAAGGTCCGTATTTATCCTATAATAGGAATATAACTATTTTATTTGTTTTATGAAATATATATTGCTACAATGATAATATATAGGATGTCACTGTTTTATTTTACCATTTTAATTTAGGTTCCGTTAGATGTCATTGCTGAACATCTACCTCGCGCAGGTAAAATTTTTCGTGAGTTTTCCTAATGACACATTATTTTAAATCCAAACAATATGATAATTTGTGAAAGTTGTTATATTTGTGATAACAAAACATTATTAATACTGTGTGCTTATTTTACTATTCTTTGACCTTTCAATTCATTACATCATCTTACGGATTACGGTTTTCTGATATTTTGTCTTACGATACGGAATTAGTTGTTTGGATTTATTAGATTATAATAATATTTTAAATTTAAATTAAATTAAATTAAATTGAATTAAATAATATTATTATTGTAGTCTAAGGTTAAGTGATCACTAAATTGTTACATACGTGATTACATTTTCGGATAAGGATTTTGTTTTGTGTTGTTATTGGTTGTTGAATAAATTTTAAATAATGCCGCAAAAAAAGAAAAGTAGTCTTTCTCAATACACTAAAAGGGCTAAAAGGATGAGACAAGTTCGATCGCAAGAGACAAATGAGGACCGTGAGCACCGTCTAGCTTACAATAGAGAACAAACTGCGGAATCTCGGGCATCAGAGTCCAGTTTTAATAATGAAACGCGCTTAGCTACAGATCGCGAACGTCACGCGATGTCTTGCGCTTCGGAAACATTAACAAATTACTCTCAGCGTTTAAAAGTAGACCGTGAACGTCATATCGAGTCTCGAGCTTTAGAGACGTTTACGGAGCATTCAGAAACGTTGACTGCAGACCGTGAACGTCATGCTGAAACTCGCGCTTCAGAAACGCTTACGCAATATTCAGACCGCTTGATAGCAGACCGTGAGAGTCATGCTGAGTCTCGCGCTTCGGAAACATTTACGAAGTGTTCAGAACGGTTGACTGCAGACCGTGAACGTCATGCTGAGTCTCGCGCTTCAGAAACGTTTACTCAATATTCAGAACGCTTGACTGCAGACCGTGAACGTCATGCTGAAACTCGCGCTTCAGAAACGCTTACGCAATATTCAGACCGCTTGACAGCAGACCGTGAGCGTCATGCTGAGTCTCGCGCTTCAGAAACGTTTGCTCAATATTCAGAACGCTTGACTGCAGACCGTGAGCGTCATGCTGAGTCTAGCGCTTCAGAAACGTTTACTCAATATTCGTAACGCTTGACTGCAGACCGTGAGTGTCATGCTGAGTCTCGCGCTTCGGAAACATTTACGGAGTGTTCAGAATGGTTGACTGCAGACCGTGAACGTCATGCTGCGTCTCGCGTTTCAGAAACGTTTACTCAATATTCGGAACGCTTGACTGCAGACCGGGAACGTCATGCAAGATCACGTGCTTCGGTATCATTTACTCAATATGAAGCGAGGTTAGCAGCAGATAGGGAGAGCCATTCGGTAAGTAGGACACATGAAACCCAGCAGGAGCATGACTTACGCTTAGAATTGGCAAGGGGATATTATGAAAAATCGCTTTAACACCGTAACGAACTTTTGTCTTTACAAATTAAAAGAGTGTGTGGCGGTGGAAGGAAAAGGGAAGATCTCCCGCCGGGCAAGGTGTTCTGCCCGGGGAGCGGCCAACGCTCCGATTGGTAGTTCGGAGCTATTCTATATATGCTGCTTCAATTTTGGAACTTTGTTAGCGTGATTTAGGCTTCGATATGTTTCGCTTGTGGCGCGACGACAGCGCCGCCACATCACCCCCCTGCTCAGACCGGAGGTCGATAGTGCAGTCCGATTGCCGGTGCGTCCTTAATGCCGGTGGGGAATACATGCTGTGTGCGTAAGGGCAAGTGAAGCCGGTGCGAATGATATGCCGGTGTGTAATGCATGCCGTACTACGCACTTGCAAGTGATGCCGGTGAGAACGATGAGCCGGAGCAAGTGCCAGGGATTGCCTTGTAGTCTGCGCTGAGTCTAGAAGAAGGCAAGTAATCTGCGAGAGTGCCGTGAAGCAGAGGCGAGCAGTAAGGCTCAGAGCCGTGCCGAACACTGTAGCGCAGAGAGTAACTTGAAGGAACAGGAAGCATTATTATTCCAGTGCTGCGATGAACCTTTTGTAAAGCTAGATGGCTTGCAGAATGTGAAGACTGCAGACAATGTCTGCTGGGGAGCGAATGAATGGGGTACTTGAGTAAGATGACGAAGTTTTTGAATTTGTAGTTTCCGATGATTGTTGGTTGCGTGTTCATATCACGTCGGTTGGTCACCACTGTAGCGGGTGGAAGGAAAAGGGGAGATCTCCCGCCGGGCAAGGTGTTCTGCCCGGGGAGCGGCCAACGCTCCGATTGGTAGTTCGGAGCTATTCTATATATGCTGCTTCAATTTTGGAACTTAGCGTGATTTAGGCTTCGATATGTTCGGTACGATTGCAGTACAAGGCAGGAGACAAGGCTGGTAGGATGGCCTGACGACGTAGGCGTTACAGTGCCGTCAGCCCCAGAAGAGGGAGAATGACTTAAATTGGTACAAGGAATAGATAAAATATTTGTAGGGAGTCAAGAAATTGCGCGCGGGAAAGTGCCACGTGCAAGTGGCGCGCGCATCTCCCAAGATTCGGCCCGTATGACCTGAGGGTCAGTGGGGCCAAGGGAGGTGGTGGGTTGTTCTCATCTCTGGGCCTTGGCACCCCAGTGCCAGCTCCTTCCATTTGACCGTATCCAGCGCAGAGCGGTTCGAATCGTCGACGACCGAGTTCTTTCTGAACAGCTCGATACACTGGCACTGCGTAGGGATGATGCATCCCCTTGCATTTTCCATCGAATTTACGACGGGGCGTGCTCTGAGGAATTTTTTGAATTAATTCCAGCCGCCAAAGAGTTTTCTTCCTCGTACAACTTCTCTGTGGAATTGTTTACCACCGGCGATTTTTCCGGACCCATACGACTTAGCGGCCTTCAAGAAAAGAGCTTACTACACCTTTCTAAAAGGCCGGCATGCATCTGCAATTCCCCTGGTGTTGCGGTTGTACATGGGCGGCGGTAGTTAATTACCATCAGGTGAGCCTCATGTTCGTTTGCCCCCTCTTCTATATAAAAAATTAAAAAATATATATTTCTCATAATCCGTACACTTTCATACGGAGGGCTTCCCCAGAACCCTAGAAAACTGACAGTATGGTTCATTAGAGAAGGCTTCTCTAATCAATCGCATTAATTCCATCCCATTATGTAAGCGATGTCTGAAACACAGGTACTCAACCTAATTCAGGCAGGTAGCTAATATTATAAACTTGACTTATCTATTTTTCTTTTGTAGTTTCTACATTATTAAGCTACACATAGTTTTAATTTTATCACAGCATGTTATTTTTGTTAGACTTATTGTTTCTTTATTTAAAAGTGTAATTGGAAATGATATAAAAAATTATTATTATTATTAAGAAACTGGATACTGAAACATATTTCCGATGAAAGAATATAATAATGAATAACTGTTTCAGATAGGGTTATGTTAGTTACTTAATTTATTTACAAGTAATTTATAACGTAAGGTTTCTCATGTTTTTATAGAATAAGTGTGACTACCAAGCACTCAGTCCTGATGTTAATTGGATGATCTACATTTGTCCTTGATTAAGAGTCAAAATGCAGATGCGTAGTCACCCCTGAGAACGAAGATTTCTCTACACTCATCATACGAAATACACCAGCATTAAGCATTAAGTTGCTAGTTTACGCCGGTTTTCTGTGAGAGCGTCGTCCTACCCCGGTCGAGCCGACCCATTCATGCTTCAAACATAATATAGCTGCAGCGTGGCTTTACCTGGTAAATGTGCAGTAAAATAAGTATTAAAATTTATTTACACGAATACTAATCTATACATCTATACATATGTAATAAATCTGTAGAAAAGTCGTGTCTGTAATTCTATTATTTTGTAAAAAAAACAAGTCCAGGGGACTAAACAAGCGGTACTGAAACAAAATTAGTAGTTTTTAGAACTTTTGTCTGTCTGTCTGTCTGTCTGTGTATTCCGGATTCACACAAAAACTACGGGACGGATTTACATGAAATTTTGTAAGTGGGTAGTTAAGAACCCGGGGCAACTTATAGGCTACTTTTCATCCGATTACGGAGCATCAAAAAAGAAGGTTATGTTTTTTACCTTTCTTTGGAGGTAATTTTATAATTAGTGCATAAAATGTCATTAGTCTTAAGGTCGATTACGTAAAGTTCTTAATTTGTAATGTATATTTATAACTGAAGCTTAATATATTATGTTAACCGTTGAAACTTAGTTTAAAACTTCCACGACTGCGTTGTATGTTTATAAGACAGTGCCATCTATTATTAAAAGGCAAAAAGTATTACGTTTTCCCTTCAGGCACTAATAAATTATTTATTAAACATATTAAAGTTTTACTAAAAAATATAAATATTTATAGAAGCATTTTATATGTATGTATTGCTTTTAAATTTCGTCTATCGTTATGAAAATCAAGTTTGATTTAAATACATAATAGCGCCATTTAAGAAAAAGTAAGTTACAAATTACAATGACGGCATCTACACCTTTTCTGCCACCAGGGCGGCGCCACTTAAAAGTGTGGTATAATATTTGACAGATATCAGGGCGGGGAAGTTAATTTGTTCGAAAAATGTTAAGGTTATTGTTTCTTTCTGTACTGTTAGCTATATTTTATATTTATAAGATTAAAAATAAATAGATATTCATGAAAGTAGAAAATTTAAAAAATGTGCAAAAAATTAAACAGAAAACCACTGAGGCATTATTTTGTGTATTAGTATAATACTCTAGAAACTGATAAACTTTTATTAAGAACTTACTTCTCCATTAAATGACATTGTGTAACAAAAAACTTTATCTCAGTGTCAACTAGCGACATCTGGTGAGCAGAAAATTATTAGCCCTCATGAAACAGTATGTTTCTCTTACAACGTCACTTCACGGCGACTATTTAAATTGTACATATTATTTGTATAAATACATAATGAACAATTATAATTTTTAGTAAGGTCCGTATTTATCCTATAATAGGAATATAACTATTTTATTTGTTTTATGAAATATATATTGCTACAATGATAATATATAGGATGTCACTGTTTTATTTTACCATTTTAATTTAGGTTCCGTTAGATGTCATTGCTGAACATCTACCTCGCGCAGGTAAAATTTTTCGTGAGTTTTCCTAATGACACATTATTTTAAATCCAAACAATATGATAATTTGTGAAAGTTGTTATATTTGTGATAACAAAACATTATTAATACTGTGTGCTTATTTTACTATTCTTTGACCTTTCAATTCATTACATCATCTTACGGATTACGGTTTTCTGATATTTTGTCTTACGATACGGAATTAGTTGTTTGGATTTATTAGATTATAATAATATTTTAAATTTAAATTAAATTAAATTAAATTGAATTAAATAATATTATTATTGTAGTCTAAGGTTAAGTGATCACTAAATTGTTACATACGTGATTACATTTTCGGATAAGGATTTTGTTTTGTGTTGTTATTGGTTGTTGAATAAATTTTAAATAATGCCGCAAAAAAAGAAAAGTAGTCTTTCTCAATACACTAAAAGGGCTAAAAGGATGAGACAAGTTCGATCGCAAGAGACAAATGAGGACCGTGAGCACCGTCTAGCTTACAATAGAGAACAAACTGCGGAATCTCGGGCATCAGAGTCCAGTTTTAATAATGAAACGCGCTTAGCTACAGATCGCGAACGTCACGCGATGTCTTGCGCTTCGGAAACATTAACAAATTACTCTCAGCGTTTAAAAGTAGACCGTGAACGTCATATCGAGTCTCGAGCTTTAGAGACGTTTACGGAGCATTCAGAAACGTTGACTGCAGACCGTGAACGTCATGCTGAAACTCGCGCTTCAGAAACGCTTACGCAATATTCAGACCGCTTGATAGCAGACCGTGAGCGTCATGCTGAGTCTCGCGCTTCGGAAACATTTACGAAGTGTTCAGAACGGTTGACTGCAGACCGTGAACGTCATGCTGAGTCTCGCGCTTCAGAAACGTTTACTCAATATTCAGAACGCTTGACTGCAGACCGTGAACGTCATGCTGAAACTCGCGCTTCAGAAACGCTTACGCAATATTCAGACCGCTTGACAGCAGACCGTGAGCGTCATGCTGAGTCTCGCGCTTCAGAAACGTTTGCTCAATATTCAGAACGCTTGACTGCAGACCGTGAGCGTCATGCTGAGTCTAGCGCTTCAGAAACGTTTACTCAATATTCGTAACGCTTGACTGCAGACCGTGAGTGTCATGCTGAGTCTCGCGCTTCGGAAACATTTACGGAGTGTTCAGAATGGTTGACTGCAGACCGTGAACGTCATGCTGCGTCTCGCGTTTCAGAAACGTTTACTCAATATTCGGAACGCTTGACTGCAGACCGGGAACGTCATGCAAGATCACGTGCTTCGGTATCATTTACTCAATATGAAGCGAGGTTAGCAGCAGATAGGGAGAGCCATTCGGTAAGTAGGACACATGAAACCCAGCAGGAGCATGACTTACGCTTAGAATTGGCAAGGGGATATTATGAAAAATCGCTTTAACACCGTAACGAACTTTTGTCTTTACAAATTAAAAGAGTGTGTGGCGGTGGAAGGAAAAGGGAAGATCTCCCGCCGGGCAAGGTGTTCTGCCCGGGGAGCGGCCAACGCTCCGATTGGTAGTTCGGAGCTATTCTATATATGCTGCTTCAATTTTGGAACTTTGTTAGCGTGATTTAGGCTTCGATATGTTTCGCTTGTGGCGCGACGACAGCGCCGCCACATCACCCCCCTGCTCAGACCGGAGGTCGATAGTGCAGTCCGATTGCCGGTGCGTCCTTAATGCCGGTGGGGAATACATGCTGTGTGCGTAAGGCAAGTGAAGCCGGTGCGAATGATATGCCGGTGTGTAATGCATGCCGTACTACGCACTTGCAAGTGATGCCGGTGAGAACGATGAGCCGGAGCAAGTGCCAGGGATTGCCTTGTAGTCTGCGCTGAGTCTAGAAGAAGGCAAGTAATCTGCGAGAGTGCCGTGAAGCAGAGGCGAGCAGTAAGGCTCAGAGCCGTGCCGAACACTGTAGCGCAGAGAGTAACTTGAAGGAACAGGAAGCATTATTATTCCAGTGCTGCGATGAACCTTTTGTAAAGCTAGATGGCTTGCAGAATGTGAAGACTGCAGACAATGTCTGCTGGGGAGCGAATGAATGGGGTACTTGAGTAAGATGACGAAGTTTTTGAATTTGTAGTTTCCGATGATTGTTGGTTGCGTGTTCATATCACGTCGGTTGGTCACCACTGTAGCGGGTGGAAGGAAAAGGGGAGATCTCCCGCCGGGCAAGGTGTTCTGCCCGGGGAGCGGCCAACGCTCCGATTGGTAGTTCGGAGCTATTCTATATATGCTGCTTCAATTTTGGAACTTAGCGTGATTTAGGCTTCGATATGTTTCGCTTGTGGCGCGACGATAGCGCCGCCACAAGTGCAAGCAATTAGGAGTAACGAGACAGAGAATGAACGTGCAATTCGGTTACAAGGTGATCGTATTCGTACTTTTATAAATCGTTCACCCACCTTTACTCCGCCGTCTATGGACAGGGAGAACTACACTGATCTCCCTTGGGTTGATAAAGAAAATAGTGGTTTTACCTACACTTTTAATATTAACTATAGTGAATTTACCGAGATCGGAAGAATGATTCGCACTTGTAGTCATTGTCAATCACTTAAGTGGTCTAAAGAATCAAACGGGTTTTGCTGTTCAGCTGGCAAGGTACAATTGGAAATATATCAAGAGCCCCCCGAACCTCTTAAATCGCTACTTAATGGGGACCATCCACATTCCAAGCAGTTTTTAGACAATATCCATTCATACAACGGGGCATTCCAGATGACTTCTTTCGGGGCCAAGCAAGTGGTACATGGAACATTTATACCTACATTTAAAGTGCAGGGGCAAGTCCATCACTTAATTGGTTCGCTTTTGCCTGAGACAGAACCAAAGTTTTTACAAATATATTTCGTTTCTGATTACCATGAACAAGCCAATATAAGGAGGCAGAATTTCCCAAATTTAAACGCTAATGTTATCTCAGAGCTTCAGGGCATGCTGCATCAGGTCAACCCTTATGTATCCAATTTCAAAGCTGTACTAGAGTCGATCCCTCAAGATGAATACAATAATTATAAGTTTGTTATTAGCGCGGATAAGCGACATTTAGTGCAACATTCCGGCCGTTATAATTCTCCATCCACCAATGAAGTGGCAGTTGTCCTGGTGGATCAGCAATGCGACAAGCGCGACATTATAGTACGTACGCGTGATGACCGCCTGCAACGAATTAGTGAGACTCATCGGTCTTACGACTCCTTACAATACCCACTTATTTACTGTCGCGGTGAAGATGGTTACAACTTAACGGTTTATCAAGTTGACCCCGCTACAGGAGCACCTCGGTTAGACAGAAAAGTTTCGGCTCTGCAATTTTATTGTTATCTCATGCAAATAAGACAACTTCGTTTTGTATATTTACAACGATTTCGTGGCTTATTTAACCAGTTTATTGTTGATATGTACGCAAAAGTTGAAACAGAGCGTTTAGTATTTATTCGTACTCATCAGAGACAGTTGCGTGCCGAAAATTATGTGGATCTTCATGATGCAGTACAGGGAGATACACACATAGAAAATTTAGGACGTTTAGTTATATTGCCTTCCAGCTTTATCGGGAGTCCGCGAGATATGAATGAACGCGTTCAAGACTCATTCTGTTATGTTCGCAAGTATGGTAGGCCAGATCTTTTCATAACAATAACTACTAACCCTAAATGGATTTTTCAAGAGATTTCTCAAGAGCTGCTAGAAGGTCAGTCATCGTACGATCGACACGATTTAATTAGTCGAGATTTTTATTTAAAGTTAAAGTTGTTAATCAACTTATTAACCAAGCAAAACGTTTTTGGCGCTACGTTATGCTATACATACAACGTGGAATGGCAAAAGAGAGGGCTGCCCCACGCTCATATTCTTCTATGGTTATTAGAAAAAATTCGTCCTAATGACGTTGATAATATAATAAGTGCAGAGTTACCAAATCCCACAAATGATCCTATTTTACATCAAATTGTTAAAACACAGATGATACACGGGCCTTGCGGTGCATTCAATAATAATTCTCCATGCATGAAGGATGGACAATGTACGAAAAAATATCCAAGACCCCTTTTAAGAGAAACAATCACTGGTGAAGATGGTTATCCCAAATATCGGCGGCGTGCTCCACAGTATGGAGGATTCACGACAAAATTGAGAATGTTTGGACAAGATGTAGAAGTAGATAACAGGTGGGTAGTGCCGTACTCACCTGTGCTATCGAGAACCTTCCAAACCCATATAAACGTAGAAATGTGTAACAGTGTTGAATCAATTAAATACATTTTTAAGTATGTAAATAAAGGGACGGATCAAGCAACATTTGCGATGAGCAACGACAGATATGACGAAATTACAAGATTTCAATCAGGGCGATACATAAGTTCTTCGGAGGCAGCATGGCGAATATTCAGTTTCCCAATAAGCGAGCGTAATCCCCCGGTAATGCATTTAGACGTTCACGTGGAAAGCGGACAACGCGTATATTTTCACCCAGACAATATTGTGGAGCAACTAGAGAATCCTAGGCAAACAACTTTACTGGCGTTCTTTCGATTATGCGAATCTGACGATTTCGCAAGAACTTTGCTTTATGACGAAGTTCCAGCGTATTATACATACGATAAGCAACACAGGGTTTTTATTCGTCGCCGATGTGGTATTCCTGTTGAAGGTTTTACCAACCTGTTTAAAGAACATGTGCTCGGCAGAGTATACACTGTACATCCCAATAACTCCGAATGTTTTTACGTACGTTTACTTTTGCATACAGTACGAGGACCCACATCATTTTTGGCTTTGAAAATGTTCAACAACACCCAATATCCTTTTTTTCAAGCTGCTTGCCGGGCTCGAGGGTTATTGGACGACGATCAGCACTGGGACAACACCCTCGCTGAAGCATCTGTTAGTGATAGCCCGCGTCATTTACGGAATTTATTTGCGGTGTTGTTAGTATTTTGTGGCCTTTCAGATGCTAATCAACTTTGGGTTAAATACCAGAAAAGTTTAGCTGAAGATTACATTTATTTTGAACATGGTGAACTAAATCAAGAGATGCTCAATGACGTATTTAATCGTCGTTTGTGTGATATACAAAACACAGTTTTTTCAATTGGTGGTAATCCCTTAATACGCTATGGATTACCTGAACCAATCTTAAATGTCGAACAAACTAATCGAGAGTATGCAACGGAATCCAATTACGACTCAGGAGAACTGGCCCTAATTCTTCAAGTAGGTGTTCCTACCATGACCCCCGAACAAAGAATTATTTTCGATCGTATATGTAACAGCGCTTTGAACACCTCTGGTAAAATGTTTTTTTTGGATGCTCCTGGCGGTACTGGTAAAACATTTCTTACGAAACTTATCCTTGCGCAAATACGTAGCCAGGGAAAAATTGTATTGGCCATAGCATCGTTCGAAATTGCAGCTACCTTACTTCCAGGAGGCAAAACATTCCATGTTCAAAATACCCACACAATTAGATGTCACTGGAACCCCGTTTGCGACATTTCACGTAATAGTGACATAGCTCGAGTACTTCGTGAGTGCATCTTAATTGTATGGGATGAATGTACAATGGCACATCGCAAAGCAGTAGAAGCCGTCAACAGAACGCTGCAAGATATACGACACAACAATCAACTTATGGGCGGAGTCACTTTGCTCTTCTGTGGAGATTTTCGGCAGACATTGCCAATAGTTACACGCGGGACAAGAGCCGATGAAATTAGCGCATGTTTAAAGAATTCAATTCTTTGGCCCCATATTACAAGGTTAAATCTCACCACAAACATGCGAGCGCAAAGAGTCGAGAACACAAATGCTCACGATTTCTCACAATTATTATTGAGTATTGGTGGAGGTAGGTTTCCTGAGGTTGATGGTAGAATAGATTTAATTAATATTTTGTGCAAAACAGTCCTTAACATTGAGGAACTTATTATATCTGTTTATGAAGATCTGGCTGGTATAGTAAACCAAGGAAACTCTTGGCTTTGTGAGCGCGCTATACTTACGCCTCGTAAGGATCAAGCTGTAAGTATCAACATGACCATTTTAGAACGTATTGAAGGGGAAAATGTTACCTATACGTCAATAAATAGAGTAGTTGACCGTGAAGAAGTAACAGCTTATCCTGTCGAGTTTTTAAATGCATTAACGGCGTCTGGGCTCCCTGCACATGAAATTGAACTTAAGGTAGGGATCCCCATAATTCTTTTAAGAAATTTAAGTCCACCAAAATTATGCAATGGTACTCGGCTCAAAGTAGTTGCTCTCCAGAGACATGTGGTTGAGGCAGAGATACTTACCGGTTGCGGTGCGGGTGAGAAAGTTTTTATTCCACGAATACCGATTATTCCGAATAACTTTCCGTTTCGTTTTAAACGGATCCAACTGCCAGTGAGTGTTTGCTTTGCAATGACGATAAATAAGGCACAGGGTCAAACGCTAAGCAGAGTAGGCGTTGACCTTACGAACAGCTGCTTTTCACATGGCATTTCATGTGGCAATGTCGCGTATCAGCGATCCCACTAATTTGTTTATTTTAGCACCACAAAACAAAACTGTGAACGTTGTTTATGAAGAGGTCCTTTGTTAACTGCATATATTTTTTTCACATTTTTTTTTTACTTTTGGAGTTCTAACAAAACCGTGATTAAATAAATAAAACCTTTAAATTAAATTGCATATTAATATCCCCTTTTTGACTCCTTGTTTTGTATTTATTAAGATTTTATTATTCAAAAACCAGAAATGGATTAGGTAGAAGATAGCTGGCATTACGTTTTCTTAAAATGTGGATATTATCATGAAATGGCTAATCCTGGCCGTCAAGTCATCCAAAATTAAAAGTAAAAAATTTGATCTATTTTAGCCTTTTTCACGAAGCTAACGTTCAGGTAGGCATACAATAATCTGCTTGGTTATAATAAACATATCATTACATATACTCGGTTTGAAAATATGAAAGAATTAGAGAAAAAGATTACATGCGAATGAAGTCGCGGGCACAGCTACTTACTTAATAAAACCAATTTTACGCATTTTATCACGTTTAATTTGACTAACTTTTACTTATTTTAATTCCCGTCATTTCGGTTTCCTTTTAAGCACCCATAGTTACCGTGGGAACTGAGGTGTTTGAAGTTCTAATGTCATAATAAATCTAACCGGGTCACCTTCAGGTTATAATAAATAATGTCCTCCAGACCGAATCCAGTCAGGGCAGCTAAACCCAATGGAGGCTAGCCGTCAGCGCAGGACAAGATTATTGTGTCCAAGTGTATGTGTTAGCACAGGCGCACTCCAATCCCTGACTCTCATTGTTTGATGGGATGGTAATTTGACCCACTATCCGAGGCACGGGAGAGAAACACCGCCAACTTCCTAACTCCAGGCTGCTACTGAGAATTTCTTGAATGTAAAACCCAATAACTGATTTTTAGACTGACCCATGGTACGAATCTGGGTCCTGTTGTCAGAAACGTGTGATCAGAAATCGCGTTTACGACCACTTGATAAACGAGGCAGTGATTGTCAGATTAATTCGCCAAGTAAACCATCAAATAACAAAATACTTGGAACGAACGAACGTATAAACATTAACTGTCAGTGTTTCTATCATACATAATAAATAGGTTTCAGCACAGATAAAGAAAAACAATTATTATAAGAGAAAGATACAAGTTTTCGAGATTCAAGTTGAGAAGAACTTAACTTGCGATTACAGAAAATTTGTAAACGAAATAAGTTTTGTTCTCATTAAACATTGATTATCAGGCATTTTTGGACAAAAAAATTAAAATTAATTTGTTGCTATTGCTAATAAACTAGGAGTTTTTAATAGTTTGAATAAATTCTTGCACAAATTCAATAACCTTCTTTTTACGGTACCAAATTCAGCGCAACAGAACATTTATGAATTTGTCTGTGTGTCTGTTAGTCTACCACAAAGAATTTTTCAGAACGAAACGAAACTTGAAATTCTTATAAATAGAAAATTACAATTTGAAATTCTTATAAAACGCTGTTATAGAATGTTGCTTAAAATTCAATTTACTTTCTCTTTTATTTGGTATACAATCTAAGAAAATTTAGTCTTTATCTTTATTTTAATAAATTTAAATCTATATATATATATATAAATAAAATTGAAGTGTTTACGAGTCTGTAATATCGAAATAACTAACTATGCTATAGGCATAGCAATATTAATCTTATCTTCAGAATGTATGAACCGATTGTAAAGGGACATCACAAAAAATAGAGAGTTATCCCAGGAGGTTATATTTTATTCGAAAATCTTGGAGATTTTTTTAAAACCGATAAATTTAATCTTAAATCCAAATAACGCCACATTAATAAGCCACGACGGGTCGTTAGTATTTACCAAATAAATGTTTCATTTTTATGATTTGGAAATACTTGCACTTGTTCCACAATATTTATTTTAAATTATTAATTTACCACCTCTACAAAACGAGAGTTTTCACCTCACGGGATCATCAGGGTATTATAGGGAACGCCGAATTAAAGTGTCTCGTCGTTGCAAATAATCTAAGCAATTGACCGGCTGAGCCACCTGTCAACTACCCGAAAGTATTTTAATAATTTTTAAAATATTATTTTTAAATCAAAGTTTAGCAACATACCAAGTTTCATAACAATTCCAATAACGTACATTCTTATAGATTCTCTGATCTAAGCAATTGCTGAAGATCTTGGCGCCCGTTCAGATCTCAACTCTTTTCCCTGAACTTGGTTCCCTTTTGACATTTATGGTTTTGGTGGGATAGGGTTGTAACTGATTTTACGGGTATATAATAATTACAATCTATTGCTATTGTTACGTTATGGTGTAGCGTGTCAAATTTATTCTCTTTCTTATTTGTCCTTTATAAATATTTGAACATCGAAGGATCGTAATTATGTTTTAGAATTATTTGTAAAGGACGTCACCATTATTATGTTTATATTGGTGTACCCTAGATGGAAATCGTGAATGATAATAAATTTATGTATAAATAAAGAATTTGATGGCTCCATGGCGCAGTGGCTGAGCATTGATTTGCGGGCAAAGGCCTTGGGTTCAAATGTCGCACGAAACAATTATTTGTATGACCTACAAATAATTTTCGTGTTTCGGGGTAACGTTTTTTGTAAAAAAAAGGAAAGAATAAAAGTACAGAATAGATAATAGTAGAATATATATATATATATATATATATATATTCTATTATATACATGTAATATGTTATATATGTTTTATAGTATAAAATATAATGGTAAAAGTTAAAAATCCGTCCTTGGGCGTGTATCTTCATGGATTCCTGTAACAAACATCATTATTAATCATTAATACTTCCGTTCGTCTGAATGAAGGTACATTGTCTCTATCTTTGTACATTTAGGTACCCAGACATATAATACGCAAGGATATTTATTACGTTTGACCTCATGCGAACTAACACCAGCTAAGGCGTCTTTGCGACTAGCATCTATGATGACTTATGATGACTTGGACCGCACAACCTAGCCCACGACGAATCATCAACTCATATGACAACGTCTACCGGAGAACTGTCATGCGTACATACTAAAGTAAACAAACGAAAGCTATCGATAGCTGCCAGTTGTGGCGCCAGTGTGCTCACGCTTCTTTATAATGTCCACCGTAGGTGCCACCGGCAAAAAATAATCTCTGTGATTATTTCACTGCAGTATAATGCTTTGTTGGTTGGCTTATTAAGTTAAGTAGAATTTCAATCAGTGACATTTTTTAAGTTTAAATATTAACGCTATTCACTTGTTCTAAAATATGTAAAAATTTGTTTAAACAATGTTTCCTATTTATATCTTGTCTTGCCATACTAAAAGCCAGCGCTTGACCGCTATCCCACCTGTTGGTCAGTGATGATGCAGCTAAAGATAGTGATAAGCGCACTGACTTAACAAAAACCTATTATAACACTTGCCTTGAAGACACCAACATTGCAGCACAGCAGCAACTTATTACACTCTTTTGCTGTACGCATGACGATCGATGAAATAAATCCAATGGATCGAATGCGTGATAAGTCGACAATGAAAGGGTGGAGACTGGCCGAGCATCTGGTTGTCCGATGAAAAAAAGGGAGAAGGAGGAGTTACGTTATGCAATTCCTACGTGCGATGTCTAAAATGCTTATTGTAGAAAATCGAAAGGCTACTTTGCGCCTGTGTTTGAGATTGGTAAAAACCCAAATTTAGGTCACCAATAAACCTAAGTTAAAAGTACATAATCCAAATATTGCTACTTTCGCCTACGACCTTTATATCAATTTATTGCAAATAAATTATTTAGATTTAAATTTGAATTAATTTCCTGCTGAAATAATCATGTCTTGTATTATGAATACATACATAAAGGACATAATTTTGTCCTTACCATTTTATAGCATCAAATAAAGTTCTTTATTCTAATTAGTATTACTGTTAAAAAATCATAGACAAGGACCTCTTCGTTGCATAGAATATTTGTCTTAATAATCAGGCTGGGCAGGTTGATTTACGATCGCAGTACGATACGGCAGTTATTCTATGTATCTTACGTCTTGTGAAAATGTATATATATTTGAATATATCTATTTGAATCCATGATATTTTTCTGAAATTACCCAAGGTCACCTTTCACGTTACCCACAGGATGACATACACAAAATTAAAGTTACCAAGATAAGCGTACCACTACTGGGCGCATGCACAATTAATCCACCTCTTTCAATGTTGTGGGCATTGAAAGTGCCAATGTTATTTTTTGTTAACTTTTATTGGTTATTTCAAGATGTCAAAGCGGCAGATTTATTACTTTCACTTTTTTTCGGTAATTTTTTTTACACCTTTCACACGTGTGCTCCTCATTAACAACTGCCGGTTAAACTAGAGCCCCCATTTCATGTACCTTAAGTATAGAGGACTAAATGAGAAAAACTTGAAGCTTATTAAAGTGCCGGTAGTCTGCCGCTTAGACTATGTATGATACGTTAGTTCTTTTGCATATTCCGCAATGTTTTTATCAACCTTAAACTCTTGTGATTTACTGACAATCTTGGGTGGTTTATTTCATTTACTTTACTCGTAGATTAAAGGAATTTTATTGTTTTCTTTGATAGCATTAATATTTTGACTATTTTATAGAAGTAGGTGAAAAGCGGGGACACAACCCACTTGATGGTATGGGATGCTGTAGCCCTTATACACCTTCATGTATTCTCGGTTAGAAATAAAAATATAGATGACTGAGGGCTAACATACTTACGCTTACCAGATGTCACTACTTGGGACTAAGTAAATTTCTTTTTTTATAGAAAAGGGTGGCAAAAGAGCACACAATCCACCTAATGGTAAGTGGTTGCTGTGAACCATAGATATCTACATCTATCCTCAATAAAGAATCAAAATGCAGATGCGATGTCACCCGTGGAAACTAAGATGGAATGCCACTTTTCCAGTAAAAAGGGTTTCCGGTTCTCTGCACTCACCATACGAAACAACAGCAGTATCAAGCTGCCATTTTACGCTGGTATATTGTGAGAGCATGGTCCTTCCCCGATCGTGCCGACCTATTCTTGCTACAAATATACTATTAATATAGCTGCAGCATGGTACGTACATACGTATTTGTTACGCAGATGGTCACACAGTAACATCACTTTGAAAAGTTGCGTTTTAAATACAAGTTTATCAGGTTTTAGTGTAAGTATATACAAAAATGCTTCAATGCTGTACACCTTATTTTTTACATTTTTAACAACTTTTTAAATCTTTTTCTTTTAGGAATATCCGATGTTTGGATTTTCCATTTCTGATCTTATAAAAAATAAAAATATTACTAATATTTCAGAAAAATAGATTAATCTCTAAACTTTTATTACAAATTGACTTTCCGCGCTCTGAAACCTGTCAAATATTTTACCGGATTCTATATACATAAAAATATATAGAGAAAATATATCATATAGAGTAAAAGTCGTGGAAACTCTCATGAAGGACAAGATAACATGTCTCTTTATCGGTGAAATATTTCAAACCAATTGAATAGGAATCATAATTACATTTTGTAAATTGATCCACTGTTTGTAGTCCCGCATGCACGTTAGTGCACTGCAAATGTTTAAACACACATTAAACCGTCAATTCCGTGTTGTTTTTCCAAAAATACATTTCGATGGCTTTGTTCAAGAGGAAATATTATTTCCTATTTTAATTTTAATAAAGTTGTGCAAAAGATACAATTATAGGAAAAGAGTAGCATTATATTTGGCAAGTTTGACCACGTGGGGCGGCGTAATAATATCCACTACCCCATTACGTCCCGCAGGTATAGTAGAAGGTAACAATGGGAAATATTAGAAAAGCTAACGTATTAGAGCCACTCTCTAGCTATTTAATGTGTGTAGTGCGAATGAATCGACCTGGAAAGGATCAAGCTCTCACAAATTACCAGCATAAAGTACTGAAAACAAGGCAATACGATTTAGTACTCAAGGGTGACAACTCCTCCACATTTTAATTCTTAATCGAGGATGGATGAAGGTGTTTAAGGGCCGCAGGAGCATGCAATTCGAGAGTGTGCTCAAGAATTGCATGACTTAACCCCCCCCCCTCCCCTCCTTTCCATCATTGGACCACGATGACGGAATGGAGAGCCACGGCCATATGGCAGTAAAATTGAAGGGTTCAAGTCAAACCTGAAATAGTGCAGATTTTTCACTTCAGCTTACAAATCCGCTCGGCTATGTCGGATACTCTGGTTGTACTGCGGGTATCCTCATTTTTAAGTTTATCACACGTGTAGTGGCGGTTAAGAATATCCACTACCCCATATCTTCCCATGGGTGTCGTAAAAGGCGACAAAGGGAAACAGGCAGGAGATGGGCAGCAGCATCTCCCTGGTAACGGCAAAATACAATAAAAACTGCGGTTGCCAACCCGCTCGCCAAGCGTGGCAACTATGGCAATAAACCCCCCATGATGAAAGTTACGAAGAGACGGCCCCTCAGTCCCCGGCGGCCCCGCTATTCCTGGCTACGGTGGCGACCATGGTAACGGTGCTAAGAATCTCCGGTGGAGGTTCGGTGTCCACCTACAACGACTCGACCTGGCAACATACAACGCACGCACACTGAGGACTGACGAGAAGATTGTGGAGCTGGAAGAAGAGATAGACAAGTTACGCTGGCATATTATAGGATTATCCAAAATCCGAAGAGAGGGGGAGGACAGGGTAATCCTCGAATCCGGCAACTTGCTCTATTACCGGGAGAGCGACCATCTGTCCCAAGGAGGTGTCGGATTTATTGTCCACAAGTCTCTCGTTAACAACGATGTAAAGATTGAGAGTGTGTCGACGAGGGTTGCGTACCTTATACTCAGAATCACCAAACGGTATTCGCTGAAGGTCATACAGGTTTACGCATCAACCTCGGCACACCCCGATCAGGAGGTGGAGGAAATGTATGAGGAAATCTCTAGAGCCATGCATTCATCCAAAACCCAATATACGGTATTAATGGGAGACTTCAATGCAAAACTAGGCATAAGAGAGAACGGTGAGCTGAAAGTGGGGAAATTTGGAATAGGGCAACGGAACCCAAGAGGCCAGCAGCTGGCTGATTTCATGGAGAAAGAGGGACTCTTTATGATGAACTCTTTCTTCCAGAAGCGGCCCCACAGGACCCAGAAGCTGCCCATAGAACCTCTCAATCTCACTCAAAATCTCAGGTGCCCCCGAAACAATGCTGCCACATTCGGTCTTCAGCTTTGACAGTTGGCTCTTTCTGGCAGACAGATCTCTGGCAAAGACTTTGGAGCCTTGATTCCGCTCGATCGCTTCTTCAATACGAGCTGTATTGAAGTTGCGTAAGTCCCGCCGCATGCATTTGGAGATCTGTCTATTCAGTTGCCTGTATGCTGTCAAATCTGTTGAAGAATGTAGCTTCATCTCCCGTCTAACAGCCATGAGATTAAGAGTGTGATCGGAGAGTTTTTGTGTTCTTCTGCGGCGGGTCTTGCAGAAATTAGCTCCGACCGCGTGGACAGTTTCCACGAGCTTGTCATTCAAATCGTCCACTTCATTGCAGTCTTCTAGGCACTGAAAACGGTTTTGTAACTCGAACTCAAAGGTTTCGGGACTTTGGATTAGAGCACGAGGGTGACGGAGCGTTGACTTCATTAGACGAGACCTCTCCAACTTAACGTTTAGGTTCAGTGTGCCTCTAACCATTCGGTGATCGCTGCCGGTTTTTACCCTCGCGATCACTGAGACATCACTGAACAGTTGTCTGTCGTCTGGTCGTCATAATGAAGTCAATCTCATTTTTTGTCGAACCGTCGGGGCTCGACCAGGTCCACTTCCTGTGGGGCCGCTTCTGGAAGAAAGAGTTCATCATAAAGAGTCCCTCTTTCTCCATGAAGTCAGCCAGCTGCTGGCCCCTTGGGTTCCGTTGCCCTATTCCAAATTTCCCCACTTTCAGCTCACCGTTCTCTCTTGTGCCTAGTTTTGCATTGAAGTCTCCCATTAACACCGTATATTGGGTTTTGGATGAATGCATGGCTCTAGAGATATCCTCATACATTTCCTCCACCTCCTGATCGGGGTGTGCCGAGGTTGATGCGTAAACCTGTATGACCTTCAGCGAATACCGTTTGGTGATTCTGAGTATAAGGTACGCAACCCTCGTCGACACACTTTCAATCTTTACAAAATTGTTAACGAGAGACTTGTAGACAATAAATCCGACACCTCCTTGGAACAGATGGTCGCCCTCCCGGTAATACAGCAAGTTGCCGGATTCGAGGATTACCCTGTCCTCCCCCTCTCTTCGGATTTCGGATAATCCTATAATATGCCAGCGTAACTTGTCTATCTCTTCTTCCAGCTCCAAAAATCTTCTCGTCAGTCCTCAGGGTGCGTGCGTTGTATGTTGCCAGGTCGAGTCATTGTAGGTGGCAACCGAACCTCCACCAGAGATTCTTAGCACCCTCTGCCCCGCCGTTACCATGGTCGCCACCGTAGCTAGGAATAGCGGGGCCGCCGGGGACTGGGGGCCGTCTCTTCGTAACTTTCATTATGGGGGGTATATTGCCATAGTTGCCTCGCTTGGCGAGCGGGTTGGCAACCGCAGTTTTTATTGTATTTTGCCTTTACCAGGAAGATGCTGCTGCCCATCTCCTGCCTGTTTCCCTTTGTCGCCTTTTACGACACCCACGGGAAGATATGGGGTAGTGGACATTCTTAACCGCCACTACACATGACGACCTGGTAAGATATGCAGGAAGTGGATGGATGCAGGTGGCTCAGGAACGTGCTTTGTGGCATTCGTTGGGGGAGGCCTATGTTCAGCAGTGGACTTGTGAAGGGCTGTAATGATGAATGATGACGCAAAGAAGCCCCGAGCATAGCCTTCTCCATAGCTCGCTGAGCGACCTTGAGCTTTCTCATACAGCCAGCAGTAAAGGACCACGTCTCAGTTCCATAAGTCATCACTGACAACACGCACTGGTTTTACAGTCGCGTTGGACTTACCTAGTCGGACTATTTGTCCTAGGTAAACATACACGTCCACAACTTCGAGCTTAGTGCTGCCAACAACTACCGCCGTGGCATGGACATTAAACATGGTCTTTGTCCATGTTCATATTAAGACCTATCCGTTGGGAGGCACTATTGAGGTCATAATGATTAGGTCCTCCAGCGATTCTGCCATAAGAACTATATTGTCGGCAAATCGAATGTGAGTAATGTACTCGCCATTGATGTAAATACAGTATTCTTTCCAGTCCAGTAACTTGAAAATGTCTTCCAAAGCAGCGGTAAAGAGTATCGGGGATATCACGTCCCCCTGTCTTACACCACTCTGCAGTTGGATAGGTTTCGTACTCTGGTTCTGTATTCTCTCACTCTCGTAGGCCGATGAGCTGCTGATCCGATACGACCGGAAAGAGATCAGGCGCAGAACCATCGGCTTTACATTCTTTCAGAGGCACAGAGGTGAAACACCGCGACCTTTCTAATTTGGGGTTGCTACTGAGAATTTCTTGATAGAGAAACTCAAAAACGTTATTGGAAATAAAGTTATTGGATTTTAAACCCGAGACATTATTATTAATAGCTGCGTTTGCGACCACTAGACCAACGAGATATACGAGTAACTGTAAACAGATTTAAATTGTTACAATATAGTGGCACTACTTTTGTAGCTAAAACTTAGCTACTGCTTTGTTTGTCTATAAAGGGTTATTAAATTTGAGGACTTACTTGTAGTTTATATGTAATCTAAATACAGACTATACAAAACCGTTCAGTAGAAATACGAGGTGTGTTTCAAATTAAAGTTTTCTACACGAACTAGTCCACGTAAAAAAAAAGCATTGGAAACGGCATGAAATGAGAAATTAGCATCAATAAATCTTTCAACTAGATACTGCGACTCTCAACTCCGTTGAATTATTGCTTTAATTACGTTCAAACCTAAATTATTCATTTCAAGTCTTTTTATTGTTACGAGTATATCACACCATGTAGTGGTGGTGTAAAATATCCAGTACCACATATCCTCGCATAAATATCCTAAGAGGCGACAGACGGAAACTGAAGCAGAAAATGGGCAGCAGTTTCTTTCAGATAAAAACTCTAAATAATAAAAAACCTGTCTGCCAAGCGTGGCAACTATGGCAAATTCCCCCTATGAGGCAAGCCTGTGTTCAGCAGTGGACTTTTATAGGCTGTAATGGATAATGGATTTTTATATCACGTGAACTGCAAAGTTTGAAACTTTACATGTAATCCGTTTATGTACCATTAACGTATCATAACCCTATCTAAAGCATAATACTTGTTTGCTAAGCCGTTATAGCGGTTGAACTCATTCCTAAGGGCTACTAACACTATCGGTTTCAACTCTCTCGAAAACCATGAAAATGTCACCCATTACAAAAAAAATTGATACTTATTACTTATAGTACGTACTACTATTATTTATTTTGTGCTTTTAAAATATTGTAATAAAAAAATCTCTTATTATTATTATAATCAACTATTTATGAAATATGGTTATTCGAATATAGTGTATTTGTACAGCGATCTTTTTGAGCCGCTGCAAACAACATAATACAATGTCCACTCACTATGGCGACTGACGCCAAACTGAGTGAGTAAAGTACTCTGTGGCTGTAGCTCAGAGTGCGGCTTCCGCCTATTTACAGAAACATTTTACATACAAGGCTTGGTAGCCTTGTATATCAACGAAAATTGCGCCATTTTGGACCCGAAAAAAGTTAATTATAGCTAAACAAAACAAAATTACACTGCCATTTACATTCAGTGGCTTCCCACATTTTAGGTGAAGAGATTAAAAAATATAACGATTTAAACAATTGATATTTTCAAAAGTTATCGTGTTTACAAGCCTTGGGGACATGATAAATCCACACCATAAACCACTAAAACCCCTTTTTTTATTTAAAAATAGCGAATAATCGACTAAAAAAAATATTACTAAGTTCAACAATCATTTATCTTTCTAACAATATGCTTTTTATATCATTTATATGTGTCGGAGCGTCTATAAAATACCCGGTTGGATCGAGTTAGAATGGAGGGTATATCGAGAAACCCCCTCATGTGTCTTTAGTATAAAGTTCACTGTAGGTGCCGTGCGCGAGAGAGTTCGCTCAAGTCATTCAACGAGTGTGGTCATTCTACTAGTGCGTAGATAGTGTCGTAGTTTTATATGTCGTGGTTCATAAATTTACATAATTTTTGTGTGCAGTTTTTATTAACATAGCATGTAAGAAAAATTGTAACTATACGAACATTTTATATGGACCTAAGTCTAAAAATAAATGATTAATAATAATAGTACATATTTTATCGGGTACTCCAAGAAGGCTACTTTAATTCCGCTGTTCGTGTTGCAACAGAGTTTTCATCGGCAAATTGTGTTTAATGTTAGCAACTGCAGAGGCTACTTCCGTTGAACGATTATTTCAAGACACGCAACCTCACTGTAAAAGTATAACGTAACCCGCAAGCTGCATGTAGATTAGAGATAAAAATATAATACATATTTTTAAATGATAACTTCTTTAGGTGCATTGGGCACTTTTGGGATGGGCAAAATGCACTGAAATCGCGTCACCGTCAGATACATAAAACTGATGAAAGTAATGTTGAAAATCCAATTGAATAAATTGCATAAAAATTATTATGTATTTGCTCTACCAAATATTTATACGTGGTAGAGTCATGCTGCAGCTATATTATGGTTGTAGCACGAATGGGTCGGCTCGGCCGGGGATGGACCACGCTCTCACAGAATACCAGCGTCAAATAGCAGCTTAACACTGCTGTGTTTCGTTTGGTGAGTGTAGAAAACTGGAGACCATTTTTACTGGAAACGAGGTATTCCATCTTAGTCCTCACGGGTGACAACGCATCTGCATTTTCAGATGTAGATGTCTATGGGCCACAGCAACCACTTACCATCAGGTGGACTGTGTGCTAGTTTGTCACCCTTATCCTATAAAAAAAAGATTTTGACGACAGCTTGACTGAACGTATAGTCGTATCTTACATTCTTAAGGTGGCTTAGTGGACAAAATAACTTGAGATTTATATCAACATCGGATCACTTGTTTCGTCGTTTCCACTAAAGTTTATATGCGTTGACACCTAAAAGACAAAATCACATCAATTTTTCGTATCAAAATCCACTTCAAATAATTATTTAAAGGATTAATCAGCCTGGTAGTCAAGTTTCTGCCAAAAAACCTAATAAAAGTTAAGTGAATGAACTTATTAAAATAAGCGCTATAAAAACAGCACTTCCTGCATGGAGTAGTCACACCGCGGGGTGGTCAGCGGTGTGTTACCCCGTCATTGAGAGTCAAATTGGAAGCAAAAAGAGACCCTAGCAGATCGACTTTCTCCTTTGGATCATGGGCGGGTAAGTCGTCCACCCTATGCAGAGATAGCAGAGATGACTGACAGAAGTTCCCTTGGACAGGATTGGCGAGAGACCAGAATGCACGTGTTTCCGAAGGAAGGCGAACTAGTTTCTGCTCTGACACCACAAATGATGGAATAAATAATTCTCTTCCCTTAAGTACTACATCAGCGACAGAATCAGCAACAACATTGGGATCATCTGGCGATAAGCAAACCCGCTTTCAAGTCTAGGATGCAAAACAAGACCGCATCCCGTCCCAATCGGCCGATTTATAGTGCCAGTGCAGATCGCAACCGCGATGGGAGCGTGAGTGGCACCGTATTCCGGATCCGACAATGCTCCAAAGAGCCAAAAGGGGTATCGACGGAGATCTTACATGCGTTCGGATGAGAGGTCAGCAGAAGGTCCAACAGGGAAGGTACATAATCCTCTACATCCGGGATCCGCGTAGGCAAAGTAACCATTTGTGTCAGACCATATGCCAAGGCAAAGTCATAAACAGATCTAATCGCATGATTGGTTAAATGGGAAACAATAATAAATTACCTTCAAGAAAAGAGCCTACTCCTTTTTAAAAGACTGGCAACGCATCTTCAATTCCCCTGGTTCCCCTGTTGTTGCAGTTGTTCATGAGCGGCGGTAGTCACTTACCATCAGGTGAGCCGCATGCTCATTTGCCCCCTCTCCTATAAAAAAAACAAGCCATTCAGCATAGTTGGCGTTAAAATCACGGAGCATCACAATTTCTGCGGATGGAACCTCTTGTAGCACGGAATCTGCAGTGGTAGACGCTTACCATCAGGTGAGCCGCATGCTCGCTTGCCTCCTCTTATGCATTAAAAAAAAATTACCTTAGTGTAAAGTGACGTAATTCTATGAGAATATTTTACTTCATAGTCAAATATCTATTAAAATAGAATAGAATAGAATAGAATGTAGTAGAATGGAATGGAATGAAATAGAAAAGAAACGAACATTTTTTATTTAATATAGAAATTACCACTCCTATATACATACCACTCCCCGTGGTAAATTCGATAGAAAATGCAAATAGATGCAACATCCCTACGCAGTACCAGTGTATCGGATACTGTCTGACTCTGCTCAGCACGCCAAGTTTTTTAGAGGCCAATTTGGCTTTCCCTTCCAAGTGACCACAAAACTGCACACTCTTCTGTAAAACGAACTTTAGCCCCTCATAAGGATCATATGATGAATTTAAAAAGACTCTTATATCTCATACGTGACAAAGATCAATCTAAGTTAGGTTTTCCGCAATTTGATGGACCTCATACAATACCACGTATCGTATTTGGCAATAAGCTCCCATAACGTTTAACCTTATTTTTTGGTGCAGTACAGATACATTCTAATTTAAGTGATTATTTTTGTTTGAGAAATTTCATAATAGTTTTGTTAACTTGTTCATATTGGCTGGTAGGTTTTAATGAACTAACGTTATTTCAATCGTGTAATAATAATTTAAAAACTTGAAAAAGTTGCTGAAGATTAACTTAATCATCAGTTTTAGTTCCAAAAGCATTTTTTTATAGGATAGGGTGACAAACGAGCACACAGCCCAAAGACATCTATATCTATCCTCGTTTGCAAATCAAAATGCAGATGCGTATTCATCCTTGAGTATTAAGATGGAATGCCTCTTTTCCATTAAAAGGGTCTCCGGTTCTCTACACTCATCATACGAAACACAGCAGCGTTAAGCAGCTATTTTAGCTCTGGTATTCTATGAGAGCATGGTCCTTCCCCCGGTCGAGCCGACCCATTCGTGTTACAACTATACTACTAATATACCTGCAGCATGGCTCTACCATGTAAAAGCATTCACTCACTCTTGCTTCGCTCAAGCTATGTGCCCACTGAAGACCATAATTGTCTCAAGTATAGGTCCAATTTTTTTTAGTCTTACCAAATTAGTACCTACATGCTTGCAAGTTTCTATATTAAATCAATTCATTTAACCAATGGTGGGGGGATCGCAAATGATCTAGCGGTTTGTACTACGAGTGAGCCACAAAGCCTGATGGCTGTGGTTCGATTCCCATCCAGTATAAAAATTAGGGTGCATGAACACATAAAAAAATTCGTATATACAGTGGAACGCCGACTATCCGAACACCGATTAACCGAATCGCCAATTATCCGAATCGGTCCTAAGCCTAATATAAAAAATTAAAACCAAGTACTGTACGTAAGTAATGTAATTTTTGTTCTTTTTTTTGTTGTACAAGTTGTAACAAGTTGGAACTTGCTGGAGTCTAGATATATTTCAACTGTTATGGTTGATAGCTAGAGCCAAGACAGGTTTCTTCTTCTTCTTCTCTCTCTCTCTCTCTCTCTCTCTCTCTCTCTCTCTCTCTCTCTAGTGCACTGCTTACGTATTATAGAACTGTGTTTGTTAAACTTAAAAATTTTTATTCTATGTGTGACAGTCCGTTTTCTTTATTACATACCAGTCTATGTCCGATTATCCAAATCGACCCCGACCCCAATTAATTCGGATAATCGGCATTCTACTGTACTGTTGGAGACCTTTTTTTTCTTCTTTTTTCTATGTGTAACTAGCGAGCGTTAGCGGTTCAGGCGATCTATTATGATTGAGTAACTTTTATGTTTACGTTATTGATTTTTTTTTATAGAATAGGGGTGACAAACGGGCACACAGTCTACCTGATGGTAAGTGGTTGCTGTGGCCTATAGGTATCTACACCTCTCCTCGTTTGCAAATCAAAATGCAGGTGCGTTGTCACCCTTGAGGATTAAGATGGAATGGCTCTTTTCCAGTAAAATGGGTTTCCGGTTCTCTACACTCGCCATACGAAACACAGCAGCATTAAGCTGCTATTTTATGCTGCTATTCTGTGAGAGCATGGTCCTTTTCCGGTCGAGCTGACCCTAAAGTTCTACCACGTACAAACGTAATTAATAATATAAGCATGTAGTTACTTCCATAGCGTAATGTCTTATGGAATCTTACTATGGGATAATACGACTGACATTGAAGTCATATTTGTTTGAAAAAGATAGGCATACAGATGATTTATAACTTTAATTGTAAAGAGTCCCTTAGAGACAAATTTTAAGGAAATAAACATTTTAACTTAGCATAGAAATATATTTATGAAAATGTAATTTATGTACATAAAAACATAAATAGCTTTCATAAGAAAAAAATATGTTCATTTTTTAAACACTAGGAACAAACAGACACATGAATAAAAGTTAGTTTCTATTTGATTGGATGTTGTGAATAAATTATAAATCATAGGTTATTTTTTTTTATGAAAAACGTATTTAATTATATTCTTAGACGATCGATGTGATTGATACAATTGTTAGTGACTTGGACTACTAAGTCATGCTATGAGCATCGTATAAAATATATTTATGCGGGGTAGGAGGGAATATAAATATTGTTCGTTGCTTATCGGTATGCTTTTGTTTAAATAGTATTTTTATTGTTTTTCAGGATGAAGATTCTGAACCTATCCGAGCGGGGATTTTAAAAAGCTACTTATCATGCCGAACAGGGTTGGGATATATGCATCGGAGCGAGCCTTCGAAGCGAGTTGTATATTACATCGAAGTGCGCATCTCTAACTTCCGCGAGCTGGAGGTTATTCCATCAACCGATCGCTGGCAGCACTCTCTGATCAGCTTTAAATCAACCGTCGATGAGAAAACCCTATCATGGAAGGCTGTTACCCACTTGGTATAATGCTCAAAGAAGATTATCACAACGTTCGTCCAGTTTTGTATCCATCTAAAGGTTAGAAACTGATCTATATTTAGTGTAGTAATATAATAAGTGTTTTATCATATATTTTAGAAAAGTTTGGAAACCGGCTTAGAATTTTATACTATTCGTAATATCTCTAGATAGAATATAGTCTGGAGTAACACCCAGGCGTTTGTTGTAAAAGAGTATATATTGCCTACCCATAAATTAATTACTAATTCTATAAAGTCTAAAAACTGGTATTACAAGCTAATGTTTGTTCCTAGTGTTTAAAAATGAACATATTTTTTTCTTATAAAAGCTATTTATGTTTTATGTACATACATTATATTTTCATAAATATATTTCGATGCTAAGTTAATATGTTTATTTCCTTAAAATTTGTCTCTAAGGGACTCTTTCTTTTAATAACAGAAACATAAAATCAAAATAAAGCTATAAAACTAAAATTCAAAATCTAACAACCAAAAAAAATCTATATTTTATGATAATAAACTGATCTGTATTCATAATAATAATAATAATTTAAAAAAAAATGTTTTTCTGTAAGCCCTGCGGTGTGCATGTTAAACATTATTCCGATCATCAAAAGTCCTATATTCACAAGTCCAACTGCTTACTGCAAACCGAGTTTGATATTAAATATAATAGCATGTGCTTTCAAGACCAGAATTGTCACTTACATAATTAGTCCTGAAAAATTAACTATTTCACCTGAAATTTTCTTATCTTATATTTCACACACATCTCTTCAACTAATTAAACAAATGTTGAAGAAACATACAGCATGAAAAATTAATTTTGAACTGTTTGTTATATATACTTTACCAAAGAATAATGAATCATCTATTAAATCTTTTAATACTAAATATGAAATTATATACCAAAACACTGATCTTTCGTCTGTTTACAATAGTGTTTCAGAAAAAATAACGAACAAGTGTTCAGAATTCCATTGCCACTTCAGCTTACTACTCTGTTGGGCTATGTCGTTGTCGTTGTCGTATGTAGTTGTCATATGTATTTAAGTATAGCCATTAACGTCTTATTTTGTAAATTATTTTTTGCAACTGACGAAAATAAGTCTAGTCTTATGTACGTAAAAATTGTTAATTTACCGCTTGGAAGTTATCGTTATGTGTTCTATTTATTTCAAATTTTCATTCTTCTAGACACTAGGAAAAAGAAAGAAACCGTGGCAATAAACACACTAGATCACTTCAATAGATTTAATCACTAGAGCCTTTTATATAACAGTAGAGAATCTAGGACCTAGGGTATCTACTGTGATAAATAGTTGTCTTTGTACGAATGTGTGTGAGTTTGTACTTTAGTGCAATGCTACCATCTGATAAATTTCGATAATATTAACTAAAACCAATTTTGTTTAAAGCGTAATTACACAGCCAACACCTAGTTAAGTCTTTATTAAAAGCGATTTTGAATTCTTATCAACTTAAGTTTCTTACAATTAATACGCAACGCAACAACACGTGTCTCCCTAAGTTTTAAAGTACCAAGTCATTAAGAATATAAAAATATTGCGCCACTCCAATGGACTGAGAAATTGACTACATCTCCGTTGGGAGCTTAATCCGCGTCGCGGACAAAGTTGTTAAGGCAAACCGCTATAGGAAAATTTAATGGGTAATATTGTTACATTATTTAATATATTTTCTCGTAATAGATTTTAATGAAAGCATCTTTTTTACATAATAATAGTTGAGAAAGGAAGTGGCTCGGAAAATACACTCACTTTTTTATAGGATTAGCGTGTCAAACGAGCACACAACATTTGACGGTAAATGGATGCTGTGGCCCATAGACCCCTACATCTATCCTCGATTAAGAATAAAAATTCAGGTGCGCTGTTAACCCTGAGAACTGAGATGGACTATCTTTTTTCCATTAAAAACTTTTCTACACACCATACGAAATACAGCAGCATACAGCTGCAATTTTACGCTGTTATTCTGTGAGAGCATGTTGCATGAGAATTTTGGCTACAACTATAATATAGCTGCAGCGTGGCTATACAACGTAAAATATAATTACAGGTTGGCATTCCATCTTACTCCACAGAGGTGACAACGCTTCTAGCCTTTGTTACTTGAAGTTGTCTGTAGGTGTCCATGGACTTCAGCAGTTACTACTAGCCTGTAATCTCGTTTTTCATCTGTGCGAGTTGGCGAACTTCTCATGTTTTCAAAATATTTTATTCCTGACGATGTTTTCCTTTATCGTAGAGCACTTGATCTACCATCAGCAGTTAAAACTATATAGTGTAATAAAAATCTTGTCAACAACATTGCTATTGAATATCGCGTGTGTCAGCTAATTCATGCATGTAATTAGTTCCGTTGAGACTGCTTAATGTCGATTCTAA
Source organism: Parnassius mnemosyne (assembly GCA_963668995.1). Lineage (NCBI taxonomy): Eukaryota > Metazoa > Arthropoda > Insecta > Lepidoptera > Papilionidae > Parnassius > Parnassius mnemosyne. Next base: position 4,447,454 of record CAVLGL010000001.1, on the reverse strand, counting down.
ATTGCTGGCAATCATGCTTAAACACAACCGCTCTAGAAATTGTGGATAATTCGTAAATATTTATGTATTTTAAGACGTCAACTGTTTATGAATTAAAATCATTTTATCGTACTTCAAGAAAAAGAAAAGCTTCTCTTCTGTAAGTTTTTTTTTGTGTTTATGTTTGGCTATATATTAGTCAATGGTGAAGAAGGAGTGTGAAAGAAAGAAATCCACACCTAAGAGTTGGATTTTTGAATAAAACTATTATTTAAGGATTTTATCGAGTTTAATTTATTTAGTTTAAATTCCCGACGTTTCGGGTGCTTTACAGTACTCATGGTCACAGGGGGACTGAGATGTTTGACGACCCGATGTCATAGTTATACGGAATTAAAAATAAGTAAATTAAACGCGATAAAATCTCTTAAAATAGTTTTATTCAATTTGTGTAAATATAAGAAATCATTAGTAGGATTTTTTAACTTTGCAATTATTAATTTAACTATTAAGACGACATTCTAGTAGATACTTTGAGCTTTTGACATTCTTAGGCCATTCAGGGTTTATAAGTTAAGCTTATAATAAAATTATAACCAGACTTCAAAGAATTAAAAATAATATAATAGTCTTCTCAAAACAGCTTTTCTATAGAATAAGGGTAAAAAACGAGCACACTGACCACGTAATAAGTGGATGCTGTGACTCCTAGGCGTCTACATCTATCCTTAATTTAAAATGAAAATATTAATAGGTTTTCACAATTAAAATCTGATGTAACATAAATCGCAATACATGACATTCAAATATCATTTTTCTTTTTTATGCTGGCTAGGCTGAATGTGTTGCTAAGTGCAAATCTCGAGAGCAGCTGAACCGATTTCGCTAATTATTATTTTATAATATTCCTTGAAGTACGAAGATGGTCCTTACGGAGAGAAAAAATTAAAAAATTGCATGAAAAATCTAAAAACAACACTTTTCTATATTCCCATACAAAAGATTCGTAATGATACTTAAAAGTCAATTTGAACTTTAATACCTTTCCATAAAGTTTAAGTGTTAGTGGAGCGGTTCCCGTACGGCAAAACAATTAAGTGACGTTAGTATCGTATAAATATTAATGTTAATATTTCTCAATATTTATAAGATCGTAAAATTACTCAAAAACAAAATTAGGGTTCCGCGCAAAAAATGGATATCCATGAAATCGTAGTAAATTCCACGCGGGCGAAGTCGCGGGGCACAGCTAGTTCTATATAAAAAAAGACTATACTACTGCATGACTTCAAGATACTACAAGACCGTTTTGCGAAGATCGGACCAAAATGTTAGACTTATTGGTATTGCTTGGTCTGTTGTCATAAGTAAATATAAAGTGTAAACTATGTCTTAAATTTTTCTTTATATAATTAATAGAATCAGGCGTTACTTTGCGGAAATCCATTATATAAAAGCTTTTAGAATGATATTTTCGAAATAAATTTTTCTAAAAGCTTTTTCTTTATAGGCAAACCATAAGAAAGTCAGCAATAAGCTGCAATTTTACACTGATATTCTACGAGATCGTGGTCCTACTACTATTGAGCCTACTCAATTGTGCTGCAACCATAAAATAAACGTAGATACCACGTAAAGATGATGATAATGATGGTATATAGATGTTCCAATGAAATAGTTACTTGTTATTTTTAATGCTGAGTTACCACGTGCTCAAAGGTATATGAAAACATCGCGACAAAATCTACGTATCTGAGAAATTTAAAAAGAAAGAGAAATAGAACGAAATTTCGATGACATGTGAAGTCCGCCAACACACATTGGGGCAGCACGACGGGCACATTAAGCGATGTAATACGTCTCTTAGAAGTAAGAGGAGGCCTGTACCTAGCAGTGTGATGAATAGTTGGTAACATTAATTTTACTATACTATAATAACTTTACTATAATAATATACACATCATATTATTTTACAAGAATTGCTTGCATTGAGTGTTAAGATTCGACTTATTGAGAAATGAAATAAAATCTCTAAATGGCTAAAGATAAAAATGTATTATAATTTTTTTTTAGAATCAGTTCACAAAACCAATCAATTTCACGTGTACTATACTGTGTAGTGTACTGAATTTGGCGTCCGGCGCAATTATGCTTGTAACTCTTCTGTCGCGTTGTGTCATAGTTCGATTTCGCGGTTAGGTTTCCGTAGACGACTATAAATCTCTTTTCGCCAGTTGTAAAATGCGCCGGTAGTTAATGGGAAGCAGCGTTAAGGGTACAAACGTTTCTGGTATTGTCAAGCGTGGCACTTAAGCAGAACCTAATTAATAAAAGTTATAGAAAATAACTTTTATTTGGACACAAAATAAAACAGCACAATAAAATAAACATATAGAGAATTACTAATATTGGGCGGCAGCATCAAAACGATCACTGACACAGCATAAGTTTACAGAAAAACAGCTGCTGCAGCACTGTTATATTGTCAAGACTGTGGACAAAAATTATTTTGATGGAAGAACATCCAAATTATGAACAAGTAAACATCAATTAATGACATCACAATTTCTTGTAGATTTATACGTGATATTATAGCAGTTATAATGTAACTGCAGCACGAATGGGTTGGCCGGAGTTGGAGTAGAGGTCTGCTAAGAACTAATTTTACGAAATTCCAATTAACATCAACGCAACCCCCCAAGGGTGATGTTAATTTAAAAAAATCACATTTTCAAACTAAAGCTCTTATAGGTGTAAAACTTGGCCAGAATATTATTTTTGTATGTGTTTCAATGGATCCCTAAATGGTTTGGATTCACGATTAAATCCGGTAAAGTGGCACTGTTGTCGATATCCAGAAATCACTCGTGCGAAGCTGGGGCGACTCGAATACAGGTTATTTTTGCATAAATAATTAAACAGCATTTGTTTAGGATATTCTCATTTATTCTATAATATATTCTAAACATTTTTATATTTATATTATATAATTCTACTGTCCGTCTCTATGTTACTGAACTCCTCCTAAACGGCTAGACCGATTTTGATGAGATCTGTGTGTGATTCTGTTAATTCGAGAAGTGTTTACATTCACAACTGGACCCAATAGGTGGCGCTATTGTCCAAGTATATGGCGATGCCAGGGCTAATATTTTCTTTATAAATAAAAATTACGTGTCACGTTGTTTGTCCGCGATGGACTCCTAAACTACTGAACTGATTTCAACGAAATTTTGCACGCTGTGTGCATTTTGGTGCAACTTGAGAGATAGGATAGTTTTTATACCGCTAAATGACCCTCAAAATTTTTTATTGCAAATTTAAGGATTTTAATAGGAAGGGTCGTTGGAAAGGGCAGAACAAAGTCTGTCTGGCGAGCTAATATATATATATATATATATATATATATATATATATATATATATACCAGTATATATATATACTATATAGTATATATATAGTATATATATATATAATCGTCTCCAATTTCTTCAACTATGTGCTCATTTGTTACCCTTATATTTAGAAAAATGTCTGCCTGTATCAAGTCCCGGGTTATTGGGTTTTTCTAAAAAGAAATTCTCAGTAGCAGCGCGGAGTCAGTAAGGTGGCGGTGTTTCATCCCCGTGCCTCGGTAAACATGTAAAAGCAGTTGGTGCTGCGTCTGATATCTTTACGGTTCTATTGAATTACTGTCCTATCGATTTATGAGAGTGAGAGAATAGGGAGTGAAATGAGAGGGAGGGAAGAGAGAGAGTGTCCTGTCCTAGATACATGGCTATTCTCCGTTCAGACTGGCCACCGTGACCGAAATTCAGTCTGGAGGATATTATTACAACACGGGATCGTGTAGGATCGGACATCAAAACCCTGACTTATGAGCAACGGTTCTTGGTTTCGATACCCAACGAGTCAGTATAAATGAAATACAATTATTATTTGTTTCAAAGTAAAAGTAGTATCAAGTAGCAGACAAGTTTTGGAAATTGCTGTATTGGGTGACCACTTCCACGTTCTTGTTGAGTGATCGAGATGAGATGAATTGTCGATAAGATGGAGTGACGAACAGATGAAACAAACAGATAGTCGATATACACATTGATGTTTTTAACAATAATAACTATTCTGATTCCTTTATGTTTTAAAAAAAAATTTTTTTGATTGATTCAAATAATAATAATGTTAGTTCTATTTATTTTTATAAATTTAAGTTTAAATATTAATAACATTTGTTATTTAAGATATATACTAGATTCTGATTTAATTTCTTTTGGTTTAACTTTATTAATAATTTGGATTCGTATAATAATTATAGCAAGTAGAAATATATAATTTTTTTTAAATTAAATTTTAATATTATACTATTTAACATTAAGAGTAATAAATTTATTCATATTTTCTTAATTTTTTGAAGGTAGATTAATTTTGACTTAAATGTTAATTATTGGTTCAGGATATCAACCTCAACGAATTCAGGCTGGAATATATTTTTTTACTTATCTATTATTTTATACTTTATTTGCTTCTATACCAATATTAATACGATTTTTTTGATTATTTAAATTATTTAACTATTTTATAAAAAAAATAATAATTTATATACATATATCAATCAAATATCCTAATTTATACATAATATATCAATAATTTTAGCTTTTTTTTTTTTATAAAACTACCTATGTAGTTTGTATTTTATGATTACGCAGGACCATAGTTTGTGGCAATCGATGGAGAAGGCCTATGTTTAGAAGAGGACTTGTGATGGTGTTAATAGTGATATTTAATAAACTATCTTTTGCAATCACGTCAACAAGAGCCGTGGTAGCTAAGATGGTTATTATATTATATATTATACTCGCTTTAAATTTCACAGTAAGCGGGAAATCCGGGTTCGATCCCCGCTGGCACCAATAAAATTGTTAATTTCAATTTTAAGTACTGATTTACCACGTGCTCGGCGGTGAAGGAAAACATACGAGGATAGATGTAGATGTCTATGGGCCGCAACAACCACTTACCATCAGGTGGACTGTGTGCTCGTTTGTCACCCTTATCCTATAAAAAAAACATCGTGAGGAAACCTACATGTCTGAGAAATAAGAAAAAAACATTTTTCGCAGACATGTGATGATTGCCAACATGCATTGGGGACATTTCCTTGCCCTAAAAACTCCCTTAGAAATGCAGGGAGGCCTGTGTGGCCCGCAGTGGGACGTATATAGGCTGTAACTTTATCTAACTTTAATCATGCCATATCTACCACAGTTCTTTTTAATAAATTAATAAATATTTTAATATACATTTTATCTGTAACCATCATCATAGCATTAATACCATCAACAATTTTTTTTATAGAATAAGAGTGACAAATGAGCGCGTAGTTCACCGGATGATAAGTGCATTATGTGGCCCATAGACATCCACATCGAACCTCGATTGAGAATTAAAATGCGGATGCGTTGTCAGGCTTGAGTTTCTGGTGAAAAGGGTTTTCGGTTCTTTATACTCACTATACAAAGCACAGCAGCATTAAGCTGCTATTTTACGCTGGTATTCTGTAAAAGCGTGGCCCCACATCGCTCAAGCCGACTCATTCGTGATAGAAATATACTACTTATGATTGAAAATTTGTGAAATTCCTTATACATTTTAATTTTATCTCATAAACTTTATCCGATAAATTTCAATTTATGGAATATCAAAAGTATAAAAACGATTCCTCTGGAATATTCGATTCAAAATAACAAGCCTTGATGTTTTCAGCGACACTTTCTTAAACACTCAAACTGTCGTCCAGAAGGAAAATTAATTTTAGACACAACTTAGAGTTAAGTTTTTATTTATAAGCTCACGCATAAAGTGTCTGCACAACTTGAGACTAAAATTTGATTAAAGTGTCCTCTACTTTGTTTGTCCACTCGTTTTACAATCCACCATATTGTGGAATACAGCAAAATAAACATACAGATGTATTAATTTCATCAATTCAGGTTTGGAAACTAGAAAAATATTTAAAAAATCTTGTTACTTTATAATCCATGCAAACGTTAATTTAAAAACTGGTCTTATACTATATTGATTTATGAGAAATAGTAATAATGGTGTCCTATAGACTAAATTTCGGGCACGGGTGGCCAGTCTGAACGGAGATTAGCCATCTATCCAAGATAGGATTAAAGTGTCGAAGTGTATGCGCAAGTTCAGGTACACTCTCTATTCCCTCACTCATATAATTCGATAGAACGGTAATCCAACAGAACCGAAGAGATATCAGGCGCAGGACGAACGGCTTTACGTACATTCCGAGGCACGGGGGTGAAACACCGCCAACTTCCTGACTCCTGTCCGCTACTGAGCATTCCTTGACAGAAACGCCCCATAACGGATTTCAGCCAGACCCGGGATTTGAACCCGGGACCTCATGATCTGCAACCGCGTTTACGAACACTAGACAAACAAGGCAGTGATCCATGTTGTAATACGTCGCTACGATCAGTAACGACGTCATCGCTTCTGTATCTGTCGTCAATGCACCTACAAAACCTTCAAAGTTTTAATTAAAGTATGTAGATGTTTCAACCAGGAATTTAATTCATAACGGATTTAATCTTGTGACACGCGGTGTTTCACAAAGTTCACATCTGTTTAATATGACTTGTTTACTATATTAGAAGTGGAACTTTTTAGATTGGCATTGTAATGTTAATTCAGTTAATTAGTTAATTGTAATTACCTAAAATTCATTCTAAATCCCTTTTTAGGTAGTAACAAAGAGCCACAGCTCAATATTGGACTTATGATGGGCTGTAATAAATTACACAAGTGATTAATATTTGATGTGGTAGACCCATGCTGCAGTTTATGATTGTTGGAGCACAAATGTGTCGGCTCGTCCAGGGTAGGACCATTATCTCTTATAACAGCAACGTAAAATAGCAGCTTTTTGCTGCTGTTTCGTATGGTGAGTGTAAATAACCAGGGACCGTTTTTATTAAAAACGAGGCGTTCCATCTTAGTCCCCAGGAGTGACAACATATCTGCATTTGTCTTACCATCAGGTGGACTGTGACCTATAAAAAATTAATACATTACTAAGCGTGTAAGAAGACGTTAGCTCGAAAGGCAATTATTGATATGGCAACTTCCATAACTTGGGATATACCCTACTATTTTATAAGTACCAATATAATTTATTAAGTACATTTACTGCAGATGTTACTAGTGATAATGGTTCTGTCAGATTTTTTTATTATTTATCTATCACAATGTTTACGAGGTTTGTTTTTATCCAAAAACTAGCCTAAATTTATTGTCACAGTACAATAAAATACTACACAAGTAAATAACGCACGTACTCCATTTATAAGACGCTCCCGTTCTATTAACACATTACCTACGTCACTACTTCCTTCGCACTCGTGTTCTCTCACTTAATTCAAGGGCTCACGAAACTAATGAAAATTCAGTAATTACGTATAATAAATGAGTGATAGTAATAAATGTCCTTTTTTGACATATATTTCTAATTAATTATTTTAAGCTTTTAAGGTTCCGTACCTCAAAAGGAAAGAACGGGACCCTTATAGGATCACTTTGTTGTCCGTCTGTCTGTCTGTCAAGACCCTTTTTCTCAGGAACGCTTGGAGGTATCAAGCTGAAATTCATATCAAATACTCAAATCTACTGTCTTTTGGAGACGTAAAAAAATCAAATTTCTAAGCCAACGCAATCAAAAGATACAGCCGTTTATGCCGCAAATTTTCGACATTCGCAAGGGAATCAAAACCTAGAGGGTACTTCCCGTGAACTCAGAATCTTAAAATTTCGTACGAAGAAACGTATTATAGCACAGATAAAGGAAAAATTGTGAAAAGCATAAATTTTTAATGACATCATATAATAAAAATATTTTAATAATTTTAAACTTATATACCTACGGATTTGTTCGGAACCCTCGGTGCGCGAGTCCCACTCGCACTTGGCCGGGTTTATTTATACCTAAATGTGACCAGTAACAGACACTGAGCGCACTTATTTTTTTTGGTAACTACAAAATATGAGTGTATAATACATACATAATATAATTAAAATTAAACAGTTCTAACGGAAACGGTATGTCTATTGTTTGCTCGCTATATAGTCTAAATGGCTAGATGGATAGCATATAGGATATCGTGAGCATCTTACACCAGTCACTCACATTCGCAGTAATACGCAAACCCACAAGTGTAGGACGACATTTTCAAAAATGATTATGCAACATTTTCGCTGCATTCGCGGTTTTCCAAACTGTGGCGGTTTTTTAACGGACATCATAGCGTGTGAAACTCGATCCTTCGCGTAGTCTCCCACACATTCATGCCACCAGTTGCGCATACGATTGCGAAGTTAACGGACGTTTCGCCATTTTCATAGTTCGTGACGTCTACTGTGTAGCGTACTCAAACTAACTTCTTCGTGGATTGGAAAAACATGGAGCTCATTGAACTCCTGCATAATGAATCGACCATAAGGGATACTCAAAAGAAATCCCATAAACAAGTGTAGAAGAAAGTGTAAACGGGTTCGCAAATTGAGTATGCGTCTGACGGCCCACATGCGCGTAAACATTCGTACAATTTTTACGCGCATGTGAGTGACCAGGGTTAAATGTAGCAGTGACATGGGATATAAAGCTTTTCTCTTTTTACTAAACTTTTATACGCAATGGGGTTATCATAACCACTGTTATAATCTTTGGAAGTATTCATTCGTGCATTTCTTACAGTCTATTTAAAATTCACTTCTGAATATAGGCCTTCCCCTAAGATTGCCTGATTTGCATTGCTCTTTTACAAAATTCTTCTTAAAATATTTTTAGGCTAGAACTTGACTAAATACTCATCTGGTGGAGATGCTGCCCAGAATAAATTTGGATGTAAAACTGGAGAATAATTTCAGTTCTCAAACTCATGATTTTGTCCTTTAGTCCACAGAAATTTATTCTTAATTTTTTTACGATATAAATCTTAGAAAATATATTTTTAAAAGTGTAAAATTTTCAATCATTATTTCTGTACCTACGAGAAGAAAGGCCAAATATTAAAACGATGATGTTTTGTAGTTAAAACTGAATTTAAATTTCTCTTTGGCATCAGTAGTGAACAATGTTCGTTTATAAATATTTTTCCGTAGAATAGAATAGAATAGAATAGAATATTTTTTATTCAATATACATTACATGTGTAATTCTTATTGAAAGTCATTTTTTACTTTACCACTGGTTCGAAAAAGTCCCTCTGTCCTGGGAAGAACCAGCAAGAAACCCAGCGGGACTTTTTTTTAAATAAATTTTACAATATAAATGATTACGAACTATTTACAAAATTTATTTTAGAAACTACTTGGAAGCGACCACCTCATTCCCAGGGGTTATTATCAACCATGTATTCATTTATACTATAATAACCCTTTTTATACAGTTTCAGCTTAATAAAGCATTTAAACTTGGTAATAGAGAGAACCTGTACACTTTCCGGGACCTTGTTGTAATAGCGTATACATTGCCCCAAGAATGAATTACTGACTCTGTGGAGTCGAGAATTTGGCATCACTAGCTTGTGTTTGTTCCTAGTGTTTACAGAATGTATATCACTTTTTTTACTAAAACTATCTTTGTTTTTGTGAACTTACATTAAATTTTCGTAAATATACTGAGAGGCCAAAGTTAATATATTAATTTCTTTAAATTTATCTCTAAGAGACTCTCTCGGTTTTAGATTGTAAATAGCTCTAATGGCCCTCTTCTGTAAAACAAAAATATTTTCTGAATCAGCCGCATTTCCCCACAGCAAAATCCCATAAGACATTATGCTATGGAAATAACTAAAATAAACTAATCTAGCTGTCTCGACACTAGTGAGACCTCTAATATTTTTTACAGCATAGGCTGCAGAACTTAGTCTGCTTGCTAATTTGGATATATGGGGGCCCCACTGGAGCTTTGCGTCAAGAGTGATGCCACGAAAAACAGTGGATACAACAGGGCTCAATTCCTCCCCATTTAAAAACACATTGGTATTCAGATTTTTAACATTCGTTGTTGTAAATTTATCACAATTAGTTTTATTTCCGTTCAAATGCAGATTATTAACGTTAAACCAATGCACTAATTTTGATATAGCATTATTCACTTCGTCAAATTTAAATGATTGACGTTTAAGTTTAAAAATCAAGAAAGTATCATCAGCAAATAATACTATATCATGACTATCCCCTACAAGGTGAGGTAAGTCATTAATATACACCAGAAACAGGAATGGGCCGAGAATCGAGCCCTGAGGAACACCCATTAGTACAGGTGACCCGGAAGAACTTTTACCATTGATAATAACCTTCTGTTTTCCATTACTTAAATATGAAATAATAAGTTTAAGCGCTGTGTTCTTGACACCATTGTACTGTAGCTTCCTGATTAATGTCTCATGGTGAACACAGTCGAAGGCCTTGGAAAGGTCACAAAATATACCCAAAGCATCCTCTGAATTCTCCCATGCACAAAAAATATGTTTAATAAGCTCAACTCCAGCGTCAGTTGTCGAGCGACCCCTTGTAAAACCGAATTGATTTTTATGTAGCAATTTATTAATATTAAAGAAACTTAACATCTGATCTAAAATAATTTTTTCAAAAATTTTACTTAATGTTGGTAGTACAGAAATTGGTATAAAATTGGCGGGGTCTAATGTACTACCAGATTTAAATATAGGTATGACTTTACTATGTTTCATTAAATCAGGAAACACACCAGATTAGACGCTTATATTAAATATAGTGGCTAGATAATCTGCTGATATATCTATTATAGCTAAAATAACTTTAACGGAAATCCCCCATAAGTCTGCTGTTTTCTTAACATCAATAGTTTTAAAATATTTAACGATATCTTTTGGCAGTACTCTATGGAATTTAAAAGTATTTGAACAAGCCTTTACATTTTGTTTGAGCAATGATTCGGCGACAGTAGGAGAAGAATTGAATGATTTTGTTATCAAAAAAGGAACATCAGTAAAATGTTTCTCAAAAGCCATAGCAACTTCTTGATCAGATCGCGTTAAATTATTGTTAATATTCAATTGAAAATCCGAGTTGCGCGGTTTGACCTTGCCCGTTTCACTATTTATTATTCTAAAGCGTATAAAGCCGTTTGACATTGTACGATTGCTTTTTCCTCTGGCGCTGGGGGTAACTGTTATTTCATTAAATACCCATTCACTACAGTATAGCATAAAGCGCAATTTTTATCTCCAAGAACTTTAAATGTTTTTAAAAATGTTAAAATTTAAAATTGTTCAGTCATTTTCATATTCCTCGCTTATCTAATGCCAAAAAATAATTATAAAATACACTCAACATTCAACAGTATCAGTTTACAGTGGACAGTCTCAACTGGCATCTAGTGTAGCGCTTAGACACCTCTGACGACAACCAAAACATCTTGTCTCCTCTTAGCAAATTCATGAGAGCCTTACAGTCTGTTTTTTAAACCTTGTATCGTAAGTTTTACCGTATAATGGTTGTGTATGTCCACTATCCCATAATCCGTTAGTGTCTAAGAGTTGACAGAGGCAAATAAACCAGGAGACAGACAGCGGGGTCTTGCTTATAAAAAACTAGAACATAAAAAATAATTATAAAATACACTCAACATTCAACAGTATCAGTTTACAGTGGACAGTCTCAACTGGCATCTAGTGTAGCGCTTAGACACCTCTGACGACAACCAAAACATCTTGTCTCCTCTTAGCAAATTCATGAGAGCCTTACAGTCTGTTTTTTAAACCTTGTATCGTAAGTTTTACCGTATAATGGTTGTGTATGTCCACTATCCCATAATCCGTTAGTGTCTAAGAGTTGACAGAGGCAAATAAACCCGGAGACAGACAGCGGGGTCTTGCTTATAAAAAACTAGAACATAAAAGTATGGTTGCCAACGCGACTACCAAGCGTGCTAACTATGGCAAATATCTTCCTTATGAGCCATAGTATGAGGAGGCCTATATTCAGTGAGGAATTTGAAAGGCTGTAATAAATGAATGTATGATTGGCAACTTTGCATGGTATGGTTACACTGAAGCTATCGGAAGCTATAAGACTTTTTTGCATTTCTCAAAGTCACCTGTTAAGACACCCACGGGACGAAATGGTCTGAAAAATTTACGCACGGTATTAAGTGCATTATAATAATTTAAATATATATAAGTGAACATGCTTGCGTAGCTTAAAATCCCAGTGAATTCGTTCCAATTTCTTCTACTAAGAGTCGAAATGAATGGTGGTTGCGAAGTTTTCCAATTAGAATGGGTATGATTAAACCTCTCCAATTTAAATCTGAACGCGAAACAACGTGCTTAGATTTTTATTGCATTTCCAGTATTTATGGCGGCACAGTAGCCCGTCGCTCGTTTCCCTTATCACAAACTTTAGCAAACCGACTTTAATTAAAACGTAAAGATTTCTTATTATATCTTTGTTAATAGTTTTAAATGACAATATTTAATTAGTCAATAGTCAATATTTTTGTCAATGTTTTTGACTGCCGCCTTGTTCTATTGATCGTAAATGCGGTTGCTGTTCATAAGGTCCTAGGTTCGAATCCCGAGTCGGCTCAAAACAATTATTGGTTTTTTAGTCAACAAAATCTGAGTAGCAGAAAGGAGTCAGGAAGTTAGCGGCGTTACACACTCGTGCCTAGGAAAGCACATTATGTGCCTGATCTCTCTCCGGTTGTGTTGGTTTCTGTCTCATCAGAATATGATAGTAAAAGTATAGCGAGTGCACAATGCTTGCGCATACACTGAGGCATTATAATCCAACCTTTGCAAATTGATAGTCTCTGAAAGTTGGCTGCCGTGGCCGAAATTCGCTCTAGAGTACATTATGATTTTTCAAAGCGACAGTAGACTAATGGGTAAAGATACGGACTGCGAAACTAGAGTCGTGGGTTCAAACGCGCCATTCGGCTGTAGTCGTGAACCACTCGTAGAACAAGCATTTTGAATTTAGTTGGATTCATAATTGTACTAAAAATACCATTTTAAGTACAACTATGAATACAAAAATGGGCTAATAGGCTAATACTGTATCATATAACACTTATTACCTTATAGTGGCGGTGAAGAAATATCCGCTACCCCATATAGTCCCGCGGGTGTCGTAAGAGGCGACAGAGGGAAACAGAAAACGAAGATGGGCAGCAGCATCGTCTTGATAACAGCTCAATATAGCAAAAACTACGGTTGTCAATCAGGCGGTGTAACTACAACAAAATCCAAATAAAGGCCTGCAACTCACCTGCAATTCCCCTGGTGTTGCAGTTGTTCATGGGCGGCGGTCGACACTTACCATAAGAAAGTGGTAATTTATACGTGGTAAAGCCACGCTGCATCTATATTAGTAGTACAGTTGTAGCACAACTGGGTCTTCTAGACCGGGGAAGGGCCACGTTCTCACAGAATACCAGTGTAATATGGCAGCTTGACACTGCTGTGTTTCGTGTGGTGAGTGTAGAGAACCGGAGACCCTTTTTACTGTAAACGAGGCATTCCATCTTAGTCCTAACGGGTGACAACTCATCTGCATTTTGATTCTTTATTGAGGATAAATGTAGATGTCTAAGGGTCACAGCAACCTTTTACCATCAAGTGGAGTGTGTGCTCGTTTGTCACCCTTATCCTATAAAAAATACAAAGAGGCTTGGGAAGGTAGCGACAATCGTCGCTACAAAATACTGATGTCTACCCAAAATTTTTGCGAGGTGTTGAAATACAAAAAAATATAAACACAATACGGCATAGGGATATTTTAACAATGTGTGCTCGCTTGCCAACCTATCCTTAAAAAAATAAGATGTGCGCATGCTCGTTTAATTAAAAAAAATCTCCTTATAAGGCAATCTACGTAGGAGGCCTATCTTCAGCACTTGACTTCTATATGTATACTATAATGAATGGATGGATAGATTAATAATCTGTTATATTTACAGAAATTTAAGAATATTCTAATAATAAAATAAAATAAATAAAACTTTCATTGCAATGTTTAATATTCGAATATTTTACGGATTACAACATTTTATAGCGTTTCATATAGCTTATTTTATTGCTCGACGTTTCGAGTGCTTTGCAGCTCCCATTGTCACGAAGCAGATTGAGATGTTAATGAACATTCTTTTCAGCAGGGAATTGGATGTACCTAGAAGTCTACTGCTGAACAAAAATTTACTTATAAAGCAATTTCTTCCCCCCCCCCCCCCCCCCCCACCGCCACATGAAGTAATTAACGTTTCATATTTGCCACGCATGGCATGCAGGTTGGCAACCTCAGTTATATATTATTTCGAGTAGGTATCAGTTAGATTCTGCTACCCATCTTATGTTTCAGTTTCAATTAGTCGCTGCTTAAGATACCACTCTTCCCCTCCGACCTCTAGAGGTTCTTGCCCATCGGTTGTCCTGTTGCCGCTTCAGCTCACTGGTTCTCTGATTTTATCTCTAATTCTTTTGCAGATATCCTCGTCGTGGATTCTATCACGGAGATAAACTCTTAGGCTTCCTATAGCTAGTTGAGCGGCCTTAAGTTTATACGGTCAGTAGCAAAGGACCACGTCTCAAGTGTATAATAATATCATGTCGTCACTGCCAACATCCCGTTGGTCTTTTAAGAGGCGTAGAAAAATACTAAGCCAAGAGACATGCAGCAACACCTTCCTGTGGTTGCAACTCTCCTGCCAAGCGTGGCAACTACGAAAAACAACCCCACAATCCCACAATATTGATTGAAACACACTCTTATATATTATATAATTTTCTTCACATTTTTTTCCACACACTTTTTTCGTAAAAAGCAATACTTTATTCACACTGTATTTTTCTTGAATTTTTAACAATAAACATCTGATCGTCATGAATAATGTAACACTATATTATACGGATACATTTTGAGACATTTCAATTGTAAAAGTCGATTCGATGCTGCAAATAATTCCGGTGAAATTTTACGATGATATTGTGATGTGTATAAAAAAGTAATAATAATAACAATGTAAAATAAAAAAATGTAAAATGATCAGTGTTTCTATAACAATAAATATAAATATTTTATTTGGTATATATATATATATATAAACATACACACATACACACATACATATATATATATATATATATATATATATATATATATATATGTATATATATGTTTTATATATATATATATATATATATATATATATATATATATATATATATATATATATATATATATATATGTTATTCACTTTTTTATTGAAATTATTTGAATTTGAATGAATTTCATATTTTCGACTGATTTTAAAGCTGCTCAAGTTCTGTATTAGTCTCGAGATGTACAATAAACTAAAAACTATAAAACTAACTAGTAACCATAATTTAAAACATCTGCCGTAATTTTGACCGTTGTATGGATTTTTTAGAAATGTGCTTGTTCACAATCTTCATGCAAACAATGTTAATGTATACTGAAATAGATGGTTTTTCAATTGAGATAAATATCTAACTTACATTAAATACCAACACAAGAAAGGAAAATAGGTATTAAGTCTTTTGTTGCAGAGAAGTTGCGGTCAGTTAGCGATCAGTTAGCGAGTCTTTTGTTGTGGTTTACGCTTTGTGGGTGAGAGAATGATACTTTTGATACGAACTTTAGTAATTTAACTTTTTTGCTAAAATTACCTTTTGTGCCGACAATAATCTACAATGCTTACCATACTACCATATTGGTTAACTAACGGATAGGTTTTAAGATGAACATGGGCAAAACAAAGATCATGTATAACGTCCATGTCACACCTATGCTGCCGGTAGTTGTTGGGAGCACTAAGCTCGAAGTTGTTGACGAGTATGTTTACCTGGGGCAAATAAGCCGACAAGTTAAGTTCAACTTCGGCCGAGAGGTTAATCGACGGATTCAACTCGGCTGGGCAGCGTTCGAGAAAATACGCCACATCTTCTCGTCAGGTATACCCCAAAACTTGTAAACGAGACTGTGCAACCGGTGTGTGTTGCCGGTGATGATATATGGAACTGAGACGAGGTCGTATAGCGAGCTATGGAGCGGGCTATGCTCGAGGGTTTTTTAAATTTTGAAATAAGAATTTCCGCAGTAGAACCAGAGTGACCGTCATAGCCCGACGGATTAGTAAACTGAAGTGGTAATGGACCGGCCATATAGCTCGAAGAACCAACAACCGATGAAGGAAAAAGGTTTTGGAGTGGCGGCCTTGTACCGGCGGACGAAGTGTAGGGCGTCCCCTCACTAGATGGAGTGACAACCTGGTAAGACATACAGAAAGTCGATGAATGTAGGTGGCTCAGGATCGTTCTTTATGGCATTCATTGTGGGAGGCCTATGTTCAGCACTGAACTTGTGAAGGGCTGTAATGATGCTGATGATGATGATGATGTGGTTAACTGGTAGAAATCGCTTCTAAGCGGTAAGGCCGTCATTTATATTTCTATATAATAATTTATGTATTTATTTTCTTGTTTATTGGAGTATAAAAGACCGCATCCAGCGCAGAGCGGCTCGAATCATCGACGACCGAGTCCTGTCCTATCAGCTCGATTCATTGCTACTGCGAAGAGATGTTGCATCCCTTTGCATTTTCTTTCGCATCTAACATGGGGAGTGCTCTGAGGAATTGTTCGGATTAATCTCAGCCGCCAAATTTCACGAACGCACATTGCGGCAGAACTCCCGATACCATCCACACCATCTGGATGATTGGCGATCCACCAATGTGCGATTTAGAAGATGTTTTCTTCTTCGCACGACTTCCTTTGGAATCGATTACCATCAGCGATTTTTCCGGACCGATACGACTTAGGGACCTTCAACAAAAGAGCCTACTCCTTTTTAAAAGGCCGGCAACGCATCTGCAATTCCCTCCCTTGTGTTGCAGTTGTTCATGGGCGGCAGTAGCCACTTACCATCAGGTGAGCCGCATGCTCGTTTGCCCCCTCTCCTATAAAAAGAAAATTAAATTAATTGTGCTTAATTTTCTAAACGTGTTAGAGCCACGTTGCTGCTACATAATTTGAGAATAAATGGGTCAGCTAAACCGGGGAAGGATCACGCTCTCACAGAACACTAGCTTAAAATAGCAGCTTAATACTGCTGTGTTTTATTACTGGAAATGAGGCATTCCATATTAGTCTTCAAGAGTGACAACACATCTGCATTTTGCTTTTTAATTGAAAATATATGTAGGTGTACACGGGTCATAACATCCACTAGCCATCTGGAGAACTATTTCCTTTTTTGTCAAACTTATCCTATAAAATTTATTTGGAAGCTGTAGTAGCTGTGTGCCCACCGTAAATTTTGTAGTACGCGAACAATGCTTTAAATAAAGAAGCTCAGGATATAGATTTATTCTGCTGTTCCTTGGGTGAATTCACAAAAGTGACATTATATGTATTATGTTATAATAGTAGATAAGCTGTGTTCTGTCATTATTAAATCAGATAGTTTTATGTGCCTACACTGTCGTATTTGGTACGTCTGTAAAGACAGAGGTAGAAATAAATAAATAAATCGGGGGTCAAGCAAAACTGACACAAATAACTTTTTTATTGTAATTTTAGTAATGGTGAAGGAAAACTTCATGTGTGAAGAATATAATATTTCAAGGACTTGAGAAACAGCAACTTCATTTTTAGCGTGCGTATGTGTATCATTAACCGTGTAGTGGCAGTGTAAGAATATCCACTACACCATATAGTCCTGAGGGTACCCCATATGTAACAAAGGGAAAATAAAACAGGTCATGGGCAGCAGGATATTTCTGATAACATTTCAAAAAAATAAAAAACTGCGGTTGCCGACCCGCTTTCCAAGCATGGAAACTACTATGGTAAAATCTCCCCATGAGGCAATCCATGTTCAGCAGTGGACTTTTATAGGCTGTAATAGATGGATCGATGTGTGTCATTAGGATGGATGGATGTGGGTAAGACCAGAAATGTGTTTAATTGAAATTAAATTCATTTATATATTTGTGAATACAGTGAGTATATAGTGTATAGTATATAGTGTGAGAATAAGTGGTAGTAAAATTTACTGCAGGTATCGTGTATTCTACCAGTGTGGTGTACAAATATATATATATATATATATATATATATATATATATATATATATAATAGTTAAGTGAAACATGTTATAATAAATATAGGTAATAATCTTCGGTGCAAGTTTTATAAAATATTCCCAAATATCCTATATATTCCTAAATAAATAATATACTTGATAACTCATCATGGTTTTAAAAGTACTTTGAAAATTGTACATTATCAGGAAGATAGTGAATAAAAACACATTCCTTATAATTAAATATCTAACGTTAATATTAACGTTAGAGATTAAACCGTAAATAAAACTTATCTTTTAAATAATAACAAATTTGAAACCCTATCACCTAATTGAATTAAACCGTTTGAAAAAATTTAAATAACAGTAGACCAAATTTCGGTCACAGCGGTCAGTCTCAACGGAGAATAGCCATCTGCGCAGGGCATGATTATAGTGCCCGAATGTATACGCAAGTACAGGTGCACTGTACATTCTCCTTTTCTCATAGTCCGATGGGACAGTAATCCGACAGCGATCCGGTAGTGAATCATTGTTATACGAATGTACAACTTTCTTCAATTGATTTAATAGATGATTTATAAGAATTTTTAGAAAGAAGTTTACTAAAATAATTAAACTTTATAATAAAGAAACCTTCTATATTTTCTGGAGCTTTGTTGAAATATACATTGCCTGAATAGGGAAACGAATATGCGGCTCAACTCATGGGAAGTATCTACCGTCTCCCATGAACAACTGCAACACTAAGGATATTACAGATGCATTGCCGGCCTTTGGTGGTGTTACCTATTAGACGTAAAGATGTTAATTTAAGCATAATAGAGAGACCTCGTATAAATGTAATAAATGTCTCAGACGTTCCTTTCTAGTCTTGCTTGTGTACAGACAATTGTCTTCCGCATATTGTTGATAGCGGTTATTTTATGTTACCGTCTGACACAGAACAAAGCACTCGCGACTGTCACAATGAGAGTGACACAGAAAGGATGGATTGTGTGGTTCTTTGATTACCTCTGAGACACCGCGCAGCAAATAGTAACCATAAAATAAAGTTACAATATTATTTCTAAAACCAATATAAAAGTTATGGACGTACTTAGACACTGAATTATTATTGTAATTTATTTAAAATATATCAACGACGATATTACTGAGTAGAATTTTTGATTAATTATAATTTTTTCATTTCATTTTCTTATAAGATTATCAAAAATTCATTGTTAAGCATAGGCCTTCCATAGACTGCCTCATTGGTTTAGTGACCGTAAGCGCGAAGCGTCATTAGGTCCTTGGTTCAAATTCCCGGTTAGACTAAAATCATTTATTGAAAAAAAAGTCAAAAAACTTCTTGGTGTTCCACCCCCGTGCCTCGGAAAGCACGTTAATCTGAGTAAAATCTTGTGACTGATCTCTCCAGTCGTGTCTGATAACTGTCTCATCGGAATATGAGATTGAGAAAGTAGGGATTACCTGCGCAGGTTGCTTGTCTCCATCGAAACTAGTCGCCGTTCCCAAAATTAGGAGATAGCCTCGTAATGTTCTCGTCCTCGTAATATATTCGTCGGAATATTCTCGTACTATGTAGATTATCTGTGCTGGGCATCGTAGGTAATCGGACAAATCCTTTCAAAAAAGATAGCAATAAAGATCGCATCGGAGTTGGGGTTAAAAATAAATATACATAAAATAAACTCGCCTACTAGGCGTGGTGACTATGGTAATGGATGGATGGATTAAAATAAAAATAAATCCGAAAATACTGCGACACGAACAGTTCTACGCTATATAGTACACGTCATGTGTTTGGTAAAGGTATAAACTAAGACAAAGGAGTTGGAGTCGGCTGTAATGAAAAGTTATGGAACTGCATTTCAATAGATTTGCCGTGTTCGTTTGCGTCCACAATGGATGTGCATGAAACCTGCACACGACAATACCTTTCAAAGTACTCGGTTCTACAAGTTAGTTAAATATTTTTCAGCTAGCTGAGTGTCATATAGAGAGAATGCATTTGTGCATTTGATTCAGTTTTTAGTAGATACGAGGCTAAAGTATAAAATATAAGGTAATATAGCAAAGAAACTTTAATTGCACAGGCGTTATTATATTGCGACAAGTATGCGTGCTATAGACACGTATAACTGTGAAATATAGATGTAAGAATATTCAACTACCCCATATCGTAACGTGGGTGTCGTAAGAGAAAACAGAGCGAAACAGAAACAGGAGATGAGCGGCAGCATTTTCAGGTAGACTTTTATAGGATGTAATTGAAAACAATTGAATTCGTTTTACACATTAATTATTTTTAAACAGAACTGATCGCTCAGTGGTTGCTATCGGCGTGACATGCGTCTCGCACCATACATGCTTCTTGCCGTTGCCGGTCTGGGTTTTTTTATAGGATATGAGTGACAAACGAGCACACAGTCCACCTGATGATAAGTGGTTACTATGGTCCATAGACATTTACATCTATCCTCGATTACGAATCAAAATGCAGATTCGTTTTCAGCCGTGAGGAACAAGATAGAATGCCTCGTTTCTAGTAAAAAGGGTCTCCGATTCTCCACATTTACCATACGATGTTAAGCTGGTATTGAGAGCGTAGTCCTTCCCCGCTCGAGCTGACCCATTCGTGCTACAATTATACCAGTAATAGATATAACTGCAGAATGGCTCCATAACGCAGGAATCCATTTCCGTTAATTCCGGTTAACGCCTTCCATTAAAAATTATGTTCAAAGTTTGTCAATAAACAAGTTTAAATATTTTATTAAAGGAAAACTATACAAAAAGGGTCATTATAAAATCAAGGATTACTTGAATGAAAATGAACCCTGGCAACAAGGAGATCGCCACCATGCTGGTTCTATGAAAGTTCATTTAAAAATTGTACAACAAAATAATTGTTAAGTGAAATATGTTTAAAAAGAAGTCCCGCTGGGTTTCTGGTTAGTTCTTCCCAGGACAGAGGTGTTTGCCGAACCAGTGATAAATAAAAAATGACTTTCAATAGGCATTACGTAATAATCAATATTAATCAAGATTAAAAAATATTCTATTCTATTCTATTGTATTAGTTTTTCTGCTTCTGATATTTCCCTTAGCTTCTCATAAGGCACCCACAGGTGGACATGTTAGTTCTTACGTCGCCACCATACGGCAAACAAAAGAAATATGCTAGATATATAGATAGGTATCTTTAACACTCTGTGCTTAGTTAAATAAATTATGGAGGAACCTGTATCTAAGAAATACAACAAAAAGCAGCACACAAATCAGTTATTCTGGTAGGTATATAGTAAAAGCAACTCCGTGTTATAATAGGTCGGGGAAAAGTTTATTCTTATTTTGTTTGTATAAAACTGAAAAAAATCTCTTTGCTTGTACTGTTTGTATCTGGCTGGTTTTAATATACATACATATAGGACATTACAAAAAAGATAAATTAAAATTATAAAACACTTTTCTGTCCACCAAAATGAACGAAGAAATTCGATACGATGAAGTTTTATTAGTTTTATTAAGACGGAAAAATGCGACTCAAGTAGTGAAGAAAAAAAATTGTGACGTTTGTGGACCTAACGCAGTTTCAGTAAGAGTAGCACAAAGTTGGTTCATGCGTTTTCAGTCCGGGAATTTTGTTGTCAAAATGCAGCTCGTTCTGTTCGCCCTCATACGGATAAAGTCGATGTTATTTTTGAAAAAGTGGAACAAGATCGGCATATATTACTAATATGCCGATCTTGCTCAGAACAGTTTTGTCCCATTTAAAAAGTCTGGCTGTAGAAAAAAACTCGATATTAGCGTCCACATGAGCCCCCTGAAGGAAACTTAATGAATCGTGTAGTCATTTGTGAGTCTCTATTGAAACGTAATGAAACCGATTTATTTTTGAAAAGACTGATCACTGGTATTAGAAAGTAGTTCATCTACGATAAGAACGTGTTCAAAATATCATGATTAAGGGTAGTCAAACTCCACAGACTGTAGCGAAACCCGGATTAACACGCAATAAGGTGATGCTGTATGTATGGTAGGATTGGAAGGGCATCGTTTATTATGAGCATTTACCGCCGAGAAAAACTATCAATTCGAATCTCTACTGCCAATAGGTAATGAGATTCAAGCAAGAAATTGAGAAAAACCGGCCGGAATTCATCAACAGAAAAGGACTCGTCTCTCATCATCTTGTCGCCAGACCACACACCACTCAGAAAAAATTGAGAGAGCTAGGTTGGGAAATGTTAATGTATCCACCATATAGGATCTTGGACGCTCAGATTTTCACCGGTTTTGTTCTGGTTAGAATTCTTTGGGTAGTGTTAGGTTAAGATCAAGAGAGGACTGTCAAAACTATTTGTCGCAATTTTTAGATCAAAAATCCCAAGATTTCTATAGCAACGGGTTAATGTCAATACGTACAAGATGGCAACAAGTTATCGAACAAAATGATACATATATATATATTATCTTTAAACTTAATTAAACATTGCACAAAAATGTCTTAAATTTGTATATAAAATACGGAGAAACTATTTCCTCCCATATTTTATGTTGCTTCGTCTTGTTAATGTAGACGTGGCATTAAGATTAGGATTTCACCTAATCGCGATCACCGTAACAAAAACCAATGATGGTCTTTGATGCAACTTGCCATTTCGGAGGCCACTGCCGTACATAGGCTTCTATAGGTATAAGAACATATATAAGGCAGTAGTAAAATATTAAAATCTTAGCTAACGAGCAATGCCGGGTGCATTATAAAGCATATGTGAGACTCTTTTTAAAGTAAAAGCGCTTTACGAGTGATTCTAGAAGGTCATGTTTCAGTGACTGCTAGCAGAAAACAAGTTTTGTCTCTGTGATAAAGGAAGAAATCATGCCGGCCGTGGACTTTCATCTGCTTTTGTTTTAATTTATTTATTTAATTAACTATATTTTATATAATGATGACTAATTTTAATATTTAATTATTTAACCTTATTCACTATATGCATACTGTACTACCAGTGCGTGTTGCCAGTGATTACCTATGGAACTGAGACGTGGTCCCTTACTGCCGGATGAGGAAGCTCAAGGTCTAGGTCAAGGCTAAAGGATATGCTGCAGTGGCAATGGGCCGGCCATATAGCTCGAAGAACTGACAACCAATGGCGAAAAAAGGTTTTGGAGTGGCGGCTTCTAACCCGCGGACGTAGTGTCGGGCGTCCCTCCACTAGATGGTGTAACGACCTGATAAAACATGCAGGAATTCAATGAATGCAGGTGGTTCAGGATCGTGCCTTTTAGCATTCCTTGGGGGAGGCCTACGTTGCTTGCGCGCTATGATTTATTATGATTTTAAATTTGGTTTAACCGAACAATTAAGTTGACAACGGATGCAATCAGCATTTGGGAACTCAGCTCCATCATGCGCAAATATTTTTAGGTGGTTTTCTGAATTCAAAAGGGGTAAATTAATCTTAAAGATGACCAAAGAACTGGTGCCCCGCAAACAGCAGTAACGGCAGAAAATATATGGACTGCTGAAACGGGAGAGAAGACCAAAGACCGGGCTTCGGGGAATCATGCTGATGCATAAGAATCTGGTGTTGAAACTCTTAGTCACTTACTCTACAGCCCTGAGTTAGCTCCTTGTGATTTCTTTTTGTTCCCAAGAGTCAAAGAAAAAATAAAAGGCAAGTTTTTTTCAAGCGCCAAGAAGCCGTTGCTGCCTACGAAGAAGCGATTTCCAACCTGTCAGATCAAGACTGGCAAAAGTGTTTTCAGAGTTGCTTTAGGCGAATGGAACATTGTATAGAGCATGATGAAGAATATTTTGAAAAGATGAAAAATAAATATTAATAGTATCTAAAATACTTTTCGTATATCTTAAACCTTATTGAATGTCCTACGTATAAAGCAAGTTGCTTACGACTTTTTGACTTGAGGAGAAAACTCCACTATTTCTCCATACAAATAAATAAAATTAAAATGTCAGTTTGTAATGTCAAAATAACAATTTTTTACTAAATATAGTTAAAAGTTCAAACGATACTTACGAGTAGATATAACAAAAAAAACCAAATTTAAAATTTTTGTCTGTCTGTTTGATCCAGCTAATCTCCGAAATAGCTATACCAATTTTGACTGAACTTTCACTGTCAGATAGCTGATGTTTTAAGGTTTCGTGCAAAAAAAAAACATGAAATTCAATCGCAATAAATTCAACGCGGAAAAAGTCACCGGGTACAGCAAGTGTAATAAGGAAACCTTCTACGAAAATATAGAAACATTTTAAACTTCACACTATTTTAAAGATATTGTTTGTACTTATGTTAGCAAGAAATTTTCTAAGAAATAGCTTACAAGGGCAAAGTTGCGCTTCCTGTTCGAATTAAGTTTGCAAAAGTTATCTATTCCTTGTATTCTCGATAATGTTTTTTTTTTATTAAATAGACCCATACTTTATACATATTATATCATATTAAATAAAAATAATTTTACTTGTTATGTAACGTTTAATTGCAGAGAGGTGTAAGACAGGGTGACGTCATATCCCCGAAACTCTTCACCGCTGCATTGGAAGACGTTTTCAAGCTTCTGGACTGGAAAGGATACGGTATCAACATCAATGGCGAGTACATCACTCACCTTCGATTTGCCGACGATATAGTCCTTATGGCAGAATCGCTGGAGGACCTAAGCACTATGCTCAATGACCTCGATAGTGTTTCCCAACGGATAGGTCTTAAGATGAACATGGACAAAACAAAGATCATGTTCAATGTCCATGTCACACCTATGCCGGTAGTTGTTGGGAGCACTAAGCTCGAAGTTGTTGACGAGTATGTTTACCTGGGACAAATAGCCCGACTAGGTCAGTCCAACTTCGATCGAGAGGTCAATCGACGGATTCAACTCGGCTGGGCAGCGTTCGGGAAGCTACGACACATCTTCTCGTCAGACATACCTCAAAACCTGAAAACGAAATTGTACAACCAGTGCGTGTTGCCAGTGATGACTTATGGAACTGAGACGTGGTCCTTCACTGCTGGCCGTATGAGGAAGCTCAAGGTCGCTCAGCGAGCTATGGAGAGGGCTATGCTCGGAGTTTCTCTGCGTGATAAACTTAGGAATGAGGATATCCGCAGTAGAACCAGAGTAACCGACATAGCCCAACGGATTAGTAAGCTGAAGTGGCAGTGGGCCGGCCATATAGCTCGAAGAACCGACAACCGATGGGGAAGAAAGGTTCTCGAGTGGCAGCCTCGTACCGGTAGGCGAAGTGTAGGGCGTCCCCCCACGAGATGGAGTGACGACCTGGTAAAACATGCAGGAAGTCGATGGATGCAGGTGGCTCAGGACCGTGCTTTGTGGCATTCTTTGTGGGAGGCCTATGTTCAGCAGTGGACTTGTGAAGGGCTGTAATGATGATGATGATGATGATGATGTAACGTTTAATTTTACTCCTATCCACGGTAAAGTAAGAGGGGGACTGGAGGTGTTCAACAGGCACCGGGTTGCTGTCATAGTTTACTTGGGAAACTTTTCCTTCTACATAATAATTTGAGCTTGACCTGCGCATAGTTAGTCTACCCTATCTTGAAGTCTGATAGTGGTATACTTGGACTGACATTTAATTTTATTAATTATTATAGGATCCAAGTCGAAGTAGAACTAGATGTAGTAGAAGGACATTGGCTATGAAAGTGATTGAACTGTGTTAGAGATGATATGCGTAAGAAATAAAAGTGTAGAGATGAAAATGAACTGAGGAAAATGGAAGACATGCTATCCTGACTCAACATAACATGAGATTAGGAAAGGAAAACGAAGATTTTAAGATGCAATTAGATGTTAGCATCCATTTTTCCATGAAAATGATAGATGTTAGCATCCATTTTTACTATTATAATTAGATGTTTTTAATTTTAAATAGCATCCAAGTAATTCTTGGTATGCATCAGTGTTCCTTTGCGACGATTTGTGGTGTAATACCGAATAGATTCTGAACATTTTTACAGGCTGTAGATTTATAACATCAATAAATTCATCACTCATAATAATCAACAATGATTATAGAAAATATGTTTACATTCATCAATCTCATAAAAGTCCAATTTTGAATATGTTGTCTCCCCCATCGATTGCAATATAGGGGGATTTTGCCACAGTTGCCAAGCTTAGAAGGTTTACTGCTGGGATGCCAACCACAGTTTCTTATAATTTTGAGTTTTTACCAAGAGGATGCTAATACCCATCTGCTGTCTCAGTTTGTCTCTGTCGCCTCTTAGTATTCCCACGGGACGATATAGGCTAGTCGATTTTCTTACACCACTACTACACGGATAATGTGTTTATATTTACATTTTTTTTATAGGATTAGGGTGACAAACGAGCACACAGTCCACCTGATGGTAAGTGGGCGCTGTGGCCCATAGACATCTACATCTATCTTCGATTAAGAGTCAAAATTCAGATGCGTTGTCACCTGTGAGGACTAAGATGGAATGCCTCGTTTCCAGTAAAAAGGGTCTCCGGTTCTCTACACTCACCATACGAAACACAGCAACGTTAAGCTGCTATTTTACGCTGGTATTCTGTGAGAGCGTGGTCCTTCCCCGGTCGAGCCGACCCATTCGTGCTACAACCATAATATAGATGCAGCATGGCTCTACCACGTATAAAAATACATATTGTGTTTTTGCCCAAATATTAATTTTGGTTGAGAAGTAACCTTTAAAACCCTATGCGTAAACAAATTAAGAATATTTAAATTTAATAAAATAACATAATAATTAAGCCGTACAAAATCCAGGGCTACTAACAGCTGTCACCTAATTTTAAGCCTCATGCACTGTTTCGCCGCGTCATAGTAAGCTACGGATTATATTCGGATTATACCATAGCTATGCAACTTAGGAGAATAAATTATTGCGTTAATATTTCGAACTTTTTAACTTTGACTTTGTATTTTTATATCAAATGAGCATGCGGTCCGACTTTTGAGGCAAGTTAAATGAAACACGATAAAATCCGTACAAATAGGTTTATTCAATGTGTAGGATCTCTGTACATATAATTTTTTAAGATTAAGATTTATTTACTATTTATACATCGTGTAGTGGCGGTCAAGAATATCCACTACCCCATATCCTCCCGTGGGTGTCGTAAAAGGCGACAAAGGGAAACAGCCAGGAGATGGGCAGCAGCATCTTCCTGATAATAGCCAAATGACAATAAAAAAACTGCGGTTGCCAACCCGCTCGCCAAGCGTGGCAACTATGGCAAATACCCCCCAATGATGAGAGCAACAAAAAAACGGCCCCCAGTCCCCGGCGGCCCCGCTATTCCTGGCTACGGTGGCGACCATGGTAACGGCGGGGCAGGGGGTGCTAAGAATCTCCGGTGGAGGTTCGGTTGCCACCTTAGACGACTCGACCTGGCAACGTACAACGCACGCACCCTGAGGACTGACGAGAAAATCGTGGAGCTGGAAGAAGAGATAGACAAGTTGCGCTGGCATATTATAGGATTATCTGAAGTCCGAAGAGAGGGGGAGGACACGGTAATCCTCGAATCCGGCAACTTGCTCTATCACCGGGAGGGCGACCATCTGTCCCAAGGAGGTGTCGGATTTATCGTCCACAAGTCTCTCGTTAACAGCGTTGTAAAAATCGGGAGTGTGTCGACGAGGGTTGCGTACCTTATACTCAGAATCACCAAACGGTATTCGCTGAAGGTCATACAGGTTTACGCACCAACCTCGGCACACCCCGATGAGGAGGTGGAGGAAATGTATGAGGATATCTCTAGAGCCATGCATTCCTCCAAAACCCAATATACGGTGTTAATGGGAGACTTCAATGCAAAACTAGGCACAAGAGAGAACGGTGAGCTGAAAGTAGGGAAATTTGGAATAGGGCAACGGAACCCAAGGGGCCAGCAGCTGGCCGACTTCATGGAGAAAGAGGGACTCTTTATGATGAACTCTTTCTTCCAGAAGCGGCCCCACAGGAAGTGGACCTGGTCGAGCCCCGACGGTTCCATAAAAAATGAGATTGACTTCATTATGACGACCAGACGACAACTGTTCAGTGATGTCTCCGTGATCGCGAGGGTGAAAACTGGTAGCGATCACCGAATGGTCAGAGGCACACTGAACCTAAACGTTAAGTTGGAGAGGTCTCGTCTAATGAAGTCAACGCTCCGTCCCCCTCGTGCTCTGTTTCAAAGTCCCGAAACCTTTCAGCTCGAGTTACAAAACCGTTTTCAGTGCCTAGAAGACTGCAATGAAGTGGACGATACGAATGACAAGCTCGTGGAAACTGTCCATGCGGTTGGAGCTAAGTTCTGCAAGACCCGCCGCAGAAGAACACAAAAACTCTCCGATCACACTCTTAATCTCATGGCTGTTAGACGGGAGATGAAGCTACATTCTTCAACAGACTTGACAGCATACAGGCATCTGAACAGACAGATCTCCAAATGCATGCGGCGGGACTTACGCAACTTCAATACAGCTCGTATTGAAGAAGCGATCGAGCGGAACCAAGGCTCCAAAGTCTTTGCCAGAGATCTGTCTGCCAGAAAGAGCCAACTGTCAAAGCTGAAGACAGAATGTGGCAGCATCGTTTCCGGGACACCTGAGATTTTGAGTGAGATTGAGAGGTTCTATGGGCAGCTGTACACATCATCGTTGGAGCCACACGCAAGTGTGAGTAACGATCCAAGAGCGAGTCTCATCCGACACTATTCCGAAGATATCCCGGATGTCAGTCTGAGCGAGATTAGGATGGCTCTCCAGCACCTTAAAAACGGTAAGGCCCCAGGCGAGGATGGAATTACAGCGGAGCTTCTGAAAGCGGGTGGAAGACCGGTACTTGAAGTCCTTCAGAAGCTCTTTAATTCCGTCCTCCATGGTGGCATTACACCGGAGGCGTGGAGCAGAAGTGCGGTGGTCTTGTTCTTCAAGAAAGGTGACAACGCTCTCTTGAAGAACTACAGACCGATTTCCCTTCTGAGCCGCGTCTACGTGCTGTTTTCGAGAGGACTTGACGACTTCCAGCCTCCCGAACAAGCCGGTTTCCGAAACGGCTTTAGCACCATAGACCACATACATACCCTTCGGCAAGTTGTACAGAAGTCCGAAGAGTACAATTTGCCACTATGTCTGGCGTATGTGGACTATGAGAAAGCCTTTGATTCCGTCGAAATTTGGGCGGTGCTGCAGTCCCTTCAGCGGTGCCAAGTTGACTGTCGGTATATCGAAGTGTTGAAGTGCTTGTACAGTAGGGCTACGATGGCTATCCGAGTACAGAACCAGAGTACGAAACCTATCCAATTGCAGAGAGGTGTAAGACAGGGTGACGTCATATCCCCGAAACTCTTCACCGCTGCATTGGAAGACGTTTTCAAGCTTCTGGACTGGAAAGGATACGGTATCAACATCAATGGCGAGTACATCACTCACCTTCGATTTGCCGACGATATAGTCCTTATGGCAGAATCGCTGGAGGACCTAAGCACTATGCTCAATGACCTCAATAGTGTTTCCCAACGGATAGGTCTTAAGATGAACATGGACAAAACAAAGATCATGTTTAATGTCCATGTCACACCTATGCCGATAGTTGTTGGGAACACTAAGCTCGAAGTTGTTGACGAGTATGTTTACCTGGGACAAATAGTCCGACTGGGTAAGTCCAACTTCGACCGAGAGGTCAATCGACGGAATCAACTCGGCTGGGCAGCGTTCGGGAAGCTACGACACATCTTCTCGTCAGACATACCTCAAAACCTTAAAACGAAATTGTACAACCAGTGCGTGTTGCCAGTGATGACTTACGGAACTGAGACGTGGTCCTTCACTGCTGGCCGTATGAGGAAGCTCAAGGTCGCTCAGCGAGCTATGGAGAGGGCTATGCTCGGAGTTTCTCTGCGTGATAAACTTAGGAATGAGGATATCCGCAGTAGAACCAGAGTGACCGACATAGCCCAACGGATTAGTAAGCTGAAGTGGCAGTGGGCCGGCCATATAGCTCGAAGAACCGACAACCGATGGGGAAGAAAGGTTCTCGAGTGGCAGCCTCGTACCGGTAGGCGAAGTGTAGGGCGTCCCCCCACGAGATGGAGTGACGACCTGGTAAGACATGCAGGAAGTCGATGGATGCAGGTGGCTCAGGACCGTGTTTTGTGGCATTCTTTGGGGGAGGCCTATGTTCAGCAGTGGACTTGTGAAGGGCTGTAATGATGATGATGAATGAAGATTTATTTAAAAAACGATCCTTTGAACAAGACTAATTTTACGAACTTCATCGCGCTTAATTTCAGTTATTTGAATTCTCAATATTTTAGATAAGTTAAATTGCTTGATTAAAAAACATGCATTTGAAAGCATCAGCTTTCTCTCTCATATGCTCTGCCGTAGCGCCATAGCATAGCGTAGCAGTGCGTAGCGTAGCATAGTGCCGTAGCATCGATACGACGCCATGTCTTAAATTTCATATTCCTTTGAAATCACACCAAATAGCTATAATAAACGAAGAAGAAGATGAAGGAAAATGTTGAAAAAAACTAAAATATAATAGTAAATCAGTAAAAATAAAAAAAAGTCTTTATTATACAAGGAGAGAAATGAAACGTATATTATTCAAAATGTACTGTGCGGATAAAAATATCATGTTGTGTGTGTTGCCGTCAAGGCACGTAAAATAAAGTCAACATGCATACATGATATAGACATTACATTATACAGATTACTCTAACCAATTCGAATCGGTCGAATTTCACTGCTCACTTAGCGGTCAGCCATAATATAGCCTATTTCTCCTAATAGACATCAGTTTAGACGGACAACACGCGTCGGATTATTGTAGTTTACTTAGTTCCGAGTCTAATTGTGTTGGGGATAGTGGTGATGGTGATAGTGCAAGCAATTGAGGACGATGCTCTTCAAATTACACAAGGTACATAATTTTATGTTTATGCAAATCATAGGTAATTAATTTAAATATCTTTAATATGCTGAATTTCGACAGGATTAGTTGTATTTAACACGTGAATTAGAGAACTTCACGATAGTACTCGCCGCTACTGTTATATTTCGCTATCACACATAAAAATACCCAAAGTGGAATACAAAATTGGCGTGTCATAAATCGCTTCACTGCCTCCATACGTCTGGCGATAACCCTCATAAATATTTTAGGGCACATCGTTTTGTTCTTGTTACGGCTTTGCAGGAATGCTGAAATTTGCTTTATGATATTATCTTTATGTAATTGGGATTTGTTAAAGAAAAATATGAATTTAGTTTTGTAGTATAGGCTGAGTCGTTTCTTACATTGAAACGTATCTCTTATTTATATAATATCTTTAGAATATTTATTTTATTCCCCCGCGATGTTTACCTGCACCGCTGACCATATGTTAAATCAGCGATTGAAATTGAAATTAATAATTTCATTGGTGCCGGAGGGGATGGAACCCAGCTTTCTCGCGTACAGTGAAATTTACAGATAGCGCATAAACCTGGAAGTGATGTCATGTGTAAGAAAATGTTCATGACACTTTAAAGAAGAAAACTGTGCTTCAATTTAAATTCAACTATTCTCAAACTTCTGGCAAGTGACGGGGATTATTTTCTTTGCGCTCAGTTGCAGTTTCAGTTATTCGAATCAGTGAACTTGAAATCCTGCGATTTCTTACTGCCACCTATGAAACGGTTCCTTCGCGTGATATCTATGCTCTTTGTGTGGACTTGTCTAGTAAATAGACAATCATTATTTTATTGAAGCAATCGATATGATCTGTATGTATATATCTATATATAAAATCTCTCAAATATACATTGTATCTAACAATTAATGAAGAACATGA
Source organism: Parnassius mnemosyne (assembly GCA_963668995.1). NCBI lineage: Eukaryota > Metazoa > Arthropoda > Insecta > Lepidoptera > Papilionidae > Parnassius > Parnassius mnemosyne. The sequence goes on along the minus strand of CAVLGL010000001.1, from coordinate 4,415,435 downwards.
TTTCTAACAACTGGTACATATCGGTCCGAACTATAATCTTAACCTAGACTGTTTATTTTTATATGTCAAAAGACCTTTTATAATTTTCTTGCAACTCCACAATAAGAGCACTTTGATCTGGAGATCATGCAGGCAAAATTAACTGTTTCGTTTATACTTATCCGGATACTGAAATTGTTATTGAGATAAGCAGTGCGTAGTCTAGTGTTATGGACAGGAGTACAGTCTTCATGAAATATTTTGATATTATTTCGCTCCTCCGTTGTCTTAATAAAGTCCGAAAGTTTAATATTTCTAAGTATTTTCTAGTATGGTATAGTACATATTCAAGTGTTCTTCAAACACGTATACAATCACAACCATGTTTCTTCTGATACCATACCAGTCATTATGTAAACGAAAATCACACTTACAAACCACTACTCATAATTATGATTATTATGCCTATATTACATTCCATTATTGCTATTTTTTTATCAGACCACATAACCAACTACATAAGTCTGAGAACTTTAGATGGAGCGATATATCTGTCCCAGCGAACTATGGAGAGGGCTATTCTTGGGATTTCTCTGCATGATCGACATAAAAACGAGGATATCCGCAGTAAAACCAGAGTAACCGACATATCCCATATATTTTACGTGGTATAGTCATGCTGCAGCTATATTAGTAGTATATTTGAAGCACGAATGGGTCGGATCGACCGGGAAAGGACCACGCTCTTACAGAATACCAGCGTAAAATAGAAGCACAGTGCTGCTGTATTTCGTATGATGAGTGTAGAGAACCGGAGACCTATTTTGCTGGAAAAGAAGCATTCTATCTTAGTCCTCACGGCTGACAACGTATCCGCATTTTAATTTGCAAACGAAGATAAATGTAGACGTCTATGGGCCACAGTAACTACATACCATCAGGTGGACTGTGTGCTCGTTTTTCACCCTTATTATATAAAAAAAATCCCAACGGATTAGTAAGCTGCAGTGGCAATGGGCTGGCCATATAGCTCGAAGAACCGACAACCGATGAGGAAGAAAGGTTCTCGAGTGGCAGCCTCTTATCGGTAAATGAAGTGTAGGGCGTCGGACCACTAGGTGGAGTGACGACCTGGTAAAACATGCAGGAAGTCTACCGTAGAGACCGTGCTTTGTGGCCTTGGGGGAGGGGGGCCCTGTTTAGCAATGGACGTGTGAAGGGTTGTAATTATGATGAATGATTATGATGAATCATACGGTTATCTTATAGTTACAAAATTATTTTTTTAACAACATTAACATTATAAAACTTATTGTCTATAATGGTAAAATTGTTGGTTAGGTTAAGTTATATCAAATTGCCCAACAGCTACTATTTTTGTTGACTACTAAATTGTAACAAAATTTTATTTTTATTAAACTTTCCATGTTATTAAATAACTACTGAATATTTGGTAGGCAGAAAAATACGGGATCAAAATAGATCAGTCGGCATATACTAACTATGTGCGTGTAAATTTTGGGGTTGTTCCTACGACGACGAGCAGGTATCAGGTAACGGGTTTGAGAAGGCCGCGAAACGCCGCTTATTTTATAGTAATTTTATTTTGTTTATTATATTTTTTTAATGTGAATCTATTTAAAAATAATTTCTGTTACATATTCTTTTTCGAATAGTTTCACATGAAATAAAAATTGTTGTAAAAGTTTTATTAATCGTTAACCGCTCTTATTATATTCTTAATTATAACAATTTATAAATATTTTCCCCAAACCTATTTAGTAATAAAGTGAAAATTTATAACATTTTTTTATAGGATATGGTGACAAACGAGCACACAGTCCACCTGATGGTAAATGGTTGCTGTGACCCATAGAAATCTACATTATATCCTCAATAAAGAATCATAATGCAGATGTGTTGTCACCCGTGAGGACTAAGGTGGAATGCCTCTTTTCTAGTAAAGAGGGTCTCCGGTTCTTTACACTCACCATGCGAAACACAGCAGTGTTAAGCTGCTATTTTACGCTGGTATTCTGTGAGAGCATGGTCCTTCCCCGGTCGAGCCGACCCATTCGTGCTTCAACTAGGAGTATACTATTAATATAGCTGCAGCATAGCTGTACCACATATACGTACATAAGTATTCAATAACAATAAGTATTGGTGGTGAAAGAATATCTACTACCATTCCCTGGATGTGGTAAAAGGCGACAGAGTAAAACCAGAAGCAGTTCTAACAACAACTAGATCTAAAGTAAAAAACTGCGGTTGCCAACCCGCCTGCCAAAAGTAGAAACTATGGCTGATATAGCCCCCTTTATGAGAATATGGGTGGGGACGCCCATAGTTGACTTTAATAGATTGTAATGAATTAATGAACAACGTATGTTTGATCTCAACTAATTTCGGAAACTTAGAATTCGTCAAAATATCGACATCAACGTAGCGGGACTATGAATTTTCCCGTTAAGTGACTCCGTAAAATGATTTTTGTGAGATATTATAAAATACAATATAAATAAGAACATATTAAATATTATTAGGTATTCAAGAAGAGAAATGGATTATTCATAAACTGCAAGTGCATTATTAAAAACTCTTTTTATTGTTATTTCTATTATTTATAAATTTAAATTTTCGGAGAATTACTTTGTCTAGATAGGTATAACGATTTACACAAAAACCTCGAGGATGCTCGCGTCGCGCAGCCACATGAGTAAAGGAACCGACCAGAGGGGAAGCTACATACAAACGTCTCGCTGCAGGTACACCCACACATAGCGCAACGATGTGTGCGTGAGCTCTCACCGACAGGTTCACTGACGCTTCGTCAGGGTACAAACCAGTTTGCGCCGGCTCAGTCAGAGTGTGAATGAAAGGGCTGTTGGTCACGCGCATTGAAATAAATAGACGAATAATATTTCGTGATTTTATAAATCAATAAATCTATTATTTAAAAAAAAATAGAGTTAAGTTTAGATATTGTGTACTATAAAATAAAATATTATGGATTTATAAGTATATATTTATATTGGATAGTTAGTGTTCGTATAAGCTAAATGCCTATGTTGTACAGTATGTATGAAAAATTCGAGAGAAAATAATAGAATAGCCAGACAGTGGTGCAGTTGGTGTGAGTGGTTGTAGTGCTGGTGATGGCGGTGGACGATGGTGCTGATCGTGCGGTGTTGGTAGCGGTGGATGGTGGTGCTGTACGTGATAGTAATGGCGTCAGTGATTGTGGTGGTGCTGGTATTATCAATGGTGGTGGTGGTGGACAGTGTACCGCCACTGGCACCACCCCCACGACTAGCATCACCACCACAGCCCTTACTACCGCCACCATCATCCTGGTAGAGTAATATTGGTGGTGGTGATGTATCAACACCGCCACTGCCTACTACCATCATCACATTCATTACTAAAACCATTTGATTTTTTGTACTCATGAATACGTTGTCTTACGAAAATTATATTGATAGAAATATAGATATGTATATTTAATGTGAAGCTAAGGATGAAAATAAGCAAAATATACAATTTTTGCAGTTTCAATTTCAATTACAAATAACAGACATGTTATTATGTTAACTTAAGTTACAATGGATACACATGTTGTTTTATACTATATAATATTTTTATTTTTTCCTTAAAATTTTCACTCGCATCAGGTGATAACCCTATCAGAATAGGTATATATTTTCGACGTTGTAAGAAAGCTTCCCCTCTGGTCTTCTTTACTCTGTGGCGCAGCGGCTCGCTTTGTGGCGGCCATGTCAGTGATCTCACAGCTGACGTTGGTAATATGTCGGCACGTGTCGGTAGGGTCAGAAGCAAATAACATTTTTAAAAATATTAAATTTAGTAATATATTTGATTAGATACTCTAAAATCCCATATAATGCAACCCAAAAAAAATTTCAATATCATAATTTCTATGCCTATGTATTTATACGTCCATGAAACGACCAACGGGGTTTCTGTTATATACTGTATATATAATAGTCATAATTAAATATGTAATAAACACGTATAGTAAATTACAAAGACATAAAAATTACATACAGAGGACGTAGAAATTTTTTATCGCTTTATTTCTATTTATACATTCACTTCCAGAGATTACATAATGAAACCGAGTTAAAGTTATATCAAATGAAAATGATTTGAATTGTGTTTAGGTCATGTTGAGGACACATTTTATTAAAGCAATATTTTATTTTCATCTTATGAAAAATAAGTAAAATAAAACAGTACGAGCGCCCGTGGCAACCGCGGACTGTGCCCACTGGGATGTCTACGAGGTTGAATATACGTTGCTTTTCCCTTAAATTTTTCCCTCTTTAAAAACTTAAAAAAACGGTATCTGTTTTTTTAAGTTTTTACCCCAACACTTGGATTTTATCCTGTATCGTTAAGGCAGTTTACATACATAAATTTAACAAGGACAAACCTCCAGACCCGAAACAGTTACTTGTAGGCCATAGAAATACTTTTACCTCGCGGGACTAGACGAACCCGCGGCCCTCAGCGCTGCAATTTATTGCTAAGCTACTGCGCCACGGAGCCGTAACATTATTGGCAAATGCCTCCGTAAAATTAATTGAAAATGCTTTTACCTTGGTATTGAAGCCCAGCATGATTTTTCAAACACCGCTCGAGACCTAAATTGAATTCAATTTATCATTTCACAGACACAAGCACGCGGAGCATTAATTGAATTTTCGAATTGAATGAAATAAATTTGACAGCAAATCAAATGTTCCTTTTTTAACTTGAGGTAATTTTAAAGTAGATTTTTGTTGGTGTTTTCTTTTTCTAGAATAATATTATAAGGTGTTATTTTTTTTCAATTAAAATAGGATTGTCACAAATGTACTTGTTAAGTTAGGGACCGAGTGTTGACTTCATCAGATGTGACCTCTCCTACTTAAGGCTTAGGTTTAGTGTGTATCTCACCATTCAGTGATTGCTACCAGTTTTTATCTCCGTAATCACTGAGATGTCAATAAATAGTTGCCATCTAGTCATCATAAAGTAGTCAACCTCATTATTGTAGAACCGTTGGGACGCGACCAGGTCCAATTCTTTTGGGGCGCTTTTGGAAGAAAAAGCTCATAGTTAAGAGTTTCTATTTCAACATGTTTTCGAACAGCTGCTGGCCCCTTGGATTTCGTTGCCTTATCCCGAATTTCACTTTGAGCTCACTGTTCTATCTTGTACCTAGTTCTGGGTTACATTGTCCTATTAACACCCTATAGCGAGTTTTGGAGGAATGCATAGCTCCGGAAATATCCACATACATTTCTTACATCTCCTCAACTAAATGTCTGGAGGTTAGTGCGAAAACCTGTTTAACCTTTAACGAATTCCGTTTGGTGATTCTGAGTGTGAGGTACGCAGTCCTTGTCGACACATTCCTTATATTTACATCGTTGTTAACGAAATATTTGTGAATGATAAATCCGACATATCCTTGGATCAGATAGCCATCCTCTCGGTGATAGAACAAGTTGCCGGATTAGAGGATTACCGTGTCCTCTTCTTGTCTCTTCGGAATTCAGATAATCCTATAATATCTCAGCTCCACTTGTCTTCTTACAGCTCTAGGATCTTCTTGTTAGTCCTCGGGGTGCATGCGATAAATGATACTAGCTCGAGTTATCTTATTATATCATCATCATCATTACAGCCCTTCACAAGTCCACTGCTGAACATAGGCCTCCCCCAAAGAATGCCACAAAGCACGGTCCTGAGCCACCTGCATCCATCGACTTCCTGCATGTCTTACCAGGTCGTCACTCCATCTCGTGGGGGGACGCCCTACACTTCGCCTACCGGTACGAGGCTGCCACTCGAGAACATTTCTTCCCCATACGTTGTCGGTTCTTCGAGCTATATGGCCGGCCCATTGCCACTTCAGCTTACTAATCCGTTGGGCTATGTCGGTTACTCTGGTTCTACTGCGGATATCCTCATTCCTAAGTTTATCACGCAGAGAAACTCCGAGCATAGCCCTCTCCATAGCTCGCTGAGCGACCTTGAGCTTCCTCATCCGGCCAGCAGTGAAGGACCACGTCTCAGTTCCGTATGTTATCACTGGCAACACGCACTGGGTGTACAGTCTCGTTTTCAAGGTTTGAGGTATACCTGACGAAAAGATGTGCCGTAATTTCCTGAACGCTGCCCAACCGAGTTGAATCCGTCGATTGACCTCTCGGTCGAAGTTGGACTTACCTAGTCGGACTATTTGTCCCAGGTAAACATACTCGTCAACAACTTCGAGCTTAGTGTTCCCAACAACTACCGGCATAGGTGTGACATGGACATTAAACATGATCTTAGTTTTGTCCATGTTCATCTAAAGACCTATCCGTTGGGAAACACTATTGAGGTCATTGAGCATAGTGCTTAGGTCCTCCAGCGATTCTGCCATAAGGACTATATCGTCGGCAAATCGAAGGTGAGTGATGTACTCGCCATTGATGTTGATACCGTATCCTTTCCAGTCCAGAAGCTTGAAAACGTCTTCCAATGCAGCGGTGAAGAGTTTCGGGGATATGACGTCATCCTGTCTTACACCTCTCTGCAATTGGATAGGTTTCGTACTCTGGTTCTGTACTCGGATAGTCATCGTAGCCCTACTGTACAAGCACTTCAACACTTCGATATACCGACAGTCAACTTAGCACCGCTGAAGGGACTGCAGCACCGGCCGAATTTCGACGGAATCTAAGGCTTTCTCATAGTCCACATACGCCAGACATAGTGGCAAATTGTACTCTTCGGACTTCTGTAAAATTTGCCGAAGGGTATGTATGTGGTCTATGGTGCTAAAGCCCTTTCGGAAACCGGCTTGTTCGGGATGCTGGAAGTCGTCAAGTCTGCGCGCAAGACGATTCGTAATGACTCTCGAAAACAGCACGTAGACGCGGCTCAGAAGGGAAATCGGTCTGTAGTTCTTCAAGAGAGCGTTGTCACCTTTCTTGAAGAACAAGACCACCGCAATTCTGCTCCACGCCTCCGGTGTAATGCCACCATGGAGGACGGAATTAAAGAGCCTCTGAAGGACTTCAAGTATCGGTTTTCCACCCGCTTTCAGAAGCTCCGCTGTAATTCCATCCTCGCCTGGGGCCTTACCGTTTTTAAGGTGCTGGAGAGCCATTCTAATCTCGCTCAGACTGACGTCCGGGATATCTTCGGAATAGTGTCGGATGAGACTCGCTCTTGGATCGTTACTTACACTTGCGTGTGGCTCCAACGATGACGTGTACAACTGCCCATAGAACCTCTCAATCTCACTCAAAATCTCAGGTGTCCCGGAAACGATGCTGCCACATTCTGTCTTCAGCTTAGACAGTTGGCTTTTTCTGGCAGACAGATCTCTGGCAAAGACTTTGGAGCCTTGGTTCCGCTCGATCGCTTCTTCAATACGAGCTGTATTGAAGTTGCGTAAGACCCGCCGCATGCATTTGGAGATCTGTCTGTTCAGATGCCTGTATGCTGTCAAGTCTGTTGAAGAATGTAGCTTCATCTCCCGTCTAACAGCCATGAGATTAAGAGGATTTATGTATAATTAATTGATTTCTTTCCGTGTAGTGGCGGTCAAGAATATCCACTACCCCATATCCTCCCGTGGGTGTCGTAAAAGGCGACAAAGGGAAACAGGCAGCAGATGGGCAGCAGCATATTCTTGATAACAACAAACTAACAATAAAAAAAAACTGCGGTTGCCAACCCGCTCGCCAAGCGTGGCTACTATGGCTAATACCCCCCTATGAATGACAGTAACAAAGAAACGGCCCCCAGTCCCCGGCGGTCCCGCTATTCCTGGCTACGGTGGCGACCATGGTAACGGCGGGGCAGGGGGTGCTAAGAATCTCCGGTGGAGGTTCGGTTGCCACCTTAGACGACTCGACCTGGCAACGTACAACGCACGCACCCTGAGGACAGACGAGAAGATCGTGGAGCTGGCAGAAGAGATGGACAAGTTGCGCTGGCATATTATAGGATTATCCGAAGTCCGAAGAGAGGGGGAGGACACGGTAATCCTCGAATCCGGCAACTTGCTCTATCACCGGGAGGGCGACCATCTGTCCCAAGGAGGTGTCGGATTTATCGTCCGCAAGTCTCTCGTTAACAACGTTGTAAAGATCGGGAGTGTGTCGACGAGGGTTGCGTACCTTATACTCAGAATCACCAAACGGTATTCGCTGAAGGTCATACAGGCTTACGCACCAACCTCGGCACACCCCGATGAGGAGGTGGAGGAAATGTATGAGGATATCTCTAGAGACATGCATTCCTCCAAAACCTAATATACGGTGTTAATGGGAGACTTTAATGCAAAACTATTATATATATATAATTAAAAAATACATTAGTCACTAAAACTTGAACTAGAAATCGGCTTTCATTTTGCTAAAGTCTATTTATCATTTATCTATTGTGGCGTAGCGTATTTACGTGGTAGAGCAATGCTGCAGCTATATTAGTAGAATTCCTCGCTGAACTTCCACGACCATGTTATTCCACTCCTGAACGTAGGTGCTCAGGCTGCCCCGCGTATTCTGGGGGGGGGGGGGGGGGGGGGGCAAAATTGCGCTCAAAAACATAACTGCTCGGGGCAAACTGAGCAACAATACCAAGGCGACCACTGCCACGCTATCCGTGAATTTCTGCAAAATCAGGGGACTTCACTCTAACCTAAACGCCGTCCACTGCCATCTCGAGACGGCGAAGCCGGCCTTGCTCTTTCTGACCGAGACGCAGGTTTACTCTCCGGCTGATATTTCGTATCTTTCCTACCCGGGGTACAAATTGGAGTACTCCTTTGTGCCTCGGGCTTGAGTTTGCGTGTATGTCAGAGAGGACATCTGTTCTCGACGCCTCGGCAGTCTTGAAGGTTCGGACCTGTCCATCCTTTGGCTACGCGTAGACAGCGACGACCATTCGCGCGTCTACGGGTGCCTCTATAGGTCCCATAGCGGTAATGCCGAAACAGACCGACTCATCGACCACGTCCAAATGGCTACAGATTCCTTGCTACAACAGGTCCCATCCGCAGAGATCGTGATCCTTGGCGATTTTAATGCCCACCATGCCGAATGGCTCGGTTCACGTTTAACCGATCATGCGGGGAGATCTGTTTATGACTTTGCCTTGGCATATGGTCTGACACAACTGGTTACTTCGCCTATGCGGATTTCAGATGTGGAGCTTCCCTGTTGGACCTTCTGCTGACCTCTCATCTGGACGGATATCAGGTTTCCGTCGATGCCCCTCTCGGTTCTTCGGACCATTGTCTGATCCAGAGTGTGGTGCCACTCACGCTCCCTTCGCGGTTGCGTTCTGCAGGTTGCCGCCGTGTTTGGCATTACAGGTCGGCGGATTAGGACGGAATGCGGTCTTTCTTTGCATCCTACCCATGGGGGCGGGTTTGCTTCTCGCCGGATGATCCCAGCGCTGTTGGTGATTCTGTCACTGATATGGTGCTACAGGGAATGGAACTATTTATTCCATCATTTGTGGTACCCATCGGAGGCAGATCTCAGCCTTGGTTTGGTCGCTCCTGTAAGACTGCATTACGCAGTAAGCAGGAGTGTTATCAAGCCTGGGCTACGGCTTCGGTGACTCAGGATTTAAAAACCAGGACATTTAAAAAGAAGTATAACTTCGCCTCTAGGTACTTCAAAAGAGTTATTTCCAAGGCAAAGTCAGAGCACATAGGCAGAATTGGCTAGAAGCTAGTTCGCCTTCCTTCGGGAACCCGTGCATTCTGGTCTCTCGCCAAGGCTGTCCAAGGGAATTTCTGTAAGCCGTCACTACCATCTCTGCACAGGGAGGACGACTCACTGGCCCAAGACGCAAAAGAGAAAGCTGACCTTTTAGGCTCCCTTTTTGCGTCCAACTCGACTCTTGATGACGGGGGGAAAACACCGCCGACCATCCCGCGGTGTGAGTGCATCATGCCGGATGTACTGTTCTCACAGCGCTCAGTTCGCAAAGCACTTATCTCCCTGGACATCCAAAAGTCGAGTGAGCCTGACGGAATCCCTCCAATTGTGCTCCGGAGTTGGCACCGGTTCCAACGCGTCTTTTACGGTACTCCTACTCCTAAGGCATAGTCCCGAATTCATGGAAGACAGCTTTTGTCCACCCGATCCCTAAAAAAGGCGACCGCTCAGACCGTTGATGTAAAGAAAACCGCAGATTTGTGGGGGATTTCCGTTACAGTGATTGCGTCCATAATAGATTTAATTGCACCTCATCTTGCTATTATTTTTAATACTTGTATCGATTCTGGTGTGTTTCCTGATTTAATGAAGTATAGTAAAGTAATACCTTTATTTAAATCTGGTGTACATTGGACCCCGCAATTATAGACCTATTTCTGTACTACCAACTCTCAGTAAAATTTTTGAAAAAATAATTTTGGATCAATTGTTAATTTTTTTAATACAAATAAATTACTTCATAAAAATCGATTTGGTTTTACAAGGGGTCGCTCGACGTCTGACGCCGGTGTTGAGCTTATGAAATATATTTTTAATGCCTGGGAGAATTCACAAGATGCCTTAGGTATTTTCTGTGACCTTTCCAAGGCTTTCGATTATGTTCATCATGATACATTAATCAGGAAACTACAACATTACGGTGTAAAAAATTTGGCGCTTAAACTTATTACTTAATATTTTAGTAACAGAACTCAAAAACTCGTCATTAATGGTAAATGTTCATCCGGATCGGTAGTATGATTGGGCGTTCCTCAGGGCTCGATTCTTGGCCCATTCCTGTTCTTAATCTATATTAATGACTTACCTTATCTTGTAGGGGACAATCACGATATAGTATTATTTGCTTACGATACCTCTTTAATTTTCAAACCGAAACGGCAGTCAATTAAATATGACGATGTAAATAATGCTCTATCGAAACTAGTACATTGGTTTAACGCCAACAATTTGCTCTTAAACGGCAATAAGACACAATGTATTAAATTTACAATACCAAATGTAAAACATTCGAAAACCAATGTGCTCTTAAATAGGGAGGAGTTGAGTCTTGTGGATACCACTGTTTTTCTCGGTATTACTATTGACGCGAAACTTCATTGGGGCCCCCATATATCTAAATTAGCAAGCAGACTTAGTTCTGCAGCATATGCTGTAAGAAAGATTAGAAGTCTCACAGATGTTGAGACAGCTAGGTTAGTGTATTTTAGTTACTTTCATAGCGTAATGTCTTATGGAATTTTGCTATGGGGTAATGCGACTGATATTGAAGCTATATTTGTTTTGCAAAAGAGAGCCTTACGGGCGATTTATAATCTAAATTGTAAAGAGTCCCTTACAGAAAAATTTAAAGAAATAAACATTTTAACTTTGGCATCGCAATATATTTATGAAAATGTAATGTATGTACATAAAAACATAAATAGCTTTAATAAGAATAAGGATGTTCATGCCTTAAACACTAGGAACAAACATAAGCTTATAATGCCACTTACAAGCCTCCACAGAATTAGTAATTCATTTATGGGGCAATGTATACGCTTTTACAACAGAATCCCAGAACATGTTCAAAGTTTGTCAATAAACAAGTTTAAAAGTTTTATTAAAGAAAAACTGTACAAAAAGGGTTATTATAATATCAAGGAATACATGAATAAAAATAACCCCTGGGAATAAGGTGATCGCCACCATGCTGGTTCTATGAAAATTCATTTAAAATTGTATAAACAAAATTATTGTTACGTGAAATTATGTTTAAAAAAAAAGTCCCGCTGGGTTTCTTGCTGGTTCTTCCCAGGACAGAGGTATTTTCCGAAATAGTGGTAAATAAAATAATGACTTTCAATAAGTATTATTTAATAATCCATATTGAATAAAAATCATTCTATTCTATTCTATTCTATTCTATTCTATTCTATTCTATTCTATTCTATTCTATTCTATTCTATTCTATTCTATTCTATTCTATTCTATTCTATTCTATTCTATTCTATTCTATTCTATTCTATTCTATTCTATTCTATTCTATTCTATTCTATTCTATTCTATTCTATTCTATTCTATTCTATTCTATTCTATTCTATTCTATTCTATTCTATTCTATTCTATTCTTGATAGTTTTGATATATGGGGGGTCTATTGAAGCTTCGCGTCTAGTGTGATTCCAAGAAAAATGGTGGTATCTACAAGACTCAGTTTCTCCCCATTTAAAATTACATTAGTATTTAATTGTTTGACATTTGGAGTCACGAATTTCATAAATTTCGTTTGAGTGCCATTTAATTGCAAATTATTAACATTGAACCAATTTACTAATTTAGATATATCATTATTTACTACGTCATATTTTAGCAATTGTCGACTTTATTTGAAAATTAAAGAAGTGTCATCTGCAAATAATACTATATCATGGTTATCTCCTACTATGTAAGGTAAGTCATTAATGTATACAAGAAACAGAACGGGGCCGAGAATCTAGCCTTGAGGCACGCCCATTTGTACCATCGACCCGGAAGAACTCATACTGTTAATGACATCTATTTGCATTCTCTTACTTAAATATGAAATAATTAATTTAAGAGCATCACTTCTTACACCGTAGTGTTGAAGTTTCCTGATTAATGTTTCATGGTGAACACAATCGAAGGCCTTGGATAGGTCACAAAATATACCCAAAGCATCCTGTGAATTCTCCCATGCATTAAAGATATATTTAATCAGCTCAACACCGGCATCAGTTGTTGAGCGACCCCTTGTGAAACCAAATTGATTTTTAATAAGTAAATTATTTATATTAAAGAAATTTAACATTTGATCAAGAATTATTTTTTCAAAAATCTTACTAAGTGTTGGTAGTACAGAAATGGGTCTAAAATTGGCGGGGTCTAATGTACTACCAGATTTAAATAAAGGTATTACTTTACTATGCTTTATTAAATCAGGAAACATACCAGATTCGATATTAGTATTAAAAATAATAGCTAAATGAGGCGCGATTGTATCTATTATAGACGCAATAACTTTAACGGAAATTCCCCACATATCCGCAGTTTTCTTAAAATCAATAGTTTTCATAATGATTTCTTATATTTACGCGAACATTACACATTGAATAAAACTAATTTTTACAGATTTTTTCGCGTTTAATTAACTTATTTTATATTTATCCATTAATTTCATAATGCGATAATACCTGCGTGTGCCAAACCACCGAAGTTGTATGGGTTACCAAAAATACACAAACCGAACGCTCCATTACGTCCAATATTGATCAGATGGATTCGCCAACTTACAGATTAGCTCAACACCTAGCGAAAGTATTATCACCACTCAGAAGACGCACAAGAGCATACACAAAGGATTCATACCATTTTATCAGTGAGATAAAAGACCTATGTCCTTCTGACAATGAAACTATGGTCAGTTTTGATGTTCAGTCTCTATTTACATCCCTATCTGTTGAAGACTGCATCTCAATTGTAACTAGGAATCTAAAGGAAAACAACATGTCACTGGAATATGCAGTATTACTCAGAAATTGCCTTACATCTGGCTATATATTTTGAAAGGAAGAGTTTGACAAGCAAGGAGATGGTGTTGCGATGGGCTCACCGGTATCTCCCATTGTCGCCGATATTTTAATGGAGGAATTTGAGGAGAAAGCCCTGATTACTGCACCAGTAACTACAAGTTTCTACAAGCGGAACGTAGATGATACTTTCACAATATTACCATCAGACAAAGTAACATGTATGCAAATATGTTAATCAGATCCTCCAAACATAAATATATCTATTATGAAATTAATAAATATAAAGATAACTTGTATCAACTCTGGTTTATTCTAAATAGAATAACAGGTAGGGTACGTAAAACAATAGATACAGTTCTCCTAAATGGGTTTGGAGGCAAAAACAAAAATAAAAGCATTATTGCAAATAGCTTTGCAAATAAATTTCATAGTGGTGTTCAAAATATTATACCTCAATGTATAAATAATATTTAAGATAAAATAGAATACAGACAACCTGTGAACGTAACAATGAATTTTCAAAAAGCAACACCCAAAGACATCCTTAAAATTATAAAAACAATAAACGTTAATAAAGCCTCGGGTTTCGACAAAGTACAGGCGATAGTTATAAAGTAAATCTGCAAAGAAATTGCTCCGGCTATTGCAAAATTGGTCAACGCTAGTATAAAGACTAATAAATATCCAGACGAATTGAAAACTGGAATCGTGAGACCTATATAAAAAGGGAATTTATAGGGAACTTTAAGGGAATGAATATTGCCTATAATAGACAAGAATATGGAAAAATACATAGCAAGAGGAATTTACAACTTTTATGGTCTGAATAATCCGCCATGTAGTAGCGGTCAAGAATATCCACTACCCCATATCTTCCCGTGGGTGTCGTAAAAGGCGACAAAGGAAAACTGGCAGGAGATGGGCATTAGCATCTTCCTGATAACAACAAACTTACAATAAAAAACTGCAGTTGCCAACCCGCTCGCCAATAGTGGCAACTATGGCAAATTCCCCCCTATAAAACGACAGTAACAAAGAAACGGCCCCTAGTCCCCGGCGGCCCCGCTATTCCTGACTACGGTGGCGACCATGGTAACTGCGGGGCAGGAGGTGCTAAGAATCTCCGGTTGCCACCTAAGATGACTCGACCTGGCAACATACACACCCTGAGGACTGACGAGAAGATCGTGGAGCTGGAAGAAGAGACAGACAAGTTACACTGGCATATTATAGGATTATCCAGAGTCCAAAGAGAGGGGGAGGACACGGTAATGCTCGAATCCGGCAACTTGCTCTATCATCAGCAGGGCGACCATCTGTCCCAAGGAGGTGTCGGATTTATCGTCCACAAGTCTCTCGTTAACAACATTGTAAAGATTGAGAGTGTGTTGACGAGGGCTGCGTACTTTATACTCAGAATCAACAAATGGTATTCGCTGAAGGTTATACAAGTTTACTCACCAACCTCGTCTTACCCCGATAAGGAGGTGGAGAAAATGTATGAGGATATCTCTAGAGCCATGCATTCCTCCAAAACCCAATATACGGTGTTAATGGGAGACGTAAATGCAAAACTAGGCACAAGGGAGAACGGTGAGCTGAAAGTAGGAAAAATTGGAATAAGGCAATGGGACCAAGGGGCCAGTAGCTGGCCTACTTTATGGAGAAAGAGGGACTCTTTATGATGAACTCTTTCTTTCAGAAGCGGTCCCACATGAAGTGAATCTGGTCGAGCCCCGACGGTTCCATAAAAAATGAGATTGACTTCATTATGACGACAAGACGACAACTGTTCAGTGATGTCTCCGTGAACGCATGGGTGAAAACTGGTAGCGATCACCGAATGGTTAGAGGCACACTGAACCTAAACGTTAAGTTGGAGAAGTCTCATCTACTGAAGTCAACGCTCCGTCCCCATCGTGCTCTGTTCTAAAGTCCCGGAACCTTTCAACTCGAGCTACAAATTCGTTTTCAGTTCCTAGAAGACTGCAATGAAGTGGACGATATGAATGACAAGCTCGTGGAAACTGTCCGTGCGGTCGGAGCTAAGTTCTGCAAGACCCGCCGCAGACGAACACAAAATTTCTCCGATTACACTCTCAATCTCATGGCTATTAGATGGGAGATGAAACTACATTTTTCAACAGATTTGACAGCATACAGGCAACTGAACAGACAGATCTCCAAATGCATGCAGCGGGACTTACGCAACTTCAATTCAGCTTGTATTGAAGAAGCGATCGAGCGGAACCAAGGCTCCAAAGTCTTTGCCAGAGATCTGTCTGCCAGAAAGAGCTAACTGTCAAAGCTAAAAACCGAATGTGGCAGCATCGTTTCCGGGGCACTTGGGATCATGAGTGAGATTGCGAGGTTCTATGGGCAGCTGTACACGTCATTATTGGAGCCACACGCAAGTGTGAGTAACAATCCAAGAGCGAGTCTTATCCGACACTATTCCGATGATATCCCGGACATCAGTCTGAGCGAGATTAGAATGGCTCTCCAGCACCTTAAAATGGGCAAGGCCTCAAGCGAGGATGGAATCACTGGCTGGGCTGCGTTCGGGAAACTACGACACATCTTCTCATCAGACATACCTCAAAACCTTAAAACGAAATTGTACAAATAGTGCGTGTTGCCAGTGATGACTTACGGATCTGAAACATGGACTTTCACTGCTGGCCGTATGAGGAAGCTCCAGGTCGCTCATCGAGCTATGGAGAGGGCTATGCTCGGGGTTTCTCTGCGTGATAAACTTAGAAATAAGGATATCTGCAGTAGAACCAGAGTAACCGACATAGCCCAGCGGATTAGTAAGCTGAAGTGGCAGTGGGCCGACCATATAGCTCGAAGAACCGACAACCGATGGAGAAGAAAGGTTCTTGAGTGGCAGCCTCGTACCGGTAGGCAAAGTGTAGGGCGACTCCCCACGAGATGTAGTGACGACCTGGTAAGACATGCGGGAAGTCGATGGATGCAGATGGCTCAGGACCGTGCTTTGTGGCATTCCTTGGGGGAGGCCTATGTTCAGCAGTGGACTTATGAAAGGCTGTAATGATGATGATGATGATACGTAGTATGAAATTACAGTATCTTGAAGTCTTGCAGTTGTATGTTTGGGTTGGGATTTAATTTTATTAATTATGGGATCCCAAGCAGATGGTAGCACCCAGCCATATTCTCTATTGAAATTAGGATGTTTTTGATATCAATAGCCTTGCGAATCATCCTTGGAAAAATTGGTGTTTTAACGAGGATTTGTGGTCTATCAAATTTGATTTAGTGACGGGGGCGATCTTGTACGTGTTCACAGACTGCAGACTTACCGGAGCGTCGATGACCATGTGACCCCCCGTGACCATCAGTTTTGTTTAAATGTGTAGTGTTCGCGTAAATATAAGAAATCACAGGATAGAACCCATGCCTTTTTAATAAAATCTTTTTAAACAAAATCACATTGAAGAAAGATATAATTCAGGGATAATTACAAATCATACAGATATAAACTCCTACCGCTTTCGGGTGATGGGCGTCAGACTTTAAATATGTATGTTAATATTGTGTAAAATATTTCAAAGTTTTGCTAGATTATGAATACCTAAGATTCCGAGACAATCTGTAGTTATTTCCAACTAATTTTATTAGAAATTTAATTAATATTGGAATTTACGAAGATAAGGTTGATCTTTCATAACTTAATCATCAAAATTTGTTTGATAATTAAATTATTATTAATTATGATCAAAATGTTCTCATACAATACTTCAGTACGATCTAGTTTATGTAACAAACCTGCAAAATAAATTTAATTTAAAAGAATGAAGGATATCTCGCGATATTCTCTTTACCCTCATAACATCACGTTCAGGGACTGGAAGTCGTCAAGTCTACGTGGGAAACGATATGTAATGACTTTCAAAAATTGCACGTAGACGAATCTCTAAAGTAAAATCGACGTTGATGTACTTTAATAACATGATCATGAAGTACCGGTTTTGAATCACGGTTTGGGGAAGCAAAATCAGTTATTGAGTTTTTCTATCAAGAAATTTTCAGTAGTAGCCTGTAGTCAGAAAGATGAAGGTGTTTTATCCCCGTGCCTCATAAAGCACGTAAAGACTTTGTACATGTGCCTGATCTTACTCTGATCGTGTCGGTTTGCAGTTCCATCGGACTACGAAAGTATGTTATGTTATGTTTGTATAAAGACGTTATATAATTGAAATGACGAAAGATAACCGCCCATTTATAGATATATCTATCTGATGAATCATCCGAGGAATAACATACACCGGGAAGGTAAAAGCTCACGAGAGCTTTACACTATCCGTATAAAAGTGTAAACATAGTTATGAAGCTTAGAAACTAAAGTCTTAAAACAAAAGTATTAGGATTTCCCCCAACGAGCACGCTGTACAAAAGCCGTCGTAAAGTAACATACAACTTTGTCACAACAAAAGTAATGTACTCCTTTTATTTTATTATGTTAAAGTCCATTACATAAAAGTTAAAAGTAAATAATAAAAAGTTGATTTCAATTTTAGAAAATAATTTAAGATCGTAATTTTAATACAGGAGAATGTTAAATATGGGACTGAATGATTATTTAAATCACTTTGGTGAAAATTGAGATGTAACTTTGTTTTCTCATATATACAAATAATTAAATTTAAGTATCCGTTTGTAGTATCAAAATAACAGCTTTTTACAAAATGCATATGAAAGTATATACGGTATAAACTTGTTACAGAAAAAAAAAACAATTTTTAAATGTCTGTATATACGTCTATTTGTTCCGGATAATCTCCCAAATGGCGAGACCGATTTTTATGGGACTTTTACTGCCAGATATCTGATTTTATAAAGAGTAACAAAGGCTATTTTATTTAGAAAAAGAATTAGGGTTCCGCGAAAAAAAATACCTATGATATCAAATCGTAATAAATTCTAAGCGGACAAAGTCACGGGGAACAACTACTTTATTAACAGAAACCGTGATAGCTCAGGGCCTTGTATTAAATTTCATAATCAACGAATAACTTATCATAACGTAATATTGCGTTAGCTCCAATGAAAAAATTTATTGCTTAGCTTTTAATTGATGATTTAATATCCTCCACACCGAATTTCGGTCACGGGGGCAGTTAGGTTATTATTAATTTTAGCAATACTTAGGTTATTCGACATATTATCAAACATTTCATTGTATTTTTACAAGGATTAAATAGGCTTATGGTAAGTGAAGTAATCGTAATTGCTAATGCAGCATGTTGGTGACGCAAACTTATGAGATTTTATGCATCCAAACATATATGCTTAGCTACAGCTACAGCTACAGATAATATACTGTAAACATTAGCATGTCGTTAATTATTTTTTTTATTGGCGTGATTTTAAAGTCCCAGATATATAGTTACCAGATATAGCAATACGCGTCTCCTTAATGACACCTTTCCAACATTACAAAATGTATGCAAGAGCAGTGAGCCAATCAATGTTTAAAAGATAAAAATATTTACCGTTGGACTCCAAAAAGGATGTACCGGTTAATCTTGAGGTCCGATGACGTGAACTGGTAATATTTTACCCATCTAAAAGCACCTAACGCACCTAAAGTAGTTTTCACTTTAAGAAGTAATTTAATACAAGACTAACAAAATTTAGACTAAAACGATTATGTAGGTAAAGTAAAGTTTCCAGCAGCACAGAAATTTTGTATTCTCAGTATTTTGTACGTTTCTGAGCAAAGTTTGTTAACAAGCACAAAACTTTATTCAATATTGAATCGTTTTAATAAACTTAATAGATTACGTTAGTTCGAAACATATTCTGGTTATCTGTAAAATATAATTAGATGAGAATAAAATTATTGACGGTTTGATGGTTCCGTAGCGCAGTGGCTTAACAATGATTTGTTGCGATGTTACGGGTTTGAATTCCGCACTGAACATGTATTTCTACGACCTGCAAATAATTTTTCTGGGTCTGGAAGTTTTTTTTGATGCAATTTATGCTTGTAAACTGCCTCTGCAATACAGGAAAAATGTCAAAGTTTTTGGGTAACGTTTGAAAAAAAAAAGAATAAAAATACATTTTTATACCTAAGTAAAAAAATAAACTTTACGATGAAGTAATCTTGTTCATTACTCTTTTTTAAGGTAACTATTATATTACAATCGTTTTTCCTTCTGTTATTGAACGGGTAATTTCTGAATGACTTGACCGATTAAGATCATATTCACACATTGTTTGTTTTGTCGTTGATTAAGTTATTAATAAATGTTCTTTATAGGGACAAAAATGACTCATATATTTACTTTAGATTATTTTGGCCTCGCGGCAAAAATTAAAATGACAATATTTTGTACCTACCGGTAGGTGGTTTTGAAGTTAGTACAAAAAGGTAACTACAATATTAAGGAATACATGAATCAAAATTACATTAGTTAGGTATGTTGCATGAGCTTCGGAGAACCTTTAAACTGGTTACGGAGCGTTCCATCTTAATGCTCAAAAGTGTCAACACAATTGAATTTAGATTTTTGATCGGTAAGAGATGTAGATGTCTATGGGGCATAACATCTACTTACCATATATTCTGTGTGTTTGCTTGTCACTCATACTTTATCTTAGTTTATCCGACCCGTATTTCTTCAGATTATCCGATCTCGGAACTGCTTTCCTTCATTGAATTTTATTTCCGTATTTTGTCCCCGTTCTCTCACATAAGTAGCTATATTGTATTCACACTGTACTTCGTTGTATTTTCAACAATAAAACTCGTGATGAATAATGCAACACAAATACATTTGAAAGGTTTAAATGTTGTTAAAGTCTATTGGATACAGGCTGTTAAATAATTCAAGCGACATTTTACGGTATCGCGATGTGTGAGGTTTGATTTTATGAGTGGCGACTGTCGAAAAAAATAAATGAAAATAAATGCATATTGTAAAAAAATTACGTAATAGAGCTACGCAGCTATATTGTGGTTGTAGCATGAATTCCCGGTTTAATCGGGGAAGGATCACGATCTCACACAATACTAGCGTAAAATAGCAGGTAAATGAGTGAGTGTGGCGAACCGAAGACAGCAGACAGTCCACATACACAGGTAAGTGGATGCTGTGAACCATAGGCGTATTCATCTATCCTAGATTAATAATCAAGTTTCCGTACACATGTGTCAAATAATTAGCTATTTTTGCATAAATCACAAATGCGTGCATTATCTCAGCCTCCCTTTTACCCAACACTACTATCCCTAACAATATTATTACCATGGTAAAACCCACTCTCAAGTGGACCATCATCAAGAAACACATTTTTATACGTGGTTGAACCACGCTGCAGCAATATTATGGTTGTAGCATGTATGTATCGGCTCGATTGGAGTGACTGGGGTAAGATCACGCTCTCACAATATACCAGCGTATAATAACAGGTAAAAGAATGTGTGTTCCATCTTAGTCCTCAAGGGTGACATCGCATCTGCGATTTGATTCTTAATCGAGGATAAATGTTTATGTATACACACATCAGGCATATTATGTGTTAATTTGTCACCCTTGTTCTATAAAAAAGAAATAGATTCAGCAGTAGCTCACACAGATGTTAGTTTATTAATTATCCTATTATGATATATTGTGTTACATTGCACCCGTACTCCACTTTTAACAATGTAATGAATTTCCACAATACAATTCCTAATTGCAAGCAGATGTGCTTTACTACTCACCCTGCTTCTAAATGTCTGGGCTAGAAAACTTACACCTGTCATTATATACGAGATTTTATATTATCCCCATCTAAGCCATACCGTGCAGCGTAGTGGCGGCGTAATGGATTCCATTACCGCAAACGTGCCGTGGGTGGCATAAGTAAGAAGCGATAGGGAAACTGCAACAGTGGCAAATATGGCAAATATAAGGTAGTAAACTTGTGACGGATCGTAATGTTAATGATGATGAATAAAAGTCATGGGGCCTTTCTGGCGTTTCAAATAATCGATTTTTCTTTCGTCACCATATCAAGGCAATGCACATGCGTAAAAACATGTAATGTTTACGTGGTAGAGCTATTCTGCAGCTATATTATGATTGTAGCACGAACGAGTCTACTCGATCAGGGTAGGAACTCTCACAGAATACCAGAGTAAAATAACAGCTTAATGCTGCTAAGAATCGTATGGTGAGTGTATAGAACCGGAGACCCTGAAAGGGGTGACAATGCATCTGTATTTTGATTTTTAACCGATGACAGATGTATATCTACTAAATGTATGTCTGTAGGTTATTGAATCCACTTACCATCAGGTGAAATGTGTGCGCATTAGTCATCCGTATTCTAAAAAAATATTTAGACTGGTGGTTGCACTACACATTACCTGCTCTATTTAGCTAAAAAAGTTTAATAATAGTCAAGTACAATGGCGTGTCAAGTCACCACAACAAGGTCAATCGGCCCCACACAGAGAGCAATTAGTCAATGCGCCGGTTCAATAAAGGGCTTTTATTACGTAAACCATATAACACTGCTATTACCTTTAAACTCAGTATTACAAGGGCATATGGTTCAATTTAGCACGACAAAACTTTATCGTGACAGTATCGCGTTAGTTAAGACAATAGCAGTCCACGCCCGGCTCCCTGTTATGTGCATAACCCTAATTCCTCTCCACACGAATGCGAGTAATGTTAAACTAAAATTTAGAAAAACACCAGAAGATATATATACATATACACACACACACACACATATATATATATATATATATATATATATATATAAAATAAGGATGACAAACAAGCAAATATGGTAAAATGATGCGGTGTCTCATAGATATCTACATTATTGAGAAACAAAATGCAGATGCGTTGTCACCCCTGAGGACTAAGATGGAATGTTTTGTTTCCAGTAAAGAGGATCTTCGGTTCTCTACACTTACCATATGAAATATAACAGCTTTAAGCTCCTACTTTACGCCAAGCAATCCCATTCAAGCTACATCTATACATATAATAAAACTGTAAATAGCAGATGTCTGTACATTTTATAATTTTGTAATAAAAGTGATTGAGGGGTACTAAAAATAAGTAATTAAATACATTTCTACCATTTTTAGAATTTTCTGTCTGTCTGTCTTTCTGTCTGTCTGTCTGTTTGTTTGTTAACGTATCACGTTTAAAGTACTAATTTATATCATAAGAATTGTTAAGGAAATTCTAAAGTGTACCTTCGGGTTACATTTAGTCTTTATTTCATTAAAATCGGTTCATTCCATCAAAAGTTATGATAAATATTCTGAAGTATGGGTAGGGAATTTGCTCAACGGTGGCTATGTTTGAGTCATTAAGTTGATGATAGCAGCGCCATCTCTCTTTAATTAAATATATACATATAATAAAAATGATGATAACATGTTGTGTCTCTTTCTGTACATTGTATATATATTTTGGTGACTAAAATCATTATGGGGAACTAAAAATAATTAAATAATTACATTTTTATAATTTTTAGAATTATCTGTCTGTCTGTTTGTCTGTTTTTATATGAAGGCATCACGTCTAAAGTAAACATCTTTTTTTTTCCAAAGAAATCGTTAAGAAAATCATAAAGCGTATCTTCAAGTTACATTTAATCTTTGTTTTATTAAAATTGGTTAATTCTATCGTAAGTAATGATTATTATTTTAAAATGTAGGTTCGAATTTGTTCAATGGCGCCATAAAAATCTCAGAAATAGTAATAAAAAGATTTGTGTGTAAAAAAAACGTTCCATAATAATTAATATATTTATACTTAAAACATAAAAAGAGATTTAAAAAAGGATGTTTTCTCACACAAAGGACGTAATAGATGGAGTTGTACAAATTACAAACTTTTCTGATTTGCTGTGTTGAGATTTTTCTCCGATGAATCGTATTGAGACTTACTGAAGAAATTTGTATCTATCGAAGCCATACAACGGAACCCGAACAAAAATAACAAAATTGCAACGAAATGTCTTGATATTGTATTTATAATATACGCAAAATCAGTACTGCCATTTTAGCGCTTTGGGAACTAGATTTAGCGCTTTTTTGGAATGTATAGCGTGCATTTGGAAATTTTAGCACCTAGCACTTAATCCAGCGCTTTTTGGTGTATTTAGCACACATTTCAAAATTGTAGCGACTAGCGGGTTATCAACTCTTTTATAGCAGCACTGTTAGTCCACATTACCGATAAATAATAATGACCTTTATTATTTTTTTCCACAAATAGTACATTGCAGTTTATCTTTTTCAAACATATTTTTTCCACAAAACAAAGACCATGGGAAACGAGTCCAAACTAGGATACCCTGTGCTATGGATCTCCCGGCTTCCCCTTTAGGATGATCAACTTGATTTTTTTTATCGACGACTATAAGCGGGGAAATCCCCTTCATTAAAGTTTTCGTTCATGGTTTTGGCAACGCATTTATTGTTTTATTCAGTTTTAGTCAGTTGTTTAGAGCACAGCTAAGTTAAAAGTTACTTAGAGTAGTACTAACTACTGTTGACAGCAATTGCCATAATTATAAGTCGATGTCCTGCGAAGTATTGATACATCAAAAAATATTGCCAGAAAAAAACTTAATGTTGTTTTCTTTATTATGATTATATTTTCTTGAATTATAAATTATAATAAAAAACACAAACTTTGTTTGTAGTTAATTTAGCGCGAAATCTAGGGCTTTTTTAAAGCGCTGTTTTCATGAAATCTAGCGCTTTTTGTGTTGTCCTAGCGCTGAATGAGTTTTTTTGATCTGGCAGCACTGCCAAAAAACCCTCTATTAAGAAGTAACTTTCCTTTCAGTTTTAAGCGCGTTCAGTTCCCAGTTACAGTCAGCGTGTGTTATGCGATGACCGTAAATATAGCGCAAGGTCAAAATTTACGCGTTGTAAGAGTGGACCTCAGTACTGACTGTTTTGCACATGGCCCGCGTTAGTAGCCCCCGTAACCTTTTTTGTGTACACCCCGTCTAAGTCTACTTCTAACGTCGTTTACACCGAAGCTCTATCATAAACTACTTAGAACTTTGATGATAATGATTTATTTGTTACCACTTATTGATACAGTAATGAAATAAATCGTTTAATATTCTCTTACCTAAACGACAAATTCTTTATGTAAAATCTATATACGCGAGCTACGCCGCGGGCACAGCTAGTATATACATATAGCTGGATATTGTTCTACCACGTATAAAATCTTTAATTAAATGTTAAAAAATATCATATAATTAAGGATGACAAAAGTGTCACAGTCTAACTGAAGATCCGTAGAAGATAAAGTCAATATTACGTCTTTTATCGATTGGGAATCGAAAACATTTTCACCCCTGAGAACTACATGATGGAATGCTTCGTTACAATAGAATAAGAGAAATCTGGTTTTTGTCTATATAATAATTGTTCCACCCCGGTCAGACCAACCCATTTGAGCTGCAGCTATAATACGCCGGAATATGGCACTACCATGTTTATGAAAAATTCAAAATATTATTTGTGGTTAAGATTCGAACTTTATACCTGGCTGCAGCCATGCTGCAACTATAATATTATGATTGCAGCACGAATGGGTCAGCGCGACCGGAGAGGGATCACGAGCGGGGATGGAAATTTTTCTCCTAATTTATATGGGACCACTCCTGAAGTATAAAATCTATTTCCAATATTTACGCAACCACTACACTTTAAATAAAACCATTTTTACGGACTTTATCGCGCTTTATATTACTTAATTTTAATTTACTTTTATTATTATATTCTATTAATAATTCTCTTCGCGATAAAATCTGTCAAAATAGTTTTACTCATCCATATTGGTTAACAATCGACGATTATATCGCGTAACATACATACAGAAACACATAACGTCAAATTAAGACCCTCGACGTTTTTTGAAAACACCTGATAAGAAATAAGTCTAAACTTAAAACATGAAATCGAAACATGTGTAATAATATTTGTATGGGAGAGAACACATGCGTTATTCGTAAATATAACGTCAACCTATCAGCGAGGCGCCTTGTTGACAAAAGATTGACATAATAATTAAGACTCAAGTTACAGTGTCTTTTAACACTGGTGACACCAGACACCCGTCTTACATGACGTTAAAATAAAATGTTGTTTTCAGTGCCAATAAGGTAAAAAAAGTAGCACCCCATGGGCCAGCCTGCTGTGTTCTTTCACAATGTGTCGAATGACGGATCTGAAACCACGACTTAAGGGTACTATCAGGAACTTAGTTTAGTATCGTTTGAAATTGCGATAAGCGTAATGGATACTACAAAACCTTTGTTCTAAATAATATTTATAATATTATGTTATTCAGACCATGTTATTTTCACAACATGGCGGCCAGTCTTAATAGAGTCTAGTCATCTGTGCAGGGCAGGATTATAGCGCATGAATATGTGCGCAAGCAAAGGTGCTGTCCTGTTCAATCCTGAATCTGTTCCCTCGCGCTCGTGGTCTCTGGGTGATAAACGAGCTTCCAGTCCACCTGATGGTAAGTGGATGCTGAGGCCCATAGAGATTTACATTTTATCCTCGATTAAGAATCAAAATGCAGATGCGCTGTCACCCCTGAGGACCAAGGTGGAATGCCTTGTATCCAGTAAAAAGATCTCCGGTTCTCTACACTCACCATATGAAACACAGCAGCACCAAGCTGCTATTTTACGCTGGTATTCTGTGAGAGCGTGGTCCTTCCCCGGTCAAGCCGACCCATTCGTGCTACAACCATAATATAGCTGCAGCATGGCTCTACCACGTATAAAACGTTGTTGAGAAGGTGGTCCAACTTGTTAAGAAGATTTTGTGATAGGTCTGGGTAGCACACTGCATTGTCTATAATAGGAAGTATAAAGGAATAATAAGAAACAGCAAAAGCTTGGTATTAAAGGGTAAGAAAATTTGAAAACGATAAAGGGTACGTAAAGTGGCAACAAATTTACGACATATTCTCGAGATCTGTACTCCCCAGTTCATAGTGTGATCTATTTGCAAATCTAAATTAACTGTGGAATGAGAAAATGGAATTGAAATTCTATTGTATAAAATTGGTTCCAGGTTTCCATAGTGAATCATATTCAGCACCCTGGAGCTACCTAACACCATTGCTTTACTGAACTACCAAACTAAAAAAACTGAAATACCAAATCTAAGTGTCCAGACACGGATGGCATCTAAGTTCGTGTTTAGTGTCCTGATTCCATTATTTAATCATCGTGACTGCATTATACATACTCGTATAGCTGAAGTGAAGAAGCATATAAACGATATAAGCGACTGAAATCATTAGATTTACCA
Source organism: Parnassius mnemosyne (assembly GCA_963668995.1). NCBI lineage: Eukaryota > Metazoa > Arthropoda > Insecta > Lepidoptera > Papilionidae > Parnassius > Parnassius mnemosyne. The sequence continues at coordinate 4,388,563 of CAVLGL010000001.1, read as the reverse complement.
TCAGATGGACTGTCATCGCATATTACCCTTACTCTATATAAAAGACAGAAATCATAATATACGAGCACGCGCTCTAATTACGCTTACATAGTGTAAAAATGTGCGGGTCTACTTGTACAATATTCATAATAATAGGTCTTTATCTACGAAATTGCTGTTCTGCGATACTGGCAATTTGGCAGTTGAAAGCAAAGGGGAGATTTCCTGCCGGACCAGTTGTTCAGCCCGAGGAGCGGCCAACGCTCACAGTGGTAGTTAGGAGCTATTCTTTATATACTGCTTTACTTCTAAATTTTGATAGCGCGATTTAGGCTTTGATGTATGTTCGATTGTGGCGCGACGACAGTGCCGCCATAGTCATTTCAAATCTAAAACATTTTGCTTGTCTAGGAATTATAATTTCACATTTGTTTTATATCTAAAACATGGAAATCTTTTTTCAAAATGAGTCATTTGTTTATTGATTAGCGTTATGTTTTCATCACATTTTAATCTTTTTTGTCATAATTAATACTTTAATAATTCGAGTTGTTAAGGAATATGTGTACCATCACGGCACATGCGCCACGCAATATCAACGACTTTTATGGAGCGAATACTACAAAGAAACGCACCAACTGTTATTGGTTTGCCCGCTTTCGTTCTGAAAATTTCAACCTGAAAAATTAACCCTGTGGTCGTCCGCAATGTTTGATCGACAATGACTAATTAAAGTGGAAGCTGATGACACTCAATCTAGTACTGAAATGGGAGCAACTTTCGACGTTAGCATAACAACAGTATTGCTACATGTACATCAAATTGGCAAGCCAAAATGCGACAAAAATGGATTCTGTTTGACAATCGCCAGCGCTCAGAAAGTTGGTTGGATCCTGGTTCAGCACCTATACATTGCCCTAAATGAAAACCTAGAAAAGTAATGGTCTCTGTTTGGTGGTCTGGCACCGGTGTGCTTTTATTACAGCTTCTTTCCAAACGAGATGAGTATTACAGCAGAAGTGTACTGTGAAAAATTGAATACAATGATGGAGAAGCTCGCACGTCTTCAACTAGCGTTAGTCAATCGCTTGTCCCAGCTGCTCTTGCACGACAACGCGTGACCTTATACTGCACAATCAACGGTTCCCCAAGATACAAGAACTGGGGTTGCAGCTCTCAGTAATCTACCGTACTCACCAGAACTTGCGCTCACATACAAAAGTAGAAACTTTTTCCAGAATGTCCAAATTCTGGGAAAAGAAGAAGTACTTTTTGGCGGAAAAAAAATTCAATACCGGCTAGGCTGTACAAAAGTGCCTTGGAAGAATTTCTTACCTCCTGTCCAGCTGAGTTCTTCCAGAAGGGCATCTATGAACTGCCACTGCGTTGGCAAAGATGCATGTGATTACTTTAATGGAAAAAAATTACGTTAACTTATTTCATGAAACACCGCAATTTCATAGATAAAGATCTAACATTATGAGTGAAATAAGACTCTTACTGACTATGAGGGTATTGTTACAGGACATGGACCGCCTTTCGTTTCTAATATAACTGCTAATTACGCCAACTTTGCGTCGCAATATTTTGCAAGCCAAGCCAGCAAGTCTTTTGCAACTTATCGAAAAGTGAATAGGCGAAGGATTTCAGGGGCTTTTATTACCACTTATTTTGGCTGCGGTATTAACCCTCAAGGCAAGTCGGTTCAAAGTGATTTTAATATTGTTATTTAGTTTATATGTGTTATAGGAAGATACCTTAAAATTTTTAAAAACATAATATAGAGAATATTTAGTCAAAATTATGAATAGAAAGTAAAATACATAACCATTGGCACGTTTCTAAAACAAAATTAACTTAAATAAAACTGTCTCATTTTTAACAAGTAAAACAGTAAACTTAAAGCCATATTCCGATAGATAATTCACGATTCTTAAAATTATTTTACCAATAAAAAGTTACACTCTCACTTTGAGTCCAAAGTTATAAATCAAACCTCAACGGTTTTCACGGATGGTCTAATAGTTTCCGTAGTACACGCAAATTAATGACTTTTATAGGCAAGTTTTTGATTCCTTGGCTACAATAATGTACTTAAGTCTACTCTCATTAAGATTTAAAACTCATCAGCCTGTGTAGTACGAGTTTGTAAGTACAGCTGCAATGATATTGTACTGATACAGTAAAAAATAAAAAAAATATAATCATGCCTGATTTGACGCACACAAACAAATCATTAGAACCGGTCTAGCCAGTTTCAAGTTTTAGCGAGACTAACGGACAGCGATTGATTTTTATAAATAGATATTATGTAATAGTCTTTATTGATAATTCATTGTGTTTTCTAGCGGTGAATAAAACGACTGATTTTCAATAAGTATTATCCTTAATTAAAATTGAATAAAAATATTCTATTCCATTTTATATTATTCTAATGACATGTGAAGACACCTTAAGAGAATTCATCGCCACATTCCGCCCGGTGAGTGTCGTGAGAGACTATAAGAAGAGAAAATAAAAATGGTCTTCGATGATTACCTTAAAACTAATTACTACTAATTCCAAATTGATATATCTTACCCACGCGTAGCTAGAGCAAACCGCTAGTTAATGATCAAATGTGAGAGTTATCAAACAATTTTAAAACCCTCAAAGAAATGAAAGGATATAAGTAAAACATAATATATAGTTCGTTATATCACTTTTAACTTTTACATTATAGTATACATTAAAATCTTAACGTTCACTGTTGATGGCTTTCCATGCGCTTGTGCTGCTGTAAACAACGTTATAAAAATGTACGCATAGAATAGTACTTTACAGCAACCATGAGTTTTTTGACGTCCCGATTTCATAGTTAGCCCGGCTACCTTCAGTTTTTGAATAACATTATACTCAACTATTATTTTGTTTACAAATCAAATACTATTTTGTAGATAGCATGTATTCCTCGCAGCTTTATGGCTACATAAGGTACGTGTAATTCTAAAAACATTCTGGAGCTTCAACATAAATGCCACTTACCTCAGACCACTTCGCGTTTTACGGCTCACATCGGATGCTTTCGTATAATTAAATTTCCATTAGCATTAGTGCTTCAAATAATATTGTGGGATAAAACATTTTTTAATGTTTAGAGTTAAGAAAATCAGCAAAATAATCCTACGTGGGTGCTGCTCATTTTAAACCTACATTTTATCATCATCATCATCATTATTACAGCCCTTCACAAGTCCACTTCTGAACATAGGCCGCCCCCAAAGAATGCCACAAAGCACGGTCCCGTAGCCACCTGCATCCATCGACTTCCTGTATGTCTCACCACGAGATACGCCATATCGAAATAATATATCGTTGGCTTCCGCGTGAATCACATTTGATCTTGCGAAAAGTTGTAATAATACGAAGCCGCAACAATTATTTTGTTATTAGATTCAATAACCAAAAAATGTATTTTTCGGATTCTGCTTGCAAATTCACGAATTTTATTTTTATAGGATAAGAGGAAAAGGAGCATGCAGCTAATCTGCCGCTCATGAACTACTGCTGTATCGGAGAAATTACAGGTACGTTACCGGCCGTTTAAAAAGAGAATGCTTGTTTTAAAGTCCTTAAGTGGTATCATTACGATAAAACTCTGGTATTTTATCACAAAGTAGTGCGATGAAGAAGTATCAAAACTCAAAAAAAAAGTGTGATGGAATTTAATTTTTATTAATTCTATTTTGATAATTAATTTCATCGAATAAAGAAATTTATTTTAAAATACATTCCTAAAGTCTCGTCTAATAAATGCTTTCAATAAATACGTCTTTTATCATTTCTCAATATTATAAGCTTATTTCTGCATACAAATAATATCAACCCATTGTTTTATTAAATAATACAATGGGTTGATATTATAAATTTTTTTTAATAAACTACCTGTTCCCTGTGACTTCGCCCGCGTGGTATTCATACCGATTGGATTTCATGGATTTTAATTTTATTTTGCGCGGAATTCTGACTATTTTTCTAATATAAAAGTAGCCTAAGTTACTCCTTTTAACATCAGCTATCTGCCAATGAAAGTCCCGTCAAAATCGGTCAAATCGTTTTAGAGATAAGCCGGAACAAACAGACAGACAGACAGACAGATAGACAAAAATTAAAAAAAGTGATTTTTTATTATTATTACCGTATATACTTTCATGTGCATTTAGTAAAAAACTATTATTTCGTCGTTAGAAACAGACACTTCAATTTTATTTATTTGTATAGATTAAAACCTTTTTATAAAACTGAAGTAACAAACGAAGTAACAATCTACCTGATGAGTGGCTACTACAGTCTATTGACACCAGAAACCACTCTACGTCTGAGGAATCAGATGTCTCACAGCCTATAATTATACTGACGCCCTATAGAATAGAATATAATAGAATAGAAGGGAATAGAATAATTTCCATCAATATAGATTACTTTATTGATTTGTACTTGATTGATTACGTAATTCTTATTGAAAGAATTTTTTTTATTTACCATTGCTTCGGAAAATACCTCCATCGAGAAGAACCTGCAAGAAACCTAGCGGGACTTTTTTTCACTTTACAATAATTTTGTTTCTTTGTTTGTACAAGTTTTAATAACCAGCTTAGTGGCGATCACCTTCTTCCCAGAGGTTTTGTTTCACTTACGTATTCTTTGATATTATAATTACCCTTTTTGTAAATGTTTTCTTTAATAAAACGTTTAAACTTGTTTATCGACAAATTTTGCACGTTTTCTGGGATTTTGTTGTAAAAGCTTATACATTGTCCTATAAATGAATTAATAATTCTGTGGAATCTAGTATCTAACTCCTATTACAAGCTTATGCATTATAAAAAAAAATGAATTATGCATTATAAAAAATTAGTCGCTTAGACGTATTACTTGATATTAAAGTAACAGAACTCAAAAAGTCGTGATTAATGCTAAATATTCCTCCGGATCGGTAGTATCAATGGGCGTTCCTCGGGGCTCGATTCTTGGCCCATTCCTGTTCTTAATCTATATTAATGACTTGCCTTATCTTGTAGGGGACAATCATGATATAGTATGTGTTACGGCCCGCAGCTGCCCCTGCAAAGGTCGTGCTGGCTGGGGCCCATAGCAGCCTGCTCGACGGGCAGACGCGGGTCAGGCCCAAATGGCCATATGGAAGAATGTCCTATCATACTAAACTGAAGGGAGAAGGCTAGAAAAATATAGTACGTATCTGTATCCGAAGCTTAGACCGCCTAAGGTTCGGTCAGGCCGTAGGTGGGTGTAAGGTGCATGGAAGGTAGTGTTTAGTGATGTGTTTATGTCTGAAACCTGGACCAGCTGAGGTGACATGCAGCGGCCGATTTCCAGGATGCCCCACAATGCTGCATCACTCCAGAAGGCTTCCCCGCTGGACCATTTCTTTCTTCATGGCACTATTTCAGTCTATTAACTTCATTTTACATTTAGCTAACTTAAACTCGCCTAATTCCACAATTATCGTAGAATCGAAGCCGTGACACTCGACACAGTAACGGAAAGTAATTTAAGGTTCAACATTCAATGTCCCAGATTCATTTATAAATGACGAATAGTGAACTAACGCGATCTCTAGGTAAGTCACACGGTTTAGCGTTACAAACACAACTAAATGACTTCGTTCGATATCAATACTACGCCGCGATAAGAATTCGAAATACGCCTAGTTGACACGCAAAACTAACAAAACAGTCAACACACAAAAAAAGGGCACTTAACGCGACGGCACAATTACTTTCAAAGAAGTTACTTTAATCTGTTAAACACAATACAAGCCTCTTGTCAAGAACTTAAACCCTAGACAACCTAAAACGAGGCAGTTTTCAAGAAACACAATTACGTAGCGAAGTCACGCGCACAATTTGCAAAATTATAGACCTTAATAAAAAAAACCAGGTCTCGCGAAACCTCAGCGGCGGGCATCGAAAGACACCAATTAACTGCCCTGCCGCCGTCGAGCTACTAATCTCTCGCCCACGTGCGTCACACGGTGGGAAATTGCCTACCGCTGCCCCCTCCCCGCTATGCGCGTGACACCTGTTGCCATCGTAATTAAACTACACTTTTTTTTTAAATTACACTTTTTGGGCCTAAACAGTATTATTTGCTCACGATACCTCTTTAATTTTCAAATTCAAACGGCAGTCAATTAATTTAAAATAAAATTAGTACATTGGTTTAACGCCAACAGTTTGCTCTTAAACAACAATAAGACAAAATGCATTAAATTTACAATACCTAATGTAAAACATTTGAATACCAATGTGCTCTTAAATGGGGAGGAGTTGATTCTTGTGGATACCACTGTTTTTCTTGGTATTACTATTGACGCGAAACTTTAATGGGGCCCCATATATCTAAATTAGCAAACAGACTTAGTTCTGCAGCATATGCTGTAAGAAAGATAACAAGTCTTACAGATATTGAGTCAGCTCGATTAGTGTATTATAGTTACTTTCGTAGCGTAATGTCTTATGGAATTTCGTTATGAGGTAATGCGACTGATATTGAAGCTATATATTTTTTTTATAAAATAGAGCCGTACGGGCGATTTATAATCTAAATTGTAAAGAGTCCCTCACAGAAAAATTTAAAGAAATAAACAGATTAACTTTGGCATCGCAATATATTTATGAAAATGTAATGTATGTATATAAAAACATAAATATCTTTATTAAGAATAAGGATGTTCATACTTTAAAAACTAGGAACAAACATAAGCTTGAAATACCAGTTACTAGACTCCACAGAATCAGTAATTCATTTACGGGGCAATGTAAATAATGTACGCATTTACAACAAAATCCCATAAAATGTTCAAAGTTTGTCAAAAAACAATTTTAAAAGTTTTAGTAAAAAAACTGTATCAAAAGGATTATTATAATATCAAGGAATACACGAATAAAAATAATCACTGAGGATTAGGTAATCGCCACCATACTGGTTCTATTAAATTCATTTAAAAATTGTATAAACAAAATGATTGTTTAGTGAAATATGTTTAAAAAAAAATTCCCCCTGGGTTTCTTGCTGGTTCGTCCCAGGACAGAGGTATTATCCGAACCAGTGGTAAATAAAAATGACTTTCAATATTAAATAATAATCATTTTATTCTATTCTTTTCTATGTTTGTTCCTAGTGTTTAAATACCTTTTACACCTCAATCCACAGCTGCTTGGCGACAGAAATAGATAAGAGTTTAGTGCCTACTTAGCCAGACGGACTATTAAGCAAAGGCATTCTACCATCTAGAATTTATATTTAGGATTATATTTTACTATATTACCCAAATGTTAGCATAATAAAGGGAATTTAATTAATAGAATAAGGAACACCTTCCCTATACCCCTTTTCACTATACCCGTTACTGACCCTTGTACAACTACTCTCAACAACACTACATAAGAAAAGACACACCACCTTCTATGCAACTCGTGTTTCGTCTCTAAACGAGCCCTCCGCAGGTTAAATAGACTTGCGGTCAGCTATACCACTAAGACCTAGGGGTTTGCCAGTGTGGTGTTTGGATTATTAGTGACGGGGCTAATGCACACAATTTAGAGAGGCAGCGGGTGCTCTTCAAACTAGGTAAGAGACATCATTTTATTTTATTATGCGGACATCTTCTTCTCTTCTTTTGTATATTACGTAATACATTTCTACGGCGAATGGTCCCAGCGACTCCAGCAGATTTTAATATCGTGTGTGAATAAACATATTCGTAGTACTAACCTTCGCCGGCATAGAAACTTCTAATAGTGCAAAGTGTTTACTGTGTGCATTTCAGTTATTACTTTTTTCATCTCTAGAGCGAACTTTAATTTGACATACTTATGCAATAAGGATCCGCCTCACACAAGAGATAAAATAATCTAAACAGATAATTTCACACATTAAAAATAATTCTAGTAAGTGACAATCAACTACAAACTAATAGAAAAAAAAAACTTTTAATACGTAATACTGATCGAAACTAGAAACGTCTGTTATATTATTTGCGTAACTGAGTATGGCCGTGGAATTTGCTACTTTGTAACATACACACAGTAACATAGATACTTCTATGTTACTATAGAAGTAATACAAAAGTAACAACTAATGATTGTAAAGCTGATTTCATAATGTGCTACATATTTTTAGCGTAAAAGTTTAAGCCGTGAGATTTGATTGAACCACAAATTTTAATCGTAAATTGATACTAATACAACTCGCCAAATTTGTGAAGTTCAGTTTAATAGCTAAAATTTGATCAAAAATGGATAGGGCAACGGGCTAGCTATCCGAGTATAGAACCAGAGTACGATATCTATTTATCTGCAGAGAAGTGGAAGACAGGGTGAAGTTATATCCCCGAAACACTTCAAAGCTGCATTGGAAGGCGTTTTTAAGCTACTGGACTGGAAAGAATACTGTATTAACATAAATGGCGAGTAGATCATTCATGTTCGATTTGCCGAAGATATAGTACTTATGGCAAAATTGCATAATCTAAGCACTATGCTCAATTAACTCACTAGTGCCTCCCAACGGATAGGTCTTAAGATGAACATGGATTATACAAAGATCATGTGTAACGTTCATGTCACATCTATGCCGGTAGTTGTTGGGAGCACTAAGCTCGCAGTTGTTGGTGCGTATGTTTACCTGGGACAAATAGTCCGACTAGGTAAGTGCAACTTCGACCGAGAGGTCAATCGACGAATTCAACTCGGCTGGGCAGCGTTCGGAAAATTACGTTACATCTCGTCAGGTATACCTTAAAACTTGAGAAAATTATTGTACAACCAGTGCGTTTTGCCAGTGATGACTTATAGATCTGAGACGTAGTCCCTCACTACTTAACGTATGAGGAAGTTCAAAGTCACTCAGCAAGCTATAGACAAGACTATGCTCGAGGTTTCCTTGCGTGATAAACTTAGAAATGAGGAAATCGTTACCCACACACAGTAGAACCAAAGTGACTGACATAGCCTAATGGATTAGTAAGCTGAACTGGCAATGATGCGGCTATATAGCTCGAAAAACCGACAATCGATGTGGAAAAAAGTTCTTGAGTGGCAGCCTCGTACCGGTAGGAGAAGTGTAGGGCGGCCTCCACTAGATGCAGTAGTGACCTTGTTAAACATGCAGGAAGTGGATGGATGCAGGTGGCTTAATGCCGTGATTTGTGGCATTCCTCGAGGGAGGCATATGTTCAGCAGTGGACTTGTGAAGGGCTGTAATGATGATGATGAATGTTGGATGAAGTTAATACACTTTAGAGGCTTCCTTCCGTTAAACAGAATTTACTTTTTTGACGATAGAAATAGTGGTCACTGTATCAATATAATTTAGTTTCTATGGATTACCAACTTCACGAAATCTGCGGAATCCTTGACCGTTTTCAAGTGTTATTTTATAAATAATATTCTCCGTCCATAACTTCTATATTCTCAACAAATCTAATAAAATATATCTAAGTTCTTTTATTTCTTTATGTTCCCATGTATTTTATCCTTTTTTCTTTTCATTTTATCTCTTCTAAATATATCATAATTTAAAAATTGGTGACTATAATCACCATCGACAGGTAAAGCAAAAATTTTTGTGGGGACTACAGTCACCGCAGACAGTTAAGTAGTTAGGGTTGTAGCAAGAATGGGTATGCCCTACCGGGGTAAGACCACGCTCTTAAAGAATGTCAGCCTAAAATAGCAGATATGTTTCGTGTGGTGAGTGTAAAGAACCGGAGACCCTTTTTACCGGAAACGAGGCATACTATCTTTGTCCTCAGGGGTAACAACAACTCATCTGTATTTTGATTTTTAATCGAGGATAAATGTAGATGTCTATGTGCCACGGCATAAACTTCCCATCAGGTAGTGGATCCTCAAACTGTGTGCTAGTTTGTAACACTTATTCTATAAAAAAAGGTTGTTTCTTTTCTCCAGTAGAACCGACCCATTTGTGCTACAATGATTATATAGCTGCAGTATGTAGTATTCATATAAATATTTGAAACTAGACGAGTAAGCGGGTCGTTAAGTGCTACTTACATAATTACCTGTTATTTTAGTTACTAAAACAACCACCCACGCTCTCGTTTTACACAATTTACATAATTTCAGGCTCACAAAATGCAGCATGTGCTTCATTTGCGTCTACTGCGCACGACTAAGAATACAGGCTCATAATCAAGTTCTGGAGAAAATTTGTGAATACAAAGCGTTATCATCGAACTATCCTTTAACAAACCAAATTTGTCTTAAAGTGAAATTCAATAAATGCTCTAATGCAGTGCACAAGCCTTCTTTCCGAAAGGTTAGTTAATTAGTTAATGGTTACAGATTACTAATTGTTCACGATGCAAGCCATGTGTTAATGAATGAATTTTGTGAAATCAAAAAAAAAACATTATAAAAGTTCATATAATTACGTGGAGATTGAATAATAATGCAAAGTATTTAACACAGCAATTTGTTATTTTACTCGTATCCACAATTATTAGGTAAAAAAAACAATGCTCTATGGGTCTGCCTATCCAATTTTGTTAAGGGTGTCCAAAAAATTACGAATTCAACGGTATTCTTATTTTTGTTCTACCTTTAAAAATGACTGAAATATTGATCTTAACTGAGTAAAGTGGTGTTTTACGGTATGGACGACCGCTTTACTTCGCATCGCGATGTGTCGTCACAAATCGACACGTCAAATCCACCAGTAGTCCTTATTGTTATATTTTTCTTATTCTCTCCAAATTTATTACTCCATATTGTTCTGGTTTATTTATTTATTTATTTAACACCAACAAGACATACACTAACAAAAGCATAATATTTTTGCAAAAATCATTAAAACTAAGTGTTGATTTAATTACAGGTGTTACACACATTTCATAAATAGAAAAATAGACACAAGTAGACATATGCAGTAAATTAATTGAATACAAGAATTAAGAGATCAATAAATATATCAGAATTTAGTATTATATAATTATTTAAATTAAATCATGCATTGATTCCACTATTGTTATTAACATTAGAAATTTTATAAACGTTAAACATAACAAAAATAAAATAATTAATAAATGATAATATACAATCATTACTTAATCACAATTTAGCTTTTATATTACTAGTAAGAAAAACAATATAATTTTACTGTGAATTACAATTATTTGAAGAATATAAATGTAATAAAATTTCCAAAGATTATCTGAAAATATGTCAATATCAACTTTTCTATCTTTATGTTTATTATCAGTATTCAATATGGCACTAATACAATTCTTATGTGATAATTTATATATAGCATTATAACTCAACATCAATCTATTAATCGGAGAATAGCGCGCTTGACGAGAACGTGTGCTCTTTTCTACGAATGGTATTAAAGACAACGGCCTTTTTGACTACAATGGGGTACGAAAATTTAATTTGGCTAGTAAATAAGAAATATCAATGACGCCATTCACCAACTTATACAAGAAAATAAGATCAAGGAGCTGTCTTCGATTCGAAAGTGGCTGAAGGTTAAAGTAATTTAGCCTATCTTCGTAAGTTCTAAGAGTTTTAACTAGATTATATTGTACGATAAATGCAAAAGAAATCTCTTTTGTATCCTTTCGATTCTGTGTGAGTAAATATTAAAGTGGGGATTCCATACTACGCTGCAGTATTCCAAGATACTTCGTACCAAAGCTGAGTAAATAATTATTTTAGTGCACGTATCCCTGAATTGCTTACAGTTACGGAAGAGGAAGCCAAGAGTCCTAAAACCCTTATTGACAACATTATCGATGTGAATTTTATAACGAAGCTTATTGTCAAGCGTAACTCCTAAATCGCGTATGTGAGGAACTTCAGACAGAATACGACCATCAATGTAATATGTTGTTGCAAGAGATGTTTTCTTTGTAGAAAATCTTATAACATGATATTTGTCAGCATTTAGTGTCATACCGTTGTTACGACACCATAATGTCAAGTTATTTAAGTCTTCCCGTAAGGATTCTGCATCAGAATTTGAGGAGACAGGTCTAAAGATATTTAGGTCGTCAGCGAATAAATAAAACTTAGAATTCTCAAAGCAATTATTGATGTCGTTGATGAAAATGTTAAACAACAAAGGCCCAAGATGAGATCCTTGAGGTACGCCAACAACAGTTGACGACCGATTGGCAAGATATGACTTAAACCAGTCCAGCAAAGGGTTTGCTATACCTATCCTTTTGAGTTTGATAAGTAAAATAGAGTGATCAACCTTGTCAAAGGCCTTACTGAAATCTGTGTAGATTGCATCAACGGATTGGCCAGTATCAAGATATTCAGTAATGTCTTCCACAAAGGAATCAAGGTTAGTTACTGTTCATCGAGCCTTCACAAACCCATGCTGTTCAGATGTAACAAATTATTTAAAGTGCCATGAAATAACGGGACATATAAATTTCTCAAACACCTTTGCAAAAATAGAAATAATGGAAACAGGTATATAATTTTTAGCATCCCCTTTGTCTCCGGTTTTGAACAAAGGTAGCACAAGGGCTTCTTTCCATAAAGTTGGATATGTACTAGTCTTAAGAGATCTATTGATTATCAGTGCAATAGGCAGGGCCATTGCGTTAGCGCAATTGCGTACAAATATTGATGGAATGCCATCTGCTCCAGCTTCTTTCCTAAAGTCAAGTCTTTTTAAAACATTGTAAACCTGGTCCATTGTATAAGATATATAATCAAGGTACCCATTGCAACAAGGGTTCATAAGATTAGGACTAGTATCGAAGTTTTGAATATTATTATTGCGACTGTATACTGATGAAAAATGACTAGCAAAGACATTATAAATGTCTGTTCCATTAGAAACAATTTATTACCGTCTTTAATTTTAGAAGGATACGAACTTTTAGCTTTCTTTTGTTTTAGGAATGACCAAATCAATTTTGGGTTTGACTTTAAAGAGAGTTCAAGGCGTTCTCTATACTTAGCGTAGGAGTATGCTAGCATCTCCTCACATCTTCTTTTCAGTAAGTCAAAAGAGAGTTTATCGCGAGGATTGTTATATTTGCGAACTTTCATCCTATATTTATATTTTTCTTTAATACATTTTATCAGACACGGAGTAAACGTTGTCATGTTATTTATTTATCAGTAACCTTTATTTTTTGTTTTCTTTTTTAATTTCTGTTATATGACGCTCCTTGGAAATAAAAGTCCGATATAAGAAGATAAAATCCTGTAGATCATGCTATACCTTTATGCAAAATTTCATCAAAATCAGTTTGGTCGCAAATATTCAATGCGTGTAGCATTGAATATTTGCGACCATTGCATTTTCAAAACAGAATAGGTACCAACTACCAACGTAATACCGCAATCAGTTTATTCAAAAGTAAGTCAAAGTAAAACTAGGACCATATGTTTGCAACCACTGACGAACTACGTAATCAACAAAATTTCTTCACGTGTCACTAGATACTAAATAACAGTACGAGTTGATCAATACTCACTCCATTATAAAGTTTAAGTAATTTATTTCATTTTATGTCGTTGTAAATTATGTGCAACTTCGTGGTTCGGACAGTTAATACCTACCTATGTATTACTGCCTAATTACTAATCAATATTAAACCTGTATACTTTTCGTAATCTTTTATTAGTAACTTACCTTAAGAACTTTATTCCACGCATTTCTGATGATAAAAAATCATAATTTTCTGACAAATACTGCGCAACCATAAAAATATCCACTTTTGGCAGATTATCTGACTGTCTTTCTTCAAAGCCCGCTTCCATTTACTTTTATTTACAGCACTACTCACCGTGACTATACATATAGATACAATTATATAAAAGCTAAATGTTCAATACGTTAGTTTATAAATAAAATAAAATAGGTAGTTTTTTTGTGATTCACAGTTTACAAAAATGTCTTATTTAATTACAAATAAAGTTTAGTCTGTAATCAGCCTCACGGGCATACAAATGTCAAATATTATTAATAGTTAATTGACTACATTATTCATAATAATAGATGAGATTATTAGATTAAATTATTCATGTTAAATAATACTGATTACATTGGATTAGATTATTCATATTAGATTAGATTGTTCATAAATTATTAGTCCAAAATTATTATATAGTCGGTGAGTTTATTATAATCATTATGTCATATAATACAGTCAACCGGACATTAACTCTGACATTCGATATAATATGTAGGTAAACGACCGTATACTGCGTGCGGTTAGTACTGAACCTAGCAAGTACCTATAGCGCGTTCGCTCTGTCGAATTGTGACGTCACGTCACAGAGAACGAGCGGGTAAAATTTAAATAATAAAATTGCGAATATTCAAATCGATATAACTTTTGTATTTCTGCACCAATTTGGATGAAACAAAAACTATTGCTATGAATATGAAAATATCATAAACATAGCTTTAAATCTATATATGTTTATTGTCAAATTAGCACATGTTGGTGTGACCCATTATATTAATAATTAATTAAGTAAAAAATAAACGACGAATCCGTAGCGCAGTGGCTTAGCGCTTGGCTGCGGCAACTGCACTGTACCGTGTTTATATGCCTTAAAACAAATACTTTGCGCCTGTAAAGAGAAAGAGTAAAATAATAATAATTAATATTTTAACCAACTTCATAAAAGGAGATACCTTCTCAATCGCCAATTCGTCTGTATTTTTTTATGTGTGTTACCTCAGAAATTTTTTCTAGGTGAAATAATTTTGATAATTCTTTCTTCTTTGAAAGGTGCTGCTTCTCATGTGATTTCATATAAATTTGATCAAGACCTGACCAGTAGTTTTTGAGCTATCCTTAATAATGCGTTTTAATCGACTTCGACTACATTGTTGATGTTCTCATTTTATTTATATTGAAGTCGGTTGTACAAAATTTTGAATTTTATCACTACTATATTACAGTTGATTAAGGTAGACATATAAAGATGGAGAGGACGCCACTAATTCATAACTATATTTTATGTTAGAAGATACTTACGTTTTAAGTAGAAAAAATACTATGTACAAATCGCTAGGAGTTACAACTCTCAGATATCGTTTACTAACAGTAGCTTTCAAAATTAGTTCTCATTATTGTTTATTATTGTAGATATTTTTTTCCTTTTTTTTTGAAAAACGTTACTCCCGCACTAGGATTTTCTCCTGTATTGTAGAGGCGGTTTACAAATACAGATTGCACAAGAACAAACATCCAGACCCAGAACAATTATTTGTAGGCCATACAAATACTTGTACCGCGCGGGATTCGAACCCGCGCCCCCAGTGCAGAAACTCATTGTTAAGCCACTGCGCCACGGAGCCGTCAATAAATAAGCAGTAAATATTTATAATTGGGTAACTACATAATTAAAAATTAAAAATTTTGTACAACCGACTTCAATATAAATTATTAAGAATAACTCAAAAAGTATTAATTAGACCTTAATCAAATTCATATGGAACCACAAGAGAAGCATCATCTTTCAAATAAAAAAAGAATTGTCAAAATCGATTTATCCACTAAGAAGTTAGGAGGTAGCACACATAAAAAAATATACAGTCGAATTGCGTACCGGCTCCATTTTGAAATCTGTAGAAAATGAATAACTTCGAATTTAGTTATACAATAAAATTCTTACCAAAATGTGACTTGACAGGGATATTATCTTTTGCAATATGTAGGGAAAATCTAATTTAAATGTCACCACATTATTGTGGAAGGTTTAAGTCCACGGATCGAATAGCTGTTTTAGTTGTTTTTTTTAATCTTCGGATTTGAATTGCTTGCCACAAATATGTTTTAATGCGAGAAACTTTTCAATTGGTACAAGTGGCAAGTCTTTATTCTCAACAAATTTCACCCATGATAAAATAACATAAATAGTACAAAAATCTCATTTTTATATATTTTTATTGAACAAATAGTACGTAAGAAGCCCCGATTGATAATAAAGTTTCTAACTATATCCACCTGGTATCATACTCGTAAATAACTACGGTACTACTACTGCGTGAGATGAGTGAAGAGATCCGAAGACCATTTAATTAACGTTATCGCCCCTAAGAACTAAGATGGAATGCATCTTACTCCTCTGGGTTGATAACGCATCTACATTTTGATTCTTAATCGAGGATAGGCTTACACATCTATAGGCCACAGCATCCGCTTACCATCAGGTTGAATGTTATGTTCGTTTGTCACCCTTATTTTATATATCAATATTATTATGTTAAACCTAAAACTTAAAAATCATATAGTCTTACTAGATACTTGAACAGTGTTAAGAAAGCTAGCTGAATTTTCTCATTGAATGGCTAACATAGCTTATTTTAGTGTAAATATGGATAAATCACACCTATGTTAGCTTATGAGATAAACCCTTGCCTTAACATTTCATAGGACGGGAGCAATAAAGTCCGCTCTTCAGTCGGGGCGGGTATTGAACTCAAGTTTTTTTTATATGATTGAGCCAAGCTGCAGCTATATTATGTATGCAGGATGAGTGTGTCGACTTATCCGGGATAGAACAACTCTATGCTTTCAAAGAATACCCACCAGCATGAAATAGCAGAATAAAATTGCTGTGTTTTGTATGTTTAGTGACGGGAACTGTAAACCCTTTTACAAGTAAGATTCAAGTATAAATTAGCCTTTACAAAGCACTATTCCATCAGCAATTGGTCTGTGTGCTCGCTTGTTACCCTTATTCTATAAAAATTTTACCATTTTTCAAATATAATACTAGTAGCCAAATTTTTAATATGCTTATAAATTCCGAAAAAGTTTATTTTTATGAAATTATTAAAAAATACATTTTTACGAATATTTCTGATGAGAAAATATATTATTATGGGAAATCACAAGTAATCTATAATCCTATAATGGAGTTTAAATAATATGAGCACACTCATCGTAAGCTCCATTTAGTAAAAGGCGCGTCAGTATGCTCGTTAGGCCCGCCACATACGTACGGAATTCCGTTTCGATATTCCGATTCGGAATTCTGATCGCAGCAAGTCCATATAAAATCTATGACCCGTCACACACGTACGGTAGTTTTTCTTTCGAAAATTTGAGGACTAAACGAGATTTCGTATGTGCGTGGCCGACCCGTTCGAAATTTCGAAACAGAATCCCAAAACGGAATTCCGTATGTATGTGGCTGGCTTAAGAGTGCGAGTTATCGTTCTCCCACGTAAGCCAACTTTCGAATTGTCAACAAAGTTTCTTACAGCAACACTGCCCTACGTAGCTTACTTTAAAGACAGAATTATATATAGGTAATACAACAAAGAGATCCTACTTGTGATGTAGATAATGCAACAGGATAAGGCCAATTCTGATGTAGAAAATACAACAGGAGATAGCATTAATTGTTAAAAATAATAAAAGCGTGAGAGCGGATATTCAACTTACTCTTTTGCTTACGCAATTAATGATTATCTGTAATAATACAGCGTAACGCACTATACATTGAGTATAGATCAATTACAGTCGTACCACACCGTAACAAGTCCCCGCCACAATCACACACCAGTGTAATGTGAGAGACATAATTGCATAATATTAAACAGTGGTAGAGCCACGCGGCAACTTTTGCTGTCGCACGGATGGGCCGGCTCGAACCGGGGTGGTACCACGACCTCACAGAATACCAGCGTGAAGTAGAGGTTTACCTTTGTGTTTCGCTTGGTGAGTGCAGGTGGCCGGAGGCCCTTTTTACTGGAAATGAGGCATTCCATCTTAGTCCTCACGGGTGGCAACGCATATGCATTTTGATTCGCAAACGAGGATAGATGTACATGTCTATGGGCCGCAGCAACCACTTACCATCAGGTGGACTGTGTGCTCGTTTGTCACCCTTATCATATAAAAAAAAAAAAAAAAAAATAAAAAAAAAAAAAAATAACACCAAAGTCGGCAAACCAACAGCAACACTACATATATCTGTGTAACACAGAACAGTCTCTCACATGTGGACCTCAATTCCTTAATCAAATTAACTAGTAACCTTATTGATTGCTCATATTTATTAAGAAAATATAATTTTACAATAAAAAATAAGTATCTATTCCGCCCCTCTGGCGTTCAAGCACTTCATAATAAAAATTATAAGTAATTAAATTAATTTTTTTTTACAACCGACTTCAATATAAATTAAATAATTTATTAATGATTTTATTAAACCGTTCGACAGATTTCGACAAAATTTAAATTACACCACCTGGAAGGTAAACCCTTTAAAACAAAAAAAAATATTTTCAACATTGGTTCGGGCGTCTTCGAGTAATCATACATAAAAAAATCCAACGAATTGAGAACTTCCTCCTCCTTTTTTGAAGTCGGTTAATAAGTATTTGTATCATATACCACGGAGAACCAGGGTAGCTCAAAGGCTAAGCGATCGCTGTAAATTTCACAGTACTCGAGCAACCCATGTTCAATCCCCGCTGGCCCAGATGAAGTCGTTAGTTGCAATTTCAAGTGCCGATTTTCCACGTGGTCGGTGGTGAATGAAAACATTATAGAGAAACCTATATGTCTAAGAAAAAAAAACGCATTTCGGAGACATGTCTACCAAAAAGCGTTGAGCTTGCGCAGAAGGCCTATGCCCAGGAGTTGGACGTACATAGACTTTAATATTTGTACTAAGAAAAGCAAACGAAACCTACACTTTGAGTCGATTGGCAATCCGAAATATTTATTACGACAATAGTAACTTTTGTAATTTTGACAACTTCAACTCAGAAGTAGAAATATTTAGCACTTCCTTATTTCAAGTTGAACGCCTTATGTATAAAAAGATTAATGCTATAAATCAAAGGTTAAAAGCTCGTACATTTTAAAGATAATTATATTAATATAATTTTATATTCAGCAGTATTAGTAAAATTTGTCTTATTCCACTTAAGGTCATTACAAATACGATTATTCTCAACACTATAGGTCTATAGATTTCTATCTTACTGTATTTTATAACTGGTATATTTATATGACTCCTTCTAGCCAATTTAAAGAAAAAATACAAAAAACAGCGATTACTCAAAAGACGTTGTTGTGGAAAATTATGTAACAATCTATAGGGTGGCCTTTGTTTAGCAGTAGCAAACTATCGATAGTCTATAATGAACGAATAAATGTCCCCACTGTGAAAAAACTTATGAGATGTTGCGCCTCGATTCTCACAAGTAGACTAATACTACAAGGCGTTCTATCTCAGTCTGCAAAGGTGACAACGCATCTGCATTTTGATCGTATCGCATCCGCTTACCATCAGGTGCACTGTGTGCTCGTTTGTTACGGCAAGTGGACATCTGCAGTTTGTCACTTTTATCTTATAAAAAAAATTCAAATGTTAAATACTACCTACACAGACATAGGATTAGCATTTGCGTTATTTACAATGACTTTATTGCTGGTTTCGTAGCATAATTTCTAAATACAATTTACGTTCGGAAAAGTTTAACAAAGTGTCCATGTAAAATACGACTCGAAATTACAAACGCGTGAGTTTTACGACCCCAGGTGCTGCAGTCTCTTATAAGTCGCCGCTATTTTTTCAAGCGGAAATTTTTCTTTTAATTTTTAGCTCGGCTGGGGATATAAAAGTAAATATTACTGGTAAATTAAAAGCGTCTAACGTTTTAGAATTACTAAAAGAATTACCAGATATTATTTTTTATTAAATTGAAGTAATATACAAACTTACAGTTCAGCTGATGGTAAGTGGCTACTGTAGTCCATGGACACCTGCAACGATCATTAATTAAAGAAGGCTTTAGATACGTTGACACCCATGAGAACTTAAATGGAATGCTTCTTCACCGGTAACAATGGTCACCGGATCACGTCACTCACTATACAAATATTCTGTGCGAGCTTGGTTTTTTCTCGGATGAGCTGATCTATTCGCGTGCAGCCATTATTCACTGCAGTCTAATTCTACCACGTAAAAATACGTTTTGCCTAAGGATTTGAGAAATCCCAGTCTCAGGTTTGCCACGATGATATACTTCTTTACCTAAAGGGCCTACCACGTGGTAGGCCGTCACATCAAACTGCAGCAAATAATTATCCCATTATACAATTACAGCGTGAAATACGTGTGCGAACAGATTACAGTTAATGTTACCATTACAGCCTATTAAAGCCCACTGTTGAACATAGGTGTCCCCCATAGATTGTCTCATGGAGGGGACTTTTGAACAGCAGTTTATTTTTAATTTTAGTTGATACTAGTGATTTTCTCCGGCTTCGCACGGTTGATTTCTGGATCTCAACAACAACGACACGTACAGGGTCCAATTGTGGATCTAAACTATTCTCTAATTAACTTAAGCACACAGAAAATTTGACGTTTAGAAGGAGTTTAGCCACATACACAAGAACAGAAGAATTTTACAACATATAATATACACTTATTATACATATAAACCATGTAACATTACTTGTGGTAGAGCAATGCTGCAGCTATATTAGTAGTATAGTTGTAGCACGAATGGATCGGCTTAAGAGGCACAGGACCATGCTCTCACAGAAAACTAGCTTAAAAAAGCAGCTTACCACGGCTGCGTTTCGTATGGTGAGTTTAGGGAACTGGAGACCCTTTTTAAGGGTTAAGAGGTATTCCATCTTAGTCCTCACAGGTGACAACGCATCTACATTTTGATTCTTTATTCAGAATAGATGTAGATGTCTATGAGTCACAGCAAGCACTTACCATCAGTTGGACTATGTGCTCATTTGTCACCTATCTTATAAAAAAATCTTCCTCTTAAATAACTTAAGAAGATACTACGGCCCGTCTCCTGATTTGTTTCCCTCTATCGCCTCTAACAACACCCACGGGATTATATGAAATAGTGGATATTCTTATACCACCACTACATGGCAGATTTTAGTTACAGTTTTTTTTAAATATATTGTTTACACTCGTTTAGCATTCATAAATCATAAACATTGTTGGCTGTGAATAATTGATATGGAATTTTGCAACCGCTCTTGTTGATCTTCGATAACGTTTATAAATAGTTGTAAAGTACTTTAACTATATAATACTGTATTTAATAATATTATGGACACTAGACAAAAAATTCTATAGAATTTCTTTTTGTGGTTCCATTGTTATGATGTGATTAAAGCGGCATTTCTTTCTTTTGGTAAAACTTTACACCCTGTTGTACTTTTGACTGCCTCGTAATTCTAGTGATCATAAAACGACTGC
The DNA here is from genome assembly GCA_963668995.1 of Parnassius mnemosyne. Lineage (NCBI taxonomy): Eukaryota > Metazoa > Arthropoda > Insecta > Lepidoptera > Papilionidae > Parnassius > Parnassius mnemosyne. Next base: position 4,367,315 of record CAVLGL010000001.1, on the reverse strand, counting down.
TGATAAAGAGTCTCGGAAAAACTTCAGTCAAATAGTGATTGTTTCGATGAACTATGCTGAAGAACACCAATCAGCGAAAATACCTGTCTTATTTTCTAATGCTTCCACAGAATACAGTAGCATAGATTAAAAAATAATTTCCTCCAAACCAAATTTCGGTCACGACGGCCAGTCTTAATATAAACTAGCCATCTGTGCAGGACATTATATACCCGAGGGTATGTGCAAGCACAGGTGCACTCCCTATTCACTCACACTTATAGTCCGATGGGACGGTAATGCAACACGACCGGAGAGAGAACAGGCGCAGGACTAACGGATTTACGTGATTTCTGAGGCACGAGGGTAAATCACCGTTAACTTCCTGAATCACCCAATTTATTTTGGCTCGATCCGGGATTTAAACGCAGCATCTCATGATCAGTAACCGCAATTACAAACGATATTGCTGACCTTTAGCCATAATAAACGGGACGATGATTTTTCTTACATAACTTCTTCGTTCTTTATATTTTATATGAAGATCATAAAGAGCTTTATTTCCTGGTTCTAAATTTAAATGTATCCAGATCCGTCCATTAAAACTTGGCGTGAGGCGTTGAGCGGTACTCATAAGATTGGTGTTTTACGATCGCTCAGCTGCAGATCTTATAATATAACGTAGTGTTTATGTTTTATGTGATTCTGAATAATTCAATTTGTATTTACCGTCATACGAATATCATAAGACGATAAATTTGAATATGAAAATAGTAATATGAATTGCTCTTTTTAATTCTTCAAAATCGACAACGGCTGCCTCATCGGTTGTAACCGCGGGAGTGCGATCATGAAGTCATCACTGTAAAACATGAGTTTTTCAACTGTCGGGATCTAAACTCTAACCAGAGACTTCAATTTATCATCATCATCATCATCACAGTCCTTCACAAGTCCACTGTTGAACATAGGCCTCCCCCAAGGAATGCCACAAAGCACGGTCCTGAGCCACCTGCATCGATCGACTTCCTGCATATCTTACCAGGTCGTCACTCCATCTAGTGGGGGGACGCCCTACACTTCGTCTGCCGGTACGAGCCCGCCACTCGAGAACCTTTTTTTCCCCAACGTTTGTCGGTTCTTCGGACTATATTGCCGGCCCATTGCCACTTCAGCTTACTAATCCGTTGGGCTATGTCGGTCACTCTGGTTCTACTGCGGATATCCTCATTTCTGAGTTTATCTCGCAGAGAAACTCCGAGCATAGACCTCTCCATAGCTCGCTGAGCGACCTTGAGCTTCCTCATCCGGCCAGCAGTGAAGGACCACTTCTCAGTTCCGTTATTCATCACTGGCAACACGCACTGGTTGTAAAGTCTTGTTTTCAAGTTTTGAGGTATACCTGACGAGAAGATGTGCCGTAATTTCCCGAACGCTGCCCAACCGAGTTGAATCCGCCGATTGACCTCTCGGTCGAAGTTGGACTTACCTAGTCGGACTATTTGTCCCACGTAAACAAACTCGTCAACAACTTCGAGCTTAGTGTCCCCAACATCTAACGGCATAGGTGTGACATAGACATTAAACATGATCTTTGTTTTGTCCATGTTCATCTTAAGACCTATCCGTTAGGAAGCACTATTGCCGTCATTGAGCATAGTGCTTAGGTCTTCCAGCGATTCTGCCATAAGGACTATATCGTCGGCAAATCGAAGGTGAGTGATGTACTCGTCATTGATGTTGATACCGTAACATTTCCTGTCCAGAAGCTTGAAAACGTCTTCCAATGCAGCGGTGAATTGTTTCGGGGATATGACGTCACCCTGTCTTACACCTCTCTGCAATTGGATAGGTTTCGTACTTTGGTTCTGTACTCGGATATCCATCGTAGCCCTACTGTACAAGCACTTCAGCACTTCGATATCCGACAGTTCACTTGGCACCGCTGAAGGGACTGCAGCACCGCCCAAATTTTGACGAAATCAAAGGCTTTCTCATAGTCAACATACGCCAGACATAGTGGCAAATTCTACTCCTCTGACTTTTGTACAATTTGCCGAAGGGTATATATGTGGTCTATGGTACTAAAGCCTTTTCGAAAACCGGCTTGTTCGGGAGGCTGGAAGTCGTCAAGTCTGCGCGCGAGACTACTCGTAATGACTCTCGAAAACAGCACGTAGACGCGGCTCAGAAGGGAAATCGGTCTGTAGTTCTTCAAGAGAGCGTTGTCACCTTTCTTGAAGAACAAGACCACCGCACTTCTGCTCCACGCCTCCATTGTAATGCCACCATGGAGGACGGAATTAAAAAGCTTCTGAAGGAGTTCAAGTACCAGTTTTCCACCCGCTTTCAGAAGCTCCGCTGTAATTCCATTCTCGCCTGGGGCCTTGCCGTTTTTAAGGTGGTGGAGAGCCATTCTACTCTCGCTTAGACTGACGTCCAGGATATCATCGGAATAGTGTCGGATAAGACTCGCACTTGGATCGTTACTCACACTTGCGTGTGGCTCCAACGATGACGTGTACAGCTGCCCATAGAAACTCTCAATCTCACTCAAAATCTCAGGTGCCCCAAAAAGGATGCTGCCACATTCTGTATTTAGCTTTGACAGTTGGCTCTTTCTGGCAGACAGATCTCTGGCAAAGACTTTGGAGCCTTGGTTTCGCTCGATCGCTTCTTCAATACGAGCTGTATTGAAGTTGCGTAACTCCCGCCGCATGCATTTGGAGATCTGTCTGTTCAGTTGACTGTATGCTGTCAAATCTGTTGAAGAGTGTAGCTTCATCTTCCGTCTAACAGCCATGACATTAAGAGTGTGATCGGAGAGTTTTGGTGTTCTTCTGCAGCGGGTCTTGCAGAACTTAGCTCCGACTGCATGGACAGTTTCCGAGAGCTTGTCATTCATATCGTCCACTTAAATGCAGTCTTCTAGGCACTGAAAACGGTTTTGTAACTCGAGCTGAAAGGTTTCGGGACTTTGGAACAGAGCACGAGGGGGACGGAGCGTTGACTTCATTAGACAAGACCTCTCCAACTTAACGTTTAGGTTCAATGTGCCTCTAAGCATTCGATGATCGCTGCCCGTTTTCACCCTCGCGATGACTGAGATATCACTGAACAGTTGTCGCCTGGTCGTCATAATGAAGTCAATCTCATTTTTTGTCGAACCATCGGGGCTCGACCAGGTCCACTTTCTGTGGTACCACTTCTGGAAGAAAGAGTTCATCATAAAGGGTCCCTCTTTCTCCATGAAGTCCGCTAGCTGCTGGCCCCTTGGGTTCCGTTGCCCTATTCAAAATTTCCCTACTTTCAGCTCACCATTCTCTCTTGTGCCTAGTTTTGCATTGAAGTCTCCCATTAACACCGTATATTGGGTTTTGGAGGAATGCATAGCTCTAGAGATATCCACATACATTTGCTCCACCTCCTCATCGGGGTATGCCGAGGTTGGTGCTTAAACCTGTATGACCTTCAGCGAATACCGTATAGTGATTCTGAGTATAAGGTACGCATCCCTCGTCGACACACTCTCAATATTCACAACGTTGTTAAAGAGAGATTTGTGGACGATAAATCCGACACCTTCTTCGGTCAGATGGTCGCCCTCCCGGTAATAGAGTAAGTTGCCGGATTCGAGGATTACCGTTTCCTCCCCCTCTCTTCGGACTTCGGATAATCCTATAATATAACTTAGCGTAACTTGTCTATCTCTTCTTCCAGCTCCACAATCTTCTCGTCAGTCCTCAGGGTGCGTGCGTTGTATGTTGCCAGGTCGAATCGTCGTAGGTGGCAACCGAACCTCCACCGGAGATTCTTAGCACCCCCTGCCCCGCCGTTGCCAATGTTAAGACATTATTTGGTGGTAGGTAATTGTGTTCATTTTGTCTAGGAATCTATCTAGGTAGGTACCAGTGTGTTTCCTGTATCTGCTGCCACTATGTTGTTGTCTGCAGGGTATGGAGATCCAGTATGTTTCCAGGCTGTGAGGTACCTTATCTTAGTCCTCAGAGGTTACAATGTATCTGCCTTCATTGTTTTGAATTGGCTGCATGTGCCTTTGCACTGCAGTAGCCATTTACCATCAGGTGAAACGAAAGTTTTTTTGTCCCTTAAAATTTATAAATAAAAGAATAACGATTTGTAAGTATAAATAGGATTAAAGACCTATAATATTACAAATCAAAGCAACACACGACATATGTCGCCTAAGATATTTGACCCTTTAATATTCGAAGAAGTCGAACGAGTTAGCAAACTTTTTGCTTGTTCTTGAAACTTCAACTACAAAAGTATTTCGTTTGTCTTGTCTGAACTTGTCTGTAAATATATGAAACTGCATCTAAGTATATGCAATTGCAATAATCTATTTTTTTATAGGATAAGGGTAAAAAACAAGCCCACAGTCCACCTGATGGTTAGTGGTTGTTGTGGCCCATAGACGTACATCTATCTTCGATTACGAATCAAAATGCAGATGCGTTGACACCCGTGAGGACTAAGAAAGAATGCCTCGTTTCCAGTAAAAAGGGTCTTCGGTTCTCTACACTCACCATACGAAACACAGCAACGTTAAGCTGTTATTTTACGCTGGTATTCTGTGGTCCTTCCCCGGTCGAGCCGAACCATTCGTGCTACAACCATAACATAGCAGCAGCATGGCTCTACCATTTTCATTTACTCTTTTTTTGATCAAATTTCTGTCACAGTGGCCAGTCTCAACAAAGGCGACCCACCACTCTATTCCTTCACTCTCGAAGTCCGGTGGGGTTACTGCCAGACTACTGGAGAGATATCAGGTACAAGATCAACTGCTTCACGTGTTTCTGAAGCTCGGTAGTGAAACACTGTCAATATCCTGCTTCCGAGATGCTACTGACAATTTCTTCATGGAAATGTCTAATAAATGATTATGACCCGATTTCGGGGTTAAGCCTAACTAAACAAGCCTAACAGGTTGTCAATTATCAATTTCATTGGTCTTTTGATATTAGATAGACAAATTTAATGGATAATCTCCTGATGGAAATTGCCCCTTACAATGTAAGGACATATGGAATCAAATTCAACTATGGAGGCCACTTTTACGTTGTTACACCTAAAGGTTTTTTTTTATAGGAGAGGGGGCAAACGAGCATGCGGCTCACCTGATGGTAAGTGACTACCACCGCCCATGAACAACCGCAACATCAGGGGAATTGCAGAAGCGTTGCCAGCTATTTAAAAAGGAGTAGGCTCTTTTCATGAAGGTTCCTAAGTCGTATCGGTCCGGAAAAATCGCTGGTGGTAAACTATTCCACAAGGAAGTTGTGCGAGGAAGAAAACATCTTCTAAATCGCACAGTGGTGGACCGCCAATCATCCAAATGGTGTGGATGGTATCGGGAGTTCTGCCGCGATGTACGTTCGTGAAATTTGGCAGGTGGGATTAATCCGAACAATTTCTCAGAGTACTCCCCGTGGTAAATGCGAAAGAAAATGCTAAGAGATGCAACATCTCTTCGCAAAGCCAATGAGTCGAGCCGATCGGAAAGGACTCGGTCGTCGATGATTCGAGCCGCTCTGCGCTGGATGCGGTCAAGTGGAAGGAGCTGTGAGGCCGAACCTGCGCCTTGTAAAGTTGTAGGCGTTGAGCCGGCATGAAATACTGTCCTGCTCTGCTGAGCACGCCAAGCTTTTTAGAGGCCAATTTGGACTTCTCTTCCAAGTGACCACGTCACTCGATATGTCGATGCCGAGAATTCCGATACTGGCTGAGGCAACAAGGGAAGTACGTTGAAACTGAGGAGATACGACAAAGGGGTTCTTTTTAGCGGTAAACGCGCAAACTTGTGTCTTCTGAGGATTAAACTGGACTAGATTTAGTCGCCCCCAATTCGAGACTTTGTCGAGCAAAGACTCGACTTCAGACACAAGTTTGTTCCGGTACTCAGCGACGTTTTCCTGAGAAATATTGGCACGGCCGGTGTATAGAGCATCACCAGTGCTGTCATCCGCATAGCAATGAATGTTACCAGTTAGCAACATATCATTGATATGCAGAAGAAACAGCGTTGGTGATAGCACACAGCCTTGTGGAACACCAGCGTTAATAGGCTTGTAGTCAGAGCATGCACCGTCTACAACGAACTTGATGCTCCGATCTGCAAGGAAGCTGGTGATCCAATCGCACAATTTCTCGGAAAGCCCATAGGAAGGAGCTTCGAAAGAAGCGCTTTGTGCCTAACCCGATCGAAGGCCTTCGCAATGTCCAGACTAACGGCCAACGCCTCCCCCTTGGACTCTACTGCCTCCGCCCATCTATGGGTCAGGTAGACCAGAAGATCACCAGCTGATCGACCCCGAAGAAAACCGTATTGGCGGTCACTAATCAGCTGGTGATCCTCAAGGTACCGGATGAGCTGGCAGTTAATAATGGATTCCATTATTTTGGAGAACAAGGAGGTGATCGCGATAGGCCTATAGTTGGATGGGTCTGAGTGGTCGCCTTTTTTAGGGATCGGGTGGACAAAAGCTGTCTTCCATGAATTCGGGACTACGCCTTGGGAGTAGGAGTACCGGAAAAGACGCGTTAGGACCGGTGCCAACTCCGGAGCACACGTCCTCAGCACAATTGGGGGGATTCCGTCAGGCCCACTCGACTTCTGGATGTCCAGGGAGAGCAGTGCTTTGCGAACCGAGCGCTGTGAGAACAGCACATCCGACATGGAGCACTCACACCGCGGGATGGTCGGCGGTGTTTTCCCCCCGTCATCAAGAGTCGAATTGGATGCAAAAAGGGAGCCTAAAAGGTGGGCTTTGTCTTATGCGTATTGGGCCAGTGAGTTGTCCTTCCTGTGCAGAGATGGTAGTGATGGCTTCTTTTTAAGAGTGCTGGTGTTTACATCCCGAGTCGCCGAAGCCGCAGCCCAGGCTTTATAACACTCCTGCTTACTGCGTAATGCAGTCTTACAGGAGCGACCAAACCAAGGCTGAAATCTGCCTCTGATGGGTACCACAGATGATGGAATAAATAGTTCCATTCCTTGTAGCACCATATCAGTGACAGAGTCAGCAACAGCGCTGGGATCGTCCGGCGAGAAGCAAACCCGCCCACATGGGTAGGATGCAAAGAAAGACCGCATTCCGTCCCAATCCGCCGACCTGTAATGCCAAACACGGCGGCAACCTGCAGAAAGCAACCGCGAAAGGAGCGTGAGTGGCACCACACTCCGGATCAGACAATGGTCCGAAGAACCGAGAGGGACATCGACGGAAACCTGATATCCGTCCGGATGAGAGGTCAGCAGAAGGTCCAACAGGGAAGGTGTATGATCCTCTACATCTGGAATCCGCGTAGGCGAAGTAACCAGTTGTGTCAGACCATATGCCAATGCAAAGTCATAAACAGATCTCCCCGCATGATCGGTTAGACGTGAACCGAGCCATTCGGCATGGTGGGCGTTAAAATCGCCAAGGATCACGATCTCTGCGGATGGGACCTGTTGTAGCAAGGAATCTGTAGCCATTTGGACGTGGTCGATGAGTCGGTCTGTTTCGGCATTACCGCTATGGGACCTATAGAGGCACCCGTAGACGCGCGGATGGTCGTCGCTATCTACGCGTAGCCAAAGGATGGACAGGTCCGAACCTTCAAGACTGCCGAGGCGTCGAGAACAGATGTCCTCTCTGACATACACGCAAACTCCAGCCCAAGGCACAAAGGAATGCTCCAATTTGTACCCCGGGTAGGAGAGATACGAAATATTAGCCGGAGAGGAAACCTGCGTCTCGGTCAGAAAGAGCAAGGCCGGCTTCGCCGTCTCGAGATGGTAGTGGACGGCGTTTAGGTTAGAGTGAAGTCCGCTGATGTTGCAGAAATTCACGGATAGCGTGGCAGGGGTCGCCTTGGTGTTCTTGCTCAGTTTGCCCCTAGCCGTTATGCTTTTGAGAGGAATTTTGCCCCCCCCCCCCCCCAGAATACGCGGGGCAGCCTGAGCACCCACGCTCAGGATCGGAATAACATGGTCGTGGATGCTCAGCGAGGGATTCTCCAGGGGTACTGGTACCCTCCTGGGGTATTTCATCGTGTAATTCCGCTACCATGTTGTTGGGGGGGGGGGCAGAATTGGGCCTCCGGCCACCTGCACTTACCAGACGAAACGCAGAAGCAGAGCTTCTACTTCACGCCGGTATTCTGTGAGGTCGTGATACCAACCCGGCTCGAGCCGGCCCATACATGCAACAGCAAAAACTGCTGCGTGGCTCTACCACCGTTTTTTTTTTCTTCCTCTCATATTTAAGAGAGTTATAGAGCTTGTTGGTTGACTTCACATTTACTATGTAGTAGAAAAGAATTACTGCCTAGGAATCAATCTGGGCTGGTATTACCCTCTTATTTATTTCTACTTCTGTTGGTACCGTATACTGTACCACAGAATAAATAATATTGCTAACGTACAGAAGTTGCACTCTTTTGATGTTGACTGCTTGCCGACGTTTTAATAGCCTACAAAGTTATTATTAATCAGATAAATCGCGCACGCGAGCTAAATTAAACTTTATCGCTGCGCGCGATTGTCCGTATTATTTTGCATCTTTTCTCCTTACTACGTCACAACGGACTTTCCGTGGTTGCTGAGTAAAAAAATACATTGTGAAATGGTAAGTTACTTAGGTAAAGTACCTAATCTGACTATAATCGACCATATTATCTACTATGTGAGTTCTGTGATGCCCAACTCATGCAATATGCAAGGCCATTCGTCGGGAATCGCGATACTTGGTTCGTATATTATGTAAATATCGTAAACAACAAATCAACCCGAAATACGATTCCAAAGTCCAAACAGAAATATGATCGTAATCTACTTAGTTGAAAATCTTGTAAACAAAGTTTTGATTTCAGTATTTTGTGCCATTATAACTTAAATAATTTTAATTACAAAGACGAGTATAGATATGTAAGTAGGTACTTTGGTAGTGAAGTAAATTTGAACTTAGTTTTGTAATAAAGTATTTAGGCATTACTTCTGGAGTTAAATCATTACTTAATTATTTTTTTGCTATAAGGACCTATCTAACAAAAAAAAATAAATTTACCTTTCATTATCCTTCAGTAACTCAAAAATAGCCGTGTAGTGGCGGTCAAGAATATCCACTACCCCATAACCTCCCGTGGGTGTCGTAAAAGGCGACAAAGGGAAACAGCCAGGAGATGGGCAGCAGCATCTTCCTGATAATAGCCAAATTACAATAAAAAAACTGCGGTTGCCAACCCGCTCGCCAAGCGTGGCAACTATGGCAAATACCCCCCAATGATGAGAGCAACAAAAAAACGGCCCCCAGTCCCCGGCGGCCCCGCTATTCCTGGCTACGGTGGCGACCATGGTAACGGCGGGGCAGGGGGTGCTAAGAATCTCCGGTGGAGGTTCGGTTGCCACCTTAGACGACTCGACCTGGCAACGTACAACGCACGCACCCTGAGGACTGACGAGAAGATCGTGGAGCTGGAAGAAGAGATAGACAAGTTGCGCTGGCATATTATAGGATTATCCGAAGTCCGAAGAGAGGGGGAGGACACGGTAATCCTCGAATCCGGCAACTTGCTCTATCACCGGGAGGGCGACCATCTGTCCCAAGGAGGTGTCGGATTTATCGTCCACAAGTCTCTCGTTAACAACGTTGTAAAAATCGGGAGTGTGTCGACGAGGGTTGCGTACCTTATACTCAGAATCACCAAACGGTATTCGCTGAAGGTCATACAGGTTTACGCACCAACCTCGGCACACCCCGATGAGGAGGTGGAGGAAATGTATGAGGATATCTCTAGAGCCATGCATTCCTCCAAAACCCAATATACGGTGTTAATGGGAGACTTCAATGCAAAACTAGGCACAAGGGAGAACGGTGAGCTGAAAGTAGGGAAATTTGGAATAGGGCAACGGAACCCAAGGGGCCAGCAGCTGGCCGACTTCATGGAGAAAGAGGGACTCTTTATGATGAACTCTTTCTTCCAGAAGCGGCCCCACAGGAAGTGGACCTGGTCGAGCCCCGACGGTTCCACAAAAAATGAGATTGACTTCATTATGACGACCAGACGACAACTGTTTAGTGATGTCTCCGTGATCGCGAGGGTGAAAACTGGTAGCGATCACCGAATGGTTAGAGGCACACTGAACCTAAACGTTAAGTTGGAGAGGTCTCGTCTAATGAAGTCAACGCTCCGTCCCCCTCGTGCTCTGTTCCAAAGTCCCGAAACCTTTGAGCTCGAGTTACAAAACCGTTTTCAGTGCCTGGAAGACTGCAATGAAGTGGACGATATGAATGACAAGCTCGTGGAAATTGTCCATGCGGTTGGAGCTAAGTTCTGCAAGACCCGCCGCAGAAGAACACAAAAACTCTCCGATCACACTCTTAATCTCATGGCTGTTAGACGGGAGATGAAGCTACATTCTTCAACAGACTTGACAGCATACAGGCATCTGAACAGACAGATCTCCAAATGCACGCGGCGGGACTTTACAACTTCAATACAGCTCGTATTGAAGAAGCGATCGAGCGGAACCAAGGCTCCAAAGTCTTTGCCAGAGATCTGTCTGCCAGAAAGAGCCAACTGTCAAAGCTGAAGACAGGGTGTGGCAGCATCGTTTCCAGGACACCTGAGATTTTGAGTGAGATTGAGAGGTTCTATGGGCAGCTGTACACATCATCGTTGGAGCCACACGCAAGTGTGAGTAACGATCCAAGAGCGAGTCTCATCCGACACTATTCCGAAGATATCCCGGATGTCAGTCTGAGCGAGATTAGGATGGCTCTCCAGCACCTTAAAAACGGTAAGGCCCCAGGCGAGGGTGGAATTACAGCGGAGCTTCTGAAAGCGGGTGGAAGACCGGTACTTGAAGTCCTTCAGAAGCTCTTTAATTCCGTCCTCCATGGTGGCATTACACCGGAGGCGTGGAGCAGAAGTGCGGTGGTCTTGTTCTTCAAGAAAGGTGACAACGCTCTCTTGAAGAACTACAGACCGATTTCCCTTCTGAGCCGCGTCTACGTGCTGTTTTCGAGAGTCATTACGAATCGTCTCGCGCGCAGACTTGACGACTTCCAGCCTCCCGAACAAGCCGGTTTCCGAAAGGGCTTTAGCACCATTGACCACATACATACCCTTCGGCAAGTTGTACAGAAGTCCGAAGAGTACAATTTGCCACTATGTCTGGCGTATGTGGACTATGAGAAAGCCTTTGATTCCGTCGAAATTTGGGCGGTGCTGCAGTCCCTTCAGCGGTGCCAAGTTGACTGTCGGTATATCGAAGTGTTGAAGTGCTTGTACAGTAGGGCTACGATGGCTATCCGAGTACAGAACCAGAGTACGAAACCTATCCAATTGCAGAGAGGTGTAAGACAGGGTGACGTCATATCCCCGAAACTCTTCACCGCTGCATTGGAAGACGTTTTCAAGCTTCTGGACTGGAAAGGATACGGTATCAACATCAATGGCGATTACATCACTCACCTTCGATTTGCCGACGATATAGTCCTTATGGCAGAATCGCTGGAGGACCTAAGCACTATGCTCAATGACCTCAATAGTGTTTCCCAACGGATAGGTCTTAAGATGAACATGGACAAAACTAAGATCATGTTTAATGTCCATGTCACACCTATGCCGGTAGTTGTTGGGAACACTAAGCTCGAAGTTGTTGACGAGTATGTTTACCTGGGACAAATAGTCCGACTGGGTAAGTCCAACTTCGACCGAGAGGTCAATCGACGGATTCAACTCGGCTGGGCAGCGTTCGGGAAGCTACGACACATCTTCTTGTCAGACATACCTCAAAACCTTAAAACGAAATTGTACAACCAGTGCGTGTTGCCAGTGATGACTTACGGAACTGAGACGTGGTCCTTCACTGCTGGCCGTATGAGGAAGCTCAAGGTCGCTCAGCGAGCTATGGAGAGGGCTATGCTCGGAGTTTCTCTGCGTGATAAACTTAGGAATGAGGATATCCGCAGTAGAACCAGAGTGACCGACATAGCCCAACGGATTAGTAAGCTGAAGTGGCAGTGGGCCGGCCATATAGCTCGAAGAACCGACAACCGATGGGGAAGAAAGGTTCTCGAGTGGCAGCCTCGTACCGGTAGGCGAAGTGTAGGGAGTCCCCCCACGAGATGGAGTGACGACCTGGTAAGACATGCAGGAAGTCGATGGATGCAGATGGCTCAGGACCGTGTTTTGTGGCATTCTTTGGGGGAGGCCTATGTTCAGCAGTGGACTTGTGAAGGGCTGTAATGATGAATGATGATGATGATGAACTCAAAAATATATCTGAATCCCTTTAATCGCTCATTAAGCATCCATACCCGCAACAATTATAGTAGAAACGACGTTTTTTCATTATAATTTATCAAATAGATTGATAATATACATATATATATTATTCTAACATTACATTAAAACTTTTTCAACTATTTTATCCTACAATCAAATATACTAAACACTAAAAAAAACTATTGCAACGAGTATTTCAACAGGTATTTACAAAAAATTATTTACGTAAACAGCGTTAAAAAAACTTTAACATTCAATCGTATAGAAAGCGCTAATCCCGACTGCGATCTACCCCTGGGGCAGCTCGCGATTGTAGGTAATTATTTCACACAGATAGCAAGGGTGACAGCGGCCTGACTGTACTGAGGGTGAGGCACTTCATCTTATTCCTCATGGACAATCACGCATCAGTAGCCATCTTTTTTTGTTAGACGTTTCCATTGGCACTTAAAATCAAGTGGACTGTAAAACCGTTTGTCATTATAGTATTTATTAAAAAAATCAGGCGTTACTTTGTACTTAGTAAAATCCCTACATCACTCCAAACACCATGTAGTGGTGATAGGAGTAGTGGTGTTGGGATTAGTGTTGGCAGGGATAGTGCACGCAATTGAGGGAGGGTGGAAGTTCTTCAGACTACGTAAGACGCGTCATTTTATTTTAAATATCTTTCATTACAGTTTTGTTAAACAAACATCTCTTCAAAATAGTTTTTTCTTTAAACATACGAGTTTCCTCACGACTTTTCCTTCACTACCGAGCATGTAGTAAAATGAGCACTTAAATTGCAATTAATTGTTAATTGGTGCCAACAATAATTAAAATTGAGATACAAGTGTACAGGAGGAAGCAGCCCTGAGTTACCACGGCTTATTACGGGATCTACCACGTTGAATATTTAAACGTGGTGTTAATCTAAACATTATCTTTTAATACTACGTACGCGGCGTATTGCTCCCTTTTCGATCAATTATCTAACTAATCCTGACATAAAGTTCTCGATGAAAGTTTGTTTAACTAGGCTGTACATTATAATCTCCTTAACTGTCATTAAAATACTAGTAAAATATTTCAAAATAATCCTGCTTTTGAAACTTTAGAATTAAGCCCTGAACTATTGTAAATTATTAAATTGCTTGTATATTCTGGAAGAATTTATTTTTTGTAGAATAATGGTGGCCACTCACGGTCAATTAAACTGATCAGTTTAACTGACGTACATCCAAAAACTTACCGTGAATGTGAAATCTTAGGTTGATATTTTTAACTGAAGACAACACACGGATTTTTTCGAGCGTGCTGTCAGTTAAACCGCTCAGTTGAACCGACGTACATCCAAAAACTGATCGTGAATGTGAAATCTGAAGTTAAAATTTTTAACTAACGGCAACCAGCACAAAGAAGTTGGCTTGGAAGTTTGACTGGTCAAATTAATGAATAGGTGCACATAATTGCTCACTAAATGCTCAATTCAAATCTGCAATTGCTCACATTATTAATTTATTATTTAAATAGTTATTAATAATTTAAAATACAGAATTTTTTTTGTCTATTATACATAAAACCTATAAACTTTTTTTTAAATGAATAACTGCCCATAATTGCTCACAAAATGCTTAATTTAAATCCGCAAATGCTCACACTATTAATAAAGTATTTAATTATTTATTAAAAATTTAAAATACAAAATTGTTTTTACCTACACCGATCAGATTAATGAATATGCGCTAATAATTGCTCACTTAATGCTCAATTCAAATCTGCAATTGCTCACACTATTAATTAATTATTTAAATAGTTATTAATAATTTAAAATACAGAATTTTTTTTGTCTATTATACTTAAAATCAATATACGTTTTTTTAAATGAATAACTGCCAATAATTTCTCACTAAATGCTCAATTCAAATCTGCAATTGCTCACACTATTAATTAATTATTTAATTAGTAATTAATAATTTAAAATACAGACTTGTTTTTGTCTATTATACTTAAAACCAATAAACCTATTTTAAAATGAATAAGTGCGCATAGTTGCTCACAATATGTTTAATTGAAATCCGCAAATACTCACACTATTAATAAATTATTTAATTATTTATTAATAATTTAAAATACAAAATTGTTTTTTCTTACACCGATCAGATTAATTAATATGCGCTCATAATTGCTCACTAAATGCTCAATTCAAATCTGCAATTGCTCACACTATTAATTAATTATTTAATTAGTTATTAATAATTTAAAATACAGACTTGTTTTTGTCTATTATACTTAAAACCAATAAACCAATTTTAAAATGAATAAGTGCACATAATTGCTCACAAAATGCTTAATTTAAATCCGCAAATGCTCACACTATTAATAAATTATATAATTATTTATTAATAATTTAAAATACAAAATTGTTTTTTTCCTACACCGATCAGATTAATGAATATGCGCTCATAATTGCTCACTAAATGCTCAATTCATATCTGCAATTGCTCACACTATTTATTAATTATTGAAATAGTTATTAGTAATTTAATATACAGAATTTTTTTGTCTGTTATACTTAAAATCAATAAACTTTTATTAAATGAATAATTGCCCATAATTGCTCACAAAATGCTTAATTTAAATCCGCAAATGATCACACTATTAATAAATTATTTAATCATTTATTAATAATTTAAAATACAAAATTGTTTTTGTCTATTATACTTAAAACCAATAAACCAATTTTTAAATGAATAAGTGCTCATAATTGCTCACAATATGCTTAATTGAAATCCGCAAATGCTCACACTATTAATAAATTATTTAATTATTTATAAAAAATTTAATATACAAAATTGTTTTTTCCTACACCGACCAGATTAATGAATATGCGCTCATAATTGCTCACTAAATGCTCAATTCAAATCTGCAATTGCTCACCCTATGAATTAATTACTTAATTACTTATTAAAAATTTAAAATACAAAATTGTTTTTTCCTACACCGACCAGATTAATGAATAAGTGCTCATAATTGCTCACTTAATGCTCAATTCAAATCTGCAATTGTTCACACTATTAATTAATTATTTAATTAGTTATTAATAATTTAAAATACAGAATTGTTTTTGTCTATTATACTTAAAACCAATAAACCAATTTTAAAACGAATAAGTGCACATAATTGCTCACAATATGCTTAATTTAAATCCGCAAATGCTCACACTATTAATAAAGTATTTAATTATTTATTAATAATTTAATATACAAAATTGTTTTTTCCTAAACTATTCAGATTAATGAATAAGTGCTCATATTTGCTCACTAAATGTTCAATTTAAATCTGCAATTGCTCACATTATTAATTTTTCTATTTAAATAGTTATTAATAATTTAAAATACAGAATTTTTTTTGTCTATTATACTTAAAACCAATAAACATTTTTTTAAATGAATAACTGCCCATAATTGCTCACTTAATGCTCAATTTAAATCCGCAATTGCTCACACCATTAATTAATTATTTAATTATTTATTAATAATTTAAAATACAGAATTGTTTTTGTCTATTATACTTTAAACCAATAAACCAATTTTAAAATGAATAAAAGCTCAGAATTGCTCACAAAATGCTTAATTGAAATCTGCAATTGTTCACACTATTAATAAATTATATAATTATTTATTAATAATTTAAAATACAAAATTGTTTTTTCCTACACCGATCAGATTAATGAATATGCGCTCATAATTGCTCACTAAATGCTCAATTCAAATCTGCAATTGCTCACACTATTAATTAATTATTTAATTAGTTATTAATAATTTAAAATACAGACTTGTTTTTGTCTATTATACTTAAAACCAATAAACCAATTTTAAAATGAATAAGTGCACATAATTGCTCACAATATGCTTAATTTAAATCCGCAAATGCTCACACTATTAATAAAGTATTTAATTATTTATTAATAATTTAAAATACAAAATTGTTTTTACCTACACCGATCAGATTAATGAATATGCGCCAATAATTGCTCACTTAATATTCAATTCAAATCTGCAATTGCTCACACTATTAATTAATTATTTAAATAGTTATTAATAATTTAAAATACAGAATTTTTTTTGTCTATTATACTTAAAATCAATACACGTTTTTTTAAATGAATAACTGCCAATAATTGCTCACTAAATGCTCAATTCAAATCTGCAATTGCTCACACTATTAATTAATTATTTAATTAGTAATTAATAATTTAAAATACAGACTTGTTTTTGTCTATTATACTTAAAACCAATAAACCTATTTTAAAATGAATAAGTGCGCATAATTGCTCACAATATGTTTAATTGAAATCCGCAAATGCTCACACTATTAATAAATTATTTAATTATTTATTAATAATTTAAAATACAAAATTGTTTTTTTCCTACACCGATCAGATTAATGAATATGCGCTCATAATTGCTCACTAAATGCTCAATTCAAATCTGCAATTGCTCACACTATTTATTAATTATTTAAATAGTTATTAGTAATTTAATATACAGAATTTTTTTGTCTGTTATACTTAAAATCAATAAACTTTTATTAAATGAATAACTGCCCATAATTGCTCACAAAATGCCTAATTTAAATCCGCAAATGCTCACACTATTAATAAATTATATAATTATTTATTAATAATTTAAAATACAAAATTGTTTTTTTCCTACACCGATCAGATTAATGAATATGCGCTCATAATTGCTCACTAAATGCTCAATTCAAATCTGCAATTGCTTACACTATTTATTAATTATTTAAATAGTTATTAGTAATTTAATATACAGAATTTTTTTGTCTGTTATACTTAAAATCAATAAACTTTTATTAAATGAATAACTGCCCATAATTGCTCACAAAATGCCTAATTTAAATCCGCAAATGCTCACACTATTAATAAATTATATAATTATTTATTAATAATTTAAAATACAAAATTGTTTTTTCGTACACCGATCAGATTAATGAATATGCGCTCATAATTGCTCACTAAATGCTCAATTCAAATCTGCAATTGCTCACACTATTAATTAATTATTTAATTAGTTATTAATAATTTAAAATACAGACTTGTTTTTGTCTATTATACTTAAAACCAATAAACCAATTTTAAAATGAATAAGTGCACATAATTGCTCACAATATGCTTAATTTAAATCCGCAAATGCTCACACTATTAATAAAGTATTTAATTATTTATTAATAATTTAAAATACAAAATTGTTTTTACCTACACCGATCAGATTAATGAATATGCGCCAATAATTGCTCACTTAATATTCAATTCAAATCTGCAATTGCTCACACTATTAATTAATTATTTAAATAGTTATTAATAATTTAAAATACAGAATTTTTTTTGTCTATTATACTTAAAATCAATACACGTTTTTTTAAATGAATAACTGCCAATAATTGCTCACTAAATGCTCAATTCAAATCTGCAATTGCTCACACTATTAATTAATTATTTAATTAGTAATTAATAATTTAAAATACAGACTTGTTTTTGTCTATTATACTTAAAACCAATAAACCTATTTTAAAATGAATAAGTGCGCATAATTGCTCACAATATGTTTAATTGAAATCCGCAAATGCTCACACTATTAATAAATTATTTAATTATTTATTAATAATTTAAAATACAAAATTGTTTTTTTCCTACACCGATCAGATTAATGAATATGCGCTCATAATTGCTCACTAAATGCTCAATTCAAATCTGCAATTGCTCACACTATTTATTAATTATTTAAATAGTTATTAGTAATTTAATATACAGAATTTTTTTGTCTGTTATACTTAAAATCAATAAACTTTTATTAAATGAATAACTGCCCATAATTGCTCACAAAATGCCTAATTTAAATCCGCAAATGCTCACACTATTAATAAATTATATAATTATTTATTAATAATTTAAAATACAAAATTGTTTTTTTCCTACACCGATCAGATTAATGAATATGCGCTCATAATTGCTCACTAAATGCTCAATTCAAATCTGCAATTGCTCACACTATTTATTAATTATTTAAATAGTTATTAGTAATTTAATATACAGAATTTTTTTGTCTGTTATACTTAAAATCAATAAACTTTTAATAAATGAATAACTGCCCATAATTGCTCACAAAATGCTTAATTTAAATCCGCAAATGATCACACTATTAATAAATTATTTAATTATTTATTAATAATTTAAAATACAAAATTGTTCTTGTCTATTATACTTAAAACCAATAAACCAATTTTTAAATGAATAAGTGCTCATAATTGCTCACAATATGCTTAATTGAAATCTGCAAATGCTCACACTATTAATAAATTATTTAATTATTTATAAAAAATTTAATATACAAAATTGTTTTTTCCTACACCGACCAGATTAATGAATATGCGCTCATAATTGCTCACTAAATGCTCAATTCAAATCTGCAATTGCTCACCCTATGAATTAATTACTTAATTACTTATTAAAAATTTAAAATACAAAATTGTGTTTTCCTACACCGACCAGATTAATGAATAAGTGCTCATAATTGCTCACTTAATGCTCAATTCAAATCTGCAATTGCTCACACTATTAATTAATTATTTAATTAGTTATTAATAATTTAAAATACAGAATTGTTTTTGTCTATTATACTTAAAACCAATAAACCAATTTTAAAATGAATAAGTGCACATAATTGCTCACAATATGCTTAATTTAAATCCGCAAATGCTCACACTATTAATAAAGTATTTAATTATTTATTAATAATTTAAAATACAAAATTGTTTTTTCCTAAACTATTCAGATTAATGAATAAGTGCTCATATTTGCTCACTAAATGCTCAATTTAAATCTGCAATTGCTCACATTATTAATTTATTATTTAAATAGTTATTAATAATTTAAAATACAGAACTTTTTTTGTCTATTATACTTGAAACCAATAAACATTTTTTTAAATGAATAACTGCCCATAATTGCTCACAAAATGCTTAATTCAAATCCGCAAATGCTCACACTATTAATAAATTATATAATTATTTATTAATAATTTAAAATACAAAATTGTTTTTTCCTACACCGATCAGATTAATGAATATGCGCTCATAATTGCTCACTAAATGCTCAATTCAAATCTGCAATTGCTCACAATATTACTTTATTATATAATTAGTAATTAATAATTAAAAGTACAAAATTGTTTTCGTCTATTATACTTAAAACCAATAAACCAATTTTAAAATGAATAAGTGCTCATAATTGCTCACAAAATGCTTAATTGAAATCCGCAATTGTTCACACTGTTAAATAATTATTTAATTACTTATTAAAAATTTAAAATACAAAATTGTTTTTTCTTACACCGATCAGATTGATGAATATGCGCTCATAATTGCTCACTAAATGTTCAACTCAAATCTGCAATTGCTCACACTACTAATTAATTATTTAATTCGTTATTAAGAATTTAAATTATAGGTTTTAATAAATTTATATAAATATAAAAATATAAAATAAATTTAAAATATATTAATAATATAAATAGGTTTAGGAAAAAAACAATTTTGTATTTTAAATTTTTAATAAGTTATTAAATAATTATTTAATAGTGTGAACAATTGCGGATTTCAATTAAGTATTGTGTGAGCAATTATGAGCACTTATTCATTTTAAAATTGGTTTATTGGTTTTAAGTATAATAGACAAAAACTATTCTGTTTTTTAAATTATTAATAACTAATTAAATAATTAATTATTAGTGTGAGCAATTGCAGATTTGAATTGAGCATTTAGTGAGCAATTATGAGCACTTATTCATTAATCTAATTGATTTAGGAAAAAACAATTTTGTATTTTAAATTTTTAATAAGTAATAAAATAATTAATTAATAGTGTGAGCAATTGCAGATTTGAATGGAGCATTTAGTGAGCAATTATTAGCGCATATTCATTAATCTGATCGGTGTAGGTAAAAACAATTTTGTTTTTTAAATTATTAATAAATAATTAAATAATTTATTAATAGTGTGAGCATTTGCGAATTTAAATTAAGCATTTTGTGAGCAATTATGGCCAGTTATTCGTTTAAAAAAAAGTTTATTGGTTTTAAGTATAATAGACAAAAAAAATCTGTATTTTAAATTATTAATAACTATTTAAATAATAAATTAATAATGTGAGCAATTGCAGATTTAAATTGATCATTTAGTGCGCAATTATGAGCGCGTATTCATTAATCTGATCAGTGTAAGAAAAAACAATTTTGTATTTTAAATTATTAATAACTAATTAAATAATTAATTATTAGTGTGAGCAATTGCAGATTTGAATTGAGCATTTAGTGAGCAATTATGAGCACTTATTCATTAATCTAATTGATTTAGGAACAAACAATATTTGTATTTTAAATTTTTAATAAGTAATAAAAAAATTAATTAATAGTGTGAGCAATTGCAGATTTGAATTGAGCATTTAGTGAGCAATTATTAGCGCATATTCATTAATCTGATCGGTGTAGGTAAAAACAATTTTGTATTTTAAATTATTAATAAATAATTAAATAATTTATTAATAGTGTGAGCATTTGCGAATTTAAATTAAGCATTTTGTGAGCAATTATGGCCAGTTATTCGTTTAAAAAAAAGTTTATTGGTTTTAAGTATAATAGACAAAAAAAATCTGTATTTTAAATTATTAATAACTATTTAAATAATAAATTAATAATGTGAGCAATTGCAGATTTGAATTGAGCATTTAGTGCGCAATTATGAGCGCGTATTCATTAATCTGATCAGTGTAAGAAAAAACAATTTTGTATTTTAAATTATTAATAACTAATTAAATAATTAATTAATAGTGTGAGCAATTGCAGATTTGAATTGAGCATTAAGTAAGCAATTATGAGCACTTATTCTTTAATCTGAATGGTTTAGGAAAAAACAATTTTGTATTTTAAATTTTTAATAAGTTATTAAATAATTACTTAATAGTGTGAACAATTGCAGATTTCAATTAAGCATTTTGTGAGCAATTCTGAGCTTTTATTCATTTTAAAATTGGTTTATTGGTTTAAAGTATAATAGACAAAAACAATTCTGTATTTTAAATTATTAATAAATAATTAAATAATTAATTAATGGTGTGAGCAATTGCGGATTTAAATTGAGCATTAAGTGAGCAATTATAAGCACTTATTCATTAATCTGAATGGTTTAGGAAAAAACAATTTTGTATTTTAAATTTTTAATAAGTAATTAAATAATTATTTAATAGTGTGAACAATTGCGGATTTCAATTAAGCATGTTTTGAGCAATTATGAGCACTTATTCATTTTAAAATTGGTTTATTGGTTTTAAGTATAATAGACAAAAACAATTCTGTATTTTAAATTATTAATAACTAATTAAATAATTAATTAATAGTGTGAGCAATTGCAGATTTCAATTGAGCATTTTGTGAGCAATTATTGGCAGTTATTCATTTAAAAAAACGTGTATTGATTTTAAGTATAATAGACAAAAAAAATTCTGTATTTTAAATTATTAATAACTATTTAAATAATTAATTAATAGTGTGAGCAATTGCAGATTTGAATTGAGCATTTAGTGAGCAATTATGAGCGCATATTCATTAATGTGATCGGTGTAAGAAAAAACAATTTTGTATTTTAAATTATTAATAAATAATTAAATAATTTATTAATAGTGTGAGCATTTGCGGATTTCAATTAGGCATATTGTGGGCAATTATGCGCACTTATTCATTTTAAAATTGGTTCATTGGTTTTAAGTATAATAGACAAAAACAATTCTGTATTTTAAATTATTAATAACTTATTAAATAATTAATTAATAGTGTGAGCAATTGCAGATTTGATTTGAGCATTAAGTAAGCAATTATGAGCACTTTTTCATTAATCTGAATGGTTTAGGAAAAAACAATTTTGTATTTTAAATTTTTAATAAGTTATTAAATAATTATTTAATAGTGTGAACAATTGCGGATTTCAATTAAGCATGTTGTGAGCAATTATGAGCACTTATTCATTTTAAAATTGGTATATTGGTTTTAAGTATAATAGACAAAAACAATTCTGTATTTTAAATTATTTATAACTAATTAAATAATTAATTAATAGTGTGAGCAATTGCAGATTTGAATTGAGCATTTAGTGAGCAATTATTGGCAGTTATTCATTAAAAAAAAAGTTTATTGATTTTAAGTATAATAGACAAAAAAAATCTGTATTTTAAATTATTAATAACTATTTAAATAATTAATTAATAGTGTGAGCAATTGCAGATTTGAATTGAGCATTTAGTGAGCAATTATTAGCGCATATTCATTAATCTGATCGGTGTAGGTAAAAACAATTTTGTATTTTAAATTATTAATAAATAATTAAATAATTTATTAATAATGTGAGCATTTGCGGATTTAAATTAAGCATTTTGTGAGCAATTATGGGCAGTTATTCATTTAAAAAAAAGTTTTTTGGTTTTATGTATAAAAGACAAAAAAAATCTGTATTTTAAATTATTAATAACTAATTAAATAATAAATTAATAATGTGAGCAATTGCAGATTTGAATTGAGCATTTAGTGAGCAATTATGTGCACCTATTCATTAATTTGACCAGTCATACTTCCAAGCCAACTTCTTTGTGCTACGGCAACCCACGTATTTTTCCGGGCGCACCGTAAACCGCTGGCTTCAATTCGTTTCCATTATTGTTAAGTACATACTTTCTTAGTAGCTTTTATTTATATTTTGTATATTTTTTTCTATAACATTATTTGTATGCTGTTTAGATTTTATATTATTTCATATCTTTAGAGAAGTTCGTTTGACAGAGGATGAAGACCAAGTTGAATGTAATGATGTCACCTTCCTTTTGGTGGACTCAGAAGGTGGGTAAATGGTCTCAGTGATGCTACTACGTAGATCCATCGTGTTTGAACTCATTTTCAAATAGGTAAATGGAGACCTAGATGACTGTTATGATATCACCTTTATGTTGGTGCAATCCGAAGGTGAATATAGGATCTCAGTGATGACACTAGATAGAAGGATCGTGTTTGAACTCATTTGAAAGGGCTCATAAAGACCTAGGTGACTGTTATGACCTCACGTTTCTGATGGTGAAATCCGAAGGTGGGTATAAGATCTCAGTGGTGGCACTAGATAGAACGATAGTGTTTGAACTCATTTGAAAGGGCTTATAAAGACCTAGGTGACTGTTATGACCTCACCTTTCTGATGGTGCAATCCGAAGATTGGTATAGAATCTCAGTGGCGGCATTAGATAGAACGATCCTGTTTGAACTAATTTGAAAGGGGTCATAAAGACCTAGGTGACTGTTGTGACCTCACCTTTCTGATAGTGCAATCCGAAGGTGGGTATAGGATCTCAGTGGCGGTACCTAAATAGAACGGTCGTGTTTGAACTCATGTGAAATGGCTCATAAAGACTTAGGTGACTGTTATGACCTCACCTTTCTGATGGCACAATGCGAAGATGGACGGCACTAAGTAAAATGATCGTGTTTGAACTCATTTGAAAGGGTTTATAAATACCTAGTTCAATGTGATTATAATACCTTCATGATGATGAACTAAGAAGGTGGGGTAAAAGATCTTAGTTATGCCACTACGAAACACCATCGTGTTTGGGCTCATTTGAAAGGGCTCAATAATTAACTACACAAATAATATAAATATAATAAATTGTACAAACAGTATTATAAATTACTTTATAATGTTTTCAGGCAATTAAAAAAGCAGCAAAACTCCCAAATAGGTACAAAATTAGAAATCGACCATATATTTTACAGGCAATAAGAAACAAGGCAGAACGGAAAAAGCATAACTAACTACAACCATAAGACTAATATATCTGCGTACTTCAAGAAAACCTACAAGCACCATTAATACCAATTCCTAAAGATAACCAAGTTACCTGTACTCAGTATTTAGAATCCAATGATTTTTGACTGATTTATTATACGAATACTACACATTTAATAAAACAAACTTTACGGATTTTATTTTGTTTAACTTATTTTAATTGGTGACGTTTGGTTACTTGAACTTTATTTTAGTATGTAACACATCGAGAGCTCAATTAGATAAATATAGAAAGCTAGGCCATCCTAACTATATCCGTTACTGAAAACCGATAAGCATTATCTGGTCATCATAAGACCTTCAGAATGTGCCCATGCCCACGGAATTTTTTGGGCTCACCGTAACCGGAGTGCAAGTTAGTATAAGTGGGGTGTCGCCCGATAGGTAATTTAATAAACAGATGAAAATATATAATACATTTATTAAATAAATAAAGTTTACCATAATCAATAAAATTATCATAATATCTGACCCATTTCTTAAAAGCGTCTTAATACTGTCCTTATCATGAATAAAAATATCTTTTGAAGTGTTGATATATTGGAAACAATATTTATATATATACAGAACGGATTTTATTTCTCGATCGACGAAGCCGCATCCGTACGCGTATAGTTGGCGTGACTCCTGTAAATTAAAAATATCATTTCCTATCTATTAACTAGCTGTTCCCCGCGACTTCGTCCGCGTGTACTTTATTACAATTGGATTTCATGGGTTTTAATATTTTTGCACGGAACCCTAATTCTTTTTCTAAATTAAAAGTAGCCTAAGTTCCTCCTTATAATATCAGCTATCTGCCACTGAAAGTCTCGTCAAAATTTGTTCAGCTGATTCGGAGATTAGCCGGAACAAACAGACAGACAGACAGAAAGACAGACAAAAATTTTAAAAATTGTGTTTTTGATATAAGTACCCTATGTATTTTCATATGTATTTAGTAAAAACCCGTTATTTTGACATTACAAACAGACACTTCACTTTGTTTATTTGTATAGATATATATTAATTGACATTAAATAAGATTTAGATATTATTAAATATCATTTAATTTATCTTTATATACGATATTTTATAGGAGTCACGCTAACAAAACGTCCACGGCCACGCCCAACGTTTGAACTAGGACTGTTGATAAAATATCTATATATCGATAAATCTTTTTTATTATTTAGAAATATCGATATTTATTTCTAATATTTTGGACGACACATATTGAAATATAAGTTTGATATTGAAATATAGATATACGACAGTCGATATATTTTTTTAAATAACTTAATATTTTATTTTTTCACGTAAATCATTTAATCATAATAACGGTGGTAGAGCCACGCAGCAGCTTTTGCTGTTGCACGTATGGGCCGGCTCAAGCCGGGATAGAAGATCGTGATCCTTGGCGATTTTAACGCCCACCACGCCGAATGGCTCAGTTCACGTTTAACCGATAATGCGGGGAGATCTGTTTATGACTTTGCCTTGGCATATGGTCTAACACAACTGGTTACATCGCCCACGCGGATTCCAGATGTTGAGGATCATACACCTTCCCTGTTGGACTTTCTGCTGACCTCTCATCTGGACGGATATCAGGTTTCCGTCGATGCCCCTCTTGGCTCTTCAGACCATTGTCTGATCCGGAGTGTGGTACCACTCACTCTCCATTCGCAGTTGCGTTCTGCAGGTTGCCGCCGTGTTTGGCATTATAGGTCAGCGGATTGGGACGGAATGCGGTCTTTCTTTGCTTCCTACCCATAGGGGCGGGTTTGCTTCTCGCCGGATGATCCCAGCGCTGTTGCTGACTCTGTCACTGATGTGGTACTACAGGGAATGGAAATATTTATTCCATCATCTGTGGTACCCATCGGAGGCAGATCTCAGCATTGGTTTGGTCGCTCCTGTAAGACTGCATTATGCAGTAAGCAGGAGTGATATCAAGCCTGGGCTGCAGCTTCGGCGACTCGGGATGTAAACACCTGCATACTTAAAAAGAAGTATAACTTCGCTTCCAGGTCCTTCAAAAGAGTTATTGCCAAGGCAAAGTCAGAGCACATAGGCAGAATTGGCGAGAAACTAGTTCGCCTTCCTTCGGGAACACGTGCATTCTGGTCTCTCGCCAAGGCTGTCCAAGGGAATTTCTGTAAGCCATCACTACCATCTCTGCACAGGGAGGACAACTCACTGGCCCAATACGCAAAAGACAAAGCCCACCTTTTAGGCTCCCTTTTTGCATCCAATTCGACTCTTGATGACGGGGGGAAAACACCGCCGACCATCCCGCGGTGTGAGTGCTCCATGCTGGCTATACTGTTCCCACAGCGCTCGGTTCGCAGAGCACTCCTCTCCCTGGACATCCACAAGTCGAGTGGGCCTGACGGAATACCCCCAGATGTGCTGAGGACGTGTGCTCCGGAGTTGGCATCGGTCCTAACGCGTCTTTTCCGGTACTCCTACTCCCTAGGCGTAGTCCTGAAATCATGTAAGACAGCTTTTGTCCACCCGATCCCTAAAAAAGGCGACCGCTCAAACCCGTCCAACTACAGGCCGATCGCCATCATCCCCTTGTTCTCCAAAATAATGGATTCCGTTATAAACTGCCACCTCATGCGGTACCTTGAGGATCACCAGCTTATTAGTGACCGCCAATACGGATTTCGTCGGGGTCGATCAGCTGGTGATCTTCTAGTCTACTTAACTCATAGATGGGCGGAGGCAGTAGAGTCCAAGGGGGAGGCATTGGCCGTTAGTGTGGATATTGCGAAGGCCTTCGATCGGGTTTGGCACAAAGCACTTCTTTCGAAGCTCCCTTCCTATAGGCTTCCCGAGAAATAATGCAATTGGATCACCAGCTTTCTTGCAGATCGAAGCATCAAGGTCGTTGTAGACGGTGCATGCTCCGACTACAAGCCTATTCACGCTGGTGTTCCACAAGGCTGCGTGCTATCACCAACGCTGTTTCTTCTGCATATCAATGATATGTTGCAAACCGGTAGCATTCATTGCTATGCGGATGATAGCACTGGTGATGCTCTAAACACCGGCCGTGCCAATATTTCTCGGGAAAACCTCACCGAGTACCGAAAAAAAATTGTGTCTGAAGTCGAGTCTTTGCTGGACAAAGTCTCGGATTGGGGGCGACTAAATCTAGTCCAGTTTAATCCTCAGGAGACACAAGTTTGCGCGTTTACCGCAAAAAAGAACCCCTTTGTCGTATCTCCTCAGTTTCAAGGTACTCCCCTTGTTGCCTCAGCCAGTATCGGAATCCTCGGCGTCGACATATCGAATGACGTGCAGTTTCGTGGTCACTTGGAAGAGAAGGCCAAATTGGCCTCTAAAAAGCTTGGCGTGCTCAGCAGAGCAGGACAGTATTTCATGCCGGCACAACGGCTGCAACTTTACAAGGCGCAGGTTAGGCCTCACATGGAATACTGTCCCCATCTCTGGGCAGGGGCTCCCCAGTGCCAGCTCTTTCCACTTGACCGCATCCAGCGCAGAGCGGCTCGAATCGTCGACGACCGAGTCCTTGGCATTGGCGCTGCGAAGAGATGTTGCATCTCTTTGCATTTTCTTTCGGGAGGACACCTCACTGGCCCAAGACGCAAAAGACAAAGCCCACCATTAAGGCTCCCTTGTTGCGTCCAATTCGACTCTTGATGACGGGGGGAAAACACAGCCGACCATCCCGCGGTGTGAGTGCTCCATGCCGGCTATACTGTTCCCACAGCGCTCGGTTCGCAGAGCACTCCTCTCCCTGGACATCCACAAGTCGAGTGGGCCTGACGGAATACCCCCAGATGAGCTGAGGACGTGTGCTCCGGAGTTGGCACCGGTCCTAACGCGTCTTTTCCGGTACTCCTACTCCCTAGGCCTAGTCCTGAAATCATGTAAGACAGCTTTTGTTCACCCGATCCCTAAAAAAGGCGACCGCTCAAACCCGTCCAACTACAGGCCGATCGCCATCATCCCCTTGTTCTCCAAAATAATGGATTCCGTTATAAACTGCCACCTCATGCGGTACCTTGAGGATCACCAGCTGATTAGTGACCGCCAATACGGATTTCGTCGGGGTTGATCAGCTGGTGATCTTCTAGTCTACTTAATTCATAGATGAGCGGAGGCAGTAGAGTCCAAGGGGGAGGCATTGGCCGTTAGTGTGGACATTGCGAAGGCCTTCGATCGGGTTTGGCACAAAGCGCTTCTTTCGAAGCTCCCTTCCTATGGACTTCCCGAGAAATAATGCAATTGGATCACCAGCTTTCTTGCAGATCGAAGCATCAAGGTCGTTGTAGACGGTGCATGCTCCGACTACAAGCCTATTCACGCTGGTGTTCCACAAGGCTGCGTGCTATCACCAACGCTGTTTCTTCTGCATATCAATAATATGTTGCAAACCGGTAGCATTCATTGCTATGCGGATGACAGCACTGGTGATGCTCTATACACTGGCCGTGCCAATATTTCTCGGGAAAACTTCACCGAGTACCGGAAAAAACTTGTGTCTGAAGTCGAGTCTTTGCTGGACAAAGTCTCGGATTGGGGGCGACTAAATCTAGTCCAGTTTAATCCTCAGAAGACACATGTTTGCGCCTTTGCCGCAAAAAAGAACCAGCCAGTATCGGAATCCTCGGCGTCGACATATCGAATGACGTGCAGTTTCGTGGTCACTTGGAAGAGAAGGCCAAATTGGCCTCTAAAAAGCTTGGCGTGCTCAGCAGAGCGGGACAGTATTTCATGCCGGCACAACGCCTGCAACTTTACAAGGCGCAGGTTCGGCCTCACATGGAATACTGTCCCCATCTCTGGGCAGGGGCTCCCCAGTGCCAGCTCTTTCCAACTGACCGTATCCAGCGCAGAGCGGCTCGAATCGTCGACGACCGAGTCCTTTCTGATCGGCTCGACTCATTGGCGCTGCGAAGAGATGTTGCATCTCTTTGCATTTTCTTTCGCAATTACCACGGGGAGTGCTCTGAGGAATTGTTCGGATTCATCCCAGCCGCCAAATTTCTAGAGCGCACATTGCGGCAGAATTCCCGATACCATCCACACTATTTGGATCATTGGCGGTCCACCACTGTGCAATTTAGAAGATTTTTCCTTCCTCACACAACTTCCTTGTGGAATAGTTTACCATCAGCGATTTTGCCGGACCGATACGACTTAGGGACCTTCAAGAAAAGAGCCTACTCCTTTTTAAAAGCCCGGCAACGCATCTGCAATTCCCCTGGTGTTACGGTTGTTCATGGGCGGCGGTAGTCACTTACCATCCAGTGAGTCGCATGCTCGTTTGCCCCCTCTCCTATATAAAAAAATCTACAACACCATTGTAAACTTAAATTCTAATTCTTGATTGACCCAATCTTCTATACTTTATTTACACTATATTATGTTTTTAATTTTTCCGCAGTTTATTTATTTGCTTATTATCTTAAAAAGAAATGTAATTTTGTATAGTATATCTCTGTGATATTGAAATCACTATAATCTATGAAACTTAGTACTACTTTACTTACTGTGAATTTTGGCAGGAACTTGACCATCAACGGATGGTTGCTCCTGTTTTATCGTTTAAATAATCGTTTGAAGTGGATTTTTATCAATGTGATGGGATTATGAGTATTAAATGCCTGCGCATGTGATCTATTAGAGAAAACGATGAAATAAATGCTTCGATGTTGGTATAAGCCTCAAGTTATTTTAATCGCTTAGGCGTCTTATGATTTACTTCCGTGCTATCAGAAATAGCTGTTAAATATTTGATTTCTTCAGCTGCATCCGTAGCATCTGAACGAATTACTTCTACAATCAATCTTTTAGTGCCCCATAATCGTATTATTGAAACAGCTGAACATATAAAACAATGAGTATTTTTAAAATCTCTTACTGAAAAATATTGGTAAACATAATTGTCTTATTTAAATTAAACAATAATTAAAGTTAAAGTTACAGCCTATATACGTCCCAATGCTGGGCACAGGCCTCTTCTCATTTCTGAGAGGGTTTTAGTGCAAGGAAACGTCCACCGCGCTGCCCCAATACGTGTTGGCAAACTTCACGTTTTCGAAATTTTTATTTTATTTCTCAGAAATGAAGGTTTCTTCACGATGTTTTTCTTCATCGCCAAGCACGTGGTAAATCAGCACTTAAAATTGCAATTAACAATTTCACTGGTGCCGGCGGGGATCAAACCCGGGTTGCTTGCGTACTGGGAAATTTACAACGAGCGCTAACCAACTGAGCTACCATGGGTCACTAATAATTACTAAGAACTAACTTAACCTAACATTTTCATACATTTATAATTTAATTTGTTTAATAAATATACTAAATTATAAGCTGTGTAAATCATTTTTAAGAAATAAGCATCGATATATCGCTTATGTTTTCGACATATAAAACTCCTATATTTATATATTTATAATTATCGATATATTGAAAATCCGTATTTTAAAAATATCAACAGTCCTAGTTTGAACTGATCAGTTGGAATGATCAACTGAACTGACCGTGTGTGTCGAACTTGTTTTTGATTAAATCCGTTTGAAATGATCAGTTGAACTGATGTCAGTTTAACTGACCGTGTGTGGGGACCATAAGGGAAAAATGAGCATACAACCGGCCTGATGGTAAGTGGATACAGTAGTGCATAGACATCTAACAGAGTTGCCACCTCAAAAATGTTCTTGTCACTAGATCCAAAGTAAAATGTCGCCATATTTTGGAAATTTGGATTGAAAAAAAACCCACTAGTTCTCGCTATTTTTTTAATTAAATTTACTTTTTATGTATTACATGTATGGAATTAAAAAAAGAGGTTATTGCCGGATGTCAGATGATTCGTCAATGATGAGACTCTTTGATAAAATGTTGAGCTAAGACATTTTTTTAACATCTGTACACTTGTTACGATGCATTTTTAAGCCATATGTGGCTTGAGAATCTGAGAAAGCATATTTAACTACCTCAGTTAAATGATCAATGTTCGAAACTGAACTGTGTTCTGTGATATAAAGAGCTAGCATTCCTTCAGCTTTACGGGCCTTTAGTTTCGAGGACTTTTCGGCTGTTGCGAATGTTTTTATTTTTTATATAGGAGATTTTTTTTATATAAACGAGCATGCGACTCACCTGATGGTAAGTGACTACCGCCGGCCATGAACAGCTGCAACACCAGGAAGGGAATCGCAGATGCGTTATTATTAGATTTCCGAATATTACTTGTAATTTTTGCTTCTGCTTTTTCGTTTCTGCATGTTTTTTATGTCTGCTAATTTCGCTAATAATTCTGATTTACAAAGTGAGCAAAAAGCTTTCAGTTCGTCACCAGGTAAATGTTTAAGTCAGATTTTGAATTTATCATGCTCCTCCCACTCTTTTCTATACTTTTGCGTATAATTTTTTTTCTTGCCCAGCAGTTCCATTCTACCTTCTCTTCTTCCAGTTCCTTTAATATTTTTATCTTCACTATTCTTACTGCCACGATGCACAGTCGTTTTTTCATATATTGGATCAAATCGGGTTTGAATATTTTTTTTCCATACACTAAAAAAATAAATCATTAATTTTTGTACGTTTTATATTCCATCGGTACACCGATGAATATTTGATGTTGAAAGAGGCTTTCAAATAAGAATCTAAAATAAAATCAGGAAAACAGACACTTTGACTTTTCGAAACTCCTACTTATATGAAACACTAAATAGGGAACACTATGTGAACGTACATTACGATGCACACTTTGAATGATAAAACATTAACGTCAATAACTAACTGGGATTCCCCAACCATAGACTAAGTCCAGAAAGAGAACGATTTCCGTCTCAAATTAGTGGTGCCAAATTCCAAATTGAAAAATCGCCAAATATCGCTAAGAAATAAATAGTCGCTAAACGAGAAAAATACATCGCTAAAATTGAAAAATCACCAGATCTAGTGACAAAATCACCAAGGTGGCAACACCGCATCTACATCTGTTTTGGCTAAGCATCAAATAATAGAAGCGTTTTCACCCCTGAAAACTAAGGTGGAATGCCTCGTTTCCAGTAAAAAGGGTCTTCAGTTCTCTATATTCAACAGAAACACAGCAGCATTAAGCTGATATTTACCGCTGGTATTTTTTGAGAGCGCGGTCTATCCCCGGTCGAGCTTATTCACTCGTGCTATAACCACAATATAGCTGTAGCATGGCTTTACCACAATTTTTGTGATGGTGTGATCTTTATGAATATTTAATAGTTTTAGTGGCCAAGTTAAATTTGTCAACATCACCAAAAACCCACATTTTTATTTTTTAGCTTATTTTTATTATTAAGCTCGAAGGACAAATGAATAGACATTTCTTCTGATAATAAATAGCTACTGCAGCCCATTAGCATCTGCCACCAGCTTAAAACAAAAAAGAAAGCTGCAGATACATTGCCACCTATAAGAACTAACATGGTGTTCCTCACATCGCCTGCTATTATACTGGCTCTCTTTACCCTTCAGGCTGGAACACAGCACAGTGCACGCGCTGCTGTTTGGCTGTACCGAAATAGAGAAAGAGTAGTACCTACCTAAACGTGCCCTAGGCAGAAATGGAGAGAGATGGACATTGCCATAGTTCCTATACTTTTAAAGATAGTTGTTGTCCACAGTATTTTAATTTTTTGAGTTGTTACCAAAAAGATGCGATTACCCATGGCATGTTGCGATTTCCTAATTGACGTCCATAGCAGTTTTAAATAAACAAACTTAAAAAAAATATTCTTGTTTGACCTTGAATTTGAGATGTAAATAACATGCATAAAATGAAACTGCGGCCATTACAATGCTCGTTAGGTGCTTACATTTGTTTGATTGCAGTTATTTGAGCTGATCGCGCAGCTCAAACTGTCCCACGGCTGTAATACTTTATGCAAATAATTAGCCCGCACTTATGAGTAAACTCATATGCTATAAATAAAAGCAACCGATAATTGATGGAAGAAAAAATTCAAGAACAAGACAACTGCATAGAAATGATAGACAGTAACTTAAGAAAAAGAAAACATCCTGTTTGGAGTACAAGAAATTGAATATAATTATAACGATTTAGAAACAACTGATTTGAAAATATTTCACGATAATATGCAACCCTCGTGTAAAAAATCCCATTTGGAATATTTTAAAAGAATTGGTAGAAAAGAAGAAAAGCCAAGACTCATAGTCATAATCCTTACAAATAAGAGTAAAAAAACCAAAATGTTTATAAACCGTTGAACTCTTGAAAAAACCTTATATTAAGAAGATATTAATTACATTAAAAATGATTTACTTCAGATATTAAAACCTAGAAAACTACTAATTTTAAAACTCAAACAAAAGATTGAACAAGGAGAAACACATATCAGCAGCAAAAACCCAGTAACAAAAGAAATCTGTCCACATTTTTTTTTATAGGATATTGGTGACAAACGAGCACACAGTCCACCTGATGGTAAGTGGTTGCTGCGGCCCATAGACATCTACATCTATCCTCGTTTGCGAATCAAAATGCAGATGCGTTGCCACCCGTGAGGACTAAGATGGAATGCCTCATTTCCAGTAAAAAGGGCCTCCGGCCACCTGCACTCACCAAACGAAACGCAGAGGTAAACCTCTACTTCACGCTGGTATTCTGTGAGGTCGTGGTACCACCCCGGTTCGAGCCGGCCCATCCGTGCGGCAGCAAAACCTGCCGCGTGGCTCTACCACTGTTAAAAATCATTCATTAGGAGATCGATATAAATTCGCTTAACAAATAACAAAGCGAAAGAACTTAAATAGTTATCAATATATTACGAATCATCAAGAGATGACGATTGCATGCCACACAATAAAAATAACTGTATAAAGCAATTCGTGACGACCACTCTAGAAAATCCAATACAGCTTGTCACCGCGAAAATATACTACAACTCTTCATAGCAAAGAATAAACGTATGCAGTAAATATATGTCTGAACTCAGACTACGAAACCAATACCACTACAGAGAAATGTTAAACAGGCTGATGTTATATCCCCGAAACCCTTCACTGCTGCATTGTAAGAAGCTACTTTTGTTTTACTTTGCTGACGATATTGTAGTTATGACAATATCACCGGAGGACCTAAGAACTTTGCTCAATGAGCTCAATAGTGCCTCACAAGGGATAAGCCTTTAAATGAACTTGTTAAAAACTAAAGACCATGTGTAACGTTCATGACACACCTATGCCAGTAGATATTGGGAACACTAAGCTAGGACAAATAGTTCGATTAGTTAAGTCCAACATCGATCGAGAGGTCAATCGACGGACCCAACTTAGCTGGGCAGCATTCGGTAGATTATGACACATCTCCTCGT
The DNA here is from genome assembly GCA_963668995.1 of Parnassius mnemosyne. Classification (NCBI taxonomy): domain Eukaryota; kingdom Metazoa; phylum Arthropoda; class Insecta; order Lepidoptera; family Papilionidae; genus Parnassius; species Parnassius mnemosyne. The sequence goes on along the minus strand of CAVLGL010000001.1, from coordinate 4,332,750 downwards.
TAGGTATACCTCAAATCATGAAAAATTTCAACAACATCTGTATAATAAACTTAGAAATGAGGATATTCGCAACAGAATCCGATTAATTAACGTAGCCCCACGGATTAGTAAGCTGAAGTGGCCGGACATACGAGTATAAATCGAAGAATTGATAATCGATGGGGAAAAAATTTCTCGAGTGGCAGCTTCATACCGGTAGCCGAAGGTCATAAGGTCGCACTTATCTGTTCCACCATAGCCTCTCTAAATGAACGAATTACTTCCTCTCCATATTTTGCACTGGACATGAAACTCTATTTGACTGTGCTGTCTTCTGAATACAATACGCAACAAAACCTGGTAAAAGTAAGGTAATTTGTGTGCAAGAAGAAAGGTGTCATAAAGAGAACAGACCTATGACCCCAGCTTATGCTGGCCCCGCACTAGATAGAGTGACGACTTGTCAAAAGTCTAGATGCAGGTGGCTCAGGACCGCCAATACACGTCAAATATCATATATATATATATATATATATATATATATATATATATATATATATATATATATAATGTAGTAACGTTAATAAAAATTATGTATTATAGAAAATCCATTTTAAGAAATATTATTTTCTATTCTATTATACTCTTCTCTTCCCTACCCTACTTTACTCTACTCAATGCTACACTATTCCCCTCTATCTTACACTATCCTATTCTCTTCTATTTTATTCTATTCTATAAAAATAGTTTCTGTCTGTAAAACTAAAACACCCAATAGCACTTTCTTAATCTTTATCTGCTCTTGATATTTTCATATTATTTATGTTTTTCTAACCACTAACATAAATCTCTAGCAATTAAAAAAAATATGAAGTGTAATAATTAAAGTTAAAGAAATTTTCTTATAAAATATGCGGTTCGAATTTACAAACGTGAAAGTTTTGGGACACAGCCGCACTCTTAAACTCGCTCAAACTGACACCCAGTGGGAAATTTAGTTTTATGTTCAAATGAACAGGTTATCTTTTTCTTTAAAGGTCTAAAATAAGAGTAACTTCAAAAAGAATCTTTAGATAAGTCTATAAAATACTTGCCCATGAAATTAAAACTTAAAGTGCGAAATATTAGGGAGCAGTAAAATGAACGCCGCCCTGTTCCTGTGTGGGGGACTAGAGTTGTACTCGTAGAATAGAATAATTTTTATTAAAAAATATCTTTATATATATATATATATATATATATATATATATATATATACCATATATATACACCATATATATACTATATATACACCATATATATAAAAATATCTTTATATATATATATATATATTTTGAAAGTGATGTGTTTGTCAATCAACTTATTAACCGACTTCGATAAAAAATGTGTGTATACGTACTACCCTTTTACTTGTGTCTGTCGTCTAACTACAGTACGTACACAGCTGTGTTCAGGTCAGACGGGTACAGAGAGCTCGTATAATTATTATAATAATAATTATTATCATAGCCTCCTCCTCCTCATTTGGTTGCAGGTGCTCATGGGCTGTACTTTAAGATAGTTTGTCACATCAAACTTCAAAAGATACCTTATTTTTCAACTGAATGTTTGTCTTACATATAAAACTTAGTCATTACATAAGCATTTCCAGTTGTCGACTTCAGTAAAAAAGTAAATCCCTCGTCTATAAATTAAACTTAAACTTAATCGCTTTACATGTCGAAGAGAAATATAAATTATGTTAGCTGTTTTGCATAGTAGCATTTAGAGAAATAAACGTCAGTAAGCATTTATGTTAATTTAGCGATCCTTCTTGCTTAAACGGTGCGGCAGTTTGCTTGTTTAAATGAACGCCGGCGACGAAACCGCAGTCTGTATTAGAGTTGCGTGAGCCGGCTGCTTGTAGCTTTAGGGGTATTTATGAGTTGCGACAGCTCGCGATAAAACTTCTCATTTATTTTATTTTCTCCTGGATGCACTTATTAGCGCTGATCTTTTTAATTTACGTAAATAAAAAGGATAACGACAAGCTAGTCTAATGAGGCAACTTACTTTTTGCTTACGACAAAGAGATTTTTAATTGGGTAAAAGGGTTGGTAATATATAAAAAACCTTAAAAAAAATAAAAATACTTTCCATATTAAAACTATTTATTGAAATTTTACACATCATGTGGATGTGTCCTTACAGATCAGCAAAGCAACCATGAATAAATATTCTCAATTTCTGATTGACCCGTATACTTTTTAATAGTTGCCATTAAAGGAGACCTATCCCGAATTTTTAAGTTTGGCGCGCAAATTTTTGCTTAAGAATCTTAGTTTTCGTCTCAAGTATTTCTTCTTTAGTACATTTTATTTTCACTTACACTTCGTCGTATTCACTGCTGACCTAAAAAACAAGAAAACCTTATGAAATCAGTATTTTTAGCATCGTACTGACAAACGTTTTTTTTATAGTATAAGTGTGACAAACGAGCACACAGACCACCTGGTGATAAGTTGATAATGGCTCTTGGAGTTTTACGTACATCCTCGATTAAAAATCAAAATGCAGATGCATTGTCACCCCTGAGGACTAAGATGGAATATCTCGTATCCATTAAAAAGTATATCCGGTTCTCTACACTCACCGTACGAAACACAGCAGCACTAAGCTGCTATTTTATATTGGTATTCTATGAAAGGGTCCTGCCTCGGTCAAGCCGACCCTTTTCGGGCTACAACCATAATACAACTGCAGCGTGGCTCAACTACAAGGGTATCCGGTTATCTATATTCAGCAAACGAAACACAGCAGTAAAAATAGCGAGAGAGAGTTTGGTCCTTCCCCGGTCGAGCCGACCCATTCGTGCTACAACCATAATATAGCTGCGGAACGGCTCTACCACGTATAAGAATATAAATATTTATATCTTGTTTTAATATCCCAACAATCCAACATTCGAACGTACAGTAGATTGAGATCAGTAAACAGAATTTCTATACCCGTGTTATCTTCAAGTAAGCTGGTGTTGGCATAAAATTTGTTGGACTGCCACCGATCCTATTTATATAAGTACTTTATAACAACTGTTATTAATATAGGGTAAATTAGATGTTATTATTACAAAGTTTATAACAAGTTTTGAATATCAGCGTAAAGTAGCAGCTTGACGCTGATGTGTTACTTATGGTGAGTGTAGAGAAACGGATACCCTTTTAACTGGAAACGAGGCATACCATCGTAGAGGGTAGATGTAAATATCTGTGGGCCGCAGCAAATACTTACCATCAGGTGGACTGTTTGCTAGTTTGTTTTGTTTGTTATCTTATCTTATAAAAAATGTTGTACACTTTAATATTTCATCATCTGTTCTCTATCAAATTAAATAAATGAAAAACAATGTAGTCGTAGGTGGAAAGGGTAGATATCCCGCATATTTAGGGTTTTATTCAGGCCTGGTAAGCGGCGAAGCAATAAAAATACAAAGTAGTATGGATTTTTCTTTTAAGTACTAGCAAAGCATATAACATCACTAATTTTCTCTTTAACAATTCCTGGTAATCTGAAAATGCTTCAAATTTATTTATACAAATATAATATTTCTTTTCATTCTAGCTAATAGAAGTAGAATAGATAAGTTAAGCACATAAAAAAGTAATCCTCAGCGTTTGTGTTAGAAAATATTCTCAAAATGCTAGGTGTATTATAAGTGAATATATACATACATCATGGCATATAATACATTCCTTAATGGCAACTTTACGTCTACTATATTGAGCAAAAAATTTTGTCAAACTAGCTTCTGCCCGCGACTTCGTACGCGGATCCTGTTGCTTATGCCAGCGATAACGGGGTCGTCAAAATCGAAGATCTGAAACGTCTGATGTTGAATTCTAAGAGCCCGGGGATGGAAAAACAACATGATTGGCGAGATGATTCTAGACGTTCTAGATCTTTCATTTTTGTAAGTCAGCAGAAAATGCCCATCAGACTAAACAACTTTTGCTAAGACGTCGTTACTATATATGTTATAGTGTCGCTGGGCTTTAGATGGAGTGTAACTCCTTGTGTTATTAAGTTAATATATTGGTAATATTGTTTAGATCACGTTCACATGAGGCTTAAGTACTTATAGAACAAAAATACTTCAGCGCAAAGCTTCCGGGTAAACTATGTTGAAAGTTGACCCGTCCGGCACGTGAACATAAAGATTTCTAGAATTGCTAACCCGGGAAAGAGCGACGTACAACTGACACTGAGATCTACTCCAGCAACACGTAAAGTCTGCCCTTGAGCCTTATTAATTGTCATTGCATAACACAATGATACTGGGAATTGTGTTCTTTTAAATTGGAATGGAAAATTATTTGGTATTATGGGAATTCTGGAAATAAAGACGGTTTCTCCTGCACCGGAACCTGTTAAAATTTGAGCATCGATTATATTTTGTTGCAACTGGGTTACTTTTAGCCGAGTTCCATTGCAAAGTTGTGGTGGTCTTAAATTTCGGAGCAGATTAATCGGAATGCCAATTTTTAAACAAATTGCATGAGAAGGAAGTCCAGGCATATTTAATGAATTTAAAAATTCTATCGGATAATTAGTGGCTTCTTGTTCATCGAACATTCTATTTATTGAACTATAAACTTTGCTTTCCCCCTGTATATTCGACAGTATTTTGTTATTAATCTCAGTTGCCTGGTCATTACGAGGAGTTGAAATGGATCTTTCGCATAGGCAAAAATTGTCCCTATTTAATATAATTCTTACGACACCGTAAACCGACGATATAAGATGTGGTTGGGATTGCACTATACAACATAACTCAGGCGTCAGAATAAGTTTTCCTTGGTGTAGTTGTGGATAGGTACCTTCCCCAATCTTTAATAATTTATCAGATTATTGACGATCATCCGGGTTATCTCCAATTCTCACTCGGATGCTAATAGTCAAATGTACCGATTGTATATCACGCCACAAATAAGAGCATTTTAGGCAAGCGCTAACCTCATCAGCTCGGGTTCCCCGTGGTATTACCGGTAAGGTTTGTCGGAAATCACCACAAAATAAAACCGTGATACTGCCCATTGGTCCATCATTTTGTCTTATATCCCTTAAAGTTCTGTCTACCGCTTCTACTCCTTTTCGGTGGGCCATCGTACATTCATCCCATATGATTAAATTACACTCACGTAATACCTTAGTTTTGTCATCTTTCTTGAAATATTTCAGGTTGGACTTTCCGTGCGATATAAATCAATTGGTATTTTAAACATAGTGTGAGCAGTTTTACCTCCTGGTAGCAATGTTGCAGCTATACCTTATGAAGCCACGGCAAGGGTAATTTTACGCTGATTTAGAATATAAGTTTATATTAATTTAGTCGAAAAGGTTTTCCCAGTTCCTCCAGCTGCATTTAAAAACTATATTGTTCCCAAATTATTCTGAACACTCTCGCACACGCAATTATAGACTGAACGTTGTTCTGCAGTCATCATTGGGACACCGTTTTCTAATGTTGCCAGCAGTTCCATTGAGTTGTATTTTATTTTTAATCGACGGCATTCAGTTAACTCACAAAATAATCTACGTTAGAGGTCCTAACTATAACTACCATACACTTAAAAAAATCTAAATGCCTACTTAAATAATAAAACGGATCCTAAATAAATCCTTAAATCCAAAATTAAATTCTTAAAAATATATAAGTAGGTACCTAAACTACGTCTAATAGAATAAAATAACCTATTTGATACCTAGGTACCTATTTAAAACTACAGCTAAATAAAAAAAAGTTTAATTTATAATTAAGCTAATACTAAGAAATATTTAAATACTACCAAAATAACTAATACCTGTTTTATAAAATAACAACCAAAGAAATCTAAAAATAAATTATTAAACGTAAGTGTAGACTAAAAGTCGCGCTGATAAGCACGGTTTGTTAAAATCAATTATTGTCTGGCAATAAGGTCGTACACTCTGAACGTCTATTTGCATCAACAGCCAAATATTGTATGAAGCTCGCACTCGGACGGCCTTTTTATACCTCCCGCCACGAGCCGCGTCAAGCGCGGTGACCGTTACACAAAAATAATCCTTATAGCATGATTCAGTATTCACGCGCGATGGCTTATTAGCGTATTTCATGTATAACTTTGGTGTTTCTATACTGATTTCTATGATTCTTTTTTAATAAATAGGTAATAATGTTAACCTTTTTTAATTAGGGATGAGTGAGAGTGTTATAAACGTACGAGTAGACAAATGTAATTAGAAAACTCCGAACTGCTAAGCTATCGGGAGTTACACGTGTTATTGTAAGTCAACCATAAAAGATAGACATATGCTGTCGTGGCATTTTTTTTTTGGTATAATTTTAAGGAGATCATTTCCGTTATACATGATTTCTGTGTAGCTTTAACCATTAAGGCTGCACACGCGACGGAAGCTTAAAAAATGGAGTAATTTCTCCCGTTTCCCCAACATTTACCTTTACTACTCTGCTCCTACTGATCGTAACGTAATGAAAAGTATACTATAACCTGCCCAGGAGTATGAAGAATAATTGTACCAAGTTTCATTTAAATCCGTTGAGTAGTTTTTGTTTCTATAATGAACATACAAACAGACCGATAGACAGACAGACAGACAGACAAAAATTTTACTGTTTGCATTTTTAGCATCAGTATCGACCACTAATCACACTGATAGTTATCTTGGAAATATATTTCATGTACAGTATTGACCTCTCTACAGATTTATTATAAGTATAGATAAATGAAAAGATCATGTATTCAAATTATTATTTTATATAATATGCTTGTGTTAGGAGTAGTTCATGACAGTAGTCAAATGGCGAGTTCAAACCCACGAACCCTTTGAGTTGCGATCCGCATCTTGCCATCAGGTTACTGTCGCTTTTAAAAACTTTGATAGCGTGATTAAGGCTTGAGATGTTCTTCGATCGTTTGTGCTGTCGCGGCGATAACCGAGTACTGCCATAACCTATTATAATCTCTTCAGTCAGTTAGAGACTAGAGAATAAGTGATTATTAAAAGTAAAGGAATTCGCAATTGTATAAACAGACCTTTGTGCACAGACATGTGATATTAAATGTTGAAACCTGATAGATAAATCAGGCATTTCATAAAAGGGCTAGGCCATAGATAGACTAATCACGTTCAAATACATGCCTAGGCTTTTAGTAAAGCGAAAACAATAAATGAAAACAGGCAAATTTGGTTAAGTCTCCTTTGACATTACGGCACTAAAGGTCATTTCACAAGACGGCATCACCAGCCTATGTAATTTTAACGACTTAAATGGTCCTTTATTATAGTTTTAAACAAAAATATAGACTTGCCTATAATAATTTTTAAGAATTAAATTCCGAACAAATTTATTTTGTTCGGAATTTAATTTAACTGTAAATAAGATCAAAGTAGTTATTACCCTCGGGGATCGTAATAAGTACATCAATCAAGATGGCTGAATACTGCCCAACCTTTGTTCGAAGTTACTTAAAGCAATTTAACAAAGCTCTTTTCTAATACATCAGCCCGCAAAAGTACACTACTGTACATGTGCCGCTCCCCTTATAAGGAGATATAGCTACTACTTGGTAGCAGATTGACGATTGGAAAACCAGACGGATCGCACTTTCGATGCTACTCCCCATCACCAATCTTGATATTTTACGTTTTTTATAGAATAAGAGTGACAAAGGAGCACACACTCCACTCATTAGTATAGATAGGGGTCCATAAAAACCTACCTTCTCGATTAAAAATCAAGATTTGAATTATAATTAAAATGCCTTATTACCAGTCAAAAAGAGTATTCGGTTATCTATGTTCACCTTACGAAACATAGCAGCATTAAGCTCCTATTTTACGCTGGTATGTTTTGGTATGACTGTTACAGCAAGAATGCACGATCGAACCGATACATTCGTGCTGCAATCATAATATAGCTGCAGTGTGACTCTACCACGTTTATTTTTTTTGTAAATCAATCAACTTTATTTAATTTTATATCACACAAAATCTTGTTACAGTGCAGGGTAATAATTATAATTATTGGAATTATTATTCAAATAAAATCTCCTCGGTTACAAACTTAAGCTATTAAAGTCCTGACCCTCGGCAATAGCCGTGTCAGGTGGCGAAACTTTCAAAGTCGCTCCGAACTATTGAAGATATTTATGGACGCTAAATGTTCCCAATAATTGGTCTCCCAGAAATGTTTAGTTTAAAAGCTTACGTAATTTTTATATAATTCTATCTATTTAAAAACAAAAATATTATTCAATAATGGAAAAGTGGATATAATTATATGATTATCGTAAATAGACATTACGCATTAATAGTAAAGAGGTTGAAGATGCTGGGGATGTTTTGGTATGTATATTCATTACGGATTTTAATACGTAAATGTGATGCAATTTTGTGTACCTATTATATTGTTATGCATTAGAAATAAAAATAAAAACGATGATACGAATGCTATAATGTCCTCCAAAGCGAATTTCGGTCACGGCGGCCAGTCTCATGTAAAAAGTACAGGATGATAGTGCCCGAGTGTGTGCATAATAGGGTGAGTGATTTTTTTATATATGGCATACCCGCAAAAAGCTACGTGACAGGATCAATAAGTAATTACGAAAATATTTTTATCTAGGTTTAAATTTACGGGTGCCCCGGGTAGAACAAAGTTTTGAAAAAGAAATCCGAAATACATGTAAATGTTCTTTATTCTTAATAATACATTTAAAATGGAATTTTAATAAATAAAACAAAACATATTTTAAAACGCATGCAGAACTCAAAGCGAATCAAAGATTATTCTTTTTTATGAAATTATAAATCGAATAAAAAATCGCCATCTATTTATCGACACAACAGACGTAAGAGAGACCGCAGATTTACAATTATAAGTTGGCCGACTAAAACGCAGAGCATACCAATAGGTATAGTGACATATGCTAGCCCACACATCTTGTCCAACTAAATCGTCCAACTAATTAATTGGACACCGATCGTATCAGAATCAAGATTCCCTTCGGATTACGCACAATTAAAAAGTTGTCCAACTATCGGCTAACTGCTCGTTAGCACGGTTACCCTATACAAGCTCGTGGACTATCCAACTTTGTTGATTAGTCGCACGGCAACATGCAAGACGAACCGACGCGCGCGGGGGATTTCCCCACGCTCGAACTTGGGCCATCGCCGACGAGTGCGACATCTGCCACTCGATCACTTGTTGCAAGTAGAAGAACTCATAGATGAAGTGATATATGAGCTCATCAAAAGACGAAATACTCATTCTGTAAAATGAAAAAAAATGATCTGAGTTTAGAGTGCAAGGTATGATGTTTCCCATATTCTAATCTGTCGCAAAAAAAAAACACAGGAAAACAATAGAGAATTGTTTTCGTCATCTTTTTATTATTAATGCAATTAGATCGTTTTTTTTTCCGCATTATCACGCACACGCACCGCGCTAGCAACACTGTCACGGACTAAATCGATTAAGTCTGCGGCTGGTAACCATTAACAGAAAGTTGTTCGATTAAATTACAAAAGTACGCAATTTAGTCGTTCGATAGTTGGCCAACTTACAATTGTATGTCTGCGGTAGCTCTAACTGTTAGTTGGCAACATCGAATCTGACAGCTAGGCCCATTTCATAATTATCAAAACTAAATAGTCACAAGTCGGATTCCTTTGCATTTGTGTTATTTTGTTTGTTTTCTCGCGGATTTGTTATCTTAGCAATGAATAAGCTTTCTAAATGGACCACGGCCTGAAAATGGATCCCGCTCCCACTTCTTACGATAATCTCTGCACGAACCTGGACTCGATATCCACTGTTAACGATGACGCCAGCTTTTACACTGGCCAGAGTTCTTCGCAGCTCTCAGTAACTCATTCAAGTGGACATTTACGCTGTGTCAATTGTGGTTTAAATGTCACAAAAATACGAATTCATTTGTTGTTAAAAAACTGTTCTTGTGAAAATAAAAATCCTTTATATGTTAAAAATCCGGACTTTTTTTTAAACAAATTCCTTAACAATTTTTTTTTATAGGATAAGGGTGACAAACGAGCACACAGTCCACCTGATGGTAAGTGGTTGCTGCGGCCCATAGACATCTACATCTATCTTCTATTACAAATCAAAATATAGATGCGTTGTCACCCGTGAGGACCAAGATGGAATGCCTCATTTCCAGTAAAAAGGGCCTACGGCCACCTGCACTCACCAAGCGAAGCGCAGAGGCAAACCTCTACTTCACGCTGATTTTCTGTGAGGTCGTGGTACCACGCCGGTTTGAGCCGGCCCATCCGTGCGACAGCAAAAGCTGCCGCGTGGCTCTACCACAGTGATTTTTTCATTCATTTTCATTTCAATAAAATCAAAAAATATTCATTTCATTCTTTTGATTGCGTACTATCATTTCCATACGCTTTTATACGTGGGCACCCATGGTTGAAGTGTTTATGAACGGTGGGCATTCCCCTTTGTTGCATATAATTTGATTCTTATGGCAAATCAATAAATCTGAAATTGCATTTATCGACGTTCAACCGCACACGCCTCGCACACGCCACACGCCCGCCTCGTTCCCGCTTAACGCCGGCCCCACGCTCGCTCCGCACACGCTCTGCACCCACCCCGCTACGCACTACGCCCACGCTTTTTATACAATTTCAGATTTATTGATTTGTCTTAAGACTCAAATTATATGCAACAAATTTCAAAGCGAGTTAGAGGCGGGTGATGACGCGCGGGGCGTGCGCGTAGCGGCTGCGTGTCGTCGGAACACGGCCTAATGCTCTTATCGGTATTGCTTGCTGACAATTTGTAGATGTGACGCACTTGAGAAAAGATGTAAGTAAAAATGCACCAAGATTTATAGCCATTGTCTTATGAACATTCTTAATGGAAATAAAGAAACACACTTGCATATTTTTTTCGATTTTTTCACAGAAGTTCTGATGACATATTTTAATTTGTAGAACAAATAAATTTATTCATTAGTAGAGAGAGGTATAGCTTAAAACAATTTAACAACACACACTCTTACGAACCGGTGTAGACGAAGAAACTTTAAGACAGACTTTTCGACATCTACATTTATCCTCGATTAAGAATCAATATGTAGATGTGTTGTCATCCCTGAGGACTAAGATGGAATGCCTCGTTACTCTACACCCACCATACGAAACACAGCAGCATTAAGATAAGCTGCTAGTTTACGTTAGTATTCTGTGATAGCGTGGTCCTTCCCCGTTCGAGCCAACCCATTCGTGCGACAACCGTAATATAGCTGCAGCGTAGTTATACCACGTAAAAAATTATGCTAGATATCTATTTGATCGAATGATTAAAATTAATGCTCAAAGTGATACTTTAGCACGTAAACCCACGCATTAGAAATAATCTCGAAATTTTCTTTTTTATGTAGAATAAGGCTAACAAACGATCACTAAGTATATCTGTTGGTAAGTGGATGCTGTAGCCCATAGATTACTACATCTAGTCTTGATTAAGGATCAGAATGTAGATGCGTTGCCACACCTGAAGGCTAAGATGGAATGGGTCTTCGGTTCTCTACATTCACCATATCAAACACATAATAATTGAGATTCTATTTTACGCTGGTTTTTCTGTGAGCGCGCGATCCTTCCCCGGTCAACTCTTTTCTGCTGCAGCCATAATATAGCCGCAGCTCTACCACGTTAAAAATTAATGAGAACTCCAAATATTGAGTACAATTGACAAACATGGGGTAGAATATAAAAGCTCATTCATGTGTACTTTCATTTGCAGCAATTTCATTACACACACAATAGAAACGACTGACGCTGTAGAACTCACTTTGTCATTTCTATTGTGTTACATATTTTTTATAACTGGCACGCGCTATTCATGTTTGCTATGAATATAAATGACTTAAATGACTCCTATATAAAGAGGCATAATTTATATTAAATTCTAGAAATAAAACAAAGAGAACGATGGAACAATAAGTCTTTTAATTTATTTGTTTTTCTTATTTAATTAGTGTGCTACCACTGTGACTACGAAACTAAAAGGTCGTGAATTGAAATCTACTGTTTAGACACACTCGTATTACTGCTTCATCTGTCCATAAATTCCATAGCTGGAAATGGACTTTTCGTGTTGTTTTAACCCTTCACCCTTGCCTTTAAGACACCAGTGTTATAGGGAGGATTTGCCTTAAGCATCACGCTTAGAGGGTTGAGTGAAGTACTTTACGTTGGCGGTTTTTTACGCCTGAAGCAAACGAGATTGGTATACCACCATAAATTTAGTAAAAACTGAGGTTAAAACGTACTATAGTTTATTGAAAATCACAAAAGCTTTTAAGCGTTTCCACCTCTACCAACAGTCACGGCAAGTAATAGAGTGGTTAAAGCGATTAACTGCCTTACACAATCATCTAATTTAAATACAGCATAATAAGACTGTAAATATATGAGTACATATAATATTTTAAATATACATGTTTAATATAATATATGGCATTCTAATGCAATTGATACAAATATCCCGGAAAGGGGCCTAAGAAATAATTCTAGTCCAGAGTACTTCCTAATATATTATAACGTTACACATATTAAGTTCTTTGCCGATAACCTTTCAATTAAAATATTTTATTGCGTCTTTAAAGTTCTTTAATTATATGCAAATATAAAAAAAAGTCAACAATTTAAATTAAATTAAATCAATTTAGTCATCACGCAAGAGCTGCTGCCTCGTCCAGTATCAGAATAATGGAAAAATAACATAAAAAATTAAAATTCTGTTTTTCAAACGTTTTTTTTTTTTCAATTTTATTGTAACCGGATAATAATTGTGGTGAGACTACGTGGAAAAACCACGCTGCAGCTACAATATAATGGTTGCAGCGCGAATGAGTCGCTTGACCAAGGTAGGACTAAGCTCGCACAGAATACCAGCGTACCAACATAAAGCTGACTTACTTCGTATCGTGAATGTAGATAACTGGACATCTTACTTTCTGTTAACGGGGCAATGCGTCTGTCTGAAACATTAAGTTGTCTATAGGCCACAATACCTACTTACCAAGGCGTGCGCTGGACCAATTAATTTATTTACAGTGAAATTATTAGTATAAATTCAATAAAATTGAGTAAAGTGTAAGTTCGTTTGTTACTTACGTTGTATTAAGACTCCGCGAATTTGTTAATTTTTAAGATTTTTTTTTAATAAATTTGATTAGAAAATTGATTAGAACCACGATTCTGTGGAAAAAGAAATTGTACAATATAATACCAATATTATGTCTACATAGAACAACACCCGAAGTAGATCAGTTTTTTTTTTATAGGAGAGGGGGCAAACGAGCATGCGGCTCACCTGGTAAGTGATTACCGCCGCCCATGAACAACCGCAACACCAAGGGAATTACAGATGCGTTGCCGGCCTTTTAAAAAGGAGTAGGCTCTTTTCTTGAAGGTCCCTAAATCGTATCGGTCCGGAAAAATCGCTGGTGGTAAACTATTCCACAAGGAAGTTGTGCGAGGAAGAAAACATGTTCTAAATCGCACAGTGATGGACCGCCAATCATCCAGATGGTGTGAATGGTATCGGGAGTTCTGTCGCGATGTGCGTTCGTGAAATTTGGCGGCTGGGATTAATCCGAACAATTCCTCAGAGCACTCCCCGTGGTAAATGCGAAAGAAAATGCAAAGAGATGTAACATCTCTTCGCAGCGACAATGAGTCGAGCCGATCGGAAAGGACTCGGTCGTCGATGATTCGAGCCGCTCTGTGCTGGATGCGGTCAAGTGAAAGGAGCTGGCACTAGGGAGCCCCTGCCAAGAGATGGGAACAGTATTCCATGTGAGGCCGAACCTGCGCCTTGTAAAGTTGCAGGCGTTGTGCCGGCATGAAATACTGTCCCGCTCTGCTGAGCACGCCAAGCTTTTTAGAGGCCAATTTGGCCTTCTCTTCCAAGTGACCACGACCGTTGCCATTTCAGCTTAGGTACTAATCCGTTGGGATATGTCCGTTACTCTGGATCTTCTGAGGATATCCTCATTTCTAAGTTTATCACGCAGAGAAATTCGGAGCATAGCCATATCCATAGCTCGCTAAGCGACCTTGAGCTTCATCATACGGCCAGCAGTGAAGGACAAATGGCCTGAACTACATCGAGAAAAGGTTGGTACGGCCGTGCCGCTTTTTTGCTTGACTTGGCGGGGGCACTGCCGTGATGTGAATCATATAAGTTAATATATCAGATATTCTGATGACATATCTAATTCATTCGAGTTACCTTCAGCTTCTAGTCTATACCAAAAACTGAAGGCTGTTGGTGTCTTCCAGTGATACATTTCGGAAAGAAGGAGCCAAAATACTGCGTTTTGCAGTGAAGAGACACGCTTGTGTATTGGAAGCCTTGAATTTCACAAGATGGACATCGCCCCAGGCCTGAGACTGCAGACTTACTCGGGCGTCGGTATAGCATGTCAGCTAGAAATATGTATTTTTATATATTAGACAGAAATATTGACAAGGTGCTTGTTTTTATATATAACTAATTTTTATACAGATCACAAATTTAGAACAAATCATTTTCTACCGAATTCAAAATGAAGACTCTCACTCAATTCGACTGTATTTTTTTTTATAGGATCGGGTGGCAAACGAGCACACAGTCCACCTGATGGTAAGTGGTTACTGTGACCCATAGACATCTACATCTATCCTCAATAAAAACTCAAGATGCAGATGCGTTATCACCCGTGAGGACTGAGATGGAATGCCTCTTTGCCAGTAAAAAGGGTCTCCGGTTCTCTACACTCACCATACGAAACACAGCAGCGCTAAACTGCTATTTTACGCTGGTTTTCTGTGAGAGCGTGGTCCTTACCCGGTCGAGCTGACCTATTCGTGCTATAACCATAATATAGTTGCAGCATGGCTCTACCACGTGTAAATGTATGTTTCTTTTATGTGTGTTACCATATAACCTTTTCCTGAGTGAACCGCTTTCGATGATTCTTTTTTTATTTGAAAGCTGGTGCTTCACATATAGTCCCATACAAATTTGATCAAGGTTTGATCAATAGTTATTGAATTATTCTTAATAATTTATATTGCAGTCGGTTGTACAAAATTTTTAATTTTTAATTATTTCTAATCTAAACGATATATCAGATTACCTTAGGCTGAAATAGTTGGTCCAAGTATGAAAATGCGTACCTACACCATGATAAAAAAGCTTACATCGAGGTAAAACTGAATAATACTTGTATTTCTACCAAAAGTAATATGTATATACCATAAGTACCATTTATTATAAATAATTCTAAACATTGCATGCAATTCATAAATGGTAATAAAATGCCTAAAAATTAATATTATGCCGTAGTAAATGAATGAAAAAGCCAAAAATACATAAGGCACTAACACTATTAGCGACGAGAAACTAGATCAGTCTAGGAAAAACAATTTTTTTTTTCTAAATTGTATTGGAAATAGACAGCGTTACTGTTTGAGTAAGATGTTATCAGAAAAAGACGGGATGTAAACATTAAAAACTACTAAGATAATGTCATAGGGCTTATGAGGTATGATCGCTGAAGCGAAAACAATACGTCGTAATAGATGTGACCCAGACACTTAAGTGTCTTTTTATGGTCGTACAATAAATGAAACGCTTGAGTTCCACACGTAAATTATTCCATTGGCCTATTTAAACATTGTTAACAAGTGCACGCAAGCGTAGCGCTCGTAAAAGCACACGTGTCGAGTGGGATCAATGTCAACGTTCCCACTTTTTATGTATGAATTTCATTGCCACGATTGGAGTTATTTATGCTCTAGTAACAAACGTAATTCAAACATACCAATGTTGCCAAATAGACAGAGGACCCAGCTACTAATACCTAAGTTTGAATTTTTTACGGAGCCCAGAGTCAAGGTAATTGCTAAAAATAAATTACCTAAGATCTGTGTGTGTAGTATGTGTGTCTGTAATAAAATTAAATGATGTGTCTTAACTAGTTTGAAGAGCACCTCCTGACCTCCCTTAATTGCGTGCACTTCCCAACATTATCAATTCAATATCGACGGTGGAGTGTGGTGACGGGGCTAGTGCACATAATTAGGGAATAGCGGGAAGTTATATTTAAACTACGTAAGTCACATCACTTTATTCTACTACGTGGGTCTTATCAATCAGTAAGGAGATTAATTTTAACATTTATAATATAACAATTTGTCACTCGAGAACCTTCTTTTCCCATCTTTTGTTGGTTGTTCGAGCTATTTGGCCGGCCCATTGTCACTTCAGCTTACTAATCTTTTAGGCTACGTCGATCACTCTAATTCTGCTGCGTATATCCTCATTTCTAAATTTATCACGCAAACACGATTTTTTATTTTATATAGATTAAAAATAATATTTCTTGAAAGTCATCCTGGGAAGAATAAGCAAGAATTCTAGAGAGACATTTGTTTAAAAGAACATTTTACAAACATTTGTTATGTTAAACAATTAACTACATAAGATATATAACAAATAGATTGCTAAAGAGTGCCTTATTCTCAGAGGTTATCCATATATTGCTTGACATATTATAATAACTCTTTTTATTCGATCCTGTGACTCTAACATTGCATTCTAGACTGTCTTTTCTTTTATTATTCATAACAGCCCGTGAGTCTTCTACTGGACATAAAATGCCTCTTCCATTGTAGAGAGAATCAGCCTATAATCGCAATATCACGTGAACACTTTTGAATCTGCTGCTTGTTGTTGGTGTGAGAATTTTACGCTTAGCGTATTAATATGGTTCATGATAAGGTTTTCTCGGGACGAGCCAAAATCAGTTACTGGGTTTTTCGGTCAAGAAGTTCTCAGTAGCAGTCCGGAGTCAAAAGTTGGCGCTGTTTCAACCTCATGCCTAGGAAAGCATGTATAATCCATTAGAGCTGCGCCTGATCTCTCTCCGGATAACGGTTCCATCGGGATAAAATAGTGAGGAAATAGAGAGTGCTTTGTGATTGAGTAAATTTGGCCATGGAACGAAAAGAAATCTCGTCGTTTCGTTCCATGGCCAAATTCTCCTGTGGGGCAAGGTGCTAAGTCCGGGAAACAGCCTACGCTACATGTAGTAGTTAGAACTATCCTATAATTACCAAAGAACTTCGGAACTTTGATAGCGTGAATTAGGTAGGCTCCGGTGTGTTTCGCTTGCGGCGCGACGACAACACAGCCACACATACACTCGGGAACTATAATCCTACCCTTCGCAAATGGGCTAGTCTTCGTTTAGAGTGACTGCCGTGACCGAAACTCGGTCTGGAGGACATAAGCATCATAAGGTTTTACTTAGGAGTAAACTACCCGAATAAAATAGTTTTAGAATGTTCAAAGTTCTGCTGCTGCCAAACAATTATATCAGCAGCTTATTTGTGCAATAATGCAACTAATCATATAGCAATAAATGAAGCATCGCACTTTATCAGTGTTCTTGGAATTGCTCGTAAATTTAAAATTATGTAGAAATCTCAACAGAAGCTGTTCGCCGAGTATAAACATTTAAAATAAAAAATTACAATGTACGTTGTAGGCCACGAGGTCGCGCATTCTTTTCAAGGTTACCCCCTTTGGTACACGGAAATATGGCACTTATGATTTTGTGATATGGATAATTTTTGTATGATGATATAATTGGTACTTATTTATAAAGACACTTTTAAAAACGGAGATTTATTTCAACATGAAAAATCCGAACTTTCTTATGTGAATATGTCAAAACAATATGGCGTTTCATGTAAATATAGTGTTCTTTATACACCTTATACTATTGTGCCGACTGCCTCGTTGGTGTAGTGGTGCGACTACTGATCATGTGGTTCCGGGTTCGAATCCTATGTTGGGCCAAAAAATCAGTTACTGAGTTTTCTGTCAAAAACATGCTCAGTACCAGCTCACCATTGAATTATAATATAGTTATGTACTTCATAACATCTTAATGTATATGTAACATACTTAATGTAATCTATAACTTTTTACTGGGTGAACCGATTTCGATGACTCTTTTTTTATTTGAAAGCTTGTACATCTCGTGTGGTCCCATATAAATTTGATCAAGGTCAGATCAAAAGCTTTTGAGTTACTTTTAATAACTTATATTGAAGTCAGCTGTACAAATTTTTTAATTTTAAATTATGTGATTTAAAAAAAAGTGCACAGCGACTCATATCAATAAATATTAATTATAAATCTTTATTTGAAAGTTCCATGTTTTGCCAACAATAGAACATAGCATTAAAATTATGATTTAAATATTTGCCGATATTAATAATAAGGTCCGTTGTTCATCATATTACATTTTAAATTATAGAGGTAGCAACGTGTAAATACGATTTCTCTTCCTAAACAACTTCAAGAGCACTCAAATCATTTGATTGTTGTTGAGTGCAAGTGTCCATGGGCAGCAGTAGCCACTTGCCATCAGGTGGACTGCAAGTACATTTGTTACTTACTTAAGTTTTTTTATAATAAAATATACTTAATAAAAATTATATTTAAAAAATATATTATATTTAAAAAATCAGTCCTGACGACACCACAATGTGACCCGACGCGTTTCAATTCATCTTCATTATTTTGGAGTGAGCATTCATTGCCGGCATGTTACAAAGTTCATACAATATAATATTCACGAGCTTCCTTCTTTCGGAGGTGACATTAATGTTCTTTCAATGAAATGTTGCTCACAGAATAAATAAAAGTAAGTGGAATAGTTTCGTGAAAAAGTAAGACAAAAATAAAAAGGAAATAATAAAGGAGTTATTGTTGTTCAAAAGTGTTTGAATATGATATATGAAATGAAATGAAATCTATTTATTTCCTTAACAGATAAAATAAAATACAATGGACACATTCTTTATTGTTCACCAGTACACATAAAAACGAAAACGTTTTATAAAAGGTACAATACGCTTTGAAAACGATTTATTTCAGACAACTTTTATAAAAAATACCAGTATCATTGCGGCTTGTAAGATCTATTGTGATCGGTGTCATGGCTGTAGTTCACTGCTGCTAAGCCTTCAAATAATCTTCAATAAATTGAAGGAGTTGCTTTGCTGTGAGCAATTTCACTTCTTGTGGGCTAAGCACGTAGTTGAGTATTACGTTTTCGCATAAAGAGTCTACAATCAGTCAGGGTGTGCAGAGGCGTTACTTCTGTTAAGGAACAGAATCTGGACTTGCTTTTCATTTAATTTTTATTTTTATTTTAATCATCATTATCAGACCAGATCTTCAGTCAATTTCGCAATCAAAAGTAAATCGGCAAGTTCATTGCCTACTTGAACTTGTTGTACACCCCAAGGCGTTCAAACTGTCCGCGCAGTCTCCAACTGACTTTGAGGTGATTAAATTTAATCTCAGCGCTAGCAGTGCCGCTTAATTATCAGAGTTTATATAAATAATATGGTTGACATAACGCTTTCGTAGGTTGATTTCCGCACAACCAAGTATGGCGAAAATGTCTGCCTGGAAGGTAAAGGTGAACTTCCCCAAATTTATGCTAAGCTTGAATTTGGCGCGCTCCCTATAGATTTGAAAGCCTACGTCGAGGCCCATTTTTAACCTACCGGTAAACCATACGCAGTGAAAGCGGTGTAGAGAATCTATCACTCCATTGCGTCTCGTGAGTGTCTTAACACTTTCACTGTCCGGTTTTTAGACACAATAGTAAGACAATAGCAATGACCTACATGTATGGCACGGGACAGCAAAAGGGTTAAGGGACAACTATGGCAAATTACAGTAAAATGTAAAGGATTTTAAGGTTTCGTTTACACCAGATATTAAATACTTGCGCCAGAGAGGGGCAGCAGCCGCTACGTTTAAATCAAATCACATCTAGGTATCTTCAAGGCAAGAGTGAATAGGTTTTTGTTAAGTTATGCACTTTACCATCTGCGTTTGCATCATCACTTACCATTACGTTAGATAGTATTCAAACACTGGCTTAGAATAATGAACTGACAGAATACCAACGTAAAATAGCAGCTTAACGATGCTGTGTTTCGTATGGTGAGTGTAGAGAACCGGAGACCCTTTTTATTGGAAACGAGGCATTACATCTCAGTCTTCACGGGTGACAACGCATCTGCATTTTGATTCGTAATCGAGAATAGATGTACATGTCTATGGGCCGCAGCAACCACTTACCATCAGGTGGACTGTATGCTCGTTTGTCACTCTTATCCTATAAAAAAATCTCAACAACAGAAGTGGCCCATTTTTGGCAAGAAACTTTTCTGGGCTAATGAAGAAGAACAATATGCATAAACAAACAATAATATTGGACGGATCGGTGACGCAGTGCTAAATTATTTAACTGTAGTTGGAGTCTGCAGATTAGATTTCTGCACGGAACAACAACTTTTATGGCTTACAAATACTTGTTCCGGATATAAATTGTCTACAAGTGACTATAAATTCCTAAGGTAGCGGTATATAAAATAATTAAATATAAATAATTAATTACGAATAATAACAATAATTTTATCAATAAATCATATTATAGTTGAAAAGAAAAACGTAGCTTTTGTTTTCTGCTTACAATTATTATAATATATTATATATTTTTTTAGTATTATACGCATTTTTTTAAATATTTTTCACAATACACAATAAATAACTTAGTCATTCGGCTTGCTAGTTTGTAGCTTTTTAGTTTTGGTGTTGTTTTTTATTAAACAAAATATTATTTACATAAAACTACTTTTAAGGATTTTATGGCGTATATTAACTTCTTTTATATTTTCGACGTTTCGAGCACTTTACAGCACCCATGGTCACGGGGGGACTGAGGCGTATGACGTCCCAATGTCATAGTTAACCACGGCTACATCCAGATTAATAATTATTAATTTTTGTTTTGATCTACGCAGAATGAACTTACAGTATCTTGAAGTCTTGCAGTTGTATGCTTGGGTTGGATTTAATTTTATTAATTATGGGATACCAAGCAGATGGTGGCACCTAGCTATCTTCTCTATTGAAATTAGGATGTTTTTTTGATTTCAATAGCTTCGCGAATCATTCTTGGAAGGACTCGGTGTTCTTTAGCAAGGATTTGTGTTCTATCAAATCTAATGTAGTGACGGGGGGGGGGGGGGGGGGATCATGTACGTATTCACAGACTGCATACTTCCGGGAGCGACGATTCTTCATATCAGCTATATGTTCTTTAACGCGGGTATTTATGGATCTTTTAGTTTGTCCTATATAAGAGAGACCACATTCACAATCAAGCTTGTACACTCCTGCATCTTGCAAAGGGACATTACACTTGACTGATGGTAAAAACTGACTAATATTTTTCGGCGGCTTGAAGTATGTATTAATGGAAGCATTCTTCAAGATGTAGCCAATCTTGTCATTGACACCTCTGACATATGGCAGTACAGCAGGCACTCGCTTGACTGTGGCCGGTTTCACTCGTTCACTGTGACGTAGGCGCGGGACCTGATGCTTATTGTCGTGCAAAACTTGCGTGACGTGTTGGAGCACGGCGGTCAGGTATTTACTGTCAAGAATCCCTCGTGCTCTCTGAAACAAAAATTTACCCACGGTAGCTAACTGTGAAGGATGGTGATGAGAATCACCGCTTAAATGTCTATCTGTGTGGGTCTTTTTCGACTGCAGACTTCCCGGAGCGTCGATTCTTTCTTTCTGTGAACAGGTATAGGATCGCCTCCTTCACTACATTAGATTTGATAGACCACAAATCCTCGATAAAGGATACCGATTGATTCCAAGGATGATTCGCGAGGCTATTGAAATCAAAAAACATCCTAATTTCAATGGAGAAGATGCCTGCGTGCTACCATCTGCTTGGGGTCCCATAATTAATAAAATGAAATCCCAACCCAAGCATACAACTGCAAGACTTCAAGATACGAGTACTGTAAGTTTATACTGGGTAGATCGGAACAAAAGTTAACAATTTTTAATCTGGAGGTACCCGTGGTTAATTGGGACGTCATACACCTCAGTCCTGCCCCCCCCCCCCCCGTGACCATGGGTGCCGCTAGCTTAGAAAAGTTAAAAAATATTATAAAGTGCTCGAAACGTCGGGAATATAAAATAAGTTAACATACGCCATAAAATCCGTAAAAGTAGTTTTATTTAAATGTGTAGTTAAGTAAAGTAAAGTAAAGTTACAGCCTATTTATGTCCCACTGCTGGGCACAGGCCTCCTCTCATTTCTGAGAGGGTTTTAGGGCAAGAAAATGTGCGCCGCGCTGACACAATGCATGTTGGCGAACTTCACATGTCTTCAAAATATTTTTTTTCTTATTTCTCACACGTGCAGGTTTCTTCACGATGTTTTCCTTCACCGCCGAGCACGTGGTAAAATGTGTAGTGTTCGCGTAAATATAAGAAATTATTACAAAAATATTATGCCAATACTAGCGACTCGTCTAAATTATTACAAAAGCGGAAGTCTTAAGGTGAGAGTGTATCGATATTTCAGTAATGAGACCAAGCGAATAACGGGCAGGGCACGATGAACGAGTTTATATGCTAAAGGGCAAACTACTTTCAGTTTTATCGGGCCCTACTTTTAGTTTCTTTGTAAAAGTAACATATTTCAGGGACAGGCGAGGCAATTATATAAAATAAGTAAAATATACTACCCAGTTTTATATTTTCATATGTAAAAATATTCTTGCAGCACGTTTAAATCGCATAAATCGTATATATTTATTTTAAAGTATTCAATTTTACATAATTTTCAGTGAAGCTTCATCTGTCCATTACAACCCATAAAAGTTCACGGCGGAACGTTTTAATTGTTTGTTGTAATCAGGAAGATGCTGCGCATCTCCTGTTTTAGATTCCCTTTGGCGATACTTACGATACTCCACGGGACGACATGCGTTAGTGGATATTCTCATACCGTGTCAACACGGCAACGGTTATGTATTAAAATTGCTGATAAAACCTTAAGCACATAGGTTAAGCTAATTTATATAATCGTTTGGTAAAAAGTAATCCTTGTTTCATTATATTTCTTAAATATGTTGTAAAGTTCGACCACTATTATTATCTAAGAACTGATTTTTTGTGACAGGCTATAAATACGCTGTTTTTGAATATCAATTTTACTACTTGAAAGAGAAAAAAGAGAAAAATTTTAAAGTATTTGTTCATTAATGTGTGATGATTAGGTCGGGGAAAAAGTTTCTTCGTGTTTTATATAGAAATTCAAGACATTTTTTCTTTTAAAGTTTACTTACATTTAATTAGAATATATATGAGCCATTTTGTTCAATAACTTGTTGCCATCTTGTAAGTAGTGACAAAAACTCGCTGCTGTAGAAATCTTGGGATTTATGATCAAAAATGCGACAAGTAAATTTGACAGTCCTCTTTTGATGTTAACCTAACACTACCCGAAGATTTCTGAAGAGATCGCAACAAGTGACAATCTGAGGGAGCAAATTCAGAATTATTAAAAAAAAATTATATATTACAACGTGGGTGTCTTCAAGGTAAGAGGGAATAGGCTTTTGTTACGACAGTGCACTTCATCATCTTCGGTAGCATCATCACTTACCATCATGTAGGATAGTAGTCAAACGCTAGCTTAGAAAAATTAAAAAATATTATACAGTCTAGAATTTTGTGACGTGACATGATTTTTTTTTATAGGAGAGGGGGCAAACGAGCATGCGGCTCACCTGATGGTGACTACCGCCGCCCATGAACAACCGCAACACCAGGGGAATTGCATATGCGTTGCCGGCCTTTTAAAAAGGAGTAGGCTCTTTTCTTGAAGGTCCCTAAGTCATATCGGTCCGGAAAAATCGCTGGTGGTAAACTATTCCACAAGGAAGTTGTGCGAGGAAGAAAACATTTTCTAAATCGCACAGTGGTGGACCGCCAATCATCCAGATGGTGTGGATGGTATCGGGAGTTCTGCCGCGATGTGCGTTCGTGAAATTTGGCGGCTGGGATTAATCCGAACAATTCCTCAGAGCACTCCCCATAGTAAATGCGAAAGAAAATGCTAAGAGATGCAACATCTCTTCGCAGTGCCAATGAGTCGAGCCGATCGGAAAGGATTCGGTCGTCGACAATTCGAGCCGCTCTGCGCTGGATGCGGTCAAGTGGAAGAAGCTGGCACTGGGGAGCCCCAGCCCAGAGATGGGAACAGTATTCCATGTGAGGCCGAACCTGCGCCTTGTAAAGTTGCAGGCGTTGAGCCGGTATGAAATACTGTCCCGCTCTGCTGAGCACGCCAAGCTTTTTAGAGGCCAATTTGACCTTCTCTTCCAAGTGACCACGAAACTGCACGCTACTCGATATGTCGACGCCGAGGATTCCGATACTGGCTGAGGCAACAAGGGGAGTACCTTGAAACTGAGGAGATACGACAAAGGGGTTCTTTTTAGCGGTAAACGCGCAAACTTATGTCTTCTGAGGATTAAAGTGGACTAGATTTAGTCGCCCCCAATCCGAGACTTTGTCCAGCAAAGACTCGACTTCAGACACAAGTTTGTTCCGGTACTCAGTGACGTTTTCCCGAGAAATATTGGCACGGCCGGTGTATAGAGCATCACCAGTGCTGTCATCCGCATAGCAATGAATGCTACCGGCTTGCAACATATCATTGATATGCAGAAGAAACAGCGTTGGTGATAGCACGCAGCCTTGTGGAACACCAGCGTTAATAGGCTTGTAGTCGGAGCATGCACCGTCTACAACAACCTTGATGCTCCGATCTGCAAGAAAGCTGGTGATCCAATTGTATAATTTCTCGGGAAGCCCATAGGAAGGGAGCTTCGAAAGAAGCACTTTGTGCCAAACCCGGTCGAAGTCCTTCGCAATGTCCAAACTAACGGCCAATGCCACCCCCTTGGACTCTACTGCCAACGCCCATCTGTGAGTTAAGTAGATCAGAAGATCACCAGCTGATCGACCCCGACGAAAACCGTACTGGCGGTCACTAATCAGCTGGTGATCCTCAAGGTACCGCATGAGGTGGCAGTTTACAACGGATTCCATTATTTTGGAGAACAAGGGGGTGATGGCGATAGGCCTGTAGTTGGACGGGTCTGAGCGGTCGCCTTTTTTAGGGATCGGGTGGACAAAAGCTGTCTTCCATGATTTCGGGACTACGCCTAGGGAGTAGGAGTACCGGAAAAGACGCGTGAGAACCGGTGCCAACTCCGGAGCACACGTCCTCAGCACAATTGGGGGGATTCCGTCAGGCCCACTCGACTTGTGGATGTCAAGGGAGAGGAGTGCTCTGCGAACCGAGCGCTGTGAGAACCGCACATCCGGCATGGAGCACTCACACCGCGGGATGGTCGGCGGTGTGTTCCCCCCGTCATCAACAGTCGAGTTGGACGCAAAAAGGGAGCCTAACAGGTCGGCCTTCTCTTTTGCGTCGTGGGCCAGTGAGTCGTCCTCCCTGTGCAGAGATGGTAGTGATGGCTTACAGAAATTCCCTTGGACAGCCTTGGCGAGAGACCAGAATGCACGGGTTCCCGAAGGAAGGCGAACTAGTTTCTCGCCAATTCTGCCTATGTGCTCTCACTTTGCCTTGGCAATAACTCTTTTGAAGGACCTGGAGGCGAAGTTATACTTCTTTTTCAGTGTGCTGGTATTTACATCCCGAGTCGCCGAAGCCGCAGCCCAGGCTTGATCACACTCCTGCTTACTGCGTAATGCAGTCTTACAGGAGCGACCAAACCAAGGCTGAGATCTGCCTCCGATGGGTACCACAGATGATGGAATAAATAGTTCCATTCCCTGTAGCACCACATCAGTGACAGAGTCAGCAACAGCGCTGGGATCATCCGGCGAGAAGCAAACCCGCCCCCATGGGTAGGAAGCAAAAAAAGACCGCATTCCGTCCCAATCCGCCGAACTATAATGCCAAACACGGCGGCAACCTGCAGAACGCAACTGCGAGGGGAGCGTGAGTGGCACCACACTCCGGATCAGACAATGGTCCGAAGAGCCAAGAGGGGCATCGACGGAAACCTGATATCCGTCCGGATGAGAGGTCAGCAGAAGGTCCAACAGGGAAGGTGTATGATCCTCAACATCTGGAATCCGCGTAGGCGATGTACCCAGTTGTGTCAGACCATATGCCAAGGCAAAGTCATAAACAGATCTCCCCGCATGATCGGTTAAACGTGAACCGAGCCATTCGGCGTGGTTGGCGTTAAAATCGCCAAGGATCACGATCTCTGCGGATGGGACCTGTTGTAGCAAGGAATCTGTAGCCATTTGGACGTGGTCGATGAGTCGGTCTGTTTCGGCATTACCGCTATGGGACCTATAGAGGCACGCGTAGACGCGCGGATGGTCGTCGCTGTCTACGCGTAGCCAAAGGATGGACAGGTCCGAACCTTCAATACTGCCGAGGCGTCGAGAACAGATGTCCTCTCTGACATACACGCAAACTCCAGCCCAAGGCACAAAGGAGTGTTCCAATTTGTACCCCGGGCAGGAGAGATACGAAGTATCAGCCGGAGAGGACACCTGCGTCTCGGTTAGAAAGAGCAAGGCCGGCTTCGCCGTCTCGAGATGGTAGTGGACGGCGTTTAGGTTCGAGTGAAGTCCCCTGATGTTGCAGAAATTCACGGATAGCGTGGCAGGGGTCGCCTTGGTCTTGTTGCTCAGTTTGCCCCGAGCAGTTATTGTGTTGAGCGGAATTTTGCCCCCCCCCCCAGAATACGCGGGGCAGCCTGAGCACCCACGCTCAGGATCGGAATAACATGGTCGTGGATGCTCAGCGAGGGATTCTCCAGGGGTACTGGTACCCTCCTGGGGTAGTTTATGACGTAATTCCGCTACCATGTTGATGGGGGGGGGGGGGAATTGGGCCTCCGGTCACCTGCACTCACCAGACGAAACGCGGAAGCAGAGCTTCCACTTCACGCCGGTATTCTGTGAGGTCGTGGTACTAACCCGGCTCGAGCCGGCCCATACGTGCAACAGCAAAAGCTGCTGCAAGGCTCTACCACCATGATACCATTTACCAAATTATCTGATATTTGAAATTTTTTTTCGAATATCAGATAATTTGGTAAATGGTATCAAAACCACGTGCCAATTTCCTGTTATAACAGAACTTTTAGTTTTACTGAGGACCAGGTAAGATAAGATTCAGTTTTATGATTTGCTAAACAGCAAATTATATTAATTATACTATGTACGGTCAGTAAGCTAGGTTATACAACTCGTTTAACTACATATTTTCAGTGATGAAACACGCCAACAGTTCAACGCGTATAAATTAAATGGCCAATAACTTTAAATCACTGTCAGTCGGAAGTGCTCCATAGTTTTAGTTCAATATATGAGAGTTAGTACATGCAATTACTACTCAGCGGCACGGAATCTTGGCCAAGCGGTTATCTCGCGATAGCAAAAGCTTTAAGTGTTTCTGATGAATGTTTGTTATGCAAGTATGTAAAAAAATGTTTGCTCTCAAGTTCAAGAGGGTAATTCATTATGTTTAAGTGCACCATGACGAATTCTTTAATTTTTAGTTGAATCGGGTCATTTGAGCGACTAAGTTCACATTTTAAATTTGTGTGTTGTGAAAAGTTTACTGTAAGGTTATTCAATTATTGTGATCTTGTGTCTTAATTCAATAACTAAAGGTGCTTTAAAGCCAATAAAAATGCCATTAACACCAGCACAAGTTGCACAAGCAGTAGCATTAATTGACCAAGGGCTGACAAAGCGTGAAGTTGCTATTGTGCTTAACGTACCACGGTCCTCAATGCAGTATTCACTGAAACGATACCAGGAGACAGGACGCTACACCCGCAGGCCAGGCAGTGGGGGCGTAAGGTGCACATCGGCCCGGGACGATCGTTTTATTGTTATGGAGATTTTGAGAAACCGCTACCTGACCGCTGTTGAGATACGCCAGCGGCTCCAAATCGCAAGAGGCGTTAATGTTAGTGAGCGTACGGTGAGAAGACAAATGGAGGAAGTGAATTTAAAAGCTCGTAGACCAGCACGAGGTCCAGAACTTCTCAGACAGCACCGAGTAGCCCGACTTCAGTTCGCAAGAGAACATGTCAATTGGACCCACGAGCAATGGGCTAGAGTGTTGTTCACAGATGAGTGTCGAATAGCTTTACGTGCTCCAGACGGTCGAGAACGAGTGTGGAGAAAAAGAGGAGAGAGGTTTCTACCCATTACCACCACCCAAACTGTGAGTTTCCATGGAGGCTCAATAATGGTATGGGGAGGTGTAAGTTCCGACGCACGTACAGAGTTGGTCATCGTCGATAATCGGCTTACAGCTACTCGATACATCGAGGAAGTTCTTCAGGAGCACGTAATGCCTTATTCGGGATTCATTGGACACGACCAATTCCTCCTCATGCATGATAATGCACGCCCGCACGTCGCACATTGTGTAGAGGAATATCTGGAAGAGGTTGGAATACAAAAATTACAGTAGCCAGCTCGTAGCCCGGACTTAAATCCAATTGAGCATGTATGGGGTGTGTTCAAAAGAAAGATAAAGTCCAGCTCCAAACCGCCACAAACTCTAAATGAGCTCCGAAATGCAGCGCTGGCCGCTTGGGACAGCATACCGCAAGTTGATGTCAGAAACATCATTCAAAGCATGCCAGATCGAATGCAAGCGGTTATCAGGGCTAGAGGAGGAAACACCCGATATTAAAACTGATAGACAATAAAGAAACAGACTTAATTTTTAACTTTGTAGTGTTTTTAAAGTGACAATGGAAAGATGTTAATTTTAGTGAAAACATGTTATCTTGAAAAGAAAAATTTCGGTGAAGTAAACATTAAATTTCTACGTTCTAAGACCATTAGAGACACTTATTGAATGCATCTACCCTTAATTTACTGTTAAAAAAACGTTTTAGTGCAAATAATCAGCAAATTCACGAGTGGCCAAGTTTCCGTGCCGATGAGTAGTTTCTATATCTATCGATCCGTTACCGTTATCGTTATAGCTTAAAATCCACTGTTTAAAAATTGGATTCTCCCATTGATTGCCTAGTAGGCAATTATTTATTATTTTTATGTACTATAGCTTCCGAGCTTGTCTCGCGGGTTGACAACCACAGATATTTATTTTTAGTCGTTATTAGAAAGACGCTGTTACCCGTCTCCTGATTTGTTTCTTCTGTCACCTCTAACGAAACCCATGGGATGATATGGGGTAGTGACATCCTACATCAGGTATGTATAATTTATTTTGTAATATCTTTGTAGCATATCATATTTATCTACTTTTTATCTTGTTGGGTCTTTAAAAAAACGACATGAAAGAAAATATCTGCGGAGTTACCCCGGTTCTTTTTCGGGAAGAGGGATCTCATTTTGAGACTTTCATTTTCTTTTTTTTTCATACGTGGTAGATCCACGCTGCAGCTATATTATAGTTGTAGCACGAATGGATTGCTTTGACCTGGGAAAGACCACGATCTCACAGAATACCAACGTAAAATAGCAGCTTTGTTTCGTATAGTGAGTGTAGGGAACCGGAGAACCTTTTTTACCGAAAACGAGGCATTCCATCCTGGTCCTCAGGGATGACAACGCATCAACATTTTGATTTCTAATGTAAATAGATGTAGATGTCTAGGGGCCACATCATCCACTTATCATCAGGTGGACTGTGTGCCCGTCTGTTACCCTTATTTTATATTATAATTACTATTATATATATATGTATATAGCTACCTTAAAAGTATTTATGTATGTATGTATGCATATAGATACCTAAAAGTTACTTACTTACTTACTTACTTACTTATCTTCACGCACAATCCCTGACGGGGTAGCCAGAGAGAACAGATCGCCAAGTGTCACGATCCTTACAAACCTCTTTCGCTTCTTTCAGATTCATTATCTTCTTCATGCATGCACGTCTAGGTATCCGAGTACTTTTGACCCTACGCTCTTCGAGCAATTTGCTCACATGGTCTTCGAAAGTTAGTCTCGGTCTACCTCGACACCTTTTAATATTAACTTTCGCGCTATATATTTTCTTCACCATTCGGTCTTCACTCATTCGCTCAACGTGCCCAAACCACCGAAGCACGGCAAAAGCAAAAGCTAAACGTATTTGTACGTGATAAAGCTGGGTTCATATTATCATTATGCTGTTCACAAATGCAGTTACGTTGCGAGTTGTGGTACGTTAGTACTATTATTATTCTGTGGTTGCGGCGTTATT
The DNA here is from genome assembly GCA_963668995.1 of Parnassius mnemosyne. Classification (NCBI taxonomy): domain Eukaryota; kingdom Metazoa; phylum Arthropoda; class Insecta; order Lepidoptera; family Papilionidae; genus Parnassius; species Parnassius mnemosyne. The sequence continues at coordinate 4,302,490 of CAVLGL010000001.1, read as the reverse complement.
CCGTCAAGTAGGTCAGTATTCATATTTGTGTTCATCTTTGTTTGGTTTTGTGACGAACTTTAGCATTTTTTTAATGAATCGTCTACACTATCACTAAGACTACACTAGGAAAAACACACCACTGTTCATAATATGACACGAATTTCGCATATAAAAGAGGCATAACAGGAGACGTTGACTGCGATTTTTCACCACTCAGTGTCTGTGTATACGTTCACATATATCTGCAAAGAATTTTGCTTGTATATTATAGAAACCACTATAATCTATAATATAGGAACTACAAATATAGAAAAAGTAAAAAAAGAATGAATGAAGCATGTATTGGACCACACACAATAAACGGATGTCCTTTCAAGTTTCAAGACTACATAATTTGTTATAACTTTCAAATTTTATTGTATTACAATAACATAAGATCCATTTTTGTTTGATGTCAGTTAGTATTAATTTTATGCTACTGTTTGTCACCTAATATAATTTGATAGTGATCTCGGTACGTTCTTTGATCCTGTGCCACACACGTGCACTTTTATCTAAATAAATGCAGAAACATGTTATGGGACAACTCACAGGCCTGGTATGACGTGACATATTTAACGGTAACGCACCATAACTAAACAAAATAAGTATTCTTATAAAGCGAACACTTACAAATGTAGAAAATGTTTCTTAGTATTGTCAAGTCTATATTGTTTCAAAAAGCGTATCAAAGTCTCAAATAATTGACTTTTTGTAGTGTAATCTACACGCCCGAGTTTGAAGTGCGAGTTTTCGTCAGATTTGTCTTAATTTTCAGAGCGTCACAGGCAACATTTTATCGAGAAGAAATACTAAATTTCTTAATATATAACTTCCTAATTTTACACCACGAGTACGAGGTACGAGCTTGTATTGTATGTATCAAAAGAAGTTCACGTAATTGAAAGAAAAGTAAACGAAAAATAAGTTCTCTATCGAAAAAAAAAATGTAAAATTCCCAACGGATTGCGAAGAGTGATGTCTGGTCAGATTTGTGTTCATTTTATTGTTATTAAGGAAATACGACACTCGTAAAACGTAATAACAGATCACTGTGAAGGTATCGTTTGTTCTTAATATTTCACTCGTTGACAATGGTTCTATAACGTGAGCTTTTGTACTGTATCAAAGATGTAGTGTTAACGTAGAAAAGCATTCAGTTAGAATTGAAAACAATCGCATCAAATTCAACTGTAAATCCTCGCGCGGATTGCTCCGGCTACGCCTCTAAAGTGCTGCCAGTTGTTTATGCGTTCACATACGTTACGTAGGCAATTGAATTGTTTTCTACGCTACTCGCTGAAAGCGTAAAAATATTTATTTATTTTATTTTAGAGTTACAGTTTCCATGATTACATTTTAGACAATGCATGAGGGTATGCACTTAACCTACTTATTATTTACATATGTATAATTATTACTGTGTGTAGAATTGTAGCTTCATTGTGTTTTTGAACAATTACCCATATTTAAAGTATAATTTAATATATTTTTAAATGAATTTAAGACTTTAATAAAATTCTATATATAAAAAAATGAATTTTATTAAAGTCTTAAATTAATTTTTTTTTTATATGAGAGGGGGCATACGAGCATGCGGCTCACCTGATGGTAAGTGACTACCGCCGCCCATGAACAACTGCAACACCAGGGGAATCGCAGATGCGTTGCCGGCATTTTAAAAAGGAGTACGCTCTTTTCTTGAAGGTCCCTAATTCGTATCGGTCCGGAAAAATCGCTGATGGTAATCGATTCCACAAGGAGGTCGTGCGAGGGAGAAAACATCTTCTAAATCGCACAGTGGTGGACCGCCAATCATCCAGATGGTGTGGATGGTATCGGGAGTTCTGCGGCGATGTGCGTTCGTGAAATTTGGCAGCTGGGATTAATCCAAACAATTCCTCAGAGCACTCCCCATGGTAGATGCGAAAGAAAATGCAAAGGGATGCAACATCTCTTCGCATTGCCAATGAATCGAGCCAATCGGAAAGGGCTCGGTCATCGACGATTCGCGCCGCTCTGCGTTGGATGCGGTCAAGCGGAAGGTGCTGGCACCGGGGAGCCCCTGCCCAGAGATGGGAACAGTATTCCATGTGAGGCCGAACTTGCGCCTTGTAAAGTTGCAGGCGGTGTGCCGACATGAAATACTGTCCCGCTCTGCTGAGCACGCCAAGCTTTTTAGAGGCCAATTTGGCCTTCCCTTCCAAGTGACCACGAAACTGCACTTCACTCGATATGTCGACTCCGAGGATACCGATACTGGCTGAGGCAAGAAGGGGAGTGCCTTGAAACTGAGGAGATACGACAAAGGAGTTCTTTTTGGCGGTAAACGCGCAAACTTGTTGTCTTCTGAGGATTATACTGGACTAGATTTAGTCGCCTCCAATCCGAGACTTTGTTCAGCAAAGACTCGACTTCAGACACAAGTTTGTTCCGGTACTCAGCGACGTTTTCCCGAGAAATATTGGCACGGCCGGTGTATAGAGCATCACCAGTGCTGTCATCCGCATAGCAATGAATGTTACCAGTTAGCAACATATCATTGATATGCAGAAGAAACAGCGTTGGTGATAGCACACAGCCTTGTGGAACACCAGCGTTAATAGGCTTGTAGTCAGAGCATGCACCGTCTACAACGACCTTGATGCTCCGATCTGCAAGGAAGCTGGTGATCCAATTGCACAATTTCTCGGGAAGCCCATAGGAAGGGAGCTTCGAAAGAAGCGCTTTGTGCCAAACCCGATCGAAGGCCTTCGCAATGTCCAGACTAACGGCCAACGCCTCCCCCTTGGACTCTACTGCCTCCGCCCATCTATGGGTCAGGTAGACCAGAAGATCACCAGCTGATCGACCCCGACGAAAACCGTATTGGCGGTCACTAATCAGCTGGTGATCCTCAAGGTACCGGATGAGCTGGCAGTTAATAATGGATTCCATTATTTTGGAGAACAAGGAGGTGATCGCGATAGGCCTATAGTTGGATGGGTCTGAGCGGTCGCCTTTTTTAGGGATCGGGTGGACAAAAGCTGTCTTCCATGAATTTGGGACTACGCCTTGGGAGTACGAGTACCGGAAAAGACGCGTTAGGACCGGTGCCAACTCCGGAGCACACGTCCTCAGCACAATTGGGGGGATTCCGTCAGGCCCACTCGACTTCTGGATGTCCAGGGAGAGCAGTGCTTTGCGAACCAAGCGCTGTGAGAACAGCACATCCGGCATGGAGCACTCACACCGCGGGATGGTCGGCGGTGTTTTCCCCCCGTCATCAAGAGTCGAGTTGGACGCAAAAAGGGAGCCTAAAAGGTCGGCTTTGTCTTTTGCGTCTTGGGCCAGTGAGTCATCCTCCCTGTGCAGAGATGGTAGTGATGGCTTACAGAAATTCCCTTGGACAGCCTTGGCGAGAGACCAGAATGCACGGGTTCCTGAAGGAAGGCGAACTAGTTTCTCGCCAATTCTGCCTATGTGCTCTGACTTTGCCTTGGCAATAACTCTTTTGAAGGACCTGGAGGCGAAGTTATACTTCTTTTAAGTGTGCTGGTGTTTACATCCCGAGTCGCCGAAGCCGCAGCCCAGGCTTGATAACACTCCTGCTTACTGCGTAATGCAGTCTTACAGGAACGATCAAACCAAGGCTGAGATCTGCCTCCGATGGGTACCACAGATGATGGAATAAATAGTTCCATTCCCTGTAGCACCACATCAGTGACAGAGTCAACAACAGCGCTGGGATCGTCCGGCGAGAAGCAAACCCGCCCCCATGAGTAGGATGCAAAGAAAGACCGCATTCCGTCCCAATCCGCCGACCTGTAATGCCAAACACGGCGGCAACCTGCAGAACGCAACCGCGAAGGGAGCGTGAGTGGCACCACACTCCGGATCAGACAATGGTCCGAAGAGCCGAGAGGGGCATCGACGGAAACCTGATATCCGTCCGGATGAGAGGTCAGCAGAAAGTCCAACAGGGAAGGTGTATGATCCTCCACATCTGGAATCTGCGTAGGCGAAGTAACCAGTTGTGTCAGACCATATGCCAAGGCAAAGTCATAAACAGATCTCCCCGCATGATCGGTTAGACGTGAACCGAGCCATTCGGCATGGTGGGCATTAAAATCGCCAAGGATCACGATCTCTGCGGATGGGACCTGTTGTAGCAAGGAATCTGTAGCCTTTTGGACGTGGTCGATGAGTCGGTCTGTTTCGGCATTACCGCTATGGGACCTATAGAGGCACCCGTAGACGCGCGGATGGTCACCCTGTCCACACGTAGCCAAAGGATGGACAGGTCCGAACCTTCAAGACTGCCAAGGCGTCGAGAACAGATGTCCTCTCTGACATACACGCAAACTCCAGCCCGAGGCACAAAGGAATGCTCCAATTTGTACCCCGGGTAGGAGAGATACGAAATATCAGCCGGAGAGGAAACCTGCGTCTCGGTCAGAAAGAGCAAGGCCGGCTTCGCCGTCTCGAGATGGTAATGGACGGCGTTTAGGTTAGAGTGAAGACCCCTGACGTTGCAGAAATTCACGGATAGCGTGGCAGGGGTCGCATTGGTGTTCTTGCTCAGTTTGCCCCTAGCAGTTATGCTTTTGAGCGGAATTTTGCCCCCCCCCCCAGAATACTCGGGGCAGCCTGAGCACCCACGCTCAGGATCGGAATAACATGGTCGTGGATGCTCAGCGAGGGATTCTCCAGGAGTACTGGTACCCTCCTGGGGTAGTTCATCGTGTAATTCCGCTACCATGTTGAAGGGGGGGGGGGGGGGGAATTGGGCCTCCGGCCACCTGCACTCACCAGACGAAACGCAGAAGCAGAGCTTCTACTTCACGCCGTATTTACACGGTATTCTGTGAGGTCGTGATACCAACCCGGCTCGAGCCGGCCCATACATGCAACATACTTATACCCCACGCCATTTTTAATTTTATTGCTAAAATATAAAGCCAGAGCTGTGGAATACACTTTTATAAATACTTTAGAATATCTTTTTATATTATATTCTCTGAATGTATTACATACTATGATACACATTGAATAAAACTACTTTTACGGATTTTATCGCGTTTAATAAACTTATTTTATATTCCCGACGTTTCGGTTACTTTCCAGCAACCATTGTCACGGGGAGCTGAGATGATTGACGTCCCGATGTCAGAGTTAACCCGGAGTACTTTCAGCATTTTTAATTATTAATTTTGGTCCGATCTACGCCGATTGAACTTACTGTGTCTTGAAGTCTTGCAGTAGTATGCTTGGGTTTAGTTTTAATTTTATGAATGACAGGATCCCAAGTAGGTGGTAGTACCCAGCCTCCCTCTCTATGAAATTAGGATGTTTTTTAATTTCAATAGCCTCAAGTAACATCCTTGGTAGGAATCGATGTTCTTTCGCGAGAATTTGTGATTTATCAAATCTAATGGTAATGGTAGGGGCCGTCTAGCATATGATCACAAACTGCCGACTTCCCGGAACGTTGGTGCTCCACGTCAGCTATGTGTTCTTTTACGCGAGTTTTTATTGATCGTTTTGTTTGCCCTATATATGAGAGACCACACTCACAATCAAGCTTGTACACTCCTGCTTCTTGTAGAGGAATAACTTGACAGATGGTAAGAACTGACTAATCTTCTTCGGCGGCTTGAAGAATGTTCTAATAGAAGCTCGCTTCAAGATGTAGCCAATCTTGTTCTAAAAAAAAGTAACTGTATTTTTAGAACATTTTAATTCCATAAATTCTAAAATTCAATTTATTAAGGAGTTAGAGGCAAAAAATTCTTAAGCTTTCATAGATGTGTTAGTCATTCGAAGTCCTAATAACACCATAGGTCACACTGTGTATAGAAAAAAGACCCATACAAACCGATATTTAAACGATGAATCCCACCATCATCCTTCACAGTCAGTACCGTAACTTTCTGGTTTGGACTGTGCGTTGATAGATGAGTCAGTCACTCAGCACATCTTTTAAATTAAAATGTGTATATATAATAAAAGAAGATCAAATAGTATTAACCAGTGAACAGTGACACCTAGTAAATGGCAAAACTATATCTACGGCTAATTAAATTCTATTCTATTCGATTTAAGTTGTCATCGTGTCCATTAAAAATATTTTAATAAACGCTATTTCTTAACTAAATAAAAAGATTTCTGTTATAAAGTAAGGATTTTGTGTAATTTTAAGAATTTCCTTTTGCAAATAATAATATAAATTATTAGTATGCAATTTATTGCTAAATTAATTATATTTCAATGCGTCAGGACATCACGTCAAAGGCGTGATTGAGTATTCCCTACCCCAAGAAAACCCTCTAAACAATATGAGAATGCATATACTCAGCCTTGCATCATACTTGGGCTGCTACTTTACTTTTTAATTGAACTCTTTACTCTATTTGCAGTTTTAACAGATAGGCGCTATTAAATAAACTCTATATCAAAAGGCATTAACAATAAATTTATCCTAAGAGAGTTAACATTTTTATATGATCTATTTCACCTATCATCTTCATCATAAACATTACAGCGCTTCACAAATCCGCTGCTGAACATAGGGAGGCTTAGGTTTAGCAGTGGATTTGTGAAGGGCATCTTTATCAATATAGTATATCCCAATTCAAATTTAAAAAAAATTCAATGTACAGAAGTCGTTGTGTTAGAGTTTTATTAAAGTAATAGATTACGCAAAACGTAATAATAATTATATAATGTTATTTAAATACCTATATTATAGTCTACACATAATTAGCGTACAAAATATGATGAAATAGTTTATTAGAATAAACAATAGGCTACATAATATAAGGAGGATAATACCTAACGATATGGTGATGAATTCTTTAGAACGCTATTGCAGCATTAAAAAGTACACTGCTAAACACAGGCCTTCCGTATAGATTGACAGGAGGGATAATTGCCATAGTTGCAACTTGGCAGTGAAACAGAAATAGAAACTTTTTTATTCAATATAGATTATAAATAATACTTATTGAAAGTCACTCTTTTGTCTAATTACCACTGGTTCGAAAAAAAAAACCTCTGTCCTGGGAAGAACCAGCAAGAAACCCAGCGAGACTTTTTTAAATAACAGCTTATAATCATGTAGGTATGTTACATAAATTAACAACACAATAAATTAGAAATAGATTGGTAGCGATCACCTCATTTCCAGTGATTATTATCATCTATAAATTCTTTAATATTATGGGTTGGCAACCGCAGTTTTTTATTATTTTGGGCTATTATCAGGAAAATGCTTAGTCAAAAACAATGACTTTTATTCCTGTTTCATTTCGTTGTGTCGCTTCTTACGACACCCACGTGATGATATGGGGTGAATTCTCCTAAAACGCCGCTACACGTTATATAAGATGCTTATAATGCCATCTATCGGATGCCTTGAGAATTTTGTGATATTTGCCACAATCGTCTTTTAGTATACCTAACAATCATATCATCTGAATCCTTGTTTCATGACTGTGCGTTTTACTAGGAGTGTTTTTCCTAACAAGAAATATTTGCGGAATCTTTTCTCATCGACGAACCTTCAAGAAACAAGCTTACTACTTTTAAAAGGCCGAAAGTATACCTGCAATTTTCCTGGTGGCGGTGGACAGTTACCATCAGGTGAGCTGCGTGCTCATTTGTCACTTGAAAACAAAACTGGCGAAACTAAAGATGAATTCACTTACGCTGTCACTGTACGGCATAAAGAACAATATTATAATAGATAACTAGCTTTGTCATAACTACGCACACCTTTAAATCATTCAAATTTGGCGAATCGACTATTTTTCGTGTTTAAGGTTTGATGATGTTTGATGAAAAGTGAGACCGTGTCGGATCTTACAAATTAAGATATAAACACACAAAAGACATCTAAACACTTCCACTAAAACCCAAAATAACTGAAAAGCTTAAAATACATCAAACAAAGAAGAATAAAAAGACATTTTACGCGAGCTCGTATAAAAGAATAACTGAATTTGCTCGCCTCTCCCGTAGCCCTCTCACCTATATAACAAAAGCCTAAAATGATAAAATAAATTAACTGAGATCCGAATCCAATCTGCTAGGCGGTTAGAGATCATAGCCTATTTCTCCTGATGATGCCTCTATTAGAGGGGAAACATGACCGTATCTCGAAGCCATCGATTCAGGAAAACAATTATGTAGTTCACTACTAACTTTAAGCTTAGAGGGTGAACTTAAATCCCATGTCGTGGATCATCATCGTCATGATCATTACAGCCGTTCTTAAGTCCACAGCTGAACATAGGCCTCCCCCAAGGAATGCCACAAAGCACGGTCCTGAGCCACCTCCAACTAGTGAGGGTCACCCTACACTTCGCCTACTGGTACGAGGCTACCACTTGAGAACCTTTCTTCCCCATCGTTTGTCGGTTCTTCAAGCTATATGGTCGGACCATTGCCACTTCAGCTTACTTATTCGTTGGGATATGTAGGTCACTCTAGTTTAACTGCGGATATCCCTATGTTTATCACGCAAAGAAACCCCGAGCATGAGCTGAGCGAGCTATGGAGATGGCTATGCTTGAGCTTTCTCATACGGCCAGCGGTGAAGGACCACGTCTTAGATCCATCATTTGCAACACACACTGGTTGTACAATTTCGTTTTCAAGTTTTGAGGTATACCTGACGAGAAGATATGTCATAATTTCTCGAACGCTGCCCAGCTGGGTTGAATACGTCGATTGACCTCTCGTAGTTGGACTTACGTACCTAGTCGGACTATTTGTCCCAGGTAAACATAGCCGTCAACAACTTCGAGCTTAGTTCTCCCAACAACTATCGACATAAGTGTGACATGAAAGTAACACATGATTTGTGGGCACGATAGTGCCCCCGCTAAGTCAAGCAAAAAAAAACGGGACGGCCGTACCATCCTTTTCTCGAAGCAATTCAGGCCATTTTCGACCCCCTATAATTTCGTTGTGGATAAAATTAGAAGCCTGCAATCGCACTAAACAATCTAATTTAATATAATATGTATTACTTGTGAGATACATTGTGTTTTCATGCGATGGCCAAGTCAATCTATTTCTTTAAATCATAAAAGAATTTAATATTGATATGGTCATTATAAGATGTTGTTAGGTTAGCTTATTACGTAATAACTTGAGACAAAAGGACCCATAAGTAGGGACTGAATAAATTAACCGACTTGGTATCAAATGGATCTCACAATGTTTTACGGTAGAAGAACTGAGTTGCGAGACTTGGTTTTTTTTACAAGTTATGTTTTTGATGCCATACTATTAAACATGAATACAATGAAATTGTTGCTTATGATTACATAGTATTGATCTCATTTTGGGTTTATTTATGTTAAGTTATAAGTTAAATAGCTTAGTATTTTTCAAACGTGTTCGTAGTTGATTTAATTAGAGAGTTTTGTTTCTCTCTTTATTTCTCCTGAAGTGGGCATCCTAAGCTCTATAGTCAGTCTTCGTCTTAATTGTTTGAAGTTGGCTGCAGATATCCATGCAATGCTTTAGTTACTAACCATCAGATGGATTGTAAGTTAGTTTGTCACTTATTGTTACTGTTTTAGCAAATTTTGTGTATAAATAGTTTAAAATGAGAATATAAATTTACGCACATCGAAACAAAGTACCAAATTTAAAAGGTAGGGGATTAAATGAGCCAATAAATTGCCCGCTTTCGCACCATATAACTTTATGATTCATTTCTCTGCCGCGCCTCGGATTACGGATCTTACAGGACAGGTGATTGATCACATCAGTGATTGCGGCGGAGTTTTATCTAGATTCTGTTTATGATATAAAATAACCTCAGCGCGCTTTCTCACGCGTAATGAAGGTTCTACGTAAAAAGATTATGATGTAATTATTTTATGCTGAGTTTCTTCTTTCAGTGCCATTACATTGTAAATGTTATTACATTTGGCCGTTACCGTGACTTTGCAATGAGGTGCGGCGCTGAGGTACGCGCTTACGAATCCCGCACGGAATAGGTATTTATATAGCCTACCAATAATTGTGCCGGATTCTGGATGTTTTCCTTGTGGAATTTGTGTACATAAACTGTCACCACGGTACAGGAGAAAAGTCTAGTAAGGGGGTTACATTTTATAAAGAAATAAACAAGTAAATTGTATGGTAGTAATGAAGCCCTAGCTAGTAAATGACGCCTTATCGCAACAAAATTCTATTCACTCTTACTTCCAAGAAATAAACATCGAATTCCACATAGCTTTTCCTTTCTGTATGCGTAACGGAAGACGAAATAAAACTTGACATTAAATTGCGTGTAATATCGATCACAAAGTGACGAAGTGCCGCATAACTCATGTAAAAGCATTCGAAGCGAAGGAGTTGAAGTAGAGTGAACGAGTTTACATGGATGAGTATCTTCTTATATACATCTTGTACAATAATAACTTAAACTTAACTAAAATATTAGAGTATCCATGATTTGTTCTACTCCCTGTTTGTCTTAGTCCTAAGGCCTGACAAGATATCTGCATTTTGATTCTTAATCCATAATATATGTGGGTCAATCAACCAATCAATCAATTTATTTATTCACTAACATTAAATTGTGTACGAATATTATAGTTATTTCCTTATAACAATGCTAAGACTTGTTAAACTACTTCTAATAATATAAACATTATAACATCGATGGGTCAGTGCGTTCAAGGTAAATGTTGTGTTTTGTCACTCTTACTTCTATAAAAAAAACCGGTCAACTGCGAGTCGGACTCGCGCACCGAGGGTTCCGAACAAATCGGTAGGTATATAAGTTTTTAAGTTTTGATTGCGTTGGCTTAGAAGTTTGATTTTATTACAGCTCTAAGGGACAGTAGATTCGAGTATTTGGAATGAATTTCAGCTTGATACCTCCATGCGTTCCTGAGAAAAAGGGTCTTGATAGACAGACAGACAGACGATAATTTCAATTACAAAACCCTTAAATTAAAAAAGCTCATGTATAGGGCAAACGTAGATTTTTTATTTTACCTATGGACTCGTTATGGACTCGTACAGTCATAGATTTGCCAGTGTCAAGTTAGTTATGGACTCGTATAGTCATAGGTTTGCCAGTGTCAAGTAATAAGAAATCATTCAATATTATTTATATAATATATTATTATTAGCCGTGTAGTGGCGGTTAAGAATATACACTACTCCATATCTTCCCGTGGGTGTCGTAAAAGGCGACAAAGGGATACAGGCAGGAGATGGGCAGCAGCATCTTGCTGATAACGGCAAAAATACAATAAAAAACTGCGGTTGCCAAACCGCTCGCCAAGCGTGGCAACTATGGCATTATACCCCCCCATGATGAAAGTTACGAAGAGACGGCCCCCAGTCCCCGGCGGCCCCGCTATTCCTGGCTACGGTGGCGACCATGGTAACGGCGGGGCAGGGGGTGCTAAGAATCTCCGGTGGAGGTTCGGTTGCCACCTACGACGACTCGACCTGACAACATACAACGCACGCACCCTGAGGACAGACGAGAAGATTGTGGAGCTGGAAGAAGCGATAGACAAGTTACGCTGGCATATTATAGGATTATCCGAAGTCCAAAGAGACGGGGAGGACACGGTAATACTCGAATCCGGCAACCGGGAGGGCGACCATCTGTACCAAGGAGGTGTCGGATTTATCGTCCACAAGTCTCTCGTTAACAACGTTGTAAAGATTGAGAGTGTGTCGACGAGGGTTGCGTACCTTATACTCAGAATCACCAAACGGTATTCGCTGAAGGTCATACAGGTTTACGCACCAACCTCGGCACACCCCGATGAGGAGGTGGAAAAAATGTATGAGGATATCTCTAGAGCCATGCATTCCTCCAAAACCCACGGTATACGGTGTTAATGGGAGACTTCAATGCAAAACTAGGCACAAGAGAGAATGGTGAGCTGAAAGTGGGAAAATTTGGAATAGGGCAACGGAACCCAAGAGGCCAGCAGCTGGCCGACTTCATGCAGAAAGAGGGACTCTTTATGATGAACTCTTTCTTCCAGAAGCGGCCCCACAGGAAGTGGACCTGGTCGAGCCCCGACGGTTCGACAAAAAATGAGATTGACTTCATTATGACGACCAGACGACAACTGTTCAGTGATGTCACAGTGATCGCGAGGGTGAAAACCGGCAGCGATCACCGAATGGTTAGAGGCACACTGAACCTAAACGTTAAGTTGCAGAGGTCTCGTCTAATGAAGTCAACGCTCCGTCCCCCTCGTGCTCTGTTCCAAAGTCCCAAAACCTTTCAGCTCGAGTTAAAAAACCGTTTTCAGTGCCTAGTAGACTGCAATGAAGTGGACGATTTGAATTACAAGCTCGTGGAAACTGTCCATACGGTCGGAGCTAAGTTCTGCAAGACCCGCCGCAGAAGAACACAAAAACTCTCCGATCACACTCTTAATCTCATGGCTGTTAGACGGGAGATGAAGCTACATTCTTCAACAGATTTGACAGCATACAGGCAACTGAACAGACAGATCTCCAAGTGCATGCGGCGGGACTTACGCAACTTCAATACAGCTCGTATTGAAGAAGCGATCGAGCGGAACCAAGGCTCCAAAGTCTTTGCCAGAGATCTGTCTGCCAGAAAGAGCCAACTGTCAAAGCTGAAGACCGAATGTGGCAGCATCGTTACCGGGGCACATGAGATTTTGACAACGCTCTCTTGAAGAACTACAGACCGACTACCCTTCTGAGCCGCGTCTACGTGCTGTTTTCGAGAGTCATCGTCTCGCGCGCAGACTTGACGACTTCCAGCCTCCCGAACAAGCCGGTTTCCGAAAAGGCTTTAGCACCATAGACCACATACATACCCTTCGGCAAATTGTACAGAAGTCCGAGGAGTACAATTTGCCACTATGTCTGGCGTATGTGGACTATGAGAAAGCCTTTGATTGCGTCGAAATTTGGGCGGTGCTGCAGTCCCTTCAGTGATGCCAAGTTGACTGTCGGTATATCGAAGTGTTGAAATGATTGTACAGTAGGGCTAGGATGGCTATCCGAGTACAGAACCAGAGTACGAAACCTATCCAATTGCAGAGAGGTGTAAGACAGGGTGACGTCATATCCCCGAAACTCTTTACCGCTGCATTGGAAGATGTTTTCAAGCTTCTGGACTGGAAAGGATACGGTATCAATATCAATGACGAGTACATCACTCACCTTCGATTTGCCGACGATATAGTCCTTATGGCAGAATCGCTGGAGGACCTAAGTACTATGCTCAATGACCTCAATAGTGTTTCCAAACGGATAGGTCTTAAGATGAACATGGACAAAACAAATATCATGTTTAATGTCCTTGTCACACCTATGCCGGTAGTTGCTGGGAACACTAAGCTCGAAGTTGTTGACGAGTATGTTTACCTGGGACAAATAGTCCGACTAGGTAAGTCCAACTTCGACCGAGAGGTCAATCGACGGATTCAACTCAGTTGGGCAGCGTTCGGGATATTACGACACATCTTCTTGTCAGGTATACCTCAAACCTTGAAAACGAGACTGTACACCCAGTGCGTGTTGCCAGTGATGACATACGGAACTGAGACGTGGTCCTTCACTGCTGGCCGGATGAGAAAGCTCCAGGTCGCTCAGCGAGCTATGGAAAGGGCTATGCTCGGAGTTTCTCTGCGTGATAAACTCAGAAATGAGGATATCCGCAGTAGAACCAGACTGACCGACATAGCCCAACGGATTAGTAAGCTGAAGTGGCAGTGGGCCGGCCATATAGCTCGAAGAAACGACAACCGATGAGGAAGAAAGGTTCTCGTGTGGCAGCCTCGTACCGGCAGGCGTAGTGTAGGGCGTTCCCCCACTAGATGGAGTGACGACCTCGTAAGATATGCAGGAAGTCGATGGATGCAGGTGGCTCAGGACCGTGCTTTGTGGCATTCTTTGGGGGAGGCCTATGTTCAGCAGTGGACTTGTGAAGGGCTGTAATGATGATGAATGATGATATTATTATGTTAACATTTTCATTCTGCATACAGCCAGCGCAGAGTCGATGACGATGGTAACTCAAGTTCTTAAGGCACCTAAGCGAACAAAATAAAATAAGGTTTATAACAAAATTAACGCACATATTTCGTTCTTGCCACTAATAGTTCACGTGTGCAGATACTTCCACTTCCAAATATTTTTAACTTTTTTTTATAGGATAAGGGTGACAAACGAGCACACAGTCCACCTGATGGTAAGTGGTTGCTGCGGCCCATAAACATCTACATCTATCCTCTATTAGAAATCAAAATGTAGATGCGTTGTCACCCGTGAGGACTAAGATGGAATGCCTCATTTCCAGTAAAAAGGGCCTCCGGCCACCTGCATTCACCAAGCGAAACGCAGATGCAAACTTCTACTTCACGCTGGTTTTCTGTGAGGTCGTGGAACCACCCCGGTTCGAGCCGGCCAATCCGTGCGACAGCAAAAGCTGCCGAATGGCTCTACCACTGTTAACTGTAAAATAATTGTTTTTTTTAATAGCATAAGGGTGACAAGCGACCACACAGTCCACCTGATGGTAGTGGTTGCTGTGGCCCATAGAGATCTATATCCATCCTCGTTTGCGAATCAAGATGCATTTACAGCCGTGAGGACTAAGATGGAATGCCTCGTTTCCAGTAAATGGGGTCTCTGGTTCTCTACACTTACCATACGAAACACAACAGCGCCATGCTGCTATTTTACGCTTGTATTCTGTGAGAGCGTGGAGCTACCCCGGTCGAGCCGACCCATTCATGTTACAAAATATTATTGAAACGATAAAACAGGAGCAACAATCAGCTGGCGGTCAAGTTCTCGAACAAAATTTCATATTTTTATGTTACTTTATAAAATTCCATTATACATCCATTACAGCTTATAAAAGTCCACAAATGAACATAAGCTTCCCCCATAGGCTACCTCATAGAGAGGGATTTTGCCAAAGTTGCCTCGCTTGGCAGCCGGGTTAGCTACCGTAGTTTTTTATATATATAATACCCTGCTGCCCACTTTCCGATTCTCTTTCTCTCTGTCGCCTCTTACGGCACTCTCGAGATGAAATGGGTTAGTGAATATCTACTCCACCGCCACTCCTTTTTTCATAGGAGAGGGGGCAAACGAGCATGCGTTTCACTTGATGGTAAAAGACTACCGCCGCCCATGAACAACTGCAACACCAGGGGAACTGCAGATGCGTTGCCGGTCTTTTAAAAAGGAGTAGCATTCCATGTAGATATTTTCCTTTATAAGAGATAGTTAAAAGTAGATGCATTTTGCAAAATTCTCTCTAACAAGCCTTATAGTACTTCGTATTCACAAAATAGCTTGCGTATCGCAATGTTCGTAATTGCTTACATCGATTGACAATTTAGACCGTCTCTGCTGAGTTAGTAACCTCGTTCAATCAAAGAATGGATATAAAATTTTTATCTTTCTTTGTAATATTTTTATTTTATTTATGTTGCCGAAGCTGGGAATCTAGAAGTGTTTTATTAGACATTAGTTTTTTACCCGTGGCTTCGCTCGCGTGGGCTTCAATTTAAGAACATCTTTAAATGCTGTTCCGTACCAAATTTTGTAAAATTCGATCACTTTATAATTACCTCGGTGTCTGTGTCAATATATCTGTTTGTTAAAGATTTTTTTTGAATTCTTAAAGACTATCGGACATAGATGAATGATATTTGGTATAGATATAATATTCTTTAGGAACATGTGAATAAATAAGTTATCCAGAATTGCAATAATATCATATGTCTAGAAACATTTACTATTTTTGTGTTGGGCGTGTCTTGCGATTCATCTATAAAAAAGGTAAATTGTCTTGGAATCAAAATTTATTATTATTGTAATTATTATTTACATTTTACTCTTTACATTCATTCTCAATTAAGGTTAATTTAGTTTTAAGAAAATAATGATGATTTCATGGTCTTCTATCTATTTGCGGTATAATGTTTATTTGCGATATTTTGATTCATATAATTGGTCCCATTTAATATTGCTTGGCTCTATAAAATAGATGCTGATATTTCTTTACGTTTAAATAGACTTAAAATTTTTATAAATGCAAAACTAATTTGAAGGATTTTATCACGTTTAATTTAGTTTGTTTTTACGCGGGTTTTCTTTACACAACTTTGTATAAAAGCTCCATAAAAACCCGTTTAAAATGACATCTTGCTCTTTTACGCTCCAGGAAGTTGAAGAATGGCAACATGTTCAGTACTGTCCCAACCATTGCATCAATTCTAATAGACAACAAATCCTCGCAATAGAACACCAATTCCTACCAAGAATGATTCGCGAGGCGATTGAAATTAAAAAAAAAATCCTTATTTCAATAGAGAAGATAGCTGGGTGCTGTTTGGGATCTCATAATTAATAAAATTAAATCCAAACCCAAGCATACTATTGCAAGACTTCAAGTACAGTAAGCTCGTTCTGCGTAGATACAATACAACAATATAAATTAAAAGTTGATGGTGGTCTTCATTAACTATGACATCAGGACGTCAAACACCTCATTCCCCCGTAGCTATGAATTCTATAAAGTGCCCAAAACGTCAAGAATTAAAAAATATAACCCTTTTGCTGTTCCGTGCACTACACACAGTTCATTGCTGTTGTCTTACCATTGTGTCTGAAAATCGGACAGTAAGTAGTAATGTTAAAATTAAACGCGATAAAATCCTTAAGATTATTTTTATTGAAAATTAAGTTCTATTCACAGTGAACGTGGGAAGAACTACACTCATGAACGGGAGTAGAAAAAAGTTCGTCTTGTTGTGGCGGCGAAAGAGAATCCGCCATCTTATATCGTCCCGTATGTGTCGTAAGAGTTGACAGAGGAAACAAACAGGAGGTAGGTAACATGACTATATTCCTGACAACAGTTCAAAATAATAAAAGCTGCGGTTGCCACACCGCCTGCCCAGCGTGGCAACTACAACAAATATCCACCTTTTTGACAATAATGATGAGTTCTACTCTTTCGAATCTTTGCAACCCTTAATATTTACGGTAGACTGAAAACAAAAAGTAACATCTCCGAAAATATGATGATTTATCACACATTAAAGTCACATTAAAGGTAAAAAAGTAAGGCAGCAGCTTACATACGTCTCACTACTGTGCACAGGGTCTTATTACATATATTATTTTTTGGGCAGAAAAATGTAGCTATGCCGCTTTAACTTCTCAGACATATAGGTTTCCCCACGAAGTTATTCTTCACCACTTCACCGGATACGTGGTAAGGCAGTACGTAATACATCCCATTATAGATTTATATTTCCTCAAAAGAATCATACACGTTTTGCTCCCTGACCATGATGAAATCTCATGGCGAGCTACAAGGCTCTCGTATTTGTTTAAATAAAATTCATAAGACTGAAACACAGCTTTTGCATGATTGTTGACCACATCTACCTAGTAATTAGACATCCAACGATGCTACGAACTATTCCAAGAAACAAAGTAAAAAAACATCAGTGTACTTAGTTTTTAATTATTTACATCAGATAACTTGATAACAAATGAAGTTTGTAAAATAAAATCTATGCGGTTAGAGACACCCAATATATTCAGCTACAGAGCTTCTCTCATAATGTTTGTGTATATTGTGTACACAGTACTTGATATTGTGCACAGATATCACATGTGTTGTGTACAGTTTAACAGTGTCGTTAATCATTCTGCCAAACGTGGTAATTGCGGTAAATCATCCCGATAATGGCCACAATTATGAATTTTTTAAGTGTGATAAATTTTCAATCTGCAGAAATAAGTATTCAGTGGCATTCTAAATTTTAATTTTATCAGTTGTTATCATTAGTTTATTGAGCAGAAAGTAGATTGCGCTGTTATTACATTAAATGTATGAAAGCCTGAACTATACTAACTAATAATATCAGCGATAGAAAGTTGGGGTACGACTAGCTCAAGAGCAACAAACATTATTTTTTTATAGAAGAAGGGGCAAATGATCATGTCGCTCACCTGACGGTAAGTAATTACTGCCGCCCATGAACAACCGCAACACCAGGGGAATTGCAGGTGCGTTGCCGGCCTTTAAGAAAGGAGTAAGCTCTTTTCTTGAAGGTCTATAAGTCGTATCGGTCCCGTAAAATCGCCGGTGGTGAACAAATCCACAGTTTCAAATTGTTATGTAAGGGTTAAAACACACATTCCATACGAAGCACAGTAGCATTGAGCTGTCATTTTACGCTAGTACTCTGCGTGGTCCTTACTCGGTCGAGCCGACCCGTTCGTGTTGCAACCATTATATAGTTATAACATAGCTCTATTACGCATAAGATATATAATAAAATATTTCATTGCAATTTCAATTGCTGATTTACTATGCACTCGATGGTAAAGAAAAATATCGCGAGGGGAAGACGTGAAGTGAGCCAATAGGCGCTGGATCAGCTCTCTCAGAAATCAGAGGATGCCCAGGCCCAGCTGTGGGACGTAGATAGCCAACATGGCCAAAATTGTAATGATATTGTATAACATATAACTTCACCTCTGTCCCAAATAGCGACAACTGGTGAGTTTAACACCCCGTTCCCACTTGTCAGGTGTCGAGTGCCATATTTTAATCAGGTATCGGCGCCTCTGTTTACACTTGTCGGTTATCAGCTTATCGGACCCGATTGAAGCTGGAGCCATTTTCAGCAGTCTATGCGAGGTGACTGTACACGATAGACAACGACGAAGTTTTATTTGTGATGTATTATTTTAAATTAAAATAAAGAAAATTATCCAAGAAACGAAAATTTTGTGTCCCAGAGAACACCTCTTCCCTGAACTACTGTGATCAAATCTTCAGGATTTATATTATCTTTTTACATTATTACGAAACACCAAACGTGCGTACAATATGTTGGGTACATTGATATACCTCACTATATCAATAGTTGGGTACAATAAAAACCCAACAACTCTGCGTGCGAGCCGCGATATAGTGGGTTGCCGGGCCAGACATCCGATATAATGTAAACAGCGCCATACCTACTCATAAGCGAACGATATGTGACACGATTTTTTTACAGGCGTAGATGGCTGGCAAAACACCTAACATTTCTTGATGGCGCCGACAAAAATACTGTGACGGATAAGTACTTCATATAAAATACTGACACTAGAGCAGCCGATTTTATGTTGGGTCCGATATCTGACAAGTGGAACGAGCTCTTAGATATACTATTAGTCTTCAATTTACTACTTGAATCACACTTAGCTTGCCCTTACTTTGCTAACACTAGGGTGAAAATGGCTTCGTCCATTGTCCCGCAGGGCTTATCTACTGGCATAACATATTATGTTCCTACACAATAATAATTTACATAGATTATTTAACAAAATTATTTTTATATAAAGTATTTAACTTTACTAGGACAAAAGACTTGATTTAATATTTTTTAAATTGGTCTTTTTTGTGCGATTTTTTGCGTTAAAATTAATGTCAATACATACAAACTAAAAGGTCCCCAATCGGTCTTACTGTTAAATTATTTTACTTAATGTGGTATTATATTACAATGTAGTGGCGGTGTAAGAATATCCACTATCCCATTTCGTCCCGTGGGTGTCGTAAAAGGTGATAGAGAGATACCCAGAACATGTTACTAGAATTCACAGAATTAGTAATTCATTTATGGGGCAATGTATACGCTTTTGAACATGTTCAAAGTTTGTCGATAAACAAGTTTAAAAGTTTTATTAAAGAAAAACTGTACAAAAAGGGTTATTATAATATTGTTCGCGCCAAACGCTAATTTCAAGAATTAACGCGAGAGGGCGCTCGGCGCGGTGTATTCATACCGGTTTGACTTTCGGTCGTGCGTAGAACGCGCAAGCGCAGCAGTCCTCTGTCAGCGGTGCTAACGCTAGCACAGTGTCATTTTTTTGTTCGGGAACCGCGGATTAGTTTAGACGTCTAGTAAACATCCTGTCTAGGATTTATAACGCGAATTCCTTGTTAGATAGCCTTTCCCGGGACTTATTGGGTACGATTCAGAATCTGTATAGGTGCATTCGACAATATTAGCTAGTGCGGCCTTTGATATTCTAGAAATAACTGTTGCTACGCGAAACGGTAGTGACCTTTGATCCGGACGCTCTGTGTTCTTTTTGTGCGTTAACCTTATAACAAACGAGAGTTAGTGGCTTCTGTAAGTTAGTTAATCGTACGATAGAGTTAATGGACTGTCATCGTGACGAACGAGGAAAGTGACTGTGGACATCGCCGCGGAAGGTTCCCTCAATTTGGAGCGGTGTCAACGTCCGGGCTGCTGCCGACGGCCAAGGCTTACTCGGGTCAATCACCATCAGTCAAACCCAGATACACGTCACATAACCTTATTTCCCTTGCACTACACAACCACATGCGACCTGACCGACTCCGGAGGGACCAGTCGCCTTGGATATAGGTAAGTAAGCTCCGTCTAACATTCTCCCGGTCGAATGGCCGTAGTATAGAACGCTCCCCCATATAGTCTAGTGTAATTAGAGATTTTCCACTTTGGCCTGGAGGAGGCCCGACCTACGTCTGCTCGTCGAAACTCAGCTGCATGGGCCCTGAGGATTTGATCTTTAAGGGAGCAGCCGTAGGTCTTAACAAATATTAAGGAATTCATGAATGAAAATAACCCCTGGGAATGAAGGGATCGCCACCATGCTGGTACTATGAACATTTTTTTTATTATATAGGATAGGGTGACAAACGAGCACACATTCCACCTGTTGTTAAGTGGTTGCTGTGACCCATAGACATCTGCATTTATCCTCAATAAAGAATTAAAATGCAAATGCGTCGTCACCCGTGAGGACTAAGATGGAATGCCTTTTTTCCAGTAAAATGGGTCTCCGGTTCTCTACACTCACCATACGAAACATAGCAGTGTTAAGTTGCTATTTTTGCTGGTATTCTGTGAGAGCTTGGTCCTTCCCCGGTCGAGCCGACCCATTCGTGCTACAACTTTACTACTAATATAGCTGCAACATGGCTCCACCACGTTCACTACACGTCACGTCTTTTAAAATTGTATAAACAAAATTATTGTTAAGTGAAATTATGTTTAAAAAAAGTCCTGCTGTGTTTCTTGCTGGTTTTCCCAGGACAGAGGTATTTTCAGAACCAGTGGTAAATGAAAATATGACTTTCAATAAGCATTATGTAATAAACCTAGCAAGCTAACAGCATAGCAAAGTGGCGAAGCAATCAGCTTTGTAGCGGTTTCTAACGGTTGCCGTTGAGCAATCAGTTTCAAAATAGGAGGTTCAGATGCCTGGGTGATCAGTAATCGATTGCTGAAAACAAAATTTGAAAATTCAAAACCGTTCTCGAGATAATCGTGGGACAGACGGACAGACGGACAGACGGACAGACGGACAGACATCGTGAAATCAATAAGTGACTTCGCAAGCTTCGCCACTTAATAAGTGACTTCGCAAGCTTCGCCACTTAATAAGTGACTTCGCAAGCTTCGCCACTTAATATTAATCAATATTGAATAAAAATCATTCTATTCCATTCTTTTCATGGGCAGCAGCGTCTTACTAATAACATCAACAAAATTAAAAAAGCGGTTGCCAACCCAACTATGGCAAACATTCCCTTATATGGGGGAGGGTTGACAGGGTTTAATGATGATGAAGATTATGGTGATCTTGTATTTTTCTTGACTTTTTGGTTTGCATTTTCTACATTCACAGTGAATTAGACTTTTGTGTTAATATTATCGTTATTATATCGTTTATCTAAAAGAAATAAGTACAATTGGTAAAATTATACATTTTGTACTACCGAATTCAATATAAATAAACCTAGCAAGAGAACGTTGTCGCCTTTCTTGAAGAACAAGACCACCGCACTTTTGCTCCACGCCTCCGGTGTAATGCCGCCATGGAGGACGGAATTAAAGAGCTTCTGAAGGACTTCAAGTACCGGTTCTCCACCCGTTTTCAAAAGCTCCGCTGTAATTCCATCCTCGCCTGGGGCCTTGCAAATTTTAAGGTGCTGGAGAGCCATTCTTATCTCGCTCAAACTGACGTCCGGGATATCATCGGAATAATGTCGGATAAGAATCGCTCTTGAATCGTTACTCACACTTGCGTGCGGCTCCAACGATGACGTGTACAGCTGCCAATAGAACCTCTCAATCTCACTCAAAATCTCAGGCGCCCCCGAAACGATGCTGCCACATTCGGTCTTCAGCTTTGACAGTTGGCTCTTTCTGGCAGACAGGTCTCTGGCAAAGACTTTGGAGCCTTGGTTCCGCTCGATTGCTTCTTCAATACGAGCTGTATTGAAGTTGCGTAAGTCCCGCCGCATGCATTTGGAGATCTGTCTGTTCAGTTGCTTGTATGCTGTCAAATCTGTTGAAGAGTGTAGCTTCATCTTCCATCTAACAGCCATGAGATTAAGAGTGTGATCGGAGAGTTTTTGTGTTCTTCTACGGTGGGTCTTGCATAACTTAGCTCCGACCGCATGGACAGTTTCCACGAGCTTGTCATTGAAATCGTCCACTTCATTGCAGTCTTCTAGGCACTGAAAACGGTATTGTAACTCGAGCTGAAAGGTTTCGGGACTTTGGATTAGAGCACGAGGGGGACGGAGCGTTGACGACTTTGACTAAACGAGACCTCTCCAATTTAACGTTTGGTTCAGTGTGCCTCTAACCATTCGGTGATCGCTTGCCGGTTTCACCCTCATGATCACTGAGACATCACTGAACAGTTGTCGTCTGGTCGTCATAGTGAAGTCAATCTCATTTTTTGTCGAACCGTCGGGGCTCGACCAGGTCCACTTCCTGTGGGGCCGCTTCTGGAAGAAAGAGTTCATCATAAAGAGTCCCTCTTTCTCCATGAAGTCTGCCAGCTGCTGGCCCCTTGGGTTCCGTTGCCCTATTCCAAATTTCCCTTCTTTCAGCTCACCGTTCTCTCTTGTGCCTAGTTTTGCATTGAAGTCTCCCATTAACACCGTATATTGGGTTTTGGAGGAATACATGGCTCTAGAGATATCCTCATACATTTCCCCCACCTCCTCATAGGGGTGTGCCGAGGTTGGTGCGTAAACCTGTATGACCTTCAGCGAATACCGTTTGGTGATTCTGAGTATAAGGTACGCAACCCTCGTCGTCACACTCCCGATCTTTACAACGTTGTTAACGAGAGACTTGTGGACGATAAATGCGACACCTCCTTGGGACAGATGGTCGCCCTCCCGGTGATAGAGCAATTTGCCGGATTCGAGGATTACCATGTCCTCCCCCTCTCTTCGGACTTCGGATAATCCTATAATATGCCAGCGTAATTTGTCTATCTCTTCTTCCAGCTCCACAATCTTCTCGTCAGTCCTCAGGGTGCGTGCGTTGTATGTTGCCAGGTCGAGTCGTCGTAGGTGGCAACCGAACCTCCACCGGAGATTCTTAGCACCCCCTGCCCCGCCGTTACCATGGTCGCCACCGTAGCCAGGAAAAGCTGGGCGCCGGGGACTGGGGGCCGTCTCTTCGTTACTTTCATCATCGGGGTATACCCCCGGGGTATATATCTCTTGAAGAACTACAGACCAATTTCCCTTCTGAGCCGCGTCTACGTGCTGTTTTCGAGAGTCATTACGAATCGTCTCGCGCGCAGACTTGACGACTCCAGCCTCCCGAACAAGCCGGTTTCCGAAAAGGCTTTAGCACCATAGACCACATACATACCCTTCGGCAAATTGTACAGAAGTCCGAGGAGTACAATTTGCCACTATGTCTGGCGTATGTGGACTATGAGAAAGCCTTTGATTCCGTCGAAATTTGGGCGGTGCTGCAGTCCCTTCAGCGATCCAAAGTTGACTGTCGGTATATCGAAGTGTTGAAGTGCTTGTACAGTAGGGCTACGATGGCTATCCGAGTACAGAACCAGAGTACGAAACCTATCCAATTGCAGAGAGGTGTAAGACAGGGTGACGTCATATCCCCGAAACTCTTTACCGCTGCATTGGAAGATGTTTTCAAGGTTCTGGACTGGAAAGGATACGCTATTAACATCAATGGCGAGTACATCACTCACATTCGATTTGCCGACGATATAGTCCTTATGGCAGAATCGCTGGAGGACCTAAGCACTATGCTCAATGACCTCAATAGTGTTTCCCAACGGATAGGTCTTAAGATAAACATGGACAAAACAAAGATCATTTTTAATGTCCATGTCACACCTGTGCCGGTGGTTGTTGGGAACACTAAGCTCGAAGTTGTTGACGAGTATGTTTACCTGGGGCAAATAGTCCGACTAGGTAAGTCCAACTTCGACCGAGAGGTCAATCGACGGATTCAACTCGGTTGGGCAGCGTTCGGGAAATTACGGCACATTTTCTCGTCAGGTATACCTCAAAACTTGAAAACGATACTGTACACCCAGTGCGCGTTGCCAGTGATGACATGCGGAACTAAGACGTGGTCCTTCACTACTGGCCGGATGAGGAAGCTCAAGGTCGCTCAGCGAGCTATAGAGAGGTCTATGCTCGGAGTTTCTCTGCGTGATAAACTCAGAAATGAGGATATCCGCAGTGTGACCGACATAGCCCAACGGATTAGTAAGCTGAAGTGGCAATGGGCCGGCCATATAGCTCAACGAACTGACAACCGATGGGGAACAAAGTTTCTCGAGTGGCAGCCTCGTACCGGCAGGCGAAGTGTAGGGCGTCCCCCCACTAGATGGAGTGACGACCTGGTAAGATATGCAGGAAGTCGATGGATGCAGGTGGCTCAGGACCGTGCTTTGTGGCTTTCTTTGGGGGAGGCCTATGTTCAGCAGTGGACTTGTGAAGGGCTGTCATGATGATGATGATGATGAAACCTAGCAAGCTAACAGCATAGCAAAGTGGCGAAGCAATCAGCTTTGCAGCAGTTTCTAACGGTTGCCGTTGAGCAATCAGTTTCAAAATAGGAGGTTCAGATGCCTGGGTGATCAGTAATCGATTGCTGAAAACAGAATTTGAAAATTCAAAACCGTTCTCGAGATAATCGTGGGACAGACGGACAGATGGACAGACATCGTGAAATCAATAAGTGACTTCGCAAGCTTATCGGTATATCGACTAAATCTGCGATAGATACATTAAAAATGGGTCAGATTAGGAGTACCCTTAACAGACGAGCGTATATGCGTAGATATATGCATGTAAAGGAGGCGGGAGAGTTGTGTCAGAATCGCGTCAAATGGAAGTCCGTAGTCTCTGCCTAACCCTCTGGGTGACAGGCGTGAGTGTTTTTGTGTGGGATGATTATGTGGTATTATTATGCATGTAACTATTTGGTAGACTGTAGATATTGGTGGGCATTATGTCGTCGTATACGTCCCTCAAAAATATTTTTTTTATCAAAATAAAGCGTTCAAATAATTGCTAAGTAATTATTTAACGGGGGAAGGCAATTACACGAAAAATGTCCGTTTTTAAGGCACAATCCCCGCGATGTCCAGGGTTATATCCTCATCAGGACACGGGTATTATTAATAAAAGCTTAGCCTTTTTTCGTTATTCTCTAAAACAACACCATTTTTGTATAAAAAAAATAGATTATTTATATAAAGGCCTTTATTAGGGATATGAGGTAGGTTTATAGCTTACTTTTAAAGTCGTTAACTTGAACGCTCCACTTCTAAGCTTACTCACTTTCCTTACTTTACTCGGTCTTTAACCGACTACGGCGCAGCCAAAAATAAAGTAAATGTTTTTAACTAGAATATCTTGAAGTAATTATGTACCTCTGTTTCTAAATGCACGCGTAATACCTACAATAGTTGTGAATTTTGGTACGAGTATAACTAATTTTTTTATCATGATTGTATATGTTATATTGTAGAAGTATTTTAAAAACATGCATCTGTGTAGCAGAGCATATATGACTTCAGCAACAATAAATATGAATATATTTAGCACATTTATTGTGTATACATATTATATATACCCATTGAGTATAAATAAGCATAGCATCAGAACGAGCACTCTATTTTACGTCAGAAAGAGGTATAAGGGTGATGGACTCTCAGCCTTAAAAAGATGTCAGATATTTTTTTATTTATTATTTAACATTTATTTTATTATATATTTAAACTTTTGAAATGACTTTTGCCCCTATTATATAAAAAAACTTCAAAAAAAGGATGCGGTTCTCAGCTCCGTGGCGCAGTGTGTCATGCCAGCGATATTAACACACGTAGGTAGGATCGTAAGTTATGTAACCGTCTAATGAATATAATCTAAAGAAACCTGTGCACTGCGGAAGCCTGCGTTATAATAAGCGGAGCTTAGAAACGCTGACATAATTTTCTACAATTGCTTACGTAAGAGCGGTTGTAGCTAAGGGGCTCAGCGCCCACAGTAAATTTCATAGTACGCGAGCAACTAGGGATTAATCCCCGCCGACAATATAGTAAGTAGCAATTGACTATTTCATTATTGATATCGTGATGTTGAAAGTAAACATCAAGAAGAAGACTACATGATTGAGGCATAAAAATTATCTAGGATATGTGAGGTCTGACAACACTCACTGGAGCAGCGCAGAGGATTTTCTCTATACCCTTACAAGAAACAATATAAGTTGAGAGAGAATCCTGTGTTCAGAAGGGAGAAGAATATATTATTCTTTTGTTACTAGTATTACATTAGTCTTCAATCTGACGATACACAGGGCACAAATCCAGGCTTCTAGATTTAACGCTGTAATTCTATAAGGTTGATACGCATAATCATTTTTTTTTCATTTGATAACACCAACTTAAAAACATTATTTTATTGTTTCTATAATTGAAATAAATTTGCAGTATTATTGCTGTTCATTTATTTTTTGTTCATTATAAAAAATATAAATTTACAGTCTTTATACAAAACCTACGTGGTAGAGCCATGCTGCAGCTATATTTGTAGTATAGTTGTAGCACGAATGGGTCGGCCCGACCGGGGGTGGACCACGCTCTCACAGAATTCCAGCGTAAAATAGCAGCTTGATGCTGCTGTGTTTCGTATGGTGAGTGTAGAGAACCGGAGACACATTTTACTTGAAAAGAGGCATTCCATCTTAGTCTTCGCGGGTGACGACACATCTGCATTTTGATCCTTTGTTGAGGATAAATGTAGATGTCTATGGGCCGCAGCTACCACTTACCATCAGGTGGACAGTGTACTCGTTTGTCACCCTATTCTATAAAAAAATAAAAAATAAAAATATCACAATAATGTTTTTATAGAAGATGTGGCAAACGGGTATGCGGCTCACCTGATAGTAGGTATTGACCACCACATAACAACTGCAACACCAGAGGAATTGCAAGTGCGTTGCCGGCATTTTAAAAAGGAGTAAGGCTGTTTCTATGGTCTTAGGAAGCTTCAAGAAACGAGCCGAAGTGGCCGGAAAAATCGCCGGTGGTAAACGATTCCACAAAGAAATCGTGCGAGGAAGAAAACTCCTAGTAAAACGCACAGTTGTCGACCGCCAAGCATCCAGATGATGTGGATGGTATCATGAGTTTTGTCGCAATGTACGTTGGTGACATTTGATAGCTGGAATTAATGCGAACATCATGAACTACGCTAAATGCGATAGAAAATGCAAATGGCTGCAATACTAGGCACATGCTTACACTCATTTCTAAGAAAGTTAATATGGAGGATTTGGTCGATAAATTTGCTGACTCTGTCACTCTCTTCTGCAGCATAATTATGCTGTGTCACTCTTTCCACACTCATTCTTTTAAAGTGCCAATGAAAGAAATAATTCATTTCCTAACCCCGGTCACAACATATTCTTGCAAATTAATTAAAGTGAGCTCTCTACATTACATATTTCAGCGATTAATAAAATATTTTATTTTTAAAGTAGTAAGATTGACAAATAGTCCAACTATTATGATGTAAGTAAGCACAGTTGCCTACAGTAACCTGCATTTGTCACCTATTAAGAAAAAATCATAATTCATAATATTTATTGCAATCAAATGGTAACAATAGATGTGTTTTAAAAAATAGTCCCCATTTTACACAATTACATTATTTAATATTATTACTAAATTACATCATTAGATTTCTTTATTAAGTTACATTATTAGATTACATTATTAAGTTACATTTTTAAATTACTTGGTCTTATGCCGAATGACTTGGTCTTATGCCGAATTAATGGTCTTAAGTTACATTTTTAAATTACTTGGTCTTATGCCGAATGACTTGGTCTTATGCCGAATGACTTGGTCTTATGCCGAATTAATGGTCTATTCAGACGTTGGCGGCATCGGACATCGGTGTCTACCACTGCGTTACAGCGTATAAGAATAGAGAGGTTACAAGATGAAGGTGTAAAAGAGAAGTATAAATGCAGATTGAGGGAAAATATAAGTGGGTTGAATGAATTATGTATGAATGATTTAGAATTGAAGAATGTATGGAATAATATTAAGAGAGTTCTGGTGGATGCAGCCACCGAAGTATGCGGTGTAAGTAAGAGAACGAATGAAAGGAAAAGTAATACGTTGTGGTGGGATGATGAGGTACGGATGGAAGTTGAAGCAAAGAAGAGAGCATGGCTAGATTTACTAGCAACTAAAGCTGGTAATTCTGGCGGTATGAATGATGAGATTGAAAGAAAAAAGGCAAACTTTAGACGTATAAATAAGAGAGTAAAAGAAGTTGTTGAAAGGAAAAAGCAAGAAAGGATAGATAAAAATGATAGAAGGATATCTGATAACTTCCAGGAAAATATTAAAATGTTCTGGAAGCTCGTAAGAACTGCCAGGGGAATTTCAAAACAGCCTAGAATGAATGCTATACGAGACGAGAATGGCTGCATGCTGAATGATGAAGTTTCGAATTTAAAGAGATGGAAGGAATACTTTGAAAGCGTGTTTAAGAGTGAAGAGTCGTCTGAAATAAGTGAAATAGAAATTCCGGAAGAAGTGGAGAGAGGTAGGGAGATAAGTGTAGATGAAATAATGAAAGCAATGAAAAGCATGAAAGCAGGTAAGGCAGCCGGATATGATATAGTATCACTCGAAATGCTAAGGGCTGGTGAGGGTGTGGTTACAGGCCTGCTGCACACCTTGTTTAATTTATGTTGGGAACTGAAACGGGTACCGGAAGACTGGTGCAAAGCCGTTATAGTCCCAATATATAAGGGAAAGGGGTCGCAGCAGGACTGTAAAAACTACCGTGGTATCAGCTTGCTTAGCATTGTGGGTAAACTGTATGCTAAGGTGTTAATTGAAAGAGTTATGGAAGAAACTGATGGAAAAATTTGGGATGTGCAAGCTGGATTTAGAAAGGGGATGGGGTGTACGGATCAAGTCTTTTCCATGCGCATGATAGCGGAGAAGTTTTTGGCTAAAAACCAGAAAGTTTATTGTGCTTTCTTGGACTTGGAAAAGGCTTATGACAGAGTGGACAGGAACGTGTTATGGCAAACACTGAACTCATTTGGGTTGAGCGCTGGCTTGATACAGGCATTAAGGTCTCTTTATAGGGACTCTAGTGCTTGTGTCAGGATCAACGGGGTCTACTCGGACTGGTTTGGCATTCATAAAGGTGTCAGACAGGGATTTGTGGCTTCCCCATGGCTGTTTAACCTATTTATGGACAGTTGTTTGCAAACTTTGAAAGTTGAAGAATGTGGGTTGAGAATGGGTGAGTCAACCGTCAAATGCCTTTTGTACGCCGATGATCAAGTCATATTTGCATCGTCGGCGGCCGAGTTGCAAATGATGGTTACTTTAATGAATTGTTCATTGAAAGAAAGGGGTATGAAAGTGAACGCAAGTAAGACGAAAGTGATGGTTTTTGAAAGAGAAGAAAGTAAAACTTTATGTAAAATAAGAATAGAAGGGGAGTTGATTGAGCAAGTGGATGAGTTTGTATATTTGGGATGTTTATTTAGCAGGGATGGTAGGTATGATAAGGATATAGAACGACGAGTGAACGCAGGAAATAGAGTGAATGGGGCTCTACACGCTATTGTGAGGAGTCACAATGTGTCAACTAAGGCACGTATGGCAATTCATAATGCTGTGTTAGTACCCACTTTAATGTATGGTAGTGAAAGTTGGGTCTGGCAGAAGAAGCATGAGAGTAGAATAAATGCTGTAGAAATGCGTTCCTTAAGGAGTATGCTAGGGCTGAATCTGAATGACAGGGTGAGAAATAGTGTAATAAGAGAAAAGTGTGGTTTGCAAGATGACGTTGTGACAAGGATTAAGAAAGGAATGCTTCGGTGGTTTGGTCACGTAGAAAGAATGAACGAGGAAAGAGTGACAAAGCAAATTTATGTTGCAGAAGTGAACGGCAGGGTCGGGAAGGGACGCCCTAGTTGTAGGTTTATCGACCAGATCGGCGATACATTGAAAATGGGCCAGATTAGGAGTACCCTTAACCGACGAGCGTCTATGCGTAGATATATGGATGTGAAAGAGGCGAGAGAGGTGTGTCAGGATCGCGCCAAATGGAAGTCTGTAGTCTCTGCCTACCCCTCTGGGTGACAGGCGTGAGTGTTTATGTTATGTTATGTTTATTTTTAAATTAGGTATACAATATTAGATAAATTATTGAACATTCCATAAATTCAATTCAATTAAAAATCACATTGTTAAATCAAAGAAAGAACAATGATAATAATAATTACAATAATTGAAAAAGAAAATTAAATATAATAAAATTATATAGAAAATCAAATTAAATAATATTTGTATCAAAATGCAGACACATTTCTTAAAATAAATCAATAAAAAAACTGCAGTTGTGAACAATCCTGAAAAGCACGCCAATTATGGCAAATATAACCTATGAGGCAATCTATGGGATTGTTTTGTATTAAGTATTGGTCTTTGATATATGATGATGATGATAATAATAAAGGAAAGCCATGTTCAGCTGCAGACTATTTGCGGGCTACTGAAAAGCAAGATGGGAAATATTTTTTAATGCGTTGTCACCCCTGAAGACTAAGATAGAAAGTCTCGTTACAACATAGTAGCATTAAGCTGTTATTTAACGCTGGTGTTTAGTGAGAGCCTAGTCTTTCCCCGGTCGAGCTGAACTTTTCGTGCCACAATTATAATATAGCCTGCAGCGTGGCCAAAAATCTACTAGTCTAGTCTAGTAGAGTTCGTCTAATTTGATACTGCACTCACTTCTCCATAACATTTACTGCATCATGAACCATAAGAAATAAATCAGCGCGCCCTTGTTATTGCGTTGTAGTAGATTTTAGCACTAATATAATGTTTCAAATACTGTAAGTTTTTTTTTATAAAATAAGGGTGACAAACGAGCACACAGGCTACCTGATTTTAAGAGGATGCCCATAGCCATATCTACATCTCTCTTCAATTAAAAATCAAAATGCAGATATGTTGTCACTCCTGAGCACAAAGATGGAATACCTCGATTCCATTAAAAAGGGTCTCCGGTTTTCTACACTCATCATACGAAACACAGTAGCATCAAGCTGACATTCTGTGAAAGCGTGATCCTGCCCCGGTCGAGCTGACCCATTCGTGCTACAACCATAATAAATTTACAAAAAATACGAGAGAACTGCTTGCATTTTTATTGAGGCAATCTCTACTAGTCTAGTATATACAAGAATGGATCTCAGGTATCTGTTATAACCCACAGCGATGTAATGTGCACTATCGTTCAGTGTCATAACTCTAGGGCATTAAGTAGTAAACAGAAGCAATAAGTTCACATCTCCCGTAAGGCAGCTATTCCTTTGTCCTAACAACAAACTACTACTGTAGTATAACAATAATAACGATTGCCTCATTGCTACTTTACAGCACTGTACTTTAGTTATTACTACGATATGAAAGTTTGTTTCAAACAAAAATAGTTGCCTCAGAAAATAATTAGACGGCTGGAAGTTTTGTGTTTATTTAGGCGGTTCAATTTTGATTGATTTTGATCAATTTGGTCGTTGTTTTTTTTTTAACTTTAATTAAAATTTTCAATACTGTCTTGTTTTAAGTTATCAAATTTTGTGCAACGTATTGAATGATTGTAAAATGATTTTTTTAATGTACCGCTAAGTTTTTTTGCTGTTTCTTACGAGTACAGAGGTATTTTCCTAAGCAGTGATAAATTAATCATAAGAGTGACTTTCAAAAAGCATAAATTATAATCTATATTAAATCAAAAAGTTTCTATTTCTATATAAAATAAGAAGCCATATTAGCAGTACATAGTAAGTATATAATGATTAGAATTTAAAAAAATAGTGACGAACATTTTTAGAAAATTAGTTATATTTTATTTATGGGAGTAGGTCAAATTATTATTTTTTATAAAAAAAAAGAAGTGACAAAGGAATTTACAGTTCATCTGATGGTAAGTGGCTGCTTCAGTCCACGGTGCTGCAGCCAACATAAAACAAAGAAAGCTACAGATGCACTGTTAGTTCCGAGGGCTAAAGTGGAATGCCTCACAGCCTGTTAATTATATTGTGTGGTGCGACGACAACGCCATATAAGATGTGGTGGCGCTGTCGTCGTGCAGCAAATGGGTCTGTACCATTTAGACCGAGACACAACAGTGCAAGCACTGTGCGGTAGAAATAGATTAGAGTGTTCTACAAATCCAGACGTATTCGTAGGTAGGAAAGGAATCCTACCACTATGCAAAGGATATACGTGGTATATCCTTTGCATAGTGGTAGGGCCATGCTACAGCTATATTAGTAGTATAGTTGTAGCAGTTGTACCAGCGTAAAATGGCAGCATGACACTGCTGTGTTTCGTATGGTGAGTATAGAGAACCGGAGACCCATTTTACTGGAAAAGAGGCATTCCATCTTAGTCCTCACGGGTGACGACGCATCTGCATTTGAATTCTTTATTGAGGATAAATGTAGATGTTTATGGGTCACAGCAACCACTTACCATCAGAGAGACTGTGTGCACGTTTGTCACCCTATCATATAAAAAAAACCCCCCACCAGTAGAAATAAGATAAAATTGTTACTATTTTTTTATTTCTCTTCTGAGCCTCGTCTACGTGCTGTTTTCGAGAGTCATTACGAATGGTCTCGCACGCAGACTCAACGATTTCCAACCTTCCGAACAAGCCGGTTTTCGGAAAAGGTTTTAGCACCATAGACCATATTTATACCCTTCGGCATATTATACAGAAGACCTAAGAGTACAATTTAGCACTATGTTTTGGGTTTGTGGACTATGAGAAAGCCTTTGATTCCGTCGAAAGTTGGGCGATGCTGCAGTATCTTCAGCGGTGCCAAGTTGACTGTCGGTATATCAAAGTGCTTAAGTGTTTGTACAGTAGGGTTACAATTCCTATCCGAGTACAGAACCAGAGAACGAAACCTATTGAACTGCATAGAGGTGTAAGACAGGGTGACGTTATATGCCCGAAACTCTTCACCGCTGCATTGGATGACGTTTTAAAGCTACTGGACTGGAAAGTATACGGTATTAACTTCAATTGCAAGTACATCACTCACCTACAATTTACCGACGATAAACTTCTTATGGCAGAATCACTGCAGGACCTAAGCACTATGCTCAATGACCTCAATAGTGCCTCCCAACGGATAGGTCTTAAGATGAACATGGACAAAACAAAGATAATGTGCAACATTCATGTCACACCTATGCCGGTAGTTGTCGGGAGCACTACTAATACTCATATATGTAATTCTTTCTCTCTTATATTAATTATATTCAATCTCAATTCCCATGCTTACCTTAAAGAGGTAAAAGTGAGGCCCAGGTACAACAGCTGATGCAAGAAGCATGACTAGTATGTACTGTCACAATCATTAAAATATTCTTAGTACTAATAACGTTGCCTTTTTCTATCAGTATAAATAATGATTTCTTATATTTACGCGAACACTACACCTTGAATAAAACTATTTTTACGGATTTTATCGCGTTTAATTAACTTATTTTATATTCCCGACGTTTCGGTTGCCTTCCAGCAACCGTGGTCACGGGGGACTGAGGTGATTGACGTCCCGATGTCAAAGTTAACCCGGAGTACCTTCAGCTTTTTAATTGTCAGCTATGTGACGTGAAGCACCAACGTTCCGAGAAGTCTGCAGTTTGTGATCATATCCTAGACGGCCCCCGCCATTACATTAGATTTGATAAACCACAAGTCCTCGCGAAAGAACATCGATTCCTGCCAAGGATGATACGTGAGAGGGAGGCTGGGTACTAACACCTGCTTGGGATCCTGTAATTCATAAAATTAAAACTAAACCCAAGCATACCACTGCAAGACTTCAAGACACAGTTAGTTCATTCTGCGCAGATCGGACCAAAATTAATAATTAAAAAGCTGAAGGTATTCCAGGTTAACTTTGACATCGGGACGTCAATCACCTCAGTCCCCCGTGACCACGGTTGCTGGAAAGCAACCGAAACGTCGGGAATATAAAATAAGTTAATTAAACGCGATAAAATCCGTAAAAATAGTTTTATTCAAGTATAAATAATGTTTTGTTTAATTTTAATCAATACAGATATATTTTAAACTACTTTAATTATCATTGTAAGCATGCTCAGCTCGCTGTTACACACACAAACACTTTGTTTCGAGCACTCCGTATCATAAAACAGAAACAACAAACTCACTCAATATACCCACACCCACACTTATTCTTCACAGTGCCTAATATAGTATGTTTTGATATACCAATTTACACGCATATAATTAAATACAGAAATAGTCGTCAGATTACTGAAAAAAATATTGTTCAAAATTTAGAATCACCTTTTGTCACTCTAATTAATAATGGATAGTAACTTATGTAATTTACAGGAATTAAATACCACTGAGATAGCTAATTCTGCTATTCTTGATATTGCACATTTACATACATACCTACAACGAGATTTTAATAACATGACTGTTTTGACATAAAACATAAGGAGCATTTACAGTAACTTCGACGATTTTCAGATAACTCTGTCTCAAATCGGAGTCGAGGTAGATGTGCTAATCCTAACAGAATGCAGATTAAACACTAATAAACCTCTACCAGTGTTAAACAACTATACTTCGTTTAATACATTTAGGCAACTAAACCAAAATGACGGCGTAGTAGCCTATATAAAAACTGCCACTTACCTCAGGTAACTGAAATCAATTTAACACATGCATCCGCCTTGGAAATAAATATTCCAAATTTTACCATTATTGGTATCTATCGGTCTCCGTCGAATGTATCCACTGAAACTTTTATTCACTCATTTGATCAGTACCTTCAAAGTATTCACACACGTAGAAACACCATTATTACTGGAGACATAAATATTAACCTAATAGGAAAGCCGTCAGAATCAGCACAAATGAGAACTAACAGATTAACGTATTTAAATATGACGGCTATACATGGTTTCCTCCCAGGACACTGTTTGCCTACAAGGGAAGAGAACTGCCTGGATCACATGTTCCTTAAGCTAGACAAATTAAATAACTCGGCTTTTGTGGCTGTCCTAAACACGTCTGTTACGGATCATGCAATGGTATTATTAAATATATCCCACAAACACGAAAACAAGGCTTGTGTCAAATATAAAACCATAGCAAACTGGGAGAATACGTATAAGCACCTTGTAGATATAGATATATCTTTTCTTAGTGCACATAGAGACCCAAACATTCTAGCTGACGCGATGATAGGCTTGATTAGGACATCCCTCCTCCAAAACACTAAAGTTGTCTCAGTGTCCAGCTCCAAGCGAACTTTAAAGCCCTGGATAACTATGAGCGCCCTAAGATGTATTAGGTTTAGAAATAAATTGCAGCTACAAAAGAGAAAAGACCCTTTTAACGTTATATTGATTATAACTTACAGGCGTTTTCGCACATATTGTTCTAATCTTATTAAAAAACTCAAACGACAGTATCATAAAAATCAGATTTTAAATTCTGTAAAACATCCTAAACTACTCTGGCGTAAAATTAATGACATTACACATTATAAAAAACCCAAGGCGTCTAGTATACACCTACTGCATATCACACCACACCCTTTTGACTCTTTAAACCGTGTAAACTAATTCTTCGCAACTATTGGAAAAAAACTTGCGGATGAAATCATAACCCTAACTGGACAAGCATCTAGATCTGTCACTTACTTAAATTCACTGTCTCAAATTAACTCATTCGTCCTACTGGAGACAGATCCGGTAGAAGTGGATAGCATACTTGGATCACTTGACTCAGAAAGTGCTTCGGGGTGGGATTGCATACCTGTGGGTTTCCTTAAATTATCTCGAGAACTAGTCGTTCCTCTTATTAGCCAGTGTATTAATATGTGTTTCGAAACGGGCGTATTTCCTGATGCGCTAAAACGTTCTATAACTACGCCCGTGCACAAAGATGGGGACAAGAGTGATGTTAACAATTATCGGCCGATATCTGTCTTAACATCCGTTTCAAAAATAATAGGTAAATATTTAACAAAAAGCTAGTAAGTTATTTAAATAAATACAACATTATTTCAGATTCACAATACGGTTTTAGACAGGGACGGTCAACTCAGGATGCGATCATTGCATTAACATCTGAAATCGTTAATAAGGTAGACAATGGTTATAAATGCGTTACGGTGTTTCTAGACCTGAAAAAGGCTTTTGACACTTTATCTGTTCCCATCCTTGTGCAGAGACTTGAAGCTATAGGGATAAGAGGTAAAGCTCTCTCCCTCTTTGACAGCTACCTCCGAGGTAGGAGACAGCAAGTTAAAATAGATAACTTGCTTAGTGAGGAGGGAAACCTTGTTTACGGTGTCCCACAGGGCTCGGTTCTCGGCCCATCACTGTTTCTAGTGTATATTAATGAATTATACAACCTACGAAGCAGTGGTGGGAAAACCTTCACCTACGCGGACGAAACGGCCATCGTTTACATTGGGGACTCGTGGGAAGAAGTATGCAATAATGCCGAGCAAGGATTAGTTGTTATAGATAGATGGCTCAAAGCCAGTCTGCTAACCATTAATGTGATTAAAACGAACTACATTTGTTTTTCTCCTAGTTTAAGGTCTAAACCAGGCCTCAATTTCAAAATTAGAATACACACGTGTGCGGACCACTTGAACCATAATTGTAATTGCCAGGTCCTTAAACATATAACGTCCACAAGATACTTGGGAATTATAGTTGACGAGTGTTTAACTTTGCATTCGCATATTGAGATTGTTACATCACGGGTGCGCAAATTTATATGGATTTTTAAAAATTTAAGATATGTGATGCCTCAGAAGACACTAAATAGCATCTATATTATGCTTACGCAATCAGTTCTTACATATTGTTTACCAGTCTGGGGAGGAGCCACTAAAACTAAATTCCTTGAGTTAGAAAGAGCCCAAAGGTCACTTATAAAAGTCATGTACTATAAACCATACAGATACCCCACCGACGATCTATATAGAATCAGTGGCTTACTTTCAATTAGAAAACTATATTACTTAATTACGGTCCTATACTTACAAAAATCTATTCCATTTAACCAAGACAGTCAAGAGAGGAGACGAAAAGACATAGTAGCTTACTCACTAAGGGTCCGAACCGCTTTTGCACGGCGTCAGTATGCAACCCAATCAGTTAACATTTATAATAAAATAAACGTAAAATTAAAGTTCCACCATGAGGTATCACACGTATGCAAAAAGGTAATAACTGAGTGGTTAAAAACCTTAACATACGAAAAAACTGAACAAATTTTAGATAGACTTAGTTAAGCAATTTTTTTTTCTTCTTTCTTATCAATAATGTACGTACTCACCGAGCTTAATCTATTACATGCACTTCGAACACACCGGCACTACAAAGAAGACTCACACTCACACACATAAACGCACGCACGCACACACACACACACACACACACACACACACACACACACACACACACACACACACACACACACACACACACACACACACACACACGCACGCACGCACGTTTAAAAACAAGATGCACTACAGTATCACACAGGCGTACAACTACAGTTACACAAAGAGCTAATAATTACTTTATAAGTCACTTACTGTTATTTTTTCTTCATAAATTTATCTTTACTTACGTTTTTTTTTCATGATTCATTTATAATTCATGTAACTGTTTTGAGACAAATAAACATTTTCATTTTCATTTTCATTTTCAAGAGTGGTTTGAGTTTCTTGGTGACTCTCACCGTCGCTCACTTCGCTCTGATAAAAACCTCACCTTAAAAATTCCGTCCTAATACGTTCTTCTATTCTACATCCTTTTCTATTGATAATGTTTAGCTCTGGAACTCCTTATCCCTGTACGTTAAAAGTGTACAATGTACTGAAAAGTTAAAAAAAAACTTATCAAAGAGCACTTCTTTCCTCCTTAAATAGTTATTCCTCTATCTCTGCTTGATGTAACTCTTTTAAAATCACTACTAATTTGTCCTTACATTAATTTATTTCACTTACTACTACGTTTAGTACTTTTTTATTTTATAATTGAAATGTATTTGTTCATTATATTATTATCTATGTATTTAACCAGTGTATAACTATATATATATATATATATATATATATATATATATATATATATATATATATATATATTTCATGTATATTTTCTAAAACCTTACGTACACACCCTTTTCGCAGGGCATTTTATCCTTTTGCAATTTGTTTGCCTGGTAGAAACTCTAGAAGTCGGTTCTTAGCGATAAGGCTGCCAATTGTACCTTTAAATATTTTTGTTGTGTATTTTTATAATATCTTATGTTTTTCTGGTGTAAAATTATGTAAATTTCATTGTGTAAAATTAAGTAAATTTCATTGATATTAATATAGGAGAGACATGTCCAGCTGCAGACTATTTGGGGGCTACTGTGAAGCAAGAGAGAGAAAAAATGCTACTTATGACTATTTTGAAAGGATTGTGGAAGAAGTTTAGTAAACAGAACAAGTCTATTGTAATATGTAGAGACTTTAACATCAATCTCCTTGAAACTTCTTCCATTAGTATTAAGTTTAGCTCATTGTTTAAATCTTATAATCTTGTTAATTTATTCTTAGAACCAACACGTATTGCTGGGCCTAGTGCGACCTGTAGATAACATTTTTACAGATGTTAAGCCCTTGCATAAATCAATTATTCAAAATTTAAGTTCATATCACTGTGGACAGTTGGTATCACTACCTAACATACACAAAAAACAGAAAAATAAGAAAGTTGTGTTTGTTCCAATAAATGAACACCGCTTGGAGAAGTTTAGAAGTAATGTAATAAAAATACTTCCATCACTTTCGGTAAAAAATAGTGCTTATTATTTGTATGCTAAATTATTTAAAATTATAAGTTGTGAATTTTTACTTTTAAAACTTTCTCTTTTAACAGTTAATTAGTAAAGTTAAGTGTGCTTTTCAATACCTAACTTGTTATATGATCGTTTCATCATTATTGGGTATGGTCACCAATCAAGGCTATTATTTACAAAAATAAATACTATGTTAACAGGTCAATAGAGATAGAAGATTATTCACGGCAGGTGCAGAGCGCGCACCGCCGATCAAAATAGCCGTGTCGCCGCAAGGACATCATCTGTGGAAGACGCCTAAATTTTGCGCTGACGTTTAGTTATTATAATAATCAATATTGTCTAATTATTAATATTACAATTAAATAACAGCAATTTATCAGAAACATAATATGTAACTAGTTAGTTTTATAAAATTCAAGTTACTCCATTAAAACAACTTTTTATTCAATTATCAAATGTAACTCAAATATTGAGACTTGAGAGTGTGAACAAGTGTCGTTGTGTTTTTGGCTATTTCTTATTCTGAGAGCTGTTGATTTACTTTTTTTGTTTATTATATCTGTTGGTGTTGGTTTTAGTAATTATAAATCCGTAAGTATTAAGCAATTGTGCTGTTTTAATTGTAATTGGTTAAAATAAAATAGAGGAAGATCCTCCCGACCCCGACGGGGTTCCATGTGACTCTCATACTGTTACCAAAAAAAATGCCTATCGAAATTGATCAGTCGAAGCGTAAAAGATTGCAAGCAACCAATAACTCAGCTCATCCTCAGAAAAGATTAATTACAGATCCATCTCAACCTGTACCATCTATTCAGACCTCTTATACCCATCCTGACTACATAGAAAAAAAAACATAAATATTCTAATAACGACAATGCGTCGTTTATTGTACATGTAAGTAAGAGAGTAGATGATTTATCAACTAGAGTAGTTTTAAAACCGATAAAGTTAGATCATTTTCTCTACCATAATAATATTAAAAATGTTGTTAGTGGTGGTGTAGGATTTAAGTCGAGTTTAAAAGTGCAGCTGATGCAAATTGTTTTATTGAGAACCCAGCCCTTACAGGTGCTAAATATGATACTGTAATCATTTCTTGTAATGTCACAAGCATGGGAATAGTGAGGCAGCTCTCTGTAGAATGGACATTAAAGTCAGTTATTGAAAACCAAAGCACTGTATGGATTCCCTCTCAAACAGTTATTTTAACTTTTTCCGGTCAGAAACTTCCTTCTAACATTTATTGTTTTTTCACCTCAATGCCTGTTGAGCCCTATATTTTACCTCTTATTCAATGTCACAAACGTTGTCGTTTTGGACACGTAACCTCACAGTGTAGGTCATCTTCCGGTTGTTTTGTATGTGCTCAAAATTATGAAGGAATATCATACACAAGACAGTCTCCCACTTGCATGTTTTGTTCAGGATCTCACACGGCTAAAGATCCTTCCTGCCCTGAACACTCTAGACAGAGATCTATTAAACTTACCATGTCACAGTAAAATATTTCCTATCTAGAAGCATCTGCCCGTTTCCCTCAAGTCCGGAGATCTTATGCAGATGCTGCTAGAATCCTTCCTTCGTATGATCATCAGAGTCCCTATCCTATTTTACATTACCCTTTACCTCACAATCTCATTCTTACAGGAAGACTACATTTACTCCAAGACTTCCGCCAAATCCAGCATCAAGTCATGGATATGATAAATCTGCCCATGAGGCAATAATAGATACCGCTTCTTCTTCAACTACTTATGGTTGTGCTTTAATAGGGCGGAGTATTTCCCCTAATGACAATCTCTGTGCGTTAATGATCTCTATGCTTATAAGTATGCTTTCCCATTTCAGCGATATGGATCTCACACTTGCCCTCCACCAAAAACGTACTGAACTCATTTGATTAACAAATAACCTTCCCTCCAATACTTCAGTGGAACTGCCGGAGGATTAATAATAAGAAAAATGAATTAATTTACCTTATTAATAAATACCATCCCCTCATCCTAACCATCCAAGAGACATGGATTAAGCCTGGTCCAATTTTAGGACCTCAGGTTATTCTTGCCTCAGGGATGATAGGAATGATGGTTATGCTGGCTTTTTCATTCTTATCTCAAAATCAATTACGTATACATTAATTTCCCTTCCTTCTCATAGCCCTTCAATTAATGTTGTAGAAGTTAGAGCTCATAACACTCCTTTCTTTCTATTTACATTCCCGAACCTAGTTTAAATATCTCGTCAGAACTTACGAGGATTATATCGTTCATCCCTCCTCCTATGGTAATTTTTGGTGATTTTAAGGGTGGATTGAAATGTACTCGGCCTAACCAAGAAAATAAACAAATACTAAATCAGTTATATTTTTATTTTTCTACATAATCACCATCAAGTTCAATACACTTTTGCCACCTCCCCTTCCAAGCATTTAGACCGTTGAAAAAAAATTATTCTTCCTTAGAGTCAAAATATGCGTCTACAGCTGCTTTGACCTCGTCGTTTGTCGAAAATCTTTGACCTCTCAAGTGCTTTTTTAGGTTAGGGAACAGAAAGAAGTCTGATGGTGCCAGATCAGGTGAATACGGCGGATGCGG
Organism: Parnassius mnemosyne; assembly: GCA_963668995.1. Lineage (NCBI taxonomy): Eukaryota > Metazoa > Arthropoda > Insecta > Lepidoptera > Papilionidae > Parnassius > Parnassius mnemosyne. Next base: position 4,260,547 of record CAVLGL010000001.1, on the reverse strand, counting down.
TAACAGTTCAAAGCCACAGTTGTGAATTTCAGCCATTGACTGTACTGACGTGTGAACACGGGCGTTATCTTGATGAAACAGGACTTTTCTTCTGAGCATTCCTCGACGTTTTTCTTTTATTTCCTCTCGTAAACGACGTAGTAAGGTGTAGTAGTAATCAGAGTTTATATTCTGACCCCTTTTAAGATAATCAATCATAATCACACCTTTCGAGTCCCAGAATACTGAAGCCATCACCTTATTTGCCGACAAAATCGACTTAGCCTTTTTAGGGGGTGGTGAACCAGGTCTTCTCCACTGTTTTGATTGTTGTTTTGTTTCCGGTGTACAGTAATGAACCCATGTTTCGTCCATAGTAACAAAACGATTCAAAAAATCATCTGCATCGGCTTCAAATAACTCCAAACAGTCGCGTGAAATAGTCAATCGCGTCCTTTTTTGTTCAACTGAAAGCAGTCGCGGAATCCACCTCGCAGACACCTTGTGGAAACCCAACTCGTTGACAATGATGTTTTCAGTTCGTTCATAAGAGATGCCTATAATCTCGGCTATCTCTCTAATTTTTAATCTGCGGTCTCCCATTATTAAATCAAGTATTTTTTTAATATTTTCGTCAGTAGTTGACGTCGAAGGCCTTCCAGAGCGGGGTTCATCTTTCACACTCTCTCTACCACGCTTAAATTCTGCTATCCATTTCTTGACGGATGAATATGACAGAGCACAATCGCCTAATGTACTGACCATGTCATCATGGATGGCTTTTGATGATAGCCCCTTCTTATGGAGGTACTTAATGACGGCACGCTGCTCGATTTGCTCCATTCGCGGAAATTATGTCCGATTACTTTGTTAATAAATTTATAAAATCACAACTAATTATCGCACACGTTTCGAACTTCACACAATGAACTAGTCTGAACTGAACTAAATAATGTGGGTAGATTGGATTTTTAGAATTGAATGAATCTGTGTTAGGCCGAGTACTTTTCAATCCACCCTCGTATGCACCATACTTTATGGGGCTCCCATTTTTGTGATCCCTGGTCTTCTACATTTTTAGATATCATTAATTGATTTATATCTATGCCTCCTTAATGATGGTTCACCTACACGTAGAGTATCACCCCTCCAAAATCCTTAAAGTGCAGTAGATCTGTCACTCTGTTCTCTTACTCTGTCGTCCATTCTTTCTCGGAGAACATTACCCTTTTCCCATGGCAGTGATCATTTCCCTAATGTTATTAATCCCCCTAGCAGCATGCATACAGTCAATGTTCTATTTTATCCTACGTTAAAATATAACACATCCAAAGCAAACTGACAACTATATTCCACAGTTCTAGAAGAAGAACTATCAGCCCCTCCTTCTGTTCAGAAAGATAATGTTCTTTAGGTGTATTTTACTTTTAAAAACGCTATTTTATCTGCTGCCAATAAGACAATTCCCATCAAAAACCTTATAAAAATAATGCTCCTTCACCACCTTGGTGGGATCACTCTATGAATTTTGACAACTATATTTTTTATAAAAAAAACTGCTGCTGAAACATATAAATTATTATCTGGGAAGAAAAAGGCTGGATGGCTTGAATTCTGTGAGTCACTGTCGCCTAGGACTCATCCATCATTAGTCTGGAAAAATATAAAAAAATTCCGATGTTCAGTTTTAGCCTCTGAAAACACAATTTCTAATGATCAGTCTTATTGGCTAGAAAATGTTGCTAGTAATCTTGCTCTTCCTCCAGTACCATCTTACAATGAATGTATAGCATTTCAATCATAGTCCTTGCACTATCAACACAGTTTTGACTACCCTTTCTCTTATGAGGAGTTATATGCTGTTCTTAGTGTCCTTAAAGACTCTTCACCAGGAATCGATGGAATTCCTTATGCTTTTATTACTAATAGGAGTGAACCTACTAAAGCCCATCTTCTTTCTATTTTGAATTGTATTTACATGTCCAGTATTCCTCCTGAAGAATAGAAATCCCAAGTTATTTTACCTATTTACAAACCAGGTAAAACCGTCCTATTGCTCTTTCTTGTACCATGGCCAAAATTCTTGAATATGTAATAAAAAATCGTTTATAATGGTTTCTTGAAAGCATGAACCTTCTAGCAAAAAGCCAATTTGGATTCCGAAAGGGCTTAGGCACCATGGATAGTCTTAGTACTCTAGTTACTGATATTCGTATAGCTTACTCTAAACATGAATACCTTGTTGGAGTCTTTCTAGATATCTCGTCTGCATATGACAATGTATTTCTTCCTGTGCTCAGGCAAAAATGCTTAATCTGAGTATTTCAGTGAGGACAGTAAATTTTGTCTCTAACTTTCTCTCTTCTAGATCCATTTATATTGATAGTCAAAATTCTCTACTCCCGCCAAGAATTGTATGGAAGGGTCTCCCACAAGGCTCAGTTCTTAGTCCTTTGCTCTATTCTATCTATGCTTATGATCTAGAATTTTCTGTTAACTCATTCTGTAACATCCTCCAATATGCAGACGATATATCTATATATATATTTCCTTGGATAACCACCTTGCAGCTTGTTCCCGCTTGAATTTATCAATGTCCTATTTACAAGATTGGTTAACTGATCATGGTTTGTCTTTGTCTGTTTCCAAAAGCAGTGTTGTGATCTTTTCTCGCCATAGGCAACACCCTGAAATCGACATTCTCTATAATAATGAACCTATCGCAATTCAGGAGAATGTAAAATGTTTGGGAGTTATTCTTGACTCCAAACTGGTCTTTTCTCATCATATTAACTATGTCTCAAAAAATGTGAAATAAATATAAATATTCTTCGCACTATCGGGAGTTTGGTGGGGCTTCCACCCATTCTCTCAAAAACTATTGCACAACGCCCTTTTTCATAGTCATTTGGATTATGCGTGCTTTGTCTAGGAACCATATAATAAGTCTTCCCTAAAGACCCTAGACAGGATTCAGACTAAAAGCCTTCGTATAATCATTGGGGCAATGAAATCTTCCCCAATAAATGCTCTCCAAGTCGATTGTGTAGGTCTCCCTCATTACCTAAGAAGACAATATTTTTTAGACCGATTCTTTTTTTAAATCTACCAATACTCTTCCCACCCTCTCATTTCTTAATTACACCTTCTTTTGGAATATATTTCATCAAAGCATTACTGAACTCATAAAGAATCTCCATGCTTATCCAATAGTTTGGTAACATTACTCAATCTACCACATCCAGTATCACAATGCAAGTCCCGTCCCATCTTTGATATCCCATATGATGCAATTATTTACCAACCAAATATCCACCTCGACCTTGGTATTGAGAAAGATTGTCCTATAGCAAATAGTAAACTAAGTAGAGTCATATATAATTTATGGAAAGGCTGGCTTATTATATACACTGATGACTCTAAAAAGTCAGGTGAAAGTTGCACTGAAGCAGCAGTTTGGATTCCCAGATACAAAATAATCCTCAATTTTAAATGCCCTTCTATTTCTTCCACTTGTACTGGCGAAGCCACGGCAATTTATGAAGCTTTAATTTATATAGAAGCACACAACTTAAATAAGTCAGTTATTCTTACCGACTCCAAAAGCTGTTTGTTAGCAATTTTGTCAAACCAGTTCCAAAGTAAAAATAAGATACTCTTAATCCTCTAAATTAAACACACATTGATTGTAGATGTCATCTCAAGGGCATTCAAGTTTACTTAGCTAGGATTCCAGGTCATAGTGGCATCAAGGGCAATGAAACAGCTGATTTTATGGCTAAAAATGCAAGTCGAAATGGTTTGCCATGTAATTTAATTTACTCTTCAGACAAAGTGTTACTTCCAAAGAAGAAGTTAAATAATAATTGGAACACATTATGGAAAGCCACTCAAAATATAAAAGGTAAACACTATGCTGCTATACAATGTGCCATCCCTCCAAAACCATGGTTTTTCAAATTTAATAAAGCTAACAAACAGTCAACATCAACTATTTGTAGACTTAGAATTGGCCATGCTTGTACACCAGTACATTTAGCCAAACTGAGGATTAGGGATAGTTCCCTCTGCGAATGTGGGTTAGATGAGGGAACCTCTGACCATATTTTTTTTAACTGTACTAAATTATCTTGTTCATTCTATGATCATCTCCCTCCTGACATCCCTCGTCCTATAAATTTAGATTCACTTTTAACCTACACAAACACTCATTATTTACTTACTTTATTAACACTAATAGCATAAAAGTTTAATGTTTGTCAATACTAATATACATTATGTAGTTATAGCAACTGTGTTAGTCATTTGTTCTAGGTAGGGCTCGGAAACCGGTTAAAATACTTAACCGGTTTCGGTCATTGACACAAAAATCGGTTTTTGCGGAATACCGGTTTTTCACAAATTTAGGTTTAGGTAGTAAGAATTAACCGGTTAAAACCAAGTTTTGTAATGTCCCCCCTCTACCTTACCCCGCTTGCACCCAACTTTGTACGGCTGCCCTCTCTTTAATTCACGAGGTTTTTAGACACACGTACGATATATTCATTGCATCAACGCGACTGCCTTGTAACGTACTCCCTCATAGTTTTTCATCTTTCAGCAAAGATCGTACTATAAATAACAGATATAAGTTATGTTTCAATTAAATTAAAGGCCGGCAACGCATCTGCAATTCCCTCCCTGGTGTTGCAGTTGTTCATGGGCGGCGGTAGTCACTTACCATCAGGTGAGCCGCATGCTCGTTTGCCCCCTCTCCTATAAAAAAAATTTATTATTTGTTATCTTCACCTTAAAATTAAGTTTCGATATCAAATTTAATTTGAACATATATATTTAAATTGATTTTAATTATATTTAACGTTTTCTATTAAAATTCAATGTCATTAGTTTTAGTAATATATCGCAATAAATGTTAAACTTTCTTAACAGAACACGATATTTTTAAAAGTTTATGACATTATAAGTTATAGTATTTGTTCTTTTTAGGACTAAAGCGAGGCAGAATACCAGATTTTTTTTTAAATTTAGAAGCTCGTGATTAGGATCAACCTCTATCGTCATCTTTGCAAAAATCAATAATGACCACTTCTGAGATGTAAACTTTAACTAGAAGTCATGTCTAAACACAATAAAAAATTGTTTGTTATATTCAGAAAATTCTAACAAAGAAATTATTATTTTTCACATCTCAATAATAAGGAATTGGAGCAAATCCAATCATGTCATACACGTACAGGATACTACTAAAAATATTAGCTTTTCTAAATAGAGTGCAAGGTAACCACATAGATGAAATTAAATTTACTGATACTAAAATTAATAAATAAATAAATTTGAATCTAAGAAATCATTATGATTAAATTCAGCTATATTTTGCTGTCGACTGTAACCAAATACATGCACTAAAAATCCTGTCTTTTATTTAAAGTATTTATTAATAATTCCCAATTAACTAGATAATCAGTACAAATCACACTGATATCTACGATCTTGTATTGAATTATAAAAGAGAATTATTAAAAGTGCAGCCAAGTTTTCTCACGCTTCAAAATCAAAATAATATACTAATCGTTTTCGAATTTTTTACAAACTTTCATACATTGCGAATATGGAATTATTCAAATAAATAAAATTGAATTGTCTGTTCGTAACGTCAAAATAACAGATTTTAACTAAATACGTACCTATTATGAAAGTATATAATATCAAAAAAAATTAAGATTTTGTCTGTCTGTATGTCTGTTTGTTGCGGCTAATCTCCGAAATGGCTGGACCGATTTTGACGGGCCTTTCACTGGTCTGATTGCCGACTGTGTCGTTGGTCTAGTGGTTACTAGTGCGACTGTGAATCATAATTTGGTCCTGGATTTGAATCCCGGGTCGTGCCAAGTACCGTTATTGGATTAATTTGGGTATAATGAGTCTTCTAGAAACCACCTTGATAGTCTTATTACTGCCCTTAATCAAGCGTTTTTTATACGTGGTAGAGCCATGCTGCATCTATATTATGGTTGTAGCACGAATGGGTCGGCTCGACCGGGGAAGGACCACGCTCTCACAGAATACCAGCGTAAAATAGCAGCTTAACGCTGCTGTGTTTCGTATGGTGAGTGTAGAGAACCGGAGACCCTTTTTACTGGAAACGAGGCATTCCATCTTAGTCCTCACGGGTGACAACGCATCTGCATTTTGACTCGTAATCGAAGATAGATGTAGATGTCTATGGGCCACAGCGACCACTTACCATCAGGTGGACTGTGTGCTCGTTTGTCACCCTTATCCTATAAAAAAAAAAAAAAAAAAGCACTCAGATTTTTTGGTTTCTTCGTCGTAAGTTGTCTTATAGAAAAGTGGGCAAACGAGCACGCTAGTCACCTGATGGTAAGTGACTACTGCCGCATATGAACAACCGCAACACCAGGGGAATTGCAGGTGCGTTGCCAGCCTTTCAGAAAGGAGTAAGCTCTTTTCTTGAAGGTCCCTAATTCGTATCGGTCCGGAAAAATCGCCGGTGGTAAATAATTCCACAGAAAAGTTGTACGAGGAAGAAAACTCTTAGTAAAACGCACAGTGGTGGCCTGTTTAGCATCTAGATGACGAGGGTGGTATCGAGAATTTTAACGCAATGTGGGTTCATGAAATATAGCGCCTGAGATTATACCGAACCTCTGAGCACTCCCCGAGGTAGATGCGATAAAAAATGCAAAGGGATGCAACATCCCTACGCAGTGCCAGTCAATCGGGCGGATTAGAAAGACCTCGGACGTCGACAACTCAAACCGCTCTGCGCTGGATGCGGTCAAGTGGAAGGAGCTGACACTGGGCTGCCCCGGCCCAGAGATGAGAAGCCAAATTTGCGCTTTTTGCAAGTTGCAAGCGATGTGCCGACATGAAATAATGCCCTGCCCTGCTGAGCACGCCAAGCTTTATACAGGCCATTTTGACCTTCCCTTCCAAGTAACCACAAAATTGCACACTATTCGATATGTCGACGCCGATGATTCCGATGCTAGCTGAGGCAGCAAAGGGAGTACCTTGAATCTGAGGAGATACGACAAAGGGGTTCTTTTTAGCGGTATACGTGCAAACTTGTGTCTTCTGGGGGTTGAACTGGACTAGATTTAGCCACCCTCAATCTGAGACTTTGTTCAGCAAAGAATCGACTTCAGACATAAGTTTTTTCCGGTACTCGGAGACGTTTTCCCGATAAATATTGGCACGGCCGGTGTATACTGCATCACCAGTGCTGTCGTCTTTACCAGTTTGCAACATATCATTGATATGCAATAGAAACAGGGTTGGTGATAGCACGCAGCCTTGTGGAACAGCAGTATTAATAGGCTTGTAATCAGAGCATGCACCGTCTACTACGACCTTGATGCTCCGATCAGCAAGGAAACTGGTGATCCAATTGCACAATTTTTCGGGAAGTTTATAGAAAGGGAGTTTTGAAAGAAGCGCTTTGTGCCAGACACGACTGAAGTCCTTCGCTATGACCAAACTAACGGCCAATGCCTACTCCTTGGACTCTACTGCTTCCGCCCGTCTATGAGTAAGATAGACCAGAAGATCACCAGCTGATCCACCCCGACGAAAATTGTTTATAATAAATTCCATTATTCTGGAGAACAAGGAGGTGATGGCGATATGGCTGTGGTTTGACGGGTCTGAGCGGTCGCCTTTTTTAGGGATCGGGTGAACCAAAGCTGTCTTCCATGAATTTGGTACAACGCCTTAGGAGTAGAAGTACCGGAAAATATGCGTTAAAACCGGTGCCAACTTCGGAGCACACGTCTTCAGCACAATGGTTGGGACTCCATCAGGCCCACTCGAATTTGTTGACGACCAGGGAGATGAATGCTTTGCGAACCGAGTGTTGTGTAAACCGCACATCTGGCATGGAGCACGCAAACCGCTGGTCGATGGTGTATTCTCCCGTCATCGAGAGTCGAGTTGGACGCAAAAAGAGAGATTAACATATCGGCTTTCTCCTTTGAGGCATGGACTCAGTGAGTCGTCCTCTCTTTGCAGAGGTGGCTGACAGAAGGTCCCTTGGACAGCCTTGGCAAGAGACCAGAATGCATGGGTTACCGAAGAAGGCGAACTAGCCTTCTTAGTAGTTTTTATTTGATTCCGCTACCATGCTTAAGGGGGGGGGGGGGGGGGGGGGAATCCGTGCGACAGCAAGCAGCCGCGCGGCTCTGTAACTGTTATAATGTAAACATGGAATAAGTTCTATTTACTTTTTTTCTGCCCACCATAAATAAACGAATGATACACAAGAATACATTATTTTCTTCGTTATAAGACTAGTCCAGTCTTAACGAATAAACCAAACACAATAACTGCCTTTCTTTCTTAAAAACTTCTCTAATACTTTAATGTTTTTCCTAAATGCCAAACTCGCACTAGACACCCTGATCGCGACTGAAAAAACGTATCGCTTAAAGGCAGATAATTGATGATAAGTATACCCGCATGCGGCGATGCCGCATAAACACCTCACAACGTGAATCTACCTGTCCTATTGATAACTGCCTTTACGTTTTACGGAATTAACCGGTTAATTTGGGTGTCAAAAACATTAAGTAACCGATAGCCTTTATCGTTTAGGTTTAATAAAAACCGGTTAATTTTTACCGGTAATTGAAGGAGCGATAAATTAACAGGTAATTAATCGAAATTAACCGCTCTTTTTAAACCGGTTCCGAGCCCTGGTTCTAGGTAATTCAACAGTACAACACTATATTACAAGATAAAAAGGAAAATTTAATTGTTTAAATAAAATAAGATACTTGTATTATCACAATCTTCTTTAGTACATGGGCATAATTTGTAACTACTGAGCTTGTACTCAATAAACGCTGACATTGGCGAATAATCAAAAACCGCCATAAAAAAAGAAAGAAGAAGCAAAAGAACTCAAATATTGTTTTAAATTGTAAAAACAAATAATTGTCAATTTGGTTATTAATCATTGTTATTAAATTACCTTAGTAATCAATAAAAAGATATTGTTTGGTTTTGGTGAAATATTGACCAATCAAATCGTCGACCAATCAGAGCGCTTCTAGGTTCTTACTATGGCTTCCTTAATAAATGAACGCGAGAAATACGGTCACTTAAGTTTCTGCGCTCGTCGTTGTAGGTTCCATTTTCCTTATAAAAACTTTGTGACAATTTTAGTGAGTTTATAATAAGAAGTGTGGAATAAAATTATAAAGTATTTGATTAGACCTTTTGGTTATAATGGAGCCAATACGTGGCAGCACAACTGAGCCCTTGTCAATTGGGGACAGTGGTGCTGCTTCACCAAAAAACAACCCCGAGACTTCCGCCCCGACATATATATGTATGTATATATGTATAATAGGTATTAAAAGTTGACGGACACAGGTGGCTCTGGACCATTTTTGTAGTCCTTTTTATTGGAAAGTCTGTATTCAATAATGAATTTATAATGCGCCGTAATGACGGTGTATCTCTGTAACTCTTTCATGTAATTGCCTAACATGTAATGACAAGTCTTCTCCGCACTATTTGTTTTTCTTTGTATAAAATTGAAGTGATGACATCTACATCTATTCTCGATTAAGAATCAAAATGCAGATTTTCTAGTAAAAAGGGTCTCCGGTTCTCTACACTCACCATACAAAACATAGCAGCATTGAGCTGCTATTTTACGTTGGTATTCTGTGAGAGTGTTGTCCTTCCCCGGTCAAGTCGACCCATTTGTGCTACAGCCATAATGTAGCTACAGCAAGTCTCTACCACGTTCAATAGTAGTTTTATAAAGTATGTGACTTTTAAAATACTAATCATATTATAATTCAATTGCATTATTATCAACAACAAACAACGAATATTACGGACAAAAATGTAAAGTAAGCCGATAAAACTGTTCACTTGAGAGTCGTTAAACTTTATGAGCCACTTCTCTCTCGCACGGCTGATTGCGTGTTGGAGAACATGAGGAATAAAATTCTTCGTAGATTATGTTTACCTTTTTAATTTCTTTCCTTGTAGATTTGGCTACAACTCGTGTTAACTTACGAGTAGGTGTACAGTTCATGTTAATGATGATTCTGTAACCCAAACAGCTAAATAAGTTTAGAAGTTGCGAAGTCTTTGTTATTAATAATGCTTGTTTATCTATTAATTAGTAACTCCGGAGGGGATTACGGTCACGGCGGCCAGTCCAGGTCAGAGGTTAGCCATTAGCGCAGGTCAAATTTGTAGTGCACGAATGTGTGCGCAAACACAGATGCACACACACACACACACACACACGCACACACACAAACACGCGAGGGCGCGCGCGCACCCATGCACGCAAGCACGCAAGCAAGCACGCACGCACGCACGCACGCACGCAAGCACGCAAGCACGCACGCACGCACGTACGCCCGCACGCACGCACGCACGCACGCAAGCACGCACTCACGCACGCACGCACGCACGCACGCACGCACGCCCGCATGAACGCACGCACGCACGCACGCACGCACGCACGCACGCACGCACTCACGCACGCATGCAAGAACGCACGCACGCACAAACGTACGCACGCACGAACGCTCGCACGCACACACGCACGCACGCACGCACGCACGCACTCATGTACACACGCACGCAAGCACGCACGCACGCACACACGCACACACGCACGCACGTACGCACGAACGCACGTACGCACGCACGCGCGCACGCACACACGCACGCACGCGCGCACACACACACACACACACACACACACACACACACACACACACACACACACACACACCCTCACACCCACATACACACACACACACATTGTCGTGTCGGAGATTACAACAGAGAATTCCAATTTTAATCTCGGTTATACATCAGGATAGTGTTAATTGTTAAAAATATTAAAAGTGTGAGAGCGGATGTTCAACTTGCTCTCTTGCTTACGCAAATGATCATTATCGGTAATAAGACAACGTAACGCACTAAACCTTCAGTATAGTGAAATTACAGTTCGATCACACCGTAACAAGTCTCCGCCACAATCACACACCAGTGTTACGTGAGGTACGTAATTACATAACACAAAATATGTAAACCAACAGCAACACTACTTATCTCAATGTAACACAGGGCAGCCTCTCAGCAACACTAATCGTCCTTGCCTGCACTAGAAGAATTACAACAACGAACAGAACCACGACACTATCTTAGCACTGGTAGAATGACCACACTCGTAGATTGACTTGAGCGGAATCTCCCGCGCACGGCACCTACAGTGAACTTTATACTGCACAAACAAGTGGGGGTTTCTCTTTATACCCTCCATTCCATTACGATCCAAGTGATATTTTATAGATGCTCCGACATATGTATTGCGTACAATAAAGAATTTTGTATCTATCTAGGGTAAACTTCCCTAATCTTGACACCCCGCCAATTATTGACACTTCTACAGATAAATTAAAATTATAAGATTCACGCTCAATATAGGAGCAAAGTTGTTTAAAGTGAACGCATCTCTATTTCAACTATTTTGTTATGGCAATACAGTTTGGGTTCTTTAACAAGTATAGCTGAACATAACTAGTTGATTTACCAAACGTCTCCGTGTTCATAAAAAAAGTCGCCATTTTGTTGGAAATCAGAAAGGTAAGTGCATACAATTTAGTATAGTTTTTCGTCCTTAACATTCAGATGTTTGCTGATATTTATATTTTTTGAATTGATGATAAATCGATAAACATTTCTATAACCTCACTTTTTTGTTTATTCGAAAATTGTTAAATTAAAATAGGGGTGTCAATAATTGGTAAGCAAATATACCACACTACCTATTATTAACATAGTATGTCAATATTTGGATTCATATAATTATTTATTCTGATGGGAATTTTGTATAAGAAATATTTGTTTTAACGACAGGGATCATTTTTTATATAAATTTAAAGACGTCTGGCTTACTTTTTCAATTTTTTGACACTGTGTCAATAATTTAATATCCTATTATGGACACCATGTCAATGACAGGAAATAAATATGTCAATAATAAGTTTGTTACTACAATTTAAAACGATTAATTTCAATCAATTATTTTGTCAATAACTTAAAAGATATTTAAGTGTAGGTATTAGCTCAAAAATATAAATAAAATAATTTTCATTCTGTTATTTACAGTATGGCCAAAGATAAAGCAAATCCTGGTTTAAAGAAAGGCAAAGATTCTCTAAATGAGATTAATAAAAAGAAAAAATCTCCAAAAAAACGAAAGCAATACTCTTTAGAAAATATTAAATTAGCGTTAGAAGCAATAAATAAAGGGATGTCCAAGAAATTGGCTTCAAAAACGTATGGTGTCCCTAGGACTACACTAATTTTTCACACAGACCATCCAGACAAAAATGTGAGACCAGGTCCTCCTACCGTTCTGACAGCAAAAGAGGAAGAAGATCTAGTAAATTGGATCAAACTTAATAGCAGAAAAGGCTTTCCAAGACGAAAATAAGACCTGATTACAAGTGTAGCTGAATTCTTAAAAAAGGCCAATAGACCGAATCCATTTAAGGATGGTGTTCCAGGGGAAAGATGGTATCATCTCTTTATGAAAAGACATAAGGATTTGGCTATTAGAACCCCAGAAAGTGTCACTGATGCAAGTTCTTGCGTATCTGAAGAAGATATAAGACGTTGGTTTCGTGATATATATTCTTATTTAGAAATAAATAATTATACTCACATTCTCCAAGACCCTTCGCGCATTTTAAATGGTGACGAGACAAACTTCCAACTGTGTCCTGTTTAATATTAAGTAATTTTGTTTATCTAGTGAATAATAGATGGCGCCACTATTGTTTTAAGGCACACTATGGTTGCGTTATTGTAAATCTAGTAAGTTAATGAGAAATAATTGTTATCGGTGGTATTCGTACACACTGTATACTTTTTAAGTAAGGTTTATTTATTAAACAGTGTAGTGATAAAGTTGGTGTCTTTCTTTCTCGTAATTCGAGGGATCCATAGTGCTCCTAGTGTTGTACATGGTCCTTACGATCCGGATTTAAACCGGTTTTTTGATAGATCTGGAGGGAACTTTAAACCCTCCCACACTAGTAGGGGCAGCGGATCGTTGCTCGGTGTGTCCAGCAGAGGTCGACGTGCTGACCGATGTTTGGCTGCTGTGACGTCACTAGGAGGTGAGAAGAAAGATCGACGACAGAGAAGGCTGTCAGGAACACATCTTACGAAGGCCGAGGCGAGATATATTCCCTCGGAACCACAGCACCGCGCGAAATTTGATTGCGGAGGATGTCAACGGCGATAATAAAAATTGCATAAGGAAGAAATCGTGCAGTGAATTGTGCAAGGTGGTATCATACAAAACTGTGAGTACTTTTAGTGTCTTAATAATAAATTTAAATGCCAATTTGAACTTTATTTCTATGAACTGTTTATCTTTGAAAATTTGTGTTAAATTTAACTTCTAATCTTATTTGCATATAAAGTAACATTAACTTAGTGTATAATTTCTTAAAAACGAAGGTACGAGGAACCTATGTCCGATTTTGTCAAGTATTTTATTGCAAACACTTAGAAAATTTGTTGAACAGTTTGAGACTTAAATTTTAGTTCTAACTTCTAACTTGTATTGGATAAATATTAGTTGCATTATTAAAGCACTTTATACTTTTATATAATAATTACATAAAAGTATTAGTAACTAGCTAAGAGTAATTATTACCTATAAATATTACTACTATTGTTAAGCTTTGTTAGCGTTATAATTTCTTACATATTATAAATAACAATGAGTACAGAAAGGGAAAGATTAGCAGAACGTATGGACAACTTAATATTTTGTCAGGAGGATTTAAGTTCTCGCATTAAGAAGGCAGACGTAAACTTTAAAAAGAGTCCAAAGGAACGTATTACTAAGGAATATATAGAATCACGTTTATAAATGTTAGAGCAACTTTGGCATGAATTTTTATCGGGACATAAAGAATTAATCAAAATTGTACCCTCAAAGGAATTAACAAAATCGACCTATTTTAAAAATGAAATATATGATAACACAGAAGAGGTTTATTTAGATTACAAAACGATGCTTAGAAGTAATTTATCAGCATTTGCAGATCATACCTTGGGTGCTAATCTATCAAGTACCGATATGGTTATTAGGAATAGTGTCAAATTACCTAAGTCCAATATTCCACAATTTTCTAGCAAATACTCTGAGTGGACTACGTTTAGAGATTTGTTTAGATCTTTAATTCATTCAAATTGTGATTTAGATAATGTCTAAAGGTTGCAATATTTAAAAGGGCTTCTAATTGGCGCGGCGGAACGTCTTTTGAAACATATTCCAATAACAAGTGATAATTATGAAAGAAGTTGGGCTTTGTTAGAAGATAGGTACAACAACAAAAGATTTATTTGTCATCAAATTATAAAGCGGCTGTTAAGTCAACGTAATATTTTAAGCGAATCTGCTAATAGTCTAAAGGATATAATTGATACAACTAATGATTGTTTAGCCTCACTTGCTAATCTTGGTATTAAGGCCAGTACGTGGGTTGTGCTTATAATATATATTATCACATTAAAACTGTATCCTGAGTCAAGAAGACAGTGGGAATTCTATGTAAGCAATAATGTTCCAAGGGATGATCTACCTAACTACGATCAGTTTCAAGAGTTCCTAACCAATAGAGCTATAGAATTCCTGCCTTCCGACTCAAAATCCAACTATAAAGTTTGCCATCCTGTTAAGGTAAATTCTATGCATGCAACTAATATCAGTTGTCCATTCTGTTTGGAGGAGCACAAACTTAGCAATTGTAAAAAGTTTTGCAAAGAGTCGGTTAACGCGCGCCGTAACTTTGTAAAAAATAACCAGGTTTGCTTTTGCTGTCTCGGGAATAATCATTCGGCTAAAATATGTCGCTACCAAATTAAATGTAACGTTTGTAAAAGAAAACATCACAGCCTTTTACATCCAGTAACACAACCAGAACAAAATCAGGATAGTCAAGAAAACACTCAAAATTTAGACACAAAAAATTCTCCTTCGTTTGTTTCATGTATATCTAGAAATAAGATAAGTCAGCATGTACTCTTAGCTACAGCTTTAGTTAAAGTATTATCTAAAACGGGAAACTTACTTACGATAAGAGCACTTCTAGATCAAGGATCTCAATCATCATTTGTTACTGAATCCACAGTACAAATGTTAGGTTTAAAGAAAACTCCCATTAAAGGCACAATTTCAGGAGTAGGTGGAGGTTATAATTTAATCTAAAAGAAAAAGGCCATGGTAAATCTGGAAATAAGATCTCGTATTGATCCAAATGTGGTCATAATTGTGAAGGCATACGTCTTGAAATCTATCACCACTCTTTTACCAGCAACTAATGTAGATTCTTTAGAGTGGGATGAGCTCCCTAAAATGACTTTAGCAGACCCAGAATATTATACGTCAAATCGAGTCTACCTATTATTAGGAGCTGAGGTATATAGCCAGATCATCAAAGATGGAGTGAAAAAAGGTCCATATGGTACACCATTGGCGCAGTCAACGACATTAGGATGGATTTTGTCAGGTACTGTTAACACTTCACGCAATTCTTCTCAAAAAATTCACGTAATGCATTGTCAGGTTCAAGACAACGAAATGTTAAAAAAATTTTGGGAATTAGAAGCTGAAGTTAGTCTTCCTAGGCTTAAGTTACTAACAGAAGAAGAAAAGCAATGTGAAAAATTGTTTGCTGAAACAGTGCAAAGAGACGAAGATGGCAGATATATTGTCCGTCTTCCTTTCAACACGTCAATTCCTGAAGTAGGCGATTCGTTGCGAATATCTGAAAAACGATTGCAATCATTAGAAAGAAAATTTAATTATAATAAAGAACTGAAACTTAGATACATAGATGTCATAAATGATTACCTTTATCTAAATCATATGGAGTTAGTGAAGTCACCAGATATCAGTACAAAGGCCATTTATATTCCCCATCATGCGGTTGTTAGGGAGGACAAAGAAACCACAAAGGTAAGAGTGGTTAATGATGCATCATGTAAAGGTTCAAATAATAAGTCATTGAATGATAACTTGATGGTGGGCCCCACCTTACAATCAGATTTAAGACATATGATAATGAGGTGGCGAGCCTTTCCGATATGTCTATCAGCTGACATTATCAAAATGTATCGCCAGGTTAAGGTTCACCCAGAGGATGTCGATTATCAACGAATACTTTGGAGGGAAGATAGTACAGAACAAATAAAACATTACAGAATGTTAAGAGTAAATTTCGGTACTGCATGTGCTCCTTACCTGGCAGTGAAGGTTTTGCAGCAAGTAGCTCTTGATGATGGGGCTGAATATCCATTGGCAGCTACTCGAGTCCTGCAAGATTTCTACATCGACGATTTATTAACGGGCTGTCACAATGTAGAAGAAGGTGTAACTGTCTATAAAGAACTAAGGGAATTGTTAAGCAAAGGGGGATTTCAGTTACAGAAGTGGTCAAGCAACAATGATGAACTACTAGAAAAAATAGCAGAAGAAGATAGGATTAAAGGAGAGGATGCAGAAAAGGGATTAAAGCTAAAAACAGATCCAGTATTGAAAATACTAGGTCTTACCTGGAATCGGAATATTGGCTCATTTCAGTACACGGTAACGCTTCCGACGTTAAGAGAACCTGTGACAAAGAGGAAAATTATAGCTGATATTGCGAGATTATTTGACCCTCTCGGATGGATCGCACCAACAATTATTCTAGCAAAGATTATTATACAAAGGTTGTGGTTATCAGGAGTTGATTGGGATGAAGAGGTTCCAAACAATATTTTAAATGAGTGGATAACTTACCGGAAAGAGCTAAAACTTTTAGAAAAAGTAACTATTTCGCGTTGGTTGGGATCTAAAGAAGATGCCACGAGAATAGAGCTGCATGGTTTCTGCGATGCTTCCAAGGTAGCCTATGCAGCAGTGGTATATATGAGAGTCATTGATTCTGATAACAACATAAAGGTCAGTCTGTTGACAGCTAAAACTAAGGTTGCACCAATAAAACAAGTGTTAATTCCAAGGTTAGAGTTATGTGGAGGCGTACTTTTATCAAAATTATTGGTAGAAGTGGGTGACGTGATGAGAATCACAAAGGAAAACTGGTATGCGTGGACAGATTCCTCAGTTGTCCTTGCTTGGATCAATAGTCACCCAAACAAGTGGAAGACCTTTGTGGCAAATAGAGTGTCAACAATTCTTGAATGTCTCGAACCTTACCAATGGTCTCACATACAGTCTAAGCAAAATCCAGCAGATTGTGCTTCTCGAGGCCTTCGGCCGCCCGAATTACTACAATCGTTCTTATGGCAAAATGGTCCTGAATTATTAAAGGAAAAAATAATAACACAAAATAAATTGAAACATTTTGAAACAAATTTAGAAGAAATCAAAGTTTTAATGGTTACAGTCGAAGATGAATTTTGGAGTCGATATTCTTCACTCAATAAGTTGCTTCGGGTGATTGCTTATTGTAGGCGATTTTTGGACCTGCTGAAACCGAAGGAAGAAAGGCACATTAATCGAATTTTAACAAAAGATGAAATTAATCAAGCTAGAGAAACTTGTATAAAGGAAAGTCAAAGGGCAAGCTTTACAGAAGAAATCAAAGCGTTGAAAAGAAAAGAAAGAATAAAAAGGAGTAGTAAAATACTTACCTTAAATCCATTCTTGGACGCCAAGGGCATTTTAAGAGTGGGCGGGAGGCTTAACAACTCCAACTTCACTGAAGACAAGAAACATCCAATACTGATTCCAAAACTGATTCCAAAACTTGGGTTTTTGGCAAGACTATTAATAGACGAGGCTCATAAAAACACTTTACACGGTGGAGCACACTTAATGTTAAGTTACTTACATTCTAAATTTTGGATAATAGGTGTCAAACCCTTGATTAAGGCACATATTCGCAAATGTACAATTTGCGTAAAAAGCGCTGCATCCGCACAAAATCCACTGATGGCACAGCTTCCTTCTTTTAGAGTCACACCAGAAAGACCATTTCAGAAATCCGGAGTTGATTACGCGGGACCTATCAACATCCGAACCACCAAAGGTCGAGGTTTCCAATCCTAAAAAGGATACATTTGTTTATTCGTCTGCATGGCGACCAAAGCTGTTCACATCGAGGCCGTAAGTGATTTAACCTCAAAAGGATTTCTGGCCGCTTTTCGTCGTTTCATTGCTAGGCGAGGTCATTGTACAGATTTGTGGAGCGACAATGGTACAAATTTTGTGGGAGCTTCACGTGAACTGCAATCTTTGCTTAAATCGGAACAATCATATTTAAGTAAGGAGGTAACAGAGAGTTTAGCCTCTACCGGTACCGCTTGGCATTTTATCCCTCCTCGTGCTCCACACTTTGGGGGCTTGTGGGAGGCTGCAATTAAGTCAATGAAATTTCATTTAAAAAGAATAATTGGGGATCATACGTTAACATATGAGGAGCTAGCTACGGTGCTTACACAAGTAGAGGCATGCCTGAATTCTAGGCCACTGTCGAGGATAGGGAATTTATCTGATGATTTTCTGACCCCTGGGCACTTTCTAGTAGGAGAACCGTTGGTCACTGTTCCTGATTACAATTATGAGGCTTCGAGCATTTCTTCATTAAGGAGGTGGCAGTTAACACAACGTATGTTACAAGGTTTTTGGCGTCGATGGTCGAATGATTATATTAATCAATTACAACAGCGATACCGATGGAAGGACCAAACGCCAGAGCCCAAAGAAGGCGATGTGGTACTCGTTAAAGAAGATGACTTACCGCCTTGTAAATGGCTTCTCGGTGTCATTGTAGTGAAACATCTAGGCAAGGATAATATCACCAGAGTCGTCACCTTACGTACGAAAAATTCTTTGCTCAAGCGACCAATTGCTAAGTTATGTGTTCTCCCCACAACTAAATAAATTGTAAAAAAAATATATTGTTATGTGTAAATGTTCTACTTAGAAATCTATTTAATGTTCTTTAATTTTGTGTTCTCAGTTTTAAAGTTTTTGTAATTTTATATGTCAAAAAAAATGTATGCATGGTGGGCGGTATGTTTAATATTAAATAATAGATGGCGCCACTATTGTTTTAAGGCACACTATGGTTGCGTTATTGTAAATCTAGTAAGTTAATGAGAAATAATTGTTATAGGTGGTATTCGTACACACTGTATACTTTTTAAGTAAGGTTTATTTATTAAACAGTGTAGTGATAAAGTTGGTGTCTTTCTTTCTCGTAATTCGAGGGATCCATAGTGCTCCTAGTGTTGTATATTATATTATTGCATTGCATATAATTATTTATTCTGATGGGAATTTTGTATAAGAAATATTTGTTTTAACGACAGGGATCATTTTTTATATAAATTTAAAGACGTCTGGCTTACTTTTTCAATTTTTTGACACTGTGTCAATAATTTAATATCCTATTATGGACACCATGTCAATGACAGGAAATAAATATGTCAATAATAAGTTTGTTACTACAATTTAAAACGATTAATTTCAATCAATTATTTTGTCAATAACTTAAAAGATATTTAAGTGTAGGTATTAGCTCAAAAATATAAATAAAATAATTTTCATTCTGTTATTTACAGTATGGCCAAAGATAAAGCAAATCCTGGTTTAAAGAAAGGCAAAGATTCTCTAAATGAGATTAATAAAAAGAAAAAATCTCCAAAAAAACGAAAGCAATACTCTTTAGAAAATATTTAATTAGCGTTAGAAGCAATAAATAAAGGGATGTCCAAGAAATTGGCTTCAAAAACGTATGGTGTCCCTAGGACTACACTAATTTTTCACACAGACCATCCAGACAAAAATGTGAGACCAGGTCCTCCTACCGTTCTGACAGCAAAAGAGGAAGAAGATCTAGTAAATTGGATCAAACTTAATAGCAGAAAAGGCTTTCCAAGACGAAAATAAGACCTGATTACAAGTGTAGCTGAATTCTTAAAAAAGGCCAATAGACCGAATCCATTTAAGGATGGTGTTCCAGGGGAAAGATGGTATCATCTCTTTATGAAAAGACATAAGGATTTGGCTATTAGAACCCCAGAAAGTGTCACTGATGCAAGTTCTTGCGTATCTGAAGAAGATATAAGACGTTGGTTTCGTGATATATATTCTTATTTAGAAATAAATAATTATACTCACATTCTCCAAGACCCTTCGCGCATTTTAAATGGTGACGAGACAAACTTCCAACTGTGTCCAAAGAGTGGGAGAGTTCTTTCCATAAAAGGTGACAAAATTGTCTACGAAATTGATCGAGGTCAAGCCAAGGCATGCTTGACTGTTTTATTTACCTTTAAAGCAGATGGAGAACGAACTCCGCCATTAATAATTTACCCAAATAAAAGACTACCCAAAGAAATTGCTACAAGAGTACCTAAAGATTGGGGTATTGGCCTCAGCGATAACGGTTGGATGAAAACAGACATATTTGTTCATTATGTTAGGAATGTTTTACATCCATATCTCACGCGAACAGCAACAAAATTTCCTGTCATCCTGTTTGTTGACGGACATTAAACACACGTAACACTAAGTGTCAGTGAACTTTGTTCAGAATTACAAATCGTTCTTATCGCTCTTTACCCAAACGCCACAAGAATTTTACAGCCCGCGGATAAGTCCGCATTTAAACCACTAAAAAATAGTTGGAAAAAAAGTGTGATGGAGTGGAGAAGAAAAAATCTATCTCAAGCTTTAACAAAATTAGAATTTGCACCGATTTTAGAAAATGCCGTAAATATTTCTATTCGTCCGGAAATACTGTAAAATGGTTTTAGCGCTGCTGGGCTTTTCCCGTGGAATCCTGACAATATAAACTTCGATAAATGTCTTGGTAAACGAATAAAAAGCAAGATAAGCAATAATAAAGATGTAGTGTTACAAAAAAGTAAATTCCTCAATATGATTAAAGAATGTAAATATGAAAAAGACAGAATTTTGAAAGAAGTTTTTGATTTTTTTGAAGTTTCACCATCCCTTCTTAAGTCCATTTCATCTGAGACTTCCAATAACAGAGCTACTGCATGCATATCAAAAGATGTTATATCCATTGAACCTGGAGACGACTTTAATAAGACTATATCAGCTAAACTAAAGATATTTATTGCGCCTGAAGAACCAAAATCGAATTTCGATATCGCTAATCTTCCTGTAATTTTATGTGATTCTGTGGAAGATTGGAATGATTCACAAGAAGGGCTATCTTGCTTTAAAGTTCCACATGAAGTAAAGTGTCATACTTCACCAGTTATTTCAAATACATTATTACAATTTACACCTAATAGAACTAACATCTCACATATTAACAAAGAAGATTTAGAAAATATCGATATTTTTACCGACTGTTCAGTACAAAATATTATTACACTTGCAAATTCTCCACCAAGGATCATGCCAACTAAAAGTGAGAAAACAATAAGATCCATGAAAAAAATTAATCTAAAAGATACTTTAGTTTTAGCAAAAACTCCGGTCAGGAAAGGAGTGAGAAACACAGAAAGAGTTTCGTTTGTATTGACATCTGACGAATGGTAAAAAAAAGAGAAGTCAAGGCTGACGAGAAACAAAAAAAGGTAGAAGAAGTGAAGAAAAGAAAAGAAGCGAGAATATTGAAAAAAGAACAGACTAAGAAAACAAAAAACTTTTTAACTAAAAAAAAGACAGAGACCAAAAAGAAAGGAGAAACCAAAGTAATTGTGATGTCTGACGACATTATTACGCAAATTAAAACTACAGATAGATTGGAAACTTTTAATAACAGTGAAGCAAATAGTGAAGAACCAAAGGCAATAATGATGGATACCAATTTTGAGCAACATATATTTTCTACAGAATATAAGGCCGAAGAAATTGCAAAAGTAAAAATAAAACTTAATTTTGATGATAAAAAAAGAACGAGTGCCTCTTATAAACTCTTAAAAACACCTATGAAGACTGTGTGTTCTAATGTAAGACTGAATGTAGCATCTAAGGAAATTGGTGATAAGATTCGTGACCAAGATAATTTATGTTTAACAGAACGATTTGCAAAATAATTTAATGTTAAACCAAAATTAGATAAGAAAACGCTGCAAGATGAAGATATCGAAAATTTACTTGAAGAAAATTCTCAGTAGGTACTAACTTGTTATAGTTTTTAAGAAAAGTTATGATCTGAGTTTAATAAATAAATAATTAACCATCGTAATACATACATCTTTACCGTATAACATTATTGTTAAAACTACTTTAAATTAAACTTATAACTAATGTTGATTCGTTGATATTTTTATAGTGACTAAGAAGAGAAATATTTACCTTTATTTTATACAGCTGTTTTTTTGTGATTTCCAAACAGCTAATTATTGTAATGTTGAATAATTGATACTTTTATAGTGATTAACAGGAGAAAAATGTTATTTTTGATGAAACTGTTTATTTTTAAGATTTCTATTACAAATTTCTAAACTACAGATCTATTTTATTTACTATTTTCCCAATAAATTTGTTAAAATTAATGATTAACAGACATGAGAACCAAGGTGTCAATATTTAGATAGTACAGTGTCATTAATAGGAAATTGTATGTCAATAATAGGGAGTTAGAGGTAACTTCAGAAAAATGGACATTTTTCATAAATAGTAATTATATTGTGCACAATATCGCCAATTTTTAAGAGAATGATAATGACGGACTATTAATAACTACATATAAATTACAACAATTGTTTATTAAACTATTTTTTTCTAAACGTTTTGTGACGGACGTCTTAAAGTGTCCATAATTGGGTAGTTTACCCTATATCTACAAGTTGGTTCTTGGAATTAATAAGCAGCTGCAATACTACGAATAAAGTAAATCAAAACTGTTTGCCCACATTTAATATATCTCCAGCATTATTCACAACAACACACAAAATTTGGCAATTATGGATGGAACCGGGGGTGTTGAATAGAGTAATAAACTAAACCAGGCGCCAGGCCATCGTTATAATATGAAACATGTTACGGTGCTTAAATACGTATTTGCGGATTATGTTCCTATATTCGGTGAACCATATGTTGGGAAAGGCTTAGAAAAATATATAATATTTTTCTTGTTGTTGAAATTTCTTTAGGCGTATCTTTATCTGTAAAGCTTACTATTTAAAATCGTAGTGCCACGCTCCGGCTATATTATAGTTGTCGTCGTAGTAGTGACCAGGGAAAAACCACGCTCTTACAGAATACTAGCGTGAAGCTACTTTATGCGTCAAATAGCTGTTTTATGGTGAGTGTAATACGAGTATCTTAGTCTTAATGGATAACGACGCATCTGCATTCTAATTCTTATTCGAGGATATATATAGATGTCTAAGGCCCACAGCATCCACTTTCAGTTAGGTGGACTGTATGCACGTTTGATATCCTTATTCTATAAAAAAAACTAATATAATTTATTCATAAATTCGCCCACAAAATTTTAAGAAATCTTTAACAATATTAAGTGCATAAATTCAACAACACTATCCCCATAAGTTTTACTGTTATTTTTTGGTATTGCATTATATGCTCAATTTCTATACTTCCACAATATACTAATCGTGCACGTATGGTGTCGCTGTCACTAATCCATAATGACGTATTCTCGTCGACTAATCGGAGGACTGCATCGCGCAAAGTTTACACACAACTTTTTATACATACCACAAGCTTCATACCACCATACGAAGCGAATGACCGGCAAATACGCATTCCTAAAATTGACTACTATTGGTTACAGTACCAATAGCTTCTTTCTACCTAGAATTCCGTTTGGGTATCACCATCTTACTGGTTTCCATTTATAATAACATACACTGAATAATTCTTTTTTTTTAAATTGTAGTACTTGTTATAAGCCAGTGCTTGACCACAATCCGATCTGGTGGTAAGAAGTGATGCAGCCTTAGATGGTAAATCGCATTATCTTTGCGTAACAAAAGCCTATTTACTTTTGCCTCGAAAACGCCCAGATTGTATTCGGGCGGAAAGATAGATGTCCGCAAATTATTCCACTCTTTTGCTGTTCGCATTACAAAAGTCGAAGCAAACCGTTTGGTTCTAATGCGTAGAATATCGACAACAAAGGGATGAAGACCCGCCGATCGCCTGGTTATCCGATAGTGGAAAGGAGAGGGAGGAGTTAAAGCGTGTAATTCCTGCGCACACTCACTGAAATGCATCCTATAGAATACCGAGGTTCTGGCTACTCTGCGCCTATGATCGAGGCTGACAAGATTGGTTTTAACCAAATGAAAGTCACCAATGAGCCTCTTAGCACGTCTTTTCACTGAGTCCACCGCTGCCAGGTGATATTTTGCAGCACCAGCCCATATGTGACAGCAGTACTCCATGCACGACCGGACTTGCGCTTTATATAAGGTAAGAGACTTTCCCGGCTTAAAGTACGGCCGCACCCTAGCAAGGACACAAAGCTACTGCTTTGGCTATGGACTCAATAAACCGTCCATAGTTGAGGTTCAGAGAAAATGCAACCCCTAATAACTGAAGGCAGTGTACTCCAAGGACACATTCCGGAAAGTTTGAGGCAGGGTCAACGGGCTCCTTTTAGCGGTGAAATGACACGCTTGTGTTTTGGAGGGTTTAAATTTCATGAGATTGGCATCACCCTGTTCGGAGACTTCCTGTAGTGTGAGATTCACACGCTCAACCACAGCCTCTCTTTCGGACTGGATTTGATCCCAACTGGCCCGGGCACTTGGTTGGTATCTCTCCACAACTGTGCTGTCGTCTGCATACTGATAGACACCGGGAATGAGAAGACCATTTATATGCATCAGGAAGAGAGTTGCGGAGAGAATGGACCCCTGAGGCACACCGGTTTTTGTCGTAACAGTATCGAATGAGCAGCCATCGATGAAGACTTAGATGGCTGGGCAGCTTTTCACGAGTTGCTGGCTTAGATGGTATTTAATTGGGCCCCCAACTATCTACGGTCAATCAGCGGTGTAACCGTGCTTTGTATCCCGCTTACCAGCATAACCAGGCACCTGACACTAGGAAACGGCCGCGACGCAACCGTTTCGTATGCGCAACGCAACTGTCCAGACCTATTCTCCCTAAGAAATGGGTTTCACCTAACATCACACCGGAACACGACTTGCATCATTTGGCGGTATGTGTTTACCAGGTGGGTAGTAACTAACCTTCGGCTGGGCTTCTAACTAGTAGAGGACCAATTATGTATGTAGTGCCGCCCGTTTAGCACTACTCAGGAGATACGTGTAGGGAGGGAATCAGGATTCAAGTAATTCCTACGGACGCAAGCAGCTTCATCACCCAAAAATATTTTAATACTTGTATTGTACTGTATGAAACTTTTTTAATACTTTTTGACAAAATGTGTATGTGTACGCCCATATTTTATAATCCGCAATAAATTAAATTTTCCGTTCGAAACCAACTAGTAAGCACTTTACTATTGTAATGTCGGAACTTGGAAGGTGCTGAATGAAGGAGACGTGTTGCTTGTACAAGAACTTTAATTATACTTTCGCTTTAATTATACTGTCGCTATTCTATACTTAATACTAATATCATAAATGTATATTGTCGGGGGTAAAGGGGAGTCTACAGGGCACTACACCTCCCACCGACAAAAAAATAAAAAAAGGAATGATTACATTTTTTTTTATAAACATTAAAAATATTTTCTTATACTTTGTCTTACATTTCAAGATTCTTTTATTTCATTCACTTTTTTATTAACTTTATATATTTACATAATTCTCCGGTAATTATTATTTATTTTTCATTAAATATCATTAATAATAATATTAATCAAATAATTGCGTCTTTTCTTGCACGTACACAGTTCGCGTATACATAATTAAGGAAATGGCCAATGTATATTGTCCTTTCCATGATTCTCATTTCACTTAATAAAAATAGTTACGTATTCGCAACTTAGTCATAAAAATTATACGTCTTTTGCAAGAAGAATTATATTCTTTACATATACATATTTTTAAGAATCGAGGCTCACAATTTAATCATATATCATAAATAAACTATTTAAATCCCTAAAATACTTTCCTAAAAGAATAATTTCAAAATATTATAAATCTTATAATTTGCTGAGGTCATTCAATTTAACCAAAAATTTAATTATTTCATTTCATATTAAGATGGCAGGGTCGCCATTTAATTTCGGAACTCGGAAGGTGCTGAATAAAGGAGACGTGTTGCTTGTACAAGAACTTTAATTATACTGTCGCAATTCTATACTTAATACTAATATCATAAATGTATATTGTCGGGGGTAAAGGGGATTCTACAGGGCACTATTTACAACAAGTTTCTCTGATTTGCCTTTTCATAAATTCAAAAGCACATCTAAAAAGCATTGTTTTGGAAAAAAAAATATTACTAGACTTGCAACGAATAGCATATTCAGCTTCACGCTGAATACCGAATATTCTGCGGCCTGCCTCGCCGAATAGCCGAATTTTAGGCAAAAGTATTCGGCCGGTTAGGAAATAGTGTTTTACATAGTGTCTTTTTTCTGAAACTGGGATCGTCTACGAGAAGAAAAGGAATGAACTACTGTCTGAAAATGTAGAAAAATATGTCTTTCTACATTAAAATCTTCAGGTGTTCAGCCTGAGTAGCGGTCAGCGCTCCGTGTGTTTGTATACCTTTGATAGCGCGACGACAGCGCCAACACATACATTAAACAATAAATAAATATTTCGATTTTACAAATTATCTGACTACAGTTAATCATATTACTTAAGTATTCGGTACGCGGCCGAATAGTAACTAGTAGATATGCGATATTCGACTGAATAGGATATAACTAGCCCAATACCTGTTGAATAATAGGGAAAATTATATGTCTAAATATTATTAATAAGATGACTGTTTAAAAGATAAAAATGCGTAGACATAATAAACTTCCTTAGTTTTTCCTACTTACTAGTATGTGTGTATATATACTCAAGGACAAATTTAAAGGAACGCAAAAAAGTGTATAAAACGAAATTACGATATTTGTGACAATCAAGTTTATCGTATATTTGTTAATTTAAACTTAAGAACGTCGATTCAATGAGAAAGGTTTACCCAATTAAAAAAAAGGAAAATTATATTAGAAAAAAAAACATTTTTGTAAATGAATAAAACTATTTTTTACGGATTTTATCGGATATATGAATAGAATAGAATTTTTTATTCAATAAACATTACATGTGTAATTCTTATTGAAAGTCATTTTTTACTTTACCACTGGTTCGAAAAAAACCCTCTGTCCTGGGAAGAACCAGCAAGAAACTCAGCGGGACTTTTTTTAAAAAAATAAATTTTACAATATAAATGATTACGAACTATTTACAAAATTTATTTTAGAAACTGCTTGGAAGCGATCACCTCATTCCCAGGGGTTATTATCAACCATGTATTTATTTATACTATAATAACCCTTTTTATACAGTTTCAGCTTAATAAAACATTTAAACTTGGTAATAGAGAGAACCTGTACACTTTCCGGGACCTTGTTGTAATAGCGTATACATTGCCCCAAGAATGAATTACTGACTCTGTGGAGTCGATAAACTGGTATCACTAGCTTGTGTTTGTTCCTAGTGTTTACAGAATGTATATCACTTCTTTTACTAAAACTATCTTTGTTTTTGTGAACATACATTAAATTTTCGTAAATATACTGAGAGGCTAAAGTTAATATATTAATTTCTTTAAATTTATCTCTAAGAGACTCTCTCGGTTTTAGATTGTAAATAGCTCTAATGGCCCTCTTCTGTAAAATAAAAATAGTTTCTGAATCAGCCGCATTTCCCCATAGCAAAATCCCATAAGACATTATGCTATGAAAATAACTAAAATAAACTAATCTAGCTGTCTCGACACTAGTGAGACCTCTAATCTTTTTTACAGGATAGGCTGCAGAACTTAGTCTGCTTGCTAATTTGGATATATGGGGGCCCCACTGGAGCTTTGCGTCAAAAGAAAAACAGTGGATACAACAGGGCTCAATTCCTCCCCATTTAAAAACACATTGGTATTCAGATTTTGAACATTCGTTGTTGTAAATTTAACACAATTAGTTTTGTTTCCGTTCAAATGCAGATTATTAACGTTAAACCAATGCACTAATTTTGATATAGCATTATTCACTTCGTCACATTTAAATGATTGACGTTTAAGTTTAAAAATCAAGGAAGTATCATCAGAAAATAATACTATATCATGACTATCCCCTATAAGGTGAGGTAAGTCATTAATATACACCAGAAACAGGAATGGGCCGAGAATCGAGCCCTGAGGAACACCCATTAGTACAGGTGACCCGGAAGAACTTTTATCATTGATAATAACCTTCTGTTTTCTATTACTTAGATATGAAATAATAAGTTTAAGCGCTGTGTTCTTGACACCATAGTACTGTAGCTTCCTGATTAATATCTCATGGTGAACACAGTCGAAGGCCTTGGAAAGGTCACAAAATATACCCAAAGCATCCTCTGAATTCTCCCATGCACAAAAAATATGTTTAATAAGCTCAACTCCAGCGTCAGTTGTCGAGCGACCCCTTGTAAAACCGAATTGATTTTTATGTAGCAATTTATTTATATTGAAGAAACTTAACATCTGATATAAAATAATTTTTTTAAAAATTTTACTTAATGTTGGTAGTACAGAAATTGGTCTAAAATTGGCGGGGTCTAATGTACTACCAGATTTAAATATAGGTATGACTTTACTATGTTTCATTAAATCAGGAAACACACCAGATTTGACGCTTATATTAAATATAGTGGCTAGATAAGGTGCTAATGTATCTATTATAGATAAAATAACTTTAACGGAAATCCCCCATAAGTCTGCCGTTTTCTTAACATCAATAGTTTTAAAATATTTAACGATATCTTTGGGCAGTACCCTATGGAATTTAAAAGTATTTGAACAAGCCTTTACATTTTGTTTGAGCAATGATTCGGCGACAGTAGGAGAAGAATTTAATGATTTTGTTGTCAAAAAAGGAACATCAGTAAAATGTTTCTCAAAAGCCATAGCAACTTCTTGATCAGATCGCGTTAAATTATTGTTAATATTTAATTGAAAATCCGAGTTGCGCGGTTTGACCTTGCCCGTTTCACTATTTATTATTCTCCAGGTCATTTTAATTTTGTCGGATGCAGTTTTAATTTTGTTGCTTAAATGTAAAGCCTTAGCAGTGGAGCACACTTTTTTAAATATTTTAGAATATGTTTTTACATAATCTCTAAATATAACACTACTATTATATGATCTTTCATCATAAAGCTCGTATAACCTTCGCCTACTTTTATGAATACCTACTGTCGCCCATTCATTAAATGATTTGCGACTGTTTAAAGAGAAAGTTTTAGAAGTAAATATTCTACTAAATTCACAACGTATAATTTCAAATAATGTAGCATACAAATAATTAGCACTATTTTTAAACGAAAGTGATGGAAGTCTTTTTATTATATTACTTCTAAACCTCTCCAAGCGATGTTCATTTATTGGAACAAACACAACTTTCTTATTTTTCTGTTTTTTGTGTATGTAAGGTAGTGATACTAACTGTCCATAGTGATCTGAACTTAAATTTTGAATAATTGATTTATGCAAGGGCTTAACATCTGTAAAAATGTTATCTATACAGGTCGCACTAGGCCCAGCAATACGTGTTGGTTCTAAGAATAAATTTACAAGATTATACGATTTAAACAATGAGCTAAACTTAATACTAATGGAAGAAGTTTCAAGGAGATTGATATTAAAGTCTCCACACATTACAACAGACTTGTTCTGTTTACTAAGTTTGAGTAAAACTTCTTCCACAATCCTTTCAAAATGGTCATAAGTAGCACATGGGGGTCTGTAAACACTTACAACAATGAGGTGCTCGAGCTCGACACAAGCCATTTCTACAGTTCGTTCAACAGAGAGGCTCACAATATCCTTACTTTCTTTATATAATAATGATTTATCTGCTAATATTAAGGAGCCACCACGTAAACTTTTTTCTCTATTGAAGGAACTGACCACCTGGTGATTTCTGAAATTAAACATGAAATTATAATCTTTTAGCCAATGTTCAGTAATACAAAGGATGTGTATATTGTTACTATTTAAAAACAATTCAACTTCCAATTCTATGCCCAACATGCCTTGTATATTTTGATGCACCAGGTGTAAACAATTTTTATTACTTATTTGTGGGCTGTATTCAAAATTAATTAAACTCTTATTATTGCTAGAGATTGCCTCTATTGTCACATTCACTAATTTAAATTAGTTGGAACTGATTCCAAATTAAATGTCAAATGATTATGCTCAATAAGAGCAGTCTTGGTAGCCAAAAACTTGGCTGAGTTAAAAAGTAAATAATAAGAAAGCACATTTGCTATCAGTCCTAAATTATATTTGGATAGGTAATACCTATCTTTTGTCCAAAACTTTTTTATTAAATTATTTATGTCAATTACATGAAATTTATGATTATTATCATTAGAATTATATGTCAAATTTAAATTATTATTACATATTAAATTATGCATTTGTATATTCAAATTATGTCTTAAATTATTTTCTTGTGGCAATCCCTGTATATAAGGCAGTGTGAACAAGACAATTTTGTGTACATTTAAGTTATTAAGTTGTTCAATATATCTTAATAACTGTTTGTTGTTGACACTGCCTCTTCTACCAACAAAAATTATTATTGTACTATTTGGGCAAAATTTAGTAACAATAATTTTATTTAAAATGTCACTAAAAGATGCTCCAGGCATGCAGCAATTTGTAACTTTTTGTCCCTTTAAAGAGTTATTTAATGTAGTTAGAGGCAAACATTTCTTTAGCTTTCCAAGATGTTTTAGTCATTCGAAATCCTGATAACACTATTGGTCACACTAGGAAAAAGACCCATACCAACCGATATTTAAATGGTGAATCGCACCATCATCCATCACAGTTAGCTAGCGTGGGAAAATCTTAGTTTCACAGATCACGTGGGGTCTATGACAGGAAACATCTGGCCGCCGAGCTTCAGCACGTCAAGCAAGTATTGCAAGACAACAAGTTTCGGGTCCCGCGCCTACGTCGCAGTAACCAAGCGAAGCCGACCACAGTCGAGTGTGTACCTGCTGTACTACCCTATGTCAGAGGAGTCACAGACAAGGTTGGCTACATTTTAAAGCGAGCTTCTATTAAAACCGCTGAAGAAGATTGGTCAATTTTTACCATCCGTAAAGTGTAATATCCCTCTAAGCTTGTACACAAGCTTGATTTTGAGTATGGTCTCTCTTACATAGGACAAACAAAAGAATCCATTAAAACCCGCGTGAAAGAACATATAGCTGACGTGAAGCACCGACTTATAGGGAAATCTGCAGTTTGTGAACATGTTCAAGATCGTCCCCGCCATTACACCAGATTTGATAGACCACAAATCCTCGCAAAAGAACACCGATTTCTACCAAGGATGATACGCGAGGCTATTGGAATTAAAAAACATCCTAATTTCAATAGAGAAGATGGCTGGGTGCTGCCATCTGCTTGGGATCCTATAATTAATAAAATTAAATCCAAACCCAAGCATACCACTGCAAGACTTCAAGATACTGTAAGTTCATTTTGCGTTATCGAACCAAAAATTAATATTAAAAAACTGAAGGTAACCGGGCTAACTGTGACACATCGGGACGTCAAACATATTAGTCCCCCCTCCCGTGACCATGGGTTGCTGTAAAGCACTCGAAACGTCAGGAATTAAAACAGTAAATTAAACGCGATAAATTCCCTAAAAAATTGTTTATTCAATGTATAGCGTTCGCGTTCATATAAGAAATCATTGTTTTTGTAAATGCTTAGGAAAGGCGTGGTGTAATCAGTACTTAGAGTTGCCCTTCGAACTGCTTCCAGTCTCCTTGGCGCACTCATAATAAAGTTATCAATAAAATCTTGAGAATGGCCAAATGATTGTAGGTGTGCCCAGTTTCGATTAAAGTAACAGCCCTAGCAGCTTCACTGGCGTTTAGATCTGGCGTTCTCGTTTTATTTGAAGTAAGAATTCACACTAAATACGAAAAACAAGGCAGTGAAGGCAAAAATTTAAGCAAAACCTGTAGGTTTGAAATTGAAATTCAATTGTTGGCAAAATTTTTCGCAGTATAAAAGAAAGCAATATTTCGCAATAACTACATAAAAAACAAATGAAATGCGAAAAAAAACCCATGCCTTTTTGTTAAAAATAAAACCATTTTTTGCGTCCCTCTAAATTTTTCCATCATTGTATTATATTATGTTAAATTGTGACTTGTAAACAGGTACTGCTTGTGGGTGATGATCTTCTTGGGTTCGCTATACGCTGATATGCTCTAAATTTTTAATAGTCTCTTTTCGAGTACATCATAGGATATACTTCAGCTACCGTTTTGTTGTGTTGTAGTTTTCCGTTATATATTCTTCCTGTTATGTGATTTAAATTAAAAAAAAAATTGCTGCTGAGTTTTTTTTCGCCGTTTCTTCTTCGGTCAAAAAAAAAACCCTTCATACTTAGCAAATCTTTATCATTGTTCACCACACTGATATCACATGTACTGTAATTATTTTCATACTTTCTATTTCTAGAAACTTTTAACGTGTATACAGAAATAGCGTACAGCGCACATTTCCCTTGAGAAAAGACGTTCATTTTCAGCGATTACTTTTGTCCCACTTTGTAGAAAGTTGGGACTTTACTTTCTCGTACGAATTATGTCAAAAATACCTTTAAAATATTTCAACAAATTCGTATTTTACGTGTATTATTTTTCGTATGAAAAAACTACAAAAGTCATATTTTATTATATGCAGTTTTTTACGTGGTAGAACCACGCTACAGCTATATTATGGTTGTAGCACGAATGAGTGGGCTCGACCGGAGTAGGACCTTGCTCTCACACAATTTCAGCGTAAAAAATCTGCTTAATTCTGTTGTGTTTCGTATGGTGAGTGTAGAGAACTGGAGATTTTTTTACTGGAAACGAGGCATTCCATCTTAGTCCTTAGGGGTGACAACTCATCTTCATTTTGATTCTTCATAATCATCATCATTAAAGCCCTTTAAAAGTCAACTACTGGACATAGGCCACGTCCAAGGAATGCCACAAAGCACGGTCCTGAGCCATCGTCACTCCAACTAGTAGGGGGTCGCCCTACACTTCGCCTATCGGTACGAGGCTGACACTCGGAAAACTTTTTTCCTCATCGGTTGTCGGTTCTTCGAGCTATATAGCCGACTGATTGCCACTTCAGCTTACCAATTCGTTGGTCTATGTCGGCCACTCTGGTTCTTCTGCAAATATACTCATTTCTAAGTTTATTTTGATCCTTAATTGATGGTAAATGTAGATGTCTATGGGCCACAGCATCCACTTACCATCAGGTGGACTGTGTGCTCCTTTTTCACCATCTAGGTAACGTCAGTTATTTATAGTTGCAACCTAAAAATAATTACTAGCAAATGTGTGAATAGTGTATGTATTACGGCTGCAGCACGAATAGATCTTCTCCACTAGGAGAGGACTATGTTATTGGAAAATACCAGCGTAAAAGAGCAGGATAATGCTTTTGCATTTCATATGGTGAGTAGAGAGTGATTCTTTTACGGATATCATTCTATCTTAGTCCTCGGGAGGAAACACATCTGTATTTTGATTCTGAATTGAATAAAATATGTATATTTCTATGAGCTACAGCATCCACTGATTATCAGGTGGACTGTCGTTTTTCATCCATATTTATTCCATCCATACATCCATTATCTCTTTACGTGGTAGAGCCATGATGCAGCTATATAAATAGAAAAGGTGAAGCGCAAATGGTTTAATGCTGCGGTGTTTCGTATGGTGAGTGTAGAGAATCGGAGCCCCTTTTTATCGGAAACGAGGCATTTTATCTTAGTCCTCACGGGTAGCAACGCATCTGCATTGTGACTCTTTATTGAGGTAAGATGTAAATGTCTATGTGTCACAGCAACCACTTACCATCAGGTGAACTGTGTGCTTGTTTGTCACCCTATCCAATAAAAAATCTAGTGCTTGACTGCAATCCTACAACTTGACCATAATGCTGGTGGTAAGTGGTGATAAAGCTTGGTTTGACTCACAACCTAAGTAGCTTTGCCCAAGTCGGGTCCCTTCATTGCGGGGCTGCAGACTGTCTGCCCTCCATGATGTTTTATATAACAACTTAATAATATATCTCTATAAAGTTCCCACCTTTGAGAGATTGAAGGCAACTTGTTGGTGGGTGAGACAAACATGATCGAAAAATGCATATACCTACTCAACGTCAGTGACACAAACCCTTTCTGATGGCGAATTATTAATATTATCTTATAACTGCCTATTGGCTATATCTGCCATTGTATTGGTTGGTGGAGCATATGTGTTGACCTCATGCGGGTGGTAGCTGGAGGGAGAATCTGAGGAGGCTCTCAAGGCTGCGGCCGAAAGCCGTGCAACGTGGGACCCCATTCCCTTGAGGTGAGCGGTAGACTCATGACACGCTCTGTGGCCAATTGGCCGTGCTGACCATGCAATTTGTGGTGATGCCTTACACTTACATCACGTCTGCCAGAACGGCGGTCTGGCAGGTGGTGGCGCTCACGGAAGGCTTTTTATGGTCAGTGTGCCTTTTGTTGCCTAACCCGTGTGACGTACATTCACTGTGGCTGGATTTGATCGTATTCTGTATGGCGTTTACACGCATTGACATGCGCGACTTCGGTCGATGTTTGTGCTTACGCACTATCAAGGGGCCAAGTCCTCTTTTACTGGTTCGCCAGTTATTTTGCTGTGGACTACGGTCCAGTTCCCAACTTTGCGTACCCTGCGGGGGGAGCGCATTAAAATGGTTGGTGCTCACCATGCGCGGCGTGTGTGGGGCCGTGTACCTCCTCCACATTTTTTTTAAAATGTGGGAGAGCGAAGCCCTTGTAACTGGTATTTGATATAAATATTGTGAGCCTTTTCCAAGCAGGAAGGGATTAATTGATAAGGAATTGACTGTTGTGAACCAGATACAAGTGGAATAGGGACAATTTATTGTTCTTAACCTTTTTGAGCTCTGTCTTCGTGAACGGGGTTCTTTAGCTTATAAGACTCTACCAACAGCTTTCGATTGCTCTCGTGAATATTCATTCTTCCAAGATACACCTAAAAGAACTAAGTTACTATACAAACACAACGTAAAAAAGGGTCCTAACTAAGACGATCACGCCATAAATTTATTAAACGGCCTATTTTAAACCTTTAGAAAGATCAAGTTATACTGGTCACGTTAATTAGATATATTTATATATCTTACAGATATAGATTCTAAAGAAATACAATATAAGTGGATATATAGTAGAAAAGAAAAAAAGATGGGGGGAGGGGGTTCGTTACAATTACATTAACCGCTTTGTAGCGTCATTTGAACAGAATATTTCCGTTAATGGAGCTTGTTGGTGCATTTGAAAACTTCTCTACAACGGAGACTAAGTGATACGCTGGCATAAAGCACAAATGTCACCATAAACTAAAGTCGCTTAAAATCGTGAATAGTTTGAAAAAACAAGAAAGATTTGAAAATACTACAATAAAAT
This sequence comes from Parnassius mnemosyne, assembly GCA_963668995.1. NCBI lineage: Eukaryota > Metazoa > Arthropoda > Insecta > Lepidoptera > Papilionidae > Parnassius > Parnassius mnemosyne. Next base: position 4,224,854 of record CAVLGL010000001.1, on the reverse strand, counting down.
TAAAAAGTAAAAGCGGGCCACAAAGAACTAAAAAGAATTTCATACTCTGAAGTCTTCGGCTTCAAATTTGACTTTAATATGTGAAATTATTTTATTTGATTGAAATCGGCTTTCACTTTTCATTAAGAGTTAGTTTTTTTTTACCCTTTTGCGTTTTCTAAGAAATATTAAAATATCAATGACGTCTAAATATTGAAAGCTTCATTCCCTATTTTGCCACTTTAAGTGGTGGAATTTTTTTTAAGTTTATTTGGGACCCTGACTTAAAAACTGTTTAATAAAAAAGGATATCCAAAATCAGTCACAAGTGACGAAGTTATTACCTAACATACGTACAAAAACATACAGTTGAATTCTAAGCCTCCTCATTTTGTTAAGTCAGCTATAAATAAAGAATTCTTGGTCCCTTACTTTTAATTAAATTAAATTTTAATATTGTATATTATATACTATATACCGACGATGTATCGGTTTTACTAACAGGTAAAAAACGCCATCTGATTAGGAACTCAAAATTAAAATTACTTTCGCATCTACAATGATTGGCACTAAAATAATAAATAATGCCCGAATCTACTTAAAACTAAATATACTACATTTTGCACTAACCGTGCAGATATTACTATAATGAAAGTAATGATGATGATAAGTAGTCAAGAAATTAAAAAGATTGCTGAAATAAAACTCCTCAGCCTTATCTTGGACCAGCACTGTAGTTGGAAAAATCATATAAGTTTAATATGTGATAAGCTAAATAAATTTGTTTAAAATACTTAGTAATTTAATAAGTAAAGACATCGCTATCACAGCTTATCATTGATATGTGTGGTCCGTGTTACGGTATGGGCTGTTGATCTTCGGCAATTCAACGATTTTAAGAGCATTCCCAATTCACAACAAATGTCTTCAAACAGTTAAAAATTATGTCTCTGTGTTGAATATACGTGTATGAAAATGAAACGTTTATAAAGAAACCCATTTATTTCAGAAATCTTTTAATAATATAATGAAAGATTTCCACATAGAGACGTAACAAGATAAAATTTTATGAAATATAAATTTGCGCTTTTTTTTTCAGAACAATTGTCCCATTATGTGCAAAAAAAATATAATAAAATTCCAATTGAAATTCGAGAACTTCCATTAAAATAATTTCAGAAAAAATTAAAGCAATGGCTCATGCAAAATGGTTTCTATACCCTACATGATTTTTATTTTTATAAACCAAATTGATGAATAACTTATAATACATTTAGTTTGATGGTATGTGGTTGCTGTGGGCCATTGACATCTACATCTATCCTCGATTACAAATCAAGATGCAGATGCGTTATCACCCGTGTAGACCAAGATGGAATGCCTCTTTTCCAGTAAAAAGTGTCTCCGGTTCTCTACAATGACCACACGAAACACAGCAGCGTTAAGCTGCTATTTTACGCTGGTATTCTGTGAGGGCGCTATCTTTCCCCGGTCGAGCCGACCCATTGTTTCTTAAACTTTACCTGTAATATAGCTGCAACGTGGCTCTACTAAAACAAATTCTGGAAATATTATATATTATATATATATATATATATATATATATATATATATATATATATATTGTCGTGAAGCGACAATTAAAAAAAATAAAAAAAATAGAACCTAACCTAAGTACAACAAAACAACAAAAGTAGAGCCAGAAAACAATATATTTAAATTTATAAAAGGTATTTACAATTTTATAAAAAAAATGGAATGAGGATGATGATGAATGAAGTGAGAGTACAATTAGATTATAAAAAAAAATAAAGGTGAGAGAATAGGGGAATATAGTGTTGTAGTGGGGCCTAAAAGTCGAAGCGACACACGTTGCGTTTGTAGAAGTAGGTTTCTTAGCAGCGACGGCACGCAGCGCCTGAAGCCAGCACAGCACACGCCGTTTGCGCTTGTAGAGGTAGGTTTTCTTAGCAGCGACGGCGCGCAGCGCCTGGAGCCAGTACACGCAGCGTCCGGAGCCGGCGCACGTAGCACCTGGAGAAGGGGCGCGCAACGCTTAGAGCCAGCAGTTGCAGCGCCCAAAGGTAGCGCCGGCGGTAGGTGCACTCGGCGCCTGGAGTAAGTAGTAGTAGTGCCCGGAGTAGTGTGGCCCCCGCGCTTGTAGTAGACTCGAAGCGACTTCCGAGGTAGATGGAGGCTTGTAGGATTCCGGAGTGGCGCGGCCCGAGTTTTAAGAAGGCTTCGCCGAAGACTTCACGTGTAAATGGAGGCTTGCAGGATCCCGGGGCAGTGCGGCCCCGGGATAAGGCCTTTAGGAGATACTTCTAATTCGCGAACTGAAGCGAGACTGCCTTTCTTCACCGATTGTTCGGCTTTTATACCTTTCTAGAGAGAACGGAAAAATTATTTAAATTATACGCAAATTTTTTGTAAATGGTCAAGAGAAAAGAGGATTTATGTGAAATTATCGAAATAGGAATAACAGGTCGGTAGCAAATTTGAATATAATTACCATGGAAACGATATAAATAAGAAAGACAAAACGTGTCAAATTTTTGTTTTTGGTTTATAATAAGAAAACGGTAAGATTTAAGTGGAAAACGAGATATTATTGATATAGGAAAAAAGGTAGCGCAACTGCCCACACTAAGTCCGAGATTGTAGAGTTATGGAAAACTAGCTAAAAGATCGAAAAAAGGTAGACTCCATTGACACCAATTTAAAAGTGCTGATAATGTGAAAATACGAAGTAGAAATGATTTGTTATTGTGTTCTTATGGTTTAAAATCGTTACAGGATCCTATGGAAATAAAGGTGATGTAAAATATCCAGTTTTGAGGTGAATGCAGAAAATCGAAACAGAATGGAAAAATGAATTTAAAATAATGTAAAATATACATATGTAAGTAGCATAACACTACATTTTCCCCCCGACCCTGGAAAATTTTTGACTCAGCAAAAATTTTGATATATACATTCTAAAATAAACCATAAAAACACAGCTTTGCAGAAACAGACATCACCAGGCAAAATCAGATATACCATCTCTTACATTCATCATCTGCCATTCAGGTAAGGGTGGAGTTCACATTCAATGACTACCACTCTAAAAGTGTGTTTTCAAAACGACATTAAGGCTTATTTAAGGAGTAGTCATCCGCTCCTGTGTGGAAAAAAAAAATAAATTAGTCGAAGAAACACCACTCTTAAAAGTGTGTTTTCGAAAGGACATTCAGGCTTATTTAAGGAGTTGTCATCCGCTCCTGCGTGAAGGTAAAAAAAAAATTATTAAGGGAGTAATCAGCCGCTCCCAAGTGAAGATAAAGAAATAGCTCAAGTAAGCTTTAGTCGCTATGACTTAAGTAAAGATTAAGAACGGCCAGAGCGGTAGGGCTCAAAGCCAGAAAACAGCAACATCACCAACGAGATGTGTCTGAAATAAAAATAAAAAGTGACGATTAACCAACGAAAGTTCGAGGTCCTAAAGCAAGATGTGTTGAAGAACACTGGATCATCAAACAAACAAACAAATTAAAAGAAATAAAAATAATAAGGTGAGAATGATGGTGATATTTATACATATATACAAATTAATAGTTAATAAAAGTTAAGAAAATTTATGATTTTACATCTTTGATGTGCCACTTGCCTCTAACTCCATTAGGGTCTTCAAGTTCATAGACTAGTGGTGACAGTTTAGCTATCACTTTACACTTGATGAACTTAGGGGCAAGTTTAGCATTAAAGTATGTGCCGGCATTGCTTAAAACATGATTTTTACGCCAAACAGTATCTCCCACATTAAATTCTTTAAAAGACCGGTGAAGATCATAGCGAGCGCTATTTTTAGCGTGCGCTATGTGAAGTTTAGTTTGAACTTTGTGAAAGATAGATGAGAGGAGACCAGCATTAGACGCGTAAATATCACGAGGCATAAATATTAATTCCTCGAGGTTCTGAGTTGGAGTATAGAAGGAACCACAAGGTATTGTTTCCCTACCAAAGACTAAAAAGTTTGGAGTAAAGCCAGTAGCTACATTTGTAGCGCTGTTCATTGCGTACTGAATTTTAGTAAGATGGTTGTCCCATGATCTATGATCGTCTCCTACTAGAGATGCTAGAGCTGTAATAATTGTACTATTAAACTTCTCCGTAGGATTAACCTGAGGACAATATAAAGCTGTGTGAAAAATAAAAGGAACGTTATAAGAATTTAAGAATGAGTGGAATTCTCGCGACTGAAATTGAACAGCATTGTCCATTATAATATTTTGGGGAATGCCATGAACTAGAAAAACTGAATTTTCCAAAACATTAATAATATTAGCTGAAGTAGCACGTTTAAGGGGAAAAATCATAGTAAATTTAGTAAAATTGCAGTTAATTACTAGAATATACTGATTTCGTCTTCGAGTCATAGGCAATGGACCCATAAGATCTAAGGATATAGTTTGAAAAGGTCTGGAGCAAAGTTTAGGTTTACCCATAAGACCATAGGGAGAATGATTAGGGTGTTTGTAGGTTAAGCAGGTTTCACAAGTTGAGATTAAATTGGCAATATCCTTAAACATACCAGGCCAATAGTATTTTAAAGATATTTTCTTGAATGTCTTGAAGATACCAAGATGAAGTTCTGAAGGGGAACCATGGTTAACTTCAATAATTGCATGTCTATCTTGAGGTAGTGGAACTTCTTTCCAAATAAAGTCATCGTTTAGACGATCGGGAGAATGGATGCAGCGGTAAAGTTTGTTATCCCTGATAGTATAGTTGGGATACGAGTCTGGGTTGTTGGAGCATCCGAGAAAAATCTTGTTGTAGTGCTCAAGTTTACGATCAGGTGGTTCTTCAATCGTAATAGGGTGTACGCCTTGAGGTGAAATTTCTCGTGTATCAGGACGTTCTTGATTCTTATGTCTTGATAATAAATCTGGAACAACGTTATCCTTTCCTTTTTTATGTTTCAGGACAAAGTTAAAACAAGATAAGCGTAAAGTCCAGCGAGCAAGTCTTCCTGATGGATTCGATAAGTTCTGAAACCATTTAAGTGCAGCATAGTCAGTATATATTGTAAATTCTTTACCATTGTCTAGGTAACATCGCCAATGTTCTAACGCAGTTATTACAGCCAATGTTTCTCTTTCAGTAGTTGAGTAGTTCTGTTGATTTTTGTTTAGTGCTTTACTCATGTAAGCAATCACGACTTCTTTGTCATCTTGATGTTGAGTAAGCATTGCTCCTATGCCATAGTTTGATGCATCACAATGTACAGAGAAGGGTAGTTCGAAGTTAGGACAAGCAAGGACAGGAGCAGTTACCAAAGCTTCTTTAAGTTTCTGGAAAGCAGCTGCAGCTTGAGAATTCCAAAGAAATTTAGGAGCGTTCTTCCCGGAACAGGTTAGTTGATTGAGTGGAGAGGCAATAGTGCTAAAGTTTGGAATGAATCTTCTGAACCAGCTGCAGGTGCCTATGAATCTTCGCACTTCTTTTCTACAAGTAGGTACAGGATATTCTAATATAGCTTTTATTTTATCTGGATCAGCACGTAGACCGTACTCGTCCACTAGAAAACCAAGGTATTTCAGTTCTTTCCTGAAGAATTGACTCTTCTCAAAGTTAATAGTCAGATTAGCATATGAAAGTTTTTCATGGACTTTCATGAGGAGTGATATGTGTTCATCAAAAGTCTCGCTAATGATAACGATGTCGTCCAGATAGCAAAATACATTGTTCTCAAATTCAGGGGTAAAAAGCATATCCATTAATCTTTGTAGAGTTGCAGGTGAGTTAGAAAGACCAAAAGGCATTACCTTGAATCTAAACATACCTCTTCCAGGTACTTAAAATGCAGTTTTATCCTTATCAGCAGGATTCAAGGGAATCTCCCAAAATGCTTTCGCAATGTCGATGCTTGATAAGTATTTGGCATTACTCAAGTTGTCCAAAATTTCGCTTATTAGTGGCAGACTATAAGCATCACGACGTGTAACTGAGTTAAGCTTCCTGCTGTCTACGCAGAAACGCCATTCACCATTCTTCTTCGGAGTGATGAGAACTGGAGATAACCAAGGACTTTCGCATTGTTCAATGACGTTCCATCGCAGCATCTTGTCAACTTCATTAATTAACGCCTTTTGTTTTTCAGGAGACAGTCTGTAACATCTTTGTTTGATTGGGAGAGAATCACCAGTGTCGATCTTGTGGGTGATTAAGTGTGTGCATCCCAGGATACCTTTTTCTTCAAAAGAAATTGTCTTGAAGCGTTGGATGATGTCATTAGCGATGTTCTTTTGATTAGGAGTTAAATGCTCATAAGGTAAAACTTTAGTATCTTTAGTTTCGATAGCAGAACATTTTGATTCTGTAAAGTTAAGAGAAGATAAAACACTAGGTAAAAGATTAAATTTTCTCCAAAAGTCAATACCTAATATTAGCGTAGGAAAAATTTCAGGGAAAACGTAAGCTTTAATTAAATGAGTTTGATTATTGAAATGAATAGGTAAGTCAAAATAACCCAAGGAATTAACTTTTTGATTATTAGCAGTAGAGACAGTAATAAGATCTGACTTGAAAAGTTTGCAGCCCAGTTTAAGAATTTCCAAATGAGAATTATTACCCAGAATAGTTACTGAACTGCCAGAATCTAGTAAACCAGATAAAGTTAAGTTATAAATTTTGACATTAATGAATGGACGATTAAGATCTTGTTCCTTGGAGTAGAGTGTAGAAGAGATTCTGTAACAAGAAAAGAAGTTTTGAATTGTTTTAATCCAATTAGTCCAATCGTCGTTATCAAAGTTTAAGTTACTTTTCAAGTCAGTAGTTAGTTTTTTGAACTAGTATTAGGTTTGGGAGAACAAGTAGGGCAATCTGCAGTTTTAAAACCCTTAAGACCACATTTGAAACAACTCACGAATCGTGGTTGAGTACAAGTGTTCAAAGAATGTCCTTGTTTACGACAGCGAACACAAAAGGAGGTTTGTTGAGGAGCTTTAGTTTGAGAGAGACTATTAACTTGTCTAGAAGGGTATTTGTAGGATGGAGTGAATTTATTCATGAGGGGAGGAGAGGGTCGTGAGTTATTAGAAGAATTTGGAGAATCAACTGAACTTGAAGTGGAATGCTTGTAGTTGAATTCAGAAATAAGAGGACTTTGTTGTACATTTGGTTCTTTAAATTGTTTGTCTCTGTCTAGGAATTTTTCATAGTTTTGGCAAGTAGCCAGTAGAGAGTCGATAGAGTCAATGTCTTTTAGAGCTACGAAGACTGAATAACATGGGCGAATATTCCTTAAAATAATCTCCAATTGTTCTGTTTCAGAAAGTTTCTTTGAAAGACGAGAAAACATTCCAGACATGATGGAAATATAGATGACAATAGGTTCATCTCGACCTTGAGTTCGATTCCTAATCGCTTCTAAAAGTTTGTGATCATAATCAAAACCACCAAAGTCTTTGATTAATAACGAAGAAAGTTCGTTCCACGTTAAGTTTGGATTCTGATTATATTTAAATCTGAACCAATGAAGAGCATTGTCAGTGAAAATTTCAAACGCTTGTGAAATCAACAAGTCTTTGGACAAGCCACGAGCTATACAGTATTCTTCCAGTTTTTGAAGAAAGGATCTTGGACAGCTTTTACCATTGAAGGTGTGTCTTTTCAGATCTTTGAAGACGTTGGTTGGAGAAAAAGATTGAGGTGGTGGTGGAGGATACGGGGTATGGACCTGAATAGAATTTTGAGAAACAAGAGGGAGTTCCGTGACAGTCGGGTCAACCGTGACAGTCGGGTCAACAGGAGGGTCATTTTCAGTTGGAGCTGGAGTCAAGGATTCAAATTGTTTAGTAATATCGTCATATTTCATCTTCAAAGTATCGAAAATAGCTTTAAAGTCTGGATATAAGTCAGTATCTATTCGTTCCAATCTGTAAAAGATATGATTAATAAAAGTTTCTATTAGTCGCAAGTATTTGGTTTCGCCTTGTAAAAATTTTTTAATTTTACAGTCCAAGTAGGTCAAGGTAGAATCAATTTGAGACAAGTCATCCTCAATCGGAATTGTAGAAGTCAGAATATCTTCAGGGTGAGAATTCGCAACTAAACGCAAAACCTGTTTTTTTAGAAGTAAAACAGTATTAGCTGGTTCCTCACATCTAATCTTCACTTCGTATTCGAGTTCGGTCTTGTTAAGAAATTCGTACTTAATAACCCTTTTCATTGTTATAATTATGTGTAAAGTTAAGTTTAAGAAATAAAAATTTAATTAAAAATTATACCTCTTTAAGTTATCTAGAATAAAAATATTAAAGTGATGGATGTAAGTAAGGTGTTAAATGTAGGTCTAAATATAATCTAGATAAGTTGAAAAACTAGATGAAGTTTTGTTCTAGAATAAAATATTAAAGTGATGAATGTAAGTGTTGTGTGAAATGTAGGTCTAAATATAATCCAGATAAGTTGAAACACTAGATGAAGTGTTGTTTTAGAATTTGGAAGGTATGAAAAGGATGAATAAATGAATGATGAATAATGAGTTAAGAACGAAAGGGAGAGCAATTAAATCAAAAGGGAATGGACAAGGCGCAGTAAAGGTGAAGAATTAAGAGAGAAAGAGGACTTTTACGTTGGGCGCCAAATGTCGTGAAGCGACAATTAAAAAAAATAAAAAAAAATAGAACCTAACCTAAGTACAACAAAACAACAAAAGTAGAGCCAGAAAACAATATATTTAAATTTATAAAAGGTATTTACAATTTTATAAAAAAAATGGAATGAGGATGATGATGAATGAAGTGAGAGTACAATTAGATTATAAAAAAAAAATAAAGGTGAGAGAATAGGGGAATATAGTGTTGTAGTGGGGCCTAAAAGTCGAAGCGACACACGTTGCGTTTGTAGAAGTAGGTTTCTTAGCAGCGACGGCACGCAGCGCCTGAAGCCAGCACAGCACACGCCGTTTGCGCTTGTAGAGGTAGGTTTTCTTAGCAGCGACGGCGCGCAGCGCCTGGAGCCAGTACACGCAGCGTCCGGAGCCGGCGCACGTAGCACCTGGAGAAGGGGCGCGCAACGCTTAGAGCCAGCAGTTGCAGCGCCCAAAGGTAGCGCCGGCGGTAGGTGCACTCGGCGCCTGGAGTAAGTAGTAGTAGTGCCCGGAGTAGTGTGGCCCCCGCGCTTGTAGTAGACTCGAAGCGACTTCCGAGGTAGATGGAGGCTTGTAGGATTCCGGAGTGGCGCGGCCCGAGTTTTAAGAAGGCTTCGCCGAAGACTTCACGTGTAAATGGAGGCTTGCAGGATCCCGGGGCAGTGCGGCCCTGGGATAAGGCCTTTAGGAGATACTTCTAATTCGCGAACTGAAGCGAGACTGCCTTTCTTCACCGATTGTTCGGCTTTTATACCTTTCTAGAGAGAACGGAAAAATTATTTAAATTATACGCAAATTTTTTGTAAATGGTCAAGAGAAAAGAGGATTTATGTGAAATTATCGAAATAGGAATAACAGATCGGTAGCAAATTTGAATATAATTACCATGGAAACGATATAAATAAGAAAGACAAAACGTGTCAAATTTTTGTTTTTGGTTTATAATAAGAAAACGGTAAGATTTAAGTGGAAAATGAGATATTATTGATATAGGAAAAAAGGTAGCGCAACTGCCCACACTAAGTCCGAGATTGTAGAGTTATGGAAAACTAGCTAAAAGATCGAAAAAAGGTAGACTCCATTGACACCAATTTAAAAGTGCTGATAATGTGAAAATACGAAGTAGAAATGATTTGTTATTGTGTTCTTATGGTTTAAAATCGTTACAGGATCCTATGGAAATAAAGGTGATGTAAAATATCCAGTTTTGAGGTGAATGCAGAAAATCGAAACAGAATGGAAAAATGAATTTAAAATAATCTAAAATATACATATGTAAGTAGCATAACACTACAATATATCACAAGGAGACTTTAGTAATTATATGTATTTATGCTAATAAATATCATTTAGTAAGGGGCCGTCATACGAGTACAATTCGCTGACCGGTACGAGGTTGCCACTTCTTTTCTTCCCCGTCGTTAGTCGGTTCTTCAAGTTATATGGCCGGCCCATCACCACTTACGCTTACTCATCCGATGGGTTATGTCGCTTACTTTGTATTACACTAGATGGCGTGATGTCCTAGTAAGATATGGAAGAAGTCGATGGATATTGGCGGCTCAGGACTGGGTTTTCTGGAATTCCTTTGGGAATAGGCCTTCGCCAAGAAATCCCATAAAATCAGGTTCCTTTCACAAGGTTCAACAATTGACTTGAAAAGTGCTGTAATGATGACGATGATGATAATAATTATGATGTGAATATACTACAAACGCATCGAATATAAGAAATATTATGGAATTGGTCGGCTTTATTTTTTATTAATTTTAGATTATTTTTTTTATAAAATAAGGGTTACAAACGAGCACACAGTCCACCTGATGGTAAGTGGAAGATATGGTCCATAGACCTACATAAATTTATCCTCGATTAAGAATCAAAATGCAGATGTGTTGTCATCCCTGAGGAATGAGATGGAATGCTTCGTTTTCCGTAAAAAGGGTATCCGGTTCTCTATACTGCTATTTTACGGTAGTATTATGTAAGATTGTATATTCCGACGTTTCTAGTTCGTTGAGTTTGGTACTTTATGCTAGTCATAAAATGTGTGTATTGCTTTTTTTAAACTAGTCTTTATTTGTTTTTCTGATTTTTATGTTATATTGCTATTTATAACCATGGATCTTAAGAAATTTCGTGTTATTTTAAATATGAATTCCGAGGTGGAAACAATGCTTCTCAAACGTCACGCAATATCCGTGACCTGTACGGACCTAGCCCTACTAACGAACGAACTGTGCGTTAATGGTTCAATCGTTTTCGTTCGGAAAATTCAGGCCTCAGAAATGAACCTCTTGGCCGCCCGGAGGAGATTGGTACAGATGAACTGCGGGCAATTGTGAAAGCAGATCTATCTCAAACTACGGGCAACGGCTGAGCTAGCGTAGGTCTATAGGCCGTCGGGTATGGACTCATATGTTTCAAAATAATATTAGATCATTTTAAGCAAATCGGTAAAATAAAGAAGCTAGACAAATGGGCACTTTATTCTCACACTTCATCTTCATTTGAAACTGGGTGACAGAGAGAGACCATAAGCCTTAGAAAAGATGGAATTTTAAGTTTAGTTATTTCCTGTGATAAGAAGTGAATCCTATACTTACCTTACTCTGGTGAAGCCGATCCATTTGTGAAAAAATATACAAAATTTGACATGCTCAAAGTTCAAAAACATTATTAAACTAAGTTTGTACAAAAAGGGTTATTATATTATTAAAGAATTTATGGATGATAATAATCCCTGGAAATGAGCTGATCGCTACCAAGTTATTTCTAATTTGTTGTGATGTTAATATGTGTAACATAAACAATTGTTATTTAAAAAAAGTCCCGCTGGGTTTCTTGATGGTTCTTCCCATGACAGAGGTTTTTTTCCGAACCAGTGGTAATTAAACAAAAGAGTGACTTTCGATAAGTATTATTTATAATCTATATTAAATTAAAAAAATTGTTTCTGTTTCTGTTTCTGTGCTACAATCATATACCTGCAGCGTGGCTCTAGCATGTATCATATTGTCTCATGATCATGTGTGACTGTTTTCAATGGACTGCGTTAAGCATAATTTAAATCGCTGAAGTACGAACCGTATAATTTCTATTTTCCTTTAAAAAAATGGTAATTTCAAAGGTAAGAACCTGATATATAATTTGGTTATCGTAGTATAAATACTCTAAATACAGGTACACCTATCGATCACGCTTGTATGATATCGATTGAAGAAGTCATTATCAATCGATTATTTGTTCGATTTCGGCGCCGGGTCATTGCACCCAGCTTGCTCGCATTCGTTTATTAATTTATGTTTACTTACCATTTGAGGCCGGAAGCTTATCAAGTAAATACAAATAACCAACCGCACCTTGAAATTTCCTAATAATAAACACGCAAATAGAAGACCTACCAAAAAATCGACAGCCCAGTAGCGTAGTGGCTAAGCCACTAAACGTTTCGCTGCTTTATTTATAATAATTCTGAGGTTATCGTTTTTGGAACGAAGTTCCTTATTGCACGGTAAGGACTTGGCGGATGGGGGCTAGGTGAAAAAAGTGTAAGAATTTGCCGTCACGACCCTTCCTATAGTGTAGCCTTCGGGGCTATAAGGAAGCGAGATGGAATAATATCCATCTCCCTCGCACTTTTCCTATCTTGACATGAAAGAAATATTATTTTAAATGACGCTTCATTTAATAGACGACATTTAATTCATTTATTCGTATTTGTTAATCAATAATATAAAACGTTTATCAAAACGAAATGAACTTCATTTCAACCGAGAGTTCCACGAAACTCACGTATGTTTTTCTTAACATATAATGAACATAGTTACTTTATTACCCGACTTAACTTTTTATTGTAAAAAAGTACAAAAAAAATAAATCATTAAAATTATCGTTATTAATAACTTTTGACGTAAGAGAATCTACTATACTACGTCCCGTGGGTGTCGTACGAGTAAGAGACGGCAGAGGTAAATAAAATAGGAGATACGAAGCAGCATTTTCCTGATAGCAATCCAAAATAATAATATCAACCCGCCTGTCAAACGTGTCAAATTAGACACATATCTCCCCTATGGGGCAAGCTATGAGTAAGGCCTATGTCAGCATGACTGATAGTCAGTTTGTTTGATGGTCAATATGAATTCGCTAGGCTGTGATAATGATGATGATAATGACAAATCACAAAAATAATGCTAGCTAATTGACACTACTAAAATTACAAACCGTTTACTATTAGTTAATAATTTTGGTAAAATAAATTAAAACTAATTTTAACGGATTCTATAGCAATGAATTTAACTTTTTAATTCCCGACTTTTCGGGTGCTTTACAGCAACCCAGGGTCACGGTGGATAATCCGTAAAAATTAGTTCCATTTAATGTGTAGTGTTCGCGTAAATATAAGAAATAAAATTAATTGAAATTTAACAACTTAAAATTAATTCGTACTGTCCTCTTTCTGTTCGCAGAACAATTCTGTTTCATTAGGATGACTGCCTGATAAGGCTTTAAGGCAAATCTTACCGTTAAATTGTACACTAATATAACTTTCTAATTCATTATCTCCATCCCACTGCGGATTACGTGCCTAACGAGACAGGTAATCAAGTTTGCTAATTGAACCAAAGCTTTTGCTTCGTTTATATTATTCGCTAAAAGCATAAATACCTCCCACTACGGAGGATTCATAGCTGCGTATGGATTTTCATTCCTGTTTTTAGAGCTTTCTCTCGTAAAGACTGTTACTATAATTAGTAAATGAAATGAAAATTAAAAATTACCTTTATTTCCGAATTAAATTTAGATTTTTAAGGGTTACTATAGTATATCTCTGTCAGCTCCCACTTTATCCAAAAACGGTCATCCCATTTTTTCATTTAGCGGCCTCTGCCTCTGATACCATCTCCAGTATACTAGATAACGCGTTTTATGAAAAATATATTATTAGCTTTTTACTCCACAGCCCTATAGTAGTGTAATGTTCTGAACCTTAGCTAAAATCTAAATCTATATGGTTCTGAACATAAATATGATGTGCCGTTAAAATTGACTTTTTTTTATAGGAGAGGGGGCAAGCGAGCATGCGGCTCACCTAATGGTAAGTGACTACCGCCGCCCATGAACAACCGCAACAACAAGGGAAATGCAGATGCGTTGCCGGCCTTTTAAAAAGGAGTAGGCTCTTTTTTTGAAGGTCCCTAAGTCGTATCGGTCCGGAAAAATCGCTGGTGGTAAGCTATTCCACAAGGAAGTTGTGCGAGGAAGAAAACATCTTCTAAATCGCACAGTGGTGGACCGCTAATCATCCAGATGGTGTGGATGGTATCGGGAGTTCTGCCGCGATGTGCGTTCGTGAAATTTGGCGGCTGGGATTAATCCGAACAATTCCTCAGAGCACTCCCCATGGTAAATGTGAAAGAAAATGCAAAGAGATGCAAAATCTCTTCGCAGTGCCAATGAGTCGAGCCGATCGGAAAGGACTCGGTCGTCGACGATTCGAACCGCTCTGCGTTGGATGCGGTCAAGTGGAAGAAGCTGGCACTGGGGAGCCCCAGCCCAGAGATGGGAACAGTATTCCATGTGAGGCCGAACCTGCGCCTTGTAAAGTTGCAGGCGTTGAGCTGGCATGAAATACTGTCCTGCTCTTCTGAGCACGCCAAGCTTTTTAGAGGCCAATTTGGCCTTCTCTTTCAAGTAACCACGAAACTGCACGTCACTCGATATGTCGACGCCGAGGATTCCGATACTAGCTGAGGCTACAAGGGGAGTACCTTGAAACTGAGGAGATACGACGAAGGGGTTCTTTTTATCGGTAAACGCGCAAACTTGTGTCTTTTGAGGATTAAACTGGACTAGATTTAGTTGCCCCCAATCCGAGACTTTGTCCAGCAAAGACTCGACTTCAGACACAAGTTTGTTCCGGTACTTGGTGACGTTTTCTCGAGAAATATTGGCACGGCCGGTGTATAGAGCATCACCAGTGCTGTTATCCGCATAGCAGTGAATGCTACCGGCTTGCAACATATCATTGATATGCAGAAGAAACAGCGTTGGTGATAGCACGCAGCCTTGTGGAACACCAGCGTTAATAGGCTTGTAGTCGGAACATGCACCGTCTACAACGACCTTGATGCTCCGATCTGCAAGAAAGCTGGTGATCCAATTGCATAATTTCTCGGGAATCCCATAGGAAGGGTGCTTCGAAAGAAGCTCTTTGTGCCAAACCCGATCGAAGGCCTTCGCAATGTCCAAACTAACGGCCAACGCCTCCCCCTTGGACTCTACTGCCTCCACCCATCTATGAGTTAAGTAGACCAGAAGATCACCAGCTGATCGACCCTGACGAAAACCGTACTGGCGGTCACTAATCAGCTGGTGATCCTCAAGGTACCGCATGAGGTGGCAGTTTATAACGGATTCCATTATTGTAGTGGAGTACTACAACAAGGGGGTGATGGCGATAGGCCTGTAGTTGGACGGGTCTGAGCGGTCGCCTTTTTTAGGGATCGGGTGGACAAAAGCTGTCTTCCATGATTTCGGCACTACGCCTAGGGAGTAGGAGTACCGGAAAAGACGCGTTAGAACCGGTGCCAACTCCGGAGCACACGTCCTCAGCACAATTGGGGGGATTCCGTCAGTTCCACTCGACTTGTGGATGTCAAGGGAGAGGAATGTTCTGCCGACGTAACCGAGCGCTGTGAGAACCGCACATCCGGCATGGAGCACTCACACCGCGGGATGGTCGGCGGTGTGTTCCCCCTGTTATTAACAGTCGAGTTGGACGCAAAAAGGGAGCCTAAAAGGTCGGCTTTCTCTTTTGCGTCGTGGGCCAGTGAATCGTCCTGTGCAGAGATGGTAGTGATGGCTTACAGAATTTCCCTTGGACAGCCTTGGCGAGAGACCAGAATGCACGGGTTCCCGAAGGAAGGCGAACTAGTTTCTCGCCAATTCTGTCTATGTGCTCTGACTTTGCCTTGGCAATAACTCTTTTGAAGGACCTGGAGGCGAAGTTATACTTCTTTTTAAGTTTACATCCCGAGTCGCCGAAGCCGCAGCCCAGGCTTGATAACACTCCTGCTTACTGCGTAATGCAGTCTTACAGGAGCGACCAAACCAAGGCTGAGATCTGCCTCCGATGGGTACCACAGATGATGGAAGAAATTGTTCCATTCCCTGTAGCACCTTACTCGTAATTTCTACAATTGTGACATAGGATATAAAACTTATCTCCCTTCAGAAAAATTTTTTACGCAGTAGGCGTTTTTTTAATTACTGTTTTAACGTAATTTAATTAATTAATTTATTGTTTTGTTATTTAAATACCTAAATCAACCTCGAATAAAAATAATTTTTTTTATTAATTAGTATTACATAACATTAAAAATTTACAATATTAAAGAAATTATGATTTAAAAAAAACCTAAAATTAATATTTGAAATTATCATACAGTCCTACTCCTCGTAGTATCGTGCCAAGAACGCTGGCTGCGTTTCCTCGCTGAATGGCTATACTTAGCCTTTCGCCAGTCGCGGATAGAGTTCCTTTAGGAATTTCACTGCACGTGGACCCCACGGACCGATAGTCTCCACAGCAAAAGGTACAAATATGTAGTCATTTCTCAGAGACTTCTACTTGCCCTACCTAGTTCAGCTGTATCTGATGGCGCCCCGGCTCTAGACGACGTACCCCTGAGATGAAAGGCTGCCAAAATGTCTACGCAAGTAGCATCCCACACTAGGGTTTTACCTTTCTCTCAAGGGGTAATTGTAATATCCTCGGGTCTCATGCCATCGTCTCTAAATATTCTACAACGATCTAAAACCGAGGGAATATTTATGGAGGCAAGAGCTCTTCTCTTTCAGTTAAAATTAAACTTGAATTGAGAAAAAACAATTTGCTTTGCTTTTCTTTTGTATTGTTTAATTACTTTAATATGAAGGTAAATAAGGAGTTTTTGTTTCTTAAATTGCATTGTTTATTAACTCTTTTATGTGTTACTTAATAGTTTTTGTGTTTTATTTTTGCTTATTCATTCGGTTGTTTCTTGGTATGTTCCAAATAATTGTCTCTTTTATTCAGGCAATAAATTTAGTAAAGTAAATAAACCTATAAATTCCCACATTTTTAAAGAAATAAGCATCCTTAGAAATACGTTAAACTGTTCACAGCAATATTGACAACTTTATTTTGGGGGATCGTACTACACTCGGAAAAATCCTATTTTGCGAAAAACTTTACTACGTAATATTATTATAACTTTTAATGAATATTTAATGTTTACGGTGCAACGTTTTATATTTGGTATTTAGTTACAAACAAGGAGTGCTTATCTGGACCTTGCTTATCAGAACCTGCCGAAGCAGCATAAAAGCTGTATACAAGCTGTATACGAGCTGTATTGGAGTTTCTTTTTATACTAGAGGCTGCATTTACTGGCTGTACAAAGGCTGTATAAGCGCTTATACAGCTCTTATAAGTAAAAAATTGGCACAAATGATACAGCTTTATGCGTAAGTAGCGCTGTACAGTAGCTGTACAAACATAATAGGGGCTGTATAATAGCTGTATTATAGCTGTTATTTAGTGTACCAGGAAAGTATTATACTACAAATACTATCTTATAAGTATCTCATAAAGATAAACGTTCTAAATTGGTGTTTGAACGGTATCACAAATGAATTTATGACAAACATAACTTAATAGATTTATTTATATACTTTATTGAATGATGGCGACATTTAGTGAGTGAAAGATTATATTACATATTAATATTACTTGGATTGAAGTTAAGTTTTGACGGTGATAACTGGTGAATAAAAAGTGTGAAATTAGATTTACGGTAAACTATTATATGATTTCTATCAAAAAATTGCCCCGCCAGCAAAATAACGAAATAATATAAGGACAAAATACTAAATAGGATAAGTAAATATTGATTTTATAGGTTAGAATAAGAAAATAATTAAATTAGTGAATATGAATGCATATATGGGCACAGTGATCATTAGTCAAACTAAAAATAATGGTTTAGGCTAAAACTAATGTCTCATATTCCTAAATTTACAATTTCAATTTTGTTTTTATAGGTCCTAAAATGGCGACAATTTGCTAAACAGCCTAAAGCGCTTATTACATTATTCAATTTTTAGGAAATCTAATTAGGAAGTTGGAAAGTGTAATCATAGTTAGAACAGTTAGGATCCGATTTAGTTAAAGTTGGAGGTCCCGACCGCTCTACTTTCTAAATTGTCTACAATTTAGGACAGTGTAATCGCAACGTTACGATTTAGAACGACCAGTCGGCGCCCGCGCTTCAATCTAAGTGGATGTCTTGACTGCGCGTGCGACATTTTTTTGCGATGGCGAGTGAAGCGACAGAACTGAGCAGTGGTTCGTGTGGCAGCATGTCCAGAGAAAAAGAGGTGTTATTACAAATTATAGACCTGTATAGGGTAATAAAAATGATGAAAACTATTTAAAAAAAGCAATGCGTGAAGAGGGCTTCAAGGTGTTGTTAAATTTTTACAAATACAATGACAAGTATTCCTTAACCCAGCATATTCTCTTTTTTCTTTTTTTAATATCCATTGTTCCCACCACGGCTAAGGCAAGTCCTATTTTCTGCTGTTTTGATAAATACGGCGCCATCGATCAAACGTGCAACCCCGTCGATACTTCTTTTACGAATGTGCTTCGTCACGATTTAGAATTCAATTTAGTGTAATGTGATCACTAGCTTCCAACTTAGGTTTCTAATTAGATTTTCTAAAAATTGGATAATGTAATAAGCGCTTAAAGGATATTTCGAGGATCTTATAGTCTTAGTAGCTGTACTATATATGTTATGGATTCTATTATACAGCCATTAGTTTTTAATCAGCTGTATAATAGAATATTTTTATTACTAACCCTGTATAGTAGTTTTTAAATACATACATCACAGATAATTTGTCTTCTTCACTTTATCTCATTTAAATAATAATATTTTAAAATGTAACCGTGTTTTAATAATTTTGTTGTTTTATTTTATGGAAAAGAACAAAAAAGTGCTTACTTTTTCACTTTTTTCAAGACAGAGACTATATAAAGCCACACAGACAAAGTTAATAAATTGAAAAAATATTTTTTCATTTTTGTATCAACCTAAGACCATCGATTTAATCGAAATTATTGTAATTATTGGCAATATATTACTACCCCTTTGATTCAGTTAAATTCACAAACCAAACCAAAAATATGACTACCTTTAGCATATAAAGATTACCTATACATCTTTTCTTTCTAATGTTAAAAAGTGTAGTAAAGAATTAAAGCTATCTCTTTCATTGCCAAACAATATTGAGGAAGGTACATTTTACGACAGAATATTTCATCTCGCTTAGCAGTACGGTACCAGTACGAGCATGTTGTTTATTTTTTATTGTGTTTAGTTGATAGGTAACTCCTGGCAAGCGCATACGCATGTATGTGTCGTTTTTTAGTCATACTCTTACGTCACGTAGGTACGGCAAAACCAAAAGAGTTAGATATTTAATTTGATACATAAGTTAACTTATTGTGAAGTAATTTGACTGGGTTGTGTATCTTATACTAGTTTTATTTTACTTTTTAGGAACATATGCCGTTTAAAATTTTGGAAACCATAGAGAAAGGGAAAAATTTCATTTTCATTGTACCAAGTTTGTGGGAATCAAAAGGCGTTTTAAGATGGCCAAAAAAGCGATTAGATGCTAATATATCTATCTAATAAAATCTACAATTTGGAATTGTAACTAAATCATTTAAAGCTACTTAAGATATTATATTTCTTTCTGTGGCCCAACTCTCCAAAAATATGATTCAAATCGTACGGCTGGTAACACTGTTTTACAGCTGGACAATGGATATGGAATTACGATACAATTTCCTTACTGCGACAAGATTAGCCGTAATCGCCGCTCTTGACGACTCTTGTCACCGTTCTGCGTATCTTTATTGAGGTCATTAATGACGAGGTTAAAATTGGTATTACACATATAAGAACATACATGAATTCAATAACTGATTGAGAGAAATATGTTCATAGATGGTAGGACTGTTTTTATGCCTAGAAGTCCATCTGGGTAGGTTGCAGTACTGCTGCATTTTCTTCCATTTTAGACGTCAGAGGTGACAACTAGATATACACGAGGTAGAGTCAAGCTGCAACTATATTTATAGTATAGTTGTAGCACGAATGGGTCGGCTCGACCGGTGATAGATCACGCTTTCACAGAATTCCAGCGTCAAATAGCAGCTTAATGCTGCCGTGTTTCGTATGGTGAGCGTAGAGAACCGAAAACCCCCTTTTTACTGGAAAAGAGGCATTCCATCTTAATCCTCCAGGCTCTGACAACGCATCTGCATTTTGATTCGCCAACAAGGATAGATGTGGATGTCTATGGGCCTCAGCAACCACTTACCATCAGGTAGACTATTTGCTCGTTTGTCATCCTATTTCTATATAAAAAAAGACTGCAGTAGCCTAGCATCAGGTGTACTGTAAGTCTGTGTGCCACTTCAATTTAATAAAAAATGAGCATTACAAACAAACGTACGGTTCACCTGATATTAAGTGGATGCTGTGATCCATAGAAATTTACATGCATCACCGATTAAGAACCAAAATGCAGGTGGGGGTCAACCTGCATTTTGATGGCAGACTATCCTGCAGGGGATGTCACCCTATAGTATTCAGATAAGATGCCTTTTTACGGGTAATGTAAAATATACGAAACACATTAGTATGAGCATTATACTTCTAACTTACGTTGGAATACTATGCATCTATCCTCGTTTGTGAATTAAAATGCAGATGCGTTGTCAGCCTTGAGGACTAAGATAGAATGCCTCTTTTCCAGTAAAATGGGTCTCCGGTTCTCTCCGGGTCTACACTCACCATACGAAACACAGCAGCATTAAGCTGCTATTTTACGCTGGTATTCTGTGAGAGCGTGGTCCTTCCCCGGTCGATCCTCGTGCATTCGTGCTACAACTATACTATTAATATAGCTGCAGCATGGCTCTACCACAAATAGATTTTTTACGTAATTTTGATTCGTAATCGAGGATAGATGTAGATGTCTATGGGCCATAGCAACCACTTACCATCAGGTGGACTGTGTGCTCGTTTGTCACCCTTATTCTATAAAAAAAAAATCGTCAATAGTTAGTACAAAGATGAAGTACGAAAAAAAATATGCAAATTGAAAATAGTTCAATACTCAATGATCTAGCCTTCACTATAGGTGTTTGTTTAGTTGTATTTTTAGTATTAGTTAAACTGATAATTATAAGTTCATCTAAGTGGATCCATCTCTTAATCTATACAAATAAATAAAATTGAAGTGTCTGTTTGTAATGTCAAAATAATTTTTTTTTACTAAATTCATATGAAAGTAAATACGGTATTTATAACTAAAATACAATTTTTAAAATTTTTGTCTGTTTGCCTGTCTGTCTGTCTGTCTGTTTGTTCCGGCTAATCTCCGAAACTGCTGGACCGATTTTGACGGGACTTTCACTGGCAGATAGCTGATTTGATAAGGAGTAACTTAGGATACTTTTATTTTAGAAAAATAATTAGGGTTCCGCGCAAAAACATAAAAACCCTAAAACGCGAACGAAGTCGCGGGGAACAGTTTAACATAAAGGTAATACCTGTATCAATTAGAAAAGCCGAAATCCAGTAAACGTTGCCTAATTCGAGAAACTATTTGTAGAATTATTCTGAGCTTAACTGACCCCTTAAATTAACCTTTAAACCGCAGTATCTACTCGATACCTTCGTATGTAAAATGATCGCTTGTAAATTTATAGTTTGATGATTGCTACTAACCCATCAATAACTTGCTGTGGGATGTAGTTATTTAAAAAAGGTATTTATTTAAAGGAAACTTACAATAGAACAAACCACAGTTGTCGAAGACTTTTTTTAATTAATATTATACCACTTTTCTAAAAAGAAAGATTTCAGAATTGGGGATATGGAAGCTCGTAGACATACCCTATTGGAACTTCTGCTGACCTCTTATGCGGACGGATATCAAGTCTTTGTCGAAGTCTAGCACGAATGGGTCGGCTCGACCGGTGAAAGACCACGCTCTTACAGAATACCAGCGTAAAATGGCAGCTTGACACTGCTGTGTTCCGTATGGTGAGTATAGAGAACCGGAGACCCATTTTCTTGAAAAGAGGCATTCCATATTTGTCCTCAGGGGTGACAAAGCATCTACTTTTTGTTTCTTTATTGAGGATAAGTGTAGATGAGAATATGTCTATGGGTCACAGCAACCACATACTATCAGGTGGACTGTGTGCTCGTTTGTCACCCTATCCTATAAAAAATGACCTTGGCAAGACGTACAGCAAAATGAACCTTGAGTAAGGCGCTTAATGGGTGGAAAAATAGTGGATGAAACTTTTAATTTTGGTATTAAGAGGACATTCTAGAGGTTACATTGAGTTTGTGATTTTCCTTAGTACTTTCGATAGGGTCAAAAAACTATATTTTAAAAGTCTTTACTTGGTAGAGCCATGCTGCAGCTATATCTGTATATATGGTTGTAGCACGAATAGGTCGGCTCTACCGGGGAAGGGCGACGCTCTCACAGAATACCAGAGTAAAATAGCAGGTTAAAGCTGCTTTCTTTGTATGGTCAGTGTAGAGAACCGGAGACACATTTTACTAGAAACGAGGCATTCCATCTTAGTATACACGGGTTATAACGCATCCACATATTGATTCGTAAATGTAGATGTCTATGGGCCACAGTATCCACTTACTATCATGTATACAATGTGCTCGTTTGTCACCCTTATTCTCTAAAAAGGTAAGAGACGGCTTCAAATACCTAAAAAAATTAAAATAATTTTCACATAATAGCTTCCAAATTCGTTTATTATTTTTAGATCTTTAAAACTGGCTTTTACTTTTTAATAAAATATTAGTTTTCTGTCTAAAAGTGAATCTAGGTTAGTTTTAAATCAGAACATATGTAGCAATGTATATGTACAATGCTATTATTATTATTTTTTCAAGAAGGAAAGGTTAACGAGCATACGGCTCACCTGAGTGAGTAAGGTAAGAGGGAAAGTAAGGGAAAGTTCAAGAAAAGATAGCCTATCCTTTTTAAAAGGCCGGCAACGCATCTGCAATTCCCCTGGTTCCCATGGAGTTGCAGTTGTTCATGGGCGGCGGTAGTCTCTTACCATCAGGTGAGCCGCATGCTCGTTAGCCCCCTCTCCTATAAAAAGGTGAGTGTAAATGAATCAATACAATTAAATGAATTATTAAATATATATTAACTTTAGCCCACAGAAATGACAACGTACATGGGAATGAAGTGATCGTTACCGTGCTGTTATTAAATGTTTTCAAATTTAATTGTACAACATGTTGTATTGTAAATTATTGTTAAATAATAGACCTGTTATGTTTCTCGCTGGTTCTTTCTAGGAAAGAGGTTCATCGGTTTCCAAACCAGTGGTAAAAGCATAAATGATTCTCAGTAAACATTCGTATAAACTATATTGAATAAAAAATATTCTATTCTGTTCTAAAATGATGTAAATAAACTATCCGATCCAGCAGACGTTGTATGTATTCATGTGCTTTTTATAGAAGAAGTGAAATCATAGATATTGTTGCTGGTAAGAAATAACGTCAGGGATTCTCAGAAAGCCAACAGAACATCAGCCAAAACGTTGTCCGTAGTGCTACAGAAACACGCGGTTTTATATACGGGGTGCAATCATAGATTTTGCTACCAGTGTATTTTTTATTGGTTTCGCTGACTTTTCACTACTACCTTGTCCACCAAGCTTTTAGTCAAGTTGTTCAGAAGTTGCATGATCACTAACCGAAGCTCCAACGATTATACTTATACCGCTATAATCTTTATATATACAATTCTTCTGAACGTGTGTTTCTTACTCCTTCTATACGGCTGGGCCGATATTGATGATTTTTGTGTGCTTTTATTAAAAACGTATTCAAATTAACTCGATCAAGAAAGAAACCGTCATTAAATCGTTAGTAGTTTTAAATTATAAGCGCACTTGCAGTCATAGCTTTTCACTTTCTATCGATCACTGGTAAGTACTGTCGCCATTAAGCATTTTGTAAAATTAATATAGACTAACTGAACCCTGTACTTTTTTGTAAGCCATACTTTTTTTAAATCTAGAAAAAATGTGAAAACGTTGTATTGCAGCAACAATAACCATACTAAACTTAATGTATTACTTGCGTGTCTGTACATCGTCAACATTTCCAATCCAGTTGCTAAGTGTAGAGATTACGACAAATTCTCCGAACTCACGAGATCTTCTTCATTATTATAATTCTTGAGAGGATATCTCTTAGTCCATACAAATGAATTTTTTTCGTCCTAGATAATAACTCTAGAGTATATTTTTTAATGTTACAATCTATGCTAAAATTGCCATATTCTTGAGATTTTTTTCATAATTTTATTATTTTGTTTAATCGTGTCGTAGGTAAATGTTATCGGTTTCACAATTATTATGATTGTTTTTCTTTTATAGGAGAGGGGGCAAACGAGCATGCGGCTCACCTGATGGTAAGTAACTACCGCAGCCCATGAACAACCGCAACAGCAGGGGAATTGCAGATGCGTTGCCGGCCTTTTAAAAAAGAGTAGGCTCTTTTCTTGAAGGTCCCTAAGTCGTATCGGTCCGGAAAAATCGCTGATGGTAATCGATTCTACAAGGAAGTCGTGCGAGGAAGAAAACATCTTCTAAATCGCACAGTGGTGGACCGCCAATCATCCAGATGGTGTGGATGATATCGGGAGTTCTGCCACGATGTGTGTTCGTGAAATTTGGCGGCTGGGATTAATCCGAACAATTCCTCAGAGCACTCCCCGTGGTAGATGCGAAAGAAAATGCAAAGGGATGCAACATCTCTTCGCAGTGCCAATGAATCGAGCCGATCGGAAAGGACTCGGTCGTCGACGATTCGAGCCGCTCTGCGCTGGATACGGTGACCTGGAAGGAGCTGGCACTGGGGAGCCCCTGGCCAGAGATGGGAACATTATTCCATATGAGGCCGAACCTGCGCCTTGTAAAGTTGCAGGTGGTGTGCCGGCATGAAATACTGTCTCACTCTGCTGAGCACGCCAAGTTTTTTAGAGGCCAATTTAGCCTTCTCTTCCAAGTGACCACGAAACTGCACGTCACTCGATATGTCGACTACGAGGATTCCGACACTAGCTGAGGCAAGAAAGGGAGTGCCTTGAAACTGAGGAGATACGACAAAGGGGTTATTTTATCATTCATGTTGTACAAATATAAAAAAAACGGTAGGTATATTCTAAAATTACTTAAAACGATAATTTTTACCACCGTTATCAAGCATTGAGCAAACAAATTTAAAAATAAAAAACGTACCGACATGGCCACAAGCTCTCTTATATTGTTCTTTTAAAAATATTTTAGCGATCCAGTTTTGAAGGACGAAACAGAGAATTGCATAATGAACACTGTCAATTTTTCATATGTAACCAGTTCCTTTCACTCTATATCATTTCGTGGGTGTCGTAAGAATCGAGAGAAGGAATTTAAAACTGAAGCTGCAGCATAAATCTCCTAGTAATGTCTAAAAAAAAACACTACGGTTGCCAATTCGCTTGCCAAGCGTGACAACTGTTGCTTATATTTTCCCTATGGGGCAATCTATGGGGGAGACCAATAGTCATAAGTGGACTTAGGTCAGTGATAGGCTGTAATGATGTCGATGATGATAAACAGTCCTAACTGCAGTTGTCTCCCTCAGTTATCTAGCTCCATTAAAAAACCTATTCTTCAAATATCTTGCTGCTCCGATATCCTCTTAAAGCTTCTGATTTTTTTTATTTATAGAATAATGGTGACAAACGAGCACAAAATCCACCAGATGGTAAGTGTAAGTACTATCTTCGTTTGCTAATTAAAATGCACATGCGTTGTCAGCCGTGAGGTCTAAGATAGAATTCCTCTTTTCCAGTAAAAAGGGTTTCCAGTTCTCTACACTCACCATACGAAACACAGAAGTATTAAGCTGCTATTTTACGCATAGAATATGTGAGAGCGTGGTTCTTTCCCAGTCAAGCCGACCCATTTGAGCTACAACTATACTATTAATATAAATTTTAGTTGGACTGGTCATCAATAAAAATAAATGTACTTATGTTTTGAAATATCACTATTTACATTATATAAGCAACACAAATACGAGTATCATAAAGCAATCTGCAATTTCATCACCAACGGACACACTTAATCGTGCAATAAACCAGTCCCTTCCCTACGTTGAAATGTGAGACGGATTATGTTCCGGTGACCAATGGATCCTGGATGGGTTTGGCAAGATTGTTAACGAGTAAAAATAGATGTAATGGCTCTATAACTTAACGTTCATAATGTTTTATTACAAAGGGCATTAAGGAACATTAAAAAAGTTATAGGCGATAAGGTATGTAGTGGCAGTGTAAGAATTCAATAATACCTTCCTCTGGGTGATGTAAAAGTTAACAGAGGGAAATAAACCAGGAAGGGGGTAGTAGCGTCTTCTTAATAAAAAAAACAAAAAACTTTAGCCACTGCTGGTGTTCTGGCACTGACTTAGCTTAAAAAAAAACTTTTTTCACACTTATCATTTACGTCGTGGTAGAGCCACGCTGCTGTCTTTCAAGTGGTGAGTGTAGGTAAATGGATACTCCTTTACTGATAACAAGGCATTCTATCTTAGTATTCAGGAGTGGCAACGCATTTGCACGTGGTAGAGCCATGCTGCAGCTATATTAGTAGTATAGTCAGCGTAAAATAGCAGCTTAACACTGCTGTGTTTCGTATGGTGTATGTAGAGAACCGGAGTCCTTACGGGTGACATCGCATCTGCATTTTTATTCTTTATTGAGGATAGAAGTAGATGTCTATGGATCACAGCAACCACTTACCATCAGGTGGACTATGTGCACGTTCGTCACCCTATCCTATAAAAAAAATCATAAACGATTGATGTAATCTTAGATGTCTATGGGCTACTGTATACACTTACCATATGGTGGATTGTGTGCACGTTTATCAAATCAGGTTTTGATTTGATAAACGTGCCATAATTTAAAATTAAATAAAAATAAGCCAAAGCAGGGAAAAATCTACTAGAATAAGCAGGGAATTTGGGAGCATTTATGAACCCGAGACCGCTTTTATTATTCACATTATCAAGGCATTCTCTTAGTCTTTAGGGCTGACTAATCATCTGCAAATTACCATCGGTTACACAAAGTGTAGGTAAACATACACGGACAAATTTTGTTTTTTAATAAGTATAAATTATTCTTTCATTACATTTCTTTTGTGAATATTAAACGGATAATAATTAAACTGCAACCCCACATAATGCCAAATTTTACACAATATTTAGCTATTAAGGATGATAATTTAGCATTAAATAATCTAACACAGTGGCTCGAAGCCCTTTGTAATCGATGTAAATCCATTCGCTTTCTGCACCAAAAGTACTAGATTTTTCCCATATAATATGAACGAGGAAATGAAGTTAACGAGTAAACTTATTTCTTTATATATTCTCCTTTAAACGGTATATTTTATAGCAGACTAACAAAAAATCTAGACCAGAACACATTGCATATTTCAAATGTCTTCGAAACTAAACCGAAACCCAATGCTCAACTTATTGTAAGAACGAGCACTCACGCATACATCTGCATCATCATTTTGCACCTGTAATCATTTTGGTTTTTCAATATGGTTCTTAATTATGTGGTGAGACACAAATATCCGATCCGATCGCAATCAGACGAGAAGACAGCACAACATAAGCCCGATTGTTAGTCTGCTGATCGCCTTTATGTAAGCCCTACGCTTCTAAATTTCAACGAAATTGAAAAAGGAGAAGGTACCAGTCAATTCATAACTTTATTCTCGGTGAATCGATTTCAGTGAATCATTTTTTAATTTGATTACTCATAAAATAAATATTTTATAAATACTTTCCCTGTATAAATTTGATCTAGGTCCGACCAATTATTTTTGAGATTTCCTTAAGTGTTCTGTCATCTTTCTTTATAGATAGTCTGAATTCATGGCAAAACGAGTACGGCTTGAAATACTTTACAGTTAAAATTAGCTATAATTAATCACGTTACATGCTATAAAGTTTTTAAATGAAAGGAATAATTTAAAGCGTTGCAAAATTCTAGGTTAGTTGTAAACTTTTCAAGTAGCATGCAGGGCGTGCGGACTGAACCGCACTTGCACGCGATGTACAAATAAGTTATTGGGTTCTTCGTAAAGTCTGATCAACGCTCGCTACTTTTTGAACAACAATTTTATGTTGGTAATTGCAAAATTTTATTTCTGCTTTTTTATCTTTGAATTTGGTGTGATTAAAGGATCTCGCATGTTTTATTGTATAGTTTAGTGTAATGTAGACTTATGATTTTAAGTAAATAAAGCACTTAAGTAATAATATAATTAAAAAAAATTACTAATACAGCCATTGATCATGATGTGTGATGATCATGATAATTATTTCATTTTATTCTGGTGATCTTGATCAGGATACTAGAGTAAAGTTATCATATTATTATACTGTCATCGCTACTTGACACGAATGCACATTTTAAAGTACATCGACCGTCTACAAGTTGTTGAGAAGTACATTTTTTATAGAAGACGGGGCAAACGAGCATGTGGCTCACCTGATGGTAAATGACTACCCCCGCCCATGAATAACCGCAACACCAGGAAAATTGCATTACCGGCCTTTTAGAAAGGTGTAGGCTCTTTTCTGGAAGGTCTCTAAATCGTATCGGTCAGGAAAAATCGCTGGTGGTAATTGATTCCACAAGGAAGTTGTGCGAGGGAGAAAATTTCTTCTAAATTGCACAGTGGTGGACCGCCAATCATCCAGATGGTATGGATGTTATCGTGAGTTATGTCGCGATGTGATATGGTGAAATTGAGTGGCTGGAATTAGTCCGAACAATTCCTCAGAGCACTATCCGTGATAGATACGATAAAACACGGAAAGAAATGCAACATCTCTACGCAGCGCCAGTGAATTGAGCCGATTTCTGCGCTGGATGCGGTCAAGTTGAAGGAGCTGGCACTGGCGTGCCCCGGCCCAGAGATGGGAACAACCTGCTACCTCCCATGGCCCCACCACAATCTCGAGAGATGTACGCGGTACTTTTTTAGGGATTTTTCCCGCGTGCACTTTCTTGACTGTCTACAAGTTCTTTAATCTATTCCTTGTCCCGAATTGTCACTCTCCCTTTTTGGGCTGAACGAACACACAACGCCTTCGGTTCCTGGCAGACTTCTTACTTGTTTTTCCATGGCTGTTCTCCGCGCATGCTAACCATTCGCAAACTCCCGCAGCCGGCCACATCTCTCCTTACCGTCCACGAGGTCCGGGTAGTAAACCGGATCCACTCTTCTACCATTCTGTTAGTCATTAGTTCTGCAGCATATGCTGTAAAAAAGATTAGAAGTCTAACCAGTGTTGAAACAGCTAGACTAGTTTACTTCAGCTGCTTCCATAGCATAATGTCGTATGGTATTTTGCTATGGGGACACGCAGCTGACACTGAAATTATATTTGTTTTGCAGAAGAGGGCCATAAGAGCAATTTATGATTTAAAGCCTAAAGAGTCGCTGCGACAAAAATTTAAGGAAATTAATATATTAACTTTGGCCTCTCAATACATTTATGAAAATGTAATGTACGTACACAAAAATAAAAGTAGTTTTATAAAAATAAGTGATATTCATTCTGTAAATACTAGGAACAGACACAAGCTAGTAGTACCAGTTACTCGACTCCATCGAGTCAGTAATTCATTCTTGGGGCGATGTATACGCTTTTACAACAAAATTCCAGAAAATATACAAAGTTTGGCCTGTTCAAAGTTCAAAAACTTTATTAAACTAAGTTTGTATAAAAAGGGTTATTATAATATTAAGGAATTTATGGATGATAATAACCCCTGGAAATGAGGTGATCGCTACCAAGCTATTTCTAATTTGTTGTGTTGTTAATTTGTGTAACATCATGATTGTAAGCTGTTATTTAAAAAAAAAGTCCCGCTGGGTTTCTTGCTGGTTCTTCCCAGGACAGAGGTTTTTTCCGAACCAGTGGTAATTAAACAAAAGAGTGACTTTCAATAAGTATTATTTATAATCTATATTGAATAAAAAAGTTTCTGTTTCTGTTTCTATTCTGTCCATCATCTTACATCTCAGTCATACAACTCGCACTCCCATAGAACGTGATGCCTATCCTCATAACCAATTTCATATCATGCAGCCTCTTTAGAAAACATTCATGCCTACTGAGCATCTGCGAGACTTGATAATCCGGCACGACCCAATTTGCATTGAGCCGCGCCGACACATCCGGGAAGAAGCAGAATAATTCTCTTCCATTCGTCTCATTCTTCCATCTCTCTTGCCATACATTCATGACATCCACCCAAATCTCGCACGTACGCCTGCTCAACTCCCCATTTCCCGCTTCCGCACGCGCAAGATCAATCCCACCAGCACGTGTCACCTCCAAGTCAGCCGGAAGGACGCCGGCTAACACTGGAAGTGCCGCAGTGCTGATAATCCTGTAACTCTTAGTCAACAAAACGAGTGAGGACCTCTGTGATCTGAGCAGTGTTGTACGCACCGTATAATTCCCTACCCAATCGACCCAGACAGCCGCTGTATGAGTTACTATAGGAACATATGTTCCGTTATACAAAACGCGAAGAGCCGGAAAACGAATGCCCTAGGAGGATGCCGACACCCGAGACATCTTGCCGAAGCATCTCCCGGCCCTATCTCCCATGTCCTTCGCATGTTTAATAAAAGACTCACTATTGTCTAGCGTAACGCCCAATACTTTAGTCGACTCTACGCTTTTCATTGAGTTGCCTCCCATCCTTATTACAGGTGGTCGCAAGAATCTGCCCTAGAGAGTCATTGTGCATGATTTTGTGGTGGAAATGGAGAGACGGTTCTTTTCCCCCCAGGACTCAACCAGCTCCAGTGCAGACTTGGCCGTTGCCTCTAT
Source organism: Parnassius mnemosyne (assembly GCA_963668995.1). Classification (NCBI taxonomy): domain Eukaryota; kingdom Metazoa; phylum Arthropoda; class Insecta; order Lepidoptera; family Papilionidae; genus Parnassius; species Parnassius mnemosyne. Next base: position 4,194,119 of record CAVLGL010000001.1, on the reverse strand, counting down.
ATCAGCCCTAGAGTCCGCCTTAATCAAGAGCATTACATCATCTACATACACAATCATCTTCGCATTGGCAGGGAATGGTAGCCTCAACAAATCATCCAGCAGCAAATTCCATAGGGTCGGTCCTAAGACCGATCCCTGCGAGCAGCCAATGGTCGAGCGTTTTCATTCTACACATTCGCCGACAAAGACACCCGTCTGTTGGTAAAGTCTACTAAATTTCGATAGATGTTATGTAAGATCTCGCCCTGTTTGGCCTTCAATAGTATCATCGGCCACCATGCATTGCCAAATGCCCCCGATAAATCTAAAAAGACGGCCTGTACATACTTGCGCTGCGACTCGCTCGCAGTATGAAGCACGTCTTGCAGCGCCCTGACATTGGACTGGCCTGGCGAAAACATGTGCTCGTAGTCTGATATGCCCCTCATTAAGCTCGGGGTACATCTGAGAAAAACCCGTTCTAATATTTTCCCAAAAATGGGAAGGAGCGTAATTGGGCGATACGCCTTGGGGTCAGTCAATGCCCTGCCATTTCCTTTCGGAATCACTACCAGCCGTCCATTCGTCCGTACATCCTGGAAAACTCCCTCTTCCACACACTTACTATACACCCAGTGAAATTCCCTAGGTGCAGCTCTTCACACATTCTTAAACACTTTTGCACTAATCCCGTCCAGTCCCGGAGCAGTGTTGGGCGACGCCCTGACTATACCCTCCAATGGTTGCGGGAACGGCAGCTGATCCAGATGGAGTGAAGGCGACCATAAGACGCACCCGCCCATGAAACTCAGTGTCCTTGGACAAATCATCGTCCGGACACAGAGCCCCTAGCAGGTTCCGCATGGCCTCCCTCAACCCTCGCCCCCGAATGTCGCTCCGCGTACTCGATAGAGTTAATGATATTACTCGGAGGACGATACCTCCTGCTATAAATTTGTCCCCATGGGTCAGCATTTCCCATCTCCGACATTTTCCTAAAATGGGCCAGCTCCGTATTCCCCACCAACTGTCTATATACACTATGGAAACGTTCCATGGCTCATTCCTCAGACCTGCCTCCCTTTTTTCTAGTCTTTTGCCATGCCCTTCTCACATTAAATACTTTCTACCTCATTCTGTCAAGTTCGGGCGTCTATCACTCGTAGCCGACCTCCTGTCTAGGGCGCGCACTCCCCAGGACATCTTCATCACGCAAATCGAACCACAATGTCCGTGAACTGCGCACAAAGACGGTCAGCCCGCTGTCTAACTTTTTAAAGCATTCATTCGTACATGAATAGTTCCACGAAAGAAGCCCCAATGCACCCCCCGATCCCGAAAACGGGCAGGCACCTCCACCAGCCCCGTGAGCCTCACATGTGGTACTCCTCCAACTTTGTAAATTATGAGCCGATGGTCACTCGAGCTGACCCAATCCAGGACTCGCCACCCTGTAATCGGGACAGAGGAAAGAGTGAGGTCAATGTTTGACTCACCCATTGCATCTGAAAAGGTGCTCGGTTGGCCTCATGGCCCCTACCTATGAGTTGTTCAGCCTCACTGAACCAGAGTGTCGAGTGCGCGTTGCAATCCACTCCAATTACAACGCGCTTGCCTTTCAAATGGTCAAGTGCGGTCTCTAGATGTTGCAGGTGATGGTCGATATTGTGGCTATATTTAAAATATGCTGAGACGACGTAGAGAGCATACTTTTCCACATGGCACACCACACAATAGGGGTTACTTAGTTGAGGCTGTCCAGCAACAGCTATATTAACGTTGGAGACCTTGATACTGACCTGCGGTCCCTCGCCGAACTGCATTAATTCCTGCACCTGCGGCCACTGTTCCTGGACTAGGAAAATATCCAAATCCAGGTCCCTCGCATGTGTTGGAAGCTCCTTGGTATCCATCTCGCCACGCCCAAAATTGACCTGTTCTATTGTTAAATAATTTTTAACCGTCATATTGTGTGGTATTGACCGCCCTCTCCTCTGCGTACACCCTAGCCGGGCACGTCTTCGCCATCGTGGCATGGTTCCTTGCGCTCGGCTTGCCAAACCTGCGGCAAGTAGCACAGCAAGTCTCGGTTGACTTGCAGGCCTCTCTGCTGTAGCCCTCTTCATCACATCTGCCACATCTTTCCTCCTTTGCCCTGCATTATTTAGCAGGGTGTCTGTATTGCTGGCATCGCTGGCAGCAGGTGACATCTATGAAATCACAAGGCTCGACCACGTCCTGCCCTATGTACAGTCTGTACCTGGCAGTCAGCACATCCCGCAGCGCAGGGGTGCACTGTATCACCACCGTGGTCCTTCTGCTCCCCTTCCAAGATTTCTTGAATGCGATTTTACACTGCTTCCTCAGCTTCTCCAGGGTCCACTTTTCGTCTTCGCCAAAGTTGTGGTCGTGAAGAGCCGGCAGGATTTCCTCTGACTTCACATCGTCTTCGAAGCCACGCAACGCAACTATTGGCTGGCGCTTTCTAGGCTCTGCAACCCTAAGTGAAGGTGGTGCTGCAGTCCTCAGTTTTTGTGTTGACTCTTGGGACGTGGTCTGGACCACTACCCCAGCATTTCCTGTCTTTCTCAGCTTAGAGACTTGTATGTTGATCTACGAAGGCTTTATTGCCTTTTTTAACTCTGCTTTAGTGTCGTCTGCCGTCCTTAGGTGCTTTTGCTCTTCGGCTGGGTAAAATTCAAGGACCGGACCAGACTTCTCCGGGATTGGCTTGGCAGCAACGCCCATTGGCATCCTTAATACTGCCGCAAATGTTGGACCAGCGGCTGGGGCATGGGCACCGTCTCCTGAGGGTATACGCGCGGCCACCTGGCGTGCCAGCTTCGCTTCTGCTTCCGATCTGTCCACTCGGCTCTGCATAGCGCAAGCTGAGCCTCCATCACATGAACCTGCATCGCCGCTACCATTGCGATCATGTCCTGCCCGATCACCGAAACTTTATTAAATTCCGTTTTATTTAGTTTTGATCCCGGACAAGAGACGATGCCCATAATTGTGTTTACAGCCGCTCGTATGTGCTCTATTATTTCCAAGAGCGTAGCCTTGGAAGCATCAAAGTCCTCCTTCATGGTCTCCAGGTCCTCCTCCTCCAGCGCTAGCCTAATTAGTTCTGCAGGGGCTGCAACTGGGGCCGTAGTCCCTGCTTTCTTCTTTACTTTCCAGAGATGAGAACAGTATTTCATGTGAGGCTGAACTTGCGCTTTGTATAGTTGCAAGCGATGTGCCGGCATGAATTACTGTATCGCTCTACTGAGCACGCCAAGCTTTTTAGAGGCCAATATGGTCTTCCCTTCCAAGTGACCATGAAACTGCACACTATTCAATATGTCGACGACGAGGATTCCAATGCTATCTGAGGCAGCAAGATGAGTGCCTTGAAACTGAGAAGAAACGAAAAAGGGGTTCTTTTTAACTGGTAACTTGTGTCTTCTGGGAATTGAACTGGACTAGACTTCGCGTCGCCCCCAATCCGATACTTTGTTCAACAAAGACTCGACTTCAGACATAACTTTGTCCCGATACTCGGCGACGTTTTCCCGAGAAATTAAGGCACGGCCGGTGTATAAGGCATCATCAGTGCTGTTGTCTGCATATCAATGAATGTTACCAGCTTGAAACAAATCATTGATATGCAAAAGAAACAGTGTTTGTTGAGCACGCAGCCTTGTGGAACACCAGCGTTAATAGGCTTAAAATCAGAGCATGCTTCGTCTACTACGACCTGGATGCTCTGATCAGCAAGGAGACTGGTGATCCAATTGCACAATTTCTCGGGAAGCCCATAGAAAGGGAGCTTCGAAAGAAACGCTTTGTGCCAGACCCAATTGAAGGCCTTTGCTATGTCCAAGCTAACGGCCAACGCCTCCTCCTTGGACTCTACTGCCTCTGCCCATCTATGAGTCAGGTAGACCAAAAGATCACCAGCTGATCGACTCCGACGAAAACCGTATTGGCGGTCACTAATCAGCTGCTGATCCTCAAGGTACCTCATGAGCTGGCAGGCCATAGGCGATAGGCCTGTATTATATTAAAAGATTCCGTTATATAGATAAATAAATAGATACACGCAAATCTAATAAATTGCGATATTTATTTTGTCAAGCTTGAAGATATAAATAAGTGACTTAGATATTCGTTTTCAGTTCATCTTATTTGCAAGAACTTTTTGATCTTAGATTAATGTTATATGCTCCTTATTACAATCAGTGCTGATGAGTAAATTGGTTAAGTAAATAAAAAAAAATAAAGGAAGAAAGGTGTTTAAATTAAAGTTATAGTTACAGTCTATATAATGTTGTCCCACTGCTGAGCACAGGCATCCTTTCATTTCTGAGAGGGTGTTATGGCAAGGAAGTGTCCGCCGCGCTGCCTCAATGCGTGTTGGCGAACGTGAAGTTGTCTTCGAAATATATATTTTTTTCTTATTTCTTAGACATACAGATCATTCAGACACTTCCTTTTGCGTTGCTCGCGTACAGTGAAATTTACAGCGAGTGCTAACCATTTGAGCTACCACGGCTGCTAGGATCGTGTTTAGTAGCAAATAATTAAAAATAAAAATGAAACATTTACCACATTAAGTGTCGGAGGGAGTCAGAGTTTGTGTCAGATACACTTAACTAATTATGATTTCAAATACACACCTGCGGCTTATAAGCCTTTAAAATACTTAAGAATATAATCTCAGGTCTTTTAACGACTAGTTCATGCGGCCTAGATCATAAGACATGCTTTATATTTTAATTGCGTACATTGCTACTGAAAAATATAAAATATAATAATAATAATGGAATGTCCTTCAGATCAAATTTCGGCCACGGCAACCAATCTCAAGACTAGCCATCTATACTGAACAAGATTATAGACCCCTAGTGTGTGCATTAGCACTCTCTATTTCCTCACTCTATTAGTCCAATGGGACAGTAATTCGACACGACTGTAGAGAGATTAGTCGCAGCACTAACTCCTTTACGTCCTTTACGTGGCTGACAAACATCGCCAAATAGCTGACTCTACTTAACTGAGAATTTCCAAAAACTAATTTTGGCTTGACCCGGGATTTGAACCCGGGACTTCACCATCAGCAATCGAAGTTACGACCACTAGACCATTGATGCAGTCGGAAATATATCGTAAATATTAATAAAGTAGTAGGCGGTGTAACAACAAAGATCTTTGATAGCACTTTGAACCGTATTTTGACAATCGATGGATCTATTACACACCAAGAAATTACAACACGATAACTCAGTACGAATCCCCAAAGTTTGAAACCACATATTTAAAGGAAGCCGGTAATTTTCGGATGAAATGCTTGTATGAGACTTGGAGAAAATTCGGGCAACGTTGTTTCTTGTTCATATGTGTGGTTATAAGTGGTTGTTTGAGATCAATGACAATGGTTAGTGAAGGTTTAAATACTTTTAAATAATGTGATGTTTTCTTTACGTTTTTCTTTTTTTCATTTATCTTTAGGTTTTCTTTAATTCCTTTAAATAAGTATAGCATTTTACACACATTTTGCATATAAATAAACGTCAGTGTCGCGCGCCACGATTAATACATGGCGACACTAGTTACCACTAGCGCCCTCTAGTATCGAGTAGCAGAACTAGGAGAGTCAAGAACTATCTAGAAATATCCAGAATAACACCGTTTCGTGGCGGTATAGGAATATCAACTATCTCATTTCATCCAGCGAGCGCCGTAAGAGGCGATAGATAGAAAATTAACCAGGAGATGGGTAGTACTTCACGACAACAGCTAAATTAAAAAAAAACTGTGGTTGTCAACCCGCTTGCCAAACGTGACATCTATGGCAAATATATCTCCCAGAGGTAATCTATAGAGGGGGCCTATGTTCAGCAGTGGACTTTTGAAAAGCTGTTATGGTAATGGTAAACGTCAATATTCAATTTTTTATAGAATAATGGTAACAAACGAGCACACAGGCCATGATTCTATCTTAGTCGTCAGGGATTAAGATTCCTCGTTTCCAATAAAAAGAGTCTCCGGTTCCCTACACTAATCATACAAAACTTAGCAGAATTAAATTGTTATTTCAGGCAGGTATTCTGTGAGAGCATGTTCCTTCCTCGGTGAAGCTTTTGTACTACACTCATAATATTGCTGCAGCGTGGCTCTACCACGTTGAATAGAAGATACCTTTAGATCATATTAATACTTTTTCTGTTCGAGATCAAGTTTGTGACGACGTTTAAGCACATTGCGAACAATTTTGAACTCGGGCTATGGCCTAGGACACCAATCTACGAGTACAAGTGAAACGTTAACATGTAACTGTACGTAAAAATGGCTAACAAGTAAATAAGTATTACAAAATTAAACTATTTTATAACTACAATATCATTAATATTACTTTTAATTAATAATTTTCATCCTCACCGTGGCAGAGGCTCTTGCCCAGCTGTGAACTTCTATGGGTTGATGAAAAATAAACTATAAAAATAAATAAAATTGACGTGTCTGTTTGTAATGTTAAAATATCAGCTTTTTACTAAATGCATATGAAAGTATATACGGTACTAATAACAAAAATAAAACAATTTTTTACATTTTTGTCTGTCTGTCTGTTTGTTCCGGCTAATCTCCGAAACGGCTGAACCGATTTCGACGAAAAAGTATCACGGTTCCGCGCAAATAATTAAAACCCTTGAAATCGTAGTAAATTCTACGCGGGCGAAGTCGCGAGGGACAGCTAGAATGTAATAAATGCGCAAATATTATGGATATCGTTCGGCGCTTCTACCGTAGGTAACGAGACAGGCTACTTCCGAATATGCTCGAAAGATTTGCACCTTTGCTAACTAGCGGTATTACCATACAGTACTTAATCTAAATGTAACTCGGTGGTAGGCTTCCCAAGTGCAAATGCTGCAGGCACTGCTGTATTGCAGTCTAATCTGAAGGATATATAGAGCAAGTTGAATTTTTATTAATTTTATTTATTTATTTACTAGCTGTTCCCTGCGACTTCGCCTGCGTGTAATTTAGGGTTTTAATTATATTTCGCAGAACCCTAATTACTTTGCTTAAATATAAGTAACCTAAGTTACTCCTTAGAACATGAGCTATCTGCCAGTAAAAGTCCCGTCGAAATCGGTCCAGCCGTTTCGGATATTAGCCGGAACAAACAGACAGACAGACAAAATTTTTAAAAATTGTGTTTTTTTATAAGTACCATATATTCATTCACATGCATTTAGTAAAAAGCTGTTATTTTAACATTACAAACAGACATTTCAATTTTATTTATTTGTATATATTTTTATATTTGTATATATATATATATATATATATATATATATATATATATATATATATATATATATATATATATATATAGTAATAATATGAAGAATCTAATTCTTTAATCGTTATACCAATCATGATTCTAACGAAACCTTCTTACGTTTACGAAGGGCTGTTGAAAATCAGGAATCAAATAACGTAATTCACACCGAAAGATTCATAACCATTCATGTTAAAGTAGTTCCCTGTTATTGATATAGGACTGAACACTGACTAGTTTTATCGTGTTTTTAAAAGTCAAGATATATAGGAAATAATATATTGATAATAATTTTACTATTTCATGGTAAAAATAATATTTTTTTCAACGTTTATTACAGCCCAGCATAGCTCAACTACTGATAGAATATCTCGCCTAACAGACGGGGTGCCACCCCGTCTGTTAGGCGTTGCAGTTTTTTTATTATTGTTTTGATCGTTATCGCTTCCCATCTCCTGTCTCGATTTTCTGTACTATTAGGTTAGAGCTTGGAGTATTTTAAAATCACTTATATTAACTTTTTTATTTTTTTTTCGTTTTATTTCTTCAATTGGCTTGCCGGTCATGAGCGTCCTAAATCCTGTAAAAAATATATTTTTTTTCATTATAGCGTAATACATAATAATAAACTTAAAGCTACAGATTTGGGGTTTACAACTTTTTGCTATTCAATAATTTGCACGGTATCGGCTGTCACAGCAGTTAAATTTTGCTTGCATTTTATTTTTTAGTTTTGTTAAAATAAAATCCATTCTGATCTTTCCTTGTGGTTAACCGCTGGCATATGGAGCGGTTTCAAAGACAATGAGACACACTTAGACGATGTGTGTCACTAATAAGTTATTGTGCTAGCTCGAGTGCTGACCTCTCGCAATGTACAAAATCTTTTGACAGATAATATATATCGCAAACCAGTACGCCAGTTAGTAAATATTCCAAATTCAAGTCCATATTTATTCTTTTGTTTTCGCTTAGATTTTCACAATATTCGATGTTATGATAAGATCGATACACATAGATTAAACTGTATTTCTTAGTACCTACAACATTTTATTGTATTATTTTACTTTTTACTGTAACACACTTGTCATCATCATATTTTGCAACTTTACAAGGCGTAGGTTTTGCCTCACATGGAATAGTGTTCCGATTTCTGAGCAGGGGCTTCCCAGTGCCAGCTTCTTCCACTTGATCGCATCCAGCGCAGAGTGGCTCGAATCGTCGACGACCGAGTTCTTTCACGACTCACTGGCAATGCGAAGATTTAAATATTTTATCGCATGTATCACATGGAGTGCTCTGAGTAATTGTTCGGACTAATTAAAGACGCTGAATTTCACGATATCACATCGCGACAAAACTCGCGATACCATCCATACCATCTAGATGATTGGCGGCCCACCACTGTGTGATTTAGAAGAAGTTTTCTTCCCACTCCTTTTTAAAAGGCCGACAACGCATCTGCAATTCCCCTAGTGTTGCAGTTGTTCATGTTTGCCCTCTCTCCTATAAAAAAAATCCACTGGATCAATACTAAAGTAAATAAACATAAAAACTATTGGGTATAATACCAATACTAGATGTTTTTACTACTTTCAAAAACCAGGTATTTGAAAGGGGCGAAGAGACAGCGAAGTGTGCAATAGGGGTACATCAGGAATGTATAGAACAGGTAAATGAAATTGTATACTTGGGGAATGCTTTCAGCCGGGATGGAAGATGTGATTTAGATGTGGACAGGCGTGTCGCTGCCGGGAACGAAGTCAATGGTGCCCTGACTGCGTTTCTCAAAAGGCAAGGCGTAGTGAAGAGTGCACGCCTTGCAATACATAACGCAGTGTTGGTACCGACTTTGTTATATGCCAGCGAAACCTGGGTATGCCAGAAGAAGCATAAAAGTAAGTTGTATGCAGTGCAGATGCGATCTCTTCGTAAAATGTGCGGCGTTTCCATGGCCGACCGAAAGCGAAAAGAAGAGATTCGCAATATGGCAGGTTTGAAAGATGACCTTATCACAAACATTGATAAGGGCATGCTTCGATGGTTAGGGCACATTGAGCGAATGAGTGAAGACGGATTAGCGAAGAAAATATATAGCGCGAAAGTAAATATTAAAAGGTGTCGAGGTAGACCAAGACTAACTTTCGAAGACCATGTGAGCAAATTGCTCGAAGAGGGGAGGGTCAAGAGTACTCGGATACCTAGACGTGCATGTATGAAGAAGATAATGAATCTGAAAGAAGCGAAAGAGGTATGTAAAGATCGTGACACTTGGCGATCTTTTCTCTCTGGCTACCTCGTCAGGGATTGTGCGTGAAGATAAGTAAGTAAGTAAGTTTTACTACTTTCAATACTCGTCTTTTTCGATACCCATGGAAAGCAAAGAGACGGCTCCGTTAGTTTGATCACGCACGGGACAAGTATTTGTATGGCATACAAATTGTTTTTCCGAGTCTGGATATATGTCATTGTGAAGTGTATGTATGTAAACTTCCTCCTCGATACAGGAGAAAATGCGAATGTAGGGGTGACGTTTATTTAAAAAAAAAAGTTTATGTATTCTCTTACGATGCCACAGACCACAGACGGAGAACGTAAAGAGCCTTATCATCATTCATAGTTATTACAGCTTATCATAGTCCACCGATGAACAAGAACCTCCTCCATAGACTGTTTCATATGAGGACATTTGTCATAGCTTTTTTTTTCTGCCGACTTCCAAAACGGAGACGGTACTCAATTCGTATGTATGTTTTTTTTGTTTTTTTTTTAAGTGTGTTACCTTATAACTTTGTACTGGGTGAACCGATTTGGATGATTCTTTTTTTTATATGAAAGCTGATAGTTTTCGTGTGGTCCCATATGAATTTGAACAAGGTCAGGCCAATAGTTTTTGAGTTATTCTTAAATAACTTATATTAAAGTCGGCTGTACAATAGTTTTAATTTTAATTATCGTGACTATCTTTTGTGACTATCGAGCTTAAATTCCACCTGTTGGTATGTGGCAACTGCTACCCATACATGCAACTAATTTCAGAAAAAAAGGCTTCAGATACAATGTTACCTCTGATGACTAAGATGGAATCTCTCACAGCCTGTAATTATACTAGCTATGTGTACCCTTCAAACCGGAACACTGCAGTGTAACCACTGCTGTTTGGCGGAGAAATTTTATCTGAAAAATGAATAATCAGCCTTTCAACATAAAATGAACATCATGGTAGAGCCATTCTGCAGTTACATTAGTAGTATAGTTATAGTTATAGTTTACTCGACCGGGGAAGGACCACGCTCTCACAGAATACCAGCATAAAATAGCAGCTTAACGCTGCTGTGTTTCGTATGGTGAGTGTAGAGAACCGGAGACCCTTTTTACTAGAAATGAGGCATTCCATCTTAGTCCTCACGAGTGATAACGCATCTGCATTTTGATTTGTAATCGAGGATAGATGTAGATGCCTATGGGCCGAAGCAATCACTTCAGTCAATCAATCAATCAGGTGGACTGTTTGCTCGTTTATCACCCTTATCTCATAAAAAAAAAAAGAAACAAGTACATGGTATGAGGATGTCGATGGTTAAATAAGATGAATTCTATGTGTATGGTCTAAAGCTGATCTGACTAAGAACATGAAAAATTATTACAATAAAAAGTGTGTGTACTTATGTACGCACGTAAGAAGTTATACTTCTTTAGTCTATCAAAAGAAACTTTAGAGACAATTACCCACTGAAGTTGTCGCTTTTAGGTGACAGTGTGCGCGTGCATCGTAACAACTTCATGGTGTCGTTTTTGGTGTCTGCGTGCGCGCGCATCATAAAAATTCACTCTCATCATTTTTCCTACACGCGCCAAAAGAAGTATAACTTCAAAAGGTCACATTCAACTATGGAAATTAAAACCATACTAATTTTTTATGTGTGTTTTAGTTCCTGGATGGTTTAGATTCACAATTGTACCCAGTAGGTGACACTGTTGTTGAGATCTGATTGAGACTTAATTTAACTTTAGTTCTGCACACCAAAGTATGTCATGATGTTCGCTTTTTTGATGATGTTACTTAACTATGGAAATTTTTATTGTTAATTGTAAGATTAACAGAACCTTAGGGATGGAATGGTAAGTGCAGCGGAAGAAGTGTGTGGAACAATAAAAAGAGGCAGTAGTAAAAGAAGAGATGCATGGTGGAATGATGAAGTGAAAGAAGCTGTAAAGAAGAAGAAGAAAGCATGGTTAGACTACTTGGCCTTTAGTAATGATAAGGATATGAGAGAGAAGATGAAACAAAGATATAGGCTGCAGAAAGTTCACACGAAAGCACTGATTGAGGAAGTGCGTGAAAGGTGTAGAATGGAAGCGGACGAAAGGTTGTCGCACAACTTCAAGGAGAACTCCAAACTCTTCTGGAAAGAGGTTGGAAGGACCCGAAGTGGTGCGACGGCCTTAAGAATGAACAAAGTGCTTTCGAGAACTAATGACGTCCTCTCAGAAAAATCGGACGTCATGCAGCGATGGAGCGAATTTTATAGAGAAATGTATGCGTGTGATGATCTTAGTGAGGGATCCGGGGATGACGCCGTGACTGGTACGCCAGACCCGGACCTCGATGACACTGAGGTCATCAGGATGAAAGAGATTGAACGTGCGATTCGAAGTTTGAAATGTGGTAAGGCTGCGGGACTAGACAGAGTTACTGCTGAAATGGTCAAGTATGGTGGGCCTCGCGTCTGGGACAGCTTTCATCTGCTGTGCAATTTGTGCTGGCGGACGGGGGATGTCCCGGATGATTGGCGATCCGCAGTCATTGTGCCTTTATATAAAGGTAAAGGTTCACATTTTGACTGCGGGTGCTATCGGGCGATCAGCTTGACCAGTTTAGCAAGTAAAGTTTACTCGAAGGTTTTGACACGTAGGATGCAAGAGAAATCGGAAAGATTTCTATGGGAGGCACAATGCGGATTTAGACCTGGAAGAGGATGTACGGATCAAATGTTTTCTCTCCGCATGATCACGGAGAAGCTTCTGGCTGCTAACCAAAAGATTTTCTGTGATTTTGTGGATCTTGAGAAAGCATTTGATAAGGTTGTAAGGAAGAAAATGTGGGAACTGTTGCCGGGGTATGGTGTGGATGGTCGATTGCTAAGGGCTGTGCAGTCTCTTTACTGTGACTGTAAAGCCTGTGTGCGGGTAGGGCATGACCTGTCACCCATGTTTGACGTCCAAACGGGCGTAAAGCAGGGTTGTGTCATGTCTTCCTGGCTGTTCATACTGTATCTCGACAGCTGTTTACAGAAGCTGAAAGATAGTTGTTTGGGTGTGAAATTGGGTGACATTAAAGTAAATTGTCTGCTGTATGCTGATGATGCAGTGCTTATTGCACCATCAGAGGCAGAACTGCAGGCATTAGTCACGTGTATGAAAGAGGAATGTGAAATTAAAGGTCTCCGTTTGAATGCTAATAAAACTAAGGTTCTGGTAATTGAAAGGGACGAAGAGAGAACGAAGTGTGAAATATGGGTAAATCAGGAATGTCTAGAACAGGTAAATGAAATTGTATACTTGGGGAGTGCTTTGAGCCGGGATGGAAGATGTGATTTAGATGTGGACAGGCGTGTCGCTGCCGGGAACAAAGTCAATGGTGCCCTAACTGCGTTAGTCAAAAGGCAAGGCGTAGCGAAGAGTGCACGCCTTGCAATACATAACGCAGTGTTGGTACCGACTTTGTTATATGGCAGCGAAACCTGGGTATGCCAGAAGAAGCATAAAAGTAAGTTGAATGCAGTGGAGATGCGATCACTTCGTAAAATGTGCGGCGTTACCATGGCCGACCGAAAGCGAAACGAAGAGATTCGCAATATGGCAGGTTTGAAAGATGACCTTATCACAAAAATTGATAAGGGCGTGCTTCGGTGGTTTGGGCACGTTGAGCGAATGAGTGAAGACCGAATGGTGAAGAAAATATATAGCGCGAAAGTTATTAAAAGGTGTCGAGGTAGACCGAGACTAACTTTCGAAGACCATGTGAGCAAATTGCTCGAAGAGGGTAGGGTCAAAAGTACTCGGATACCTAGACGTGCATGCATGAAGAAGATAATGAATCTGAAAGAAGCGAAAGAGGTTTGTAAGGATCGTGACACTTGGCGATCTGTTCTCTCTGGCTACCCCGTCAGGGATTGTGCGTGAAGATAAGTAAGTAAGATTAATATGTGCTATGTATTAGACTGTAATTATGTAACTGTATTTATGATACGCGGTAGAGCCATGCTGCAGCTATATTTCCGGTATAGTTGTAACACGAATGGGTCGACTTGACCGGAGAAGGACCACGCTCACACAAAATACCAGCGTAGAATAGCAGCTTCATGCTGCTGTGTTTCGTATGGTGAGTGTAGAGAACCGGAGACCCTTTTTACTGGAAACGAGGCATTCAATCTTAGTCCTCACGGGTGACAACGCATCTGCATTTTAATTCGTAATCGAGGATAAAAAGGAGGGCCACAGCAACCACCTATCATGAGGTGGAATGTGTGTGATAAATGTGTGTGATGAAGGGGTCTTCAAAATAGGTAGGACACCGTTACCGTTACAGTCTATTTAAGTCTAACGCTGCGCATATGTCTCTCCCACGGATTGCCTTATAGGGGGGATATTTTCCATAGTTTACACGCTTGGCAAGCGGGTTGGAAACCTAAGTTTTTTAAATTTAATTCGTTATTAGCAATACGCTGCTGCCCATCTCCTCATTTGTTTCCCTCTGTCGCCTCTTACGACACCCACGACTTGATATGGGGTAGTGGATATTCTTACACTGCCACTACATGGTAGGTAAGACACTTCAGTTTTTACAACACTGATCTTAGCTTGATGATTTTAAAAAGTTTAAAAAAACTTATTTCCGCAAAGTAACGCCAGATTCTATTAATTATTTATGATGAATTTTCTTAAATTCTTACTAATATGTTCTCTAGTTTTCTTTTACTGGATAGGGTGACAAACGAGCACACAGTTCATCTGATGGTAAGTGGTTGCTGTGGCCCATAGACATCTACATCTATCCTCGTTTGCGAATCAAAATGCAGATGCGTTGTCACCCGTGAGGACTAAGATGGAATGCCTCTTTTCCAGTAAAAAGGATCTCCGGTTCTATACACTCACCATACGAAACACAACAGCGTTAAGCTGCTATTTTACGCTGGTATTCTGTAAGAGCGTGGTTCTTCTCCAGTCGAGCCGACCCATTCGTGCTACAACTATACTACTAATATAACTGCAGCACGTTGTTTGTTTCTAGTTAAAGAAATAATGAGGAAGCATAAAAATAAGCATTCTTTAGTTTACGAACACTGGTGTCAAATAAATCTATGTCTAATTGTTGTGCCATAGTATTAAAAATGTGCATGTCCTATTAATAATGAATTTTGTAGAGAGAAAATTGCGGTTGCCATGGCATTATACCCCCTTCAAATAAAGGTACGTAGAAACGACCCCTATTCCCCGGCGGCCCCGCTATTCCTGGCTACGGTGGTGACCATGGTAAAGGCGGGGAAGGAGGTACTAAGAATCTCCGGTGGAGGTTCGGTTGCCACCTAAGACGACTCAACCTGGCAAAATATAACGCACGCAAACTGAGGACTGACGAGAAGATCCTGGAGCTGAAAGAAGAGATAGACCAGTTGCCGTGGAATATTATAGTATTATCCGAGATCCGAAAAGAGGGGGAGGATACGGTTATCCTCTAATCAGGCAACTTGAAACGGTCACCGAGAGGGAGGTCATCTGTCCCAAGGAGATGTCGGATTTATCGTTCATAAATGACTCGTTAACAACGTATTAAAGATTGTGAGTATGTCGTCGAGAGTAGTGTACTTTATACTCATAATCACCAAACGGTATTCGTTGAAGGTCATAAAGGTTTACACACCAACCTTGGCACATCCCGCTGAGGAGGTGAAGGAAATGTATAAGGATAAATCTAGAGCCATGCATTCCTACAAAGCTCACTATACGGTGTTAATTGGAGACTTCAACGCAAAACTAGACACAAAATAGAACGGTGAGGTGAAGGTAGGGAAATTCGGAATAGTGCAACGGAACTCGCAGAAAGAGGTACTCTTTATAATGAAGTTTTTCTTTCAGAAGTGGCCCCACTAGAAGTGGTCGAGCCCCGACGGATCGACAAAATGAGATTGACTTCATTATGATAACTAGGCGGCAACTGTTCGGTGATGTCTCAGTGACCGTGAGGGTGAAAACTGATAGCGATCACCGAATGATTAGAGGCACACTGAACGTAAACGTTAATTTGGAGAGGTATTGTCTAATGAAGTCAACGCTCTGCTCTCCTCGTGCTCTAATCCAAAGTCGCAATTTCTTTCAGCTCGAGTTACAAAAAAGTTTTCAACGCCTAGGAGATTGCAATACAGTGGACGATATGAATGACAAGCACGTGGAAACTATCCATGCGGTCGGAGCTAAGTTCTGCAAGACCCGCCGCAGAAAAACACAAAAACTCTCCGATCACATGGTTAGACGGGAGATGAAATAGCAGTTTTTGTTAGATTTGACAGCATACAGGCAATTAACCAGACAGATTTCCAAACGCATGCGGTGGGACTTACGCAACTGCAATACAGCTCGTATTGAAGAAGCGATCGAGAGGAACCAGGCTCCAAAGTCTTTTCTAGAGATCTGTCTGTCAGAAGTCTCAAGCTGAAGACCGAGTCTGGCAGTGTTATTTTTGGGACACCTGAGACTTTGGGTAAGATTGAAAGGTTCTATGGGCAGCTGTACACATCATCGTTGGGTCTACACTCAAGTGTGAGTAACGATCCAAGAGCAAGTCTTATCCGACCCTCTTCCGATGATATTCCGGACTTCGTCTGAGTGAGGTTAGAATGGCTCTCCAGCACCTTAAAACGGCAGGGCCCTTGACGATAATGGAATTACAGTGGATTTCCTGAAAGTGGGTGGAAAACTGGTACTTAAAGTCCTTCAGAAGCTTTTTAATTCCGTCCTCCATGGTAGTACTGCACCGGAGGCGTGGAGCAGAAGTGCCGTGGTGTTGTTCTTCAAGAGCAGGTGGCTCAAGACCGTGCTTTGTGGCATTCCTTGGGTAGGTCTTTGTTTTGCAGTGGACTTGTGAAGTGCTGTAATTATGATGATGGACATGTTCTCAAAATGTTTTAAAATCATTTATACATGCAGCTAACGTGCCAAATCATTACTGAAAATCACAATAAGCAATTTTAATTACCCCGGCTAGAAGTTATTTTCTCGAAGCTTGCACCCTATAATTATATAAGCATCTTTTCATTCTTTTTGATCTTGATAATCGCTAAACTTCAAAAGAATCTTATAAAATGAGACAAGCGCCTAGCTTGCAACTATACTTAACAAATTACTCCAGAACAGACATTCTTCTCTACGCAGTCGTAAAACTATTTTATCGTTTTATTCTAGCCTGGCCAAGGAAAATCAAACGTCCTTATTTCATTTAATAGAAAACTGGAATACTGTACCTTGTTATATACAACAGATAATTAAAACAACAAAAATTCAGCGTATCATATACCGAAAAAGGTTTGACTATAGTACTTTTACATATAATATCGATATACAATCAATCCTTATTATTTTTTTATAAATAAAAAAAAATAGAAATAGAACTATACCCACATATATATATATATATATATACATATATCCGGTTCTCAACACTCACCATACGAAACACAGCAGCGTTAAGCTGCTATTTTACGCTGGTATTTAGTGAGAGCGTGGTTCTTCCCGGTCGAACCGACAAATTCGTACTAAAACTATACTAATAATATAGCTCCAGCATGGCTCTACCACGTATAACGTGTTTATGTTATGTTGTGTTATGTTTATATATATATTTTCAAACTGGTTTCTCGTTAACGGCTCGAAAGAGATGGAAAAATTTTGTACTTAGATTAATGCTTGAGAAAATTATATAAGTTTTTTATCACTGAGCAAATATCGGTCATACAGCAGTATTAAGGTGCCATTTAAAGCTGGTATTCTGTAATGGTTCTCCTCCGGTCGTAACAATCCGTTCGTCCTGCGTCCATAATACCGCTGCAGCGTGTCTCTACATTGTATAACGTTCATTATTTTCTGCCGACTTCCAAAAAGGAGACGGTACTCAATTCGACTGTATGTTTTTTTATGTATGTTCCCTCATAACTTTGTACTGGGTGAACCGATTTCGATGATTCTTTTTTTATATACATATACAGACGCATACAGACGAGCGTGCGCGCACACATAAAAAAAATTAAACAAAGTCGTAGGACTGCACGTCAAAACTTCTTACCTTCACAGACATATATATAAACCATATACCAAGAGGGGTGAATCTATTTGACTCCCTTGTATGTTATGCGATGTTCGGTCGTTCCAAAGTAATTTGGACTTTGCTAAAATTTTGTGGCGGGTGGAAGCAAAAGGGGAGATCTCTCGCCGGGCAAGGTGTTCTGCCCGGGAAGCGGCCAACGCTCCGATTGGTAGTTCGGAGCTATTCTGTAATATATGCTGCTTTAACTTCGGAACTTTGTTAGTGCGATTTAGGCTTCGATATGTTTCGCTTGTGGTGCGACAACAGTGCCGCCACAATTTTAACCTTAATCAGATTTTAGCCTGAACTTCGCAATTGCAGGCTAAGTATTAGGTTTGCGACCGTTATTTTTTTCAAACAAGATAAACGGAGGGCCTTTTCACACCAATCAGTCTTAGATTTATACACATCCAAATAAACATTTTTTTTTTCGAACCTAATGCTTACATTAATTTTCTACGGTTCTAAAAAAATATTTAACGTAGTATTTTGTTCTCTAATATATCTTAAATACTTATAGGCTTTTATGAAGAATTAACCCTGATAATTTCATTTTGCTAATACAAGGGTATCATGTTTAAAAACGTACTTAAATAGTCCATGTGCCAATAATCGACATTTTTTAAATGCATCAACTTCTAACACTTAAATAAGCCAAACATACTTCCCGGAAAGATATAGCGCTCAACCCGTTTACGAACACGGAGAATAACAAGTTTATAGCCTATAAGTTTAAGTTGACACGGTAATGCGATTTCATGAGGTTCGCGAAACGAGCGCCATCCATTTGCGTCATACCGTTCCGAGTGCGTTATGTCAAATTGATGTAATGGTAACTTATTTACTGTACAGGAATACGTAAACAACTTTGTTGATCAGCGTAATATTAAATATTTAAACGATATGTGTTTACATTTCATGTCACGTAATCAAATCCCACGGCGTGAAATGTTAAAACTATGTATCTGAACGCGCATTAAGGAAAAAGATACATTATTAATCCATTATTTTTACGTGTAAAATAGGTGCGAGTGCCGCATCGTCACAACTCAGCTGACTACCATCACGCTACATTCCACAAACGCGTATTCGAAGTAGGCTAGGCAAGCTCACTCGGAGCGGCCACCTCAGGCCAGCCCTTCACCTCAGACCAGCTAAGTGAGTTCCTCTTTGTTCACCGTGGGTGACCAAGCTACAGCTACTAAGCCCCGCCCGCCACGACAAGGCCTCTGATACTGCCGGTCACCGGTATGTGTATTTTTTTTATAGTATAAGGGTGACAAACGAACATGATAAGTGGATGCTTTGGCTCATAGACATGTATTTGATTAAGAATCAAAATACAAATGAATTGTCACCCCTGAAGACTAAGATATCTTTCCAATAAAAAGCGTCTCCAGTTCTCTACACTCATCATACAAAATACAGCAACGTTAAACTACTATGTTACGGTGGTGTTCTGTAAGAGCATAATTCTTCCCCGGTCGAGCAGTTTCCTTCGTGCTATAATCGTGGCCCTACCACGTGAGTATGACTATAATAGTGATATAATAAAATAATAACAAAAAAAATTGTGAGGCGTTTTAAGCCTGGCGTAAAAGAGCTGATTATACCGCCTTCTGTCTTAAGCTACAAGGTCATTCTGGGATATCCATTAGTCGAACCTTCCGATACCCAAATAATGAACCGGAACGATTAAGACGTCACTACACGGCAGAAATCTAAAATATCTACTCAAATCCAAATCAATACAGTTTCGACATAAATAAAACGAATTTATGTTGAATTTCGCTGATTGTGTTGCAAACGGGCCAGGCAGTTAATTCCGTCGCTGATTGTACTAAGATTCGTTTTGTGGTATTTGCTGGCGTCTGCGTTATAGTATTACATAATTCTAAAAACCAACCTTTTGCATATTCAAACCTTATTTTAAAGCATTTCATTATTTTCTTTAACCAGAAGTAACTGTAACTATAAGTTAAAGAAAAAAATGAAATGCTGCTGAAGTGCAATAATTAGTGTGCAGAAAGGTAAACATCTCAATTTACCCAATTGCCGTGGTGGTTTCCGAAAAAGTCTCCCCATCGTAGTCTCCTGCTGCGCTTCTGAAGGGGAAAAACCGAAAATAGATTCAGACACTACTTTGGGAATCTTAGCTAATAATTTTCTTAATATCTTTCATTTTAATTTTATTTAATTACAGTGTCATCATTACAGCCCTTCACAAGTCCACTGCTGAACATAGGCCTCCCCCAAGGAATGCCACAAAAAACGGTCCTGAGCCACCTGCATCCATCGACTTCCTGCATATCTTACCAGGTCGTCACCCTATCTAGTGGGGGGATGCCCTACACATCGCCTTCCGGTACGAGGCTGCCACTCGAGAAACTTTTTCCCCATCGGTTGTCGGTTCTTCGAGCTATATGGCCGGCCCATTGCCACTTCAGCTTACTAATCCATTCGGGTATGTCGGTCACTCTAGTTCTACTGCGGATATCCTCATTTCTAAGTTTATCACGCAGAGAAACTGCGAGCATAGCCCTCTCCATAGCTCTTTGAGCGACCTTGAGCTTCCTCATCCGGCAAGCAGTGAGGGACCACGTCTCAGTTCCATAGGTCATCACTGGCAACACGCACTGGTTGCATAGTCTCGTTTTTTAATTTTGAGATAAACCTGACGAGAAGATGTGCCGTAATTTCCCGGACGCTGCCCACCCGAGTTGAATCCGTCGATTGACCTCTTGTTCGAAGTTAGACTTACCTAGTCGGACTATTTGTCCCAGGTAAACACACTAGTTGAGCTTAGTGCTCCCAACAACTACAGGCATAGGTGTGATATAGACATTAAACATGATCTTTGTTTTGTCCATGTACATCTTAAAACCTATCCGTTGGGAAACACTATTGGAAAACTATTGCGGTCATTAAGCATAGTGCTTAGGTCCTCCAATAATTTTGCCATAAGAACTACATCACCGGCAAATCGAAGGTAAAAAATAAATATTTTCTACTCGTACTCGGATAGTAATCGTAGCCCTACTGTACAAGCACTTCAACACTTCTATATACCGACAGTTAACTTGGATTCGCTGAAGGGACTGCAGCACCGCCCAAATTTCGACGGAATCAAAGGCTTTCTCATAGTCCACATACGCCAGACATAGTGGCAAATTGTACTCCTCGGACTTCTGTACAATTTGCCAAAGGGTAAGTATGTGGTCTATGGTGCTAAAGCCTTTTCGGAAACCGGCTTGTTCGGGAGGCTTGAAGTCATCAAATCTGCGTGCGAGACGATTCGTAATGACTCTCGAAAACAGCACGTAGACGCGGCTCAGAAGGGAAATCGGTCTGTAGTTCTTCAAGAGAGCGTTGTCGCCTTTCTTGAAGAACAAGACCACCGCACTTCTGCTCCACGCCTTCGGTGTAATGCCACCATGTAGGACGGAATTAAAGAGCTTCTGAAGGACTTCAAGTACCGGTTTTCCACCCGCTTTCAGAAGCTCCGCTGTAATTCCATCCTCGCCTGGGGCCTTGCCGTTTTTAAGGTGCTGGAGAGCCATTCTAATCTCGCTCAGACTGACGTCCGGGTTATCATCGGAATAATGTCGGATAAGACTCGCTCTTGGATCGTTACTTACACTTGCGTTCGGTTCCAACGATGACGTGTACAGCTGCCCATAGAACATCTCAATCTCACTCAAAATTTCAGGTGCCCCGGAAACGATGCTGCCACATTCGGTCTTCAGCTTTGACAGTTGGCTCTTTCTGGCAGACAGATCTCTGGCAAAGATTTTGGAACCTTGGTTCCGCTCGATCGCTTCTTCAATACGAGCTGTATTGAAGTTGCGTAAGTCCCGCCGCATGCATTTGGAGATCTGTCTGTTCAGTTGCCTGTATGCTGTCAAATCTGTTGAAGAATGTAGCTTCATCTTCCGTCTAACAGCCATGAGATTAAGAGTGTGATCGGAGAGTTTTTGTGTTCTTCTGCGGCGGGTCTTGCAGAACTTAGCTCCGACCGCATGGACAGTTTCCACGAGCTTGTCATTCAAATCGTCCACTTCATTGCAGTCTTCTAGGCACTGAAAACGGTTTTGTAACTCGAGCTGAAAGGTTTCGGGACCCTGGATCGAGGGGAACGGAGCGTTGACTTCATTAGTCGAGACCTCTCCAACTTAACGTTTAGGTTCAGTGTGCCTCTAACCATTCGGTGATCGCTGCCGGTTTTCACCCTCGCGATCACTGAGACATCACTGAACAGTTGTCGTCTGGTCGTCATAATGAAGTCAATCTCATTTTTGTCGAACCGTCGGGGCTCGACCAGGTCCACTTCCTGTGTGGCCGCTTCTGGAAGAAATAGTTCATCATAAAGAGTCCCTCTTTCTCCATGAAGTCGGCCAGCTGCTGGCCCCTTGGGTTCCGTTGCCCTATTCCAAATTTCCCCACTTTCAGCTCACCGTTCTCTCTTGTGCCTAATTTTGCATTGAAGTCTACCATTAACACCGTATATTGGATTTTGGAGGAATGCATGGCTCTAGAGATATCCTCATACATTTCCTTCACCTCCTAATCAAGGTGTGCCGAGGTTGGTGCGTAAACCTGTATGACCTTCACCGAATACCGTTTGGTGATTCTTAGTATAAGGTACGCAACCCTCGTCGACACACTCCCGACCTTTACAACGTTGTTAACGAGAGACTTGTGGACGAAAAATCCGACACCCCCTTGGGACAGATGGTCGCCCTCCCGGTGATAGAGCAAGTTGCCGGATTCGAGGATTACCGTGTCCTCCCCCTCTCTTCGGACTTCGGATAGTCCTATAATATGCCAGCGTAACTTGTCTATCTCTTCTTCCAGCTCCAATGTATGTATATATAAACATAAATATCTTTATTAAGAATAAGGATGTTCATACTTTAAACACTAGGAACAAACATAAGCTTGAAGTACCAGTTACTAGACTTCACAGAATCAGCAATTCATTTATGGGGCAATGTACATAATGTACGAATTAACAATAAAATCCCATAAAATGTTCAAAGTTTGTCAAAAATCAATTTTAAAAGTTTTAGTAAAAAACTGTATCAAAAGAATACACGAATGAAAATAACCACTGAGAATTAGGTGATCGCCACCATGCTGGTTCTATTAAATTCATTTAAAAATTGTATAGTAATGAATGCTACCGGCTTGCAACATATCATTGATATGCAGATGAAACAGCGTTGGTGATAGCACGCAGCCTTGTGGAGCACCAGCGTTAATAGGCAGGTTAAGATGAAATATCTCACAGACTATGTTTTTTATATTCTTTGACCTTGAAGAACGGGACACAGTAATACTGTATAACTGTAAAGTAACTGTTACGCATCTACATCACAATGCTGGGTACATCTTCCTCTCATATTTAAGAGAGTTATAGAGCTTGTTGGTTGACTTCACATTTACTATGTGGTAGAAAAGAATTACTGCCTAGGAATCAGTCAGGGCAGGTATTACCCTCTTATTTATTTCTACTTCTGTTGGTACCGTATACTGTACCACAGAATAAATAATATTACTAACGTACAGAAGTTGCACTCTTTTGATGTTGACTGCTTGCCGACGTTTTAATAGCCTACAAAGTTATTATTAATCAGATAAATCGCGCACGCGAGCTAAATAAAACTTTATCGCTGCGCGCGATTGTCCGTATTACTTTGCATCTTTTCTCCTTACTACGTCACAACGGACTTTCCGTGATTGCTGAGTAAAAAAATACATTGTGAAATGGTAAAGTTACTTAGGTAAAGTACCTATTCTGACTATAATCGACCATATTATCTACTATGTGAGTTCTGTGATGCCCAACGCATGCAATATGCAAGGCCATTCGTCGGGAATCGCGATACTTGGTTCGTATATGTAAATAGCGTAAACAAAAAATCAACCCGAAATACGATTCCAAAGTCCAAACAGAAATACGATCGTAATCTACTTAGTTGAAAATCTTGTAAACAAAGTTTTGATTTCAGTATTTTGTGCTATTATAACTTAAATAATTTTAATTACAAAGACGAGTATAAATATGTAAGTAGGTACTTTGGTAGTGAAGTAAATTTGAACTAAGTTTTGTAATAAAGTATTTAGGTATTACTTCTGGAGTTAAATCATTACTTAATTATTTTTTCGCTATAAAGACCTATCTAACAAAAAAATTAAATAAATTTACCTTTCATTATCCTTCAGTAACTCAAAAATATATCTGAATCCCTTTAATCGCTCATTAAGCATCCATACCCGCAACAATTATAGTAGAAACGACGTTTTTTCATTATAATTTATCAAATAGATAGATAATATACATATATATATTATTCTAACATTACATTAAAACTTTTATTCAACTATTTTATCCTACAATTAAATATACTAAACACTAAAAAAAACTATTTCGGCGAGTATTTCAACAAGTATTTACAAAAAATTATTTACGTAAACAGCGTTAAAAAAAAACTTATTTCACACAGATAGCAAGAGTGACAGCGGCCTGACTGTACTGAGGGTGAGGAACTTCATATTATTCCTCATGGACAATCACGCATCAGTAGCCATCTTTTTTGGTAGAAGTTTGTTAGACGTTTCCATTGGCACTTAAAATCAAGTGGACTGAAAACCGTTTGTCATTATAGTTTTAATTAAAAGAATCAGGCGTTACTTTGTACTTATTAAAATCCCTACATCACTCCAATCACCATGTAGTGGTGATAGGAGTAGTGGTGTTGGGATAAGTGTTGGCAGGGATAGTGCACGCAATTGAGGGAGGGCGGAAGTTCTTTCAAACTACGTAAAATGCGTCATTTTATTTTAAATATCTTTCATTATAGTTTTATAAAACAAAAGTCTCTTCAAAATAGCTTTTTCTTTAAACATACGACTTCCTCACGACTTTTCCGTCACTACCGAGCATGTAGTAAAATCAGCACTTAAAATTGCAATTAATTGTTAATTGGTGCCAACAATAATTAAAATTGAGATACAAGTGTACAGGAGGAAGCAGCTCTGAATTACCACGGCTTGTTACAAAGGAGGGACCTACCACCTTGAAAATTTAAACGTGGTGTTAATCTAAACATTATCTTTTAATACTACGTACGCGGCGTATTGCTCCCTTTTCGATCAATTATCTAACTAATCCTGACATAAAGCTCTCGACGAAAGTTTGTTTAATTAAGCTGTACATTAATAATCTCCTTAACTTTCATTAAATTACTAGTACAATATTTCAAAATAATCCGGCTATTCAAACTTTAGAATTAAGCCTTGAAATATTGTAAATTATGAAATTGCTTGTATATTCTGGAAGAATTCATTTTTTGTAGAGTTTGTTGTTGTCGCTTACAAATGAGCACACAACCGGCCTAATGGTAAGTGGATACAGTAGTGCATAGACATCTAACAGAGTTGCCACCTCAAAAATTTTCTTGTCACTAGATCCAAAGTCAAATGTCGCCATATTTTGGAAATTTGGATTGAAAAACACCCACCAGTTCTCGCTTTTTTTTAATTAAATTTAAGTACTTTTTATGTATTACATTTATGGAATAAAAAAAGAGGTTATTGCCGGATGTCAGATGATTCGTCAATGATGAGACTGAATCTCTGCTGTCCTATATCCTTGACTAATTCTTCGATAAAATGTGGAGCTAAGACATTTTTAATAACATCTGTACACTTGGTACGATGCATTTTTAAGTCATATGTGGCTTGAGAATCTGAGAAAGCACATTTAACTACCTCAGTTAAATGATCAATGTTCGAAACTAAACTGTGTTCTGTAATATAAAGAGCTAGCATTCCTTCAGCTTTACGGGCCTTTAGTTTCAAGGACTTTTCGACTGATGCGAATGTTATTATTAGATTTCCGAATATTACTTGTAACTTTTGCTTCTGCTTTTTCGTTTCTCCATGTTTTTTTAAGTCTGCTAATTTCGCTAATATTTCTGATTTACAAAGTGAGCAAAAAGCTTTCAGTTCGTCACCAGGTAAAGGTTTAAGCCAGATTTTGAATTTATCATGCTCCTCTCACTCTTTTCTATACTTTTGCTTATAATGTTTTTCTTGCCCAGCAGTTCCATTCTTCCTTTTCTTCTTGCAGTTCCTTTAATATTTTTATCTTCATTATTCTTACTCCCACGATGCACAGTCGTCCCGTTTTGTCGATTTTTCACCGACGTATTTTTTCATATATTGGATCAAATCGCGTTTGAATACGAGTATTTTTTCCAAACACTGAAAAAATAAATCATTAATTTTTGTACGATTTATTATTCCATCGGTACACCGATGAAAATTTGATGTTGAAAGAGACTTCAAATAAAAATCTAAAATAAAATCAGGAAAACAGACACTTTGATTTTTCGAAACTCCTACTTGTATGAAACACCAAATCGGGAACACTGTGCGAACGTACATTACGATGCACACTTTTAATTAATTCCTTTACTGTTCTTACACTAAGCACGTGCAATTTCTTACCCACTTTAATCGACTACGATGGCACTTTAAAGAATGATAAAACATTAACGTCAATAACTAACTGGGATTCCCCGACCATAGACTAAGTCCAGAAAGAGAACGGTTCCCATCTCAAATTAGTGTTGCCAAATTCCAAATTGAAAAATCGCCAAAAATCGCTAAAAAGTAAATAGTCGCTAAACGAGAAAAATATATTGCTAAAATTGAAAAATCACCGGATCTAGTGACAAAATCACCAAGGTGGCAACACCGCATCTACATCTGTTTTTGGCTAAGTATCAAATAATAGAAGCGTTTTCACCCCTGAGAACTAAAATGGAATGCCTCGTTTCCAGTAAAAAGGGTCTCCAGTTCTCTATATTTAACAGAAACACAGCAATATTAAGCTGATATTTACCGTTGGTATTTTGTGAGAGCGCGGTCTATCCCCGGTCGAGCTTACCCACTCGTGCTATTACCACAATATAGCTGTAAAATATACTGTAAAATATACTACACAATTTTTGTGATGGTGTGATCTTTATGAATATTTAATATATAGCCACTAGCTAAGTTAAATTTGTCAACATCACCAAAAACCCACAGTTTAATTTTTATTTTTTATTATATTAAGCTCAAGTGACAAATTAATAGACATTTCTTCTGATGTCAAGTAGTCACTGCAGCCCATTAGCATCTGCCACCAGCTTAAAACAGAAAAGAAGGCTGCAGATACATTGCCACCTATAAGAACTAAGATGGTGTTTCTCACATCGCCTGTTATTATACTGGCTCTCTTTACCCTTCAGGCTGGAACACAGCACAGTGCACGCGCTGCTGTTTGGCTGTACCGAAATAGACAAAAGAGTAGTACCTACCTAAACGTGTCCATGGCAGAAATAGAGAGAGATGGACATTGCCATAGTTCCTATACTTTTAAAGATGGTTGTTGTCCATAGTATTTTAATTTTATGAGTTGTTACCAAAAAGATGCGATTGCCCATGGCATGTCGCGATTTCCTAATTGACGTCCATAGCAGTTTTAAATAAGCGAACTTAAAAAAATATTCTTGATTTGACCTTGAATTTGAGATGTAAATAACATGCATATAATGAAACTGCGGCCATTACAATGCTCTTTAGGTGCTTACATATGTTTGATTGCAGTTATTTGAGCTTATAGCGCAGCTCAAACTGTTCCACGGCTGTAACACTATGCAAATTATTAGCCCGAACTTATGAGTAAACTCATATGCTATAAATAAAAGCAACCGATAATTCATGGAAGAAAAAAATTCAAGAACAAGACAACTGCATAGAAATGATAGACAGAAACTTAAGAAAACGAAAACATCCTGTTTGGAGTACAAGAAATTGAATATAATTATAACGATTTAGAAACAACTGTTTTGAAAATAGTTCACGATAATATGCAACCCTCGTGTAAAAAATCATTTGGAATATTTTAAAAGAATTGGTAAAAAAGAAGAAAAGCCAAGATAATCCTTATAACTAAGAGTAAAAAACTCGAATGGTTTATAAACCGTCGAACTCTTGAAAAAACCTTATATTAAGAAGATATTAATTACATTAAAAAAGATTTACTTCAAATATTAAAACCTAGAAAACTACTAATTTTAAAGCTCAAACAAAAGATTTAACAAGGAGAAACACATATCTCTTCTGTTTTTAATCTTTATAAACGATATATCGACTTGTTTCAAAAATTCCCATTTCTTACTTTATGCTGATGACTTAAAAATTTTTCGTATTATAAAAACATTGGATGACTGTGTTCTACTTCAAGATGACATGGATCGTTTATCTTCCTATTGTCTTGAAAATAAATTAATTCTTATCCTACCTAAATGTAAATCTATCACATTCACTAAAAAAGCAATATAACTAAATTCACATATTCTCTTTGTAATAATCCTCTTGAGAACGTCTCGCTTATTAAAGACCTTGGCGTGTTCTTTGATTCCCAACTTCATTTTGATTACCACATAAACCACATTATCAACAAAGCCTTGCAACTTTACGGTTTTGTCATGAGAACTTGTAAGCCATTTAAAAATATAGATGTTACCGTTCTTGGTCCTCTTATGATAATCTCTTGCATAATTATTCTTTAACAACTTTAAGTAATAGGCGATTGTTGCATGATTGTATTTTTCTTTACAAAATTTGTCGTAACTTTTTCGATTGTCCTCAATTTGTTAATTGTATATACCTTCGTGTGCCAAGTCGCTCCCAAAGAATACGAAACACTCATGTGCATCGTTTGTTTTTTTCTTAATCTGTGTAAAACAAATGCGGGCAAGCGTTCGCCTTTGCGTCGCATAATGGAACTGTATGACAACAGCTTCTCCGATGTAGACTTATTTACCATGTCACTACCTCAATTTAGGAAAGCTATAAAGCTTGTATTGAATAAATTGTAATTTTTCTTTTTCTTTTCTTCTAATGTTATAACATTTATCAAAATTGTTTTTTTTTTCTTACCTAGTAATACATGTAACATTCATGATTTTGCTGTTAACGGCTAGGTATGCATTTTTGCCTCTTGTTTTATTTTTGTGTTATATGTGCCTTTTAGCGTTTTAATTACTACGGTATTTTTGTGGATAACGGTGTTGGTTGTGTAATTAGCTAATCTGTTTATATATGATTTGAATTGTAATTTTTATTATACAACTGTTTGTTGTCCTTAATAAAACAAAAAAAAAACATAAAGATTTCTAGAACTGCTAACCCGGAAAAAAGCGACGTACAACTGACCATGCGAGATACAACTGACACCGAGATCTACTCCAGCAACACGAAAAGTCTGCCCTTGAGCCTTATTAATTGTCATTGCCATCAATACTATGATACTGGAAATTGCGTTCTTTTAAATTGGAATGGAAAATTATTTGGTATTATGGGAATTCTGGGAATATAGACGGTTTCTCCTGCACCGCAACCTGTTAAAATTTGAGCCTCGATTATATTTTGATGCAACTGGGTTACTTTTAGCCGAGTTACATTGCAAAGTTGTGGTAGTTTTAAATTTCGGAGCAGAATAATCGGAATGCAAATTTTTAAACAAATTTCATGAGAAGGAAGTCCGGGCATATTTAAAGAATTTAAAAATTCTATCGGGTAATTAGTGGCTTCTTGTTCATCGACCATTCTATTTATTGAACTGTAAACTTTGCTTTTACTCTGTATATTCGACAGTATTTTGTTATTAATCTCAGATGCCTGGTCATTGCGAGGAGTTAAAATGGATCTTTCGCATAGCTCAAAATTGTCCCTATTTAATATAATTGTTACGTCACCGTAAACCGATGATATAAGATGTGGTTGGGATTGCACTATACAACATAACTCAGGCGTCAGAATAAGTTTTCCTTGGTGTAGTTGTGGATAGGTACCTACCCCAATCTTTAATAATTTATCAGAAAATTGACGATCATCCGGGTTATCTCCACTTCTCACTCGCATGTTTATAGTCAAATGTACCGATTGTATATCACGCCACAAATAAGAGCTTTTTAGGCAAGCCCTAACCTCATCAGCTCGCGTTCCCCGTGGTATTACCGGTAAGTTTTGTCGGAAATCACCACAAAATAAAACCGTGATACCGCCCATTGGTCAATTATTTTGTCTTATATCCCTTAAAGTTCTGTCTACCGCTTCTACTCCTTTTCGGTAGACCATCGTACATTCATCCCATATGATTAAATTACACTAACGTGATACCTTAGCTTTGTCGCTATTTCTTGAAATACTACAGGTTGGACTTTCTGTGCGATCTAAATCAATTGGTATTTTAAACATAGTGTGAGCAGTTTTACCTCCTGGTAGCAATGTTGCTGGTATACCTGATTAAGCCACGGCAAGAGCAATTTTACGCTGATTTCGAACATAAGCTAATATTAATTTAGTCAAAAAGGTTTTCCCAGTTCCTCCAGGTGCATCTAAAAACTATATTGTTCCCAAATTATTCTGAACACTCTCACACACGCGATCATAAACTGAACGTTGTTCTGCAGTCATCATTGGGACACCGTTTCCTAATGTTGCCAGCAGTTTCATTGAGTTGTAACCAATCTCTGCAGAATATTCCCTATTGGTAACCTCTCCGACTGAGGTTGGTGTTGGCAAACCATATTCACAGAGTGATTTACCGCCTACTGCTGTTTAGTCTTCCTGAAGAGCTAATAAGCATAGATTTATGGCAAAATCACGGAAATTATCATTAGTTGCGCCTTCATCATTGATTGAGATATATTGCGAAGAAAGTCTTCTGCAAATTTTTCTTTATATTTTTCCCATAATTGTACAGCATCTGACAAATTACAAAATGTGAGTAATGTTACAAATAAATGGCGTTACCGTCGTGGATTATCACTAACACAGGATTTTGCTAAAGCGTCATCAAAATACTGATCATTTTCAAGCAAACGACGCGCTTGGCAAGCTGCATGATAAGTTGGATAAACAACGTCGTCTACTTTTCTCAAATCTATAAATGATGTTGGTCCTCGCACTGTATGTAATAATAATCGCAAATAGAAACACTCAGCGTTGTTAGGATGAACGGTATACACTCTACCAAGAACATGTTGTTTGAAAATACCTGACTCGCCATCTACAGGCCTGCCACGGCGTCTACGATTAAAGACACCTCGTTGCTTATCGTAGGTATAATATGATGGAACTTCCTCATACAAAAGAGATTTTTCAAAATCATCAGTTTGGCAAAGTCGAAAGAATGCTAATAAAGTTGTTTGTCTAGGGTTCTCTAATCGTTCTGCAACATTTTCGGCGTTGTAATATATACGTTGACCGCCTTAAAAATGAACATCCAGATGAATTACAGATGGATATCTTTCGTGAATGGTGAAAATTAAGATCCGCCACACATCTTCTGAAGAGCTGATATATCTGCCTGATTGAAATCTAGTAACTTCATCATGTTCATTTCTCAACGCAAATGTAGCTTAGTCACTGCCCTTGTTAATATACTTATAAATATATATTATTAACGACACTATTACACATTTCAACATTTATATGAGCTTGAAATGCTCTAGAAATCACAGGCGAATACGGAACGACCCACCTATTATCTAAAGTAACCTGTTGTCCAGACACTCGCTTTTCAACAATAAAACTACCATTGTATCTTGAACGGCGTCGTTATAATGGGTGTCCATCATGTCCTGTAACAGTTTCATCCACTAATGCTTTTGGATATCTTTTAGTACAACAACCGTCTTGCATGCAAGGAGCATTCCCGTTAAATGCACTACATGGACCATGTATCATATGAGTTTTAACAATGTCGTATAACACGGGATCTGCAATCGGATCTGGAATTTCAGCACTGATTGAACTGTCAACATCATTAGGTCGAACCTTATCTTTTAACCAAAGCAGGATATGTGCGTGAGGTAAGCCGCGTTTTTGCCACTCAACACTATACATATAACACAATACATCTCCAAAAATGTTATCTTTGGTAAGTAGATCTATCATTGATTTTAATTTTAAATGAAAAACTCTTGCGATAATATCATGGCGGTCATGCGGTGCTTGACCCTCAATAATCTCCCGAGTGATTTCATCCCACTTGGGATTGGTAGTTACAGTAATAAATAAGTCGGGACGTCCATATTTTCTTACGTAACAAAAATAATCTTGAGTACGTTCATGCATGTAGCGTGGACCACCAGTAAAAGAAGAGGGTAAAATAACTAAACGGCCCATATTCACCGTATCATTATCTTGCTGCATGGCGTCGCGAAGGTGCACGTATTCTTCAGCGCGCAGCTGCCTTTGATTAGATCGTATATAAACTAATCTTTCGGTTTAAATTTTTGCGTACATGTCAACAATACACTGTTTGAATAAGCCACGAAAACGTTGAAAGTATACAAATCTATTCCGTCGCACTTGCAAGTGGTAATAATAAAATTGAAGGCATGACATCTTTTTATTATAATTAGGTGCGCCTGTATGCGGATCAGTTTGGTATAAAGCGAAATTATAACCATCTTCCCCTCGAGAGTATATCAAAGGATATTGCAAACTGTCGTAAGCCCTGTGGGTTTCGTAAATACGTTGCAAACGATTGTCTCTGGAACTGATAACGATATCACGCCTACCACATTCCTGGTCGACCAATACTACAGCAACTTCATTCGTGGATGGAACGTTATAACGCCCAGGGTGTTCCTGAGTTGGACGCCTATCGGCATTTATAACAATTTTATAATTGTTATCACCATCTTGAGAAAGAGCTTCTAATGCCGATTTAAAACTGCATACATACGAATTAACATGATGCAACATGTTCTGAAGTTGTGAAATAAGTTCAGTATTTCAATTCGGGAAATATTGATTTCTTATATTCGATTGTTCGTTGTAGCCGGATACAAAATATATTTGAAGAACTTAGGTAGGTCCTCAGGCAAAAGGGATCCTATCAAATGGTAAGCCTGACCTTGTATATTAAAAGTAGGCATGAAAGGACCTTCTCAGATTTGTTGAGCACCAAAGGATGTCATTTGAAACGCACTATTGTAAGTGTGAATATTGTCTAAGAACCATTTAAATTGCACGTTATCCTAAAAGTAGTGCCTTCAAAGGTTCCGGTGGATTTTCGAACGAAGGCAAATTTATTTTACCTCCAGAATAACAAAAACCAGCCGACTCCTTACTCCACTTTGAAGCATTACAAAAAGAACATACTACGTTCATATCGCCTATTACAGAAGATGATCTGTAATCAATTGTGAGGTTATAAGCAAACCCACTTTTATATTTGTCGGACCACGCCACCAAATTTGTAGATTGATCTTCTATGTGTACATATAAGTCATTAAGACTATGTCGAAATCTGTCTTCAGTAAGACGGGCCTCTCGCTGTTCGTCCGTTTCAAGAGACCGAATATTTTCAATTCTTAGTCTTTCATTAGACAAACTTATTAATCGTTCTTGTCTCAAAGAATTGTAATATTCGCGTCCCAACTTTAGTCGTTGTTCATGCTCATGTTCATCTTCAAGAGATCGAATAAGATTATGGTGCACCCTATCATTTGTCAAACGGTCTTCATATTGAGTAAAAGTTTCAGATTCTCGAGATAAAATATGACGTTCGCGATCAGCTGTGAGACGTAATTCCCTCTCAGTGTAGGTTTCGGACTCGTGAGATAATGTATGCCGTTCACTGTCAGCTGTGAAAAGTAATTCCCTCTCAGTGTAGGTTTTGGACTTACGGGATAGTACATGCCGTTCGCGATCAGCTATGAGACGTAATACTCTCTCAGTGTAGGTTTCGAACTCGCGAGGTAATGTATGCCGTTTGCGGTCAGCTGTGAGACGTAATTCCCTCTCAGTGTAGGTTTCGGACTCGCGAGATAATGTATGCCGTTCGCGGTCAGCTGTGAGCCGCATTTCTCGTTGTGAAGCAGTTTTAGCTTCTCGGGATAACACATGTTGTTCTCGGTCAATGATAAGCCTTAGCTCTCATTGAGAAGAAATTTGAGACGCCCGTGATGTAGCTCGTCTCGCTCTGTCAGATGCTAATCGCATCTCTCTTTCTGTAGAGCTTTCATTGGCTCGAGAAGTTGAGGCACTAACTCTCATAGAGTTTAACCGATGTGCTCTTTCCTCTGCCGATTCTTGAGTAAGCACATTTCTCATTTTCTTAGCTTCTCTCGAATTTCGAGATAAAGATAATCGTTTTTTAGGTGGCATTGTGTATTTTATTTTTAATTGACGGCATTCAGTTACCTAACAAAATAATCTACGTTAGAAGTCCTAACTATAACTACTATACACTTAAAAAGATCTAAATGCCTACTTAAATAATAAAACGGATCCTAAATAAATCCTTAAATCCAAAATAACATTTTTAAAAATATATAAGTAGGTTCCTAAACTACATCTAATAGAATGAAATAACCTATTTGATACCTAGGTACCTATTTAAAACTACAGCTAAATAAAAAAAGTTTAATTTATAATTAAGCTAATACTAAGAAATATTTAAACGCTACCAAAATAACTAATACCTATTTAAAAATATAACAACCAAAGAAATCTAAAAATAAATTATTAAACGTAAGAGTAGACTAAAAGTCGCGCTGATAAGCATGGTTTGTTAAAATCAATTATTGTCTGTCAATAAGGTCGAACACTCTGAACGTCTATTCGCATCAACAGCCAAATATTGTATGAAGCTCGCACTTTTTTTTTTGCGCCCAAAGCAATTGGAAAAGGGCTACCCTCTATGTAGGTAGGCGGAAATGCATTACGCATACCACGACAGCCGGTCTATCGTGGTTATGAGGAACTCACTGCCTACCGAGGGAACCTAAGTGATACCCTCTAAAACCGCCTTTGGGGACTGGCAACCAGCTGTTTAAAGCTTCTTATGCCGTATCGGAAGCGACCCTCTTTTGGGAAAAGAGGGCGCAGGCGGCTATTAGCCGCTGAGGGAGTGCCTACGAAGGCAAATTAATTATGAATAACTTAATTAGAATTGGCCTGAGCCGCCAGGAGGCAGTTCAGGTCGTTTGAAAGTTTATTATGCGGGTCCGAGAGGGAGTTCCTCAGCCTGCGGACGCTATAGCGGGAGGGGAGTGGGGCTGCATAATTAGCTGCCTCACGAATAAAATGATTGGAATGCGACTCTGAGGCTTTGAAGAAGTTCTCAGAGGGTTTTTTAAGGAATTGTTGGATTGTAGGGAGCTCTAAGTCCTGATGAAGGTCGGCATTACGGACGTACCAAGGTGCGTTCGTAGCTCGACGACAGAAGAGGTTTTGAACTACTTGGAGTTCATTAATAATTTTAGGGTCAGCGTGGGCAAAAATGGGGCCCACGTAGGACATGACTGGTCGTATACAGACCTTATAAAGGGTACACTTGTTTCTGATGGACATTTTACTGTGTCGGCCCAACATACTGTTGAGCCTACCCAGATAAAAAAGTGCGTGACGGGTTACTCTTTTGACGTGGGACCTGAAAGTGAGCCTCGTGTCAAGGGAGACGCCTAAATATTTGGCAGTCGTATGCCAGGGGACAGGGGTCCCTAGCATACGTATTGGTGGAGTGTTTTTGAGTCGGCGTCGTTTATAATCGAAGTGAACGGCGGAGCTCTTCTCCGGGTTCACATCGATGCGCCATTTTTTGAACCAAGCTCCTAGGTCATCAACTGACTTTTGGATCTTGTTCGGTATGAAAGGTAGCAAGATACCTTTACAGTATAGGGCAGTGTCATCTGCGAAGAAGGAGAGCTGAACACCTTTCGACGGGATGGGAATGTCGTTGGTGAACAAAATGTACAGGAGAGGAGCAAGTACTGAGCCCCGAGGGACACCAGCTTTGATGGGGCGCTGAGAAGATAGCGTGCCTTCGTGTCTAAAACGAAAGGTACGATGCTTTAGATAAGAGGCCACGAGACGTACTAGACGATCGGGGAGACCTATTTTGTATAATTTGTAGATAAGGCCTTCATGCCAGACTCTATCAAAGGCTTTAGCTATGTCGAAAAAGACCGCGATGGTCTTATGACGACAAGGATAAAAACCGCTGAGGATATATTCCACAATACGGTGAATTTGTTGGGGACAAGAGTGTTTCGCTCGGAAACCGAATTGATGGGGGATGATATGAGGGTCACCGTCTGTGGGAAACAGATGGCGCCTTATGCGAGTTTGGATGACTCTTTCGAAGAGCTTGCCCATTACCTTGAGGAGGCTAATGGGGCGATGACTGGTGGGGAGGTTGAGAGGCTTGCCTGGCTTGGGAATACCAATCATAGTTGCCTCTTTCCACGTAGTGGGAAAGTACATAAGGTTGAAGCAGGCATTGAAGATAATAGATAAAAGGGTTAGCACCTGCTCAGGAAAGTGTTTTAGGGCTTGGTTGGAGATGCCATCCGCGCCCGGAGCCTTTTTAGGCTTAAGTCCTTTGATGAGGGATGAAATCTCATCATTGGACACAGTGATAGGTTCGGAGGCTGTAGGGGGTGAGTTCCGGCGGCGGACCTCATCCTCCACTGCCTGGACGTGTGACGGGTCGACGGGTTGAGAGCTAGGAGAACATTGAGCGGCAATGCTGTCTGCAGAGCACTCAGCCTTTTCTTCGTCCTCGAAGGCTACCGTACCGTCGTGATGGGAGAGAGGGGGAGTATGGGTGATAACGTCTATGCGGAGGGCTCTTGCCATCTGATAGTAGTAGAGATATTCTCCATGAGCTTACTCTTTTCGAGGTCTCGAAATTCAGAGAGGCGGAAACGGAGTTCTCGTTGAAGACGATTGGCCGTGCGCCTATATTCGGGCGTAAGTTGTTTTGCTGCTCTCCGGAAAGCAGTCTTTTTGGCTTTTAATAGGTTGCTAATACGCAGGGGGAGCCCACTTTTATTAGTAACCGGGACGACCCTTTCATTCTCCTTGAGGGAGGTTTTAATAAGGGTGGAGAGTGAATCGACCGCGGTGTCGATTTTTTTGGGACTGTCTAAGTCCAACGATAGGGGGATGGGTGAGGTCTGTGAGTCCAGAGCTTTCGCTAGGGACTCCTTGAAGCCCTTCCAATTTGTGAAGGTTTTAGTAGAGGGTATTGAGAGGGGTGGCTGATGGCCAAGAATGAGGGAGACCGGTCTGTGGTCGGATCCTAGATCTTTTGAATAGTGCAAAATCTAGCTCGTCGGGAGCTTAATCGGTGATATCGGGATAGTGAGTAGCACTGAGGGGACTGTGGACGGTAAGGTCAAGAGACTACGTGATATCGAGCAGTATCCTGCCACTACGTGAAGTAGTACGGCATGTCCATTCAGTATGCTTGGAGTTAAAATCTCCAAACATAATGACTGAATTGCCTAGAGATAAAATAGCCTTAAAATCTTTTTTGAGCGGAAGGGTTTTAGAAGGGATGTAACAGGAGGCTATGAAGATGGACTGATGTCCAGTCATAGCTAGCCTACAAACCGTGGCTTCCATGTTGGAAAGTTGCGGAGTAGAAATGGGAGAGCAGTGAAGTGTCTTCTTGTAATAAATGGCGGTACCGCTGCCTCGGCGGCCGGGTCTGTCATTACGAAGAAGAGAGAAGTTTTTGATGGAAAGGCCTTTAGTGTCCTTAGTATTGAGATTAGTTTCCTGTAGGAGGAGGAAATCGGCTTCACGATTTCGAAGAAAGAGCTTAAGCTCTGGGAGGTTATTTCCCAAACCGCAAGCTCGCACTCGGACCCCGCCTTTTTATACCTCCCTCAAAAATAATCCTTATAGCATGATTCAGTATTCACGCGCGATGGCTTATTAGCGTATTTCATGTATAACTTTGGTGTTTCCATACCGATTTCTATAATTCTTTTTTATTGAATAGATAATAATGTTAATTTTTTTTAAATTAGGGATGAGTGAGAGTGTTATAAACGTAAGAGTAGACAAATATAATCAGAAAGCTCCGAACTGCTAAGCTATCGGTAGTCACACGTGTTATTGTGAGTCAACCATAAAAGATAGACATATGCTGTCGTGGGATATTTTTTATATAATTTTAAGGAGAACATTTCCGTTAGACATGATTTCTGTGTAGCTTTAACCATTAAGGCTGCACACGCGACGGAAACTTAAAAAATGGAGTAATTTCTCCCGTTTCCCCAACATTTACCTTCACTGCTCTGCTCCCACTGATTGTAGTGTGATGAAAAGTACACTATAACCTGCCCAGGAGTATGAAGAATAATTATACCAAGTTTCGTTAAAATCCGTCGAGTAGTTTTTGTTTCTACAACGAACATATAGACAGACCGACAGACAGACAGACAGACAAAAATTTTACTGTTTGCATTTTTGGCATCAGTATCGATCACTAATCACCCCCTGATAGTTATTTTGGAAATATATTTCATGTACAGAATTGACATCTCTACAGATTTATTATAAGTATAGAATAAATAAATGAAAATATCATGTATTCAAATAATTATTTTATATAATATGCTTGTGTTAGGAAAAGTTCATGACAGTAGTTGAATGGCGGGTTCAAATCCACGAACCCTTTGAGTTGGCGATCCGCACCTTGCCATCAGGTTACTGTCGCTTTTAAAAACTTTGATAGCGTGATTAAGGCTTCAGATGTTCTTTGATCGTTTGTGCTATCGCGGCGATATGCTAGTACTGACATAACCTATTATAATCTATTCAGTCAGTTAGAGACTAGAGAATAAGTGATTATTAAAAGTAAAGGAATTCACAATTGTATAACCAGACCGTTGTGCACAGACATGTGATTTTAAATGTTGAAACCAGTTAGATTAATCAGGCATTTCATAAGAGGGCTAGGCCATAGATAGATTAATCACGTTCAACTACATGCCTATGCTTTTAGTAAAGCGAAAACAATAAATGAAAACAGGCAAATTTGGTTAAGTCTCTCCTTTGACATTACGGCACTAAAGGTCATTTCACAGGATGGCATCACCAGCCTATGTAATTTTGACGACTTAAATGGTCCTTTATTATAGTTTTAAACAAAAATTTAGACTTGCCTATAATAATTTATAGGAATTAAATTTTAAATAAATTATTAATATTAATAATTATTATAAAGGAATTAAATTTCGAACATATTTATTTTGAACTGTAAATAAGATCATAGTAGTTATTACCCTCGGGGATCGTAATAAGTTCATCAATCAAGATGGCTGAATACTGCCCAAACTTTGTTCGAAGTTACTTAAAGCAATTTAACAAAGCTCTTTTCTAATACATCAGCCCGCAAAAGTCCACTACTGTACCTGTGCCGCTCCCCTTAGAAGGAGATATAGCTACTACTTGGTAGCAGATTGACGATTGGAAATCCAGACGGATCGCACTTTCAATGCTATTCCCCATCACCAATCTCGATATTTTACGTTTTTTTATAGAATAAGAGTGACAAAGGAGCACACAGTCCACTCATTAGTATAGATAGTGGTCCATAAACACCTACCTTCTCGATTAAAAATCAAAATTTGAATTAGAATTAAAATGCCTCATTACCAGTCAAAAAGAGTATTCGGTTATCTATGTTCGACTTACGAAACATAGCAGCATTAAGCTCCTATTTTACGCTGGTATGTTTTGGTATTACTGTTAGAGTAAGAATGCACGATCAAACCGATACATTCGTGCTGCAATCATAATATAGCTGCAGCGTGGATCTACTACGTTTATTTTTTTTTGTAAATCAATCAACTTTATTTAATTTTATATCACACAAAATCTTGTTACAGTGCAGGGTAATAATTATAATTATTGGAATTATTATTCAAATAAAATCTCCTCGGTTACAAACTTAAGCTATTAAAGTCCTGACCCTCGGCAATAGCCGTGTCAGGTGGCGAAACTTTCAAAGTCGCTCCGAACTATTGAAGATATTTATGGACGCTAAATGTTCCCAATAATTGGTCTCCCAGAAATGTTTAGTTCAAAAGCTTACGTAATTTTTATATAATTCTATCTATTTAAAAGCAAAAATATTATTCAATAATGGAAAAGTGGATATAATTATATGATTATCGTAAATAGACATTACGCATTTATAGTAAAGAGGTTAAAGATGCTGGGGGTGTTTTGGTATGTATATTCATTACGGATTTTGTGTACCTATTATATTGTTATGCATTAGAAATACCGTGTAGTGGCGGTTAAGAATATCCACTACCCCATATCTTCCCGTGGGTGTCGTAAAAGGCGACAAAGGGAAACAGGCAGGAGATGGGCAGCAGCATCTTCCTGATATTAGTCAAAATAACAATAAAAAAACTGCGGTTGCCAACCCGCTCGCCAAGCGTGGCAACTATGGCAATATACCCCCCATGAGCAATGACAATAATAAACGGCCCCCAGTCCCCGGCGGCCCCGCTATTCCTGGCTACGGTGGCGACCATGGTAACGGCGGGGCAGGGGGTGCTAAGAATCTCCGGTGGAGGTTCGGTTGCCACCTACGACGACTCGACCTGGCAACATACAACGCACGCACCCTGAGGACTGACGAAAAGATTGTGGAGCTGGAAGAAGAGATAGACAAGTTACGCTGGCATATTATAGGATTATCCGAAGTCCGAAGAGAGGGGGAGGACACGGTAATCCTCGAATCCGGCAACTTGCTCTATTACCGGGAGGGCGACCATCTGTCCCAAGGAGGTGTCGGATTTATCGTCCACAAGTCTCTCGTTAACAACGTTATAAAGATTGAGAGTGTGTCGACGAGGGTTGTGTACCTTATACTCAGAATCACCAAACGGTATTCGCTGAAGGTCATACAGGTTTACGCACCAACCTCGGCACACCCCGATCAGGAGGTGGAGGAAATGTATGAGGATATCTCTAGAGCCATGCATTCCTCCAAAACCCAATATACGGTGTTAATGGGAGACTTCAATGCAAAACTAGGCACAAGAGAGAACGGTGAGCTGAAAGTAGGGAAATTTGGAATAGGGCAACGGAACCCAAGGGGCCAGCAGTTGGCTGACTTCATGGAGAAAGAGGGACTCTTTATGATGAACTCTTTCTTCCAGAAGCGGCCCCACAGGAAGTGGACCTGGTCGAGCCCCGACGGTTCGACAAAAAATGAGATTGACTTCATTATGACGACCAGACGACAACTGTTCAGTAATGTCTCAGTGATCGCGAGGGTGAAAACCGGCAGCGATCACCGAATGGTTAGAGGCACACTGAACCTAAACGTTAAGTTGGAGAGGTCTCGTCTAATGAAGTCAACGCTCCGTCCCCCTCGTGCTCTAATCCAAAGTCCCGAAACCTTTCAGCTCGAGTTACAAAACCGTTTTCAGTGCCTAGAAGACTGCAATGAAGTGGACGATTTGAATGACAAGCTCGTGGAAACTGTCCATGCGGTCGGAGCTAAGTTCTGCAAGACCCGCCGCAGAAAAACACAAAAACTCTCCGATCACACTCTTAATCTCATGGCTGTTAGACGGGAGATGAAGCTACATTCTTCAACAGATTTAACAGCATACAGGCAACTGAACAGACAGATCTCCAAATGCATACGGCGGGACTTACGCAACTTCAATACAGCTCGTATTGAAGAAGCGATCGAGCGGAACCAAGGCTCCAAAGTCTTTGCCAGAGATCTGTCTGCCAGAAAGCGCCAACTGTCAAAGCTGAAGACAGAATGTGGCAGCATCGTTTCCGGGGCACCTGAGATTTTGAGTGAGATTGAGAGGTTCTATGGGCAGCTGTACACGTCATCGTTGGAGCCGCACGCAAGTGTGAGTAACGATCCAAGAGCGAGTCTTATCCGACATTATTCCGATGATATCCCGGACGTCAGTCTGAGCGAGATTAGAATGGCTCTCCAGCACCTTAAAAACGGCAAGGCCCCAGGCGAGGATGGAATTACAGCGGAGCTTCTGAAAGCGGGTGGAAAACCGGTACTTGAAGTCCTTCAGAAGCTCTTTAATTCCGTCCTCCATGGTGGCATTACACCGGAGGCGTGGAGCAGAAGTGCGGTGGTCTTGTTCTTCAAGAAAGGCGACAACGCTTTCTTGAAGAACTACAGACCGATTTCCCTTCTGAGCCGCGTCTACGTGCTGTTTTCGAGAGTCATTACGAATCGTCTCGCGCGCAGACTTGACGACTTCCAGCCTCCCGAACAAGCCGGTTTCCGAAAAGGCTTTAGCACCATAGACCACATACATACCCTTCGGCAAATTGTACAGAAGTCCGAGGAGTACAATTTGCCACTATGTCTGGCGTATGTGGACTATGAGAAAGCCTTTGATTCCGTCGAAATTTGGGCGGTGCTGCAGTCCCTTCAGCGATGCCAAGTTGACTGTCGGTATATCGAAGTGTTGAAGTGCTTGTACAGTAGGGCTACGATGGCTATCCGAGTACAGAACCAGAGTACGAAACCTACCCAATTGCAGAGAGGTGTAAGACAGGGTGACGTCATATCCCCGAAACTCTTTACCGCTGCATTGGAAGATGTTTTCAAGCTTCTGGACTGGAAAGGATACGGTATCAACATCAATGGCGAGTACATCACTCACCTTCGATTTGCCGACGATATAGTCCTTATGGCAGAATCGCTGGAGGACCTAAGCACTATGCTCAATGACCTCAATAGTGTTTCCCAACGGATAGGTCTTAAGATGAACATGGACAAAACAAAGATCATGTTTAATGTCCATGTCACACCTATGCCGGTAGTTGTTGGGAACACTAAGCTCGAAGTTGTTGACGAGTATGTTTACCTGGGACAAATAGTCCGACTAGGTAAGTCCAACTTCGACCGAGAGGTCAATCGACGGATTCAACTCGGTTGGGCAGCGTTCGGGAAATTACGGCACATCTTCTCGTCAGGTATACCTCAAAACTTGAAAACGAGACTGTACACCCAGTGCGTGTTGCCAGTGATGACATACGGAACTGAGACGTGGTCCTTCACTGCTGGCCGGATGAGGAAGCTCAAGGTCGCTCAGCGAGCTATGGAGAGGGCTATGCTCGGAGTTTCTCTGCGTGATAAACTCAGAAATGAGGATATCCGCAGTAGAACTAGAGTAACCGACATAGCCCAACGGATTAGTAAGCTGAAGTGGCAATGGGCCGGCCATATAGCTCGAAGAACCGACAACCGATGGGGAAGAAAGGTTCTCGAGTGGCAGCCTCGTACCGGCAGGCGAAGTGTAGGGCGTCCCCCCACTAGATGGAGTGACGACTTGGTAAGATATGCAGGAAGTCGATGGATGCAGGTGGCTCAGGACCGTGCTTTGTGGCATTCTTTGGGGGAGGCCTATGTTCAGCAGTGGACTTGTGAAGGGCTGTAATAATGATGAATGATAATGATTAGAAATAAAAATAAAAACGATGATACGAATGCTATAATGTCCTCCAAAGCGAATTTCGGTCACGGCGGCCAGTCTCAAGTAAAAAGTACAGGATGATAGTGCCCGAGTGTGTGCATAATAGGGTGAGTGATTTTTTTATATATGGCATACCCGCAAAAAGCTACGTGACAGGCTCAATAAGTAATTACGAAAATATTTTTATCTAGGTTTAAATTTACGGGTGCCCCGGGTAGAACAAAGTTTTGAAAAAAAAAATCCGAAATACATGTAAATGTTCTTTATTCTTAAAAATACATTTAAAATGGAATTTTAATAAATAAAACAAAACATATTTTAAAACGCATGCAGAACTCAAAGCGAATCAAAGATTATTCTTTTTTATGAAATTATAAATCGAATAAAAAAATCGCCATCTATTTATCGACACAACAGACGTAAGAGAGACCGCAGATTTACAATTATAAGTTGGCCGACTAAATCGCAGAGCATACCAATAGGTATAGTGACATATGCTAGCCCACACATCTTGTCCAACTAAATCGTCCAACTAATTAATTGGACACCGATCGTATCAGAATCAAGATTCCCTTCGGATTACGCACAATTGAAAAGTTGCCCAACTATCGGCCAACTGCTCGTTAGCACGGTTACCCTATACAAGCTCGCGGACTATCCAACTTTGTTGGTTAGTCGCACGGCAACATGCAAGACGAACCGACGCGCGCGGGTGATTTCCCCACGCTCGTACTTGAGCCATCGCCGACGAGTGCGACATCTGCCACCCGATCACTTGTTGCAAGTGGAAGAACTCATAGATGAAGTGATATACGAGCTCATCAAAAGACGAAATACTCATTCTGTAAAATGAAAAAAAAATATCTGGGTAACATCTGAGTTTAGAGTGCAAGGTATGATATTTCCCATATTCTAATCTGTCGCAAAAAAAAAAAACAGAGGAAAACAATAGAGAATTGTTTTCGTCATCTTTTTATTATTAATGCAATTAGAGCGTTTTCTTCCGCATTATCACGCACACGTACCGCGCTAGCAACACTGTCACGGACTAAATCGATTAAGTCTGCAGCTGGTAACCAATAACAGAAAGTTGGTCGATTAAATTACAAAAGTACGCAATTTAGTCGTTCGATAGTTGGCCAACTTACAATTGTATGTCTGCGGGAGCTTAGTTGGCAACATCGAATCTGACAGCTAGGCCCATGTCATAATTATCAAAACTAAATAGTCACAAGTCGGATTCCTTTGCATTTGTGTTATTTTCTTTGTTTTCTCGCGGATTTGTTATCTTAGCAATGAATAAGCTTTCTAAATTGACTCCGATAATTCTTCTCACCCTATTGACCACGGCCTGAAAATGGATCCCGCTCCCACTTCCTACGATAACCTCTGCACGAACCTGGGTTCGATATCCACTGTTAACGATGACGCCAGCTTTTACACTGGTCAGAGTTCTTCGCAGCTCTCAGTAACTCATTCAAGTGGACATTTACGCTGTGTCAATTGTGGTTTAAATGTCACAAAAATACGAAGTCATTTGTTGTTAAAAAAAACAAATTCCTTAACCATTTTTTTATAGGATAAGGGTGACAAACGAGCACACAGTCCACCTGATGGTAAGTGGTTGCTGCGGCCCATAGACATCTACATCTATCTTCTATTACAAATCAAAATGTAGATGCGTTGTCACCCGTGAGGACCAAGATGGAATGCCTCATTTCCAGTAAAAAGGGCCTACGGCCACCTGTACTCACCAAGCGAAACGCAGAGGTAAACCTCTACTTCACGCTGGTTTTCTGTGAGGTCGTTGTACCACCCCGGTTCGAGCCGGCATCCGTCCACAT
This sequence comes from Parnassius mnemosyne, assembly GCA_963668995.1. Lineage (NCBI taxonomy): Eukaryota > Metazoa > Arthropoda > Insecta > Lepidoptera > Papilionidae > Parnassius > Parnassius mnemosyne. The sequence continues at coordinate 4,149,242 of CAVLGL010000001.1, read as the reverse complement.
CCATCCGAGCGACAGCAAAAGCTGCCGCGTGGCTCTACCACTGTGATTTTTTCATTCATTTTCATTTCAATAATATCAAAAAATATTCATTTCATTCTTTTGATTGCGTATTATCATTTCCATACGCTTTTATACTTGGGCACCCATGGCTGAAGTGTCTATGAACGGTGGGCATTCCCCTTTGTTGCATATAATTTGATTCTTATGGCAAATCAATAAATCTGAAATTGCATTTATCGACGTTCAACCGCACACGCCTCGCACACGCCACGCGCCTGCCTTGTTCCCGCTTAACGCCGGCCCCACGCTCGCTCCGCACACGCTCTGCACCCACCCCGCTACGCACTACGCCCACGCTTTTTATACAATTTCAGATTTATTGATTTGTCTTAAGACTCAAATTATATGCAACAAATTTCAAAGCGAGTTAGACGCGGGTGCTGACGCGCGTGGCGTGCGCGTAGCGGCTGCGTGTCGTCGGAACACGGTCTAATGCTCTTTTCGGTATTGCTTACTGACAATTTGTAGATGTGACGCACTTGAGAAAAGATGTAAGTAAAAATGCACCAAGATTTATAGCCATTGTCTTATGATCATTCTTAATGGAAATAAAGAAACACACTTGCATATTTTTTTCGATTTTTTTACAGAAGTTCTGATGACATATTTTAATTTGTAGAACAAATAAATTTATTCATTAGTAGAGAGAGGTATAGCTTAAAACAATTTAACAACACACACTCTTACGAACCGGTGTAGACGAAGAAACTTTAAGAAAGATTTTCGACATCTACATTTATCCTCGATTAAGAATCAATATGTAGATGTGTTGTCACCCGTGAGGACTAAGATGGAATGCCTCTTTACTCTACACCCACCATACGAAACACAGCAGCATTAGGTTAAGCTGCTAGTTTACGTTAGTATTCTGTGATAGCGTGGTCCTTCCCCGTTCGAGCCAACCCATTCGTGCGACAACGGTAATATAGTTGCAGCGTGATTCTACCACGTAAAAAAATTATGCTAGACATCAATTTGATCGAATGATTAAAATTAATGCTCAAAGTGATACTTTAGCACGTAAACCCACGCATTAGAAATAATCTCGAAATTTTCTTTTTTTATGTAGAATAAGGCTAACAAACGATAGAATAGAATAGAATATTTTTTATTCAATATACATTACATGTGTAATTCTTATTGAAAGTCATTTTTTACTTTACCACTGGTTCGAAAAAAACCCTCTGTCCTGGGAAGAACCAGCAAGAAACCCAGCGGGACTTTTTTTTTAAACAAATTTTACAATATAAATGATTACGAACTATTTACAAAATTTATTTTAGAAACTACTTGGAAGCGATCACCTCATTCCCAGGGGTTATTATCAACCATGTATTCATTTATACTATAATAACCCTTTTTATACAGTTTCAGCTTAATAAAACATTTAAACTTGGTAATAGAGAGAAAATGTACACTTTCCGGGACCTTGTTGTAATAGCGTATACATTGCCCAAACAATGAATTACTGACTCTGTGGAGTCGAGAAACTGGTATCACTAGCTTGTGTTTGTTCCTAGTGTTTACAGAATGTATATCACTTCTTTTACTAAAACTATCTTTGTTTTTGTGAACATACATTAAATTTTCGTAAATATACTGAGAGGCCAAAGTTATTATATTAATTTCTTTAAATTTATCTCTAAGAGACTCTCTCGGTTTTAGATTGTAAATAGCTCTAATGGCCCTCTTCTGTAAAACAAAAATAGTTTCTGAATCAGCCGCATTTCCCCATAGCAAAATCCCATAAGACATAATGCTCGACACTAGTGAGACCTCTAAACTTTTTTACAGCATAGGCTGCAGAACTTAGTCTGCTTGCTAATTTGGATATATGGGGGCCCCACTGGAGCTTTGCGTCAAGAGTGATGCCAAGAAAAACAGTGAATACAACAGGGCTCAATTCCTCCCCATTTACAAACACATTGGTATTCAGATTTTGAACATTCGTTGTTATAAATTTAACACAATTAGTTTTATTTCCGTTCAAATGCAGATTATTAACGTTAAACCAATGCACTAATTTTGATATAGCATTATTCACTTCGTCACATTTAAATGATTGACGTTTAAGTTTAAAAATCAAGGAAGTATCATCAGCAAATAATTCTATATCATGACTATCCCCTACAAGGTGAGGTAACTCATTAATATACACCAGAAACAGGAATGGGCCGAGAATCGGGCCCTGAGGTACACCCATTAGTACAGGTGACCCGGAAGAACTTTTACCATTGATAATAACCTTCTGTTTTCTATTACTTAAATATGAAATAATAAGTTTAAGCGCTGTGTTCTTGACACCATAGTACTGTAGCTTCCTGATTAATGTCTCATGGTGAACACAGTCGAAGGCCTTGGAAAGGTCACAAAATATACCCAAAGCATCCTCTGATTTCTCCCATGCAAAAAAATATGTTTAATAAGCTCAACTCCAGCGTCAGTTGTCGAGCGACCCCTTGTAAAACCGAATTGATTATTATGTAGCAATTTATTAATATTAAAGAAACTTAACATCTGATCTAAAATAATTTTTTCAAAAATTTTACTTAATGTTGGTAGTACAGAAATTGGTCTAAAATTGGCGGGGTCTAATGTACTACCAGATTTAAATATAGGTATGACTTTACTATGTTTCATTAAATCAGGAAACACACCAGATTTGACGCTTATATTAAATATAGTGGCTAGATAAGGTGCTAATGTATCTATTATAGATAAAATAACTTTAACGGAAATCCCCCATAAGTCTGCCGTTTTCTTAACATCAATAGTTTTAAAATATTTAACGATATCTTTGGGCAGTACCCTATGGAATTTAAAAGTATTTGAACAAGCCTTTACATTTTGTTTGAGCAATGATTCGGCGACAGTAGGAGAAGAATTTAATGATTTTGTTGTCAAAAAAGGAACATCAGTAAAATGTTTCTCAAAAGCCATAGCAACTTCTTGATCAGATCGCGTTAAATTATTGTTAATATTTAATTGAAAATCCGAGTTGCGCGGTTTGACCTTGCCCGTTTCAGTATTTATTATTCTCCAGGTCATTTTAATTTTGTCGGATGCAGTTTTAATTTTGTTGCTTAAATGTAAAGCCTTAGCAGTGGAGCACACTTTTTTAAATATTTTAGAATATGTTTTTACATAATCTCTAAATATAACACTACTATTATATGATCTTTCATCATAAAGCTCGTATAACCTTCGCCTACTTTTATAAATTCCTACTGTCGCCCATTCATTAAATGATTTGCGACTGTTAAAAGAGAAAGTTTTAGAAGTAAATATTCTACTAAATTCACAACGTATAATTTCAAATAATGTAGCATACAAATAATTAGCACTATTTTTAAACGAAAGTGATGGAAGTCTTTTTATTACATTACTTCTAAACCTCTCCAAGCGATGTTCATTTATTGGAACAAACACAACTTTCTTATTTTTCTGTTTTTTGTGTATGTAAGGTAGTGATACTAACTGTCCACAGTGATCTGAACTTAAATTTTGAATAATTGATTTATGCAAGGGCTTAACATCTGTAAAAATGTTATCTATACAGGTCGCACTAGGCCCAGCAATACGTGTTGGTTCAAAGAATAAATTTACAAGATTATACGATTTAAACAATGAGCTTAACTTAATACTAATGGAAAAATTTTCAAGGATATTGATATTAAAGTCTCCACACATTACAACAGACTTGTTCTGTTTACTAAGTTTGAGTAAAACTTCTTCCACAATCCTTTCAAAATGGTCATAAGTAGCACATGGGGGTCTGTAAACACTTACAACAATGAGGTGCTCGAGCTCGACACAAGCCATTTCTACAGTTCGTTCAACAGAGAGGCTCACAATATCCTTATGTTCTTTATATAATAATGATTTATTATTTATTTGTTATTAAGGAGCCACCACGTAAACTTTTTTCTCTATTGAAGGAACTGACCACCTGGTGATTTCTGAAATTAAACATGAAATTATAATCTTTTAGCCAATGTTCAGTAATACAAAGGATGTGTATATTGTTACTATTTAAAAACAATTCAACTTCCAATTCTTTGCCCAACATGCCTTGTATATTTTGATGCACCAGGTGTAAACAATTTTTATTACTTATTTGTGGGCTGTATTCAAAATTAATTAAACTCTTATTATTGCTAGAGATTGCCTCTATTGTCACATTCACTAATTTAGTTGGAACTGATTCCAAATTAAATGTCAAATGATTATACTCAATAAAAGCAGTCTTGGTAGCCAAAAACTTGGCTGAGTTAAAAAGTAAATAATAAGATAGCACATTTGCTATCAGTCTTAAATTATATTTGGATAGGTAATACCTATCTTTTGTCCAAAACTTTTTTATTAAATTATTTATGTCAATTACATGAAATTTATGATTATTATCATTAGAATTATATGTCAAATTTAAATTATTATTACATATTAAATTATGCATTTGTATATTTAAATTATGTCTTAAATTATTTTCTTGTGGCAATCCCTGTATAAAGGGCAGTGTGAACAAGACAATTTTGTGTACATTTAAATTATTAAGTTGTTCAATATATCTTAATAACTGTTTGTTGTTGACACTGCCTCTTCTACCAACAAAAATTATTATTGTACTATTTGGGCAAAATTTAGTAACAATAATTTTATTTAGGATGTCACTAAAAGATGCTCCAGGCATGCAGCAATTTGTAACTTTTTGTCCCTTTAAAGAGTTATTTAAAGTTATGCCTAGATTTTTTCCCATGTCGTCGCTATAAACAATTATATTATTTTTAGTAATATTTGAGTTATTTATTATTTTAATATCCTCTGCTATGGCACTGTCATAGAGTTTTTGTGGTGGTATAATATTATCAGCACACACTGACTTTGAAGAATCTGGCATTGAGCGCTGACACTCACATTGATATTTAACTAAGGAGTCAAACCGCTCCTCATTATATTTACAAGTCTTTATCAGATTATCCATAGCCAATATGTGTTCTTTTATTTCATTTTGGGCTGATTTATATTTATTGGACACAGTTTGAAGGGAGTTCATAAGTGACAATATTTCTGATTTAAGGCACTCTATTTCAGTCTCATAACATTTTTTTATGTTATCCACCTCAATTGAATACAACTTAAGTTCATATAACAATGCTTGCTTTTCTTTACATACATAACATAATTTTTGGTATTAATCTTATTTCTTATTAATTTTTGTACTTTCCTTATGTATTTATTAACTTTTATATACTTCTTCAATTTGGTTTTACTGCAATTAATCCTTACTGTATTTCCTGAAGTGGAAGAGTCGTCACCAGTCAAGTCTATTGTTGCAGATTGCTGTAACATTCTTGAAGTATCACATTGCACAAGCTCAGAGAACAGGCTTTGAGTCTGGGAGGCTTTAAGGTTATCTATATATGTTTTAAATTTTGTTATTTGCTCATTAGCCTCATTCAATTGTAACTTCAATGCAGCAATTAACCTGAGAGCTTCCTCATATTCCTTGCTGCATTGATCAAAATCATTAACCGTTCCCTGTAGCTGATCTCTTTCTTTTATAACACTTGTGTATTCTGTATGTAGCTTAACCATATCACATTTCAATTTTGTATTTTTGGCAATTATGCTAACTATTTCCCTTTCATTATCATCCCTTTCCTTAAGCAACAGTTCACACTGCTCCCTGGACGCCTTAAGTTCTTGGAGCGCAAGCTGGAGTTGGTTCTCCATTTGGCGCGTCTTGGCGTTGCGAGTATTCATTTTACTATTTATTATAAATAATAAAAGAAAACAAAGATCGAAAACAGAAGGAGCAGAGTAAGCTAATGTAAAGTTGTTGTTTTTTTTTCTATTTACAAGTCTCAAATCAAATTATCGTTAAAACAATTCGAAAAGAAACCCGCAAAGAATGTAATAACCCGAGTAATAGAATAAATCTTTAATTTATAAAAGGAATGATATAAAATAAGGATTACAATAATTTTTAAAACAATGTTCGTTACCTGTCACTTTTTGTTCCAACACCAAATTCTTGTTATAATATTTATGTACCAACTTTCTTAAACATTAAATACAAAGCGGCAGTAATTATTAGCTATAACATAAAATTGAGGTGGATATGGTGAATTTACAATATATAAATTATTAAAATTTATCGGGACCAATTACTTTTACAACTTATAACCAGGGTTGCCACAGCAAAAAAAAAGATCACTAAGTATATCTGTTGGTAAGTGGATGCTGTAGCCTATAGATTACTACATCTAGTTTTGATTAAGGATCAGAATGTAGATGCGTTGCCACACCTGAAGGCTAAGATGGAATGGGTCTTCGGTTCTCTACATTCACCATATCAAACACATAATAATTGAGATTCTATTTTACGCTGGTTTTTCTGTGAGCGCGCGATCCTTCCCCGGTCAACTCTTTTCTGCTGCAGCCATAATAGAGCCGCAGCTCTACCACGTTAAAAATTAATGAGAACTACAAATATTGAGTACAATTGACAAACATGGGTAGAATATAAAAGCTCATTCATGTGTACTTTCATTTGCAGCAATTTCATTACACACACAATAGAAACGACTGACGCTGTAGAACTCATTTTGTCATTTCTATTGTGTTACATATTTTTTATAACTGGCACGCGCTATTCACGTTTGCTATTAATATAAATGAATTAAATGACTACTATATAAAGAGGCATAATTTATATTAAATTCTAGAAATAAAACAAAGAGAACGATGGAACAATAAGTCTTTAAATTTGTTTGTTTTTCGTATTTAATTAGTGTGCTACCACTGTGACTACGAAACTAAAAGGTCGTGAATTCAAATCTACTGTTTAGACACACTCGTATTACTGCTTCATCAGTCCATAAATTTCATAGCTGGAAATGGACTTGTCCTGTTGTTTTAACCCTCCACCCTTCCCTTTAAGACACCAGTGTTATAGGGAGGATTTGCCTTAAGCATCACGCTTAGGGGGTTGAATGAAGTACTTTACGTTGGCGGTTCTTTACGCCTGAAGAAAACGAGATTGGTATACCACCATAAATTTCGTAAAAACTGAGGTTAAAACGTATTATCGTTTATTGAAAACCACAAAAGCTTTTAAGCGTTTTCACCTCTACCAACAGTCACGGCAAGTAATAGAGTTGTTAAATCGATTATCTGCCTTACACAATCATCATATTTAAATACAGCATAATAAGACAGTAAATATATGAGTACATATAATATTTTTAAATATACATGCTTAAAATAATATATGGCAATCTAATGCAATTGACACAAATATCCCGGAAGGGGGCCTAAGAAATAATTCTAGTCCAGAGTATTTCCTAATATATTATAACGTTACACATAAGTTCTTTGCCCATAACCTTTCAATGAAGATATTTTATTGCGTCTTCAAAGTTCTTAAATTACATGCAAATACAACAAAAAGTCAACAATTTAAATTAAATCAATTTAGTCATAACCCAATAGCTCCTACCTCATCAAGTATCAGAACTTTGGGAAAACAACATAAGAAATTAAAATTCTGTTTGTCAAACTTTTTTTCCATTTTATTGTAACCGGATAATAATTGTCGTGAGACTTCGTGGAAGATCCACGCTTTTGCAGCTTTTTATCCTGTGGACTTAGACTATTGATTGCACACATATTCGAATCCCGAAAAATGGTGGAAATATTGGACAATACTACATAAACAGGAAAGAATACAGTTCAATAAATGCACATGTAAATTTTATAGCACCTAGCTAGCTCCTCTTTGCCATACAGTTACCTAAAGTTATATCTTAGTTAGATCTCCTTAATCTATTATTTCATATTAACGAAGTTATGTGTAGTTTATTCCAGGTTGTGTCAAATGCTAATTTAGAGATCATGGATATAGTGGCACATTAGTGAGGCAGCATACATGACTCAAGAATATTTAATGAAAGGCGCATAAAACAAAGGTTTGAGCAGTCATAATTTAAAGGCAGGCTTCTCGGAGATTCCAGTTATGCTTGTACTCCTTATTTATTCACTCCTATCCTGCGTCCCAATACACAACAGGAAGAAATGTATAACCGGTCGCAGATCAGGACCCGAAACACTGTGTAACGATGCTACGGAGTGTGGAAGCAAAGGTTTCGGTGTTTACTGCGAGAACTTAATACTAAATTAGAGCATACAAAACTATATATTGTTTCATTGGCAATACTGCACAACGTTGCAATAAACAAGCAAGATCTGCTTGAGGATGTGGTAGAAGGAGATGACAGAAATGTTCCAGTCACACAATTAGTAAATAACTCCCACAGAGGACTCCCTCAGAGGAAATTCAGTACGGGCAGATTTTCTTGTCAGATCAAGACTGGCAAAAGTGTTTTTAGAGTTTGTTTAAGCTCTATAAAGTTAGCAGTGAAAAGTTAGTAGAAACCTAAAAATTGTATCTAGGAATTTGTAGCTAATTTGTTGCTAATGAGTTGCCAAAATCGCGATTTTGTTGCTCCGACCGGTTTTGAGAAAATCGATTTATTGCTATCTTTACATTTAGATTACAGTAAAAATTTTCAATCAACCCCGCCGTAGCAGATAAAACGGGATAATTTGTTGATATTTAGGAAAAAAGATAGCAGATATTTTGTTGCTGGTCACTTATGGAAGCATCAAGTCATAAAGAGTCAGAAAAAAAATCGATGGACAAACTGCACCAAGTAATAAGTTAATAATTATGTTTGTACAAGCTATATTCACATGAAAATTATAGAAAAAAAGATAACACATATTTTGTTGCTGGTCAGTTATAAAAACAGCAAGTTACGAGTATAAAGAGCCAGCAACAAAATAAAATAGATTGATAAGGAGCATCAAGTAATTACTATCTACTAATGTGGTGCAGCTTATCGATGGATTTTTTTTGTTGCTGACTCTTTATGAGTTGTTGCTTCAGTAACTGACCAGCAACAAAATATCTGCTACCTATTTTCCTAAATTTTTTATAAAAAATTAGCATGTACACAATTTATTATTAACTTATTACTTGGTGCTCCTTATCGATCTGTTTTATTTTGTTGCTGTTTCTTTATTACTTGCTGCTTCCATAGCTGACCAGCAACAAAATATCTGTTATGTTTTTTCCTACAATTTTCCTAAAAATATAGCATGTACACAAATAATTACTAACTAATAACGTGGTGCAGCATATCGATTGATTTTGTTTTGTTGCTGGCTCTTTATGAGTTGCTGATTTCATAAGTGACCAGCAACAAAAATTCTGCAAACTTTTTTCTCAAAATTTTCACGTAAGTATAGCATGTACACAAAAAATTACTAACCAATAACTTAGTGCAGCTCATAGATCGATTTTATTTTGTTTCTAGCTCTTTATGACTTTCTGCTTCCATAAATGAACAGCAACAATATAACTGTTAATCTGTTTTTAAATCTTTTGTCTAGGCAGCATGTACACATTAATTTGTAACTTATTACTTAATACAGCTTATGGACCGATTTTATGTTGTTGTAGGCTTCATTCCTACAATTTTCCTAAAAATATAGCACGTACACAAATAATTATTAACTAATAAAGTGGTGTAAAATTCTAAGGGCTGGTGAGGGTGTGGTTGGAGGACTGCTGTACACCTTTGTTTAATTTATGTTGGGAACTGAAGCGGGTACCGGAGGACTGGTGCAAAGCCGTTATAGTCCCAATATATATGGGAAAGAGGTCGCAGCAGGACTGTAAAAACTACCGAGTTATGGAAGAAACTGATGGAAAAATTTTGGATATGCAAGCTGGATTTAAAAATGGTATGGGGTGTACGGATCAAGTCTTTTCCATGCGCATGATAGCGGAAAAGTTATTGGTCAAAAACCAGAAAGTTTTTTGTGCGTTCATGGACTTGGAAAAGGCTTATGACAGAGTGGACAGGAATGTGTTATGGCAAACACTGAACTCATTTGGGTTGAGCGCGGGCTTGATATAGGCATTAAGGTCTCTTTGTAGGGACTCTAGTGCTTGTGTCAGGATCAACGGGATCTACTCGAACTGGTTTGGCATTCATAAATGTGTCAGACAGGGATGTGTGGCTTCTCTGTGGCTGTTTAACCTATTTATGGACAGTTGTTTGCAAACTTTGAAAGTTGAAGAATGTGGGTTGAGAATGGGTGAGTCAACCGTCAAATACCTTTTGTACGCCGATGATCAAGTCGTATTTGCATCCTCGGCGGCCGAGTTGCAAATGATGGTTACTTTAATAAATTGGTCATTGAAAGAAAGGGGTATGAAAGTGAACGCAAGTAAGACGAAAGTGATGGTTTTGATCGATTTTATTTTGTTTCTAGCTCTTTTGCTTCCATAACTGAACAACAACAATATAACTGTTGTTCTGTTTTTAAATCTTCCGTATAGGCAGCATGTACACATTTATTTGTAGCTTACGACTTGATACAGCTTATGGACCGATTTTATGTTGTTGCAGGCTGTTTGGGAGTTATTGATCTATTTATTAATCAGCAGCAATATTTTCATTAATTTGGAACTTCGGAATCAGTATTAAAACATAACTTGATCGTTATTTTATTTTTTAATTTTTGATTTTTTTATAATTTTTGATTTTTTTTACATTTTTTTTACATTATATTTCAGCACGTGCGCCGTGCGCCGCTTGCAGTCGCTCGACGCGTGGGCGAACGGACAGTGGCTTGACAGCAGCGGTGCTGTCGACTAGCGTATTTTTTTTGTGACCGCTGAACGGTTTCCCACGGCCAGTTTTGGGTTTGGTGGCCTAGAATTTGAGTATTTGTGCGCATTTTACTATTGAAAATTTGAGTTTCGTGTAGACCGCCTTGAATTTGTTTGTCTAAGTTGTACGTTTCGTGACAAGAGGCTTGTATTGAATTTGAGTGATTAATGGCTCCACCCTTGGTTGCTCGTCGAGGTGTTCCGCTATGGGCCCCGGCCCCGGGCCCCTTTGTTGGGGCAACTAGGGGCGTGTACACCAACGTTTTGACGCAGAAAATCATATCTAACAATCATATTGAATATATAAATTATATAAAATGCACATAGACAAAAAGCACAGAAAGATAAGTAATTGATGAACTTATTAATATTAAAAAAGTGGTTTTAGTGGCTTATATTGTAGATTTATCAAGTCCACATGGAGTGGTAAACACGATAACTTTTGAAAATATCAATTCTTTAACTCAATCTATTTTTTAATCTCGTCGTCTGTCATGTGGGAGGCCATGGAATGTAAATGGCAGTTTAATTTTGTTTTGATTAATTACAATAAAATTTTTTGGCTGCTAAGTGTCGAAAACTTTAGTGTTTTAGCAGCTTTGTATTATTTTATTTTACTAAATAAACTTTGCTTCGCCTTACTAGCTTACTACGCGCTCGGCCGCCGTCGTGCAAAAATATCGATCGCTGTAGAATAACAAAATATTCCAAAAACCATATTTGATACATACTTGTTGACCAAGGTTATTATTTTTATAATCACAGATTTTTATTATAATATTTTGTCGCTAAAAGTACGTAGGATTTAAATATAAATATACTTATACGTACCGGCAGTCGAAGTGCAGGGCGCTTGTTTTTTATAGGAGAGGGGGCAAACGAGCATGCGGCTCACCTGGTGGTAAGTGACTATCGCTGCCCACGAACAACTGCAACACCAGGGGAATTGCAGATGCATTGCCGGCATTTTAAATAGGAGTATGCTCTTTTCTTGGGGGTCCCTAAGTCGTATCGATCCGGAAAAATTGCTGGTGGTAATCGATCCCACAAGGAAGTTTTTTGAGGAAGAAAATTTCTTCTTAATCGCACAGGGTGGACATACAGATAATATGATAGCATCGCGAGTTTTGTCGCGATGTGCGATGGTGAAATTGAGCGACTGGAACTAGTCCAAACAATTCCTCAGAACACTCCCCGTGGTAGATGGGATATAATACGCAAAGAGATGCAACATCTCTTCGCGTTCTGTAAAAAATTGTACAAAATGGACTATTTTGAGGTTTGTAGTATTACGGATATGCAAAATAACTTGATCTGTATTTATTGGAATCCAGTGGATAAATACTTCAGGGCTTTTATAGAACATTTGGAGATGTTATGAGAATATAACCTCAATAAGAAATGCATAATTTGTGGAAACATCAACATTGATTTGCTGAAAGACACGAAACGACGGTCAGAGTTTTGATACCGGCTTAAATGTTATAAATTTACACCACTGATATCTTCAGTATCATATATTAAGGGTAGTGTACAATCTTGTTTGGACAACTTACTAACAAATCTCCCCGATGCTTGTATTAATGACACGAAAGTGCATCACAATGGTATTTGAGATGTGCATGCAGCAATTGTTTGCAAAGTTTCTCTTCAATCCCGCGGTCAGAAAAATAAAGAACACACAGTCGTATTGAAGGAACTAAGTGTGTTTAACGAGACTAAGAATACTATTTTTAGATAACACGTTCTAAATCATGATTGGAATCGGTATGGATAAATTGCTTTTTGATGCAACTTAGTGGAAGTTTTGCACAAAATTATAGAAAAATTACCAAAAAAATTAAAACCATTAGTAAACAGTCTCTGAAGTGAATCACAAGGTTAATTAATAATCTAACAAAATGAAACGCTTTCTTATCTCGGCACGTCGTTCTGTTGCAGCTATGTGTAAGAACACAATATATTATGTAAGAACACATGGCTGACGTGAAGCACCAATGTTCCGGGAAGTCTGCAGTTTGTGATCATATCCTAGACGGCCCCCGCCATTACATTATAAAAACATTGTTAAACCACAAATTCTTGCGAAAGAACATCGATTCCTGTCAAAGATGATACGTGAGGCTATTGAAATTAAAAAACATCCTAATTTCAATAGAGAGGGAGGCTGGGCACTACCACCTGCTTGGGATCCTGTAATTAAAACTAAACCCAAGCGTACCACTGGAAGACTTTAAGAAAAAGTAAGTTCATTCTGCGTAGATCAGACCAAAATTAATAATTAAAAAAGCTGATACTCCAGGATAATTTGTAGTGTTATGCTACTTACATATCATTTTACACTATTTTAAATTAATTTTTCCATTCTGTTTTGATTTTCTGCATTCACCTCAAAACTGGATATTTTGTATCACCTTTATTTCCATAGGATCCGTTAACGTTTTTAAACCATAAGAACACAATAACAAATCATTTTCACTTTGTATTTTCACGCTATCAGCACTTTTTAAATCGGTGTCGATGGAGTCTACCTTTTTCAATCTTTTATTTAGTTCTCCGTAACTCTGCAATTTCGGGCTTCGTGCGCGCTGGTGCGCTACTTTTTTTCCTATATCAATAATATCTCATTTTTCACTTAAATCTTGCCGTTTCTCTATTACGAGCCTGAAACCAAAATTTGACATGTTTGGACATCGTTGTTTATCTGGTTGTCATGGCAATTTTTATTCAAATTTGTTACCGGTCTGATGTTTTTACTTCAATACTTCCACAAAAATACTCTTTTCCTCTTGGCCATTTACAAAAATTTGCTTTTAATTTAAATAATTTTCCGTTCTTATCCCAGATTAATAACTTGAATTGTCGTGTGAAAAAGCTCCTGGTGTTGATGGAATAAGAGTCCAAGATTTAAAATATGTTAAAGATCAAATTAGTCCTGTAATTTCTAATTTCATCAATTTATGTGTAGAAAAAAGTATATATCCAGATAGGCTTAAAAAGGCAAAAATTCGACCTATTTATAAACAAGGAAGCCATAAAAATTATGAAAATTACAGGCCTATTGCTATACTTTCTGTCATAAACAAGATAGTCGAAAAAGTAATTGTTAAACAAATAACAGATTTCTTGAGAATAATTTTATATTAGGAGATCATCAGCATGGATTTCGAAGAAATAGGAGTACAGCTACAGCCATAACTAACTTTACAGACTATATAAATGAAAGATTAAATGAAAGGAAACATGTAGTAGGCATATTTATTGATTTCAAAAAAGCTTTTGACACTTCAGAACATAATCTTTTGTTGAAATCAATGGATGAATGTGGTATACGAGGTCCTATAAACAATTGGCTAAGTAATTATTTGCAAAATAGGAAAATAGTGACAGTTATTAAAAATATATCTGGAAAAGAGGAAAATGTAAAGTCAGGTGTTCCTACTGGATCCGAATATAGACCAGTGGGTTATATAATGCACGTCAACAGTATATGTAATGTAATCGAACACTGTGCTGTTTTTATGTATGCGGATGATATGTGCATCCTTTATCCTGACAAAAATCAAGATGAAATAGAGAAAAAGATACAAATCGATTTTAACAACATAACTAAGTGGTCTCACGATAATGGAATTATTATTAACACAGCAAAAACTAAAGGATTGCATATGTCATCACCGCATAATATTAAAAATGCAAAAGAATATAAGATAGTGGGTCACTCATACCAATGTATACACGAAAATATGCTTAATTGTAAATGTGCAATTATATATATAAACTGGGGTAGCCATATAGAACAGGTGTGTAATAAATTAAGAGGCATATTAAGTAAATTCCATTTTTTGAAGAAAGTAACATCTAACGCTGTACTGTATGTTGTTTATTACGCACTAGTTGAGTCAACGTTGCAATATGGATTAGTAGCATATGGAAGGACTTTTAAAACATATATAGATAAATTAAAGCAATTTCAAATTAGATTTATGAAAATATTGGCTAACCCAAAAGCTAAAATTAAATTTAGGGATAATTATGAGCAGCTCTTTCAGGAGTGTTATTTAATACCGATACACGAGCAATTTAAAATATCATTTGCGACATGTGATAAGTATTATTCAATCTTATGTAACGCATTGAGTAGCTATATGCCCATAAATAAGAATACGCGCAGACCGCGTAAACTAATAACATTGCAATATAAATGTGCTAATTATTATGGCAAAAGAACATTTCAATGTTTAACATCGAAAATATACAACAATTTACCGGGAGAATGCCTTACGCATAAAACAAAAACACAGTTTAAAAATAAGTTAAAAAAGTTCATACTAATAAATAGTAAAAATTAACATTTGTATCGTGATGATCCATTCTACAACAATATAAGCTGTAGTTATTATGTATGGGTGTATACCTCGAATGTATATGTGTATGTGTATATGTATACTATATATTTGATACTATAGATTTGTTATATTTGAGTGTATATTTGTATTAAGCTTTTCCTTTTTTTTGCATGTTAGGAAATAAGAGAGCATTTTTCTTCTGCCAACAAACTGCTGAGCAGTTTGGCAGACAGTAAAACTTTAATAGTGTAAATTTAAATAATTTTGTTAAATAAATAAATAAATAAATAATCCGCCGTCGAGAGCGGAGCTCTCTAGAAAGGTATAAAAGCCGAACAATCGGCCAATAAACTGAGTCTCGCTTCAGCTTTCAAACTTGAAGCATCTCCTAAAGGCCTTATCCCGGGGCCGCACTGCCCCGGGATCCTGCAAGCCTCTGCCTTCACCTGAAGTCGTTGCCTAGCCACGCCCACGCCTCCACCTACTAGTGCCGCGCTATCTTTAGCCGCTGTGCGTGCTTGCTCCAGGCGCTGCGAGCGCTTACTCCAGGCGCTGAGAGCGCCTACTCAAGGCGCTGTGTGTGCCTACTCCAGGCGCAGCGTGTGCCTACTCCAGGCGCTGCGTGTCCCTACTCCAGGCGCGGCATGTGCCTTCTCCAAGCGCTGCGTGTGCCTACTCCAGGCGCAGCGTGTGCCTACTCCAAGCGCTGCGTGTGCCTACTCCAGGCGCTGCGTGTGCCTAGACCAGGCGCTGCGTGTGCCTACTCCAAGCGCTGCGCGCCTACCACAGGCACAGCCTGTGCATACTCCGTGAGCGGTGAGCACCACCGCCAAGTGCGGTGTGCCACTTTGGTCTTCGGGCTCCGCTTCAGTACTCATCATCTTTATTATCTTTTTTTTAAATAATTGTAATTCACGTCATCATCATCATACTTCATTTTCTACACTTATACTATTATAAAGAGGAAAGATTTGTTTGTATGTTTGTTTGTTTGAATTAAATAGGCTCCGAAACTGCTGGACCGATTTGAAAAATTCTTTCACCCTTAGAATCCTACATTATCCCTGATGAACATAGGCTATGTAATATTTTCAAAAATGTTAGGGATCCGTATGAAAACTTCGTTAATGTAACCCAAGGTGTGAAAAAAATACCAAAAAGAATCCTTATATCGCGTACGCTTCGGAAACTATTGATAATAGAGCAAAGTAATGTACTTCACTTTTATAGAGGATATTAATCTCTACAAAAAAGTCTGCGATACCATATGTTTAACTATTACAGTTATGTCACAATAACTATTTTTTCATGTAAAAATGTGAAATAGTAACGCCGGCACAAATACTACTAATACGAGTACGTACTGATACGAATAATGTGGCCTAGACATTATTCGTATCAGTACCTGTATCATGCATCTACACTCTTCTACATCTACACTCTATTATTATAAAGAGGAAAGATTTGTTTGTTTGTTTGTTTGTTTGAATTAAATAGGCTCCGAAACTACTAGACCGATTTGAAAAATTATTTCACCATTAGAATCCTACATTATCCCTGATGAACATAGGCTATGTAATATTTTCAAAAAAGTTAGGGATCCGTATGAAAACTTCGTTAATTTAACCCAAGGTGTGAAAAAATACCAAAAAGAATTCTTATATCGCGTACGCTTCGGAAACTATTGATAATAGAGCAAAGTAATGTACTTCACTTTTATAGAGGATATTAATCTCTACAAAAAAGTCTGCGATACCATATGTTTAACTATTACAGTTATGTCACAATAACTATTTTTTCATGTAAAAATGTGAAATAGTAACGCCGGTACAAATACTACTAATACGAGTACGTACTGATACGAATAATGTGGCCTAGACATTATTCGTATCAGTACCTGTATCATGCATCTACACTCTTCTACATCTACACTCTTCTATTATAAAGAGGAAAGATTTGTTTGTATGTTTGTTTGTTTGAATTAAATAGGCTCCGAAACTACTGGACCGATTTGAAAAATTCTTTCACCATTAGAATCCTACATTATCCCTGATGAACATAGGCTATGTAATATTTTCAAAAATGTTAGGGATCCGTATGAAAACTTCGTTAATGTAACCCAAGGTGTGAAAAAAATACCAAAAAGAATCCTTATATCGCGTACGCTTCGGAAACTATTGATAATAGAGCAAAGTAATGTACTTCACTTTTATAGAGGATATTAATCTCTACAAAAAAGTCTGCGATACCATATGTTTAACTATTACAGTTATGTCACAATAACTATTTTTTCATGTAAAAATGTGAAATAGTAACGCCGGCACAAATACTACTAATACGAGTACGTACTGATACGAATAATGTGGCCTAGACATTATTCGTATCAGTACCTGTATCATGCATCTACACTCTTCTACATCTACACTCTTCTATTATAAAGAGGAAAGATTTGTTTGTATGTTTGTTTGTTTGAATTAAATAGGCTCCGAAACTACTGGACCGATTTGAAAAATTCTTTCACCATTAGAATCCTACATTATCCCTGATGAACATAGGCTATGTAATATTTTCAAAAATGTTAGGGATCCGTATGAAAACTTCGTTAATGTAACCCAAGGTGTGAAAAAAATACCAAAAAGAATCCTTATATCGCGTACGCTTCGGAAACTATTGATAATAGAGCAAAGTAATGTACTTCACTTTTATAGAGGATATTAATCTCTACAAAAAAGTCTGCGGTACCATATGTTTAACTATTACAGTTATGTCACAATAACTACTTTTTCATGTTAAAATGTGAAATAGTAACGCCGGTACAAATGCTAATACGAGTACGTACTGATACGAATAATGGGCCTAGACATTATTCGTATCAGTACCTGTATCATTCATCTACACTCTTCTACATCTACACTCTTCTATTATAAAGAGGAAAGATTTGTTTGTATGTTTGTTTGTTTGAATTAAATAGGCTCCGAAACTACTGGACCGATTTGAAAAATTCTTTCACCATTAGAATCCTACATTATCCCTGATGAACATAGGCTATGTAATATTTTCAAAAATGTTAGGGATCCGTATGAAAACTTCGTTAATGTAACCCAAGGTGTGAAAAAAATACCAAAAAGAATCCTTATATCGCGTACGCTTCGGAAACTATTGATAATAGAGCAAAGTAATGTACTTCACTTTTATAGAGGATATTAATCTCTACAAAAAAGTCTGCGATACCATATGTTTAACTATTACAGTTATGTCACAATAACTATTTTTTCATGTAAAAATGTGAAATAGTAACGCCGGTACAAATACTACTAATACGAGTACGTACTGATACGAATAATGTGGCCTAGACATTATTCGTATCAGTACCTGTATCATGCATCTACACTCTTCTACATCTACACTCTTCTATTATAAAGAGGAAAGATTTGTTTGTATGTTTGTTTGTTTGAATTAAATAGGCTCCGAAACTACTGGACCGATTTGAAAAATTCTTTCACCATTAGAATCCTACATTATCCCTGATGAACATAGGCTATGTAATATTTTCAAAAATGTTAGGGATCCGTATGAAAACTTCGTTAATGTAACCCAAGGTGTGAAAAAAATACCAAAAAGAATCCTTATATCGCGTACGCTTCGGAAACTATTGATAATAGAGCAAAGTAATGTACTTCACTTTTATAGAGGATATTAATCTCTACAAAAAAGTCTGCGATACCATATGTTTAACTATTACAGTTATGTCACAATAACTATTTTTTCATGTAAAAATGTGAAATAGTAACGCCGGCACAAATACTACTAATACGAGTACGTACTGATACGAATAATGTGGCCTAGACATTATTCGTATCAGTACCTGTATCATGCATCTACACTCTTCTACATCTACACTCTTCTATTATAAAGAGGAAAGATTTGTTTGTATGTTTGTTTGTTTGAATTAAATAGGCTCCGAAACTACTGGACCGATTTGAAAAATTCTTTCACCATTAGAATCCTACATTATCCCTGATGAACATAGGCTATGTAATATTTTCAAAAATGTTAGGGATCCGTATGAAAACTTCGTTAATGTAACCCAAGGTGTGAAAAAAATACCAAAAAGAATCCTTATATCGCGTACGCTTCGGAAACTATTGATAATAGAGCAAAGTAATGTACTTCACTTTTATAGAGGATATTAATCTCTACAAGAAAGTCTGCGATACCATATGTTTAACTATTACAGTTTTGTTACAATAACTACTTTTTCATGTAAAAATGTGAAATAGTAACGCCGGTACAAATACTACTAATACGAGTACGTACTGATACGAATAATGTGGCCTAGACATTATTCGTATCAGTACCTGTATCATGCATCTACACTGTTCTTCATCTACATCTACACTCTTCTACACTCTTCTATTATAAAGGGGAAAGATTTGTTTGTTTGTTTGTTTGAATTGAATAGGCTGCGAAACTACTGGACCGATTTGAAAAATTATTTCACCATTAGAATCCTACATTATCCCTGATGAACATAGGCTATGTAATATTTTCAAAAAAGTTAGGGATCCGTATGAAAACTTCGTTAATTTAACCCAAGGTGTGAAAAAATACCAAAAAGAATTCTTATATCGCGTACGCTTCGGAAACTATTGATAATAGAGCAAAGTAATGTACTTCACTTTTATAGAGGATATTAATCTCTACAAAAAAGTCTGCGATACCATATGTTTAACTATTACAGTTATGTCACAATAACTATTTTTTCATGTAAAAATGTGAAATAGTAACGCCGGTACAAATACTACTAATACGAGTACGTACTGATACGAATAATGTGGCCTAGACATTATTCGTATCAGTACCTGTATCATGCATCTACACTCTTCTACATCTACACTCTATTATTATAAAGAGGAAAGATTTGTTTGTTTGTTTGTTTGTTTGAATTGAATAGGCTCCGAAACTACTAGACCGATTTGAAAAATTCTTACACCATTAGAATCCTACATTATCCCTGATGAACACAGGCTATGTAATATTTTCAAAAAAGTTAGGGATCCGTATGAAAACTTCGTTAATTTAACCCAAGGTGTGAAAAAAATACCAAAAAGAATCCTTATATCGCGTACGCTTCGGAAACTATTGATAATAGAGCAAAGTAATGTACTTCACTTTTATAGAGGATATTAATCTCTACAAAAAAGTCTGCGATACCATATGTTTAACTATTACAGTTATGTCACAATAACTACTTTTTCATGTTAAAATGTGAAATAGTAACGCCGGTACAAATGCTAATACGAGTACGTACTGATACGAATAATGGGCCTAGACATTATTCGTATCAGTACCTGTATCATGCATAACCACCAATTACGTTAACCATGTAATTTTAGTAACATATTTCACTTTTTAAATCTTTGTTAATTCAGCAACCGTTCGTCGTGATATCTTTCTCGAAGTTCGCATGTCTCAAGGCGCAGATGCGTGATATACGCGGGTGAAACCGCGGGGCACAGCTAGTTTTATATAAAACTGTAAATATCTTTTTAAATTTTAAATAAATTATTCGTTTTTGTTCTATTTTTGTGGTTTCGTTGTTGTTAGGTTAGGTTCTTTTGTTTTTTTTTAATTGTCGCTTTACGATAAACTCTGACATCGGGACGTCAATCACCTCAGTCCCCCGTGGCCATGGGTGCTGTAAAGCATCCGTAACATCGGAAATTAATAAAAAAAAGTTAATTAAACGCGATAGAATCCCTAAAAGAAGTTTTATTCAATAAATGATGACTGTATATCCATTGTAGATTCTGTAAAAATTTTTAGCATCCATATAGATTCTCTTCTTAATTGGAAACAAGACTGATGATAAAATATAGTTAGATAACTGACATATTTATTTTTGTAAATTTAATAATTTCATATATTTATTTATTGTAATTTTATATATTTGGCTTATTTCTTTATTGATATTTTATTGTTTCCTATTATTATAATTTTAGTATTTTGATGTGGATGTTTGATTGAATATTGCATACATGATAATGTTATTTTTTAAATCTTATTGGATTGAATTGTAATATCTAACACAATGTATTTTGCTATTAATGGAATAAAAAAAATATAACAGATCTTTTTAGCGGATCACTTGTCTCCCTTATTTTAGTCTTCTGTTACGACACCCATGGGTCATGATAGGGTGAGGAATTCTCTAACGCCTTCATCAAGCGGTGAAAGTCACCATATAATTAAAAAAAAGTAAGATAACATATTATAAATAAATATAACGTAGACATCTCAGATTCCGTTAGTCTCAAATAGTCATCTAAATTTAATATATAGGTATTATACTTACTACTTAGTTTACACTAAGTAGTATCTTCTAGTTAATCTTACGATTTAACACTAAGTTTGGCGGTGTAAGAATATTTACTAATCCATATCGCCCCGTGGGTGTCGTAAGAGGCGACAAAGAGAAACTGAAACGGGAGTTAGGCAGCAGCAAATTCCTGATAACAACAAGAAATTATAAAAAAACTAACTCTTACAATTACTTCTTTTGCGGCAGTAACGCGCCGAGTATCAGCTAGTTTCTAAAAAAAACTTCCTAAAAATATTTCTTAACAACCCAAAAATAATGTTTGTGAAGCTAAGAAGTTTTCAATTTTGACGTGCAGTTAATTAATTTTACATATTTCGTCGCGTTACAGTTTTATTTACTTCAAATAGCCGATGTTTTAAGTGTTTTGCGGATCATATGTTGACGGTGGACTTAATAACAATAATAATAAATAATCTTTATTTCGGATAACAAATGAGATCCATATCAGACATATTAGAAAAATCACAAAATAGTAATAATTAAATTATTATTATTGCTTAATATCCTATAATCATGTAATTAAACGTATCAGATATTCTGATGACATATCTAATTCATCCGAGTTACCTTCAGCTTTAAGAGTCTATACCAACAACTGAAGGCTGTTGGTGTGTTCCAGTGATACATTTCAGAAAGAAGGAGCCAAAGTGCTCCAGTGTCAAAGTGTTTTGCAGTGAAGAGACACACTTTTGTATTGGAGGCCTTGAAATTCACAAGATGGGCATCGCCCCAGGCCTGAGCATTCGATTGGTTGTTTACAGATTGCAGACTTTCTGGGGCGTCGGTATTTCATGTCAGCTAGAAATATGGTTTTTTGTGCTTATATCCAGATATTTTACGAAATATTGACAAGGTGCTTGTTTTTATACAGGGTGTTTTTGGAACGCTCCCGAAAACTAAGACAGGTGACAACACCAAGTATACCTTTGATCATGGGTCACAAATAAATTCGATCCTGATGAAAAAAAAAACCATCTTTTTACAAGGTTTTATTAGCTTTATTCACGCGCCATCATGTTAGTACAGCTAAATGAAACGATAATTTCATAAAAATATCATGAAAATACTGAAACATAAAACCAGCAGTGGAATGACTGAATTGATATCACCTGACCTGAGCTAGATAAAGGTCAATGTACGCGCGAACACAAATTCGCGCGGCCCGCAACTAGCGGGCCATCCCACAATACCTAATAATTTACAACACGTGTCTAAATACCTAACTTATCTACTTAACCTACTATTTTGCCACTGTGTTTATCTCCACGTAGCCACTTTAATCCGAATTTACAGGTTAAATAACCCAAATAACTGGTTCGATTCCCCGCTAATGAAGAAATACTTAAATGAAATGTAACCAAGGTTGGAGTCATGCGTTTTTATTCATCGTGTAGGTATGTTTATTATTCTCATGTATTCAGTTATGTACCTATTCAGATTAGTCTAGTACTAAGTTATTTAAAAAAAAATAGTTATGAAACAGCTTACTGCTCTAAATCCTCCGTGGTCTTATGAGATGCGGCTCAAATTGTGCTCCATTCATTTCAAGGCAGATTTGGGTGCAGGCGGGGCATCATCGTGTGGTCTTCGACACAGTCCGTACGTAGTTTCTCGAAAGCATCCACGATCCTTTGGCGCATTTCTTTAGCACTATCACATTCACGATTAAAAACCCTTTCTTTCACATACCCCACAAAAAGAAGTCTAACGGAGTCAGATCTGGTGAGCGAGGTGGGCAAGCGTGTGGTCCTAGTCTGCCGATCCAGCGATCATCAAATAGCTCATTGAGGCGCTCACGGACGAACCTCACGAAATGTGGAGGGCCATGTTGGAAGTTGGAACTATGTGCGGCGATATTCAGCCAACGATAGGTCGTTTAAAATGTCAACCAACTGTTCATTTATAAAGTTTAGGTATCGCTGTCCGTTCAGTCGCTCTGGCAGAAACACTGGTCCCAGTATGCGATCCTTAAATAAACCTGCCCATACGTTAACCGACCATCGGGTTTGGTGCCCGGTTTGTCGAACAGCGTGCGGGTTAACCTCTGAATACACGTGTGTATTTCTTCGGTTCCACAGGCCGTTTCTGGTAAATGTCGACTCATCCGTCCAGATAATGTGCTCAATGGAACCAGGCACAAGTTGTTGCTGGTATAATAACCAACGGCAAAAAACTCGTCAGCGGTCGTGATCGCCGGGAACTAAAGCTTGCACTTTGTGCAATTTGTATGGGCGCATTGGTTACGCTTCAACACTTTGTGCACTGCACAGTATGACACACTTGTTCCATCCCGACGTCTTAACAATTTATTTAGCGATACTTCGTGTACCTAGGTTCGGATACCTAACATGTTGACCACTATAAACGTACGCGTTAGGCATTATTAAAACAAAAAAGAATCCAAAAACGTAACAAAAACTTTAATATCAACACGTAATCACAAGTAAATTTATTAAACAAAACGATTGAACTGTCGCTCGCGCACGCGTGTACAAAATCAACACGGAACTGTCTCAAAAACTAAAACGAACGAACCCCGTCAAGGCTGAAACCTACTGCGTCACAAGCGTGAGGCGACAGGGTTAGGCATTCTGCCGTCATAATAAAAAAGGAAGTAACTAACAAAAACGTAAAATGGAAATAAAAAATAAATTGATGAATTTTTCTTTCAGACCCCGTGTCTAAAGTATATTAAAAGGTATCTACCTTTTAATATTGAAATATATACCTACAGACACGAAGATTTTAAGGACGAACTTATTTTTTTTTAAATTTGTTTATTTATTTAAATAAAACGAATTTTCCTTTTCACCTTAGATTAAAAAATACACCTGGCAACACAAAAACATCGAAGGAAAGACGCATATAACTATTTGGGTCTTCCCAACCTAATAAATAAAACAAAACTACCATTCATTTAACATTTTTACATATTTTGGAAAGGTCATTTGAAGTTGAAAGGACGCTAATAGTAATTTACTACTTTTTTCTTAGTAAATATTAGAAAAGCATTGGTAGTGAGACACAAAAAATAACAACCCGCAACTCTTGAGTAATGATTTTAAAGGGGATATCATACAAGACTTACTACGATAATAATTTAAAATTAAAACATTTGTACAACCGACTTTAATATAAATAATTAAGGATAACTCAAAAACTATTGGTCTGACCTCGATAAAATTTATATGGGACCACATGTGAAACACCAGCTCTTAATAATAAGATATAAGCTCTTAATAATAAGATATAAAATAATAAGACAAGAATAATTTAAATTTAAGTAATCGATGCAAATATTGTTAAAGATGACGTAGCAACTGGTTAAACAAGTCTTTTCTTTTATGTTGAATTTGTATAAGTCTTTTCTACTAATAAAATGTCAACTGTGATCAACAGCTACGTCTAAAATTCTGACGATAATTTCTAAAATATTGATATTAGTGAATATTAAAAAAATTTAGTAGATGCGTCTTCTTATCATGAGTCGAATGGTATATTTAACTCATCTATTCGAAAATTGTTAGATGCGCCCTTTTTTCTTATGACCGCAGCATTGTTTCATACCGAGCTAGATACAGGTCGACAACGGAGTGAGTGTGGGTACAGTCGCGTTCTAAAGTACTACATGGTATTGGGCTATTGTTTTATAATATTATGGTAATTAATTGTTTTATTGTAGAATCATAATAGGTGCTTTACTAGCTACTTAGAACTTTGGAAGAGGTGGGAATTAAAAATAGATAATGTTTACTTGAGCATTGTTTGTTATTTCTATCGTAAAATATAAAGTAGTTTGTAACAAAAAAACTTAAGCTAAGGGTGACACGCCGTCCATTATGACGTCTTGGGTCACATGGAAGCCAGATGTTCATGGTGTGTTGGTGTTACTGGATGCTACTTCATCATCACTTTCATCTTCGCTTGAGCTTCCGTAATCAGGTCGATCACATGGTAATTTTTTCGGTATTCTTCCTCAACAATTTTAACTTTACTGCACAATTTTCCCCATTCACCTTCTCCTATCATATTTACCTTTTCGTTCACTAGTTTAGTCATAAAACAATAGATATAAATAATTTTTTTTCCTTCCTTTTTAAAACATCGTCGCGAGTCGCAAAGTAAGCTGTGTATGCGACTGTATTTTTGGAGCGAACAAAGCGCGGGAACCAATAGCATGCAGGCACAGTAATACTGGCCAATATGTGATAAATCGCTCAGTGCCCAAGTTCAAGGCCAGCGTTCTTTTTTCACCGTTCGCGCGTACATTAACCTCCATTAGTCAGGTGATATCAATTCAGTTTCCACTGCTGGTTTTATGTTTCAGTATTTTCATGATTTTTTTTATGAAATTATCGTTTCATTTAGCTGTACTAACATGATGGCGCGTGAATAAAGCTAATAAAACGTTGTAAAAATATGTTTCTTTTTTCATCAGGATCAAATTTATTTATGACCCATGATCAAAGGTATACTTGGTGCTGTCGCCTGTCTTAGTTTTCGGGAGCGTTCCAAAAATACCCTGTATATTAAGTACTAATTTTTATACAGATCACAAATTTAGAACAAATCATTTTCTACCGACTTCAAAATGAAGACGGTACTCAATTCGACTGTATGTTTCTTTTACGTGTGTTACCTTATAACTTTTTACTGTATGAACCGATTTCAATGATTCTTTTTATATTTGAAAGCTGTTGCTTCACATGTCGTCCCATATAAATTTTATCAAGGTCTGATCAATAGTTTTTGAATTATTCTTAATAATTTATATTGGAGTCGGTTGTACAAAATTTTTAATTTTTAATTATATCTAATCCAAACGATCTATCAGTTTACTTTAGGCTGAAATAGTCGACCCTAGTATGAAAATGCGTACCTACTCTAGGATAGAGCTTACATCGAGGTAAAACTGAATAATACTCGTATTTTTACCAAAAGTGATATGTATATACCATAAGTAATATCACCATTTATTATAAAGAATACTAAACATTGCATGCAATTCTTAAATTGTACTAAAATGCATAAAAATTAATATTATGCCGTAGTAATTGAATGAAAAAGCCAAAAATACATAAGGTAACTTTTAAACACTATAAGCGACGAGAAACTAGATCAGTCTAGGGTAAACTATTTTTTTCCTTAATTGTATTGGAAATAGACAGCGTTACTGTTTGAGTAAGATGTTATCAGAAAAAGACGGGATGTAAACATTAAAAACTACTAAGATGATGTAATAGGGCGTATGAGGTATGATCGCTGAAGCGAAAACAATACGTCGTAATAGATGTGACCCAGACACTTAAGTGTCTTTTTATGGTCGTACAATAAATGAAACGCTTGAGTTCCACACATAAATTATTCCATTGGCCTATTTAAACATTGTTAACAAGTGCACGAAAGCGTAGCGCTCGTAAAAGCACACGTGTGGGGTGGGATCAATGTCAACGTTCCCACTTTTTATATATGAAATTCATTGCCACGATTAAGGTTATTTATGCTCTAGTAACAAACGTAAATAGAAGATTGCCAAATAGACAGAGGACCCAGATACTAAATTTATACCTAATTTTGAATTCTTTTCGGAGCCCAGAGTCAGGGTGTTTGCTAAAAATAAATTAGCTAAGATTTGTGTAATAAAATCAAATGATGTGTCTTAACTAGTTTGAAGAGCACCTCCTGACCTCCCTTAATTGCGTGCACTTCCCAACACTATCAATATCAATATTGACGGTGAAGTGAGGTGACGAGGCTAGTGCACATAATTGGGGAATAGCGGGAGGTACTATTTAAACTAGGTAAGTCACATCATTTTATTATATTACGTGGGTCTCACCAATCTGTAAGAAGATTAGTTTTAACATTTATAATATAATGAATTTCCGTAAGCTAACGCCTGTTTCTATTAATAACCTAAAGTATAATGTGATATTATTATAAACATCATCATCATTACAGCCCTTCACAAGTCCACTGGTGAACATAGGCCTCCCCTAAGGAATGTCACAAAGCAAGGTGTTGAGCCACCTGCCACCATCGACTCATCGACTTCCTGCATGTCTTACCAGGTTGTCACTCCATCTAGTGGGGACTCGAGAACCTTTTTTCCCTATCAGTTGTCGGTTCTTTGAGCCATATGGGCGGCCCATTGCCACTTGAGCTTATTAATCCGTTGGGCTATGTCGATCACTCTGGTTCTACAACGAATATTCTCATTTCTAAGTTTATCATGCAGAGAAACTCCGAGCATAGCACTCTAAATAGCTCGGCCTTTATCTTCCTCACTCTGCCAGCAGTGAAGGACCACGTCTCATTTCTATAGGTCATCATTTATTTTAATAGAACCAGAATATAAATATATTGTTTATTTTATATAGATTACAAATAATACTTACTGAAAGTCATTTACCACTGGTTTAGAAAATACCTCTATCCTGGAAAGATTCAGCAAGAATCCTAGAGGGATATTTCTTTAAAAGAACATTTTAGAAACATGAATTATGTCAAACAATTAACTATACATGTAATATAAGAAATAGATTGCTAAAGAGCACCTTATTCCCAGGGATTATCCATAAATTGCTTGACATATTATAATAACTCTTTTTATTCAATCCTGTGACTCTAACATTGTATTCTAGACTTTTTTTTCTTTCATTCTTCATATCAGTCCGTGAGTCTTCTGCTGGACATAAAATGCCTCTCCCATTGTAGTAAGAAATTGCCTTAATCGCCCTTCATGTACAATCGCAACACCACGTGAACACTTTTGAATCTGCTGCTTTTTGCTGGTGTGAGAATTTTACGATTAGCTTATTAATATGGTTCATGAGAAGGTTTTCTCGGGACAGGCCAAAATCAGTTATTGGTTTTATCTGTCAAGAAGTTCTCAGTATCAACCCGAACTCGGGAAGTTGGCGATGTTATGCCCTCGTACCTAGGAAAGCATGTATAAGCCGTTAGAGCTGCGCCTGATCTCTCTCCGGATAACCGTCCAATCGGAATAAAATAGTGAGGAAATATTTGTTATTGAGTAAATTTGGCCATGGAACGAAAAGGCGAGATATCCTATGTGGCAAGGTGCTAGAGCTATTCTTTAATTACGAAAGAACTTCGGACCTTTGGTACCGTGAATAAGGCTCCGGTGTATTTCGCTTGCGGCGCGACGACAGCGCAGCCACACATAAACTCGGCCGATGGGATAGTCTTCTTTTAGAGTGACCGCCGTGACCGAAACTCTGTCTGGAGGACATAAGTATCATAAGGTTTTACTTAAGAGTAAACTACCCGTTAATCAATTTTGATAAAATAGTTTTCGAACGTTGAAAGTTCTGTTTGCTACCAAACAATTATATCAGCAGCACCACTGCATTTGTGCAATAACGCAACTAATTATATAGCAATAAATGAAGCATCACAATTTATCAGTGTTCTTGGAATTGCTCGTAAATTTAAAAGTATGCAGAAATATCAACAGAAGCTGTTTTCAGAGAATAAACATTTAAAATAAAAAATTACAATGTACCTTGTAGGTCACGAGGTCGCGTATTCTTTTCAAGGTTACCCTCTTTGGTACACGGAAATATGGCCTTTATGGTTTTGTGACATAGATGATTTTTGTATGATGATATAATTGGAACTTATTTATAAAGACACTTTTAAAAACGGCGATATATTTCAACACGAAAAATCCGGACTTTTTTATGTGAATATGTCAAAACAATATAGCGTTTCATGTAAATATAGTTTTCTCTATACACCCTATAGTATTGTGCCGACTGCCTCGTTTCTTCAGTCGTGCGACTACTGATCATGTGGTTCCGGGCTCGATCACCAGGTTGGGCCAAAAAGTCAGTTATGGAGTTTTCTGTCAAAAATATTTTCAGTTACAGCTTACCATTGAAGTATAATATAGTTACGTACTTCATAATATCTTAATAATCGTGCCTCGGAAAGCACGTGAAGCTGTTGTGGCTGCTCCTTATATTTTCAGTTACAGCTCACCATTGAAGTATAATATAGTTACGTACTTCATAATATCTTAATAATCGTGCCTCGGAAAGCACGTGAAGCTGTTGTGGCTGCTCCTTATCTCTTTCCGGTGATGATCCCATCGAACTATGAGAATCAGGAAATAGAGTGCACTTGTGCTTGCGCACACGCTCGTGCACTACAAACCTGTCCAGTGCAAATGGCTAATCTCCGCTGAGACCGAGCGCTGTAAGCAAAATTCAGTGTCGAAGACATCATCTATATTATTGTTGTATCTTGCCTTTTCTGCCGATGTCCAAAAAGGAGACGGTACTCAATTCGACTATATGTTTTTTTTTTATATGTGTTACTTCATAACTTTTTACTGAATGAACCGATTTCGATGATTCCTTTTTTATTTGAAAGCTGATACTTCTCATGTCGTTCCATATAAATTTGATAAAGGTCAGATCAATAATTTATTAGTTACTCTTAATAACTTATATTGAATTCGACTGTAAAAAATTAATTTTAAATTATGTGATTTAAAAAAAAAGTACTAAGCGACTTTTATCAATAAATTATAAATCATAAATCTTTATTTGAAAGAATCAAGTGTTTTGCAAACAATAGAACATAGCATTAAAATTATAATTTAAATATTTGCCTATATTAATAATAAGGTCCGTTGTTTGTCATATTACATTTAAAATTATAGAGGCCGCAACGTGTGATTGCGATTTACTCGTATCGTCCTAAAAAACTTCAAGAGCACTTAAATCATTTGTTTGCTGTTGAGTACAGGTGTCCATGGGCTGCAGTAGCCACTTGCCATCAGGTGCACTGTAAGTACATTTGTTACTTACTTCAGTTTTTTTTAATAATAAAATATAATTAAAAAAATATATTTAAAAAGTATATTATATTTTTAAAAACAGTCCTGACGACAGCACAATGTGACCCGACGCGTTCCAATTCATCTTCATTATTTCGGAGTGAGCATTCATTGCCCGCATGTTACAAAGTTCATACGACATAATATTCACGAGCTTCCTTCTTTCGGAGGTGACATTAATGTTCTTTGAATGAAATGTTGCTCACAAATAAATAAAAGTAAGTGGAATAGTTCCGTGAAAAAGTAACACAAAAATAAAAAGGAAATAATAAAAGAGTTATTGTTGTTCAAAAGTGTTTGTATATTATATATGAAATGAAATGAAATCTATTTATTTCCTTAACAGATAAAATAAAATTCAATGGACACATTCTTTATTGTTCACCAGTACACATTAAAACGAAAACGTTTTATAAAAGGTACAATACGCTTTGATAACGATTTTTTATCATTGCGACTTGTGAGATCAATTGTGATCGGTGTCATGGCTGTAGTTCACTGCTAAGCCTTCAAATAATCTTCAATAAATTGAAGGAGTTGCTATGCTGTGAGCAATTTCACTTCTTGTGGGCTAAGCACGTAGTTGAGTATTACGTTTTCGCATAAAGAGTCTACAATCAGTCAGGGTGGGCAGAGGCGTTACTTCTGTTAAGGAACAGAATCTGGACTTGCTTTTCATTTAATTTTAATTTTAATTTTAATCATCATTATCAGACCAGATCTTCAGTGATTTATTGTGATAAGCAGTTTCAAGGTACTTTCGCAATCAAAAGTAAATCGGCAAGTTCATTGCCTACTTGAACTTGTTGTACACCCCACGGCGTTCAAACTGTCCGCGCAGTCTCCAACTGACTTTGAGGTGATTAAATTTAATCTCAGCGCTAGCAGTGCTGCTTAATTATCAGAGTTTATATAAATAATATGGTTGACATAACGCTTTCGTAGGTTGATTTCCGCACAACCAAGTATAGCGAAAATGTCTGCCTGGAAGGTAAAGGTGAACTTCCCCAAATTTATGCTAAGCTTGAATTTGGCGCGCTCCATATAGATTTGAAAGCCTAAGTCGAGGCCCATTTTTAACCTACCGGTAAACCATACGCAGTGAAAGCGGTGTAGAGAATCTATCACTCCATTGCGTCTCGTGAGTGTCTTAACACTTTCACTCTCCGGTTTTTAGACACAATAGTAAGACAATAGCAATGACCTACATGTATGGCACGGGACAGCAAAAGGGTTAAGGGACAACTATGGTAAATTACAGAAAAACGTTAAGGATTTTAAGGTTTCGTTTACGCCAGACATAAATACTTGCGCCAGAGAGGGGCAGCAGCCGCTACGTTTAAATCAAATCACATCTAGGTATCTTCAAGGCAAGAGTGAATAGGTTTTTGTTAAGTTAGTGCACTTTACCATCTGCGTTTGTATCATCACTTACCATTACGTTAGATAGTATTCAAACACTGGCTTAGAATAATAAACTGACAGAATACCAACGTAAAATTGCAGCTTAACGATGCTGTGTTTCGTATGGTGAGTGTAGAGAACCGGAGACCCTTTTTATTGGAAACGAGGCATTACATCTCAGTCTTCACGGGTGACAACGCATCTGCATTTTGATTCGTAATCGAGAATAGATGTACATGTCTATGGGCCGCAGCAACCACTTACCATCAGGTGGACTGTGTGTTCGTTTGTCACTCTTATCCTATAAAAAAATTTCAACAACAGAAGTGGCCCATTTTTGGCAAGAAACTTTTCTGGGCTAATGAAGAAGAACAATATGCATAAGCCAATAACAAAAAATAATATTGGACGGATCGGTGACGCAGTGCTAAATTTTTTAACTGTAGTCGGAGTCTGCAGATTAGAATCCTGCACGGAATAACAATTTTTATGGCTTACAAATTGTTGTTCTGGATATAAATTGTCTACAAGTGACAATAAATTCTTAAGGTAGCGGTATATAAAATACTAAATATAAATAATTAATTACGAATAATAACAATAATTTTATCAAAAATTCATATTACAGTTGAAAAGAAAAACGTTGCTTTTGTTTTCTGCTTCAAAATTATTATAATATATTATATTTTTTTTAGTTTTATACGCATTTTTTAAAATATTTTTCATAATACACAATAAATAACTTAGTCATTCCGCTAGCTGTTACTTTTGGTGTTGTTTTTTATTAAACAAAAATATTATTTAAATAAAACTACTTTTAAGGATTTTACCACGTATATTAACTTCTTTTATATTTTCGACGTTTCGAGCACTTTACAGCACCCATGGTCACGGGGGGACTGAGGTGTATGACGTCCCAATGTCATAGTTAACCACGGCTACATCCAGAATAAAAATTATTAATTTTTGTTCTGATCTACGCAGTATGAGCTTACAGCATCTTGAAGTCTTGCAGTTGTATGCTTGGGTTGGATTTAATTTTATTAATTATGGGATACCAGGCAGATGGTGGCACCTAGCTAGCTTCTCTATTGAAATTAGGATGTTTTTTGATTTCAATAGCTTCGCGAATCATCCTTGGAAGGAATCGGTGTTCTTTAGCTAGGATTTGTGGTCTATCAAATCTAATGTAGTGACGGGGGTGACGGGGGGGGGGGGGGATCATGTACGTATTCACAGACTGCATACTTCCGGGAGCGCCGATTCTTCACATTAGCTATATGTTCTTTAACGCTGGTTTTTATGGATCTTTTAGTTTGTCCTATATAAGAGAGACCACATTCACAATCAAGCTTGTACACTCCTGCATCTTGCATTCGTCAAGATGTAGCCAATCTTGTCAGTGATACCTCTGACATATGGCAGTACAGCAGGCACTCGCTTGACTGTGGCCGGCTTCACTCGTTCACTGTGACGTAGGCGCGGGACCCGATGCTTACTGTCGTGCAAAACTTGCTTGACGTGTTGGAGCTCGGCGGTCAGGTGCTTACTGTCAAGGATCCCTCGTGCTCTCTGAAACAAAGATTTACCCACGGTAGCTAACTGTGAAGGATGGTGATGAGAATCACCGCTTAAATGTCTATCTGTATGGGTCTTTTTTGACTGCAGCATTCCCGGAGCGTCGATTGTTTCTTTCTGTGAACAGATACAGGATTGCCCCCTTCACTACATTAGATTTGATAGACCACAAATCCTCGCAAAAGAACACCGATTGATTCCAAGGATGATTCGTAAGGCTATTGAAATCAAAAAACATCCTAATTTCAATAGAGAAGATTCCTGGGTGCTACCATCTGCTTGGGATCCCATAATTAATAAAATTAAATCCCAACCTAAGCATACAACTGCAAGACTTCAAGATACTATAAGTTTATACTACGTAGATCGGAACAAAAATTAAGAATTTTTAATCTGGGGGTACCCGTGGTTAACTATGACATTGGGACGTCATACACCTCAGTCCCCCCCCTCCCCCCGTGACCAATAGTTGCCGCTAGCTTAGAAAAGTTAAAAAATATTATAAAATGCTCGAAACGTCGGGAATATAAAATAAGTTAATATACGCCATAAAATCCGAAAGTAGTTTTATTTAAATGTGTAGTTAAGTAAAGTAAAGTAAAGTTACAGCCTATATTCATCGCACTGCTGGGCACAGGCCTCCTCTCATTTCTGAGAGGGTTTTAGGGCAAGAAAATGTGCGCCGTGCTGACCCAATGAGTGTTGGCGAACTTCACATGTCTTCGAAATATTTTTTTTCTTATTTCTCACACATGCAGGATTCTTCACGATGTTTTCCTTCACCGCCGAGCACGTGGTAAAATGTGTAGTGTTCGCGTAAATATAAGAAATTATTACAAAAATATTATGCCAATACTAGCGACTCGTCTAAATTATTACAAAAGCGGAAGTCTTAAGGTGAGAGTGTATCGATATTTCAGTAATGAGACCAAGCGAATAACGGGCAGGGCACGATGAACGAGTTTATATGCTAAAGGGCAAACTACTTTCAGTTTTATCGGGCCCTACTTTTAGTTTCGTTGTAAAAGCAACATATTTCGGGGACAGGCGAGGCAATTATATAAAATAAGTAAAATATACTACCCAGTTTTAAATTCTCATATGTAAAAATATTCTTGCAGCACGTTTAAATCGCATAAATCGTATATTTTAATTTTAAAGTATTCAATTTGACATAATTTTCAGTGAAGCTTCATCTGTCCATTACAGCCCATAAAAGTTCACGGCGGAACGTTTTAATTGTTTATTGTAATCAGGAAGATGCTGCGCATCTCCTGTTTTAGATTCCCTTTGTCGATACTTACGATACTCCACGGGACGATATGCGTTAGTGAATATTCTCATACCGTGTCAACACGGCAACGGTATTAAAAATTGCTGATAAAACCTTAAGCACATAGGTTATGCTAATTTATATAGTCACTTGGTAAAAAGTAATCCTTGTTTCATTATATTTCTTAAATATGTTGTAAATTTCGACCATTATTATTATCTAAGAACTGATTTTTTGTGACAGACTATAAAGACGCTGTTTTTGAATATCAATTTTACTACTTGAAAGAGAAAAAAGAGAAAGATTTTAAAGTATTTGTTCATTTATGTGTGATGGATTTAGGTCGAGGAAAAAGTTTCTTCGTGTTTTATATAGAAATTCAAGGCATTTTTTTCTTTTAAAGTTTACTTACATTTAATTAGAATATATATGTGCCATTTTGTTCAATAACTTGTTGCCATCTTGTAGGTAGTGACAAAAACTCGCTGCTGTAGAAATCTTGGAATTTATGATCAAAAATGCGACAAGTAATTTTGACAGTCCTCTTTTGATGTTAACCTAACACTACCCGAAGATTTCTGAAGAAATCGAAACAGGTGACAATCTGAGGGAGCAAATTCAGAATTATTAAAAAAGTGGAATAAGTTGCCGGAATCTATCTTTCCATCCTATTACAACGTGGGTGTCTTCAAGGTAAGAGGGAATAGGCTTTTGTTAAGACAGTGCACTTCATCATCTTCGGTAGCATCATCACTTACCATCATGTAGGATAGTAGTCAAACGCTAGCTTAGAAAATTTAAAAAATATTATACAGTCTAGAATATTGTGACGTGACATGATGAATTTTTTTTTCAAATATCAGATAATTAGGTAAATGGTATCAAAACCACGTGCAAATTTCCTGTTATAACAGAACTTTTAGTTTTACTGAGGACCAGGTACGATAAGATTCAGTTTTATGATTTGCTAAACAGCAAATTATATTAATTATACTATGTACGGTCAGTAAGCTAGGTTATACAACTCGTTTAACTACATATTTTCAGTGATGAAACACGCCAACAGTTCAACGCGTATAAATTAAACGGCCAATAACTTTAAATCACTGTCAGTCGGAAGTGCTCCATAGTTTTAGTTCATTACATGAGAGTTAGTACATGCAATTACTAGTTTCTATATCTATCGATCCGTTACCGTTATAGCTTAAAATCCACTGTTTAAAAATTGGCTTCTCCCGATGATTGCCTTGTAGGCAATTATTTATTATTTTTATTTACTATAGCTTCCACGCTTGTCTCGCGGGTTGGCAACCACAGATTTATTTTTAGTCGTTATTAGAAAGACCCGTCTCCTGATTTGTTTCTTCTGTCGCCTCTAACGAAACCCATGGGATGATATGGGGTAGTGACAACCTACATCATGTATGTATAATGTATTTTGTAATATCTTTGTAGCATATCATATTTATCTACTATTTAGCTTGATGGGTCTTTAAAAAAACGACATGAAAGAAAATATCTGCGGAGTTACCCCGGTTCTTTTTCGGGAAGAGGGATCTCATTTTGAGACTTTCATTTTCTTTTTTTTCATATGTGCAAAGTTCCGCTCAACACAATAACTGCTCGGGGCAAACTGAGCAACAAGACCAAGGCGACCCCTGCCACACTATCCGTGAATTTCTGCAACATCAGGGGACACTCGAACCTAAACGCCGTCCACTACCATTTAAAGATAGCGAAGTCGGCCTTGCTCTTTCTGACCGAGACGCAGTTGTCCTCTCCGGGTGATACTTCGTATCTCTCCTACCCGGACTACAAATTGGAGCACTTCTTTATGCCTCGGGCTGGAGTTTGCGTGTATGTCAGTGAGGACATCTGTTCTCGACGCCTCGGCAGTCTTGAAGGTTCGGACCTGTCCATCCTATGGCTATGCGTAGACAGCGACGAACATCCGCGCGTCTACGTGTGCCTCTATAGGTCCCATAGCGGGAATGCCGAAACAGACCGACTCATCGACCACGTCCAAATGGCTACAGATTCCTTGCTACAACAGGTCCCATCCGCAGAGATCGTGATCCTTGGCGATTTTAACGCCCACCACGCCGAATGGCTCGGTTCACGTTTAACCAATCATGCAGGGAGATCTGTTTATGACTTTGTCACTGATGTGGTGCTCCAGGGAATGAAACTATTTATTCCATCATCTGTGGTACCCATCGGAGGCAGATCTCAGCCTTGGTTTGGTCACTCCTGTAAGACTGCATTACGCAGTAAGCAGGAGTGTTATCAAGCCTTGGCTGCGACTCGGGATGTAAACACCAGCACACTTAAAAAGAAGTATAACTTCGCCTCCAGGTCCTTCAAAAGAGTTATTGCTAAGGCAAAGTCAGAGCACATAGGCGGAATGGGCGAGAAACTAGTTCGCCTTCCTTCGGGAACCCGTGCATTCTGGTCTCTCGCCAAAGCTGTCCAAGGGAATTTCTGTAAGCCATCACTACCATTTCCGCACAGGAAGGACGACTCACTGGCCCACGAAGCAAAAGAGAAAGCCGACCATTTAGGCTCCCTTTTTGTGTCCAACTCGACTGTTGATGACGGGGAAACGCACTGCCGACCATCCCGCGGTGTGAGTACTCCATGCCGGATGTGCGGTTCTCACAGCGCTCGGTTCGCAGAGCACTCCTCTCCCTTGACATCCACATGTCGAGTGGGCCTGACGGAATCCCCCCAATTGTGCTGAGGACGTGTGCTACGGAGTTGGCACCGGTTCTAACTCGTCTTTTCCGGTACTCCTACTCCCTAGGCGTAGTCCCAAAATCATGGAAGACAGCTTTTCTCCACCCGATCACTAAAAAATGTGACCGCTCAGACCCGTCCAACTACAGGCCTATCGCCATCACCTCCTTATTCTCCAAAATAATGGAATCCGTTATAAACTGCCGCCTCATGCGGTACCTTGAGGATCACCAGCTGATTAGTGACCGCCAGTACGGTTTTCGTCGGGGTCGATCAGCTGGTGATCTTCTGGTCTACTTAAATCATAGATGGGCGGAGGCAGTAGAG
This sequence comes from Parnassius mnemosyne, assembly GCA_963668995.1. NCBI lineage: Eukaryota > Metazoa > Arthropoda > Insecta > Lepidoptera > Papilionidae > Parnassius > Parnassius mnemosyne. The sequence continues at coordinate 4,111,520 of CAVLGL010000001.1, read as the reverse complement.
TCCACGGCATTGGCCGTTAGTTTGGACATTGCGAAGGCCTTTGATCGGGTTTGGAACAAAGTGCTTCATTCGAAGCTCCCTTCCCTTGGGCTTCCCGAGAAATCATGCAATTAGATCACCAGCTTTCTTACAGATCGGAGCATCAAGGTAGTTGTAGATGGTGCATGCTCCGACTACAAGCCTATTAACGCTGGTGTTCCACAAGGCTACGTGCTATCACCAACGCTGTTCCTTCTGCATATCAATGATATGTTGCAAGCCGGTAGCATTCATTGCTATGCGGATGACAGCACTGGTGATGCTCTATACACCGGCCGTGCTAATATTTCTCGGGAAAACGTCACCGAGTACCGGAACAAACTTGTGTCTGAAGTCGAGTCTTTGCTGGACAAAGTCTCGGATTAGGGGCGACTAAATCTAGCCCAGTTTAATGCTCAGAAGACACAAGTTTGCGCGTTTACCGCTAAAAGGAACCCCTTTGTCGTATCTCCTCAGTTTCAAGGTACTCCCCTTGTTGCCTCAGCCAGTATCGGTATCCTCGGCGTCGACATATCGAGTGACGTGCAGTTTCGTGGTCACTTGGAAGAGAAGGCCAAATTGGCCTCTAAAAAGCTTGGCGTGCTCAGCAGAGCGGGACAGTATTTCATGCCAGCTCAACGCCTGCAACTTTACAAGGTGCAGGTTCGGCCTCACATGGAATACTGTTCCCGTCTCTGGGATGGGGCTCCCCAGTGCCAGCTCCTTCCACTTGACCGCATCCAGCGCAAAGCGGCTCGAATCGTCGACGACCGAGTCCTTTCCGATCGGCTCGACTCATTGGCACTTCGAAGAGATGTTGCATCTATTTGCATTTTCTTTTGCATTTACCATGGGGAGTGCTCTGAGGAATTGTTCGGATTAATCTCAGCCGCCAAATTTCACGAACGCACATCGCGGCAGAACTCCCGATACCATCCACACCATCTGGATGATTGGCGGTCCACCACTGTGCGATTTAGAAGATGTTTTCTTCCTCGCACAACTTTCTTGTGGAATAGTTTACCAACAGCGACTTTTCTGGACTGATACGACTTAGGAACCTTCAACAAAAGAGCCTACTACTTTTTAAAAGGCCGGCAACGCATCTGCAATTCCCCTGGTGTTGCGGTTGTTCATGGGCAGCGGTAGTCACTTACCATCAGATGAGCCGCATGCTCGTTTGCCCCCTCTCCTATAAAAAAAACGAATGGGTTGCTTGGGAAGGACCACAATCTCACAGAATACCAACGTAAAATACCAGCTTTGTTTCGTATAGTGAGTGTAGAGGACCGGAAACCCTTTTTACTGATAACGAGGCATTCCATCCTGGTCCTCAGGGATGACAACGCATCAACATTTTGATTTCTAATCGTAAATAGATGTAAATGTCTATGAGCCACATCATCCAATTATCATCAGGTGGACTGTGTGCCCGTCTGTTAATCATATTTTATATTATAAAGTTTTTGACTTCATCGTCGCGCGCTGCGTAACGATCGAGACGCTAAGTTAATCTACGAATAAAAATTAAAAACTGGTGCTAAACTTCAAGTTTCGTCCTCAAACATACATAGTGTTATAGTACAAGTAATACGTAACATAATGATACTTAAATCTGTGTGAAGTGCTTAGTTTATTTGTGTTAAAATCAAAATAACTTGTGTGTTCGTGCGGTACTCCTCAATTATTATCAAGTTATAAAGTCATAAGTTGAACTGTGGACCCTTTAATACCTCGTACAAACATATACGCATCTCAATAAGTGATTAACCATACTCTATATTTCGTCGCTCAGCAAGGACAACAGCTAGCGAAGCGGAGTTACGGTCAGATTTAAATACTAGCAATTATATCGCTGGAGGACCTAAGCACTATGCTCAATGACCTCAATAGTGTTTCCCAACGGATAGGTCTTAAGATGAACATGGACAAAACTAAGATCATGTTTAATGTCCATGTCACACCTATGCCGGTAGTTGTTGGGAACACTAAGCTCGAAGTTGTTGACGAGTATGTTTACCTGGGACAAATAGTCCGACTAGGTAAGTCCAACTTCGACCGAGAGGTCAATCGACGGATTCAACTCGGCTGGGCAGCGTTCGGGAAATTACGGCACATCTTCTCGTCAGGTATACCTCAAACCTTGAAAACGAGACTGTACACCCAGTGCGTGTTGCCAGTGATGACATACGGAACTGAGACGTGGTCCTTCACTGCTGGCCGGATGAGGAAGCTCAAGGTCGCTCAGCGAGCTATGGAGAGGGCTATGCTCGGAGTTTCTCTGCGTGATAAACTTAGGAATGAGGATATCCGCAGTAGAACCAGAGTAACCGACATAGCCAAACGGATTAGTAAGCTGAAGTGGCAATGGGCCGGGCATATAGCTCGAAGAACCGACAACCGATGGGGAAGAAAGGTTCTCGAGTGGCAGCCTCGTACCGGTAGGCGAAGTGTAGGGCGTCCCCCCACGAGATGGAGTGACGACCTGGTAAGACATGCAGGAAGTCGATGGATGCAGGTGGCTCAGGACCGTGCTTTGTGGCATTCTTTGGGGGAGGCTATGTTCAGCAGTGGACTTGTGAAGGGCTGTAATGAATGAATGAATAAATGAATTATATCTATAGTTCGAACCCGGGCACTACAATTTTTTTTTACAATTTTTTTTAATTATTATTTAACTTTTCTTTTTGTCTCCGTTGGGAGAAGGCAAATAAAAACATTTTTATTATTATTTTGTAACCCGAAAGAAGTCAAAGAAGTGCAAAATGATCTGCGGGGGTTGCCGTCTATTACTGAACACAGATTGTTCCTTACATTGTTACACTTGTGATATCAACTATCACTATGAATGCTTAAATATAAAGAAGGAGCAGTTAGTGTTGCTTTCGAATGAATTTCGTTCCTCTTGGACTTGCCCTGCATGTGTGAATATAACAAGACGTGTGAAGACTAACTTGCGCCCACCTGTGCGTCATAATCAGATACCATCTATGGAACAGTCTATGGACTTATCGTGCGAGATCTTGAACAAAAGTGAGGCGCACATACCATCAGATTCGGTCTCCATCGAGAAATTTAATGAACTGCTTAGTACTATCAATTTGTGGCGTAACGATATGAACTCTAATATAATGAGTATCAGAGATGAAATTAAGAATGATATGAACTCTAACTTTATGAGTATTAGAGACGAAATTAAAAATACGTTAAGCGACATCCAATCAGAAATTAAGTCTCTCCGAGAGGAGCATGCCACCCTGAGACAAAATGTTTCTAATATAAACATTGAATTATCATCCCTTCAAAACTCTATTCAATTTCAATCTGACGAACATGGTACTCTGAAACAAAGAGTCGATGAAATCGCACGTGTTGCTAGCGAATAGACCACATCAGCAACTGCTGTATAGAACTGACTCCCTGGAACAACAAGCTAGACAGACAAATGTTGAAATCTGCAACGTACCCGAGCGTAGAAATGAAAACCTCATAGGTATCATCGAAGCCATTGGAACAGCGATCCGCTTCCTCATTTCAAAGGCAGACTTAGTGTCGATACATCGGGTTCCTCACGCACACAGCAAAAATGATAGACCTAAAAACATCATTGCTAAATTTAGCATACGTATACAGAGGGTTAATATAATTGCTGCATATCGTAAAGCAAAATCACTGAGGTCTGATCAGCTCGGCATTCAGGGCCAATCTACCACTATATATTTGAATGAACATCTTACACTACAGAAGAAACAGTTATTTCGTAAATGTCGGGAGGTTGCAAAGGAACTACACTACAAGTATTCCTGGATCAGAAACTCCGCCATTTTTGTTAGAGAAAAAAAACGACTGTCCAGCACTGGTCATCCGAGGAGAAGAAGACCTCAAAAAACTTCGAATCACTAAAAAGTAGTGGCTGTACTAATTCGATAAGTCTAGTCATAATTATATTTATAACGTTTTATTATCTTTTTGTGTATATGATCAATTTCATCATCTGCACTGACTGCTGTTTTCTCAATACTTGCTTAAAAGATCGACTGATCGACTTACCCATCTGTTTGAGCAATCAGGAATATTTCCCACTATTTTTATTTTTCAATCTTAAAATTATAACAAAAATCTTTTTCTCATCATATACTAACCATTACTATCTGGCTTTCTACTGTACAATAAGGTACAAATATATGCTACAAATAGCTTGTGTTCACAATCAACACTATCTTAGCAAAATGAACATAGTACAATGCTGTATTCTGTACCAAAAGTAATCATTTTGTAAAATTGTGATTTGTGTAACTTTTCTTTATGTGTGTGTCAATAAATTATTAAATTAAATTAAATAAAGCAGATTTTGACCTCATTAATTCCAAGCTTGAAAACACAAATTGGATGGAACTACTGCAAACGCTTCCATCTGAAGCCTGCATTGAAACATTTTATAAGACCATAGATGACATCATAAAACAACATGCGACACGTTCTAGTTCTCGCTCCGGAGGATTTCCTGGTTTTCACGTCCTCTGATTAAAACATTTAAATGTAAACAAAAAGCCTGTACTAAGTGGAAGAAATATAAAAACCCAAGTGACTACGTACAATTTTCGCAATATAGAAATACCTTCAAGATCCAATGCAAACAGTGCTATCGTAGGTATATGAACACTGTAGAGGAAAATATAACTAAAAATATAAAACATTTTTGGACCTATGTATCGAGTTGTAAAACTGAGACTAAAATCCCGTCTACTTTGCATTACCACAACCTTAAATCTAACGACCCCGAGACGGTCTGTAACATGTTCTCTGACTTCTTTCAATCGGTATTTGAACACTCTTCCCCTTCTCTTTCGCATTGGCAGCCTCCATCCTGTACCTCAAGTCACGATATTTTAATTTCTAATCTTTACTTCACTGAAACTGAAATTCTAAATGAACTCAAAAATTTAGATACTTCCAAGGGTCCTGGTCCAGATGGCCTTCCTCCACTCTTTTTCAAACAAACTGCTGAAAATATGTATAAGCCTTTGCATATTATCTATAATAAGTGTTTGTCAGAGAGTGTTTTTCCTAGGAAGTGGAAACACGCAAATATAACTCCAGTTCATAAAACTGGGTCAAAACATGATGTTGAACAGTATCGCCCCATCTCTATTCTCTCCATCTTGCCGAAGGTCCTCGAAAAATTAGTTCACAACCAAATTTACCCGATTCTACATAAGGCTATCATTGAAGAACAACATGGTTTCGTTAAACATAGATCTACTACTAGTAATCTATTAACCTTTACGAATAATTTATTTGAAAGATTTGATGACGGCTTTCAAGTAGATGCTGTATATACAGATTTTAATAAAGCTTTCGACAAGGTGGATCATGAGATTCTTCTTAACAAGATTGCATTCAACGGTATTCGTGGTAATTTGCTGCGCTGGTTCGCATCCTATATTCAAAACTGTACCCAAAAAGTTGTAGTAAATGGATATCAGTCAAGAGACGTTTTGTTTACATCTGGCGTTTCTCAAGGATCCATTCTTGGACAGATGTTATTTATTATTTTTATTAATGATATAGACAAATGTTTCCTTAACTCCAATTTTCTTTTATATGCCAATGACCTAAAAGCATACAAAACTATTAAAGACATAGATGACTGTTTATCTTTCCAAAGCGACCTTGATAGATTGACAACATATTGCAACATTAATAAATTACAATTAAGCATTCCGAAATGTCAATACATAAGCCTTACAAAAAAGAAAAATATTGTCCATTTTAAATATATCCTCTGTAAAAAGTCCTTGACCAGAGTGACAGACTTAAGGGATTTGGGGATTCAGTTAGACTCTAAGCTACAACTAAACATCCATATTGATAAAATAGTCAAACAAGCTTTTAAAATGTACGGATTTGTAATGAGAACTTCTACTGATTTTAAACGAACAACCACATACTTATACCTCTATAAAACCCTTGTTCATTCCCAGCTTGAATATGCTGTACCTATATGGAATCCCTACTATATAGCATACAAAGAAGCTATTGAGAAAGTTCAAAATAAGTTTTTGCGTGCCATGTACTATAGATGCCATAAATCTTACATGTCTCGTATCCCAGCTGAGAGAATTTGGTGTTTTGTCGCTTGAATGTAGACTTAAATATCTTGAAGCCAAAACATTGTATAAAATAGTCAACAACAAATTTTGCAGTACTGAGTTAGTTTCCTATTTAAATTTTGCAGTTCCTAGAAGTGCTCATATACGAGCTATGCGCACTCGTAACTTGTTCGCCGTCAGTACATGTCGTACATATACCGGCTTGCGCGCGCCAGTTCGCCGTATGATGTATACCTTTAACGAGTTTTTCAATGATGGTAATATAGACTTGTTTACACCTAATGTTCTTGCTTTTAAAAGATCTATATTTGACAAACTAAAAATTTAAAAATAATATTATTTTAGCTCCATGTATTTTAGTTTTTAGTTATTAAGTTTTTATCCAGCATGTGCGACAATTTCATTTAACTTTGTAAGTAATATGTGGATAGCGTTGTGGGCTACATTATTGTGTATACATCATGTTATTGTATTTTAGATATTACTGTATTTTGTAGCTGTTTGCTGTTCCTTAATAAATGAAATAAAATAAGAAATAAAAAAATATAATTACTATAATATATATGTATATAGCTACTTTAAAAGTATTTATGTATGTATATATGTATATAGATACCTAATATTATTTGTACGTGATAAAGCTGGGTTCATATTATCATTATGCTTTTCACAAATGCTGTTACGTTGCGTGTTGTGGTATTTTAGTACTATTATTATTCTGTGGTTGGGGCGTTATTCCGTCAAGTAGGTCAGTATTAATATTTGTGTTCATCTTTGTTTGGTTTTGTGACGAACTTTAGCATGTTTTTAATGAATCGTGTACACTATCACTAAGACTACACTAGGAAAAACACACCACTGTTCATAATATGACACGAATTTCGCATATAAAAGAGGCATAACAGGAGACGTAGACTGCGATTTTTCACCACTATGTGTCTGTTTATACGTTCACATATATATCTGCAAAGAATTTTGCTTGTATATTATAGAAACCACTATAATCTATAACATAGGAACTACAAATATAGAATAAGTAAATAAAGAATTAACGATGCATGTATTGGACCACACACAATAAACGGATGTCCTTTCAAGTTTCAAGACTACACTAATTTGTTATAACTTTCAAACTTTATTGTATTACAATAACATAAGATCCATTTTTGTTTGATGTCAGTTAGTATTAATTTTATGCTACTGTTTGTCGCCTAATATAATTTGATAGTGATCTCGGTACGTTCTTTGATCCTGTGCCACACACGTGCACTTTTATCTAAATAAATGCAGAAACACGTCATGGGACAACTCACAGGCCTGGTATGACGTGACATATTTAACGGTAACGCACCATAACTAAACAAAATAAGTATTCTTGTAAAACGAACACTTAAAAATGTAGAAAATATTGCTTAGTATTGTCAAGTCTATATTGTTTCAATTCGATCTTAATTATAACAAGAGTTTAACACATGTCACAGGTTTTCTTACCCTACCATATTTATTATATCAATTTGATTACAGTCCATAAAATCAAATACATAAAATCTATTTGTTAATAATTTCTACAGCCGTAACTTGCAGTAAAATAGGCTGTCAAAACGACGACTTACGTAGGAGGTCAAAAAGAACGCTGTTATTCTATGAGAGTGTAGACCTTCCCCTGTCGAGCCGATCTATTCGTACTAAAACCATAATATAGCTGCAGCGTGGCTCTGCCAAGCAAAATTCAATCTTTATAATTATTCTACATACACATTTCACAGGTTTTCTTACCCTACCATATTAACTACTAACTGATACCCGCGACTTCGTCCGCGTTGCTTGATATAATTAAAACTTTAATAACTTTATATTATATAAGATATCGCAATATTTTTTAAGATAAGGGCCAAGTGTCAAAGAAATGAAACCTAATTGAAATCTATACAGTAGTTTTTCTGTGATGCGCGCACAACTGCAAATTATTAATATTAATATCAAATTAATTACAGTCCCTAAAATCTTGTCCAAAACCCCAGTAATAGTAAAATATTCCATAACTTTTACAGCCAATAACTTGGAGTAGAATAGGCAGATCTGTGACGTACATTAGCAAAACTCTCAAAGATTCTTACACTCCAATCAATAATCCGGCTACCTTTTAAGATGATAACGGCAAATCCGTCCTATCCTGTGAAATAGTCCTATACAGACTGAGGAGGACTAGGATTTCGCAAAAGAGTAGCTTTAGTGTTTAAAACATATGTAAGGCTTAAAATTGATATCAGCGTAATTATTACTTTGTCCATATGATGTTACCCACATAACAATCACCGCGTCTGTGTCCCGACCAGACCCGCCTATTTGTTTCATGCGCCACTGACCGCACAAAGCTTAATATTTATATCACATCGCACTATATAACATTACACATGTTCATTAACCATAATATGGTGTGCTACATTATCCGTCTTCCATACTCAGTAACGGAACCCAATAATGGAATCTACTAACGTTTCGAAATGAGGTTCTTCTGATGTATTATTTCTTTTACAACCAATGATACGGAAGACTTTTTTTTATAGAATATAGATGACAAACGAGCACACAGTTAACCGGATGGTAAAGTGGATGCTGTGGCTCATACACATCTATATTTATCTTCAATTAAGTATCAAAATGCAGATGCGTTGTCACCTCTAAGGTCTAACATGGAATGCCTCGTTACCAGTAAAAAGGGTCACCGGTTTTCTGCACTCACCACACGAAGCATAGCCCACTGCTGAACATATTCCTCCCACATAGATATTTGCCGTAATTGCAGTTTTTTCTTTATGTTATAATTGTTATTAGGAAGACGCTGCTGCCCAACATCTGGTTTGTTTACCTCTGACGCCATTTTTATGTGAAAATATCCATTACCTCATATATTCCCGTGGGTGTCGTAAGAGGCGATAAGAGGAAACAAATCAGGAGACGGGCGGCAGCGTCTTCCTAATACCAACTAAAAATAAATAACTACGTTTGCCAACTTGGTCAGCCGGGGCAACTATGGTAAATATCACCCCATGGGTTACCAAAATACACCCCAAAATAATTAGTTACTTTGAGTTTACCTGGTCGGAAGGATCAGAAATTTGAACACATAGGACATCTTAATAATAAAAAAGTAACGTTGCCTAAACAAAATTTAAAAAAATTTTCTACCATAGTGATTCTTTAACACATATTATATGATAAATTACCGAATGGACTTTCATTTTCTTTTTTAAATAACTACAAGTAAGAGTTTGTACGAAAATGAAGCAAAAGCGTATCAAATTCTCAAATAATTAACTTTTTGTAGTGTAATCTACACGCCCGAGTTTGAAATGCGAGTTCTCGTCAGATTTGGTGTTGATGTTCATCTTCAGAGCGTCACAGGCAACATTTTATCGAGAAGAAATACTAAATTTTTACTATATATAACTTCCTAATTTTACACCACGAGTACGAAGTACGAGCTTGTATCGTATGTATCAAAAGAAGTTCACGTAATTGAAAGAAAAGTAAATGAAAAATAAGGTCTCTTTCGAAAAAAAATTGTAAATTTCCCAACGGATTTCGAAGTGTGATGTCTGGTCAGATTTGTGTTAATTTTATTGTTATTAAGGAAATACGACACTCGTAAAACATTATAACAGATCACTGTGAAGATATCGTTTGTTCTTAATATTTCACTCGTTGACAATGGTGCTAAAACGCGAGATTCTGTACTGTATCGAAGATGTAGTGTTAACGTAGAAAAGCATTCAGTTGGAATTGAAAACAATCGCATCAAATTCAACTGTAAATCCTCGCGCGGATTGCTCCGGCTACGCCTCTAAAGTGCTGCCAGTTGTTTATGCGTTCACATACGTTACGTAGGCAATTGAATTGTTTTCTACGCTACTCGCTGAAAGCGTAAAAATATTTATTTCTTTTATTTTAAAGTTGCAGTTTTCCATGTTTACATTTTAGACAATGCATGAGCGTATGCACTTAACCTACTTATTATTTGCATATGTATATTTATTATTGTGACTGACTTGTTTAATTTATGTTGGGAACAGAAACGGGTACCGGAAGACTGGTGCAAAGCCGTGATAGTCCCAATATATAAGGGAAAGGGGTCGCAGCAGGACTGTAAAAACTACCGTGGTATCAGCTTGCTTAGCATTGTGGGTAAACTGTATGCTAAGGTGTTAATTGAAAGAGTTATGGAAGAAAGTGATGGAAAAATTTGGGATGTGCAAGCTGGATTTAGAAAGGGGATGGGGTGTACGGATCAAGTATTTTTCATGCGCATGATAGCGGAGAAGTTTTTGGCCAAAAACCAGAAAGTTTTTTGTGCGTTCATGGATTTGGAAAAGCTTATGACAGAGTGGACAGGAATGTGTTATGGCAAACACTGAACTCATTTGGGTTGAGCGCTGGCTTGATACAGGCATTAAGGTCTCTTTATAGGGACTCTAGTGCTTGTGTCAAGATCAACGGGGTCTATTCGGACTGGTTTGGCATTCATAAAGGTGTCAGACAGGGATGTGTGGCTTCCCCGTGGCTGTTTAACCTATTTATGGACAGTTGTTTGCAAACTTTGAAAGTTGAAGAATGTGGGTTGAGAATGGGTGAGTCAACCGTCAAATGCCTTTTGTACGCCGATGATCAAGTCATATTTGCATCGTCGGCGGCCGAGTTGCAAATATAGTATAGATAAACGGCAAGTGGTTTTAGGTGTTTTTATCGATTTAAAAAAAGCCTTTGATACTGTAAGTCACAAATTGCTATTAGAAAAACTTGAAAGAATCGGTATCAAAGGAAGTGCTCTTAAAATACTTAAATCATACCTATCAAATTGATTGCAAGTAGTGAAGCTGGACAATTTTCAAAGTAGTGCCTTACCTGTCACGCATGGCGTGCCACAGGGATCCATACTGGGGCCACTCCTATTTCTAGTCTATGTAAACCACATCGCAGAACTAGGGCTACATGGTCATATAACTCTGTACGCTGACGACACATGTCTGTTTTATTTCGGATCTATATACATGACATTATCTCGCAAGCGCAAGAAGATCTAGAACTATTGTTTGAGTGGTTCCAATTCAATTTGCTAACGGTAAACACTTCTAAAACATGTTACATAATTTTTAAATAAAAAAAAAACTATACCATTACATGACCCACTGACAATTGATAACATCCCCTTAGAACAAAAAACCTGTGAAAAATACCTAGGCTTGAGAATGGACAGCTACTTAACATGGAATAACCAAATAGATCACATTCAAAATAAACTTTCGGCACTTACTGGATCACTTCACAATATTTCCCATTGCCTACCTAAAAAAATGCGGTACACTATTTATAACTCTTTAGTCAAATCACATTTAATTTATCTTATTGAAATTTGGGGCAACGCTGCTAAAACTAAGTTACAGGAACTTCAAAGGATACAAAATAAAATAATAAAAATACTTTTTCACTATCCGTATCTAACACCAACTTGTAAAATTTTCAAAGAAACAAAACTTATGATCGTTCAACAAGTACATATATATAATACTTGCATTTTAATTAGGAAAATACTTAATAAAACCATCCACACTAACTTGTCTTTTGTAAAGAAATCACAAAGTTTGAAACGCAGTCTTCGTCGACCTAGCTTACTTGTACTACCAAAAGTACGAACAAATTACGCAAAAAAAAAAGCATTACTTTTGAAGGAGCATTGATTTATAATAAATTGCCTTGTAATATAAAAAATGTAAGCTCATTCAATAGTTTTAAGTCTCAGCTGTCTGAATATATAAAGGAAAAATGTTCACCATTCAATTGAGATTGTGAAGCTGTAGAGTGAGTGTTCGGCGACCATTAGAATAAAATTAATAAAATGTAATAATTATTTTCATGTAAGTGGCATTGTTTGTCTTTTTGAAAATAAATTCTTTAAACCTAAATGATGGTTACTTTAATGAATTTTTCATTGAAAGAAAGGGGTATGAAAGTGAACGCAAGTAAGACGAAAGTGATGGTTTTTGAAAGAGAAGAAAGTAAAACTTTATGTGAAATAAGAATAGAAGGGGAGTTGATTGAGCAAGTGGATGAATTTGTATATTTGGGATGTTTATTTAGCAGGGATGGTATATATGATAAGGATATAGAACGACGAGTGAACGCAGGAAGTAGAGTGAATGGGCCTCTACACGCTATTATGAGGAGTCAGAATGTGTCAACTTAGGCACGTATGGCAATTCATAATGCTGTGTTAGTCCCTATTTTAATGTATGGTAGTGAAAGTTGGGTCTGGCAGAAGAAACATGAGAGTAGAATAAATGCTGTAGAAATGCATTCCTTAAGGAGTATGCTAGAATCTGAATCACAGGGTGAGAAATAGCGTGATAAGAGAAAAGTGTGGTTTGCAAGATGACGTTGTGACAAGGATTAAGAAAGGAATGCTTCGGTGGTTTGGTCATGTAGAAAGAATGAACGAGGAAAGAGTGACAAAGCAAGTTTATGTTGCAGAAGTGAACGGCAGGTTCGGGAAGGGACGCCCTAGACGAAGCTTTATCAACCAAATCGGCGATACATTAAAAATGGGCCAGATTAGGAGTACCTTTAACCGACGAGCGTGTATGCGTAGATATATGGATGTAAAAGAGGCGAGAGAGGTGTGTCAGGATCGCGCCAAATGGAAGTCCGTAGTCTCTGCCTACCCCTCTGGGTGACAGGCGTGAGTGTTTATTATTATTATGACTGTGTGTAAAATTGATGGTTCATTGTGTTTTTGAACAATTGTAAATACTTAAAGTATAATTTAATATAATTTTTAAATGAATTTAAGACTTCAATACGAGTATATTTCATACTTATATCTCAATTCATTTTCATTTTATTGCTAAAATATAAAGCCTGAGCTGTGGAATACATTTTTAGAATACTTTAGAATATTCTTTTACATCATAGTCTCTGAATGTATTACTATGATGAAGTTCATATAACCTCAAATTCAGGGCACTTGCCTCGTTGCCTCAGACAGCGTCGGAATCCTCGGTGTTGACGTATCGAATGACGTTCCTTCCGCGGTCACTTGGAAGTGAAGATCAAATTGATATATAAATAGCATGCCTATAAAAAGTTTGCTTTATAGATTAGGACAGTATTTCATGCTGGCACATCTTCCAACTAAGAGTTATATACGAGTTCATAGTTATCTATTAACAAATATTACAAAAGACTTATTGCTTATTCGATCATCCCGTTGCCAATTTGCCTCAGCACTTTTAGCACGGGATCGCTCAAACCTACTAATTCTTTTATAATTAAATAACTTTAAGTATAATTCACTAATCCACTGAATAAAATTTAATTATTTATATGGGATCTTTCGTTGTTTTCTCTGCTCATTTATTAGTTTATTCTCTCAAGAGATACTACATATCAATCCCTCGACACCTATCCGTTAAAAATGTGGTAACGCTAAACGATCGTTGGGTTTTACGTATCCCACATTGTTAAGGCTTTAACTAGCCTGAATGACCTTGACGAAACGGCGATCGCAGAGATTTTAGCCGATGTCAACACCGTCTAGCAACTACGTTCTGTATTACTTATAAAAGTGCAAAGATTAATAGACTGAAGAGATGACAATTATATAAGTGACATACTGCCTGTTATGCTTGCGCATCACTGAGAATTATGTCGCGGTTACGCATCTTCAATTACATTGCACGGTGTGGTGCTGTAGCTTTGTTCGGTAGGCATCACGACCTATCAAGTGTTCAAGTTTCAAGTACGTAAGAATTTTTATTATATATATTAAATCGTATTTATTTGTGTCATATTAAAAATATGTCGTCAAAGCGTTCGCTGTAAATTTTCCCGGGTTTGATCCCCGACAGCACGAATGAAATTTGTAATTGCAATTTTCGTCAACACGCATTGGGGAAGCACGGCGGGCATTTCCTTGCCCTAAAACCCTCTCAGAAATAAAAAAAGAGTCCTGTGTCCAGTACAGGGATTTGTATAGCCTATTACTTTACTTTGTAGCAATATTTATATTCGTTTCAGATATAGAAGGGTACCTTATGCTGACAAAAATATCATGTGGAGGCGACAAAAACGTAAAACATCTTTGTACCTAGATAAAACGTTCGAAAGATTGTCAGTCATGTCATACGCCACATTTTCTATAGAGCGTAGAACATTGCAGATAGGGCAAAATAAAAAATAATCCAATATATTATGGGAACTGTTTATTAATAATATATACATTTATAGGTATTTATAATAAAAATAATGAACAAGCTGCAAGGTTCAACTAATAATGTTTTTTGTAAACACAATCGTAAAATTCCTGTTTTAATTTTTACCAATGGTTAATTGATGAAACGTAGTCAAGATCACTTCATATAAAATATATTTAATTAAAATTGACACGTGACCTATTTGGCCTTCTACTTACAACTCGGCGGAAATTTGAAAAGAAGATTTTGTCTTTTCACACAAGTATTGTTTACAACTGGCGTGGTTTCGAAAAGCGTGATTAAGTGTCAGCGGTATATAATCAATTAAATACTGAACTTTATTGAAATTTATTTTTTTATTTCTTTTTGTTATATCTTCTTAAAAACTGACGCCATCTCACTATTTTATTATTTGTTTTTTTTTTGTACGCATAAGGATAAATTAGACTAAGTTAGATTAACTTGGATAAGTTTATATTTTTTTTAATTTTATCACAAAATTTCCGCAATAAATTATTACCTTTTCTACAGTGATTCTCTCCTCTTAGTTTCGGCGTGACTGTAGGATGTTATAGTGAGTCACCGTCAGTTACTAAGCGGCCATAAATCATTATATGTATGTATAGACATACATATATTCATTTTTTGATTTTAATATTTATGTTTTTTGAATTTTGATTGATATTTTGAAACCTGGTAAAATTACTTTTTTTCATACTAATTGATGGGCCTGAGTATAATGCCAGTTATGCTCTTTGGCCGAAGTTATTTTTTATTTTATGCTCAATTGCAGACAAAACAATATTGATTGCGCATTTCTAAAACAAAAATTTACCTCTTCTCCTTCTAATAATAGCTCCTGCACCTAACACGGCGGAATAGTTATTATTATCTATAAGACCATTTGGGAAAACAGTTTTTGTTAACAGTTATGAGTGTAACATTTTATCAGCTGCTTTGTTTATAGTGCCTTGAGCAACACTTTGCCGGTTTCTGTACAGAAAATGATGCTGGCTTTGCAAATACGGATGGCCGCTACCATTGAATATAATTCCCGCTATGTTACACTTATTTACATAGAAACTTTAATTATCATTTGCATAAAATTCTAAATAGCACTTTTTACACAAGAAAGTAAACTTTTAGTTCAGTCCATTTTGTTTTTCACTAATTAAGTAAAAATTAAAACAAACCAATAGGGCCGGGAATTAAAATTTCTTGCAACTTTTTATAGAAAAGCATGACCTTATCATAATATAAAAGTCAATCATTTAGCCATGTGATAAAACTTTTAAGTGTGCCAGTCAAACATTAATGATGATATTCGGGTCATTATACTGGAAATAGTCTTTTAAATATTTTGTAGTACAATTGATAATCTTCAGTATGATTGACCGTGTATATGACTTTTATAAGTCTATGTTATTTTTGATGAAAATTATTATTGCAGATAAAAGCCCTTTCACATTTATTTTAGTCTCGAATTAAATTAATCAAAATGAAAATAATAACAATGGCTTTTTATAACTGATCTTTAAATGTAAAACACTGACTTGAAATTATATAATTATTGGCATTTTTTTAATTTATTGAACTTTTTTAAGATTTTGTTAAAACTCTACTGGTAAAATATATATATATATATATATATATATATATATATATATTATAGTTCTTGATGAAAATAATGTATGCGCGTTACATCGCATCCCATCAAAAATTTGTAATGTAATTCTTGGTATAAAGCTAAGACGTGATAATAACTGTAAACAATAGAATAACAAAATAATGAAAACATTTACATTTACATACAAAACATTTACAAAAATACTTGCTTTATAACCTTATAAATATTATTTGACCATAATAAAATAAAACAAGGTAGTCTTGGGCATGAAAGTAAAAATAAATATTTTCGATTATTTTTGCAATATCTAACAGCCGGATCAGCGGGCGATTCTGATCCATCTAAAGATGCTAAATTTCAGCGAGCACTGTCAAATTCAATAGGAGTGACAGAAAAACGGTTTTTGATATAGAAAGGTAAATAAATTATTTAACCTATAAAGTAAAATCACTTTATTACAAATCAAAATAGCCCAATAGCTTTATTAACATGAGACATAATTGTACGAGTGCTTACAATACTTAACATTATTTTACTGAAATCTCAGAAAGTTTTTTTTAATAGAATAAGGGTGATAAACAAGCACACAGTCCACCTGATGGTAAGTGGTTGCTACGGCCCATACACATCTACATCTATCCTCGATTACATATCAAAATGTAGATGCGTTGTCACCCGTGAGGACTAAGATGTAATTCCTCGTTTCCAGTAAAAAGGTCCTCCGGTTATGTACACTCACCATACGAAACACAGCAGGGTTAAACTGCTATTTTACATGTTATTCCGTGAGAGCGTGGCCCTTCCCCGGTCGAGCCGACCCATTCGTGCTACAAATATACATAATAAATATAGCTGTAGCATGGCTCTACCACGTAAAAAAATTGACGTTGAAAATTTAAGTATTTTTAGAAGCAACTTTGCAATTATTCTCTATTGAGTTAATTTTTGTGGAATCGTGTTTTGCAAACCGCCACCTGAAATACGTACAATTTTTTTTCGATAATGACGTGAAATTACAAAACGATCCCCATGCATTTCAATGTGGCTCTATTCAGCCTCTTAATATGAACATACCTCGGATTTCAGAGATAATGGAAGATATAATATTATATTATTACTGTTACGAAGTGGACCTGGTCGAGCCCCGACGGTTCGACAAAAAATGAGATTGACTTTATTATGACGACCAGACGACAACTGTTCAGTGATGTCTCCGTGATCGCGAGGGTGAAAACTGGTAGCGATCACCGAATGGTTAGAGGCACACTGAACCTAAACGTTAAGTTGGAGAGGTCTCGTCTAATGAAGTCAACGCTCCGTCCCCCTCGTGCTCTGTTCCAAAGTCCCGAAACCTTTCAGCTCGAGTTACAAAACCGTTTTCAGTGCCTAGAAGACTGCAATGAAGTGGACGATATGAATGACAAGCTCGTGGAAACTGTCCATGCGGTCGGAGCTAAGTTCTGCAAGACCCGCCGCAGAAGAACACAAAAACTCTCCGATCACACTCTTAATCTCATGGCTGTTAGACGGGAGATGAGGCTACATTCTTCAACAGACTTGACAGCATACAGGCATCTGAACAGACAGATTTCCACATGCATGCGGCGGGACTTACGCAACTTCAATACAGCTCGTATTGAAGAAGCGATCGAGCGGAACCAAGGCTCCCAAGTCTTTGCCAGAGATCTGTCTGCCAGAAAGAGCCAACTTTCAAAGCTGAAGACAGAATGCGGCAGCATCGTTTCCGGGACACCTGAGATTTTGAGTGAGATTAAGAGGTTCTATGGGCAGCTGTACACGTCATCGTTGGAGCCACACGCAAGTGTGAGTAACAATTCAAGAGCGAGTCTCATCCGACACTATTCCGAAGATATCCCGGACGTAAGTCTGAGCGAGATTAGAATGGCTCTCCAGCACCTTAAAAACGGTAAGGCCCCAGGCGAGGATGGAATTACAGCGGAGCTTCTGAAAGCGTGTGGAAGACCGGTACTTGAAGTCCTTCAGAAGCTCTTTAATTCCGTCCTCCATGGTGGCATTACACCGGAGGCGTGGAGCAGTAGTGCGGTGGTCTTGTTCTTCAAGAAAGGTGACAACGCTCTCTTGAAGAACTACAGACCGATTTCCCTTCTGAGCCGCGTCTACGTGCTGTTTTTGAGAGTCATTACGAATCGTCTCGCGCGCAGACTTGACGACTTCCAGCCTCCCGAACAAGCCGGTTTCCGAAAGGGCTTTAGCACCATAGACCACATACATACCCTTCGGCAAATTGTACAGAAGTCCGAAGAGTACAATTTGCCACTATGTCTGGCGTATGTGGACTATGAGAAATCCTTTGATTCCGTCGAAATTTGGGCGGTGCTGCAGTCCCTTCAGCGGTGCCAAGTTGACTGTCGGTATATCGAAGTGTTGAAGTGCTTGTACAGTAGGGCTACGATGGCTATCCGAGTACAGAATCGGAGTACAAAACCTATCCAATTGCAGAGAGGTGTAAGACAGGGTGACGTCATATCCCCGAAACTCTTCACCGCTGCATTGGAAGACGTTTTCAAGCTTCTGGACTGGAAAGGATACGGTATCAACATCAATGGCGAGTACATCACTCACCTTCGATTTGCCGACGATATAGTCCTTATGGCAGAATCGCTGGAGGACCTAAGCACTATGCTCAATGACCTCGATAGTCTTTCCCAACGGATAGGTCTTAAGATGAACATGGATAAAACAAAGATCATGTTCAATGTCCATGTCACACCTATGCCGGTAGTTGTTGGGAGCACTAAGCTCGAAGTTGTTGACGAGTATGTTTACCTGGGACAAATAGTCCGACTAGGTAAGTCCAACTTCGACCGAGAGGCCAATCGACGGATTCAACTCGGCTGGGCAGCGTTCGGGAAGCTACGACACATCTTCTCGTCAAACATACCTCAAAACCTGAAAACGAAATTGTACAACCAGTGCGTGTTGCCAGTGGTGACTTACGGAACTGAGACGTGGTCCTTCACTGCTGGCCGTATGAGGAAGCTCAAGGTCGCTCAGCGAGCTATGGAGAGGGCTATGCTCGGAGTTTCTCTGCGTGATAAACTTAGGAATGAGGATATCCGCAGTAGAACCAGAGTAACCGACATAGCCCAACGGATTAGTAAGCTGAAGTGGCAGTGGGCCGGCCATATAGCTCGAAGAACCGACAACCGATGGGGAAGAAAGGTTCTCGAGTGGCAGCCTCGTACCGGTAGGCGAAGTGTAGGGCGTCCCCCCACGAGATGGAGTGACGACCTGGTAAGACATGCAGGAAGTCGATGGATGCAGGTGGCTCAGGACCGTGCTTTGTGGCATACTTTGGGGGAGGCCTATGTTCAGCAGTGGACTTGTGAAGGGCTGTAATGATGTAATGAATGGTGACTGTTACGTGTGAGGTAACCTTTATACTTATATACATATTCTCATCATATTTTTATGGTTGGTTAGAAAAATTTTATCTAAATGCAAACTTTCACAGGGTAAATTTTTTTTTACTATTTTTAGCCAGCAAGTAGTAAAGCAACTACAATCCCATCCGTAAGTGGTTATGTAGTCTAAAATGGTGAATTGCACTGACTTAACAAAAACCTATTCACTCTTGCCTAATAGTACTAGGTAAGTATTATTTGCGACCTATTTGTGTGTGTGTGTGTGTGCGCATGCGTGCTTGCGCGCGTGTGCGTGTGTGTGTGCGTGTATGTGTGAAGAAAAGCGGATGAGAATACGTGAAGAGGAATAAAGGTTGAGTACTAATTCGCTTATCTGTACGAGGTTGCCATTCGAGGACCTTTCTTCCTATTTTTTATGTTTTCCAAGTTATATAGCTAGCCCATTGCCATTTCACTGTAATATTCCGTTGAGCTATGTCAGTTACTCTGGTTCTAATGCAAATACCTTCATTTTTAACTTTATCACGTAGAGAAACCACTCTCCAATTTAAAATTTTTACATTTTTTAGATGATAGTTTGTCTAACAAAGAAAAAACATAAACCCAAGAATGTCTTTATATAGTTATTTATACTTAGGTAAGCACCATTCTTTTATTTATTTAAATTGTTTGATTTAATTTGATAACAGTGTACCTAAATGTAAATATCTGTAGTAAAGATTATTTCTCTCCCCAATAATATTTTATAAAGTCATACTTATAAAAATAGCGTTTTATTGTAATACATAATTATAAAATTCATTATCAACTAATTAATAAAAATATGCAACAATAAAATTACATAGGTATTAAAAACTATCGCAATCTAAGTAACGAGAGCATGTTCGTCGTTCCACATCTAAATTATATAAAAATGCATTTTTCAATTTCACTAATCAACGTCGCCGCAAAAATTTTTTCTTCTTTGGGCACTTTAAAAACTCATTTATTTAGAAAATAATATTTACAGTTACCAGTGTACAGATAATAACTAAATTAAGTATTTCTAGTCATAAAAATATTTATAAGTGAGTATAAACTTTTAAAAAACTAATATATATTTGAACGAAGTTGCTCCAACACCGACGTGCAGTCCACCCTCGACGACGTCCGAAAACGGACTGTGACAGAGCTTACATGGTGACGGAGCATGCGCGCTCGCGTAAATACATTCAATTTCAGGGAAAAATGATATATTCTCTTATAAAACGGATAATAAAAATAAAACTCTCAATTAAAAATATTAATATTTCTAAGACCTTTTTTTTAGTGTAAGAACTATTTAAAAAGCTTGTGCCGTTTTGGAGAAATTTTGCAAAATATGACAAAGATAGGTACTCTTTGGGGATTTTTTTTCTAATAAGGTGTTGACAAAAAAACAATTTTGTTAAATAAAAACATTTACCAAATCTTCTTCTGTTACCCTGTATTTTTTGTTTATGGATTAAATGAACAGTTATTGAGATTTTTTTACTTAAATATCCTAGATTTAGGCATTTCAACCACTGTTAAGGCCTTAACATTCACTAAGCTTACTCTCAATATTCATGGGGTTTATTGAATATACGAGTATTTCGCGGAATAATTTAGGTAATAACCAAGCTTTGTTCGTGATTTAGCATACTTGTTTATTGAATAAGGATGACAAACGAGTACGCAGTCCACCTGATGGTAACTGAATGCTGCGAACCATAGACATCTACATTTATCCTCAATTAAGAACCAAAATTCAGATGCGCTGTCACCCTAAGGACTAAAATGGCATATCTCGTATCTAGTAAATAGGATCTCTTTTTCTCTACACTCACCATACGAAACACAGCAGCATTAAACTGCTATTTTACGCCGGTAGTATGTAAGAGCATGGTCCTTCCGAATTCGAGCTGACTCATTCTACTACTACTAGTAGTACAGTAGTAGTTCACTACTGGACTACGTATGAACGTGGTAATTGGTCAGTTGACTCTATTTTTTACAGAATAATGGTGACAAACGAGCACATAATCCACCTGATGGTAAGTGGTTGCTGTGGCCCATAGAAATCTACATCTTTCTTCGTTTTCGAATTAAAATGCAGATGCGTTGTCAGCCGTAAGGACTAAGATGGAACGCCTCTTTTCCATTAAAAAGGATCTCCGGTTCTCTTCCCTCACCATACGAAACACAGAAGCATTATGCTGCTATTTTACGCTGGTATTCTGTGAGAGCGTAGACCTTCCCCTGGCGAGCTGACCTATTCGTGCTACAACTATACTATTAATATAGCTGCAGCATGGCTCTACCACGTATAAGAAAATTCATGGTTTGGGTGAATTGTGATCGGTAAAAAGTGACACCGCAAGAAAAATATCACAAAAAATCTCAACATTTCCATAATAAGCTAAATAAAAATAAATAATGGAAACAGTAAGAACAAAATAAAAATGTATTCAACGCTCAAAATACATCTCTTAAATACTCAAAGAGAAAAATACTTAAAATATAAATATAACACATTCAAAAACTTAATAAAATTATATTAAAAATCTTTTAATATAACTTATGGTGGTAATGTTTTAATTCAGCGCTAATGCTAATTGCAAATTGCAAAAATACTAACCTATCAAAAGCCCACTGCTAAACACGGCCTTTCCCTATAGATTTATAGGAGGAATAATTGCCATAGTTGCTGCTTGGCGGGTGGGTTGGCAACCGCAACTTTTAATTATTTTGGGCTATTACCAGGAAAATGCTTAATCAAAAACAATGACTTTTTTCTGTTTCATTTCCTTTTGTCGCTTCTTACGACACCCGCGTGATGATATGGGGTGAAATCTCTTAAAACACCGCTATACGTTTTATAAGATGCTTATAATGACGCTTATAATGAATGCTTATAATTGACGGCTCCGTGGCGCAGTGGCTTAGCAATCAGTTGTTGCGCTGGGGGCCGCGGGTTCGAATCCCGCACGGAACAAGTAAATTTGTATGGCCTACAAATAATTCTTCCGGGTCTGGATGTTTGTCCTTGTGCAATTTATGTTTGTAAACTGCCTCTACGACACAGGAGAAAATCCTAGTGTGGGGGTAACGTTTTTAAAATAAATAAGAAAAAAAAATAATGCCGTCTATCGGAAGCCTTGAGATTTTTGTGATATTTGCCACAATCGTCTTTTAGTATACCTAACATCCATATCATCTGAATCCTTTTTTCATCACTGGGCGTTTTACTAGGAGTGTTTTTCCTAACAAGAAATATTTGCGGAATCTTTTCTACACGACGAACCATCAAGAAACAAGCTTACTACTTTTAAAAGGCCAAAAGTATATCTGCAATTTCCCTGGTGGCGGTGGACAGTTACCATCAGGTGAGCTGCGTGCTCATTTGTCCCTTGAAAACAAAACTGGCGAGACTAAAGATGAATTCACTTACGCTGTCACTGTACGGCATAGATAATAATATTATAATAGATAACTAGCTTTGTCATAACTACGCACACCTTTAAATCATCCAAATTTGGCGAATCGACTATATTTCATGTTTAAGGTTTGGCGATGTTTGATGCATTGCGATCGATGAAAAGTGAGACCGTGTCGGATCTTACAAATTAAGATATAAACACACAAAAGACATCTAAACACTTCCACTAAAACCCAAAATAACTGAAAAGCTTAAAATACATCAAACAAAGAAGAACATAAAGACATTTTACGCGAGCTCATATAAAAGAATAGCTGAATTTGCTCGCCTCTTCCGTAGCCCTCTCACCTATATAACAAAAGCCTAAAATGATAAAATAAATTAACTGAGATCCGAATCCAATCTGCTAGGCGGTTAGAGATCATAGCCTATTTCTCCTGATAATGCCTCTTAATAGAGGCATCATCAGGAGAAATAGGTACGAGATACGGGGTCATGTTTCCTCTAATGAGGGGAAACATGACCGTATCTCGAAGCCATCGATTCAGGAAAACAATTATGTAGTTCACTACTAACTTTAAGCTTAGAGGGTGAACTTAAATCCCACGTCGTCGATCATCATCGTCATGATCATTACAGCCCTTCTTAAGTCCACAGCTGAACATAGGCCTCCCCCAAGGAATGCCACAAAGCACGGTCCTGAGCCACCTCCATCTAGTGAGGGTCACTCTACACTTCGCCTACCGGTACGAGGCTACCACTTGAAAACCTTTCTTCTCCATCGTTTGTCGGTTCTTCAAGCTATATGGTCGGACCATTGCCACTTCAGCTTACTTATTCGTTGGGATATGTAGGTCACTCTAGTTTAACTACGGATATCCCTATGTTTATTACGCAAAGAAACCCCGAGCATAGCCATCTCCATAGCTCGCTGAGCGACTTTGAGCTTTCTCATACGGCCAGCGGTGAAGGACCACGTCTTAGATCCATCATTTGCAACACACACTGGTTGTACAATTTCGTTTTCAAGTTTTGAGGTATACCTGACGAGAAGATATGTCATAATTTCTCGAACGCTGCCCAGCTGGGTTGAATACGTCGATTGACCTCTCGTAGTTGGACTTACCTAGTCGGACTATTTGTCCCAGGTAAACATAGCCGTCAACAACTTCGAGCTTAGTTCTCCCAACAACTGTCGACATAAGTGTGACATGGAAGTAACACATGATCTGACACATGATCCCGCTAAGTCGAGCAAAAAAAACGGGACGGCCGTACCATCCTTTTCTCGAAGCAATTGTGGCAATTTCGTTCTGGATAAAGCTAGAAGCCTGCAATCGCACTAAACAATCTACTTTAATATAATATGTATTACTTGTGAGATACATTGTGTTTTCATGCGATGGCCAAGTCAATCTATTTCTTTAAATCATAAAATAATTTAATATTGATATGGTCATTATTAGATGTTGTTAGGTTAGCTTATTACGTAATAACTTGAGACAAAAGGACCCATAAGCAGGGACTGAATAAATTAACCGACTTGGTATTAAATGGATCTCACAATGTTTTACGGTAGAAGAACTGAGTTGCGAGACTTGTTTTTTTTTACAAGTATGTTTTTAATGGCTTACTATTAAACATGAATACATTGAAATTGTCCTAAGAGTAGTCCTTTTATACCACACCCGCACACATGTTGCTTATGATTACATAGTATTGATCTCATTTTGGGTTTAGTTATGTTGAGTTATAAGTTAAATAGCTAAGTATGTTTAAAACGTGTTGGTAGTTGATTTAATAAATGAGTTTTGTTTCTCCCTTTCTGTCTTACTGAGTGGTGACATCCTAAGCTATAGAGCTTAGGATGTCACCACTCTTACTATAGAGTACACTCTTACTATAGAGTAAGTCTTCATCTTAATTGTTTGAAGGTGGCTGCAGACATCCTACCAATGAATTAGTTACTAACCATTAGATGGATTATATGTTAGTTTGTATTGTTACTGTTTAAGCAAATTTTGTGTATAAATTGTTTAGTATAAAAATATAAATTTACGCACATCGAAACAAAGTACCAAATCTGAAAGGTAGGGGATTAAATGAGCCAATAAATTGCCCGCTTTCGCATCATATAACTTTATGATTCATTTCTCTGCCGCGCCTCGGATTACGGATCTTACAGAACAGGTGATTGATCACATCAGTGATTGCGGCGGAGTTTTATCTAGATTCTGTTTATGATATAAAATAACCTCTGCGCGCTTTCTCACGCGTAATGAAGGTTCTACATAAAAAGATTATGATGTAATTATTTTATGTTGAGTTTCTTCTTTCAGTGCCATTATATTGTAAATGTTATTACATTTGACGGCTTCTGGTGCAGTGGCTTTACAATGAGGTGCGGAGTTGAGGTACGCGCGTACTAATCCCGCACGGAACAGGTATTTGTATAGCCTACCAATAATTGTGTTGGATCCTGGATGTTTTCCTTTTGGAATTGATATATGTAAACTGCCACCACGGTACAGGAGAAAAGTCTAGTAAGGGGGTTACATTTTATAAAGAAATAAACAAGTAAATTGAATGGTAGTAATGAAGCCCTAGCTAGTAAATGACGCCTTATCGCAACAAAATTCTATTCACTCTTACTTCCAAGAAATAAACATCGAAATCCACATAGCTTTTCCTTTCTGTATGCGTTACGGAAGACGAAATAAAACTTGAAGTTAAATTGCGTGTCATATCGATCCTAAAGTGACGAAGTGCTGCATAACTCATGTAAAAGCATTCGATGCGAAGGAGTTGAAGTAGAGTGAACGAGTTTACATGGATGAGTATCTTCTTATATACATCATGTACAATAATAACTTAAACTTAACTAAAGCAACAAACTAAATTATTAGAGTATCCATGATTTGTGCTACTCCCTGTTTGTCTTAGTCCTAAGGCCTGACAAGATATCTGCATTTTGATTCTTAATCGATAATATATGTGGGTCAATCAACCAACCAATCAATTTCTTTATTCACTAACAATAAATTGTGTACGAATATTATAGTTATTTCCTTATAACAATGCTAAGACTTGTTAAACTACTTCTAATAATACGAGTATAATCATTATAACATCGATGGGTCAGTGCGTTCTAGGTAAGTGTTGTGTTTTGTCACTCTTACTTCTATAAAAAAAACCGGTCAAGTGCGAGTCGGACTCGCGCACCGAGGGTTCCGAACAAATCCGTAGGTATATAAGTTTAAAACTATTAAAAATATTTTTATTGTATGATGTAACTAAAAATTTATCGCAATTATTCCTTTATCTGAGCCATAATACGTTGCTTCGTACCAAATTTTAAAATTCTGAGTTCACGGGAAGTATCCTGTAGGTTTTGATTCCCTTGCGAATGTGGAAAATTTGCGGCTTAAACGGCTGTATCTTTTGATTGCGTTGGCTTAGAAGTTTGATTTTAGCACAGCTCTAAGGGACAGTTAACTCAAGTATTTGGAATTTAAGCTTGAAGGGACAAATAGTCCGACTAGGTTAGTCCAACTTCGACCGAGAGGTCAATCGACGGATTCAACTCGGTTGGGCAGCGTTCGGGAAATTACGGCACATCTTCTCGTCAGGTATACCTCAAAACTTGAAAACGAGACTGTTGCCAGTGATGACATACGGAACTGATACGTGGTCCTTTACTGCTGGCCGGATGAGGAAGCTCAAGGTCGCTCAGCGAGCTATGGAGAGGGCTATGCTCGGAGTTTCTCTGCGTGATAAACTCAGAAATGAGGATATCCGCAGTAGAACCAGAGTGACCGACATAGCCCAACGGATTAGTAAGCTGAAGTGGCAATGGGCCGGCCATATAGCTCAACGAACCGACAACCGATGGGGAAGAAAGGTTCTCGAGTGGCAGCCTCGTACCGGCAGGCGAAGTGTAGGGCGTCCCCCCACCAGATGGAGTGACGACCTGGTAAGATATGCAGGAAGTCGATGGATGCAGGTGGCTCAGGACCGTGCTTTGTGGCATTCTTTGGGGGAGGCCTATGTTCAGCAGTGGACTTGTGAAGGGCTGTCATGATGATGATGATGATGAAACCTAGCAAGCTAACAGCATAGCAAAGTGGCGAAGCAATCAGCTTTGTAGCAGTTTCTAACGGTTGCCGTTGAGCAATCAGTTTCAAAATAGGAGGTTCAGATGACTGGGTGATCAGTAATCGATTGCTGAAAACAGAATTTGACAATTCAAAACCGTTCTCGAGATAATCGTGGGACAGACGGACAGACGGACAGACGGACAGACAGACAGACGGACAGACGGACAGACGGACAGAGATCGTGAAATCAATAAGTGACTTCGCAAGCTTCGCCACTTAATAAACCTAGCAAGCTAACAGCATAGCAAAGTGGCGAAGCAATCAGCTTTGTAGCGGTTTCTAACGGTTGCCATTGAGCAATCAGTTTCAAAATAAGAGGTTCAGATGCCTGGGTGATCAGTAATCGATTGCTGAAAACAGAATTTGAAAATTCAAAACCGTTCTCGAGATAATCGTGGGACAGACGGACAGACGGACAGACATCGTGAAATCAATAAGTGACTTCGCAAGCTTATCGGTTTATCGACCAAATCTGCGATAGGTACATTAAAAATGGGTCAGATTAGGAGTACCTTTAACAGACGAGCGTGTATGCGTAGATATATGCATGTAAAGGAGGCGGGAGAGGTGTGTCAGATTCGCGTCAAATGGAAGTCCGTAGTCTCTGCCTAACCCTTTGGGTGACAGGCGTGAGTGTTTGTGTGTACGATATTTATGTGGTATTTTTATTCATGTAACTATTTGGTAGACTGTAGTGATTGGTGGGCGTTATGATGTCGTCGTATACGTCCCTCAAAAATATTTTTTTTATCAAAATAAAACGTCAAATATTTGCGAAGTAATAATTTAACGGGGGAAGGCAATAACACGAAAAATGTCCGTTTTGAAGGCACAATTCCCGCGTGTCCAGGATTATATCTTCATCAGGACACGGGTATTATTAATAAAAGCTTAGCCTTTTTTAATTATTCTCTTTTTCTTTTTTTTTTTCTTTTTTTTTTTTTTTGCTGTGGCAACCCTGGTTATAAGTTGTAAAAGTAATTGGTCCCGATAAATTTTAATATTTTAAATATTGTAAATTCACCATATCCACCTCAATTTTATGTT
Organism: Parnassius mnemosyne; assembly: GCA_963668995.1. Lineage (NCBI taxonomy): Eukaryota > Metazoa > Arthropoda > Insecta > Lepidoptera > Papilionidae > Parnassius > Parnassius mnemosyne. The sequence continues at coordinate 4,083,466 of CAVLGL010000001.1, read as the reverse complement.
ATAGCTAATGATTACTGCCGCTTTGTATTTAACGTTTAAGAAAGTTGGTACATAAATATTATAACAACAATTTGGTGTTGGAACAAAAAGTGACAGGTAACGAACATTGTTTTAAAAATTATTGTAATCCTTATTTCATATCATTCCTTTTATATTCCTATTTATTCTATTACTCGGGTTATTACATTCTTTGCGGGTTTCTTTTCGAATTGTTTTAACGATAATTTGATTTGAGACTTGTAAATAGAAAAAAAAACAACAACTTTACATTAGCTTACTCTGCTCCTTCTGTTTTCGATCTTTGTTTTCTTTTATTATTTATAATAAATAGTAAAATGAATACTCGCAACGCCAAGACGCGCCAGATGGAGAACCAACTCCAGCTTGCGCTCCAAGAACTTAAGGCGTCCAGGGAGCAGTGTGAACTGTTGCTTAAGGAAAGGGATGATAATGAAAGGGAAATAGTTAGCATAATTGCCAAAAATACACAATTGAAATGTGATATGGTTAAGCTACATACAGAATACACAAGTGTTATAAAAGAAAGAGATCAGCTACAGGGAACGGTTAATGAGTTTGATCAATGCAGCAAGGAATATGAGGAAGCTCTCAGGTTAATTGCTGCATTGAAGTTACAGTTGAATGAGGCTAATGAGCAATTAACACAATTTAAAACATATATAGATAACCTTAAAGCCTCCCAGACTCAAAGCCTGTTCTCTGAGCTTGTGCAATGTGATACTTCAAGAATGTTGCAGCAATCTGCAACAATAGACTTGACTGGTGACGACTCTTCCACTTCAGGAAATACAGTAAGGATTAATTGCAGTAAAACCAAATTGAAGAAGTATATAAAAGTTAATAAATACATAAGGAAAGTACAAAAATTAATAAGAAATAAGATTAATACCAAAAATTATGTTAATGTATGTAAAGAAAAGCAAGCATTGTTATATGAACTTAAGTTGTATTCGATTGAGGTGGATAACATAAAAAAATGTTATGAGACTGAAGTAGAGTGCCTTAAATCAGAAATATTGTCACTTATGAACTCCCTTCAAACTGTGTCCAATAAATATAAATCAGCCCAAAATGAAATAAAAGAACACATATTGGCTATGGATAATCTGGTAAAGACTTGTAAATATAATGAGGAGCGGTTTGACTCCTTAGTTAAATATCAATGTGAGTGTCAGCGCTCAATGCCAGATTCTTCAAAGTCAGTGTGTGTTGATAATATTATACCACCACAAAAACTCTATGACAGTGCCATAGCAGAGGATATTAAAATAATAAATAACTCAAATATTACTAAAAATAATATAATTGTTTATAGCGAAGACATGGGAAAAAATCTAGGCATAACTTTAAATAACTCTTTAAAGGGACAAAAAGGTACAAATTGCTGCATGCCTGGAGCATCTTTTAGTGACATCCTAAATAAAATTATTGTTACTAAATTTTGCCCAAATAGTACAATAATAATTTTTGTTGGTAGAAGAGGCAGTGTCAACAACAAACAGTTATTAAGATATATTGAACAACTTAATAACTTAAATGTACACAAAATTGTCTTGTTCACACTGCCTTATATACAGGGATTGCCACAAGAAAATAATTTAAGACATAATTTAAATATACAAATACATAATTTAATATGTAATAATAATTTAAATTTGACATATAATTCTAATGATGATAATCATAAATTTCATGTAATTGACATAAATAATTTAATAAAAAAGTTTTGGACAAAAGATAGGTATTACCTATCCAAATATAATTTAAGACTGATAGCAAATGTGCTATCTTATTATTTACTTTTTAACTCAGCCAAGTTTTTGGCTACCAAGACTGCTTTTATTGAGCATAATCATTTGACATTTAATTTGGAATCAGTTCCAACTAATTTAAATTAGTGAATGTGACAATAGAGGCAATCTCTAGCAATAATAAGAGTTTAATTAATTTTGAATACAGCCCACAAATAAGTAATAAAAATTGTTTACACCTGGTGCATCAAAATATACAAGGCATGTTGGGCAAAGAATTGGAAGTTGAATTGTTTTTAAATAGTAACAATATACACATCCTTTGTATTACTGAACATTGGCTAAAAGATTATAATTTCATATTTAATTTCAGAAATCACCAGGTGGTCAGTTCCTTCAATAGAGAAAAAAGTTTACGTGGTGGCTCCTTAATATTAGCAGATAAATCATTATTATATAAAGGACGTAAGGATATTGTGAGCCTCTCTGTTGAACGAACTGTAGAAATGGCTTGTGTCGAGCTCGAGCACCTCATTGTTGTAAGTGTTTACAGACCCCCATGTGCTACTTATGACCATTTTGAAAGGATTGTGGAAGAAGTTTTACTCAAACTTAGTAAACAGAACAAGTCTGTTGTAATGTGTGGAGACTTTAATATCAATCTCCTTGAAACTTCTTCCATTAGTATTAAGTTTAGCTCATTGTTAAAATTGTATAATCTTGTAAATTTATTCTTAGAACCAACACGTATTGCTGGGCCTAGTGCGACCTGTATAGATAACATTTTTACAGATGTTAAGCCCTTGCATAAATCAATTATTCAAAATTTAAGTTCAGATCACTATGGACAGTTAGTATCACTACCTTACATACACAAAAAACAGAAAAATAAGAAAGTTGTGTTTGTTCCAATAAATGAACATCGCTTGGAGAGGTTTAGAAGTAATATAATAAAAAGACTTCCATCACTTTCGTTTAAAAATAGTGCTAATTATTTGTATGCTACATTATTTGAAATTATACGTTGTGAATTTAGTAGAATATTTACTTCTAAAACTTTCTCTTTAAACAGTCGCAAATCATTTAATGAATGGGCGAAAGTAGGTATTCATAAAAGTAGGCGAAGGTTATACGAGCTTTATGATGAAAGATCATATAATAGTAGTGTTATATTTAGAGATTATGTAAAAACATATTCTAAAATATTTAAAAAAGTGTGCTCCACTGCTAAGGATTTACATTTAAGCAACAAAATCAAAACTGCATCCGACAAAATTAAAATGACCTGGAGAATAATAAATAGTGAAACGGGCAAGGTCAAACCGCGCAACTCGGATTTTCAATTGAATATTAACAATAATTTAACGCGATCTGATCAAGAAGTTGCTATGGCTTTTGAGAAACATTTTACTGATGTTCCTTTTTTGATAACAAAATCATTCAATTCTTCTCCTACTGTCGCCGAATCATTGCTCAAACAAAATGTAAAGGCTTGTTCAAATACTTTTAAATTCCATAGGGTACTGCCAAAAGATATCGTTAAATATTTTAAAACTATTGATGTTAAGAAAACGGCAGACTTATGGGGGATTTCCGTTAAAGTTATTTTATCTATAATAGATACATTAGCACCTTATCTAGCCACTATATTTAATATAAGCGTCGAATCTGGTGTGTTTCCTGATTTAATGAAACATAGTAAAGTCATACCTACATTTAAATCTGGTAGTACATTAGACCCCGCCAATTTTAGACCAATTTCTGTACTACCAACATTAAGTAAAATTTTTGAAAAAATTATTTTAGATCAGATGTTAAGTTTCTTTAATATTAATAAATTGCTACATAATAATCAATTCGGTTTTACAAGGGGTCGCTCGACAACTGACGCTGGAGTTGAGCTTATTAAACATATTTTTTGTGCATGGGAGAAATCAGAGGATGCTTTGGGTATATTTTGTGACCTTTCCAAGGCCTTCGACTGTGTTCACCATGAGACATTAATCAGGAAGCTACAGTACTATGGTGTCAAGAACACAGCGCTTAAACTTATTATTTCATATTTATGTAATAGAAAACAGAAGGTTATTATCAATGGTAAAAGTTCTTCCGGGTCACCTGTACTAATGGGTGTACCTCAGGGCTCGATTCTCGGCCCATTCCTGTTTCTGGTGTATATTAATGACTTACCTCACCTTGTAGGGGATAGTCATGATATAGTATTATTTGCTGATGATACTTCCTTGATTTTTAAACTTAAACGTCAATCATTTAAATGTGACGAAGTGAATAATGCTATATCAAAATTAGTGCATTGGTTTAACGTTAATAATCTGCATTTGAACGGAAATAAAACTAATTGTGTTAAATTTACAACAACGAATGTTCAAAATATGAATACCAATGTGTTTTTAAATGGGGAGGAATTGAGCCCTGTTGTATCCACTGTTTTTCTTGGCATCACTCTTGACGCAAAGCTCCAGTGGGGCCCCCATATATCCAAATTAGCAAGCAGACTAAGTTCTGCAGCCTATGATGTAAAAAAGATTAGAGTTCTCACTAGTGTCGAGACAGCTAGATTAGTTTATTTTAGTTATTTTCATAGCATAATGTCTTATGGGATTTTGCTATGGGGAAATGCGGCTGATTTAGAAACTATTTTTGTTTTACAGAAGAGGGCCATTAGAGCTATTTACAATCTAAAACCGAGAGAGTCTCTTAGAGATAAATTTAAAGAAATTAATATATTAACTTTGGCCTCTCAGTATATTTACGAAAATTTAATGTATGTTCACAAAAACAACGATAGTTTTAGTAAAAGAAGTGATATACATTCTGTAAACACTAGGAACAAACACAAGCTAGTGATACCAGTTTCTCGACTCCACAGAGTCAGTAATTCATTCTTGGGGCAATGTATACGCTATTACAACAAGGTCCCGGAAAGTGTACAGGTTCTCTCTATTACCAAGTTTAAATGTTTTATTAAGCTGAAACTGTATAAAAAGGCTTATTATAGTATAAATGAATACATGGTTGATAATAACCCTTGGGAATGAGGTGATCGCTTCCAAGCAGTTTCTAAAATAAATTTTGTAAATAGTTCGTAATCATTTATATTGTAAAATTTATTTTAAAAAAAAAGTCCCGCTGGGTTTCTTGCTGGTTCTTCCCAGGACAGAGGGTTTTTTCGAACCAGTGGTAAAGTAAAAAATGAATTTCAATAAGAATTACACATGTAATGTATATTGAATAAAAAATATTCTATTCTATTCTATTCTATTCTATTCTATTCTATTCTATTCTATTCTATTCTATTCTATTCTCTAAAACAACAGCATTTTTGTATAAAAAAAAAAGATTATTTATATAATACTGAGGCCTTTATTAGGGATATGAGGTAGGTTTATAGCTTACTTTTAAAGTCGTTAACTTAAACGCTCCACTTCTAAGCTTACTCACTTTCCTTACTTTACTCGGTCTATAACCGACTACGGCGCAGCCAAAAATAAAGTAAATGTTTTTAACTAGAATATCTTGAAGTAATTATGTACCTCTGTTTCTAAATGCAGGCGTAATACTTACATTAGTTGTGAATTTTGATGCGAGTATAACTAATTTTTTATCATAATTGTATATGTTAAATTGTAGAAGTATTTTAAAACCATGCATCTGTGTAGCAGAGCATACATGACTTCAGCAACAATAAATATGAATATATTTAGCACATTTATTGTGTATACATATTATATATACCCATCGAGTATAAATAAGCATTTTTTTTATAGGATAAGGGTGACAAACAAGCACACAGTCCACTTGATGGTAAGTGGTTGCTGCGGCCCATAGACATCTACATCTATCCGCGTTTGCGAATCAAAATGCAGATGCGTTGTCACCCGTGAGGACTAAGATGGAATGCCTTATTTCCATTAAAAAGGGCCTCCGGCCACCTGCACTTACCAAACGAAACGCAGAGGTAAACCTCTACTTCACGCTGGTATTCTGTGAGGTCGTGGTACCACCCCGGTTCGAGCCGGCCCATCCGTGCGACAACAAAAGCTGCCGCGTGGCTCTACCACTGTTAAAAAGCATAGCAGCAGAACGAGCATTTTATGGCAGAAATAGGTATGAGGGTGACGGACTGTCAGCCTTAAAAAGTGTTAGATATTTATTATTTATTTTATTATTTTTTTAAACTTTACAAATGACTTTTACCCCTCTTATATAAAAAAAAAACTTCAAAAAAAGGATGGGCTTCTCAGCTCCGTGGCGCAGTGTGTCATGCCAGCGATATTAACACACGTAGGTAGGATCGTAAGTTATGTAACCGTCTAATGAATATAATCTGAAGAAACCTGTGCACCGCGGAAGCCTGCGTTATTATAAGTGGAGCTTAGAAACGCTGACATAATTTTCTATAATTGCTTACGTAAGAGCGGTTGTAGCTGAGGGGCTCAGCGTCCGCTGTAAATTTCATAGTACGCGAGCAACAAGGGATTAATCCCCGCCGACAATATAGTAAGTAGCAATTGACTATTTCATTGTTGATATCGTGATGTTGAAAGTAAACATCAAGAAGAAGACTACATGATTGGGGCATAAAAATTATCTAGGATATGTGAGGTCTGACAACACTCACTGGAGCAGCGCAGAGGATTTTCTCTATACCCTTACAAAAAAACAATATAAGTTGAGAGAGAATCCTGTGTTCAGAAGGGAGAAGAATATACTATTCTTTTGTTACTAGTATTACATTAGTCTTCACTCTGACGATACACAGGGCGCAAATCCAGGCTCCTAGATTTGACGCTGTAATTCTATAAGGTTGATACGCATGATCATTTTTTTTTCATTTGATAACACCAACTTAAAAACATTATTTTATTGTTTCTATATTTGAAATAAATTGGCAGTATTATTGCTGTTCGTTTATTTTTTGTTCATTATAAAAAATATAAATTTACAGTCTTTATACAAAACCTACGTGGTAGAGCCATGCTGCAGCTATATTTGTAGTATAGTTGTAGCACGAATGGGTCGGCTCGACCGGGGATGGACCACGCTCTCACAGAATACCAGCGTTAAATAGCAGCTTGACGTTGCTGTGTTTCGTATGGTGAGTGTAGAGAACCGGAGACCTATTTTACTTGAAAAGAAGCATTCCATCTTAGTCTTCGCGGGTGACGACACATCTGCATTTTGATCCTTTGTTGATGATAAATGTAGATGTATATGGGCCGCAGCTACCACTTACCATCAGGTGGACAGTGTGCTCGTTTGTCACCCTATTCTATAAAAAAAATAAAAAATAAAAATACCACAATAATGTTTTTATAGAAGATGTGGCAAACGGGTATGCGGCTCAACTGATAGTAGGTATTGACTACCACATAACAACTGCAACACCAGAGGAATTGCAAGTGAGTTGCCGGCATTTTAAAAAGGAGTAAGGATGTTTCTATGGTCTTAGGGAGCTTCAAGAAACGAGCCGAAGTGGCCGGAAAAATCGGCGGTGGTAAACAATTCCACAAAGAAATCGTGCGAGGAAGAAAACTCCTAGTAAAACGCACAGTTGTCGACCGCCAAGCATCCAGATGATGTGGATGGTATCATGTGTTTTGTCGAAATGTACGTTGGTGAGATTTGACAGCTGGAATTAATCCGAACATCATGAACTACGCAAAATGCGATAGAAAATGCAAACAGCTGCAATACTAGGCACATGCTTACACTCATTTCTAAGAAAGTAAATATGGAGGATTTAGTCGATAAATTTGCTGACTCTGTCTCTCTCTTCTGCAGCATAATTATGCTGTGTCACTCTTTCCTCACTCATTCTTTTAACGTGCCAAAGAAAGAAATAATTCATTTCCTAACCCCGGTCACAACATATTCTTGCAAAGCATTCCCCTTATCACACAATTTATCACCCTATTAAAGTGAGCTCTTACATATTTCAGCGATTAATAAAATATTTTATTTTTAAAATAGTACGATTGACAAACGAGCAAATAGCCCAACTATTATGATGTAAGTAAGCACTGTTGCCTACAGTAACCTGCATTTATCATCTATTAAGGCTTTAACTAGCCTGAATGACCTTGACGAAACGGCGATCGCAGAGATTTTAGCCGATGTCAACACCGTCTAGCAACTACGTTCTGTATTACTTATAAAAGTGCAAAGATTAATAGACTGCAGAGATGCCAATTATATAAGTGACATACTGCCTGTTATGCTTGCCCATCACTGAGAATTATGTCGCGGTTACGCATCTTCAATTACATTGCACGGTGTGGTGCTGTAGCTTTGTCCGGTAGGCATTACGAGCTATTAAGTGTTCAGGTTTCAAGTACGTAAGAATTTTTATTATATATGCTAAATCGCATTTATTTGTGTCGTATTAAAAATATGTCGTCAAAGCGTTCGCTGTAAATTTTCACGGGTTTGATCCCCGACAGCACGAATGAATTTTGTAATTGCAATTTTCGTCAACACGCATTGGGGAAGCATGGTGGGCATTTCCTTGCCCTAAAACCCTCTCAGAAATAAAAAAAGAGTCCTGTGCCCAGTAGAGGGACTTGTATAGCCTATTACTTTACTTTGTAGCAATATTTTATTCGTTTCAGATATAGAAGGGTACCTTATGTTGACAAAAATATCACGTAAAGGCGACGAAAACGTAAAACATCTTTGTACCTAGATAAAACGTTCGAAAGATTGTCAAGTCATGTCATACGCAACATTTTCTATAGAGCGTAGAACATTGCAGATAGGGCAAAATAAAAAATAATCCAATATATTATGGGAACTATTTATTAATAATATATACATTTATAGGTATTTATAATAAAAATAATGAACAAGCTGCAAGGTTCAACTAATAATGTTTTTTGTAAACACAATCGTAAAATTCCTGTTTTAATTTTTACCAATGGTTAATTGATGAAACGTAGTCAAGATCACTTCATATAAAATATATTTAATTAAAATTGACACGTGACCTATTTGGCCTTCTACTTACAACTGGGCGGAAATTTGAAAAGAAGATTTTGTCTTTTCGCACAAGTATTGTTTACAACTGGCGTGGTTTCGAAAAGCGTGATTAAGTGTCAGCGGTATATAATCAATTAAATACTGAACTTTATTGAAATTTATTTTTTTATTTATTTTTGTTACATCTTCTTAAAAACTGACGCCATCTCACTATTTTATTATTTGTTTTTTTTGTACGCATAAGGATAAATTAGACTAAGTTAGATTAACTTGGATAAGTTTATATATTTTTTTAAATTTATCACAAAATTTCCGCAATAAATTATTACCTTTTCTACAGTGATTCTCTCCTCTTAGTTTCGGCGTGACTGTAGGATGTTATAGTGAGTCACCGTCAGTTACTAGGCGGCCATAAATCATTATACGTATGTATAGACATACATATATACATTTATTGATTTTAATATTTATGTTTTTTAAATTTTGATTGATATTTTGAAGCCTGGTAAAATTACTTTTTTCTATACCAATTGATGGGCCTGAGTATAATGCCAGTTATGCTCTTTGGCTGAAGTTATTTTTTATTTTATGCTCAATTGCAGACAAAACAATATTGATTGCGCATTTCTAAAACAAAATTTTACCTCTTCTTCTTCTAATAATAGCTCCTGCACCTAACACGGCGGAATAGTTATTATTATCTATAAGACCATTTGGGAAAAGAGTTTTTGTTAACAGTTATGAGTGTAACATTTTATCAGCTGCTTTGTTTATAGTGCCTTGAGCAACACTTTGCCGGTTTCTGTACAGAAAATGATGCTGGCTTTGCAAATACGGATGGCCGCTACCATTGAATATAATTCCCGCTATGTTACACTTATTACATAGAAACTTTAATTATCATTTGCATAAAATTCTAAATAGCACTTTTTACACAAGAAAGTAAACTTTTAGTTCAGTCCATTTTGTTTTTCACTAATTAAGTAAAAATTAAAACAAACCAATAGGGCCGGGAATTAAAATTTCTTGCAACTTTTTATAGAAAAGCATGACCTTATCATAATATAAAAGTCAATCATTTAGCCATGTGATAAAACTTTTAAGTGTGCCAGTCAAACATTAATGATGATATTCGGGTCATTATACTGGAAATAGTCTTTTAAATATTTTGTAGTACAATTGATAATCTTCAGTATGATTGACCGTGTATATGACTTTTATAAGTCTATGTTATTTTTGATGAAAATTATTATTGCAGATAAAAGCCCTTTCACATTTATTTTAGTCTCGAATTAAATTAATCAAAATGAAAATAATAACATTGGCTCTTTATAACTGATCTTTAAATGTAAAACACTGACTTGAAATTATATAATTATTGGCATTTTTTAATTCATTGAACTTTTTTAAGATTTTGTTGCAATTCTACTGAAAAAAAAAACAAATATATATTATAGTTCTTGATGAAAATAATAAATGCGCGTTACATCGCATCCCATCAAGAATTTCTAATGTAATTCTTGGTGTAAAGCTAAGACGTGATAATAACTGTAAACAATAGAATAACAAAATAATGAAAACATTTACATTTACATACAAAACATTTACAAAAATACTTGCTTTATAACCTTATAAATATTATTTGACCGTAATAAAATAAAACAAGGTAGTCTTGGGCATGAAAGTAAAAATAAATATTTTCGATTATTTTTGCAATATCTAACACCCGGATCAGCGGGCGATTCTGATCCATCTAAAGATGCTAAATTTCAGCAAGCACTGTCAAATTCAATAGGAGTGACAGAAAAACGGTTCTTAATATAGAAAGGTAAATAAATTATTTAACCTATAAAGTCATCATCATCATCATTACAGCCCTTCACAAGTCCACTGCTGAACATAGGCCTCCCCCAAAGAATGCCACAAAGCACGGTCCTGAGCCACCTGCATCCATCGACTTCCTGCATGTCTTACCAGGTCGTCACTCCATCTCGTGGGGGGACGCCCTACACTTCGCCTACCGGTACGAGGCTGCCACTCGAGAACCTTTCTTCCCCATCGGTTGTCGGTTCTTCGAGCTATATGGCCGGCCCACTGCCACTTCAGCTTACTAATCCGTTGGGCTATGTCGGTTACTCTGGTTCTACTGCGGATATCCTCATTCCTAAGTTTATCACGCAGAGAAACTCCGAGCATAGCCCTCTCCATAGCTCGCTGAGCGCCCTTGAGCTTCCTCATACGGCCAGCAGTGAAGGACCACGTCTCAGTTCCGTAAGTCACCACTGGCAACACGCACTGGTTGTACAATTTCGTTTTCAGGTTTTGAGGTATGTTTGACGAGAAAATGTGTCGTAACTTCCCAAACGCTGCCCAGCCGAGTTGAATCCGTCGATTGACCTCTCGGTCGAAGTTGGACTTACCTAGTCGGAATATTTGTCCCAGGTAAACATACTCGTCAACAACTTCGAGCTTAGTGCTCCCAACAACTACCGGCATAGGTGTGACATGGACATTGAACATGATCTTTGTTTTGTCCATGTTCATCTTAAGACCTATTCGTTGGGAAACACTATCGAGGTCATTGAGCATAGTGCTTAGGTCCTCCAGCGATTCTGCCATAAGGACTATATCGTCGGCAAATCGAAGGTGAGTGATGTACTCGCCATTGATGTTGATACCGTATCCTTTCCAGTCCAGAAGCTTGAAAACGTCTTCCAATGCAGCGGAGAAGAGTTTCGGGGATATGACGTCACCCTGTCTTACACCTCTCTGCAATTGGATAGGTTTCGTACTCTGATTCTGTACTCGGATAGCCATCGTAGCCCTACTGTACAAGCACTTCAACACTTCGATATACCGACAGTCAACTTGGCACCGCTGAAGGGACTGCAGCACCGCCCAAATTTCGACGGAATCAAAGGCTTTCTCATAGTCCACATACGCCAGACATAGTGGCAAATTGTACTCTTCGGACTTCTGTACAATTTGCCGAAGGGTATGTATGTGGTCTATGGTGCTAAAACTAACCTATAAAGTAAAATCACTTTATTACAAATCAAAATAGCCCAATAGCTTTATTAACATAAGACATAATTGTACGAGAGCTTACAATACTTAACATTATTTTACTGAAATCTCAGAAAGTTTTTTTTTAAATAGAATAAGGGTGACAAACGAGCACACAGTCCACCTGATGGTAAGTGGTTGCTACGGCCCATACACATCTACATCTATCCTCGATTACGTATCAAAATGTTGATGCGTTGTCACCCGTGAGGACTAAGATGTAATGCCTCGTTTCCAGTAAAAAGGTCCTCCGGTTCTCTACACTCACCATACGAAACACAGCAGGGTTAAACTGCTATTTTACATGTTATTCCATGAGAGCGTGGCCCTTCCCCGGTCGAGCCGACCCATTCGTGCTACAACTATACCTAATAAATATAGCTGTAGCATGGCTCTACCACGTAAAAAAAAATTGACGTTGAAAATTTAAGTATTTTTAGAAGCAACTTTGCAATTATTTTCTATTGAGTTAATTTTTGTAGAATCGTGTTTTGCAAACCGCCACCTGAAATGCGTACAATTTTTTTCGATAATGACGTGAAATTACAAAACCATCCCCATGCATTTCAATGTGGCTCTATTCAGCCTCTTAATATGAACATACCTCGGATTTCAGAGATAATGGAAGATATAATATTATATTATTACTGTTCCGTGTGAGGCAACCTTTATACTTATATACATATTCTCATCATATTTTTATGGTTGGTTAGAAAAATTATATCTAAATGCAAACTTTCACAGGGTAAATTTTTTTTTACTATTTTACCCAGCAAGTAGTAAAGCAACTACAATCCCATCGGTAAGTGGTTATGTAGTCTAAGATGGTGAATTGCACTGGCTTAACAAAAACCTATTCTCTCTTGCCTAATAGTACTAGGTAAGTATTATTTGCGACCTATTTGTGAGTGTGTGTGCGCGTGCGTGCTTGCGCGCGTGTGCGTGTGTGTGTGTGTGTGTGTGTATGTGTGAAGAAAAGCGTATGAGAATACGTGAAGAGGAATAAAGGTTGAGTACTAATTCGCTTACCTGTACGAGGTTGCCACTCGAGGACTTTTCTTCCTATTTTTTATGTTTTCCAAGTTATATAGCTAGCCCATTGCCATTTCACCGTAATATTCCGTTGAGCTATGTCAGTTACTCTGGTTCTAATGCAAATACCTTCATTTCTAACTTTATCACGTAGAGAAACTCCTCTCCAATTTAAAATTTTGATGATAGTTTGTCTTACAAAAAAAAGACCATAAACCCAAGAATGTCTTTATATAGTTATTTATACTTAGGTAAGCACCATTCTTTTATTTATTTAAATTGTTTGATTTAATTTGATAACAGTGTACCTAAATGTAAGTATCTGTATCTTTATTTCTCTCCCCAATAATATTTTATAAAGTCATACTTATAAAAACAGCGTTTTATTGTAATATATAATTATAAAATTCATTATCAACTAATTAATAAAAATATGCAATAATAAAATTACATAGGTATTAAAAACTATCGCAATCTAAGTAACGAGAGCATGTTCGTCGTTCCACATCTAAATTATATAAAAATGCATTTTTCAATTTCACTAATCAACGTCGCCGCAAAAATTTTTTCTTCTTTGGGCACTTTAAAAATAAATTTATTTAGAAAATAATATTTACAGTTACCAGTGTACAGATATTAACTAAATTAAGTATTTCTAGTCATAAAAATATTTATAATTGAGTATAAACTTTTAAAAAACTAATATATATTTGAACGAAATCGCTCCAACACCGACGTGCGGTCCACCCTCGACGATGTCCGAAAACGGACTGTGACAGAGCTTACATGGCGACGGAGCATGCGCGCTCGCGTAAATATATTCAATTTCAGGGAAAATGATATATTCTCTTATAAAACGGGTAATAAAAATAAAACTCTCAATTAAAAATATTAATATTTTTAAGACCTTTTTTTTAGTGTAAGAACTATTTAAAAAGCTTGTGCCGTTTTGGAGAATTTTTGCAAAATATGACAAAGATAGGTACTCTTTGGGGATTTTTTTTTCTAATAAGGGGTTGACAAAAATACAATTTTGTTAAATTAAAAACATTTACCAAATCTTCTTCTGTTACCCTGTATTTTTTGTTTGTGGATTAAATGAACAATTATTGAGATTTTTTTACTTAAATATCCTAGATTTAGGCATTTCAACCACTGTTAAGGCCTTAAGAAAAAAATCATAATTCATAATCTTTATTGCAATGAAATGGTAACAATAGATGTGTTTAAAAAAATAATCCTCATTGAACCCGGTTTGGACGTAGCAATAATAAAATATTAAATTACATTATTTAATATTATTACTAAATTACATCATTAGATTTTTTTATTAAGTTACATTATTAGATTACATTATTAAGTTACATTATATGTTATTAAGTTACATTATAGTTACATTATACAATATTAGATAAATTATTGAACATTCCATAAATTCAATTCAATTAAAAATCACATGGTTAAGTCAAAGAAAGAACAATGATAATAATAATTACAATAATTGAAAAAGAAAATTAAATATAATAAAATTGTATAGAAAATCAAATTAAATAATATTTGTATCAAAATGCAGACACATTTCTTAAAATAAATCAATAAAAAAACTGCAGTTGTGAACAATCCTGAAAAGCACGCCAATTATGGCAAATATAACCTATGAGGCAATCTATGGGATTGTTTTGTGTTAAGTATTGGTCTTTGATATATGATGATGATGATAATTATAAAGGAAAGCCATGTTCAGCTGCAGACTATTTGCAGGCTACTGAAAAGCAATATGGGAAATATTTTTTTAATGCGTTGTCACCCCTGAAGACTAAGATAGAAAGTCTCGTTACAACATAGTAGCATTAAGCTGTTATTTAACGCTGGTGTTTAGTGAGAGCCTAGTCTTTCCCCGGTCGAGCTGAAATTTTCGTGCCACAATTATAATATAGCCTGCAGTGTGGCCAAAAATCTACTAGTCTAGTCTAGTAGAGTTCGTCTAATTTGATACTGCACTCACTTCTCTATAACATTTACTGCATCATGAACCATAAGAAATAAATCAGCGCGCCCTTGTTATTGCGTTGTAGTAGATTTTAGCACTAATATAATGTTTCAAATACTGTAAGTTTTTTTTTTTAAATAAGGGTGACAAACGAGCACACAGGCTACCTGATTTTAAGAGGATGCCCATAGCCATATCTACATCTCTCTTCAATTAAAAATCAAAATGCAGATATGTTGTCACTCCTGAGCACAAAGATGGGGTACCTCGATTCCATTAAAAAGGGTCTCCGGTTTTCTACACTCATCGTACGAAACACAGTAGCATCAAGCTGACATTCGGTGAAAGCGTGATCCTGCCCCGGTCGAGCTGACCCATTCGTGCTACAACCATAATAAATTTACTAAAAATACGAGAGAACTGCTTGCATTTTTATTGAGGCAATCTCTACTAGTCTAGTATATACAAGAATGGATCTCAGGTATCTGTTATAACCCACAGCGATGTAATGTGCACTATCGTTCAGTGTCATAATTCTAGGGCATTAAGTAGTAAACAGAAGCAATATCTAAGCTCACATCTCCCGTAAGGCAGCTATTCCTTTGTCTTAACAACAAACTACTACTGTAGTATAACAATAATAACGATTGCCTCATTGCTACTTTACAGCACTGTACTTTAGTTATTACTACGATATGAAAGTTTGTTTTAAACAAAAATAGTTGCCTCAGAAAATAATTAGACGGCTGGAAGTTTTGTGTTTATTTAGGCGGTTCAATTTTGATTGATTTTTATCAAATTGGTCGTTGTTTTTTTTAACTTTAATTAAAATTACTATTACTATTACTATTCAATACTGTCTTGTTCGTAATAATATGGCAAGGATGCTGCCAAGATATTTCTTATTTGTTTTATGTTATCAATTTTGTGTAACGTATTGAATGATTGTAAAAGGATTTTTTTAATGTACCGCTAAGTTTTTTTGCTGTTTCGTACGAGTACAGAGGTATTTTCCTAAGCAGTGATAAATTAAACATAACAAAATAGTGACTTTCAAAAACCATAAATTATAATCTATATTAAATCAAAAAGTTTCTATTTCTATATAAAATGAAGCCATATTAACAGTACATGGTATGTATATTATGATAAGAATTTAAAAAAATAGTGACGAACATTTTTAGAAAATTAGTTATATTTTATTTACTTGGACTCGCCCCCAAGGTTTACCCGTCCTCCAGAAGTGACCGCCTTAGCGCCTACCGCTTTACTGTCTCTTTCGCTGGCTTTGCTTACACACTACTAAGACCGCTTTGCCGTCATATTATCCTAGTACTACTAATGGCGCACTTAGCTAATAAAGCCGTATCTGAACCAAACATTGCAGCTGAACAAGATGCGGAATGTCTTCTTACTACACCCCCAAACTACACATCTCAACGTACAAAGAGAAAAAGGGAGAATGAGTCGGTCACTATGAGTGATTTATGTGACTTTAAGAATGAAATAAAATTAATGATTCAATCAATGTTTAATACACAAGAAAATGAACTCAAAAAGATCACTCCGGTGCTTATGGATATTAAGCAAACCAATTTAAACATTGAGAACTCCATGTCCTTTCTTGCAGAACAAAATGAAGAATTTAAGAAAAAAATACAGGAATTACAGGAACAGGCCAAGAAAGGTAAAGAATATATTAACTTATTGTAAAACAAAATTGAGGACATTCAACGAGGATCTCGCAAAGCAAACATAGAGATAAAAAATATTCCTAGAGCACCTAAAAAAACGAAAGAAGATTTACTAAACATGGTTTTCTCTTTATCTAAATCGATAAACAGTAAAATAGAAAAATCAGAATCAGGGACATTTACAGGGTACGTGGGAAAAAAGAGGTAAAGGGCAACTCGCCAATTATTGTTGAAACTGAATCAACTATTTTGAAGACCGAAATCTTGAAGATGACTAAAACACATAACGCAAAACACAAAGAAAAACTTTGCGCCAGACATTTAGGCTTCACCAAAAACACAGACACCCCTATATATATGTCTCAGAACAATTAACTGCTAAAGGAGCCCGGCTTTTCTTCATTGCGCGAGAGCTTGCTAAATCGAAGGCTTACAAATTCTGCTGGACAGCATATGGGAGAGTGTATGTAAGAAAGAATGAAAACTCGCGAACTAAAAATAATTCTTATAAAAAATGAGTCACAAATACACAGTTTAATGCAGGAAAAATGACTAGATCTTACTTGTTTCTTTAAAAATAATGCATCAAGTCGAAATGTACTTTTTATGCCTTTAATTATTATTGATTTGTCAACTCCTTATACATTTTTACTAACACACACATACACATAGTGAACATAAATATAATAATAAAATACTACCTGTACATAAAATCACAATCACAACACTACCCTATACTTAACATTATTTACTCAGACACACCCACACAAGACTTTAAAATATATACATTTGTAATCATTCGTATATTACCTCATATATCTAGTTTGAAAGAAAGCATGACATTTACATTGATTTTTAACCATACGGACCAAATTATATGTATATCTGTAGACCTGGGAATGCAATTCCACTGTTTCTTTAATTCAAATAATGAATAGTGTCCTTTCATCTATGAAGGAAATAGACAGTGCAGAAATTGCACAATCAAGATTATGTGAAGTTCAGGATATTACAAAATACATACATGTAACAAATAACGATCTCACTATCGTATCACAAAATATTAGAAGCATTTACAGTAACATTGATGACTTGGTTATTATTCTTACTCACTTTAATTTTATAATTGATGTGATAGTTTTGAGTGAGTGCAGACTTAACGAGAACAAACCTATACCATTGATACCTAATTACACCTCTTACTCTACGGTAAATCATGTCAATCGCTGTGACGGAGTGGTAGTATATGTCAAAAACAGTCACAAAGCTTGTGTCATAGAAATAAAACTGGTGAGTGCATCTTGCCTACAAATATCTATACTCTACTTTAAAATCCTTGCTATCAACCGCTCTCCTTCAAATCATAATGCAGATGACTTTATAGGTTCCTTAAACAGTCACCTCATAACTTATAGGTTCCTTAAACAGTCACCTTATAACTATAGGGTCTTGTAAAAATTTAATTATAACTGGCGACATAAACATCAATATCATCACTAAAGATATAGAACAAACATATGAGCGCACAAATAGACACAATTATCTTAACATGTTGGTGAGTTATGGACTATTACCGGGCCATTACTTGCCAACAAGGAACAAGAACTGTCTGGATCATTTTATTCTGAATATAGATAAGGATTGTCACACTGCATCTATTTTTATTTTTAATTTTACCATTACAGATCACTCTATGATATTTTTGAGGTTGTCTAATGTAGGTAAATCAAATAAATGTCCAACTATTAAAGAAAAAATAAACTATGAAAATGCTTTGTTAAGTTTAATAAATAGTAAAATAGAAAATTTAATATCGATAAATAACCCAACTACTTTAACTGGACTATTAATAAGTACACTAAAAAATTGTCTCGTAGAGAATACTGTAAGAGAAATAATCCCATGTAAAAATCGTCTAATCAAACCTTGGATGACGTTAGGCATATTGCGGTGTATCAGAAATAGAAATGACATGCAAAAAAAGCTAAGAAATGATCCGGAAAACGAAATTTTAAAAATACCATACAGGTGATATCGTAATTATTGTAATAACTTAATAAAAAAACTTAAACGTAAGCATGAGAGGGAACAGCTTTATAAGAGTATAAGAGATCCTAAAGCACTATGGAAAATAATTAACAATATAACACAGCGAAATAAAAATAAGACATAAAATATTAAACTTTTAGAGATAAAACCATCTCCCCAAGAATCGACAAATTACGTGAACCACTATTTTGCAAATATTGGTAAAACGCTAGCTGAATACATCACTTTGAAATACTCACAACAGCATAATATTAGTGTATCACTTAACTCAAAAGCCTCATCGTTCGTACTTTTGGAAACTGATTCAAAAGAGATAGGTGCTTTACTTATGAATCTTATATCTGAGAGTGCCGCTGGGTGGGATGCTATATCAAAACGACTCTCGAAACTCGCTAAGGAACATGTAGCTCCTGTGATAGCTCATTTAGCAAATCTTTGCTTTAGTCAGGGTATTTTTCCAACTGCCCTAAAGCGAGCAATAATAACACCAGTATATAAGTCTGGTGACATGGAAGATACCTCAAACTATAGACCTGTCTCTGTTTTACCGACCATCTCAAAGGTCCTAGAAAAACTTTTAAATAATCGGTTAATATCTTACTTAATTACATACAAGTTGCTTTCTGACCACCAATTCGGATTTAGAAAAGGGCTTTCCACCAAAGATGCTGTTACTGCACTGACTTCTCTTATCGTAGATAATGTGGACAAAGGTAACAAATGCCTAACTGTATTTTAGACTTGAAAAAAGCCTTTGATACCGTGTCGGTTCCTATCTTAGTACGAAGGCTCGAAGACTTAGGTATAAGGGGAATCCCTTTAAAACTTTTTGTTGACTATCTCACTGGGCGTGAACAATGCGTTAGAATTGGACCCTATGTGAGTGAGCACTGTGATGTAACTTTTGGCGTTCCCCAAGGTAGTGTACTTGGTCCGACACTTTTCCTAATATATATTAACAATCTATGTTGTATGAAAATCAGAGGTGGACAGATATTTTCTTACGCGGATGACACGTCTGTTGTTTTTAAGGGGCGCAACTGGGATGATGTTCGTTTAATAGCAGAGAGGGGTCTCACCGAGATAGCCAGCTGGTTAAATTCTAATCTCTTAACTCTCAATACCACCAAAACTAATTATATATCATTTTCAAATTATAATAAAACACAACCGGAAACCAACTTTGAAATCAAAATTCATACATGTTCTGAATTCTCAAACTCAGACTGTATTTGTAACAAAATATCAAAAGTAAGCAAAACAAAATATTTAGGAGTAATAATTGACCAGCGTCTATCCTGGCATGCACATCTGGAACTGATGATGATGTGACGCCTCATAATTATTATTAATAAATAATAATTAAATTCATTATACAGACATTTAAAAATGTCATAGAAATTATAATTTAAACAATAAAATGCAAATAATAAGCATGGAGTTCAAAAATATCCATTTGGAATATTGAATATTATATATATTAGTAAACGCATAAAATGTCTCAAAAAATCTCTAAATTTATTAAAAACCTGCTTAAAATGTTCAAAATATAACAAATCATATAAATACAAGGCGATTATATTGCAATAACAAAGATAAATAACATTTGTAATATAATAGAAAAAATTGATAAAAATTTTCTAAGTTGATGAAGGTGTTCGTGTAATAATTGGAAAATTTCTAAGTTAATGAACGTGTTCATGTAATGTTCCCTTATATTGGGGCGTTGTCGGAGACACATACCCAAGGTTGTACATATATATGGGGTGGTCGGCTGACCGACTGCTAGTACTAAGGTTGCACAATGACTAGTCCTATATTAGGGACTTAACATAGTAAGGTCTGACGAACCAAAGCATTAATATAGAAGGTCTCTATGATGCATAAGCATTATGATAGCAGAGTTATGACTTGAAGTCCCATATGAATAAGACATACAGTAGTATGGTCTATGAAATAAAGCAAATATGTGGAAGGTCTCAAATATGTAAAAGCATTATATTGAAAGAAATGGGACTTGAAAAGGATTATTATAGTGGCGTGTAGGTTGCTTCGCAGCCTCTGAGACCGAGGTAAACTTGGACTCACTAACCGATGTGTCCTAGACATATCATCTTAGTGCCGGTGGTAAGCGGGTTTGTTGTAGCAATACGACTTGCCCGTGGACATCGCACACCCCTACCGGTTGTGGGCGGCGTCTTAGCGCATAGCGTTATGATACGTCGGCTATCTTTCGGATTAGGGTGAGTGTGTTTGGTAGTACTTTTAAGTGCAGCAAGCATACTCAACTTCATGTCTTAGTGCAATAGCGCTATGATACGTGGAGTATTGGCTACTGACGTCTTAGTACCGTGCTACTATGATACGTTGGTGGTATTTTTAGTTAACAACATTATCAAATTTTGTTACCAAAGTCGATAGGGATCATGTGGGTGTGTTGTGAGGGGGCGCCATCCGTATGATAGTTGCATTGATGCTTACTGCTACTTGCAGTATTGTGTCTTGTGATAGATCTGCGGGTGTGCTGCACCTGATTCGATGCATCTTGTGGTTCTGGTCGATGGAGGTATGCGGGTGGTGATGTCTGCTGGGACTGTATGGGGGACCTTGGGATGGTGTAAGCCCGACGATAGTCGTATTGATGCTTGTTGCATTCTGTAGCATTGCGTCTCTACGATGGTTGTTTGGCGGGTCGCTATTCTCAATGGCGCTCTCTGCGTCTTGGTTTGACTCACAACCTAAGTAGCTTTGCCCAAGTCGGGTCCCTTCATTGCGGGGCTGCAGACTGTCTGCCCTCCATGATGTTTTATATAACAACTTAATAATATATCTCTATAAAGTTCCCACCTTTGAGAGATTGAAGGCAACTTGTTGGTGGGTGAGACAAACATGATCGAAAAATGCATATACTCAACGTCAGTGACACAAACCCTTTCTGATGGCGAATTATTAATATTATCTTATAACTGCTTATTGGCTATATCTGCCATTGTATTGGTTGGTGGAGCATATGTGTTGACCTCATGCGGGTGGTAGCTGGAGGGAGAATCTGAGGAGGCTCTCAAGGCTGCGGCCGAAAGCCGCGCAACGTGGGACTCCATTCCCTTGAGGTGAGCGGTAGACTCATGACACGCTCTGCGGCCAATTGGCCGTGCTGACCATGCAATTGGTAGTGATGCCTTACACTTACATCACGTCTGCAGAAACGGCGGTCTGGCAGGTGGTGGCGCTCACGGAGGGCTTTTTATGGTCAGTGTGCCGATTGTTGCCTAACCCGTGTGACGTACATTTCACTGTGGCTGGATTTGATCGTATTCTGTATGGCGTTTACACGCATTGACATGCGCGACTTCGGTCGATGTTTGTGCTTACGCACTGTCAAGGGGCCAAGTCCTCTTTTACTGGTTCGCCAGTTATTTTACTGTGGACTACGGTCCAGTTCCCAACTTTGCGTACCCTTCGGGGGGAGCGCATTAAAATGGATGGCGCTCACCGTGCGCGGCGTGTGTGGGGCCGTGTACCTCCTCCACATTTTTTTTTAAATGTGGGAGAGCGAAGCCCTTGTAACTGGTATTTGATATAAATATTGTGAGCCTTTTCCAAGCGGGAAGGGATTAATTAATAAGGAATTGACTGTTGTGAACCAGATACAAGTGGAATAGGGACAATTTATTGTTCTTAACCTTTTTGAGCTCTATCTTCGTGAACGGGGTTCTCTAGCTTATAAGACTCTACCAACAGCTTTCGATTGCTCTCGTGAATATTCATTTTTCCAAGATACACCTAAAAGAACTAAGTTACTATACAAACACAACGTAAAAAAGGGTCCTAACTAAGACGATCACGCCATAAATTTATTAAACGGCCTATATTTAAACCTTTAGAAAGATCAAGTTATACTGGTCACGTAAATTAGATATATTTATATATCTTACAGATATAGATTCTAAAGAAATACAAGTATAAGTGGGATATACTAGAAAAGAAAAAAAAGATGGGGTGGGGTTCGTTACAATTTGGTGCCGTGACCAGGATAGAGGTTAAATTTTAAATAGGAGGCCGATAATATAAAATTATGAGGTAGGCTATATGCCTACAATTTGTTGTCCGTGAAATGGAGAGGTGTCTTGGAGAGTGGTGTTTGCTGGGGGTGGTTGAGAGTCTGGGGGTGGTGCTTAAATATTAAAATGGAGTAATAATATAGGAGGTGTGTGCATAACGGAGCGAAATAATAAAAAGTGAAATAAGTGGAAAGACTCAATTAGACTAAGTGAAGGACACACCAGGTGTAAAAAAAAAAAAAAAAAAAAAACACTGCAATACTATATATTATAAAGTGAAATAAGTGGAAAGACTCAATTAAACTAAGTGAAGGACACAACAGGTGTGAAAAAAAAAAAACAAGTGGTAATAAAAATTACAAATGGCTAAAAATAAGAAAAAATCAACCTCAATTAAGGCTAAGTCTAAAGATGAGATGAAAATGCTTCAGAAATTAATTAAGATTGCAGTGAAAACCTTTGAGGTTAAAATAAAGGATCTTGAGGAAAAATTTATTAACCAAACGAAAGATTACCAAATTAAAATAAATCAAGGAGAGGTGTCCGGGGCGAGCACCTCTCATGTAAATGATCCCAGACAAAATATTGTATATAATGTACATAATGTAACAATAGAAAAGCCGAAATTTGGAAATGGAAATACTCATCCAGTATCATTTTTGGAAGATCTCACCAATTATTTAAAGAAAGTTCCATCTAATGGGTTCGAAATTTCGATTGCACAAGAGTGCTTAGTAGGTGAAGCCAAGTATTGGGCTCGCATTAATAATGTGTGCGTTGGACAACTTTTGATGATTTTAAAGCTGACTTCCTAAGAGTGTTTTGGGGTGAAGAAGAACAAAATAAAGTAAAGAGATTCCTTGTGCAAAATAAATGGAATAGAAGTACACACCCCACCATGGTTAGTTATTTTCTTTATGTGGTTGAGAAGGCACAAACATTATCATATCCGATACCTGAAAAACAATTAGTAACTGATGTCATCAGACATTATCCTAAAACTGTGCAGCAATTATGGAGGATAGCTAAAATTGAGACAATAATAGACACGACAGATTTCTTAAGAAACTTAGATGACATAGACAAACAAGATGAAGGTCGTGAACCTTACTATAATGAGAAAAGGAGGAAGTTTAATAATAATACGGAGCAAAAACATAAGGAAATACAACAATCATACAAAACATGGCGTAAACCCGAAGAGGAAAAAAAGAAGGTTAATGAAGTACATGAAATACATTTCACTAATGACCAACCTGATGTTACGGCTCCTGAGCCAAATTTAGAGCTGGAGAGGTCGAACTAGTTCCCGATTCGACCCCTTACAATGTAAAAGGGAACAAAGCATTAAATATGTTATTAAAACTGGGTTGGCGACCTGGTCAAACATTAGGTAAAAACAATAGAGGGTTGCGAAAACCTATTACTTTAAAAGCAAATTTTAACAGAGAAGGCCTTGGTTATAACGACAATGTAAATAGCATATTAAACACCTTAAAAGCCAGGTCGGACTTGCCCATAACGGAGTTATTCGTGCAAACCGTCTTCGAGGAAGACGAAGATAAATATCAAAGGGAATTTATAGGGAATATGAGATCTGAAATTAAAGTTTCAATATTTGACAAAGAAATAGACGCGCTCCTCGACACTGGGAGCGATGTTACATGCGTTTCAGAAAGTTTATATTTACAAATTAAAGAAAATAATCGTAAAATATCAATAATGCCAGTTAAAGCAATGCAAATAAAAGGTGCTGTTGGGCAGCGCAGCATAAAAATACAATAGATGATCATATTGCCTATAAAGATAGATGAAGTAGTCTTTGAAACACAAACTTTAATTGTAGGTAATTTAATAAGACCTTTAATATTAGGCTTTGACTGGCTCAAGAGAAATAAAATATTGATTGATTTGAGAAATACTACTGTTGGAATAGAATTTAAAGTGAAAAACAAAGACTACTTTATACCTTTCAAATATAATAATAAATCTGTATTACATAATAACTGCATCAAACAATGTACCGATGATCCCTTAATAAATATAAAAATAGGATCTACATTGAAGGTCTCTGAAAGGGCAAAACTTAGTAAGGTTTTGGAAAAGCATAAGAATATGTTTTCGAGCAAATTGGGAAGAGCCAATTGCTATGAGCATAAAATTGAAATGATCGATGATGAACCTATAGTTACTAGGTCCTATCCCATTCCATATGCATATAGAGCGAAAATGGAAGAAAAGTTAAATGAAATGGAGCAAGCTGGTATCATCACAAGGACATCAACGCCTTACAGTAGTCCATTGACATTCACTCTTAAAAAAGACGGCTCAATTAGAGTTCTGCTTGATGCCAGAAGCATAAATAAGAAAATGGTTGCAGAAACAGAGAAACCACCTATACAATTAGATGTTTTGAATTCATTTCACGGAGCGAATTATATCACTACCATTGACTTAAATAATGTATATTTTCAAATTCCGATAAATAAAGATGGTAGAAAATACACTGGATTCACATTCAATGGAAAGTCATATGTATATAATGTTTTGCCGCAAGGATTAAAAACATCAGTAGGAAGCTTTAGCAGAGCCATGAATTTAATATTAGGACCAGAAGTCCAAGAATTTTGTGTGAACTATTTAGATGATCTAGCCATTATTACAACAGGAACGTTAGATAAACATTTGGAGCACATTGATATTGTTTTAAGTAAATTGAACAAAGCTGGCTTAACGTGTAACTTGCAGAAATGTGAATTTATTTGTAAAGAAATTAAAATGCTGGGTTTTATAATTTCAACAGAAGGCATAAAGACAGATCCCGATAAGATTCGAGCGATCCAAGAGTTTCCAGCACCTAAAAAGATTAAACAATTAAGGGCCTTTTTAGGTCTATGCAATTTTTATAGAAGGTTTATACCAAATCACAGCGAGAGCATAATACCGCTCTGTGAATTACTTAAAAAGGGACGAAAGTTCCAATGGAGCGGTAAAGAACAGAAGGCATTTGATTTTATAAAACAACAATTTATTAATACAATACAATTGCATCATCCAGACTTTAATAAGCCGTATTATTTACAAACAGATTGTTCCGGTGTGGGTATGGCCGGAGTACTATATCAGATAGATGATAATAATGAAATGAGAATTTTAGGCTATCATAGTAAAGCCTTAAAAGGCCCCGAGTTAAATTGGTCTGTTACTGAACAAGAGTTTTATGCTGTAATAAGCTGCCTAAAGAAATTTGAAACATATTTGCGGGGCAGTAAAGTAATAATACTAACTGATCATAAAGCATTATTGTTTATTAATAATATGAAGTTATTCAATGGTAGAGTAACTCGATGGATTTTGTATATAGAACAATTTAATTATGAAGTACAGCATATATCGGGTAGACGTAATATTGTTGCAGATGTGCTATCACGTTATCCTCCTGATGGCGATTTAATACAAGAGGATAAAAATAATAGTTTAGAAATTGCTTACACAGAGAGCGAACCGAATATTGAGTTGATAGAAAAATTAAAATCCTTATCAGTATATCAATTACAAGATTCAGAGTCGTTGGCTATTATTAAAAAGTTAAAGACATTAAATACTTCCATAATAAAACAAAACAATAAATTTAAAAGGTATAGTTTGAAAAATGATGTATTATATTACAAAACGAATTTACAAGAAGTAATATATTTACCTAAAGCATTGAGACAAGATATTATAAATCAAGTGCATGTCGAAATGGGTCATCAAGGACCCTATAAGGTAATTAAATATGTGAGAGACAGATTCTTTTGGAAAGGTTTAACAAAAGATATTAAAAACCAATTAAGGGCTTGTCATTTATGTCAGTTATCTAAGAAAAGCAATATAACATATGTGGGTCCCTGCAAATCTATAATAACAGAAAACATTGGCGATATAGTCATGGCAGACTTATATGGACCGCTTGTATCAGGTACCTTTGGGTACACTTTCATATTTGTCATTCAAGATTCATTCAGTAAATTTATCAAATTATATCCTTTAAAGCAGTCAACAGCAAAGTCTGTTGTAAAAAAAGTAAAGCATTTTGTTGAGATTATAAAGCCCAAGGCAATAATGACAGATAATGGAAAACAGTTCGTAAGTAATCACTGGAAACAATCAATGAGTGAATTAAATATAAAGCCAATATATACCACAGTTAGAAATCCTAGACCAAATACAACAGAGCGAGTAAATAAAGAGTTGAGCAGATTATTTAGGACGCTTTGTCATACTAACCACAAAGATTGGGCGTTAATATTGCCGAAATTAGAAGAATTGTATAATAATTCTTATCACAATAGTACAGGCTTCACGCCTTGTGAGATTCTTTGTGGTGAGTCTAATGAGATGTCTTTTGACAAAGTAATTTCCAAAAGTAAAGACAAACATAATGTCGGACAAATTAGACAACAAGTGCGTAAAAATTTAAAAGAGGCAAGTCGAATAAGAAACACAAAATTTGATAAGCGAAATAGATTAATAAAATATAATATTGGTGACTTAGTAAAAATTTCAAGATCTAGTAGATCAGACGCTGATAATAAAGTTATGAGTAAGTTCAATTTGGCATATGAAGGACCTTATGTAATAGCAGCCGTACCATTTGACAATGTATATACCTTAGCAAATCCAGAGACAAACGAAATTAGAGGAATTTTCAATGCTATTCACTTATGAAAATATTTTAAATAATAATTTCTTTTTGTATAAATTAGAGTAATTAAATAAATACTGTAACATAAAAGGGTTTTGTGGGTGGCCCATGGAAATAATTGTTTAAGTTAAAGGTCTAAAATTATTAAAGTTATGAGCAAGAGATTTGTTATATGATAGTAGAACGTTATTAATATATAATGAAGAGTTGTAAATATAGATCGCAAGATAATTTTGTAATCATTTTTATTAAATAAATATGGGAGCTGGGTCAGGGCGAATGGCTCAAACACATTTATCCTATGTGGTATCGAACTGACCTCAACAAATATCCAACTGGATTGTATGCACATAAAGTGTGACACTATCGAAATAATGTTTCAAAGATTTAAAGATAAATTAATAAAATAAGAAATCGACAATTGACTGCAAACTTTATTAACAACACGATATACAATAACTTGAATTATGGTGTTATCACATTGTGATAATTGTGGTTGAAGGGGTGTTGGTGGCGGCCATTCTCTGGGGCAGGGGGATTTGATAACATATGCCGTATTGTAACAGATTAAAAGAGGAAAGAACAGATATATAAACAATTATTTGAGTGTAGTGTATATGCTCTCAAAATACTAAAATTTTATATTAACGACTCCACTATGTGGATCATTAACATAAAATTTGGGGGTGGATTGTGACGCCTCATAATTATTATTAATAAATAATAATTAAATTCATTATACAGACATTTAAAAATGTCATAGAAATTATAATTTAAACAATAAAATGCAAATAATAAGCATAGAGTTCAAAAATATCCATTTGGAATATTGAATATTATATATATTAGTAAACGCATAAAATGTCTCAAAAAATCTCTAAATTTATTAAAAACCTGCTTAAAATGTTCAAAATATAACAAATCATATAAATACAAGGCGATTATATTGCAATAACAAAGATAAATAACATTTGTAATATAATAGAAAAAATTGATAAAAATTTTCTAAGTTGATGAAGGTGTTCGTGTAATAATTGGAAAATTTCTAAGTTAATGAACGTGTTCTTGTAATGTTCCCTTATATTGGGGCGTTGTCGGAGACACATACCCAAGGTTGTACATATATATGGGGTGGTCGGCTGACCGACTGCTAGTACTAAGGTTGCACAATGACTAGTCCTATATTAGGGACTTAACATAGTAAGGTCTGACGAACCAAAGCATTAATATAGAAGGTCTCTATGATGCATAAGCATTATGATAGCAGAGTTATGACTTGAAGTCCCATATGAATAAGACATACAGTAGTATGGTCTATGAAATAAAGCAAATATGTGGAAGGTCTCAAATATGTAAAAGCATTATATTGAAAGAAATGGGACTTGAAAAGGATTATTATAGTGGCGTGTAGGTTGCTTCGCAGCCTCTGAGACCGAGGTAAACTTGGACTCACTAACCGATGTGTTCTAGACATATCATCTTAGTGCCGGTGGTAAGCGGGTTTGTTGTAGCAATACGACTTGCCCGTGGACATCGCACACCCCTACCGGTTGTGGGCGGCGTCTTAGCGCATAGCGTTATGATACGTCGGCTATCTTTCGGATTAGGGTGAGTGTGTTTGGTAGTACTTTTAAGTGCAGCAAGCATACTCAACTTCATGTCTTAGTGCAATAGCGCTATGATACGTGGAGTATTGGCTACTGACGTCTTAGTACCGTGCTACTATGATACGTTGGTGGTATTTTTAGTTAACAACATTATCAAATTTTGTTACCAAAGTCGATAGGGATCATGTGGGTGTGTTGTGAGGGGGCGCCATCCGTATGATAGTTGCATTGATGCTTACTGCTACTTGCAGTATTGTGTCTTGTGATGGATCTGCGGGTGTGCTGCACCTGATTCGATGCATCTTGTGGTTCTGGTCGATGGAGGTATGCGGGTGGTGATGTCTGCTGGGACTGTATGGGGGACCTTGGGATGGTGTAAGCCCGACGATAGTCGTATTGATGCTTGTTGCATTCTGTAGCATTGCGTCTCTACGATGGTTGTTTGGCGGGTCGCTATTCTCAATGGCGCTCTCTGCGTCTTGGTTTGACTCACAACCTAAGTAGCTTTGCCCAAGTCGGGTCCCTTCATTGCGGGGCTGCAGACTGTCTGCCCTCCATGATGTTTTATATAACAACTTAATAATATATCTCTATAAAGTTCCCACCTTTGAGAGATTGAAGGCAACTTGTTGGTGGGTGAGACAAACATGATCGAAAAATGCATATACTCAACGTCAGTGACACAAACCCTTTCTGATGGCGAATTATTAATATTATCTTATAACTGCTTATTGGCTATATCTGCCATTGTATTGGTTGGTGGAGCATATGTGTTGACCTCATGCGGGTGGTAGCTGGAGGGAGAATCTGAGGAGGCTCTCAAGGCTGCGGCCGAAAGCCGCGCAACGTGGGACTCCATTCCCTTGAGGTGAGCGGTAGACTCATGACACGCTCTGCGGCCAATTGGCCGTGCTGACCATGCAATTGGTAGTGATGCCTTACACTTACATCACGTCTGCAGAAACGGCGGTCTGGCAGGTGGTGGCGCTCACGGAGGGCTTTTTATGGTCAGTGTGCCGATTGTTGCCTAACCCGTGTGACGTACATTTCACTGTGGCTGGATTTGATCGTATTCTGTATGGCGTTTACACGCATTGACATGCGCGACTTCGGTCGATGTTTGTGCTTACGCACTGTCAAGGGGCCAAGTCCTCTTTTACTGGTTCGCCAGTTATTTTGCTGTGGACTACGGTCCAGTTCCCAACTTTGCGTACCCTTCGGGGGGAGCGCATTAAAATGGATGGCGCTCACCGTGCGCGGCGTGTGTGGGGCCGTGTACCTCCTCCACATTTTTTTTTAAATGTGGGAGAGCGAAGCCCTTGTAACTGGTATTTGATATAAATATTGTGAGCCTTTTCCAAGCGGGAAGGGATTAATTAATAAGGAATTGACTGTTGTGAACCAGATACAAGTGGAATAGGGACAATTTATTGTTCTTAACCTTTTTGAGCTCTGTCTTCGTGAACGGGGTTCTCTAGCTTATAAGACTCTACCAACAGCTTTCGATTGCTCTCGTGAATATTCATTTTTCCAAGATACACCTAAAAGAACTAAGTTACTATACAAACACAACGTAAAAAAGGGTCCTAACTAAGACGATCACGCCATAAATTTATTAAACGGCCTATATTTAAGCCTTTAGAAAGATCAAGTTATACTGGTCACGTAAATTAGATATATTTATATATCTTACAGATATAGATTCTAAAGGAATACAAGTATAAGTGGGATATACTAGAAAAGAAAAAAAAGATGGGGGGGGGGGTTCGTTACAATGACAAGGATAAGAAAACTCATATGGATTTTTAAAACACTTAGACATATCACAGATAAGAACTTACTGAGCCAAATATATGTTTCATTAGCTCAATCCATCTTAATATACTGTATCCCGGTTTGGGGTGGGGCCACGAAAATGAAGTTTCTGGAACTGGAAAGAGTACAGAGATTGTTACTAAAGGTGATGCACTATAAGCCCTATAGATTCCCTACTAAAAATCTCTACTCTCTATGTGACCACCTTTCAGTCAGGAGGCTGTATATCCTTAACTCTGTCTTAAGATTACACAAGACACTGACATACAATCCCAGAAATTGCGACAGTAGAAGAAGACATGCTGTGGCTAAAATAGTTCCTATGAAAACGAGTTTTGCCAGAAGGCAATTTAAAAGTCAGTCTGCTTATCTCTATAACTACATCAATAAACATTTAAATATATATGCAATGACCCAGTAAAATTGAAAAAACACGTTACAGTGTGGTTAAAGACAATAGAGTACGATGAAGCTGACAATTTATTAAAATAAGTAGATCAATGTACACCATAGCATAAAAACTTACAACTAATACTATAATACACTAGCAAACACAAGCAAACACAGACACACACACACACACACACACACAAACACACATTTAATCTTTATTATCTTATAAGTATCAACAAAAAATTGTTATGGAAGAGCGGGGTCCCCTAACACAGGTATTGATATACTTAAAAGGAGACCCCAGCCTAGTTAATGTATTTAAATTTAAGATACTGAATAAAGAATTTTGAATTGAATACGTCCTTCTATTCTACATCCTTTTCTATTGATAATGTTTAGCTCTGGAACTCCTTACCGCTGTACGTTAAAAGTGCACAATCTACTGAAAAGTAAAAAAAAAAAAAACTTATCAAAGAGCACTTCTTTCCTCCTTAAATAGTCATTCCTCTATCTTTGCTTGATGTCACTCTCTTAAAATCACTACTAATTTGTCCTTACATTAATTTATTTCACTTACTTGTTTAGTACTTTTTTATTTTATAATTGAAATGTATTTGTTCATTATATTATTATGTATGTATTTAACCAGTGTATAACTATATATATATATATATGTATCATGGATATTTTCTAAAACTTTACGTACACACCCTTTTCGCAGGGCATTTTATCCTTATGCAATTTGTTTGCCTGGTAGAAGCTCTAAAGGTCGCTTCTAAGCGATAAGGCTGCCAATTGTACCTTTAAATATTTTTGTTGTGTATTTTTATTATATCTTATGTTTTTCTGGTGTAAACTTACGTAAATTTCATTTATTCATTGATATTAATATAGGAGAGACATGTCCAGCTGCAGACTATTTGGGGGCTACTGTGTAGCAAGAGAGAAAAAAAATGCTACTTATGACTATTTTGAAAGGATTGTGGAAGAAGTTTTACTCAAACTTAGTAAACAGAACAAGTCTGTTGTAATATGTGGAGACTTTAACATCAATCTCCTTGAAACTTCTTCCATTAGTATTAAGTTTAGTTTATTGTTTAAATCTTATAATCTTGTTAATTTATTCTTAGAACCAACACGTATTGCTGGACCTAGTGCGACCTGTATAGATAACATTTTTACAGATGTTAAGCCGTTGCATAAATCAATTATTCAAAATTTAAGTTCAGATCACTGTGGACAGTTGGTATCACTACCTAACATACACAAAAAACAGAAAAATAAGAAAGTTGTGTTTTTTCCAATAAATGAACATCGCTTGGAGAAGTTTAGAAGTAATGTAATAAAAAGACTTCCATCACTTTCGGTAAAAAATAGTGCTTATTATTTGTATGCTACATTATTTAAAATTATAAGTTGTGAATTTTTACTTTCAAAACTTTCTCCTTTAACAGTTAATTAGTAAAGTTAAGTGTGCTTTTCAATACCTAACTTGTTATATGATCGTTTCATCATTATTGGGTATGGTCACCAATCAAGGCCATTATTTACAAAAATAAATACTATGTTAACAGGTCAATAGAGATAGAAGAATATTCACGGCAGGTGCAGAGCGCCCACCGCCGATCAAAATGGCCGTGTCGCCGCAAGGACATCCTCTGTGGAAGACGCCTAAATTTTGCGCTGACGTTTAGTTATTATAATAATCAATATTGTCTAATTATTAATATTACAATTAAATAACAGCAATTTATCAGAAACATAATATGTAACTAGTTAGTTTTATAAAATTCTTTTGGTTTATAAATCTCTTTATTGACAAGGTACTCCATTAAAACAACTTTTTATTTAATTATCAAATGTAACTCAAATATTGAGACTTGAGAGTGTGAGGAGTACAAGTGTCGTTGTGTTTTTGGTTATTTCTTATTCTGAGAGCTTTTGATTTACTTTTTTTGTTTATTATTTCTGTTGGTGTTGGTTTTAGTAGTTATAAATCCGTAAGTATTTAGCAATTGTGCTGTTTTAATTGTAATTAGTTAAAATAAAATGGAGGAAGATCCTCCCGATCCCGACGGGGTTCCATGTGACTCCCATACTGTTACCAAAAAAAAAAATAATATGCCTATCGAAATTGATCAGTCGAAGCGTAAAAGATTGCAAGCAATCAATAACTCAGCTCATCCTCAGAAAAGCTTAATTACAAATCCATCTCAACCTGTACCATCTATTTAGACCTCTTATACCCATCCTGACTACATAGAAAAAAAAACCATAAATATTCTAATAACGACAATGCGCCGTTTATTGTACATGTAAGTAAGAGAGTAGATGATTTATCAAATGGAGTAGTTTTAAAACCGATAAAGTTAGGTCATTTTCTCTACCATAATAATATTAAAAATGTTATTAGTGATGGTGTTAAGCGAGTAGGACGCAATAGAATTTCAGTCGAGTTTAAAAGTGCAGCTGATGCAAATTGTTTTATTGAGAACCCAGCCCTTGCAGGTGCTAAATATGATACTGTAATCCTTTCTTATAATGTCACACGCATGGGAATAGTGAGGCAGGTCTCTGTAGAATGGACATTAGAGGAACACAATTCATCAATCGAGGTCCCAGCTGGTTTTGACTTATTTATTAAAGCTCGCCGATTTGATAGAAAATCAGTTAATGAAAACCAAAGCACTGTGTGGATTCCCTCTGAAACAGTTGTTTTAACTTTTTCCGGTCAGAAACTTCCTTCTAACATTTATTGTTTTTTCACCTCAATGCCTGTTGAGCCCTACATTTTACCTCTTATTCAATGTCACAGATGTTGTTGTTTTGGACACTTAACCTCACAGTGTAGGTAATCTTCCCGTTGTTTTGTGTGTGCTCAAAATCATGAAAGAATATCATGCACAAGACAGTCTCTCACTTGCATATTTTGTTCAGGATCTCACACGGCTAAAGATCCTTCCTGCCCTGAACACTCTAGGCAGAGATCTATCAAACTTACCATGCCACAGGAAAATATTTCCTATCTAGAAGCATCTGCCCGTTTCCCTAAGTCCGGAGATCTTATGCAGATGCTGCTAGAATCCTTCCTTCGTATAATCATCAGAGTCCCTATCCTATTTCACATTCCCCTTTACCTTCAGTTGTCCCCTCACAATCTCATTCTTACAGGAAGACTACATTTACTCCAAGACTTCCGCCAAATCCAGCATCAAGTCATGGATATGATAAATCTGCCCATGAGGCGATAATAGATATCGCTTCTTATTCAACTACTAATGGTTGTGCTTTAATAGGGCGGAGTATTTCCCCTAATGACAATCTCTGTGGGTTATTGATCTCTATGCTTATAAGTATGCTTTCCCATTTCAGCGATATGGATCTCCCACTTGCCCTCCGCCAAAAACTTACTGAGCTCATTTCATTAACAAATAACCTTCCCTCCAATACTTCAGTGGAACTGCCGGAGCATTTATAATAAGAAAAATGAATTAATTTACCTTATTAATAAATACCATCCCCTCATCCTAGCCATCCAAGAGACATGGCTTAAGCCTGGGTCCAATTTTAGGACCTCAGGTTATTCATGCCTCAGGGATGATAGATATCATGCTGGCTCTTTGATTCTTATCTCAAAATCAATTACGTATACATTAATTTCCCTTCCTTCTCATAGTCCTTCAAGTAATGTTGTAGAAGTTAGAGCTCATAACACTCCTTTCTTTCTATTTACATTTCCGAACTTAGTTTAAATATCTTGTCAGAACTTACGAGGATTATATTTTCCATCCCTCCTCCTATAGTAATTTTTGGTGATTATAATATGCACCATACTTTATGGGGCTCCCATTTTTGTGTTTCCTGGTCTTCTACATTTTTAGACATCATTGATGATTTAGATCTCTGCCTCCTTAATGATGGTTCACCTACACGTAGAGTATCCCCCCTTCAAAATCCTTAAAGTGCAGTAGATCTGTCACTCTGTTCTCCTGTTCTCTCGTCCCTGCTTTCTTGGATAATATTACCCTTTTCCCACAACAGTGATCATTTCCCTATTGTTATTAATCCCCCTAGCAGCATTCATACAGTCAATGTTCTATTTAACCCTAGGTTATCCAAAGCAAACTGGCAACTATATTCCACAGTTCGAGAGGAAGAACTATCAGCCCCTCCTTCTGTTCAGAAAGATAATATTCTTCGGGTGTATTCTGCTTTTAAAAACGCTATTTTATCTGCTGCCAATAAGACAATTCCCATTAAAAAACCTTATAAAAATAATGCTCCTTCACCACCTTGGTGGGATCACTCTATGAATTTTGACCACTATATTTTTTATAAAAAGAACTGCTGCTGAAACATTAAAATTACTATCTGGGAAGAAAAAGGCTGGATGGCTTAAATTCTGTGAGTCACTGTCGCCTAGGACTCATCCATCATTAGTTTGAAAAGATATAAAAAAAATTCCGATGTTCAGTTTTGGCCTCTGAAAACACAATTTCTAATGATCAGTCTTATTGGCTAGAAAATTTTGCTAGTAATCTTGCTCCTCCTTCAGTACGATCTTACAATGAATGTATAGCATTTCAATCACAGTCCTTGCACTATCAACACCGTTTTGACTACCCTTTTTCTTATGAGAAGTTATATGCTGTTCTTAGTGTTCTTAAAGACTCTTCACCAGGAATCGATGGAATTCCTTATTCTTTTATTACTAATAGCAGTGAACCTACTAAAGCCCATCTTCTTTTTATTTTGAATTGTATTTACATATCCAGTATTCCTCCTGAAGAATGGAAATCCCAAGTTATTTTACCTATTTACAAACCAGGTAAGCCTTACACTGATCCCTCAAGCTACCAATAGATATATATATATATATATATATATATATATATATATATATATATATATATATATATATATATATATATCTATATCTATAGGTACCTATATATATATAATATATATATATATTTGCCGCGTAGTGGCGGTAAAGAATATCCACTACCCCATATCTTCCCGTGGGTGTCGTAAAAGGCGACAAAGGGAAACAGGCAGGAGATGGGCAGCAGCATCTTCCTGATAATAGCCAAAATAACAATAAAAAACTGCGGTTGCCAACCCGCTCGCCAAGCGTGGCAACTATGGCAATATACCCCCCATGAGCAATGACAATAATAAACGGCCCCCAGTCCCCGGCGGCCCCGCTATTCCTGGCTACGGTGGCGACCATGGTAACGGCGGGGCAGGGGGTGCTAAGAATCTCCGGTGGAGGTTCGGTTGCCACCTACGACGACTCGACCTGGCAACTTACAACGCACGCACCCTGAGGACTGACGAGAAGATTGTGGAGCTGGAAGAAGAGATAGACAAGTTACGCTGGCATATTATAGGATTATCCGAAGTCCGAAGAGAGGGGGAGGACACGGTAATCCTCGAATCCGGCAACTTGCTCTATTACCGGGAGGGCAACCATCTGTCCCAAGGAGGTGTCGGATTTATCGTCCACAAGTCTCTCGTTAACAACGTTGTAAAGATTGAGAGTGTGTCGACGAGGGTTGCGTACCTTATACTCAGAATCACCAAACGGTATTCGCTGAAGGTCATACAGGTTTACGCACCAACCTCGGCACACCCCGATCAGGAGGTGGAGGAAATGTATGAGGATATCTCTAGAGCCATGCATTCCTCCAAAACGACACGACGACAATACGGTGTTAATGGGAGACTTCAATGCAAAACTAGGCACAAGAGAGAACGGTGAGCTGAAAGTAGGGAAATTTGGAATAGGGCAACGGAACCCAAGGGGCCAGCAGCTGGCCGACTTCATGGAGAAAGAGAGACTCTTTATGATGAACTCTTTCTTCCAGAAGCGGCCCCACAGGATGTGGACCTGGTCGAGCCCCGACGGTTCGACAAAAAATGAGATTGACTTCATTATGACGTCCAGACGACAACTGTTCAGTGATGTCTCAGTGATCGCGAGGGTGAAAAGCGGCAGCGATCACCGAATGGTTAGAGGCACACTGAACCTAAACGTTAAGTTGGAGAGGTCTCGTCTAATGAAGTCAACGCTCCGTCCTCCTCGTGCTCTAATCCAAAGTCCCGAAACCTTTCAGCTCGAGTTACAAAACCGTTTTCAGTGCCTAGAAGACTGCAATGAAGTGGACGATTTGAATGACAAGCTCGTGGAAACTGTCCATGCGGTCGGAGCTAAGTTCTGCAAGACCCGCCGCAGAAGAACACAAAAACTCTCCGATCACACTCTTAATCTCATGGCTGTTAGACGGGAGATGAAGCTACATTCTTCAACAGATTTAACAGCATACAGGCAACTGAACAGACAGATCTCCAAATGCATGCGGCGGGACTTACGCAAATTCAGTACAGCTCGTATTGAAGAAGCGATCGAGCGGAACCGAGGCTCCAAAGTCTTTGCCAGAGATCTGTCTGCCAGAAAGCGCCAACTGTCAAAGCTGAAGACAGAGTGTGGCAGCATCGTTTCCGGGGCACCTGAGATTTTGAGTGAGATTGAGAGGTTCTATGGGCAGCTGTACACGTCATCGTTGGAGCCACACGCAAGTGTGAGTAACGATCCAAGAGCGAGTCTTATCCGACATTATTCCGATGATATCCCGGACGTCAGTCTGAGCGAGATTAGAATGGCTCTCCAGCACCTTAAAAACGGCAAGGCCCCAGGCGAGGATGGAATTACAGCGGAGCTTCTGAAAGCGGGTGGAAAACCGGTACTTGAAGTCCTTCAGAAGCTCTTTAATTCCGTCCTCCATGGTGGCATTACAGCGGAGGCGTGGAGCAGAAGTGCGGTGGTCTTGTTCTTCAAGAAAGGCGACAACGCTCTCTTGAAGAACTACAGACCGATTTCCCTTCTGAGCCGCGTCTACGTGCTGTTTTCGAGAGTCATTACGAATCGTCTCGCGCGCAGACTTGACGACTTCCAGCCTCCCGAACAAGCCGGTTTCCGAAAAGGCTTTAGCACCATAGACCACATACATACCCTTCGGCAAATTGTACAGAAGTCCGAGGAGTACAATTTGCCACTATGTCTGGCGTATGTGGACTATGAGAAAGCCTTTGATTCCGTCGAAATTTGGGCGGTGCTGCAGTCCCTTCAGCGATGCCAAGTTGACTGTCGGTATATCGAAGTGTTGAAGTGCTTGTACAGTAGGGCTACGATGGCTATCCGAGTACAGAACCAGAGTACGAAACCTATCCAATTGCAGAGAGGTGTAAGACAGGGTGACGTCATATCCCCGAAACTCTTTACCGCTGCATTGGAAGATGTTTTCAAGCTTCTGGACTGGAAAGGATACGGTATCAACATCAATGGCGAGTACATCACTCACCTTCGATTTGCCGACGATATAGTCCTTATGGCAGAATCGCAGGAGGACCTAAGCACTATGCTCAATGACCTCAATAGTGTTTCCCAACGGATAGGTCTTAAGATGAACATGGACAAAACAAAGATCATGTTTAATGTCCATGTCACACCTATGCCGGTAGTTGTTGGGAACACTAAGCTCGAAGTTGTTGACGAGTATGTTTACCTGGGACAAATAGTCCGACTAGGTAAGTCCAACTTCGACCGAGAGGTCAATCGACGGATTCAACTCGGTTGGGCAGCGTTCGGGAAATTACGGCACATCTTCTCGTCAGGTATACCTCAAAACTTGAAAACGAGACTGTACACCCAGTGCGTGTTGCCAGTGATGACATACGGAACTGAGACGTGGTCCTTCACTGCT
Organism: Parnassius mnemosyne; assembly: GCA_963668995.1. Taxonomy (NCBI): domain Eukaryota; kingdom Metazoa; phylum Arthropoda; class Insecta; order Lepidoptera; family Papilionidae; genus Parnassius; species Parnassius mnemosyne. The sequence goes on along the minus strand of CAVLGL010000001.1, from coordinate 4,044,535 downwards.
GGCCGGATGAGGAAGCTCAAGGTCGCTCAGCGAGCTATGGAGAGGGCTATGCTCGGAGTTTCTCTGCGTGATAAACTCAGAAATGAGGATATCCGCAGTAGAACTAGAGTGACCGACATAGCCCAACGGATTAGTAAGCTGAAGTGGCAATGAGCCGGCCATATAGCTCGAAGAACCGACAACCGATGGGGAAGAAAGGTTCTCGAGTGGCAGCCTCGTACCGGCAGGCGAAGTGTAGGGCGTCCCCCCACTAGATGGAGTGACGACCTGGTAAGATATGCAGGAAGTCGATGGATGCAGGTGGCTCAGGACCGTGATTTGTGGCATTCTTTGGGGGAGGCCTATGTTCAGCAGTGGACTTGTGAAGGGCTGTAATGATGATGATGATGATGATATATATATATATATTCCTAGAATAGGAATATATAGCTAGAGATAAGATTGGGATTTAGCACTTTTTACCGACACAATTACACGTATATATGGAATTTATTTTGTTTAATTTTCACTGAATTGAGGCGTTCCGATGATTTACTTATTTCTTTTAAATCCCTTAAGCTGCCACCAATGTTATACGGGACCTCGTAAACTAGGTTTAAAAAAAAACACTTTTATTACACAACGGAAATAGTATAATTTAGAAATAGAAATGGTTACAAATTTTAATTAGCCCGGAGTCGAAACTGGCAGACACAAGATGATACAGAGGTGTTATGGATTCAGCGGTCGGGCAGAGACTGACTTGTTCCCGGGAGCGGGAAGCAGAGCTGCCATTAAATGATGACATGACTATTTAGAGGAAATTATCTATGTAATCACTTATTACCTTTTTTTTTGCGGATGGAAAATCATCAAATGACGCCTTTCGCTCTGGGTGGAGCGGAAGGGAGTGTCAGACTTTTACTGACTAAAAACCATCCGTGTTCCTTCAGTGCCCTTACGTTCCGGAGCCGCGGTATCTCTTTCGAACAGCCCGCAGCCCCGGCAGGCGTCGGCCGTGCGGGCCCCTTCACGCTGCTGACAGCTCTTTGAGGCGCGCGTGGAACAAAACGCGCCGTCTTGTTTGTCAATAGACAAGTTTAAAAGTTTTACTAAAGAAAAACTGTACAAAAAGGGTTATTATAATATCAAAGAATTCATGAATGAAAATAACCCCTGGGAATAAAGTGATCGCCACCATGCTGGTTCTATGAACATTCTTTTTTTTTTATTATATAGGATAGGGTGACAAACGAGCACACAATCCACCTGTTGGTAAGTGATTACTGTGACCCATAGACATCTACATTTATCCTCAATAAAGAATCAAAATGCAAATGCGTCGTCACCCGTGAGGACTAAGATGGAATGCCTTTTTTCCAGTAAAATGGGTCTCCGGTTCTCTACACTCACCATACGAAACACAGCAGCGTTAAGCTGCTATTTTACGCTGGTATTCTGAGAGAGCGTGGTCCTTCCGCGGTCGAGCCGACCCATTCGTGCTACAACTATACTACTAATATAGCTGCAACATGACTCTACCACGTTCACACGTCACGTCTTTTGAAATTGTATAAGCAATATTATTGTTAAGTGAAATTATGTTTAAAAAATTCCTGCTGGGTTTCTTGCTGGTTCTTCCCAGGACAGAGGTAATTTCTGAACCAGTGCTAAATGAAAAAATGACTTTCAATAAGCATTATATATACTTGGGGAGTGCTTTTAGCCGGGATGGAAGATGTGATTTAGATGTGGACAGGCGTGTCGCTGCCGGGAACAAAGTCAATGGTGCCCTGACTGCGTTAGTCAAAAGGCAAAGCGTAGCGAAGAGTGCACGCCTTGCAATACATAACGCAGTGTTGGTACCGACTTTGTTATAGGGCAGCGAAACCTGGGTATGCCAGAAGAAGCATAAAAGTAAGTTGAATGCAGTGGAGATGCGATCTCTTCGTAAAATGTGCGGCGTTACCATGGCCGACCGAAAGCGAAACGAAGAGATTCGCAATATGGCAGGTTTGAAAGATGACCTTATCACAAAAATTGATAAGGGCGTGCTTCGGTGGTTTGGGCACGTTGACCGAATGAGTGAAGACCGAATGGTGAAGAAAATATATAGCGCGAAAGTTAATATTAAACGGTGTCGAGGTAGACCGAGACTAACTTTCGAAGACCATGTGAGCAAATTGCTCGAAGAGGGTAGGGTCAAAAGTACTCGGATACCTAGACGTGCATGCATGAAGAAGATAATGAATCTGAAAGAAGCGAAAGAGGTTTGTAAGGATCGTGACACTTGGCGATCTGTTCTCTCTGGCTACCCCGTCAGGGATTGTGCGTGAAGATAAGTAAGTTAAGTTTTAAGTTATTATATAATAATCAATATTGAATTAAAATCATTCTATTCCATTCTATTCATGGGCAGCAGCGTCTTTCTAATAACATCAACAAAATTAAAAAAAGCGGTTGCCAACCCAACTATGGCAAACATTCCCTTATATGGGGGAGGCCTATGTTCAGCAGTCGACTTTTGACAGGGTGTAATGATGATGAAGATTATGGTGACCTTGTAATTTTCTTGACTTTTTGGTTTGCATTTTCTACATTCACAGTGAATTAGACTTTTGTGTTAATATTATCGTTATTATATCGTTTATCTAAAAGAAATAAGTATAATTGGTAAAATTATACATTTTGTACTAACATTAAATACGCATTATTAAAGATAACTCAAAAACTACTGATCAGATCTTGATCACGTGAGAAGCACCAGCTTTCAAATAAAAAGAAATTCCTCCCATTTTGAAGTCGGTTAAAAAGTGTAAGCATTCAAACTGAAAGGTAATTATAGTAAATTATGCACCTACATCGATCACTAATAAAAATAATTAGATACACAATCAGTGACAAAAAATGACCTTACCTAATGAGCACCCATTCGAACATTTGGGTGCGTTTATAATTTGTAGCTTTGTGAATTCAACTTTAGACAATGCATTTAAGGTTGAATTTATTTCAACTAGAATCCGTCAAACAATTCGAGACAGTTTTTAGAGAACTTTTGCATGGGATTGTGTATCTAGTTTTTTTTTTAATTAGTGATCGATTATTATTATTAGTAATCGGTTTATCGACCAAATGCGATAGGTACATTAAAAATGGGTCAGATTAGGAGTACCCTTAACCGACGAGCGTGTATTCGTAGATATATGGATGTAAGGGAGGCGAGAGAGGTGTGTCAGAATCGCGCCAAATGGAAGTCCGTAGTCTCTGCCTACCCCTCTGGGTGACAGGCGAGAGTGTTTGTGTGTGCGATGATTATGTGGTATTGTTATTCATGTAACTATTTGGTAGACTGTAAAGATTGGTGGGCATTATAATGTTAAATACGTCCCTCAAAAATATTTTTTTTTTCAAAATAAAACGTTCAAATAATTGCTAAGTAATAATTTAACGGGGGAAGGCAATTACACGAAAAATGTCCGTTTTTAAGGCACAATTCCCGCGATGTCCAGGATTATATCCTCATCAGGACACGGGTATTATTAATAAATGCTTAGCCTTTTTTCATTATTCTCTAAAACAACACCATTTTTGTATAAAAAAATAGATTATTTATATAATACTGAGGCCTTTATTAGGGATATGAGTTAGCTTTATAGCTTATTTTTAAAGTCGTTAACTTCAATAATAGTACAAGAACACTCCACTTCTAAGCTTACTCACTTTCCTTACTTTACTCGGTCTTTAACCGACTACGGCACAGCCAAAAATAAAGTAAATGTTTTTAACTAGAATATCTTGAAGTAGTTATGTACCTCTGTTTCGAAATGCAGGTGTAATACCTACAATAGTTATGAATTTTGATACGATTATAACTAAATGTTTTATCATGATTGTATATGTTATATTGTAGAAGTATTTTAAATCCATGCATCTGAGTAGCATAGCATACATGACTGCAGCAACATTGAATATGAATATATTTAGCACATTTATTGTGTATACATATTATATATACCCATTGAGTATAAATAAGCATTTTTTTATAGGATAAGGGTGACAAACAAGCACACAGTCCACCTGATGGTAAGTGGTTGCTGCGGCCCATAGACATCTACATATATCCTCGTTTGCGAATCAAAATGCAGATGCGTTGTCACCCGTGAGGACTAAGATGTAATGCCTCATTTCCAGTAGAAAGGGCCTCCGGCCACCTGCACTCACCAAACGAAACGCAGAGGTAAACCTCAACTTCACGCTGGTATTCTGTGAGGTCGTGGTACCACCCCGGTTCGAGCCGGCCCATCCGTGCGACAGCAAAAGCTGCCGCGTGGCTCTACCACTGTTAAAAAGCATAGCAGTAGAACGAGAATTTTACGGCAGAAATAGGTATGAGGGTGACGGACTCTCAGCCTTAAAAGATGTCAGATATTTTTTTATTTATTATTTAATATTTATTTTATTATTTATTTAAACTTTTGAAATGACTTTTGCCCCTCTTATATATATAAAAAAAACTTAAAAAAAGGATGAGGTTCTCAGCTCCGTGTGTCATGCCAGCGATATTTACACATATAGTTAGGATCGTAGGTTATGTAACCGTCTAATGAATATAATCTAAAGAAACCTGTGCACTGCGGAAGCCTGCGTTATAATAAGCGGAGCTTAGAAACGCTGACATAATTTTTTATAATTACTTACGTAAGAGCGGTTGTAGCTCAGGGGCTCAGCGCCCGCTGTAAATTTCATAGTATGCGAGCAACAAGGGATTAATCCCCACCGACAATATAGTAAGTAGCAATTGACTTTTTAATTGTTGATATCGTGATGTTGAAAGTAAACATCAAGAAGAAGACTACATGATTGAGGCATAAAAATTATCTAGGATATGTGAGGTCTGACAACACTCACTGGAGCAGCGCAGAGGATTTTCTCTATACCCTTACAAGAAACAATATAAGTTGAGAGAGAATCCTGTGTTCAGAAGGGAGAAGAATATACTATTTTTTGTTCCTAGTATTACATTAGTCTTCACTCTGACGATACACAAGGCACAAATCCAGGCTCCTAGATTTGACGCTGTAATTCTATAAGGTTGATACGCATGATCATTTTTTTTTTTCATTTGATAACACCAACTTAAAAACATTATTTTATTGTTTCTATATTTGAAATAAATTTGCAGTATTATTGCTGTTCATTTATTTTTTGTTCATTATAAAAAATATTAATTTACAGTCTTTATACAAATTCTACGTGGTAGAGCCATGCTGCAGCAATATTTGTAGTATAGTTGTAGCACGAATGGCTCGGCTCGACCGGGGATGGACCACGCTCTCACAGAATACCAGCGTAAAATAGCAGCTTGACGTTGCTATGTTTCGTATGGTGAGTGTAGAGAACCGGAGACCCATTTTACTTGAAAAGAGGCATTCCATCTTAGTCCTCGCGGGTGACGACACATCTGCATTTTGATCCATTCTTGAGGATAAATGTAGACGTCTATGGGCCGCAGCTACCACTTACCATCAGGTGGACAGTGTGCTCTTTTGTCACCCTATCCTATAAAAAAAATAAAAATACCACAATAATGTTTTTTATAGATGGCAAACGGGTATGCGGCTCACCTGATAGTAGGTATTGACCACCACATAACAACTGCAACACCAGAGGAATTGCAAGTGCGTTGCCGGCATTTTAAAAAGGAGTAAGGATGTTTCTATAATCTTAGGGACCTTCAAGAAACAAGCCGAAGTTGGCGGAAAAATCGCCGGTGGTAAACGATTCCACAAAGAAATCGTGCGAGGAAGAAAACTCCTAGTAAAACGCACAGTTGTCGACCGCCAAGCATCCAGATGATGTGGATGGTATCATGAGTTTTGTCGCAATGTACGTTGGTGAGATTTGACAGCTGAAATTAATCCGAACATCATGAACTACGCTAAATGTGATAGAAAATGCAAACAGCTGCAATACTAGGCACATGCTTACACTCATTTCTAAGAAAGTTAATATGGATGATTTAGTCGACAAATTTGCTGACTCTGTCACTCTTCTGCAGCATAATTATGCTGTGTCACTCTTTCCTCACTCATTCTTTTAACGTGCCGAAGAAAGAAATAATTCCTTTCCTAACCCCGGTCACAACATATTCTTGCAAAGTATTCCCCTTATCACACAATTTCTCACCCTATTAAAGTGAGCTCTTACATATTTCAGCGATTAATAAAATATTTTATTTTTAAAGTAGTAAGATTGACAAACGAGCAAATAGTCCAACTATTATGATGTAAGTAAGCACTGTTGCCTACAGTAACCTGCATTTATCATCTATTAAGAAAAAATCATAATTCATAATCTTTATTGCAATTAAATGGTAACAATAGATGTGTTTTAAAAATTAGTCCGCATTGAACCCGGTTTGGACGTAGCAATAATAAAATATTAAATTACATTATTTAATATTTTTACTAAATTACATCATTAGATTTCTTTATTAAGTTACATTATTAGATTACATTGTTAAGTTACATTTTTAAATTAGGTATACAATATTAGATAAATTATCGAACATTCCATAAATTCAATTCAATTAAAAATTACATTGTTAAATCAAAGAAAGAACAATGATAATAATAAACAATAATTGAAAAAGAAAATTAAATTTAATAAAATTATATAGAAACACAAATTAAATATTATTTGTATCAAAATGCAGACACATTTCTTAAAATAAATCAATAAAAAAAACTGCAGTTGTGAACAATCCCGAAAAGCATGCCAATTATGGCAAATATAACCTATGAGGGATTGTTTTGTGTTAAGTATTGGTCTTTGATATATGATGATGATGATAATAATAAAGGAGAGCCATTTTCAGCTGCAGACTATTTGCGGGCTACTGAAAAGCAAGATGGGAAATATTTTCTTAATACGTTGTCACCCCTGAAGGCTAAAATAGAAAGTCTCGTTACAACATAGTAGCATTAAGCTGTTATTTAACGCTGGTGTTTAGTGAGAGCTTAGTCTTTCCCCGGTCGAGCTGAACTTTTCGTGCCACAATTATAATATAGCCTGCAGCGTGGCCAAAAATCTACTAGTCTAGTCTAGTAGAGTTCGTCTAATTTGAAACTGCACTCACTTCTCTATAACATTTACTGCATCATGAACCATAAGAAATAAATCTGCGCGCCCTTTTTATTGCGCTGTAGTAGATTTTAGCACTAATATAATTTTTCAAATACTGTAATAATTTTTTATAAAATAAGGGTGACAAACGAGCACACAGGCTACCTGATTTTAAGTGGATGCTCATAGCCATCTCTACATCTCTCTTCAATTAAGAATCAAAATGCAGATATGTTGTCACACCTGAGCACAAAGATGGAGTACCTCGATTCCATTAAAAAGGGTCTCCGGTTTTCTACACTCATCATACGAAACACAGTAGCATCAAGCTGACATTCTGTGAAAGCGTGATCCTGCCCCAGTCGAGCCGACCCATTCGTGCTACAATCATAATAAATTTACTAAAAATACGAGAGAACTGCTTGCATTTTTATTGAGACAATCTCTACTAGTCTAGTATATACAAAAATGGATCTCAGGTATCTGTTATAACCCACAGCGATTTAATGTACACTATCGTTCAGTGTCATAATTCTAGGGCATTAAGTAGTAAACAGAAGCAATAAGTTCACATCTCCCGTAAGGCAGCTATTCCTTTGTCTTAACAACAAACTACTACTGTAGTATAACAATAATAACGATTGCCTCATTGCTACTTTACAGCACTGTACTTTAGTTATTACTACGATATGAAAGTTTGTTTCATACAAAAATAGATGCCTCAGAAAATAATTATACGCCTGGAAGTTTTGTGTTTATTTAGGCGGTTCAATTTTGATTGATTTTGATCAATTTGGTCGTTGTTTCTTTTTAACTTTAATTAAAATTTTCAATACTGTCTTGTTTTATGTTGTCAATTTTGTGCAACGTATTGAATGATTGTAAAATGATTTTTTTAATGTACCGCTAAGTTTTTTTGCTGTTTCTTACGAGTACAGAGGTATTTTCCTAAGCAGTGATAAATTAAACATAAAAGTGACTTTCAAAAAGCATAAATTATAATCTATATTAAATCAAAAAGTTTCTATTTCTATATATAATAAGAAGCCATATTAGCAGTACATAGTAAGTATATTATGATTAGAATTTAAAAAAATATTGCGGAACATTTTTAGAAAATTAGTTATATTTTATTTATGGGAGTAGGTCAAATTATTATTTTTTATAAAAAAAAGAAGTGACAAAGGAATTTAGAGTTCATCTGATGGTAAGTGGCTGCTTCAGTGCACGGTGCTGCAGCCAACATAAAACAAAGAAAGCTACAGATGCACTGTTAGTTCCGAGGGCTAAAGTGGAATGCCTCACAGCCTGTTAATATATTGTGTGGTGCGACGAAAACGCCATATAAGATGTGGTGGCGCTGTCGTCGTGCAACAAATGGGTCTGTACCATTTAGACCGAGACACAACAGTGCAAGCACTGTGCGGTAGAAATAGATTAGAGTGTGCTACAAACCCAGACGTATTCGCAGGTAGGAAAGGAATCCTACCACTATGCAAAGGATACACGTGGTAGGGCCATGCTGCAGCTATATTAGTAGTATAGTTGTAGCAGTTGTACCAGCGTAAAATGGCAGCTTGACACTGCTGTGTTTCGTATGGTGAGCATATAGAACCGGAGACCCATTTTACTGGAAAAAAGGCATTCCAACTTAGTCCTCACGGGTGACGACGCATCTGCATTTGAATTATTTATTGAGGATAAATGTAGATGTTTATGGGTCACAGCAACCACTATAAACCCTATCATATAAAAAATACCCACCTCGTCTAGGTGCTGTTTTCGAGAGTCATTACGAATGGTCTCGCACGCAGACTCAACGATTTCCAACCTTCCGAACAAGCCGGTTTCCGAAAAGGTTTAAGCACCATAGACCATATACATACCCTTCGGCATATTATACAGAAGACCTAAGAGTACAATTTGGCACTATGTTTTGCGTTTGTGGACTATGAGAAAGCCTTTGATTCCGTCAAAAGTTGGGCGATGCTGCAGTATCTTCAGCAGTGCCAAGTTGACTGTCGGTGTATCAAAGTGCTGAAGTGTTTGTACAGTAGGGTTACAATTCCTATCCGAGTACAGAACCAGAGAACGAAACCTATTGAACTGCATAGAGGTGTAAGACAGGGTGACGTTATATCCCCGAAACTCTTCACCGCTGCATTGGATGACGTTTTCAAGCTACTGGACTGGAAAGTATACGGTATTAACTTCAATTGCAAGTACATCACTCACCTACGATTTATCGACGATAAACTTCTTATGGCAGAATCGCTGCAGGACCTAAGCACTATACTCAATGACCTCAATAGTGCCTCCCAACGGATAGGTCTTAAGATGAACATGGACAAAACAAAGATAATGTGTAGCATCCATATCACACCTATGCCGGTAGTTGTCGGGAGCACTACTAATATTTATATATATATATATATAATTCTTTCTCTTTTATATTAATTCTATTCAATCCCAATTCCCATGCTTAACTTAAAGAGTGGTTTGAGTTTCTTGGTGACTCTCACCGTTGCTCACTTCGCTTTGATAAAAATCTCACCTTAAAAATTCCGTCCTAATACGTCCTTTTATTCTACACCCTTTTCTATTGATAATGTTCAGCTCTGGAACTCCTTACCACTGTACGTTAAAAGTGCACAATCTACTGTGAAAGGAAAAAAACCTTGTCAAAGAGCACTTCTTTTGTCCTTAAATAGTCATTCCTCTATCTTTGCTTGATGTCACTCTTTTAAAATCACTACTAATTTGTCCTTACATTAATTTATTTCACTTACTTCTTTAGTTCTTTTTGGTTTTGTATGTACTGATATGTCTATATCTTATAATTGAAATGTATTTGTTCAATATATTATTATGCATGTATTTAACCAGTGTATACCTATATATATATATATATATATATATATATATATATATATATATATATATATATATAATATATATATTCTCATTCATTCATTCATTCATTCGCTAAAGGTCGCTTCTAAGCGATAAGGCTGCCAATTGTACCTTTAAATATTTTTGTTGTGTATTTTTATTATATCTTATGTTTTTCTGGTGTAAAATTAAGTAAATTTAATTTATTCATTGATATTAATATAGGAGAGACATGTCCAGCTGCAGACTATTTGGGGGCTACTGTGAAGCAAGAGAGAAAAAAAAGTGCTACTTAAGACTATTTTGAAAGGATTGTGGAAGAAGTTTTACTCAAACTTAGTAAACAGAACAAGTCTATTGTAATATGTGGAGACTTTAACATCAATCTCCTCGAAACTGTTTCCATTAGTATTAAGTTTAGCTCATTGTTTAAATCTTATAATCTTGTTAATTTATTCTTAGAACCAACACGTATTGCTGGGCCTAGTGCGACCTGTATAGATAACATTTTTACAGATGTTAAGCCCTTGCATAAATCAATTATTCAAAATTTAAGTTCAGATCACTGTGGACAGTTGTTATCACTACCTTACATACACAAAAAACAGAAAAATAAGAAAGTTCTATTTGTTCCAATAAATGAACATCGCTTGGAGAAGTTTAGAAGTAATGTAATAAAAAGACTTCCATCACTTTCGGTTAAAAATAGTGCTTATTATTTGTACGAGTATGCTACATTATTTAAAATTATAAGTTGTGAATTTTTGCTTTTAAAACTTTCTCTTTTAACAGTTAATTAGTAAAGTTAAGTGTGCTATTCAATACCTAACTTATTATATGATCGTTTCATCATTATTGTGTATGGTCACCAATAAAGGCCATTATTTACAAAAATAAATATCATGTTAACAGGTCAATAGAGATAGAAGATTATTCACGGCAGGTGCAGAGCGCGCACCGCCGATCAAAATGGCCGTGTCGCCGCAAGGACATCCTCAGTGGACGACGCCTAAATTTTGCGCTGACGCTTAGTTATTATAATAATCAATATTGTCTAATTATTAATATTACAATTAAATAACAGCAATTTATCAGAAACATAATATGTAACTAGTTAGTTTTATAAAATTCTTTTGGTTTATAAATCTCTTTATTGACAAGCTACTCCATTAAAACAACTTTTTATTCAATTATCAAATGTAACTCAAATATTGAGACTTGAGAGTGTGAGGGGTACAAGTGTCGTTGTGTTTTTGGCTATTTCTTATTCTGAGAGCTGTTGATTTCCTTTTTTTGTTTATTATTTCTGTTGATGTTGGTTTTAGTAGTTATAAATCCGTAAGTATTTAGCAAATGTGCTGTTTTAATTGTAATTGGTTAAAATAAAATGGAGGAAGATCCTCCCGATCCCGACGGGGTTCCATGTGACTCCCACACTGTTACCAAAAAAATAAATATGCCTATCGAAATTGATCAGTCGAAGCGTAAAAGATTGCAAGCAACCAATAACTCAGCTCATCCTCAGAAAAGATTAATTACAGATCCATCTCAACCTGTACCATCTATTCAGACCTCTTATACCCATCCTGACTACATAGAAAAAAAAACCATAAATATTCTAATAACGACAATGCCGTTTATTGTACATGTAAGTAAGAGAGTAGATGATTTATCAACTGGTGTATTTTTAAAACCGATAAAGTTAGGTCATTTTCTCGACCATAATAATATTAAAAATTTTGTTAGTGATGGTGTTAAGCGAGTAGGACGCAATAGAATTTCAGTCGAGTTTAAAAGTGCAGGTAATGCAAATTGTTTTATTGAGAACCTAACCCTTGCAGGTGCTAAATATGATACTGTAATCCTTTCTTATAATGTCACACGCATGGGAATAGTGAGGCAGGTCTCTGTAGAATGGACATTAGAGGAACTCAATTCATCAATCGAGGTCCCAGCTGGTTTTGACTCAATTATTAAAGCTCACCGATTTAATAGAAAGTCAGTCAATGAAAACCAAAGCACTGTGTGGATTTCCTCTCAAACAGTTGTTTTAACTTTTTCTGGTCAGAAACTTCCTTCTCACATTTATTATTTTTTCACCTCAATGCCTGTTGAGCCCTACATTTTACCTCTTATTCAATGTCACAAATGTTGTCGTTATGGACACGTAACCTCACAGTGTAGGTCATCTTCCCGTTGTTTTGTGTGTGCTCAAAGTCATGAAGGAATATCATGCAAAAGACAGTCTCTCACTTAATTAGTAAAGTTAAGTGTGCTTTTGCATATTTTGTTCAGGATCTCACACGGCTAAAGATCCTTTCTGACCTGAACACTCTAGGCAGAGATCTATCAAACTTACCATGCCACAGGAAAATATTTCCTATCTAGAAGCATCTGCCCGTTTCCCTCAAGTCCGGAGATCTTATGCAGATGCTGCTAGAATCCTTCCTTCGTATGATCATCAGAGTCCCTATCCTATTTCACATTCCCCTTTACATTCAGTTGTCCCCTCACAATCTCATTCTTACAGGAAGACTACATTTACTCCAAGACTTCCGTCAAATCCAGCATCAAGTCATGGATATGATAAATCTGCCCATGAGGCAATAATAGATACCCCTTCTTCTTCAACTACTTATGGTTGTGCTTTAATAGGGCGGAGTATTTCCCCTAATGACAATCTCTGTGAGTTAATGATCTCTATGCTTATAAGTATGCTTTCCCATTTCAGCGATATGGATCTCCCACTTGCCCTCCGCCAAAAACTTACTGAGCTCATTTCATTAACAAACAACCTTCCCTCCAATACTTCAGTAGAACTGCCGGAGCATTTATAATAAGAAAAATGAATTAATTTACCTTATAAATAAATACCATCCCCTCATCCTAGCCATCCAAGAGACATGGCTTAAGCCTGGGTCCAATTTTAGGACCTCAGGTTATTAAGGCCTCAGGGATGATAGGAATGAATGAATGCTGGCTCTTTCATTCTTATCTCAAAATCAATTACGTATACATTAATTTCCCTTCCTTCTCATAGCCCTTCAATTAATGTTGTAGAAGTTAGAGCTCATAACACTCCTTTCTTTCTATTTACATTCCCGAGCCTAGTTTCAATATTTAAACTAGTCAGAACTTGTCAGAACTTACAAGGATTATGTCCTCCATCCCTCCTCCTATTGTAATTTTTGGTGATTTTAATATGCACCATACTTTATGGGGCTCCCATTTTTGTAATCCCTGGTCTTCTACATTTTTAGACATCATTGATGATTTAGATCTCTGCCTCCTTAATGATGGTTCACCTACATGTAGAGTATCCCCCCTCCAAAATCCTTAAAGTGCAGTAGATCTGTCACTCTGTTCTCCTGCTCTCTCGTCCCTTCTTTCTTGGAGAATATTACGCTTTTCCCATGGCAGTGATCATTTCCCTATTGTTATTAATCCCCCTAGCAGCATGCATACAGTCAATGTTCTATTTAATCTTAGGTTAATATATAACACATCCAAAGCAAACTGGCAAATATATTCCACAGTTCTAGAGGAAGAACTATCAGCCCCTCCTTCTGTTTAGAAAGATAATGTTCTTCAGGTGAATTCTACTTTTAAAAACGCTATTTTATCTGCTGCCAATAAGACAATCCCCATCAAAAAACCTTATAAAATAATGCTCCTTCACCACCTTGGTGGGATCACTCTATGAATTTTGACAACTATATTTTTTATAAAAAAAACTGCTGCTGAAACATTTAAATTACTATCTGGGAAGAAAAAGGCTGGATGGTTTAAATTCTGAGAGTCACTGTCACCTAGGACTCGTCCATCATTAGTCTGGAAAAATATAAAAAAAATCCGATGTTCAGTTTTGCTCTCTGAAAACACAATTTCTAATGATCAGTCTTATTGGCTAGAAAATTTTGCTAGTAATCTTGCTCCTCCTTCAGTACCATCTTACAATGAATGTATAGCATTTCAATCACAGTTCTTGCACTATCAACACCGTTTTGACTACCCTTTCTCTTATGAGGAGTTATATGCTGTTCTTAGTGTCCTTAAATACTCTTCACCAGGAATCGATGGAATTCCTTATTCTTTTATTACTAATAGCAGTGAACCTACTAAAGCCCATCTTCTTTCTATTTTGAATTGTATTTACATATCCAGTATTCCTACTGAAGAATGGAAATCCCAAGTTATTTTACCTATTTACAAACCAGGTAAGCCTTATACTGATTCCTTTAAGCTACCGCCCTATTGCTCTTTCTTGTACCATGGCCAAAATTCTTTGCACAAATCATCTTCATGGCATAAAATCGTTTAGAACGGTTTCTTGAAAGCAAAAACCTTCTAGCAAAAAGCCAATTTGGATTCCGAAAGGGCTTAAGCACCATGGATAGCCTTAGTACTCTAGTTACTGATATTCGTATAGCTTACTCTAAACATGAATAACTTGTTGGAGTCTTTCTAGATAACTCGTCTGCATATGACAATGTACTTCTTCCTGTGCTCAGGCAAAATGCTTAATCTGAGTATTCCAGTGAGGATAGTAAATTTTGTCTCTAACTTTCTCTCTTCTAGACCCATTTATATTGATAGTCAAAATTCTCTACTCCCGCCAAGAATTGTATGGAAGGATCTCCTACAAGGCTCAGTACTTAGTCCTTTGCTCTATTCTATCTATACTTATGATCAAGAACTTTCTGTTAACTCATTCTGTAATATCCTCCAATATGCAGACGATATAGCTATATATATTTCCTTAGATAACCACCCTGCAGCTTGTTCCCGCTTGAATTCATCAATGTCCTATTTACAAGATTGGTTAACTGATCATGGTTTGTCTTTGTCTGTTCCCAAAAGCAGTGTTGTGATCTTCTCTCGTCCTAAAATCGACATTCTCTATAATAATGAACCTATCGCAATTAAGGAGAATGTAAAATGTTTGGGAGTTATTCTTGACTCTATACTGGTCTTTTCTCATCATATTAACTATGTCTCAAAAATGTGAAATAAATATAAATATTCTTCGCACTTTATCGGGAGTTTGGTGAGACTTCCACCCATTCTCTCAAAAAATATTGTACAACGCACTTTTTCAGTCATTTGGATTATGCGTGCTTTGTCTAGGAACCATGTAATAAGTCTTTCCTAAATATCCGGATTCAGACTAAAAGCCTTCGTATAATCATTGGGGCAATGAAATCTTCCCCAATAAATGCCCTCCAAGTCGAATGTGTAGATCTTTACCTAAGAAGACAATATCTTTCAGACCGATTCTTTTTTTAAATCTACCAACACTCTTCCTACCTTCTCATTTCTTAATTACACCTTCTTTTGGAATATATTTCATCAAAGCATTACTGGACTCAAAAAGAATCTCTATGCTTATCCAACAGTTTGGTAACATTACTCCATCTACGACACCCAGTATATAAGTCCCGTCCCATGTTTGATATCCCATATGATGCAATTATTTACCAACCAAATAACCATCTCGACCTTGGTATTGAGAAAGATTGCCCTATAGCAAACAGTAAACTAAGTAGAGTCATATATAATTTATGGAAAGGCTGGCTTATCATATACACTGATGCCTCCAAAAAGTCAAGTGAAAGTTGCACTGGAGCAGCAGTTTTGATTCCCAGATACAAAATAATCCTCAATTTTAAATGCCCTTCTATTTCTTACACTTTTACTGGCGAGGCCACGGCAATTTATGAAGCTTTAATTTATATAGAAGCACACAACTTAAATAAGTCAGTTATTCTTACCGACTCCAAAAGCTGTTTGTTAGCAATTTTGTCAAACCAGTTCCAAAGTAAAAATAAGATACCCTTAATCCTCAAAATTAAACACACATTGATTATAGATGTCATCTCAAGGGCATTCAGGTTTACTTAGCTTGGATTCCAGGTCATAGTGGCATCAAGGGCAATGAAACAGCTGATGTAATGGCTAAAAATGCAAGTCGAAATGGTTTGCCATGTAATTTAATTTACTCTTCGGACAAAGTGTTACTTCCAAAGAAGAAGTTAAATAATAATTGGAACACATTATGAAAAGCCACTCAAAATATAAAAGGTAAACACTATGCTGCTATACAATGTGCCATCCCTCCAAAACCATGGTTTTTCAAATTAATAAATAAAGCTAACAAACAGTCAACATCAACTATTTGTAGACTTAGAATTGGCCATGCTTGTACACCAGTACATTTAGCCAAACTGAGGATTAGGGATAGTTCCCTCTGCGAATGTGGGTTAGATGAGGGAACCTCTGACCATATTTTTTTAACTGTCCTAAATTATCTTGTTCATTCTATGATCATCTCACTCCTGACATCCCTCGTCCTATAAATTTAGATGCACTTTTAACCTACACAAACACTCCTTATGTATATAATCTGTGTGATTTTATTAACACTAATAGCATAAAAGTTTAATGTTTGTCAATACTAATATACATTATGTAATTATAGCAACTGTGTTAGTCATTTGTTCTAGTTCTAGGTAATTCAACAGTACAACCACTAGTATTACAAGATAAAAAGGAAAATTTAATTGCTTAAATAAAATAAGATACTTGTATTATCACAATCTTCTTTAGTACATGGGCATAATTTGTAACTACTGAGCTGAGATGAACGCTGACATTGGCGAATAATCAAAAACCGCCATAAAAAAGTAAGAAGAAGAAAAAGAACTCAAATATTGTTTTAAATTGTTAAAACAAATCATTGTCAATTTAATTATTAATCATATTTATTAAATTACCTAAGTAATCAATAAAAAGATATTGTTTGGTTTTGGTAAAATATTGACCAATCAAATCGTCGACCAATCAGAGCGTTTCTAGGTTTTTATTATGGCTTCCTTAAGGGGCTACTCCATGCGAACGACCTTGAGCATTTGGTGTGCCGCGCCGACTCGCTACAATATAATATCACGTAAGAAATATGTAAGGCGCCACCTACTGTAAGAACGTAGTATTTTTTCAACATCAATAAACTATTTTATGGAAATACACACAGCGTACAACGATAAATGTATCTCAAATTTTTTATTCGGTATTTTAGTTGCATTATATTAGAGTTATGTATTCTCATATATTATCTAATTATGAAATTTTATAATTAATTATATATTAAAAATGAAGCATTGAAAATTGTGAGTTTAAAAGATACCTACTCACTATAGGTAAATAGATAGATACCTCGCCTTTTGTACAAATATTTGGTGCAATAAAGAATAAATAAATAAATAGGATGTTTCGCAGAGTGAGAGTAATATAGAATGAGAGTCGTGGAGGCAGTTTACAAACATAAATTGCACAAGGACAAACATCCAGACCCGGAACAATTATTTGTAGGCCATACAAATACTTGTTCTGTGCGGGATTCGAACCCGCGGCCCCCAGTGCAGCAACTGATTGCTAAGCCAGTGCGCCACGGAGCCGTCGCCGGTTTATAGCTAAAGTGACCATACGTCCCGTTTTGAACGGGACTGTCCCTTTTCTCAGTCGCCTGTCCCATTGTCCCCAAACAAAGCTCCGGGACACAAAATTGTCCCGTAACTCGTTGGATGGAAGTATTCAAAGTCAACAATCTTCAACATAATTTTTTTTAATCGAATATATTTTATGTCTCCCTGGTACAAATGCTCCAGTAGAAAGAATATTTTTTTATTTTGAACAAATTGTGGACGTCTGAAAGAAACACTTACGGTTATAGTTCTAAAGGCGATGTTGTTAACAAAGGTAACAATAAAAAAAACTTAAGCAGAATTTTATTCTTATTTAAAATTATCACCAACTTTATTAATGCAAATTTAATCCACTTGACAAATGTAATTAATAATTAAAAAAAATATGTTGCATTTAATAATTACCGTCTATACCGAATATAATTTTATATTGAACACTAATTGTGTAAAGTTATAGTTTTTAGAGTGTAAATAAACCCATGTCCTGTTTTGAGTTAAAAATAAATGGTCAGTTTAGTCTTTTTAGTTAAATTTAGTTTTAAAAATTTTTAGATAGTAAAAAGTAGGTATATTAGTACCTACTTAGATACTTTTTACCGAATTATAAGTATAGAACACCTTATGTACTCAATTATTTTTTGAAAAAGAAGAAAAAACAAGCAATAAATAATATACTATATTTTAGCAAAAAACTATAACTTAGTAATACTAATTATAACTTAGAACATAAATGAAAAACTCATAACTGACTTTTTGGCCCGACCCAGGATTCGAACCCGGGACCTCATGATCAGCAGTCGCACTACTACAACCACTAGACCAACGAGGCAATACTATATCTAATAAGTTGTGGTTGGGTGATAATATTGAATTAGCCTTTTATAGTGTAAATTATAATATTTGTCGAAATTTTAATTATGGATTTGAACCTTACATGCTAATGGTGCTTAATTTTTTTATTTGCATTTACTTCAAAGAAAATACACGCAATAAGCTTCATCGCGCAGTAAAAAACACAACAAATATATGTATAAGTAATACGAAAAATTATACCCAAAACAAACAAATAATACTACCTATAAATAACCTAATAAGTAATAATATTATAATATTACGCGCGTGCGCGCTGGCAGACGCTCTAACGACACGGGGTTCACGTCGAAGAGCTCAGGGCTCACTGGGGCTCACTGACTCCAACAAGCCCGTGGGCAGTAAATACGCCCAGATTTTAAAATAATTTCTTAATAAAATCAAATTTTGGACTTTTGAAAAAAATTTTACTATAGAAATGTTCATTAATAAATTGCCTATCCATTGGTGTAAATCGCAAAATAAAATAATACTTACTTTAGGAGGAGATTCATGTTATCAATAATAATTTCACATTTATGTGGTTTCGTTGTAAGGAGATTATATTAATATTTATTCCTTTAAAAAAAAATTGGATATAGCTTTTATGGAATCAAGATTATGTAGAAATATAATGTGTTTTTTATTTGTTGATATATCTTTTAAATAAAAAGTAGATAGCTCCTAAAAATCGCACAAATAACGACTAGCGCGACATTTTGCTCAACCTGCGCCTTAATAAATGAACGCGAGAAATACGGTCACTTAAGTTTCTGCGCTCGTCGGTGTAGGTTCCATTTTCCTTATAAAAACTTTGTGACAATTTTAGTGAGTTTATAATAAGAAGTGTGGAATAAAATTATAAAGTATGTGATTAGACCTTTTGGTTATAATGGAGCCAATACGTGGCAGCACAACTGAGCCCTTGTCAATTGGGGACAGTGGTGCTGCTTCACCAAAAAATAACCCCGAGACTTCCGCCCCGACATATATATGTATGTATATATGTATAATAGGTATTAAAAGTTGACGGACACAGGTGGCTCTGGACCATTTTTGTAGCATTTTTGGGGAAAGTCTATATTCAATAATGAATTCATAATGCGCGGTAATGACGGTGTATCTCTGTAACTCTTTCATGCAATTGCCTTACATGTAATCACAAGTCTTCTCCGCACTATTTGTTTTTCGTTGTATAAAATTGAAGTGATGACACCTACATCTATTCTCGATTAAGAATCAAAATGCAGATTTTCTAGTTAAAAGGGTCTCCGGTTCTCTACACTCACCATACAAAACATAGTAGCATTGAGCTGCTATTTTACGTTGGTATTCTATGAGAGTGTTGTCCTTCCCCGGTCAAGTCAACCCATTTGTGCTACAGCCATAATGTAGCTACAGCAAGGCTCCACCACGTTCAATAGTAGTTTTATTAAGTATGTTACTTTTAATATACTAATCATATTAAAATTCAATTTTTTTTTGTTTTATATAAAACGTTACCCCCACACTAGGATTTTCTTCTGTGTCGTGGAGGCAGTTTACAAACATAAATTGCACAAGGACAAACATCCAGACCCGGAACAATTATGTGTAGGCCATACAAATACTTGTTCCGTGCGGGATTCGAACCCAATGCATTATTATCAACAACAAACAACGAATATTACGGACAACAATGTAAAGTAAGCCGATAAAACTGTTCACTTGCGAGTCGTTAAACTTTATGAGCCACTTCTCTCTCGCACGGCTGATCGCGAGTTGGCGCGAGTTAAACCTTCAGTAGAGTGAAATTACAGTTCAACCACACCGTAACACGTCTCCGCCACAATCACACACCAGTGTTACGTAAGGTACGTAATTACATAACACAAAATATGTAAACCAACAGCAACACTACTTATCTCAATGTAACACAGGGCAGTCTCTCAGCAACACTAATCCTCCTTGCCTGCACTAGAAGAATTACAACAACGAACAGAACGACGACACTATCTTAGCACTGGTAGAATGACCACACTCGTAGATTGACTTGAGCGGAATCTCCCGCGCACGGCACCTACAGTGAACTTTATACTGCACAAACTTTTTTTTTTTGCGCCAAGAGGCTATTGGAAAAGGGCTACCCATTACGTAGGGAGGCGGAAAATGCATTATGCATACCACGACAGTCGGTCTGTCCTGGTTATGCGGGACTCACTGCCTACGGGGGACCTAAGTGGTACTCTCAAAAAACCGCCTTTGAGGACTGAGAATTGGCCGATTAAGCCGCTTCGTCGGATCGAACGCGACTCTCTTTTGGGAGAAGAGGGCGCACGCGGCTACAAAGAGCCACTGAGGAAGAGCCTACTAAGGCAAATTAATTATGAAAATTTATTATGAGTTGGCCTGAGCCGCCATGAGGCAGTTCAGGTCGTTTGAAAGTTTATTAGGCAGGTCCGAGAGAGAGTTTTTCGGCTTGTGGACTCAATAGCGAGAGAGGGGTGGGGCTGCATAAGTAGCTGCCTCACGAATAAATTCTCAGAGAGTTTTTTTTTTAAGAAATTGTTGAATTGTAGGGAGCTCTAGGTCCCGATGAAGGTCGGCATTACGGACGTACCAAGGTGCGTTCGCAGCTCGACGAAAGAAAAGGTTTTGAACTATTTGGAGTTCATTAATAATTTAAGGGTCAGCGTGGGCAAAAATGGGGCCCGCGTAGGACATGACTGGTCGTAAACAGACCTTATAAGAGGTACGCTTGTTTCTGAGGGACATTTTACTTTGTCGGCCCAACATACTGTTGAGCCTACTCAGGTAAAAACGTGCGTGACGGGTTACTCTTTTGACGTGGGGCCTGAAAGTGAGCCTTGTGTCTAGAGTGACACCTAAATATTTGGCAGACGTATGCCAGGGGACAGGGGTCCCTAGCATACGTATTAGTGGAGTGTTTTTGAGACGGCGTCGTTTATAATCGAAGTGAACGGCGGAGCTCTTCTCCGGGTTCACATCGATGCGCCATTTTTTGAACCAAGCTCCTAGGTTATCAACTGACTTTTGGACCTTGTTCCGTATGAAAGGTAGCGAGATACCTTTACAGTAGAGAGTAGTGTTGTCTGCGAAGAGGGAGAGCTGAACACCTTTCGACGGGATGGGAATGTCGTTGGTGAACAGGAGGTACAGCAGAGGAGCAATTACTGAGCCCTGAGCTACACCAGCTTTGATGGGGCGCTGTGAAGATAGCGTGCTTTCGTGTCTAAAACGAAAGGTACGATGCTTTAGATAAGAGGCCACGAGACGTACTAGACGATCGGGGAGACCTATTTTGTATAATTTGTAGATAAGGCCTTCATGACAGACTCTATCAAAGGCTTTAGCTATGTCGAAAAAGACCGCGATGGTCTTATGACGACGAGGATAAAAACTGCTGAGGATAAATTCTACAATACGGTGAACTTGTTGGGGACAGGAGTGTTTCGCTCGGAAACCGAATTGATGGGGAATGATAAGAGGGTTACCGTCTGTGGGAAACAGATGGCGCCTCATGTGATTTTGAATGACTCTTTCAAAGAGCTTGCCCGTGACCTTGAGGAGGCTAATGGGGCGATGACTGGAGGGGAGGTTGAGAGGCTTGCCTGGCTTGGGAATACCAATCACATTGCCTCTTTCCACGTAGTGAGAAAGTAACTAAAGTTGAAGCAAGCGTTGAAGATAATAGTTAAAAAGGTTAACACCTGCTCAGGAAAGTGTTTAAGGGCTTGGTTGGAGATGCCATCCGCGCCCGGGGCCTTTTTGGGCTTAAGTCCTTTGATGAGTGATGAAATCTCATCATTGGACACAGAGATTCGGAGGCTGTAGGGGGTGAGTTCCGGCGGCGGACCGCATCCTCCACTGCCTGGACGTGTGAAGAATCGGCGGGTTGAGAGCTAGGAGAGCATTGAGCGGCAATGCTGTCTGCAAAGCACTCAGCCTTTTCCTCGTCCTCGAAGGGTACCGTACTGTCGGGACGGGAGAGAGGGGGATTGTGATAGCGTCTATGCGGAGGGCTTTTGCCATCCGATAGTACGCTGTATGAGAGGTGGAGATATTCTCCATGAGTTTACTCTTTTCGAGGTCTCGAAAATCAGAGAGGCGGAAACGGAGTTCTCGTTGAAGACGATTGGCCGTGCGCCTATATTCGGGATATTTTGCTGCTCTCCGGAAAGCAGCTTTCTTGGCTTTTAATAGGTTGCTAATATGTAGGGGAAGGCCACTATTATTAGCAACCGGGACTACCCTTTCATTCTCCTTAAGGGAGGTTTTAATAAGGGTGGAGAGTGAATCGACCGCGGTGTCGATTTTTTCGGGACTGTCTAAGTCCAACGATAGGGAGATGGGAGAGTCCTGTGAGTCCAGAGCTTTCGCTAGGGACTCTTTGAAGCCCTTCCAATTTGTGAAGGTTTTAGTAGAGGGTGTTGAGGGGGGTGGCTGATGGCCAAGAATGAGGGAGACCAGTCAGTGGTCGGATCCTAGAGCGTCTAGTGTCTCTATTGCTCTGAGGTTGAGTGAAACACTTTTGAATGCAGGTTGCCGCCGTGTTTGGCATTACAGGTCGGCGGATTGGGACGGAATGCGGTCTTTCTTTGCTTCCTACCCATGGGGGCGGGTTTGCTTCTCGCCGGATGATCCCAGCGCTGTTGCTGACTCTGTCACTGATGTAGTGCTACAGAGAATGGAACTATTTATTCCATCATCTGTGGTACCCATCGGAGGCAGATCTCAGCCTTGGTTTGGTCGCTCCTGTAAGACTGCATTACGCAGTAAGCAGGAGTGTTATCAAGCCTGGGCTGCGGCTTCAGTGACTCGGGATGTAAACACCAGCACACTCAAAAAGAAGTATAACTTCGCCTCCAGGTCCTTCAAAAGAGTTATTGCCAAGGCAAAGTCAGAGCACATAGGCAGAATTGGCGAGAAACTAGTTCGCCTTCCTTCGGGAACCCGTGCATTCTGGTCTCTCGCCAAGGCTGTCCAAGGGAATTTCTGTAAGCCATCACTACCATCTCTGCACAGGGAGGACGACTCACTGGCCCACGACGCAAAAGAGAAGGCCGACCTTTTAGGCTCCCTTTTTGCGTCCAACTCGACTGTTGATGACGGGGGGAACACACCGCCGACCATCCCGCGGTGTGAGTGCTCCATGCCGGATGTGCGATTCTCACAGCGCTCGGTTCGCAGAGCACTCCTCTCCCTTGACATCCACAAGTCGAGTGGGCCTGACGGAATCCCCCCAATTGTGCTGAGGACGTGTGCTCCGGAGTTGGCACCGGTTCTAACGCGTCTTTTCCGGTACTCCTACTCCCTAGGCGTAGTCCCGAAATCATGGAAGACAGCTTTTGTCCACCCGATCCCTAAAAAAGGCGACCGCTCAGATCCGTCCAACTACAGGCCTATCGCCATCACCCCCTTGTTCTCCAAAATAATGGAATCCGTTGTAAACTGCCACCTCATGCGGTACCTTGAGGATCACCAGCTGATTAGTGACCGCCAGTACGGTTTTCGTCGGGGTCGATCAGCTGGTGATCTTCTGGTCTACTTAACTCATAGATGGGCGTTGGCAGTAGAGTCCAAGGGGGAGGCATTGGCCGTTAGTTTGGACATTGCGAAGGCCTTCGATCGGGTTTGGCACAAAGCGCTTCTTTCGAAGCTCCCTTCCTATGGGCTTCCCGAGAAATTATGCAATTGGATCACCAGCTTTCTTGCAGATCGGAGCATCAAGGTCGTTGTAGACGGTGCATGCTCCGACTACAAGCCTATTAACGCTGGTGTTCCACAAGGCTGCGTGCTATCACCAACGCTGTTTCTTCTGCATATCAATGATATGTTGCAAGCTGGTAGCATTCATTGCTATGCGGATGACAGCACTGGTGATGCTCTATACACCGGCCGTGCCAATATTTCTCGGGAAAACGTCACCGAGTACCGGAACAAACTTGTGTCTGAAGTCGAGTCTTTGCTGGACAAAGTCTCGGATTGGGGGCGACTAAATCTAGTCCAGTTTAATCCTCAGAAGACACAAGTTTGCGCGTTTACCGCTAAAAAGAACCCCTTTGTCGTATCTCCTCAGTTTCAAGGTACTCCCCTTGTTGCCTCAGCCAGTATCGGAATCCTTGGCGTCGACATATCGAGTAGCGTGCAGTTTCGTGGTCACTTGGAAGAGAAGGCCAAATTGGCCTCTAAAAAGCTTGGCGTGCTCAGCAGAGCGGGACAGTATTTCATGCCGGCTCAACGCCTGCAACTTTACAAGGCGCAGGTTCGGCCTCACATGGAATACTGTTCCCATCTCTGGGCTGGGGCTCCCCAGTGCCAGCTTCTTCCACTTGACCGCATCCAGCGCAGAGCGGCTCGAATCGTCGACGACCGAGTCCTTTCCGATCGGCTCGACTCATTGGCACTGCGAAGAGATGTTGCATCTCTTAGCATTTTCTTTCGCATTTACCATGGGGAGTGCTCTGAGGAATTGTTCGGATTAATCCCAGCCGCCAAATTTCACGAACGCACATCGCGGCAGAACTCCCGATACCATCCACACCATCTGGATGATTGGCGGTCCACCACTGTGCGATTTAGAAGATGTTTTCTTCCTCGCACAACTTCCTTGTGGAATAGTTTACCACCAGCGATTTTTCCGGACCGATACGACTTAGGGACCTTCAAGAAAAGAGCCTACTCCTTTTTAAAAGGCCGGCAACGCATCTGCAATTCTCCTGGTGTTGCGGTTGTTCATGGGCGGCGGTAGTCACTTACCATCAGGTGAGCCGCATGCTCGTTTGCCCCCTCTCATAAAAAAAAAAAAAAAAAAAAAGAATAGTGCAAAATCTAGCACGTCGGGAGCGTAGTCGGTGACATCGGGATAGTGAGTAGCACCGAGGGGACTGTGAACGGTAAAGTCAAGAGACTACGTAATATCAAGCAGTATCCTGGCACTACGGGAGGTAGTTCGGCATGTCCATTCAATATGCTTGGAGTTAAAATCTCCAAACATAATGACTGGGTTACCTAAAGATAAAATAGCCTCAAAATCTCTTTTGAGAGGAAGGGTTCCAGAAGGGATGTAACAGGAGGCTATGAGAATGGACTGATGTCCAGTCATAGCTAGCCTGCATACCGTGGCTTCCATATTGGTAAGCTGCGGAGTAGAAATATGAGAGCAGTGGAGTGTCTTCTTGTAATAAATGGCCGTACCGCACCTCGGCGGTCGGGCCTGTCATTACGAAGAAGAGAAAAGTTTATAATAGAAAGGCCTTTAGTGTCCTTAGTTTTTAGATTCGTTTCCTGTAGGAGTAGGAAATCGGCTTCACGATTTCAAAGAAAGAGCTTAAGCTCTTGGAGGTTATTTCGCAAACCGCGAATGTTAAGGGATACAAGCGATAAACCCTTAGGTTTGATACGACCGTGAGACTTTGGTAGAGCAAACTGCTCTGTCATTGTGAATTAAGTTAACTTAACTTACAACGAGCACAAAAGATTATGATGCTCTGCAAGAGCGAGGAGACGGTCCCGAGGGGACCTCGCAGCGCGCAATTTGCGTGCTTACACAGCAATTTCCCCAACGTTGATGTTCCTAATAGCGGATACACCGTTTTTAGGTCATCAGCCATTGAGGGCTGTGATTGTTGTGGGGCGGAGGATGTCCGCGGTGGGTCTGCCTTTTTGGGGTCCTAAGGTAAGACTGGAGGCTGCATAGGCTGAGAGAAGCCCGGAGGGGGCCGAAGAGGTCCCTGAGGGGCCCTAGGGGGACCCTGAGAGGGCCGAGAGAAGCCCTGGATGGGCTGAGAAAGGCCCTGACGGGGCATCCGTTGGTAAAGAGCCGGGAATGAGCGGTCATTGACCGGCGGTGGAGCTTGCCTACTGGGGCGAGGATGAGGTGCGTAAGGGCAGCCTCTGTAGTTTGCCGAATGGCCTGTTTGCTTACACAGGACACACGCGGGTGGGGATTCGGCGTCTTTGGACCGAGGACACTCTTTAGTGTTGTGGGGTTCAAGGCACTTAACGCACCTGGGTGGGGCGGAGCAGTTGGCCGCCGCATGACCATACAGTTGGCAGCGGTGGCACTGCGCCGGGAACCCGCGCCTATGTGGAGGCACAACCCTCACTCTCGACAGACCGCACACTGTGCGTACCTGCCGGAAGATAGCTTTTGCCTCCGGCACGTTGGTTAAAATTATTAGGGCAAGAGAGAACCTCTGGCCCGTTCTACTGTGCATTTTGTGCACGGCTTCAACTAGGAAACCTTGGGAATTAAGGTCCTCAAGGATTTTTTCGTTAGAAAATTCGAAGGGGACGCCGCGGATGACGGCCCTGACTTTACGCTCTTCCGGAAGAGGGTATGTATGGTAAGATACTCGTTCGGCTGTAAATAGCCTGGTGATACGACGAAAGTCATCGATTGAATTGGGGATAATTTTAATAGCCTCCCCGAGGTTTATAGCGTGGTCATACTTAATTCCTGCGTTGTAGCAGGTTTTGGATAGTTCGGTGAATTTTGCCTTGCCTCTTAAGAAAACAGGGGGCGGGACTTGCTTCTTAGCAAGTGTAGGGGCACAGCGGGAAGCTAGTTTAGAAGGTGGGGCGATGTGCAAAGACATTAGGGCAGCCTTAACAGCGGCGGGGGCTGCAGGGGCAGAGACGGTGAGACGGTAGCGGGAGCTGCGGAGCTTGAGGCAGCGGTGGGGGCCGCGGAGGTTGAAGGAGCGGCAGGGGCCGCTGAGACAGGGGGGGTGCGGTTTTTCGCGGCGGATGGTTCACCGAATACAGGAACATAATCCGCAAATATGTGTTTAAGCACCGAATCATGTTTCATATTATTACGATGGCCTGGCGCCTGGTTTGGTTTATTACTCTATTCAACGCCTCCGGTTCCATCCATAATTGGCAAATTTTGTGTGTTGTTGTGAATAATGCTGGATATATATTAAATGTGGGCAAACAGTTTTGATTTACTTTATTCGTAGTATTGCAGCTGCTTAGTAATTCCAAGAACCAACTTGTAGATATAGATAGATACAAAATTCTTTATTGTACGCAATAAATATGTCGGAGCATCTATAAAATATCACTTGGATCGTGATGGAATGGAGGGTATATAGACAAACCCCCACTTGTTTGTGCAGTGATTCCGCCTGTGGCACCGCTCTCGAGCGGTTGTGTCCAGGTAGTCCACGCATCTCGCTCTCGCGCCTCCGCTCTTCTACTCGCGCTGTACAGCGCCGACGCTTTGGTGAGTCATTTTCGATAACAGTTCTTGCCCCCCTGTCTTCGGGCGGGGAGGTTTGACTGACCTTTGCTTGTTATTTTTATTGTTAATTCTTATTGTTAACTATTTCTAATTTTGTTTTCGTTATTTATTTATATAACGTGTACGTGTTTACTGTTTCTAGGGAGTTACTTGCTCTTTTCATAGCAAGGCACTCCTCTTTTGAGAGCAGGGGCACTTACTCCTTGAATAAATAACGTCCCTTTTTTTTGAGAACGGTGATCCCGCCCTTACTGCTTAGGTACAGAACGTCTCTGCTCTTTTCAGAGCACCTTTCCCCTTTCCCCCCAGCCCGTAGTTATACCATCAAAATCATGTCCACCCAAGAAGAAATCTTTGGGTCTATCATTGCCATCCTTAAGGGAATGGATGCGTCGACTCTCGCCGCAACCCTGACCAATCTGGCCACTGCTGCTAAGGCACCTCAACCACCGCCCGTTATCGCGGCCTATCTAGAGTCCAAAAACTCTTTTGCCCCCCTGAAAATGGAGTGCTCCTACTCCGACTCCGGGTCCTCTGCGACAGGCTGCTGTTCATTGGAGTCCTCTGACTCGGACAGAACCGGTGATTCGTCGTTCACTACGGTGAAATCAAAACGCAGCGGTAATCGCGCCGCGAAAAACCGCACCCCCCCTGTCTCAGCGGCCCCTGCCGCTCCTTCAACCTCCGCGGCCCCCACCGCTGCCTCAAGCTCCGCAGCTCCCGCTACCGTCTCACCGTCTCTGCCCCTGCAGCCCCCGCCGCTGTTAAGGCTGCCCTAATGTCTTTGCACATCGCCCCACCTTCTAAACTAGCTTCCCGCTGTGCCCCTACACTTGCTAAGAAGCAAGTCCCGCCCCCTGTTTTCTTAAGAGGCAAGGCAAAATTCACCGAACTATCCAAAACCTGCTACAACGCAGGAATTAAGTATGACCACGCTATAAACCTCGGGGAGGCTATTAAAATTATCCCCAATTCAATCGATGACTTTCGTCGTATCACCAGGCTATTTACAGCCGAACGAGTATCTTACCATACATACCCTCTTCCGGAAGAGCGTAAAGTCAGGGCCGTCATCCGCGGCGTCCCCTTCGAATTTTCTAACGAAAAAATCCTTGAGGACCTTAATTCCCAAGGTTTCCTAGTTGAAGCCGTGCACAAAATGCACAGTAGAACGGGCCAGAGGTTCTCTCTTGCCCTAATAATTTTAACCAACGTGCCGGAGGCAAAAGCTATCTTCCGGCAGGTACGCACAGTGTGCGGTCTGTCGAGAGTGAGGGTTGTGCCTCCACATAGGCGCGGGTTCCCGGCGCAGTGCCACCGCTGCCAACTGTATGGTCATGCGGCGGCCAACTGCTCCGCCCCACCCAGGTGCGTTAAGTGCCTTGAACCCCACAACACTAAAGAGTGTCCTCGGTCCAAAGACGCCGAATCCCCACCCGCGTGTGTCCTGTGTAAGCAAACAGGCCATTCGGCAAACTACAGAGGCTGCCCTTACGCACCTCATCCTCGCCCCAGTAGGCAAGCTCCACCGCCGGTCAATGACCGCTCATTCCCGGCTCTTTACCAACGGATGCCCCGTCAGGGCCTTTCTCAGCCCATCCAGGGCTTCTCTCGGCCCTCTCAGGGTCCCCCTAGGGCCCCTCAGGGACCTCTTCGGCCCCCTCCGGGCTTCTCTCAGCCTATGCAGCCTCCAGTCTTACCTTAGGACCCCAAAAAGGCAGACCCACCGCGGACATCCTCCTCCCCACAACAATCACAGCCCTCAATGGCTGATGACCTAAAAACGGTGTATCCGCTATTAGGAACATCAACGTTGGGGAAATTGCTGTGTAAGCACGCAAATTGCGCGCTGCGAGGTCCCCTCGGGACCGTCTCCTCGCTCTTGCAGAGCATCATAATCTTTTGTGCTCGTTGTAAGTTAAGTTAACTTAATTCACAATGACAGAGCAGTTTGCTCTACCAAAGTCTCACGGTCGTATCAAACCTAAGGGTTTATCGCTTGTATCCCTTAACATTCGCGGTTTGCGAAATAACCTCCAAGAGCTTAAGCTCTTTCTTTGAAATCATGAAGCCGATTTCCTACTCCTACAGGAAACGAATCTAAAAACTAAGGACACTAAAGGCCTTTCTATTATAAACTTTTCTCTTCTTCGTAATGACAGGCCCGACCGCCGAGGTGCGGTACGGCCATTTATTACAAGAAGACACTCCACTGCTCTCATATTTCTACTCCGCAGCTTACCAATATGGAAGCCACGGTATGCAGGCTAGCTATGACTGGACATCAGTCCATTCTCATAGCCTCCTGTTACATCCCTTCTGGAACCCTTCCTCTCAAAAGAGATTTTGAGGCTATTTTATCTTTAGGTAACCCAGTCATTATGTTTGGAGATTTTAACTCCAAGCATATTGAATGGACATGCCGAACTACCTCCCGTAGTGCCAGGATACTGCTTGATATTACGTAGTCTCTTGACTTTACCGTTCACAGTCCCCTCGGTGCTACTCACTATCCCGATGTCACCGACTACGCTCCCGACGTGCTAGATTTTGCACTATTCAAAAGTGTTTCACTCAACCTCAGAGCAATAGAGACACTAGACGATCTAGGATCCGACCACTGACTGGCCTCCCTCATTCTTGGCCATCAGCCACCCCCCTCAACACCCTCTACTAAAACCTTCACAAATTGGAAGGGCTTCAAAGAGTCCCTAGCGAAAGCTCTGGACTCACAGGACTCTCCCATCTCCCTATCGTTGGACTTAGACAGTTGGAGGACGGAATTAAAGAGCTTCTGAAGGACTTCAAGTACCGGTCTTCCACCCGCTTTCAGAAGCTCCGCTGTAATTCCATCCTCGCCCGGGGCCTTACCGTTTTTAAGGTGCTGGAGAGCCATTCTAATCTCGCTCAGACTGACGTCCGGGATATCTTCGGAATAGTGTCGGATGAGACTCGCTCTTGGATCGTTACTCACACTTGCGTGTGGCTCCAACGATGACGTGTACAGCTGCCCATAGAACCTCTCAATCTCACTCAAAATCTCAGGTGTCCCGGAAACGATGCTGCCACATTCTGTCTTCAGCTTTGACAGTTGGCTCTTTCTGGCAGACAGATCTCTGGCAAAGACTTTGGAGCCTTGGTTCCGCTCGATCGCTTCTTCAATACGAGCTGTATTGAAGTTGCGTAGGTCCCGCCGCATGCATTTGGAGATCTGTCTGTTCAGATGCCTGTATGCTGTCAAGTCTGTTGAAGAATGTAGCTTCATCTCCCGTCTAACAGCCATGAGATTAAGAGTGTGATCGGAGAGTTTTTGTGTTCTTCTGCGGCGGGTCTTGCAGAACTTAGCTCCGACCGCATGGACAGTTTCCACGAGCTTGTCATTCATATCGTCCACTTCATTGCAGTATTCTAGGCACTGAAAACGGTTTTGTAACTCGAGCTGAAAGGTTTCGGGACTTTGGATTAGAGCACAAGGGGGACGGAGCGTTGACTTCATTAGACGAGACCTCTCCAACTTAACGTTTAGGTTCAGTGTGCCTCTAACCATTCGGTGATCGCTACCAGTTTTCACCCTCGCGATCACGGAGACATCACTGAACAGTTGTCGTCTGGTCGTCATAATGAAGTCAATCTCATTTTTTGTCGAACCGTCGGGGCTCGATCAGGTCCACTTCCTGTGGGGCCGCTTCTGGAAGAAAGAGTTCATCATAAAGAATCCCTCTTTCTCCATGAAGTCGGCCAGCTGCTGGCCCCTTGGGTTCCGTTGCCCTATTCCAAATTTCCCTACTTTCAGCTCACCGTTCTCTCTTGGGCCTAGTTTTGCATTAAAGTCTCCCATTAACACCGTATATTGGGTTTTGGAGGATGCATGGCTCTAGAGATATCCTCATACATTTCCTCCACCTCCTCATCGGGGTGTGCCGAGGTTGGTGCGTAAACCTGTATGACCTTCAGCGAATACCGTTTGGTGATTCTGAGTATAAGGTACGCAACCCTCGTCGACACACTCCCGATCTTTACAACGTTGTTAACGAGAGACTTGTGGACGATAAATCCGACACCTCCTTGGGACAGATGGTCGCCATCCCGGTGATATAGCAAGTTGCCGGATTCGAGGATTACCGTGTCCTCCCCCTCTCTTCGGACTTCGGATAATCCTATAATATGCCAGCGCAACTTGTCTATCTCTTCTTCCAGCTCCACGATCTTCTCGTCAGTCCTCAGGGTGCGTGCGTTGTACGTTGCCAGGTCGAGTCGTCTAACGTGGCAACCGAACCTCCACCGGAGATTCTTAGCACCCCCTGCCCCGCCGTTACCATGGTCGCCACCGTAGCTAGGAATAGCGGGGCCGCCGGGGATTGGGGGCCGTTTCTTTGTTACTGTCATTCATAGGGGGGTATTTGCCATAGTTGCCACGCTTTGCGAGCGGGTTGGCAACCGCAGTTTTTTTTTTATTGTTAGTTTGTTGTTATCAAGAAGATGCTGCTGCCCATCTCCTGCCTATTTCCCTTTGTCGCCTTTTACGACACCCACGGGAGGATATGGGGTAGTGGATATTCTTGACCGCCACTACACGGCATTTCGAGTCATTACGAATCGTCTCGCGCGCAGACTTGACGACTTCCAGCCTCCCGAACAAGCCGGTTTCCGAAAGGGCTTTAGCACCATAGACCACATACATACCCTTCGGCAAATTGTACAGAAGTCCGAAGAGTACAATTTGCCACTATGTCTGGCGTATGTGGACTATGAGAAAGGCATTAATTATTATTAATTATTTATTTATGCATTAATTATTATTATTTTAGCGCCAATCATTGTAGATGCGACAGTAATTTCAATTTTGAGTTCCTAATCAGAGGGTGCTTTTTACCTGTTATTAAAACTGATACATCGTCGGTGTATAGATTTCAATGTTGATTGATTGCCAATGCAAGCTCATTAATATACAAAATAAAAAGTAAGGGACCAAGAATTCTTTATTTATAGCTGACTTAACAAAATGAGGAGGTTTAGAATTCAACTGTATGTTTTTGTACGTATGTTAGGTAATAACTTCGTCACTTGTGACTGATTTCGGATATCCTTTTTTATTAAGCAATTTTTAAGTCAGGGTCGAATATAAACTTTCACTACTTAAAGTGGCAAAATAGGGAATGAAGCTTTTAATATAACTATTTAGACGTCATTGATATTTTAATATTTCTTAGAAAACGCAAAAGGGTAAAAAAAACTAACTCTTAATAAAAAGTGAAAGCCGATTTCAAGCAAATAAAATAATTTTAGTTCTTTGTGGCCGACTTTGAATTTTCAATTTTGTTGTAATATTTCCAAATCTTTCTTGTTTTTTCAAACTTTTCACGATTTTAAGCGACTTTAGTTTATGGTGACATTTGTGCTTTATGCCAGCGTATCACTTAGTCTCCGTTGTAGAGAAGTTTTAAAATGCACCAACAAACTCCATTAACGAAAATATTCTGTTCAAATGACGCTACAAAGCGGTTAATGTAATGAAGAACAACAGAAATAAAACTTTACCTCTAACACATACGACGTTATTACTATAAGTTTTCGTCCGCTGGTGTTGCACTGTGTTCGAGTTACAACGGTAGAGCATCGATTACTACACACAAAACTTTACATGGATAATGAAAAGCAGTTACACTTACCAGGTGATTTATCACAAAAGTATTTATTAACAGTGCAACAGTTCATGCGTAATGTGTTCCAAACATGTTTTGCACAAAACAAGTTTCGTTCATTTTAATCATCAGACAGAAGTAATCCTAATTAGTCCTCTGCTGAAGATAGGTCTCATCCATATATTGCCGTAATTATGTAGTGACGGTGGAAGAATACCCACTACCTTATATCGTCCCGGGGCTGCCGTAAGAGGCAACAGAGCGAAACTAAAACAGGACAGTGGCATTTTCCTGTTAACAAAGGTAAATAATGCATCAAAATAATAAAAAGCTGCAGTTTCCAACTCGCCTGCTAAACGTGGCAACTTTCGAGAAATCCCCCTATGAGGAATCTAAGGCAAAGGCCTATATTCAGCCGTGGACTTTTATATTAGCGGTGGATTGTGCAGGAGATTACTACAGAGTACTGTCTTGAACCACCTGCGTCCATCAATTATCTGCGTATTTCATCAGGTCGCCACTTCATTAAGAGGAGTCACTCAACGCTGCACTTTTCAGTACAAGTCTGCCACTCAATAACCTTTCATGCCGTAACGTTGTCGATCCTTCGAGACCTGAGTGTAGCAGTGGACTTTTGATTGGCTGCAATTATTGTTTAACGGTATATATTTCTATAACGATTTGCTTCGTTTTCGTAATGCGAACATCAAAGGAGTGAAATAATTGGCCGGCGTCTGTCTTTCCGTCCGACTACAATCTGGGCGTCTTCAAGGTAAGAGTGAATAGGCTTTTGTTACGCTAAGTCAGTGCGATTTACCATCTAGGGCTTTATCACCACTTACCACCAGCATTATGGTCAAGTTGTAGGATTGCAGTCAAGCACTAGATTTTTTATTGGATAAGGTGACAAACAAGCACACAGTTCACCTGATGGTAAGTGGTTGCTGTGACCCATAGACATTTACATCTTACCTCAATAAAGAGTCACAATGCAGATGCGTTGCTACCCGTGAGGACTAAGATAAAATGCCTCGTTTCCGGTAAAAAGGGGCTCCGATTCTCTACACTCACCATACGAAACACCGCAGCATTAAACCATTTGCGCTTCACCTTTTCTATTTATATAGCTGCATCATGGCTCTACCACGTAAAGAGATAATGGATGTATGGATGGAATAAATATGGATGAAAAACGACAGTCCACCTGATAATCAGTGGATGCTGTAGCTCATAGAAATATACATATTTTATTCAATTCAGAATCAAAATACAGATGTGTTTCCTCCCGAGGATTAAGATAGAATGATATCCGTAAAATAATCACTCTCTACTCACCATATGAAATGCAAAAGCATTATTCTGCTCTTTTACGCTGGTATTTTCCAATAACATAGTCCTTTCCTAGTGGAGAAGATCTATTCGTGCTGCAGCCGTAATACATACACTATTCACACATTTGCTAGTAATTATTTTTAGGTTGCAACTATAAATAACTGACGTTACCTAGATGGTGAAAAAGGAGCACACAGTCCACCTGATGGTAAGTGGATGCTGTGGCCCATAGACATCTACATTTACCATCAATTAAGGATCAAAATAAACTTAGAAATGAGTATATTTGCAGGAGAACCAGAGTGGCCGACATAGACCAACGAATTGGTAAGCTGAAGTGGCAATGAGTCGGCTATATAGCTCGAAGAACCGACAACCGATGAGGAAAAAAGTTTTCCGAGTGTCAGCCTCGTACCGATAGGCGAAGTGTAGGGCGACCCCCTACTAGTTGGAGTCACGATGGCTCAGGACCGTGCTTTGTGGCATTCCTTGGACGTGGCCTATGTCCAGTAGTTGACTTTTGAAGGGCTTTAATGATGATGATTATGAAGAATCAAAATGAAGATGAGTTGTCACCCCTAAGGACTAAGATGGAATGCCTCGTTTCCAGTAAAAAAGGTCTCCAGTTCTCTACACTCACCATACGAAACACAACAGAATTAAGCAGATTTTTTACGCTGAAATTGTGTGAGAGCAAGGTCCTACTCCGGTCGAGCCCACTCATTCGTGCTACAACCATAATATAGCTGTAGCGTGGTTCTACCACGTAAAAAACTGCATATAATAAAATATGACTTTTGTAGTTTTTTCATACGAAAAGTAATACACGTAAAATACGAATTTGTTGAAATATTTTAAAGGTATTTTTGACATAATTCGTACGTGAAAGTAAAGTCCCAACTTTCTACAAAGTGGGACAAAAGTAATCGCTGAAAATGAACGTCTTTTCTCAAGGGAAATGTGCGCTGTACACTATTTCTGTATACACGTAAAAAGTTTCTAGAAATAGAAAGTATGAAAATAATTACAGTACATGTGATATCAGTGTGGTGAACAATGATAAAGATTTGCTAAGTATGAAGGGTTTTTTTTTTGAAATAATTTTTTTTGACCGAAGAAGAAACGGCGAAAAAAAAACTCAGCAGCAATTTTTTTTTAAATTTAAATCACACAACAGGAAGAATATATAACGGAAAACTACAACACAACAAAACGGTAGCTGAATTATATCCTATGATGTACTCGAAAAGAGACTAGAGAGAGAAAAATTTGGAGCTTATCAGCGTATAGCGAACCCAAGAAGATCATCACCCACAAGCAGTACCTGTTTACAAGTCACAATTTAACATAATATAATACACTGATGGAAAAATTTAGAGGAACGCAAAAAATGGTTTTATTTTTAACAAAAAGGCATGGGTTTTTTTCGGATTTCATTTGTTTTTATGTAGTTATTGCGAAATATTGCTTTCTTTTATACTGCGAAAAATTTCTATTTCTAAGTTTATTTTGATCCTTAATTGATGGTAAATGTAGATGTCTATGGGCCACAGCATCCACTTACCATCAGGTGGACTGTGTGCTCCTTTTTCACCATCTAGGTAACGTCAGTTATTTATAGTTGCAACCTAAAAATAATTACTAGCAAATGTGTGAATAGTGTATGTATTACGGCTGCAGCACGAATAGATCTTCTCCACTAGGAAAGGACTATGTTATTGGAAAATACCAGCGTAAAAGAGCAGAATAATGCTTTTGCATTTCATATGGTGAGTAGAGAGTGATTATTTTACGGATATCATTCTATCTTAATCCTCGGGAGGAAACACATCTGTATTTTGATTCTGAATTGAATAAAATATGTATATTTCTATGAGCTACAGCATCCACTGATTATCAGGTGGACTGTCGTTTTTCATCCATATTTATTCCATCCATACATCCATTATCTCTTTACGTGGTAGAGCCATGATGCAGCTATATAAATAGAAAAGGTGAAGCGCAAATGGTTTAATGCTGCGGTGTTTCGTATGGTGAGTGTAGAGAATCGGAGCCCCTTTTTACCGGAAACGAGGCATTTTATCTTAGTCCTCACGGGTAGCAACGCATCTGCATTGTGACTCTTTATTGAGGTAAGATGTAAATGTCTATGGGTCACAGCAACCACTTACCATCAGGTGAACTGTGTGCTTGTTTGTCACCTTATCCAATAAAAAATCTAGTGCTTGACTGCAATCCTACAACTTGACCATAATGCTGGTGGTAAGTGGTGATAAAGCCCTAGATGGTAAATCGCACTGACTTAGCGTAACAAAAGCCTATTCACTCTTACCTTGAAGACGCCCAGATTGTAGTCGGACGGAAAGACAGACGCCGGCCAATTATTTCACTCCTTTGATGTTCGCATTACGAAAACGAAGCAAATCGTTATAGAAATATATACCGTTAAACAATAATTGCAGCCAATCAAAAGTCCACTGCTACACTCAGGTCTCGAAGGATCGACAACGTTACGGCATGAAAGGTTATTGAGTGGCAGACTTGTACTGAAAAGTGCAGCGTTGAGTGACTCCTCTTAATGAAGTGGCGACCTGATGAAATACGCAGATAATTGATGGACGCAGGTGGTTCAAGACAGTACTCTGTAGTAATCTCCTGCACAATCCACCGCTAATATAAAAGTCCACGGCTGAATATAGGCCTTTGCCTTAGATTCCTCATAGGGGGATTTCTCGAAAGTTGCCACGTTTAGCAGGCGAGTTGGAAACTGCAGCTTTTTATTATTTTGATGCATTATTTACCTTTGTTAACAGGAAAATGCCACTGTCCTGTTTTAGTTTCGCTCTGTTGCCTCTTACGGCAGCCCCGGGACGATATAAGGTAGTGGGTATTCTTCCACCGTCACTACATAATTACGGCAATATATGGATGAGACCTATCTTCAGCAGAGGACTAATTAGGATTACTTCTGTCTGATGATTAAAATGAACGAAACTTGTTTTGTGCAAAACATGTTTGGAACACATTACGCATGAACTGTTGCACTGTTAATAAATACTTTTGTGATAAATCACCTGGTAAGTGTAACTGCTTTTCATTATCCATGTAAAGTTTTGTGTGTAGTAATCGATGCTCTACCGTTGTAACTCGAACACAGTGCAACACCAGCGGACGAAAACTTATAGTAATAACGTCGTATGTGTTAGAGGTAAAGTTTTATTTCTGTTGTTCTTCATTACATTAACCGCTTTGTAGCGTCATTTGAACAGAATATTTTCGTTAATGGAGTTTGTTGGTGCATTTTAAAACTTCTCTACAACGGAGACTAAGTGATACGCTGGCATAAAGCACAAATGTCACCATAAACTAAAGTCGCTTAAAATCGTGAAAAGTTTGAAAAAACAAGAAAGATTTGGAAATATTACAACAAAATTGAAAATTCAAAGTCGGCCACAAAGAACTAAAATTATTTTATTTGCTTGAAATCGGCTTTCACTTTTTATTAAGAGTTAGTTTTTTTTACCCTTTTGCGTTTTCTAAGAAATATTAAAATATCAATGACGTCTAAATAGTTATATTAAAAGCTTCATTCCCTATTTTGCCACTTTAAGTAGTGAAAGTTTATATTCGACCCTGACTTAAAAATTGCTTAATAAAAAAGGATATCCGAAATCAGTCACAAGTGACGAAGTTATTACCTAACATACGTACAAAAACATACAGTTGAATTCTAAACCTCCTCATTTTGTTAAGTCAGCTATAAATAAAGAATTCTTGGTCCCTTACTTTTTATTTTGTATATTAATGAGCTTGCATTGGCAATCAATCAACATTGAAATCTATACACCGACGATGTATCAGTTTTAATAACAGGTAAAAAGCACCCTCTGATTAGGAACTCAAAATGAAAATTACTGTCGCATCTACAATGATTGGCGCTAAAATAATAATAATTAATGCATAAATAAATAATTAATAATAATTAATGCCTTTCTCATAGTCCACATACGCCAGACATAGTGGCAAATTGTACTCTTCGGACTTCTGTACAATTTGCCGAAGGGTATGTATGTGGTCTATGGTGCTAAAGCCCTTTCGGAAACCGGCTTGTTCGGGAGGCTGGAAGTCGTCAAGTCTGCGCGCGAGACGATTCGTAATGACTCGAAATGCCGTGTAGTGGCGGTCAAGAATATCCACTACCCCATATCCTCCCGTGGGTGTCGTAAAAGGCGACAAAGGGAAATAGGCAGGAGATGGGCAGCAGCATCTTCTTGATAACAACAAACTAACAATAAAAAAAAAACTGCGGTTGCCAACCCGCTCGCCAAGCGTGGCAACTATGGCAAATACCCCCCTATGAATGACAGTAACAAAGAAACGGCCCCCAATCCCCGGCGGCCCCGCTATTCCTAGCTACGGTGGCGACCATGGTAACGGCGGGGCAGGGGGTGCTAAGAATCTCCGGTGGAGGTTCGGTTGCCACGTTAGACGACTCGACCTGGCAACGTACAACGCACGCACCCTGAGGACTGACGAGAAGATCGTGGAGCTGGAAGAAGAGATAGACAAGTTGCGCTAGCATATTATAGGATTATCCGAAGTCCGAAGAGAGGGGGAGGACACGGTAATCCTCGAATCCGGCAACTTGCTATATCACCGGGATGGCGACCATCTGTCCCAAGGAGGTGTCGGATTTATCGTCCACAAGTCTCTCGTTAACAACGTTGTAAAGATCGGGAGTGTGTCGACGAGGGTTGCGTACCTTATACTCAGAATCACCAAACGGTATTCGCTGAAGGTCATACAGGTTTACGCACCAACCTCGGCACACCCCGATGAGGAGGTGGAGGAAATGTAAGAGGATATCTCTAGAGCCATGCATCCTCCAAAACCCAATATACGGTGTTAATGGGAGACTTTAATGCAAAACTAGGCCCAAGAGAGAACGGTGAGCTGAAAGTAGGGAAATTTGGAATAGGGCAACGGAACCCAAGGGGCCAGCAGCTGGCCGACTTCATGGAGAAAGAGGGATTCTTTATGATGAACTCTTTCTTCCAGAAGCGGCCCCACAGGAAGTGGACCTGATCGAGCCCCGACGGTTCGACAAAAAATGAGATTGACTTCATTATGACGACCAGACGACAACTGTTCAGTGATGTCTCCGTGATCGCGAGGGTGAAAACTGGTAGCGATCACCGAATGGTTAGAGGCACACTGAACCTAAACGTTAAGTTGGAGAGGTCTCGTCTAATGAAGTCAACGCTCCGTCCCCCTTGTGCTCTAATCCAAAGTCCCGAAACCTTTCAGCTCGAGTTACAAAACCGTTTTCAGTGCCTAGAATACTGCAATGAAGTGGACGATATGAATGACAAGCTCGTGGAAACTGTCCATGCGGTCGGAGCTAAGTTCTGCAAGACCCGCCGCAGAAGAACACAAAAACTCTCCGATCACACTCTTAATCTCATGGCTGTTAGACGGGAGATGAAGCTACATTCTTCAACAGACTTGACAGCATACAGGCATCTGAACAGACAGATCTCCAAATGCATGCGGCGGGACCTACGCAACTTCAATACAGCTCGTATTGAAGAAGCGATCGAGCGGAACCAAGGCTCCAAAGTCTTTGCCAGAGATCTGTCTGCCAGAAAGAGCCAACTGTCAAAGCTGAAGACAGAATGTGGCAGCATCGTTTCCGGGACACCTGAGATTTTGAGTGAGATTGAGAGGTACTATGGGCAGTTGTACACGTCATCGTTGGAGCCGCACGCAAGTGTGAGTAACGATCCAAGAGCGAGTCTTATCCGACATTATTCCGATGATATCCCTGACGTCAGTCTGAGCGAGATTAGAATGGCTCTCCAGCACCTTAAAAACGGCAAGGCCCCAGGCGAGGATGGAATTACAGCGGAGCTTCTGAAAGCGGGTGGAAAACCGGTACTTGAAGTCCTTCAGAAGCTCTTTAATTCCGTCCTCCATGGTGGCATTACACCGGAGGCGTGGAGCAGAAGTGCGGTGGTCTTGTTCTTCAAGAAAGGTGACAACGCTCTCTTGAAGAACAACAGACCGATTTCCCTTCTGAGCCGCGTCTACGTGCTGTTTTCGAGAGTGTTGAATGTACGTGTATGAAATTGGAACGTTTATAAAGAAACACATTTATTTCAGAAATGTTTTGATAATATAATGAAAGATTTCCACATAGAGACGTAACAAGATAAAATTTTATGAAATATTAATTTGCGCTTTTTTTTCACAAGAATTGACCTATTATGTGCATAAAAAAATATAATAAAATTCCAATTGAAATTCGAGAACTTCCATTAAAATAATTTCAGAAAAAATTAAAGCAATGGCGCATGCAGAATGGTTTCTATACCCTACATGATTTTTATTTTTATAAACCAAATTGATGAATAACTTATAATAAATTTAGTCTGATGGTATGTGGTTGCTGTGGTCCATAGACATTTACATCTATCCTCGATTACAAATCAAGATGCTGATGCGTTATCACCCGTGTAGACCAAGATGGAATGCCTCTTTTCCCGTAAAAAGTGTCTCCGGTTCTCTACACTGACCACACGAAATACAACAGCGTTAAGATGCTATTTTACGCTGGTATTCTGTGAGGGCGCTATCTTTCCCCGGTCGAGCCGACCCATTGTTTCTTAAACTTTACCTGTAATATAGCTGCAACATGGCTCTACTAAAAAAATTCTGGATATATTATAACACACTCACAAGGAGCCTTGTCAGTGGCCTTCGCCAAGAAATCCCATAAAATCAGGTTCCTTTCACAAGGTTGACTTGAAAAGGGCTGTAATGATGACGATGATGATAATAATTATGATGCGAATATACTACAAACGCATCGAATATAAGAAATATTATGGAGTTGGTCGGCTTTATTTTTTATTAATTTTAGATTATTTTTTTTATAAAATAAGGGTTACAAACGAGCACACAGTCCACCTGATGGTAAGTGGAAGATATGGTCCATAGACCTACATAAATTTATCCTCGATTAAGAATCAAAATGTAGATGTGTTGTCATCCCTGAGGAATGAGATGGAATGCTTCGTTTTCCGTAAAAAGGGTATCCGGTTCTATATACTGCTATTTTACGCTAGTATTATGTAAGATTGTATATTCCGACGTTTCTAGTTCGTTGAGTTTGGTAGTTTATGCTAGGCATAAAATGTGTGTATTGCTTTTTTTAAACTAGTTTTTATTTGTTTTTCTGTTTTTTATGTTATATTGCTATTTATAACCATGGATCTTAAGAAATTTCGTGTTATTTTTGAATATGAATTCCGAGGTGGAAACAATGCTTCTCAAACGTCACGCAATATCCGTGACCTGTACGGACCTAGCCCTACTAACGAACGAACTATGCGTTAATGGTTCAATCGTTTTCGTTCGGAAAATTCAGGCCTCAGAAATGAACCTCTTGGCCGCCCGGAGGAGATTGGTACAGATGAACTGGAGGCAATTGCGAAAGCAGATCTATCTCAAACTACGGGCAACGGCTGAGCTAGCGTAGGTCTATAGGCCGTCGGGTATGGACTCATATGTTTCAAAATAATACTCGTATTAGATCATTTTAAGCAAATCGGTAAAATAAAGAAGCTTGACAAATGGGCACTTCATTCTCACACTTCATCTTCATTTGAAACTGGGTTACAGAGAGAGACCATAAGCCTTAGAAAAGAAGGAATTTTAAGTTTAGTTATTACCTGTGATAAGAAGTGAATCCTATACTTACCTTACTCTGGTGAAGCCGATTCATTTGTGAAAAAATATACAAAATTTGACATGCTCAAAGTTCAAAAACTTTATTAAACTAAGTTTCTATAAAAAGGGTTATTATATTATTAAAGAATTTATGGATGATAATAACCCCTGGAAATGAGGTAATCGCTACCAAGCTATTTATAATTTGT
This sequence comes from Parnassius mnemosyne, assembly GCA_963668995.1. Taxonomy (NCBI): domain Eukaryota; kingdom Metazoa; phylum Arthropoda; class Insecta; order Lepidoptera; family Papilionidae; genus Parnassius; species Parnassius mnemosyne. The sequence goes on along the minus strand of CAVLGL010000001.1, from coordinate 4,002,045 downwards.
GGTGTTGTTAATATGTGTAACATACACAATTGTTATTTAAAAAAAAGTCCCGCTGGGTTTCTTGATGGTTCTTCCTATGACAGAGGTTTTTTTCCGAACCAGTGGTAATTAAACAGAAGAGTGACTTTCAATAAGTATTATTTATAATCTATATTAAATAAAAAAGTTTCTGTTTCTATGCTACAATCATATACCTGCACCGTGGCTCTAGCATGTATCATATTGTCTCATGATTATGTATGACTCTTTTCATTGGACTGCGTTAAGCATAATTTAAATCGCTGAAGTACGAACCGTATAATTTCTATTTTCCTTTAAAAAAATGGTAATTTCAAAGATAAGAACCTGATATATAATTTGGTTATCGTAGTATACACTAAATACACATACACCCATCGATCATGCTTGTATGATATCGATTGAAGAAGTCATTATCAATCGATTATTTGTTCGATTTCGGCGCCGGGTCATTGCGCCCAGCTTGCTCGCATTCGTTTATTAATTTATGTTTACTTACCATTTGAGGCCGGAAGCTTATCAAGTAAATACAAATAACCAACCGCACCTTGAAATTTCCTAATAATAAACACGCAAATACACCGATACTCGACAGCCCAGTAGCGTAGGGGCTAAGCCACTAAACGTTTCGCTGCTTCTTTGCAGGGCCGCGTGTTCGAATCGCGCATGCAACAGTACATAGAATAGAATAGAATAAGTTTTTATTCAATATCGATTATTACATAATTCTTATTGAAAGTCATTTTTTATCCACCATAATTATGAACTACATTCTTGTGTTTGTACACATGAACTACAAATAATTGTTCAGTGTCTGGATGTTGCCCATATGTATATGATTCATATAAAACTCCAAGATAAGGAAGATAATATTTATAATAATTCTGAGGTTATCGTTTTTGGAACGAAGTTCCTTATTGCACGGTACGGACTTGGCGGATGGAGGCTAGGTGAAAAAAGTGTAAGAATTTGCCGTCACGACCCTTCCTATAGCCTTCGGGGCTATAAGAAAGCGAGACGGAATAATATCCATCTCCGTCGCACTTTTCCTATCTTGCCATTAAATAAATATTATTTTTAATGACGCTTCATTTAATAGACGCTAGTAATTCATTTATTTGTACTTGTTAATTAATAATATAATACGTTTATCAAAACGAAATGAACTTCATTCCAACCGAGTTCCACGAAACTCACGTATGTTTTTCTTAATATATAATGAACATAGTTATTTTATTACCCGACTTAACTTTTTATTGTAAAAAAGGACAAAAAAATAAATCATTTAAATAATCGTTATTAATAACTTTTGACGTAAGAGAATCCACTATCCTACGTCCCGTGGGTGTCGTACGAGTAAGAGACGGCAGAGGAAAATAAAATAGGAAATACAAAGCAGCATTTTCCTGACAGCAATCCAAAATAATAATACCAACCCGCTTGTCAAACGTGTGAAATTAGACACATATCTCCCCTATGGGGCAAGCTATGAGTAAGGCCTATGTCAGCATGACTTTCATAGTCATTTTGTTTGATAGTCAATATGAATTCGATAGGCTGTGATAATGATGATGATAATTAGGAATCAATAATGACAAATCACAAAAATAATGCTAGCCGATTAACACTACTAAAATTACAAACCGTTAAGTTAACAATTATGGTAAAATAAATTAAAACAAATTTTTACGGATTCCATCGCAATGAATTTTTTAATTGCCGACGTTTCGGGTGCTTTACAGCAACCCATGGTCACGGTGGATAATCCGTAAAAATTATTTCCATTTAATGTGTAGTGTTCGCGTAAATATAAGAAATAAAATTAATTGAAATTTAACAACTCTCTAACCTAACTCTATCTCTAACCTCTTTCTGTCCGCAGAACAATTCTGTTTCATCAGGATGACTGCCTGATAAGGCTTTAAGGCAAATCTTACCGTTAAATTGTACACTAATATAACTTTCTAATTCATTATGTCCGTCCCACTGCGGATTACGTGCCTAACGAGACAGGTAATCAAGTTTGCTAATTGAACCAAAGCTTTTGCTTCGTTTACATTATTCGCTAAAAGCATAAATCCTCCCACTCCGGAGGATATATAGCTGTGTATGGATTTTCATTCCTGTTTTTAGAGCTTTCTCTCGTAAAGACTGTTACTATAATTCGTAAATGAAATGAAAATTAAAAATAACCTTTATTTCCGAATTACATTTAGATTTTTAAAGGTTACTATAGTATATCTGTCAGCTCAAACTTTTTCCAAAAACGGTCATCCCATTTTTTCATTTAGCGGCCTCTGCCTCTGATACCATCTCCGGTATACTAGATAACGCGTTTTATGAAAAAGATATTATTAGCTTTTTACTCCACAGCCCTATAGTAGGGTAATGTTCTGAACCTTAGCTAAAATCTAAATCTAAATGGTTCTGAACATAAATATGATGTGCCGTTAAAATTGACTTTTTTTTATAGGAGAGGGGACAAGCGAGCATGCGGCTCACCTGATGGTAAGTGACTACCGCCGCCCATGAACAACCGCAACAACAAGGGAAATGCAGATGCGTTGCCGGCCTTTTAAAAAGGAGTAGGCTCTTTTCTTGAAGGTCCCTAAGTCGTATCGGTCCGGAAAAATCGCTGGTGGTGAACTATTCCACAAGGAAGTTGTGCGAGGAAGAAAACATCTTCTAAATCGCACAGTGATGGACCGCCAATCATCCAGATGGTGTGGATGGTATCGGGAGTTCTGCCGCGATGTGCGTTCGTGAAATTTGGCGGCTGGGATTAATCCGAACAATTTCTCAGTGCACTCCCCATGGTAAATGTGAAAGAAAATGCAAAGAGATGCAAAATCTCTTCGCAGTGCCAATGAGTCGAGCCGATCGGAAAGGACTCGGTCGTCGACGATTCGAGCCGCTCTGCGCTGGATGCGGTCAAGTGGAAGGAGCTGGCACTGGGGAGCCCCAGCCCAGAGATGGGAACAGTATTCCATGTGAGGCCGAACCTGCGCCTTGTAAAGATGCAGGCGTTGAGCTGGCATGAAATACTGTCCCGCTCTGCTGAGCACGCCAAGCTTTTTAGAGGCCAATTTGGCCTTCTCATTCAAGTAACCACGAAACTGCACGTCACTCGATATGTCGACGCCGAGGATTCCGATACTGGCTGAGGCAACAAGGGGAGTACCTTGAAACTCAGGAGATACGACAAAGGGGTTCTTTTGAGCGGTAAACGCGCAAACTTGTGTCTTCTGAGGATAAAACTGGACTAGATTTAATCGCCCCCAATCCGAGACTTTGTCCAGCAAAGACTTGACTTCAGACACAAGTTTGTTCCGGTACTCGGTAACGTTTTCCCGAGAAATATTGGCATGGCCGGTGTATAGAGCATCACCAGTGCTGTTATCCGCATAGCAATGAATGCTACCGGCTTGCAACATATCATTGATATGCAGAAGAAACAGCGTTGGTGATTGCATGCAGCCTGGAACACCAGCGTTATTAGCCTTGTAGTCGGAACATGCACCGTTTACAACGACCTTGATGCTCCGGTCTGCAAGAAAGCTGGTGATCCAATTGCATAATTTCTCGGGAAGCCCATAGGAAGGGAGCTTCGAAAGAAGCGCTTTGTGCCAAACCCGATCGAGGGCCTTCGCAATGTCCAAACTAACGGCCAATGCCTCTCCCTTGGACACTACTGCCTCCGCCCATCTATGAGTTAAGTAGACCAGAAGATCACCAGCTGATCGACCCCGACGAAAACCGTACTGGCGGTCACTAATCAGTTGGTGATCCTCAAGGTACCGCATGAGGTGGCAGTTTATAACGGATTCCATTATTTTGGAGAACAAGGGGGTGATGGCGATAGGCCTGTAGTTCGACGGGTCTGAGCGGTCGCCTTTTTTAGGGATCGGGTAGACAAAAGCTGTCATCAATGATTTCGGGACTACGCCTAGGGAGTAGGAGTACCGGAAAAGACGCGTTAGAACCGGTGCCAACTCCGGAGCACACGTCCTCAGCACAATTGGAGGGATTCCGTCAGGCCCACTCGACTTGTGGATGTCAAGGGAGAGGAGTGTTCTGCCGACGTAACCGAGCACTGTGAGAACCGCACATCCGGCATGGAGCACTCACACCGCGGGATGGTCGGCGGTGTGTTCCCCCTGTCATCAACAGTCGAGTTGGACGCAAAAAGGGAGCCTAAAAGGTCGGCTTTCTCTTTTGCGTCGTGGGCCAGTGAGTCGTCCTCCCTGTACAAAGATGGTAGTGATGGCTAACAGAAATTTCCTTAGATAGCCTTGGCGAGAGACCAGAATGCACGGGTTCCCGAAGGAACTAGCGAACTAGTTTCTCGCCAATTCTGTCTTTGTGCTCTGACTTTGCCTTGGCAATAACTCTTTTGAAGGACCTGGAGGCGAAGTTATACTTCTTTTTAAGTTTACACCCCGAGTCGCCAAAGCCGCAGCCCAGGCTTGATAACACTTCTGCTTACTGCGTAAAGCAGTCTTACAGGAGCGACCAAACCAAGGCTGAGATCTGCCTCCGATGGGTACCACAGATGATGGAAGAAATAGTTCCATTCCCTGTAGCACCTTACTTGTAATTTCTACAACTGTGACATAGGATATAAAACTTATCTCCCTTCAGTAAAATTTTTTACGCAGTAGGCGTTTTTTTTAATTACTGTTTTAACGTAATTTAATTAATTAATTTATTGTTTTGTTATTTAAATACCTAAATCAACCTCGAATAAAACTATTTTTTTTATTAATTAGTATTACATAACATTGAAAAATATACAATATTAAAGAAATGATGATTTAAAAAAAAACCTAAAATTTATATTTGAAATTATCATACAGTCCTACTCCCCGTAGTATCGTGCCAAGAACGCTGGCTGCGGTTCCTCGCTGAATGGCTATACTTAGACTTTCGCCAGTCGCGGACAGAGTTCCTTTAGGAACTTCACCGCACGTGGACCCCACGGACCGATAGTCTCCACAGCAAATGGTACAAATATGTAGTCATCTCTCAGAGACTCCTACTTGCCCTACCTAGTTCAGCTGCATCTGATGCCGCCCTGGCTCTAGACGACGTACCCCTGAGATGAGAGGCTGCCAAAATGTCTACGCAAGTAGCATCCCACACTAGGTTTTTACCTCTCTCTCAAGGGGTCATTGTAATATCGTCGGGTCTCTTGCCATCGTCTCTAAATATTCCACAACGCTCTAAAGCCTAGGGAATATTTATGGAGACAAGAGCTCTTCTCTTTCACTTAAAATTAAACGCAATAAAATTATATATTTTTCAGTGAATTGAGAAAAAACAATTTCCTTTGCTTTTTTTTTGTATTGTTTAATTACTTTAATATGAAGGTAAATAAGGAATTTTTGTTTCTAAAATTGCATTGTTCATTAACTCTTTTATGTGTTACTTAATAGTTTTTTGTGTTTTATTTTTGCTTATTCATTCGGCTGTTTCTTGGTATGTTACAAATAATTGTCTCTTTTTTTCTTTCTGAAATCCGTGAAATAAGCTTCAGGCAATAAATTTAGTAAAGTAAATAAACCTATAAATTCCCACATTTTTAAAGAAATAAGCATCCTTAGAAATACGTTAAACTGATCACAGCAATATTGACAACTTTACTTTGGGGGATCGCACTACACTAGGAAAAATCCTATTTTGCGAAAAACTCTAGTACGTAATATTATTATAACTTTTAATGAATATGTAATGTTTACGGTGCAACGTTTTATATTTGTTATTTAGTTACGAACAGGGAGTGCTTATCTGGACCTTGCTTATCAGAACCTACCCAAGCAGCATACAAGCTGTATACGAGCTGTATTGGAGTTCCTTTTTATACTAAAGGCTGCATTGACTGGCTCTACAAAGGCTGTATAAGCGCTTATATAGCTCTTATAAGTAAAAAATTGGCACAAATGATACAGCTTTATGCGGAAGTAGCGCTGTACAAGCATAAAAGGGGCTGTATAATAGCTGTATTATAGCTGTTATTTAGTGTACTAGGAAAATATTACACTACAAATACTATCTTATAAGTATCTTATAAAGATAAACGTTCTAAATTGGTGTTTGAACGGTATATGTTTGTCACAAATGAATTTATGACAAACATAACTTAATAGATTTATTTATATACTTTATTGAATGATGGCGACATTTAGTGAGTGAAAGATTATATTACATATTAATATTACTTGGATTGGAGTTAAGTTTTGACGGTGATAATTGGTGAATAAAAAGTGTATAATTAGATTTACGGTAAACTTGTATATGATTTCTATCAAAAAATTGCCCCGCCAGTAAAATAACGAAATAATATAAGGACAAAATACTAAATAGGATAAGTAAATATTGATTTTATAGGTTAGAATAAGGAAAAAAATAAATTAGTGAATATCAATGCATATTGGGGCACAGTGATCATTAGTCAAACTAAAAATAATGGTTTACGCTAAAACTAATGTCTCATATTCCTAAATTTACAATTTAAATTTTGTTTTTATAGGTCCTAAAATGACGACAATTTGCTAAACAGCCTAAAGGATATTTCGAGGTTCTTATAGTCTTAGTAGCTGTACTACGTATGTTATGGATTCTATTATACAGCCATTAGTTTTAATCAGTTGTATAATGGAATATTTTTATTACTAACGCTGTATAGTAGTTTTTTAAACATCACAGATAATTTGTCTTTAGAGATATGTATAAAAGATGAAAAACCTTTGTCTTAGAAACAACACTTTTATCCCTTCTTCACTTTATCTCATTTAAATAATAATATTTTAAGATGTAACCGTGTTTTAATAATTTTGTTGTTTAATTTTATGGAAAAGGACAAAAAAGTGATTACTTTTTTCACTTCTTTCAAGACAGAGACTATATAAAGCCACACAGACAAAATTAATAAATTGAAAAAATATTTTTTCATTTTTGTACCAACCTAAGACCATCGATTTAATCGAAATGATTGTAATTATTGGCAATAAATTACTACCCCTTTGATTCAGTTAAATTCACAAACCAAACCAAAAATATGACTACCTTTAGCAAATAAAGATTACCTATACATCTTTTTTTTTCTAATGTTAAAAAGTTGAGTAAAGAATTAAAGCTATTTCTTTCATTGCGAAAGAATATTAAGGAAGGTACATTTTACGACAGAATATTTTATCTCGCTTAGCAGTACGGTACCAGTACGAGCATGCTGTTTATTTTGTTATTGTGTTTGGTTGATACGTAACTCCTGGCAAGCGCATACGCATGTATGTGTCGTTTTTAGTTATACTCTTGTCACGTAGGTACGGCAAAACCAAAAGAGTTAGCTATTTTATTTGATACATAAGTTAACTTATTGTGAAGTAATTTGACTGTGTTGTGTATCTTATACTGGTTTTATTTTACTTTTTAGGAAAATATGCCGTTTAAAGTTTTGGAAACCATAAAGAAAGAGAAAAATGCATTTTCATTGTACCAAGTTTGTGGGAATCAAAAGGCGTTTTAAGATGGCCAAAAAAGCGATTAGATGCTAATATATCAATCTAATAAAATCTACAATTTGCAATTGTAGCTAAATCATTTAAAGCTACTTAAGATATTATATTTCTTTCTGTGGCCCAACTCTCCAAAAATGTGATTCAAATCGTACGGCTGGTAACACTGTTTCACAGCTGGACAATGGATATGGAATTACGATACAATCTCCTTGCTGCGACAAGATTAGCCGTAATCGCCGCTCTTGACGACTCTTGTCACCGTTCTGCGTATCTTTATTGAGGTCATTAATGACGAGGTTAAAATTGGTATTACACATATAAGACCATACATGAATTCAATAACTGATTGAGATAAATATGTTCATAGGTGGTAGGACTCTTTTTATGCCTAGAAGTCCATCTGGGTAGGTTGCAGTGCTTGTACTGCTGCATTTTCTTCCATTTTAGACGTCAGAGGTGACAACTAGATATATACGTGGTAGAGACAAGCTGCAACTATATTTGTAGTATAGTTGTAGCACGAATGGGTCGGCTCGACCGGTGATAGACCGCTTTCACACTTTCACAGAATTCCAGCGTCAAATAGCAGCTTAATGCTGCCATGTTTCGTATGGTGAGCGTATAGAACCGAAAACCCCCTTTTAACTGGAAAAGAGGCATTCCATCTTAGTCCTCACGGGTGACAACGCATCTGCATTTTGATTCGTAATCGAGGATAGATGTAGATGTCTATGGGCCACAGCAACCACTTACCATCAGGTAGACTGTGTGTTCGTTTGTCACCCTTATTCTATTAAAAAAAAAACTCGTCAATTGTTAGTATAAAGATGAAGTACGAAAAATAATATGCAAATTGAAAATAGTTCAATACTCAATGATCTAGCCTTCACTATAGGTTTTTGTTTAGTTGTATTTTTAATATTAGTTAAACTGATAATTATAAGTTCATCTATGTGGATCCATTTCTTAATCTATACAAATAAATAAAATTGAAGTGTCTGTTTGTATGTCAAAATTATTTTTTTTACTAAATTCATATGAAAGTAAATACGGTATTTATAACTAAAATACAATTTTTAACATTTTTGTCTGTCTGTCTGTCTGTCTGTTTGTTCCGGCTAATCTCCGAAACGGCTGGACCGATTTTGACGGGACTTTCACTGGCAGATTGCTGATTTGATAAGGAGTAACTTAGGCTACTTTTATTTTAGAAAAATAATTAGGGTTCCGCTCAAAAACATAAAAACCCTAAAACGCGAACGAAGTCGCGGGGAACAGCTAGTTTAACATAAAGGTAATACCTGTATCAATTACAAAAGCCAGTAAACGTTGCCTAATTCGAGAAACTATTTGTAGAATTATACTGGGCTTAACTGACCCCTTAAATTAACCTTTAAACCGCAGTAACTACTCGATACCTTCCTATGTAAAATGATCGCTTGTAAATTTATAGTTTGATTGCTACTAACCCATCAATAACTTGCTGTGGGATGTAGTTATTTAAAAAAAAAGGTATTTATTTAAAGGAAACTTACAATAGAACAAACCACTGTTGTCGAAGACTTTTTTAATTAATATTATACCACTTTTCTAAAAAGAAAGATTTCAGAATTGGGGATATGGAAGCTCGTACACATACCGTATTGGCACTTCTGCTGACCTCTCATGCGGACGGATATCAGGTCTTTGTCGAAGTCTAGCACGAATGGGTCGGCTCGACCGGGGAAAGACCACGCTCTTACAGAATACCAGCGTAAAATGGCAGCTTGACACTGCTGTGTTCCGTATGGTGAGTATAGAGAACCGGAGACCCATTTTCTTGAAAAGAGGCATTCCATATTTGTCCTCAGGGGTGACGAATCATCTACTTTTTGTTTCTTTGTTGAAGATAAGTGTAGATGTCTATGGGTCACAGCAACCACATACTATCAGGTGGACTGTGTACTCGTTTGTCACCCTATCCTATAAAAAATGACCTTGATGTACAGCAACATGAACTTTGAGTAAGGCGCTTAATGGGTGGAAAAATAGTGATGAAATTTTTAATTTTGGTATTAAGAGGACATTCTAGAGGTTACATTGAGTTTGTGATTTTTCTTAGTACATTCGATAGGGTCAAAAAACTATATTTTAAAAGTCTTTACTTGGTAGAGCCATGCTGCAGCTATATCTGTATATATGGTTGTAGCACGAATGGGTCGGCTCGACCGGGGAAGGGCCACGCTCTCACAGAACACCAGAGTAAAATAGCAGGTTAAAGCTGCTTTCTTTGTATGGTCAGTGTAGAGAACCGGAGACACATTTTACTGGAAACGAGGCATTTCATCTTAGTCTACACGGGTTATAACGCATCCACATATTGATTCGTAAATGTAAATGTCTATGGGCCACAGTATCCACTTACCATCATGTATACTGTGTGCTCGTTTGCCACGCTTATTCTTTAAAAAGGTAAGAGACGGCTTCAAATAACTACTCGAAAAAAGATTAAAATAATTTTCACATAATAGCTTCCAAATTCTTTAAATAGTTTTAGATCTTTAAAACTGGCTTTTACTTTTTAATAAAATATTAGTTTTCTGTCTAAAAGTGAATCTAGGTTAGTTTTAAATCAGAACATAGCAATGTACATGTACAATGCTATTATTATTATTTTTTCAAGAAGGAAAGGTTAACGAGCATACGGCTCACCTGAGTGAGTAAGGAAAGAGGGAAAGTAAGGGGAAGTTTAAGAAAAGATAGTCTATCCTTTTTAAAAGGCTGGCAACGCACCTGCAATACCCCTGGTTCCCATGGAGTTGCAGTTGTTCATGGGCGGCGGTAGTCTCTTACCATCAGGTGAGCCGCATACTCGTTTGCCCCCTCTCCTATAAAAAGGTGAGTGTAAATGAATCAATATAATTAAATGAATTATTAAATATATATTAACTTTAGCCCACAGAGATGACACCGTACATGGGAATGAAGTGATCGTTACCGTGCTGTTTTTAAATGTTTTCAAATTTAATTGTACAACATGTTATATTGTAAATTATTGTTAAATAATAGTCCTGTTATGTTTCTCGCTGGTTCTTTCCAGGACAGAGGTTCATCGGTTTCCGAACCAGTGGTAAAAGCATAAATGATTCTCAGTAAACATTCGTATAAACTATATTGAATAAAAATTATTCTATTCTGTTCTAAAATGATGTAAATAGACTAGCCGATCCAGCAGACGTTGTATGTATTCATGTGCTTTTTATAGGAGAAGTGAAATCATAGATCAATATCTATGATTGCTGGTAAGAAATAACGTCAGGGATTCTCAGAAAGCCAACAGAACATCAGCCAACACGTTGTCCGTAGTGCTACAGAAACACGCGGTTTTATAGACGGGGTGCAATCATAGATTTTGCTACCAGTGTAATTTTTATTGGTTTCGCTGACTTTTCACTACTAGCTTGTCCACCAAGCTTTTAGTCAAGTTGTTCAGAAGTTGCATGATCACTAACCGCAACTCCAACGATTATACTTATAACGCTATAATCTTTATATACACAATTCTACTGAACCTGTCTTTCTTACTCCTTCTATACGGCTGGGACGATATTGATGATTGTTGTATGTTTTTATTAAAAACGTATTCAAATTAACTCGATCGAGAAAGAAACCGTCATTAAATCGTAAGTAATTTTAAATTATAAGCGCACTTGCAGTCATAGCTTTTCACTTTCTATCGATCACTGGTAAGTACTGTCGCCATTAAGCATTTTGTAAAATTAATAAATGTCCTCCAGACCGAATTTCGGTCACGGCGGCCAGTCTCAGCGGAGACTAGCCATCTGCGCAGGACAGGATTATAGTGCCCAAGTGTATGCGCAAGCACAGGTGCACTCTCTATTCCCTCACTCTCATAGTCCGATGGGACGGTAAACCGACACGACCGGAGAGAGATCAGGCGCAGGACCAACGGCTTTACGTGCTTTCCGAGGCACGGGGGTGAAACACCGCCGGATTCCTGACTCCGGGCAGCTACTGAGAATTTCTTGATGGAAAAACTCAATAACTGATTTTTTTTTTTGGCCCGACCCGGGATTCGAACCCGGGACCTCATGATCACCAGTCGCACTACTACAACCACTAGACCAACGAGGCAGTAAAATTAATATAGACTAACTGAACCCTGTACTTTTTTGTAAGCCATACTTTTTTTTAAATCTAAAAAAAATTTGAAAACGTTGTATTGCAGCAACAATAACCATACTAAACTTAATGTATTACTTGCGTGTCTGTACATCGTCAACATTTCCAATCCAGTTGCTAAGTGTAGAGATTACGACAAATTCTCCGAACTCACGAGATCTTCTTCATTATTATAATTCTTGAGAGGATATTTCTTAGTCCATACTAATGTATTTTTTTTTCTTCCTAGATAATAACTCTAGAGTATATATTTTTTAATCTATGCTAAATGCAGATTTTTTTCATAATTTTATTATTTTGTTTAATGGAGTCGTAGGTAAATGTTATCGGTTTCACAATTAGATTATTTTTTTTTTATAGGAGAGGGGGCAAACGAGCATGCGGATCACCTGATGGTAAGTAACTACCGCCGCCCATGAACAACCGCAACAGCAGGGGAATTGCAGATGCGTTGCCGGCCTTTTAAAAAAGAGTAGGCTCTTTTCTTGAAGGTCCCTAAGTCGTATCGGTCCGGAAAAATCGCTGATGGTAATCGATTCTACAAGGAAGGCGTGCGAGGAAGAAAACATCTTCTAAATCGCACAGTGGTGGACCGCCAATCATCCAGATGGTGTGGATGATATCGGGAGTTTTGCCACGATGTGTGTTCGTGAAATTTGGCGGCTGGGATTAATCCGAACAATTCCTCAGAGCACTCCCCGTGGTAGATGCGAAAGAAAATTCAAAGGGATGCAACATCTCTTCGCAGTGCCAATGAATCGAGCCGATCGGAAAGGACTCGGTCGTCGACGATTCGAGCCGCTCTGCGCTGGATGCGGTGACCTGGAAGGAGCTGGCACTGGGGAGCCCCTGGCCAGAGGTGGGAACATTATTCCATATGAGGCCGAACCTGCGCCTTGTAAAGTTGCAGGTGGTGTGCCGGCATGAAATACTGTCTCGCTCTGCTGAGCACGCCAAGTTTTTTAGAGGCCAATTTAGCCTTCTCTTCCAAGTGACCACGAAACTGCACGTCACTCGATATGTCGACTCCGAGGATTCCGACACTAGCTGAGGCAAGAAAGGGAGTGCCTTGAAACTGAGGAGATACGACAAAGGGGTTATTTTATCATTCATGTTGTACAAATATCAAAAAAAAATCGGTAGGTATATTCTAAAATTACTTAAAACGATAATTTTTACCACCGTTATCAAGCATTGAGCAAACAAATTTAAAAATAAAAAACGTACCGACATGGCCACAAGCTCTCTTATATTGTTCTTTTAAAAATATTTTAGCGATCCAGTTTTCGTTTCGTGGGTGTCGTAAGAATCGAGAGAAGGAATTTAAAACTGAAGCTGCAGCATCAATCTCCTAGTAATGTCTAAAAAAAACACTACGGTTGCCAATTCGCTTGCCAAGCGTGACAACTGTTGCTTATATTTTCCCTATGGGGCAATCTATGGGGGAGACCAATAGTCATAAGTGGACTTAGGTCAGTGATAGGCTGTAATGATGTCGATGATGATAAACAGTCCTAACTGCAGTTGTCTCCCTCAGTTATCTAGCTCCATTAAAAAACCTATTCTTCAAATATCTTGCTGCTCCGATATCCTCTTAAAGCTTCTGACTTTTTTTATTTATAGAATAATGGTGACAAACGAGCACAAAATCCACCAGATGGTAAGTGTAAGTACTATCTTCGTTTGCTAATTAAAATGCACATGCGTTGTCAGCCGTGAGGTCTAAGATAGAATTCCTCTTTTCCAGTAAAAAGGGTTTCCAGTTCTCTACACTCACCATACGAAACACAGAAGTATTAAGCTGCTATTTTACGCATAGAATATGTGAGAGCGTGGTTCTTCCCCAGTCAAGCCGACCCATTTGAGCTACAACTATACTATTAATATAAATTTTAGTTGGACTGGTCATCAATAAAAATAAGTGTTACTTATGTTTTAAAAAATCGCTAAGTACACTGTATAAGCTACAATACGAGTATCATAAAGCAATCCGCAATTTCATCGCCGACGGACACACTTAATCGTGCAATAAACCAGTCCCTTCCCTACGTTGTAATGTGAGACGGATTATGTTTCGGTGACCAATGGATCCTGGATGGGTTTGGCAACATTGTTAACGAGTAAAAATAGATGTAATGGCTCTTTAACTTAACGTTCATAATGTTTTATTACAAAGGGCATTAAGGAACATTAAAAAAGTTATAGGCGATAAGCCATGTATTGGCAGTGTAAGAATTCAATACCCCATAGCTTTCTCTGGGTGAGGTAAAAGTTAATAGAGGGAAATGAAACCAGGAGGGGGATAGCAGCGTCTTCTTAATAAAAAAAGAAAAAACTTTAGCCAATGCTGGTATTCTGGCACTGACTTAGCTTAAAAAAAAAACGTTTTTCACACTTATCAGTTACGTCGTGGTAGAGCCACGCTGCTGTCTTTCAAGTTGTGAGTGTAGGTAACTGGATACTCCTTTACTGATAATAAGGCATTCTATCTTAGTATTCAGGAGTGGCAACGCATTTGCACGTGGTAGAGCCATGCTGCAGCTATTTTAGTAGTATAGTCAGCGTAAAATAGCAGCTTATCACTGCTGTGTTTCGTATGGTATGTGTAGAGAACCAGAGTCCTCACGGGTGACAGCGCATCTGCATTTTTAATCATTATTGACGATAGAAGTAGATGTCTATGGATCACAGCAACCACTTACCATCAGGTGGACTGTGTGCTCTTTCGTCCCCCTATCCTATAAAAAACATCATAAACGAGTGATGTAATCTTAGATGTCTATGGGCTACTGTATCCACTTACCATAGGGTGGATTGTGTGCACGTGTATCAAATCAGGTTTTGATTTGATAAATGTGCCATAATTTAAAATTAAATAAAAATAAGCCAAAGCAGGGAAAAATCTACTAGAATAAGCAGCGAACTAGGGAGCCTTTATGAACCCGAGACCGCTTTTATTATTCACATTATCAAGGCATTCTCTTAGTCTTTAGGCTGACTAATCATCTGCAAATTACCATCGGTTACACAAAGTGTAGGTAAAGATACACGGACAAATTTTGTTTATTAATAAGTATAAATTATTCTACTTAAACACATTACATTTATTTTGTGAATATTAAACGGATTATAATTAAATTGCAACCTTACATAATGCCAAATTTTACATGATAATTTAGCATTAAATAATCTAACACAGTGGCTCGAAGCCCATTGTAATCGATGTAAATCCATTCGCTTTCTGCACCAAAAGTACTAGATTTTTCCCTTATAATATGAACGAGGAAATGAAGTTAACGGGTAAACTTATTTTTTTATATATTCTCCTTTAAACGGTAAATTTATAGCAGACTTACGAAAAATCTAGAGAAGAACACATTGTATATTTCAAATGTCTTCGAAACTAAACCGAAACCCAATGCTCAACTTATTGTAAGAACGAGCACTCACGCATACACCTGCATCATCATTTTGCACCTGTAATCATTTTGGTTTTTCAATATGGTTCTTAATTATGTGGTGAGACACAAATATCCGATCCGATCGCAATCACACGAGAAGACCGCACAACATAAGCCCAATTGTTAGTCTGCTGATCGCCTTTATGCAAGCGAAATTGAAAAAGGAGAAGGTACCAGTCAATTAATAACTTTATTCTCGGTGAATCGATTTCGATGAATCTTTTTTTAATTTGATAACTCATAAAATAAATATTTTTATAAATACTTTCCCTGTATAAATTTGATCTAGGTCCGACCAATAGTTTTTGAGATTTCCTTAAGTGTTCTGTCATCTTTCTTTATTGATAGTCTGAATTCAAGGCAAAACGAGTACGGCTTGAAATACTTTACAGTTAAAATTAGCTATAATTAATCACGTTACATGCTATAAAGTTTTTAAATAAAAGGAATAATTCAAAGCGTTGCAAAATTCTAGGTTAGTTGTAAACTTTTCAAGTAGCATGCAGGGCGTGCGGACTGAACCGCACTTGCACGCGATGTACAAATGAGTTATTGGGTTCTTCGTAAAGTCTGTTCAACGCTCGCTACTTTTTGAACAACAATTTTATGTTGGTAATTGCAAAATTTTATTTCTGATTTTTTATCTCTGAATTTGGGGTGATTAAAGGATCTCACATGTTTTATTGTATAGTTTAGTGTAATGTAGACTTATGATTTTAAGTAAACAAAACACTTAAGTAATAATATAATTTAAAAAAAAAATAACTAAAACAGCCATTGATCATGAGGTGTGATGATCATGATAATTATTTCATTTTATTCTGGTGATCCTGATCAGGATACTAGAATAAAGTTATCAAAATTATCATATTGTCATCGGTACTTGACACGAATGCACATTTTAAAGTACATCGACCTTCTACAAGTTGTTGAGAACTACATTTTTATAGAAAACGGGGCAAACGAGCATGTGGCTCACCTGATGGTAAATGACTACTCCTGCCCATGAATAACCGCAACACCAGGGGAATTGCATTACCGGTCTTTTAGAAAGGTGTAGGCTCTTTTCTGGAAGGTCTCTAAGTAGTATCGGTCCGGAAAAATCGCTGATGGTAATTGATTCCACAAGGAAGTTGTGCGAGGGAGAAAATTTCTTCTAAATCGCACAGTGGTGTACCGCCAATCATCCAGATGGTATGGATGTTATCGTGAGTTATGTCGCGATGTGATATGGTGAAATTGAGTGGCTGGAATTAGTCCGAACAATTCCTCAGAGCACTATCCGTGATAGATACGATAAAACACGCAAAGAAATGCAACATCTCTACGCAGCGCCAGTGAATTGAGCCGATTTCTGCGCTGGATGCGGTCAAGTGGAAGGAGCTGGCACTGGCGTGCCCCGGCCCAGAGATGGGAACAACCTGCTACCTCCCATGGCCCCACCACAATCTCGAGAGATGTACGCGGTACTTTTTTAGGGCTCTTTCCCGCGTGCACTTTCTTGACTGTCTACAAGTTCTTTAATCTATTCCTTGTCCCGAATTGTCACTCTCCCTTTTTGGGCTGAACGAACACACAACGCCTTCGGTTCCGGGCAGACTTCTTACTTGTTTTTCCATGGCTTTTCTCCGCGCATGCTAACCATTCGCAAACTCCCGCAGCCGGCCACATCTCTCCTTACCGTCCACGAGGTCCGGGTAGTAAACCGGATTCACTCTTCTACCATTCTGTTAGTCATTAGTTCTGCAGCATATGCTGTAAAAAAGATTAGAAGTCTAACCAATGTTGAAACAGCTAGACTAGTTTACTTCAGCTGCTTCCATAGCATAATGTCGTATGGTATTTTGCTATGGGGACACGCAGCTGACACTGAAATTATATTTGTTTTGCGGAAGAGGGCCATAAGAGCAATTTATGATTTAAAGCCTAAAGAGTCGCTGCGACAAAAATTTAAGGAAATTAATATATTAACTTTGGCCTCTCAATACATTTATGAAAATGTAATGTACGTACACAAAAATAAAAGTAGTTTTATAAAAATAAGTGATATTCATTCTGTAAATACTAGGAACAGACACAAGCTAGTAGTACCAGTTACTCGACTCCATCGAGTCAGTAATTCATTCTTGGGGCGATGTATACGCTTTTACAACAAAATTCCAGAAAATATACAAAGTTTGGCCTGTTCAAAGTTCAAAAACTTTATTAAACTAAGTTTGTATAAAAAGGGTTATTATAATATTAAGGAATTTATGGATGATAATAACCCCTGGAAATGAGGTGATCGCTACCAAGCTATTTCTAATTTGTTGTGTTGTTAATTTGTGTAACATCATGATTGTAAGCTGTTATTTAAAAAAAAAGTCCCGCTGGGTTTCTTGCTGGTTCTTCCCAGGACAGAGGTTTTTTCCGAACCAGTGGTAATTAAACAAAAGAGTGACTTTCAATAAGTATTATTTATAATCTATATTGAATAAAAAAGTTTCTGTTTCTGTTTCTGTTTCTATTCTGTCCATCATCTTACATCTCAGTCATACAACTCGCACTCCCATAGAACGTGATGCCTATCCTCATAACCAATTTCATATCATGCAGCCTCTTTAGAAAACATTCATGCCTACTGAGCATCTGCGAGACTTGATAATCCGGCACGACCCAATTTGCATTGAGCCGCGCCGACACATCCGGGAAGAAGCAGAATAATTCTCTTCCATTCGTCTCATTCTTCCATCTCTCTTGCCATACATTCATGACATCCACCCAAATCTCGCACGTACGCCTGCTCAACTCCCCATTTCCCGCTTCCGCACGCGCAAGATCAATCCCACCAGCACGTGTCACCTCCAAGTCAGACGGAAGGACGCCGGCTAACACTGGAAGTGCCGCAGTGCTGATAATCCTGTAACTCTTAGTCAACAAAACGAGTGAGGAGCTCTGTGATCTGAGCAGTGTCGTACGCACCGTATAATTCCCTACCCAATTGACCCAGACAGCCGCTGTATGAGTTACTATAGGAACATATGTTCCGTTATACAAAACGCGAAGAGCCGGAAAACGAATGCCCTAGGAGGATGCCGACACCCGAGACATCTTGCCGAAGCATCTCCCGGCCCTATCTCCCATGTCCTTCGCATGTTTAATAAAAGACTCACTATTGTCTAGCGTAACGCCCAATACTTTAGTCGACTCTACGCTTTTCATTGAGTTGCTTCCCATCCTTATTACAGGTGGTCGCAAGAATCTGCCCTAGAGAGTCATTGTGCATGATTTTGCGGTGGAAAAGGAGAGACGGTTCTTTTCCCCCCAGGACTCAACCAGCTCCAGTGCAGACTTGGCCGTTGCCTCTATATTAGCCCTAGAGTCCGCCTTAATCAAGAGCATTACATCATCTACATACACAATCATCTTCGCATTGGCAGGGAATGGTAGCCTCAACAAATCATCCAGCAGCAAATTCCATAGGGTCGGTCCTAAGACCGATCCCTGCGAGCAGCCAATGGTCGAGCGTTTTCATTCTACACATTCGCCGACAAAGACACCCGTCTGTTGGTAAAGTCTACTAAATTTCGATAGATGTTGTGTAAGATCCCGCCCTGTTTGGCCTTCAATAGTATCATCGGCCACCATGCATTGCCAAATGCCCCCGATAAATCTAAAAAAACGGCCTGTACATACTTGCGCTGCGACTCGCTCGCAGTATGAAGCACGTCTTGCAGCGCCGTGACAGTGGACTGGCCTGGCGAAAACATGTGCTCGTAGTCTGATATGCCCCTCATTAAGCTCGGGGTACATCTGAGAAAAACCCGTTCTAATATTTTCCCAAAAATGGGAAGGAGCGTAATTGGGCGATACGCCTTGGGGTCAGTCAATGCCCTGCCATTTCCTTTCGGAATCACTACCAGCCGTCCATTCGTCCGTACATCCTGGAAAACTCCCTCTTCCACACACTTACTATACACCCAGTGAAATTCCCTAGGTGCAGCTCTTCACACATTCTTAAACACTTTTGCACTAATCCCGTCCAGTCCCGGAGCAGTGTTGGGCGACGCCCTGACTATACCCTCCAATGGTTGGGGGAACGGCAGCTGATCCAGATGGAGTGAAGGCGACCATAAGACGCACCCGCCCATGAAACTCAGTGTTCTTGGACAAATCATCGTCCGGACACAGAGCCCCTAGCAGGTTCCGCATGGCCTCACTCAACCCTCGCCCCCGAATGTCGCTCCGCGTACTCGATAGAGTTAATGATATTACTCGGAGGACGATACCTCCCGCTATAAATTTGTCCCCATGGGTCAGCATTTCCCATCTCCAAAATTTTCCTAAAATGGGCCAGCTCCGTATTCCCCACCAACTGTCTATATACACTATGGAAACGTTCCATGGCTCATTCCTCAGACCTGCCTCCCTTTTTTCTAGTCTTTTGCCATGCCCTTCTCACATTAAATACTTTCTACCTCATTCTGTCAAGTTCGGGCGTCTATCACTCGTAGCCGACCTCCTGTCTAGGGCGCGCACTCCCCAGGACATCTTCATCACGCAAATCGAACCACAATGTCCGTGAACTGCGCACAAAGACGGTCAGCCCGCTGTCTAACTTTTTAAAGCATTCATTCGTACATGAATAGTTCCACGAAAGAAGCCCCAATGCACCCCCCGATCCCGAAAACGGGCAGGCACCTCCACCAGCCCCCGGAAGCCTCACATGTGGTACTCCTCCAACTTTGTAAATTATGAGCCGATGGTCCCTCGAGCTGACCCAATCCAGGACTCGCCACCCTGTAATCGGGACAGAGGAAAGAGTGAGGTCAATGTTTGACTCACCCATTGCATCTGAAAAGGTGCTCGGTTGGCCTCATGGCCCCTACCTATGAGTTGTTCAGCCTCACTGAATCAGAGTGTCGAGTGCGCGTTGCAATCCACTCCAATTACAACGCGCTTGCCTTTCAAATGGTCAAGTGCGGTCTCTAGATGTTGCAGGTGATGGTCGATATTGTGGCTATATTTAAAATATGCTGAGACGACGTAGAGAGCATACTTTTCCACATGGCACACCACACAATAGGGGTTACTTAGTTGAGGCTGTACAGCAACAGCTATATTAACGTTGGAGACCTTGATACTGACCTGCGGTCCCTCGCCGAACTGCATTAATTTCTGCACCTGCGGCCACTGTTCCTGGACTAGAAAAATATCCAAATCCAGGTCCCTCGCATGTGTTGGAAGCTCCTTGGTAGCCATCTCGCCACGCCCAAAATTGAGCTGTCCTATTGTTAAATAATTTTTAACCGTCATATTGTGTGGTATTGACCGCCCTCTCCTCTGCGTACACCCTAGCCGGGCACGTCTTCGCCATCGTGGCATGGTTCCTTGCGCTCGGCTTGCCAAACCTGCGGTAAGTAGCACAGCAAGTCTCGGTTGACTTGCAGGCCTCTCTGCTGTAGCCCTCTTCATCATATCTGCCACATCTTTCCTCCTTTGCCCTGCATTATTTAGCAGGGTGTCTGTATTGCTGGCATCGCTGGCAGCAGGTGACATCTATGAAATCACAAGGCTCGACCACGTCCTGCCCTATGTACAGTCTGTACCTGGCAGTCAGCACATCCCGCAGCGCAGGGGTGCACTCTATCACCACCGTGGTCCTTCTGCTCTCCTTCCAAGATTTCTTGAATGCGATTTTACACTGCTTCCTCAGCTTCTCCAGGGTCCACTTTTCGTCTTCGCCAAAGTTGTGGTCGTGAAGAGCCGGCAGGATTTCCTCTGACTTCACATCGTCTTCGAAGCCACGCAACGCAACTATTGGCTGGCGCTTTCTAGGCTCTGCAACCCTAAGTGAAGGTGGTGCTGCAGTCCTCAGTTTTTGTGTTGACTCTTGGGACGTGGTCTGGACCACTACCCCAGCATTTCCTGTCTTTCTCAGCTTAGAGACTTGTATGTTGATCTACGAAGGCTTTATTGCCTTTTTTAACTCTGCTTTAGTGTCGTCTGCCGTCCTTAGGTGCTTTTGCTCTTCGGCTGGGTAAAATTCAAGGACCGGACCAGACTTCTCCGGGATTGGCTTCGCAGCAACGCCCATTGGCATCCTTAATACTGCCGCAAATGTTAGACCAGCGGCTGGGGCATGGGCACCGTCTCCTGAGGGTATACTCGCGGCCACCTGGCGTGCCAGCTTCGCTTCTGCTTCCGATCTGTCCACTCGGCTCTGCATAGCGCAAGCTGAGCCTCCATCACATGAACCTGCATCGCCGCTACCATTGCGATCATGTCCTGCCCGATCACCGAAACTTTATTAAATTCTGTTTTATTTAGTTTTGATCCCGGACAAGAGACGATGCCCATAATTGTGTTTACAGCCGCTCTTATGTGCTCTATTATTTCCAAGAGCGTAGCCTTGGAAGCATCAAAGTCCTCCTTCATGGTCTCCAGGTCCTCCTCCTCCAGCGCTAGCCTAATTAGTTCTGCAGGGGCTGCAACTGGGGCCGTAGTCCCTGCTTTCTTCTTTATTTTCCAGAGATGAGAACAGTATTTCATGTGAGGCTGAACTTGCGCTTTGTATAGTTGCAAGCGATGTGCCGGCATGAATTACTGTATCGCTCTACTGAGCACGCCAAGCTTTTTAGAGGCCAATATGGTCTTCCCTTCCAAGTGACCATGAAACTGCACACTATTCGATATGTCGACGACGATGATTCCAATGCTATCTGAGGCAGCAAGATGAGTGCCTTGAAACTGAGAAGAAACGAAAAAGGGGTTCTTTTTAACTGGTAACTTGTGTCTTCTGGGAATTGAACTATACTAGACTTCGCGTCGCCCCCAATCCGATACTTTGTTCAACAAAGACTCGACTTCAGACATAAGTTTGTCCCGATACTCGGCGACGTTTTCCCGAGAAATTAAGGCACGGCCGGTGTATAAGGCATCATCAGTGCTGTTGTCTGCATATCAATGAATGTTACCAGCTTGAAACAAATCATTGATATGCAAAAGAAACAGTGTTTGTTGAGCACGCAGCCTTGTGGAACACCAGCGTTAATAGGCTTAAAATCAGAGCATGCTTCGTCTACTACGACCTGGATGCTCTGATCAGCAAGGAGACTGGTGATCCAATTGCACAATTTCTCGGGAAGCCCATAGAAAGGGAGCTTCGAAAGAAACGCTTTGTGCCAGACCCGATTGAAGGCCTTTGCTATGTCCAAGCTAACGGCCAATGCCTCCTCCTTGGACTCTACTGCCTCTGCCCATCTATGAGTCAGGTAGACCAAAAGATCACCAGCTGATCGACTCCGACGAAAACCGTATTGGCGGTCACTAATCAGCTGCTGATCCTCAAGGTACCTCATGAGCTGGCAGGCCATAGGCGATAGGCCTGTAATATATTAAAAGATTCCGTTATATAGATAAATAAATAGATACACGCAAACCTATTAAATTGCGATATTTATTTTGTCAAGCTTGAAGATATAAATAAATGACTTAGATATTCGTTTTCAGTTCATCTTATTTGCAAGAAATATTTGATCTTAGATTAACGTTATATGCTCCTTATTACAATCAGTGCTGATGAGTAAATTGGTTAAATAAATAAAAAAAAAATAAAGTAAGAAAGGTGTTTATATTAAAGTTAAAGTTACAGTCTATATAATGTTGTCCCACTGCTGAGCACAGGAATCCTCTCATTTCTGAGAGGGTGTTATGGCAAGGAAATATACGCCGCGCTGCCCCAATGCGTGTTGGCGAACGTGAAGTTGTCTTCGAAATATTTTTTTTCTTATATCTTAGACATACAGATCATTCAGACATTTCCTTCTGGGTTGCTTGCGTACAGTGAAATTTACAGCGAGCGCTAACTATTTGAGCTACCATGGCTGCTAGGATGTGTTTAGTAGCAAATAATTAAAAATAAAAATAAAACATTTAATTAAATGTCGGTGGGAGTGAGAGTTTATGTCAGATACACTTTACTAATTATGATTTGAAATACACACCTGCGGCTTATAAGCCTTTAAAATACTTAAAGATATAATCTCAGGTCTTTTAACGACTAGGTCATGCGGCCTAGGTCATAAGACATGTTTATATTTTAATTGCATACATTGCTACTGAAAAATATAAAATATAATAATAATAATGGAATGTCCTTCAGATCCAATTTCGGCCACGGCAACCAATCTCAAGAATAGCCATCTACACTGAACAAGATTATAGACCCCTAGTGTGTGCAGGAGCAATCTCTATTTCCTCACTCTATTAGTCCGAAGGGACAGTAATTCGACACGACTGTAGAGAGATTAGTCGCAGGACTAACTCCTTTACGTCCTCTACGTGGCTGAGAAACATCGCCAAATAGCTGACTCTACTTAACTGAGAATTTTCAACAACTAATTTTGGCTTGATCGGGATTTGAACCCGGGACCTCACCATCAGCAATCGAGGTTACGACCACTAGACCATTGATGCAGTCGGAAATATATCGTAAATATTAATAAAGTAGTAGGCGGTGTAACTACAAAGATCTTTGATAGCACTTTGAACCGTATTTTGACAATCGATGGATCTATTACACACCAAGAAATTACAACACGATAACTCAGTACGAATCCCCAAAGTTTGAAACCACATATTTAAAGGAAGCCGGTAATTTTCGGATCAAATGCTTTTATGAGACTTGGAAAAAATTCGGGCAACGTTATTTATTTATTTATTTATTTATTTACACTTTATTGCACCTTAATTAAAGGATTACAAAGGGCGGACTTAATGCCTTTAGGCATTCTCTCCCAGTCAACCCGGGACGTGTGGAAATTAGGTGATAGGTGACAAAATAAAATGAACAATAGAGTAAATCAAGGAAAAAAAACTACTGATAAACTTAAAAATAAACTAATATTATATATATAAATACAATAAACTTATATACTATAAAATATAATACAGACAATATATTATATTTACATACAAATATATAAGTACATAAATATATACATATTATAAATACAAATAGATATATAACATAAACCTATAAATAGAATAACAACAAAGGTAACCAAATTGACCATACTAACTATCATTAAAGTGCTTGTGAACCAATCTTTTAAAGGCAGTCTTATTAGATGTATTTCTGACGTCATCGGGTAAGGAGTTCCAGAGCAGTGCAGCCTGAATGGTGAAGGATTTACCAACAAAATTAGTAAAATGTAGTGGGATACTTAGTTTATTATTATATGAGGACCGCAGAGTTCTATCATGCGTTGAGGAAATATACTGAAATTTCTCCTTGAGATAAGAAGGAGTGGATGGATCATTTAAGATAGAGAAGAGAACAAGCAAAATTCTAGAGTCACGCCTCTGTTTAATAGTGAGCCATTTAAGGCGAGAGCGATAGTGAGAGATATGATCAAATTTACGAAGATTGAAAATGTATCTGACGCAATTGTTGAGTAGGCGCTCTAGCTTGTTAAGAAGATTTTGGTTTAAATCCGAGTAGCACACATCAGCATAATCAATGATAGGTAGTATAAGTAACTGTACAAGCAAAATTTTAGTCTTAAAGGGGAGAAAATTTTTCAAGCGATGGAGAGAACGTAAAGACCCTGAGACTTTACGGCATGTTTCGGAGATATGAACCCCCCAGGACAGAGTACTATCAATATGGAGACCAAGATTTTTAACTGAGGAAGAGAACGGTATCAGACGATCATTATAATAGATGGGGGGTAGGCTAGCGGCATCTATTTTTGCAAGCATCCTTGAGCTACCCATAATCACCGCTTGGCATTTCGTAGGGTTGACAGATACTCCAAAGCGCATGGACCAATCACGTACTGACTTGAGATTGGAATTCAATTTGTTAATTGCATTGTGGATGTCACAAATGTCAGACTGTACATAAAATTGTAGGTCATCAGTTATTTCTTGTTCATATGTGTGGTTATAAGTGGTTGTTTGAGATCAATGACAATGGTTAGTGAAGGTCTAAATACTTTTAAATAATATGATGTTTTCTTTACGTTTTTCTTTTTTTCTTTTATCCTTAGGTTTTCTTTAATGCCTTTAAATAAGTATAGCATTTTACACACATTTTGCATATAAATAAACGTCAGTGTCGCGCGCCACGATTAATACATGGCGACACTAGTTACCACTAGCGCCCTCTAGTATCGAGTAGCAGAACTAGGAGAGTCAAGAACTATCTAGAAATATCCTGACTTACACCGTGTCGTGGCGCTATAGGAATATTCACTATCTCATTTCATCCAGCGAGCGCCGTAAGAGGCGATAGATAGAAAATTAACCAGGAGATGGGTAGTAGCATCTTCACGACAACAGCTAAATTAAAAATAAAACTGTGGTTGTCAACCCGCTTGCCAAACGTGACAACTATGGCAAATATATCTCCCAGAGGTAATCTATAGGGGAGGCCTATGTTCAGCAGTGGACTTTTGAAAAGCTGTTATGGTAATGGTAAACGTCAATATTCAATTTTTAATAGAATAATGGTAACAAACGAGCACACAGGCCATGATTCCATCTTAGTCGTCAGGGATTAAGATTCCTCGTTTCCAATAAAAAGAGTCTCCGGTTCCCAACACTAACCATACAAAACTTAGCAGAATGAAATTGTTATTTCAGGTATTCTGTGAGAGCATGTTCCTTCCTCGGGGAAGCTTTTGTACTACACTCATAATATTGCTGCAGCGTGGCTCTGCCACGTTGAATAATAATTAACTTTAGATAATATTAATACTTTTCCAGTTCGAGATCAAGTTTGCAACGACGTTTAAGCACATTGCGAACAATTTCGAACTCGGGCTATGGCCTAGGACACCAATCTACGAGTACAAGTAAAACGTTAACATGTAACTGTACGTAAAAATGGCTAGCAAATAAATAAGTATTACAAAATTAAACTATTTTATAACTACAATATAATTAATATTAATTTTCATCCTCAACGTGGCAGAGGCTCTTGCCCAGCTGTCAACTTCTATGGGTTGATGAAAAATAATCTATACAAATAAATAAAATTGACGTGTCTGTTTGTAATGTTAATATAACAGCTTTTTACTAAATGTATATGAAAGTATATACGGTACTAATAACAAAAAAAAAACAATTTTTTATATTTTTGTCTGTCTGTCTGTTTGTTCCGGCTAATCTCCGAAACGGCGGGATCGATTTCGACGAAAAAGTATCATGGTTACGCGCAAATAATTACAACCCTTGAAATCGTAGTAAATTCTACGCAGGCGAAGTCGCGAGGGACGGCTAGTATGTAATAAATGCGCAAATATTATGGATTTCGTTCGTCGCTTCTACCGTAGGTGACGAAACAGGCTACTTCCAAATATGCTCGAAAGATTTGCACCTTTGCTAACTTAACTTATATAAATTTAGTAATAATATGTATAATCTAATTCTTTAATCGTTATACCAATCATGATTCTAACGAAATCTTCCTACGTTTACGAAGGGCTGTTGAAAATCAGAAATCAAATAACGTAATTCACACCGAAAGATTCATAACCATTCATGTTAAAGTAGTTCCCTGTTATTGATATAGGACTGAACACTGACTAGTTTTATCGTGTTTTTAAAGGTCAAGATATATAGTAAATAATATATTGATAATAATTTTACTATTTCATAGTAAAAATAATATTTTATTATAATATTTATTTTTTCAACGTTTATTACAGCCCAGCATAGCTCAACTGCTGATAGGATACTTGTCATACATGGTTTCTCGCCTAACAGACGGGTTGGCAATTGCAGTTTTTTATTAATGTTTTGATAGTTATCGCTTCCCATCTCCTGTCTCGATTTTCTGTACTATTAGGTGAGAGCTTGGAGTATTTTAAAATTACTAATATTAACTTTTTTATCTTTTAGTTTTTCGTTTTATTTCTTCAATTGTCTTGCCTGTCATAAGCGTCGTAAATCCTGTAAAAATATTTTTGTTTTTCATTGTAGCGTAATACATAATAATAAACTTAAAGCTCCATATTTGGGGTTTACAACTTTTTGCTACTCAATAATTTGCACGATATCGGCTGTCAGAGCAGTTTAATTTTGTTTGCATTTTATTTTTTATTTTTGTTAAAATAAAATCCATTTTGCTCTTTCCTTGTGTTTAACCGCTGGCATATGGAGCGGTTTCAGAGACAATGAGACGCACTTAGACGATGTGTGTCACTAATGCTCCAAGTTATTGTGCTAGCTCGGGTGCTGACCTCTCGCAAAGTAATATAATATAATATATATCGCAAACCAGTACGCCACTTAGTAAATATCCCAAATTCAAGTCCATATTTATTCTTTTGTTTTCGCTTAGATTTTTACAATATTCAATGTCTTGATAAGATCGATACACATAGATTAAACTATATTGCTTAGTACCTACAACATATTATTGTATTATTTTACTTTTTACTATAACACACTTATCATCATCATATTTTGCAACTTTACAAGGCGCAGGTTCGGCCTCACATCGAATACTGTTCCGATTTCTGAGCAGGGGCTTCCCAATGCCAGTTTCTTCCACTTGATCGCATCCAGCGCAGAGTGGCTCGAATCGTCGACGACCGAGTTCTTTCACGACTCACTGGCAATGCGAAGAGATGTCTTTAAATATTTTATCGCGTGTATCACATGGAGTGCTCTGAGGAATTGTTCGGACTAATTAAAGACGCTCAATTTCACGATATCACATCGCGATACCATCCATACCATCTGGATGGTTGGCGGTCCACCACTGTGCGATTTAGAAGAAGTTTTCTTCCTTACACAACTTCCTTGTGGAATCGATTACCACGAGCGATTTTTCCGGACCGATACGATTTAGGGACCTTCTAGAAAAGAGCCTACTCCTTTTTCAAAGGCCGGCAACGCATCTGCAATTCCCCTGGTGTTGCAGTTGTTCATGTTTGCCCTCTCTCCTATAAAAAAAATCCACTGGATCAATACTGAAGTAAATAAAAATAAAAACTATTGAGTATAATACCAATACTAGATGTTTTTACAACTTTCAAATACCAGGTATTTGAAAGGGACGAAGAGAGAACGAAGTGTGAAATATGGGTAAATCAGGAATGTCTAGAACAGGTAAATGAAATTGTATACTTGGGGGGTGCTTTCAGCCGGGATGGAAGATGTGATTTAGGTGTGGACAGGCGTGTCGCTGCCGGGAACAAAGTCAATGGTGCCCTGACTGCGTTAGTCAAAAGGCAAGGCGTAGTGAAGAGTGCACGCCTTGCAATACATAACGCAGTGTTGGTACCGACTTTGTTATATGGCAGCGAAACCTGGGTATTCCAGAAGAAGCATAAAAGTAAGTTGAATGCAGTGGAGATGCTATCTCTTCGTAAAATGTGTGGCGTTACCATGGCCGACCGAAAGCGAAACGAAGAGATTCGCAATATGGCAGGTTTGAAGCAGGCGAATGAGTGAAGACCGAATGGTGAAGAAAATATATAGCGCGAAATTAAATATTAAAAGGTGTCGAGGTAGACCGAGACTAACTTTCGAAGACCATGTGAGCAAATTGCTCGAAGAGGGAGGGTCAAGAGTACTCGGATACCTAGACGTGCATGTGTGAAGAAGATAATGAATCTGAAAGAAGCGAAAGAGGTATGTCAGGATAGTGACACTTGGCGATCTGTTCTCTCTTGCTACCCCGTCAGGGATTGTGCGTGAAAATAAGTAAGTAAGTAAGTTTTACTACTTTCAATACTCGTCTTTTTCGATACCCATGGAAAGCAAATAAACGGCTCCGTTAGTTTGAATCACGCACGGGACAAGTATTTGTATGGCCTACAAATTGTTTTTCCGGGTCTAGATATATGTCATTGTGAAGTTGATGTATGTAAACTCCCTCCTCGATACAGGAAAAAATTCGAATGTAGGGGTGACCGACCACAGACGGAGAACGTAAAGAGCCTTATCATCATTCATAGTTAATACAGCTTATCATAGTCCACTGCTGAACAAAAACCTCTTCCAAAGACTGCTTCATATGAGGACATTTGTCATAGTTTTTTTTTACTTTCTGCCGACTTCCAAAAAGGAGACGGTACTCAATTCGACTGTATGTTTTTTTTTATGTGTGTTACCTCATAACTTTGTACTGGGAGAACCAATTTGGATGATTCTTTTTTTATATGAAAGCTGATAGTTTTCGTGTGGTTTTTTTTATAATTAATTAATTTGATTAAGGTCAGACCAATAATTTTTGAGTTATTCTTAAATAACTTATATTGAAGTCGGCTGTACAAAGTATTTAAATTTAAATTATAAATTAAAGTGACTATTGAACTTAAATTCCACCTGTTGGTATGTGGCAACTGCTGCCCATACATGCAACTAACGTCAGAAAAAGGAGGCTACAAATACAATGTCACCTCTGATGACTAAGATGGAATGTCTCACAGCCTGTATTTATACTGGCTCTGTGTATCCTTCAAAACGGAATACTGCAGTGTAACCAGTGCTGTTTGGCGGCAGAAATAGCGCCTAGAAATTTTATCCGAAGAATGAATAATCAGCCTCTCATCATATAATGAACATCATGGTAGAGCCATTCTGCAGTTACATTAGTAGTAAAGTCATAGTTATAGTTTACTCGACCGGGGAAGGACCACGCTCTCACAGAATACCAGCGTAAAATAGCAGCTTAACGCTGCTGTGTTTCGTATGGTGAGTGTAGAGAACCGGAGACCCTTTTTAGTGGAAATAAGGCATTCCATCTTAGTCCTCACGAGTGACAACGCATCTGCATTTTGATTTGTAATCGAGGATAGATGTAGATGCCTATGGGCCGAAGCAATCACTTACCATCAGGTGGACTGTTTGCTCGCTTATCACCTTTATCTCATAAAAAAAAAATAAAGAAACAAGTACATGGTATGAGGATGTCGATGGTTGAATAAGATGAATTCTATGTGTATGGTCTAAAGCTGATCTAACTAAAACATGAAAAATGATTACATTAAAAAAAGTGTGTGCGTACTTAATTACGCACGTAAGAAGTTATACTTCTTTAGTCTATCAAAAGAAAATTCAGAGACAATTACCCACTGAAGTTGTCGCTTTTAGGTGACAGTGTGCGCGCGTATCGTAACAACTTCATGGTGTCGTTTTTGGTGTCTGTGTGCGCGCGTCATAAAATAAAGTATAACTTCAAAAGGTCACATTCAACTATGGAAATAAAACCATTCAAATTTTTTATGTGTGTTTTAGTTCCTTGTAGTGTTATGCTACTTACATATCATTTTACACTATTTTAAAATCATTTTTTCATTCTGTTTTGATTTTCTGCATTCACCTCAAAACTGGATATTTTGTATCACCTTTATTTCCGTAGCATCCTGTAACGTTTTTAAACCATAAGAACACAATAACAAATCATTTTCACTTTGTATTTTCACGCTATTAGCATTTTTTAATTTGGTGTCGATGGAGTCTGCCTTTTCCGATCTTTTATTTAGTTCTCCGTAACTCTGCAATTTCGGGCTTTGTGCGCGCTGGTGCGCTACCTTTTTTCCTATAGCAATAATATCTCATTTTTCACTCAAATCTTGCCGTTTCTCTATTACGAGCCTAAAACCAAAATTTGACATGTTTTGACATCGTTGTTTATCTGGTTGTCATGACAAATTTTATTTAAATTCGCTACCGGTGTGTTGTTTCTACTTCGATAATTCCACATAAATACTCTTTCCTCTTGGCCATTTACAAAAACCTTGCGTTTAATTTAAATAATTTTCCTTTCTCTCTAAAAAGGTATAAAAGCCGAACAATCGGTCAAGAAACTAAGTCTCGCTTCGGTTCTCAAATTCGAAGCATCTCCTAAAGGCCTTATCCCAGGGCCGCACTGCCCCGGGATCCTGCAAGCCTCTGTCCTGCCTGAATTCGCCGGATCCTGCAAGCCTCTGTCCTGCCTGAAGTCGCCGGATCCTGCAAGCCTCTGTCCTGCCTGAAGTCGCCGGATCCTACAAACCTCTGTCCTGCCTGAAGTCGCCAGATCCTGCAGGCCTCGGTCCTGCCTGAAGTCGCTGGGATCCTGCAAGCCTCTGTCTTGCCTGAAGTCGCCGGATCTTGCAAACCTCTGCATTCACCTGAAGTCGTCGCCTAGACACGCCCACGTCTTCACCTACGCTGTGCGTACTCGCTCCAGGCGCTGCGAGCGCTTATTCCAGGCGCTGTGGGCCTACCACCAGCACAGCCTGTGTATAATCTGTGGGCAGCGAATACCACCACCAAAAGCGGTGTACCACTTGGATCTTCGGCCTCAGCTTCAATACTCATCATTTTTATTATCTTTTTTTTAGAAATAATTGTAAATCACGTCACCCATCTTCACCCTCATACATCAATTTTTTTATAAATCTGTAAACTCTTTTTTATATTTTAAATAGATTATTTGTTTTGCCCTATTTTTGTTGTTTTGTTGTTGCTAGGTTAGGTTCTTTTTTTGTTTTTAATTGTCGCTTCACGAAATTTTGGCGCCCAACGTAAAAGTTCTCTTTCTCTCTTAATTTCTTAACTCTTTATTTATTCATCCTTTTCATATCTTCCAAATTCTAAAACAAAACTTCATCTAGTTTTTCAACTTATCTGGATTATATTTAGGCCTACATTTAACACTTCACTTAGATTCATCACTTTAATATTTTTATTCTAGGTAACTTAAAGAGGTATAATTTTTAATTAAATTTTTATTTCTTAAACTTAACTTTGCAAATTTGACGCTATTACTAAACAATTCGAATCCTTGACTCCACCTTCAACTGAAAATGACTCTCCATCACTTGACCCTCCTGTTGACCCGACTGTCATGGATCCCCCTTTTGTTTCTCAAACTTCACCATCATTCTCATCTTCACCATCATTTTCACCTTATTATTTTTATTTCTTTTAATTTGTTTGTTTGTTTGGTGATCCAGTGTTCTTCAACACATCTTGCTTTAGGACCTCGACCTACGAAACACAGCAGTGTTATGTTGCTATTTTACGCTGGTATTCTGTGAGAGCGTGGTTCTTCCCCAGTCGAGCCGACCCATTCGTGTTACAACTATACTACTAATATAACTGCAGCACGTTGTTTGTTTCTAGTTAAACAAATAATGAGGAAGCATAAAAATAAGCAGTCTTTAGTTTACGAACACTGGTGTCAAATAAATCTATGTCTAATTGTTGTGGCATAGTAATAAAAATGTGCATGTCCTTATTAATACGGAATTTTGTAGAGGGAAAATTGTGGTTGCCATGGCATTATAGCCCCTTTAATTAAAGGTACGTAGAAACGACCCCTATTCCCCGGCGGCCCCGCTATTCCTGGCTACGGTGGTGACCATGGTAAAGGCGGGAAAGGAGGTGCTAAGAATCTCCGGTGGAGGTTCGGTTGCCACCTAAGACGACTCAACCTGGCAAAATATAACTCACACACACTGAGGACTGACGAGAAGATCCTGGAGCTGAAAGAAGAGATAGACAAGTTGCGCTGGAATATTATAGGATTATCCGAGATCCGAAAATGGTGGGAGAACACGGTTATCCTCTAATCAGGCAACTTGAGACGGTCACCGAGAGGGAGGTCATCTGTCCCAAGGAGATGTCGGATTTGTCGTTCACAAGTGTCTCGTTAACAACGTAGTAAAGATTGTGAGTATGTCAACGAGAGTAGTCTACCTTATACTCATAATCACCAAACAGTATTCGTTGAAGGTCATAAATGTTTACACACCAACCTTGGCACATCCCACTGAGGAGGTGAAGGAAATGTATAAGGATATATCTAGAGCCATGCATTCCTACAAAACTCACTATACGGTGTTAATTGTAGACTTCAACGCAAAACTAGACATAAAAGAGAACGGTGAGCTAAAGGTAGGGAAATTCGGAAAAGTGCAACGGAACCCGCAGAAAAAGGGACTCTTTATGATGAAGTTTTTCTTCCAGAAGTGGTCCCACAACAAGTGGTCGAGCCCTGACGGATCTACAAAAATGAGATTGACTTCCTTATATACATATATAACTAGGCGGCAACTGTTCGGTGATGTCTCAGTGACCGTGAGGGTGAAAACTGATAGCGATCACCGAATGGTTAGAGGCACACTGAACGTAAACGTTAATTTGGAGAAGTCTTGTCTAATGAAGTCAACGCTCTGCTCTCCTCGTGCTCTAATCCAAAGTCGCAATACCTTTCAGCTCGAGCAGCAACGCCTAGGAGATTGCAATATAGTGGACGATATGAATGACAAGCACGTGGAAACTGTCCATGCGGTCGGAGCTAAGTTCTGCAAGACCCGCCGCAGAAAAACACAAAAACTCTCCGATCACATGGTTACAAGGGAGATGAAAAAGCAGTTTTTGCTATATTTGACAGCATACAGGCAATTAACCAGACAGATCTCCAAACGCATGCGGTGGGACTTACGCAACTGCAACACAGCTCGTATTGAAGAAGCGATCGAGAGGAACCAGGCTCCAAAGTCTTTTCTAGAGATCTGTCTGTAAGAAGTCTCAAGCTGAAGACCGAGTCTGGCAGTGTTATTTTTGGGACACCTGAGACTTTGGGTAAGATTGAGAGGTTCTATGGGCAGCTGTATACATCATCGTTGGGTCTATACTCAAGTGTGAGTAACGATCCAAGAGCAAGTCTTATCCGACCCTCTTCCGATAATATTCCGGACTTCAGTCTGAGTGAGGTTAGAATGGCTCTCCAGCACCTTAAAACGGCAGGGCCCTTGGCGAGGATGGAATTACAGCGGATTTTCTGAAAGTGGGTGAAAAACTGGTATTTAAAGTCCTTCAGAAGCTATTTAATTCCGTCCTCCATGGTAGCACTGCACCGGAGGCGTGGAGCAGAAGTGCCGTGGTCTTGTACTTCAAGAGCAGGTAGCTCAAGACCGTGCTTTGTGGCATTCCTTGGGTAGGTCTTTGTTTTGCAGTGGACTTGTGAAGTGCTGTAATTATGATGATGGGCATGTTCTCAAAATGTTTTAATATCATTTATACATGCAGCTAACGTGCCAAATCATTACTGAAAATCACAATAAGCAATTTTAATTACCTCTATAATTATAAAATATTCTATTTCTTGACTGAAGATCTTTACTAATATTTCAATTAAAGCATCTTTTCATTCTTTTTGATCTTGATAATCGCTAAACTTGGAAAGAATCTTATAAAATAAGACAAGCGCCTAGGTCCCAAGCTTGCAACTATACTTAACAAATTACTTCAGAACAGACATTCTTCTCTACGCAGTCGTAAAACAAGTTTATCGTTTTATTCTAGCGTGGCCAAGGAAAAATCAAACGTCCTTATTTCATTTAATAGAAAACTGGATAACTGTACCTTGTTGTATACAACAGATAAATATCATATACCGAAAAAGTTTTGACTATAGTACTTTTACATACAAATACTCTTACATAAAAATAAAAAATAAAAGATATATATATATATATATATATTCGTACTACAACTAAACTAATATATATATATAGCTCCAGCATGGCTCTACCACGCATAACGTGTTTATGTTATGTTGTGTTATGTTTATATATATATTTCCAAACTGGTTTCTGGTTAACGGCTCGAAAGATTCGGAAAAATTATGTACTTAGATTAATGCTCGAGAAAATTATATCATTTTTTTATCACTGAGCAAAGATCGGTCATACAGCAGTATTAAGGTGCCATTTAAAGCTGGTATTCTGTGATGGTTCTCCTCTGGTCGAAGCAATCCGTTCGTCCTGCGTCCATAATACCGCTGCAGCGTTTCTCTACATTGTATAACGTTCATTATTTTATTTATTTATTTATTCATTAAAGTCAATGTCAAAATATTTTTATTTTAACTTGGCCTCTACAAAGTACTTTTTGAAAGTTATGAAAGCTACGCCATGTTTCTACGCAAATCTTATTTAATAAAATTACAAAGGGCTATTGTAATACCTATTTGTATTCTCTGCCAATCAATCCTGGGTGTGGCAAGAATCAATAAAAAGTGCAATTACATTAGTTATGTCAAATTGTTTAATAAAATATTTATTTTAAACTCCTGGTTTTTATACGCACTAACTAATAATACCAAAAAACTTTATGGCACACATACACACACATATACAGACGCATACACACGAGCGTGCGCGCACACATAAAAAAAATTGTAAGTCGTAGGACTGCATGTCAAAACTTCTTAGCTTCACAAACAAATATATAAACCATGTACCAAGAGGGGTGAATCATCGGTGGCTGGGGGATAGAGGATCTCAGTACCTATCTATTTGACCCCCTTGTATGTTATGCGATATTCAGTCGTTCCAAAGTTATTTGGACTTTGCTAAAATTTTGTGGCGGGTGGAAGGAAAAGGGGAGATCTCCCGCCGGGAAAGGTGTTCTGCCCGGGGAGCGGCCAACGCTCCGATTGGTAGTTCGGAGCTATTCTATATATGCTGCTTTAACTTCGGAAATTTGTTAATACGATTTAGGCTTCGATGTGTTTCGCTTGTGGTGCGACAACAGAGCCGCCACAATTTTAACCTTAATCAGATTTTAGCCTGAACTTCGCAATTGCAGGAAAAGTATTAGCTCTGCGACCGTTTTTTTTTTTTCAAACAATATAAACGGAGGGCCTTTTGACACCAATCAGTCTTAGATTTATACACATCCAAATAAACATTTTTTTTTCAAACTCTAATGCTTACATTAATTTTCTACGGTTCTAAAAAAATATATAACGGAGTATTTTGTTCTCTAATAAATATTAAATACTTATAGGCTTTTATGAAGAATTAACCCTGATAATTTAATTTTGCTAATACAAGGGTATCATGTTTAAAAACGTACTTAAATAGTCCATGTGCCAACAATCGACATTTTTTAAATGCATCAACTTCTAACACTTAAATAAGCCAAAAATAATTCCCGGAAAGATATAGTGCTCAACCCGTTTACGAACACGGAGAATAACAAGTTTATTGCCTTCAAGTTTAAGTTGACACGGTAATGCGATTTCATGAGGTTCGCGAAACGGGCGCCATCCATTTGCGTCATACCGTTCCGAGTGCTTTATGTCAAATTGATGTAATGGTAACTTATTTACTGTACAGGAATACGTAAACAACTTTGTTGATCAGCGTAATATTAAATATTTAAACGATATGCGTTTACATTTCATGTCACGTAATCAAATCCCACGGCGTGAAATGTTAAAATTATGTATATTACATCGGTGTATCTGAACGCGCATTAAGGAAAAATATACATTATTAATCCATTATTTTTACGAGTAAGATAGGTGCGAGTGCCGCATCGTCACAACTCAACTGACTACCATCACGCTACATTCCACAAACGCGTATCCGGTGTAGGCTAGGCAAGCTCACTCGGAGCGGCCACCTCAGGCCAGCCCTTCACCTCAGACCAGCTAAGTGAGTTTTTCTTTGTTCACCGTGGGTGACCAAGCTACAGCTACTAAGCCCCGCCCGCCACGACAAGGCCTCTGTCACTGTCGGTCACCGGTTTGTGTATTTTTTTTTTATTGTATAAGGGTGACAAACGAACACACAGTTCCCCCGATGATAAGTGGATGCTTTGGCCCATAAACATGTATTTGATTAAGGATCAAAATACAGATGCATTGTCACCCCTGAAGAATAAGATATGTTTCCAATAAAAAGTGTCTCCAGTTCTCTACACTCATCATACAAAATACAGCAACGTTAAACTACTATGTTACGGTGGTGTTCTGTGAAAGCATAATCCTTCCCCGTTCGAGCAGTTTCATTCGTGCTATAATCATTACCTAGTCAGGTCATAAGTATTGTCACACAGTAAAAACTTTTCTTTTAGAATGCTGGCCACAAAAAAGTTTATTAAATTCGAATTTCGAATTGTTCATGAAAATAAAACTGTATACTTTTTAGAATTTTACTCATTTTTAAATATGGAATGGACGCTTAAAGAAGACCGTGTTGCAGTTATTACGTTGCATCGTTGCGGTTACGCGCCAATTCAAATTTTTGACATACTGAAAAATATGAATATATCCAAAAGATTCGTTTATCGTACCATCAAACGATACAATGAACACTCTAGTGTAGATGACAGGTCAAGAAGTGGTCGCCCTCGGTCTGTTAGGACTCCAGCAGTGATAAAAGCTGTGAAGGCGCCAATTCAAAGAAATCCGAAACGTAAGCAGAAACTGTTGGCCCTTCAGATGGGGTTAAGCAGAACCACGGTGAAAAGGGTGTTAAATGAAGACTTAGGGCTTCAGGCATATCGAAGAAAAACAGGACATCGTTTGAATGCTCGTCTAATGGACCTGAGACTGAAGAGATGACGCGCTTTGTTGAAGCGGTACGCGGGAAAAAAATATAGGGAAATTCTTTTTTCGGATGAAAACATTTTTACCGTAGAAGAGAGCTACAACAAACAAAATGATAAGGTGTACGCACACAGTAGTGAAGAAGCGAGCAACCGTATTCCGCGTGTCCAACGAGGTTATTTTCCATCCTCGCTCATGGTATGGTTGGGAGTTTCTTATTGGGGCTTAACAGAGGTACATTTTTGTGAGAAAGGTGTAAAAACGAATGCAGTTGTGTATCAAAATACAGTCCTGACGAACTTTGTCGAACCTGTTTCTCATACCATGTTCAATAACAGGCACTGGGTTTTCCAACAAGATTCGGCGCCAGCTCATAGAGCGAAGAGCACACAAGACTGGCTGGCGGCGCGTGAAATCGACTTCATCCGGCACGAAGACAGGCCCTCCTCCAGTCCAGATTTGAATCCGTTAGATTACAAGATATGGCAACACTTGGAGGAAAAGGCGTGCTCAAAGCCTCATCCCAATTTGGAGTCACTCAAGATATCCCTGATTAAGGCAGCCGCCGATATTGACATGGACCTCGTTCGTGCTGCGATAGACGACTGGCCGCGCAGATTGAAGGCCTGTATTCAAAATCGCGGAGGTCATTTTGAATAAACTT
Source organism: Parnassius mnemosyne (assembly GCA_963668995.1). Classification (NCBI taxonomy): domain Eukaryota; kingdom Metazoa; phylum Arthropoda; class Insecta; order Lepidoptera; family Papilionidae; genus Parnassius; species Parnassius mnemosyne. Next base: position 3,963,867 of record CAVLGL010000001.1, on the reverse strand, counting down.
TAGTGTCATACGAATCTATGTTTTGTTAAGTTCATTTTGGTATATAAATGGTAACATAATGAATAAACTTGTTTCAATTACTTTATATTAAACATGTGACAGAATTTATGACCTGACTAGGTATATAGCTGCATCGTGGCCCTACCACGTGAGTATGACTATAATAGTAATATAATAAAATAATAATGAAAAAAATAACAGTAAGGCGTTTTAAGCCTGGCGTAAAAGAGCTGATTATACCGCCTTCTGTCTTAAGCTACAAGATCATTCTAGGTTCGACTAATGGATATCCATTAGTCGAACCTTCCGATACCCAAATAATGAACCGGAACGATTAAGCCGTCACTACACGGCAGAAATCTAAAATATCTACTCTAATCAAAATCAATACAGTTTCGACATAAATAAAACGAATTTATGTTGAATTTCGCTGATTGTGTTGCAAACGGTCCAGGCAGTTAATTCCGTCGCTGATTGTACTAAGCTTCGTTTTGTGTTTTTTGCTGTCGTCTGCGTTATAGTATTACATAATTCTAAAAACCAACCTTTTGCATATTCAAACTTATTTTGAAGTATTTCATTATATTCTTTAACCAGAAGTAACTGTAACTATAACTTTAAGAAAAAAATGAAATGCTGCCGAAGTGCAATAATTAGTGTGCAGAAAGGTAAACATCTCAATTTACCCAATTGCCGTGGTGGTTTCCGAAAAAGTCTCCCCCCTTCGTAGTGTGCTGCTGCGCTTCTGAAAGGGCAAAACCGAAAATAGATTCAGACACTACTTTGCGAATCTTAGCTAAAAATCTTCTTAATATCTTTCATTTATCACGCAGAGAAACAGAACTCCTTTTCATTTAGAACCAGAGTAACCGACATAGCCCAACGGATTAGTAGGCTGAAGTGGCAATGGGCCGGCCATATAGCTCGAATAACCGACAACCGATGGGGAAGAAAGGTTCTCGAGTGGCAGCCTCGTACCGGAAGGCGAAGTGTAGGGCGTCCCCCCACGAGATGGAGTGACGACCTGGTAAGACATGCAGGAAGTCGATGGATGCAGGTGGCTCAGGACCGTGCTTTGTGGCATTCTTTGGGGGAGGCCTATGTTCAGCAGTGGACTTGTGAAGGGCTGTAATGATGATGATGATGATCTTTCATTTTTAATTTATTAAATTACAGTGTCATCATTACAGCCCTTCACAAGTCCACTGCTGAACATAGGCCTCCCCCAAGGAATGCCACAAAGCACGGTCATGAGCCACCTGCATCCATCGACTTCCTGCATATCTTACCAGGTCGTCACTCCATATAGTGGGGGGATGCCCTACACTTCGCCTGCCGCTACGAGGCTGCCACTCAAGAAACTTTTTTCCCCATCTTATGTCGATTCTTCGAGCTATGTAGCCGGCCCATTGCCACTACAGCTTACTAATCCGTTCGGGTCTGTCGGTCAGTCTAGTTCTACTGCGGATATCCTCATTTCTAAGTTTATCACGCAGAGAAACTCCGAGCATAGCCCTCTCCATAGCTCGCTGAGCGACCTTGAGCTTCCTCATCCGGCCAGCAATGAAGGACCACGTCTCAGTTCCATAGGTCATCACTGGCAACACGCACTGGTTGTACAGTCTCGTTTTCAAATTTTGAGATAAACCTGACGAGAAGATGTGCCGTAATTTCTCGAACGCTGCCCAACCGATTTGAAACCGTCGATTGACCTCTCTTTCGAAGTTGGACTTACCTAGTCGGACTATTTGTTCCAGGTAAACACACTAGTTGAGCTTTGTGCTCCCAACAACTACTGCCATAGGTGTGATATGGACATTAAACATGATCTTTGTTTTGTCCACGTACATCTTAAAACCTATCCGTTGGGAGACACTATTGCGGTCATTGAGCATAGTACTTAAGTCCTCCAATAATTCTGCCATAAGGACAGGACTATATCACCGGCAAATCGAAGGTAAAAAATAAATCTTTTCCAGTCCAGAAGCTTGAAAACGTCTTCCAATGTAGCGGTGAAAAGTTTCGGGGATATGACGTCACCCTGTCTTACACCTCTCTGCAATTGGATAGTTTTCGTACTCTGGTTCTGTACTCGGATAGCCATCGTAACCCTACTGTACAAGCACTTCAGCACTTCCATATACCGACAGTCAACTTGGCACCGCTGAAGGGACTGCAGCACCGCCCAAATTTCGACGGAATCAAAGGCTTTCTCATAGTCCACATACGCCAGACATATTGGCAAATCGCACTCCTCGGACTTCTGCACAATTTGCCGAAGGGTATGTATCTGGTCTATGGTGCTAAAGCCTTTTCGGAAACCGGCTTGTTCGGGAAGCTGTAAGTCGTCAAGTCTATGCTCGAGACTATTCGTTATGACTCTCGAAACCAGCACGTAGACGCGGCTCAGAAGGAAAATCGGTCTATAGTTCTTCAAGAGCGCGTTGTCACCTTTCTTAAAGAACAAGACCACCGCACTTCTGCTCCACGTCTCCGGTGTAATGCCACCATGGAGGTCGGAATTAAAGAGATCCTGAAGGACTTCAAGTACCGGTCTTACACCCGATTTCAGAAGCTCCGCTGTAATTCCATCCTCGCCTGGGGCCTTGCCGTTTTTAAGGTGCTGGAGAGCCATTCTAATCTCGCTTAGACTGACGTCCGGGATATAATCGAATTGCCAGTGTATTTACACAGAATTACACTCAGGCAATATAAAGTTTGCTACCGACGTTTAGAAACAAACGTATATAGTAGTTAATATAAGTTAATGTACGCTGTAAATTTCATCAAATAAGTTTCATTTAAATGTTATTTATTGTTGTTCTCATTTAAATGTAATTTTAGTGTAAGTGTAAACATAAATCATTATGGTTTCAAAATGTTGTAAATTAAAATTAAAAAAAAGCATGACGTTTGTACGGAGATATTTCGTGACGCCTCTTCAATGTCTCTTGTGACTTAAAAGCTGATAGATACTTCATTCAATGTAACCCAATACAACCAGGAAATTCAATCCTTTATCTAGACAGAGTACCAACAAACAGCGGCGAAATACCGAGTATTTTGCACTTAAAACAAGATTTTTGGTTTTGTGTGTATAATTTGGTAAATTATGTTTTTTATTTTAATTCGTAAAATATAAAATAATAATTATTATTAAAAAATCAAAAGCAAGTAATTAAGAAATTTATTTATCACTAAATTAAATAAATTTGTTTAAAAAAACTTAAGCAACACGCAATGATCATAAGGTGTGATTGGCATTTTAGCCTGAGTATTTTATTTCTTATTTTATTATATTTAGATGAATCTATATATATTCGAATTAATGGTTCTAATGGTCTGTTTGTAGCATATCTATAGAACTGATGTAAGATATTTTTCGCAACAGTTTTAAGCCCCTTGTGATTAATTTTGTATCTCAGTATTACATTATATCGTGTCCAACAAGATGGTGATAGTGTATCAGCCTGAGTATTTTCCTTTTCCTATTTTCCCAATAATGTCCCAAATCACGTGCATATCTAAAGTGGCAATACTTTTGGCCATTGACTATGATAAATAGCGACTGCCCAATTAAATGCTCAAAAGACGAATTGAACACGAAATTAAGAAAATATATTAAATATCTCACTTCAATTTCTCAACGTATCTCCATATATATCTCAAACTATATTTATTGATTTGAAATACCTATTTATTATTTCATAATATACGAATGACGAGGTTATGTTATTGAAGGTTAATAGTGGATTTTCATTGATAACTAATTATACTTGTTATTAAATATTTCGATACACAGTGAATCTGATTTCATTAATAAGTGATTTTTTTAGATTTTTACACGTACCTTCGAAACAAGGCGATTCTTATTTACTTTTAATCGGTTTGCTCCATTTTGAATATCTTCTTTTTCCAAAGTAAGTCAATATTACCACGCAGGTATGTAATAAATACAGTTATATATAATAAAGACAGTGGTTTTGGATACAAAACATTTAATATTACACTAAACATGTTTGATTTGTATAACAACATTCATAAAAACACACCGTTACGGCTGGCACCAAAAAGCGTAATGACATTGCATTTGACGGACTGGTAGATATAGTGTTGTGCATACGTTCTGCAGTTCCAATTTTTTTTTGTAGGAGCTTGGGTAACTGTGATAAACTGATGTAAAATACGACGTAGGTACTACAAGTTGTAAAGAACGTCTCGGACAAGGAGACAGTATAAAAATAGTAGAATAATATCACAATGTTTATATTAAGATTAGTTTCACGATATATTCTTACTATAAACAATGACCATAAATGTTTAAATGTAGGTTTATATTACAGGATTCTTCATTCAATACAATAACACGGTCCTTGTACGGTGTACACATGTTTAAGCTCACGTTACTTTGTTTATATCTTATGTATACCTATACCACAAATAAACTCTTCTAAATACAATAGTGACTAATGGATTACTGTTTATTTAATACACGCAATATTTCAGAAATATGAGTATTAATAAAGAGTTTGTCATTTCTTTTATTGAATTTTTTTATATAGGTATATAGGATAAGGGTGACAAACGAGCACACAGTCCACCTGATGGTAAGTGGTTGCTGGGGCCCATAGACATCTACATCTATCCTCTATTACAAATCAAAATGTAGATGCGTTGTGAGGACTAAGATGGAATGCCTTATTTCCAGTAAAAAGGGCCTCCGGCCACCTGCACTCATCAGGCGAAATGCAGAGGTAAACCTCTACTTCACGCTGATTTTCTGTGAGGTCGTGTTACCACCCCGGTTCGAGCCGGCCCATCAGTGCGACAGCAAAATCTGCCGCGTGGCTCTACCACTGTAAAATTTAAAATTACCTAAGGGTGAAAATCGAGCACACAGGCCACCTGATAGTAAGTAGATAATGTGGCCCATAGACATTCATCCTAGATTAAGAATCAAAATGCAGATGCATTGTCACCCTAGAGGACTAAGATGGAATTTTAGTCCTCTGGGGTGACAATGCATCTGCTCCTTTTTGCCTCAGTTGAAATAAAAAGGGTATCCAGTTCTCTATATTAACCATATGAAACATATTTAGTATTAATATACTATTTAACTCTGCTATTCTGTGAGAGTGATCCTTTCCCAGTCGAGCAGCTCATTCATGTTGCAACTATATTGTTTTTTTTTTATATAGAAAAGGCGGTAAACAAATATGCAAATCACTTGATGACTGGCACTATAGCAGCAGCATGGCTCTACCATGTATAAAAAGTGAATGCTCTAGCCCAGTTCATACACATTTACATCTAATCTCAATTAATTTAATTATACCTAAACAGCAGACATATTTAATAAATAATATTTTTCGCTATGCCAAAATTTTCAAACACAAAATATCTAAAATTTACATGATAACTGGCTAAAAAGCAAATGCGAGAATATTTTGTATGCAGTGTTCATAAAATTGTAAACCGGGCTATGTTGTTATTCTTTTAATTTATTCTGAACATGGCCGAGCATGTTTGTTATAAGCAATAGAAATTCGTTGCTGCAGTTTTAAAAACGTAAAAAAAAGACAAAATTAAATTTAAAACCCGGTTTTTATTTACGTGGTTCTGTTATGGTTCCAGTACGAATAGCTCGGCTGTACCGTGGAAGGACCACGCTCTCACAGAATACCAGCGTGAAATAAAAGCTGATGTGTTTCGTATGGTAAGTGTAGGGAGTGTAGAGAACCGAAGACCCATTATCTGATATCGAGGCATTCCATCTTAGTCCCTTAGAGTGTCAAACCAAATATTTAGATTTTAATAGAGGAAATATAATGTCTACATGTCATAGCATCCACATACCATTAGGTGGACTGTGTGCTCCGTATTTGCCACAGGTTTGAATCCTGCATGGAACAAATTTTTGTATATTAACTAGTTAAGGTTTCAGTGTTTCTCTTTACCCCCTATCCTTTTAGCAATTTTAGTGGTAAATACGGTAATGGAACTCAAGGTTCCCGTTACAATGAATATTAAAGCAAGCGACTAAGCTCTGAGCTACCAAAGATCTTGTTAATATTTTTCTATTTGTTTGACTGCTGTTGCTGTTGCTGTTGGTCTTGCGCCTGATTTCTCTCCGGTCGTGTCGGATTACCGTCCCATCGGACTATAAGAGATATAGGAAATAGAGAGTGCACCCGTGCTTGCACATACACTCAGGCATCATAACCTTGTCCTGCGCCTATGGCTGGTCTCTGTTGAGACTAGCCACCGTGACCGAAATGCGGTCTGGAGGACGTTATTAATACATGATTGGAAATTATCTACATTCATGTTTTGTACTAAGTTTAGGGGCTGTGTAATGTCACCGAGCGCTAAGCCTCCGTTCATATTAAACTGTAGCCAATAATAACAGGTATATTAAGAAACAAGCGGTATCCATGTTTAATATTCACGGACGGCCTCGGTCGGTTACTATGCGAATAGCGCAATAGATCCGGTGCTGTAATTATAAATGCCCGGCATAATTCCTGGAGCTACGCAACGTTCAGCAATTATGAAAGCAAGCGGACGTTCCAAATGCACCAATAAAGCAGCCCGGCTCCACTGTGACTGCAATTTCGAAGCAAGCCTCTCTCAGGCCTCTAGCATGCAATGCTTTGTTTCTCTAAACTGTGAATAATATGAAACAGGTGGGAGTTGAACAGTATCACATGCGAGTACACGATCTGGAAATTTATAAGCCGTTTTATGGATACAGATGACACAATTTGAATACATTTCCATTATCTATAACAATGCTAGGCTTAGATATAGGATGTTTACTTGTTTATGTTTAGTTCTTAAATTATTATCAATTGGCTGTGTGGGATCGATTTTAAAACATACCAAGCTGAAAAAAAATGGTATCTTTACAAATTATGCATTTTTGGCCGTGATTACAAAGGGGAGATCTCTCGGCGGGAAAATTATGAGTATATACCTATTCTATATATACCGGAGTACTTCGGAACTTTGATAACGTAATTTAACTCTCGGTGTATTTATGGTTGTGGCACATCGACGGCGCCGTCACAAGCGCTGGCGCAGGTGCCATCCTCCACAGATATATAAAATTTGAAGTAGGTGTTCTGTAAAATTATAAGGAAAACTGGAATTGTGATGTATTCGATTTCCTATTCCCTTGACCTCCACGTGACGAACTCGGGGGATCTGTTAACAGGTAGAGATGAACAAAAACTTCTGTATATACTAGTAGAACGGCAATTCAGAACAAAAACTGTGTCACCGCTGTGAATATTCTCCGAAAGTCAGCACTATTGACGAAGTGGGTACATAAATAATGACACCGTTTTCTAAAATCAGTGTTAGATTATCGAAAATAACGTTCACGGTTCACAAAATAAAGAAATAGTCGTCTCGCTCGCTCGCAATAGACTAAAAAAGTTACTGAAAAATAGTCCCTAACTTAGTGCGCTATAGTTTAGTATAGAATTACTCGTCTTTTAGTATAGATAGTATAGATAGTCTTTGGAGATGATAGAAAAGTGCTAGGTTGTAGTTTAAAAAAATTGTTACTACTGTGCTTTGTTGATTAAAACATTATACTTATTACCACAAAATACCGATGTTATCTGAATCCCGCCATATCTAATCGATGAACACATATAATAACAGCCTCGTATTTCACAACAATATGTTATATATCTTATGTATATGTCGCTGTGTGGAGTTGTTGGTTCGGTTTCCCATTAGCAAGCATCAATCGCAGCCGTCCACAGAGCTTATTGTAACAATGAAATACGACTCTTGCAGGACCTTTAAAATCGTTTTTGTTGCGAGAGTGATTTTTGTTGAGACAAACGTTTTGTAATGGAAAAGTTACAGCCTAATGTTTTTTTATATATTTATGCGAATACGACACATTGAAAAAAAAACTATTTTCACAGATTTTATTGCATTTAATTTACTTATTTTTTTGACGTTGCTACATTCTTCAACAGACTTGACAGCATAAAGACATCTGAACAGACAGATCTCCAAATGCATGCGGCGGGACTTACGCAACTTCAATACAGCTCGTATTGAAGAAGCGATCGAGAGGAACCAAGGCTCCAAAGTCTTTGCCAGAGATCTGTCTGCCAGAAAGAGCCAACTGTCAAGGCTGAAGACAGAGTGTGGCAGCATCGTTTCCAGGACACCTGAGATTTTGAGTGAGATTGAGAGGTTCTATGGGCAGCTGTACACGTCATCGTTAGAGCCACACGCAAGTGTGAGTAACGATCCAAGAGCGAGTCTCATCCGACACTATTCCGAAGATATCCCGGACGTCAGTCTGAGCGAGATTAGAATGGCTCTCCAGCACCTTAAAAACGGTAAGGCCCCAGGCGAGGATGGCATTACAGCGGAGCTTCTGAAAGCGGGTGGAAGACCTGTACTTGAAGTCCTTCAGAAGCTCTTTAATTCCGTCCTCCATGGTGGCATTACACCGGAGGCGTGGAGCAGAAGTGCGGTGGTCTTGTTCTTCAAGAAAGGTGACAACGCTCTCTTGAAGAACTACAGACCGATTTCTTTTCTGAGCCGCGTCTACGTGCTGTTTTCGAGAGTCATTACGAATCGTCTCGCGCGCAGACTTGACGACTTCCAGCCTCCCGAACAAGCCGGTTTCCGAAAGGGCTTTAGCACCATAGACCACATACATACCCTTCGGCAAATTGTACAGAAGTCCGAAGAGTACAATTTGCCACTATGTCTGGCGTATGTGGACTATGAGAAAGCCTTTGATTCCGTAGAAATTTGGGCGGTGCTGCAGTCCCTTCAGCGGTGCCAAGTTGACTGTCGGTATATCGAAGTGTTGAAGTGCTTGTACAGTAGGGCTACGATGGCTATCCGAGTACAGAACCAGAGTACGAAACCTATCCAATTACAGAGAGGTGTAAGACAGGGTAACGTCATATCCCCGAAACTCTTCACCGCTGCATTAGAAGACGTTTTCAAGCTTCTGGACTGGAAAGGATACGGTATCAACATCAATGGCGAGTACATCACTCACCTTCGATTTGCCGACGATATAGTCCTTATGGTAGAATCGCTGGAGGACCTAAGCACTATGCTCAATGACCTCAATAGTGTTTCCCAACGGATAGGTCTTAAGATGAACATGGACAAAACTAAGATCATGTTTAATGTCCATGTCACACCTATGCCGGTAGTTGTTGGGAACACTAAGCTCGAAGTTGTTGACGAGTATGTTTACCTGGGACAAATAGTCCGACTAGGTAAGTCCAACTTCGACCGAGAGGTCAATCGACGGATTCAACTCGGCTGGGCAGCGTTCGGGAAGCTACGACACATCTTCTCGTCAGACATACCTCAAAACCTGAAAACGAAATTATACAACCAGTGCGTGTTGCCAGTGATGACTTACGGAACTGAGACGTGGTCCTTCACTGCTGGCCGTATGAGGAAGCTCAAGGTCGCTCAGCGAGCTATGGAGAGGGCTATGCTCGGAGTTTCTCTGCGTGATAAACTTAGGAATGAGGATATCCGCAGTAGAACCAGAGTAACCGACATAGCCCAACGGATTAGTAAGCTGAAGTGGCAGTGGGCCGGCCATATAGCTCGAAGAACCGACAACCGATGGGGAAGAAAGGTTCTCGAGTGGCAGCCTCGTACCGGTAGGCGAAGTGTAGGAGTGACGACCTGGTAAGACATGCAGGAAGTCGATGGATGCAGGTGGCTCAGGACCGTGCTTTGTGGCATTCTTTGGGGGAGGCCTATGTTCAGCAGTGGACTTGTGAAGGGCTGTAATGATGATGATGATGATTTTTTTGACGTTGCGGGTGCTTTATAGCGCCCATGGTCATGAAGGGACAAAGATATTTGACGTCCCGATGTCTTAATGTAAGGAAGTTAATGTTTGATCCGATCTGCGGAAAACGAGCTTACAGTATCTTGAAATCTTGCAGTGCTATGCTTGTAGTAAATTGTGAATTTTTTTTTGCGTCGAAGTAATAAATATATTTGACTTCATCTCATAATAAAACATTACAATATAAGAGGGAGGCCTATGTTCAGCAGTGGAATTTTATAGGCTGTATGAGGAAACAAAAAAATTAATATAAGACATATTATATACTGACCAAAAAACAAAGAAAACCGTAATGATGACTTAACTTAGATGTAACTTTATTTTGAACTTACTAAACTTATGAAAATGAGCAATACGTTTTATATGTTATGAAGCAATTTGTTCGCTGCGCTGCTGCATGTCTCTGACATACTTCTTACTCCTCATCACTAATTTTTCCTTATAAAGTTTTCCTTGACCACCAAGCACGTGGTAAATTAGTACTCAAAATTGCAAATAACAATTTCAGTGATGCTGGAAGGAATCGATTCCGGGTTGCTCGCGTACAAATTTTACGGTGTGAGTTTAGCTACCACAGCTTTTACAGATATGGCAATAAATTACCATGTTTATATAACATTAATTTTTAAAACTCCCACTGAATTGAGATATTTGGATTTACCTTTGATTAGAAAAATACTTTTTCGGAAGGAGCATAAACAAACCCAGTAGAATAATTGACCAAAATTATATAATATTACAGAAACCGCTTTTTAGCTAACATCTCAGTCCCTGGCGTAAGTATCATTAATTTATTCTTTTGATGTAATAATAAACCAAATAACATTTGGCTTTCAAGAAATTTAACAGCGTGGTGGACATTTTCTTTCAATTAACTTTTTGAGATGAGAAATATAATGAAATGAAATAAAATGAAAATGAAATGATACCACTTTATTTTTCGACGTAAGAAATAAAAAAAAATTCTTTGTCAAACGTCAACATTTTAAAGTAACAATAATACATAAACTGCCTATAATCCTAGTGTAGGTCTGGTTTTTAACAAGAACAAAAAAAAGTAAAACTAAAACATAAAACATTCGAGGTTCTGACTGAACTGACTGAAGTTAAATTGTAAATTTAATACAGTTAATGGTAAGGCAGTACTGTAACACTAGACACTTACCATTTCAGGAAAAAAAACGTTGTGATGGTTTTAGAAGTAGGTTTCAATACACTTTCAGAGATACGGAGACAATTTAAAATGCAGAACAGATGCATTTACTCCTATGTTACCGTCTGAAGGGAATAGGGAAAGTATAATTACAAGCTATGAGCCACTACATCTTACTCCTTGGAGGTGACAACATATTTAGCCTTCTGTCTTTGTTTGTTTCTGTGTACGAAACAAGTATTTGTATGGCCTATAAATAATTGTTCCGGGTCTGGATGTTTGTCCTTGTGCAATTTGTATTTGTAAACTGCCTCGACGATACAGGAGAAAATCCTAGTGTGAGGGTAACGTTTTTTAAAAAATTAAACAAAAAAAAAATAAACAGTAATAAAAAAAACAACAGTGTAAATGTTTACTCGAACGAAAAAAATCTTATACCCTCACTCCCATAATTAAGACTTATCCAACGACACCTCATTAAAATTAAAATCCATCATAGCCGTTTAGACTATATGCACACATGCATACTTTTGAAAAACATTAACCTCCTTCTGGGGTAGTCGGGTAAAAAGATATACTGAGAAATTTGCGGACTGCACAAACAAATATCAAACCATTTTATTTTGAAATATAACACATACACAGTATTTATCTGTTCAACGAAATACTATCTTGTGTAATCGCCTTAAAAGAACGTTATCGAGCTATAATTCCTTGGCTATCTCAAACGACAAGACGTTGCCCCCGATTTCGTTGATGTTTGCCTTACACTCGAGACTGATAATCGTCACGTAATCGTATTTCTGTTATAAAAATTATAGTTAGAGAGAGAAAAATTTAAAGAAATAAACATATTAACTTAGCATCGCAGCAAAAACATAAATAGCTTTAATAAGAATAAGGATGTTCATACCTTAAACACTAGGAACAAACATAAGCTTGTAATGCCAGTTAATAGACTCCACAGAATTAGTAATTCATTTATGGTGCAACTTATACGCTTTTACGACAAAATCCCAGAACATGTTCAAAGTTTGTCAATAAACAAGTTTAAAAGTATTATTAAAGAAAAACTGTACAAAAAGGGTTATTATGAGATCAAGGAATACATGAATGAAAATAACCCCTGGGAATAAAGTGATTGCTGGTTCTATGAAAATTCATTTAAAATTGTATAAACAAAATTATTGTTAAGAGAAATTATGGTTAAAAACAAAGTCCCGCTGGGTTTCTTGCTGGTTCTTCCCAGGACAGAGGTATTTTCCGAACCAGTGGTAAATAATAAAATGGCTTTCAATAAGTAGGTATTATGTAACAATCAATATTGAATAAAATCATTCTATTCTATTCTGTTCTATTCTACTCCATTCTATTCTATTCTATTTTATTCTATTCTATTTCAGTGAATTGGGTCGGAAATACAAAAAATAACCACCTTCTTGTTCAGTGACAACTTTTACATTCGTTAGTTACCGGTGACGTTACAGGAAAACATCTTCTTAAAAAAATGTTTACACTCCATAGTGATTTAAGTCCTACTTTACTGCCACTGCCCTGCCTTGTTCGGCTTGCGGTCGTAAACTCGGTTGCTGATCGTGAGACCTTAGGTTCAAATCTTGAGTAAGGTCAGTTTGAGTTTTTCTTAAGAGAAAATCTCAGTAGCAGCCCGGAGTCAGGAAGTTTCACCTCCGTTCCTCGGGAAATACGTAAAGCCGTTGGTCCTGAACCAGTTCTATCTCCGGTCGTGTCAGATAATCATCCCATCGGACTATGAGTGTAAGGGAATAGAGATTACACCTGTGCTTGCGCTTACACTTGGGCACTATAATCATGTTCTGTGCAGATCGGTAGTCTCCGTTGAAACTGGCCCCTGTTACCGAAACTCGGTCGAGAACATTATTATTATTAATATTATTAGGTACTCTACTGATGGTTAGTCTTTCTAAAAAACATTCTTCTTTATTAGTTCGTTAAAGACCATGCCTCAACATGGACCTCTCTCACTTAATCGTCGCTTAGATGGCGATTTAACAATCTCATTAGCAGACGTTTAAGACCCACGGTTTTTGTCATCAGTCCGAAATGTTTTCACTCCTGGTTTAAACGAGAAGGATATGCTGCCATCTGTTGGAAGCCATAAATTGGTTTTAGCAGTAATAGTCGCCTCTTACAAGACACTAGAGACGAAATGGGGGGTGATGAATACAGTTACGCTACTAACACATACTTAAATATTGAAACATACTACGGACTTTTAATGAAACTACTTTTACGGATTTTATCGCATTTAATTTTAACTTCTTGATTCTAGACGTTTCAGGCGCTATACAGCACCCATGGTTCCACAGGTGAAACTGAGAGGTTTGATGTCCCGATATAATTGTTAACTAAGGCTACCTTCAGTTAAAAATTAACAATTTTTGGTTAGATCCACGCAGAATGTGCTTGTAGTATCTTGAAGTCCTGCAGTAGTATACTTGAGTTTGGATTTCATTTTATAATTCCTTGAATCCAAATCAGATGGTTACACTCTCGGTAGGAATCGATGTTCTTTGGCGAGGATTTGTGGTCTATAAAATCTGACGTAATATTTGGGATAATCTCGGACATGTTGACGTACCGGAGCGTCGGTGCTTCATATCAGCTTTATGTTTTTTTTTATTGCAGTATTTACGGCTTGTTTGTATGTCCTATGTAAAAGAGACCACATTCACAATCAAGCTTAGCAAAGAAAATAACCCCACATCTTGTAGAGGTATATTACACTTACTACCTTATTCCCTGGCAATTATAGAAAATGTCTTTATATCTCAGGTGGCTTAGTTTGTTCAGAGGCGATAAGCCAACGAACCAAGACCAGCGCAGAATAGTAACTTAATTCTGCTATGATCCGTATGGTCAGTGTATAGAAATTTTTCACTTACCAAACGAATTACCCTTTTTACTGAAAACGAGACATTCCATCTTAGTCCTCATGGGTGATGACGCATCTGCATTCTGATTATTTATAGAAGATATTGTCTAAATGGGCGCCACCAGTATTCCAAAGAAGAAAATATACATAATTGTTGATGAGAAAGTTCGTGGATTAGCTTCTCAAATATATTATGACAGGCGAAAAAAAATATATGTCTATGAGACATAACACACCATCAGCAAAAAGCTGTGACTTATTGAAATAAAAATAAAAAAAACATGATTGACAAGAATCCCTACAAAATACTTTCTTATCTAAGTAATATGCTAGACCTTTTGCGAAATCACAATGTACTCGTTATAGATGTCCAGTACAATCCCTTTCTAAATTAAAATTTGTTAAATAGTAATATAAAATTAATAGCTAATAATTATCGTAATTGTCGATACGTGAAACTAAAATGACTTTTTTCATAATAAATCAAAACGGTTTACTAGAATGTTAAGTTTTAATTTGCACGTGGAAACCGAGTTCCTGGCATATAACAGCAGTTTAAAAAATTAATGACATATACTATTTCTAGTAATACCACAGGTAATATCCGAAATAATGATCCACAACAATTACAACTTGGTCTGAACCTGATAAACGAGAAAATTGAGAACAAACGTTTGACCTATAAAGGAACAATACCTTACTGCTTTTTAAAAAAACAAATTGAATAGGATCAGTAAGATCGAAAATAAAACGTTTTTTCGTCAATAAAAATAGATTTTATTTCTTAACCATACAAAACCAAAACATTGCTGGTGCCATAAATAAGTCCCAAGAAATTATACCTGCACTTTCAAAATTTTCACAAAATAATAAAGAAATATAAAAAGTATGTTTGACTGAAACATTTATAAAAAAGACATGGAGCAGCTTCTGAAGATACCAGGGTAAAGAGTCGGCTCACTTGTACTCTTGTAACTCTAAAAGAGGGGGTTCTTGTATTCTAGATAAAAGTAGTATAGAATGTAAAACCATTGGCATTGTTAATGATTTGGCATGCAATTTTAATTTTGAAGGAATTTCTATTGATAAACTGAAACATCCTTTGTGGTGATTTTTTAATAGATCCAAAAAAATAATATTATTTGGATTGGAACTTTGACACTCTAAGATTTAAAAGAAATTGTCAATATCTGATAAATTTATTAAAAAACTTTAATATGGAAATGCATATTCAGTCCTGAGGTCCACTACTTATCAGACCACGGAACGGGTCGGGTCAAACTTTTACATTAAAGGCGAATATAAAACAATATTTGATTAAGTGGTTAGGGCGAACTCGAGATTTTAGTGAAAATAATATTAATAAATTTTGTAGCTGCATAAACATCAGAAAAGTGATTAAAGATTAATCACTTTTTCTGATGTTTACGAACAATCATACTTAAATGACGCTTTTCGAGAGTTTCATCAACTATTCGAATAATTTTTTAATCTGGGCTGTAAAAAAACTGTAATCGTCGTAAAAAAACTAACAAAATTAGCAAAAGCTATTGGTTTTTTGATGTTTACGAACAATCATACTTAAATGACGCTTTTCGAGAGTTTCATCAACTATTCGAATAATTTTTTTAATCTGGGCTGTAAAAAAACTGTAATTGTCGTAAAAAAACTAACAAAATTAGCAAAAGCTATTGGTTAACATTAGGATTAAAAAAGTATTGTGTAATGAAAAGAAAACTACACCAAAATACATACGGACAGGTGCCAACGAAAAGAAGAATTATAAAACTTATAAAAAATGTCACAATATTCTCAAAAAATGTATATATAAATTGTTACAATCACAAACTGAAAAGTATACAGAGAGGAACAAAAATAAATGCAAAGCAGTTTGGGAGTTTTTAAATGCGAATATTGGTAAAATGAATGTAAATTTCGAAATAGATACTATTCTAAATAATAACGAAATATATTCTGAACCAAGTGGCATTAGTATGGCTTTTAATAATTTTTGTGTAGACATGATCAATATAAATGATTTTAATTTTAAAATAGATGACATCAATAAAACTATGAATATCAATTTTTTATAGTTTGGACGAAAATATGGGTTATAAAGAAATGCACAATAATGGTGAAATATATAAAACCGATTAATTTTTTTACTACTATTTATTTTATGTTTTTGACAATTTTTTATTTTTTCTGAGCACGCCAAGCTTTTTAAAGGCCGATTTGGCCTTCAGTTCCAAGTGATAGAGAAACTGCGCACTATTCGATATATCGTCACCGAGTATTCCGATGCCATCAAAGGCAGCAAGTGGAGTACTTTAAGACTGAGGAGATACGACATAAGGGTTCTTTTTAGCGGTAAACGCGCAAACTTGTGTCTTCTGGGGATTGAACTGGATTAGATTTAGTCGCCCCCAATACGAAACTTTGATCAGCAAAGACTCGACTTCAGACACAAGTTTGTCCCGGTACTCACCGTAATCACCAGTGCTGTGTGCATAGCAATGAATGTACCAGTTTGTAACATATCATTGAAATGCAGAAGAAACAGCGTTGGTGATAGATAGCACGCATCCTTGTAAAAAACCAGCATTAGTAGTCTTGTAATCAGCGCATGCACTGTCTACTTCGACCTTGATGCTCCGATCAGCAAGGAAACTGATGATCGAATTACACAATTTCTCGAGAAACACATAGAAAGGAAGCTTCGAAAGATGCGCTTTGTCCTAGACCCGATCGAAGGCCTTCGCTATGTCTGTGTACCAGACTATGTATCAGCCGAAGAGGACACTTGAGTCTCGATTAAAAAGTGCAAGGCTGGCTTTGTCGTCTCCAGATGGAAGTGGACAGCGTTAAGGTTACCATGAAGTTCCCTGATGTTGCAAAAATTCACGGATAGCATGACAGGGATCGCCTCGGTCGCATGGCTCCGCTTGCCTCGAGTTGTTTTAGTCGCAAGCGTAATTTTGCCTCCCCTCCCCCCCAGAATACTCGAGGCAACCTGAGTACCTTTGCTCAAGAGTGGAGCAGCTTGGTAGTGGATAGTCAACGAGGGATTCTCCAGGGTTGCGTTACCCTCCTGGGGTAGTCTTCCGTTTAATTTCCCCCCTACCTCATCCCCCCATCATCTGATGGGGGGATGAGGTAGGGGGGAAATTGGGCGTCCGGATGCCTGCACTTACCAAACAAAACGCAGAAGTAAGCCTGTACTTCACGCTGGTATTCTGTGAGGTCGTGGTACCAACCCATACGTGCGACAGCAATAGCTGCCGCGTGGCTCTACCACTCACCATCTGGTGGACTGTTTGCTAGTTTATCCCCATAATTCTATTTAAAAAAAGATACATATATTCCACCCTTTAAAGTAATAATGTGTGAATTTCAAGATATAATAGTTAAGTTAACGGCTGCACTGGGAGAAGGCGACGATAGACGAAACGCGTTGATACGTATCTGATTTGCAAGCGCTGTGCCCCGCCGCGTCGCCACCGAATTCTAGCTTTTCTTACAACTATGTCGCTATCAGATACTTCGATGTGTAAATATATTTGAGAGAGAAAGTAAAATGGACCTTAATAACAAAATAAATATGAATAGAATAAAATAATTTTAATTTAATATAGATTATTACATAATTTATTGTAAGTCATTTTTACCACTGTTTTGAAAAATAATTCTGTCCCTGGAAGAACCAGCAAGAAGTCAAGCAGGATTGTATTATTGAGGCAATATTAAAATTCTTCCTTCATATTAAATCCTTTATATTAAATTTTCTTATATGTAATACATTTCGATAGTTACTATATATGTACGTATGAATAGTGCACTTTATAAAATTAAAATTTTACACCCATCAACAAAAAAAGTAACTCATCGGTGTTCAAAACTTGGGGTTGCTCTCTTCGTACTGATTCCTGGAGAGTACGTGTTCTGAGAGTTCCCATCCGTACAAGGCGACTTAAACACCCTCTAGAAATTCATATAACTTTATTTTTTAATTTAAAAATGAAATGACTAAAAACTTCCATGATATGCAATTTTCGCACTTGAATTTTTTCTCTGCATAAAAATCTAAAATCTCAATTAAAGTCAGTGTTTAGTATTAATAAAATATTGACATACAAATGAAATTCTTGTGTTAATAAAATATCATGTTTATATAATTATTTTGTCCTGTGTGTGACTGAACTCGTAAGCAACTGGACCGATTTTTATGAAATTATGTGTGTGTTTAAGTTGATTCAAGAATGGTTTAAATTCAAATGACCCGGTTGTTGGCACTGTTGTCCAGATCCATAAATTACCCGTGCGAAGCCGGGGTGGATCGCTAGTATTTATAGTTCTTTTCAACCGACTTCAAAAAGACTTGTCCAGTTGAACCAATTTCGATTTTTTTTTATTTGAAAGCTGGTGCTTCTCTACTGGTCCCATATAAATTAGTTAAAGTCTGATAAGGTTTCTGAGTTACCCTTAATAAAGTCCCTTAATGAAGTAGGTTGTACAAAATTTTTAACTTTACCACTTGTTATATAATTGATTATAACAACTTGCCTACACCCTTTATTAACATTTATTACTTACGTGAAACAAAATTTAAAAGAGAAAGTAATTATTTATGTATTACTAAGCAATGCATATTTCATTAAACGTAGTCAATACATTGATCTGAATTTACTAGTGACCCTGAAACTACTTTTTTATGATAATAAAGTTACAAACTGTAACAGTCTAGATCCCTTCAACTAACCTTAAAGCAAAAAGCTACAGATGAGTACAGATGCCTGTGAGTGCTAAAATAGTTCATAGAAGGTAAGTATAATATAGTCTTCAAACGGGAGCTAATCAGTTGTTTCTAGTTGACAGATATACGTATAATAATAGTAGCTACCCAAACGTCTAGCTCAAGGAGAATTTAGTTAAAAATCAATTACTAAATTTGATCAGAAAAAACATACACGAAAGCTAGTTTAGCTAGTAATGCGGCAGGGGGGGGGGTAGGTAGGTAAACAACAATGCGGTTACCACCTAATGGTAAGTGTGAACATTTATTTCTATTAAATTGATGTATATTTCACCTTTAATCTTTAATCTAATTTCGATCTTGAAGAGTCGTTTACGTTTTATTAAGCGTGAGTGGCATCTGAGCTCGCA
This sequence comes from Parnassius mnemosyne, assembly GCA_963668995.1. Classification (NCBI taxonomy): domain Eukaryota; kingdom Metazoa; phylum Arthropoda; class Insecta; order Lepidoptera; family Papilionidae; genus Parnassius; species Parnassius mnemosyne. The sequence goes on along the minus strand of CAVLGL010000001.1, from coordinate 3,944,772 downwards.
GCGCACCTAATGTGTATATATTCAGTAGATACTCCCGCTTATGTAAGTAAATAAAAAATTCATAAGGATGTCAATAAGGAATCCTATCGGGCGCTGTCACCCTGAGGACTAAAATAAAGGAATATGTTAATCCAATGGGAAAAATAGGGATTTACTTGGTGGTAGCAAATCCTTTTTGCCTAGGTGTCCGTCTGGGTAGATACAACCAAGCAGCTGTGCGTGCACTGCTATGTAGGGTATAGACATATAGAGAGCTAGTATGATAACTACAGACTGTAAGGCAATTGAGTCCTTACATGTGACAACGCTTTTGTTGTTCTTTGTTTGAATTTTCTTATATAAATTAAGGTTGATAAGCGACCAAACAGCCCACCTTATTGTAAGTGGTTACTGTGGCCCATAGACATCTACATCTATCACCAATTATGAATCAAAATGCAGATGCGTTATCACCCCTGAGGGCTAAGATGGAATGTCTCGTTTTCAGTAAAAAGAGTAATTCGTATGGTAAATGTAAAATTTCTTTACACTCACCGTACGAATCACAGCAGCATTAAGTTACTATTGTACGCTGGTATTCTGTGAGACCATAGTTCTCGTTCCTCGCTCGAGGCAACCCATTCGTGCTACCTTGAAGGGGAGGCGAATAGCAAGGGCTAAGAGCCGTACCCTGTAGCATAGGGAGTAGCTTGAAAGAACAGAATCTGTTAATCCAATGCTACGATGAACTTGTACAGCAAGGCTATAGAAAGGGTTTTTGAAACCAATGGCGAAGCTTGCTCAAGTTCAAAGTTGAAGTTTCTGAAGGTTGCAGCTAGCGTGTTCAAATCACTGGGAATGGTCGTTGGTAACCAAATGGTACAGGACACGTTATACTACACACTGTACGCACTATACTCACTGTTTATATGCAGTGTTAATCAATTATTAAAGGTGCATTCATCGTCATATTTACAGCCCTTAACAAGTCCACTGCTGATCATAGGACTCTCCCAAGTTATGCCACCAAGCACGGTCCTGAGCCACATGCAAGCTACCGGAATAGAGATACGGTATTAACATCAATGGCGAGTAATTACTTAACTTCGATTTGCCGATAATATATTCCTTGTAACAGGATCACTGGAATACCTAAGCACTATTAAAGGTGTAAATAACAAAAATTAAAAATAACAAATTATAATAAAAACTAAAAAAAGCTTACATTTTTGATAGAAATTTAAATCAAGTCAAGTACTCTATATTTTACACCAAGGAAAGAAAAAATAAATAAACGAAAGGCGATCTTATTGCTACATTATATATAGCAATCTATTCCAGACGACACAGGAATATAATTAAATAGAAATAAAAACGAACTAAAAACGGTTTTAAGTGCCTAGAAGATTGCGATGCAGTGGACTCTGTCCATGTGGTCGGAGCTAAGTTCTGCAAGACGCGCCACAGAAGAACACAAATATGCTACGATCACACTCTTGATCTCAAGGCTGTTAGACAGAAAATGAAGCTACAGTCTTCAGATTTGGCAGAGAACAAGTAACTGAACAGACAGATCTCCAAATACATGCGGCGAGACTTCCGCAACTTCAATACAGTACGTATTGAAGAAGCAATTGAGCGGAACCAGGGCTCTAAAGTATTTGCTAGAGACCTGTCTACCAGACAGAGCCAATTGTCGAAGCTAGAGACTGAGTGTGGCAGCGTCGTTTCCGGGACAGCTGAGATTTTCAGTGTGAGCTTCTGAAAGCGGGTGGAAAACAGGTACTTGAAGCCCTTCAGAAGCTCTTTAATTCCGTCTTCCATGGTGGCACTACACCGGACGTGTGAAGCAGAATCGCAGTGGGCTTGTTCTTTAAGAAAGGCAGCAACGATCTCTTGAATAACTACAGACCGTTTTCGCTTCTGAGCTGTGCCTACGTGCTGTTTTCAAAAGTCATTACGAATCGTCTCGCATGCAGACTTTACGACTTACAGCCTCCCAAACAAGCCGGTTACGTCTTTACGATCTTCTCTCTACCAATTGTAGTAGGTCATCTGCATACAAGTGGTAGAGAGAAGATATTATGGATGTAATCGTATTAATAAAGATTGAAAATAAAAGAGGAGATAAGACGCCGCCTTGTGGAAAGCCAGCTACGATATCAAGTCACGAAGAAAGTCTTTTTTTGACACGATTCCGTTGCCGGCACCCAAATAAGTAACTATGAAACCAAGAAATTGCAGTTGGAGATATGTAAAGAAAATGCAGTAGCCCTGGCAGTACATCATGATCAACAGTATTGAAGGCATTGCTTAAATCCAGCAACACCAATACTGTGGCCCGTATTCACAAACGATACATACATAAGTATGGTAGCAACACTATGCTAAGTAAGGTATTTCTCACTGCGTTCGTCATGGCAGGCCGTTCATTTCATGAACAATACGTAGTGGACTCTTTGTTGTGCGGACACATAGCAGTGAATGAGGCGCCGTGATTGGTTAACTTTGTGACGCGACTTCACTCGAGTTGAATGACAGATAAAAAATAATAACACGTGTTGTTTTCCTTCAGGTAAAAGACGTTACTTGTACCGTTATTATAGGGTACTTATGCATAAGTATTATTAAGATAAGGTGGATTTGAAACTGTTGATAGGTAGATTAAATGAATTTTTATTACAAATCTGGAAATTCTCAGATGAATAAAATCTTAAGGCAAGTACGAGTAGTAACTTTCAAAAGATCTGCATTTATTAGAGGCAGAAGTATATTTATTACGATATCTTTTGAAAACCTAAGTGACTTTAAAATTCATTGGCACTGTAATAATCAAAAGGATTTTGAAAGTCACATATAACTTTTCTTGTGCTAATCGTTCTTTGCACGTTTATTCTCTCCAGGATATAATTATCAAAATCATCTTCGCTGCTGTAATCTATTGCAATTATTCAAACAAAACCAATCAGCGTATCACAAATCAACAAACAAGCTATATACCCCATACCAGTTTCACATTTGCGTTGATTTGTCGCACTATGCATAGCGTAAATTAGCTAGCGAGCTAGCGAGCTACTTTATCTGTGCGATCATTTTGATGAGCGCATAGTGTCGCCTAACACTCAAGTGACGTTTATGAAACAAAATTTCGTCTACTGTGCGTTAAAGTCTACTGTGCGCACGCATAGTATCGTTCTTGAATACGGGTGTGTAACTTGATCATTTTCCAAACCGTTGGGAATGTCATACGTGATTTTTAATAACGCCGTAGTCGTACTATGATCTGATAGCCTAAAGACAGATTAGAGAGGATTAAGGATGTTATTTCCTAAACAAAAGGAATTCATTTCTTGTTGCACAAGTGTCCTAATAGTGTCCTAATAGAAGGACGCACAACAAATGATTTGGGCGTCCTTCTATTAGGAAGGGAAAGTAGATGAGGATATGGAAAAATTAAAGATAAAGGTTATAATAGATGTTAAGAAGTCTAGCAAGAGTATGATAATTTTACCACTGACGTCATCACTTCCGAAAGCGTCAGAATGAATAGTGATTATGTATTAGGAGATTAGCATGACAATCTGCAAATTGCCTAGACAAAAATGAAAAAAAGATGAAAGTTGAGCAAGTCCTGTTGATTTTGCAAAATTATCCAAGCGGAAATCAGAAGAAAAATGCTGATTAAGCTAATTTAAATCGACTAAACTTTCTTATTCGCGTTTCTGGAGAATTCATCCTGATTAGTCGACATTAAACGTTAGTCATTTTGTGAGTAACATATTTAATTGATATTTTTAGTCATTGAGGCAAGTGAAATTCGCCCACGTATGTACGCCCACATTGCCGACACTGCGTTTAACAAAGATCCAAATTTCGGTCTAATCTACCCACATGCCTGGCGAACTATAAACTTTTTAGGCTCGTAAGTTTTCAAACATCTACTGGTTCAGCGCTTCTTAAACCTTACTTCGAATTTGCTGTGATCCACTTTGGGACCGGTTCCGGGCGGCCTACGTACCGCGCAGGTATCTGAAAGTGCAATTTGCCTTTCACAAAAGTGCACGGCGACCCAATCGCGGCGGGAAGACAGTTTGTAGGGCAGGCGGGAAGGGTCGCTCCCCCTCCCCTTGTCCATACCTCACCAATGCCGCTCGAGCCAGTATGCCGCTAACCGCGCAACGTGTTGCATGTGTCTAGCCAAGGGAAAGACTCCGCACCGCAACGTATCGCGCGAAACGTCGTGAGTGCATAAAGTGACTTGTGAGCAGTGTAAGTGCAAGATTCTGGCTACTAGCCGAGCCTGTGGAGTGTTCAAACCTAGTCACCTGAAGCGACCTGTGTTTGAGTGCACGCTTCTCAAAACAAGTTCTGTGAGGCCGGCTTTGCCGAGGACGGACACGGCTCCGATTGGGTTCCTTTCCGTATAGCTATCTCAACAGGTGAGCTCAAAGGGATCGTCAATTCAGGCAAATATACATCTTTAGCATAGGTTCAAGTGATTCAAGAAACACTGTAAAATGGATGTTTTAATTGAAGAAGCATGTTTTCCACGAAGATTTCAATTAAAGTTTTTTTTATGTTATCCAGAGAAATAGCATTAAAAGTCGTTGTTCCTCGTCGTAATCGTAAAGTTTATTGATTGTTACTCATATTTTAACTATCATTAAATTAGTACTAGTAATCATATTAAAATGGTACTTGTGTATTAAAAAATGTACAAATATGTGTAAGATTCTAACTTTTCTCCTTTCAATCTTATCTATAGGCATTATACTCTGCTGACCGACGGACGAGATTCGGGCGACCAGAATGCTAGAACATCCATCAAAAACTCTAAACCTAAATTTCTCAGACTCTAATATCTCATCTAAGGTGCGTTTTCGAAATGTAGTCGAAAACAATTTAATGCGCATTATTAAGGATAACTCAAAAACTACTGGTCATAACTTGATCAAAATCATATTGGACCACATGAGTCACAGTTCAAAATAAAAATAAAATCATCAAAATCAGTTCACCTAGAAAAAAGTTCTGAGGTAACACATAAAAAATACAGTCGAATTGAGAACCAAATACGAGTATTAGAAATACCACATTAGAGCATGATTTATCACAAAAAATGTTTCAAGCCATGGATACAATTCGACTGACTGCTGTAAATATGCAGCTAAAATAATTGTATAATTATATATATATATATATATATAATTATACAATTATTTTAGCTGCATGCATATTCCCGGTATATATATATATATACCGGGAAAGGACAACGCTCACACAGAACACCTGCGTAAAATAGCAGCTTAATGCTGTTATGTTTCGTAAGGCGAGTGTAAAGAAACGGAGAACCTTTTTTGCATTTTGGCATTCCATCTAAGTCTTTATAAATGACAACGCATCTTCATTTTGATTCGCAAACGAGGATAGATGTAGACATCTATGGACCACAACAACCACTTACCATCAGGTGGACTGTGTGCTCACTTACCACTCTTATCCTATAAAAATAATATGGAACTACCTAGGCACTTTTGAACTAACCTAATAGGTATATTTTAACGATTTGCTTTTTATTAGTAAAAGGTCATATCAATCATTCGAATACAAAAACTTCATTCGCTTTGCAAATTACTTTTATATTTTACTTATTGATTGACGGAGCCTTTTTATTACTCTTAATTTGTTTGCTTCGTATGAACAACTGCAATTTCTATTGCTTTTAAAATCTCTCAATTAATTATGCTTACAACTAACATAATACATAAAAAGTTAATTTTGTTTAAGTGTTAAAATCATCCCATAAGTTTTTAGCTGATATATAAAAGTCCACGGCTGGACAGAAACTTACACAGCTAATTGCAAGAACGATTCATCACCGAGCATGACACGTCATCTAATTTCTTGCGCTTAAAACAAAAGCATGAAATATTCCAACAAAAGTATGCTTACTACACAAAAAATATGTGTTTGAGTTATTTATTTATTAAAAATAGCACTTTAGAATATTGGCCTTAGACCACATTCCTAACAAAGGTTAACTGGAATTCAATCCGAGATGCAAACATAAAATATGTTTACGAATAAACTAATAGACGATGCTTGACGAACAAACTACTAACTGTAGTTAATCAGTAAATAGCTTAACTAGACATCATAAGAGGAGAGTGAAAATGTTCTATTGCAGAGCTTAATCTCGTAAAGAATAATCCGAGAACAAGTCCCATAAAATTGCTGTCCATTGTAGATAATCTCAAAACACATAAATCTAATTGTCTACAGTCAGTACAGCTATTTTATAGATTCTATGTGAAGAAATGATGTATACTGCTTAAGTTTTAAATAAGCCCGTTTGCAAAGAGCTACGAAAAACAATATCCACTACCACATATTATCGCGTGTGTGTCGAAGTGACAGAGGCAAACAAATCAAGAAAAGAACAGCAGCGTCTTACTAATAACGACTAAAGATATAAAACTGCGGTTGCCAACGGGCTTGCTAAACGTGACAACTGTGGCAAATACCCCCTATGAAACAATATAGGGGGAGGCGTATGTTTCTCTGGTTTAACTGCGAATATCCCCAGTTTTAAGAATATTACAGGAAACACCGAGCATAGCCTTCTCCGTAGCTCACTGAGCGACCTTAAGCTTCCTCATACGGCTATCAGTGAAGAACCACATCTCAGATTTATTAGTTAGAACTGGCAACAGGCATTGGTTGTACAATATTGTTTTCAAGTTTTGTGTAACTACACCTGACGATAGCAATAGTGAATACGAAAACCTGAAAATTTGCTCTTTACACACCAGCTCACCTGCAAAATATAGTGAGTATGCTAAGCTAATCTATAAAAATAAATATCAAGTGAATCTAAAGAAAGAGGTGGACCACTGCTATAACTGCCAGGCGTTTACACAATAAACAATGGGTTAGGACAAAACATAATACAATTTATGATAAAGCTAAGGTAGGCTAGCTAGGTTTCTTCAAGAAGAATTCTGTGAAGAAAACATTTGTTACAATTTTTTTTAATAGAATTAGGGTGACAAATATATGTTGTAAAATTAGAAGATAATACCGTCAACAAAAAGATAGCTTTGTATAAAATGCCTGGTACTTTTGAAATTGTATCTCTTTTAAAAGTATAAATTATAATTTATCAAATATAATTTTACAAGAGTTATTATTACCGTCGTATGATTTTGTCTTTACCTTACCTACTACATCCTGCAAAGAAATATTAAAATATATCAATCGATTTCAAGGTAAAGCTGATTCGATTTTCCCTGAAATTTATTTGTCACTTGAATTCATGAAATAGGTAAAGCTGTTTGTAGATCGAGCACGATAATATTGGTAAATACGTTGTTTGAAATCGCACAAATATAGTTGTACATGTGTGAATTACGAAATGTATATGAAATAATTCGTTACGTAAGCACTCACGCTTGTTATATAAAAAGTATGTTTAAATGAAGGAAAAATCACCATACCGAGCAATTCTGCTTTAGTTCGTTAAAAATCCACTCTGATCAAAACATTTGCCAATAAAAGTTTATAGATTCTACATTTAGCAGAAATTTATCTGAAAATTGGTTGTTTATTCCTAAACATAGGCCTGACAAAGAGATGCCACTACCAGTTATGAGCTAGTGACAGTAACCTACAGATAAATATAGCCTTCTCCCAATTCGATATGTCTTATCACTTTTAGCCACGAATGGCAAGCGTGTTCTCAGTTCCAGTCGTTGAAATTCATCGTGATTAAAATATTTTAGACGTTTTAGATAACTAAATGTACCGAGACAACATCAGAGTGAAATTTAAAAATTAAAAAATAAATCATACGATAAAGCCCATATCCATTTTAAGATGCAAGCTATCTAAACAAAGCCAATCATAAGCATTGGGTCAAAGGTTAAGCTTTAAAATGATATAAACCGGCAATCACATTTTAGCATCTTTGTAAAAAGTTATCAGATTTAAGTAAATATTACTAAGTATTATATCAATATCGTCATTTAATCCTGGGACTTCCCTTAGTCAGATTTTAGATAGAAATAGATAGAATAGAAAAAGTTGGGTGCCAAATTGACATTCGGTATGACCGGTGCACCTTAAAACATTAGGGTAACAACCAAGGTACAGCCGCCCCACTTAATATCTATACTCTAGGCTGAACAGTTAAGAACATACCATCGGAATTTCTATTAAGACTCTCGGAACAGATCTACACATCATCACGGTAAGACACACTTGACTGGATCTTTTTTGGACCCTTGTTTTATACAGAGTTAAAATATTTCTTAAAGTTTCTTTTGCTATCTGTTTACATATATTTGTTACTATGCTCGAAGATCTAAGATAATGGATTCTGCTATTAAAATATATGGGTGACACAAATTGTAATTTGAATTGATGGCTTTAAAACATGACATTCAGACAGACAGACAGACATGAAATTCAGGTAGTATGTTGCCCATTTCATATGCTTCAACAACCTTACATTTTTTATTTTTTGCTTAGAGTTCATGACGTCGGAACATAGAAATTGAAACACAGACAGGAATTTATTCTATTTCAGTTGTTAAATAAATGTTTATGGCTGAATATAGTGAATCATTGGAAACCTATTGAAATTGTTCGGAAAATACGAATAAGAATGTAAGTATGAGTTATTTTATATAACATATAATTAAATGTAAATAATGTATATTTTTATTCTGATAAGCACATTTTGTGTAATTAAACACGTTTTTATATTAAATATACAAATTTGAGCAAATTTCTTTAACATACTATTTAATTGATTGAATCGAAAACAAATTATTATCGCAGTCAAGGTCAACTGTGGCAAATTCTAATAAGTTTTAAGATCACTTTTTGTATTTGCATGAGGTATTTAATACAGAAAAGTTAGGACACATACATAAATAGAAAAAATAATAAGGATCAACTTACCGCACAATGGACATCTACAATCAACTGCAATCGTAAACGGCTAAAAGTTGCAGAAACCGTTTGAAATAATTAAGAGGTCGGTATCAATCCAGATGACCTCTTATTCAAAAAGTAAGGCAGTATAGGTGGCAAATACTTTGTCTGTAATTTTATTAAAATAATACACATGCTTAATTTGAAATGTATTGTAATCTTTTCTCGTTGCTCAGTTCTGTATCTATATCAGTGCTAGCTATATTTACTGTATTAGTGTTAGATAATAACATTTTATTAAACGCTTAGTTATGGCTGAAGATAATATGATTATAATAAAATAAAATATAATAGAAGTTTGGGCAAAAGCCAAACAATCAGCTTTGGCCAAAAACTGGCCATAGAATGGAATCGAATTATTATTTTTTTGATATAGATTACTTTTTGAAAGCTTTACCACTGGTTTGTAAAAAACCTGTGCCCTGTAAAGAACCAACAGAAAACCCAGCGGAACTGTTTTAAAAAAATACAACATAAAATTTTATACAATTAAGTATGAAAAATATTTAGAAACAGCATGGTAGCGATCTCCTCATTCCCAGAGGTTATTATCAATCATGCACTCTTTATTAGTAAGTATAATAACACTTACTAAACAATTTCTGCTTCGGTCGGACACTACCGTTTTTTTAAGTATCAAGCGGCGTCAAAGAATCTTTCATCTTATTTCGTCTCATTGGTATCGTGGAGACTCGTGCGTAATTGAAACCTTGACAAGGAGACTTGGTTTCACTGTAGGTATTTAAAAAAATAAGGATCTTATATAAATACAGCAAGCTATTCCCATAGAGTGTTTTCCTAATATTCAGTTGATGTGGAGCTCGGCATTTCATAATATTAAAAATATATTTATACTACATAAAAGAGCCATTCGTGCCATTAAGGAACTTACTCAGATCTTTTCACACAAATTAATATCTTAACTGTTAATTTACTTGGAAAATATTTGTTGTTGATATTTGAAACTATTATTTAAATACCTTTGATAATGTGAGTGATGTCCTTAACTTTAATTCGCGTAATAAATCTAAACTTGTTGTTCCAAAGTAAAAGCTTCATGAAACTACAGTAACTCATTTTTGGGAATATGCATTTTTTTTAAATACTGGGTCTAGTACTCCGATTTTCAATCTACCTGCCAAGTGGTACGATTTCGTTGAATGCCCCTTTAAACGGAAGAGGCTCGTTTACACCATTGTATTTTTACGGGCCTCTGAAGCAAAATAACCTTAATTTGTTAAAGCACTTGACTTGATCTGGCACTTAAGCTCTTGTGCTTGTAAGACAATACAATCCAAGCATGATGTTTTTACATTAGAAAATTTGGTTAAATCTGTAACATATTTTATTGCTCGGTGCCGAATCGTCGATTGCTATTGATTGTGCTTTCTTTTCGGAACTGTTAATAAAAACATGTCATGATTAACAAGGAATAAATTCAATTCGTTACGGACCGATCCCAAATTAGAACGGAATGAAACCGGTTCCTTTAGCAGTCTTAACATATTTTCGTCGTGGAAAAATTTCGCGGAGAAACAAGCTAATAGACATTTTCCTGATGCCGCTAATACAGTCTTTTTAAAAAACGTCAGTTTTATACGTGGTAGAGCCATGCTGCAGATATATTATAGTTTTAGTACGAATGGGTCGGCTCAACCAGGGAAGGAACACACTGTCACAGAATGTCAGCGTCGTATGGTAAGTGTAACCGGATACCCCTTTTAGGTACTAGAAACGAGGCATTTGACTTTAGTACTCAGGGGTGACAACGTATCTGCATTCTGATTCTTTATTGAGGATAGAAATACGAGTAGATGTATATGGACCAAATATCCAATTATCACCTGGTGGTGTGCTCGCTTGTCCACCTTAATTTATAAAAAGATTTTCTCGATCTCGTCGATCACTTGCCTCATATATATATATATATACATATACACCTCCGTTGACAGCACGTACTGCAACAATGACGCATGTTCAGAAAGATAGTGCCACCACATCACTCCCTTTCTCAGACCCGAGAAGTTTCCGAATGACTCTGCATATTAAGGGAGCTCCATACTACAACATGGAGCATTAGCCGCTCATAAACTTTTCTACAGACTTCAAAAAGGAAACGGTACTTAATTCGAATGTATGTTTTTTTATATTACTGGGTGGACCGATTTCAATAATTCTTTTTATTTGAAAGCTAGTGCTTCACATGTGGTTCATATAAATTTGAACAAGGTATGATCAATAGTTTTTGAGTTATTCTCAATAATTCATATTGAAGCCAGTTGTACAAAATTTTTAATTTTTAATTATACGTTGTGAAAACGGTTAGCAAGTAACACGGCAGACTGACGTACAAAGTATTTTCAAATAAATATTATATCAGTTGAGAAGTAGAAGGTAATCTAGGTAAGATCATTGCACACACCAATATAAAAAGCAACTTACACGGAATTCAACTATCATCAGATCTGGTCGTAATCTATACCTACATAATAAACGAAATTGAAATGTTTGTCTGTAATATTGAAGTAAATGGCTTCTTTTAGCACAGGGGGTAATTTGCATGCTATTAAGACATTAACAACCATTTTTTAAGTTTTGTCTGTCTATTCTGTCTGGCTAATCTTCGAAAGGCTGAACTGATTGTAATAAAACTTTAGATGTAGATACAAAGCAATAACAGGAGAGATCTAAGCTGTATTTTATCCGAAAAACTTGGAAACTTTTTTTTAAAACGAAAAATTGTTAAAATAAATGGTCTTTGATTATCTTATCTAAATAACCATATTAATAAATCCCATCTAATCCAGGTTGCTAGTTCATAATATTTTGTACCAATTTAATTTACAAAAAGACTCTGGAAGTACATTAAAAACAAACACAAAAACTGAAACTGAAATTCGAATTTTCGACCCTTCTTTTTTTGTTAAACGGTTAAAAACAAATTGTAAAATGAACAAGTGTACAAAAATTCCGTAACCAAAATTGGCCTGCATTTAACCACACTCAGCAGGTTAAGCCGATAAAGTGTTATTTATGCCGCTATACTGCCAAAGTGTTAAATGTTAACGTTACAGGAAGTCCCAAAAATCGACGTCAATCCGGAAACGGTAGCCGGTCATGTTAGTTATCAGAAAAATAAAATAAAAAAATGAAGTAATGTATTTTTTAAATATTAGGCATTTAAATAAAATCGAGAAAATCTACACCTTGTGAGTCTAATAATAGTCTTTTAACTCCCGTTACTACAAATCGTAATATTTTTTAAATGTTATTTTTATTATGTAATCCAGAATAATACTTCTGAAAGTCGTTGCCTAACATTTAAAGCCAACTGCTCCACCTTGAAAGAAAATGTCACTTTTAGCCCAATTAAGTGTTCAAAGTACAAAGTCAGTCGAAAACGTAGCTGCACTACGGCAAAGAACAACGGAGGCAGTTGAATTTGTTAATAACTGAAGAATCCTCCGTCTGATAACCCGATTTTTTTAAGAACAGTTCGAGCTTGTGTTGCGGCTGAAGGAAGGGGTAGTTTGAACATTTATTGTAATAAATCTTAGAATACAACAATTGATGTTTAATTTGAAACTCTTCTAAAAAAGCAAACCATACCTAAACTAAAAGGAAAAAAATTGTCATTAATGACCTGTGGTGCCTATTGGCTAAGCCTTGGGTACACTAGAATCCTATAATTAAAAAATTTGTTCAAAACTGAGTTAGCAAGAAATTATTCAGCAAGTGTCATATCATGTTAGATTCCTTATTAAATGCGTCAACTTTCAAAGTTACTTGCCAAAATAGAGTAGTACATTTTTTCTAGTACAGTTAAAACTGGGCGTACTATAATTTTGGATACTTAGTTGGGCTAAAGGTCACACTTTCTTCCAAGCTGGAGCAGTTGGCTTTAAATTTTAGACAACTTACAGAAGCTATATTCAGGATCACATAATAAAAAAAAATGAAGATTTGTAGTAATGGAAATTAAAAGACTATCACAGGTTGTAGATTTTTTCGATTAATTTAAAATGCTTAATATTTTAAAAAATACATGAAATTTTTTTTTAATTTTTTTTTCTGATAACTATCATGATTTGACCTGTTTCCGGCTTGACGTTAATTTCTCGGACAGCCTGTATATTGTTGAAATATAAATTGTTGCTCACTATATTAGTATTATGATTGTGATAAAATTTAACGAACGATTGCCTCTCATACCGTCAACCGACAGTAACCTAATGGCAGGGTGCGAACCGCGAACTCAAAAAAATCGTGGGTTCGAATCCGCTATTCGACTCGACAAGCATTTCAAATGAAAATAGTTTTTACAAAAGTTAAGGAAGTATATTAACTTATTTTATATTTCCGACGTTTCTCATTGAATAACAAATTGCGACTATCTCATGTGCCAAGTCGATAATATATTTTTTTATAATTAATACAGCGCCATCGTTACATATAGGAAAATACGACGTTAGAAAGATTATTTTATCGTATTTTCCCATTACTTAGACCTTATACTTAGTTACTTCTTTATTGTTAGTTAACTCAAACAATTAATATTTCTATTAGGTAGATGTTTCATTAAAAAAGTTATTATGATAAAGATATGTATTTAATAATTCAAAAATATTTAGAAATAGATACAAAAAAGGCATTTTAGCCATATTAAATGACAAGTTTAATAAATTTAAAAGGAAACTGGCGAACGTGAACTAAAAACAAACGAAGCTTATCGTTATCGCATAGTCTATAACCCAAACATCGGTGTTGTTACAAAATATATTCCACATCGTAAGAATGTAGGTGAGCGCGTGTCGGACTGTGAGTGTGACGTCATTACACGAGCTCAACGGAGCGTTTCTCCTTCGATGACTCACTTTGTTTTATGATCTCGTGACATGTCTCGAGATGCGTGTGATTAAACACAGTTTGCTTATTTTCTCGTCATCCAGATATTATTATTATATTTTCTTATTACATTTGTAATACACATATAATGTATAAAGACTATGTATATATAGTCGCAATAGAGTCCGTCCTACACCAGTTTTCTTCGTGCGAATGCTCTTCTTAATCCTTTACAGTCAGGATTTCGACCTGGATACAGTACTATCACAGCATTGGTGAACATCACCAATGATATCCGATTAGGGATGCAAAACGGTGAAGTGACTGTTCTTTGTTTATTCTCGGCATAATGCGCTCTCTTAACGTATCTCCAACAGTGATTGGTTGGTTTTGGACGGCTAAATGGGGAAAAATTCTCGAGTCGAAGCAGCCTTGTAAGTGTAAGACGGCCGCCTAATATATGGAGTGACGACATGGCAAGATATGCAGGAAGTCGATGGATGCTATTTGCTCAAGACCGTACCTTGAGGAGGTCTACATTCAGCAATAGAATTATGATGGGCAGTGGTGATAGCGATGATAGACGATTTAGATTTAACCTTAGTATAGTCCTAACTTTTGGATTTTGGATCATTCATTGATTGGGTTTTCCATTACGAAAATAAATAAAACAATCACAAAAAATAATCCTAAGAAAGAGGGAAGACATCCAACCATGCTATAAATATTTAATTTTTTTTTTATTACATACCTTATGGAAGTCATGGCGGATTCTTTCTTAATTCAAAAGCCCTCTCAGGATTGAGAGATGTATCCAGCAGCAGGACATATTTTTTTTTACTTATAAGCCAGTGCTTGCCCATAATCCCACCTGATGGTAAGTGGTGATGCAGCCTAAGGCCGGCCACATACATACGGAATTACGTTTCGAGATTCCGTTTCGGAATTCCGAACGGGTCGGCCACACACATACGGAATCCCGTTTTGCCCGCAAAATGTCGAACGGAAAACTACCGTACGTGTGTGGCGGGTCATAGATTTTATATGGACTCGCTGCGTTCGGGATTCCGAATCGGAATATCGAAACGGAATCTCGAAACGGAATTCCGCATGTATGTGGCCGGCCTTAGATGGTAAATCGCACTGTCTTAGCTTAACAAAAGCCTATTCACTCTTGCCTTGAAGACGCAAAGTTTTTATTCGGAAGGAAAAACAGACGCCGGCAAATTATTTGTGTGCTGTACGCATTACAAAATACAAACCATACCGTTTGGTTCTGATGCGTTGTTTTCATCGAAATAAAAAAATATAAAGGCGTACTCAATGGGTATGATGCAAGCAATTAAACTACTTAATTAATTATTAGTGTACTCCAGACCGGATTTCGGTCACGACGCGGAGGCCTTTCTCACCGGAGACTAGCCATCTGCGCAGGACATGATTATAGTAACCAAGTGTGTGCGCAAGCACAGGTGCACTCTCTATCCCCTCACTCTCATAGTCCGATGAGGCGGTAATCCGACACGACCGGAGAGAGATCAGGCGCAGGACCAAAGGCTTTACGTGCTTTCCCAGGCACGGGGGTGAAACACTTTCCTGTAAGCCAATAACTGATTTTTGGCTCGACCGACAGAACTCAGGACCTTATGATCAGCAATTCACCACCACGAGACAAACGAAGCAGTCATTAATCGAATTACTTAGTATATTAGACAAGAATGTAACTCAAAAAATGCACATCAATTGAATGCCATATTACTCATGTGGCTATATTATATACAAAGTTAAGAATTATATAATACGCTAGCTGTTCCCCGCGACTTCGCCCGCGTGAAATTTATTACGATTGGATTTCATGGCTTTTAATTTTATTGCGCGGAACCCTAATTATATTTATAAAATAAAAGTAGCTGCTATATATTAGTGAAAGTCCCATCAAAATCGGTCCAGCCGTTTCGGAGATTAGTCGGAACAAACAGACAGACAGACAAAATTGACAAAAAGTACCGTTTATACTTTCATACGCATTTGGTTTTGTTATTTTGGTTATTTTGATATTACAAACAGACACTTCAATTTTATATATTTGTATAGATGATGATATTAAGTACATATATTTTTTTTATAATCAAAAATACAAATGACACTTCATTTGTAATCGTGAGTAACAAGCGGTGAGCCTCGAGGTCAACGAGCGGCGCCGAGGCACTTACATCGCGGGAAGCGATCACCACCAGCTGTTTTTTAAATGGACTCTACTATATAATTGCCCTGTGCGTAGGCGCGACGCTGATACTGACTGTACAAGCCGTTTAGGTATTTTATTGAGAGAGTAAACGTTATGTACCAAGAAAACAGATGTAATAGTTTCACCAACTTCCGAAATTCTGAATAATACGAAATCTAGCAGACTTATTAAGAACTGATCACAATTCATGACTATCACTATTTACGTGGTAGTACTATGCTGCAGATATACCAGGCGTACCACGTATACATACGTACGTCGTACGGTGAGTGTAAAGATCCGGAGACTGTTTTTGCTAGAAACGAGGCATTCAATTTTAGTCCTCAGCAGGGAGAGCGCAACTGCATTTAAATTCTAAATCGTGGACAATGAATAATCTAATCGTGGAAGATGTAGATGTCTACGGGCAACAGCATCCACTTACCATCAGGCGGACTGTGTGCTCGTTTGTCACCCTTATTATATAACAAAATCACCTAGTATTTTACTATGATAATCGCTGCTCATTAATAATGCATGTTGTAAAGTTTTAGCCAATAATATTGTTTAATTTTTTCTTATATTTACGCAAAGACTACACATTAAATGAAACTAATTTTTGCGGATCATATCGCGTTTAATTTTAACTTTTTTAATTCAATTCATTCATACTCACGGGGTGTAACACCTCAGTCCCCCCCGTGACTATGGGTGCTGTAAAGCACCCGAAACGTCGTGAATTGAAAAACTTAAAATTAAACGCGATATAATCCGTAAAAATTAGTTTCATTTACTAATCTTATTATTATATTTTCAGAGATACTAAACCTGAAAAATAACCAGAGGTAAATTTATAAATTTTGTACAACCGATTTCGATATAAATTATTTAGGACAACTCAAAAACTACTGGTCAGGACGTGATGAAGTTTGTATGAGACCACAAGAGAAGCGCCAAATTTCAAATAAAAACGTAAACACACGTAGAAAAAAGTTAAGAGGTATCACACAAAAAAAAATTAAAAAAAATTGTACAACCGACATCCACATAATTTATTAAGAATAACTTAAAAACTATTGATCAGACCTTGATCAAATTTATATGAGATCACATGAAAAGCACCAGCTTTCAAACAAAAAAAAGAATCATCGAAATAGGTTCATCCAGAACAAATTTATAAGGTAACATTCATAAAAAAAAGAAATACAGTCGAATTGAGTATCTTCTCCTTTTTGAAGTCGGTTATAAATACTTTTACTACTGGATATTGAATGCGGCTGACAAACTACGTGCTCCGGATTTCCACGAATTAAATATTCAAGCGCTTTCAATATCTACACATCTACGTTGCGAAGTGATTGCGTTCAATTCGAACCGCGCTGTTCCCTTTCTGACCTTTTAATAAATAACATTCAAAGTCTCAGTCACAGTGAAGCGAGATGAAAAATCACAAATTGCACGGCTCTCAACGTAAGCATTGTCGCTGCATAACTTTGCGAGCGGTTCTCGTCTTAACGTTAATATTTCTACTCTGTAGTTTTTCTATCGTCGGACACTTTTAATAAAACACGTCTGCATGATGAAATTGTAAATAAAGCGAGGAAAACGTCTTTTGCCATTCGTCGAGCATAGCTTAGCGTTTGCATTTATAATTGTAAATGTTTGCGCTTTATTCTGAGATTTTAAAATTGAATGTGATAGTTTTTAGAATTTGAATAAATCTAATTTAATAGCTTTTGAGAATAATTTAACAGTAGTAGAGCCACGCGGCAGCTTTTGCTGTCGCACGGATGCGCCGGCTCGAACCGGGGTGGTACCACGACCTCACAGAAAACCAGCGTGAAGTAGAGGTTTACCTCTGCGTTTTACTTGGTAAGTGCAGGTGGCCGGAGGCCCTTTTAACTGGAAATGAGAAATTCCATCTTAGTCCTCACGGAGGACAACGCATCTACATTTTGATTTGTAATAGAGGATAGATGTAGATGTCTATGGGCCGCAGCAACCACTTACCATCAGGTGGACTGTGTGCTCGTTTGTCACCCTTATCGCATAAAAAAAATTAAGTTTCTTTATAATTGTGAGGCTGCTGTATTAGATGTTTAAATGTCGTAGAACTGGCAATACATTCAGTACTGTACTATTATTTATTCTGTGGTATGGTGAGGAAAAAATAATTTATTCAGCGTTGTGTAATTTATTCTGTGGCTATACACAGTTAAATTACATAGTTAAAATGCACATTTTTTATCAAATAAGGGCGATAAACGAGCACACACACTACCTCATAGTAAGATTGATAGAAAATCAAAATGCAGATACCTTGTCACCCCTGAGGACGATGGAATGCCTCGTTTCCGGAAAAAGCGTCTCGGTTTCTGTAAACTCACCATGCGAAACACAGCTGAGTTAAGCTGTCATTTTACGCTGGTAACCTGTCAGAGCGTGGTCTTAACCTGATCGAGCCGACCCATTAGTAGGTACTACAACCAAGCATTGCGTAAAGCAAAACCTGCACCCATGCGCGACTTACCAGGTATTCGTTTTAACTAGTGATTTCACTTCGCTTACCAATCGAGAACCTTTAAAATTATTGTATTATTATTTCGATTCGTCGCAGTAATTCGCCAGTTTATTATTCTATGCCACTTTAGAATAACTCTGTATCAAACGAACCAAGGATTCGAATACTAACAGTAAAACGTTTGGGTGAATTCAATTCACCAAAAATGTCCTAATGATGTTAGTTGGGGGTGCGCGCTTGAGCTTTCTCGGCTTCTAAAATACTAATGAGCTTATAAGATAGTTTCAAACTGCAAAGGTAAACCACGCCGTCCACGTTAGAAGGAGCTTTAATAAAATTACTTTAGGTATGAAGTTTGCCAACAAGTAGACTTTGAAAGTTTCTAGAAACGTATTTAACAAAATAATAAGGTACAAAAGAAAAAAAGCGGCAAGAAAACCCACAAGCTGTTTTTCTCCCAACAGTGGCAATTATTCTTATAAAATATATAAGTAGAAAGTCTCAAGAGGCTCACAATGAGCACATATTCTTTTATTTTTAATTCATAATACCTTGGAGTATGTGTGCAAGCTATTTTTAGATATATTTATATTTAAGCATGTTCTTTAAGATCTGGGGGCACGGCAGTGCTCCCGCCAAGTCATAAATTCACTCAAAAATGAACCTACAGTTTTACAAAGCCAATACTTTGTAACAGTAGTTTTAGTTACATCCTTTTGACTTGTCATTCGTGTCTCTTTCTAGCTCTGATAAAACTCTATTTAAATTCTCAAAATTCCAATGAAGACGGCTCCGTGGCGCAATGACGCATTGATTGGTGATGCTGAAGGTCATGGGCTCGAATCCCGCACGGAACAAGTATTTGTATGGTCCACAAATACTCGTTTCGGGTTTGGACGTGTGTTTGTGTACAATTTGTATATATGTAAACTGCCTCCAATTAACCTGTTTTTAATATATTATTACTAGCGATCCGCCTGGCTTCGCACGGTTGATTTCTGGATCTCGACGACAACCCCACCTACCGGGTCCAATTGTGAATCTAAACCATTCTCTAATTAACTTAATCATACACACAAATTTCATCAACATTTCACACTATTAAGGAGGAGTTCAGTCACATACACACGGACAGAAGAAATATAATATACTATATAATATTTATTATATAAAATTATATAAAACGTAACAAGTAACATGTATATTATGCATATGAAAGTTCTCCTTGTATCATTCTGTCTATTGATGAAAAATCCGTTGCGTAGTTTAAAAGATCTATGCGTACGTACGACGGGAAGCGACTTTGTTTTATACTATGTAGAGATTAATGTAAAGATGTATATAATAATTATGACTTAAGCATTATCAAAATATGTTAATTGGCCAACATAGATAAACTGAATGAAGCCCTGGTAATTCTTTTAGTGCTCGCTAGACATTGAGTCACTGAGCCTTGCAAGTTGCAACGGGCGGTGACATGTGTACGAGAATGACTTGATCTTGACCCTTATTAAAATAAGAGACTTCGCGTTGAATGTGAAAAGGTTTGAGAAAACATGTTACGTGTCTGCAGATATCACTTTGTGAAACTAATAATAGAGCTATAAGAATAGTCATACCCTACACATTTCAATTGAGCAGCTCCAAACCTTTTGTTTAATAGCAATACATTGTAAATTAATTCAATGAATTCTCTATTAAATATACCACAAAGGAGCTCTTTGAAGTATGACAAACTTTAAGGCTTTGTATATGATTTGAGGTAATTGTTTCCAAACCTGTCGAGGAAAGTAATACAAATTCTTTGTATTATATCCAATATAAGCGACGTTGTAAATGAAATTCAGTAACAACCAGTCCTTTGTTAGGCGCAAACAAACTTATAACAGAAAAGTTTAAATTAAGTTTAACTTAGATGGAATAACAAGAAGATTGGCGTAGTGTAGTAGAACTTGATAAACATATGTTTCAGATAACAGTATTCCTCCTTCTTATACATAATGTAAACGGAGTAATAAAAGTAACTCAAATTATAAGTGGTAGA
Source organism: Parnassius mnemosyne (assembly GCA_963668995.1). NCBI lineage: Eukaryota > Metazoa > Arthropoda > Insecta > Lepidoptera > Papilionidae > Parnassius > Parnassius mnemosyne. Next base: position 3,924,159 of record CAVLGL010000001.1, on the reverse strand, counting down.
GGCACCTTGCGACTATATTATGGTTGCGGCACGAATGGGTCAACTTAACCGGGCTAGATGACCACGCTCTCACAAAATACCAGCATAAAATAGCAGCTTAATGCTGCTGTATCTCGTACAGTGAGTGTAGAGAACCAGAAACGCCTTTTACTGGAGATGAGATATTCGATCTTATTCCTCATGGGTGACAACGCATCTGCGTTTTGATTACCATCATGTAGGCCGTGTGCTTATTTGTCATCCATATTCTATAAGAAATTTACTTAACATCACACCACTTTGAAATATAAAAATCAGACACAATATAAACAGTATTGAACGAAGCAAACGTCTCGCAACACGGACGGTGTGGTGAGGCTGCGGTGAACCGGTCTTTGCCGTTACTCGGCGCGCCACTCGACTTTATTCCCGCATTTAGCCGCCGCCACGAGGTTTCATTTATCTCATTAAATACATTACTTACCGTGGCTCGTATTGTATGATCAAGAATGAGCGAAGCTCGCTTTAGAGGATAGATTGGAAGCAGCTTAGTTTTGTATTTCAGTTGGAAGTTTTAAAATTTTACGTACCTACTCGTAGTATAGCCACGCTTAATAACGCTGTTTTGTATTAAGTGAAGAGAAACGGAGATCCTATTTACTGTTATCAGCATAAAACGTTAGTCCTCAGATGTGGCAACGCATTTTGATTCTTAATCCAAGATAAATATAGGTGTTTATTAGCCACGGCACCCACTTACCATCAGGTGGACATTGTGCTAGTTTGTCACCCTTATTTTGAAAAAAAAAAATTGCCGATAAAACTACAATGTTACAGTTAAATACTCTGTAAGAATGATCTTGATTAATTTTGCAATATGTTGACATGAAGTAACTTCTTAAATTTGTCTGATGTTTTTTTTTTCTTATTTGTAAGAGTAATTGACATCTAATACTTTTACTTATTTGATAAGAAATCTATTGTATTGTACTAAAATTTTTCATTTGGTACCTACTTATTTTAATTTTACCTAACTTTAATTTTTTTCATGTTCATGACACAATGCATATTGTTTAAGTGAGAGATAAATTTAAAAAAATAAATAAATAACAGTAAAGAAATCATTGATATAAAGAAATTTTCGATACACATTCCTCTCGTTCGAATTACACGAGCCGTTTGTATATAACAACAAAATGCTTCATAGTCCACTTTGTTAGTGTTCCCCATCATTCGCTGACGTAGACGCGAGGGGCCGGTTTATTTAAGCAATGAACCGGCAGTAGAGTCTGTGGTAGAGTCGTGTAACTCGAAACTCCAAAGCCCTACGAACACTGCTGGGTATTGTCCCTTATGTTTTTTATTTTCTGTTTTCGTTTGTTTTTGCGAACAGTCGTAATTTCTTTGTGGTGCTAATGCTAAATGAGAAAGTAAAAAATGTTAATTTTTTCATTACATCATAAATAAATATATAATTTTTTTGAAGAGAATAAGCTAGATTATATATCTACTTAATCTATTAAATAACTTTATGTGAACTTGTTATAAAAATACATTTATTTTTTCTAAAAATGTTGCCCCAATATAAGGACTTTCTCTTGTACAGTGGAGGCAGTTTACACACATAAATTTCAAAACGTCGTATCAGACCCGGAACAATTGTTTATAGAGCATACCAATAATAATTTTTCCGTACGGGATTCGAACCCGCGGCGCTCAGTGCAGCAAATCGTTACTAAACCACTGCAAGAAGGACTCGTAGATTGGAAAATAGATAAAAATAGAACAATAGATACTGATATAAACTACGAATTTAGAATGAGTTAATATTGTTTCCAAATTCTCTTGCACAAACAGACTCATGCATTCAACATATTATTAAACACAAAAATATACAATATTCTATAAGACAAAAGCATATTACATTTATCCTCTATTGAGAATCAAAATGCAGGTGCATTGTCACCCCTGAGGAATAAGATGGAATGCCTCGTTTCCAGTAAAAAGTGTCTCCAATTCTATACACTCACCATACGAAACACAGCAGCATTAAGCTGCTATTTTACGCTGGTATTTTGTGATAGCGTGTTCCTACCCAGTTCGAGCCGACCTATACGTGCAACAACCATAATATAGCTGCGGCGTGGTCCTACCACTTAAAATTTGAGTTATACTTATATTCGTTTGGTGAATGTAGAAAACAGGAGACCCTATTTTCTGGAAACAAGGCATTCCATCTTAGTTCTCACGGGTGACAACGCATCTGCATTTTTATTCATACTTGAGGATAGATGTATATGTTTATGGGCCACATCAAACACTGCAGGTGCAGGTGGACTGTGTGCTCGTTTGTCACCTTTATCCTATAAAAAAATGTTTATTTGATTTAGACACATTTGTCTCATCATTAATTGTGGACTAAGTATAGATTATAGAGTCGTTATTTATAATGGTGATAGTTATGAAAAACGTGAAAATTAGTTACTATTAACTATATATGTATATATGTATAGTGCTTGTACTATGAACGAACCGTATCCAATTTCCTAACGGCATTACGCGTCCGCAAACACTCAGCCGACCCTTCTGATACTCAATGCGTTGAGGAAGAGCCTTGCGCACTTATACCGAGAATATTATTCATAGTTGCGGTGCACTCGAGAGCTGGCTGTGCGAACATTGACATTCCGCCTCGTAAACACTGTTTACATAATGATATACCTTGCTAGGTGAAGCTTTTAGAGAGAGCTCTACCAACAGGAAATATTTGAAATACATTAGACCCGTCATATGCACGATATACATACTTACTATATTTTATTCCCTTCAAAGACTGAATTATAAAGCGACTTACTTAGTTCTCCAGTAAAAATAATTTATAATAATTTATTACGTTCTACAGCTATATTGTGGTTGTAGCACGGTCGGCTTAACGAGAAAAAGACCTCTCTATCATAGAATATCAGCGCTTAAAACTAAAACATAGAATAGCAACTTAATGCTGCTGTGTTTCGTATGGTGAGTGTAAAGAACTGGATACCCTTTTTACTGAAAATGAGGTATATCATCTTAGTACTCAGGGGTGACAAAAACGCATCTGCATTGTGATTCTTAATCGAGTATAAATGTAGATGTCTATCGGCTACAGCATCCACTTACCTTCAGGTGGAGTGTTGGCTCATTTTTTACCCTTATTCTAATATATATATATATAATACAAAATATAAATTAAACGCTTGTTTTGTCTTGACGTACACTTCATAGACTATTACGAGTAAAAGCACCATTGGAAATCACACAAAATTCACAATTTCAGCTGTCAGTAATAATTGGTTGGCAACATTTTAAAATTATTTGGCGCAATCCCTACTTTGTACAAAAATATAGTGATGCTATGAACGTAGTGTTCTAAAACGTAGTGATTATCTTGGTTAAATGCTCTGTGCCACTGTTTGACCACCCACTGCCAAGTAAATTAAAGTATAAGAAAGTGTATAAGGAATGACGTTGGCATTACATTACATATGACATTTTTTTTAAAAAACGCTACCCCCACACCTGGATTTTCTCCTGTGTCGTAGAGGCAGTTTACAAACATAAATTGCACAATGACAAACATCCAGACCCGTAACAATTATTTGTAGGCCATACAAATACTTGTTCCGTGCGGGATTCGAACCCGCGACCCCCAGCGCAACAACTCATTGCTAAGCCACTGCGCCACGGAGCCGTCAATTGCATTACTAAAACAAACAATTGCCAACATTGGCATTACTAAAACAAACCATGATTATTTAACTTAATTTACTGTATTTATAACATATTATATATATATATATATATATATATATATATATATATAGTATAAATTTTAGCTTTCTGTAATATAAAGATTAATTATATCCAATTTCACACTACTCCGTGCTCGCTTTATGCTTAAAAAGGTGTACAAAATTTCCCCTTCACGTATAAATATATAGATTTTAAGCCCACCTGATGGTAAGTGCTGACGCCGCCTGCATGAATAACTGTAACATCAGGAAAATTGCATTTTAAAAAGGAGTAAACTCGTTTTTTGAAGGTCCCTATGTCGTATCGGTCCGGGAAAATCGCCAATGTTAAACAATTTCACAGAGAAGGCGTGCCAGGAAGAAAACTTCTAGTAAATGGCACAGTACTGGGCCGCCAAGCATCTAGGTGATGTGTATGGTAGATTAATAAATTGATATTTTATTTGTTTGAATATTTTTCATATAACGTAAATAACTTTAAGTACATTCAATCGCTTTAAAATAAATTTAAATAAACGGGCTCGTTCACAGGATGTTTTACTGAAGGAAAGATCTAAATATAGTAGTTAACTGCAGTAAGTATGAAACAAGTTTTACGAACGACGTCTGCGCCTGTGCGGTAACAACAAACCACGTCGCAACTCGTCAAAGATCCTTGTCTCCAACGAATTCCAAACGCCTTTGTATACTTGCTTATCTGTCAGTCTGTTAAGTGACAGACTTTTGTTCCTTTTTTCTTTTTTGAATGAAAGCTTCCGTGCAGTGAGTGTTTATTTACGGTACGGTTGCTTTCAACGAAGTTCTACGTTCTGGAAGTAGCCGTGACATCATATCATACGAATAATAACCTGTTGACCCCAAATTAGCGTCTGATTCTCTGCACGGTATTGTTTCATTTTCACTTAATCGAATTACTTCGAATTAAAAGAATAAATTATAATTTGGACCAAATACACTTAAATTATAACTTTACATATATTACAATCACAACTTTTCTGTGCAATCGTTTATAGTCTGTTCACGACCAGTATTATTATATTAATCCCTGTCCTAAATAAACAATATATTCCCCTCTCCTAGAGCAGAATGATGAAATGTATCTCTCAATAAACAGTTTAAACACCATGTTTGAAAATAAAACCACAAATGTGTATTGCATCCTTTGCAAATACGTGGTCCCAATATTACTTATAAGTATGATCTAATACTGACAATTTTCAAAAATATTAAAACGAATCATTTTAAACATTAAATTAAAATAAAACATCATCCATACAGAAAGGAAAATTAAAAAGTGTGAGTATTGCGACGTAGTAGGTACACTTATTCTGTGGTATTGCTAACACTGCGATATTTCGATGTTAACGAAATTTTGCTGATTTTTCTGCTTATTTCATACGTTTTGTTTACATCAATGAGTCAACAGCCAAGAAAGCAGCTACCTGCATATTTATTATGTCGTTCAAGCGTTACAAACACACAATGAAAACCCGACAGCCCGCGGCAACATGGATTCAAAATGGCGACTGCGCTTGTGTGCGTGCACGCAGCTTGTGCGCCTCTACCGCCCCGCGTCTCCAGACCCCCCACAGACCTGTTCATCGATCACCAATCCGGATAAATTCTATAAACAATCTCATAGATCATTTCTGTATTAGCAAAAAGTATCTTGTTTTTAAAAAGATTCTTATTTTACTGTGTGAGCTTTTAGATTTGGAAAGTTTATTTAGGAAATTATATCTGCTTTTGTAACTAACAATGAAGTGTCACACCACACGTGCATGATATAAGGGCAAAACGACAACATAGTTAATATCTCAGTCGTTATGGATAAAGCACGGATCGCATCGCTGTCATTGCTCGTGGCGTGGCGCCTCGTGCATAGACACATCGCTCAGACTCCACCGCCGACGGAGCGACGCGGCCGACGACCGGTGACATCATCTAGCGACCCGCTTCTCATCGACGCCGCCATCATTGCCTAAATTATAGACTAGTGCATCCTTATTACATCGAGCGACACCGTAGTTGATTTAACAGAGTATCCAAACTATTTTAATCTATACAAAATAAACTATAATAAATAATATGACAGTGTACTAAAAAAATGGTCACAAATATATTTACCAAAGCCGTTTACGTGGTAAAGCCACGCTGCAGTTAAAATATCGTTGTATATCGCAAGAACACCACTGCACGTAGGTCACTTAATAAGTTTTGAGGTATACAAAAAGTATTCTAGATACTATTAATATTTATTTTAAATCTTTTCAAAATATTCTCCATCATGCTCTATACAAAGTTCCATTCGTCTAAACCAACTCTGAAAACACTTTTTCCAGTCTTAATATGACAGGTCAAAAATCGCTTCTTCGTAGGCAGCCACGGCTTCTTCGGCGCTTGGAAAAAACTTGCCTATGTTTTTTATTTGACTCTAGGAAGCAAAAATAAATCACAAGGGGCTAAGTCATGGCTGTCGGGTAGAGTTTCAATACCAGATTCCTCAATAAATGCTTTTGTTCTAAGGGAGGTATGTGAAGAGGCGTTATCGTGATGCAGAATGATTTCCCTAAGCCCGGTTTTTGGTCTTCTCTGAAGCACAGCTTGAAAATATTTGGGTAATGCAACTATAGTATACCATTCAAAGTTTACTGACCTACAATTTTCCAGCATTGACATCGACAATGTACACTCCGCGAAAAAAAACTAGCCACCATTTTCTTGCCGACGTTGCGAGGTCTTTGCAGTTTTGTCGGTAACTGTCCTTCTGAGTAGACCCATACCGATGATTGCCTTTAATTTTCCAGATCATATTGATAGATCCATGTCCCGTCACCAGTAACGATTTCTGAAACACGCCTAGATGCCCCGTTTTCAAAATGTAGACGCATTTCATGTCACCAATCCACACGAGTCTGCTTTTCGCTTTTGGAAAGCAAACGAGGGATCCATCGACAACAACGCTTCCTCACTCCAAGATGTTGATGTAGGATGGTATGAATGCTCTTTTATGAATGACGGGTCTTCTCGCACCAACATTTCAGTAGTCCATACATTTTCTGCCGTTACCGCTGTTTGTGGGGCCCCGGTTCTTTGGTCATCTTTAAGATTAATTTTACCCCTTTTGAATTCAGCAAATCACCTAACAATTATTGCGCGTGATGGGACTGAGTTCCCTAATGCTGATTGTAACCGTTGTAAACTTAATTGTTCGGTTAAACTAAATTTAAAATCATAATATATCATAGCGCGCAAACGTTCACGGTTAAGTCCATCGTTTTAAATGAAAAGCGCGTGAAGCGTTCCAGGAAAATTAATAGAACATTGTTTGTTTTTAATATTGAGCAATTGGCTTATGGGGTTCTATTTTAAAATAAATTTGCTTTTTAGAAACATATAACACGGGTGCGTTCCATTTTTAAATTTCGAGCATCTCAAAACTTATTGAGTGACCTACGTACTGTGTGTATATAACATTAAAAACAACAACTAAAAACTAAGAATAGCTATGCGTGGTAGAGCCATGCTCCAGCTATAATATTATTGTTGTAGCGGGAGTATGCGAGAAGGAAAGGACCACGTACACAAAGAATACCAGCGTAAAATAGCAACTTAACTGCGGTGTCTCATATTACTAATATAGCACCGGAGACCCTTTTTACTGGAAACGACGCATTCTATCTTAGTCCAAAAAAAAAAAACAACGCATTTGCATTTTGATACTTAATTGGGGATAAATGTAGATGTGTATGGATCATAGTATATACAATGATGCGGAATGTGTGCTCGTTTGTCATCCTATTTCTACGAAAAAATATCAAAGACGATCTATCATATCGTAAGAAAACCACGAAAAGATAGACTTGTTATAGTGTATCAAAATGCCTTATTTCAAGTATCTATAAATTGTTTCATACATTTTCACCAAACCGTGTAGCCATGGCAGATTAGAAGCTAAGCGCTCGTTCTAATTTCACATTAGGCCATTTATCAGAATAAACTTTTATATAAAACATAATCTACTAATAAATTTGTTAGTTAGTGATTCATATATCGTAATATAGGAACAAAGAGTAAATAAATTTGATGTATTTTGAAATAAATTATACGTCTTTGCACCGAACGCCGATATAAATAATGATATTAATATATACATCTATACATATAAATAAAATTGAAGTGTCTGTCTGTATTTTGAAATAACTGGCTTCTGTTAGGGGGTTGTTTGCATATCTTTTAACTTATTACAAGCCGGTGCTTGACTACAACCCCACCTGGTGCTAAGTGGTGATGCAACCTATGATGGTAAATCACATTGTCTTAACGTAACAAAAGCCTATTCACTCTTGCCATGAAGACGTTTAGATTGTATTCGGATGGAACGATAGACGCCATTCTATTTGCCATGCTATTCTACCCCTTTGCTATACGCATTACAAAAGTCGAAGCAAACTGTTTGGTTCTAATGCGTGGAATATTGACAACAAAGTGTTGAAGACCCGTAGACCGCCTGGTTGTCCGATGGTGGAAAGGAGAGGGAAGAATTAAAGCGTGTAATTCCTGCGCACACTCGCCAAAATGCATCCTATAGAATACCGAGAGACATACTACTCTGCGCCTGTGCTCGAGGCTGACAAGATTGGTTTCAACCAAATCAAGGTCACCATTGAGCCTTTTAGCACGTCTCTTCACTGAGTCCAACGCTGTCAGGTGGCATTTTGCAGCACCAGCCCATATTTGACAACATTACTCCATGCAAAACCGGACTTGCGCGGCCTCGGTGTGAAGTACCGCCGCACCCTTGCAAAGACACCAAGTTTCCTTGAGACTGCTTTATGTGTAACAGAAAGAGAGTTGCAGAGAGAATGGACCCCATCGTGGACGACCCGGAGAAACCGTTCACTCAGACAGTCCTTCACTCAGGCAATCATGCCAGGGGGAAGCCGTACGCTGAAAGTTTTCCCAATAGACTAGCGTGCCAAATCCTGTCATAGGCCTTCGAAACATCGAGGGAAACAGCAAAGTGCTTCACCACTGTTCTCGAGGGCTTCGCCTCATATTTGAGTGGCATACGCTAGAAGGTCCTCAGTTGATCGATTTTTCCGAAATCTGTACTGGCGATCACTGAGGAGATCATTTTGCTTTAGGCATGCTATTAAGACATGAATAGCTATTTGTAAATTTTTAGTTTACTTGTCTGTCTACCCGACAATTAACGGATCGCTGGGCATGCACCTTGGATCGTAATTTACTCCAGTGCGTGATTTCAAATAGTTTAGTGATCCGTGGTCAACGAGGACTTCACTTACCAACAATGTCACGTTAGAATTAAATTATACATAACTATTATGGTTTAAATGATGAACTATTTTCATTCAGCTTTATTTATTACGTCCCCAGCTACACTGCTTCCTTCCCGCTGTGCGCGCCGCTCGCCGGCCCGACACCAGTGAACCGAGAGGTTTACATCTCCATATTCATCTCAAATAGGTGTACTGTTCGTATCGGAGAGATATTTCGTGGATAACTTTTATTGACTGTAAATATTAACAGCTATGTTGGCGAAAGAAATGTATGTGAATACCATTTTTACGGCGTTATAACAATAAATATTACCACAGTGCCTAAACAGTTAAATTTTAACTAAATAGCGATCGCGGAGCAGGAATTTTTTTTATTGCTTTGCATTTTTAAATTTAATTTCCATCATAAAAAAGTTTTATTTCCATTGCAACTGAGATAATTTTGGGACCTTTAGGGAGTTTACTCTTAAGTTATTAGAGTTCACATTTGTATGCATTGCAATAATTTGAAATTCTTCCTGCTCCGCGATCACGCCAAGTTGTTGCAGTACCCTCACTACAACAGGAGAGACCCATGCCCAGCTGTGGACTTTCAATGGCTGATGAATGAATGAAAACGGTGTTAGTGGAGCATGTGTCTTTACCAGTAGCCATGTTTCATTTTGGGCTCATTTAAATTTACTTTTATTAATTTTTTATTACTTAGTGGTCAGCCACCACAGTCTACTTCATCTGAGAATGCCTCTCCTAGAGTGCCGAAATACGTGTCGTATTATCGACGGTGGTTTGATTTTCCTAATGTAGTGGTGTTGGGATTAGTGGTGACGGGGGTATGGCACGCAATTGAGGGAGGGCGTGAGGTGCTCTTTAAAGTAGGTCAGAAACATTGTTTAATTTTATTACACAGATCGTAGGTAATTAGCTTTTAACATATTTAATATATTACTGGATTTCCGCAAAGTAACGACTTAATTAATCGACTTTTGCTTTTATTGTCATACTTCTATCTTATTGTGAGGTTTTAACGAAATAAGCTTAATACTGTTCTTCCTTCATCAAGTCCAACGGCGCTTTGTTATTGAACAGGATTCTACGAACTGGAGAAGTGGCGTCTATTTTAGTAACTTACAGGAGCTTACGGTGAGTCTAAAATTACAGTCGCGCTGACTGCCGCTCCGGGGATTAGTTTTATTGTGTTTCGTCACACGAAAATATCGAGACATGCTGAGCTTAATGAATTATTCATTTGAACAAGCTCTTTTAGAGAGTCCATAAATATTTATTGTAACGCGCTCTGAATTGCGAAGCAGCTCTAATTCTAAAACTTTTGTAATATATTTTTCGGAATTTTCATACACTTCATAACGCTTTCAGGAATTTATTCATTTTAGGTGTAGGTATTTCATAATGCTGTCAAAAATTCTTGTAGGTACTCTACTAAATCGTTGGTTCGAACCTCAGAGACTTAGAATTTATGCAACAAACTCTCGGCAACTACGTAACGTTCGCTTACTTGGAATACCATTCTATTCTATTCTATTACATCTTTCTGATAACAACCCGAGACCAATGAAATACAACTGCAGTTTTTTTTTATGGGATAGGGTGACAAACGAGCACACAGTCCACCTGGTGGTAAGTGATTGCTGTGGCGCATAGACATCTATATTTATCCTCGTATGCGAATCAAAATGCAGATGCGTTGTCACCCGTGAGGACTAAGATGGAATGCCTCTTTTCCAGTAAAAAGGGTCTCCGGTTCTCTACACTCACCATACGAAACACAGCAGTGTTAAGCTGCTATTTTAAGCTGGTATTCTGTGAGAGCGTGGTCTTTCCCCGGTCGAGCCGACCCATTCGTGCTACAACTATACTACTAATATAGCTGCAGCAGCTCTTCGCATTTTCTTTCGCATTTACCACGGGGAGTGCTCTGAGGAATTGTTCGGATTAATCCCACCTGCCAAATTTCACGAACGCACATCGCGGCAGATCTCCCGATACTATCCACACCATTTGGATGATTGGCGGTCCACCACTGTGCGATTTAGAAGATGTTTTCTTCCTCGCACAACTTCCTTGTGGAATAGTTTACCACCAGCGATTTTTCCGGACCGATACGACTTAGGGACCTTCAAGAAAAGAGCCTACACCTTTTTAAAAGGCCGGCAACGCTTCTAAAATTACCCTGATGTTGCGGTTGTTCATGGGCGGCTGTAGTCACTAACCATCAGGTGAGCCGCATGCTCGTTTGCCCCCTCTCCTATAAAAAAAAAGGCATGGCTCTACCACGTAAATCGTTAAAACAAAGTGGCAATTATGGCAAATATCCTCCCTATGAGACACTCTATGGACGAAACCTATATTCAGGAGTGAACTTTTATAGGATGTAATGGACTTAGACATAGGCCTTTCCCGTGATAGAGAGGTTTTGCCAAGCTGAGTAGTCATCACTGTACCAGAATATATCGGACCTTTGCCGCTTCTCCTCGTCGCAAATCTGGATATAAGTAAAATATACCTAAAAATATTACTTTCAGTAAACTTAGAATGACTAAGCAATGTTTTATTAGAAGGAAACACCCCCTATGGGACTATGTTTTCTCCCCAATTCAAAATTGTTAAGCTTATGTTAGAGCGTAAGGCCTGTACCGGCTTTTCATCTAGTTTTACCGCCGAGTAACAGTACATCCACTGCTGTGTTCCGATTTCAAAGGTCTCTTTAAATTTTTTTTTGCTAATACGTAAACCTCTTATCTACAGGCAATAAATATTTGTAATAATATTTTTTTTTATAGGATAGGATGACAAACGAGCACATAGTCCACCTGATGGTAAGTGGTTTTTGTGGCCCATAGACATCTACATCTATCCTCGTTTGAGAATCAAAATGCAGATGCGTCGTCACCCGTGAGGACTAAGATGGAATGCCTCTTTTCCAGTAAAAAGGGTCTCCGGTTCTCTACAGTTACCATATGAAACACAACAGTGTTAAGCTGCTATTTTAAACTGGTATTGTGAGAGAGCGTGGTCCTTCCCCGGTCGAGCCGACCTATTCGTGCTACAACTATACTACTAATATAGCTGCAGCATGGCTCTACCACGTATAAAATCATAGTATAATTTGTAAATGTAAAGTAAAATTATCATATTTCTAAAATACCACGAAAAAAGCAATAATATTTAGAAGTTCCCTCGGTTCTTCTCTTAAGATATCTGGCTTTTCAAACCAGTGATAAACTTTTCTGTTTTTTTATAGGATAAGGGTGACAAACGAGTACACAGTCCACTTGATGGTAAGTGGTTACTGTGGCTAATAGAGATCTACATCTATCCCCGATTACGTATCAAAATGTAGATGCGTTTTCACCCGTGAGGACTAAGATGGAATGCCTTGTTTCCTGATTCACTATAGGAAACATAACAGCGTTATGCTGCTATTTAACGCTGGTATTCTGTGAGAGCGTGATCCCTCACCGATCAGATACAGAAAATATTTGATTGATAATATATAGAAATAAAGCTAATAAAATCGTGTAAAATTATAAAATAAAATGACTTAATTCCAACGTCCTTTGTTCTATTATCACCATATTATATTGACACGACAAACAATAACAACTGTCTGAGGTCAAACTTAAATGATAATTTGAAATTATCGCCTGCGTTGGATTTAATAGGTGACCGACGAAGTTGTTATCAAGGAATAAAGGAGAGGACCTCAATAACAGGACTGTTTTAAAATAAAGACATTTGTATTGATATCATTCGACGAGCAAGTGATATTCGCACTATAAACACTGAACTAGTTACTCGACTCCAAAAAGTTACCAATTCCTTCATGACCATAAATGTATACGATTTTACAACAAATTCAAGTTTATCAAAAAGTTTAAAATTGTTATTGAGCAAATATTGTTTAATAATATTATACTACTAAATAGTAAATGATTGATAATAAATCCCGGGGAATGAGGTGCCACAGAGTTTCCTGCTAAAAACTTAATTGACTTTCAATAAGTATTGTTGTAATCTATATTTAATAAAAATGATTCTATTCTATTCTATACCATTTTTGCTGTTAGCCCTGTTGCTACACAATTTTAACAAGCCTTCCGCCTTTAAAATGAAATGTTTCTTCTATTTTGTTGCTAACTTCCAGAATTATAATTAATATGATGTGACATAATTATTGTTTAAAAATCAGGGCCAGACCCAACAGCGTTCTGAACATGATAGGTACAAAGTGAATTGCCCTTATATGCATGTAAATGCATTTGCTCAGCTATGAGTAGGATTTTTATAGAATAATGGTGATAAACGAGAAAACAGTCCAACTGATGGTAAGTGGATGCTGTGGTCCATAAACATCTACCTCGGTTAAATATCAAAATTCCGATGCGTTGTCACCCCTGTGGTTTAAGATAAAATGTCCCGTTTTTAGTAAAAAGCATCTCTGATTCTTTTACGCTATTTTATGCTGGTATTTTGTAATAACATAGCCCCTCTCCAGTCGAGCCATCTCAGTCGTGCTACTTTTCAAACTTATATTATAATATGTTTATTTTTTAAACGCTACTTATACCCCTTTGCTAACCAAATACATATGTGAATTTGTAACTTGAAATAAAATAATTAATAATAATAGATCTATCTTTTTAAGTGGATGCCGTGACCCATACACACTTACGTCTATCCACGATTAAGGATCGCAATGCCGATGCGTTCGAATCGTTTTTTTTTTATAGAAGAGGGCGCAAACAAGCATGCGGCTCGCCTGATGGTAAGTAACTACTGCCGCCCATGAACAACCGGCCTTTTAGAAAGATGTAAGCTCTTTTCTTAAAGGTCCCTAAGTCGTATCGGTCCGGAAAAATCTGCGGTGGTAAACAATTCCACAGAGAAATTGTACGAGGAATAAAATTCCTAGTAAAACGTACAGTTGTGGACCGCCAAGCATACAGATAGTGAGAATGGTATCGTGAATTTTGACGCGATGTGCGTTTGTGAAATTTAGCGACTGGAATTAATACGAACAATTCCTCAGAGCACTCCCCGTGGTAGAATCGATAGAAAATACAAAAGGATGCAATATCACTACGCAGCGCAAGTGAAACGCGCCGATCAGAAAGAACTCTGTCGTCTACGATTCGAACCGCTCTGCGCTGGATGCGGTCAAGTGGAAGGAGCTGGCACTGGGGTACCCAGGCCCAGAGATGAGAACAGTATTCCATATGAGGCCGAACTTGCGCTTTAAAACTTTTGTTATCCCTGAAAACTAAAACGGAATGCCCTGTTACACATACAAATGTCATCGGTTAATAATATTTACATCACGTTCTACGCTTTATCTATAGTAATAAATAACAATGAAGTGGTTGTTTGTAACGTCGAAATAGCTGCCTCATATTGAATTGTGGAAGTTATTTGCATGCCATTAGGATAATATTTAAGTAAACATTTTTAAATTTTTGTCTCTGTCTATTCGGTATAATCTTTGGAACAGATAAACCGACTTTGATGAAACTTCAAGAACAGATAGAGTGCATGATTGATCCAAAAACTTGACGATTTTTTTTAAAAACAAAAACTTACCAAATGAATGGTCTTTGATTACATTAAATCTAAATAACGCCACCAGGATAGTAGATCTTGCCCAGTCGGAGTCTGGGCGGGTCACTAGTCTCAATATGTTTAATTTAATATAAGGATTTTATACGTGGTAGAGCCATGCTGCAGCTATATTAGTAGTAGGTATAGTTGTAGCACGAATAGGTCAGCTCGACCGGGGAAGGTCCACGCTCTCACAGAATACCAGCGTAAAATAGCAGCTTAACACTGCTGTGTTTCGTATGGTGAGTGTAGAGAACCGGAGACCCTTTTTACTGGAAAAGAGGCATTCTATCTTAGTCCTCATGGGTGACAACGCATCTGCATTTTGAATCGCAAACGAGGATAAATGTTAGATGTCTATGGGCCACAGCAACCACTTACCATCAGGTGGACTGTTTACTCGTTTGTCGCCCTATCCTATATTAAAAAAAAACTGAATTATATATCTCTAACTTCGAATTGTTTTAAAGTTACTTTTCCGCCTTTATGATACTAAACTTTTTTCGTCAGTCGGTAGCACTTTCTGTTCCATTATCGCTGCACTCTGAAATGAGATACTTACATTTTGCATTTTATGGTATCTTTATATAAAAACTTCTACTTTGTGTATAAATTTTCATTAAAAAAATTGAACTATTAATAAGAGTACGCGAGCAACCCAATTTCGGTATAATATGCTGGCACTAATGAAATAATTTATTGCAATCTTAGGTGTTAAGACGCTCTACGGTGAAGGAAACAATCAAGGATTATAGTCCTCATGTACTGAAGCAGCGAGACGGAGTAGTTGTTCCATAATCTTCTCAGAAGTAATAGAAAACTTGTGACCAGCAGTGACTAAGTTATAACGATTCGTGGACTTTGTCTCATATCTATACTAATCCATACATCTATACAAAAAGTTTTTGTCTGTCCGTCTGTTTGTTACCGCTAATCTCCGAAACGGCTGGACCAATTTTGGCGGGATTCTCACTAGGAGATAGCTGATGTCATGAGTAGTAACTTAGGCTACTTTTATTTTAGAAAAAGAATTCGGGTTCGGCGCGAAAAAAATTCAAACCCCAAAGAATACGCAGGCGAAGTCGCTGGGAATAGCTAGTGATTATATAAAATATAAATAATGCTATAATATTTTTTATAGATAAAGGGTGACTATAGCTACTATGGCCTATATACATCTACATTACATAGATATTTACATTACACACACATATTTCTTCTTTTACTTTACTTTTACACCTCGTTGATCTATAAAAATTAAATTTGGTAAATAGCAAGGTATCTTCTTCTGCTGCAATCATTATATAGCTGCAACATGGCTCAATAACGTAGAGAAAGAAACGTTACTATTTAAATAAACCTATTAACAAACTACAAAATATATAAAGTGTAAGTATAAGTTATTCTAACATCGTCGTTCAAACTTGTATACAATAAATCAGTCAAATATTTGTCAGGCTCTTACTTTACTGGCTGTACGACGCTTGAATCGTAATAAAGGACAAGTTTCCGTGTCACACTGAGCCGTACAAGGTTTGTACGAAGTTCGACGTAAGTTTTAGTGTAACACTGCCGGCTAATGAAACTCTGAAGTTGCAGATGTAAACGTTTAGTTGTAACAAATCTGAAAGCCCTGATAGAGAGGTATTTAACAAGGAGCTTTCTAGTGTAAGTGGCAGTGAAAATATTACAATATTACTTTAAACTTAAAACACCAGTTAATTATCAAACACCAGTTAATTGTCAGCGGATAAAATGTGAATAGAACACATGAATTGTTTCAGTATGTACTAAAAATTAAAATTAAAGTGAACATTTTAAAATGATTTATTCGATTTAAAGTGATTAGTTTCAACTTTTTTAATTCCCAACTTTTCACCCATAGTCAGTCAGTCGCTCATGTGACCATGGGTGCTGTGCTAAAGTGCACACAAAGCTGATAATTAAATAATTTAACATTAAAAATTTTGTACAGCCGACTTCAATATAAGCGACTTCAATATAATTTATTTAAGAATAACTCAATAACCATTGATCTGACCTTGATCAAATTCATATGGGACCACACGAGAACTATCAGCTTTCATATAAAAAAAGAATCATCGAAATTGGTTCCCCCAGTACAAAGTTATGAGGTAACACACATAAAAAAGCAGCAGAAAAGTTAAAATTAACATATTTAAAGTTTAATATTAGTTAATTGTTCTTCTAATATATTCCCTAAAGACTTTTTTGTGTACTGAAATGGATCAACATTGCTGAAAATAATGTTATATAATTCATATGCGCGAAATAAGGATATCTTTGCAAAATCATTAAAATATGGATATTTTTTCACAGTGTTCGCTGTTGTCTCTGTTAACAGTTATACGTAGTAGAGCCATGCTGCAGCTATACTCGTATTAGTAGTATAGTTGTAGCACGAATGGGTCGGCTCGACCGGGGAAGGACCACGCTCTCACAGAAAACCAGCGTAAAATGGCAGCTTAACACTGCTGTGTTTCGTATGGTGAGTGTAGAGAACCGGAGACCGTTTTTACTGTAAAAGAGGCATTCCATCTTAGTCTTCACGTGTGACAACGCATCTGCATTTTGATTCGCAAACGTGGATAAATATAGATGTCTATGAGCCACAGCAATCACTTACCACCAGGTGGACTGTGTGCTCGTTTGTCACCCTGTCCTATAAAAAAAAATTGGTACGAGAATGTCATAATCATTTGCTGCTTACGGTGATACAATGTGATATTCTTCGCCTATACTCTTGTTTTGTTATCATGCAGTCAATTAATCAAGATCTTAATTTAAAGTTCTAATCCCTACGACACATCGTCCCGTCAGGTGTACCTCAAAACTTGAAAACGAGATTGTACAACCAGTGTGTGTTGCCAGTGTTGACTTATCGGCGGTGAAGGACCACGTCTCAGATACGTGGTACTTCACTGCTGGCCGTATGAGGAAGCTCAAAGTCGCTCAGTGAGCTTGGAGAGGGCTGTTCTCGGAGTTTTTCTGTGCTATAAACTTTGAAATGAGTATATCCGCAGTAGAATCAGAGTAATAATAATAATACTTATAATAATAATACTTGCCGCGGAAGCATGGTGGGCGCGGCTTTTTAAATGCGCTTACCATGCATAATCGCGAAGTGTGCAGCCTCCGTAATTACTTTCTGACGAGAGCGGATGATCCATACTATAGGGACGTTATTTCTTGTGATAAAGGACTTACCCCTATATCCTTAGCCAACGAGCAATGGCGGGACCCGGCAGTACAGAACATTTCAGACCGGGAGACCGTATGGAAGGAGAAGGAGCTCCACGGGAGGTTCTACAAGGCTCTACACGAGCCTTTCGTAGACACAGTCACCTCCCTCCACTGGCTACGTTTCGGTGACCTCTTTGGGGAAACCGAGGGTTTTGTCTGTGCGATACAGGACCAGGTTATTAAGACCAACAATTATCGGAGATACATCCTAAAGGATGTATCTCCGATAATTGTTGGTCTTAATCACCGTTGACGTCTGTCGAGCTTGTCGCCATCCCGGTGAGTCACTTAGGCATGTCATCTCCGGTTGTTCGGCGCTTTCTAACTCTGAGTATTTGCACAGACACAACCTAGTAGCCAGGATTCTACACCAGGAGCTCGCTCTGAAATACGGTCTCGTGGATCGGAAACTGCCGTATTATAAGTACTTGCCGGAAGCCGTACTCGAAAATGACCGCGCCAGGCTCTACTGGGACCGGGCCATCATCACAGACAGGACTATTCTTGCGAATAAGCCTAATATTGTGCTGATGGACCGGGCACAGTCAGGGATATTTTTGGTCGACATTACCATTCCTTATGACGAAAACCTCGTGAAAGCCGAAACAGATAAGGTGACAAAATATCTGGACCTGGCTCACGAGGTGACCGACATGTGGGGTGGCCTGCCGGCCGAAATTATTCCTGTGGTCGTTTCTGCGAACGGGTTAATCCCAGTCAGCCTCTCGGGTCACCTGAGGCGACTGGGACTCCGTGACGGATCGCTCCAAGCTCAAATGCAAAAGGCGGTGCTCCTCGATACCGCCCGCATCGTCCGCCGGTTTCTTTCCCTTTCCCCCTAACCCTCGGCCGTTTGGTCTCCCCTGCCGAGGGCTTCCATCTGGTTGGGTTTTTATATATTTATGTAATTTTTATGTATTTATTTTATTTTATTGATATTTATGTAAGTTTATCATTTTCATTTTCAATTATATATTTATACAGCCCAACCAGATGAGAAAACTAAACAAATACCCCAGATAATAATATTCCACAACTATCAAACAACGCCATCTAGTCCGAAGCTAAGCAGAGCTTGTGTTATGGGTACTAGACAACTGATAAACATACTTATATATTTCTAAATATATAAATATTATAGATAAATTACACCCAGACACAGAACAAATGATCGTGCTCATCACACAAACATTTGTCCTGGGTGGGAATCGAACCCACGATCTCCGGCGTAGCAGTCAGGGTCACTAACCACTAGACCAACAGGCCAGTCAAAGTGATCGACAAAGCCCAACGGATTATTAAGCTAAAGTGGCAATGGGCCGGCCATATAGCTAGAAGAACTGGGTGACAGCCTCGTACCGGTAGGTGAAGTGAAGTGTAGGGCGACCACCCACTAGATGGAGTGACAACCTGCTAAGACATGCAGGAAGACGATGGATGCAGGTAGCTCAAGACCGTGCTTTGTGGCATTCCTTGGGGGAGGCCTACGTACAGCAGTAGTTTTGTGAGGGCTTTAATCATGGTGATGATGATGAATAATCCCTGTGTAATCCAATTTGGTTAGGCTCGCAAAAGTCAGCAAATTTAAAAAAAATGTAAGTGGACTTCTACACTTTATAATTCCATTCATACTTTAAGTTATGACGATAATGATATCTTTTATACAATTCTTCTGTACGTGTGCTTGCCACTAAACTCCTCCTAAATACCTACACCGATTTTAATGAAAGTTTTTGTTTGTATTTGAGTATGTACCTGGCTGATTTAGATTCACAATTGGGCAAGGAAGGTGGCTCTGTTGTCAAGATCCACAAATCACCCGTGCTAAGCTCGGGTGGGTCGCTGGTAATAAATAAAATTCTAACAGAAATATTAAAATTACGTAAATAAACTTAGATCATATACAAATCTGGATGAATATTTCAATATATAACAAGTCTTTGAAGGGAAGTTTATTAACTAATACGTTCAGCGGTTTCCTTTCACAAGTTAATATACAGGTATAAACTTGGCTCAGTAACAGAATATTGGAACTTATTTAAGCAATAAACTTAAGTTTGCCGTACATTATGTCGATGTGTGTTGCTCAGACCTATCTCAACATCATTTTAACACATTGGATCGTCTCCTTAACAACTGCATCAGATATATTTATGGTCTTCGTAAATACGACCATGCTTCGTCTTTTCCCACTCGGCTGGATTGCCGCAAAGTAATGCCTGGTTCTATTAATTATCTCTGTTTGGCCTAATGTATGACTGGTAGAGATTGCCCTATGACATTAAGTCCGGAATATATACTAATTTGTGCATGGAAGTATAAATAAATAAATATTTCTCCATTCGATATCTTAAGCAGCATGCTAGAGAAACGAGTTTCGTTAGAAATTTCTAACGCGAAATAATATTTGTAACGTGATGAATGTTTTCCGTGTCATATATTTTGTAGAAGTAATGGTAGGATATTTGCGCTAATATTTGGCACACACGCATGGTCCCGGCATGTAAAGAGGCCATTTAGTTATCGTGCGACGACTTAGCTGTTCGCACAGGCTTGAAAATGTATTGGCTTTGCATTTCGAAATTTGAAATCGTTATCCTTTATACACCACCAGCAGGATCATAGGGATTTTTAATATTAATGCAAAGTATTTACACGCATTTTTTTATAGCATAAAGGTAACAAGCGAGCACACAGTCCACCTGATGGTAAGTGGTTTCTGTGGCCCATAGACATCTACATCTATCTTCGATTACGAATCTAGATGCAGATGCGTTGTCACCCGTGAGGACTAAGATTGAATGCCTCGTTTCCAGTAAAAAGGGTTTCCGGTTCTCTACACTCACCATACGAAACACAGCAGCATTAAAGTGCTATTTTACGCTGGTATTCTGTGAGAGCGTGGTCCTTCCCCGGTCGAGCCGACCCATTCGTGCTATAACTATACAACTAATATAGCTGCAGCATGGCTCTACCATGTCAATGGCATTAACCGTGTATTGGCAGTGTAAGAATATCCACTACCCCAAATCGTCCCGTGGGTGTCGTAAGAGGCGACAGAGGGAAACTGATACAGGAGACGAGCTGCAGCATTTCCTAATAACAGCTCGAAGCAATGAAAAAACCGCGGCTGCCACACGCCTGTCAAGCGTGGCAACTAAGCTTAAATCCTCCCAATGAAGCAATCTTTGGGCGGGCCTATGATTAGCAGTTGATTTTTATAGGATGTCATAAATGAATTCACATACATTGGATTAGCAAGATGAAGTAACAATGGTCCGGCCATAAAGATTGGAGAACTGGCAACCGACGAGGAAGAAACATTCTGGAGTGGCAGCCTCAGAATGTAGAGTGGTCCTTTTTTAATTCAGCTGTTATCAGGAAGATGCTGCTGTCCGTCTCCTGGTTTTTTCCCTCTGACCCTTTTTACGACACCCGCAGGATGATGTGTGGTGGTGGATATTTTTACACCGCCACTACACGGTAGCTATGCTACCATATATTCCAGATTACTTTGATTTACCTTTAGAAAAACATAATTCACACAAAAGATTATAATTAGCTTTATCTCGATGAGATGAGGCACTCTGCGGCAAATTCAATAGCGGCTATAAAAAATGTCCTCTCATTTCTTTTTTCCGACTTCAAATAGTTAATTAGTCGTTCTTTTCCGGTAGTAAAAAGTGTTCGCTTTAGAACGTCAAGGTTTTTAAACTCGCACTGGCAATCTGATTTTTTTTGTAAACTAATTAAAGTTAAGATTTAAAAAATATATATATTTTGAATAAAACTAATTTTACGGATTTTATCGTGTTTTGTTTTTCTTATCTTAACTTATTTTTATTTCGGTCTTTTTATGTTTCACGAAGAAAAAAAAGAAAGAACATTTTTATTCTTTGCAACTTACTTTTACGGGAAATTTATTTTACAAACAAAAAATTACTTACTTATATATGCTTAACATAATTTACAAAGAAAAAACAATGGATTGCAGCAACTAAACGGCCATCGACTCAGCATAATGCTACAGTAATAGAGTTACCACAGCGCTGATATTCAGTCGGCGCCACATAAGTTGACTCGTGAGCAATCACTGGACATAATTTAGTAGCTGAGATATAATTTTGATCACGAAGTACTCAAGCAAAGTTAACAATAAATGTAATAGTCATAAGTATATATATATATATATTAGAGGTATGTAGTATATTATACACATTTAACTAGTTAATTAACACTATGCTACATTTCTGTACTCTATGACTCTGTGATGCTAAGTCTATATTTCCGGGTATATTATATTACTGCATGGTATGGTATGGTCTAATTATAACAATTGTTAATCTATACAAATAAATAAAATTGAAGTGTCTGTTTGTGATGTCAATATTACAGTGTTTTAGTAAATAAATAATATGAAGTATAAACGATACTTATAACAAAATAACACTTTTTAAATTTTTTGTCAGTCTGCCTGTCTGTCTGTTTGTTCCGGCTAATCTCCGAAACGGTTGGACCGATTTTGACGGGACGTCCACTGGCAGATAGCTGATGTTATAAGGAGTAACTTAGACTAATTTTACTTTAGGAAAATAATCAAATCAAATCAGGTGGCCGGAGGCCCTTTTTACTGGAAATGAGGCATTCCATCTTAGTCCTCACGGGTGACAACGCATCTTCATTTTGATTTGTAATAGAGGATAGATGTAGATGTCTATGGAACGCAGCAACCACTTACCATCAGGTGGACTGTGTGCTCGTTTGTCACCCTTATCCTATAAAAAAAATTTGGATTAAACTAAACTTCAGAAAAAAACTATATTACAAACAGAGGAACCTAAGCGAAAATTTGCATCCATCTTGATAAAAAAATATTTGCGTAATGCAAAATTAAAATAAAATAAAATATAATAGAATAATTTTTATTTACTTAATATGGGTTATTTCTTATTACTTATTGAAAGTATTTTTTATTTGCAACTGGTTCGAAAAATGCCTCTGTTCTGGGAAGGACCAGCAAAAAATATAAACTTTAATGAAATCAGCATGGTTGCGATCACGTCTTTCCCAAGGGTTATTTTCATTCATGTGTTCCTTGATAATAACCCTTCTGGTATAGTTTAACTTTAATAAAACTTTCAAACTTGTTAATTGACAAACTTTGAACATTCAATAAATTCACCTTAAAATTATTTTTCTTGAAGATTAGATATTATTGCCTCAAGTTCTTGGTTTAGTATATTATGTAGCGCTTACGAAGAACGGTGCCTAGGGCTTCAAAGTTTGAAGTATTGTGGTTGCTTAAACAACAAGTTTACCTCTTGCCGAGCCGCTCTGACCCTACGGTATTAATAAACATACATACGCGGTCGACGCCCGCCACTTTGAGATTCAGTTGATACTAACAGACTCTGATATTAATTTTGAACTCACTATCTTTATTACCCATACCATAAAACCTGGGGGATCCTGTTAATTATGTCTAGTAAAAAATATTTACAAAACCTTTAAATATATAAATAGGCTTACTGTATTAAATACTAGAAAACCGGCCAGCTTTGTCCGCATGTGATTATTTTATGTGGCTTTATTTAAGTCTTTGGCAATTATCAAAGACCATTTATTTTTTTTATTTTTTCATAAAATAAGGGTGACAAACGAGCACACAGTTCACCTGATGGTAAGTGATTGCTGCGGCCCATAGACATCTACATCTATTCTCTTTTACAAATCAAAATGCATATGCGTTGTCACCCTAGGACTAAGATGGAATGCCTCATTTCCAGTAAAAAGGGTCTCCGGTTCTCTACACTCACCATACGAAACACAGCAGCGTTAAGCTGCTATTTTACGCTGGTATTCTGTGAGAGCATGGTCCTTCTCCGGTCGAGCCGACCCATTCGTGCTACAACTATACTACTAATATAGCTGCAGCATGGCTCTACCACGTGTAATAATACATAAAATACAGCCTAGCTCACTTCTGGCATTCATCTGTTACTCAAGTTTTATTTTTATCATTTAAACCATTCCGAAGATAAGCCTGGACAGACAGACAAAATAATTTAAAAATGGTTATTCATGATTTAATGGCTCGGATCAACAAAGGGCAGTTTTTTAATATTACAGACAGACACTTAAATTTTATTTATATGTATAGATTCTAATTAACTTCACATTTTGTCACTTTTAGTGGTATTCGTGTATGAAATATATTTAATACATAATTTAATGCAATACGTGGTTATACGTGATAGTATTAAATTGATAATTTACGCCGGTATTCTGTGAGAGCAGGGTTCTACCCGGCGAGCCATTCGTGCTTCAACCATAATATAGTTGTAGCGTGGCTCTACCACGTCAAAACCATGTCATAATATTCATTTACCGTTACCGTTATATATAGCCTATTAAAGTCCACTGCTGAACATGTTATAGTTGGCAGGCGGGTTGGCAACCGCAGTTTATTTTAGTAGTTATAAGGGAGACGCTGCTGCCTACCATTTGGTTTGTTTCCCTCTGTCGCTTCTTACGAAACCCACGGGATGATATTGGGTAGTGGTATTGTTACACCGCCACTAGATGGCTAGAAAAAATTAATGTTACAGTATTTAAATATGTCTCTTTCTAGGCACAGGCCTCCTCTCATACCCAAGAAGGTTATGCAGTAATTGGGGTCAAAACAAAGGCGTGCCACGATCCGACATTTTTTGTCAATACGTAGGATTGTGTCGTGAAAAACTATAAAGTTTATCGTCGACGTGACTTGACGTCGTGCCGTGCACATGTGTTTTGGGCCTTAGTTCACCGCTCTGCTTCAGTGCGTATTGGCGGACTTCACATATCCTCGAAATATTTCATTTCTCAGAGACACAGGTTTCGACGTCTTCCTTCACCGTCAAGCACATGATAAAGCGGCATTTTAAACTAAAATTAAAATTTCATTACTTACATCGGACATCGAGTCCGGGATACTTTCGTGTTCTTTTACGCCCTTGTTTCGCTCTTGAAGGTATATGGTGAGGAATTATCTTCACTCGAATAGAGGTTATTAAGAGGTGGCTGACTAGGTGGGTGTATTCGAAAGCGTTCCTCCGGTTCCATATATTTTATAGTCGCATTAAGTAACCATTTCCTTATTAGTAATAAATGATTCCATTAGCTACCATAATATTGGGTATTTCGTAATTAATTATTTTATGACTCTTCGTCGTTGGAATACAGTTAACCAACTTAAACATTATTATGCGATAACAATCGCTATAATGCTCGTAAATTGTACACT
The DNA here is from genome assembly GCA_963668995.1 of Parnassius mnemosyne. Classification (NCBI taxonomy): domain Eukaryota; kingdom Metazoa; phylum Arthropoda; class Insecta; order Lepidoptera; family Papilionidae; genus Parnassius; species Parnassius mnemosyne. Next base: position 3,898,924 of record CAVLGL010000001.1, on the reverse strand, counting down.
AACCTGTTGAAACAGAGCGATAAGTAAACAAGCGGGCGAAAGTTGGCAAACTCTTATCAACTGGCATCGAGGACTATTGACACAGTTCACTTGTCCGTTCATCCCTGACAAGCACTGAATAAACAACTGTTGCAGTGATGTAATTAATTAGTAATTCATACTCACGGCAGGTTTTTAAATGCTCGAACTTTTTATTCAAATTTGTATATAAAATATTAATGATTAGGTCTATGTTAAGAATTGTTTTTTTATACAATAGTGACAAATGAGCACACAGTTCAACCGATGGTAATTGTATGCTGTGGACTAAGAATCGAAATTCAGATGCGGCGTCGACCCTAAATGTCTAGTTTTCAGTAAATAAGGTCTCCAGTTCTCTACACTCACCATATGAAACAGACTCACAAGTGAGGGCGTGTTCTTCCCCAGTCGTGCCGACCGTGCAAAAACCAATAGCTGCAATATAGCTGCAATATGCAATATTAAAATATAGCTGCAGCACGGCTCTACCACGTATAAATAACTTTCGCGTAATTTCTTAGCTTTTCGTTGGTACAAAAAATATTTTGCCACTTAGCGACTACAGATTTGCAAGTCCTAACCTCAAACTCCAATTAATTGATCATTACAGCCCGTACGTGACAGCATAATTAGTCCACAGTTTTGCACAACAAGCCACAGCAACAAAGTCCTTACTCAAATATTCCAACAAAGCACGGTCCTGAGCCATCTGCTTCCAATTTACTTATCTGCATGACTCTTAGGTTTCCACTTTTAATATTCGTAAGCTGCCCTATGTAGAGCCATGCTGTAGCTATTAGTAGTATAGTTGTGGCACGGATGGGTCAACTCGACCGGGGAAGGACCACGCTCTCACATAATCAGCGTAAAATAAACCAGCGTAAAATAGCAGCTAGATACTGCTGTGTTTCGTATGGTGAGTGTAGAGAACCGGAGACCATTTTTACTGGAAAAGAGGCATTGCATCTTAGTCCTCACGGGTGACAACGCATCTGCATTTTGATTCTTTATTGAGGATAGATGTGGATGTCTATGGGTCACAGCAACCACTTATCATCAGGAGGATATATTTGTGTGCTCGGTTGTCACCCTATTCTATAAAAAAATTATATTTTAGTATTATTGACGGTGGTGTCTCTTTGTTAGTGTGATGGTGTTGGTAGTAGTGGTAACGGGTATAGTGTACATATTTGAGGGAGGTCTGAAGGTGCTCTTTAAATGAGGTAAGACATATAATTTTATTTTATTACACGGAGCTTAGCTAATTCATTTTCAACATCTTTAATTTAATGGATTTCTGAAAAGTAACGCCTGATTCTATTATCTACCGTGATAGTCAATATCTCTTTCGGGTGAGAAATGATTATTACAAAGAAGAAGGAGACGTCTCCATACATTCTTGGGCCCAAGTGTTAACAAGATGAAAGTAGGACCATTTGAAAGCGTATATAAACAATTCATAGGTAAAAATCTGGCAAGATTTGTTAATCTAGGAGCTGAGTTATTGTAGAACTAGCTGTGCCCCACGGTTTCACCCGCGTCATCACGTGTCCGAGGTGCGCGACATGACCTAGTTCAAGCATTTTATAACGGCTAGGGTTTAAGCGTCGTTCGCGCGCCCAGCCAAGTATTGAATTATTTTAATTTTACATTATCTTTAAACTATGCGTCCAAATAAAATGGTATAAAGAATAAAGTTTATCTTTATGAAATTGTCTTGATGATAAAGTAACTTTCGTTCGTAAGAATAAATAGGCCATGCCTAATAATAACGCTCATAAATCACTTTTAAATTTTTAATATTTTTTTTTGTCATAAAATACCAAATAATGGCTTATGTATAAGAAAGAGACATATAGTATACCGGACTTTTTTTAGACGGAGTAAAGGTCTATATTTCTCTAGAACATTGTATTTACGTATCCCTAACGAAAACACTAGCGTACGCGGATAAATCATTTCGGGAGTTCTTTTTCTTCTGACTTGCATTACAAATATTCATATTTAAGGCTAGTTAAGTAATATAGCTTAATGCTAGATAGCCTATATAATTCCACATGAATCTGGCTATAATATACAAAATAATTTTCCAAGTCGGACTGGTATTTCTAGAGATTGGCGTGTTTAAACAAACAAAAAAATAAAAAAAACTCTTCCGATTTATTATATTAGTATAGATAAGTAAAAGTGAGATTATCTATTACCTACACTGTAACAGGTGATTTTTCACTGTTATTACACTGTAACAGGCTATTTTTCACTATAATTACTTTAAGATATAAAAGCAGGATCAGTATAAAATCATCAAAAAAGCTGTGGCTAATAATGAAACGAAATGGTGAAACGATTAACGAAAGTTAAAACAACAACAACTAAGTGAAGTGAATATTAGGGATATCGATTTGTGATCGATTACTTGAATTGTTGTTGTAACTGTTACTTGTAGGAATGTTGATATTTTGTATTTTTTATTATTATTTTGTAGATATGTACGCAATTATTATTTATCTCCTTAACACAGAAAAATAATTGAAAATAGATATTAAAATGCTCAATTTAATCGAGAATCGATTATATTGCGCTCGAATTGAATTTAAAATCCGTCTTTTTCTTTTAAGTAAATAGTTTGAAGTTTGAACTGTCGAGTCAAGTTTCACAATAAGAAGTCCTCTCTTGGAAGATAACGTTCAGAAACGAGGATTTCACTACTGTATTCTTTATGGTAATCGATTTATTGCCATAAATAATACACTACAAGCGATTTTCTAACTGATTTCTTATTTTATTGTTTTTTCGAATTCTAGATTGTAAAAAGAGCTACTTTTTTGTATTTTACTTTAAAAATATGGCCAATTTTTTAAAGTATAAACCAATTAGTTATCTTCAGGCCCCAAAATCCCATTCTCCTTTTTTTATAACGCTGCACTTAACCACCGTTCTACGTATACAGATCTAACATTCGATATAATTAGTCTGTAATTCATCGGATGCCACATTTTTTTTTTTGCGGAATTTCATTAACCGACAGCCACGTAAGATATTTCATTAACCCTCAGTTAAACGGGCGAACTTGATTCTCCTTGGCATTTTATTGTTGGTAATTGGAGCAAAAGAGATAGGTCGATGAATTTTATTTAGCACTAGCGACCCACCCCGGCTTCGCCTGGGTATAATCTATTAATGAGGCGTTATTATGATTTAGCATGATAAAAGAACATTATTTCATTATTTTTTTGTTTTACGGATAAAGTATAGCCTAAATAACTCCTGGCATGAATCTGTGCAAAGTTACGTTACAATCAATTAAGCCATTCCGAAATTTAGCTTTTATAGACACACAAAACTTTTAAAAAAGTTCATTAATGTCTTGATGGATGCAAATAAACCTTTCAGATCAATTTTAGGAAGTTATTTTGATATTACAAACAGACATTCCAATTTAAGTAAGTATTACAAAGAAAGTATTAATATGTAAAAGCTATAAAAAGTATAGTATGGAATATAATATGTCTGTCCTCAATGAAGTCTGGAAGTATATGTGTAGCTTTCTTATTAAACTGAAAGGTTTATTTGCATGCCATCAAGATATGAAAAAATATTTTTAAAACATTTTTAGTGTTGCTTTTGCGACGTACTCATTAAAACATTTCATGTGATACCTACCATACGAGATACATTTGCTAATTATATCACCTTTTTAGGTCGTATGTTATTGCAACTTATGTCCGCCATATGTATTTTATTTGTAATGTCCAAATAACAGTTTTTTTACTAAATGCATATGGAGCTGTATACGGCACTTACTAGTATAACAAAAAAATGTTGTCTCTTTGTTTGTTTGTTCCGGCTATTCTCCGAAATGGCTGGACTGATTTTGACGGGACTTTCATTGGCAGATATAGATATAAAAAATTTGCAAGATATTTCTTTTTAAGAGTTTTTCGGGGTTGGTACGCATATTGCCGTTAAGGAACTGTACACCCAACGCTGTGTTCTCGCTTGAAGGATAAGAAAACCAGAAAAGTTCTCTTCACGTGGTAGATCCATGCTGCAGCTATATTAGTAGTATTGTTGTAACAGGAATGGGTCGGCTCGACCGGGGAAGGACCACGCTCTCACAGAATACCAGCGCCAAATAGCAGCTTAACGCTGCTGTGTTTCGTATGGTGAGTGTAGAGAACCAGAGACCCTTTTTACTGGAAAAGAGGCATTCCATCTTAGTGCTCCCGGGTGACAACGCATCTGCATTTTGATTCTTTATTGAGGATAGATGTAGATGTCTATGGGTCACAGTAACCACTTACCATCAGGTGGACTGTGTGCTCGTTTGTCACTCTATCCTATAAAAAAAAGTTGCAGCTTATAAGACATTTCATCTTAGTTGAATGATCACGTATCTGTTGTTATACTTGTTTGCATGTGTTACGGCCTACGGCTGCTCCCTTAAAGGTCAAATCCTCAGGGGCCCATTCAGCTGAGTTTCGACGAGCAGACGTAGGTCGGGCCTCCGAAGGCCAAAGTGGAAAATCTCTAATTACACTAAACTAAATGGGGGAGCGTTCTATACTACGGCAATTCGACCGGGAGAATATTAGACGGAGCTTACTTACCTATATCAAAGGCGACTGGTCCCTCCGGAGTCGGTCAGGTCGCATGTGGTTGTGTAGTGCAAGGGAAATAAGGTGATGTGATGTGTATCTGGGTGTGACTGATAGTGATTGACCCGAGTAGACCTTGGCCGTCGGCAGCTGCCCGGGCGTCGTCACCGCTCCAAATTGAGGGAACCTTCCGCGACGTTGTCCACAGTCACTTTCCTCGTTTGTCACGATGACAGTCCATTAAATCTATCGTACGATTAACAAACTTACAGAAGCCACTAACTCTCGTTTGTTATAAGATTAACGCACAAAACGAACACGGAGTGTCCGGATCAAAGGTCACTACCGTTTCGCGGAGCAACAGTTATTTCTAGAATATCAAAGGCCGCACTAGCTAATATTGCCGAATGCACTTATGCAGATTCTGAGTCAGACACAATGAGTCCCTGGGAAGCTCTCCAGCAAGGAATGCGCGTCACAAATCCTAGACCGTATATTTACTGGCCGCGCCTAATTATTCCGAGTTCCCGACAAAAAATGACAGCGTGCTGTCCCAAGCACAGCTGGCAGACGACTGACTTGCACTCGCGCGCGCTCGACACATCCAACTGTCAAACCGGTATGGCACCGAGCTGCGCGCCCCCTAGACGTCGATTCCGACAACAGCGTTTGGCGCGAACAGCATGTATCTATAACCGATAGTAGTCCTTTACATTTAGATGGATTTTTAATATTATAAAAATACATTAAATTATAGGTAATACAGCATTACGAATTATTATCTAATTAACTAGATATTACCATTATTAATTTTAGAGGCAGCATAAAATTTCCATTTACATTAGCCAAATAACTAAAGTTCAATGAAACACAATGCATCAGTAACGAAATCAATTATTTCAAGCATTATGAGCTCAATTGAACCGCATAAATTAACTACACGGAAATGTATTGACTGAAAATGAGCATTGTATTTGTTAAAAATTAACCACTTCGCAAACGGCTGGAATTGCGTAATCATATCATATAAAATCCCGCACGGAACAAGTATTTGTATCGCAAGCAAATAATTGTTCCGGGTCTAGATGTTTGTCCTTGTGCAATTTATGTTTGTAAACTACCTCTACAATACAGGAGAAAATCCTAGTGTAACGTTCTTTAAAAAAAAAGATAATAATAAGATAATATCAACGACCAAACATTGCTCGATTAGATATTTAGACTGCTTAGCCCGATTGGTAATCGGTTTGATGTTTTACGTAGTAGATCCATGCTGTGGCTATATTATGGTTTTAGCAAGAATGAATCGCCTCAATCAGGATAGGTCCACGCTCTTACAGAATATCAGCTTACAATAGCAGCTCAATGTTGCTGTGTTTTGGATGGTGAGTGTAGAGAATAGAAGACACATTTAGTTAAACTTCGATAATTTTTTTAAATGTGGCAATATTCGGGACATCTTTCATTATTTTTTTATGTTTAACTTTAGAGATATTAGATTCATATGTATGCATAGAGGGAACCTACAATTCTACATAAATTGAGTCAATATACTTGTCTAGCTTTTTCAAATAAAATTTTCAATCACGGCAATAAGACAAAGGTATAGAAAGATGTTACGTATAATTTATGCGTTGAGCTTTGATGACAAGTGGTCACCTTTGGTATTTTTTATTAGAAAAATGATATATCTATTGTAGTAGTATCTATAATGTGTGACTTTATTTCACAAGGCATGACGTCTTTAATCTATAATGATTTTATTCTCAGTGTTAACAACAAACGACATCGATATACTCGTTTTTGTACATTTATTTATTTTTTATTACTTTATCATATGACTAAAAATATTAAGTAAATAGGACTACACTTATTATTATTCGAGTGATCAAATAAATTGCTTTTTAAATCAATTCATAATGATTATATTACATGGCAAATATTCGTGTCGCAAACTTAAAAAAAAATTAACAGTTATTAAGGTATGAATACTAAGTCTTGACAGTCACAAGTTACATAAGCGACTTGAATTCTATTGATAATTCCAACCTTATGTACTGATTTACCACTTGCTCAGCGGAAAATAAAACAATCGAAAAATGTATATTATCTGCTTGGGTGAAAGTAATATTTCGAGTATTTCGAAATCATGAGGTAACGGCAAGATCTTGATCATTTCGAGTAGCAGCGGCGTAAGACTACCCACTGCCTTCTACCAAAAATATAATATATTTGATTATTACTTAGCTCTAAGCATTAACCTACTACAGGTCAATGACTCTGAGACTCTATGATAAATAAATGTTTACAATTATTACTCCCTGTGAAACCCATATTAAATGTAGGGATAATTTTGCAGAAATATAATACACACTGAATTTAAGTTGATCTCATAGTAACCGTTTCACGATATATTTTAACTTACTACGATAGTGCGAAATTCCGCATTATTCGACTACGTTTTTATTTTAAGATGTCAGATGAGCTATGATTAACGTTTAGTGATACAAATAAGTATTATACGGACCGGTTCTATCATGGAAGCCATAATTTAAAAGAAGAAGAAGAAGGCTGGATTAATCAAAATCCTTGATTTTATTAAGTCATAGAATAAATGAACTTATCGACAACGTTTTTTGTTTTGCTAATGGCACATCGATAGAGGTGTCTATGGAATGGAAAAACGGCAAAAACCTTGTAAAAGAATCAAAGTGAGAATAATATATATCATTTTGTACCACGAAAAACGTCATATTATGTATAAACGAATTTTGTCCTTTTTTAAGATTCCCTCTGTGCTAGTAATTATCCTGAGGTTTTATTAATATGAAACTGGTTTTAGATGAATATTTTATTAGCTATCTGTTTTATTTGTCGTTGTGATGTGACGCTAAATTCTAGCGTTTCTGAGTTTTTTTCTACCGACTTCAAAAAGGAGCCGGTACTAAATTCGACTGTATGTTTTTTATGTGTGTTACCTCATAACTTTTTACTGGGTGAACCGATTTCGATTATTCTTTTTTTTATTTGAAAGCTGGTGCTTTACATATGGTCCCATATAAATTTGATCAAGTCTGACCAATACTTCTTGATTTATTCTTAATAGTTTATATTGAAGTCGGTTGTACAAAATTTTAAATTATTATTTAAGAATCATATAGACTAGTGGTCGCCTAGTGGTTGAAATTCGACCGTAATTCATTACATTTTTAGGTTTGTATTTCAAGCAAGCTGTGGTTCACTTTCAACTACACATTAATTTATAATCAATCATATGTTTATTCAAATTTATTCATTAAAGCCCTTTACAAGTCTACTGATATCTAATATAGAAAAAATAAAATAAACGCTTTTCTGCCTAAAAAGTAGTGATTAAGTATATACTACTCTCTACAAACGGCTTTTATGTTTGACATTGGCAGTTTTAACGCAAACGAAGTACGAGCACTGAAAATTTCGGGAATCAAGGAAGTGACACAACATTACTATTTAAAAATGTATTTATTGCTTTTCGAAGTATTCTCCGTGAAATTTGACACATTTTTCCATACGATGGAACCAATCATTGAAGCAACCATTCCATTCGGAAGTTTGAGTCTCCAAAATGGCCGTTTTGTAGGCGTCCACAGCTTCTAGAGGTGATGAAAATCTCTGTCCACGCAATTTATTCTTTATTTTAGGGAAAGTATAGAAATCATTAGGGCTTAGTTGGGGGCTGTACCGCGGATGGTCTAATAATTCTATGTTTTCTTGCTCTAAAAACTCTTTTCTTCTGTGTGCGGTGTGAGAACTCGCACTGTCGTGATGAAGGATGATGCGGCCGTTGCAGTTCTCTTTACGGAGTTCAGAAACGACCTGTGGCAAACAAATGCTAGCATACCGTGTTTTTAAAACCAAGTGATTTTTAAAACCAAGGTGTTTTCAATTAAAAAGATTTTAATATGACAGGAACAGTGGAAATATTCCATTCCCGATACATTTAGTGCAGCCTATGTATGTTTTGTTTTATTTAATTGAATGTATTTATAACACATATTTTAAATGAATTTTAGCTTTCTACACTCTTTCTCCAAGTAAACTCTAGCTATGCCAAATCTCACTCTCTTCAGTGCGCGCAATACATATGGTTAAAAAAGTAGGCCATCACGGAACGCCCAGCAGATGTGAAACATCATAAATAATGGTAGAATTTATGGTTAATGAAAACTAATAAAGAAATATGGAGTAAACTAAATTACATAAAAGTTTCGTTACTAATGTAAATATATTTTTCTTATTATTCGTATAATAGTCGAATAGAAATGCACACGCAGTACACAACTCACATAGAGAAGTAACGAAGTGGATAGTGTACGCGCACGCATACACAAAGGAGTCGTGAATGGTGACGTAGGGGAGACATGACGGCATATGAGAGCGTCCATAATCATCAATCATAAAAAAAGAGACCATAATCGGATCAATTGTAAAAAACATATAGAACGCGAGCAAACAAACAAATCTATTTATTTTTACAATCATTTATTTGTTGTCAGAAAATTTCTAGGGCGCGCACACAACAACCTAAAATTGTGGCTATTTAGGTATGATTTTCAAACGGGATGGTGTTAACAACATAAAAACAAACCAATCTAGCTATAGTTTGTTTTGGGACATGAAAAATAAAAGACAAGTCCAGCTGCTATAGAAATTTGGCCATTGTTCTTTACATTGTAGCCGGATGAATGTTATATTATAAAAATGGATACGGGTCAAGCAAAGAATTATTTATTTCTATAAATATACTAGCTGGCCGGGTATATTATGTTGTTCTTCCATTTCTGACGATCTATGTCCTATGAAAAAATCTATAAATTCGCAATAAAAAATATTGAAGGTCACTTATTGGGATAAAAACCATTATATTTCTCTCAAGTTGAAGCAAGCAATACACATTTACCAAATTTCATTAAAATCGGTTGAGCAGTTGGTATATGATATTAAGGATAATATATATATTATAGGTACAATGTTGATTAAAAAAAACTAAGAGCGTATCTCGCTAGTTATTTCTAAAATGCTTACTACCTATTTATTTATGATACTAAGATGATATGTTTAAAATAGATCAACAAAAAAAACCATATGTGCATGGAATAAAGTTGCGAACTATATGTTACGGTAGCCACATGTGTGACTGCCAAGAGATGTTGAACGAAGGTCTAGACAAACAACAAAAACATTTGTTGTGTAAACTTATAATTAATTTTAATATGTTATGTTTGTATTTTGTATTTATTACTTTTTTAATCGTCTTTTTTTTCTTATTAGGTATTTTGCCGCACTGCCTCTTATATTATTTACCTCTGCTTGGCTTAAAGTTTGACTAAAATTAAAACCTTTGGCATTAAGTCTGGAAACTGTTTTGTGCAAGTAAGTGTAAATATATAAATAAATAAATTATATATACAGACTATTAACTTGCCGCAAATAATGTGTGATTGCCTTAAAAATTGCAAGCGAACAGGGTACCCGGCTCCCCGCCGTATCACTTTAAATTTAAACACAATATATAGTACATAAGTAAAGCTCATGCATGTTCTTCACTACACAAAGTGGTGCATAGTGGTTTTTATTTACTTTGCGATATACAACTGTTGGTTGATTGAGCTAAAATTTAGCATAACTTCACACATATTATGTGATGTTTTACGTGGTAGAGCTATGCTGCAGCTATATTAGTAGTAGGTATAGTTGTAGCACGAATGGGTCCGCTCGACCGGGGAAGGACCACGCTCTCACAGAATACCATTGTAAAATAGCAGCTGAACGCTGCCGTGTTTCGTATGGTGAGTGTAGAGAACCGAAAACCCTTTTTACTGGAAACGAGGCATCATATCTTAGTCCTCACGGGTGACAAAGCATTTGCATTTTAATTCGTAATCGAGAATAGATGTAGATGTCTATGGGCCGCAGCAATCACTTACCATCAAGTGGACCGTGTGCTCATTTGTCACCCTTATCCTATAAAATATAAATAGCTTTGCTGCATGTTATTCAAATAATATTGATACCATTGTCATAAAAATATGTTTTATGTTTAAAACTTATATTATAAGGTACCTTCCAAGATAGAAGGACTCATGTTTGCTTAGAAGTGCGTCTGGGTATGTACATTCACTATTCTGCCGCCGAATTGCATTACTTGCACTGCTCTGTTCAGGTCTCGAGGGTATATAGAAAGCCAGTATAATTTCCATCAGCGAGGAATTCCATCTTAGTTCTCAGAGGTGACAACGCCTTCTTTGTTTGAAGTTGCTACCACTTAGAACTTTACTTAATAATATGCATATTATTAAGTACCCACTAGTTTCCTAAAGTAACAAAGTTTAACTGTCTCATAATCTGTCTATGGTTAGACCAGGTCCAGAAACAGAACGTGTTCAGCTTAACTGTCCACAAGGCTTGAAAATTGAGAAACTTTGCCTGTACTTACCACATTGTCCCCTGTACACTACAACTTACTACTTGATATATATTTAGCACATACGAAAACATTTATTTGGCAAATACACGACATATTATATATTTAGCAAATAAGAAAGACAAGTTATTAAGTACTGCTTATTTTGATTTATTCATAACTGTTGCGTTTAATTAAAGGCAGTTAATATAAAGACAAATTTATACGATATTTTTACGCTGGTGTAAGTAAGATTAACACAAAACTTGACAATACCATAAATATTCGAGAAATGAGAAGTTGGCCTCCCTGTTTTTTTGTGAGACGTCCAACCAACTGTGAAGCGTGACGGTTATTGAAAGTCTCTTTCTACTTTAGGAATTTGAACAGAGGACTGTTAGGGAGCTGATAAAGAAGAAGACTATATTTTTATAGAATAAGGGTGATAAACGAGTACACAGTCCACCTGATGGTAAGCGGATGCTGTAGCGCATAGACATCTTCATCTAACCAAAATAAGAACCAAAATTTAGGTTCGTTCTTATCCATGAGGACTAAGATGGAATGCTTTATATACTATAATATTAACAACATGCTCGGTGGTGAAGGAAAACATGGTCAGAAAATCCGTAAGACTGAGAAATAAAAATATGTCAGGACATGTGAGGTCCGCCAAGTAGTAGAGCAGTGCGCTAGACTTATTTCTCCATAAGCCTCACAGAAATTTAGAGGGACTGAGTCCAGCAGTGGGATTAAACAAGGTCAGAAAATCCGTAAGACTGAGAAATAAAAATATATCAAGACATGTTAGGTCCGCCAAGTGGTAGAGCAGTGCGCTGGACTTATTTCTCCATAAACAGATCCACAGACATTTGGGGGACTGAGTCCAGCATTGAGTTTAATAACTGCACCTTTACTAACTTCATTTTTATATGAATAACATTAAATAAATCTAACTGAATTTATGTTAGCATCAGCGAATATTAACGTGTAGTGGCGATGTAAAGATATCCGCTACCCCATATCGTTCCGTGGGTGTCATACGAGGCGACAGAAAAAAACTAAATATTGAGATGGGCAGCAGCATCTTCCTGATATTGATAACAAAACAAAATTATAAAAGTTTGTAGTTGGCAATCCGCCTGTCAAACGTGGCAACTATTAGGCTACCTATGGGGAAGGCCTATATTCAGCAATGGAGTTTTCTAGGCTGTAATGAATTGACAGAACTCTAACTGAATTTGTTATAACATCAGCGATTATTATGCGCGTAAATACTTAATTTGAGATTGATGTCCAAGCTTTGAGCGAATAAACGCCCGGACGCTGTAAACCGCTGAAATATTACAGTTGTTTGAAACAACTGCAATAGCCTCGTGATTTAATATTTGATTAAAATTAACGACTCCATTAGTGAGCCGGACCCGTTTAATCTCCACTGTATTTGGCTTCCGATAACTGAACTTTATAAGCGTGAATCATCGGTCAACACCAAACGGCTTCTATGCCTAAAGTTTGTTGAAATCAATGAAGTAATATAAATACTAGAAAATACACCGCAACCGAAATCTGTTCAGCAGTGCGGGGCGTGAGGTCGGAGGCACGGTGTACCTTTTTACGGCACACACTAAGTAAGTTTGAGCCCGTGAGCTCTAACGCGTATTACAATAAAAACAACCAAGTCTCGGTGTCTATTCTAGTACATATTACTTCGATGGTTAAAACAATATATCAGTTTTAAGTTCTCTTTTAGTATAAAATAAAATTTGAGCCAATATAATGTCCCAATGTTGGTCGCAGGCCTCATATTATTTCTGACAGGATTGAATAAAACTAATTTTACCGATTTTTATCTGGTTTAATTTTAACTTTCTAATTCCCGACGTTTCAGGCGCTTTACAGCATCCATGGTCACGGATGGACCGAGATGTTTGATGTCCTGGTGTCATATAGTTAAATAAGACTATATTCAACTTTTAAATAGATATTAATTGTTGGTCCCGTCTTGGCAAAACGAGTTCACAGTACCACGAAGACTTACATAAGTATGATTGCACGAGAAGTCTTACTAGAATTCAGAATAAAAATAAATAGATTTAAGAAGTATTAAAAAGACGAAAAGAAACGTCGGCAGTTAAAAACTCGACATAATCTTTATATTTTTAATGTGTATTATTCGAGTAAATATAAAAAATCATTCTAACAGGATATTTCAAGTAATGTCCTACAGACCGAATTTCTGTCACGGTGACTAGTCTTTTTTTATAGAATAAGGGAGACAAGCGAGCACACTATCGGTCTGATGGTAAGTGGTTGCTGTGGCCCAAAGACATCTACATCTAAACTCATTTGCGAATGAAAATGCGTTGTCAGCCGTAAAGACTAAAATGGGATGCCTCTTTTTCAGTTAAATGGGTCTTTGGTCTGTGTGATTGTTTGTCACCTTATTCTATAAAAAAAGTCAATGGAAACTAGCCATCTGCGTAGGCAATGTTATAGTGCCAGAGTGTATGCGCAAGTACAGGTGCACTCTCTATTTCCTCACTCTCATAGTCCGATGGGACGGCTATCCGATACGATCGGATATAGGCCAGGTGCAACATCAACAGCTTTTTGTGCTTTCTAAGGTAAGAGGGTTAAATATCACCAACTTCTTGAAGTTCTTCTTACCATCATGTGGTGTGTGGGCTCGTTTGTTAACCTTATTCTATAAAAAATCGGCTAAGTGCGAGTTGAACTCGCGCACCGAGGGTTCCGAACAAATCCGTAGGTATATATAAGTTTAAAATTATTAAAAATATTTTTATTATATGATGTAAATTATAATTTATGCTTTTCGCAATTTTTCCTTTATCTGTACTATAATACGTTGCTGCGTACCAAATTTTAAAATTCTGAGTTCACGGGAAGTACCCTGTAGGTTTTGATTCCCTTGCGAATGTGGAAAATTTGCGGCATAAACGGCTGTATCTTTTGATTACGTTGGTTTAGAAGTTTGATTTTATGACAGCTCCAAGGGACAGTAGAGTTGAGTATTTGATATGAATTTCAGCTTGGTATCTCCACGCGTTCCTGAGAAAAAGGTCGGTCGGAAAAGACGGTCAACAAAGTGATCTTCTAAGGGTTCCGTTTTTTCCTTTTGAGGTACGGAACCCTTAAAACACGTTGGTACGTAAATTTGCATCGTCTATTTCAATTAACGTATTGTGTGCCTCTTGAAATGTCTTAAGGCTCTTATGACATCGATACAAAATTTGCAGAAAACTACTGTGCTTCCATTGGTAAGCGTCGAGACTCTTTTACTGATAAAGATAATTTTATTTTGGAACGATGTTCCTTATCGTACGGTACAGGTTTGGCGGTTGGTAGCTAGGCGACAAAAAGTGTAAGATATTTTCGTCACTACCCCTTGTGTCATAGTGTATTTTATTTTAAATGACGCTGCATTTTAATAGAAGCTAGTAATACATTTATTTGTATTTGTTAATCAATAATATAATACGTTTATCAATAATAAGGAACTTTGTTCCAACCGAGTGTTCCACGACACTCACGCATGTTTTTTATACCTCAAGTACTATAATGCATCTGCATTTTGTAGTCGTTATTGAGAATAGGCGTCCAAGAGCATCCACTTGTCATCAGTTAGAATGCATGCTTGTAAGTGTCCCTTACTAACACAAATAAAAAAGCTTTACATGTATTAAACGCTAAGCTTAACTATTGTAAAATTTGTAAGATGATTTGAAATAAAACAAATAAGTCTGTGAAATGAATCTTGGATTAAATAACAGGGAAATAACATAGACGCCTGTCAACGGAATAATAGCCACTCGGACCACATTTGGTCAAACAGTTTTTTGTATAGCTTATTTCTTGAAGGTAAATATGGGTTTTAAAGGAAAATAATTGTGAAAGAAGTGATTGGTGGCTAGCCCATCGCTTACACAAGCACAAACGCAGTATCCTATAACTATAATACGCTAGGCAAGTAACACAGTTTGCACATTCTTAAGTCCCTAATAAAAAGAGGTATTTAATTCCCAGACCAACATGGAGCAGTAGAGAAATAACAATTTTTAACATAAAATTTAAAGTAATTTAAAAAACTAATTTCAAAACACTATTCCAAGAATGTTCTTTTAACTCCTGTTCCCGAAATTGCCTGAGAGTCAAACAGATATTTCCGGAGAGAAAAAATAAATAATTGTTCGTGGATATCTTTTGAAACAACTTTAATTACTTTCTTCGTTAGCAGCTACTTGTACCTACTAAATAGTTAGATAACCTTTTATTACTATTGGTACTCTAGAAAATCGAAGTGAATTTAGTGTTTTCTCGTTAGAATATTGAAGTATATTTGTGAAGTAGTTTTTCGCCTTGAAACAAAGTAAATTATTTCAGACTTTTTATGTCAGTTCATATAGTTTTATTAGATTCTCTTCAATTCGTTTCTACGAGTATTGAGTAATATAATATCCAATCTTCAGAACACTTTTTGTTACATCTACCTAAGCCTTTTTTTGTAGCTATAGCACAAATAGTAATTTATAATCTTTTTTTGTTTTCCCCTTAGAAAGATCATTGAATGAAAATAAGAAAAACGTGGACGTCATAAGAAAAAAAAATATAAGTTTCTAATTTAAGCAATTGCTTATTTTAGGTATAAATATTTATTGAACGCAAAAATAACCGTATTATTCTAATGACACATTTCTTAACGACGAAAAATGATATCCCTGTGAAACTTTAGACGTTTGATATTTTAAACGTTTAGAATGGGTTCAATTCGTCTAAATTAATTTACCATGCGAAGCTATTTGACGGTAAGCACCTTCGTTTTATATAATAGGGGGCAAACGAGCATGCAGCTCATCTGGTGATGTACGTGGTAGAACTAAGCTACAGATATATTATAGTCGTACTCCAAATGCATCAGCACGACGAGGAGGGAGGAAGAGCAACGGTCTTACAGAATATCAGCGATAAATAACAGCTTAATTCTACTTTGTTCCGTTTGGTGAGTATAGAGAACCGTAGACCCTTTTTACTGCAAACGAGGCGTTCTATTTTATTCTTCAGGGGTCATAGCGCATATGCATATTGATTCTTAATCGAGGATAAATTTAGATGTGTATAGGCCACAGTATTCATTTACCATCAGGTGGACTGTGTACTCGATTGTCACTCTTATGATATAAAAAAGGGACTACAACGGCCCATGAACAATTGCAACACCAATGGTATTGTAGGTGCGTTGTCGACCTTTTAAAAAAGAGTTGGTATACAAAGTCAGTTTCATATATACTGCGATATGAATTACAAAAGGCATATAAATTCCTTGGCGTAAGCATTTACTCATTATATACAGCAGAGCACAGTTTATAATAACACAGTATGTAATAAATAGACCGGAAACCATCCCAATTATCTATAACAAAAGAGCCAAGTATTCGGGGTAGTTATATTGTAAGGCATCTCATCTCGTCCTTGCCTGCAGGCGAAAGGCGCCTACCTGCACTGTGCCGTGGTTTTATGCACCATACGGAAAAGTATTTGGACAACAAGATGGCTAATGCCCGTGTCAGCGTTCGGCTACAATCACCATTAAAGTTTTCTCTATCTATAAAATAAACGAAAATTGTTGATTTTATTACATTTAATCGTTTTTCTACTTTACTATGTTTTATTAAAAGTGAAAACGAATTTACAACCCACTTGATGGTAAGCGGCTACTGCAGTCCGTGGACCCAGACGTCTAGAAGTTGAAAACTAAAATATAGAATTTCACTCCACACTTATGTACATATACACATAAGAGCCATTAGCACTCAGGGGTTAAGCGCTAGCTGTGAATTTCACAATACTCGAGCAGCCTGGTTCGATCGTCGACAGCATAAATGTAATTTTAATAGCAATAAAATTAAAAAAAAAACTTTGTAAGAAACAAACGATGTGTGAAATTCGTCAATACGCATTGCGGCATACGCAGCGCGGCGGAGATTTCCTTGCTCCAAAACCTTCTTAAACCCGAGAAGAGGCCAGTGCCCAGATGTGTGACGAATAATATAGGTTGTAACTTTTACTTTTAGCATAAATACATACCTACATAAGTACAGGCAAAGTTAATAAAAATATGTAGATAAAATATTTTAAGCTGCATTAAAACCTCCTTTCGAAAAACACTCACTTAAAAAAACGAAGAGGCAGTAGTTTAGAACCGGCTAGTGTAATACTAGGCTTTTATTTTACTTTTTTTATATTGTTACTTATTATTAGATAAAACTTAATGTTTTAAAGTGATTAGTAATTAAAGTAAATTTAATTAATACTAAAAATTTACAAGGTGTCTACCTACAACAAAGGTCGAACACAATAGCGAACCTTCCAATACAGGTTATTCCAAAAACGGTCTAATGGAATGCCCTGACAGCCTGACACAAACCACATATTTGCGACCTAAACATTTTAAGAAACTAATCTGGAATGTTGGCTTGATTTGCAAATCTTTCTTTGTACGAATATTTTTCTGAACAGGGTCGATGCTGCCCGAATCATGCTATATAATTGTTTTTGTCATCTTAAACAATAGTTAGACAACATGCTGCACGCCATTGAAAATTGAACTTTACAAGTGTCTTTAACTTTACGACTTCGGGGCTACGAGCTCCTTACCCAAAGAATAAAAGGGATACCTATTAACGTCACTGTTGTCTATCTGTCCATCTGTCCGTCCGTATTTCACTGATGTCTAGTACGTAGATGAAATGAGTTACATACCTGAAGTTTGGATATTTGGTGTAACTCTAAACCAAATATTGAATTACAAATTCGATTAAATAATACTTCTCCCATAAGCTAAAAATTAACCAAGTTTTTTTTCTTGCATGCTATACGCTATAATGCTTATATGGGCATGTCGAGTGTCATTGAGCTCAATGAGTACAAACTCAGTGAACAAATGTATTTTTATTATTTATTAACTTCAAAAATAAAGAAACAAAATTGACACTTTACCTATGAAATTACCGTTATGTAGTACTGACCATTTCGATTCAAAATAATTTTTGAATTCTAATTTCAAATTAACTTAATTTTAAACACATGGAATTCTTTTTTTAAAATTAGTAATTTGTTTATTGATTAGTGTTGTGTTTTCAGCGTATTTGAATCTTTTTCGTCCTCACTCATACGTCACGTATACGTTAAATATTCGAGTAATTATGGAATATGAGTACCGTCGTGGCAGCAACGCGACACAAGCGGCACGCAACATCAGCCGCATCGGCGATGCTTACGGAGCAAATACTTCAAAAGAACGCACCACCTGTTATTGGTTTGCCCGCTTCCGTTCTGGAATTTTCGACCTAAAAATGACCTCGTGGTCGTCCGAAAACTTTAGTCGATAATGACGAAATGAAGGCGATTGTAGAACCTAATGATACTCAATCTACGGCTGAATTATCAGCAGCTTTCGACGTTAGCATCAAAACAATATACCAATATCGTCCAATTGCGTCAAATTGGCAAGGTAAAAAAGCTTGAAAATTGTGTGCCCTACGAATTCAACGATCATCAGCGCGAAGTACGCGTCGAGACGTGCCTTGTACTGCTCAACAGGCACACAAACGAAACCGTATTGTTACTTGCGATGAAAAGTGAATTCTGTTTGATAATCGCAATCGCAAGCGCTCGGCAAGTTGGTTGGATTCTAGCTCCGCACCTATGCAATGCTCTAAACGGAAACTTACCCCTAGAAAAGTGATCGTCACTATTTGGTGGTTTACCACTGTTGTGATTAATCACAGCTTCTTACCAAGCTTTTCTTCAAGAAAAGAGCCTATTCCTTTTTAAAAGGCTGGCAACGCTTCTGCAATTTCTCTGGTTCCCCTGGTGTTGCGATTTTTCATGGGCGGCGGTAGTCACTTACCATCAGGTGAGCCGTATGCTCGTTTGCCCCCTCTCCTATAAAAAAAGCGGGATGAGCTTTACTGCAGATGTGTATTGCGAAAAACTGAATACAATGATAGAGAAGCTCGCACGTCGCCAACCAGCTTTGGTCAATTGCTCGTACCCGCTGCTCCTGCACGACAACGCGTGACCTCATACTGGACAACATATGGTCTCCAAGTTACAAGAGCTGGGGTTGGAAGCTCTCCGTTTTCCGCTGTACTCAATAGATCTTGCACCTATAGAGTTCTACTTTTTCTAGACTATGCAAAACTTTTTCAATACACAAGAGGCAGCACAAAATGCCTTTGACGAATTTTTTGCCTCCCGTTCAGCTAATTTCTGTAAAAAGGGCATCAATCAACTGCTACTGCGTTAGCAGATGCATCGATTGCATAGGTGATTGCTTTGGTTAAATGAAATAAAAATATAGAAAAAAATATTAGGTTAAATTATATCATGAAAAACGGCAAATTCATAGGTAAAGACCTAATATAAAATTGAAAGAATTAAACTTTTTAATTTCAAATTTACAAAAAATATAAGTCAAAAATAGTATCCTAATATTTTTGCAGTCAAAACTGGTTTTGACCTGATGTTATGTTTTGATGTTATACAAAACTACTTTTGACTTATACTTTTAGGATTTTTGAAATTAAAAAGTTGCAATATTAAATTTAATATCATTATAATGTATGCAGAACCATCAGCCGCACTTTAACCTGCTTTGAAACGAATGTGTGTAAACGAATTCTCAGTCTTTATTCCGCATATTACCTAGGAAGTAGTTGTTATTCTGCAGATATCTTAGGAAATTCTGCAGATTAACTAGTTAAGGTAACAACTGAATCATTTTTTCGCATTTTAACGGATTGAGCCTGGTAATCTACACTTTTGACTGTTTTGCGCACTTTAACGTTAACAAATACATAATAAATTTATATTTAGTGCCCTTATAAATAAGAAAAATGTGTAACTGCGAATCATTCTTTAGGAAAAAGCGTTAATATGTTTATTTTTTAATATAAAGTTGAAGTGCTTTACTAACCTACAGCCAACCTTAAATAAAGAAAGCGCGGTGAACACTTCATTACCCTAAAATACTGCCAGAAAGAGAGGAAGCATGTGCGCTGGAGAGGGACGTATATAGGCTGTAACTTTTTATATTATTATTACACTCAGGTTTGACATACAACATTCGTCATGCGTGTGTAAGCTTTGTTTATTAACGAAAACCAATTCAAAAAGACTAATGTATCGCTCTTAGTAGCGCAGTTCTTTATTAATAGCTTTCATTTATGCTAAAATAATACGTTGCGATTTGCTGAATCTTTCTTTATCTGAGATAAATGTACAAATTGTTTTAGTGTAATGATTTTCATCATTACTGTTGTTTCATCTATACATATAAAGTGTATGTCTATAAAAAATGTATGCCTATCATATCGAAATAACTGCCTTATATTGAAGTGAGGAGTTATTAGCATGCGGTTAAGTAATAAATAACCATTTTTAAAATTTTTGCCTGTCTGTCAGTCTATCCAGGCTATCTTTGGAATTGCTGAACTGATTGTATTGAAACTTCACCAACAGATAAAGAGTAAATCCATGAGTGATCTAAGCTATATTTTATCCGAAGAACTTGTCCATTTTCAAAAAAAAAACCCTGGCGAAACCCGGGCAGGTTGCTCGTCGTAAATTATATTAATGCACAGTTTTATCGGCAAACCAGTTGCTAAATAAAACTAAGTAATGTACGATATGATAACCTAAAATATCCAGCTATATATACGAGGTCAAGGTGAGTCAATGTAATTTCTTCGTAAGTCGCCCGCTTGATTTATAATGCATGAGTGGAGGCGCGTCGTCCGGGCGGCAAAGGCACGCGGTACATGGCGCCGTCGCATTAGTGGCTAATATGCTGGTAGCCACGGCCGGACTCTGACTATTGTTAGCGAACATGATCTGGCGCCATTCATATAACACGATGATTGATAGAATTGTTGATGAAATGCGTCCGTTACTTTAAACTTAATAATTATTTATGCATTGGTGTTTTATTAATCATATTATTATGTTATTTATTGCTAATGAAAGTTTTTGCGCAAGTTCTAAAATATATAAGTATTGTTAGACTCTCCTGTTAAAAGAGTATGCTCCGATCGCCACTTTAATCTGTCAAGTCCCATCGATCCACATCGGTCTTCCCCGTGATAATTTTGTAGACTCCGCCAAAGAGTAGTAATATTTAGAAGGGACCCCTCATAAATAAAAAGTATAGTATAATCGCTACGTTTACTCAGAACAATAGACAAGAGTGCTCTGAACAATTCTTTTTTACATGTTATTTATAAGAATTATACAATTAAAATTCAATATTTTTTATTAGAATTAGTTTCGTTAAACAAAGTTATTGTATTGTTATAGATTTGTTACTAAATTACGCTTCTTTCATTTAAGAGAACGTACTTCAAATGACGAGCTTACTTCATATACTTAAGTCTATTTCCTTCGCCGCGTGAGTGCAAGAGGCAACTTCAATTTAAAAAAAGGAAGTAGGTAAAAAAAAAGTTTGTTGATTAGTTTTTTTTTTTATATAAAAGGTAAGTAAATAATTGCATTGTTTTTATAAGTCTTTGCTTATATTTTGTCGTGTAACAATTTTATAATAATAATAATAATAATCATTTATTTCAATCCATCAGATCATAGCTAATCAGGTTAGGTGAAATTCTTATATTTCGAAAATAATAAATGGATTACTAAAATAAAATTTAATACTAAGTCTAAAATGCATACCTAATATATAAAGTCATGTTAGAAGTCAATCTAATGTTACAAGTAGTTATCTAACGTGAAAAACTAACAGTGATTTTTCACTGTGACTTTTTCGTAACGGGAACGATGTTCACGGTTATTTAAAAATACCCCTTTTCCCCAAGTCTCTTACCGCATCCACGAGATGATATGGATGAATATCCATTGTCAACACAGATTGTAGTGTACTACAAGGTAATTGATAATTTCTGAAAACATTTTATTTATTGACAACGTCTTACAATCGTTATTTCTCTAGCGGTCGCTTAACCTTCATACAAATAATTCGATATTTTAATTATTGATATTTTTTTTTATTTTAAGATAAAACATAGTAAAATTAATTGGCAAAATGACTCTTTGTAATTTTTACATTTATCTAAAACAATATATTGTCATTGTCTGACCATAGGTCTGACTTAGTTGGGCCTTTATTGGCGTCTGAGTGGTTAAGCAGGGTAATAAACTCTTGACGATGAACATCGTCACCAATCTGGATACTTACGACTTAAATTAAACTGAAGTGACATATGAATTTACAGTCTACCTGATGGTAAGTGGCTTCTGGAGAACATAGACACTTAAAGCAAGCTTCAGAAGAAGGCTTCAGATTTTAACAGTGGTAGAGCCACGCGGCAGCTTTTGCTGTCGCACGGATGGGCCGGCTCGAACCGGGGTAGTACCACGACCTCACAGAAAACCAGCGTGAAGTAGAGGTTTACCTCTGCGTTTCGCCTGGTGAGTGCAGGTGGCTGGAGGCCCTTTTTACTGGAAATGAGGCATTCCATCTAAGTCCTCACGGGTGACAACGCATCTACATTTTGATTTGTAACAGAGGATAGATGTAGATGTCTATGGGCCGCAGCAACCACTTACCATCAGGTGGACTATGTGCTCGTTTGTCACCCTTATCCTATAAAAAAAAGATAAGTTGTGAACTCTGATTACTAAGATGGAATGTCTCACAACCTTATATATTATGGGCTCTATACTTCTGTAGTACATTGACACTAGCAGCTAATTTCAAACAAAGATAGTTTCAGATCATTTGTAGGACTAAGGTGGTACCTATGCCTTTAATTAATGGCTCTCTGCACCCTTCACACCGAAGCACAGCAGTGCAAACACTTTATACACAACACAGCGTGTACATAATTTTATAATGTTAGGCACTGATATAATATTTTTCGAGTAATGAATTTATATATAGAAAAATACGATTTTTAGATAAACATATGTGCACTGTGTTTTGTAAAATGTACCCGTAAATATGTTCAAATATGTTGGTAATTGCTAAATGTTATTTATATATTATGCCCACACAGTTGTAGTGATATGTTATAAGATTATTTTTATATAAAGAAAGAACCTGTAATTGGCAGTAGAAAACGTAAATACTTACAAATATTATATTATGCTGTTTGTTCTGATGACAGTAAATTGAAAAAAAATTACCATAGAGAAATTCATTTAACAAATTTGAGTTGAAATAAATGCCAACATAAGCAAAAATAAATTACAAAGGTTATAATGTTTGCACGACAGTTTTTTGCCCAAAGCGAAACAATGTTGAAATTGTAACGAATAATCTAATTATAAATTATTTACGATACGGCAAAAGCCTAAAACCTAAATCAGCATTGCAAGAAATTGTTTACAAACGACTCGAGTCAGCGGACAAACAAGACGGGGTGCTGTAACCTATACAAATACACGCCGCCGCAACACCAGTACTTTTGTAAGCCATAGGAAAATGTTTTACACAAAAATATTTTCTTTGATTTGTGATAATATATGATCTATTTACAGTATAAGGATAAAAACGAGCTCACAGTCCACCTGATAAACAGTGGATGCTGTGGGACATAGACAAAAGGCACTGATGGAAAGTTTCATTTCCAGTAAAAATGGTCTCCCGTTTTCTAATTCATGATTATAAAAATAAAATAAATAAATAACACATCACATGACATTACACATCGCACCCACATTATCCCGAGGGTGTCGCAAGAGGTGACGAGTGAAACGTGACGTTTTATACGTGATAGAGCCATGTTGCAGCGATATTAGTACTATAGTTGTAGCACGAATGGATCGTCTCAACCGGAGAAGGACCACGCTCTCACAGAATACCAGCGTAAAATGGCAGCTTGACTCTGCTGTGTTTCGTATGGTGAGTGTAGAGAACCGGAGATCCATTTTACTGGAAAAGAGGCATTCCGTCTTAGTCCTCACGGGTGACGACGCATCTAGATGGGTAGCAGCATCTTCCTAAGAAAAACTAAAAATAATAAAAAGCTGCGATTGTCAACCCGCCTGTCAAAAGTGGCAACTACGGTAAATGTCTTCTTCCCCTGGAGGTAATATATGGACGCCTTAAACAATGTTTTAAATAACCGGAATAGATCGTCTGTTACTGAAATCAACATATCTTATTGGTTTAGCTGTAATATGATTCGAACAACTATGAAAAAAAAAACTTCTAATAACAAAAATGACAGCCGACTTCAAAGAACAATAATTTAAAATTAAAAATTTTGTACAGACGACTTCAATATAAGTTATTAAGAATAACTCAAAAACGATTGGTCTGATCTTGATCAAATTCGTATGGGACCACACGAGAAGTACCAGATTTCAAATAAAAAAAAGAATCATCGAAATCGGTTCACCCAGCAAAAAGTTATGAGGTAACACATATAAAAAATACAGTCGAATTGAGTACTGTCTCCTTTTTGGAAGTCGGCAGAAAAATAATTAAGTTCACCATCTGAAGTCAGTGCTTTAATTATTTAATTCTATACACAATATCTTAGTTTTACTTTTTGTAAAAAGTTATTTTTAAACATTTGAGTGGACTAGGTATCACATTAAAATCTTTATTATCTCCATATTTTGCCACTCTTATGGTTAGAATTTTTTCTCCAAATTAATATGACACCCCTAAAATATACTTATTTAATTAAAGAAATATCATCAAAATAGGTTCACAATTGGCGAAAATATCGCCTAACATCATCGATCACTAATATTAGTGATCGATGCCTAACATACAACAAAAAAACATACAGTCGAATTGTAAGCCTCCTTTTTTGAAGTCTTCTAAAAATACTTTAGTACGGAGTTTTGATTTCGTTCAAAAGAGAATTAACACACAACAAACTTTACAAGAGCCGTGGTAGCTCAGATGGTTAGCATTCGCTGTAAGTTTCACAGTACGCGAGCAACCCAGTTTCGATCCCTGCCGGTACCAATGAAATTGTTAATTTTAATTTTAAGTGCTGATTTACCACGTGCTCGGCGGTGAAACCCTTGAGAACCCTCTCAAAAATAACTGTAACTTTAAACTGTAAAGCGTCACTAAACAAATAATTGAAATTGTTTCCTCAAAGCTATTCGAGAAACAATGGCGTGACATCGCTCAATAACAAATTAGTTCAGGACACGATAATGAGGAATTTAATTATTGAAGCTTTTGAATGTTTTATTTCAATTTGATTTTGTTAGCAGTTTCCCTTGGAGAAATGTTTGTTTAGCCTTTTATTAAACTTCTCGGGGGTAGCGGTTAATATTATGTGTGAGCCATCCTGCAGCTATATTATGGTTGTAACACGAATAGGTCGGCTCGAGCGGGGCAGGAGCACGCTCTCAAAGAATACCAGCGTAAAGTAGCAGCTCAATGCTGCTGTGTTTCATGTGGTGAGTGTAGAAAACCGGAGACCATACGATGCATTCCTCCTCAGTGGTGACAGCGTATCTGCCTTTTGATTTTTAAAAGAGGATATGTTTGAATTTCTATGAACCACAGTATCCACTTACTATCAGGTCGATTGTGGGCACGTTTTTCACTTTTATTGTATAAAAAAGGAATGATTTACGACAGCACTCAGATAGCAATTTAAACCCTAGACTTATCTGTTTCTCAATCGCTACATTAAACCACAAGGCTCGGGACATCTTTTGTAAAGTTGTATGCTTTAGTAACTGAGTAGTGGTCATCGATGAAAAATATTAATTACGATATTTTAAAATTACTATCATACTCTAATTAGAATTAGCTACGTTATGTAACGTCTCAAACTACTTACAATTTCATCATGAAAAAATTCGTGAGTGTCGTGGAATACCCGGTTGGAACGAAGTTCCTTGCGTAGTACCTATATTATTAATTATTATTGATAAACGTAGGTATAATATTATTGATTAACAAATACAAATAAATGAATCACTAGTGTCTATTAAAATGAAGCGTCATTTGAAATAAAATAATATTTCTTTCATGGCAAGATAAAAAAAAGTGCGAGGGAGATAGATATTATTCCATCTCAATTCCTTACTTCGCCACATATGTGTAATTTTTTAGTGTATCATTTTACGTTAATACTATAAGTTCTTTGATACCTGTAACACTCAATCGCGAATAATGCTCTTGTTTGTCCCGTGGGGTGGGGACCTGGTGATTTGTAATACAGGCATTTTATAGCCTAATTCAGACACCAGCTCTTCACATATACTAGACTATGAGTATGAACTTACCTGTATAAATAGATATAAGTTTTATTATGTATTGCCTGTTTTTGTGAGGAGAAATAAAATAAACATTATTATTTGTTGCATGGAGTTATAAGGTCATTTTCATGTTCATCATCACCATCATTAACGTTAACGTTTTAAAAGTCCACTGCAGAACATAGACCTCCTACACAGGTGGGTTTATATTTTTGCTATAGTTACCACGCTTGGAAGGCGGGTTAGAAACTGTAGTTTTTTTGAGTTATCAACAGGAAAATGTTGCTGCCCATCTCCTGATCGCTTTCCCTCTGTTGCCTCTTACGACACCCACGATATGGTATGGGATAGTGGATTCTCTTCCGTCGGTCGTCGGCACAGTCTAGTGGCGGTATTTTGATACAATTAGTAAACTACATACGTTAGTTGCTGTAAGTGTGATAGTGTACTTTTATCCCTTTTTATTAACTATATTAGCATACCTGCTGTTGTATATCTGAGAATTTTTTTGTTTCGTTACTCCGAAGTTACATATACAATGACCCATTTATTTTACAGGTAACTGCAGTTCCATATAAGCACTTTGGATACAGTGAGTATTAAGAAAAAAAATATTATACGTTATACAGTGGCCCATAGACATCTACGTTTATGTTCAATTAAGAATCAAATTGCAGATGCGTTGTCACCCGTGAGGATTAAGATGGAATGCCCCATTTCCAGTAAAGAGGGTCTCCGATTCTCTACACTCACCATACGAGACACAGCAGCATTAAGCTGCTATTTTACGCTGGTATTCTGTGAGCGTGGTCCTACCCCGGTCGAGCCGACCCATTCGTGCTGCAACCATAATAAAGCCAAAGCGTGGCTCTACTATGTGAAAATTTTTTAATCAAAAAAATCTCAAATATTCTCTCCTTTTTGTATTTTTAATTAAAAATGAGTGGTAACGCATTCTTTTAACTGATTGCCATTCATAAATATCTAATGCCTACTATATTACTACGTACGCACCCTTTCGTAAAGCATATTGTAAATATAATTGCACACATAGAAGCGCACGTACGCGTAGTTGTTGCCCAATAATGACATTCAATTTGGGATAGTTTCGAATAAAATTAGAAGCCTTTTTTATTCGTCTTTTCAAAAACTGTAATAACGGTATACCATTATTTATAATATATTTGAACTATATGTATAATACTGTATAGATAGTTGTGCAGCGTAGCAAGAACCATAACCCGTTTGCACAAGTTGTCCTCTTAGTTGACACTCGAGCGAAAGTTGTCCAAAGCCTATGTCCAATAGTTAAAATAATATTTAATATTTTACTTTAAAAGTATGCTATCATTAATTTATTACATTCTATCAAAATTATATTATTGGATACATGCTTGGCCATATATTGTAATTCCTACGCTTGGCAGGCGGGTGGTCACCACAGTTTTTATATGATATTAAGTTGTCATAAGGAAAACTCTGTTGCCTATCTCCTGTTTCTTTTCTCTGTTTCCGCCACTGCTCGATGTCCAATGTCTAGGTATAAATAATGATGACGTTAGTTTTTTATGATGATAACGATTACGTGTAATTTTACATTATAATGGACACCAGCCATTTGCGCAGGATAGTATTATAGTGCCCGAGTGTATGCGCGCAAGCACAGGTGCACTCTCTATTCCGATGAGATATTGCGATGAGATGGCAATTCGACACATTCAGAAACATCAGACACAGATACAAGGGCTTTGTGTGTTTTCTGAGGCACAGAGATGAAATACTGCTGTAATTCTGACTCCAGGCTGCTACTGAAAAGTTATCGTGGAAAACTCAACTAATTTTGTGCCCGATCACAGCTATTACTTATAGGTGAAAAGACTTTCCTCGGTTGAGTATAATTTTATTTTTCATTTGTTTGTCGGATGAGACATTATATAAACACTTATGTTTTTTCATTCATTTTGTTAGTGTAATTGGGTACTTTATTTTAGGCAGTTCTAACGTAGACATTGGATTGTAATTTTCATTTGAAATATTTTTTAATATTAATAGCAATATGGTGCCACATACCATACTACCAATAATTGGCGATGAAATTTCCTTATTTAGGGTAATCTCTTATATGTTGTCTGGGAACGAAGTAAGTGTTGGCTACAGAAATTCTGGAGCAAATTCTGAATTAAGTTATTGCCGTCATTTTGTTGTTTGTTTAAAATTTAAAACACATGCGTATAGTTACCCCAATTCGTTTCATTTGGTTCATTTGTTTGTCCGAATGAGTGACTAACTGAATGTTTTATCATCAAATTAGTGTTTTTCTCGGTCTTCGCTACAGTTCAGAGTAGAAATAAATCATCATCACATATCATAAGTCATAACAAATGTACTAATTCCACGGGAATGAAGTCGCTTGCACTAGAAATATTAAAGGCTATCTTTAAGCATTAAATCCACAAACTGAAGGTGTAGCAAATATGTTTTTTATGTAACTGTATCCATATATTAGCATGTTATTGTCTTATTCGTTCTGTTTTTTTTTTTAATAGTCTACATCGCAAAATATAACTGTGTCTGTTATGGTAACCTGTAAGAAGATGTACACGTCGCACGTAACCCTCGCAGTGTTGAGTCATGTATTTGTCTCTGTGTTGTGTGTCATCTGTTGGTGATCTAAACATAATAAAAGTAACGGATATTAAATCTTATGCTCCTCCTCACCCCTCCGATTGCTGATAACATCTTTGTGTCACAAACCGAATCCCATTCGGGCGAAGTCGCTGGCACGGCTAGCCATATTTCGCCTATATTTCGTACGCGCTGATTGGCTCTCCTGTCGCATTCGTAGAATTCAATTCGTGGGTGTCCCCTCCACGTTTCGTTCAGCGCTAGACTTACACACGTGCCGTGACTTGTATCACGCTTTCTTGTAGGCGTATGTTTATAAAAGCTTAGGCATATTAAAATTGGTTCATCTGGCAATACAGTCAGTGTACAGTATGTTTAGTTAGGAAGACTAACGAAGTGTAAATTCGAGTAATGTTGAATATTTATTAGCAAAGAAACAATAAACACAGCTGGCGTGTTAAAACACAGTTCTATTTAGTTTACGTTGAATTGTATAGTCGAAGCAAGCGTCGAGCACTTCCCACTTAAATCTAAATATTCCGACGAAGTCACACTCGACCGAGGTATGTTGTCCCTATTGACTTTCCACTAGATAAGGACAGTGTTTACTGAGCGGTCCATCTCACACGTTGAAACATGGAGCCCTTTCCTTATTCCGACTGTGTTATGTGTATGACTGTTTCTGAATACTTTAAGTGATATGTCACTGTTGCCTTCTCGTTTACTCAAATAACTTGCAAAGAGCTATTTACGCTTAACTTGTGGGTATCTCGCACCAAATATTCATAGTGGCCATAAACTTTTTAATTTTATTGTTACTACACGAATTTACTTAGATTGGAAAGTATTTCTTTATCGTTACTCTGGTCTGTACAAACGAATTAACGATTGCAACAACAAACTTATGCCGATTAGACCTCCCGTCAAAGATCTAGGTATATTTGGAGAAAACAATTTCACAATCTACGAACGACCTTTTTTTTAGGTTTTAGCGCCATTTATAGTTTGAATTAATTGTTGAAACTGTCTCTTCGCTTTCTGCACAACGTGAAATCATTCATCATCATCATTACAGCCCTTCACAAGTCCACTGCTGAACATAGGCCTCCCCCAAAGAATGCCACAAAGCACGGTCCTGAGCCACCTGCATCCATCGACTTCCTGCATGTCTTACCAGGTCGTCTTTCCATCTCGTGGGGGGACGCCCCACACTTCGCCTACCGGTACGAGGCTGCCACTCGAGAACCTTTCTTCCCCATCGGTTGTCGGTTCTTCGAGCTATATGGCCGGCCCACTGCCACTTCAGCTTACTAATTCGTCGGGCTATGTCGGTTATTCTGGTTCTACTGCGGATATCCTCATTCCTAAGTTTATCACGCAGAGAAACTCCGAGCATAGCCCTCTCCATAGCTCGCTGAGCGACCTTGAGCTTCCTCATACGGCCAGCAGTGAAGGACCACGTCTCAGTTCCGTAAGTCATCACTGGCAACACGCACTGGTTGTACAATTTCGTTTTAAGGTTTTGAGGTATGTCTGACGAGAAGATGTGTCGTAGCTTCCCGAACGCTGCCCAGCCGAGTTGAATCCGTCGATTGACCTCTCGGTCGAAGTTGGACTTACCTAGTCGGACTATTTGTCCCAGGTAAACATACTCGTCAACAACTTCGAGCTTAGTGCTCCCAACAACTACCGGCATAGGTGTGACATGGACATTAAACATAATCTTTGTTTTGTCCATGTTCATCTTAAGACCTATCCGTTGGGAAACACTATTGAGGTCATTGAGCATAGTGCTTAGGCCCTCCAGCGATTCTGCCATAAGGACTATATCGTCGGCAAATCGAAGGTGAGTGATGTACTCGCCATTGATGTTGATACCGTACCCTTTCCAGTCCAGAAGCTTGAAAACGTCTTCCAATGCAGCGGTGAAGAGTTTCGGGGATATGACATCACCCTGTCTTACACCTCTCTGCAATTGGATAGGTTTCGTACTCTGGTTCTGTACTCGGATAGCCATCGTAGCCCTACTGTACAAGCACTTCAACACTTCGATATACCGACAGTCAACTTGGCACCGCCGAAGGGACTGCAGCACCGCCCAAATTTCGACGGAATCAAAGGCTTTCTCATAGTCCACATACGCCAGACATAGTGGCAAATTGTACTCTTCGGACTTCTGTACAACTTGCCGAAGGGTATGTATGTGGTCTATGGTGCTAAAGCCCTTTCGGAAACCGGCTTGTTCGGGAGGCTGGAAGTCGTCAAGTCTGCGCGCGAGACGATTCGTAATGACTCTCGAAAACAGCACGTAGACGCGGCTCAGAAGGGAAATCGGTCTGTAGTTCTTCAAGAGAGCGATGTCACCTTTCTTGAAGAACAAGACCACCGCACTTCTGCTCCACGCCTCCGGTGTAATGCCACCATGGAGGACGGAATTAAAGAGCTTCTGAAGGACTTCAAGTACCGGTCTTCCACCCGCTTTCAGAAGCTCCGCTGTAATTCCATCCTCGCCTGGGGCCTTACCGTTTTTAAGGTGCTGGAGAGCCATTCTAATCTCGCTCAGATTGACGTCCGGGATATCTTCGGAATAGTGTCGGATGAGACTCGCTCTTGGATCGTTACTCACACTTGCGTGTGGCTCCAACGATGACGTGTACAGCTGCCCATAGAACCTCTCAATCTCACTCAAAATCTCAGGTGTCCCGGAAACGATGCTGCCACATTCTGTCTTCAGCTTTGACAGTTGGCTCTTTCTGGCAGACAGATCTCTGGCAAAGACTTTGGAGCCTTGGTTCCGCTCGATCGCTTCTTCAATACGAGCTGTATTGAAGTTGCGTTAGTCCCGCCGCATGCATTTGGAGATCTGTCTGTTCAGATGCCTGTATGCTGTCAAGTCTGTTGAAGAATGTAGCTTCATCTCCCGTCTAACAGCCATGAGATTAAGAGTGTGATCGGAGAGTTTTTGTGTTCTTCTGCGGCGGGTCTTGCAGAACTTAGCTCCGACCGCATGGACAGTTTCCACGAGCTTGTCATTCATATCATCCACTTCATTGCAGTCTTCTAGGCACTGAAAACGGTTTTGTAACTCGAGCTGAAAGGTTTCGGGACTTTGGATTAGAGCACGAGGGGGACGGAGCGTTGACTTCATTAGACGAGACCTCTCCAACTTAACGTTTAGGTTCAGTGTGCCTCTAACCATTCGGTGATCGCTACCAGTTTTCACCCTTGCGATCACGGAGACATCACTGAACAGTTGTCGTCTGGTCGTCATAATGAAGTCAATCTCATTTTTTGTCGAACCGTCGGGGCTCGACCAGGTCCACTTCCTGTGGGGCTGCTTCTGGAAGAAAGAGTTCATCATAAAGAGTCCCTCTTTCTCCATGAAGTCGGCCAGCTGCTGGCCCCTTGGGTTCCGTTGCCCTATTCCAAATTTCCCTACTTTCAGCTCACCGTTCTCTCTTGTGCCTAGTTTTGCATTGAAGTCTCCCATTAACACCGTATATTGGGTTTTGGAGGAATGCATGGCTCTAGAGATATCCTCATACATTTCCTCCACCTCCTGATCGGGGTGTGCCGAGGTTGGTGCGTAAACCTGTATGACCTTCAGCGAATACCGTTTGGTGATTCTGAGTATAAGGTACGCAACCCTCGACGACACACTCCCGATCTTTACAACGTTGTTAACGAGAGACTTGTGGACGATAAATCCGACACCTCCTTGGGACAGATGGTCGCCCTCCCGGTGATAGAGCAAGTTGCCGGATTCAAGGATTACCGTGTCCTCCCCCTCTCTTCGGACTTCGGATAATCCTATAATATGCCAGCGCAACTTGTCTATCTCTTCTTCCAGCTCCACGATCTTCTCGTCAGTCCTCAGGGTGCGTGCGTTGTACGTTGCCAGGTCGAGTCGTCTAAGGTGGCAACCGAACCTCCACCGGAGATTCTTAGCACCCCCTGCCCCGCCGTTACCATGGTCGCCACCGTAGCCAGGAATAGCGGGGCCGCCGGGGACTGGGGGCCGTCTGTTTGTTGCTTTAGTCATTAGTAGGGATATTTGCCATAGTTGCCACGCTTGGCGAGCGGGTTGGCAACCGCAGTTTTTTATTATAATTTTTGGCTATTATCAGGAAGATGCTGCTGCCCATCTTCTGCCTGTTTCCCTTTGTCGCCTTTTACGACACCCACGGGAGGATATGGGGTAGTGGATATTCTTGACCGCCACTACACGGCACACAACGTGAAATAATTTAATTAAAATAAAATTAAAAATAAACCATTTAATAAAATACCTTAAAAATCATAACCAGAAAAACGTCATCGCAGATAAAAAACTAAACACCCTCATAAATACTGAAAGCATCGTAAAACGTATAACTTTCTATTGTGTAAATTCAGTAATAATAATACAATCAATGTTTCTCTATTTGATGTTATGAAATTGTTGAAAAAATTGTAGGCAAAAAATCTCACGCGTCTTATTAAATTTTATAAGAACGAAGTATAAAATAATATTTTGTTCTTCAGCCAAATAACCTTAAAAGGGTCTAAATTAAGGGTGTTTTTTTTCGTTCAAAGGTTAACCTTTTCTGACTAGAAGCCAACCTCTCAAAATTATACTTAATTTGAAAAGTCATCTTGAATGAGTAACCTCTGCTTCAGATACGCATATAGCTGTAATTCCATAAGTCTTAAAACGTCAGGCGGGGGTACGATAAAAATACTTATGGCTCGGAACACACTTGATAATGATGTCTAACTAAATATATGTGTTCCCTTTTCGATGCCTCAACTCTTCAGTAACTTGAAACAAAGTATATTATAGGTAATGTAATGTAATATGTAGGTAATGCCTTTCGAAAAGTCTGTTTTAGTTTTCATAACTGTATCCAGCACTGGTCATCGATGCTGGTGATAAGAGGCTGGTTCTTTTCACGCTCAAAGGCTAAGTATAGCCATTCAACGAAAACACGCAGCCAGTGTTCTTGGCACGATACTACGGGGAGTAGGAATATTTTTTTTTTTTATAGGAGAGGGGCCAAACGAGCATGCGGCTCACCTGATGGTAAGTGACTACCGCCGCCCATGAACAACTGCAACACCAGGGGAATCACAGATGCGTTGCCGGCCTTTTAAAAAGGAGTACGCTCTTTTCTTGAAGGTCCCTAAGTCGTATCGGTCCGGAAAAATCGCTGATGGTAATCGATTCCACAAGGAGGTCGTGCGAGGAAGAAAACATCTTCTAAATCGCACAGTGGTGGACCGCCAATCATCCAGATGGTGTGGATGGTATCGGGAGTTCTGCCGCGATGTGCGTTCGTGAAATTTGACGGCTGGGATTAATCCGAACAATTCCTCAGAGCACTCCCCTTGGTAGATGCGAAAGAAAATGCAAAGGGATGCAACATCTCTTCGCAGTGCCAATGAATCGAGCCGATCGGAAAGGGCTCGGTCGTCGACGATTCGAGCAGCTCTGCGTTGGATGCGGTCAAGTGGAAGGAGCTGGCACTGGGGAGCCCCTGCCCAGAGATGGGAACAGTATTCCATGTGAGGCCGAACCTGCGCCTTGTAAATGAAATGAAATGATGAAATGAAATGAAAATGAAAAAAAGGCATGAAATACTATCCCGCCCTGCTGAGCACGCCAAGCTTTTTAGAGGCCAATTTGGCCTTGTCTTCCAAGTGACCACGAAACTGCACGTCACTCGATATGTCGACTCCGAGGATACCGATACTGGCTGAGGCAAGAAGGGGAGTGCTTTGAAACTGAGGAGATACGACAAAGGGGTTCTTTTTAGCGGTAAACGCGCAAACTTGTGTCTTCTGAGGATTAAACTGGACTAGATTTAGTCGCCCCCAATCCGAGACTTTGCTCAGTAAAGACTCGACTTCAGACACAAGTTTGTTCCGGTACTCAGCGAAGTTTTCCCGAGAAATATTGGCACGGCCGGTGTATAGAGCATCACCAGTGCTGTCATCCGCATAGCAATTAATGTTACCAGTTAGCAACGTATCATTGATATGCAGAAGAAACAGCGTTGGTGATAGCACACAGCCTTGTGGAACACCAGCGTTAATAGGCTTGTAGTCAGAGCATGCACCGTCTACAACGACCTTGATGCTCCGATCTGCAAGGAAGCTGGTGATCCAATTGCATAATTTCTCGGGAAGCCCATAGGAAGGGAGCTTCGAAAGAAGCGCTTTGTGCCAAACCCGATCGAAAGCCTTCGCAATGTCCAGACTAACGGCCAACGCCTCCCCCTTGGACTCTACTGGCTCCGCCCATCTATGGGTCAGGTAGATCACCAGCTGATCGACCCCAAAGAAAACCGTATTGGCGGTCACTAATCAGCTGGTGATCCTCAAGGTACCGGATGAGCTGGCAGTTAATAATGGATTCCATTATTTTGGAGAACAAGGAGGTGATCGCGATAGGCCTATAGTTGGATGGGTCTGAGCGGTCGCCCTTTTTAGGGATCGGGTGGACAAAAGCTGTCTTCCATGAATTCGGGACTACGCCTTGGGAGTGGGAGTACCGGAAAAGACGCGTTAGGACCGGTGCCAACTCCGGAGCACACGTCCTCAGCACAATTGGGGGGATTCCGTCAGGCCCACTCGACTTCTGGATGTCCAGGGAGAGCAGTCCCTTGCGAACCGAGCGCTGTAAGAACAGCACATCCGGCATGGAGCACTCACACCGCGGGATGGTCGGCGGTGTTTTCTCCCCGTCATCATGAGTCGAGTTGGACGCAAAAAAGGAGCCTAAAAGGTCGGCTTTGTCTTTTGCATCATGGGCCAGTGAGTCATCCTCCCTGTGCAGAGATGGTAGTGATGCCTTACAGAAATTCCCTTGGACAGCCTTGGCGAGAGACCAGAATGCACGGGTTCCCGAAGGAAGGCGAACTATTTTCTCGCCAATTCTGCCTATGTGCTCTGACTTTGCCCTGGCAATAACTCTTTTGAAGGACCTGTAGGCGAAGTTATACTTCTTTTTAAGTGTGCTGGTTTTTACATCCCGAGTTGCCGAAGCCGCAGCCCAGGCTTGATAACACTCCTGCTTACTGCGTAAAGCAGTCTTACAGGAGCGACCAAACCAAGGCTGAGATCTGCCTCCGATGGGTACCACAGATGATGGAATAAATAGTTCCATTCCCTGTAGCACCACATCAGTGACAGAGTCAGCAACAGCGCTGGGATCGTCCGGCGAGAAGCAAACCCGCCCCCATGGGTAGGATGCAAAGAAAGACCGCATTCCGTCCCAATCCGCCGACCTGTAATGCCAAACACGGCGGCAACCTGCAGAACGCAACCGCGAAGGGAGCGTGAGTGTCACCACACTCCGGATCAGACAATGGTCCGAGGAGCCGAGAGGGGCATCGACGGAAACCTGATATCCGTCCGGATGAGAGGTCAGCAGAAGGTCCAACAGGGAAGGTGTATGATCCTCCACATCTGGAATCCGCGTAGGCGAAGTAACCAGTTGTGTCAGACCATATGCCAAGGCAAAGTCATAAACAGATCTCCCCGCATGATCGGTTAGACGTGAACCGAGCCATTCGGCATGGTGGGCGTTAAAATCGCCAAGGATCACGATCTCTGCGGATGGGAACTGTTGTAGCAAGGAATCTGTAGCCATTGGACGTGGTCGATGAGTCGGTCTGTTTCGGCATTACCGCTATGGGACCTATAGAGGCACCCGTAGACGCGCGGATGATCGTCGCTTTCTACGCGTAACCAAAGGATGGACAGGTCCGAACCTTCAATACTGCCGAGGCGTCGAGAACAGATGTCCTCTCTGACATACACGCAAACTCCAGCCCGAGGCACAAAGGAATGCTCCAATTTGTACCCCGGGTAGGAGAGATACGAAATATCAGATGGAGAGTAAACCTGCGTCTCGGTCAGAAAGAGCAAGGCCGGCTTCGCCGTCTCGAGATGGTAGTGGACGGCGTTTAGGTTAGAGTGAAGTCCCCTGATGTTGCAGAAATTCACGGATAGCGTGGCAGGGGTCGCCTTGGTGTTCTTGCTCAGTTTGTCCCAAGCAGTTATGCTTTTGAGCGAAATTTTGCCCCCCCAAGAATACGCGGGGCAGCCTGAGCACCCACGCTCAGGATCGGAATAACATGGTCGTGGATGCTCAGCGAGGGATTCTCCAGGGGTACTGGTACCCTCCTGGGGTATTTCATCGTGTAATACCGCTACCATGTTGATAGGCGGGGGGGGGGGGGGGGATTGGGCCTCCGGCCACCTGCACTCACCAGACGAAACGCAGAAGCAGAGTTTCTACTTCACGCCGGTATTCTGTGAGGTCGTGGTACCAACCCGGCTCGAGCCGGCCCATACATGCAACAGCAAAAACTGCTGCGTGGCTCTACCACCGTCATATATAATATAATTTAAGTTTTAATTTTAGTTTTTTATTATATATTTTTGAATATTGTCTAAAAATGTTAATATGTTACATCAAAAAAAAATCAAATTAAAAGAGTATGTGTGTGATTAAAACCACGAAAACACCATCATCTTACCATCATGTCTCCTCTGGACTTACCCAGAAAAACTTCTGTTTCTTGTTCAAAACAATAACTGTAACGATC
This sequence comes from Parnassius mnemosyne, assembly GCA_963668995.1. Classification (NCBI taxonomy): domain Eukaryota; kingdom Metazoa; phylum Arthropoda; class Insecta; order Lepidoptera; family Papilionidae; genus Parnassius; species Parnassius mnemosyne. Next base: position 3,861,368 of record CAVLGL010000001.1, on the reverse strand, counting down.
CGTAGTCATTAACTTTTTTTGGCATTTCCCTTTGTCGCCTCTCCCGTGGTACTATGGCAAGTCCCATAGTACTGTCTCCACACGGTGATCATATTACCGAAGTTGCTTTTAATTATATATTTATTTTTAATAGCGGTTCCCCGCGACTTCGCCCGCGTGTTATTTGGGGTTTAATTTTTTTGCGCGGAACCCTAATTCTTTTTCTTAAATAAAAGTAGCACTCTTTGTGACATCTCAGCTATTTGCCAGTGAAAATCCCGTCAAAATCAGTACAACCGTTTCGGAGATTAGCCGGTACAAACAGACATACAGACAGACGGACATACAGACAAACAGACAAAAACTTTAAAAATTGTATTTTTGTTATTAATACTGTATATAGTTTCATATGCATTTAGTAAAAAGCTGCAATTTTGACATTACAAACAGACACTCCAATTTTATTTATTTGTATAGATTGTACACAGTTCTTTCGATTATTAATTTATTTAACTGCCATAATTTTGAATACGACCAGCGATATAAATTATTTATGTATGCCATACAACATTAATAAACAAAGTTTATTACACAAAATTTATATTGAAACCCTGAGTTCTTCACTGTGAGATACTGAATTATTTCAGTTATCAGAACTCGTGATTTAAATATTTGATGAAAATTAACGACTCCATTAGTTGATCGGTTCTGTTTTATCTCTATCTTGTTTGGGATTAAAATATATTCATTTTATCATTGGCTGCGCATTCAATAATAAATTAGTATTTTGAAACGAACTTATAGTCGACTTGGTAGTATGTGGCTACTGTAGTTCAGGGACACCTGCCGTCAACTTCATATAATAAAAGTTAAAGTTAAAGTTACAGCCTATATACTGCGGGGCACAAGCGTCCCCTAATTTCTGAGAGACTTTTAGGGCAAGAAAATGTCTACAACGCAGCCCCAATGCGTGTTTGCGAACTTCACATGTCTTCGAAATTTTTTCTTATTTCTCAAACATGCAAGTTTCTTCACGATGTTTTCCTTCACCGCCGAGCACGTGGTGAATCAGCACTTAAAACTGCAATTAACAAGCGGAGATCGAACCCGGGTTGGATGCGTACTGTGAGATTAACACGAGCGCTAACAATCGGAGCTACCACGGCTCTATTATCCATGCTGCAGCTATATTATAATTGTAACAGAAATGGTTCCTCTCGTTTCTCCTGTTTTCGAGAGCTTCACCTCTATGTCTGACTGATTACACTAATTGAATAAAACTACTTTTTACGGATTTATCGCGTTTAATTTACTATTTTAATTCCCGACGTTTTGGGTGATTCAGCAACCCATGATCACGGGGTGGACTGTAATGTTTGACGTCCCGATGTCGCAGTTAGCCCGGCTACCGTCAGTTTTTTAATATTAATTTTTGGTTCAATTTACACTGAACCAATATTTATTTTTAATTACCCATCAAGGTTATATCGAAAAACGCCTAAAAATATGACCCCTCCATAAATAGGAAACATTCGTTATCAATTATTAAATTTAAAAAATAACGGCTTCACGTGTTTCACGCTTCCGAGGCGAGGGGGTGAAACACCTCCAACTTCCTGATTTCGGGTTACAAGTGAGAATTTATTGGCAAAAAAAAACCAATAACTGATTTTGGCCTTACTCGGGCTTTGAACCCGGGACCTCATGATCAGTGATTGCGATTACGACCACTAGACCAACGGGGCAGTAACTGGTTATATTGTTATTAAACGGGTTCGTTGAATAGCAATATATTAAAGATTACCAACGTTGGAAATCGTTAAGATGTAATTTCCACGTCCATAACTTCATTTATAATGGAGGAGCCGCAACGCAGCTCCGGGTCACGAGGCGCCCGGCAACGCAAAACATCCCTATTTATATATACAGCTGTCTATATAGGCTGACATCATCCTGTCGTAGTTCACACACCCCACAGTGACTATTAAGTGTATAAATCACTTTTTTTTGCGTTGCAGTGATTAGAAAGTTAATTGAAACTTTTGTTAGCGTTGTGATAACAAATCCTCCTTGCGTAACGATTGTGAACAAAATCAACGTCGGACTGATTTCATTCGATTCACAATTATATGATTAGAATCTGATTAAATTTCTATCAGAATCGGTCCGACAATTTTTAATTAACTGAATTTTATACATTACTATTTGCTAGAGGTTATTTGAATTTTAAGATTTATCATTTTAATTTTATACACAACTAGCGATCTGATCTAGCGTTGCACGGGTGATTTATGTATCTCGACAATAGCGGCACCTAACAGGTCCAATTGTGAATCTAAACCATCCACTCAAATACAAAAAAAATTATCAAAATCGGTCCTGCCATTTACACACACGTATAGTAGAATCATGTATATAAAGATAGATAAAAAAATATATAAGTCGCAAAAATCAGTGTCTAATAAAGATTGATATAAAATACTTGAGATGTCTTACACATCTATCTTTCATATTTCTGTGCGGTGCGGCACGGGACACGAATCGACCGCCGCCAGACCCGGCTCCGTCAACATCTACACTTTATTTTCTTATCTCAGATACTTTTTCATAAAACGGTTGTTCGATAATGTTCAAACTTTTAGGATTTTCACCGATAAAGTATTTTTGATGGTTTTCGTACTGCAGTACTTATTAACCACTATAGTGTTAGCTTAGTGGTCAAAGTATCCTACACTATTGAGATGAAGGTTCTAACTTCTTTTTTTTTTCTTTTTCTTCGAAGACTAGTAGGTAGTAGATTTTACGCAGTTGTATTTGACATAATCATATCCACGTTATTACTTTTATTATTTTCATAATTATTAGAATCAGGCGTTACTTTATGGAAATCCATTGAGTATATTAAATATGTAAGAACAATTAGCTAAGATCCGGATAAAAAATAAAATAGAAATGATGAGTTAAGGCGTTACCTTTCATGTATAAGTAAGTTCTAATCACATTATAATGACCATTTACTTCTTAACCATAGAATTGTTTTGGACTTGTTTTGTTTGTGTCGATAACACAGGCCGCTCGCCCTAATAAAATATGCCGATCGGTCGAGCGACTGTTCCAGTCTGTATCCAAGATGTCGCTGTCACCAGGCGATACTTTTACAATGTATCTTTGTGTGTGTGAAATTATTAGTTTATTGTTTAATTCTCATGTGTGAGTTTCGTAGTGACAGACGATTGTTTTTGTATGCGTGGATTTTCCCTCGCACAAAATGACTAGACAGCACAGTATCGGAGAAAAACGCTATGGCTACTCCCCTCCGGTTCGCCAGTGGACTCTTTGATTTTTAACATAAAATGCACGGCAAGACTTTTTTAAAAAAATTACGTATACTCAATCACCGATTATAGTGTGAGATAAATCATTTTATTCCGCGTGTCCAACAACTGAACACGGAGAATACTTGCGGTCTCATTTTAAAAGGCAAGTTTGCCGCATGCCATAGCTCTATATTCCTGACCCTGACCGACGCCCTCTAACCCCTACCCGCCACCTGACCGCCCGACCGCCCCTAAATATTCGGCATGCGAACCCTTGCTTCCATTAACCCAGCATCACAGGACACGTGCTAACAATCGTATTACAATTACGAGGGTATGTTGTATGAGATCCCTTGAGGGATTAAAAATGCAAGCAATCCACGAATATTTCTTGAGGTTCGTAGAACTTTTCTTATTTTTCCTCTTTTTTCGCGTATAGCAGAAAAGTTTATTTTAAGTATGCATATATAGAGAGTGTAATTATTTTTAACTCCTACCCTCTGTATATCACACACACGTTAATCGGTGTGATTATTTGTGTCATATTATTGTATTTTATCTTTATCTTTAAGCGACTTTTAGTAATTCTTTGAGATCTATTAGCAACTTATTTTTATTATAATTATTCATAGTACTTACACTATTTATGGCAAATAAAGAAATTTGAATATGAATTTGAATTCTAATACAACAAAAGGTTATTAACACTCATAAATTGTGAGCTCTCAAATTGTTCAATGTCAATGTGGAATACCTCAGAGCCCTTAATTTTACTGCCGCGTACCCCGTCGAAAAAAAACATTTAACGGTCAGCCATCGCTGAGTCTATTCCACCTGATGATACCTAGTTTAGAGGCGGAACACACGGAGTATTATTGACGATGTTGTGTCTTTCCAAGTGTTGTGGTGTTGGTAGTAGTCGAGATGAGATAAGTGTTTTTTTTAATAGAAATAGGGTGATAAACGAGCACACAGTCCACCTGATGGTAAATGTTTGCTGAGGCCCATAGACATCTACATCTATTCTCGTTTGCAAATCAAAATGCAGATAGATTGTCAGCCTTGAGGACTAAGATGGATTGCCTTTTTTCCAGTAGAAAGTGTCTCCGGTCCTCTACATTCACCATACGAAACACAGCAGCATTAAACTGCATTTTACGCTGGTATTCTGTGCGAGTGTGGTCCTTCCCCGGTCGAGCCGACCCATTCGTGCTACATCTATACTATAAATATAGCTGCAGCTTGGCCCTACCACGTACAACGGTGACGGGGATAATTCATTTTGTTTTATTACGAGGATTTTAGCTAACTAATTTTTAACAAAACGTAATAGTGGATTTCCCTCTTATTGTCGAGTGGTGGGTGCGTAAGACAATCCACTAACCAACATATTCCTGTGGATGTCGTAAGAGGTGATAGAAGGAAATGAAACTAAAGAGGAAGCAGCATGTTTCTAAAACAAAACCAAACAGCACAAAATATTTAAAAAAAACTGCGGTTACAATCCTGCCGCAAAAAAGCGCACGCACCGAGGGTTCCGAACAAATCCGTAGTTTAAAATTATTAAAAATATTTTCATTATGTGATGTAACTAAAACTTTATGCTTTTCGCAATTTTTCTTTTATCTGTGCTATAATACGTTGCTTGGTACCAAATTTTAAGATTCTGAGTTCACGGGAAGTACCCTGTAGGTTTTGATTCCTTTGAGAATGTCGAAAATTTGCGGTACAAACGGCTGTATCTTTTGATTGCGTTGGCTTAGAAATTTGATTTTTACACAGTTCTCAGGGACAGTAGACTTGACTATTTGATATAAATTTCAGCTAGATACCTCCACGCGTTCCTGAGAAAAAGAGTCTTGACAGACAGACAGACAGACGGACAACAAAGTGATGATGAAGTTTTTTCCTTTTCGAGGTACGGAACCCTAAAAAGTAAGATAGTTTATATTTATTTAAATTTGACTGAACTATTCGAACCTAAGTAATTAATACAAGGGGTGCTCAAGCTACACCGGTTGTGCCATAGAAATGAGCTGTAGATTTACAACCATAATATAGCTGCAGCGTGACTCTACCAAATATAAATTTTTATTTATTTATTATTATTTCTACCACATAGGATTAGTTTTTATAACTTGACAGATTAAATTTTCAATAAAAGAAATTGCTTTTCGAAATATTCTTTTAATATTTCAAGCCATGGTGAAATAGAAGTTTTATTTCCACAATTAAATTCCATGCAATCAGCCTCTTATCTAAATTTATATATTGTTCTTAACAATTAAGCGCTAGTGGGATTATCAATCGGGTTTATTTGGGCTCATTCTCTACCTATTTCTCTGTATAATAAAAGTTATGAGATTTTACTTATATTTCCTGGAAAAAGATTCTTGTAGGAATTTTTATATCATTAAAAAAATTCTAACATATGGTGGAAAAGAAAATATGATGCAATTGGGGCAAATCAAAAAGCGATATCTTCATGTATATCTTATTTTTCTACTACTGAAAAACCTTAAAAATTCTACAAAGAAGCTGTACGAGGAAGAAAACATCTATCAGATATCCCTTAGGCGCATTTTATAACCCCCACCACACAGCAAAAAAAAATGTAACTATTTTAGTAGGTGGTCTTATAATTACTTTATTAAGTGGTAGGAATCCCTTTCAGAAAGGTGACAAAGTATCTGTAGCCTCTTTTATTTTTTAGACGTTGGTTCAAGTTGTCCATGGGTTGCAAAAGCCATTTACCATCAAGCGGACTAATCAGCACGTTGTCACATCAATTTAATACTTACACGACAGATATAACTAAGCACTCACTCCTGTTATCCAGAGAGGTAGGCAGAGACTACGAACTTCCATTTGAAACGATCCTGACATACGTCTCTCGCCATTTTTCTCGCCTATTCTACATCATTATACCTACGCATACATTTTCGTTGGTTAAGGGTTGTTTTAATGTGGTCAATCTTCAATATATCGCCAATATGGTCGATAAACTTTCATCTAGGGCGTCCCTTGCCGACTCTGCCGTTCGCTTCTGCAACATAAATTTTATTTGTCACTCTTTCCTCGTTCATTCTTTCTAAATGGTCAAACCATCAAATTATTACTTTCTTAATCCTGGTCACAACATCATCATGTAAACCACACTTTTTTCTTATTACACAATTCTTTAAAAGTAAATAATTTAATTAAAAAAAAAAACTTTTTAAAGTGGACTAATTAGCACGTTCGTTGCTTCATTTTAATTTATAAAAAAAAAAACGAACACTTTGCAAATTAACTCGTCTTCAGTAATTATAATAAATAAAACAGATCACGTTACGTCGTTAAATTATGATATTTTCATACGGAATAAGCAGTCACGTCTTCGTCTACCGAATTACGCACCCGGCAACCTCTCCCTTTGCTCTCACCTCATCGCTCGCTCACCAATACTTTAATATGCAAACGACGTTTTACGTTGCAGGTAATTAAACTACCAGCTAGACATTTTACGACTTGTTCCCTAAAGACAATAATTTCTTCTTTAAATGTTCAAAGCGTAGGGCAGTTTTAGTGAGGGCTCCCTCCTCTGAATCCAAATAAGCAATAAACTTTAATCAAAAGAGGTCCGAGATCCACTCTACGAATAAAACTGTTTTATGGATGTCAGAGATATTATTATTAAATTTATTTATAACAAAGCTACACAAGAGACATTTTACGACCGTACAAGTTTTCTTTTACGGCGTTCCCGCTAAATAAACATAAAAGGTGCGAGTACACGGGTGGGGTGGAAATTGTGTTGAGAACGGTGATCAGTCAACGCTTGCCGCCTGCCACCCGCCTGTTGTCGCTGTAGTATTTACGACGCCATTATAGATAATTTCATCGAAACTCATCTAGTCTGCAGTTAGATTTTAATTCAATGTCGTAAGGCTTTTTCATCGTTATAATGTGGATATTATTTATACGTGGTAGTGTCACGCTACAGCTATTATAGTTGTAGCACGAATGGGTCGGCTCGACCGGGGAAGGACCACGCTCTCACAGAATACCAGCGTAAAATAGAAGATTGATACTGCTGTGTTTCATATGGCGAGTGTAGAAAACTGAAAACCCTCGTTTAGACCTCAAGGTTGACAACGCCTCTGCATTTTGATTCTTAATTGAAGATAGATGTCAATGGGCCACAGTATCCACTTACCATCTGATACACTGTGTGCTCGCTTGTCATCTATTTTCTATAAGTAAAAATGTTAGGAAACCAAAGAATTATATGTATACTATTAGATCGGTAATTTAGAAAAAACTTTGTCACTTAGACTCATTAAAGAAAATCATTGTTAAATTGCCTTAAACAACGTTCGTGCTTTACAAAACAAATAACTAGTCTTCTCGCGCGCTTTCAGTCAAGTAGACTAAAGGAATTACGGAGAATTGACCGTTACTTAACGCCCAAAGTTTTAATTCCGAAGACCAGTCTAGAAGATACAAAGAAGTCTTTGAATGAAATACATAAAGATGGTCACAGAGGAAGCAGATATTTTGACTGCCTTACACAACATAACACAGCGTAGTTCTGAGTTTTATTAACCCATCAATTCTCTTAATACCTACGATTGTATAATTCTATAATGGTTAACTAACTCTGCTGATTGGAGAGGTTGGCAGCAACACAAGTGAACTCCTAGGCAGAAAACATAACCCTAGCACTTTGTTAATAATAATAATAATGTCCTCCAGACCGAGTATCGGCGTGGCCGTTTTTTACGTGGTAGAGCCATGCTACAGCTATATTAATAGTATAGTTGCAGCACGAATGGTTCGGCTCGACCGGGGAAGGACCACGCTCTCACAGAAAACCAGCGTAAAATAGCAGCTTAATGCTGCTGCGTTTCATATGGTGAGTGTAGAGAACAGGAGACCCGTTTTACTGGAAAAGAGGCATTATATCCTAGTCCTCACAGCTGACAACGTATCTGCATTTTAATTCGCAAACGAAGATAGATGTAGATGTCTATGGGCCACAGTAACCACTTACCATCAGGTGGACTATGTGCTCGTTTGATACCTTATTCTATAAAAAAAGACTAGTCATCGGCGCAGGACAGGATTATAGTGCCCAAGTGTGTGCGCAAGTATATGTGCTCTTTCAATTCTCTCACTATCATAGTCCGATAGAACGGTAATCCGACACGACTACAGAGACTAGAGAGATCAGGTGCAGGACCAACGACTTTACGTGCTTTCCGATTCTTGGAGGTAAAACACCGTGAACTTCCTGCTACTGAATAAACCCAATAACTAATTTTGGCCTGACCTTGGATTCCAAAACGGGACTTGATGATCGACAAACGAGTCATTCGTTTTTTATTCACCTCAATTTTTATTTTCTGGTGTTGTTATTAAAAACACGCCGCTGCACATCTTCTAATGTATTTTATTATTTTATAAATAACAAGAAATTCTATTAATTCTATTATCATTACTAATTTAATCAAAACGTATCATCACTCTTGGTAAGCTTAAAATGCTTGGGTTAGGAGTAGTTTTGAGTTCGCGATCCGCACTCTACCATTAAGCTACTGTCGAAATAAGTAAATAAAGTGACTTATATTTTATGCATGTTTTTTTATATCAAACTAACTGTTACGTGTCGCGTGTTAAAAACCATAACACGCGACTTCGCTCGCGTGTTATGGTTTTATTTTTTTTTGCGCGGAATCCTGATTCTTTTTCTAAAATAAAAGTAGACTAAGTTACTCCTTATGAAATCAGCTATCTGCCGGTGAAAGCCCGGTCAAAATCGGTCCAGCCGTTTCGGAGATTGGCCGGAACAAACAGACAGACAGACAAAAATTTTAAAAATTGTATTATAGTTATAAGTACCGTATTTACTTTCATATGCATTTAGTTAAGAACTGTTATTTTGACATTACAAAGAGACACTTCAATTTTATTTATTTGTATCGAATCCTTATTCGGAACAATTATTTATTTGGACTAAGAATAATTGTTCCGGGTACATGTTTTCTTTGTGCAATTTATGAATATAACACACCTTAACGAAGTAGATTTTTTCTTTTTTTTTTAAAGTCTTATTGCTTGTATAATTATTGCTTTAGCTATGAAGCGATGATAAAATACGTGAACTATTACGGTCGCTCGCCACCTTGTGCAATGTAAACAACCACAGGCGCTGCTGGTCGCTGTAATAAGTTCATTCAACCACATCCAGATATAGACGTGATACTCGTTGTTTAAACAATCGTAAATTTAATTACACATATAATATCGTTTAGGTAGCAATTTTCATTACCATATAGAGATCTTAAATCTATAAAACAGAAATACCAATGGGGAAGAAAATTAAATTAAGAATTTATTTCTGTGAATCAAATACTGATTATATTATTTGCTTAGGTATTTAAATAAAATGGTAATTTAAATGTGTCGATATTTAATTAGTTCATTTAAAACACAACCAAGTTTGAGAGACACATTAATTAATAAGGCTCAGTGCTACTTATTTACTACTAATTTGTGCTTGGAACAAAATGTATTTTAAGAATTATCAATATTTCAAGATTAATAAAGACTCTTTCCGTGACTTGTGTATTTATATAATTGTTTGATATATATATATATATTAATTATATATTTATATAATGGTATTTATACTTTTTTTTTTGTGATAAGGTCATCTTTCAAACCTGCCATATTGCGAATCTCTTCGTTTCGCTTTCGGTCGGCCATGGTAACGCCGCACATTTTACGAAGAGATCGCATCTCCACTGCATTCAACTTACTTTTATGCTTCTTCTGGCATACCCAGGTTTCGCTGCCATATAACAAAGTCGGTACCAACACTGCGTTATGTATTGCAAGGCGTGCACTCTTCGCTACGCCTTGCCTTTTGACTAACGCAGTCAGGGCACCATTGACTTTGTTCCCGGCAGCGACATGCCTGTCCACATCTAAATCACATCTTCCATCCCGGCTAAAAGCACTCCCCAAGTATACAATTTCATTTACCTGTTCTAGACATTCCTGATTTACCCATATTTCACACTTCGTTCTCTCTTCGTCCCTTTCAAATACCAGAACCTTAGTTTTATTAGCATTCAAACGGAGACCTTTAATTTCACATTCCTCTTTCATACACGTGACTAATGCCTGCAGTTCTGCCTCTGATGGTGCAATAAGCACTGCATCATCAGCATACAGCAGACAATTTACTTTAATGTCACCCAATTTCACACCCAAACAACTATCTTTCAGCTTCTGTAAACAGCTGTCGAGATACAGTATGAACAGCCAGGAAGACATGACACAACCCTGCTTTACGCCCGTTTGGACGTTAAACATGGGTGACAGGTCATGCCCTACCCGCACACAGGCTTTACAGTCACAGTAAAGAGACTGCACATCCCTTAGCAATCGACCATCCACACCATACCCCGGCAACAGTTCCCACATTTTCTTCCTTACAACCTTATCAAATGCTTTCTCAAGATCCACAAAAGCACAGAAAATCTTCTGGTTAGCAGCCAGAAGCTTCTCCGTGATCATGCGGAGAGAAAACATTTGATCCGTGCATCCTCTTCCAGGTCTAAATCCGCATTGTGCCTCCCATAGAAATCTTTCCGATTTCTCTTGCATCCTACGTGTCAAAACCTTCGAGTAAACTTTACTTGCTAAACTGGTCAAGCTGATCGCCCGATAGCACCCGCAGTCAAAATGTGAACCTTTACCTTTATATAAAGGCACAATGACTGCGGATCGCCAATCATCCGGGACATCCCCCGTCCGCCAGCACAAATTGCACAGCAGATGAAAGCTGTCCCAGACGCGAGGCCCACCATACTTGACCATTTCAGCAGTAACTCTGTCTAGTCCCGCAGCCTTACCACATTTCAAACTTCGAATCGCTCGTTCAATCTCTTTCATACTGATGATCTCAGTGTCATCGAGGTCCGGGTCTGGCGTACCAGTCACGGCGTCATCCCCGGATCCCTCACTAAGATCATCACACGCATACATTTCTCTATAAAATTCGCTCCATCGCTGCATGACGTCCGATTTTTCTGAGAGGACGTCATTAGTTCTCGAAAGCACTTTGTTCATTCTTAAGGCCGTCGCACCACTCCGGGTCCTTCCAACCTCTTTCCAGAAGAGTTTGGAGTTCTCCTTAAAGTTGTGCGACAACCTTTCGTCCGCTTCCATTCTACACCTTTCACGCACTTCCTCAATCAGTGCTTTCGTGTGAACTTTCTGCAGCCTATATCTTTCTTTCATTTTCTCTCTCATATCCTTATCATTACTAGAGGCCAAGTAGTCTAACCATGCTTTCTTCTTCTTCTTTACAGCTTCTTTCACTTCATCATTCCACCATGCATCTCTTCTTTTACTACTGCCTCTTTTTATTGTTCCACACACTTCTTCCGCTGCACTTACCATTCCATCCCTAAGGTTCTGCCAAGTTCTTTCTACACATTCATTTCTGCCATCGATGGTGTCAAGCTTTTCGGCTACCCTCGCTTGATATTTGTCCCTAGTATCCGCTTCCTGAAGCTTCCAGCTTCGGATGCGACAGACCGACTGTGGTTCTGTTACTGCCGTCCGGTAGCGCCAACCCGCGAACAGACCCCTAAATCTAGTAATCACTAGATAGTGATCCGTTCCCAGGTCAGCACCCCTGAACACTCGCGTATCCATCACCTGTTTTCGCAGTCGGTCATCCACCAGGAACAAATCAATCATACTTCTCTCATTCTTTCGTTCTCTAGTATACATATGGATTTTCTTGTGATTAAACATAGTGTTTGTCACAAGAAGACCCTTTTCCTTGCACACCGCCAGTATAAGCTTGCCAGCATCATTAACCCTTTTATCGCCAAACTTTCCAAGTACCGACTCGTACCCTGGTCGAGCGGTACCAACCCATCCATTCAAATCACCACATACAACAATTCTTTCGTTTCCCCTAGCTAAATCTAGAACTTCTCTTACATTCTCCCAAAACTCCTCCAGCTCAGCCCTGGACGACGAAGCTACCGGCGCATAAACAGCCAAAAGGAATAACTTCGTTAGTCCCAATTTAAAGCGAACCCAGAGAAGTCTTGAGTTCACAACCTTATATTCAGTCATAACATCGACCAACCGAGAAGACAGCAGCACCCCCACTCCCTGGCAAGCGTTCTCGCTCTCCGGGACTCCTGACCATAGAGCTAACGCCCCGCCAGGGAGCTCTTCAGTACCACTGCCCTTCCGTTTGGTCTCCGACATACACACGACATCTAATTCTCTTTCTTTCATTATTTCGATCAACTCATTTGTCTTATCTCTCATGCCTCCTCTAACATTCCACGTGCCAACTCTGCACTCTGTCCTCCACCTTCCGCCGTGTCGGGCTGTGCGTGACGGGTGGCGGTCCCCATCGCCGCTTTGCGCGCTGCATTCCACACCAACGGAGATGACCTTATCACAAAAATTGATAAGGGCGTGCTTCGGTGGTTTGGGCACGTTGAGCGAATGAGTGAAGACCGAATGGTGAAGAAAATATATAGCGCGAAAGTTAATATTAAAAGGTGTCGAGGTAGACCGAGACTAACTTTCGAAGACCATGTGAGCAAATTGCTCGAAGAGGGTAGGGTCAAAAGTACTCGGATACCTAGACGTGCATGCATGAAGAAGATAATGAATCTGAAAGAAGCGAAAGAGGTTTGTAAGGATCGTGACACTTGGCGATCTGTTCTCTCTGGCTACCCCGTCAGGGATTGTGCGTGAAGATAAGCAAGCAAGCTATTAAGCAAGTATTTATACTATTTGTATGACTATGATTATCTCTCTCTCTTTTTTTTATATAGATATATTATATGTATGTATGTATTTATATGACTGAATTACTAATTAGTGACTACAGTACTGTTTGGTGGACAATTGCCTCTTTCATGTGTGATTTTTAAAACAACGCCTTATATAAAACTAAATATTTATTTATTTATTTATTACATAATTATAACATCATTACAGTTATATTAACCAATGCGATGCTATAACTAAACTAAATATAAGAAAACTACTGCCTTATAAATAATGACTATAAAATAATGAATAATGAATAATAATATTAACATGATTATAAAATAAAAAACTAATTAAAAAATTACAAGTTTCAACGCATTTGTATGCTGCAATTGTGAACTTCGTCTGACTACATGTCAATATGTCAATATCCTGTGAGATGATATTAACGTAGTGTATGGCACGTGTCAATGGTGCATTCTGAAGCAACTTCGTCCTAGCAGCGGGGACGAGGAGTAAAGGGGCGCGGCGACGAGAACACACGTAATTATCAGGTACACGTAGCTTTAGCGCAGCGAGCACTTCTGGGTGATGTATCCATCCACGTAATACGTTCCACACATATTTAACAAGCGCCATGTCTCTCCTCACACTCAGGCGGCTGTAACCGACCACACCCAGTACAAGTAGACTCGGATACATGAGTGGAAAACTAGGATAGATTCCGTACTGCTTGAAATATAAAAAACGTGTAAATTTATTTTGTAGTTTCTCTAGTTTTTAGGACCTGGTCAGACATTCAGGAAGTCGATGGATGCAGGTGGCTCAGGACCGTGCTTTGTGGCATTCCTTGTGGGAGGCCTATGTTTAGCAGCGAACTTATGAAGGGCTGTAATGATGATGATGATATATATTTGTTATGAAACAAAACCGGGGCAATGTGCACATCAAAACGAATATATGAAGCCCTCTGAGCTCTGTAAAGGCAAAATAATTATTTCTATACATCATTCATTTTGTTAAAGTAGAAATAAGATGTTATTTTCAAAGCAATTCTCGACTACAAAACCTTTACGAATTTAAGAACGGCCGCTAAAATCTACGTCAAAAGACGACAAGGGCCGTTGTTGAGTAATAAATTTTGGGCGCCTTCTGAAGCAGCGGAAATACGGTGTCAGTTAAATATTTAGCTTTTTGAGCAAATACCCAAGATTTGAATGGCTCTGTTCCATGCAATTTCTTGTCTTGCTTATACAATTAGATTTTTAATGATTTTTAATAATGCCAAAATTGCAAAAAGGTGATAGTAAAGTAAATCTACTTGTTAAATCTTATTTACTTGGAGATTTTACTGATTTTTAAAAAGTCCAAAAAAGCAATAAGTCTAAAGTTAAGGAACTTACGTATATTCTAGTTGTGTCTCTCCTCCCCCCGCCTAGTTAAAATAGTTTGAAGTCTAAATTATCAAACACTTTAAAAAAATTGCATTTTTACGTGATAGAGTCACACTACGGTATATTCTGGCAGCATGGACGGGTTTACTCAACCAAGACATCGCTCTCACGGATTACCAGAGTATAGTATTGGCATAATGTTAAATTTAAAAAATATTTCGTAGGTACGGTGAATGACTTTAAACTTTTTTATTAAACATTTTGCACAGATTCATATAGCGTGAAACATTGAAGCAGAATAATGCTGCTAGGTTTCATATAGTTAGTAAAGAGAATCGAATACCTTTAGTTGCGAAAAGGCATTCTATCGTAGCGTATAGTGTTGCCGATTTTGATTTTTTTTTGTGATGAAAGATATAGGTGTCTATGAGCCACAACATTCACCAACCATCAAGTGGCATATGTACTCGTTGGTGTGCATACTTAAATTAAAAAAAAAATCTTTAGGATTATTTTTAATCATTTGTATATCTCATTTTGGACCCTAGTATAAGTTGAAGTTTTGTGTATAACACTGTCGGTTTGAAAAGACAGACATCAGAATTTGCCATTTTAAGAAGGAGAACTACGGAGTAACATGCCGATATATTGTTTTTTTATACGTGGTAGAGCCATGCTGCAGCTATATTAATAGTATAGTTGTAGCACGAATGGGTCGGCTCGACCGGGGAAGGACGACGCTCTCACAGAATACCAGCGTAAAATGGCTGCTTAATGCTGCTGTGTTTCGTATAGTGAGTGTAGAGAACCGGAGACCCTTTTTACAGGAAAAGAGGCATTATTCTATCTAAGTCCTCACGGCTGATATCGCATCTGCATTTTGATTCGTAAACGAAGATAGATGTAGATGTCTATGCGCCACAGCAACCACCTACCATCAGGTGGACTGTGTGCTCGTTTGTCACCCTAATTCTATAAAAAAAAATTAAACGCTGATCCTAGTAAAGAAAAGAGGGGAAAGTAAACAATTTCTATGTTCGAAATTTATTTGATTCTTTGAATTTTTTTCATTGTAAACAAACGTGCGTCATTTTCCACGCGAAGGCATTAATGGGTGCCATTATGTGTCGCCCCCGAACCTTGCGGGCCTATTGACTGCATTCTGCCGCTTACTGAAAGAACACAACAGCGTCGTCTCTATAGAAAAATTGTATAAAGGTAAGTTAACCTATTCATTTCATGTTTTAAATGTAAGCATACATTGTATTTCGCGAAGGAATACGGTTAAAATATAATTATTAAAAAAGTAAAGTTACATCCCATATTATACGCCCAAATTCAGGACACAAGCGTCTTTTCTCATTTCTGAGTCGGTTTTAGAGCAAGGAAGTGTCCTCTCGTGCTGTGCCAAACTAACATGTTGGCGAACTTCACATCTAAAGTCGAAAATATTTTTTTCAAACATGCAGGTTTTGATACAATGTTTTTCTACACCGTGGAGCTCATGGAAAATCAGCAAATAATTTTACAATGAACAACTTCACTGGAACCGGTGGATATCGAACCCGGGTTGGTCGTGTGCTGTAAAATTAACAGCAAATGCTTTCCCCCTGAACCAAGGCTCTTATTTAATAACTAGCTGTTCCCGCGACTAGGCCCGCATGTGATATTTTTTTACGATTCGATAACATGGGTTTTCATTTTTTTGTGCGGAGCCCTAATTATTTTTCTACATCTACACTACTATTATAAAGAGGAAAGATTTGTTTGTTTGTTTGTTTGTTTGAATTGAATAGGCTCCGAAACTACTGGACCGATTTGAAAAATTCTTTCACCATTAGAATCCTACATTATCCCCGATGAACATAGGCTATATAATATTTTCAAAAAAGTTAGGGATCCGTATGAAAACTTCGTTAACCCTTAACCACCTAGCGTCGATCACAGTGACTCCAGGCGATATATTTTTTCCAATATTTCCGTTATTACACGGGCCACGCGCTTGTGACTCTATGTACTTTTTCCCCGCCCTCTCCAGTTTTCGCCCTGCGCTCGACCAAGCAACATGTGCGCGCAATAAAAAAATACAGGTAAATATATTTCGCATGCGGTCATGGTGACCGACGTTAGGTTGTTACGTTACTTTTAGTGCTAACATTTTCCGTGTTGATTTTTAGGTTTATCATGTCTGAACGTGATCAAAATATCATTAGATTTTTTTTTATTTTTTTATTAGATAAGGGTGACAAACGAGCACACAGTCCACCTGATGGTAAGTGGTTGCTGCGGCCCATAGACATCTACATCCATCCTCGTTTGCGAATCAAAATGCAGATGCGTTGTCACCCGTGAGGACTAAGATGGAATGCCTCATTTCCAGTAAAAAGGGCCTCCGGCCACCTGCACTCACCAAACGAAACGCAGAGGTAAACCTCTACTTCACGCTGGTATTCTGTGAGGTCGTGGTACCACCCCGGTTCGAGCCCGCCCATCCGTGTGACAGCAAAAGCTGCCGCGTGGCTCTACCACTGTTAAAATGGATGTTAAGATGGTTAGAAGAGTGTGAATTAGATTCCGAGGATGAAAGGGACGTGCCGGAATTATCAAATGAAGACTGCAGTGATGTAGAACATGTACCATTAGACCACGTCTTTGATGGTGAGTGTCAATCAGACTCTGAAATTGATGTTGAAGAGTTAAATGAATATGACGATACAAATGATCTGCCAGTTGATGATGCATCTTCCGATGATGATGTTCCATTGTCAAGATACCGGAATTATTTCGGAAAAAATTGGTTCCGTTAGTCGTCTCAACCTCCAGTTTCGCGATCAAGGTCTATGCAAACACAACATCGTTCAGCAACCTCCAGGATTGAAAAGGAACTTCAGAGATGTTTTGAACAGTAATACAACATCATCCGATTTATGGCATTTATTTTTTACTGATGATATGTTAGAAGAAATTGTAAAGCATACTAACGAAAAAATTAGAAAGATAAGACCTAACTATCAAAACCAGGCATGTGTTCAAGACCTTGACGTAATTGAGCTGAAGCCTTTAATCGGTATGTTGTACTATACCTCAATTTTCAAAGAGAACCACACACATTACACATGTTGGTACAGCACAGATGGTAAAGGAAGAGAGATTTATCGTTGTATAATAAGCAAGAACAGGTTCGAAACATTGCTGAATTGCCTTCGTTTTGATGATGCGAGCACCAGAGATGAACGCCGTAGCACTGATAAAGCTGCACCTATATCTCAGCTTTTTGAAAAGCTGCTACAAAACTGCAAAGAAGTTTGTTCAATTTGGCAGTTACGCTTGTATTGACGAGATGTTGGTGGCTTTCCGTGGGAGGTGCAGCTTCAAAATGTACATGCTGAAAAAACCCAACAAATGTGGATTAAAAATTATGTGCATGACTGATGCCAAAAACGGATACCTTGTGGATGCTTACATATACTTGGAAAAATACTGAGATAGCCAAGGCTTGCCCATTGAATACCAAAGACTGAACAAACCCACGTAAGCGGTTTTGCGATTGGTTGCGTCGATTGAAGAAACCCACAAAAATGTAACGACTGATAACTAGTTCACTTCGGTGGAGCTAATGAACATCCTAAAGCAAAAACAGCTGACACTTGTGGGTACCCTTAAAAAAATAAAAGGGAAATACCTCCTCAATTTCTGCCTAGCCGTCATCGGGACGTTGACTCTTCGATTTTTGGATTTACGTCAGATGCAACATTGCTATCTTTTGTACCAAAGCAAAACAAATCCGTGCTTGTTCTTTCCAACATGCATCACTCACCAACCATCTATCTACAAAAGCAAAAGCCAGAAATGATTATTTTTTATAATAGCACTTCACTTCTCGACGCACAAACGCTGGCCAATGGCGGTCTTCTACAGAATGCTGCATGTTTCTGCTGCAAATGCGTACATCATAAGCAGCATGAACCAATCTCAGAGAAAGGTGCCCAGACTGAATTTCATGAAACAACTGGCTGAAGACCTTATTACATCCCATTTACGACGTCGAGCGAACCAGTTTGGATTGCAAAGGGAACTTCAGAACGCTATTCGCCGGGTTGTCAAAATAGATGAAGAACCCAGAACATCTTCGGCTGACAGCTCTGACAAATTAGAAACACGCAAAACTTGTTCACTTGTGTAACCCAAAGTGTGAAAAAATACCAAAAAGAATCCTTATATCGCGTACGCTACGGAAACTATTGATAATAGAGCAAAGTAATGTGCTTCAGCTTTATAGAGGATATCAATATCTATAAAAACGTTTGCGATACCATATGTTTTAATTATTACAGTTATGTCACAATAACTACTTTTTCATGTTAAAATGTGAAATAGAACGTCGGTACAAACCTGTATCATGCATACGTTTAACCACCAATTACGTTAACCATGTAATTTGAGTAACATATCTCGCTTTTTAAATCTTTGTTAATACAGCAACCGTCCGTCGTGATGTCTCTCTCGAAGTTCGCATGTCGCAAGGCGCAGACGCCTGATGTACGCGGGTGAAACCGCGGGGCACAGCTAGTCTAAAATAAAATTAGCCTTAGTTACTCCTTATAACATCAACTATCTGCCACGAAAGTCACGTCAAAATCGGTACAGCCATTTCGGAGATTAGCCGGAACAAAGTGACAGACAGACAGACAAGAATTTTAAAAATTGTGTTTTTGTTATAAGTACCGTATGTACTTTCGTATGCAATTAGTCAAAATTATTTTGACAAAACAATAGACCTAAAGGCCAACTTAAAGGCCAATGATACAATTTTCTTTATAAAAACTGAGAAAGTATGGAGTTACCATATGTAGTTGAAGCATATTCTAAAAAAAATATTCATATTCTTCACATCAAATTTTGGTCACGGCGGCCAGCCTCAACGGAGATTGGCATAGATATTGTTTACTTTCCTCTCTTCTCTTTACTAGGATCAGCGTTTAAATTTTTTTTTATAGAATTTGGGTGACAAACGAGCACACAGTCCACCTGATGGTAAGTGGGTGCTGTGGCCCATAGACATCTGCATCTATCTTCGTTTACGAATCAAAATGCAGGTGCGTTGTAAGCCGTGAGGACTAAGATAGAATAAAGCCTCTTTTCCAGTAAAAAGGGTCTCCGGTTCTCTACACTCACCATTCGAAACACAGCAGCATTAAGCAGTTACATCAAATTTTGGTCACGGCGGCCAGCTCAACGGAGATTGGCAAACTGCGCAGGACAGAATTACAGTGCATGATTGTATGCGCAAGCACAGGTGCACTCTCAATTCCTTACTCTCATCATGCGATGGACGGTTATCCGACACGACCGGACAGAGTTCTGGCTCAGGACGTGGCTTACGTGCACGGTGATGGAACAACGCCAACTTCTCGACTCCGGGCTGCTACTGAGAACTCTTGACAGAAAAACCAGAGATTCAAACCCGGGACCTCATGATCAGTAAACAGATTTACGACCATAAGTCTCTCTCTCTCTCTATAAAAATATACAGACTTTTACAAAGAGCTTTTTTTAAGCTTCAAAGTGTGTCACATTTTAGTATAATTTAAACCATAGCATGATACGACGTAATTGGTGTGTGTTAATAAAGAAATAGTTTGGACTAGTTTTTTTTTATTAGGATATTAATCATATTTATATGACTATTCACAAAATATAAAAATACTAGAATGAAATAAAACCTCTTTATTTTTCGACCAAAAAAATTTTGTTTATCAAAGGTTTTGTAATCTACTTCTGGCTAAATGGTTAATTCAATAAGGTTTGTATCTTTTCTTCTCAATCTTATGTTATTATATATTTTTAATCCTAAGATTAGCCCTTTATATAGTATTTATATAAATAAAAACATTATAATCGCTATACTAGCCTTTCATACGATAATTATATAAATATATCACCGGTCAACGGCCTCCGACTCAAATCTCATTTGAGGTTGATTTCAAATGCGTTACGTTTATCTTTGTTTGTGCGCTTCTTAAATAAAAACTGATTTATATTGCAAGTTATTTTACACCAGGCTTTGACTGAAACTGTTTCCTTTGATCTGGTGCACCGCTACATAGTTAGAAAAATCAACATTTGAACCGCTACAGGAAGAACACGTGCATCCGTTTTATTACCACACAAATCATAACAGACTTATTTAGGTATAACTAGTTGTGATCGCGACGAAAATATAAATTATTTATAATGAAAAATGTTATCTTTTATAGATTATTAAATATGTATTTCATACAGTAGTAACCTTTACAAGTCCACTGCTGAACATAGGCCTCCCCCAAGGAATGCCAAAAAGCACGGTCCCGAGCCGTCTGCATACATTGACTTCCTGCATGTCTTAAAGGTCGTCACTCCAACTAGTGGGGGGACGCTCTACACTTTGACTGCCGGTACGAGGTTGCCACTCGCGAAACTTTCTTCCGCATCGG
Organism: Parnassius mnemosyne; assembly: GCA_963668995.1. NCBI lineage: Eukaryota > Metazoa > Arthropoda > Insecta > Lepidoptera > Papilionidae > Parnassius > Parnassius mnemosyne. The sequence goes on along the minus strand of CAVLGL010000001.1, from coordinate 3,840,404 downwards.
TTGTCGCTTCTTCAAACTATATGGCCGGCCCATTGCCACTTCAGCATACTAATTCTTTGGGCTATGTCGGTTATACTGCGAATATCCCTGTTGTTAAGTCTATCATGCAGAGAATCCTAGCATAGCCCTCTCCATAGCTCGCTGAGCGACTTTCAGCTTCCTCATACGGCCAGCAGTGAAGGAACACATCTCAGATCCATAGGTAATCAATGGAAACACACACTGGTTGTACAATCTAGTTTAATTCATTTAATTAGGTTTTGAGGTATATTTGACGAAAAGATGTATCGGTAATCTCCCGAACGCTGCCAAGCCGAGTTGAATCCGTCGATTGACCTCTCGGTCAAATTTGGACTTACTTAGTCGGACTATTTGTCCCAGGTAAACATATTTGGCAACAACTATGAGCTTAGTGCTCCCAACAACTACCGGCATAGGTGTGACATGGACATTAAACATGATTTTTGTTTTCTCCATGTACATCTTAAGACCTAACCGTTTGGAGACACTATTGAGTTTATTGAGCATAGTGCTTAGGTCCTCCAGCGATTCTGTCATAAGGACTAAGTCGTAGGCAAATCGAAGGTGAGTGATGTACTCGCCATTGACGTTAATACCGTATACTTTCCAGTCCAGTAGCTTGAAAACGTCTTCCAATGCAGTGGTGAAGAGTTTCGGGGATATTACGTAAACCTGTCTTACACCTCTCTGCAGTTTGATAGGTTTCGTACTCTGGTTCTGTAATCGGATAGTAATTGTAGCCCTACTTTACAAACACGTTAGCACTTCGATATACTGATAGCCCACTTGGCATCGCTGAAGGGACTGCAGCACCGCCCAAATTTCGACTAACAAAAGCTTTCTCATAGTCCACATATGCAAGACATACAGATGCTACAGAGGCAGATTGTATTCTTCGGTCTAATGTACAATTTTCCGAAGGATATGTCTACGGCCATAAAGCCCATTCAGAAACCGGCTTGTTCGGGAGACGATTCGTAATGACTCTCAAAAACAGCACGTAGACGCGGCTCAGAAGGGAAATCGGTCTGTAGTTCTAGTAGTTCTTCAAGAGAGCGTAATCGCCTTTCTTAAAGAACAAGACCACCGCACTTCTTCTCCACGCCTCCGGAGTAGTGGAAGACGGAATTAAAGAGCTTCTGAAGCACTTTAAGTACTGATTTTCCACCCGCTTCCAGAAGCTCTGCTGTGATTTCTTCATAGCCCGGGGACTTGCCGTTTTTAACGTGCTAGAGAGCCATTCTAATCTCGCTCGGACGGACGTCCAGGATTTCATCAGAATGGTGTCGGATAAGTCTTGCTCATTCACACTTACGTGTAGTTTCAACGATGACGTGTACAGATGCCTATAGAAGCTCTCAATCTCACTCAAAATCCCTAGTATCACATTTGGTCTTTAGCTTCGACGGTTGGCTCTTTCTGGCAGACAGATCTCTGGCAAAGATTTTGGAGCCCTGTTTCTGCTCTATCACTTCTTCAATACGACTAATATTAAAGTTACGTAAGTCCACCCGCATGCATTTGCAGATCTGTCGGTTCAGTTGCCTGTATGCTATCAAATCTACTGAAAACTGCAGCTTCATTTCCCGTCTAACAACCATTAAATTTAGAAGTGTGATCGGAGATGTTTTATGTTCTTCTGCGGTGGATCTTGTAAAACTTAGCTCCGACCGCATGAAAAATTTCCACGAACTTGTCATTTATATCGTCCACTACATTGCAATAGTCTAGGCACACAAGACGGTTTTGTAACTCGAGCTGAAAGTTTTCGGGACTTTAGAGCACGAGGGGGATGGAGTGTTGACTTCATTAGCTGACACCTCTCCAACTTAACGTTTAGGTTCAATGTGCCTCTAAACATTCGTTGATCACCACCAGTTTTCACCCTCGCGATTTAGTCGTCATAATGAAGTCAATCCAATTTTTGTCAAACCGTCGGGGCTCGACCAGGTCCACTTCCTGTGGGGCCATTTCTGGAAAAAAGAGTTCATCATAAAGAGTCCCATCTTTCACTAAAAATTCAACCAGCTGCTGGCCCCGTAGGTTTCGTTGCCCTATTCCGAATTTCCCTACTTTCAGCTCACCTTTTTCTCTTGTGCCTGGTTTTGCGTTGAAGTCTCCCATTAGCACCGTATAGTTGGTTTTGGAGGAATGCATGGCTCTAGAGATATCCTCATATATTTCCTCCACCTTCTCATCAGGATGTGCCGAGGTTGGTGAGTAAACCTGTATGTCCTTCAGCGAATACCGTTTGGTAATTCTGAGTATAAGGTACGCAACCCTCGTCGTCGACACACTGTCAATCTTTACAACGTTGTTAACGAGAGACTTGTGGACGATAAATCTGACACCTCCTTGGGATAGATGGCCGCCCTCCCGGTGATTGAACAAGTTGCTGGATTCGAGGATTACCATGTTCTCCCTCTCTGTTCGGACCTCAGATAATCCTATAATATTCCAGCGCAACTTGTCTATCTCTTCTTTCAGCTCCAGGATCTTCTCGTCAGTCCTCAGGGAGCGTGCGTTGTCTGTTGCCAGGTCGAGTCGTCTTAGGTGGCAATTAAAACTCTATCGGAAATTTTTTGCACCCCCAGCCCCGCTATTACGCAGCCAGGAATAGCGGCGCCGCCGGGGACTGGCGGCCGTTTCTTTGTATTTTTAATCATGGCGGTAAATTGCCATAGTTGCCACGCATAGCGAGCGGGTTGCAAACTGCAGGTTTTTTATTGCTTTTTGCTGTTATCAGAAAGATGCTGCTGCCCGTTTTCTGTCTCAGTTTCCTTATGTCGCCTTTTACGACACCCACGGGAAGATATGGGGTAGTGGGTCTTACCCGCCACTACACGGGGAATATATTATCATATTTATTATGTGATAGTGTTACATGTATATATATATAATTTAATCATCATATTTTATTATGATAAATTGTTTATAAATGGGTAAAATTAGCTCACCCACGATGCCCGCCGTTGTCACCTATAATAAGGACAATATTTAGACGACCTGTCTCGGCCTATAGTTACATGTGCAAGACAGGATCATATTGCATCAGTGTATGAGCAAACAGAGGTGCACTTTCTATTTCCTCACTCTCATAGTCCGATGGTATGGCAATCTGACATGCTTGGTAAGTTATTTTTGTAGCACAAGGGAAAAACACCGCCAACTTCCTGCATCCGATCTGCTACTGAGAATTTCTGGACAGAAAAATCCAGTTACAGATTTTATGCTCGACCCGGGAATTCAGAACTACAAGATCGGAAGTCGTACTTACGACAAATAGACCAACGCTTATGGTATACATAGTAATCACTGCAGCCCTCAGGCACAAGCGACTGTTGACGACGATGTTTTAACACGGCTGAATTCTAAAACGAAAAACTGCGCATGCTGATTTTAGTCTTAAACCTAAAAAGCAGCAGCGCTTTGCTGCTTGAAGCTAGAAATAGGAGCCTTTTTTACTGGAATTGAGGCATTCTATCTTAATCCTCAGGGGTGACAAGGCTTCTCCATTTTGATTCATAATTGAGATTCTGATTGATAGATGTAGATGTCAATAGGCCGCAGTATTCATTTATAGACTGTGTGCTCATCTGTCACCCTTATTATATTAAAAAAAAACTCAGACGAACTCCTAGGTAAAAAGTTAAGTTAGTTTTCTTTTTATATTATGAGTAATAAAGTAGGGCTAAAGGCAGATACTATTAAGGTAATATCACCGCTATAAAAGTGAGCAAGGATTATTTATGAGGATATCTACAGCCTAATGTCTCACAAGACTATCATTACAGATTTACACAGTAACTATTTAGAAAAAGGCCAGCGATTTTTCTTCAGTGCTTTCCTTCTTTATAGAAGTTGTGTAATAAAATAATTTATGATAATATATTTGATGTGGTTTCATCGTACAATTTTTATTTGTTACAGGTGCAGAGGGAAATCTTAAATACAGTCCCAAAACTGTTAGTTTATACATTAATTATTTCTACTACAAAAATATTACATAACTAGCTGTTCCCCGCGACTTCGCCCGCGTGGAGTTATTTTTCGCAGAACCCTAAAACAAAAGCAGCCCTAGTTACTCCTTATAACATCAGCTATCTGCCAATGTGTATAAATATTGACAAATATTGACATTAATATTTATACGATACTAACGTCACTTAATTGTTTTGTTAAATTGACTTTTAAGTATTATTACGAATCTTTTGTATGGGAATATAGAAAAGTGTTGTTTTAAGACTTTTCAGGCAATTTTTTAAATTTTTCTCTCCCTAAGATCCATCTTCGTACTTCAAGGAATATTATAAAAAAAGAATAAGCGAAATCGGTTAAGCTGCTCTCGAGATTTGCACTTAGCAACACATTCAGCGATTCATTTTTATATTATAGATTACTAAAATAGCGCAAGAAAGCGTTTAAAAAAACTTTAATGTTAAGTAAGAACATTAAGAGGGGTAAGACAGTCCAACACTCTATATAATTCTGTGGCTGTCGTATGAGTCGACAAAGTTAAAATGAAGCAGGAGAGGTTCTGGAGCTTGTACCTAATAACAATTCAAAGTAATAAAAACTGCGATTGCTAACCTGCGTGCCAATCGTTGCGATTGCAAATCTTTCCTACAATGTGAGAAGCTCACGTACGAGTATAGCCGTCTGCCAAGCACGGAAACAACGAGCATGTGGCAAATATATTTGAGTACGTGGTAGAGCAATGCCGCAGCTATATTAGTAGTATAATTGTAGCACGAATAGGTCGGCTCGATCGGGGAAAGACAACGCTATCACAGAATACCAACGTAAAAAATTAGCTTAACATTGCTGTATTTCGTATGGTGAGTGTAGAGACCCAATGACCCTTTTAATTGGAAAAGAGGCATTCCATCTTATTCCTCACGGGTGACAACGCATCTGCATTTTGATTCTTTATTGAGGATAGATGTAGATGCCTATGGGTCATAGCAACCACTTTCCATCAAGTGGACTTTGTCCTATAAAAAATATCTATTGGGAGGCCTAGTTTTCGACTTAGTTCGTGTCTTAGTTCTTCGTGTTAGTCGACTTTTGTTGGATTGTAATAAATGAAACAATTTTAGCGAATTTTATCGCGTTTGATTTTAACTTTTTAATTCCCGACCTTTCGGGTTGCTTTACAGCATCCATGGTAACAATGGACCTCCCCGTGAACATTATCCTTTAAAATGAAACGAGTTTAAATCCGTAAAATTATTTCCATTTATGTAATATATTATGTAGTAATCGCGGAAATATAAGAAATCGTTGTGGGTTGTAATGAACCCTACCCATCTGGGTAACAGGCATGAGTGTTTATGTTGATGTTGTAAAAGTAAAACACTAAGGCCCGTATTGATAAACGTTACTCAACGACGAACTCTAGTGCGTAATCATTTAATACGCCGTCATTACGATATCAGAATCTCAAGATCGTTGCTAATTAATAAACACATAAATACAGTATCTCAAAACGCTGCACTTAGGAATACTGTTCTGTGACTTACTCTCAAGTACACACACTTGAGAGTCCACTTTCGTTTATTAATCAGTGTGGCACTCAGCTCATATAAACCGCATCTTGAGATATGTTTATTAATAAGATCATAACCTCAAGATTGTACTCAAGTGCGTGTACTTGAGCTGAGTAACGTTTATTAATACGGGCCTGAATGCTTTTCCAAGTCTCAATACATAACTCAAAAACACATCCAAATTGGTTTAGACACTGTGTATAAACGTTTAAACAAACAAAAATAAAGTCTCTTTACGATTTTATTATCTGTATAAATGTTAATGCAGCATACTCGTAAGAGGTGAATGAACTATTACTAGGTGGTAGGAGTCTTCTCTGCCTAGGAATTCGTCTGAGTAGCTACTGCCCTTTCATCTAGTTCCGTTGCGAAGCAGCAGTCAGAGCCAGGATTATTTTAGGCTGTGTATGTACACACCATCTTAGTTCTGAGAGGTTACGACGCGTCTGCATTTTGTTTCGGCTCCGTGGCGCAGTGGCTTAGCAATCAGTTGTTGCGCTGGGGGCCGCGGGTTCGAATCCCGCACGGAACAAGTATTTGTATGGCCTACAAATAATTTTTACGGGTCTGGATGTTTGTCCTTGTGCAATTAATGTTTGTAAACTGCCTCCACGACACAGGAGAAAATCCTAGTGTGGTGGTAGCGTTTTTTTTTTAAATAAGAATAAGAATTCTTAGTCGATGATGTAAATGTCATCATCGTACTATTACGTGGTGTTTTTTTTTTATAGGAAAGGGTGACAAACGAGCACACAGTCCACTTTATGGTAAGTGGTTGCTGACACCTATAGACATCTATATTTATCCTCACTAAAGAATCAAAATGCAGATGCGTCGTCAACCGTGAGGACTAAGATGGAATACCATTTTCCCAGTAAAATGGGTCTCCGGTTCTCTACACTCACGCTGCCATTTTAAGCTGGTATTCTGTGAGAGCGTGGTCCTTCCCCGGTCGAGCCAACCCATTCGTGCTACAACTATACTACTAATATAGCTGCAGCATGGCTATACCACGTACAAAAAACATTCAGAATTGGGATATACAATTAGAATTTAAAATGAAACAAACAATACAAAATAGGGACGGTGTTTTAAGCAGTAACGACAAAATTCTAGACTTAATTTGGATATCGCGACAAGTGTTGGAACGTGACATATAGTAGATCAAATACATAGTCATGTGTTATCCAATCACTATAATTCCGAAGAGGATATTTATAAAAAAAAAAAGACGAGTGGGTAGCTGAAAGAAATTTCTCAGGAAAATATATAATAAAGAGCTAAGTAGACGTTCAAATTTTACAACACGAATCCATATTGTGGAAGTAAAGATTGTGAGGAAAACTACTGATTCTGATGTTTGTACTTCACCGAGATTCAATAACCTAGATGACAAAAACTTCGTATCGAGCGTCAGCGCTTGCAACTTGTCTTATTAATATTAACTTAAATACTGCAAATATGAGTGATTAAATAAATTGAAGCATAAAGTAACAGTTCATTTTACATGGTCTGTGTTCATCTTTATTATTTGCATCCTTTCTTGTATAAAAAGAACACCGAACACAACTAAATAATAAAATACGTTTTCACGTTATAAATACAAATTAATCTTACTTGAAAACGGACACAAATTTTCTAAGACAACCGCGCTGCTATCTTACGACATTTAATTACATGTAGATAAGAAAAGGCATTGTTCAATTCTCTCTCGAGAAAAGGTGATTTGCATACAGCTGATAAGAAGTTTTGGTTTTTAGAAATTTCTTTTCTTAGAATTTTTCGTTAGTGTTCTTTCAAATATTTTAATACCGTAATGCACGTATAGGCAAAAGGAATTTCAGTTCTTAGTATTAAGTAATTTTAAGTATTTTTATTTTTTAAATATTTTTAAGTGAAACTCTTTTGTGTGTGAGATGATGATGGCCTTTATTAAATTGAATTAACTCGATTATATTTGCACTGAAACTTATTGTGCGTTCTTTAAAATATTTTAAGAAATGTCAATAAATAACTTATCTGCTTCGTAGGGATGCAGTTGTAGTGGCAGTTTTACTGCGGAACGCTCGCCTGTAACGCGACGCATGAATTCATAACGACCCCCGGGCATTTATCAATTGTCCGCTCAGCTTCAACGAGCTCAAGTGAACGTTTGACAACATTCGTCCCGCTTTTATTGCGATCTTGAAAGTTTTATTGCCAGCTAAATGTGAACTTAATTTAAGGTACTGCGTGTCAGTTTCCAAACGTAATTTTTTATTAAATATGTTTAAAATTAATAAGCTATGCCAAGTTTTACCTTGTTTCAATAGCACCTCCCGCCCTCCCTCAGTGCACGCTGCACGAACACGCAACTTTAATAATAGATACGTGGGTAACGTTATTAAAAAAAAGAAGAAAAAAAAAGATACGTGTTTAGCCTCTAAACGGGTTATCTTTTTTTCATGTTTTTTAGAACAAATATAAGAGCCTTACAAGAATTCCTCTTATGGGTATCTCTCAATGTAAGGATTTGTCGTAATTCTCCTCCTTCGTAGGCAAATTGATGATCATGGTGTCACAGGACATGTTGGTTTAACTAATCATTGCGATACATTAACCTCAAATTATTCTTCATCAATATCATCATCATTATCAGTACCCTTAGCAGCCTACGCCTGGATATGGGTTACAAAGTCTCAAGTATTAATATTTAATTTATTATTTCCAGTTGTATATTTATGAACAAACTTATCTGCTAACAATAAATTATTTATGAATGATACCTAAATACTCTGCCTTTGATTTCCAACATGACATAATCTATCGTCAGTCGTGATCCTCTTAATTGCGGTAGTTATTCTGAACTCTCTGTTATTAAATATTTGATTAAAGTTAACAGTTCCATTAGCGGCTTGAGTCTGTTTAATCTCCTCTGTATCTGCTTTTCGATGAACGGCCTGTTAACTATGGCGATCGTTCAGTGTGTGAGGGTTAAATTTTTGCCAAAGCTTTAATAAATGCGCTGTACTAAAAATACGTTTCCGGACCTCATTAACTTGTGGCACCCAACTTAAATCGTCAGCCAACATCAAGCCGAGGTTTATACGTCATAGACTGGCGTAATATGTCCATTGTATGGGTAATTACTTCAACATTAATAGGTACATACTTCAGTCCCGTTCACTTCTATCCATTTTTTTTATAGGAGAGGGGACAAACGAGCATGCGGCTCACGTGATGGTAAGTAACTACCGCCGCCCATGAACAACCGCAACATCAGGGGAATTGCAGATGCGTTGCCGGCCTTTTAAAAAGGAGTAGGCCTTTTTTTGAAGGTCCCTAATTCGTTGCAGTCTATGAATTGAATGAGTCGTCGATTCTTCACATAGATGATGTGAATAATCGACGCTCCGGGAAGTCTGCAGTCTGTGAACACGTACAGGATTGCTCCCATCACTACATTAGGTTTGATAGACCACAAACCCTCGCTAAAGAACACCGACTCCTTCCAAGGATTATTCGCGAGGCTATTGAAATCAAAAAACATCCTAATTTCAATAGGGAAGATGACTGGTTGCTACTATCTGTTTGGGATCCCAAAATTAATAAAATCAAATCCCAACCCAAGCATACAACTACAAGACTTCAAGATACTGTAAGTTCATACTGCGTAGATCGGAACAAAACTTAATAATTTTTAATCTGGAGGTAGCCGTGGTTAACGATGACATTGGAACGTTATATACCTCAGTCCCCCCCGTGACCATGGGTGCTGTAAAGTGCTCGAAACATCGGGAATATAAAATAAGTTAATAAACGCGATGAAATCCGTTAATTTAGTTTTATTCAATAAAAACAAGTTAATTAAACCCGACAGGATCTGTAAAAGTACTTAGTTTTTTTTTTCAATGTTTAGTGTTCGCATAAATAGATTAAGTCATTATAAATAAATATTATTAATATTTACACGTGTAGAGTATAGCTGGTGATAAGCTATCAAAGACTGTAAAAACTTTTAGTAAAATTTCATTAGGAGTTAATCTATGCTGATGTTTGTTCTCAGGTCAATAAAAAAATCAGCTTTAAAATGTAACAAATATATATTATAGGAGCGCAAAACCAGTTTCAATAAACACTTTAAGTTAATCGAGAACTGCGGGCCTCCCACTCGCACTCCAGGATAGCACTCAGTGCGAGAATTATGCATTAGTTGACTTTCCATCGCACACAGACTGAATGTGTTTGCTGAGTACTACTTCCCTCCTAATGCAACCCGGAGATTCGCTGGTTTCGTAACCCTTTCTGTGTGACTTCGTGATTACATAAACTTATGTAAAGTCTTATTTTGGTGAAAAATTGAAGTTGTTTTTTATTCTCATTTATATATAAAAACAAAGAAAAGTAATTTTGATTTAGTAACTATTTAAAACATCTTAAAAAGCTGGAGCTATATTCTATACGTATATCGGAAACGGCTAAATTACTTTTAATAATTTCTATTATTAAATTAGCCATAATTCTGGCGTAAATTACTATTTACGCTTGTTTAGGTGGGTTGGCAACCGCAGTTATTTTTAAATATCTTTTATTAGTTTTGTAGTTGACTAACGAGGCAGGAGGAGGTCCTTAAAGGTGACAACGTATCCGCTTTTTTAAATATAGAAGATAAATGTAGATGTCTATGGACCACAGTATCTACTTACCTTCAGGTGGACTGTGTGCTCGTTTGTCACCCTTATTCCACATTAAATAAAACTAATCGCGTTTGAATTTATTTTAGGGAACTTTTCCAAGGGGACCTTAGCCCCATAGCCAAGATAACTTCAAATTATTAATATGATTATTATAATAACTTAATATCTTGGTTATATGTCAAACATTTTCAACAGTCAAAAGCAGTAGTATAAGGAATATGTATGTTGTTCAAAAATCACTAATTTCTAGGAAATTTGAATATGTGTGAATAAAGTAGTTAGTCACGTGTATGAAAGAGGAATGTGAAATTAAAGGTCTCCGTTTGAATGCTAATAAAACTAAGGTTCTGGTATTTGAAAGGGACGAAGAGAGAACGAAGTGTGAAATATGGGTAAATCAGGAATGTCTAGAACAGGTAAATGAAATTGTATACTTGGGGAGTGCTTTTAGCCGGGATGGAAGATGTGATTTAGATGTGGACAGGCGTGTCGCTGCCGGGAACAAAGTCAATGGTGCCCTGACTGCGTTAGTCAAAAGGCAAGGCGTAGCGAAGAGTGCACGCCTTGCAATACATAACGCAGTGTTGGTACCGACTTTGTTATATGGTAGCGAAACCTGGGTATGCCAGAAGAAGCATAAAAGTAAGTTGAATGCAGTGGAGATGCGATCTCTTCGTAAAATGTGCGGCGTTACCATGGCCGACCGAAAGCGAAACGAAGAGATTCGCAATATGGCAGGTTTGAAAGATGACCTTATCACAAAAATTGATAAGGGCGTGCTTCGGTGGTTTGGGCACGTTGAGCGAATGAGTGAAGACCGAATGGTGAAGAAAATATATAGCGCGAAAGTTAATATTAAAAGGTGTCGAGGTAGACCGAGACTAACTTTCGAAGACCATGTGAGCAAATTGCTCGAAGAGGGTAGGGTCAAAAGTACTCGGATACCTAGACGTGCATGCATGAAGAAGATAATGAATCTGAAAGAAGCGAAAGAGGTTTGTAAGGATCGTGACACTTGGCAATCTGTTCTCTCTGGCTACCCCGTCAGGGATTGTGCGTGAAGATAAGTAAGTAAGTAAGTAAGTGAATAAAGTGATACTGTGAAATGCAGAATAAATAGGCAATATGTTATACCTCGCGATCATCCGAGCGACCCGGTGCCCGAGCAGGACTATTGGGCTGGAAGATTTCGTCTTTGTATTCATCGCGTGACCTCTGTTACGCTACAGATTTCCGTCGGGGTCGGGTTTATTGCCCCTGATATTTTCATTGCTGCCATGAAACAAATGTGAACAATTCCTGAAATAACTCGAGCTAACCTGTGAATACCAGCTCCAAAGTATATATGTTGCATTCGTAAATACTTCGGAGTAAATAGATTATTACTAGTGATTTTTGGTCATTTTTATCACCTACTAGCGATTCGGCCCGGCTTCGCGCGGGTGATGTCTGGATCTTGACAACAGCGCCACTTACCGGGTCCAAATGTGAATTCAAACCATCTGGGACCAACTCAATACCATACAAAAAAAAATTTCAGTCGAGCCAGTGTCGAGTTTTAGCGAGACTAACAGAGAGCAACATAGACGAAGATAAGGTATTAAGTGATTTTCGTGTCTTTTTATTAGATTGACAGTTTTTGTTGTATAAATAAATAAAATATAAAATAAAGTGCAGTATATCATCGACTTTCTGCACGTCTTATCAGGTCATCATTCCATATCAACGGGAGGGGCTACAAAGCTACACTCGAGAACTTTTTTGCCTAATTTGTTGTTAGTTTTTTGAGCTTGTCGGATTTTGTGGCATTCTTTGGAAAAGGCATATATTTAGCCACGGGCTTGTAAGGGGGCTGTAATAATGATAATTGAGTACTGGATATACTATTGTTGGCGCAAAGCTTCAAGGGCTCCCCATTTATCTAAATTAGCAAGCAGACTTAGTTCTGCAGCATATGCTTTAAACGTGGTAGAGCCATGCTGCAGCTATTATTAGTATAGTTGTAGCACCAGACAACACAGAACACCAGCGAAAATAGCAGCTTAACACTGCTGTATTTCGTATGGTGAATGTAGAGAACCGGAGACCCTTTTTACTGAAAATGAGGCATTCCATCTTGAGCCTCAGGGGTGACAACGCATCTGCATTTTGATTCTTAATCGAGGATTAAAATGTAGATGTCTATGGGTCACAGCATTCACTTACCATCAGGTGGACTGTGTGTTCGTTTGTCACCCATATTCTATAAAAGAATCTATGTTTTATAAAAAATATTACATTCTCTGATAAGTATTATAAATACAATTATTAAATTAACACATTTCGCCATCTAATAATTTCTACGTGGCCTAGTGTCGGCTTACCATTTGTCTTGCTCGCTGCAAATTTTTTCCTTGCAGCTACGGCTACGGCTGCAAAAGGCGATGGCTGTCACATGTGTCATACTTGTGAAAAGGTGATACTTATAAAGGCTGGTCTGCTCGGGTTCGCTATGAACTGATGAGCTCCAAATTCTTAACATCCCGTTCGTCATTTCTTTCAGAGCTCATAGGAAGCTCATTTCAAAACTATGGTAGATTTTTTAAAGAAACAACATTTTATTTACTAACCTGTGCATTATAAATGCAGAACAAATTCTCAATTTACATATGTAAACTGCCTCCACAATACAGGACAAAATTGTATTGTTTAAAAATTTAAATTAATTTACTATATCTGACTCTTACTATGCTGGTGCAAGATTCAAATCAAAATTGTGGATCCAACAATTTGGTAATACACTAATAATTTGTATTGTAATCGTTCCTAACACCTGTGGTGAAAAAATCCGAAATATATATTTTTTTTCTTTTCACTGTAATAATAAAAATGGTTGTATTGTTAGACTGCATCCTAAAATAGCGTCTGTTATTATCGCATAAATTTAGCAGTACAACCACACTACCGCGTATTATGACAGCAACACGAATAGGGCAGCTCGATCGGGGAAGTAACACGCAAACACCAGCGTTTTAAATAATGATTAAGGTCAATCGATCTAAAAACAAAATTACATAAATAGCACTTATTGTAAGTCACCCTTATTTTTGATTTACCACTCGTTCAGCAAATACCTCTGTCCTGTAAAGAAACAGTAAGAAACCCAACGGGTCATATTCCTTGTTTTGAAAAAGAAAACAGTTTTACAACTGTTAAAGTTACATAATAATTAAAAACACAAAATAAATATTTTTTTCTTTTTTTTTGAACTTTACCCACTTGGATTTTCTCCTGTATCGTGGAGGCAGTTTACAAACATAGATTGCACGAGGACAAACATCCAGACCCAGAATAATTATTTTTAGGCCATACAAGTACTTGTTCCGCGCGGGATTCGAAATCATCATCATTATCATCATTACAACCTTTCACAAGTTCACTGCTGAACATAGGCCTCCCTCAAGGAATGCCACAAAGCACAGTCCTGAGCCACCTGCATCCATCGACTTCCTCCATGTCTTACCAGGTCGTCACTCCATCTAGTGGGGTATCGCCCTACACTTCGCCTACCGGTACGAGGCTGCCACTCGAGAACCTTTCTTCTACATTGGTTGTCGGTTCTTTGAGCTATATGGCCGGCCCACTGCCACTTCCGCTTACTAATCCGTATCTGTAATCCGTATCCGGATTTGAAATACAAAATAAAATTTTTAGCTTTTAAAAGAAAAGAAATAAAAACAAAGTTTCATCATCATCATTACAGCCAATCAAAAGTTAATTGCCAAGTATCTCCCCTATAGAGTGTATAATGGAGGGATATTTCCCATAGTTCCCACGTTTGACAGGCGGGTTGGCAACCACAGTTCTATTTTTTTTAATTGCTATCAGGAAGAAGCTGCTGCCCATTACTTAGTTTGTGTCTCCCTCTATCGCCTCTCGCGACACCCACGAGACAATATGGGGTGCTGGATATTCTTACATCGCCACTACAGGATGTGTGTAGACATGCAGAGCTTGTACATAGAAGTGTATCGACAGCGAAAGACACAGACTCTACCAGTGTTACCAGTATGTTTGAAGCTTAAGAAAATAAATTAAATAATACATACAGTGACGTCTTTTATTAACGATGTCTTCCAAACCGAAATTTCGTAACGCGGTCAGCTTCAACGGAGACTATCTATCAGAGCAATACAGGATTATAGTGCCAAAGTGTATTCGCGAGCACAGGTACAACGTCTAGTCCCTCACTATCATGGTCCGATGGGACCGTAAACCGATGCGTCTGTCAAGAGATTAGGCGCAGGGTCATTGTCTAAATGTGCTTTCCGAGACATGTGAGTGAAACACCGCCTACTTCCTGGTTTCATCATCATCATTCATCATTACAGCCCTTCACAAGTCCACTGCTGAACATAGGCCTCCCCCAAAGAATGCCACAAAGCACGGTCCTGAGCCACCTGCATCCATCGACTTCCTGCATGTCTTACTAGGTCGGCACTCCATCTCGTGGGGGGACGCCCTACACTTCGCCTACCGGTACGAGGCTGCCACTCGAGAACCTTTCTTCCCCATCGGTTGTCGGTTCTTCGAGCTATATGGCCGGCCCACTGCCACTTCAGCTTACTAATCCGTTGGGCTATGTCGGTCACTCTGGTTCTACTGCGGATATCCTCATTCCTAAGTTTATCACGCAGAGAAACTCCGAGCATAGCCCTCTCCATAGCTCGCTGAGCGACCTTGAGCTTCCTCATACGGCCAGCAGTGAAGGACCACGTCTCAGTTCCGTAAGTCATCACTGGCAACACGCTCTGGTTGTAAAATTTCGATTTAAGGTTTTGAGGTATGTCTGACGAGAAGATGTGTCGTAGCTTCCCGAACGCCGCCCAGCCGAGTTGAATCCGTCGATTGACCTCTCGGTCGAAGTTGGATTTACCTAGTCGGACTATTTGTCCCAGTTAAACATACTCGTCAACAACTTCGAGCTTAGTGCTCCCAACAACTACCGGCATAGGTGTGACATGGACATTAAACATGATCTTTGTTTTATCCATGTTCATCTTAAGACCTATCCGTTGGGAAACACTATTGAGGTCATTGAGCATAGTGCTTAGGTCCTCCAGCGATTCTGCCATAAGGACTATATCGTCGGCACATCGAAGGTGAGTGATGTACTCGCCATTGATGTTGATACCGTATCCTTTCCAGTCCAGAAGCTTGAAAACGTCTTCCAATGCAGCGGTGAAGAGTTTCGGGGATATGACGTCACCCTGTCTTATACCTCTCTGCAATTGGATAGATTTCGTACTCTGGTTCTGTACTCGGATAGCCATCGTAGCCCTACTGTACAAGCAGTTCAACACTTCGATATACCGACAGTCAACTTGGCACCGCTGAAGGGACTGCAGCACCGCCCAAATTTCGACGGAATCAAAGGCTTTATCATAGTCCACATACGCCAGACATAGTGGCAAATTGTACTCTTCGGACTTCTGTACAACTTGCCGAAGGGTATGTATGTGGTCTATGGTGCTAAAGCACTTTCGGAAACCGGCTTGTTCGGGAGGCTGGAAGTCGTCAAGTCTGCGCGCGAGACGATTCGTAATGACTCTCGAAAACAGCACGTAGACGTGGCTCAGAAGGGAAATCGGTCTGTAGTTCTTCAAGAGAGCGTTGTCACCTTTCTTGAAGAACAAAACCACCGCACCTCTGCTCCACGCCTCCGGTGTAATGCCACCATGGAGGACGGAATTAAAGAGCTTCTGAAGGACTTCAAGTACCGGTCTTCCACCCGCTTTCAGAAGCTCCGCTGTAATTCCATCCTCGCCTGGGGCCTTACCGTTTTTAAGGTGCTGGAGAGCCATTCTAATCTCGCTCAGACTGACATCCGGGATATCTTCGGAATAGTGTCGGATGAGACTCGCTCTTGGATCGTTACTCACACTTGCGTGTGGCTCCAACGATGATGTGTACAGCTGCCCATAGAACCTCTCAATCTCACTCAAAATCTCAGGTGTCCCAGAAACGATGCTGCCACATTCTGTCTTCAGCTTTGACAGTTGGCTCTTTCTGGCAGACAGATCTCTGGCAAAGACTTTGGAGCCTTGGTTCCGCTCGATCGCTTCTTCAATACGAGCTGTATTGAAGTTGCGTAAGTCCCGCCGCATGCATTTGGCCTGTATGCTGTCAAGTCAGTTGAAGAATGTAGCTTCATCTCCCGTCTAACAGCCATGAGATTAAGAGTGTGATTGGAGAGTTTTTGTGTTCTTCTGCGGCTGGTCTTGCAGAACTTAGCTCCGACCGCATGTACAGTTTCCACGAGCTTGTCATTCATATCGTCCACTTCATTGCAGTCTTCCAGGCACTGAAAACGGTTTTGTAACTCGAGCTGAAAGGTTTCGGGACTTTGGAACAGAGCACGAGGGGGACGGAGCGTTGACTTCATTAGACGAGACCTCTCCAACTTAACGTCAGTCAGTGTGCCTCTAACCATTCGGTGATCGCTACCAGTTTTCACCCTCGCGATCACGGAGACATCACTGAACAGTTGTCGTCTGGTCGTCATAATGAAGTCAATCTCATTTTTTGTCGAACCGTCGGGGCTCGACCAGGTCCACTTCCTGTGGGGCCGCTTCTGGAAGAAAGAGTTCATCATAAAGAGTCCCTCTTTCTCCGTGAAGTCGGCCAGCTGCTGGCCCCTTGGGTTCCGTTGCCCTATTCCAAATTTCCCTACTTTCAGCTCACCGTTCTCTCTTGTGCCTAGTTTTGCATAGAAGTCTCCCATTAACACCGTATATTGGGTTTTGGAGGAATGCATGGCTCTAGAGATATCCTCATACATTTCCTCCACCTCCTCATCGAGGTGTGCCGAGGTTGGTGCGTAAACCTGTATGACCTTCAGCGAATACCGTTTGGTAATTCTGAGTATAAGGTACGCAACCCTCGTCGACACACTCCCGATCTTTACAACGTTGTTAATGAGGGACTTGTGGACGATAAATCCGACACCTCCTTGGGACAGATGGTCGCCCTCCCGGTGATAGAGCAAGTTGCCGGATTTGAGGATTACCGTGTCCTCCCCCTCTTTTCGGACTTCGGATAATCCTATAATATGCCAGCGCAACTTGTCTATCTCTTCTTCCAGCTCCACGATTTTCTCGTCAGTCCTCAGTTACCATGGTCGCCACCGTAGACAGGAATAGCGGGGCCGCCGGGGACTGGGGGCCGTTTCTTTGTTACTGTCATTCATAGGGGGGTATTTGCCATTGTTGCCACGCTTGGCGAGCGGGTTGGCAACCGCAGTTTTTATATTGTAATTTGGCTATTATCAGGAAGATGCTGCTGCCCATGTCCTGCCTGTTTCCCTTTGTCGCCTTTTACGACACCCACGGGAGGATATGGGGTAGTGGATATTCTTGACCGCCACTATACGGCTTTATTTCCTGGTTTCGGTTTTTGAGAATTTCTTTACAGAAAAACACAATAACAGTTTTTTTTTTGCCCGACCCGGGATTTGAACCTGAGTACTTATAATTAACAGTCGCGTTTACGACCAATAGAGAGGCAGTCGTAATGTGACAGTCGTACATTGGTATAGTGATCGCGACACGTATCGTAGACATTTGTCTGACGAGCACTCACAGCGACTTCTCTCCTCATCAATTGCTCTGCTTTAAGTTGCAAACAACATTTTTATGACCGAGTGGATTAAAGTCATACGTGGAGAATTTACGACGGCTCTCGTGCAAGCAACGATCGCTCTTTAAAAGTTTATGATTATAGGCAAGTAATTTATTCAAGGATACATTTTTAAGCGCTCTGAGGCAGACTCATAATGGATTCACTATTTGAAAAAAAAATGTTATGAAATACATCACTTAGTCACGTTTACTAAAGCCATTTCCTCATTGTTCAGTAGCGGTATGTCAGCGACGTGACATTCTGACATTTGTCTTGACGATGTCTTGCCGTTTAACTCCGCGTACATCTTTTGATTTGATCCGGCACGACATCTTTGTTTATAGCAATAGCGGCCTACGAAACTTTTTCATTTGTATCAATATTGGATATGTCAGTGGAATTTTTTACCGTTGTCATTTTCTATAAATAAAAGAGGCTTATGAGGTACCTATTCGTACATAGAAATAAATTTATACAGACAACTATTTATTACTGCAAATAATTTTGACAGAAGTTGTTTAAAAATTACTAAAATTAAAATTACTATGTAAACTTGATTTCCAAAACTAGACGCTAATCAAGGGCGTGCCACGTCTTGTCGAATGGTAAAGGAGTCATCGTCATCATAATTTTTCTTATTACAACCCTTAACAAGTTCACTTCTGAGCATCAGGCCTCAGCAATTGACCAACATTGCCACTACAGGTTTCCCGTATTGTATATACCAATTAGTAAACACGGTGAATTCATTGGTGTCTTGTTTTGCCAATTTTGTAACAATTATTAGAAAGATATCTGTTAGCTTTATTCGTATGCTATACTGACTAAAGTTTATATTTTTTTTTATTTCTGTAGCAACAACGAACACTTCAATCAAATCAAGAGAATATTTTAACAAACTGTCAATGTGTAGTAAGTTGAGATACAAAAATATTAAATAAACTATGTTTAATATCTTAACATCCAACTGAATCAACAAAAAATCTGCCTAAGTCAGTATCGCGAAGAAATGGGAGCAAACGAGGTCTGTAGTCAGCGGGCAAACAAGGCGGGCTAAACATTAGGGCCTAAACAAATACACACCGTTAGCACGAGGCATCAGTGTTGAATAAAAGGATTACCACAGAAATATTTACTACAGTTATTCACACAACTACAACAAATTTTTTATAATAATGGAGTTTTTATAATATGCCACTGATGTGAATATTAATACATAACTGTGTAGTTGCAGAGTAAGAATATCCACTACTCCATACCGTCCGTGGGTTTCGTAATAGACGACAGATGAAAACAAACCAGGAGCTAAGCAGCAACGTCTTCTTAATAACATCTAGAAAAAAAGCTGCGGTTGCCAACCCGCCTGTCAAGTATTCTTTACGTGGTAGAGCCACGCTGCAGCTATATTATGGATATATCATGAATTTTATATTTAGCATTCCATTTTAGTCCTCATGGGTGACAACGCATCTGCATATTGATATTTAATATTTAATAAATGTAGTAATATTTATTAAATGTAGATGTCTAACGACCACAGCATACACTTGCCATTTTTTATAGTATAGGGTGACAAAAGAGCACACATTCCACCTGATGGTAAATGGTTGCTGTGGCCCATAGACATCTACATCTATCCTTGTGTGCGCATCAAAATGCAGATGCGTTGTTACCCGTGAGGACTAACATGGATTGCCTCTTTTCCAGTAAAAAGGGTCTCCGGTTCTTTACATGCACCATACGAAATACAGCAGTGTTAAGCTGCTATTTTACGCTGATATTCTGTGAGAGCGTGGTCCCTCCCCGGTCGAGCCGACCCATTCGTGCTACAACTATACTACTAATATAGCTTGCCGCGTAGCTCCACCACGTATAAAACCATCAGGTGGACTGTGTGCTTGTTTGTTATCCTTGTTCTATAAAAGATTCTATTATGCCGCCACCACATTAATGTACACTTACGAGTAATTCGAGAATCGCTTATATGATTTTTGGGTGTATTTGTAAAATGTTACCTAAACCCATTAACTAAGATAACAATGTATATACGTCGACGCCCAAATCATTAAATTCTAATGTATACTAACGTAAACGTAATTACTAGATCTATTGATTTATAAAAAAAATAGTTATAATTTGTCACGAAGTAAGCATGCAACATTCTGTACAAAAAAAAACTTTATTTGAAACGATTTTATATATTATTAGGAAATAAAGGATCTACTTAAATAAAAATGTAGCCGATGAAGAATTCAATTCTATCATAGGTACTTAATATAGAAAATGTTATATTGTTATCGTTTAAAAAATATCGATAAATCGATCGTAAAGATTTATCTCGGCATTTAAATTATATAAACTCTTTTTATGTCGATTTAATTGAGTATTTCATGCATGCACACATTTTTTTCCGAGCATATACAATTTCAAGAAGAGCATTCATAAATAAAACCTACTATTTCATTATATACCTACGGTAACTAAAACGTTTCTACCATTTCCCTAGCTGTTTTATTCACATTAACATCACAGGGTTGAGTAATTGTGCTATTAAAGTGCCCGGAATATACGAAGAGAAAAGGTACAATGTAAAGAAGGCAATGCCTTACAAATAGAAATTAGACTTCAATAAAGTAGATTTTTCTTTACATGTTGAAAGTAATTTGCTGTTGTAGCGGAATGAACAGCGTACCTACTGTGATTTAAAAATTTACAGATTGTCAAAGATGCACCGGTACCACTCCGTCTCCGT
Organism: Parnassius mnemosyne; assembly: GCA_963668995.1. Classification (NCBI taxonomy): domain Eukaryota; kingdom Metazoa; phylum Arthropoda; class Insecta; order Lepidoptera; family Papilionidae; genus Parnassius; species Parnassius mnemosyne. Next base: position 3,819,747 of record CAVLGL010000001.1, on the reverse strand, counting down.
GTACCAGTATTATAATACCTTAGTTACCTACCTAGTAAGTGTAGCAGTTCACCTGATGTGGAATGGATGTTGTGGTATAAAGACACTAAATTTTATCATCGAGTAAATATTAAAATGCAGATGCGTTGTCGCCTTTAGTAATTAAAATGGAGTGCCAACAGCAATGAAAATAAACCACGGTTCACTACACTTGCCGTATGAAACTGTTACTTCCTAGCTGTTTCTTGAATAAGTTTTATTAGTAACTAGCTGTTCCCCGCGACCTCGTCCGCGTGGAATTTATTACGATTGGATTTCATGGATTTTAAGTATTTTGCTTGAAACCCTAATCCTTTTTCTAAAATAAAAGTAGCCGAAGTTACTCTTTACAACACTAAGTATCTGCTAGTGAAATTCCCTTCAAAATCGGTCCAGCCATATCGGAGATTAGCCGGAACAAACAGACAAACAAAATTTTTAAAAATAGTTTTATTACTGTATATACTTTTATATGCTTTTAGCAAAAGACTGTTATTTTACAACCTCTGTTCTTATTACATAAATGTAATAAGAATTGTGTGCAAAAAAACCCCGCTGGGTTTCTTGCTAGTTATTCCTAGAAAAGAGGTTTATTCTTGAACCAGTGCAGTGGTAAAAATGGCTTTTATTAAGAATTATTCACAATATATTTTGGATTTAAAAGTAAACTATCAGTTTGTAAGATAAAAAATTTAATTTTTTTACTATGAAAATCTGTCACGAAACTTATATGTGTCTGTAATATAATTGATAGAATCAGGCGTTACTTTGCGGAAATCCATTATAATGGGGTTGTTATAAATTAAATTGCTTAATTTCGCGTAAAAAAAGAAAATGATGTGTCCTGCCCAGTTTTAAGGGGACCTCCCACCCTCCCTCAATGGCTTAGCGGCCAGCCTCCGCAGAGTCTACTTCACCTGAGGATGCCTCCTGTAGTGGCGAAACACGTGTCGTATTTTCGAGAGTGGTGTGTCGTGTATAGTGTGGTGGTGCTGGGGATGGTATTGCTGGGATTGACGGCGACGGGTATAGTGCGCGCGATTGAGGGAGGGTGGGAGGTCCCTTAAAACTGGGCAGGACACATAATTTTCTTTCTTTACGCGGAATTAAGCAAATTAATTTATAATAACCCCATTATAATCGATTTCCGCAAAGTAACGCCTGATTCTATCGATTATAACAACATATAATATATAACAATATATAACAACACCATTAATGTCTATAATATTATTTATTTGTGCTAGTAAAGGATTTAACTAATTTAATAACGTATAAATACATATAATGTTTGATGAAACTTCTGTTTCATCGTCATATTTTGAATATAATTTAAATGAACGCACCGCCTTTTAGCAACTAAATTACCTCAGCGCAAGTAACGTGATTTGCATTTTGTCGTTCGTAAGACTGAAATGGGCACAGCTGCCGGCTTAAGTGTTACACTTAAAAATATTGAAGTATTAACTTTTAGTTAATTTAGCGAGATCGTTCAGTCAACAAATTCTTGCGAGCATTTACCGGATAGAAACTATTTTAAGTGGTTTTAGTCAAATTTAGCAAAAAGGTTGCTGGCATGGTACCCTAATTGTGCATAGCAAATACATTACCAATTTTTTTGCATCTATAATTCTCTACTTTATCCGAATGAACTAGCAAGTATTAAAGCAAGTTTTTCTCGAGGTCTCTATACGCCGTTCCCCGGCCCATTGTCACTAGTCCGTTGAGCTGCATCGGTAATTCAGGTTCTGGTGCGGGTACCCTCATTTCACAGAGAAAAACTCTAAGCATAAACGACTCCATAGACCGTTGAACGACATTGAGCTAACTCATATGGTCAGCAGTGAAAGACCACGTCTCAGATGTATATGTAATCGCTGGCAAAATGTACAATTAATATGTGTGGTGTGTCAAAAAGGCCAATATCATTTGATGGTAGCTAAAAAAACGTGTACGCATAAATATTCTCTGGAAACACGCATTGGTAGACAGCACTTGCCCTACATTAAAGTTTCCATAAGGAATAAAAATATTAAACCAATTTTCATCATCACTTTTTTATAATCCAATCTAATCGCGATAAAAAAGCGAGCTAAAGCCGTATATTGCTTTAAGGAGCACGGGCATCGAATAAAAATTTCATAAAACGAACGCCCCTTTGACCCGTCGTGTATAAAGCTAGATGAACGTAGTTGCAGGTGAACGAACTTTTCGTCGAACAGAGCAGGTTCGGTGTGTGCTTGCGTAACCACAACATGCGTAGGACGATAATAGTCCACGGGTTTCATTCACATAGTAATAAACAGTAGCAATCGAGCACGGCTGCTGGAAACAATTATACTAATAATTTTAATCGAAAAGAACCTAGTTGAGTGGTTTGTACTGGTCCACTGGTTTCATACACAAGGTCAGGTTGTTTGTTTAATAAAATATGATTCGCGACCGTAACGAGTATGTTTTTATAGAATTATTATCATTAAAATCACCAATACAACCAACCCTCTAAGTTCATATAATCCCTTAGAATGAGTTTTTCTGGAGATAGCTATACATTGGGATTATACGAACATAGACGGTTGTATTGATGATTATAATGATTATAATTCTGTAAATATATACTCGTTACGGTCGCCAATCATATTTTGTTAAACAAACACCTGACACTGACCAATTTGCAAAAAAACGTAAGAAAATTTTAATTTCGCGGGCTAGAGCTAGAGCTTCCACTTTAAGTGGCGGCACCGCCTCGTTGACAGAAAAAGTTGTAGATGCGCTGATTGTAAGCCAATTTAGTTGCTTCTTTTTTATGAAATAGTGTATACTTCACGGGTGATAACAGTTAAATTTAAGGAAACTTTCCCCCTTTAAGGTTGCAAAACTAGGTTATTAAATTTTGAATATAAATATATTTTGACAACCTTAAAGCATATGACATTATTTATTCCACTTAAAAGGGATAAATGAATTAAATTTTAATAAAAAGTAAAAACCTAATTAATTAACAAAAAAAAATAATTTAAAGAATCTTTACAATAGCTGCTGACGACGGGAATTAAATACCTCGATACAATATGACCGATTTCAAAAGCTATTGTGTGGAAATTGTTTTGTTCTTTTAATTTTTTGATATCGGTATTAAGCTTTATTAAAATTTTAATTTTTGAATCAACTGACGGCTCCGTAGCGCAGTGGCTTAGCAATAAGTTGCAGCGCTGAGGGCCACGGGTTCGCATCCCGCACGGAACAAGTATTTGTATGGCCTACAGATATTTGTGGGGTTTGTCCTAGTGAAATTTGTGTATGTTAACTGTCACCACGATACAGGAAGAAATCCTAGTGTGGGGGCAATGTCTTATTAAAATAAAGAACCAATAAAGGTTGTTGTTGTTTTTGGTAGCAATAAAATCACTAATTACAATCAAACTGCTAATTTGTAGTAAATTAAGTGGTCGTTGGTTAAGGAATACAATGTGAGGAGATTTTCATGTCTGAGAAATTAAATAAAATATAAGAATCTCAGAAATTCGAGAAATATAGTATTATAATTTTAATATATTTCAAGATGATTTCAAAATAAAAAATAAAATAAAGACGTATAAATTCTCTTGGACTCCTTATGTTATGAACCTTCTGTAAAATGAGAGTAGGCCAAAAAACTATTTTTGTTTACCTGTGAATAGTTTTTGCCCGATTTGAATTCATATTTTTGTTAAAAAGAATATCGACAGTGTTTTATACAACATCACAATGAACAAAAATGTTCACTTTGTTTATTTCTGTCTTCAATATCAATAACTTCGCGGCTCAATGCAAGCAATATGTCTTTGATATTAAGAAATATTTAAAAGGTTCATAACTATTTTCATACACAATTGCGATAACAATTTGAATGTTTCTATCAGTCGTGTTTTTATGCTGGTAGCCTTTTACTAAATATAATATTTTATATATATATATATATATTTTGCATATATATATATGTAAATATATATATAGGTATATATATATATATATATATATATATATATATATACCTATGTATATATATATATTTATTTTTATTTACGTATATATATATATATATATATATATATATATATATATACCTAGTCAGGTCATAAATTCTGTCACATGTTTAATATAAAATAATTGATTAAAAGACATTTATATACCAAATTAACTTAACAAAACATAAATTCTTATGACACTAAAGTTTATGCAAAATGACCTCCGCGATTTTGAATACAGGCCTTCAATCTGCACGGCCAGTCGTCTATTGCAGCACGAACGAGATAATCAAGGATGTCTTGAGTGACTCCAAATTGGGATGAGGCTTTGAGCACGCCTTTTCCTCCAAGTGTTGCCATATCTTGTAGTCTAACGGATTCAAATCTGGACTGGAGGAGGGCCAGTCTTCGTGCCGGATGAAGTCGATTTCACGCGCCGCCAGTCAGTCTTGTGTGCTCTTCGCTCTATGAGCTGGCGCCGAATCTTGTTGGAATACCCAGTGCCTGTTATTGAACATGGTATGAGAAACAGGTTCTACAAGGTTCGTCAGGACTGTATTTTGATACACAACTGCATTCGTTTTTACACCTTTCTCACAAAAATGTACCTCTGTTAAGCCCCAATAAGAAACTCCCAACCATACCATGAGAGAGGATGGAAAATGACCTCGTTGGACACGCGGAATACGGTTACTCGCTTCTTCACTAATCTGAAGAATTCCACCTTATCATTTTGGTTGTTCTCTTGTACGGTAAAAATTTTTTCATCCGAAAAAAGAATTTCCCGATATTTTTTTCCCGCGTACCGCTTCAACAAAGCACGGCATCTCTTCAGTCTCAGGTCCATTAGACGAGCATTCAAATGATGTTCTGTTTTTGTTAAATGAAGACCTAAGTCTTCATTTAACACCCTTTTCACCGTGGTTCTGCTTAACCCCATCTGAAGGGCCAACAGTTTCTGCTTACGTTTGGGATTTCTTTGCTTTTATTTCACAGCTTTTATCACTGCTGGAGTCCTAACAGACCGAGGGCGACCACTTTTTGACCTGTCATCTACACTAGAGTCTTCATTGTATCGTTTGATGGTACGATAAACGAATCTTTTGGTTATATTCAAATTTTTCAGTATGTCAAAAATTTGAATAGGCGCGTAACCGCAATGATGCAACGCAATAACTGCAACACGGTCTTCTTTAAGCGTCCACTCCATATTTAAAAATGAGTAAAATTCTAACAAGTATACAGTTTTATTTTCATGAAAAATTCGAAATTCGAATTCAATAAACTTTTTTGTGGCCAGCATTCTAAAAGAAAAGTTTTTACTGTGTGACAATACTTATGACCTGACTACGTATATATATACTATCTGACCAGGCAGACGTTGTTCTGCCCTTTCCGACGACCATTTGATTTCCTAAAAAAAAAACTCCTGAAATGCAATAAAAAAATTGATGGTCATTTATCGGGATAAAAACTATCCTTTCTCTCAAGTTGGACCAAACTGTACAGAGTGTGCAAAATTTCATTGAAATTAGTTCAGTAGTTTAGGAGTTCATCGCCGACAAACAATGTGACACGTAATTGTTATATATAAAGATAATGGTATTAAGCAAACGTACATGGGAAATTTTTGCTTAAAATAAAAAATTGTTTCATTAGCGTTTCATTGAATTTTGATGAAAAAATAAATTGTATTCCTGACTATTAAAATATAATTCACGTGTTTTAAATTTAGCGCTCTATTATTTTAACAAGTATTGACACCTACAGGTAAAAACATAATAATGTTTACCAAAATAAATCGATTACACAAATTATAAAATCGATATAGGCTGTATGGTACATTTATCTTTTGTCTATGAAGGGCTGAAAATATAAAAGCGCTTTTAAATTTTTAGTAACAAAAAAACTAATCAAAGTTGAAAATCATTTTATTAACAAACTACGCGTTCTAGGCTATTATTATGAAAAAGGGAACGAGTTGATGTAATTTTGAATCAAATAAAAAAATCCCGGTCTCGATACGTCAATTTTTTCACATAAAATCAACATACGTAAATTTCTTTTCAAACCCTTTTTTTTAAGTAGCAATATAAAATTATTTTTTTGAAAATATAAGATTGATTAATTTGAGTGTTTTCTTGATATATGTACGGCTACTCATATTATCGTATAAGTGCAAAATGTTTATGAGGCATTTTTAGAACACAAAGTTGCTTGACCTTGACGTATCGAAAGTAAAGCACTATCTAATAACGCACCGCATTATGAGTCGTGCAATATTCTTGTATGATACCTACTGGATTAAAACCTTTCCCATTCGATTATAACACTAGTAGAGAGGAGCTTGCATTCTTTCATAACCAAATAGCAATAAATTGCACTAACGTGTTGTTTAAAGAACTTCAATCCTGTACAGTTTCTTACGTTTTGACATTATGGAAATCTCATCTTCAGTATAATTTACTTAGGTAGTATTTGAGGAAATTTTGAAATATATTATTATAAGACCATTCATATTCATTCATTAATTTCACGTATAATTTAGTAACGTGTAACTCCCCGCATGGCGGGATTAATGTGCGCCATTATCTGCCGGCAAGCCGTGCGAGCCTATTCACCGAGGGTAAAGCCCGCCCCGCGACGCAGTCTCATTCATTCGATCATGTAATTTCCACGACCCTTAATTATTGACTGCAGGTTGGAATAAATCTGGCGCCTTATTCAACCCAAACATACACTGGGGTCGCACTTAGTCACAGCTTATTCACTTGTGGAATTGAGTAACTCACGTTAATTTTTAAGACCCTCTCTAATGAAGCCATCTGTTACATTTTACTACAATATTTTGTAGCCTCAATGTTTTGATCTTGAACTGGAGCACAACTGAGCCACAATTTTTTTTATAAAGTTGAAACAATATACAATGTTATATTCCACCTAATGTTAAGTGTCTGCAGCAACTCTTGAACACCCGTAAACAACTTCCAATGTGTATAAACCATCCAGGAACCCACTGACACATATACAAAAACATTCTTCAAAATCAGTTCAGCCGTTTTCGAGTTTTTACGAGACTAACGGAAAGCAATTGATTTATATTTATAGAGATAATCAGATTGACAATCGTTTGATTGGTGTGGTAACACCCTAACACTTTCATGTCAAAGTATGAGTATGGCTTCAGTGCAAAACGAGGGGATTGGTCTGGTAACTCTACACCTGGCTGGAGTGCATTTATACGGCTGCATTATGCCACGTAAGTGTACATATTATGTTTCCACTAATCCAAAAAAAATGTAGAGGTGCAATGTTACTCAGTCCCCAGTTGAGTCCTACAACTGGGGTCCGAATAGTAAAGCGGGACTGCGCTTGTGTGTGTATGTTTACAGCTGTCAAACACTCGCACAACTGCTTTGCATCTTACACGTCGAATGATATCACTTTTGGTGGATTCCATATAATCGTTTTGTCTTTATATTAAGTCAAATAATTTTTACAAGATTAAAAAAAAAAAAATTATAAATTAACGTTACGAATTTCTTTCGACAAGACAGATAAATATTAGTTGAGTAAAATTATTTTCTCTGGCATCAAGTCAAAAAGTTTACGCTACCATTTCATACCCAGTGAAATATAGGACTCGACAAACTTAATTATAAAAGTTTAATTAAAATTCTTCACATTTTTTATTTGTTTGAGTTTATCAAGGCTAAGGTAAAAAAGTATTTGATTTTTTTTATATAAAACTGAAATAACAAAAGAACTTACAATCAGCAAGTGGCTGTTGCAGTCCATGCTCCCCAGCGCTTTTCACTTGACCGCATCCAGCGTAGAGCGGCTCGAATCGTCGACGACCGAGTCATTTCCGATCGGCTCAATTCATTGGCACTGCGAAGAGATGTGCATGCATCTTTTTGCATTTTCTTTCGCATTTACCACGGGGAGTGCTCTGAGGAATTGTTCGGATTAATTCCAGCCGCCAAGTTTCACGAAGGCACATCGCGGCAAAACTCCCGATACCAACCACACCATCTGGATGATTGGCGGTCCACCACTGTGCGATTTAGAAGATGTTTTCTTCCTCGCACGAATTCTTTGTGGAATCGATTACCAACAGTGATTTTTCCGGACCGATACGACTTAGGGACCTTCAAGAAAAGAGCCTACTCCTTTTTAAAAGGCCAGCAACGCATCTGCAATTCCCCTGGTTCCCCTGGTCTTGCAGTTGTTCATGGGCGGCGATAGTCACTTACCATCAGGTGAGCCGTGTGCTAGTTTGCCCCCCCCCCCCTCCTATAAAAAAAACTTGCAGCAGAATTTAAAAAAAAGACGGCTACAGTTGCGTTGTCCCGCCTGAGGAATAAGATGAAATTCAACAAATCCTGTAATTTAACGGGCTCTTTATATTTTTATTTATAGAATAAAGGTTACAAACTAGCACACAGTTCACCTAATGGTAAGTGGCAGTGGCGAAGCTAGGGCTCCAAATTAAGGCAAGCCCAAGATATGGCTTTGTTGTTTTTAGCAGTTTAATAAGGTGAAACCTTGATGTTAAAAAAGGTGTCCAGTTTTCGTTTCTCAGCACAATTACAGTAGTATTATGCTTCTCCTTCAAAGGGGGCTTCTGTGCGAATGGACCTATCCCGGTCGAGCCGACCTATTCATGTAGCGAAAATACGCAGCTGTGTATCTCTACCATTTATAAAATATGTTACCATTTATAAATTAACAGAAATAATAGAAAAATTCAATTTACAAAAGCTTTCAATTTACCAGGCATTTCAAGATCCATAGTTTTTTTTTACTTATATATCCAGCGCTTGACTACAATCCCACCTGGTGGTAAGTTGTGAAGCGCTAAATGGTAAATCGCACTGTCTTAGCAGCTCTTAACCCTTGCCTTGAAGACGCCTGCAAATTATTTTAAGCCTTTGCTGTGCGCATTACGAATAACCAAGAAAACCGTTTGGTTTGGATGCATGTCTTCAATATAGAGCAGCCAACTGCATGTTTGTGCGATAGTGAAAAGGGTATGGAGGAATTAATGCATGTGATTCCTGCGCACACTCTCTAAAATGCATAACATTACAAGTAAATTGATACAAGCCGGTCACTATTGACGGCTCCGTAGCGCAGTGGCTTAGCAATGAGTTGCTGCGCTGGGGGCTGCGGGTTCGAATCCCGTACGGAACAAGTATTTGTATGGCCTACAAATAATTGTTCTGGATCTGGATGTTTGTCCTTGTGTAATTTGTGTTTGTAAATGGTTTCCACGATACAGGAGAAAATCCTAGTGTAGGGGTAACGTTTCTTTAAAAAAAACAAAACAAAAGAAAACTATTGCATAAGATGAACAATGTAGTTATTGAAGTGAAGTGCATGAAATAATGAAAATTGAATTTAAAAATGGAATAACGTGCCGTAAATATAAATATATTTGAATTTAGAATTCAAAGTCAAACCCCAGCTATTACTGTTAAAAGAGACATCCATTAATCATCGTTAATGCGACTTCGAGTAGTTCAGAAAGTTTTTAGTTTTAACTTTTTGTAGGAATAGGTAGACAATTAATAACACAATAAAGAAACATTTCATAAATATCGAATTGCTTTTATTTTAACAAATGAACAACTGTTATGTTATTTTGTAAGCGCAAGACACTGGCTCGCTGTTGTCAGCTGACGGGCAGACGGCGCCATCTGTTCCTAATTGCTCTTAAGTGAGCAATTGTCTCGCGGGTTCGAGTGTCACATTCCACACCTCCCTCATTTTCAGTAGAAGTTCCCTAATTATTTTTATATCACTGAATTCCTTTTACGTTATCAATTGAATGAAATTTGTCAACGAAGACAAAAAATCTAAATATAGGACCATCAAAGTAATATGTGTAAATTTATACGTGGTAGATCCGCTCTGCAGCTGTATTATGGTTGTGGCACGAATGGGTCGGCTTTACAGGTGTAGGACTACGCTCTTACAGAATACCAGCATAAAATAGTACCTTAATACTGCTGTGTTTCCTATGGTGAGTGTAAACAACAGGAGACCTATTTACTGGAAACGACGCATTCCATTTTATTCCTCATAGATGAAAACGCATTTGAATTTTGATTTTTAATCGACGATGGGTGTGGATTGTATATATCTATTGGACACAACATTCACTTACTGTCAGGAGGACCGTGTGCTTTTTGGTCATCCCTATTATCTAAAGGAATAAAATATTTCCCCCTTTCATGTCGGTTTAGACAAAGAAAAAATACATTATAAATGGATTTTAAGCTAAATTTTAGTTGTGATAATTAGTACAAAAGAGTCACATAATAAAACATTAAATTCAGCGACAATTTATTCAGGTCACGGAAATGTGAGCCGGTGGAAAGCAGGAAGGAACTTCACGTGGCTCAGTAATCTCACGCAAGTCCACTGAGTCAACAGTCGTCGAAGAGTTCCAAGTAAATTAGCTGATACAGTAAATTTACGAATGAAATGAAAAACGTATGTTTGTATGTTTTTGTGATTGAAATTAAAGTTTAAAGTAGATAATGCAGATAATGATAAGATAAATATCTTTCACTACATTTATACAACTTCTTTAATTAACCACAACTTCATAATAATAATAAAACTGCAGTTTTTTTAGCTAACCCGTCTGAAAACTGTAAATATTAAACTACGGATACATATATAAACGATAGTATATGTCTGTCTTTTATGTGTAAGCCATTATTGTCAAAATAGTGAACCAAAAATACAATAAAATTTGATAGTTCACGTTTAAACCACTGTATCGATTTAGATGAAATTTGGTATAGAGATAGTTCGAGCCCCGGGGAAGGAAATACGATAGCTTTGATCACGGAAATCATCCCAAAAGAGGGTGATGGAGTTTACTATGAAAGTGCGATTATTGATGGATCACCTATGGTTCTACGCCAACGAAGTCACGGGCAAAAGCTAGTACGCAATAAGCTTTCCACCATGTTGTACAACTGCGCCACCATCCATTAGATAATGTCTAATGGATGGTGCGTCTTGCTAAATCTGCCTCATTCTTGTGCATGTAGGCGGACTACACATGCTAGAAATATTTTATTCCGCAAACATGTAGGTTTCTTATCGATGTTTTCCTTCACCGCTGAGCAACAAATTTGTGAGGGAATTGGGGAAAATCATGGATCCAGGATACGATAAAAATAAAAACATAACTAGACTTGAAAATTAACAATTTATGCTTTTAGTCAAATTTGATATCAGCTAGATTCAAATCTACATGGTCTACCTCTAATTTATGCGGTGATTATTCCTCATAATGATGATTCCTCTGATCTACTGAGAAAAATATAAATGTTTTCAAATTATTTGTTTTTGAAACCTTCAGAAAACTAAAGTTCGAAATAATGAGACGAATGAGAGTACAGGCTAAATCATATACAAGTCTTATAAATATGACATTCTATCTTCTTCTCTCGCAGGCTAAAACCTATAGATATATATGTTTGTTTCTTTTTATTGTTACTTCTTCGTTTCATCGAGTTTCAACTCACAACGATTCTAAAGAAGTTGTCATTTCAAAAAAACTAATAATAAATATAAACTATGTATAGTCTAAACATATATTTTTTATATGTTTAGACTATACATAGTATGATGTAAAATAATAAAACAATTGAATATGGTTTTCTAAAAAGTTATTGTCAAATTACATACTTTTATATTTTATTACATTTTGCGAAGTACCGATTGCAAAATAATTATAAAATTATATTTTGGTAGCTTCAATCAAATACGTTGTTTAAATTTATGCTAACGGATAATAAACACTACACTACTGCTACAACCAAATCATAATTCTTATTTTCCTTCTTAATTACTATCCCACTTAAGTATTACTGATCATTGACCTCTTACATTATAAGATGGATTTACCTTAATGGTTAAGCTGACTATCGCAGTACCAGATATCTAGCACCTTCGACTCTGCTCCGTATCGTGATTCGGGTTATTTTTCATCTGGCGTGAAGACAGGTAATTCCATCATATATCGGAAACAATAAGATTAATATTAACAATATATCGGTTGTCCGGTAATGAATGGATAACCTTGAAATGTCTTATAGTACAACTTATGGCCGTTCTGAAAAAAATTCGAAACATAATATATCACAAGTAGTACCTTTGATATATTTTTTTTAAAGAAAAGTCGATTTTTTTCGATCGATCTTATTTTACTGTCTTGAACGCTATGACCAAATGTGAATGATTTCTATTGGTTTTTTGTTGTTTTATTATTATACACTAACTGTGCTGATAGATAAAAATTAAACAGTATGAATAGCTTTTGCAGTTTTTATTTAAAAAAAATCTCAAATTAATTTATTTCTGAAAAACATGAAAAAAATATTATTTAAGCGAAGTTCAAACCACTTGGGTATGAAAAAAATGTATGAATGTATGGGTGACCAATAATTTTACAATAATGTCGGTTTCATGTAGATTTTATAATGGTATAATTCATAAATGTGTCTTTCATAAATAGTGACTTATTGCCATTAATGTAGAAAAGGAGAAAATTACACTAAGTAGCAAAATTTGTAATATGGGAACATTTTTTAAATTGAATTGTGATGTATTATGTTTCGTATTTTTTCCAGAACGGCCATAAATTGTACTATAAGACATTTCAAGGTTATCCATTCATTACCGGACAACCTGTATAACACTTTTTCGTGATAGAGCCATGCTGCAGCTATTTTAAGATTGGTAATTTAATCATCTATCAGATCATTTTAATTTTTTTTGTAATAAATGGATAGTTTGAAAAGTTGTAAATAAAAATATAGCAAATTTTAAAAATATTTGGGTACATGGATTCTTTATTTTGACTATTTGTGATAAATAAGGTACATCACGCAAAATATTCTTTTATTTTCTTAATCTATAAACCTTAATCTAATTAGGCACTATGTTTACAATTCTTTTAGAGCATAAAATGATTTTTATTATTTTCGGGTCTTAACGTTACACAATACCCGATTGTTCTACAGTATGGTATGCCTATTCTGTTGCACAATAAGGTTTGTCTTACAAAGTTCTCTATTTGATTGATGTCTCAACTATTACAAACGATGCTCTATACTATAATATTAATAGTTGTAAACATGTTGTAAACTACTCTGTTGCACTTTTCACTTAGGTTTGTCACTAATACTGTTTTTTAATTATAATTTCAATATTGTTTATAAACACTATATTTTAATCACTTTATGTTGTCGCGAACACGTGAGAAATCAAAGCTTAATTGAGTTAGTTGCATAACAAAATCTCATCAGCGGGGAGCGCTCGACAAACACCATCGCAGGGACTACGAGCCTGCAGATATTGCGACAATGTCGATCGGAACGAGATTCATATGCAAAAAGTATATTGACGGGAAAAATCACTAGCGGGTCACGGCTGAAGGGTTCGCTTTTGAGTCTCGTTGAGCCGAAAATTGCTCCGGTAACTAGTATGGTGGAGCTTGTTTGTAGTGGACCACTTGAAAATACAATAGGGTACACGAAATGTTTCGGCGATATATGTACATCGAATTCAAATTCTCCCACAAACAGTACCTCTATTGTGTAACTTATCTTTAAAAAAAAACATTTATGAGAGAGTTTATACGAACTTGTGGGAGACAGGAGCCCAAATTAAGATACTCTGTGCTATAGACTCTCGGCTCCACATCTTCAATGGATCAGCATTTTAATTATCTTTGTAGCGAAATTTAAAAAGTTACCTATAGAGAGAAATATCAATTGTGTAACCTGCCTGCGTTCATATAAAACTACAAATTAAAAAATCGATATACCAAATTTGTAAATATAGGTAATTAATACACGTATATTAATTTTTACTTTTTTTTATAGGATAGGGGGCAAACGAGCATGCGGCTCACCTGATAGAATGTTCATCTTAAGACCTATCTGTTGGGAAACACTATTGAGGTCATTGAGGATAGTGCTTAGGTCCTCCAGCGATTCTGCCACAAGGAATATATAGTCGGCAAATCGAAGGTGAGTGATGTACTCGCCATTGATGTTAATACCGTATCCTTTCCAGTCCAGTAGCTTGAAAACGTCTTCCAATGCAGCGGTGAAGAGTTTCGGGGATATAACGTCACCCTGTCTTACACTTCTCTGCAGTTGGATATGTTTCGTACTCTGATTCTGTACTCGGATAGCCATCGTAGCTCTACTGTACAAACACTCCAGCACTTCGATATACCGACAGTCAACTTGGCACCGCTGAAGGGACTGCAGCACAGCCAAAATTTCGACGGAATCAAAGGCTTTCTCATAGTCCACATATGCCAGGCAAAGTGGCAGATTATACTCCTCTGTCTTCTGTACCATCTGCCGCAGGGTATTTTTGTGGTCTATGGTACTAAATCCTTTTCGGAAACCGGCTTGTTCGGGAGGCTGGAAATTGTCAAGTCTGCTTGTAAGACGATTTGTAAGTCTGCGCGCAAGACGATTCGTAATGACTCTCGAAAACAGCAGGTAGACGCGGCTCAGAAGGGAAATCGGTCTGTAGTTCTTCAATAGTGCGTTGTCGCCTTTCTTGAAGAACAAGACCACCGCACTTCTGCTCCACGCCTCCGGAGTAGTGCCACAATGGAGGACGGAATTAAAGAGCTTCTGAAGGACTTCAAGTACCGGTTTTCCACCCGCTTTCAAAAGCTCCGCTGTAATTCCATCCTCGCCCGGGGACTTTTTTAAATTATTATTTTGTTTTTTTGCAAATTACGTATCATCTAACCTGTGCCTTCTTGTAGAAATGCTGTTTTTAAGTATTACTGTTGACAAGTAGCAGTGTACCTGCCGATAGAAGTATGTCTTCTTACAATTGAAACCAATACTTTTTTTACTTATTTGTTGCGTTAAAGTTATTCTTAATTATATTATTATGTAAATGACTGTCTCGTTCGAGTCAAGAGGTTGTAAACGCGACTGCTGATCATAAGGTACCAGGCTCGAATCCCGGTCGGACCGAAAAAAAAACGTTTATGAGTATTTCCTTCAAAATTATCAGTAGCACCCTGAAGTTAGGAAGTTGGCGGCGTATTAGCCTCGTGCCTTGGGAAGCACATAAAGTCGTTGGTCCTGCGTCTGACCTTTCTCTGGTCGTGTCGGTTTGCCATCCAATCAAACTATGGGAGGAAGAGAGTGGGCACTATACTATAATCCTGTTCTGAAAAAATGACTAATATCAGCGACGACTGGCTGCTGTGACTGAAATTAGGTCTGGAGGAAATTAATAGCCTATTTAATTAATAGCCTAATAGATATATACATATTATTATAAAGTACTTTTTAACATCAATGTGTCACAAGGCTGCCTAGGAAACCGTGTGCTTTATTAGCATATGACGATTGAACTTCGAAAAATATCCCACGTTAGCGAGACTGGCACTCACATAATATAACGATCTGTCCTCGAAGATATCCGGCCTTGATATTATTTGCGATAGTTATTCAAATTTATTTATTTAAATAAAATACTAATTAATTCTTAAATGTAATGCTTTATATATATATAATGTTTAAATAAAATATTATAAATTTAATATTAATCTGTGAAATATACGTACACAAATCAAAAAAGTTTGCGATCATAAAAATCGAAATCGTTTTGTCACGGTAGACTATATTATAACTTATTTTTATTTTTAGTTCTTTTAGTTCTTTACTTTAAAATATAGAATGAGAATATGAAACAATAAAACAAATTCATATTGTTTTTCCATATAAAAATAAATTCAATCCAAGCCTACGCTTATTCAAATACCTGACTTAGACAATTTTAGCGGATTTAAAATATTCTTTTGAAGAAAGTTGTGATTGAAAAAATACGAAGAAGATTGTCAGAAGTTTTACAAGCAAGAATTGTAACTTTGAGGGAAGAACGATATTCCACGAGAGAAATAACACGCAGAGTTGCTGTATCCCAATAATGTGTCGTGGCCACGTTGCAGAGGTACCACGACATGGATATTATAGCTGACCGACTCCGCAGTGGTCACCCATCTGTTTTAATTGCTGTTCAGCAGCGCTATATCAGAATGCTGGCAGCCCGTGACCCAACAATCAACGCTACTAGAATAAAAGCAAAAGTGCGGCCCGCCTCTGGACTTGAAGTTAGCACTCAATCCATTCGGAATTGCTTACATTCGCCTGGGCTACGAGAATGGGGTCTTAGCGAGCACCTCTTAATTCACGGTAACGTCAGCAACAGAGATTGCAGTAGGCTAGGCTCCGGCAAAATGAAGAAGATGAGGAGGAAAACATTTGGCAAAACTGTCTCTTCGTTGACCAATTCCGAATCAATAATCATCCAGATAACGACATGTCCGTATCTGAAGAAGACCTGAAAATTAATAGGTAAAAAACTGCCACTGAAACCGTTCATCAAGGTGGGAAATTGGTCTTCTTTTGGGATGGAATTATGATTGGAGCTAGAATGACATTGATCCCATATCGAGGTTCCATGACGGTAGACCTAACAAAACAGTCGCTATTGATGGAATTGTCAGACCATTCCGAGTAAAACATGGGCAACAATTCGTACAATTCTGCTCTCCGAGAACCGACATCACGAGGTTAGACTGACCTGCCGGCTCGCCTGACTAAAACCCAATAGAGCACGCGTGGGTTGCTCTGCAGCGAGCTGTTTGGAACCGTCTGCCACCTCCTCAGACAATGCCAAAGATCAGGGAAGCCACTTTTCAAGAATGGGACAAGTTACCGCAAGAAATGATGGATAACTCAGCATGCCTAGGAATATCTCCGCATGTATTAAATAAAAATCTTCTATTAATAAATTGTTGTATAAGTTTGGTTAAACAATACTTTCTGTTACAATTACATTAGGATTCAATTACTCAATCTTTTTATAGTAAAAAATAAAAAAGAGCTTTATTTTTTAATTTCAAACAATGTATTTCTATTTAAAGAAAAAATATAACGTAAACACTTTTTTCTTGATAAAGTTAAATTTTAAAAATATATCAGCTTCTACTAGTGATCACAAACTTCTATTGACGTGTCTATGTACTATTATCATGCACCAACTTTTAATAGGTACAGTAAGTGATTTAATGATAAAATGTTAGTTAATTTTATTTCTTTTTAATAACATTAATTTATTATATTTTATTATTGCTATTTTTTCTAGTTTTTTTTTACGCTTAGTGTCATAGAATAGAATAGAATAAAATAAATGCATGTAGTGATTACCTACAAAAAGAAATACAATTATCAGTGTTAAAATGTCATGTATATTATATGTAAAGTTATTGTAATTTCTGTTAGTGATCCTATTAAAGTAAATAAATAAATGAAAGTTAAGGGTTACGTTAACCACTGTTAGCAATTGCTTAAAATATAGAAATTGTTAGTGATTACTTGCAAAACGGATCTCTACTTTAAATGTGTCCCTACAAGTTTATTCAAATGTTACTTTTTATTTTTTTTGCAATATTCTCAGTTGACTGTTTTATCTATTATAAAAAGCTAATGTTTGTTTATTCGTATTTTACACGCTATACCGTTCATCTGATTGGGGTAAAACTTTGTCAACTTAAGGCTTGCAATTGCGCAAAGGTTAAAGGCATTATATAATTAACTTCCGTAGGTGGCGCGCATACCGTATCGGCAATTTTGTTTGAAAGTAATATATCATTCAACTTCAATTAATCTATTGTTATTCCTAAATTCCTCCAAATTTAAAACGATGTTTCCACAATTAATTCGTCTGCGCCAGCAACGCACCGGGTAGCAGCTAGTATTATATAAAGATATTGATAATGGTAAAACTCGTTAAAAGTGCGTCAGCTGTTACAGTTTAAGCCTTTGTAAAACGATGATAGTCAATCGTGACCCTCGTAGGAAAAGATTAATTCAAGCGTAAAAGGATTTGAGTAAAAACTCCCTCGGGGCTCAAGGATATCGCCCTATCCCAAACAATTATAAAGGCAAGCAAAAGAATGGCGATTGTTTTCTATTCAAACACGATTTAATGGAACTTTCGTATAAAATGTGGGGCCAAGAGCACAAACATATTGCTCTTACGTAAACCTATATAACGATAGACTTTTTCGTTGTTCATTGAAATATTATATATGTATCTTTTAGGTAAGTTCATGTTGTCAACGCTAAGATTAAATGCCTCCAGTAAAAAGGTCTTCTATGTACGATGTTTCAAAATTGCGTTTAAGCTTTGTGATTTTCAATTAAAAAAAAATTATACAGGTTAATTAACCATTTGGTATAATCAGACATCGTTTGCGCCTGTTATAAATAAAATTTAACGATACAGTATTGTCTGTGGAATTGCTTTGTGAACGTATGGCAAAAGGCATTGCATCCACTTTCCAGGATAAGTTATGACTCGATCTGTGACGTGCCCGCAAGAAACCAATATGTTAAATGTCCCAAAATGTGGAAGTTGCCGTGCTGTGTGATCGTATGTGGAACCGCCTCGCATCGCACCACCAATTACTGTTATATTCCGCATATCTTGTGATTGTCGCATATCTACAGCATTATTGACGCTGACTTAGTTAAAAGCGTCAAACAGTCATCAAAGACTAGGAATTCGGAGAACACTAAGTGTTTTGCATGTCTTTGTTCATAAATATCAACTTTATGAACAAAGACGTGCAAACAAATTTCAATAAATAAATGTTACTAACGCATTAATTATATAAAATCAGATTTAATTCCAAGGCAATAACGGATATATAGGGTGAATTTAAGATTTTTTTAAATTAAAAACATCTCATAATTGATCTTTTGTCTACACAGAAAACTAGATCACAAATGTCATAAATAAGAAAAATGTCAACACTTCAATGTCGTAATGGAAATCTACGAAATATAGCTTATAAATCCAACATGTATGTACTACTGAAAACTAAAAATTTCTATGGAGCAAGAAAGTTGGCCCATCTTGCACCTACTTTTATTAATGCCTTGCCACTAGAATTACAAAACACATACGGTAAATCAAAACTGTTTAAAAGTAAACTTAAATCATATTTGATAAATCAACCATACTTATTGTAGTAAGTACTTCATACTGGATTATTGTGATTTAATATTAATACATCTTTGTTTTTATAAGACGACTCTCTAGTGTAGATAAACCCCTAGAGGTTTATATGCTAGTATTGTAATGGATAATGTAACATAATTATGCTTAAGAAATTTAAAAAAAAATTGCGAGAATTTCCGTCACTTTTTTCAAAGTGAGTGGGAATTGAATAACCGACAAAAATAAGGCTTATTATGTTTCTATCGAATACGAGTACTCAACACAAGGTAGGTTTTATAAGCTTAGCGACTGCTTTTGAAGTTGTGAATAAATTGGCCGTTTGAAATTGAGTTTCTTTGGACTACTAACAAAAAAGCTTTTAAGTTTAGCTTTTCATCGATTTTATTCAATCGTATAAACTAATGGAAATACATAAAACAAGCTTAATGGTTAAAATAGTAATTTAAAAGCCCGATGAAAAAAACCTTCTTCAGCCTTTTATTGTATTTGCAAATGCAATTTATTAATATTATAAAGCATATATCATGACTAAGACGAATATTTTTAATACGTGGTAGAGCCATGCTGTAGCTGTAGTATTAGTAGTATAGTTGTAGCACGAATGGGTCGGCTCGACCGGGGAAGGACTACGCTCTCACAGAATACCAGCGTCAAATAGCAGCTTAACACTGCTGTGTTTCGTATGGTGAGTGTAGAGAACCGGAGACACTTTTTACTGGAAACGAGGCATTCCATCTTAGTTCTCACTGGTGGCAACGCATCTGCATTTTGATTCGCAAACGAGGATAAATGTAACAAACGCCAAAGGCTAAAGGTAACAAACGACACACCACAGTCCACCTGATGGTAAGTGGATGTTGTGGCCCACAGACATCTACATTTATCCTCAATTAAGAATCAAAAAGCAGATCCGTTGTCATCCCTGAGGGCTGCGATGATATGCCCCGTTTCCAATAAAAAAGGGTATCCGGTTCTCTACACTCACCATACGAAACATAACAGCTGCTATTAAGCATTGCATTAAGCTGCTATTTTAGGCTGGTATTCTGTGAGAGCGTGGTTCTACTCCGGATGAGCCGACCCATTCGTACTGCACAATATAGCTGCAGCATGGCTCTATCACGTAAATAACATCCAGAAATTGGTATAAAAACATATTATTGGTCTATTAAGAAGGCGGTACTCTCTTTTTTTGATAAATAAAACAGTATTTGAAGAATAATCGAATTTATTAAAAAGTTTGTGGTACAGTAACAATTAGAAATTCAACTAGCCCGTAACAATTGAACACAAATCTAGTAAACATGTGATGATTTTCGCGTTTGCCGAAAATTTTCATAGTACGTTGTTGATATGTTGTATAGATTAATTTTGAAAACTTTTTTTCATAAACCTTAGAAAAATATATATTTGTTTAACAATTGCCGTTTGGTATTTTTAGCAACTCAGATTTTCAACAAGAAATGACATCGAATAGTGATATATATTTCAAATATATATTTAACATATGATTTCTTTTAGGATATTCCATTTGGTTAAATATAATCTCAGAAAAATTATTAGAAACAACCTATGGGTGATTACGGCGTTTTGAGCTTATATCTTCTTCTTCTCCAGTGCTGTCATCAGTAGAGTCGTTGTTTCGAGCCCTTACGTTCTCCGATACTGAATTAATCCTTTTCACAGAATCACGCTTACTTGAAAATTGAATTTCTTTACGTGAAATTGCATTGTCCTTCAAATAGCTTATATGATATTAGTCATAGATGGATAAAAAGTCAGTATGAAAAAAATTATTAGTGAAGCGTTCCGTGGCTTCTATCCATATTTTTTATGTTCGGATCTCCAGGGAAACTGGAAAAAATGGTTTATGTAAATAAAAATATATCTTATCTTATTTAAAAAGTACCAATAGGTGTAAATGGTATGGTAATGGTAAGCCAAAACCAAGCAAGAACAGAATTGGAAGAAAAAGTATGAAAATACTTGTTATGAAATATTTCTTTAACTTCTAACTCAAACTGGATCTACCTAACCCTTATTGGGTGATTGGGCGTGAAGTGAACATACAGTATGTAGTAATGATAAGTAACAAGAAGATTTTAGATACACTAAATACTTTATTGAAAATGTTTAATGATAAATACCAATAGAGGAAACAAAATTACAATTTAATAAAAAACTGTTATAACAATTTATTCATAGGTAAATTACAATTTTTTTTACTGTATTCGATCGCATCTGTTTAGCTTGTCATTATAAATAGTACAATTTTAAAAGCGACAATATTTCTCGGCTTTCCGGTATCAGAAAAAATTTAATACATCTTAATTATTGTTGTTTTTACGTACCAATATTTCATTATTTCACAAAATATAAATAGTTTTAACTTATTGGTGAAAGGATATACCACTTTTATTAAAATTCCACATCCGGCTGTTTTTCCCGAAACATTGCACCCAGCAACGCTTGACATAAAAATTGGCAATGACTGTGACGTCAAAAGTTGACATTTATAAGTGTCCCATTTTCTATTGTGTATAGTATGATTATATAGTTAGTATAGTATGATTATTACAGAAAGTAATAGTTTATGGTTAGTTTGAAATATTATCTCCAAAACAAACAGAAACATTAAGTTATTTTTTACATTCTAGCAAGACTCGCCGACTTTGAATCTATTTCAGTAATGGCTTGATAACCTGTATTGAAACAACGGCTCGGTCACGATCACGTTGTTTGTTAGCTTCACGGTTCAAAAGCTTTGTAGTTATATTCGCTTAAAAATCAGTGGAAATGGTGTGAAAAAAGTTTGTGTAATTTAACACGCCGTTTAAAAATAACACAGTGAAAATAAGTTGAAAACAAAGGTACTCGATCTTTTTGCTTTTGTTTGTTAGTAAATGTATTTTTTTCAGTCCACTTGATGGTAAGTGGCTAGTACAGTATATGGACACCGATGAGTAGTTACTTGCGGACTAAGTTGGAATAATTATTACTCTGTCTATCAATACCCTTCAGCTGTACAGGAACTACTTTTTGCGTCAGTAATAAATAAGACAGTTAGATACCTATTCAGTTGCGCTATGAGGCATAAATATAATCCTACCACCACTGTATAAATGCTATCCAATAGCGTTAAGCTTGTTAGAAATGCTGTGTGCAGTAAGGATGTTTACCTATTATTAAATGTGCTCTTAGTTTATATTGTCTTAGAGTTAATCATAAGCAGTAATGTAATATTTGTTGGTGAACCAAATAAATAAATAAAAAATAACTATTTTTCTACAGGTATAATCTATAATATAAAAATGAATCGCTGAATGTGTTGCTAAGCGCAAATCTCAAGAGCAGCTGAACCGATTTCGCTCATTCTTTTTTTATAATATTCCTTGAAATACGAAAATAGTTCTTACGGATAAAAAAAAATTAAAAATATGTCTGAAAAGGTCTAAAAACTACATTTTTTCTATATTCCCATACAAAAATTCGTAATAATACTTAAAAGTCAATTTGAACTTTAATACCATACCTTTAAGTTTAGGCTCATTCCGCCGTTTCGTGCAAATTTGAACGTTCCGTGGATGAAAAAAAAAAGTCGTATTTTCACGTTTTATTTGTATATTAACAAGTTAGGTTGGTCACTAGATTCATAAAAAGTGTGAGGCACTTTTTTATGTCATTTAATTACTGAGAAAATAATCCTTGAAATTTAACGAATGGATGGTAATGAAAGGGAGAAGGATTGTAATGAAATCAGGGGGATGGTAAGTAAAAAGGCTGGAATGGTAAAGAAATACGTAAATTTAGTAGAAAAAAAATTCATGACTAAGTATTAGTGATTTATTTATATTTAGGTAGGTAAACAATAATTTTAATTAGATGCGTATTCAAATGAAGTAATTTGTTCAATTTTTGAGAATAAAATCAGTTATAATCAGTCATACTCATATGCAAAATAAAAAAAAAAAACTATTAAGATTATAATATCACAAGTCTCATTAATCTTTGGAAGTAAAATCACAATATGTAAAAGAAATCAACAAGTAACTACATAATACAACTCAAAAAATATTAAATTCGTCACTGTCATCTGAATCAAAAAAATTATTGGCATTGTTTTCTTTTTCTGATTTATTTGACTGAATAAATGCTTCGAATTGAAGCTGGTGCTCATTATTATTTAAATAGAGTTTTTTTGGAATTAAATTTTTCTTTGGCGACTCGTAAAATTTACGATTTTCCCAACTCAAACGGATATCGGATAAAATCTTGACTTTTGGAGATCTTGTCTTTGTTGTAGTAGCATTCGTTATGGGTGAGAGCTGTAAGTCGATTGGGCCTGAGAGAGGTTCCAAGTCATCAAAAGTAACAGATTCGTGTATATTATTTAAAATTATGGAAGTATCTATGCTTAATGACTGATCGTTATGGGCTTCAAGGGTTTCATTTGAATCTGAAAGTGCTACCCCGTAATTTTTAAAATAAAGGAAGCCTAAATGTTTGTTATGTACACAAGGAATGCTACAATCTTGACAGCCAAAGCAGCTAAGGCGGCGTAAAGCGATGATCTTACTATGATCAGTAGTCCAAACGACTTGATGAACTTGCATCGTACCTTTAAATCCTGGAACATTGGGTGGGAATTCTTTTTCTACGATGTCACTCTCTGTAACTATCGCAAAATGTACATTTTTTATATTTTTAATTATCAAAGTCGCAAGATCTTCGAACGAACCAACATCTCCACCATATTTCACGAAATTATCAGCAGTCCGTTTAACAACAGCACCAATGCCATCCGGGGCACCTTTGCCATGGCCAGATTCTTGGAAATTCCATGTCACTCTATTAATACTGGGGATAGTGTCTTTCAATTTTGTAATCATATAAAAAATATTCTTATTCCTGTATTGGCTAGACGGCGAATCAGATAAAAAATGTACGGTATTAAACGAAACTAGCTCATAAGCCATTTTTAAAATAGGGCATAAGTGAGCCCATATAGCTCCAGCGTCATGTTTTAGGCAATCACTTATTGTACAAAACGATTTTGTTTTAAAGGTACCCTGTATGTTTTTATAGTAAATAACTCCTGTATGTAAGGATACCTGTTGACGACTTCCTCCGAAGTGGTAGGATTGTATCTCTTGATTGTATTTTAAGCAGTAATTCTCATTAAAATCTATGTGTACAAGTATCTCATCATCTTTCAAATTTTGTTTTAATTGTTTGATAACCTCGTACTGTACTGTAATGTTTAGGTTGTGCTTAAGGAATGGAATTAACATTGACTCTAATTTGTAAATAACATCGCGCGGATAATCTTCAAGTCTTTTTTTTATGGTAACAATTTTAATCTTTTGTATCCCATTCTTCACTGTATATGACTTTTTCTCTGCAATCCATTGATAAAACTTAATTTTTTTGTCATTTTTGAATTCACGATAACTTAAAACTTTACTTACGCATGCTGTGCATGTACGTTCAAGACAGTTTTGCTTTATATCACAACAGAGAGTTTTAATAACGTCTGTACCAGTACTTTCGGTGATGATTTCTGCAGTTTTTAAAGCCTTAATTAAAAGATTTACGTTGGAATGTAGTTTGCACTGACAAGTCTCTCGATCTTTATTAGGAAAAACCACCCAGTAGGGTCTATATTTACAAAATGTTGAATAGCTTATGCTACTTTGCTCCTTCAAGAACTTTTCATGCAAATTTTTTAAATTATCAGTCAGGTACCGCTTCTGTTTTTTCAGGCCCTTGTTTTTTATAAATTCTTTCTTCCCCGCAGCAACTCTACTATTTGTGTCTTCTTCGAAAAAGGAATGAATGTCATTTATCAATGACTGTTTTTTTTCTTTTGTAATTTTTTTCTTTCTTCTAACAAATGGCAACTTATGAAGTAGCTTATATTTCCTCAATCTCTCTTCATTATGAATTATCTGTCCTGCAAAATGTCTCTTTTCCTTTTTAGTCATTGTTTTATATACGTCTTGTACGTTCTGTGATATACTTTCACTAAAAAGCAGTTGTTTTTTAACTTCTTCTTTTTTTTCGGGTCGTATTACCGTTAAAACTTCTTCAATTCTCTTTTCGACACAATCATGTTCTGGTTGACCTATATTAATTTGTTTACGAAAAGCATCTTTTTCCCTCTTTAGTTTATTAATTTCATCTTTTAATTTCTTCACCGTCTTTGAATGAGTATACCGCAAACGTCTTAATATTGCGCTGTTGAACTTAAGTAATCTTACATTTTTAATACTCGGAGTTGAAGACGGTCCCGGTTCAGCAAGCATCAAGGGATCTGAACTAGGAGGGTCTGGGTTAACATTAGTCTTCAATTCACTCTCTGGAGGTAAATTTTCTATTAATATTTTATGTATTTCGTTTTTTTCTTCCTTCCTTTTTAAATACTTTCGAGAATTTTTTCTCCAACGTCTTCTTTGTTCTCGTTGTGCTCTAGGGGTCATTTCTTTGATACTACAAACTTTTTTCTTTTCTTTCCTTGCTAAATATCTTGTTCTCTCGTTTTCTTTATGTATAGAATACAGCTCTGGGTCGTTTTTTATTTTTTTATATCTTTCTCTTTTACGTAGTCTGTCTTTTGCTAATTTTTCTTCTCTAGTTAATTTTTTACTCGTTTTGGCCATTTTGGCACTAAAAAAAGATAAAATAATAATATCGTATAAGGTATAGTCATATAGGCCATAATTATTATAAATGTACGCTTAAAAACTGAAAAGTAACTCGTAGTTTAAAATTAAATGAATATTTTTCATTTCCTTCTAAAGGACTTCATTACCTTCCAACAATAAAATGGACGGTACGGATAGGAATGAAATGGAGATGAATGAAAATTTTCAACTATTTGCTGTGTTATCTTCATAAAAGTTTACATTAATAGACAATGGATTGTAATATAGATCAAAACTAATTAAAAAAACGTATTTTTTGAAAAATTAATAATTTATATTTTACATTACCTTGTGGAATCGAAGGAATGTGATGAAATGATTTATGGACGAAACACTTAAAACAATGTAAAGATCGTCAATAATTTTGACAGCAATAGACATACGTCCACCTCGCTCAGTGGCCTCGGCTGACTGATCGCTCTAAATATACTTTGTGTTTGGTGCCCTCTCAGTAAACGCCTTGATCACGTACCTGGAGTTAAGTTTTAGGGTATGGATGGTAATGAAATTTTAATTGTGACAATTTTACATATGTTAATATTTTTAATTGTATTAAGTTAATTATTTATTTAAAATATTTTATCGATAAGTAATGATTTCAGTTACAATGTAGCATAATCATAATAGCTGTTATTTGGGAGATTGACAAATTATTATTAAAAAACCAGCTGAGGTACCCCGTTGGAAACAGAGAGGAATGATTTTTCAGGCAGGTATTCGTATTTTTTTAATAAACTTAGTAATATACGTGTAATAGTAGCAATGCTACTTTTAAAGTGATTATTTTCAAACCTAATGGGCAAATAATATTCAAAATGTATACCTTTTTACATGTGAAAATTGGTCTGGAAATGCTTTTTGCATGAAACTACGGAATGACCCTTTAAGTATTAGTGGAGGGGTTCCGGAAAGGCAAAACAATTGAGTGATGTTAGTATCGTATAAATATTAATGTCAATATTTGTCAATAGTGTTTTATAACTTTTATTTTTTTACATAATGTAATTGTTGACTTACTAACTTTCTTTTTTCTTTTTTTATCTTACTAGCTGACCCGGTGTCCCGAATAGCAGAATAAGTATTAAAAAAAAATCGACTGTTAGGCGGTACGAAGTTTGCCCGCCGGGTCAGCTAGTATACTAGATTTTTGACAAGTAGATAATGTGACAGACAAACATCCGCATCAATTCTAAAATGAGAGTTTAAACTTCAGTTCACTAAGACAAACTGCATGGACCTGTCATAGGTCTCTGTTTAATTAGTATTCTAAAATTTAGAAGCTATTTTCCAAAATTTAAAGTTTTTAAATTAAATCCGTTGCTTAGTAAAAGATATCTAACGACCTTAGCGACAGCTAATGTATAACTTTTACATATAATTATTTCCCTGGAATTTAAACATGTAAATAAAAATCGACTTCACCGGGATTGTCGGGAACTTGTTTACTACCGGCTACTTCACTTTGAAACTTTTTGTCCGAAAACATTAGGAAAGCACTCAACAAGTTAGTCTTTAAAAAGTATGATCGAAAAAAATTTATTTGTGTCAAAGTTGACTTGTTTGATTATTACAATATGTAACTTCTTGCGTCAGTAACATTTAAGCACTATTTGTCACAACGTTTCATCGGCAATAGTCTCATAGTCCACATACGTAAGACAAAATGACACATTCTACTCTTCGGTCTTCTGTACAATTTGTTGAAGGGTATGTATGTGGTCTATGGTGCTTAAGCCTTTTCAGAAAACCGCTTGTTCTGGAGTCTAGAAGTCGTCGAGTCTATGTGCGAGACGATTCGTAATGACTCTCGAAAACAGCACGTAGCTCAGAAGGGAAATCGGTCTGTAATTCTTCAAGAGAGCTTTGTCGCCTTTCTTGAAGAACAATACCAACGCACTTCTGCTCCATGCCTCCGGACTCCTCACAAAGAATATTTTCAACATACTTTTTAAATAATATCTTGCATCTATTCCACTCCATTATAGTGTATGTTACTGAAGAGAAAAGATCAGAAATATTTCATGGCAGCGATGCAACTTCCTTTGCAAATTTCCACATGGAGTAATTTCGCGATAGTTGCTATGCTTGACAGGCGTCTTTGCAACCGCCGTTATTAATAATATCGAATTTTTATCAGAAAGACACTGCTGCTCATCTCATGTTACAGTTATTTCTTTTATAGTATAGGGTGACACACGAGCACACAGTCCACCTGATGGTAAGTGGTTGCTGCGGCCCATAGACATCTACATTTATCCTCTGTTACAATTCAAAATGTAGATGCGTTTTCACCCGTGAGGACTAAGATGGAATGCCTCATTTCCAGTAAAAAGGGCCTCCGGCCACCTGTACTAACCAAGCGAAACGCAGAGGTAAACCTCTACTTCACGCTGGTTTTCTGTGAGGTCGTGGTACCACCCCGGTTCGAGCCGGCCCATCCGTGCGACAGCAAAAGCTGCCGCGTGGCTCTACCACTGTTTATAGTTAGTCGTGTTTGTAGTTAGTAGTTATCCTCTGTCACCTCTTACGAGAGCCGCGAGGCGATATTATGTGGAAGTGGATATTTTTATACCGTCACTACACGGTAAAGTTAATACAATATATGTATATTATGGGTATTATAAACTATTAAAGAAGTTATTGAGATAGATTTTCAACTAACACAACATTACTAACGCCGGATAGGTGTGATAATGACGTTGCGTGCGTAAATACAGCAGTTTGTAAACACTACTCTATGATAACTGTTCACGACTCGCTTGCTGCAATTGAATGGAGCGTTTGCTTTTGCAAATTCTATTTGCAAACAATTAACAGATAGTTACGCGTTCACTTTAAGCGATTCTGGTCACAGAGGTTTTATCTATGGAATCGAAATGACAAACTAGCACACAGTCGACCTGACGGTAAGTGGATACTATGGTCTATAGACATCTACATTTATCCTACATTGCAATTTATTTTGCAGATACGATGTAACGCCAAAGAACTAAGATGGAATGCATCGTAAGCAGTAATAATGGTCTCCAAAACACTAACACATCTGCATTGCACTGTTATTTCAGGGTGGTATTCTGTAAGAGCGTGGTCCTATACCGTTCGAGCCAACCCATCCGTGTTACTGTAATATAGCTGCAACATGGCTATAGCACGTTGTGAAAGGTAGTCCAGTGGGCGAAATTCGATTTTAATTCAAAGATTTAGACTAGATTTAGATTGTAGATTAAAATTCTTGTTTGTATATAAGGCAACCTGTATTTCACTTTCAACACTCACTGTATATATATACTGAGAGTTGAAAGTATAAGCATAGATTATATGTATAACTCATGCTTACAACTGCAAATTAATAGATAAAACAGAGATATCAAATATATTAAATACGCACTTTTTTGCCTATTCCTATTTTTTGCTTATTCACACAAAATTCACAGCTCATTCTATCAATCTATCCGTAATTATTTTGTAGGTATACGACTGTTAGACCATACAGTGTTATGTGTTCGACAATAATATTGGCAGTATGAGTGTAATTATGTTTTATTTAATTTAATTAAATGTAAATGTCATTTACAAATTTTATCTTTTTGCATATGTTTTCTATACAAAACATTAAGTATGCAGAATCTCATACTCCTCCGTGCGCACAATACGCTTAAAACGGGTTACAAAGTTTTCTCATTACGTATTAACAAGCTTCATAAATTTAAACAAAAATCTCTCAACTCTTTCATCGGCTTAGCCGACACCCTGAACTTCGTTTATACCGAACCTTTACAAAATTTAGGTAATTAGAAAGTTATAGTATTTTTGTAAGGTTGAAGCAATAGAAGCATAAATTTATTTTGTCGCTGAATGCCGCATCTTTTCTATTGACTAGTTTTAAAATATACGTGTTGAAAACATGTTCATAGCATGAAAATTATAATATATGTTATATATCGTATTTTATTCAATTTTTATCGTAAGTTGTTTTCCAAACAAAATAAAAAAAGTTTTCAGAGCAATAATTAGGTGCGGCGCTGCGGGCTGAGGGATCATATCCGCACAGAAAAAGTATTTTTGTAGGACATACAAACTTTGTACTGTAAAGTTGTTCCTTGTCTGGATATTTGTGGTTTTATCGTCTAGGATCCATGTGCAATCCATTCCTTTAAAACGTCTTCATGATACAAAAGAAATTCCTTATTTGGGGTAACATTTATTTCTTTATAAAAATTTATTGAAAACATAATCATTTTTTGTGCACCTATTCGATATAGATTATAAATATTTTTTTATTTTATTTTATAGGATAGGGTGATATACGAGCACACAACCCACCTGATGGTAAGTGGTTGCTGTGACCCATAGACATCTACATCTATCCTCAATAAACAATGGAAAATGCAGATGTGTTGTCACCCGTAAGTACTAAGATGGAATGCCTCTTTTCCAGTGAAAAAGGTCTCCGGGACTCTACACGCACCATACAAACACAACACAGCAGTGTTAAGCTGCTATCTTACGCTGGTATTCTGCGAGAGCGTGGTCCTTCCCCGGTCGAGCTGACCCATTCGTGCTACAATTATACTACTAATATAGCCACAGCATGGCTCTACTACGTAAACAAATAAAATAGTACTTACTTAAAGCCTGGTAGCGATTTTTTCCCATTCTTCATTCATTTCTTTCTCAGGAGTTATAATCATACTTCAATTCCTTTAAATTATGTTAACACTTTTTATTCAATCTTTATTCAATACAGTTTTTTTACTTGGTAGTGGACAAATATTCTAAATTTTGTGGAATTCTGTTGTGAAACCGTACACATTGTCACTTAATTAATTACTGACTCTGTGGAGTCGAGTAACTATTAACTTGTATTTCTTCCTCTTATTTACAGCATGAATATTAAAACCTATTAGTCAATTATTTTTAAACTACTTATATTTTTGTGCTCATATATTACATTTTCGTAAATGTATAGAGAAGCCAAAATTAACATATTAAATTCCTTAAATTATTGGCCTAGAAACTCTTAGGATGTTAAATCGTAGATGGATATATTAATTAAAACAAAATAGAATAGAATTTTCAGAAAACAAAAATCCTATCGAACAATTTGTTTTACTCTTAATAAACATATTGCGTACATAGGACAGCTGACAAATAAATCCATTACCAGTAACAAATCATTTTGTTTCATAACTGACAAAGGGCTTTCTGAATGAATGACGTATCGAGATCAAATCTTGCTCAACTCAATTCATCAATAAACAAAACCTGATTGAGCCACAACGTCGGGTCGGGTCTAAACAAACACCACGTCCACAAAGACACCTACGCCTGAATGATTGAAAGACAACTTCGATTGAAATGGCATTCATATCCAGTTTAGCCAGTAAATCGCAATGATAGACAGCTAGCTGCCTATCGAAAAGTGGAGTTCACTATTGTACCCTTTTGCTTTGTCGATTCATAAATTAACCCGAGCTACAACAGTTAAGCGAACTGTTTACAGACAGTGAGCGGAAAACGCAATCAGGTTTTGAATTGACGGTAGTAATTTAATGCGTCATCTGGTCACGTATTGTGAAAACCTGCATACTGTAATACAGAAATGAAATCCTGCCTACGTAAGAGTTGAGACTGCGGTTTTAAAATATATTTTTTATCAATCTCCTCCCATTTTAATAAGACATATGGTAAAATAAGAATTTAAAAAAACGGCTGCTTCAAAAAGCTTACTTAAAAGAGAGTAATTTTATACCCTAAGTCACTTCCACAACTAAGACGAATCTAACGACACTTCATATGCTAAAATCCGTCAAGCCGTTTAAGCTACACAGCGTGTGTACTCAATTCGACTGTATGTTTTTTTTTGTGTTACCTCATAACTTTTTACTGGGTGAACCGATTTCGATGATTCTTTTTGGTTTGAAAGCTGGTGCTTTACATGTGGTCCCATATAAATTTGATCAAGGTCTGACTAATAGTTTTTGAGTTATTCTTAAT
Source organism: Parnassius mnemosyne (assembly GCA_963668995.1). NCBI lineage: Eukaryota > Metazoa > Arthropoda > Insecta > Lepidoptera > Papilionidae > Parnassius > Parnassius mnemosyne. The sequence continues at coordinate 3,787,919 of CAVLGL010000001.1, read as the reverse complement.
AACTTATATAGAAGTCGGTTGTACAAAATTTTTAATTTTAAATTATTCGTAATATTTTTAGTAAATTTCGTAAATTTATTGAAAAACTTAAGCCATGCCGGGTCAAGTTTCTTTTAAAATAAAGCTCATTGATCTCAAAATCTCCTTCCAAAAATAGAATTATTCTCGTGGAATAAAAGGGATCTTAACGAAAACACCCTTTCACGGGCTACAAAGCCCTCGGATATTGCTGTATTGTTATAAAGGGAAGGGTAAGAATGGCGACGAGATTTCTTTACGTTCTTAGCATTTGAAACATTTGTATAAAAGAAGGCGTCAATTACTTTAAAATTATATTGGGAATGGACAACAAAGAACTTTCGTATTACGACTCGAGATGTTCTCGGCGCAGCCTCTTAAGTTTTATGTATCAAATATTATCGTAATGGCTTCCTAAACCGTTAAAAATAACAACAATGCGCCAAGCGCCAAGTTGTTTGCCCACTTCGTTGATAACGGTCTTGTTGTATTGCAGTTTAATTAACTGTGTCTGGGAATAGCAAATAAAAAAAAAACGAGTACAAATTTTATAACGCGCTTAGAGCAGACCTTATTAAAGAAAATTAAATTTTCACTTTTTAATTGCCGAGGTTTTATTTCTTTTTTGTTTTATTACACAGATCTTAGCTAATTAAATATTAACATCTTTAATTAAGAACAAAATAATGTTTATCATAGCAAATCAAGTAAAAGAGATTAATTTTTAAACGTAAGTTAGAAAAGTGTCTTTTAAAGTTTTGTCCATTGAGAATATTGGCTGTAACTTGGAAGAAATATTAGCCTAATAGCAGGGTGCGGACCACGAACTCAAAAGTCTTAAGTTCGAATCAACAATTTGAGTACTGTCACGAACCACTCCTGACACGAGAATTTAAAATGAAACTAGTTTTTTCGGATTTTATCAGTATATTAACTTATTATATTATAACTTTATATTCCCGACGTTACCTTCTGTTTAAATCAAAAATTTAAATCAATTAATTGTATCGACTATATCGATTATATCGACCTAAGGACGATCTTGAATGTGCTTAAACAGACTTTTACGGCATTTTACATTTGACGGCTCTTCATTGGCTTAACAATGATTTGCTACGGAACAACTGTGTGTATGGTCTACAAATAATTGATCCGGGGCTCTGGATGTTTTTCCTTGTAACGTTTACATATGAAAACTGCCCCCACGATACATGAGAAAATCCTAGTGTGGAGGTAACGTTTTTTAAATAAAAGAAAAGAAAGAAAAAAAGAGACACGTTGAGATTGCCTATTTTTTTAAATGTCGCATATGTACGGTTGTGCTGTCATAGCTCAATGTTGTAACTGGTTGCTAAATTTATATTATATTGAAAAAAATAAATAAAAATAAAAATAATTCTTAGCTCGTTTTCCAACAGTATCATTTGCACAACATTGCCTCTTTCATTTTATGAAGCTATTTCAGTAACGGCTTCATAGTCAGTAACGGCAGCAAGGCACTCGTCGCTGCATTGTTTAAATACCTCGTGGCTACGGGTTAAGTTGCGTTTCCCAGTTAATGGTCTCGTTGGAAATGAGTTTGTTAATTTATTTCAACAAAATATATTATATTAATGGTAATATTATATTTAATACCACACATTTAAATAACACACTTGCACTGTATTACTACAAATCAGGAGATATGCTAAACGGTACAAGCAGTATCTACTTTTACTCAAAAGTTTTATGGGTACAGAATAGGCAGCTTATATAACAAAGTTAACCGACAATTCTTCATTTTTAAAGTAATAAAATATGAATGTCAACAATTTCACAGATTGGCTCATGGAATTTGGTTACGAAGAAACAGACAAATTACGTTAGTTAAATTAAGTAAAATAGAGTGAATGTTATTGTTAAGTATAGTCCATGTTAGCTGCAGCTATATTAGTAGTATAGTTGTAGCACGAATGGGTCAGCTGGGCAGAGGAAAGACCACGCTCTCACAGAAAACCAGTGTAAAATAGCACCTTAATGCAGCTATGTTTCGTATGCTGAGTGAAGAGAACCGAGAAACGAGGCATCAGGGGTGACAACGCAGCTATATTTTGATCCTTAATCAATTATAGATGTAGATGTCTATGGGCCACAGTATTCACTTACCTTCAGGTGGATTGCGTGCTCGTTTGTTACCCTTATTCTATAAAAAAATAACACAGCTTAAAACAAAATACAGGTATTTTATTAACGCTTAGAACCTTAACTAGGTCAAAGTTACATTTTATATTCCACAAAAAATATTTACTTTTATACTCGTAAACAACTTAACAGGAAATGTTTGACCCGACAACCGAGACCTCATTTTCGTGGCAATTTAACTACGTAATAGCGTCTGACAAATAGCTAGCTAATGTTATAAGCGGAGGAGCCGGGACGATGCGATGCAAGGAGGATCCAATTGCTAAGAAACGGCCCATCGATAGAGAGCTCGTTAGCACCCTAATGTAATTTCCAGCAACAGTCGTTTATGAAATTGACTGCGGAAGAGATTGGAGTTGCCCCTTGTTTACGTCGAGAGTGTCTACTTTATTTGCCAGAGGGAGTTTATACTATTGTGCAATCTAATACGTACAAAACATTGCAAGCCCGGGTTATTGTCGACATCTGTCGGCATTCGTACACATTATATGATTGCGCAAGTGCTATTAAGAGCTCAATTGAAACCTTAACAAATAAAAAAAAGAAATATTACTATTAGTAAATCATCACGAATGACTCATATATGATATTAAATTTTTTTACAAATTCTACCTCATCCGCAAGTAGTATTTCGATAATTAATAGCAAGGCAATATTGGTATCATCATTCATCATCATTACAGCCCTTCACAAGTCCACTGCTGAACATAGGCCTCCCCCAAAGAATGCCACAAAGCACGGTCCTGAGCTACCTGCATCCATCGACTTCCTGCATGTCTTACCAGGTCGTCACTCCATCTCGTGGGGGGACGCCCTACACTTCGCCTACCGGTACGAGGCTGCCACTCGAGAACCTTTATTCCCCATCGGTTGGGTTCTTCGAGCTATATGGCCGGCCCATTGCCACTTCAGCTTACTAATCCGTTGGGCTATGTCGGTTACTCTGGTTCTACTGCGGATATCCTCATTCCTAAGTATAACACGCAGAGAAACTCCGAGCGTAGCCCTCTCCATAGCTCGCTGAGCGACCTTGAGCTTCCTCATCCGGCCAGCAGTGAAGGACCACGTCTCAGTTCCGTATGTCATCACTGGCAACACGCATTGGGTGTACAGTCTCGTTTTCAAGGTTTGAGGTATACCTGACGAGAAGACGAACGCTGCCCAACCGAGTTGAATCCGTCGATTGACCTCTCGGTCGAAGTTGGACTTACCTAGTCGGACTATTTGTCCCAGGTAAACATACTCGTCAACAACTTCGAGCTTAGTGTTCCCAACAACTACCAGCATAGGTGTGACATGGACATTAAACATGATCTTAGTTTTGTCCATGTTCATCTTAAGACCTATCCGTTGGGAAACACTATTGAGGTCATTGAGCATAGTGCTTAGGTCCTCCAGCGATTCTGCCATAAGGACTATATCGTCGGCAAATCGAAGGTGAGTGATGTACTCGCCATTGATGTTGATACCGTATCCTTTCCAGTCCAGAAGCTTGAAAACGTCTTCCAATGCAGCGGTGAAGAGTTTCGGGGATATGACGTCACCCTGTCTTACACCTCTCTGCAATTGGATAGGTTTCGTACTCTGGTTCTGTACTCGGATAGTCATCGTAGCCCTACTGTACAAGCACTTCAACACTTCGATATACCGACAGTCAACTTGGCACCGCTGAAGGGACTGCAGCACTACCCAAATTTCGACGGAATCAAAGACTTTCTCATAGTCCACATACGCCAGACATAGTGGCAAATTGTACTCTTCGGACTTCTGTACAATTTGCCGAAGGGTATGTATGTGGTCTATGGTGCTAAAGCCCTTTCGGAAACCGGCTTGTTCGGGAGGCTGGAAGTCGTCAAGTCTGCGCGCAAGACGATTCGTAATGACTCTCGAAAACAGCACGTAGACGCGGCTCAGAAGGGAAATCGGTCTGTAGTTCTTCAAGAGAGCGTTGTCACCTTTCTTGAAGAACAAGACCACCGCACTTCTGCTCCACGCCTTCGGTGTAATGCCACCATGGAGGACGGAATTAAAGAGCCTCTGAAGAACTTCAAGTACCGGTTTTCCACCCGCTTTCAGAAGCTCCGCTGTAATTCCATCCTCGCCTGGGGCCTTACCGTTTTTAAGGTGCTGGAGAGCCATTCTAATCTCGCTCAGACTGACGTCCGGGATATCTTCGGAATAGTGTCGGATGAGACTCGCTCTTGGATCGTTACTCACACTTGCGTGTGGCTCCAACGATGACGTGTACAACTGCCCATAGAACCTCTCAATCTCACTCAAGATCTCAGGTGTCCCGGAAACGATGCTGCCACATTCTGTCTTCAGCTTTGACAGTAGCCTGTATGCTGTCAAATCTGTTGAAGAATGTAGCTTCATCTCCCGTCTAACAGCCATGAGATTAAGAGTGTGATCGGAGAGTTTTTGTGTTCTTCTGCGGCGGGTCTTGCAGAACTTAGCTGCGACCGCATGGAAAGTTTCCACGAGCTTGTCATTCATATCGTCCACTTCATTGCAGTCTTCTAGGCACTGAAAACGGTTTTGTAACTCGATCTGAAAGGTTTTTGGACCTTGGATTAGAGCACGAGGAGGACGGAGCGTTGACTTCATTAGACGCGACCTCTCCAACTTAACGTTTAGGTTCAGTGTGCCTCTAACCATTCGGTAATCGCCACCAGTTTTCACCCTCGCGATCACGGAGACATCACTGAACAGTTGTCGTCTGGTCGTCATAATGAAGTCAATCTCATTTTTTGTCGAACCGTCGGGGCTCGACCAGGTCCACTTCCTGTGGGGCCGCTTCTGGAACAAAGAGTTCATCATAAAGAGTCCCTCTTTCTCCATGAAGTCGGCCAGCTGCTGGCCCCTTGGGTTCCGTTGCCCTATTCCAAATTTCCCTACTTTCAGCTCACCGTTCTCTCTTGTGCCTAGTTTTGCATTAAAGTCTCCTATTAACACCGTATATTGGGTTTTGGAGGAATGCATGGCTCTAGAGATATCCTCATACTTTTCCTCCACCTCCTCATCGGGGTGTGCCGAGGTTGGTGCGTAAACCTGTATGACCTTCAGCGAATACCGTTTGGTGATTCTGAGTATAAGGTACGCAACCCTCGTTGACACACTCCCGATCTTTACAACGTTGTTAACGAGAGACTTGTGGACCATAAATCCGACACCTCCTTGGGACAGATGGTCGCCCTCCCGGTGATAGAGCAAGTTGCCGGATTCGAGGATTACCGTGTCCTCCCCCTCTCTTCGGACTTCGGATAATCCTATAATATGCCAGCGCAACTTGTCTATCTCTTCTTCCAGCTCCACGATCTTCTCGTCAGTCCTCAGGGTGCGAGCGTTGTACGTTGCCAGGTCGAGTCGTCTAAGGTGGCAACCGAACCTCCACCGGAGATTCTTAGCACCCCCTGCCCCGCCGTTACCATGGTCGCCACCGTAGCCAGGAATAGCGGGGCCGCCGGGGACTGGGGGCCGTTTCTTTGTTACTGTCATTCATGGGGGGGTATTTGCCATAGTTGCCACGCTTGGCGAGCGGGTTGGCAACCGCAGTTTTTTTATTGTTAGTTTGTTGTTATCAAGAAGATGCTGCTGCCCATCTCCTGCCTGTTTCCCTTTGTCGCCTTTTACGACACCCACGGGAGGATATGGGGTAGTGGATATTCTTGACCGCCACTACACGGCATATGTTGGTATGTGTAAATATAAATGTGAGGGTAATAGGACCACAAGAATGAAGTCCAGCCTGCATACTAAGCCTGAGATATTATTACACCTTTCTAGAAATATAACAGACTAGCTGTGCCCCGTGGTTTCACCCGCATCATCACGTTTCCGAGGTGCGTGACTTGACCTAGTTCAAGCATTTTATAACGGCTAGGGTTTAAGCGACGTTCGCGCGCCCAGCCAAGTATTGAATTATTTTAATTTTACATTATCTCTTAAACTATGCGTCCAAATAACATGGTATAAAGAACAAAGTTTATCTTCATAAAATTGTCTTGATGATGAGGTAACTTTCGTTCGTAAGGATAAATAGGCCATGCCTAATAATAACGCTCATAAATCACTTTTAAATTTTCAATATTTTTTTGTCACAAAATACCAAATTATGGCTTATGTATAAGAATATGGTATCGCCGACTTTTTTTTAGACGGAGTAAAGGTCTATATTTTTCTAGAACATTGTATTAACGTATCCCTAACGATAACACCAGCGTACGCGGATAAATCATTACGGGAGTGCTTTTCCTTCTGACTTGCTTAACAAATATCCATATTTAAGGTTAGCTGAGTAATATAACTTAATGCTAGATAGCCTATACTATTCCACATGAATCTGGCTATAATGTACAAAAATCCAATCCAAGAGTTAAAAGAAACAATATCAAAACTTACTCTTGAACTCAGTAGTACACAAAACGAATTGGAAAACACAATACTAGAAAATAATGCTCTCAATTGACAAATTAATAAATTAACTTCAGAAATAAAAATATTACGGTCATTGTGCTACACACCATTAGAAGATAATAAGGTTTGCAACAGTGCGAAAAAGAGACAGAAAAATTCCACGCGGTGTCACATCGTGAATTCCATGCCTTCAACACCAAAGAGAATATTAAAAGACGGTAGTAATATTGATATATGTATTCTACAACAAAAAATTATTGACTTGCAGCAGCAATTGGGAAAAGCAAACAAGGACATCTCTAATCTCACTAACCAAATGTCTATTCTGACACAAAAACTACAGACACCAAAACCATATAATTGTTCTGATTTTAAGAATACATTTATAAATTTTGACACAAAACAAATATACCAACCTAAAAATAGAATAATTATTTGCGGCACTCAACAATGTGTAGGCTTGGCATCTTTTATTCTACATTCAAGAGAATCAACAAAATATGAGAAATACAATGTTTTTGCGGAAACCAAACCTAACGCACTTTGCACGGAGATAACCAAGACATGCCTAAATATGACGCTATCAAAAAATGATAAATTGGTTTTATGTATGGGTGAAAATGATAACAATGTAAAAGATATATTAATTCACTTAAAAACAATATTAGAAAAATTTCACAAAAACAATATAATTGTATTAAAGGTTTTAAAAAATTATAATGTTAATGTTAATCGATTAAACAAAATTATCAAAAATATATGTAATGAATATACAAACTGTCATTTCGTGAATTGTAATTACTGTACAAAAATTGACATTTGTAAAAAAATCAATTACTTTATTGATTGTAGTGACTATGAAAATAAATACTTAAATATTTGTGAACTTAAGAAAATAATAGGGGGTAATAAACCAAGCAAAGATAGATCGAACGTTAAATCTAACCACTACAAAAGAGGTACAATCCCATTTTATTTTAAACGCAGTAACAATTTAATGACACAAAGTATTACAAACTCTATTTCGCCTGTCACAAAGATACTATCACCAAAAAAGGGTACTATACCCTATTACTTTCCCACAGTAAAAAAAGATGATTTTTTTCGAAACAAAGGCATCACTGAACTTTAAAATTCTACATCAAAATATCGCAAGTATTTTGTCAAAGAAAGATATTTTAGAGCTAACGCTAAAAGAGTTACAAGAGGTACATAATGATCCTGACGTTATATGTCTCTCCGAAACATTTTTAAAGAAAGGTGACGATAATTATGTAAAACTTAGTGACTATGAAATAGTAACTTATCATTGTAGGGACATACAAAGAGGCGGAACTTGCATTTTAGTTCGAAAGGGCTTACTATGCAAAGAGCTGTCCTTTGTAAAAGATCAGGCAGTACAAAACATATTTGAAGTATGCGGCATCGAAATTACAGCAAATAAATTAATAATAATATGTCTATATAGAACACCGCTATCAGATCCTAGCCTATTTTTAAAAAAAATAGATAACTTACTTTATTGTTTAATCACAAAGTATAATACTAAGAAGCGCATGGTTTTAGCCGGAGACATAAACATAAATACATTAAAAAAAGGAAAATTCACTTGTGAGTTACAAGAATTATGTCACAATTACAATTTAAAAATTCATATATACGTTCCTACGCGAAAATTATCTTGTATAGACCACATATTGAGTAACATTCCAAACGCCACTGCAACTATATTACCACTTCATCTCTCGGATCATAACACAGCACAAATGTTAATATTTCCAGTAAAAAACAAATTAAAATCAGCACCATCTTACAACACTTTTAGGAGAGACTATAACATGGACCATATTAATAAATTTAAAGATTGTCTACAAAACTTATCGTGGTATGAAATTTATATGGAAACTGATTTGAATAAGGCCTTTAACGTTTTTCACGAATTGATATGTCTTTTTTACAATCTATGTTTTCCAAAAATAAAACTAAAATTAAACAATTGTCACACAAGGAAAAATAAATGGATAAGTCAAGGATTAAAAAAGAGTTGTCGAACTAAACGGGTTCTTCGATACACATACTATAAGCAAAAAAGTACACGCAATAAAATGACCTATATAAACTATTCTAATATTTTAAAGAAATGTATTTATAAATCCAAACAAATTGATAATATTAAATATATAAATAATAGTAATAACAAATGCAAGGCAGCATGGAGAATTATTAAAAATGAAATTCATAATCTGAACTTTAAGGATAATATAGACACCATTAAAGTTGGAAATAACGTATTATCAAATCCCATAGAAATAGCTACTGCTTTTAATGATTATTTTATAGATACGGCCACAAATCACACCTCAACAAAACATTTGAATGTAAACTACGATTTAAGTAGAAACTCAAAAGTGAATTCAATGTACTTAAAACCTATGACAGAAAGTGAAGTAAAAATGGAAATATTATCATTAAACAATACAAACTCAGAGGGATATGACGAAATTAACACGAAAATTTTAAAATCATGCGCTGACAATTTATCCAAAATTTTGACACATCTTATTAATTTATCATTCTCATCAGCAAAATTCCCAGAAGCACTAAAGTTTTCAATCATAAAACCTTTATTTAAAAAAGGGAGAAAGGATGATATTCAAAATTATCGTCCAATCACCTTGATACCTATTTTGGCCAAAATTTTTGAAAAATGTATGTATAAAAGAATAGTTGATTACTGTGATAAATACCAGATAATTAAAAGCGAACAATACGGGTTTCAAAAACACAAATCGACCTCACTTGCCATGTTTTCTTTAGTAAAAACAATACTTAGTTACATAAACTATAGACAATTGACAACAGGATTATTCTTTGACCTCTCAAAGGCCTTTGATTTTGTTGCACATGATATATTATTGCAAAAATTAGAGACAGTAGGGATCAGAGGACTAGTACTTCAGTGGTTATCGTCATACTTAAATGGTAGACAACAATGTGTTATCATTGATAAAATAGATAAAAACAATAACTTGACATCTTATTCATCTGGATATAAATATAATAAATTCGGTGTTCCGCAAGGAAGTATATTAGGACCGATTCTTTTCCTATTATATATTAATGACATTGTTGACATCACGAATCATAAATGTATTCTATACGCTGATGACATTTCAATTATTGTGACATGTAATAAAAATAATAATACAATTAGAAATCATGAAGATGACATTAATAATACAATTGACACATTAATAGAATGGCTTGACATAAATAATTTGAAAATTAATCTAGATAAATCCCACTACATACAATTTAATAAATCTATCAATTCCAATCATAATATGAAATTTAATATACCAAAACTAAAAGAAGCTACATGTACAAAATTTCTGGGAATAACGTTAGATGAAAATATAAACTGGAAAGAACAAATTGATAACGTATGCAGTAGAATTAATAAGTTTGTATATGTCCTTAAACAAGTCAAAAACATTACAAATATTAAAACAGCAATTGCAACTTACCACGCATACGTAGAGTCTATTTTACGCTATGGACTTATTATATGGGGTAATGGTACTGACCGAAATAGAGCATTCGTTGCCCAAAAAAAATGTATTCGTGCAATATGCGGAATATCACCAAGAGAATCCTGTAGACCGCTATTTAAAAGACTTGGTATATTACCCCTCCCGTCACTATACATTTATGAAACTGGCTTGTTCGTTTTTAAAAATAAGTCATTATTTGTTAAAGCAAGTGATATATATCCTCGAAACCGACGTGACCCAGACAAACTTGTCCTAGATGTTATTCCTAGGCTCGTTAAATATAACAAAAGCTGCCTTAATATGTGTGTAAAAATATATAATAAAATACCTAAAGAATTTAAATTATTAAGTGAAAGACTATATAAGAAACATTTGTATGATTGGTTAAAAATTGAATGCATTTACGACTTAAAAGATTTTTTAGATTTAGATTTAGATTTTAGAAATAATTATTAATATTGTATAAACATTTTAAAATTATAATTTGCATGCTATTATTAGCGAAACACGACTGCACTATATAAATTGTAACATCTTTTTATACCGTGATTCTTGCAAATAAAGATTTATGATTTATGATTTATGAAAAATAATTTTTCAAATCGGAATGGTAGTTCCAGAGATTAGCGTGTTTAAACAAACAAAAAAACAAAAAACTCTTCCGCTTTATTATATTAGTATAGATGTCGAACCTACACTCCCATGGGGATATTGATTTCCGATCAGAGGCAAGGTCCTTTTGAGCGACATGCAAGGTCCTGGAGATCGTTTAAAGTCGAAAAATCTGTCTAAAAATTCATAGATACATCACGAGAAATAGTTTTAAATGATTACTTGGTTAAGATCTGCATAAAAATAAAATGTAAACAGTTGCCTACGTACCGATAAAGCCGTCGCGTCGCAAAGTCACCTCCTCACCAAGAACGAGGAAAATCAGCATTTAAAACTGCTGTTAATTGTTTCGTTAGAGCCGGCAATATTGAATACTGTGTGCGTAAAAATTCACGGCGAAAGCTAATGCTGGGTTTCAGTAATTCAAAAACGCTTAGTTTTCTTTTACGAGCCGTTTAACTGTAAATGAAGTGCGTGAAAACTTCTTAATTAAAACAAAATACCAGTTCATTTATTCATAAACCGTCTAACATTTTAAGTCATCCTAAGTCGTTGATTGAATAGTTTCTAATGTAAACTGTTTTTAAATGCACTTCGTAAGTAATAAAAGCGAATCGTTACGGAGAACGAAACGTATCTTGAGTATAACAAGCGGGCGTTAGCCACTGAGCTACCACGACTCACGGCTGTTAGTTGGTTTATTCTTGTACTTGTATTAAAAACTTAAAAAAACTGCCTAGTTGGTGGAGTGGTCGTAAACACAGTTTTTTTTTTACAGAATAAGGGTGACAAACGAGCACACAGTCCACCTGATGGTAAGTGGTTACTGTGGCCCATAGACATCTACATCTATCTTCGTTTGCGAATAAAAATGCAGATGCGTTGTCAGCCGTGAGGACTAGGATATAATGCCTCTTTTCCAGTAAAATGGGTCTCCGGTTCTCTACACTCACCATACGAAACACAGCAAGCAGCATTAAGCTGCTATTTTACGCTGATATTCTGTGAGAGCGTGGTCCTTCCCCGGTCGAGCCGACCCATTCGTGCTACAACTATACTATTAATATAGCTGCAGCAAGGCTCTACCACGTAAACGGTTGCTGCGATTGCAAGATTTAGTTGATATTGATTTCGCGGATTTGCAGTGTTCGCAAGTTCCCAATAATCGATTATGGGTTTATTGACATCGATGTTTCAATATTTGACATGTGGCAACATCGATGTTTTCATTTTTGACATCGATGATCATCGATCATCCCTAGTATTTAGTTGATAGGTAATTCCTGGCAAGCGCATCATGATGTCCTGGGTTCGAATCCCGGGTCGGGCCAAAATCAGTTATTTGGTTTTTCTGTCTAGAAAAGAAAAGAGTGCACTTGTGCTTTCGCATACACTCGGGCACTTTAGTCCTACCCTGCGCAGATAGCTAGTATTCGTTGAGACTGGCCGCAGCAACCACTCGGTCTGGAGGACATTAATTATTATTATATTAAAAACTAATTCCTGTAGCTATATATACATATACTGTTGCCCTAAAATTGGCCTTTATTTATTTGTTTTATTTATCTGTGAATGAATTTGAATCGTATTCTAATGGTGTTTAAAGTTTAAATACTATGCACAGTATCCGTGCCCTCGTTGCGATCAACAGGTGTCTAATTAGTGATTCCGGCCCGGGCAGCGGCCGCTTCGCAACATCTTCATTCTGAGAATTGAAACATTAAACAAACTAGTCACGGCTCCAGAGGAAATACAATTCAAAGGCGCCGTTCTTCTACTCATACATCAAACAGAACGGGAACATAAATCATAGTTATTTGAATGTCCTGCAAATGATTCGGAAAAGTAGAAAATTGAGATGGGACGTGAAATGTTTGGAAGGCGCTGAAAATTCTTGTTGTTGACAGTTTTTGGCCAATTTAACTAAGGATAAAGTATAACGAAAGCTAAATTTTTTGCTATGTAAGCTATTAAATAATATATTATTTAACAGCGATTTCTGAATTAGTCTATTTTTTTATATAATAGGGTGACAACCGAGCACATAGTCCACCTGATAGTCAGTGGTGGTGGACATAGACATCTACATCTATCCTCGTTTGTGAATCAAAATGCAGATGCGTTGTTACCCGTGAGGACTAAGTTGGAATGCCTCTTTTCCAGTAAAAAGGGTCTCCGGTTCTCTACACTCACCACACGACACACAGCAGTGTTAAGCTGCTATTTTACGCTGGTATTCTGTGATTTCTTCCTCTATTATAAATCAAAAAGCTGAAGCAGTTTTTGATATCCGTTTAGTTGGCCCAAAAATTAAGTGTTGTGTTATGTTATTTGTACAGCCAAGGAGGAGGTTAAATTACACTTTGATTCTGACATAATATAACAAGATATACTGGCTTAAGCACTCACTTAAAGTAGGCTAATGACATCAGTATATTATGACTAACAACACTACAATTATTCTATTCTATTAATTTTTGAACGTCGTGTAAACGATTCGGAAAAGTAGAAAATCAGGTAATTTAAATTTTATAATTCTAATCTATGAGAGAGTAGAGCAAATTAACGTTTACATAAAGACAAACTTTAAAAAAGGCTGGTATATGGGTGTTTCATAAAACACCGCTGGTTTTCACAACAACGCGGCACTTTTCACGAGGAGGTTCCCCGCGAGTGATAAATATTAAAATATGCACCGCCACGTGTCGCGGACTTGGAGTACCGCGAGGGTGTGATACCGCGCTACACAGGTGCATACCGAGCGGCAGCGAAGTAGTTGTCTTCCATATTTATAGCTTCATAAGCACGCCGTTTAAGTTTCGCAGCGCAGGGACGACCAAAGAAAAATGCATTCTCGCATTTTCTCGCAACGCTGTTAAAGTCTATTGAGAATATTGCGGATTCCGCTAATGGCTAAATAACTATGTCAAATGTGCATTCTAGTTTTATGTCAAAGGTCCATTACTCCGCTTATCAATACACCTGCAATGCTTGACACGATTTCCTTCTACGTTCTGCATCGGATTCAATTGCAAAGTGCATGAAACTTAGCCGATTAAGGAGTATTTTCAGGTGCTTGAACAAAAGCCAGTGCATAACCTAATCTTTAAAACATTAGCAAAATTGAACATACACTCATAGCTGTGAAACATAAACCTCTCCCAAAGATTGCCTCATAGTGAAGGATTTTATGACCTCTGCAATTTTTTTAATTTAATTTCTTATACGGAAGATGCTGCTACCCATTTCATGTTTCCGTTTCTCATTGTCGTCTGTTATGACACCCGATACGATATATGATAGTGGGAATTCTTACTCTGCTACTAGGGTAATTGAATTATATTCTTATTTAATTTAATTTAGATTTTCTTCATGTGTTCTTGGCACGAGACCAGAGGAATGTACAAACAGAAATTGAATTTAATCGCAAGTGAACGTGAAACGTGAGTACACTCTTGTGTTCTGATCTGCCACAATGAACCCCTCAATCATTACGTAGAGACATGCTGCAGCTACATTACGGTTATAACACAAATAAGTCAGCTCGACCGGGTAAGGACTACGCTCTTACAGAAATGCTACTGTGTTTCGTATAGTGAGTATATAGAACTGGAGGGCCTTTATACTAGAAAGGCGGCATTCTATCTTACTCGTATACCTTAGAGGTTACAACGCATCAGGATTTTTATTTTTATCGAAAATAAATGTAGATTTCTATGAGCCACAGTATCCAATTCACATCGGGTGCTCGTTTTTCAACCATATTCTGTAAAAAAAGTAGCGCTATCGAGTCCATCGAGCCGATTCAATCCCAAGTCCAGCAGTTAGCGAGTCGCACATCGCTCCCCGGGGGCAGTTGGTATGACTCGGGACACAATTAAGGCCCGTATTTTGAATTTTATAAACCTTAATAAATCTAACCCGCCTTTAATTTTGTCACATATCGTAAAACATTAAAAGGTCAATTTTTATATTACGGTCGACATTACACAGCTTGATTTTATTTATTGGTTCCTATAATTAATCCATAATTTTATTTGTTTCAGGCACTTTAACGCGAAGTGTAATTACGGTAAGATATTATAAGGAATGAATAATGTAATAAGTTTTATTACAGAAAATAAGTAGCAAGTTAATAATGTTATATTCAATCTCATAGATTTTCTCATAAGGGAGATATTTGACATAGTTGCCACACTTAGCAGGCCGGTTGACAACATCAGTTTTTTTTTCTAGTTACAATTAGGAAGACGCTGCTGCCCATCTCATTTGGCAAATCTTACGACGTTCAAACATTAAACTATTAAACTCACGTATTATTGAGTTCCATGTTTGTATTTTTTCGATATCTGCAATTTAATTCCTTATCGAGGAAAGATGTGCGTTTTTATAGGCCACAGTATTCACTTACAATCAGGCGGATTCTATGATTCTTTGTAATTTAAAAATATTAGTTTGTTGTTTGTAATAATTGTGCTAATTATTTTTAGCACATATTTTTTATAATCATAAAGATACATAGATTAAAGAACACCAGTAGTGTCAACCGTTATGACGCGACCAACTGGAGCTTGTCATATTATGTTGTTTGAGACGCTCTTAACAAAAGCTGCTCGCAGCCGCCTTCGAGCGATGCTTGTTCTCCCTCTCTCTCTAGTCTAGGCTCTCTAGTCTGCAATTATAACGGGAAGCAGAGCGTTAGTATGCGCTCAATAGGTGTTTGAGCACGTGCTTTGTGTATATCAGTGAGCACACCGCTATTTTATATCAAACAGATTCGTGTTTATGCTTAGGAAAATTAAATAAAAAACAACAACCAGGCAGATTTTAATATACAACATTGTATAGGTACTTAGCTACCAGCTGTTGTAGCGTGCAGACAAGATTACACAAGCGATTCATCGCAAGCAATGAATCTGTGTTCTAGCGTACGCGGGTTCTAATTAGTTTTCAATATCTTTTATTTATTAAGCTTTTTTTTTGTTAACTTGTGTTTTAGTAACGTTTTCAATAAACTGTAGATTGAGCATCCATTTATGGGGTCTTTGTTTTCTTAATAATACCTACTATACGCTTCCTAAGCACCGTCTTCTAAATCATCATCATTCTCTAAACCATTTCCCATTATCTGGGGTCGGCGCAGTAAATCTTTTTGTTCCATTCCTCACTATCAGCCGTCATTTCCATACTTACTCCTTTCATTCTCATATCACTCTTCACACAATCGATCCATCTTTTATTCGGCCTTCCTCTGCCCGTGTGTCCCTCCACATTCATATTCAACACTCGTTTTGTGACATGACTTTCATTCCTCCGCATCACATGCCCAAACCATGCCAATCTACTTCCTCTCACCTTTTCTACCACTGGCGCTACTTTCAGGCTTCCTCTTATATACTCATTCCTTATCTTATCCATCCTTGTCACACCACACATCCATCGTAACATTCTCATTTCATTCGCATGCAGTCTATTTTCATCCTTCTTCTTGACGGCCCAGCATTCACTTCCATACATGACGACAGGTCGGATGATCGATTTGTAAATTTTCCCCTTCAGCCTTATTGGCATTCGGGGATCGCACGTTGTGGCTGTGACCTGTCGCCATTTCATCCACCCTGCGTTAATCCTATGCTGCACAGCTCTATCTATTCCGCCGTCGCCTTGAATGAGGGAACCGAGGTACTTGACATCTTAATCTCACCGTCTTCTAAATATCAACTACATTTAAAAAACTGCGGGTGTCAACTCGTCTGAGCTAGCTAAGCGTGGCAATATTTTTCATACAATAAGGTTGACAATAGACATGGAACGAGTAGTGATTCGCCGAGTACTCGGCCACTGGGTACTCGGCCTAGATTGGGCCGAGTACTCTGCCGAATACTCGGTTTTAAAGAAAACGCGGTAGCGGGCGGCATGCGGTTATTTCTCTTACAAACTAGACCCAAATAGGGTCGAAAAACTAGTGTTTTTTCATTACAATATACCTCTTTTTAAAATTTTAAATATTAGTAATAATAATTTCTATTATAGATTTTTAAGTATGTTCTAAATATTTCTGCTGCTTCTCATGTTCCTGATGTTTTAATGTATCTAATATAACAATAATAAAAACTGGCTTTTTGTCTTTATTTTTCTCTGGAATACAATTAAGGCCGAGTAATCGGTACTCGGCCGTTAATACTCGGTGCTCGGCCGAACCCTGAAAAAAGGCCGAATCCGCCGAGTACCGAATCCAAACCGAGTACTCGTCCCATGTCTAGTTGACTCACTTGGAAGTTGAGTCACTTGGAAGGAAAGGCCAAATTGGCCTCTAAAAAGCTTGGCGTGCTCAGCAGAGCGAGACAGTATTTCATGCCGGCACATCGCTTGCAACTTTACAAAGCGCAAGTTCGGCCCCACATGGAATACTGTTCTCATCTCTGGGCCGGGGCACCCCAGTGCCAGCTCCTTCCACTTGACCGCATCCAGCGCAGAGCGGTTCGAATCGTCGACGACCGAGTTCTTTCTGATCGGCTCGATACACTGGCACTGCGTAGAGATGTTGCATCTCTTTGCGTATTTTATCGCATCTATCACGAGGAGTGCTCTGAGGAATTGTTCGGACTAATTCCAGCCGCTCAATTTCACCATCGCACATCGCGACAAAACTCGCGTTACCATCCATACCATCTGGATGATTGGCGGTCTACCACTGTGCGATTTAGAAGAAGTTTTCTCCCTCGCACAACTTCTTTGTGGAATGAATTACCACCAGCGAATTTTCCGGACCGATATGACTTAGGGACCTTCAAGAAAAGAGATTACACCTTTCTAAAAGGCCGGCAACGCATCTGCAATTCCCCTGGTGTTGCAGTTGTTCATGGGCGGCGGTAGTCACTTACCATCAGGTGAGCCGCATGCTCGTTTGCCCCCTCTTCTATAAAAAAAAATCACGATTTAAATCGCTTGATTTTGATGAAAAAAATCATTGATTTAAATCAACATGTATAAATTAATGTAATAACCAGTATTAATTATTATCTCTTAATCTGTCTCATACATATGTATTCATAAACTTTTAATCCTACTATGTCAAAAAGTGTTACCAACTCGTGAACTTCAAAATATACAACAAAATCAATAATTAAAAAAAAGTCATGATTTTATTTTTAAAAAATGATTTGATTAAAATTAAAAAAATCATGATTTTTTTCTATCCCTGGTAACAGTAGCTTAGTATATGCAATGATTATTTCTTATCAAATATATGTACTACACATTAAATTAAAATTATTTTACGGATTTTATCGCGTTTAATTTTAACTTTTTTTCCCCAACGTTTCGGGTATTTTACAGAACCCTTGGTATGGGGGGACTGAGATGTTTGAAGTCCTGATTTCATAGTTAGCGCGACTAACTTTAGTTTTTAACCGACTTCAAAAAAGGAGGAGGTACTCAATTAGACTGCATTTCTATTTATGTGTGGTACCTCAGAACTTTTTCTGGGTGAACGGATTTTGATGATTCTTTTTTATTTGAAAGCTGGTGCTTCTCATGTGGTCCCATATAAATTAGATCAAGTCCTGATTAGTAGTTTTTGACATATCCTTGATGCGTATTTAATTTACTTTGACTACATTACAATTTTTAATTTTACCACTTGTTGAATATAATTTTCCTATCTACGCAGAACTCATACGAATCAACTACTCGTTGATAGGTTCTTAATCCGTCTGGGTACTGAGTAGCTGCCCTCGTATCTATTAATATCACTAAACCAATAGCATTAAAATATTTCAGATATTACATTTCAATCCTCAGAGATTTGTTATTTATGTGCTGCAGTGGCCACTAACCGTCAAGGGAACTATTAAACATCACTGTGTTTTTTTTATATCAGTCGATCAGGTATAGACTAAAAGATTAGAATATAATATATTTATTTTCTCTTTACAAACAGATATAATAATGATTTAATTAAATAAAAGTAATTAATGATGATAAACTGGTCACACTATAAACGTAATTAACCCTAGTTTGAGTGAGACTGGTGCCCAATAAAGTTATTCAATACCTAATATATGTGCTGCAGGTCTCCAGATCCTCTTGAATTGTACCTCTTTAAATTACACGTTAGTAAAATATACTGAAGAGATCATCGAGTTTATATTTTTATCACTTTATTTAACTTCGATTGTGTAAAGCTTTCAGAGTTCCTACATCACATAGATGTACATTAAGGAAATTTTCGCTAATGTATTTGCGGCGAGATGTTCTAGCGCTTTGAGCTGTGCGGTCGCTTCGCAAAGCCACTTTATTTCCTTTACGGATGAAATGGCAACTTGGTACTTGCAAATTTATTGCCACGGCGCTATCTTATTCATATAAGTAAGTCACTAGTTGTTAATTGCTTATTTTTAAGACGGAAAAATGTTTTACTAATGTCTTCTAATCGGTCATACGAAATATAGTAGGTATGGTTAAAATAAAATAAAATATTTAGAAGTCTTCTCCTACACCGAAAAGTTGTTAATGAGCATTGCAGCTCTATACTTCTGCATTCTATTTTTTATATGAGAGAGAGTAAACGAGCATACGGCTCACCTGATTGTAAATGACTATCGCCGCCCATTAGCAACTGCAACACCAGGGGAATTGCAGATGCGTTGCCGGTCTTTTAAAAAAGAGTAGGTTTTTTTCTTGAGGGTTCCTAAGTGGTGAGTGTAGAGTACCGGTGACTTCTTTACTGGTAACGAGACACTCGATCTTAGTAGACAACGAATTTGCATTTTAATTCTTCATCAATAATGGTTATTATTACATAAATTACCTCAAGTACTCGCTTGGTACTATTAATTTAAAAAAAAATCTCTCGAGCACAGTTTTCCCTCTACAGGACGACTTAAATTTTCATCACCCATAATGTTTTTTTTTCAACAAATTTTTTGAAACAATAATGGTTCAACAAATAAACAGCATAACTAGAATGGAGTAGGATATAAACTGTGGCTATGATGATAACGGTGACATTTTATTAAACAAATATCTTTTGTGCAGAAGGATACCCTTCGAAGATAGTTACCGTAGAATTTAATTAAAAACTACAAATTTGTACTCAGTACGTCTGCCTGCAAACTAAGAAAATATAAATAATTATTTTTAATAAATTTTATATAAAAATGACTAAATTTAGTCAAGCTAATTTTTTTAAAATTATGTATTATTTTTTTATTATAATACTTTTTTTCATATTCTTTCATTGTCATGGTCACTGGTCAGACTTACGTCTTCAAGTTTTGCGGTATGGGCGATTAGAAGACCTATTGAAGCTTTCCGAATACTGCCCAGCCAAACTGAATCCGCCTATCGGCTTCTTTCTCGAACTTGTTTCTATCTAACTGCACTATCTGGCCGCGGTACATATACTGTTGAACAAATTCAAGAATCTCCCCATTAAAGATAATCGAATCTGGTACGACGTTATCGTTAAAGATGACTTTCCTCTCACTTCAATTCATACGGACGGCGTATGAATTTAAGTAAGACGAAAGTCATGTTACGAAGAGTTGTGACGAAAGACACGTTGAGAGGAATCATTTAGGCTGCTTAGCTTGTCTTGTAGTTCCTGCAGCGATTCTGCCATGGGGGCCGTTCAAGCATTTCGTAAGCAGAATTAATCTAAGTGCGAATTTATACCACTACCTCGGCAGTGAGGGAAAACATCGTGAGAAAACCTGCACATTCAGAATATGTGTCACCATGATCCAATTTGTCTGGTTTCCCTGTCTGAGGGTTACGAAGGTGAAATGCCAATCGCTTAAATGTAATAACCAGACTTACCAAATCCTGGATCATGATCGTACCATGGTTGCCATATGTGTTCAAAACAAAATCGATTAAACTTTGCAGAAAATCCGAAAAATAAATTGCTGTCGTAAGCAACATCCAGTTCCCCCCATCCCACATGTTATCAAACAAAAGCAAATCAAAGCCCCGACACCTCCGCTCCTCTTCAGTGCTTACGAAATACTTGAATAGCCCCATGACGACGATATCATCGGCAAAGCGTAAGTGAGAGATGTATTCGCCATTTATATTAATGTCACGTCAATTCCAATTTAGCGTCCAGTTCCAGTGCATTTGTGAACACCGTTGGGGATATTGAGTCCCGTTGTCTCACTCCACGATGCAACTGGATAGTTTTTGTAAGAACACCCTGTACTTGGACGGACATTGAGCTTGTGGTGTTTAAAAGTCTCATGACATATATGTATCGCCAGTCAATCTGGAAACGCTGCAAGGAATTCATAACAGCCCAAGTTTCGATAGGGTCAAAGGCTTTCTCATAGCCCACAAAGGCCATACAAAGAGGCTGATTATACTCATTCGTTTTAGATAGAGATCTTTTGGCAATGGCTGTCCGCCCATTTAAAGAACTCTATTGTAACTCATCTCCTGGGGCTTTTCCATTAATGAATGAAGAATGAAGTTTAGCTAGAAATATTTATACGATATTGAGATTGTTATATTCCTTAGTCTACTCAAAGTAATGAAAATATTAACTTTTAATTACCTTATAATAATCTGAGGTAAATATTTCGAAGGTATGATGTGAAGCTTGCCAACACGCATTGGGGCAGGGCGGCTGACACCTTGCCCTAAAACCCTCTAAGAAATAAGGGGAGGCCTGTGCCGAACAGTGGGACGTATATAGAGTGTAACTTTAACTTTTTACGTGGTAGAGCCATGCTGCAGCTATATTAGTAGTATAGTTGTAGCACGAATGGGTCGCCTCGACCGGGGAAGGACCACGCTCTCACAGAATACTAGTGTAAAATAGCAGCTAAACACTGCTGTGTTTTGTATGGTGAATGTAGAGAACCGGAGACCCTTTTACTGGAAAAGAGGCATTCCATCTTAATCCTCACGGGTGACAACGCATCTGCATTTTGATTCGTAATCGAGGATAGATGTGGATGTCTATGAGTCACAGCAACCACTTACAATCAGGTGGACTGTGTGCTCGTTTGTCACCCTATCCTGTAAAAAAACTTTTTTTTTAATCTGCAGGGTTTAATTCTTCTGTATACTATGTCCGGTGGTTGATGCTAATTTCGGAATGTAAAATTATTTTAATATTTTTAATTACTAGAAGCCACCATTAAGTTATTATTAAAAATATTTTTTACAATATACATTTTAATATTTAAACTTATTATCTAACAAAGTACAAAAGAACCCAAGAATCAAGTTTTAACATAGCTCTTACAAAATATTTGTCGCCGGTGTGTAATAAAAGAAATATTTAAATATACGAACTAATTCCTATCAGCTTTGATCTCCTCAAAGTATAAAATCAACAAAGTGGAAACAAACATAAAAATATCTTTCATAAAGTACGGACAGCTAGCCGAAAAGGAGAAGCATCTTGACCTTCAAAGAAATGACTTTACTTGTGCCCGACAAAAATATTTGTTTGTGGATCGCAGACGAGCTGCGTTCGAATAGATCGTTACTGTAAAACAATAACAAGCTCACTGTGAAATGTAAATGTAGGAAACTCTTTATTTAGAAATAAAAATAAAATTTACTCACAGTGCTACGACATTCTTTAATCATTTCTTGTTGTTTCCGAAATATTTTCTTATTTTAGAGATTCTTCTAGGGCAAAAGAACGTTTGAAATGTTAATATTTTTTCACTTATATTTTTCTTTGGTTTATCTGCACACAACTATACATATAAGATACTAAAATATCATCATATATTTTGCCATTTCAGTAATATTTCTTGAATAATTACATCAGTGGAATAGAATACTTTTTATTCAACAAAGATTACAAGAATACTTGAAATTTGAGTAATTTATGCGTTTTGTAAAAACCCTCTTTCCTGACATGAATCAGCTAAAAACTCAGCGGGACTTATTTTAGTATGGAGTACAGAAAAACAAACTAAGTTCGAATGTTCCTGTTATGATCGCCATTGTATGTCACAGTTAACTCAGTGTACTTCAGCTTTTATTTATTTTCAACTAGCGATCTGCCCTGGCTTAGCACGTATGATTTGTGGATCTCTATAACAACGCCACCTATCAGCTCCAATTGTGAATCTAAACCATTCACTAATCAACTCAATTATACGCAAAAAATCTCATCAAAATCGATCCAGCCGTTTAAGAGGAGTATAGTAACATACACACGGACAGAAGAATTATATAATATACTAGCTGTTCCCCGCGACTTCGTCCGCGTGTTATTTGGGGTTTTAATTTTTTTTTGCGCTGAACCCTAATTCTTTTTCTAAAATAAAAGTAGCCTAAGTTATTACTTATGATATCAGCTATCTGCCTGTGAAAATCCCGTCAAAATCAGTCCAGCCGTTTCGGAGATTAGCCGGAACAAACAAACAGACAGACAGACAAAAACTTTAAAAATTGTATTTCTGATATTAGCACCGTATATACTTTCATATGCGTTTAGTAAAAAGCTGTAATTTTGACATTAAAAACAGACACTTCAATTTTATTTATTTGTATAGATAATATGCGTGTATTTTTTTTTATAGAATAAGGATGACAAACGAGCACACAGTCCACCTGATTGGTAAGTGGATGCTGTGGACCATAGACACCTACATCTATCTTCGTTTGCGAATTAATATGGAGAAGCGTTGTCACCCGTGAGGAATGATGTACATTTCTGTAGCTATTATTTAAGGAATTTATATGGAGCTTGGCGGCCGTTTAGATCTCAATCCTTTCATCCACTCATAAATATAAATACATCAGAATATATTTCAACATAATTAAAACTTTGGTTTTAAGCACACCGTGAATTATATTTTTTATCATTACGCATATCACGTCTAGTGTTGTGGGCTTGTTCAATCCACAACATAATTTCCGTGGCGCCATACCTGACGACAGGAAATCGGATTATTTTTCTTATTCTGCTGAGCGTCGACCCGCGGCATACCTGCCACTAAATTTCCTTTCACGTCGCACTAAATCATTCAAATTTATTTTCCTCAAGGGAATTAGATAAATAAGTCATATAAATAGACATGTAATCATCAGCCTTAATAGTGCTGGATCAATCTGGATTATGCTAGACGTGACTGATCCATACGCGACGGAATGCGCCGCGGGTATGCGCCGCGCGTCTGCGCCGCTGAGCGCGCGGCGCTCATGCGCTGTGTTTTTAGTGCGGGCACAACGTTGCATTAAAATCGATAATCTTAGGGGAATATTATTGTGTTCAGTTCTGTGATCACATAAACATAACATGGATGAGTTGTCTTACGGCCGTCCAAACAGGTGGCGACGGCCCCCGGCTCTGACGGCTAACTCGTATCGTTCGATTTTCCAGGCGGTGAGAACCGCCCAGGGACGAGGGTGTACGGTGTGTACGCGGTAGAGGAGTGTGCGGCGCGCCCGTCCGCGGACTCGCTGCGTCCCATCTGTTGTTGTTCTAACCGTGTTTGTGGCATTAGAAGATTGTGTAGTGTTTAAGTTTGACTGGCTGGTGACATTTCGGTCGTCGGAATCTAGCGGAACAGAGGGTTCGAATAGAACGTTGCGGGGCCTCCGTAGTGTTTGTACTACATTCGGAGTCGGAGCATAGGTGGCTGCGTTTACTACTAGCGGGCTGGGATGTCTCTCAGCCCTCTTGAAATAGCACCGAGATATATTGTTGAAATATTCAGAGATCGTCGGAAGTTGACAGTCTCTATGTAAGTCAGAGTTTCGCTGTTAACACCGAGCACCGAGAATGAATCTATTTTGGACGATTTGGAGGTCATACAAATGACTATGGTTTGCTTGCGCGAAAACTACGCTTGCGTAAGACATGGTAGGTCTTACGCACACTTTGTAAAAATGAAGCTGGTGTCTTAAGGACACATAGCTCTTTCTGTTAACTAGCGGGTGGAGACGACTAGTGAAAAAATTTTGCACGATTGCGGAAATTGCGAATGTGTTTCGCGAATGTTATACCGTGCTCGAATATGACTCCTAGATATTTGGCCGTTAATTGCCAGGGGATCTGGCGAACGTACAGGGTGATCGTACCTATCGCTTTTTGGGGTTTTTGTATGTACGATTGTAAGAGGGGAGCCTTTGAAAGTGTAATGCTACACTTTTCTCAGGATTCACTTCGATTCTCCATAAGCGGAAACAATTGCCAAAGCGATTGACAGCAGTTTGGAGCAACTCGGTGAGGATTATTTTATTATGATGGGTGACAAAAAGTGCCGTTTCATCGGCGAAAAGAGCAGTATTCACTACTGGGTCCTTCGGGATGTTACTCGTGAAGAGTGTAAAGAGAAGTGGGGAGAGGACAGAGCCCTGTGGGACTCCAGCTTTGAGGGGACGCTGAATAAAGCGAGTATCCTCTATTCCATAGCGAAAGTAGTCCATGGCCTTCCTTGCTAATTTCCATTGGCAAGGAAGGCTCTGATGATGTGGGTGAGCCTATCTGGTACATTGAGTTTGTACAGCTTGTAAATCAAGCCGTCGTGCCAGACTTTTTCAAATGCTTTTGTGACGTTGAAGAAGAGGGCACCGGTTATAATGATTCTGCGACTTGTTTGAGGGAGGTTGAATCATTTCAGAATTATTCTATGAGGCGATATGATTGGTCGGTGCATGAGTATTCGGGTCTGAAGCCGAACTGCTCGTCTAAAAGAAGTTTGTTGGTGGAGAAGTGTTTAAGAATGCGATTCAATACGAGTCGCTCGTAATCTTTTCCCAGTATGCTAGAGAGACTAATTGGTCTATTACTAGAGGCTAAATTGCGCGGTTTTGGGATTCCTATTACGCCTGCCTCTTTCCGTGCACCCGGGAAGGAGTAGCTGGTAAAAAAGGCATTGAACATGCTTGGAGGCGGCCCGAAGGGAGATTTAAGTACCCTGTTGCTAATGTCATCGGGGCCTGGGGCTGTCTATCTCACGAGAACGTACGTCACTATATCTAGGGGCTGGAGCTATATTTTTTATAGAATAGGGGTAAAAAACAGCACACAATCCACCTGATTGTAAATGGATGCTGTGGCCCATAGATATTTACTTACATCTATCCTCGATCAAGAATCAAAATTCAGATGCAACCACTAAGGATTAAGATGGAGTGCCTCATTTCCAGTAGTATCGGTCTCCAGTTCTCTAAACTGGTAGAGTGTGATGTTTCCCTGGTCGAACCGACCCGTTTATGCTACAATCATAATATAGCTGCAGCATAATATGCAACCTCAATATGGCTCTTCCACGTATAAAATGACCAATATGTTGATATGAGCGGCAAACTGTCACTTCAGCTTACTGATCCATTTGGCGATTTGGTTGGAAAGTTTGTTACTCATAGACATATCTAATATCGACAGTGAAAATATTTGATACTGTAGGTAACTATCTCGTGTATACATATATATTATATATGTCTTGCATGCAGCAACACAAGCATAAAATAGGCCCGTCCGCCCAAGCATAGCGTTTGCAGATACTACGAGTACTTTAAAGGGGCAAAGACAAATTTTTAAAGGTTTGTTGCAACAAAATTTGTTGTAAGATCACATCTTGGTAAATAGACCTTTAAGGCATTATTTTATTTATACATGTTTGCTCTCTGTTCCGAGTTCGACGAACTTCTAATTAGTGACTTGGAGTTAACAAAGGCTTATAGCCTGCGGCGCTTTAAGTCCAGACAAGTCGCCGCTTTATGCCGTCTCCACTCTAAGAACAAATAAAAATCACAAGTCATGTCTCACGACAAACTTTCTTCAAAAAAGCAGTTTGTACCAATTTGAATAAAATATCACAGACCTAAACCAATAAAATTTATTTGTTTTAATGATTTTTAATTCATGCGCTGCTATTAAATACAACTAATTTTACGAATTCCACCCCGATTAGATTTAACCTATTTTTAATTTCCAATTTTCCTTACGGG
The DNA here is from genome assembly GCA_963668995.1 of Parnassius mnemosyne. NCBI lineage: Eukaryota > Metazoa > Arthropoda > Insecta > Lepidoptera > Papilionidae > Parnassius > Parnassius mnemosyne. The sequence goes on along the minus strand of CAVLGL010000001.1, from coordinate 3,761,211 downwards.
CTTTCATAAAAAAGTTCTACTTCTCGCTGAAGAAGGTCTGCAAGTTTTTATCATGCTTCAAGTGTGATATCACTCTATAGTGTTTACCTATATTCACATACAAGTTGCAGAAGTGTACAAGTTTGATTGTGAATTTACTCTCTATTACAAAGTACATTATATGGTTAACGCGAAACACTGACGCTTGAGAAAGTCTGCTGTCTGTGAAAACCGATTCCAACAAATTCTGGTTATTTATATCAATTTTTATTATACTATTTCTTACGACGAAGAGACCCATGGTCCAGCAGTAGACTATTTCGATATTAATATTAAGATTATTGCATGGTAATTTTAGTGATAAACTACTCAATAATTACTCAGATATATTAATAAATAATAATAAGCTAAATTATTATTAGTCATTGAATAATCTGTAGGAGATGGTATTACAACATTATTATCAAAAGTTAAAATATTAGATTTAAGTTAAGCTATAATAACAAAATCGAGAAGTTGAGTTCAAATTAATAAACATAATGTTTTTTTTAAACAATAATACTGACAAATCAGCCCACAGTCCAACTGCTGATAAGTGGATGGTGGGGCGAAAAAACATCGAAATCTATGTCAATTGAGAATCAAAATGCATATACCCTGTCACCACTGAGATGCCTCGTTTTCAGTAACATCGTTCAAAATTTCACCCTAAAATTGCAATTCAAATATCGAAATTGATCAAAAACAATGATTTCACGTAAGAGTTCAGATTAGATGGTGACACAGAAATCATCCGGTCAACACACTGTTTTTGTGTTACACCACTTCGAAAGTCATAATAAATCATCGCTCTTGAATTTTCTCGAGTCAATTCCATTTTCTCAACGACTAAACAAGTTTGACAAAACCTTGTGACAAGACCGAGAATCTTTTTTTAAATAAATAAATGGTATTCGATTTTTAAAATCAAGGATTTTCAATTAAAAAGATTTTAATATGACAGGAACAGTGGAAATATTCCATTCCCGATACTTTTAGTGCAGCCTATGTATTACGAGGAAGTGAATGAGAGTGAACGTAGATAAAACAAATCTCTGTACAAAAAATATATTTGAACGGAAACATGTCCTGCGGGCGACAAGCTATGCCACATATCCGATTAAATAGGACGAAGGCAGGAAATTTCACTTGGTGAAAGTAAAATCTTTAGACGTTGCTGTCATGTAATTTATGTTGCCGCCTTAAATAACTTTATGACTGCTTACGTATTAGTGCGTGAAATGCTTGTCACGAGAAGCCGCACCATATTATTCCTCATTTACCTTTATATGTTCTTATTAAAGTTTTATCTAACGTTTCTAATATACTGTAACTGACTTGGCATGGTAGAGCTACGCTGCAATTATGTTATAATTGTAGGTTGTAGTACGAATGGGTCGGCTCAACCGGGGAAGCACCATGGTCTCAAAGAATACCAGCGTAAACTAGCAACATAAATGTGTAATGTAATGCGTGCGGTGGAAAGAAAGCATTTATTCTAAATCCACTTATGTGGCAGGGCATATGCATTTTGATTTTTAATCGAAGATAGATGTAGATGTCTATGAACCACAGTATCGTATTACCATCAGGTAGATTGTGTGCTCGTTTGTCACCCTTATTCTATAAAAATACTGCTGACTAATAATCTAATCTTAAAACATAGACATTTTCGAGGTGCAACGTGCACATTTCTTGTTTAGCTTCGTTTATTTAGTTACTGCCGGGTATAATAATCAGGGAATGCAAACAAACCGGTCTGTTCCGTTGCTTGACCCTTTTAGTCCGAAGTTTCTGAAGTTGTGTACTTCTCCATAATGTATATGCTAAAAATATATTTTTATCGTGAGTTTTTGGTATTTTGTTTATTTATTACTTTAATTTTTTTTTTGTGTAGTTGTCGTTCATTTAAAAATTACTACTTATTTTTCTTTACGTTAGGTCTCTCGGTAGAGTAATTGTGTTCTGTGGTTATGGATTTTATTTCAATAACTTGTTTACTCCTTTCTGATCTTGTATATGTGTTTCTATATTTTTGTATTTTAAATGTATTTGGTTATTATTATTTTTATTATGTATTTTACATATTTTTCTCTTATTTTTTTCTGGTAAACAATAAATCATATTTCATCTATTCGTTCAATATTCTATAAAAAAACTGCGTTTTTTTTTTAAGAATTGAACCGCTTGCTCTACCTGGCAAATGTGGCAAAACTCCCCTTTATGAGGCAAATCTATAGGGGTGGAGCATATGTTCAGCAGTGGACTTCTGATAAGCTGTAATGGTGTGGTATAGTATGGTAAAATATACCTTAGTATGAGTAGAATAATATACTTAAATTTTATAGCAAAAAACTTAAATATTATGATCATATAAAATGTCTACAGGATTACGTTTAAATAGGCACATGATCTTATTCTTACACCCGTTCATACGTATAAATGGGTAGACAACAAATAAAACTTACATAATTTCTCTTATCGTGGGCGTCGTAAGAAGTAATTCAGAAATAAGTGGTGTTTTTCACAATTTTGCGTGCCTTTACGATGGAGCGAATTGGATTAGGTAAGGCTAAAATGGTACGATGGTACCATTTTACCATTTACGATGGTACCATCGAGGACTATATCGTCGCTTACTACTAGGTACGACTGTCGTCAACAGGGCACCAAGTAAAAAGTGACCCAAAAAACTCTGTAATTTACTATATATGGCAGTATCAAAGTTATATACTCGTATACACATTTACAGCGAGACCACTGGTACTGAGATCACCAATCCACCTGCTTTGGGCTTAAAGGGGGAGCCGGGAGATCCATAGCACAGGGTATCCTAGTTTGGACTCCCGTCTCTCATATATTTATGTACTATTTGTGGGAGAAAATAATAAAGGTTATTATTATTATATGAAGTGGCCTACGTTTTTTAATGGGCCCTTTTTACTGGAAAAGAGGCATTCCATCTTAGTACTCACGGGTGACAACGCCCTCCTAATGCGCAGTCGGGTAAAATGTTCCTAATCTTTATCTTTCAGATTCAGAGGCCACGTGGACTGCTTTTTAACATTCAAGAAATGTGGCCGTAAATAAGTTCAACGAACTCATGATTTTCACGAGTTGCAGACTCGTACCAATATGAAAAATAGACTAACCTTAAAGCAAAGTGTCCTTTCCAGCTTAGGAGTCCGTAGGTACCATTATTTACCTATTTTCTGCCGACTTCCAAAAAGGAGACGGTACTCAATTTGACTGTATGTTTTTTACGTGTGTTTCCTCATAACATTTTACTGGGTGAACCGATTTCGATGATTCTTTTTTTATTTGAAAGCTGATACTTCTCATGTGGTCCAGGTATTGATCAAGGTCAGACCAATAGTTTTTGAGTTATTCTTAATAACTTATACCGAAGATGAGAGACTATAGCCAGTATAATTACAAACTGTGAGATATTCCGTCTCAGTTCTGAAGACGTGAACGCATATGTAGCCTTCTTTGCTTGAACGTAGTTGTAGGCATCTATAGTTTTCAGTAACCACTTACAATCAGGTAGACATTGAAATAACTAAGAAGAGACTATGTTGCTACTTTACTAGAAGAGACACCGAGATTTGGTTGTTCGCATCACGCGTTAGATACCACGGGCTCAAACTTAGTTTTAGTCTGTGCCAAATGTCCTCTGTGCCTCCGACCACGCGTCCCGCACTGCTACACAGATTTTGTTTGCGGTTTCGGTTTTAGTACGTAGCATATTATTACTTAAATTCAGGTAGACTGTCAGTTCGTTAGTCACTTCCATTTTAACAAGCATAAACAATGTGGACGATTAGCGTCGACGCTCACGGACGTGAGTGTAGATGTCGAGGTATCTGTTTCTTGTTATAGTAAACATTCCAACTATTGGTTACGTGTTTGATTTCAACGTGGAGCGTTGAGTCGGTTGGACTCGCTTTAATCCTCGCTATTTATGGTAAGAGGCCAATGAACTACAGGCTATTACGCACGTTGTGATTCTGAGGAATTAGTGGAACATACGCACGAAATACACGCCTTTCTTTTTAAGACGACAAGTTTCAATTAACAAACTATTACCGATTGCGCTTATTCTTAAAAAAATGTTTCATTTTGTTTCATGTTTCTTTTTAGAGTTCCGTAACTGAAAAGGAAAAAACGGAACCCTTATAAGATCAATTTGTTGTCTGTCTGTCTGTATGTCTGTCAAGACCCTTTTTCTCTGGAACGCGTGGAGTTATCAAGCTGAATTTCATACCAAATACTCGAGTCCACTGTCCCTGAAGCTATGAAAAAATCAAACTCCTAGGCCAACGCAATCAAAAGATACAGCCGTTTATGACGCAAATTTTCGACATTCGCAAGGAAATCAAAACCTACAGGATACTACCCGTAAACTCAGAATCTTGAAATTTGGTACGAAGCAACGTTTTATAGCACAGATAAAGGAAAAATTGCGAAAAGCATAAATTTTTAGTTACATCATATAATAAAAATATTTTTAATAATTTTAAACTTATATACCTACAGATTTGTTCGGAACCCTCGGTGCGCGAGTCCAACTCGCACTTGGCCGGTTTTTTATTTATTATCTGAATAACAAAAGATAGATAATTAATGGAATTAATATAATTAATAGAGTTATCTATCTTTTGTTATCACATTAAAACCATTATATTACTTTTTTTTTTCAATTTAGTTTCTAATATCCGCGTAATAAACTAAAATTATGTATCTGTGTCTCATATATGTAGTTTAAAGAGCAAGTACCCATGAAGAGCACGGATTAACAGTGGTAGAGCCACGTGGCAGCTTATGCTGTCGCATGGATGGGCCGGCTCGACCCGGGGTGGTACCACGACCTTACAGAAAACCAGCGTGAAGTAAAGGTTTACCTCTGCGTTTCGCTTGGTGAGTGCAGGTGGCCGGAGGCCCTTTTTACTGGAAATGAGGCATTCCGTCTTGGTCCTCACGGGTGACAACGCATCTACATTTTGATTTGTAATAGAGGATAGATTTAGATGTCTATGGGCCGCAACAACCACTTACCATCAGGTGGACTGTGTGCTCGTTTGTCACCCTTATCCTATAAAAAAAAAGATAGTGCACGTAATTGAGGGAGCGCAGGAGGTGCTCTACAAACTAGGTGAGACACATCATTTTAATATATTACGCGTGTCTTAGCTAACTTTTAACATAATTAACAATAGATAGATAAGTAACCAATCCTACATATGCCTACTTACGAAACAATTGTATTCCTTAAATTACACGTAAGAATTTACATTCATAAATTAAATTTTTTTTACCTAAAATAAGTTTATTGTATAGTAAGTAAAGTTGAAGTAAACTCGAACCTTTATATATCTCATAGCTGGACACAGGCTTGCTCTCTCTTTAAGATGGTTTTTGAGTGAGGAATTGTTCACTACGCCGTCCCGATGCATATTGACAAACATCACATGTCATTTTTTTAATTACTCCGATATCCAGGTTATTTAGGTACCTCAGGATGTAACACATTCTTAATATTGAATAAACTTGCACTCAACCACACGTAGTTCGATGGTTGGAACTCTAGCTACCATGGCAGTAGGAGTCAACAATCGTGCGTTTATTATCGAGTCTAGTAATAGAACGAAGACGACAAACAAGCGCTCAGTACAGAGATGCTGTGATACATAGACACATATTTCACAGAATGAGAATCGAAGTGCTGATGCATTGTCACCCCTGAGTGCTAAGATGGAACTTTGTAATCGAGTTGGTGAGCGCAGAACTTGGCTTGGTTGCACTTTGTGAAATTTTGGTTCAGCCTTTTTGAATCCAAAAAATTTGACATCTGTAGTCTGTGATCGCAAGAGTCCCTCTATCAGCAGCTGCACCGCGTGGAGGTGAGTTTGGCAATTAAAAATTAAGTTGAAATGTTCCCTTTACAATTTTATACGTGGTAATTTTATACGTGACCAAACTCAGTTGCAGTTGTATTATAGTTGTGGCACTTATAGGTCAGCTCGACCGAGGAAGGGGGGACGCTCTCACAACTAAGCTTCCTATGGTATAGAGAACCGGAGACCCTTTTTACTAGATACTAGACATACCATCTTAGTCCTCAGGCGTGATAACGCAGCTGCATTTTGATTCTTGATCGAGAAAATATGTAGATGCATATGGGTCACAGAATTCACATACAATTAGGTTTGCTGTGCCACCGTTATTTTATATATAAAAAACAACCTAACTATGTGTAAGTGTACCAGATGATAATCCACACTAACAACAGTACTCAGCCTCAAAGGACTGGATATATTGCGGCTAGCATTTTCGTGATGCCAAGTCAGTGTTGGTTACTTGGGTAAATTTAATATTAAAACTAATAATAAAGAAAATATTCAACAATTCGCAACAACATTAATATTGCTTTAATGAAACGATATAACTCTATTGTCATAATTTCTGAATGTTCGTTAACATAAGCCACTTGTCAGCGCTGTATATACTCCAGTAGGTAGTTATTTCATAAGTTGTTTGTAAACAAGGTGGCCGCCGTTCCAGCTACCTCACAGGTAACGAACTCCATTGTATTCTCCACAGAGTATCCGACGACTACTGATGCAACTTCATTAGGTGTCTAGAGCTCATTTTTATCTCATTATGGCTGATATTGTTTATCTTATTATAACTCTATTTCAGTTCTACTTCAGGATCCTGTTGTGAAATTTTGCTATCATGTATGTAACTTACGCTTTTCTATATAACTTCTAATATAAGGGAGAAAGAATGAAGACTAAACGTTCATGGCACAACACATATACTTTATATATTTTTTATAACTTTATCCCTCACTAGAAGTTTCTTCTTATCATGGAGGCAGTTTACATAAATAAATTACTAAAGGACAAACCCGAAACAAATATTTGTATACGATATAAATATTTGTGATGTGCGAAATTATAACCCGAATCTCTTAGTCCCTACTGTGGCTTAGCATTGATCACTGCACTACGGAGTCGTCAATTTTGTGAATAAAACATGTACTAATTAATTCATTGACCAAATTCTAGATTAGTTATGAGCCACATGCTGAACTACACGCAGAGCGTAATTAATTTACATCACTGAGTAACTAAGGCCTGTTTTCGGATAATTGTGTTGATGATGATGTTTCCTTTATTTATTTTACAACATCGTCAGAGACTGCTCTCTATCCACTGCCGGTAAATTATCCTTCCCAATTTGCATTGTTTCTTTGAGTATAATTTCTTAAATTACGAAACAGAAAATATTGTTTATGTAATAATAACTAAAAACTTTACTTATTTTTAACTAGCTTGCATCTTCTAGTATTTGAATATGTAGTTCTGTTTTTATGACCCTATTGTAACTTAATATATAAGCTGTTCTGGGTGATATTATTTTGCGAACTTTAAGTTGCGATTGTTGCAATGGAGTTTTGCAGTTTACTCTGAACTAAACTCTCCTGCTTATTTAAAAGACCGGCAACGCATCTGCAATTCCCCTTGTGTTACAGTTGTTTATTGGCGGCGATAGTCACTTACCATCAGGTGACCCGAATGCTCGCTAGCCCCCTCTTATGTTATTAAAAAAAGCAACTGAAACAGGCGGGATGGACTGCGGAGCAGGGAGCCTATGGCTATTTCTACTATGCATTACTAATTTCTCTTCTGCAAAAAAGTACAGAATTTGAAACTAAAACGTAGTGATTATATACTCATTAATGCAAGATACAAGTCTACTTGTAGTAGGTCTGTATTGACATCCTACACAACAAAATCAATAGACAGTTTTTAGGTGACATTCTTGTAAACAAAAGAAGCATTATATTCTAAAATAATTCCCTTACCATTCATATCAAAAGAGTATAAAATTAAAAATAACAATTTGCAATGTCTTCCCGAGTTGCCAATTGAGAGAAAATTACCGTTTAAGAAGACGCCTTACCGACAGAAGTATCTTGTTAAATGTTATGCTCACTCCGAGTGCTGCTGGAAACAATGATTTCGTATTTGCTTTCAAGATGTTGCGTTGTTTTATTTTGAATTTTAAATGACAAAACAAACAGAATTGTTTCATAAATTCATTACTTCGTAAAAGTTATTTTCTAAAAAGGAATAATAGTCCTAAAACGTCTTAGAGCCACGTAGTAGCTATATTATAGTCGTATGATGAGTGTAAATGGAGACCATTTTACTGGAAACGAGGCATTCCATCTTATTCCTCAGAAGTAACAACTTCTTAATCGAGGATAGATGCTCACAGTCCACCTGCTAGTAAGTAGATCGCCAGCAGGACTGTACGCTCGTTTGTCATCTCTATTAGTAAAAATTTATTAATTAAATATTCCTTTAATAAGCAAATTAATGCAAGTACCGAACACACAAAATTACGTAACACTTTACAAACAAAATTATCGGCAAAGAGCCGGTAAATTGAATCTAAAGTCACGTAAATGGGACCCTTGCGAGGACCCTTGCGTCCTTATGTCGCCACAAAGAGCCTCATAAGACCCGTCAGTGAGCGAGACGTACTTGAAGGTTGAACCTGAAGTAAAGCCCAGTAAGTAATGTTTGGAATCACGCACACGCTCGTTCTAACAATGTATTGAATTTAGTTTATAAAATGTACTTTTATGATTGTTTATGTACGTTTTTTATAGAATAAGTGTGTCAAGCGAGCACGTAGTCCAACAGATAGTTAAGTAGATTTTGTGGCCAATATATATCTACTTCTATTCGATTAAAAACCAAAATGCAGATGTCAAAGCGCTCCTGAAGACAAAGACGCTTTGTTCGCAATAAGAAGGATCTACTGATTTCTGCACTCACCACATAAAAAATAGCATTATTTTGTTTTTTACGCTGGTATTCATTTGTATCTTTATTTGTATATTATTTAATATTTTATAAGTAGTATGGCCACACTCATACTGCATTATGGTTGCAGGGTTGCAGTACACATTGGTCGACTTTTTTTATAGAATTAGGGTGACAATCAAGCACACAGTCCAACTGATGGTAAGTGGTTGCTGTGGCCCATAGACATCTGCATCTATTTTAGTTTGTGAGTTAAAATGCAGATGCGTTGTCAGCTGTGAGGACTAAGATAGAATTCCTATTTCCAGTAAAATGGATCTCCGGTTCTCTACACTCACCATACGAAACACAGCAGCATTAAGCTGCTATTTTACGCTGGTATTCTGTGAGAGCGTGGTCCTTCCCCAGTCGAGCCGACCCATTCGTGCTACAGCTATACTATTAATATAGCTGCAGCATGGCTCTACCACGTTCAAAAACGACGACTTGACCGGTGATTATAGATACACAGAATACCAGCGTGACATAGCGGCATAATGCAGCTGTGTTTTGTATAAAAGTAAATTTTCGTATGGTGAACAGAGAACCTAAAACCTTTTATAATAGTAACGACTCGTTACTATTATAAAAGGTTTTAGGTTCATTCAATTAGTTCATTCAATCTTAACCCTCAGCGGTGACAACGCATCTGCATTTTGATTCTTAATAGAGTACAGATGTACGAGTACAAGTTTATGAGCAACAGCATTCGCTAATTATCAGATCGACTGTGTGCTCGTTTATTATCCTTATTCTATAAAAAAAAAGTTATGAGGTAATATTTTAGGTTATATCAAACTAATGATAATGTCACAGATGCATCACTCTTTCAACTTTATATATTTAGAAGTTGCTGTAATATCTCCGATGTTTGAAATTACGAAATTTTGACATTTCTCCATGTTTAGGGGTCGAAAAATCCGACTATTATGTAAGCCTATTTTTTAAATCTCTCTCTCTCTCTCTTCCTCTCCCTCGTGTTTGTAAAATCTGTGCGTTTCTTGACCCTTTTTTCAATAGCAAAAATCAATACGCATCCTGGTATAAGAATGAATAAAGACAATGTAATTTTTTTTGAGATACTGCGCGTTGTATTTGTGTTTTTACTTTATATCTACTATTTTCAATCACCAAAAATGCGTTACATGCATAGACGTGGATACTGGTGTCGTCCCCATTATGACGTGAAACGGCAGTTTTCCTCCACTGCTGTTTCAAGCCCTTGTGGTTGTTGGCACAGATAACTACGTTGTTGGCAATCGCCCCCGGGCGATTCGTTGCGAGGTCGGAAGCTGAGTTCTGCGGAAACATCCTTGTTCGCAAAAAAAACGTTTATTTTATGATGCTTTGGCATCATTTCTGTAATATTAAAAATAATTTAAGAACGTTATTTAACGACTGAAACGAAATAGGTACTGTGTGGGCAGAAAACAAGAATGTATAATTTCATCCTTGATTTGGAATATAACTAATTTTACGCATTTTGTAGCGTTTTGGCACAGATTAAATAATGGTACTCCGTAAGAGTCGGTCACTTTAAAGCATCTATGGTCACGGGAAGGACTGAATTATTTGACGTCTTGATGTCATAGTTAACGAAGGCTAACTTCAAATGTTAAATATTATAAGTTTTTGGTTCGATCTACGCAGAACGAGCTTACAATATCATGAAGTCTTGCAGTAGTATGCTTGGGTTTTGATAAAATTTTATTAATTATGGGATCCAAGCTGGTGGTAGCAGCCAGCCATCTTCTCTATTGAAAGTAGGGTGTTTTCTAATTTCAATAGCCTTGCGGATCAACCTTGGTAGCTATCAGTGTTCATTTGCGAGGATTTGTGGTTCATCTAATCTGATGTAATGGTTGGGACGATCCTGAACATTTTGACATACTGCAGTCTTCCCAGAGCGGCGGTGCTTCATATTAGCGATATGTTCTTTCACGCGGGTTTTTATGGATATTTTTCTTGGTCATATGTAAGAGGCACCACGTTTACAATCAAGCTTGTATACTCCTTCATCTTGTAGAGGGATTCACTTGATGGATCTTAAGAACTAACTAATTTTCTTCGGCGGCATGTAGTGTGTTTTTATTGAAACCCGCTTCAAGATTTAGCCAATCTTGTCTGCGACTCCTTTGACATATAAGGTATATTGTAGAACAACAGGGACATGCTCGACTGTAGCTAGTTTCACTCGGTCAATGTGACGGAGGCGTGGGATCCGAAGCTTGTTGGTGGGCAGGTGTTTATTGTCACAAACCCCTTATGCTTTCTCAATTCATTCTTGATTATTAAATTAGCGAACCACCCTGGCTTCCGCAGGCATTCCGAATATTAACCCATATATACAGACGGACGGACAGACGGAAATGGAATTTTGCCTTAAGCACGTTAAAAAATTACGTTAAACATGATTATATCTAATTTTTTTAAAGTAGTTTAAATACATCCAAGTTTTCACTAATAACATTATTACTATACTTCCAATTTTCTAAAAATTTTAGGTAGAACTTCAATTTAATAAAAAAGTTTGAAAAATCCAAAAGTGCACGAATCATAATACTCATATGATAAAACAAAATTAAATTGGAGTTCTATTCGTCAAAGAGTTCCAGTAGCAGTCACCGAAGTACACCTTAAGGCCATTCTATCAAGTCCGGAGGTAAGGTCTCATAATAAATACCAAAATGAGGCCAAATTTGGCACATCTAGTCCTACTTTTCGAGGAGTTCCAGTTTATTTCACCGAAGTACACTTTCAGGTCATTCTATCAAGTCCGAAGGTAAGATCTCATCATAACTAACAAAAAGAGGCCAAACTCGGCACATCTAGTTCTACTCTTCGAGGAGTTCCAGTAGCGTTCACCGAAGTACACTTTTAGGTCATTCTATTAAGTCTTTTTTACGTAGTAGAATCATGCTGCAGCTATATTAGTGGTGTAGTTGTAGCACGAATGGGTCGGCTCGACCGGGGAAGGACCATGCTCTCACAGAATACCAGCGTAAAACAGCAGCTTATCACTGCTGTGTTTCGTATGGTGAGTGTAGAGAACCGGAGATTCTTTTTACTGGAAAAGAGGCATTCTATCTTAATCCTCATAGGTGACAACGCATCTGCAGTTTGATTTTTTATTGAGAATAGTTATAGATGTCTATGGGTCACATGAACCACTTACCATCAAGTGAACTGTGTGCTCGTTTGTCACCCTATCCTATAAAAAAAAGTCCGGAGGTAAGTTTTCATCATAAATAATAAAACGAGGCCAAGCGCAAGGCAAAATATTTTAATACAAAATCAGCTTTTAAATAGTACTTTTTGTAAGTCAAGAAATCTACGCCATTGCTTCAACAAGTCTCTACTGCGGAGAGAACTTGTGAGAAGTGGCAAAAAACTAAAAACTAGACTATTTTCCACCATAAGTTACAATTTAACGTTATGAAATTTATACACTTAAGAAAAAAAAAACTTCTATTTTACTTTGCTAGAAATGAGACGAGGACTGTGCCCAGCTGGGACACGTAATTAAAATAATATTACTTTACTTTTTTATGTTACTTGTGATCATACATGAACAAACATGGTAGAGCTAAGCTGCCGCTATATTATATAGTTGTAGCACGAATGGGTCGGCTCGACCGGGGGAGGACCAAGCTCTCTCACAATACCAAGTAAAATAGCAGCGTGATGCTGTTAAGTTTCGAATGGCGAGTGTAGAGAACCAGAGATTATTTTTACTGGATACGAGGCATTTCATCCTTGTCCTTAGTGGATACAATTATCTGCATTTTGATATTTAATCGAAAATAATTGTAGATACCTATGGTCCACAGCATTTACTTACCACCAGATTGACTTTATTCTCGTTTGTAACCATTTTTTTAATTACATGTATTTTTATATTCTCCGTCATAATCTGTATACGAATATAATCTGTATTTATCACTATGACTTACGTATGAGGAGATCTACTTTCAACAGTGAAATTTTGATAATGTGATGACGCTGTCACTATCCCATCGACAGCCTAGTTTATAATAGCTAGCAATAGCTTGCAGTCCAGACATTAAACTTCATTAAGCTGAAACTAAAATTGTCCATCATAACTTCAAGTGTTAACTTGCCACGTGCTTGCTTGTGAAGTATGTTCCCTAACTATCAAACAGTCTACCGGGTGCATGGAAACGTTAATTAAGTTAGATCTAGCTCAGCTAGTCTAGAACAATGGACCTGCTCGTAAGTCAAACGTGTCCCAAGTAAGGACTTACTAAATTAGCCAACTTTCAGCCGCGCGCTGCTATAGGCGAATAAAAATAAACATATACTAATATACCGACGTTTATATTTATATCAAGAGTTTAAACCTCACCTTGAACTATTATATTATATTCTGTGACTCAGCCTTGGGCTCGAGCACAGCCCAAGGCTGAGTCACAGAATATAATATAATAGTTCAAGGTGAGGTTTAAACTCTTGATATAAATATAAACGTCGGTATATTAGTATATGTTTATTTTTAAGAATAAATATTTTTCTTAATAATGTACTAACTAAGCAAATACTTCCAATACGTTATCAGTATTCTGTTACTAACGACGCTTGTTATAATTATTATTTAGAAATTTTTTAACGCATGAAAATATCAATTGTTTTCTTTTTTTTATATATATATATATATATATATATATATATATATATATATATATATATATATATATATATATATATATATTCTGTAATAAGATTAATATATTTTAAATTAAAAAACAAATGACGAACATTCTATAGTTCTACAAAAATGATTACACTCGACGTTTGCTTTTCCGATTTCATTGCACCCCTCAAATATAATAGTGATACTCGTAGCTTAGAAATGACTACCTTGTTTAAACATTTGACAGTAAACACAGTGTTGGCACAATATCCAACACAGATAATAGTGTATCCCCGTATGGTTGGCGCTGTGCTGAACGTATAAACTACGTAACACCAGGTGGCTTCAACTTAATGGAAGTAAATGCATTAAGCACAAAGTTGCTTAGACTTATTCTTAAGTGGGTTGCGAATTTTATTTAAAGGTTATCGTCGTAGCGATCAACAAAAACACATTTTACTGTATTAGATGGTCTTGGCGCAGTGGGTTAGCTTCGAGTTGCAGCTTTGAGGGCCGCGGGTTCGAATCCTGCACGGAACAGGTATTTGTATGTCCTTCAAATAACTGTTCCGGGTCTGGATGTTTATCGTTGTACAATTTATGTTTGTAAACTGCCTCCATGGAACAGCAGAAAATCTTAGTGTGGGGGTAACCATGAACATGTTTTTTTAAAAAAACACCATGTTCATGGCTTTTTTTTTTATATAAAGCAATTTTACTGTCAGATGTGAAAGGTTAATGCGAGGTAAATAGGAGTAAGGCGCTTTCTTTAAACTCTATTCTCGGCATTTGGCACCAACACCAAAATCGTTAATAATTATTTTAAATTATGAAAGCATACGTGATCGATAGTGCTTGGAAACATCGTGATGAATACTGACATGAATGAGAAATAAAAAAAAATCCATGCTGGAGGAACGGCGCAGAATCTTATTAATTCCTACAACCTTATAAAAAATCTCTAGCATGATATGTGGCCCTTATTAGGTCGATAGAGACTGATTCTTTTGGTTTTCTTTTATATAAAAATACCGGCCAAGTGCGAGTCGTACTCATGCACCAAGGGTTCCGAACAAATCCGTAGGTATATAAGTTTAAAATTATTAAAAATATTTTTATTATATGATGTAACTAAAAATGTATGCATTTCGCAATTTTTCCTTTATCTGTGCTAAAATACGTTGCTGCGTACCAAATTTTAAGATTCTGAGTTCACGAGAAGTACCCTGTAGGTTTTGATTCCCTTGCGAATGTAGAAAATTTGCGGCATAAACTAATAACAGTATATAATTTCAGCTTGATACCTCCACGCGTTCCTGGGAAAAAGGGTCTTGACAGACAGACAGACAGACAGACAGACAGACGGACAACAAATTGATCCTATAAGGGTTCCGTTTTTTCCTTTTGAGGTACCGAACCCTAAAAAGTAAAAGTTTGTTTGAGTGTATCGTGTATTCACGACGCACGCACGCAATTATATCGCAAGCACACACGCACACATGTGTACGTGTGTGCTTGTGATATAATATACACAACAATGACTTCATTGCATAATGAAACGTTATGTATATACCTGGTAGAGCCATGCTACAGCTATATTAATTGTATGGTTATAGCACAAATGGGCCGGCTCGACCGGGTTAAAACCACGCTCTCACAGAATATCAGCGTAAAATAGCAGCTTAACACTGCTGTTTTTCGTATGGTGAGTATAGAGAACCGGGACCCTTTTTACTAGAGAAGCATTCCATCCTAGTCCTCACGGGTGATAACGCATCTGCATCTTGATTATTTATTGAGGATAGATGTAGATGTCTATGGGTCACATCAACCACTTACCATCAGGTGGACTGCGTGCTCATTTGTCACCCTATCCTATAAAAAAAGTAAGTTTTTAAGTCTAAATCTTGCCTACTTCCCTTTTATTTTATAAGTATTAAAAATAATTTTTGTATATTTCATTGAATTTAATCGAAATAATAGGTATATACAGTGGATTTCGGGTATAACGACGATGATTGGACCACTCTCTTTTCGTCGTTATATCCGGAAGTCGTTACAGGCAAAGGTAACAAATTCAATACATTACAGTCGCTACAGGTATATGATCGCTACAACCAAGGTCGTAATAAATGAAATTCACTGTATTATACTGGTGGTAACAGCGTCAGAAAATCTGTCAGCCCATTTTGTGCCATGCGACAGCCATGGCACAAAAGGGACTGACTGCCCTGACTGGAGGAGACTATGGAAAGCTCTAGAAAAATATGATGATGGTTACCTTATCCTTTGCTATAACCTCTCATAAGTCCATTGCTGAAAGAGATGCGCCTTTTTTGGCTTTTAGCATCCACAGTTTTAATTTTTAGTTGTTATTGGGAAGATGCTGTTATACGTCTCCTGGTTTGTTTCTCTCTGTCGGCTCTTACGACTCTAGAGATGATATGGGATTGTGGATATTCTTACATCGCCTATTCAAGGTTTTGGATTACAGGTATTTATTTATATAAATAAACACCTGATGGTAGATTGACAAATGACTACATAATCGTATAAATTATTTATAAATGAAATTAATTACAACAAATAATTAAAAATTGAGCTTATCAGTTGAGCTGAGCTACTTGAACATTTTTATTGTTAGTAAGTGAAAATACAAAATTGTAAATGCTTTAGTATTATAATGTTCAGTTATTATTAATTTATTTGTGATTTATTATCAATATCATCTTAAATTACCATTTTAAATACTGAAAGTGCAGGAAACACGAACATTTTTTCGGTCCTTCGAGCCGGATCTTGTTTGAAGGACCAAAACAAATATTATAAAAGTAAAGGTACAATTCCGTAGTCGACCGCAGACAGCAACAGCAGACGACGTGTCGCTGCTGTCGTGATTCCGAACCCGACTGCTCGCGCGTTGGCAGCACTACTGATCTGCGGTCGGGCGACATGTCGTCTACCGCTCCGGCAAACAACGTGTCGCTAACTACGGAAGGTATTTCATAGAACTACATAGAAACCAGTAGTGTCGCGACGACACGTCGTCTGCTGCTGCTATCTGCGGTCGGCTACGGAATGGTACCTTAAAGCGTTTACAATTTTGCTGCGTTTGCAAAACACGGCGCGTTACAACACTTAAGTATTTTCTCTTAATAACATAATAATAAAAATGTTCCAGTAGCTCGTACATGAATCATTAAGCATGAAAGTATCAAACAAGCACGAAAGCAAGGAAGATTGAATGAAATGCGAAACACACAAATAAATTGGAGGTACGAGATAAATATAATTGAAACACGCGAACACGCTCCTTCACTAATTTCCTTTCTACATAAATATTTTGAAAAGCGTACCAGTTACATTCATGTTTCTTTCAAAGAGTAGTTACTGTACTGAAAACCAGGACAGTGATAAAAAAGGAGAAGTTACTGTTCCGCACAAAGCTTAAAAGAGGAAATAAAGGGCATGTCGTCGAGCGACCGCAGAACACCGCTTGTATCGGGCAAATCTTCTCGAACCCGTGCTACTGACTAAATCCTAATATAAACGTATACAAAGTTACGTTATTGAATAGCAGATACCGTTAATATAAACAACCTTTCTTTGCGTACAAAATTCATTTAAATAAACTATTGGTAAATCCAATTGTGCATCCTCTAAGCGCATTAAAAATTACGTATAATAATAATAATAATAATTATTATTATTCCTGTGGTCGTCTCGGCGAACGGGTTAATCCCAGTCAGCCTCTCGGGTCATCTGAGGCGACTGGGACTCCGTGATGGATCGCTCCAAGCTCAAATGCAGAAGGCGGTGCTCCTCGATACCGCCCGCATCGTCCGCCGGTTTCTTTCCCTTTCTCCCTAACCCTCGGCCGTTTGGTCTCCCCTGCCGAGGGCTTCCATCTGGTTGGGTTTTTATATATTTATGTAATTTTTATGTATTTATTTTATTTTATTGATATTTATGTAAGTTTATCATTTTCATTTACAATTATATATTTATACAGCCCAACAAGATGAGAAAACTATACAAATACCTCATAATAATAATAATAATATTCCACAACTATCACACAACGCCATCTAGTCCCAAGCTAAGCAGAGCTTGTGTTATGGATACTAGACAACTGATAAATATACTTATATATTTCTAAATACATAAATATTATAGATAAATTACACCCAGACACAGAACAAATGATCGTGCTCATCACACAAACATTTGTCCTGGGTGGGAATCGAACCCACGACCTCCGGCATAGCAGTCAGGGTCACTAACCACTAGACCAACAGGCCTGTGTGTATAACATATAACAAAACGTAAACGAGTAGTAGTATTATATAATTATCATCATCATTACAGCCCTTCACAAGTCCACTGCTGAATATATAGGCGTCCCACAAGGAATGCCGCAAACGCTCCTGAGCCATCTGCAGGCGTCGACTTCTATTAAATATATAACTTCTATTTATTCTACTTCTACCAATCACCCTAATCATACCCATCTTTTTTTTTATAGGATAAGGATGACAAACGAGCACACAGTCCACCTGATGGTAAGTGGTTGCTGCGGCATCTACGGCGGCATCAGACATCTACATCTATCCTCGATAACGAATCAAAATGCAGATGCGTTGTCACCCGTGAGGACTAAGATGGAATGCTTCATTTACAGTAAAAAGGGTCTCCGGTTCTTTACACTCACCATACGAATTACAGCAGCATTAAGTTGCTATTTTACGCTGGTATTCTGTGAGAGCGTGGTCCTTCCCCGGTCGAGCTGACCCATTCGTGCTACAGCTATACCCGAAAATAGCTGCAGCATGGCTTTTCATTAAAAAGTCTATCGCGCAGAGTAAATTCTAACACAGCTCTCTCAATAGCCAGCGACCTCGAGCTTCCTCAGGCGGCTAGCAAACAAATTATTTATGTGTAGTATAAATTATGTTACATGCTTTGGTGATGTCATATGGAGATATAAATTTGTTATATTATAAAAATATTTAAGTATGTTATTCCCTTAGCTGCTCTCGTATTTTTAAAATAGGTCATAAAATGTTGTCTCACTACTTAGTAAAAGAAGGCGTGGTTTACAAGCTAAACGTCCGAGTAACGAGGATTTTTGGCAACGAAATGAAGCGGGTGACGTTAAATGCCAGCCAAAAGGGTAAACAGTGGCAAAGGAGTAATTGCGGACTTTAAAATTTGTGGGGAATGGAACAGAAATTTAATTTTGTTTTAGTTATTTTTAATATATATATATGTATATATTTACATAAAATATGAGATTACTATTGGTTCAAAAGGAAGCTCAAATTTTAAAATTGTGTGTTATGCTTAGTTACCATAATAAATTATTTTGTATTATATTATGTAAGAATATCCACTACCCCATATCGTCCCGTGGGTTTCGTAAGAAGCGACAGAAGGAAATGAAACAGGAGATGGGCAGCAACAACTCAAAATTATATGCGGTTGCCAATCCGCCTGCCAAACTTGACAAATATGCAAAGTCCCTATGAGGCAATCTATGTGGTAGGCCTATTTTCATTTGTGTCAACTTTTATAATTGTGATGGTTGTAACGATGTATTGTATTCCGCTAACATTTTAAAACAACATAATCATTATATATTTTATAGAGAATTAAAAAATATATAAACAAGAGTTAATGGACTTGAACAATAGCATAAAGGATACGACTGCACAGCGGCTGTAAATCGCGGCCGGTGGAGCCGACAGCGGCATCGATCGCTTCTACGATAAATTAGTTGTCGCTGTAACTCAACCTGCCCGACACAATTGCACCTCGCACAAAAGAATATAGCCCTGCGATGCTTTGTGTTCGGCTAAAAAATTTGTAAAACCTAAACATTTTGACATTCGTTTCCCTCTTTATATAACTTGGATCTCAGTCAAATTATAAGTCATTGAGGTATTTTTAGCAAAGGAAAATCGCCCTACATGGAACAATAATTAGGGTCATGTGTCTTATCTAAATATTAGCAAATACAATTAATTAAACACAAACACAATAAATGAAATTTCTGACGGATTTATGCGAATTTATCATTATAATAAATTCGCTGGACAAATTGAATTTATATAAATAAAATTGAAGTATGTAATATCGAAATAATCGACTTTTATCGATCTCAGAAAGTTAATTTTACTTAGTTATAAATACGAGTTTAAAAAAATTTTGTCTGTCTGTTAGTCTGTACTTCGTTTGTACGTTTAGATTGTAATGATGATCTACAGATAGAGAGCAAACCCAGGAGTGATGTAGGCTTTATCTTATCGGAAAAACTTATTTATTTAAAAAAAAAACGAGATAGTGATAAAATAAATTGTCTTCGATTGACAAAAATATAAATAACACCACAATAGTGGTTACGAGCCAGGCGAAGCCAGGGCGGGTCGCTAGTTAATAAAAAATGGAAATAATTTAGATTATTCACTTCAATCACAAAGTTATTTCGACAAGTTTTATTTCAATATTGTCAAAGTAGCCGCTGAGGTTCTTGGCAAGCGCGATCATTCGCCATCTTAAACGGCGACATCCACTGTATTCGCTTAATGGCTGCTTTTAAAACCGCTTACAGCGCTAGATAAAAGCCGGAGTTTTATCTTATGCCGTTTGATACGGGATCACTTTTTAACGAGGTACTGAACGATCACATTGGAATAGTCAATTTTACAAAACACTTTGTACTAACGTTAACACTACTCTCACCAGCAGAAAATGTGGTGCCGGTGAGTGAATCTTAAATTATATTAACAGATAATACTTGAATACATCAATTATTATCTGTTTCCATCAGATCTTCAAAGGGTGACTAATAAGCACGTAGTCCACCTGATGGGAAGTGGATTCTGTAGACCATAGACACCCTATATCTATCTTCGAAATCGTATCCACGTATTCAGAATCAAAATGCAGATGCAATGTGACCCCTAAAGACAAATATGGAATGTCCGTTTTCAGTAAAATAGTCTCCGAATCACACTCATCATATGAAATCTCGAAAGCCTGGACGTGGTACAGCCATGCTACAGCTATATTAGTGGTATAGTTGTAGCACGAATGGGTCGGCTCGGCCGGGGAAGGATCACGCTCTCACAGAAAACCAGCGTAAAATACCAGCTTAATGCTGATGTGTTTCGTATGCTGAGTGTAGAGAACCGGAGACCCTTTTTTTTAAAACCGCGGCATTCCATCTTATGCCTCACGGGTGACGATGCATCTGCAATTCGATTTGTAATCGAGGATAAATGTAGATGTCTATGGGCTACAGCAACCACTTATCATCAGGTGGACTATATGCTCGTTTGTCACCCTTATCCTATAAAAAAAAAGAAATACAACAGCATTGAACTGCTACTTTACGCAGGTAGTCTGTGAGAGCGTGGTCCTTCCCCGGTCAAGCCGACCTATTCGTACTATGACCATAATATAACTGCAGTGTTGCCCTACCACGTACAACATAAAAGTTATCCGTCCAATAAATTATAACCCGATTCAATATAAAAGTGAAACAATTGGTCTATGTATTTTATTCATATAAATGTATTTCTTAGTTGTATTTTATCTTAAGGATAATTTCATCTGATTATTGAATAACCACCCCTTAACTTATGGCATAGCTTACTTGACATTCTAACGGTGATTTATAGAAGTGAGTTTTAA
Source organism: Parnassius mnemosyne (assembly GCA_963668995.1). Taxonomy (NCBI): domain Eukaryota; kingdom Metazoa; phylum Arthropoda; class Insecta; order Lepidoptera; family Papilionidae; genus Parnassius; species Parnassius mnemosyne. The sequence continues at coordinate 3,739,965 of CAVLGL010000001.1, read as the reverse complement.
ACAATAGTGTTCTGACTTTTTCTTTTATTTTGACTTTCAAAATATTATTTCGTTTTTGTATCAAACAGTAATTGTAATTGGATGTAGTTACTTATGGAACTATATTAATTCGGGTGAACAAATTAACCGCTATAGAATCCACATCTGCCGTTTATTTGATACTTAATAATATTGAAGTGATATTAATCAAGCTTTGCATTACTGGGCATTGCTATTAATTTATTGCGAGGATTAGTTTGCTTTAGCTAACCATTGTGCGATTCAAATACTACTAAATTAACTAACTGTGGCTCGCGGTTTCACCCGCATTTATCACGTGTCAAAGTCGCGTGACATGACATGACATGTAGTTCAAGCATTTTAGATAGTAATGTATGGAAAAATTGGCAAAATTTGTGGAGTACTTTCATCTATCGGCACATGTACATTAAAGAGCGAAGATAAATTTTATCCCATCTCCTTCCCCCTCCTAGGTGAGCGTCACCCACCCATGCCCTAGAAAGTGTGCCAAAGTGCAGTATTTTGCAGTTTACAAAAAACAGTTACAGAAAAGTGGGGTGAGACCAAAATGATCCTTGATAAATTTGCTTTATAACGTACGTATGCCGATAGATAAAAGTCCTCCTTTAATTTTTGCAATTTCTTAGCTTAAAAAATTGAACTAACCGCTCATGGAAGCGTTCACTGCTGGTTTCTCTTGGTTCTCATAGGGCGAGTAGAGTTATGCGTCGTTCGCGTACCGAGCCGAGTGTTGAATTATTTTCATTTTTCATTATCACTTAAACTATGCGTCCAAATAAGACGCTATTAAAAGCAAAGTTTATATTCATAAAATCTTCTTAATGGTGAAGTAGCTTGCGTTTGTACGGATTAATATGCCATGTCTAATAAAAAAGCTCGTAAAACACTTTTTAACTTTCAATAATTTTTCGTCACAAAATACCTTATTGCTTATGTATGACAAATAAGCATATGGTAGCACGGACTTTTTCTTAGATAGAGTAAATATCTATAGTTTTGTAGATTGTTGCATTTATGCATCACTAACCATTACGCCAGCGAACGCGGATAAATCATTTCGGGGACGCTTTTTCTTCTAACTTGCTTAACAAAAATAAATATTTATGAATATTATGTATTCCTCATCAATCTGGCTATAATTTACAAAAATAATTTTTCATATTGGATTGAGAGTTCAAGAGATTAGCGAAGTTTAGCGAACAAAAAAAAAATAAAACCTCTTCCTCTTTATTATGTTAAGTATAGACAAAGGTATTAAAGAGTTGTCTTGGTTTAAATCTTACAATAGAAAAACGATGATATAATGAATAGATGAAAAAGTGCTAGTCGGAAGTGGAGTCCCGCTAGTTGCAACAATGAAGGAAGAAAGGATAATGGCACTACCTTAAAAATGAGGGGTGCATCTTACCTGCAATACAAGAAAGAAAACCGTGCCATTGTTACATTGATTTATGCATATAAAAATCTACAATCGCTTTTTTCCTATAACTCCAAATGTAACAATATTAAACATTCTTCGTTTGCCATTATGAGATGGAAAGTTTATTCAAAGTTCTTTAAAGCCTGGCGGTAAAATTCATCTAATAGTCATTCAAGTTATTTTGTAAGTTGTCTAAATTCGATAAAAAATATATAAGCCATCAAACACATAACTTGTAAAATAACCAAGTCTCGCAACTCAGTTCTTCTACCGTAAAAAGTTGTGATATCCATGTAATACGAAGTCGGTTAATTTATTCAGTCCCTACTTAAGTGTCCTTCTGTCTTAAGTTATTACGTATTAGCTAATCTAACAACATCTTATAGTGACCATATCAATATTAAAAATCTTTTACATTTTAAATAGATTGACTTGGCCATCGTATGAAAACACAATGTATCTCTCAAGTAATTCTTATTACGTTAAATTAGATTGTTGATCCCATCTACCACTGGGAGTGCTCTGAGGAATTGTTCGGACTAATTGCAGCCGCTGAATTTCAACATCGCACATCGCGACAAAACTCGCGATACCATCCATGCCATCTGGATGATTGGCGGCCCACCACTGTGCGATTTAAAAGAAGTTTTCTTCCTCGTACAACTTCTTTGTAGAATTGATTACCAACAGAGAGTTTTCCGGACCAATACGACTTAGGGACCTTCAAGAAAAGAGCCTACTCCTTTTTAAAAGGCCGGCAATGTATCTGAAATTTCTCTGTTGTTACAGGTGTTTATGGGCGGCGGTAGTCACTTACCATCAGGTGAGCCGCATGATCGTTTGTCCCCTTTCCTATCATAGAAAAATCTTTATTTTACTGCCAAGGAGAAATAATTTACTTTATTCGTGTTTTCTTTAAATATATGGGTATAATGTTATGGTTTATACTTTGAAGTAGGTATAATAAAACGTTTTTCGTCTAAATTTATATACTATTATGATATAAGTGCTAAAAGCGAATTATAATAGATATTTTTTATATTTTTCTCTAGATACAGTTATGCTCAGAAACTTTAAATTTAAAGAGATATAAGAGCATCTGTATCGGTATCGTATCGGCAAAAATGCGTATCGAGGCATTCATAGTATAAATATAATGAAACTTATTTTTTGGATATAAACGACTATTGTGTTATGTAGATAACATTCGGGAACGCGTATATGATTTTTTTAAACTAAAATTTTAATTAAGAACAAAATTTTACTGTCCACTATACAATTTAAATTAATAACTTATACACAAGAGTTGTAGAGTTTGATACCAGACGATCTTGACTACTCTACTTCTCCCTATCTTGTGCAAAATACTCATCGCTCTGTATATACAACATCTATGCCTCCAGACACAACGATAAAAATGCTACCCAGATTTGTAATGCGAGTAACCTCTCACACTACGTCAATGGAATATAACTGCGTCCATGTTTCTATGATATCGTCATATTTGTAGAGACAAACAATGCCCTTAAGCATTCCAATCCCTGATCAACTGTAAAAACTATTAAAACTTTTAAGTATCAAATATTCGCATACTTGTACGAGTACAAGAATATTAAAATAGATTTTCACATATTTTGCCTTTTACTAATAATACTTGAGTAAAACACTTTCCGTTAATGAGCGTTTTTATGAAGGATATTGGTAACAAACGAGCATACAGTCCATCTGATGATAAGTGGATAACCTGGCCCCTAGATATCTCTATCTATACTCGATTAAGAATAAAAATATCTGGGTAATAATTCTATGAAAAATATAAACGCGTTGTGAATATTCAACACTAAGCTGGAGTGATTTTTTATCACTAGAAGGGGTCTCCAGTGCTGTATGCTCACAATACGAAACAAAACAGCATTATGATGATATTTTATGTTGATATTCATTAAGAGTGTGGTCATATGTGTAATTTAGTATTTATTACACATACGGCGTGATCCCTCCCTGGTTGCCCATTTGTGCTACAGCTACGATATAGCTGCAGCGTAAAAAATATTAGCAATAACAAATTTAGGCCATTAGGATCTCGTAATTATAAATCATACTTCTGTGAGATGGTTCGAATCTCGAAATTATCACTCAAATTATTTCAAATATATATATAAAAATTGCAATTTCAATGTACTTCGTGTTAAATTATGTACGATTTTGATGATACGATTTGAATTATACAATAGAATTGCGCTGAAATTACGTTCTATTTAGGGTAAGAATGACAGTTCTTTGTATAACGGGATGATATTGATTATATTTTTTGGACTGAACTATAAAAATCTGCATCCAAGTTCTTCACAGAATAAAAAGTTGTTTTCAATTCTGCGTATATTCCCACAAAAGTTTATTAATGGCAGCCATTGTAAGAAAACGAAGATTTTCATATTATTCACTTGAGCGAATCTTTTCTCTGCGATGCCTTAGGAAGTCCATTGCAACCGGTAAAGACACGGTACAAAAGGTTAAAAAGAGAGTTTTGATACACATAAGCAACGATTAGGCTTTATTTCATTTTTTTGTTATTTTTTGTAAGCAATAAAAACATATTAACTAGGTTTTTAATATTACAAAAGAATGGTTTGTAGATTACTAACAGGTATGTATAAATGTATTAATAGACCACTTTTCAAAATGAACTAAAAGTAATAAAATTCTTTTTTTTTATATTCTTCCATTGGCATCCGTTTCTGAGATATGTATGCTCAAAATTTCAAAATCAATTACTAAACTCGACTCAAACAGTGAGTTAATAAAAACGTGGTAAAATTAATAACACTTTCACGTCTGAATGTTTGTTCATGTTGTGTAATTTATGTGTGATACGCCTTAACGATACAGCAGGTTTTTTTTAAAATAACATACATTAATTAATTAAAAATATCTTCATAGTAATAAATAACTGATTTGTATCTTTTATAAAGTAGTTTATAAAACAGTGGCAGGAGTTGAGCGGTAAATTATTCGCCGACCTCGCAGATAAAATTCACTTTAATCCTCCCGCGAGAGTTCGCCGACTGAAATAAATAACTGCTAAATACTTTAACAACTTTATTAGGCGTATGGAAGCTTCACTCTAAACGGATAATGTACTTTATCTTACGAATAGATTTGACAGAACTCAAACTAAAATATGGAAAGGATTATAAATTATATCTTGCTTCATGATATAGGGTTTTGATTAATGTTAAATACCGTTAAAGATATTTATTTCCTTAAAATATTATAAAAAAATCACTTACAGAGAAAATAATGAAACAAATAATTCAATCGATTAGCGCAGTTTTGTACACAGGGTAGAAGTTATAATTTAAAATAAAAAAATTTTGTACAGCCGACTTCAATATAAGTTATTTAAGAATAACTCAAAAACTATTGGACACGAGAAGTATCAGCTTTCATATAAAAAAATAATAATTGAATTCGGTTCACCCGGTATGAAGTTATGAGGTAACACACATAAAAAAAAACATACAATCGAATTGAGTACCGTCTCCTTTTTGGAAGTCGGCAGAAAAGTACACAAATAGGGTCTGTTATTCTAAGATTCGGTAAATGTACAGAGTGCAAGCGGCTATTATAATAGATTATTAAAAAGGTAAAAAAAGGACGTACACATAAAAATTAAAACGACAAATATAAAAACAATTGACTGACATGTCAATTGTTGTCGCTCTAGCACTCACTCGAATACAAGGAACTGCAATCCACAATAAAGGAAATGGAAATTGAAAAATAACCATCTCTAACGTCTTCAGAGTTGGCAATATAGATGAAAATTACCGCTTAATGCAACATTGTACCAGTACAAGTATCTTGTTAAAAGTTTCGCTCGTTGCGATTGCCGGGAGAAATGAGATTTATGTTTGCGCTACAAATATTGCTTTATTTTGTGTACAGATAAGAAAGCCTAATTGCCAGGCTTTATTTCTTAACGAAACTCCGAGCTTGTTCAATATTTAGAGCTTAAATGATATTTATAATATAATATAAAATACAACGTTTTTGTTAGTTATACAATTCTACATATTGTCGTATTTTGAAACGTGTCCACTGTCTTTATATAACGTCCATATCTCTTAATATGTCTGAGTACCTAGGTGTTGAGGTACTACGTATTGAGAGCTAAACAATATTGAGACGTTTAGTTGGAACGGATTTTTATTCATCATCATCATCATCATTACAGCCTTTCACAAGTCCACTGCTGAACATAGGCCTTCCCCAAGGAATGCCACGAAGCACGGTCCTGAGCCACCTGCATCCATCGACTTCCTGCATGTCTTACCAGGTCGTCACTCCATCTCGTGGGGGGTCGCCCTACACTTCGCCTACCGGTACGAGGCTGGCACTCGAGAACCTTTCTTCCTCATCAGTTGTCGGTTCTTCGAGCTATATGACCGGCCCACTGCCACTTCAGCTTACTAATCCGTTGGGTTATGTCGGTTACTCTGGTTCTACTGCGGATATACTCATTTCTAAGTTTATCACGCATAGAAACTCCGAGCATAGCCCTCTCCATAGCTCGCTGAGCGACCTTGAGCTTCCTCATGCGGCCAGCAGTGAAGGACCACGTCTCAGTTCCGTAAGTCATCACTGGCAACACGCACTGGTTGTACAATTTCGTTTTAAGGTTTTAAGGTATGTCTGACGAGAAGATGTGTCGTAGCTTCCCGAACGCTGCCCAGCCGAGTTGAATCCGTCGATTGACCTCTCGGTCGAAGTTGGACTTACCTAGTCGGACTATTTGTCCCAGGTAAACATACTCGTCAACAACTTCGAGCTAAGTGCTCCCAACAACTACCGGCATAGGTGTGACATGGACATTAAACATAATCTTTGTTTTGTCCATGTTCATCTTAATGCCTTTCCGTTGGGAGACACTATTGAGGTCATTGAGCATAGTGCTTAGCTCCTCCAGCGATTCTGCCATAAGGACTATATCGTCGGCAAATCGAAGGTGAGTGATGTACTCGCCATTGATGTTAATACCGTATCCTTTCCAGTCCAGAAGTTTGAAAACGTCTTCCAATGCAGCGGTGAAGAGTTTCCGGGATATGACGTCACCCTGTCTTACACCTCTCTGCAATTGGATAGGTTTCGTACTCTGGTTCTGTACTCACACTTCAATACTTCGGTATACCGACAGTCAATTTGGCACCGCTGAAGGGACTGCAGCACCGCCCAAATTTCGACGGAATCAAAGGCTTTTTCATAGTCCACATACGCCAGACATAGTGGCAAATTGTACACTTCGGACTTCTCTACAATTTGCCGAAGGGTATGTGTGTGCTCCATGGTGCTAAAGCCCTTTCGGAAACCGGCTCGTTCGGGAGGCTGGAAGTCGTCAAGTCTGCGCGCGAGACGATTCGTAATGACTCTCGAAAACAGCACGTAGACGCGGCTCAGAAGGGAAATCGGTCTGTAGTTCTTCAAGAGAGCGTTGTCGCCTTTCTTGAAGAACAAGACCACCGCACTTCTGCTCCACGCCTCCGGTGTAATGCCACCATGGAGGACGGAATTAAAGAGCTTCTGAAGGACTTCAAGTACCGGTCTTCCACCCGCTTTCAGAAGCTCCGCTGTAATACCATCGTCGCCTGGGGCCTTGCCGTTTTTAAAGTGCTGGAGAGCTATTCTAATCTCGCACAGACTGACGTCCGGGATATCTTCGCAATAGTGTCGGATGAGACTCGCTCTTGGATCGTTACTCACACTTGCGTGTGGCTCCAACGATGACGTGTACAGCTGCCCATAGAACCTCTCAATCTCACTCAAAATCTCAGGTGTCCCGGAAACGATGCTGCCACATTCGGTCTTCAGCTTTGACAGTTGGCTCTTTTTGGCACATAGATCTCTGGCAAAGACTTTGGAGCCTTGGTTCCGCTCGATCGCTTCTCCAATACAAGCTGTATTGAAGTTGCGTAAGTCCCGCCGCATGCATTTGGAGATCTGCCTGTTCAGTTGCCTGTATGCTGTCAAATCTGTTGAAGAATGTAGCTTCATCTCCCGTCTAACAGCCCTGAGATTAAGAGTGTGATCGGAGAGTTTTTGTGTTCTTCTGCGGCGGGTCTTGCAAAACTTAGCTCCGAACGCATGGACAGTTTCCACGAGCTTGTCATTCATATCGCCCACTTCATTGCAGTCTTCTAGACACTGAAAACGGTTTTGTAACTCGATCTGAAAGGTTTTTGGACCTTGGATTAGAGCACGAGGGGGACGGAGCGTTGACTTCATTAGACGCGACCTCTCCAACTTAACGTTTAGGTTCAGTGTGCCTCTAACCATTCGGTGATCGCTACCAGTTTTCACCCTCGCGATCACGGAGATATCACTGAACAGTAGTCGTCTGGTCGTCATAATGAAGTCAATCCCATTTTTTGTCGAACCGTCGGGGCTCGACCAGGTCCACTTTCTGTGGGGCCGCTTCTGGAAGAAAGAGTTCATCATAAAGAGTCCCTTTTTCTCCATGAAGTCGGCCAGCTGCTGGCCCCTTGGGTTCCGTTGCCCTATTCCAAATTTATCTACTTTCAGCTCACCGTTCTCTCTTGTGCCTAGTTTTGCATTGAAGTCTCCCATTAACACCGTATATTGGATTTTGGAGGAATGCATGGCTCTAGACATATCCTCATACATTTCCTCGACCTACTCATCGGGGTGTGCCGAGGTTGGTGCGTAAACCTGTATGACCTTCAGCGAATACCGTTTGGTGATTCTGAGTATAAGTTACGCAACCCTCTTCGACACACTCCCGATCTTTACAACGTTGTTTACGAGAGGCTTGTGGACGATAAATCCGACACCTCCTTGGGACAGATGGTCGCCCTCCCGGTGATAGAGCAAGTTGCCGGATTCGAGGATTACCGTGTCCTCCCCCTCTCTTCGGACTTCGGATAATCCTATAATATGCCAGCGCAGCTTGTCTATCTCTTCTTCCAGCTCCACGATCTTTTCGTCAGTCCTCAGGGAGCGTGCGTTGTACGTTGCCAGGTCGAGTAGTCTAAGGTGGCAACCGAACTTCCACCGGAGATTCTTAGCACCCCCTGCCCCGCCGTTACCATGGTCGCCACCGTAGCCAGGAATAGCGGGGCCGCCGGGGACTGGGGGCCGTCTGTTTGTTGCTTTGATCATTGGGAGGTATTTGCCATAGTTGCTACGCTTGGCGAGCGGGATGGCAACCGCACTTTTTTTATTGTAATTTTGGCTATTATCAGGAAGATGCTGCTGCCCATCTCCTGCCTGTTTCCCTTTGTCGCCTTTTACGACACCCACGGGAGGACATGTGGTAGTGGATATTCGTGACCGCCACTACACGGAAAAATTTATTGTTTTACAAAATTTTGATAAAGCCAATTTTTTAATTTTAGTAACAAAGAAACAATAGCATTAAATAGTGCGTGTTGCTATAGCACAAAATTAGCGACATTTGCGATTTTTGACAATAATTGATTCTATAAAGCATACTGTTGCTTTTTTTTTTTTGCAGATGGAAAATCATCAAATGACGCCTTTCGCTCTGGGTGGAGCGGAAGGGAGTGTCAGACTTTTACTGACTAAAAACCATCCGTGTTCCTTCAGTGCCCTTACGTTCCGGAGCCGCGGTATCTCTTTCGAACAGCCCGCAGCCCCGGCAGGCGTCGGCCCTTGCTGCTGACAGCTCTTTGAGGCGCGCGTGGAACAAAACGCGCTGTCGACACGGCCTGTCGTCGTTAGACGGACGGACGGCGAGCTACCCATTGCTCGCCGTCCACAGGCCCGCGCCTACGGTGGCCGGGGGCCACGACGTAGCCCCCGACGCCCGGGGCGTCTCCCGCGGCGGCCGGGAAGGAAAGCTACTGCTCTCTCCTTCTCCCGCTCCGCCACCTGCTTCGCTAGCATCACTGCTTCGCAGAAGGTGGTGACGGCATCCCATTCCGTCTCGCTCCGGACCATGGCTTCGACCAGGGCCGGACGCGAGAGGTCGCCGCCGCCTATCGCCGCTACGAGGACACGGCGGTGCTCCGCCCAGGCAGGGCACACCTCCACGGTATGCTCCAACATATCCTCCGGTCGATCCTCGCAGTGAGAGCACCCGGGCGTTTCCTCCCGCCCGATTCGGTGCAGGAACCTCCCGAACACACCGTGTCCGGTGAGGACCTGCGTCAGGCGGAAGGTGAGGACGCCGTAGCGTCTCTCGAGCCACTCCTCAAAGAGGGGTCTTATCGCCGCTATAGTGGCGTGCCCAGCACGGGGTTGCGACAGTCGCTCTCTCCATGTCGCCATGAGATCATGCCGGAAGTCTGTCCGCTGCACGACAACTTGCCGCGGCAGCGGGGTTTCCCCCCGGCATAGTGCCTCCGCGCGCCATTCGTGCAGGCGCGCGAGGACTATCGCCTCCAGATCCCACGGCGGAAATCCGGCAAGGAGGCACGCTGCCTCGCGGGAGATCGTGCGGTAGCCGCGAACCATTCTCACGGCAACCACCTTTTTGGGCGCGTTCAGGTGGTGGACGGCAAGCCGCGCCAAACCACGCGCCCACACCAGGGCCCCGTAGAGGGCCATGGACCGCAAAATCCCCGCGTAGAGCCTCCGGCAGGAGGCGTTTGGCCCCCCCAGGTTCGGCAGGAGCCGCCTGAAGGCAGCCCCGGTCCGTTCCAGTTTGGGAGCCAAACGTCGGTGTGCTCAGTGGAACGTGGAAGTGCTCAACGAAGTTCCATCGGCCGTCGAGGACGAGTCCTAGGTACTTCAACGTCGACTCGACGCCGATGGATACCCCTCCTACCATCGCTGAGGATCCCGGTGGTGGCCTGTTCCGAGGACCATGGAAGTGCATGGCCTCGGACTTGTGCAGAGCCACCTCAAGACCCAGCTGCCGGATCCTCTCAACGACTATCGCAACCCCGCGTGTCATAGTTTCCGCCGCCGCCTCGTATGACCCCCCCTGTGCCAGTACCAGTGTGTCGTCAGCGTAGCAAACTACGCTGACGCCGGTATGGAGGTCGGCGCGCAGCACCTAGTCGTAACCGATGTTCCACAGGGGCGGCCCCAGAACCGAACCTTGTGGGACACCGCACGACATCTCTCGCCGATTCCACTCACCGTTTCGACCGGGGTAGATGACGGCCCTATCCGTCAGATAGTCCCCGACTATACGACGGAGAAAGGCCGGCACCCGGTGATACCGGAGTGCCTCCCTAATGCAGCTCCAGGGCATGGAGTTAAAGGCGTTGGCGATGTCGAGAGACACCGCCAAAACAACCCCCCTCCCCCTGGCCACTGCATCCCCCGTCGTGAGGGCTCTCACGCGCATGATGGCGTCCACCGTAGAGCGCCTCTTGCGGAAACCAAACTGGTGTTCCGCAAGATCCGGCCCCGTCCCCGCAAGGTGCTCGGCGAGGCGGTTTGCAATGACTCTTTCAAAGAGCTTGCCCACCTCGTCGAGCAGCACCACGGGCCGGTATGCGGACGGAGAGTCCGCAGGGCGCCCCGGCTTCCGAATGAGGACCAGCTTCCCCGTCTTCCAACGAAGCGGGAATTGGCCTCTCTCCAAGCATGCGCTTAGGAGCCTCTCCAGTCGGGGCCCGAGAGCCTCCGAGGCCAGGACCCAGGCTTTGCCAGGCAAGCCATCGGGTCCTGGGGCGGTATTCCTGGCCTTGAGCCTACGTACCGCCACTCTCAGGTCTACCCCGGTCCCTTCCGGGATGCCGTCGTCGTCATCCTGGTGGTCCGCTTCCGGCACCGCAGGTGGCGGAGCCATAGGCGGGGGCGGATGTTCCCCTCGCGCAGGAAACAGAGCGCTCACCACGTCCTCCACGAGCTGAGGCCGGAGACTCTGCGTCAGCGGGGGGGCCCAGGTGCGGAGTTTATCCCGCACCATCTTGTAAGGGCGCCCCCACGGATCTCTGTCGAGAGTCTCCAGCATCTCCTCACGGGCCCGATCCCGGGCCCGCATGACAGTCTCCCGGAGGGCGGTCTTCGCCGCTCTGTATCCCTCGTACAGCTCCGCCTCAATGGCTGCCGCATTCGGTGGACGAGTGCGGAGCCTGCGATGCCTGGCGTACAGGTGCCGCCTTGCCGACACACGCCTTGCACAGAGACGTCAGCTCACGCGACCACCAATACACCTGACGCCGGGCGCTTCCTGGCCGGACGCGGGGCATTGCCACGTCACATATCTCGGACATGGCCTCCTGGAACCACCCTGCCTCATCATTGACGTCGGCAGGCCTATCCGGTGATGACACCCAGGCCTGCACGATCGAGGCTTCCAGGAGGAGCTCCCGGTCCAGCTGCTTCAGCGCCCAACGCGGACCACTCGGGGCCTGTTGGACTGGCGCGCTCGAGGGCTGGGTGGAGACGTCAAACCGGATGTACCGGTGGTCGTAGTAGGTCTCCACCCCCTCCATGACTCGCCAGTCAATGGCATGCGGCAACAGAGCGGGGCTAGCGAACGAAATGTCCACCACCGACTCGCCCCGCATCCGCACACACGTGGGGACAGAACCCCGATTTAGGACGACCAGGCCTGTCTCCAGAGCCCAGTCTTCCACCATCCTACCCCGCACATCTGTACGACGAGAACCCCAAGCCAAGTTCTTGGCATTGAAGTCCCCGAGGACAAGCACGGGGAGGGGATAGCTTCCGACGACGACTGCTATCAGCTCTGCAAGAGAGTTGTGGAGCTCGGCGAGAGATCGGTTCGGGGAGAAGTACACCCCCACAACGACGAACTCCCCGAACCGTGCTGCTACGCACCCCTGACCCCTCCTGACACCTTCAAGGGTCGGGGTACCGGCGGCGGCCGAAGAAATGATGGCCACTGAGCCGTTAAGGTCCGCCACCCAGTCCTTCCTAGGCCAGACAGAATACGGCTCAGCGACCACAGCGATGTTAATCGACCACTGCGCCATGCTCTGGAGCAACAGATCCTGAGCGCAGGCGCAGTGGTTGATATTCGCCTGGAGGAAGCTTAATTGGGCCGTTATAGGCATTCCATTTCAGCTTCCTCCACGGGGCGCCACTCTGCAGGCGTCGGTGTCGCGGCGGCGGCGGCGGCGACAGTGACAGCGGCGGCGGCGGCAGTTGCAGCTGCGGCGGTGGCCATAGAGGCGGTGGCGGCGGAGGAGGGCCCTCCCCTACCCGCGGCCTTGGCCTTGGCGGGTGACACGCAGGCCCCGCTTCCGGCCCAGTGATCGGCTGGCTTGCCGGTCGCCGCACATGCATCACAGTGCGGCGTGGCGCAGCAGGTCGCCGATATGTGTCCGGGCTGACAGCAGGCAGAGGCCACTGCGGTCAACCTCCGAGGCGCATTTCACTGATACGTGATGCCCCACGAGACAGCGGTAGCATCTCAGAGGTCTGGGCTCCAGCAGCTTAACCTGCGCTGAGACCCAGCCCACCAGAAGCCTTCGGCCCTCCACTATGGTTTTGGCCGCCGTAACAGGGCAGCACACCGTGGCGGCATGCATACCCTGTTGGTCCGGGCGTATGGCGCCTGACCTGTCCTGGTCAGTAGTGCACCCCCCGGACCTGGCGACGGCGGCCACCAACTCCTCCTCCGATACCGAGTCGTCCAGACCCATGATGCGCAGGTCTGCGCATCTGACGGGCCTGGACACTCGGGCCTCGTCCGCGTTCAGGGACGCTCTGAGCTTCGCAGCCAGAGCGTCCGCAGTCGCGCCACTGGATTCCCCGGGGATCTCCAGCATACGGGCCCCCGTCTGGGTGACTTTGAGCCGGAGGCCCCCAGTGATCCCGAGCTCCCCGAGGTACACCGCTTCTTTCGCCTTCGCGAGCAGATCGCGGTAGGTAACGCCCTTCTTTTCCGCGTCCGGCTGTAGTGTAATCACTACAGCTGCGGTCTTCGGGGCGCGGAGCCTAGCCGCGATCTTGCGCGCTCTGAACTGGCGCTGCCGCTCCTGCTCTTTGGCCTTTTTGGCTGCCTTCTTCCCCTTCTGTTTGTCCCCGACGACCTGCCAACCGGCTTCTGCCGCGGGAGGTGTAGGGAGCTGGGGGGGCGGTGGCGGCGGCGGCAGCTGGCTTGCCGCTGGCGCTGGCCCATTCGCCGCAGGCACTGGGGCTGGCGCAGCCATCACCTGTAAAGCAACAGTAGCCTAATAACAGGGTGTGGAACGCGAAATGAAAAGGTCGTGGGTTCCAATCAGCAATTCAACTCCACCGCTCTTAACACAATCATTATAAGCTTTCCAGGAGTGGTTAAAGAGAATGTTAGTAATGTTTATAGCGTTGCCAGTATTTTATTTACAAAAAAATATTTTAAATGTTTGACAGTAATATGTACTTGACACTTCCTCGTGGCTCTCAAAATATTATCTATATCACACATTCATTTTTAACTGGGTTTCTCGCTGATTAATCCCAGGACTGAGGTTTTTTTCCGATCCAGTAGTAAAACTTAAATGACTCTCAATAAGTATTCTTGTAATCTGCATTGAATAAAAATAATTACATTCTATTCTATGCACATAAGTATTTCATTAGGCAGTATTTTAGTTATCAACGAACAACGTTACATCGCACAGGCGTTAAAACTTACGTCTTAATTCATATTATCGAGATCATCTTCTACTCCTTCAATAGCATATAGGATGTTTGTGAAACGCTCCCGAAAACGAAGACAAATGATAGTACAAACGATACCTTTGATGATAAGTCAATAAGAAAATCGATCCCGAGGAAAAAAAACATCTTTTCACGATGTTTTATTAGCTTTATTCAAGCATACACAAAAGTTGCCGAAATAAATCCGAAAATTAAATGTGGGGCAATGAAGATAATTAAAAAAAGAAAGTCGTTAGATATTCGTAAGTAACCTAATAAAAATGTTAGATTTCACGAAAAAAGTTCTGACTTGGAACCGGCTATCGATTTTCAAAATCCCCGCGTTTTTCCCGCATAATACCAATCCCCATAAAATTCTCAACCAACTTTAAATTCCCAGCAATTTGGGGAATTGCCCCAATTGGCCGGGCCCGGGCGGCGTCAGTGTGTGCGTGTGTGAAAGATAAGAGTAGAGTGAGTATTAATACCTAATGCATTGTTTCATCAGTTTCATACCGAGCTAGATAAAAGAGTTCGGCATCCTCGTGAATATTGACCCTAGTCAGATGATTCAATTGCACTGCTGATTTAATGTTCAAGTATTTTCATTATTTTTAATGAAATTATCGTTTCATTTAGTTGTACTAACATAACGGAGCGTGAATAAAGCTAATAAAATGTTGTGAAAAGATGTTTTTTTTCTCTCGGGCTCGATTTTTTTCCAGATCCATCATCAAAGGTATTTTTAGTACTATCGTCTGGATTCGTTTTCCGGAGCATTTGGCAAACACCCGGTATATGAACTGTAGAACATTAACTCGTCCCTGTAAAGGAAGGATTTGCCCTAATTGTTACGATTGGCAGATGAGTAAGCGATCGCAGTACCACCATATCGCCTGTACGCGTAATATATCGAGTTGTTTTATTTCACTATACTTCATACCTCATTAATGGACTTGTTTTGAGGCTTTAATTTGACTTTTATTTAAATATAAGCATTACAACCCCCCCCCGCCCCCCCCCCCCCCCCCGCCCCGCCCCCCGCCCGCGTTGCCCCATCGCCCTGCCCTCTTTCCGAAACCACTACACACTACTTTATTGTATACACTAGGTACTTTACGACTGAGAGGCAATTAATTCGAGGGTCCGCTGAGCGAAACAAATTATTAGTGAGAGCTTTAGGCACAAAAGTACCCCCAATACTGAACTTTTTGTTTTGAACTTGTTATCTTAAGGAAAATTCTTGTCGGACACAACACTAACAAAATTAAAAGAGTTATTACTTTCTATTCTATGATATATACCATTATACTTTAATCAAACTACTTTCATTTAATTATTCATTTTGTTTGTAAAGTAGTTTAAATAAAAACGAACGAAAGGCATTTTAGATATTATTCTATAAACGTTAATGTATGCTTTATATTATGGTGAACGTACTTACATCCAGACAAATGGTAGTGTGTCAGACAAATTCGAAAAAGAAAATGGCGACACATCAACAGTGTGTATATTTTTATGAACTTTTCGATTCACGAACGGTTTTTTTTTAATATACAGTGAACTACTTCGCTGACACTCGGTTGGTATCCACCAATGTAGCGCGGTACTCCGCGACCGCGACACGTGTCGGTGCATATTTTAATATTTACGTATTTTTAATGTTTAAAATCGTTGATGCGGAAAGTAGCGGTGTTTTATGAAATACCCGTTTTTAATACAAGCAATACTCAAACATCACTAATATCCTCTTTAACCACTCCTGGTAAGCTAAAATGCTTGTGTTAGGAGTAGTTTACGTCAGCAGTCGAGCTACAGTCCCTTTAAACTAGTTTCGAAACTCCATAACTCGAAAATTATTAGAATCTACACTAGCTTGCTTATGTATAGTCTAAGACCTACAACTTGTAGTATATCTATATTTATTTAATATAATAAAGCGGAAGAGTTTGCTTGTTTTTTTGTTTGTTTAAACGCGCTAATCTCTGGAACTACCAGTCCGATTTGAAAAAATCTTTTTGTATATTATAGCCAGATTCATGTGGAATAGTATAAGCTATCTAGCACTAAGCTACATAACAAGTTAATATGTTTAAAGAAATAAACATATTAACTTTGGCATCGCAATATATTTATGAAAATGTAATGTATGTACATAAAAACATACTTAAATAGCTTTAATAAGAATAAGGATGTTCATACCTTAAACACTAGGAACAAACATAAGCTTGTAATGCCACTTACAAGACTCCACAGAATTAGTAATTCATTTATGGGGCAATGTATACGCTTTTACAACAGAATCCCAGAACATGTTCAAAGTTTGTCAATAAACAAGTTTAAAAGTTTTATTAAAGAAAAACTGTACAAAAAGGGTTATTATAATATCAAGGAATACATGAATGAAAATAACCCCTGGGAATAAGGTGATCGCCACTATGCTGGTTCTATGAAAATTCATTTAAAATTGTATAAACAAAATTATTGTTAAGTGAAATTACGTTTAAAAAAAAGTCCCGCTGGGTTTCTTGCTGGTTCTTCCCAGGACAGAGGTATTTTCCGAACCAGTGGTAAATAAAATAATGACTTTCAATAAGTATTATGTAATAATCCATATTGAATAAAAATCATTCTATTCTATTCTATTCTACTCAGCTAGCCTTAAATACGGATATTTGTTAAGCAAGTCAGAAGAAAAAGCGCTCCCGAAATGATTTATCCGCGTACGCTGGTGTTACGGTTAGGGATACGTAAATACAATGTTCTAGAAAAATATAGATCTTTACTCTGTCTAAAAAAAAGTCCGCGATATCATATGTCTATTTCTTATACATAAGCCATAATTAGGGCTTTAGTGACAAAAAAATATTGAAAATTAAAAAGTGATATATAAGCATTATTATTAGGCATGGCCTATTTATCCTTACGAACGAAAGTTACTTCATCATCAAGACAATTTCATGTAGATAAACTTTGTTCTTTATACCATGTTATTTGGATAAATAGTTTAAGAGATAATGTAAAATAAAAATAAATCAATACTTGGCCGGGGAACGACGCATAAACTCTAGCCGCCCGGTGAGAACTGCGAGAAGCCAGTATAGAAAGCTTCTAAGAGCGAGGTTAGTTCAATCATTATAGCTAAAATAAATTGAAAATTAATTGTCTACTTTAATGACAATGTTTAGTTACATCTTTACTTCTGAACTCTTTCATTTCACATTGCTTTGTTATTTTGAAAATTTAATTGATTAATAAGTATAAGAGTTTCAATTTATCAAGAATCATTTCATGTCTACACACTTTTCATGTATCGTGTACGGTTTTCTTTAAATTTGGAAAAAACAGCGCTTCGGGACACTTTCTGGGAAGTGAGGGGGAGGGAAAGTGGGTAAAACTTAACTTCGCTCTACATAATACATATGCCGACAGATAAAAGTACTCCATTAATTATGTCAATTTTTCCATACATTGCTATCAAATAAAATACTTAATTGCAATTATAAAATGCTTGAACTAGGTCATGTCGCGCACCTCGGACACGTAATGACGCGGGTGAAACCGCGGGGCACAGCTTGTTATTTATAAAACCCCCTTAAACACCTCGAGTGTGAAATTTCATGAATGAACCTATTCTTGAGTCATTATTCTTCAAAAACCTTAGCCACTTCTATGTTACTAGGTACAGTACAAATTATAGATATTTATGTCGAATAAATATGTCGATATAGTTATTTTTAAACTAGCATTTCACGTTGCTATGCAATTTTAAAATTTAATTGATTTGGCCATTTAGCGAAATATAAATATTTGTATTAGAGCTAAAAACTGGCAAAATTAATAGAGTACTTTTTACTTCGCTCTATAATATAAGAGTTTGTGTATCTGGGTTCAAAGTTTACAAGAGATGGAAAGTGTGAAAGTGATATCGAAAGAAGAGTGAATGCAAGAAACATGGTGAATGGAGCTTTGCACTCCTTTATGAGCAGTCGGAAGGTGTCTAACAAGGCTCGTTTGGCTGTGCATGAGGGGGTGTTGGTTCCGACACTCATGTACGGAAGTGAAACTTGGGTACGGCAGAAGAAACATGAAAGCAGAATAAATGCAGTTGAGATGAGAGCATTAAGAAGTATGATAGGAGTTAAACTAAGTGACAGGATAAGAAATAGTGAGATAAGGAAACGTTGTGGTCTGAAAGAAGATGTAGTGACAAAAATTGAGAAAGGTATGCTGAGATGGTTTGGCCATGTCGAGAGAATGAATGAAGAACGATTGACGAAAAAAGTGTATAAGGCGAGTGTGAATGAAAGTGTTGGAAGGGGTAGACCTAGGCGGACATTTCTAGACCAAATCAGGGACGTCTTGAAAAAAGGCCAGGTCAAGAGTACCCTAAACCGTAGAGCATGTATGAAGGGAATAATGAAAGTGGACGAAGCAAAACAAGTATGTAAGGATCGTAGCAAGTGGAAAGAACTGGTCTCTGCCTACCCCTACGGGAAAGAGGCGTGATTATATGTATGTATGTATAAGATACATATGCCGATAGATAAAAGGATTCCATTAATTTTGCCAAGTTTTTAGCTAAAATGTTTAAACTAACTTCTCTCATCGGTTCTCATCAGGTGGCTAGGGTTAGTGCGTGGTTCGCGCTTAACAATGCGTTCAAATAACATGCTTTAAAATCAAAGTATATCTTCATAACACTGTTGATGTGATGTGATGAAGTAACTTTGTTGCCTAATAGTAACGCTCATAAATCACTTTTTAATATACCGAAATACTTTATTATAGCTTATGTGTAATAAATTGGCATATGATATCGCAGCCATATGGTATAGAGTAAAGATCTATATTTTTGTATAACATTATATTTATGTATCACTAACCACTACGACACTAACCACCACCACAGCGCATGCGGATAATTCATTTCGGAAGCGCTTTTTCTTCTGACTTGCATTACAAAAATCAATATTAAAGGCTAGGAAAGTAATGTAACTTAATGCTAGATAGCCTATACTATTTCTCACGAATCTGGCTACAATATGCAAAAAAGAGTTTTTCTAATCGCACTGATAGTTCCAGAGATTAGCATGTTTAAAAAATAAAAAAAAAAGCTCTTCGGCTTTATTAAGAATATTATATTATAGTATAGTATAGATTAGACCAAGTACTTAAAACCTTCTGTAAAACTTGTTTATTCAGCCCGAGTGAGCACTGATAAAGCTGAACCCTTTATGAGACAAATTGAGCGAGTTTAATGTATAAGAACAAACCATCGCAAATCGTTCGGTACTAGCGGAATGAGACCTTCGCTTCGATACCGTTCATGTTAATAAAAGCAAAAAATATTTTTCACGGTCAGATGTTAGTTATAATAGTTGTAAATCAATACTTTAATATATATGAAAGCTTTTAAAAAAGTTACTTTCCAAACTTCCGCTCTATAAAATAAAATGAAGTGTCTTACCTAGTATGAAGAGCACCTCCCGCCCTCCCTCAATTGCGTGCACTTGTTTGCGTCTACGTGGCTTAACACCACCGTAGAGTCTACGTCACCTGAGGATGCCTCGTGTAGAAGCGAAACACGTGTTGTATTGTCGACAGTGGTGTGTATTTCCTAGTGTAGTGGTGTTGGGAGTAGTGGTGCTGGGATTAGTGGTGACGGGGATAGTGCACGCAATTGAGGGAGGGCGGCTTCATACTTGGTAAGACACATAATTTTATTTTATAGAGCGGAAGTTTGCAAAGTAACTTTTTTAAAAGCTTTTATATAATAGATTTCCGCAAAGTAACGCCTGATTCTATTAATTACTTTAATATATTTTAATTACTTGTTTCCCTTTTGAAGCGAGTTTCTTAAGATATATGGTGTGAAATATATTCATTCGTCAGTCTGAGTGGAGAGTAAGACACGAAATTGCACTTATAAATTCGGTATGAATGATGAATTACTAATGTCTAGCTGTCGAACAAAAATGGAAATTTCATGTAATCCTTTGGGTTTTAAAGAAAAGTCATCACATCAGTCATCACTATTTGATTATTACCATTATTTTTTAGGATTTTAAGGTGTTTTGTCGCCGTCACGACGTGCACAACTAAGGTACCCACTTTGCAATCGTGCAACTCTTGAGAGAATGGGAGCGGTATAAATATCCTAGTATTGTTTATAAACAATGTCTTCTTTATACAAATACATTAAAATTAATTTAAAATACATAATCGAAGCCGCATACATTCTCTGACATCTTTTAGATACCGCGGGCTCCATCAACTTGTTTATTCAAAAACAATTGTCATTATACCTGTATTTTATAAAAGCTCTCTTACGAATTATTTTTAAATGACTTATATCCAAATAAATAAAGTAACTCTTAGCTTAGCTAACTAATGATTGTAATCCAGCGCAAGCGCAACTGACTACCGCAAATTGCATGTATTTATTACTTCATTCACAAGAACATGTTAGTATTGTTGTAAACTTTATATGTAGTACAATAGTATAATCTATACATGTCCTCATGTTCTACACAGACCTTCTCTTATTTCTGATATGATTTTAGTACTGGCTGACTTCACATTTTTAATTTTTTATTTATTTAACACGCTTTTATTAGCTTGGTATGTATCTATGTAATGGAATTTTCGAATGTGATTTTCATCCCCTTCAAAACGTCGGACTGATTTGAAACTTCGCACACTTATCAAGAACCGATGAAAATGCAATAATTTAAATAGTTTGTCCCAATATCTTTGCCGGGATCCTCAGGATTTGCGAATAATTTATAAAATAATAACGACTTCTGCCAGTTCAATCTATTGTAAGCCGCGTAAAAGAACTTTATTCCAAAATAAAAAAAAAACAACACGCTTTTGTTTTTAGTTAGCCGCACTAAAAAAAAAGAAAATAAATAATATTTAAAAAAAATTAAAAATAGATAACCGAACTAAAAAGTAACGTATAAAATTATTTACATAAAATAACTTTTTAAGATTGCTTTGGTGCTTTTTGAGATATTTTTATGATGTCGGTAATTTTACAAATATCCACAAAAAATATTTACAACAAATGACATCAATCACCCACGCTTTTTTACAATAAATTATTTATTTTTATTTTAATTACTATTTTCTTATTTCAAAAAGATTGAAAAATATTTTCTACTTTTTAGTTTGGTTATTTTTTTTATAGGATATGGTGACAAACGAGCACACAGTTCACCTGATGGTAATTGGTTGCTGTGACCCATAGACATCTACATTTATCCTCAATAAAGGAACAAAATGCGTCGTCACTCGTGAGGACTAAGATGGAATGCCTCTTATCCAGTAAAATGTCCGGTTCTCTACACTCACCATACAAAACACAGCAGTGTCAAGCTGCCATTTTACGCTGCTATTCTGTGAGAGCGTGGTCCTTTCCCGGTCGAGCCGACCCATTGGTGTTACAACTATACTACTCATATAGTTGCAGCATGGCTCTACCACGTATATATACAAAAGCGTGTTTTATTCTAGTTTTTTAAATTATTATTTTTTTATTTCTATATAATATGTGCAGGTTTTATCCCAGTGTTTTTCTTTCCCGTGCTGATTTACCACGTGGGTATATTAGCACTTAAAATTATAAATAAAAATTTCACTGGCACCGGCGAAGATTGAAGTCGGTTTTCTCACGTACTTACGTCAGAATGGGTGCTTATTGCCTGAGCTATCACGGCTTACTACTGAACCTTGTTGATTTCCTCGTTCGTTTGGTGGTCGTCAACACATTTGCTGATCATAAGGTCCCGGGCTCAAACCCCGAATCGCGCTAAAATCACTTTTTGGGATTTTCTGACAAGAAATACTCTGTAGCAGCCCGTAGTCGGGAAGATGGCGGTGTTTAACCCCCGTGCCTCGGAAAGCATGTAAAGCTGTTGGTACTGCGACTGATCTCTCTCCGTTAATGTCGGTTTGTCGTCCCATTGGACTATGAGAGTGAAGAAATATGGAGTGCACCTGTGCTTGCGCATACACTCTGACACTATAATGCTGTCCTGCAAAGATGGTTAGTCTCCGTTGACTGGCCGCCGTGACCGATTATCGTTCTCGAGGACATTACTATTATTACTAAAACTTGTTAGCTTTACGAACTATCCTTTCGTACCTATTAAATAAGTTAAATCGCTTCGGTACTGTAAAACTTTACGCTACATGTCGCCAAGAGAATGCGGCGTCGCTTTTCGGCTCGAGTACTTCGGAGTAAGCAGCTGTATTCCACACGCGAATAGGACGCTAAGCACGTAATTGTACAATGAACATTATACAAGGGTATATAAGGGAACTTTAATGCATGCAGCATCTAGTTTATAGCTTAAAAGGATATGCATTTAAGAATAGTAGGTTTTCATATGAAATTCTTGATTAAAAATGTGGATGCGCCGTAGAGCAATCTTTCTCTATCACTGAACAGTGATAGACAAATATTGCTCTAGAGTTGTTTCAAATAAGAATACCGTAAAAATTGTGATTATATATAATATCAACGCAAAATTAGACATTATAGAAAACGGTGAGCTGAAAGTAGGGAAATTCGGAATAGGGCAACTGAAAACTTGGGACCAGCTGCTGGCCGACTTTATGGAGGAAGAGGGACTCTTTATGATGAACTCTTTTTCTATAGCGGACCCACAGAAAGTGGACGAGAACGAAACGAAACGAGAGAACTTCGCATGTCAACAAGCACTCAATTCACTTACTAATACCCATTGACGTTGCACATAAACGCTGTAGTCGTTCAAAAGTATCCTTGTACCTCCCTGGGACACATTACGACGCGAGGCGGACTAAGTCCGTATAGGGCCTTAAAAATTAATGGAAGTTAAGCGAATTTTACAAGGGAGTACACTTTGGATGAATGGCCGCTGCAGACACTAGCGAGCTCCCGTCTCCTCCGCCCCACTCAATTAATAATTAATGGCGGATCTGGGAATTCCTTTACGGAAACCCAGCCCTTTGACGTGAGATTGTAATGCTATATATAGTGCGGGGTACATGTCCTTGAGGAGGGCGCGGTCTGTATGCTAACTTGGAATGCAATATCGGAATACCGAATGAAAATAATTTCCAACAAGTATTTCAATATTTGAAGCTCATTTTAAATTCAGAAAATGCAACCTATCACACAACGGTCTTAACAGATGCGACTGTCTGAGTATTTGTGCGAGTATAGGTATATTGGTCAGAGTAAAGTCAAGTAATGAATATTTATTTGCCACTAAAATACAATGTATTAAAAAATTTAAACAAACATCTTAATAGTTAGTTGTGACAATACGGTCTATGACTCAGTAGTAACGGGAAACTTATTCCTGCTAGTCTGTCAAGGCCCGTGGGCATTAACCATACAGGGTCTTAGGCAAATGACACGTACCTTATAATAAAACTAACATTAAATTAATAAAAGAATAAAACAACAAATAAATAAAAATATAAAAAATGTTCACTGATTTGAGGGAGTATCAGAGTAAGGCGACAGAATAATCCCGGTGAGAGGAGCTTGTGCCGCAACTTTCAGAGCGGGAGACACGACAATTTGTATAAACGTTATGTTGAGAGTTATTAAGAAGTAAAATAAAAATAAAAAGTAACAATCTATGTAAGTTCTACTGTTCTCTACCGACTCTATAATTCTAATTTTCTGTAAGGGTTTTGGTGCTGGGGAAAGTCCGCCTCACTGCCCCAAACCGGTTTCTTTACGATGTGTTTCATCACCGCCAACCATGACCTAAGCCGATGAATTAAATTGCTTAATGTAATCATTGATACTGGCGGGGATTGAACTTGGGTTGGCCGCGGACTAGGAATCTAATGCGAACGTTTCTATTGACGGTTCATGAATTCTTGCAACTAATATTAAGTTTGCTACTGCTTTCCTGGAGCTCCAACTTCGCGATCGTCTTCATGTAAACTATAGACTGTAGATTGTAAGCGATTGTGTAAAATGATCTTGAGGCTAAATAAGTGAGTCAGTCAGTAAAAGTAAATATCACACACTGTTATTTTCCGATACTGCAACTACCTCCTGTATGTAACGATAAAATAATTACTACGATGCTGAATTTATTATCATTTTTGAATCTCAAAAACATAGCTAAGCAAATTACAACACAACACATGAAGACACATCAAAATACTGTATGCAGAGCTATACAATTTATTTATTTATTTAAAAACTTTATTGCGTCCCTTCAGAAAAAAAGGATACAAAGGGCGGACAAAATGCCTCAAGGCAGTAACCTACCAGTAACCCATGGAGTGGTGAGAATTTGTCGCATGTGTAGCAATAAAAAGAAAAAAAAAGTCAAACTAAAATTAATACACATTATATGTAACAACAGATTATAATATAATATTATATTATAATAACATTTACATATATTAACACATATTCATAATATAAATATATTTATATGCACATAAACAAATATAAACATACATAAATCCATGTATATGGATATAAATATACATAAATACAAAGTTAATACATACATATAAAAATGATTAATTAACAATTTTGTAATTCTAATGATTATTCAGTAAATGCTCGCGTACCTTCTTTTTAAAGGAGTATTTGTTAGGTGCTTTTCTGATATCATCAGGCAAGGAATTCCAAAGACGTGCAGCCTGTACAGTGAAGGAGTTACCATAGAACGCGGTGAAATATGGTCATACTTACGCAGACCAAAAATAAATCTAATACAGTTGTTAAGCAGGCGCTTCAGTTTGTTAAGAAGTTCTTGGGACAGGTCTGGGTAGCACACATCTGCATAATCAAAGATAGGTAAAATAAGAGTTTGGACAAGCATGAGCTTAGACTTAATAGGAAGGAAGTGTTTGAGACGATAAAGGGAAGGTAAGGTGGCAATGACTTTCCGACTTAATTCGGTAACCTGCACTTTCCAGTTCAGAGAGCTACCAATATACAGGCTAAGGTTTTTAACAGACTCTCTAAATGGAATAATGATTAATTATTCATAAATCATAACAAAAGGGAAGTAAGTCTGCTTGATTAACCCTAGCCAGCAACTTTTTACTTCCGACTAAAATCGCTTGGCATTTTACTGGATTCACACAGACTCTGTAGCGCGAGGACCAATCTTTAATTGTACTTAAATTCTGGTTAAATTTGTGAATGCCATTATATAGTTCTTCAACGCCACAATGCACATATAGCTGCAGATCATTGGCGTACAGATGATACGAGCAATCAAGATTATGAGTGATCAAGTTTATAAAAACTGAGAAAATGATAGGAGAGAGTATACCACCTTGCGGTACGCCACATTCAACTTCAGCCCAAGCTGAGGTCATATGACCTACGTGAACTGACTGCTGACGCCCGCGAAGATATGATGCAAACCAATCTAAGACTGTGGGCTTAAAATTAAGGTGGGATAGGATGGAAAGAAGGATATCATGATCAACTGTGTTAAAAGCATTATAAAAGTCTACTAGAACTAGCACTGCTATATTTTTTTCGTCCATACCTTTTCTAATGTCTTCAGTGACTTTTATTTAAGCTGTGGTAGTGCTGTGACCTGAACGAAATCCGGACTAAAATAGACTCAGTAGGTTATGTTTCAAGATGAACGTAGTGATTTGCTTATGAACACAGCCTTCTAAAACTTTAGAGAGGAACGGCAGAATTGATATAGGACGAAAATGGCTGGGAAGGATAGGAGCAGGTACCTTAGGAAGGGGCTTAACATAAGCCTTTTTCCAATGACTAGGATATTGCCCCGAGTCAAGGGAAAAATTTATAATGTGAGTTATTGCCGGGAAAAGAGGATCTAAGATAGAGACGACCATTTGTCTGCTTATTTCATCGAAGCCCAGAGCCTTAGACTTGATTGCTAAAATAAACTTCTTGATTTCATCCTGATCGACAGGAGAGAACATAAATGCTGCAATGTGAGGAGATTGCATTGATGCAATAGCATTTAAAGTGTTAGTTCGGACTAAAGGATTCATTGCTTTGAAGGAAGGAAGAATGTTGATTAATCTCATCGAGAGATATCGAAAGACCACAGTCCAGCGGGAATGGCCTGCCAATACCCACAGATCTGAGGAATTTCCACACTTCGGTAGGAGATAAATCATTTATACAGTTATGAAAATATTGGCGTTTAGCAGTACGTTCCATCTGATTACACCTATTCCTGACAGATTTAAAGATTGACCAGTTTTCTTCAGATCGTTCCCTCTTGAATTTAAGAAAGGCTCGTTTCCGTCTTACCATTGCCATTCTTACGCCCTCAGTCATCCAAGGGGCGGGAGGACGCTTCAATCTGACGTGTTTCCTGCGCCCTCTTTTCCCAAAAGAGGGTCGCTTTACGATACGGCATGTGAAGCTTTCAACAGCTGGTTGCCAGTCCCCAAAGGCAGTTTTTAGAGGGTATCACTTAGGTTCCCCCTTGTAGGTAGTGAGTCCCTCATAACCACGATGGAATGCATTTTCTGCCTCCCTTCGGGGTAGCCCTTTTCCAATTGCTTCGGGCGCAAAAAAAAAAAAAAATCAATCTGACGTTATGGACAGGAGCATGAGCATCAAACAACCTGAGAACTTTATCATTAATAAAAGAGTAGGTTCTGCTACCAAACAAGTTAAATTGAGATTTCGAGCGTCACTCATTAGCTTATCGTAGTTTATTTTAGAGAAATTGCGTACAGGCAGTAAGGGACAAGAGCGATTTGGGGGCGCAAAAAACCCAAAGCAGGCAACTGTCCGCGTGACACAACATGCTCAGGAGAAGCAGCAAGAATAAGATCAATTAAGGAGTCATCGGTATCGACATTGTGATGAATAGCCCCTAGTAGGAGAAAGGTAAGATTGACTGACTTCATGATTGATTGAAGTTTTTGAGAACGAAGAGAAATCAACAAATCGGTATTAAAATCGCCCATGATTATACAGTGTGTGTACTCAGAACAATCTATCTTAATTGTATTAATTGAAAAAGAACAGTATATATATGTTATGTTCTCACATACATAAGTCGAGAGATGAGGCTCACTAATTATATCGAATGGACTTATTAATAATAATCTATATAGTGTCTGTAATATTGTATAACTGATTCCATTAAGCTCAGGTTTATTTGCGTGTTATTAAGACATATGCCTATAACTATTTATATAAAAAAAATTATGTTGCGGTATGTCCGCGGCAATCTTCTGGATGGATAAAGAGTATAGCAAGGATCTAGGCTATATTGTACCAGAATAAGTGAGATATTTTTGAACAAAAAAAAAAAAGAATAATTGATAATAAAGAGGGTCTCAAATCTAAATAATGCAACATTAATAGATACTACCGCTAGTATGCTAATGAACCGTGGTTAGCACTCGCTGTAAGTTTCACAGTACGCGAGCAACCCGGGTTCGATCTCCGCCGGCACCAACGAAATTGTTAATTGCAATTTTAAGTGCTGATTTACTACGTGCTCGGTGGTGATGGAAAACATCGTGAGGAAACCTGCATGTCTATGAAATAAAAACAAAATATATCTCCAAGACATGTGAAGTTCGCCAACACGCATTGGGGCAGCGCGGCGGACATTTCCTTGCCTTAAAACCCTCTCAGGAATGAGAGAAGGCTTGTGCCCAGCAATGAGACGTATATAGGCTACAACTTTACTTTACTGCTAGTACGAGTTAATAAATAAAAAATTAATATACAAATACTTGGATACCTGACTTATCTTCCGCTTCTTGTTTTCAACACATATTAAACTGTACACAGTGAATAGGGTGAATTCCAGCATTTTTCCGTTTATTTATTTTTATAATCCGGTCGTGTAAAGCACGCTTTATGGGCGCTGTCCCGAATGACGATATTATTTTGGGAACCCTCGTCTCACATGAATGTAACTATTTACATAAAAGTCTGGGTTGTATCTTAATTCACGACCTTAGCCACACTTTACACAGTTTTCGAACTTTTTGAAAATATTTTACGCTGTGGACCTTTTGTAGTGGTTATATTATATACTCTATGTTTTATATATTGCGTTAAAAAGGTGCATTATAATCTTTTTTAAAGCCTATATATATTTATATATATATATATATATATACACATATATATATATATATATATATATATATATATATATATATAATATACTACCCCCTATCCTTGAATAACTATTGTAAGAGACGACAGAGGGAAACAAATCAATATATGGGCACAGCGTCTTCCTTATAACAACTAAAAATAAAAGCTGCTGTTTCCTATCCGCTTTTAAATATTCCTCCTATGATTATATCCATGGGAGAGGTCTTCGTTCAGTACTGGACTTTTGGTAGACTATAACTAAAGTTTTACAACTAAAAAAGTTACTATAATAATGAATATATGTGCTTTAAAACTGTGATTCTCAATTGTTACAGGAAGCCGCGGCAGAGAAGACGGCACATGTCTCCGAAGAGCGAGCGCCCCTGAGTTCAGCCTGCCAGCTGCGGGGCACGCTCAGCTCGTGTCACATGTAGGCTGTACTTATTTTTAAATTTTCTTAAAATCATACATTTAAAATGTAAGTTATAATATTTCAATATACAGAATAGAGTAGGTATAGTATAAGGTTATGAGGAGAGAACATTTTTTTTACATTAACTCTAAATGTTAAACTCAACTGCACGTAGTGCAACCTGTTGATCGACTGATGGCAAGAAATCTATACAAAACCCTTAGCTTATTATTAAAAACTGGTAGTAGCGAGCCCATCTTAGAGCAGGAGAGGCATCGGTTGGCCACCGACCTACGACGCCGGGCAAACCGGCGTGCATCGGTAGTATGTGAAAATATTTCATTAAATACTGGATAACTTGCGTTCTTTTTATATGCTCTTAACTTCAATCAGCAGGTGACGTGCGAGTAGTGTGTAATTTGTGGAATATTGTCAAGTTTGCGATAGACAAGGTGGGAAAATGTTTATTTATCAAGGCTCAGCTATTCCTCAGTTCTATCCATTCCGATTATAACATCAAAGTTGGATGTTAAAATCTTCATTAAACGTTCTATATTATGCAATCGTGAGTGAATATATCATACTGTATCCTAATTTTGTTATGCATTCAATTGTACTTCGATCGGGTACTTGGTACAGTTCTTTTACCAGAGAATAGGAAACAGTACAAATGCATATTAAATGGTCCAAATGTCACAACACCATTTTAGAATGAAATAACTTTTTTATTTCTTAATAATTTACACTCATACTTTCGTATTTAAAAACACTTAACAGAAATAAATTTTATTTACTTTTGAAATCTACATCCTTTAAATAACCTACCAATTTGCTCTTCACACTGACGCGTTCTTTCCAAGGCGTGATTTATCACCCGTCGAAATGTTTCTTGACTTATCCCTGCAATAACATTCACGTATGTTAGCCTTCCATATTCAATGGTTCTAAGATTGTTATTTTTTCAAACATCTCCACAGAAAGAAATCTGGAGCAGTTAAGTCAGGCGAGCGTAGTGGCCAGTTAAGGCTCATCACCCATAATGAGATATGGTATGAAATTAACGTATTGCCTTGCCAATTCCTCACTTTAGTTCTTGCACTAGCTGTATTTTATACAGCTTAGACATGCAAAGTCCGTTGAATCTTCTGGTGCAAGGTTCGGGATATTCCAATTGCTGGGGACATTAAAGGCTCTTCTACACGTACACGCTGAATGTTGTCCTTTGGCCTTCCTGAAGTTGGCCTCCCCTCCCCGTGGTAAATTACTCACACAGAAACCATTGAAATAAATTAAGTGTAGTTTGTTTAAATGGTGGTCTTCTGACACCAAAATGACGAGTATAGGCTCTTAGCGTTTACACAATTGACAGTTTTTTTTTATAGGAGAGGGGGAAAACTAGTATGTGGCTCACCTTATGGTAAGTGACTACCGCCACCCATGAACATCTGCAACACCTGGGGAATTGCAGATGCGTTTCCGCCCTTTTAAAAGGCTAGGCTCTTTGTCGTATTGGTCCGGAAAAATCGCTGGTGGTAATCGATTCCACAAGGAAGTTGTGCGAGGGAAAAAACTTCTTCTAAATCGCACAGTGGTGGACCGCCAATCATACATATGATATGGATGGTATCGCGAGTTTTTTTGTTATTTGCTATAAAGGATTCGAATATTTTAACACGTTGCTCAGTCGTGAATTTCTCCAAAATTCCAACGATCATGTTTTAATAATTTCAAACCGAAAAAAATAATTGTGAAATGTTACATAAATTTTATATGGTGTTGTGACTTTTAGGCCACCTTGTAATTTTCAGTGTATTCTAGGTGGTATGACACCAGGTGTTAGTACTGCTTTTCTACCTAAGAGTTAATTTGAGTAAGAAGGTACGAACCTTTTACCTATATCTACCGCCAAATAGCTGTTGCTTGCATTACTGTGTTCCGGTCTGAATAGTAAAGAGAGTCAGAATAATTACAAATTTAGAGACATTCAACTTAGTTCTCAAAATTGACAACGTATCTGTAGTTTCCTTAGACTTCAGTAGTCACTGAATGCGATCAGGTGCACTGTTAGTCAATATAGTGTTGTAAAATAAAATATAAAATATCAATTATTTTTAAATCTATCTTGAGCTATTAAACAAATGCGGTTTAAAGACACATTTTTACTTTGATCAAACCCAACTAGCCATAAAAACTACTGCAATTTATGGCCCAAGTATATAACTATGTATGTACTTGTATATATTTTATATATGATCCTCATAATGTAACTAATACCACAGAACATAGGCGCGGCGACATGGTGTGTGGGCGGCACGTGTGCTGCACGGCGCTGCTGCTGGCCGCTGCCGCCTGGTGCGCCGCGGGGCCCGGCCCGCCCGCGTTGCACTTCACCCGGGACCTCTATAACGTCACCATCCCCGAAAACTCGCCGCCGCGTACCTACGCCGACTCGCCGCCCGCCACTGAACCGCTTGGCGTGCACCTGCCTGTACAAGACGCACGAATCCGCTTTCGCATTCGCCATGGCGACCGCGACAAATTCTTCAAAGCCGAGGACCACACCGTTGGAGATTTCTGCTTTCTATTTATTCGCACGCGCGCAGGCCACTCCGATGTCCTTAACCGCGAACGTCGCGACTCCTACCGCTTAGACGTGCGTGCTACTGCACAGATGCCCGACGGTACACAGCTCGAGGCCGATACGGTTGTTGTAGTTGAAGTTACGGATGAAAATGACCTTAGTCCGCTATTTTATCCGACAGAGTACGAAGCGCTCGTACCGGAGGATACAACACTTCACTCAAGTATTGCGCGCGTCACCGCCGAGGATGCTGATATTGGTATCAACGGAGAAATTTACTACAGTCTCGCTGAACCGACTGACCGCTTTGCGGTACATCCAACGAGTGGGATAGTGACAGTGACGCGCGCACTTGTGGCAGCAGAAAACCCTCGTCATGAGATAACAATACTAGCACGAGACCGCGCGTCTTTACTAATGCGTGGTAAAGAAGCTCCGGCTGCGCGCGCTACTTTAATAGTACGCGTAGCGCGCGTAAATTTGCATGCTCCAGAGCTACGTGTCCGGCGTCTACCTGAACTTGTTGAGAATTCTACTGCTGAGATCTACGCCATAATAGAAGTAACGGACCAAGATTCCGGAGAACACGGGCGCATCGCCAGCCTCGAAATTGTTGACGGCGACCCCGATGGACATTTCCGTGTTCGGCCCTCTACACAACTAGGAGAGTATGATATAATAGTACATGCGTTGCTTGACCGTGAGACGGCTCCTCACGGCTATAACCTTACCTTGCGGGCATCTGACGCTGGACAACCACCGCGGTCTTCATATCTCACCTTGCCTGTTACGCTCATTGATGCCAATGATAACGCTCCTGTCTTTAGTCGTGAAATCTATGAAGACAACATTCCAGAAACCGTGCCGCCAAATACACCCGTTATAAGACTCAAAGTAAGCGATCGCGACGAGGGTCGCAATGCACGTGTCTACATTGAGATAGTCGGTGGCAATGAAGGTGGAGAATTTGTCGTCAATCCAGATACCGGCGTGCTTTATACAGCGGTTCCCCTTGACGCGGAAGAAAAATCGCTTTATACACTTACAGTTTCAGCCATTGACCAAGGCAACGCTGGAACTCGTAAACAGTCTTCAGCTAAAGTTAAAATAGCTATTGTAGACGCTAATGACAACAATCCCGTTTTTGATAAAGAAGATATGGAAGTTACAGTATTAGAGAATGGACCCAGCGGCGTGGTTGTAGCCCGTGTCTCGGCAAAAGATGCCGATTCCGGTGAAAATGCTTACATTTCTTATAGCATCGTTAATTTACAACCAGTTCCGTTCGAGATTGATCATTTTTCGGGTGCCGTACGGACAACCAAGATATTGGATTACGAGAGTATGAGACGAGAATATGTTTTAAGGATACGTGCTAGTGATTGGGGATTACCTTATCGGCGTCAAGCCGAAATGCGACTCACTGTACGCCTTCAAGACATCAATGACAATAGACCACAATTTGAACGAGTCGATTGCGTTGGCTACCTGCCTAGACGACTAGCAATAGGACATGAGATTGTCACTCTCTCAGCTATCGATTTTGATTCCGGCGATGTCGTGTCGTACCGCTTAATAGGAGGTAATGAAGACAACTGTTTTTCACTCGATTCAAGCACTGGCGTATTAAGCCTTTCCTGTGACCTGGCTGACGTGCGAACAGAGACTAGAGTGCTAAATGTTACTGCGACTGATGGTACGCACTTCGCTGATTCTGCTTCTTTGACACTTCACTTAGTAGGTGGCAGCGGAGGTGATAGCAGTGCGCTCGAATGTCACGACACCGGTGTGGCGCAACGTCTAATTGAGTTGCTAGCCGCAGCAGAACGAAGCAACGCCCCCATAGATTTTGCCGAAGATTTTCCGCTGGCACCTTCTCGATATGGAGAAAATCTGCATGTACCTGAATTCATCGACTTTCCCATTGAAGTTAAAGTAAACGAGTCCGTAGCCTTGGGTACATCGTTGGTGCGATTGCATGCTCGTGATCGTGACCTAGGCTATAATGGTCTCTTAGTGTACGCTATTTCAGGCGGAGACGCTGATTCTGCCTTCCATATTGACCCGGACACTGGTGAACTTAAGGTAATTGGATATTTGGACCGTGAAAGAGAAAGTGAATACTATTTAAACGTGACTGTCTATGATTTAGGAGTACCTCAGCGCTCTAGCTCACGACTACTTCCAGTGACTGTACTAGACGTGAACGATAACCCTCCACGTTTCGAGAAAACCCTAGCGAGTTTTCGTGTCACAGAAAATGCCATAAATGGTACTGCGATATTTCGAGCAAATGCGACGGATCGCGATGCGGGTGACTTTTCCCATATTACTTATAGTTTAAGTGGTGCTGGCGAGGGTGAGTTCTGTGTGGAGCGTGAAACGGGTGTTTTAATGGTGTGCAATGCCCTGGACCGCGAGCGACAGGCGCTGTATGAGCTCACGATCCGCGCTGTGGATGGAGGTGGTTTGCGCTCCGAGGCACTGGTGCGCGTTGCAGTAGACGACGTAAATGACAACGTACCGCGCTTCGCCCTCTCTTCATATAGTGCTCGCGTACGCGAAGACGTGCCTATAGGAACACCAGTGGCAGTTCTTGAAGCATTCGATCCTGATCTTGGCGCCGGCGGAGTAGTCACTTACTCGCTGCCCGATCAGTCTCCCGACGACATAATTTTCACAGTGGACAGTACCTCGGGTACTATTCGTACTGCAAAACTGCTCGACTACGAGGAAAAACAGGTTTGAATTTATTAAAATATATCTTGTTTATTTAGAAAATAGTTAGAAAGTCCACTAAATGTTTTGTTCTTCACATAGGTAGGCTTCCACAAGATGTGGAATCATCACCAAGCAAATAATAAGTTGTTGATGTAATATGTACTACGTACTAGAACATACACCGCGAACGAGATATGTGATGCAGTATAGGGTACGTGATAAAAGTCACAGAGTATCCTGTTATGGCACATACTAAGAAAATTTGTGCTCATGGGCTCTAACGCGTGTTACAAACAACCAAGTCTCGGCGTTTTTTTAGTACATTTTATTTTATAAAAGAGTGTGAAAATGAGCATGCGGCTTGCCTGAAGGTGTCAACCGCCGCCCATGGACAACTGCAACACCAGGGCAATAGCAGGTGCATTGGCGGCCTTTTTTAAAGGAAGGCTCGTTTCTTGAAGGTTACTAAGTCATATCGGTCCAGAGAAATTGCAGGTGGTAAACAATTTCACAAAAAAGTCATGTGAGGAAGAAACATCCTAGTAAATCACATAGTAGTGGACCGCCAAGCATCCAAAAAATGTAGATAGGAACGTGAGTTTTGTCGCGATGTGCGTTGGTGTAATTTAGAAGTACTTATTATTTTAACAACCCTCACCGGATCATTAGGTTTTAGTACGAATGGGTTAGTGATCGCGGTAATAACACGCTCTCATAGAATACCAGCGTAAATTAACAGTTTACTGCTCCTGTGTTTCGTATGGTGAGTGTAGAGAACGGAGACCATTTTTAGTGGAAGTAAGGCATTCTATCTCAGACCTCAGGGGTAAGAACGCATCTGCATTTTGATACTTAATCGAGGATAGATAGAAGATGCCTATGGGCCTCAGCATACACTTACAATCAGGAGGACTGCGTGTACGTTTGTAACCCTTATTTTATAAAAAAAATATCTCGCGTGTGCAGGTGTATGGTTTGACGGTGCGCGCGACGGATGGGGGGCGACCAGCGCTGTGGGGCGAGGCTACACTGGTGGTGGAGGTGGGCGATGTGGATGAGAACCGGCATTCGCCTCAGTTTGAAGCTCGAGGTGCACTGGCGTTGGCGGTGCGGGAAGACGCTGCACCGGGAGCAACCGCCGGCTTCCTGCGAGCAACTGACGCAGACCCACCTGGTCGCGATTCGCGCCTCTCCTACTACGTGCTTGACGGATCTGGCATGCCGCACTTCTCCGTGGATGACACCGGTTTGTGGGCTCACGCAAACACGCACACCTTCAATGCGAAGCACATGTGTTGATTAGTCAAAGTCACGTTACCCGCTCACAGTCTTATATGGCTTATGGACTGCCCCGTTTGTCTTGTGGTCTTGGACCAAAATATCAGTTAGTGGGTTTTACTGTCAAGAAACTTTTAGTTGCAGTAGTTTGTAGTTGACAGTGTTTCACCCTCGTGCCTCGGAAAACAGGTGCAGCTGTTGGCCCTGCTCCTGATCTCTCTCTAGTCGTCTCGAATTGCCATACAATTTGACTATACGAATGACAGAATAGGGAGTGCCCCTGTGCTTGTGCATAAGAGTGCACTCGGGCACTATAATTCTGTCTTGCACAGATGACTAGTGTCTGTTAAGACAGGGCATCACAACCACAATTCGGTCTAGAGAAAATTACTTTTACTGCTCTTAACCGTTGAGAAAACATTAATATTAAAAGTAAACACTAATAAATGAAACTAACTATTTATTACATCTTGTAATACGTATTACTTTCGTCCATTGAAAAAAGTTTAGTTGTCCATAAGTCGATGGTAAAAATAAATGTCTCGAGCATATCTCGAAGACGACACTTATCTTGTCGGTCGGGTCATTGAAGAAATTCGCATCTAACGCTGGTTATACAATTTATTTTAATTATTCCTAAAAGTGCGACAACATCTGACATTAGTCTTTTGTTTCAGAGAACACGTTGTTTGGTAGCAAAACAATAATAATAAATCGTACGATATACTTTGTTTAAAACGAAAGCTTGTTATTTAACATCTTGCGCTAGTCTTACCCAACAAAACTGACACATAGACTGAAATATGTAAGTAACTGCTGCTGAAATTATGTCAAGAATATGTTTTTTCACATAATTTTACCACTTAAGATCACAAAACGTCATACATAATTTCAATTTACAAAATCTTTCACACAATAACACCATTTGGTTTATTGATATACATATAATATGTATGTTAAAAATGTGAGTGCTCTCGAATATTGCGCTTGAACACATTGTACACGTGCACAGGGCTGGTGCGCACGTTAACGCCGTTGGACCGCGAGACGACGCCGCACTACTGGCTCACTGTGTGCGCGGAAGACCAAGGCCTCGTACCGCGACACGCCTGTATACAGGTAATTACACAGCAGTCATGCGTTGTTACATCGACACAAATTCAAAGGTTATTTATTCACAGCATACCGCTACTACGTGAATGTGTATAAGAAAAGGGTGATTAGAAACAAACAATTTTCGGTTTGGTAGAGCTCTATAAAGCGAAAAGTTTCTTCATTGGTAATTGTTACTGCTATTTTGTAGACACTAGTTACAATGCATAGATATAAAATTTCAATCAGGCGCGTGCGACTATTGTGAGAGCTCGTAGAAAATAGCGAGCGCGAGCGTAGTCAAATTGATACAAGGGGAGTACTAAAGTCTACATGTTGGCCAAGTTTGAAAGAGTGAACTGACATGCGGACACGGCTTGCCAAATGCAGGCGAGCGTCTTTGATTTGTGCAGAAAAACCGACACTTTTACGAAGTGAGACGAGTCATGACGAGCGATCTCAAGTGGCGGCAAGGCACGCCAAACGCTGTGGACAAATGGGCTGTCTATACGTTGGTACTCACCTTCGCTCGGCCAACATGTATAGCCGCGGTAATGCGTATATTTTTATTATTATTTTACATCAATTTTTATATGTTCTTTTATTTAAATATTATCTGTGAAAACTTCTAATTGGCCTTCTTTCTCTATCTATTTATGTACTACCTGTCCCCCGCGATTTCGCTTACGTGGGATTTACTAGGATTTTATGGGTTTTTATTTTATTTTGCGCGGTAAAAGTATTCCAAGTTACTTTTTATAACATTAGCTATCTGCCAGTAAAAGTACCGTCAAAATCGGTTCAGTCGTTTCGGAGATTAGCCTGAACAAACAGACAGACAGATAAAAATTTTAAAAATTGCTTTTTTGTTATTAGTAGGTACCGTATATAATTTCATACGCATTTAGTAATAAGCTGTTATTTTAACATTAGACACTTCCATTTCATTTCTTTGTATAGATTACTTGATGTTTTTTTGACTTCCTCGTTAGTGTAGTGGCCATAAAGAGTTGTTACTGATCATGAAATCCCGGGTTCGAATCCCGTAATTCTAAATATCAGCCCAGAGACAGGAAGATGGCGGTATTTCAACTACGTGTTTTGAAAAGCGCTAAAAGCCGTTGGTGCTGCGCCTCATCTCTCTCTGGTCATGTCGTTGTACCGCCTCATTGAACTATGAGAGTGAGAGAATAAAGTGTGCACCTGTACTTGCGCAAACACTCAGGAACTATAATCCTGTTTTGCGCAGATGACTAGATTCCCTTTAACCTGGCCATCGTGACCGAAATTAGGTTTGGAGGACATTATGCATTATACTCTTGATGTTGTAGTTGTAAGCTTTCAAAAACATTTTTTTTGTCATTAAAAGCAAAACGTATTTTTTAAAAGCTTTTATTTAAATTGCAATGTAACTATGTTTGTTCGGGTGGAATATTGCAACTCAATTTTGAAACAGATATCTTCAATCGATTGAGCTGTAATTTTGTATACACGTTAAGTTTGGATGACAATGCATTGTTAGCTGTGTGACGTCATTTTACAAATGAAGCGTACAGGGGCAAAACAAGGAATGTCGGTAAAACAGGTTTTTGTGTAATTGACATTTTAATGTTTGAAAGTTTATAACTTTGTCTTACATATTAATTCTTTCAAAACTACTAAAAGGAACTTTAGTTTACCTTACAGAGATCAGCTGTGGATACAAATAATCTATTGCCAAATATTAACAAATGTGTATAAAAAATAAAAGTAATTAACTTTTATAAAGTACTAAAACATGGAATGTCCTATATAGCCCATACAGGGAATATCCAAATCTAGTACTATGTATGGGTAATACCTTCAAAATAGGCTTGTGCTTCAACAGAACAAAACCTTTTTAAGTCCATAAGGTCTTTGTGCTTGTCTGCACTAGTTGGCAAATAATCTTGGTAGGCAAATCCAGACAATTCAAATTCATTGCTACATTCCGGTTGATTCGCTCTTCTCTTATTCAGTATGGGTGACTTCTCCCTTAAACCATTATAGTTCCCTCGATGAAGAATGAACCTTGGATGTTCTCTCACACTCATTGTTTCTCTTTGGGCCTGGATTGTAAAAAGAGTACTTTTTCATCTACTGATTCTGAAAAAAATCTGTAAATTTCCTTATAATTTCACCCTTACCGACTTTAATAACTTCAGAGGAGTTGGGTCTTTGGCGACTTATTTTTAGGACTGTTTAGGGCTTCCATGTGAGTTTTTAAATTAATCAGGCCATATTCTTGTCGAATTCTAAATATTAATGTCCTCTAATGGGGTATGTTTTAATGGAGTCCAAAATTTTCATTACATGGACCACAAAATGAATGAACACAGTATAGTTCTTGTTTTGTCCTCCTGCAGTCACAAAATATTTCTAAGTGCTTCCCACGATGATCTAAATGGTTTTTTTTAAATAGTGAAATAAAGTTGTCAATTTTTTATTCATCAAATACTACCCTATTAAATACATGTGCAAAAAAAAAACATCGATAATGGCCAACATAGATGTTTTGTGTAGGATAAACATCGAACGTTGATGTCATCATCGATATTTCTACAATATCGAGCATCCTTAACCTGACATTGACAGTTGGACATTCCATGTTACGTTTCGTTTCACTAGGGAAATTCCCACTTTTACACATGTACAGGGTTTTGAAATATTGAATATATGAAGGACTTTGATTGTTTTTATGCTTTTTACATAATGCTATATAGAAATACGCGCGAAAACCTAAGTGTTGCTATACTTAATTAATATTTGAAGTTCTTGTGACATTCCTTGTTTTGCCCCTGTACCCTTCAAATATTAATTGCACAAAGACAAACATCCAGATCCACAACAATTATAAGTAGGCTATAAAGTTACTTGTTTCGTGAGGCATTCGAACCCGTAGTCGTCAGCACCGCTACACGGGAGCCGTCGTAATAAAATGTTAATTATTAAGCTACGTCCTCAAACAATATCTTCTGATTTGATTTTTTGTTGACAATTCTGCGAATGTTTAATGTGAATTTAATTTGGCAATGAATAAGGTTTACATCGAAGTGGAGGACGTGAACGACCTGGCGCCGTGGCCGGAGCGCGCGGCGTACAGCGCGCGCGTGGTGGAGCACTGCGGCGCCGGCACGCACGTGGCCACCGTGCGCGCCGCGGACGGCGACGCCTCGCCCACGCCCACGCGCCTGCGCTACGCCATCGTGGCCGGCAACCCCGACGGCCTGTTCGCGATCCACGAGGACACCGGTACCCTAACCTCTGACGTCGTTAACTTATGTGATTCGGGGAGCTAAACTAATTTCACGGATTTTATTGCGATTAATATTTACTTTTATAATTCCAGTTGTTTCAGGAACTTTACAGCTACCATATAGTCCCCACGTGACCACCACCCGTGAAACGAAAAAGCAACACTAAAAAGTGACAAGCTTATACATCTATTTATATGTTTGTCACTTTAAAAATAATATATTAATTTTCGTCCGATCTACACAGAATGAGCTTACTGTGTCTTGAACATACATTTACAGTGATATGCATAGGCTTAGTGTTAATTTTATTGATTACAGGGTCCTAAACAGGTTTTATAGTATCCAGCCTCGTTTTCTATTGAATTTTTACGTGGTAGAGCCACGCTGCAGCTATTTTATGGTTGTAGCATGAGAAGGTAGGCTCGATTTGGGTGGGTGGTGTTTGGTATGGTGAGTAGAGAGAACTCCGGTAGAGACATTTGTTTCTGGAAAAAAGGCATTCCATCTTAGTCCTTATGGGTGACAACGCATCTGCATTTTGATTCCTAAACGAAGATGGATGTAGATTTCTATGAGTCACAGCATCCACTTGTGGTGGACTTTGTGAGCATTTGTCATCCTTATTCTATATAAAAAAGTCAGGATGAACCTTTTGAATATGTATTTAAAATGTTCTTGATGTTATTATGTGTGTGCAGGTGAGATCGTGACGACGGGGCGCACTCTAGACCGCGAGACGGCGGCAACGCACGCGCTGGAAGTGTCCGCGTCGGACGGCGAGCTGGCTTCCAACGTCCGCGTGCGCGTCGCGCTCGCAGACCTCAACGACCACGCGCCCACCTTCACGCAACGTTTCTACGACTTCCGCGTGCCAGTGCGCGACCACGAGGTACTATACCACTCCAATTATCCGTTTTAATTCTAACAATGAGGGCGACCTTTTCACGAAATTTTCTGCCAGGGTGGCGCCGAAATATTTGACAGATTACATTATGGGAAAATAATTTGATAGAAAATATTAGATAATATTTCTTTCTGTAACATTTTATACCAATTAAATTAAAGTGGATAAATCAAACTGCGAATATTCGTAGAGTTAAAAAAAGCGTCACAAATGTGCATGTGTTTAGGTGTAAAGACTAGAAACCAAAAAACTTTTATTCTAAACGAAACTTTTCA
The DNA here is from genome assembly GCA_963668995.1 of Parnassius mnemosyne. Classification (NCBI taxonomy): domain Eukaryota; kingdom Metazoa; phylum Arthropoda; class Insecta; order Lepidoptera; family Papilionidae; genus Parnassius; species Parnassius mnemosyne. The sequence continues at coordinate 3,699,297 of CAVLGL010000001.1, read as the reverse complement.
CAAAGGGTGACACTGTGTTACAAATAACTTCACCTCAATCCCAACTAGCGACATCTAGTGTGAATAGAATAGAATAGAATAGAATTATTTTTTATTCAATATTGATTATAACATAATTCTTACTGAAAGTCATTTTTTATTTACCACTGGTTCGCAAAATACCTATGTCCTGGGAGGAACCAGCAAGTAACCCAGCAGGACTTTTTTTAAAACATAATTTTTAAATGATTTTTCATAGAACCAGCATGGTGGCGATCACCTTATTCCCAGGGGTTATTTTCATTCCTTGATATTATAATAACCCTTTTTGTACAGTTTTTCTTTAATGAAACTTTTAAACTTGTTTATTGACAAACTTTGAACATTTTCTGGGATTTTGTTGTAAAAGCGTATACATTACCCCATAAATGAATAACTGATTCTGTGAAGTCTAGTAACTGGTATTACAAGCTTATGTTTGTTCCTAGTGTTTAAATTATGTACATTCTTATTCTTATTAAAGCTATTTATGTTTTTATATACATACATTACATTTTCATAAATATATTGCGATGCCAAAGTTAATATGTTTATTTCTTTAAATTTTTGTCTGAGGGACTCTTTACAATTTAGGTTATAAATCGCCCGAACAGCTCTCTTTTGCAAAACAAATATAGCTTCAATATCAGTCGCATTACCCCTTAGCAAAATTCCATAAGATATTACGCTAGTAAAGAAACAAAAATACACTAATGTAGCTGTCTCAACATCTATGAGACTTCTAATCTTTCTTTCAGCATATGCTGCAGAGCTAAGTCTGCTTGCTAATTGAGATATATGGGGGCCCCATTGAAGTTTTGCGTCAATAGTAATACCGAGAAAAACAGTGGTATCCACAAGACTCAACTCCTCCCCATTTAATAGCACATTAGTATTCAAATGGTTCACATTAGGTATTGTAAATTTAAAACACTTTGTCTTATTGCCGTTTAAGCGCATATTGTTGGCGTTAAACCAATGTACTAATTTCGATGGAGCATTATTTACATCTTCATAATTAATTAACTGCAAATAATAATACTATATCGTGATTGTCCCCTACAAGATAAGGTAAGTCATTAATATACATTAAAAACAGGAATGGGCCAAGAATCGAGCCCTGAGGAACGCCCATTGATACTACCGATCCGGAGGAACCTTTACCATTGATCACGACTTTTTGAGTTCTGTTACATAAGTATGAAGTAATAAGTCTAAGCGCCAAATTTTTTACACCGTAATGTTGTAGTTTCCTGATTAATGTTTCATGATGAACACAATCGAAAGCCTTGGAAAGATCACAGAAAATACCTAAGGAATCTTGTGAATTCTTCCAGGCATTAAAAAATATTTCATAAGCTCAACACCGGCGTTAGACGTCAGGCGACTCCTTGTAAAACCAAATTGGTTTTTATGAATTAATTTATTTGTATTGAAAAAAATTAACAATTGATCCAAAATTATTTTTTCAAAAATTTTACTGAGAGTTGGTAGTACAGAAATAGGTCTAAAATTAGCGGGGTCTAATGTACTACCAGATTTGAATTAAGGTATTACTTTACTATACTTCATTAAATCAGGAAACACACCAGAATCGATACAAGTATTAAAAATAAAAGCAAGATGAAGTGCAATTAAATCTATTATGGACGCAATAACTGTCACGGAAATCCCCCACAAATCTGCGGTTTTCTTTACATCAATGGTTTTGAAGTATTTTACAATATCTTGCGGTAATACTTTTTCAAATCTTAATTCTTTTAAACAGGTATTTACATTCTGTTTGAGTAATGACTCGGCGACAGTTGGAGAAGTATTCAATGACTCTGTTGTCAAAATAGTAATATCAGTGAAATATTTCTCAAACACTGCTGCGACTTCTTGATTTGATTTAGTCAATTCATTGTTAATTTTTAATTGATAGTTTGAGTAACGAGGTTTTTCTTTACCGGTTTCGCTGTTAATTGTACTCGTCGTCATTTTAATTTTATTCTTAGCCGGCTTAATTTTATTGCTAATATGTAACGATTTGGCTGTGGAGCAAACTCTTTTAAACATTTTAGAATAATTTTTGACATATTCTTTAAATCATCGGAAGGATTATATGATCTTTCATGGTAAAGGTAATATAACCTTCGTCTGCTTTTATGAATTCCTACTGTCGCCCGCTCATTAAATATCTTGCGACTGTTTCTGGAGAATGTTATAGAAGTAAATGTTTTTTTAAATTCATTTCTTATAAGGGTAAATAATTCTCCATATAAATAGTCTGCATTGTTCTTATAAGAAATCGATGGAAGGTTTTTTAACATATTATTTCTAAATCTCTCCAGGCGTTTTGCATTAACAGGAACAAACACAATTTTCTCAATTACCTGTTTTTTGTGCAAATAAGGTAATGAAACCAGTTGTCCACAGTGATCTGAACTAAGTTTTTGAATTATTGATTTGTTGATTAGTACAACACCTGTAAAAATATTATCAATACAAGTTGCACTACACCCTGCAATACGTGTAGCTTCAAAGAATAAATTATCAAGATTATACGATTTGAACAAAGAGCGAAATTTAAGGTGTAAGGTAATGGGGTATAGGGTTGCCTCCCTCTTTCTTAATAACGGCTCCGTGGCGCAGTAGCTTAACATTGAGTTGCGCCACTGAAGGCCGTACCAAGTTTTTATGGCTTGCAAATAATTATACCGGGCTTGAACGTTTGTCCTCGTGCAATTTATGTATATAAACGGCTTTCACAATAATAAAAAATCTTACAATTCGAGATTTTTCTATTATTTTTCTAAATTCAACATAATATTATATGAAAAAAAAAATCACCCAGTAACATCATGTTATAAATTATATTGGTTTTTAGGACGATGAAGTAGTGAAAGAGGGTGCACAAAGTAGCGCAGAGGGCGAGGGAGAAGGAGAAACTGACAGCGAAGCGGAGGAAGAAGACGAGCGTCTTATCTGGGATGAATGGGATGAGCCGGATCCTAGTGACATCTACATTGCCACGGTTTGAAGCTTTTGTTTTAAGTTTGGGGCACTGTTTGAGTTATGTTATTTTACCTTTGGATTAAGGAGTGAAATAATAATATAATTCTTATCAAATATATTTTGGGCTACTTTGGATATTTACATAAAATTAGTTAAAATTATCTAAATAATACAAGAATGCGCACTACTATGAAGCATATCCATTTTAAACATTATGCGATGAGACGTGTACAAGCAGTTATTTTACTTTGAAAAAGATAGTAGAGCTCATTTTATGTTGAACCTCCTGTTCTTACTTAATTTTGTACTATTGATTTAGTTTAGGTTTAGATAGCACAAAACAAATATTTATAATCAATGTCAACATAAAATAATAAAAATGCATTTTAAATTTTATAATTCAATTTCAAGAACTTTTTTTAACCTGCGCCTGAAATGTCCTAAACGCTATCCACCATATTAGATTCCACCGTGACGTCACTTCAATATTAAACAAGCTGATTCACTATGTATTATTTCGAAATAGTTCAAGTTATCATCACGATTGTTAGCTTTTATTTCGTATTTTAAAAGAAGAGATGACTAATATATACATTTATTGTGGCAAAATTTCGTGCATTTAATCCCAATTTTTGTTCTGCCCAGTTGAATAATTTTAAAACATCAATGGAAGTACCTATTACCAACTTCTGTTTATACAACAACACAATAATCCAGGTCGGAGTGTCTTTTGATAATACATAGCTATGTTTATCTATGACTACAATCACAAGCAATCACTAATTATATCTAAGATATTACAACACTAATCTCTTACGAAAGTAGACTTGCAATATCTATCACCGCATGACGTTTTATTTTGTATAAACGATAGTAAAATTTAAGTCATACATCAAAGTGATCTCCATAGAAAAATAGTCTTAATTTTGTAGAAGATGGTTTGAGGTCTGTTCTTGTCCGTTTTAACCAAGTATTTCTCATATTTGAATCAATAATTGAATCCATGAGTTTCTCGGCGTTCTTATACTCGTAGTTTTGCATTCTGTCACAACACACCAATGATAAAGATAATATAACTCATTAAACGTCCAAAAATATCTTATTCCTTTGCAAAATAGTTTTATTTACGAGCGCGGTGACGTCACGGGCTGAACAGCATGGCAGCTAGCGTTTTTGCGCGAAACTTTAAAACGATAGATTAAAAGTAATTTTTATGGCACTATTGGGTTAAGAAAAAAATACATAAAAACTACAGTGGTTAATTATCTCTAGGATTTATTTAAAGCACTATTTGAAAATGGCTATAACACCCTATTGTCTTGTTTTTAACAAGATGTCTCTCTCTGGGTGTTTACTAACTTACGTATGTACCTAAGATAGATAATTTTTATATAATAGCGATATTTTTTTTATAGAATAAGAGTGAAAAACGAGTATACAGTCCAACTGATGGTGAGCGTTGTCACCTCTGAGAACTGTGATGAAGAGCCTTGTATTCAGTAAAAATAATCTGCAGTTCTCTACACTCAACATAAGAAATACAGCTGAATTAGGCTGCCATATTACATGGGTATTCTGAGAGAACGTGGTCCTTCAACGGTCGAACCGACCCATTTGTGTTGTAACCATGATATAGCTGCAGCATGGCTTTACCATGTCCAAAAGTTGATTTATAATTAGTTTTGAAAGTGTTTGTGATAATAATAGTGCTGGTTACAGGTGGTGGCGTTGGACAACGACGAAGGCGAGAACGGCACGGTGCGATACAGTGCGCGCGCGCGCGGTGCGGCTCGTAGCCTACTGCGGGTGCGCGCGCGCTGCGGACGACTGTACGCCGCGCGCGCGCTCAACCTGCGGCACCGCGCGTACGACCTCACCGTGAGTGTCGCACATTCGTACTCACACGCACATTCATACACATAATAACACAAGTAAACTTAACATAGATGCGCGCGCGCTGCGTATGACTGTACGCCGCACGCTCGCACAACCTGCGGCGCCGCGCGTACGACCTCACCGTGAGTGTCGCACATTCGTACTCACACGCACATTCATACACATAATAACACAAGTAAACTTAACATAGATGCGCGCGCGCTGCGTATGACTGTACGCCGCACGCTCGCACAACCTGCGGCGCCGCGCGTACGACCTCACCGTGAGTGTCGCACATTCGTACTCACACGCACATTCATACACATAATAACACAAGTAAACTTAACATAGATGCGCGCGCGCTGCGTATGACTGTACGCCGCACGCTCGCACAACCTGCGGCGCCGCGCGTACGACCTCACCGTGAGTGTCGCACATTCGTACTCACACGCACATTCATACACATAATAACACAAATAAACTTAACATAGATGCGCGCGCGCTGCGTATGACTGTACGCCACACGCTCGCACAACCTGCGGCGCCGCGCGTACGACCTCACCGTGAGTGTAGCACATTCGTACTCACACGCACATTCATACACATAATAACACAAGTAAACTTAACATAGATGCGCGCGCGCTGCGTATGACTGTACGCCGCACGCTCGCACAACCTGCGGCGCCGTGCGTACGACCTCACCGTGAGTGTCGCACATTCGTACTCACACGCACATTCATACACATAATAACACAAGTAAACTTAACATAGATGCGCGCGCGCTGCGTATGACTGTACGCCGCACGCTCGCACAACCTGCGGCGCCGCGCGTACGACCTCACCGTGAGTGTCGCACACTCGCACCCACACGCACATTCATACACATATACAAATATTCAGATGTTTGTATGGGTAGTATTTATCGGCGTTAAGTTACGAGTCGCGGGAAAAGTTTTCTATGTATACTAACGGACTGGCAATTTAAAAAAAACTGTGTCTCACAGCTGTGGATTACGCCGGCGCCGGTTGGACGGGTAGTTGGCACGGTAAATATGCCAAGCAGTTGTATAAGCTTTTTAAGCAAATATGAAATAAAGTTATATACTTATCTGAAATCAACCTGACAGCATTTTCTAAGTCATATTAAACAATATTAGTTACAGATTGTCTAAAACATCGTTCGTGGTTTACAATACAAGGAACTAGTCTTCTCGATCGCTCGCAATCGACTAAAGCGGTCGGTGCATGTGAGGTTTGATTGCAGATAGTATTTGTCCGCGGGTTGTACTCGTTGTACGAGCGGTTAAGGAAAGTGTCCGTGCGGTGTTGTGCAGGTGCGCGCGTGCGACGGCGGGCGGCCCGCGCGCTGCGCCGTGGCCCGCGTGCGCGTGCGCGGCGCGCCGGCGGGCGGCGGGCGCGCGCCGCGCCTGCCCGCGCCCGCGCCGCTGCAGGCCGCCGAGCTGGACGCGCCCGGCTTCCTGCTGGCGCTGCTGCAGGCCGCCGACCCCGACAACGACGCGCTCTACTACGACATTGTCGGTCAGTATTGTAGAGGCACATTGCAACTATATTACGCTCGTAGCACGAATAGGTCGGCACGACCGAAGAACAACCACGCTTTCTCTCTAATTTGACAGTTTAACTTTGGCCCATAAACACTAACATCTGTCCTCGACCAATAAAGTGAGTGCAATTATACCTTATGAAATATTAGCTTATTGCTGCTGTGTTTTGTATAGTGAGTTTAGAGAACCGGTGACAATTTTTACTGGAAATAAGATCTTTATCCTCAGGGGTAACAAAGCATCTCATTCATCCAGTAAAACGGCCCTCCAGTTCTCTACACTCACCATACGAAACACAACAGCGCACTATTGCTATCTTATATTATTCTGTGAGGGCGTGGTCCGTCACCGGTCGAGCCGACCCATTCGTGCTACAATTATACTACTTATACAGCTACCGCATGGCTCTACCACGTTAAATACCTCAACTGATGTTATATTAAAATTAAATTAAATCTTTCTAATTACAGAATAACATACATTATTTTAATAATCGTTTTTGTTATTTTTCAAAATATAAGACACTATCACTATCAATAACCATGTAGTGCCAGTGTAAGAATATCCACTACCTCATATCATTCCCTGGGTGTCGAAAGAGGCGACAGAGAGAAACAAATCAGGAGATGGGCATCAGCGTCTTCATAATACCTACTAAAATAAACACTGAAGTTATCAACCCGCTTGTTAAGCATGGTTACTATGGCAAATATCCCCTTTACGAGGCAATCTATGGGAGTGGCTCGTGCTTGGCAGTGTATTTTAATAAGGAACTGTAACAATCAATATTAAAGGTACCCTTTGCGTACGTTACGTTAATACGAGACAAGTAACGTAGGATGTTATTGCGCAGACGGCGACCCGGGGCACGACTTCGTGGTGGGGCGCGAGGACGGCAGCCTGGTGGTGGCGCGCCGCCTGCTGTGGGAGCGTCGCTCGCGCTACGCGCTCAACGTCTCCGTCACCGACGGCCGCAACACCGTCTATACCACGGTACGCACTTACTATTATATTTCATAGTTTTACTTTTACATCTTGAAGCTTTTCGTTTATTTTTAGGATTCCGTACCTGAAAAGGAAAAAACGGAACCCTTATAGGATCACTTTGTTGTCCGTCTGTCTGTCTGTCTGTCTGTCTGTCTGTCTGTCTGTCAAGACCCTTTTTCTCAGGAACGCGTGGAGGTATCAAGCTGAAATTCATATCAAATATTCAAGTCTACGATCCCATAGAGCTGTGAAAAAATCAAACTTCTAAGCCAACGCTACCAAAAGGTACAGCCGTTTATGCCGCAAATTTTCGACATTCGCAAGGGAATCAAAACCTACAGGGTACTTCCCGTGAACTCAGAATCTTGAAATTTGGTACGAAGCAACGTTTTATAGCACAGATAAAGGAAAAATTGCGAAAAGTATAAATTTTTAGTTACATTGTATAATAAAAATATTTTTAATAATTTCAAACTTATATACCTACAGATTTGTTCGGAACCCTCGGTGCGCGAGTCCGACTCGCACTTTGCCGGTTATTTTTATTATTAAACTTCATTTAATGTGAGTTAGATTACTTATTCGTCACACCCTTCATCATTACTTTACTTTACGCCTAGCCAAGTGATCACATCCAATGTCCCTTTCCACGTCCGATGTTAGCCTTCTTTATCCAACCCTACTAAAGATATCCAATAACCGATATCAGTTCTTATCACACTATTAATGGGTATTTAGAAATTATCGCTGTTACACAAACTTTATTGTATATGTAAACTCAAAATCAAATTGACATAAAATTGTGTGCAGGTAAATATCTCGGTGATTAATGACGCCAACGAGGGCGGCGTGGAGTTCGAGCAGGAGCAGTACTCCGTGGAGGTGTCGGAGAGCGCGCGGCCGGGCGACGTGTTGTTGCGGCTGCAGGCGCGGGTGCGGGGAGGCGCGGGGGCAGGAAGGATGGGCGAGACGCCGCAGCGGCTGCTGTACGGGCTGCAGGGCGCGCGCGCGCCTGCAGACGCCGCGCTGTTCCACTTGCACGAGCTCACCGGCGCGCTGGAGCTCGCCCGCCCACTCGACAGGTACGCGAACCTTTTTTGACGGCTCCGTGGCGTAGTAGCTTAGCAATGAGTTGTAGCGTTAAGGACTGCTGGCTCAAATACCGCACAGAACAAGTATTTGGGTAGCGTACAAATAATTGTTCCGGGCCTAAATGTTTGTGCTTGTGAAATTTATGTATGTAAACTCCCTAAAATACAGAAGAAAATCTTAGTGTCGAGGAATTTTTTTTAAATAAAATAAAAAAATTAAAGAAGTTCGCCCGTCCTTTCAATATTAATATACACAAACTTGTAACATACTCTTGCACGGCTAACCACAACAATAAGACACTTGTGTCTCTACCGACAAGGAAGCGATTAGCTATCGGCTATTTTCTTGCTTAAGAAACGAACAATAGATATAGAAACACAGACAGAAACTTTTTATTCAATATAGATTATAAATGATACTTATTGAAAGTCACTATTTTGTTTAATTACTAACGGTTCTAAAAAAATCTGTCCTGGGAAGAGCCAGCAAAAAACCCAGCGGGATTTTTTTTTAAATAACAGCTAACGATCATGTATTGTACACGCCCCTAGCTGCTCCAACAAAAGTCGACCATACAGGGGCCCATACAGCTGTAGATTTGACGAACAACTAAGGGTTGGGCCCAACGGCCTGTGGAGACTTATCATTCTACACAATAGATATAAGGCTAGGTAAACAAATAGTACGTACCTGATTCCGAAGCTAAGACTGCCCCAAGGCTCGGTCAGGCGGTAGGTAGGTGTAGGTGCATGTAAGTGGTGTGCAGTAGTGTTTATATATGTGACCTGACCTAACTGAGGTGATCGGGCAGCGTCCTGATCCGATGCTGCCCCACAATGTTGTATCACTCCAGCGGACGTCACCAATTGCCAACTTCTTTCTTCATTTCACTATTTCAGTCTATCAACTTTGTTGTACAATATTTCAATCCATCAAATTTATTGTACATTTAACTAACTTCAAACTAAACTAAATCCCCGTTAATCGTAATCAAAAACGTAACACACGGCACGACTAATGAACGGTGGATCAAAGTTCACTTCCGTTTTCACTCAGCAACAAATTATTTCTAGAACCGAACACGACCTTCTCTAGGGTCACAAAGTTCAGCGTTTTCACCGACAACGGAAAATGTTTCCGAACTATACATGCACTTATATACGCAATCAAAATTAGAATTCGCGGCGGTCTACACGAAAACCAAATATTCAATAGTAAATTAGGCGCGCACAACACTCAAATTCAGAAGTGGATCGCAATAAATGTTAGCTTACAAAACAATTAACCGATCCGCGCCGTCAATCTATTTTTCTAAACTCAACAAACTCCTCGTCGGTGCATAAAAACTTGCTAACAAAACCCGACACTATATAGAGGTTATACGGGACGAGACCACGCCATGCTAGTGACTGCACTACAATGTATCACTTCCGACCCGCCCCGCTAGCAACCAATCCGATCTTGCGCGAACGTCAACTGGTAGGAAATCACTGCGTTTCGCGCCCCCTGGCGTCGATTCTTGAAATTAGCGTTTGGCGCGAACATGTATGTGACACAATTAACAACACAACAAATTAGAAATAGCTTGGTAGCGATCACCTCCTTCTAAGGGGTTATTATCATCCATAAATTTCTTAACATTATAATAACCTTTTTTTGTACGAACTTAGTTTAATAAAGTTTTTGAACTTTTAACAGTTCAAATTTTGTATACTTTCTGTAATTTTGTAGAAAAAACGTATACGTCACCTCAAGAATGAATTACTGACTCGATGAAGTCTGGAGTCGACTAAATAGTACTAGTAGCTTGTGTCTGTTCCTAGTATTTACAGAATGAATATGACTTAATTATTTTGTAAAACTACTTTTATTTTTGTGTACGTACATTACTTTTCATAAATGTATTATGATAGGAGAGGCCAAAGTTACTATATTAATTTCCTTAAATTTTTGTCGCGGTGACTCTTAAAATTACGACTTTAAAATCATAAATTGCTCTTATGGCCCTCTTCTGTATAACAAATATAATTTCAGTGACAGCTGCGTGTCCACATAGCAATATATACCATACGACATTATGCTATGGTAATAACTTAAGTAAACTATTCTAGCTGTTTCAACACTGGCAAGATTTCTAATATTTTTACAGCATCTGCTGCAGAACTAAGTCTGCTTGCTAGTTTTGATATATGGAGGCTCCATTGAAGATTCGCATCTAGTGTGATACCAAGTAAAATGGTGGTATCTACAAGACTCAGTTTCTCCCCATTTAAAATTACATTAGTATTTAATGGTTTGACATTTGGAGTCCTGAATTTCATACATTTCGTTTTAGTGCAATTTAAATGCAAATTATTAACAATAAACCAACAACAAAAAAAGCAAGAAACAGAAATGGGCCCAGAATTGAGTCTTGAGGCACGCCTATTTTTACCATCGACCCGGAAGAGCCCATACTCTAAATGTCAACTTTTTTTGCGTTCTGTTACTTAATATGAAATAATTAATTTAAGAGCGTCACTTCTTACACCGTAGTGTTGAAGTTTGCTGAATTATGTTTCATGGTGAACACAATCAAAGGCCTTGGATAGGTCACAGAATATACCCAAAGCATCCTGTGAAAGTGTGTTAAATATATATTTAATCAGCTCAGCACCGGCATCAGTCGTCGAGCGACCCTTTGTGATACCATATTGATTTATATGAAGTAAATTATTTATATTAAAGAAATTTAACATTTGATCAAGAATATTTTTTTAAAAAACCGTGTTGGTAGTACAGAAATAGATCTGAAATTGGCGGGTCTAATGTACTACCAGATTTAAATAAAGGTATTACTTTACCACGCTTCATTAAATCAGGAAACACACCAGATTCGATACTGTCTATAATATGCACAATTACACGAGATGCTCGATCCCGTGTGATTATGCATTTTATCAGAAACAGCATTTTAACAGAATCAACATGACTTTATGTCAAATTACATAAATGTTCACGACTATGTTGTGCGATTGGGCCACCTCAGCCGCACCTTAACTTACGCTGTCGCTGAGTTTACTAAACTTATTTCTTAATTAAGTAATAATAATTAACTGATAAAATTCAAAAAAGCTTTTACAAAAATTTACTTCGCAAATATCCGCGTTATAAAATAAAATGATGTGTCTTACCTAGTATGAAGAAGCACCTCCCGCCCTCCCTCAATTGCGTGCACTATCCCCGTCACCACTAATCCCAGCACCGCTACTTCCAACACCACTACACTAGGCAAGACACACCACTGACGATAATACGACACGTGTTTCGCCTCTACACGAGGCATCCTCAGGTGATATAGACTCTACGGTGGCTAACCGCTAAGTGAGCGGCGAGCCAAAACAAGTGCCTTTTATACAAACCGATGATGCAACCGCTCTCTACCTAAGAAGCGAGCGATTGCGTCATGCGATAAAACATTTTGGGATTAGTGGTGACGGGGATAGTGCACGCAATTGAGGGAGGGCGGGAGGTGCTTCTTCATACTAGGTAAGACACATCATTTTATTTTATAACGCGGATATTTGCGAAGTAAATTTTTGTAAAAGCTTTTATATAATGGATTTCCGCAAAGTAACGCCTGATTCTATTAATTATGATAAAATTCAATATAATGCTACTGTATACTTAATAAAATTGATATATTTATGATTTACCGTACCGTAGTTATAAAAAAAAATCATCCCGACATGTCAAGTTAGTTTTTTGAATTTTGCAACTTGGAATCGACCCAGATATACAATTGATAAAATTCTTCAAAGTTTCTTCAAAGAAATCAATTCAAAATCCTGTTTTAATTTAAATATTTGAGGGGAGTTGTAGTAAAATTTTCCTTTTAATATTTAATAATAATAGATCTTTCTGAAAGTTATTAATTCTATTATTTCATTTATTCAAAGATAAAAGTAAATAAATAAATATATTAATTTGAAAGCTTAACAATAACGGGATCTTATGAAGTAGACTAGCAGAATTTCCCGCTTTTAAAATGTGCTTGCTAGAAATATAATTGGCATAAAAGAAATAGTACAAAGCTTATTCTTTAATAACCAAAAGTAAAATATATGCAAAAATATATATTCGACATTTACAATGTAAGAAACACGAGCCTTTTCATTATTTTTAATACTGATTTAATCCGTTTCTATTTCATTAGATGATACAATGAATCCCTCGGTTGATTCATCTAGTTTAATGTATAATTTTCAGGCCGTATTTCTTCTTTTTCGTTCAAGATAATGTTCGCTTTCATCATCATCATCATTAATAGATTATCATCTTCTAAAACTATTTACCTTGTTGTTGCGTTTTCGCAACTTTGGCCATGCCAACTCTTGCAAAAGTTAGTAGCATTGATTTTGCAACCCCAAACAACTAAAATTAATTCATAACAGAACATATAATTATTAACGGAATAATAAAGAAAAGTATTATATATTAACCTACATGTACACAATTTTTCAATAAGTTCCTGTGGTGCTGGTTTTGAAGTTGACATAAAGAGGCAGTATCATAAATAATGTCTTTCTTCATTTCCATTCTTCAGGGTTCAAAGTATTGCCCAACCATATTAGAATCTCATAATATACAAGTTTTGGGTGTTCACGCAATGATGATTCTGTTGGTGGTAGAGAAGCTAATACAAAGAATTTAAATGCTAATGCTGTAAATAGATTGTATCTTAAATCACCAATCTTTGAATTATCAACATCACCATGGCCATACAAATGTAATATTATTCATTCTGCAACTTCTTATTATGTGTCAACTGTGCTATTATGTTCGTAAAAAACTGTTATCAATCGCTATAGCTTGGTTTGTTCTTCAACAGAGAGATGATTCTTTGAACTGATTGTTTTAGCTTGGATTCAATCACTACCCATAAGATGGCAAACATTTGTAGCTAACCGGATAACAGAAATACAAATCAGACTGGATAATGATAGATGGAATCATGTAGCTTCAGCAGAGAACCCAGCAGATATTGCTTCTCGTGGAATAGAACCCTCAGAACTGCAAGCCGCTGAACTGTGGTGGAACGGACCTCATTGGATGCGAAACTATAACATACATACTAACAAAATAAAGGTACCTGAAACAACATTAGAAGAAAGAAAACAACATACAAAAGTATTTCACAATTTTTTACGAAATTACAAAAGAATCAATACTAAAAAGATCCTCAAGTTTAAAGAAAATGATACGAGTACTTGCCTATTGCAGACGATTCCTAAACCTAAAAGAAAATAAAGCAAATAGAAATAAAATCTCTACTACCGCGGAGGAAATGAAGACAACTCTCGACGCATGTATTAAAACTACTCAAGACATATCAAATTGTGATGAATATTTTTTAATTAAGTAATAGTTAAAAAAATTACTACTGCTACGCTACGCTACTGGCCGCGCTGCGAGCCGCCGACCGCGACGCGCCCACCGCGCTGTATCTAGTTCACATGCACTAGATACCATGCCAGAACGCAACAACCAATTATGAGTAAAGGGGAATGCCCAATTCTGGCCATGAAACGCCCAACAATTTAAAAACAATTAAAAAAATACATCTTTTTTATGGTAATTAATCGCGGTATTTATGAATCCAAAAAAGATTGCAATATTTTTGCACAAAAAAAAAGTACCGAAAAGATAAAAATGAAATTAGGTAAATCCGGAAGTCATTAGTTTGTGGATAAAATAAAACGTGTTGCCAATCACAAATCTCGTTAAAAATGTCGATTTTGTTTTTTCAATCGATTCTTTATGGTGTCGTTATTATAATGGTGATATTATGTTTCGATAATTATTATGATGTTATTATAATTAAACAAGTGAAGTGCTAGTTGATTTACCGTGAACTCTTTATACCATATCAAAAATGCTACTGCACATTTTAACTGTTATTCTTATCTATAAAACAAAATATATTTTAAAAGACGCGCAGATCTTAAAGCGAACAAAGACTATTCTTTCTTATGAAATTATAAATCGAATAAAAAAATCGCTATTTATTTATCGATTTTATGTCTGTTAATTGACAACATCGAATCTGACAGCTAGGCCCATGTCATAATTATCAAAACTAAATAGTCACAAGTCGAATTCCTTTGCATTAGTGTTATTTTGTTTGTTTTCTCGCAGATTTGTAATCTAAACAACGAATAAGCTTTCTAAATGGACTCCGATAATTCTTCTCACCCTATTGACCACGGCCTGAAAATGAATCCCGCTGCCACTTCTGCACGAACTTGGACTCGATATCCACTGTTAACGATGACCCCAGCTTTCACGCTGGCCAGAGTTCTTCCCAGCTCTCAGTAACTCATTCAAGAGGACATTTACGGTGTATCAATTGTGGTTTAAATGTCACGAAAATACGAAGTTATTTGTTGTTAAAAAGTGTTCTTGTGAAAATGAAAAACCTTTATATCTTAAAAATCCGGACTTTTTTTAAACCAATTCCTTAACCATTTCATTTTCTTAATTGCATATTATCATTTCCATATGCTTTTATATGTGGGCACTCATGGCCAAAGTGTCTATGAACGGTGGGCATTCCCCTTTCCGAGTGTAAGAGTAACCCCTGGAAGAGCTTTTGAGTGTTGTGGTGTAGATTTTGCCGGGCCTATACAGATGAGTGTCAAAGGGTAGGAGACAAAAACCTTACAAAGGATACATCTCATTGTTTGTATGTATGAAAACACTTAGAAGCTGTAAGTGACCTTACCACACCTGGATTCATTGCAGAATTTCGACGATTTGTGTCACGTAGGGGTCATTACGCTGAAATGTGGAGTGACAGCGGTTTGAACTTTGTTGGTGCTACAAATGAGCTTACAAGAATGCTTAATCAAAGCATGACGAACGCATTAAAAGAGATAGCAGAAATGCTTGAAAGTGATGGAACCTCATGGAACATTATTCCCCCAAAATCACCGAATTTTCGAGGTCTATGGGAATCTGGCGTGAAATTTGTTAAAGCATATTTGATGAAAACAACGCGATACTTACCTTCGAAGAATTTTCTACGGTCCTTTGACGGATCGAAGCGGTTCTGAACTCAGATCCGATTAACAGTCTCAGCGATGATTCGAACGATACCTCTCCATTAACTCCAAGTCACTTCTTAGTAGGACAACCTTTAATAGAGATACCAGAACCTAACAATATTACTGATACCGTAAGTCCTCTCCAACGCCGGAAACTGACAAAACGCATGATAAAAATCTTTTGTACTAGATGGTACAAAGAATATTTGAATACCTTACAACAAAAACACAAATGGCACACAAAGATGGATGCACTTCGCTGCAGCGAAATAGTTACTAGGACGAATAACACAGCTTCATCCTGGACCTGATGATCAAGTCAGGGTAGTACGCTTGAAGTGTAGAGGATCGACCCTGAAGCGCCCTGTATCTAAGCTAATGTTGTTGCCATAAAGAAGAACGGAGGACTTGGCGGGCGAGATGTCGGCGAGATTTTACCTTCGACGAACAGATTTCGCTGATTGTCACTTAACTTATGCAATACAAAGCGGTTTTTCTGTACCATTATATTGCTGTTTTTTTTTAAGTATAGTCAGTTCTTTATTACAGAATCATACCTTAAAATAGTGTTTAATTAAGTCGGTAATTAAACAAAACACGACATCATATCATAAATGCAAAGTTGAGTGTCAAAATTTTGATTTCAGACCCTATTTGAATGGACATTACATATTATACAGACTTTAAGTTTCTATTTTCATCACTGCTACAAGTACTTAAATATTCTCTTATTAACAAATTTTAGCAGTATACCTTCCTGCTCATAGATCACATGCATAATCTCCATACATAATAGGTAACACTGTTTATTGTATTCTGTGACATAGAATACAATAAACATCATCCTTCGCAGGCTACATCTTATAGATATATATGTTTGTCTCTTATTAGTGTCGCTTTTTCGTTTCACCGAGTTTCAAATCACAACTATTTAAGACAAGTTGTATCTTCAAAAAATGCGTATCAATGGCGGTTTCTTGCAGGGAAAGCGCGGCGCTGCACGAGTTGACGGTGTGGGCACGCGATCAGGCGCCGCGCGCATCGCGTGCATTCGCGCGTGTGTCCGTGAGCGTGCGCGGCGCCGATGAGCACGCGCCCGCCTGGCCGCGCCGCCTGGTGGAGGCGCGCGTGCCCCGCGCCGCCGCGCCCGGCACGCTGCTGGCCGCGCTGCGCGCCGCCGACCGCGACGCGCCCGCCGCGCTGCCGCGCTACTCGCTCGCGCACGACGCCGGCTTGTTCGCCGTGGACGCGCTGGGCGACGTGCGGCTGGCGCGCGCTCTGCCCGCCGTGGGCCCGCGCGACTACACGCTGCAGGTGCGCGCGCAGGGCCCGCCGCCCGCGGAGCGCACCGCCACACTACCGCTGCACGTGCTCGTCGTCGAGCCTGACGACGCGCCACCCAGGTGAGTCCCGCCTCTCTTTGCGTGGATATAATGTCTCCCAGACTGATTATAGTACAGGAGTGTGTGCTTGATGATGGAGTTAAAATTAGATTATAGATTAGAATTACCTCACTCTGTTGGTCAAATTAACAGTGGTAGATCCACGAGGCAGCTTTTGCTGTCGCACGGATGGGCAGGCTTGGTTAGTGCAGGTGGCTGAAGGTCCAATTCCCCCGCCATCCTTTTAACATAGTTGCGGCGTTAAATGAGACACTATCCCAGAAGGCTACCAGCACCACTGGTGTCGGCGAATCCCTGGCTAAGCATCCACGCCCAAGCTACCCTCCTCTTCATGAGCGTGGGTGCTCAGGCTGCCCTGCGTATTCTGAGCAGAGGCGAAATTTCGCTCACGAATGATATTGTTCGGGGCAAATTGAGCAATAAAACAAAAGCCACCCCTAAAACACTATCTGTGAATTTCTGCAACATCAAAGGACTTTATTCAAACCTTAACGACGTCCACTACCGTTTGTCCACTATCATCTGTTTCTAACAGAGATACAGA
The DNA here is from genome assembly GCA_963668995.1 of Parnassius mnemosyne. Lineage (NCBI taxonomy): Eukaryota > Metazoa > Arthropoda > Insecta > Lepidoptera > Papilionidae > Parnassius > Parnassius mnemosyne. The sequence continues at coordinate 3,681,731 of CAVLGL010000001.1, read as the reverse complement.
TATCCTCTCCAGCTGATACTTTGTATGTCTCCTACCCGGGGTACTTGTGCCTCGGGCTGCGGTTTACGTATACGTCAGAGAGGACATCGGTTTTCGGCGCCTAAGCAGTCGTGAAGGTACGGACCTTCATAGGACTGCGTGTGGACAGCGTCTCACATCTACGGGTGCCTCTATAGGCCCCAAAGCGGTAATGCCGACACATACTGACTCATCGACCACGTCCAAATGGCTGCAGACTTCGTGCTACAACACTCGTACATACAACGGTATAAGTACTCGGTGACTTTAACGCCCACTACGCTGAATGGCTTGGCTTCCGTTCAACCAATCATACTGTTAGATCTGTTTATGACTTTGTTAGATCTGTGGATGTGGTGCTTCAAAGAATGGTACTTTTTATTCCATCATCTGTGGTACTTATCGGTAGCAGAACTCAACCATGGTTTGGTCACTCCTACAAAATTGCTTCAAGTCATAAGCAGGAGTGCTACCGTGCCAGGGCTGACGCATTGACGTCTCGGGATGTAAATACCAGCGCTCTCAAAAAGAAGTAAATATCGGCCTCCAGGTCCTTCAAAATTGTCATTGCCACGGCAAAGTCAGAGGACAATAGCAGAAATGACGAGAAACTAGTTCGACTTGCTTACTGCACTGGGCGAGAGACCAGAATGCACGAGATCCTGTGCATTCTTGTCTCTCGCCCAGGCTGTCAAAGGGAACTTCTGTCGGGAGGACGACTCACTGCTGCTAGCACTGTGTGAGTGCTCCATACATAATGTATAGCTTACGCAGCGCTCGGTGCGCAAAATACTCCTCTCTCTTGACGTGAACAAGTCGAGTGGGCCTGATGGCATCCCTCATATTGCGCTGAAGGCGTGTGTTCTGGAGTTGGCACCGGTTTCAACTCGTCTTCTCCGATACTTTTACTTCCTAGGCGTAGTTCTAAACTCATGGCAGACATAGGATAGTGGTGCACGCTATTCATAAAAGAGGCGACCGCACAGATCCGTTCAACTATAACTCTATCGCAATCACCTCATTGCTCTCCAATGTAATGGAAACAATCATAAACTGCCAGTTCATGAGGTACTTTAAAGATGACCAGCTGATTAGTAACCGCCTTCTTTAGGGGTCGTTCAGCTCGTGATCTTCTGGCTTACCTAACTCAAAGAAGGGGGGAGGCAATAGAGTCCAAGTGGAGGTATTGGTCTATAGTATAGACATTGCAAAGGCTTTCGATCGAGTTTGGCACAAAGCGCATCTTTAGAAGCTGCCTTTTTATGGGCTTTCCGAGAAATTGTGAAATTGGATCACCACTTTTCTTACAGATCGGAGCATCAAAGTCGTAGTAGACGGTGCAAACTCCATTTATAAGCCTGTTAATGCTGGTGTTCCACAAGGCTGCATGTTATCACCAACTCTGTTTCTCCTGCATATCATTGATATGTTGCAAACCGGTAACATTCATAACTATGCAGACTACAGCACTGGTAATACTTTATACATGGCTGTGCTAATATTTCTCGGGAAAATGTCGCCGACTACCGGAGCAAACTTGTGTCTGCTGAGTGTTTTTCGAACAGTCTCGGATTATGGGCGAATAAATCTTGTCCACATCAATCTCCAGAAGACACAACTTTGAGCATTTACCGCCAAAAAGAATCCCTTTGACGTATGTCCTCAGTTTCAAGGCCTTGTTATCTCAGCCAGTATCGGAATCCTCGGTGTCGACATATCGAGTGATGTGCACTTTCGTGATCCACTTCCAACTTTGCAAGGCGCAGGTTCGGCCCCACATGGAATACAGTTCGCATCTCTGGCAAGGAGCTCCCCAGTGCAAGCTTCTTCCACTTACCGCATTCAGCGCAGATCAGTTCGAGTCATCGATAACCCAGTTCTTTCTGATCGGTTTGACTCACTGGCACTGTGAAGAGATGTTGCGTCTCTGCGTATTTTATCGCATCTACCACGGGGAGTGCTCTAAAAAATTGTTTGGACTAATTCCAGCCACTCAATTTCACCATCGCACATGGCGGCAAAACTCGCGATAACATGCATAAGATCTGGATGATTGGCAGTCCACCAGTGTGTGATTTAGAAGAAGTTTTCTTCCTCGAACAGTTTCCTTATGGAATCGATTACTACCAGAATTTTTCAAGGACCGATACGACTTAGGGACCTTCAAGAAAAAAGCCTACTCCTGCAACGCATCTGCAATTCCCCTGATGTTGCAGTAATTTATGGGCGGCGGTGGTCCCTTACCATTAGGTGAGCCGCAAGCTAGTTTGCCCCTTCGGATTATAAAATGAGACAATAATTTGACGATAGATTAAGCGCAGGAACAACGGCTTCACTTGTTTTCTAACGCACGGGTGTAAAACTCTTCTATCTTCCTGACTCTGGGTTGCTATTGAGAATTTCTTGACAGAAAACCCAAAAACTAATTTTCACCGACCCGGGATTTACTCCGAGTCGTATTTATGACCATTAGGCCCACGAGGCTGTCAAAGTAAGACATATAGCGTAGAAATATCATATGTTCGTCAGGTTTGCGAGCGAGGAGGTGGTGTGCGAGGTGTACGAGAACGAGCCGGCGGGCACCGTGGTGGCGACGCTGGAGGCACGCAGTAACACCGCCGTGTGGTACTCGCTGAGTGGTGGCGGCGGCATGTTCCGTTTGAACCCGGCCGCCGGCGTGCTTGCGCTCGCCGCACCCCTCAACTACGAGACCTGCGAGCTCTACAACCTTACCGTCGCCGCACTAAACATGGTCTCAGTTTGCTTCTTATTTTCCTTCGGTTTTATGACTATGATTTTATTCTATGTATATATAATGTAAGGGAGTACGACGAAACGCACATATTTCACAATTACATATTATATGTATTTATTTTGTTAACTCGGCAACGCAACAAGCTCTTATTACACAACACTTTTAAGCACAATACTCATCGATCAGTGCATTACAGGCAGTTGTTTTCTTATCATTTTATCATATGAATTGTCAAATAGCATAGCAACCTTTATTTCATCTGTTAACAAATATGAGAATCATACCCCACATTTTTTGGTCCTTCAGGCCAGATCATTGTTATATTTTTTAGGTATCAAACAATCAATGTAGTAATAATATAATGTGAAAAATATTGCAATACTATAAAATTTCAAAATTTGTAAATAATAACGAACGGAAAGAACCAGAGTAACTAACATAGGCCAAAGGATTGGTAAGATGAAGTGGCAATGAGTCGGCCATATAGCTCGCAGAATCGACAATTGATGGGGAAGAAAGGTTCTCGACTGGCAGCCTCGTTCTGGTAGGCAAAGAGTAGGGTTGCCTACTAGATAAATTGACAACCTGGTAAGACATCCAGAAAGTTGATGGATGCGGGTAGCTCAGGAGTGTGCTACGTGACATTCCATATGGATGGTCTATGTTCAACGATGGTCCTAGATCCATAGTAGTGAACGGCACGTTCCGCGGGCAGGGCGGCGGGCGTGCGGAGGCGCGCGTGACGGTGCACGTGCTGGACCGCAACGAGTTCGCGCCGGCGCTGCTGCGGCGCCAGTACTCCGGGCGCGTGTCGGAGGCGGCGGCGCCGGGCGCGCTGGTTGCGGACGCGGGCGCGGCGCCGGGCACGCCGCTCGTGCTGCTCGCCGCTGACGCCGACTCGCCCGCGCACCGCCAGCGCGCCTACGAGATCCTGCAGCCGGCCGCCGCCGCGCTCTTCCGCGTCGACGACACCACCGGCGCGCTCTCGCTCGCCGCGCCGCTCGACTACGAGCGCGCCGCCGTGCACGAGTTCACTGTCAAGGTTCCGCTTCACTCTTAGCTATTACGAAAAAATAGATCCTCTGTTATCTATTAACAGGTTGTATTCTCAAGGTATAAAGTTATATATAAAAATTCAATAAACCATGAGAAAATCCATTGGTTCCATCACATTCAGAAAATGTAACAAAAGTTAAAAAAAATATTTTTCAGCATTTAGTAAGAAAACCCTCATTACAGAATCTAAAAATTATAATTGTGTTAAGTATTCTGAAAAGTTTATTTAAAGGCTCTGATTGGCGGTCTTCTGGGCTCGCAGTTGATTTGGAACGAAGAGCGAGTCATAACTTGCCCGTTGATAATACCTTTAAAAAAGCTTATATCAAATAAAAACTAATTATCTATAATTTATTATATCTGGCTTCACTGCAATTATTTGGTTTTATATGATAAATTCTAAAGTAAAAAAATAAATGTATGGTTATAAATGTATTATATATATTACCACGTATTATTTCTTGATTTTATAGGTAGTCGACATGGGAAATCCACGTCTGCCGTCAGATAGCGTAGCTAAAGTAAGAGTGGAGGTAACGAACGTGAACGACTGCCCGCCACAATTCTCGCAGGCGACGTACGAAGCCACCGTTCTCCTGCCCACCGTGGCCGGAGTTCGCGTGCTCATGCTGTACGCTAGCGACGCTGACGAACCGAAGAACGCCTCGCTGACATTTGATATTCTAGAGTGCAACCCAGACGGTGCCTTCACTCTGACTTCAAGCGGTGAACTACTCGTATCGTCAGTGGAGGCACTGCGCGCCGAACATCACCTACGTGTGCGCGTCTCGGACGGGCGCTACTCGACTACGGCGCGCGTGTTGGTGCGCTCTCGTGAGCCCGACAACGCCGGTCTGGCTTTCCAGAAGACCGACTACTACGGTTCAGTGCTTGAAAACACCACCAAGCCCGCCACCATAGCCGTACTCAACGTACTCGGCGCTGCACTTAATGAACATGTCGAATTCTCTATACTTAATCCAACTGAAGGTTTTGAGGTTCGTATCATTTTATAATTTTTTCTAGTAAAATTTACACCGTACCTTTGTTATTTATATAGTTTATTGCAAATTGTAGCTTTTAATTAAATTTTTGATATTAAACTACGGTCATTAGCAAACGAGCACGCAGATAAATTGTTAGTAAATGGCACTGTAGTTTTCCATGAACATCTACATCTGCTCTTGATCAATAAAGTGAGTGCTATTTTATATACTTGGTAGAGCCATGATGCAGCTATAGCAAGAATCACTCCAAGGAAAGACAACGCTCTCACAGAATAATAGCATAAAATATCAGCTTAATGCGGTTGTTTTACATGTGGTGGGTGTAGATAATCGGAGATCCGGAAACGGGGCATTCCATCTTATTTCTCAGAGGTGACAAAAAATAAATTGTATTCCTGACATTTAAAATATATTATTTATATGTAATAAGTTTTGCGCTCTATTATTTTAACAACTAAAGAACACAAAATTGCTTAGCCTTGACGTGTCGATAGTAGAACACACCTAATAACGCTTAAATTACATTACTAAGTGAAACTGCGTGGATATTAACTCTGACAGCTACCTGCCCGCGCGATCCACAGCTGTGTGTGTTTTTGTTTAATTATGGACGCTAGTAAGAGCGCTAATACGGGCGACGTGGTGTGGGTGCAGATCGGAGCGACGTCGGGCGCGGTGGTGGGGCGCGGCGCGGCGCTGGACCGCGAGGCGCGCGCCGCCTACACGCTGCTGGTGCGCGCGGCGGCCGGGCCGCGCCAGGCGCGCGCGCGCCTTCACGTGTCCGTGAGCGACGTCAACGACAACTGCCCGCGCTTCGTGGAGCTGCCCTACGTGGCCGCGCTGCCCGCCGGCGCGCCGCCCGCCTCGCCCGTGCTGCGCGTGCGCGCGCTCGACCGCGACCAAGGCGACAACGGCGAGGTCATTATCTATTTACTTACTTTATATCTGGACCGCGAGGCGCGCGCCAGCACGTGTCCGTGAGCGACGTCAACGACAACTGCCCGCGCTTCGTGGAGCTGCCCTACGTGGCCGCGCTGCCCGCCGGCGCGCCGCCCGCCTCGCCCGTGCTGCGCGTGCGCGCGCTCGACCGCGACCAAGGCGACAACGGCGAGGTCATTATCTATTTACTTACTTTATATCTGGACCGCGAGGCGCGCGCCAGCACGTGTCCGTGAGCGACGTCAACGACAACTGCCCGCGCTTCGTGGAGCTGTCCTACGTGGCCGCGCTGCCCGCCGGCGCGCCGCCCGCCTCGCCCGTGCTGCGCGAGCGCGCGCTCGACCGCGACCAAGGCGACAACGGCGAGGTCATTATCTATTTACTTACTTTATATCTGGACCGCGAGGCGCGCGCTGGCACGTGTCCGTGAGCGACGTCAACGACAACTGCCCGCGCTTCGTGGAGCTGCCCTACGTGGCCGCGCTGCCCGCCGGCGCGCCGCCCGCCTCGCCCGTGCTGCGCGAGCGCGCGCTCGACCGCGACCAAGGCGACAACGGCGAGGTCATTATCTATTTACTTACTTTATATCTGGACCGCGAGGCGCGCGCTGGCACGTGTCCGTGAGCGACGTCAACGACAACTGCCCGCGCTTCGTGGAGCTGCCCTACGTGGCCGCGCTGCCCGCCGGCGCGCCGCCCGCCTCGCCCGTGCTGCGCGTGCGCGCGCTCGACCGCGACCAAGGCGACAACGGCGAGGTCATTATCTATTTATTTACTTTATATATGGACCGCGAGGCGCGCGCCGGGACGTGTCCGTGAGCGACGTCAACGACAACTGCCCGCGCAAATTCACTTTTTAGTGGATATGAATAAGCAGAGAGGATAGTTCTTTGAAAAAAATTACGTTCGCTGCATTCAACCCTTACGTATACAAATATTATTAGCACAGTTAAAACTACTACATTACTATAAATCAGTTATTTATATCATAGTTATAGTAGTGTGCTTCACGTGAATTGTATTGTCAATGGTGTATTGGCAATTCTTAATTAGAAATGTTTTAATTTTGTTTAATTAATGATTATTTTCCAGTGCATGAAACATAAATAGAACTTTATTGTAGATTTTAGTTAATATACCGAAAAAGATTTTTCTAAATAATTAAGCTGTCTTTGGTAAATAATTCTATCCATCTTTCTGTTAGAAATGATACACAGTCACGTAAACACAACTCGTATATTCACTCGAATTTAAAACTCAATCGACATACATATGCAGCTAACTAAGTACAACGGCAGTAATACGTTTAATAGCGCGAATATAAATCAAATAACGACATCTGTAGATAAGCAGACTATACTATACACAATATATATATATATATATATATATATATATATATATATATATATATATATTTATATATATATATATATAAACTTTTTACTCATTCCGCCCACCAAGGACTTGTCCTTCAAAAAATTATTTTTTTATTATGAATTTACTAGAGACTAACGATCTGCGCTCGATAGAATTGTACTGCACAAATGTGTGTGCAGGCGTATTCACTTTTCTCTTACCTTCGTAAGTCTGATGGGACGGCAATCCAATAAAACTAGAGAGAAATCAGGCACGGGACCGACTGTATCACGTGCTTACCGAGGCCCAGGGATGAAACAACGCCCAGTCCCTGACTCTGGGCTGCCACTAATAGTTTCTTGACAGAAAAAACCCACACACGTTTGTCGTGAAGCGACAATAAAGAACAAAAAGAATCTAACCTAAGAACAACAAAACAACAAAAATACAACAAAAACAAAAAATATATTTAAGATTCAAAGATATTTACAATTTTATATAACAAAAATGGAGTATGAATATGAGGATGGATGATGCGATTTACAGATTATTTAAAAAAAAGTAATAAAAAAAAAAGAGATTAGTGCCGAAGCTGAGTCTGAAGATCCAAGGTGTGCTCTCAGCGCCTGGAACGAGCACGCACGGCGTAGGTGAGAAGGCGTGGGCGTCTCTAGGCGACGACCTCCGGTGAATGTGGTAATTGCAGGATCCGGCGATTTCAGGACAGACAGGGGCTTGCAGGATCCTCAGCGGCTTCAGACAACACAGAAGCCTGCAGGATCCGGTGACTGCAGGCGGGACAGAGGTTTGCAGGTTCCGGTGACTTCAGGCGGAACAGAGGTTTGCAGGTTCCGGCGACTTCAGGTAGAGCAACGGTTTGTAGGATCCGGCGACTTCAGGTAGAGCAGAGGTTCGTAGAGTCCAGTGGCTTCAGGCAGGACTGAGGCTTGCAGGATCCCGGGGCAGTGCGATCCCGGGATAAGGCCTTTAGGAGATGCTTCCAATTCGAGAACTGAAGCAAGACTGCCTTTCTTCACCGATTGTTCGGCTTTTATACCTTTCTAGATAGAACGGAAAAAATATTTAAATTAAACGCAAATTTTTTGTAAATGGTCAAGAGAAAAGAGTATTTATGTGGAATTATCGAAATAGAAACAACAGACCGGTAGCAAATTTGAATATAATTGCTATGGAGACCAAATAAACAACAATGTCAAAACATGTCAAATTTTGGTTTTAGGCTTGTAATAAGAAAACGGCAAGATTTAAGTGGAAAATGAGATATTATTGATATAGGTAAAAAGGTAGCGCAACTGCCCACACAAAGCCCGAGATTGTAGAGTTACGGAAAACTAACTAAAAGATCGAAAAAAGGTAGACTCCATTGACACCAATTTAAAAGTGCTGATAATGTGAAAATACGAAGTAGAAATGATTTGTTATTGTGTTCTTATGGTTTAAAATCGTTACAGGATCCTATGGAAATAAAGGTGATGTAAAATATCCAGTTTTGAGGTGAATGCAGAAAATCGAAACAGAATGGAAAAATGAATTTAAAATAATGTAAAATGATAAGTAAGTAGCATAACACTACACGTTTTGCATTGCAAACATGTGTATTTACTTGGAAAAATAGATTCTGAAGTCTAACAAATAGTCATAAGCTTCACGTTAATCTTACATTGCAATTAGTGAACTTAAAAATTTTTTGGAGCTATTCTTATTTTTGTTCAAGTGGAACATCTTGAATAATGTTTTTTAATACCTAATTTAATACCCAAGAATTCACAGACAAAGCATTAATTATGCTCTTATTTTTTATTTTTGCACATAAAAATTAGTGGCGAGCATTATCCTTTATCCCTCCCACACACGTCGGTGTATCTCATTAATTAATTTTTATCACTATTCTATTATAAATTTTCGAAGCCATTTTAGCAAATAAGATTTTTGAACTTTTTTTATAATCTACAGGTACGCTATGAAATGAAACGCGGAAACGGCGAACTCTTCCGTGTGGACAGGCGCACCGGCCAGATCACCCTGAAACAAACACTCGAGGCACATAAACAACTCTACACGCTAGTTATTGCTGCTTTCGATGGAGGTGAGGAATTCGTTACGTTATTGTAAATCGAAATGGGTTTCTTATTAAAAAGTAAACGTTTTTTTTTTTTTGTAGTAAAACCGTGAAATCTGAGATTAAACCATGTTCAATAGTTACCGTCACATATGTCTGGAATATCATGTTCGAAGTTGTTTTTAACGTTTTGAAAAAGGAGTTCTATGTATTTAACGAGACGGGTTCTACGTATTTAACATATTGCGCACTAATTTACAGTCAATTCTCCGCAACTCCATTAGTTGACTACGAGCGGGCGAGAAGACGAGTTCTTTGTTTTGTAAACCTCCAACGCTATTTTCGAAAATCTAACACTAATTTTGCTTAATATGACTAAGAAAACGCTGTTTTTATTAATGTGCGCACTTTGTCAAGGTGATTTGAAGTTTATTTCAGTATGTAACTTTGTTTTTTATTCACCAAGAAATAGTAATTAACGTATATTATAATACTATTTTTTGTTTTGTTTTGTACTACTCAGGGTAGAAGACGCTGACAGTTGTAATACAGCTTATACTAGTATGGCCATTAACGCTTACTTCTTTGAAATGTAGCTTTGTAATTTTAAATAGATATAATACATAATTAAAAAAAAGTTAAATGCTAAATGAAATGGAAGCAATTCAATCGTAGTATTGGATCACCAGCTTCCTTGTAGATCGGAGCATCAAGGTCGTTGTAGACGGTGCATGCTCTGACTACAAGCCTATTAACGCTGGTGTTCCACAAGGCTGTGTGCTATCACCAACGCTGTTTCTTCTGCATATCAATGATATGTTGCTAACTGGTAACATTCATTGATATGCGGATGACAGCACTGGTGATGCTCTATACACCGGCCGTGCCAATATTTCTCGGGAAAACGTCGCTGAGTACCGGAACAAACTTGTGTCTGAAGTCGAGTCTTTGCTGAACAAAGTCTCGGATTGGGGGCGACTAAATCTAGTCCAATTTAATCCTCAGAAGACACAAGTTTGCGCGTTTACCGCTAAAAAGAACCCCTTTGTCGTATCTCCTCAGTTTCAAGGCACTCCCCTTCTTGCCTCAGCCAGTATCGGTATCCTCGGAGTCGACATATCGAGTGACGTGCAGTTTCTTGGTCACTTGGAAGGGAAGGCCAAGTTGGCCTCTAAAAAGCTTGGCGTGCTCAGCAGAGCGGGACAGTATTTCATGCCGGCACACCGCCTGCTACTTTACAAGGCGCAAGTTCGGCCTCACATGGAATACTGTTCCCATCTCTGGGCAGGGGCTCCCCAGTGCCAGCTCCTTCCATTTGACTCGAATTGTCAACGACCGAGTACTTTTCGATTGGCTCGATTTACTGGAGCTGCGAAGAGTTGTGCATTGCATACCTTTGCATTTTCTTTCGCACCGTTCTGCTGAGCACGCCAAGCTTTTAAGAGGCCAGTTTGGCCTTGCTGCACACTATTCCATATGTCGACGCCGAGGATTTCGATGATGGCTGAGGCAGCAAGGGGAGTGCCTTGAAACTGAGGAAATATGTTAAAGGGGGCAAACTTGTGTCATCTGGGGATTGAAGTGGACTAGATTTAGTCGCCCCCAAGGTATCACCAATTTAATCCTCAGAAGACACAAGTTTGCGCGTTTACCGCTAAAAAGATCTCCTTTGTCGTATCTCCTCAGTTTCAAGGCACTCCCCTGCTTGCCTCAGCCAGTATCGGTATCCTCGGAGTCGACATATCGAGTGACGTGCAGTTTCGTGGTTTTCAAATTGGCCTCTAAAAAGCTTGGCGTGCTCAGCAGAGCGAGACAGTATTTCATGGCGGCACACCGCCTGCTACTTTACAAGGCGCAAGTTCGGCCTCACATGGAATACTGTTCCCATCTCTGGGCAGGGGCTCCCTAGTGCCAGCTCCTTCCACTTGACCGCATCCAACGCAGAGCGGCTCGAATTGTCGACGACCGAGCCCTTTCCGATCGGCTCGATTCATTGGCACTGCGAAGAGATGTTGCATCCCTTTGCATTTTCTTTCGCATCTACCATGGGGAGTGCTCTGAGGAATTGTTCGGATTAATCCCAGCCGCCAAATTTCACGAAAGCACATCGCGGCAGAACTCCCGATACCATCCACACCATCTGGATGATTGGCGGTCCACCACTGTGCGATTTAGAAGATGTTTTCTTCCTCGCACGACCTCCTTGTGGAATCGATTACCATCAGCGATTTTTCCGGACCAATACGACTTAGGGACCTTCAAGAAAAGAGCGTACTCCTTTTTAAAAGGCCGGCAACGCATCTGCGATTCCCCTGGTGTTGCAGTTGTTCATGGGCGGCGGTAGTCACTTACCATCAGGTGAGCCGCATGCTCGTTTGCCCCCTCTCCTATAAAAAAAAAAGTTTTTTTTTATAGGATAAGGGTGACAAACGAGCACACAGTCCACCTGATGGTAAGTGGTTGCTGCGGCCCATATAGACATCTACATCTATCCTCTGTTACAAATCAAAATGTAGATGCGTTGTCACCAGTGAGGACTAAGATGGAATGCCTCATTTCCAGTAAAAAGGGCCTCCGGCCACCTGCACTCACCGAGCGAAACGCAGAGGAAAACCTCTACTTCACGCTGGTTTTCTGTGAGGTCGTGGTACTACCCCGGTTCGAACCGGCCCATTAGTACGACAGCAAAAGCTGCCGCGTGGCTCTACCACTGTTAAGTTGAAGCTATTTAATCATAAGCTTTGTTATGTGTGCGGGTTTGACACTAAGCATGATTTCGTGGTATTACCCACGAAGCTAGTTTTTAGTGTTCCCTTTAGTATCATATGGACAAATATGCAACAACAAGTACAATAACTATTGGTACAACTGTTTCAACTTACGAGCGTGTGCGGCAGGCACGCCGGCGTGCGGCGCCGAGGCGGCAGTGTCGGTGCGCGTGTGGGGCGGCGGCGCGGCGCCGCGCTGGCCGCAGGCGCACTTCACTCTGCGCGCGCGCGAGGACGCGCCGCCCGGCCGCGCGCTGACGCCGCGCCTGCTCGCCGTCTCGCCGCTCGCGCGCCCGCTCATCTACACGCTGCACGCCGGCGCCGCGGATCTCTTCGAGGTGCACTTCGACACAGGTATACCCCGCGCATGACGTTTCCGTACCCCCCGATCTCCCCCGCTACCGGGCGACCTCGTATTAACGCGTCCATTTTGTCCCGCAGCTCCCGATGGAGAGAATGGCCCATGTGAGTATCGCCACTCGTTGCGTCTCACTTGGAATCACCGCCGATTCATTTCGTTCACTTCGCACGCTCTTCAATTTGATGCTTGTGCATGACATGCAGTGTGTTGTTTTTTAACTGCTATTTCAGCATCAACTCGATCATTTTTGTTCACGCGTTCATGCAACAGTAATCTCGCGAATCATTTCAATAGTGTTGATAAACAGTTTAAATAAATTACTTGATTTATATTTATGAAAAGCGTATTAAATATCCTATTCAATTTCGGGAATTATTGCATATATTTTAAAAATTAAAATTAACTTGAAGTAAATCGAAAATAAATAAATACTTGAATAATTAGTATCACCAACCGACACATATGTGAAGCGGATTCTCACATTGTAATATAAATCATACACATAGAGCTTGAACATTACTTACTTTTATATCACCGCTTTGATGTCCGTTCAGTTTGATGTTGTACGCATGGAGAGAGTTAGAGAGATGATGTTATACGCAGGCGCGGTGGTACTGCGCGGCACGTTGGACTATGAGCGCGCGCGCGAACACGAGCTTGTGTTGCGCGCCACCGACGACGTGACCGGCGCCTTTGCCGATGTGTCCGTTACGGTGCACGTGCTCGACGTCAACGACTGCGCGCCAGAGTTCACGCAAGACGAGTATCGTGCCACCGTTTCCGAGGCTGCGGCCGTCGGAGATCTAGTCCTAACTGTCTTAGCCACCGACAACGACACTGGTGAGTATAATTGCATAGTTCATACTCATACTCATACTCTTGTCCTTAAAAATATTTAGTTAAATTGACTTTAAGCAAATCGCGGTACTGGGACGCACGCCACACCACGATGTAAATTTCGACTGCGCTGATTCGCGGCAAGCTTCCTTCTTTTAGAATAGAATAGAATAGAATAATTTTTTATTCAATATCGATTATTACATAATTCTTATTGAAAGTCATTTTTTATCTACCACTGGTTCGGAAAATACCTCTGTCCTGGGAAGAACCAGCAAGAAACCCAGCGGGACTTTTTTTTTTCAAACAATTTCGTTTATACAATTTTTAAATAATTTTTCATAGAACCAGCATGGTGGCGATCACCTTATTCCCAGGGGTTATTTTCATTCATGTATTCCTTGATATTATAATAACCCTTTTTGTATAGTTTTTCTTTAATAAAACTTTTAAACTTGTATATTGACAATCTTTAAATATGTTCTGGGATTTTGTTGTAAAAGCGTATACATTGCCCCATAAATGAATTACTGATTCTGTGGAGTCTAGTGACTGGTATTACAAGCTTATGTTTGTTCCTAGTGTTTAAAGTATGCACATCCTTTTTCTTATTAAAGCTATTTATGTTTTTATCTACATACATTACATTTTCATAAATATATTGCGATGCCAAAGTTAATATATTTATTTCTTTAAATTTTAATCTGAGGGACTATTTACAATTTAGGTTGTAAATCGCCCGAACGGCTCTCTTTTGCAAAACAAATATAGCTTCAATATCAGTCGTATTACCTCATAGCAAAATTCCATAAGACTTTACGCTATGAAAGTTACTAAAATACACTAATCTAGCTGTCTCAACATCTGTGAGACTTCTAGTCTTTCTTATAGCATATGCTGCAGAACTAATTCTGATTGCTGATTTAGATATATGCGGGCCCAATTGAAGTTTCGCGTCAATAGTAATACCGAGAAAAACAGTGGTATCCACAAGACTCAACTCCTCCCCATTTAATAGCACATTGGTATTCGAATGTTTTACATTAGGTATTGTAAATTTAATACACTTTGGCTTATTGCCGTTCAAGAGCATATTTTTGGCGTTAAACCAATGTACTAATTTCGATAGAGCATTATTTACATCGTCATAATTAATTATCTGCCGTTTGAGTTTGAAAATTAAAGAGGTATCGTCAGCAAATAATACTATATCGTGATTGTCTCCAAGATAAGGTAAGTCATTAATATAGATTAAGAACAGGAATGGGCTAATAATCGAGCCCTGAGGATTGATACTACCGATCCGGAAGAACTTTTACCTCACTGCGATCACGTCTTTTGAGTTCTGTTACTTAAATATGAAGTAATAAGTCTAAACGCCAAATTTTTTACACCGTAATGTTGTAGTTTCCTGATTAATGTCTCATGATGAACACAATCGAAAGCCTTGGAAAGATCACAAAAAATACCTAAGACATCTTATGAATTCTCCCAGGCATTAAAAATATATTTCATAAGCTCAACACCGGCGTCAAACGTCGAGCGACCCCTTGTAAAACCAAATTGGTTTTTATGAAGTAATTGATTTGTATTGAAAAAAATTAACAATTGATCCAAAATTATTTTTTCAAAAATTTTACTGAGAGTTGGTAGTACAGAAATAGGTCTAAAATTAGCGGGGTCCAATTTACTACTAGATTTAAATAAAGGTATAACTTTACTATACTTCATTCCGAAATGGGAAATACTCTTATTATAGACTATTGCTGGTATACACTGTCACTATGGTAACTAATATAAACAACGTATCCAGTGATACATACATTTATTAAACAGTTTCAACGCTATATTATTTTGAGTAGAACTACTCGATAGTGTGCATTTTCTTACTTTTTTTTTATAGGATAAGGGTGACAAACGAGCACACAGTTCACCTGATGGTAAGCAATTGCTGCGGCCCATAGACATCTACATCTATCCTCTATTACAAATCAAAATGCAGATGCGTTGTCACTCGTGAGGACTAAGATGGAATGCCTCGTTTCCAGTAAAAGGGATCTCCGTTTCTCTACACTCACCATACGAAACATAGCAGCGTTCAACTGCTATTTTACGCTAGTATTCTGTGAGAACGTGGTTCTTCTCCGGTCGAGCCGACCCATTCGTGCTACAACTATACTACTTATATAACTGCAGCATGGCTCTACCACGTATATAGGTGAGCGACATCTATCGTAGAGCGGCGGAACCAAACAATACCTTTTTCTATCTATACATAAAATAAAATATTAAATATTAATAAAAGAAGGGGATGAAAATGAAAAAGAAATTGTTAAAATAATTAAAAAGAATACACTATTAAAGTGTGACATGGCAATGTAACACACAGATTATCTTAATATATTAAAAGAAAGGCACCAGCTTCAGGAAACGCTCAATAAGTTTGATCAATGCAGCAAGGAATATGAGGAAGCTCTAAAATACATTGCTGCGTTGCAATCACAATTGAATGAAGCCCAAGAGCAAATCTTATAACTAAACAAAAACTTAGACAACTTAACAGCCTCCAAAACTCAGTGTCTGTTCCGTTGTGTAGAATGTACAACGTCTCAAGAATCCTCAAAATTGTTACAAAAATCATCAACATTGGATTGACAGGTGAAGATTCCTTCATAACAGGAACAGCAGGAAGAATCGCTTGCAGTAACAATAAATTAAAGAAATAAATTTAAATTAATAAATACATTAATAAATTGCAAAAAAGTATAAAAATAAAATAAGTATTAAAACCAAATAAAATAAGTATTAAAAAAGTTATATAAAGAAAACTAGAATAAATTAATAAGGTCAAAATATATTCAATTGAGGTGGATAGCATTAGGAAAAGTTATGAGACTGACATGGAGTATCTTAATTCAAAAATTTCTTAGCTTCATAATGCACTACAAGTTATGACAAATAAATATAAATTAGCTCAAAATGAAATAAAGGAACATATACTGGCCATGGACGAACTGGTGACACTGTGTAAATATAATGAGGAACGTTTTGAGTCATTAGTAAAACATCAGTGTGTTACTTCTGGGACAGTATGTGTTAATGATAGGGATAAAAAGAACCCCTATCCTACTTATAAACTCCATGACAGTTCCAGAACAATAAATAATTTGAATAATTAAAATGTTAGTAAAAACAGTATCGTTGTGTACAGTGATGATATAGGTAAAAACTTAGGTTTAGTACTAAATAACTGTGTATTACTGTACATTGCTTGAAAGATTACAATTGTATATTTAATTTCAGTAATCACCAGGTGGTCAGTTCGTATATATATATATATATATATATATATATATATATATATATATATATATATATATATATATATATATATATAGTTATACCAATTATAATTGGAGGATTTGGAAATTGATTAATTCCTTTAATATTAGGAGCCCCAGATATAGCTTTTCCTCGAATAAATAATATAAGATTTTGATTGCTACCCCCTTCATTAACTTTATTAATTTCTATAAGAATTGTAGAAAATGGAGCAGGAACAGGATGAACAGTTTATCCCCCTTTATCATCTAATATCGCTCATAGAGGTAGTTCAGTTGATTTAGCTATTTTTTCTTTACATTTAGCAGGAATTTCTAGAATATATAGAGATACTATGCCGTGTAGTGGCGGTCAAGAATATCCACTACCCCATATCCTCCCGTGGGTGTCGTAAAAGGCGACAAAGGGAAACAGGCAGGAGATGGGCAGCAGCATATTGTTGATAACAACAAACTAACAATAAAAAAAAACTGCGGTTGCCAACCCGCTCGCCAAGCGTGGCAACTATGGCAAATACCCCCCTATGAATGACAGTAACAAAGAAACGGCCCCCAGTCCCCGGCGGCCCCGCTATTCCTGGCTACGGTGGCGACCATGGTAACGGCGGAGCAGGGGGTGCTAAGAATCTCCGGTGGAGGTTCGGTTGCCACCTTAGACGACTCGACCTGGCAACGTACAACGCACGCACCCTGAGGACTGACGAGAAGATCATGGAGCTGGAAGAAGGGATAGACAAGTTGCGCTGGCATATTATAGGATTATCCGAAGTCCGAAGAGAGGGGGAGGACAAGGTAATCCTCGAATCCGGCAACTTGCTCTATCACCGGGAGGGCGACCATCTGTCCCAAGGAGGTGTCGGATTTATCGTCCACAAGTCTCTCGTTAACAACGTTGTAAAGATCGGGAGTGTGTCGACGAGGGTTGCGTACCTTATACTCAGAATCACCAAACGGTATTCGCTGAAGGTCATACAGGTTTACGCACCAACCTCGGCACACCCCGATGAGGAGGTGGAGGAAATGTATGAGGATATCTCTAGAGCCATGCATTCCTCCAAAACCCAATATACGGTGTTAATGGGAGACTTTAATGCAAAACTAGGCACAAGAGAGAACGGTGAGCTGAAAGTAGGGAAATTTGGAATAGGGCAACGGAACCCAAGGGGCCAGCAGCTGGCCGACTTCATGGAGAAAGAGGGACTCTTTATGATGAACTCTTTCTTCCAGAAGCGGCCCCACAGGAAGTGGACCTGGTCGAGCCCCGACGGTTCGACAAAAAATGAGATTGACTTCATAATGACGACCAGACGACAACTGTTCAGTGATGTCTCCGTGATCGCGAGGGTGAAAACTGGTAGCGATCACCGAATGGTTAGAGGCACACTGAACCTAAACGTTAAGTTGGAGAGGTCTCGTCTAATGAAGTCAACGCTCCGTCCCCCTCGTGCTCTGTTCCAAAGTCCCGAAACCTTTCAGCTCGAGTTACAAAACCGTTTTCAGTGCCTGGAAGACTGCAATGAAGTGGACGATATGAATGACAAGCTCGTGGAAACTGTCCATGCGGTCGGAGCTAAGTTCTGCAAGACCTGCCGCAGAAGAACACAAAAACTCTCCGATCACACTCTTAATCTCATGGCTGTTAGACGGGAGATGAAGCAACATTCTTCAACAGACTTGACCGCATACAGGCATCTGAACAGACAGATCTCCAAATGCATGCGGCAGGACTTACGCAACTTCAATACAGCTCGTATTGAAGAAGCGATCGAGCGGAACCAAGGCTCCAAAGTCTTTGCCAGAGATCTGTCTGCCAGAAAGAGCCAACTGTCAAAGCTGAAGACGACAGAGTGTGGCAGCATTGTTTCCGGGACACCTGAGATTTTGAGTGAGATTGAGAGGTTCTATGGGCAGTTGTACACGTCATCGTTGGAGCCACACGCAAGTGTGAGTAACGATCCAAGAGCGAGTCTCATCCGACACTATTCCGAAGATATCCCGGACGTCAGTCTGAGCGAGATTAGAATGGCTCTCCAGCACCTTAAAAACGGTAAGGCCCCAGGCAAGGATGGAATTACAGCGGAGCTTCTGAAAGCGGGTGGAAAACCGGTACTTGAAGTCCTTCAGAAGCTCTTTAATTCCGTCCTCCATGGTGGCATTACACCGGAGGCGTGGAGCAGAAGTGCGGTGGTCTTCTTCTTCAAGAAAGGTGACAACGCTCTCTTGAAGAACTACAGACCGATTTCCCTTCTGAGCCGCGTCTACGTGCTGTTTTCGAGAGTCATTACGAATCGTCTCGCGCGCAGATTTGACGACTTCCAGCCTCCCGAATAAGCCGGTTTCCGAAAGGGCTTTAGCACCATAGACCACATACATACCCTTCGGCAAATTGTACAGAAGTCCGAAGAGTACAATTTGCCACTATGTCTGGCGTATGTGGACTATGAGAAAGCCTTTGATTCCGTCGAAATTTGGGCGGTGCTGCAGTCCCTTCAGCGGTGCCAAGTTGACTGTCGGTATATCGAAGTGTTGAAGTGCTTGTACAGTAGGGCTACGATGGCTATCCGAGTACAGAACCAGAGTACGATACCTATCCAATTGCAGAGAGTTGTAAGACAGGGTGACGTCATATCCCCGAAACTCTTCACCGCTGCATTGGAAGACGTTTTCAAGCTTCTGGACTGGAAAGGCTACGGTATCAACATCAATGGCCAGTACATCACTCACCTTCGATTTGCCGACGATATAGTCCTTATGGCAGAATCGCTGGAGGACCTAAGCACTATGCTCAATGACCTCAATAGTGTTTCCCAACGGATAGGTCTTAAGATGAACATGGACAAAACTAAGATCATGTTTAATGTCCATGTCACACCTATGCCGGTAGCTGTTGGGAACACTAAGCTCGAAGTTGTTGACGAGTATGTTTACCTGGGACAATAGTCCGACTAGGTAAGTCCAACTTCGACCGAGAGGTCAATCGACGGATTCAACTCGTTTGGGCAGCGTTCGGGAAATTACAGCACATCTTCTCGTCAGGTATACCTCAAAACTTGAAAACGAGACTGTACACCCAGTGCGTGTTGCCAGTGATGACATACGGAACTGAGACGTGGTCCTTCACTGTTGGCCGGATGAGGAAGCTCAAGGTCGCTCAGCGAGCTATGGAGAGGGCTATGCTCGGAGTTTCTCTGCGTGATAAACTTAGGAATGAGGATATCCGCAGTAGAACCAGAGTAACCGACATAGCCCAACGGATTAGTAAGCTGAAGTGGCAATGGGCCGGCCATATAGCTCGAAGAACCGACAACCGATGGGGAAGAAAGGTTCTCGAGTGGCAGCCTCGTACCGGTAGGCGAAGTGTAGGGCGTTCCCCCACGAGATGGAGTGACGACCTGGTAAGACATGCAGGAAGTCGATGGATGCAGGTGGCTCAGGACCGTGCTTTGTGGCATTCTTTGGGGGAGGCCTATGTTCAGCAGTGGACTTGTGAAGGGCTGTAATGATGATGTTGATGATATAGAGATACTAAATTACGTGGTGGCTCCTTAATATTAGCTAATAAATTCTTATCGTGTAAAGAACGTAAAGATATTGTGAGCCTTTCTGTTGAGCGTACTGTAGAAATGGCATGCGTTGAGCTTGAGCACCTTATTGTTGTCAGTGTTTACAGACCCCATGTTCAAATTATGATACCTTTGAAAAGGTTATGTAAGAAGTTTTAGTTAAGCTTAATAAACAAAATATATCTCTTGTAGTGTGTGGAGACTTTAATATCGATCTCCTGGAAACTTCATTCATCAGTATTAAATTTGGCTCTTTGTTCAAATCCTATAATCTTGATAATTTATTCTTTGAAGCTACACGTATTGCAGGGTGTAGTGCAATTTGTATTGATAATAGTTTTACAGGTGTTTATTTATTTTATTTATTTACACTTGATTGCACCTTAATAAAACGATTACAAAGGGCGGACTTAATGTCTTTAGGCATTCTCTCCCAGTCAACCCGGGTCGTGTGGAACTTAAATGATAGGTGACAAAATAAAATGAACGATAGAGTAAATCAAGGAAAAAAACTACTGATAAACTTAAAATATATATATATATATATATATATATATATATACAGTTAACTTAGATACATAAATATATGCATATTATAAATACAAATAGATATATAACATAAACCAAAAAATATAATAACAACAAAGGCAACGAAATTAACCATATTAACTCAAATTAAAGTGCTTATGTACCAATCTTATTAGATTTTTAAATGCAGTCTTATTAGATGTTTTTCTGACGTCATCGGGCAAGGTGTTCCAGAACAGTGCAGCCTGAATGGTGAAGGATTTACCAACCAAAATTAATAAAATGTAGTGGGATTCTTAGTTTATTATTATACGAAGATCGCATAGTTCTATCATGCGTTGAGGAAATATACTGAAATTTCTCCTTGAGATAAGAAGGAGTGGATGGATCATTTAAGATGGAGAAGAGAACAAGCAACATTCTTGAGTCACGCCTCTGTTTAATAGTGAGCCATTTAAGGCGAGGGCGATAGTGAGAGATATGATCAAATTTACGAAGATTGAAAATGTATCTGACGCAATTGTTGAGTAGACGCTCTAGTTTGTTGAGAAGATTTTGGTTTAAATCCGAGTAACACACGTCAGTATAATCAATGATCGGTAGGATAAGTAACTGTACAAGCATAAATTTAGCCTTGAAGGGGAGAAAATTTTTCAAGCGATAAAGAAAACGTAAAGAACCAGAGACTTTACGACATGTTTCGGAGATATGAACCCCCCAGGACAGAGTACTATCAATATGGAGACCAAGAGGGTCTTTTAACTGAGGAAGGGAACGGTATCAGGCGATTATTATAATAGACGGGAGGTATGCTAGCGGCATCTATTTTTGCAAGCATCCTTGAGCTACCCATAATCACCGCTTGGCATTTCGTAGGGTTGACAGATACTCCAAAGCGAATGGACCAATCACGGACTGATTTGAGATTGGAATTCAATTTGTTAATCGCATTATGGATGTCACAAATGTCAGACTGTACATAAAATTGTGGGTCATCAGCATACATTAGATGTGATGAAATTAATAAAAATAGGGAACATTCAGGGAGAAAGTATACCGCCTTGCGGTACGCCAGAAATCAGGTCAACCCACAGTGAAGTTATTTGCTCCACGTGGACATATTGTTGAAAACCGTGAAGATAAGATGAGAACAATTCCAGGACTGACGGTGTAAACCTATAATAAGAAAGGATGGCAAGAAGGATATCATGGTCAACTGTGTTAAAAGCGTTAGAAAAGTCAATGAGCACCACAACTGTAACTTTCTTGTTTTCCATTCCTTCTCTGATATCTTCAGCTATTTTAAGTAAAGCGGTTGTACTGCTGTGACCAGGACGAAACCTGCACTGAAAAGTACTCAGCAGATTATGTTTATATATGAAATTGAAAATTTGCTTATGACTCAGGATCCCAGAACTTTAGATAGGAAAGGTAAAACTGATATGGGGCGGAAATGATTGGGAAGTGTAGGATTGGATACTTTAGGAAGGGGTCTTACGAAGGCCTTTTTCTACTGACTCGGAAACGGACCCGAGTTAAGCGAAAAATTAACAATATGTGTAATTGCGGGGAGAATGTTTTCTTGAATATTAATAATCATCGCTCTACTAATATCATCGCAACCGACAGCATTGGATTTTATTTCCAGAAGAGTCTTTCTAATTTCATCCTCATCAACAGGGTTAAAAAAAATACTGTTGGTGTTGTACCAATCAATAAATCAATAATTCAAAAACTTAGTTCAGATCACTGTGGACAACTAATTTCATTACCTTATATGCACAAAAAATAGGTAATTGAGAAAAGTGTGTTTGTTCCTATTAATGTAAAACGCCTGGAGAGATTTAGATGTAATATTGTATAAACCTTCCATCGCTTTTTTATAAAAACAATGCAGACTATTTATATGGAGAATTATTAACCCTTATAAGCAATGAATTAAAAAAAAAAACATTTACTTCTAAAACATTTTCCAGAAACAGTCGTAAGGCATTTAATGATGGGGCGACAGTAGGAATTCATAAAAGCAGACGAAGGTTATATGGCCTTTACCTTGAAAGATCATATAATCTTTCCGATGATTTTAAAGAATACGTCAAAAATCATTCTAAAATGTTTAAAAGAGTTTGCTCCATAGCCAAATCGTTTCATATTAGCAATAAAATTAAGACGGCTAAGAATAAAATTAAAATGACGTGGAGTATAATTAACAACGAAACCGGTAAAGACAAACCTCGTTACTCAAACTATCAATTAAAAATTAACTATGAATTGACTAAATCAAATCAAGAAGCAGCGGTGTTTGAGAAATATTTCACTGATATTCCTATCTTGACATCAGAGGCATTGAAAACTTCTCCAACTGTCACCGAGTCATTACTCAAACAGAATGTTAATACCTATTGAAAATAATTTAGATTTGAAAAAGTATTATCGCTAGATGTTGTAAAATACTTCAAAACCATTGATGTAAAGAAGACCGCAGATTTGTGGGGGATTTCCGTTACAGTTATTGGGTCCATAATAGATTTAATTGCACCTCGTCTTGTTATTATTTTTAATACTTGTATCGATTCTGATGTGTTTCCTGTTTTATGAAGTATAGTAAAGTAATACATTTATTTGAATCTGGTAGTACATTGGACCCCGCTAATTTTAGACCTATTTCTGTACTATTAATCTCAGTAAAATATTGAAAAAATAATTTTAGATCAATGGTAATTTTTATTAACACAAGTAAATTACTTCATAAAAACCAATTTGGTTTTACAAGGGGTCGCTCGACATCTGACGCCGGTGTTAAGTTTATAAAATATATTTTAATGCCTGGGAGAATTCACAAGTTGCTTTAGATATTTTCTGTGATCTTTCAAAGGCTTTCGATTGTGTTCATCATGAGACATTAATCAGGAAACTACAACATTACGGTGTTAAAAATCTTGCGCTTCGACTAATTACTTCATATTTAAGTAACAGAAATCGAAAATTCGTGATCAATAGTAAAGGTTGCTCCGGATCGATGATACTAATGGGCGTTCCTCCGGGCTCGATTCTTGGCCCATTCCTGTTTTTAATCTATAGTAATAACTTACCTTATCTTGTAGGGGACAATCACGATATAGTATTATTTGCTGTCGATACCTCTTTAATTTTCAAACTTAAACGGCAGTCAATTAATTATGAAGATGTAAATAATGCTCTATCGAAATTAGTACATTGGTTTAACGCCAACAGTTTGCTCTGAAACGGTAATAAGACAAAATGTATTAAATTTACAATACGTAATGTAAAACATTCGAATACCAATGTGCTGTTAAATGGGGAGGAATTGAGTCTTGTGGATACCACTGTTTTTCTTGGTATTACTATTGACGCGAAACTTCAATGGGGCCCCCATATATCTAAATTAGCAAGCAGACTTAGTACTGCAGCATATGCTATAAGAAAGATTAGAAGTCTCACAGATGTTCAAACAGCTAGATTAGTGTAATTTAGTTACTTTCATAGCGTAAAGTCTTATGGAATTTTGCTACGGGGTAATGCGACTGATATTGAAGCTATATTTGTTTTGCAAAAGAGAGCCGTACGGGCGTTTTATAACCTAAATTGTAAAGAGTCCCTCAGAGAAAAATTTTAAGAAATTAACATATTAACTTTGGCATCGCAATATATTTATGAGAATGTAATGTATGTGTTAAAAAACATAAAAAGCTTTAATAAGAATAAGGATGTGCACACTTTAAACACTACGAACAAACATAAGCTTGTAATACCAGTTACTAGACTCCACAGAATCAGTAATTCATTTATGGGGCAATGTATACGCTTTTAAAACAAAATTCCAGAACATATTCAAAGTTTGTCAATAAACAAGTTTAAAAGTTTTATTAAAGAAAAACTGTACAGAAGGGTTATTATAATATCAAGGAATACATGAATGAAAATAACCCCTGGGAATAAGGTGTTCTCCACCATGCTGGTTCTATGAAAAAATCAATTAAAAATTGTATAAACAAAATTATTGTTAAGTGAAATATGTTTGAAAAAAAAAGTCCCGCTGGGTTTCTTGCTGGTTTTTCCCAGGACTGAGGTATTTTCTGAACCAGCGTAAATAAAAAATGACTTGCAATAAGTATTATGTAATAATCAATATTGAATAAAAATTAATCTATTCTATTCTATTCTATTCTATTCTATTCATAATAGTCTACTCAATAGAGATGTGAAAGTGACGTTAAACATCTTCAAATTTTAACCTCATTTTTATGTGGTTAAAACCCTTGTTATTATTGTAATTAATTTAGGTACGAGGTTGAATCTCGCGAATTACAAATAGCAGTACATTTATTTAAACTAATGTCTTAATATGAGCGTCGCATATGCAATCTCATCCCACAATAACCGATGTGATGAGTAAGGGCGTAATCTTTAATGGACTTATAAGACTGATAAAGAAGTCAACCGTGCCCCCAGTAGGTTCGGCAAAAACTGTCTGTCCTAGGAAGAATCAGCTAGAAACCCAGTGGGACTTTTAAAATAAAGGATAAATAGAGGTCACGTTGTGACTCGACAAGAAGGAACGGGTAAAATAAATGGGCGTGTTTGTGCGCAGGTGCGAACGGGAACGTGACGTACTCGGTCCAGGAGTGGGGCGCGGTAGAGGGCGTGGAGGAGCGTGAGCCGCAGTTCGCGGTGTCGGCGCGCGGCGAGGTGCGCGTGGCGGCGCCGCTGGACCGCGAGGCGCGCGCGCGCCACCACCTGCTGCTGGCCGCCGCCGACGCCGGCCGCCCCGCGCTGCGCACCACCGCGCACCTCATCATCACCGGTACGCCGCCCCTCTCTCATCACTCCACGCTGGACCGCGAGGCGCGTGCGCGCCATCACCTGCTGCTGGCCGCTGCCGACGCCGGCTGGCCCGCGCTGCGCACCACCGCGCACCTCCTCATCACTCCACACCTACCATACTCTTCTTCAAATATTCGCTACTGACACAAACCCCAAAATAATTCAGCCATTTTTTATACATCTAAATTATCTAACACTAATACTCCAATATATAATTTGTAAAATATATGAGTAGCTCCAATTACAGATATACTGCTTATGTTTCTGCGAGGTAGTTAATGAAGAAACCTGTACAGAACTTAATTTATTCAATACTAGTTTTTGCTTGCGTCTTCGCCTGCGTAAAGTTCGGAAAACGACAAAATATCGAAAAATCGCAGTACACGTTCAACGTTATTAGATGTTAGCTTTAGATAGGGACTTTGGTACGGCCTATAAACTATATCCATGAAAAAGATCATATATATTATTATCATATAAATATAATCCGTTGGTCCGTTGTTGCATGAAAGAATCGCATACCAACAAACACACTTTTGAATTCGGAGTAATAATTAGTAGAGTTGATAATTATTATTTTAAATAGGATTTGCCTTTTATTGGGAGTAAAATTAATTATCCCGTCATTCCAAAATATAACACAGCTGTACTACTAGCATGTAGAATGTAACTGTTCAATCCTCGAGTCACCGTCAGGCTCGATACCGATCGTGTCTCAGTAGGCGATTGGTAACGGGCCGAACGGCTAGCAAGGGATCGTTGGAAAGCTGAAGGTCCGTGTGCGCAGTGGAAGACGTGAACGACAACGCGCCGCGGATGGAGCGCGGCGTGGTGACGGCGCCGGTGTCGGCGGAGGCGGCGCGCGGCGCGGCGCTGGCGCGCGTGGCGGCCTGGGACCCGGACGCGGCCGACGCGCCGCGGCTGCGCTACGCGCTGGCCGGCGCGCCCGCGCAGCGCGCGCTGCGCCTGGACGCGGCCAGCGGGCTGCTCACGCTGGCCGACCCGCGCGCGCCGCTGCCGCGCTCGCTCAACGTGTCCGTGTCGGACGGCGCGCACGCGGCCGTGGCGCGCCTGGAGCTCGCGCCGGCGCCGGCCAACCGCGCCGCGCCGCACTTCCCGCACCTCGTGCACGAGGCGCGCGCGCGCGAGAACCAGCCGCCGCCGCTGCTGCTCACCACGGTTCGACTGCCACATAGCTCTATCTACGCTATTTCTAACCTTTTGCTCGATAACCCTTTCTCTTAGCTATATTATGGTGACAACAAAAATGAGTCTGCTTGACCGAGGTTTCATAAAATCGCCACGCCTTCATAAAATACTAGCGCATAATAATAGGTTTATGCTACTGTGTTTCATATGGTACGTATAGATAACCGGAAACAGTGCATTTTACTCCTCAGAGGTACAACGCAATTAAAAATCGAACCTGATGTTCGATTTTTAATTGAGTATTCTCGTAAATGTAGATGTCTATAAACTACGATATCTACTTACCATCAAGAAGACTGCTTATACGTTTGTTACTCTTATTTTTATATATAAAAATTACGTGTCACGTTGTTTGTCCGCGATGAACTCCTAAACTACTGGACTGATTTCAATAAAATTTTGCACACTCTGTGCCGTTTGGTCTAACTTGAAAGATAGGATAGTTTTTATCCTGATAAGTGAGACTCGATAGTTTTTGATTAAGAATTTAAGGATTTTTATAGGACACAGGGTCGTCGGAGAGAGCAGAACAACGTCTGCCTGGCCAGCTAGTTTTATAATAAAAAAATAATGAACACTTTGAACATTTCAATTATTAATTGTTATAAACTATTCTTATTTTCATTATTAAATAGTTCACTGGTGATATACGAAATGTTTTCTTAGTGAGAAATTTTTGCGATCATCTTTTAGTTTTATGGGTGCTTTAGGGATAGAGGTTTAAAGCCGTGGTAGCTCAGATGGTTAGCGCTAGCTGTTAGTTTCACAATACGCTAGCAACCCGGGTTTGATCTCCGCCAGCACCAATGAAATTGTTAATTGCAATTCTAAGTTCTGATTTACCACGTGTTCGGCGATGAAAGGAAATGAGAGATCTGTGCTCAGTTGTAACTTTAATTTTTAACTATTTTTAGGGATCGTATTATTTGCCGATTTAGATATGTTACATTTTCCACGTATACAATAATGAGATTCCTTAACAACTCTGGCACCGAATGTCTTATCGCGGGGTGAAACAGAACGAGTGTGTATCTGTAGGTGAAGGCGTACGACGAGGACGCGGGCGAATACGGCGCCGTGACGTACTCGATCCCTTCGGCGCGACTGCGCGACACGTTCGCGGTGGACGCTAGCAGCGGCGCGCTGACGACGCGCGTGCCGCTGGATCGCGAGGCGCGCGCCGAGTGGGAGGTGCCGGTGCTGGCGAGCGACGGCGGCGGCCGCCTAGCGCACACCACGGTGCGGGTGCGCGTGCTCGACCTCAACGACTGCGCGCCGAGCTTCCCGCTGCGAGAGTACCGCGCCGCCGTGCGCCACGACCACACGCCCGGAGTGCCGTTCCTCACGCTGCGCGCGCACGACGCCGACGCACCCGACAACGCGCGCCTCACCTATTCCGTTTACGAGGGCGAACTACGCTCCGACGCCAGTGGCCTTTTCGCCGTCGACCCCGTCACTGGCGCGCTCTCCTTCGCTCGCAACGCGACCGCTTTCGGTGAGTTTGTAGCCTAATATTAAAAAAAATATTCAATCTTTTAATAATGCATATTTAGAAAAAAACCTTCCTTCACTTCCAAAGTCCGTGCTAGGTAATAGTTTATTGAGCAATTAAAGCGCGACTTCAGTAGCCATTATACAGGGTTATTGTTCAAAGAGTAGCCAAACTTTACACTGAAGGTCAAATAAATAGATTATTATATACCAATATTATTATTTTTTTTTGAAAATACGAGTAAATGAGGATTCTATTTTTATTTGAAACTATCCCAAATTAATTATGATATATGGGCAACAACTACTCTTATGCGCGCTCTTGTGTGTGTGATTCAGTTCACGTTTTGTTAATCATATTTTTGCCTACTGTTTACTTTATTAGTGACACGCTTACTACCTATTCTTAAGTAAGTAAGCGAAAGTAGTAAATAAGTGCTTAAGCTTTACTTCATGACGCGAATCATGATCCCAATTTTCCTTTTAACGGGCTTGGGTTCGTCATATTAAATAAAATTAAAAAATATATTTTTGCTTATCAACGACCTAACCGTCGACTGCCCTTATTATAACAGTCTCTACTTCTGCCTATCCTTGACTATGCTGACATTTGCTATTTTGACATTACCGAAGAGCAGCTTAGTAAGCTTGAGCGCATTCAAAATTTATTTATTAGATTCATATTTGGGCTTCGCAAGTATGATCATATCTCTAAATTTCGTAAACAGCTCAAATGGCTCCTGATCCGTCTTCGCAGGAATACTCACATTCTCTCCACTTTGTATGGCGTGCTGTTTAATTATTCCACTCCTCATTATTTAAAAAACCGTTTCCAGTATCTTTCCCTTACTCATAATCAGTTCTTATGATCATCTCTCAATCTTTCTCTCTCTACTCCTTCGCACTCTTCCTCCTTTTTTAAGAAATTCTTTACTGTAACTGCTGTACGTTTGTGGAACTCTTTACCTCTCCACATTCGTCGTGCTCTATCTCTTCATTCTTTCAAAAGTCTTGTTAAATCGTATTACTTAGAACGCTATTAGATAAATTACTTTTATTCTTTCGTACTCTTTTCATTCCGCACCGTGTAGTGAAGGTTAATAATATCCACTATCCCATATCTTCCCGTGGGTGTCGTAAAAGGCGACAAAGGGAAACAGGCAGGAGAGGGGCAGCAGCATCTTCCTGATAATATCAAAAATACAATTAAAAAACTGCGGTTGCCAACCCGCTCGCCAAGCGTGGCAACTATGGCAAATACCCCCCAAATGGATAAAGTTACTAAGAGACGGCCCCCAGTCCCCGGCGGCCCCGATATTCCTGGCTACTGTGGCGACCATGGTAATGGCAGGGCAGGGGGTGGTAAGAATCTCCGGTGGAGGTTCGGTTGCCACCTACGACGACTCGACCTGGCAACATACAACGCACGCACCCTGAGGACTGACGAGAAGATTGTGGATCTGGAAGAAGAGATAGACAAGTTACGCTGGCATATTATAGGATTATCCGAAGTCCGAAGAGAGGGGGAGGAAACGGTAATCCTCGAATCTGGCAATTTGCTCTATTACCGGGAGGGCGACCATCTGTCCCAAGGAGGTATCGGATTAATCGTCCACAAGTCTCTCGTTAACAACGTTGTAAAGATTGTGAGAGTGTCGACGAGGGTTGCGTACCTTATACTCAGAATCACCAAACGGTATTCGCTGAAGGTCATACAGGTTTACGCACCAACCTCAGCACACCCCGATGAGGAGGTGGAGGAAATGTATGAGGATATCTCTAGAGACATGCATTACTCCAAAACCCAATATACGGTGTTTGTACACGTCCCTAGCTGCCCCAACAAAACGGTGACGGGATTAGGGCCCATGAGTAATCCCATGGACGAGCAGCAGAGGGACGGGGCCAGAATATGGCCGCGTGGAATTTCCTAATTACAATAAACAATATGGGAGGAAGCTAGAAACACATAGTACTTACCATTAACCGAAGCTAACGTCGCATCAAAGCTTGGGCAGGCCGTAAGTGTGTGTAATAGTGGATGGCGAGTAGTGTACAGTGAGGTGTGAATGTGTGGGGCCTTGTCAAGCATAGGCGACCCGCAGCGGCCGAGTTCCAAGCTGCTCCAAAATGCTGCACCTCTTCAGACTGCTTCGGCGCCGGACCACTTCTTCGTTCGTCACGATGACAGTCCATTAACTCTATCGCACGATTAATTAACTTACAGAAGCTATCTCGTTTGTTATAAGGTTAACGCACAAAACGAATACGGATCAAAGGTCACTACCGTTTCGCGTAGCAACAGTTATTTCTAGAATATCAAAGGCCGCACTAGCTAATATTGCCAAATGCACTTATACATATTCTGAGTCGGACCCAATAAGTCCCTGGGAAGCTCTCTAGCTAGGAATACGCGTCACAAATCCTAGACCGTATATTTACGGGCCGCGCCTAATTATTCCGAGTTCCCTAACAAAATTGACAGTGTGCTGATGTTAGCACCGCTGACAGACGACTCCTCTGCACCTTTACGCGTTCTCAACCCCACCGCTCGAGCGACGTCAAAACCAGTATGGCACCGAGGGTCGCGCTCCCTAGACGTCGATTCCGACAACAGCGTTTGGCACGAACAGTGTTAATGGGAGACTTCAATGCAAAACTAGGCACAAGAGAGAATGGTAAGCTGAAAGTAGGGAAATTCGGAATAGGGCAACGGAACCTAAGGGGCCAGCGGCTGGCCGACTTCATGGAGAAAGAGAGACTCTTTATGATGAACTTTTTCTTCCAGAAGTGGCCCCACAGGAAGTGCACCTGGTCGAGCCCCGACGGTTCGACAAAAAATGAGATTGACTTCATTATGACGACCAGACGACAACTCTTCAGTGATGTCTCAGTGATCGCGAGGGTGAAAACCGGCAGCGATCATCGAATGGTTAGAGGCACACTGAACCTAAACGTTAAGTTGGAGAGGTCTCGTCTAATGAAGTCAACGCTCCGTCCCCCTCGTGCTCTAATCCAAGGTCCCGAAACCTTTCAGCTCGAGTTACAAATCCGTTTTCAGTGCCTAGAAGACTGCGATGAAGTGGACGATATGAATGACAAGCTCATGGAAACTGTCCATGCGGTCGAAGCTAAGTTCTGCAAGACCCGCCGCACAAGAACACAAAAACTCTCCTATCACACTCTTAATCTCAGGGCTGTTAGACGGGAGATGAAGCTACATTCTTCAACAGATTTGACAGCATACAGGCAACTGAACAGACAGATCTTCAAATGCATGCGGCGGGTCTTACGCAACTTCAATACAGCTCGTATTGAAGAAGCGATCGAGTGGAACCAAGGCTCCAAAGTCTTTGCCAGAGATCTGTCTGCCAGAAAGAGCCAACTTCAGCGGTGCCAAGTGAACTATCGGTATATCGAAGTGCTGAAGTGCTTGTACAGTAGGGCTACGATGGCTATCCGAGTACAGAACCAGAGTACGAAACCTATCCAATTGCAGAGAGGTGTAAGACAGGGTGACGTCATATCCCCGAAACTCTTCACCGCTGCATTGGAAGACGTTTTTAAGCTTCTGGACTGAAAAGTATACGGTATCAACATCAATGACGAGTACATCACTTACATTCGATTTGCCGACGATATAGTCCTTATGGCAGAATCGCTGGAGGACCTAAGCACTATACTCAATGACCTCAATAGTGCTTCCCAACGGATAGGTCTTAAGATGAACATGGACAAAACAAAGATCATGTTTAATGCCATCATGTTATGCCGGTAGTTGTTGGGAGCACTAAGCTCGAAGTTGTTGATGAGTATGTTTACCTGGGACAAATAGTCCGACTAGGTAAGTCCAACTTCGACCTAAAGGTCAATCGACGGATTCAACTCGGTTGGGCAGCGTTCGGGAAATTACGGCACATCTTCTCGTCAGGTATACCTCAAAACTTGAAAACGAGATTGTATAACCAGTGCGTGTTGCCAGTGATGACAAACGGAACTGAGACGTGGTCCTTCACTGCTGGACGGATGAGGAAGCTCAAGGTCGCTCAGCGAGCTATGGAGAGGGCTATGCTCGGAGTTTCTCTGCGTGATAAACTCAGAAATGAGGATATCCGCAGTAGAACCAGAGTAACCGACATATCCCATCGGATTAGTAAGCTGAAGTGGCAATGGGCCGGCCATATAGCTCGAAGAACCGACAACCGATGGAGAAGAAAGGTTCTCGAGTGGCAGCCTCGTACCGGTAGGTGAAGTGTTAGGCCTCGCCCCACTAGATGGAGTGATGACCTGGTAAGATATGCAGGAAGTCGATGGATGCAGGTGGCTCAGGGCCGTGCTTTGTGGCATTCCTTAGGGAACGCCTATGTTCAGCAGTGGACTTGTGAAGGGCTGGAATTATGATGATGATGATGATGACTCTTTTCATTTAATCTATTATATTATATCATACACACTCTTCACTTGTCTTTATTTGTATGTATTTTCATATTTTTTATTTTTATTTTGTACGCCCCCCTCTATTTGTAACTATTATTTGCATCAGTTCTCTACACTACGGTTGTCTGGAAGAGATCACTTTCAGAGTGATAAGACCGCCTTTTGTACATTTTTTACTTGAGATTTAACTGTATTCGTTTTGTTTCGTTTTTTCGGTGTACAATAAAGAGTAAATAAATAAATAAGGAATGTCGTATTTTCTAGTTTGTCACATTTTTTTACACCACTTTTCTTAATTATAGTATGGAATGTCGTGTAGATAATTACGAAATTTCATCTCCTAATTTTCTACGCTTAAGAGTGATTTTTTTCTTAGAATTTACATATATGCGACCATCCCTGAAGTGTAGGCTAATCAATTAAACCAGCTCGTTACAGAATTTGCCCTATCATATTTTTTACAAATTGATAATCCTTCTTTTTAAAATTGGTTAAAAACAAACAAATGTTTTATCGGTGTAAATTAATTAAAATATATTTAATAAAGTAAATGAAATGAAATTACCTACCTACCGAGACCTGGCAACTTTGCCACTTTTGGAAGGATTTAAAAGTTTAGAACCAATCCCAATTTCCAACATTAAAGGTACTTTCAAACTAGGCGTCAATATTAAAAGTGACACTAAATTATTTGTGGTCGTTGAAGAAAAAGAGGAGATATCCCGCCCTGCAAGGTGTTCTGCCCGGGGAGCGGCCAACGTTCCTAGTGGTAGTTCGGAGCTATTCTATATATACTGCTTTTACTTCGGAACTTTTATAGCGCAATTTGGGCTTCGATTTATTTTCGCTTGTGGCGCGACGACAGCGCCGCCACGTCACCCCCCTGCTCAGACCGGAGGTCGATAGTGCAGTCTATATGTCGACGATTGTTCAAGTGTCAGGGAATTTCCTTGTAGTTTGCGGTAAGTTCTGAAAAAGGCAAGTAATCTGCGAGAGTGCCGTGAAGCAGAGGCGAGCAGTAAGGCTCAGAGCCGTGCTGAACATTGTAGTGCAGTGAGTAGCTTAAAGAAACAAGAAGCATTATGATTCCAATGCTGCGATAAACATTTGTGAAGTTCACATCACGTTGGTTGGTCACCACTGTAGCCATGGAAGGAAAAGGGGAGATCTCCCGCAGGGCAAGGTGTTCCGCCCAGGGGCGGCCAACGCTCTTAGTGATAGTTCGGAATTATATATACTGATTTTACTTTGGTACTTTTATAGGGCGATTTAGGCTTCGATGTATTTTGCTTGTGGAGTGATGACAACGCCGCTACATCTTCATAGATTAAGTATTTATTAGTTATTTAAACAAATAATAACATTAAATATACAAAATAGTTACGATTTGCTCCTTTAATTGAGTTTCATATACCTAGCAAAGTTTACGCTTGTGGCAAAGTTGCCCCCCATTTTTCAATTTTTCATACAAACATGAAAATATGTGTCAGGGTTGTTAAAAATACTTAATTACGTAGATTACTTAATCTTTTAATTTAAATCTTGTCAATAATTTCTTAAGAAAAAGTCTGAAATATTTAAAACAAAAATACGCTCCTCTAAAATCAAATTGATGCAATGATAAGCTTAAATCAATTATAGTATCGCTAAAAGAAAGCTTGTCACAATCATTTTAACAAGTATCCGTTTTTTATTAGTCACCTTTATTGAATAAAACTACTTTTACGGACTCTATCACGTTTAATTAAATTATTTTTATTAATTACCGACGTTTCGGGAGCTGTAAAGCACCGAAAAGAATCCGTAAAAGTAGTTTTATTCAAAGTGTAGAGTTCGCATAAATATAAAAATCATTAGTCACCTTTATAATTTTATTACGACCAGATAAAAATAAATAAATTGTAATCAAAAAAAAAATTCCCACAATAGCAAAACATTCATAATCATTAAAAATTACACTAATTTTGGTTGTAAATAAACATGAAATAAACTAAGATGAAATCATGAAAAACACTGAGTAGTAATAATATTATTGATAACCGATAACGCAGTAAAAATAATATAGATTTCTCTTTTTTTCCCTTCAATTTTGATAAAGATGAATCAATTAACAACTCAATTGGTTAAATCGGTCTTACGCTGCTACGGATAAAAATCGATACAAACATTACATACATCGAATGTCACGCACAGAATCCTTTCTTTAAATTCGTAATCAGTTAAATTATAAGTTGAAAGTGACAACCATTAGTTGTAGCAAAACATGGCAAAGTAACCATCACATCGTGGCATCACTAGTATGGTACTTTGGAAAAGTTAGTCTTATAGATAAAATATTAAGACCAACATGTTAAAAACGATATATTACATTTACGTTACTACAAGAATATAGAACATTAAGTTTTTCAAACAAAATCAACAAAATATTGGAGCAGTGCACGGTTACTTACATGGTTTTATTTTAACGAGTAATTGTGCCACCGAAAACTCCACGTTAAAATAAAATGCCAGAATTAATTTTGATGTTGCCACACCGAAAACAATGCTGTCAGTTACTTATTTTATTACGTCAAAGAAATGAAATATTTCGAAAAATTTTACGTTTTCAGTGTTAATCGTAATTTTATACCGGTACACACCTAATGGAAAAGTTAACTTCCATTGGTAAAGTTGCCAGACTTGATTGTACTTAAAAACATTGTTTTGCTGCAAAAATCGCTTGTGCTGCCAAAATCCATAAAAATGCTTGATGAATCACGTGTGTGGATACGCGCGTGCAGCGGGGCGGGCGCTGCAGGTGTGGGTGCGCGCGCGCGACGGCGGCGGGCTGGCGGGCGAAGCGCCGGTGTCGCTGCACGTGCTGGCGGGCGCCGCGCCGCGCCTCAAGCGGCCGCCGCCCGACCTGTTCCTGCGCGAGGACGCGCCGCCCGGCACGCTGCTGGCCGAGCTGGCCGACCTGGCGGACGGCACCGACACCCACGGCACAGACGAGGCGCCACGCTACCGCCTCGCCGACTCGCCGTCGCGCAACCTCTTCGCGGTGGACGCGGCCGGCCGCCTCGTGCTCGCCGCGCCGCTCGACCGCGAGACCGCAGCCGAACATGTTATAGGTCACTACCTATTTTCTCCGTTTTTGATGTGACAAAGTATCACTCTTACTGTTTCATTAACATCCTGTCGAAAGTCCATTGCTGAACAAAGGCCTCCCCCATAGGTAGATAACAATCAATAGCTGACACTCTTAGCATGTGAATTGGAAAGCATAGATTTTTAATTATTTGTAGGAATACGTTTTAGCCCATCTGCTATCTTGATTGTCGTGGCCTCGTGGCCTTTTATGACACCCACGGGACAATATGGGGTAGTAAATATTCTTACACTCCGATTGTTCATATTGTTCGTTTTAGGAAAATAACCTTCTTTGCGTTCGGCTATTTCTGAAAAGCTTTAAGTGACAATTGCAATATTTTTGTAACATTATGGAGCTGCAAGTCATAACTAACTCCCTAAATTGTATAAAAGTACTAAAATAGGTTTAAGAATATCTAAAAAGTGCTTTAATAACATTTAAAAGAAATTTTGATCCTATATGTTGCCATATTCAAATACACATCGACGACGCGATCAATCACATTTCAAACATAAAACGGTGTGTGCGTGTGCAGGCGTGATTGCGGAGGGGCCGGGCAGCCCGGCGCCGAGTGTCATGGTGATAACAAAACTGCACGTGCTCGACGTCAACGAACACGCTCCCTCGTTCCACTCACAGCCGTACGTCGTACATCTCGCTGAAAACACGCCTCCAAATTCAAACATAATTCAATGTAAGTCACTTAAAACACAATACATTAGGTACATACACGTACATACAGTATACGTGGGGCTGAGTAAATCAGTGTCTCTCTCGCACAGTGATGGCCGACGACCCAGACTCAGGGTCAAACGGCGAGGTGCAGTACTCGCTGGGCGAGGCTGCGGGTGCCGAGGGCGAGGAGGCGACGTTCGCGGTGGAGGCGCACAGCGGCTGGGTGCGGCTGGTGCGCGCGCTGGACCGCGAGGCGCGCGCCGAGTACCGCGTGGCGCTGCTCGCCGCAGACGGCGGCTCGCCGCGCCGCGCCGCCCGCGGCACGCTCGTCGTGCGCCTGCTCGACTACGACGACTGCCCGCCCATCTTCCACCAGGACCTCTACGAGGCCGAGGTGCGCCCTTCTAATTATTATTTTTTTAATAATGTTACCCCCACATTGGAATGTTCTCTTAGTCTTCAAACACTATCAAATCATTCTGCCGATAACATGAAATTTTTCTTTAGTACATACAACATAAACGATTGGAAGTTACTACAAGGGGACCTCAATAGATTTGTATCTTATTATCAAAGTAACAAACTTGACCTTAATGTCACTAAATGTTTCGCTATGTCTTTTTCACGAAAATCAAACCCTGTATATAGTTATCATAAAACTTATAAAACATCTGGTTTTAGTTTAACTTAACAATAAGAATGCTAAACTTTTGTTTCATAAACATTTTGATTATATTGCAAGTAGGGCTTCTTCAGCTTTAGGTTTTCTTATAAGTTCAGGCTCGAATTTTAAAAGGGCAAAAATATTGAAAATTCTGTAATTTACTCCAGTGCGTAGCATATTGGAGTATGGTTCACGGGTGTGAAACTCAGTTTATATAAAACATCTTTAGCCAATTCAAAATATTTGTTGAACTATTTAGAGTATAAACCCCAAGTTTATTAGCACGTTACGTAAGACATATTATGTCTTACTTTATTAACTTACTTCCCTTACAAATTCTTTAAACAAATCCAAAGAAACGTTTCCGACATATGTACATATTGAAGATAGCAAATGGGACAATAAATTCGTTAGAACTTTTGAAACACTTTAAACTCGTAGTTCCGCCTAGCACTAATACTAGAAGTAAGCTTAGATTGTGCGTTCCGTTGGTACGCACGAACTATCAAAAAATGCATACCTTGTTCTCACTTCACCATCATCATCATTACAGCTCTTCACAAGTCCACTGCTGAACATAGACCTCTCCCAAGGAATGCCACAAAGTACAGTCATGACTTGCCAGGTCGTCACTCCATCTAGTGGAGGGTCGCCCTACACTTCGCCTACCAGTACGAGGCTGCCACTCGAGAATCTTTTTTCCTCATCGGTTGTCGGTTCTTCGAGTTATATGGCCGGCCCATTACACCTTCAGCTTACTTATCCGTTGGGATATGTCGGTTACTCTGGTTCCACTGCGGATATGCTCATTTCTAAATTTATCACGCTGAGAAACCCTGAGCATAGCCCTCTC
Organism: Parnassius mnemosyne; assembly: GCA_963668995.1. Lineage (NCBI taxonomy): Eukaryota > Metazoa > Arthropoda > Insecta > Lepidoptera > Papilionidae > Parnassius > Parnassius mnemosyne. The sequence goes on along the minus strand of CAVLGL010000001.1, from coordinate 3,643,816 downwards.
CATAGCTCGCTGAGCGACATTGAGCGTCCTCATACAGCCAGCAGTGAAGGACGATGTCTGAGTTCCAGTGGCAAAGTTAGGACTCCAAACTAGGGCAAGCCCAAGGTATGATTTTGTTGTTTTTAGCAGTTTTATAAAAATACACCAATCTTGATCTGTCTCCACTCTTCAGTGTCATATTCAGTGCTGTCAAGGACGTGTTTAACAAAGTTGCAAACGTAATAACGTATCGCTCGCGTGCCCCCGCGCTCTGCTAACTTCATACATAAAGCCAGGCTTATCGCTCCATACTAATTGCTATATAAACAATCATAGTTATATTTCATTATAGAACATTATGCCATAAGTTAGAAAGGGAGCGATCGTCTTCTCGAAATCCCGGTTAAAAGCCCACGGGTGCAAGAGAGACTACTAATTGCTTAACTCAACTCCTTTTTTATGACAGCAGTGTCGCGCAGTTTTGCCGCGGCGATTAATTTTGACAGTCCATTGCGTGGAGGAGCGCGCGAGAAATTTGAAATAGTTTGAAACAGTAGAGTTATTTTATTAGTTGATATTATTGATTGAGCAGTTTCATAAGGCAAGCCCGACTTTTCGGCTTCAATGGAGGCTTCGCTACCGCTCAGTTCCATAGGTCATCACTGGCAACATGCACTGGTTGTACAATCTCGTTTTAAAGTTTTGAGTTATAACTGTGTGACTGTCGTGATGTGTCGTAATTTCCCAAACGCCCCTCAGCCGCGTTGAATCCGTCGATTGTCCTTGACTTGTTCTCACTTGCAGGATTTTTAATTAAATGAGTGATAGCACTGAAGCGGATATACATTTTATCGGTACTATTACATTAAAACAAATTTTGGCGACAGTTCTTTCTTATTTTTACGAGGGTACAAAACCATTTTATTTTTATCTTATTTACATGTGAAAACTTAGTAATATTTAATTTCTACATACATGTAAAAAAACAATTCATTGTAAGTAGCCGTTTATTTTCTTAAAAACAATAAAGTGAAATAAACATTATGACAATTAGTGACTAAATTAACTTGGAGCTGTTAATGTAGTCGACGAGAGAATTTTAACCTTACTTTAAATTTTAACTAGATAAATGAAGTTTGTGGCATTCCTTAGGAAGGTCTTTGTTCAGCAGTGAACTTGCTTATGTTGCTTGCGTCTGTAATGATGATGATGTTGAAAGAAAGTTTTTAATTGAACGTGAGTCGTGTGGTGTGTGCAGGTGCGCGAGGACGCGGCGGCGGGCACGGTGGCGGCGCGGCTGCGCGTGACGGACGCGGACGCGGCGGCCGCGCCGCTCGCCTACTTCGTGGCGGCCGGCGACCCCACCGCGCGCTTCCAGCTGCGAGCCTCCCCCGCCGCCTCGCCCTCCCCCTCGCCCGCCGCCGAGCTGTTCGTGGCGCGCGCGCTCGACCGCGAGCACACGCCGCGCTACGACCTCACCGTGGCCGCCACCGACGGCAAGTTCACCGCCTACACGCGCGTGCTGCTCAACGTGCTCGACGTCAATGGTGCCTATAGAATCTCTGCAGATTTATTATTTTCTCACCAGAAACTTGTATATCCTACAAAGTACATCGATGTTTATCGCAGACAACCCGCCGTACTGCACGCAGCACCGCATCCGCGTACGACTGGCGGAGGACACAGCGCGAGGCTCGCGCGTGGCGGCGCTGAGCGTACGCGATGCCGACGAGCCGCACAACGCGCGCCTGCGCTTCTACCTCTCTGGCGACAACGCGACGCATTTTGCTATACACAAGGTGTGCGCTTTTACCTCAACGGTGACAACACGTCGCACTTCGCTATAAACGAAGTGCGTGCTTCTACCTCACCGGCGACAACGCGACGCACTTCGCTATACACAAAGTGTGCGGTTCCACCTAACCGGCGACAACGCGACGATCTCGTCTTACCGATGACCATCTGCAGGATTTAATGGCAGGCAATATTTTGCACTAATTTAATTCCAGACTTCAGACAAATGTTCACATTAAAAAATGCCATTTTTCACTTTAATATTAGGTACATAAGTTGATATTTTTTAATTAAATGTATCTATAAAATACACTGCTTTATTCTACATAATAAGCACGTTATTACATAATATCACTAACACTACACAATATTCGGAACACGTCTGTCAGTTTACACGTATAACAGAGATGTTGCCTTCTCGCTGGTTACAATTCAACTGCTCGATGTTCTTTTTTTTGCGCCCAGAAGCAAAGTAAAGAGCTACCCTCCGGGAAGTGGGGAGGGAGGTGGTGAATGCTCTTAGCATACTACGCAGCCGGCTGCGTAGTATGCTAAGACTCACTTTGAAACCTAAGTGCCTACCCACTAAACACCACCTGGGACTGGCTTTGGCCTGGAGGGCCTTTCTGTCGAATGGGAAGCGACCTCCTTTAGGGAAAGGGGGCGCAGCAGCCCTATTCACAAAACGGGCTGTATTTATACACCAGTAGTGACGACCATTAGACGTTTGTCTATACACCACAAGAAGTTTGTAAACACACTACATCTCTTCCTTTTCCTTAATATTTTTGTTTATGGTTCCATGCATGATCATTAGTTGCTTTAACTTTTACAAAATTTGCTTAGATTACTCCTCAATAATCATTTTCATTTCAGAGTTACTATTTGTTACTTCTTCATTCAAATTGGGTAAACTTCATTCTAGTGCATCATTAACTAACCTCCACTCCCCTTAATTTTTTTTAATTGAACTACATTTCGTCGATAATGTGCATTCGTATCATTATTGCGAATCACTACGTCTACAGTGGTGTTAGTAGTTTTTACAACAGTATATATGGCTGGAGAAATGCTTGTTGTAAGCTTATTTTCTTTGGCAATTTTTTTTTTACAATTACCTTATCACCTTCATTTCTTCCGTGATCTTTGGCCTTTCGCTTGCGCTTACTGTAAGTTTTTCCTGCTTCTTTTTGCAACGTGTCTCTGTCTAACTTCTGAACCTTCTTGTTTATTTTCAGTATCTATGTATGATGGAATTCCACCCCGAAATTGTCGTTTGTAGAATAGTACAGACGTAGTTTTACCAGTTACTGAGTGGTGTGGGCTATTGTGCATCGTCAAATAGTAAATTAATCTTTTTTAAAAATTTTATTTCAACCTGACTGATTTTTAAACGCTTTAAAATAATTCGGTTTTGCCTTTCCACTTGTCCAATCTGTTTAGGCCAATATGGTATTGTATTGTGAAGAATTATACCACATTCTTGCAGGTAATATCGATACTCTTGACCAAAAAATTGCCTGTCGTTATCTTCAGTGATGGTAACTGGATAACTAATCCGTGAAAATCACCTTTAGTAACCCAATAATATCATGTGAAGTTACACTTTTTGTCCGTTTTACTTCCTTATAACGGCTGTAATAATCAACGATAACTAACAGGAAATTTCCAGAGCGTAGAAGGTCCCATTAGATCAATAGCTACATCGATCCATGGTTCAACTGGTAGTTCACGGTGCTTCATTGGATTAGGTGGATTTGGTGCAGATATTAATTTGCATGTTTTACAGTTTCTTACCAATATCTCTGCATCTTTATAAATTTTAGGCCACCATACTTTCGTCCGTAATCATTGTTTCATACAAAAAATATCAAGGCGATCTTCTTGAGCGGCTTGCATTACTTGCTGTCTTAATATTTTATTAGGAATAACAATTTTGGTATCTCGAAGTAAAATATTATTTTGGAAGCAAAGCTCTGATTAAAATACTTTATAATTTGATATAGTATGGCCCCAGGTACACGAGTATAAGCCTTGCAGTACTTTAGCGATTTCAGAATCTTCCTTGAAAAATTGATCAATATCGTCCAGTGATACAGCTGCGCGTCTTGTGTATTCAATTATATGCCTGATATGTTCCTCGTCAAAATTACGTATTGTATTCACTGAATAATGTTTTGATGTGCAAAGTCTTGAAAAATGGTCAGCTATATTCGATTTACCTGGTCGGTACACTATTTTGTAATTATAGGCCCATATCGAGGAACCCATCTTTCAATTCGGTCACAAGGCTTAGAGCTTCTTCCAAAAATAATTTTTAATGGTTTGTGGTCACTTATCAGTTCAAACTCACTTTTTACATAAAATATATATTCTAAAATGTTCTACAGCCCATACTTAGGCCAGTGCTTCCTATTTAGTTTGGCAGTATCACTTTTCACAGTCTGTTAAACTCTTATTTCCAAATACTATTATTCTAGGTCCTTCTGAATTAATTTGGATTAGGACCGCCCCTACCCCAACAGGACTGGCAATAACTTGGGTCTTGTCAGCCGGATCATAATACCCTAATTACTGCATATTGCATAGAGCTTTCTTTAATTCGTAAAATGCGTTTTCCTGGTCTATAGTCCAGAATTTTTCAATATCGGCATTTTTTCCAGCTTAAGCCTTAGTATTTTCCGAAACGGATCAGTGAGTGTCGCCAAATTTGATATTCTTTTCCCAACAAAATTTTCTAACCCCAAGAAACTTTGTATTTCCTCGATAGTTGATGGTTCCCTGAACATTTGGATAACGTCAATGTACTTTTTTAAAGGCCTTCCACCTTCACTAGATAATTCATGCCCCAAGAACACTATTTTATTTACTTTGTAAATACACTTGTCATTATTTAACAGAACATTGTTCTCTTTCAAAATATTGAAAGTCTGTTGGTATCGTTGGACGTCGTCAATAAAATTTACCGTACCTTCAAACCATATAAGGGTGTTTTCTATGATTTTCTGAAACATTTCTGGAGCACAGGAAATACCAAACATAAGTCCCTTATATCTAAATAACCCTTTGTTCTTTATAAATGTAGTGATATATCCATCCAGGGTTTCAATTTGGTTGAAAGCGTTTTTAAATCGAGGTTTCTAGTGTATACACCTAAATAAACAAAACAACGCCTCAGCGGTTGTTCTTTAATTTTTTGGACATTTTAACTCTCTTTTTAATTCCTTTACTTATAGGAATATCCGCAGTTTGATTTATCGACTTTATAAATTATTACGCCGTTTGTATTGTTATTTATAATGATTTATCGACTTAAGTATTATTAATAGAATCAGGCGTTACTTTGCGGAAATCCATTATATTAAAGTTGGTAAAAATTTCCTCGCGTACATCCGCTATAAAATAAAATAATGTGTCTTACCTAGTTTGAAGAGCACCTCCCGATCCCCCTTATAGGGTGCACTATCCCCGTCACCACTAATCCCAGCACTGACCTGTTATCGACTTTAATCTAATTAAGAAAAAAATATAGGTAATTTTTTTTAAGAAATGTTAATCTTTACACTTGTCTAACAAATTAACTTTACTAAATATTATATTTTTAAGTTTATAGTAACGAAGATTGTTTGATTGATCGAGCAATGCACGTGCAAAAGTGCAGTTTGCACTTTTGTTAAAGTATTGTTGTTCTTATATGTATTATTAGGCATGTTTGAAATTATAGCGAATCACGATTAATCGAAAATGAATATTTTAATGCTCGATTTAATAAAGAATCGATTTTAGTATGTTAGATTTGAATCGAATTGGAGATTGATTTTTTTAAAGTGAATCGACATGCCTACACCGAAATCAATGACAAATTACCGTTTCGTTCCACGGTCACTTTGAATCATGTTCACTTTTAGAAATAAGTTTTAACACAAAGCTCTGAGTGGTATCTATTTTTAGTAATAAATATTTAATACACAAAACATGTTATCTTTGTAAAGTAATATTTTTCTTTTTATACAACCTGCAAAAATGATTCATTACATGCATTTTCCCCCATAATTCATTAACCATGATACAAATATCAAAACAACTCATTTTTTTTTTTCAAATTTAATTTTTCCCGTTAGATAGGTATTCATAAAATCTTTAGGTAATTTACTATACCAAACTAGCAAATTGGTTGAAATTTCTAGTAGGCTCAAAAGCGATTTTTAGCATATTAATACATAAAAACAAAATGTAAAAAACGTTAAAATTATAAATAGATATTAATTTCATAAATTTATCTTATTAAGGAATCTGGAGTGATCACGGTGGCTGAAGAGTTAGATCGTGAAACAATATCTGAGTACAAATTGGTGGCGCATGCGCAAGACCGAGATCGCCCTAAGTGGGAGTGTAGTACTGAAATAGAGGTATCACTCGACGACATCAATGACAACGCGCCGCGCTTCTCTGCAGAAGTTTACAGCGTGACTCTGCCTGAAGATGCCGACATCGGTTCTTTCGTCGCAAAAGTGAGTTTCGCACTCTACACTTTTCACTACATCATATATTTTGTGCGGGTTCGTATTCACATTTATCTTTTCATTTTACAGGTGCACGCTACGGATGCAGACCTCGGTGAAAACAGTCTTGTCCGCTACTCGTTCGTAGAGGAAGGCGACTCGGCGTTCGAGCTGGCGGGCGACAGTGGCATCATTACGCTGCGCGCGGCGCTGGACCGCGAGACGCAGGCCGAGCACCGGCTGCGCGTGCGCGCGAGCGACGCGGCCGTGCCGCCGCGCTCCGCCACCGCCACCGTGTGCCTCACTGTTGCCGACGTCAACGACAATCCGCCCGAGTTTGAGTTCAGGCAGTACCACGTAACCGCGCCCGAACTCGACGCGGTCGGCACCGAGCTGCTGCGCGTGCGCGCCACGTCTCGCGATACTGGCGTCAATGCGGACGTCTTCTACTCGCTAGTCGCCGGCGACGACCGAGAAGACTTTGCCGTCGACCGCATGAGTGGCGCCTTGACAATAGCGCGCCCTCTCGACTTCGAGCGCAGAAAGGAATATTTCTTGACGGTACAGGCCCTCGACGGAGGGACTCCACCGCTGAGCGACCACGCCACCATCAACGTCACCGTCTTGGACGGAAACGACAACGCGCCAGTATTTTCACAGGCGTCGTACGGGGCGCGTGTGCGTGAGGACGCGGCGGTGGGCACGCGCGTGCTTCAAGTGATTGCCGACGACGCGGACGCGGGCGCAAACGGCCGCGTAACGTACGCGATCGCGCGCGGCGACCGTGACGGCCATTTCGCCGTGGACGCCGACACCGGCTACGTGTCCGTGGTGGCGCCGCTGGACCGCGAGACAACGCCTGCTTATGTGCTGGAACTGCGCGCGCGCGATCGCGGTCTGCCGGTGCTCGAAACCTCCACTTTCCTCAACATCGAGGTGCTAGATTGCAACGATAATCCACCGCTTTTCGCACAGATCAACTACACCGCTATCATTCAGGAGGATAAGCCGCTCGGTCACACTATTTTAAAATTTGTCGTCGAGGATGCGGACGCCGCGCCAAATACGGCACCCTTCACGTTCGATTTTCAATCGGGTAACGAAATGGGCGCATTCCGCTTGGAGCAGGACGGATATTTGCGATCTGCCACTCGATTCAACCATCGCATCAAGAACCGATATGTGCTACAAGTGCGTGTATTCGATAACGGAACTCCGCCTCTGTTCTCCGACGCATGGGTTTACATCAAAATTATCGAAGAATCTCATCATCCGCCGGTCGTGACGCCGCTTGAAATAGTCATAAACTCGTACCTTGATGAATATGCCGGTGGCGTAATAGGACGCGTGTTCGCTTCGGACCGAGATGCTTACGATACTTTAACTTACGCTCTCGCTCCCATAGACGGTGCACCCTATCCATCTACTGATCTTTTCGAAATTGACGCCGCAGTAGGTACACTGCGTGCCGCACCACGAATAGACGTCGGGGACTACCGTCTCAACGTGACCGTCGACGACGGTAAATTCGTCAGCTTCGCCATAGTTCACGTCACCGTCGTGCTTATCTCGGAAGAGATGCTCGCACAGGCGATAGTCGTTCGCTTCAGGGAAGTGACCGATCGCGACTTTGTTCTGAGTCATCGAAAAGGATTCATTCGCGCCATTCACGAAGCGACCCGGTGCCGGCTAACGGACGTGGTGATCGTCGGAGTGCAGTCATCCGACGATGACTTTGAAGCGGATTCGGAGCGATCTCGTCGCACCATCCGCCAGGTGGCGCAAGACCTGGACGTGGCTTTTGCGGTGCGTGCGGATGACAGCGGCGGATTCCTACCTGCGGACGCGTTGCGCCGCGGCCTGCACGCGCACCTCGAACGCCTGGAGGAGGGCGCGCGCCTCGTGGTGGAGGAGCTGGTGCGCGCGCCGTGCGGCGGCTGCGTGCACGGCGCGTGCGCCGAGCGCGTGCAGCTGCGGGCCGCCGACGCGCGCGCCATCGCTGCTGACGTGTTCTCGCTGGTCACGGTGCCCTTCCGGCTGCGCGCCGAGTGCGCGTGTGCGCCGGGCTACGTCGGCGAGCGCTGCGAGCGTGCACTGCCCGCCTGCGCGCGATGCACCGCCGCGCGCTGCGAGCCCGTGCCTGACCCACCCGGCTACCGCTGCTGCGAGAACGATGCGGATGCAGACGCGGATGGGGAGGAGGAGTGCCGCGCGCCAGCCGCCGTCGCCTACTTCCCCGGCGACGGCTACCTGGCGTACCGGCTCGACGGCGGCGTGGTGGAAGGCGAGCGGAGCCCGGAGGACGTGCTGACGGTGTCGCTGCGGTTACGCACGCGGCGCTCGCGCGGCGTGCTGCTGCACGTTGCAGGGCTCGTGGACTACGCGGTGCTGGAGCTGGCGGAGGGGCACGTGCAGTTCCGCATGCAGCTGGGCGGCGGCGAGGTGGCGCTGCGCGCGGGCGGGCGCGTGGCGGATGGCGAGTGGCACGCGGTGCGGCTGGAGCGGCGCGGCGCCGGCGCGCGCCTCACGGTGGACGGCCGCTCGGCGCGCGCGCAGGCGCCGCCGCGCCACCAGCTGCTGGACGCGCGCGCCGCGCGCCTGCTGCTCGGCGCCGCGCTGCTGCGCCACGCCTACGCAACAGCGCCTGAACAGGTACGTCACCAAGCTTACTTTATCGTTGACAACTAAAATCTATATCTCAATATCTAACCATAAATGTAAAAAATCAAAAATGTTTACAAGTCGAGACACGTAAGTTTAACGCGTTGAACGAAACGTGGAGGATATAACTACGCATGAATACTCGCGCACGTATCACGTATTATCAGTACGGGGGACAGAATACAATAAGACCGCCTATTGCATTCTTCTTTTGTTATTATAATTCCAGTTATTTTTGTATCGTATGCAATAAATAATATTACAAAAATAAATAAATAAAAACTAAATAAATTGTATTAATATTTCAGCCGTACCAAAACATTTTGATTTTTTTATTTATTTATTTAGGCTTACCAACTAAACACATACAAAACATTATTATTAAACATTTGCAGTTATTAACAAAATTATACTATATATGTATTTAACTTAAAGGTACAGATGCACAACATTTCAACATGAAACTTAAAATTTGTAATGGAATTAACAGATAATAAAATATGATATAAACACAAAGACGGTATTCTATGCAATACAGGTAAGGCTATAATTTGGTAGAGAGCTTAACATTGTGCAATTTAAAGTTTTATCTTTCAGTTTGAGTGTAGTATAGAAATATTTTATTTTTTAAAGAACCCAGACTAACACTAAATATTTACCGAATATATCATTGTACTTATCATCATAGAACATAGGGGGGAGTTGTTACCATAATGTTTAGCTATTGAAATTTACACTAAAGGGACTAAAGTTACATAACCTTGCTGAAAGTCTGGGCACCTTCAAATTTATTTGTGATAGGAGGGATGGACAATCCACTTTATTATTAAGTAGTTTATGTAAAAGGCTTATAAATAGCAAATTCTTTCAATGCTCCAATGATAAGATTTCGAAATGAGCTAATCTTTCAGAGTTCATAAGATATTTAATTTAAAAATATATTTTGGCTTCTTTCATACGCTGAATATTATATTGATAAGACGGGTACCATACGACCAGTACAAAATAGAGAGCTTTTCACGCTAAAACCAACTTAAAGTCTTTGGTATTTCTAAAAATAAAAGCTATTATTATTAATGATTTGTTTATGGTATCGGTAATGTGGTTAATGAATCGCATCTGAGAGTCAATAACAGTTACTAAATCCTTCTATTTATCTATTTTTGCTAGATCTACATCATTAATATTGTAACTACTATTTTATTTATATTTGTTAAATTTTCGAGAGAATATAATGTGATAGCATTTATTTGTGTTGAGAGACATTTTATTTTGCCGGCACCATTTTGTAATTCTATCTATATCTACTTGAAGTTGAATTTGGTCTGTGTTATTATTTATAATTTTGGATATCTTTAGGTCACCAAATTCGAAGTTCCGGATACAGTACTTAATATCATCGATAAACGTAATAAAAAGTAATGGGCCAAGGTGCGAGCCTTTTGGAACTCCAGACTTTGGGATAATTTCTCTAGAAACAAAACCACTCATGACTGCTCTTCGATCTCTCGTGTGACTCGTGTTCGATCTGTGAGTCTAAAAATCATCCATTTATGCCAAAAATAATGTGTGTAGTTTGTTGATTAGAGCTGAATGATTTACTGTGTCAAACGCTTTACTAAAGTCATTATATATAGCATCTACTTCATTCCCTGAGCTTATTCTAGTAAGTGCTCTGTCAACAAGTGTAATATGATTGGATGTAGTAGAGGGTTTTTTTAAAAATCCGTGAACTGATCAACAAGCTATAATATGTTTTATATGCCAAGTCAAATAAGGACAAATTAATGATTCTAAAACTTTACCTAAAACTGGAAGAATGCTAATAGGTCTGTAGTTGCAGACATTACTTTTATCGCCTGATTTATGTAAATACTTCGCCGCCATTTTGGTTAGCTAAATTATTTTTATTATTGTCCATTGCGTTCCCACGAATAGCGAGGGAAAGGTTTGTAGCCCCCCCCCCCCCCCCCCAGCAGAGCCCCGCATGCCAGGGTAAGGCTAGCCTAATTCTAGGGTCGCCCGGTCCCAGGGCAGTGTGGCACGCTAACGACTAGGCTTGCCCCTAGCCATGCATCCATCCGCGCGGCAGACGTTGGATTGGCAGGGAGGGTAGGATTAGAAAAAGGGGAAGAATAGGTGGTGTGAAAAGGAAGAGTAAGGTAAGTTAGGGTAGGAAATAGAAAATGTTGGATATTACCATAGGGCAAGGGATAGGACAGTAATAGCTAGGGAAGCCGGGGTCGCATACCCGTATACTATATCACAACTACCGGACAGGTAAATTTGAATGAGTATCCCACGGCTACAGAATGAATAGATTAATCAAAGTAAAAAAAGGGCGTTACTCAAAAATATTCATGTATAATAAATTACCAAACAGTATAACCAGCCTAAACTATAGCATATTTAAACGGCAGCGTAATTTTTTTTTTGAAAATAATCCATTTTGCAAATTAAGCGAATACATGTCAATGCAACACTTGGAATCATCATTCTTGTGTAACGTTCAAACAAAATAACTTACCTTCTATGATGTAAATCGTCAATGTAACTAAATTAAAGTAATTAAATAATGTAATTTAACCTTATAAATTTAAGAACTGCTTAAAGTAAGACTAGACATGAATCGTTGACACAGATCACGTACGGCTTTCACGGGTGCATGAGCGACGTGAAGATCGGGTCGAGCGTGGCGCCGCTGTCGGAGGGCGGGTCGTCCGACGACGGGCGCGTGCAGCTGGCGCGGCGTGTGCGTGTGCGTGTGGCGGCCGCGTGCCCCGCGCTGCCGCCGGCCGGCGCCTGCGACGCGTACCCGTGCCTGCACGGCGGCACGTGTCGCGAGCTGCCGCCGCTGCTGGAGGGCGGCGACGCGTTCCAGTGCACGTGCCACGCGCGCTTCGCCGGCCGCCTGTGCGAGCTGGACACGGACCCGTGCGCGTCGCAGCCGTGCCTGCACGGCGGCTACTGCACGCCGCAGCACGGCGGCTTCCGCTGCGAGTGCGCGCCGGGCTTGTCCGGCGAGCGCTGCGAGCGTGGCCGCTGGTGCGCGGCCGGCGTGTGCGCGCACGGAGGCGCCTGCGAAGAGGGCGAGCGCGGGCCCTCGTGCCGCTGCCGCGGCTACTTCGGCCCGCGCTGCGAGCACGACGTCGACGAGTGCGCGGGCGAGCCCTGCCTCAACGGAGCCACCTGCCTCAACGAGCCGGGCTCTTTCCGCTGCATCTGTCCACCGGACAAGACTGGTAACTTTTTTTTATAAGATCGGGTGACAAACGAGCACACAGTCCACCTGATGGTAAGTGGTTACTGTGGCCCATAGACATCTATATCTATCTCAATAAAGACTCAAGATGCAGATGCGTTGTCACCCATGAGGTGAGAGGATTGAATGCCTCTTTGCCAGTAAAAAGGGTCTCCGGTTCTCTACATTCACCATACGAAACACAGCAGCGTTAAGCTGCTATTTTACGCTGGTTTTCTGTGAAAGCGTGGTCCTTCCCCGGTCGAGCCGACCCATTCGTGCTACAACCATAATATACCTGCAGCATGGCTCTACCACGTATAAAAAACTAACTGCTGAACTCTGTTTCGTGTCACTTATTTTACCTTTATACTTAACTTTATGGTACTACATGCGCAGATTAAGAATGGGATTATAAATGGCGTCTTATCTATTAAACATTTGCTTGCACAGTGCTGATATATGCAATGCAACACACAACCGCCGATAAAAACCACAAAAAATAACATAATTTTGCGTTTCGATAAGCGTTTTTGTGCTTTTTTTAATTTATTATTATTAACAAAACATCAATTTTAAATGCAATTTTGTTTCAAGAATTAATTTGTTTTCCGAAGTATCAATTAATGAATATTACATAATTTACTAATTATATAATTTAATAGATTTTAATATAATACTCAGTTCTTTGCAATGACTAAAAATTTCCGAATACTACAAAACAATATACGTTAATAAAGTTTTAATATAATAACGTTATTAGAAATATTAAGATGCAACGTTATAAGCACCACTTTCGCTTTATATAACTTTGTCTGCTGACAATACAAGGGCGGCGGGCCCATTCTTTATGCGCAGGAGTAATAATGAAAAACATCTATTCATTGTGAATTAGATAACTATAACTATTCTTATTGCGTATTTTGAATCTCGACATTTCTGGTGCTTTGCAACACCAACACAAATACCATTTTAAATAATAAAAAAGCCAGAGTAGTATTATGAATGCATGAATGCATATATGGAGCAAGCTATTTGATATCTGTGTATTGGCGGTCTAAGAATAATCACAACTTTTTATCGCCCCATGGATGTCGTATTAAGTCACATAAACAGCCTTCATGAAGTACGTATGCCGAGATTATCTACCCTGTATTGGTCGTTTGTACTCGGAAAATCTTCCATGAAGGTCGCATACTCGCGGGTATAGATAGTGTTTGCAAAGCCTACACTGAGGACGGTAACGCTTGCGGCAGGTATGAACTGCGGCAACCCGCTGTACTCGGACGCGGTGGTGGCGGGCGACGTGGGCGACGTGGGAGTGCGCGACGCGCGGGCGGCGTGGCGCTGGGCGGTGCGCGCGCGCTGGCCGCTGGGCGCGGCGGGCGGCGCGGCGCTGCTGCTGCTGGCCGCCTGCGCCGCGTGCGCCGCGCCCGCGCTGCGCCGCGCGCGCGCCGCGCCGCCCGCCGCGCCGCTCAACAGCGCGCTCGACAAGGCGCCGCCGCCGCGCGCCTCCAAGCTCTCCAACCTGGAGGCCGAGCGCCGCGAGCGCCCCGCCTCTTGCGCCGAGCCGCCGCCGCTCAACAACATCGACACGCTGCGCAGCTACGGCTCGGCTGGTGACGAACTCGAGGGCATCCCGCCCGACTACCTGCGCAACCTCAACATCGACCTGCCCGACCGCAAGCCCTGGTCCGAGCAAATGCATCTGCAAACATTCGTCGACAATAAAATTTACAACGGTATGTCGATCGATCTCCTGTCCATGGTTAGATTAGCTTTATTGACGCTTAAGAGAGCGCCGTGATAGGTTTATCTATGAAGGGTATCATTACGTGCATTTTCTCCACTATGATGCTACTACTTTTTTGGCTGCCAAAAAAAACGAGTAAATCTGATAAAATGAAGAAAAATATTAAATATAATTTGCAGGTACATGAAAATTGGCGAAATAATAAATTGCAGCATTTTTTTCATCTGTAAGATTATTAATTTACCGATACCTAAGAATATTCTTCCACTGGCTGAATAAATTTCATAGATTTTTCCGCCTTTTTACAAGATAATGTACGTCTATTGACTCCACTACAGATGCGAACGTATTATATCGCCGATTCATTAACACAATTTCATTTTTTTTAAACAAACGTCTAAGGGCTTTACACGGAGCGTAGAGCCTTAAATTCCAACTGGACATTCTACCACCACTCTTTTCAGATCTGAAAGGCTGCAAGCGGCAGCCGCGTCCACCTCCAGTTGTTCTGGCGGGCGCGGGCGAGCCGCACATGGTGGGCGGCTACCACTGGGACTGTTCGGACTGGTGCGGTGGCGGCGCGTTGCCCGGCATCAGCGAGGTGGCGGGCTCGGAGCGGCCGGATTCGTCGTCGCCGCCGTCGCGCGCCTCTCCGGCGCCGCGCGCGCGTGCGTCGCGCCGACACCGCGCCCGCGCCGCGCCCCGCAACTCTCCCCGCACCTCGCCAGCCTCGCCCGCACCCGCCGCCGACACGGACTCGGCGCCAGACGACCTGGACAGAGACCTCGACACGTTGCGCTTCACCGATGGTGCGTATCAACACTTATGTATAGACTACAAGACGGCCACTACGATACTATTATATTGTGCACTAAAGGTAAACGCATATTTGTCAGCAACGTACGCACCGCATTTACTTATGGCCTCACACATTGATACGTACGCGCTGTCTTAATATTGCCAGCAACTTTTGCATTTTTTCCAACCCCTGATGTGAAAGAGTACATTGATCGCTCGAAATCGTTCGAATCACTATGGACAAAAATATTGTAATAGTCTGCTTATTAGCAGAGGAACAAGAAAATAAAATTCCAAGAAAAAGAAGATTCTGGATTCAAAATATTAATTTAAAAAAGTAGTTGTATGGAGAATATTATATATTATATAAAGACTTATTAGATGATCATGAACGATTTTTTAGATAATTGTATTTGATGGATGTATCGTCTTACGTATATCTTGTCAGACGACTCAATAATGCCTACTCAGTAAAAGTAAATACTTAAAAAAGTATATTTCGAAATGTGTAAGTGTGTTAACTGTGGAGAAGAGTGAGTCGTAAATGAAAATCTTGTCACTAATTAAATTTTAATTCTACTGAACCACTAAAAAACACTAGCCACTGTAAACAATATTTATCCACTAAAAGAGTAATCAAAATCACCAGTTTTAGTAGAAAATCCACTAAGTTGGCAACATTAGGCAACACTGAATATCTTCACGCGCCGCATTATACGACGTTATCAGCATGCCACTTTCAATATTCGCATATCCTCCACATTTTACAAAATACGGCACGTACAACGAATTCTAAAATGCGGCACGTACGGAGCGTGCGGCGTGTACGGTACTGATAAATGCGCTCGATCTTTCGTAACTTCTTTAGTCGACAACGAGCCGGCGGGAAAACTAGTTTTTTGTTTTATAAACCGCGAACGCTGTTTTCGACAATCTAACACTGATTTTGTTTAATGCGACTTGGAATACGCTGTCATTGTTTATGTGCGCAATTTACCTATCAACATGATTTGAAGTTTATTTCAGATGAGTGTGTAACTTTATTTCGTAAGTGCCTAAAACAGTAACAACTGTCGTAAATGAAAATATAACTGAGTGGCATATTTCAGCGCCAGCTACCCGCGCAACTAGCGCCTGTGAGCCACAGCTGTGACACAGTTTTTTTCACAATTAACATATTACAATAACTATTTTGTATTTGATTTTTGCATGCCTTAAGCGCGCAGGTATGTTCTGCTTGGGCCTAAAAATAACGATTCCAACGTTTTGCCGCATGTAATCGTATCTAGCAATCATATTATACATATAAATGATATAAATGGCACATTTTCAGAAAGATTGTTCAACTTATTAAAATTTTTTTTTAATTGATTAATTGCTATTTTTAAATAAAAAAGGGGTTTTAATGACTTTTCGTGTGGTTTTATCAAGACCGCATGGCAGCGTGAACACGATAACTTTTGAAATTACATTTCGACAGCACTATCGGCTTCAACATCCGCAAAAACCATGAAAACGACACCCATGATGAAAAAATTTAGGCCTATTGCAGCCGCCATCTTGGATTGACATTCCGACAGCACTATCGGCTTCAACACCATCAAAACCACGAAAATGACACCCATGATGAAAAAAATTGATACCTATTGCAGCCGCCATCATGGATTTACATTTCGACAGCACTATCGGCTACAACACCCTCGAAACCCATGAAAATGACTCCAAAGATGAAAAATTGATACCTATTGCAGCCGCCATCTTGGATTGACATTTCGACAGCACTATCGGCTTCAACACAATCGAAACCATGAAAATGACACCCATGATGAAAAAATTGATACCTATTGCAGCCGCCATCTTGGATTTTCATTTCGACAACTCTATCGACTTCAACTCTCTCCAAAACCATGAAAATGACACCCAAGATGAAAAAATTTATACCTATTGCAGCCGCCATCTTGGATTTAAAGGAGACAGTTTCTATTTGTATGGAGAATGGGCCGACCACAAATTTTAGAGAACCTTAATGAAATGCATGTCGATTTATTTATTATAATCTATAGATTACAATAGAAATATTAGTTTTTCCGTATCTAATGAGAGTACTGAGTAATTAGCAAATAAATTATGTATCTTACTATAATCTAAAAACAAACTAAGAACTATTTTCTATTAGTTTTCATCGGTAGGTATTATAAGTTAAAATAGTGCACTGTTCAATAAATAATAGTATAAAACAAAGTTGTAGTTACATTCGGCATTTATAGGTACTTAAAAGTAGATGGAAAATCTTTTTAGTAGTTCCTGCAAAATAATATAGTGCATGTCTGTGCATGACTATGGTATGGATACTATTTTTTACATGTATTGTTTTTAAGTATACATCCCAAATACCGTTTAAGTAATATGATTAAAGCCGAGTTGAGTCAGGGATAATATGTACATTTATAATATTACCTACACACTCTATATAGTAAGAAAGATATTTTGAACTGGTTGTATAAGGATAAAAACACAAGTTATAAAGCATCTACATTTATATTAGTAAATCATATTTTCAAAAGTCGTCTATTAACAGTAGAACAAATAGACAGGCACGGTGTCAAAACTTTGTTTGAAAATATATTATCTGATTAGGTTAGGTTAGATACCTCAAACATTTTTAACTGTTATTACACACTGATAAATAGTGAGGAACAAAAAAACAATTTAAAACATCTTAATGTTTTAAATTGTTCATGGAAGTATAATAAGACACATGTATAATTTAATTGTATTTGTTATTGTGAATCATTTTAAAATATTTTTTCTAAATAACTTGATGATAACATGTCCATTTATGATATTGGCAGGAATTCGAAGAACATTTTAAATGATATGATAGAAGACTGTTATCTTCAATACCCATACTCTTTTTTGTCTCTGCCGACAGGCAGCTCTGCAAGCTTTTAGCCTGCCAAGCACTTATATATGATCTCAGCGATTGACCTGAAAAGTTAATTATTGTAAAGAGTGCCCATACTAAATATTAATTCTTATCAATATATTATTTTTTCTATATTTATTTCATTCTATTTAGCTTGTGGAGACTATGTTTATATATGAATTGCATTTCAAATACTATAATGCTAAAAGAACATGTCTATTAGGAATTAAAAAGGCATTTTCAATAATAAGAGATAAGACATTAAATATCCTTCAATGTCATTAAACTATATTTCCATATTTATGTCAGAATTTTGTTATCCATGCCTATACTCGTATGTTACATAAAAATAAGAAATTATTATAAAATATACACAGTTAATTTACTTTACTATACTTTATTAAATAAATAGGAAATACACTAGAATCGATACAAATATTTAAAAAAAATAGCATGATTAGATGCAATTAAATCTATTATAGACGCAATAACTGTAACGGAAATCCCCCACAAATCTGCGGTTTTCTTTCCATCAATAGTTTGAAGTACTTTACAATATCTTGTGGTAATACTTTTTCAAATCTAAATTCTTTTAAATAGGTATTAAAGTTCTGTTTGAGTAATGACTCGGCGACAGTTTGAGAAGTATTCAATGACTCTAATGTCAAGATAGGAATATTAGTGAAATATTTCTCAAACATCGCTGCGACTTCTTGATTTGATTTAGTCAATTCATTGTTAATTTTTAATTGATAGTTTGAGTTACGAGGTTTGTCTTTACCGGTTTCGCTGTTGATTATACACATTTTAATTTTATTCTTAGCCGTCTTAATTTTCTCGCTAATATTTAACGATTTGGCTGTGGAGCAAACTCTTTTAAATATTTTGAATAATTTTTGACATATTCTTTTAAAGCATCGGAAAGATTATATGATCTTTCATGGTAAAGGTCATATAACCTTCGTCTGCTTTTATGAATTCCCACTGTCGCCCACTCATTAAGAGCCTTGCGACTGTTTCTGGAGAATGTTTTAGAAGTAAATGTTTTATTAAATTCATTGCTTATGAGGGTAAATAATTCTCTATATAAATAGTCTGCATTGTTCTTATGAGAAAGCAATGGAAGGTTTTTTACCATATTACTTCTAAATCTCTCCAGGCGTTTTGCATTAATAGGAAAAAACACAATTTTCTCAATTACCTGTTTTTTTGTGCATATAAGGTAATGAAGCCAGTTGTCCACAGTGATCTGAACAAAGTTTTTGAATTATTAATTTGTTGATTGGTACAACACCTGTAAAAATATTATCAATACAAGTTGCACTACACACTGCAATACGTGTAGCTTCAAAGAATAAATTATCAAGATTACGATTTGAACAAAGAGCAAAATTTAATACTGATGGAAAATTTTCTGAATAGATAATAATATATAGAATAGAACTTACCTCCGGACTGACTTCAAGGTGTACTTCGTTGACTGCTGCGAATAGCACTACAATTTACAATATTTTTTTTTCACTATCATTGAGCATTGTGAGTGTTGACTTTTGGATTTTCCAAACTTTTTTAATTGAAGTTTGACATAAATATATCACAAAATTGGAAGTATAGTTAAAAGGTTATTAGTGAAAACTTGTGTGTATTTAAACTACTTAAAAATTAAGTATAATCATGTTATACGTAATTTTTTTAATGCGCTTAGGGCATACAGTTGCATTTACCAATAGTTTTTAATTTTTATCTGAATTGCCGGTGTTTAAAAGTCTTTGTCAACTGCGAAGTTTTAACATCAAGAATACTACATTTATCGACATGTAGTACTCTTCCTAAATCTAAGCGACCTATAAAACATACCCAAAAAATTCATAGAATAATTATAAAAAAGGTAAATTTCCATCGATGACGAAATGTCGAGCGAACTCCCTATGATTATGCATTGTTAATATGATACTTGTCTGCAGCGAGTTCGTACCTGCTACACCCGGACGAGTACCTGCCGGCGGCGGCGAGCGAAGACACGTTACGTGCACGCGGTCTGCGGGAACCCGACGCCGCCAGCCTCATCACCATGCTCGGTACGCGTCACACACAGCGGTCTACTCGTCCATTCTAACACTTTCTCTTCGATGTAGACTTTTGCACCCGACAGAGTAGTATTTAGAACAGGTCGTTCGATTACAGCAGAGGAGCGGCACTCGCTGCTGGGCGGCGCGGGCTCGTGCAGCGACCTGTCGGCCAACCTGTGCGAGATCGAGGACTCGGAGGCGGAGGAGACGCAGGCGGCGGAGAGTGCGGGGGGCGCGGGGGGCGCGGGGGGCGCGGCGCGGCACACGGACGTGTGACGGCGGCGCGCGGCGCGCCCGCCCGCCGGCCTCTAGCGCGCGCTCAACGGTCACCATTCCACTAACTACAGTGATGTACTATTCTCTGTACTGCGTTTTTGAATAAGATGTTTATGTAAATGAAAAGTGTTGTGCATGCAGGTGTGCGCGCGGTGTGTGTGTGTGTGTGTGTGTGTGTGTGTGTGTGTGTGTGTGTTTGTGTGTGTGTGTGTGTGTTGTGTGTGTGTGTGTGGGTGGGTGTACGTGTGTGTCACTACAAAGTAAAGCTGTAATAAAAAGTAAAAAGTGTCTTGTGTATTCTTTCATAAGCTTCATGATTGCCGAAATTGTTATTGTATAAAATAATATTTAGATAATGGTGTAACATAATTGTGCAAAAAAACTGAACGATTTGTGATGAAGTTTTGAAATGGCGCACATGGACGCAAAACCTGTGAAAATGTTTTCTATTGCATTTGTATCTTGCGATAAGTTGCAATAATGTAACCCTTGCCACAATGTGGCAGTTGAATCATGTATTTTTACTAAATAAGATATTGTAAATTTGCCTTAGCGTGGCGCGATTTGACGCGCATGTACAACAACTACGTTCATATGTGTGTATATTGAAATACTTTACGATCGTGGCGCTTCCTGCGAACGTTGCCGCTGGTCTTAAAAACAAAACCCCTCTTAAAACCCTTTTAAAAACGCAATATATAACATTGGGTGACGAATCGATTAATCCATTAGCTCGCATGAAGCGTCGCGCTGTTAGTATAAAATTACAATGGTGCTCCAACTGTAGTTTCATATCATAAATTTAATGTATGCATTTATAAAACATTCTCTTCTTAGGCTAGCGACTGATGCTAAGGAATATATTTTTATATGTGTAAAGTTACGTGGGCTCCGCGGCCGCAGACGGCCACTGTCGTCCTCACTGGTCGCGTGTTGTACCATTTAATAATTTATTGAACGATTGTTATGTAAGTTTTGACATGACTAGTAATAAACATAGAGTCAATATTTCTTATTTTATTTTACCCCTTAAGTAGTCGCCTTAACTGCCACTAAACATGCATGCATGCACGTACAGATAATCCTCGACTATGAGTCACAATCAGAGTATATAGGAATGCTCCGGAGTATTGAGTGAAGCGACCTACATACATCCCAACATTCTCTCTCTCTCCTAGACCGACGATTGCAGTGTTAGATATCAAAATAAAGCATTTTACTACAAAATTAAACAATTCACAACAGATATATATTTTAATACTAATTCTGGCAAACTTATTATTTAAGCAATCTTAATTAATCCATATTTTTTTACATCAAGTTCACGACTGAGTTGTACACGGCGGTTCAATGAAATCTTATGAAATGTCTCTAATTAAAAATTCACTTTCTACGGTTGTCTGCCTACCCATAGGATAATAATACTATTTTAGCAGGCGATTTTAACTTACCTAATGTTCGCTGGACATTCACAAACTGCTTCTAGTTATAATTTAAAAAAATATGGAATTTTAGGGCATTAGGCAATACAATTCAAAAACTAACACTAACGCTAATAATACAAACCTAAGTGCTTCCTATTCACATACACTCTTACTGTAAGTAGATCATTTTCATCTAGTAATACAATAATTTGTGACGTGTGGCCCGCTATGTGTCACCCACACGAATAAAGCGGCGCTGCGGCCGGCTGTGCGGCGTTAATAGGGGAAGTGTAGATCACTAACTATTGCTTACCCCAATGCGCAAACACATGATGGGGACGATGTTGTGGGACGAATGCATCTCCAAAATTTTCGTGATGCTGACATGCAATGCGATTAGACCATAAGGCCTCAAGAAAATCATTTATTTTTGTATCATCATCATCATTACAGCCCTTCATAAGTCCACTGCTGAGCATAGGCTTCCCCCAAGGAATAACACCTGCATCCGTTCACTTACAACATGTCTTACCAGGTTGTGACTAAACCAGGGGGGGGGGGAGATGCCCTACATATCACCTACAGGTACCAGGCTGTAACTCGAGAACCTTTTTTACCCATCGGTTAACGGTTTTTCGAGCTATATGGCTAGCCCATTGCCACTTCAGCTTACTAATCCGTTGGGCTATGTCGGTCACTCTGGTTCTACAGCAGATATTCTCTGCAGAGAAAACCCGACTGAAGGACCACGTCTCAGATCCATAAGTCATAACTAGCTACACGCACTAGTTGTATAATCTCGTTTTCAGTTTTTTTAGGTATACCTGACGAGAAGACGTGTCGTAATTTCCGAACGCTGGCCAGCTAAGTCTACTTACCTAGTCGGACTATTTGTCCCATGTAAACATACTCGTCAAGAAATTAGAGCTTAGTGCTCCCAACAATTACCGGCGTAGGTAGTCTTTGTTTTGTCTATATTGATCTTAAGACAGTGGTAGAGCCACGCGGCAGCTTTTGCTGTCGCACGGATGGGCCGGCTCGAACCGGGGTGGTACCACGACCTCACAGAAAACCAGCGTGAAGTAGAGGTTTACTTCTGCGTTTCGCTTGGTGAGTGCAGGTGGCCGGAGGCCCTTTTTACTGGAAATGAGGCATTCCATCTTAGTCCTCACGGGTGACAACGCATCTACATTTTGATTTGTAATAGAGGATAGATGTAGATGTCTATGGGCCGCAGCAACCACTTACCATCAGGTGGACTGTGTGCTCGTTTGTCACCCTTATCGTATAAAAAAAAAAAAAAAAAAAAAAAAAAAAAATCTGTTGGGAGACACTATTGAGGTCATTCAGCATATTGCTTAATTCCTCCAGCGATTTTGTCATGAGGACTATATCGCCAGCAAATCGAAGGTGAGTGTTGTTAATACTTCCAGTTTCCAGAAGCTTGAAAACGTCTTTCAATGCTCCGACGAAGAGGACCTATTTGTTGTTGGATAGGTTCCGTACTCTGGTCCTTTACTCGGATAGCCATCGAAACCCTACTTTACAAACACTTCAACTCTTCGATATACTGACAGTCTTTTTTCTATTTTTCGCTAGAGATTACACCAACCCCAGTGGCCGTTTATTAAGTAATGTTATGTACACATTTTTTTAAATATAGTTTTGTTAACAAATTCAGGCTTATTCTACAGGATGGCTAATTACATAAACATACCTGTGATTTGATACAGATGTGTTGGTGTGACCGTATAAGTATGTAGTTATAAATTTACTAAATTCTGCAAAATTTACAAATTGTCTTATAACATTGTATATACTACTATGAAAAATTAAACGTTTTAGGATCATTAAAGAAAACGTTGCTAATATAAAATCATTAAAATAAAAAGATTCTCAATTAGTGACATTTTGCTGCACATTCATCATCATCATCATCATTACAGCCCATCATAAGTCCACTGCTGAACATAGACTCCCCCAAGGAATGCCACAAAGTACGCCACGTGGCCGCTACTCAGATTCTTTTTGCCCCATCGGTTGTCGGTTCTTCGAGCTATATGGCCAGCCCATTGCCTCTTCAGCATACTAATCCGTTGGGATATGTCACACTCACTCTAGTTCTACTGCGAATATCCTCAGTAAGAAGTTTATCACGCAGAGAGACCCCGAACATAGCCCTCCATAGCTCGCTGAGCGACCTTGAGCTTCCTCATATGGCCAGCAGTGAAGAACCACGTCTCAGTTCCATAGGTCATCACTGGAAACACGCACTGGTTTTACAGTCTCGTTTTCAAGTTTTGAGGTATACCTGACGAGAAGATGTACCGTAATTTCCCAAACGCAGCCCAGCCAAGTTGAATTGCCGTCTATTGACCTCTCGGTTGAAGTTTGACTTACCTGGTCGTAGAGATCGGCCTGCTTACTAGTTATAAATACACATACTAGTTATAAATACAATACAAAAAAATTGGTAAATCCAATTGTGAATGTCCTAAGCGAACACAAGTTTTCACTAATAACGTTATTATTATACTTCCAATTTACCAATAATTATATGTCAAACTTCAATTATAAATTAAATTAGTTTAAATTAATACAAACCAATATTTAAGCCAATAGCGTAACAACAAAGTACATAAAATTAACATCAGCCACTAATCAATTCAGCCAATTTTAACATATATGTGTTAAAAATATCATTTCGTACAATTTAATAAAAATAACACTTCAAAAGATTTAACGGCAAACAATTTTTTTTATATGATAACTTTCAACCATAATTTGAGCATAAAATACTGGATATAAGTTTGATTTCATAATAAATATTTGTGACAATCCTCATTTTTTAGACATCTGAAGCCTAAATTTCAATGTAATAATACAATACAAACACTCACGCCTGTCACCTAGAGGGGTAGGAGAGACTACGAACTTCCATTTGACGCGATCCTGACACACCTTTCTCGCCTCCTTTACATCCATATATCTACGAATACACGCTCGTGGGTTAAGGGTACTCCTAATCTGGCCCATTTTAAATGTATCGCCGATTTGGTCGATAAACCTTCGTCTAGGCCGTCCCTTCCCGACCCTGCCATTCACTTCTGCAACATAAATTAACTTTGTCACTCTTTTCTCGTTCATTATTTCTACATGACCAAACCACCGAAGCATTCCTTTCTTAATCCTGGTCACAACGTCATCTTAAAAACCACACTTTTCTCTTATCACACTATTTCTCACCCTGTCATTCAGATTCAGCCCTAGCATACTCCTTAAGGACCGCATTTCCACAGCATTTAATCTACTCTCATGCTTCTTCTGCATGACCCAACTTTCACTACCATACATTAAAGTAGGGACTAACACAGTATTATGAATTGCCATAAGTGCCTTATTTGGCACATTCTGACTCCACATAATAGCGTGTAGAGCCCCAATCACTCTATTTCCTGCATTCACTCGTCGTTCTATATCCTTATCATATCTACCATCTCTTCTAAATAAACATCCCAAATATACAAACTCATCCACTTGCTCAATCAACTCCCCTTCTATTCTTATTTCACATAACGTTTTACTTTCTTCTCTTTCAAAAACCATCACTTTCGTCTTACTTGCATTCACTTTCATACACCTTTCTTTCAATGACCAGTTCATCAAAGTAACCAACATTTGCAACGCGGCCGCCGACGATGCAAATATGACTTGATCATCGGCATACAAAAGGCATTTGACGGTTAACTCACCCATTCTCAACCCACATTCTTCAACTTTTCAAATTTGCAAACAACTGTTCATAAATAGGTTAAACAGCCACGGGGAAGCCACACATCCCTGTCTGACACCTTTATGAATTACAAACCAGTCTAAGTAGACCCCGTCCATCCTGATACAAGCTCTAAAGTCCCTATAAAGAGACTTTAATGCCTGTGTCAGACCAGCGCTCAACCCAAATGAGTTCAGTGTTTGCCATAACACATTCCTGTCCACTCTGTCATAAGGCTTTTCCAAGTACATAAACGCACAAAAAAACTTTCTGGTTTTCTCCGCAATCATGCGCATGGAAAAAACTTGATCCCTACACCCCATCCCCTTTCTAAATCCAGCTTGCACATCCCAATTTTTTTCATCAGTTTCTTCCATAACTCTTTCAATTAACACCTTAGCATACAGTTTACCCACAATGCTAAGAAAACTGATACCACGGTAGTTTTTAAAGTCCTGCTGCGAGCCATTTCCCTTATATATTGGGACTATAACGGCTTTGCAACAGTATTCCGGTACCCGCTTCAGTTCCCAACATAAATTAAACAAGGTGCACGCAGGCCTGCAACCACACCCTCTCCAGCCCTTAGCATTTCGAGTGATACTCTATCATATCCGGCTGCCTTACCTGCTTTTATGCTTTTCATTGCTTTCATTATTTTATCTACACTTATCTCCCTACCTCTTTCTACTTCTTCTGGAATTTCTATTTCACTTACTTCAGAATATGTAATAAATCAAAAAATACAAATATTGATGTTTTTAAAGAATGTTTTCTTTCGAATAAAATGAATTAGTAAACCGCCATCTACTCCATTCAATTGGTAAAGTCATTTTATCGAACAAAAGGTGATCATCTCTCACGGTGATACGTAAGAAAGACACTAGAATGCATATGAAAATAAGTCTAATATAAATCAGTAACTTCGTAGATTGTTTTGAATGGACTGGAATATTATAATTTCATTCAATATAGTTAATTTTATTTATTTAACAAATTTGTTAATTTTTTAACTATCTATATCAACAGTTAAAATATATACCATACCATCTTTACTGTACAGTATATTATCTATGGCCCGGAGTGAGAAAGGCAAAGTGTATTTAGTAAAATAACACAAAAATAACAAACTCGACACATTTAGTTCTCCTCGTCGAGGAGTTCCAGTAGCAGTCATCAAAGTACACTTTCAAGTCACTCCGTCAAGTCCGGAGGTAAGGTCTATACACAACTAACAAATTGAGCCCAAACTCGGCACATCTAGTTCCCCTCGTCGATAAGTTCCAGTGGCAGTCTTCAAAGTACACTTTCAAGTCACGCTATGAAGCCCGGAGGTAAGGTCTCATCATGACTAACAAAACGAGGCCAAACTTGGCACACTAGTTTTCCTCGTCGAGGAGTAGGTAGCATAGCGTCCAGTAGCAGATAACGACACACCTTCAGGTCTATAAAGTCCAAGAAGTATATGTATATTTATTTATATGTAAATCCTGTGTGCTTTTAGCCAAATAAATTATTGTAATATAAATCTATAATAATAATAATAATAATAATAAGTTTGTGTAGAGAAGTGACGACCCCAATGCCCGCTGACTTAACAGTTCAGTGACAAAACTGCTACGTAAGCCACGTCAGTCAGCGCCTTGTCAAGAGGTGTGTGCGCCGTGCCTTGGCAGAATTGAGGGTGCAAATGTCCGTCTATGCTTATGGCGGCACCATGGAACGGTGCCGGGCCTGGGTGTCTCCCGTTAATTGACGCCCATAATATGGATGATGGACAATAAAAGAGTGCGCAAAGAGCCGCTGCCTGAAGGTCGCCAGGGCGCGTCTGGAGCTGGTGCTGAACGCGACATGATGCGGGTCGCCAGCCAAGCGCGGGGGGCTGCAAGACCACCTAGTAGCCACCCGCATCCATCATCCCCACCAGAGGGCTTGCTGTCGGATGGGTCTTCTCGGACTCAGTAAGCGGCACCTGCCGCTGGTTGAACACGTCGCACGCGTTGGACGAAAATTATGAATGCAAACGCATTGCGAGCGTATTTTAGGGCAAAAGGGGAAGAAACTGGAGTTTTAGCGTATCCGGCTCGGATGCATCGATTTTTATCAAAGCTGGAGCCATCTGTTCATGTAACAGAACAAAACCTGTTAGACCGAGTTCGGTACATCCTGCGCTCCAACATATTTGGTGACGCCGAACTTGAACGACTACGACGTGAGGCTATTCCCTCATCGGATGAAAATGCTACAGCTACGAGAATGCCCCCGCGGATAATCCAGTTGTAGTAGATTCAAACTAGAGCAAATGAGGAGCATATTGGAAGAGGCTATTTTGGAAACGCGCAGTACGCCTCTCGAAAATCGACCGCGACTTCCCCGCATACCCTTAAGCAAGCGGATACGGTCTGTCGTGAGGACTCTCAACCCAATGCTGGTGACCTATTTGGAAGCCAGCCGGGACGTTTGCGAGACGGACTCAATTATTTTTGGCGCCGCACTGGCAGTTTGCCGTATTATTGGCGCCAAACTTCCCACGGCCGGACGCGCTACTAGATACAGTAGCGCCATCCCAGCCTGGAGAAGAAGGATTGAGGACCGCATCGCAAAGGCAAGGGCCCTCATCGGCAGACTGATAAGCTTCAGGTCGGGCAATTATAGGCCGAGAATTGTGCGCATCGTCAGGATGGCGTTTGCTGGGACAAATACCAGCTTGTCATATATGCCGGATATAACGCAAAAACTGACGGAGCGCATAGATGACCTGAAGCTGAGAATCCCTGCTTGGGAGAAGCGGATTCAGCGATATACCGAGAGGTCAACACGGTTCAACCAAAATCATTTCTTCCAGAGTCAAGTCAAGTCAAGTCAAGTCATCAGAAGAGGCTCTATGAATCATTGGAGCGGCTAATGGTACGTGGAACGGGCTCAGCACCGCATCAGGCCGACACTGTCGCATTCTGGCGCGGCCTGTGGTCAGAGACCGTAAACCACAGAGATGGCTCTTGGACGGAAGTTGTGGCGAGTCAGTATGTGAATGTTACGCCCATGGACCCCGTCGTCATAACACTGTATGACGTAGCTGATGCGGTCCATAGGGCCCCGAACTGGAAAGTCCAGGACTAGACGGACTGCATCACTACTGGTTGAAGGGTTTCGTGGTGTGTCACGCTGTGCTCGCCCGACAGTTCCAAGAGTCTCTCGACGAAAAGTCACTCCCGAGCCTCTTCACTACTGGGATCACTCATTTGGTTCCTAAAGACCGGTATTCCAGAGACTCGAGCAAATACCGTGTCTACCTACCATATACAAGACAGTTACATCCATTTTGAGCGCGAGAATCACTCTTCACCTTAACTCAAATCAGATGATGTCGCGTGCTCTAAATGGATGTCAGGGCTGTGGTCGTGGAACCAAGGAACCACTTGTCATTGACGCGGTCATTGGCAAGGTGGTCGCAACCTCTCCGCCGCCTAGATAGACTACAAAAAGGCATTCGACTCGGTACCTGATACATGGCTTAGGAGGGTCCTCGAGCTGTACAACGTTGACTGTACCATTCGAGACTTCCTCGGGCAGTGTATGGTGCAGTGAAGTACTATGCTTTGTCATCTAGGCGAGCGGATGATGGCAGCGGAGAACCACATAAGAATAAGAAGGGGTATTTTCCAGGGCGCTTGTTTGAGTCCAATCTGGTTCTGTCTCTCTCTGAACCCTCTCACTACCTTACTGGAGGGTTCCGGGAGAGAAATTCAGCTTCGAAAAGTTGCCTACCTTTTTTATATGGATGATCTCAAGTTATTCGCCTCCAGTCACTCTCATCGTATGGAATTGCTAAACACCACTCGTGATTTTAGCAATTCTATTAGAATGGGGCTGGGCACGAATAAGTGTGCGGTCCTCCATGCCGAAAGGGGTAGGGTTGCTAACTCTGAGGGCATAGACTTATCTATGCCCATCAACATAAATACCTTATCCGAGGCTGAAACATACCGATATGAGGCGGACATGAAACAGTCAGTTTGCGATGTGTTTTATGCACACTTGACAAAAGTGCTTTACAGTATTTTGTCGGGCGTTAATAAGACACATGCATATAATGGTTGGATCATGCCTGTTCTCATGTATACATTTGGCATACTCAGGTAGACTCAGACCGAACTAAACGCTCTGAATGGAAAAATCCGCACTGTTATGAATTCCCACAGGATGCATCATCCGAGGTCGTCAGTAATGAGGCCGTACTTGCCGCGGAAGCATGGTGGACGCGAATTTTTAAGCGCGCTTACCATGCATAATCGTGAAATATGCAGCCTTCGTAATTACTTTCTGACGAGAGCGGATGATCCATTCTATAGGAATGTTACTTCTTGTGATAAAGGACTTACCCCACTATCCTAAGCCAACGAGCAATGGCAACACCCGGCAGTACAGACCATATCCGACCGGGAGACCGTATGGAAGGAGAAGGAGCTCCTCGTGAGCTTCTTCAAGGTTCTACATGAGTCTTTCTTAGACACAATCGCCTCGCTCCACTGGCTACATTTCGGGGACCTCTTTGGGGAAACCGAGGGTTTTGTCTGTGCGATACAGGATCAGGTTATTAAGACCAAAAATTATCGAAAATACATCCTAAAGGATGGTACCGTCGACGTCTTTCGTGCTTGTCGCCATACCGGTGAGTCACTTATGCATGTTATCTCCGGTTGTTCAGCGCTTTGTTACTCTGAATATTTGCACAGACACAATTTAGTTGAAAGGATTCTACACCAGAAGCTTGCTCTGAAATAGGGTCTCGTGAATCGGAAATGGCCATATTATAAGTACTTGCTGGAAGCCGTGCTCGAAAATAACCGCGCCAGGCTCTACTGGGACCGGGCCATAATCACAAACAGGACTATTTCTGCGAATAAGCCTGATATTGTGCTGATGGACCGGACACAGTCAAGGATTTTTTTGGTCGACATTACCATTCCTTATGACGAGAATCTCGTGAAAGCCGAAACAGATAAGAGAACAAAATATCTGGACCTGGCTCACAAGGTGACTCTCTGAAGGAGGTTCTCCTCGATACCGCCCGCATCGTCCGCTGCATCTGGTTGGGTTTTTATTTATTTATGTATTTTTGATATTTATGTATGTTTATCATTTCCATTTACAATTATATATTTATACAGCCCCACTAGATGAGAAAACTATATAAATACCCCAAATAATAATAATATTATAATGCCACTGCATTTATTGTTGTAATTATTTCCAAAGCAGTCTTTTAATAGTGGAACAGACAGACAGGTGCGGTGTCAAGACTTTAATATGTTTTGGTTGAATCAGTAAAGGTGCAGTGTGTAAACTCTGTTTTATTAACTGATTAGTTATCATACCCCAAATACCATTAAAGCCAAAACGACTAGGTAATATCATACTTATCTATGTTACTACACGCATAAATATGAACTAAGATGTTTTAAACTGGTTGTGTAAGGATAACAAAAACACATGTTTAAATTAATTGTAATATTTAATTTTAAATTAATTGTATTTTATGATGTTATGTTATTGTCAGTCATTATCAGTTCAAAATAACTTGATAATAACATAAAAAGGATATTTTTAATGGTATGAGATATGATATATAACTATTTTAGTTGTATTCAATATCCACATACTTTTTTGTCTCTGCCTACGAGCAGCTCTGCAAGATTTCAGCCTACAGGCCACATCGACTCTCATTATCTAAACGCGGGAAACTCAATGCCATAATCAGCGATATGTTGACTAATGGCATCATACTAGAATCAAAATCTCAGTACGCTAGCTCGATAATATTAGTCGCAAAAAAAAAAAATGGCGAGTCAAGGCTTTGTGTTGACTACAGAGCATCAAATAGGAAGACTATTAGAGAAAACGTCCCGATGTCTCTGTTCGATGATCAGATAGATATCCTCTCCGGTTAGGTTTTCTTTACGACGCTTGATCTTACATCTGGATACCATCAAGTACCAGTATCAGAGGAATCAAAGTCACTAAGATCCTTCGTCACTCCACATGGGCACTACAAATACAATCGTAGGCCATTTGGGCTGACCAATGCTCCGGCGGCATTTCAGAGGCTCATTTTGAAACTTCTAAAAAAAACGTAATATTCTAGGAGTTTTAGCATACATGGATGATATAATAATTGCATCCAAAACAATAGACGCAGGAATGGAAAAGTTGCAAGCCGTACTAGATTTGTTAAAGGAAGCAAACTTGACGTTGAACCTTACAAAATGTAATTTCTTTAAAAAATCAATTGACTACCTTAGATTTGGGAAATTGCAAGAAGGTGTAAGGCCAAGTCTTAAAAAGATTAAATCTGTTGCTGCCTTTAAGAGGCCATAAAATGTACACGAGGTTCGTCAGTTTATAGGCTTGTTGAGTTTCTTTCGACGTTTTGTACCGGGCTTCGCCTCAATTGCCAGACCTATAACCTCTCTTACAAAAGCAAACGCTTGGGATAAAGACGAAGTAAAAGCATTTGCTGAAATTAAAAGAATATTAACAACACGCCCAGTATTAGCCATTTATAATCCCTGCTATGAGACCGAATTGCACACTGATGCTACTTTCTCCCGACTAGGCGGCATCTTGTTCCAACGTTAAAGTACAACTGCAACGTTTCAACCTGTAGCATATTTTAGCAGGCATACTACAGCCGAGGAACAATATTTTCATTCCTATGAACTTGAAACGCTGGCCGTTGTCGCATCGCTTAATCGATTTAGAGTTTATCTCATTGGCATTGACTTCAAGGTTTTTACAGATTGCAATGATTTGCATGCAACTTTGACCAAGAGAGACCTTATACCAAGAATAGCCCAATGGTGGCTCTTGGTCCAAGAATTTTCATTTTCAATTGAATACCGTCCAGGAAAACAATTAGCTCACGCAGATGCACTCAGCCGAAACGCAGTATCTTCAGAAAAGGCTAATGAATTCTACAGTTCGACTAGATTTAATAATGTGCTACAAATAGGAGAAGTGCATTGGATACAATCTGTTCAGATGAGTGATCCCACGCTTTGCCATATAAAGGCTGTATTGGATGCCAAAAGTCAAGTGGCAAAAGACATTCAGAATAACTACGTACTGAAAGATGGTAAGATTTATAGGAGAGTTGAAGGCCAATTACGATGGGCGGTAGCTAGCGATTCACGATGGAAGATTTGTCAACAGTGCCATGACGAAGGTGATCATTTTTCTTGTGAGAAAATATTGCAAAGAGTGAAAATAGATTACTGATTTCCTAAATTGACTCAATTATTAAAAAATATGTACGTGCTTGTATTCCATGCGCGAATGCCAGAAAACCAGGAGGTAAAAAAACAAGAATTTCTACATTCCATACCAAAACCTTGTAACCCTTTTCAATGGTTAAATATTGATCATTTGGGTCCCTTTGTAAAAACTAAACGTGATAATATGTATATTCTCGGTATAATTGACAGTTTCACAAAGTTTCTAGCAATAAAAGCGGTCAAAATACAAAAAGGAAGACGTTGATAGACGTTCTTAAGGACGTATTCGGACTATTCGGGGTACCGCAAAGCTTGATATCTGATCGGGGAACTAGCTTTACTTCTAATGAATTTAAAACATTCGTTTAATCAATAGGACTTAAGCACATCTTAAACGCAGTGGCTATCCCTCGAGCTAATGGCCAAATTGAACGGTATACCCGCACAATCCTGGCATCGATCACAGCTTTATATAATGGAGAGGATGATAGAATTTGGGACTTTCATATTAATGAGGTGCAATGGAGTCTCAATAACACAGTGAACCAAAGTACTGGCAAAAGCCTACAGAAATTATTTTCGGAAAAAATACAGTAAATGCTTCTGTGACTCACCTGCATGAAATAATTTCATCTAAAGATATTTCTCCCGAAACTATACAAAAAAATCAGGAATGAGGCAAATGATAAGTAAGTTAAAAAACAAGAGACAATGAAGGAACGGTTTGATAAAAAAATGTAAGGCCAAAGAATGCAAGGTCGGAGATTTAGTAATGGCACAAATGAGTACCAGGACACCCGGAGAGAATCAGAAACTTGTCCCAGCTTTCAGTAGCCCATATCGCGTGACGGCAGTGTTGGACCATGACCGTTATTTAATATGTAGCGTTGAGGGTTACTCAGAAAAAAAGTATAGTAAAGTTTTTCCGGTAGATAAATTAAAGCCTTGGGTGACATTTAATGATTCAGAATCCGAAAGTGATTACTGCGATAGTAACTAACAATTAATCTTATTATTCACCCGTACAAATTATGTAATTTTTATGTGTTATTTATACTACTGCCCTGTGATTTTGATATAGTATGCTATTAAACTTAAAACTTATCTTCACGCACAATCCCTGACGGGGTAGCTAGAGAAAACAGATCGCCAAGTGTCACGATCCTTACAAACCTCTTTCGCTTCTTTCAGATTCATTATCTTCTTCATGCATGCACGTCTAGGTATCCGAGTACTCTTGACCCTACCCTCTTCGAGCAATTTGCTCACATGATCTTCGAAAGTTAGTCTCGGTCTACCTCGACACCTTTTAATATTAACTTTCGCGCTATATATTTTCTTCACCATTCGGTCTTCACTCATTCGCTCAACGTGCCCAAACCACCTAAGCACGCCCTCATCAATTTTTGTGGTAAGGTCATCTTTCAAACCTGCCATATTGCGAATCTCTTCGTTTCGCTTTCGGTCGGCCATGGTAACGCCGCACATTTTACGAAGAGATTTTAGTATTTTATTAAAATATACAAATTTCCTTAACTCCTTGTCCAGAGTATTCTATTCCAACATCCAGTCCTGATTGAACTCTATGATGCCAACGAGGGTACATATGACATGGTGCCCTTGCAGAAAAGCAATGCTGATATCCTAGAAGACTGGAGGGAGACCAGATCACCTGTGTGTGAACACGGTGCCTAGTAAACAA
Organism: Parnassius mnemosyne; assembly: GCA_963668995.1. Taxonomy (NCBI): domain Eukaryota; kingdom Metazoa; phylum Arthropoda; class Insecta; order Lepidoptera; family Papilionidae; genus Parnassius; species Parnassius mnemosyne. The sequence goes on along the minus strand of CAVLGL010000001.1, from coordinate 3,609,645 downwards.
TAAAATTTCCTGAATTGAGGCCGAAGCCTCACTCCAGGAAACTTTTTACGTGGTACAACTATGCTGCAGCTATATTAGTAGTATAGTTGTAGCACGAATGGGTCGGTTCGATCGGGGAAGGACCACGCTCTCACAGAATACCAGCGTCAGATAGCAGCTGCATGCTGGTGTATTTCGTATAGTGAGTGTAGAGAACCGGAGACCCTTTTTACTGGAAAAGAGGCATTCTATCTTAGTTCTTACGGGTGACAACGCATCTGCATTTTGATTCGCAAACGAGGATAAATGTAAATATCTATGGGTCACAGCAAGCACTTACAATCAGGTGGAATGCGTGCTCGTTTGTCACCATATCTTATAAAAAAAAGCATCTTGCGAATGCAAACGGTGCTCAGACTTGTTAGCTGTTGATGTACTAGAGTGAGGCCAAAGCACCTGGTGCGTGTAAACGGTGCCCAGACTTGTTGACTTGAAATGATCTGGAGTGATGCCGAAGCACTCTGTATGTGCAAGCGGTGCCCATTCATAGAAAATCCCTAGAGAGAGGCCGTACCTTGTGTGTGCAAGCAGTGCCCAGAGATTATTTAATTTCGCTGGAGTGAGGCCGAAGCATACTATGTATGCAAGCGGTGCCCACCCGATCCAATTTGCTGTACAGATGCCGTGAACGTCCGCAAGAAAGTGACGCTGAACTAACTCAATGCACAAAATTCCAACATTTAAACATAACACAGAATGGGACATTTTGTGGTGCGAGATGGCCGACAAAGTATCAAGCTTATGGAAGACAGCTTTTGTCCATCCGATCCCTAAAAAAGGCGACTGCTGAGACCCGTCCAACTATAAGCCTATCGCCATCACCTCCATGTTCTCCAAAATAATGGAATCCATTATTAACTGCCAGCACATGCGGTACCTTGAGGATCACCAGCTGATTAGTGACCGCCAATAAGGTTTTTGTCGGGGTCGATCAGCTGGTGATCTTCTGGTCTACCTGACCCATAGATGGGTGGAGGCGGTAGAGTCGAAGGGGAAGGCGTTGGCCGTTAGTTTGGACATTGCGAAGACATTCGATCGGGTTTGGCACAAAGCGCTTCTGTCGAAGCTCCCTTCCTATAAGCTTCCCGAGAAATTGTGCAATGGAATCACCAGCTGCCTTGCAGATCAGAGCATCCAGGTCGTTGTAGACGGTGCGTGCTCCGACTACAAGCGTATTAACGCTGGTGTTCCACAAGGCTGTGTGTTAATATTAACGCTGTTTCTTCTGCATATCAATGATATGTTGCTAACTGGTAACATTCGTTTGCCCCTCACCTATAAAAAAAAGCTACCAGTTGTAATTATGAAATTTTTTTTGCAATGCAATATTTCATTATATGAATGTGTTCCAGTATAATAGACAGTTGATGGTTACTTATGATTTCAATAATATTTTTTTAAAGATAAAATAAAAAAATAAAAAAAATATTTGGTTCTTGTGTCTGGGACAGCCACCAATGCAGAATGGCCGACTGTGTAAAATATTAATATAGGGTTTTTATTTTGTCCTTTTTATTGTTTAAATATTTAAAAAATTAAATAAATCACTAAGGTATTAATTATCTCCTAGGGAGTTGCTTTTTATATAACTGGCAACTTAAGAGAGAAAAAGGGGTCGAGGAGTTTGAAAATTCGCTGTGTGTACAATTAATAGCAGATTAAAATATTTAAACAGTCAAAATTTATCATTTCTATAAAATATAGTTGTAGCACGAATGGGTCGGTTCGATCGGGGAAGGACCACGCTCTCACAGAATACCAGCGTCAAATAGCAGCTTCATGCTGCTGTGTTTCGTATAGTGAGTGTAGAGAACCGGAGACCTTTTTTACTGGAAAAGAGGCATTCTATCTTAGTTTTCACGGGTGACAACGCATCTGCATTTTGATTCGCAAACGAGGATAAATGTAAATATCTATGGGTCACAGCAAGCACTTACCATCAGGTGGACTGCGTGCTCGTTTGTCACCCTATCCTATAAAAAAATCATACTAAAAGTCGTTACTATAATCTTACCTTTAATGTATACCTATTGTCATGGTGGCTAGACGTCACCACCTTTAACAAAGTTTTACCAAGTAACAAAAGCAACATAGTGACTCTATCCTAATAGAAAAAAACTGTAATCCGAGCTGACTTTAGATAAACAAGTGATGTTTTCAGCAGAATATTTATATGTCTGTTTATTTATTTGCTTTTAATGAAATAAATCTTATACTCACATTTTGTGAAGCATTTTTTTAAAAAGATAACTTGCATAGTAGGCCCTGCTGTTCTTTTAACCAAAGTTACGATGAAATGAAGTAGAAATAAAATAGAAAAATAGATAGAAAATTCTTTATTGCACGTACCAAAGCACAATGTAAGCGAGAAAAAATAAAATACTATATTTTGAAAGGTAGCTTCATTAGTTATTTCAGATACTTAAACACTTAAGCTTAAACTTTTTATTAAGTTTAAGAAATGTAGTTACATTAATGATCACAAACAAGAACAATAATTATTATGGATGTTTTAACTGACGAACGCGGGCGAACAATATCTGTAGTGATATCAAGTGATTGCGGATTTTTTTTAACAAAAGAATACTAGTAGCATTTAATGGAATCATAACCCGATTTTTCCTTTCTGTCAGTTTCATCATCAATATTACCTTCGAAATATATTATATTTATGCAGTTTACAACTTGATGCTTTAACGTGATTTTATATTGCGTCTTGAAAAATTGATACCCACTTGAAATCATTTGACACCCATAATATAAACCATAAATATTTGAAATGGCGTATGTTCCCTTAAGACTGGGCAGGACACATCATTTTCTTTCTTTACGCGGAATTAAGCAAATTAGTTTATAACAACCCCATTAAAGTTGGGTTCCTTTTGTCCATCTTTTCCAAAGCTGAAATCCTGTCCCCGAGCCCTCGAGTAAGGTATACATTCTGCCTCCTCTTACCCCTCTCAATACAAGGTTTAGAAGAAGCAGACCATGACTGGACTCAAACAATTGCCCTGGAATATACCTCTTCTTATCCTTATGCGGCTTTTCGCAGCCGTCATCCGCTCGCCTAGATGACAAAGGATTGTACTCCACTGCCCCATACGTCGGAAGTCTCTAACTGTACAGTCAACCCTATACAGCTCAAGGACCCTCATTAGCAATGTATGGGGCACCGAGTCGAATGCCTTTCTGTAATTTATTCAGGTGGTGGAGATGTTCCGACCTTTGTGCAGAAACGCCTTGCCAATTACCGGGTCAATGAGGAGTGGTTCATTGGTTTCACGACCACCGACCGTCCCGATATCCATTTTGAAATCCGCCACATTACCTGATTTAGCAACAGGTGGCGCGTGATTCTCGCTCTCAAAATGGATATCTGTGTCTTATATATGGTGGGTAGACACGTGATGGGGCGGTATTTGCTTGGGTTTATTATTATAATTACTCGTTCTTAGTAAGGATAGTTCTGACATAGGTAAATAGCATACTTCAGTATAGTTCACTTCTTAATTTTGTCCTTACTAATAACCCAATTTCATGATGATATAGATTCCTCAAGATCACGTCTCGCTAGTGCTGTGATTACCTTAACAAACTTAAATAGACTCAAAAAAAATTATAAAAAGAAAAAAATTCGCTTAGTATGTAAATAAATAATTTTAACGAACACTTAACGAGGTTACAAAGTAAAACGACCTTCAATTTAGGCACGAGTTCTTTTTCGTGAATTTATAAAAAAAAGTGTATTTACAAAGACAGTAGAATTAAAAGCAATAAAACCACTTACATTGATAATAACGCAAACCATAAAAAATAAAAAATCATTTTGTTATGAATCCCCTCAAAAATATTTTAATATCTTGGAATAAACCACCACTGAAACGAAGTATTTTTTTAAATAAATTAATATACGCTACAATATCCGTAAAAATCGTGTCATTTTAACGAGTAGTTTTATTTATAAAAATTATTTGTGAAGCCACGCTGCAGCTATATCATGGTTATAACACCATTCTGACGGGATGGCAGGACCACTCTCTCAGAGAATACCAGCGTATATAAAAACAATAAGGGATTCATTAATGTATTTTAAAAAGCAGTAATGCAAAGGAGCTTATTTGATATTGTTATAGCTAAGGATTATTTTTAATAGAATTTGTACGATTTTGTACAAAGAAGTCATAGAATATCACAAAAATTATTTTAATAACCTTGTTCAATTAAGAAAAAATATTATATTTTAAGGAGATGCTGACTAGTTTGAGAATCCCATCTTAATTTCCTTTATTTCGATACCCAACTCGATAGGTTTGGTTATTTTTTTTATTAACGTATTACTATTTAGCGCCAAAAATCTACCATTTTTATCAAACAACTATCTAAGGACACTTGGGTTTATAAGATGAATATAACGATACCTTAACTGTCGAAATCCTTCCAGCAGTTTGGAAGATACGATGTAATAAAGAAACTTACAAACACAAGATACGCGCGAGTAACAGTAACCCGTCATGGGCAGTCTGGCAAATAGTTAGTTATTTATTTCATGTATTATGCGTACAAAAATATTAATTAAAAGCATAATAAGATAATTTGCGTAGTGTAAACAGTGCATAAATTTATTTTATAGCTATCTTTATTCACCTAAAAATCGAGCTATTCACACACATAAATTTCTATGTAAAAATACACAAGCTTCACCTAGTGTAAATGGCATAACGCGTGGTAAATTTTTGAGACCTTTGTCTTAGTAGCTAGAAAAATATATAATTTTCAAATTCAAATTTAATATTCTTGCGTCTGTTTATTTATCTACTGTTCGTACCGCTCTGTAACATTGTTAATGTTATAATTATCAGGCGTGTTTGTTATAATTTTAAATAAATAATTATCCCTTTGTTACCTTGGGCTTTGGTGTCTCATTAATTAAAATATGTAGAATCGTTTCTAAAGATAGAGTAAGACATACTTAATATTTTTACTAGTTTTTTATACAATTTAAAATAATATAAAAATAATATTTTAAATTTTATTTTTGCAGTGGTTTTCGAAAATAAAAACATCTTTCCGGAATTAAAGAGTAATGTAATATGTAATCAAATGTTTTTGTATTTATAGCCATAAAATATCAGAAATATAATTAGTAATTTACGTGATGGTAATTGACGTGCAACGCTGCTGGAAGTGACTCCTGAAATACTTGCAGTCGGACACCGCAGACTGTTAATGTTGAAAGTATGTGTGATTTTTTAAGTTTCTTATGATTTTATCTCTTTATTTAATACATTTTAAGACTGAAAAGTAACACCAAATTTTTATTTATTTTAACACATTCACTGTTTGATTGACAGACACAATAGTAAGACAATAGCAATGCATTATATTATGTAATGCACGGGACAGTGAATGTGTTAAGGCTGGAAGAAGTATTTGGGCAGTCTGACAGGGATGCTAAAAAGCAAAACTTACTTCGTCATATTTACTTGGAAGCGGCTTTAAAGGAATCTTTCAGGCTATACCTATTTGGTCCTATGATATTCTGACTTATTGACAAGGACTTAACACTAAGTAGGTCTTAAATTTTTACGTTATATTTATCTCTTATAAACGTACTCCCCTAAACAACAAAACGTATATGTAAAATAATTATTGAAACAATTCTAAAAGACTTTAATAATAATTCTAAAAGTATATTAACAGCTTAAAAGCTCTTCGCTACACTTTAACTACCTCTAATTATTGAGAGGGTTTTGGAGGAAAGAGCTTTGACTGTCTTCACATGCCATCGAAATATGTTGGTTTTTCAGATATGCAGGTTACCTCGCGATGTCTTACTTCACTACCGAGCATCTGATGAATCAACTCATGGAAGTGATAATAACAATATCAATTTTACTGGCGGGGTTGTAGCTTAGTTTGCTCACATGTACTAAGAAATTTAAGGCAAGCGACTGTGGCGGCGTTGTCGTCGTGCCACAAGCGAAAATACATCGAAGCCTAAATCGCGCCATCAAAGGTCTGACCTAAAAAGAAGTATATATGCCTATTGAGGATAAATAAATATTGTCTACGGCCTTTTTTAGGTTTTTTATATCTTGTAAGTTGTTGTCATGGTTACGAAAAATAACAAGAAAAAATGTAAGACTAGTTTTTCGTAATAAGTATATTTTTGTTAGAAGATTAAATGTTTCAAGTCTAAGAAATCTTCTTATTTCAATGTGAGGAGCTACATACAACGGTCATACAGAAACTCCCCACATAATGGCGACCGTGAAAGCGGATAGACCTGGACAAACCGAACTCGACGCTGTGAGTCGTAAAAGGGCATACACACGTCGAGTATTCATCAGGTCAGTGCGAGAGATAGAGGAGTCGAATGATATTGAGAAGATGACTGTCGAATTTCAGTATCTTGTAGAGAAATTGGAAGAGTTAAAATCTTTTGACAGTCCAATAAAAAATATGACGATCGATTCTTGCACGGATGAGCAATTTGATGAAGAATGTGACGAATGCGAATCGTATTTAATAAAGTATTATGCAGTAAAAGTTAAGATTGAAAAATTACGAAAGGAATGTGATAGAGCAAATACATCTTCAGCGGCTACTGACGGATCTCATCAGAAGAGAAACATAAAGCTACCGAATATCGAGCTCATAAAATTCGATGACAATCCGAAGACGTGGTTATCTTTCTGGGGACAGTTCAAAAAGATATACGAGGACGAGACTCTTGAACCCAGAAGATAAGTTCCAGTATCTCATGCAGGCTATGAAGGAGGGGTCCAAAAGCAGAGAGCTCGTAACTAGCTATCCTCCGTCTGGCAAGAATTACCCAAGAGCGCTGGAGCAGCTACAGGGACGATTTGCTCGAGAAGGTATCCTCATCGAGACGTATGTGAGAGAGCTGCTAGGTCTCGTATTATGTCAGGCTAAGGGACAAAATATGGATATAAGATCACTTTACGACCAGTTTATGACCCATTTGCACGCTTTAGAGTCACTCAAAGTAACAACGGAAAAGTACGGAGCGATGTTGTATCCATTAGTCGAATCAGCTTTACCTGAAAATATTTTAATTGTTTGGAATCGAACTAGAATTGTAAACGATGTTGGTCAATTAACGCAACTTTTAGAGTTCTTAAAACGAGAAGCCGAGGCTGAGGAACACATTAAATTGACGCGCGCTAACTTTAATACTTATAGTTCTTCCAGCAGTGTTGATATGCCGCCGACAGCAGCTTGCATTGTTTCGAAAGAGGAGACAAGTTCCAGTAAAACAGGTAATGACTTTTGCTATTTTTGTGATAATACGTCTCATTTGATTCTTCAATGTAATAAAGGGCTCAAAATGTCTTTAGATGAAAAGAGAGCCACTGTCAAAGATAAGAGGGGTTGTTTAATTTGTTTACGTAAAGGTCACGTAGCTAAGCACTGCAAGACGTTTTTAAAATGTATGGCCTGCGTTAAACGTCATGTAGTGATATTTTGTCCGGACCTTCATAGGGATAAACAAAAGGAACCCAAAAAAGCGACAGCACTTTTCTCTAGGAAAGGCGGAAATATTTTATTACAGACTTTGATTTAAGAGGTTTCACATGAGGGTAAAAAGAAGAAAATACGTGCTCTGTGTGATACTGGATCGCAAAGGTCGTATATTAGGAAAAACGTAGTAAAAGAGTTAGGCCTTAAGGTAGTAGGTATAGAGAATTTAGGTTATTCACTATTTAGTGGTGTTACTAAGCCAGCAGAAAACCACAGTCTTGTCGAAGTGAATGTAAGTAGTCTAGATTCTTCTTTCTCTACAAAATTCATTGCTCTTGAACTCGACGACATTTGTGGCTATCTTCCCAAAGCAGACGATCCCAAGCTAAGGTCAAAGTTAAAATCACTGAATATAAGTATTGACGACAGTGACTGTGACCTTAGCGATGTAAATATGTTAATAGGAGCTGATTATTTAGGAGTAATTTATACGGGCACTATTGTACAAATAGATGGGCCTTTAGTAGCTATTAAGACGAGGCTAGGATGGACATTACAGGGCCCTAACTTTTATAATGCTGCACAATGCTCAATGACTCAATTGTCACGCTCAGAGTAAACTTTCAGATTTGTGGGATTTAGAGATATTAGGGATTTCAGAGCCACATGAACAGATGTGCAAAGATAGGAAAAAAGAAGAGGTAATGAGTCAATTTGAGCAGAATATTTGTTTTAAAGACAATTGTTACCAAGTAGGGTTTTTGTGGAAAGATGGTTACCCCGAAATAGGCAGTAATTACAATGTAGCTTATACAAGACTTTTAACGACGACTAGGAAGTTAGAGAGGACTGATCATTTGCTAAGTTATAACGATGTTTTTCAGAATTGGTTAGACGAAGATATTATAGAACATACTGAAAACAATATAGCAGAAGGACACTTTATTCCTCATCACGCAGTCATTAAGATGTCTAGGACTACAACGAAGATACGTCCAGTATTTGACACATCATGTAAAGATGCGCAAGGATTGTCTTTGAATAACTGCATCGAATCGGGTACCAATCTTATCCCTAAATTATTGATGAACAAAATGAAAAAATTGATCAATAATTTACTAATCCCTAAATTATTGATGAACTTTAGGAAAGGTACGTACGGCGTCACGTCGGATATAAAGCAAGCCTTTCTGCAAATTTTAGTTTCAGAGAAAGATAGAGAGTATTTAAAGTTTCTGTGGTGGGAGAATCCGTTAACCAAAGAGAAGATAGTCACTTTCAGACATAAGAGAGTAGTATTTGGGGTGACTTGTAGTCCATTTCTCTTGGCGGCTACGATTAATTATCACTTAGGCAATTTTGAAGGAATGTACGGTCAGACAGTTGAAATTTTGAAACACTCCTTTTATGTTGATAATTGTGTAGCTAGTTTTGATACAAAAGAGGCTTTATTTACTTTTATAGACGAAGCTAAGGAAGTTATGCTAAAGGGGGGTTTTAATTTACGATGTTGGGTTACCGCTCCTATTAGAGTAGATAACACTGTCCAGACTCAATCTTTATTAGGAGTGCTATGGAATACTCTTACGGACGAATTACAGTGTAGTTTCCGTCTTAGTAGCACTATACTAGATCGGGTCACGAAGAGAGATCTTTTGTCATTAACTAAGCAGATATTTGACCCTATTGGATTTCTTGCACCTGTTACCCTAGTGCCTAAACTAATAGTACAAAAGGCTTGGATATATAGTACAGGTTGGGATCAAGCTATCAGCAACGAGTTATCGAAGGAATTTAAGAGTTGGCTAAATCATGTTCATCTGATAAATGATTGCAAGTTGCCGAGACGCTTATCAGAGGAGAGGTTGACGAACTGTAACAGAAGTTTACATTTGTTTTGTGACGCATCTATTAATGCTTATGCAGGTTGTGTCTTTCTTCAGACCAAATGCAAAAGTAAAGTTACGATTAGGCTGGTTATGGCCAAAAGTAGAGTAGCGCCTATTAAAAGATCAATAACTTTACCTAGATTGGAGCTAATGGGAGCGCTTATTGCATCGCGGCTTGCAAATGAGATAAGTAGAACGTTGTTTACCGACGACACCTGCCCGTTATATTGCTGGACAGACTCCGCAGTTGTGTTAGCCTGGATCCAAAAGACAGTGTTCTTGGAAGCCGTTTGTGAGCAATAGGGTAAGTGAAATTTGTGCTCACACTAAGAAGGAATATTGGCGGCACGTACCGGGCCACTGCAATCCGGCAGACCTACTGTCACGTGGCTGTAATATGAAGACATTAATGGACAGTCACTGGTGGGATGGCCCTGCTTGGCTATTATCTGACCAAGAACTGTGGCCTCAGTCTAATCACATCGCAGTAGATGAGAACGCTGTTTCCATAGAAGCAAAGAAGGAGGTACTTGTAAATACTAATGTAGGTACTGAACATTTTAGCGAGAAGCTTTTATACGTTTCTAAGTATTCAAGAATTGTACGTGTAGTAGCTTGGATATTCCGATGGAGAAGGCGACGAATGTTTAGTATAGCTTATTATAAGCAATGATGAATTCGAAGAAGCTGAGAATATACTTATAAGACTTATTCAGGCTGAACATTATGTAAATAGAACTAAATTGAATAAGAAACTGTGCATACATTTAGATAGTAATAGTATTATGAGAGTAAAGACTAGATTAGGTTTAGGAAATTATGACAAAGATTTTTCGAGTCCCATATTATTATCAGGAAAAAACGTCATTGTGAGGCGACTCGTTGAAGAGAAACATATATACTTAAAGCACATTGGATCACATACTTTAATGTCAGAGCTGAGAAACAGATTCTGGATTACAAGTGTGAGATGGCTATGTAAGAATATAGTTAAGAAATGCATAATTTGTCGTAGGCAAAAGGGGCATACATTATGATACACCGGAAACACCACTCCCTCTTGAACGGATTCAAGGCACGGCAGCGTTTCAAATGACAGGTATAGATCTGGCCGGGCCGTTGTATTTACGTAATCAAGAGAAATGTTGGGTGGTTTTATTTACTTGCGCGACATTTAGGGCTGTGCATTTTGAGATGGTAGACTCATTGTCCACAAATAGTTTTATTATGAGTCTTCGTAGATTTATTGCTCGAAGAGGTCGTATAGATGTCATTTTCACGGACAACGGAACAAATTTTCGAGGGACTGCCAATTTACTGAAGGATATTAATTGGCAGGAGGTTGAAAGTGTGACGGCAGTCCATGCTATAAAGTGGCGTTTTATTCCACCTAGAACTCCTTGGTGGGGAGGTTGGTGGGAGAGGCTCATTAGAGTATTAAAGGAGATGTTGCGAAGAATATTGGGGCGTCAGAGATTGACTTGGGTAGAGTTGGACACAGTCTTGTGCGATTGTGAAGCTGTCATTAATAGTCGGCCACTAAAGTATGTCTCGACTTGTACCGACGATTTGCGGCCACTTACACCTATGTTATTTCTACATGGCTTACCTTCTAATGATACTTCTGATTTAGATTATGTAGATAATATGAATTTAAATGTAAGATACAAATATTTACAAAAGTTGAGAGAAGATTTCAGAGTTCGATTTCGTAAGGAGTATTTGGCTTTACTTACAGCTAGATGGAAGGAGAAGACAATAGAAATGAAGAAAGGAGATATAGTTCTAGTAGAGACAGACGCGAAAAGGCTATTTTGGCCCTTGGGGTTAATCATGGAAGTAGTTACCGGGGCTGATGGTGTTACTCGTTTGGCTAGAGTCAAGACTCAAAAAGGTGAAACTTTAAAACCATGTCAGAGATTGTATCCGCTTGAGATTTCAAATGATTCTGACCTCTTGCAACGAGCTGAAGTAACGATAGAGGATGAGAAGTTATCAGTAAGTTCAGATAGTCCCGACTTAACCTCCTCGGTTACAGGTGGCGGGAAGGTGACAAAAACAACGCGGTGCGGTCGAAATGTGAAATTGCCTGCTCAGTACTTATGAATTACATTTGGTTTTATGGTTTTCCTTAGTATGTTGAGTTGCGTTAATTGGTTACCATTTTTTTTCGGGTCTGGAGTGTGTTGAGGATAAATAAATATTGTCTACGGCCTTTTTTAGGTTTTTTATATCTTGTAAGTTGTTGTCATGGTTACGAAAAATAACAAGAAAAAATGTAAGACTAGTTTTTCGTAATAATTATATTTTTGTTAGAAGATTAAATGTTTCAAGTCTAAGAAATCTTCTTATTTCAATGTGAGGAGCTACATACAACGGTCATACAGAAACTCCCCACAATGCCGCTCCCTGGGTAGAACACCTTCCTTTCTACGGCCACACGTCCATTGGCTGTACAATCGCAGTTTACATAGTATGTAAACAGTACCAAATATTTTATTCTGCAGACCATTCACAACCAACAAAAGGGATAGTGTAAATAACTAGTCACAAGTGAGATGTGTGAGAGGAAGATATAAAAAAGTTCTTTCGATTTTTACAAAAAATTATACTTTATACTCTGGAAAAATTTGTTTTTTATCCATCTGTAGAGCACACCGTCATCCTGTGTGGGGTGAATATGCAAAAAATTTTAAGCCAGAAAAATAGTTGAACCCCGAAACCTTAATCCAAATTACATTTACAATTATATTTAGCATGGGAGGAGGAAATTGCATAGGTATAAATACTACAATATTACTTTTCTAAATAAATAATTTCTATTAAAGACAAATATATATAAAGATAAAGATAAATGTGCATCGTATCCGAGAGAGGTGCGTTTGCGAATATAAATCAGCTTTTTTGTTAGCTGTTTACTTGTGTTTACCACAAGTGTGTATCAACCAAGGAAGTTTTTGTAGCAAATTTAATTTCTTTTTTTTCCAGGTAAGACTTACGCGATAATGTGGTTAAAGAAAATTATTTCAATTTTTTACTAGTTAATGGCGATCACAAAAAAGTTTTGCTTAAGTTCAATTTCCTACTTAAACTTTATTCGGGTCTTTACGTTGCTATTGAAAGAAGAAAATAAACATAGAATTCGAAAACAGTAATCTAGCGTAATACGTTAGTTAAAATATAATAAATTTAGCTGTGCAAATGCTACTTTGTTTAATTATGTTATAATAGTTAAATAGAAATAATTGATTGAAGAAATATGTAATCCAGATACTCCTAGTTCTTAAAGATATGGCTGCAAAAAATTTAGTTAAAGAAAGAATCATCCTAAAATTGTTTTCTTTGCCGAAAGACATTCTTTTGCCTTTTTAATATCCATAGCAATCCGTTCATTGCTATTGCAAATGATTTATTTCAATTAAATAGAGATTTAGAAAGGATGTTGAATAAAAAAAATGATACACATTTAACCGGTGCATGAATCTGCGTTACAAAACTGCATCATAAAAATTAATATTGTTTTTAATTAAACCTTCATTACTAATACTAAACAATATAAATTAGTTTTACACAGATGATTGTTTTAACTTAATTATAGTCTGGAATATCGTATTTCCCAGTTTAGTGGTTAGCATGTCCTGTGTGACACATAGGCCTCCAGCTTTTTCCATTTTTCTCTGTTGTTAGCTTTTCTTGACTTTATTGTCTCTCCAATAATCTTGATATCTTCTGTCCATCTTTCGGCTTGTCGGTCTCTTTTTCTTTAGCCATTATGAGGTTGCGATTCCGTTATGATTTTTGTCCATTTTATCCTGCTGTATCATGTCATATGTCCTGTCCATCGCCATTTCAACTGTCTAATTTTCTTTATTATGTCTCCTACCTTTGTTGTAGATCTAATATCTTCTGCTCTTTTGCGGTCTTTTAGCGTCACCCCCAACATACTTTTTTCAATTCCCCTTTGACTTGTTCTCAGTTTTAGACACATCCGGTTGGGTCGTCGAATAATACAAACGCCATAAAGTGTGCTCCGAAATATAAACACAACTTTTGAAAACTGAATAAATTTGTAAACTGTGCAAGTGAATCGAAAAATAAAGACTGAAAGCCCAAATAAAGCAATAAAAATCATGTGTTTTTTGTCTAGAACAAAATAAGTGCATATAAATTCGTCTTATTCTAACCTCTAAAAATAAACATTACTTAACTTTGAAATATATCAGTGCCAGTGCTACCAATATCAGAGAACGGAACACTGCGTTTTGTTCCACCACAGACTAATTAGTGGATTCTACCCAATCGTTCCACGTAATCCATTGTCTAAGTGTTGTCACATCTACAAATTAAATGACAACCAAATTATACTGCTGCTGCCTTATCTAAAAACAAATTACTATGAAAATAGAAGTGTTGCTTATATCAAAAACTGAATACATAAATTTACAGTGGACGAGCTAATGGAATTACTGTTTTCAAGAATGAAACCAGAAATGGATGAAAAATAACGACTAACAGAGTCAATATTGGAAGCTATATTTAAAAAAATGGATGATAAATAATAGCTATTATGAAGAGTCAGAATGTGTAAAATAAGGCACAAATGGCAATTCATAATTCTGTGTTAGTCCCTACTTTAATGTACGGTAGTGAAAGTTGGGTCTGGCAGAAGAAGCATGAGAGTAGAATAAATGCTGTAAAAATGCTATAATTAAGGGGTATGCTAGGGCTGAATCTGAATGACAGGGTCAGAAATAGTGTGATTAGAGAAAAGTGTGGTTTGCAAGTTGCAAGTTGTGAGAAGGATTAAGAAAGGAATGCTTCGGTGGTTTGGTCATGTAGAAAGAATGAACGAGAAAAGAGTGACAAAGCAAATTTATGTTTCAGAAGTGAACGGCAGAGTCGGTAAGGGACGCCCTAGACGAAGGTTCATCGATCAAATCGGCGATACATTGAAAATGGGCCAGATTAGGAGTACCATTAATCGACGAGCGTGTATGCGTAAATATATGGTTGTAAAGGAGGCGAGAATGGTGTGCCGGGATCATGCCAAATGGAAGTCCGTAGTCTCTGCCTACCTCTCTGGGTGACAGGCATGAGTGTTTGTGTGTGTGGATGACAAGCTGAAACCACTTATTGAAGAAAATCTGTATCTAAAAAATGAATAGGAGAAATTAAATAAGAAGGTGAAACCTCTGTAACTTGGAAAAGAAGTCTGGAACTTGGATTCTTTTTTTATTTGATAGCTGTATAGGTTGTACAACATTTTTAATTTTAACACTTGTTGGGTCAGTAATTTAAAATTAAAAATTTTGTACAACCGACTTCAATATTTATTATTAAGAATAACTTAAAAACTATTGGAGAGACTTTGATTTAATTTAAAAGGGACCACATGAAAAGCAACAGCTTTCAAATAAAAAAATAATCGTCGAAATCGGTTCACGTAGAACAAAGTTGTGAGGTAAAACACATAAAAAAACATAAAGTCGAATTGAGTACCTCCTCCTTTTTGAAGTCAGTAGAAATATCTACGGCCAATGTTCAGTAGCGACATGTATGTAGTCTGCTAGTTTTTTAAATTGTGATGGGGCAATTATATAATTTTTATTTCATTCATATTTTCGGAGATATTGCTTTTTGTTTTCATACTATCGCTAATATTAAGGATAGCAAAAATTGGAAAGAGTAGAACTCATCATCGTCATCATTATAGCCTATCAAAAGTCTACTGACTGAACATAAGCCTCTCCCATTGATTGTCAAATAGGCTGGATATTTGCTATAGTTGACACGCTTAGCAGGCGGGTTGGCAACCGTAGCTTTTATTATTTTGTTCTGTTGTCAGGGAGATGATGTTGCTCATCTCCTGTTTGTTTTCCTCTGTCACCCCTTACGACATACATGGGACGATGGATTCTCTTTTACCACCATAACAAGGCGAACATTTTTTGTACTCCCATTCATGAATGTTGCAGTAAAATTTATCTTAAGGATTTTGTCGCGTTTAACTTTAACTTTTTTAATTTTTGACGTTTCGGGAACTTTATGGAACCCATGTCTATGGATGGGCCATGGGTTCTATAAAGCGCCGAATGGGGGAGAATGTAGTGCTTGATATTCTGATGTAATAGTCAACGAAGACCACCATCAACTTTTAATTGTAATTGCAATAATATGCTTGGGTTTGGATTTAACTTTATTAATTATGGCATACATAGCAGATAGTAGCACCCAGCCATCTTCTTTATAGAAATCACTTTTTTTTTAAATTCAATAGCTATTTCACATATTTTTGGTATAAATCGTTGTTCTACTGCTAGGATTTATAGTCTATCAGATCTAGTACTGAACTTGTTGACATTCTTCAGACTTCTCGCAGCGTCGGTGTTTCACACCAGTGATATGTTCTTTTACGCGGGTTATTATGAAATTTTCATCCAAAGTTTTGTAAAAAATAAACCCTGTAAAAAAAGTTTAATTTAAATGTGATAAAATCATTACTACAGAACAGAATTTATGAAATTTTAAAATTTACTAATGCATAAAAAAAAGCAAATATTTTATCGTGCCAATCAATATTAAAGGGGACTAATGATAGCAAATAAAAATTATACCATAAGTTGGTAGACCATGAAATCATCATTATCATCATGACTCGTCATTAAAACTAAATTAACCGTAATTATTAATAAATGTTAAGAGTAAAATGTTAGTAAATAATAATAATATATTTTGATTCCAAGACAATTTACCTTTCTTGTGAATACATCGGAGACACACCCGATATAAAAAGTAGATGGTTCTAGACATATAATATTAATTCAACTCTGAAAACTTAATTATGAATGTGTCCCTCTAGTGTACTATATCTATGCCAAATATCAATTATCTACGTCCAATAGTCTTTGAGAATTCAAAGATTTTTTTTGACAAACAGACATAGACACAGACACCGAGGTGACTGTGTCTCTGTCTGTGAAATTTGACACGGAACAGCATTTAATGATGTTCCTAAATTGAAGCTCACGCAAGCGAAGCCGCGGGTAAAAAGCCAGTATGAAAATATACGTCTCAATGGGAAAGACATAACCCTCCTTTTTGAATTTCCATTTTTAGATAAAAAGTAGACAATATGGTGCTAAGTTATCATTCTAACTTTCACAGAAATCCGTCCAACAGTGTTTGCGTGAATCGTAAATACACAGATAGACAGAAATACATACAAAGTTTCTTAAAAGTTACATTTTGGCTTCATCGTCTTTAATTTAGTCCCAAAGAGCTTAATTTACATTAAATAATAAAATCACAGTGATAACTATTCAACAGATTTTTTATATTTATTATGTGTATATGTTACTGTAAAAGCCCGAATTTTGGTGAATCTTAGGTTTTACTTTTAAATCCTAGGATTTACCAACATGAGCTGGTAAATGTAAGGATTGATTTAAAATGCGACGATTTTTCGCGCTTTCACCGTTAGAGTTTGGTACATCCTAGGTTTAACCAAAGACTACCAGTAAGTGTTGGTTTTGGAAATGAAACAATATATTTATATAAGTAGAAAGTATTTATTAAACATTAAATCATATTATAACATTTTTATGGTGATTTTTGAAAGTAGAATATAGAAAAATAAAGCTTTCCATTGACGTCCTTCGAGTTGAGGAGGATATTTTACATAAAGGTTACATTATTGTAAGCACACACGCAAAGTTTCAAGACGCGGAGAAGCGTATTTTTTGAGAAAAAAATTATTGAAAATCAATTATTTTTGCAGTATTTATGTCAATTCCTACCGTAAAACAGACGCTATTTTGTTTTGTCATTGTCATCGTCAGTAGGGATGTCGATTCTTTCCGAAGAAGATGTTTTCGAAGAATTAATTAAGGTACTACAATATGTGTATAAAATTGATTTATAAATTATGTTAAAGAAACGAATTGATTGACCCCGTCTCCACCTGGTACGAGTCTATCCTACCCCTAGAGTGTTTTTATAGAGCCGGAGGCGTGTAGGGGGAGCACCCTGCGCCTGCTATAACAAATCGTAGGCATCGGGCGAGCCGGAGCGGCTGAGGCTGGTCACCAAGGGCAACCAACAAGCCGAAGGTGCGCAGGGGAGGAAGGATGCCTGCGATTTGTTACGCAAAGGCGTAGAGGCTGCTCTTCCCGCAGCGCCCGAGACGTTGCAGTCTCAAAATAAAAACAGAAGGTGACACAGGTAGCGGAGAGGGCTGCACACTGTTCGCAAGAACGATAATGCGCCGAACACGTCTAGACATGACTATTTTTCAACATTTACCGTGTCTTAGAGGTAAAAACTAAAATTTACTGAGTGAATGCTTGTAAAAGTTCGAAATAAACGATTGCCATAGAACACTTCAGACTTTTACCTTATGGACTTGGTAAATCTTAGGTTTTACTGCAAAATCTTAGAATTTACCGTAGTTCTAGCTTTTACAGTAACATATAGATGTAGAGATATAGATTGATCCTTTTAACAAACTAATAATCATCACACATTCGCGTACAAAGAATATATAAACTTAAATGGATATTATATTTTTATATCCTTACACGCGCATAATAACAACATTAAGCCATTGTTAACTAAAAATGCTGACGTTTTTTTGACATCGTAAACTTAGTAAAGCGACAAGTAGGCTTATTATTTATATTGCGGCAACAGAAAAATAAAACAATATTAATTAATTAGCAATTATTGAAAGAAAATGAATATACTTGTTATACATGTGGAAAGTGTAGGTTTTTTACAGTTAGTTAGCTATAAATAAATAGGGTTCTTTTTACAGTTCTAATTCCATTTTTAGGTTCTACTTGCCTAGCATATAGTAAGGACCGACTAAAAGGATATTATTGGATTTCTGATTGTGTGCAGTAAATCGTCTAAGTGGCGATGTAAGAATATCCACTACGACATATCGTCTTGTGGGTGTCGTTAGAGGCGACAGGGGGAAATTGCAACAAGAAATGGGCAACAGCATCTTCCTGATTATAATTCTAAGTAATAAAAACTTTGGTTACCAATCCACCTGTGAAGCGTGGCAACTATGGTATCATATAAAGTGACCTCTCTCCTATGATGCAATCTGTGGGAGAGGCCTATGTTCAGAAGTGAAGTTTTATAGATTTTAATGATTGGATGAATTGTGTAGGTAATAGATTAGCAACCTATCACTTCTGTCACAATTTGCCATCGAAATACATATATTTAATCCAACGTGGTCTAAGGTGGTGGTTACATTTAAGGCTGCTTATTTATGATTAATTACTACAAATTATCTCACTTCTGATGTTAGTAAAATACGAGGAGGTATTTTTTTTAAAGTTCAGAAGCTGTCTCATATAAATTTGGAGAGATAATTCTATCCCTAAAGGTAGGAATATAGGAGATGAATACTTTAATGTAACTATTTAAATGTACTGAGAATGTGGTATACTTTTATCCACTCAAAAAGGTTAAAATAACTATTAATAGAAAGCAAAAATGGACTAAAAAACTATATAGAATAAAAATATTTCACATGTTGAAGTACAGTATGCCTTAGCATCGCTTTAAGAATATGAAATTATTTTAATCTTTTTTATGTCTGTTATATTTCATCAGCTTAATTAGTTAATATTTACTTTTTATTTATTATTATAAGAAGTTTGCACCGCATTTTCACTTTGTTTTGCTACGCTTCGTAGTTACTTGCTGTAATTAAAATATAAATACTGTTTCATTTAATCCATTCAGTGATACCAAAGAAATAGTTTGGTTTGTCAAACTATTTGTTTATTGAGAATAGAGTAAGTAAAGAGTGGTAACTCCACAAATACATACATAACAAAAATTACTGTGGTGCATTTGCCGAGTATCGAATTTATGTAGCACGCTTAATGTGTAATGGTAGAACTTCACAATATCATTCAAGATCTCAAGTTGCCTAGGAATGTAGCTGCCACATTTGCTCTTCAACTTAACAGTTAGCTCTTTCTAGGAGAAATAACTCTGGTGAAGAATTTGGAACCTTTGTTTAGCTTAATAGCTTCTTCAATACAAACTATATTGAAGTTGCGTAAGTCTCGTAGCATACATTTATAAATCTGTGTGTTCAATAGCTTTATAATATTTTAGTAAGTGGAAGAAATAAATCTTATTTTTCAGAAGAAGAAGCATCAAGAGAAATCAAGAGATACTCCATTGAAGATTGAAGAGTGAAGACTCCCCTCTATGTATATAGTTTATTAGTGCCGCATTTATAAATATTTGAATACAGTAAGTCACGCCTATACGTCCGTAACGCCGACTAAGGAATCGCCCGTAAGACGAGAAGTACCGCCGTCGAAAAGGATAGTTTTGACACCCGCGTAGAGGATATGGCTCGCGACGTAAAGACGTTCATCGCCCAGGAGGGCACCGGTAGTGCCTCGTGTATGTGTTGTGGGGGTGAACACCCAATCGCCAAATGTAGGAAGCTGGCACAAATGGGTTTGGATGACCGGTGGAAGTGGGTAAAGGAAGATGGGGTGTGCTTTAGGTGTTTAAGCAGCAAACACCGACGCCTACGTTGTAAGGCTAGGAAGTGCGGCGCGACGGCTGCAACACCCCCCACCACGCCCTCCTTCACGCCCGCAAGGCCCGCACGCCTGAAGCGTCGGTAAAACTGGATGAAACCGTGCTCGTCGCGTCGAACGTTAATAGTAGTGCGTCTGTGTTATTGAAAGTGTGCCCCATTACCGTGTGCGGACCGCGTGGTAAGGAAGTTGATACGTATGCGCTACTCGATGAAGGCTCTGCCATATCGTTAATCGACGACGACTTAGCTCGCGAGTTAGGGTCGGAATGGTAAAGCCGCTCAATATTAGAGGCATGAATAATAGTCAACGCGAGGCCAATAGTAGGTTAGTAAATATAGGGATACGTGGCAAGACGCGCAGTGAGATTTATAATGTAAACGCGCGAACAATAGCGGATTTAAAGATAGGCTCGTAGTCTGTGAGTAGGAAGTGCTTACGGTTGAAGCACTTACGCGACTTACCGAGTTCAGTATGTTACGACGACGCGAAGCCGAGATTACTATTAGGCGCCGACAACTGGCATTTAATAATCACCCGTAATTTGAGAATAGGACGTCGAAGGCAGCCCATAGCTGCACTTACGTTACTGTGGGTGATTCAGGGAACCGTGCCGCTGTTAACGTGTAGGGAAGACGGCGAGACCGTATTACACGTAGCAAGCACTAGCGGACGGCCAGATAGGGACTTCCGAACGTTTGCCAGTAAGGACGAGGAGCTAACGGAACTCCTCAAACGGCAGTATGAGATAGATTCTATAGGTATCTCGCTAAAGAGTAGGCCGCGAAGGGAAGAGGAGCGCGCTGTCGACATTTTCCAGCGCACAGTCAAGAAGGTTGGCGAGCAATACCAAGTTGGACTGCTATGGAAGGACGACAATATGCGGATGCCACCCAGCTATGAAATGGCATCTCGAAGACTATGGACGATTGAAAGGAAGATGGACCAGTCGCCGCAGTTTCGGGACGCCTACACGGTCCAGATAGACAACCTCCTGGCGAAAGATACGCAAGGAAAACCGAGGGGAGGGAGAGAGAGTACCCCAAGAGCTGGTACCTGCCACACTTCGCAGTGCGGAATCCGAATAAGCCGGGAAAGACGAGAGTAGTGTTCGAAGCGGCAGCGCGCGCATCCGGTAGATGTCTTAATGACAATCTACTCGACGGCCCCGACTTATTACGGAACTTACCGGGCATAATGTTTAGGTTTAGAGAGAATGAGATAGCCGTTTCCCCGGATATTAGGGAAATGTTCTTGCGTTTGAAAATCAACCGTCGAGACCAACCCGCGCAATTGTTTCTCTGGCGAGGCAACGAACGACACAGCCCACCGCGGGAGTACGTTATGACGTCAATGATTTTCGGCGCGAGGAACTCGCCGTTTCTCGCACATAGTGTCAGAGGTTAAACGCGCGCGCACACGCGGAGACAAACCCGTTGGCGCTTTTTTTTTATAGGATGAGGGTGACAAACGAGCACACAGTCCACCTGATGGTAAGTGGTTGCTGGGCCCATAGACATCTACATCTATCTTCGATTAAGAATCAAAATGCAGATGCGTTGTCACCCATGAGGACTAAGATGGAATGTCTCGTTTCCAGTAAAAAGGGTCTTCGGTTCTCTACACTCACCATACGAAACACAGCAGCGTTAAGCTACTATTTTACGCTGGTATTCTGTGAGAGCGTGGTCCTTCCCCGGTCGAGCCGACCCATTCGTACTACAACCATAATATAGCTGCAGCATGGCTCTACCACGTTTTCTACGTGGTAGAGCCATACCTTTAACGCTATCGTACGTAGTCATTATTGGACGACTATTTGACAGTTATGCAACGGTAGAAGAAGCGGTAAACACAGCTAAGCAGGTTGCGGAAGTGCACCAGAAGGCCGGTTTCACCTTGGCAGGCTGGAATTCTAATCACGCAGCCCTATTGGAAGACAAGCCGTAGGTTTAAGGCAAAACAGAACCCTAGGGCTGTTATGGATGGCCGACGAAGACGCCCTAACCTTCAACACATCGATGAATAGAGTGCCGCAGGAAGTAAAGGCGCTACAGCGACCACCGACCAAGAGGAAAGCATTAAGCGCAGTCATGTCTGTGTTTGACCCGCTCGGACTGCTTAGCTACCTCCCCATCACCGCCAAGATCCTGCTACAAGACCTATGGCGTATGAAGAAGGTCGGATGGGATGACGAACTATTCGAGGAGGCAGTGGATGAATTTCAGAGATGGCTGCGAGTCGTCGAGGAGGTGTCACGACTGCGACTGCCAAGGTGCTATGCTCCTACGGGGGAGTGGTAGAGCGTCAACTTCACATATTTAACGACGCAATCGAACGTGCGTACGCATCCGCATCATATTAGCGAATAAGATACAGCGACGGAACGGTTAGGGGACGATTAGTGGCGACCAAGGCGAAAGTCGCTCCGATCAAGGCGCAAAGTATACCGCGATTAGAGTTGCAGGCGAATTTAATAGGCGCGCGACTCGCGGAATTCGTACAGGGTGAACACAGAGTGGTAGCAGATAGGGTCGTATATTGGACAGACTCCACTACGGCACTCCACTGGATACAAAATGATATGGCGCGTTACACTCCATACGTGGCTCATCGGTTAGGGGAGATAGCAGAAAAGACATCACCCGAGCAATGGAGGTGGATACCAACGGCGGAGAACATAGCAGATCAGGCAACGCGCATGAACTTTGTGACCAAAGAAGAAAGCGACCAATAGTTCACAGGACCGTCATTTCTTTACGAGGACGAAGACTGATGGCCTCACCGGCAAGAAGAGAAGGCAGGGGATGATGAAGAGTTGGAGGAAATCGTGGCGCACCAGAGCGACACCAAGGACGCTCCACACCTGCCAGACATAGAACGATTCTCTTCTTACGAAAGATTTATCAAGGCCACAGCACGAGTACTGCAGTTCATCGACGCCATACGAGGAAGGGCACAAGGACTGACATTGCAGCACATACAGAGGGCAGAGCGGATGTAGATAGAACACAGCAAACTCGATAGCTTCGCTAAAGACATTAGCCGCCTTCAGCGGGGGAAGAAGTTGGCCACCGGCAGCGCACTGAGGAAGCTCGACCCCATACTGGAAGATGGAATACTACGAGCCAGGGGAATAATCGACGCAGCCGACGTGGACAGCCAGATGAAGAGACCCATCTTATTCAATGGACGCCATCAATTCGTGAAGCTGCTTGTATAGAAGGCGCATCAGGCAGCAAGCCACGCCAACAGAGAGAGGGTGGTCAACGACCTACGCACCAGGTTTCATATCCTCCGACTACGACTGACCGTACGAGAAGCGGAGCGGAGATGTCTGTGATGCTGTACGCAAGGCGACACCACGGCCTGCGGGTAACTGTAAAGGAGACCTACCACCCGAACGGTTAGGGGCGTTTGCGCGACCATTTACTTACACCGGAGTCGACTATTTCGGGCCTCTGATAGTTACTATAGGACGACGGCACGAAAAACGGTGGGTAGCACTATTCACGTGCTTAACAACGCGCGCGGTTCATTTAGAACTAGTTAACTCCCTGACAACGGACTTGGCGATATCGGCATTGCGGCGCATGGCGGTTAGGCGTGGGTGGCCACGGGTCATATACTCCGACAATGGCACCAATTTTCATGGGGCAAATACTGAACTGCAACGGGCGATGGAAGAGTGGGCACCGCAGCTGAAGGACTACGCGCTGACTCGGCGAACAGAATGGAAATTCATCGCACCGGGCGCGCCTAACCAGGGAGGCGCATGGGAGTGTTTCGTGCACTCAGTGAAGACCGCACTCGAAGCCACTCTACATTAGAAGAGCCCACGGGAGGAGATGTTAGCAACGCTCCTGACAGAAGCAGAGAATACAGTGAACTCTCGACCGTTGACGCACGTACTGGTCGACATCAACGACGAAGAGGCGTTGACACCCAACCACTTCATCCTGTTGGGACCATCGGGCCTACCAGTCACCGCGCCGTGCACACCCACCGATCGTCGGGCGTGGAGAGCGGCGAAGCGCTCGCCGACGAGTACTGGAGGCGCTGGGTGAAAGAGTACCTGCCGACGCTGGTCGCGAATGGGGACTCCCGAGAGGCTCAGCAGCGCCAAATACAAGAAGAGGACCTCGTCGTGGTTGCGGACGGCAACCTACCAAGAAATGTGTGGCCACGGGGGGTCGTCACGAAGACATTTTCTAGACCGTACGGCGTGGTACGCAACGTCGTGGTCAGGACCAAGGGCGGAGTACTGCGGCGACCCATCAGGAAGATAGCCCTCCTTCAGAGGGAAGCTTAGGCTCGCAAGCTACGTAGGGGGGAGGACGTTACGGACGGCGAAGGGAGCCGCCGCCCTGTCGCCCCTTCATACCCCGTTGCGCCCCGAGCACCCCGCACACCGGCAGCAGATCACGCGATGTCGCCGACCAATCAGCGCGCGGCATCGCCTCACGCCGCTACTCACATGCTGAGATGCTCTCTTGCGAGATATAAGAAGGGCGTTCTGGTCTGTGAGCTGTTCATTTCGGAAGCGGCACTCGATGACAACAACAAGAGAAGAAGCATCAAGAGAAATCAAGAGATACTCCATTGAAGATTGAAGAGTGAAGACTCCCTCTCTGTATATAGTTTATTAGTGCTGCATTTGTAAATATTTGAATACAGTATAGTCTACATTACCATCTTTCCTTTAAGCAGTCCCTAGCATAGTAATTAGTCAGTTAACCAGTTTTATACATTAAATTCATACAGTCCACTACAGTCCCTAATACTAGGTTAACATCAAGTGAGTACTGTCGAAACTAATTGTTACATTTTTTCAACCAAAAATCCCATGATTTCTACTGCACCGGAATTATGTCACTACGTACAAAATGGGAACAATTTATTGAAATAAAACGGCACACATATGTTATTATTTAATGTAATTACCTGATATTTGAAAAAGAAATGTCTTGAATTTGTATACAAAGTACGAAGAAACTTTTTCCCTGAACTAATATTTAGCTTTCACCCGTATGACATGAGTATGACAGTTTCCACGAGACTTATATTGAAAGCTCCACCACTTTCCTATATCGTAGTATTTGAAGTTAAACTACCTAGTCAGGTCATAAGTATTGTCACACAGTAAAAACTTTACACTGGGTATTCCAACAAGATTCGGCGCCAGCTCATAGAGCGAAGAGCACACAAGACTAGCTGGCGGCGCGTGAAATCGACTTCATCCGGCACGAAGACTGGCCCTCCTCCAGTCCAGATTTGAATCCGTTAGATTACAAGATATGGCAACACTTGGAGAAAAAGGCGTGCTCAAAGCCTCATCCCAATTTGAAGTTACTCAAGACATCCTTGATTAAGGCAGCCGCCGATATTGACATGGACCTCGTTCATGCTGCGATAGACGACTGGCCGCGCAGATTGAAGGCCTGTATTCAAAATCACGGAGGTCATTTTGAATAAACTTTAGTGTCATAAGAATGTACGTTTTGTTAAGTTCATTTTGGTATATAAATGGTTACATAATGAATACAAACAGGAACTTGTTTCAATTATTTTATATTATAATATAATGTGACAGAATTTATGACATGACTAGGTATTTTGCTTTTCGAGATTTTGTATAAGTAGCCTGAGCACGTTGAAGAGTTGACTTTATCAAACGGTACCTTCCTAGTCTTGTGTTAAGATTAAATCACTACCGCCGTCACTGCCACCATTAAATAGTCATTGTTTATTAATTGTTAGAATAAAGTCGATCTAGTTGCGGTGGTATTTTTGTCCGGCTGGGTAGGTACCACCTTCTTAGATATTTTTTTTTTACTTATTATAAGTCAGCGCTTGACCACAATTCCACTCGGTGGTGATGAAGCCCTGGATAGTAAACCTCACTGTATTAGCGTAACAAAATCCTATTCACTCACACTGTGTAATAAATAAGCATTGGAAGAATGTCTCGTTATTAAACTAGCTTATTCAACATCTTCACCCTCTCAATGGCTTGCTCTGCCAACGTTTATGCATAAACCTATAAATATGACTCCAAGTGAATACCGAGTATTACACAAATAGAGATAGACAAGAAGATAGAATAGAAGAGATATACAAATTAAAAAGCATCTGTAGCTGCCATAAAATTTAGTATCTTAAAAGTAGTTTTTGTTGGACGCATCTGATGATAACGGCTGATATTTTATTTAAAACCATTACTTTCAAATTAATATATAACATTTTAAGATCATTTCCAAATAAGCATAAATCATTTACTTCGATGTGAACCGATAGGGACCTACGTGTGAAAGTAGATACGTCCAAGATAAAATCCCTGTTGAGTGAGTGAGTGTGTAGTCATTATAAAGTGTGTAAAGTGAGTAAGTTTCTTAAAACTTTAGGTGAACTTAGTTTTACTGATAAAGATTGTCTCTTTGGATGTTGCTCCATTGAATCTCTTCTGGTAGATTACCCGTTGCAATAGATCAAATAAATACTTTCCTCTTCTCAATGCAAAGCTCAATAAACCCGGCTCACGAAGCGACGCAAATATGTCAAAGATCCCTTCCATTCCAGTAACCAGAAGCTAACTACTCATGTCCCCGCTACCTTAGCACGTGATTTTTATAGGCAAGGTCAAAATGACACCAGGGATGCTTAGCAAACGCGCAAGAAACAAACAAGCCCAATGGTTAGGACGATAATTAAACAACCCGACTTGTGTATTATATTATTAGAGTATCCGATCTTAAAAGAATATTAGACCCTACAGACCCTAACTAAGTTCCCTATAACTAGCAGTCCCTAATACTCTATCCCTACCACATAAATATAAATCAATTAATTAGATAAGTGTGGGATGTCTCCACCATGAGGCCTAATGTATCAGACGGACAGAGTCAGGATGTCAGGGATAAGTCATGAGGTTTTCTTTCACTGCCAGTCAAGCAGACTCACAAAACTGATCAGAGGTTCTAACGGCTAAAGGTGTCTTGGCCCCAGTGAGGGGGAGTCCTTACTCGGCGATACTAATGAATTCATGGTCCAGAGAGAGAGAGAGAGAGTTAAAAGAGAATTTTATTTACAATACGTTACAATTTTTTATTTACATTTTGCGCTAAGATTACACAGCAACAACTGTTAATGTGCGTGAGTTTTGGTAACCCGATCACTGGTCTGCTGCGTTGCACTCTTCAATGCTGAACATCTTGGCGTCTCTCAGGAAGAGTTTTCAGCTGGTAAGGTACAATCGACTTCTGCTTTGGAGGTGGCTGATGATCTTGTGGTAGTTGCTGCTGGCCAGCAAGCAGGTCACAGGCCACTCTAGAAGGATGTTTCTGCTCATTGTGTTGCGTGGGTGGGCTTGGCGGCTACGGCTGCTTAGCGTCTCGTTTGCGGTGTCTCACACGCGATAATTATCTAGTCATATCTCTTAAAACAATAAGTTAATAAAACATATAATGGTAATTGTGCCCAATACTGCTGAGCTATAAAGGAATAAAAATGACTATCTATAGTTTTCCATATAGTAATTTCTAATTGTTGTGTCTGTAGAGTCTACTCCTTGTTACTTAAACTACAAAAAAATTTCTTTGTGCTATCTAATATTTGTGCCTGAGAAACATATTTAATGTTATTTGATACTATATTTGTGTCTGTGTAAGAGTTAAAATAGTCCTTTTCAAAAAATGACACTAAAAAAGAATTAAAGGTAGAGCGTTGTGCTGCGAGAATATTTTTAATACATTTTGATTTGGTTTGATTTCTGCAACAAAATCTATTACTGAATTTTGCCTAAATAAACCGGATAGCATAGACACTGGTTGCCGGTTGCTAGGTCTAGCCAATTCTTAGATGTTATTATTGTTACATTGATTTTCAGCAACAAATTAGTAGCTAATTTCGATATTTTACTTCGCTCAATTATCACAGATTTTGTTAAGTTTACTTAATGAGCAAATAGATACAAATTTCCATGTCTTTGATTTCTAATACTCGTATTACATTTTGACAACTAGTTTGATTAAGCTCTGGTTCTAAAAATATTTGTATGCTGCAATTTATTTGTTTCAAGACCGCTTAATTTTTTTTGTAATAAATTAATATTTTATAAAGCCTCCCCATAAAGAGTCATGGTTTTAAAATTATTTTCTCCAAAGAAACAGCTTAGACCAGATTTTATATTCGATACGATGGACAAGAGTCATTATAAACGGCGATCATTTTTTCTTTTATTTGCAGTGGTCTTAGACTTTCTTACATTACTAAACCGCGTTATTAAACTTTATATTTTTTTAATTAAAAATAATTTAAAACTTAAACATTTGTACAATCGACTTCAATATAAATTATTAAGAATAACGCAAAAACTATTGGTCAGATCTTAATAAAGTTTATATGGGACCACACGAGAAGCACTAGCTTTCAAATAAAGAAAGAATCATAGAAATCGGTTCTTCCAGATAAAAGTTATCGTCTATAGTCGAAATACCGTATATAGTCGAATTGAGTACCTCCTCCTTTTTGAAGTCGGTAGATAAAGTGATAAAACGATTATTTTAGAACAACTGTCTGTGGGGTGTATTAACCCACACGTATGGGTTAATTTACATAAGAAAATAAATGGAATTTATATTGATTTAAGACTATATTTATTTTGTTTTATAAATAAAGTATACATTAATTTCAACTTTCTTTAGTTTTAGGTTTTCTACCAACATGATAGCAGTAGTTCTTATTTTCGTTATTTGTGGACTTTATTTGTTGAAAGGATATCCAAGGTCTAGACATGAACCACCGATGCTACCTAGTGGTCTACCTATTTTAGGGCATTCACATCTATTCATTGGAGGTAGTTCACGTAAGTAATTTACAATTTTCCTATATTCTTTGTATATATAATCCGAACAAAAACAGCTTCACTGTAAAGCATCGCGCCATGTACATTTTCAACTATAGTTACAAAAATAATAATTACATTTTTACAAAAAATTATACAATAAAAAAAAAACCATGTACATAACCGATTTAGATTCGAAAAAAAAAAATTGCTGAAAAAAGTAATAATAAAAAAATGGTGTACTTGGTGTGCACCCGGCCCCTCCCCCCCTTTCACAGGAGACGGAACCCGTTTAGTTAATAATAACATACACACACACACGCACACACACACAGATACTACTCTAGTACAGAACACTAGGGCACACCACGTTCGCCGGCGAACGCGAGGTCACAGACACAACCTGTATACGAGGTTCAACACCCGTGATACGGGTCGTTTCTAATGTTCGCGACCTGTAAACAAAATTGCAATAGTGATTCAAGCCGAAGTTCGTACCTCTTTCTGAGGGGCCCTTGAATCGCATCGAGCCCCACACCCCCAAGCTCGAGGAGCCTCACTCCGAAAGCAGGGGTCGGAGTGCATCGGGACTGCAGTCGGTGAAGCGGCGCTTCGGCGCCTCCTTGCTGCCGGCAGAATCGTTGCACTCAATAGCTCGTAGGTCCTCGCTTACGACCCTAATTTGATGAAGCTGTTTGACTAATATGCAAACAATACCAAATATTTTATTCTGCGGACCATTCACGAAAAACAAAAGGGATAGTGTAAATTATTAGTCACAAGTGAGATGTGATGATGAGATTACAAAAATAAGACAGAAAAGTTCTTTTAAATTTTACAGGAAATTATACTGTATATTCCAGAAAAAATTGTTTCTTATACACACAACACACAAACACTCACGTCTGTCACCCAGAGGGGTAGGCAGAGACTACGGACTTCAACTTGGCGTGATCCTGACACACCTCTCTCGTCTCCTTTACATCCATATATCTACGCATACACGCTCGTCGGTTAAGGTTACTCCTAATCTGGCCCATTTTAAATGTATCGCCGATTTGGTCGATAAATTTTCGTCTAGGGCGTCCCTTCCTGACTCTGCCGTTCACTTCTGAAACATAAATTTTCTTTGTCACTCTTTCCTCGTTCATTCTTTCTACATGACCAAACTACCGAAGCATTCCTTTTTTAATCCTGGTCACAACGTCATCTTGTAAACCACACTTTTCTCTTATCACATTATTTCTCACCCTGTCATTCAGATTCAGCGTTCACTCGTCGTTCTATATCCATATAATATCTACCATCCCTGCTAAATAAACATCCTAAATATACAAACTCATCTACTTGCTCAATCAACTAGAAGGGTTTCTATTCTTATTTCACATAACATTTTACTTTCTTCTCTTTTAAAAACCACCACTTTCATCTTACTTGCGTTCTATTTCATACCCATTTCTTTTATTGACCAATTAATTAAAGTAACCATCATTTGCAACTCGGCCGCCGACGATGCAAATATGACTTGATAATCAGCGTACAAAAGGCATTTGACGGTTAACTCACCCATTCTCAACCAACATTCTTCATCTTTCAAAGTTTGCAAACAACTGTCCATAAATAGGTTAAACAGCCACGGGGATGCTACAAAGCCCTGTCTGACACCTTTTTAAATGACAAACCAAATCAAGTAGACCCCTTTGATCCTGACACAAGCACCAGAGTCCCTATAAAGAGACTTTAATGCCTGTATCAAACCAACGCTCAACCCAAATGAGGTCAGTATTAGTCATAACACGTTCCTTTCCACTGTGTCATAAGCCATTTCCAAGTCCATGAAGGCACAAAAAACTTTCTGGTTTTTGGCCAAAAATTTCTCCGCAATCATGTGCATGGAAAAGACTTGATCCGTATACCCCATCCCCTTTACTAAAACCAGCTTTCTCATCCCAAAATTTTCCATCGGTTTCTTCTATAACTCTTTCAATTAACACCTTAACATATAGTTTACCCACAATGCTAAGCAAGCTGATACCACGGTAGTTTTTACAGTTCTGCTGTGACGCTTTTCCCTTATATATTGTGACTATAACGGCTTTGCACCAGTCTTCCGGTACCCGCTTCAGTTCTCAACATAAATTAAACAAGGTGTACAGCAGGCCTGCAACCACACCCTTTCCAGCCCTTAGCATTTCGAGTGATACTCTATCATATCCGTATGCCTTACCTGCTTTCATGCTTTTCATTGCTTTCATTATTTCATTTTTTTATAGGATAAGGGTGACAAACGAGCACACAGTCCACCTGATGGTAAGTGATTACTGCGGCCCATAGACATCTATGGATATTACAAATCAAAATGCAGATACGTTATCACCTGTGAGGACTAAGATGGAATGCCTCATTTCCAGTGAAAAGGGCCTCCGGCTACCTGCACTCACCAAGCGAAACGCAGAGGTAAAACTCTACTTTACGCTGGTTTTCTGTGAGTTTGTGGTACCACCCCGGTTCGAGCCGGCCCATCGATGCCACAGCAAAAGCTGCCGCGTGGCTCTACCACTTGTGTTTTCAGCTACACTTATCTCCCTACTTTCCTCCATTTCTCTCGAAATTTCAATTTCACTTAATTCAGACGACTTTACACTCTTAAACACGCTTTCAAAGTATTCCTTTCATCTCTTTAAATTCGAAACTTCACCATTCAGCATGGAGCTATTCTCGTCTTGTATAGCATTCATTCGAGGCTGTTTTGAAATTCCCCTGGCAGTTCTTACGAGTTTCCAGAACATTTTAATATTTTCCTGGAAGTTATCAGATATCCTTCTATCATTCTTATCTATCCTTTCTTGCTTTTTCCTTTCAAAAACTGCTTTTACTTACTTATTTATATGTCTAAAGTCTGCCTTTTTTCGTTCAATCTCATCATTCATACCGCCAGAATTACCAGTTTTGGTTGCTAGTAAATCTAGCCATGCTCTCTTCTTTGCTTCAGCCTCCATCGGTCCTCATCATCCCACCACAACGTATTACTTTTCCTTTCATTCATTCTCTTACTTACACCACATGCTTCGGTGGCTGCATCCACCAAAACTTATTTAACATTATTCCATACATTCTTCAAGTCTAAATCATTCATACATAATTCATTCAACACACTTATATTTTCCTTCAGTCTGCATTTATAGTTATACTTCTTTTTCACACCTTCATCTTGTAACCTCTCTATTCTTATACACTGTAACGCAGTGGTAGACACAAATGTCCGATGCAGCCAACGCCTGAATAGACCATTAATTCGGCGTAAGATCAAGTAATTGAAGTTGAACCCACGGTAAACTCTTGTATCTTCCACTGCGCTCCTCATTATTTTATCCACAATTATGAAATCTAGCATGCTTCTATCATCCCCTCTTTCCCATGTATACATGTGAATCCTCTTATGGCGAAAGAAAGTGTTCGCCACAAACAGATTCTTTTCCACACATACGGTGAGGAGGTCTTCACCATTCTCAGTTATTATTTCATCGCCAAACGTTCCTAGAATCATTTCATAAACAGAACACTTCATCTTAACCCTTCCATTACAATCTCCTAACATAATAATATTTTTATTTTCAATACATTTCATCAACACCAGCCTTACCATGTTCTAAAACTGCTCTCGGATATAAGTGGGCTTTGACATATCTGGGTCGTAGACCCCAAGCACGAACAACTTCTTTAAGCCTACTTTCATTCATATCCACAGCAGCCTTGGGCTTACACATGCATACTCTTTTACACATTGATTGACCCTTTCATTCTGAAAGGATGACACCGACTCACTGGCATGCCCGCTCGTTCTCGTCTACACCAGACCAGTAAACGGTATACATGCCATGTGCAGTGACATCTCTTCCCTTTTGTTTCATCTCATTCACACATAACACATCTATTCCTCTATCATTCATCATTTTGCATACTTCATCCATCTTATCACTCATTGCTCCACATACATTCAGCGTAGCCAGACGGGCCTCCGCAATCCTAAATTGTTTCTTATCCATCTATAGTGTACACCATCATCCTGTGTGGGGTGAAGATGCAAATGATTTTAAGCCGGAGAGATAGCTGAACTTCGAAACCTTATCAAAAATCCAAATTATTTTTTACCTCTTAGCCTGGGAAGAAGAAATTGTATTGGTATAAATACTAAAATATTACTTTTCTAAATAAATAATTTCTATTAAAGATAAATATACAAGATAAATGTGCAGTTATCCGAGTAGAGGTGCGTTTGCGAATGAAAATTAGATTTTTTGTTAGTTTTTTAATTGTGTTTGGCACAAGCGCGTATCAACCAAGAAACTTTTTGCAGTAAATTTAATTAATTTTTTTCAGGTAAAACTTACGTGATTTTGTGGCTAAATACAATTAATTCAAATTTTAAATGGTTTCGCTTAAGTTGAATTTCCTGCTTAAATCTTATTCGGGTCATTACTATTGAAAGAAGAACGTAAACATAGAACTCGAAACCAAGAATCTAGCGTAATACGTTAGTTCAAATATAATAAATTTCTCTGTGCAAATGCTACTTTGTTTAATTATATTATGGAACATTTCAATAGTATAATTTAAAATTTAAAATTATGTACAGTCGACTTCAATATATAAGTTATTAAGAATAACTCAAAAATTATTGGTCTCCCCTTGATCAACGTATAAAAGTACTGTGCCGGACGGGCGTAACTCTCCGGAGTAAATGTTGTCGGAGATACCCCGCGAGTCGCTCACGTCCTACACCTGTAGGTTCCAGACTCCTCCAACTGCCGTCTTTCACTGCCGTCTCTTTGGTTGCTGCGGATAAACTGTGGACTGAGGTTCAAAATTAAAATGCACGATTTGTAAATTAAAATAGCAAGGGAGTGGCCAGCGGATCGACTAATTAATTTGTCGCGAGATTTTACACTGTTATTTATTTATCACTATTTTTCAACTATGATTGTTCACTATATATTTTAAAACACAGATTTAATTAAACACACAGTAATATTAAATTTTCTATTGGTTTTCTAAAATTTCTATTCGTATTTTTAAAATATCTGTTGGTAATATCAAATTTCTATTGGCAGTAACAAGTTTCTATTGGTATTCTCTACAATTTCTATTGGTAATTTTAAATATCTATTGAAAGTAACAAATTTCTATTGGTAGTATCCAAAATTTCTATTGGTAGCAGCTGGTTTTCTAACACTACTGACTAGCAGCTATTAATCAACTAAAATTAGTTGAATTTAAACACTTTTGTAACTGCGAATATCAGTTACCACTTTTTCCGTCTAGCTAACACTTTTCACGAAATGTAACGGCGAAATTTCCGTTACCACTTTTTTCAGCTAGCCAACACTTTTTCACTATATGTAACTGCGAATATCAGTTACCACTATTTTTGGCTAGCTGACACTATTTTTCTATGTGCAACTGAGAATTTTCAGTTGCCACTTTTTTCGACTATGTGTAACTGCGATTTTTCAGTTACGACCTTTTTTCGGCTAGCTAAACTTTTCTATTTCACTTTAACTTTTCACTGTGTTCTGCTACTAGTCACTTCAGCTACTACCGGATACTGCTGCTTGTTACTGGTAGTTCTTCCTACTACAATGTTACTGTGATTTGCCCCCATAAGGTAGACTTCGGCTATACTCTATAGAGAGCCGCTTGCCAATTTCCGGTTTTGCCTTTTTATTATCAAACATTTTTCTTTATGCAAATGACACAAATTGCAACTTTTCTATATAATACAAATCTTAACTCTAACATGCTATACATCATTAAATAGACATTTTTGTTCTACATTAGTATGCGATAAAGGATAATTAATATATTTACATTTAACAAAGTTATTCATTGAAATGTCCTAAACTTTTATACTAATTGGTCATATTAATTCTTTAATTATCCTATAACTTTTAAATCGTGCTTAATTATACAAAATATTTCTTTATTATAACGATCTATACATCATATGCTAACTAAATACCATATTTACAACTCTTTTCAGACATAAAATTATTCTCATTAATTTTTTGCTTAAAACTATTACGCAGTTAATTTAAATTTCCAGAAAGTTCTATAGCGCGGCGCGCTGTGATTGGTCGATATTTTCTTAAACAAAATAAAGTTGTTTATATTAACTATTGTCAAATCGACCTTCTATACAAACATATTGAGAGTTGTAAATACATGGTAAAACTATATTTAATACATTATTTAGTCAATTTTTCCGTATTTTCATTTTTTAAACAAATAAATATTCCTTAATCACTTTCTCGTTTAAAGTCATTTTTGCCGTTGTGAACAGTCATTTTGGCCGTCTCGAACATTTCTCCCGCCGTGCAGCGTCGCGAAGACCCGTCGCAGCGGCGCTGCATAATTTCGGTGAGAGACGTTGCCTCTACTTCGGCAGCGGCACGAGTTTTCTGGTTGGCCTCTTGATTAGTCCATTCGCTGTGCGTACCTCCACATTGCGGATCTGTCCGTCCGCCCCGGGGTATATGTTTTCAATCCTTCCTCGTGGCCAGGTGTTACGAGGTAACTGGCTGTCAGCTATGAGGACTGGATCGCCCACCTGGAGATCGGGGCCTTGACCGTGGGCCTCCCGCCGGTTTTGAAGTTCCGGCAGATATTCTTTGACCCAACGCTGCCAGAACATGTCAGCGAGTATCTGGGAGCGTCGCCAGTGTTTTTTGCTGTTCGCATCTTTTTCACTAAAAACTCCAGGTGTTGGCAGTCTCGCAGATCCTCCCAATAGGAAGTGATTTGGAGTGATGGACTCGTTGTCTTTGCTGTCTACTGAGATGTGAGTCAATGGTCTGCTGTTTACTGTATATTCCACCTCGCAGAGCAGCGTGGTCAAGACATCTTCGTGCGGATGTCTCTCATGAAGGACGGTGTATAGTGCCGTCTTCACGCATCGAACAAGCCGTTCCCACACCCCTCCCATGAAAGGCGCGGAGGGGGTTATAAATCGCCAGACTATGCCTCGTCGGCTGGCTTCTTCTCGGAAGGCCTCTCGAAGCTCCTTGTCGGCACCGTGCATATTGGTGCCGTTGTCCGAGTAAATCTCGGTGGGACATCCTCGGCGCGCTGCGAATCTTCTTAATGCCAGTATGGCAGAGTCTGCGCTGAGATCTTTCACAATTTCCAAATGTACAGCTCGTGATGTAAGGCAGGTGAAGAGCGCCACGTATCTCTTCTGATGCTGACGTCCCACTGTTACGGAGAGTGGCCCAAAATAATCCAGGCCGGTGAACGTGAACGGTCTCTGGTGATGTGCGAGACGCGTGCTGGGATGATCACCGGTGGCTGGCATGGATGGTTGTGTCTTTCTTATGCGGCACTGAACGCATTGGCTTACTATTCTTTTAGTAGTGGGTCTTAGTCTGATTACCCAGTAATGCTGTCGAACCTCGTTGATGGTTGGTTCGGTCCCGCAATGATGCAGGCTACGATGCGTCCAATCAATATACAATTGGGTGATGTGATGATCACCATCCAATATAGCTGGCTCTTTCATATCTTCAGAGACTCCTTTTACAGCGGCTATTCGACTTCGTAGCGCAATGATCCCGTCTTTCAATTGTATCTGTAGTGGTCGTAGGCGGCTATCATTGGCGACCCTCTTATCGTTACGGAGATCGGCTATCTCTTGTGTGAAGGAGTCTTCCTGGATGATATGTACCAGGAGCTTTTCGGCCTTTCTTATATATTCGGCCTCCAGTGTGATGTATTTGTTTACATCTTTGCTTTTCACATGACTGGGAGGCTGCGCGAGACGTCGCGGATTGCACTTCGATCTCCTCCAGTCGGGGTCTTCCTCTCTATTTTTTTTTGTCCTTTTATAAAAGGTCCTGTCGGTTGTTTTGCGGCAGAGTGTTATGAATTGAAGCACTCTGGCCATAGCTTGCACTAAGCGTTCCCATTTCGAAAATTTCGTCGGATCGGGAATGGCCTCTTTATATAGCGGAGCTCTATATCTTTCTGTGATGGTGAGAGATCTTTCTTCACCAGTAGGTTCGGATGACGTGGGTCGTTCTGTTGGCCATGCTGACGGTTCTTTGTATAGAAATGATGGGCCACTGTACCACTCGTGGTTAGAGTCGAAATTGGGTGGTACGTCCCTCGTAGCGGTGTCAGCTATATTCAATTTTGTGGGTACCCAGCGCCAGTCGTCCACTTTACTATTGTCCTCTATTGCTGCTATTAGTATTTCTTCGGCTTGCTTCTCTGGATCGGAATCTGGTTTTCTCGGATTTATCATTAAAGATTCCAGCGCGAAGTATTCGCGGAGTTGGTCATTTATATTCTCCTCGCTCGTGTACAGCTCGTTGGCCGTGTGGACGCGCTGATGCGGGGCTTTAGTGTGCGCCCCGTGTAGCACCCATCCCAGTTCTGTGAGCGAGGCTATTGGCTGGTGCGGTGGACCTCTGCGTACTTGTGTGGCTATTAAGAGTCTCCAGTTGTCTTGTCCTATCAGGATCCTAGGGTTGCCTGAATCATATGTCAATTGATCCTTTAAGCCTTTCAAATGCTTACAATTTTCTATGTCTGTTGCACGCACAGTCTGCGGCCCCAAGTTTAGGCTGGCGACCGTGCGTGCTCTGAATGGCACCCTTTTTCTATGGAGACTTTTTAGTGACACTTTGACTCTTTGGGAGTCCGGCGAATCGAGGGTAGTGTTCCCGATAGCTGTGATCTTGAATGGGTCCAACCGCCCTTTAGCTCCAATTTGATCGGCAATCTCTTGATCCATTAACGAGACTGTCGACCCATCATCCAGCAGAGCGTGTGTGTTTATTGCTCCCGCCGGTCCAATTACTCGAACTGGAATTATCTTCAAGTAAGCTTGATGCTTTGATACAGCGAATGAGTTTGCCACTGTCTCTTGAGGTTCTTTTAGTGGGCCCTCTGTCTTTTCCTTTCTATTATTATGAAGGAGTCGATTGTGTGTCGCGTTGCATCCTTTTATTCCACACTTCGTGGTTTTGCATCTGTGTGTCTGACTTCTATAACGCAGACACCGGAAACATAAATTCCTTTGCTTGGCGAGTTGCCATCTTTTATCAATATCTGCCTCTTTAAACTTGTTGCAGTCGGATCCGTAATGACCCTCTTTTTCGCACACACTGCATTTCGGAGACGGCTTAGTGGTAGCCGTGTGCGTCCTATGCACTGGACGATTATTTTGCACTCCGCTTATGATCTCAGGAGGCGCAAATGCACTACAGTAGCGAGCTTGTTCGGTGATAAATTCACTGAAGGAACCGAGGTCTGGTCTTGAGTCATACTTTTCTGTATAAATTCTATACCACTGCGCGCGTATAGAGTTTGGCAGTTTGTCTGTGAGGTGTCGTAGCAGCTCTGCGTTAACGAGGTAATGGTCTCGCTTGAGTGCTCGAAGTGTGACGACGCTTCCCCTCACTTTGCTCGCGAATGTACAAATATCTCTGGGTGCCTCTGTACAGCGTGGCAATCCCCGTAATTTATCGGTTTCTGCTTGCGCGATTGAATCTGGACGCCCAAATTGTAGCTCCAGTTCTCGCATAATCTCATCTGGTTTAGCATGCCCGATGAGTTCCGAACTAACTGTTTCCAAGGCTCTTCCTTGTAGACTTCTTCGTAGTCTAGCAGTATTTTCTATGTCATTGAAGTAGCCTCGGGTTGTTTCATAAATGGCACGGAACGAAAGCCATTCAGTATGTGCTCCGCTAAAGCTCGGCAGTGTCATTATCGCTTTGGATGCTGCGAAAGTATTTGACGATGCACTCTCTGGTTTTGGTTTATCAGCGAGTGCGGCTATAGCGGACGTGAGCTCCGATATGAATGGTCGGAGCACCCTGTCTTCATTGCTGACAGGAGCCTGGTTAGGTCTTTTTATTATGGGATTCTTGGTTGCTTCTTCCGGTTGGGGATCCTGGTAGGCGGGCTCTGATACAGCAGGTAGGAGCCCCCTGTCTTCATCAACCTTGGAGTCCTGGCAAGCCTTCTGAGGTACGGGACTCTTCGGTATATTTTCAGCATTGGGATCCTGGTAGGTGAGCTCTGATACAGCAGGTAGGAGCTCCCTTTCTTCATCAACCTTCGAATCCTTGTTTGTGAGCTTCATCGGCGGCTCACTGAGGTCGACAACCTCCGGGGGTGGCTTTGTGATGTTTTTATTAAGTGGGGCCTCCCCACCGGTGGTTGCGCCTTGCGTTGGCTTTTGTTTGGCTACAGAATTTTCGAGCCATGATCGGACATACTCACTTTTGGAGTGACCATCCTCATCATAGTCGTCCGATTCATCATCTTCTTCAGCCATTTGTAATGAGATCTGTGCGAGTTCCAATTTTATTCTCAGCACTTCCTCACGAGCCTTCAAAACCCTTTTATTGGGCCGAGTGGTCTTCTTTGACCTTGTACTTTTATCGGTGTGGCCCCTTGGTGGTTCTTCGGCGCGGGAATATACCCGGGCTGTTGGCGGTGATGCACAGCGAATGTCATCGTTGCCTTCTATTTGTTTCCTCTGCTTCGGTGTACCAGCTTTAACAACGGCTGGCACTGGCAGGTGTACCCCCCCATCGCAGGGGCAAGCTATCTGTACTCTCTGCTTCGGTGTACCGGCTTTAAAAACGGCTGGCACAGGCAGGAGTACCCCCCCATCGCGGGGGCAAGCTGGCGCCTCAGCGCCTTCTGTTGTGGATGGTGAGCGTGGTGGCATCTGGTGGCGGACGGTGTCGGTATTGTCCGACGGTCCATCATCCAGACCGACAGTCCACGCCATGGTTCCCCTTCCTTGCGAACGAGTGATCGGCATCTTGATTCTGAAATTTCAGCAACTTTAAAACGGTAGTGATTATTTACCCGGTTCCGAAATACTAACGGATTGACGAATCCCGTTCGAATGACCAGCGTATGTGGTCCGGTGTATACGGATGATTCGGCTCAAAGGACCATAAAATGGTCCGGCTGGCAGTTCAATCGGAAGGATTCGGCTCGAAGGACCATAAAATGTGCCGGACGGGCGTAACTCTCCGGAGTAAATGTTGTCGGAGATACCCCGCGAGTCGCTCACGTCCTACACCTGTAGGTTCCAGACTCCTCCAACTGCCGTCTTTCACTGCCGTCTCTTTGGTTGCTGCGGATAAACTGTGGACTGAGGTTCAAAATTAAAATGCACGATTTGTAAATTAAAATAGCAAGGGAGTGGCCAGCGGATCGACTAATTAATTTGTCGCGAGATTTTACACTGTTATTTATTTATCACTATTTTTCAACTATGATTGTTCACTATATATTTTAAAACACAGATTTAATTAAACACACAGTAATATTAAATTTTCTATTGGTTTTCTAAAATTTCTATTCGTATTTTTAAAATATCTGTTGGTAATATCAAATTTCTATTGGCAGTAACAAGTTTCTATTGGTATTCTCTACAATTTCTATTGGTAATTTTAAATATCTATTGAAAGTAACAAATTTCTATTGGTAGTATCCAAAATTTCTATTGGTAGCAGCTGGTTTTCTAACACTACTGACTAGCAGCTATTAATCAACTAAAATTAGTTGAATTTAAACACTTTTGTAACTGCGAATATCAGTTACCACTTTTTCCGTCTAGCTAACACTTTTCACGAAATGTAACGGCGAAATTTCCGTTACCACTTTTTTCAGCTAGCCAACACTTTTTCACTATATGTAACTGCGAATATCAGTTACCACTATTTTTGGCTAGCTGACACTATTTTTCTATGTGCAACTGAGAATTTTCAGTTGCCACTTTTTTCGACTATGTGTAACTGCGATTTTTCAGTTACGACCTTTTTTCGGCTAGCTAAACTTTTCTATTTCACTTTAACTTTTCACTGTGTTCTGCTACTAGTCACTTCAGCTACTACCGGATACTGCTGCTTGTTACTGGTAGTTCTTCCTACTACAATGTTACTGTGATTTGCCCCCATAAGGTAGACTTCGGCTATACTCTATAGAGAGCCGCTTGCCAATTTCCGGTTTTGCCTTTTTATTATCAAACATTTTTCTTTATGCAAATGACACAAATTGCAACTTTTCTATATAATACAAATCTTAACTCTAACATGCTATACATCATTAAATAGACATTTTTGTTCTACATTAGTATGCGATAAAGGATAATTAATATATTTACATTTAACAAAGTTATTCATTGAAATGTCCTAAACTTTTATACTAATTGGTCATATTAATTCTTTAATTATCCTATAACTTTTAAATCGTGCTTAATTATACAAAATATTTCTTTATTATAACGATCTATACATCATATGCTAACTAAATACCATATTTACAACTCTTTTCAGACATAAAATTATTCTCATTAATTTTTTGCTTAAAACTATTACGCAGTTAATTTAAATTTCCAGAAAGTTCTATAGCGCGGCGCGCTGTGATTGGTCGATATTTTCTTAAACAAAATAAAGTTGTTTATATTAACTATTGTCAAATCGACCTTCTATACAAACATATTGAGAGTTGTAAATACATGGTAAAACTATATTTAATACATTATTTAGTCAATTTTTCCGTATTTTCATTTTTTAATCAAATAAATATTCCTTAATCACTTTCTCGTTTAAAGTCATTTTTGCCGTTGTGAACAGTCACTTTGGCCGTCTCGAACAAGTACCAGCTTTCAAACAAAAAAAGAATCATCCAAATCGGTTCACCCAGTAAAAAGTTATGAGGTAACACACATAAAAAAAACAAAAAAATGCAGTCGAATTGAGGACTCGTACCGTCTCCTTTTTGGAAGTTGGCAGATAACTTGCTTTTCAAGTATAGTGTAGCTAGACCACACGATCAAGAAATACGATACTAAATTGTGATGTAGAATCGTAATGTGTGTTCCGTCTAAGTCTTTAATAATTTAATTTAATAATTATACTACTCATAACAAGAGTACCTTTGAATAATCAAAGCATAAGATAATTCTAATATATACTTATTATTGTGGGGGCTACACGACACTACACCTCCCAGCGACAATATAATAAAAAATAAATATATATATTTTTTTTAAATTCATAAAAATATTACTTATATCTAAAAATAATATACTCGTAAATTATTTAGATCACAATAGATATAATACATCTAGATTGGGTGGCCAAATCTCTCTGCCCCATAGTAATTTGTAGATCATAATCGAATTGGTGTGATATATTAACTTTTAAGCGAATTACTGTAATGAATTTAAGTGGATTTAGGAATAAAATGCTGATTTCTTCTGAATACTACTGTATTCAGGTATAAGGTGAATGGTAATAACTGCGATAACAACAAACAACGCAGTAAAATAATTTGTGGGTAAAATGAATTGTGGGTAATACCAAAAAAAGAACCAAATTAGATACAATAAATGAAAATTTCTAGAAATGTAGTAGTTCATCCAAACAATCGTACGCTGCAACATCCTGCTCCACATTGAAAGCCTGTTTTTCAACTTTTAACTTCTTCTTTATTCATCGACTAGTGGAGTAGTGGTGACATCAGTCGGCAATTTAAAGGAGGAATGTTGTCTTCTTGTAGTAGAACCAAATCACCAGTCTTCAAATTGGTCTTCCACTTTTTCCGAAGTTGCAGTTCAGCAATGTACAAATTTTCGCACAATTTTGAACA
Organism: Parnassius mnemosyne; assembly: GCA_963668995.1. Lineage (NCBI taxonomy): Eukaryota > Metazoa > Arthropoda > Insecta > Lepidoptera > Papilionidae > Parnassius > Parnassius mnemosyne. Next base: position 3,567,133 of record CAVLGL010000001.1, on the reverse strand, counting down.
TACCTTTCTTCCATTCCTCATACCATAAAATAAATGTTTTTATTACAACTTGCTTTTGGATCGTTACTCAAACTTGCGTGTGGATCCGACGATGATCTTTACAGCTGCCCATAGAACCACTCAATCTCACTCAAAATCTCAGGTGTCCGAGAAACGACGCTGCTACACTGGGTCTTCAGCTTCGACTGTTGGCTCTTTCTGGCAGATAAATCTCTAGCAGAGACTTTGAAGCCCTGGTTCCGCTTGATCGCTTCTTCAATACGAGCAGTATTAAAGTTGCGTATGTCTCGCCGAATGCAATTTGAGATTTATTTGTCAAATCTACTGAAGACTGCAGCTTCATTTCCCGTTTAACCGCCAGATTAAGAGTGTGATCGAAGATTTTATGTTCTTCTGCGGCGGTCTTGGAAAACTTAGCTCCGACCGCATGGACAATTACCACGAGCTTGTCATTCATATCGTCACTGCATTGCAATCTTCTAGACACTGAAAACGATTCTGTAACTCGAGCTTAAAGGTTTCGGGACTTTGGATTAGAGCACGAGGGGGACGGAGCGTTGACTTCATTAGAAGTCACCTGTCCAACTTAACATTTAGGTTCAGTGTGCCTCTAATTATGCGGTGATTGCTGCCGGTTTTCACCCTCGCGATCACTAAGATATCACTGACTTGTTAAACTGTTAGTTTTTTTTTTAATAACGTATTACTATGTAGCGCAAAAAATCTGCCATTTTGTTATTTTTTCAAACAGTCTTCAAACTATCTAAGGACATTTGGGTTTATAAGACAAATATAACGATACTTTAACTCTCGAAATCCTTCCAACAGTTTGGAAAATACGAGGTAATAAAAAACTTAGAAACATACAAGATACGCGTGAATAACATAATCCTTCCTTGGCAGTCTGGTAAAAGTTATTTATTTCAAGTATTATGCATATAAAAATATTAATTAAACGCATAATTATATAATTTACGTAGTATGAACCGTGAATAGATTTATTTTATGGCTATTCACCTAAAAATCGAGATATTCACACACACACATAAAATTGCATGTAAAAATAAACAAGCTTCCCCTTGTGTAAATGGCATACCGCGTGGTAAATTTTTAAGAACTGTGTCTTACTACCTAGAAAAATATATCATTTTCAAATTCGAATGTAATATTCTGATGTCTGTTTAATTATCTATTCGTTCCGCTCTGTAGCACAGTTAACGTTGTTAATCTCATACTTTTAAATTTTTAAAAACTATTAATTATTAGAAGTGTGTATTATAATTTAAAATTAATAATTATCCATTCGTTACCTTGGACTTTGGTGTTTAATAAAATAAAATATATAAAATCGTTTCTCTAGATAGACTTTTTTTTAATAGGATAAGGGTGACAAACGAGCACACAGTCCACCTGATGGTAAGTGGTTGCTGCGGCCCATAGACATCTACATCTATCCTCTATTACAAATCAAAATGTAGATGCGTTGTCACCCGTGAGGACTAAGATGGAATGCCTCATTTCTAGTAAAAAGGGCCTCCAGCCACCTGTACTCACCAAGCGAAACGCAGAGGTAAACCTCTACTTCACGCTGGTTTTCTGTGAGGTCGTGGTACCACGCCGGTTCGAGCCGGCCCATCCGTGCGACAGCAAAAGCTGCCGCATGGCTCTACCACTGTTGACAGACTAAGACATTCTCAATTTTCTGTCTAGTTTTTTTTATACAATTAAAAATAATGTTTTAAATTTTATTTTTGCAAGCGGTATCGATACCGCAGACTGTTAATCTAGAACGTATGTGTTATGTTTTTAAGTGTCCTATGATTTTATCACTTTATTTAATACCTTTCAAGACTGAAATGTAACACCAATTTTTTTATATTATTTATTATTCACTGTCCTATTTACATACACAGTAGTAAGACAATAGCAATGCATTTGCACTATAATATGTAACGCACGGGACAGTGAATGTGTTAGGGCTTGAAGAAGTATTTCGGCAGTCTGACAGGGATATTGAAAAGCAAAACTTACTTCGTCTTATTTACTTGGAGGCAGCTTTAAAGGAATCTTTAGCCTATACCTATTTGGTCCTATGATATCCCGACTTATTGACAAGGACTTAACACTAAGTAGGTCTTAAATTTATACCTTATATTTATCTTTTATAAAAATACTCCCTTGAACACAAAACGCAAATATAAAATAATTATTATAACAATTCTAAAAGACTTTAGTAAGGAGGTGCTTCTTCATACTAGGTAAGACACATCATTTTATTTTATAACGCGGATATTTGCGAAGTAAATTTTTGTAAAAGCTTTTATATAATGGATTTCCGCAAAGTAACGCCTGATTCTATTAACTTTAGTAATAATTTTAATAGTATATTAACAGTTTTCAAGCTTTTTTTTTAAAGTGTTACCCCAATACTAGGATCTCCTCCTGTGTCATGAAGGCAGCTTACAAACATAAATTGCACGAGGACAAACATCCAGACCCGGAACAATTATTTGTTGGCCATACAAATACTTGTTCCGTGCGGGATTCGAACCCGCGGCCCTAGCGCAGCAACTGTTTGCTAAGCAACTGCGCCACTTGAGGTTTCTTTTTCGAACCGGTGGTAATTAAACATAAGAGTGACTTTAAATAAGTATTATTTATAATCTATATTAAATAAAAAAGTTTCTGTTTCTGTTCCACGGAACCGTCAAGCTCCTTGATACACATTAATTACCTCTAATTATTGAGAGGGTTTTGGAGGAAAGAGCTTTGACTGTCATCACATGCCATCGAAATATGTTGGTTTTTCAGATATGCAGGTTACCTCGCGATGTCTTACTTCACTATCGAGCATGTGATGAATGAATTCTTGAAACCGATATCAACAATATCAATTTTACTGGCGGGGCTGTAGCTCAGTTTGCTCGCACGTACCAAAAAATTTAAGGCAAGCGTCTGCGGCGGCGCTGTCGTTACGCCACAATCGAAAATAGATGGAAGACTAAATCGCGCTATCAAAGTTTCGGACTAAAAAGCAGTATATGTGCCGCTCACCGGGCAGAACAACTTGCCCGGCGGGAGATCTCCCTTTTTCCTTTCCACGGTCACACATCACATGAACTATCACAGTTTGATTAATATGTAAACAACACCAAATATTTTATTCTGCGAACCATTCACAACCAACAAAAGGGGTAATGTAAATTATTAGTCACAATTGAGATGTGATGAATGATGATGAGATTACAAATAAAAGATATAAAAAAGTTCTTTTGATTTTTACAGAAAATTATACTTTATACTCTGGAAAAATTTGTTTCTTATCCATCTATAGTGCACACCAGCATCCTGTGTGGGGTGAAGATGCAAATGATTTTAAGCCGGACAGATGGCTGAACCCCGAAACTTTATCAAATAATCCAAATTATTTTTTACCTTTTAGCCTGGGAAGAAGAAATGGTAAAGTGTAAGTACTAAAATATAACTTTTCTTAATAAATAATTTCTATTAAAGACAAATATATATAAAGATAATGATAAATTTGCACGTATTTTCCGTGGTAGAGCCATGCTGCAGCTATATTATGGTTGTAGCACGAATGGGTCGGCTCGAACGGGGAAGGACCACGCTCTCATAGAAAACCAGCGCAGCTTAACTCCGCTGTGTTTCGTATGGTGAGTGTAGAGAACCGGAGACCCTTTTTACTGGCAAAGAGGCTTTCCATCTTAGTCCTCACGGGTGATAACGCATCTGCATCTTGAGTCTTTATTGAGGATAGATGTAGATGTCTATGGGTCACAGTAACCACTTACCATCAGGTGGACTGTGTGCTCGTTCGTCACCCGATCATATAAAAAAAAACATATTCGACTAGAGATTCGTTTGCGAATGTAAATTAGCTTTTTTGTTAGTTGTTTAATTCTGTTTGCCACAAGCGTGTATCAACCAAGAAACTTTTAGTAGTCATCATCATTACAGCCCTTCACAAGTCAACTGCTGAACATAGGCATCCCCAAGGAATGCCACAAAGCACGGTCCTGAGCCACCTGCATCCATCGACTTCCTGCATGTCGTCACTCCATCTAGTGGGGGTCGCCCCACACTTCGCCTATCGGTACTAGGCTGCCACTCGAGAACCTTTCTTCCCCATCGGTTGTCGGTTCTTCGAGCTATATGGCCAGCCCACTGCCACTTCAGCTTACTAATCCGTTGGGCTATGTCGGTTACTCTGGTTCTACTGCGGACATCCTCATTTCTTAGTTTATCACGCAGAGATACCCCGAGTATAGCCCTCTCCATAGCTCGCTGAGCGACCTTGAACTTCCTCATACGGCCAGCAGTGAAAGACCACGTCTCAGATCCGTAAGTCATCACTGGCAACACGCACTGGTTGTACATTTTCGTTTTCAGGTTTTGAGGTATGTCTAACGAGAAGTTGTGTAGTAATAGTCGTATTTTCCCGAACGCTGCCCAGCCGAGTTGAATCCGTAGATTGAACTCTCGGTCGAAGTTGGACTTACCTAGTCAGACTATTTTTAGTAGTAAATTTAATTAACTTTTTTCAGGTAAAACTTACGCGGTCATGTGGTTAAATACAGTTATTTCAAATTTTTACTAGTTAATATCGATCACAAAAAGTTTTGCTTATGTTGAATTTCCTGCTTAAATCTTGTAGTTAGTTAAATGGAAATAATTGATTGAAGAAATAAGTGATCCAGATACGCCTAGTTCTTAAAGATATAGCTGCAAAAATTTAGTGAAAGTAATAATCACCCTTTAGTTGTTTTCTTTGCCGAAAGACATCACTTTTGTTTTTTAAATATGCATGCCAGTCGGTGCATTACTCTTGCAAATGCTTTCCGCCAATTAAACAGTAATTTAGAATAGATGTAGCGGACAGCAAGGAAGGCCGCCGCCCCGTTACCCCTTCACACCCCGGTGCGCCCTGCGCACCCCGCAAACCGGCAGCAGATCACGCGATGTCGCCGACCAATGAACGCGCGGCATCGCTAACGACGCCACTCACGAACCGAGACGCTCTCTTGCGATATATAAAAAGGGCGTTTTGGTTTGTGAGTCGTTCATTTCGGAAGCGGCACTCGAAGAGAAGAAACAGCAAGAGAAATCAAGAAGAAATCAAGACTCCAGAAGACTCCCCTCTGTATATAGTATAGTTTATAGTGCCACAGTTGTAAATAATTGAATACAGTATAGTTTTCTTAGTACTATCTTTTCTTTAAGCAGTTCCCTAGCGTAGTCAGTTAATACAGTTCACTGCGATCCACAACAATAGATATTGAATGAAAAAATAGATGGTACACATTTCACTGGTGCGAGTACATGAATCTGCGTCGCAAAACTGCATCAAAAAAAATGCAACAACAAATACAAAATTGTATAAAAGCAATTTACGAATGATAACAACCCCTAGTAAGGTGGTCGCTACCAAGCTATTTCTAGTTTATTTTGTGTAGTTAATCGTGTAACATAATATGAGATTGTATTGATTTTTGTCAAAAAAGATTCTAGCTATGTTTGCTAGTTCTCCCCAGGTCCGAGGTAATTTCCGAACCAGTGGAAAATTAATCATAACAATGACTTTCAATAAGTAATATTTATAGTCAATATTGATTTAAAGGGTTTCTATATCTATTTCTTCTCAATTTAATATAAGTAGAATGCAAATTGGCAATTAAGTTAAGCCGTTTAAAATGTAATATTTATATAGGAATACTTTTTAAGAATTCTCACTTATTAGTGGAAGAAACTGTTTGACTCATAAGTATGTAATCTATACATATAATAAATCTGTAGAAAATTAGTGTCTGTAATTATAATATATTCTTGAAAAAATAACTCCAGGGGAATAAATAAAATATATCATAAAGTAGTCTCTCATTTCGTAAAATAGTGTCATTTCATGATATTTAACACTGTTTGTTGACCATGTCATGATATAGCTTGACCAAAACTATGAATATCAAACGTTTGACGATATTAATAACTAAACACAACATTGCTATTTTACGATAATATGATTATTACGTCGAATATATTTCACAATAGCGGCGCTGATAGCGTATCTTTATCAGAAGCAGAATTTTTAATAGAATCAACATCACTTCATGTTTTAGTTGCATAATATATAAATGATCGCGGCTTTGGGGTGGCTCTTGAGTCAGGTGAACCTCAACCTTCTATCGCTGATATTACTAGGTAGAACATAGTTCTGGCTATCATAGTTTTAATTTAATAATAGCGCCCTCTTCTTTCTCCTTAATGAACTAATGAAAAGTAACTGTTAAAATAAAATTTTATTCGTGCAACATCAAAAATTTTCCCACTTAAAACATTCAGACCGGTGGCCATTGATTAATACCACAATTGACACGTTTGGCAAAATGACCAATGACACTGGATACTATACACAACACATGTATTTTGTGTGCAGATTTATGGGGGATTCCCGTTAACGTTATTGGGCCTATAATATACAGGGTATTTTTGGAACGCTACCGAAAACTAAGACAGGCGACAGCACCAAGTATACCTTTGATCATGGGTAACACATAAATTCGATCCTGATGAAAAAAAATCATCTTTTTATAACGTTTTATTAGCTTTATTCACGCGCTATCATGTTAGTACAGCTAAATGAAACGATTATTTCATAAAAAAATCATGAAAATACTGAAACATAAAACCAGCAGTGGAATTACTGAATTGATATCAGCTGATTTGAGGTCAATGTACGCGCGAACGCAAATTCGCGCTGCCCGCGCTCTTGTCTAAATACCTAACTTATCTACTCAACCTACTATTTTGCCACTGTACTTGTCTCCACGTAGCCACTTTAATACGAATTTACAGGTTAAATAACCCAAATAACTGGTTCGATTCCCCGCTAATGAAAAAATACTTAAATTAATGCAATGTAACCAAGATTGGAGTCATGCGTTTTTATTCATCGTGTAGGTATGTTTATTATTCTCATGTATTCAGTTATGTACCTATTCAGATTAGTCCAGTACTAAGTTATTTAAAAAAAATACTTATGAAACAGCTTACCGCTCTAAATCCTCCGTGGTCTTATGAGATGCGGCTCAAATTGTGCTCCATTCATTTCAAGGCAGATTTGGGCTCGGTGTTGCATCTCCTCATGCAGGCGGGGCATCATCGTGTGGTCTTCGACACAGTCCGTACGTAGTTTGTCGAAAACATCCACGATCCTTTGGCGCATTTCATCAGCACTATCACACTCGCGATTAAAAACCCTTTCTTTCACATACCCCCACAGAAAGAAGTCCAACGGGGTCAGATCTAGTGAGCGAGGTTCCAAGCGTGTGGTCCTAGTCTGCCGATCCAGCGATCATCAAATAGCTCATTGAGGCGCTCACGGACTAACCTCACGACATGTGGAGGGGCACCATCATGCTGGAGCCATGTGCGGCGATATTCAGCCAACGATAGGTCGTCTAAAATGTCCACCAACTGTTCACTTACAAAGTTTAGGTATCGCTGACTTCGTGTACCTAGGTTCGGATACCTAACATGTTGAGCACTATAAACGTACGCGTTAGGCATTATTAAAACAAAAAAGAATCCAAAAACGTTACAACAACAATAATATCAACACGTAATCACAAGTAAATTTATTAAAAAAAACGATTGAACTGTCGCTCGCGCACGCGTGTACAAAATCAACACGGAACTGTCTCAAAAACTAAAACGAACAAACCCTGCCAAGGCCTGAAACCTACTGCGTCACAAGCGTGAGGCGACAGGGTTAGGCATTCTGCCGTCATAATAAAGAAGCACACAACTAACAAAAACGTAAAATCGAAATAAAAAATAAATAGATGAATTTTTCTTTGAGACCCTGCTGTGTCTAAAGTATATTAAAAGGTATCAATATGAAAATTGAAATACGTAGAGACTTGAAGATTTTAAAGACGAACTTATTTTTTTGATAATTTGTTTATTTATTTAAATAAAACGAATATTCTTTTTCATTTTAGCTTAAAAAATACACCTGGCCACATAAAAACATCGAATGAAAGACGCATATAACCATTTTGCGTCTTTCCAACGTAATAAATAAAAAAAACCGCCATTCATTTAACATTTTTACATATTTTGGAAAGGTCATTTGAAGTTGAAAGGAGGCTAGTAGTAATTTACTACTTTTTTTATTATTGGTGAATATTAGAAAAGCATTGGTAGTGAGACACATAAAATAACAACCCGCAACTCTTGAGTTATGATTTTAAAGGGGATATCATACCAGACTTACTACGATAATAATTAAAAATTAAAAAATTCTCAGGTCTGACCTCGATCAAATTTATATGGGACGACATGTGAAACACCAGCTCTTAATAATAAGATATAAGCTCTTAATAATAAGATAGAATAATAAGACAAGAATAATCGAAATTTAAGTAATCGATGCAAATATTGTTAAAGATGACGTAGCAACTGGTTAAATAAGCCTTTTCTTTTATGTCAAATTTGTATTGTGGAGTGTAGAGAGAAGGAGGACCATCTCTATACTATGAAAAGTGTCCCTAAAAACGTGTCGAATAAGGGTGGCGCTGCAGTAGTATAGGATAAATTAAAAAAAGCGCCAAAAGTAATTAGAGTAAGATGGAGAAATAAACAAGGACCGATTAATCCGCTTGGTTTTGTACTACGTAAATAGTTGAGATTTTGTGTACTGGCATTTTACTAACTACTCTAGTCATGAAATTTTTTAAATATTTGAATTCAGCTGACTTCACTCCGTCCATAACAGCTATCTTCATATCGTAGTTTTTCAAACGCCAGCGCTATTGTGGTAGGTTTTGGAACCTCTATTTTCAGTAAATAGTAGGACACTTTTTAACTTTCGCCCCTTATAAGATGGTTCTCCTTGTACTCTACACTCCATAATTTGTATAAGTCTTTTCTACTAAAAAAATGTCATCTGTGATCAACAGTTACGTCTAAAATTCTTACGATATTTTCTAAAATATTGATATTTTTGAATATTAAAAAATTTAGTAGATGCGCCTTTTTATGATGAGTCGAATGGTATATTTAACTCATTTATTCAAAAATTGTTAGATGCGCCCTTTTTTCTTATGACGGCTGTTTCGACGACGACGACGGATTGTTTCGCACCGAGCTAGATACAGGTCGACAGTGTAGTTACAGTGGCGTTCTAAAGTACTACATGGTATTGGGATATTGTTTTATAATATTATAGTAATTAATTGTTTTATTGTAGAATCATAATAGGTGCTTTACTAGCTACTTTGAAGGTTGGAATTAAAAATGGATAATGTTTACTTGAGCATTATTTGTTATTTCTATCGTAAAATATAAAGTAGTTTGTAACAAGAAAACTTAAGCTAAGGGTGACACGCCATCCATTATGTCGTCTTGGGTCACATGGAAGCCAGATGTTGATGGTGTGTTGGTGTTACTGGATGCTACTTCATCGTCACTTTCATCTTCGCTTGAGCTTCCGTCATCAGGTCGATCACATGGTAAGTTTTTCGGTATTCTTCCTCAACACTTTTAACTTTATTGCATAATTTTCCCCATTCACCTTCTCCTATCATATTTACCTTTTCGTTCACTAGTTCAGTCATAAAACAATAGATATAAATAATTTTAGCTTGACTTAGCCGTAGTACTTTAGAACGCGACTGTACCCATGCGCAAAGTGCGGGAATTTACCGACAGCGAAGCGATGTGCTTGAAACTTCGCACGAAGTGGCGAAGTATTCACGAAGGGCCGGCCTCATACATTGCGATAACGAAGTGATGTGCTTGAAACTTCGCACGAAGTTACGAAGTATTCACGAAGGACTGGTCACATACATTGTGCTAGCTCGAATCTTTGCGCTAGCGCGATGTGTGTGGCCGAGGCAAAACACTCCCTCCACAGAAATTTAATTTGCCAGCGACAATAGAATCAGAGGCGGCAATCACTATAAAACTTGCAAGTCATTTTTAATAATTTACGAACCTCTTTTTAAATTCAAAGTATTGGCCGGATTAAATACGGAAAGTCAATTATAATAAAATAAAAGTATTATTTTTTTACATTAATTCTCATTGATAATATCAACTGTCGATCATAATTGCAATTGATTTTAACTATTAAATTATTCAGTACCATTTCATTTCTATTTTCTTATACAAAAACAAAGATAACGATGAAATAGTGTTTATAATTGTGTGAGTACTGAGTACCCAATTAGGTACGTTTATTAATTTCAATAATTTTTGTAGTAAAGAACTGCTTGTTGCGTCAGGGTACAATTGATTGTGTAATTGTATTAAAAATGACAACCATAACTTTTAAATTCCATATGAAGACTAGTCGTAGTGATAAATAAATAAACGTTGGCGATGTCTTAACATACATAACGCTTTAACGGTGTCTGGAAAATTCCAGTGCTTCAAGGACATTGCCGCATTTGTTTTAGCGGAATAAATTAATAATTTAAGTTTTTGTTACAGTTCCGTCTTGACTGTGGCGAGAGACAGTACAATTTTTTTGTTTATTAAATTATTCTTGTTATTTATTACTTAATGTATATTCTTGTTGTTACGGTTTAAGTTTCTTGTTTTGTTTTTATAATGCCTAACGCCTACGTTTATAATGCTCGTGAATACGGCAATATGTTAATGTGTCTTGGTGAAGCTCGCGGGAATGCTTCGCATGCATTGCGAATTTATCGAGAAAGATTCCCGACCGCTCGACATCCAGCTGACTCTCGTCTGATAACAGCAGCATTTCAGCGAGTGTTGGAAAATCGGCCCATTGCTCTGGTAGCGGCAGGAGGTGGAAGTCAAGTGGCTGTTCACTCAGAGGAGCGTATTTTAGATGTCGTTCGTCGGAATCCGAACCTAGGTACACGAAGTATCGCTAAATTGTTAAGGCGTCGGGATGGAACAAGTATATCATACTGTACAGTTCACAAAGTGTTAAAGCGTAACCGACTGCGCCCATATAAAGTGTACAAAGTGCAAGCGTTAGTTACCGGCGATCACGACCGCCGGCGAATCTTCTGCCGTTGGTTATTAGACCAACAACAACGTGTGCCTGGTTTCATTGAGCACGTCATCTGAACGGATGAGTCAACATTTACCAGAAACGGCCTGTGGAACCGATGAAATACACACGTGTATTCAGAGGTTAACCCGCACGCTGTTCGACAAACCGGGCACCAAACCCGATGGTCGGTTAACGTATGGGCAGGTTTATTTAAGAATCGCATACTAGTGTTTCTGTCACAGCGACTTAACGGACAGCGATACCTGAAATTCATAAATGAACAGTTGGTGGACATTTTAGACGACCTATCGTTGGCTGAATATCGCCGCACATGGCTCCAGTATGATGGTGCCCCTCCACATGTCGTGAGGTTAGTCCGTGAGCGCCTCAATGAGCTATTTGATGATCGCTGGATCGGCAGACTAGGACCGCACGCTTGGCCACCTCGCTCACCAGATCTGATCCCGTTGGACTTCTTTCTGTGGGGGTATGTGAAAGAAAGGGTTTTTAATCGCGAGTGTGATAGTGCTGATGAAATGCGCCTAAGGATCGTGGATGTTTTCGACAAACTACGTACGGACTGTGTCGAAGACCACACGATGATGCCCCGCCTGCATGAGGAGATGCAACACCGAGCCCAAATCTGCCTTGAAATGAATGGAGCACAATTTGAGCCGCATCTCATAAGACCACGGAGGATTTAGAGCGGTAAGCTGTTTCATAAGTATTTTTTTTAAATAACTTAGTACTGGACTAATCTGAATAGGTACATAACTGAATACATGAGAATAATAAACATACCTACACGATTAATAAAAACGCATGACTCCAATCTTGGTTACATTTCATTAATTTAAGTATTTTTTCATTAGCGGGGAATCGAACCAGTTATTTGGGTTATTTAACCTGTAAATTCGTATTAAAGTGGCTACGTGGAGACAAGTACAGTGGCAAAATAGTAGGTTGAGTAGATAAGTTAGGTATTTAGACAAGAGCGCGGGCAGCGCGAATTTGCGTTCGCGCGTACATTGACCTCAAATCAGCTGATATCAATTCAGTAATTCCACTGCTGGTTTTATGTTTCAGTATTTTCATGATTTTTTTATGAAATTATCGTTTCATTTAGCTGTACTAACATGATAGCGCGTGAATAAAGCTAATAAAACGTTGTAAAAAGATGATTTTTTTTTCATCAGGATCGAATTTATGTGTTACCCATGATCAAAGGTATACTTGGTGCTGTCACCTGTCTTAGTTTTCGGGAGCGTTCCAAAAATACCCTGTATAATATAATCGCGTCTCATCTAACTATTATTTTTAATACTAGTATCTAATATGGTATGTTTCCAGATTTAATGACGAATAGTACAGTAATACCTTTATGTAAATATGGTTATACATTAGACCACGCCAATTTTAGACCAATTTCTGTCTACTACCAACCCCCAGTAAGATATTTGAAAAAAAAAAATTTAAAATATATGGGTGAAAAACGAGCACACAGTCACCTGATGGTAAGTGGGTGCTGTAGCCCATAAACATCTACATCTTCGAATCAAAATATAGATGCGTCGTCAACCGTGAGGACCAAACTGAAATGCCTCTTTCCAGTAAAAAGGGTCTCTGGTTTTTTAAACTCACCATAGGAAACAAAGCATTAAGCTGCTATTTAACGCTGGTTTTCTGTGAGAGCGTGGTTCTTCCCCGATCGAGCCGACCCATCCCTGCTACAGCTATACTAATAAAAGCTGCAAATATCAATTTTTAGTGTAATTAATTTACTTCAAAAAATAAATTCGGTTTCACAAGGTGTCGCTCGACAACTGAGGCTGGTTTTGAGCTGATTAAACATAATATTTTCAATGCATGGGAGAATTTACAGGATGCTTTGGATATATTTTGTGACCTATCCAAGGCCTTAGATTGTGTTTACCATGAAACATTAATCAGGAAACTTCAACACTACGGTGTAAGAACTGATGCTCCTAAATTAATTACTTCATATTTAAGTTACAAAACGCAAAAAGTTGTCATTAACAGTATGAGTTCTTCCGGGTTGATAGTACAAATTACCGTACTTCAAGGCTTAATTCTCGGCCCCTTTCTGTATCTTGTATATATTAATGACTTACCTTATATAGTAGGGGATAACCATAATATAATATAATTTGCTGATGACACTTCATTAATTTTCAAATTAAAACGACAATTATTAAAATGTGACGAAGTGAATAATAATAAATATCTAAATTAGAAAATTGGTTTAATGTTAATGACTTGCATTTAAATGGCACTAAAACGAAATATATGAAATTTATGACTCCAAATGTCAAATAATTAAATACTTGTGTAATTCTAAATGGGGAGGGACTGAGTCTTGTAGTTATCGCCATTTTTCTTAGAATAACACTAGAAGCGAAGCTTCAATGGAGTCCTCATATATCAGAATTAGCAAGCAAACTACATATGCTGTAAAAAGATTAGAAATCGTATCAGACTTGTTTACTTTAGATATTTCCATAGCATAATGTCGTATAGTATTTTGCTATAGGGATACGCGACTGACACTGAAATTATATTTGTTTTACAGAAGAGGGCAATATAAGCAATCTATGATTTAAAACCTAAAGAGTCGCTACGACAAAATTTAAGGAAATTAATATATTAACTTTGGCCTCTCAATACATTTATGATAACGTAATGTAACAAAAATAAGTGATATTAATTCTTTAAATACTAGGAACAGACTTAAGCTAGTAGTACCAGTTACTCGACTACACCGAATCAGTAATTAATTCTTGGGTCAATGTGTATGCTTTTACAACAAAATTCCAGAAAATATACAAAATTCGAGCTGCTCGAAGTTCAAAAACTTTATCACACAAAGTTTGTATGAAAAGGGTTATTATAACATTAAGAAATTTATGGATTATAATAAACCCTGGGGATGAGGTGATCGCTAACAAGTTATTTCTAATTTTTATTGTGTGGTTAATTGCGATAACATGATTGTAAGCTATTATTTAAAAAAAAAGTCCCGCTGTGTTTCTTACTGGTCTTCCCAGGACGAAGGTTTTTTTTAGAACCAGTGGTAATTAAACAAAAGAGTGACTTTCCATAAGTATTATTTATAATCAATATTGAATAAAACATTTTTGTTTCTGTTTGTATTTCTGTACACAGTATTCAGTACTATGTACATAAAAATGAGATTAAGAGAGCAACTTTTAACAGTGGTAGAGCCACGCAACAGCTTTTGTTGTCGCTCGGATGGGCCGGCTCGAACCGGGGTGGTACCACGACCTCACAGAAAACCAGCGTGAAGTAGAGGTTTACCTCTGCGTTTCGCTTTGTGAGTGCAGGTGGCCGGAGGCCCTTTTTACTGGAAATGAGGCATTCCATCGTAGTCCTCACGGGTGACAACGCATCTACATTTTGATTTGTAATAGAGGATAGATGTAGATGTCTATGGGCCGCAGCAACCACTTACCATCAGGTGGACTGTGTGCTCGTTTGTCACCATTATCCTATATAAAAAAAACTCTTTAGTTAAATATATTGGGTGCCTAAAAATAATTATCTGTAATGGGAAATTTTACTTACCTACTACCAATGATATGATCAGATATCGCACATAAACCAAGAAGACCATGAAATCATCAGAATCATCACGAATCATCATCAAAACTAAATTAATTTTAATTATGAACGAATATTGAGAATAAAATGTTAGTAAATAACAATAATAATATATTATTATTCTAAGACAATTTACCTTTCTTAAGGATACATTATTTATGCACGTGTTTCTGTAGCATATTATATGTATGTATCTATATATTTCAATTCTGAAAACTTATTTGTTCACGTGTTTTTGTCGCATATTATATCTGTACCAAATATCAACCATCTACGTCCAATAGTCTTTAAAAATTCAAACAAAATTATTTGACAAACGAACATCCACATGACAACAGAAACGCGCACACCGAGGTGACTCTAAAAGTGATCGAATTTTGCTAAAGTTGACTCGGAACAGCATTTGATGTTGTTCCTAAACTGAAGCTCAACAAGCGAAGCCGCGGGTAAAAATTAGTGTGAAAATATACATCTCAATGGAAAAGACAACCCTCCTTTTTTACTTCCGTTGTCATATCAAAAGTAACGAATATGGTGCTATGTTTTGTTATTTACCTACATTCCAAATTTCAAAGAAATCCGTCCAGCAGTTTTACCGTGAATCGTAATTACACAGACAGACAGACAGACAAAAATAAATACAAAAAATCTTAAAACTAATATTTTGGCTTCAGCATCTTTTATTTAGTACCAAACAGTTTAATTTACATTTACAATAGGTAATAAAATAACAGTGACGACTATTCTACAGATTCATTATATTTATTATGTGTATAGATGTAGACAATAACTTCCTTTAGATATAGGTTATGAGTCTGAGACTTATAAACTTCACTTAGCATACCTACATTCACCTGCAAGAATGTACAAACATAAATGAATATTATATTTTTTATAACCTACCACGCGCATAATAAAACCATTAAGCCGTTGTTAGCTGAAAATGCTGACGTTTTTTGGACATCGTAAATTTGCTAAAGCAACAAGTTCGCTGATTATTTATATTGCAGCAACAAAAAAGGAAACATCATTCGCGTTCTTGGTTACCTTAGAGTGAACTACAGTTAACAGTAAGTGGTTGCATATTATTATAATTTAATTTTATACATATTTTTTAAAATATGAATAAGCTTATTCAACATCTTCACCCCCTCAATGGCTTTCTCAGCCAACGTTTATGCATAAACTTACATATATGACTCCAAGGGAATACCGAGAATGAACAACACAAATCAAAAACATCTGTAGCTACCATAAAATTTAGTATATTGAAAGTGGTTTTTATTGGACAAATCTCGTGATAACGGCTAATACGTAATTTCAGAAAGATACTTTCAAATTTTTATATAACATTTTTAAGATAATTTCCATTTAATTCGATGTGCACCAATAGGGAACTTTGTGTGAAAGTAATTACTTTCAAGATAAAGTCAATGTTAAGTCAGTGAGTGTGTTGTGAGTATTGAGTGAGTAAAGTAAGTGAGTTTCTTATTACTTTAGATGTCCTTAGTTTTACTGGAAAAGCTTGTCCCTTTCGATGTCGCTCCACTGAATCCCTTCTAAAAATCAGATCGTCAATAAAGATTACGTAAGATTACCCGTTGCAATAGATTGAGTACCTAATTTCTTTCTTGTTCTCAATGCAAAGCTCAAAAATTCCATAACTACATTTCACGCGAGTAATACCAGTTGGAGAATAACCCCGTTCATAAAGCGAGGCAAATATGTCAAAGATCCTTTCCATTCCAGTGACCAGAAGCTAACTACTCGTGTCTCCGCTACATTTGCACGTGATTTTTATAGGCAAGATTCGAGTCATAGATTTATTTGCTGGTCAGAAATGAGACCAGGTATGCTTGGCAAACAAGCAACAAACAAACAACCCTAATGGTTAAGACAGTAATAATATAACCCGACTTTAGCATTATGACATGATATTATAAGAGCATTAGATCTTAAAGGAGTATTAGATCCTACAGACCCTAACTAAGTTCTCTATACCTAGCAGTCCCTAATACCCTAGTAAATTTAACACATAAATGTACTCAAATTAATTAGATAAGTATGGGATGTCTCCAACATGAGGCCTAAGGTAACAGACGGACAGAGTCAGAAAGTCACGGTTAAGTCATGAGGTTTTCTCTCACTGCCAGTCAAGCAGACTCACAAAACTGATCACAGGTTCTGAAGGCTAAAGGTGTCTAGGCCCCAGTGAGGGGGAGACCTTACTCTGCGAAAGTAACGAATTCGTGATCCGTGAGAAAATTTTATTTACAATACGTTACAATTTTTTATTTATATTAACGCTTAGATTACCCATCAACAACTGTTAATGTGCGTGAGTTTTGGTAACGCAGTCACTGGTCTACTGCGTTGCTATCTTTAATACTGAACACGATGGCTCTCAGGAAGAGTTTTCAGCTGGTAAGGTCCAACCGACTCCTGCTTTGGAGGTAACTGATAGTCTTGCGGTGGTTGCTGCCGGCCAGCACACAGGTCAAAGGCTGGTCTAGATGATGGATGTTTCTGCTCATTGTGTTGCGTGGGTGGGCACGGCGGCTGCGGCTGCTCAGCGTCTCGTCTGCCGTGTCTCACATGCGATACTTATGCAGTCATGTGTGATTTAAAACAATAAGTTAATAAAATATAATAATGGTAACTGTACTAAATACTGCTGAGCTATAAACGAATATAAATGTATAGTTTGCCATATAGTATTTTCTAATTATTGTGCAGACACAAACAAAGTATCAAATAACATTAAAAACGCTTGTCAGGGACTAATATTAGATAGCGCAAAAAACTTTTTTGTAGTATAAGCAACACGGAATAGAGTCTACAGATAGAATCTATTCTACAGATAGAATCTATTCCGTGTTGCTTAAACTACAAAAAAAGTATTTTGCGCTATCTAATATTAGTTCCTGAAAAACGTTTTTAATGTTATTTGATACTTTGTTTATGTCTGTGTATAAGTTAAAATAGTCGTTTTCGGAAAATGACGCTGAGTAAAAATTTGAAGTTAAAGGTAGACCGTTGTACTCCGACAATATTTTTCATACATTTTGATTTGGTTTCATTTCTACAATTCTAAAAAAACAAACAAAATCTATTACCGAATTGTGCCTAAACAAACCGGGTAGCTTGTGGACACTGGTTGCCGGTTGCTAGGTCTAGCCAATTATTAGATTTTATTATATTTACACTGTTTTAAGTAAATTTTGACATATTGCTTGACTCAATTATCATAGATTTCGTTAAGTTTATTTAATGAGCAATTATTTAGATACAAATTTCCATATTATTGATTTCTAATATTGATTTTGACTGCAAGTTTGATGAAGCTCTGTATCTGGAAATATTTTATGGTCCAATTTATTTGTTTGAAGATCGCTTAAATCTTTTTTGTAATACATGTCTATTCTATAAAGCCCATAAAGAATCATGATTTTTAAGATTGGTGTTAGACTTTGACGGTGGTAGAGCCACGCAGCAGTTTTTGCTGTTGCATGTATGGGCCGGCTCGAGCCGAGTTGGTACCACGACCTCACAGAATACCGGCGTGAAGTAGAAGCTTTGCTTCTGCGTTTCGTCTGGTGAGTGCAGGTGGCCGGAGGCCCAATCCCCCCCCCCCCCCCCCCCCATCAACATGGTAGCGGAATTACACGAAGAACTACCCCAGGAGGGTACCAGCACCCCTGGAGAATCCCTCGCTGAGCATCCACGACCATGTTATTCCGATCCTGAGCGTGGGTGCTCAGGCTGCCCCGCGTATTCTGGGGGGGGCAAAATTCCGCTCAAAAGCATTACTGCTAGGGGTAAACTGAGCAAGAACACCAAGGCGACCCCTGCCACGCTATCCGTGAATTTCTGCAACATCAGGGGACTTCACTCTAACCTAAACGCCGTCCACTACCATCTCGAGACGGCGAAGCCGGCCTTGCTCTTTCTGACCGAGACGCAGGTTTCCTCTCCGGCTGATATTTCGTATCTCTCCTGCCCGGGGTACAAATTGGAGCATTCCTTTGTGCCTCGGACTGGAGTTTGCGTGTATGTCAGAGAGGACATCTGTTCTCGACGCCTCGGCAGTCTTGAAGGTTCGGACCTGTCCATCTTTTGGCTACGCGTAGACAGCGACGACCATCCGCGCGTCTACGCCTCTATAGGTCCCATAGCGGTAATGCCGAAACAGACCGACTCATCGACCACGTCCAAATGGCTACAGATTTCTTGCTACAATAGGTCCCATCCGCAGAGATCGTGATCCTTGGCGATTTTAACGCCCACCATGCCGAATGGCTCGGTTCACGTCTAACCGATCATGCGGGGAGATCTGTTTATGACTTTGCCTTGGCATATGGTCTGACACAACTGGTTACTTCGCCTACGCGGATTCCAGATGTGGAGGATCATACACCTTCCCTGTTGGACCTTCTGCTGACCTCTCATCCGGACGGATATCAGGTTTCCGTCGATGCCCCTCTCGGCTCTTCGGACCATTGTCTGATCCGGAGTGTGAGAGCACATAGGCAGAATTGGCGAGAAACTAGTTCGCCTTCCTTCGGGAACCCGTGCCTTCTGGTCTCTTGCCAAGGCTGTCCAAGGGAATTTCTGTAAGCCATCACTACCATCTCTGCACAGGGAGGATGACTCACTGGCCCATGACGCAAAAGACAAAGCCGACCTTTTAGGCTCCCTTTTTGCGTCCAACTCGACTCTTGATGACGGGGAGAAAACACCGCCGACCATCCCGCGGTGTGAGTGCTCCATGCCGGATGTGCTGTTCTCACAGCGCTCGGTTCGCAAAGCACTGCTCTCCCTGGACATCCAGAAGTCGAGTGGACCTGACGGAATCCCCCCAATTGTGCTGAGGACGTGTGCTCCGTAGTTGGCACCGGTCCTAACGCGTCTTTTTCGGTACTCCTACTCCCAAGGCGTAGTCCCGAATTCATGGAAGACAGCTTTTGTCCACCCGATCCCTAAAAAAGGCGACCGCTCAGACCCATCCAACTATAGGCCTATCGCGATCACCTCCTTGTTCTCCAAAATAATGGAATCCATTATTAACTGCCAGCTCATCCGGTACCTTGAGGATCACCAGCTGATTAGTGACCGCCAATACGGTTTTCGTCGGGGTCGATCAGCTGGTGATCTTCTGGTCTACCTGACCCATAGATGGGCGGAGGCAGTAGAGTCCAAGGGGGAGGCGTTGGCCGTTAGTCTGGACATTGCGAAGGCCTTCGATCGGGTTTGGCACAAAGCGCTTCTTTCGAAGCTCCCTTCCTATGGGCTTCCCGAGAAATTGTGCAATTGGATCACCAGCTTCCTTGCAGATCGGAGCATCAAGGTCGTTGGAGACGGTGCATGCTCTGACTACAAGCCTATTAACGCTGGTGTTCCACAAGGCTGTGTGCTATCACCAACGCTGTTTCTTCTGCATATCAATGATATGTTGCTAACTGGTAACATTCATTGCTATGCGGATGACAACACTGGTGATGCTCTATACACCGGCCGTGCCAATATTTCTCGGGAAAACGTCGCTGAGTACCGGAACAAACTTGTGTCTGAAGTCGAGTCTTTGCTGAACAAAGTCTCGGATTGGGGGCGACTAAATCTAGTCCAATTTAATCCTCAGAAGACACAAGTTTGCGCGTTTACCGCTAAAAAGAACCCCTTTGTCGTATCTCCTCAGTTTCAAGGCACTCCCCTTCTTGCCTCAGCCAGTATCGGTATCCTCGGAGTCGACATATCAAGTGACGTGCAGTTTCGTGGTCACTTGGAAGAGAAGGCCAAATTGGCCTCTAAAAAGCTTGGCGTGCTCAGCAGAGCGGGACAGTATTTCATGCCGGCACACCGCCTGCTACTTTACAAGGCGCAAGTTCGGCCTCACATGGAATACTGTTCCCATCTCTGGGCAGGGGCTCCCCAGCGCCAGCTCCTTCCACTTGACCGCATCCAACGCAGAGCTGCGCGAATCGTCGACGACCGAGCCCTTTCCGATCGGCTCGATTCATTGGCACTGCGAAGAGATGTTGCATCCCTTTGCATTTTCTTTCGCATCTACCATATGGAGTGCTCTGAGGAATTGTTCGGATTAATCCCAGCCGCCAAATTTCACGAACGCACATCGCGGCAGAACTCCCGATACCATCCACACCATCTGGATGATTGGCGGTCCACCACTGTGCGATTTAGAAGATGTTTTCTTCCTCGCACGACCTCCTTGTGGAATCGATTACCATCAGCGATTTTTCCGGACCGATACGACTTAGGGACCTTCAAGAAAAGAGCGTACTCCTTTTTAAAAGGCCGGCAACGCATCTGCGATTCCCCTGGTGTTGCAGTTGTTCATGGGCGGCGGTAGTCACTTACCATCAGGTGAGCCGCATGCTCGTTTGCCCCCTCTCCTATAAAAAAAAAATAGACTATCTTACTTTACTACACCGCGACATTCAACTTTAGAATTTTTCTAAATTGATAATAATTCAAATTGCATAAGAATTTCTAAAAATAATTTAAACATTTGTAAATTATTAAAAATAACTCAAAAACTATTACTTAGACCTTAATCAAATTTATATCAGAAGTTTTATATAAGAAGCATCAGCTTTCAAATAAAAAAAGAATCATCGAAATCGGTTATCCCAAAAAGAAGTTATGAGGTAAGAAACATAAAAGGATACAATCAAATTGGTAAGGTAGATAAAGATACAAACCGATTATTTTAGAACTACTGTCTAAAAAAAAACATACAGTTAAATTATGGACCTCCTCGTCTGTTTTGAAGTATATAAAAAAGTTTAATCACTTTATCAACTAGTAGGCAGCGGTGGATCACTACTGTTTGGCAAATGGAAGCAGGCACACTAGGCAAGAGGGTTGCATTAACCCACACAGATGGGATAATTTACATAAAAAAAAAGAAATGGAATTTATATTTATTTTAGTCTATATTTAATTTGTTTTATAATTAAAGTATACATAATTTTCTCTTTCTTTAGTTTTAGATTTTCTACCAATATGATAGCTGTAGTGCTTATCTTCGTTATTTGTGGACTTTATTTGTTGAAAGGATATTCAAGGTCTAGACAAGAACCACCGATCCTGTCTGGTGATCTACCTATTTTAGGACATGCACATCTATTTATTGGGGGTAGTTTACGTAAGTAATTTTCAATTTGCCTAGATTATTTGTTATTATAATAAACAAACAAGCAAAACCATTATAAAATGGCGAAGTGAATAAAGAAGATGCGAATGCGGAATCAAGGAGTTGGGTTAAGGTAATTTTTTTACCGACACTAAAACACGATAAAACTTTTAAATACAAATTGTCAAGGAAATCACCCAACCTTTTTAATGTATATGTTGTTAAGGCTATAAGCCAAAGCACGGTTTTAACTAAGTTTAGCGACAAGAGCAGCTGAAAGATATAAGTTAAATTTAGATGTATTCAATTGGTTCATGGCTTATACTAAGTATGACTTGTTTTCAAATAAATTAATTAAAATTAAATCTGAATATCAGCGATTGTAATTCTAACGTCTGTTAATTTTTTCAATAATACAAAAGTACCTTTATTTATAGAATAAGGACGAACCAGCATACAGTCGATCTGATGGCAAGTAAATGCTGTGGCCCATCGACATCTACATTTTTCCAGGATTAAGAATCCAACTGTAGATGCATTATAATCCTTGAGGAGTAAGATGGAATTTTCGTTAGCATTAAAAAGGGTCTCAGGTTCTCTAATTTCCAAATTTCAAGCATAGCCACACCAGGCTGCCAGGCCAATTATACGCTTATATTCTGAGAGGACGCGTTCCAACCCCGGTCGAGCCGACATAATTATGCATATAACATAACGAAACTAAATAAATTTTCAGATAAATGTATCCGCATGTGCCTAACAACATTAATAAAACTTTATTTTTTTTTCTCGATACTAAATATTGGTTCGGAAGTAAACTTTTAAGGCAGTTTCCGATCCACGAGACCGTATTTCAGAGCGAGCTCCTGGTGTAGAATCCTGGCTACTAGGTTGTGCCTATGCAAGTACTCAGAGTTAGAAAGCGCCGAACAGCTGGAGATGACATGCCTAAGTGATTCCCCGGGATGGCGACAAGCTCGACAAATGTCGACGGTGCCATCCCTTAGGATGTATTTCCGATAGTTGTTGGTCTTAATAACCCGTTCATGTGTTGCACAGACAAAACCCTCGGGTTCTCCGAAGAGGTCACCAAAACTTAGCCAGTGGAGGGAGGCAACTGTGTTCACGAAAGGCTCATCTAGGACCTTGTAGAACCTCCCGTGGAGCTCCTTCTCCTTCCATACGGTCTCTTGGTCAGAAATTCTCTGTACTGCCGGGTCTTTCCATTGCTTGTTGGCTAAGGATAGAGAGGTAAGTCCTTCATCAAAGAAATAACGTCCCTATAGAATGGATCATCCGCTTTCGTCAGAAAGTAATTCCGGAGGCTGCACATTTCGCGATTATGCATGGTAAGCGCGCTTAAAAAGCCGTGACCACCATGCTTCCGCGGCAATTACAGCCTCATTACTGACGATCTCGGATGATGCATCCTGCGGGACGTCGTAATAGTGCGGACTTTACTATTCAGAGCGTTTAGTTCGGTCTGAGTCCACCTGAGTATGCCAAATATATGAGATGAGGCATGATCCAACCGTTATATGCGTGTATCATATTAACGCCCGACAAAAGACTGTTAAGCACTTTTGTCAAGCGTGCATAAAACACATTGCAAACTGACTGCCTTATGTCCGCCCCATCGATACCTATGTTCTGTGACATACCCAGGTATCGGTATGTTTCAGTCTCGGAAAGGGTTTTTATGTTGATGAGCATAGACAAGTCTAGCCCTCAGAGTTAGCAACCATATCCCTTTCGGCATAGAGGACCGCACACTTATTCGTCCCCAGCTCCATTCTAATAGAATTGCTAAAATCGCAAGTGATGTTAAGCAATTCCATAATATGACAGCGACTGTAGGCGAATAATTTGAGATCATCCATATAGAAAAGGTGGGTCACTTTTGTACCTCCTTTCCGAAGCTGAAATCTTCTCTCGGTACCCCTAGTAAGGTACTCAGAGGGTTCAGAGAGTGGCAGAACCAGATTGTACTCAAACAATCACCCTGGAAGATACCGCTCCTTATCCTTATGTGGTTCTCCACAGCGTTCATCCGCTCTTCTAAATGACAAAGGATCGTACTGCATTGCCCCATACACTGCCCGAGGAAGTCTCGAACTGTACAGTTAACCTTATACAGCTCGAGAACCCTCTTAAGCCATGTATGAGGCACCGAGTCGAATGCATTTTTGTAGTCTATCCAGGCGGCGGAGAGGTTCCGACGGTTGCGTTTAACTACCTTGCCAATGGCCGTGTCAATGAGAAGTGGTTCCTTGGTTCCACGACTACCGCCCCGACATCTATTCTAAGCCCGCGACATCACCTGATTTGAGTTCAGGTGACGAGTGATTCTCGCGCTCAAAATGGATGTTAGTGTCTTGTATATGGTACGTTGTGGGGCGGCATTTGCTCGGGTATGTGGCATCCCGGTCTTTAGGAACCAAATAAGTGATCCCAGTAGTGAAGAGCCTCGGGAGCGACTTTTCGTCGAGAGCCTCTTAAAACTGTCGGGCGAGCACAGCGTGACACACCACGAATCCCTTCAGCCAGTAGTGATGCAGTTCGTCGAGTCCCGGACTTTTCCAGTTCAGGGCCCTACCCACCGCCTCAGCTACGTCATCCGGCGTTATGATGACGGGGTCCATGGGCGTAACATTCGCTCACTGACTCGCCACAACTTCCGTCTAAGGGCCCTCGCTGTGGTTTACGGGCTCTGACCACAGGCCTCGCCAGAATGCGATAGTATCGGCCTGATTCCGTCCGTCTACCTACCGTCGAGCGAGTAATGTTGTTATCAGTGTAGTGCTCTAATTTGCTTAATTTAAAATAATTATCTAACCTTTAAAGTCTTAAAAGTGAGTGTGTAGAAGATTCGAACATTATTAAAGCGAAATCAAAATAAATAACATTAAAAGTGCTAAAATAATCCTATCATCAATATCGATCTACCCCGTTATAATTACTAAATGTTAACACTACTCTGATCGTGTTACATGTTAATTTGCTAACAAACGTTAATTTTACTTGTTTTTGCAATAATTACCGTTACAGTGAACTTTTAAAGTTTAATTCTAATTTATTTATAATAACTATAAAAATAGTCAATAATTGGGTGTTGTGTAAACCATAAATCTGGTCAATAGTGGTGATCAATGGCGTTGTGTTCATTGCCCTCTTTCGGCTACTAGTAGTACATAAGCCACTGTTAAGCACATAAATAAATAAACGTGATATAAATAAGTCTATCTCAATCAACTCACCATGGTCAAGTGTGGAGCCTGTGGTCGCTACCTACCGGCGACAGATGGTATTACCTGTGGCAAATGTGATGTAGCCTATCATCGAGGCTGTCTGAACCTCTCTGAGAAAACGAAGATAACAGCTTCGTGGATGTGCCCTGCTTGTAAAAATAAGGTACCTCGCACTGGAGACCATTCCAACACACCGGTTAAGTGCCAAGAAGTTGGTGACTGTAGTCCTACCCATAAAGATATCGATATAGGATTAGAAATTCGTCTTTTTCGAAATGAGCTTAGTGCTATGAGGAATGAGCTGAAGGAAGATAGGGACAATATAACTATGCTTAAGGATACAGTTCTTGCGTGTAATAAAAACCTGGAGGAAATGGATTGCAGAGTCACCAATTTGGAAAAACTATATGAAGATCGTCTGATTAAGTGCGACACTAAAATACTAGAGGACACAATTAGTGAACTTAGGGTCCAACTTAATGAGAGAGATCAGGACCTCCTAGCCAATGATCTGGAGATATCGGGATTACCGGAGCAAAAAGGTGAAAACCCTATCAATACCGTGATGTCATGCGCTAAAAAGATAGGTCTCGACATTGATCACCGCGAGATAGTTCATGCCGAACGTGCTGGTATCTTGCGTGCATTTTATAATAATAACAATAGTGCTCAAAAACTCATGTCTACTGGACCCCGCAAGATTGTGGTGCGGATGAGTCGGCGTGCGGTTCGGGACGAGTTCCTACGTTGTGCGCGTGTACATAACGAGTGATTCATTGGGGTTGCCCGGAGATCCTTGTCGGATTTATATTAATGAGAGGCTTACTCCCGTCAATAGGAAATTGTTTGGAAAGACACGAGAAGCAGCAAAAAAGGCAAGTTGGCGCTACACATGGACAAAAGGTGGTCAAATATTCGTAAGGAAAGAAGACGGAAAGCCCGTAACACGCATCCGATCCGATACAGACATAAGTCGTGTTTTCTGCTAACTCTGATTTGGGTGTTTATAGAAAACTGTTTATGTGCTACCTTTGTTATTTTAGTAATCGTGAGTGTTTGATTGGTTTTGGAAAGATAATAATTTTGCTTTTAATTATGTTATTATTATGGCTAACAAACTATGACTTTATGGATACAGTATGTTATGTCACATTTAACTTAAATTTATTGTTTAATAACATATTACATAGCTTCTTACCAACCATATCCTTTATACACGCCTTATTTTGTAGTTATAGGGCAATACACTTGAGACTGTTTGATGATTATAAGTTGAAGGTTTATATACTTCATACTATTGATATTTTATATTATTACCTTTATTGTTTAAATATTAGTGAATGTTTGATTGATTTAGGAAATATAATGATTTTTCCTTTAAATATGTTAATATCATGGCGAACATACTTGTATTATAATTTTACAGACTCCGTATGTTATGCCACATTTAAATTAAACCTATTTTTTAATAACCTATGTAACTTCTTACCGATCACATTCTTTATACACGCCTTATTTTGTAGTTATAGGTCAATACACTTTAGACTATTTGCTATTTTTAAGTTAAAGGTTTATTTACTTTATACTATTGAGATTTTATTTTGTTACCTTTGTTGTTTAAATAATAGTGAATGTTTGATTGGTTTTGGAGAGATATTGATTTTTCATTTAAATATGTTAATATTATGGGTAACATACTTGTATTATAACATTAAAGACTCTGTATGTTATGCCACATTTAAGTTAAATTTATATTTTAATAACCTATATAGTTTCTTACCGACCATATTCTATATACACGTCTTATTTTATAGTAATAGATTAATTACACCTCAGCCTTTTTGCTAATTTTAAGTTAAAGGTTTATAATATACTTTATAATATCGGAATTATATACTATCTTTATTGTCTTAATAATAGTGAGTATTTGATTACTTGGGTAAAAATATTAATGCTTCTTATAAAAGTTTTAATATGGAGAACAAACTCTTACTACAAGACTATATACATTTTTTGTGTTACACGCTATATCTTAAAAGTTTTATTTTGTAACTCAAATAGCCTCTTATTTGCAAAATTATGTATATTTGTCTTCTTTTATAGTAATAGATCAATAGACTTTAATTTGTCTAAAAAGTGCTTTCGTCTATTGTGTGCTTGTGTGTTTCATAGATTAATTATTGTGGCTATATAAATTCTCAGTCTTTTTGCGAGTCACTAGCGGCGAGTGTACTGTATTTGATATGTTTTTTATTACGTTTATTTTTATATAGTGCTGCGTCAACGTATTTTTATATAATTATTTGTATTTTTAGTTACACTATAAATGCACTTTATTTTATTGTGCAAATTGAGAAAACACTGATATATGGAATAATATACCTCCACCACCACGTAATCTAAAGACAATAGGGAATTTAAAATACACTTAAAGAAATTTTTATTAAACGAACAGAAGGGAAGTATAAATGTTTAAACATACTTTATTTAAGAATTACTTATGTAGTATTTCTAATCATAAATTTAAATTATACCTTTAATGATAATTTACTGATTACTAAGTGTTTATTTAATGTATATCTAATATGTACCTGTTACTTTGTATTTATTACCATGTATATATATATATATATTTATAATACTTGTCTATATTCCTGTCACTTTTATGTGTATATATATATATATATATGTGTGTGTGTGTGTGTGTGTGTGTGTGTGTGTGTGTGTGTGTGTGTGTGTGTGTGTGTGTGTGTGTGTGTGTGTGTGTGTGTATGTATATGTAAATAATGATATACTTATCATTAACATTTTAGTTAAACGTAGGGACACTGCATACTACCGCCTACGGCACATCTCGCATGAGGTATAGAATAAGAATTTTAAAAGAAAATACTCGCTCGCATAAAATTGACCGTCGGAACTTCTTCGGGGCCGGCTGAAAATCAGCGCTGCAAGCTCGCGGCATATGCTGAGACGGTCCCTTCCACCACTTCATCATAGCACACCATTTTGTTTATAAGTCACTTGTTTTATTTTTAATTGTAATTTGTAATGTGTGTAGATGTAAGTGTTGGAATAAATGCCTTTATGTCTTTATGTCTTATGTCTTTGATTCGGTTCTAGGCCCGTTCCATGTACATGTATCATGGTCGCTCCAATGATTCATAGCGCCTCTTCTGATCACTCTGGAAGCGACGATTCTGGTTCAACCGTGTCGACCTTTCACTATATCGCCGAATCCGCTTCCACAAAGCAGCGATTCTCTGCTTCAGGTCGTCTATGCGCTCCGTCAGTTTTTGCGTTATATCCGGCTTTCCGGCAAACTGATGTTTGTCCCAGCAAACGCCATCCTGCCGGTGCGCACAATTCTCGGCCTATTATTGCCCTACCTGAACCTTATCAGTCTGCCGATGAGGGCCCTTACCTTTGCGATGCGGTCCTCAATCCTTCTTCTCCAGGCTGGGATGGCACTACTGTGTCTAGTAGCGCGTCCAGCCGTGGGAAGTATGGCGCTAATAATACGGCAAACTGCCAGTCCGGCGCCAAAAAGAATTGAGTCCGTCTCGCAAAGGTCCCGGCTGGCTTCCAAATAGGTCACCAGCATTGGGTTGAGAGCCCTCACAACAGCCCGATTCCGCTTGCTTAGGGGTATACGGGGAAGTCGCGGTCGATTATCGAGAGGCATACTGCGCGTTTCCCTAATCGCCTCTTCCAATATGCTCCTCGTTTGCTCTTGTTCCTAGGCGGCTATTCCATCGTCGCCTGAGTCAACCACAAGGGGATCTACGGCGGCATCTACGTGTGCGGGTTGCTCTGCAACTCGTAGAGCCGCATTGCCTGTCGTAGTATTTTCATTCGATGAAGGAATAGCCTCACGTCCTAGCCGTTCGAGTTCGGCGTCATCAAATATTTTTAAGCGTATGATGTACCGAACTTGGTCTGCCAGGTTTTGCTCGGTGACGGTAATAGACGACTCCAGCTCAGCAAATAGTCGATGCATCCTAGCCCGCTACGCAAAACCTCCAATTTCTTCCCCCTTCGCCCTAAAACACGCCCGCAATACGTTTATATTCATTTCCTTTGTCCAACGCATGCGGCGTACTCCAACAGGGGCGGGTGCCGCTTGCCAAGTCTGAGAGGACTCTGCCGACACAAATCCATCTGGTGGGGATGATAGATGCGAGGGGCTGCTAGGTGGTCGTGCAGCACTTCGCGCTCGGCTGGCGGCCTGCATGCTGTCGCGTCCAGCGCCAGCTGCAGACGCAGCCCGGCGACTCCCATGCAGCAGCCCTATACGCGGTCTATTTTTTTCCATCATCCATAAATTGGGCGTCAATTAACGGGAGATGCCCAGGACCGGCACTGTTTCATGATTTGGCCGTAAGCAGAAACGGGCCCAAATTAGCACCCTCAATTCTCAATACTGCCGAGGCACGGCGCTCACACCTCTTGGCAAGGCGCTGACTGACTATGCCGACGTAGCAGTTTTGTTACTGAACTGTTACGTCAGCGGGCGATGGGGTCGTCACATACTTACTCCTTATTATTATTATTATTATTAATAGTGGCGGCTGCACAATGGTTTCGGTGCAATAATGACTAGATAGTTGACAAAATGAAGGTAAGTAATATATCCCTTACAACGTAGTAAAGTGGTAAAGTTTCGGGTGTATAACCTCACCCTGTCTTTACCTTGCTGCAGTTAAATAAATTTTCGTACTCTAGTTCTGTGCTGATAATTAACTAGCCCAACTTTCGATGGAATCAAATGGAAGTCATCGTTGTCGGCAGTCTGCGTGCGAGATAATTCATAATGACTGCCCAAAACAGTACTAAGTCATGGCTCAGTATCGGTCTATAGTTCTTCAAAAGAACGAGACTGAATCAAAAACGGAATCGAAAAGTTTCCGAATGATTTTAAGTACTAGTTAACAACGTGCATTCAGAAGCTTTGCTGTAATTGAATCCTCAACCGAAGCCGAAGTCTTGCCGTTTTAAGAAACTGGAGAGCCATTCTAATCTCACTCGGACTAACGTCCGGGATATGAGTAGATGAGACTTACTCTTGGATCGTTACTCACACATGCATGTGGCTCCAACAGTGACATGTACAGTCACCTTTAATGTCCGTCCATCCATGGAAAATCCTAATCTCACTCAAAATTTCATGTGTCCCGGAAACGATGCTATGATATTCGATTTTCAAATTTGACAGTTGGCTTTTTTTGGCAGGCAGATCTCTGTCAACCTTGGTTCCGCTCAATCGTTTATCTTCGTCGAGACTTACGCAACTTCAATACGAGCTGTATTGACAAGTCTCGCTACATGCATTCGGAGATCAGTCTATTCAGCTGCCTGTATGATGTCATACGAGTACAATTTGAATTTTTTATAAAGAATAAGGGTGACACACAGTGAACCTGATAGTAAGTGACATTGTCTACCATAAATATCTACATTTATCCTCAATTAAGATTCAAAATGCAGATCCGTTTTCACCTCTGAGAACTAAGATGGAATGACTCGTTTAGAGTAAAAAGCGTCTCCGTTTTTCTACACTCACCATACGAATCATAACAACATTACGGTGCTATTTTACACTGGTATTCTGCGAGGGCGAAGTCCTTCCCCGGTCGAGCAGACCCATTAGTGCTACAACTGTAATATAGCTGCAGAGTGGCTCAGCCACGAAAAGCTCCTCTACCTTCTCGTCGGGATGTGCAGAGTTTAGTGCAAAAACTGTATGTTATAATTAGTTAAAGTAAAGTAAAGCCTTTATACTCGTACGTCCCACTACTAAGTACAGGCCTTCTCTCATTTTGAGGGGGATTTAGGGTAAGTAAATGTCCGCCGCGCTGACCCAATGCGTGTTGGCGAACTTTACATGTCTACGATTTTTTTTCTTATTTCTCAGAGATGCAAGTTTCCTTCACCGCCGAGCACGTGGTAAATTAGCACTTAAAATTGCAATTAACAATTTCATTGGTGCCGGCGGAGATCGAGCCCGGGTTTCCCGCATACTGTGAAATTTACAGCTAGTTCAAACCATCTGCTGCTACCACGCCACTTTGTATGACCTTTAGCGAATACAGTTTGGTGATTATGAGTAAAAATCAACCCTTGTCAACACACTTCCAATCTATGTTAATGAGAAACTTGTAGACGATAAATCCTACACCTCTTCTTGACCAATGATTATCCTCCCGTTGATAGAATATGTTGCTGGATAAAGGGTAGCCGTGTTCTTCTCCTCTCTTTTCATCTTAGATAAACCTAAAATGTCCCTACGCAGCTTGTCTATCTCTTCTTCCAGTTTCAGGATTTTCACGTCAGTTTTCAAGGTGCGGACGTAAAATTTTGCCAGCTTGAGTCGTCTAAGTTGCCAAATTAACCACCAGCGAAGATTGTTAGCTGTTCCTACCTCACTTTTACCAAGATCGCCACCGTATTGAGAAATAGCGGGGCCAAAAAAATGATTTCTAGTCGATGGCTTTTCGATACACTGTCTTAATACTGATACCAGTTTTTAGTGTCGACTATTTTTGATTTTGATTATTGTAATATATATATACGATTATTGTAACACAACGGTGGTAGAGCCACGCAGCAGTTTATGCTGTTGCACGTATGGGCCGGCTCGAGCCGGGTTGGTACCACGACCTCACAGAATACCGGCGTGAAGTAGAGGCTCTGCTTCTGCGTTTCGTCTGGTGAGTGCAGGTGGCCGGAGGCCCAATTCCCCCCCCCCCCATCAACATGGTAGCGGAATTACACGAAAGACTACCCCAGGAGGGTATCAGTACCCCTGGAGAATCCCTCGCTGAGTATCCACACCATGTTATTCTAATCCTGAGCGTGGGTGCTCAGGCTGCCCCACGTATTCTGGGGGGGGGGGGGGGGCAAAATTCCGCTCAGAAACATAACTGCTCGGGGCAAACTGAGCATCAATACCAAGGCCCGACCCCTGCCACGCTATCCGTGAATTTCTGCAACATCAGGGGACTTCACTCTAACCTAAACGCCGTCCACTACCATCTCGATACGGCGAAGCCGGCCTTGCTCTTTCTGACCGAGACGCAGGTTTCCTCTCCGGCTGATATTTCGAATCTCTCCTGCTCGGGTTACAAAATGGAGCACTCCTTTGTGCCTCGGGCTGGAGTTTTCGTGTATTTCAGAGAGGACATCTGTTCTCGACGCCTCGGCAGTCTTGAAGGTTCGGACCTGTCCATCCTTTGGCTACGCGTAGACAGCGACGACCATCCGCGCGTCTACATCCGGCATGGAGCACTCACACCGCGGGATGGTCGGCGGTGTTTTCCCCCCGTCATCAAGAGTCGAGTTGGACGCATAAAGGGAGCCTAAAAGGTCAGCTTTGTCTTTTGCGTCTTGGGCCAGTGAGTCGTCCTCCCTGTGCAGAGATGGTAGTGATCATCATCATTATCATCATCATTACAGCCTCTCATAAGTCCACTGCTGAACATAGGCCTCCCCCAAGGAATGCCACAAAGCACGGTCCTGAGCCACCTGCATCCATCGACTTCCTGCATGTCTTACCAGGTAGGTAGTGATGGCTTACAGAAATTCCCATGGACAGCCTTGGCGAGAGACCAGATTGCACGGGTTCCCGAAGGAAGGCGAACTAGTTTCTCGCCAATTCTGCCTATGTGCTCTGACTTTATTCTGAATAACTCTTTTGAAGGACCTGGAGGCGAAGTTATACTTCTGTTTTAGTGTGCTGGTGTTTACATCCCGAGTCGCCGAGGCCGCAGCCCAGGCTTGTTAACACTCCTGCTTACTGCGTAATGCAGTCTTACAGGAGCGACCAAACCAAGGCTGAGATCTGCCTCCGATGGGTACCACAGATGATGGAATAAATAGTTCCATTCCCTGTAGCACCACATCAGTGACAGAGTCAGCAACAGCGCTGGGATCATCCGGCGAGAAGCAAACCCCCATGGGTAGGATGCAAAGAAAGACCGCATTCCGTCCCAAGCCGCCGACATGGCGGAAACCTGCAGAACGCAACCGCGAAGGGAGCGTGAGTGGCACCACACTTTATTAGACAATGGTTCGAAGAGCCGAGAGGGGCATCGACGGAAACCTGATATCCGTCCGGATGAGAGGTCAGCAGAAGGTATAACAGGGAAGCTGTATGATCCTCAAGATCTGGAATCCGCGTAGGCGAACTAACCAGTTGTGTCAGACCATATGCCAAGGCAAAGTCATAAACAGATCTCTCCGCATGATCGGTTAAACGTGAACCGAGCCATTCGGCGTGGTGGGCGTTAAAATCGCCAAGGATCACGATCTCTGCGGATGGGACCAGTTGTAGCAAGGAATCTGTAGCCATTTGGACGTGGTCGATGAGTCGGTCTGTTTCAGCATCACCGCTATGGGACCTATAGAGGCACCCGTAGACGCGCGGATGGTCGTCGCTGTCTACGCGTAGCCAAAGGATGGACAGGTCCAAATCTTCAAGACTGCCGATGCGTTGAGAACAGATGTCCTCTCTGAAATACACGAAAACTCCAGCCCGAGGCACAAAGGAGTGCTCCATTTTGTAACCCGAGCAGGAGAGATTCGAAATATCAGCCGGAGAGGAAACCTGCGTCTCGGTCAGAAAGAGCAAGGCCGGCTTCGCCGTATCGAGATGGTAGTGGACGGCGTTTAGGTTAGAGTGAAGTCCCCTGATGTTGCAGAAATTCACGGATAGCGTGGCAGGGGTCGGGCCTTGGTATTGATGCTCAGTTTGCCCCGAGCAGTTATGTTTCTGAGCGGAATTTTGCCCCCCCCCCCCCCCCCAGAATACGTGGGGCAGCCTGAGCACCCACGCTCAGGATTAGAATAACATGGTGTGGATACTCAGCGAGGGATTCTCCAGGGGTACTGATACCCTCCTGGGGTAGTCTTTCGTGTAATTCCGCTACCATGTTGATGGGGGGGGGGGGAATTGGGCCTCCGGCCACCTGCACTCACCAGACGAAACGCAGAAGCAGAGCCTCTACTTCACGCCGGTATTCTGTGAGGTCGTGGTACCAACCCGGCTCGAGCCGGCCCATACGTGCAACAGCATAAACTGCTGCGTGGCTCTACCACCGTTGTGTTACAATAATCGTATATATATATTACAATAATCAAAATCAAAAATAGTCGACACTAAAAACTGGTATCAGTATTAAGACAGTGTATCGAAAAGCCATCGACTAGAAATCATTTTTTTGGCCCCGCTATTTCTCAATACGGTGGCGATCTTGGTAAAAGTGAGGTAGGAACAGCTAACAATCTTCGCTGGTGGTTAATTTGGCAACTTAGACGACTCAAGCTGGCAAAATTTTACGTCCGCACCTTGAAAACTGACGTGAAAATCCTGAAACTGGAAGAAGAGATAGACAAGCTGCGTAGGGACATTTTAGGTTTATCTAAGATGAAAAGAGAGGAGAAGAACACGGCTACCCTTTATCCAGCAACATATTCTATCAACGGGAGGATAATCATTGGTCAAGAAGAGGTGTAGGATTTATCGTCTACAAGTTTCTCATTAACATAGATTGGAAGTGTGTTGACAAGGGTTGATTTTTACTCATAATCACCAAACTGTATTCGCTAAAGGTCATACAAAGTGGCGTGGTAGCAGCAGATGGTTTGAACTAGCTGTAAATTTCACAGTATGCGGGAAACCCGGGCTCGATCTCCGCCGGCACCAATGAAATTGTTAATTGCAATTTTAAGTGCTAATTTACCACGTGCTCGGCGGTGAAGGAAACTTGCATCTCTGAGAAATAAGAAAAAAAATCGTAGACATGTAAAGTTCGCCAACACGCATTGGGTCAGCGCGGCGGACATTTACTTACCCTAAATCCCCCTCAAAATGAGAGAAGGCCTGTACTTAGTAGTGGGACGTACGAGTATAAAGGCTTTACTTTACTTTAACTAATTATAACATACAGTTTTTGCACTAAACTCTGCACATCCCGACGAGAAGGTAGAGGAGCTTTTCGTGGCTGAGCCACTCTGCAGCTATATTACAGTTGTAGCACTAATGGGTCTGCTCGACCGGGGAAGGACTTCGCCCTCGCAGAATACCAGTGTAAAATAGCACCGTAATGTTGTTATGATTCGTATGGTGAGTGTAGAAAAACGGAGACGCTTTTTACTCTAAACGAGTCATTCCATCTTAGTTCTCAGAGGTGAAAACGGATCTGCATTTTGAATCTTAATTGAGGATAAATGTAGATATTTATGGTAGACAATGTCACTTACTATCAGGTTCACTGTGTGTCACCCTTATTCTTTATAAAAAATTCAAATTGTACTCGTATGACATCATACAGGCAGCTGAATAGACTGATCTCCGAATGCATGTAGCGAGACTTGTCAATACAGCTCGTATTGAAGTTGCGTAAGTCTCGACGAAGATAAACGATTGAGCGGAACCAAGGTTGACAGAGATCTGCCTGCCAAAAAAAGCCAACTGTCAAATTTGAAAATCGAATATCATAGCATCGTTTCCGGGACACATGAAATTTTGAGTGAGATTAGGATTTTCCATGGATGGACGGACATTAAAGGTGACTGTACATGTCACTGTTGGAGCCACATGCATGTGTGAGTAACGATCCAAGAGTAAGTCTCATCTACTCATATCCCGGACGTTAGTCCGAGTGAGATTAGAATGGCTCTCCAGTTTCTTAAAACGGCAAGACTTCGGCTTCGGTTGAGGATTCAATTACAGCAAAGCTTCTGAATGCACGTTGTTAACTAGTACTTAAAATCATTCGGAAACTTTTCGATTCCGTTTTTGATTCAGTCTCGTTCTTTTGAAGAACTATAGACCGATACTGAGCCATGACTTAGTACTGTTTTGGGCAGTCATTATGAATTATCTCGCACGCAGACTGCCGACAACGATGACTTCCATTTGATTCCATCGAAAGTTGGGCTAGTTAATTATCAGCACAGAACTAGAGTACGAAAATTTATTTAACTGCAGCAAGGTAAAGACAGGGTGAGGTTATACACCCGAAACTTTACCACTTTACTACGTTGTAAGGGATATATTACTTACCTTCATTTTGTCAACTATCTAGTCATTATTGCACCGAAACCATTGTGCAGCCGCCACTATTAATAATAATAATAATAATAAGGAGTAAGTATGTGACGACCCCATCGCCCGCTGACGTAACAGTTCAGTAACAAAACTGCTACGTCGGCATAGTCAGTCAGCGCCTTGCCAAGAGGTGTGAGCGCCGTGCCTCGGCAGTATTGAGAATTGAGGGTGCTAATTTGGGCCCGTTTCTGCTTACGGCCAAATCATGAAACAGTGCCGGTCCTGGGCATCTCCCGTTAATTGACGCCCAATTTATGGATGATGGAAAAAAATAGACCGCGTATAGGGCTGCTGCATGGGAGTCGCCGGGCTGCGTCTGCAGCTGGCGCTGGACGCGACAGCATGCAGGCCGCCAGCCGAGCGCGAAGTGCTGCACGACCACCTAGCAGCCCCTCGCATCTATCATCCCCACCAGATGGATTTGTGTCGGCAGAGTCCTCTCAGACTTGGCAAGCGGCACCCGCCCCTGTTGGAGTACGCCGCATGCGTTGGACAAAGGAAATGAATATAAACGTATTGCGGGCGTGTTTTAGGGCGAAGGGGGAAGAAATTGGAGGTTTTGCGTAGCGGGCTAGGATGCATCGACTATTTGCTGAGCTGGAGTCGTCTATTACCGTCACCGAGCAAAACCTGGCAGACCAAGTTCGGTACATCATACGCTTAAAAATATTTGATGACGCCGAACTCGAACGGCTAGGACGTGAGGCTATTCCTTCATCGAATGAAAATACTACGACAGGCAATGCGGCTCTACGAGTTGCAGAGCAACCCGCACACGTAGATGCCGCCGTAGATCCCCTTGTGGTTGACTCAGGCGACGATGGAATAGCCGCCTAGGAACAAGAGCAAACGAGGAGCATATTGGAAGAGGCGATTAGGGAAACGCGCAGTATGCCTCTCGATAATCGACCGCGACTTCCCCGTATACCCCTAAGCAAGCGGAATCGGGCTGTTGTGAGGGCTCTCAACCCAATGCTGGTGACCTATTTGGAAGCCAGCCGGGACCTTTGCGAGACGGACTCAATTCTTTTTGGCGCCGGACTGGCAGTTTGCCGTATTATTAGCGCCATACTTCCCACGGCTGGACGCGCTACTAGACACAGTAGTGCCATCCCAGCCTGGAGAAGAAGGATTGAGGACCGCATCGCAAAGGTAAGGGCCCTCATCGGCAGACTGATAAGGTTCAGGTAGGGCAATAATAGGCCGAGAATTGTGCGCACCGGCAGGATGGCGTTTGCTGGGACAAACATCAGTTTGCCGGAAAGCCGGATATAACGCAAAAACTGACGGAGCGCATAGACGACCTGAAGCAGAGAATCGCTGCTTTGTGGAAGCGGATTCGGCGATATAGTGAAAGGTCGACACGGTTGAACCAGAATCGTCGCTTCCAGAGTGATCAGAAGAGGCGCTATGAATCATTGGAGCGACCATGATACATGTACATGGAACGGGCCTAGAACCGAATCAAAGACATAAGACATAAAGACATAAAGGCATTTATTCCAACACTTACATCTACACACATTACAAATTACAATTAAAAATAAAACAAGTGACTTATAAACAAAATGGTGTGCTATGATGAAGTGGTGGAAGGGACCGTCTCAGCATATGCCGCGAGCTTGCAGCGCTGATTTTCAGCCGGCCCCGAAGAAGTTCCGACGGTCAATTTTATGCGAGCGAGTATTTTCTTTTAAAATTCTTATTCTATACCTCATGCGAGATGTGCCGTAGGCGGTAGTATGCAGTGTCCCTACGTTTAACTAAAATGTTAATGATAAGTATATCATTATTTACATATACATACACACACACACACACACACACACACACACACACACACACACACACACACACACACACACACACACACACACACACACATATATATATATATATATACACATAAAAGTGACAGGAATATAGACAAGTATTATAAATATATATATATATATACATGGTAATAAATACAAAGTAACAGGTACATATTAGATATACATTAAATAAACACTTAGTAATCAGTAAATTATCATTAAAGGTATAATTTAAATTTATGATTAGAAATACTACATAAGTAATTCTTAAATAAAGTATGTTTAAACATTTATACTTCCCTTCTGTTCGTTTAATAAAAATTTCTTTAAGTGTATTTTAAATTCCCTATTGTCTTTAGATTACGTGGTGGTGGAGGTATATTATTCCATATATCAGTGTTTTCTCAATTTGCACAATAAAATAAAGTGCATTTATAGTGTAACTAAAAATACAAATAATTATATAAAAATACGTTGACGCAGCACTATATAAAAATAAACGTAATAAAAAACATATCAAATACAGTACACTCGCCGCTAGTGACTCGCAAAAAGACTGAGAATTTATATAGCCACAATAATTAATCCTATGAAACACACAAGCACACAATAGACGAAAGCACTTTTTAGACAAATTAAAGTCTATTGATCTATTACTATAAAAGAAGACAAATATACATAATTTTGCAAATAAGAGGCTATTTGAGTTACAAAATAAAACTTTTAAGATATAGCGTGTAACACAAAAAATGTATATAGTCTTGTAGTAAGAGTTTGTTCTCCATATTAAAACTTTTATAAGAAGCATTAATATTTTTACCCAAGTAATCAAATACTCACTATTATTAAGACAATAAAGATAGTATATAATTCCGATATTATAAAGTATATTATAAACCTTTAACTTAAAATTAGCAAAAAGGCTGAGGTGTATTAATCTATTACTATAAAATAAGACGTGTATATAGAATATGGTCGGTAAGAAACTATATAGGTTATTAAAATATAAATTTAACTTAAATGTGGCATAACATACAGAGTCTTTAATGTTATAATACAAGTATGTTACCCATAATATTAACATATTTAAATGAAAAATCAATATCTCTCCAAAACCAATCAAACATTCACTATTATTTAAACAACAAAGGTAACAAAATAAAATCTCAATAGTATAAAGTAAATAAACCTTTAACTTAAAAATAGCAAATAGTCTAAAGTGTATTGACCTATAACTACAAAATAAGGCGTGTATAAAGAATGTGATCGGTAAGAAGTTACATAGGTTATTAAAAAATAGGTTTAATTTAAATGTGGCATAACATACGGAGTCTGTAAAATTATAATACAAGTATGTTCGCCATGATATTAACATATTTAAAGGAAAAATCATTATATTTCCTAAATCAATCAAACATTCACTAATATTTAAACAATAAAGGTAATAATATAAAATATCAATAGTATGAAGTATATAAACCTTCAACTTATAATCATCAAACAGTCTCAAGTGTATTGCCCTATAACTACAAAATAAGGCGTGTATAAAGGATATGGTTGGTAAGAAGCTATGTAATATGTTATTAAACAATAAATTTAAGTTAAATGTGACATAACATACTGTATCCATAAAGTCATAGTTTGTTAGCCATAATAATAACATAATTAAAAGCAAAATTATTATCTTTCCAAAACCAATCAAACACTCACGATTACTAAAATAACAAAGGTAGCACATAAACAGTTTTCTATAAACACCCAAATCAGAGTTAGCAGAAAACACGACTTATGTCTGTATCGGATCGGATGCGTGTTACGGGCTTTCCGTCTTCTTTCCTTACGAATATTTGACCACCTTTTGTCCATGTGTAGCGCCAACTTGCCTTTTTTGCTGCTTCTCGTGTCTTTCCAAACAATTTCCTATTGACGGGAGTAAGCCTCTCATTAATATAAATCCGACAAGGATCTCCGGGCAACCCCAATGAATCACTCGTTATGTACACGCGCACAACGTAGGAACTCGTCCCGAACCGCACGCCGACTCATCCGCACCACAATCTTGCGGGGTCCAGTAGACATGAGTTTTTGAGCACTATTGTTATTATTATAAAATGCACGCAAGATACCAGCACGTTCGGCATGAACTATCTCGCGGTGATCAATGTCGAGACCTATCTTTTTAGCGCATGACATCACGGTATTGATAGGGTTTTCACCTTTTTGCTCCGGTAATCCCGATATCTCCAGATCATTGGCTAGGAGGTCCTGATCTCTCTCATTAAGTTGGACCCTAAGTTCACTAATTGTGTCCTCTAGTATTTTAGTGTCGCACTTAATCAGACGATCTTCATATAGTTTTTCCAAATTGGTGACTCTGCAATCCATTTCCTCCAGGTTTTTATTACACGCAAGAACTGTATCCTTAAGCATAGTTATATTGTCCCTATCTTCCTTCAGCTCATTCCTCATAGCACTAAGCTCATTTCGAAAAAGACGAATTTCTAATCCTATATCGATATCTTTATGGGTAGGACTACAGTCACCAACTTCTTGGCACTTAACCGGTGTGTTGGAATGGTCTCCAGTGCGAGGTACCTTATTTTTACAAGCAGGGCACATCCACGAAGCTGTTATCTTCGTTTTCTCAGAGAGGTTCAGACAGCCTCGATGATAGGCTACATCACATTTGCCACAGGTAATACCATCTGTCGCCGGTAGGTAGCGACCACAGGCTCCACACTTGACCATGGTGAGTTGATTGAGATAGACTTATTTATATCACGTTTATTTATTTATGTGCTTAACAGTGGCTTATGTACTACTAGTAGCCGAAAGAGGGCAATGAACACAACGCCATTGATCACCACTATTGACCAGATTTATGGTTTACACAACACCCAATTATTGACTATTTTTATAGTTATTATAAATAAATTAGAATTAAACTTTAAAAGTTCACTGTAACGGTAATTATTGCAAAAACAAGTAAAATTAACGTTTGTTAGCAAATTAACATGTAACACGATCAGAGTAGTGTTAACATTTAGTAATTATAACGGGGTAGATCGATATTGATGATAGGATTATTTTAGCACTTTTAATGTTATTTATTTTGATTTCGCTTTAATAATGTTCGAATCTTCTACACACTCACTTTTAAGACTTTAAAGGTTAGATAATTATTTTAAATTAAGCAAATTAGAGCACTACACTGATAACAACATTACTCGCTCGACGGTAGGTAGACGGACGGAATCAGGCCGATACTATCGCATTCTGGCGAGGCCTGTGGTCAGAGCCCGTAAACCACAGTGAGGGCCCTTAGACGGAAGTTGTGGCGAGTCAGTGAGCGAATGTTACGCCCATGGACCCCGTCATCATAACGCCGGATGACGTAGCTGAGGCGGTGGGTAGGGCCCTGAACTGGAAAAGTCCGGGACTCGACGAACTGCATCACTACTGGCTGAAGGGATTCGTGGTGTGTCACGCTGTGCTCGCCCGACAGTTTTAAGAGGCTCTCGACGAAAAGTCGCTCCCGAGGCTCTTCACTACTGGGATCACTTATTTGGTTCCTAAAGACCGGGATGCCACATACCCGAGCAAATGCCGCCCCACAACGTACCATATACAAGACACTAACATCCATTTTGAGCGCGAGAATCACTCGTCACCTGAACTCAAATCAGGTGATGTCGCGGGCTTAGAATAGATGTCGGGGCGGTAGTCGTGGAACCAAGGAACCACTTCTCATTGACACGGCCATTGGCAAGGTAGTTAAACGCAACCGTCGGAACCTCTCCGCCGCCTGGATAGACTACAAAAATGCATTCGACTCGGTGCCTCATACATGGCTTAAGAGGGTTCTCGAGCTGTATAAGGTTAACTGTACAGTTCGAGACTTCCTCGGGCAGTGTATGGGGCAATGCAGTACGATCCTTTGTCATTTAGAAGAGCGGATGAACGCTGTGGAGAACCACATAAGGATAAGGAGCGGTATCTTCCAGGGTGATTGTTTGAGTACAATCTGGTTCTGCCACTCTCTGAACCCTCTGAGTACCTTACTAGGGGTACCGAGAGAAGATTTCAGCTTCGGAAAGGAGGTACAAAAGTGACCCACCTTTTCTATATGGATGATCTCAAATTATTCGCCTACAGTCGCTGTCATATTATGGAATTGCTTAACATCACTTGCGATTTTAGCAATTCTATTAGAATGGAGCTGGGGACGAATAAGTGTGCGGTCCTCTATGCCGAAAGGGATATGGTTGCTAACTCTGAGGGCTAGACTTGTCTATGCTCATCAACATAAAAACCCTTTCCGAGACTGAAACATACCGATACCTGGGTATGTCACAGAACATAGGTATCGATGGGGCGGACATAAGGCAGTCAGTTTGCAATGTGTTTTATGCACGCTTGACAAAAGTGCTTAACAGTCTTTTGTCGGGCGTTAATATGATACACGCATATAACGGTTGGATCATGCCTCATCTCATATATTTGGCATACTCAGGTGGACTCAGACCGAACTAAACGCTCTGAATAGTAAAGTCCGCACTATTACGACGTCCCGCAGGATGCATCATCCGAGATCGTCAGTAATGAGGCTGTAATTGCCGCGGAAGCATGGTGGTCACGGCTTTTTAAGCGCGCTTACCATGCATAATCGCGAAATGTGCAGCCTCCGGAATTACTTTCTGACGAAAGCGGATGATCCATTCTATAGGGACGTTATTTCTTTGATGAAGGACTTACCTCTCTATCCTTAGCCAACAAGCAATGGAAAGACCCGGCAGTACAGAGAATTTCTGACCAAGAGACCGTATGGAAGGAGAAGGAGCTCCACGGGAGGTTCTACAAGGTCCTAGATGAGCCTTTCGTGAACACAGTTGCCTCCCTCCACTGGCTAAGTTTTGGTGACCTCTTCGGAGAACCCGAGGGTTTTGTCTGTGCAACACATGAACGGGTTATTAAGACCAACAACTATCGGAAATACATCCTAAGGGATGGCACCGTCGACATTTGTCGAGCTTGTCGCCATCCCGGGGAATCACTTAGGCATGTCATCTCCAGCTGTTCGGCGCTTTCTAACTCTGAGTACTTGCATAGGCACAACCTAGTAGCCAGGATTCTACACCAGGAGCTCGCTCTGAAATACGGTCTCGTGGATCGGAAACTGCCTTATTATAAGTACATGTCTGAAGCCGTGCTCGAAAATGAACGCGCCAGGCTCTACTGGGACCAGGCCATCATCACTGACAGGGCCATTCTTGCGAATAAGCCGGATATTGTGCTGATGGGCCGGGCGCAGTCAATGATATTTTTGGTCGACATTACTATTTCTTATGACTAGAACCTCGTGAAACCTGGAACAGATAAACGAACAAAATATCTGGACCTGGCTCACGAGGTGACCGACATGTGGGGTGGACTGCTGGCCGATATTATACCTGTAGTCATTACTGCGAAAGAATTAATCCCAGCCAGCCTCTCGGGTCATCTGAGGTGGCTGGGACTCCGTGACGGACCGCTCCAAGTTCAAATGCAGAAGGCGATGCTCCTCGATACCGCCCGCATCGTCCGCCGGTTTATTTTCCTTTCCCCCTATATGTTGGCCGTTTGGTCTCCCCTGCCGAGGGCTTCCATCTGGTTGGGTGTTTATTTATTTATGTATATTAATATATACATAAATATATAAACGTATTTATTTTATTTTGTTGATATATATGTATGTTTATCATTTTCATTTACAATTATATATTTATATCTACAGCCCAACCAGATGAGTAAACTTTATAGATAACCCACATAATAATTATATAGATGCCCCAAATAATAATAATAATACATTTATTTCTGACCAATTATCCATATTTATTAAAAATTATAATCTAAATGCCTATAACATTAAAGAAAATATATAATATATAGATGCCCCAGATAATAATAAATCATTTATTCTGGACCAAACCTTTAGTACATTTTTCACACCCACCAAACTGCGTAACAGTTTGTCGGCGGGATTAGCGCTTGTCTTTATACATTTGGTTCAAATACGTAAGTATACAATTTAATGAAAATAAAACAGTGTAAATAATAGCAAGTATTGTGGCAACGCGAGCCGCCTGCACACCCCGGTCAGCGGACCGCGCTGACACAATTATTTTGTTATTACTAACATTTAGATAGATAACTCTTTCTTGCATTTATACAAAGTGCTTACAATTACGGAAAATTTAAGAACTACAAACGGTGGTCATATCGCTTTAAGCGATTTCTACCTGACAACAACATCATAACAATGTTTAAATCTTTAAAATAAGGTCTAATATACGTAATTGTCAATAGTTACATTAAAACAACAACAAATTAGATAGTATTTTCAGTTCTTGCGACTAGCGACAATGGGGTCGCTCCATTACAACTTCTGTGTGTTAAAGCGTTCCCGTAGAACTTCATGGCGTTAAAATAAAATATCGCAATAGAATATTTTATATTTACTCGAATTTTCCTACTTTTTCAGATCGTAAAGCAACGTAAGAAGTATCATTCAACTCCAACTACCACCTCAGGTTTGTTAAACACCAAAAAGTACATTATTTTGTTTAGATTTTTATTTATTTTTTAAATATAATTCGTCTTACAGGTAAACAAATGAAATCATTGAGTGATCTGATATTTGATCTGGAAGGTTCGGACGGCGAAAGTGTTTTCTCAAGTCAGGACGTAAAAGATCACGTTAATACCTTGATTGTATCAGGCTATGACACTATTGCAACAAAC
Source organism: Parnassius mnemosyne (assembly GCA_963668995.1). Classification (NCBI taxonomy): domain Eukaryota; kingdom Metazoa; phylum Arthropoda; class Insecta; order Lepidoptera; family Papilionidae; genus Parnassius; species Parnassius mnemosyne. The sequence continues at coordinate 3,522,336 of CAVLGL010000001.1, read as the reverse complement.
CTTGTAACTACACTTCTCTTAATCGGCTCATATAAAGAAGTTCAAGACAAAATCTGTAATGAGTAAGTATAGTTCAGATAATTAAAAGTTTAAAGTTTAGGTCATTAAATTCATAAATACATCAAATACGAAAGTATAAGCTAATGACTCTTGTCCCTAAAACACGTCACATAATACGAAATCTTAACTATACCAATTACCTTTGTAGTCTCTTTTCTCTTTTATAAGCTCTAGTTTCTTCTTTCCTTTAAAATAAAAGCAAAAATAATTAAGTAGTTCATATACAAATTAAATACACTGTGTAACGTCAGTCTCACCTCAATGCCATATCACTTCACAGTCCTTAAACCGAAATTCAAATTTAATACGGTTGTATTATCTGGGCTCACGCTGCGTGGACGTATTTACATCGGTAGAGCCAATGCCTTCCCGATTCATAAAGTGCTTTGGTGTGCAGAACAGTTCTAAGACTATTTCTCGATTGAGAATAGTGAGTGTGGTGCATCATAGTGACCGTCAGGTTGCACCACCCCGCCATATCTGGGGCACGGCAGTGCCCCCGCCAAGTCTAGCAAAAAAGAGGCACGGCCATACCATTTTTTTCTCGAAGCAGTACAGGTAATTTTCGACCGCCTATTACTTCTTTGTGGAAGCCTGCATTTAGGAACCAAGCAGGCATTGCATAAACACGGTATATTTTAAATTTTATTCATTTTGAACCAGTAGTTTAAGAATTATAACTAGTCAAAGTTTCTTAATTTTGTCACTCGCTGACTGACCGATCATCAAAATTCTAAGGCCCTTCTAGCAGATATAGAAGATTCAAATTTAGAATAAAATTTGTGTTTATTGTACCTAGTCAGGTCATAAATTCTGTCACATGTTTAATATAAAATAATTGAAACTAGTTTATTCATTATGTAACCGTTTATATACCAAAATGAACTTAACAAAACATAGATTCTTATGACACTAAAGTTTATTCAAAATGACCTCCGTGATTTTGAATAAAGGCCTTCAATCTGAGCGGCCAGTCGTCTATCGCAGCACGAACGAGGTCCATGTCAATATCGGCGGCTGCCTTAATCAAGGATGTCTTGAGTGACTCCAAATTAGGATGAGACTTTGAGCACGCCTTTTCCTCCAAGTGTTGCCATATCTTGTAATCTAACGGATTCAAATCTGGACTGGAGGAGGGCCAGTCTTCGTGCCGGATGAAGTCGATTTTACGCGCCGCCAGCCAGTCTTGTGTGCTTTTCGCTCTATGAGCTGGCGCCGAATCTTGTTGCCCAGTGCCTGTTATTGAACATGGTATGGGAAACAGGTTCCACAAGGTTCGTCAGGACTTTTGATACACAACTGCATTCGTTTTTACACCTTTCTCACAAAAATGTACCTCTGTTAAGCCCCAATAAGAAACTCCCAACCATACCATGAGCGAGGATGGAAAATGACCTGGTTGGATACGCGGAATACGGTTGCTCGCTTCTTCACTACTGTGTGCGTACACCTTATCATTTTGTTTGTTGTAGCTCTCTTCTACGGTAAAAATTTTTTCATCCGAAAAAAGAATTTCCCGATATTTTTTCCCGCGTACCGCTTCAACAAAGCGCGGCATCTCTTCAGTCTCAGGTCCATTAGACAAGCATTCAAACGATGTCCTGTTTTTCTTCGATATGCCCGAAGCCCTAAGTCTTCATTTAACACCCTTTTCACCGTGTTTCTGCTTAACCCCATCTGAAGGGCCAACAGTTTCTGCTTTCGTTTGGGATTTCTTTGAATTCGCGCCTTCACAGTTTTTATCACTGCTGGAGTCCTAACAGACCACTTCTTGACCTGTCATCTACACTAGAGTCTACATTGTATCGTTTGATGATACGATAAACGAATATTTTGGTTATATTAAAACTTTTCAGTATGTCAAAAATTTGATTTGGCGCGTAACCGCAACGATGCAACGCAATAACTGCAACACGGTCTTCTTCAAGCGTCCACTCCATATTTAAAAATGAGTAAAATTCTAAAAAGTAAACAGTTTTATTTTCATGAACAATTCGAAATTCGAATTCGGTAAACTTTTTTGTGGCCAGCATTCTAAAAGAAAAGTTTTTACTGTGTGACAATACCACAGATTAGTTAATAGTTTACTAAAACAATACTTATGACCTGACTAGGTAAATGAAGGAAAAACTAAAATATTTTGCAATTTTTGTCCAGTTTTCTAGATAAATCAACTGCCTAATTAACTTTGTAATCCCATATAAATATATTAGTTTACAAAGTTATATTTGTAGTGAATAAATCAATGTACCTGTATATGAATGGAATAATAGTTGTGGATAGGTATAACTATCCACAACCTAGATATAACTATCTACAAAAAGAAATGAGATGCCGTCAAAATCATAACTTGTAAAAAAAAACAAGTCTCGCAACTCAGTTCTTCTATCGTAAAAAGTTGTGAGATCCATGTTTTTTTCTTTTTATAGAATTAGGTTGACAAACGAGCACACAGTGCACCTGATGGTAAGTAGTTGATGTGGCCCATAGACATCTACATCTATCCTCGATTACGATTCAAAATGCAGATGCGTTGTCAGCCGTGAGAACTAAGATGGATGCCTCGTTTCCAGTAAAAAGGGGTTCGGTTCTCTACACTCACCATACGAAACACAGCAGCATTAAACTGCTATTTGACGCTGGTATTCTGTGAGAGCGTGATCCTTTCCCGGTCGAGCCGACCCATTTGTGCTACAAGTATACTATTAATCTAAATTGTAAAGAGTCCCTTAGAGAAAAATTTAAAGAAATAAACATATTAACTTTGGCATCGCAATATATTTATGAAAATGTAATGTATGTACGTAAAAACATAAATAGCTTTAATAAGAATAAGGATGTTCATACCTTAAACACTAGGAACGAACATAAGCTTGTAATGCCAGTTACTAGACTCCACAGAATCAGTAACTCATTTATGGGGCAATTTATACGCTTTTACAACAAAATTCCAGAACATATTCAAAGTTTGTCAATAAACAAGTTTAAAAGTTTTATTAAAGAAAAACTGTACAAAAAGGGTTATTATAATATCAAGGAATACATGAATGAAAATAACCCCTGGGAATAAGGTGATCGCCACCATGCTGGTTCTATGAAAATTCATTTAAAATTGTATAAACAAAATTATTGTTAAGTGAAATTATGTTTAAAAAAAAAGTCCCGCTGGGTTTCTTGCTGGTTCTTCCCAGGACAGAGGTATTTTCCGAACAAGTGGTAAATAAAATAATGACGTTCAATAAGTATTATGTAATAATCCATATTGAATAAAAATCATTCTATTCTATTCTATTCTAATATAGCTGCAGCATGGCTCTACCACGTGCAATTCGTAGTAGTGCGTACCACGTAATACCAAGTTGGTTAATTTATTCAGTCCCTACTTAAGGGTCCTTCTGTCTTAAGTTATTACGTAATTAGCTAACATAACAACATCTTACAGTGACCGTATCAATATAAAATATTTTTATGTTTTAAATAAATAGTTTGACTTGGCAATCGCACTAAACTTAATTAATAATATACTTGTGAGATACATTGTGTTTTCAAACCATTACTTTGAATTTTTGAAAATTGCATGAAAATGAATTGCGTAGTTTAAAACATCTAAGCGTACAGACGGCGGGAAGCGACTTTGTTTTATTCTATGTACAGATAAAAATCACAAGCCTATGGTTTGCCCAATTCATTTCTCGGTTAGTGTATTTGTTCTTCAGTTTGTCTGATTAACTAACTGATTGTTTTTATCCAGATTTGTGTCTTTATAGATCTTCGCGACAGTTAAAATAAAAATAAGTCACCATCACTTATCATAACAAAAGTAGTAATTCCACACAATTGAAGCTAGTAAATAAAAATCCATTTAAGTTTTAAATATATGTTGTTCGCAACTTAGAAATTATTTGTTTTATTACTAGTTTTTGTATACAATTTATGTTATATTTTTTTAGTTTCTTATAGTTTTATCTCTTTATTTGATATATTTTATGAGTGAAAAAGTAGTATAAAGTTTTTATTTTTATAAAGGCTTGAAGAAGTATTTGTGCAGTCCGATAGGGATGTTGAAAAGCAAGACTTACCTCGTCTTACTTACTTGGAGGCAGTTATAAAGGAATCTATGAGGCTATACCCACTTGGTCCTGTGTTATCCCGACGTCTTGACAAGGACCTAAAACTAAGTAGGTCTAAAATTTATACATTATATTTAACTCTTACGAACGTACTTTCTGAACAAAAAACTATTTACTTAAAATAATTAAAAGTTAAAAAGTTAAAGTTACAGCCTATATTCATCGCACTGCTGGGCACAGGCCTCCTCTAATTTCTGAGTGGGTTTAAGGGCAAGGAATTGTCCGTCGCGCTGCTCCAATGGGTGATGGCGAAGTTCACATGTTTTCGAAAAAAAATTACTTATTTCTCATTTATGCAGGTTTCCTTGCGATGTTTCCCGTCTGATGTTAAGGGGAGCTTCCAGTTGCTGAACTCTCACAATTCGACATATGTAAACAATACCAAATATTTTATTCTTCGAATCTTTCACAATCAACAATAAGTTATAAAGTAAATTATTAGTCACATGTGATATGTGATGATGATAATGATCAGAAGAATAAGATATAAATAGGTTCGTTTGTTTTCTTACAGGAAATTATACTTTATATTCTGGAAAAAATTGTTTCTTATCCGTCTATAGTGCACACCGACATCCTGTGTGGGGTCAAGATGCGAATGATTTTAAGCCGGAGAGGTGGCTGAACCCCGAAACATTGCCAAAGAATCCAAATTATTTTTTACCTTTTAGCCTGGGAAGAAGAAATTGTATAGGTATAAATACTAAAACATTATTTTTAAAACTAAATATTTTTATAACGAGTGTTAGATTTATGCGCATGTTTCCGAATGGAGGAGTAGTATTATTCGTTAGTTGATTAATTGTGTTTGCCACAAGTTTTTTGTAATAAATTTTTTTTTTCAGGTAAAACTTACGCAATGATGTGGTTGAAGACAGTTATTTCACATTTATTGCGTAAATATCTAATTACTGGAGATCACAAAAAACTTGTGCTTAAGTTCGATTTCCTGCTAAAACCCTTTTCGGGTCATTACATCGCTATTGAAAGAAGAAACTAAACTAAGAATTTGAAACCTCTATCTCTCAATCTAGCGGAATACGTTAGTTAAAATATAATAAGTTTCTCTGTGCAAACGCTACCTTGTTTTATCACATTATGCTAGTTAAATACACTTAGTTTGTATGGATGCAAAGATTATAAGTTTAACAGTTATATTATGTTTGCAATAAATAATGTATAAATAACCATCCTAGAGTTGTTTTATGCATTAGACCATACCATACAAGATCTGCGAAATAATCAATACCGATTTCGTGGTGCATAGTATTTGTTAGCAGCAGAATTTCGTCAAACATTGCAAGTTGTTTTATGTTCAACGCCAGCTGATGAACTTGATGCATGTTTAATGTCCTCCATTTTGTTAAAACACGTTAAAGTAGTAAAAAATTTAAGCTAGAATATGCGAACAACTTATTGACATTGGTAATATCAAATTCCCTTTAGACGTTTTGACTGGCTGCGCTACCTTTCCGAGTAAGGTGATAATAATACTCAATCAAAAACTGAACTAATTTAAAAGATATTCCTGTTGTTCCAAATTACAGAGATCATATTTGGTTAAAGAAAGAGGAAGTAGGAAGTAGGAATATTGGAAGCTAAAGCATGGATGAAAATTAATTAAACTTAAAAATTGAACATGAAATTGCTAGTGAATTGAGGACATACAGATCAGTCGATTCCGCAACTAACAAATATGATTTCGTCAACGTTTGAATTAATTTTAAGAAATAAAAATGAAATTACCGGTGAATTGAGGACATACTGGTAATTAATTAAGTAGTTATTTATGTCAAGTATTATACATATAAAACATTAATGAAACGTGTAATTAGATAATTTGCGTAGTGTGTACAGTGCATAGATTTATTTTATAGCTATATTTATTCAGCTATACATCGAGATATTCACAAAACATAAATTTGTATTTAAAAATACAACCTTCCCCTAGTATAAATGGCATACCGCGTGGTAAATTTTGAAGACCTGTGTTTTACTATCTTAAATTTCAAATTCGAATTTATATTCTTGCGTCTGTTTAATTATCTATTCGTTCCGCTCTATCTAATTAATCGTTAATCTTTTACCTTTAAATTTTTATAAGCTAATAATTATTTGACGTCTGTATTATAATTAAAGATAAATAATTATCCATTTGTTACCTTGGACTTTGGTATTTAATTAAATATAATATGAAGAATGGTTTCTCTATATAGACTAAGACTAAGACATTCTTAATTTTTTTGCAAGTTTTTTTTTACACAACTTAAAATAATATAAATATAACGTTTTAAATTTTATTTTTGTTGTCGTTTTCGAAAATAAAAACATCTTTTCTGAATTAAAGATTTATGTCTTATGTAATCAAAAGTTTTTGTATTTATATCCATAAAAGATCTGAAATATAATCAGTAACTTTGTCGATGTGGTAATTGACGTGTAACGCTGCTGGAAGTGACCCCTGAAAGACTTGCAATCGGACACCGCAAACTGTTAATTTTGAACATATGTGTTATATTTTTAAGTTTCTTATGATTTTATCTCTTTATTTAATACATTTCAAGACTGAAAAGTAACTCCAAAATTGTATTTATATTAACACATTCACTATCCGATTTACAGACACAATAGTAAGACAATAGCAATGCATTATATTATGTAATGCACGGGACAGTGAATGTGTTAAGGCTGGAAGAAGTACTTGGGCAGTCTGACAGGGATGCTGAAAAGCAAAACTTACTTCATCTTATTTACTTAGAGGCAGCTTTAAAGGAATCTTTCAGCCTATACCTATTTGGTCCTATGATATTCTGACTTATTGACAAGGACTTAACACTAAGTAGGTCTTAAATTTATACGTAAAATTTATCTTTTATGAACGTACTCCCTTAAACACAAAATACATATAGGAAATAATTATTATAACAATTCTAAAAGACTAGAAATCATTATAAAAGTATATTAACTGCTTACGAGCTCCTCGCTACACTTTAACTACCTCTTAACTATTGAGAGGGTTTTGGAGGAAACAGCTTTGACTGTCATCACATGCCATCGAAATATGTTGGTTTAACAGATATGCAGGTTACTTTGCGATATCTTACTGCACTACCAAGCATCCGATAGATGCACTCTTGAAACTGATATTAACAATATCAACTTTACTGGCGGGGTTGCAGCTCAGTTACTAAGAAATTTAAGGCAAACATCTGTGGCGGCGCTTTCGTTGCGCCACAAGGGTAAATACATCGAAGCCTTAATCACACCATCAAAGTTTCGAACTAAAAAGCAGTATATATGCCACTCCCCGGGCGGAACACCTTGCCTACGACTCCGACATGGAGCACTCCGGCGCAGCTGCGCCAGAAAACTTGGGATCAAACGTGACCAAGCCGGCCTGCGGCGCTGGAAGTGGCGCTGCAAAATGGCGAATAAGGCCACGTGTGATCGCATATTCTGCATCATGGCCGACAAAATGATAGACTTCTCAAAAGCCAAACCCTCCGTATTGGGCATCGTCGTCTCGGCCAACACCGGCGAGGATTTCCAGCTCTTACGAGCCTCCCATATCATACGTACTCCCTGGAGGAGGACAATCGTCTCCGCGCAGTCACACGCGGAATTCCAAAGAAATTCGACATGGCCTTCATTAAGGAGGATCTGTTAAGTCAAGGCCTGCCGGTTTAAGAGGTGCACCGCATGGTCAATAAGATATCCAAAACCTCTTATAATCTGGTATTGGTCATTCTTGAACTCTCAGATTCAGCGTTCACTCGTCGTTCTATATCCATATAATATCAACCATCCCTGCTAAATAAACATCCCAAATATACAAATTCATCTACTTGCTCAATCAACTAGAAGGGGTTCTATTCTTATTTCACATAACGTTTTACTTTCTTCTCTTTTAAAAACCACCTCTTTCGTCTTACTTGCGTTCACTTTCATACCCCTTTCTTTTAATGGCCTGTTATTTAAAGTAACCATCATTTGTAACTTAGCCGCCGTCGATGCATATATGACTTGATCATCAGCGTACAAAAGGCATTTAACTGTTAACTCACCCATTCTCAACCCACATTCTTCATCTTTCAAAGTTTGCAAACAACTGTCCATAAATATGTTAAACAGCCACGGGAAAGCTACACAGCCCTGTCTGACACCTTTTTAAAAGACAAACCAAACCAAGTAGACCCCTTTGATCCTGACACAAGCACCAGAGTCCCTATAAAGAGACTTTAATGCCTGTATCAAACCAGCGCTCAACCCAAATGAGGTCAATATTAGCCATAACACATTCCTGTCCACTCTGTTATAAGCCATTTCCAAGTCCATGAACGCACAAAAAAACTTTCTGGTTTTTGGCCACAAATTTCTCCGCAATCATTCGCATGGAAAAGACTTGATCCGTACACCTCATCCCCTTTCTAAAACCAGCTTGCTCATCTCAAATTTTTCCATCGGTTTCCTCCATAACTCTTTCAATTAACACCTTAACATATAGTTTACCCACAATGCTAAGCAAGCTGATACCACGGTAGTTTTTACAGTCCCGCTGTGACGCCTTTCCCTTATACATTGTGACTATAACGGCTTTGCACCACTCTTCCGGTACCCGCTTCAGTTTTCAACATAAATTAAACAAGGTGTACAGCAGGCCTGCAACCACACCCTCATCAGCCCTTAGCATTTCGATACTCTATCATATACGGCTGCCTTACCTGCTTTCATGCTTTTCATTGCTTTGTTTTTTTTATTTTTTTATAAGATAAGGGTGACAAACGAGCACACAGTCCACCTGATGGTAAATGGTTACTGCGGCCCATAGACCTCTATGGACATAGCAAATCAAAATGCAGATTCGTTATCGTTATATATATAATGAGGACTAAAATGGAATGCCTCATTTACAGTAAAAAGGGCCTCCGGCTACCTGCACTCACTAAGCGAAACGCAGAGGTAAAACTCTACTTTACGCTGATATTCTGTGAGTTCGTGGTACCACCCCGGTTCGAGCCGGCCCATCCGTGCGACTGCAAAAGCTGCCGCGTGGCCCTACCACTTGTGGTTTCATCTACACTTATCTCACTACTTTCCTCCATTTCTCTCGAAATTTCTATTTCACTTAAATCAGACGACTTTACACTCTTAAACACGCTTTCAAAGTATTCCTTTCATCTCTTTAAATTCGAAACTTCACCATTCAGCATGCATCCATTCTCGTCTCGTATAGCATTCATTCTAGGCTGTTTGAACTTCCCCTGGCAGTTCTTACGAGCTTCCAGAACATTTCAATATTTAATGATTTCTTATATTTACGCGAACACTACACATTGAATAAAACTATTTTTTACGGATTATATCGCGTTTAATTAACTTATTTTATATTCCCGACGTTTCGGTTGCTTTCCAGCAACCGTGGTCACGGGGGACTGAGGTGACTGACGTCCCGATGTCAAAGTTAACCCGGAGTACCTTCAGCTTTTTAATTATTAATTTTGGTCCGATCTACGCAGAATGAACTAACTGTGTCTTGAAGTCTTGCAGTGGTATGCTTGGGTTTAGTTTTAATTTTATGAATTACAGGATCCCAAGCAGGTGGTAGTTCCAGCCTCCCTCTCTATTGAAATTAGGATGTTTTTTAATTTCAATAGCCTCACGTATCATCCTTGGCAGGAATCGATGTTCTTTCGCGAGGACTTGTGGTTTATCAAATCTAATGTAATGGCGGGGGCCGTCTAGGATATGATCACAAACTGCAGACTTCCCGGAACGTTGGTGCTTCACGTCAGCTATGTGTTCTTTTACGCGGGTTTTTATTGATCGTTTTGTTTGCCCTATATATGAGAGACCACACTCACAATCAAGCTTGTATACTCCTGCATCTTGTAGAGGAATATTGCACTTGACGGATGGTAAGAACTGACTAATCTTCTTCGGCGGCTTGAAGAATGTTCTAATTGAAGCTCGCTTCAAGATGTAGCCAATCTTGTCTGTGACACCTCTGACATATGGTAGTACAGCAGGCACACGCTCGACTGTGGCCGGCTTCACTCGGTCACTGTGACGTAGGCGCGGAACCCGAAGCTTGTTGTCGTGTAGAACCTGCTTGACGTGCCGAAGCTCGGCGGCCAGGTGTTTGCTGTCACAGATCCCTCGTGCTCTCTGCAACAAAGATTTGCCCACGGTAGCTAACTGTGAAGGGTTATGGTGGGATTCACCGTTTAAGTATCGGTTTGTATGGGTCTTTTTTCTATACACAGTGTGACCTACGGTGTTATTAGGATTTCGAATGACTAACACATCTAGGAAAGCTAAAGAATTATTTGCCTCTAACTCCATAGTAAATTTAATTTTAGAGTTTATGGAATTTAGATGTTCTAAAAATGCAGTTACTTTGTCTGATGGTAAAATTGTGAAAGTATCGTCTACGTACCGCTTGTAGAAACTTGGAGTTACTGGTGCAGTAAGCAGGGCTTTCTCCTCAAAGTCCTCCATGAAAATATCGGCGACAATGGGAGATACCGGTGAGCCCATCGCAACACCATCTACTTGCTTGTAAAACTGTTCCTTCCACAATAGGTAGCCAGATGTAAGGCAATGTCTGAGTAATACTGCATATTCTGCTGGCATGTTGTTTTCCTCTAGTTTCCTAGTTATAATTGAGATGCAGTCTTCAACAGGTAGGCATGTAAATAGAGACTGAACATCAAAACTGACCATAGTTTCATTGTCAGTAAGGCATAGGTCTTTTATCTCACTGACAAAATGGTATGAATCCTTAGTGTGTGCTCTTGTATGTCCTCTGAGTGGTGACGTCGGGAATATAAAATAAGTTAATTAAACGCGATAGAATCCGTAAAAAATAGTTTTATTCAATGTGTAGTGTTCGCGTAAATATAAGAAATCATTATGTAAACCAGTACGGACTGGAAATAGCAAATAAAATACGCCGACTAGAAGATCTCAAAACCAAGCGCGCAAGATACATAACAGCTTTAAACTTCTTGAAGAGATGCAGAGACCATAATCTCATTCCTACGTGTGTCAAGATATCTACTAAAAAAGACATTCGAGGAAGCGCTAAGATCTTAAATCAGGCAAGCAAAAAATTGTTAATAACGGTGATTCAGCAAAAACGTACCGATCTATGTTTCATTAATAAAACCATAGACAAATCGTCCAGTGATCTAAAGACAGTTTTATCGACATTTGATTATAAGAATTGCATGGAAACTTTAGACAAACGTGAAACAACTAAATACAATGAATGCAAAAATAAACATATAGATAAATACCAAAAACTAACAACCAAATCAAATGTCCAACACCAATGTCAACGTAATAACGGAACGCAATCATTGACAACAGACGCGAGTAATAAACAACGTGCGGTCTATAACCTGTCAAAACAATCTCTGGACGACGCGACGATAAAAGTTTTGGCCAAAGGTATGAATTTCGCTATAACACCGCAAAAAATTCCGTATGAAAACATTATCTGTAGTGTTGAGGACTGTCTGTATAAAAATAATATTGGTAATGAAGATTTAGAGGCTATACGTCAAGACATTTCGTCCTTGTTACGTCGAAGCTCAGCGCCGAAATTAAATCTTCCCAAAGATGAATTTAATGCATTGAAAAACTTACGCAACAGACCAGATCTTACGATTCTCCGCGCAGATAAAGGTAATTTTACGGTTATAATGGATACGTTGGATTACAATTTTAAAATACAACAACTTTTATCGGATGAAAGTACGTACGTAAAGGTCAAAACAGACCCTACAACTAATACGCTTAAAATAACTAGCGATCTAATAAAGAAATACTCCGAGAAACTGAATCTAGACGTAAATTCGATATTACCTACGTGTGTCAAACCGCCGAAGTTGTATGGGTTACCAAAAATACACAAACCGAACGCTCCATTACGTCCAATAGTGAGTCAGATCGATTCGCCAACTTATAGATTGGCTCAACACTTAGCAAAAGTACTATCACCACTCAGAGGACATACAAGAGCACACACTAAGTATTCATACCATTTTGTCAGTGAGATAAAAGACCTATGTCTTACTGACAATGAAACTATGGTCAGTTTTGATGTTCAGTCTCTATTTACATGCCTACCTGTTGAAGACTGCATCTCAATTATAACTAGGAAACTAGAGGAAAACAACATGCCAGCAGAATATGCAGTATTACTCAGACATTGCCTTACATCTGGCTACCTATTGTGGAAGGAACAGTTTTACAAGCAAGTAGATGGTGTTGCGATGGGCTCACCGGTATCTCCCATTGTCGCCGATATTTTCAAATGCAGAAGGCGATGCTCCTCGATACCGCCCGCATCGTCCGCCGGTTTATTTTCCTTTCCCCCTATATGTTGGCCGTTTGGTCTCCCCTGCAGAGGGCTTCCATCTGGTTGGGTGTTTATTTATTTATGTATATTAATATATACATAAATATATAAACGTATTTATTTTATTTTGTTGATATATATGTATGTTTATCATTTTCATTTACAATTATATATTTATATCTACAGCCCAACCAGATGAGTAAACTTTATAGATAACCCACATAATAATTATATAGATGCCCCAAATAATAATAATAATACATTTATTTCTGACCAATTATCCATATTTATTAAAAATTATAATCTAAATGCCTATAACATTAAAGAAAATATATTATATATAGATGCCCCAGATAATAATAAATCATTTATTGTGGACCAAACCTTTAGTACATTTTTCACACCCACCAAACTGCGTAACAGTTTGTCGGCGGGATTAGCGCTTGTCTTTATACATTTGGTTCAAATACGTAAGTATACAATTTAATGAAAATAAAACAGTGTAAATAATAGCAAGTATTGTGGCAACGCGAGCCGCCTGCACACCCCGGTCAGCGGACCGCGCTGACACAATTATTTTGATATTACTAACATTTAGATAGATAACTCTTTCTTGCATTTATACAAAGTGCTTACAATTACGGAAAATTTAAGAACTACAAACGGTGGTCATATCGCTTTAAGCGATTTCTACCTGACAACAACATCATAGCAATGTTTAAATCTTTAAAATAAGGTCTAATATACGTAATTGTCAATAGTTATATTAAAACAACAACAAATTAGATAGTATTTTCAGTTCTTGTGACTAGCGACAATGGGGTCGCTCCATTACAACTTCTGTGTGTTAAAGCGTTCCCGTAGAACTTCATGGCGTTAAAATAAAATATCGCAATAGAATATTTTATATTTACTCGAATTTTCCTACTTTTTCAGATCGTAAAGCAAAGTAAGAAGTATCATTCAACTCCAACTACCACCTCAGGTTTGTTAAACACCAAAAAGTACATTATTTTGTTTAGATTTTTATTTATTTTTTAAATATAATTCGTCTTACAGGTAAACAAATGAAATCATTGAGTGATCTGATATTTGATCTGGAAGGTTCGGACGGCGAAAGTGTTTTCTCAAGTCAGGACGTAAAAGATCACGTTAATACCTTGATTGTATCAGGCTATGACACTATTGCAACAAACCTTGTAATTACACTTCTCTTAATCGGCTCATATAAAGAAGTTCAAGACAAAATCTGTAATGAGTAAGTATAGTTCAGATAATTAAAAGTTTAAAGTTTAGGTCGTTAAATTCATAAATTCATCAAATATGAAAGTATAAGCTAATGACTCTTGTCCCTAAAACACGTCACATAATACGAAATCTTAACTATACCAATTACCTTTGTAGTCTCTTTTCTCTTTTATAAGCTCTAGTTTCTTCTTTCCTTTAAAATAAAAGCAAAAATAATTAAGTAGTTCATATACAAATTAAATACACTGTGTAACGTCAGCATCACCCCAATGCCATCTCACTTCACAGTCCTTAAACCGAAATTCAAATTTAATACGGTTGTATTATCTGGGCTCACGCTGCGTGGACGTATTTACATCGGTAGAGCCAATGCCTTCCCGATTCATAAAGTGCTATGGTGTGCAGAACAGTTCTAAGACTATTTCTCGATTGAGAATAGTGAGTGTGGTGCATCATAGTGACCGTCAGGTTGCACCACCCCGCCATATCTGGGGCACGGCAGTGCCCCCGCCAAGTCTAGCAAAAAAGAGGCACGGCCATACCATTTTTTTCTCGAAGCAGTACAGGTAATTTTCGACCGCCTATTACTTCTTTGTGGAAGCCTGCATTTAGGAACCAAGCAGGCATTGCATAAACACGGTATATTTTAAATTTTATTTGTTTTGAACCAGTAGTTTAAGAATTATAACTAGTCAAAGTTTCTTAATTTTGTCACTCGCTGACTGACCGATCATCAAAATTCTAAGGCCCTTCTAGCAGATATAGAAGATTCAAATTTAGAATAAAATTTGTGTTTATTGTATAAATGAAGGAAAAACTAAAATATTTTGCATTTTTTGTCCACTTTTCTAGATAAATCAACTGCCTAATTAACTTTGTAATCCTATATAAATATATAGGATTACGAAGTTATATTTGCAGTGAATAAATCAATGTACCTGTATGTGTGGAATAATACCTATCCACAACCTAGATATAACTATCTACAAAAAGAAATGAGATGCCGTCAAAATCATAACTTGTAAGAAAAAACAAGTCTCGCAACTCAGTTCTTCTATCGTAAAAAGTTGTGAGATCCATGTTTATTTTTATAGAATTAGGGTGACAAACTAGCATACAGTCCACCTGATGGTAAGTAGTTGCTGTGGTCCATAGACATCTACATCTATCCTCAATTACGATTCAAAATGCAGATGCGTAGTCGCCCGTGAGGACTAAGATGGAATGCCTCGTTTCCAGTAAAAAGGGGTCTCCGGTTCTCTACACTCACCATACGAAACACAGCAGCATTAAACTGCTATTTGACGCTGGTATTCTGTGAGAGCGTGGTCCTTCCCCGGTCGAGCCGACCCATTTGTTCTACAAGTATACTATCAATATAGCTGCAGCATGGCTCTACCACGTGCAATACGTGGTAGTGCGTACCAAGTAAGATTTGTGAGATACATTGTGTTTTCATACCATTACTTTGAATTTTTGAAAATTGCATGAAAATGAATTGCGTAGTTTAAAACATCTAAGCGTACAGACGGCGGGAAGCGATTTTGTTTTATTCTATGTACAGAAAAAATCACAAGCATATGGTTTGCCCAATTCATTTCTCGGTTAGTGTATTCGTTCTTCAGTTTGTCTGATTAACTAACTGAATGTTTTTATCCAGATTTGTGTCTTTATAGATCTTCGCGACAGTTAAAGTAAAAATAAGTCACCATCGTCTCTGTTCCACCTCTGTTGCTATTAGTTAATTTATAATTAATTTAAAAAAAAAAGTATCAAAAATTTTATTTTGCTATAAAACATTATATACCTACTTTTTAAACTTAAACTGTATGCTACTTAATTGCTCCTTAAATGCTTCAGCAGAAGCCGAAATTGATCCACCTCTATTGCTATTAGTTAATATAGAATTAATTTTAAAAAAAATTTGGAAAATTTAATTTTGCTATAAAACATAAAATATCTACTTTATAAAATTAACTGTATGTCAATTAATTGATTCTTAATTACTCCATCAGAACCTGAAATTGCTCCACCTTTATTGCTATTAGTTAATTTAGAATGAATTAAAAATAACTATCGCAAATTTAATTTTGCTATTAAACATAAAATATCTACTGTTTAAATTAAACTGTATGCAACTAATTGCTCCTTAAATGCTCCAGCAGAATACAAAATTGCTCCACCTTTATTGCTATTAGTTAATCTATAATAAATTAAAAAAAATTAAGTATCGAAAATTTAATTTTGCTATAAAACATAAAATATCTACTTTTTTTATATTACCAATGTCAATAAGTTGTTCGGATATTCTAGCTTAAATTTATTACTACTTTAACGTGTTTTCACAAAATGGAGGACATTAAACATGCATCAAGTTCATCAGCTGGCGTTGAACATGAAACAAATTGCAATGTTTGACGAAATTCTGCTGCTAACAAATACTACGCACCACGAAACCGGTTTTGATTATTACGCAGATCTTGTATGGTATGGTCTAATGCATCTTAAGACTTATGATCTCCTTTAGAAAGAAAACAACTCTAGGATGGTTATTTATACATTATTTATTGCAAACATAATATAACTGTTAAACTTATAATCTTTGCATCCATACAAACTAAGTGTATTTAACATTCATTCATTCATTTATGGGGCAATGTATACGCTTTTACAACAGAATCCCAGAAAATGTTCAAAGTTTGTCAATAAACAAGTTTAAAAGTTTTGTTAAAGAAAAACTGTACAAAAAGTGTTATTATAATATCAAGGAATACATGAATGAAAATAACCCCTGGGAATAAGGTGACCGCCACCATGCTGGTTCTATGAAAATTCATTTAAAATTGTATAATAAAATTATTGTTAAGTGAAATTATGTTTAAAAAAAAGTCCCGCTGGGTTTCTTGCTGGTTCTTCCCAGGACAGGTATTTTCCGAACCAGTGGTAAATAAAATAATGAATTTCAATAAGTATTATGTAATAATCCATATTGAATAAAAATCATTCTATTCTATTCTATTCTAATATAGCTGCAGCATGGCTCTACCACGTGCAATTCGTAGTAGTGCGTTACCACGTAATACAAAGTCGGTTAATTTATTCAGTCCCTACTTAAGGGTCCTTCTGTCTTAAGTTATTACGTAATTATCTAACATAACAACATCTTACAGTGACCATATCAATATAAAATATTTTTTATGTTTAAAATAATAGTTTGACTTGGCAATCGCACTAAACTTAATAAATAATATACTTGTGAGATACATTGTGTTTTCAAACCATTACTTTGAATTTTTGAAAATTGCATGAAAATGAATTGCGTAGTTGAAAACATCTAAGCGTACAGACGGCAGGAAGCGACTTTGTTTTATTCTATGTAGAGATAAAAATCACAAGCCTATGGTTTGCCCAATTCATTTCTCGAGTAGTGTATTCGTTCTCCAGTTTGTCTTATTAACTAACTGAATGTTTTTACCCCGATTTGTGTCTTTATAGATCTTCGCGACAGTTAAAATAAAAATAAATCACCATCACTTATCATAACAAAAGTAGTAATTCCACACAATTGAAGCTAGTAAATAAAAATCCATTTAAGTTTGGTGTTTAATTAAATATATGTTGTTAGCAACTTAGAAATTATTTGTTTTATTACTAGTTTTTGTATACAATTTATGTTATATTTTTTTAGTTTCTTATAGTTTTATCTCTTTATTTGATATATTTTAAGAGTGAAAAAGTAGTATAAAGTTTTTATTTTTATAAAGGCTTGAAGAAGTATTTGTGCAGTCCGATAGGGATGTTGAAAAGCAAGACTTACCTCGTCTTACTTACTTGGAGGCAGTTATAAAGGAATCTATGAGGCTATACCCACTTGGTCCTGTGTTATCCCGACGTCTTGACAAGGACCTAAAACTAAGTAGGTCTAAAATTTATACATTATATTTAACTCTTACGAACGTACTTTCTGAACAAAAAACTATTTACTTAAAATAATTAAAAGTTAAAAAGTTAAAGTTACAGCCTATATTCATCGCACTGCTGGGCACAGGCCTCCTCTAATTTCTGAGTGGGTTTAAGGGCAAGGAATTGTCCGTCGCGCTGCTCCAATGGGTGATGGCGAAGTTCACATGTTTTCGAAAAAAAATTACTTATTTCTCATTTATGCAGGTTTCCTCGCGATGTTTCCCGTCTGATGTTATGGGGAGCTTTCAGTTGCTGAACTCTCACAATTCGACATATGTAAACAATACTAAATATTTTATTCGGTGAATCTTTCACAATCAACAAGAAGTTATAAAGTAAATTATTAGTCACATGTGATATGTGATGATGATAATGATCAGAAGAATAAGATATAAAGGTTCGTTTGTTTTCTTACAGGAAATTATACTTTATATTCTGGAAAAAATTGTTTCTTATCCGTCTATAGTGCACACCGACATCCTGTGTGGGGTCAAGATGCGAATAATTTTAAGCCGGAGAGGTGGCTGAACCCCGAAACATTGCCAAAGAATCCAAATTATTTTTTACCTTTTAGCCTGGGAAGAAGAAATTGTATAGGTATATATACTAAAACATTATTTTTTAAACTAAATAATTTCTTTTAATTAGTGAAAGATTAATATGCATGTATCCGTGTGGAGGAGTAGTTTTTTTTCGATAGTTGTTTAAGTGTGTTTGCCATAAGCGCGTATGAATCAAGAAGCTTTTTGTAATAAATTTAATTTTTTTTTCAGGTAAAACTTACGCGATGATGTGGTTAAAGACAGTTATTTCACATTTATTGCGTAAATATCTAATTACTGGAGATCACAAAAAACTTGTGCTTAAGTTCGATTTCCTGCTTAAACCTTTTTCGGGTCATTACATAGCTATTGAAAGAAGAAACTAAACTAAGAATTTGAAACCTCTATCTCTCAATCTAGCGGAATACGTTAGTTAAAATATAATAAATTTCTCTGTGCAAACGCTACATTGTTTTATCACATTATGCTAGTTAAATACACTTAGTTTGTGTGGATGCAAAGATTATAAGTTTAACAGTTATATTATGTTTGCAATAAATAATGTATAAATAACCATCCTAGAGTTGTTTTCTTTCTAAAGGAGATCATAAGTCTTAAGATGCATTAGACCGTACCATACAAGATCTGCGAAATAATCAAAACCGGTTTCGTGGTGCGTAGTATTTGTTAGCATCAGAATTTCGTCAAACATTGCAAGTTGTTTCATGTTCAACGCCAGCTGATGAACTTGATGCATGTTTAATCTCCTCCATTTTGTGAAAACACGTTAAAGTAGTAATAAATTTAATCTAGAATATGCGAAAAACTTATTGACATTGGTAATATCAAATTCCCTTTAGACGTTTTGACTGGCTGCGCTACCTTTCCGAGTAAGGTGATAATAATACTCAATCAAAAACTGAACTAATTTAAAAGATATTCCTGTTGTTCCAAATTACAGAGATCATATTTGGTTAAAGAAAGAGGAAGTAGGAAGTAGGAATATTGGAAGCTAAAGCATGGATGAAAATTAATTAAACTTAAAAATTGAACATGAAATTGCTAGTGAATTGAGGACATACAGATCAGTCGATTCCGCAACTAACAAATATGATTTCGTCAACGTTTGAATTAATTTTAAGAAATAAAAATGAAATTACCGGTGAATTAAGGACATACTGGTAATTAAGTAAGTAGTTATTTATGTCAAGTATTATACATATAAAACATTAATGAAACGTATAATTAGATAATTTGCGTAGTGTGTACAGTGCATAGATTTATTTTATAGCTATCTTTATTCAGCTATACATCGAGATATTCACAAAACATAAATTTGTATTTAAAAATACAACCTTCCCGTAGTATAAATGGTATACCGCGTGGTAAATTTTGAAGACCTGTGTTTTATTATCTTAAATTTCAAATTCGAATTTATATTCATGCGTCTGTTTAATTATCTATTCGTTCCGCTCTATCTAATTAATCGTTAATCTTTTACTTTTAAATTTTTAAAAACTATTAATTATTTGACGTCTGTATTATAATTAAAGATAAATAATTATCCATTTGTTACCTTGGACTTTGGTATTTAATTAAATATAATATGAAGAATAGTTTCTCTAGATAGACTAAGACATTCTTAATTTTTTTGCAAGTTTTTTTTGTACAACTTAAAATAATATAAATATAATGTTTTAAATTTTATTTTGTTGTCGTTTTCGAAAATAAAAACATCTTTTCTGATTTAAAGATTTATGTCTTATGTAAATGTTTTTGTATTAATATCCATAAAAGATCTGAAATATAATCAGATACTTTGGCGATGTGGTAATTGACGTGTAACGCTGCTGGAAGTGACCCCTGAAAGACTTGCATTCGGACACCGCAAACTGTTAATTTTGAACGTATGTGTTATGTTTTTAAGTTTCTTATGATTTTATCTCTTTATTTAATACATTTCAAGACTGAAAAGTAACTCCAAAATTGTATTTATATTAACACATTCACTATCCGATTTACAGACACAATAGTAAGACAATAGCAATGCATTATATTATGTAATGCACGGGACAGTGAATGTGTTAAGGCTGGAAGAAGTACTTGGGCAGTCTGACAGGGATGCTAAAAAGCAAAACTTACTTCATCTTATTTACTTAGAGGCAGCTTTAAAGGAATCTTTCAGCCTATACCTATTTGGTCCTATGATATTCTGACTTATTGACAAGGACTTAACACTAAGTAGGTCTTAAATTTATACGTAAAATTTATCTCTTATTAACGTACTCTCTTAAACACAAGACGCATATATGAAATAATTATTATAACAATTCTAAAAGACTAGTAAACATTATAAAAGTATATTAACTGCTTACGAGCTCCTCGCTACACTTTAACTACCTCTTAACTATTGAGAGGGTTTTGGAGGAAACAGCTTTGACTGTCATCACATGCCATCGAAACATGTTGGTTTAACAGATATGCAGGTTACTTTGCGATGTCTTACTGCACTACCAAGCATCTGATAGATGCACTCTTGAAACTGATATTAACAATATCAACTTTACTGGCAGGGTTGCAGCTCAGTTACTAAGAAATTTAAGGCAAACATCTGTGGCGGCGCTTTCGTTGCGCCACAAGCGTAAATACATCGAAGCCTTAATCACACCATCAAAGTTTCGAACTAAAAATCAGTATATATGCCACTCCCCGGGCGGAACACCTTGCCCAAGACTCCGACATGGAGCACTCCGGCGCAGCTGCGCCAGAAAACTTGGGATCAAAGGTGACCAAGCCGGCCTGCGGCGCTGGAAGTGGCGCTCGCAAAATGGCGAATAAGGCCACGTGTGATCGCATATTCTGCATCATGGCCGACAAAATGATAGACTTCTCAAAAGCCAAAACCTCCGTATAGGGCATCGTCGTCTCGGCCAACACGGGCGAGGATTTCCAGCTCTTACGAGCCTCCCATATCATACGTACTCCCTGGAGGAGGACAATCGTCTCCGCACAGTCACACGCGGAATTCCAAAGAAATTCGACATGGCCTTCATAAAGGAGGATCTGTTAAGTCAAAGCCTGCCGGTTTAAGAGGTGCACCGCATGGTCAATAAGATATCCAAAACCTCTTATAATCTGGTATTGGTCATTCTTGAACTCTCAGAAGAGGGTAAGAAAATTTCGATATTCGTACCGTATGTCACCTCTCATGGGTCTCCTTAGAACCCCCGCATAAGAAAAAGGTTCCTGGGCAGTGCGATAGATGCCAACTCTATAGACACTCAGCCCGTAACTGTTTCGCCCGTCCTAGGTCCATAAAGTGCACAGGGGACCACGGCACAAAGGAGTGCACACGCAGCGCTTCGTCACCCTTCGTGCTATGCGGGACGGAGGGGTATACTGCGAACTTCCGCATTAACAATTCTAAAAGACTAGTAAACATTATAAAAGTATATTAACTGCTTACGAGCTCCTCGCTACACTTTAACTACCTCTTAACTATTGAGAGGGTTTTGGAGGAAACAGCTTTGACTGTCATCACATGCCATCGAAATATGTTGGTTTAACAGATATGCAGGTTACTTTGCGATATCTTACTGCACTACCAAGCATCCGATAGATGCACTCTTGAAACTGATATTAACAATATCAACTTTACTGGCGGGGTTGCAGCTCAGTTACTAAGAAATTTAAGGCAAACATCTGTGGCGGCGCTTTCGTTGCGCCACAAGGGTAAATACATCGAAGCCTTAATCACACCATCAAAGTTTCGAACTAAAAAGCAGTATATATGCCACTCCCCGGGCGGAACACCTTGCCTACGACTCCGACATGGAGCACTCCGGCGCAGCTGCGCCAGAAAACTTGGGATCAAAGGTGACCAAGCCGGCCTGCGGCGCTGGAAGTGGCGCTGCAAAATGGCGAATAAGGCCACGTGTGATCGCATATTCTGCATCATGGCCGACAAAATGATAGACTTCTCAAAAGCCAAACCCTCCGTATTGGGCATCGTCGTCTCGGCCAACACCGGCGAGGATTTCCAGCTCTTACGAGCCTCCCATATCATACGTACTCCCTGGAGGAGGACAATCGTCTCCGCGCAGTCACACGCGGAATTCCAAAGAAATTCGACATGGCCTTCATTAAGGAGGATCTGTTAAGTCAAGGCCTGCCGGTTTAAGAGGTGCACCGCATGGTCAATAAGATATCCAAAACCTCTTATAATCTGGTATTGGTCATTCTTGAACTCTCAGATTCAGCGTTCACTCGTCGTTCTATATCCATATAATATCAACCATCCCTGCTAAATAAACATCCCAAATATACAAATTCATCTACTTGCTCAATCAACTAGAAGGGGTTCTATTCTTATTTCACATAACGTTTTACTTTCTTCTCTTTTAAAAACCACCTCTTTCGTCTTACTTGCGTTCACTTTCATACCCCTTTCTTTTAATGGCCTGTTATTTAAAGTAACCATCATTTGTAACTTAGCCGCCGTCGATGCAAATATGACTTGATCATCAGCGTACAAAAGGCATTTAACTGTTAACTCACCCATTCTCAACCCACATTCTTCATCTTTCAAAGTTTGCAAACAACTGTCCATAAATATGTTAAACAGCCACGGGAAAGCTACACAGCCCTGTCTGACACCTTTTTAAAAGACAAACCAAACCAAGTAGACCCCTTTGATCCTGACACAAGCACCAGAGTCCCTATAAAGAGACTTTAATGCCTGTATCAAACCAGCGCTCAACCCAAATGAGGTCAATATTAGCCATAACACATTCCTGTCCACTCTGTTATAAGCCATTTCCAAGTCCATGAACGCACAAAAAAACTTTCTGGTTTTTGGCCACAAATTTCTCCGCAATCATTCGCATGGAAAAGACTTGATCCGTACACCTCATCCCCTTTCTAAAACCAGCTTGCTCATCTCAAATTTTTCCATCGGTTTCCTCCATAACTCTTTCAATTAACACCTTAACATATAGTTTACCCACAATGCTAAGCAAGCTGATACCACGGTAGTTTTTACAGTCCCGCTGTGACGCCTTTCCCTTATACATTGTGACTATAACGGCTTTGCACCACTCTTCCGGTACCCGCTTCAGTTTTCAACATAAATTAAACAAGGTGTACAGCAGGCCTGCAACCACACCCTCATCAGCCCTTAGCATTTCGATACTCTATCATATACGGCTGCCTTACCTGCTTTCATGCTTTTCATTGCTTTGTTTTTTTTATTTTTTTATAAGATAAGGGTGACAAACGAGCACACAGTCCACCTGATGGTAAATGGTTACTGCGGCCCATAGACCTCTATGGACATAGCAAATCAAAATGCAGATTCGTTATCGTTATATATATAATGAGGACTAAAATGGAATGCCTCATTTACAGTAAAAAGGGCCTCCGGCTACCTGCACTCACTAAGCGAAACGCAGAGGTAAAACTCTACTTTACGCTGATATTCTGTGAGTTCGTGGTACCACCCCGGTTCGAGCCGGCCCATCCGTGCGACTGCAAAAGCTGCCGCGTGGCCCTACCACTTGTGGTTTCATCTACACTTATCTCACTACTTTCCTCCATTTCTCTCGAAATTTCTATTTCACTTAAATCAGACGACTTTACACTCTTAAACACGCTTTCAAAGTATTCCTTTCATCTCTTTAAATTCGAAACTTCACCATTCAGCATGCAGCCATTCTCGTCTCGTATAGCATTCATTCTAGGCTGTTTGAACTTCCCCTGGCAGTTCTTACGAGCTTCCAGAACATTTCAATATTTAATGATTTCTTATATTTACGCGAACACTACACATTGAATAAAACTATTTTTTACGGATTATATCGCGTTTAATTAACTTATTTTATATTCCCGACGTTTCGGTTGCTTTCCAGCAACCGTGGTCACGGGGGACTGAGGTGACTGACGTCCCGATGTCAAAGTTAACCCGGAGTACCTTCAGCTTTTTAATTATTAATTTTGGTCCGATCTACGCAGAATGAACTAACTGTGTCTTGAAGTCTTGCAGTGGTATGCTTGGGTTTAGTTTTAATTTTATGAATTACAGGATCCCAAGCAGGTGGTAGTACCCAGCCTCCCTCTCTATTGAAATTAGGATGTTTTTTAATTTCAATAGCCTCACGTATCATCCTTGGCAGGAATCGATGTTCTTTCGCGAGGACTTGTGGTTTATCAAATCTAATGTAATGGCGGGGGCCGTCTAGGATATGATCACAAACTGCAGACTTCCCGGAACGTTGGTGCTTCACGTCAGCTATGTGTTCTTTTACGCGGGTTTTTATTGATCGTTTTGTTTGCCCTATATATGAGAGACCACACTCACAATCAAGCTTGTATACTCCTGCATCTTGTAGAGGAATATTGCACTTGACGGATGGTAAGAACTGACTAATCTTCTTCGGCGGCTTGAAGAATGTTCTAATTGAAGCTCGCTTCAAGATGTAGCCAATCTTGTCTGTGACACCTCTGACATATGGTAGTACAGCAGGCACACGCTCGACTGTGGCCGGCTTCACTCGGTCACTGTGACGTAGGCGCGGAACCCGAAGCTTGTTGTCGTGTAGAACCTGCTTGACGTGCCGAAGCTCGGCGGCCAGGTGTTTGCTGTCACAGATCCCTCGTGCTCTCTGCAACAAAGATTTGCCCACGGTAGCTAACTGTGAAGGGTTATGGTGGGATTCACCGTTTAAGTATCGGTTTGTATGGGTCTTTTTTCTATACACAGTGTGACCTACGGTGTTATTAGGATTTCGAATGACTAACACATCTAGGAAAGCTAAAGAATTATTTGCCTCTAACTCCATAGTAAATTTAATTTTAGAGTTTATGGAATTTAGATGTTCTAAAAATGCAGTTACTTTGTCTGATGGTAAAATTGTGAAAGTATCGTCTACGTACCGCTTGTAGAAACTTGGAGTTACTGGTGCAGTAAGCAGGGCTTTCTCCTAAAAGTCCTCCATGAAAATATCGGCGACAATGGGAGATACCGGTGAGCCCATGGCAACACCATCTACTTGCTTGTAAAACTGTTCCTTCCACAATAGGTAGCCAGATGTAAGGCAATGTCTGAGTAATACTGCATATTCTGCTGGCATGTTGTTTTCCTCTAGTTTCCTAGTTATAATTGAGATGCAGTCTTCAACAGGTAGGCATGTAAATAGAGACTGAACATCAAAACTGACCATAGTTTCATTGTCAGTAAGACATAGGTCTTTTATCTCACTGACAAAATGGTATGAATCCTTAGTGTGTGCTCTTGTATGTCCTCTGAGTGGTGACGTCGGGAATATAAAATAAGTTAATTAAACGCGATAGAATCCGTAAAAAATAGTTTTATTCAATGTGTAGTGTTCGCGTAAATATAAGAAATCATTATGTAAACCAGTACGGACTGGAAATAGCAAATAAAATACGCCGACTAGAAGATCTCAAAACCAAGCGCGCAAGATACATAACAGCTTTAAACTTCTTGAAGAGATGCAGAGACCATAATCTCATTCCTACGTGTGTCAAGATATCTACTAAAAAAGACATTCGAGGAAGCGCTAAGATCTTAAATCAGGCAAGCAAAAAATTGTTAATAACGGTGATTCAGCAAAAACGTACCGATCTATGTTTCATTAATAAAACCATAGACAAATCGTCCAGTGATCTAAAGACAGTTTTATCGACATTTGATTATAAGAATTGCATGGAAACTTTAGACAAACGTGAAACAACTAAATACAATGAATGCAAAAATAAACATATAGATAAATACCAAAAACTAACAACCAAATCAAATGTCCAACACCAATGTCAACGTAATAACGGAACGCAATCATTGACAACAGACGCGAGTAATAAACAACGTGCGGTCTATAACCTGTCAAAACAATCTCTGGACGACGCGACGATAAAAGTTTTGGCCAAAGGTATGAATTTCGCTATAACACCGCAAAAAATTCCGTATGAAAACATTATCTGTAGTGTTGAGGACTGTCTGTATAAAAATAATATTGGTAATGAAGATTTAGAGGCTATACGTCAAGACATTTCGTCCTTGTTACGTCGAAGCTCAGCGCCGAAATTAAATCTTCCCAAAGATGAATTTAATGCATTGAAAAACTTACGCAACAGACCAGATCTTACGATTCTCCGCGCAGATAAAGGTAATTTTACGGTTATAATGGATACGTCGGATTACAATTTTAAAATACAACAACTTTTATCGGATGAAAGTACGTACGTAAAGGTCAAAACAGACCCTACAACTAATACGCTTAAAACAACTAGCGATCTAATAAAGAAATACTCCGAGAAACTGAATCTAGACGTAAATTCGATATTACCTACGTGTGTCAAACCGCCGAAGTTGTATGGGTTACCAAAAATACACAAACCGAACGCTCCATTACGTCCAATAGTGAGTCAGATCGATTCGCCAACTTATAGATTGGCTCAACACTTAGCAAAAGTACTATCACCACTCAGAGGACATACAAGAGCACACACTAAGTATTCATACCATTTTGT
The DNA here is from genome assembly GCA_963668995.1 of Parnassius mnemosyne. Taxonomy (NCBI): domain Eukaryota; kingdom Metazoa; phylum Arthropoda; class Insecta; order Lepidoptera; family Papilionidae; genus Parnassius; species Parnassius mnemosyne. Next base: position 3,495,481 of record CAVLGL010000001.1, on the reverse strand, counting down.
CAGTGAGATAAAAGACCTATGTCTTACTGACAATGAAACTATGGTCAGTTTTGATGTTCAGTCTCTATTTACATGCCTACCTGTTGAAGACTGCATCTCAATTATAACTAGGAAACTAGAGGAAAACAACATGCCAGCAGAATATGCAGTATTACTCAGACATTGCCTTACATCTGGCTACCTATTGTGGAAGGAACAGTTTTACAAGCAAGTAGATGGTGTTGCGATGGGCTCACCGGTATCTCCCATTGTCGCCGATATTTTCAAATGCAGAAGGCGATGCTCCTCGATACCGCCCGCATCGTCCGCCGGTTTATTTTCCTTTCCCCCTATATGTTGGCCGTTTGGTCTCCCCTGCAGAGGGCTTCCATCTGGTTGGGTGTTTATTTATTTATGTATATTAATATATACATAAATATATAAACGTATTTATTTTATTTTGTTGATATATATGTATGTTTATCATTTTCATTTACAATTATATATTTATATCTACAGCCCAACCAGATGAGTAAACTTTATAGATAACCCACATAATAATTATATAGATGCCCCAAATAATAATAATAATACATTTATTTCTGACCAATTATCCATATTTATTAAAAATTATAATCTAAATGCCTATAACATTAAAGAAAATATATAATATATAGATGCCCCAGATAATAATAAATCATTTATTCTGGACCAAACCTTTAGTACATTTTTCACACCCACCAAACTGCGTAACAGTTTGTCGGCGGGATTAGCGCTTGTCTTTATACATTTGGTTCAAATACGTAAGTATACAATTTAATGAAAATAAAACAGTGTAAATAATAGCAAGTATTGTGGCAACGCGAGCCGCCTGCACACCCCGGTCAGCGGACCGCGCTGACACAATTATTTTGATATTACTAACATTTAGATAGATAACTCTTTCTTGCATTTATACAAAGTGCTTACAATTACGGAAAATTTAAGAACTACAAACGGTGGTCATATCGCTTTAAGCGATTTCTACCTGACAACAACATCATAGCAATGTTTAAATCTTTAAAATAAGGTCTAATATACGTAATTGTCAATAGTTATATTAAAACAACAACAAATTAGATAGTATTTTCAGTTCTTGTGACTAGCGACAATGGGGTCGCTCCATTACAACTTCTGTGTGTTAAAGCGTTCCCGTAGAACTTCATGGCGTTAAAATAAAATATCGCAATAGAATATTTTATATTTACTCGAATTTTCCTACTTTTTCAGATCGTAAAGCAAAGTAAGAAGTATCATTCAACTCCAACTACCACCTCAGGTTTGTTAAACACCAAAAAGTACATTATTTTGTTTAGATTTTTATTTATTTTTTAAATATAATTCGTCTTACAGGTAAACAAATGAAATCATTGAGTGATCTGATATTTGATCTGGAAGGTTCGGACGGCGAAAGTGTTTTCTCAAGTCGGGACGTAAAAGATCACGTTAATACCTTGATTGTATCAGGCTATGACACTATTGCAACAAACCTTGTAATTACACTTCTCTTAATCGGCTCATATAAAGAAGTTCAAGACAAAATCTGTAATGAGTAAGTATAGTTCAGATAATTAAAAGTTTAAAGTTTAGGTCGTTAAATTCATAAATTCATCAAATATGAAAGTATAAGCTAATGACTCTTGTCCCTAAAACACGTCACATAATACGAAATCTTAACTATACCAATTACCTTTGTAGTCTCTTTTCTCTTTTATAAGCTCTAGTTTCTTCTTTCCTTTAAAATAAAAGCAAAAATAATTAAGTAGTTCATATACAAATTAAATACACTGTGTAACGTCAGCATCACCCCAATGCCATCTCACTTCACAGTCCTTAAACCGAAATTCAAATTTAATACGGTTGTATTATCTGGGCTCACGCTGCGTGGACGTATTTACATCGGTAGAGCCAATGCCTTCCCGATTCATAAAGTGCTATGGTGTGCAGAACAGTTCTAAGACTATTTCTCGATTGAGAATAGTGAGTGTGGTGCATCATAGTGACCGTCAGGTTGCACCACCCCGCCATATCTGGGGCACGGCAGTGCCCCCGCCAAGTCTAGCAAAAAAGAGGCACGGCCATACCATTTTTTTCTCGAAGCAGTACAGGTAATTTTCGACCGCCTATTACTTCTTTGTGGAAGCCTGCGTTTAGGAACCAAGCAGGCATTGCATAAACACGGTATATTTTAAATTTTATTTGTTTTGAACCAGTAGTTTAAGAATTATAACTAGTCAAAGTTTCTTAATTTTGTCACTCGCTGACTGACCGATCATCAAAATTCTAAGGCCCTTCTAGCAGATATAGAAGATTCAAATTTAGAATAAAATTTGTGTTTATTGTATAAATGAAGGAAAAACTAAAATATTTTGCATTTTTTGTCCACTTTTCTAGATAAATCAACTGCCTAATTAACTTTGTAATCCTATATAAATATATAGGATTACGAAGTTATATTTGCAGTGAATAAATCAATGTACCTGTATGTGTGGAATAATACCTATCCACAACCTAGATATAACTATCTACAAAAAGAAATGAGATGCCGTCAAAATCATAACTTGTAAGAAAAAACAAGTCTCGCAACTCAGTTCTTCTATCGTAAAAAGTTGTGAGATCCATGTTTATTTTTATAGAATTAGGGTGACAAACTAGCATACAGTCCACCTGATGGTAAGTAGTTGCTGTGGTCCATAGACATCTACATCTATCCTCAATTACGATTCAAAATGCAGATGCGTAGTCGCCCGTGAGGACTAAGATGGAATGCCTCGTTTCCAGTAAAAAGGGGTCTCCGGTTCTCTACACTCACCATACGAAACACAGCAGCATTAAACTGCTATTTGACGCTGGTATTCTGTGAGAGCGTGGTCCTTCCCCGGTCGAGCCGACCCATTTGTTCTACAAGTATACTATCAATATAGCTGCAGCATGGCTCTACCACGTGCAATACGTGGTAGTGCGTACCAAGTAAGATTTGTGAGATACATTGTGTTTTCATACCATTACTTTGAATTTTTGAAAATTGCATGAAAATGAATTGCGTAGTTTAAAACATCTAAGCGTACAGACGGCGGGAAGCGATTTTGTTTTATTCTAGGTACAGAAAAAATCACAAGCATATGGTTTGCCCAATTCATTTCTCGGTTAGTGTATTCGTTCTTCAGTTTGTCTGATTAACTAACTGAATGTTTTTATCCAGATTTGTGTCTTTATAGATCTTCGCGACAGTTAAAGTAAAAATAAGTCACCATCGTCTCTGTTCCACCTCTGTTGCTATTAGTTAATTTATAATTAATTTAAAAAAAAAAGTATCAAAATTTTATTTTGCTATAAAACATTATATACCTACTTTTTAAACTTAAACTGTATGCTACTTAATTGCTCCTTAAATGCTTCAGCAGAAGCCGAAATTGATCCACCTCTATTGCTATTAGTTAATATAGAATTAATTTTAAAAAAAATTTGGAAAATTTAATTTTGCTATAAAACATAAAATATCTACTTTTTAAAATTAACTGTATGTCAATTAATTGATTCTTAATTACTCCATCAGAACCTGAAATTGCTCCACCTTTATTGCTATTAGTTAATTTAGAATGAATTAAAAATAACTATCGCAAATTTAATTTTGCTATTAAACATAAAATATCTACTGTTTAAATTAAACTGTATGCAACTAATTGCTCCTTAAATGCTCCAGCAGAATACAAAATTGCTCCACCTTTATTGCTATTAGTTAATCTATAATAAATTAAAAAAAATTAAGTATCGAAAATTTAATTTTGCTATAAAACATAAAATATCTACTTTTTTTATATTACCAATGTCAATAAGTTGTTCGGATATTCTAGCTTAAATTTATTACTACTTTAACGTGTTTTCACAAAATGGAGGACATTAAACATGCATCAAGTTCATCAGCTGGCGTTGAACATGAAACAAATTGCAATGTTTGACGAAATTCTGCTGCTAACAAATACTACGCACCACGAAACCGGTTTTGATTATTTCGCAGATCTTGTATGGTATGGTCTAATGCATCTTAAGACTTATGATCTCCTTTAGAAAGAAAACAACTCTAGGATGGTTATTTATACATTATTTATTGCAAACATAATATAACTGTTAAACTTATAATCTTTGCATCCATACAAACTAAGTGTATTTAACATTCATTCATTCATTTATGGGGCAATGTATACGCTTTTACAACAGAATCCCAGAAAATGTTCAAAGTTTGTCAATAAACAAGTTTAAAAGTTTTATTAAAGAAAAACTGTACAAAAAGTGTTATTATAATATCAAGGAATACATGAATGAAAATAACCCCTGGGAATAAGGTGACCGCCACCATGCTGGTTCTATGAAAATTCATTTAAAATTGTATAAACAAAATTATTGTTAAGTGAAATTATGTTTAAAAAAAAGTCCCGCTGGGTTTCTTGCTGGTTCTTCCCAGGACAGGTATTTTCCGAACCAGTGGTAAATAAAATAATGAATTTCAATAAGTATTATGTAATAATCCATATTGAATAAAAATCATTCTATTCTATTCTATTCTAATATAGCTGCAGCATGGCTCTACCACGTGCAATTCGTAGTAGTGCGTTACCACGTAATACAAAGTCGGTTAATTTATTCAGTCCCTACTTAAGGGTCCTTCTGTCTTAAGTTATTACGTAATTAGCTAACATAACAACATCTTACAGTGACCATATCAATATAAAATATTTTTTATGTTTAAAATAATAGTTTGACTTGGCAATCGCACTAAACTTAATAAATAATATACTTGTGAGATACATTGTGTTTTCAAACCATTACTTTGAATTTTTGAAAATTGCATGAAAATGAATTGCGTAGTTGAAAACATCTAAGCGTACAGACGGCAGGAAGCGACTTTGTTTTATTCTATGTAGAGATAAAAATCACGAGCCTATGGTTTGCCCAATTCATTTCTCGAGTAGTGTATTCGTTCTCCAGTTTGTCTTATTAACTAACTGAATGTTTTTACCCCGATTTGTGTCTTTATAGATCTTCGCGACAGTTAAAATAAAAATAAATCACCATCACTTATCATAACAAAAGTAGTAATTCCACACAATTGAAGCTAGTAAATAAAAATCCATTTAAGTTTTAAATATATGTTGTTCGCAACTTAGAAATTATTTGTTTTATTACTAGTTTTTGTATACAATTTATGTTATATTTTTTTAGTTTCTTATAGTTTTATCTCTTTATTTGATATATTTTATGAGTGAAAAAGTAGTATAAAGTTTTTATTTTTATAAAGGCTTGAAGAAGTATTTGTGCAGTCCGATAGGGATGTTGAAAAGCAAGACTTACCTCGTCTTACTTACTTGGAGGCAGTTATAAAGGAATCTATGAGGCTATACCCACTTGGTCCTGTGTTATCCCGACGTCTTGACAAGGACCTAAAACTAAGTAGGTCTAAAATTTATACATTATATTTAACTCTTACGAACGTACTTTCTGAACAAAAAACTATTTACTTAAAATAATTAAAAGTTAAAAAGTTAAAGTTACAGCCTATATTCATCGCACTGCTGGGCACAGGCCTCCTCTAATTTCTGAGTGGGTTTAAGGGCAAGGAATTGTCCGTCGCGCTGCTCCAATGGGTGATGGCGAAGTTCACATGTTTTCGAAAAAAAATTACTTATTTCTCATTTATGCAGGTTTCCTTGCGATGTTTCCCGTCTGATGTTAAGGGGAGCTTCCAGTTGCTGAACTCTCACAATTCGACATATGTAAACAATACCAAATATTTTATTCTTCGAATCTTTCACAATCAACAATAAGTTATAAATTAAATTATTAGTCACATGTGATATGTGATGATGATAATGATCAGAAGAATAAGATATAAATAGGTTCGTTTGTTTTCTTACAGGAAATTATACTTTATATTCTGGAAAAAATTGTTTCTTATCCGTCTATAGTGCACACCGACATCCTGTGTGGGGTCAAGATGCGAATGATTTTAAGCCGGAGAGGTGGCTGAACCCCGAAACATTGCCAAAGAATCCAAATTATTTTTTACCTTTTAGCCTGGGAAGAAGAAATTGTATAGGTATAAATACTAAAACATTATTTTTAAAACTAAATATTTTTATAACGAGTGTTAGATTTATGCGCATGTTTCCGAATGGAGGAGTAGTATTATTCGTTAGTTGATTAATTGTGTTTGCCACAAGTTTTTTGTAATAAATTTTTTTTTTTCAGGTAAAACTTACGCAATGATGTGGTTGAAGACAGTTATTTCACATTTATTGCGTAAATATCTAATTACTGGAGATCACAAAAAACTTGTGCTTAAGTTCGATTTCCTGCTAAAACCCTTTTCGGGTCATTACATCGCTATTGAAAGAAGAAACTAAACTAAGAATTTGAAACCTCTATCTCTCAATCTAGCGGAATACGTTAGTTAAAATATAATAAGTTTCTCTGTGCAAACGCTACCTTGTTTTATCACATTATGCTAGTTAAATACACTTAGTTTGTATGGATGCAAAGATTATAAGTTTAACAGTTATATTATGTTTGCAATAAATAATGTATAAATAACCATCCTAGAGTTGTTTTATGCATTAGACCATACCATACAAGATCTGCGAAATAATCAATACCGATTTCGTGGTGCATAGTATTTGTTAGCAGCAGAATTTCGTCAAACATTGCAAGTTGTTTTATGTTCAACGCCAGCTGATGAACTTGATGCATGTTTAATGTCCTCCATTTTGTTAAAACACGTTAAAGTAGTAAAAAATTTAAGCTAGAATATGCGAACAACTTATTGACATTGGTAATATCAAATTCCCTTTAGACGTTTTGACTGGCTGCGCTACCTTTCCGAGTAAGGTGATAATAATACTCAATCAAAAACTGAACTAATTTAAAAGATATTCCTGTTGTTCCAAATTACAGAGATCATATTTGGTTAAAGAAAGAGGAAGTAGGAAGTAGGAATATTGGAAGCTAAAGCATGGATGAAAATTAATTAAACTTAAAAATTGAACATGAAATTGCTAGTGAATTGAGGACATACAGATCAGTCGATTCCGCAACTAACAAATATGATTTCGTCAACGTTTGAATTAATTTTAAGAAATAAAAATGAAATTACCGGTGAATTGAGGACATACTGGTAATTAATTAAGTAGTTATTTATGTCAAGTATTATACATATAAAACATTAATGAAACGTGTAATTAGATAATTTGCGTAGTGTGTACAGTGCATAGATTTATTTTATAGCTATATTTATTCAGCTATACATCGAGATATTCACAAAACATAAATTTGTATTTAAAAATACAACCTTCCCCTAGTATAAATGGCATACCGCGTGGTAAATTTTGAAGACCTGTGTTTTACTATCTTAAATTTCAAATTCGAACTTATATTCTTGCGTCTGTTTAATTATCTATTCGTTCCGCTCTATCTAATTAATCGTTAATCTTTTACCTTTAAATTTTTATAAGCTAATAATTATTTGACGTCTGTATTATAATTAAAGATAAATAATTATCCATTTGTTACCTTGGACTTTGGTATTTAATTAAATATAATATGAAGAATGGTTTCTCTATATAGACTAAGACTAAGACATTCTTAATTTTTTTGCAAGTTTTTTTTTACACAACTTAAAATAATATAAATATAACGTTTTAAATTTTATTTTTGTTGTCGTTTTCGAAAATAAAAACATCTTTTCTGAATTAAAGATTTATGTCTTATGTAATCAAAAGTTTTTGTATTTATATCCATAAAAGATCTGAAATATAATCAGTAACTTTGTCGATGTGGTAATTGACGTGTAACGCTGCTGGAAGTGACCCCTGAAAGACTTGCAATCGGACACCGCAAACTGTTAATTTTGAACATATGTGTTATATTTTTAAGTTTCTTATGATTTTATCTCTTTATTTAATACATTTCAAGACTGAAAAGTAACTCCAAAATTGTATTTATATTAACACATTCACTATCCGATTTACAGACACAATAGTAAGACAATAGCAATGCATTATATTATGTAATGCACGGGACAGTGAATGTGTTAAGGCTGGAAGAAGTACTTGGGCAGTCTGACAGGGATGCTGAAAAGCAAAACTTACTTCATCTTATTTACTTAGAGGCAGCTTTAAAGGAATCTTTCAGCCTATACCTATTTGGTCCTATGATATTCTGACTTATTGACAAGGACTTAACACTAAGTAGGTCTTAAATTTATACGTAAAATTTATCTTTTATGAACGTACTCCCTTAAACACAAAATACATATAGGAAATAATTATTATAACAATTCTAAAAGACTAGAAATCATTATAAAAGTATATTAACTGCTTACGAGCTCCTCGCTACACTTTAACTACCTCTTAACTATTGAGAGGGTTTTGGAGGAAACAGCTTTGACTGTCATCACATGCCATCGAAATATGTTGGTTTAACAGATATGCAGGTTACTTTGCGATATCTTACTGCACTACCAAGCATCCGATAGATGCACTCTTGAAACTGATATTAACAATATCAACTTTACTGGCGGGGTTGCAGCTCAGTTACTAAGAAATTTAAGGCAAACATCTGTGGCGGCGCTTTCGTTGCGCCACAAGGGTAAATACATCGAAGCCTTAATCACACCATCAAAGTTTCGAACTAAAAAGCAGTATATATGCCACTCCCCGGGCGGAACACCTTGCCTACGACTCCGACATGGAGCACTCCGGCGCAGCTGCGCCAGAAAACTTGGGATCAAACGTGACCAAGCCGGCCTGCGGCGCTGGAAGTGGCGCTGCAAAATGGCGAATAAGGCCACGTGTGATCGCATATTCTGCATCATGGCCGACAAAATGATAGACTTCTCAAAAGCCAAACCCTCCGTATTGGGCATCGTCGTCTCGGCCAACACCGGCGAGGATTTCCAGCTCTTACGAGCCTCCCATATCATACGTACTCCCTGGAGGAGGACAATCGTCTCCGCGCAGTCACACGCGGAATTCCAAAGAAATTCGACATGGCCTTCATTAAGGAGGATCTGTTAAGTCAAGGCCTGCCGGTTTAAGAGGTGCACCGCATGGTCAATAAGATATCCAAAACCTCTTATAATCTGGTATTGGTCATTCTTGAACTCTCAGATTCAGCGTTCACTCGTCGTTCTATATCCATATAATATCAACCATCCCTGCTAAATAAACATCCCAAATATACAAATTCATCTACTTGCTCAATCAACTAGAAGGGGTTCTATTCTTATTTCACATAACGTTTTACTTTCTTCTCTTTTAAAAACCACCTCTTTCGTCTTACTTGCGTTCACTTTCATACCCCTTTCTTTTAATGGCCTGTTATTTAAAGTAACCATCATTTGTAACTTAGCCGCCGTCGATGCAAATATGACTTGATCATCAGCGTACAAAAGGCATTTAACTGTTAACTCACCCATTCTCAACCCACATTCTTCATCTTTCAAAGTTTGCAAACAACTGTCCATAAATATGTTAAACAGCCACGGGAAAGCTACACAGCCCTGTCTGACACCTTTTTAAAAGACAAACCAAACCAAGTAGACCCCTTTGATCCTGACACAAGCACCAGAGTCCCTATAAAGAGACTTTAATGCCTGTATCAAACCAGCGCTCAACCCAAATGAGGTCAATATTAGCCATAACACATTCCTGTCCACTCTGTTATAAGCCATTTCCAAGTTCATGAACGCACAAAAAAACTTTCTGGTTTTTGGCCACAAATTTCTCCGCAATCATTCGCATGGAAAAGACTTGATCCGTACACCTCATCCCCTTTCTAAAACCAGCTTGCTCATCTCAAATTTTTCCATCGGTTTCCTCCATAACTCTTTCAATTAACACCTTAACATATAGTTTACCCACAATGCTAAGCAAGCTGATACCACGGTAGTTTTTACAGTCCCGCTGTGACGCCTTTCCCTTATACATTGTGACTATAACGGCTTTGCACCACTCTTCCGGTACCCGCTTCAGTTTTCAACATAAATTAAACAAGGTGTACAGCAGGCCTGCAACCACACCCTCATCAGCCCTTAGCATTTCGATACTCTATCATATACGGCTGCCTTACCTGCTTTCATGCTTTTCATTGCTTTGTTTTTTTTATTTTTTTATAAGATAAGGGTGACAAACGAGCACACAGTCCACCTGATGGTAAATGGTTACTGCGGCCCTTAGACCTCTATGGACATAGCAAATCAAAATGCAGATTCGTTATCGTTATATATATAATGAGGACTAAAATGGAATGCCTCATTTACAGTAAAAAGGGCCTCCGGCTACCTGCACTCACTAAGCGAAACGCAGAGGTAAAACTCTACTTTACGCTGATATTCTGTGAGTTCGTGGTACCACCCCGGTTCGAGCCGGCCCATCCGTGCGACTGCAAAAGCTGCCGCGTGGCCCTACCACTTGTGGTTTCATCTACACTTATCTCACTACTTTCCTCCATTTCTCTCGAAATTTCTATTTCACTTAAATCAGACGACTTTACACTCTTAAACACGCTTTCAAAGTATTCCTTTCATCTCTTTAAATTCGAAACTTCACCATTCAGCATGCATCCATTCTCGTCTCGTATAGCATTCATTCTAGGCTGTTTGAACTTCCCCTGGCAGTTCTTACGAGCTTCCAGAACATTTCAATATTTAATGATTTCTTATATTTACGCGAACACTACACATTGAATAAAACTATTTTTTACGGATTATATCGCGTTTAATTAACTTATTTTATATTCCCGACGTTTCGGTTGCTTTCCAGCAACCGTGGTCACGGGGGACTGAGGTGACTGACGTCCCGATGTCAAAGTTAACCCGGAGTACCTTCAGCTTTTTAATTATTAATTTTGGTCCGATCTACGCAGAATGAACTAACTGTGTCTTGAAGTCTTGCAGTGGTATGCTTGGGTTTAGTTTTAATTTTATGAATTACAGGATCCCAAGCAGGTGGTAGTTCCAGCCTCCCTCTCTATTGAAATTAGGATGTTTTTTAATTTCAATAGCCTCACGTATCATCCTTGGCAGGAATCGATGTTCTTTCGCGAGGACTTGTGGTTTATCAAATCTAATGTAATGGCGGGGGCCGTCTAGGATATGATCACAAACTGCAGACTTCCCGGAACGTTGGTGCTTCACGTCAGCTATGTGTTCTTTTACGCGGGTTTTTATTGATCGTTTTGTTTGCCCTATATATGAGAGACCACACTCACAATCAAGCTTGTATACTCCTGCATCTTGTAGAGGAATATTGCACTTGACGGATGGTAAGAACTGACTAATCTTCTTCGGCGGCTTGAAGAATGTTCTAATTGAAGCTCGCTTCAAGATGTAGCCAATCTTGTCTGTGACACCTCTGACATATGGTAGTACAGCAGGCACACGCTCGACTGTGGCCGGCTTCACTCGGTCACTGTGACGTAGGCGCGGAACCCGAAGCTTGTTGTCGTGTAGAACCTGCTTGACGTGCCGAAGCTCGGCGGCCAGGTGTTTGCTGTCACAGATCCCTCGTGCTCTCTGCAACAAAGATTTGCCCACGGTAGCTAACTGTGAAGGGTTATGGTGGGATTCACCGTTTAAGTATCGGTTTGTATGGGTCTTTTTTCTATACACAGTGTGACCTACGGTGTTATTAGGATTTCGAATGACTAACACATCTAGGAAAGCTAAAGAATTATTTGCCTCTAACTCCATAGTAAATTTAATTTTAGAGTTTATGGAATTTAGATGTTCTAAAAATGCAGTTACTTTGTCTGATGGTAAAATTGTGAAAGTATCGTCTACGTACCGCTTGTAGAAACTTGGAGTTACTGGTGCAGTAAGCAGGGCTTTCTCCTCAAAGTCCTCCATGAAAATATCGGCGACAATGGGAGATACCGGTGAGCCCATCGCAACACCATCTACTTGCTTGTAAAACTGTTCCTTCCACAATAGGTAGCCAGATGTAAGGCAATGTCTGAGTAATACTGCATATTCTGCTGGCATGTTGTTTTCCTCTAGTTTCCTAGTTATAATTGAGATGCAGTCTTCAACAGGTAGGCATGTAAATAGAGACTGAACATCAAAACTGACCATAGTTTCATTGTCAGTAAGGCATAGGTCTTTTATCTCACTGACAAAATGGTATGAATCCTTAGTGTGTGCTCTTGTATGTCCTCTGAGTGGTGACGTCGGGAATATAAAATAAGTTAATTAAACGCGATAGAATCCGTAAAAAATAGTTTTATTCAATGTGTAGTGTTCGCGTAAATATAAGAAATCATTATGTAAACCAGTACGGACTGGAAATAGCAAATAAAATACGCCGACTAGAAGATCTCAAAACCAAGCGCGCAAGATACATAACAGCTTTAAACTTCTTGAAGAGATGCAGAGACCATAATCTCATTCCTACGTGTGTCAAGATATCTACTAAAAAAGACATTCGAGGAAGCGCTAAGATCTTAAATCAGGCAAGCAAAAAATTGTTAATAACGGTGATTCAGCAAAAACGTACCGATCTATGTTTCATTAATAAAACCATAGACAAATCGTCCAGTGATCTAAAGACAGTTTTATCGACATTTGATTATAAGAATTGCATGGAAACTTTAGACAAACGTGAAACAACTAAATACAATGAATGCAAAAATAAACATATAGATAAATACCAAAAACTAACAACCAAATCAAATGTCCAACACCAATGTCAACGTAATAACGGAACGCAATCATTGACAACAGACGCGAGTAATAAACAACGTGCGGTCTATAACCTGTCAAAACAATCTCTGGACGACGCGACGATAAAAGTTTTGGCCAAAGGTATGAATTTCGCTATAACACCGCAAAAAATTCCGTATGAAAACATTATCTGTAGTGTTGAGGACTGTCTGTATAAAAATAATATTGGTAATGAAGATTTAGAGGCTATACGTCAAGACATTTCGTCCTTGTTACGTCGAAGCTCAGCGCCGAAATTAAATCTTCCCAAAGATGAATTTAATGCATTGAAAAACTTACGCAACAGACCAGATCTTACGATTCTCCGCGCAGATAAAGGTAATTTTACGGTTATAATGGATACGTTGGATTACAATTTTAAAATACAACAACTTTTATCGGATGAAAGTACGTACGTAAAGGTCAAAACAGACCCTACAACTAATACGCTTAAAATAACTAGCGATCTAATAAAGAAATACTCCGAGAAACTGAATCTAGACGTAAATTCGATATTACCTACGTGTGTCAAACCGCCGAAGTTGTATGGGTTACCAAAAATACACAAACCGAACGCTCCATTACGTCCAATAGTGAGTCAGATCGATTCGCCAACTTATAGATTGGCTCAACACTTAGCAAAAGTACTATCACCACTCAGAGGACATACAAGAGCACACACTAAGTATTCATACCATTTTGTCAGTGAGATAAAAGACCTATGTCTTACTGACAATGAAACTATGGTCAGTTTTGATGTTCAGTCTCTATTTACATGCCTACCTGTTGAAGACTGCATCTCAATTATAACTAGGAAACTAGAGGAAAACAACATGCCAGCAGAATATGCAGTATTACTCAGACATTGCCTTACATCTGGCTACCTATTGTGAAAGGAACAGTTTTACAAGCAAGTAGATGGTGTTGCGATGGGCTCACCGGTATCTCCCATTGTCGCCGATATTTTCAAATGCAGAAGGCGATGCTCCTCGATACCGCCCGCATCGTCCGCCGGTTTATTTTCCTTTCCCCCTATATGTTGGCCGTTTGGTCTCCCCTGCAGAGGGCTTCCATCTGGTTGGGTGTTTATTTATTTATGTATATTAATATATACATAAATATATAAACGTATTTATTTTATTTTGTTGATATATATGTATGTTTATCATTTTCATTTACAATTATATATTTATATCTACAGCCCAACCAGATGAGTAAACTTTATAGATAACCCACATAATAATTATATAGATGCCCCAAATAATAATAATAATAATACATTTATTTCTGACCAATTATCCATATTTATTAAAAATTATAATCTAAATGCCTATAACATTAAAGAAAATATATTATATATAGATGCCCCAGATAATAATAAATCATTTATTGTGGACCAAACCTTTAGTACATTTTTCACACCCACCAAACTGCGTAACAGTTTGTCGGCGGGATTAGCGCTTGTCTTTATACATTTGGTTCAAATACGTAAGTATACAATTTAATGAAAATAAAACAGTGTAAATAATAGCAAGTATTGTGGCAACGCGAGCCGCCTGCACACCCCGGTCAGCGGACCGCGCTGACACAATTATTTTGATATTACTAACATTTAGATAGATAACTCTTTCTTGCATTTATACAAAGTGCTTACAATTACGGAAAATTTAAGAACTACAAACGGTGGTCATATCGCTTTAAGCGATTTCTACCTGACAACAACATCATAGCAATGTTTAAATCTTTAAAATAAGGTCTAATATACGTAATTGTCAATAGTTATATTAAAACAACAACAAATTAGATAGTATTTTCAGTTCTTGTGACTAGCGACAATGGGGTCGCTCCATTACAACTTCTGTGTGTTAAAGCGTTCCCGTAGAACTTCATGGCGTTAAAATAAAATATCGCAATAGAATATTTTATATTTACTCGAATTTTCCTACTTTTTCAGATCGTAAAGCAAAGTAAGAAGTATCATTCAACTCCAACTACCACCTCAGGTTTGTTAAACACCAAAAAGTACATTATTTTGTTTAGATTTTTATTTATTTTTTAAATATAATTCGTCTTACAGGTAAACAAATGAAATCATTGAGTGATCTGATATTTGATCTGGAAGGTTCGGACGGCGAAAGTGTTTTCTCAAGTCAGGACGTAAAAGATCACGTTAATACCTTGATTGTATCAGGCTATGACACTATTGCAACAAACCTTGTAATTACACTTCTCTTAATCGGCTCATATAAAGAAGTTCAAGACAAAATCTGTAATGAGTAAGTATAGTTCAGATAATTAAAAGTTTAAAGTTTAGGTCGTTAAATTCATAAATTCATCAAATATGAAAGTATAAGCTAATGACTCTTGTCCCTAAAACACGTCACATAATACGAAATCTTAACTATACCAATTACCTTTGTAGTCTCTTTTCTCTTTTATAAGCTCTAGTTTCTTCTTTCCTTTAAAATAAAAGCAAAAATAATTAAGTAGTTCATATACAAATTAAATACACTGTGTAACGTCAGCATCACCCCAATGCCATCTCACTTCACAGTCCTTAAACCGAAATTCAAATTTAATACGGTTGTATTATCTGGGCTCACGCTGCGTGGACGTATTTACATCGGTAGAGCCAATGCCTTCCCGATTCATAAAGTGCTATGGTGTGCAGAACAGTTCTAAGACTATTTCTCGATTGAGAATAGTGAGTGTGGTGCATCATAGTGACCGTCAGGTTGCACCACCCCGCCATATCTGGGGCACGGCAGTGCCCCCGCCAAGTCTAGCAAAAAAGAGGCACGGCCATACCATTTTTTTCTCGAAGCAGTACAGGTAATTTTCGACCGCCTATTACTTCTTTGTGGAAGCCTGCATTTAGGAACCAAGCAGGCATTGCATAAACACGGTATATTTTAAATTTTATTTGTTTTGAACCAGTAGTTTAAGAATTATAACTAGTCAAAGTTTCTTAATTTTGTCACTCGCTGACTGACCGATCATCAAAATTCTAAGGCCCTTCTAGCAGATATAGAAGATTCAAATTTAGAATAAAATTTGTGTTTATTGTATAAATGAAGGAAAAACTAAAATATTTTGCATTTTTTGTCCACTTTTCTAGATAAATCAACTGCCTAATTAACTTTGTAATCCTATATAAATATATAGGATTACGAAGTTATATTTGCAGTGAATAAATCAATGTACCTGTATGTGTGGAATAATACCTATCCACAACCTAGATATAACTATCTACAAAAAGAAATGAGATGCCGTCAAAATCATAACTTGTAAGAAAAAACAAGTCTCGCAACTCAGTTCTTCTATCGTAAAAAGTTGTGAGATCCATGTTTATTTTTATAGAATTAGGGTGACAAACTAGCATACAGTCCACCTGATGGTAAGTAGTTGCTGTGGTCCATAGACATCTACATCTATCCTCAATTACGATTCAAAATGCAGATGCGTAGTCGCCCGTGAGGACTAAGATGGAATGCCTCGTTTCCAGTAAAAAGGGGTCTCCGGTTCTCTACACTCACCATACGAAACACAGCAGCATTAAACTGCTATTTGACGCTGGTATTCTGTGAGAGCGTGGTCCTTCCCCGGTCGAGCCGACCCATTTGTTCTACAAGTATACTATCAATATAGCTGCAGCATGGCTCTACCACGTGCAATACGTGGTAGTGCGTACCAAGTAAGATTTGTGAGATACATTGTGTTTTCATACCATTACTTTGAATTTTTGAAAATTGCATGAAAATGAATTGCGTAGTTTAAAACATCTAAGCGTACAGACGGCGGGAAGCGATTTTGTTTTATTCTATGTACAGAAAAAATCACAAGCATATGGTTTGCCCAATTCATTTCTCGGTTAGTGTATTCGTTCTTCAGTTTGTCTGATTAACTAACTGAATGTTTTTATCCAGATTTGTGTCTTTATAGATCTTCGCGACAGTTAAAGTAAAAATAAGTCACCATCGTCTCTGTTCCACCTCTGTTGCTATTAGTTAATTTATAATTAATTTAAAAAAAAAAGTATCAAAAATTTTATTTTGCTATAAAACATTATATACCTACTTTTTAAACTTAAACTGTATGCTACTTAATTGCTCCTTAAATGCTTCAGCAGAAGCCGAAATTGATCCACCTCTATTGCTATTAGTTAATATAGAATTAATTTTAAAAAAAATTTGGAAAATTTAATTTTGCTATAAAACATAAAATATCTACTTTATAAAATTAACTGTATGTCAATTAATTGATTCTTAATTACTCCATCAGAACCTGAAATTGCTCCACCTTTATTGCTATTAGTTAATTTAGAATGAATTAAAAATAACTATCGCAAATTTAATTTTGCTATTAAACATAAAATATCTACTGTTTAAATTAAACTGTATGCAACTAATTGCTCCTTAAATGCTCCAGCAGAATACAAAATTGCTCCACCTTTATTGCTATTAGTTAATCTATAATAAATTAAAAAAAATTAAGTATCGAAAATTTAATTTTGCTATAAAACATAAAATATCTACTTTTTTTATATTACCAATGTCAATAAGTTGTTCGGATATTCTAGCTTAAATTTATTACTACTTTAACGTGTTTTCACAAAATGGAGGACATTAAACATGCATCAAGTTCATCAGCTGGCGTTGAACATGAAACAAATTGCAATGTTTGACGAAATTCTGCTGCTAACAAATACTACGCACCACGAAACCGGTTTTGATTATTACGCAGATCTTGTATGGTATGGTCTAATGCATCTTAAGACTTATGATCTCCTTTAGAAAGAAAACAACTCTAGGATGGTTATTTATACATTATTTATTGCAAACATAATATAACTGTTAAACTTATAATCTTTGCATCCATACAAACTAAGTGTATTTAACATTCATTCATTCATTTATGGGGCAATGTATACGCTTTTACAACAGAATCCCAGAAAATGTTCAAAGTTTGTCAATAAACAAGTTTAAAAGTTTTGTTAAAGAAAAACTGTACAAAAAGTGTTATTATAATATCAAGGAATACATGAATGAAAATAACCCCTGGGAATAAGGTGACCGCCACCATGCTGGTTCTATGAAAATTCATTTAAAATTGTATAATAAAATTATTGTTAAGTGAAATTATGTTTAAAAAAAAGTCCCGCTGGGTTTCTTGCTGGTTCTTCCCAGGACAGGTATTTTCCGAACCAGTGGTAAATAAAATAATGAATTTCAATAAGTATTATGTAATAATCCATATTGAATAAAAATCATTCTATTCTATTCTATTCTAATATAGCTGCAGCATGGCTCTACCACGTGCAATTCGTAGTAGTGCGTTACCACGTAATACAAAGTCGGTTAATTTATTCAGTCCCTACTTAAGGGTCCTTCTGTCTTAAGTTATTACGTAATTATCTAACATAACAACATCTTACAGTGACCATATCAATATAAAATATTTTTTATGTTTAAAATAATAGTTTGACTTGGCAATCGCACTAAACTTAATAAATAATATACTTGTGAGATACATTGTGTTTTCAAACCATTACTTTGAATTTTTGAAAATTGCATGAAAATGAATTGCGTAGTTGAAAACATCTAAGCGTACAGACGGCAGGAAGCGACTTTGTTTTATTCTATGTAGAGATAAAAATCACAAGCCTATGGTTTGCCCAATTCATTTCTCGAGTAGTGTATTCGTTCTCCAGTTTGTCTTATTAACTAACTGAATGTTTTTACCCCGATTTGTGTCTTTATAGATCTTCGCGACAGTTAAAATAAAAATAAATCACCATCACTTATCATAACAAAAGTAGTAATTCCACACAATTGAAGCTAGTAAATAAAAATCCATTTAAGTTTGGTGTTTAATTAAATATATGTTGTTAGCAACTTAGAAATTATTTGTTTTATTACTAGTTTTTGTATACAATTTATGTTATATTTTTTTAGTTTCTTATAGTTTTATCTCTTTATTTGATATATTTTAAGAGTGAAAAAGTAGTATAAAGTTTTTATTTTTATAAAGGCTTGAAGAAGTATTTGTGCAGTCCGATAGGGATGTTGAAAAGCAAGACTTACCTCGTCTTACTTACTTGGAGGCAGTTATAAAGGAATCTATGAGGCTATACCCACTTGGTCCTGTGTTATCCCGACGTCTTGACAAGGACCTAAAACTAAGTAGGTCTAAAATTTATACATTATATTTAACTCTTACGAACGTACTTTCTGAACAAAAAACTATTTACTTAAAATAATTAAAAGTTAAAAAGTTAAAGTTACAGCCTATATTCATCGCACTGCTGGGCACAGGCCTCCTCTAATTTCTGAGTGGGTTTAAGGGCAAGGAATTGTCCGTCGCGCTGCTCCAATGGGTGATGGCGAAGTTCACATGTTTTCGAAAAAAAATTACTTATTTCTCATTTATGCAGGTTTCCTCGCGATGTTTCCCGTCTGATGTTATGGGGAGCTTTCAGTTGCTGAACTCTCACAATTCGACATATGTAAACAATACCAAATATTTTATTCGGTGAATCTTTCACAATCAACAAGAAGTTATAAAGTAAATTATTAGTCACATGTGATATGTGATGATGATAATGATCAGAAGAATAAGATATAAAGGTTCGTTTGTTTTCTTACAGGAAATTATACTTTATATTCTGGAAAAAATTGTTTCTTATCCGTCTATAGTGCACACCGACATCCTGTGTGGGGTCAAGATGCGAATAATTTTAAGCCGGAGAGGTGGCTGAACCCCGAAACATTGCCAAAGAATCCAAATTATTTTTTACCTTTTAGCCTGGGAAGAAGAAATTGTATAGGTATATATACTAAAACATTATTTTTTAAACTAAATAATTTCTTTTAATTAGTGAAAGATTAATATGCATGTATCCGTGTGGAGGAGTAGTTTTTTTTCGATAGTTGTTTAAGTGTGTTTGCCATAAGCGCGTATGAATCAAGAAGCTTTTTGTAATAAATTTAATTTTTTTTTCAGGTAAAACTTACGCGATGATGTGGTTAAAGACAGTTATTTCACATTTATTGCGTAAATATCTAATTACTGGAGATCACAAAAAACTTGTGCTTAAGTTCGATTTCCTGCTTAAACCTTTTTCGGGTCATTACATAGCTATTGAAAGAAGAAACTAAACTAAGAATTTGAAACCTCTATCTCTCAATCTAGCGGAATACGTTAGTTAAAATATAATAAATTTCTCTGTGCAAACGCTACATTGTTTTATCACATTATGCTAGTTAAATACACTTAGTTTGTGTGGATGCAAAGATTATAAGTTTAACAGTTATATTATGTTTGCAATAAATAATGTATAAATAACCATCCTAGAGTTGTTTTCTTTCTAAAGGAGATCATAAGTCTTAAGATGCATTAGACCGTACCATACAAGATCTGCGAAATAATCAAAACCGGTTTCGTGGTGCGTAGTATTTGTTAGCAGCAGAATTTCGTCAAACATTGCAAGTTGTTTCATGTTCAACGCCAGCTGATGAACTTGATGCATGTTTAATCTCCTCCATTTTGTGAAAACACGTTAAAGTAGTAATAAATTTAATCTAGAATATGCGAAAAACTTATTGACATTGGTAATATCAAATTCCCTTTAGACGTTTTGACTGGCTGCGCTACCTTTCCGAGTAAGGTGATAATAATACTCAATCAAAAACTGAACTAATTTAAAAGATATTCCTGTTGTTCCAAATTACAGAGATCATATTTGGTTAAAGAAAGAGGAAGTAGGAAGTAGGAAT
Source organism: Parnassius mnemosyne (assembly GCA_963668995.1). Lineage (NCBI taxonomy): Eukaryota > Metazoa > Arthropoda > Insecta > Lepidoptera > Papilionidae > Parnassius > Parnassius mnemosyne. The sequence continues at coordinate 3,474,937 of CAVLGL010000001.1, read as the reverse complement.
ATTGGAAGCTAAAGCATGGATGAAAATTAATTAAACTTAAAAATTGAACATGAAATTGCTAGTGAATTGAGGACATACAGATCAGTCGATTCCGCAACTAACAAATATGATTTCGTCAACGTTTGAATTAATTTTAAGAAATAAAAATGAAATTACCGGTGAATTAAGGACATACTGGTAATTAAGTAAGTAGTTATTTATGTCAAGTATTATACATATAAAACATTAATGAAACGTATAATTAGATAATTTGCGTAGTGTGTACAGTGCATAGATTTATTTTATAGCTATCTTTATTCAGCTATACATCGAGATATTCACAAAACATAAATTTGTATTTAAAAATACAACCTTCCCGTAGTATAAATGGTATACCGCGTGGTAAATTTTGAAGACCTGTGTTTTATTATCTTAAATTTCAAATTCGAATTTATATTCATGCGTCTGTTTAATTATCTATTCGTTCCGCTCTATCTAATTAATCGTTAATCTTTTACTTTTAAATTTTTAAAAACTATTAATTATTTGACGTCTGTATTATAATTAAAGATAAATAATTATCCATTTGTTACCTTGGACTTTGGTATTTAATTAAATATAATATGAAGAATAGTTTCTCTAGATAGACTAAGACATTCTTAATTTTTTTGCAAGTTTTTTTTGTACAACTTAAAATAATATAAATATAATGTTTTAAATTTTATTTTGTTGTCGTTTTCGAAAATAAAAACATCTTTTCTGATTTAAAGATTTATGTCTTATGTAAATGTTTTTGTATTAATATCCATAAAAGATCTGAAATATAATCAGATACTTTGGCGATGTGGTAATTGACGTGTAACGCTGCTGGAAGTGACCCCTGAAAGACTTGCATTCGGACACCGCAAACTGTTAATTTTGAACGTATGTGTTATGTTTTTAAGTTTCTTATGATTTTATCTCTTTATTTAATACATTTCAAGACTGAAAAGTAACTCCAAAATTGTATTTATATTAACACATTCACTATCCGATTTACAGACACAATAGTAAGACAATAGCAATGCATTATATTATGTAATGCACGGGACAGTGAATGTGTTAAGGCTGGAAGAAGTACTTGGGCAGTCTGACAGGGATGCTAAAAAGCAAAACTTACTTCATCTTATTTACTTAGAGGCAGCTTTAAAGGAATCTTTCAGCCTATACCTATTTGGTCCTATGATATTCTGACTTATTGACAAGGACTTAACACTAAGTAGGTCTTAAATTTATACGTAAAATTTATCTCTTATTAACGTACTCTCTTAAACACAAGACGCATATATGAAATAATTATTATAACAATTCTAAAAGACTAGTAAACATTATAAAAGTATATTAACTGCTTACGAGCTCCTCGCTACACTTTAACTACCTCTTAACTATTGAGAGGGTTTTGGAGGAAACAGCTTTGACTGTCATCACATGCCATCGAAACATGTTGGTTTAACAGATATGCAGGTTACTTTGCGATGTCTTACTGCACTACCAAGCATCTGATAGATGCACTCTTGAAACTGATATTAACAATATCAACTTTACTGGCAGGGTTGCAGCTCAGTTACTAAGAAATTTAAGGCAAACATCTGTGGCGGCGCTTTCGTTGCGCCACAAGCGTAAATACATCGAAGCCTTAATCACACCATCAAAGTTTCGAACTAAAAATCAGTATATATGCCACTCCCCGGGCGGAACACCTTGCCCAAGACTCCGACATGGAGCACTCCGGCGCAGCTGCGCCAGAAAACTTGGGATCAAAGGTGACCAAGCCGGCCTGCGGCGCTGGAAGTGGCGCTCGCAAAATGGCGAATAAGGCCACGTGTGATCGCATATTCTGCATCATGGCCGACAAAATGATAGACTTCTCAAAAGCCAAAACCTCCGTATAGGGCATCGTCGTCTCGGCCAACACGGGCGAGGATTTCCAGCTCTTACGAGCCTCCCATATCATACGTACTCCCTGGAGGAGGACAATCGTCTCCGCACAGTCACACGCGGAATTCCAAAGAAATTCGACATGGCCTTCATAAAGGAGGATCTGTTAAGTCAAAGCCTGCCGGTTTAAGAGGTGCACCGCATGGTCAATAAGATATCCAAAACCTCTTATAATCTGGTATTGGTCATTCTTGAACTCTCAGAAGAGGGTAAGAAAATTTCGATATTCGTACCGTATGTCACCTCTCATGGGTCTCCTTAGAACCCCCGCATAAGAAAAAGGTTCCTGGGCAGTGCGATAGATGCCAACTCTATAGACACTCAGCCCGTAACTGTTTCGCCCGTCCTAGGTCCATAAAGTGCACAGGGGACCACGGCACAAAGGAGTGCACACGCAGCGCTTCGTCACCCTTCGTGCTATGCGGGACGGAGGGGTATACTGCGAACTTCCGCATTAACAATTCTAAAAGACTAGTAAACATTATAAAAGTATATTAACTGCTTACGAGCTCCTCGCTACACTTTAACTACCTCTTAACTATTGAGAGGGTTTTGGAGGAAACAGCTTTGACTGTCATCACATGCCATCGAAATATGTTGGTTTAACAGATATGCAGGTTACTTTGCGATATCTTACTGCACTACCAAGCATCCGATAGATGCACTCTTGAAACTGATATTAACAATATCAACTTTACTGGCGGGGTTGCAGCTCAGTTACTAAGAAATTTAAGGCAAACATCTGTGGCGGCGCTTTCGTTGCGCCACAAGGGTAAATACATCGAAGCCTTAATCACACCATCAAAGTTTCGAACTAAAAAGCAGTATATATGCCACTCCCCGGGCGGAACACCTTGCCTACGACTCCGACATGGAGCACTCCGGCGCAGCTGCGCCAGAAAACTTGGGATCAAAGGTGACCAAGCCGGCCTGCGGCGCTGGAAGTGGCGCTGCAAAATGGCGAATAAGGCCACGTGTGATCGCATATTCTGCATCATGGCCGACAAAATGATAGACTTCTCAAAAGCCAAACCCTCCGTATTGGGCATCGTCGTCTCGGCCAACACCGGCGAGGATTTCCAGCTCTTACGAGCCTCCCATATCATACGTACTCCCTGGAGGAGGACAATCGTCTCCGCGCAGTCACACGCGGAATTCCAAAGAAATTCGACATGGCCTTCATTAAGGAGGATCTGTTAAGTCAAGGCCTGCCGGTTTAAGAGGTGCACCGCATGGTCAATAAGATATCCAAAACCTCTTATAATCTGGTATTGGTCATTCTTGAACTCTCAGATTCAGCGTTCACTCGTCGTTCTATATCCATATAATATCAACCATCCCTGCTAAATAAACATCCCAAATATACAAATTCATCTACTTGCTCAATCAACTAGAAGGGGTTCTATTCTTATTTCACATAACGTTTTACTTTCTTCTCTTTTAAAAACCACCTCTTTCGTCTTACTTGCGTTCACTTTCATACCCCTTTCTTTTAATGGCCTGTTATTTAAAGTAACCATCATTTGTAACTTAGCCGCCGTCGATGCAAATATGACTTGATCATCAGCGTACAAAAGGCATTTAACTGTTAACTCACCCATTCTCAACCCACATTCTTCATCTTTCAAAGTTTGCAAACAACTGTCCATAAATATGTTAAACAGCCACGGGAAAGCTACACAGCCCTGTCTGACACCTTTTTAAAAGACAAACCAAACCAAGTAGACCCCTTTGATCCTGACACAAGCACCAGAGTCCCTATAAAGAGACTTTAATGCCTGTATCAAACCAGCGCTCAACCCAAATGAGGTCAATATTAGCCATAACACATTCCTGTCCACTCTGTTATAAGCCATTTCCAAGTCCATGAACGCACAAAAAAACTTTCTGGTTTTTGGCCACAAATTTCTCCGCAATCATTCGCATGGAAAAGACTTGATCCGTACACCTCATCCCCTTTCTAAAACCAGCTTGCTCATCTCAAATTTTTCCATCGGTTTCCTCCATAACTCTTTCAATTAACACCTTAACATATAGTTTACCCACAATGCTAAGCAAGCTGATACCACGGTAGTTTTTACAGTCCCGCTGTGACGCCTTTCCCTTATACATTGTGACTATAACGGCTTTGCACCACTCTTCCGGTACCCGCTTCAGTTTTCAACATAAATTAAACAAGGTGTACAGCAGGCCTGCAACCACACCCTCATCAGCCCTTAGCATTTCGATACTCTATCATATACGGCTGCCTTACCTGCTTTCATGCTTTTCATTGCTTTGTTTTTTTTATTTTTTTATAAGATAAGGGTGACAAACGAGCACACAGTCCACCTGATGGTAAATGGTTACTGCGGCCCATAGACCTCTATGGACATAGCAAATCAAAATGCAGATTCGTTATCGTTATATATATAATGAGGACTAAAATGGAATGCCTCATTTACAGTAAAAAGGGCCTCCGGCTACCTGCACTCACTAAGCGAAACGCAGAGGTAAAACTCTACTTTACGCTGATATTCTGTGAGTTCGTGGTACCACCCCGGTTCGAGCCGGCCCATCCGTGCGACTGCAAAAGCTGCCGCGTGGCCCTACCACTTGTGGTTTCATCTACACTTATCTCACTACTTTCCTCCATTTCTCTCGAAATTTCTATTTCACTTAAATCAGACGACTTTACACTCTTAAACACGCTTTCAAAGTATTCCTTTCATCTCTTTAAATTCGAAACTTCACCATTCAGCATGCAGCCATTCTCGTCTCGTATAGCATTCATTCTAGGCTGTTTGAACTTCCCCTGGCAGTTCTTACGAGCTTCCAGAACATTTCAATATTTAATGATTTCTTATATTTACGCGAACACTACACATTGAATAAAACTATTTTTTACGGATTATATCGCGTTTAATTAACTTATTTTATATTCCCGACGTTTCGGTTGCTTTCCAGCAACCGTGGTCACGGGGGACTGAGGTGACTGACGTCCCGATGTCAAAGTTAACCCGGAGTACCTTCAGCTTTTTAATTATTAATTTTGGTCCGATCTACGCAGAATGAACTAACTGTGTCTTGAAGTCTTGCAGTGGTATGCTTGGGTTTAGTTTTAATTTTATGAATTACAGGATCCCAAGCAGGTGGTAGTACCCAGCCTCCCTCTCTATTGAAATTAGGATGTTTTTTAATTTCAATAGCCTCACGTATCATCCTTGGCAGGAATCGATGTTCTTTCGCGAGGACTTGTGGTTTATCAAATCTAATGTAATGGCGGCGGCCGTCTAGGATATGATCACAAACTGCAGACTTCCCGGAACGTTGGTGCTTCACGTCAGCTATGTGTTCTTTTACGCGGGTTTTTATTGATCGTTTTGTTTGCCCTATATATGAGAGACCACACTCACAATCAAGCTTGTATACTCCTGCATCTTGTAGAGGAATATTGCACTTGACGGATGGTAAGAACTGACTAATCTTCTTCGGCGGCTTGAAGAATGTTCTAATTGAAGCTCGCTTCAAGATGTAGCCAATCTTGTCTGTGACACCTCTGACATATGGTAGTACAGCAGGCACACGCTCGACTGTGGCCGGCTTCACTCGGTCACTGTGACGTAGGCGCGGAACCCGAAGCTTGTTGTCGTGTAGAACCTGCTTGACGTGCCGAAGCTCGGCGGCCAGGTGTTTGCTGTCACAGATCCCTCGTGCTCTCTGCAACAAAGATTTGCCCACGGTAGCTAACTGTGAAGGGTTATGGTGGGATTCACCGTTTAAGTATCGGTTTGTATGGGTCTTTTTTCTATACACAGTGTGACCTACGGTGTTATTAGGATTTCGAATGACTAACACATCTAGGAAAGCTAAAGAATTATTTGCCTCTAACTCCATAGTAAATTTAATTTTAGAGTTTATGGAATTTAGATGTTCTAAAAATGCAGTTACTTTGTCTGATGGTAAAATTGTGAAAGTATCGTCTACGTACCGCTTGTAGAAACTTGGAGTTACTGGTGCAGTAAGCAGGGCTTTCTCCTAAAAGTCCTCCATGAAAATATCGGCGACAATGGGAGATACCGGTGAGCCCATGGCAACACCATCTACTTGCTTGTAAAACTGTTCCTTCCACAATAGGTAGCCAGATGTAAGGCAATGTCTGAGTAATACTGCATATTCTGCTGGCATGTTGTTTTCCTCTAGTTTCCTAGTTATAATTGAGATGCAGTCTTCAACAGGTAGGCATGTAAATAGAGACTGAACATCAAAACTGACCATAGTTTCATTGTCAGTAAGACATAGGTCTTTTATCTCACTGACAAAATGGTATGAATCCTTAGTGTGTGCTCTTGTATGTCCTCTGAGTGGTGACGTCGGGAATATAAAATAAGTTAATTAAACGCGATAGAATCCGTAAAAAATAGTTTTATTCAATGTGTAGTGTTCGCGTAAATATAAGAAATCATTATGTAAACCAGTACGGACTGGAAATAGCAAATAAAATACGCCGACTAGAAGATCTCAAAACCAAGCGCGCAAGATACATAACAGCTTTAAACTTCTTGAAGAGATGCAGAGACCATAATCTCATTCCTACGTGTGTCAAGATATCTACTAAAAAAGACATTCGAGGAAGCGCTAAGATCTTAAATCAGGCAAGCAAAAAATTGTTAATAACGGTGATTCAGCAAAAACGTACCGATCTATGTTTCATTAATAAAACCATAGACAAATCGTCCAGTGATCTAAAGACAGTTTTATCGACATTTGATTATAAGAATTGCATGGAAACTTTAGACAAACGTGAAACAACTAAATACAATGAATGCAAAAATAAACATATAGATAAATACCAAAAACTAACAACCAAATCAAATGTCCAACACCAATGTCAACGTAATAACGGAACGCAATCATTGACAACAGACGCGAGTAATAAACAACGTGCGGTCTATAACCTGTCAAAACAATCTCTGGACGACGCGACGATAAAAGTTTTGGCCAAAGGTATGAATTTCGCTATAACACCGCAAAAAATTCCGTATGAAAACATTATCTGTAGTGTTGAGGACTGTCTGTATAAAAATAATATTGGTAATGAAGATTTAGAGGCTATACGTCAAGACATTTCGTCCTTGTTACGTCGAAGCTCAGCGCCGAAATTAAATCTTCCCAAAGATGAATTTAATGCATTGAAAAACTTACGCAACAGACCAGATCTTACGATTCTCCGCGCAGATAAAGGTAATTTTACGGTTATAATGGATACGTCGGATTACAATTTTAAAATACAACAACTTTTATCGGATGAAAGTACGTACGTAAAGGTCAAAACAGACCCTACAACTAATACGCTTAAAACAACTAGCGATCTAATAAAGAAATACTCCGAGAAACTGAATCTAGACGTAAATTCGATATTACCTACGTGTGTCAAACCGCCGAAGTTGTATGGGTTACCAAAAATACACAAACCGAACGCTCCATTACGTCCAATAGTGAGTCAGATCGATTCGCCAACTTATAGATTGGCTCAACACTTAGCAAAAGTACTATCACCACTCAGAGGACATACAAGAGCACACACTAAGTATTCATACCATTTTGTCAGTGAGATAAAAGACCTATGTCTTACTGACAATGAAACTATGGTCAGTTTTGATGTTCAGTCTCTATTTACATGCCTACCTGTTGAAGACTGCATCTCAATTATAACTAGGAAACTAGAGGAAAACAACATGCCAGCAGAATATGCAGTATTACTCAGACATTGCCTTACATCTGGCTACCTATTGTGGAAGGAACAGTTTTACAAGCAAGTAGATGGTGTTGCGATGGGCTCACCGGTATCTCCCATTGTCGCCGATATTTTCAAATGCAGAAGGCGATGCTCCTCGATACCGCCCGCATCGTCCGCCGGTTTATTTTCCTTTCCCCCTATATGTTGGCCGTTTGGTCTCCCCTGCAGAGGGCTTCCAACTGGTTGGGTGTTTATTTATTTATGTATATTAATATATACATAAATATATAAACGTATTTATTTTATTTTGTTGATATATATGTATGTTTATCATTTTCATTTACAATTATATATTTATATCTACAGCCCAACCAGATGAGTAAACTTTATAGATAACCCACATAATAATTATATAGATGCCCCAAATAATAATAATAATACATTTATTTCTGACCAATTATCCATATTTATTAAAAATTATAATCTAAATGCCTATAACATTAAAGAAAATATATAATATATAGATGCCCCAGATAATAATAAATCATTTATTCTGGACCAAACCTTTAGTACATTTTTCACACCCACCAAACTGCGTAACAGTTTGTCGGCGGGATTAGCGCTTGTCTTTATACATTTGGTTCAAATACGTAAGTATACAATTTAATGAAAATAAAACAGTGTAAATAATAGCAAGTATTGTGGCAACGCGAGCCGCCTGCACACCCCGGTCAGCGGACCGCGCTGACACAATTATTTTGATATTACTAACATTTAGATAGATAACTCTTTCTTGCATTTATACAAAGTGCTTACAATTACGGAAAATTTAAGAACTACAAACGGTGGTCATATCGCTTTAAGCGATTTCTACCTGACAACAACATCATAGCAATGTTTAAATCTTTAAAATAAGGTCTAATATACGTAATTGTCAATAGTTATATTAAAACAACAACAAATTAGATAGTATTTTCAGTTCTTGTGACTAGCGACAATGGGGTCGCTCCATTACAACTTCTGTGTGTTAAAGCGTTCCCGTAGAACTTCATGGCGTTAAAATAAAATATCGCAATAGAATATTTTATATTTACTCGAATTTTCCTACTTTTTCAGATCGTAAAGCAAAGTAAGAAGTATCATTCAACTCCAACTACCACCTCAGGTTTGTTAAACACCAAAAAGTACATTATTTTGTTTAGATTTTTATTTATTTTTTAAATATAATTCGTCTTACAGGTAAACAAATGAAATCATTGAGTGATCTGATATTTGATCTGGAAGGTTCGGACGGCGAAAGTGTTTTCTCAAGTCGGGACGTAAAAGATCACGTTAATACCTTGATTGTATCAGGCTATGACACTATTGCAACAAACCTTGTAATTACACTTCTCTTAATCGGCTCATATAAAGAAGTTCAAGACAAAATCTGTAATGAGTAAGTATAGTTCAGATAATTAAAAGTTTAAAGTTTAGGTCGTTAAATTCATAAATTCATCAAATATGAAAGTATAAGCTAATGACTCTTGTCCCTAAAACACGTCACATAATACGAAATCTTAACTATACCAATTACCTTTGTAGTCTCTTTTCTCTTTTATAAGCTCTAGTTTCTTCTTTCCTTTAAAATAAAAGCAAAAATAATTAAGTAGTTCATATACAAATTAAATACACTGTGTAACGTCAGCATCACCCCAATGCCATCTCACTTCACAGTCCTTAAACCGAAATTCAAATTTAATACGGTTGTATTATCTGGGCTCACGCTGCGTGGACGTATTTACATCGGTAGAGCCAATGCCTTCCCGATTCATAAAGTGCTATGGTGTGCAGAACAGTTCTAAGACTATTTCTCGATTGAGAATAGTGAGTGTGGTGCATCATAGTGACCGTCAGGTTGCACCACCCCGCCATATCTGGGGCACGGCAGTGCCCCCGCCAAGTCTAGCAAAAAAGAGGCACGGCCATACCATTTTTTTCTCGAAGCAGTACAGGTAATTTTCGACCGCCTATTACTTCTTTGTGGAAGCCTGCGTTTAGGAACCAAGCAGGCATTGCATAAACACGGTATATTTTAAATTTTATTTGTTTTGAACCAGTAGTTTAAGAATTATAACTAGTCAAAGTTTCTTAATTTTGTCACTCGCTGACTGACCGATCATCAAAATTCTAAGGCCCTTCTAGCAGATATAGAAGATTCAAATTTAGAATAAAATTTGTGTTTATTGTATAAATGAAGGAAAAACTAAAATATTTTGCATTTTTTGTCCACTTTTCTAGATAAATCAACTGCCTAATTAACTTTGTAATCCTATATAAATATATAGGATTACGAAGTTATATTTGCAGTGAATAAATCAATGTACCTGTATGTGTGGAATAATACCTATCCACAACCTAGATATAACTATCTACAAAAAGAAATGAGATGCCGTCAAAATCATAACTTGTAAGAAAAAACAAGTCTCGCAACTCAGTTCTTCTATCGTAAAAAGTTGTGAGATCCATGTTTATTTTTATAGAATTAGGGTGACAAACTAGCATACAGTCCACCTGATGGTAAGTAGTTGCTGTGGTCCATAGACATCTACATCTATCCTCAATTACGATTCAAAATGCAGATGCGTAGTCGCCCGTGAGGACTAAGATGGAATGCCTCGTTTCCAGTAAAAAGGGGTCTCCGGTTCTCTACACTCACCATACGAAACACAGCAGCATTAAACTGCTATTTGACGCTGGTATTCTGTGAGAGCGTGGTCCTTCCCCGGTCGAGCCGACCCATTTGTTCTACAAGTATACTATCAATATAGCTGCAGCATGGCTCTACCACGTGCAATACGTGGTAGTGCGTACCAAGTAAGATTTGTGAGATACATTGTGTTTTCATACCATTACTTTGAATTTTTGAAAATTGCATGAAAATGAATTGCGTAGTTTAAAACATCTAAGCGTACAGACGGCGGGAAGCGATTTTGTTTTATTCTAGGTACAGAAAAAATCACAAGCATATGGTTTGCCCAATTCATTTCTCGGTTAGTGTATTCGTTCTTCAGTTTGTCTGATTAACTAACTGAATGTTTTTATCCAGATTTGTGTCTTTATAGATCTTCGCGACAGTTAAAGTAAAAATAAGTCACCATCGTCTCTGTTCCACCTCTGTTGCTATTAGTTAATTTATAATTAATTTAAAAAAAAAAGTATCAAAATTTTATTTTGCTATAAAACATTATATACCTACTTTTTAAACTTAAACTGTATGCTACTTAATTGCTCCTTAAATGCTTCAGCAGAAGCCGAAATTGATCCACCTCTATTGCTATTAGTTAATATAGAATTAATTTTAAAAAAAATTTGGAAAATTTAATTTTGCTATAAAACATAAAATATCTACTTTTTAAAATTAACTGTATGTCAATTAATTGATTCTTAATTACTCCATCAGAACCTGAAATTGCTCCACCTTTATTGCTATTAGTTAATTTAGAATGAATTAAAAATAACTATCGCAAATTTAATTTTGCTATTAAACATAAAATATCTACTGTTTAAATTAAACTGTATGCAACTAATTGCTCCTTAAATGCTCCAGCAGAATACAAAATTGCTCCACCTTTATTGCTATTAGTTAATCTATAATAAATTAAAAAAAATTAAGTATCGAAAATTTAATTTTGCTATAAAACATAAAATATCTACTTTTTTTATATTACCAATGTCAATAAGTTGTTCGGATATTCTAGCTTAAATTTATTACTACTTTAACGTGTTTTCACAAAATGGAGGACATTAAACATGCATCAAGTTCATCAGCTGGCGTTGAACATGAAACAAATTGCAATGTTTGACGAAATTCTGCTGCTAACAAATACTACGCACCACGAAACCGGTTTTGATTATTTCGCAGATCTTGTATGGTATGGTCTAATGCATCTTAAGACTTATGATCTCCTTTAGAAAGAAAACAACTCTAGGATGGTTATTTATACATTATTTATTGCAAACATAATATAACTGTTAAACTTATAATCTTTGCATCCATACAAACTAAGTGTATTTAACATTCATTCATTCATTTATGGGGCAATGTATACGCTTTTACAACAGAATCCCAGAAAATGTTCAAAGTTTGTCAATAAACAAGTTTAAAAGTTTTATTAAAGAAAAACTGTACAAAAAGTGTTATTATAATATCAAGGAATACATGAATGAAAATAACCCCTGGGAATAAGGTGACCGCCACCATGCTGGTTCTATGAAAATTCATTTAAAATTGTATAAACAAAATTATTGTTAAGTGAAATTATGTTTAAAAAAAAGTCCCGCTGGGTTTCTTGCTGGTTCTTCCCAGGACAGGTATTTTCCGAACCAGTGGTAAATAAAATAATGAATTTCAATAAGTATTATGTAATAATCCATATTGAATAAAAATCATTCTATTCTATTCTATTCTAATATAGCTGCAGCATGGCTCTACCACGTGCAATTCGTAGTAGTGCGTTACCACGTAATACAAAGTCGGTTAATTTATTCAGTCCCTACTTAAGGGTCCTTCTGTCTTAAGTTATTACGTAATTAGCTAACATAACAACATCTTACAGTGACCATATCAATATAAAATATTTTTTATGTTTAAAATAATAGTTTGACTTGGCAATCGCACTAAACTTAATAAATAATATACTTGTGAGATACATTGTGTTTTCAAACCATTACTTTGAATTTTTGAAAATTGCATGAAAATGAATTGCGTAGTTGAAAACATCTAAGCGTACAGACGGCAGGAAGCGACTTTGTTTTATTCTATGTAGAGATAAAAATCACGAGCCTATGGTTTGCCCAATTCATTTCTCGAGTAGTGTATTCGTTCTCCAGTTTGTCTTATTAACTAACTGAATGTTTTTACCCCGATTTGTGTCTTTATAGATCTTCGCGACAGTTAAAATAAAAATAAATCACCATCACTTATCATAACAAAAGTAGTAATTCCACACAATTGAAGCTAGTAAATAAAAATCCATTTAAGTTTGGTGTTTAATTAAATATATGTTGTTAGCAACTTAGAAATTATTTGTTTTATTACTAGTTTTTGTATACAATTTATGTTATATTTTTTTAGTTTCTTATAGTTTTATCTCTTTATTTGATATATTTTAAGAGTGAAAAAGTAGTATAAAGTTTTTATTTTTATAAAGGCTTGAAGAAGTATTTGTGCAGTCCGATAGGGATGTTGAAAAGCAAGACTTACCTCGTCTTACTTACTTGGAGGCAGTTATAAAGGAATCTATGAGGCTATACCCACTTGGTCCTGTGTTATCCCGACGTCTTGACAAGGACCTAAAACTAAGTAGGTCTAAAATTTATACATTATATTTAACTCTTACGAACGTACTTTCTGAACAAAAAACTATTTACTTAAAATAATTAAAAGTTAAAAAGTTAAAGTTACAGCCTATATTCATCGCACTGCTGGGCACAGGCCTCCTCTAATTTCTGAGTGGGTTTAAGGGCAAGGAATTGTCCGTCGCGCTGCTCCAATGGGTGATGGCGAAGTTCACATGTTTTCGAAAAAAAATTACTTATTTCTCATTTATGCAGGTTTCCTCGCGATGTTTCCCGTCTGATGTTATGGGGAGCTTTCAGTTGCTGAACTCTCACAATTCGACATATGTAAACAATACCAAATATTTTATTCGGTGAATCTTTCACAATCAACAAGAAGTTATAAAGTAAATTATTAGTCACATGTGATATGTGATGATGATAATGATCAGAAGAATAAGATATAAAGGTTCGTTTGTTTTCTTACAGGAAATTATACTTTATATTCTGGAAAAAATTGTTTCTTATCCGTCTATAGTGCACACCGACATCCTGTGTGGGGTCAAGATGCGAATGATTTTAAGCCGGAGAGGTGGCTGAACCCCGAAACATTGCCAAAGAATCCAAATTATTTTTTACCTTTTAGCCTGGGAAGAAGAAATTGTATAGGTATATATACTAAAACATTATTTTTTAAACTAAATAATTTCTTTTAATTAGTGAAAGATTAATATGCATGTATCCGTGTGGAGGAGTAGTTTTTTTTCGATAGTTGTTTAAGTGTGTTTGCCATAAGCGCGTATGAATCAAGAAGCTTTTTGTAATAAATTTAATTTTTTTTTCAGGTAAAACTTACGCGATGATGTGGTTAAAGACAGTTATTTCACATTTATTGCGTAAATATCTAATTACTGGAGATCACAAAAAACTTGTGCTTAAGTTCGATTTCCTGCTTAAACCTTTTTCGGGTCATTACATAGCTATTGAAAGAAGAAACTAAACTAAGAATTTGAAACCTCTATCTCTCAATCTAGCGGAATACGTTAGTTAAAATATAATAAATTTCTCTGTGCAAACGCTACATTGTTTTATCACATTATGCTAGTTAAATACACTTAGTTTGTGTGGATGCAAAGATTATAAGTTTAACAGTTATATTATGTTTGCAATAAATAATGTATAAATAACCATCCTAGAGTTGTTTTCTTTCTAAAGGAGATCATAAGTCTTAAGATGCATTAGACCGTACCATACAAGATCTGCGAAATAATCAAAACCGGTTTCGTGGTGCGTAGTATTTGTTAGCATCAGAATTTCGTCAAACATTGCAAGTTGTTTCATGTTCAACGCCAGCTGATGAACTTGATGCATGTTTAATCTCCTCCATTTTGTGAAAACACGTTAAAGTAGTAATAAATTTAATCTAGAATATGCGAAAAACTTATTGACATTGGTAATATCAAATTCCCTTTAGACGTTTTGACTGGCTGCGCTACCTTTCCGAGTAAGGTGATAATAATACTCAATCAAAAACTGAACTAATTTAAAAGATATTCCTGTTGTTCCAAATTACAGAGATCATATTTGGTTAAAGAAAGAGGAAGTAGGAAGTAGGAATATTGGAAGCTAAAGCATGGATGAAAATTAATTAAACTTAAAAATTGAACATGAAATTGCTAGTGAATTGAGGACATACAGATCAGTCGATTCCGCAACTAACAAATATGATTTCGTCAACGTTTGAATTAATTTTAAGAAATAAAAATGAAATTACCGGTGAATTAAGGACATACTGGTAATTAAGTAAGTAGTTATTTATGTCAAGTATTATACATATAAAACATTAATGAAACGTATAATTAGATAATTTGCGTAGTGTGTACAGTGCATAGATTTATTTTATAGCTATCTTTATTCAGCTATACATCGAGATATTCACAAAACATAAATTTGTATTTAAAAATACAACCTTCCCGTAGTATAAATGGTATACCGCGTGGTAAATTTTGAAGACCTGTGTTTTATTATCTTAAATTTCAAATTCGAATTTATATTCATGCGTCTGTTTAATTATCTATTCGTTCCGCTCTATCTAATTAATCGTTAATCTTTTACTTTTAAATTTTTAAAAACTATTAATTATTTGACGTCTGTATTATAATTAAAGATAAATAATTATCCATTTGTTACCTTGGACTTTGGTATTTAATTAAATATAATATGAAGAATGGTTTCTCTAGATAGACTAAGACTAAGACATTCTTAATTTTTTTGCAAGTTTTTTTTTACACAAATAATATAAATATAACGTTTTAAATTTTATTTTTGTTGTCATTTTCGAAAATAAAAACATCTTTTCTGAATTAAAGATTTATGTCTTATGTAATCAAATGTTTTTGTATTTATATCCATAAAAGATCTGAAATATAATCAGTAACTTTGTCGATGTGGTAATTGACGTGTAACACTGCTGTAAGTGACCCCTGAAAGACTTGCATTCGGACACCGCAAACTGTTAATTTTGAACGTATGTGTTATGTTTTTAAGTTTCTTATGATTTTATCTCTTTATTTAATACATTTCAAGATTGAAAAGTAACTCCAAAATTGTATTTATATTAACACATTCACTATCCGATTTACAGACACAATAGTAAGACAATAGCAATGCATTATATTATGTAATGCACGGGACAGTGAATGTGTTAAGGCTGGAAGAAGTATTTGGGCAGTCTGACAGGGATGTTGAAAAGCAAAACTTACTTCATCTTATTTACTTGAAGGCAGCTTTAAAGGAATCTTTCAGCCTATACCTATTTGGTCCTATGATATTCTGACTTATTGACAAGGACTTAACACTAAGTAGGTCTTAAATTTATACGTAAAATTTATCTCTTATTAACGTACTCCCTTAAACACAAAACGCATATATGAAATAATTATTATAACAATTCTAAAAGACTAGTAAACATTATAAAAGTATATTAACAGCTTACAAGCTCCGCGCTAAACTTTAACTACCTCTAACTATTGAGAGGGTTTAGGAGGAAACAGCTTTGACTGTCATCACATGCCATCGAAATATGTTGGTTTAACAGATATGCAGGTTGATGTCTTGCTGCACTACCAAGCATCTGATGGATGCACTCTTGAAACTGAAATTAACAATATCAACTTTACTGGCGGGGTTGCAGCTCAGTTACTAAGAAATTTAAGGGAAACATCTGTGGCGGCGCTTTCATTGCGCCACAAGCGTAAATACATCGAAGCCTTAATCACACCATCAAAGTTTCGAACTAAAAAGCAGTATGTATGCCACTCCCCGGGCGGAACACCTTGCCCGAGACTCCGATGTGGAGCACTCCGGCGCAGCTGCGCCAGAAAACTTGGGATCAAAGTTGACCAAGCCGGCCTGCCGCGCTGGAAGTGGCGCGCGCAAAATGGCGAATAAGGCCACGTGTGATCGCATATTCTGCATCATGGCCGACAAAAAGATAGGCTTCTCAAAAGCGAAGCCCTCCGTATAGGGCAGGAGGACAATCGTCTCCGCGTAGTCACACGCGGAATTCCAAAGAAATTCGACATGGCCTTCGTAAAGGAGGATCTGTTAAGACAAGGCTTGCCGGTTAAGGAGGTTCAATAAGATATCCAAAACCCCTTATAATCTGGTATTGGTCATTCTTGAACTCTCAGAAGAGGGTGAGAAAATTTCGATATTCGTACCTTATGTCACCTCTCAAGGGTCTGTATAGAACCCCCGCATAAGAAAAAGGTTCTTGGGCAGTGCGATAGATGCCAACTCTATGGACTCTTAGCCCGTAACTGTTTCGCCCGTCCTAGGTCCGTAAAGTGCACAGGGGACCACGGCACAAAGGAGTGAACACGCAGCGCTTCGTCACCCTTCGTGCTATGCGGGGCGTAGGTGTATACTCCGAACTTCCGCAGGTGCCCAAAAACCCCTAAAGCACAAAAGCAGAGAGGGAGGAGCGCTGCGGGTCGCAAGTATCCCCCTAAGCAGAAGGGAGCACAGGGCCCTCAAAAGAAGGACGGCCCTCCCCCTGCCTTCGTCCCGACTCCGGCCCCGAAGCAAATTGCTTGGGCGAAGCCGCTGAGCATGGCCAGTGGAACACCCAAACAAGTATCCACTTCACTTCCGGCTCCCGCGCGCGCTCCGGCACCAGCTGTCGTCCTCGCCTCACGTGAGGAGCCGCCACCCAAACCGGCTGTAAAGTCGACCCACTCCGCGGCCTTGGAGTATCTAGCCGAAAACTTCAATCTGGTCTGTGATTTCGTTGAAAGATTCAATATAAACGAGTTTCGCAACTTGGCACACAAAATTAGGACTGCGCGCTCTGCTAAAGAGCGCCTCCAGGCCTCCCTGGATCACATTTAAGAACTTCAAGGCTAATTAAACCTAAAGTGCTTGCTTACTGTTAACTCGGCTCTGTTTTATTCTATCTTAACGGATAACACAACAACAGCTAGAATAAAACCTACGTCGACAGCTGTCGCCTTCTTCAATGCGCAGCCTATAATATCAAATTGACGAAGTCTAAACTTATCAATAACTCACTGATCATCAGATTGATATATTGCTAGTGCAAGAGACCTTTCTTAAGCCTAGCATTAGAGACCCCAAAATAAATAATTATAGACTAATTAGAAACGATCGTATAGGGGCACAGTTAGGAGCGACTCTTATTTATTATAAGTCGTCCCTATATGTAGCTCACATTGACACGCCTCAATTTACTAAATTACCGGTTGCAAAGTAGCCATGACTGGTCATCAACCGATCACAGTAGCCTCTGTATATTTCTCACCTAAGAAAAAGTTAATAAAGAGCGATTTGGAAGCACTGTGTAACCTCAGTAACTCGGTAATATTAGCTGGCGACTTATATAGTAAGCATGAAATCTGGACTAGTAATTGTAAAGTTATTAACAATACTAAAGACTACGACTTATTAGCTCTTAATAGCTTAAAATTCGACATAATAGCTCCTCCGGAGGACACTAGATATTCAACGAATCAGTCTCATACCTCGACTAAAATTGACTTAGCACACTTTAGGAAGACAGATAGACCTATGAGTCAGATAGACCTGTAGATCACCAGCTGATAGACCCCGAAAAAAACAGTATTGGCGGTCATTAATCAGCTGGTGATTCTTAAGGTACCGCATGAGCTGGCAGTTTAAAATGTATTTCATTATTTTGGAGGACAAGGTGAAGGCGATAGGCCTGTAGTTAGACGGTTCTGAGCGGTCGCCTTTTTAGGGATCGGATGGACAAAAGCTGTCTTCTATGATTTCGGGACTACGCCTAGGGAGTAGGAGTAGGCAACTCTGGGGCACACGTCATCAGCACAATTGGGGGAATTCCGTTAAGCCCACTCGACTTCTGGATCCATTATATCAACAAGCCATCCCTTAGCTTAGCTACTCGTAACTAACGGCTCTACTCTAGAGCGAATGACTCTCGCATATCGCATGTAATCATTCCTTTATATCAAGAACAATTTAGTGCCGTTGTAAACTTTATAGTACATTAGTTTAACGGCATCCTTTATATTATTCAGTGTTCCGCACGTGCCTCCTCTCTCTGGTGAGATGATTTAAAAGCAAAGAACATTCCAACGTGCTGCTTTAATTCTTGCTGACTTCACATGTCCCAAAATGTTTCTTTTTTATTTAAGTAGGTTGTAATAACTTAGTTTGCTTAATTCCACGTAAAGAAAGAAAATGATGTGTCTTGCCCAGTTTTAAGCGGACCTCCCACACTACCTTATTATAAAACCTCATTATAAAACTGGACAGTCTTATCATTTCATTTCTTTGCGCGGAATCAAGCAAACTAAATTATAACAACCTCATTATAATGGATAATGGTTTTCCGCAAAATTAACGACTAATTCTATTTACTATCTTTTTTATATCGAAGATTATAGCAGGTTTTATCACGATTCTTTTTTCCTCCATGATGATTTACCACGTACTCGAACTTGGTAAATTAGCACCTAAAATTGAAAAAAGTTTTATCGTGTAATGTGGTACTTCAGGTTGAGTAATTATCAGCTTGTTTTTTGAAATGAAAATTGAAACTTGTCAGCTTACAAACTATTCTTTCTTGACCTATTAAACAAGTTAAATTGCTTCGATATAGTAAAACTTTACGCTACACGTCGTAAAGAGAATGCGGCGACGTTATACGGCTCGAGTATTTCGGACTAAGCGACTGTCCGAAATGTTGATAATTTCACATAATTTAAGGAAACCAAACGGGGCGTAGGCGAAGTGTAGGGCGTCCCCCCACGAGATGGAGTGACGACCTGGTAAGACATGCAGGAAGTCGATGGATGCAGGTGGCTCAGGACCGTGCTTTGTGGCATTCTTTGGGGGAGGCCTATGTTCAGCAGTGGACTTGTGAAGGGCTGTAATGATGATGATGATGATGAAACGGGGAACAAAGTCAGTAACAATTGCCACCGGATTTAATACTAATACTTAATTAATTATTCGCACAAGTGCAACAACGATAGAACTCCGCCTGTTTTCAAGCATTAATCCCTGTAGTTTCCTGGGATACATTACCCGGAACGAGGCGGACTAAGTTTGCACAGTCGGAGGGCCTAAATATTTAATGGATGTTAGTGAATTTCACAAGGGAGTATACTTCGGATAAATGGCCGCTGCCGACGCTGGCGATCTGCTCGCACTTAATAATTAATGGCGGCCCAGGGAATTGCGTTACGGAACACGGCCCTTTGACGGGAGCTTGCAGATGAGATCGCGTCGGTCCTGATGAAGGGCGGAGTCCGTATGCTAACTCGGAACGCAATATCAGAATATTGAAAGAATATTAAGTATTTACAACATATATTTGGGGCTCATTTTAAATTCATAAAATACAATCTAAAAATTACCGCGGTATCGGCACCTCTTATGAATTATTAAAATTTTAAATGTTGTTTTATCGCGATTGTGGGACGTAAATGGGTTGTAGGTGTGTTTTAAAATAAAGGTTCTTAAATTATGATTTTATTTTTGTATATCTGCAGCAACTATAAGTATCACAAAATATCTATCACACTACGGTTCTAACGGATGCGAGTGCGACCGTCCGAAGATGACAATGTTGTTCAGAGTAAAGCGGAACTTGCTCTGCAACTTTCAGAGATTCTACTCTTTGTATAAGGGTTATAATGACAGTTTTAAAGAAGTAAAATTAAAAAGAAAAGTTACAATTCATTTCAGTTGTACTGCGACTCTATACATCTCATTTCAGCAATGGTTTTGGTTCGTGGGAAAGTATGCCTAGCTGCCCCAATCTGGCTTCTTAACGATGCGTTTCTTAGCCGCCAACAATTAAGTAAGCCGGTGCTTTTTGGCGGGGATAAAACTCGGGTTGGTTGCGTACTATGAATTTGCGGCGAATGATTATACTAACGGTTAGTAACATTCATAAACTCCTGCAATTAATTTTAAATCTACTACGTGGCGAGGCTATTGAGTTCCTGGTGCACCAACTTCCCATCGTGTCAATTTAAACTGTAGATCGTGCACAGTTGTGTAAACCGGCCTTGAGAATAAAGAGATGAGTCAGTCAATATAAATAAATACAACACACAGTTCCTTTCCCAACCTGAAAATTCTCCTATAGTATAAGTAACGATAAAATAATGACTTCTTTGAATCTCGATAACTTATACACTTGAATTGAGAACCTCCTCCTTTTTGAAGTCTGTTAAAAATGAAAGGAAATGACATACGATATGCAAATTGTTGTTAACGCCATTTTCTCAAGAATGCCGCAGAGGTGATACGATGAAAGATACTCGCAGATATCCTCTGGGTTTGGGTTAAGTAATTTTGAACGAAACACACGTAGCCATTTAAAATACCGTATGTGTTTTACAATATATTATATAAATAAATGAAATCATTAACTGCTCATCCCAAACTTCGCTTCGTATTGCATCGAAAATATTTATAAATAATAATAAGAAATAAATAATGATTTCTTATATTTATGCGAAGAGTACGCATTAAATTAAACTACTTTTTACGGATTTTATCGCGTTTAATCTAACTTTTTAATAACCACGTTCACGGGGTGGGGGAAGGGGGCATGAGGTGTTTGACATCCCGATGTCATAGTTAGCCCGGCTACCTTCAGTTTTTGAATATTAATTTTTGGTCCGATGTACGTAGAATGAGCTTATAGTATCTTGAAGTTTTGCAGTGGTATGATTGGGTTTGGAT
Organism: Parnassius mnemosyne; assembly: GCA_963668995.1. Lineage (NCBI taxonomy): Eukaryota > Metazoa > Arthropoda > Insecta > Lepidoptera > Papilionidae > Parnassius > Parnassius mnemosyne. The sequence continues at coordinate 3,453,681 of CAVLGL010000001.1, read as the reverse complement.
TGAATTTTATTAATTACGTATATATATTTATAATTTCAAAATAACACAACTTTTATCGGATATAAGTACATATAAAAAGGTCAAAATAGACCCTACAACTAATACACTTAAAACAACTACCGACTTAATAAAGAAATACTCCGAAAAATTAGTTCTCCGCGTGAATTCGACAATACCATCATGTGCCAAACCACCGAGGTTGTATGGGTTACCGAAAATACACAAACCAAACGCTCCAATACGTCCCATAGTAAGCCAGATCGATTCACCAACTTATAAGTTGGCTCAACACTTGGCAAAATATTGTCACCACTGAGAGGACACACCAGAGCACACAAAGGATTCCTACCATTTTGTTAGTGAGATAAAAGACCTACATCTCGCTGACAATGAAACTATGGTCAGCTTGATTTTCAGTCACTATTCACATGCTTACCTATTGAAGACTGCATCTCAATTGTAACTAGGAAGCTAGAAGATAACAACATGGCTACAGAATATGCACACACACTGCCTCACATCTGGCTAACTATTGTGGAAGGAATAGTTCTACAAGCAAGTAGATGGTGTGGCGATAGGCTCACCTGTATCTTCCGTAGTCGCCGACAAATTAATGGAGGACTTTGAGGAGAAAGCTCTTCTTACTGCTCCTGTAAATCCAAGATTCTACAAGCGGTACGTAGACGATACTTTTTTTTTATAGGATAGGGTGACAAACGGCCACACAGTCCACCTGATGGTAAGTGGTTGTTGTGGCCCATAGACATCTACATCTCTCTTCATTTGCGAATTAAAATGCAGATGCGTTATCACCCGTGAGGACTAAGATGGAATGCCTCTATTCCAGTAAAAAGGGTCTCCGGTTCTCTACACTCAATAAACGAAACACAGCAGTGTTAAGCTGCTATTTTACGCTGGTATTCTGTGAGAGCGTGTTCTTTCCCCGGTCGAGCCGACCCATTCGTGCTAGAACTATACTATTGATATAGCTGCAGCTTGGCTCTATCACGTATAAAAGCATTCACTTTCACAATTTTACCATCAGACAAAGTAACTGTTAATTCACCATAAATGGTGAATCGCACCATCATCCATCACAGTTAGCTACCGTGGGAAAATCTTTGTTTCAGAGAGCCCGAGGGATCTGTAACAGAAAACGTTTGGCCGCCGAACTTCAGCACGTCGAGCAAGTATTGCAAGACAACAAGCTTAGGGTCCCGCGCCTACGTTACAGTGACCGAGTGAAGCCGGCCACAGTCGAGCGTGTGCCTGCTGGACTACTCTTTGTGTCCCATATATTAAGTCTGCCATGTGTACAACTTTGGGCATGAAATATTAAATAAATTAATAAAAATTATGTCTAACGAGAAAATGTGTCGTAATCTCCCGAACGCTGCCCAGCCGTTTTGAATCCGATTATTTGTCCGATTATTTGTCCCAGGTAAACATATTCGTTAACAACTTCGAGCTTAGTGCTCCCAACAATTATTTTCATTCGGTATTCCTATATTTCGTTCCGAATATGGACCACGCCCTTCATCAGGACGGCGCGATCTCGTCCGCACACCGCACTATATCATTACATGCTAGCTAGCATTACTAGCACGTTAAAGGGCCGTGTTCCGTAACGCAATTCCCTGGACCGCCGCCATTAATTATTAAGTGCCGACAGATCGCTATCCATATAGGCCATATATCCGAAGTATACTCCCTTGTGAAATTCACTAATTTCCATTAAATATTAAGGCCCTCCGACTGTGCGACTTAGTCCGCCTCGTTCCGGGTAATGTATCCCAGGAAACTACAGGGATACTTGTGAACGACTACAGTGAATATTTGCAGCGTCAATTGATTAATGCTTGACAACAGGCGGAGTTCTATCGTTGTGTGCAATTATTAATTAAGTATTTCAGAAATTACACACCATTATTAGATTATTTTCAACATTATGGGAATGATGCCATAGCATCATAAAAATATTTGTTTTTTGGGAACAAGGATCTTTCCGTGCAGATCAGCTTCCAACCTAGCAGCGTATCGCCCGGGACGACAGGCAACGTAGTTATCTGTGCCAAAAACCATATGGGCTTAAAACAGCAGTGGAGAAAACTGGCGTGTGAAGTCAAAGTGGGGACAGCACCAGCATTCACGACTATACACCGAACGCATTTGTGGTGAAAATTGTAGATTAAAAGCAAGAACATAAACAGAACGCGCTTTAGGTAGCTATGTCAAAATGCAAATGCATTCTCACCCTGAGGGCGAAGATTGAATCGCGAAGATTGAATCACTCGTTACCAGTAAAAGGGGTTTTAGGTTCTTTGTTCATCTCATGAAAATTTACTTTTCTACAAACTACAGCTGCATGATGCCGCTATTTCACGCTAAAATACTAGTAGATATAGAATTCATTAGCAGTGTATCTGGGATTCTTCTCCGGAAGAATTGACCAATTTGTGCTGCATCCATAATACAGCAACAGCGTGACTCTATCACGTATAAAATATCAAAATAATACGAAAGCAAGACAATATAATACTAGCATAAGACGTCAGAACGTCAGACGTCAGCTGTGTATCGTATAAAATTATAATGTATTGTAATTGTAGACAAACGGAGATAATTTTTACGTACGTATCTATTTTTGAGTTCCGTCTTAGTTCTTCTTAGTCTTTAGGGGTGACAATGCATGTGCATTTTGATTCTTAATCGAGGGTAGATGTAAATTTATATGGTCCACAAATTCCACTTAGTTATCAAGTAGACTGTGTGCTCGATCGTCACCCTTATTCTATAAAAAATGTAAATAAACAATAGTAAAAGTACATTCTATAAACTAAAATTAATTCAGTCTTAGAACGATATAGTGTATGTGTTATTCCAAATATTACTTACTGGGCTCCACTTTCAGGTTCAACATTCAAGTACATCTAGCTCACTGGCGGGTCTTATGAGGCTCTTTGTGGCGATATAAGGACGCAAAGGTCCATTCTATTCTATTCTATATCACTTATATACATATCACCTTTGCAGTCTATTAAGTTTGCACTTTTCTAAGTAATACACAACGTAGTAGCTAGACGGTGTTGACGTCAGCTAAAATCACTGCGGTCGCCGTTTCGTCAAGGCCATTCAGGCTTCTTAAATCTTGAAGTTTTGCAATGTTTTGCCTGAGTTTTGTGATTGGGATCCTGATATTAAGCAGGGCTTGTTACCGAGTAGTATTTTTTATTTAAATACTTTTGGAATAATTTCTACCATCAGAAATAGAATAGTTTCTTACAGTATTATGATTGTTTAATTACAGTTCTTACCGTCCATTACCGCAACCAAATGGGATCTATTAAGTTCACATAATCTACGTGGCGTTATTACCTGGTGTTATTTTAAGACCGTCTGTCTCGTTGTTCTAAAGCCGGCGCCAGATACACCTTTAAACATTTGAACACTTGTTTGAAGCTACGTGTGCCACGGGACTTTGAATCAATGTTCAAATAAGTGCACAGAGAAATGCACTTTGCCAAGCGGTTACGGTTTTTTAGCGCACATCAAAGCGTTTAATGTCGACAGTGTTCAAATGTTTGCGTAACCTGCAACACTTGCGCAAAGTTCATTCGCGCTAGCATTGTCCAGCGGGACGGATGTGCGCAGTACGTTTTAAAAATAGGTCCAAGCATATACAGTAAAAAACACTCGAATGAATGTTATTTGTATGGTCAGCTGTAATCTGAAAAGATAAAGCCCTTGGATAAAGATGAGAGACTAGTACTTATGAATGAAATAGATAATTTTGTATTTAAATATTTTATTGTATAATTTTTGCACATGTAATAAATAATGACATGCACTTAAATAATACAGGCACACTGAATCCACAAAATCGTCGTCCACCTTGTTTGTCATTTATCAACGTACTGTGGAGATGTGTGTTTGTAAAGCATGTCTGGCAGGTTGCCCCAATAAGAATTCAAACAAGTGTGCAAAGTCCTTCAAATAAGTGTTCAAATGTTGTTGTATATCTGGAGCCGGCCTAATAGTCGTAAATACGATTGCTGATCATGAGGTCCCGGGTTCAAATCCCGGGTCGGGACAAAATCTATTATTCAGTTTTTCTGTTCTGATAAAGATGACAGACTAGTACTTATGAATGAAATAGATAATCTTGTATTTAAATATTTTATTGTATAATTTTTGCATATGTAATAAATAATGACATGCACTTAAATAATACAGGCACACTAAATCCACAAAATCGTCGTCCACCTTGTTTGTCATTTATCAACGTACTGTGGAGATGTGTGTTTGTAAAGCATGTCTGGCAGGTTGCCCCAATAAGAATTCAAACAAGTGTGCAAAGTCCTTCAAATAAGTATTCAAATGTTGTTGTATATCTGGCGCCGGCCTAATAGTCGTAAATACGATTGCTGATCATGAGGTCCCGGGTTCAAATCCCGGGTCGGGACAAAATCTATTATTCAGTTTTTCTGTCAAGAAAGTCTGTTTAGCAGACCGGAGACCGGAAGTTAGCGGTGTTTCACCACCGTGCCTCAGAGAGCACGTAAAACTCTCTTGAGACTCTCTTTGAAGCTAGTCTCTGTTGAGATTGACCGCAGTCACAGAAATTCGGTGTGGAGGACATTAAAAATTAACAAAATGATAAAAGGGCTTCATACCTTTTATTACACTTTATTAAATGATTGATGTGTAGTGGCAGCGTAAGAATATCCACTACTCCATGTGAACACGTTGGTGTCAAAAGAGTTGATAGAGAAAAACAGAAACGGGACAAAAAACTGCGGTTGCCAATCCCACTACCTAGCTAATGACTCTGCTATAAAGTAATTTATGGGGAAGGACAATATTCAGCAGTAGAAATTATTGACTGTAACGATGATGTCGATAAAAATTATCTATACATATAAATAAAATTGAAGTGTCTGTCTGTAATATTGAAATAATTTGCTACTATTAAACTCAAGGGATTATTCAGGATGTCCGAAAAAGTAGTGTCAAGCGGAAATCCAGAGATAGAGCAACCCTTGAAGTACCCGAATTACTCCTATCTATGTTCCGCGATTTTTCATAGTTTTCGAGTTCGAGGATTATTTTTCTGAATTTTTGAGAATTTTCGACATGAACAACTTAAAAAAATTATAACAAGTTAAAGGTCTTTTCTAGATTTTTTTGCAACTCTTTTGTCATGAGCTGTGCTTTTATGCTTAAAATAATCAGCTTCGTATCTATGATGAAAGCTGTGAAAATGTTGGTGTAAAGTGAAAAATTTAGGTTCGGTGAGTTATGCATTAAATTTTCAATTTGAAATTGAAAATCTAAACAGATAATTTGGTGGTTCCTAAGTAGGTCTCGAGAATTTTTCAGGCTCTCAATTTTCATAAGCATTAAAAAAGTACTACTTAATGAGCTACTTTAGCTAAAATAGGCCTTCAAAGACTGCCAGGTGAAAAATTCTTAAAATTAGCTTTCTGATTATAAATTTTTTTGCCATTTTATTATTCCTAAGGATAATTAGTATGTTAACTAACCAAAAAGGACTATAAGAAAGCTCAAATTGGATTGAAACCATTTGGAGTTTTTTTTTTTAGGTTTAAATAAGTTTTATTAATTTTGCGCGATTCGCTCATATACAGTGTCCCAGTAATGGTAGATAATCTGGTATGTACATGTTCGGGCGTGGTCCCCCCGAACATGTACATACCATAGTGACCTCGGTTTCCTAAAAAAAATTCTATCCTGAACGGTTCGCGGTCTACGCCATGTTTTATAAAATTCCACATTTGTGGTCATCACGTCCGCAGTTTAATGCCTAGATCGGATTTTTTTCTTTAAATGTGTTCCCTAATAATGATGTTTCTAAATTACCCTTAAAAGTTTTCAACTACTATGGGTAGTATTTTACAAGACGGCACTAATAAGTTTAAATTTTTTACTTTATTTAACAGCTAAGTTTGAGCACCTGTGGTGAAAAAAAAACGTATAGAATCTGTGTAGCGAACCATTTAAAAAGTTTGCCTATATCATAAGGATTCTAAAACATTAAAGTACCATGTACTTAATGTTATTACTTACTGAGCTATAGCTGTTAATGTGTAAAAATAGGCATTTCATTACAAAATTACAAAATTATTGGCAGATAGGTTTTTTTTTAAATTGCATGTCTTTATTACGTCAGTACATTTGTCGTCCTTGAAAATTTTACTTTACTACTTGCTCGCCTTATTTGGACGAATTCTAAGCTGTGTGAGCGAGACAACAAAAAATCTAATGGGTTAATATCAGGTGATCTTGGTGGCCACAATATCGGTCCTTTTCGGCCGATCCACCGGTCACGGTTGGCTTCGTTTAGGTAACTCCTTACTTGAACGGCGTAATGTGCCGGACATCCATCATTTTGGAGCCACGTTCTTCGCCGGATGGCTAGTAGCTCATCTTCTAATAAATGGGGAATTTTGCAGAAATTCTAAATAATTGTCTCCATTTAGTTTACCCGGTTTGTTCGCTGCCAACTGTGCAGATTATGCAAGTTAAGGTATTCGTCTCTTTTACACGTTGAATCGTCGCTTCCCAAATATTTTCTAAAAAAACCCGGGATCTTCATCCATTCGCCTCAGCATTTCTTTGCAAAAAGTAACTCGTGCTCGGTAGTCATGTTGTTGAAGAGTTTGCACACGTGTAACATAATAAGGGTGAAGTCTCCATTTTTTGACAATCCGATGTGCTGTAGAGTGCGATACTCCAGTGCGTTGTTCGATATCTCGCATCGAAATAGACGAATCTTTTCTGCCGATTTCTAAAAAGGAGACGGTACTCAATTCGACTGCACATGCGATGTCGAGAAGGTCTAGATACGCACTAACCATATTTAACAATAACCAAACACGAATTTCAAACACGAATTTATACAATTGTGAATCTGTCGATCCTTTTTACTCACATTAATCCTAAGCACCGTTTGTCTCGCTTACACAGCTTAGAATTCGTCCAAACAAGGCGAGCAGGTAGTAAAGTAAAAATTTCAAGGGCGACAAATGTACTTACCCAATAAAGACATGCAATGTTTAAAAAAAACTATCTGCCAATAATTTTGTAATTTTGTAATGAAATGCCTACTTTTACACATTAACGGCTATAGCTCAGTAAGTAATTACATAAAGTACATGGTATGCTGATGTTTTAGAATCCTTATAATATAGGCAAACTTTTTAAATGGTTCACCACACAGATCCTATACGTTTTTTTTTCACCACAGGTGCTCAAATTTATCAGTTAAATAAAGTAAAAAACTTAAACTTATGTTTAGTGCCGTCTTGTAAAATACTACCCATAGTAGTTGAAAACTTTTAAGGGTAATTTAGAAACATCATTATTAGGGAAGACATTAAAAGAAAAAAATCCGATCTAGGCATTAAACTGCGGACGTGATGACCACAAATGTGAGCAGAAGTACGAATTTTCGGAATTTTATAAAACATGGCGTAGACCGCGAACCGTTCGGGATAGAATTTTTTTTAGGGAACCGAGGTCACCTCCCCCCCGCCCGAACACGTACGTACCAGATTATCTACCATTACTGGGACATACTGTATATAGCTCCATATTAAATTAAAGGGTAATATAATATAATACACTTTGCTTTACATATGCTTATAATTAAGATTCCTTTTAGTTCGATTTTACGTGTTAGAATTTAATACCTAATTATGCATGTTATGTATAATAAAGCAGGGCATTCCATATTGTGTCGTTTTCATAATATAAAATCAAACTTTCCCTAATAATAATCACGTTATTGTAACGTGAGTAGTATCTACTGATTTATTTTGGGCTATCTTCTGTTAATCTTTTAGTTAAGAATATGCGACATATCCTCTGATATTTTTAATCAAACACAAAGATAACCTTAAACTTACACCAATTTTACCCCTAGCCCTAACACCTTCAGGCAATAATGTTTCTTGTCTTCAGTGACAACACTATGCCTCAGAGTGCATTCTGTTCGCCTTCGTTGTTTACTTTTTTATTTAGGTAATCATACAGCTTTTTTGTCGTATTTACAGTACATCATAATATAGTACAGTAAGGCCAATAGAGATTATACAATTTTTTATCAACTAATCATAAGCGTGCTTGTGAGAGCAGGTGCGTGCATGCGTGTTTGCGTGCGCGCACGCGCGTTGTGTGTGTGTGTGTGTGTGTGTGTGTGTGAGAGAGAGAGAGAGAGAGTGTTATGCCCAATTTTTGTTTACAACATCGCGTTTGGATAAGTTCAAAATATCCAAGTTTGCGTAATGCTTTAAAATAATTAATTTTTTTTGTATCTAGTACGGTGAGGTATGTATATTATATAGCTTATGTCACCAGATTTGTATTGTTAATTGTTGTAGAGCCATAGCCAGTAATATGATATTTATTAAATCTGAATCGATTGTTTTATGTTCTATTTTTGGAAGATAAAATGCACTGTGCAATTTTAGACCTCCATTTAATTACGATTCTTATCTCATTTCTATTTGGTTGTGGCAAAAATTCTTACAAAATTAATATTTTTGGCATGTTTAAAGAGATTTTGGCATGTTTAGAGAGAGAAGAAACGAATTGAAGGTACCATTATATTTTTGTTCTCTCATTTAAAATTCAAAAGAAAACATTGCATCATCTTCAAATTAAATACAAAATGTTTGTTTTCAGCAGCACTCAGAGCGAACATAACATTTAACAAGATACTTCTGTCGGCACTTCGTCCTCTTAAACGGTAATTTTCTCTCAATTGGCAACTCGGAAAGACATCGAAAATTGTTATTTTTCATTTTATATTCGTTTTGATGTGAATAAGTAAGGCAATTATTTTAGAATTTGCTTCTTCTTTTGTTTACAAGAATGTCATAATGGTTTCTTATATTCAGATCATATTTAATAGACCACAAATCCTCGCAAAAGAATATTGATTATATCATTTGTAAGGCTATTGAAATTAAAAAAAAAACATCCTGATAGCAATAGAGAAGATGGATCGGTCTTACGATCTGCTTGGGATCCTATAGTTAATAAAACAAAATCCAAACCCAAGCATACCATTGCAAACCTTCAAGATACTGTAAGCTCGTTCAGCGTAGGTCGAACCAAAAATTTATATTCAAAAGCTGAAAGTCACCAGGTTAACTATAACATCGGGACCTCAAACATCTTAGTCATCGTAACCCATCACGCAGTGAATTAAAAAAATAAAATTACACGCAATTAAATCCAAAAAGTTCGTTTTATTTAAGGCTTTAAGAAGCCTGAATGACCTTGACGAAACGGCGATTGCAGAGAGTTTAGCTGACGTCAACACCGTCTAGCGACTACGTTCTGTATTACTTAGAAATTGAAAAGATTAACAGACTGCAAAGGTGACTTGTATATAAGTGATATAGAATAGAATAGAATAGAATAATTTTATTCAATACTAGCTGTGCCCGCGGCGTAGCTCGCGTATACAGGTTTTACATAAAGAATTTGTCGTTTAGGTAAGAGAATATTAAACGATTTATTTTATTACTGTATCAATAAGTGGTAACTAAATAAATCATTATCATCAAAGTTCTAAGTCGTTTATGATAGAGCTTCTGTGCAAACGACGTTAGAAGTAGGCTTAGCCGGGGTGTACACAAAAAGATTACGGGGGCTACTAATGCGGGAAAAAGCAACATAGAGTTGGCCATGTGCAAAACAGTCAGTACTGAGGTACACTCCTACAACGCGTAAAGTTTGACCTTGCGCTTTATTTACGGTCATCGCATAACACACGCTCACTGTAACTGGGAACTGAACGCGCTTAAAACTGAAAGGAAAGTTACTTCTTAATAGAGGATTTTTGGGCAGTGCTGCCAGCTAAAAAAAAAACTCATTCAGCTCTAGGACAACACAAAAAGCGCTAGATTTCATGAAAACAGCGCTTTAAAAAAGCCCTAGATTTCGCGCTAAATTAACTACAAACAAAGTTTGTGTTTTTTTATATAATCATAATAAAGAAAACAACATTAAGTTTTTTTTCTGGCAATATTTTTTTGATGTATCAATACTTCGCAGGACATCGACTTATAATTATGGCAATTGCTGTCAACAGTAGTTAGTACTGTACGAACAATAAAAATGTCATTAATTGTTTTAAAGTGCAATGTATTTCGCAACTTATTTTCAGATGTCAGCATCTGATTGCGGTTGCTACACAGTTTCTTTGTGTTATAACTTCTAAGTATTTTTTAACTTAGCTGTGCTCTAAGCAACTAACTGAAACTGAATAAAGCAAAATAAATGCGTTGCCAAAACCATGAAAGAAAACTTTAATAAAGGGGATTTCCCCGCTTATAGTCGTCGGTAAAAAAATCAAGTTGATCATCCTAAAGGGGAGCCAGGAGATCCATAGCACAGGGTATCCTAGTTTGGACTCGTCTCCCATGCTCTTTGTTTTGTGGAAAAAATATGTTTGAAAAAATAAACTGCAATGTACTATTTGTGGGAAAAAATAATAAAGGTCATTATTATTATTATCGGTAATGTGGACTAACAGTGCTGCTATAAAAGAGTTAATAACCCGCTAGTCGCTAAAATATTGAAATGTGTGTTAAATACACCAAAAAGCGCTGGATTAAGCTAGGTGCTAAAATTACGAAATGCGCGCTATACATTCCAAAAAAGGGCTAAATCTAGTTCCCAAAGCGCTAAAATGGCAGTACTGATTTTGCGTATATTATAAATACAATATCACGACATTTCGTTGCAAAATTTTTATTTTTGGTCGGGTTCCGTTGTATGGCTTCAATGGTTACAAATTTCTTCAGTAAGTCTCAATACGATTCATCGGCGAAAAATTTCAACACAGCAATTCAGAAAAGTTTGTAATTTGTACAACTCCATCTATTACGTCCTTTTTGTGAGAAAACATCCTTTTTAAATCTCTTTTTGTGTTTTAAGTATAAATATATTAATTATTATGGAACGTTTTTTTTACACACAAATCTTTTTATTACTATTTCTGAGATTTTACGGCGCCATTGAACAAATTCGAACCTACATTTCAAAATAATAATCATTACTTTCGATAGAATTAACCAATTTTAATATAACAAAGATTAAATGTAACTCGAAGATACGCTTTATGATTTTCTTAACGATTTCTTTGAAAATAAAAGATGTTTACTTTAGACGTGATGCGTTCATATAATAACAGACAAATAGACAGACAGATAATTCTAAAAATTATAAAATGTTCTTATTTAATTATTTTCAGTTCCCCATAATGATTTTAGCCACCAATATATATATATATAATGTACACAAAGAGACACAACATGTTATCATCATTTTTATTATATGTATATATTTAAAGAGAGATGGCGCTGCTAACATCAATTCTAAAAATAAAAAAGATTAATTGACGCGATTGATACATTATATAAAACGCAAGAGAACTTATAAATCAGTGCCTGCACAGTAAGCAAAAAATAAAGTTTGACTCTCGCCAAAACCAATGCAATTGTTAATAGCTCTTTTAAAATTTGATTTACCACATAGAGTACGCGGCGGTAAAGAATAAATTGAGTTTGTCAACACGCAGTAGGGCATCGAGTAATATAATAAAGATTAGCAGTAAATATGAAAACTCATCTACAGGAAAAAACCACATTGCAATTGCATTACATTTTCACAACACCACCATCTATCGAAGAAATGGGTTAACTATTGTGCTTCAGATTTAGTTAATAAGGTTAATATATTTTTGTATAATATATTTAATACGTTCTTTAATACTTTTGTTTACTGCGTTTTAGATATACATAATTATATCATTATTTTACATAATTTAACTATGATTTATGATATGATATTAGTTTAAAATGCACATGATGACTCAAACAAAGCCACCGTTGAGCAAATTTGTACCTATACTTCCCTACCCATACTTTAGAATATTTATCATAACTTTTGATAGAATGAACTGATTTTAATGAAATAAAGACTAAATGTAACCCGAAGATACACTTTATAATTTCCTTAACAATTCTTATGATATAAATTAGTACTTTATACGTGATACGTTAACAAACAAACAGACAGACAGACAGACAGACAGAAAATTCTAAAAATGGTAGAAATATATTTAATTACTTATTTTTAGTACCCCTCAATCACTTTTATTACAAAAATATAAAATGTACAGACATCTGCTATTTACAGTTTTATTATATGTATAGATAAAAAATTATAGTACATAATTGATGTATATGCGCACTGGTACTTCGAAAGAACGAGTTAGTAATAAATCAGCTCTCTGGCAGTACGGTTGTTTCATTTAAATCGCATACACTACATTTGGCGACGAGGTGTGTACAAGTACCCACAAAGAAAAAAATGGCTTACATCGGAAATGTACCGAACTTTGACTATAAAAATAGTGAGTGGTCGATTTTTAAAGGAAAATTGACGCAATTTTTCAAAGTCATTAACATCAGTGGAGATAATAAAAGTGCAATACTTATAGCAAACTTCTCGGATGAAACCTATCGACTCGTACGTAACCTTGCGTACCCACGCGAGATAGCATCGCTAAGTTACGGAGAACTGGTCGAATTACTCGATAAGCACTTTGAGCCAAAGCACAGTTCTTTCGTAGACAAAGCAAGATTCTACGGAGCGACAAGAAACCCAGGCGAGCCATTAGGAGAATGGGCGGCGCGACTACGAGGCCTTGCAAGTTATTGCAACTTTGGTACCGCCTTAGAAACGGTTCTGTTGGATCGTTTCGTCCTAGGCTTGGGGACGGGCCCCGAGCGGGATAGACTATTCGAGCAAGATATTTCAAGTCTATCTTTTGCAAAGGCTTTAGAAATAGCTGAACAGGCAGCTTATACGAGAGAGGCCCAGGCTCTAGTAAGCAGCGAAACAGGTATTAACATCAAGGAGGAGCAGGTATATTACTCAGCTGGCGAATCTAGTCGTCGGAGCGGCGGGAACCGTTGGAGAAGCAGTGGGGGCATGCATGTAGGTGCTGCCGATGACAGTGGAAGCAGTGGCCGTGGCAGAGCGAGTGTATCTCGTAACGGGTGTAAAGAAGAGGTTACAAACCGTTGCAGTGTATGTGGTTTAAAAACACATAGGGAAGAAAAGTGCCGTTACAGGACCTATCGGTGTCAAAAGTGTGGTATTAAAGGTCATTTAAAAAAAATGTGTAAAGTTCGCGTAAACAACATCAATACCGTTACGGAGGAAACTGAATCAGATGGAGACTGTGGGGACTGCATGGAGTGCCGTTTGCATAATATGAGGTATGAGACTTTGGCTCCTATTACTGTGGTGGTGAATATTAGCAATAAAAACTTCCGTATGGAAGTGGACTCGGGATCGGCCATTTCAGTTATGTCCGAACAATTTTTTTTGCAATACTTTCCTACCGTAACATTGAATTATAAATGTAATATCAGAATATGTGTTTATAACGGCCATAAAATTACGCCTTTAGGTTATTTCTGTACAAAGGTAAAATATAACGGTTTCATGAAGCAATTAAATTTCTTTGTTATAAAAAATGGTGGGCCACCACTTTTAGGGCGTGATTTTATGTCTCAATTTAAAATTAAGTTGACATCAGTTAATAATAATAACATTTTAGTGGACAGCTATGAAAGTGAAGTTCAAAATTTATTAAATACGTACGCGGACTTGTGGGGTAAAGAACTTGGGGCATTTAATAAATTTAAAATCACCTTGCACCTTAAAGATAACGCGGTACCAAAATTTTTTAAGCCACGAACTGTGCCTTTTGCTCTGAAAGACAAAGTAAATGAAGAAATTGACCGATTAACACGTGCGGGCATTCTGATTCCGGTAAATTACTCAAAATATGCGACCCCTATCGTACCTGTATTAAAAGAAAACGGTAAAATAAAGATCGCAGGTGATTACTCATTAACATTAAACAAAGACCTACTAATCGATAAATATCCTATGCCGCGCATAGAGGAAGTCTTCGCGAAAATAGGGGGTGGCGAGAGATATACGAAAATTGATTTGAGCAACGCTTACAATCAGTTTATATTATGCGAGGAGTCACAGGAACTTACCACCATTAATACAACCCGTGGCTTATACAAATATACCCGGCTTGTATATGGTTTGGCTAATGCGCCCGCTATTTTCCAAAGGACATTGGAAACCCTGTTAGCAGGTATTGAAGGTGTTAGTTGTTGGCTAGATGACGTTTGTATCACGGCCCCTAACAAGCAATTACATTTGAGCAGGTTACGTGAAGTCTTAGGTAGGCTTAAAGATGCAGGTTTAAAATTACAAAAAGAAAAGTGTGATTTTTTTAAACGCAGTGTTACGTACTTAGGTTACGTCATAAACAGACAGGGCCTTAAGACGTGTCCAAAGAAGATTGAGTCAATTCTAAGCATTCCACGACCACAAAATATTTTAGAAGTAAAACGGTTTCTAGGCATTATAAATTACTATCGTAAGTTCATACCTAGGGCATCAGCCATATTACATCCATTCCATGAACTACTCCGTAATGATGCAACGTGGACTTGGAGTGAGCGTCATGAGAAGGCGTTTATACAAGTTAAGCGTGAACTATCATCAGACCGAGTGTTGACGCATTTCGACCCGAGTGCGCGACTTGTGCTCAGTGTGGACGCGAGCCCGGCCGGTCTTGGTGCGGTGCTGGCGCAGGGCCCAGAAGGTAACGAGCGCCCACTTGCTTTCGCTTCCAGGTCTCTTACAGCCAGTGAGAGTAATTATAGCCAAATACATAAAGAGGCTACGGCTATAATATTTGGCGTTAAATATTTCCACCAATATTTATTTGGTCGAAAAGAACCTTTTGTGCTGAAAACAGATCATCGGCCCTTATTAGCCATATTTGGTAAGAAAAATGGAGTCTCGGTAACGGCGGCATCGCGCCTCCAAAGGTACGCACTATTTTTGTCAGCATATAATTATGTGATTCAATACGTCTCTAGCGATAAAAATGTGGTAGCGGACTATTTTTCTCGGACACCTAATGATAAATGCTTAAGGGAATCAGATGACCACGAAAATACGTCTTATTTAAAGTTTTTGGATGATACGATGTTGCCTGTCTCGTTTAACAATATACGAGATGCAACTACACGGGATAAAACATTGCAAACAGTAATTAAATATGTTCGTAATGGTTGGCCTCGAAAAGTTCGTTGCAAAAACATTCAACCGTATTTCAATTGTAAAACAGATTTGGAGGTGGAACACGGTTGTCTTATGCGGGGTCATAGAATTGTTATTCCAAAAATATATAGGAATCGTATGTTAGAAGAGCTTCATAATGGTCATTTAGGAATAGTTAAAACGAAAGGCATAGCGCGCGGTAAGATGTGGTGGCCGGGAATCGACTCTGCTATCGAGCGATTAGTGTCGAACTGTAGCGCGTGCAGCGCTGTGCGGTCCGAACCGCCGCGCGCGCCCCCCGCACCCTGGCCTCGCGCGGCAGCCGCCTGGGAGCGCGTGCACATAGACTACATGCAACTCGGACACCGCACGTATCTCGTTGTTGTAGACAGTTATAGTAAATGGCTCGAATGTCTCCACATGTGCAGCACTATGTCCACTAAAATGTTAATACAAAAACTTAAATATTTGTTCTGTACTTTTGGTTTACCTAAGTTATTAGTTTCTGACAACGACCCAAAAATATGTAATGCAGAATTTCGATTTTTTTGTAAAGTTAATGGTATTAAATATATGACGTCTCCTATTTATCACCCCTGTAGTAATGGCCAAGCCGAAAATTCCGTACGCACTTGTAAGAAAATGCATAAATGTATCCTCAGTAATAATTTAAATGTAAGCAATGAACGAATGAATGAATTGTTGTTAAGATGTCTATTCGAATATCGCAGCAGCATTCACAGTAGCACCGGTGAAACACCCTCAAAATTAATGTTTGGTCGTGAACCGCGAACGCGATTAGATTTAATTTTACCGCCTACGAATACAGACATGCAAACATCTTGTGATAGTAGTGTAAGGCGGTTTAATATTGGTGAAAAGGTTTGGGCGCGTTGTTATACGTCCCGTAAACCATTTTGGTCCCAAGCTACAATTGTAAGTAGAGAAGGTAACAGAATGTATACGGTTTCAGTTGCTGGTCAAGGTGTTTGCAAGCGACACATAGACCAACTGCTGCGATATACGGAAAGATACAAGACACCTGAAACTGCGAATGACGTATATTGTGCATCAGCATTTCAACCGCAGTATCCGACTGCCATCTCCCCTGCACCTCCTCCCGTTGGTATGCCGGGTAGTATAAATAACGCTCCGCTAGTCAATACAGCATCTATGAACACGCATTCTAACGCCGAGACATCTCCACAGGAAGGCAGTGAGCCAACTTTAATGCTAGATGAGGATAGAGGAGAGGCGGTGGTGGCAGATCGGCAGAGTGTCTCGGTGGAGGGGATTGTCGATCGGCAGGATGGCGGGGAACAATCAGAGTCTGCTTCTGTTGCACCTAAGCCCGGTCCTTCCGCGCCACATAGCGATACCGAACAAAGCATCCCTCGCTGCCGTTATAATCTAAGACCAAGAAAAAAATAATTGTAAAATAATAAATTACTTTTTTGTTGTTATTAGGTTTTCAAATTAATGCGGAAGGGGTGATGTATATGCGCACTGGTAGTTCGAAAGAACGAGTTAGTAATAAATCAGCTCTCTGGCAGTACGGTTGTTTCATTTAAATCGCATACACTACATAAATAAATCCTATAATATTTTTTTTTTAACTACTTATTGAAAGTCATTTTTTACTTTTACCACTGGTTCGCAATAACAAACCTCTGTCCTGGGAAGAACCAGCAAGAAACCCGGCGGGACTTTTTTTAAAAGGCACTATATACTGTCTATTACGCTTGTGCATCATAGAAAGATTTTGCGGTTAAGCATCTTCAATTACATTGCACGTGGTGCTGTAGCTTCGTCAGTTAGGCATCACGATTTGTGTCGTAGTAGTAGCTCTGAGTCTAAACGCTCGCTGTAAATTTCACCCGGGTTTGATTCCCGGTAGCACCAATGAACATTTTAATTGCAATTTTAAGAGCACAGGCTCTCTGGTGATAAAAAGGCCTGAGTAAACCTGCATGTCTTAGAAACAAGAAAACAATTTCAAAGACATGTGAAGGTCGCCAACACGCATTGGGACAGCACGGCGGACATTTTCTTGCCCTAAAACCCTCATATATAAGAAGAGTCCCTGCAGCGGGACTTTATAACCCGTTACTTTACTTTTATAACGTATACATATGCAATATTCATTGTAATTAATGTAATTAATGCTGACAAAAATATCATGTGGACGCCACGAAGACGTAAAACATCTTTGTAACTAGATAAAATGTTCTAGTGACTGTCAATCATTTCATACGCCACATTTGCTGTAGAGTTTAAAACGTTTCATAAAAAATAATAAACGCAAAATAAAAAATAATAAAAATATTATAGGATTTATTTATTAATAATATTTATAATAAAAATAATGAACAAGCTGCAAAGTTTCACTCATAGTATTTCTTGTAAACACAATTGTAAAATTGCTGTTCTCATCTTTACCAATGGTGAATTGAAACTTAGTCAAGATCACTTCATATAACTCACAACTCGGCGGAAGTTTTTTGAAAAGAAATATTTTGCCCGTTCTTAATTCTCTTGTGTACACCACGTATTGTTTACAACTGGCGTGGTTTCCAATACCATGATTACGATTAAGTGTCAGCTGTATATCGTCAATTAGATCCTGTACTTATTTCACATTTATTTTCGTTTCTTTTTGTTATATCTTGTAAACTTTATGAAAGCTGAACAAAACTCATTAGTTTATCATTTTTTATGTAACATATTGAGTATCTTGGATAAGTTATTATGTGTGTGTGTGTGTGTGTGTGTGTGTGTGTGTGTGTGTGTGTGTGTGTGTGTGTATGTGTGTGTGCGTGTGTGTGTGCGTGTGTGTGTGCGTGTGCGTGTGCGTGTGCGTGTGCGTGTGCGTGTGCGTGTGCGTGTGCGTGTGCGTGTGCGTGTGCGTGTGCGTGTGCGTGTGCTGTGCGTGTGCGTGTGCGTGTGCGTGTGCGTGTGCGTGTGCGTGTGCGTGTGCGTGTGCGTGTGCGTGTGCGTGTGCGTGTGCTTGTGCGTGTGCTTGTGCGTGTGCGTGTGCGTGTGCGTGTGCGTGTGCGTGTGCGTGTGCGTGTGCGTGTGCGTGTGCGTGTGCGTGTGCGTGTGCGTGTGCGTGTGCGTGTGCGTGTGCGTGTGCGTGTGCGTGTGCGTGTGCGTGTGCGTGTGCGTGTGCGTGTGCGTGTGCGTGTGCGTGTGCGTGTGCGTGTGCGTGTGCGTGTGCGTGTGCGTGTGCGTGTGCGTGTGCGTGTGCGTGTGCGTGTGCGTGTGCGTGTGCGTGTGCGTGTGCGTGTGCGTGTGAGTGTGCGTGTGTGTGTGTATGTGTCAATTTTAACACAAAATGTTCGCAATAAATATTACGTTTCTACAGTGATTCTCTCCAATTAGTTTCGGCATGACTGTAGGATTTTATATAGGTACTAAGTTACCGTCAGCTACTAAGCGGCCATAAATAAATATATGCATATATATGGGCATACAAATCTATATCTTCTCCGTCTAATAATGGTGGTGGTGGTCTAATAATAATGGTTCCTGCACCTGATAAGGCGGAATAGTTTATTTTTTCTTCTATAGATCCATGTGCAGTAACAATCTTTACTAACAGCTATTAATGTAACATTTTTATCAGCTGTTTTATTCACAGTGCCTCGAGTAATATTTTCCCGGGTTCTGTACGGAAAATGATGCTGGCTTTGGTATTTCTTATTTGAAATAATTCGTAGGCGTAGTGTTGCAGAAAACTGTTCCAAATAAAGATGACCGCTACCAATGAATATAATACTTGATATGTTTTACATATTTACATAGAAATTTTAATTATTATCTGCATAAAATCCTAAATAGCAATTTCACACAAGATTAAATCATCTTATTTTACGCTAATTAAGTGAATAGTAAAATAAAGCAAGAGCTTCATGATTTAAAATTTCTTGCAGCTTTTTATAGCAATGCATGATCTTATCATAAAATGATTGAAAAATCAATTAGTTATCTGATAAAGTTTTAAGTATGTCACTCATACGTTAATAATGATATTTGTGTCATAATACTGGAAATATTCTAAAAATATTTTATAATACAATTGATCATCTCCAATATGATTGACTGTGTGTATGAATTTTATAAGTCTATGTAATTTTTGATAAAAAGATATTATTGCAGTTAAATATATATTTCACATTTATTTTATTCTCGAATTAAATTAAACAAAATAAAAAATTGAACTTTTTTAGAAGTCCTATCATTTACCATCGTTTTACATAGAAATATTGTAATGACGTGCATTTCTTTTAATATGAACTTAGTCGTGTTTATTTGAAACTGGCAAAGTTTGTTTTATCCAAAACTAAGAATGTTGCTGACGAAACGACGTAAAAGTTAGGTAGGATATAAAGGTTGGGTTCGCTTTATCAAAATGTTACATTAATGACGCTTTGTAACTGGTCTTTCAATATTAAACAACGACTGAAAATGAAATAATTATTGGTAGCCGACACATTCATGCTGCAACAATAATAAAGTTGCAGCATGGCACTACCACGTCAAGGCAGTCTTCTACCAGTATATTAGAAATGTTAGATAAAACGTTAATAAGAACCTCTAAAAATAAGCGAAGCATCATATGGTGCTGCTTCTCGCATCTAGATTTCATGCACTAATACGTAAGTATTAATAAAGTTGTTTAAGGCGGCAACATAAAATACATGAAAGCGACGTCTAAAGATTTTACTTTCGCGAAGATAACATGAAATTTCCTGCCTTCGTCCTATTTAATCAGATAAGTGGCGTAGCTTGTCGCCCGCAGGACATGTTTCCTTTCAAATATATTTTTTATTCAGAGATTTGTTTTATCTACGTTGACTCTCATTTGCTTCCTCTTAATAATAAACTTGAAGACCGTGAAGTATGGTCACCATATATTCTGTACTCGTACAAAAAATCAAAAAGTTTTTGAACATTTTACTTTGTTTTTGATATTTGAGTTGGAATATTAGGAGGATTTTTTACAGTTTTAACTGGCAACACGGCATCTTGGTTTTCAACGGTGACAGCGCATCTGCATTTTGAATTTAATCAACGATAGATGTAAATGTCTATGCGCTACAGCAACCATTTACTATCAAGTAGACTGTGTGCTGGTTTGTCACCCTTTTTCTCTAAGGAAAACTTCTTTAGGATTACTAATTTGAATGGTACTTTGTAACATACTCTATTTCGTATGTCTGATATAAAATCAGAAATATACTTAAAAATATCTTTAAAATAAGCAATTAACAAGAAGTGACTTACTAAAATTACTAAGATAACGCTGCAGCAATAAATTTGAAAGTAGCAAGTTGCCATTTCATTCGAAATGGAAATAAAGTGGCTTTGCGAAGCGACCGTGCGATGCGAAAGCTCGCAGTGCAAGAAGAACTCGCCGTAAATACATTAGTGATTATCTGATATTTATGCAATTTATAAAGTCAGAAAGCTTAACACAATTTTAAATCATGTAAAGTGACAAAAACATAAGGTTATTGATTTCTTCAGTATTAAGTATAAAGATGAACTCTTAATTACGTTTATAGTTTAACCTGTTTGTTATCACTAATTCTGTACCTGTTTTTGATGAGAAAATAAATGTATTCTATTCTATGTATTCTATTCCATTCTGTATTCTATTCTAAACTATTCTATTATATTCTGTATTCTATTCTATTATATTCTGTATTCTATACTAAACTTTAAGACTATACATGACTGGTTGTTGTTAAAGAAACAGTAACGTTGATAGATGTCATTACGAATCGTCTCGCGCGCAGACTTGACGACTTCCAGCCTCCCGTCAAGCCGGTTTCCGAAAAGGCTTTAGCACCATAGACCACATACATACCCTTCGGCAAATTGTACAGAAGTCCGAGGAGTACAATTTGTCACTATGTCTGGCGTATGTGGACTATGAGAAAGCCTTTGATTCCGTCGAAATTTGGGCGGTGCTGCAGTTCCTTCAGCGGTGCCAAGTTGACTGTCATTATATTGAAGTGTTGAAGTGCTGGTACAGTAGGGCTACGATGGCTATCTGACTACAGAACCAGAGTACGAAACCTATCCAATTGCAGAGAGGTGTAAGACAGGGTGACGTTATATCCCCGAAACTCTCCGCTGCATTGGAAGAAGTTTTCAAGCTTCTGGACTGGAAAGGATACGGTATCAACATCAATGGCTAGTACATCACTCACCTTCGATTTGCCGACGATAAATTCCTTATGGCAGAATCGCTGGAGGACCTAAGCACTATGCTCAATGACCTCAATAGTGTTTCCCAACGGATAGGTCTTAACATGGACAAAACAAATATCATGTTTAATGTCAATGTCACACCTATGCCGGTAATTGTTGGGAGCACTAATCTCGAAGTTGTTGACGAGTATGTTTACCTGGCACAAATAGTCTGACTAGGTAAGTCCAACTTCGACTGAGAGGTCAATCGACGGATTCAACTCGGTTAGGTAGCGTTCGGGAAATTACGGCACATCTTCTCGTCAGGTATACCTCAAAGCTTGAAAACGAGACTGTACAACCAGTGAGTGTTGCCAGTGATGACATATGAAACTGAGACGTGGTCCTTCACTGCTGGCCGGATGAGGAAGCTCAAGGTCGCTCAGCGAGCTATGGAGAGGGCTATGCTCGGAGTTTCTCTGAATGAGGATATCCGCAGTAGAACCAGAGTGACCGACATAGCCCAACAGATTAGTAAGCAGAATCAGTGGGCCGGCCATATAGCTCGAAGAACCGACAACCGATGGGGAAAAAAGGTTCTCGAGTGGCAGCCTCGTACCGGCAGGTGAAGTGTTGGGCGTCCCCCTACTAGATGAAGTGATGATCTGGTGAGATATGCAGGAAGTCGATGGATGCAGGTGGCTCTGGACCGTGCTTTGTGGCATAACTTGGGGGAGGCCTATTTGCAGCAGTGGACTTGTGAAGGGCTGTAATGATGATGATGAACGTTGATAGTCCTCTTGACGGTTAGTGGCTTCTGCAGCACTTGCACAATAAATCTCTGATTAAGATATAATACCTGATCGATTTTAATGATACTGGATCATATAGTTTAGCGATAATAATAGATACGAGGGCGGCTACCCAGGAGGAGTTCCTAGAGGAAGCCACTACTTAATTCGAATGAATTCTGCGTAGATCGTACCAAAATATAATATTCAAAAATTAAAAGCAATGACATCGGGACGTCAAATATCACAGTCCCCCCGTTTTAATGTTGTAATTTCTGACATTATAGGTGCTGTAAAACCACATGAAGTAAAATAAAAAAATCATCATTATATATAGTAGGTTATCGACACAGCTACTATCTAAAGTACACTGTTAAACAGAGCCTCCCCCCATAGATATCCTCATAACTCTCCCTACCCGATGGTTTTTATTCATGACATAGAACCACGATGCAACTATATTATGGTTGCAGCACGAATGGTTCGGATCGAATTAGGAAGGACCCCGCTCTCACAGAAAAGTAGCGTGAAATAGCAGCTTTGCTGCTGTGTTAATGTAATAGTGTAGAGGTTTTAATGTGTAGAGAACCGCGGATCATTTTAATGGAAACGAGGCATTCCATTTTAGTACTGAGAAGTGACAACGCATCTGAATTTGGATTCTAATCGGAGATAGTAGTATGTTTATGGATCACAGCATCTACAAAAATGTTGCCAAGCTTGGCAGGCTGATTGGCAACCGCAATTTTTTATCTTTAGTTGATTAAGAAGATACTGCTTGGTAGCATATAGTAAGTACTATTACGAAAACAAAGTGCCCATAGACACAGCATAATTTAAAAGTTAATATGTTGACAATTGGTAAAATTAAAAATTTTGTACATCCGACTTTAATATTAAAAAAATGAGAACATCATCAATGTATGTCGAGTCGCAATTTTACTACCGGTCAGTGCAGTCGCTTCGTAATGACGTGACGGCTCTAATGCCAAACCTACAATATTTTCGTAGCGTAAGCATACCTACTGCGCGAAAATAATTCGAAATGGCGTGTCAACCTAAACGCTTCAAAACCGTCGTAGTTGATGAGTTCCTGGCCTTTGTTCAACAAAAATTGGACGTCATGGACCAGGTGTCTCTGGAGCAGATACTGATGACAAGCTTCACCGAGGACGAGATCATCCAAGCGAAGAAGATGTTAGCAGATTGAGAAGTGAGCCAAATCCGTCTCATCACACGTAACAGGGATGGCCGCGGTAAGAAAGACCTGCAAGACATCTTCAGGCTGTTCAATGAGACCGAACCTGATGATTTTCCAACTTGCTTCGCACGTGATCTCAACAAGCTGCCTCCCGTGACGTTCGATCACGTAGACTTGACCAGATTGTTGAAAAACATCACCACGTTGAATGCCGATGTTACTGACATCCGTTCCAAATTTGAAGAATCGGAACGAACCGCAACAGAGCTGAGAAACGAAGTCAATATGTTGTGCAACATAATTGCAGCATCTGCGAATTTATCGCCGTCGCAGAATGTTAATACGACACGCGGTAACCGTAATAGTAGGCAAATTTCACCGATGATTGCAACTCCATCATGCGATACCGCCTGTCAGCGGGTTGATGACCGTGAAACTAGGGCGACCTTGGTCGTCATTGCATTACTACCTCAACCCTTGACTGAACCCATTAGTATTCCTCCGCCTAAGCCAACCTTAAAACAAGGGAAGACGTTTGCGGATGTTGCCCGAAAATCTTTACAACTGGCACCCTCTTGTGGTCGAAAGCGAAAGAACGTGGAAATAAAATCAGTTCCAGTGGTGACCCAAGACAAAATTGAAAAGGACGGGTTTACTCTTGTTGAGAAGACGTCGGTTGAAACCCGTCTGTAACCAGCGTGGGACGGCCAAGATAAACGCGAGTACAACTCTGCGTGCTGTGGAGCCAACTATACAGCTCTACATCTCCCGTTTGGACAAAAGTACGTCAGGAGAAGACGTCCTGCGTTTCGTTGAAGAACAAAGCCGATGCCGCATTGAGGATCCGATCTCTTTACATTTGCAGCGTCTGGAGTCTAATAGGTCAACGAACTTCAAATCCTACGTACGCCAGGTTCCTGCAAAACACAAAGAGACTTTCCTCGCTCCCGATTTCTGGCCCTCTGGGGTAGTGTTTCACCGATACAGGGACGCGCCAAAGAAAAAGTTCCCTAAATAGTGTTATTTCTATATTTTATATATATTTTTAGGTTAAGGTATATATTGCTATGGGCCAATGTTCTTAATTTTTAAGTCCTTGATGCCTGAAATAAAGATATTGTATTGTATTGTAATGTAGTCGAAGTCAATTAAATACTATACGTGGTAGAGCCATGCTACATCTATATTAATAGTATACTGGTGGCACGAATGGGTGGTCTCGACCGGCGAAGGGCCACACTCTCACAGAATACCAGCGTAAAATAGCAGCTTAATACTGCTGTGTTTCGTTTGGTGAGTGTAGAGAACCGGAGACCCTTTTTACTGGAATAGAGGCATTCCATGTTAGTCCTCACGAGTGACAACGCATGTGCATTTGATTCGCAAACGAGGATAGATGTGGGTTCCTATGGGCCACAGCAACCACTTACCATCAGGTGGACTGTGCGCTCGCTTTTCACCCTTATCCTATATAAAAAAACGCATTATTAAAATAACTCAAAAGTAACTGGTCACATCTTGATCAAATTTATATGGAGCCTCATGATAAGTACCAGATTTCAAATATAAAAAGTATCATCAAAATCGGTTCACCTAGAAAAAAGCTCAAAATACAGTCGAGGTGAGAGCCTCCTCCTGTTTTGAAGTCAGTTAAAATTAATTAGGACCCTCGTACAGGAGAACAGCTCATAACACCAAGCTCAATGTTTGCGATGAGTTGCACGTCTAGTCTGCATGCCTTGATAAATACGAGGTACGGGTAGCTAAGTACGTATAAAATCTGCCTAGTTGTTATTTTTAACCGACTTCAAAAAGGAAGAGGTACTCAATAAGACTGTTTGTTTTAATCACTTGTAGTTTACGTAGATTTATTCCGCAAAAATGACAGAGAGTTATTATCGGAAAAAAACACGGTATGCCTACTCCCCTCCGGTACGCCGGTGGCCCGTGTTGCTATATGCATTATTATAAGTTATTAAAAGTTAACTGGCCTATAAACACTATCTATATATACTTAAATTCAGCCGTAGACTTTGGTAGACTGTAATAAATGAGTAAATGAATTTGGCTATTTGGTATTCACTCAGCATGAGTTTTGATGAAACCACAACATTTTTTTTTCAGTAATGATCCTTATCACTAAATTTAACTTAATTCTAATTAACTTTAATTTAAATTATATTTTACAGTAATTTCCCTTTGCGTTATATTTCATAAAACAAATAAAATATATAGTTTAATTATAGGAAACAATGAATAAAACAAAGCTGTGTAATTTTAACCATAATAAAGAAATTGCCTTTAAAATTTTACGATATGTAATAAAGTTAAAGGCGGGTTTGGTTTGTTCGGGTCCCTTTATAAAATTTAAAATACGGGCCTTAATTGTGTTTCATGCCATACCAACCGCGCTCGGGGTGCGATGTGTGACTCGTTAATAAATGCCTTGATTGGCATCAAATCGAATCGACAGCGGAGCTAGAGAGGTTCACTGTGTTGTTCAGATCAGGGCACAAAAATATCGTCTTTATTTTTCTTTCTTTAAAAAACATTACCCCTCACTAGTATTTTCTCTTGTCGTGGAGGCAGTTTTTAACATGAACAAACTTGGAACAATTGTTTGTAGGCCTTACAAATACTTGTTCCGTGCGCGATTCGAACCCGCTTCCCTCAGTGACGCGATTCAAAGCTAAGCCACTTCACCATGGAGCCGTTGATCCCGTGACGTCTCGGCATACGCCCGTTTGACGTCCATTCCCTA
Organism: Parnassius mnemosyne; assembly: GCA_963668995.1. NCBI lineage: Eukaryota > Metazoa > Arthropoda > Insecta > Lepidoptera > Papilionidae > Parnassius > Parnassius mnemosyne. The sequence continues at coordinate 3,427,529 of CAVLGL010000001.1, read as the reverse complement.
GTCTCGTGCCGTAATGCTCGAAAATAAGTGTAAACGTAAATATGAATTAAATTAAATTAAAATACGAATCAATTACCCTAGTGGCAGAACAAGAATATCTACTATACTATGTCGTATGGGGTATCGTAAGAGGTGACAGAAAGAAATTGAAACAGGAGATGGGTAGCAGCATCTTCCTGATATCAACTCAAAATAACAAAAAATGTGGTTGCCACCTCGCCTGCCAAACGTGACAACTGTGGTGAAATCCTCTTCTATGTGGAAATGTTTGGTAGAGGCTTATGTTCAGCAGTGAACTTTTATAGGCTGTAATGAATGAATGGATGAATGAATCAATTCAAATATTTTTATTTACATTTTTGACAAGAATTTACTACCACATTATTTAAATTTATGTTCAATTTTCGCTAATGGTTCAGACATTAAGATAGGTACGAGCTTTCGTTGAAGCACCTGAAAATACTCCTTATTCGGCTTCCAATAATTCATTGCAGAACTTGAAAGGAAATCGTGGCAAGCATTGTATGTGGATAGGTAAATAGAGTAATAGAGTAATAGACACTCGCGGTAACTTAGTTGTGCACATTCGACATACTCGTAGTTATTCAGCCATTATCGGAATTCGTAAGTCTCAATGAACTTTTGCAGCATTCGCTAGAATATGCAAGAATGCATTTTCTTACTCCTCTCTAAGCAGTGAAACTTAAATGGCGTGCATAAAAGCTATTATATGGAGAAGAACTACTTCGGTGCCGCTCGGTATGCACCTGTGTAGCACTGTATCACACCCTCGCGGTACTCCGCGACCGCGACACGTGGCGGTACATATTTTAATATTTATCAATTGCGGGAAAACTCCCCGTGAAAAATGCCGCGTTGATTCGAAAAGCAGCGGTGTTTTATAAAACACCCATATGCTAGCCTTTTTATTGTCTGTCTTTATGTTAACGTTAATTTTGCTCTCCGCTCTCATGGAATAGAATAATGAAACTAAAATTACGTGTGTGGGGGGGGGGGGCAAAATTTCGCTTAAGAGAATAACTGCTCGTGGCAAGCTAAGCAACAAGACCAAAGCGACACCTGCCACGATGTCCGTGAACTCCTGCGCATTTGTTATCGACGCCTCGGCAGTCTTATAGTTCGGACCTATCCATCATTTGGTTACGTGTAGACAGCGACGATCATCCGCGCGTCTACGGGTGCCTCTATAGCTCCCACAGTGGTTATGCCGAAACAGACCGACTCATCGACCACGTCCAAATGGCTACAGATTCCTTGCTACAACAGGGCGCAACCGCAGAGATAGTGATTTTTGGCAATTTTAACGCCCACCACGCCGAATAGCTCGCTCCACGTTTAACCGATTATATTATTTTGCCTTGGTATATGGTCTGACACAACTGGTTACTACACCTACGCGGATTCTAGATGGGGAGGATCATGGTCCTTTCCTGTTTGACCATCTTCTAGTCTCTCATCCGGATAGATATTAGGTCTTCGTCGACGCTCTTCTTGGCTCCTCGGAACACTGGCTGTTCCAGAGTGTGGTGCCACTCACGTTGAAATCGCGGTTGCTTTCTGCAGACTACCGCCGCCATGTTTGGTACTTTAGGTCAGTCGATTTGGATGGGATGCGGTGTTTCTACAAAGCAAACCCGCCTCCAAGGTAGGATAGAAATCCTGCCTTGGAGGCGGGTTTGCTTCTCGCCGGATGATCCCAACGTTGTTACTAATTCTGTTGCTGATGTGGTACTTTAAAGTATGGAACTTTTATTCCGTCCTCTGTGGTGCCCATCGGAGTCAGATCTGGGCCATGGTTTAGTCGCTCCTGTAAGAAAGCACCACCAAGGTTCTAGGATGTAAACACCAGGGCCCTTAAAAAGATGTATAAGCCCTTCTCCAGGTCCTTCAAAAAAGTCATTGCCTAGGCAAAGTCAGAACACATAGACAGAATTCGCGAAAAACCTACTTCGCCATACATTAGGAACCTGTGCATTTTGCTCTCTCGTCAAGGCTACCCAGGGGAACTTCTGTCAGCCGTCTCTTTCATCTCTGCACAGGGTGGACGACTCACTGGCCCATGCTGCAAAGCAGGAAGCCGATCTGCTAGGCTCTTTCTTTGCATCCAACTCGACTCTCGATTACAAGGGGAAACACACCACCTAACATTCCGCGGTGTGAGTGTCCCATGCCGGATGTCCTGTTCACACAGCGTTCGGTTCGCAAAGCACCTCTCTGGACATACACAAATGGAGTGGGCCTGACGGAATCCCCCCAATTGTGCTGAGAACGTGTGCTCCGGAGTTGGTCGTTGGAGTAGTCTCGAAATCATGGAAGACGGCTTTTGTCCACCCGATCCCTAAAAAAGATGCCCGCTCTGATCAGTTTAAACACAGCCCTATCACCATTACCTCCTTGTTCTCCAAAATAATGGAATCCAATATAATCTGCCAGCTCATGCGGTACCTTGAGGATCACCAGCTGATTAGTAACTGCCAATACGGTTTTCGTCGGGGTCGATCAGCTGGTGATCTTTTGGTCTACCTGACTCATAGACGGGCAGAGGCAGTAGAATCCAAGGGGGAGGCATTGGCCGTTAGTTTAGACATTGCGAAAGCCTTCGATCGAGTTTGGCACAAAGCGCTTCTTTCGAAACACCCGTCCTATAGACTTCCCGAGAAATTTTGAAATTTGATAACCAGCTTTCTTGCAGATCGGAGCATCAAGGTCGATGTAGACGGTGCATGCTCCGCCTACAAGCCTATTAATGCTGGTGTTCCACAAGGCTGCGTGCTATCAGCAGTGCTGTTTCTTCTGCATATCAATAATGTGTTGCGAAGCGGTAACATTCATTTTATGCATATGAGAGCACTAGTGCTGCTCTATATACCGGCCGTGTCAATATTTCTCGGAAAAAACTTGCGGAGTACCGGAACAAACTTATCCCATAATTAACTCTGAAGTCGAGTCTTTGCTGAACAATGTTTCGGATTGGAGGCGACTAAATCTAGTCCAGTTTAATCCTCAGAAGGCACAAGTTTGCGCGTATACCGCTAAACAGAACTCCATTGTCGTATCTCCTCAGTTTCAAGGCACTACTTTTGATGCTTCAGCCAGTAACGGCATCCTCGGCGTCGACGTATCGAGTGACGTGCAGTTTCGTGGTCACTTGGAAGAGAAGACCAAATTGGCCCCTAAAAGCTTGGCGTGCTCAGCAGAGTGGGATTGCAACTTTACAAGGTGCAGATTCAGCCTCACATTGAATACTGTTTCCATCTCGGGGCTGGGGCTCGCCAGTACCAGCACCTTCCACTTGACCGCATCCAGCGCAGAGCGACTCAAATGTTTGACGACCGAGTCCCAATTAATTAATTAACTGGGAAACGCAACGTTACCCGCATCCACAAGTTATTTAAACAATAAAGTAACAAGTGCGTTTCTGTCGTTACTGACTGTGAAGCTATTGTTAAAATAGCTTCATAAAATCAACGAGGCAATGTTGTGCAAATGATACTGTTGGAAAACGTGTTAATAATAATTTTTATTTTAGCTTTATTTAATATATAAACATTGCAGCGAGATACAAAATTTAGCTTTGCCAGGACAACCCTACATATGCGACATTTAAAAATTAGTAATCTCATGAATTCACATGTTTTCTTTCTATAATGATTATCACACTGATGTATGTACTGACCGGGTGACTGATCCCTGTAGGCGGCGGGCTATGTACTGACCGGGTGTCTGGTCCCTGCAGGCGGCGGGCTATGTACTGACCGGGCGGCTGGTCTCTGCAGGCGGCGGGCTATGTACTGACCGGGCGGCTGGACCCTGCAGGCGGCGGGCTACGTACTGACCGGGCGGCTGGTCCTGCAGGCGGCGGACTATGTACTGACCGGGCGGCTGGTCCCTGCAGGCGGCGGGCTATGTACTGACCGGGCGGCTGGTCCCTGCAGGCGGCGGGCTATGTACTGACCGGGCCGCTGGTCCCTACAGGCGGCTGGTCCCTGCAGGCGGCGGGCTATGTACTGACCAGGCGGATGGTCCCTGCAGGCGACGGGCTATGTACTAACCGGGCGGCTGGTCCCTGCAGGCGGCGGGCTATGTACTGATAGGGCGATCATGTATTTTCCGAACTAGTGCTAAATTAAACAGTGTGACTGAAAGAAGTGACTTTCGATAAGCATTATTTGTAATCTATTTTGTATACAAATAAAAATCAAATGTCTGTTTTAAAAGAGCTATAAAATCTGCAGTCGTGCTATTATTTGCTGTTCCCAGAGACAGATAATTAAACTGCAATACAACAAAACTCTTTATTCACGAAGTGGGCAAACAACTCAGCGCATGGCGCTCTCTTGTTATTTTTAACGGTTAAAGAAGCCATTACCAAATTGATAAATAAAATTTAAGAGGCTGAAAACATTTCAAGTCATGATAAGAAAGATCTTTGTTGCCCATTCCGAATATAATTTTAGTGTAATTTACACCTTCTGTTCTACAAATGTTTCGAATGCTAAGAATGTAAAAAAAATCTCGTCGCCATCCTTATCCTTTTCTTTATAACACAACGGCAATATCCGCGGGCTTTGTGAAGGTATGTTTTAGCTAAAAGCCCTTTAATTCTAAGAGAATTATTCTATTTTTGCGAGGAGAGTTTGAGATTAATGAGCTTTATTTTAAAAAAAACTTGACCCGACACCGCAGACCTCTTTTGTTAAATTTACGCCATTTATTAAAAATAATACATAAAATAATCATTGGGTATGTGATAGGTTTTGCATATTATACAGTTAAAAAATATTTAATTTTTATTGTGTGTATGAAACGCTTCCCCCACTCTAGGATATTCTCCTGTATCGTGGAGGCAGTTTACATGCATAAATTGCACGAGGACAAACATCCAGACTCGAATCAATTAATTGTATGCCGTAAAATTTCTTATCCTTATTATTTGCTAAACCACTATACCACGAAATTGTTATATATTTTCAGAACATTTTTATCCTCAACGACTCTTACATAAAGAGCACTAAAAAACAACAATTCAAATATTATGAAAATATGGCACATTTAAAAGAAACGTCGCAACCCACAGCGCACTCTCATGGGATCCTCTGCGCTACCTGGCCCCTCCTTAATACTATCATCCTTTTTATCGTACTAGGTAACCGCAAGGAACACAAAAATAGTTACAGAGTCGGATTTCTAGTCAACCATTACCTAGACTCCAATATTAATACAGCAGCCTATACTGACAGACCGTTAGCTCGCAAATTTGAAATGAGGATATCTTCGGCGTTTCCTTAGTCGTTTCTTCTCTGAGTAACCTTTTTTTACCCAACTGCCACAGAAGGAATACTTAACGAGAGTATGTATGTTTATTTATTACGGCACGATCTGTAGCCGGCTTGATGGATTTTAACATGTGGAGTGTCGTTAGATTTGTCTTAGTTGTGGCGGTGAAAAAAAAATAAGCAGTCATTTGTTTTTTAAATTACAGTTTTTACCATCAAGCTTGTTAGAACGAGAGTAGATAGATAAAAAACACATTTGAATCGCAATATTAACTCATACTTCGACAGTATTTCAATTCTGTATGTAATATGTAGGTTTTCACAATACGTGACCACATGACAAATCAAATTACTACCGTCAATTCAAAACCTGATTGCGTTTTCCGCTTACTGTCTGCAAACACTTCGCTTAACTGTCCCAGTCCGGGTTAATTTACAAATTGACAAAGCAAAAGAGTACAACAACGAACCCCTCCTGTTTGGCAGGCAGCAAGCTGTCTATGATTGAGATTTACCGGCTGAAGCGGATATGAATGCCATTTCGATCAACGTTTTCCGCAATATTTAGACGTAGGTGTCTCTGTGAACGTGGTGTTTCTTCAGATCCCTTTTATCAGGTTTTTTTTTATTAATGGATGGATTTGAGCAAAATTTAAGCTCGATACGTCATTCATACAAAAAATCTTCTGTCAGTAACGAAACAAAACAGAAATTAATTGATTTGCTACTGGTAACGAACTTATTTGTCAGCTGTCCTATGTACCTACGCAGTTATTAGAGTAAAGCAAATTGCTAGATAACAAATTATAGAATAATTATAGAGAAGAAATCTATTCTATTGTATTCTAATTAATATATTAATTTACGTTTTAAAACCTAAAGAGTCTCCAAGATAAAAACTTAAGGTAATTAGTGTATTATTGCCTCCTAAAACATAAGAAGTTTTAATTTATATGATAAAATTGTAAAATAGTAGTTTTTATATTAATTCTATAAATAGCAGGAACAGACAAGTTACTAGTACTAGTTACTCTATTTGGCGGAGTCAGTAATCCATCCTGGGTGCAAAGTGTTCGTTTTCAGAACAGAATCCCAGTAAATATACAAAATTTGTGCACTACTTAGTTCAAAAACTTTATTGAATAAATAATGTATAAAAATAGGTTTCTTTTAACATTAAGGATTTTAGATTGGATATGAATGGATCGCTACCAAACTTTAAATAAGTATTTTTTATAACCTATATCCAATAGTTGCACGAATAATTTAAAATTAAAAATTTTGTAAAACCGACTTCAATATAAATTATTAAGATTAACTCAAAAAGTATTGGTCAGACCTTGACCACTACATGAGAAGTACCAGCTTTAACATAAAAAAGAGTCATCGCAATCGGTTCACCTATAAAATAGTTATGAGGTAATACAAATAAAAAAAAACACAATCGAATTGAGTACAGTTTCCTTTTTGAAGCCGGTTGAAAATAGTTATTTTATTTTAAATAATTTTGTTTAAGCACTGACCTATATAGAAGTCAATGCGTTTAAGAAATAAATGTCACCCCAAAAAAATAATGCGTTTAATTGTGTACACGCGATAGATGTGAGTCTTCCTGACGACATATCTTTTATTTTATATGTTGCATAATTAAGTTAAACAATAGTATACTTATGCACTTCGGCGGTGAAACCTTACAAGAAAACGTGACATTTTTGAAAGGAAACTTGTTTATTTTACTTTTAATACTGTACCAAAATTTTCCACTACATCAATAAAGAAGTTTCACTTTAATAAAGGATTTCTTTTGTATCGTAGGGGCGAATAAATTGCACATGGATCGTCGAAGATAAAGCCACAAATACCCAGGCTAGGAACAACTGTATCCGCCCTACAAATATTTGTTCCGTGCGGGTATGATCGCTCGGCCCGCAGCGCCGCACCCAATTATTGCTCCGAATATTTTATTTTATTTTGTTTGGAACACAACTTACCATAAGCACTTACATAAAAACTGCGAAACATATATAATATATGTTCATATCTAAATGCTATGAACATGTTTCAACAAGTATATTTTTTAAATAGTCTGTAAAAACACCTCGAGAAATATTCAGAAACATTTTATTTTACATATACGCTATAATATTCAAAATTCCTAAAATTTTGAAAGGATCAGTATAAACGAAGTTCAGGGTTTTCAGCTAAGCTGATGAGAGTTGAGATCTGAATGGGTTACAAGCTTCATATTTTTTTACAGAAATACTTTTATTTATGTATATGTTAATACGTAATGAGCAAACTTTGTAACCCTTTTTAAGCATAATAGGCGCACGGAGGAGTTTAAGATTTGTATCGAGAAGGAGTTAAAGGTGCGACTCGTGTAGGATTTTGTGATTCAAGCCACTCGGATTAATTTATTACATCCTTTGATTACGTCGCTCGTGTAAGTTTTAGTTACCCGAATGTTAGAATATATCGAGTCAACTATTTATTTCCTGCAGAAACTAACAGTTTATCAGTAGAGTTGAGAGTTGCGATTACTTTAGTTAAAGCATTTTAAATAGGTGTCTTTATTAATAAGTAATGTGTTGTTGCAATATAAAATGAAATAGAAATATTTATTTTTTATTTATTTTTAGTATTTCCATTTCTTTTTCATGTTTGTGGTATTTCCAAAATCTTTATACTGAATTGTTTTTCAATATATCTTACAAATCACTTTCTTTTCGATTTTTTTTAATTAAATCGCACTGACAATTTCTGTTCTGTTATTTTATAGCACCATAATATCACTCACACTAATGAAGTGATATCTGTCTAGCGCTTACCGAATCTACTCGGTGCGCCGAGTTGATTCGGCAACTCGAGTGGAAACGGACTAAAGAAAAATTTATCCTACTAGTCCAACTATCCTACTAATCCTACTATCCTACTTGTCCTACTATCCTACTACTAGTCCTACTATCCTACTAAATCTACTATCCTACTAGTCCTACTATCCTACTAATCCTACTAATCCTACTAATCCTACTATCCTACTATCCTAATAATATTTTAAATGTGAAAATTTGTGAGGATATTTATATAGAGAATATTTGGTATTCTTTCACGGAAAAACTACTGAATGGATTTTGATAAAAGTTTAGTACAATATATGTATATCTCTTACATCAGAATAACGCATAAGCTATAATTTATATAAATATTGTGTAAATTGGCCAAAATATAACGATAAATGTTAAGTAACTCTGAAAACAAATGTCATCTGCGAGCTATTTTGGCGTGAACCCGCAACACGCAAAAACCTGTGAACCAAATATGATGAGACTTTCATTGGCAGATAGCTGATGTTATAAGGAGTAACTAAAGCTACTTTTATTTTAGGGTTCCGCGCAAAAAAGTCCACGCGGGCGAAGTTTTTTTTTATATAGGATAAGCGTGACAAACGAGCGCACAGTCCACCTGATGGTTAGTGGTTGCTGCGCCCCATAGACATCTACATCTATCCTCTATTACAAATCAAAATGTATATTCGTTGTCACCCGTGAGGACTAAGATAGAATGCCTCATTTCTAGTAAAAAGATTCCGAAGTCTCGGGAAACAGCTAGTAACTAAAATATATCGTCCCGTGGATGTCGTAAGAGGCAACAACGTAAGGAAGGAAACTGAATCAAATGATGGGCAGCAGCATCTTGATGCCAAGTCAAGTATATAACTTAGAATTGAAAGTAAAATACAGCTTGTTTAATATACAAACCTAACAATTTAACGAGTTACGGTTGAACTTCGATGACTAGACGACTACTAGTATAAATAAATACATGGCCCCTCTGATCAGATTTGCTTAAAGTGAACGCGTAATCATCTGTTGGTTGTTGGTAAATAGAATTTGCAAAAGCAAATGTTACTTACGTTTGCGGCAGCTTCGGGAGGGTTGAAGTGGAAAGAGACCAAGACTTTTTCTTATATTACTTTTATTATCTAACTTACAAGTTCACTTAACTACTGACCCTGGTGTTGCAGTTGTTCATGGGCGGCGGTAGTAGTAGTCATTTACAATCAGGTGAGCCGCATTCTCATTTGGCCCTTCTCCTATAAAAAAAAACCACAGGGATAATGGACTACAAACTACTGGGTTCTCTTAAAAGTTAGACCCTGGGTTTTATACTATGTTGAATATACAATTAAAATAATACAAATAAATTATAATTGTGTGCATATTTATTTTTCCTAGTGGGAAATACGCAGAGGCAAGGACGTTCTATGTTGCACTCTCGCTCAACCGGTGCCAGATGCGCCATGTCAGCCTCTCTTCCAGCTTCACTAGCACAATGGAACTACCCCCCATTATCATCTTTACTTGTATTACAAAACATAAAGTCAAGCTGCACATATGGTTGTAACATGAATGGATGGTCCCGACCGGGAAATGGCAACGTCCTCACACAATACCAGCGTAAAATAGGAGCTCAACACTGCTATTTTATGTGTGATGAGTGTAGAGAACCGTAGACCCTTTTTATTTTAAACGAGGCATTCTAGCTTAGTCTTTAAGGGTGACAACGATTTTGCATTTTTTTGTTAATCGAGGATGGTTGTCTGTCACCTTGATTCCTTTGACCCTAATTCTATAAAAAAGTTAAGTATGGTAACATTTTGGATTATGGCAAACTTATGATAATGTCATAGATGTGTCACACTTTAAACTATATACGTTGCAATTTAATAGGTCCGATGTTTGAAAGTACCAAATTTAACCTATCCCCGTGATTTGGGATCGACAACGTCCAACTGTGTGTATGTTTTCTTTTTATTTTTAAAAAAAAAAACTTTACCTCCATACTAGGATTTTTTCTTGAATCGTGGGAGCAGTTTACATACATAAATTTCACAAGGCCAAACATCCAGACCCGGAACAATTATTTGTCGGCCGTACAAATACTTGTTCCGTGCGGGATTCAAACCCGCGGCTCATAGCAGTGCAACTCATTGCTAAGCCACTGCGTCACGGAGCCGTCAAGTGTGTGTATTTTAACAATGGAGCCAGTTTTTAAAATTATAAACACAGCAGTATGTTGCCCTCCTTTAAAGCAACACGAATATAAGTTGAATTGAAGGTTTTCAATCAAAAAAATCTCATTTCTTAACTTTTGTCCACAGGACAACTAGATCACAAATGTCATAAATATAAAAAATGTCAACACTGCAACGGCGTAATAGCGAGTTTCCGTCACTTTTTTAAAAATGAGTGAGATTTGATTTACCGTCAGATTTAAAGCTTATTACTCTTCTATCGTATCCGAGTATTCAGCACAAGGTAGGTTTTTTAAGCTAGCGACTGCTTTGGAAGTTGTGAATAAATCAACCTTTCAAAATTGAGTCTCTTTTCAGGCCACTCACGAAAAACCAGTAAAAGCTAAAAAGCTTCGCGATGTGTTTCAATGATTTTATTGAGTCGTATAAATTAATGAAAATATATGGAACAAACTTTATGGTTAAAACAGTATTTATAAAAATTGATTTAATAAAAAAAAACTTCCCTACTCTTTTTTTGTATTTGCAGATGCAATACATAAATGTTATATAGCCTATCTCACTCCCACAATTAAGATAAATCTAACGGAAACACATATGTTAAAATCCATTAAGCAGTTTAGACTACAGAGCGTGCCAAAAGAATAGATATACATACATACCCTCAAAAAACATTATCCCCCTTCTGCGACATTCAAAGTCCTTAATTAGCAATTGTTCGACAACTCGCCGGTGGTAGCCGATTCACATCTACCACCAAGATACATACAAAAAAAATTAAAATGATTTCAATAGAAAACATTCAGCATTATTTTGCTTTCCTTTATAATTGTTTGGGATAGAGCGATATCCTTGAGCCCCGAAGGAGTTCTTGTTCAAATCCTTTTCCTTACGCATGGATAAATCTTTTCCTGCGAGGGTCACGATTGATTAACATCGTTTTACAAAAGCTTTAATTGTAGCAACAGACGCACTTGTAACGAGTTTTACCATTATCTATATCTTATGTTTATATATAAAAATTACGTGTCACATTGTTTGTCCGCGATGAACTCCTAAACTACCGAACTGATTTCATTGAAATTTTTGCACACTCTGTGCAGATCGGTATAACTTGAAAGATGGGATATTTATAATCCTGATAAGTGACAGTCAATATTTTTTATTACGAATTTAAGGATTTTTTATATGAAGGGTTGTCGAAAAGGGCAGAATAACGTCTGCCTGGCCAGCTAGTATATTATAAAAAACAAAATGTCGATGAGCGTGAAAGGACATGATTATAGACTACTACTACTAGACTTTAACTTAATATATTTATGTGTACATTTCTCAGGATATTACTAAAAAGGTTGGCTGCACTCCTTTAAGAACGAAAACGCATCAGGAAGCATTTTTTATCACCAAATGCGACGAGTGGTTTAGATAGTTCTTCTAGAAGCTGCAACCTGTGTAGACACACCACAGCTCGGTGCTCTCTATGGTAAATGATACATTTACATAATACAATAACGAAATGTAGCTTTAAGGAATTTGCAAATAGTAGCTTGTGAATGGAGTGGTAACTACGAGATAAAATCAGGCGGCAGTAACTCCGGTCTAACCGCAAGCTGCATGAAAAGCCATGCTAAGTTATAACACTTTTTTAGGGCGTTACTCACCGGCTACGGTTGTCGGAGAGTTAAGGGACTCGAGGATCAAAATAAAAGTATCCCAGGGCGCCTGTTGTTGGATGATTAGTAAATGAAAATGCTAAGTAATATATACAGACAATAAATAGTTTATTTCCTTCTACGGTTCACATATATAGCTCCAAATATCAAGTTTTCACTTTAAAATACTCTACGAACTGAGGTTTTGACAAACCTGGTGGATTACACAATATTACACTGTTTATGGTCAATCCCGCGAAGCAGTGAGGCAACAGATATCCTCCAGGTGTACGCCGGTCGCGGTCTCCTGGCCGCCCAGTCCCAATATAGCCACCCGTTGAAGCTACCTCGCCTCGTTCACATTGTCGAACTTGATAATGGACCATACTCAAAGTACGGACTAAGGACTAAGGACTAAGGACCCCTATGACAAGGCAAAAGAATCTATGAAACACCGTGTACCGTTAATTAGAGCACATGTGCTTTTAAGAAGACAAAAACATTAAGTACTTACAATTTATGGGATGATGTGTTTCAACACATTAAACTGCCCGTAGACATTGTGTTTAAGGGGCCGTACGCCCAAGTAGTCGTCACTTTAAATTCATGTTCCGGCGTTTCGATTCAAAAATTATATATGTGCGTGTCCGATCATTACAACGGCTCGCTCCAAAAAGAACTAGGCCTTCCTTGGGCTACACGCCACCGTCGATCCGTGGTAGGATTTCGAACTAACACGAAAGGTCAATTGCATTCGATTAGCTAGCTCGATTCGTCAATATACGTTTCTAGTTACTTCGGACTAATGACGTTAGATGGCGCTCTGAAGTCTGTTCATCGCATGTAATAACGTAAATATGCTAAAATAATGTACACGAAAATTTTCGTGTTACAAAGTATTGGTTTCATTTATATGAAGATCATATCCAACGTGATAGAGCCATGCTGCAGCTATATTAGTAGTATAGTTGTAGCACGAATGGGTCGGCTCGACCGGGGAAGGACTACGCTCTCACAAAATACCAACGTAAAATAGCACCTTAACACTGCTGTGTTTCGTATGGTGAGTGTAGAGAACCGGAGACCCTTTTTACTGAAAAAGAGGCATTCCATCTTAGTCCTCACGGGTGACAACGCTTCTGCATTTTGATTCGCAAACGAGTATAGATGTAGATGTCTATGGGCCACAGCAACCACTTACCATCAGGTGGACTGTGTGCTCGTTTGTCACCCTATCCTATAAAAAAAAATCTACTTCTAGCGGCAGGCGCACGACTAATTATTGGTAGTAATACTATAAAAAACTATGTTTCTACAAGAAGGCCTAGGATAGATAATTTTTATGAATTTCACACTTTGCAAAAGACATAAAAAGTTATTAGACCCAGTTAAAAATTAAATTTAGATTTCTGGATTCTTTAAATATAGCTCTTGGACATTTGTTTCTTTTTAAAAGATTAATAAAAGTTGCCGCGATTTAAATCTCGCTGCTCCAAAGCAGACGTTCTCTAAACTTGCAATTTTTTATGCAAACTCAAATACCATAAATTAAAGAACAGTGTTTGGTATATTACATACTCCGTATATTTCGTGTAAAGATGGAGGCAAAGTTATACTTATATTTTTCTTCTATTCAGAGTTACTACTTGATAAATAAAATAAAGATAATTAATAAACTGATCAGACGCTCCAATGCAATGAAGATAGGTAGCCAGGAGTTCTAACACAAGATTTTATTATTATTATTTATTCTTTATTGCATTCCTTAAAACAAGAGAATACAAAGGGCGGACTTCATGCCTTGAGGCATTCTCTACCAGTCAACTCATGGAGTGGTGAGAATTTGACGTAGGTGAGGTAATATAGAATAAAATAACACTACATCACACTACACTATACTAAGATATCTTAGTTGACGCTCCTGCCTCCGACAAGATCATGTTACACGCTGTTGTGAGAGAACTCAAATACATTATTTTTTTATTTTTTTTAGGATTTTTTTCCTTTTTATATGTAATTTCGACGAAATCTTTCATGTGCTCTACTGTATTTCCAAGTGGTTCACTACAAACAAGCTCCGCCATACTTGTTGCCGGCGCAATTATCGGCTAAGCGAAGCTCGAAAGCAAACCCTTCAGCCGTGAATCCAACAACGGTTACGGCTAACAAGAGAGCCGCTTGTGAATTTTCCGGTCAATATACATTTTGCATATGAATCACGATCCGATCGACATTGCCGCAATATCTGCAGGCTCGTAGTCCCTGCGGTGGTGTTTGACGAGCGCTCGCCGCTGATGAGGTTTTGTTATGCAACTAACTCAATCGCGCTTTGATTTAAATAACACCGATGAATATTCTCCAAAATTATATAGAATCAAATATGGTGATAAATTTTGTTTTAAATGATTCACGTCCTCCTACTTATCGTGACCAGATTTAATACAGATGTATGACATCCGTAATAAATCTGTCACGTATAGAAAATATCGGCAGAACATAACAATAGAAATTAATTCAAAAAATAAGTCATAATTTTTTAATGAAATCATTGCTTACCATAATGTTGGCGATATTTCGTATTCATTCCGACGAATTCAGAACCTTCTCCTTTTTGAAGTCGGTTGAAAAGGTGTGATAGTATTATCTATATTATATTAATAGGGAGAATGAAATGAACAAGAATAGACAAGTTTGTGCCCCTTTTTAAACATATTGCACGGCCGGAAGTATATTAGATTTGGCTCAGTTAAATTTTATATGGAAAAGGAGTACAGAAAGCTATAATTAATATAAAATATGTGTTACAAATACTAAAATTTAATAAAATAAAACAAACATTCATTGTTTACGTTCATACTTTCCATGCTGCAGCTATATTACTGGTATAGTTGTAGCACGAATGGGTCGGCTCGACCGGGGAAAGACCACGCTCTCACAGAATACCAGCGTAAAGTAGCAGCTTAACGCTGCTTTGTTTCGTACGGTGAGTGTAGAGAACCGGAGACCCTTTTTACTGGAACGAGGCATTCTAGCTTAGTCCTTACGGGTGACAACGCACCTGCATTTTAATTCGTAATGGAGGATAGATGTAGATGTCTATGGGCCACAGTAACCACTTACCATCAGGTGGACTGTATGCTTGTTTTTCACCCTAATCCTATAAAAGAAAACCACTTAAACTTAAGTCTATCGTTAGTTTATGTTATACTGCTGTGAATTTTGTGTTCCTTATTCATTAATTTATGAAGGCAAAAAGCGTTTATTTTATGGATTATATATTTGTAATTTATTGTCTATTATTTTGCAGTTAGAAGGTAAATACAGCTTGATGAAAGCAAATATAAAAAAAATATGAATTACAGTCGAATTTTGACCACTAGGCGACAAGTAGTATATTATAGTATTTCTATCAATAATTATTATGAAACAATTTGCTGGTATTCACCAATTGACATTGTTACCGAAACCCCCGAAAAATTATCAGTTTTTTATGATAATAACGTATTAGAGGGTCAGGTGTCTGCCACTTGTCTACAAAAGTCTACTCGCGTGCGTTCTTCGTCGCCGTCACGTGAATAGGGACCCTATATCTTCTATTTTTCTTATGAATCTATATTCTTATATTATTCGAATTAAGAATGGAACTGGAAATGCCACTAATTAATTTTATATATAATAAGGGTGGCAAACTGCACAGTTCACCCTATGGCAAGTGGATGCTTTGACTCATAGATATTCTAATTTATCTTCTATCAAGAATCAAAATCCAGATGCACTGCTACTCCCGAGGACTAGGATGGAATAGTAATATACTAGATCGATACCAATACCGTTATTCAGAGCCTTCTGCAATTTTTCATCATCATCATCGTTTCAG
Organism: Parnassius mnemosyne; assembly: GCA_963668995.1. Taxonomy (NCBI): domain Eukaryota; kingdom Metazoa; phylum Arthropoda; class Insecta; order Lepidoptera; family Papilionidae; genus Parnassius; species Parnassius mnemosyne. The sequence goes on along the minus strand of CAVLGL010000001.1, from coordinate 3,411,668 downwards.
CCTTCACAAATCCACTGCTGAACATAGGCAACCCCCAAGGAATGCCACAAAGCACAAGCACGGTCCTGAGCCACCTGCATCCATCGACTTCCTGCATGTCTTAACAGGTCGTCACTCCATCTAGTGGGGGGTCGTCCCACACTTCGCCTATCGGTACGAGGCTGCCATTCGAGAACCTTTTTTCCCCATTGGTTGTCGATTCATCGAGCTATATGGCCGGCCCATTGCCACTTCGGCTTACTAATCCGTTGGGCTATGTCGGTTACTCTGTTTTTACTGCAGATATCCTCATTTCTAAGTTTATCACAAAGAGAAATCCCGAGCATAGCGCTTTTCATAGCTCGCTGAGAGACCTTGAGCGTCCTCATACGACCAGTAGTGAAGGACCACGTCTCAGATCCATAAGTCATCACTGGCAACACGCACTGGTTATACAAACTGGTTGTGCAACTTTAATTTAATACAATTTCAGTAATAAATAAATTCGTCGGTCTTTATATAAACGCGATCGGATACTCGGGTAAAAGTTAGTAAACCATAAAGGAACAATATATTAAGCAAGTACAATAGGCGGTCTTTTTGCTCTGAGAGTGATTTCTTTCAGACAAACCGTTACATTTATGACCAAAGAATAAAACAAAAGAGGCTTTTATAGGCTCATCAAGCAATTTAAAATAAAGTTCATGTACTTTTATAATTGCTGTGATTAAATGTTAAATGTTACTCTTATATAGTTTCGCGTAATCTTTGACTTGTGGGTGATTGCACGTAAGATATTCCGTGCTCATGTCGTCAAAGTCAGCAATGGAGAATATCAGAAAGTACTCACGATTACGATAGCAGGTACTTGTATAGATGGCAATGTAAACGTTTTTATACGAAGTATTGGTACGAGCACACAGATATCTTGATGTTAAGTTAAACTTAAATACAAGAAAAAAAAAACATTTTGAACGATTGTTTAACCAGTGTTAAATGTAACGTAGCGCAAGGGAAAATGAACCATACATTTCATATGTGGGCTATGGTTTCAACCTCTCATTTATTTTAAGCACTAAGAAGCTCTTGCAAATGTTTCATCTTTTATTATCTTAGTTATTGTAATGGCTACTATACTTGTATAAGTCTAAATTTCAACAGGTGCATCTCGATAGAACGTCTCATTAATGGATATTTGCCAAAGTTGTCACGTTTATAAGGCGATTTGGCCACCGCTGTTTTTATTGCTTTAATTGTTATAAGAAAGATGCTTTTGCCCGTCTCCTGTTTCACACTACCCTGTTACGACACTCACCATGTAGCATGGTATAGGGTAGTGTATTTTTCAAGAATCTGTTAATTCCTATCATGAATTGTCAGACTTCAGATATAGGTACATGTTATATATTTTATGAAGAGGTATATTGTAGAGGGTATAGAATGCCAGTCGATTAGGAGATAGGATTCCTTCTTGCCTATTTCTGTTATCAAATTGCAGTGCGTTGCATGCGTTGCTATTTAATGATGCTGTGTTTTAATCTAAAGGACATAGAGCAGTGGTTCTTAACTGGTGGTCCGTGGACCAATGGTGATCCCTGAACTTACTCAAAGTTGTCTATGAAGGCATGATAAAATCCTCTCAACTAGAAATAAAACCGGTCAAGTGCGAGTCGGACTCGCGCACCGAGGGTTCCGAACAAATCCGTAGGTATATAAGTTTAAAATTATTAAAAATATTTTTATTATATGATGTAACTAAAAATTTATGCTTTTCGAAATGTTTCCTTTATCTGTGCTATAATACGTTGCTTCGTACCAAATTTTAAGATTCTGAGTTCACGGGAAGTACCCTGTAAATTTTAATTTCCTTGCGAATGTCGAAAATTTGCGGCATAAACGGCTGTATCTTTTGATTGCGTTGGCTTAGAAGTTTGATTTTTTCACAGCTTCACGTGACAGTAGACTTGAGTATTTTATATGAATTTCAGCTTGATACCTCCACGCGTTTCTGAGACAAAGGGTCTTGACAGACAGACAGACGGACAACAAAGTGAACCTATAAGGGTTCCGTATTTTCCTTTTGAGGTACGGAACCCTAAAAAGGGTGTAAAACATTTTTGAAGATGATGGTCGGTTTGCGAATACTACCGATAAAGTTTATGACACAAGAAATAGACTTTACATTTAAAAACGGGGCGCACAATGATGTCACATATTCATCAAAAAATTTACCTTACTTAAATATATATTATACGAGTATATACAGTTGGTTATGTTAAGCCAAAAATTGGTCAATCACCTCATCAGTAAAAGGTAACTTAAATGAAATTTCACACAAGCTGTTTGAAATTTCATCTATATACTATTACTACATATATATAATGCAAACACATAAATGCACTCTAGTCAGGTGTAAAGTTACCAGACTAATCCCCGCACTTTGCACTGAAGCCATGTCGATAGTGTTGAGGTTTATTGAACACTGTAATATTATTAATGACATGGAAGCTACACACTGATATAGAATACTAATAATTTTTGTTTTAAAAATATTAATTTTAAAACAATCGTTAATTATAAAAGAAAATAAAATATAAAAATATATAATATATTTACAAAAGATCGTTGAAGAAACTACGCGTGTGATGATAGAGGTTAGATCCTGCAGTCAATAATTTGTCAGATAAGAGCAAAAAGAGTGGTTGCAAAAGAATTGCTGACGATTCCTGTCATTTTTAAATTTAGAAGTAGAAGTAGGAATTATAATGTAAACTGTATACTCGTACCTCTGTCCTAGGAAGAAGCAGTAAGAAATCCAGCAGGACATTTTTTTCGAGAGCTCAATCGTCGGATCTATTCCTTTTTTACTGGACCTATGATCAAATTTAGAATCGCTTTTCATATTTTATCACACTTACCATGCGCATATCTTAGAGTAATTGTCTAGACTAATTCCACTCGCTAAATTAAACCATCGCACATCACGACCTGATAAGCGATATAATCTGTACCGTCTGGATGATTGTCGAGTTGATATTGTACTACATTTCATTCAGCACATCTTAGCATCAAAAACCTGAAGGGTGTAGTAGTGTAATGAAACAGATGGTGTTATTTCAGAGGGTCTTAGAAATTAATGTGAGTCACTCAATTCGACAAGTGATTAGTTGTGACTAAGGGAGCCCCAATGTCTGTTTGTGTTGAATAATGTGCCCGATTCATTCCAGCCTGCAGTTAATAATTAAGGGCATTGAAAATTACATGATCGGATGAATGAGGTTGCGTCGCGGGGCGGGCTTTTATCCTCAGTGAATGAAGGCTCGCACGGCTTACCGGCAGATAATGGCGCACATTAATCCCGCCATGCGGGGAGTTACACGTTACTAAATTATACGTGAATTTATATTAATGAATGTTAATGGCTTTAAAATAATATATTAAAAATAAGGTAATTTTAACCGTACTGTTAAATATACTGTTATGGAATATTGTTCTTATCTCTGAACCGGGGACCCCAGTATGAGCTCCTTTTACTTGACCGTATTCAACGGAGTGCTGCCTGAATCGTAGACGATTAATTTTTTCCGACCGGCGTGATTCACTGGTCTTGAAAATAGACGTGTTTAGAGGAATTTTTTGGATTTATTCCACCGACGCACATCGCGACAAAATTCCCGATACCATCCACATCATATGAATGCATAGCTGTCTACCAATGTGCGATTTACTAGGAGTTTTCTTCCTTTCATGAATTCTATCTGAAATAATTTAGCAATGGCGATTGTTTCCGGACCAATTAGGGACCTGCAAGAAATGAGCTAACTTCTTTTTGAAAGGCCGGCAACGCAACTGCTATACTCCTGGTGTTGCAGTTTTTCATGAGCGGCGGTAGTCATTTACCATCAGCTGAAGCGCATGCTCTTCACTTCCATAAAAATTTGGTAAAGGACTGGTTTCTAGTTCTTTCAAAACACGTTAGTGCAACCTATTTACTATATGGTGATGATAGAACTTAAACTTATCTGTAGTAATTTAAAAATCGCGACTGTCCACGCTTACTATATATAATAGTTAAAAAAATACTAACTGTTCCCCGCGACTTCCTCTGCACGTAATTTATTACGATTGTATTTCACGGGTTTTAATTGTTTGTGCGGAACCCTAATTATTCTTCTAAAATAAAAGTAGCCAAGTTATTTCTTATAACATCAGCTTTCTGCGTGAAAGTCCGGTCAAAATAGGTCCAGCCGTTTCGGAGATAAGCCGGAACAAACAGACAGACGGACAGATAGACAGACAGAAAGAGAGATAGACAAAAATTTTAAAAATCATGTTTTTATTTTTTTTTATGATACTTTCATATGCATATAGTAGTCACACGTTGCGCGGCTTTCGGCCGTAGCCTTAAGAGCCTCAGGTTCTCCCTACAGCTACCACCCGCATGAGGTCGACACATATGCTCCACAAACCAATACAATGGCACATATAGCCAATAGGCAGTTATAAGATAATAATGATAATTCGTCATCAGAAAGGGTTTGTGTCACTGACATAGAGTATATGCATTTTTCGATCATGTTTGTCTCACCCACCAACAAGTTGCCTTCAATCTTTCAAAGGTGGGACTATAGAGATATATTATTATGTTGTTATATTAAACATCATGGAAATCAGACAGTCTGCAACCCCGCAATGAAGGAACCCGACTTGGTCAAAGCTACTTAGGTTGCGAGTCAATCCAAGACGCAGAGAGCGCCATTGAGAATAGCGACCCGCCAAACAACCATCGTAGAGACGCAATGCCGCAGAACGCAACAAGCGTCAATACGACTATCGTCGGCTTACACCATCCCAAGTTGCCCCATACAGTCCATTGACCAGAACCATAAGATGCGTCGAATCAGGTGCAGCACACCCGCAGATCTGTCACAAGTCGCAATACTGCAAGTAGCAGTAAGCATCAATTTAACTATCATACCCTCCTCCCCCCCCCCCTACAACACACCCACATGATCCCTATCGACTTTGGTAACAAAATTGATAATGTTCTTAACTAAAAATACCAACAACGTATCATAGTAGCACGCTACTAAGACGTCAGTAGCCAAAATTCCACGTATCATAGCGCTATTGCACTAAGACATGGAGTTGAGTATGCTTAAAAGTACTACCAAACACACTGACTCTAATCCGAAAGATGCCTATGTATCATAACGCTATGCGCTAAGACGTCGTCCACAAACGTGCGATGTCCACGGGCAAGTCGTATTACTACAATAAACGCGCTTACCACCGGCACTAAGATGATATGTCTAGGACACATCGGTTATCAAGTCCAAGTTTACCTCGGTTTCCATTTCTTTCAATATAATGCTTTTACATATTTGAGACCTTCTACATATTCGCTTTATTATATGTCTTATACATATGGGACTTCAAGTTATAACTCTGCTATCACAATGCTTATGCGTCATAGAAATCTTCTATATTAATGCTCTGATTCCATAGTCCTTACTATCATAAGTCCCTTATATAGGGCTATACATTGTACATCAGTATCTACTCGTAGTATTCGATCAACCGACCACCCCATATATTATATGTAAAATCTTGGGTATGTGTCTCTGGCAACGCCCCTTTTATAAGGTAAAATTACATGAACACCCTCATTAACTTAGAAAATGTTGATCCATTTTTTCAAATGTTATTTATCTTTATTATTGCAATATAATCGACTTGAACTTATATTATTTAATACATGTATGAACATTTGAAACAGAATATTTGAAACAATATTTGAAACAGAATTTTAATAAATTAAGAGAGTTTTAAAGACAATTTTATGCGTTTACTATACTATAATATTCAATATTCCAAATGAATATATTTGAACTTCATGCTTATTATTGCATTTTAATTGTTTAAAATAAAATTTCTAACGCAGTTTAAATGTCTTTATAGTAAATTTGATCATGATTTATTAATAACAATTATGAAGCGCCACAACAGGCAAAATCAGTTATTGAATTTTTTTGTGGCGGCGCTATCGTGGCGCCACAAGCGAAACACATCGAAGCCTAAGTCGCGCTAACAAAGTTCCGAAGTTAAAGCAGTATAATATATAGAATAGCTCCGAACTACCACTCGGAGCATTGGCTGCTCCCCGGGCAGAACACCTTGCCCGGCGGGAGATCTCCCCTTTTCCTTTCTACGGCCACAGTGGTGATCAACCGACTTGATCTGAACACGCAACCAATAACCTTCGAAAAATACAATTTTAAACCTACCTCATCGTCCTCAAGTACCCCATTCATTCGCTCCCTAGCATATATTGTCTTTAGTGTTCCCGTTCTGCAAGCTATCTAGCTTTACAAAGGTTCATCGCAGCACTGGAATAATAATGCTTCCTGTTCCTTCAAGCTACTCTCTGCGCAATAAGAGTTCGGCACGGCTCTGAGCCTTACTGCAAGCCTCTGCTTCACAGCACTGACGAAGATTACTTGCCTTATTTTCACTCACCGCAGACTACAAGGCAATCCCTGGCACTTGCTTCGGCTCATCGTTCTCACCGCCATCACTTGCAAGTGCGTAGTATGCCATGCATTACACACCGGCATATCGTTCACACCGGCAAGCGGACTGCACTATCAATCTCCGGTCAGAGCAGGGGTGATGTGGCGGCGCTGTCGTCGCGCCACAAGCGAAACACATCGAAGCCTTACTCGCGCTAAAATAGTTCCAAAATAAAATTAGTATATATAGAAAAGCTCCAAACTACCACGCGTAGCGTTAGCCGCTTCCCGGGCAGAACACCTTGCCCGGCGGGAGATCTCCCCTTTTCCTTCCACCGGCCACATTTCCATCAAGAAATTCTCAGTAACTGCCCGGAGTCAAGAAGTTGGCGGTGTCTCACCCCAGTGCCTCGGAAAGCGCGTAAAGTCGTTGGTCCTGCGCCTGATGTCTCACCGGTCGTGTCGGCTTACTATCCCATCGGACTATGAGACTGAGGGAATAGAGAGTGCACCTGTGCTTGCGCATACACTTCTGCGCTATAATCCTGTCCTGCGCTGATAGCTAGTATCCGTTGAGACTGGCCGCTGTGACCGAAATTCGGTCTGGAGAACATTATTTATTATAATATGTAACACACGTCGCACTGGTATTTCTTCGGCTTGAAAAAGCTTATCTTAACACGATCATCAACTAAAATTTGTACATTCAATTGTGCATTCAATTGAACATTTTAAAAAACTTCTGAAAGCGTACTAATTTCCTTTTAAAATAGCAATATGTCATTCTATATCTCTCCCTGATTTCACGTCTTTAAGGCTTCTATTTCACTTACTTGTTTACTACTGTATGCTCTTGTATATGTATTTCTATATTTTGTAACTAAAATGATGTATTTATTTATTTATTGAATATGTAAATATATGTATGTTATAAGTATTTCCAAATAACTTGCGTACACTCTTACCCTTTCTCACAGGTCATTATATCCTCTGTTATGTGGTTGCCTGGTATAGATCGGTTGTAAGCGATAAGGCCGCCAATTGTACCTTTGTTCTTTTAATTTGTATTTTTTCCTCTTATTTATTGGCTTCAAATAAAATATATTTCATTTTATAAAATTAATTTTATTTTACTTTTATTTTTTTTTACCCGACGGTATGACATTGGTCCCTTGGGAGAGAGGTAAAGCCCTAGTGTGGGATGCTACTTGCGTTGACACTCTGGCGGCCTCTCATCTCAGGGGTAACTCGTTTAGAGCCGGGGCGGCATCAGAGGCAGCTGAACTGAGTAAGTGGCGCAAATATGAGTCTCTGAGAGATGATTACATATTTATGCCATTTGCTGTAGTGACTATCGGTCCGTGGGGTCCACGTGCGGTGAAGTTCCTAAAAGAACTCCATCCGCGGCTGGTCGTTGCTGCTGGTGATAATAGGGCTGGTTCTTCACTCGCTCAAAGGCTAAGTATAGCCATTCAGCGGGGAAATGCAGCCAGCGTTCTTGGCACGATACCGCGGGGAGTAGGACTATATGATAATTAAGTTTCTAGTTTTAGTTCGTTTTTTTTTATTATCATAGTTTTTAGTATTGTAGATAAAAATAAAGATTTAAAAGGCAAAAAAAAAAGATTTAAGTTCTATTTTTGTGTCAAAGAAATATGTATAAATTATTAATATTATTAACATAAAGTTAATACTTCAATATTTTGAAACTTCACACTTAAGCCGACACTGTGCGCATTTGAGTAAAAACGACAAAATTCAAATAACGTTACTTGCGTTGAGGCAATTTAGTTGCTAAAAGGCTGTGCGTTCATTAAAATTATATTCAGAATATGATGAAACTTATGTTTCATTAAACATAATATGTATTTATAGTCAACAAAGCAGAAATAGACGTTTTTACTACGCGCATAAATTTTGTGGCAGATTCCTATTGTTTTACCTTTTCTTAATGTGACAAAGTGATAGTTTTTTTAAAATTCAATATAGCTTACCAGGAGTGGTTTAATGGAATCTTTGTTACATTAACGGCATTGCAAGTATTTTAAAATTAAAAATACGAGATGTCTGGCACTGCATTTGTCAATCTGCCTGCTAAAATCAGATGATTATAGCAAGTCCTCTCTACCACGGACAATAAACAAGAAAGAAAGATAAAAAGAAAAGTAATGATTTATATACAGTGGTTACACTTATTCTTCAGCTATTACGTCAATATTCACCTCATCATCATTACAATCATTACAGCCTCTCAAAATTTCACTGCTGAACACAGGCCTATCCATAGATTGCTTCATAGGCGTAATATTTTCCATCGTTACCACGCTTTTTTTATAGAACAGGGATGACAAACAAGCACACAGTCCACTTGATCGTAAGTAGATGCTGTGTTTCATAGACATCCACATTTATCCTCCATATCAATACGCAGAGGCGTTGTCACCTCTGGGGACTAAGATTGAATGTCTCGTTTCACCCGCGTTCGAACCAACCCATTCGTGCTATAACCATAATATTGCTGCAGCGTGGCTCTACCACCTATAGAATATTTGGCAGGTAGGTTGGCAATCTTAGTTATCTTTATTTTTTAGGTGTTATTAAGAAGACGCTGCTGCCTATCTCCTGCTTTGTTTACCTCTGTCGCCTGTTACAAAACCCACGGACGATATGGAGTAGTGCGTATTCTTACTCTGCCGCTGCACTGTTATACATATAATAATATTCGACTCAGTGCAGTAGTATATTATAAAAAATTTGCTGCAGTTGATGCAGCAAATGTGTGTGTGGTAATTCTTTTATGTCGCTAAGTAAAGCTCTGACGACTGGTGCTAGCGGTGCGTATTTGTGTAGAGCCTAATGTTTAGCCGGTCTTGTTTGCCTGATGACTAAGGACCTCATTTGCTCCCATTTCTTCGCGATACTGACTTAAGCAGATTTTTGTTGAATCAATTGGATGTTAACAAAATAAACATAGTTTAATTTATTAAAATGTTTAGTATCTGAACTTACTAAACATTCACTGCTTGCATGTTCATATTCTCTTGATTTGGCTGCAGTGTTCGTTGTTGCTACAGAAATTATTTTTTTTATAAACTTTACTCCGTAGAGCATACGAATTAAACTAATAAATATCTTTCTAGTATTTCTTACAAAATAGGTAAAAGAAGACACTTATGATTTCACCATATTTACTAGATGATATCACATTAGGTGAGCATGAAACCTATCGTGGACCCAGGACCGTGTTTTGTAGCATTTTTGGTCAATTGCTTAGGCCTCTTGTAAGTATTGAACTTGTGAAGGGTTAAAATAATAAAAATTATGATATTGATGACTCCTTTTCCATTCGACGAGATGTGGCTGTGATACCACGTGCTCTGGACAACGCGTCTAGTCTTGCGACATCAAGTTTATGCATAGTAATTTTTAAACAACTTTTGTCAAAATGATTTGCGGTAATAAATAGTTGTCCATAATAGTTTATTTCTATTCACGGATAGGTACCTCCAAAATCTCCTTTTCTTATAGAAAATGAAAACGGTGAAAAATTCCACTGACATGTTCAATATTGATACAAATGAAAAAGTGCCGGAGGCCGCCATTGCTATAAACGAAGATGTCGTGCCTCAAATCAAAAGTTGTACGCGGGGTTAAGCGCCAAGAAATCGTCAAGACAATTGTCAGAATATCACGTCGCAGACATACCGGTACTGAACAATGAGGAAATTGCTTTTGTAAACGTGACTAAGTGATGTATCTTATGCCATTTAGATTTCAAATAGTGAACGCGACATCATTATGAGTCTGTATCGGAGCACAGAAAAATGTATCCTTGAATAAATTACTTGCCTATAGTCGTAAACTTTTAAAGAACAATCGGTGCTTGTAGAAGCGCCGTCGTGAAAGTTCCGCTTATGACTTTAATCCACTCGGTCATAAAAATGTTGTTTGCAATTTAAAGCAGAGCAATTGATGAGGAGAGAAGTCGCTACAAGTGCTTCTCAGATATGTATGTCTACGATACGTGTCGCGAACACTATACAAATGTACGACTGTCACATTACGACTCTCTCTCTATTGATCGTAAACGCGACTGCTGATCATAAAGGCCCCGGGTTCGAATTTCGCGTCAGGCCGAAAAAAAACCCGTTATTAAGTATTTCGGTCAAAAAGTTCTCAAGAGCAGCCGAAGTCAGGAATTTGGCGGTGTTTCTCCCACATGCCTCGGAAAGTACGTAAAGATGTTGTTCCTGCGCCTGATTTCTTGCCGGTCCTATCGGCTTACAGTCCCATCAGACTATAAAAGTGAGGGTGTAGAAAAAGAGAGTGCACCTGTGCTCGGCCATACACTTTGGTACTATAATCCTGTACTGAACAGATGCTAGTGTCCATTAAAGTTGGCCGCCGTGACGAAACTTCGGTCTGGAGGATATTATTAATGTAAGACGACTGTAACTATACTACTAACTGTTTCACTGGCAATAAACTGCTATGTACAAGCTCAGCATGTCAACACCTTGTAGTGGCAGTGTAAGAATATGCACAACTCAATATCGTCCCGTGGGTGTCGTTAGAAGTGATAGAGTCAAACAAACTAGGTGATAGGCAGCAGCGTGTTTCTGATAGAAACTCAAAAAATTAATTAGTGGTTGCCAACCCACCAACCGTGAAATCTATGGCAAATATCCTCCTATGAGGCACTAAATATTCTAATTCATTTGTTAAAGTAAATTTATTATTAAAACGATTGACCGTAATCATTATTTGCTGGCATGTTCGTTCCTTACTCGAACTGACCTAGTCGCTATTCGTGTTGCTGTCATAATACGCTGTACTGTAGCTCTGCCACTGTAGAATTTATACGATAATAGCAGGGGCTATTTTAGGATGCAGTGTACAATATATCATTTTTATTATTACAATCATATAACATAACATAAACACTCACGCCTGTCACCCAGAGGGGTAGGCAGAGACTACGGACTTCCATTTGGCGCGATCCTGACACACCTCTCTCGCCTCTTTCACATCCATATATCTACGCATACACGCTCGTCGGTTAAGGGTACTCCTAATCTGGCCCATTTTCAATGTATCGCCGATCTGGTCGATAAACCTTCGTCTAGGGCGTCCCTTCCCGACCCTGCCGTTCACTTCTGCAACATAAATTTGCTTTGTCACTCTTTCCTCGTTCATTCTTTCTACGTGACCAAACCACCGAAGCATTCCTTTCTTAATCCTTGTCACAACGTCATCTTGCAAACCACACTTTTCTCTTATTACACTATTTCTCACCCTGTCATTCAGATTCAGCCCTAGCATACTCCTTAAGGAACGCATTTCTACAGCATTTATTCTAATCTCATGCTTCTTCTGCCAGACCCAACTTTCACTACCATACATTAAAGTGGGTACTAACACAGCATTATGAATTGCCATACGTGCCTTAGTTGACACATTCTGACTCCTCACAATAGCGTGTAGAGCCGCATTCACTCTATTTCCTGCGTTCACTCGTCGTTCTATATCCTTATCATATCTACCATCCCTGCTAAATAAACATCCCAAATATACAAACTCATCCACTTGCTCAATCAACTCCCCTTCTATTCTTATTTTACATAAAGTTTTACTTTCTTCTCTTTCAAAAACCATCACTTTCGTCTTACTTGCGTTCACTTTCATACCCCTTTCTTTCAATGAACAATTCATTAAAGTAACCATCATTTGCAACTCGGCCGCCGACGATGCAAATATGACTTGATCATCGGCGTACAAAAGGCATTTGACGGTTGACTCACCCATTCTCAACCCACATTCTTCAACTTTCAAAGTTTGCAAACAACTGTCCATAAATAGGTTAAACAGCCACGGGGAAGCCACACATCCCTGTCTGACACCTTTATGAATGCCAAACCAGTCCGAGTAGACCCCGTTGATCCTGACACAAGCACTAGAGTCCCTATAAAGAGACTTTAATGCCTGTATCAAGCCAGCGCTCAACCCAAATGAGTTCAGTGTTTGCCATAACACGTTCCTGTCCACTCTGTCATAAGCCTTTTCCAAGTCCAAGAACGCACAAAAAACTTTCTGGTTTTTAGCCAAAAACTTCTCCGCTATCATGCGCATGGAAAAGACTTGATCCGTACACCCCATCCCCTTTCTAAACCCAGCTTGCACATCCCAAATTTTTCCATCAGTTTCTTCCATAACTCTTTCAATTAACACCTTAGCATACAGTTTACCCACAATGCTAAGCAAGCTGATACCACGGTAGCTTTTACAGTCCTGCTGCGACCCCTTTCCCTTATATATTGGGACTATAACGGCTTTGCACCAGTCTTCCGGTACCCGTTTCAGTTCCCAACATAAATTAAACAAGGTGTGCAGCAGGCCTGCAACCACACCCTCACCAGCCCCTAGCATTTCGAGTGATACTCTATCATATCCGGCTGCAATGCAATCAATATCAAAAATATATATATATATATTTCACATTCTCCGTCCATGGGTCCAAATTGTTGGATCCAATTTGGATTTGAAGTTTGCACCAGCGTTGTAATAGCCAGGTAAATTAAATTATATTTCGTCGCTTCATTCTTCAGATACAATTAACTTAGGTAGTCCCTTAATCTACTCAAGGAATTCGCACGTTTAGAGAATCGGTCTATTTTAAATCGATTTTTTTTTGTTGGCAACACCCACTCTCCGTTTACCCGTCGGTCCGATAGCCACTTCATTCCTTACTTGTGCGGGGCAACGTTCGCACGTGCCTTTCGTAAAAAAGTTAAAAGTATTAATAATTTATATTCCGTGATTATTATGCGAAAAAGAAAAAATGAAGAAAAAATTAAACGTTATCGACGCAAAATTAGGAAAATGGAACGGGAGCAGAGAAAATACAAAAGAATTATTTATTCGTCTTCTGAGGACTCTGATAAAGATTCGGGTTAGTAAAAGTTTTTATCTCTAAATATTATGAATACTAAATTAAATACAATTTAATATGGAATATTGTATTTGCATTTTACCTGGAGATTGACCGTGTGTCATCACGAAGGTTATTTTAATACCGAGAGGTTAACCGCGTGTTAACACGAAGGTACTTGGAAATCGTTTGAGAAACGATTTTGCAGTTATTCGTATATAAAATAAAAAATATGTATTCAGATATAAAATAATATATTAAAATTAATGACCTGTGTTTACACATGGCGAGCAGATTATTATTCGAGCAGTAGTTTATTAGCCTTTGGTTTTAATATCTACCCTCAATAACAATTATTATTGTTTTAGATAATGAAAACCTTAATGATTTCTTATATTTACGCGAACACTACACATTGAATAAAACTATTTTTACGGATTTTATCGCGTTTAATTTACTTATTTTATATTCCCGACGTTTCGGTTGCTTTCCAGCAACCGTGGTCACGGGGGACTGAGGTGATTGACGTCCCGATGTCAAAGTTAACCCGGAGTACCTTCAGCTTTTTAATTATTAATTTTGGTCCGATCTACGCAGAATGAACTAACTGTGTCTTGAAGTCTTACAGTGGTATGCTTGGGTTTAGTTTTAATTTTATGAATTACAGGATCCCAAGCAGGTGGTAGTACCCAGCCTCCCTCTCTATTGAAATTAGGATGTTTTTTAATTTCAATAGCCTCACGTATCATCCTTGGCAGGAATCGATGTTCTTTCGCGAGGACTTGTGGTTTATCAAATCTAATGTAATGACGGGGGCCGTCTAGGATATGATCACAAACTGCAGACTTCCCCGAACGTTGGTGCTTCACGTCAGCTATGTGTTCTTTTACGCGGGTTTTTATTGATCGTTTTGTTTGCCCTATATATGAGAGACCACACTCACAATCAAGCTTGTATACTCCTGCATCTTGTAGAGGAATATTGCACTTGACGGATGGTAAGAACTGACTAATCTTCTTCGGCGGCTTGAAGAATGTTCTAATAGAAGCTCGCTTCAAGATGTAGCCAATCTTGTCTGTGACACCTCTGACATATGGTAGTACAGCAGGCACACGCTCGACTGTGGCCGGCTTCACTCGGTCACTGTGACGTAGGCGCGGAACCCGAAGCTTGTTGTCGTGCAGAACCTGCTTGACGTGCTGAAGCTCGGCGGCCAGGTGTTTGCTGTCACAGATCCCTCGTGCTCTCTGCAACAAAGATTTGCCCACGGTAGCTAACTGTGAAGGGTGATGGTGGGATTCACCGTTTAAGTATCGGTTTGTATGGGTCTTTTTTCTATACACAGTGTGACCTACGGTGTTATTAGGATTTCGAATGACTAACACATCTAGGAAAGCTAAAGAATTATTTGCCTCTAACTCCATAGTAAATTGAATTTTAGAGTTTATGGAATTAAGATGTTCTAAAAATGCAGTTACTTTGTCTGATGGTAAAATTGTGAAAGTATCGTCTACGTACCGCTTGTAGAAACTTGGAGTTACTGGTGCAGTAAGCAGGGCTTTCTCCTCAAAGTCCTCCATGAAAATATCGGCGACAATGGGAGATACCGGTGAGCCCATCGCAACACCATCTACTTGCTTGTAAAACTGTTCCTTCCACAATAGGTAGCCAGATGTAAGGCAATGTCTGAGTAATACTGCATATTCTGCTGGCATGTTGTTTTCCTCTAGTTTCCTAGTTATAATTGAGATGCAGTCTTCAACAGGTAGGCATGTAAATAGAGACTGAACATCAAAACTGACCATAGTTTCATTGTCAGTAAGACATAGGTCTTTTATCTCACTGACAAAATGGTATGAATCCTTAGTGTGTGCTCTTGTATGTCCTCTGAGTGGTGATAGTACTTTTGCTAAGTGTTGAGCCAATCTGTAAGTTGGCGAATCGATCTGACTCACTATTGGACGTAATGGAGCGTTCGGTTTGTGTATTTTTGGTAACCGAAGTTGTATGGGTTACCAAAAATACACAAACCGAACGCTCCATTACGTCCAATAGTGAGTCAGATCGATTCGCCAACTTACAGATTGGCTCAACACTTAGCAAAAGTACTATCACCACTCAGAGGACATACAAGAGCACACACTAAGGATTCATACCATTTTGTCAGTGAGATAAAAGACCTATGTCTTACTGACAATGAAACTATGGTCAGTTTTGATGTTCAGTCTCTATTTACATGCCTACCTGTTGAAGACTGCATCTCAATTATAACTAGGAAACTAGAGGAAAACAACATGCCAGCAGAATATGCAGTATTACTCAGACATTGCCTTACATCTGGCTACCTATTGTGGAAGGAACAGTTTTACAAGCAAGTAGATGGTGTTGCGATGGGCTCACCGGTATCTCCCATTGTCGCCGATATTTTCATGGAGGACTTTGAGGAGAAAGCCCTGCTTACTGCACCAGTAACTCCAAGTTTCTACAAGCGGTACGTAGACGATACTTTCACAATTTTACCATCAGACAAAGTAACTGCATTTTTAGAACATCTTAATTCCATAAACTCTAAAATTCAATTTACTATGGAGTTAGAGGCAAATAATTCTTTAGCTTTCCTAGATGTGTTAGTCATTCGAAATCCTAATAACACCGTAGGTCACACTGTGTATAGAAAAAAGACCCATACAAACCGATACTTAAACGGTGAATCCCACCATCACCCTTCACAGTTAGCTACCGTGGGCAAATCTTTGTTGCAGAGAGCACGAGGGATCTGTGACAGCAAACACCTGGCCGCCGAGCTTCAGCACGTCAAGCAGGTTCTGCACGACAACAAGCTTCGGGTTCCGCGCCTACGTCACAGTGACCGAGTGAAGCCGGCCACAGTCGAGCGTGTGCCTGCTGTACTACCATATGTCAGAGGTGTCACAGACAAGATTGGCTACATCTTGAAGCGAGCTTCTATTAGAACATTCTTCAAGCCGCCGAAGAAGATTAGTCAGTTCTTACCATCCGTCAAGTGCAATATTCCTCTACAAGATGCAGGAGTATACAAGCTTGATTGTGAGTGTGGTCTCTCATATATAGGGCAAACAAAACGATCAATAAAAACCCGCGTAAAAGAACACATAGCTGACGTGAAGCACCAACGTTCGGGGAAGTCTGCAGTTTGTGATCATATCCTAGACGGCCCCCGTCATTACATTAGATTTGATAAACCACAAGTCCTCGCGAAAGAACATCGATTCCTGCCAAGGATGATACGTGAGGCTATTGAAATTAAAAAACATCCTAATTTCAATAGAGAGGGAGGCTGGGTACTACCACCTGCTTGGGATCCTGTAATTCATAAAATTAAAACTAAACCCAAGCATACCACTGTAAGACTTCAAGACACAGTTAGTTCATTCTGCGTAGATCGGACCAAAATTAATAATTAAAAAGCTGAAGGTACTCCGGGTTAACTTTGACATCGGGACGTCAATCACCTCAGTCCCCCGTGACCACGGTTGCTGGAAAGCAACCGAAACGTCGGGAATATAAAATAAGTAAATTAAACGCGATAAAATCCGTAAAAATAGTTTTATTCAAAATGAAAACCTTGATAACGCCGATATAGAACCCTTAAATTTGGAGTATCGAAGCGACAAAAATAGTGCTATAAATAATGAGAAGACAAAATATGACTCTGACCAAGAACCGATAGTGTCAGAATTAGAGCCTGACATCCTTACTGCCTTAGGTGAGACCACCGAAGAGACACCGAAGTTGGGCCCGAAAATCCACGACAAGTTAGCTCAGCTATGGTTACATATAATTTAAAAGGGTAAACATAAAGAGGCGAAAGAGAAACTACTTAAAGAATATCTCATACCGGAAAACTGATCGTTATTACAAGCTCCAAAACTAAACCCTGAGATTTCGGCCACTGTATCTGAGGGCACCAGGACTCGAGACAAGAGAGTCGAGGCCGTACAGCAACAATTAGGACAGGGGATATCAGCTCTTAACAAAGGGCTCGAACTCCTCTTAGATGATGGCAAAGACAGACTTCAAGCCGTTAAGTTTCTCAGTGACAACTGTAGAATACTATGTGACCTACATTTTGTAGAAACGGAAGCAAGAAAGAAATTTGTGACCCCAGAATTGGATAAATCCTTTATTAATATACAGAAACTGGGGAGGCCCTTCTCGCTTCTCGTCAAACAGAGGGGGAGGGGGGGGACGAAGAAGAATACACTACCAAGTCGCAGAGCGCCACCAGGCACCAGCTTCTAACCGAAGCCATCGGCGCAGAGCAGACATCGTGCCACAACTTAACAACAATAAAGGTACACGCAAGAAGAATTCTGCATTTTTATAATTTCTGGCTGAACATTACTAAAAATGCTCAAATACTTAAGTGGATCTCAGAAGGGTATTCCATACCGTTTTTTAGCAAAGTGAGACAAGTTTCAGTTCCCCGTAATTCTGTACACAGTAATGACCCGCATATGTTAAATTCTATCAAACCTTTATTGGAACTTGGTGCTATTTCACCCTGTCGTAAATCGATGCACGACTTTGTTTCCACTGTATTTCTAGCTCAGAAATCTAATGGATCAAAAAGATTTATCCTGAATCTTTGGACTCTAAATAGGTTTATTTCAGCCACCCATTTCAAAATGGAAGACCATAGGACTGCAGCTAGACTCTTACCTAAATCCGGCTACATGGCAAAGATCGATATAAAAGAGACTTACCTTTTAGTTCCAATAGCAAAAGAACATCGTAAGTACTTACGTTTTCAATTTAATATAAAATGCTTCGAATTTAATGCTCTGCTATATGGACTGTCCGTTGCTCCGTGGGTTTTCACTAAGTTAATGAAAGAACCTATCAATTTTCTACGACAAAGACGATATAGGTCGGTAATATACTTGGATGATATCCTATGCATAGGCGACACTTACAAAGAGTGCTCCACTAACGTAAGTAAAACGTTATCATTGCTCAAATGCTTAGGATTTGTCATTTGTTACGAAAAAAGTTTCCTGGAACCAAAACAGGTATGTCGATTTCTCGGGTTTATATATAATTCAGTCAATATGTCATTAAGTTTGCCAAATGACAAACGACAAGTTATCATGCAGTATGTCAAAAATTTGCCTTACTCCCCAAATGTTCTATTAGGGAATTATCACAACTAATAGGAATACTTACTGCAGCCTGTCCAGCCGTTAGAAATGGTTGGTTATACACCAAAATTCTTGAACGTCAGAAATATTTAGCCTTACTGTAATACAATGATTTTGAAGTAAAAATCAAACTTTCGATTATTGTTTTACCCGACCTGCAATGGTGGAAACAAAACATATTGTCCACTAGCAATTCATTGAGGCCAGACAAACAATTTTCTTTAGAAATATACACTGACGCGTCCAAACAGACTGGGGGGCTGTTTGTCACGGTAAAAGAGTAAACGGTGGATGGAAGGACAATTAATTATCCTTTCACATTAATTACCTAGAACTACTTGCCGTTTTCCTAGGCTTGCTATCGCTCACTTTAATTGCTCTATTTTACTCCGCGTGGACAACACAACTGTCATATGCTACATAAATCGTATGGGGGGAATACGGTTTCCACATTTAAATGATTTGACCAAAACTATTTGGCAATGGTGCGAGAAGCGAAATATCTTCTGATTTGCATCCTACATTAACACACACGACAACCGCGAAATTGATGAAGAATCACGAAAAGTAAACGTAGATACGGAGTGGGAATTATCGGAACGGGCGTTCGAAACAATTGTTCAAAGTTTAAACGTTCAAACGTTCAAAAGTTCAAACAAGATTAATTTGAAATTAATCTTTTCGCTTCTCACACTAATGCACAATGCCTTCAATATATCTCATGGAAACCAGACCCCGACGCAATGACCATTGACGCTTTTACAGTTAACTGGAACTCGTCGTTCTTCTATGCATTTCCACCGTTCGCCTTAAAACTAAGATGCTTACGAAAAATTATTAGTCACAAATCCACCGGTATCCTAGTGTTTCCTTACTGGCCCGGACAAGCTTGATTTCCACTGCTCTAAAGAATGCTCATCTCGGAGATTATCTTCTTTAAACCCAATAGGGACCTTTTGCGTTATCATTACAGGTTACGTCATCTACTTCATGCCAGCCTTTCCCTGGCGGCCGCGACGCTCTCAGGACAGCGTTTAAGAGATTAAACACTCCGGACATAGCACTAAATCTCATGCTAGCATCCATCTCGGATAACACCATGAAACAATATTCTAGTACGTACAGATTGTGGTGGCAGTTTTGTATAAAAAACCAAGTAAATACTTTTGAAGCTTTATTATCATCCATAATATCATTTTTAGTGGATCTGTACGAAAATGGAGCATCATATGGGTCTATTAATAGTCATCGCTCTGCCCTATCTCTACTCCTCGGGAATAATATAGGGTCAGATGAACGAATTAAGAGGTTATTAAAGGGTATTTATAGACAAAAACCTTCCCTTCCCAAATATACAAGTACCTGGAATCCGAAAACTGTGCTTGATTATGTATCCAAATGGTATCCAAATAATAATATAAGCCTAACAAAACTTACAAAGAAAATGACTATACTTTTTGCTCTGTGTACTTCTCATCGCGTACATACTCTCTCTCTCTCTAATAAGAATCTCTAATATCATAAGATCCCCGTCAGGTGCTAAGATCTTTATAATTGACATAATAAAAACTTTAGCACCAAATCAAGAGCACCCAGTATTATTCCTGCCTTATTTCATGGAGAACCCAAGCATATGTCCAGCAAGAACCCTTGACGACTATCTTATAGTAACATCTAGGCTACGACCTGATGGTACTGACAATCTCTTGCTTACTCATAAGAAACCTTATAAAAAGGCATCGTCACAAACTATAAGCCGGTGGATAAAGCAGACTTTAGCAGAGAGCGGTGTGGACGTAACTATATTCACTGCCCACAGCACCCGCCACGCTTATACTTCAGCAGCGGCCTCTGCCGGAGTTTATAGTCGAGTTTATAGTAGAGCCTATGCGATTAGTATTAACAGTAACAAATAACAAGACTAATTATGTACTTATTTGCTTAAATCATTAAGAAAATGTTGGAAGTATTATTACATTTTTATTAACCCAAAATTAAAGTTTTTTCATAATTCTATAAATGTTTTATTAACCTAAGAACATTTATATCTGAATTTAACTATCTCTAAACATCTACCTAAGTTAATTGTATCTGAAGAATGAAGCGACGAAACTATAATATAATATCAAACGAACTTCTTGAAGTGAAGTTCGGTCATTATTATATGAGTCGCTTCATTTGAAGATACAAAGGTCCCACCCACCCATACCCGGCATACAAAAAAAAACTAAAATGAATATCTCTAAAAGAATGAAGTGGCTATCGGACCGACGGGTAAACGGAGAGTGAGTGTTGCCAACAAAAAAAAATCGATTTAAAATAGACCGATTCTCTAAACGTGTGAATTCCTCGAGTAGATTAAGGGACTACCTAAGATAATTGTATCTTCTAATGAAGCGACTCATATAATAATGATCGAACTTCACTTCAAGAAGTTCGTTTGATATCATATTAAATGAAATATATTTATTTGTTCGATGTTAAAACATAAAATTTCGTTTCTATAAACATATTTTTTTCTAATTTTACGTTTTTTGTTGCAATATTTTGGCCCTCACAGTGTAACAACCATCCTCTGGCACAGGACTAAAAGTTACACGCCTTTTTTTTCTAAGTTTTATTGATTTATATCACATCTAATAGTCTGTTGCCTGAAATTGTTACTTGAGTTACTTAATTAAATAAATCTATACTCCAGTAAAACAGTGAAAGGAACAAAAAATTGCAACACTATAAAAAATGTTACGACCAGCCCCATTCTCCGTCAGATTATAATATGTTACATAATATAGTACTAGAACTTATTGTTGGCTTACTTCGGGGTTGGCATTCACAGGTTTGATTGTGTTATTTTAGGAATAGTTCACATTTGTATCAGCAATGATAATATCAGGGGCGATAAACCCGACCCCGACGGAAATCTGTAGCGTAACAGAGGTCACGCGATGAATACAAAGATGAAATCTTCCAGCCCAATAGTCCTGCTCGGGCACGGGGTCGCTCGGATAATCGCGAGTTATGACATATTGCTTAATCATTCTGTATTACACCGTATCACTTGACTCAGTGAATTTTGAACAACATACTTAAATCGATATAACTGTTTTTTATTGAGCTAAGGGAGCTATTTGCATGCTACTAAGACATGAGTTACCATCTATATTTTTTTGCCTGTGTCTGTATGTCCAGGGTAATCTTCAGAATGGCTAATCTGATTGAAATAAAACTTTTCGAATAGATAAAGGGAGAGATCTAGGCTATATTTTATCCGAAAACTATTCAAAATGTGTATTAGTATCTAGCGCTTCGCCCCGGATTCACCTGGATAGGATTTATTAACTAAGTAGATTTTTTACCAATATGTGTCTATCATATCCATTTAATATTAAGTAAGCGGTGTGCCAATATGCGCACCGTACACCTAATGGTAAATAGATACTACACATAGACATCTAAATCAATCCTCAACGAAGAATCAAAATGCAGATGCGTTGTCACCCCTGAGGACTAAGATGGAACGCCTCGTTTCTAGTAAAAAGGATTTCGGTTCGGCAATCACTTTACGAAACACTGCAGCATTAAACTGCTCTTTTACGCTGGTATTCTGTGAGAGCGTGGGCCATCCCTAGTCGAGCCGACCCATTCGTGCTACAATACAGCTGGAGCACGGCTCTACCACGTGTGTGTTCCGAGATTTCTTTTTTATCATAATATCAATATCCTTCTGTTCCCAATTCTACATCACAATAAAATCCTGCGTAAAACCAGAATCAGTGAACTTTTTGCAAGGGCATGTGGTAAACAAATCTGACGTAACGGCGATCCGGATCCGAAATCCTGCACGTGTTCACAGACTGCAGACAACCCGGCGCGTCTTTTACGCGATTTTTATTAATATTTTAAGATTATTAATATAATCAGGCGTCCCTTTGCGGAAATTCATTACATATTAACTAGCTAAGATGAAAAAATAGTCAAAGATCATTTATGTTATCAATTTTTCGTGGTATTGTTAATATTTAGGATAAGAAATAGCTTATATTCCTCGTGGCAACGTTAAGTGCTAGCTTATCATGGAATTAACGATGAAGGAAAACCTTCGGTTTTACAGGTGGCAGATACGAGTACACATTATAGTTATATTATGGTTGCAGTACTAATACCAGCGTAAAAGACTACGCTCTCAAAAATAACAAAATAACAGCTAAATACTGCTGTGTTTCGTATGGTGAGTGTAGAGAACTGGAGACCCTTTTAACTTTTAATCCATCTCATCATCAGGCATCCCGTCTTGGACCTCAGGGGTAACAACTTTTTTGATTCTTAATTGAAGACAGATGTAGATGTTGATGAGCTACTGCATCCACTTACCATCAGGTGAACTGTGCTCGTTTATCACCTTATTTTATGGAAAAAACCTAGTAAGGAAACCTGGTATTAATCTCAATCTCAAAAATGAGAAGAGGTGTAGCCCAACAGTGGGACATAAATAATAATTTATTACTTTAATAACTTTAAACTTCACAGTTTTAGCTTAAGAAAAAATAAAATTCCTTTATTCTTATTAAGATGACGCCGGGTCGTGTAATTGTCCAATTATCTTCTTTGATTAATACGAACAGCAGGTAAGCGATTCTCGGAGAAGCGGAGGAACAAATAACTCATAAGTGAGTTGATTCATCTTCAGTCTCGTAAAAAATGGTCGTACCCTGTGCGGAAGCAGATAATTTTAATGTTTTTTTTAATTTATTTTGGCACTATTACAATTGGTAACATTCAAGTTTATTTAAGATTTTATATGGCAACTTTGTATCTGACTTCCGCCTTTTTTAGCATCCTTGTAGTAACGAAAATCATTGTATCTACGGAGTACCTTATACAAAATTATATTATTATTTATTATTTTAAAAAAACAGTTACCTTCACACTAGGGTTTTCTCCTGTATCGTGGCTTATAGCTTATATACATAAATTTCAAAACGACAAACCCGGAACAATCACTTGTAGGCCATACAAATACTTGTTCCGTGAGGGATTCCAACCCGCGGCCCTTAGCGCTGCAAAATATTACGATACGAGAGTTCTTTTACTTTTTGTTAAAAAAAATATATTTTTTGAGTGGACTTAGATATCACAATCTCAATATTGTCTGTATAGTTACTTAAAACACTTCATCCTCTATTTTTACCCTTGTTAGGAGTGAAGTTGTTTCCTAAAATTTATATGGGACTACGTATGAGGTATAAACTATTTAATATAAAAATATTCATGAAATCGTTATGACTTCTTATTTTTACGGGAACACTACACATTAAATGAAACTAATTTTACGGATTTTATAGAGTTTAATTTTGACTTTTTAATTCCCGACGTTTCGGGTGCCTTAGAGCACCAATGGTCACGGGAGGGGGGTGGGGGCTGAGGTGTTTGATATTCCGATGTCACAGTTAGCGCTATATTTAGGTAGTTTTAGAATATTGACGTCAGGAATAAAAGGTCAAAATTAAACGCGATAAAAACCGTAAAATTAGTTTCATTTAATTCATCAAAATAGATTCGCTATTAGCAAAGATGTCGTTTAACGTAGCATACATACAAAAAAACAAACAGCGGAATTGTAAGCTTCCTCCTTTTTTGAAGCCGGCTAAAAATAAACTAACATTAAAGGTGACATTACAACGCAGAAGTTACATTTCTAAATAAAATATTGTAGGTAATTTAAAAGTAATAATGGAAGCTAAGCGCGCAAGTACGTTAGATATATACAATCACATAAAACATGTGATTTAAGTTAATCTTTACACTAGGATGTTTGATAAAATCACTTAAATCGCGAGATTAGAAGCAAAGTTTAATTAAACGCTATAAAATCCTTCAGATTCGTTCTATCCAATGCATATCTCTTAAATATATAAAAAAAAAACTTTTGGTAAATACAATTGTACATACCTTAAGTGCATTTAAGAAATTACGGATAACAAGTTTATACGATATATTATCTATAATATAAAAATGAATCCCCGAATGTTTTGCTAAGCGTAAATCTCGAGAGCAGCTGAACCGATTTCGCTAATTATTTTTTTATAATATTCCTTGAAGTACGAAGATGGTTCTTACGGAGAGAAAAATTTAAAAAATTGCCTGAAAAAGTCTAAAAACAACAATTTTCTATATTACCATACAAAATATTCGTAATAATACTTAAAAGTAAATTTGAACTTTAATATCTATTAATATCTATTGATCTCTATTTATCTTGATCTACTCTTCGAGGAGATCCAGAAGCCTTCACCAAAGTAGGTACACTTTCAGGTCATTTTATTTAGTCCGGAGGTAAGGTCTCATCATAACTATTAAAACGAGGCCAAACTCAGTATTTCTAATTCTACTCTTCGAGGAGTTCCAGTAGCATTCATCGAATTACCCTGTCAGGTCACTCTATCAAGTCCAAAGGTAAGGTCTCATCATAACTAACAAACCGAGACTAAATTTGGCACAGCTAGTTCTACTCTTCGAGGAGTTCCAGTAGCATTCACACAAGTATACTTTCAGGTCACTCTATCAAGTTCAAAGGTAAGGTCTCATCATAACTTACAAACCGAGACTAAATTCGGCACATCTAGTTCTACTCTTCGAGGAGTTCCAGTAGCATTCACCGAAGTATACTTTCAGTTAATTCTATCAAGTCCAGAGGTAAGGTATCATCATAACTAACAAATAGATAATTATAACCTTGGTAAAGTATGTATTAAATTTGATTTTTGGAATATTTTGTATTTCTAGAGTCTGCAGAAAGATTTGTTTCATAATTTCTATTGTGACCAAGATAAGGCACGCCTTCTAGCTGTTTCGACAAAGGAATCTAGTCACTGGTTATAAAGTCATCTCGGCAAATTACATAATGGGGAAAGCTCGTGTATCGCCGTAGGAATCCGACTAGGAGCGGCGATTTGTCAACCATATCAGTGCCCCCTGTGGTAGAAGCGTCGACAAGTTTGGGCTTCATGAACCTTCATGTAAGAAAAATGCTGGTAGGTTTTCACGGCACGGTTCTTTGAATAATGTCATCCGAACGGATCTTCTCTCTATAAATGTTCTCTCAGTTTCAGAGACTTGTGAAATATTTAGAGACGATGGCAAGAGACCCGACGGTATGACATTGGTCCCTTGGGAGACAGGTAAAGCTCTAGTGTGGGATGCTTTTGGCGTAAACACTCTGGCGGCCTCTCATCTCAGGGGTAACTCGTTTAGAGCCGGGGCGGCATCAGAGGCAGCTGAACTGAGTAAGTGGCGTAAATATGAGTCTCTGAGAGGCGATTACATATTTGTGCAATTTGCTGTAGAAACTATGGGTCTGTGAGGTCCAAATGCGGTGAAATTTCTAAATTAACTCCATTCGTTTTTTACGTGGTAGAGCCATGCTGCAGCTATATTAGTATTATAGTTGTAGCATGAATGGGTCAGATCAACCGGGGAAGGACCACGCTCTTACAGAATACCAGCGTCAAATAGCAGCTTAACACTGCTGTGTTTCGTATGGTGAGTGTAGAGAACCGGATACCTTTTTACTGGAAAAGAGGCATTCTATCTTAGTCCTCACGGGTGACAACGCATCTGCATTTTGATTAGCAAACGAGGATAAATGTATATGTCTATGGGCCACAGCAACCACTGTAGTGTTATGCTACTTACTTATCATTTTACATTATTTTAAATTCATTTTTCCATTCTGTTTCGATTTTCTGCATTCACTTCAAAACTGGATATTTTACATCACCTTTATTTCCATAGGATCCTGTAACGATTTTAAACTATAAGAACACAATAACAAATCATTTCTACTTCGTATTTTCACATTATTAGCACTTTTAAATTGGTGTCAATGGAGTCTACCTTTTTTCGATCTTTTAGTTAGTTTTCCGTAACTCTACAATCTCGGGCTTTGTGTGGGCAGTTGCGCTACCTTTTTTCCTATATCAATAATATCTCATTTTCCACTTAAATCTTGCCGTTTTCTTATTACAAGCCTAAAACCAAAATTTGACATGTTTTGACATTGTTGTTTATTTGGTCTCCATAGCAATTATATTCAAATTTGCTACCGGTCTGTTGTTTCTATTTCGATAATTCCACATAAATACTCTTTTCTCTTGACGATTTACAAAAAATTTGCGTTTAATTTAAATAATTTTTCCGTTCTCTCTAGAAAGGTATAAAAGCCGAACAATCGGTGCAGAAAGGCAGTCTTGCTTCAGTTCTCGAATTGGAAGCATCTCCTAAAGGCCTTATCCCGGGGCCGCACTGCCCCGGGATCCTGCAAGCCTCTGTCCTGCCTGAAGCCACTGGACTCTACGAACCTCTGCTCTACCTGAAGACGCTGGACTCTACAAACCGTTGCTCTGCCTGAAGTCGCCGGGATCCTACAAGTCTCTGCTCTACCTGGAGTCGCCGGAACCTGCAAACCTCTGTTCCGCCTGAAGTCACCGGAACCTGCAAACCTCTGTCCCGCCTGCAGTCACCGGATCCTGCAGGCTTCTGTGTTGTCTGAAGCCGCGGAGGATCCTGTAAGCCCCTGTCTGGCCTGAAATCGCCGGATCCTGCAATTACCACATTCACCGGAGGTCGTCGCATGTAGTGTTATACTACTTACATATCATTTTACATTATTTTAAATTCATTTTTCCATCCTGTTTCGATTTTCTGCATTCACTTCAAAACTGGATATTTTACATCATCTTTATTTCCATAGGATCCTGTAACGATTTTAAACCATAAGAACACAATAACAAATCATTTCTACTTAGTATTTTCACATTATCAGCACTTTTAAATTGGTGTCAATGGAGTCTACCTTTTTTTTTTGATCTTTTAGTTAGTTTTCCGTAACTCTACAATCTCGGGCTTTGGGTGGGCAGTTGCGCTACCTTTTTTCCTATATCAATAATATCTCATTTTCCACTTAAATCTTGCCGTTTTCTTATTACAAGCCTAAAACCAAAATTTGATATGTTTTGACATTGTTGTTTATTTGGTCTCCATAGCAATTATATTCAAATTTGCTACCGGTCTGTTGTTTCTATTTCGATAATTCCACATAAATACTCTTTTCTCTTGACCATTTACAAAAAATTTGCGTTTAATTTAAATAATTTTTCCGTTCTCTCTAGAAAGGTATAAAAGCCGAACAATCGGTGCAGAAAGGCAGTCTTGCTTCAGTTCTCGAAATGGAAGCATCTCCTAAAGGCCTTATCCCGGGGCCGCACTGCCCCGGGATCCTGCAATCCTCCGTCCTGACTGAAGCCACTGGAATCTCCGAACCTCTGCTCTACCTGAAGTCGCTGGACTCTACAAACCGTTGCTCTGCCTGAAGTCGCCGGGATCCTACAAGTCTCTGCTCTACCTGGAGTCGCCCGAACCTGCAAACCTCGGTTCCGCCTGAAGTCACCGGAACCTGCAAACCTCTGTCCCGCCTGCAGTCACCGGATCCTGCAGGCTTCTGTGTTGTCTGAAGCCGCGGAGGATCCTGTAAGCCCCTATCTGGCCTGAAATCGCCGGATCCTGCAATTACCACATTCACCGGAGGTCGTCGCATGTAGTGTTATACTACTTACATATCATTTTACATTATTTTAAATTCATTTTTCCATCCTGTTTCGATTTTCTGCATTCACTTCAAAACTGGATATTTTACATCATCTTTATTTCCATAGGATCCTGTAACGATTTTAAACCATAAGAACACAATAACAAATCATTTCTACTTAGTATTTTCACATTATCAGCACTTTTAAATTGGTGTCAATGGAGTCTACCTTTTTTTTTGATCTTTTAGTTAGTTTTCCGTAACTCTACAATCTCGGGCTTTGTGTGGGCAGTTGCGCTACCTTTTTTCCTATATCAATAATATCTCATTTTCCACTTAAATCTTGCCGTTTTCTTATTACAAGCCTAAAACCAAAATTTGACATGTTTTGACATTGTTGTTTATTTGGTCTCCATAGCAATTATATTCAAATTTGCTACCGGTCTGTTGTTTCTATTTCGATAATTCCACATAAATACTCTTTTCTCTTGACCATTTACAAAAACTTTGCGTTTAATTTAAATAATTTTTCCGTTCTCTCTAGAAAGGTATAAAAGCCGAACAATCGGTGCAGAAAGGCAGTCTTGCTTCAGTTCTCGAATTGGAAGCATCTCCTAAAGGCCTTATCCCGGGGCCGCACTGCCCCGGGATCCTGCAATCCTCCATCCTGCCTGAAGCCACTGGAATCTCCGAACCTCTGCTCTACCTGAAGTCGCTGGACTCTACAAACCGTTGCTCTGCCTGAAGTCGCCGGGATCCTACAAGTCTCTGCTCTACCTGGAGTCGCCCGAACCTGCAAACCTCGGTTCCGCCTGAAGTCACCGGAACCTGCAAACCTCTGTCCCGCCTGCAGTCACCGGATCCTGCAGGCTTCTGTTTTGACTGAAGCCGCTGAGAATCCTGCAAGCCCCTGTCTGGCCTGTAATCGCCGGATCCTGCAATTACCACATTTACCGGAGGTCGTCGCCTAGAGACGCCCACGCCTTCTCACCTACGCCGTACGTGCTCGTTCCAGGCGCTGAGAGCACACCTTGGATCTTCAGACTCAGCTTCGGCACTAATCTCTTTTTTTTTATTACTTTTTTTTTAAATAATCTGTAAATCGTATCATCCATCCTCATATTCATACTCCATTTTTGTTATATAAAATTGTAAATATCTTTGAATCTTAAATATATTTTTTGTTTTTGTTGTATTTTTGTTGTTTTGTTGTTCTTAGGTTAGATTCTTTTTGTTCTTTATTGTCGCTTCACGACAATTGGCGCCCAACGGTGAATGTGGTAATTGCAGGATCCGGCGATTTCAGGCCAGACAGGGGCTTACAGGATCCTCAGCGGCTTCAGACTACACAGAAGCCTGCAGGATCCGGTGACTGCAGGCGGGACAGATGTTTGCAGGTTCCGGTGACTTCAGGCGGAACAGAGGTTTGCAGGTTCCGGCGACTCCAGGTAGAGCAGAGACTTGTAGGATCCCGGCGACTTCAGGCAGAGCAACGGTTTGTAGAGTCCAGCGACTTCAGGTAGAGCAGAGGTTCGTAGAGTCCAGTGGCTTCGGGCAGGACAGAGGCTTGCAGGATCCAGGGGCAGTGCGGCCCCGGGATAAGGCCTTTAGGAGATGCTTCCAATGCGAGAACTGAAGCAAGACTGCCTTTCTTCACCGATTGTTCGGCTTTTATACCTTTCTAGAGAGAACGGAAAAATTATTTAAATTAAACGCAAATTTTTTGTAAATGGTCAAGAGAAAAGAGTATTTATGTGGAATTATCGAAATAGAAACAACAGACCGGTAGCAAATTTGAATATAATTGCTATGGAGACCAAATAAACAACAATGTCAAAACATGTCAAATTTTGATTTTAGGCTTGTAATAAGAAAACGACAAGATTTAAGTGGAAAATGAGATATTATTGATATAGGAAAAAAGGTAGCGCAACTGCCCACACAAAGCCCGAGATTGTAGAGTTACGGAAAACTAACGAAAAGATAAAAAAAAAGGTAGACTCCATTGACACCAATTTAAAAGTGCTGATAATGTGAAAATACTAAGTAGAAATGATTTGTTATTGTGTTCTTATGGTTTAAAATCGTTACAGGATCCTATGGAAATAAAGGTGATGTAAAACATCCAGTTTTGAAGTGAATGCAGAAAATCGAAACAGAATGGAAAAATGAATTTAAAATAATGTAAAATGATAAGTAAGTAGCATAACACTACATTTTCCCCTCGACCCTGGAAAATTTTTGACTCAGCAAAAATTTTGATATATACATTCTAAAATAAACCATAAAAACACAGCTTTGCAGAAACAGACATCACCAGACAAAATCAGATATACTATCTCTTACATTCATCATCTGCCATTCAGGTAAGGGTGGAGTTCACATTCAATGACTACCACTCTAAAAGTGTGTTTTCGAAAGGACATTCAGGCTTATTTAAGGAGTTGCCATCCGCACTTGCGTGGAAAAAAAATTATTAAGGGAGTAGTCACCACTCTAAAAGTGTGTTTTCGAAAGGACATTCAGGCTTATTTAAGGAGTAGTCATCCGCTCCTGCGTGGAAAAAAAATATTAAGGGAGTAGTCAGCCGCTCCCAAGTGAAGATAGAGATAAAGAAATCAATCTTAAGCAAGCTTTAGTCGCTATGACTTAAGTAAAGATTAAGAACGGCCAGAGCGGTAGGGCTCAAAGCCAGAGATCAGCAACATCACTAGCGAGATGTGTCTGAAATAAAAATAAAAAGAAAGAAATAATAAGGTGAAAATGATGGTGATATTTATACATATATACAAATTAAATGTGATATTTATACACATATACAAAAGATTGAGTTGGTGGTGAAGGATACGGGGTATGGATCTGAACAGAAGTTTGAGAAACAAGAGGAGGTTCCATGACAGTCGGGTCAACAGGAGGGTCAAGTGATGGAGAGTCATTTTTAGTTGAAGGTGGAGTCAAGGATTCGAATTGTTTAGTAATAGGAGTCAAGGATTCGAATTGTTTAGTAATAGCGTCAAATTTCATCTTCAAAGTATCGAAAATAGCTTTAAAGTCTGGTAATAAGTCAGTATCTATTCGTTCCAATCTGTAAAAGACATGATTAAATAAACGTTTCTATTAGTCGCAAGTATTTGGTTTCACCTTGTAAAAATAAGGTTTAAGAAATAAAAATTTAATTAAAAATTATACCTCTTTAAGTTATCTAGAATAAAAATATTAAAGTGATGAATGTAAGTGAAGTGTTAAATGTAGGTCTAAATATAATCCAGATAAGTTGAAACACTAGATGAAGTGTTGTTTTAGAATTTGGAAGGTTATCTACAATAAAAATATTAAAGTGATGGATGTAAGTGTTAATAAATGTAGGTCTAAATATAATCCAGATAAGTTGAAACACTAGATGAAGTGTTGTTTTAGAATTTGGAAGATTATCTACAATAAAAATATTAAAGTGATGAATGTAAGTGTTAAATGTAGGTCTAAATATAATCCAGATAAGTTGAAACACTAGATGAAGTGTAGTTTTAGAATTTCGAAGGTATGAAAAGGATGAAAAAATAAAGAGTTAAGAACGAAAGAGGAAGCAATTAAATCAAAAGGAATGGACAAGGCGCAGTAAAGGTGAAGAGAAGAGAAAGAGAACTTTTAGCCAAATGTCGTGAAGCGACAATAAAGAACAAAAAGAATCTAACCTAAGAACAACAAAACAACAAAAATACAACAAAAACAAAAAATATATTTAAGATTCAAAGATATTTACAATTTTATATAACAAAAATGGAGTATGAATATGAGGATGGATGATGCGATTTACAGATTATTTAAAAAAAAAGTAATAAAAAAAAAGAGATTAGTGCCGAAGCTGAGTCTGAAGATCCAAGGTGTGCTCTCAGCGCCTGGAACGAGCACGCACGGCGTAGGTGAGAAGGCGTGGGCGTCTCTAGGCGACGACCTCCGGTAAATGTGGTAATTGCAGGATCCGGCGATTACAGGCCAGACAGGGGCTTGCAGGATTCTCAGCGGCTTCAGTCAACACAGAAGCCTGCAGGATCCGGTGACTGCAGGCGGGACAGAGGTTTGCAGGTTCCGGTGACTTCAGGCGGAACCGAGGTTTGCAGGTTCCGGCGACTCCAGGTAGAGCAGAGACTTGTAGGATCCCGGCGACTTCAGGCAGAGCAACGGTTTGTAGAGTCCAGCGACTTCAGGTAGAGCAGAGGTTCGTAGATTCCAGTGGCTTCAGGCAGGACGGAGGATTGCAGGATCCCGGGACAGTGCGGCCCCGGGATAAGGCCTTTAGGAGATGCTTCCAATTCGAGAACTGAAGCAAGACTGCCTTTCTTCACCGATTGTTCGGCTTTTATACCTTTCTAGAGAGAACGGAAAAATTATTTAAATTAAACGCAAATTTTTTGTAAATCGTCAAGAGAAAAGAGTATTTATGTGGAATTATCGAAATAGAAACAACAGACCGGTAGCAAATTTGAATATAATTGCTATGGAGACCAAATAAACAACAATGTCAAAACATGTCAAATTTTGGTTTTAGGCTTGTAATAAGAAAACGGCAAGATTTAAGTGGAAAATGAGATATTATTGATATAGTAAAAAAGGTAGCGCAACTGCCCACACAAAGCCCGAGATTGTAGAGTTACGTAAAACTAACTAAAAGATCGAAAAAAGGTAGACTCCATTGACACCAATTTAAAAGTGCTGATAATGTGAAAATACGAAGTAGAAATGATTTGTTATTGTGTTCTTATGGTTTAAAATCGTTACAGGATCCTATGGAAATAAAGGTGATGTAAAATATCCAGTTTTGAAGTGAATGCAGAAAATCGAAACAGAATGGAAAAATGAATTTAAAATGATGTAAAATGATAAGTAAGTAGCATAACACTACACCACTTACCATCAGGTGGACTGTGTGCTCGTTTGTCACCCTATCCTATAAAAAAAATTACGGCTTTTTTGGTTTTTGCTGCTAGTATATAATATATAATAATATATAAAAGGGCTGGTTCCCTTCTCGCTCAAACGCATTCAGCCATTCTGCGGGGAAACGCAGCGAGCCTTCTTGGAACGATTACAGTGGGGAGTAGGACTGTATAATAATTAAGTTACTCGTTTTAGTGTTTTTTTATAGTTTTTAATATATAATATTTCTATACCGATCGATATTTTTGCTGCCTATTACCGCTGCTGTAAGCAAACAATACAACAATCCACTCACGACGGTGGCCGAGCGCGTAGTAAGGTAGAACAAAGTGTATTTAGTAAAATAAATGAATACAAGGCTGCTAATACATCGATAATTATGACTATTGCAGCAGAAAAATGTTTAATTATAATTAAACCAAACAAAATTGAACAGCTATATATTCCATGCCTTCCCGCATGATAGATGAAGAGATTAAAAATAGATTGAGTTAAACAATTGATATTTTCAAAAGTAATCCTGTTTACCACTCCATGCGAACTTACTAAATCTACACCATAAGCCACTTTTTATGTATATCTAGCAATTAATCGATTTAAAATAATATTAATAAGTTAACACAATCATTTATCTTTCTAAAAATGTGCTTTTTATATAATATATATTATGACTAATATATTTGTTAGCTATAATTTAATGCGCTGCGCGCTTAAAGCTGCAGCCTTTCCACGGCTGGGCACAGGCCTCCTCTCATTTCTGAGAGGGATATAGAAAATCAATCTGCCGCGCTATCCCACTCACATTCTTAAGATTTTTTTTTATCTAAAAAATTATGATACTTATTATTTGTATTATGTTAGGGGTTTTATACGTGGTAAAGCCATGCTGCAGCTATATTTCTGGTATAGTTGTAACACGAATGGTTCGGCTCGACCGGGGAAGGACCACGCTCTCACAGAATACCAGCGTAAAATAACAGCTTAATGCTGCTGTGTTTTGTATGGTGAATGTAGATAACCGGAGACCCTTTTTACTGGAAACGAGGCATTCTATCTTAGTCCTCACGGCTGACAACGCATCTGCATTTTGTTTCGTAATCGAGTATAAATGTAGATGTCTATGGGCCATAGTAACCACTTACCATCAGGTGAACTGTGTGCTCGTTTGTCAGCCTTATCCTATAAAAAAAACATTAGGGGTATTTATTTCATATTTTCATCTAGCTGGGATGAATAAATATAATATAAATGAAAGGAAAAAATTATATTTATTACAGTAAAATAAATAAAAAATAATATAATACAAAATAATAAAAAACCGAACCAGATGGGAGCCCTCGGCAGGGGAAACCAAACGGCTGAGTGCTCCCAAATTTATTATTATTTTCTCCACCATCAGCCACGCTTTGCACGTAGTTGAGACCCACTGTAGCTATGTTATGAAGCAGTAATGGGTAGGTTCACGCTTTCACATTCCAGCGTAAAATAAGAGCTAAATACTGCTGTGTTATGAATAATGTAAACTGGAAATGAAGCTGCAGTCTTTAGTAGATTTGACAGCATACAGGAAACTGAACAGACAGATCTCCAAATGCATGCGGCAGGACTTACGCTACTATAATACTGCTCGTATTGAAGAAGTGGTCGAGTGGAACCAGGACTCAAAAAACTTTGCTAGAGGTCTGTCTACCAGAAAGAAGCAACTGTCGAAGCTGAAAACCATGTGTGGTAGTGTCGTTTCCGGGACACCTGAGATTTTGAGTGAGATTAAGAGGTCTATGGGCAGCAGTTTACGTCATCGTTAAAGCCACACGCAAGTGTGAGTAACGATCCAAAAGATAGTCTTATCCGCCTCTATTCCGATGATATTCCGGACCTCAGTCTAAGCGAAATTAGAATAGCTCTCCAGCACTTTAAAAAACGGTAAGGACCCAGGCAAGGATAAAATTCAGGCGGAGCTTCTGGAAGCGGGTTCTGAAGACGGTACTTGAATCCTTCAGAAGCTCCATAATTCCTTTCTACATGATGGCACTACACCAGACACGTGGAGCAGAAGTGCGGTGGTCTTTTTCTTTAAGAAAGGCGACAACGCTCTTTTGAAGAACTACAGACCGATTTTCCTTCTGAGCCGTGTCTACTTGCTGTTTTCGAGAGTTATTACGCATCGTCTCGTATGCAGACTCGACGATTTCCAGCTACCCTATCAAGCCGGTTTCCGAAATGGCCTTAGGACCATAGACGGCATACATACCCTTCGGCAAATTGTCCAGAAATCCGAGAAGTACAATTTGCTACTATGTCTGGCGTACGCGGACAATGAGAAAGCCTTTAGTTGCGTCAAAATTTGGGCGCCGCTACAGTCCCTTCAGATGTGCCAAGTTGACTGTAGGTATATGGATGTGCTGAAATGTTTGTACAGTAGGGCTACGATGGCTATCCGAGTACAGAACCAAATTACGAAACCTATCCAACCGCAGAGAGGTGTAAGACAGGGTGACGTTATATCCCCAATACTCTTCACCGCTGCATTGGAAGATGTTTTCAAGCTTCTGGACTAAAAAGCATTAGATGTTAAAATCAACGGCGAGTACATTACTTACCTTCGATTTGCTGACGATATAGTCCTTATGCCAGAATCGCTGGAGGACCTAAGCACTACGTTCAATGACCTCAATAGTGCCTTCTAAGGGATAGGTCTTAAGATGAACATGGGCAAAACATAGATCATATGTAACGTCCATGTCACACCTATGCCGATAGGTGTTGGGAAACTAAGCTCTAAGTTGTTGACGAGTGGTTTACCTGGGACATATAGTCCGACTAGATAAGTCAAACTCCGACCGAGAGGTCAATCGACGGATTCAAGTTGGCTGAGCAGCGTTCGGGAAATTACGACACATCTTCTCGTCAAGTATACCTGAAAGCTTGAAAACGAGACTGTACAACCAAGCGTGTTGCCAGTGATGACCTATGGAACGTTGAATCGTGGTTCTTCACTGCTGGTCGGATGAAGAAGCTCAAGGTCGCTCAACGAGCTATAACGAGGGCTATGCTCGGAGTTTCTCTGCGTGATAAACTTAGAAATGAGGATATTCGCAGTAGGACCGGAGTGACCGACAGCACAATGGATGAACGACTGAACTGGTAATGGGCCGGTCATAGAAACAGAAACAGAAACAGAAACTTTTTTATTCAATATAGATTATAAATAATACTTATTGAAAGTCACTCTTTTGTTTGATTACCACTGGTTCGGAAAAAACCTCTGTCCTGGGAAGAACCAGCAAGAAACCCAGCGGGACTTTTTTTTTAAATAACAGCTTACAATCATGATGTTACACAAATTAACAACACAACAAATTAGAAATAGCTTGGTAGCGATCACCTCATTTCCAGGGGTTATTATCATCCATAAATTCCTTAATATTATAATAACCCTTTTTATACAAACTTAGTTTAATAAAGTTTTTGAACTTTGAACAGGTCAAACATTGTATATTTTCTGGAATTTTGTTGTAAAAGCGTATACATCGCCCCAAGAATGAATTACTGACTCGATGGAGTCGAGTAACTGGTACTACTACCTTGTGTCTGTTCCTAGTATTTACAGAATGAATATCACTTATTTTTGTAAAACTACTTTTATTTTTGTGTACGTACATTACATTTTCATAAATGTATTGAGAGGCCAAAGTTAATATATTAATTTCCTTAAATTTTTGTCGCAGCGACTCTTTAGGCTTTAAATCATAAATTGCTCTTATGGCCCTCTTCTGCAAAACAAATATAATTTCAGTGTCAGCTGCGTGTCCCCATAGCAAAATACCATACGACATTATGCTATGGAAGTAGCTGAAGTAAACTAATCTAGCTGTTTCAACACTGGTTAAACTTCTTATCTTTTTTACAGCATATGCTGCAGAACTAAGTCTGCTTGCTAGTTTTGATATATGGGGGCTCCATTGAAGCTTCGCGTCTAGTGTGATTCCTAGAAAAATGGTGGTATCTACAAGACTCAGTTTCTCCCCATTTAAAATTACATTAGTATTTAATTGTTTGACATTTGGAGTCACGAATTTCATACATTTTGTTTTAGTGCCATTTAAATGCAAATTATTAACATCGAACCAATTTACTAATTTAGAGATAGCATTATTTACTTCGTCATATTTTAGTAACTGTCGACTTAATTTGAAAATTAAAGAAGTGTCATCTGCAAATAATACTATATCATGGTTATCCCCTACTATGTAAGGTAAGTCATTAATGTATACAAGAAACAGAAAGGGGCCGAGAATTGAGCCTTGAGGCACGCCCATTTGTACCATCGATCCGGAAGAGCTCATATTGTTAATGACAACTTTTTGCGTTCTCTTACTTAAATATGAAATAATTAATTTAAGGGCATCACTTCTTACACCGTAGTGTTGAAGTTTCCTGATTAATGTTTCATGGTGAACACAATCGAAGGCCTTGGATAGGTCACAAAATATACCCAAAGCATCCTGTGAATTCTCCCATGCATTAAAGATATATTTAATCAGCTCAACACCGGCATCAGTTGTCGAGCGACCCCTTGTGAAACCAAATTGATTTTTATGAAGTAAATTATTTATATTAAAAAAATTTAACATTTGAACAAGAACAATTTTTTCAAAAATCTTACTAAGTGTTGGTAGTACAGAAATAGGTCTAAAATTGGCGGGGTCTAATGTACTACCAGATTTAAATAAAGGTATCATTTTACTATGCTTCATTAAATCAGGAAACACACCAGATTCGATACTAGTATTAAAAATAATAGCTAAATGAGGCGCGATTGTATCTATTATAGACGCAATAATTTCAACGGAAATCCCCCACAGATCCGCAGTTTTCTTAACATCAATAGTTTTAAAATATTTTACAATATCTTTTGATGACACTTTATGAAATGTAAAATTCTTTGTACACACATTTACATTTTGTTTAAGTAATGATTCGGCGACGGCAGGAGAAGAATTCAGTGACTTAGTGGTCAAGATCGGAATATCAGTAAAATATTTCTCAAAAACCATTGCTACGTCCTGATCTGATACAGTTAATTTGTTGTTAACACTTAACTGGTAATTTGAATTGCGAGAGTTGATCTTACCAGTTTCGCTATTAATTATACTCCATGTCATTTTAATTTTATTGGAAGCCGTCTTAATTTTGTTGCTCAAATGCAAAGACTTGGCTAAGGAGCACACTCTTTTAAATATTTTTGAATATTTTTTTACATATTCCCTAAATTCGACGCTATGATTATATGACCTTTCATGGTAAAGATCATATAACCTATGCCTGCTCTTATGGACTCCTACTGTCGCCCATTCATTGAATGACTTCCGACTGTTCAAGGAGAATGTTTTAGAAGTAAAAGTATTATTAAATTCATTGCAAATAAGCTTAAATAATGTTCCATACAAAAAATTAGGATCATTTTGGTATGAAAGTGATGGAAGTTTTTTCACTACGTTACTTCTAAATTTCTCCAAGCGACGTGCATTTACTGGAACAGACACAACTTTCTCATCTACTTGCTTTTTGTGAACATAAGGTAACGAAACTACTTGTCCACAGTGATCAGAACTTAATTTTTGAATTATACATTTATGCAACGGCTTCACATTTGTAAAAATGTTATCTATACATGTTGCACTAGATTGAGAAATACGCGTTGGCTCTATAAATAAATTAAAAAGACCATATGATTGAAACAATGATCTAAATTTAATATTGATGGAGGAAGCTTCTAGGAGATTGATATTAAAGTCTCCACATATTAGAACAGATTTATTCTGTTTATTAAGCTTAGCAAAAACTTCCTTCATAATGTTTTCAAAAGCATCATATGTACAACAGGGGGGTCATATATCTCAAATATCCGACAACCGATGGGGAAAAAAGGTTTTCGAGTGGGGCCTCGTACCGGCGGACGAAGTATAAGGCATCGCCCTACTAGATGGAGTAACGACCTGGTAAGACATGCAGGAAGTCGATGGATGCAGCTGGCTCAGGAACGTTTCTTTTTTTTTTATAGGAGAGGGGGCAAACGAGCATGCGGCTCACCTGATGGTAAGTGACTACCGCCACCCATGAACAACTGCAACACCAGGAGGTAATTGCAGATGCGTTGCCGGCCTTTTAAAAAGGAGTACGCTCTTTTCTTGAAGGTCCCCATGTCGTATCGGTCCGGAAAAATCGCTGATGGTAATCAATTCCACAAGGAAGTCGTGCGAGGAAGAAAACATCATCTAAATCGCACAGTGGTGGACCGCCAATCATCTTGATGGTGTGGATGCTATCGGGAGTTCTGCCTTCTTGTTCTTTGTTCTGTTCTGTTTTTATGTTTTGTGGCATTCCTTGTGGGAGGCCTATGTTCAGCAGTGGACTTGTGAAGAGCTGTAATGATGATGGTGATAATGACTGCTGTGTTTCGTTTCGTGAGTGTAGGAATCCGGAGACCCTTATTACTGGAAATAAGACATTTTATCTTAGTCTTCAATATAGACCACAGCATCCACTTACCTTCAGTTGGACTGAATGCTCATTTGTCAGACATATAATATATAAAAATTAATTTTTGTTTGTTCGTATTTTATGCGCTGCCATATTTTTTTATAGATTTAGGATGACAAACGAGCACACAGTCCACCTGATGGTAAGTTGTTGCTGTGGCCCATAGACATCTATATATAATGCTAATGCGTTGTCACCCGTGCGTACTAAGATGGCATGCCTCGATACCGTTCATTAGATTAAAATTTAAAAACAAATTGAGTCCACTGCACTAAGAAAGACACAACACTGTCGATAGCATGACAAATGTTTCGCCTCTAAACGAGGCATTACCATATAAAGATAATTAAGAGGTTTATCTAATACAATCATGTAATAAACACCTCTAATATAATGGATTTCCGCAAAGTAACGCCCAATTCTATTATTTAGTATACGTGGCAACTTATTCGCTTTCAACAAAACACACTTTACATATGTATATTACTGAGCACCTCTACTTTACAAGAAACTAAATTTATAATATAATTTAAGTAGTTATTTTTTTAGTTTTACAAGTCAGTTTATAATTAGTATCGGAATCCTCTGCGTCGACATATCGAGTGACGTGCAGTTTTGTGGTCACTTGGAAAAGAAGGCCAAATTGGCTTCTAAAAAGCTGGGCTTGCTCAGCA
Source organism: Parnassius mnemosyne (assembly GCA_963668995.1). NCBI lineage: Eukaryota > Metazoa > Arthropoda > Insecta > Lepidoptera > Papilionidae > Parnassius > Parnassius mnemosyne. The sequence continues at coordinate 3,371,334 of CAVLGL010000001.1, read as the reverse complement.
GAGCGGGGTAGTATTTCATGCCGGCACACCGCCTCCAACTTTACAAGGCGCAGGTTCGGCCTCACATGGAATACTGTTACCACCTCTGTGCTGGGGCTCCCCAGTGCCAGCTCCTTCCACTTGACCGCATCCAGGGCAGTGCGGCTCAAATCGTCGACGACCGAGTCCTTTCCGATCGGCTCGACTCATTGGCGCTGCGAAGAGATGTTGGATCTCTTTGCATTTTCTTTCGCATTTACCACGGGGAGTGCTCTGAAGAATTGTTCGGATTAATCCCAGCCGCCATATTTCACGAACGCACATCGCGGCAGAACTCCTGATACCATCCACACCATCTGGATAATTGGCGGTCCACCACTGTGCGACTTAGAAGATGTTTTCTTACTCGCTCAACTTCCTTGTGGAATAGTTTACCATCAGCGATTTTTTCGGACCGATACGACTTAGGGACCTTCAAAAAAAGAGCCTACTCCTTTATAAAAGGCCGGCAACGCATTTTCAATTTCCCTGGTGTTGCGGTTGTCCATGGGCGGCGGTAGTTCACTTACCATCAGGTGAGCCGCATGCTCGTTTGCCCCCCCCCCCCTCCTATAAAAAAAATTATAATATATAATAAAAACATTAATTTCTACTCTTTTGAACGGACTAAAATCAACATCGCAAGACAAAGGTAACAACTGGAAAGTTTAAATAGTTACAATAATACTCCATTCTATATGTACTCGTATCTCTACATAATATAAAGCAAAATCGCTTCCCGCCCTCTGTACGCTTAGGTCTTTTAAACTACGGTAAACCTTTTTTACTAGAAAGGAGGCATTTCATTTTAGTTTTCAGGGGTGAAAATGCATCTGCATTTTGAATCTTAATGGAGGATAAATGTAGGTGTTTATGAGCCTCAGCATCCACTTACCATCAGGTGGACTGTGTGCTCGTTTGTCACCCATATTCTATAAAAACAATTACTTCTAAAACTATAGCCAATGTGATAGAAAAAGAAAATTAATAATGCTTTTTATATTTGATTATAATAATTACTTTAAAATTATAAAATAATACTTTTTATATTTTAAATAATTAATAATACTATTTATTAATAATACTTTTTATTTTACTTAAAACAAAATATAAATACTAGTAACACCATTAACATTACCCACGGCTTTCTGAGTTTGCAATCCGAAAATTACCATAAAGCTTCTCTCGCTTAGTCGTTTCCGAGAAATCGGTGAGCATACATAAATTATAGGACCTGCTCCTTTTTAAAGTATTTAAAAAAAAAACAAGGAATTATAATGGTTATAAATATAAATATTTAAAAAGACTTTTATTTTTCACAAAGTGAGTTTGCATAAGTTTATATAATCACGAAGTCACACAGAAAGGGTAAAGAAACGAGCGAATCTCCGGGTTTCATAAGGACAGATGTACTCGTAGCACTCAGCAAACACATTCGGTCTCTGTACGGAACAAGTCAACTAATGCATAATTCTCACCGCTGAATGACGTACTGGAGTGCGAGTGGGAGGCTCGCAGCACTTGATTAATTTAAAAGTGTTTGTTGAAAGTGGTTTTGCACTCCTATAATGTATTTGGCACATTTTAAAGCTGATTTCTTTGTTGACCTAAGGACATACTAACGGACATAAATTTATTCCTATTCCTCCTCGTATGGTGAGTGATTCGTTTATATTAGAGGTGAGATCATTTTAACTCGTAGTCGAGAAGAGATAAAGGTGCTTATGTCCTACAGCTTATCATCAGGTCTGACGTGTGAATCCAAAACACTGTATCTCGGAAATACCCATTTCGTGAAAAGGGCTTTTAAAACTTTTTTTGGTTTTTGGTATGTTTTAGTAATATTATAATAACATTATATTATATAATAGGTACTAAATTAAAGGTATTTTTACGTTTTATCTAGCCATGTACATTTTACAACAATTCAATCCATACAGTTAGAATTAACTAAGTAAACGTGTATTATCTCTATAAAACTTAAAGAAATGTTCCAGATTGTTTGAGCAAAACACTGTATAATTTGTTACAGTGTATTGGTTTTATGAGAGCACAGCTAATGGATCATACAAAAATACTGTATTTTCAAATACAGTGTATTACTTTAACAATAACAGGCTATAATAAGGCTTCCGAAAGAACATTAACAATACTAACTACAGTTTGCAATAACATTGTGTATTTTGCATGTTCAATTTTGTTTAGGTCAAAGACAATAAAACTCAATTTACAAAAAAAAAATTATTAAAATAAAAACAATAAAAATTAAATGCTCAAGTAATGAAATCTTTTTAAATCAAATAACTATAATTAAAATTAATCAATGAAACAATTTAAAAATATCAATCAAGTCACAATAACACGAAAGATTAAAATATTAAGCAAATATTTAATGAAATAAAACAAAAATACGAAATTAACAAAAGGTCAACTCATTCATCTTTATCATCATTATCTCTTCGAATCAAATCTTAATTAAAACAACTGAAGCAAACAAAAATAAACTTAAAGTTAATAAAGTCATTATAAAACTAACAACGCATATAAAATATGGAACAATTTAATGATGAGATCCATGTTTTATTGATATAATCAGTCTTTGAATTACTTTGAGGTCTTAGGTTTACTTACTATATTAAATCTGTGTCAATGTGTACGTCAAGATCGGGTGATTCCGAGACAACAAGATTTTCATAAAAAAATGTCCTTGTTTGAGGCATTGATTTGCACAGTGCTAATAATTCTCTTTTTTTTGTCTCGCTAATACCTCTAGGTTCAGTCTCTTTAGGTATCCCTTCCAAAAGATCAGTTACACCCTTTCTAATTTTTTTCGACAATTCAAGTTCTATTTTCTTTTTCAAAAAAGATATCTCATTAAAATCTGCGTTATAATCATTCTTGACAAATATTGTTAATTCATTTCTTCTGAATTCTATGACTTTCAGGTTATGTATATTATACCCTTTGGGGAATGCTGCTTTGGAATCATTACTGAATATGATCATTTGTTTGTGACTTAATAAATCGACTTGCATGTTTTTTCGTGAACTTTTGATATTGAATATAAAATCATCTATATCGTAGACTTGACCCTTAGATTTCAATTTCTTTGTAATTGCAGCATGTACAGTATCAGCGGCCATAAAAGTGTGTCCTGGCTCAAAGTATTCCAGAGTAATTTTGTCTAAATTTGTCATTTTATCATTAATTACTCTTATCAAAGCAGACAAAAGTATCTTGTTTTTGTTTTGCGCATTACAGTTATCTAAAAAAAATGTTATAGACTTTAGGTCTCTGCAATATTTTCTGAGAAAATGAGTGTATGTAGAAGCAATATTATGAGCTTTTCTACCACTTTCTCCCTCATGCCAAACTGCACAGACAGCTTGTTTGTTTTTTCCTGGGGGCACAAAAGATTCGTTGAAAAGTACAAGTTTTCTTGAGAAAAAGTATTCTTTTGTAGTCAACAGAGGCATACAAATAGCTTTTTGCATATCTACAGTATAAAGCATGTCTCGCCCTTCAGAATTTTCACACCTTTCTGATATTGATTTCAAATCTCTTCTTGAATCTCTTTTGTTTTCAAGATGTTTGCCTAAGTCTATACAGTCATTACAATTACACGGTAGAGGTAATATTTTATGTTTTAACTCATGATTTCTACATTTTGTACAAATATCTTGAGCTGGTTCTGCTGTAGAAAGATTAAGATGTTTTATCATATGGTGAAAATGTGCCCAACTACAAACTTTTAAATTTTTCTGTAAGCTGCTGCAGTATAGTTGAAATTCTTTGTAAATTGCTGTAAAATTCACACCTACTGGAAGATATCTTCTGTTTGGCGCATGATTTATGTTATAGTGTGATGGCATAGGTTTATATTTTAATATAAAATTTTTCATTTCGTCTTCGTACTCCGTAGGGTAAGCATTATAAGGTGTGTGATGACCTCTAGGGTCAGGAGCAGCACTAATTTTCGGATTTTTATTTTGAGTCAAGTGGTTTTGCTTTAGAACAGCCTGGACTGCTTCATCGTTGCTAAATCCTAAGGTATTTAAAAAAAATGTTTTGCAAATTTTGAACTCATTAAGAGACCACGTTAATGTATTGTATCTCCTTGATTTCGGGCCAGCAGTTTTACTTGCCGTGGGCATTTTGTGCACCTGCCTTGACAAGAAATCCCGTCGTCTCTGTCTATCCATACTCCAGAACTGATTGTGAATGATCTCTCTGTCCGTTTCCGAGATTTTAACGGAACAATTTTTTTTGCAGTTTCGGCAAGGAGGTCTCATGGGATGCTTTTTTCTTTGATTTGCCAAAATAACTTTAGGATCTCGACTTCTTTTGGCAGGTAGAGAATTAGATTTTTCTGGCGTTTCAGATGGCAGTACAGCACTTGACATGTCGGGGAACTCTGCGTTAGAAGTAGCAGAGGAAACTGTGTCCATATTAATTATTGGTCCCTTATTAGAATTTTCCTCTAGCAATGATGAACTCTCTTGGCAGGTTTGGCTACTTAATTCCTCATATAACTCTTGAATGGAACTAGAAGCTGGTACTGGTAACAACTCAGCGTAGTTGACGTCGTCGCCGAGATTGTCAACAATACGTTTATTTATCTGAGATTCACTAAGGGGTATCAAGGTACTTATATTACGTGAATTAAATATATACGTGGAACAATCAACTTCAATGTTATCACAATCGTATGATGGATTGATACCAGGACGTTCCTTCTTACTGCCGTTGATATTCTCTTTTTCATCTAACACATTGTTAAGCTCTGAAGCCATTGTGATACATAATGAGTTGTTGTGATGTTGTATATTGCTTTGTGACAATTTTACTAATAGTCTATTACGGTGTCCATTCATTATTATTGTTCTTACACAGTAAAACAAACTTATCAAAACAAACGTAAACAAAACGCAACGTACGCGCTGTCGATTTAAACACCGTCCGCGCGTCCAAGCAAAAACAATGACTAACGACCACTAACCGTTGCACTCTCGCCCTCCACCCCCCCGCGCATAGTACACCTACTACGTGTAGACACATGTCGATGTCGACGCGCGCGACGTCTCCAGTTTGTTTGGTTATCCAAAACACTGTATCTCTGAGTTTTAACTAATTTCACGTAAACTTATTCAGCCAAAACATTGTAACTTCAATCACAGTGTTATGCCATAATAAACTATAAATGTAACTAAAATACAGTGTTTTGTATGTGCCCATATCTCCTTCTACATACTATAAAATGTAAAAATTTTAATATAGGGATATGTAACTACTTCTAAATAATCAAATGAGCGCTATTAAGGCAAAACACTGTAACTCGAGTTACAGTGTATTGGATTTACACGTCAGAGGTGGACTGTGTGCTCGCTTATCACCTTTATTGTATAAAAAATAACCCGCCTTTGAGTGCTGATCAGCGTAAATATTAATAATAATACGTGCAAATATTATTAATATTTTTTTTTATTTTGCATTCCCTTTTAGAAACGCGGATTTAATGCATATAGGCTATTTTAATCAAATGATCTTCTTTTACACCATTACGCGTTTCCTTTTTCATTTTCCTTTATTATTTCCTTAGTCAAGTGAGACTATAGAGTTTAACACACTGATTTTTTTGAGTTCTCAATATGTTTGTAAAAATTTTATGAGTTACAAAGAGTAGCTTCATGTCTGATATTTACAAATTGCACGCTTAACAACGCGTGAGTGTGTGGATATGCTCTACTATAGACATGACGCTATGTGACGATTTTGCAATATATAATTTATAATTAAAAATTTTGTACAGCCAACTTCTCTACAATTTGCCGAAGGGTATGTATGTGGTATATGGTACTAAAGCCTTTTCGGAAACCGGCTTGTTCCGAAAACTGGAAGTCGTCAAGTCTGCGTGCAAGAATAGAATAGAATAGAATAGAATATTTTTTTTATTCAATATACATTACATGTGTAATTCTTATTGAAAGTCATTTTTTACTTTACCACTGGTTCGAAAAGATTCATAATGACTCTCGAAAACAGCACGTAGACGCGGCTCAGAAGGGAAATCGGTTTGTAGTTCTTCAAGAGAGCGTTGTCGCCTTTTTGAAAGAACAATACCACCGCAATTATGCTCCACGCCTCCGGTGTGGTGCCGCAATGGAGGACGGAATTAAAGAACTTCTGAAGGACTTGAGTACCAATTTTACACCCGCTTTCAGAAGCTCCGCTGTAGTTTCATCCTTGCCTGGGGCCTTGCCGTTTTTAAGGTGCTGGAGAGCCATTCTAACCTCGCTCGGACTGACGTCCGAAATATCATCGGAATAGTGTCGGATAAGACTTGCCCTTGGACCACAAACTTGCATGTGGCTCCAACGATGACGTGTACAGCTGCCCGTAGAACCACACTCGGTCTTCAGCTTCGACAGTTGGCCATGTCCGGCAGACATATTTCTGGCAAAGACTTTGGAGCCCTGGTTTCGCTCGATCGCTTCTTCAATACGTGCTGCATTGAATTTGTGTAATTCACGTCGCATGCATTTCGCCGCAGATCTGTGTTCAGTTGCCTGTAAACTGTCAAGTCTGCTGAAGACTGCTTCATTTCCCGTCCAACAGCCATGAGATTAAGAGTGTGATCGGAGAGTTTTTGTGTTTATCTGTGGTGGGTCTTGCAAAACTTAGGCTCCAACCGCATGGACAGTTTCCACGGGCTAGTCTTTCATATTGTCCACTGCATTGCAATCTTCTAGGCACTTTAAATGGTTTTGTATCACGAGTTGAAAGGTTTCGGGACACTGGATTAGAGCACGAAGGGAACGGAGCGTAGATTTTATTAGACGAGACCTCTCTAACTTACCATTTAGTTTTAGTGTGCCTCTAACCATTCGGTGATCGCTACCAGTTTACACCTCGCGATCACGGAGACGTTACTCAAATATTTGGCGTCTGGTCGTCATAATGAAGTCAATCTCATTTTATGTTGAACCGTCGGGGCTCGACCAGATCCACTTCCTGTGGGGCCGCTTCTGGAAGAAAGAGTTCATCATAAAGAGTCCCTCTTTCTCCCCGAAGTCAGCCAGCTGCTAGCCCTTGGGGTTCTGTAGCCTTATTCCAAATTGCCCTTAATTTCGCTCATAGTTCTCTTTTGTGCCTAGTATTGCGTTGGAGTCTCCCGTTAATACCGTATAGTGGGTTTTGGAGATATATCCTTAGACATTTTCTCCAGCTCCTCATCGGAACGTGCCTAGGTTAGTGCGTAAACCTTTATGACCTTCAGTGAATACCGTTTGGTGATTCTGAGTATAAGGTACGCAACCCTCGTCGACACACACTTAATCTTTACAAGTTTGTTAACCAGAGACTTGTGGACGATAAATCCGACAATTCCTTGGGACGGTCGCCCACCCGGTGATAGAACAAGTTGCCGGATTCGAGGCTTACCATGTCCTTCCCTCTCTTTGGGCCTCAGATAATCCTAAAATATCTCAGCGCAACTTGTCTATCTCTTCTTCCAGATCCAGAATCTTTTTTTCACTCCTCAGGGTGCGTGCGTTATATGTTGACAGGTCTAGTCGTCTTAGGTGGCAACCAAACCTCCACCGGAGTTTCTTAGCACCCCCTACCCCGCCGTTACCATGGTCGCCACCGTAGCCAGGAATAGCGGGGCCGCCGGGGACTGGGGGCCGTCTCTTCGTTACTTTAATCATGGATACTCCCCATGCCATTGTACCATAATTGCCACGCTTGGCGAGCGGTTTGGCAAGAGCAGTTTTTTTATTGTTGTTTTGTTGTTATCAGAGATGCTGCTGCCCATCCTCTGCCTCAGTTTCCCTCTGTCGCCTTTTACGACACCTTTGGAAGATATAGTTTAGTGGGTATTCTTAACCGCCACTACACGGGACATGGTCAAGTACTTAAATTTAACTTCACAAGAAGTAAAGTATTCTCATATTTCATTTGTCTATACGGAATTTAAATAAATATTAGTCACGAGTTACGGGTCAGCATCCATTCCACTTTCTTGAACAAAATCCAACACGCACGCACGCGTTCAAATTTATCTGTTGTTGTAACTATTTTTCAAAGGGTGATTTTTACCGCCCACTTTATATGAGGAGATCATACTTGGGGTATACGTAAGGGGTAACATGACAATTTTTTCCTGCGAGTGCCAACTTATTCCGCATGCTCCCTACTACTTGATACACAAGGTTCTGCCGACTGATGCTGCAAACCCGTCTAAAAACGCAAATTTCTCACACGACAAGTCCTAGAGCTGCCTGAAGCCCCTGATACACCACAGCTTAAATAATAATAATGTGTAAAAATGAAATGGCAAATTTTAACAAACCTTTATTGTAAGGTAAAGATTAAAAACATTTAAACGTCTACGATCTAAATATTTTGCATTATTATATTGAATTCACGTGAATATATGTACGAGTATATAAATTGACCGTGTAGTGTTTATGTAAGAATATCCACTATCCCATGTCGTCCCGTGGGTGTTGTAAGAGGCGCTCAGAGTGGGCAGCAGAAAAGTCCTGATAACAACTTAAAATTATTAAAATAACTGCGGTTGTTAACACATCTACCAAGCGTGGCAGCTTTAGCAAGATCTTCCCTATTAGGCAATCTATGGATGAGTCTTATGTTTAGCGGAGGATTTTTATAGGCTGTAATGGATAGAAGTGAACAAGATGGAAGTACTTTCAACAGTGGTAGTGCCACGTGGCGTCTTTTGCTGTCGCACGGATGAGCCGGCTCGAACCGGGGTGGTACCACGACCACACAGAATACCAGCGTGAAGTAGAGGTTTACCTCTGCGTTTCGCTTGGTGAGAGCAGGTGGCGGGAGGCCCTTTTTACTGGAAATGAGACATTCCATCTTAGTCCTCACGGGTGACAACGCATCTGCATTTTGATTTGTAATAAAGGATAGATGTAGATGTCTATGGGCCGCAGCAACCACTTACCATCAGGTGGAATGTGTGCTCGTTTGTCACACTTATCCTATAAAAAAAAGAAACCTATTAATACTTGAATAATTAACTATACAATGGACATATTCGCAAGTATACGAGACGTATACACATTGTTATTGCTAAGTATATATTTATTACCGAACCGTTAATTTTAATTAAATATTTAGTAAAGAGTCTAGTATAAATACAGTATTTAAGAGGTTTACAGCTCACGAGAGATTACATATCTTGTTTGAAAATCAAAGGCAGGGTATAATTCGTAAATATATTATTATTAGTAGAGATGTTTGTTAACACATATATAACTAAAAAGAATACATTAATAATCTTATTATTAACTTGAAACTTTTTGGCACATGTCCAGGCGGCGGCTGCTGAGGGTACTGATGATTTTTTTTTATAAAGGATCGAGTGACAAACGAGCATACAGTCCACCTGATGGTAAGTAGTTACTGTGACCCATAGGCATCTACATCTATCCTCAATAAAGACTCAAGATGCAGAAGCGTTGTCACCCGTAAGGACTAAGATGGAATGCCTCTTTGCCAGTAAAAATGGTCTCCGGTTCTCTACACTCACCATACGAAACACAGCAGCGTAAAGCTGCTATTTTACGCTGGTTTTCTGTGAGAGCGTGGTCCTTCCCCGGTCGAGCCGACCCATTCGTGCTACAACCATAATATAGCTTCAGCATGACTCTACCACGTAAAAAATGATGATAATGAAGACGAATAATTTTTGGATTAAGGTAACGTAATCATTAGATAAATCAACATGTTATGCTGTACTGAGATCAATTTATCCGTCTACGAATGAAGAGGATAACGGCGAATCCTTACAGCGAGAGAGATCCATGAGAGAAAAAATCAAAATATAATTGAAAAAGAGATTGCTTCGTTCAGAGGCGAAACCGTTGTCATAATATAATTGAAATGGTGTGCCTTTCCTAGTACAGTGGTGTTGGGAGTTCTTATGCTGGAATTATCCGCGGCGTGGACACAATTGAAGGAAGGCGGGAGGTGCCCTACAAACTATAGGTAAGATAAGACACATCATTTTATTTTATCACGCGGATATTAACTAATTAATTTATGGACATCTTTAATCAAAATTACGTTTTGAAAATTAACACATTGAATTAAATTTAATACTATCTCACAATAAAACTTTCGAGTCCGGAACAACAGCGAGACGACTGTTGTCAAACGTTCACTTGAGCTCGTTGAAGCTGAGCGGACAATTGATAAATGCCCGGGGCTCCCGACGCGACGCCTCGTTACGAATTCATGCATCTCGCGACAGGCGATGGTGCCGCAGGAAAACTGCCACTACTAATTAATGATATGCATGTACCGCTTTTTAATTGTTAATGCGTTTGTCTATTTCTTGGTTTAAAATGTATATAGCAAATAAATAGTTCATTCCCTTTTTTTTTCTTTCACCGCATTCAGTAATAGTCATCTTTAGTAACTTTATCGGGTTTAATTAGTCCAATTCAGAAAAAGAGATTCTCAATTTTATTATTTGTTGCCCGATGTCTTAGTCAATTGTAAACCTCTTTTGATAAATCTTTTTTTCTTACTTGAACCTATCAATGATCACTTGAAGTGGCCCATATAAATTAAAAAAAAATCGATGTACTCGTATAATGGTACAAAATAGGCGATGAAGTGTATAATTTAAGTATTTAGACGACATTGAGTACGTTTGATTTTGCCTCATTTTTTATAGGATAGGGTGACAAACGAGCACACAGTCCACCTGATGGTAAGTGGTTGCTGTGGCGCATAGACATCTACATTTATCCTCGTTTGCGAATGAAAATGCAGATGCGTTGTCACCCGTGAGGACTAAGATGAAATGCCTCTTTTCCTGTAAAAAGGGTCTCCGGTTCTTTATACTCACCATAAGAAACACAGCAGTATTAAGCTGCTATTATACGTTGGTATTCTGTGAAAGTGTGGTCCCTCCCCGGTCGAGCCAACCCATTCGTACTACAACTATACAACTAATATAGCTGCAGCATGGCTGTACCACATACTCATGTCGCGCCTTAAAAAAGTTTTATTTAAAAAATTAATATTAAGTACTTAAAAATGTATTAATATTAAGAATTGGAGTTCTTTTTGCATATATGTTTACCTGGACGTGCTAGAAACAATGAAAGTAATTGTGCATTTCGTTATTAAACATATTTGAAACAACTCTAACGAAAAATTCTAAATTTTTATTTTCGGAAAACTATAACTAATTATCAGCTGTATGCAAATCACCTTTTCTTGAGAGAAAATTGAACAATGTTTTTCCTTATCTACTTGTACTTAAATCTCGTGAGATAGCAACGCGGTTGTCTTGGGTAATTTGTGTCCGTTTCCAAGTAAGATTAATTTGTCTTTACATAGTGGAAACGTATTACCATAATAATTTATTATTAAATTTTAGTTATTTTTTTTTAAATAAAGGCTGCTAATTATAAGGACACTAGCTGTACCCCGCGGTTTCACCCGCGTATTACACGCATCTGCGCCTTGAGACATGCGAACTTCGAGAGAGATATCACGACGGACGATTGCTGAATTAACAAAGATTTAAAAAGTGAAATATGTTACTAAAATTACATGGTTAACGTAATTAGTGGTTATGCATGATACAGGTACTGATACGAATAATGTCTAGGCCACATTATTCGTATCAGAACGTACTCGTATTAGTAGTATTTGTACCGGCGTTACTATTTCACATTTTAACATGAAAAGTAGTTATTGTGATATAACTGTAATAGTTAAACATATGGTATCGCAGACTTTTTTGTAGAGATTAATATCCTCTATAAAAGTGAAGTACATTACTTTGCTCTATTATCAATAGTTTCCGAAGCGTACGCGATATAAGGATTCTTTTTGGTATTTTTTTTACACCTTGGGTTACATTAACGAAGTTTTCATACGGATCCCTAACTTTTTTGATAATATTACATAGCCTATGTTCATCAGGGATAATGTAGGATTCTAATGGTGAAAGAATTTTTCGGTCTAGTAGTTTCGGAGCCTATTCAATTCAAACAAAAAAACAAACAAGCAAATCTTTCCTCTTTATAATAGTAGTGTAGATAACACAAACCACCTAATAGTAAGTTGATGTCACCTACATTGATGAAGAACCAGAATGCTGATGGGTTGTTACCTCTGAGGACTACGATGGAATGCTTCGCAGCCTGTAATTAAAACTGCTCACTATACCATTCAAACCGGAACACGAGGTGACAGAAATAGATGCGAACCTGGTACATACCCAGATGAACTCCTAGGTAGAGAGGACTCCTACCACCTAGTAACAGTACGTCCATCTCTTATGTCACATTAACATTTATTATACTCGTAATAAAATCGTAAAGACTTTTTGTATGTTCTGTGCTAAACGCACACATGGCACCACATCCAAACATCACAATGGTTGTTTGGATATGGTTTTGAGTGATGTATTGAGATAAAGTTGGAAAAGCGTTACGTGTTTCACGGTATTATAATATTTTACATGTATTTTCGTTAATAACAATCCCCTAATATGTAAATGCTTCTCTAATAGTAGTTTCGTAGGGGGGATTTTTTTTATAGGATAGGGTGACAAACGAGCACACAGTCCACCTGATGGTAACTGGTTGCTGTGGCCCATAGACATCTATATCTCGTTTGCGAATCAAAATGCAGAAGCGTTGTCACCCGTGAGAACTAAGATAGAATGCCTCGTTTCCAGTAAAAAGGGTCTCCGGTTCTCTACACTCATCACACGAAACACAGCAGTGTTAAGCTGCTTTCCCTGTCGAGCCAACCCGTTCGTGCTACAACTATACTACTAATATAGCTGCAGCATGGCTCTTTTCGCTCCAAAATTCACCGAGCTTTTCCTTAAATCGTCTCTTACGACTAACACGGGTTTTGCTACTTACAAGATTGTGTAATCCATAGACACTTGTATAATTAAAAAAAAATAACAATAAAACGTGGTACACAAAAACACTTTGGAGAATTGAATAATGCTATAACGGTTTAATATGCTGATAGTGGTCGCGTCCTTCACTTTAGCCTGAAATATTGACGCTTTAAATATATAAATTCGTGATTTGTCCAGTTGAAAAATAATAATATTTTACATGTCCTAAAATACCTTCAAAATCTTTGGCTTATTAAAATAGGTTCATCTGGCAGAATGTCAGCGCATAGTGTGTTCAGTTAGAAAGACTAACGAAGTGTAAATTCGAGTAATTTAATGTAATAAATATTAATTTATTAACGAAGCAACAATAAACACAGCTGTCTTGTAAAAACACAGTTCTCATTGAATTGTATTTTCGAAGCAAGCGTCGAGCACTTACCCACTTAAATCTAAATATTCCGACGAAGTCACCTTCGACCGAAGTATGTTGTCCCTATTGACTTGGCACTAGATAAAAACAATGAGCTCTCCATTTTACTGAGAGCTCCATCTCACGTGTTGAAGTATGGAGCCCTATCCTTATACTGACTGTGTTATGTGTATGACTGTTTTTGAATACTTTAAGTGATATATCACTGTTACCTTCTCGTTTACTCAAATAACTTGCAAAGAGATATCTACTCGTAACTTGTGGGTTTCTCGCACGTAACAGTCTTGGTGGACTATAAACTTTAATTAAATTTTCACAAAAATTAATAGAATTTGACAATTATTTTTACGAGGCAAAAATTTCATTCGTCGTATTAAATTTGGTTTGAATGAAATATAATATAATCTTTTCTCTTCATCCGAATACAAAAGGATAAATTAAGGCGTTTTTGGAATGAAGTTCCTTATCGGACGGTATGTACGAATTTGGCGGATGGGGGAATAGGGGCTATGCAAGAAAAAGTGTAAGATTTTTCCGTCACGACCCCTTCTGACGTAGTGTAGACGGCGTTGGCGGCTATAAGGAAGCGAGATGGAATAATATACAACTCCCTTGCACTATTTCTTATTTTGTCACGAAAGAAATATTATTTTATTTTAAATGACGCTTCGTTTTAGTATCAATGATATAAATATCAATAATATAATACGTTTATCAATAATAATACAATAAGAAAGGAATTTCGTTCCAACCGAGTGTTCCACGACACTCACTCATGTTTTTACTTTCAACGGTTTTCCTTTTCTGACTAGAAGTCACCCTCACAATATCACAAAATTTTAGTTTCGTTGAAAAATCATCTTGAATGATTTTGGTACTTCTATCTCCGATACACGTATATTTATTATTTCTTAAGACTTAAAAATTCTGACAGGGATATGATAAAATTATTTATATCTCGGAAACACACTAGATAACGATGTCTATGTATAAAGTTTATTTTTTTTACGCTTTACAATGCTTCAACCGTTTTTATCTTCAGTAAATTAAAACAAAGTATATGTACGTAATGACTTTCAAAAACTATGTTTTAGTTTTCAAAACTGTATCCGCCACTGGTCATCTCTGCTGGTAATAAGAGGGGTGGTTCTTTTCTCGCTCAAAAGCAAGTATAGCCATTCTTCAAGGAAACGCAGCCAGCGTTCTTGATATGTAGGAATGTATTATTTAAGTTTTTTAATGATAGTTATTTTATATTTTATAAATACATTTAAATTGTTATTTGTTAATATTTAACACCCAAAAATCAAATTAAAAAACCTTTATGTGATTAAGAACACGGGAACATATGTTAGCTCCTCCAAACTTACCCGGTAAAACTTCTGTTTTTTGTTCGAAACAAGATCGCTAACGATACGTTGTTATTAAATTTCTTGTTATTTTTTTGGAATTTTCTACAGTCGCCGTTACGTCCCGTGGATATCGTATAAATATCCACGGGACGTAACGGTTGATGGATTCCTTTACGCTGTCACCACACGGTGATCATGTTTCCCAACAATTTTTGAACACGACAATTTTTGATTAATTATTTACATATTACATACAAAATTAATTGGCGAAATTTATTACACAAAATTTATATTGAAACCCCTGGATCTCCACTGTAAGATACGGAATTATAGCAGTTACTAGAACTCGTGAAATGATATTCGATTTAAATAAACGCCAACTTTTGAACACGACCAGAGATATAAATTATTTACCAATAATTATAATTAAAATTTAAGGTATAGTTTAAAAAAAATAATTTTAATTTTGTAATGGATCTGTGTTGTCTGTATCAAATAAATTATTATTATTATTATTATTTAAATATTCCATACAAAATTAATAGACGAAATTTATTATACAAAATTTATATTGGAATCATGAGCTCTCCACTATGTGATACTGAATTTTTGCAATTATCAGAACGCGTGAAATGATATTTGATTAAAAAAAACGACTCCATGTCTCGGGGTCGGATCTGTTTAATCTCTATCTGATTTGCAATAACCGAACTCGAAGCTTATTGCATTAAAAATATATATACATTTTATCACATATACGTTAACTTCGTTGAAAAACGAACTTACAGTCCACTTGCTAAGTGACTACTGCAGTTCTGGGACACCTACAGCCAACTGCATATAAAATGCGATATCACCTCTGAACACTAAGATGAATGCCTCACTGAACTGAAACACGTGACGGCTCCTCCGAGCTTAACCGGCAAAACTCCTGTTTTCGATAATTTCACCTCTGATTATACTAATTATTTCATTGCCCATCAAACTTATATTATATCGAGGAACGCCTTAATAAATTACCCCTCTATAAATACAAATCAGTCGTTGTCGACAGTTAAATTTATTTTTATTAAAAAAAAACTTGAAACTAAAATATATATAAATACTTGTAGTTACATAGGTATTTGACATTAATTAAATAAATATATGTAATTCATTTTCTGATAATGCTTTTTTAATAATTTATGTCATTTATTTTGTAATAATACAAATAGTTTAGTATATGAGTAAATAAATTGAACGCCATTATCATGGTAAAGAAAGAAAACAAAAAATCAAGTTAGTAATTTTAGAAAAAAAAAACAACAATTAATCATGAACTCTCAAAATGTTGCAAATACAATTTAGCAATCAGGCTCAAGACGAAATACTCAGAGCTGCCTCTTATCTGTCGGAACTAAAACATAATAGTGGATGTTCGTTAGTGAAACGCAGCTGTAAAAAGGGTGACTGGTATGAGATCAGAAGCAGAAAATACAGAGGTGAAGTCCATACCGTACATATGAGTACTGCACATTCATAGCAGCTTACTACCAACACTAATTATGTTCATACGTCGCATATTTTATATAATAAATAAAAATAATATTAAAGTAATTGTCTTTAACATTGAAATCACCGCCTTTTATCGATCTCTTATTTGCACGCCACTAAGACACTTTGTCATCTGTTTGTCTGCCTGTCCGGGCTAATCTTTGCAATAGCTGAATCGATTGTAACGAAACTTTGAGAACAGATAGATAGCAACGCCTGAAGTAATTTCAGCTTTATTTTATCTGAAAAACTTGGAGAATTTACAAAATAAATAATTAATACCTACTCTTTCATTACCTTAAATCTAAATAACGCCTCATTAATAGATACTACTCAGTCGAACCTAGATACTATGAACAATATTAACTGCTACATTATCTATATAAAACTAGGGATCCGCGCCGGCTTCGCACGGGTGATTTTTTAATCTCGACAACAGCGCCACCTACCGGGTATAATTATGAATACAAACCATCTAGGGACTCAAATGTACACAAAAATAATTCCTTAAAATCGTTCATGCCGTTTTCAAGTTGTATCGAGACTAACGGGCAGCAATTGATTTTTATATATAGAGATAAAAATTGCCTTATATTGCTTAATCCTTCTTCTCTATCTGCCACTTCTTTTTAATATCTCTATTGGGTCTTCCGCGGCCGCTAAGTTCGATAGGTGACCGCAATATTTTACATTTGGCATATGAGATGGTAACATAGGTAGCAAACTAGTATAGTACTCACCTGAAGGTATGTGCCCAACGCCACCCATGAAGAAGTGCAATACCAGCGGAATAACAGATGCGTTGCCAACCTTTTAGAAGAAGTAGGCTCTTTTATTGAGGGTTCCTAAGGCGTATCGGCAAGGAAAATATAGCTGGTGGTAGCTAATTCCACAAGGAAGTTGTACAAGGAAGAAAACATCTATCGCATATCCCTTATTCGCCTCTTATGACCCCCACCACACAGAAAATAATCTAGCTATGGTATATATGGTGGTCTTATAATTACTTTACTTTATAAAGTGGTAGGAATCCCTTTATTCCAGCTTTCCAATAGATGCAGTAGTCACTTAACATCAAGTGGAATAATCAGCACATTCGTCACGTCAATTTAATTTAAAAAAGAAATTTTCAAAGTGGGTTAATTAGCATGTTCACCGCTATACCAAACTATAAAAAAATATTTGCAAA
This sequence comes from Parnassius mnemosyne, assembly GCA_963668995.1. NCBI lineage: Eukaryota > Metazoa > Arthropoda > Insecta > Lepidoptera > Papilionidae > Parnassius > Parnassius mnemosyne. The sequence goes on along the minus strand of CAVLGL010000001.1, from coordinate 3,353,896 downwards.
TTAACTCGTCGTCAGTAATTATATTAAATAAAACAGATCACGTTACGTCGTTAAATTACGAGTATGATATTTTCATACAGAACGAGCAGTCACGTCTTCGTCTACCGAATTACGCATCGCGACGACCTCTCACCTCACCGCTCGCACACTTTAATATGCAAACGACGTTTTATGGCGCAGGTAATTAAACTACAAGTTAGACATTTTATAACTTGTCCCCTAAAGACAAAAATTTCTTCTTTAAACGTTCAAGGCGAAGGGCAGTTTTAGTGAGGGTGAGGGATCCCTCTTCTGAATCCAAATAAGCAATAAACTATAATAATCAAAGGAGGTTCGAGGTCCACTCTAGGAATTCTGTTTTATGGATGTCGGATATATTATTTTTAAATTTATTTATAACAAAGCTGTAACACAAAAGACATTTTAAGACCGTACAAGTTTTCTTTTATAGTATCGGTGGGGGTCAAAATTGTGTTAAAATCGGTGATCGGTTATCGCTTGCCGCCTGCCAACCGCTTGTTGTGCTTTTGAATTTCTTCTTTAACACTGTAATTCATGTTCAAGATAGGAGTTCCCGTAGGTGACTAATCAGGCCCTATGTTTAAAAGTCAATCTTGAAGCATTTCATAGACTAAGGAAATCCCCAATTTGATAGATGTCAGGGGTTGGTTGTTGACTGTCCGAATTATATTGTTGCGCGCCACTATTAATGTCTTGTACATGGCAACACTAGTTACACTAGCGCCCCCTAGTGTCGAGTAAATGAAAGTATTGCGCGCCACTATTAATGTCTTGTACATGGCAACACTAGTTACACTAGCGCCCTCTAGTGTCGAGTAGCAGAACTAGGAGAGTCGAGATCCTTCCAGAAATTTCGGGACCGATATGTACTCGAACATTCTAGATGTCGCTACAGTAGAAGATTCTGGAAACTATCTGAGGCCCTATATAAGGCCGGTAGACCACGACCGAGGCAGTATTGAATTGGCGATACAACAGAATACTTCGAAGCGAAATAACGGCGAACTGTGTTTTATTATTAGTGTGATTTTAGATTGTAATTAGTGTTGTGTAATTAAAGTGTCAATTTTGGTAATTCAATCGGCAGTTTTTAATTGTCTCGAACCCCAAGCTCGTAACAATTGGTGTCAGAAGTGGGATCAAATATGCCGATTTTACCTAAAGACGACACGGAGGGTATCCGTACCCGAAGTCAACGCCAACAGGAGACGGACCAGAGACGATTTGGTAATGCAACGCCGCAAACGTCGGAGGGCCAGTTGCTAACCACGGAGGCTGGCCCGTCAGCAGCTCCTGCATCTGCAGCACCTGACTTAGGTGCTCTGATGATGATGCTGCAGGATCAGGCTCGCCGACAGGAGGAACAGGCCCGCCGACAGGAGGAACAGGCCCGCCGACAGGAGGAACAGACCCGTCGGCTGGAAGAGCAGCTGCAGCGCGGTATGGAAGAACAGATGCTCCTCAGGAAGGACCTTCACGCTACCTTCGGGAAAGAGATAAAGGAGGTGAAGGATAGGGTTGCTCAACATGACAACCGCCTGTCGGAAGCTGAAACCCGAATCGACCAAGTGAACAATCGGGTTGACAACGTGATGGCTGATGTGAAGAAAACGCTGGACGACCTCAAACTTGGGGATGGAGTTACAGCTCCCGTGGTAGCTACAACACCTTCGCTACGTGGATTCAAAGTGCCGCCGTTCGACATGACTTCTTCCTGGTCGGACTATAAAATCCAGTTCGAGGCTGTCATGAAAGCGAACGGCTGGAATAAAAGTCAGGCCATGACTGCTCTCACCCTAGGCCTGCGCGACCAGGCATTAACTGTTCTGGAAGCGCTCGATAAGGAAGTGACTTACGAGCAGCTCCTTGAGGCATTGGAGGCGAGATATGGCGATGCTCACCTGGAACACGTCTTTCGTGCGCAGCTCAAAAATCGCGTGCAACGCAATAACGAAAACCTGCAGCAGTGGGCCCTTGAGGTGGAGAAGCTGGTTCGAAAAGCGTACCAGTCTGTACCTGTGCTCATTGTAGGGAACCTGGTGCAGACTTTCATCGACGGCATCCGCGACCTTGAAGTCAGAGCTGCTGTGAGGCTCGGGCACCACGAGACGCTTAAGGACGCCCTGACCCATGCACTGGAGGTGGAAGCCGTGCGGCAGGATCATCGTTCCCACCGCGTCAGGGAGGTTGCAGCAGCTACAGTTCAGGACCGCAATAAGGGCTACAACCCTAGGTGCTACGGCTGTGGGGAAAGGGGCCATCTTCGATCCAGCTGCCCTAAACGAACTGTAGAAAGGGAAGGTGATCGATCTCGAGAGGGTAGTGCGGATAATAGCACCGCCCAGCAGCAGCAGGGAAACGAGTAAAAGCCAGGACTGCGGGGCGGGTGCTGGCTGATGTTAAAAGAGCCCTAAGGATTTCGATCTCACAAACCCATGATGGGAACAGCCTAATCATCAAGGGCGAAGTCAACGGAACGCCGTGTAAACTGACCATAGACACTGGAGCCTCTCGCACGGTTGTCAGTTCCCAACTTATAAGTCGGTTCCTTGGGGACTCCGCATACAACCGAGAACGCATTAATTTGGTGACAGCCACCGGTCAGCGCATACCCGTCCGTGGAGAGAAGGAGATGGAGTTGAAGCTAGGCAATATGATCTACCTGCATAATGTCATCGTGGCTGATATAATGGACGACTGCATCCTGGGCCTAGACTTTATGAGGAAGAATTGTTGTGAGATCGATGTTAAGCAAGGTGTTTTGAAATGTGGACAAGAGGAACTTTTCATGGAAGGGGCGTTACCAGGGAATGTGTACAGCCTTAAGAAGATTGTTCTTCCGCCGAGATCGGAAACGATTGTGCCGGTTAGTCTTCCTCGGAGTCCTGGGCACGCTCATCGTTGTGTACTCGTGGAAAGGGTAGACAATGACCTTCCATGGAAAGTGGCTCGAACCTTGGTCAGAACCACCGACATCTCAGGAGTACGTGTGTTGAACCTTTGTGATCAGGAACAGATTATAGAAAAAGGCACATTGGTTGGTACTAGTGAGGAAGTGGATTGGTTGCGTCGGTGCGAATATCTATCGACCGGGACCCCTAGCAAGGATGGACAAACGAGAGTGACCACACTTTTAGAAGACTGTCGCAGCGTTCTCTCCCCGAATGAAATGGTCAAGGCGAAGAAGTTGTTACTCAAGTACGCCAATGTTTTCTCGTCAAACGAAGCTGACATAGGAAAGACTGGCTTAGTTCAACACAAAATAAACACAGGACAAGAATTGCCTATTCGTCAGCGGCCAAGAAGATTGCCTGTAGCACGTGAAAAGGAAGTGGAAACCATGATTGAGGGTATGGTGAAGGATGGTGTTATTGAACCTTCATCTAGTCCATGGTGTTCACCTGTGGTGCTGGTAAAGAAGAAGGACGGCAGCATGCGATTTTGTGTTGACTACCGCCGCCTGAATGACGTTACGAAGAAGGACAGCTATCCCTTGCCAAGAATTGATGACACGCTGGACATGCTTACAGGCGTAAAGTGGTTTAGTACGCTAGATCTGAAAAGTGGCTACTGGCAGGTTGAAATTGACCCTAAGGACAAGGAGAAAACTGCATTCTCCACAGGAAAGGGTCTGTGGCAATTCAAAGTCATGCCGTTTGGATTGTGCAATGCTCCAGCAACGTTTGAAAGGTTGATGGAGCTTGTACTTACCGGGCTAATTGGAGATGCTTGTCTGGTCTATTTGGATGACATCATCATCGTAGGCCGTACGTTTGAGGAACACCTTCAAAACCTGGAACGCGTGCTCATGAAGATCCAGAGTGCCAACCTCAAGTTGAGTCCAAAGAAGTGCTCACTATTCAAACGGCAAGTTAGTTTTTTGGGGTATGTAGTGTCGGAAGAAGGTATCCGCACGGATCCAGAGAAAATTGCTGCTGTCAAGGAGTGGCCGGTCCCAAAAGACAAGACACAGGTTAGAGCATTTTTGGGTTTGTGCTATTATTATCGGCGATTTGTGAAGAACTTTGCAGATATAGCCAAACCTCTGCACAAGCTAACCGAGGAGAAGCGACAATTCTGCTGGGATGAAAGTTGCGATATTGCATTCCAGGAGCTCAAGAACCGCCTGTGCAAAACACCTATTTTGGGGTACCCTGATGCGGGCAAGGAATTCATAGTTGACACAGACGCAAGTGATATAGGACTTGGCGGTGTGTTGTCTCAACGGAATGGTGATCAAGAGATTGTGATAGCGTACTTCAGCAAGTCGTTGTCAAAGCGCGAAAGGAACTACTGTGTCACAAGACGCGAATTGCTTGATGTGGTAAAGTCCTTGCAGCATTTTAGCAAATATCTTCTAGGGCGGAAATTCCACTTACGAACTGACCATGCTGCACTGAAATGGCTATTGCAGTTCAAAAATCCGGAAGGACAAGTTGCGAGATGGATTGAACTACTGCAGGAATACGACTTTGTGATCGAACATCGCAGCGGGAAATCTCATGGCAATGCAGATGCATTGTCAAGAAGACCTTGCCCTGAAGATTGCAAGCATTGTACTAGGCAAGAGGGTAAGGAAGTGGTATCTGTGAGGATGCTCAGGACAGACCAGCTCAGCAATGAGTGGAAGGACAGCCTACAACATGCACAGCAGGAAGATTCGGATATTAAGCCGATTCTGGAATGGATGAAGGCCAGTGCTCCTAAGCCCAAGTGGAGCGACGTCTCAGCAATGAGTTCGACCACGAAAAGCTATTGGGCCCAATGGGACAGCTTGCTGATTCAGGATGGAGTCCTGTGCCGTAAATGGGAAAATGGTCGGGGAGACAGGTGTCATTTGCAAATGGTTGTCCCTAAGGCTAAAGTATCGGATGTTCTACAGCTGTACCATAGTGGTTGTTCAGGAGGCCACCTGGGAGTTAAACGAACTCTACTGAAAATCCGAGAACGGTTTTACTGGGTCCACTGTCGTGACGATGTCGAGGACTGGTGCCGCAAATGTACAAGTTGTGCGGCTGTAAAGGGACCTCAAATTCGTAGTAGAGGCGCATTGAAATTGTAAAATGTTGGTGCACCATGGGAGAGGATAGCCATTGACGTTGCGGGGCCGTTTCCGGAAAGTGAAAGTGGTAACAAGTATTTCATGGTTGTGATGGATTACTTCACTAAGTGGCCAGAAGTCTTCGCCATTCCAAATCAAGAAGCTTCAACAATTGCAGATAAACTAGTTCATGAAGTCTTCTGTCGTTTTGGAGTACCTTTAGAAATTCACAGCGATCAAGGAAGGAATTTCGAGTCTCAAATATTCCAGGAAACTTGCAGAGTTATGGGTACTCATAAAACACGAACAACTTCTTACCACCCACAATCTGATGGAATGGTAGAACGATTTAATCAGACATTGGAAAGGTACCTGGCAAAAGTTGTGGAAAAACGGCAACGAGACTGGGACAGGCACACACAACCGTTTTTGTTGTCATATCGAAGCGCTGTTCACGAAAGTACGTCAGTGACGCCAGCTTTCGCAAACTTTGGGAGAGAATTACGGCTGCCTGCAGACCTGATCACCGGAATACCACCTGATGCCCCACGCAGTATAACCGATTATGCAAATGACTTGCGGAACAAAATGAATGACATTTATGAGCACGTCAGACAGACGGGCCAGCAAACGTCTGAGAAGATGAAAACACGGTATGACCGCAAAATGAACAACAAGGGGTTTGATGAAGGTTCACTAGTGTGGTTACACAATCCAGTTCGCAGCAAACGGAAATCTCCTAAGCTTCAAGCTAAATGGGACGGACCGTACCGGATTGTGACAAGGATCAATGATGTAACCTACCGGATACAGAAAGGTGCCAGAGGTACTCCTAAGATTGTCCATGTGGATCGACTGGCGCGTTATTATGGGGCCAATAATGCTCGGGACGAGCATGTCTTAGGAGGGGGCAGTGTTGCGCGCCACTATTAATGTCTTGTACATGGCAACACTAGTTACACTAGCGCCCCCTAGTGTCGAGTAAATGAAAGTATTGCGCGCCACTATTAATGTCTTGTACATGGCAACACTAGTTATACTAGCGCCCTCTAGTGTCGAGTAGCAGAACTAGGAGAGTCGAGATCCTTCCAGAAATTTCGGGACCGATATGTACTCGAACATTCTAGATGTCGCTACAGTAGAAGATTCTGGAAACTATCTGAGGCCCTATATAAGGCCGGTATAGACCACGACCGAGGCAGTATTGAATTGGCGATACAAGAGAATACTTCGAAGCGAAATAACGGCGAACTGTGTTTTATTATTAGTGTGATTTTAGATTGTAATTAGTGTTGTGTAATTAAAGTGTCAATTTTGGTAATTCAATCGGCAGTTTTTAATTGTCTCGAACCCCAAGCTCGTAACAATATCGTTTTTATAACATCATATAGTGTAATGCACATTAGAAGAAATGACAATGACATTTTTGTTCTATTCATAACTAACAAAACGAGCGCAAACTCGGGATACCTAGTTCTCCTCGTCGAGGAGTTCCAGTAGCAGTCATGAAAGTACACCTTTAGGTTACTCTATCAAGTACAGAGATCTCATAATAACTAACAAAACGAGCCTAAACTTTGCACACCTAGTACTACTCTTCGAAGAGTTCTAGTAGCATTAACAGAAGTACACATTCAGGTTACTCTATCAATATCGAAGCTAGGATACAATTCACACAAAGCACGGCCACGAACCACCTACATCCATTGACTTATTGCATGTATTACCACGTCGTCACTCCATCTATTGGGGGGACGTCCTACACTTCGCCTACCGGTATGTATAAGTATATTTATACATAAATCCTACGTACTTTTAGCGAAACAAAATATTGTAATAAAAATCTTTGATTATAAATATACCTTGGTCAAGTATGTATCAAATTAGTTTTTTGAAATATTTTTATATGTACAGCGATCAATATTTTTACAGCCTATTACCGCTGCTTTAAGCAAACCATACAGTAATCCACTCACGACGGCGGCCGAGCGCGGAATGAGTACGAGCAAACTTTATTTAGTAAAATAAATTATTACAAGGCCGCTCAAAACACCAAAAATATCGAGATTACTAAGCCCAAAAAATTATTATAACTAAAAAAAAACAAAATTAAACTGCAATTTACATGCCATGGCTTCCCACATGATAGATGAAGAGATTAACTAGTACTTGGAGCAAAATGGTCTAAGCTTAGAGAATATAATTTAAAATTAAAAGTATTAATAAGAATAACTAAAAAACAAATAGAAAAATAGATTGAGTTAAACAATTGATATTTTCCAAAGTTATCGTGTTTGCCCCTCCATGCGGACTTGATAAATCTACACCACAAGCCACTACGCGCTTTGCGCTTAAGGCATGTAATTAGTGTTTCCTTAATTAGATAACTACGGCGAATAATAATTAAACTAAATTTAACTGTATTTTTAGTATAATATATAGTTTAATATTTTCTGTGGCACTTTCTACCCTTGTTCGTATTAAGGCGGAACGGAATTCACAAGCGTATAAGCTAATAATTGAAAGCTTAAAAATTTTTTTTTTAATTAAAATTATTATTGCTATTACAAACTATTAAAGTAACTAATATTTTTAACCACACCTGGTAATTATAAAATGCTTGTGTTAGGAGTGGTTCACGACAGTAGTCGGATGGTGAGTTCAAACCCATAACCTTTAATTTCGCAATCGGCACCTTGCCATTCGGCTACTGTCGCTCCAAGTACATTTTGTTCTCTGGGTTAACTTGAAAGTGACTCAACACGCGATGCTTTGCGACACCTGCAGTGTTCCTACGTAAAAGTCCACTGTTGTACGTGAGCCTTTACCATTATAGCGAAGGTTAGTCTTTATCGTCACGCTGGGCTGGTGGATTGGCGATACACAGACTACCAGACGTGAGCACCTTGGTAATTTTGCTCGTTGCCTGTCTTTATATTTTAGGTGTGACGTAAACGAAATGATTATTCCCATATCTATAGCTGTATTATGCTTAAGAGCTAGTACAGTTACAGGCTGGGAATGATTTCATTCTACTCCTCAGTTGTGATGGTGCCTCTGTAACTTTCTTTATTACGTTGGGTAGAGATATAAGTATAAGTTTCGCAGTTACTGATAAGTGAAAACACGTACTGTTTGGTGGATAATTAGCTCTTTCATTTGTCACTTTTAAATAATATCATAAAGAAAACTTAAATATTTTCTGTCATGAAACAGAACCGAAACACTGTATATACATACATCAAAGCGAAATAAATGAATTCCTCTAAGCTCTGTAAAGGTAAAATAATAATTTTAAAATAAATTTTCGCTAAAGTAGAAATAAGATGTTACTTTCTAAGCAATTGTCGACTACAAATACTTAATAAATTGAAGAAGATCCACTGAAATCTGCTTTATAAGACGACAACGATCCTTGCCGAGTAATAAATTTTGGGCGCCTTCTGAAACAGTGAAAATACGGTGTCTGTAAATATTTAACTTTTTGAATACGCAAAATTTGAATGAAACCGATGTCATGCTTATTTCATTAAATATTTTAATGATTTAAAAAATGCCAAATTGCAAAAAGGTGAAAGTAAAGTAAAGCGCCTTACCTCATCATCATCATTACATCCCTTCACTAGTCCTCTGTTGAACATAGGCCTACCACAAGGAATGCCACAAAGCATGGTCCTGATCCACCTGCATCCATAGACTTGCTGCATGTCTTACCAGGTCGTCACTCCATCTAGTGTAGGTCGCCCTACACTTTACCTACCGGTACGAGGCTGCCACTCAAAAACCTATTTTAAACCTATTTACTTGGCGTTACATTTCAATTTATTAATCACATGATCCTAAGAAAATTGCAGCATTTTATTGCGATCAGCTATGGAAGGAATCAGTGATATTTTGCGAGGTTATGTGGTGGGCAACGCTATGAACATCCATTCATCCATTTAGCCATTACAACCTATAAAAGTCCACTGGTAAACATGGGCCTTCCCCATAGAATGCCTCATAGGGAGGATTTTGTTATAGTTGCTATGCTTGGCAGGCAGGTTGGCAATTGCAGTTTTTATAATTTGAGTAGTTATAAGGAAGACGCTTCTGCTCACCTCCTTGCTTGTTTTCCTTTATATACTTTTTACTGAATTATACAGAATTTGATAGCAGTGTTGGATCACGCTGAAAACGAAATAAATTTTCGTTTAGTAATTTTGTAATTACTTGGTAGGCCACCTAATTATACAAAGTGAAACCTTTACTATACAAAGTGAAAATGGAAAGAATTACAGCATCCAAGACGCTAATAAGGAAATCTAGTTACCTGTAGAAATAAATGGTTAATAATATATTAAATTTAAGAATTACAGAAAAATTAAAAAAACCTAGGTATAACAGCAGGTAAGCTAATGTAGTTACTAAAAAGGTCTATATCAAACTGATATCAACTACTTAAAATAGTTTACAAATTGTATCAAAACACTGCCACTACACTGCGGAGTGTTGTAGCAGGTATAAGAAATTCCACAACCCCATATGATCCCGTGGGTGTGGCAAAAGGCGACAGAGGTAATGTAACAGGAGATGGGCAGCAACATTTCCATACAGGATTGATAATAACTCCTAGGAATGAGGTGATCGTTACCATGCTGTTAATAAATGTATATTTTATATTTAAATTTATGTTAGAAAAAGTCCCGTTGGGTACTTTGCCGGTTTTAACAGGGGCTTTTTTTTCCAAACAAGTTGTAGTGTTTAAATGACTTTCCATAAGTGTACTTTACATGAAGAATAGAATAGAATTTGAGAGTTTGTCTTCAGACCAATTCCGGGTTATGATCGCGGGATTTATTACTAGGCGTACGGGACCCCTGCCTCGACCGCTCGTTACCCCAGAGACCACGTTTCTGGTAAAGGAACACCATCATCAAGAGGAAGATCGCGACGATTGCCTTGGCTGTGTCGTTTCTGAGCAAGATTTTCCAATTCCGATCCCGCTTAGCAGTCTCCTCCTGTACCATACGAAAGTACATGGGCGACGACGATCACTTACCATAACACGACACAAATGCTCGTTTGCTGTTCTTTTATATAAAAAAGGCTCAGTATCAGTTTTTTTATTTATAGAATAGGAGTGACAAACAAGCACACAGTCCACCTGAGTGGAAACTGTGACTCACAGAAATCCATATCTATCCTCCATTAAAAATGAAAATGTAGATGCGCTGTCAATTCAAATAATTAAGATTCAATGCCTCGTTTCCAATGAAAAGGGTTTTCTACACTAATAATACGAAACACAACAGCATTAAGCTGTTATTTCACGCTGATATTCTGTGAGAGCGTGTTCCTTCCCCGGTCGAGCCATTCGTGCTGAATGCATCATTCATCATGCTTGGAAGAAATTTTGTAGCGAGATTGATGGGCTGATGGGAATTAATATTTCATGCATCTGAGGATATGAAAAAAGACCTACTTCGCTATCTTACGCCAGATTCTGCAATGTGTTGTCCACCTCAATTTGCATCGTATAATGAGCTACTACAAGTACCGTTCACAATGCAAGAATTGGATCATAGCTTAAAAAAGAAGAACAGTGCTCCGGGTAATGATGGAGTTACTTACTCCATGGTTTTTGATTTACCTCCAGCTGGTAAAAATATCTCTTAGACTTATATAATGCTATATTTAGGTCCAACACGATACCGAAGCAGTGGCGTACAATTTTAGTAGTCCCAATTCCTAAGGCAGGTGCTGAACTCATTTGGGATATGGATACATTTATCCCCTTATGACAAAAAGCTACATGCTAGCACCAGAAACATTGCACTTGAAAAGCGTTATAAATATGTTTGGATCCGTAATGGTCGTATTTTTGTGCGAAAAGAGGATCATACCCCTGCGAAACAAATAAAATGTCAGGACTCTCTGAAAAACTTGTAATTACATAATCTGATATGCCATATTACTAAGACCGTAACTATCTAAATAAAGTTCAATATATACTATAAAATTTTGGAGGTCTCAAAACTAAAACAGACATCATTAAGCTGTCATCACTGGTTGCCAATTATGATATAATAGTGGGAACTGAAACATGGCTTGACGACACAACATTGGACGGTGAACTATTCGGCGCAAACTTCAATGTTTATAGACGCGATCGTAAATCTACCCATCTCGCTGGCAAGCGAAGCGGAGGTGTCCTGCAGCAGTATCAAGGAAACTGTGCATCGAGACCTACCATCTACTTTGAGAGCTGTTATGGAGACTTGTGGGTTTCGCTGAGAGTGAAAATTAATAGTAAACTCGTAGACTGCTTTATTTGTGTAGTATACTTACCCCCTCCGGTAACTAATAGTTCATGGAAAGGTTTTCTTAACAACCGCAATATTGTAATGCAATCATGTAGTAACGACATAATAATATTGGGCACGACATAATAATATTGACTTAATAAGATTATAGGATTTGAACAAAGAGCAAAATTTAATACTGATGGAAGAAGTTTCCAGGAGATAGATATTAAAGTCTCCTATTAAAGTCTCACACTACAAGAGATTTATTCTGTTTATTAAGCTTAACTAAAACTTCTTCCATAACTTTTTCAAAGGTATCATAACTTGAACATGGAACATGGTCTATAAACACTGACAACAATAAGGTGCTCAAGCTCAACACATGAACAAGCGACTGCCGAAAAACAACTACTCGTACAAAATAGCTGAAATTTTGGTGCGTAACTGTCAAAAGATGCACAACTACATTCACTAGCTTTTATTGACGAGTGCTGCCGTCTTCACGTTGAGGTCGGAAAATTTTCATACCACCTTAATATAACACAGCTTCATTAAACTTTAATATTGTTATGAGATAGTACTCGCGATTATGCTCGTCATTGTGCATTTACCTGTTGAAACAGACCGATAAGTAAACAAGCGGATGCAAGTTGGCAAACTCTTATCAAGTGGCATCGAGATCTATTGACACAGTTCACTCGTTCATTCATAGCTGACAAACGCTCGTTCAACAACTGTTGCAGTGATGTAATTAATTAGTAATTTATACCCACGAAATCTTTTTAAAGCCACGAATGTTTTTATTCAAGTTTGTAAAGTAAACAGTAAGGACTCATTACTTTCACGTACACCCTATGATAGTGCCATGACAAAGGATATAAACTTAAAAAGCAGTGTAAATATTAAAAAAAATAAAGTTATTATGTATTGTGATGATATAGGCAAAAATTTGGGCATGATGTTAAATAACTGTTTAAAAGGACATACGATCACTAATTATTGCATGTCAGGAGCAACCCTTAGTCATATAATGAATAAAGTTTTAGCTAGTAAATTTTGCCCTAATAGCACATTAATAATTCTTGTTGGGAGAAGAGGCAATGTAAACAAAAATCAATTATTAAAATATATTGATATTCTAAATACTTTAAATGTACATAAAATTATCTTGTTTACATTGCCTTACATAGAGGGTTGGCCGCAGGAAAATAAAATAAGATATGATTTAAATTTATTAATGAATAACTTTTCATGTAATAATAATTTAAACTTGACATTTAATTGTTACAATTATAATGATAGAATTAATTTAATAGATATAAATAATTTAATTAAGAAATTTTTGACTAGAGATAGGTATTACCTATATATATCAAAATATAATTTAAGACAGATAGCAAATGTGCTATCTTATTATTTATATATTAACTCAGCCAAGGTTTTGGCTACACACATCTGCTCCTTTTGAGCAGTATAATGACTTAATATGTAATTTGGAATCAGTTCCAAGTAATTTAAATTAGAAAATGAGACAATAGAAGTAATCTCTAGCAGTTGTAATAATTTAAATAATTTAGAATGTAGCTTACAAATCTTTAATTGTATGACTCCACAGAGTAATAATGAAAATTGTTTACACCTGGTGCATCAAAATATACAAGGCATGATAGGCAAAGAGATAGAAATTGAGTTGTTCTTAAATAGCAACAATATTCATATTTTATGTATTGCTGAACATTGGTTAAAAGCTTATAACTTAATGTTTAACTTCAGTAATCACCAGGTGGTCAGTACTTTCAATATATAAACGGTTTTAAGAGGTGGCTCCTTAATATTAGCTAATAAATTATTGTCATGTAAAGAACGTAAAGATATTGTGAGCCTCTCTGTTGAGCGAACTGTAGAAATGGCATGTGTTGAGTTTGAGCACCTCATTGTTGTGAGCATCTACAGACTACCATGTTCTATATACGATACTTTTGAAAAAATTATGGAGGAAGTTTTTGTTAAGCTTAATAAACAGAATAAATCTGTTGTAATATGTGAAGACTTTAATATCAATCTCCTAGAAGCTTCCTCAATCAATATTAAATTTAGATCATTGTTTAAATCATATGGTCTTTTAATTTATTTTTAGAGCCAACGCGTATTGCTCAATCTAGTGCAACATGTATAGATAACATACAAATGTTAAGTCGTTGCATAAATTTATAATTCAAAGATTAAGTTCTGATCACTGTGGACAGGTAGTTTCGTTACCTTATGTTCACAAAAAGCAAGAAGATGTGAAAGTTGTGTTTGTTCCAGTAAATGCACGTCGCTTTGAGAAATTTAGAAGTAACATAGTGAAAAAACTTCCATCGCTTTCATACCAAAATGATCCAAATTTTTTGTATGGAACATTATTTAAGCTTATTTGCAATGAATTTAATAATACTTTTACTTCTAAAACATTCTCCTTGAACAGTCGAAAGTCATTTAATGAATGGGCGACAGTAGGAGTCCATAAGAGCAGACATAGGTTATATGATCTTTACCATGAAAGGTCATATAATCATAGCGTCGAATTTAGGGAATATGTAAAAAAATATTCAAAAATATTTAAAAGAGTGTGCTCCACAGCCAAGTCTTTGCATTTGAGCAACAAAATTAAGACGGCTTCTAATAAAATTAAAATGACATGGAGTATAATTAATAGCGAAACTGGTAAGATCAACTCTCACAATTCAAACTACCAGTTAAGTGTTAGTAACAAATTAACCGAATCAGATCAAGACGTTGCAATGGTTTTTGAGAAATATTTTACTGATATTCCGATATTAACCACTAAGTCACTGAATTCTTCTTCTGCCGTCGCCGAATCATTACTTGTAATGTAAACAAAATGTAAATGCATGTACAAAGAATTTTACATTTCATAAAGTGTCATCAAAAGATATTGTAAAATATTTTAAAACTATTGATTTTAAGAAAACTGCGTATCTGTGGGGGATTTCCGTTAAAGTTATTGCGTCTATAATAGATACAATCGCGCCTCATTTAGCTATTATTTTTAATACTAGTATCGAATCTGGTGTGTTTCCTGATTTAATGAAGCATAGTAAAGTAATACCTTTATTTAAATCTGGTAGTACATTAGACCCCGCCAAGTTTAGACCTATTTCTGTACTACCAACACTTAGTAAGATTTTTGAAAAAAATGTTCTTGATCAAATGTTAAATTTTTTTAATATAAATAATTTACTTTATAAAAATCAATTTGGTTTCACAAGGGGTCACTCGACAACTGATGCCGGTGTTGAGCTGATTAAATATATCTTTAATGCATGGGAGAATTCACAGGATGCTTTGGGTATATTTTGTGACCTATCTAAGGCCTTTGATTGTGTTCACCATGAAACATTAATCAGGAAACTTCAACACTACGGTGTAAGAAGTGATGCTCTTAAATTAATTATTTCATATTTAAGTAAGAGAACGCAAAAAGTTGTCATTAACGGTATGAGTTCTTCCGGGTCGATGGTACAAATGGGCGTGCCTCAAGGCTCAATTCTCGGCCCCTTTCTGTTTCTTGTATACATTAATGACTTACCTTACATAGTAGGGGATAACCATGATATAGTATTATTTGCAGATGACACTTCTTTAATTTTCAAATTAAGTCGACAATTACTAAAATATGACGAAGTAAATAACGCTATATCTAAATTAGTAATTTGGTTCAATGTTAATGATTTGCATTTAAATGGCACTAAAACGAAATGTATGAAATTTATGACTCTAAATGTCAAACAATTAAATACTAATGTAATTTTAAATGGGGAGAAACTGAGTCTTGTGTATATCAAAACTAGCAAGCAGACTTAGTTCTGCAGCATATGCCGTAAAAAAAGATTAGAAGTCTAACTAGTGTTGAAACAGCTAGACTATTTTACTTTAGCTATTTCCATAGCATAATGTCGTATGGCATTTTACTATGGGGACACGCAGCTGACACTGAAATTATATTTGTTTTACAGAAGAGGGCCATAAGAGCAATTTATGATTTAAAGCCTAAAGAGTCGCTGCGACAAAAATTTTATGTAATTAATATATATCTTTGGCCTCTCAATACATTTATGAAAATCTAATGTACGTACACAAAAATAAAAGTAGTTTCACAAAAATAAGTGATATCCATTCTGTAAATACTAGGAACCGACACAAGCTAGTAGTATCAGTTACTCGACTCCATCGAGTCAGTAATTCATTCTTGGGGCGATGTATACGCTTTTACAACAAAATTCCAGAAAATATACAAAATTTGACCTGCTCAAAGTTCAAAAACTTTATTAAACTAACTTTGTATAAAGAGGGTTATTATAATATTAATGAATTTATAGATGATAATAACCCCTGGAAATGAGGTGATCGCTACCAAGCTATTTCTAATTTATTGTGTTGTTAATTTGTGTAACATACATGATTGTAAGCTGTTATTTAAAAAAAAAGTCCCGCTGGATTTCTTGCTGGTTCTTCCCAGGACAGAGGTTTTTTTTCTAACCAGTGGTAATCATACAAAAGAGTGACTTTCAATAAGTATTATTTATAATCTATATTGAATAAAAAAAAAATTCTGTTTCTGTTTCTGTTTCTGTAAAAGATAGCAATATCAATGCTTTTCTTATATGTAATTGACAAACGAGCACGCAGTCTACCTGATGGTGAGTGAGTGTATATAGGTCCAATATTTCAGACGCAATTCATTGTAAGATTAAAAAAAAACTAATTTAATTTAACCAACATCCTCGTAAGATATGAGTATTTCATCAATCCTCAATTGAACGGGCGGACTCGATTCTTCTTGGCATTTCTTGCTGATAATTGGAACAAAGAGGTTAGGTCAATGAATTCTACTTAACACTAGCTACGCACCCTGACATCGCCTGGTTAGGATATATTAATGTGGTATTTTTTAGATTTAAGATGTTCTTAAATATAAAAAATGCCACATTACGTATATATATATATATATATATATATACAGGGTATTTTTGGAACGCTCCCGAAAACTAAGACAGGCGACAGCACCAAGTATACCTTTGATCATGGGTTACAAATAAAGTCGATCCTGATGAAAAAAAAATCATCTTTTAACAACGTTTTATTAGCTTTACTCACGCGCCATCATGTTAGTACAGCTAAATGAAACGATAATTTCATAAAAAATATCATGAAAATACTGAAACATAAAACCAGCAGTGGAAACTGAATTGATATCACCTGACTAATGGAGGTTAATGTACGCGCGAACGGTGAAAAACAAACGCTGGCCTTGAACTTGGGCACTGAGCGATTTATCACATATTGGTACGAAAGGCGCGCGACGGGGGAACAATCCGCCAGTATTAGTGTGCCTGCATGCTATTGGTTCCCGCGCTTTGTTCGCTCCAAAAATACAGTCGCATACACAGCTTACTTTGCGACTCGCGACGATGTTTTAAAAAGGAAGGAAAGAAAAATTATTTATATCTATTGTTTTATGACTAAACTAGTGATCGAAAAGGTAAATATGATAGGAGAAGGTGAATGGGGAAAATTGTGCAGTAAAGTTAAAAGTGTGGAGGAAGAATACCGAAAAAATTACCATGTAATCGACCTGATGACGGAAGCTCAAGCGAAGATGAAAGTGATGATCAAGTAGCATCCAGTAATACCAACACACCATTAACATCTGGCTTCCATGTGACCCAAGACGTCATAATGGACGGCGTGTTACTTACCCTTAGCTAAAGTTTTCTTGTTACAAACTACTTTATATTTTACGATAGAAATAACAAATAATGCTCATGTAAACATTTTTAATTCCCACCTCTTCCAAAGTTCTAAGTAGCTAGTAAAACACCTATTATGATTCTACATTAAAACAATTAATTACTATAATATTATAAAACAATAGCCCAATACCATGTAGTCCTTTAGAACGCGATTGTACCCACACCCCCTCCGCTATCGACCTGTATCTAGCTCGGTACGAAACACGCGGTCGTAAAAAAAAAGGGCGCATCTAACAATTTATGAATAAATGAGTTAAATATACCATTCGATTCATGATAAGAAGGCGCATCTACTAAATTTTTTTAATATTCACAAATATCAATATTTTAGAAATTATCGTAAGAATTTTAGACGTAACTGTTGATCACAGATGACTTTTTTTTAGTAGAAAAGACTTATACAAATTCAACATAAAAGAAAAGACTTATTTAACCAGTTGCTACGTCATCTTTAACAATATTTGCATCGATTACTTAAATTTCAATTATTCTTGGTCTTGTCTTATTATTCTATATCTTATTATTAAGAGCTTATATGTTATTGTTAAGAGCTGGTGTTTCACATGTGGTCCCATATAAATTTGATCGAGGTCAGACCAATAGTTTTTGAGTTATCCTTAATTATTTATATTAAAGTCGGTTGTACAAAATTTTTAATTTTTAATTATTATCGTAGTAAGTCTTGTATGATATCCCCTTTAAAATCATTACTTTTTAAAATTATTATTTTTTGTGTCTCACTACCAATGCTTTTCTAATATTTATTAATAAAAAAAAAGTAGTAAATTACTATTAGCGTCCTTTCAACTTCAAATGACCTTTCCAAAATATGTAAAATTGTTAAATGAATGGCAGTTTTTTTTTAATTTATTAGGTTGGAAAGACGCAAATAGTTATATGCGTCTTTCCTTCGATGTTTTTGTGTTGCCAGGTGTATTTTTTAAGCTAAGATGAAAAGGAAAATTCGTTTTATTTAAATAAATAAACAAATTTAAAAAAAAATAAGTTCGTCCTTGAAATCTTCATGTCTCTACGTATATATTTCAATATAGATACCTTTTAATATACTTTAGACACGGGGTCTGAAAGAAAAATTCATCAATTTATTTTTTATTTCCATTTTACGTTTTTGTTAGTTACTTCCTTTTTTATTATGACGGCAGAATGCCTAACCCTGTCGCCTCACGCTTGTGACGCAGTAATTTTCAGCCTTGACCGGGTTCGTTGGTTTTAGTTTTTGAGACAGTTTCGTGTTGATTTTGTACACGCGTGCGCGAGCGACAGTTCAATCGTTTTGTTTCATAAATTTACTTGTGATTACGTGTTGATATTAAAGTTTTTGTTACGTTTTTGGATTCTTTTTTGTTTTAATAATGCCTAACGCGTACGTTTATAGTGGTTATTATACTGCCGTTGGTTATTATATCAGCAACAACGTGTGCCTGGTTCCATTGAGCACATTATCTGGACGGATGAGTCGACATTTACCAGAAACGGCCTGTGGAACCGAAGAAATACACACGTGTATTCAGAGGTTAACCCGCACGCTGTTCAACAAACCGGGCACCAAACCCGATAGTCGGTTAACGTATGGACAGGTTTATTTAAGGATCGCATACTGGGACCAGTGTTTCTGCCAGAGCGACTGAACGGACAGCGATACCTAAACTTTATAAATGAACAGTTGGTTGACATTTTAAACGACCTATCGTTGGCTGAATATCGCCGCACATAGTTCCAACATGATGGTGCCCCTCCACATTTTGTGAGGTTCGTCCGTGAGCGCCTTAAAAAATAAAAAAAAATTAAAAGAAATCGAGATAAATGTATTGCGAACCATGGAATTCCGAGCTTCCAAAATTCATCACATATTCTTTCAAGAAACGGCAACTGTATGACATTTAAAAACATTGAAAAAAAATGGAAACTATGTGTAGAGACACACCACAAGATATTTCGAAGCGAAGGAGGCAACTGCGCAAAATCGACGAAAGCCGTCCATTTACAGCGCCAAAGCACCATTTGTTCGGCGGCCGCTTGAATTGCTCTGCCGTAAGATCAGCCGATAAGTAACCGACTGTAGCGGTGTAGGCTCAATCGAACCAGTGCTCGGCCGTACCTGACCATGTTCGATTAGCCATCACAACGTCTTCCTTATTGATCATTGTTGTAGAGACTTCTACAAATCCCTTGACGTCAAACCCCAATCTTGTCAACGACACAATATTCGGAGCAAACTGCAATACTGATCAACACATTAGAACACAAAAATGTCACTCATTATTTTCAATTCAAATTTGTATTTAACATAAAAACAGAATCATCAATGCAGAATGCATTATAGTCTTTCACAAATGTAATAATCCTCATAGAATTCGAAGATTGTATGTGGGCAAAAATGGGGACTTTATCCCACTTCTGATGTTGGAAATTATAGTGGGTATAGTACATAAACTGATTTTGTAGTTAGGAATAATAATTAATTCGTGTAAACGAATTAATTATCCAACGAGTCGAGGATAAACTAGTAACGGAATACGACAAGCGCACTGCTCCACGTCAGAGCCAAGACTGTCCTAACGGTGGCAGCTCCGTCCGTTTTATACAAGCTAAACGGTCGGTCTAGCTAGACAGAATTCTTGTAAACGACACGTGTACCGCACACCTGCGGCATTGCACCTGCGTTGCCGCCCGTCCTGCTTTTATAAAACGGACTGAGCGGCCGCCGTTAAGACAGTCTTGGCTCTGACGTGGAACGGTACCCTTGTCGTATTCCGTTACTAGTTTATCCTCTACTCGTTGGATAATTAATTCGTGTAAACGAATTAATTATTATTCCTAACTACAAAATTAGTCTCTGTACTATACACACTATACTTCCTACATCAGAAGTGGGATAAAGTCCCCATTTTTGCCCACATACAATCTTCGAATAGTATGAGGATTATTACATTTGAGAAAGACTATAATGTATTCCGCATTGACGAATCTGTTTTCATGTTAAGTACCGTTATGAAATTTGCTGTCCTACTTACGATATTGTCGTATCGTTAAAGTGTAGAGAAAAGATAAAATGAAATTATTTAAGCCAAAATATAAGTCTTTTTTTTTCGATTATTATTAAAAGTACCCGCAAGTATTTTCATTTTTTCTTGACGTACCTAAATATGTTAACAAATGGCGAAAGAAATGTTGGAGGCTTTCTAGTAGTTATAGTTTGCATTCAATGAAAACTTAACTTGTTCAAGTTTTGCTGTGATGTGATAGTTCACGCGAAACATGATTATTATTTGCTATACTTTGAAGTTCAAAACGTTAAGGATGTACTAAAATAAAGGATTCACTTTAACATGCTACGAATTAAAAATAATAAGTGACATTTTTGTGTTCTAATCTGTTGACCAGTGTTGCAGTTTGCTCCAAATATTATGTGGTCGACAAGATTGGGGTTTGATGTTGCGAAGGATTTAAAAGTCTCTACAACAATGATCAATGAAGAAGATGCTGTGACGGCTAATCGAACAAGGTTAGGTACGGCCGAGCGCTGGTATGATTGAGCCTACACTGCTACAGTCGGTAACTTATCGGCTGATCTTACGACAAGGCAATTCAAGCGGCCGCCGAACAAATGGTGCTTTGGCGCTTTAAATGGAACTCTGAGGCTTGTACGGCTTTCGTAGATTTTGCGCAGTTGCCTCCTTCCCTTCGAAATATGTTGTAGTATTTGTCTCTACACATAGTTTCCGTTTTTTGCAATGTTTTCAAATGGAATGTTCAATCAAAAAAAATCAGTTGCCGTTTCTGAAGAGAATCTCGAAATTCCATGGTTCGCAATACATTTATCTCCATTTCTCCTAATTTTTAATTTTGCAAAGCAGTGCTAAGATTCGCTAGCGCCGGTACGGCGCGACGGCTCGCTAGCGCGAATATGGCACGAACGCAGCAGAACGGAAAGTTGGAGTGCGTTTACTTGGAGGTAGCCATATCGGCGCATCCATGATTTAAATGAAGTCTCGGATGGTCGACCGTTGTAATATTTAACAAGAGTTAATATCTGTTAGCAGGTGGTGATAACTGATAGACCGTATGCTGTTCACTGTCAACTGCAAGAGGACGTGCGACAGTCAGAGGTAGCCGTGTCTGTGCATCTAGAAAATACGAAAGACATTGCAACACTCTAGCGAAGTAATTATTCTAGTGCAGGAAAGGAACAAGAAGTGGCATGGAGGCTGGTCTGTGCTGCACTGGGATATGTGTCGAGTTGCTGTTGGTTTACATACATAGGTGTTATCGTGTCACTACGTCCCTCACGATACACTTTTGTGTGATTGTGACGGGGACATGTTTGCGGTATGGTTGGTCTGTAACTGTTCTATACTGAATTGAAAAAAAAGAGAGTAAGAAAAAAAATGTGGTTCTTAGTATCATTGCAGGGCGTTTGCCGGTCCAATGATAAAGCTACAGGGAATAGTGATTCCGGACTAGCATAAATAGTACTGAAAAAAAAGAGATTAAGAAAAAAGAATAGTTCTTACAATCATTGCAGGGCTTTGTGCCGGTCCAGTGATATAGCTATAGGGAATAGTGATTCCGGACTAGCGAAAACAGTACTTGAAAAAAAAAAAGAAAAAATAGAAAAAGCTACAGACTAATCATTCCGATCTAGCATAAAGGTGATAAAAGTTTTGTAGGGCTTACTGCCGGAACAAAACTGATTATCACCCGAGTCTGAAGGGTCAGTATAGACCGGACCAGACGCTGTTTTGTCAGGATAATCGAACGATGTTTTACAGATTACAGTTGTTACAGATAACTAAAATTGTGATGGAGCGCGTGCGAGGACGCACGCATGTCAGTATAGCCGTGCCGGCACCTGCACCGTTGTAGATGCGGTGGCGTCGGTCTAGCTAGACAGAATTCTTGTAAACGACACGTGTACCGCACACCTGCGGCATTGCACCTGCGTTGCCGCCCGTCCTGCTTGTACAAAACACAGTCTTGGCTCTGATGTGGAACGGTACGCTTGTCGTATTCCGTTACTAGTTTATCCTCGACTCGTTGTATAATTAATTCGTGTAAACGAATTAATTATTATTCCTAACTACAAAATTAGTCTCTGTACTATACACACTATACTTCCTACATATATATATATATATATATATATATATATATATATATATATATATACGTAATGTGACATTTTTTAGATTTAAAACATCTTAAATCTAAAAAATGCCCCATTAATATATCCTAACTAGGCGATGTCAGGGTGCGTAGCTAGTGTTAAGTAGAATTCATTGACCTATCTCTTTGTTCCAATTATCGGCAAGAAAATGCCAAGAAGAATCGAGTCCGCCCGGTTAATTGAGGATTGATGAAATACTCACATCTTACGAGGATGTTGGTTAAATTAAATTCGTTTTTTTTTTAATCTTACAATTAATTGCGTCTGAAATATTGGACCTATATACACTCACTCACCATCAGGTGGACTGCGTGCTCGTTTGTGAATATTCTATAAGAAAAGCATTGATATTGCTATTTTTTACAAACTTGAATAAAAACATTCGTGGCTTTAAAAAGCTTTCGTGGGTATAAATTACTAATTAATTACATCACTGCAACAGTTGATGAACGAGCGTTTGTCAGCTATGAATGAACGAGTGAACTGTGTCAATAGATCTCGATGCCACTTAATAAGAGTTTGCCAACTTGCATCCGCTTGTTTACTTATCGGTCTGTTTCAACAGGTAAGTGCACAATGACGAGCATAATCGCGAGTACTATCGCATAACAATATTAAAGTTTAATGAAGCTGTATTATATTAGGGTGGTCTGAAAAGTTTCCGACCTCAACGTGAAGATGGCAGCACTCGTCAATAAAAGCTGGTGAATGTAGATGTGCATCTTTTGACAGTTACGCACTAAAATTTCAGTCATTTTATTCGCGTATTTGTTATTTTACAGTCGTTTGAGTGAGAAAAAATTTAGTATCGAGCTGTCATATAATTATTGTAATTTAAAGGCAATACGCCTACGCAAATCAAAAATGAGTTGGATTCTGTTTATGGAGACTTTGCAGCATAATTTACCTGAGTGAAATTTTGGGTAGCTGAATTTAAACTTGGCCGTAAGAGCTTGGGAGACGATGAACGTTCGGGACGTCCAAAAAAAAATACTGCAACTACTGCCGATAACATCTCTAAAGTTCACCAAATGGTGCTAGACAAATGCCGAATTAAAGTGAGAGAGATAGAAGAGGCTATTAAAATGTCGAAAAATTGATTTTTTTTGTATTGAAAAATTATTTGTCACACATTAAATCAAGATTTAGGCATGATAAAGCTGTCAGCTCCTTGGGCGCCGCGTTTGTTCACGTAAGACCGAAAACGTGTTTGAATTAAAATTTCCAACGCTCTGTTGGCGCAGTTTAGGCGAAATAAATCCAAGTTTTGTTGCCGATTTATAACTGTAGATGAAACTAAGATACACCATTATACGACCGAAACAAAAATACAATCAAAACAGGGGACTGTAAAGGGGGAACCGGCTCCGAAAAGAGCAAGCAAGAACTGTTTTTTTCGGCTTGGAAAGCAATGGCAACTGTTTTTTGGTTTAGTCATAGAGTTATTTCAATCGATTGTCTTCAAAAAGGAAAAACCAATACATGAGTATTCTACGCATCATTACTTGACAAACCTAAGGCAGAAATAGCGGAAAACGGCTACATATGCAGAAAAAGAAAATCCTGTTTCACCATGACAACGCGCCGTCTCACACCTCAGTGGTTGCCAAGGCGAAAATCCACGTATTACGGTTTGAACTGCTTGACCGTCCGCCTATCTCACCAGATTACGTGACTCATTTTTGTTCGCTCATCTAAAAGTTTCGCTCGGAGGACAGAGATTTTCGTCAAATGAGGAGGCAACCACCTTCGTGAATAATCATTTTGCAGAGAAAAACGCCGAATACTATTTGGATGGATTAGAGAGTTGAAGCATCCCTGGGAGAAGTGTTTAGACTTACAAGGAGACTATGTAGAAAAATAGAAATACATTTTATGAAAAAAATTTCATGTATTTTTCATTAGGTCAGAAACTTTTCAGACCACCCACGTAATGACGAGAAATCATTATTTAATTACAAAATACACCATATTTCGGTAGCTCAATGATAAACCCAGGTTTTAAGAACGGATAATTGACGGGGAAGTAAGTTTCTCGAGTGGCAACCTCGTGACGGCAAGTGAAGTGTAAAGCAGCCTTCACTAGATGGAGTGACGACCTGGTAAGATGTGCAGGAAGTCAATTTGGACTTGTGAAAAGCTGTAGTAATTGTGATGACGGTAACTCAAGGGGTTTTAATTTATTTAATGAAGAAATGCCTACAAATACCTGCCTCGCGGTGTAAAAGACGTGTTATTTCGAACGCAAATCAACTAAAATCTCATGGCATCTTCGAATCAAATAGGCAAAGCCACGAGAACTCTTTCGCATACATCCGTTGCATCAGCGGCTTCTTAGTAACCTTTCCTTGGGGAAGGACAACTCCTCTCCACATTTCTCCTCAAGGGCGAAACACTATCGTATAATAAACAATAGGTACGTAGTATGCCACACTGCATCTATATTTTGGTTGCAGCACGAATGTGTTGGCTTCCTAGGGATCGACCACGCTCTTACAGAATACCAGCGTAATATAGCAGGTTAATACACTTGTGTTTCGTATGGTGAGTGTAGAGAATAGGAGATAATTTTACTTAGAAACAAGACAATCTATCTTAGTATTCAAAGGTGACAACGCATCTGCATTTTGATCCTTAATCGAGGACAGATATAGATTTCTACGAGTCACGGCATCCACCTACCATCATGTGCTCATTTTTCTCCCCTATTCTATAAAAATATATTTATTATGTATTTAAGTAATGTTATTTAGGTCCTCACTGATAAGATAAAAAAATATATTAATCCAAGATTTTCACATTCAAGTGAAGCCTGGTCACTTTTATAGTATCTAATATAGTAAGTCTATTTATATATGGCATTGTGAGTCTGTCATATTCAAGTGAAACTTAAACTGACAGGCGTCCGTTCAATGTATGTTTATTAATACCGTGGGATCAGGTCGGCTCGGTAAGGGGCAAAATTGTTGTTTCAGCAACCACGATGCTTCGAACTTTTTTTCTAAACTTAATTAAATTTTAAAACCATTAGTTCGATCGTAAAATAGTAAATATTACACCAGTGAGGCAATATAAAACACAATCCATGTTCAAAAGACTTTTGATAAGGTGTAATGGAGTGGATTATATGACAAAGAAATTTACAGCTATGATACTGCAGATCCTGAACCTTAACAATTTTTTTAATTAAACCATACCATACCATATAGTAATATAATATCTGAAATATAGACTTAGCATCACAGAGTCATAGAGTACAAAAATGTAGCATAGTGTTAATTAACTAAATTAATCTAAATTAGTTTTGTTCAAAATAAAAAAGCTTATTTTTAATCTTAACTTTAATCAGTTTAAAAAAATCAGATTGCTTTTCGTTGCGCTTTGAATAGTTTAATTTAAAAACCTTGAAGTTCTACAGTGTACAGTTTTTTCTACCGGAAGAGAACGACTACCTTACTTGAACTTGCAAAAACACATGAGTGGGCAATTATAGCTAATATAGAATTTGCCTCGGTGGGGTTGACAATAATTAAAAAAGCTTTATTTCATCGAGATGAGGTTAATTATAATCTTTGGTGTGGGTTAAATTTGTCGAAAGCTTAGTTATAGTGAGTAACATAAATAAACTTACTTACAATGTAGTAGCGGAGTAAGAACATCCACTCTCCCGTATCATCCCGCTGGTGTCGTAAGAGGCGAGAGACAGGTAAAACAAGGGAATGGAGTGCAGAGAGTAGCATCTTTCTGATAACATCCGAATAAAAATACTGTGTTTACCAACTCGTTTGCAAGTGTGGCAGCTAGTGCAAAGAACCTCCCTTAGGTAATATATGAGGAAGGACATAATGCCGTGTTGGCAGTTAAGAATATCCACTACCCTATATCTTCCCGTGGATGTCGTAAAAGGCGACAAAGGGAAACAGGCAGGAGATGGGCAGCAGCGTCTTCCTGATAAAAATACAATAAAAAAACTGCGGTTGCCAACCCGCTCGCCAAGCGTGGCAACTATGGCAAATACCCCCCTATGTTGAGAGTAAAAAAGAAACGGCCCCCAGTCCCCGGCGGCCCCGCTATTCCTGGTTACGGTGGCGACCGTGGTAACGGGGGGGCAGGGGATGCTAAGAATCTCTGGTAGAGGATCGGTTGCCACCTACGACGACTCGACCTGGCAACATACAACGCACGCACCCTGAGGACTGACGAGAAGAGTGTGGAGCTGGAAGAAGAGATAGACAAGTTACGCTGGCATATTATAGAGACGATTCGACAAAAAATGAGATTGACTTCATTATGACGACCAGACGACAACTGTTCAGTGATGTCTCAGTGATCGCGAGGGTGAAAACCGGCAGTGATCACCGAATGGTTAGAGGCACACTGAACCTAAACGTTAAGTTGGAGAGGTCTCGTCTAATTAAGTCAACGCTCCGACCCCTCGTGCTCTAATCCAAAGTCCCGAAACCTTTCAGCTCGAGTTACAAAACTGTTTTCAGTGCCTAGAAGACTGCAATGAAGTGGACGATATGAATGACAAGCTCGTGGAAACCGTCCATGCGGTCGGTGCTTTTTCTGTTCTGCAAGACCCGCCGCAGAAGAACACAAAAACTCTCCGATCACACTCTTAATCTCATGGCTGTTAGACGGGAGATGAAGCTACATTCTTCAACAGATTTGACAGCATACAGGCAACTGAACAGACAGATCTCCAAATGCATGCGGCGGGACTTACGCAACTTCAATACAGTTCGTATTGAAGACGCGATTGAGCGGAACCAAGTCTCCAAAGTGTTTGCCAGAGATCTGTCTGCCAGAAAGAACCAACTGTCAAAGCTGAAGACAGAATTTGGCAGCATCGTTTCCGGGGCACCTGAGATTTTGAGTGAGATTGAGAGGTTCTATGGGCAGCTGTACACGTCATCGTTGGAGCCACACGCGAGTGTGAGTAACGATCCAAGAGCGAGTCTTATCCGACATTAGTCCGATGATATCCCGGACGTCAGTCTAAGCGAGATTAGAATGGCTCTCCAGCACCTTAAAAACGGCAAGACCCCAGGCGAGGATAGAATTACAGCGGAACTTCTGAAAGTGAGTGGAAAACCGATACTAGAAGTCCTTCAGAAGCTCTTTTATTCCGTCCTCCATGGTGGCATTACACTGGAGGCGTGGAGCATAAGTGCGGTGGTCTTGTTCTTCAAGAAAGGCGACAACGCTCTCTTGAAGAACTACAGACCGATTTCCCTTCTGAGCCGCGTCTACGTGATGTACGAATCGTCTCGCGCGCAGACTTGACGACTTTTAGTGTAATTATAATAGCTCTCCATATACTCTTCAGACCGGATCCCATCAATGCTTGACTGCTATTTGGCAGTGGAAATAAGTATAAGGGTAGTACCTAATTAGAGAGATACCTTGATAGAAAAGGAACCTATGTTCTAGTGTTCTACTACACAAAAACATTTGAAGTTAACCAAGTCCAGTTGTGTCCTATAATAGGAATTTTATTAACCATTATATTGTTTGGTTTTTATCTTTACTCAAGTTATTGTCTTTTAAGAGATGTTGCATAAAAATATGTTTTATTTTGATAAAATTTTACATATATTTGACCTAAATAAAGAAGTAAAAATATAGAATAATATAAACAAGATCTTAGATAGCCCAGGGCTTAGTCACTCGCTTTAAAATTCATAGTACGGGCCCATCGAGACCGACCCCCGTCTTTACCATTAAAATAGCCAAACTGAATTTTAAGTGCCGGCTTCTTCTTTTTTCCCTTTTAGTTAAAAAAGAAAAAAGAAAAAGGGAAAGGGGGTAAAGGGAAATATTGAGTAACCTAAAGATAAAATAGTGAGTAACCTATAATAATAAAAATAAACTTTACCCCCACAATAGGATTTTCTCCCGTAACGTTGTGGCGGATAATTTACATATATATCCAGACACAGAATAATTATTTTTAGGCCATATATTATACTTTTGTTCCATGCGGAATTCAAGCCTGCTGGATCAAAGGTGGAGCGCACAGTCCACCTGACGGTATGTGGATTCTGTGACACATAGACATCTCTCCTCTATTAAGAATCAAAATATTTGGCTTGATATCCTCGATATGGATTGAGTGCCTCGATACCAGAACAACGGTCTCCAGTCCTCTACCCTCACCATACGAAACGCAGCAGCATTTATGTCACGATGGTATTCGGTAGAGCCGAGCTATTCGCGTAGCAACCATTAACAATCACTCTACTACGTTAAAAAAATAACACCGGATTTTTGTCGTAGATTGGTTTTAGTTTTTAACTTTATATTTTTTTTATATAACTACACTAACGCATTTCTATTGCTTATAACTAACATGTTCGGCCATATTCAAAATAAATAAAAAGAACAAAATCATAACCCGGGCTACAATTTTGTGAACACTGCATATAAAATATTCTCACATTTGCCTTATGGCTACTACACTAGTTATGATGTAAATTTTAGATATTTTGTGTTTGAATATTTAGGTACAACGTGTAAAACTGACGACCTACTACTTTTTTGCCTGGGTGGTATATATAAATGTGGTGTTATTTAGCTTTAAAATAATCAATGACTATTTATTTTATGATTTTTTTTATATTTCCATAATAATCTTAAAATTTTCGGGATGAAATAAAGCCTAGCATTACTTTATATGTGTTGGTAAAGTTTCATCCCAATCGATACTAGAATCAGGCGTTCCTTTGCGAAAATCCATTATAGTAAGGATATTAAAAATTTATCGCAGATCGTAACTAATTAATTTTTAACATCTTCATAACAATTGGTTCAATCTTTTCGAAGATAAGCCCAAACAGACAAACATTTTATAAAGGGTTATTTATGTCTTAGTAGTACACAAATAAATCCTTGAGCTTAATAGAAACCAGTTCTTTCAATATTACAGACAGACACTTCAATTTTTTTTTATATAGAATAGGGGGCAAACGAGCATGCGGCTCACCTGATGGTAAGTGACTACCGCCGCCCATGAACAACCGCAACACCAGGGGATTTGCAGATGCGTTGCCGGCCTTTTAGAAAGGTGTAAGCTCTTTTCTTGAAGGTTCCTAAGTCGTATCGGTCCGGAAAATTCGCTGGTGGTAATTGATTCCACAAAGAAGTTGTGTGAGGGAGAAATTTCTTCAAAATCGCACAGTGGTGGACCGCCAATCATCCAGATGGTATGGATGGTAACGCGAGTTTTGTCGCCACGTGCGATGGTGAAAGTGAGCGGCTGGAATTAGTCCGAACAATTCCTTAGAGCACTCCCCGTGATAGATGGGATAAAATACGCAAAGAGATGCAACATCTCTTCGCAGTGCCAGTGTATCGAGCCGATCGGAAAGAACTTGGTCGTCGACGATTCGAACCGCTCTGCGCTGGATGCGGTCAAGTAGAAGGAGCTGGCACTGGGGTGCCCCGGCCCAGAGATGAGAACAGTATTCCATGTGGGGCTGAACTTGCGCTTTGTAAAGTTGCAAGCGATGTGCCGGCATGAAATACTGTCTCGCTCTGCTGAGCACGCCAAGCTTTTAAGAGGCCAATTTGGCCTTCCCTTCCAAGTGACCACGAAACTGCACGCTATTCGATATGTCGACGCCAAGGATTCCGATACTGGTTGAGGCAGCAAGGGGAGTGCCTTGAAACTGAGGAGATACGACAAAGGGGTTCTTTTTAGCTCTTTATAAGTATAGATTTGGTTAATCGAGTATAAATGTGTATGGACTATGAAGATTATTTGTTATTTATCCACTAAACTGTCCACGGTGACTACAGTCCCCAAAAACCATGATTGCCTCACCTGTCTAGGCACCAAACGACATATTTCTGTTTAAACGCGTACAGCGAAAAAGATAGCTGTTATTAATACAGTAAAACATTATAGATTGTGCTATATGAAATATGTCATATGTTAAAGTGAATAAAATTTATATCTGTATAATAGTAACAAAATATGAAGGGAAAAAAAGTTACGGTTCAAAAAGTTAAAGACCCTCCACGAGATAGAGTGACGACCTGGTAAGAGATAGGTGGCTCAGGATCCTGCTTTGTAGCATTCCTTGGGGGAGGCATATGTTCAGCAGTGGACTTATGAAAGGCTGTAATGATGATGATGAACTCTTTCAACTTACCTTTTAACTCTGTAAATTTTCAACTCCACAAAGCTTTACTTTTTAAATCGATCAATTGCATTTCTAGAGATCCAGTATCAACTACAAATAGTGCAGTGTGGATCGATTTTTAAATGTTTTTTTTTTATAATATAAATAATTTTTGCGTATGAAACTAAAGAGCCGCAGCTTCACATCCAAAGAGCCGCATGTGACTCGCGAGCCGCAGGTTGCCGACCCCTGGGATAGGGTGACAAACGAACACACAGTCCACCTGATGGTAAGTGGTCGCTGTGACCCATAGACATCTACATCTATCCTCGATAAAGAATCAAAATGCAGATGCGTTGTCACCCGTGAGGACTAAGATGAAATGTCTCTTTTCCAGTAAAAAGGGTCTCTGGTTCTCTACACTCACCATACTGCTATTTTACGTTGGTATTCTGTGAGAGCGTGGTCCTTCCCTAGTCGAGCCGACCCATTCGTACTACAACTACACTACTAATATAGCTGCAGCATGGCTCTACCATGTTTAAAATTCTCCGTGTTCATAAACAATTTTCAATTACAATTTGTTTATGAACACGGAGAGTAACAAGTGTACTGTCTTCAGTTTTATTTGACACGCTAATGTGAATTCATGAGGATCGCGCAGCGGGCTCCATCCATTTTCGTCGTACCGTTCCCTGTGTGTAATGTCAAATTACTGTAATGTTAACTTATTCAAAATACAGGAATACGTAAACAAGTTTGTTGCATCACATTAAATATTTAAACGATAGGCGTTTTCAGTTCATGTCACGTAATCAAATCCCTCGGCGTGAAATGTTAAAATTAAGTTTACACGTTCCTTTTCATAAAATATCGTTGTATCGGAAAGCACATTAAAAAAAGAATCCATACTTTATTTTACACGAAAAATTGCCTACGCACACCCACCTCGCGGGGGCGATGACGGGTTATGTCTTCTTTTTAAACTAGTAACGCTATTAAAACTTTATTATTATTCCCTTTAACTACTTCTGGTAAGCTTAAAATGCTTGTGTAAGAAGTGGTTCACGACAGTAGTCGAATGGCTGATGCGAACCCATGACCTTTCTAGTTTGCGGTCCGCGCCCTACCATTAGGCTACTGACGCTTCAATGTGTTTATGTAGGACTCGAGTCAACTACAACCCCATGGTATTCCACCTTCGCTGTATATTGGCATGGCTACGGGAATGTTTCCGTACACATCAGTGGCCCCACCAGTGCCGGCAGCCCCATGGTAACCCCTTTTCGGGGAGGACTTTTCTGAGAGAGGAGGGAAGAAAAAGGGAGTACTTGGAAGTACCAGCTTTCCTGACCCCGGATTTGGTCTTGTCTCCACCGCCAACCAATCTTACTAATCTACCCTTAATAAATGTGGAAGTATGTTTGAATAAAACAACTTTTACAAATATGGTCTCAGGGGACCAGGTCCCCCGTGACCATGGGACCAAAGACCACCCGAAACGTCGGGAATTAAAATTAAATACAATTAAACGCGATAAAGTCCGTAAAAGTAGTTTAAATCAATGTGTAGTGTTCGCGTAAATATAAGGAATCAGTACGAAGGTATGCTTGTTAAAAAGAACATACAATTCTTTAATCACGCTTATGTGACTGGATGGATTTTAATAAAATTTGGCGTAGTAGTCAATTATACTGTGGAGTAGAATATATTTTATAACTATGCTTCTTCTGTCTGTAAGCTACTGGACTTGGACCTAAATAAAACGGCTTTGTGATAAATTTTGCTGATTGTGTTGCAAAAGAGACAGGCAGTTAATTCCTCCGCCGATTGTACTGAGCTTTACTTTGTGTTTTGTGTTATTTGCTTACGTTTGCGTTGTAGTATTACATTATTCTAAAAATAAAAGATTTTGCGTATTCAAACTGAATTTAAAGTATTTTATTATTTTTTGATAAATTATAGTTCAATTATTAGTGTGCAGTGAGGTAATCACCTCATTTAATTCCGTGGTATTTGTGATTTCTGTAAAGGTCTTCCGAAAAGTTAAGTGTTCAATATCACCCACAATGTGTCTTGTCTACGGCTCGATGAGCGACTTCTGTATGACTTACGGTCGACCACGATGACTGAGTGCTCTATCAAATATAGCCACTCAAACGTCCGCCTCGCGCGAGTGATTCTCGCCTGACCTGTCCGCGAATTTAATGTCACTATTTTTTAAGACTGCGTGAGACTGTCTTAACAAAAATGATTACTACTGAAAAACTACTATTCATTCATTATTCATTCATTACAGCCCTTCACAAGTCCACTGCTGAACATAGGCCTCCCCCAAAGAATGCCACAAAGCACGGTCCTGAGCCACCTGCATCCATCGACTTCCTGCATATCTTACCAGGTACGTCACTCCATCTCTTGGGGGGACGCCCTACACTTCGCCTACCGGTACGAGGCTGCCACTCAAGAACCTTTCTTCCCCATCGGTTGTCGGTTCTTCGAGCTATATGGCCGGCCCACTGCCACTTCAGCTTACTAATCCGTTGGGCTATGTCGGTTACTCTGGTTCTACTGCGGATATCCTCATTCCTAAGTTTATCACGCAGAGAAATTCCGAGCATAGCCCTCTCCATAGCTCGCTGAGCGACCTTGAGCTTCCTCATACGGCCAGCAGTGAAGGACCACGTCTCAGTTCCGTAAGTCATCACTGGCAACACGCACTGGTTGTACAATTTCGTTTTCAGGTTTTGAGGTATGTTTGACGAGAAGATGTGTCGTAGCTTCCCGAACGCTGCCCAGCCGAGTTGAATCCGTCGATTGACCTCTCGGTCGAAGTTAGACTTACCTAGTCGGACTATTTGTCCCAGGTAAACATACTCGTCAACAACTTCGAGCTTAGTGCTCCCAACAACTACCGGCATAGGTGTGACATGGACATTAAACATGATCTTTGTTTTGTCCATGTTCATCTTAAGACCTATCCGTTGGGAAATAAGTCTCTAGAGCCATGCATTCTTTCAAAACCCACTATACGGTGTTAATGGGAGACTTTAATGCAAAACTAAGGACAACAGAGAACGGTGAGCTGAAAGTAGGGAAATTTGGAATAGGGCAACGGAACCCAAGGGGCCAGCAGCTGGCCGACTTCATGTAGAAAGAGGGATTCTTTATGATGAACTCTTTCTTCCAGAAGCGGCCCCACAGGAAGTGGACCTGGTCGAGCCCCGACGGTTCGACAAAAAATGAGATTGACTTCATTATGACGACCAGACGACAACTGTTCAGTGATGTCTCCGTGATCGCGAGGGTGAAAACTGGTAGCGATCATCGAATGGTTAGAGGCACACTGATTCTAAACGTTAAGTTGGAGAGGTCTCGTCTAATGAAGTCAACGCTCCGTCCCCCTCGTGCTCTAATCCAAAGTCCCGAAACCTTTCAGCTCGAGTTATAAAACCGTTTTCAGTGCCTAGAAGACTGCAATGAAGTGGACGATATGAATGACAAGCTCGTGGAAACTGTCCATGCGGTCGGAGTTAAGTTCTGCAAGACCCGCCGCAGAAGAACACAAAAACTCTCCGATCACACTCTTAATCTCATGGCTGTTAGACGGGAGATGAAGCTACATTCTTCAACAGACTTGACAGAATACAGGCATCTGATCAGACAGATCTCCATATGCATGCGGCGGGACTTACGCAACTTCAATACAGCTCGTATTGAAGAAGCGATCGAGCGGAACCAAGGCTCCAAAGTCTTTGCCAGAGATCTGTCTGCCAGAAAGAGCCAACTGTCAAAGCTGAAGACAGAATGTGGCAGCATCGTTTCCGGGACACCTGAGATTTTGAGTGAGATTGAGAGGTTCTATGGGCAGCTGTACACGTCATCGTTGGAGCCACACGCAAGTGTGAGTAACGATCCAAGAGCGAGTCTCATCCGACACTATTCCGAAGATATCCCGGACGTCAGTCTGGGCGAGATTAGAATGGCTCTCCAGCACCTTAAAAACGGTAAGGCCCCAGGCTAGGATGGAATTACAGCGGAGCTTCTGAAAGCGGGTGGAAAACCGGTACTTGAAGTCCTTCAGGGGCTCTTTAATTCCGTCTTCCATGGTGGCATTACACCGGAGGCGTGGAGCAGAAGTGCGGTGGTTTTTTCTTCAAGAAAGGTGACAACGCTCTTTTGAAGAACTACAGACCGATTTCCCTTCTGAGCCGCGTCTACGTGCTGTTTTCGAGAGTCATTACGAATCGTCTTGCGCGCAGACTTGACGACTTCCAGCCTGCCGAACAAGCCGGTTTCCGAAAGGGCTTTAGCACCATAGACCACATACATACCCTTCGGCAAATTGTACAGAAGTCCGAAGAGTACAATTTGCCACTATGTCTGGCGTATGTGAACTATGAGAAAGCCTTTGATTCCGTCGAAATTTGGGCGGTGCTGCAGTCCCTTCAGCGGTGCCAAGTTGACTGTCGGTATATCGAAGTGTTGAAGTGCTTGTACAGTAGGGCTACGATGGCTATCCGAGTACAGAACCAGAGTACGAAACCTATCCAATTGCAGAGAGGTGTAAGATAGGGTGACGTCATATCCCCGAAACTCTTCACCGCTGCATTGGAAGACGTTTTCAAGCTTCTGGACTGGAAAGGATACAGTATTAACATCAATGGCGAGTACATCACTCACCTTCGATTTACCGACGATATAGTCCTTATGGCAGAATCGCTGGAGGACCTAAGCACTATGCTCAATGACCTCAATAGTGTTTCCCAACGGATAGGTCTTAAGATGAACATGGACAAAACTAAGATCATGTTTAATGTCCATGTCACACCTATGCCGGTAGTTGTTGGGAACACTAAGCTCAAAGTTGTTGACGAGTATGTTTACCTGGGACAAATAGTCCGACTAGGTAAGTCCAACTTCGACCGAGAGGTCAATCGACGGATTCAACTCGGTTGGGCAGCGTTCGGGAAATTACGGCACATCTTCTCGTCAGGTATACCTCAAACCTTGAAAACGAGACTGTACACCCAGTGCGTGTTGCCAGTGATGACATACGGAACTAAGACGTAGTCCTTCACTGCTGGCCGGATGAGGAAGCTCAAGGTCGCACAGCGAGCTATGGAGAGGGCTATGCTCGGAGTTTCTCTGCGTGATAAACTTAAGAATGAGGATATCCGCAGTAGAACCAGAGTAACCGACATAGCCCAACAGATTAGTAAGCTGAAGTGGCAATGGGCCGGCCATATAGCTCGAAGAACCGACAACCGATGGGGAAGAAAGGTTCTCGAGTGGCAGCCTCGTACCGGCAGGCGAAGTGTAGGGCGTCCCCCCACGAGATGGAGTGACGACCTGGTAAGACATGCAGGAAGTCGATGGATGCAGGTGGCTCAGGACCGTGCTTTGTGGCATTCTTTGGGGGAGGCCTATGTTCAGCAGTGGACTTGTGAAGGGCTGTAATGATGATGAATGATGATCACGAGGAGTGCTCTGAGGAATTATTTGGACTAATTCCAGCCGCTCAATTTCACTATCGTACATCGCGACAAAACTCGCGTTACCATCCATACCATCTGGATGATTGGCGGGCCACCACTGTGCGATTTAGAAGAACTTTTCTCCCTCGCACAACTTCTTTGTGAAATCAGTTACCACCAGCGAATTTTTCGAACCGATACGACTTAGGAACCTTCAAGAAAAGAGCTTACACCTTTCTAAAAGGCCGGCAACGCATCTGCAATTCCCCTGGTGTTGCAGTTGTTCATGGGCGGCGGTAGTCACTTACCATCAGGTGAGCCGCATGCTCGTTTGCCCCATATTCTATAAAAAAAAAACCTAAACGCCGTTCACTACCATATCGAGACGGTGAAGCCGGCCTTGCTCATACACACATTCTATAGATCTCATAGCGGTAATCCCGAAACAGATCGACTCATCGACCACGTCCAAACGGCTACAGATTTCTTTCTGCAACAAATCCTACTTGCAGAGATCGTGATCCTTGTTGATTTTAACGCCCACCACACTGAATGGCTCGGTTCACGTTTAACCGATCATGAAGGGAGATCTGTTCATGATTTTGCCTTGGCATATGGTTTGACACAACTGGTGACTACGCCTACGCAGGATATAGATTTGGAGGATCATGTACCTTCTTATCCGGACAGATGTCAGGTGTCCGTCGACGCACCTCTTGGCTCCTCGGACCATTGTCTAGTCCGGAGTGTGGTACCACTCACGCTGAAATCGCTGTTGCTTTCTGCAGGCTGCTGCCGCGTTTGGCACTATAGATCGGCCGATCGGGATGGGATGCGGTCTTTCTTTGCATACTACCCTTAGGGGCGGGTTTGCTTCTCGCCAGACGATTCCAACGTTGCTGCTAATTCTGTTGATGATGTGGTACTTCAGGGTATGGATCTTTTTAATCCTTCCTCTGTGGTGCCCATTGAAGGCAGATGTCAGCCATCGTTTAGTCGTTCCTGTAAAATAGCATCACACTACAAGCAGGAGTGCTACCGGACCTGGACTGACACATCAACGTCCCGGGATGTAAACACCAGCGCCCTTAAAAAGAAGTATAATTCCGCCTCCAGATCCGTCAAAAGAGTCATCGCCAAAGCAAAGTGAGATCACATAGGCAGAATTGGCAAGAAAATAGTTCGCTTTCTTTCGGGAACCCGTGCATTCTGGTCTCTAGCCAAGGCCATCTAAGGGACTTCTGTCAGCCATCTCTTCTATCTCTGCACAAGGAGGTCGACTCACTAGCCCATGCCGCAAAGGAGAAAGAAGATCTGCTAGGCTCCTTCTTTGCGTCCAACTCGACTCTCGATGACGGGGGGAACACACCGCTGACCTTCCCGCAATGTGAAAGTTCCATGCCGGCTTCACACAGCGCTCGGTGCGCAAAGCACTTCTCTTCCGGATATCCACAAGTTTAGTCAGCCTGACGGAATCCCCACAATTGTACTGAGAACGTGTGCTCCGGACTTGGCACCAGTTCTAATGGGTTTTTTCCGGTACTCCTACTCTTTTGGCGTAATCCCGAAAACATGGAAGACGGCTGTTATCCACCCGATCCCTAAAACAGGCGACCACTCAGACCCGTCCAACCACAGGCCTAACGCCATTACCCCTTTGTTCTCCAAAATAATGGAATCCGTTATAAACTGCCAGCGCATGCGGTACCTTGAGGATCACCATCTGATTAGTGACCGCCAATATGGTTTTCGGCGGGGTTATCAGCTTCTTCTGGTATACCTGAATCTTAGATGGGCGGAGGCAATAGAGTCCAAGGGGGAGGCATTGGCCGTTACTTTGGATAATGCGTAGGCCTTCGATCGGGTTTGGCACACAGCGCTTAATTCGAAGCTCTCTTCCTATGGGCTTTCCAATAAATTGTGCAAGTGGATCACGGTTATTCGATTCCGTGATTCGGTAATTTGACGGCTTTACGTGCTTTTCGAGACACGTAGATAAAACACTACCAACTTCCTGACCCCGAGCTGCTACTTTGAATTTCTTTTGAATTATTTTTTCAGTAAGCCCCAATAACTGATTTAGGCCGGATCCGGGATTTGAACTCGGGACTTCATGATCAGCAATCGCGGTTCCAACCGCTAGAGGCAATCCAAAATATTGTATAGTAAAAATTAAAAAAGTTGTATGTACGCGGTGTAACATTAATAAAGATGGCTCCGTGGCGCAGTGGCTTAGCAATGACGCAACACAGTCGCGCTGCGGGCCGCGGGCTCGTGTCCCGCATGGAAAAACGATGTATATGATCCATAAATAATTGTTTCTAGTCTGAATGTTTCGCCTTATGACATTTATGTATGTAAATGACACAGGAGAAAGTCCGGGTGTCCTCCACACTGAAGTTTTTTTTTTTATAATAAGATAAATTACATACACTGGCACTAAAACATATATCGTAAGTGGTAAAAAAGTAGTACGTGGTGTAACAATAAAGATTTTGTGCTTAACTTACATTCGCGTTCCAACAATTGATGCATCTATTACACACCAACAAATCACAACCCAATAACTCAGTACGAATCCGCAAAGTTGGAAACCACATGTCGAAAGAAATCCGGTAATTTTCGGATCAACTGATTTTATGAGACTTGGAGGAACTTCGGGCAACTTTGTTTCTTGTTCGTATGTAATTTGCTATGTGATTGTGTACGTAGTTGTTTTAGAATAATGAAAATGATAAGTGAAGGTTTAAATATGACTTCCTTACGTATTTCACATTTATTTTCTTTTTCTTTCCTTTGATATACGCCGTATAGTGTAAGTAATGGTAAAAGGTGAGATTTTTCTTTTTTATGGAATAATGGTGACAAATGAGCACACTGAACACTTGATGGTGAGTGTATGATGTGGCCTATAGACATCTACGATGCTATATTTTTAGGGTTCCATGGTTAAACATCAATGAATCTGTAAAGTTTCGCCAAGTCCACCATATCACAAATACACCACATCATCACTGCGCTAAAGAGGCGTCAAGCCTGTTATTTGGATAATTTTACTTTGAAAAGAATAGTCCTGCTGGGTTGCTTGCTGGTTCTTTCCAGAACAGAAGTTTTTTCCGAACCAGCGGTAAAAGTAATAAAAATTAGTTTCAATAAAAAATACTTGTAATTTATAACTAATACTAAGTAATTATATAAAAATAAATCTTTAGACTTATTGTACCACCATTTTTTTCTCATTTTTTGTTAATATTTATTTTATTTTTTGGCGTACAATTAAGTGTTATATATCTATCTATCTATATATGCTTCCCTATGGATTTTCTAAAAAAAATATACATACGCTTACGAATTTTTTCAATTGTAAGAAAAAATAATAAAAATTATGAAAGTCATCGAAAAAGCCAAAACTATATAAGAGTAAGTAATTTTTAAAGGGTAGTAGGTAATACTGATTATTGCGTACTAAAATACTAAGTGTTGGTTAATTATTACTTAAGATTATTATTAACTGAGATGCATATTTTGTTTTGTCAGAAATTTGAATTTTCCCCATCGGTAAAGTTATTTAATAAAAGTTGATTTAAAATTGAACGTATCTTTCATTATCTAAATACATAAATTTACATTATATAACATATACCTACTATGTATCTTCTTTGGCACAAATCTATAATATTCCATTTCGGTTCGGTATCAACTCTCACGTACAGAAAGTGTCACCGCTGTGACTTCGAGCAAGTATTGCAAGACAACAAGCTTCGGGTGCCGCGTCTACGTCACAGTGACCGAGTGAAGCCGACCACAGTCGAGTGTGTGCCTGCTATACTACCCTATGTCAGAGGAGTCACAGACTAGGTTGGCTACATTTTGAAGCGAGCTTCTATTAAAACATACTTCAAGCCGCCGAAGAAGATTAGTCAATTTTTACCATCCGTCAAGTGTCATATCCCTCTACAAGATGCATGAGTGTACAAGCTTGATTGCAAATATGGTCTCTCTTACATAGGACAAACAAAAAATACATTAAAACCCGCGTGAAAGAACATATAGCTCACGTGTAGCACCGACGCTCTGGAAAGTCTGCAGTCTCTGAACATGTTCAAGATCGTCGAACCTCTTGACTTTTAACGAATCGAATTAAAACGATTAGTGTATACAGAAGAAGTACAAAGTGTTAGTGAAAGTTTAACGTGCTAGTTTGCGTTTAGAAAAAAAAAAACGGTAGACGTTTGGAACAGTTACTGCTACATCGCTAAAAAGGATATATTTTTTGGAAATAAGAATCATGTAGTATTATTTTGTAAATATTAATCAGTGGTGTATGTAAAGAAGTTAATTTCGATCTTTAAATATGCATAAGATGTTGAAGTATACAGTAGGCATAAAAATTATTATTAGACATATGAATTCATTATAATTCAACATAAAATTTAACATGTAATTAGCTCGTAAAAGTATGAAGGAAAGATCGAAATCACAAAAATAATAATCTGATACAAAAGTTTTTCGGTTCTGGTGGTTAGTAGCTTAGATTATTTACTCTCTAGATAACTCGTCACGCAATGAGCGATGCAACAAAAACAGGCCAGTTTTTACAAACGTTTGTGCGTGGGCACACACGCTTAGCGGTTGCTATGGTTATAGAATAAATAACTACGACTAACCTGGGCCGGAGGCCCAATTCCCTCCCCCCCCCCCGGAATTACATCAAAGGCTACCCCAGGATGGTACCAGCACCCCTGGAGAATCCCATGCTGAGCATCCACGACCATGTTATTTCACTCCTGAGCGTGACTGCTCCTAAAAATCTCCTAGTGAAACGTACAGTGCTGGAGCGCCAAGCAACCAGATGGTGTGGATTGTATCGGGAGTTTTGACCGCAATGTGCGTTCGTGAAATTTGGCGGTTGGGGTTAATCCGAACAATTACTCAGAGCACTCCCTGTGGTAAATACGAAAGAAAATGCAAAGAGATGCAACATCTCTTCGCAGCGACAGTGAATCGTGCCGATCGGAAAGGCCTCAGTCGTCGACGATTCAAGTCGCTCTACACTGGATGCAGTCAAGTGGTGGCACTGGGGAGTCCCAGCCCAGAAATGGGAACAGTATTCCATATGAGGTCGAACCTTCGCCTTGTAAAGTTGCAGGCAGTGTGCCGGCATGAAATAATGTGCGTTGTTTGCCTCTAACTGACTTTTTAAACATGTTCCTTACTAAATATAATTGACAGTCTTATTGATCTAGTGGTCGTTAGTGCGTATAATAATCATGAAATACTGGGTTAAAATCATGGGTCGCGAAAAAAAGTTATTGTTTTTTTATGTTCAAAAATTTTCCGTAGCAGCTCGTAGTCAGGCAGCGCCTTGGAAAAGGCGTAAGCCTACTTAATCCTGCGTCTAATCTTTGCTTTTCTTTTGAATCTTTGATTGTCAGATTATGAGATTGAGGAAATAGAAAGTAAACCTGTGTTTGCGCACACACTCATGCACTATAATACTGCTGCAGACGGCTTGTCTCCGTTGAGACTGGCCGTCATAGTATTACTATATATACAGGCATTATCAAAAACAAGACCTCCGCAACTTCAAAATTTATTTACCTATTTAGGCAACAGGAATTCATTAAAATAAATAAACAACCAACATCGGCATTAACTTAAACGGTTCATCAAAGTTAACAGAAATTTTAGCAAACTACATGAGGAAAGAAATGAAAAAGATAAACATAATCTGGGGAGAATTTGATTCCCCCTGTTCGCCCGCTCGCGATCAGTCGTGAAAGAGAGAAATGGCTCACAAAGTTAAATGCATCGCAAGTGAACAGATTTATCGGATAATTATTCAACCTTCTCCGTTATATTCCTTGTTTGTTGGTGATAATAATGCAATAGAATTGTAATATCACTATTATAATAATTCCCACGTGCTCGGCGGTAAAGTAAAACATCACAATTTATTTTCAGGGTAACTGGTAATATTTATATTTTAGATGTTAAGAAAATATTTCTCGTCTTGTTTCTCAGCAGCCCGCAAATAGTCTGCAGCTGGACATGGCTCTCTCATATCATTATCATCATCATCATCACATATCTAACACCAATTTTGGCTCATATAGGCCTCCACCAAAGATTGCTAGCCTTGTTGCTAACCTTTTCAGCCATTTTTTATTTTGAGATTTTTCAGAAATATGCATCGGTCGACTTCCTGTGGGGCCGCTTCTTGAAGAAAAATTTCATCATAAAGTGTCCCTCTTTCTCCATGAAGTCGGCCAGCTGCTGGCCCCTTGGGTTCCGTTGCCCTATTCCAAATTTCCCTACTTTCAGCTCACCGTTCTCTCTTGTGCCTAGTTTTGCATTGAAGTCTCCCATTAACATCGTATATTGGGTTTTGGAGGAATGCATGGCTCTAGAGATATCCTAATACATTTCCTCCACCTTCTCATCGGGGTGTGCCGAACTTGGTGCGTAAACCTGTATGACCTTCAGCGAATACCGTTTGGTGATTCTGAGTATAAGATACGCAACCCTCGTCGACACACTCCCGATCTTTACAACGTTGTTAACGAGAGACTTGTGGAAGATAAATCCAAAACCTCCTTGGGACAGATGGTCGCCCTCCCGGTGATATAGCAAGTTGCCGGATTCGAGGATTATCGTGTCCTCCCCCTCTCTTCGGACTTCGGATAATCCTATAATATGCCAGCGCAACTTGTCTATCTCTTTTTCCAGCTCCACGATCTTCTCCTCAGTCCTCAGGGTGCGTGCGTTGTAGGTTGCCAAGTCGAGTCGTCGTAGGTGGCAACCGAACCTCCACCGGAGATTCTTAGCACCCCCTGCCCCGCCGTTACCATGGTCACCGCCGTAGCCAGGAATAGCGGGGCCACCGGGGACTGGGGGCCGCCTGTTTGTTGCTTTATGATAAACTCTTTCTTCAAGAAGCGGCCCCACAGGAAGTGGACCTGGTCGAGCCCCGACGGTTCGACAAAAAATGAGATTGACTTCATTATGACGACCAGACGACAACTGTTCAGTGATGTCTCAGTGATCGCGAGGGTGAAAACCGGCAGCGATCACCGAATGGGTAGAGGCACACTGAACCTAAATGTTAAGTT
Source organism: Parnassius mnemosyne (assembly GCA_963668995.1). NCBI lineage: Eukaryota > Metazoa > Arthropoda > Insecta > Lepidoptera > Papilionidae > Parnassius > Parnassius mnemosyne. The sequence goes on along the minus strand of CAVLGL010000001.1, from coordinate 3,310,825 downwards.
GGAGAGGTCTAGTCTGATGAAGTCAACGCTTCGTCCCCCTCGTGCTCTAATCCAAATTCCCGAAACCTTTCAGCTCGAGTTACAAAACTGTTTACAGTGCCTAGAAGACTGTAATGAAGTGGACGATATGAATGACAAGCTCGTGGAAACTGTCCATGCGGTCGGAGCTAAGTTCTGCAAGACCCGCCGCAGAAGAACACAAAAACTCTCCGATCACACCATTAATCTCATGGCTGTTTGACGAGAGATGAAGCTACATTCTTCAACAGATTTGACAGCATACAGGCAACTGAACAGACAGATCTCCAAATGCATGCGGCGGGACTTACGCAACTTTAATACAGCTCGTATTTCGATCGATCGAGCGGATCCAAGGCTCCAAAGTCTTTGCCAGAGATCTATCTGCCAGAATGAGCCAACTGTCAAGGCTGAAGACCGAATGTGGCAGCATCGTTTCCGGGGCACCTGAGATTTTGAGTGAGATTAAGAGGTTCTATGGGCAGCTGTACACGTCATCGTTGGAGCCACACGCAAGTGTGAGTAACGATCCAAGAGCGAGTTTTATCCGACACTATTCCGAAGATATCCCGGACGTCAGTCTGGGCGAGATTAGAATGGCTCTCCAGCACCTTAAAAACGAAAAGGCCCCAGGTGAGGATAGAATTACAGCGGAGCTTCTGAAAACGGGTGGAAGACCGGTATTTGAAGTCCTTCAGAAGCTCTTTAATTCCGTCCTCCAATGTGGCATTACACCGGAGGCGTGGAGCAGAAGTGCGGTGATCCTGTTCTTGAAGAAAGGTGACAACGATCTCTTGAAGAATTACAGACCGATTTCCCTTCTGAGCCGCGTCTACGTGTTGTTTTCGAGAATCATTACAAATCGTCTCGCGCGCAGACTTGACGACTTCCAGCCTCCCGAACAAGCCGGTTTCCGAAAGGGCTTTAGCACCATAGACCACATACATACCCTACGGCAAATTGTACAGAAGTCCGAAGAGTACAATTTGCCACTATATCTGGTGTATGTGGACTATGAGAAAGCCTTTGATTCCGTCGAAATTTGGGCGGTGCTGCAGCCCCTTCAGCGGTGCCGAATTGACTGTCGGTATATCGAAGTGTTGAAGTGCTTGTACAGTAGGGCTACGATGGCTATCCGAGTACAGAACCAGAGTACGAAACCTATCCAATTGCAGAGAGGTGTAAGACAGGGTGATGTTATATCCCCGAAACTCTTCACCGCTGCATTGGAAGACGTTTTCAAGCTTCTGGATTGGAAAGGATACGGTATTAACATCAATGGCAAGTACATCACTCACCTTCGATTTGCCGACGATATAGTCCTTATGTCAGAATCGCTTGAGGACCTAAGCACTATGCTCAATGACCTCAATAGTGTCTCCCAACGGATAGGTCTTAAGATGAACATGGACAAAACAAAGATTATGTTTAATGTCCATGTCACACCTATGCCGGTAGTTGTTGGGAAGACTTAGCTCGAAGTTGTTGACGAGTATGTTTACCTGGGACAAATAGTCCGACTAGGTAAGTCCAACTTCGACCGAGAGGTCAGTCGACGGATTCAACTCGGCTGGGCAGCGTTCGGGAAGCTACGACACAGCTTCTCGTCAGACATACCTCAAAACCTTAAAACGAAATTATACAGCCAGTGCGTGTTGCCTGTGATGACTTACGGAACTGAGACGTGGTCCTTCACTGCTGGCCGTATGAGGAAACTTAAGGTCGCTCAGCGAGCTATGGAGAGGGCTATGCTCGGAGTTTCTCTGCGTGATAAACTTAGGAATGAGGATATCCGCAGTAGAACCAGAGTGACCGACATAGCCCAACGGATTAGTAAGCTGAAGTGGCAGTAGGCCGGCCATATAGCTCGAAGAACCGACAACCGATGGGGAGAAAGGTTCTCGAGTGGCAGCCTCGTACCGGTAGGCGAAGTGTAGGGCGTCCCCCCACGAAATGGAGTGACGACCTGGTAAGACATGCAGGAAGTCGATGGATGCAGGTGGCTCAGGACCGTGCTTTGTGGCATTCTTTGGGGGAGGCCTATGTTCAGACTTGTGAAGGGCTGCAATGAATGATAATGATGATGCATCTGTCTGTCTCCTGTTTCAGTGTTCTTCTTTCGCCTCTTACGAAATCCACGGGTTGACAAGAAGTAGTGGATTCTCTTGCACCACAATTACATGGCTCTTTCATATTCTGGAGAATATAATTGCCAATCTTCACTCGTGGCAGACAGACGGATTATTATTAATTGCAGCAAAACTAGAGCCGTAAATGTTAATGTCATCAAAAACTTGATGGCATCCCATTTATTTTTGTAAATATTTATATTAAGGTAAATCTATTATTCCATTATTACATATTTCTGCTTGCACTGCTATTTGTTCCCGTCTAAATGGTAAAGAACCAGTATATTTTTATGGGTTGACTGGTATAGAATACCTCAAGGCATTAAGTGTACGCCCTTTCTATTTTTTTAGATTAGGAATGCAATAAAGATTAAATAAATTAATAAATATATTTACAGGATGTGAGGTATTCCACCTTAGTCGTCAGAGGTGACAGGGCATCTATAGATTTCTTTGTTTAACTTCCGTGGAGTGCTGCGTAAGTTCGTTTGTCACTTTCGTTTTATAAAAATCATCTTTTGACCTCCTCCCACAAATGAAATATAACTAATTATCTATGAATGTTTAATTCTTATCTTAAACATCCTCTGCAATACAAATATGGCTTCATTTTTTGTTATCAGGAGCGTGGTGGATGAATAATTGATGAAATTCAATTAAATTTGAGCAGCCTAAATAAACGCAAATTTCCAACAAAGTAATAATTTTCGGAGCCAATTATTTCGTTCGAAACAAACTTTAATGCTAAGTAATGACCACAGTATAGCCCTGTAGGTATGTAGTGTAAGTAAGTATAAGACAATTGTTATTTAACAATAACTACCATAAAAGTTTATTGCTAAGATAAAAAAGAAATTGCTGGCTTGCGGAAGATGTGAGCTTATTGCTTCTGTTTGGCACTTAATACCCTAGAGTTATAACATTGAATGATAGTGCTCATTACAACACTGAGGGTTATAACAAATATTTGAAATCTATTTTTGAATGTGGCGGACTAGATAAATAGAGATTGTCTCATTTACAAAACGCACCGGTCTCGTATTTTTGGTAGCTTTTACTACGTATGTCATATCAGATATAGTAAAAATACTAAAAACTACTATAACGTAATAAAAAAAGCCACGGAGACATGGATATTGAGATAATTATTACAAAATCTATCAAAGGGAAGTACGTGCAGTTTCAAATATATGCTTATAGATTTTTGGCCACCCTACAGTTATATTATGGTTGCGGTACGAAGAGGTCAGCTCGACCAGGAAGGACTACGCTCTCAGAACCGGGGACCAATTAACTGGAAACGAGGCATTCCATTTTAGTCATCAACTTGAAAGTTCATCTGCATTTTTATTCCAAATCGAGGATAAATTAGATGTTAATGGACCTCTGAATCCATTTACCATCAGGTGGACTGTGTGCTCGTTTTAGTCACCATTACCTTTTTTACCTTTAAAAAAATCGAACTCACAAACCTAAAAAAGAAAAAACCAAGTAGTAAACATCAACTTCGAAGATCTGAAAAGAATATGATTATCAAAATAGGTTGACGTGAAAATTAATTATCGTCTCAGATGTCGTGCGGATGCCTTTGTTAATTAAAAATGTATGTGATTTTTTAAAGGAGAGGGTGCAAATGAGCATACGGCTCACCTGGTGGTAAGTGATTACCGTCGTACATGAACAACTGCAATACCCTGGGTATCGCAGATGCGTTGCCAGCCTTTTAAAAAGTAGTACGCTCTTTTCTTGAAGGTCCCTAAGTAGGGTCGGTCCGGAACAATCTCTGCTGGTATTCGATTCCACAAGGAAGTTATGCGAGGAGGAAAACTTCTTTTAAATCGCACAGTGGTGGACCGCCAGTCATCCAGATGGTATGGATGGTATCGCGAATTTTGTCGCGATGTGCGATGGTGAAATTGTGCGGCTGGAATTAGTTCGAACAATTCTTCAGAGCAATGCCCGTTGTAAATGCGATAAAATACGCAAAGAGATGCAACATCTCTTCGCAGTGCCAGTGAGTCAAGCCGATCGAAAAAAGTCGCCGAAGATTCGAACAGGTTTTGAAGCGAATCATTAACTCATGATTGATTCTAATGGATTCCATCAGCAGGGCTTGGTCAAATTATGGTACCACCACTGAGATACGCCTTCCTAATAAAAATAATGATCGAAATTGTATAACGTAGTAAATAACTAACGATGAATATACATAAAAATATAATAAATGCGACGAATTCAGAACCTCATCTTTTTCTTTGAAGTCTTTTACATATAAGATTAGGCATAAGTCGTTGGAAAAGTTAAAATCTATACAAATAAATGAAATATAAGTGTCTGTTTATTATGTCAAAATAACAGCTTTTTACTAAATGCGTGTGAAAGTATATACAATACTTATAAAAAAAAGGAAATTTTAAAATTTTTGTCTGTCTGTCGGTCTGTTTGTTCCGGCTAATTTCCGAAAAGGCTGGACCAATTTTGACGGGACTTTCACAGGCAGATAGCTGATGTCATAGGGAGTAACTAAAGCTAATTTTATATTAGAAAAAGAATTAGGGTTCCGCACAAAAAAAATTATACGTGGTAGAGCCATGCTGCAGCTATATTATGGTTGTAGCACGAATGGGTCGGCTCGACCGGGGAAGGACCACGCTCTCATAGAATACCAGCGTAAAATAGCAGCTTAACGCTGCTGTGTTTCGTATGGTGAGTGTAGAGAACCGGAGACCTTTTTTACTGGAAATGAGGCATTCCATCTTAGTCCTCACGGGTGACAACGCATCTGCATTGTGATTCGTTATCGAAGATAGATGTAGATGTCCATGGGCCGTAGTAACCACTTACCATCAGGTGGACTGTGTGCTCGTTTGTCACCCTTATCCTATAAAAAAAACGCGGTCGAAGTCGCGGGAAACAGCTAGTTACATAATAAACAACCTGTAATAATATAATACATAAATAAAAATATCTAGGTGGTAGAATTCCTTTTTTGCAATAAGTCGGTCCCTTTTACTTTTACTGTTTATTTATTTATATATTTACTCTTTATTGTACACCAAAAAGAGACAAAACGAATACAGTTAAATCTAAAGTAGAAAATGTACAAGAAACGGTCTTATTACACTGAAAGTGATATCTTCCAGACAACCTTAGTGTAGAGAACTGATGCAAACAATAGTTAAAAATAGAGGGGGCGTACAAAATAAAAATAAAAATAAAAATTTGAATATACATACAAATAAAAATAATTGAATATTATGTATGATATCATACAATAGATTACATGAAAAGAGTACTAAAAAGGAAAAGTAATTAATCTAATAGCGTTCTAAGTAATACGATATAACAAGACTTTTGAAAGAATGAAGAGATTGAGCACGACGAATGTGGAGAGGTAAAGAGTTCCACAAACGAACGGCAGTTACAGTAAAGGATTTCTTAAAAAAGGAGGAAGAGTTCGAAGGAGTAGAGAGAGAAAGATGGACAGAGGATCGAAGGAACCGATTATGGGTAAGGGAAAGATACTGGGGACGGTCTTTTAAATAATGAGGAGTGAAAAAATAAAACAGCACGCCATACAAAGTGGAGAGAATGTGAGTGTTCCTGCGAAGGCAGATCGGGAGCCATTTGAGCTGTTTGCGAAATTTACAGATATTATCATATTTACGAAGCCCAAATTTGAATCTAGTACATAAATTTTGAATGCTCTCAAGCTTATTAAGCTGCTCCTCTATAATGTCAAAATATCAAAATATCAGTATAGTCAAGGATAGGCAGAAGTAGAGACTGGGCGAGCGTAACTTTAGTTACTATGGGTAGAAAATTACGTAGTCTACTTAAAGAGCTTCAAGCAGCAAACATTATTCTACTAACCTCATTAACCTGTGAGATCTAAGACATAGAAGAGTCGAGATACAACCCCTGGTTTTTAAACTTGTACTGTAAGGGATTTGAGTGCAGTCTAGTAAAATAGGAGGTAGGGAAGACCAGTCACTTTTTCCAATTAATCTAGAACTACCGATGACAATGGCCTGAGTTTTCTTAGGATAAATCGATAAACCATAACGTTTACTCCAATTCGAAATACAAGTCAGATCAGCGTCGAGAACAGATGTCCTCTCTGACGTATACGCAAACTCCAGCCCAAGGCACAAAGGAGTGCTCCAATTTGGACCCCGGGTAGGAGAGATACGAAGTATCAGCCGGAGAGGACACCTGCATCTCGGGCAGAAAGAGCAACCCCGGCTTCGCCGTCTCGAGATGGTAGTGGACTGCGTTTGAGTTGGAGTGAAGTCCCCTGACATTGCAGAAATTCACGGATAGCATGGCGGCAGGGGTAGTCTTGTATTGTAACTCAATTTGCCCCGAGCAGTTATTATTTTGAGCGGAATTTTGCCCCCCCCCCCCCCCCCCCCCCGAACACGCGGGGCAGCCTGAGCACCCACGCTCAAGAGTGGAATAACATGGTCATGGATGCTCAGCGAGGGATTCTCCAGGGGTGCTGATACCCTCCTGGGGTAGTCTTTGATGTAATTTCGCTACCCTCGAGCTGACCCATACGTGCAACAGAAAAAACTGCTGCGTGTCTCTACCACCGTTAAAAATTAAATTTGCCGACGATATAGTCCTTATGGCAGAATCGCTGGAGGACTTAAGAACAATGACCTAAATAGTGTCTCCTGACGGATATGTTTTAAGGCAGTCAAAACAAAGATTATGTCCATGTCACACCTATGACGGAAATTATTGGGAGCACTTAACTCGAAGTTGTGGACGAGTATGTTTACCTGGGACAAATAGTCTAACTGGGTCAGTCCATCATCAACCGAGAGGTCAATTCGGGCAATTGCGACACATCTCGTCAGATATACCTTAAAACCTAAAAACAAAATTGTACAACCAGTATGTGTTGCCAGTGATGACTTACGGATCTGAGACGTGGTCCTTTATTGCTGGCCGTATGAGGACACTCAAACACGCTCAGTGAGCTATGGAGAGGGCTATGTTAGGGGTTTCTCTACGTGGGAACCTTGGAAATGAAGATATCCAGATTAGAACCAGAGTAACTAACATTGCCAAACGGTTTAGTGAACTGAAGTGGCAATGGGCCGGCCATATAGCTCGAAGAACCGACACCCGATGGAAAAAAAAGGTTTTCGAGTGTCAGCCTCGTACCCTCCACTAGATGGAGTGACGACCTGGTAAGACATGCAGGAAGTTGATGGATGCAGGTGACTCAGAAACGTGCTTTGCGGTATTCCTTGGGGGAGGCCTATGTTCAACAATGTATTTGTGAAGGGCCGTAATGATGATGTTGATGAAACATCCAAAACCGGAACAATTATTTGTAGGCCATACAAATACTTATTCCGTGCGGGATTCAAACTTGCGGCCGTCATCACCGCAACACATTGCTGAGCCACTGCACCACAGGGTCGATAAAATACGCAATAAGTTTTTATAACTTTTTTAATACATACATGTTGTCTCGTCTGTATTCCCCGAGGGGGCTGTGCGTCAAGATGGGAAATTGTAAAACAAGTGATAGGCATCTAGGCCGTCGCGTCGCCTACACAATCACAAACCCCATATCCCATTTCTTTTAAGCCATCGTAGGCAAGTAACACATTCGGCACATTATTTTGTTATAAGTTTAAAGATTTATTTTTATACAAGTATTTAGTTAGTATTAGTTATAGATTACAAGTATTTTTTATTGAAATAAATTTTTATTACTTTTACCACTGGTTCGGAAAAAACTTCTGTTCTGGAAAGAATCAGCAATCAACCCAGCAGGACTATTCTTTTCAAAGTAAAATTTTCCAAAAAACAGGCTTGACGCCTCTTTAGCGCAGTGATGATGTAGTTTACGTGTGTAATAAGCGCGAGTTCAATTCCTACGTAGAATAATTAATTCGTATAGTTTAGAAAAACACTGATGCAAAAATTCTACGTACAATCATAACTTACACACACATACTCACACACAAACACACACACACACACACACACACACACACACACACACACACACACACACACGCACACACGCGCGCGCGCGCGCGCGCAGATAGATAAGTGCATACGCTCAAGCATTATCTTTAATTAATGAATAATATGTGTATAAAAGATGAAAAACTGTAAATTATAAAAAAAATATTTACGCTTTCAGCGAGTAAGATAGAAAACGATTAATTTGCCTACCTAACTTAATATGTGAACGCATAAATAACTGGCAGCACTTTAGATGCGTAGCCGTAGCAATCCGCGCGAGGATTTACAATTGAATTTGTTGTCAATATCGATTGAATGCTTTTCTACGTTCACGCTACATATTCGATACAGTACAAAAGACAGAAAACTTTGACTATCAACGGATATGTTTAGAATCTGCAGGTAACCTTTGTGTAAGTGGATCTGATGATATACCAGCTATAGTTCTAAAGATCTGTGCACCTGAGTTGTCTCATGTGTTAACGCGCTTATTACGCTCTCATTTAGGAGTGGGGTAGTGCCCAAATCTTGGAAGCTAGCCAATGTGCAGCCTGTGCCTAAAAAATAATCCATACCGACCCTGCCAACTATCGGCCAATATAAATTACCTCCATACTCTGCAAGATTATGGAGCGTATATTGAACGCACAACTCATGGCATATGTAGAGCAGAATGATCTCCAGTACGGGTTTCACCGAAATCGATCAATTGGCGACCTTCTAGCGTATGCCACTCACAAATGGGACGAAGCCCTCGATAACAATGGTAAAGCACTTTCCCTTGATGTTCCAAAGGCTTTTGACAGTTTTTGCCAAGCTAGCCTGTTGGGCAAGCTTTCAGACTACAGATTATTGGCCTGATTGACGGGGTGAAGAACTTCTTGAGTGAACGATTTCTTCGAGTCGTCATCGATGGATGCTCGTCCTGTCTTATCGCGACAAACGCTGGAGTTCCTCAGGCGTTTGTTCTTTTCGCAACTCTCTTTCTGCTGCATATAAATGATCTGCTCGTTTCCGGTATCTATGGGTATGCAGACGACACCACAGTTGTGGAGAGATACTAACCAGGGCCAGTCGGGATCAAATCCAGTGCGTAAGAGATGCTATGGTTGAGCGTGTGAATTTCACACTACAAGGAGTCTCCAAAACACAAACATGTATTTCACCGCTAAAAGTAGACTGCTCACCCTGGCTCCTACTTTCCGAACTGTATCCTTGGAGTTTACTGACCACTTTCAGTTGTTAGGGGTTGAATTTTCTCCGAACCTCAACTATGGGCGGAAGAGTCAAAGCAGCCGCAAGGAAACTTGTTGTCCTTGCTATGGTGCGTCGGTACTTCACGTCGGGGCAGCTTCTTTATTAACTTTCTAACGTAGTTTACACATTTATTTTTTGTTAATTGGATTATAAAAACTGCCTTTATTCGTCATAATTTAAAGATTATGCTCAAGATGCAAGAAGTGAGGTGGGAAATTATAAAATATCCAAGAAACTTGGAATAGATATTTTTTTAGAACTTAGGTAATAACAAATGGCTTTATCTTTTCTAAGTAATATTTTGTTAACCGTTGTTTAACTTCTTTTTAATGGGTCTAACAGAAGTATAAATCTTTTTGTATCTTACATATTTGATAAATTTCGTTTAAAGTTTAAAATAAACCGTCTTTGGGTATCGCAAGTGTATACACTAATGCACTCACAAACATGTGTTTATGTGTACACACTCACAGAACAATACATATACACAAACACGCGCACGCGCTGCTGATCATACACTACTCTAAAACTATAGTCACTTACAGATTTTTGTAATAAGACTGTTATAACTCCTAATAAAGACAAAAAAGTAAGTTTATAATTTCCGTTACAGGGCGGTTTGAGCAAGCGATTGTTGCGATGCGACATTGCGACATTCAATAGATGTGATATTGTTATTACTCCATCTTCTTAACGAAGAAATTATCTCGAGTGAATGAATGGATCTCGGCCTCCGAAATCAAGAGTATATTTCCCGCGACTTCTATTTTATTTATTTATTTATTTATTTATTCTTTATTGAATTCCTTAAAACAAAAGAATACAAAGGGCGGACTTAATGCCTTGAGGCATTCTCTACCAGTCAACCCATGGAGTGGTGAGAATTTGACGTAGGTGCGGCAATATAGAATAAAATAACACTACACAAAATAATAATTAACAACATAATAGATACAATTTACTATTAAATAAACTATACATATATGACGTTTACATACATATATACAAATATATGCAAACAAATATACATATTTAAATACATATATAATTAGTACATACAAATACCTGTGAATATATGAGTCTGTTTAGCAATACATATTAAATGGATGAATCATGTAAAATGCGTCGTCTTCAATAGATGATTACGGACCAATTTTTTAAAAGCACACTTATTGGGTGCTTTTCTGATGTCATCGTGCAAGGAGTTTTAAAGGCGTTTAGCCTGAACTGTGAAGGAGTTACCATAGAACTCGGTGAAGTGAACTGGAATACAGATTTTGTTGTTAGAAGAAGAACGTAGGACCCTATCATGAGATGAGGAGAGATAGTGAAATTTACTCTTAAGATAAGAAAGCGAAGATGGGTCATTTAAAATGAAAAAAAGAACAAGCAATATTCTGGAATTGCGCCTCTGGCGGATTGTGAGCCAATTTAGCTTAGATCTATATTGCGAAATATGGTCATACTTACGAAGCCAGAAAATAAATCTTATACAGTTTTTAAGAAGGCGTTCCAGCAGCAAGTTTGCAGATGTGTGTTACGCAGATCTTGAGACAGATCTGGGACAGATCTGGGTAACACACATCTGCATTATCAATTATGGGTAATATGAGCGATTGGACAAGCATGATCTTAGATTTTGTGGGAAGAAAATGTTTTAGACGATACAGAGAGCATAAAGTGGCAATGACTTTACGACTCACTACTGAAACCTGGGTTCTCCAATTCAACGTGCTGTCGATATGTAGGCCAAGATTTTTAACGGAATTACTGAACGGAATTATAATACTATCATAATAAATAGGAGGTAAATCTGCCAGATTAATCTTAGCTAGCATTCTCGAGCTACCCACCAGTATGGTTTGGCATTTCAAAGGATTGACCAAAACTCCATAACGAGTAGACCAATTTTGGTAGCTGATAAGTTGTCATCCACATCAGCCTAAGCTGAGGACATTTGCCCCACACAGACTGACTGCTGTCGACCGCAAAGATAAGATGCAAACCATTCCAAAGCAGTAGTACCAAAATTCAGATGAGATAGCATGTAAAGGAGGATTTCATGATCAACTGTGTAGAAAGCATTTGAGAAATCAACTAGTGCCAGTACTGTTATCTTTTTTTCTTCCATACCTTGTCTTAGATTATCAGTAACATTAATTAAAGCAGTAGTGGTACTATAACCAGGGCGAAACCCAGACTGAAATATACTCAGTAGGTTATGTTTCGAAATAAAAGTAGAGATTTTCTTGTAAACACAGGATTCTAAAATTTTGGAAAGAAAGGGTAGAATGGATATTGGACGAAAATGATTGGGAAGAATGAGAGTAGCAACTTTTGGGAGAGGCTTTATAAAAGCCCTCTTCCAAAGATTAGGGTACTGACATGAATCAAGGGAAAAATAGATGATATGGAAAATTGCCGGAAGAAGGTGCTCTAATATAAATACTACCATATGTCTATTAATCTCATCAAAGCCCACCGCCTTGGATTGGATTGCTAAAATAGACTTTTTGAAAACATCCTGAGAAACAGGAGAAAAATTAAATGTAGGAATGTTGGAAGTTTGCATAGAAGCAATGGATGTCATAGTTTGGGAGCAAATTGTAGGGTCCAATGCTTTTACAGAAGCGAAATGTTGGTTGATTTCATCGAGTGATAGAGAAGGACCACAATCCAATGTAGCTGGCCTGCACAGACCTAAAGATCTTAGAAATTTCCACACTACGGCTGGTGAAGAATTATTAATACAATTATGGAAATATCGGCATTTAGCTGCACGTACCATCTGATTACACCTATTCCTGGTTGCTTTAAAAGATAACCAATTTACTTTTGTACGATCTCTCTTGAAACAAAGAAAAGCTCGATTTCGTCTATACATTGCCGACCTTACGCTCTCTATCATCCATGGGGCAGGCGGACGCTTCAATCTAACCATGTGAACTGGAGCATGAGCATCATAGAGGCTAAGAACATTGTGGTAAAGAATCGAGACTTTATCGTCAACAGTAGGTGTTGCAATTAAAGAGGCTAGATCGAGATTAAGAGCGTCATTCTTTAGCTTGTCAAGGTCTACTCGTATTTTAGAAAAGCTGCGGAGATGCATTACAGTAGGTGAATATTTGGGAGGTTTAAGCTTATACGAAGCATAAATCAAGTCATGGCATGAGATACCCAAAGCGGGTAATGACCGTGCATAATCACACATTCAGGAGAAGCAGCAAGGATTAAATCAATGAGACATCTGTTTCGATATTGTGATAGAGTAGCCTTTAAAGGGAGAATAGAAAGATTTACCGACTTAATAATTGAAAGAAGCTTTTTGGAACGAGGGCAGTTTTTCAACAGATCTGTATTAAAGTCACCCATGATTATACAGTGTGTATACTCAGAACAAATATCAGTGAGAGCCATATCTAAAGTGGCGAAGTAGTCAGTCGAAGGAGGGCAATAAACTATCCCTTGAAGCATCCTGATGCCCTTGACGTCGAGTTCCATAAATAAAAACTCAGAAGAAGTGGAATAGTAGGTAGGAGATGTTAGAACAACTTTGTGAGGAATTGATGCGTGTAGGTAGATGGTTTTACCACCTCCACCTTTCCAACACGATCATTCCTAACGAGTACAAAGCCGGGAAGGGGATATAAAGTTGACGGTAAAGTAGGCTTCAACCAACTTTCCCACACTAATATGACATGAATATACTTGGGAAAAATGAAGCTTCAAGTTCGGAATAGTGGCTCGGGATACTTTGAGCGTTAATATGGCATATGTTCAAAGAGTTGTTAAAAGACGTACAAACTCCTTTAAGTAGTTCATGTAAATTAAGCAAGCTATCATTTAAAGAATCATCACAAGAGTGAAAAGACATACTAAAAGAATCATCACAGCTTATGTACTAAAATTAAAAATAAATTAAATAAATATGAAAAAAATCTGTCTGAGATTTCTCGACGCAATCAAGATGGTATAGTGGGACAGAAAGAGGATCCTAATAGGTTCCGCCGTTTAGTAGCCAAAAAATAGCTTGCTTAATTCTACATATTACTTATGGTGTTCCTAGGTATCCTTTATTTTTAATTTTTTATATTCTCGTGTTTTTTTTCCTATATTATTAATTTACATATTAAGTATTTATAGGCCCGCATCTTCTATCCAATTGATGACTTTGATTTCGCGTAAATTCTTTACCATTTCTACCATCCTTGCGATTCAAGGCCCAATCAGCGATTGAAAATGGTAAATTATTATATGATTGTATTTTGCTACTCTAAATCTTCATAAATACATATAAAAAGCCTAAGTGAAAGAAATAAATCCATAATAAATGGGAAAGACCAATTTTTTCTTGCACACCTAGACTTACTACTATGTCAACTTACGTGGTAAAGTCTAGTTTCTATGATGTTATTGCTGTTAGCCTATGCGGCTGGTCTAGCTGAAATAGGACTGGTCTATGGTCCGAGATGAGTTCTCATATGGTTTCAATTACGTGGTAGAGCCACGCTGCAGCTATATTTATGCTTGTAGTACAAATCGGTCGGCTTTATCGGAGAAGGACCACGTTCTCACACAATACCAGCGTAAAGTTGCAGCTTAATACTAATGTGTTTCGTATAGTGATTAAAAAAAAACCGGAGACTCTTTTTATTGAAAATGAGGTATTCCACATTGGCCTTCAGTAGTGACAACGCATCAGCATTTTGATTTTTAATTTAAAATAAAAGCTATAGCATTCACTTATCATCAGGTAGACTGTGTGCTTGTTTGTCACCCTTATTTTTTTAAAGCCTTGTCTGTGTTATATGTAGTGATACATAGAGACGGACTTCAATAGTGGAGTACTGAACAATGGGACAATGGAGCATACCATATTGTGACCGCACAAAGCTTAGTAGTGCGATGCGATCTACTAAGCTTTGTGCGGTCAGTGGAGCATGAAACAAATAGGCAGGTGTGGTCGGGACGCAAACGCGGTGATTGTTATGTGAGAATCATACGGATACAAAGTAATAATAAATCTATTATCGTTTTAAAGTATTACGTATTTTTAAATGCTAAAGCTACTCTTTTGCGAAATCCTAGTCTGTAACTCAGCTTGTATTCCGTTACTGGATATGACTACTTCAAGTAGAGGACGGAATTTACGTTATCACTATAAACGGTAATCGAATTAGCGATCGGAGTTCATAATACGTGGTAAAGCCACACTGCAGCTATATTATGGTTGTAGCACGAGTGTTTTGGCTCGACCGAGGTAGAACTACGCTCTCAAAATAGCGGCGTAAAAGAGCAGCATAATCCTCCTCTGTTTCGTATCATGAGAGTAGAGAACTGGAAGCACCTTTTACTGGAAACAAGGCATTCCATCTTAATCCTCAGGGGTAACATCGCATATACATTTTAATTCTAAAATAGAGAATTAATGAAGATATCTGTGGACCACAATATCCACTTACTATCAGGTGTACTGTGTGGTCGATATTCACTTTTTTCTATTAAAAATAATCTTCTTGACTTTCCACGTCTGTCTTCGTTTTGGGCTGTGCCGTTGCGTTCCAAAAAACAAACCCTATCAAAAATACCAAGCTTTTATACATCCTACTATACGGAAAGGTTAACTTTATAATTAAAGTTGAAATTCTAGCTTTTGCCGCTAAATTTGCCGCTATTAAAAAAGTAATTATTAACAATTTAAATTTAATAAAAGTTACTGTAGCAATACGAGTACATTACAACGTTTTCATGGTTAATAAATTTTAAGAAAACATAGTAAAGTTTACATTCCTATAATATGAGTAATTCCGCCTATGAGTCATATAAATATCAGCAGTAGTTATGAAAATACATCAATTTTATTACGTTAATATTTATGACTAGCTGTTCCCCGCGAATTCGGCCGCGTCTAATTTAGAGTTTTAATTATGTTGCGCGGAACCCGTTATTTTTTTTTTAAATATAAGTAGCCTAAGTTACTCCTTTAATAAAATTAGCTATCTGCCGGTGAAAGTCCCGTTGAAATCGGTCCAGCTTCGGTTTTGGAGATCAGCCGGACAGACAAAAATTTTAAATCTTGTATTTTTGTAATAAATATCGTATATACTTTCATTATTATTAAGTAAAAAGCTGTTATTTTGATATTACAAACAGATACTTCAATTTTATTTATTTATATAGAATATAGATTATTTATAATTATTGATTTGTATAATGGGTTTAAGATATTTATCTACCTATATATATATATTTTTGCATAAAATAGGGGAATATTAAACTCATATTTTTTATTTAGCATCTAGAATCTTCATAAGGTAAGTTCGTAAATTTTTCCACTTTGTAACTTATAGTAACAAAGACACTTCTATGTTACATACAACAATGTAAATGGCTCCGTGGCGCAGTGGCTTAGCAATCAGTTGTTGCGCTGGGGGCCGCGGGTTCGAATCCCGCACGGAACAAGTATTTGTATGGCCTACAAATAATTGTTCCGGGTCTGGATGTTTGTCCTTGTGCAATTTATGTTTGTAAACTGACTCCACGACACAGGAGAAAATCCTAGTGTGGGGGTAACGGTTTTTAAGAAAAAAAAACATAATTAATTAATTAATGTAAGGCTGATGTCATAATGCGCAATTTTTTATCATGAGATGTACTTGGGACCATAAACTTTATTTAATGTATACTAATACAGTCAACCAATTGTGCGAATTTTAGCTTAATAGCAGAAAAATATAATCCCGTGTAGTGGCGGGTAAGAATACCCAATACCCCACATCTTCCCGTGGGTGTCGTAAAAGGCGCCAGAGGGAAACTGAGACAGAAGATGGGCAGCAGCATCTTTCTGATAACAGCAAAAGCAATAAAAAACTGCGGTTGCCAATCCGCTCTCCAAGCGTGGCAACTATGGCAATATACCCCCCATGAGCAATGACAGTAATAAACGGCCCCCAGTCCCCGGCGGCCGCGCTATTTCTGGCTACGGTGGCGACCATGGTAATGGCGGGGCAGGGGGTGCTAAGAAGCAGAGGTTCAGTTACCACCCACAACGACTCGACCTAGCAACTTATAACGCATGCAGCTTGAGTACTGACGAGAAGATCCTGAAGCTGCAAGAAGAGATAGACAAGTTCGGCTGGCATATTATAGGATTATCCGAAGTCCGAAAAGAGGAGAAGGACACGGTAATCCTCAAATCCCGCAACTTATTCTATCACCGGGAGGGCGACCAACTGTCTCTAGGAGGTGTCGATATTGTCGTCCACAAGTCTCTCGTTAACAACGTTGTAAGGATTGGGAGTGTGTCAACGAGGATTGTGTACTTTATACTCAGAATCACCAAACGGTATTCGCTAAAGATCGTACAGGTTTACGCACCAACCTCGGCACATCCCGATGAGGAGGTGGCGGAAATGTGTGAGTATATCTCTAGAGCCATGCATTCCTTCTAAACTCACTACACGGTGTAAATGGGAGACTTTTACGTAACACTAGGCACAAGAGAACGGTGAGCTGAAAATAGGGAAATTTGGATTAAGGCATGGGACCCTAGGGGCCAGATGCTGGCCGAATTGATGGAAAAAGAGGGACTGTTTATGATGAATTCTTTCTTCCAGAAGCGGCCCCACAGGAAGTGGAGTTTCGACGGTTCGACTAAAAATGAGATCGACTTCATTATGACGACCAGAAGACAACTGTTCAGTGATGTCTCAATGTACGTGAGGGAGAAAACTAGTAGCGATCACCGAATGTTTAGAGGCACACTGAACCTAAGCGTTAAGTTGGAGAGGTGTCGTCTAATAAGGTCAATGCTCTGTCCCCCTCGTGCTCTCTAATCTATAGTCAAGAAACCTTTTAGCTCGAGTTTAAAAAAACGTTTTCAGTGGCTAGAAGATTGCATTGCAGTGGGCGATATAAATGACATGCTCTTGGAAACTATCCATGCTGTCGGAACTAAGTTTCGTAAGACCCGCCGCAGAAGAAAAGAAAAACTCTCCGATCACACTCCTAATCTCATGGCTGTTATAAGGGAAATGAAGCTGCAGTTTTCAGTAGATTTGATAGCATACAGGCAACTGAACAGACCGATATCCAAATGCATGCGGCGGGACTTACGCAACTTTAATACTGCTCGTATTGAAGAAGCTATCGAGCGGAACCAGGGCTCTAAAGTCTTTGCCAGAGATCTGTCTGCCAGTAAGTGCCAACTATCGAAGCTGAAGACCGAATGTGGCAGCATTGTTACCGAAATAGCTGAGATTATGAGTGAGATTGAGAGGTTCAATGGGCAGCTGTAGACGTCATCGTTGGAGCCAAACGCAAGTGTGAGTAACGATCCAATAACAAGTATTAACCGACACTATTCCGATGATATCCTGGACGTCAATCTAAGCGAGATTAGAATGGCTCTCCAACACCTTATAAACGTTAAGTCCCCGGACAAGGATGGATTTAAAGCGGAGCTTCTGAAAGCGGGTGGAAAACCGGTACTTAAAGTCCTTTAGAAGCTCCATCCTTAATGAAGGTACTACTCCGGAGGCGTGGACCAGAAGTGCGGTGGACTTGGTCTTCAAGAAAGGAGACAACGCTCTCTTGAAGAACTACAAACTGATTTTCCTTCTGAGCCGCGTATACGTGCTGTTTTTGCAAGTCATTACGAATCGTTTCGCATGCAGACTCAACGACTTCCAGCCTCCCGAACAAGCCAGTTTTCGAAAAGGCTTTATCACCATAGACCACATATATGCCCTTCGAAAAATTGTACAGAAGACCAAAGAGTTCAATCTGCCATTATGTCTGGCGTATATGGACTATGAGAAAGCATTTGATTCCGTCGAAATTCGGGCGGTGCTGCAGTCTCTCCAGCGGTGCCAAGTGGACTGTCGGTATACCGAAGTGCTGAAGTGTTTGTACACTAGGGCTAAGATGGCTATCCGAGTACAGAATCAGAGCGCGAAACCTATCCAACTGCAGAGAGGTGTAAGACAGGGTGACGTTATATCCCTGAAACTCTTCACCGCTGCATTGGAATTTCTAGCTAATGGCCTGAAAAGGATGCGGTATTAACGTCAATGGCGAGTACGTCACTCGACTTCGATTTGCCGACGATATAGTTCTTGTGGCAGAATCGCTGGGGGACCTTAACCCTATGCTCAATGACCTCAATAGAATCTCCCAACGGATAGGTCTTAAGATGAACACGGACAAAACAAAAATCATGTTTAACGTCAATGTCACATCTATGTCGGTAGTTGTTGGGAGCAGTAAGCTCAAAGTTGTTGATAAATATATTAACCTGGGACAAATAGTCTAACTAGGTACGCCTTACTTCGACCGATAGGTTAATCGACGGATTCAACTCTGCTGGGCAGCGTTCGGGAGATTACGACACATCTCGTTAGACATACCTCAAAACCTCAAAACTAGATAGTTCAACGAGTGCGTGTTGCCAGTGATGACCTATGGAACTGAGACGTGGTCCTTCACTGCTGGCCGTATGAGGAAGCTCAAAGTCGCTCAGCGAGCTATGCTCGGCGTTTCTCTGCGTGATAGACCTTAAAACGAGGATATCCGCATTAGAACCAGAGTAACCGACATAGCCCAAAGAATTAGTATGCTGAAATGACAATGGGCCGGCCATATAACTCGAAGAACCGACAATCGATGGAGAAGAAAGGTTCTCGAGTAGCAACCTCATACCGGCAGGCGAAGTGTAGGGCGTCCCTTCGCTAGATGGAATGACGACCTGGTAAGACATGCAGGAAGTCGATGGATGTAGGTGGCTCGGGACTGTGCTTTGTGGCATTCCTTGGGGGAGACCTATGTTCAGCAGTGCACTTGTGAAGGGCTGTAATGATGATGATGATCAATTATGATATTGTCAAAATTTCTTCGAACAGAACAGACACTAAATTAATAACATTCATATTATTTAAATTTTCATTATACTCTAAAATATGTTTTAAAATAATAAAAAAAGCTAAACAATGACATTTTTTTAGAATAAGGTGACATGCGAGCGCACAGTCCACTTAAGGGTAAGTATATGCTGTAGCTCATAGACATCTACATCTATCAAAATGAAGATGCATTTCCCAAAGTCGCTTCTTACTATTTATGCACCTCAGCATATATTTATGAGTGAAGGATTCATTACGGTGTTACTGCACGGCAAACGGAACGACATTCCTTATGTTTTCATTAATTGACTCTATGTTTTTATAAATAAGAGTTCTTGAATTTTTAACCTATATTTACTTTCTTTTTTATATTATCTTATTGCATGTCTATGCTACTTAATTTTATTTAAGTATAATACTCGTATTGAACGGACATGACATCGTCGGATTTGAAATCATCAATACACTTGATCGTTTTCGTGATGAATTTACTCCGTATAAATATAAAAAGATGTCGATTCTATTACTGTTTGAGTTGCAATCGTGTTGTAGTTTATAAAATGTAATTAATAATCCCTAGAAATAAGACTTCAAAACGAATAAAGCAATCTATGCGAACGAAGTAGCAGACACGGCTAGTACCTTAATTATTTTATAAACCGAGATCTTTTAATACAATCGACTCACATACCATAGATTAAAAAGGAAAATATAACTAATTTAATTCAATTTGTTTCTAAGACATTGTACAATAAGTTGTTGCATTATAACATTTAGGATCGTTTACATGTCTTACCGGCATTCAAAATAGCACAATACTCGTACGGAGGTTCGGCATCGACGGAGACCTGATATCCGTCCGGATGAGAGGTCAGCAGAAGGTCCAACAGGGAAGGTATATGATCTCCACATCTGGGATCCGCGTAGGCGAACTAACCAGTTGTGTTAGACCGTATACGAGTATATGAAAAAATTCTAATATTTGTAAATCATTACAATGTTTAAGATAACATAATGTCAATATAATATTATGTAAACTAATAATAAAGAAACTATTTGAACCGTAGTAATCCCCCTGCACACACTCTCGATATGAACTCATATCATTTCTAGGGGCTGAGCAACAGGTCATTTTAGGTACTGCTTAACCAGTAGAACCAGAGTAACTGACATAATCCAACGGATTAGTAAGTTAAAGTGGCAATGGGCCGAACATATAGCTTGAAAAATTGACAACCGATGAGGAAGAAAAGTTGTCGAGTGGCAGCCTCGTACCGGTAGACAAAGTTTAGAGGATTCCACCATAATCTGAAGTGACGACCTAGTAAGACATGCAGGGGGTCGATGGATGCAGGTGGCGTAGGACCGTGCTTTATCGCATTCCTTCGATGTTCTGCAATGGACATGTGAAGGGCTGTAATGTTTGAAGGAAAATGTAATTACTGGCGAACCGGCCTCGCCCGGTAGATTTCTGGACTTTGACAACAGCGCCACATACCTGGTCCAATTATTGAGCCTAAACCATTCTCGAATCAATTTATTCACGCACACAAAATTTCATCTAAATCGGTACCGCTGTTTAGGAAGAGTTTAGTCACACACACACACGCGGACAGAAGAATAATATGTGTGTGTGTGTGTGTGTGTGTGTGTGTGTGTGTGTGTGTGTGTGTGTGTGTGTGTGTGTGTGTGTGTGTGTGTGTATGTATGCGTGCGCGTGTGTGTGTGTGTGTGTGTGCGTGTGTGAGTGCGTGCGTGCGTGCGTGTGTGAGTGTGTGTGTGTGTGTGAGTGTGTGTGTGTGTGTGTGTGTGTGTGTGTGTGTGTGTGTGTGTGTGTGTGTGTGTGTGTGTGTGTGTGTGTAAACATGTGATTAATATTATATAAACCATCATCATGATTATTTAAGTACATTTAAATTCTAATCTTATTTAACATGTACCATTTAAATAGGTTATACAACCAAAATGTATTAAAATTATTAATTATGTGCTACTGTTAATTAAAAAGTTAGTGGCCAGTAAAGGTAGAAAATTATTTGGGTGAATAATAAGCTTAAGAACCCTTTCAACAACAAAGCCCTCGAGGAGCTACAACGTTCCCCCGAGTCCGCTAACATGAAGTCATTTGTCCGAACGGGCTACGGCATTCACCATACCAAATTACTCAAAACAAAATGAATTCGAGTAGGAACAAAAGTTAAATTTTGAGTACTTTACTTTGTTTGCAACAAATGATCTGTTTACATTTTACTTGTGGGCGGAAATACTGTTACGAAATACCTTTTAATATTATTTAAATGGAATTTATAAAAAAAAAAACTTCTAACAAAAAGTTAAAGACTCAAAGAACTAAAAATTCAAATAATTTCACATTTTGTATTCGGTGCTAAGATATAGTATAGTTTATAGAAGACTTCAGAATGTGAATTTATTTGACTTTACTTTTTATTAAAGTTAAATAATTTGACCCTTTTGATTGGACTAAGGAATTAAAAAAAAGAGTGAATTCTATTAAAGTCCACTGCCGCACATAGGCCTTTCCCGTAGTTTGCCTCCTCGGGGGGATATTTGCTATAATTGCCACGCTTGGCGAGCGGGTTGGCAACTGCAGTTTTTTTATTATTTTTCGTTATTAGGAAGACGCTGCTACCCATCTCCTGATTTGTTTCCCTCTGTTGCCTCTTATAACACCCACGGCATGAAATAAGCAAGTGGATATTGTTGAGCGTCACTATTAATGTCTGGTACATGGCAACACTAGTTACCACTAGAAATATCTAGTCAATCCTACCTAGTCGTTCGGGACCGATATGTACTCGAACTCTAGATGTTTTTAGAGTAGAAGGTTCTGGAAACTATCTGAAGCCCTATATAAGGCCGGTATAGACCGTAACCGAGTCAGTTTTGAATTTCCTATACGAGCGAATACTTCGAAGAAATACAACTGCGAACTAAAGTGATTAGTAGTACAATTGTGTTTTTTTATTAATGTGGTTTTAAGTTGTAATTAGTGTTCTGTAATTAAAGTGTCAATTTTGGTAATTCACTTGGCAGTTTTTTATTGTCTCGAACCCCAAATATTCTTACACCGCCATTACACGGTAACATAATCTTAATGTCATCTAAATAGTTACATTAAAATCTTCATATCCATATTTACCTCATAGGGGTAAATATGTATATGAAGAGATCCTCATAAAAAATACTCTACCTCATAGGGGTTATACGGTAGAATATTTTTTAAATTTATATGGGACCACACTAGAAGTTTCCTATTTAATGAAATAATAACTATCAAAATCAGTTCACAATTGGCGAAAATATCATGTAAAGGTAAACACAAAAAACAAAAATAAAATAAAAGTACAGTCTAATTGATTATTATTTATAGTTCTTCATAAAACACGTTGTTTAATGTTTTTTAAGACGTCTTAAAAGAATTATTTCTTATGTGTCTATGTTGTTTATAGTTATTCATTTGTAAAGTAACGTACAGGCTTTATAAGCCCCAGGACTGGACATAGGCCTATTTGGGTAGCGGAGAGATGATTTTGCAGTAGTACTTGAGTAGATTTTGGCATACTTTACTTGTCCTTGAAATATTCCTCAGACATTGAGATCACCTATAGATATATTTCATCACTGCCGGGCACTTAATAAATCAGCACCTACAATTGCAATTACCAATTTCATCGATGCTAGCGATTCTCCTTTTCTTTTATTAGGGCAAAATAACTTAGTAAAAAATATATAATTATAGTTATAAAAAGTTGTTTTTGAAACTAACTGAAAAAGCGAAAAAACGAAACGCACCCAAGCCTAAATCACGCTTCAAACTTCCGAAGTACTGCGGTACCACAAAGAGTGTTGGCCGCTTCCCGGGTTGCCAGGCGAGATATTCCGCCTTTCCGCCCACCGCCAAATATTAAAACAGATATTTCCTTTACTTTAATTTGCTAATTTATTAGAAATATTCTTACTGTAACTAATAGAATATAATAAGATAGTTGTTTCCTTGATTGTTGGTTGCTAATTCGTTAATAATAAAAAATGTTACGCAATTTCAGTAGATCGAGAAGTCTTCTTCGTTTTCGTCCTCTTGTCTCAATATGCGCTAGTAAAACTTGGTGGCTGGAATTGATCCAAACAATTCTTCTTCAAATACGCCTTGTGGTAAATATGATAGAAAATGTAAAAGGATGCAACATCTATAAGCAG
Source organism: Parnassius mnemosyne (assembly GCA_963668995.1). NCBI lineage: Eukaryota > Metazoa > Arthropoda > Insecta > Lepidoptera > Papilionidae > Parnassius > Parnassius mnemosyne. The sequence continues at coordinate 3,287,310 of CAVLGL010000001.1, read as the reverse complement.
TGCAAGTGAATCGAGCCGATGAGAAAGAATTCAGTCATCGACGATTCGCCAGCTGCTGCTGCTACTGCTGCTAGGACTGGGGTGCTCCAGTCAAAAAATGAGAACATTACTCCATGTGGGCCGGTATGACATACTGTCCTGCTTTGCTGAGTACGCCAAGCTTTTTAGGGCCTAATTAATCTTCCCTTCAAAGTGACTGCAGAACTGTGCGTCATTCAATATGTAAATGCCAAAGATTCCGATGCTGTCTGTAGCAGCATTGGGAGTACCCTAAAATTGTAGAGATATGGGGTTCAACAAAGGGGTTCCTTTTACTGGAAAACGCATAAGCCTGTGTCGTCTGAAGTTTAAACTGGAATAAATTTAGTCGTCCCGAATCCGAGACTTTGGTAATTAGACTTGACTTCAGTCACAAGTTTGTTTCGGTGAATGTTACCAGTTTGCAACCTATAAACGCACACACACACAACGCGCACGCGCGTGCTCTCGCATCAAAATGCAGATGCGTTGTCACCCGTGAGGACTAAGATGGAATGCCTCGTTTCCAGTAAAACAGAGTCTCCGGTTTTTTACACTCACCATATGAAACACAGCAGCGTTATTCTGCTATTTTACGCCGGTATTCTGTGAGAGCGTGGTCCATCCCCGATCGAGCCGACCCATTCGTGCTACAACTATACTGCTAATACAGCTGCAGCACGGCTCTACCACGTAAAAATGTTCCCCTGGTGTTGCAGTTGTTCATGGACGGCAGTAGTCACTGACCAGGTGAGCGGCATGCTCGTTTGCCCCCTCTCCTATAAAAAAAAAACATAAACGTAATCTTCTCGTGACGACTAAGATGCGACTTCTCACAGTCTGTAATTATACTGGCTCTTGTCAACTCTATTGTCAACTCCTGGAGTGGATAGTTCTGTGGCAGAAAACATTTTCTGATATCAAAAAGCTGGGTTGTTCTTAAAGTTGTTAAAAACCGCAAGGTTAGATTATACATAATATTGGGCTTAAATTGTATAAATTATCACAGAACAGTAGATTTATTCTTTTTATACATTCATTGTATAGTAAAATTTATTAATTAGGCGAAAATTCCTAAAAAATTAAATAAAAAAACTATAAATTTATTTTTTATGAAACTTAAGTGAAAAATGAACTAACACTTTACTTAATTTACTCGCACTTTTTATCTATAATCTGTAAATATAAATAAAATTGAAGTGGCTGTCTGTAACATTGAAATAAGCTTTGGGAATTGTTTGAATGATATTGAGACAAATAATCTTTTCTAAATTTTTTGTATGTCTGTCTGCCTGTGTCCTTATCCATATTAATCTTCGAAATAGCTGAATCGATTGTGATCAAACTTCACAAACAAATAGAGTGCAATTCCAAAAGGGATCTAGGCTAAATTTTATCCGAAAAATTTAAAGTTTTTTTTCATGGATTATCATTTAACAGATAAGTAGATACGTAATAAATGAGCACAGAGTCCACCTGGTGTAAGTGAATACTGTGGCTTATTGTCAAATTAATGTAGACGCGTTGCCATCTCTGACAACGTGTCTACATTAATTTGACTATATTAAGGTGACTGTAATAAATACAGGAGTAAAAACCACAGCCCGTCAACTCAAAGTAACGTCAAAGCTGCGAGACATCTCGTGGGTTCTGCGCTTTTCACTCAACCTCCTTAAACTATGGTGTCTTAAAGGCAAGAGTAAATAAACTTTTGTTTAGTTAAGTCAGTGCACTTAGTTTACCATTGGTGGAAGTAGTTAATCACTTTATAATTGTTAAAAAATCAAGGGATGTCCATGTCCAACTTAAGCATTTACAAATAGATGAAGTAGAAATACGAGTGTGTTACTACAGCGGATTTGAATTCACGACCTTTTCGCAGTCAAAGCGGTAGGACAACAATTATTTACGAAAAACAAGGAAATTAAAGACTTATTGTTCCGTCGCTCACTTTGTTCTATTTATAGATGTATATATAAATTATCTCTTTAGCCACGTGCCAGTTACATAAAAATATGTAACACAATAGAAATTGCACAATGAGTTCTCCTACTTCAGTCTTTTCTATTGTGTGTGTAATAAAATTGGTGTTAATGAAAGCACGCGGACACATATCAAAGGGCTTTTATATTCTACCCCCTGTTTGAAAACGGCATTAATATTTGGAGTTTTTATTATTTTTTAACTGTTATCTTGAGACATTTAACGAAAACGTTAACCTATTCAGATGGGCATAAAACTAATTTTCCCACTGGGAGATTGTTTGTTTGAGTTTAAGATAGTGCGGCTGCGACCCACAAAGCTTTCGCGTTTGTAATTTTGAACCGCATATTTTACAAGAAAATTTTCTTCAACTTTACTGATTATATTTCAAGTTTGTTTTAAATTGCTAGCAACTTTTATTGGTGGATAGAAATACACAAACAATATGAAAATATCAAGAGTAGATTAAGATTAAGAAGTTGATATTGAATGTGAACGTGAAACACGTGTCGTATTATCCACGGTGCTGTATCTATCCTAGTGCCGTAGTGTTGGGAGTAGTGGTGCTGGAATATGTGGTGACGGGGATAGTGCACACGATTAAGAGAGGACGGGAGATGCTTTCCAAACTACACAAGTTACATCTTTTTATTTTATTACGCGGATCGTACCTAACTAATTTTAAGCATCTCCCTCCATTCGGTATTTACAACTGTTCGCTGCGTAATCAATTTCTATGGAGAAATTGCTTCCACAGCAACAAAACCGCCTGTTTTTTTTAATAAGTATTGATATACAATAAAAAATAATATACTGATTTGAAAGATCCATCGCATTGCCTAACTACCTCCTTTTAAAAGTCGATTAAATTAAATACACGATAACAAATTTTTTTTTTAACATCTCTAATATAATTGATTTCTACAAGGAAACACCTGATTCTATTAATTAAGCCAATTAAAAGCAATATCATTTGAATATAGTTTCACGACAACACATAGATGAATGTATGTTTTTTTTTTATAAATTAAAGCTATAAACGAACAAACATTTATGGTAAGTAGATACTGAAGCCCATAGGCACCAGCAGCCAGCTTCAAACCAATTTGGCTACAGATGCGTTGTCATCTCTAAGGACTAACATGAAATGCCTCACAGCTCGTAAACATAATATAGTGGCTCCATTGTTGGTTGTTTATAATTTATAGCATATGAGTTTAATCTTCAACCGTGTAGTGGCGGTGTAAGAATATCCACTACCCCATATAGGACCGTGGGTGTCGTAAGAGGCGACAGAGGGAAACTGATGAACTGAAACAATTAAAACTGCGGTTTCCAACACGCAGGCCAATTTTGACATCTATGGAAAAATCGCCTATGAGACAATATATGGGAGAGACCTATGTTCAGCAATGGGCTTTTATAGGCTGTAAGTTATAATGGAGTTTACTCGTTAATGCGGGCTAAACATTTGCGTAAAGTGTTACTGCCGTGATACAGTTATTATCGAGCAATTAGCTCAAATAACTTTTAAGAACCAAACATACGCGACCTACATGCATTGTGATGTCCGGAGTCTCATTTTACGCATGTTATTTACATGTCAAATTAGAAATCAAGAATATTTAGTTTAGTTTATGTTTTTCACAAGCTCCAATCAATGACAAAATTGGTCCAAACCGGTTTAAAATGTGAAGATTTCCAGAGAAAAACAAGAAAGAAACATTTTTTTTATAGGATAATTGTAACACACCACATAGTCCAACTGATGGTGAGTGGATGCTGTGGCCAATATACAACTACGCCTATCCTCCATTAAGAATCATAATGTGGAATGATTGTCACCCCTGTCGACTAAAACAGTGCCTTATTTCTAGTGAATTGTACCTTCGGTTCTCTTCACTCATCATAAGAAACACATTATCATTAAGCTGCTGTTTTACGCTAGTATTCTGTAAAACTCTTGGATAGATAATTCCTTAAAAAAATATAATTCGTTTTACAGCTAGATTTTGAAATTGAAAAAAAAATGAAACTAATTTTTACGGATTTTATCACGTTTAATTTAATTTTTTTTAATTCCCGACGTTTCGGATGCTTAACAGCAACCATAGTCACGGAGGTAATGAGGTGTTTGACGTCCCGATGTCATAGTTAGCCTGGCTACCTTCAGTTTTTGAATATTAATTTTTGGTCCGAAGATTGAGCTTATAGTATCTTGAAGTCTTGCAGTGGTATGCTTGGGTTCGGATTTAATTTTAATAATTATAGGATCCCAAGAAGATGGCAGCAACTTTTCTTTTCTGTTTCTTCTCTATTGAAATTAGGATACTTACTTACTTACTTAAGTAATTAAGTAAAAAATACTTAAATAAAAAATTAAGTAACAAATACTTAAGTATTGAAATTAAAAAACAATTAGGATGTTTTTTAATTTCAATAGCCAATAGCCTCGCGAATCATCCTTGGTATGAATCGGTATTCTTTTGAGAGGATTTGTACTCTATCAAATATAGTGTAATGGTAAGGACGATCTTGAACATGTTCACACACTGCTGACTTCCCAAAACGTCGGTGCTTCAAGTCAGCTATATGTTAACATATAGCTGACTTGAAGCACTTTGATGATGTCGACATATTTGACTAGACTTTAAAAGGATCTTAAAACAGAACCTTGGTAGCTCTATAACGTAAAGACCGGAGGAACAACATCACTCCAAAATCAATTATTCAAGGACTTACAAGTAACGCAATCATATAAAATAGTTCAAGACTTAATATTGATTCTTAAATAGCACGATTATTGTGAAATATATACTAGTACTTACAGTAATGACAAAAAAATTACTAATGAACAGCTTCATTAAACAAATGTCATTTAATTTCGTCTAGAGCTTTATGTCAGGATTAGTTGGATAATTGATTTATAAGGGAGCAAAGCCCCGCGTACGAAGTATTCAAAGATAGTGTTTAGATTAACACTACGTTTAAATTTTCTAAGTGGTAGGTCCCTCTTATTTACGCGTAATAAGCCATGGTATCTCAGGGCTGCTTCGTCGTAATTTCTCAGTACACTAGCAGCTCAGGTTTAACACTGTTGGCACAAATGAAACTGTTTATTGCAATTTTAAGTGCTGATTTTACTACATGTTCAGCGGTGAAAGAATAATCATGAGGAAACCTTTATGTTTGATTACAAAAATTACGCATTTAAAAGACATGTTGTTTTATGAATACTTACAGACCAAAAAAACTGCTGTGGTCTCTTCCGTGGGTGGTGGTACCTACCCAGATGAATGCAGCAGAAAAGGAATCCTACCACCTTATAAATGCGAAGTCAGTCAACAGGCTTTAGAGCAGCACGGCGGATTAATTGCTCTATAAGCTTCCTAAAAACGAAAGGAGGGATATGCTCAGCATTGCGACGTATGTTTTTAACAAATTCTAACGCTACGAAGCACTGCACTTGAAGCTGTGTCCCGTTCAAAAAGATCAGAGAATATAACATTAAATATAGTCTGTGCAGCATTTAATCTCAGCCTTCAGGTGTAACGACGTACTCGTAACTATACTTGGTAGAGCCATGCTGCAGCTATATTAGTAGTATAGTTGTAGCACGAATCGGTCGGCTCAACCGGGGAAGGACCACGCTCTCACAGAATACCAGCGTAAAATAGCAGCTTAAGACTGATGTGTTTCGTATGGTGAGTGTAGAGAACCGGAGATCCTTTTTACTGGATAAGATGCATTCCATCTTAGTCCTCACGAGTGACAACACATCTGCATTTTGATTCGCAAACGAGGATAGACGTAGATGTTTATGGGCCACAGCAACCACATTGCTACAGATGGGAAGCCAATGTACAACACTGAAGTACACTACTTCGATAGTCTGCAAACTGATAATAAAGATGAAAATAAAGAAATTTTTGTTCAAAGCATAAAATAAAAAAAAAAAACACAAAAAAGGAACTCTTCTGTTCTGAGTAATCGTGTGGTATAGGCATAAACACTCACGCCTGTCACCCAGAGGGGTAGGCAGAGACTACGGACTTCCATTTGGCGCGATCCTGACACACCTCTCTCGCCTCTTTTACATCCATATATCTACGCATACACGCTCGTCGGTTAAGAATACTCCTAATCTGGCCCATTTTTAATGTATCGCCGATTTGGTCGATAAACCTTCGTCTAGGGCGTCCCTTCCCGACCCTGCCGTTCACTTCCGCAACATAAATTTGCTTTGTCACTCTTTCCTCGTTCATTCTTTCTACATGACCAAACCACCGAAGCATTCCTTTCTTAATCCTTGTCACAACGTCATCTTGCAAACCACACTTTTCTCTTATCACACTATTTCTCACCCTGTCATTCAGATTTAGCCCTAGCATACTCCTTAAGGAACGCATTTCTACAGCATTTATTCTACTCTCATGCTTCTTCTGCCAGACCCAACTTTCACTACCATACATTAAAGTAGGGACTAACACAGCATTATGAATTGCCATACGTGCCTTAGTTGACACATTCTGACTCCTCATAATAGCGTGTAGAGCCCCATTCACTCTATTTCCTGCGTTCACTCGTCGTTCTATATCCTTATCATTTCTACCATCCCTGCTAAACAAACATCCCAAATATACAAACTCATCCACTTGCTCAATCAACTCCCCTTCTATTCTTATTTCACATAAAGTTTTACTTTCTTCTCTTTCAAAAACCATCACTTTCGTCTTACTTGCGTTCACTTTCATACCCCTTTTTTTAAGACCAGTTCATCAAAGTAATCATTAGCAACTCGGCCGCCGACGATGCAAATATGACTTGATCATCGGCGTACAAAAAACATTTGACGGTTAACTCACCCATTCTCAACCCACATTCTTCAACTTTCAAACTTTGCAAACAACTGTTCATAAATAGGTTAAGAAGCCACGGAGAAGCTACACAGCCCTATCTGACACCTTTTTGAATGCCAAACCAGTCTGAGTAGACCCCGTTGACCCTGACACAAGCACTAGAGTCCCTATAAAAAGACTTTAATGCCTGTATAACCAGCGCTCAACCCAAATGAGGTCAGTGTTTGCCATAACACGTTCCTGTTCACTCTGTCATAAGCCTTTTCCAAGTCCATGAACGCACAAAAACCTTTCTGGTTTTTGGCCAAAAATTTCTCCGCAATCATGCGCATGGAAAAGACTTGATCCGTAAACACCATCCCCTTTCTAAATCCAGCTTGCACATCCCAAATTTTTCCATCAGTTTCTTCCATAACTCTTTCAATTAAAAGCTTAGCATACAGTTTAACCACAATGCTAAGCAAGCTGATACGACGGTAGTTTTTACAGTCCTGCTGTGACGACTATCCCTTACATATTGTTACTATACCGGCTTTGCAACAGTCTTCCGGTACCCGCTTCAGATTCCGACATAAATTAAACAAGGTATACAGCAGGCCTGCAACCACACACTCTCCAGCCCTTAGCATTTCAAGTGATACTCTATCATATCCGGCTGCCTAACCTGCTTTCATGCTTTTCATTGCTTTCATTTTTTCATCTATACTTATCTCCCTACCTCTCTTCACTTCTTCCGGAATTTCTATTTCACTTACTTCAGACGACTCTTCACTCTTAAACACGCTATCAAAGTATTTCTTCCATCTCTTTAAATTTGAAACTTCATCATTTGTACTTGCTTACATATTATTATTAAATTCAGTATTATACAGTTCATGTACTTTACAACTATTTATAAATATTTTTATAGAACAACGAGAGCGGCTGCCAAAACTAATATCAATTATTTAGATCGAACGATATTTAGGAATGGCTGTTACACCTGTGTGAACAATATATTTACAACAGTAAACTGTTCGTTCACGTGTCTCACTTATCAACTCTTTATCTTGGTAGAGTCGTGCTTTATTTGTATTATGGTTGCGGGCCTAATGAGTCGACTCAACCGAGGGTGGAACGCGCTCTCACAGAATACTAGCGCGAAATAACAGTGTAATATTATTGTGTTTCATATGGTGGTAGGTGGTGTCTCTACATAAGGTGTCCATGGACTGCAGTTGTTCTAATTTTGATTTATTTTAGATTTTTTTTCGTCACTTAGAATCTGATGGTCTATAAGTTCGTTTGTTAATTTAGTTTAATAAAAAAAATACATTCTAGTAAACGTAAAACATTATTTCTGAAACTTTAGACACCTACTGGAGTAATTTACAAGGAATATTTACTTTTAGGACCCCAGCCGAGCAAAAATGTAAAAGTAAAATTCCCACTTGACAAAATTGCGGCAACTTCTAAGAGACTGCGGCACCTCGGGTCGTAAAACTCACGCGTTTGTTATTTCGAGTCGTATTTTACATGGATACTTTGTTAAGCTTTTCTGAGCTTAAATTTTATTTAGAACTATTGTTACTTAAAGCAGCAATAAAGTCATTGTAAATAACGCAAATGCTAATCCTAAACTATTTGTTTTGGTTAGCACTGTACTACTTGCCGAAATGGCTTACGATGGGATAAGTTAATAAAACACACCACAACGTATGTACTTATGGTATATTATCACGTAGATATATCTACAAAATAAATTATATTCTTGTGGCCTATGATCTAATTGCTTTACACGTCAACATCGCGATTTACCTTTTGTACAGCGCCCTCAAGTATCGAAAAGGTGAACTACCATACCTTAACATACCGCCCACCAAGGACAATATTGAAAATATAATTGTCCTTCATTATGGGAAACCGCCCACCGTGAACTCGCGCCTTTATTGTCCTTAGTGAGTGTTGTTTACAATTTTGTTCTGAAATAATAAATACAACAATTAGATCTTAGAAATACAAATATAAAATAAAATAATAACAATAACAATTTGGTTTAACAATAGTAAAAAATAAAATAAAAATACTTTCTAATTAAGTACTAACAGGTAATACACAAATCTTAGAGGTAGGTCTTTTAACTATTGATGATTTGGTTCGTAATGTAACTACTCGGGTTATTTGATCAGGACCAGGATGTTTTTCAATAATCCGACCAAGTAACCAACGACATGGTGGTAAATTGTTTTCCTTAACTAACACTACATCCCCGATATTAGGTCCTGGAACTTGGTAAGTCCATTTATATCTATGCAACAAGTTTGACAAGTATTCTTGTGACCACCGACGCCAGAAATTCTGTGTCATTTTTTGGACTAGTTGCCACCGAGTTAGTGAACTTCTATTTGTATGTTCATAATTATCGTCTGGAATACTTATTAGTGGTTCGCCTATTAAGAAGTGACCAGGAGTTAGAGGCATAGGATCAGATAAATCATCACCATTAATAACCGTCATTGGTCTGGAGTTCAGACAAGCCTCTATCTGATAGAGCAGCGTGCTAAGCTCCTCAAAGGTTAAGGTTGAATCTCCAATCACCCTTTTCAAGTGGTGCTTTGCAGATTTGACCGCAGCTTCCCACAAACCTCCGAAATGTGGTGCATGCGGTGGTATAAAGTGCCATTGGGTCCCCTCAGCTTCAACCTGTTGAGCAACCGATTGCTGAATTGACTTAAGGTCATTCAATTCTCGAGCAGCTCCAACAAAGTTGGTGCCATTGTCGCTCCAAATTTGAGAACAATGGCCACGTCTCGAAACGAATCGTCTGAAAGCTGCTAAAAAGCCTTGTGTGCTCAAATCACTGACGGCTTCTAAATGTATGGCGCGCGTCACCATACAGACAAATACACAAATGTAACCTTTATAAGCGTGGTAACCACGACCCTTTGATGTTCTTATATTTATTGGACCAGCATAATCCACGCCGCTGTGTAAAAAAGGTCGTGTAGGAGTACATCTGACAGCTGGAAGAGATCCCATGAATTGGTGTCTTACTTTGGCAGCATGTTTGATGCATATCACGCATTTTCGCACATGTTGCTTAGCTAGGTTTTTCACGCCTATAATCCAATATTTTGATCTTAGGTAATTTACCATTGATTGTGGGCCACCATGCAAGGTTATTTCATGAGCATTAGACACAAGTAATTTACTTAGGTAACAAGACTGAGACAGCAGTATAGGATGTTTGATTTGTTCCGTTAGTGATGATTCATGTAATCTGCCACCTGCTCTTATTATACCGATATTATCTATATATGGACACAGGGTTCTGATTTTACTATCTTTTCTCATTATGTAACCCTTTTCTTTCAACTGTAAATATTCTTCTGAGAAGTCTTCCATTTGAAAATGCTTTATGCAACACGTTAGTGCTTCATCTAATTCTATCTTTTGTAAATATTTCTGCTTCTTTTCTTTTATTTTTAAAAATCTTCGACAATATGCAATAATTCTTATCAATCTTCTCAATGAAGAAAATTTGTGCCACGGAAAATCTTGTGGTACAGCACTAATATGTACCTTTATACGCTTTTCTATATTAGTGTCCATATCCCTTGATCTGTGATATCTAATTTGCTTATCCATAAGAAAACTTGGTCCTGAAAACCATAATTTGCTTTCAGTCAGCGCACTTGGCTTAATGCCTCTTGATGCACAATCTGCTGGATTGTGTTTAGTGGCAACGTGAGCCCATTGTGACGCATCCAGCGTACTAAGAATTTCGGACACTCGATTGCCCACAAAAGTTTTCCACCTACTTGGGTGACTGTTCAACCAAGACAGCACTACGGTGGAATCTGTCCACGCTCTAACATTCTCTTTGGGAATGTGCATTGCTTCTGCTACTTCTGCCAATAGACGAGTCAACAACACAGAACCACATAACTCTAACCGAGGGATGCTTACTTGTTTTATTGGAGCCACCTTGGTTCTCGCCATCAAAAGAGCAACGTGAATATCGCCTTTTGCATCGACGGATCTTGTATAAACCACAGCTGAGTATGCGGTTGCTGAAGCATCACTGAATCCATGGAGCTCAACGCTTCGATCAGTTTGTCTGATTTGAAGCCATCTTGGAATACGAACTTCCGTAAGTTTTGACAACTCATTACGGTAAGTCCTCCATTCATTTATGAGATCTTCAGGAACCTTTTCATCCCATCCTACACCTGAAAACCATAGCCTTTGTATAAATACCTTTGCTAGTATAACGGTAGGTGCTAGCCAACCCAGAGGGTCAAATAGGCGAGCAATTTCTGATATTATGTTTCGTTTAGTTTCAGGTCCCGGTGTGGGAGCGAGCTGTACTGAATATTTGAAGACATCGTTACTGCGGTTCCAGGTAAGTCCTAAAATTTTAGTTATATCTAGTTTAATATTCTTTTCTTCATAGGTTTTATTTTCTAGACTGTTCTCTACAATGGTTTCAGGTAAGTTCTTGTTATTTGCTCTTTCGCTCTTTGTTTCTTCCGCTTCCTGCTTATTTATTGCTGTAAGTAATTCTTGACTATTGCTATTCCATTTCTGTAGTTCGAAACCTCCCTTCTTTAACAAATTCTTCATCTGTCTATATAATTCTTTACCATCTTCGACTGTAGAGCACCCAGTCATTAGATCGTCCATATAGAAAGATTCCCGAACTCTATTTGCTGCTAAGGGATAAGTTTCCGCTTCATCAATAGCGACTTGATTCAGCGCCTTTACAGCCAAGTAGGGTGCTGATGCAGTCCCGAACGTTACGGTGGTTAATTCATAATCCTGTATCTGCTTGTCCGATCCCTCTCTCCAGACTATCCTTTGAAACTTGGCATCATTTTCGGTCACCCTTACTTGACGATACATTTTTATAATGTCAGCTACGACTCCAATGGGATATACTCTCCAACGCAGTATAATGTGGCGCAAGTCGGATTGTAAGGTTGGTCCTACCATAAGCGTATCGTTCAAAGAAACACCGTTCTCATTTTTACAGGACGCATCGAACACTATCCGAACCTTGGTTGTGAGTTTGTCCTCTCTTACGACAGCGTGATGGGGTAAGTACACAGTTTCATTTTCTTTCTTTTCTTCGCTTACAGGTCTCATGTGGTTTAGATGTAAGTATTCCTTTAAAACCTTTGTGTATTTTTCTTTTAGGTCCTTATTTTTCTCTAATTTTCTTTCCATAGATATTAATCTTTTTACAGCGATATTACGTGAGTTGCCGCCTTTACATGCCGGCTCTTCATCTCTGAATGGCAGTTTGACCACATATCTGCCATCAGATGTTCGAGTGGTAGTAGCTGCAAAAAGATCTTCGCACTTTTGTTCTACTACTGAAAATATTTTCGCACTTGGTGGAATTTGTTCTTCTAACTCCAAAAATTTCTTGAGTATGTCGTTCTGATTTACTTGTGCGTGCATCACTGATATTTTTTGTGTACTATTATTTAATTTTGTTCTATCTACAACACCAGAAAGAATCCAACCAAGAGTTGTGCACTGTGCTATAAGATGTCCTGTTGGTGCCTTTTTTACACCGTCCCTTATGATTTGACCATAGACATCAGCTCCCAATAATAGGTCAATCTTATTAGGAGTGGCGAAATCTGGATCAGCCAGTTTCAAATCCCTCAAATCCACCCAATTTGCTAACTCTATTCTTTTGTCTGGAAGGTAAGACGTTATAGTCTTTAGAACATAGGCCTTAACCTGTAGTTTGATGTTATGGTCTATGCATGATTTGAGATCAAGAGTAACTACGTACTTTGATACTATATCTCTGTCGGCACCTAGTCCGGTTACCGTGCTCTTTACTGGAGTACGCTTTAAGCGTAAGTACTGCACTGTAGCTTCAGTTATAAATGAAGCTTGGGAACCTTGATCAACCAAGGCCCGCACTACTTGAAAGTTTCCTGTGGTGGACTTGGCTCTTATGAGCGCTGTGGCTAATAAAACTTGTCTAAACCCCATGACGTTTCCAGAAGAAAGACAGCTAACAATAGCTGTTTTATCACAATCGACATCCGAACTTTCAACAGATGTACTAGCTCTATTTCCCTGGTCACCACTGTTAGTAGCCTTACCGCTAGTGGGATGTAATAAAGAATGGTGTCTTTTCTTACAAACTCTAAAATTAGTTGGGTTTTGGCACTGTTTAATTGAATGGTTACCACCTAAACAATTAAAGCAAATATTATTACTTAAAACGAAATTGTATCTTTGCTCATAAGGAAGCTGTAGGAACTTTTTACAAAAACATAGTTTGTGTACTTCTGAACAGTATTCACAACAAGTTTTACTACCCACGAAATTACGCTGTTTATATGCGACCAATGCTTTTGTAGAAGGTGGAGTATGTAAATTATTATTAATTAATCCTTTTTTAGGTTCAATGCACTCTAATGCTCTAAAACGACTTTCTAGAAAAACTTGAAATTGTTCAAATGTAGGCAAATCGTTTGGACTATTACTACTAGTTTGTAATTCCCACTCTTTACGCGTTTCTGGGTCCAATTTAAATGTCATAACATGAATAATAATTAAATCCCAAGTACTAACATTAATATCTAAATTTTTTAAAGCATGAAGACAATCATTTGTTGTATCCAACAAATCTTTCAAACCGTTAGAAGATTCTATGTTCATACGTTTTTGAGCGAAAAAGCGTTTAAGAATACAATTAGCAAGATACTTTTTATTGTTGTATCTACGTTCCAACTGTTCCCAACATTGATTGTAATTCGCATCAGACACTGGTACTTGTCGGACAAGTTGCTCAGCTTCGCCCGTGAGATGTCCTTTTAAATAGTGCATCTTTTGTACATTATCTAAGGAACTGTTTTTGTGAACTAGCGATATAAACAAGTCTCTGAAGGTTGTCCACTCTGAATACTTCCCGGAAAACATGGGAATGGAAATTTTAGGTAATTTAACTTGAAACTCCTTATCGGAACTATTCGAATTTCGATTGACATGACTATTGGTATCATTATCATTTAAGAACATACTCAACTCTGCCCTATAATCGCAATAAAACTCTTCTACCATATCGTACAAGTCTCGTTTAATATACGTTGTTTCCTTTAATATTGCACGATCTATCGTTTTAAACAACTGTTTGTGGTTTTCTACAAATTCAAACCATATTTTATCTAAATTTTCTATTCTATTTTTAACATATGTACTTGTCTTTCTGTCCTTTGAACATTTTCTAAAATTAATTTGAGACTTATTCATTCGGCTGTATAATTCATCTTGTAATGCAATAAGGTTCTCCATATTTAACAATTTTACTATAGATACAAGAACACAACTAAAATAAACTAAGTCAATAAAATTACAAAATTATTCTAAGTCTTTTGCACTTTAAACTTTGGCGAAAATTGGGCGTAGGTTCCCCGTTCCGTCGTTTTTTACACAATTATTGTAAGTCCTTAAATCTACACACAAAGTTTACAAGTATTTCAAATTAAATTTAAAGAAATTTTTAAGTTAATAATTTTTTCAATGTTTAACAATTAATAGACATAAAGTTCAAATTTGTTTAATTTAAATAGACTTGTAAGTATTTATAGAATTTTTAAGTTTTATAATTTAACGATATAAAGTTCAAATTTGCTTGCATTAAATATACACTCGAAAAGTACTCACAGTTTGTTCTTCATCCACTTTACCGTAACTATGTCGCACTGTACTGAATGAAATTCATTCACAGGAACTGCTTAGTTGTCCTCCTCTTGCCACCACGTGATGCGTGGCGCTGTTGCTTAACGCCGAACTCTCAGTTTTCCTCGTCTCGCCACCGCGTGATGCGTGGCGCTGTTGCTTAACTCCGAACTCGGTTGTTCTCTTCTCGCCACTATGTGGTGTGTGGCGCTGCTGCTCCACACTGAACTGAACTTGTGCTTGTGTGTTACGCGTGCACTCTCGCGATGTGTACACACATTACTGTATAGCACTCTTAAAGGATATACACTACCAAATCTTGCTTGCACTATGCCAGCTGATTTTCGATAGTAATCCTTTTGCCCTAATTAATCAAGCCCGAATTCAAAAATAGCCGTTTCACAATCCGGCTCGAAGGACCATATGTTTTGGTTAGCACTGTACTACTTGCCGAAATGGCTTACGATGGGATAAGTTAATAAAACACACCACAACGTATGTACTTATGGTATATTATCACGTAGATATATCTACAAAATAAATTATATTCTTGTGGCCTATGATCTAATTGCTTTACACGTCAACATCGCGATTTACCTTTTGTACAGCGCCCTCAAGTATCGAAAAGGTGAACTACCATACCTTAACACTATTATAGGCAAGATTTAGCGTTTGTATATATTTTTTTTAATTTTTGACGAAAAAAGGTGACGGATTGCAAATATCAAGTAGTTTTAAGTCTGAAAAGTTAAAGTTAAGACATCCCACTAACCACTACACAATTTAGCAAGAAAATTCAGGATCATTTTTATATTATTCAAAATCGTTGATTTGTCATCTTCATCATCATTATATTCGTTGCCTTTTTTATTCTTGTTTCATTGACCATGAATCACACATATAATTATACTTTGTAAATACAGTGTATATTTATTGCTTCTATTTACATGTACATCACACACAGTACATAAAATCGCGAAAACTAACCAAAATCTAGTTAAGGAAACGTATAGATCATAATTATTAATTAAAAATTGGGTATACCTAAAGGTAGCATTTTAGTACCACTGCTCTTTTTATTATACATAAAATTTCTCCCGAATGCAACTTCACATAAGTATATACTTTTCGCAGGCGACTTTCCAATCGTGATAAAAGCAGAATACTCAATGGCAAATAGTGCTCTAGGAAATATTAAAGGTTGGTTAAGTGCCAATGATTTGAATTTAAATGTAAGGAAAACAAAAATTATGCAATTTTGATCATATAATACTATTAAATATTAAATATCCAGTATAATAACGAAAAAATATACGAGGTAAATACTTTTAAATTTTTAGGACTACATATTGACATACAGATACTATTACAAACGACCTCATCAAGCTGCATTCACGACTTACCACGGATATATAACGTCAAAACTTACTTACGAGTATGGTATACTTCTGTTGGGCAATATAGGAAAAGCTTTTTAAATACAGAAGAGATGCATTCGCGCCTTATGCAATGTTTGGTACCTGAACAGTTGGAAACCCCTTTTTAAAGAGTTTAGTTTGCTTTCGATACCTTGCATATATATCAGGGAAACTTGAGCTTTTGTGAAATCCTTCCCCAGCTTTTACGAAACAGGGAAAGAAGCCACATTGAGACAATTAAGACAACAATACACAAACCTAATACATCAACCCCCCTGTCGCAAAGAGATATATAAAATAAATATTTATAATATGACAGTAAGATAGTAGTATATAACTTGCTTCTGGAAGAACTCAAAATACTTAGTGAGCCGATATTTAAAAAAAAATATTGACTGATTGGCTCTTGGATATTTTTTTATAGTTATTAGGAATATTTTAATTGGCGACATTAATTTATTACTTGATTTAATCTAATTTAATTTCATTATGGGTAGTATTGTTATTTTTTGCACGTATTTTGTAAAATATATTTTTATTTAAATAAATATATTTTTTTACTTAAAACTGTAATGCAAAGAAAAACTAGTAACTTAATTATCATACAGTCCTTCTCCCCACGATATCGTGCCAAGAACGTTCGCTGCGTTGCCCCCTTGAATGGCTATAATTAGCATTAGAGCGATAAAAGAACCAGCCCTTATATTACCAGCAGCAACGACCAGCCGCGGATAGAGTTCCTTTGGGAACTTCACCGCACGTGGACCCCAAGGTAAGATAGTCTCTACAGCAAATGGCACAAATGTGTAGTCATCTCAGAGACTCATATTTGTGCCACTTACTTAGTTCAGCTGCCTGTGATACTACCTCGGCTCTAAACGAGTACCATTGAGATGAGAGGCCAACAAAGTATCTACGCAAGTAGCATCCCACACTAGGGCTTTACCTCTCTCCCAAGGCACCGATAGCATACCGTCGGGTCTCTTGCCATTGTCTCAAAATATTCCACGAGGCTCTGTAACCGAAGGAACATTTATAGAGACAAGAGCTCTTCGAATGACATCGTTTAAAGAACCATGTCGTGAAAACTTACAAGCACTTTTCTTACATGAAAGTCCGTGGAGCCTAAGCTTGTCGACGCTGCTACCACAAGGGCACTGATGGGGTTGACAAATCGCCGCTCCTAGCTAGATTCTTACGGCAATGCGTAAGCTTTCTCCATTACGTTATGTTCCGAAATTACTTGATGGTAAAGCATGTAACCAGTGACTTAGTCGAAACAGCTAGAAGGCGTGCTTTATCTTGGTCACTATCCAACGGAATACCCCACTGTTTGTTGGTTAACTTCCAGTGGAACATTTTCGCCGGGACAGAGCGTTTGCCATGTCTGCCTTGCCTCCGTAGCAAAGCACAGGTCTACTTTATTATTTAAAATTATTTTACATAAATCACTGACACTACACACGGAAGCAAGAAAAGCAGGTAATGCAAGGCTAGAAAGATTTCTCACACCAATACCAACAAATTTTTGTGGTCTTGTTGGTCTAGCTAGAGTTTAGGCTCTTGTATTCAAATTTAAATTTAGAATTTTTTATAAAGCTGTTTTAAGATTATTATCAATATCTTTTAAAATATAGAAACATATCTAGACTGGTCTCGAGCGGAGTAAGTATGTAAGTCTAGATACAGGGAGACAATGTTTTAAAATAATATTAAACGTGGCTTAAAAACTGATCCAATTTGTTTTTAAAACAAGTTTGATACTATCGAAAAACAAAGGGGCACCTAGCAGGTATAATGATTACCTACAGTTTTTATTCCTGGAGAATTATGACAGAAATTTTGAATTAAAGTCTCTGTGAGAAGAAGATAATTTATTAGAAAAAATTAAATATTTCACATTTATTGCTATTTGATTCAAGGCCAATATTTTTTAAAATTAAAAATATAAGTAAGATCAATGAGGACGTTAGAATTCACTATTTTTTTAAATCAAATTTAGTACGAGGTCGAGATAAATGAGTATTAATTGGGTAACCTAAATTTTAAAAAGATGTCTCTTTTAGTTGAGACATAATTGATTTATTTATTGTTTTATCAAAATAAAAATGGAAAGAAGTGAAAGTAAATAATTCCAACTCTTTTCACTATTAGTGAACTAATTTTGGACAGTGCATGCCAATGCTTTAGCAGCTAGCTGCATCCTCGCATCTCTAAGAATTCTTTTAACCACTGGTACATTACGATGATAATTGTAAATTTTCTCTGAAAAAAGGGAAAAATTTGTGTCATTAGAGGATTTACTAATTGATTTAGTTACGAATTTCTACGGTAGGCTTTTTTTTTATAGGATAAGGGTGACAAACGAGCACACAGTCCACCTGATGGTAAGTGGTTGCTGCGGCCCATAGACATCTACATCTATCCTCTGTTACAAATCAAAATGTAGATGCGTTGTCACCCGTGAGGACTAAGATGGAATGCCTCATTTCCAGTAAAAAGGGCCTCCGGCCACCTGCACTCACCAAGCGAAACGCAGAGGTAAACCTTTACTTCACGCTGGTTTTCTGTGAGGTCGTGGTACCACCCCGGTTCGAGCCGGCCCATCCGTGTGACAGCAAAAGCTGCCGCGTGGCTCTACCACTGTTATAAAAAAGGCTGTGAAGCTGAAATACTATTACTATGGCATAGTTTAATATGTGTATTAATCCCCTTTTACCTTTAAACAGCCTACCGTCGGAACAATTTTGACACTGTAGGAAATCCCGCTGTGAATACAGCGGAGCGGAGATATTCATTAAAAAATCTAAACAGATCTCTACAGCACTCAAAAGTCTTTATATTACATAAGCTTCATATTGACTTGAAATGTGCTGTACCACCGCATCTTTCCTTGAAACACAATCGCAAAGTACCGCCTGATTCTACTTATTAAATACATTAATAGTTTTATTAAGTGCTTGAACGCACTAGATATGTACTTACTTTATAATAAAATATTTTTCTTATTAAAATGTGAGCAAGCAACAAGGTTACTTAAAAATTTGAGTAAGATAGTGAGGGCTAAATATATAATATATATAAAATATATATATATATATATATATAAAATATATAATAAATATATATAAAACAGGAAATCGGCAACAGCATCTTGCTTATACCAACTCAAAAAAAAAAAAGAAACTGTGGTTGCCAACCTGCCTGCCTAGCGTGTCAAATATCTCTAAAGAACCAATCTGTGGAGAAGGCCTATGTTTAGCATTGGACTTTATAGGCTGTAATGCTCGTATTTAGATAGACAACTAATAGTTCGCTTTTCATTGAATTCGAAATAGGACCAACGACTGGTTAGTACCTGTTGACTAACCAGTTAACCACGCCATCATTGCTACGATCATAAATATTGTTACCACTGAAATAACTGCTTTCCTTAACGCGCCCACATAAATTTCAACGACTTTGTAAACGTGTTAGAGTAGGAAGTTAATTAATACCAGACCTAATCTAGTGACAGTCGGAATCCCAAATGAGACATCAATCATCAGTCGCTTTAATTATAGGATCTCTAGGAATATATACAACATTCTGAGAACTGCCATTTCTTGAGTGGCCTATTCGTACCGGTAAGCGAACTATTGGGCAGTCTCCAACTGAATGGAGTGTAAATCTAGTAAGACATGCAAGAAGACGATAGGTGCAGGTGGATCAGAAACGTGCTTTATGGCATTCCTTGAGGAAGGCCTATAAATAGCAGCGAACTTGTGATGCACTGTTATAACGATTTGAGGATCAATGTGTATTAGTAACCTTTACAAATCCTCGAAATATCTTTATTTGTTAAAGCATTTTCCTCTTAATGTTGTCATTCACCTTCAAACAAGTGGTAACCATAGAAGAAGGTTAGAGAACTGGAGACCCCTTTTACTAGAAACTAGCCATTTCATATTGGTCTTTAAGAGTGACAACGTAGCTGTATTTTGATACGTAATCGTAAATAAATGTAGATGTCTATGAGCCAAAGTATCAACTTACCGTTAAGTGGATTAATTAATAGAATCCGGTGTTACTTTGTGGAAGTCTATCATATTAAAGTTGGTAAAAAATTCTACGCGAAGTAATTTTTTACCAACTTTAATTAAGTGGATTGTGTGCTCGTTCACCATCACTTCTTTTCTTCACCCCCCATTCTTTTTTTAACACGCATTTGATTAATTTATATTTACATCAAAACTCGTCGAAGTTAGCTTAGGTTAGCCACTAAAAGAGGAAACGCAGCTAGCGTTCTTGATACTCTCCCGTGGGTAACTAATAAGACTATATGATATGACTATGTGATTAATTTTAAATTTTATATTGTAATATTTTTTTATATAGACGTTTTTGTATTCTACACAAGCGTCAGAGCGTGTGATATATGTTCGGTTATTGAATCTAATAACAGAAGAATTCTTGCGGCTTTGTATTATTGTAACTGTTCACTTGATCAAATTTGAAGTAATTTTGTTCACGCGGAAGCCAACCATATATTAATTACTGCGGCATGGCGTAGCTCGCGTTGGTAATAATCATAAATTGATATGAATTTCGTAAGCGTATACTCATACGTCATTCGTTTTCAATATACATATAAGATATTGTGTACGAATTATATTTTTAATGTAAGTAGATTACCTTCTCCCTTTCTCTTTAGAATGTGGGTGACAAATGAGCAAACAGTTCACCTTATGGTAAGTGGATATTGTTGGCCATAGATATCTACATTTATCTTCGATTAAAAATCAAAATGTGCGTTGTCACCTTGAGGACTATGATGGAATGCCTCGTTTTCAGTAAAAAGCATCCCTGGGTCTCTACACTTACCATACAGAATACAGCCTGTATGCGTACTCCCTTTCTTAGCCACCTAAAAAAACGGAGGAGGCTTATAATTAGACTTGAATATATTATTTAAATAGAAAAAAAAACTTAGAATTAGACTTATATGTTTGGTTTTTCTTTATTTTTTTACGTATAAAACTCGATATCTTCGTCCATAGTAAGCGGATTTTGATGATTCTTGTTTTATTAGTTAGGTTATAATTCAGGAATGATTCCATAAAAAGTAAAAAAAACTTAGAATTAGACTTATATACTTGGTTTTTCTTTATTTTTGTACGTATAAAACGCAATATTTTCGTCCATAGTAAGCTGATTTTGATGATTCTTGTTTTATTTGTTAGGTTATAATTCGAGGGTGATTACATAAAAAGGAAAAACAGAGGTGTATTCAAAAAAGAAAGATGGTTGGAAAAAATAGCGGACGTAGTTTTTAATGTAATTGCTTAGACAACGTTGAGATTGTGATGTTCTTTAGTCCGCTCAAAAGTGGAAAAAAAAAACTTTCAATAAAATATAAAAAACTGACTTCACGTATTGGTTTTAGATTAGCTGAAACCAGAAGGTCTCCTTGGGTATATCCATAAAATTTTACTAAATAATCCATAATAATATAGTGCAGCAGTTGCATACAATATTTACAAAAACATGTTAGGAAAGTTAGCAACAAAATCCTACTATTAAATAGATCAATATATTATGGAAATCATTATCATTCTTGTTTTATTATCATCAACATTACAGCGCATCACAAGTCCACTGTGAACATAGGCCTCCCCCAAGTTATGCCACAAAGCACGGTGCTGAACCACCTGCATCCATCGACTTCCTGCATGTCTTACCAGGTCGTCACTCCATCTAGTGGAGGGACGCCCTACACTTCGTCCGCCGGTACGAGGCCGCCACTCGAGAAACTTTTTTCCCCGTCGGTTGTCGGTTCTTCGAGCTATATAGATGGCTCATTGCCACTTCAGCTTACTAATCCCTTGGGCTATGTCGGTCACTCTGGTTCTACTGCGGATAACCTCATTTCTAAGGATAATCATGATATAGTATTATTTGCTGATGATACTTCCTTGATTTTTAAACTTTAACGTCAATCATTTAAATGTGACGAAGTGAATAATGCTATATCAAAATTAGTGCATTGGTTTAACGTTTATAATCTACATTTAAACGGAAATAAAACTAAATGTATTAAATTTACAACAACGAATGTTAAAAATCTGAGTACCAATGTGTTTTTAAATGGGGAAGAACTGAGCCCTGTTGAATCCACTGTTATCTTGGCATCACTCCCGACGCAAAGATTCAGTGGGGCCCCCATATATCCAAATTAGCAAGCAGACTAAGTTTTGCAGCCTATGCTGTAAAAACGATTAGAGGTCTCACTAGTGTTGAGACAGCTAGATTAGTTAATTTCGGTTATTTTCCTAGCATAATATCTTATGGGATTTTGCTATGGGGAAATGCGGCTCATTCAGAAACTATTTTTGTTTTACAGAAGAGGGCCATTAGAGCTATTTACAACCTAAAACCGAGAGAGTCTCTTAGAGACAAATTTAAAGAAATAAATATATTAACTTTGGCTTCTCAGTATATTTACGAAAATTTAATGTATTTTCACAAAAACAAAGGTAATTTTAGTAAAAAAAGTAATATACATTATGTAAACACTAGGAACAAACACAAGCTAGTGATACCAGTTTCTCGACTCCACAGAGTCAGTCATTCATTCTTGGGGCAATGTATACGCTATTACAACAAGGTCCCGGAAAGTGTACAGGCTCTCTCTATTAGCAAGTTTAAATGTTTTGTTAAGTTGAAACTGTATAAAAAGGGTTATTATAGTATAAATGAATACATGGTTGATAATAACCCCTGGGAATGAGTTGATCGCTTCCAAGCTGTTTCTAAAATAAATTTTGTACTTATATAGTTTGTACAATCATTATTGTAAAATTTGCTGTTATAAAAAGTTCTTCCCAGTACAGAGGTTTTTTTTCGAACCAGTGGTAAAGTAAGAAATGACTTTCAATAAGAATTAATTATTATTAAGTGATCTATATTGAATAAAAAATTATTCTATTCTATTCTAAAGTTTATCACGCAGAGAAACCCCGAGCATAGCCCTCTCCATAACTCGCTGAGTGACCTTGAGCTTCCGCATACGGCCAGCAGTGAAGGATCACGTCTCAGTTCCATAGGTCATCACTAGCAACACGCACTGGTTGAACAATCTAGTTTTCAAGTTTTGAGGTATACCTGACGAGAAGATGTGCCGTAATTTTCTAACTCTGCGCAGCCGAGTTGAATCCGTCGATTGACCTCTCGGTCGAAGTTAGACTGACCTAATCGGACTATTTGTCCCAGGTAAACATACCCGTCAACAACTTTGAGCTTAGTGCTCCCAAAAACTACCGTCATACCGTACAATGGACGTTATACATGATCTTCGTTTTGTCCATGTTCATCTTAAGACCTACCGTTGGGAGACACTATTGAGGTCATTGAGCATACTGCTTCGGGCCTTCAGCGATTCTGCCATAAGGACTATATCGTCGGCAAATCGAAGGTGAGTGATGTACTCGCCATTGATGTTAATACCGCATCCTTACCAGTCCAGTAGCTTGAAAACTTATTCCAATGCAGCGGTGAAGAGTTTTATTCGTAAGGCTATAGGTTATAGAGAGTGTTTTATTAGTAAGGTTATAATTCAGGGGTGATCCAATAAAATGAAAAAAGGGTCGGGCCAATATCAGATATTAGGTATTGCTGTAGAGATATTTTAGTTTAGTAGTTAGTTTTACCCACGTGCCTTGGAAAGCACAAAAATCTGTTGATGCTATACCCGATCTTTATTCGATCATATTGGAAAGCCGTTCCATTGGACTATGAGAGTGATGAAATAGATAGTGCACCTGTGCCTGCGTATACACTTGGGCACTATAAAACTGTCCTGCGCAGATGGCTAGTATCCGTTGAAACTGGCCATTTTGACGGAATGCCAGTCTGAAAGACTTTATCTATTCTCAACATTACATTTATACTACATAGTATACACGATTATACCTCTTTTCAAAACAACATTGTTATAATTTAGCACATGCCTCTATTTTTATAAAGTTGTTATTTGGCAGAGCAAACGCATGACTTGCCATGGCTTGCGTAAAATCTATCAATGTGACTTTTATTAGATTTAAGATAATCAACAAAGACCACTTATGTTATCATATTTTTGATTTCTCAAACAAAATCTCTAAATTCAAGGAATTCATATTTTTAAGGATTTTTTTGTGTGCCAATTATAAGGGTTAAGCTTAATATTAACATTAAAATCCCGTTTAACTGGCTTATTTCCAGGGTTAGTACTGTAGCTAAAATAACAGCTTATTTTAGCAACGGTATTAACCCTCGAATAAAATCACTTTAAATCCTTCCTCCATCCGCTTTTCGATAAGTTGCAAAAGTCTTGCCAAATTGCGACGCAAAGTTGGCGTAATTAGCGGCAATATTAGAAACGAGACGCGGTCTGTGTCCTGTAACAATACCGTTGTAGTTGGGAACAGGCTTATCCGACTTATAACATTATGATCACTGTACGAGTAAACCCGTACATTTTTATATGTTAGTGTAGTTGGAGCGCGGACTCGTATATTATCATATGTTTTTTTTTTTCAAAATAAGGTGAAAAGCGAGCATACTGTCCCCCTGATAGTAAGTATGTGCTGCGGCCCATAGAAATCCAATATCTATTCTCGATTAAGAATCAGAATGCCTACACGATGTGAGTCTTGTGTAGATCATTTCGCGAGCAATATAAATGAACCAGTCGGGTATACTAAAGCCGTGTGCTTATTAGACCATAATACAGCAGAACTATTATCATTGTTAAATTGCGTAAAGCACCGCTTAAAATTTAGTTTGAAATGAGAAATTATTATAGTATTGACAATTTGAACAAATTTAAATATGTTTTGACGAGCTACCCATTCCGTAACCTTATTGACTTCGAAAATGTAGATGGTGATTTCACACTATTTCATAATGAACTTATTCTCTTAAATAATTTATGTTTTCCTAAATACAAAATAAGGATGTTTATAATGTGAACACAAAATCAAAATGGCTAACCAAGGGCTTAAAAATATCATGCCAAGCTAAAAGAAAATTACTTTTGTCTTATTATAAAAACACACATATATAATACTAAAAATAAATACCAACAGTACTCTAAATAACTTAGGAAATGTATACTACTGTCCCAAAAATTTACTAATGAAAAATATGTTAATACAGTCAGGAATACATGCAAAACCACTTGGAATATCTATTCAAATAAATGAAATAGAAGTGTTTGTTTATAATGTCTTAATAACAGCCTTAAACTAAATGCTTATGAAAGTATGTACGGTACTTATAACCAAAACACAATTTTTAAAATTTTTGTCTTTCTGTCCGTCTATCTGTTTGTTCCAGCTAATCTCCGAAACGGCTGAACCAATTTTGATGGTACTTTCATTGGCAGATAGCTAATGTTATAAGGAGTAACTTAGGCTACTTTTACACACTATGCTCACTATATTTCTATAGCTATACATAAAAACCTACCACTGAGTAAAATTATTAATAAACTAGCTGTTCCACGCGACTTCGCCCGCATGTAATTATGTTGCGCGGAACTCTAATTCTTTTTCTCAAATATAAGTAGCCTAAGTTACTCCTTATAACATCAGCTATCTGCCAATCAAAGTCTCGTCGAAATAGGTCCAGCCATTTCGGAGATTAACCGGAACAAACAGACAGACAGACAGACAGACAAAAATTTTAAAAATTGTTTTTTTTTTATAAGTATCGTATATAGTTTCATATGCATTTAAGAAAACGCTGTTATTTTAACATTACAAACATACACATCAATTTTATTTCTTTGTATAGATAATAAAATAAGAAATATAACGAATTGGCTAAAATATAATGATTTGAAAACTAATACAAGTAAAACAAAGTATATACAATTATATAAGAAAAATGGTAAATCCCAACAACTATCGGTACTCCATGGTAACGACCCCATTGCCAAGACGGCATCAGCGAACTTTCTCGGTATTGTGATTGATTCCGGAGTTACATGGCAGAATCACGTTAAAACTGTATGCCAGAGGATTAACAGTTTTGTGTTCGCTCTGTATTGACTGTCAAAATCAGTTAACCTTAAGACAGCTCTGATGGCATACCATGAATACGTTGGTCAGCCATCAGAGCTCTACTGAGAAATTACCTGATTCTAAGGACACGAAATGAAAAAAATGAATGGGAAATTTGACACACATTTCTCGTGTCCTTATACTACAGTAGATATGTATATGATCTATATGCCGTGTCGGCCTAATGGAATATACCTCTCTTTAAATTCTTACCTTCCCTATACATATGGACTCCGGGCTCAGTTTTCACCCTCGCGATCACGGAGACATCACTGAACAGTTGTCGTCTGGTCGTCATAATGAAGTCAATCTCATTTTTTGTGGAACCGTCGGGGCTCGACCAGGTCCACTTCCTGTGGGGCCGCTTCTGGAAGAAAGAGTTCATCATAAAGAGTCCCTCTTTCTCCATGAAGTCGGCCAGCTGCTGGCCCCTTGGGTTCCGTTGCCCTATTCCAAATTTCCCTACTTTCAGCTCACCGTTCTCTCTTGTGCCTAGTTTTGCATTGAAGTCTCCCATTAACACCGTATATTGGGTTTTGGAGGAATGCATGGCTCTAGAGATATCCTCATACATTTCCTCCACCTCCTCGTCGGGGTGTGCCGAGGTTGGTGCGTAAACCTGTATGACCTTCAGCGAATACCGTTTGGTGATTCTGAGTATAAGGTACGCAACCCTCGTCGACACACTCCCGATCTTTACAACGTTGTTAATGAGAGACTTGTGGACGATAAATCCGACACCTCCTTGGGACAGATGGTCGCCCTCCCGGTGATAGAGCAAGTTGCCGGATTCGAGGATTACCGTCTCCTCCCCCTCTCTTCGGACTTCGGATAATCCTATAATATGCCAGCGCAACTTGTCCATCTCTTCTTCCAGCTCCACGATCTTCTCGTCAGTCCTCAGGGTGCGTGCGTTGTACGTTGCCAGGTCGAGTCGTCTAAGGTGGCAACCGAACCTCCACCGGAGATTCTTAGCACCCCCTGCCCCGCCGTTACCATGGTCGCCACCGTAGCCAGGAAAAGCGGGGCCGCCGGGGACTGGGGGCCGTCTATTTGTTGCTTTAGTCATTGGGGATATTTGCCATAGTTGCCACGCTTGGCGAGCGGGTTGGCAACCGCAGTTTTTTTATTGTAATTTTGGCTATTATCAGGAAGATGCTGCTGCCCATCTCCTGCCTGTTTCCCTTTGTCGCCTTTTACGATACCCACGGGAGGATATGGGGTAGTGTATATTCTTGACCGCCACTACACGGCATAATAAATAATAATTAAATTCATTATAATGACATTTAAAAAATGTCACAGAAATTTTATTTTTAACAATTAAAATGCAATATTAAGTATAAAGTTCAAATATTTTCATTTGGAATATTGAATATTATAGTATAGTAAACGCATAAATTGTCTTTAAAATCTCTAAATTTATTAAAATTCTGTTTAAAATATTCCAAATGTATTAAATAATATAAGTACAAGTCGATTATATTGCAAAAATAAAGATAAATAACATTTGTAATATAATTGAAAAAATGGAACAAAACAAGTTGATGAAGGTGTTCTTGTAGTAATCGGAAAATTTCTCAGTTAATGAGGTTGTTTATGTAATGTTCCCTTATAAGAAGGGCGTTGCCGGAGACACATACCCAAAGTAAAGTAAAGTAAAGTAAAGTTGCAGCCTATTTACGTCCCACTGCTGGGCACAGGCCTCCTCTCATTTCTGAGAGGGTTTTAGGGCAAGGAAATGTCCGCCACGCTGCCCCAATGCGTGTTGGCGAACTTCACATGTCTTCGAAATATTTTTTTTTCTTATTTCTCAGACATGCAGGTTTCCTCACGATGTTTTCCTTCACCGCCGAGCACGTGGTAAATCAGCACTTAAAATTGCAATTAACAATTTCATTGGTGCCGGTGGGGATCGAACCCGAGTTGCTCGAGTACTGAGAAGCTTACAGCGAGCGCTAACCATCTGAGATACCACGGCTCTCTACCCAAGGTTGTACATATATAAAGGGTGGTCCGCTGATGGTCTGCTAGTACTAAGGTTGCACAATGACTAGTCCTATATTAGGGACTTATGATAGTAAGGTACTTATGATGTATCGCTTCACACGGTCCGAGACCGAGGTAAACTTGGACTCGCTAACCAATGTGTCCTAGACATATCATCTTAGTGTCAGTGGTAAGCGGGTTTGTTGTAGCAATACGACTTGCCCGTGGACATTGCAAACCCTTACCGTTTGTGGGCGGCGTCTTAGTGCATAGCGTTATGATACGTCGGCTATCTTTCGGATTAGGGTGAGTGTGTTTGGTAGTACTTTTAAATGCGGCAAGCATACTCAACTGCATGTCTTAGTACAATAGCGCTATGATACGTGGAGTTTTGGATACTGACGTCTTAGTAGCGTGTTACTATGATACGAGTACGTAGGTGGTAGTTTTAGTTTACAACATTATTAATTTTGTTACCAAATTCGATAGAGATCATGTGGGTGTGTTGTGAGGGTGCGCCATCCGTATGATAGTTGCATTGATGCTTACTACTACTTGCAGTATTGCGTCTTGTGATGGATCTGCGGATGTGCTGCACCTGATTCGACGCATCTTGTGGTTTTGGTCGATGGAGGTATGTGGGTGGTGATGTCTCCTGGGACTGTATGCGGGAATTTGGGATGGTGTTAGCCAACGATAGTCGTATTGATGCTTGTTGCGTTCTGCAGCATGGCGTCTCTGCGATAGTTGTTTGGCGGGTCGCTATTCTCAATGGCGCTCTCTGCGTCTTGGTTTGACTCACAACCAAAGTAGCATTGCTATTATCTTATAACTGCCTATTATATATATATCTGCCATTGTATTGGTTGGTGGAGCATATTTGTTGACCTCATGCGGGTGGTAGCTGGAGGGAGAAGCTGAGGAGGCTCTTAAGGCTGCGTGCAACGTGGGCCCCCATTCCCTTGAGGTGAGCGATAGACTCATGACACACTCTGCGGCCAATTGGCCGTGCTGATCATGCAATTGGTGGTGATGCTTT
The DNA here is from genome assembly GCA_963668995.1 of Parnassius mnemosyne. Taxonomy (NCBI): domain Eukaryota; kingdom Metazoa; phylum Arthropoda; class Insecta; order Lepidoptera; family Papilionidae; genus Parnassius; species Parnassius mnemosyne. The sequence continues at coordinate 3,258,230 of CAVLGL010000001.1, read as the reverse complement.
ACACTTACATCAGGTCTGCAGGAACGGCGGTCTGGCATGTGGTGGCGCTCATGGAGGGCTTTTTATGGCCAGTGTGCCTATTGTTGCCTAAATAATTGATAGAATCAGGCGTTACTTTGCGGAAGCCAAGCTCACTTAGCGGCCAGCCTCCGCAGAGTCTACTTCACCTGAGGATGCCTCGTGTAGAGGCGAAACATGTGTCGTGTTTTCGGGAGTGGTGTGTCGTGCCTAGTGTGATGGTGCTGGGGGTGTTAGTGCTGGGATTGACGGCGACGGGTATAGTGCGCGCGATTGAGGGAGGGTGGGAGGTCCCCCCTTAAGACTGGGCAGGACACATCCTTTTCTTTCTTTACGCGGAATTAAGCAAATTAGTTTATAACAACCCCCTATTGTTGCCTAACCCGTATGACGTACATTCACTGTGGCTAGATTTGATCGTATTCTGTATGACATTGCGACTTCGGTCGATGTTTGTGCTTACGCACTATCAAAGCGTCAGGTCGTTTTTACTGGTACGCCAGTTATTTTGCTGTGGACTACGGTCCAGTTCCCAACTTAACGTTACCTTCGGTGGGAGCGTATTAAATTGGTTGGCGTTCACCGCGCACGGCGAGTGCGGAGCCGTGTGCCTCCTCTATATTTTTTTAAATGTAGGAAAGCGAAATCCTTGTATGTGGTTTGATATAAATATTGTGGGCCTTTTCCAAGCGGGACGAGATTAGTTAATAAGGAATTGACTGTTGTGAACCCGATACAAGTGAAATAGGGACAATTTATTGTTCTTAACTTTTTGAGCTCTGTCTTCGTGAACGGGGTTCTTTAGCTTATAAGACACTACCAACAGCTTTCGATTGCTGTCGTGAATATTCATTCTTCCAAGATACACCTAAAAGAACTTAGTTACTATACAAACACCACGTAAATAAAGGCCGTAACTAAGTCGATCACGCCATAAATTTATTAATCGGCCTATATTTAAACTTTTAGAAAGATCTATATATGGTTAATATACTGGTCACGTAAATTTACAATATTTTCATATCTTATAGATATAAACTCTAAAGAAAGACAAAAATAAAAATAAGTATAGAGAAGAGGGGTGGGAATCGTTACACTACGCACACAATCATTCCAAACAAACAATTTTAAAGTTAATTTCACTGCTGGGTAAGGCTCTCTAGAACAGACTGTTAATACGTCTGGTGGTTCTAATTGTAAGCGCAACTACTGGTCCTGGGTTCGAATCCCTAGACGAGTCGTTATCAGTTATTGGATTTCTCTGTTAAGAAACTGTCAGTAGTAATCCGGAGTCAGGATATTGGCAATGTCTCAACCCCGTACCCTGGAAATCACGTTAAGTCGTTAAGTTCCGCGCCTGAACACCGCCCAGTCGTATCGAATTGCCGCCCCATCGGATTATGAGAGCAAGAGAAGAGAGAGTGCACCTGTGCTTGTTCACTCATGCACCTTATTCCTGTGCAGATGACTAATCTTAATTAAGACTGGCTGCTGTGACCGAAACACGATCTAGAGAATATTATAATAACTGTTATCTAGAACAGGTTTTGTAGTAATCTGCTTGCATAACAGTTAATACGACAGTAACCTAAGTTTACTGACCGCAACCTTAAGAATAGTGTGTTCAGATTCGTGAAGGAACTGATAGCTGGTTACCCCATGGGATGCTACTTATTTTAACCTTACTGGCATCGAAAACAATATTATTATATTTAAAGTCATGTAAGAAGAATGAGGCATGTCAGGCGACACTGTCAAGCGAGTCTTATAATGTCTCTTGTCTGTTGTCAACACGTCGTCTCGCTAGATAGGTTGACAAATATATTAACTAAGTACATATGTGTTCTCCCGTTTACAAATATTATTAATATTTCAATTTCAAGTTTTAAAATTAGATTTATTTCTTGTTAGCTGACTTCAAAAGAAGATTGAGGATATTAATTTGACTTTATGTGTTTTTGCACGTCAGTATGTAACATATTTATGGCTTTTTGTGTGTATATCGATATCTTCATTAATAGTAATCCGATTTTGATGATTATTTTATCATTAAATTGGTTATTTCTTTAGCGGTGTGCCTTTGTAAATTTAGAGAAATATTTTACCTCTAATGGTAGTATAATAAGAGATATAGTGTTTAATGGAACTATTTAGACGAAACTGAAACTGTGATATTCCATAGTCCTTTAAAACGGTAAAAAATAGCTTTTAATAAAAACTAAAAACTTTTAACAACTAAATATAATACATAAACTTACATTCTAAAGTTGGTGCTAAGGTAAACTGTAAAAAAATTAAAACACCGACTTCACAATGTAAAATTATTTTGTTCTTTTACTACACGGCTGTACAAATATAAAATGTATTAATTTTCAAATACATCGTAAACACACATTACACACACACACAAAGTAGGACAACTACAAAGTTGTCCTACTTTGACAATTACACATTTGTTTCGTTGTTAATCTATGGTCTCACATCTCTCACTAAGCATGTTTGATTTCTTGGTACTGACTATAAAATTTATCAGTAAATCACAACAATTTGTAATTAAAATTGCCTTACTGGGGAAAGTCTAGCTTGAGATCCCGTTGACTTAATGGACTGGACTGTAATGTAATTGATTTTCAGCTCAATGTGATAAAGATGAGCTTTGACTTCTAATAGTGAGTCCTAAAAGCGGTTGCTATAAAATATGATTATGAAATTGGACTTAAAAATTGTCAAATAAGTTATTTTCTCTATAAAAAGATCATTATTTTACAATAATAGCAAAATGAGTCCTACGATTAGAAGTAAGGACAATTTTGTAATTTCTGCCGTCAAATAGCAGCACGGGAACTGCACTTTGATAATATACTTATAGCTTAATGTAAAGTAATTCCTGATTCTACTCCCTATCATATTTTTTAAAGTTAAAAGTACTAAAGGGAGTCTACATTAGGCATAAGTTTTGAGAACACAGACCCGCAGTATGTAAACGTAATGTTAAGATATACGCTTTTAACGACTCTGAAATATTATAAATTAACAACTACTTTATAAAATGATCTCTGATATGTTTCTTAACACGAATAACAAGAGTTTATTAAAGTTTTATTTCATAAAAAGATGTTTGGAGACGATGAAAAAAAATTGCTGTATCTACTAACTAGATGTACATTATTTTGCAAGATAATAACGACACGGATCGATGTAATCTATTATCTAGGTTAGAGAACTTCTTGTTTGGAAGTCCGTCTGGATAGGTACCACCTTCTGATCTATTTTTGCTATCTAGAATCACGTACATTGATGTATTCCAATATGAAATGGCATAGGCTGTAAGGCTTTTAGTGTTAGCCGTTTGAGGTAATAACGCGTATATAGACTAGAGCACAGTTTTAACAAACAGTTTTAAGTTGGTTGCAGGTAACTATTGGCTGCTGTAGGCACTTAAAGTCAAGTGGACTGTAAATTCGATTGCCACTTTAATTGAATAAAAAACTAACACTGCAGTGAACTTTTAACATATTTTATATCAAAACATTGTCGTATATTTAGCAAAACACCAGAAGATATTACTATTGTACATGACGGCACCTGCACCGTTGTAGGTGCGGTGGCGTCGGTCTAGCTAGACAGAATTCTTGTAAACGACACGTGTACCGCACACCTGCGGCATTGCACCTGCGTTGCCACCCGTCCTGCTTGTATAAAACGGACGGAGCGGCCGTCGTTAAGACAGTCTTGGCTCTGACGTGGAACGGTGCGCTTGTCGTATTCCGTAACTAGTTTATCCTCGACTCGTTGGATAATTAATTCGTGTAAACGAATTAATTATTATTCGTAACTACAAAATCATTCTCTGTATTATACCCACTATACTTCCTACATACACAATTTTTAAACTTTAAATTAGAACTCTATATTTATCAAAATTACTGCCTGAAGTTTTAAGTTATAATGCAAAGGTTTCTTACTTTTTCTGATATTATTGTACCGTAGAGACAGTAAGATGGCACACAATTGCTGATGAGTTCATATTTAAATAAATCTTTTGCGTTTGTGTGTTTTTGTTTTAAATATATGTTTGTAAAAAGGTATTTTCCACTTGTAACAAAAGTATTTTCGGTGCGTTAGCAGGAGTGTCTAAATGTGTTTAGGTTACATTATAGATAATCGCTACTAAATACACACAGGACTGATTTAACAAAAATTTTACTTCAACGTTACTCGCGCGAATTAAGATAATGCACCAAAATTCAATAAAAAATATACTCGTATTTATTTATTTTGACAAAGTTACAGTAAGAAGTTTATTACTACAATATTCAATATTAAATGATTACAATTGTCTATTTATACTTAAGTTATATGCAACAAAACTATTTACTAAGCTTATTTACTGCATACGCTTTACCCAGATGGGATTGCTGATGATGTGTGAACGAGTGAGATTTGGCAGGGGTGCTCAGCCTTAACTCCTCCCCCCTCAAGAGAGAAATTATCCGAAGGTGGCTCAAGCGACTTCGGAGAATTTCGACAACATAATTTGAATTTAATTAAAATGCTACATACTATACAGATTGCTATAATGAGATATAAACTTATGGTCCATACACTGATTTCACTTGTTACTAAGAATTTTGTATTTATTTCGTTATCACTGAATTTAGCACTATTTATTAGTTCTTTTATATCACTGAAGTCCACGTTTCTTCTGTCTTGCTGTTTTGCTTCTTTCTTGATGTCATCCTCTCGTACGGTTGGCATCTCGATTGTGGGAAGCTGAAGTTTGATATTCGCACAGTACCTCGGAGCGTTGACGAATGTGTCTCCAACCTGTGTTCTGCATTCTTGATTAGGTATCATTATATATGTGCCTTGCACTTGGTATTTTTGTACATGTTCTGGACAGTGTTCAGTTATTATCAATTCCTTAGTGGTATACAGTAGCCAATAGTTCTTGAAGATCCTCTGAATTTTCAAATTCTCCAATCGTATATTATGTTGCTGGCAGCTACTGTGGTTGGTTTTCATCTGCATTATTTGCTCAATACATGTTTCAGCTGGATACTCTACGAGCCACCATCACCAGTGATTTTTCCGGACCGATACGACTTAGGGACCTTCAAGAAAAGAGCCTACTCCTTTTTAAAAGGCCGGCAACGCATCTTCAATTCCCCTGGTGTTGCGATTGTTCATGGGCGGCGGTAGTCACTTACCATCAGGTGAGCCGCATGCTCGTTTGCCCCCTCTCCTATAAAAAAAAAACTTTCCTCTGAGCATAAGAACTTTTCATCGTCCATTTCTTCACAGGGACTCACCGCTGATCGGTATTTCAATCTTTTCACCAATAGGAAAGGATATGATGGGATAATGATATGGATAACATCGGAATTAGATATTGGAATTGGTATTATTTTGTAGTATGTGTATATGTCTGGTTCAATTAGTGAGATATCTAATACAAAATCTAAGTTCTTCCTATTGACATACGATTTAACTACTATTTTTTTTTATAGGATAAGGGTGACAAACGAGCACACAGTCCACCTGATGGTAAGTGGTTGCTGCGGCCCATAGACATCTACATCTATCCTCTGTTTCAAATCAAAATGTAGATGCGTTGTCACCCGTGAGGACTAAGATGGAATGCCTCATTTCCAGTAAAAAGGGCCTCCGGCCACCTGCACTCACCAAGCGAAATGCAGAGGTAAACCTCTACTTCAGGCTGGTTTTCTGTGAGGTTGTGGTACTACCCCGGTTCGAGCCGGCCCATCCGTGCGACAGCAAAAGCTGCCGCGTGGCTCTACCACTGTTTAAACTATATTTCTTTCTAACTTAATTAAATTTTCCTTATTTGCTGGGTAAATCAATTTGGCATATTTTTCTATATTTATTAACATATTTAATAGTTCTGTTGAATTTATGATTGGTTGATGTAAAGTATGTAATTTTATTAAAAGCAATAGCTGTTTCTATTTCTTGTATTACATCTAAAATTGTTCGAAAATTGTTCAAAATTTGATATAAAGTATTTGATATAGTTACAACATATTTTAGAGAACTTTCCTCATGAAGTATAGAATCTATTTCCTGGTTTTGTAAACGATTGACATTCGAATTTATGTCTTCCGACGCATTAACAAGCTTGTTAAATTCTTGTTGTAGCAAAGTGACTCGGTGTTCGACCAAATGTTCTCTATTATTCACCTGACTTATTTGTGAGTCGAAGTACCTAGCATCTTCTTCGTCTAAGTTACCTGAGATAACTTTAACTAAGGAACCTAAAGGACTAAATATGGCTCGTTTACTTATTTTAGATATAGGTAAAATCTGATGTATTTTATTATTTGTTAAATCTATGGATTTTTTTATTTACTTAATTCATCTCCAACTTCACTATTATTACTAATAATCTTACTTACGCAATTATATTGTTCAGTATTAATATCTATTTGTTCAACTACCAACTTTAAATCTAATGTTTTCAAAATGGTCCACGAATTATTCCTGATTACTGACATCTCAACTTTCAGAGGAGCTATCCCCGGATTGGTGTTCAGGTTCTGTAGATCTAGGCCGTTGGACAGTTTTGCCAATACCAGAAGTACTAGCCACGACCTGTGGAGGACGTTTAATATTTTTTATAGCTATTCTAGTTTGTCTCTTATTAAGTTTAACGGGTATTATATTATGATCCGGTTTCCCTATGACTTTGGCTTTTTCAAAACGTGGCTTATCTTTTTCTTTTCTTGTCCTAGTAGTTTTCATAAAATATCGTCCCCTTCTTTAATTTCTGGGACTTCCTCACCTCCTCTTTTTTCTCTAACCTTAATCTTATCTGTCTGTAATTTCTCGGCTACATATTCATAAAGAACTTTAAGACGTTTTCTATGATCTTGTAAGAGCTTTTGCATCAAATTGCGTTCTCTATCTATATCGAAGACGTTACCTGAATCGGTTATACCGAAAACAATTTCAAATGGTGTAAAGGTTGTTGCAGAATGAATACTATTATTATAAGCCATTATCGCATATGTCATCATAGAGCAGGCATCAAGATCTGTTTTATCGCACTTAGCTAATCTATATATTTCGTTAATGGTGGAGTGGAATCTTTCAACTATTGCCATGGAACTAAAGTCCGTTCGTGTTAAGAAAATTGTGAGTCATCGTTGTCCGCCAGCCTGGCTACGCCCCGCAGCCAATTAAAATGCAAGAAATTAGAAAGTCGAGTTCACAGTGACTAGTTGAAGTCAGGCCTTAGAACAAAACGGTTGTATATTTTGCGTGTTCCTCGTTCAACATTAAATTTTGAAAATGAATACCTCACCTATTCGAAAGAATAAAAGTGGATCGATAATCCATAGCGGAGAGAGACGCGTAATTTACAATGTTTATAAGTACTTTAAACTGTGTGATTTCAATGCGACTGTGGAGAGAACAGTAATAAAAACAGCAAGTGGATGTGGTGTGTCCGAAAATAGTGTTTATAAAATTATTAAAGAACAAAAGGATACTAAAGCATTAAAATCACCCGTAAAAAAAGATGTTAGATGAGGCAATAGCATTAATAGACGCTAATCGTTGGAAGAAGTGCTGCGACCACGTGATACGCGAAGAAAATACCATGTGAAATTTGGATGACATCATGGAACTTGCAGAACAAAATTCTTTCATAATTAATGTAACTGGAGAATCTAGCGATACTGATTAGTGATTTAAGTAATTTTAAGAAAATTTGTTTCCATTAAACCTAATTAAATGATGGAAAAAAAAAAGAATTTTTACTCCACTGTGAATACACCTTTACCCTGTAGTTGCACTGATGACTCACTATTTTCTTAACGCGAACGGACTATAGGGTTATTTGGTGTTACTATGTGGAGCTCTATTTTATAAAGATTTAAAAGTTCTTTTATTAATTCGTTATTAAATTCTGTATTCGAGTCGCTATTTATTTTCTGTGGTAAACCATACATACTAAAGTATTTAATTAAGGCTCTTACAACTTCAGGGGTACTGCGATTTGGGATGTTTATTGCTTGCCCTAACTTACTGAAAGCATCAACAATTGTCAAATAATATTTACTTTCTATGAATAGTAGATCTATGAAAATTTCTTGGAACGGTGTGCTTTGACTCTGTGTTAATTGAATACGAGGCTTTATAAGCTTCCTTTCAGATTACATATTTGCATTTTTGGCAAGAATTTATTATAGCTATTATTGTTTCTTTCATATTTTGCCACCAATAATGCCGTTTTAATTTATTAAATGTTTCTTGGATCCCCCTATGACAAGTTTTACCCTCGTGATATTTTATCACTATCTCTCGTTGGTCCTGCTCGGAATCGGTTAAGTTAATAATTCTTTCGGTACATTCAACAAGTTTGCAAGCTCCTTTCTTATATAATTGAATTAATACGTTTGAAAAATTTATCCTAAAAGCTGGGTCTTCGAAATAGATAAAATATTTGTTTTTAAAGTCTACATACTCTTTCAGAAAGTCTTTAACTAATGTTTCATTATTTATTGGCATACGAACTTCTAAAATACGCTGCTTTTTGTTAGACATGTCCTTGACCGAATATTTATCAGAGAAACACGAATGAACTACGCGGTTTTGAGTCTATTGCGTCGTTTAAAATCGGAATGCCTTCGTGTTCCCTATTAGATACGGAGTTCGCTGTAGCACCATCATCTGAGATTTCCATCAATTCATCTTGTTTTTCATTTTCCGTATCTGAGATTGACACAACTGGTCCCATCGAGGATAATATGTGCAAATTCTCAATTCCAGTCAATTCCGAATTATTATACTGATTTGATTCAATACATTGTTGCGAATTGCAAGGTTATAGTTTTTTCTCTCTAGTTTATTCTCATTGAGTTAGCAGTTCGCATTGTTACATCGATGTTCGAACTCGACGCCACAGGTGGCGATTGATATTGCGTTAGACGCTGAGTATGCGCAGAGGCATTGTCCGCGAAATACTGACTACGCTGTATCGGGCCCGGCGCCGGCGGTACTGGTGACCTAGTGGTCGATTGTTGTTGATAATTATTGCGATGGCTATTGTTACGGATGTTATTGTGTCTAAATTGGAATGAATTATTTGACGAGTTAAAAGAGCGGTTGTTATTAACGTAGGGTGACAAATTGTTCTGATTATTAAATGCATTTGCACTAGATTGCTCCGTATGGGAAATATTTCTAGGTGAATAAGTGTGATTATTATTAGGACTCGGCCTAAAGTTTGTTCGATTAGACCGTGAATTTTTACTTTCATAAACTGACTGAAAGTTTTGTTCTTCTAAGACAATTTGCAAAGCATCTTCTAGAGTAGTCACATTCCGTAATCTCACAAGTCTAACTAAATATGCCGGTAAATTATAAAGAAACACATTGAGTGAAATATGGTTATAAATAGATTGTTTCACTAGACGTAAGTTCGGATCGTCAATCGTTTCGCTAACCTTAGAAAATAAGACACTTCTCAAATGTTGTATCCTGTGACAAAATTCCTGGTAATTTTCATTACGGTTTAATTTTAAGGATTCGAGTTCCAAAGCCAAACATTCCTCGGATCTCGGGTCACGAAAATGTTGGCTTAGTAATGTTTTTAATTCGTCGCAATTATTAATATGATCCCGTTCTCCAACTAGGTTCGCAGCTTCTACGGATAACCTACTTGTAATAACGTGAAATAAATATTCGTTTTGTAACTGGCTTCCTCGGAATAAACGGAGTATGTACTCACATTTTTTTTATAAAGAGTGGTAAAAGTTGATACAAGATCACCATTGAAATTAGGGATAATTTTAACCATTTCCATAGGAACTCTCACTAAATTTTCCATTTTTATTTCTTTTTGTTACAGAATACAGTACCAATAAAAAATAAAAAAAAATACTCTTCGGTTATTATTAAGTGAATTTATAATGAAATTAAATGAAATAATTTAAATTCCTCAATTACTGAACTAATTAGAATAATTAACTAAGTGTGAATTTATCTAGTAATTAGGCGTAATTAATCCCACAAAACCAGAATATAAACACACATAAAATAGGAGAATAATAAGGGTAGGAAAATACAGATTGGTGAAGAAGATCTACTCACAGTGCTGCAGTTTTCCTCATGCTCCTTCTGGAATATTGGTGCTCCGTCCTTGAAGTTGGTCTGTTCCTTAATAAATTTGTTTGTTCCTTTTTTCCCGATTAAAACGTTGAGACGTACAATCGATTTTTCTGTGAAAACTTTTATTCGCCACGAAATAATACTTGGTCTTACGGGTACCTACCGACAGCGCCAATTAAGCTAATGAACCAAACTTCAATAAAAATATATTTATTTATTTTGACAGAGTTACAGTAAGAAGTTTATTACTACAATATACAATATTAAATGATTACAATTGTCTATTTATACTTAAGTTATATGCTACAAAACTATTTACTAAGCTTATTTACTGCATACGCTTGAGCTAGATGGGATTGCTGATGGTGTGCGAAAAAATGAGATTTGGCAGAGGTGCTCAGCCTTAACTCGCGCGTGCGGAGAGGTTTAGGGTTAAGCACGTAACACGGGGAACGGGCGTGGACTGCTATTGTCTTGCCTAACGTTATTCTGTCATGATAAAATTGTGTCTTGCTAAATTGAACCATATTTCCTTGTAGTACTGAGTTTAAAGACAATGGCTAGATTAGACAGTTTACGTAGTAAAAGCCGTTCATTGAACAGGCGCATTTGCTATTTGCTCCCATCCTGTGTGTAGTCAGTTGACCTTGATATGATCACTACACACACCATTGTTCCTGACTATTTTAAAACTTTCTTAAAAGCTAAATAGGGGAGGGAATTTGTAGTGCAACCACCAACCACCAGCTCAAGGGTGACAAACCAGCAAAGAACTCACGGTACCCACACGATGGTAAGTGGATGCTATGGCCCATACATATTTCATCTGTCGTCGGTTAAAAATTCAAATGCAGATGCTTTGTCACCCTCGATGAACAAGACGTAATGCCTTTTTTTTTCAGTAAAATTAGTCATCGTTTGTCTACACTCACCATACGAAACATAGTATTACACATTTGTCGTTTAATAAGCTAAGGTTCGCGTGAACCACATATGCGGGGACTGTCGCTCACACCTCTTAACCCAACACCACTATCCCTAATAACATTACCCTGGAAAACACACCACTTTAAAGCGACTCATGTTCAGGAGTATATTATGGCAGCACGAATGGGTCAGGTAAATTGGGGATTGAGCAAGCTCTCTTCCAGTGTTCCATATGGTTAGTTTAGAACTGGAGTTTCTTTGTAATGGTTATACAGCGTTCCATTATAGTTATATTCTTAATAATTATATTCTTAATCGGTGACAGATATAGGTGTCTATAGGCAACAGCATCCACTTCCTATAGAAACTGTGTGCTCGTTTGTAACCATTAGTTATTAAACAAAAGAAATATGAGTTACATGTACTCGTATTTCGTTACATTATCAGATCTCGTAACAACAACTGTTTTCCTTCATTTTATTTTATTTTCGTATTTTGTCCCCATTCTTTCACATAAAAAGCTATATGTTGCACTTTTCATGAATTTTCATCTATAAAACGCGTGATGAATATTGCAACACAAATACATTTGAAAGGTTTTAAACGTAAAAGTCGATTGGAAACGGGGTGTTAAATAATTCAAGCGACATTCTACGGCAGTGCGATGTGTGTAGTTTAATTTTATGAGTGAAAAAAATAGAACAAACATAAGTATAAAAATGACTAAGTGCATATATAAAGAAAAGTGAGTTTGTGTTGTTTAAGGCTAATAACAAGAGTCCCACGTACATACCACCTATCAGACTCTAAAACACTGCTTTATCGAGGGTATCACAATTCAGCTACTTGGGACACTACGTGACCGAGGATTTGCGTGATGAAATAGACATGGAGAGGGAGCGTCGGGCTTTAGCGACCCGGAGTAATATGTTAGCCCGTAGGTTTGCACGATGCAGTAATGCCGTTAAAATAACTCTTTTTAAGGCATACTGCCAGTCTTTCTATTCGTGCTCCCTTTGGGTCGACTACACACAAAGTGCGTATAAAGCATTAAATGTGCAATATAACAATGCATTTAGAGTTCTTTTGGGGCTGCCCCGCTACTGCAGTGCTTCAGGCATGTTCTGTGAGGCCAGCACCGACGGTATTGACGCAATAATGCGCAATAAAGCCGCATCGCTACTAAGCAGAACAAGGAATAACGCCAACAGTATCATGGGTGTTATAGCACAAAAACATGACTGTCCTATAATAAGGCAAATTATTAAGGTCCTGCATGGCTGACTTACCTGTGCGTGTGTATGTATGTACGTATGTATGGCTGCGTGCGTGCGTGCAGGCGCGCGTGCGCGCGCGCGTGTGTGTGTGTGTGCGCGCGCTTCCGTGCGTATGTACATGCGTGAATGCGTGCTTGTGTGCGTGTCATTTTACTTCCGCCGTCCACCTAGCTGTACTATTATTATTATTTTGTGACTTTCTAATATCTTTGATATGGATCTCATTTGTTATCCGAAATAAAGATTTATTATTATTTTTATTATTAATATTTATTTACTGTTAGAAAACAGTTACTTAGACTAAGACAGACATATATGTTTCAAAAATTAATAAGTGCGATATGTCTTCACTAAAGTTTTTTAATAGAATAAGGGTGATTATACAACATACAGTCCACCTGATGATGAGTGGATGATTTTTTGGCCCATAAGCACCTACATCTATTCTCGATTAAGAATCAAATTGCAGATGCGCTGACACTCCTAAAGGCTTAAATGGAATACCTCATTTTCAGTAAAAAGTTCTCTACACTTTCATACGAAACAGCAGCACTGAGCGAAACAACAGTATTTTCTGCTGGAATTCTGCGATAGCGTTATCCTTCCCCGATGGAGCCGACCCATTCGTGCTACATCCATAATATAACTGCACCGTGACTCTACAACGTATAAAAACGGATCACGTATTAAGTGCCACGAATTTGTAGAAAAATAAAATATTAATATGTTCGTATTGTTAAAAACTACTAGTAGTACTGTATTAGTAGAGCAAAATTATAACAAGTATGATATTAAACATAAAATAATAGTCTCGCTCAACAATTTTAGCTTAGATTAAGCAGAATCCTCGCACGCACACGCACACTCGCAAGCACACGCACACGCACACGCACGCGTATATATATGAATAATTAATTAATTTATGTTGAATAAAAATCATCTTATTCCAATCTAATAATATTCTACAGATAACTATAATACATTTCTAACGAACATATTATATCAACTTTATTAAAACGTTGCAAAATTGAATAAAGTTTTGTGCTTGTTAACAAACTTTGCTCAGAACGTTCGAAATACTGAAACATAGCAATACAACATTTCTGTTCTACTGGAAATTTTACTGACATAATTGTTTTGGTTTAACTTGTCTTGGCTTTGTATTAATTTTTTAATCAAACCACTTTACTTAGGCACATTAGGAAGTTTTGGATGAGTATAATCTTATGAATTCGTGGCACTAGACCCAAAGATAAAGGTTTATCCTATATTATGGCTCAACGATGAATATTTTATTTTTTTGAATATTATTTAGTTCACTATTCTTAATTCATAATTTAAAATTAAAAACATTGTACAGCCGACTTCAATATAAGTAATAACTTATATTGAAGTCGGCTGTACATTATTTACTGTATATTTATGTATATTACTGTACATATTATTAAGAATAACTCAAAAACTATTGGTCTAACCTTGATCAAATTCATAAGGGACCACAAGAGAAGTACCAGCTTTCAAATAAAAAAAGAATCATCGGTTCACCTAGTAAAAAGTTATGAAGTAACACACTTAAAAAGAAAACATACAATCGAATTGAGTACAGTCTCCGTTTTGGAAGTCGGCAGAAAAATACAAGTGTATGCAACATTTGTTTTTTGAATAAAAATCTGAATAAAAATATTATTATTCACCACGTATATATTTACAGTACATCTGAAGCTATGACATGTTGCGCGTATAATAGAAGCTTTGGAAGCTTTTAGATGGCTAAAATCTTACGAGTTCGCGTCACCACTGTGCTGTATCAGCAATATTACTTCCCTTAACATAGGCATAGGCATCAGGGTGATAAACGAGTATAGTCTACCTGATGGTAAGTGGATACTGTGGCCTATAGAATTCTACATTTATCCTTGACTAAGATTTAAAATGAAAAATAATTCGACGCTAAGATTATATGACCTTTCCTTACCATGAAATTCATATAACCTTTGCCTTCTCTCTATGGGGGTCCTATTGTCACCCATTCTTTTATTGCCTTCTGACTGTTCAAGGAGAATGTTTTAGAAGTTAAAGTATCATCAAATTTATTGCAAATAAGTTTAAACAATATTCCATACAAAAAATTTGGATTATTTTGGTATGAAATTGATGGAAGTATTATGCTTTACACTCATGCTGTTACTTCGTGAGAAAGTAAGCCTTTCTCAAGTTCCACCGGTACGTTTGTATTCTAGCTATAACCCAATTATAGTTCATATCTACCACGCATTTTTTTATTTAAGTAGCATTACGTTGTAACTGCAGCCATTCTTTTATATAAAATATGGGTTACAAATGAGCACACAGTCGACATGGTAAATTGATGCTGTGGCCCATGGACATCTACATCTATCGTGATGTAGACAGTTCATCTCGGGAATTATCGATAAGTTAAGCACCATTTATTGTGATCTTACGAATCAATGCTCCAACTATATAATATGTTAATTTGTAATCGCAAATATATTTTGTATGTTACAATTTTTACATTTATACCTTTACTTGAGCTGTGAGTCATTGCTTTTGTGATTTTAGGTCAATGGGAAGTACCATAAAGGGTTTGATGAGTGAATTTGCCAATAAACAAATAGTATGTGACATAAATGATCGTATTATATAATGTTTTAATTGCCTTGTCTTGGAAGCCTGAATTTTCTTCAACTCCAAGCGATCGCAGACCGAAGAATTAGATAATAGTTCAAACTTAATCCTAAAAAAGGATTTGTCATGTACACACATGGACGGACAGCAAAGTTATCCTTTATTGGTTCCGTTTTTACTTTCGAGGTATAGGACCTTAAAAATCATAGGCAGCTTGTTTTAAACACCCTCAGTCCTTCTATCCTACCCCAGTTTTAATGTAATTTAATTATAGTAAGATGATATGTTGTGTCATTTAAAGTACATTTAAAGTACTCCTTGATGTACAGGTAGGGACTGTTAACTTGTCTGCTCGAGTTCGCTTTATAATATCTTAATTATTTAGCGAACCTTGAATTTTTTTTCTTTTGTTTTGTTGTGTAATTTCATTGCAGTATATAGAATATGCTTTGATTACGTCTGGGTCTATATTTCAAGTTTGATTAAGAGTATTATATAATATTATAAGCTTTCAAAAAATAAATGACAATAAAGAGGACACCTCTGGCCTGCGAAGTCACTTTGGTCGTTTCTTTTTCAGTGAAAGGAACCTCATTTTGATACGGTAGTAGATTATAAAACATCTTAACGAACAAATTTTATTTTACGTCAAAAAATAAAAAAATCATTTAATTTAATTTCATTACTACAACATGTAGTAGTAAAATGAAATATACGGGGTAGTGCCACGCTGCTGCTATATTATGGTTGTAGCACGAATGGACGGCTCGACTAGGGAAGAACCGAGCTCTCACACAATACCAACGTAAAATAGCAGCTTAATGCTGCTGTGTTTCGGATGGTATGTGAAGAGAAACGGAGACCCTTGTTACTGGAAATGAGGCATTTCATCTACGTCCTCAAGGGATTAAATGCTAATCCCTTGAGGACGTAGATTCTTAATTAAAGATAGATGTAGGTGCCTATGGACCACATCATTCACTTACCATCAGGTGGACTGAGTACTCGTTTGTCGCCCTAATTCTATGAAAAAAAAAACATAGAACATATAAAGCATCAAAATTATATAAAAGCGATTAATATATAACTATTCCATAAAAATTTCTAATGACGTGATAATTTATTTATTAACTATTGTGTTAGCTACCCAGTCACTGTATGCTGTTGTGTTAATTTTGGCGTGTTAAGGAAGCGTAAATCGATCTATTTTCGTCAAGTATTTCTTTTCTTATGTAATATTTGTATTAAATCTTAACTACCATTACCAGGTAATCATCATTTAAGTTATAAATTTGAAATATTAAAACAGGCTGTAACACCAAAATGATTCAAGTAACAAATTAATTTCAACATTTAAGTTTGTCTCTTTTTCAATTAAGATAAAAAACTGCCTTACTTTTATTGCCAATACGAGGAAGGAAAATACGTGTAAATGTCTTTTGTTGCGAGAAGTTGTAGTTAGTTAGCGCCGACTTTTGTAAAGTTTGCACTATGTGGGGGCTAGTTTGATACTATTCCTGTACCCTACTTTAGTTATTGAATACATTTATTGTACATTATTTAGTGCACATTTTTGCGCCGAAAATATTTCAGAATGTTTTTTATAGAATAAGGTTGACAAACAGGCACACAGTTCACCTGCTGGTAAGTGGATTTCTTGCCGGATAGAAATCTTACAGAATTCTGGACATCATTGTAGATGTTGTGTTGAAACGTTTGAAGTTTGAGATGAAATGCCTCGTTTCCAGTAAAAAGGTTTTGGGTCCTCTACACTCATCATACGAAACAAAAGCATTAAGGCGAGGATTTCCTACGCTAAAAGGTTAAAAGGCTTTTAGCACTCCCTTCTCCGCCGTATGCATATTTGTCCAGTTCATAGTAATCGTGAAAGTGACAAAAAGTCACTTTATTTTAAATGTTTTGCTTATTATCAGGAAATAAAGAATTTAAATAAAAATGTAGATGTTAAGAAAATAATTTAATAACATGTCTTTAATACTATCGAAAAATATTGTGTGTTTATCGTTAAAAACGAAAATTAAAACGTCAGTTTTTCCAGCGATAAAATTGTATTTGTTTTAATCTAGATTAATATATGTAAAGTGTATAAATTATTTCGAATAAGTACTTTAATTGAGTATTTCACGTATATATTTTTATTTCTTTTATTTATAACAGTGTGAAAACTAATTGCAAATACAATCGCAGTAAATTTTAAACAGTAGTAGAGCCACGCGGCAGCTTTTGTTGTCGCACGGATGGGCCGGCTCGAACCTGGGTGGTACCACGACCTCACAGAAAACCAGCGTAAAGTAGAGGTTTACCTCTGCGTTTCGCTTGGTGAGTGCAGGTGGCTGGAAGCCCTTTTTTAGGAAATGAGGCATTCCATTAAGATGGAATGCCTCATCACCTGCGTTGTCACCTGTGAGGACTAAGGTTCTCACTGGTGACAACGCATCTACATTTTGATTTGTAACAGAGGATAGATGTGATGTCTATGGGCTGCAGCAACCACTTACCATCAGGTGGACTGTGTGCTCGTTTGTTACCCTTATTCTATTAAAAAAAATTAGTATTATTTATTTCTTATTGCAAATAAAAAGTTGTTGAACACGTTTAAGTTGTGCGTTTAAGCAAAATGTAGTTTATTAACTGTATTACAGCTGGGGATGTAGTCTTCATTCGTGATTAACCAGTAACCGGTAACCACCGGTATTTGAGATTTTCTCTCACTGTTGTCCATCTCTCAATTAATTTCCCTTTGACAAGAGTGGATTATTTTGCACCCACCACTACACGGTGGGTACATAGTAAATAAATAATAGTATTAACTGAGCAATTACATGTGGCGATCCTATTTAAATTTAACAAACGAGAAGTCACATTATTCAACATCCACAGCAGTTAATGGTGAAGGTAGACCAAAACACAACTTTTTTTTATTTAAAAGAAAAACTTACAAATGTATTTCCCAACTTACCTGAAGTTTAAAAAAAGAACGTTTGAATTCTGTCAGATTAATTTTATTAACATCGAGAATTCAATTAACGGTTCGCGTGCTTGTGTCTGCAGAATAATAAATTAAATTGAATTTAGGTGTCTAAAAAACATGACGAGCTTTAATATCGAGAAAAAAAAATCCATTTTCGATTAATGTCAATTATTGTCGTAGACATGTGCCAGTTAGTATTTTACTGAGGTAAGACTATTGTCATTTTATCCTCTTATTACAAAAATACTACCTAAAATAAATAAATAGTTATATGGTAGAGCCACGCTGCAGCAGCTTAATGCTGTGTTTCGTGTGGTGAGTGTAGAGATCTGGAGACCCATTTTTCTGGAAACGAGCCATTCCATCTTAGTCCTCAGCGGTGACATAGCACCTGCATTTTGATTTATATGAGCCACAGCATCCACTTACCATCAGGACAACTGTGTGCTCGTTTATCACCCTAATTCTATATAAAAAAAAATGTGCGCAGTTTGAACGCCGTATAAGTTAAACCTGTAGAGAAATAAGATTAAAGGAGCTCACTTAGGTAGATTTTGAGTCTGGTCAGGAACCAGACTTTCTTGTTTTTTCAGTAGACTTCCGCCCAGTCTGCTCAGCTGCAAGTTGCTACGTACGTAGGGTAAATTTAATTTTTGTTATAAACAAATAAAAACATCTTCTGAATTACAAATACTTTATTTTATTTCACATACCGTTTTTGTGGTACTTTTATATGTAACATTAAATTTGCTAAAGCTAACCGTTTCCTAAACTGCACTGTAATTAGCATAGGAGTGCCAAATTGAACCACTTTACTAGGGATTTAGATATCACCATCTCTCGTTTGTGGCAAGTTTCCAACACTATGTGTCACCACATTTTGCTGCATTTATCTCAGTATGCGATTTAGAGTTAGCCATCGTAACAAAACGCTTGTTACAGCAGCTGACATAGCTTTCCCAGTAATAATCTCATTTTAATTAAACTACTTACAGATGTTATTTAAATTATATTGTTTGAACGTTCGATATTGCAATGAAAAAAGTTCAGTTAACGATTTGAATTAAAAATTTATTTACGTAAATGTTTGCAGTTGAGTTGTAAAAGTAAAGTCGTTATGTTGCCTCTCCGTGCAACACATTCGCGCATCTTATAATAAATAAATAAATAAATAATTTTATATATATATATATATATATATATATATATATATATATATATATATATATATATATATATATATGACTAATACATCATGAGGACCAATTAGAAATGAGTAGAATCCTGAGTCTCCTATCTAGGTTTATATACAGTGTAGGCAGAGATACAGTCCTATCCCCATTTTGATTATGAATACAGGACTGAAAGCATGCTAAGATTATTAGTTGACAAAAATTAACTAATAATTTTGATGGTTCAAAATATTAGTTATTTCTTTTTATTCGGACACAAAAATACTAGTGTCAGTTTCAACGAGTTGAATGAATTATTTTCTTCAACATGAACCAAAAACATCATCCTATTAGAAAATAACCGGCTAAAATCAAGTCTAATTTGCGCATGAAAAGTGTCCGTACCATCGTAAAATACGTTTCTAGTAGGAGAGCCCTAGGAGAGTTTAGTTTTTATTTTTTAAGCAAAAATATACTGAAAATTTCAACTATCTACGTATTACGGATCATTAGATACAACCCGTTGACAGACAGACGAATGGACAGCGCAGGCTTATTAATAGAATCACGTTGGTTACCCTTCGGGTACGGAACCACATATGTAAAGAAACCAAAATCGGTTACTCATGTGCTATCACTATAATTTGCACTTGTATTAACCACATTAAGCTTTTCGTATCCTTTTTGTATACATTTTAGTAATTTTTAATTATTTAATATATACATGTGTGTCTATATATGGGCGCAAATCGCTATCTATCGGCAATAATTGGCACATATTGATATTTATGTTTTAGTTTATAGTTTAAGTGAATATATTAGTATAGAAATATCAGAAATATATAACATTTAAATTTAAATATTTATTTATAAACATGAAACCATTACTAATTAAGGTCTGATTATTAGTAGACACTGTTTTGACTGTTTGAAAATTTTGAAGACGTTTGATTTTTCACTTATTGTTATAATACTTATTTTACTGTGTTAAGGTTCAAATTAATATCTATTAGAATTAATATCATTATTTTGTATCAAATTTTATTTTTATATGTAATAAGACATGTTTTTAGTATAATTATGCCTGTTCAAATTAAATGAACAAAGATTTGATGAACATAAATCATTTGTAGTTATTTAAATTCATTAAAATATTTATTATGAATAATGAGCTCTATTTTAAGAATAATTTGTAGTACCTTATTTTATTTGTTTGATTTAAAAGAAGTTGTATTTGTTATATCCATTTTGTAAGGAAACTATAAAGGCGGTTGGTTTATGTAAAGAATGTTCTGTTCTATACCAGCAATTGTGCGAAAATAAACTACGTAAATTTTGGTGTGATATTTCATTGTGATGGACTCTGAGCGTGAAAAACCTGGCGCATCGCCGACAGCAGCGGTGGGATCAAAGCGCCAAAACTCTTCAGGGCCTCCAGATGGGACGCCCTTCAGTATGGAGCAAGTGATGAGTCTCATAACCTCCATAACAAAAACTACCGCGACAAACGCTCCGAGAGCAACGTTATCTACGGAGATTGCACCTTTATGGAGGCACCATGACTTTTATCTATCGCCGTTCAGCCAGTTCAGTTCAGAAGTTGAATATTTCGCCCCATGAAGCTCGAATGGAGGCCATCCTGCAATTGAGAGGACAAGCAAAGACATGGGCCGACAACTGGTCACTGCAGTCAACCACGTGGGAACAAGTAAAGGAAGAGCTGACTCATACGTTTGGCAACAATTTCCAGTACGCGGACGATGTGCAGAAATGGCGCAGCTACACTTCCGACCAAGCGAGCAGCTACGCTGAATATGTTACAATGGCTCAACAAATGGTCAAACCCAAGAGCTGGACGCTCTTCAGGAGGGTTTGACCATAAGCTGCTGAAAAACCAGTGTTTAGAATTTAATAAATCAAGACCCTTAATTTGGACCGTTAATACTGCTACTCTTGACTATAACTGGCTCTTTATAGAACAAAAGCACGATTCAACTCAAGCTAGTATTATAGAACAATTGAAAGGTGATTCGATTTTCAAAAATATCGCAGATACATTATACTTCAGGATAAATAACTGAGACGTGAATTAAAAATTAATAACAAGACACATAAGTTAATTATAGTCCCACGTAATTATATATGGAATCTTATATCCCATTATCATAATAATCTTCAACATTTTGGCTAGGAAAATATTCTTGAAAAATTACGAAAGCAGAATTGGTTACAAAGAGTAGTTAGAAAATTTGTACAAAATTGCGTTATGTGTAGAGTAAGAAAAGGAGTATCTGGCGCTAGACAGGTTACTTTACATCCCATTAACAACATAGCTGTTCCTTTACATACCATTCATGCAGATATAACTGGAAGAATGAACGGAAAATGCAATGAACATGAATATCGTCCGTGAACTTCCGATATCTCCTATCTATCTACAAACAAATTTTACAGTAGGACCATAAAACTGATTTATTTTCTTTTCGCGGTGTTTTTTTATAAAACAAAAAAGTAGTTCGTCGTGTTTATGTTATTTTTTTTATTAAAGTTAATGCTGTTGTTTTTTTTTTTGTTTTTTGTTAGTTTGCCGTGTAGTGGCGGTTAAGAATATCCACTACTCCATATCTTCCCGTGGGTGTGGTAAAAGGCGACAAAGGGAAACAGGCAGGAGATGGGCAGCAGCATCTTCTTGATAACAGCAAAGTTACAATAAAAAAAACTGCAGTTGTCAACCCGCTCGCCAAGCGTGGCAACTAAGGTAAATACCCCCCCCCCCCCCCCCATGATGAGAGTAACAAAGAGACGGCCCCTAGTCCCCGCCGGCCTCGCTATTCCTAGCTACGGTGACGACCATGGTAACGGCGGGGCAGGGGGTGCTAAGAATCTCCGGTGGAGGTTCGGTTGCCATCTAAATCGACTCGACCTGGCAACATACAACGCACGCACCCTGAGGACTGACGAGAAGATTGTGGAGCTTGAAGAAGAGATAGACAAGTTACGCTGGCATATTATAGGATTATCCGAGGTCCGAAGAGAGGGGGAGGACATGGTAATCCTCGAATCCGGCAACTTGCTCTTACAACGGGAGGGCGACCATCTGTTCCAAGGAGGTGTCGGATTTATCGTCC
This sequence comes from Parnassius mnemosyne, assembly GCA_963668995.1. Classification (NCBI taxonomy): domain Eukaryota; kingdom Metazoa; phylum Arthropoda; class Insecta; order Lepidoptera; family Papilionidae; genus Parnassius; species Parnassius mnemosyne. Next base: position 3,235,936 of record CAVLGL010000001.1, on the reverse strand, counting down.
ACAAGCCTCTCGTTGTAAAGATTGAGAGTGTGTCGACGAGCGTTGCGTACCTTATACCCAGAATCACCAAATGGTATACGCTGAGGGTATACAGGTCATACAGGTTTATACAGGTTTATACAGGTCATACAGGTTTACGCTTCAACCTCGGTACACCCCGATGAGAAGGTGGAGGAAATGTATGAGGATATTTCTAGAGCCATGCATTCCTCCAAAACCCACTATACGGTGTTAATGGGAGACTTCAATGCAAAACTAGGCACAAGAGAGAACGGTGAGCTGAAAGTAGGTAACTTCGAAATAGAGCAACGGAAACCAAGGTGCCAGCAGCTGGCCGACTTCATGGAGAAAGAGGGACTCTTTATGATGAACTCTTTCTTCCAGAAGCGGCCCCACAGGAAGTGGACCTGGTCGAGCCCCGACGATTCGACAAAAAATGAGATTGACTTCATTATGAAGACCAGACGACAACTATTTAGTGATGTCTCCGTGATCGCGAGGCTAAAAACTGGTACCGATCATCGAATGGTTAGAGGCACACTGAACCTAAACGTTAAGTTGGAGAGGTCCCGTTTAATGAAGTCAACGCTCCGTCCCCCTCGTGCTCTAATCCAAAGTCCCGAAACCTTTCAGCTCGAGTTACAAAACAGTTTTCAGTGCCTAGGAGACTGCAATGAAGAGGACGATATGAATGACAAGCTCGTGGAAGCTGTCCATGCGGTCGGAGCTAAGTTCTGCAAGACCCGCCGCAGAAGAACACAAAAACTCACCCTATCACACGATCACACTATCACACGATCCAAATGTATGCGGCGGGACGTACGCAACTTCAATACAGCTTGTATTGAAGAAGCGATCGAGCAGAACAAAGTTTCCAAAGTCCTTGCCAGAGATCTGTCTCACAAAAAGAGCCAAATGTCAAAGCTGAAGACCGAATTTGGCAGCATCGTTTCCGGGACAGCTGAGATTTTGAGTGAGATTGAGAGGTTCTATGGGCAGCTGTTCACGTCATCGTTGGAGCCACATGCAAGTGTGAGTAACGATTCAAGTGTCAATCTAGTCTGACACTATTACGAATATATTCCGGACGTCAGTCTGAGAGAGATTAGAATGGCTCTCCAGCACCTAAATAACGGAAAGTCCCCGGGCGAGGATTGAGTTGCAGCGGAGCTTTTGAAAGCGGGTGGAAAACCGGTACTTGAAGTCCTTCAGAAGCGCTTTAATTCCGTCTTCCATGGTCGCACTACTCCGGAAGCGTGGAGCAGAAGTTCGGTGGTCTTATTCTTCAAGAAAGGTGATAAATCTCTCTTGAAGAACTACAGACCGATTTCCCTTCTGAGCCGTGTCTACGTGCTGTTTTCGAGAGTCATTACAAATCGTCTCACACGCAGACTTGATGACTACCAGCCTCCCGAACAAGCCGGTTTCCCAAAAAGGCTTTGGTACTATAGAACACATACACACCCTTCGGCAAATTGTACAGAAGACAGACTAGTAAAATCTGCCACTTTGCCTTGTGTATGTGGACTATGAGAAAGCCTTTGATTCCGTAGAAATTTGGGCGGTGCTGTAGTCCCTTCAGCGTAGCCAAGTTGACTGTCGGTTTATAGAAGTGCTGAAGTGTTTGTACAGTAGAGCTACGATGGCTATCCGACTACAGAATCAGAGTACGAAACCTATCCAACTGCAGAGAGGTGTAAGACAGTGTGACGTTATATCCCCGAAACTCTTCACTGCTGCATTAGAAGACGTTTTCAAGCTGCTGGATTGGAAAGTATGCGGTATTAACATCAATGGCTAGTACATCACTCACCTTCAATTTACCGATGATATAGTCCTTATGGCAGAATCACTGAAGGACCTAAGCACTATGCTCAATGACCTCAATAGTGTCTCCCAACGGATAGGTCTTACGATGAACATGGACAAAACAAAAATCATGTTTAACGTCCATGTCACACCTATGCCGGTAGTTGTTGGGAGCACTAAGCTCGAAGTTGTTGACGAGTTTGTTTACCTGGGACAAATAGTCCGACTAGGTAAGTCCAACTTCGACCAAGAGGTCAATCGACGGATTCAACTCGGCTGGGAAGCGTTCGGGAAACTATACAACCAGTGCGTGTTGCCAGTGATGACTTACGGATCTGAGACGTAGTCCTTCACTGCTGGCCGTATGAGGAAGCTCAAGGTCGCTCAGTGACCTATTGAGAGGGCTATGCTCGGGGTTTCTCTGCGTGATAAACTTAGAAATTAGTATATCTGCAGTAGAACCAGAGTGACCGACATAGCCCAACGGATTAGTAAGCTGAAGTGGCAGTGGGCCGGCCATATAGCTCGAAGAATCGACAACCGAGAGGGAAGAAAGGTTCTCGAGTGGTAGCCTCGTACCGGTAGGTGAAGTGTAGGGCGACCCCCCACGAGATGGAGTGACGACCTGGTAAGACATGCAGGAAGTCGATGGATACAGGTGGCTCAGGACCGTGCTTTGTGGCATTCCTTGGGGGAGGCCTATATTCAGCAGTGGACTTGTGAAAAACTGTAATGATAATGAAGATGTTAGTTAGGAGTTTTAAGTTTTCGAATTTAATACAAAATTCAGATAGGAGATATTTCCATTAGTTACTAAGGAGAAATTATAAAATAATGAGATGGCGTCAGTTTTTAAGGAGGTTTAACAAAAAGAAACAAAAAACATATCTTAAAAAAGTTCAGGACCTAATTGACAATATACAGCTGACACTTAATCACGCTTTTGGAAACCATGCTAGTTGTAAACAATACCCCTGTGGAAAATGGTGTGCACAAGATAATTAAGAACAGACAAAATATTTCTTTTCAAATTTCAGCCGAGTTGTAAGAAGAAGGCTAAATAAGTCATGTATCAATTTAATGAAATATATTTTATATGAAGTGATCTTGACTACGTTTCATCAATTAGCCATTGGTAAAAATGAAAACAGGAAATTTACAATTGTGTTTACAAGAAACACTATTAGTTGGACCTTGCAGCTTGTACATTATTTTTATAACAAATACCTATAAATGTATATATTATTCATAATTAACTCCCATAATATTTTGTATTAATTTTATTTTGCTCTATTTGAAACGTTCTACGCTCTATAGAAAATGGGGTGTATGAAATGACTGACAATATCTCGAACATTTTATCTAGGTACAAAAATGTTTTAAGTTTTCGTGGCCTCCACATGATATTTTTGTCAGCATTAGGTACACTTCTGTATCTGAAACGAATATGTATATTGCTGCAAAAGTAAAATAACAGGCTATACAAGTCCCTTTACTGGGCACAGGACTCTTCTTATTTCTGAGAGGGTTTTATGGCAAGGAAATTTCTGCCGCGCTGCCCCAATGCGTGTTGGCGAAAATTGCAATTACAAATTTTATTGGTGCTACCGAAGATCAAACCCGGGAAAATTTACAGCGAACGCTTAGACCCAGAGCTACGAAGCTACTGCAGCACACAGTGCAATGTAATTGAAGATGCTTAGCCGCAACATAATTCTCAATGATGCGCCAGCAATAATACAGGAGTAATACAGAAAGTAGTCGCTAGACGTTGTTGACGTTGGCTAAAATCTCTGCGATTGCCGTTTCGTCAAGGTCATTCATGCTTCTTAAAGCCTTAAGTTGATGAATTGCATCTTTTTTTCTACTATCTTTGCAAGCGCTTTGAGGTGTATAATAAAAACCTACTGGATGAGTATAAATAAATGTAATGTTTTCAGAAGAAAAAATAATGTATGCCAATATAAGAAACACACATTTCTCTTAAATTTAATTTAAGTGAAAACCTTAATGCAGTTGCGTATTCCTTAAAACAATGATGACTTAATTTTTCTTAGATTAACCCGTTGTTTAACTGTTAGTAAGATGTTTTACAGTAAAACATACTTTCATTATATAATATATAATATATTTAGCATAAAACATATATATATATATATATATATATATATATATATATATATATATATATATATATATATATATATATGCGACCTAAATAATATATAATATATAATATATTATTTAGGTCGCATGCGTTGACATCAAGTCGACTAATCATTACTTTGGTCAAATGAAAAAATAGGTTGCCCGCACCCTATTCTAAAAAAACCACGTGATGTTAATGTTTTCAGTATTTTACGTATGAAATTTGTTTTAAACGTGCGTGAAATACTTCTACTATTACTACTAACGTAAACGTCACTAGGCGTTGAAACAAGAATACAATTTTTGAATATTCGTTGTTTTGTATTAGGTATACAATATAACAAAAATAACAAAGTAAGATTGTACGAAATTCAATATTTCTATATAATATGGCGAACGTATTATCATATGTCAAAATAACTAGTTTCGGTTATAAACAAACTATTATTAGGTTTCTATATTTATTTCTTAAACGCTCACCTATGTCAAACTCTTGTTACACTGGTTGACTGAGGGCAACTACCTGAAGGCAATTAGTTTACCCTTTGTATCCTTTCTTGATGAAGGTAATACAATTAAGAATATGGTAAATTAGTTCATAATTAATTCAAGCAACGATTGTTCCTTTCGATTTTATACACAATAATAACCAATTCAAAATATTATTTAGAATAGAATATAATAGAATGGAATAAAATAGAACGGAACGGAATTAATTTTTTCAGTATAGATTACTAGAATATATATATTGAAAGTAATTTAAACTTTACCACTGGTTTGATAAAAATCTCTGTCGTGGGAAGAAACAGCAATCAACCCTTTAAAAAAAACACAATATAATATTTTGTATATAATAATGTCCTCCAGACCGAATTTCGGTCACGGCGGCCAATCCCAACGGAGACTAGCCATCGGCGCAGGACAGGATTATAGTGCCCAAGTGTATGCTCAAGCACAGGTGCACTCTCTATTCCCTCACTCTCATAGTCCGATGGGACGGTAAACCGACACGACCGGAGAGAGATCAGGTGCAGGACCAACGGCTTTACGTGTTTTCCGAGGCACGGGGGTGAGACACCGCCAACTTCCTTACTCCGGGCAGCTACTGAGAATATCTTGATGGGAAAACTCAATAACTGATTTTTTTGGCCCGACCCGAGATTCGTACCCGGGACCTCATGATCAGCAGTCACACTGCAACAACCACTAGACCAACGAGGCAGTCAATTCAATTTTGTACAATTCAACTATCAGAGCAACAAGAAACATCCCCAGAGGTTATTATCAATCATGTACTCTTTAGTACTATAATAACCCTTACTAGACAATTTGGGTTTAAAATGTCAAACTTTTATTAAGCAAAAATTACAGTACAAGAAGCTATCAATTACAAGAAAATATTAATATAATATTCCCACAGTTTCCGTGACACAGTGAAACTGAGACAAACGTAGAAATATCTTCTTATGAAAGACGTAAATTGTAACAAGTTTTTCTAGGATTTTTTCGTGTGCTTTGTAACATCCGGGAAGTTTGCTGTCTATGTATTATTTTAATAATCGCACTCCGTCATTACATTTTATTAAATTATAGACCACAAAACCTCTCATCATCATCATCATTACAGTGATTTACAAGTCCACTGTTGGGGACATAAGCCTCCCCCGACGAATGCTACAAAGCACGGTCCATGGCGAGAGTTACAAATCGCATAGCTACACTGACTTGTCATCATTATCATCATTACAGCCCTTCACAAATCCACTGCTGATCATAGGCCTCCCCCAAGGAACGCCACAAAGCACGGTCCTGAGCCACTTGTATCCATCGACTTCCTGCATGTCTTACTAGGTCGTCACTCCATTTAGTGGGGAGACGCCCTACACTTCGCCTGTCGGTATGAGGCTGCCACTGGAGAAACTTTCTTCCCCATCGGTTGTCGGTTCTTCGAGCAATATGACAGGCCCATTGTCACTTCAGCTTACTAATCCGTTGGGCTATGTCGCTCACTCTGGTTCTACTGCGGATATCTTCATTTATAAGTTTATTACACAGAGAAACTCCGAGCATAGCCCTCTCCGTAGCTCCATAGCGGTGGCATTCCTTCCACTAAACACAATCTTGAGCCTCGAACAGAGGACTTGAGGCAACAGAGAAAAGCTGAAACATCATCTTCCTGATAACCTGATAACACAGAACAATTTTTATATATTTATTTCTACCTCTGTCTTTACAGGCGTACCTAATACGATAGTGTAGGCACATAAAACTATCTTATTTAATAAGGACAGAACACAACTTATTTACTATTATAACATAATGTCACTTTTGTGAATTCACTCAATGAACAGCAGAATAAATCTACATTCTGAACTACTTTATTTAGAGTGTGCAGCACTCTGGTCAGTGGGGCCTCTTTTAGAAGGTTAGTGCGCGCGGTACCGCGAACAGCGGGGGCCGCTTCCGGGGCCACACGTACCTGTCCGGCACACACAACATAGCCATTTGCAATATCGCCTCGTTATATTCTTTTCAACGCAGCAATTTAAACATATACGTTGCCAAACTTGACTCCCTCCCAACTTCCAGTTTGTTTTACCCCACCATGCCTAGCACAAATAATGTTGGGTACATTAATGGGTAGAACAGATACACTCCATATATTTATTTATTTATTTATGCTTTATTTGCACACCAAGTACAAAAAGGCGGACTTAATGCAACAGGGCATTCTCTACCAGTCTACCTCAAGGCTAAGCAGAGAAAATATTGTAGCTAAGTAAATAACATCTATGTCTACATAATACATACAGTATATATACATATATATATATATATATATACATATATACATATATATATATATATATATATATATATATATAAATATATATAAATACATACATACAAATATTTACTTACTACTACTTATTATACATATATATACATAATTAAATATGGCAGTTTCTGATTCAAATTCCAATAACAAATGTAAAAATGAAATGGAAAACCACAAACTACTCCTGCAACGTTAGATAGTAATTCCAGAGCAAGCGTTTGAACGATGCCTTGCTCGTGGCTGCGCGTACACTGCCCGGTAACTCGTTCCATAATCTTACCGCATGAGAAGTAAAAGATTTGTGTAAAAAGCTAGTGTGACAGAGGGGAACATGGAGGTTAGATTTTTCCGTAGAACGGAGACAACGATTATGGGTATCACCTTGATACTGAAATTTGCATTTCAGATATTCAGGGACAAACGGATCGTGTAAAACTGAAAATAACGTGCACAGTATTCTGAAATGTCTGCGATAGCGGAGACGTAGCCATTTTAGCTGAGAAATATAAGAGGAAATGTGGTCGTATTTACGTAAACCGAAAATGAAGCGTATGCAATTATTGTGAAGTCGATCCAGTTTGTTTAGAAGTTCTTGCGAGGCATCAGCATAGCAAACATCTGCATAATCTAGAATAGGCAACACTAAAGTCTGTATTAGCATTGCCTTAGTCCCTAACGGTAAAAAATTCTTGAGACGAATCTAATTTTAAATAAAGAAATCGAATTTGAATGTTCCCTAAAATTGAGTTTCGAACTGAAGTGAACGCCAAGTCTTTTACCTCTGTTACCCGCTGCAAGGCTACTCCGTCTAAATTAAATTTGTATGTGTGAGGCTGGTGTGAATGTGTGAACGACATAACTGAGCATTTGCAATTGTTAAAAAATAACTTATTCCTATGACATCATTGTACTACTCTGACAATGTCCGCCTGTAGTTTGTCAAAGTCAGCTGAGTACCCAACTATTGATACCAATTTTAGGTCATCCGCAAATAGAAGACATGTTGATTGCCATGCAACATCGGGTAAGGCGTTAATCATTAGGAAAAAATTCAGGGGGCCTAACTTGCTACCTTGACTCACTCCTGACCTGGTAAGGTATGGTTTTGACAGTTGACCAGCCCAGACTACAAATTCGCTCCTTTTTCTCATGTATCTGGAGAAAAATGACAACGTTTTCGGCGTACAACCCGCCTGCGCCAGTTTCATGAGTAAGATATCATTGTCGACCGTGTCAAACTCCTTACGAAAGTCAAGGTATGCGACCTCCACCTGTGCTGTTTGGAAACGAGGCATTCCATCTTATTCCTCAGGGGTAACAAGCATTTTGATTTTTGACCGATTTCACTTTCCATCAGGTGGACTATGCGTTCGTTCTTTTTCTATAAAATATATTCTTATAATGCCAGAGTTCCTAATTTATGATTTCATATGTGTCATAATATAATTTTAAGATTCAGAATTAAATTTACATACAGTAATAACAAAGGAACTTATGAGATTAGTAACTGCGAGAAGAATGTTATTATTTATTTCAGATAAATTGTTTTTAACTTTTAAATAATAAATCCAGCCGCCTTATCTTAAGGTGAAATGGGTAATAAAAATAAATTTTGCAATGTTTATAATTTTGAAGATATGATTAAGAATAATAAAGTGTAGGTAATGCACGAAGACGAACTGAATTTGTTATCCGGTGACAGTAAAGATTTGGAATGCTAATTAAATGAAGGTAATAATAATGTCCTCCAGACCGAATTTAACCGTGTAGGGGCGGTGTAAGAATATCTACCCCATACCATTCCGTGGGTGTCGTAAGAGGCACCAGAGGGAAACAAATCAGAAAATGGGCAGCAGCGTCTTCCTAACAACGTTTAACAATAGAAATATTGTAGTTGCCAACCTATAGTAAATACAAGGCAATCTACGGGAAAGGCCTATGTTCAGTAGTAGCTTTAATAGGTTGAAACGGTAAGGGACCGAATTTTAAATATGGAGGCCAGTCTCAACGGAAACTAGTCATCTCTGCAAGACGTGATTATAGTATTCAGATGTACAACTTCAAATTCAAAACTGCAAGCACAGGTGCACTTTCTATTCCCTCACTCTCATAATCTGATGGGACGGTAATACGACATGACCGGATGATGACGCACATGAGAGATCAGGTGCCGGACCAGGTTGAAACTCCGCCATATTCCTGACTTTGGCTGCTACTGAAAATTTTTTGACAGAAAAACCCAATAACTGATATTTAACCGACCCGGGCTTCGAACCTGGAACCATTAGATCAATGAGGTGGTAATGAAGGTAAGCCCTGTGAGCAAACTATATTTTTGTAAACTAAAGGTAAATTTAGAAATGTAAAGTACAGATGAATGCCATAAAAGTATTAACAAACACCTATATGCGTGTATTTTAATCGAGTTTTAGTTAGAAAGCAGAAAACATTGTGTAGTGGCGGTGAAAGAATATCCACTACCCCATATCATCCCGTGGTAGTCGTAAGAGGCGACAGAGTGAAACTAATCAGGAGAAAGGCAGCAACGTCTCTCTAAAAACGACTAAAAATAGTTCGGTTTTCAATCCGTTTGCCAAACGTGACAACTATGGGCAAATATCCCCCTTATTAGATACAGTCATATGCGGAAGGCCTATGTTCAGCAGTGGACATTAATAGACTGTTATGGTACGGTATAGTAGAAAGCAGTCCGTACTTAAAATAATTATTACGGTGGGGTCACACTTAGGAATGTGTTCCACAGCTATAACGGTTTAGGAAACAAGTTTTATGCTCTGGACAGGGTTAATGCGTTCATAATATATGCAGATTACATATAAGGTGCCGATATTTTCAGGCTACAAAATTAAAATTAATTTAAAAGTAATGACCGCCTTAAAAAACTAAAAAGAATAAAATTATTTGACATTCTCAAGTCGGTCGAAAAACATAGTGTTTGGAAGATTTAAGCCCCGAATTTGAATTTGTTCTGAGGAAATAATTGTTTTCCTTTTAGTTATTGAAGTCTGCTGTAATTTTTATTTAAAAAAAAATACTTTTGATCTCAATATTGTTTAAATAGTTACATCATAAACTTCAACCTCATCTTCCTTCCTCGGAACAGAATACCCAAGGAGTTATCTTTTTGGTTTTTTGTTTATGTAAATAATTATATTGAAAACTTCATTCCCTATTTTGCTTCCCAAAAGGGTGAATTTTTTCCAAATTTAAACGAAACCTCCTTGAAGTGTTATCTACTTAATTGAAAAATTGAAGAAGATATCGCGTAACATACACACAAAAACAACACTCCTCCTTCTTTGAAGTTTGCTAAAATACATATAGTATTGCCATATTGAAATTAGATGCCAAAGAAAATTGTAATATAATAATTTGATATAAATACATAATGAGTACCCATGACTGGCTTGGTAGGTGGGCTCGACCTAAGTCAATACAATATACGAAACATAGCAGTATCAAGCTGCTATTTTACGCTGGTATTCTCCGAGAGCGTGGTCCCTCCCGGTCAAGCCGACCCATTCGTGATACAGCTATACTACTAAAGATGGCAGAGTCACGCTGCAGTTAATATATCACGTATTTTTACAGTGTATGTAACACTGTGACTATATAATATGTAATATAAACGTTAAAAACGTAACCACGACTAATAATTTGAAGAACTTCTTAAAAATCCCCCGTAAAGTTCGGATAACTACATGTTGTTGACAATTGAGGTGCGCAGAGACGAGTTAAGATGCGTTGTCGCAAAACATCGCCTGAATAGCGATGCGCACGGGTGGTTGGGCACAACGCACTTGGGCTCGTTGCTAATAGACGCTGTTTTACACTACGTTTTACGTGTAGAGTCACGCTGCAGCTATATTATGGTTGTAGCATGTATGGGTCGGCTGGGGAAGGACCACACTCTCACAGAATACCAGCGTAAAGTAGCAGCTAAATGCTGTTATGTTTAGTATGGTGAGTGTAGAGAACCGGAGACACTTTTTACTGAAAACGAGGCATGCCGTCATAATCCTTAAGGGTAGAAACTTATCTTAAATTTTCATTAATAATTGAAGGTAGATGATTACATCTCTATCTATCATAGTCTATGGGCCACAGCACCAAATTTACCATCAGATGGACTATGTGCTCATTGGACATCCTTATTCTATAAAAAATATTTATAGAATGTGAATTATTGACTCCATTTTATAGATAGTTGTCACTTTATTCTGCGCCAAAAATACATAAATATGAGCAAAAAGAAATGTATTACAATGGGCGGTCTTATCGCTAAAAGCGAACTCTTCCAGACAACCTTAGGATATATTTGCAAGAGAACGATAAAAAAATGTGTGTGATTTGGTTGAAAACGATAACATTGACTAATTGACGGTTCTGCGAATCCCGCGCAAAACAAGTATTTGTATGCCTACAGATAATTATTCATGTATGTCAACTTTTTCTGCGATACAGGAGAAAATCTTAGTGCGGAGGTAAAGTTTTTAAAGAAAAATAAAAAAAATATTAATTTTTTTAAAACCATAAAATAGTAATAAAATGGATATTATAAAATGACATATTATCCGGCATATTATCGTAGTACATAGATAAAATAAATACTATGTATTATTTATGTATAAGTACAAAATATATATTTGATTCGATTCGGCGAGCCTAATCAACGATAGCTTTTATAAATGATATTTCAATATTTAAACCGTAAATGTAGCTCATAAATATACAAACAACATGCCCATTCAAGCACTAACGCACATTTGGGTTCAAGAACATCTCTTAGTAATTTTCAAAGCAAATCAGATTTAAAAGGATGCTTGTTTTGATTGGCATCTTTGAGTTCTTTTCTAACAACACATTTATTGTTGCATTGTTTATTCACCAATTATTTATGTATATATAACTTTTAAAAGACTATAAAGTACCATTACTTGTATTTAAAAAGCTACATAATCGATTTATTTGCGTACGCAAAAATGAAAAAACGGTATAGTTAAAGATTATAAATATAATTATAAGATAAAGCGTTCGGGAGATTACGACAAATCTTCCAGTCATGTGTACCTCTAAAGTTGAAAACAAGATTGTACAACCTGTGCGTCTTGCCAGTGATTACATATGGATGTGAGAAGTCCTTCACTGCTGGCCGTATAAGGAAGCTCTAGGTCGCTCAGCGAGTTATGGGTATATATTCATAAATATTCATGATAGACTTAAAAATGAGAATATCAGTATAACTAAAGTAACCGACATAGTTCAACGGATTTGTAAGAAGTGGCAAGGGGCAGGTCATATTAAGTGGTAGAGCCATGTTGCAGCTATATTAGTAGTATAGTTGTTGCACGAATGGGTCGGCTCGACCAGGGAAGGACCACGCTCTCACAGAATACCAGCGTAAAATGACAGCTTGACATTGCTGTGTTTCGTTTGGTGAGTGTAGAGAACCGGAGACCCATTTTACTGGAAAAGAGGCATACCATCTTAGTCCTCACGTGTGACGACGCATCTGCATTTTGATTCTTTATATATGATAAATGTAGATGTCTATGGGCCGCAGCAACCACTTACCATCAGGTGGACTGTGTACTCGTTTGTCACCCTATCCTATATAAAAAAAATAGCCCGATGAACTGACAACCGATGGGGAAGAAAGGTTATCGAGTGATAGCCTCGTACTGATAGATGAAGTGTAGGCCGCCCCTCTGCTAGATGGAGTGGCAACCTGGTAACACATGCAGGAAGTCGATGGATGCAGGTGGCTCAAGACCATGCTTTGTGGCATTCCTTGGCGATTTCTATGTTCATCAGTGGACTTGTGAAGGGATGTAATGATATAAGGTAAAAATGTGCGTACATAATAATCTTCCTTAGATTACTTATGTGTGTATTTCATAACGTAAAATTGTAAGTGTTTTGAGAAAAACAATCTAATTTTGGGTTCTTGTCGCTTCTTCCCACAAATATTTTTCGCTGTAGAACTTGTTGAAGCTTTCTTGACCTCCCGCGTTATAGTATCAATATCGCGGACTAATATAATTTAGCCATGCTCCAAAAAATACTCAAACTTCTTTTCACCAGCTCACTGCTAGCAAAGTCGATATATTTTCTTTACAAACTTCACCGAACGTTAATCCCACGGCGAAATAGTCTCTACAACAAATGATGTAAATATATAATCATTTTAAAGATAGTCATATTTGTGCTACTAACCCAGTTCAGCCACTTTCGATACCGCCCTGGTCATATACGTGGCGCCCCTGATATGATAGGCTGCAGACTATATAGTGTACAAACGTATCATCCCACACAAGTGCCTTTCATGTCTCCCAAGGAATCAAAGTTATACCGTCGGGTCTCGGTCCATCGTCTTTTGGGAGTCCATGAATTTTTAAAACTCCTTTGAACTCTAATTATTACCTTTACATTTATTTATGATTGAAGTTTTTAATTCAGTTTTCACATATATCCAGAGGTCAGAATAGTGTGAAAATTTCAAAAACACGTAACCGTGTAGTGACGTTGTAAGAATATCGACTACCGCATGTCGTCCTGTGGGTGTCATAAGAGGTGACAGAGTGAAACTAAAACAGCATATTGGTAGCAGCATATTCCTTATAACAAATTAAAATAATAAAAAAACGGTTATTGTCATCTCGCCTGCAAAACGTGGCAACTATGGCAAAATCCCTCCTATGAATCTTGTCTGGGGGAGGCTTATAGTCATCTGTGGACTTTTATAGGCCATATTGGGTTGGAATAAGAACCGATGACAATAAAATATATTCAATGTATGACCCATTATCTGACTAGGATCATTACAAATCATGACGAATGCGTACTATTTTAGTTCTTAATAAACTCCTACTAAAAGCTTTTATTTAAATTGCAAGCTATGTTTGTTCTATGGAATTCCATTATATGGAGTCAAATTAAACTGTTTGCTGAAAAGAATAATAAAATAAACGTGGTAGAGCCATGCTGCAGCTCTTTTAGTAGTATAGTTGTACCACGAAGGGGTCAGCTCGACCAGGGAAGGACCACGCTCTCACAGAATACCATCGTAAAATAGCAGCTTGACGCTACTGTGTTTCGTATGGTGAGAGTAGAGAACTGGAGACCCTTTTGACTGGAAAAGAGGCATTACATCGTAGTCCCCATAGGTGACAACGCATCTGCATTTTGATTCGCAAACGAGGATAGATGTAGATGTCTATTGGCCACAGCAACTACTTACCATAAGTTGGACTGTGTGCTCGTTTATCACCCTATCCTATAAAAAACGTCACTCTAAATCCAATATAGTAGACAACGAAAGATGGCGGACTGAGTTTTTTTATGTACCCCCATGATATGGATATCAAATGAAAGGGTTTGAGAAGAATTTAAAAAATAAAATAATATCACTCTCAATAAAATATGGTGGAATCCTAAAGATGGTGGACTATGTTTTCTTATTCACCCCCATGATATGGATATCAAATAAAAGGATTAGCTGAGAAGAATACGAATTAAATTACGTCCGCCTTCAACTCTATGAGAAGATCGTCTACTGCCCAACTAAACGGTAAGACTAAGCGGGGTCGCTTCTAAACACTTTAACCGTCCAATTTTCAGCCGCAATTTTAAGACACTAGCAATGAATTATATGTCATACACGGGATAGTGAATGGGTTAATATCAGCTTATTTTTCGTGGGTAAATCCTCATGGATACCTTTGGCTGCGAGGGCAGCCGAAAGGTTATGCCAGATTCCTACCGGCTTAAACGCCACGGTGGTCATCAGCGTGTACGAGGGGTTCCGGGGTCTCCGTTCGGAACGCAACCGTGGCCCCTCTCCCGCTTTGCTTTATTGGAAGCGCTTCTTAATTAAATAAAACTGTTTAGTCAGCTGAGATTGACAAAGCAGCTAATCAGCACATTTTTTCAATAGAATTTTGTAAAACTGATTTCATACCAAAAATAAATGTTTATCACAATAAGTCTAAATCACTCCGGATTATAATCATTCACCATCATTACAACTCTTCACAAGTCCACCACGAACAAAAAATGCCACAAAGCTTGATTATAAGCGACTTGCATTCATCGACTTCCTACATATTTTACCAGGTCATCAGTTCATATAGTGGGGGGCCCTACACTTCACTTACCGGTACGAGGTAGCTACTCAAAAACCTTCCTTCCCCATTTTGTTGTCGGTTTTTCGAGCTATATGGCCGCACCAATGCGAAGAAGTAGTAGTGTAACTTCCATCAGTAAACGAATTTTTAGATTGAGATCAACAGTCCTCGAAATTAGCTCTTACAGAAAACTAACAACTAATTTTTTTAAAACATTTATAGTAATCAGTGTTTTATAACATTCATAATAGTATTGTTTTTGGGTCCAAATAGAGGGATTAATTTCTTTCTCATAGTTGAGAATTTAAAGACTCAATTTCTAGTGAAGTTAAAAATTGAAAATAAAAGGAACAGTTTCCACGGAAACTCGTGGTACAACAACATGTTTTCTTTTCACTTGTACGTGAGCTTGTTAACTAAAACTAATTGCTCTCCGATGAAAAGTTTAGTTCAACTTTTAAAAATGTTAATATACGTGGATGTATTGAAAAGCAAATAAAACAAAAATCAAAATGGAATTATATTATTTGTTTCAATTAATATATTTTTTTAAGGAATAAGAGCGAACGAAACGAGCCTACTGGAGGTAAGTGGATGCTGTGTCCCATAGACATGTACATTTATTGATTAAGTTGGAATGTCCTGTTTTAGTACAAAGGGTCTCCGGTTCTCTACACTCACAATACGAAACACAACAGCATTAAACTGCTATTTTACGCTGGTATTTTGTGAGAGCGTGGTCCTATCCCGGTCAAGCATCTGTTTTTTTTTTTTTTTGCCCAGAAGCAATTGGAAAGGGCTACCCCGATACGCGAGGAAGTGGAGAATGCTTTATGCATACTACGGCAGCTGGTCTGTCGTGGTTATGCGGGACTCACTGTGACTACCTAACCGGGACCCTAAGTGATATCCGCTAAACTCCACTTTGAGGGATGGGCAGTAACCTTTGAGGCCTCTGTGCCGAATCGGAAGCGACGCTCTTTTGGGAAAAGAGGGCGCAGGCGGCTACGAGCCACTGAGAGAGAGCCTACTTAGGCGAATTTAAGAAGAATCGGCCTGAGCCGCCAGGAGGCAGTTCGGGTCGGTCGGTGGGGCTGCATATGTAGCTGCCTCACGAATAAAACGATTTTAATGAGCCTCTGAGTCTTTGAAGAAGTTCTCGGAGAGTGTTTTTTAGAAATTGTTGGATTGTAGGGAGCTCTAATTCCGATGGAGCTCGGCGTTACGAACGTACCAGGGTGCGTTCGTAACTCGACGACAGAAGAGATTTTGAACTATTTAGAGTTCATTAATAATTTTGGGGTCAACGTGAGCGTGACGGACACCAGCTTTGATGGGGCGCTGAGAGGAGAGCGTGCCTTAATGTCTAAAACGAAAGGTACGATCCTTAAGGTAAGAGGCCACGAGACGTACAAGACGATGAGGGAGACCTATTTTGTAAAGTTTATAGATAACGCCTTCATGCCAGACTCTACCAAATGCTTGGGCAATGTCGAAAAAGACCGCGATGGTCTTATGACGACGAGGATAAAAACCGCTGAGGATATATTCCAAAATACGGTGAACTTGTTGGGGACAAGAATGTTTCGCTCGGAAACCAAATAGATCGGGGATGACAAGAGGGACACCGTTTGTGGGAAACAGATGGAGCCTCATGCGAGAAAGGAAGTCTCTTTCGAAGAGTTTGCCTGGGGCATTGAGGATGCTAATGGGATGATGACTAGAGGGGAGGTTGAGAGGTTTTCTTGGCTTGGGAATACCAATGACAGTTGCCTCTTTCCACGTAGTGGGAAAATAACTAAGATTGAAGCAGGCGTTGAAGATAACAGTTAAAAGGTTAACACCTGCTCAGGAAAGTGTTTAAGGGCTTGGTTGGAGATGCCATCCGCGCCCGGAGCCTTTTTGGCCTTAAGTCCTTTGATGAGGGATGAAATCTCATCAATGGACACAGTAATAGGGTCAGAGGCTGTAGGGGGTGAGTTTCGGCGGCGGACCTCATCCTCCACTACCTAGATATGTGAGGGGTCGACGGGTTGAGACCTACGAGAGCATTGTGTAGCAATGCTGTCTGCAAAGTACTCAGCCTTTTCCTCGTCCTCGAAGGCAACCGTACCGTCAGAACAAAAGAGAGAGGGAGTGTGGGTGATAGCGTTTATGCGGAGGGCTCTAGCCATCTGATAGTACGCTGTATGAGAGGGAGAGATATTTTCCATGAACTTACTCTTTT
The DNA here is from genome assembly GCA_963668995.1 of Parnassius mnemosyne. Taxonomy (NCBI): domain Eukaryota; kingdom Metazoa; phylum Arthropoda; class Insecta; order Lepidoptera; family Papilionidae; genus Parnassius; species Parnassius mnemosyne. The sequence continues at coordinate 3,218,766 of CAVLGL010000001.1, read as the reverse complement.
CGAGGTCTCAAAGTTCGCAGAGGCAGAAACGGACTTCTCCTTTAAGACGATTGGCCGTACGCCTATATTCGGTGGTGGGATAGATTGCTGCTCTCCGACAAGCAGCTCTCTTGACTTTCACTTGGTTGCTAATATGTAGGGGAAGCTCATCATTATTAGCAACCAGGACGACCATTTCATTCTCCTTAAGGGAGGTTTTAATAAGGGTGGAGAGTGAATCGACCACGGTGTCGATTTTTTTGGGATTGTCTAAGTCCGACGAGAGGGAGATGGGGGAGTCCTGTGAGTCCAGAGCTTTAGCTAGGGACTCCTTGAAGCCCTTCGAATTAGTCAAGGTTTTCGTGGAGGGTGTTGAGGGAAGTGGCTGATGGCAAAGAATGAGGGAGTCCAGTCGGTGGTCGGATCCTAGACCGTCTAGTGTCTCGATTGCCCTGAGGTTGAGGGAAACACATTTGACTAGTGCAAAGTCTAGCACGTCGGGAGTGTTTAGGCCAAATATTAACATTTGAAACTTGCATTCAAGACGCGCGCTCGGCGTTTCCTTCCGATGGAATTTAAGTTCACCGGCCCCCTCTCCCGGGCGGGTCTCTCGGCCGAGCGCTCGGTCGTCCGACGCGTGGGCGAGGTCAGTTGGTTGGGCGCGGCCGCTGTCGGTTGTACGATCTAAAGTTTGCGCTCGGATCCGCCTCTGAATACCGTTGTCTAATCTTGTGCGTTTTGCGTGACAGCGAGCCTTGTCTTATATAATTCTTGTTGTAATAGTTTTGTTAGTTGGGCGCGACCGCAGTGTCGATTAGACGGAATTTACTATCGAATCGTTTGGGTCTCGTTAAGACCGCCTCCTTTGCGTTGTCTTATTTCGTTCGTGTACGTGACAAGAGGCTTTCCTTGAGTTTTAAGTGATTAATTTCACTTCGAATGCAATAAATTTTGCGTCTACGAGTTGTTGTTTGTGTGGCATTTTAATATCGTAATACGCTAAAACTTTGTGACTAGAGAGGCGATCGCGTGCGCTCGATTATAATTTTATGCTAAGTGAACCTGGGACATTGAACTTTGACCGACCGTTCTTAAGTTGTGCAGCGTGTTACTTGTTTTAATTTCAATTAACGTTGATTTGGTTGAATTTGAAGTTAATTAAATGTACAATAAAGTTGATAAACTAATATAGTGAAAATAAAAGCAGAAGGTTTCAATAGGTGAACGCCCACTGGAGGGATCGCACATTTGGAGAAAAGCGGCGCCTGTGGATCTGCTGTCCGACTGCATCGGTGACGTCAGGTTACATTTATACACAGTTTCGCACACTACTTACATACACCTTACTTACCACCTGACTGATACCCTGTGGTCAACCCTACTTCCGGAACTCGGTAAGTTGTGTTTGCTTATCAGCCATTGGTTATTAATTGTCCATAGGCCGTTTGGGCCCACACCCTCTGTTGCTCGTCGAGTGTGCTACTATGGGCCTTAGCCCAGTCGCCTTTGTCGGGGCAATTGAGGACCGTAACAATTTCTGGTAGCAGAGCGTGGTTGATTGTTTCTCCAATCACGCCCGGCCGTAATAAAAAAAATTGTGTTTTGTTAGCGGATCGGTGGGTTGAATCAGAACCACGCCCGTTAGGCTGCGCAAGCACGAGTGTAATTTAGGGTTAGCTCCCTATATGGCTAACTATAAGTCACTTTCCTTTGCCTGTAGGTGCCTTAAGCCCTGTTGTCAAGCCATCGAGGAAAGCTTGTCGTGAAGACTGAATGTTGGTATCACACCACACTTAATTGAAAAAAAATATTCCTATAAATAAAATATAATTCTTTGGTAATTTTATAGACACTTGACAGACCCACGCCAATAATCTCAGAAGTCTTTTTAGCACATTTTGTTGTACTCCAATCAGTTGTTTGCGGCCAATTTTCTATACTATATTCGTAGGGCGTAAAAGCACCACAAGGACGCTTCTTTCTGGGAGAAAGAAAGTCTAAGTCTTATGTTCTGTTAGATGGGGCTGCTTCCCGGGAATGGCCAGGGTGTGGCTCCATAACCCTTATAAAAATCAACAAACCATCACAACACGAAAACTCTACAAGAAAAAACTTAACAGAATAACAGAAACATAACAAATATAACAAGATAATAACAACAAATAGCAGCAAACACCGAGACCATATGAGTGCATTCGAGCATTCAAATAAGTCTAATGAAAATCAATCAATGTGAGAGACACAACGTGACAGCTAACATTTTTTAAAAGTTTACTGAACCTAGAATTAGTAGGTAGCGATGCCAGCTAAAGGATAAAATAAAGTAATTAAACTTAATTCGATATATTTGGAATTAGTAGGCAGCGGTGCTAGCTAAAGTATAAAATAATGTAATCAAAGTTAATTCGTAATATTGTTCGTGATATTGAAATATTTGTTATTTTTGTGTTAGGTCACTTGAGTAAGTAAATATTTAGATTTAACTTTTTGTTGGTAAAACATAAAAAATACGTAGCATTTTATTTTTAATTGCCCTCAAAGGGTTCAAATTAGCCCCTTTTCGGTGGAAAACTTTCTAGTAGCAACACTTATGAAATGTCAGATATCTACGGAGTGAAAAATCAGAGTTTAATATAGTTATATTCAATGTATGGTATTTGCGTAATTGTATGAAATCATTACGTACATAAAGAAATTTGATGATGAAACTGTAATTCAAAGAGTATATTTACCCGCAATAATTTTTAGGGTTCCGTACCTCAAAAGGAAAAACCAGAACCCACAACACTGTCCGTCTGTCTGTCTGTCAAGATCCTTTTTCTCAGGAACGTGTGGAGATATCAAGCTGAAATTCATATCAAATACTTAAATCTACTGTCCCTTCGAGCTGTGAAAAAAATCAAATTTCTAAGCTAACGCAATCAAAAAATACAGCCGTTTATGCCGCAAATTTTCGAAATTAGCGAGGGAATCAAAACCTACAGGGTACTTCCCGTGAACTCAGAATCCTAAAATTTGGTACGAAGCAACGTGTTATAGCACACATAAAGGAAAAATTGCGAAAAACATAAAATTTTAGTTACATCATATAATTAAAATATTTTTAATAATTTTAAACTTATATACCTACGGATTTGGTCCGAACCCTCCGTCCGCGAGGCCGGGTTTTTTTATATTACTAATGTTTATCATGTAATGTTTTACATTATATGCCGTGTTAATCATGTAGTGAAACTCATGAGGTTCACTCATATAGCTTCATTCAGTGAATAATTGGTAAAATATCCAACTTTAAAACACAATTTAATAGCTTCCACAAAGTTATTTTATTTTTATATTACTTGAAAAATGATTCAATCGAATTATAACTTCGTAGCCATATTTCTTGATGAACATTTATGTCCGTTATAATTTTAGGTTAAAATAATAACGTATTCCCGAACATATAGATAAATCTTAATTAACGGAGCCTTTGGAAAATTACAAAGAAGAACAATGAATTGAAAATTTTGTCAAGTAGATATAAAGTACAAAAGGTACGAGAAGCTATCCTAGATTGTCAAAATACACCTTATATATAAAATTACATTCAAGTTGCTACTATATTAACTAGTCGATTTTATCAAAAATATTAAAAATTTATCACCTAAAATACGCGTAATGTGTCTTACTTTAGCGGTAACCTACTGCACAATCTATTTTACCTGAGGATGTATCGTTTAGAAGCAAAACGCGTATCATAATTTCGACGGTGGAGCGTCTTTCCTAGTGAAGTGGTGTTCAGGAGTAGTGGTGTTTGTATTATGTGTGACGAGAATAGTATACTTAATTGAGGTAGGGCGGGAGGTGTTCTTCAAGCTAGGTAAGACACATCATTTTATTTTACCACACTGATCTGAGCTAATTAATTTCTAACATCTTTAATGTTATGGATTTCCGCAAAGTAACGCCTGATTCTATTTATACTTGATCTTAATATAAAATGACATAATCACCTAATTCCTAAACCATTACGTATACAGAAATATTTCAATATTCTGAGCATCTTTTTGCTTCTTCTTCCTATTTTCTTTGCGGTCGATTCAGTACATTTTTCATATAGTTTATTGTGGCGTAAATACAACAAAGTGTGTCGGTCAGTTATAAAACAAATTTGACTATTAAGTTAGTTAAAAATATATTTGTATAAACATGATATAGCCTTGTTATAATTTGCATATCACCTTGGATACTTTGGAACCTGTCTATGAAGGATTAAGATTTAGGCAGTAGCAGCATCTTCCTAATAACAAATTAAAATTATGCAAAAACTGCGATTGCAATGAGTCAAACTATGTGCAGCAGTGGACATTAATAGGCGGTCGCCGTAAACGCCGGTACGCGAGCAAATCGGGTTCGATCTCCGCTGGCTCGCACTTAAAACATTTTTTCATAAATCTGCTTAAACACTCCAATATACCATATAATTAAAATCGAATGTTAATGCTTTATTTAAAACTAGCTTCTCCCTAAGGTTCCGCAAGTGTAAAAACCAAATACCTTCATCTTTTTATTCACAAAAACACCCTAAGTGTTAACTCGTGATGTGCTCCATTGGCGTTCAAAATTTATCTAAGTCCGTTTAGCCAATTATAAGTTACTCAGTTATACAAAAATTTTTTTTAATGTAGTGAATGCAAATTACAATGCCGATCCGCGGTAAGTGGATGCTATAGCCCAAAGACACCGATGAAAATCAAAAAATAATAATAATAAAAAGCGGTCGCAGCCGAATCAAGAAAAGGAAACTCATCAGCATTAAGCTGCTTATGAACCGTGTTCTTTCACGATCTGTATCGGGTCTTCAAGTAAGAATCAAGACGCAGATGCATTTTCATCCCTGAGGATTAAGATGATATACCTTTTCTACCGTGAAATGGGTCTCTGCTTTTCTACACTCACTATACAAAATAGCACAGCGTAAAATGCTGCTATAGTTGACGATTAGGTTTTGTATCGTTTTTAGAAAATCTAACAAAAAATTTAAATAATTAAAATTTCACAAACTGTAAATTGGCAACAGAATTGAAGGTCCCCAAGAAGTATATCTACTATAGTAACTACGGGCAGATCTTTCAAGTAATACTTACAAACGGATGAGGGCTTGGAAAGTTATTTGTCCAGCAGTGGACATTGAAATAATATCAATATTTTTGTTCTTTGCATTTTGTAATGAATGTTTTTATCCTCTTAGGACCCCGCGGCCTCACATGAGTACATAGAAAATAAAAATTCGTTGAACGAAACGCGTTTGCATTTTCAAAATATGGCGCGTTTCTTTGTCTCAATTATGACTCTGTCATTATGATTAAAGTGACAAACAACTGTCAGGCGGCCATTATCAATTGCTGTGTCTCAAAAACTTCGTCTTGCCGGTAACAACAATGGCACGTGGTAAGTTAATCCTGTTTAATCAATATTATATCATAATTATATATTTTTATTTCACTTTTTTTATACAGTTCTAGATGCATTTGAAAGAATGGAGTTGTTATTTTTGGATTTAACAAAAAAAGTATGGATAAATCTTGGTTTTTTTCTTAAGTACTCGTATAAGTACACTCGGTCTTAACTTTAGTAATTTTTTAATTTTAATTTTGAGGTTATGTGAATTATTGCAATATTTATTTTTGTTTACAGCTTTGAAATAAAGCGAAATTGAACAGCAATTGAATTTCAATGACTCAGATGGCCTTTCTGATGATGTAGAGGAAGATGTATTCATTCAAGAACACCGCCTATTGTCGTCTGAGTCAGAAAGTGACAATGGAAGCAGCCACGATTTAAGGCATTTCCAACAAGAGTTTGAAAACGAGCCAGCGGTTTCTAGTCCAGCTATGCCTCCACGTGAAATATGTACTCCTACACTTATAAGAGGACCTCCGAGTGTGAGATCAAGAGGGCATTCTCTAAGAAGGGGTATATCTAGGGGACGTTCGAGAGGTCCATCAAGACGTGTGATATCAGTAAGCCAAAGGCCGCGAGGCAGACCGCCAACTCGTTACCGTGGATCAAGGGTACGTGCTCGAGGTATTTCTTTTCGTCACTATTACTCACCAGAAGACTGGAATGGCACAAATTTTTCTCATATAATACCTGAACTTAACCAGCCATCTTATAAACCACGGGAACTACATGACTGGCGTCCTGAAGACTTTCTTGCCGATTATATCGATGACCAGCTATTGCAAAATATCACAGTATAAACAAACAGGACTTACATTAAAAATTACGGGAGGTCACTGGGTCTCACTGTTAAGGAACTGAAAGTATTTTTGGTATTACTTTTGTTATGTCTTGCCTTAATTATCCTCAACTACGTATGTTCTGGTCTAAAAAATGGAAAATTCCTATTGTTGCTGAAAATATGACTAGAGATAGATTTTTCAAGATACGAACATCTTTAAAAATTGTATTTGATGATGAAATATCCTCTTCAGAAAGAAGCTCAGATAAATTACTTTCCAAGTGAGGCCTCTTTTCGATAGAATATTACTAGGGTGCTTAAAACAAGAAAGAGCACAACATATATGTATTGACGAAATGATAATACCATTTTCAGGGAGCTGTCCAATACGGCAATATGTGCCAAATAAACCGCACCCATTAGGTTTAAAGGTTCTGGTTTTAGCTAATCCAAACGGAATAATATGCGACATGTTTGTGTACCAAGGAGACACGACTTTTACCGATACTATGAGAAGCATTTACTCGGTCAATGAGTGTTCTGTTCTTCAACTAACTGAGTCTTTAGTTCCTGGACACGTCTTATACTTCGATAGATATTTCACCTCCCTCAAATTGGCAGAAACACTTTTTGATCGTGGTTTCCTGTGTGCAGGAACCATAATGAAAAACCGTATCCCTCAAAATCTGCTGCTCATGAAAGATCGTGATATGAAAGAAAAAGGACGTGGATGCTGTTTTACAACATACTCTACGGACGGGAAGTTAGCAATAACAAAATGGTTTGACAATAAACCAGTGCATATGTTGTCGACGTGCTATGCGGCTGAAAATACAGATTTTTGCTCAAGATGGTCAAAGACAAAGAAGGCTTACGAATCGGTTAGTAGGCCAGAAGTAGTAAAACATTACAATACTAATATGGGGGGCGTTGATCTCGTAGATCGTATGCTCGCTGTTTGCCCTTTCAGAGCAAGAACCAAAAAATGGACGATCAGGTTCATTTTTCATTGTTTTGATATAGCTGTTACCAATGCTTGGCTTCTTTATCGCCAAGAAGCAAACAAAAAAGGCACGCCTAGTAAAAATATATTACAGATGAGAAGTTTTAAGCTGATGCTAGGGGAGCAAATCATAGAACACAACACTGTAAGCTCGGATTCTGAGGAGAATGAGTCTGATTTCGAGGCTGACTTGGCCCCTAAACATAAAAAACGTCGTATTCTGATTCAACCTGTGCCATCTATAATTCGTCGTACACAAAAGGCTGAACATCTACCGATAATGACAGATAAGCAAAGCAGATGTCGACAAAAGGACTGTGATAAAAAAAGTAGAACTAAATGCTCTAAATGTAATATTTATTTATGTGTAACTGTCCAAAGAAACTGTTATTTACAATTTCATACTTGAAATTTAAAACCAAAATTTCAAGCATGAAGAACCAGAAACCAATGTTGCTAATAGTTGTTAAGATTATTTTGATATTTTGAAAACTTAGTATTTGTTGCAAAGACTTAATTCGTTTTGAGATTTTTGTTTAAATGTTGATTTTCATTAGTTCTTTCCTGTTAATCAGAGTTTCTTAGATTTTTGTTTTGTTTTTCCTTTGAAAATAAGTTTTTCTGTGTTTATTTAGAATATTTGTGATGCCAAAACTAAATACTAAAAAAAAATAAGGAAAATAAAGTTGATTTTCATTTAATTGTAGTTTTATTTTGAAGTGTACTCATTTGATGACACAGTCCGCTTGTACTCGTACGAGAACATAAGGAAAAACCTTTTGGGAAAAACGATGTATTTTTTTTTCTATTTTTTCTCGTACTAAAAACCCCCCTAGACGCAGTTAAAACATTTTTTTTTTAAATTTTCCTATCAACACGTTCAGGACTCAGGAGGTTATGGCTCTTAAATTTAATTATAGCCATATTGCGTACTGTGAAACGCAACAAATATCCCGGGAGCCTCTCAAATATTTAAATTTGAACAAATACGTATTTGAGATGATTGTCAGGCTTAACGAATTAATATACGTCAATATACAACCTTAAATTTGATATTTCTTTTAAAAGAAATAGTTAGTCTTTTAAAAGAATAGGGGGTCATTGTAGAAGCGTGCTCGTCGCGACCCCTGCCAGCCCTTTTCAGGGCTGCAATTCTACTCAGCTGCGCACCCATGTCAACGAGGGTTAGGGCGTCCCCCCAAGGCGACGCACACCAGCTCGTCCCCGTTGGTGTGGAATGCAGCGCGCAAAGCGGCGATGGGGACCGCCACCCGTCACGCACAGCCCGACACGGCGGAAGGTGGAGGACGGAGTGCAGAGTTGGCACGTGGAATGTTAGAGGAGGCATGAGAGATAAGACGAATGAGTTGATCGAAATAATGAAAGAAAGAGAATTAGATGTCGTGTGTATGTCGGAGACCAAACGGAAGGGCAGTGGTACTGAAGAGCTCCCTGGCGGGGCGTTAGCTCTATGGTCCGGAGTCCCGGAGAGCGAGAACGCCTGCCAGGGAGTGGGGGTGCTGCTGTCTTCTCGGTTGGTCGATGTTATGACTGAATATAAGTTTGTGAACTCAAGACTTCTCTGGGTTCGCTTTAAATTGGGACTGACGAAGTTATTCCTTTTGGCTGTTTATGCGCCGGTGGCTTCGTCGTCCAGGGCTGAGCTGGAGGAGTTTTGGGAGAATGTAAGAGAAGTTCTAGATTTGGCTAGGGGAAACGAAAGGATTGTTGTATGTGGTGATTTGAATGGATGGGTTGGTACCGCTCGACCAGGGTACGAGTCGGTACTTGGAAAGTTTGGCGATAAAAGGGTTAATGATGCTGGCAAGCTTATACTGGCGGTATGCAAGGAAAAGGGTCTTCTTGTGACAAACACTATGTTTAATCACAAGAAAATCCATATGTATACTAGAGAAAGAAAGAATGAGAGAAGTATGATCGATTTGTTCCTGGTGGATGACCGACTGCGAAAACAGGTTATGGATACGCGAGTGTTCAGGGGTGCTGACCTGGGAACGGATCACTATCTAGTGATTACTAGATTTAGGGGTCTGTTCGCGGGTTGGCGCTACCGGACGACAGTGACAGAACCACAGTCGGTCTGTCGCATCCGAAGCTGGAAGCTTCAGGAAGCGGATACTAGGGACAAATATCATGCGAGGGTAGCCGAAAAGCTTGACACCATCGATGGCAGAAACGAATGTGTAGAAAGAACATGGCAGAACCTTAGGGATGGAATGGTAAGTGCAGCGGAAGAAGTGTGTGGAACAATAAAAAGAGGCAGTAGTAAAAGAAGAGATGCATGGTGGAATGATGAAGTGAAAGAAGCTGTAAAGAAGAAGAAGAAAGCATGGTTAGACTACTTGGCCTCTAGTAATGATAAGGATATGAGAGAGAAGATGAAAGAAAGATATAAGCTGCAGAAAGTTCACACGAAAGCATTGATTGAGGAAGTGCGTGAAAGGTGTAGAATGGAAGCGGATGAAAGGTTGTCGCACAACTTTAAGGAGAACTCCAAACTCTTCTGGAAAGAGGTTGGAAGGGCCCGAAGTGGTGCGACGGCCTTAAGAATGAACAAAGTGCTTTCGAGAACTAATGACGTCCTATCAGAAAAATCGGACGTCATGCAGCGATGGAGCGAATTTTATAGAGAAATGTATGCGTGTGATGATCTTAGTGAGGGATCCGGGGATGACGCCGTGACTGGTACACCAGATCCGGACCTCGATGACACTGAGGTCATCAGTATGAAAGAGATTGAACGTGCGATTCGAAGTTTGAAATGTGGTAAGGCTGCGGGACTAGACAGAGTTACTGCTGAAATGGTCAAGTCTGGTGGGCCTCACGTCTGGGACAGTTTTCATCTGCTGTGCAATTTGTGCTGGCGGACGGGGGATGTCCCGGATGATTGGCGATCCGCAGTCATTGTGCCTTTATATAAAGGTAAAGGTTCACATTTTGACTGCGGGTGCTATCGGGCGATCAGCTTGACCAGTTTAGCAAGTAAAGTTTACTCGAAGGTTTTGACACGTAGGATGCAAGAGAAATCGGAAAGATTTCTATGGGAGGCACAATGCGGATTTAGACCTGGAAGAGGATGCACGGATCAAATGTTTTCTCTCCGTATGATCACGGAAAAGCTTCTGGCTGTTAACCAGAAGATTTTCTGTGCTTTTGTGGATCTTGAGAAAGCATTTGATAAGGTTGTAAGGAAGAAAATGTGGGAACGGTTGCCGGGGTATGGTGTGGATGGCCGATTGCTAAGGGCTGTGCAGTCTCTTTACTGTGACTGTAAAGCCTGTGTGCGGGTAGGGCATGACCTGTCACCCATGTTTAGCGTCCAAACGGGCGTAAAACAGGGTTGTGTCATGTCTTCCTGGCTGTTCATACTGTATCTCGACAGCTGTTTACAAAAGCTGAAAGATAGCTGTTTGGGTGTGAAATTGGGTGACATAAAAGTAAATTGTCTGCTGTATGCTAATGATGCAGTGCTTATTGCACCATCAGAGGCAGAACTGCGGGCATTAGTCACGTGTATGAAAGAGGAATGTGAAATTAAAGGTCTCCGTTTGAATGCTAATAAAACTAAGGTTCTGGTATTTGAAAGGGACGAAGAGAGAACGAAGTGTGAAATATGGGTAAATCAGGAATGTCTAGAATAGGTAAATGAAATTGTATACTTGGGGAGTGCTTTTAGCCGGGATGGAAGATGTGATTTAGATGTGGACAGGCGTGTCGCTGCCGGGAACAAAGTCAATGGTGCCCTGACTGCGTTAGTCAAAAGGCAAGGCGTAGCGAAGAGTGCACGCCTTGCGATACATAACGCAGTGTTGGTACCGACTTTGTTATATGGCAGCGAAACCTGGGTATGCCAGAAGAAGCATAAAAGTAAGTTGAATGCAGTGGAGATGCGATCTCTTCGTAAAATGTGCGGCGTTACTATGGCCGACCGAAAGCGAAACGAAGAGATTCGCAATATGGCAGGTTTGAAAGATGACCTTATCACAAAAATTGATAAGGGCGTGCTTCGGTGGTTTGGGCACGTTGAGCGAATGAGTGAAGACCGAATGGTGAAGAAAATATATAGCGCGAAAGTTAATATTAAAAGGTGTCGAGGTAGACCGAGACTAACTTTCGAAGACCATGTGAGCAAATTGCTCGAAGAGGGTAGGGTCAAGAGTACTCGGATACCTAGACGTGCATGTATGAAGAAGATAATGAATCTGAAAGAAGCGAAAGAGATATGTAAGGATCGTGACACTTGGCGATCTGTTCTCTCTGGCTACCCCGTCAGGGATTGTGCGTGAAGATAAGTAAGTAAGTAAGTAAGAAATATTTCAATATTATATCAACCTTTTCCTAACATTTCTTGCACGTATTGGTCAATATTCCATAGAACTAATACAATTATAACTCAAAATCTCTTAACGCATTCAAGATTCTGATCTTGAACAAACATTTGGTCTTTTGAGCCGGAGTAAAAGTTACCAGCATAATCCAACTATTGCAAATTATGTTGCTAATTTGTCATCGAAAATCTTTAAGTATAATATCAAACATTATCTTTGGTATCAAAGTTGCTAAGAGAAATATCTGCAGTAGAGAGTAGTACTGAAAGTTTTAGTAAACAAATGCTCTTTATTCAAGTAGGCGCTAGTGTCTTTCACGGGAAGTTACAGACGGAAAAGTTACAGATGGCTCTTTCTACTTTGTTTACTTCGATTTAAATTTAACATAAAATTAATCTGATTAAAAACATTGTTTTTGTTATTTTCAATAAACGTAGTTTCTTTTCAAGTAACGGAATAATGTGCATATAAGTACATAATTAAAATTAAAATCAGATTATAATACACTTATTTACTGGATGGTTTAATATTTGTATCCAACTTGCCTAAATTTTGATTTCCAACCACAAAACATATAATACAAGTATGCGGCTCACATGATGGTAAGTGTCAACCGCTCCCCGTGAACAATTGCAACACTAGAGGAATTGCAGGTGCGTTACCGGCCTTTGAAATACGACTTGAGACGGTCTTACCTAAGGTCCATAAGTCGTATCGGTCCGGAAAAATCTCTGGTGGTAGCCGATTGCACAAAGAAGGAAGAATATTTCTTGTTTGTTTGTGGACCACCAAGCATTCAAATGGTATTGATAGTAAGTAGTAGATTATTCTGATTCATTATGACTTTTTGTGGTAAATAATAATAATAACTATCGGAGACACATTTTAAGGCATGGAACCATCGACATCTGTCGAGATTATCGCCATCCTGGTGAGTCATATAGGCATGCCATCTCCGATTGTTCGGCGCTTTCTAACTCTGAGTACTTGCAGAGGTCTGGCAACCTAGTAGCCAGGATTCTACACCAGGAGCTCGCTCTGAAATACGGTTTCGAGGTTCGGAAACTGCCTTATTATAAATACTTGCCAGAAGCCGTGCTCGAAAGCTCGTGCTCTACTGGGACCGGACCATCATCACAGATAAGACTATTCTTGCGAATAAGCCTGATATTGTGCTGATGGATCGGGCAAAGTCAAGGATATTTTTGGTCGACATTCCTTATGACGAGAACCTCGTAAAAGCTGAAACAGATAAACAGAAAAAAATCTGGACCTGGCTCACGAGATGATCGACATGTGGGGTGGTCTGCCGAGCGAAATTATTCCTGTGATCGTTTCTGCGAACGGGCTAATCCCAATCAGCCTCTCAGGTCATCTATGGTGACTGGGACTCCGTGACGGAATGCTCCAGGCTTAAATGCAGAAAGCAGTGCTCCTCGATACCGCCCGCATCGTCCGCCGGTTTCTTTCCCTTTCCCCCTAACCTCGTCAGTTTGGACTCCCTCCCCTGCTGAGGGCTTCCCTCTGGTTGAGTTTTTATTTATTTATTTATTTTTAGGTATTTTATTTTATTTCATTGATATATGTATATATATATATATATATATATATATATATATATATATATATATATATATATATATATATATATATATCTCATTTGCAATTACATATTTATACAGCCCAACCAGAAGAGTAAACTTTATGGTTATACCATATTAATAAATTTATTCACTTTGTTTACATGCAGGGTATCTTAAACTATTACAATACTGTTAAATGCGATAGAAAATGTAAATGAATGCAACAGTTGAGCTGATTGGAAAGAAATCGGTCTTCGATAGCTCGGGTCTCCCTTTGCTGAATGCGGTCAAGTGGAAGAAGCTAGCATTGGGATGCCCCAGGCCAGTGATGTGAAGAATATTTTATGTAAGGCCGAACTTGCGCCTTGTAATATACCTCACCACATTCGTCGTGCTAAATCTATTCATTCTTTCAAAATTATTGTTAAATCGTATTTCTTAGAACATTATTAGATAAATTACTATTCCTTTTTCATCCTCTTTTCATTAAATCTATTTATCATCATCATCATTATTACAGCCCTTCACAAGTCCACTGCTGAACATAGGCCTCCCCCAAAGAATGCCACAAAGCACGGTCCTGAGCCACCTGCATCCATCGACTTCCTGCATGTTTTACCAGGTCGTCACTTCATCTCGTGGGGGGACGCCCTACACTTCGCCTACCGGTACGAGGCTGCCACTCGAGAACCTTTCTTCCCCATCGGTTGTCGGTTCTTCGAGCTATATGGCCGGCCCACTGCCACTTCAGCTTACTAATCCGTTGGGCTATGTCGGTTATTCTGGTTCTACTGCGGATATCCTCATTCCTAAGTTTATCACACAGAGAAACTCGGAGCATAGCCCTCTCCATAGCTCGCTGAGCGACCTTGAGCTTCCTCATACGGCCAGCAGTGAAGGACCACGTCTCAGTTCCGTAAGTCATCACTGGCAACACGCACTGGTTGTACAATTTCGTTTTCAGGTTTTGAGGTATGTCTGACGAGAAGATGTGTCGTAGCTTCCCGAACGCTGCCCAGCCGCGTTGAATCCGTCGATTGACCTCTCGGTCGAAGTTGGACTTACCTAGTCGGACTATTTGTCCCAGGTAAACATACTCGTCAACAACTTCGAGCTTAGTGCTCCCAACAACTACCGGCATAGGTGTGACATGGACATTAAACATGATCTTTGTTTTGTCCATGTTCATCTTAAGACCTATCCGTCGGGAAACACTATTGAGGTCATTGAGCATAGTGCTTAGGCCCTCCAGCGATTCTGCTATAAGGACTATATCGTCGGCAAATCGAAGTTGAGTGATGTAAATCTATTATATCTCGTAATATGTATAATTTTAACTTACTATATATATTTTTTTCATTTATATGTATTTTCATATGTTTTTTTTTATACTCCCACGCTATTTTAACTAACGAATGTTTGCATCAGTTCTCTACACAAAGGTGATCCTGTTGTACATATTATACTTAAGATTTAACTGTACTCGTTATTATGTATTTTGGTGTACAATAAAGAATAAATAAATAAATAAGTAAGTAGTGTGCCAGGAATAGACTGTCCAGCTATACTAAGCACACCAACCTTTTCATTGTGTGATTCCGGAACTAAACAGCAGTCGATATATTGACGCCGAGGATTTCGACACTGTGGCAATTAGGGGTTCCTTTTAGTGGTAAACAAACTAACCTGAATCTTCTGAGAGTTAAACTGGACCAGATTTCGTCGTCCATAATCCAAGACCTTATTTGGCAAAGACTCAATTTCAGGCACAAGTTTTATCCGGTACTTATCACAGATTAGATGAATATAGGTCTTCCCATAAATTGTCACTAAGCACAGACCAAAAACCCTTGCATCCGGTCATTCACTGCATATACTCTCAAGTCGTCACTTTATCGTCACGTCAGTAAAAGTCCAATTCAGCTTCAGCTTCGTCAACCGTTGGTCTACTCTGGTTCTGCTGACTGATTAGACTCTAAAGACAAACTTAAGCCCTTTTATATTTTGACGTATTCTACAATTATTGAAATAACCATTAATTAAAAAAAACTCTTAATTTTCTTTGAATAATTGCATAATTTTATACACAGCGTTTTTAAATTTAGTTCATGGCAGCACTCAAATGCGCGCTGCAAGCGTACTCAAAAATGGATATGAAATTTTATATTGCATTCCGAATAATAGAAATATAAAAACTGCAGGTGACATGATGGCTATTAAGCTGTATAAAATAAACTCAATAATTTTACTGTATTATAAGAAATATATAAAAATAATTTATCATTAATTATTCATTTTAGTTACAACTTACGAAAAGTTTACTGCTGAACATAGGCCTCCTCCATAAATTGCCTAATATATAAGGATGTTAGTTATAGTTGCGAACATGCAGGTTGTCAACTGTAGTTTTTTAACTGTTTTAGCTCTTAATAGAAAGATGTTGTTGCCCATCTACTATTTCTTACGATATGATACATGGTGGATAATATTATATGTTCTCCTTAATATAAATATCTATTTCATATACGGTTATTTACGGTTACACGGTTTATGCATATTTTTCTTGATCTAAAATCTCTATTTATTGGTTCGTCCATATCAGTATTGACCTAGTTTTAGTTTTAGTAGTTAAAAAAGTACTTATTTTTTTGATATACATAATTTACCCATACTAATGATTTCTTTAAATATAATATACAATTTTCAGAACAAAGTTTTGACTAGTTTATTATTTTTAAGTAAAAATTTCTTAAAGGAAACTAAAAGAAAAAGAAAGATAATATAGAAGTAAAAATTTCTTATATTTACGCGAACACTACACATTTAAATAAAACTAATTTTACGGATTTTATCGCGTATATTAACTTATTTTACTTTCACGGGTCACCCATGGTCACGGGGGGGACTCGGTCCCCCCGTGACCATGGGTGCTGTAAAGTGCTTGAAACGTCGGGAAAGTAAAATAAGTTAATATACGCGATAAAATCCGTAAAATTAGTTTTATTTAAATAGAAGTAAAAACACAAAAACCATAGGTTTCACGCAAATGCAATACCTTTTAGTAGGTGGAAGTACGAAATCGCGGGATTTCAAGTTCACTGATTCGACTAACTGAAACATACTGAACGCAAGGAAAATAAACTCAGAAGTTTGATAATATTTGAATTTATATTGAATCACAGTTTTCAATTTAAGAGTATCAAAAATATTTCTTATCTGTTTGAATATAATATGGAGTCTAG
This sequence comes from Parnassius mnemosyne, assembly GCA_963668995.1. Classification (NCBI taxonomy): domain Eukaryota; kingdom Metazoa; phylum Arthropoda; class Insecta; order Lepidoptera; family Papilionidae; genus Parnassius; species Parnassius mnemosyne. Next base: position 3,202,384 of record CAVLGL010000001.1, on the reverse strand, counting down.
TATTCGACAATATAAATTTCTAAGATTAAAATAAAAAAAAATAGCTAACACACGTTTCATTGCTTGCCGCAGACCTCCTCTCATTTCTTTTCTTTTTTTTTAAAGAAAAGAATAGAAAAGTCCACTCACTTCTGATAGAGTAATGAAGCAATAAGCCCAGTCTGATAGAGTAATGAAGCAATAGGTCCAGTGCGTAGAGAACTTCACATGTCTTCGAGATATACGAGCAGTTTGTTTGCGCTCTTTGTAAAATTCACAATTCTCGAGAGAGCTGGGTTCAATCACCGCCGGCACCAATGAAATTATTAGTCGAAATTTTAATTGCTGATTTAACACGTGTTTGGCGGTAAAGGAAAACATCCCGAGAAAATAAAATTAATATTCTAAAGATAATAACAACATGTTTAAAAGTAATAAATGATTCGGGCTATGCTACAAATACTTATTTCACACGTTCCTTTATCAGATCCCAATTACATAAAGAAAATTTCATAAAGAAAATTTTAGCATCCCTACAAAGCCGTAACAAGAACACAACGACTTGCCCTAAAATATTTATGAGGATTATCGCCAGACGTATGGCAGTGAGGCGATTTATGACACGCCAATTTTGTATACCACTTTGGATATTTTATGTGCATTGCATGTGTGATAGCGATCTATAACAGTAGCGTGTAATATTGAGAAGATCTTTCAAACTTGTGTTTAGTATTAATAATATCTAATGTCTGGTTAAAATTCATTAGCTAAAAAATTTAAAATTAATTAGCTAACATGTGCATGAACAAAAAATTATGTATCTTACGTAGATTTGGAAATTAGTTGAAGAGTACCTTAATCACTTACTTGCACTATCACCGTTAAGACTACTACTAACGACACTAGGAAGTAAGTTAACTAAAATAATATGACCGTGCAGTTGCGGTGTAAGAATATGCACTAGCCATATCTATCCGCGGGTATTGTAAGAGGCAACAGGGGGAAACAAACCAGGTAATAGGCAGCATCGTATTCCTAATTTAAAGTTTAAATAAAAAAAATGGTGGTTGGCAATCCGTCTGCCAAGACTGGCAAAACCCTCCCTATGAGATGGCTTCATGTGGGGGAAAATTAATAGAATAAAAATGATAAAAGGTCTTACCTAGTTTATAAAGCACTTACCGCCTTCCCCCAAGTGCATGCGATATCAAAATTACAAGTTACCTCAACACAACTCCACTAGAAATAAGCAAACTACAGTAATACCGATTTCGCCTCTAAACGAGGCATAAGTAAAAATAATATAAAACCGCTGACCGCTAAATGAGAGGCGAAACTCGACATTTTAATTGTTGAAAGCATTTTGTTGACTTTATTTTACCTGCCCCAACGGCAACATTTTGATTGATATCAATTTCACGTCTCTCCTTCTATAATAAATACCAAAAGAAAAAAATTCTGAAATTTTTGATGTTTACATGTTTAATGTTATAATTTAGTTTTGTTTATAATTTTTTTCTTCGTTAATTGTAATTGTTCGGTGCGATTTCAAATAAAAACAAACTTAAGACATTGTGTCGACGTCTTAAGACCACGACCACACACGACGACCGTGTGTGGTCGTGGTCGTCGTATCGGCTACTAAATACGCAAGGCTACTCACTGCTATGGCGTTACGGTGGAGCTATAGATCAGATCTGCGGTCATTCAGAAGGCTAATTATGCTTTCAAGTATACGTTTCCTAAGTTATTTGAAACTCTGCATTGTTGTCTTTTAACAATGAGAACCCTCATTAGTGGGATCAGTATTGATAGACTAACAAATGACAGCAGTTCTGTCGCCTAGTTGATATGCGGCGAAGGTGAAATGGCATAAGATTTTCAATCGATGCTAGTCTGACATAACTCTACGGTGTGTACGCGTGGGAATTTTCCCATGAAACAGACAGTTGGTTGTTTATTTATTTATTCAATGTTTATTACGCACCTTATAATAGGGACATAAAGACAGGACTTAATGCCTTATAGCATTCTCTACCAGTCAACCCTGGATGATTTGAGAAACTGTGGCAAGTGTAATCAATCACTTAATAAATTTAATAAATAAGTAATGAAGATATACGGTAAAATAAAATACAGTAAAAAAAATAAAAGCAAATAAATAGAATATAATTACTTAAATATACATATGTACTTAATATCAAATATATAATAAAGAATAACTAACAAATATATAAACAGGTACACAGTAACGCTAAGACACCCTTGAGTATCTTTGCACGACATTGTTAGTTACAGTTCAGCCTATATGTATACGTCCTACTGCTGGGCACAGACCTCCTCTCATTTCTGAGAAGATTTTAGGCCACGAAAATATACACCGCGCTACCCCAGAGCGTGTTGGCGAACTTCACATGCCTTTGAAATATTTTATTTTTAATCGTTATTAAGAAGACACTGCTGCTCATCTTCTGATTTGTTTCCCTCTGTCGCCTCTTACGACACCCACGGGATAATATGGGGTAGTGGATATTCTCACATCGCCGCCAATACACGGTCAACTCTATGTTCAATATTTGATATTTTCTTACATATGTTCTTTGATCATTGGTGATAGTTATTAGTGATAATTAGAGACATGTTTTGTCTTATGAAGATTGATTGATGGTTTGAACCCTCAGCCTGTGAAAATGTTCAGGGTCTTTTTAGTATTAGGTACATAAGATTAGAGCTCTATAAAGATAGCAGTGAAAAGTCAGCAGAAACATAAAAATTGTATTCAGGATTTTGTAGCTAATTTGTTGCTAATTAGTTACCAAAATCGCGATTTTCTTGCTCCAACCGGTTTTGAGAAAATTGATTTACTGCTATCTTTACATTAAGATAGCAGTAAAAGCTTTTGATCAACCCCGCCGTAGCGGATAAAATGGGATAATTCGTTGCTTATTAGTTGCTGACATATAATGCAAAAAAATATACAAAAATTAAAAAAAAAGCATCAAAAATAAACAAAAATCAATTTATGTTTTGATACTGATTCCGAAGTTCCAAATTAATGAAAATTTTGCTGCTAATTAATAAATAGATCAATAACTCCCAGACAGCCTACAACATCATAAAATCGGTCGAAAAGCTGTATCAAGTAATAAGTTACAAATAAATGTGTACATGCTGCCTATAGTGGATATTCAAAAACAGAACAACATATATATTGTTGCTGTTCAGTTATGATAGCATAAAGATCCAGCAACAAAATAAAATTGATCGATAGACTATATAGAATTTTAGAAGAAAAGGCAGCAGATATTTTGTTGCTGGTCAGTAACGGAAGCAGCAACTCATGAAGAACCAGCAACAAAATAAAATTGATCAATAGGCTGCACCAAGTAATAAGTTAATAATTATATGTGTACAAACTATATCATGAAAATTTTAGGAAAAAAATATAGCAGATATTTTGTTGCTAGCCAGTAATTGAAGCAGCAAGACATAAAAAGACAGCAACAAAATTCTATTTTCAGAAATCAGAAATTCAGAATCAGTATCAAACCACAAATTGATTTTTATTAATTTTTGATGTTTTTTTTAATTTTAAATTTTTTAAGTTAAATTTTTTTTTGCATCATATGTCAGCAACTAAATAGCAACAAATTATCCTGTTTTATCCGTACGGCGGGGTTGATTGCAAGTTTTTACTGCTATCTTAATGTAAAGATAGCAGTAATTCAATTTACTCAAAACCGGTTGAAGCAACAAAATTGCGATTTTGGTAACTAATTAGCTACAAATTTCTGGATACAACTTTTATGTTCCTGCTGATTTTTCACTGTTATCTTTATAGAGCTTGAGATTAGATCACAAATCGTCGCAAAAGAATACCGATGCAAACTATGAATTACTTGGATGCTATTTAAACAAAAAAAAACTAACTTTAATAGTAAAAACGTGTGAGCACATCTAATTCGATCCTAAAATATTTTTCCTTTCCTTTTCTCAAGTTATTTTCAGTCAGAATAGCATTCCTTCCTCTTCCATTCTCCTCTATTAGCTGTCATCTCTGTACTTTCTCATTTCTGACGCATATCCCTACCACAGATCATCCACTTTCATAGCCCATATTCTTGTACTACTTCTCCTTCTATTTCGACTTGGATCTTGGACTTCAAGGTCCTGTAGAATCATTCTGCGCAGGTCAAGTAAAAATTAACATTTAAAAGGAAAAGTGTCCCAAGATAACTATGACACCAACCAGGTGCCCATTGAACACTACAGGTCCCCCCACTTGACCGTGTTTAGGATTAAAATTAAACGCAATATAGTTCATAAAATTAATTTGTCATAATATGTATCAATGATGTTCCTATCTATCCTATTTTAACAGTGTTGCATCTGAGCATATAGCGAGCATTTCATGAAACTGACAAGGTTCTTAGCCCAGGGAGCGGCCAAAATTGCGTGTGTTCGTACAGAGGTTTTCTATACATAGCACAGTACTTCGAACTTTGATAGGCCACAGGCCTATTAAATACAAATAAACAAAATCGGCGCAAAATTGGTAAAGATAAAGCAAAAGATATATACAAAAATTACAGTCGATTAAAGGAACTCCTCTTTCTTTGAAATCGACTAAAATATATATATATTACTACACATATGAACGTGAATTGATATAATTTAGTTTAACTTAGAAAACAAAGTGCTATACTCATACTCGTTATATAGGGTTGAATACAATTTTCGATTGCATATGTAAATCTGACTTCAAAGTTTCATTAAACATTTTTAAAATGATAATAGAATACATTTATAAGTTCTTTAAAATAAGATGTAATCATTGGCTTATAATAATAAAAAAAAAGTAAATTGCAAAATATTATCTGTGTCCCAGATGCAACTAGCGTGAGATAGATCCAACTGTTGTCTACAACTGATTGCTAGTCTCGATACTGATTGTCTATTTATGGAGCATTGAACCAGTAAGCACCCAATTCGATACTTTTCTAATGTTTATTAATTTTACTTCTAGAAACGCCATAAATTAGTTGTAAGTTGATTTGTAATACTAATTGGTTTTGTTCTTTATTATTATGAATGTTATAATTAAAATTTAGACCATAATGTCCATCTGTATTCATTTTGTTTTGTTTGGACGTCATTTCATTGTGTTCATTATGAAAGAAAACTTAAAACAAGGATTGAAAATGTAAAAATAAGGACGTAGTTAAATATTAACGAGGATACAAGACGAAGAAACTTGTGCAAACTTAATTAGAACAGGAAGCGGAAGTAGTGTTTAATACTCATATTTTAGTATTCGTATTGTTCATCTAGTCTATTTTTTTTAAATATTAATGGTAATTGAATTATAAATAATATTCTTAAATTGGTGTAAAGCATGTGTCTATGTTATTCTTTCAGGTTTATTTATAATACATTTATAGTTGAGAAATAATGGAGGTTTTTCTTCAAGTCGAAAAGAAGTAGAAAAACATTAATTATTCAAGGTCACCATTGTTACTTGTCATTTTTGCAGCGAGTCACTTATGACATCAATGTAATAAGTTTTGTAAGGAAATTTACGGAAATCGTTACGAATTTGTGAGAAAACATAGATTATGTTTCAATAGTTTTAAAGATGGCCATCCTGTACATCGTTGTAAAAGGAGCACAAAATGTAATCGATGTGGCTGTAATCACCGTTCTTTGTTACATCCAGAATGAGGTGTGGTTTCACCGCTTAATATCGTTTCTAATCCAAAGAAAACCCACCAGGATAAGAAGAGTGAACAGCCGTGGGCAGATATAGAGCAACTGATTTCAAATCATTGTTATTTTTCTGGTCGTATAATCTTAGCAACAGCTGTTGTTAGAGTATTAAGTATTAAGTAGTAAGAATAAGTGTTATTTGCTAAGATCTTTATTGGACCAGGGATCCTAAGCTACATTCATAACGAAGCATTGTGCCCAATTTTTGGGCCTTCGTAAATCTTCAGTGAAGGGAGTTGTTACAGGCTTGGGTGGAGGAAAATCACATTTTATAAAACACGCGGTATAGTTTAAAATATAGTCCAATATTTGCAAAAATTTGAGTGTAAAATGCGAGCTTATATGCTGAACCAACTGTCGTCATATTTTCCAGTGAGAAAAGTTAACATTCACAATTGGTCAGAACTATCAAAACTAAGGCTAGCTGATTCTAGATTCGGTACACCTAATAAGTACTCGGTACTGAAACTTATGCGTAGATTTTGACCAACGGATTGGTTAAAAATCCATCTGGTGAATTAACAGCACAGAATACGGAACTTGGATGGATTCTTTCAGGTCGAGTACAGTTGGAGAAAGAATATCCCAGCAACATCATAAGTTTCCTTATGGGAGATAGAGGATGAACAGCCTAACATAACTCTATCTGAAGAAGATAACAGATGTAAGAGCTTATATCATGCCACTACAACTATAACTCCAGAAGGTTGGTATATTGTTGTACTTCCATTTAGGGAAGAAGGTCCTCAATGCTAATATGGGGCTTTAAGAGAATTTGCGATGCGAAGATTCAATCTTCAAGAGAATAGGTTGAATAAAAATTCACTCTTAAAGGAATAAATTTCAAGGGCAATGAGTGATTATATAAATCAGGGTCATATGAAAGTTTTTTACTCAAAAAAGTTTGCTGAACAGATTGTGTTTATATGCCTCACCATGCCGTGGTACGTGAGGATAAAATGACGACGAAGATCCGAATATTTATTGATGTCTCCTGCAAAGGGAAAACGGCAGGTCTCTAAATTATGACTTGTTTATCGTGCCAAGGTTGCAGCCTGAGCTACATCTTATTTTATTAAGATGGCGTGCTCACCCTGTATGCTTTTTTGCTGATATCATACAGATGTATCAGCAGGTAAAGGTAGACGAGAAAAACGGTGGTAAATATCAACGTCTTCTATAGAGACCGAGTCAGAACGAAAAGGTTAAAGAATTTACGATGACGAGAATCACATTTGGTGTTCCTTCAGCACCATATTTGGCAGTGAAGAGCCTCCAACAGGTGGCTAAGGATGAAGGTCAGAATCATGAGCTGGCAGCATGTAGAGTTCTGAATGACTTTTACTTGGATGACTTCATGTCAAGATATTAATATGAGTCGCAAGCTGTGGAGATTTACATAAATCAAGTGTTGAAATTACCTTCTAAAGGTGGCTGTAGCTTACGGAAGTGGGCCTCCAATAGGTTATGGATATAGATATGGTTCAGAATAAAGAAAAGAAAAAGAAATTGAATACTAAGCTAGATGTCATTGTTAAGATTCTTGGATTATGTTGGGATGTTACTTTTGATGTCTTTAGGTACAAGATAAATTTACCAGAACAGAATCAGAGGGTGACAAAGAGAATTATACGTGGTAGAGTTTTTATACGTGGTAGAGCCATGCTGCAGCTATATTAGTGGTATAGTTGTAGAACGAATGGGTCGGCTCGACCGGGGAACGACCACGCTCTCACAGAAAACCAGCGTAAAATAGCACCTTAACGCTGCTGTGTTTCGTATGGTGAGTGTAGAAAACCGGAGAACCTTTTTACCGGCAAAGAGGCATTCCATGTTAATCCTCACGAGTGACAACGCATCTGCATCTAGAGTCTTTATTGAGGCTAGATGTAGTGTCTATGGATCGCAGTGGCCACTTACCATCAGGTGGACTGTGTACCCGTTTGTCACCCTATACTATAAAAAATATCTTATCAGACATTGCTCGTCTCTTCAATCTTCTTGGTTGGACTGCGCCAGTTATCATCAGAGCTAAGGTCTACATGCAGAAGCTTTGGCTTGCCAGTGTTTCGTGGGATGAAGAAATAACAGGCGATTTACTACAATAATGACCTTTAGACAAGGCTTACCTGTTCTCAATGACGTCATTATATCTCACTGTACACACATGAGTGAAAGTATTGCTGATGTGTCCATACATGGGTTTTGTAATACATCCAATGACGCATATGCAGCTGTATACTTTAGAATCGTTATCTCACGGGGTAGCATACATGTCAGTTTATATGCAGCAAAAACAAAAGTCACTCCACTGGGACAAATTTCTACTCCAAGATTGGAGTTATGCGGAGCAGAATTGCTTGCAGGCTTGCTGTCTGAAATCGGTTTGGTGATGGGTTTATCGAGATCGCATATCCGGGCTTGGACTGATTCTACTATCGTTCTTGCATAGTTGAAGGGTGAACCAAGCCGCTGAAAGACCTTTGTCGCCAATAAAGTGACAAAGTATTTTGAAGTACTAGACAATGAGCAGTGGTCTCATGTGGAATCAGTCCAGAATCCAGTGGATTGTGCGCCTCGAGGATGAAGGCCTAGTGATTTCATCAAGCATAATTTGTGGCGCCATGGTCCTAATTGGTTGCCTGATCATGATTGTTGACACAAATGATTGTTCCACAAATCAATCTGGAAGAGAGGTCTATTAAAGTTCACACTGTTATTTAGGATAGCCCAAAATTGCCAACAGATATTACCGTCTGGGAAAAATATTCATCATTGAATAAACTAGCACGAAATTTTGCTACGTACTGAAGACCTTTAAACTAGCTCAGACGCATAGAAAGATCTTTCCAAACTATCTTACAGTAGATGAGTTAGCTTTAGTTAGTTAGTTAGCCTGCTTGAGACATTGTCAACAATCGACATTTTCGGATGAGATCAGTCATCTAAGGAAGTTAACGTATGTATCTAGAGGAAGCAAATTACGCTCGTTATATCCTTTTATAGACGCACACGACATACATATTACGCGTATGGGGATGTATTTAGAACAGCAATGAAGAGTACGATGTCAAACATCTAATCATCTTGCCTTATAATCATTATCTGTCACATTTAATTGTAGCAAAAGCATATGATAAAACTCTTCATGAGCGGCTTACGTTCATGCTGAATTATGTCAAATCCAAGTATTGAACTTTAAACGTCTAGAATTTAATTAAAGTTTTTGTTAGAAAATGTGGAAAATGTATTAAGAATCGACAAACTTCTTCGAAAAGCAGTCTTTTATGGAAGACTTATCCAAAGCTAGGGTTAACATTAAGTTGTCCATTTTCCAGCTGTAGTACTGATTATGCTGGCCCTGTTATTGTCAGGATATTCAATGGCAGAGGTTGTCGCTGCTATTAAAGTTACATTGCACTTTTTATCTGTCTGTTGACGCACGCCATTCATTTAAACGCCATCAGTGACTTGCCGACAGAAGGTTTCCTTTAAAGTTTTAAGCGTTTTGTATCGCATTGTGGTCACTATCTAGAGGTGTTCAACGATAATGGTACAAATTTTGTTGGAGCTTAAAGGGAGCTGCAAAGGCTAACTCAAGCTGAGAATTCGAATATTGCTGATGAAATTGCTGAGTGTCTGACAAACAAAGATACCAAGTGGCCCTTCATCCCTCCTCATTCTCCAAACTTTGGAGGTTTGTGGGAAGCTGGGGTGAAATCAACAAAGTTTCACTTGCATCGTGTACTAGACGGAACGGCACTCACATACGAAGAACTTTCAACGGTTCTTACTCAAGTCGAAGCATGCTTGAATTCTACGCCTTTGTATCAGATACCTTCTAGTCACGGTGATCCCATGCCCCTGACACCCAATAACTTTCTGGTTGGTGAAGCCTTAGTTACTTCACCAGATTAAAATTTTGAAGACAATAATATCGGTAGATTACGCAGATGGCAGCTCATACAGAAGCATGTGCAGCTTTTCTGGCGAAAATGGTTGCAAGAGTATTTGACCACGTTTTGTCAAAGATATAAGTGGAATAAAGTCACGCAGGAACCTAAGTGTGTAGATGTTGTTTTGGTTAAGGAAGGTAATCTCCCTCCATCTAAGTGGTTACTAGGTATAATTGAAAAGAAGCACCCTGGTCCATAGCATATAACTAGAGTAGTTACTCTTAGATGTAAGAATGCTAAAATTAAGAGACCAATGTCAAAATTATATACTTTGCCTATAGCTCCTGAGAAGTGATAATTTAAGTATGCATTTTTAGATAAAAAATGTTTTCTTCTAAATAGCTTTGTAATAGTAGCGTAGCATTGTGGTGCTTGTAGTTGCTTGCAAGTTTGTTATAAAGTTTCTTATATACTTGTTGTACATTTGTTATAAACCTTCGATAGAGATGTGGCTATAGCTTAGATTACCATAATTTATTGTTAATTATTTATTTAGTTGCTTTGTAGCTTAAGTTGTTAGCTGTTAAGATTGTTAAGTTCTTTAATATTATTGCTGTTGTGATTAATTATTTAGTGATTCGTGAATGGATTTAAAAATATGCAGCTTGCTTGTTTTTAAGGTCTTGAGAAGTACTTGGTGGGCGGCATATTTGTTTGATTTACTTTAGTTAATTTGTCACTAGACTAGAAGTCGCTTAACGACATGTTTTTGTTGTATTGGTTTAGTTAATGTGGTACTAGGTGTCGCTCATCGATTTAAAAACGCGTTATGGTTTGACCGTTGAGTGGACTAGTAGTGTTTTAGTAGACTTTTAATAAAATAAGCATCATAAGGAGTAACGGCTGTTTGATTTCATAAATAATTGGTAGTAATTTTTCTATTCAGTTCCAGCACATAGATAGTTAAACATATTAAATGTAATGAAGCTAACTAAATTATTTCGATCGAGCATTTCAATAATATCATGTGCTAGCAAGTCATGCCATTTATTTAATACTTAAGACGATAAATCATATTAACTGTTATCTATCATGTCTGTCTGTGTGTCTGCTTCACTACCGTTTCAATCGTTTCGACTAATTTGTTGATTTCGTTTTCAAACTATAACACAATGATGCCTGAAAAGTAGTTTTCTAACGAATTTGAAAGAAAAAAAACCGAACAAGTCGCTCGCGTCCGTAGGCTTCGACCACCTAACACTAGACCAACCCTAAAAGTGTTCTTCTGATGGTGCTAAACGAGCGACAAAGCCAAAGAATAGACTCGGCTCCTCATTTTGTAGCCACGTAAAATCTACCACATGCACATGGCATCTATACAGTTTCCTGGTCTAGTGTAGACGACACCGAGTGGGCATGCCAGGGAGCCGGTAAGATCTTTTCAGAAAAAATGGGTCAATGTGTAAGACCGAGGCTGCTACGAATACGAATTAAATTGGGTTTAAAGAAGTTGTTTGCGCTAGGAGTGTACGCTCCAGACATGTCTTATCCCACTTATATCCGAGAGCAGTTTTGGGAAATGGTAAGGATGGTCTTAATGAAATGTAAGGGAAATGGAAATATTATTATGCAAGGAGATTTTTATGGAAGGGTTGGGGTAAAGAGATTTGGTTGTACTGCTAATTTATAAATTATTTTTGACAATAAAACACAAAACTGTCGGCCTACACCCTACAGTATAACGCTCAGGATTGTTCTTCGCTGAATGAGATTTTTATTTATAAATCTCAAGAAAAGTTTTATTAGGCATAATATTAATACATGACACGTTTCTCTTTTTTCTAGATATGACTACCCTCCGAACTATTTCAAATCATATCAGGATATGGTCAGCAGCGCCTTACTAGTAACAACTAAAAATAAAAAAAACTGCGGTTGCCAGTCCATTTGCAAAAGCGTGGCAACTATGACAAATGACGTAATCGATGTGGAGGCACATGTTTAGCAGTAGAATTTAATAGGCTGTAAGGATAGCAGTAACGGAACTATTTCTAGCGCCAAGTAGCAGTTTGGGATGGTCATAAAATAATGAATTGTAATTTAATATAAAGAAAATAAATATAAACATAATATGTTGAAATTAAATGCGATAAAATTCTGCAAGACTAGTTCTATTCAATTTTCATTTAGTTTCGTTCCGTGAATTGCGCAAATTAATATTCACTAATAACAAAATGTGACAAAACTGTGAACGTTATTTAAATTCACGTATTATTATCTCGTGCAACACGGCTTGATTTCCACGGCACGATACCATGTATCCTACTAAATTTGCATAAGAATCGCTACTTCGATAATTTACACCTTTCTGCAAATTTTTTTTTGATTTATTTCTGTGTAAGATACAGTAAAATTAAAAACTAAAGATACAGTCTATAAACGTCCCAATGCTGGACTCAGGCCTTTTCTCTCTTCCTTTCTGAAATGAAATAAGTTCACTGCGATTCTTCATACTGAGGAATATTTTCGCCGCCAAGCAGGTGATGAAAAAAACGGTACTATTATTTTTACCTCATTTCTGATTTGAAAGTAAAGTAGCAATAGATTTGATTTTAGGAAGTCCAAATTTGAATACGTCCATTAAACTGTAGGGACCGCAAAACGTTAATGTTTGTATCCGTAAAATAATAACAATAATATTCTTTATGAGACTCTGTTTTATCTACACATTTAATATTTTGGTTTGTTTTGTTCCTTTACAGTTGAAATGTAATTAATTTTACGGATTTTATTACGTTTAATTTTAACTTTTTGATTCCCGACATTTTGAGTACTTTATAGCACCCATGGTCAAGGGTTTAGAGTATTTGACGTCCCCATGTCCATAATTAGCCAGGCTACCTTGAGTTTTTGATAATTTTTTTTGCCCCGATCCTATAGGGTTTTATTAAAAAACTCGTGTACACACGTCGGAAGATATACTTCTTTCGTGATTGCTGTGACCCATAGACATCTACATTTATCCTCAATGAAGAATCAAAATGCAGATGCGTCGTCACCCGTGAGGACTAAGATGGAATGCCTCTTTTTCAGTAAAAAGGGTCTCCGGTTCTCTACACTTACCACTTACGGGGGGGGGGGGATACTCACCTACAGACTTACACAGATAATTACCGGGCTCGGATGCTTCGGTGATTATCTGTGTAAGATCTGACGCCAAGCGACGGCGAACTGCTTTCACTGTTGTGGACAGGACCAGGACTCCCATACGCTAGCGGTATGTCCTGTGTGGGAACGGGAGCGGACGATCCTGGCGAACCGGGTCGGTCGGTAACTCTACCTGCTAGCAGTCGTGTCAGCGATGCTGAGCGGGGACTCGGCGTGGAGGGTCGTAGCTACCTTCTGTGGATCCGTAACAGTCCAGAAGAAGGCTGCTGAGTGGGATCAGAGGAGGACGGCTCCCACTCTGAGAAGACGCCAATAAGGCGTTCGTCACGGCCCTCCCATTGAAGATGGTATTACCCTACCAGAAACGGGGCCTCTGGCATTGCAGGCGTTTAGATCGGGGGCATCTAATGCCTACTAACGTAACCCCCGAGGAGGACGATGGCTGAGAAGTGGTCCCGAGACATGGTGATAGCACTACGAGGGTGCTGGTGGCACCAAGTACTGCATCCGGGACATGCTATTAGTGTAGCAAAGCGATGGAGGGGCCCCGGTAGCATTCCTAACGGAGATTTCGGGACCCCTCGTATACGCTGATGATGACCACCGTGAGATTTATACGATAAAAGCATAACCTTCCGATTGCCCCTGCAGCGGAAGGCATTCATGAGGATTTCCCCACGAAAAAAAATTGCTCATTCCAATTTAGCATGCCCTAAGCCCATTAAAAAATTGCGTATAACATGATAATCCGGAATTTTTTAAAGTAGTTAATTAATTAAAATAAATTAAATACACACATGTTTTCAAAAATTACCTTTTTATACTTCCAATTTTCCGATGATTTTATGTCAAACTTCCATTTAAAAAAAAGTTTGGAAAATCCAAAAGTGCACGACACAATGCTCATATGAGAGTTTTAGAATGTGAAATTATTTTCAGCCGACTTAAAAAAAGAGGTTTCTTAATTTGACAGTTTTTTTTAATTACCTTACCTTAGAACTTTTTTCTAGGTAAACCGATTATGATGATTCTATTTTTATTTGAAAGTTGGTGTTCTCAGATAAATTTGATATAGATCTGACGAGTAGTTTTTGAGTTATCCTTAATAATGAGTATTTAATTGACTTCGAATATATTGATGATATTCTCATTTTATTTACATTGAAGTCGGTTGTACATTTATTTTTACTACTTACTACTTGTATTCTTTTAGTTCTGTAAAGTCAGCTTTTATTTTTTTAATGTGTTACTCCACATTAGAATTTATTTCCGTATTGTGGAGGCGTTCAACATACATTTTTATTTATTATTTAGTAATAGTGTAGTCTAAGTGTTCACTTTCATACAAAAATAAAATACATACTGCATGTAGGTAAACATCCAGACCCGGAATAATTATCCGTAGCCTTTTGCCTGTAATTTTCTCTCATATCGACTCACGCAACTTTCGACGGTGTAGTTAAGATGAACCTTGACATTTTCATTCAAAGTACAAAGGAAGGAAATCATTATGCACGACAGAACTTCGACAAGAACATCCGCAGTAAAACAATAAATAAATAACATGAAAAAAAAAATACATGAAAGATTTAATAAGTTAAAAGTTACAAGGGATTGTGAAACGATGTTATGATTTTTTTAACAATATACGACACCTCTATATGACCGTTATTATAATTTGAACCAAATTTTTCATCCCTATGGGTGGAAAAATATGGGTGAAGTATTTTATTTAATCTAACTTAATTTATTTAGACAACATTGCCGTCATTACCTTAAGCCTGTGATTAGTTAGACTCCAAAAACTAACAATAATTGAATAATATTCACATAATAGTTTTCGAATTCGGTGCTAAAACATAGTTAGTGCCTCTAAGAATTAAAGTCCCTTAATTTCGCCTGAACAGTTACAGTAAAATTTCATCCACTATTTTTACACCCTTATGGGTTTCATTTCTACTTTATTTTATGTGATCCGACATTGCTCTTGATGTTTAACATACTTAATGATAAAGAGTCATTAAAATCAGTTCAATATTAACGTAGATATACAAAGAAAACTTACAGTCGAATTTTGAACTTCCTTCATTTTATAAATCTGCTAAAAATGAAAATTGACTAAGCGTGGTTTTCGACATACATTTTTAGTGATGCATATGATATACCACGATTTTATGTCCGTAATTTGTAATTTTGTTTTATAACTGAAACTGATGTTACTTTTAAGGTTAATGAGAGACCCTGATACTGTTACAACACTTAGGAATTATAACTTTGTACGTAGTCAGTCATGTTTTTAATTATTGTTTTAACGATTAATATTGTTATAAAATAAATATTACAGTTCGAAGATGGTAAGTGGTTGTTATGGCCCATAAACACCCATTTTCAATTAAGAATTAAATGCAGATCCCTTGTCATCTCTAAGGAGTAAGATGGAATGCTCATTAACAGTCTCCGGTCTGTGGTTCTCTTCATTAGTCTTACGAAACATAGTAGCATTATGCTGCCGGTATTGTTGTGAAGTTTTAGTTTCACGGTCGAGATATATATATATATATATATATATATATATTAGTAGTATAGTTGTAGCACGAATAGGTCAGCTTAAAGAGATGCTAAGGGTTTGTGAGAAATATGCTGCTGAGCACGGGTTCATATACAATGTAAAAATGACAGAATGCATGGTGTTTAAGGCCGCTGGTAAATATCCCGATAAAGTCAATAACATTGCCCTGAACGGCGTGAACGTACAACGTGTATCAAAATTTAAATTTCTGGGACATATAATTACTGACGACCTTAAAGACGACGCTGACATAGAAAGGGAACGTAGGGCTCTGTCAGTAAGAGGCAATATGTTGGCTCGCAGATTCTATCGTTGTAGCGAAGACGTAAAGGTGACCCTTTTTAAAGCGTATTGCCAAAACATGTACACGGGAAATCTGTGGACCAGCTATACCAAGAAGTCGCTGGACACCCTACGAGTCCAATATAATAATGTGTTCAGGATGTTGTTGGGATTGCCTCGTTTCTGTAGTGCATCAGCGATGTTTGCAAAATACTAAGTTGACGACTTTGCAATTTGTAAAAAATTATTCGCAAAAAAACCACATCGCTGATATTTAGAGCGCGAGGCAGTCCCAATAGCATTCTGCAAACCCTGGCAGATGGGTATACTTCTCCGCTTTGGGCCTGCTTAGTGAGGAGGGTTAATTTAAAACACAGTTATTTAGATTAAATCCAAATTGACCTCATCTGATTTTATTTTTATATTTTATTTTATTTTGACTGTATTTAATTAAGACATTATTTGATTTCGATTGATTTTTATTTGATTTTTTGTTTGATTGTATTTTATTTTATTTTATTTTGACATTACTATTACTTGATTATTATTTATTTTTATTTTTGATTTTATTGTAATTTAATTTTGGGTATTGATTTGATTTTAGTCTTGATTTAATTTAATTAAATTTATTTAATGTTCTCAATTACTAACCTAATATAAGTCATACTAACAACTTATGGATCTTTGATATCTAAAATAAAGAATTATTATTATTATTATTATATGTGATTCGTGGGTCTTCTCGCACCAAGATTTCAGTAGTCCATACATTTTCTGCCGTTACTGCTGTTTCCGGGGCCCCGGATCTTTAGTCATCTTTTAGATTAATTTTACCACTTTTGAATTCAGCAAATCACCTCAGTCTCGTAATGCTGATTGTAACCGTTGTAAAGTTAATTGTTCGGTTCACTCAAATTTAAAATCATAATATATCATAGCGCGCAAATGTTTAAGGTTAAGATCCATCGTTTTAAATGAAAACAAGCGTTGCAGGAAAATTAATAGAACTTTGTTTTTTTTTAATACTGAGCAATTGGCTTATGGATTTCTATTTTTAAATAAATTTGCTTTTTGGAAACATAACACGGGTGCGTTCCATTTCGAAATTTCAAACATCTCAAAACATATTGGGTGACTTGCGTAAATGCGAGCCTTCCTCAAATTTACAAAAGGCAACTTAGCAAACAAACAGAATAAAAAAGAAAGCAGTTAGTGGTCGTATTTAATTACATCATCACCCGTGAATTTTGAGGACGGTCAAAAGTCTTGAAATAATTCATGATGAAATATTTCAAGAATTTTAAATGTCATTTAATAAAAGCGTAAACTTACTCTGGGTAGTTTTAAGTGACACCATTTTATTAGTTAAATTCAACATATCCGAAAATTGATCTTTAAGGTTTTTTTTTATAGGATACGGGTGACAACGAGCATACAGTCCACCTAATGGTAAATGGTTGCTGTGGCCCATACATTTATCCCCGATTACGAATCAAAATTCACATGCGTTGTCACCCGTGAGGACTAAGACTGAATGCCTCGTTTCCAGTAAAAAGGGTCTCCGGTTCTCTACACTCACCATACGAAACACAGCAGTATTAAGCTGCTATTTTACGCTGGTATTCTGTGAGAGCGTGGTCCTTCCCCGCTCGAACCGACCCATTCGTGTTACAACTATATCAGAAATATAGCTGCAGCATGGCTCTACCACGTAGAAAAGATTTTAATTAATGTAGAGTAATAAATGTAAGGTTATAATAAATGTGGAGTAAAAACCTAGCACTTTGCAAAATTTTGCATAGGGTCGCTCGCATACTTCTACTCCACTCATAATGACGGTTGCGTAAAAAAAATACTGTGCACCGCGACCATATGTACGAAAAGTTATATCTGTGATCTCCCACAGAATTATTAAGTATTGGTGCAGTGCGGCTAACTATTTGCCTGTTTCCTGTGCTGATTGATACCGTTTGGTTTATTATTTGCTTTTTGTATTTCTTAAATATTATTTCTTTCACTTTGGTATCTATAACAACAACATTGATGTCTTAGAAATATATCTTGAGGTCTAAATAGTTAGAATTTATGTGTGGGCGTAAAAATATTACAAACAAGACTCACCCTACCTTAGGCTTCTTTTGAACCTACAATTTATCTCGATTGTTATAGAATTTTCTTTTTATTGGAAGTGCACTGCTTTTTCTCGTAGACGAATTCGAACAATCGAAAAATTAACTATTTATCCCGAAATGATTAATTTTCGAATAGTGAACACTACTCAGGAAACAACTATACTAGATTGATAAATATTTTTTTTGGAATAGGACGCTTATCAATAAGTTATAGAAATGTGTTCTATTTTTTTTTTCAAATCTTTAATTCGTTAGTAGCTAAGGCCATAAAAAACTAAATTAAAAATTTTACCCAATTTTTTTTTCAAAGTACACATTTGGCGTGAATTTGATCGTATGCAAAATGGAGAAACTGGAACTTCGTAAATGTTTTCTACAAAAAGCGTGCATGAAGAACTGAAGTCTAATTTTGCAGAAAATGCTCAGTATTCAATTGAAAATATTATACAGTGGCATTCTGAAAACTTTAATCTCAGCAAAACCGTTTGCAACATTCGCACCGGGCGGCCAACAACAGTTTCTACGCAAGAAAACGTTAAAAAATCGATGCAATTGTTAAGGTTCATGTATGACCATCCGTTATTAAACTGAGATTCTAAAGCTTTTATATAGATGTGTGGCGGCGCTGTCGTCGCGCCGTAAGCGAATGTGTCGAAGCCTAAATCGCTCTATAAAAGTTCTGAAGTTAACGCGCTATATATAGAACAGCTCCGAAATAACACACAGAGCGTCGGCCGCTCCCTGGGTAGAACACCTTGTCTAGCGGGAGATCTCCCCTTTTTCTTACGAAGGCCAAAGATGGTATGGATGGTTTTTTTTATAGAATAAGAGTAACAAACGAGCACACAGTCCACCTGATATTAAGTGATTGCAGTGGCCCATAGACATCTACATTTATCACCGTTACCTCAAGAAAGAATCAAAATGCAGAAGCGTCGCTACCCGTGAGGACTAAGATGGAATGACTCTTTTCCAGTAAAATGGGTCTCCGGTTCTTTACACTCACTATACGAAACACAGCAGTGTCAAGCTTTCATTTAACGCTGGTATTCTGTGAGAGCGTGGTCCTTCCCTGGTCGAGCCGACCCATTCGTGCTACAACTATACTACTAATATAGCTGCAGCATGGCTCTACCACGTATAAACGTAGGTATCGTGACTTATGTCGCAATTTACGATGGTGAAATTTGGCGACAGGGATTATTTCTGAACAATTTCTCTGAGCACTCCCCTTGGTAAATGTAATATTGAAAAGTTAGTTAAGCTGATCAGCAAAAACTCGGTCGTGGACTTTAAATAAGGCAAGTAAAGAAGAAGAAAAATATTTGAACTATTTATTATTTGTATTTCTTTCGATACATGGTTTGAAACCGTGACTTGACAATTTATTGACTACTATAAAGTAAATTATTACTTTATTTCATATATTATTTATTATAAGAACGATATTTTCCACCGCTGTTTATTTTTTATGTTTAGTTGTTATAAGAAAAACCCTACTGCCCATATCCTGTTTTGTTTTCCTTTTATTCTCACGCCGCCACTACACTGATAACGTTTCAAATAACAAGATAAATATTGACGTTAAATATTTAGTAGTATATATTAAGTGATTTATCTCAGCGCTGTCTCTATACTTCCGAATATTAATTGCAGTTCTGCATATGACACGCGTAGATCTGTACTTGGCAAGAATACTAAATTTACTCGAAAACTTACACAAGTTATGCGATTAGTTTGAAGAATTTATAACCTCAAACGCTTAAACAAACAAACATTACTAAACAAAGATTATATAAAAAGTTTGTTATATATTAAGAAATACATGGATGATAATAATAACCCCTGGAAATGAAGTGACCGCTACCCACTATTCTTTGTAATATAAATTGTAATATAGAAATAGCAATAGAGCTTTTTATTAATGATACAATTTATTATAATTTAAATGAATTCTTTAATGATACGAATAAATATAAAGTAAAGGATGTAGGAAGGTAAGATGCTTAGAGATATGTTAGTTGGTTTGGTTATTATTTAATTGTAGTTAATATTTAGTAATTGAAATAAAATCTGCCCCATTGTAAATCGTCATATGAATATATTCTATTGTAGTAGTGGAAGTATAATATTTCTTGTGATATGCACATCATAATAAAATAACAAAAATTTGGAGAAAAAAAACCTCAAATAAACAAACTATGGAAACTACCGTTGCAAGCCCGCCTGCCAAGTATGCAATTATGCCAAACATACCCTTACGGAGGCAATCTACGGGGGAAACCTATGTTCTGCAGTGTAATTATGAAGGGGTATAAAGAAACGATGATGTTGATCTATTTATGATTTGGTTGTACATAGTTACTTATTCAGTGGGCTGAATCAATATGGAAATGTATTTTAAACCATAATATAAATTACCTACAGGCATTCATCTCCTTAATTGATTAAATAATCGTAACAATATATCGCTACGATTAGACGTGTAATTATAATATTACATTTAGTTCTTAACGTTAATATAATATTCCAAGTACATGCTGTTACGCTTCATATTTATGATTAAGAAATAATAATTAAATTAATTATAACGACATTTAAAATGTCATAAAAATTATATTATAAACAATTAAAATGCAATATTAAGTATAAAGTTCAAATGTGTTGTTATAAAGTTCAATATGTTCATTTAAAATATTGAATATTATAGTAAAGTTAACGCATAAATTGTCTTTGAATCCCTAAATTTATTAAAATTCTGTTTAAAATATTCAATATGTATTAAATCATATAAATTCAAGTCGATTATATTGCAATAATAAAGATAAATAACATTTGTAATATAGTAGAAAAATTGATCAAAAGTTGATGAAGGTGTTCTTGTAATGTTCCCTTATATGGGGGCGTTGCCAGAGACACATACCCAAGGTTGTACATATATGTGGGGTGGTCGGCTGATCGACTGCTAGTAGTAAGGTTGCACAATGACTAGTACTATGTTAGGGACTTATGATAGTAAGATATAACGAACCAAAGCATTAATTTAGAAGGTCTCTATGATGCATAAGCATTATGATAGCACATTTATGACTTGAAGTCCCATATGAATAAGACGTACAATAGTATGGTCTATGAAATAAAGCAAATATGTGGAAGGTCTCTAATATGTAAAAGCATTATATTGAAAGAAATTGGACTTAAAAAGGATTATTATAGTGGCGTGTAGGTTGCTTCATAGCGTCTAAGACCGAGGTAAACTTGGACTCGCTAACCGATGTGTCCTAGACATATCATCTTAGTGCCGGTGATAAGCGGTTTGTTGTAGCAATACCACTTGCCCGGCATCGCACGCACCTACCGTTTGTGGGCGGCGTCTTAGCGCATAGCGTTATGATACGTCGGCTATCTTTCGGATTAGGGTGAGTGTGTTTGGTAGTACTTTTAAGTGCAGCAAGCATACTCAACTTCATGTGTTAGTGCGATACCGCTATGATACGTGGAGTATTGTCTACTGACGTCTTAGTACCGTGCTACTATGACACGTTGGTGGTATTTTTAGTTAAAAACATTACCAATTTTGTTAATGTCGTCGATAGGGTTCATGTGGGTGTGTTGTTAGGATACGCCATCCGTATGATGGTTGCATTTATGCTGCAGTATTGTGGTCATAGGTGGTCATGAGGTCACGTGTTCTATTCTTGGGTCGAGCCAAAAATCATTTATTGGGTTTTCTAACAAGAAAATTTAAGTGGCAGTCCGCAGTCAGAAACCAGTGATTAAACAGTGAGAGTGATGGAATAAGAGAGTGCACCTGTGCTTGCGGATACACTCGGATACTAAAATCTTGCTTTGATTTAGTTTGGATGGTTTGGTGACAATTCATTCAGTAGGCCACAGATCTTTGTTAGAATTTGTAAGCAAGTGAGTGAGTGAGTGAGTGAATGAAAGCGCAATTAAATTTTTGATTTTAATTACAATCTACTGTCCTATGATCATGAAATCCTTGCTTGCAATGAAATTTTGGAAGAAAATGGTTATAGAATTATAAACAAGATAGATCAAAATTATTGGTTTCGGGAAGCTGAAACAACTATACTTATTATTGACCATCTATGTACTAACCTCGTTGAAAAATATTTTCTCTTTGCTATTTTAGAGTCGCCTATTTCAGATCAGAAACAAATATATATTGACGTTAAAAATAGTTTATCAACCAAATTGGCGAAATATTAAAAATGGGCCAACTCAAGAGTACCTTTAACCGATGAGCGTGTATGCGTAGGTATATGGATATGGAGGAAGCGAGAGAGGTGTGTCAGGATCGTGCCAAATGGAAGTTCATAATCTCTGCCTACCCCTCTGGGTGACAGGCGTGAGTGTTTATGTATGTATGTATGTATGTTAAAAATATGTGCCGGCTCCTCTCAATAAATTACAATATGAAGCTGTAAACTACACGAAACTTTATGCAACTATGAAGATTGACAAAGAAACAAATGAATCTAAGTCATATGATAATAGAAAAAGGATACTATCTGTATAAGAAAGAGTATCATTAATAAACAAAAGATGTTAAACCTCCCAAGACAAGACTGTATAAATAAAGAAATAATTAACGAAATAAAAAACAGTGGTATGCTTGCGTTTAGTTTTAATTTTATGAATTACAGGATCCCAAGCAGGTGGTAGTACCCAGCCTCCCTCTTTATTGAAATTAGGATGTTTTTTAATTTTAATTGCCTCACGTATCATCCTTGGCAGGAATCGATGTTCTTTCGCGAGGACTTGTGGTTTATCAAATCTAATGTAATGGCGGGGGCCGTCTAGGATATGATCACAAACTGCAGACTTCCCGGAACGTTGGTGCTTCACGTCAGCTATGTGTTTTTACGCAGGTTTTTATTGATCGTTTTGTTTGCCCTATATATGAGAGACCACACTCACAATCAAGCTTGTATACTCCTGCATTTCGTAGAGGAATATTGCACTTGACGGTTGGTAAGAACTGACTAAACTTCTTCAGCGTCTTGAATAATGTTCTAAAAGAAGCTCGCTTCAAGATGTAGCCAATCTTGTCTGTGACACCTCTGACATATGGTAGTACAGCAGGCACACGCTCGACTGTGGCCGGCTTCACTCGGTCACTGTGACGTAGGCGCGGAACCCGAAGCTTGTTGTCGTGCAGAACCTGCTTGACGTGCTGAAGCTCGGCGGCCAGGTGTTTGCTGTCACAGATCCCTCGTGCTCTCTGCAACAAAGATTTGCCCACGGTAGATAACTGTGAAGGGTGATGGTGGGATTCACCGTTTAAGTATCGGTTTGTATGGGTCTTTTTTCTATACACAGTGTGACCTACGGTGTTATTAGGATTTCGAATGACTAACACATCTAGGAAAGCTAAAGAATTATTTGCCTCTAACTCCATAGTAAATTGAATTTTAGAGTTTATGGAATTAAGATGTTCTAAAAAACAGACCCTACAACTAATACGCTTAAAACAACTATCGAACTAATAAAGAAATACTCCGAGAAACTGAATCTAGACGTAAATTCGATAATACATACGTGTGCCAAACCGCCGAAGTTGTATGGGTTACTAAAAATACACAAACCGAACGCTCCATTACGTCCAATAGTGAGTCAGATCGATTCGCCAATTTACAGATTGGCTCAACACTTAGCAAAAGTACTATCACCACTCAGAGGACATATACGAGCACACACTAAGGATTCATACCATTTTGTCAGTGAGATAAAAGACCTATGTCTTACTGACAATGAAACTATGGTCAGTTTTGATGTTCAGTCTCTATTTACATGCCTACCTGTTGAAGACTGCATCTCAATTATAACTAGGAAACTAGAGGAAAACAACATTCCAGCAGAATATGCAGTATTACTCAGACATTGCCTTACATCTGGCTACCTATTGTGGAAGGAACAGTTTTACAAGCAAGTAGATGGTGTTGCGATGGGCTCACCGGTATCTCCCATTGTCGCCGATATTTTCATGGAGCACTATGAGGAGAAAGCCCTGCTTACTGCACCAGTAACTCCAAGTTTCTACAAGCGGTACGTAGACGATACTTTCACAATTTTACCATCAGACAAAGTAACTGCATTTTTAGAACATCTTAATTCCACAAACTCTAAAATTCAATTTAGTATGGAGTTAGAGGCAAATAATTCTTTAGCTTTCCTAGATGTGTTAGTCATTCGAAATCCTAATAACACCGTAGGTCACGCTGTGTATAGAAAAAAGACCCATACAAACCGATACTTAAACGGTGAATCCCACCATCACCCTTCACAGTTAGCTACCGTGGGAAAATCTTTGTTGCAGAGAGCACGAGGGATCTGTGACAGCAAACACCTGGCCGCCGAGCTTCAGCACGTCAAGCAGGTTCTGCACGACAACAAGCTTCGGGTTCCGCGCCTACGTCACAGTGACCGAGTGAAGCCGGCCACAGTCGAGCGTGTGCCTGCTGTACTACCATATGTCAGAGGTGTCACAGACAAGATTGGCTACATCTTGAAGCGAGCTTCTATTAGAACATTTTTCAAGCCGCCGAAGAAGATTAGTCAGTTCTTACCATCCGTCAAGTGCAATATTCCTCTACAAAATGCAGGAGTATACAAGCTTGATTGTGAGTGTGGTCTCTCATATATAGGGCAAACAAAACGATCAATAAAACCAGCGTAAAAGAACACATAGCTGACGTGAAGCACCAACGTTCCGGGAAGTCTGCAGTTTGTGATCATATCCTAGACGACCCCCGCCATTACATTAGATTTGATAAACCACAAGTCCTCGCGAAAGAACATCGATTCCTGCCAAGGATGATACGTGAGGCTATTGAAATTAAAAAACATCCTAATTTAAATAGAGAGGGAGGCTGGGTACTACCACCTGCTTGGGATCCTGTAATTCATAAAATCAAAACTAAACCCAAGCATACCACTTCAAGACTTCAAGACACAGTAAGGTCATTCTGCGTAGATCGGACCAAAATTAATAATTAAAAAGCTGAAGGTACTCCGGGTTAACTTTGACATCGGGACGTCAATCACCTCAGTCCCCCGTGACCACGGTTGCTGGAAAGCAACCGAAACGTCGGGAATATAAAATAAGTTAATTAAACGCGATAAAATCCGTAAAAATAGTTTTATTCAAAGCCTCACGTATCATCCTTAGCAGGAATTGATGTTCTTTCGCGAGAATTTGTGGCGTATCAAATCTAATACAATGGAGGTAGCCGACTAGGATATGATCATAAACTGCAGACTTCCCGGAATGTTGGTGTTTCACGTCAGCTATATGTTATTTTACGCGGATTTTGACAGATCGTTTTGTTTGCCCTATATATGAGTGATCACATTCACAATTAAACTTGTACACTCCTGCGTCTTGTAGAGGGATATTGCACTTGACGGATGGTTAGAACTGACTAATCTTCTTCGGCGGCTTGCAGAATGTTCTAATAGCAGCTTGCTTCAAGATGTAGCCAATCGTGTCTGTGAGACCTCTGACATATGTAGTACAGCAGGTACTATTATTAAGTATTTTAAACTTTTTATCGTATAAATAAATTCTTAAACGGATAAACTTTTTGAGTATTTCATGATATTTATTCGCATATTTTTAATCGTAATCGGTCAGCAAGATATACTAGCAAATTATTCTACTCATTTTCTGAAAGTGTTACAAAAGTCGCACTACAATTTCCGTATATTAAAACAAAGTAGCCATTATATTTAAAGGGCAGGAGACGAAATGAACTAATAAATTGGCCCCTCTCGCGTGATATATATTTATGATTCATTTCTCTGATTCGCTTCTTACTACGGGTTATACAGGACAGGAGACTGATCATATCAGTGATTGCGCCAAACTTATCTGTATTTTCTTTTTGTAAAACTGTCTCTTCTGCAATCAATTTTGCCGGCGCTTTCTTAAAATTTAGCTTCTTTCTATTTTATGGGCTAGTAAAAGACTGCAGGACAAGGGCCTTTCCTTTTGCAGGTTGGAAATGCCTTAATATTCTTAGTAAGTAGATGTATTGACGATCGCAGTGCCAGATGTTTCGCCTCTTCTCGATGTAAGTGTGATGGCTATACCGCTATATTTAGGTAGTCATAATATTTTCCTGGCATTTATAATACACCATCTTTTATAGCACCTACGTGGCGGAATGGGGTAATATGTTATTCTTTGTTTAAAAGAATAAGGAAGACAAACGATCACATGGTCCACCAGAAAGTTCGGTTTTGAATCAAAATATAGATGTGTTGTTACCCCTCAAGACAAAGATGTAATGACTCGATTCAAGTAAAAAGTCTTGGATTCTCTAACCTCACCAAACAAAACGTAGCAGCATTAACCTGCTATTTTACGCTTACATTCTGAGAGAGTGTGGTCTTTTCCCGGTCGTGCCGACCCATTCATGCTACAAACCTAATAAAGATGGATGTACTGCTGAACTTAGGCCTCCCCATAGAATGCCTCATAAAGATGACATTTGCCATAGTTTCCACATTTGGCAAGCGAGTTGGCAACCGCAGTTTTTTTTATTTTTAGTCGTTATTAGGAAGATGCTGTTGCTCTCTCAGTTACCATATATTTAACATTATTGATTTCATGGAAATATGTTTTATTACGGGTAGAATGACTCCATTATGACTAATCTTTTTGCGTTGGTACTACGCTCTTACCTGTTTTTGCCACCAAGCCATATTGCACCAATAGTTGCGACCTGAAACGTAGTACGTCACTGCTAACTGTATAAAGAAGGTCAAGATAGCATAGCGAGCTATGGCAGCGTTTTTGCTATATCGGGGTTTCTATGCGTGATATTCTTAGAAACGAGGTTATCCACAGTAGGACCAGAGTAACCGACATAGCCCAACGGATTAGTAATCTCAAGTGGCAATAGGCTGGCCATATAGCTCGAAGAACCGACAACTGATGGGGAAGCAAGGTTTTCGAGTGGCATCCTCGTACCGGTAGGCGGATTGTGGGGCGGCCCGCCACTAGATGGAGTGATGATTTTGTAAGACATTCAAGAAGTCGATGAATGCAGGTGGCTCAGGGCCATGCTTGTGGCATTCTTG
Source organism: Parnassius mnemosyne (assembly GCA_963668995.1). Classification (NCBI taxonomy): domain Eukaryota; kingdom Metazoa; phylum Arthropoda; class Insecta; order Lepidoptera; family Papilionidae; genus Parnassius; species Parnassius mnemosyne. The sequence continues at coordinate 3,175,481 of CAVLGL010000001.1, read as the reverse complement.
GGGAGTGGCCTATGTTCAGGAGTAGACTTGTGAAGTGCTGTAATGATGAATGAATGATTTAGTTTGTTTCTATTTCTAAAAATTAAGGACGATTCTTCTTCAAAAGCCTCAGATAGTTAAGCTACTATGATTCAAAATAAGATAAATTGTTATGAACGAAACTAATCGATAAATTTTCAATTTGACGGTACAAATCCACTTGCTAGCAGGGCAGAGGGATTATTGATGAGAGAGCTTTGTCGTATTTGTTATTATTTACTTAAAGCTGTCTGTCGTGACCTTGGAGAACGGCTGAGAGCCGACGATAAAAGAACAAAAAATACGAGGAGAGAAAAAATCTTTAATAATTTATATCATGATTTAGGATATAAGTTACAGATAGAACATGGTACAGCCATGCTGCAGCTATATTAGTAGTATAGTTGTATCACGAAGGGGTCGGCTCGACGGGGGAAGAACCACGCTCTCACAGAATACCAGCGTAAAAAAGCAGCTTAACGCTGCTGTGTTTCGTATGGTGAGTTTACTAAAACCGGAGACCATTCCGATTTGTAATAGAGGATAGATGTAGATGTCTATAAGCCGCAGTAACCACTTACCATCAAGTGGATTGCGTGCTCGTTTGTCACCACCTATCCCAAAAAAAAATGTATTTATTGATAGCAAAATCTATAAAAATGTCATTATTATCTAATATTTACACGAATACTTGACTTTGAATAAAATAAAATATATAATAAAAATCTGTAAATAATTTTACAAATTGGATCGTATTTAGTGTAAATTACTCACAACAATGTATTTGCATATATAGTTAACTAGTTTTTAACCTGCGACTTCGTCCGCGTATAACTTTTAAAAAAACTGCAGATACATAATAGTGGTCATCAGGCGAACGGTTCAATTAACGAAAAAACACTTCAAATCATTTTTTTAAGGTTTATCTCGAAAATTACTTGCGATATGGAAAAAAATTAAAGCGAAAATTTACGGTCGTTATTAATTTTACGTAAAACAGGTCTTACCAACTCATTATTTATAATGCACATAGTTTTGTTGTAAATGGTGTTGAATTAAAAAAATATAAAAAAAACATTTTGCATTCATAACTTTAAGAGATAGAAGATAAAGTGGAAAGGTATTTTTGTGTAAAATCGTTAACCAAAAAAGTTTTTTTTTTTTATAGGAGAGGGGGCAAACGAGCATGCGACTCACCTGATGGTAAGTGACTAACTTTTCCGAATGTTTTTAATGTTTCTAAATTCAAATGCGTTGTCACCCCTAGATCTAAGATAGAATGCCTCGTTAAAAGTAAAAAGGTTTTTTTTACTTTCATTTGTTAAAAACATTACTTACGTAGAACTTACTACATTTCTAACAACGCAATAATTTACTTATTTAATTCCGTACACATCTCAACATTATAGCACAATAATAAAGGAAGAGTCTGAGACGATATATGTATTAAAAAATAGAATTACAAACGAACTAATTAGGAGCCGTGGCAGCTCAGGGGCTATGCGCTCGCTGTAAATTTCACAGTATGCGAGCAACCCGGGTTCGATTCCCGCCGGCACCAATGAAATTGTTCATTACAATTTTAAGTGCTGGCGAGACTTGGGATTATAATCTCGGTCTTAGGTCAGTCAATCTGGCCTCTCAGAAAATGTTTGTGTGTTCTGTTAAAATTAAAGTTACAGCCTTTATACGTCCCATAGCTGGACGTGGGTTTAGTTTTACTTCTAAAAGGGTTAAAGGACAAGGAAATATCTTCTTTTTAATTTCTCAAACATGAAGATTTCCTCATAATGTTTCGCTTCACCACCGGATATGTTTGTGGCAAATTAGCATTGCCATTAAGCATTTAAACAATTTTATCGGTTCGGGAGGGTCGACCCCGGGTTGGTCATGTACCGTGAAATTTATGGCAATCGGTTAGCCCCTAAGCTACCACGGTTAGGTTCTTACGCTGTTCTGATAATGGCAAATAAAATACAAATTATAAAAAAAAAAGATTTACTTCCTACTTCAGGCATAGAATAAATAATAGTACCCAACTTCAGATTTAAAATGTGTCGAATATGTTTAATTTTACCCTAAACATTGACAGTCGCGGAAAAAAATGAAAAACACCTTTTACAATATTAATTTCCCTATATACATTTAAATGGATTTGAAGTGTCCGTCTGTAATTTTTTCTTCTTCTTTTAAAAAAGGTTACCCCCACACTAAAATTTTCTCCTGTATCGTGGAGCCAGTTTACAAAGATAAATTGCACAAGGACAAACATCCAGGTCCGGAACAATACAAATACTTGTTCCGTACGGAATTCGAACCCGCAGCCCCCAGCGCTGGAACTCAATGCTAAGCCAATGCGCCACGGAGTCGTCAGAATATCTAAATAACCGTTAAGACACGAACAAAATTTTGTATGTCTGTCTATCTTTCTGTATGTATGTCTAGGATAATCTTCAGAACGGCTGAACCGATTGTAATGATACTTCATAAACCGATAGAGAGCAATGCCAGGAGTTATATATTTCTGCCCAGATCGAAACACTCAAAAAGAACACATCATAATACGGCATATCAAGCAGATTTATCGTAACTGTTGTCTCTGGTAAAGTGTTAAAATATGTGGACTATACTCAAAATATAATAATTATAATTTAATAATTAAACCTTTGTTGTCGATGTTCCACGCATAAATACAGTGCTTCGTCTTTCGTAATGCAATACAGCAATGCAGAGAAATAATTTTCCGGCGTGTATCTTTGCCTCCGAATACAATCCGGGCGTCTTCAAGGCAAACGTGAATAGGCTTTTCTTACGTTAAGACAGTGCGATTCACCACTTACCACCAGGTAGGATTGTGGTCAAGCACTAAGTAAAAACAGAGTATATGTATTAATATTCTTTTACATACACGTAAATTAAAACACATTCATAACAATTTCCTGCTAATTTTTATAAAGAAACTAAGAAATGAATATTAAAGTTTGCATGGTGCTATGCACTACCAATAAAGATAAAATTAAAATATCTATATTATATTCGAAGTCAATTTATTTATCAAGGCTATCAAGCTCTGTTGAACGTCAATATTACAACAGGTTCCAATAACAAGATCTTGGAGAAGAACCGACAGAACTCTGGGCTCTTCTATTTTGTAATTTCACAATGTATCCGGCACGGAACAAGTATTTGCACGACCTACAAATAATTGTTTCGGGCCTAGATTATCATCCTTGTTCAATTTATGTATATGAAGGAGAAAATCCTATTGTGGGAATTACGTTTTAAAAAATAAGTCATTTTCAACCAATAAATTCCATAAAAATTACAGACGATCAAAAGTCTACTGCTGAACATAAGCCTTCCCCAAAGATTGCCTCATAGAGAGTATATTTGTCATCGTTACCACACTTGGCAAATGGGTTGTCAACCGCAGTTTTTTTATTCAGCTGTTTTCATAAATATTTTGCTGCCTATCTCCTGGTGTGTCGCCTCATATGACACTCATAGGATATGGGTTAGTGGATATTATTACATCCTGACTACATGGTTTACTTATAATAAACTTAAAACTTAAAATAAATAAAATCAAAGCAATGTCAAATGTATTTAAATATTTTTAACGAGTTAAAACTAAAAGGCTATATACTCGACTTACTGTATTATGTATGTATCTTTATCAAATTCTCGAAAGTAGGTGAAACGACTCAATTATTATATAGGTTATACTTAAGTGGTGACACCGTAGCTCATTTTTACTAAAAACTAAGTAATCATTTCATCTGAATAAGATGCATCAAGCTTTCTCAGTTGAGAAAACACATCAGCGTTTTGATTCTTAGCAGAGGATAGATGTATATGTCTATGGAGCACAGAATTCATTTACCATCAGGTGGAATGAGTGCTCGTTAAAAAAATAATATAATTTTAAGTAGTGAATCTAAGGCTGGTGCAATAGGGAATCATGATTTTCATGTAGCTATATTTTGACGACATAATAGTTGCTTTCAAGTTGGATTATACTTTTTGGATTAAACTTACATTTATAATTTCAAATTTAGTATACTGTTTCATTATAAACTAGAACAACGTTGTGAGATTCGTTACTGAAATAAATGTAGTAAACATTTCAAAGCACAGTTTCATTAAAGATATGGAAATTGTGAGACAAGCTAAGGAAATAATATGGTAGCTGTGTGTATTTGTGTCAGGGACAGGAGCTTATTTAGCATAAACAAAAAATCTGTGACTTAAGCATATATATTTCCTCAATTCGTAGGCTGAATCTAAGTTCTCGTTTGCAACATACTTTTCCCAATTTAATGGCTTACCTATAAGCATTTACGTTAGCTGCTTCATTATGAATCGTTTGTTAAGTTTCCTAAGTTCTTTCTCCGATTTTATAAGTGTTATATGGTCATACAGACTCTAATTCGTTCACGATGGCCAGTTTGAGCGGAGACCAGCCATCTGCCCAGGATAGGATTATAGAACCCGAGTACATACTCAAACACAAGCACACTCTCTATTCTCTCATTCTCATAGTATGATGGGATGGCAAAATGACACAACCAGAGAGAGATCAGGCGCAGGATCGACGTACTTTCCGAGGCACAGGGGTGAAACCCCGCCAAGTTCCTGACTCCGGGTAACTACTGAGAATATCCTGACAGAAAACCCAATAACCGATTTTGGCTCGATACGGGAATTGAACCTGGAACCTTATGATCGGCAACCGCTAGACCATTACCCACAGATCACTAGATTCGCGCAAAGCCATTATGAGCTTTTGTATTTGTACATACACTTATGGACTTACAGTTTGGTAAACAATTGGAGGCATGTAGCAGAAGTGCGGCGGTCTTGTTCTTCAAGAAAGGCGGCAACGCTCTCCAGAATTATAACAGGCTGATTTCCCTTCTGAGCCGCGTCTATGTGCTGTTTTCGAAAGTCATTACGAATCATCTCGCACGTAGACTCAATGACTTCCAGCCTCCCAAGCAAGCCGGTTTTCGGAAAGGCTTTAGCACCATAGACTACATACATACCCTTCGGCAAATTTTACAGAAGACCGAGGACTACACCGGATAGGACTTAAGATGAACCTAGACAAAACAAAGATCATGTATAACGTTAATGTCACACCTATGCCTGAAGTTGTTGGGAGCACTAAGCTTGAAGTTGTTGACGAATATGTTTACCTGGGACAAGTAGTTCATCAAAGTAAGTCCAAGTTTAACCGAGAAGTCAATCGACGGATTCAACTTGGCTTTTCGGGAAATTACGACAAATCTTCTCGTCACCTATACCTCAAAACTTGAAAACGAGACTTTACAACAAGTGCGTGTTTCCAGTGATGATTTATGGAACTGAGACGTGGTTCTTTACTGCTAGTCGTATGAGGAAGCTCAAGGTTGCTCACTGAGCTATAAAGAGAGCTATTCTAAGTTTAGTATTAAGGATATCCGCAGTAGAACCAGAGTACCCGACATAGGTCAACGGTTTAGTAAGCTGAAGTGGCAATGGGCATGTGGGAATAGCAACTATGAACAAAGCCACCGCGCGCGCCTGCGTTCATCGGAATACTTCGGCAACCTTCGTAAGTTACGTCCGTGATATTATATATACTCTCCGATGGACTTTGGGAATACCAAATATGAACAAAGCCTCGACGTTTACTCGCACCTATTGGAATGCTTCGACAACTTTCGGAAGTTACGTCCGTTATATAAAGTATACTCTCACACGGACTGTGTCAATACCAACTGTGAACAAAGCCACGCCCATCGGAATACTTCGGCAACCTTTGGAAGTTACGTGCGTGATATTAAATATACTAACACGGACTGTGGGAATACCATTTATTAGCAAAGCCACGGTGTGCGCTCGCACCCATCGTAATACTTCGGCAACCTTTGGAAGTTACGTCCGTGATATTAAGTATACGCATTTGTATACTTACGACTGTTAAATTTTAGTATTGTTTTACTAGTTTTCTTCATTTTACTCTTGTTCTTTTTGTTTGTATTCAGTGTAGTAATTTTTTTGCTTGTTTTGTATTCTCCAGTATTAAATGTAAGTTCTAATTTAAATAATTATAACTGACTTATATCGAACTTTGGACTTTCTTTGTTCACCATACTACCTGTGAGACAGTACAGTTTATATACATTAACAGCTATATTGGTGACTTCTACGATGGCAGCGGATGATAAATTCCAAAGTGCAGCTGCTGGAAAAGCTTCCAGAGTCAGTGTGCGAACCCTGCCTTCTGGCCCAAAGAACCAAGTTTATGGTTTGCCCAAATAGAAGGCCAGTTTTTTTATCAAGTGTAAAGTCTGATACAACAAATTTTAACCACGTTATAGCACAATTTAACCAACGACATGCAACAGAGGTAAAGGATATTATTACTTCACCACTGTGAACAACCAAATATGAAAAGTTAAAAACGGAACTTAGTAAGCATCTTTCTGCATTGGACCGTAAGGTAAATTAACTCCTCGTGCACGACGAGTTGGGCAATCGAAAGCCATCTCAGTTCTTAAGACACTTACAACATTTTGCCGGACCTACGGTTCCTTACGAAGTTTTGAAAACCCGTGGTCAAGCCGTTTACCAGGAATTTTACAAACAATAATAGCATCACAGTCTGCTTTGCCGTTTAATAAATTAGCAGATTTAGCAGACAAGGTTCAAGATATCGCGCTAACCACTCTAAGACAAGTCGCCAGCACTTCATCTTCGGGTATTCCTACTTCTTCTTAAGTGTCAATGGTTAAACAGATAAGTGAATAAACTAAGCAAGTAGCGAAACTTATACAACAGGTACATACGTATCCCCGATATCGCTCAAGATCTCGATCTTAATGTGAAGGAAAAGGTATGCACTATTATTCTAAAACGGGACCACCACAGACACCTCCAAATCATCTTGTTTTGTTCAAGACATTGTAAGACGTTCTGAGAGTCCTTGATCATCAGCTTTACATCTTGTAAAGAAAAAAATGACGGATGGAGGCCTTGCGGGGATTACAGATCAGATAATGCACGGACTACCCCTGACAATTATCCCATTCGTCACATACAAGATTTTTCTTACCAACTTTATGGATCTACTCTATTTTCTAAAGTTGATTTTGTGAAGGTGTTTAGGCCTAATCTTAATTATTAAAACTTGCATTCCAAAACGCTCGCCTCGGCGTGTCCTTCCGATGGAATTTAAAGGTCACCGCCTGGCACGCTTGCGCGCGTGCGTCGCACCGGGCGACCGTGCCCAATAGCCTAGAACAATCAGTTGGTTTTGCGGCGCCGTGTCGATTAGACTGCTGTTATTAGTATGGTAAATATATATACTCTTTTTACTGGAAACATGGCATGCCATCTTGGGCCTCACGGGTGGTAGCGCATTTGCATTTTATTCGTAATTGAGGATAGATGTAGATATTTAAGAGCTACAGCGACCACTTACCATCAAGTTGATTGTGTGCTCGTTTGTCACCCTTATCTTAAAAATACATTTAAGTGCTTAAAACAGAGAGAAGATGATATATTATAACAGAAACGAATCTTAGAAACTTGTTTTTCCCACAATATCATAATTTACAATAGCACCCATAATCATAAGTCTATGGCATTAAATAGTAAGCAGCAATAAACTCACACTTCTTCCGCACGGCAGCAATTCCTACTTTGTCTCAACAATAAATTTCTATTGTAGTGAAATAATAACGATTGTTTCATGTGATATTTTATAGCGCAATATTGTGGTGTTATTGCTTCAATATAAGTTTGTTTCGAACAGAACTAGTATGCGTTTAGAAAATAGTTTAATTGTTAGAAGTTTTGGGTTGAATTTTCCTGTTTAATTATATAATGATTTCTTATATTTACAAGAATGTTTGAATTTGAACAAAAGTAGTTTTAAAGCTTTTATCGGGTTTAATTTAACTTGGTTGCAGAAAAAAGTCATAGCTGTGTAACATCCAGGAGTGCACAGGAGTCGCATGTGCCGCTGAACTGTTTCGAATCGCAAAGAATAGAACTGAGTTCACTTAGCTGTTTGCCAACCTTTGCTAGTCGGATAGGCACCAGATGAGGAAGAAAAATGTAACTTAATTTTATATCGTAACTTATTTTTAAGCTCGTTCTGTGTAGATCAGACCAAATATTAATATACAAAACCTAAAGGTAGCCTGGACATCGGGACGATATACGCCTTAGTCCTTTTCGTGAACATGGGTGCTGTAAACCACCCGATTCGTCAGAAATTAAAAATAAGTTAAATTAAATGCGATAAAATCCAAAGTAAATTGTTACACTACAAGCAAGGCGAGCCTATTAATACTGGTTATTCACAAGATTGCATGCCATCATCTACACAGTTTCTTCTGAACATCAGTGAGATGTTTCAAACCATTAGCATTCATTGCTATGCATGTGACAGTACTGGTGATGCTTTACACAACGGTCATGTAAATATTTATTTAGAACGTGTTGTCGAGTGCTGGAACAAATAATTTGTGCCTGAATTTGGGTCTTTGTTAAGCATAACCTTGGATCGGGAACGACTAAATCCATTCCAGTTTAACCCTTAGAGGCTAGAGGCGTTGCCCGCTAAAATTAACCACTTTTAGTATCTCTTTAATTTCATGGGAATGCCTTGCTACCTTCACCAGCATCGGAATTCTTGGCATAGACATATCGAACTATCTACTCGGTCACTAGGAAGAGAGGCAATTGGCAGGCACACCGCTTGTAACTTTACAAGACCAAAGTTCAGCCTGACATAGAATACTGTTCTTATCTCCGGGTCGGAGCACTCAGTACCAGTTCCTTCACCTTGACCGTATAGCGAAGAGTGGTCCAAATCATCGACTACAATCGACCTCTAACTGATCGGTACGAAAGTCTGGAGATGTTGCATCCCTTTACATGTTTTACCGTGGGAAGTACTCGGAGAAATTATTAGGATTAATTTCAGCCGCCAAATTCCACCATTGCATAGCGCAACAAAACTCACGATACGACCCACACCATCTGGATGCATGGCGATCCACCACTATGACTATTCACTACTCGCGATTTACAAGAAGCATACTTCTTTGCATGCCTTCTATGTGGAATCGGCTACCACCGGTGATTTTTCCAAAACTATACTATTTAGGGGCCTTAAAGAAACGAGCTTATACTTTTTTTAAGAACAAAGAAAACACATCCACAATTCCCCTGGTTATGCAGTTGTTCAGTTTAAAGATCGGAACATATGATCACGTAAGCTGCATGCCCGTTTCCCCCTTTTCTATATTTTTTTACTTGAAGTAACTAAATAACGGTTAATGGCGTTATTATAAACTAATTTGCTTAATTCCGCGTAAAGAAAGAAAATGATGTGTCCCGCCCAGTTTTAAGGGGACCTCCCATCATCACTCAATAGCGCGCATTATACCCGTCGCCGTTAATCCCAGCACTACCACCCCCAGCACCAGCACCAGCACCAGCACCAGCACACTAGGCACGACACACCACTCTCGAAAATACGACACGTGTTTTGCCTCTACACGAGGCATCCTCAGGTGAAGTAGACTCTGCGGAGGCTGGCCGCTAAGTGAGCGGCGAGCCGAAACTACTGCTATTTATACTACTTGCTGACGCAACCGCGCTCCAGTTACGTAGCGAGCCATTACGTCATGCGATCAATCACCGCCTGACGTACGCCGATATTTGCTGTGAAATTAACAACAAGCTACTGCGAAACGTTCGCCTACCCTACAACCATGCAACCAAACACTGACCACCAGACCGTGAGGGTGACAAACGACCATGTTGCGAGGCTATATATCATCAAAGAGCAGGCTTAAACATGTTTAAGAGAGGCGAGTTGGAAACATTTGTTTGTTCATTCAGATTTCAGTCGTTTGTCACCCTCACGGTGTGGTGGTCAGCGTTTGGTTGCGTGGTTGTAAGGTAGACGGACGTTTCGCAGTAGTTTGTTGTTAATTTCACAGCAAATGGATTGTTCTGATTATGATCATAATTCAATTATGTGTGCTAGTTTTCCTCTGTTGTCTCTAAATCCACACGCGAGATGACTTGGTCTAGCTGATTGTCTTACGCTGCCACTACACGGCTGCTACGTAACGTATATATACCGGATATAAAATATATAAGACGGGATTAAATAAAATGATAGAGACCTGTTTCCAGCTCTGGACTGTTACGAGATGTTAAAGAAGAAGAAAAAACATAATGAGAGAAGCAACATAGTATTTAAGGCCTTAACAGTGGTTGAAATGCCTAAATCTAGGATATTTAAGTAAAAAAATCTCAATAACTGTTCATTCAATCCACAAAGAAAAAATACAGGGTAATAGAAGAAGATTTGGTAAATGTTTTTAATTTAACAAAATTGTATTTATGTCAACCCTTTATTAGAAAAAAAATTCCCAAGGAGTACCTATCTTTGTCATATTTTGCAAAATTTCTCCAAAACGGCACAAGCTTTTTAAATAGTTCTTACACTAAAAAAAAGGTCTTAAAAATATTAATATTTTTAATTGAGAGTTTTATTTTTATTACCCGTTTTATAAGAGAATATTTCATTTTTCCCTGAAATTGAATATATTTACACGAGCGCGCATGCTCCGTCGCCATGTAAGCTCTGTCACAGTCCGTTTTCGGACATCGTCGAGGGTGGACCGCACGTCGGTGTTGGAGCGACTTCGATCAAATATATATTAGTTTTTTAAAAGTTTATAATCAATAATAAATATTTTTATGACTAGAAATACTTAATTTAGTTAATATCTGTACACTGGTAACTGTAAATATAATTTTCTAAATAAATGAATTTTTAAAGTGCCCAAAGAAGAAGAAATTTTTGCGGCGACGTTGATTAGTGAAATTGAATAATGCATTTTATATAATTTAGATGTGGAACGACGAACATGCTGTCGTTACTTAGATTTCGATAGTTTTTAATACCTATGCTATTTTATTGTTGCATATTTTTATTAATTAGTTGATAATGAATTTTATAATTATGTATTACAATAAAACGCTGTTTTTATGAGTATGACTTTATAAAATATTATTGGGGAGAGAAATAAAGATACAGATACTTTTTTTTTAGGAACACTGTTATCAAATTAAATCAAACAATTTAAATAAATAAAAGAATGGTGCTTACCTAAGTATAAATAACTATATAAAGACATTCTTGGGTTTATGGTTTTTTTTATGTAAGACAAACTATCATCTAAAAAATGTAAAAATTTTAAATTGGAGAAGGGTTTCTCTACGTGATAAAGTTAGAAATGAAGATATTTGCAATAGAACCAGAGTAACTGACATAGCTCAACGCAATATTACAGTGAAATGGCAACGGGCTAGCTATATAACTTGGAAAACAAATAAAAAATAGGAAGAAAGGTCCTCGAGTGGCAACCTCGTACAGGTAAGCGAATTCGTACTCAACCTTTATTCCTCTTCACGTATTCTCATACACTTTTCTTTACACATACACACACACACACACACACACACGCACACGCGTGCGAGCACGCACGCGCGCACACACACACACACACACACGCACACGCGTGCAAGCACGCACGCGCGCGCGCACACACACACACACACACACACACACACACACACACACACACACACACACACACACACAAATAGGTCGCAAATAATACTTACCTAGTACTATTAGGCAAGAGTGAATAGGTTTTTGTTAAGTTAGTGCAATTCACCATCTTAGACTACATAACCACTTACCGATGGGATTGTAGTTGCTTTACTACTTGCTGGGTAAAAATAGTAAAAAAAATTTTACCCTGTGAAAGTTTGCATTTAGATATAATTTTTCTAACCTACCATAAAAATATGATGAGAATATGTATATAAGTATAAAGGTTACCTCACACGGGACAGTAATAATATAATATTATATCTTCCATTATCTACGCATGAAGAGTTTTAAAATCTCTGAATCCCGAGGTATGTTCATATTGAGACGCTAAATAGAGCCACATTGAAATGCATGGAGATCGTTTTGTAATTATACGTCATTATCGAAAAAAATTGTACGTATTTCAGGTGGCGGTTTGCAAAACACGATTCCACAAAAAATAACTCAATAGAAAATAATTGCAAAGTTGCTTCTAAAAATACTTAAATTTTCAACGTCAACTTTTTTACGTGGTAGAGCCATGCTGCAGCTATATTAGTAGTAGCTATAGTTGTAGCACGAATAGGTCGGCTCGACCGGGGAATAACATGTAAAATAGCAATTTAACCCTGCTGTGTTTCGTATGGTGAGTGTAGAGAACCGGAGAACCTTTTTACTGGAAAGGAGGCATTACATCTTAGTCCTCACGGGGGACAACGCATCTACATTTTGATACGTAATCGAGAATAGATGTAGATATGTATGGGCCGTAGCAACCACTTACCATCAAGTGGACTGTGTGCTCGTTTGTCACTGTTATTCTATTTAAAAAAAATCTTTCTGAGATTTCAGTAAAATAATGTTAAGTATTGTAAGCACTCGTACAATTATGTCTAATGTTAATAAAGCTATTGGGCTATTTTGATTTGTAAAAAAGAGATTTTACTTTATAGGTTATATAATTTATTTACCTTTCTATTTCAAGAATCGTTTTTCTATCACTCCTATTGAATTTGACAGTGCTTGCTGAAATTTAGCATCTTTAGATGGATCAGAATCGCCCGCTGACCCGGCTGTTAGATATTGCAAAAATAATCGAAAATATTTATTTTTACTTTCATGCTCAAGACTACCTTGTTTTATTTTATTACGGTCAAATAATATTTATTAGGTTATAAAGCAAGTATTTTTGTAAATGTAAATGTTTTCATTATTTTGTTATTCTATTGTTTACAGTTATTATCACGTCTTAGCTTTACACGAAGAATTACATTAGAAATTCTTGATGGGATGCGATGTAACGCACATACATTATTTTCATCAAGAACTATATAATATATATTTGTTTTTTTTTTACCAGTAGAGTTTAAACAAAATCTTAAAAAAGATCAATGAATTAAAAAAATGCCATAATTATATAATTTCAAGTCAGTGTTTTACATTTAAAGATCAGTTATAAATAGCCAATGTTATTATTTTCATTTTGATTAATTTAATTCGAGACTAAAATAAATGTGAAAGGGCTTTTATCTGCAATAATAATTTTCATCAAAAATAACATAGACTTATAAAAGTCATATACACGGTCAATCATACTGAAGATTATCAATTGTACTACAAAATATTTAAAAGACTATTTCCAGTATAATGACCCGAATATCATCATTAATGTTTGACTGGCACACTTAAAAGTTTTATCACATGGCTAAATGATTGACTTTTATATTATGATAAGGTCATGCTTTTCTATAAAAAGTTGCAAGAAATTTTAATTCACGGCCCTATTGGTTTGTTTTTTTTTTGCCTTTTTAATTAATTAGTGAAAAACAAGATGGACTGCTCAAAAAGTTTACTTTCTTGTGTAAAAAGTGATATTTAGAATTTTATGCAAATGATAATTAAAGTTTCTATGTTAATAAGTGTAACATAGCGGGTATTATATTCAATTGTAGCGGCCATCCATATTTGCAAAGCCAGCATCATTTTCTGTGCAGAAACCGGCAAAGTGTTGCTCAAGGCACTATAAACAAAGCAGGTGATAAAATGTTACACTCATAACTGTTAACAAAAACTGTTTTCGCAAATGGTCTTATAGATAATAATAACTATTCCGCCGTGTTAGGTGCAGGAGCTATTATTAGAAGGAGAAGAGGTAAAATTTTGTTTTAGAAATGCGCAATCAATATTGTTTTGTCTGCAATTGAGCATAAAATAAAAAATAACTTCAGCCAAAGAGCATAACTGGCATTACACTCAGGCCCATCAATTGGTATGGAAAAAAATAATTTTACCAGGTTTCAAAAAATCAATCAAAATTCAAAAAACATAACTATTAAAATCAAAAAATGTATGTATGTATGTCTATGCATACATATAATGATTTATGGCCGCTCAGTAACTGACGGTGACTCACTATAACATCATACAGTCACGCCGAAATTAAGAGGAGAGAATCGCTGTAGAAAAGGTAATAATTTATTGTGGAAATTTAGTGATAAAATTAAAAAAAATATAAGCTTATCCAAATTAATCTAACTTAGTCTAACTTATCCTTATGCGTTACAAAAAAAAAAAACAAATAATAAAATAGTGAGCTGGCGTCAGTTTTTAAGAAGATATAACAAAAATTTCAAATAGTTCAGTATTTAATTGATTATATTCATCTGACACTTGATCACGCTTTTCGAAACCACGCCAGTTGTAAACAATACTTGTGTGAAAAGGCAAAATTTCTTTTCCAATTTCCGCCGAGTTGTAAGTAGAAGGCCAAATAGGTCACGTGTCAATTTTAATTAAATATATTTTATATGAAGTGATCTTGACTACGTTTCATCAATTAACCATTGGTAAAAATTAAAACAGGAATTTTACGATTGTGTTTACAAAAAACATTATTAGTTGAACCTTGCAGCTTGTTCATTATTTATATTATAAATACCTATAAATGTATATATTATTAATAAATAGTTCCCATAATATATTGGATTATTTTTTATTTTGCCCTATCTGCAATGTTCTACGCTCTATAGAAAATGTGGCGTATGACATGACTGACAATCTTTCGAACATTTTATCTAGGTACAAAGATGTTTTACGTTTTCGTCGCCTCCACATGATATTTTTGTCAGCATAAGGTACCCTTCTATATCTGAAATGAATATAAATATTGCTACAAATTAAAGTAATAGGCTATACAAGTCCCTCTACTGGGCACAGGGCTCTTTTTTATTTCTGAGAGGGTTTTAGGGCAAGGAAATTCCCGCCGTGCTTCCCCAATGCGTGTTGATGAAAATTGCAATTACAAATTTCATTCGTGCTGTCGGGGATCAAACCCGGGAAAATTTACAGCGAACGCTTTGACGACATATTTTTAATACGACACAAATTAATACGATTTAACATATATAATAAAAATTCTTACGTACTTGAAACTTGAACACTTGATAGCTCGTGATGCCTACCGGACAAAGCTACAGCACCACACCGTGCAATGTAATTGAAGATGCGTAACCGCGACATAATTCTCAGTGATGCACAAGCATAACAGGCAGTATGTCACTTATATAATTGTCATCTCTGCAGTCTATTAATCTTTGCACTTTTATAAGTAATACAGAACGTAGTTGCTAGACGGTGTTGACATCGGCTAAAACCTCTGCGATCGCCGTTTCGTCAAGGTCATTCAGGCTAGTTAAAGCCTTAAGAATAAATATCTATCCCGTAGAAAGAAAAATTACTACTCGAACCTAACATGCTTGGGCTAGTGAAATATAATAAAACGTAACTTGATGAAACATACGTCGTTTCACTGGTCTACTTAAATATAACAAAGTAACGCATTCAGTATATTTTAACGTTATGGAGAGTTTAGTAATCATGCACAATTTTTTTAAAGTTATGTTACTCCGTAGCATTTAAAAATGAAAGGTTCTTAGTTCAATAATTAATATAAATTTATGAAATTGCCGTTGTCAAGAACTTAATTTCGATTCAGAACAAAATCATTTTGGACTTTAGAAAAAGTATGGATAAAACGTAAGGATTTTATCACAGAGTACATTTTATCAGATTACACTCCTTGTACCTATGGACTTTTAGGTAGGGCACGTAGTAATTACGGGTGTGATCAATGATAAGATATTTAATATTGCGTTCTAACAGGCAAAATTACATTTTTTTAAGAAAAAAATATACTCATTTCACTTACATTCTCAAACCTCATTTTTATATATGTTAGTCAAACAACTATTTTAAAACGTTTTACAAGAAGTCAGACCAATCCAAGAGGTCAATCATCCTCTAGACTCAATTTTAATGCTTTTGTGGGTATGAACGCAAGGGAATTATCCACGTGCATGCTTGCACATTCATTATACGAGACACGTTACAGCTATGATGATTGCAGCACGAAAGAGTCGGATTTACCGGGAAGAACCACGCTCTCAGAATACTAGCGTGAAATACATCTGCATTTTTTATTCTAAGTTAAAGATGGTAGGTGTGTATGGGCTACAGCCTCCGCTTACCAACAGTTATAGTACACCTATGGTCCAAGTACTCGTTTGTGACACATATTCTTTTAAAAAAATATATTTTTTTTGTAGTTTGACTTGGTAGGGCCGTGATGCGGCTATATTAATTGTATAGTTACAGCACCAATGGGTTGGCACGACCGGGGTACGACCACTCTCTTATAAATTACTAGCGTAAATAGCAAATTTATGCTGCTTTAAGTTTCGTATAGTGAGTGTAGAGAACCGGAGATCTTTTTAACTGGAAAAGAGGCATTCCATCTTAGTCCTCACGGCTGACAACGTATCTGCATTTTGATTCGCAAACGAGGATATATGGAGATGTCTATAGGTCACAGCAACCACTTACCATTGTGTGGCCTGTGTGCTTGCTTGTTACTATTATCCTATATAAAAAAAAAAAAACATTTTTGTTATTTGCGATACACATGGCATTATATAGCATTTGGTGAAGTAAAGTAAAATTACAGCCTATATATTATGTCTCATAGCTCCTCTCATATGTAAGAGGATGCGTGTTGGCGAACTGTAAATTGTCCTTTAATTTCTCAGACATGCAGGTTTCCTCACGATGTTTATTTAGCACTCAAATTTTAAATTATCTATTTCTTTGGTGCCGGCAGGAATTGAACCCATGTACACTAGATGAAGTGATGACCTGGCAAGACGTACAGTATGCTGGAAGTCTATCCGTGCAGACAACTCAGGACCAGGTTTTATGGTATCCTGAGGTTAAGCCAATGGTCACCTGTAGACTTGTGAAGTGTGGCTGTAAGATGATAATGATGATGACTCCCTCACAAAATATGGAAAGAATTTCAGTTGCTTTTGCTTTTTATAAACTTGTTTTGAAACACGTTATCACAACTCTATTTTAAATTTATTATGATAAAATTTTAATTTCATGCAGATAAAAAGCAAAATTTTATAAATTTTTAAGGAACAGTAGTAAAATAAGCAACTTAATTTGTTCACTTGCGAGTCGTTAAACTTTATGAGCCATACTCTATTTCGCGCGGCTGATCGCAAGCATAAAAAGGCGAGTAATTAAATTCATCACTTCTTTTCAAAGATTAAGAATAAACACAATTTCGTTTGATGGAAAATGGATGCTGTGACCGTCTAAAGTAAACTGTCTCCCTATCTCTATCTACCTTTATCCTCAATTAAGAATCAAAATGCGAATGCGTTGTCACCCCTCAGGACTTAGATAGAATACCTCGTCTCCAGTAAAAGGGGTCTCTGGTTCTCTAAACTCACCACACGAAACACAATAGTATTAAGCTGCTATTTAGAGCGTGACCCTTTCCCGGACGAGTCGACCCATTCGTGCTACAAACATAATAAAGTTGCATGCAGCATGGATCTACCACGTTTAAATACGCGCTGATGATACTTACTCGTATCTTACTGTTGGCTTATGTAAATTATAGAAACTTCGTTTCAGAAATAGTGTTGATATTATGAATGTCAATATGTCTATCGCAGCAGATTGGATCCAGATTTGTATTTTTCTTTTTTTAGTCTTTAGGATTGACAACGCAACTGCAATTAAATTCTTCATCGAGGATAAAAATTTACTTAAACTCGGGTTGCAGCCATTGCCGAGTCTATTTCTTTTAATGATGTCCTGTTTAGCGACAAAACACGTACCGTATTATCAACGGTGCTGTCTTTCATAATGTAGCGGTGTTGGGAGTAGTGTTGTTAGGATTAGTGGTGACGAGGATTATACACGCAATTGAGGGAGAGCGGAAGATGCTCTACAAACTAAGTAAGACACATAATTTTTATTTTCCACACGGATCTTAGCTAAACAATTATAAGAACTTTAATTTTTTAAACTATTTTTCTTTCTACGACGAGTAAAGACTATGTCGAACTGTGGATATTTACGAGTACGAACAATTTTTTGAATGCTGATAATTTTATCGACGTTACGTTTAGCCACGGTTTTGTGAGAAAATAATTGTCCTGGTAGTGGCAGTATAAGAATATTACTACCCCATATCGTTTAGTGGGTGTCAAGAAGTGACAGAGAGGAATAAACCAGGAGATGAGCAGCAGAGTTTCTAATAACTAGAAAACCATAAAATGCGTTTACTAACGCCTCAGTGGAAGTAGGGCAACTATGGACAATATCCTCTTTAAGAGACAATATACCGCGAAGCCCATTGTAGCAAGCACACCACCTGGCAGGAGCGCCATGTAATATTATAAAGATGGTGTCAATAAGAAGCGTATTGCTCTGTTAACGGCTTTCGTGTCGTGGGGGCTATATAGTAGTGGAATTTAGTAGGATGTAACGATATATAAATGAATGAAAAATATACTGTTCGTGTAACTAATTAAACGAATAAATAAAAGTATGATTTCAAGCGTCAGTAGCCTAATGGCAGGGCGCGGACCGCTAATTGGAACGGTCGTGGGTTCGAATCCGCCATTCAACTACTGTCGTGAACCACTTCTAATACAAGCACTTTAAGCTTACCAGAAGTCGTTAGCGCCGTCTAGTGGCGGTCAAGAATATCCACTACCCCATATCCTCCCGTGGGTGTCGTAAAAGGCGACAAAGGGAAACAGGCAGGAGATGGGCAGCAGCATCTTCTTGATAACAACAAACTAACAATAAAAAAAACTGCGGTTGCCAACCCGCTCGCCAAGCGTGGCAACTATGGCAAATACCCCCCCCCCCTATGAATGTGACAGTAACAAAGAAACGGCCCCCAGTCCCCGGTGGCCCCGCTATTCCTAGCTACGGTGGCGACCATGGTAACGGCGGGGCAGGGGGTGCTAAGAATCTCCGGTGGAGGTTCGGTTGCCACCTTTGACGACTCGACCTGGCAACGTACAACGAACGCACCCTGAGGACTGACGAGAAGATCGTGGAGCTGGAAGAAGAGATAGACAAGTTGCGCTGGCATATTATAGGATTATCCGAAGTCCGAAAAGAGGGGGAGGACACGGTAATCCTCGAATCCGGCAACTTGCTCTATCACCGGGAGGGCGACCATCTGTCCCAATGAGGTGTCGGATTTATCGTCCACAAGTCTCTCGTTAACAACGTTGTAAAGATCGGGAGTGTGTCGACGAGGGTTGCGTACCTTATACTCAGAATCACCAAACGGTATTCGCTGAAGGTCATACAGGTTTACGCACCAACCTCGGCACACCCCGATGAGGAGGTGGAGGAAATGTATGAGGATATCTCTAGAGCCATGCATTCCTCCAAAACCCAATATACGGTGTTAATGGGAGACTTTAATGCAAAACTAGGCACAAGAGAGAACGGTGAGCTGAAAGTAGGGAAATTTGGAATAGGGCAACGGAACCCAAGGGGCCAGCAGCTGGCCGACTTCATGGAGAAAGAGGGACTCTTTATGATGAACTCTTTCTTCCAGAAGCGGCCTCACAGGAAGTGGACCTGGTCGAGCCCCGACGGTTCGACAAAAAATGAGATTGACTTCATTATGACGACCAGACGACAACTGTTCAGTGATGTCTCCGTGATCGCGAGGGTGAAAACTGGTAGCGATCACCGAATGGTTAGAGGCACACTGAACCTAAACGTTAAGTTGGAGAGGTCTCGTCTAATGAAGTAAACGCTCCGTCCCCCTCGTGCTCTAATCCAAAGTCCCGAAACCATTCAGCTCGAGTTACAAAACCGTTTTCAGTGCCTAGAAGACTGCAATGAAGTGGACGATATGAATGACAAGCTCGTGGAAACTGTCCATGCGGTCGGAGCTAAGTTCTGCAAGACCCGCCGCAGAAGAACACAAAAACTCTCCGATCACACTCTTAATCTCATGGCTGTTAGACGGGAGATGAAGCTACATTCTTCAACAGACTTAAAGGCATACAGGCATCTGAACAGACAGATCTCCAAATGCATGCGGCAAGACTTACGCAACTATTGAAGTTGCGTAAGTCTTGCCGCATGCTCGTATTGAAGAATTGATCGAGCGGAACCAAGGCTCCAAAGTCTTTGCCAGAGATCTGTCTGCCAGAAAGAGCCAACTCTCAAAGCTGAAGACAGAATGTAGCAGCATCTTTTCCGGGACACCTGAGATTTTGAGTGAGATTGAGAGGTTCTATGGGCAGTTGTACACGTCATCGTTGGAGCCACGATCGCGAGTGTGAGTAACGATCCAAGAGCGAGTCTCATCCGACACTATTCCGAAGATATCCCGGACGTCAGTCTGAGCGAGATTAGAATGGCTCTCCAGCACTTTAAAAACGGCAAGGCCCCAGGTGAGGATGGAATTACAGCGGAGCTTCTGAAAGCGGGTTGAAGACCGGTACTTGAAGTCCTTCAGAAGCTCTTTAATTCCGTCCTCCATGGTGGCATTACACCGGAGGCGTGGAGTAGAAGTGCGGTGGTCTTGTTCTTCAAGAAAGGTGACAACGCTCTCTTGAAGAACTACAGACCGATTTCCCTTCTGAGCCGCGTCTAAGTGCTGTTTTCGAGAGTGATTACGAATCGTCTCGCGCGCAGACTTGACGACTTCCAGCCTTCCGAACAAGCCGGTTTCCGAAAGGGCTTTAGCACCATAGACGACATACATACCCTTCGGCAAATTGTACAGAAGTCCGAAGAGTACAATTTGCCACTATGTCTGGCATATGTGGACTATGAGAAAGCCTTTGATTCCGTCGAAATTTAGGCGGTGCTGCAGTCGCTTCAGCGGTGCCAAGTTGACTGTCGGTATATCGAAGTGTTGAAGTGCTTGTACAGTAGGGCTACGATGGCTATCCGAGTACAGAACCAGAGTACGAAACCTATCCAATTGCAGAGAGGTGTAAGACAGGGTGACGTCATATCCCCGAAACTCTTCACCGCTGCATTGGAAGACGTTTTCAAGCTTATGGACTGGAATGGATACGGTATCAACATCAATGGCGAGTACATCACTCATCTTCGATTTGCCGACGATATAGTCCTTATGGCAGAATCGCTGGAGGACCTAAGCACTATGCTCAATGACCTCAATAGTGTTTCCCAACGGATAGGTCTTAAGATGAACATGGACAAAACTAAGATCATGTTTAATGTCCATGTCACACATATGCCGGTAGTTGTTGGGAACACTTAGCTCGAAGTTGTTGACGAGTATGTTTACCTGGAACAAATAGTCCGACTAGGTAAGTCCAACTTCGACCGAGAGGTCAATCGACGGATTCAACTCGGTTGGGCAGCGTTCGGGAAATTACGGCACATCTTCTCGTCAGGTATACCTCAAACCTTGAAAACGAGACTGTACACCCAGTGCGTGTTGCCAGTGATGACATACGGAACTGAGACGTGGTCCTTCACTGCTGGCCGGATGAGGAAGCTCAAGGTCGCTCAGCGAGCTATGGAGAGGGCTATGCTCGGAGTTTCTTTGCGTGATAAACTTAGGAATGAGGATATCCGCAGTAGAACCAGAGTAACCGACCTAGCCCAACGGATTAGTAAGCTGAAGTGGCAATGGGCCGGCCATATAGCTCGAAGAACCGACAACCGATGGGGAAGAAAGGTTCTCGAGTGGCAGCCTCGTACCGGTAGGCGAAGTGTAGGGCGTCCCCCCACGAGATGGAGTGACGACCTTGTAAGACATGCAGGAAGTCGATGGATGCAGGTGGCTCAGGACCGTGCTTTGTGGCTTTCTTTGGGGGAGGCCTATGTTCAGCAGTGGACTTGGAAGGGCTGTTATGATGATGATGATGAGAAGTCGTTAAAGGGAATATTAGTAATGTTTAATAACATTACTAGTATTTTTTTTAAGTTTAAATCCCACCCAGTACTCATTTTTTGTTTTAAATTTGAAAAAAAAAACGTTCTTCCTACACTTTACATTGTATCGTGGAGGCAGTTTACATATAAGTATAAATTGTACAAGGAAAAACATCCGAACTTGGAACAATTATTTGTAGGCTTAAAAATACTTGTGCCTTGTGGGATACGAATCCGCGGCCCTCAATTCATTACTCATTGCTAAGTCTCTCTGCAGAGTATTCTTTTATTTTGTTTAAATGTATTAATTATTCCTTGAAAGTAAATCTCGCCACACTTATATAACTATCTGATTAATTCCATCTGTCCCGGTGCGGATTACTCTAACGAGACTGGTAATTAATTCCATCGTTGATTGCACCACGGCTATGACTTTTTTCTATTATTTGCTAAATGTATGAACGCCAACGCCCCTGTGTACGGCGCGACGGCGCAAACTTAATTGATTAAGTATACTAATTAGAAAGCAATGAAAAGAGATTATTTATCTAAAAGTTAGAATATAGAAAGATGGAATATGTTGGGATAAAATTGTTTCGTGTTACGTCTAATTTTAGTATAATAATAACAACGATTTCCTGTCAGAATTTCGGTCACGGTGGCCAGTCTTAAAATAACAACGGAGAAAAGCTATCGCTGCAGGACATGATTAAAGTGCCCAAGAGTATACGCAAGCAAAGGCGCACTGTCTATTCCTTTAACTCTCATGGTCCAACGAGACGGCAAGCCCGACGACCGCAGAGGGATCAGGCTCCAGAACTACGACTTTATGTGCTTTCAGAGGCACGGGGGTAAAAATACCGCCAACTTGGTTACTCCGGGTTGCTACTGAGAACTTTTTGGCCGAAAAACCCAAACGAAGGTCCGACTCGGGATTCAAAGCAACTACTTTTACAAACGGTATAGTGCCAGCCTCCGTAGACCAACGGGTCTACCGAGGCTGGCACTTATAATGTTGTAGCAGTTGTTATATAAACTTCGAAAAAGAGAAAGAGGGTTCGAATCCGCCATTCGACTACTGTCGTGAACCTCTTCTAACACAAGCATTTTAAGCTTACAAGAAGTGGTTAAAGGGAATATTAGTAATGTTTAATCGCATTACTAGTATTTTTTAAAAAAAATCTTTACTACGTTGTTAACGAGAGACTTGTGGATCATAAATCCGACACCTCCTTGGGACAGATGGTCGCCCTCCCGGTAATAGAGCAAGTTGCCGGATTCGAGGATTACCGTTTCCTCCCCCTCTCTTCGGACTTCGGATAATCCTATAATATAACTTAGCGTAACTTGTCTATCTCTTCTTCCAGCTCCACAATCTTCTCGTCAGTCCTCAGGGTGCGTGCGTTGTATGTTGCCAGGTCGAGTTGTCGTAGGTGGCAACCAAACCTCCACCGGAGATTCTTAGCATCCCCTGCACCGCCGTTACCATAGTCGCCACCGTAGCCAGGAATAGCGGGGCCGCCGGGGACTGGGGGCCGTCTCTTAGTAACTTAATCCATTTGGGGGGTATTTGCCATAGTTGTCACTCTTGGCGTGCAGGTTGGCAACGTCAGCTTTTTATTGTATTTTTGCTGATATCAAGAAAATGCTACAGCCTATCACCTGCCTGTTTCCCTTTGTCGCCATTTACAACACCCACGGGAAGATATGAGTTAGTGGATATTCTTAACCGCCACTACACGGCACGAATTAATCTACTATAATTATACGATAACGATAATTATCCGATTACGTGATAATAACAATCTACCTAACCCTAAAAAACTCCCGCTTGCTCAACCCACGGGCGCGGCTTTCAAATCGACCCGCTAACAAACAAAACAAGCAAGCAACAAAGGAAAATAATTTTATTATTACGAAGTACGGCCGGGCGAGATTGTAGACACAAAATTAAACCAATATAACCAACGCTCCCTGCCACCAAAAATGTTACGGCCTACAGATGCCCCTGCAAAGGTCGAAACTTCTGGGGCCCATGAGCAGAAGATTCCAAGAGCTGCCGCAGGTCGGGCCCAATTTGCCGAATGGAAGAATGTCCTATAATACTAAGTTATATGGGAGAATGCTAGGAAAATATAGTACGTACCTGTTTCCGACTCTTAGATGGCCCAAGGCTCGGTCAGGCCGTAAGTGGGTGTGAGGTGCATGGCAAGTAGTGTCTAGTCATGTGTATGTGTCTGAGACCTGGACTTGCTTAGGAGACCAGCAGCGGCCGAGTTCCAGGCTGCCCCACAATGCTGCATCGCTCCAGCAGTCTCCACCGCTGGACCATTTCTTTCTTCATTGTCACTATTTCAGTCTATTAGCTTCATTGTACATTTAACTAACTTAAACTCGCCTAATTCCACATTCATCGAACACGTGATACCCGACATAGTACGAACAGTAGTTCAAAATTCGGCATTCAATGTCCCGGATTCACTTATCACAAAATTATAAATAGGGAACTAACGCGATCTCTTAATGAGTCATACGGTTTAGCGTGACACCAAAACACCACGCCGCGAAAAGAATTCAAAATACGCCTCGTTGACGCGTAAAACGAACAAACTAGACAACACAAAAAAAAGGGCACTTAACGCGACGGCACAATTATAATGATTTCCTGACAATCAACCGGGAGACGCTCTCGAACAAGGAATTCGCGGTTCGAATCCTAGACCGTATATCTAATCGGCGCGCGCGTGCACAATTCCGCATCATCCGAACAAGTTAAATATTGCAAAATTCGTACATCCACGGAGCGAAGTAACACGCACTAAATCTAACCATCCCCGTATGCGAGTTCCCCGCGTCGCGGCCAGCGAGCTACTCATATCCTTCGCCCACGCGTCGGGCCACACAAGCCGCACACCGCCGCCCCACCTGGCGGCGTTTATCTCACCTACATACCATCGGGTGACGCGCCAGCTCGAACGCAATTGGATGGCGTTCAAAATGACCAAATTTGGGCATAAACAATTATATATTAAATTTTGTACTTTTAGGAACATCCGTAGGTTGGTTTATTCGTTTCTAACATAATTAATATTTTTTTTATAGGATATGGTAACAAACGAGCACACAGTCTACCTGGTGGTAAGTGGATGCTGTGGTCTATAGAAATCTACATAAATTCTCGATAAAGTATCAAAATGCAGATGCAATATCACTTCTGAGTACTAAAATAGAATGCCTCGTTTCCAGTATAATGTGTCTCCAATTCTCTACACTCACGTTATGAAGCACAACAGATAGATTAAGGGCAAAAGGTACTAGCGGACTTCACACGTCTTCACTTAGCCCCTGAGCTACCACGGTCTACCCTGAAAAGCCCACCACTAGTAACGAGGCAATCCAATTTAGTCTTCAGAGGTAACGCATCTGAATATTGATTCTTAATCGAGATGTAGGTGTCTATGTGTCAATGTATCTCAGCATTTAGATGTTTTGCTTCACCATGCAATTGGCAAATAAGTTGTTATAATTACTTTTTTTTATAGGATAGGGTGACAAACAAGCACACAGTCCACCAGTTGGTAAGTGGTTGCTGTGACCCATTGACATCTACATTTATCCTCAATAAAGAATCAAAATGCAGATCCGTCGTTACCCGTGAGGACTAAAATGGAATGCCTCTTTTCCAGTAAAATGGGTCTCCGGTTTTCTACACTCACCATATGAAACACAGCATTGTCAAGCTGCCATTTTACGCTGGTATTCTGTGAGAGCGTCTTCCTTCTCCGGTCGAGCCGACCTATTCGTGCTACAACTAAACTAGTAATATAGCTGCAGTATGACTCTACCACGTGTAAATTAATTGATATATCTATTTTAACAAATTAATTGGTATATCTTCTATTATATATAACCTGCGTTACTACTAAGTTTAGGTAGCGCTGGAGCTAATTACTACGTAATAAGCTCCAGCGCTACCTAAACTTTTTATTTATTTATGTATATAACATTAAAAATATACAATATTAACTACTATAATAAAAATAAAACAAAAATGAACTTAAATTACCATACAGTACTACTCCCCGTGGTCAATCATGCCAACAAAGCTGGCAGCGTGTCAGGCCTCTTATCACCAGCAGCGATGACCAGTCACAGATACAGTTCCTTTTGGAACTTCAACGTACGTAGACACCCATGGACTGATAGTGTCTACAGCAAATGGCACAAATATGTAGTCCTCTCTCAGAGACTCATATTCGCAATACTTGACTTCAATAAAATACATTTATCTAGCGCCTTATGTGAATAAATCATCCTATTTCTTCCGGTTAGTGTTTCAAGATTGACTGTCGGATATGCTAGAACTATGACCTCTTGGCTGCCGAAAGATGTCATGACATGACATGACATGATGATGATTAACAATCTTGTTTAGTTAAAAAACCAAACCCAGTAAAGGAGAGTAGCGTCTAAGGTGCAACTTCTGGGTCTGGAATCACCATCTCATTTGCCAATCGCGGTGATTAAAGTATATCATCGTCTACAAAGGGAGAGGCGCATGACCAGTTGTGGCCTGAGGTATATATAATAAGTATAACATATATGATCTAATTTATTACAAATCTGCGGCATCTTAAGATATCCAATAATTTAATTTTATCCCGTAGATGTCAGAAAGGCAGGCAGTTAATAGAATCACGCGCTACTTTGCGGTAATCCATTAAAATATTTAGTTATTTTATTTCTTTATTTAATTTTTTATGCACAATAGAAAACTCGTACATATGGCGGACTTAATGCTTTAAGGCATTCTCTCCCAGTCAACCATTAGGCTAAGCAGAGATAAACATATGGGAGGTAGAGCAGGTAAATATACGTGGTAAAGCCATGCTGTAGCTATATTCATAGTATAGTTTTAGCACGAATGGGTCGGCTCAACTGAGGAAGGACCACGCTTCTACAGAATACCAGCGTAAAATAGCAGCTTAATGCTACTGATGTGTTTCGTGTGATGAGTGTACAGAACCGGCTGTCCTCAAGGCTTGACAACATATCTGCATTTTGATTCTTAAACGAGGACAGATGTATATGGACCACAGCAACCATTTTTTTACCATCACTTGGACTGTGTGCTTGTTTGTCACCCTATTTCTATAAAAAGAAGTAAACTAATTATGAGGAAAAAGGTAACGAAGTTCGAATAAACCAGAATTCATATATATATAAAAAGGTATTCCATACATATATGTATCTCATCATACATAAGGAAAATAATAATAACAATAATTTATAATTAGCTTAAAACCATTAGCAATTTTTCCGTATCATCGTATGACAAACTTTGTAACCATGTCCGAATTACATTTTTACAATCTGCCATTTTTAATGGATATATGTACAAAATTGCATTGACTTGATTATACAGAAAAGGGCCAAGGAATGTAAAAATTTATGCATGAAAGAATGACTTATTCTAATGTTAGTTTTCATGACTTTATCTTTGCGTCTTTTATCAGTGGCCTCTCTTTTGTAGGCCAATTAAATTGCTGTTTTAGTAACGTACTCATAACGAATAGCTGGCGCACTGGGAGGACTTTATAAGATTTATTAAAGAGATGGGACGGGAATAGGATAGGATATAGTTTTAGCTGCTCCTCCCCATGAGGTTATAAAATAGGTGAGAATTGATTGGCATATTACGAAATATACTTGCTTTACTACCTTAATATAAACAAAAGAGCGAATCTTTTTAAAAACAAACATTAATTTACGGACTCTATTGCAGAGGTGGTCTATGTGATTTTTAAAAGTAAGAGTAGAATCTACAATTATTCCAAGGTATTTAATAGTTTTTGTATTAAAAATAACTGGGCAGTTACAATTAGACTCTGCGAGTGAGCAACATTTATGTGTGTTATATGCTGTGTTGAGCTGCGCATAGAAAATTGAATATATTTGGTTTTGTCCGTATTCAGTGTTAATATTAAATTTTTGACTATATAATCATTCTTTAGGAAAAAGCGTTAATTTACACTTGCGATGGTTTAATGAAATATTCACGAAATTTGTTTTTAAAAAGAAACTTGTTGAAAGCTTTTTAATGTCAAGAGGTATTTTGTTTCAGTCTTAGCCGTAATAGCAAAAGAGACATATAACCAGTACGGTGTAAAAACGTTAAAAACTTTAGATTATCCGAAGAACGAAGAAAACAATAATTATGATTATCTTCTAGAACGAAGAAAACAATAATTATGATTATCTTCTAGGTACTGAAATCTAAATTTCAAGTACTTCGGCGCACAAGGATCGTTCAAAATAGTGAAAAGAGTGCTGCCGAGTTAAGCTGAGTACGAAAAGATGATACATGGTAATATTTACGAAGACTATGTATCTGGTGCATTTATTGAGGAGACAATCCAATGTGTTAAAATGCTGTTGAGATAAGTCTACATAGTCTTTTATCGGCAGAATAAGAGATTAAACAAGAAAAACTTTTGTAGTGGTAGAAAGAAAATTTTTCAAGCGATAAAGAGATCGCAATGTTGCAGTAACTTTGCGGCTTACCTCCTGGATCTGCTTGTTCCATGAAAGGCAGCTATCAACGAGCACACCGAGGTTTTAACATGTAGAGTATGGTATAGCATTGTTGTTATACGAAATTAATGTCCAAGTGGAGAAATCTAATTTGCATAATTATCTAGAGATATCTAAAATGTTCGCTTGATTTTTAGAAGGATTCACGTTAATTCCAAGCACAGTAGACCATTCAAAAATATAATATTAATCTTTCTTTAGTAACGCTATTGAATTATTAATATTGGATGGTTCCGCTTGTGCATATAGATGTAGTTCATCGGCATATAGATAATAAGAGCACTTGAGGTTTAATGTGATAAGATTGATAAAAATGATGAAGCTGAATGACGGAGTGAGAAATTATTTAATAAGAGAAGAGTGTGGTTTGCAAGATGATGTTGTGACCAGGATTAAGAAAGGAATGCTTCGGTAGTTTGGCCATGTAGAAAGAATGAATGAGGAAAGAGTGACAAAGCAAATCTATGTTGCAGAGGTGAACGGCATAGTCGGAAAGGGTCGCCCTAGGCGAAAGTTTATCGACCAAATTGGCGATATATTAAAAATGGGCCATATCAAGAGTACCTTTAACCGACGAGCGTGTATACGTAGGTATATGGATGTGGAGGAAGCGAGAGAGGTGTGTCAGGATCGTGCCAAATGGAAGTCCATTATCTCTGCCTACCCCTCTGGGTGACAGGCGTGAGTGTTTATGTTATGTTATGTTATGTTATTGATAAAAGTTAAAAACGGAAGAGGTGAGAGAATACCGCCTTGAGGGACAACGATTAATACATCACTCCAATTGGAGACATTATGGCCAGAACGCTCGGCCTGTTGGCGCTCTCAAAGATATGATAAGAACAAACCCTGGGATAAAGATGAGATATTCAAGTGAGAGAGTAGAGCTAGTACAATAGACTGGTGGACAGAATAAAAAGCGTTAAAAATCTATTAAAATAAGAACTGTTAATTTGGAATTTTCCATACTTTCTTGAATATCTTTAGTGACCTTGAGAAGGGCCGTTGTAATGGGAAATCCCAGCCCAGGGGAAATCCAAGACTTATATGACGATAGAATCATAAATATTCATGTTGGTCTTAGCATATTGAATTTATTTCTAATGTTAAATATCAGGGAGAGCATCTTAATAAAAAAGTTAGTGGGATTCACCAACAAAACTAATATTTCCGACTTCTACGGGAACAAAAAGCAAGCAAAATAGCAAAGTTTTATTTATTATATTTTGAAATTATGCGGTTTTTCCGACCCCCACGAGGACAAGATCAAAATAGCAAGATCTAGTTAGAAAATTATATCTGTTCACGCCCTGAGTTGCCCCGACAAAAGCCGATTGGGCTAGGGCCCATAGTAGCCACCTCAACGGGCAACAGAGGACGGGGCCCAAAGGCCTATGGATAAATGTTATAAATAAGTTACAAAAACGGCTGACAAATAAGCAACCACTTACCAATCTCCGGAGGTAGGGTTGACCACAGATTACCTGTCAGGTGATAAGTGATGTGCATGTAAAGTGGTGTGCGAAAGTGTGTACAATGTAACCTGACTTGACCGTTAAAGTCTGATCGCAGATCCACAAGCGCTGCTTCTCTCCAAAGGTGAGATCTCTCAAGGGGGGCGATCACCAATTGAAACTTCTGCTTTTATTTCACTATTTTAGTCTATCAACTTTACTGTACATTTAATTAAGTTCAAACTCAAGGATCCCCGTTAATCGTAATCAAACACGTGACACACGGCCCAACTAATGAACGGTCGATCAAAGTTCAACTTCAATTATTTCTAGAAACGTCAGTCACAAAGGTCGAAAAACGGTCACAAAGTTCCGCGTTCCACACAACAAACTAAATTCTTTCGTACGATATTAACAGGCCACACAAGCAAATTAAATATAGCAAATGCGGTTCAAAATGCAATCACTATACAAATTGACGTTAATTACTTACAAACAAAGGTAAGTTAATCACTCCACTTAGGCCTCGTTATCGCGTAAACGCACTAAATAATAACTCAAAATAGAAGCGATCTTAAAGCGACCTCACGAGTCTAGCGAAAAAACTGCAATTGTAAATTCCACACGCATCAACTACCGGACGTTGATCGTAATCAATATTAACTTCCCAAACAATAAACCGACCCGGCGTCCGCGCAGACAATCTCTTTTTCTAGACTCAACAAAACTCCTCGTCGTTGCATAAACTTGCTAACAAAAAACGACACTATATAGAGGTTATACGGTTTGCGACCACGCTGTTCTAGTAACTGCACTGCATTGTTTCGACTTCCGACGCGCCACACCTAAAACCAACTCCCGCCTCGCGCGAACGTCCGAATGCACCGCCCCGAACGCCCTCTAGCGTCAATTCTTTAAATTAGCGTTTGGCGCGAACATATCAAAATAGATTAAGTAAGCAAACCAACGATAACGCTGGTTATTCACGTTATCATACTGGTCAAATTTATTGTAGAATACGTTTCTTTGCTTCTATTGGATTATCCACAAACAAATAAATATCCAAAGACCTATATGTACACTACTAGACGGGCTCTGTGTCCTTAATTTATTGCGCACTAAGTTATGGTATTTTCTCCGTGACGTTCTTTATTTTGCAAACCACGAACATTGTTTTCGACAATAACTGATTTAGTTTAATATGACTAAGAAATGCTATACGTTAACGTGCGCTCTTTGTCAACGGATTTGTGGTTTGTTTCAGTAAAGTATGTATGTTAGCTATACTATAGCTAATAGCTCAAGGGCTAATTGCTCGCTGTAAATTTCACAGTACGCAAGTTACCTGGGTTCAATCTCCGTCGGCAATAAATTAGTTGTTAATTGAAATTTTAAGTGCTAATTTACCACATGCTCAGCGGTGAAGGAAAAAATCATGAAGAAACCTGCATGTCTGAGGAAATAAAATATTTCGAAAGCATGTGAAGTTCGCCAACACGCATTGGGGCAAGGTGGCAGACATTCTTTGCCCTAAAAACCCTCTCAGACATGAGAGGAAATCTGTGCCCAGCTGTAGGACGTATATAGGCTATAACTTTGAGGACGTATCTTAATTTCGTATTTTCTAAAAAAACAGTAACTATCGTAAGTGAAAGTACGAGGCACATCTACCGTGCTAGCTGCCCGCCAAGCCGGCGCGGCGCCCACGCAGGCGCTACTTTGCGGTCTAAAACTGTGACATAGTGTTTGTTCTACATATATGTCTTTGATCAAGATAAACTAGAAAACCTATTGAGTGAATTTGATGACGGAATCACCAAACCATATTGATTAAACGAGTGAATAGTTTGAGTTTTAAAACTTATTTCAATTTGTTTCTTTTCACTTTCTATCGCCATTTCCGACATTTTTGAGTCCAAACAAGTCGATTTCCGTGATCACTACGTTGTTGGTACACAAATTGGTTTGCTAAAACAGGATCAATTTTATGTAACCATATTCTGACATATTTTTCGTATATCAACTGCTGGTGGTCTGAATGTAGCCGTTGTTTTGGACTGTGTTTTTCCAAAATTGATCGCATCGGGGTAGGTATCACAATTTTTGCTAGTTACACTAGGAATTCTCTTATATTTAGTTTTATCATGGCACGGTAGCTTAGGTTCAGGTGTCTTAAAAGATTAACCGACATTTGATAAAAGACCTTTAAAAAGTGAGACAAATCTCTCCACCCTAAGCTACCTCGTCTCATTAATATTAATGCTATTCCTGTTCATGTACAATGAATGTATCTATTGTATTATATAATCTAAGTAAATACTATTAAACGTAATATGCGGATGTTTTCGTATGCCCCAGTCATATAAACGTGACCTTTTTCATTCTCTTATTTCAACAGAGGCATGGCCGTACGTGCTCGTTACGTGTAACAGAAAATTGTGTACTTCATATTATTTAAGGTTAATTCAAACATTGTACTAAGAAACTAAATGCTCTAATTACCATTCTCAGGAAAATTTAAATGCCGTTGAAAAACCAACACGTAATAGAACGGAACACACTTAAGAAAAACTTTTCATGGCTACGTGGCGCGGTCGCTAGTTTGAGTTGTGGTGGTAAGGACCGCGGGTTCCAATACCGCACGGAACAAGTATTTCTATGGCCTACAAATAACTTTTTCGGGTCTGGATGTTTGTCTTGTGCAATTTATGTTCGTAAACTGCCTCCACGATACAAGAGAAAATCCTAGTGTAACGTTTACAAACATTTGGGAAATTTAATTCTTGGGCGATGTATGACTAAAATATTGCCATAATTTTGCGACTGTGGATCTCTGCTCTTTGTTTATTTTATTTTTAAATTCACAAACATAGTGAAATCACATCCGTGTGATCTTGCACACACTGATGTGATTTCACAATGTTTGTGAAGCTGACTTCATCCATTTTCGTCATAACTTCCGTACGTTAAAAGTAAATAATTTTAAAATGCATTTCAGGTTAAGCAGAATGCTTTTTGAATATGTATTTACGTAAACATAAAGTTATAAATCTTTTATACGTGGCAGATCCATGCTACAGCTGTATTACACGAATGGGTCGGCTTAATCAGAGAAAGTCCACGCTCTCACAGAATACCTGCGTAAAATAGCAGTGTTTCGTACGGGCGAGGTAAAATCCCATAAAATATATCAAACTTTATTAAACAAAGATGATTTAAAAGGGTTATTGTTATATTAATTGTAGTTAAATGATATTAACCTCTAGAAATGAGGTGATTGCTACCAAGATATTTAAATTTTTTTGTGTACTAATTGAGTAACATAATTTTACAATAATAGTACATTGTTCTTTTTTCAAAAAAATATTTCCCATTGGGTTCCTCGCTGGTTCTTCACAGGACAAAGATAAGTCCCCAGCCAGTGGTAAATAATACTTATGAATGTCTATTAGTAATATAATTTATAATAAAAAAAAATCTGTTTCTATTTCTAGAGACCCGGAGACCCTTTTTGCTGGAAACAAGGCCTTCAATCTTAGACGTCTGGAGAGACAATGCATCTGTATTTTGATTCTTTACCTAGGTTAGATGTAGAAGTCTATTGGACATAGTATCCCGCTACCATTAGGTAGATTGCGAGGTAGTTTGTCCTAAAATAAATGTCCTAGGAAGAAAATATTACGAGAACATGTGAAATCTTCAAACATGCTCTGGAGTACCAAGGCGGACTTATTGTAATATAATCCTCTTAGAATTGCAAGAAGTGCTATGTCCAGTAACAGAACGTTCAATGGCTGTAACTTTAACCATTTAAATTTTGTCGTATGTTGGTGACATATGATACTCCAACACCCCGTTTCAACCAGTGGATGTCCTAAGAGGTTATAATGGGAAATGTCTGAAAAAATATTGATGGTCCGATTGATCCCGTCTATATCAGATGTATAATAATATCCAGTCGAAGTCGAATAAAAGTGATTAACCATTATAATAGAAGAAAATAGAACAATGTTTATTTAATATAGATTACAAGTTTCATATTGAAAGTCAATTTTAACATTTACCACTTGTTTGGAAAAAAAAACTTTATCCTGGGAAAAACCAGCACAAAACCCAGTAGGAAAGTCAAAGTAAAATTTTATACAATAAAACATAAGTTGTAAAAACTATTTGCAAAACTTATTTCAGATGGAGCTTGGAAGCGACCAATTTAGTCCCAGCGCAGCGTGAAAATTAAAAAAGCTTTTAGAAAAATATACTTCGCAAATATCCGCGTTATAAAATAAAATGATGTGTCTAACCTAGTATGAAGAGCACCTCCCGCCCTCCCTCTATTGCGTGCACTATCCCCGTCACCACTAATTAAGTCATGTCTAAATTAAGGCAAATCTTAAAAACTTAGTTTTTAAACAAATTTGAAAAATAGAACACACTATAAACATCTTTTTATTTCTATTTTTATATGCAAAACCTGGTTTCAATTACGTGTTGGTGAAGGTGGGAAACAGCCTCTACTTCCCTGGCGTAAATTAGATCACTCCGTGCATCACTCGCGAAGAAACTCTTACATCACAAAGAAATTCATAAATGTGAGTGGGAGAGAAATCAGCATAATAAGAGGTATTATTTAGAAATAAGATAAATTTGTACATGCCAAAATAAACAACAGAACATAAAAAAGAGGAGACTGCAGTATTCCGGTCATCATTGTCCGCAGATATGTGTTAGATATTCTTGCTCTGAGTATACTTGTTCTTTTAAAACTTGCGACATTTAATCAGAACATTTTTAAACAGAAAAAGATTTGAAACAAACAAAACCTGCTCGTTTTACGTACATAAATTGGATTTGTACAATCTAGGCACAGAAAGAAATGTTTTTTTCCCATACAAATACATCCTTCATGCGGAAATTCTTCAAATAAAATAATTTCAAGCGTGAATGCAGCTAAGCTACATGAAATTTTTTTTTCTATTCAAATAATTTTTGTTGTAAGTAACGTACATACAGATAAAATAATAACTCTGACACAGTTTCTCACATGGTAGAACAACGGTGCAGCTAAATTATGGTTGTAGCACGAATGGGTTGGCTCTACCAGGGTAGGACTCTCACAGAGTACTGGCGTTAATAGCAGCTTCATGCATCTGTGATTAGTACAGTAAGTGAAAGAACTGGAGACTCTTTTCATTGGAAATGAGGTATTCCATCTTAGTACTCAGGTGTGAAAACGCATTTGCATTTTGATTCTTAATCGAGAATTAATGCAGATGTCTATGGGCCACAATATTCACTTACGGTCCCGTGGACTGTGTACCCGTTTGTCACTATAAAAAAAACATCTGTCATCGCATGATTTCAGGGTTCCTTCTATATTATAGGCATACGTATGGTACCGCCTGACAGAGCCTTGTTGGTTTTGTGGAGTCGCAAGCGCGACTGTTGATCATTTGGTTCCGGGTTTCAATACTGGGATGGACCGAAAAAATCAGCTATTAGTTTTTTTTTTGTCAAGAAATACTTATTAGCAGCCCGCAGTCACGAAGTTGGCGGTGTTTCGGCGGTGCCTCGGAAAGCAAAACTTGGTCTTGCACCTAATCCTTTTCCTGTTGTGATGGATTGAATTCCCATCGGACTATGACCCATAACAATAAAAGAGATTAATCAGGGTGGGGCGAACTCTGCTGCAGTACCAAATCAACTTGTCTTAGCTTTTTTTTATAGGATAAGGGCACAACGAGCACACAGTCCACCTGATGGTAAGTGGTTGCTGCGGCCCATAGACATCTACATCAATCCTCTATTACAAATCAAAATGCAGATGCGTTGTCTATTCTGTGAGGTCGTGGTCTTAGCTTAATATATTTATATACATAAGTATTAAGCTGAGTCAGCATGTTTCACCATCATCGACTATGTCGTCAGATGGGAGTCTGACTGGAGTAGTCAAGCACTGCCTTATAATATTAATAAACTGGTGAAAAACTAAGAAATTTAATTTAAAATTATATCAATACACTCATAAAACATAACAAAAATATTTGTACTCGTTAAATGTATTTCTCGCTGTGTGGTATGTTAAAAGTTTGATATTTAATTTAGACTTCGCACGATTCCCAACTGTATACAATATTTGGCAATCAAGGAACAACTGACTCATTAAATCTAATAAAGCGACCCGACAACGTGTGTAATAATATTGGAGTCGGTTCGCTTTAAGCCCGAAATGTGAGGTGGATTGTTTTTTGATACCCAGCGGACTGTGCTACGGTATGTGAGGAAATGGCGTTAACGAGTTCTAATGAGTTAAATTTTAATAGGTTTATTTTTAAGTTCTACGGTGTATTTAATTTTCTTTCCGGTGAAGAACCGTGTACAATGCTATAACTGTATGTACGTATTCAGTACGTTCCTGAAGTGTTTTATTATAATGTTGATATATTATGACGATTGTGTGATTTCTTCTTCCTCTTCTTCTTTATTGCGGTTTTATTAGATGCTATTGCATTCCAATTTTTTAATATTATAATACTACTATCTAATCTGGTGTGTTGTTTGATTTGATGAACCACAGTAAAGTCACAACTTTATATAAATCTGGTTAAACATAAGTAATTTGTATCCCAAAAACTGTGGTGTTTTATTACCTTTCCAAGGCTTTCAATTGTATTCACCGTGAGACATTTTGAAACAGAAACAGAAATATAAACTTTTTTACTAAATATAGATAATAAATAATACTTATTGAAAGTCATTATTTTGTTTAATTACCACTGGTTCGAAAAAAACCTATGTCCTGGGAAGAACTAGCAAGAAATACAGCGGGACCTTTTTTTTAAAATAACAGCTAAAAATCATGTATGTTACACAATTAACCACACAAAACAAATTCCCCTCTTTGTAAATAGTTTATACTAATGACTTATCTTACCGAGCAGGGATAACCATGATGTATATAGTTTTATTTGCAGACAATACTTTGTTGACTTTAAGACTTAAGCAACAATAAATTTGTTTATTTATTTATAATATATATATATATATATATATATATATATATATATATATATATATATATATATATATATTACATTATACTTATTGCATTTCCCTTTAATAAAAGGATATAAGTCAACCACAGCTAAATGGTGAAATTGAAGCAGATGCCATAAAAACATTGACATATAATATAAATATAAATATAAATACACACATAACCTATTTATAAACACATTTATAAATATATCTTACAATAAATAACCTACATAATATAATCTATACCTGTTAGTAGCGTAAGTATACTTATGAATTTCTTGCTTATACTTTTTATAACCTTTAACAATTTGTCATATAGACCGTTATCGTGGTTCTTTTGTTTAATTTTTGTTATGTTGTATTAATTACATTTTTAAAAGATATATAACAAAAAGATCGCCTGCAGTTTCTTTCGATGTTTATTACGCCATTTGTTAAAACCCAGAGATACTTACCCTCAATTAAGAATCAAAATGCCAAGGATGGTGTTGGAATTCCTGGTTAAGTATCTCCGGTTCTTGCCACTCACCTTACGAAACATACCAACATTTTACCCCGTTCAGAATGAATTTTTTTTTATTGTAGGCTTATTTGTGATCCATGAGGTCTTAAGTTTCTGGGAAAATTAATTAAAAACATTCCCTACCTTGCGTATCTAGCTCGCTTGATCACCTCCGATGATCAAGCGAGCTCGCACAGATGCTTACGATTTGCTACAGCGGGCTGGGGCTGCTCTCCCTTCGCCCCTACTGCCTTACAAAACACTAATATGCAAGGCAGACAAGAATACATGGAGTTGGGGCGTTCTGATTCGGTTTTAATACAGAGTCGACCTATCATTTATGGTTAAAAATAATAATGTTGATTCATATTCTCTATTTATTTGTTACATAACAAGTATTTAAAAATGAGTGTTAAGTTGTCTCCGTGAAATGGAGTTAAGATAAAACCAAATTCAAGTCTAACATTTTTGTTTTGATATAGGACATTTTAAAATAATTTTGTATAAACAAATAAGCATTTAATCACAAATTAATGTGAAATTGCTCTCATTTAACTTTATGACAAGATATTTGACGGTTCCGTGGCGTTGTGGCTGGGGGCCGCACGGAACAAGTATTTGTATGGCCTACAAATTGTTTTCTATTGTTCCAGGTCTGGATGTTTGTACTTGTGCATATTGTGTATGTAAACTGCCTCCACGATACATGAGAAAATTCTAGTGTGGGGGTAACGTTTCTATATAAAAAAAGATAAAGATAAGCTTTTTAGATCATTAAAAATCCTTGTTAATTTAACAACGTTTTAGCTAATAAAGATAAGCGCACATTTGTGCTCAGAAATAATATTTTTATCTTATATGTACATAATTAATATTAATTTTATTATACTTACATACAATAATATAAAGAAGTAAAATAAAGTAACTACTGCATACCATGCGGTAGAGAAGTGCTTAGTTACTGTTAGTTTTTATCCAGTGGGTGTCGTAAAAGACGTCAATGAGACGTGCAAGAACAATATTTTCAACAAATTGCAGTGCCGGCGACGGAAAGTAGCGTCATCGACCAGGGGAAACTCCTAAGAAACAAGTATTTGTGCGACCTGCAAATTATTGTTCTGGGTCTGCGACTTGAACTCTGTGCAATTTAAAGCACAATCACCACTTAAGATGAACTTTCCTTAAATAAAAAAAAAATGTTACGTCCTAAGAGGCAACAGCCAGAAACTGAACCATGAGATGGGCAGCCGCATCTTCTTAATAACAACTGAATATAAATAAAAAGAAACTGTGGTGGTGGTAAAAAACCAACTCGCTTGCCAAGAGTGGCACCAAAGGTATGAGGTAATCTATGGGGGAGGCCCATCTTCAGCAGTGGACTATTGATAAACTGTAATGGTAATGTTATGCATGGTTGCTAGTGTAGGGTATTTTTTCAATTAAAGAATGTTCTAATTATTAAAATGTGTGCTCCATTTTGCTTCATAATAAATTCAAACATAACATATTAATATTATTATATAAGATTAATCCATTGAAAGCGTTCATCCCTTATATTAATGTGATATGTGTCAGAATTCCAAATATGTGTTAGTTCATTTTGATTGACGTGTGGTTTCTTTACATTAAAACATACTTCGATTAATTTATTAATTAATTTATTTATACACTTAATTATACTAAAGGTACAAACGGCGATCTTAATACCATATGGCATTTTCTACCAGCCAACCGGAAAGTTATTTTATTAATTTACTATGATAAATATGACAAAACAATATGAGGAGTTCTCTGCCAGTCAACCCGTAGTAAGAAAATAAAATTGATATTTGAAAACAGTTACACAAAATATGATGGAGATATATTTAGTATACTTATTCAATTTACAGGTAAATAAAATACACTAATATTACTTTTATACATATAACAAAGATAAAACTTCGATATAACTTTTATACCTACACATAAATCAGCAATCAATAGACAGAAATCTTTCTCATATTCAATTATCGTAAAAAATGTATATATATAAATCTAAGAGACTTGCTAACATTAAATTTATTCAAAATAGCAATAATAAATTTTAAGCAACCTGGTCAATAATAAAAAATTAAATAGTTATAACACAAAGTGAAGCTTCCATTGACTGTCTAAAAATTGACGACTCCGACATAGCAAACCCGGAATTAATATCCCAAATATTTAATAACTACTTTACAAACATTGGAAACAGTAATATTAATAATGTAAACAATGGTGAAAACTCTAATATTAAGAAAAAAATAAACATAAACAAAATATTTCTTAAACCCATATCAATAAATGAAGTGAAAATAGAGGTAGTAGCCCTAAATAAAACCAAATCTGTGGGTTACGGTGGCATAAATACACAAATATTGAAATCATGCATTGATTAAATAACTGACATATTGACTCATCAATCTTTCCAGAAACATTAAAGATCTCCATTGAAAAGCCTATACTCAAACGTGGCAGTAAAAACGTCGGTAGCAATTATCGCCCAATCACCCTAGTACCTATACTTTCAAAAGTATTCAAAAAGTGTATATTTAAAAGGCTCCTAGAATTTTGCAAAAAGTTTAACATTATAAATAAAAATCAATATGGCTCTCAAAACATAAATCGACTAACTTAGCTATTTATCACCTTATCAATACATTGTTGACCAATATTAATGATAATTATTTGAGTACAGGACTTTTATATGACTTAACTAAGGCATTTGACTTCGTATCACACGATCTATTATTAAATAAATAGAAAACAATAGGAATAAGGAGAATTAGATTGCAATGGATAACTTGGTATTTAACAAATCGTAGTCATAACAAAATTGTCCAATAAAGGAGTAAGAACATTTATTATCCAAGTACCTTTAAAAATATTAATGGGGTTCCACAATGCAGTATCTTAGGGCCCATATTGTTTATATTTTATATTAATGACATAATATTTGATGCGATAAGTGATGAATGTATCACATACGCTGATGACATTTTGGTTATAGTTAGGACAAAAAAATAAGAATTCAATATATAATCACGAATTGGACATATATAACACAATCAATAATATAATTGAATGGCTCTAAGCTCACAATATAATAATTAACTTGATAAAATCAAATTTTATTTAGTTTAATAAGTCAAAACATGACCAATACAATTTCAAGCTATATTATTGTTGTATATATTACAAAAATCAATCAAATAGAAAAAACAAAATTTTTAGGTGCTGTTATAGGCCAGAATCTGAACCGGAAATAACACAAAGATGAAGTTTGTAGTAAAGTAAGCAAATGTTCTTACGCGCTAAACCAAAAAAGTGACTGACATAAAAACGTCCGTTATGACTTACCGAGCTTATGCCGAGTCTATACTCTGTTATGGACTGGTGATGTGGGGAAATAGTTCGGAATAGAATCGGGCATTTTTGCGCAGAAAAAGTGTATTGAGGCAATCAGCGGAGGACGACCTGATGAATCGTGTCAGCCTCTATTTAAAGGTCTTGGAATACTGCCACTACCAAAAATATATATTTTTGAAGTTTGTGTTTTTGTGCAGAGACACAAACAATTATTTGAAAAAGCTTGTGAGGTACAGATTACTCGCTCACGTAGGGACCCACACAAGCTAGTGCTTAGGGATATATCTAAATTACAAAATATATGACAAAAGTTACCTTACCATATGTGTCCGAATATATAACAAACTTCGTGACGAACTTAAAACCCTAAATATTACACTGTTCAAAAATAAATTGTTCAAATGTTTGAATGAAAATAATTTCTATAGCATAAAACAATTCTTGGATTATAAAATAGATTATGTTATGGACAATATTTAAAAAAAAATATTCAATTATTGTTATAGTATTGTTACAATATATATTTAATTAAGCTATGCAGCTTTTACAAGGTATTGAAATTGACGATACTCCAAATTTACATTTAACAAATTGTTATAATATTTTTTATCTTTATTCTATTGTTAACTAAATCAGGCGTCTAATTACGTTTCAAATAGTTAAGAAAATATTTGACATTGGCTATGTAAAATGAGCAAAACATGAGCGCTCGTTTTTTTATATGTGAGCAACATCTATACCATGTTTTACGCAAATAAATTAGCCATTAGAAATTGTTACATAAATTAATTCTAATACACATAAAAAATACCAATTTTTTATAGTAAATGGCCTAAAGGATTTATGAAAATCTAACCGGTAACATTAAAATTAAAAAAAAGAGTTGTTTTGATATTCGTCTTCTGTCTAAATTAAAAAAAAAAACACGTGTAACGAAAAGGGGTATGAAATTCCTAAAAAGCTTTTATTTACGTTGATACTAGCCCCATCTCTTAGGCAACAACAGCACAATACAATTTTTACACATTTTTTCAAGAAATGGTGCCACTACCGGTATATAAATTATTTATTGTTTATTTCAATAAATAAAAAAATCAGTTGTTATTTTATTGTAAATACTATAATGTCTAAAATATTAGGTATAGCCAGGGGTGCAAAAGTCCTCATTAGCTTGCTTTTACGTGGATATTAGCGCCATCTCACGGCCATCAAAAGCACTATTTTCGTCAATATTTTTACACATTTTATTAAAAAGATGATGTCACTGCTAGTATTTAATATTTATACCGAAGTATATTTACATTAGTTGTTAATTTCACAGTATTCCCGTTAGACACGGTAAAACTAATATTACTTTTGTAATCCATAGGTCATGACGCCCGCGGGGAGGTAAATAGCTTATGCATGCCCGTTTCGGCCGACCCCTTGGCAAGTAATGCCCATTTGGCCAGTAATCACAATTCACTATAAAATTAAAAAGTAAACGCTATTTTAGTCTTTGAACAAAATAAATTAAAGAAAAAGCCAAAATGTAACGTTTTCAAACGTTTTTGAATGTAACGTATCTGGTTGTTTTAACCTGTTTTTGGATGTTCAGCCTCTGCAAGCAGACGAAATAGGTACCTTATAATTAAAAACTGTATTACATATATAATGTACTATATAATCTTATAGTACAAGAGTCTAGAATACTTCACTTCTTTTCGTTCCGTTGGTGTTGTAAGTATTTGGCCTTCGGGAATAATGAAATAAACTATATATATATTCCTCCGACAAAATAAAATAAAATTACTCTATCAAATGTTATTTTTCTACTCTAGTATTGTTTTTAAATGAGTTTCTTCTGAACGGTTGTAGAGCCATGCTGCAGCTTTATTACTGATATAGTTGTAGCACGAATGGTTTAGCTAGACCGGGAAAGGACCACGCTCTCACAGAATACCAGCGTAAAATAGTTGCTTAACGCTACTGTGTTTCGTATGGTGAGTGTAGAGGACCGGAGACCCATTTTACTAGAAAAGAGGCATTCCATCTTAGTTCTCACGGTTGACAAGGCATCTGCATTTTGATTTATCATCGAGGATATATGTAGGTATCTATGGACCACAGCAATCACTTACCATCAGGTGAACTGTGAGCTCGTTTGTCACCCTTATCCTATAAAAAAATAATAATAAAAAAAGATGAATGAAGCTCCACAGGTATTTTTTTTTTATAGGATCGGGTGACAAACGAGCACACAGTCCACCTGATGGTAAGTGGTTATTGTGACCCATAGACATCTACATCTATCCTCAATAAAGACTCAAGATGCAGATGTGTTGTCACCCGTGAGGACTAAGATGGAATGCCTCTTTGCCAGTAAAAAGGGTCTCCGGTTCTCAACACTCACCATACGAAACACAGCAGCGATAAGCTGCTATTTTACGCTGGTTTTCTGTGAGAGCGTGGTCCCTCCCCGGACTCATTCGTGCTACAACCATAATATAGCTGCAACATGGCTCTACCACGTAGAAATATCCTCTTGTTGTCAATTTTTGAAGATAATATTACATACAATAGCTTAATATGTTGACTGCCCCGTTGGTGTAGTGGTCTTAAACGTGACTGATGTACCTCAGAAAGCACATAAAGTCCTTCGCCTTATCTTTTTCCCGTCGTGTCGGTTTGACGTCGCATCGGACTATGAGAGTGAATGAATAGCCAGTGTTCATGTGCTTACATGTACACTCGGGCATTATAATCCTGTCCTGCGCAGATGGCTAGTCTTTGTTGAGACTGACCGTCTTGACCGAAATTCGGTCTCCAGGATATAACATTATGTCATATTCGACTTTTTAATCTTGAACACACCAAAAAGTATTATAATCGAGACAAACATTACAGACAAGATTTATTGATACTACCTCATTCAATTATTTAAAAGGGACAAATAAAAATGAGTATAATTTTCCACACGTTTACATTTTAAAGGAAGTTTCCGTAACTTTACTACCTTTCTTTCTTAATTTCTTCTTATTTAAAGAATACAACCAATGCTATCAATATAAGTTACATTCTCATTACAAACTCTAAGTAATCAAAATGCAAAGGGATCCTAAGAAGAGTGGTTCAAGGTATTTGATGAATTGAGGATTCGAATTCATGACATAAAACTTTTTGAATTTCTCTGTTTACACTGATTATTTAATTTTAAT
Organism: Parnassius mnemosyne; assembly: GCA_963668995.1. Lineage (NCBI taxonomy): Eukaryota > Metazoa > Arthropoda > Insecta > Lepidoptera > Papilionidae > Parnassius > Parnassius mnemosyne. Next base: position 3,131,375 of record CAVLGL010000001.1, on the reverse strand, counting down.
TTACATATTAGGGGATGTAGGTGTTCTGTCTACATTTTGTGTCATACCTTGGAGGAGGCCTATGTTCAACAGAATACTTGTGAAATGTTGTAATGATGAATGTAATGTTATATTATGTTAGGAGATTTTAATGGAAGGGTTGAGGTGAAGAAGTCTGGTTATGAAAGGATATTAAGAACGTTTGGCGATGAAAGTATAAATGAGAATGGTGAAGACCTCCTCACCGTATGTGTGGAAAACAATATTTTTGTGACGAACACTTTCTTTCGTCATAAGAGGATTCACATGTATACATGGGAAAGAGGGGATGATAGAAGCATGATAGATTTCATAACAGTGGATGAAATTGAAAGAATGAGGAGCGCAGTGGTAGATACACAAGACAATACAAGTATATGCACAAAAGAAGATGAAGGTGTGAAAGAGAGGTATAAATATAGACTGAGGGAAAATATAAGTGGTTTGAATGAATTATGTATGAATGATTTAGACATGAAGACTGTATGGAATAATGTTAAGAAAGTTTTGGTGGGTGCAACCACCGAAGTATGTGGTGTAGGTAAGAGAACGAATGAAACGAAAAGTAATACGTTGTGATGGGATGATGAGGTACGGATGGAAATTGAAGCAAAGAAAAGAGCATGGCTAGATTTACTAGCAACCAAAGCTGGTAATTCTGGCGGTATGAATGGATGCGATACGAGATGAGAATGGCTGCATGCTGAATGAGGAAATTTTGAATTTAAAGAGATGGTAGGAATACTTTGGAAGCGTGTTTAAGAGTGCAGAGTCGTCTGAATTATATGAAATAGAAATTCCGAAAGAAATTGAGAGAGGTAGGGAGATAAGTGTAGATGAAATAATGAAAGTAATGAAAAGCATGAAAGCAGGTAAGGCGGCTGGATATGATAGAGTATCACTCGAAATGCTAAGGGCTGGAGGGTGTGTGGTTGCAGGCCTGCTGTACACCTTGTTTTATTTATGTTGGGACCTGAAGCGGGTACCGGAAGACTGGTAAGCCGTTATAGTTCCAATATACAAGGAAAACGGGTCACAGCAGGACTGTAAAACTACCGTGGTATCAGCTTACTTAGCATTGCTGGTAAACTATATGCTAAGGTGACAATTTAACAATTTTAGTTAGATCGTCATCATCATCATTACAGCCAAAAATTCTTTGCTATACATAGCACAGACCTACTGAAGCGAATTTTTCATAGAGGAGATATTGACCAAAATGTCACGCTTTGTAGGCCGGCTGGAAACCTAAAAGTTTTATTATTTTGGTTTGTTGTCAGGACAATTGTGTTGCCCATCTCCCATGAGTTATAAGGGATATAAGAGAATTCACTTCTCATTTACAACACTTCGTTAATTGGTTTTTGAACTATTCAAAAGTCGAGAGGTGAAGAGCTTTTCTTGTGCAAATATTTTTAATCAAACATTCTTGATGACTTTGTGGCGCAGTGGCTTAGCATTGAGTTGTGGCGCTGAGTGAGGTGAGTGTACACGATACGAATCAACACGGTACAAGTATTCGAATGGTCTGCAAAATAATTGTTCCAAGTCTGCATGTTTGTGCTTGCACAATTTATGTTTTTAAACTGCTTCCACGACACAAGAGAAAATACTAATCTTTATCTTAAGAGAATTTATTCTGGATTTTCGAACATTATTTTGTTTAAATCTAATTAATATACTTTTTGTCTATATTTTTTTGCTTTCAATAAGTAAAAGAGGAAAATGTAAAAAATGTGTATCTTTGAGACCTTTGTGGAATATCAAGAGAAATTAAGTATTCGTTGCCTTAAACACTTAGCCCTGCCCAAACTAGAAATCTTCGCTTCTTTTGCCTGAAGTGCTCCTCGAAAATTCCATTACTCTCGAGTATGAAACGAAGACCCTTAAAAGTACATTCCGATGACAGATATTGACATATTCATTCAGCATATGATAAAAATGCTTTATTATTTATTTTTATAGTTGTGTAATATCACAATAAATACCAGCGTATGATAGCAGCATAATGTCGCTGTGTTTTGTTTGAGTGCATTTTTACTGCTAATAACGAATTCAATTTTAGTCCTGAGTTGTAGCAGCGCATCAATCGATCGAGGATGGATGTCTATGGGCCACTGAACCCACTTACCTTTCAGTGGACTCTGTGCTCATTTCACCCTAATTCTATAAACCTGACCCAAACGATCGACTAGACAAAAAAAGGCCTAGCACCTAGAGCCTATATCCCATGAGCCACCACGGCTCTTACGGAGCAGTGTTTACCACATACTTATTAAGCAATAGAATCTACCACTATATATATATATATATATATATATATATATATATATATATATATATATATATATATATATATATATTTAGACATTTAAGACTAATTTGAGAATCCGGTCTTAAGGATACCAACTAATTTATTCGACTTTTGTTTTTCTTTCCCTTTCGCTATATAAATGATATTTTATATAAATTTTATTTTACAATATGTCCCGTATTATATTTTTATGATATTATTTTATTAAAATAAGAATTTTGTTTATAAGTAGATACCCATTTATGTATTTATAATTTTTGCTTTATTCTATTTGTTTGCATTTTGTTGTACCTTATATCTTTATTACTTATATATTACTCGTACATTTATGAAGTGATTGTTTACTTCTTCCACAGTTTCTCAAATCATCCAAGGTTGATTGGTAGAGAATGCTATAAGACATTGAGTCATATATCTTATTAGTGTAGTACATATTGAATAAATAAAACAATACAGCCTTCTAGATGTGTTCAGTGGCAACGAACATATTATTCTACAATCTAAGTTTTCTTTTTTTATTAAAAATAAATTGCGTCTTATGGTTGTTAATTCTGCCTGGATATTTGATATCTCATGTCGCGTCCGCACGCTTGGCAAACCTCAACAACACACTCTTACCCCTCACTGTGATTTTCTGATATAACCGTGTGATGTATTTAAAGAGTGATAATATAATAATATAAGCGGGTAGGGAAAGAATTGTCAGTCTGCTTTGAGCGATTAAACTGCCTGCTACGTAATTCGTATTTTATTGTATATTTATTCCTAAACAGTACAATTTGGCGACGATATAGTAATTCACGCGTATTAAAGTTGTTTCGACTTACAGTGATATAAATTAAGTCGATTGGATAAAGATGGCAAATGGCGGAAACGTTAATATTGGCGGCAGTCTTATTTTCGACCACCGCGTACAGGAGTGGAATATATTCAAAAGTCGTTTTCAGCAGTACTGTACTGCGAATAATATCACCGAGGAATCGGATAAGTCTGGTGTGAAACGACGGGCCCTGTTACTAACTGCGCTGGTGGAAGATACGTATCGGGTGGCAAGAGATCTTGCCTTCCCAACTGAATTAGAAAACATAGAGTACAAAGTACTACTAAAAAAGTTAAGTGTACATTTTGTCACAAAAAAATGTTCATTTGCGGAGAGATACAAGTTTTATCGAGCAGAGCAGCGACCTGGCGAGGACTTGGCGGAGTGGGCCGCGCGGGTGCGTAGCCTGTCTCTGTACTGCGGGTTCACTTTTGAGCTGGAGACGGCAATGAGAGACCGTTTTGTCCTGGGTTTGGAAAACGTAAAGGAGAGAGAAAAGTTATTTGCTGAGAGTATCATGGACTTGACCTTTAGCAGGGCCCTGGAGCTGGCACAGAGTGTGCGGTGTGCGAGATTCGCTATGCAGAGCACTAGCGTCACCTCACAACTAGGCGTTCCCGCATCTCCTCAGGATGTGTTCGCGATGCATTCCCGTGGTGTAAACAAGTGCAGTGTTTGTGGTTACTCAAATCATAGCAAAGATCAGTGTCGATTTTCGAGTTATTCATGTAAGAAGTGCCATAAAAAAGGGCATCTTCGTAGAATGTGTAAATCTTTAATTAAACCTAATAACTATATCGCGGCGAATGACGATGACATCGTTCTTTATGATCTATTTACTATTAAGTGTAATAACGGCGAGCCGATGCGCCACATGGTTTTCATAGGTGAGACTGGCTTGGTTTGTGAAATTGATAGTAGTAGTGCAGTGTCGATATTACCATTTAGAGTTTATGAAAACTATTTTAAGAATATTTATAATAAAAGCAAAGTAATACTAAATTGCTATAATGGTAGCAAAATTTCTCCTGTAGGTTTTATAACGGTACCCGTTACGTACGAGTCACGTATTGAACACTTTAGGTTATTTATTATTCAAACAAATAATAAGCAACCAGCACTATTAGGGCGGGACTTTATAAGCGCTTTTAATTTACAGTTATGTACAGCGAATTGCAACAACCTGACCATCAACACAAATTATGACAGTATATTAAGAGAAAAATATGCCAAGCTACGAGGGTGGATTGAAAAGTACTCGGCCTAACCAAGAAAATAAACAAATACTAAATCAGTTATATTTTTATTTTTCTACATAATCACCATCAAGTTCAATATACTTTTGCCACCTCCCCTTCCAAGCATTTAGACCGTTGAAAAAAAATGATTCTTCCTTTGAGTCAAAATATGCGTCTACAGCTGCTTTGACCTCGTCGTTTGTCGAAAATCTTTGACCTCCCAAGTGCTTTTTTAGGTTAGGGAACAGAAAGAAGTCTGATGGTGCCAGATCAGGTGAATACGGTGGATGCGGTAACAGTTCAAAGCCACAGTTGTGAATTTCAACCATTGACTGTACTGACGTGTGAACACGGGCGTTATCTTGATGAAACAGGACTTTTCTTCTGAGCATTCCTCGACGTTTTTCTTTTATTTCCTCTCGTAAACGACGTAGTAAGGTGCAGTAGTAATCAAAGTTTATATTCTGACCCCTTTCAAGATAATCAATCATAATCACACCTTTCGAGTCCCAGAATACTGAAGCCATCACCTTATTTGCCGACAAAATCTACTTAGCCTTTTTAGGGGGTGGTGAACCAGGTCTTCTCCACTGTTTTGATTCTTGTTTTGTTTCCGGTGTACAGTAATGAACCCATGTTTCGTCCATAGTAACAAAACGATTCAAAAAATCATCTGCATCGGCTTCAAATAACTCCAAACAGTCGCGTGAAATAGTCAATCGCGTCCTTTTTTGTTCAACTGAAAGCAGTCGCGGAACCCACCTCGCAGACATCTTGTGGAAACCCAACTCGTTGACAATGATGTTTTGAGTTCGTTCATAAGAGATGCCTATAATCTCGGCTATCTCTCTAATTTTTAATCTGCGGTCTCCCATTATTAAATCAAGTACTTTTTTAATATTTTCGTCAGTAGTTGACGTCGAAGGCCTTCCAGAGCGGGGTTCATCTTTCACACTCTCTCTACCACGCTTAAATTCTGCTATCCATTTTTTGACGGATGAATATGACAGAGCACAATCGCCTAATGTACTGACCATGTCATCATGGATGGCTTTTGATGATAGCCCCTTCTTATGGAGGTACTTAATGACGGCACGCTGCTCGATTTGCTCCATTCGCGGAAATTATGTACGATTACTTTGTTAATAAATTTATAAAATCACAACTAATTATCGCACACGTTTCGAACTTCACACAATGAACTAGTCTGAACTGAACTAAATAATGTGGATAGATTTGATTTTTAGAATTGAATGGATCTGTGTTAGGCCGAGTACTTTTCAATCCACCCTCGTATTTTCAAGTGAATTAGGAACATTTAATAAGTTTAAAATTCACTTAAAATTGAAATCCGACGCCGAGCTAAAATTTTTTAAACCACGTCCTGTACCTTTAGCTTTAAAACCTAAAGTGGAAAAAGAGTTGAATCGTTTACTAGACTTGGGTATCTTAGAAAAAGTGGATCACTCAAGGATGGCCACGCCCATTGTCCCAGTTTTAAGATCAGACGGGGATATTAGAATATGTGGCGACTTTTCAGTAACATTGAATAAAGTTTTATTTATGGATAACTATCCGTTGCCGCGCATTGAGGACTTGTTTGCTAAACTTCACGGGGGAGAACAATTTTCGAAATTGGACCTTTCTAGAGCATACAATCAGTTGGTTTTAGATGACACGAAAGAATTAACCTGTATAAATACTCACAAAGGATTATTTAGGTACACCAGATTAGTGTTTGGTTTGTGTTCTGCGCCGAGCATTTTTCAACAAACTATGGAGAATTTACTTGCTGGTGTAGAGGGTACGGGTATATTTCTTGATGATATTTTGGTTACGGGCCCCACAAACGCAGTACATATGGAACGTCTAGAGCAAGTATTAAGTAGGTTACAGGATGCAGGGTTACGGTTAAAATCAGAGAAATGTGAACTATTTAAAGACTCTGTTGAATATTTAGGTTTTATTATCGATAAAACGGGTCTCCGAAAATCAAAACAGAAAGTAGATGCTATATTAAAATGCTGTAGACCTAAAAATGTAAGCGAGTTAAAGTCAGTTCTAGGCATGATTAATTATTATAGATGTTTTGTGCCGAATACATCTGCATTACTTAGGCCTTTGCATTCCTTACTTAAAAAGGGGGAAAAATGGAACTGGAGTAAGGAGCATGACAAGGCGTTCGAATTGATAAAAAAAGAACTAGCGTCTGACCGAGTGCTGGCTCACTACAACGCGTCGCTGCCGACTATAGTGACGGCAGACGCGGGTCCGAGCGGTCTCGGCGCGGTGCTCGCGCAGCGTCAGCCTGACGGCACGGAACGCGTCGTAGCCTATGCCTCGCGTTCACTCACTCGGGCGGAATGCAATTACGCTCAAATCCAAAAGGAAGCCACTGCTATTATATTTGCAATTAAAAAATTCCACCATTATTTGTATGGCCGAACGGTACCGTTTATCCTAAGGACGGATCATAAGCCCTTACTAACCATTTTCGGAAACAAAAAGGGTATACCTGACATGGCGGCTAATCGGCTTCAACGGTATGCGATCTTTTTATCTGCCTATAATTTCACATTAGAGTATGTTAGAAGTGACAGCAATGTGGCTGATTTCTTATCGCGATCTGTAAATCAATTAAAGAAAGAAATTGATAATGAATGCTCGGATCTTGATAAAGCATTGTATATTAATTTTATAGATAACTCAGTTTTAAAACCAATAACTGTGGAAGATATAAAAAAAGAAACATCCCGTGATAATCTTTTAATAAAAGTGTTAGAGTTTATGCGTAACGGATGGCCTCGGAAAGTGTCAGATCCCTTATTAAAGCCATATTTTAATTGTCGGTCAGAGTTAGCCTTAGAAAATGGTTGTATCCTGCGGGGCCACAAAGTAATCATACCGTCAATATTCCGCGAGCAGCTATTAAACGAACTACATTCTTCACACTTTGGTGTGGTAAAAACCAAAGAGCAGGCCAGAGCCCGGATGTGGTGGCCACATATAGATAGGCATGTTGAGGAAAAAATAGGGTCGTGTTCAGTGTGTAATAAGTTTCGATGCGCACCTCCGCGCACACCTCTTGCTTCCTGGCCCTACCCGGCACAGGTATGGGATCGTTTGCATATAGACATTTTTTCGTTATATGGTAGGAACTTTTAATTGCAGTCGATGCATATTCTAAGTGGGTAGAATGCTACCAACTTACTAGTACCAATAGTGAGGCTATTATTACTAAGCTATGTGAAATATTTAGTCGGTTTGGATTAGTAAAAACTATAGTATCGGATAATGCCACAAATTTTTGTTCTGATGAAATAAATATTTTTTTTGTTTCTAATGGAATACAACATTTGACTATCGCGCCTTATCACCCCCAATCAAATGGGCAAGCAGAAAATAGCGTTAAAACTGTAAAAAGAGGAATCAAATTAATTATAGAGGAAAATGGATTAAATAATCAAATTATTTCAAAAAAAAATAATAAATTTTTATTTGATTATAGGAACAGTCGGCAATACTACCGGTTTTTCTCCAGCTCAATTAATGTTAGGGCGCTCCTTGCGGTGTCGGCTCGACCTGTTATCAGTCACTACTGAATCGTTACCGCTGTCATCGACATCCGCCGTAAAAAAAAATGTTTTGTCTCAACAGATCTCTCAATGTAAGCAGTATGGGGGCCGTCGTACAACTTCTTTTGCTATTAACGATAAAGTATTAGTTAAGTTTTTTATAATAATGGTTCCAAGCATGTGTGGAAACTTGGAAGAATAGTTAAGAAAGTTGGCTCTAGAGTGTATGTGGTAAAAATTGAAAAATCATGTAAAAGTTTAAAAAAACATATTGATCATCTAATAGCTTATAAAGGAAATTGTACATTACAAGATGACGTAAATACGGATATTTCTTATACCGATAATGACGTCATAGATTATTATACACCTTCTGGAACTGCTCGGGATACAGCGAAAGAACAAAATGTTCAAAATACTTTACAATGTACTCATTCAATGAACGATTCCTCAAGTAGCGGTCTATTGCCGCCGGAATTAGAACTAGGGGAGGAGAGGATCGTTAGCGTTGAGCCGAGTGATACGGTTAGTGCGGTTGGTAATGTCTTGACAGACTCAGCTCTTCCAGAATCTGTTTCTGTACAGGCCACGTCCAACCAGGCTGTCACAGAGCATTCAAGGGATGTCCGTTCTACTAGAAATAAGAATCCTATTTATAAAGTTTAGTTTACATTTTATTATATAATTCTGTACTATTGGTGGAGGGAACTGTGATGTATTTAAAGAGTGATAATATAATAATATAAGCGGGTAGGGAAAGAATTGTCAGTCTGCTTTGAGCGATTAAACTGCCTGCTACGTAATTCGTATTTTATTGTATATTTATTCCTAAACAGTACAAACCGTAATTTGATACAATCAGAGGGAGATGAGGTGGGTGAAACACAACTCTTTAAAAAAAACTATTTATTTCAAGAAAGTAGATGATTTCTTATATAAAAGCGAATATTATTTTTATATTTAATAGTATTTTCTTATATTTTCCTGAAAATCCGTATATTTTTAAATATTAAAAATTAATATTTAATTTTTGGTTGTATCGTCGGTTATTGTATGCATTGTTATCATTTTAATGAAATTTCATTGATATCTCTTCTATAGAAGTTCTGGGGACGGGATTAAAATGAATTCCTTAATTTTATTTTCACCACTTTGGTTGAATTGAATTCTTTTCCCTTTAAAAAAATTTGTCGTTTATTTATGAAATTTGAGAGTATATTTTTTATACGTGGTAGAGGAACGTTGCCGTTATTTATGGTTTTAGCACGAATGGGTCGACAGGAGCAGGGTAGGATCACGCTCTCACAGAATATCACCGTGTGCCAATTTCTATATATACGATCACTCTATGCTATTGTGTTTCGTATGGTGAGTATAGAGAACCGAAGAACCTTTTTACGGCAAACGAGGCATTCCATTTTAGTCCTATGGGCTGAGAACGTACAGACCAGCATTTTTTATTCTTAATCGAGGAAAAATGTAGATGTCTACGGGCCACAGCATCCATCTACCCCCAGGAGGACCGTGTGCTCGTTTGACATTCTTATTTTATAAAATATATTATTTTTTCAAATGCTGTGCACATTGGAGCCCATTGTGCTGGATGGCCCTACTTTAAGTAGTTCATATCAAGCTAGTTACTTCGTGACTGGTGTAGCGCTTGCGTGTGTTAGTAGACCTACATTTGGAAACATCACTCGACCTAGTAATTGCAATAGAGAACTTTAAAATATTTTTAATGAAAATAGTTATTTTGTGGATATTTTATTGCTATTAATTGACTTATCTTTATATTTTTGATATTTCGAGTATTTTGCAGCACCCACGGTCACAAAATCCCCGGTTTCTTACACGCACCATACAAAACACAACTAACTTAATTGTTGTTATATTACGCTGGTATTATGTAAGAGAGTGGTCCTACTGCGATCGAGCTGAGCCATTCATGCTACAACTATAATATACCTATAGCATAGATCAAGTTGCAGCCTCGTACCGGTAGGCGAAGTGTAGGGCGACCCCCCACTGGATGGAGTGACGACCTGGTAAGACATACAGGAAGTCGATGGATAGCATTTGGCTCAGGACCGTGCTTTGTGGCATTCCTTGAGGGAGGCCTATGTTCAACAGTGGACTTATGAAGGGCTGTAATGATGATGATGACGATCTGTGTAATCACGAAATTCACCGAGAAGAAGAAATTCACGTTTTATATGCTGCCAGATGCCTTTCAGGGTATTTTATGTTTGATTATCCAAAAAGGCCATAAGATTTCATTATATATTCGTAGGATGCCTCTACATGACAAAATTTTATAAAAGTGAAATAATATTTCTGCTTTTTAAACTTTTTATAAACATAGCTGAACATAACTCCATTTATAATGCTCATAGGAAGTGGATTGATTGATTGACTCGTGTGGCCATTATGGAAGCTCCACAGCGCAGAGTGCAGAAAAAAGTGTACCATCAATCACAGTCATGCATTAGCATACCAACCCTAATAGGGTTGGTATGATATTGTTTTGGTGTTTCAGTATCGAGAAGAGCAAAAGCTGTAGAGGAAACTGATCAAAAATTATTGACATACAATATTAAATAATGTTACAAATATTATATTATAAGTAACCGATAATTTGTCTTAAGTATTAGATAATTCCTTCGACAAAGACCTTTATTAAACATAGACTCTCCCCAAAGATGGCTACATATGGATGTTATTTGCCATAGTTGCCACGTTTGACAGGCGGATTGGTAAGCGATATTTTTTTTTTATTATTTTGACTTGCTAGTAGATGCTCCTGCCCTTATCTTTTTTAGTTCTCCCTTTCGGTTCTTACGGCACTCACAGGACTCTCATTAGCCACCACTACACTACACTATACAATGTATTGAAAATATTCAAATATTACTGAATCTTCTATTAAGTTATCTTTTTCATATCAAGAGTTATTCGTGAAAATCTGAATGCATCTGTTTTCATTTAGCAGTAAATATATTATGTTTATAAAATTAACGAGTCACTAATTGAATCAAATAGCTGTAGTTAAGTTATTAAGAACTCAAATTCAACTCAATTTCTCGCAGATTCCATACAAACATAAATAATTTTTAAAACTAAATCATATAAATACTGTACACGATACAATCATAAACTACAATTACCAAAAACTAGGACGAAAACCTTTGGTTCGAAAACTATTTATTTTGAGGGAGCGCTTCTGTATAATTGCTAACCGAACAAGGTATTTCATGAAAAATCATTTTCAAAATTTAAAGATAAATTAAAAAAAGCACTGTCTAATATTGATAAATTTATGTAGCTTTATTTATATAAGTCCCGTATGTAAATATATTATTTATATGAATTATGTTATTTTTAAGTCTCATATAAGTGAATTTTTGTTCTTTAAACCTCAACCTAACTCAATATTTATTGTCTAAACTCATATTCAGAATTGTTTTTCTTTAGTACCAAAAAATTATAAAACAAAATTTGAGACATTTTATATTTACACTGTCAAATAGTCCAGAGTGAATTTGGGACGGAACACGACGCGCCTCCTACAGAAAATGACATGACAACATCTGCCGAGTTAGTTAATTATTTTATAAAGATGTAATTCGTTTAGGTTGAAAAGTCAAGTTATATATCTTAGAGATCAGATCAGATGGGATAACACTTAAAATAAATCAATGCGGCTGTAATAAAACGTGATACGTATATTTCTGCTATATCTGTCATAACATACTAATATACTTAAAAACAAAGTGACTACAAAGCTCCACACAAATTATCAAAAATTTATAAATTATTTTAATAAAAATAAAATGACAAAAATCGATACTATATAACGTAACATTACTGAACTTAACTTCACAGAGTTCGCGCGTGAATTACATGATTTAATTACTCTATCTCCTTTCCACTATCGGACAACCAGACACTCGGTGACTCTCCACCCCTTTGTCGTCAACATTCCAAATATTCGCAGTAAGCGCTTCGTCGTTTGTAATGCGTACTGCGAATGGGTGGAATAGTTATCAGCGCCTATCTTCTCGTACGGTTATAATTTGGGTATCTTTAATTCATGAGTAAATATCCTTTTGTTTAACTAAATTAATCCGCCTTACCATCTTCGACTACATCACCAGTTTATTTGTGTTCCGGTTTGCGCATAAATCTAACAAACGACTTACAATTGAATTCATAAGCTCACCTTGATGAATTTCGTTAAAAATAAATCGTTTTCTCTGCAGTTAATTAATGTTTGCATTCATTTTTTGCCGCGAGTAATCCTGAGTGGAAATTGGATTTGATTTTGTTTATTTCCCAGGTATAAACTCAAGTGATTTCTTTTTGACCACATTTTTATTAAATTGCTTTTGTGAAGGATGTCTGTTTGAATTTATCAATTGATTTTAAACTAACTTTCCGATGTAGAGGCTTTAAATATTAAAAATAGCTCCGGATCGGACGACAATGTATGAATGTGCGAATGATAACCTTTTTTATTCTAATGAAGAAGTTTACCACCACATTTAATTAATTTTGTAACACTAAAGCCTACGAAGTTAAATAAGCACTGACATTACAATACGGTACATCTTAAATTTTACAAGAAATCCTTTTTGAAACCCCGCCAACACCAGTGAAATTGTAAAGTAAAGCAGTTTTTAAACTGCTTTACTTTACAATTTCAAGTAAAGGTAAGTGATAAGTTAATGCTTAAGCATTAACTTATCACTTACCTGACGGTGAAGAAAAACATCTTGAGGAAACAAGAATGTCTCATAAATGAGAATATAATACGACGCGTACTAGGCTATTATATGAAATAGAGAACCAGTTGACGTAATTCTGAAGCTAATTAAAAAACCCGGAATCTATACGTCATTTTCTTAAGGGAATATCGTGACCACATACAAAATCAACATTCGGACATCCACGTAAAATTGTTTCAAACCGTTTTTATTAAAGTAGCAATATAAAATGATTTTTTTAGAAAATATAAGATGGAATAATTCGCGTGCTTTATTAATACACAGTTACTCTTATTGTGGTATAAGTGCAATATGATTATGTTAGAGGCATTTTAAGACCACAAAACTGATTAAACTTGACGTGTCGAGAGTAATACACCACCTAACAACGCTTCGCGTTATGAGGTGTCTAAAATTGACCATGGACAACTACAATCAATTGAATAAAACTATTTTACAGATTTTATCACGTTCAATTTAATTTAATTTTTATTCCCGATTCGTGTGTTTTGCAACTCCTATGGACACTGAGGTGATTGACGTCCCAAATTTAAAGTTAACACGGAGTACCTTCAGCTTTTAAATAATATCGGTAAAAATAGTTTTATTCAATGTGTATTGTTTGCGTTAATATAAAAAAATCATTAACTGCAACTACAGAACACACGGGCCACACGTGGACCGGAGGGAAGTAGCCATACGCAGGCGTTCTCCTATGTCCACGCAGTCCTATGCGTACTAGTAGACTTATTATAGTCGCGCGGCTGTATCGACGTCCTGCAAAAATGCCATTGTATTGTCAGTATTTTGCTACAAAAAGAGATGCCATTAAAGACATGATTTGTAAAAAAACCAAGTCTCGTAACTCAATTCTTCTACCGAAAAAAGGTGTGAGATCCATGTAATACCAAGTCGGTAAATTTATTCAGTCCCTACTTAAGGGTCCCTCTGTCTCAAGTTATTACGTAATTAGCTAACCTAACAACATCTTATATCGACCACATCAATACTAAAAATCTTTTATATTTTAAATAAATACATTGACTTGGCCATCGCATGAAAACACAATGTATCTCTCAAGTAATACATATTATATTAAATTAGATTGTTTAGTGCGATTGCCAAGTCAATTTATTTATTTAAAACATAAGATCAAGGAAAAATTCAGGCTTTTAGTTTTATCCACAACGAAGTTACAGGGTTTCAAAAATGGACTGAACTGCTTCGATTAAAGGATAGTACGGCCGTGCCGTTATTTTGCTCGACTTGACGGGGCACTGCCGTACCCCGAAATATTTCACGTCCAATTTACAAAAATATGGCGTCACCTTTCAAATACATGTAATTTCAATCACATTTTTCCTATTCACTTACTTTTAAACATAAAATTACAATAATAACGGTCGTGTTATTTTGGATTAGATTACCAACACAGGCCGCTCGCCCTCATACAACATACAGATTGGTCGAGTAACTGAGCCCAGTCCGTACCCGAGTTTTCGTTGTCACTGTGCGATACTGTTATAATATATTTATGTATGTGAGAAGTTATTAGTTTGTTGTTTTAATTATTTTGTTTAGTTTCATATTGACAGATGATTGTTTTGTGTACGCAGATTTTGCCCCCGCAAAAAATGAGACAGTTTTGTATCGGGATAAAACTCCCCTCAGGTCCGCCAGAGGCCCGTGTTGCTCTCTGTCTGTAACCAACGTTAAATAAAAATGCTATAGAGAAGCCACCTCTAAGAACTAAGATGTAATTTCATACCTATTTTATAGAATAATGCTGACAAGCTACTTATACAACTGATGGTAAGTGGATGTTGTGGCTAATTTACATCTACATCTATAATTGATAAATAATAGAACTCCAGATGCGTTGACACCTAAGAAATAAGTTATAATTCATTGTAGTTAAGTCTGAAGGGTATAAGGAGCCAGTATAAATACAGTTTTTTACGTAGTAGACCCACACTGCAGCTATATGACACTTTTTACTGGAAACGAGGCATTTTATCCTAGCCCTCAGGGGTGATGATAGCGCATCCACATTTTCATTCTTAATCGAGAGGTAGATATCTATAAACCACAGCATCTACTTACCGATTGAAAAACTGTGAAGTCAAAAAAAAAGATAACGCAAACTCATTGCCGACTCATCTTCAGTTATTGAATCTTTGAATATTTATCGAGAAACACCCATTTGCATCTTGATTTACTTGCTGCATGTAGCTTACCTTGTCTAAAGTGTTTGGTTATACCGAAAATTGCTACGGATTAGAAGTCATCGTCTTTATCATATGACAGACATTTTTTGCTTCACACTAATTAACCGTCGCTGATTTAAACATTACATTAGATAAATGGAAAGAACTCTATCTATCACCTCAGAGAATCTCCGTGTAAAGACATTTCCATAGCTCACCGAGCTTCCTCACACGAATAGCAGTGAAGGAACATGTCTTTCTCACAGGCTCCAAATCTTGTTTTTACTAGTTACACGATCTGTTTGTAAAATTTTAAGACTTTGAGAAAAGTTGGACTGACTATATCGTCACTGGAATGGCAAAATTACTTAACCGCCAAATTGGGCATATTGAGTTACATACAAATTCGGAATCAGTGATTTTTTCTGCATTGATCCATTTAGGCATCATTGCAATCGAAGCACTTTAGTGGCGCTTCAGTAACCCGTATAAAGGCGGGAGTATTTTTTTCTAGATTACGGAAACGACACTTTTTTCTGTATTTTTATACGAGTGTTACTTACGTCATGTTTACTTACTGTAAAAATATACAAATTTCAATCAAAGTAAAGTTTACTTTCTGTTGTCAGGAAAAAATTTTGTATTAGTAGTTGTGCTCTTCTTGGAATTAAGTAATAACTTGGTATAAGTAATTTTCATATACGTAAATTCGAATGATTCATGGCGGTTAAGAAAAAATGCCTTATTATTTTTATCGAGTGAATGGCGTTTCAGTAATTTAGCCTGACTGTTATAGAGCAGTTTGCGGGTAATCAGCAACATTGCTTTGCAGTTAAATTTCTGCAAAAGTCACAAAAGTGTTTTATCCTTTCTGTCCAAGTGTATACTACCATCTCATAAGTAAAATTATTAATCACAAAAATATTATTATTGCTGAATAACTATCGACTTCATAGTAAAAAATTGTACATAAACGCGCCCACGCAGGCGGTTAAGTCAGTCGGCTCGACAGAGCTTTAGTGAAAGGTTGTGTATTTTTGCTGCCGCTGCTGCATACAAATTGATCGTAAACAGAGTGACAGTGCAATAACTTCGTTTTAAATAGGTAAGTAAGAAATTTATGTTTCATTGATTCGTGATAGTACCTTATAGAAAACATTATTTTTTGATATAAGTAGAACAAAACGAACGGAATAATTATGTCATGCCATCCGATTGTAAACTACATTTATTTAGTACGGTTTTCGTGATTAAATAATTAAGTTTGGTTTGCAGAATTGTTAACAATAAAAACCATACATGGATATAAATATAGGAAGAGACGTATGACCTATGACAAGATTTAAAAGGCGGGTCATAGTTAAAAACATCATATTTCATGTCCACAATGTATTGTTTGTATTCGTTCTAGACATGACGTTAAACTGTTCACACCAGGTAGTAAATAGTAAATAATAATAAATAAATTTATTCATAAGAAATATGATACAAAGGTGATCGTATAAAAATATAATGTATTACATATTTCACCAATTTTGGTATATGAAAACTTATGGTTAGAATATACTCTATTTAAGTAAAATTAAACGTGCATTAGTTTATAATTTTGATATTAATCCTTTAAAACACGATCAAACAAGAAACAGTGTTTAACCGTCAATGGAAATGTTCTTTTATTTTTAGCAGTTCAATAACCGAATAAAATTATTTTTGCAAAAGCCAATTTAATAAATTTCGTCTAAATCGATTATAATCTAATTGCCTTATTTCATTTGGGATTTTGTTAAACACTTAAATAGCAATCTCAATCTCATAACAATTTTTTGAGTATAGACTAGTTTTTAAAGAAAGGTAAAATATTTTTTTCTGGGTACCTGGTACTATATTTTACCGTTACTTTTAATCGAAACGAGTGGCCTGACGCCACAAATTGCTCGTATTCAACATTTTTGCGCTATAATAGCACGGTTTACATCTGTCGAGTTTGCCCATAATATGGGACCATATCTTAATACAGCAGCGACATATGCATGTTATGCTATAAGAGAAGTGTTTCTTGACGAGATTGAAGTTTTTCGTCGCAGAGCAAAATACTATAATTACGGTAGGACTTTTCTTGCAGTCTTTCTGGATCGGAACCACCGCAATGTCAGATATTCTGCCATAAAGTAGTAATTTCGAAACATTACTGTGTTTAGGTTTGAAGGGCACTATAGCCGGCGACTTTACTGGGCGTAATGAGGCTTAAGAACCGATGTCTTAAGATGACGAGGGGAGTGCAGTACACCGTTTGACATTGCTATGAAAGTCTTCCGAAACACTGCATCTGGCATGGCCAGGTGTATCACTTAAAATCAGGTGAACTTCTTACTCGTCTCATCATATTTTGCCATAAAAATGTCATTGTTTATTTCAGGTCATCAACATCATGTATAGTAAGAGGAGAGCTTATTTCAAACTTTACTTGGGAAGCTCAAACTCGAACGATAGTCAGGAGCCTCAAGCCGGAACCACGGCAAAACAAAATTCAAGATTAAGCGTTGTAAGAAAACTGACTTTTAAAACTCCATGAAAACAAAAGAATTCTCCAAGAACGAGATACACTACTTTGAACACTGACAACAAGTCCACACAAAAGTCTGAACTATCTGAACCTGTTATGATTTGACAAATGAAAATGAAGAGAGAGAAAAGGATGATAATAGAATTAAAAAAGAACTAGAAATTTTTAAAGAAATTGTAAGACAACATGAAATTGAAGAGGCTAGCTATCAAATCCAATGGGAACACTCTAATAATTGTGATGACCAAAATGAAATGGATAATAACTAAATTAATTCAGAGACCAAATCATCTCTTGTAGTGTGTGGAGACTTTAATATCAATCTCCTGGAAACTTCTTCCATCAGTATTAAATTCTGTTCTTTGTTCAAATCCTATAATCTTAATAATTTATTCTTTGAAGCTATACGTATTGCAGGGTGTAGTGCAACTTGTATTGATAATATTTTTACAGGTGTTGTACCAATCAACAAATCAATAATTCAAAAACTTAGTTCAGATCACTGTGGACAACTGGTTTCGTTACCTTATATGCACAAAAAACAGGTAAATGAGAAAATTGTGTTTGTTCCTATTAATGCAAAACGCCTGGAGAGATTTAGAAGTAATATGTTAAAAATCCTTCCATCCCTTTCTTATAAGAACAATGCAGACTATTTATATAGAGAATTATTTACCTTTATAAACAATGAATTTAATAAAACATTCACTTCTAAAACATTCTCCAGAAACAGTCGCAAGGCATTTAATGAGTGGGCGACAGTAGGAATTCATAAAAGCAGACGAAGGTTATATGACCTTTACCATGAAAGAACGTATAATCTTTCCGATGCTTTTAAAGAATATGTTGCTTTCTGCAGGCTGCTGCCGCGTTTGGCACTATAGGTCAGCCGATTGGGATGGGATGCGGTCTTTCTTTGCATACTACCCTTAGGGACTTGTTTGCTTCTCGCCAGACGATTCCAACGTTGTTGAGAAAGATCGTATAATCTTTCCGATGCTTTTAAAGAATATGTAAAAAATTATTCTAAAATGTTTAAAAGAGTTTGCTCCACAGCCAAATCATTACATATTAGTAACAAAATTAAGACAGCTAAGAATAAAATTAAAATGACGTGGAGTATAATTAACAGCGAAACCGGTAATGAGAAACCTCGTAATTCAAACTATCAATTAAAAATTAATAATGAATTGACTAAATCAAATCAAGAAGTTGCAGCGGTGTTTGAGAAATATTTCACTGATGTTCCTATCTTGACAACAGAGTCATTGAATGCTTCTCCAACTGTCGCCGAATCATTGCTTAAACAGAATGTTAATACCTGTTTAAAAGAATTTAGATTTGAAAAAGTATTACCGCATAATATTGTAAAATACTTCAAAACCATTGATGTAAAGAAAACCGCAGATTTGTGGGGGATTCCCGTTACAGTGATTACGTCCATAATAGATTTAATTGCACCTCATCTTGCTATTATTTTTAATACTTGTATCGATTCTGGTGTGTTTCCTGATTTAATGAAGTATAGTAAAGTAATACCTTTATTTAAATCTGGTAGTACATTGGACCCCGCTAATTATAGACCTATTTCTGTACTACCAACTCTCAGTTAAATTTTTGAAAAAATAATTTTGGATCAATTGTTAATTTTTTTTAATACAAATAAATTACTTCATAAAAATCAATTTGGTTTTACAAGGGGTCGCTCGACGTCTGACGCCGGTGTTGAGCTTATGAAATATATTTTTAATGCCTGGGAGAATTCACAAGATGCCTTAGGTATTTTCTGTGACCTTTCCAAGGCTTTCGATTGTGTTCATCATGATACATTAATCAGGAAACTACAACATTACGGTGTAAAAAATTTGGCGCTTAAACTTATTACTTCATATTTAAGTAACAGAACTCAAAAAGTCGTCATTAATGGTAAATGTTCCTCCGGATCGGTAGTATCAATGGGCGTTTCTCAGGGCTCGATTCTTGGCCCATTCCTGTTCTTAATCTATATTAATGGCTTACCTTATCTTGTAGGGGACAATCACGATATAGTATTATTTGCTGACGATACCTCTTTAATTTTCAAACTGAAACGGCAAGCAATTAAATATGACGATGTAAATAATGCTCTATCGAAACTAGTACATTGGTTTAACGCCAACAATTTGCTCTTAAACGGCAATAAGACAAAATGTATTAAATTTACAATACCTAATGTAAAACATTCGAAAACCAATGTGCTCTTAAATGGGGAGGAGTTGAGTCTTGTGGATACCACTGTTTTTCTCGGTATTACTATTGACGCGAAACTTCAATGGGGCCCCCATATATCTAAATTAGCAAGCAGACTTAGTTCTGCAGCATATGCTGTAAGAAAGATTAGAAGTCTCACAGATGTTGAGACAGCTAGGTTAGTGTATTTTAGTTACTTTCATAGCGTAATGTCTTATGGAATTTTGCTATGGGGTAATGCGACTGATATTGAAGCTATATTTGTTTTGCAAAAGAGAGCCGTACGGGCGATTTATAATCTAAATTGTAAAGAGTCCCTTAGAGAAAAATTTAAAGAAATAAACATATTAACTTTGGCATCGCAATATATTTATGAAAATGTAATGTATGTACATAAAAACATAAATAGCTTTAATAAGAATAAGGATGTTCATACCTTAAACACTAGGAACAAACATAAGCTTGTAATGCCACTTACAAGACTCCACAGAATTAGTAATTCATTTATGGGGCAATGTATACGCTTTTACAACAGAATCCCAGAACATGTTCAAAGTTTGTCAATAAACAAGTTTAAAAGTTTTATTAAAGAAAAACTGTACAAAAAGGGTTATTATAATATCAAGGAATACATGAATGAAAATAACCCCTGGGAATAAGGTGATCGCCACCATGCTGGTTCTATGAAAATTCATTTAAAATTGTATAATCAAAATTATTGTTAAGTGAAATTATGTTTAAAAAAAAAAGTCCCGCTGGGTTTCTTGCTGGTTCTTCCCAGGACAGAGGTATTTTCCGAACCAGTGGTAAATAAAATAATGACTTTCAATAAGTATTATGTAATAATCCATATTGAATAAAAATCATTCTATTCTATTCTATTCTATTCTATCCAAATTTAGCAAATCACCAAATTGTAATTTTAAAAAATCTAAAAGTGCAATAAACCTAAAATGTATAGATGATTTTAAAGCAACTGATAATAATATTGTTTTTCATGAAAATGAAGATACAAAAAATATGACAGCAAAATAGACAAAAATAACGAATATTTAAAAATAATTAGTAGAAGTTTGAAAAACAAGAAGAAAGTCAAATGGATAATGAAACCAAGTGTATAACTCATATGTTAAAAACAAATAAAACGTGATGAATATTTAAAAAAATAAACATATAAGACAGCAGAAGCGGTAAAAATATGTAGATTTTTTGTCATATAATGAAGATTTTGTATGGAGCTCTTTAGCCTGGGAAGAAAATGGTTCAGAATCATCAGGATCTGAAGTCATTAAGAACAAGATTAAGAAAACAAACCAGCAAAAAAAACTTTCCCATTCAGCTTCTAAATTAACGGACAATGGACGGACGGATAAAATTTCCAAGGCAGATGGCAGTGCAAGTACTGTGGCAGAAAAAAAGAAACGGAAGAATATTAGGAAATAAACGAAAAATATAAGGGAATCTGGTCGAGAGTATACAACTAAGAAAGGTAAAAATGTGCCAGCCAAAGCCATGAAACCAAATGCGTGTTCCTCAAATAATTATACAAAAAAATGTTACGAAATCAATGAAGAGAGAAGAAACACTTTGTTTTTACATTTTTGGGGTCTAGATAGCATGAGACGTAAAGATTGGCTGGTAATCCACTCAAAAACGGTAGCCATAAAAAGACATCGATCATCGGATAAAAGTAGCCGTACAAACACTTTTCATTACTTTATTAACGAAGGTGAAGGCTGACGACAAGTGTGTAAACAATTTTTGCTTTGCACACTAGATATTAATCAAAAAACGTTATACAATACAATTGCAAACTCTCTTCATGGCTCTGCGAGTGAAGATATGAGAGGCAAACATGTGCCTAGTAACAAAACCCCAGGCACAGTCATGGAAAACTTATTTATTGTAAATTCGATATAACAAACTTATATCGAATTTACAAAGAGAATCAAGAGAAAAATGGCGTACAGTACGTAGGAGAAAAGGTGTTTCAAAAGTTTTCACTACAGAGTTTAACATAGGATTTCATTTCCCCCGAAAAAACAAGTGTTTGAAATGTACACAATTTGAAAATGACAAAAACATTGACGAAGAAGAAAAACGGAAACATTTGAAGGACAAAGAAGAAATAACTGAAAATTTCAAAGCACATCAGGATATTCATAAAAAGGATGATACTATTTTATGTACAACTTTTGACCTACAAAAAGTCTTGAATACGCCTCACGGTGAAAATATGATGCTTTATTACAGCCGCAAACTAGCAGTGTACAATTTAACTTTTTATGAATCAGGCACAAGAAATGGTTTTTGTTACACATGGTCTGAAATTGACGGGAAAAGAGGAGCCAATGAAGTATCTTCAATTTTACAGAAGTACGTCAACGACGTGGATCAAAGGGGTACAATAAAACATTTGTTTTTTTTTATAGGAGAGGGTGACAAACGAGCACACAGTCCACCTGATGGTAAGTGGTTACTGTGACCCATAGACATCTACATCTATCCTCAATAAAGTGTCAAGATGCAGATGCGTTGTCACCCGTGAGGACTAAGTTGGAATGCCTCTTCGCCAGTAAAAAGGGTCTCCGGTTCTCTACACTCACCATACGAAACACAGCAGCGTTAAGCTGCTATTTTATGCTGGTTTTCTGTGAGAGCGTGGTCCTTCCCCAGTCGAGCCGACCCATTCGTGCTACAACTATAGTACTAATATAGCTGCAGCATGGCTCTACCACGTATGAACTTTACTGTGTTGTTTTATTTTTATTTTGTGCGCAGGACAAAATAAAAATAAAACAGTTTTAGCTTGCTTAAATGCAACTCTCCAAAATTGTAACAATCTTTTATAGATACAAATAAACTATTTGCTTCCTGGGCATACATATATGCCCGTATATTCAGTTCATTCCATTATTAAAAAAAGCTTAAGTGGTGTTATAATTTGAGCACCTTCACAATGGAGTACAGTTTTCACCTTGGCTAGGAAGTCACCGAAACCTTGTGAAGTAGAGGTTCTTAAATATACTGACTTTTATAAATGGGACATAATTGCAGATAAATATTTCGAGGGAAATTTGGCCGATAAAATAAGCAAACTAAGAACGGTAAAATTTAAAAAATCGACTACAAATATGGCTTATGTAAAATTTTCTATGAATCCTGATGCGGAAACTGAACAAATTGAAATCACGAAAAAAAAAAAACGACGTCGTCCAACTGAAAGCATGATACAAATCGTTGCTGCCAGTATCTAAAAAAAATACATGGATCTCTACAAATTGTATACCAACAGAGTCATACCAGCGATGTATCATGAAGAGTACAACAGGTTGAAATATGCTAATAATATTCAAGACTGTTTAACTGATACAGATATGGAAGACGAAGAAACTGCCGAATAATGGGATGGCCATATACTTCATCTACTTTATTTTTCTTTGTTTTTTTTACCTACTTGTTATTATGAGAAAATCTCAGAGGAAGATTATTTAGTTACTTATAACAATTGATAAGATTTATTATGACTACACTAATACCTTAGTCAATAGAATTGTTTTTTGTTTTACCGTAGAAGTTATAGTTGTTTTATAATTAATCATAAGTCTATTTTTTTTTGTTAAAGACTGAAATTAAACATTGCCTCTCAATTTTAGTTTGTGTTATGATTTAGATTACATTAAGCGGAGTATGATTAGCGTAAGAATAATCCAAAAATAAGTAGAAGATAAAACTATTTTGTTAAGCTAATTTTATTTACTGATATTAGCGGTTCTATGAAATGACAAGTTTGTCAAATAATTGAAATGTTTTATTGTGATTTAGGTATACTCAAAAATGTTCCTTAATCATTTAAGTAAATGGTTACTTTGGTAATATCTGTATTTTATTTGAATAATTACGACTACGTCCAATAACTACGTGGTAAATAATTTGGTACGGGCAGGACGCATGTGGTAGGTGCATAGTTTTTCATGTTAGCCTGAATGGGACCTTTAAGCCTAAGAAAAAAATCGTTTAGTTAATATTAATAGAAGTTGTAACGTAATTTCCAAGTATCTAATTATTTTACTAAGGGATACTTCAGTTTATTGGATAGCCATCTTTTTAAATCAATTAAATTCATCAGTATTTTTAATGTAAGTATTCAATGTGTCATTAGTCTCCGTTTATACCATAAATAATTACGGCAAACTCACTGTTTAGGCCCAAATATGGTCATTTTGACGGCGCACAATCGCGTCGAATTAGAATCGTCCGACGGTGGTAGGTGTCACGCGCGCCGCGAGAAGAGGTGGCATCGGTGGATCGCTTCCCAGCGTTTTTGAGTTAGTGGGCGACTAGAGTAGCTTGACAGCAGCGATGCGCTTAGGTTGTCGCGTTTTGTTGAACGCTGCAGAAGTTTCACGCGACCGTTTTTGGGTTTACGGTCTAGAATTTTGGAATTTGTGTGCGTTATTTCGCTACTGAATTTGGTTTCGTGGAAGCCGCCTCAGTTTTGTTTGTCCACGGGTACGGTCGGGACAAGAGGCTTGAAAGGAATTTGACTGACTAAAGTAATTTTATTGGAAGTAATTTCGTTTAATTATACCGTCGCATTGGGAGCCTTTTGTGAGTTGACTTTGTAGCTAGTTTACGTGTCAGCTAGGTTGATTTTGTGTTCTGATTGCGGCTTGGTATTTGATATCGTACGAAAGATTTTGACTTGTTGTTTGTCACGTCGAACTTTGTGACTCATGAAGAAATCGCGTTAGTTCCCTATTTGTGATTTGGTGATAAGTGAATCTGGGACATTGAATGTCGAATTTCGAACTACTGTCCTTACTGTGTCGGGTATCACGTGTTCGATTCTACGATGAATGTGGAATTAGGCGAGTTTAAGTTAGTTAAATGTACAATGAAGCTAATAGACTGAAATAGTGACAAAGAAGAAAGAAATGGTCCAGCGGTGGAGCCTGCTGGAGCGATGCAGCAATGTGGGGCATCCTGGAACTCGGCCGCTGCTAGTCGCCTAAGTTCGTCAAGGTCTCAGAAATTTGCACATCACTGAACACTACTTGCCATTCACCTGACACCCACTCACGGCCTGACCGAGCCTTGGGGCGGTTTTAGATTCGGATCCAGGTACGTACAGTATGTGTTTCTAGCATTCTGCCATATAGTTTATTATGATAGAAAATTATTCCATATAGCCACTCGGGCTCGTACCCGCGGCTGCCCGTTGAATATTCCACTCATGGGCCCCGGATGTTAAACCTTGCAGGGGCAGCTGCGGGCCGTAACACTCACTTTAAAGAAATTGTGGTTAACTTAGTAAATTATCTGATCACCCCTTAAGTCCTAGTGCTAGACATGTGAAAATGGAAAATATGTCCTGGAAGTAATTTTTCTTCATCAGCATATCAGCATAGTTATATTAAAAGAAAAGGGGAATGCCCAATTCTGGCCATGAAACGCCCAACAATTTGCATTTGTTAATAAAATACATCTTTTTTATGGTAATTAATCGCGGTATTTATGTATCCAAAAAAGATTGCAAGATTTTTGCACAAAAAAAGTACCGAAATGATAAAAATGAAATTAGGTAAATCCGCAAATTTGTGGGTAAAATAAAAAGTGTTGTTGCCAATCACAAATCTCGTTAAAACGTCGATTCTGTTTTTTCAATCGATTTTTTATGGTGTCATTATTATAATGGTAATAATATGTTTCGATAATTATTATGATGTTATGATATTTAAACAAGCGAATTGCTAGTTGATTTATTATGAACTCTTTAGAACATAACACAAACGCTACTGCACAATTTAACGGTTATTCTTATCTGTTCTTAAAGATACATTTAAAATGGAATTTAAATAAATAAAACAAAACATATTATAAAAGGCGTGCAGAACTTAAAGCGAATCAAAGATTTTTTTTTATGATATTATAAATCGAATAAAAAATCGCTATCTATTTATCGATTTTATGTCTGTTAATTGGCAACATCGAATCTGACAGCTAGGCCCATGTCATAATTGTCAAAACTAAATAGTCACGAGTCGAATGACTTTGCATTTGTGTTATTTTGTTTGTTTTCTCGCGGATTTGTTATCTAAGCAACGAATATGCTTTCTAAATGGAATCCGATAATTCTTCTCGCCCTATTGACCACCGCCTGAAAATGGATCCTGCTCCCACTTCTTACGATAACCTCTGCACAAACTTGGACTCGATATCCACTGTTGACGATGACCCCAGCTTTCACACCGGCCAGAGTTCTTCCCAGCCCTCAGTAACTCATTCAAGAGGACATTAACGCTGTGTCAATTGTGGTTTAAATGTCACGAAAATACGAAGTCATTTGTTGTTAAAAAACTGTTCTTGTGAAAATAAAAAACCTTTATATCTTAAAAATCCGGACTTTTTTTAAACCAATTCCTTAACCATTTCATTCTTTTTATTGCATATTATCATTTCCATATGCTTTTATATGTGGGCACCCATGGCCGAAGTGTCTATGAACGGTGGGCATTCCCCTTTATCGTACTCTTACTTCTTTATGGTATGTGTTATCGGTACGTTTAAATTGCAAAGAAAGTTTAACTTGGTGGCGTTTAAGTAAATTTAACTTACTCTGAAATGAGGTCATATTACTTATCCACCACTTATTTCCAAAAAGAGCCTTCAGATTATCATACGAGATATAAATAAAAATAAAAAATTGGAAAAGGTTTACATATCAAGTTATTTGATTGAAATCGGATGATAAATTAAAATGATAAGATTTTTTGTTTAAAAAATAAATATAAATAGCTTTTTCTCGAAATGACTTTTTGGTGCTCCAGTAATTTTGCCTTTCCAGTGACGATATGATAATGTAATATGTGTTTACTAACTTTATTATTATTGTTTTTCATTGAATTTGAATTTAATTAATGATTTGACCGTGTAGGCGGTGATGATCGGTGATGATGCAAGAATATCAACTAGCCTTTATCGGCCTATGGGTGGCGTAGGATGCGGCAGAGGACGAACAAACCAGAATATGGGTAGAAGCACCTTCTAGAAAAAAAACTGCGGTCACCAACCCGCCTACTAAGTGTAGCAACTATGACTAAAATCACGCTTAGAGGTCAATTTATGGGAAGTTCCATGTTCAGCTGTGGACTTAGATAGACTGAAATGATGAAATTATACAATTGCAATATATTTTACTACGTACCTATACTTATTTTTGGTTGTTAATTAACTAGAATGCATATTTGCTACGAAAATAGCCTAATTAATAAAAGCCGAACGCAACGTGCACAGAGCGTAAACTCTCCGGCGAAATGTTCACTGACTTTGCAAACCAATATTTGAATTAGCTCCCTTCGATTTCGGTGCAGAATTCATTAAAGTTTTCAACATCATTTCATGCAACGTGTAGTACCTTTTCAAATTATTATTTTATTCAACATTATTGAATAAATGATACAATAATTTTATTAAAAAATTGTTTTCAAGAAAAATAAATATTCACTGCATGTAAGGATCTAAATTGTATATAATCTTAAAAGCAGATTCTGAGGAAGATAATTTTTAATTACATAAATAGCAATATATACTTCTGATAATGATTTCTTATATTTACGCGAAGACTACACATTGAATAAAACTATTTTTACGGATTTTATCGCGTTTAATTTTGACATCGGGACGTCAATCACCTCAGTCCCCCGTGACCACGGTTGCTGGAAAGCAACCGAAACGTCGGGAATATAAAATAAGTTAATTAAACGCGATAAAATCCGTAAAAATAGTTTTATTCAATATATACTTCTTTTTTATCTTGAATGAAATCCTCGTTTGGAAATAGATTGTTTGGGGTCAGGCTGCTCTAACTTTAAATAAAAAATGATAGGTACATTCTTTCTTTTTTCGTTTTTATACAAGCTTGTAATGCCAATCAAGAGGCTCCACAGAATTAGTAATTCATTTATGGGGCAACGTAAACGCTTTTACAACAAAATCCCAGAAAATGTTCGATGTGTGGCAATCAAAAATTTTAAAATTTAATTAGACAAACACTGTACAAAAAGTTAAAACGGGTTATTATAATTAAAGAATACACAAATGAAAATAAGCCATGGAAATGAGGCGATCGCTAAGATTTATTAAAATTGACATAGGTATATAAATGTATAATACTCTAAAGTTTTGTATTGAAAAAAATAATCACGTTATACCAATAAATACAATTAAAGTGTATGTTTGTAATATTAAAATAACAGCTGTTTACTAAAGGCATATGAAAGTATATACGGTACTAATAACAAAAATAACCATTTTTAAAATGTTTGTCTGTCTGTCTATTTATTTGTTCCGGCTAATCTCCGAAACGGCTGGACAGATTTTGACGGGGCTTACACTGGTAGATAGCTGATATTATACGGAGTCACTTAGGATACTTTTATTTTAGAAAAATAATTAGGGTTCCGCCCAATAAAATTAAAACCCATGAAATCGTATTGAATTCCACGATGGTTAAGTTGCGAGGGACTGCTCGTTTTGAATAAAAAAAAACACATTTCAAATATCCCTCCTTGTGAAACAATCTATGAAGAAGTCCATGTTCAGTAGTAGATTTTTATAGACTATATATAATGAATAAATGATTAAATTAACGCATATCTATATTAACTTTACGCATATTGACCATGTAGCATTTAATAAAGATGAACCTTAATTTAAGTAATTTAAATTTAACTATTAAAACTATGACTCATTACACAATACTTGTTATATAATTTGTGTAGAAGCGATTGTTTTGATACCTCATCAAAAGTGTTTCGTCTATATCTAATATCTTTATCACTGAACATACATCATGACGTTCGCAACCAAATGCAAGTGTGGTGATGGTTAAATTATCATCTGTCGAATACTACAATATATTTCGGACTTTCCTCTAAGTTGCCTCTTGCAACACCAGTGAGATGACGTGAGATATAAGAATATCCACTACCGCGTATCATCCCGTGGGTCTCGTAAGAGGTGAAAGAGGGAAACAAATCGGGAGGTGGGCAGCAAAGTGTTCCTAATAACAAGTGAACATAAAAAACTGCGTTTGCCAAAGCATGGTTGCAATCTATGGGAGAGGCATATATTCAACAGTTTACTTTAATAGGCTGTAACTGTAATGGTAACGGTATTTATCAAGCTATATTTCTCTTTAACTGCATATCAACAGAATATAAAAGAGCTGTAGGTATATAAAATATACAAAATATAAAAACGCTTTTTTTATGTTTTTAGTGATTATACACTCTTTAATACTTTCTCTGAGACATTGGCAGTATGAACATTAAAAAACGACAATATTTTGTCCAAGCGACATTAGTGTGTTTGACATTAATGTTTTATTTTATTTTATGTATTTATAACATATTTACAAAAGTCTATCTGAACTCCTTCTCCATATGATAGCAACGTAGTAGAGAGGCTTTATAAAGTAGGTAGGAAGAGCCATGCTGCAGCTATGTCATGGTTGTAGCACCAATGGGTCGGCTCGATCGTGGAAAGACCACACTCTCGCAGAATACCAGCGTAAAATAGCAAGTTAATGCTGCTGAGCTTCGTATGGTGAGTGAAGAGAACCGGAAACCCTTTATACTAGATGCGAGGCATTTCATCCTAGTTCTTAAAGGTGACAACGCATCGGCATTTTAAATTGTATTGCAGTGTAAATGTAAATGTCCGGTCACCGTTATTCTACAAAAAAACCGGCCAAGTGCGAGTCGGAGTCGCGCACAGAGGGTTTCGAACAAATCCGTAGTTATATAAGTTTAAAATTATTAAAAATATTTTTATTATATGATGTAACTAAAAATTTATGCTTTTCGCAATTTTTCCTTTATCTGTGCTTTAATACGTTGCTTCGTACCAAATTTTAAGATTCTGAGTACACGGTAAGTACCTCTTTGGTTTTGATTCCCTTGCGAATGTCGGAAATTTGCGACATAAACGGCTGTATCTTTTGATTGCGTTGGCTTAGAAGTTTGATTTTTTCACAGCTCCAAGGGATGGTAGACTTGAGTATTTGATATGAATTTCAGCTTGATACCTCCACGGGTTTCTGAGAAAAAGGGTCTTGACAGACAGTCAGACAGACGGACAACAAAGTGATCCTATAATGGTTCCGTTTTTTCCTTTTGAGGTACGGAACCCTAAAAATCAACTATAACCATGCCAAATCCCACCTACTCGGTACGCGCAATATGCTTAAAAAGCGGAACAAAATTTTCCCTTTACGTATTAATATATTATAGATTACCTGTGCCCCGCGACTTCGCCCACGTGTTATTTAGGTTTTACTTTTTTTTTGCGTGGGACCTTAATTATTTCGTAAGATTTGCCGGCACAACCCCTTCTAACGTAGTGTAGACGGCCTTGGCTGCTATAAGGAAACGAGATGGAATAATATCCATCTCCCCTCGCACACATTTTTTTATCTTGCCATGAGAGAACTATTATTTTATTTTAAATGTCGCTTCATTTTAATAGACGCTAGTAATACATTTGTTTACATTTGTTAATCAATAATATATGTATAATACATTTATCATTAATAATATATAACGAAATAAACATCGTTCCAACCGAGTATTACACTACACTAATGCATGATTTTTCATAAGTATGCATAATATGTAGGTTTTTCATAAGTAAAAAGCTGTAATTTTGACATTACAAAAAGATAGTCCAGTTTTATTTATTTGAATAGATGTATAGATTACATTTTAATCCGTTAGTTTGCTTGTTGTAACAATGTTTTAGTCAAACAATTACACGTGGATCAAAACGGTAAACATAATCTGAGCAATTTCAATTAACAAGTTTATTTTCAAATTGCTAAACAGAAATTTTATTGGAAATTCGTTTCAATCCTGATTTAAATGTTTGTTTGTGTCCATTCATTACACAGTTAATCTATTATTTACAAACTATACAAATTTCATTGTTTGTTAATTAACCTTATTTTGAATTTGCCGCGTTTCGTATGATTTATAGCACCCACATACTAGGTAGTAAGACTCGCTTTCTGCCGTCTGTTTGCACCGAGTCCATGCCGAGTCCATGCCGAGTCCGTCGTAGGTATCACCCTTTAACCAATTTTTGCGTCTGTATCTGTAGCCTCCTTTGTTTAATCACAGAATAAATAATAGTACAAGAACAAATGGATCACCCTCTGATAGCAAACTTGTTAGATTAAACCGAGTTAAACAATGCTAATGTTCATAATACTTTGCACACCTCGGAAACGAACTTCGTTCAAATTGCCCACCGATTAAATCGTGGAAAAAAATATAATGCGGCGCGTGAACTAAATCAAAATGCACCTTACGTCCGCGTACGAGAGTCTGTATCACTTAGCCCGTTACACGTCTTCGTTATAGCCGCTCCTACTGTAGGGTTAGATGTTGTGAGAAAACGAATGGAATAGTTTCATATTAGTTGGTAGTAAAATACACCGAGATTTTATGAAATGTATTAATAATTTGCTGTCAATATGAACATTTTTATTCAGTGTGAGGAAGGTTAATGTGCAACATCGAGAAAAATAAAGATTATAACAACGTGAATGTCAATGAAACTAATTTATACGGATTTTATCGCATTTAATTTAACTTTTTAATTCCCGACGTTTCGGGTGCTGTGTGCAGTGGCATGCATGGGTTTGGATTTAATTTTATTAATTATGGGATTCCAAGCAGATTGCAGCACTAATCCATTTCCTCTATTAAAATTAGGATGTTTTTAATTTCGATAGTCTTGGGAATCATCCTTGGTAGGAATGAGTGTTCTTTTGCGAAGATTTGTAGTCTATCAAATCTTATGTAATGGCGGGGACAATTTTGAACATGTTCACACACTGCAGACTTCCCGGAACGTCACTGCTTCAAGTCAGCTACATGTTCTTGCTTGATATGAGAAAAGCCTATGACACAGTTTGTTATAGAACTCTATTGGATAAACTATATCAAACACGACTTAGGGGTGTAGCTCACAATTGTTTTACACCCTATCTTGATAACCACTTCCAATATGTAGAAATTGAAAATACTGACTTCAAGACTGGCAAAATTACTCATGTTACATCTGATGCAAATGTCATTACTGGTTCTATCGTACAAGGTAGCGATTTGAGATGCATTTCGTTTCTTGTTTACATAAATATTCTCCCAAACATACTGGACGACCTATGTATGTTATTTGCCGATGACATCTCTATCTTATTCTCTTGCACTCATTCCACGGATTGAGCAACAAAAATGAACTATATATTAGATAAAATTAGTAACTGGCTAGAATTACATAACCTACAACTTAAATTTAACAAAACGAAAATTACTCAATTTAAAACCTACCAAAAAACTGCCTTACAAATATATTATAGCTTTATTATTTAACACAAAACAAGAAACTGTTATCTCCACTACTTTGTTAGAAATAGACTTTAATACGAATTTGAGTTGGAAAAAGCACATACAAAAAAGCGGCCAAGAGCGAGTCGGACTCGCCCATGAAGGGTTCCGTAGCATCAAGTAATATAATATTAAAATTCTTGTAGTCCGTTGTAACTTTGATCGATGTTTTAAAAATAGTGTATTTTATTTTATTTTTATATTTGAGTTGATTGAATTTTTTTTAATTAAATATTTGAATTGATTTATGAAGTATTTAAAAAAAAACTACTTACTAGATTTCGTTGAAACCAATTTTCGGTGGAAGTGTACATGGTAACGTATATCATAATTTTTTTTTAGTTTCATCATTCCCTTATTTTAGAAGTTACAGGGGGGCACACATTTTACCACTTTGGAAGTGTCTCTCGCACAAACTATTCAGTTTAGAAAAAAACGATATTACAAACCTCAATATCATTTTAAAGACCTATCCATAGATACCTCACAGGTATGGTTTTGATGAAAAACAATTTTTGAGTTTCAGTTCTAAGTATGGGGAACCCCCAGAATTTATTGTTTTTTTTCTATTTGTGTTATAAAATCTTAATGCAGTTTACAAAATACATCTACATACCAAGTTTCAACAGTATAGTTCTTATAGTTTCGGAAAAAAGTGGATGTGACATACGGGCGGACAGATGGACAGACAGACATGACGAATTCATAAGGGTTCCGTTTTTTGCCATTTGTAACGGAAACGGAGTGTAAAAAAATATCCTCTTTTATTTACGCTCTACAATACCTCCAACGTGTGACAGGTTTTAATACTGCCCTTGCGGTACTTTGCATATGCTCATTCGGTACGCTGCTATGGCATCATATTGTGGAGAAACTCAGTAAACTCTCAGTAAACAAGTTATTTATTTTACAAAAGAAGTGTCTACGAATATTAACGAATTTAGACCAAATGGAATCATGTAAACCTCACTTCCTTAAACATAAAATACTAACACCTACGTCTATCTACATCCTCGAGTCTTGTATGTTCGTCAGGAAACACCCAAAATTAAACTCATCTATTACAAAACTAAAAGAAATAATAGAAATTTATATATGCTTAAGATACACTTCTGCAAATAAAATTAAGTTTCGACTAGCCCCCAAGTTATTCCAATAAACATTTATAACCATTTACAAAATTTCTATCCTAGAATAATAATCCTAGAAAACCCTGCGCAATTTTATAAACAATTAAAAACATTCTTTATTAATAAATGTTATTATACTTTGAATGAATTTTTGACGATAAATAATGACAAAAAAAATAATAATTCGACTACATTGTATTTCTAATTTAAGTAATTTATATAATGTTGATATTGTGTATTTTATAATTTATGATAAAATGTTAGGTTATACACAATTGTTAATACTCTAGTGTTGCTATGCCCTTGCAGGGCATCTCGTGTATACTTATCAAATCAAATATATAATAGATATAAAAAAGATTATTAAAATGATTTTAACAAAACTTTTAACAAAAAGCAAAAGCCTTCACTTCAGTGCTAAAAGAGAAGTTATTTATATGCCACTATGGACCACTCCTGAAGTATAAATTATAGAAAAAGAATTAGAATCTTTAAAATCAGGTCTCAATTGACGAAGATATTGCTTAACAAAAAAATCAAAAAAAAAAAGGAGAAATGTGGCGGCGCTGTCGTCGCGCCACAAGCGAAACACATCGAAGCCTAAATCACGCTAACAAAGTTCCGAAGTTAAAGCAGTATATAATATAGAATAGCTCCGAACTACCACTCGGAGCGTTGGCCGCTCCTCGGGCAGAACACCTTGCCTTCTGTTCAGGGGAGATCTCCCCTTTTCCTTCCACTGGCCACAGTGGTGACCCCGACGTGATATGAACATGCAACCAACAACCTTCGGAAACTACACCTTCAAACCTTCATCATCTCAAGTACCCCATTCATTCGCTCCCGAGCAGATATTGTCTGCAGTCTTCACATTCTGCAAGCCACCTAGCTTTACAAAGGTTCATTGCAGCACTGGAATAATAATGCTTACTGTTCCTTCAAGCTACTCTCTGCGCTACAGTGTTCGACACGGCTCTGAGCCTTACTGCTCGCCTCTGCTTCACGGCACTCTCACAGATTACTTGCCTTCTTCTCAACTCACCGCAGACTACAAGGTAATCCCTGGCACTTGCTCCGGCTCATCGTTCTCACCGGCATCACTTGCAAGTGCGTAGTACGGCATGCATAACACACCGGCATGTCATTCTCACCGGTGTCACTTGCCCTTACGCACACAGCATGCATTCCCCACCAGCATTAAGGACGCACTGGCAATCGAAATGCACTATCGACCTCCGGTCTGAGCAGGGGGGTGATGTGGCGACGCTGTTGTCGCATCACAGAAACATTTCTGGCGGCGCTGTCACCGCATCTAAGCGAATCGCACCGAAGCCTAAATCGCGCTATGAAATTTCTGAAGTTAAAGCGCTATATACAGAAGAGCTCCGAAATAACACACGGAGCGTTGGTCACTCGCCGAAGATTGAATATCTTCCCTTTTTTTCCTCGGCCAAACATTCTAATTGTGATCCTCCTAATTTTTTGATGTCGGCTAAAATAGCATACAACACAAATCATTTAAAAATTATTAAATTATTTAATTTAATTTTATATATAAACTTATAGAATATTCTAGGTAAGTCGAAATGAACTTGATCTATGCCTTCTTCCAAAGAACAATTCACGAACCTGAGCCACATGCATCCATCAACTTCCTGCATATTTTATCAGATCGTTACTCTATCTAGTGGGGGCTTACGTTCCGCTTACCAGGATAAAGCTGCTACATGACCCATTTATTTGACTATTGGTTATTTTGAAGTGACAAACAAACATGTAGACCGATGGTAAAAAGCTACCATGACACGTACAGCAAACCCCAAATAAGAAGGTTTCAGATGTGCCGTTCTCTCTGATGACTAAGATTGAATTCCTTACAACCTGTGAATATGCTGGTTCTCTTTACCTTTAGTCTTGAATATAGCAGTACAGGTAAAATACTAATAACTTAAAGCAGAAATAAACTTACACCGTTTATCAGTACGTGGCTGCCACGTGAGGACCTTTCTTACCACTCGGTTATTAGCTCTTCGAGCTGCATGGCCGGGCTATTGCCGCATCTTAAGCCCTCCAACCTCAACCCAGTATTAAATCTTCATTCTAGGAAAGATCTATGTCCAGAAATAGTCTCAGAGACTCTGCTTTGTAAGTAACGGTGCTAACCTCTTTATAAAATTAAATGTAACTTTTTTATTGTAAGATAGCGACCCAAGCCGGCGTTATTTAGATTGAGGGTAGTTAGTTATATAAGACTATTTATTTTATTAATTTTTGGATTTCTCAAAAATATTCAATATTTTCATATAAAATATACCTTGGATTACGCCTGGCATTGCGCTTTATCTGTTCGTCAAGTTTCATTACTTTTGGTATAGCTGTTCAGAAGATTAGCCCGGACAGATAGTGAGACAGACAGAAAAACGAAAAGTCAAAAATGAAAAAAAAAAATGTTATTCGTATATTCTTTTGGCATGTTTTTGTTCTTTGGTAAGTCTACGTGTTAGAGCCATGCTGCAGCTATATTAGTAGTATAGTAGTAGCACGACTGGGTTTGCTCGACCGGGGAAGGACCACGCTCTCACAGAATACCGGCGTAAAATAGCAGCCTAATGCTGCTGTGTTTCGTATGGTGAGTGTAGAGAACCGGACACCCTTTTTACTAAACGAAGCATTCCATCTTAGTCCTTACGGGTGACAACGCATCTGCATTTTGATTATTTATTGAGAATAGATGTAGATGTCTATGGGTCACAGCAACCATATACCATCAGGTGGACTGTGTGCTCGTTTGTCACCCCATTCTATAAAAAATGTAAATATCCCCCTCAGCTTTCAATATTACAGACAGATGCTTCAATATAATTTTTATGTACAGATTTATTAAAAAGATATTGTGTATAGTTTTGCCTATGGCATCTAACAACTGATTAATTACGCACTAATGTGCGCAGCTAACAGAACGTACATGATATAAATGTCTAATGGCGAGGTTATTAATGGCTAAGCATTATTGATGGATTTGGGTGGTAAAATATATATGTTTTTATTAATTACAAGTCAGTACAGTGATAGACACTCCCTTTTCACACAAGTACGGTTGACGTATGCGAAACGATAACAAATGAATCCAAATGATGCTGTCAACATTTTCGGAGGATTGTGCTGTAAAGATAAAAAAAAACCCATATTATAGCATGGAGCGTTGTTTGCTCCCTGGGAAGTGGAGCACATCACATCTTGCCTCATCATCATCATTGCAGCCTTTCATAAGTCAACTACTGAACATAGGCCTCACCCACGGAATGCCACAAAGCACGGTCCTGAGCCATCTGCATCCATCGATTCCTGCATATCTTACCAGTTCGTCACTCCATCTAGTGGAGGGTCGCCCTACATTTCGCCTACCGGTACGAGGCCGCCACTCGAGAAACTTTCTTCCCCATCGGTTGTCGGTTATTCGAGCTATATGAATATATAAAGCCACTTCAGCTTACTAATCCGTTGGACTATGTCGGTTACTCTGGTTCTACTGCGGATATCCTAAATTCTAAGTTTATCAGCATAGCCCTATCCATAGCTCGCTGAGTGACCTTGAGCTTCCTCATACGGCAAGCAGTGAAGGACCACGTCTCAGATCCGTAAGTTATCACTGGCAACACGCACTGGTTGTACAATTTCGTTTTCAGGTTTTGAGGTATGTCTAACGAGAAGATGTGTCGTAGTTTCCCGAACGCTGCCCAGCCGAGTTGAATCCGTCGATTGACCTCTCAGTTGAAGCTAGACTTACCTAGTCGGACTATTTGTCCCAGGTAAACTTACTCGTCAACAACTTTGAGCTTAGTGCTCCCAACAACTGCCGGCATAGGTGTGACATGGACGTTAAACATGATTTTTCTTTTGACCATGTTCATCTTAAGACCTGTCCGTGGAGAGAAACTATTGAGATTATTGAGCATAGTGCTTAGGTCCTCCAGTGATTCTACCACAAGGACTATATCGTCGGCAAATCGAAGGTACTTGCCTGTACTAAAATATACTCGCCATTGATGTTAATACCGCATCCTTTCCAGTCCAGCAGCTTGAAAACGTCTTCCAATGCAGCGGTGAAGAGTTTCGGGGATATAACGTCACCCTGTCTTACACCTCTCTGCAATTGGATAAGTTTCGTACTCTGGTTCTGTACTCGGATAGCCATCGTAGCCCTACTGTACAAGCATTTCAGCACTTTGATATAC
This sequence comes from Parnassius mnemosyne, assembly GCA_963668995.1. Lineage (NCBI taxonomy): Eukaryota > Metazoa > Arthropoda > Insecta > Lepidoptera > Papilionidae > Parnassius > Parnassius mnemosyne. The sequence goes on along the minus strand of CAVLGL010000001.1, from coordinate 3,093,831 downwards.
CGACAGTCAACTTAGCACCGCTAAAAGGACTGCAGCACCGCCCAAATTTGACGGAATCAAAGGCTTCCTCATAGTCCACATACGCAAGGCAAAGTGGCAGATTATACTCCTCTGTCTTCTGTACAATTTGCCAAAGAGTGTATATGTGGTCTATGGTACTAAAGCCTTTTTGGAAACCGACTTTTCGGGAGACTGGAAGTCGTCAAGTCTGCGTGCTAGATGATTCGTAATGCCTCTCCAAAACAGCATCTAGACGCGGCTCAGAAGGTAAATCGGTCTGTAGTTCTTCAAGAGAGCGTTGTCATCTTTCTTGAAGAACAAGACCACCGCACTTCTAGACCACGCATCCGGGATATTGCCACCATGGAGGACGGTATTTAAGAGCTTCTGAAGGTTTTCAAGTACCGGTTTTCCACCCGCTTTCAGAAGCTCCGCTGTAATTCTATCGTCGCCCGGGGACTTGCCGTTTTTAAGGTGCTGGAGAGCCATTCTAATCTCGCCCAGACTGATGTCCGGGATATCTTCGGAATAGTGTCGGATAAGACATCTAGTCTGCCAGAATATAATTTTCCTTTGAAGGCAAAGCATTTGCCTGATAATAAATGGATACTGTACCTCATAGACACCCCACACAATTTCTGAACTAGAAATCAAATGAGTTGTCAGCTCTTGGACTAAGATGTCAGCCCCTTAACTAATAAATAATATCCGCTATTACTTATCGTCCCGTGGGTGTCGTAAGAGGCGACAGATGGAAATAGAAAGAGGTGATGGGCAGCGGCATCTTCCTGATAACAACGCAATATAATAAAAAACTGCTGCTGACAACCCAGTTGCTAAGCGTAGCAACTATAGCTAAATCTATGGGCGAAGCCTATGTTAAGCAGTGGAAATTCATAGGCTGTAATAGATGGATGGATGAACTAATAAAATAGTAAATTGGTTTACGTTACTCACCAATCAAAACTATAACTGCTATTTTCCTACTATTAAACGTTAATATTCTGTTGGTAGGGCATGGTCGCTACCCAGTCCAGATGACTCATTCATGTTGCAGTTATAATACGCTGCAACGCACAAAATCCATATAGTTAATGTTGATGTAGTCCTAAGCGCACTGGTTTAGCTTAACAAAAGCTTACTCGTTCGTTTTCTTAGAAAACCACGTAGTAATTCAATGAAAAGACAGACACTGGCAAATAAAATCGAAAAGTGACATTTTTTATGAAACTTACGTGACAAATTAGCTCACAGTCCACGTGATGGTAAGTGGTTACTACAGATCATAGACACCTGCAGCCAACTTCAAACAAAAAAGACTACAGATGCGTTGTCTCCTCTGATTAATAAGATGGAACGCCTAACAGCAAGCGATTATACTGGCTCTTTGAACTCTTTAATTTGGAGGAAGAAATAGGTTAGAGGGTGAAGACTGAACTTCTGGACAGAAAAGAAGTCTTACCACCTAATACGTATTTATGGCTAAGTTTAATTTTGTTGTTGTTTATTTTTTATTTCAGTATATAATTATTTCTTTCTTCTTTTATTATTTTATAATAAACATGGAGAGTAAAAATTTTTACGTTGTAGAACCATGCTGCAGCTATATTAGTAGTATAGTGTAGTGTAGTACGAATGGGTCGGCTCGACCGAGGAAGGACCACGCTCTCACAGAAAACCAGCGTAAAATAGCAGCTTAACACAGCTGTGTTTCGTATGGTGAGTGTAGAGAACCGGAGACCCTTTTTACTGGCAAAGAGGCATTCCATCTTAGTCCTCACTGGTGACATTGCATCTGCATCTTGAGTATTTATTGAGGATAGATGTAGATGTCTATGGGCTACAACAACCACTTACAACCATCAGGTGGACTCTGTGCTCATTTGGCACCCTGTCCTATAAAAAAAATTGAACAATTAACTCAAGACGTAGTGTACAACTTTAAGCAATTTAACACTATTGTACATGCATTTTTTTTTGTTCCTACTACACTACTAGTATTGGAAATAGAACAAGCATTATGTCAGTTGTTCTAACTAGAAAAAAAATACTTTTCATTTAATAAAAGATCGAATACAGTACATCGGGAAAAACAGTAAAAAGTGATCGATTTTGTCATTAAACACAACATAATGGCGCTTTTAAGTACCAGTTCACTTCTTAACTTCTTACACAAAGTGTTATTTTCCACAAAGAGCAGGCTATATAAAAGACTCAGATAACTGACCGCAACTCCCCACATCAAAGTAACACTTTTCACAGTTTTTCTCTCTTGTGTTGTAAAAATTTAAAAGAAAATCCAGATGAAAATGAAAAACTAAAGTGAAAACTTCTATATTTATATATACATATATGGAGGCTTAAGGTCAGCGAGCTATGGACATGGCTGTGCTCGGTATTACTCTGTGTGATAGACTTAAAATGAGGATGCAGTAGAACAAGAGTAACCAACATAGCCCAACCTCGTAACGGTAAGCGAAGTGTAGGGCGGCCCCCCACTAGACGGAGTGACGACCTGGTAATTATATGCAGAAACTCGATCTACACTCACCCTACGAAAAAAACAACATGAAGCCGCTATTTCAATCTGGTATTCTGTGATAGCGTGGTCCTTCGTCGAGCTGACCCATTTGTGCTGCAAACAAAATATGCAATTTGTTAAGTGTAATAATGTTTTTTTTTTTTAATAAAAAATGATAAGCTCAACCATAGAAAAGTACTGACTAATACAAACAGCAATGGATTATAATAGGTTCATTCTTCAGTCCTCTTTTTTATAAAAAAAGAAATGTTAACATTCCTAATATTTCCGTAAACCACTCTAAATAAGCTTAGAAATGTTTGTGTTTATAGTATTTCACTACAGTAGTCCAATGCTGGATTCGAACCCACGACTTTCCGAATTTGCAGTCCAAACCTTATAAGTTTACTGTTTCTTAAATCCTCTTCCTTTACAGGAATTATGAATTATGTCGCAAGATTTAATGAAATCAGGATTTCTTATATTTACCCGAACACTACACAATTAAATAAAAGTAATTTTATGGATTTTATTACGTTTAATTTAACTTTTTGATTCCCAAAGTTTCGGGTGCTTTACAGCATCCATGGTCACCGGGGGGGAATGAAGTGTTTCACGTCCCGATGTCATAGTTAGCCCGGCTACCTTCAGTTTTTGAATAGTAATTTTTGCTCCGATCTACGCAGAATGAGCTTACAGTATCTTGAAGTCTTGCAGTCGTATGCTTGGGTTTGGATTTAATTTTATTAATTATAGGATCCCAAGTAGATGGCATCACCCATTCATCTTCTCTATTGAAATTAGGATGTTTTTTTTTAATTTCAATTGCCTCGCGAATAATCCTTGGTAGGAACCGGTAATATTTTGCGAGGATTTGTGGTCTATCAAATCTAATGTAATGGCGGGGACGGTCTTGGACATGTTCACACACTGCAGACTTCCCGGAAAGTCGGTGCATCAAGTCAGCTATATGTTCTTTCACGCGGGTTTTATAGATCTTTTTGTTTGTCTTATATAAGAGAGTCTACATTCACAGTCAAGCTTGTACATTCCTGCATCTTGCAGAGAGACATTACACTTGACTGGTGGTAAAAACTGACTAATCTTCTTCGGCGGCTTGAAATATGTTTTAATCGAGGCACACTTCAAGATGTAGCCAATCTTTTCAGTGACACGTATTGTACCTTTAGGCAACGCAACTGTACAAACCCATTCTCTCTAACAAATGGGTTTCACCTAACATCATACAGGAACACGATTTGCATCATTTGGCGGTATGTCTTTACCAGGTGGGTGGTAACTAACACTCGGCCGGGCCTCTCACTAGGAGAGGACCAACCTACAACCAGTATGTAGTGCTGCTCGTTTAGCACTACCCAGGGGATACATGTAGGTAATCAGGATTCAAGTAATTACAGACCTACAGACGCGAGCAGCTTCGTCCCCCGAAATCTCTAATTATAAATACATTGACACTTTTGTTATTTGTAATCGAGTCTCACTTGTCGTCATTCATACTTAACATGTATTCTTGCAGTTGTTATCATGAATTCATCATTGATGATGACGTAGGTTGGATTTCATTCTCAATTTGAGTACGGGACCTTTTGGGGGAAGGTATGCCGTCATTAAGTTCCGATCAAAATTCTGTTATATAAGTTGCGGAAACAGAAGCAAAAGCGGATGTCAAAAAGCATGGACAACTTCCGCACATACACACAAAGTTGCGGAATCAGAAGCAGAAGCCTGTTGCATCACTAGTCAAAATATATGATGGATTATAAAAATACAACTTGATTAACATAATAATTAATATATATTTATATTTTTATATAAGCTTGATAAAGACGTGAAGTGATAATATTTTGACCCATCCGAAAATCAGCCAACGCACCTAAAGGACTTTTTCACTTCAATAAACGCCTGCTAAGCGTGGCAACTACGGACATAATCCCATTATGAAGCAATCTATAGGGAGGCATATATTCAATAGACAAAAGTTAATAATGTAGAGTAAATAATGTATCGGCATAGGGTAATATATAATAATGTTTAACTGTATGGCCTACAAATAATTGTTTTAGATCTGGATGTTTGTCCTTGTGAAATTTATGTATTTTAACTGCCCCCGCGATACAGGAGAAAATCTTAGTGTGGAGGTAATTTTTTTTTAAAAAGAGATAAAGAGAGACAAGTTATGAAATTAACAATTTAGTAATATTTTTTATATAGGATAGGATGACAAACGAGCACACAGTCCACCTGATGGTAAGTGGTTGCTGTGCTCCATAGACATCTACATTTATCCTCGTTTGCGAATCAAAATGCAGATGCGTTGTCACCCGTGAGGGCTAAGATGGCATGCCTCTTTTCCAGTAAAAAGGGTCTCCGGTTCTCTACGCTCACCATACGAAACACAGCAGTGTTAAGCTGCTATTTTACGCTGGTATTCTGTGAGAGCGTGGTCTTTCCCCGGTCGAGCCGACCCATTCGTGCTACAACTATACTACTAATATAGCTGCAGCATGGCTCTACCACGTAAAAAAATTTAATTAAAGACGGTACAAAAACAGCTAAATATTCTTAAAATCATGCATAGTTCTTATGACAATATACAATTAAGTAATTTTTCAAATTTTCGAGCCCAAATTTGTGACGTTTTTCACCCTCAATCTATCAATTTGTACGTCGAAAACGACATCTCTACTCGTACACCAACTGAACTCATTGGAAAAAATTTAAAATTTGGCCAGTCAGTTCTGTCAGCCACTGCGCTCGCGCCCTTTTTTTTATATGGGGAAATGCTTACTTATACTCGCCTCGCGGGGGCAAGGACGGGTTATGTCGGACTCGCACCGACTAAAACCCCATGGTGTTCCACCCTCGTCGCATATTGGCAGGGCCACGGGAACGCTTTCGCACACATCCGCGGCCCCACCTGCGCTGGACGCCCCATGGCGGCCCCTCCTCGGGAGAGGAGGAAGAGGAACACTCCTCTTCCTCCGCGACTCCACCTGGGCTGCAGCGGTAGATGGAGCGGACACTACTCCCACCGCAGCCCACCGACACACATCCGAAGTGGGCTCGCCAAGCCCACTCGGAGTGGCCACCTCGGGCCGGTCCTACACTACGGGCCAGCCATGGGGTTCCTCTTTGTTCACCGTGGGTGACCAAGCCACGGCTATTAAGCCCCCCCGCCACGACAAGGCGGGAACCCGTTCGGGGGGGGGGGGGGGGGCGCTCGCGCCCTACACACCTTCGTCTGTGCACTTGTTCGTCTACCTTCTCCTACAAAGAGATTAGAGAAGAAAAAGAGATTATTGACGATGTAAATGAAAATAATAATTAATAATATTATGTTTGTTTATTGCGTGAATACCAAGTGCTTTGTTAAATGTACCGCATCAGTCTCAATTTATCAAACTTTGACACGCTCGTTAGCCCTCTAATTAATATAACATAATCTTGACTGTGTTTGTGTTTGCAGCTGATTTATATAAAATTATAAATATATATATATATATATATATATATATATATATATATATATATATATATATATATATATATATCAAATTATATTTATACAAACTCTTTCTTCTGCGGTATGAGACAATTTAAATCGGCTTTATCAGGTCTCTGAGTGATCTTTCCTCCAATAACTAAATAATTATATCAAAACTTACAAATCTTAAATGTCACTAATAAATGCACAGAAGTTAAGGAAAGCTCCAGGGTGGTCTGCGAAATTCAAATTTTCTTGCGTTCTTTGGAATTTGCAGGTCAGTGTCAGGTTGTATGTTTAACAAAATATGATTCGCGAAAGTAACGAGTATGTATTTACAGAATTATAATCATCAATACAACCGTCTATGTTCGTATACTCTCATTGTATGGCTATTTCCAGAAAAAGTCATTCAAATATGAACTTAGAGGTTACTTACGTTTACGTTTTTAATTGCAAATTGCGAAAAAACGTAAGAAAATTTGAATTTCGCGGGTCACGCTGGCGCTTCCACCTTAATAAAACCATCAGATGTGCATTGATTTACAACAGTTCCGAAGTTATTCTCGGAAACGTTTGTGCTCGTCAGTCATTAAACCGAATTACTCTTGTTTAATATGAAATTATTAAACTTTGAACAAGATTTTACTGCAAAGGCATGTGTCGCTGTAAGGACACGTAGGACACTTCTGTTGCCTTGTACTATTAAGTAGGTATTCTTTGCTTATGTGTATAATTAAATAGCAGTAATGAGCTAAAGCGTTTTAATAAGTTATAAAATCTTTCTTTACTTATATATAATGTTCATGTTCTAATTTGAAAACATTGGCTATTTTTTGAGTGAAAATTCCAACTTTGCATTGGCGTTTTCGCATTGCGGAGAGGTTTATGAAGCAATTATTCCGACCTTGCTCCAGTGCGTATTAGCGTACTTCATATGTCCTTGAATCTTTTGTTTCTCAAACATGCCGGTTTCCTAATGATGTTTTTCTTCACTATTTTGCATCAAGTAAATAGCGCTCCCCATTTGACGGAGTGACTGCCTGGTATGAAATGTAGGAAGCCGATGAATATGGATGGTCACCGGCGACTCAGGACCGTGTTTAGTGGCATTCCTTGGGAGATGTCTCTGTTCAAAAGTGGACTTGTGAAAGGCTGTAATAGATAAAAAGATGATGAAATAAGCACTTAAAATTGCAATTGATAATTTCATTGTTCCATCGATCGAGCTTGTGTTACAGGCGTACAATGAAATTTATGACGAGCAATTTGTTAGTTCTTCTGAGCGTGTAGAGGCGGTGTAAAAATATCCAATACAATAAAGCATCCCATGGGTGTCTTAAGAGGCAACAAAAGGGAGACATACCAAGGGATGGGTGGCAGCGTAGAATAGAATAGAATATTTTTTTATTTACTTATTTTATTCTTAACACCAAATATTTGAACAAATGTGCTATGTCGCATTTTCTACCAGCTAACCTTGGTTAGAACAGAGAGTGAGTTTGGGCTGTTAAATTGTTGCAACACACATATATATAGGTCACATGCGTAACGAAATTCATGTTTTACATTACCACTGGTTCAAAAACACCTCTGAAACCTGGGAAAAACCACCAAGAAACTCAGCGAATCTGTTTTTTAAATAACTTTTACAGTAATTCTTGTACCATATATTTACAAAATTTGTTTTAGAAAGCGACCATGTCATTCTCAGGGTTATAATAAACCATGTATTTATTTATATTTTAATAACCCTTTTTGATTAATAAAATATTTAAAGTTGGTAATAGCGAAATCTTGTACATTTTCTGGGACATTGTTGTAATAGCGTATACATAGATACATGAGAGAATTACTGACCCTATTGAGTTGAGAAACTGGTATCACTAGCTTGTGTTTGTTCCTAGTGCTTACAGAGTGTATATCACTTTTTTTACTATAACAACCTTTTTCTTCGTGAACAAACATTAAATTTTCGTAAATATGCTGAGAGGCCAAAGTTAATATATTTATTTCTTAATTTTTTTCTCTCAGATTTATGGCGTGAATAGCTCTAACGACCCTCTTCTCTAAAACAAAAATAGTTTCTAAATCAGCCGCATTTCCTCCATAGTAAAATATCATAACATATTATGCTATGAAAATAACTGAAATAAACTGTTCTAGTTGTCTCGACACTAGTGAAACCTCTAATATTTTTTACAGCATAAGCTACAGAACTTAGTCTGCTTGTTTAGAAGCTTGGGGTTCGAGACAATTAAAAACTGCCGAATGATTTACCCAAATTGACACTTTAATTACAGCACATTAATTTCAACTTAAAATCACACTAATAACAAAACACAATTGTACTACTGATCACTTTTAGTTCGCAGTTGTATCGCTTCGAAGTATTCGCTTGTATCGCCAACTTTACACAGGCCCCGGTCGCGGTCTATACCGGTCTTATATATGGTCCTAGATAGTTCCAGAATCTTCTACTGCAGAAACGTCTAGAATGTTCGAGTACATACCGGTCCTGATTGTCTAGGTGAACGATCTTCCATAGAAATTTCTAGAAGGACCTAGACTCTCCTAGTTCTGCTACTCGATACTAGAAGGCGCTAGTGGTAACTAGTGTCACCATGTACCAGTCATTAATGGTGGCGCGCAAGACTATTTTGGATATATGGGGGCCCCACTGAAGCTTTTGTGATAGACAGTTAGCGCACCGCGTGTGAGTAATACGGGCATAAAAGTCGTGTATGTGTCCACAGGCTCTGGTAGCGACTAAATGCGGAAGGTATTTTCATATAATGTTATTATTTACTATTTATTTATTTATTTTCAAAATTTTTTATTGGAAAATTGCAACTCATAGAGTTTTCAGACTTGAAGTGATAAAATAATATCTAAATAAAGAAAAAGAAAACGATGACTGAAACTGCCATATATAAGTGAGTATGAATCGGATTCAGAGGAAGAAGGCGAAGTACTCAGTTCCCCAACCCACTGGCATCAAATATACAATCTGAACATGAACTAAACTCAGAGCCAAGGCAAAGCATCCACCTGATCTTTCAGGTTTGGATTAAGATTTTGTTTGTGTTAAAAAGGCCATATTGCTATCTTATAACTTCACTCAAGTAAATTTTATAAGAAAAATGTCCATTTTCTGTTAGATTTACTATTACAAAAATTTCACAGCACATAAAAAACCGTATCCAAAATATAATACCAGAAGTCGTACCAAGTGCTGCATCTAACCCACGAAAACGTGTACGAAAAGTAAGTTGCACCTATTTAATTGGAAAAAAGAAAGTAACACCAAGTTTTTTAATAGAGTGCAGTTAAACAATCTGTGGAAAACACAAGAAGCATATATGTACACATTTTTATTATAAAATTTCATGTTAAAATGGTTAAAAGAATGTTAGAACATGTGCCGTGTAGTGGCGGTTAAGAATATCCACTACTGAATATCTTCCCGAGGGTGTCGTAAAATGCGACAAAGGGAAACAGGCAGAAGATGGGCAGCAGCATCTTCCTGATAATAACAAATTTACAATAAAAAAACTGCGGTTGCCAACCCGCTGGCCAAGCGTGGCACTATGGCAAATATGCCCCTATGATGAGAGTAACAAAACGGCCCCCAGTACCCGGCGGCCCCGCTATTCCTGACTGCGGTGGCGACCATGGTAACGGCGGATCAGGGGTGCTAAGAATCTCCGGTGGAGGGTCAATTGCCACCTAAGACGACTCGACCTGGCAACATACAACGCACGCACCCTGAGGACTGACGAGAAGATCCTGGAGCTGAGAGAAGAGATAGACAAGTTACGCTGGCATATTATAGGATTATCCGAAGTCCGAAGAGAGGGGGAGGACAAGGTAATCCTCGAATCCGGCAACTTGCTCAATCACCGGGAGGGCGACCATCTCTCCCATGGAGGTGTCGGATTTATCGTCCGCAAGCCTCTCGCTAACAACGTTGTAAAGATTGAGAGTGTGTCGACGAGCGATGCGTACCTTATACCCAGAATCTCCAAACGGTATACGCTGAAGGTCATACAGGTTTACGCTTCTACCTCGGCACACCCCGATGAGAAGGTGGAGGAAATGTATGAGGATATTTCAAGAGCAATGCATTTCTCCAAATCCCAATTTACGGTGTTAATGGGAGACTTCAGTGCAAAACTAGGCACAAGAAAGAACGGTGAGCTGAAAGTTGGCCGACTTCATGGAGAAAGAGGGACTCTTTATGATAAACTCTTTCTTCCAGAAGCGGCCCCATAGGAAGTGGACCTGGTCGAGCCCCCACGGTTCCACAAAAAATGAGATTGACCTCATTATGACGACCAGACGACAACTGTTCAGTGAGGTCTCCGTGATCGCGTGAAAACTGGTACCGATCACCGAATGGTTAGAGGCACAATGAACTTAAACGGGGAGACACTATTCAGGTCATTGGGCATGGTGCTTAGATCCTCCAGCGATTCTGCCATAAGGACTATATCGTCGGCAAATGGAAGGTGAGTGATGTACTCGCCATTGATGTTGATACCGTAACCTTTCCAGTCCATAAGCTTGAAAACATCTTTCAATACAGCGGTGAAAGGTTTTGGGGATAAAACATCACCCTGTCTTACACCTCTCTGCAATTGGATAGGTTTCAAAAAAAAAACAGCCATGAGATTAAAAGTGTGATCGGAGAGTTTTTGTGTTCTTCTGCGGCGGGTCTTGCAGAACTTAGCTCCGACCGCATGGACAGTTTCCACGAGCTTGTCATTCATATCGTCCACTTCATTGCATACTTCTAGGCACTGAAAACGGTTTTGTAACTTGAGCTGAGAGGTTTCAACCCGAGTACAGAACCAGAGTACGAAACCTATCCAATTGCAGAGAGGTGTAAGACAAGGTGATGTTTTATCCCCGAAACCTTTTACCGCTGCATTGGCAGAAGTTTTCAAGCTTATGGACTGGAAAAGATACGGTATCAACATCAATGACGAGTACATCACTCACCTACGAATTACCGACGATATAGTCCTTATGGCAAAATCGCTGGAGGATCTAAGCACCATGCTCAATGACCTGAATAGTGTCTCCCAACGAATAGGTCTTAGGATGAACATGGACAAAACAAAGATCATGTTTAATGTCCATGTCACACCTATGCCGGTAGTTGTTGGGAGCACTAAGCTCGAAGTTGTTGACGAGTATGTTGACCTGGGACAAATAGTCCGACTAGGTAAGTCCAACTTCCACCGAAAGGTCAATCGACGGATTCAACTCGGCTAGGCAGCGTTTGGGAAACTACGACACATCTTCTCGTCAGATATACCTCAAAACCTTAAAACGAAATTGTACAACCTGTGCGTGTTGCCAGTGACTTACGGATCTGAGACGTGGTACATCACTGCTGGCCATATTAGGAAGCTCAAGGTCGCTCAGCGAGCTATGGAGAGGACTATGCTCGGGGTTTCTCTGCGTGATAAACTTAGAAATGAGTATTTCCGCAGTAGAACCAGAGTAACCGACATAGCACAACGGATTAGTAAGATGATGTGGCAGTGGATCGACCATATAGCTCGAAGAACCGACGACCGATGGGGAAGAAACGTTCTTGAGTGGCAGCCTCGTACCAGTAGGCCAGTAGTGTAGGGCGACCCCCACGAGATGGAGTGACGACCTGGTAAGACATGCAGGAAGTCAATGGATGCAGGTGGCTCAGGACCGTGCTTTTTGGCATTCCTTGGGGAGCCCTATGTTCAACAGCAGTTCAGGACTTATGAAAGTCTGTAATGATGATGATGAATGATAGAACATGTGAGTTTATTCCAAAGAAGATATTTTGTTTCTGTTACTTTTTTAAATATTTCTATGACGATTGATCTCTCTTTAAAACACTAGAACTGTGTAAGAAAACACAGAAGATTACAAGACAATTAGAGAAATAATAACCACTAGCTGTGCCCCGCGGTTTCACCCGCGTATATCACGCATCTGCGCCTTGAGACATGCGAACTTCGAGAGAGATATAACGACGGACGGTTGCTGAATTAACAAAGATTTAAAAAGTGAAATATGTTACAAAAATTACATGGTTAACGTAATTGGTGGTTATGCATGATATGGGTACTGATACGAATAATGTCTAGGCCACATTCTTCGTATCAGTACGTACTCGTATTAGTAGTATTTGTACCGGCGTTACTATTTCACATTTTAACATGAAAAAGTAGTTGTTGTGACATAACTGTAATAGTTAAACATATGCTATCGCAGACTTTTTTGTAGAGATTAATATCCTCTATAAAAGTGAAGTACATTACTTTGCTCTATTATCAATAGTTTCCGAAGCGTACGCGATATGAGGATTCTTTTTGGTATTTTTTTCACACCTTGGGTTACATTAACGAAGTTTTCATACGGATCCCTAACTTTTTTGAAAATATTACATAGCCTATGTTCAGCAGGGATAATGTAGGATTCTAGTGATGGAAGAATTTTTCAAATCGGTCCAGTAGTTTCGGAGCCTATTCAATTCAAACAAACAAACAAACAAACAAATCATTCCTCTTTATAATAGTAGTGTAGATGTAGATGTAGATGTAGATGTAGAAGAGTGTAGATGCATGATACAGGTACTGATACGAATAATGTCTAGACCACATTATTTGTATCAGTACGTACTCGTATTAGTTGTATTTGTACCGGCGTTACTATTTCACATTTTAACATAAAAAAGTAGTTATTGTGACATAACTGTAATAGTTAAACATATGGTATCGCAGACTTTTTTGTAGAGATTAATATCCTCTATAAAAGTGAAGTACATTACTTTGCTCTATTATCAATAGTATCCGAAGCGTACGCGATATAAGGATTCTTTTTGGTATTTTTTTCACACCTTGGGTTACATTTACGAAGTTTTCATACGGATCCCTAACTTTTTTGAAAATATTACATAGCCTATGTTCAGCAGGGATAATGTAGGATTCTAATGATGGAAGAATTTTTCAAATCGATCCAGTAGTTTCGGAGCCTATTCAATTCAAACAAACAAGCAAACAAACAAATCTTTCCTCTTTATAATAGTAAGTAAATAGTAGTGTAGATGTAGATGTAGATGCATGATACAGGTACTGATACGAATAATGTCTAGACCACATTATTTGTATCAGTACGTACTCGTATTAGTAGTATTTGTACCGGCGTTACTATTTCACATTTTAACATGAAAAAGTAGTTATTGTGACATAACTGTAATAGTTAAACATATGGTATCGCTGACTTTTTTGTAGAGATTAATATCCTCTATAAAAGTGAAGTACATTACTTTGCTCTATTATCAATAGTTTCCGAAGCGTACGCGATATGAGGATTCTTTTTGGTATTTTTTTCACACCTTGGGTTACATTAACGAAGTTTTCATACGGATCCCTAACTTTTTTGAAAATATTACATAGCCTATGTTCAGCAGGGATAATGTAGGATTCTAGTGATGGAAGAATTTTTCAAATCGGTCCAGTAGTTTCGGAGCCTATTCAATTCAAACAAACAAACAAATCTTTCCTCTTTATAATAGTAGTGTAGATTAGCAAAAAACTTATCACAAAACTATGAAGAAATTTAGTATATATTTTTGTAACGGTGTATGTGTAAGAAGAAATAATTAATATTCATATTTAATACAATAATATATTTTCTTACACATATAGCATCCTTATTAGAAACTAAACATTCACGTTTATTAAGCAGTTTTGGAATAAACTTATGAAATTATACTGGATTCAGTGGACCAGGTAGCGAGTACTTGTGCTACAAATTAGGATGCGACTCCCAGTGTTAACGATATCTTTTCGCAATACTCGAAGGAATTAGTAAGTGTTTAAACATGCCTTAACATTTGGTTTAAGCAATGATTCGGCGATAATAATAGCAGAAAATGTAATGATTTGGTAGTCAAAGGGGGAACATCAGTAAAATATTTCTCAATAGCCCTAGCAACTTCTTGATCAGATTAAGTTAAATTATTGTTATTATTTAATTGAAAATCTGAGTTGCGCAATTTGACCTTGCCTGTTTACATTTAAGCAACAAAATTAAAACTGCATTTTAATTTTGTTGCTTAAATGTAAAGCCTTAGCTGTGGAGCACAATTTTTAAATATTTTTAAATGTGTTTTCAAATACTATCTAAATATAACATAACTATTATATGACCTTTCATTATAAAGCTCGTATAATCTTACAAGTAACAATAGAAAAACTGCGATTGCCTCCCGCCAAGCATGGCAAATGGAATGCCTCGTATCCAGTAAAAAGGGTCTCCGGTTCTCTACATTCACCATACGAAACACAACAGCATTTAGCTGCTACTTTACGCTGGTATTCTGTGAGAGCGTCGTCCTTCCCCGGTCGAGCCGACTCATTCGTGTTACAAATACGAGTATACCAGAAATATACCTGCAGCATAGCTCTACCACGAAGTATATAACGAAGTATGTAATTAATTTTACAAAGCATTTTACTGACTTAATATAAGACTGAAATTAAGAAAGCAATCCATTTTTCGTGAATGTGATCGATCTAAAGCAAAACGCTCCGTTGAAACGAAGTCGAGCAGCGTAGCGTCTAGATGAAAAATTTATTCTCTTCTTCTTCCTTTTTCAGTAGTATCGATTTGTCTGACAAAGCGCCATTAGGAAAATAGTGAAATTACTGTCTATATAAGTCCCACTGCTGAGTATAAAATCTTACTATATAAGTTACGTTTTAAAAAATAAAAATAAAAAGACATTGTACAATAATTTTTAGTGTTGTTCAATTTTATCTGTAGTCAACGTTTACTATCCAAGTTAAAAACATAGCCTGGGAACGATTGGAGCGAAATCACGGTTGTTCCGGTTACTGGCGCCGTGCACGGAGACGTCCAGATATGTGACGGAAAGAAGTAAAAATTTCATTCAATTGCTGTAAAAGTTTCAAAATACAGTTTTCCACGTTTTGTGTATGCACATAAATTTTAAAGTACCTGCCCGATTCAAGTCTACTCTTTTGTAAAATATATCTCGTCGATTACGTTTTAGGCTGTACCACTGTTTGAATTCTAGTATAGTGACAGCCTATACACGTCTCACAGGTGGGCATAGGTTTCTACTCATCTCTGGAGAAATATGGAGCAATAAAATCACAGAACTGATCCAGAGCGCATCTGGTAGACTTCACTTACTTACTTACTTATCTTCACGCACAATCCCTGACGGGGTAGCCAGAGAGAACAGATCGCCAAGTGTCACGATCCTTACAAAACTCTTTCGCTTCTTTCAGATTCATTATCTTCTTCATGCATGCACGTCTAGGTATCCGAGTACTCTTGACCCTACCCTCTTCGAGCAATTTGCTCACATGGTCTTCGAAAGTTAGTCTCGGTCTACCTCGACACCTTCTAATATTAACTTTCGCGCTATATATTTTCTTCACCATTCGGTCTTCACTCATTCGCTCAACGTGCCCAAACCACCGAAGCACGCCCTTATCAATTTTTGTGATAAGGTCATCTTTCAAACCTGCCATATTGCGAATCTCTTCGTTTCGCTTTCGGTCGGCCATGGTAACGCCGCACATTTTACGAAGAGATCGCATCTCCACTGCATTCAACTTACTTTTATGCTTCTTCTGGCATACCCAGGTTTCGCTGCCATATAACAAAGTCGGTACCAACACTGCGTTATGTATTGCAAAGCGTGCACTCTTCGCTACGCCTTGCCTTTTGACTAACGCAGTCAGGGCACCATTGACTTTGTTCCCGGCAGCGACACGCCTGTCCACATCTAAATCACATCTTCCATCCCGGCTAAAAGCACTCCCCAAGTATACAATTTCATTTACCTGTTCTAGACATTCCTGATTTACCCATATTTCACACTTCGTTTTCTCTTCGTCCATTTCAAATACCAGAACCTTAGTTTTATTAGCATTCAAACGGAGACCTTTAATTTCACATTCCTCTTTCATACACGTGACTAATGCCTGCAGTTCTGCCTCTGATGTTGCAATAAGCACTGCATCATCAGCATACAGCAGACAATTTACTTTTATGTCACCCCATTTCACACCCAAACAGCTATCTTTCAGCTTCTGTAAACAGCTGTCGAGATACAGTATGAACAGCCAGGAAGACATGACACAACCCTGCTTTACGCCCGTTTGGACGTCAAACATGGGTGACAGGTCATGCCCTACCCGCACACAGGCTTTACAGTCACAGTAAAGAGACTGCACAGCCCTTAGCAATCGACCATCCACACCATACCCCGGCAACAGTTCCCACATTTTCTTCCTTACGACCTTATCAAATGCTTTCTCAAGATCCACAAAAGCACAGAAAATCTTCTGGTTGGCAGCCAGAAGCTTTTCCGTGATCATGCGGAGAGAAAACATTTGATCCGTGCATCCTCTTCCAGGTCTATATCCGCATTGTGCCTCCCATAGAAACCTTTCCGATTTCTCTTGCATCCTACGTGTCAAAACCTTCGAGTAAACTTTACTTGCTAAACTGGTCAAGCTGATCGTCCGATAGCACCCGCAGTCAAAATGTGAACCTTTACCTTTATATAAAGGCACAATGACTGCGGATCGCCAATCATCCGGGACATCCCCCGTCCGCCAGCACAAATTGCACAGCAGATGAAAGCTGTCCCAGACGCGAGGCCCACCATACTTGACCATTTCAGCAGTAACTCTGTCTAGTCCCGCAGCTTTACCACATTTCAAACTTCGAATCGCACGTTCAATCTCTTTCATACTGATGACCTCAGTGTCATCGAGGTCCGGGTCTGGCGTACCAGTCACGCCGTCATCCCCGGATCCCTCACTAAGATCATCACACGCATACATTTCTCTATAAAATTCGCTCCATCGCTGCATGACATCCGATTTTTTTGAGAGGACGGCATTAGTTCTCGAAAGCACTTTGTTCATTCTTAAGGCCGTCGCACCACTTCGGGTCCTTCCAACCTCTTTCCAGAAGAGTTTGGAGTTCTCCTTAAAGTTGTGCGACAACCTTTCGTCCGCTTCCATTCTACACCTTTCACGCACTTCCTCAATCAGTGCTTTCGTGTGAACTTTCTGCAGCCTATATCTTTCTTTCATCTTCTCTCTCATATCCTTATTATTACTAGAGGCCAAGTAGTCTAACCATGCTTTATTCTTCTTCTTTACAGCCTCTTTCACTTCATCATTCCACCATGCATCTCTTCTTTTACTACTGCCTCTTTTTATTGTTCCACACACTTCTTCCGCTGCACTTACCATTCCATCCTTAAGGTTCTGCCAAGTTGTTTCTACACATTCTTTTCTGCCATCGATGGTGTCAAGCTTTTCGGCTACCCTCGCATGATATTTGTCCCTAGTATCCGCTTCCTGAAGCTTCCAGCTTCGGATGCGACAGACCGACTGTGGTTCTGTTACTGCCGTCCGGTAGCGCCAACCCGCGAACAGACCCCTAAATCTAGTAATCACTAGATAGTGATCCGTTCCCAGGTCAGCACCCCTGAACACTCGCGTATCCATCACCTGTTTTCGCAGTCGGTCATCCACCAGGAACAAATCGATCATACTTCTCTCATTCTTTCGTTCTCTAGTATACATATGGATTTTCTTGTGATTAAACATAGTGTTTATCACAAGAAGACCCTTTTCCTTGCACACCGCCAGTATAAGCTTGCCAGCATCATTAACGCTTTTATCGCCAAACTTTCCAAGTACCGACTCGTACCCTGGTCGAGCGGTACCAACCCATCTATTCAGATCACCACATACAACAATTCTTTCGTTTCCCCTAGCCAAATCTAGAACTTCTCTTACATTCTCCCAAAACTCCTCCAGCCCAGCCCTGGACGACGAAGCTACCGGCGCATAAACAGCCAAAAGGAATAACTTCGTCAGTCCCAATTTAAAGCGAACCCAGAGAAGTCTTGAGTTCACAACCTTATATTCAGTCATAACATCGACCAACCGAGAAGACAGCAGCACCCCCACTCCCTGGCAGGCGCTCTCGCTCTCCGGGACTCCGGACCATAGAGCTAACGCCCCGCCAGGGAGCTCTTCAGTACCACTGCCTTTCCGTTTGGTCTCCGACATACACTAACAGTAGACTTCACAAGTCTTCAAATTCATTTTTCCTTAATAAAACGTATTACCTCACGTTGTTTACCTTCACTGTCGGGCACATGGTGGACGAGCATTTTAAATAATTTGGCGTCAGTGTAATAATAATACGGGTTGGACACGTAAAATTTATGGCAGGCACTTAGTTCCGAGCTAACACGGCTGAGATATGAACTATACTTTTCTTACTACGTATAGGTTCTGAAATTGCAATTTAGATTAAGAGATAACGCAAGTGATCGAACCTTTAAACATTCATGAGGAAGTCCATTTGGCTTTTCAATTTACTTGGTACAAATTGTAACTTTATTTTTCAATGAAATTAATATAGTGATGAAAATTTAGTTCAGTTTTAACTAAACAATTAAGTTTAGTGAAACCGATTAATAAGTTCAACCGTTTAGTTATTTGAATTCACAGAATTAATTGTTATTGCTTTCTAAAAATTTTATGCCACCATATTTTCAATTTCTTAAAAAAACACATCAATACAAAACTAAAAATAATGGTTATTTAGAATTTCAGCGTAATCGCACCGTTCATTTTCATTTTATTTCATTTTCAATTCTGCTAAATGGTCCGATTAAGCCAATAATCTCACAGTGTTCTAAGCTCTCAATTCCCACATAGGATAATTTCATAACTATTATAATTATTTTTATACGTAGTAGAGCCATAATGCAGCTATATTATGTTTGTAGCACGAACGGGTTGGCTCGATCGGGGAAGGACCACGCTCTTACAAAACACCAGCCTACTTACACTACGTACGTACACTTTATACAGCTGTATTGCGTATGGTGACTGTAGAGAACTGAAGACCCATTCTTCTGGAAACGATGCATTTTAACCCTTTTTATTTAGCATTTAGAGGTGATAGCCTATCTGCAATTTGATTCTTAATCGAAGATGTAGACGTCTATAGGCCACAACTTTCCATCAGGCGGACTGTGTGCTAGTTTGTCACCTTTATTCTATATAAAAAAACTTTCAGGGCATTAATTTCCTCCGACAAAAAACAACTTACGATTTCGAGAAAAGTTTAATTTTATCATACTTGTTAATTATATTTCTTTCAACGCTTTTGTGTACTTTAAACATAAGAACTATAAATTGAACGAGATTGGAATTCTGTCAACAATTTTTAACTGCGCACACTGCTCGAAATTTTGTTAGTAAGTATTTAGTTTAAACATATTTATGTTGGCGTTTGATTAACAATGGATATTCGCGCAAGACATTCATTTGGAGTTGATTGGGTGAATGTCATCTAATAGATATTATAAAAATTTCAACATTGGTTGAAGCTTTTGTAAAGTTCCAACACATATATAATACCGTTAGTATCGTAAGAGACGACTGAGGCACAAGCTAGGAGATGGGCAATAGCGTCTTCTTAATAAATACTACAAAATAATAAACTATAGTTGCCAAGCCGCCTCATAAGCATGGCAACTATGACAAGTATACCGTTTATGAGGCAATTTATGGTGAGAGTAACGGATACCTACTTAATTTAAAGAACTTGTTTAGCACATGGTCGGCGGTGAAAGAAACCACAGTGAGGAAATCTGCATTTTTAAGAATGACAAAGCTAATGACATGATGATGTGAATTCCATTAATGTTGCAGTAGTGGAGAATATCTCCATAACCCACCTGGAAATGAGAGGAGACATGTGCCATGTGCTTTTCTCATAGTCTCTAATTAACATTGTAAACTGTTAAATTATTAAAAGGACTTTATAATGAAGTGCCTTTCATTTTGAAAAAAATACCAAATAGGCTTATTCTCATAGGAGACGCAAATTTTTTTTTGTTTTCAGGTGGAATACTGGCGACAGCAATTTTTGAAACAGACGCAAAATTTCAACTGAAAGGAACTCGTCCGACCCCTACCCGCTAGAATCTGATTAAACTAAAAGCAATTATGTGGGATTCATAGAGATTCTCTCACGTAGATACTGAACGCGCGGTTCAATTATTGTTACAAAGGACTGTAAAATGAATCTTGAATTACTTTTTAAATTTTCAAATTTTACTGCCTTTTTTTTATTGAATCGGTTTCAAAAAATATCGCAATTGTCTGACGTACTTGACGTTCCTTGATTAAGAAAAAAATTAGCCTCAAATCACATCTCAAATCACGTCAAAGGTTTCTTCCTCATATATGTGCTGCTAAGTCCTATTGCTTTTTTGCCATTTACAAAGAATGTTAGAAATGTTATAAACATTACTAACAATCCTTAAAACGCCTGTGCTGACAGTGGTTCGCGATAGTAGTGGAATGGCGGAATCAAACCCACAACTTTTGACGTTTGCAATTCATATCCTTAATCACTAGTCTAATATAGTTTTTAACTATAGCTACGACATTTTTTATACTGATAAGAGGAGGTAAGTGAGCATGCGGCTGAACAACTACAACAGCAGGGGATTTGCAGGTGAGTTGCCGGCTTTTTAAAAAATAGTAGACTCTTTTCTTGAAGGTCGATAATTCGTATCGGCCTGGAAGAATTCGATTTCTGTTTACGCTCTCAGAACACGCCTAATTTATTAAATATTTATTTTTTCAGTTTCGGTAATGCATTAAGTGTTAATTTATCGGAATTTTTGTTTTGCACGCCTAGCGCAAAGCGCGTAGGTATGTTACTACTAGCTGTTACTAGCGCCTCAAAATCAAGATTCCAACGTTTTGTCGCACGATATCGTATCTAACAATCATACTATACATATAAATGATATAAAATGCACATTGTCACAAAGATAAATGGTTGTGGAACTTATTAATATTTTTTTAAATCGATTAATTGCTATTTTTACATAAAAAGGGGTTTTAGTGACTTATGGTGTAGATTTATCAAGTCCGTGTGGCTTCGTAAACACGATAACTTTTGAAAATTTCAATTGTTCTACTCAATCTATTTTTAAAACTCTTTATCTATCATGTGGGAAACCATTGAATGTAAATGGCAGTTTAATTTTGTTTTGTTTAGTTATAATTAATTTCTTTCGACTGCTAAATGTCGAAATTTTCGGTGATTTAGCAGCCTTGTGTGAATTCATTTTAGTAGTAAACGGCTGCTCAAAAATATCGCTGTACAAATAAATACAAAATATTTGAAAAACAAAATTCATACATACTTTATTATTATAATAATCAGAGATTTTAATTACAATATTTTAAAAGCACAGAATAAATATTAGTAATACGTACCAAAAGTAAGTAGGATGCAATATTTATTAAGAGGAAAGATTATCACGAAATCGAAAATGTGTTAAAATAACACGGCATACAAAGCACGTGCATACACGTGCAATCACTCAAACACACACAAAAACGCACGCATACACACAAACACACACACACACACACACACACACACACACACACAAACGCACGCATACAAAGACACACACACATATTTTTTTCTTTTTAAATTAATTTATCAAAGGGAAAGGAATTTTATGGAATTTTATGTTATTCTTGTAATTACAAGTATTGTATGTTAATTATGGAAGAGCGAGTTTTCCTGTCAAAAGTATTGAAAAATACTTAAAAGGAGAACTTTGTGTACTGCTGATGATGTAAATTTATTGTTACAGAATAAACATTTTTTGATTTTTTTTTTGAATATTTATACTTAAATACGTCTTAGACTTTATGGAGTGACATGAATGATAATCATATGAGCATTATGAGTCGTGCACTTTTGGATTTTCCAAACTTTTTTTAAATTGAAGTTTGACATAAAATTATCGAAAAATTGGAAGTATAATAAGGTTATTAGTGAAACGGATTTTTCTTTTGTGTATTTAAACTATTTTAAATACACACAAGAACAATCCGTATAATCATATTATACCTAATTTTTTTTAATGCGATTAGGGCAAGCTCAATTGGATTTAGCAAAATTTTTTTTATTACTATTTTTACATTAAAAGTGGTTTTATGACTTATAGGGTAGATTTATCAAGTCCGCATGAAGTGGTAAACAGGATAACTTTTGAAAATGTTAGTTGTTTATCTCAATCTATTTTTTAATCTCTTCATCCATCACGTAGGAAGTCATGGAATGTAAATGGCAGTTTATTTTTTTTATAATGGTTTCTTATATTTACGCAAACACTACATATTTAAATTAAACAAATTTTACGGATTTTATTGTGTATATTAACTTATTTTATATTCCCGACGTTTCGAGCACTTTCCAGCACCCATGGAAAAATTATTAATTTTTAATTTGGAGGTAGCCGTGGTTAACTATGACATTGAGACGTAATACACTTCAGTCCGTTCCGTGAACATGGGTAAAAGTAAAGAATAAATTATATTAGTAGGTACTAAAATCAAGTGCTATATTTATATTTAAATACGTCTTGTACTTTATGGCGTTACCTGAATGATGATATAATGATCATATGGGCATTATGTGTCGTGCACTTATTTTTAAATTGAAGTTTGACATAAAATTATTGGAAAATTGTAAAGTATAATAATAAGGTTATTAGTGAAAATTGTGTGTATTTAAACTACTTAAAAAAATTCCCTATAATCATATCATACGTAATTTTTTAAGGCACTTAGGGCATGCACAGTTGGATTTACCGATAGTTTTTTTTTTATGTTCCACATGCAACTTTTACATTGCAGGTTACTTTACGGTTTTAAGTGAGTTTGCGTGTCTCGAAATAATCACGCCACGGAAGTAGCCTCTGCAGTTGTAATAGCTAAAATTAAACACAATTTGCCGGTGACAGCTCTGTTGCTACACGAACAGCGGAAG
Organism: Parnassius mnemosyne; assembly: GCA_963668995.1. Lineage (NCBI taxonomy): Eukaryota > Metazoa > Arthropoda > Insecta > Lepidoptera > Papilionidae > Parnassius > Parnassius mnemosyne. The sequence goes on along the minus strand of CAVLGL010000001.1, from coordinate 3,070,864 downwards.
TAAAAGTGGTAAAATTATTTTATTTACAACCGACTTCAATATAACTATAATATATTGTTAATTTCTAAAAACCACTCGACCGATTTAGATTAAATTTATATGGGACCAGCTGGGAAGAATACCCTTTGAAACAAAAAAAGAACTTTCCAAATCAACATTCCAACGAATATTTTTTTATAGGAGAGGGGGCAAACGAGCATGCGGCTCACCTGATGGTAAGTGACTACCGCCGCCCATGAACAACTGCAACACCAGGGAATCGCAGATGCGTTGCCGGCCTTTTAAAAAGGAGTACGCTCCTTTCTTGAACGTACCTAAGTCTAGTATGTATATAAGTATCGGTCCGGAAAAATCGCTGATGGTAATCGATTCCACAAGGAGGTCGTGCGAGGAAGAAAACATCTTCTAAATCGCACAGTGGTGGACCGCCAATCATCCAGATGGTGTGGATGGTATCGGGAGTTCTGCCGCGATGTGCGTTCGTGAAATTTGGCGGCTGGGATTAATCCGAACAATTCCTCAGAGCACTCCCCATGGTAGATGCGAAAGAAAATGCAAAGGGATGCAACATCTCTTCGCAGGGCCAATGAATCGAGCCGATCAGAAGGGGCTCGGTCGTCGACGATTCGAGCAGCTCTGCGTTGGATGCGGTCAAGTGGAAGGAGCTGGCACTGGGGAGCCCCTGCCCAGAGATGGGAACAGTATTCCATGTAAGGCCGAACTTGCGCCTTGTAAAGTTGCAGGCGGTGTGCCGGCATGAAATACTGTCCCGCTCTGCTGAGCACGTCAAGCTTTTTAGAGGCCAATTTGGCCTTCCCTTCCAAGTGACCACGAAACTGCACGTCACTCGATATGTCGACTCCGAGGATACCGATACTGGCTGAGGCAAGAAGGGCAGTGCCTTGAAACAGAGGATATACGACAAAGGAGTTCTTTTTAGCGGTAAACGCGCAAACTTGTGTCTTCTGAGGATTAAACTGGACTAGATTTAGTCGCCCCCAATCGGAGACTTTGCTCAGCAAAGACTCGACTTCAGACACAAGTTTGTTCCGGTACTCAGCGACGTTTTCCCGAGAAATATTGGCACGGCCGGTGTATAGAGCATCACCAGTGCTGTCATCCGCATAGCAATGAATATTACCAGTTAGCAACATATCATTGATATGCAGAAGAAACAGCGTTGGTGATAGCACACAGCCTTGTGGAACACCAGCGTTAATAGGCTTGTAGTCAGAGCATGAACTGTCTACAACGACCTTGATGCTCCGATCTGCAAGGAAGCTGGTGATCCAATTGCACAATTTCTCGGGAAGCGCATAGGAAGGGAGCTTCGAAAGAAGCGCTTTGTGCCAAACCCGATCGGAGGCCTTCGCAATGTCCAGACTAACGGCCAACGCCTCCCCCTTGGACTCTACTGCCTCCGCCCATCTATGGGTCAGGTAGACCAGAAGATCACCAGCTGATCGACCCCGACGAAAACCGTATTGGCGGTCACTAAGCAGCTGGTGATCCTCAAGGTACCGGATGAGTTGGCAGTTAATAATGGATTCCATTATTTTGGAGAATAAGGAGGTGATCGCGATAGGCCTATAGTTGGATGGGTCTGAGCGGTCGCCTTTTTTAGGGATCGGGTGGACAAAAGCTGTCTTCCATGAATTCGGGACTACGCCTTGGGAGTAGGAGTACCGGAAAAGACGCGTTAGGACTGGTGCCAACTCCGGAGCACACGTTCTCAGCACAATTGGGGGGATTCCGTCGGGCCCACTCGACTGCTGGATGTCCAGGGAGAGCAGTGCTTTGCGAACCGAGCGCTGTGAGAATAACACATCCGGCATGGAGCACTCATACCGCGGGATGGTCGGCGGTGTTTTCCCCCCGTCATCAAGAGTCGAGTTGGACGCAAAAAGGCAGCCTAAAAGGTCGGCTTTGTCTTTTGCGTCATGGGCCAGTGAGTCATCCTCCCTGTGTAGAGATGGTAGCGTTGGCTTACAGAAATTCCCTTAGACAGCCTTGGCGAGAGACCAGAATGCACGGGTTCCCGAAGGAAGGCGAACTAGTTTCTCGCCAATTCTGCCTATGTGCTCTGACTTTGCCTTGGCAATAACTCTTTTGAAGGACCTGGAGGCGAAGTTATACTTCTTTTTAAGTGTGCTGGTGTTTACATCCCGAGTCGCCGAAGCCGCAGGCCAGGCTTGATAACACTTCTGCTTACTGCGTAATGCAGTCTTACAGGAGCGATCAAACCAAGGCTGAGATCTGCCTCCGATGGGTACCACAGATGATGGAATAAATAGTTCCACTCCCTGTAGCACCACATCAGTGACAGAGTCAGCAACAGCGCTGGGATCGTCCGGCGAGAAGCAAACCCGCCCCCATGAGTAGGATGCAAAGAAAGACCGCGTTCCGTCCCAATCCGCCGACCTGTAATGCCAAACACGGCGGCAACCTGCAGAACGCAACCGCGAAGGGAGCGTGAGTGGCACCACACTCCGGATCAGACAATCGGTTAGACGTGAACCGAGCCATTCGGCATGGTGGGCGTTAAAATCGCCAAGGATCACGATCTCTGCGGATGGGACCTGTTGTAGCAAGGAATCTGTAGCCAATTGAGAACCTCCTCCTTTTTGAAGTCAGTTTAAAATAGTCTCCTTGAACTATTTTATAAAACACTTACTATTATTGTTAAAATTATTAATGTGTTAATGTTATATCCTATATACACCCCACTGCTGAGCACATGCTTCCTTTTATTTTCTTAAATTTTAGCAGGTACAATTTTCTTTACATGTTATATTTGTAAAAACTGAACACAAATATTATGCAAAACTATTAATACAGAGACAATACTTCTGGCTTGTCGGCTTATAAAACTCATAAAACATAAATTATAGTGCTGATGGTAATGGTATGATGAGTATATAGTGAACATGAGACCATTTTTACTGCAAACAATCTTACTTCTCAGGGGTAACAACGCATCTGGATTTTGATTCTTAATCGAAGAAAGACGTAAATGTCTATGCGCCAAAATGCGCTCGTTTGTCACGCTTATTCTATCAACAATGTTACCCATCGCTGACGTAACAAATGATGGCGGCGTGAGAGAATTTATCAAAATATCTCATCCTCTGGGTGTCACAAGGAGCGACTATGGGAAATGCCAGAAAATCTTATTGCTTCTAATAGATAATAACGTAACCATCTCGTTGACGCTAAGTGCAGAATATTCAGATCGGCATAGGGTGGCAGCGTCAAAGGTGAGAGACGCCTGATAGACGATCGTGAAACGATCTGGAAGACGATTATGGAAATTCTTCTACACAATAAGACGGATGTCTAACAGTGGCTATTTTACAGGCTGATGAAAAAGAGGAATAAGTACAACAGAATAGTTTATTGCAGCATTTATAGAGGCTATTGTATAGTCTAGCGAGAGAAACAGAACGTTACCATCACTAGTATATTTACCTTATTTTATTGCTATTCCATGTAAGATTTTTCCTGTGTGTACTGTGTTTAATAAATTATTACACATAAATAAATAAAAACCCAACCAGATGGAAGCCCTTGGCAGGCAAATCGGTGGACGATACGGGCGGTATCGAGGAGCATCGTCATCTGCATTTGAGCCGGGGACGGTTTATCATGGAGTCCCAGTCGCCTCAGATGACCCGAGAGGCAGTCCGGGATTTACCCGTTTATAGAAACGATGGGAATTACACCAGTACACATGTCGATCATCTCGTGAGCCAGGTCCAGATATTTTGTTCGCTTATTTGTTCTGGCTTTCACGGGGCTCGAGAACCTTATATATGATAATAATATGTTTATGATTAATTATAATAATAAAATGACAAATATAAATCAGCCAAAAATATTTGAAGGTAAACAACAATGCTCTGTTATTTCGGAAATATATTTTTATTGCCATTCAATTTTTATGGCCCACGAAATGAAGTAAAGATAGACGGATATTGACAAGGCTTTTGCTGCTTTGTTATTTTCTGCTTGGACTATTTCGTCCTTTTTATTTTAGGAAAAATTTTATTAGTATTTTATCTTTCTGCAAGATGAAATAAAAATTTGTGTGTTGAAATAATGTCTAACTGAAATAATGTTTAATTGTGATTCAAAGCGTGGAAGCATTGCTTAGGTTTTATATAATTTGTTGACTAAATCACCACGCTCTCACATCAAACCCATACCAGCGTAAAATAGCAGCTTAATACTTCTGTTTTTGTATAGTGAGTTTAGAGAACCGGAGATTTTTTTTCTAGAAACGAGGCATTCCATTTTAGCCTTCAGTTCAGTTTAGTTCATCAAAATTTTGATCAAATTTATATGAAACCACATGATAAGGACCAGCTTTTAAACAAAAATAGAACCATTAAAATCGGTCACCTAGAAAAAAGTTCCGAGGTAACACACATAAAAAACACGGTCGATTTGAAACCTCCTCCTTTTTTAAGGTCGGTTAAAATACCTGATTAAGTCATAGGCACTACGTTAGCCCAACTTAACAAAATAATAACTAATTAAGTCAAAGCTTATGACAGAGTGGACAGGAATGTGTTATGGCAAACACTGAACTCATTTGGGTTGAGCGCTGGCTTCATACAGGCATTAAGGTCTCTTTATAGGGACTCTAATGCTTGTGTCAGGATCAACGGGGTCTACTCGGACTGGTTTGGCATTCATAAAGGTGTCAGACAGGGATGTGTGGCTTCCCCGTGGCTGTTTAACCTATTTATGGACAGTTGTTTGCAAATTTTGAAAGTTGAAGAATGTGGGTTAAGAATGGGTGAGTCAACCGTCAAATGCCTTTTGAACGCCGATGATCAAGTCATATTTGCATCGTCGCCGGCCGAGTTGCAAATGATGGTTACTTTAATGAATTGGTCATTGAAAGAAAGGGGTATGAAAGTGAACGCAAGTAAGACGAAAGTGATGGTTTTTGAAAGAGAAGAAAGTAAAAATTTATGTGAAATAAGAATAGAAGGGGAGTTGATTGAGCAAGTGGATGAGTTTGTATATTTGGGATGTTTATTTAGCAGGGATGGTAGATATGATAAGGATATAGAACGACGAGTGAACGCAGGAAATAGAGTGAATGGGGCTCTACACGCTATTATGAGGAGTCAGAATGTGTCAACTAAGGCACGTATGGCAATTCATAATGCTGTGTTAGTCCCTACTTTAATGTATGGTAGTGAAAGTTGGGTCTGGCAGAAGAAGCATGAGAGTAGGATAAATGCTGTAGAAATGCGTTCCTTAAGGAGTATGCTAGGGCTGAATCTGAATGACAGGGTGAGAAATAGTGTGATAAGAGAAAAGTGTGTTTTGCAAGATGACGTTGTGACAAGGATTAAGAAAGGAATGCTCCGGTGGTTTGGTCATGTAGAAAGAATGAACGAGGAAAGATTGACAAAGCAAATTTATGTTGCAGAAGTGAACGGCAGGGTCGGGAAGGGACGCCCTAGACGAAGGTTTATCGACCAAATCGGCGATACATTAAAAATGGGCCATATTAGGAGTACCCTTAACCGACGAGCGTGTATGCGTAGATATATGGATGTAAAAGAGGCGAGAGAGGAGTGTCAGGATCGCGCCAAATGGAAGTCCGTAGTCTCTGCCTACCCCTCTGGGTGACAGGCGTGAGTGTTTATGTATGTATGTATGTATTAAGTCAAACTAAAAAATAGCTGTAGCATATGGCTCTACCACGTAGATTATATGCACAAATTGTGGTATATACTGTACGAAAATTAATAGAATTTGATATGACTTCTGGTATATGAGTTGCTAATTCATATTAACAGTTTTAATCAACACGGCTTTGCCAAAGTAAATATTCATGAAATTGTTAGTTTAGTATTACCGTAAATTTCCGAAAATTTGTAACAAACAATAATGATATCACATTAATATTCTATGAAATAATCGAACTAGTTTATTTTGAAACTCTGTGTTCTATATTTTGACAAGCAAACATTAAAACTTTTTTTAATTACAAACGCCAGTATTTGTAATGTTGTAATGTTTATGTAAATGTGTATGTTAAGAATGAATTAGTAAAGATCCGCGTAATAAAATAAGATGATGTGTCTTACTCTGTTTAAGCCGAACCACTAAGTGTAGCGGTGAGCGACCGCAGAATTCTACTTCACATGAGAATGCCTCTTTTAGAGGCTAAACACATATCGTATAATCGTCGTTAGTGTGTATCTTCTAGTGTAGTGGTGTTGGGATTAGTGGTGACAGGGATAGTACACGTGTGAATATTATAGAAGTAGTGGAATGGGTAGGTAATATAATAACTGGTTCTGTAAGGTAGTTGATATATTTTATTTTACTATTTACCCACAAAACATGATTGTTAGTACTAACGATTTAAATTAAGTTTGCATCATGTTATCTATTTCCGATTCTTGGTTTACTAACTTATTGAATAACTAAAAGCTTACTAATAACTTAAATTATTACTGTTATTTGAATTGTTCAACTTATCTTACATTATAAAGAGCGAGTCCTAATTTTGTGACTTTGTATACAAATATTGAGGGTAATCTCCAGAACTAGGGCACCTACTTGAAAAAGTCTTTCACTATTTAAAAGATGGGTTATTTCAGATACATGCTACATATTACGTATATGTATAATGTCCTAAAAGATCGATGATATTCGTCACTAAGGCGACAAAGGTCCTACCTCTTGAGGGCGTTTATAACGTGCGCTTAGTCAATAGTTTAAGATTTTAAGTTAACGAAAATATTCTATGACTGAAACGTTCCTTAAAAAAAAGTCCACGACAAAATAACTATCTTTATATACAAACTCTCGCGTGGGATTAATATATGTAAGAAATAGCATGGGACCAAGTACACTACCCTGTGATACACGATATGATATGGGAAGATCACCACTACAGCAACCACCTTTGCCTACCCTCTGATATCGACCCGTTAAATAGTCAGAGAATAGTTTCACTTGTTTATTTTTTATTCCAAGATCTTCTAGCCTATTCAACAAGAGCGGAATTGAGACTGTGTCAAATATTTAGCTAGTCCAAGGTGTTTAGGCCAAACAATTAACATTTGAAATTTGCATCCACTCGTGGCCGCCGCTGACTTTGTAAAGGTCACCCTTGCTCCACTCCACAGGGAAGAACGCGAGTGAGAAGTCGGTAGTGGCTTGCTGGCAGCGGTACAGTTAATTTGCATACCTCGGTTGCCGCTGCCGAAGTTTAGCGCGACCGATTTTGAGGTTACGGCCAGATATTTAGAATTTGTGCGTGGGACTTCACTACGTAATTGGGGTTTTGTGAAAACCGCCTCGGATTAGGTTGTCTAGGGTTTAAGTTCTTTACAAGAGGCTTGTATTGTGTTCGACTGATTAAAGTAACTTCTTTGAAAGTAATTGTGCAAATTATATAGTGATTGCGTGTGGATGTGCATTTTGCAATATTTAACTTGCCCGGGTGACGTGGAATTTTGCACGCGCGCGCCGAGTGGATATAATGTCTAGATTCGAACCGCGCATTCCTTTTTTCGAAGGCGTCTCCCGGTTGATTGTTCTAGATATCATTGTTTAATTATAACGTCGCGTAAAGAGCCTTTTGTGTGTTGACTCTGTAGCCAGTTTGTGTGTCAGCTAGGTTAATTTTGAATTCTTATTGCGGCGTGGTGTTTAGTATCGAACGAAGGAACTCAGTTGTCTTTAACGCTGAACCGTGTGACTCATGAAGAGATCGCGTTAGTTCCCTATTTATAATTTGGTGATAAGTGAATCCGGGACATTGAATGTTGAACTTTGAACTACTGTCCGTTACTGTGTCGGGTATCACGTGTTCGATTCTACGATGAATGTGTAATTAGGCGAGTTTAAGTTAGTTAAACGTACAATAAATTTAATAGACTGAAAAAGTGACATGAAGAGAGAATTGGTCCAGCGGGGAAGCCTGCTGGAGTGATGCAGCATTGTGGGGAAGCAGGGAAATCGGCCGCTGCCGGTCACCTTAGCTGGGCCAGGTCTCAGACACATACACATCACTAAACACTACTTTCCATGCACCTTACACCCACCTACGGCCTGACCGAGCCTTGGGGCGGTCTTAGATTCGGATACAGGTACGTACTATATTTTTCTAGCCTTCTCCCTACAGTTTAGTATGATAGGACATTTTTCCATATGGCCATTTGGCCCCGTCCTAGCTGTCAGTCGAACCTAACAGCTGTATGGGCCCCTCTATAGTAGACATTAGTAGGGACAGCTAGGTGCATGTACACATGGAATATAACAACCACTTTCTTTTGACGGTCAATGTTTGTAACAACGAGATCATTTCATGAATTGCATCCTGAGTAGAATGTTTTGGTTGAAATCCATATTTGTAATGTGATAACAGCTTATGTTTCTCTAGGTAATTAGTTAAACGCATGTTAATTATTTTTCTAGTATTTTGACACAGCGGGAAGAATGGAAATGGGTCTACAGTTATTGACACAGCCTGCATCACCACTCTTGTAAATAGCAGTTAGTTTGAAACAGTTGAGGAATTTACCAGTTTTAAGGGAAAGATTACATATATATGTAACAGGAGGGACTAGGAAATATCTGTATCTTTTTAGAAAGAAAGTAAAAATATTATCTCCACCCACGCTACAATCACTTTTCATATTTAAAATAATCGTCTCTATTTCATTTCCGTCCGTGTCAAGAAGTACTATGGAATTTTGATATATTTTTGCAGGAAAAACTCTAGAAGTGTTGTTATTAACGTGTTTTTTTTCTGCCAAAGAGTTACCTATATTTACAAAAAATAAATTAACTGAAGTTTTGGTGACGTCCACAAATTTGGCAAGTCTGACGGGCGTAAGGTATATTATTTGCGATGGATCGATTGCCAGTTAAGTCTTGAGGCCACCATGCTTCCGCGCTCCTCGCAGCTTATGACCACAGAGCGCGTGGGTACTGCGATCTTCACCCAGTAAAATACACATTACAGCCTAAAAAAGTTCACTGCTGAAGATAGGCCTCTTTCATAGATTGTCTCATCGGGAGAATCTTGCCAAAGTTGTCAAAGCAAATTTTTTGCTGCTGCCCATCTACTGTTTTTATTTCTCTATGTCACCTCTTATGAAACCCACGAGATGGTATGGGGTTGTGGCGGTTTAAGGATATCTTGCGTGTTTCCATTAGTTGCACACCATTACTTAACTAAACTTTTTAACTAGAAACACCTGGGTTGTTCGCAGTAACTATCTCTCTCTCTCTCGCAATTTTGACACAATTTTTTTGTAAAAATAAACATTTTAACTAGAAATCAAGTTATACTTTTTTATAACTCATGAGATTAGAACCGACTGTCGTTAAAAACGAATCTGACATTGTTATACGAATTCAACTTGTTGGAAGATTTGTAGCACCAGAATCGAGATATCGCGGAAAAGATAAGGAAATAAAAAGTGCGCTTTCAAGTCGGTTAACTTTATGATTCTGTGCTAAAAAATTACTGTAATTGAACTGTTACTCCACCCGCAAAGTGGTATAGTGGTTTTATATCCAGTCACAATGTCGGGCGATTTTAAGAACGGTAAAATGTTATGAGTTCCCGTAACGCGATAATAGTATAATTGTTGCTAAAATTAGGACGTATTGCGCATAATGACATCAGCGTGGGATGTTTTTTGGTTGTTTAATCGTAAAATCTTATAAGATCGCATCAACGACATACTAAGCATATTAATATATCTGTAGTTATAATTATGACATATTTCGCATATTATATGCGCGTGGGATAGTTTTTGGATGTTATCCATCCAATCTTATGAGTTCGCGTCACTGACATACTAATGACAACAAAGGAATTATGCCTGTTTGTAAAAAACAATATGCAATACTTTAATTTGAAATCTAATACAAAGAAAAACATTCGCAAAGATATAAATATGATATAAACTTACCTATTATTGGAAATATGATTTATTATAAAAGTACCTATATTATTGCTATTCTTGAATATAACCAGTTATCACTAGCTATTAAACAATTAAATGGAAATATGTTCAAAACAAAACTAAAGAAGTTGTTGATTGAAAATGTTTTTTTACAATCTCAATGAGTTTTTTATTTTAAATTTATTTTCTTTCTTGTTCCATATCCGATATGAGTAGGTTGTTGAGCCTAAAACTATATGTTTTTGTATTAAGATCATATTGTACACAGTTATGCAATAAATGTATCTTTATCTTTAATAGTATATCTGTACCCATAAGTATGACGTATTGCGCGTATATGTGCGTGGAACGTTTTTTGAACGGGTAAAATCTTATGCTTTCGCGTCAACGACATGCTGTATTAACAGTATAATTTTTAAAATATAACGAAAAGATTGATAGTATTAATAACGAATATATTGTTCAAATTAATAATAATGAGAAAAATAAAAGTTCAATGAAATACATGTTAATATAAGTTATATGTATTAATTATTATATAAATTATATTGGAATTATATTCTGTACTGGGATAGCGCAGCCCATCATGTTATAATTAATTATTTATTAACATATATAAAAATGTATATAATTATTGCTCGGAGTGCCAATAGATGTGAATACCAGACTAATGTGATGATTTAACTTAGAAGTTATCAAATTTAAATTTTTGATACTACACTTGATTTGAGAATCTAATCAGAAATGGTAGATAAAATTGATGAAATATTCTTAGTTAATTAACTAACAAAATCCTGAGTATAAAACTAGGTACCTAAAACTATTAATCGAATAGTAACTATAAAACTAGTTTTTGCTTAGGTGCCTGTTTGTTTGCCTTTTGCAAACAAACAGGCACCTAAGCAGGCATTTATTTGTTCTGCTGTAACTATCCAAAGATAAAACAGAGTTATTCCCAATATTCTCTCTCAGTGCAACAACACTACACAATATAATTTTTCAAATCCTCTTAAAACGCAACTATGGAAAAAACCAGACAAATCTTATGTCTTCCGCTATATGACCTAATACCCATCGAGTATGCATAACACGCAAAATACTAAGAAAAAGTAAAAGGTTTTCTTACAAGAATAAAGGTTAACGGAATGAAAAATCATATTTTATCATTGAGGTTCGGTTATGAAACTCTCTACTACCTAACAAAAGAGATTCTGAAACATTATTGGTATTTAACAAATGTGTAAGAGATAATTACTTTTCGCGTTGTTAATTAATTTGTATTTTTGATGTGGTAGAGCCATGTTGCAGTTTTTTTTATAGTTGTAGCACAAATAGGTCTGCTCAACCAGGGAGGGACCACATCTCACAGAATACCTGCGTAAAATAGCTTAGTGCTGCTGTGTTTCGTATAGAGGTTAGTGTAGAGAACCGGGGACCTTCATGACTGAATTCGAGGTTTTTCATTTTATTCCTCAGAGGTGACAAAGTATCTGCACTTTGATTCTTAATCGAAAATAGATGTAGATGTCTATTGACCACAGCATCCACTTACCATGAGGTGGACTGTGTGCTAGCTTGAACCCATATTCTATAAAAAATTATTAGTCTAGCTATATTATATATTTATGTGTTATAATTATTTGTCATATTATTTATTATAATTTTATATTATATATATATATATATATATATATATATATATATATATATATATATATACGAACGAATACCTATATTTATATTATATTATACCCCGAGCAGTGTTCGGGAAACTACGACACATCTTCTCTTCAGACATACCTCAAAACCTTAAACCGAAATTGTACAACCAGTGCGTGTTGCCAGTGTTGACTTACGGATCTGAGACGGGGTCCTTCACTGCTGGCCGTATGAAGAACCCATGCTCGGGGTTTCTCTGCGTGATAAACTTAGAAATGAGTATATCTGCACTAGAACCAGAGTAACCGACATAGCCCAACGGATTAGTAAGATGAAGTGGCAGTGGGCCGGCCATATAGCTCGAAGAACCGACAACCGATGGAGAAGAAAGGTTCTTGAGTGGCAGTCTCATACCGGTAGGCGAAGTGTAGGACGACCCCCCACGAGATGGAGTGACGACCTGGTAAGACATGCAGGAAGTCGCTGGATGCAGGTGGCTCAGGACCGCGCTTTGTGGCATACCTTGGGGGAGGCCTACGTTCAGCAGTGGACTTATGAAAGGCTGTAATGATGATGATGATGATGATACCCCGTGTAGTGGCGGGTAAGAATACTCACTACCCCATATATTTCCATGGGTGTCGTAAAAGGCGGCATCTTTCTGATAACAGCAAAACAACAATAAAAAAACTGCAGTTGCCAACCCGGTCGCCAAGCGTGGTAACTATGGCAATATACCCTTTCATGAAAGTAACGAAGAGGCGGCCCCCAGTCCCCGGCGGCTCCACTATTCCTGGCTACGGTGGCGACCATGGTAACGGCGGGGCAGAGGGTGCTAAGAATCTCCGGTGGAGGTTCGGTTGCCACCTACGACGACTCGACCTGGCAACTTATAACGCACGCACCCTGAGGACTGACGAGAAGATCCTGGAGCTGGAAGAAGAGATAGACAAATTGCTCTGGAATATTATGGGATTATCCGAGTTTTGGAGAAAGGGGAGAACACGGTAATCCTCGAATCCGGCAACTTGTTATATCACCGGGAGGACGACCATCTGTCAAAAGGAGGTGTCGGATTTATCGTCCGCAAGTTACCGTCATTAACAACGTCTTAAACATTGGGAGTGTGTCTACGAGAGTTGCGTACCTTATACTCAGAATCACCAAACGGTATTCGCTGAAGGTTATACAGGTTTACGCATCAACCTTGGCACATCCCGACGAGGAGGTGGAGGAAATGTATGAGGATATCTCTAGAGTCATGCATTCCTCCAAAACCCACTATACGGTGTTAATGGGAGACTTCAACGCAAAACTTGGCACATGAGAGAACGGTGAGCTGAAAGTAGGGAATTTCGGAATAAGGCAAATAAACCCAAGGGGCCAGCAGCTGGCCAACTTCATGGAGAAAGAGGGACTCTTTATGATAAACTCTTTCTTTCAGAAGCGGCCCCACAGGAAGTGGACTTGGTCGAGCCCCGACGGTTCGACAAAAAATGAGATTGACTTTATTATGACGACCAGACGACAACTGTTCAGTGATGTCTCAGTGATCGCGAGGGTGAAAACCGGCAGCGATCACCGAATGGTGAGAGGCACACTAAACCTAAACGTTAAGCTGGAAAGGTCACGTCTAATGAAGTCAACGCTCCGTCCCCCTCGTGCTCTAATCCAAATTCCCGATACCCTTCAGCTCGAGCTACAAAACCGTTTTCAGTGCCTAGAAGATTTCAATGCAGTGGACAATATAAATGACAAACTCGTGGAAACTATCCATGCGGTTGGAGCTAAGTTTTGCAAGACCCGCCGCAGCAGAACACAAAAACTTTCCGATCACACTCTTTATCTCATGCCTGTTAGAGGGGACATGAAGCTGCAGTCTTCAGTAGAATTGACAGCATACAGGTAACTGAAGAGACAGATCTCCAAATGCATGCGGCGGGACTTACGCCAACTTAATACTGCTGCGTGCTGCTGCTGGGTTTCCGGGACAACTGAGATTTTGAGTGAGATTGAGGGATTTCTATGAGCAGCTGTACACATCATCGTTGGAGCCACACGTATGTGTGAGTAACGATCCAAGAACAAGTCTTATCCGACACTATTCCGAAGATATCCCGGAAAGCGGGTGGAAAACTGGTACTTGATGTCCTTCAGAAGCTCTTTAATTCCGTCCTCCATGGTGGCATTACACCGGAGGCGTGGAGCAGAAGTGCGGTGGTCTTGTTCTTCAAGAAAGGTGACAATGCTCTCTTGAATAACTACAGACCGATTTCCCTTTTGAGCCGCGTCTACGGGTTATTTTCGAGAGTCATTACGAATCGTCTCCCGCGCAGACATGACGAGTTCCAGCCTCCGGAACAAGCCGGTTTCCGAAAAGGCTTTAGCACCATAGACCACATACATACCCTTCGGCAAATCGTACACAAGTCCGAGGAGTACAATTTGCCACTATGTCTGGCGTATGTGGACTATGAGAAAGCCTTTGATTCCGCCGAAATTTGGGCGGTGCTGCAGTCCCTTCAGCGATGCCAAGTTGACTGTCGATATATCGAAGTGCTGAAGTGCTTGTACACGATAGCTATCCGAGTACAGAACCAGAGTACGAAACCTATCCCATTGCAGAGAGGTGTAAGAAAGGGCGACGTGATATCCCCGAAACTCTTCACCGCTGCATTGGAAGACGTTTTCAAGCTTATGGACTGAATAGGATACGGTATTAACATCAATGGTGAGTACATCACTCACCTTAGATTTGCCGACGATATAGTCCTTATGGCAGAATCACTGGAGGACCTAAGCACCATGCTCAATGACCTCAATAGCGTTCCAACGAATAGGTCTTAGGATGAACAGGACAAAACAAAGATCATGTTTAATGTCCATGTCACACCTTTGTCGGTAGTTGTTGGGAGCACTAAGCTCGAAGTTGTTGACGAGTATGTTTACCTTTTTTTTTAATAGGATAAGGGTAACAAACGAGCACACAGGTTACCACCTGATGGTAAGTGGTTGCTGCAACCCATAGACATCTACATCTATACTCTATTAAAAATCAAAATGCAGATGCGATGTCACCCGTGAGGACTAAGATGGAATGCCTCATTTCCAGTAAAAAGGGCCTCCGGCCACCTGCACTCACCAAGCGAAAGGTTTACCTCTAAGGTAAACCTCTACTTCACGCTGGTATTCTGTGAGATCGTGGTACCACCCCGGTTTGAGCCGGCCCATCCGTGCGACGGCAAAAGCTGCCGCGTGGCTCTACCACTGTATAAAACCTGGGACAAATATTCCGACTAGGTAAGTCCAACCTTCTTCCTTCGACCTAGAGGTCAATCGACGGATTCAACTCGGTTGCGCAGCGATCGGGAAATTACGGCACATCTTCTCGTTAGGTATACCTCAAAACTTGAAAACAAGACTGTACAACCAGTGCCTGTTGCCAGTGATGACCTATGGTACTGTGACGTGGTCTTTCACTGCTATTTTTGTAAGAACTCACTGTATTATTGTTTTTTGACTTGTTGTGTCTACACAAGTAAATATAAAAGGTGACAAACGAGCACACAGTACACCTGATGAGAAATTAATGCTGTGGCCCATAGACACCTATATATATATATATCCTCGGTTAAGAATTTAAACATAGATTGCACATAGAAACATGTCACCGCTGAGGACCAAGATAGAGTTGGCCTCATTTCCTTTGTAAAGGTTTTACGATTATCTACTCTCACCATATGACACATTCAGTATTCTGTACTCAAACTGCATCGATAATATATCGGATAGTGAATAATAAAAAAATGGAAAAATTTCTAAATAATAAAATCAATCGTTTGCAATGGAATCTTGCCAGGACTTTGCTTTTTATTTTAACCTATTTTTTAAAGAACCAGACCGAAATAGCTTCTTTCAGTTGATTCCCATCGGATATATCAAAGAACCGGCCATTCAGTTTAGCGCCCTATAAAATATTTTGTGATATATTATGTCAAAGATATATAATATATGAATGGTAAAATACGACGAGAGTTACGACTCTATAAAACGAACTTTACGTAGTTGTAGGAATAAAATATTTTAAAAATACATAATTCTTTCAAAGTCCGCTGCTGAACATATGCCTTCACATAAACTACAAGGGGGTTATTTCCATAGTTGCCACACTTGGCAGACGGATTGTCTACCGCAGTTTTTCTTGGTTAGTATACATAATAATGAAGACTGATTGTTAAGTCATATTGCGTCGTACGTGGGCAAGTTGCAAGAGATGATAGTTTTAATAAACGTAACATAAAAAGCAAAGGAAATTAAAGTTAACCGCAAGTAACACGAAAAAGATAGTTTTTGAAATCGAAAAAAAATAATAAAACAATATTATGTTAAATAACAATGGAAGGCGAGTTGACTGAGCAAGTGAATAAGTTTGTATTGGGATGTGTGTATTGCAGAGATATAGAAAAAATGGCCACTTTACTCTATTACGGGAAGTGAGATTAAGTCAAAAAAGCAAGTATTATCATCATCATATTTAAGGTCTACAAGTGCTCCCCCAAGATAGCATCGTAGCTCTACTGTGCAAACACTTTAGCACTTCTATATACCGACAGTCTACTTGGCTCCGCTGAGAGGTCTGTAGCACCGCCAAAATTTCGATGGTATCAAAGGCTTTATCATAGTCTACATAAGCAAGGCAGAGTGGCAGAATGTACTCTTAGGTCACCTGTACAATTAGCCGAAGTGTACTTATGTGGTCTATGTTACTAAAGCCTTTTCAAGGCAGGAAGTCACCTAGACTGCGTGTGAGACAATTCGTAATGACTCTCGAAAACAGCACATAGAAGCGTCTCAAAGGAAAATCTTTGTGTAATTCTTCAAGAGAGCGTTGTCTCTTTTCTTGAAGAAGAAGATCACTGCACTTCTGATCCACGCCTTAAAAGTAGTCACAGCATAAAAACAAAATTAAAGAGCTTCTGAAGGACTTCAAGTAACACTTTTCCACTCGCTTTCAGAAACTCTGCTGTAATTTTATCCTCGGCTGGGACCTTGCCGTTTTTAAGTTGCAGGAGAGCCATTCTAATATCGCTCAGACTGACGTCCAGAATATCACCGGAATTGTGTTGGATAAGACTTGGTCTTGGATCGTTACTGACACTTGCGTGTGGTTTCAACGATGATGCGTATAGCTGCCCATTTAATCTCTCAATTACACTCAAAATCTTAGATGTCCCGGAAACGGTACTGCCACACTCAGTCTTTAGCTTTGTTGGGTGGCTTTTTTTGGCAGACAGATCTCTGGCAAAGACTTTGGAGCCTTGTTTCCGCTCGATTGCATCTTCAATATGAGCTAAATTAAAGTTGCGTATGTCCCGCCACATGCATTAAGAGATCTGCCTGTTCAGTTGCTTGTATGCTGTCTAATATGTTGAAAACTGCAGTTTCATCTCTCCACTAACAGCCTTGAGATTAAGAGTGTGATCAGAGTATTTTTTGTTCTTATGCGGTGGATCTTGCAGAACTTAGTTTCGACCGCAAGTACAGTTACCACGAGCTCGTCATTTATATCGTCCATTGCATTGCAATCCTCTCGGTGATAGAACAAGTTACCGCATTCGGGGATTACCGTATCCTCTCCCTTTTTATCGGATCTCAACTAACCCTATAATATCCCAGCGCAACTTGCCAGAATCTTTTTCCAGCTCCAGGATCTTCTCGTCAGTCCTCAGCCAAATGTTACCAAAAAAGCACGAATGGTACTACTCAATGCTGTATTAGTCCTTATATAGTACTGAAAGTGTTATATGAAAAAATAATTATGAGAGTAAAATTAATGCTGTAGTGATAACGTCATTAAAAAGATAGTTATAGGTGACTCTGAATTAAGCGGTAAGAATTTGTGTGATAAAAAAAAAACTATGGTTTGCAGGAAGATATTGATATCAAGTTTAAGGAAAATAATGCATTAGTGCATTGGATTTGCAGATGGAATCAATAAAAGAAAACTGATAAACCAAATTAAATAGCAATTTTTATCTCCTCATAAAATTGTCATGATGATGAATAATTTTTGTTCCTAAGGAGTTTTTAATTGAGTATAGATGTAGATGTATATGAGTCACATAATCCATTTAAAATCATTATGTGGCTCATATACATATACATACTCTATTAAGAATCAAATGGCAGGTTTAATTTGCCATATACACTCAAATTTACACAGAAGGTTCAGAATAAGTAATATGTGTGAATAGTTAAGAAAAATTAATTTAAAAAATCTCAAACATTCTCTTCTCTTTATCTTCAAAATTCAGAATTCTTGGTAATGCATTGCTTTGATTGAATGTCTTTCATAAATACATATCTAACGCCTACTATTTTAATACGCACGCATGTGACGTACGTATGTGACGTACGGTTCACTCGTTTGGCAAAAATATTTTGAAATTAATCCCACACATGGAAGCACGCGCATGCATAGTTGTTAACAATAACTCGCATTCAATTTGAGATAATTTCAAATAAAAGTAGAAGCCTTATTAACTCGCAAAGGGAAAATTTGACAGACCAGGGGATATTTTAACTAAAATATGAAATTTTGATACTATTTGAAAGATAAACCTGTATATTGACAGATTATTCAATGTCTAACCACTAAGTCAGTCGGCTTACGGATGATCTAATTTATTTTTTAATAAACTTTAAATGATAGTTATTAACGACAGGGATATGGAACATTGTTGTAAAATAAACTGTAATCCTCAGTAGGATTTTATCCTGAATTTTAGAGACACCCAGATAGGGAAAAATTATTTGTACTCTATACAAAAATTTGTTCCGTGCGGAATTCAAAATTGCAGCCCTACAGTACCGCGACCAAACGCTAAGTCACTGTACTATGTAGCCGTTGAATTTTAAAACCATGTAGTCAAAGCAAAGTGTGTATAATTTGCCCATCTTCACTAATAATATAACAAAGCGGAAGAGTTTTTGTTTGTTTTAGCACGCTAATCTCCGGAACTACCAGTCCACTTTGAAAAAAATTGTATGTTATACCCAAATTCATACGTAACAGAATAGGCTAGTAGGATTAGGCTACACCTCCCAGCTAGCCTTAAATATCGTTTTTTTAAGCAGTTAAAAGGAAAAAGCGCTCCCAAAATTATTTATATCTTTATATTAATTAAAAAAAGTTCTTTATCACCACGACAATTTAATGAAAATAAAATTTGCTACTTATAGCATGTTATGTGGACGCATAGGTTAAGAGAAAATGACAAATTAAAATAATTCCACACTCTGCTCGATACGCGAACGACGCATAAACCCTAGCCATCCGATAAGAACCGAGAAAAACCAGCAGTTCTTTGAGCGGTGTATCATGTCATGTCACGCGAAATGTTGCCAACAGCTCTCTACTAGATTTAACTCCTAAACCTTCAAAACCACCAAAAAACCATATTTTTTTCTTAAATTTACGCGAAGACTACACATTACATGAAACTAATTTTTACGGATTATATCGCGATTAATTTTAACTTTTTTAATTCCCGACATTTCGGGTGCTTTCCAGCACCCATGGTCACGGGGGGGACTGAGGTGTTTGACGTCCTGATGTCATAGTTAGCCCGGCTACCTTCGGTTTTTAATATTATTATTTTTTTAGTTTTTGGTTCGATTTACGCAGAATGAACAATTCTTTAGCTTTCCTAGATGTTTTAGTGATCCGAAATCCTAATAACACTATTGGTCATACTGTGTACATGAAAAAGACCCATACCAACCGATATTTAAATGGTGAATCGCACCATCATCCTTCACAGTTAGCTACCGTGGGAACATCTTTGTTTCAGAGAGCACGAGGGATCTGTGACAGAAATCATCTGGCCGCCGAGCTTCAGCACGTCGAGCAAGTACTGCAAGACAACAAGCTTCGGGTCTCGCGCTTACGTCACAGTGACCAAGTAATGCCGGCCACAGTCGAGCGTGTGCCTGCTGTACTACCCTATGTCAGAGGAGTCACAGACAAGGTTGGCTATATCTTGAAGCGAGCTTCCATTAAAACATACTTCAAGCCGCCGAAGAAGATTGGTCAATTTTTACCATCCGTCAAGTGTCATATCCCTCTACAAGATGCAGAAGTGTACAAGCTGGATTGTGAATGTGGTTTATCTTACATAGGACAAACAAAAATATCTTTAAATACCCGCGTTAAAGAATATATAGCTGACGTGAAGCACCGACGTATCGGGAAGTCTGCAGTTTGTGAACATGTTCAAGATCGTCCCCGCCATTACATTAGATTTGATAAACCATAAATCCTTGTAAAAGAACACCGATTCCTACCTAGAATGATTCGCGAGGCTATTGAAATAAAAAAAAACATCAATATTCAATAATAGAGAGGATGGATGGGTGCTGCCATCTGTTTGGGATCCTATAATTAATAAAATTAAATCCAAACCCAAGTATACCACTGCTAGACTTCAAGATACTGTAAGCTCATTCAGCGTATATCGACCCAAAAAAAAATAATATTATAAACTGAAGGTATCCGGGCTAACTATGACATCAGACGTCAAATATCTTAGTCCCCCACCCCGTGACCTTGGTTGCTGGAAAGTACCCGAAACGTCGGGAATTAAAAATGTTAAAATTAAACGCGATATAATCCGTAAAAATTAGTTTCATTTAACACCAGAAAACCACTTACACTAAACAATTTTTTCTTTATTACGAAAGAAAAATATAGGTATATTAGTAATAGTTTATCTTAAATATTACATAGTGTATACCAAAATATTAGCCGGTATTTCACACTTTTCACAAAAATTTCACAATACGCGATCAACCAGGGTTCCATCGCCGCTAGCAATAATGCAATTGTTAATATCAATTTTAAGTGGTGATTTGCCACATGTTCGGTGGCAAGGGAAATATCGTGAGGAAACTTGAATGTCTGAGAAATAAGAAAAAACTAATATTTTTAAGACATGTGAAGTTCGGCAATATGCAATGGGGCAGCGCGGCGGACATTTCCTTTCACTTAAACCGTCTCAGAAATGAGAGGAAGCCTGTGCTCAGCAGCGGGACATTTAAAGCCTGTAACTTTAACCTTTAATTATCTTATCTTATCTTATCTAAATAATCAATTTATTAACATACAATTAGTAAATCAACAAGTCAACATCAAGAATATATTATTTAATTAGCTGCTAGTTTAAATTAAATCGTCTTCTTCATTTTAACCATTTTTGTTGGCACTATCAATATCGGTTTCCATCATCATGCTTACAATTGTGCGACAAAATTTTCATTTCGCTACTTAACAGTAGTTATTTTTCAATCATTTGGGGTCTTAAAGCCAAGAATCCCGAAACGTATGTGTATACTTTGGTTTCGAAATATTGACGTATGAACTTGTGAAAAGATATGACATTGAGTTTAGTAACTACTGCTAAAATATTCTACGAGGAATTCCAGCGAATAGTGTAACACCATCGGGATGGATCATCTGACGTCACGTCATGTCTGACGAATCAGTGCTGCATACACAGTAAAAGCAAATTGTCCTTAAATGAAGTAGAAATATATTTCGAAACGTGTTATTGGTTTAATGGTTGAGTGATATGTTTAATTGCAAATGAACTTTATTGAACCACTAGAAAAAAACCTCACGCCGCTAAAAGTGATATCCGTCCACTGAAACGGAGGGGGGGGGGAGCGTTGAAATCACCCGTTTTAGTGAAAAATCCACTAAATCTTTATTGAACCAAACGCTTTACGGTATTTGTCTCCCCATCTTAAGAATACACGAAATAATTTCATTTGTAAGCCAAATTTAGGTTTAAAGACTGTTTAGTTATGCAATCCCGTCTTACAACACGTGGTTGTATTTTTACGCAATTGTTGATCATGAGGTCCCGGGTTCTATTCCCGGGTTGGGCCAAAATGCGTTATGGGGTTTTTCTGTCACGAAATTCTCAGTAGCAGCTCGGAGTCAGGAAGTTGGTAGCGTTTCACCCCCGTGCCTTGAAAAGCACTTGGTCTCACTCCAGACGTGTTGGATTAACGTCCCATCGGACTGTAAGAGTGATGGAATGGAGAGTGCTCCTATGCTTCCGCATGCACTTGAGCAGTATAATCCTGTCATGTGCAGATGGCTAGTGACAGTTGAAACTGGCTGCCGTAACTGATATTCAGTTCGGAGGTCATTTTTTTATCTGTTTTAATCCCATGTCCCTTTGTTTACTAGCATTTAGTGGTTATTTAATAAGACTTCTTAACCTCAATTAAGGCAAGTTACTGTTTACAGACGTTTAAACTCAAGTGGCTGCAGACTGATTTGCAGAAAGAACTGTGCACAACGCGGAGATAGATGTGACGGAGCTAAAGAAAGGAAGATATTTACCTTTGTCTTACTAGCATTTTCACTTCAAGGATTGCAATTAAATTAAAACTCATTTATGTCCACAGCTCGAAGAGCAGTTGTTTAAGTTACTTAAGTAACGGAATTTAAATAATTTACTAAATCTATAGAAATCGGAAACAAAAATGATTTTTATCATATACCGTTAATTAGGTGACGTGGTAAGTTAGAGGCTACTTAAACAGTACATCAACTTATATAATAATGGCGAACATCCAATCAAATGCTTGTTGACATATTTTGCGCATCTGCAAATGAAAAATATATATAATTATAAAGTTCCGTCACTGAAAACGATGCAGCACTCAATTCGGTAATTGAATCTGCATTGAATCTGTCAGTGTTATAATAATCAGATTTTTAACATAGGTTTTTCTTCTCTATTTTCCTTAATTGGACACCAAATGTTAACTAGTTACCTTATCTTAGAACTTAGTGTATTAATAAATAAATTAATTTATTATGTCCTATAGTCCTAAAAGTGGCTCAATAAGTTTAATATATTGTAAAAGTTTACTTAAATGCACATCATAGGTCTTTAGTTATATTAATATTTATCCATGTTACTATCTTTATACAGGACTGTTTGTTGCATTAAATAAATTTAAAAAAAAAGAGTTTAAATTCCTGAATAATTTTGTCGTCAGTCATACCACTGCAAGAAGTCAAGAATTCGAGATATTCCAGTTTGAACAAAATACACTTGATATAATAAGAAGGAAAAAGCTTTAAATGTCGTTTCAATTTATATTGTTTCCCAGGAATTATGGAAAATCAAACGTTTATGAGTGACAATTGCATACAGCAATACCAGAAGATCTTCAATCAGTTGTTCACCATAAAGAAATAATAAAACAACAGCTGAAAATAATAAATAAAAACTAGTCTAGGAAATAGGTACCAAATGTTAGAGCACAGATATCGTTCGTAACTATACACTCAAATATTGAAATTTTGTTAGTCACTAACGTTCATGCCCTTAAGGGTAGTACTGTTTGAGCTATCCCAAAATGTACAAATTAATCTAAAGCAAAGTTCCGAAGTTAAAGCAGTATATATAGAATAGCTCCGAACTACCAACCGGAGCGTTGGCCGCTCCCCGGGCAGAACACCTTGCCCGGCGGGAGATCTCCCCTTTTCCTTCCACCCGCCACAGTGGTGACCCCGACGTGATATGAACACGCAACCAATAACCTTCGGAAAATACAATTTCAAAAACCTTCGTCATCGTCCTCAAGTACCCCATTCATTCGCTCCTGAGCAGATATTGTCAGCAGTCTTCACATTCTGCAAGCCAAGGCTTTAAAAAGGTTCATCGCAGCACTGGAATAATAATGCTTCGTGTTCCTTCAAGCTTCTCTCTGCGCTACAGTGTTCCGCACGGCTCTGAGCCTTACTGCTCGCCTCTGCTTCACGGCACTCTCGCAGATTACTTGTCTTCTTCTCGACTCACCGCAGACTACAAGGCAATCCCTGGCACTTGTTCGACTTATCGTTCTCACCGGCATCACTTGCAAGTGCGTACATGCATTACACACCGGAATATCGTTCGCACCGGCTTCACTTACGCACACATTATGCATTCCGCACCGGCATTAAGGACGCACCGGCAATAGAAATGCACTATCGACCTCCGGTCTGAGCAGTAATGTGGCGGCGCTGTCGTCGCGCCACAAGTGAAACACGTCGAAGCCTAAATCGCACTAGCAAAGTTTTCGAAGTTAAAGCAGTATATATAGAATAGCTCCGAACTACCACCCGGAGCGTTGGCCGCTCCCCGGGCAGAACACCTTGCCCGGCGGGAGATCTCCCCTTTTCCTTCCACCCGCCACAGTGGTCTCTGTTTTTTTTCAAAGTTTTTATTAACTCGTTTCCTTGTATGCCTGTTTAATCGAATTATCGAATTTAGTAATTGATTTCAAATTAACTTCCCCAAAAGCTAGATATGTGAATATTAGAACATAGCTCTTATGAGCTATGTTCTAATATTCACATATCCAATTATTTGGATGACGATGTAAGAATATGAAATATGTAAGAATATGGGGTATAGATAGATAAATTACGACGGGATGTTTTCCAAAAATCCACCTCTAAGCGCGTATCTTGCATGCGGGACGTGGTATATTATATATATATATATATATCACCGGCGACAACGCATATAGATTTTGATTCGCAAACGTGGGTAGATTTAGATATCTATGAGCTATAGCAACGACTTACCATCAGGTGGACTGTGTGCTCGTTTGTCACCCTTAAACTATAAAAAAACCAAAACTATGGTTAGTATAGTATAGTCTCCTCGTGAACAATGGTGCTGCTGCAAAGCACTCGAAACGCCTGGAATTAAAATAAGTTCAAATTATGGTCTATAAAATCTAATTCTGAGGTTTTACACGTAAATTATTAAGGTAGAATTTAGAAACCTGGATTATAGTGATTTTACTAAAATAATCTGTCAAAGTTTAATGCCCCAAAGAAAATACTTTATTTTATAAAAATCATAAAATAACTAAACTAATATAGATAAACATTTTTCGATTGTAGTTATTTTCCGAGATTAACTTAAACAAAACTATACTCTTAGAATGGTTAAGCCGTTTCCAGTTCTTCCTAAGTATCTAAAGCCAAATAAAGCTTGAAATTTAAGTTAAAAAAAATTCGAAATAACATTCTTCTTGAGGTTTTCGCTCTTGCTCTCTTTGGAATGTTTTAACTATAACGTAAATTCTAAATTGCCTCAATTTAAAAATTGTACAAATCCGCGCGCATAAGCTAGATTGTATTTAATAAGCTTAACAATTAAATCAATTGGTTCAGAGGGCACGTTCAATATTTTGTAGCTTCATCAGAAGATCGCACTTTATTTAATGTAGATCTCGTTTAACAAGAAAGTTGTATACCTACGTGTTATTTTATTTCTTTATTTTTTTTACTTACTTGAAGCTTCCCTTCATCACCTTCTTACCTACTGCCGCTATTAATCAGCCATTAGATGCGGCTCCAATATTAAATTATATTTTATTACCTGTTTGTCACTCTAACATTAAAAAACAACACTAATCTTGAGATAATTACCGCTACAATGCAATATTTGCCGCGTATTGGCAGTACAAGTTAATCTACTACCCATTATATCATCTCGTGGAATAAGAGGTAACAGAGGGAGACTAAACAGGAGATGGGCGGCAACATCTTTTTGATAATAAGAGTAGCTCAAAGTAATAAAAAGCAAAAACAACCTGCCTGTTAAGCTTTACAAAAATCACAAATATTCTCTCTTTAAGACAATCTATGGGGAAGGCCTATGTTCAGCAGTGAACGTTTTATAGGTTTAAGATTTGCTGATATTAATTGTGTGTTTTTTATTGTTTTGCTGATATTAACACACACACACACACACACACATGTGTGTGTGTGTGTGTGTGTGTGTGTGTGTGTGTGTGTGTGTGTGTTACTATACTATCCTAACCATAGTTTTGGTTTTTTTATAGTTTAAGGGTGACAGACGAGCACACAGTGCACCTGATGGTAAGTCGTTGCTGTAGCTCATAGATATCTAAATCTACCCACGTTTGCGAATCAAAATCTAGATGCGTAGTCACCGGTGAGGACTAAGATGGAATGCCTCGTTTCCAGTAAAAAGGGTCTCTACACTCACCATACGATACACAGCAACTTTAAGTTGCTATTTTACGCTGGTATTCTGTGAGAGCGCGGTCCTTCCCCGGTCGAGCCGACACATTCGTTCAATAACTATACTATTAATATAACTGCGGCATGGCTCTACCACGTATAAAAGTTGCTGCATAGACATTTATTTATACATTTACTAAACTTAGAATCAAAATGCAGGTGTGTTGTCACCCTAAGGACTAAGATAGAATGCCTCGTATCCAGTCAGATTGATCTTTGATACTCTACACTCACACACACTAAACCCATCAGCATTAAGCTGCTATTTTACGCTTGTATTTAATGACAGAGTTGTCCTAACTAACTATCCGCATTTACCCCGCTTGAGCTGACCCATTGGTGCTACAACCATAATATAACTGCATTGTAGCTCTACCACGTATACATTAAATCACACTATTGCCATTTCTTAGTTATTAATTAATATTAAGAATTGTGGTAAAGGGCTAATTAACTACGACCGAACTTACAAAACATATCTTGACCAGATCCATAATTTAGAAGCAAGAATACCTAAAATCATAGTTCCAAATAAAATAAAAATTAAATTCCGCGATGACGTCAGTGGTCTTTTCAAACACTAAAATATTTCCAATACATATACAGCGCCACCTACCTGGTCCAATTCTAAATCTAAGCCAGCCAGGGTCCACTCAAAAACACACTATAGGTAAACTTCTACAGTATAGGTGGAGTTCAATGACAAAAAAACGTACAAAAGCGTCATTTAAATAAAGATTAAGATGTATGTATAAAGGTCTTAGCAAAAGTAAGACAATATTTATATTATATTTAGACTTCAAAACATTAGAAGTAATAATTTTAATTTACCTAATTATAATTTTTAGTGAGTAATAATAACAAGTAACGCTTTGTCGTTTCGTTTCGGCCTCTGACGACGAATATGCATTTCAATTTTTAATAAAGGATAGATAGGAGAATACTGCATTACTGTGATACGATTTTTTTCTATAAAATCTGTACAGAATGTAGGGTTTTTAATATGAGTTTAAACAAATTACATTTTACGAAAAACTTAAAGTTGCGACAAGCTATGTTAGATTTGATTTGTTTGTGATTTGTATATTATGTTTATTCTTAATAAATAAAGAAATAAGAAAAGAAATAAACATAGATTTCTATATGTCACCCTGTCTTGCATAAAACATGTTAAGTTTTCTTTGTATAAACCCGGCAAAGTAGGTATAAGATATATTTGATCATAAATTTCGTAATAAATTATTATACAAAGCCACAGTATCGATAACCCGAGCGCACTCGCGTCGTATTTCAAATATATGTACTTAATAGGATACGAGTATATTGCACGGCTACCTTATTGCGTTCTGTGACTTATTTTCGTTCATGTATGTCGTCTATCGTCACAGTCTACAATATGTAAAACTCGTATACCGTGACTGCAAACGGCATGATCCTCTTGTTTCGGCTTGTTTTATGGTATGGTGGACGATGGCCTCATTTGGATACTCGAATTGATCGAGAAGAGCCATCGTATCCCGTTTGCTTAATCTCCTTTACCCCCACCATTCTATTCTTTAGTAGATTTGTATATACTTATTCTAATTATATTATATTAACGACTGCCTCGTTGGTCTAGTGGTTGTAGTAGTGCGACTGGTGATCATGAGGTCCCGGGTTCGAATCCCGGGTCGGGCCAAAAAAAATCAGTTATTGAGTTTTTCCATCAAGAAATTCTCAGTAGCTGCCCGGAGTCAGGAATCCGGCGGTGTTTCACCCCCGTGCCTCGGAAAGCACGTAAAGCCGTTGGTCCTGCGCCTGATCTCTCTCCGGTCGTGTCGGTTTACCGTCCCATCGGACTATGAGAGTGAGGGAATAGAGAGTGCACCTGTGCTTGCGCATACACTTGGGCACTATAATCCTGTCCTGCGCAGATGGCTAGTCTCCGCTGAGACTGGCCGCCGTGACCGAAATTCGGTCTGGAGGACATTATACTTATTAGATTTTCTTAGTACATAAATATAATAATAAATTGCTATTGATGCGGAATAAAGTTTCTAAAGTAGCAGGCACGAAGCTAAGTGTAGTAGAGTGAAGAGCTGGTAAGACATGGGGAAAGTCGAGAAATACAGGTGACTCAGGACCGTGTTTTGTGGCATGCCTTAGGAGAGTTCTATGTTCTACAGTAAAACTTATGAATGAGTGCAATGGTGTCTACATACTGCTAATTGCTTAACATTCTTCTTGTACTTGTTCTTCATCAAATGACAGAATGGAATATAATAGAATATAATAAAATAATTTTTATTCAATACAGATTATTACATAATATTTATTGAAAGTATTTTTTTTATTTACCTCTGGTTCGGAAAATACCTCTGTCCTGGGAAGAACCAGCAAGAAACCCAGCGGGACTTTTTTTAAAGATATTTCACTTTACAATAATTTTGTTTTTTGTTTGTAAACATTTTAAATGAGTTTTAATAGAACCAGCATGGTGGTGATCACCTAATTTCCAGGTGTTTTTTTTTTTCACTTATTTATTCTTTGATATTAAATAACTGAATTTGACTAATTTGATATTTGACTAAACCATCTAGAAAAACTAAAAATTATTTGCCTCTAACTCCTTTGTGAATTTGTATTTGAGAGTTTATGAAGGTTGTCTAAAATATAGTTACTTTGTCAGATGATAAAATTGTGGAAACTTTCACGACACTTTCACGTAGAAATTTTGTAAAATCATACTTTTATTGCCATCTATATTCTCAAACGCTAATGTGCGAAAATACTAACAATAAAATTCCACAATTTGTCTCTAGATGGCAACGTAGTAAAGACGTAACAAGATCCAGTTTCAATAGCTCTATACCATATCATATACATGTCGCTAGAGACAATATATTTTGTTTTAACTTTATGATATCAACGTTTTGCAAATTATATACAAATCTCAATTCTTCAGGTTTATGGATTGAAACATAAGCCTGGTGAATAAAAATTTAACACTATATCGCACGATTATTCTAATACTGACACTTTTATTTTTACAAAATCAGTCATTTAATGCCATCTATTATAATACGTCAAAATCTGTATGAGCGCTAATGCTGGTAAGAATTCCGAAAATCGTCGCTAGATGGCAAACATGGTAAATGCATGACTTAATAATCTAAAACTTTGTACAATTTTAAATAGATGTCGTTTTAAACAATATATTAGTTACTAATCGCTGACAGTTGGCGATATAAAAATGAAATTCCTAACATTTACGATATTAATAAATTTTAAAATTATTATACAATATTTTACATTTAATTATATATAATATTTAAAACTATAATAAAAAACTAAAACCAATAATTTAATAATCAAACAGCCCTACTCCCCGCGGTATCGTGTCAAGAACGCCGGCTGCGTTTCCCCGCTGAATGGCTATACTTAGCCTTTGAGCGAGAAAAGAGCCAGCTCTTCTATCAACAGTAGCAACAACCAATCACGGATGTAGTTCCTTTAGGAACTTCACCGCACGTAGACCCTACGGAGCGATAGTCTCTACAGCAAATGGCACAAATATGTAGTCATTTCTCAGAGACTCATATTTGCGCCACTTACTCAGCTCAGCTGTCTCTGATGTCGCCCCGCCTCTAAACGAAGTACCCCTGAGATAAGAGCAGTAGCATCCTACACTAGGGCTTTACATCTCTCCCAAAGGACCAATGTCATACCGTCAGGTCTCTTGGCAACGTCTCTAAATATTTCACAAGGCTCTTAAACCGAAAGAACATATATAGAGACAAGCGCTCATTGGATGACAACGCTTAAAAAACCGTGCCGTGAAAATCTACCAGCACTTTTCTTACATGAAAGTCCGTGTAACTATTTCAAAATGTATATAAATCTCAATTCACCAGTTTAAAGCAATTTTAGCGTAAGCCTGTTGAAAAAAATTTACACTAAATATATTTCCCGAAACTTCGACTCATGACAACAAAAATAGTATTCATTATGGTAAAAATAATTAAAAATAAGTATAAAGAAATATTTAAATACAGTTACAAATATAAATAAAAAAGAAGTCATCAATATCATTTATCATTACAGCCCTTCACAAGTCCACTGCTGAACATAGGCCTCCTCCAAAGAATGCCACAAAGCACGGTCCTGAGCCAACTGCATCCATCGACTTCCTGCAAATCTTACCAGGTCGTCACTCCATCTAGTTAGGGGACGCCCTACACTTCGCCTGCCGGTACGAGGCTGCCACTCGAGAACCTTTCTTCACCATCGGTTGTCGGTTCTTCGAGCTATATGGCCGGCCTATTGCCAATTCAGCTTACTAATCCGTTGGGCTATGTCGGTCACTCTGGTTCTACTGCGGATATCCTCATTTCTGAGTTTATCACGCAGAGAAACTCCGAGCATAGCCCTCTCCATAGCTCGCTGAGCGACCTTGAGCTTCCTCATCCGGCCAGCAGTGAAGGACCACGTCTTTGTTCCGTATGTCATCACTGGCAACACGCACTGGGTGTACAGTCTCGTTTTCAAGTTTTGAGGTATACCTGACGAGAAGATGTGCCGTAATTTCCCGAACACTGCCCAACCGAGTTGAATCCGTCGATTGACCTCTCGGTCGAAGTTGGACTTACCTAGTCGGACTATTTGTCCCAGGTAAACATACTCGTCAACAACTTCGAGCTTAGTGTTCCCAACAACTACCGGCATAGGTGTAACATGGACATTAAACATGATCTTTGTTTTGTCCATGTTCATCTTAAGACCTATCCGTTGGGAAACACTATTGAGGTCATTGAGCATAGTGCTTAGGTCCTCCAGCGATTCTGCCATAAGGACTATATTGTCGGCAAATCGAAGGTGAGTGATGTACTCGCCATTGATGTTGAAACCGTATCCTTTCCAGTCCAGAAGCTTGAAAACATCTTCCAATGCAGCGATAAAGAGTTTCGGGGATATGACATCACCCTGTCTTACACCTCTCTGCAATTGGATAGGTTTCGTACTCTAGTTCTGTACTCGGATATCCATCGTAGCCCTACTGTACAAGCACTTCAACACTTCGATATACCGACAGTCAACTTGGCGTCACTGAAGGTACTGCAGCACTGCCCAAATTTCGACGGAATAAAAGGCATTCTCATGGTCCACATACGCCATAGTGGCAAATTTTACTCCTCGAACTTCTGTACAATTTGCCGAAGGGTATGTATGTGGTCTATGGTGCTAAAGCCTTTTCGGAAACCGGCTTGTTTGGGAGGCTGGAAGTCGTCAAGTCTGCGCTCGAGACGATTCGTAATGACTCTCGAAAACAGCACGTAGACGCGGCTCAGAAGGGAAATCGGTCTGTAGTTCTTCAAGAGAGCGTTGTCGCCTTTCTTGAAGAACAAGACCACCGCACTTCTGCTCCGAGCCTTCGGTGTAATGCCACCAAGGAGGACGGAATTAAAGAGCTTCTGAAGGACTTCAAGTACCGGTTTTCCACCCGCTTTCAGAAGCTCCGCTGTAATTCCATCCTCGCCCGGGGACTTGCCTGAGCGAGATTAGAAGGTGCTGGAGAGCCATTCTAATCTCGCTCAGACTGACGTCCGGGATATCATAGGAATAATGTCGGATAAGACTCGCTCTTGGATTGTTACTCACATTTGCGTGCGGCTCCAACGATGACGTGTACAGCTGCCCATAGAACCTCTCAATCTCACTCAAAATCTCAGTGGCCCCGGAAACGATGCTGCCACATTCGGTCTTCAGCTTTGACAGTTGGCTCTTTTTGGCAGACAGATCTCTGGCAAAGACTTTGGAGCCTTGGTTCCGCTCGATCGCTTCTTCAATACGAGCTGTATTGTAGTTGCGTAAGTCCTGCCGCATGCATTTTGGGATCTGTCTGTTCAGTTGCCTGTATGCTGTCAAATCTATTGAAGAATGTAGCTTCGTCTCCCTTCTAACAGCCATGAGATTAAGAGTGTGATCGGAGAGTTTGGTCTTCTTCTGCGGCGGGTCTTGCAGAACTTAGCTCCGACCGCATGAACAGTTTCCACGAGCTTGTCATTCAAATC
Source organism: Parnassius mnemosyne (assembly GCA_963668995.1). Lineage (NCBI taxonomy): Eukaryota > Metazoa > Arthropoda > Insecta > Lepidoptera > Papilionidae > Parnassius > Parnassius mnemosyne. Next base: position 3,039,071 of record CAVLGL010000001.1, on the reverse strand, counting down.
ATCCACTTTGTTGCAGTCTTCTAGGCACTGAAAACGGTTTTGTAACTCGAGCTGAAAGGTTTCGGGACTTTGGATTAGAGCACGAGGGGGACGGAGCGTTGACTTCATTAGACGAGACCTCTCCAACTTAACGTTTAGGTTCAGTGTGCCTCTAACCATTCGGTGATCGCTGCCGGTTTTCACCATCGCGATCACTGAGACATCACTGTACAGTTGTCGTCTGGTCGTCATAATGAAGTCAATCTCATTTTTTTTCGAACCGTCGGGGCTCGACCAGGTACACTTCCTGTGGGACCGCTTTTGGAAGAAATAGTTCATCATAAAGAGTCCCTCTTTCTCCATGAAGTCGGCCAGCTGCCCCCTTGGGTTCCGTTGCCCTATTCCAAATTTCCCTACTTTCAGCTCACCGTTCTCTCTTGTGCCTAGTTTTGCATTGAAGTCTCCCATTAATACCGTATATTGGGTTTTGGAGGAATGCATGGCTCCAGAGATATCCTCATACATTTTCTCCACCTCCTGATCGGGGGTGTGCCGAGGTTGGTGCGTAAACCTGTATGACCTTCAGCGAATACCGTTGGGTGATTCTGAGTATAAGGTACGCAACCCTCGTCGACCCACTCTCAATCTTTACAACGTTGTTAACTAGAGACTTGTGGACGATAAATCCGACACCTCCTTGGGACAGATGGTCGCCCTCCCGGTAATAGAGCAAGTTGCCGGATTCGAGGATTACCGTGTCCCCCCTGTCTTCGGACTTCGGATAATCCTATAATATGCCAGCGCAACTTGTCCACAATCTTTTCGTCAGTCCTCAGGGTGCGTGCGTTGTATGTTGCCAGGTCGAGTCGTCGTAGGTGGCAACCGAACCTCCACCGGAGATTCTTAGCACCCCCTGCCCCGCCGTTACCATGGTCGCCACCGTAGCCAGGAATAGCGGGGCCGCCGGGGACTGGGGGCCGTCTCTTCGTAAGTTTCATCATGGGGTTATATTGCCATAGTTGCCACGCTTGGCGTTTTTTATTGTATTTTTGCCGTTACCAGGAAGATGCTGCTGCCCATCTCCTGCCTGTTTCCCTTTGTCGCCTTTTACGACACCCACGGGAAAATATGGGGTAGTGGATATTCTTAACCGCCACTACACGGCATAAACCCATGGTCATAAAATAGAAGTATCTGTCTGTAATATTAAGATAACTGGCTTTTCTACTAAGCTCATTTATTATTTGGATACTATTAAGGCATGAATAAACCTATTTAAATTTTGGCCTGTCTGTCCTATCTGGCTAATTGTCGAAAGGGATAAACCGATTGTAGTGAAACTTCACAAAAGCATAAAGAGCAACGCCAGGAGTGATCTAGGTGCTGTATTTTATGCGAAAAATTGAACAATTAATAAAAAAGGAAAATTTGATAAAATAAATGATTTTTTAATTGTCTTTCATCCTATCCTACCATTTATTAATTATATAAACATCCTATATAAAATCTTTATGCTATTTTCAATAATAAATGTTATCTTTTTTTGCGTATAATACCAATTAGGTTCGCAAAAATTTCTAGTGGGCCCAAAAACGATTGACTGCTTTCTTGACCAAGGTTTTTTTTTATTATTTAATTATTTTTATAATTACAGATTTTTATTATAATATTTTGTCGCTAAAAGTACGTAGGATTTTTTTATTGATTTATGTTTATTTACTTAGGCTCACATATAAGCTCTTATGAATGGTGAAGCGAAAGAACAAATATAAAAGAAAAAAATACAATTCAACAAATCAACAAATTTTAACAGATAACAGTTTCTATCAATCCACTTAAATTAACTTAACTTACCATTATTTATATAATTTATAGACTAATAATAATAATACAAAATAATAAATAAGTATAATACAATATAACGCTAATTTGTTTAAGTTATTTAGTTAAGATTATTCTGTGTGGAACTTGATTGACTTTCAAATGACCATGGGTTTATGTCATTAATGTAATTGTCAATTGTATAATATGCTTTTCTAATCAAAGTGTTTTTTACATACTTTTTAAATTTATGTAAAGGCAAGTCAAGCATTGAATCAGGTATTTTGTTGAAAAAGCGAATGCCTTGTGCCATAAATGAATTGTAAGTTTTCTTTAGTTTAAAAAATGGTACAACAAGTTTATTTTTATTTCTAGTATTAAAGTCATGTATGTCACTATATTTATTATATGTACGCAAATTTTGCCTAACAAAGAGTATATTAGAGTATATGTATTGAGAAGCGACAGTTAATATGCTGAACTTTTTAAATCGTTCCTTTAGAGACTGTTGTGGCTTCGGAACAGTCCCGATATAATATCCTTTTCCTAAGTATTTCCTATCCTCCCGCCTCCCCCATATACGCACTACTCAAAATAGTGCGCCACCTGTCGTCAAGAAAAGGAAGAAGCAAGATGGCCGCGCACGCATAAAACGTGTTCGTTACCGCTCGTTTAAAATACTTAATAAATAAGTTGTAAGACTATCGTGCAATGCTCGTGTCCATATACATTCGAAGTGCAGTGTGGTGTCTGTGTATACACGAGAACTTCAGCCTAAACATTTAGACTTCACCATAACCACGAGGAGTGCTCCAGTCTTGTGAGTATCCTTGCCTTATCTACCCAGTTCTAAAGCTATTTTCATTTACTTCCTGATTGGGATCATCGGGTTAGCCAGCCCTTGGTCTGGTTGTTCTCTGGTTCCCAAAACCACCCTACGAAACACATTGTGAAACATTCAAGCCGTAACATAATTTCTGGTCCATACGATCGGGGTACCTATGGATTTCTATTTTTATACAGTCTGCTCCTTATTAATATAATATCAAGTTCAATTTCCAAGGAAAACTTTGATATTTAATCTATTTTTTTTATAATTGAAAGTAACTAATTTATTTCAATTATAATCCTGCTAGACTTGAATGTTCGTGAAGTGTTTCGTATTGCTCAGACTTTGTAGACTTATCTTATTTGGTTGCGTTATAATTGCTAAGTTTATTTCGAATGTGCATTGATAGTCTTACGCTTTGAAAATTATTATAATTTGAGGGAATTTTATAATTATTGTTGGAAAAAATTACTAAATCAGTTTATGGAAATGATTCATTTGGTCTTGGAATAATAGCACTTAAGTATAAATACTTGTATATCTTTGAATGTTAAGTCGTTTGTTAATTGTTATCTAATTCAAACAGTTAAAAAACGTTAACATAAAATTCAGTTTTAGAATGTTAATTTAGTTTTGACAAACTTAAATATTGATTTAAATATCTCTCGTTAATAATTATACTTAACATTCATATTTAATATTTCACTGTTATTTTATAATCATGTCGCAAGAAGAAATGAAACTTAAACTTTATACGTCACAGCGAGAGTATGTTTTTCGTTCTATTCAAACTCTTTTCGATTTATCCACTCAAATACGGGAAGACTCCAGTTCATCTAAAGTTAGCCAATTTAAATCTAGATTTCTTAAAATTGAGAACATTCGTGATGAATATGTGTTGCTTACGGAAAAAATTAATTCGTTAAAACTGACACTGTTTCCTAAAGATAAAATAGATATGCAAGCGTTGTCTGCATTTGATGATATGTACTAATGAAGTCCTAAGTTTTGCCGCAGAGATGTCCCTACCGGAGCGCAAACGAAGCAGCAGCCCAACGTCCGCTGACGTTAACTACACCTTTACGCCCGACGCGGAAAAGATACAAGCTAGACTGCCACAAATTGAGCTTCTGAAGTTCGACGGAAAAATTGAGAATTGGCAAACATTTTACGACACTTTCGTAACCTTAATTCATAATAATAAATAAATCGCGAATATTACTAAATTTCACTATCTCATTTCTTGTTTATCGGGATCCGCCTTAGGGATCGCAAAGAAGGCAAAATTAACTTCCGATAATTATGAGCTTGTATTCAATGAACTTATTAAGCGTTATCAAAATAAGCGCATTTTAGCCGTGGCGTATTTAGATCAAATAAATAACTATCCTTATTTAAAAACTCCTAATTTCAATGATTTACAAACATATACTAATATTCTTTGTGAGTCAGTCAATGCCCTTAAGGCCTTAGAGCTAGATGACTTAGGCGATTTTATTTTATTTAACGCAGCGTTTCGCGCACTGGACTCAGATACGCGCCACCGCTTCGAATCTGAAAATAAATCGGAAATTCCTTCTTTTCAAAGTCTTATGCAGTTTCTTCAAAACTATGTAAAAGTTTTAGAAATAAATGCTAATGTTGACATTAGGGCACGATCTTCTCAATTTTTAGGCGGTAAACAGATCAAGAATGTTTCACCGCGGGCACCGAACCTGAAACGTTCCGTGCTCACTACTCAGTCTAAGCCTACTAGTTCGAAGCAGCTGGCTTCACTAGCGTGCTATTATTGTGGCGCAGCGCACAGTATCTATAAGTGCCCCACGTTTCAATCTTTGGACACCAGTGCTAGAATAAATATTGTCAAACAAAATGATTTATGCATTAACTGTTTACGAAAACATTCTCTTGATAAATGCGTCTCAAAAATGAGATGTTTTATATGTAGTGGTAATCATCACACTCTGGTACACATCGACAACCAAGTTCGATCACCGACCGCGGTGACCACCGGTTCGAGTAGCGCCCACACTAACACGAGTGCGTTCGTGGGAGAGGCTCGTGGCCCGTGCGTGGTGCTGCTCGGGACGTGTATGGTGCGTATGCAGGACTCTAGTGGCACGTTCCATCAAGTTAGAGCGCTGATCGATAGCGGCGCTCAGGACTGCTTCATCACTATGAAATGCGCAAAGAGACTTGGCTTTCAATTGCGTCGATGTACCACAACTGTGGCTGGACTTGGACAACAGTCTGTGTGTCAAGTCAAGGGAGTGACTCAATGCTCTATACGCCCGTGTGATTCGAATGGCCCGCAATTTGATATTAATCCTATAGTCATCGATAGCATTACTTCTAAAATGCCAACCACTGATATTCCTCTAGCGGTTCGAGACTGTTACAAACACTTAGGATTAGCGGACCGTGACTTTGACAAACCATCTGATGTTGATTTATTGCTAGGTGCGGAAGTATTTCATCACATCTATGACGGCCGTGTCATTCACCCAGAGCCCGGATATTCTGCTGCTTTACATAGCGTCTTTGGTTGGGTGCTCTCAGGACCCACCAATGTGGAGAGTCCGGTAAAATCGGTTGGCACTTCGTTAATTACTTCAACCAACTCATTGGAGAAGATGATGAAACGATTTTGGGAAGTCGGGGAACCGCCTCATCAACATATACCTGCTCCAGAAGATGAGGAGGTCGAACGCCTGTATTCCACTCAAACTTATAGGGAATCGGACGGTAGATATGTAGTTCCTATCTTATTGAAGCAGTCGTCTGTCTATATGGGAGGCTCATATAATAGTTCTTTGTCGCAGTTTATAAATCTTGAGAAAAAACTTTGCCGACAACCAGAACTTAAATCACTCTATAACGATTTTATGCGTGATTATGAGCAGCTTAACCATATGCAACCAGTGGGAAAGGATACTACACCTGGTAGATATTTCATTCCTCACCATTGTGTGATTCGTCCAGAAAGCATAACGACCAAACTTCGCGTTGTATTCAATGCGAGTCACAAGACGACAAATGGACTATCTTTAAATGATATTGTTTACACTGGACCGAAGTTACAGGCTGATTTGGTTGACATTATTACTGGATTTCGGGTCCATAATGTAGTGTTTACATGTGACATATCTAAGATGTACAGGCAAATCTTGATAAGGCCTGAGGATCGAGTGTGGCAACACGTACTATGGCGTGAATCCCCTTCCTTGCCTGTTCAAGAATTTGAACTTCGTACGGTCACATACGGAGTCAAAAGCTCGCCGTACTTAGCGATACGAACATTACATCAATTAGCTACAGATCACGGTGATCAGTTTCCTCATGCTGCTGAAGCTCTTCGGCATCATACTTATATGGACGATATTACTACAGGTGCTTCCTCAGTCGAAGCAGCCTCTCAGCTTAAAGAAGATTTAATCAATCTCCTTAATTGTGCTCAGCTAGATTTGCGTAAGTGGAGCAGTAACAGCCCTTTATTTCTTTGATCGTTACCCATGGAACATTGTCAGTGTCCGAAGACATTTTCTGATGATAGTTCAATAAAGCTTAAGGTTTTGGGAGTTCAATGGGATCCTGAGGAAGACTATTTCACTTACTCCGTCTCTCCTGTGAATGTGGAGTTTACGAAACGTTCAATCCTGTCCCACGTAGCTCGTATTTATGATCCGTTGGGTTGGCTTTCACCTTTTATTCTTTTAGCCAAACTACTTCTTCAAAATTTATGGCGTATTGGATTGTCTTGGGATGAAATCATTCCCGCCAATCTGTGTGACGATTGGGTTTCATTTGTGTCTGACTTGTCTAATATAAAATCGATAAAAATCCCTCGTAAAACCGTGATTGACTTAGCAGCTACACACCAGCTGATTGGGTTTTGCGTTGAATCAACCAAAGCATATGGGTGCTGTGTCTATCTTCGATCAAGTATCGATTATCAAAAACAAGTTTCTCTTTTGATTTCTAAATCTAAAGTGGCTCCGATTAAGCCTCTAACAGTTAATCGTTTGGAGTTGTGCGGTGCGCTCTTGTTATCACGTGCTCTCGAACACATGCAAACTTTACTTATTTCGAAAATAAATATATCTCATATTGTTGCCTACACTGATAGCTCAACTGTATTAGCTTGGATCAATACCGAGCCTTACAAACTGAAACCTTTTGTTGCGCATCGAGTAGTTAAAATAACTGACGCATTTGAACCTTCTATCTGGAGGCATGTCTCGACTCAGGACAATCCTGCTGACTTTCCTAGCCGAGGTCTCTCGTGTGCAGAATTGGTCAATTGTACGCGATGGTGGTCAGGACCAGATTGGATGCTTAGTGGTCCAGATCACTGGCTAGCTCAAAGTCGGTGTGAGCCCCAAGATGAGTTGCCAGAGTTCAGAACACGCACTCTGATTGCTCAATCTCGGCAATCTGATAAAGACATTATGAAGGTGTAATTAAATCGGTATTCATCCTTATCGCGACTACAACGAGTATTGGCATGGGTCTTTCGCTTCATTTCTAATTCGCGCAAAGAACAAAGCCAACGCGAGAAAGGTCACTTGACTACGAATGAGGTAAAGTGCTCTCTGCTTAGCCTTATTAAATAATATGTCCAATGGGGCAGCTTCAATCAAGAGATGTCTCAATTAAAATCGCAGAAGCCTCTACCTAAATACTTACAAAAGTTGTCTCCGTTTATTGATAACCTAGGACTCATGCGAGTGGGTGGACGACTTACTAATTTCAATTTACCTGAGCATACAAAACATCCATATTTGTTACCGAAACAATCTATTTTATCTCAATTAATTATTAGCTATTATCATAAACGGTATTTGCACTGTGGACCTCGCACGTTACAATCTCTAATAGTTCGCAAGTTCTGGATTTTAGGAATTAGAAATCTTATTCGTTCTATTTTAACAAAGTGTGTGACTTGCTTTCGGGTTAAACCTGTACCCTATCAGCCATCTATGGGCAACCTGCCACCTTGTAGATCTCAACAAGGTTACTGTTTTCAACAGGTAGGGATCGACTTTGGCGGTCCTTTTCTTATAAAAGAAAACAGACGACGTAACGCACGGGTCAGTAAGGCTTACATATGCTTGTTCATTTGCTTATCTGTAAAAGCAGTTCATTTAGAACTCGTATCTGAACTGTCTACAGAAGCGTTTCTAGCCGCCCTAGACAGGTTCGTGTCTCGACGTGGAATATGTCAACAAATTGTGACAGATTGTGGCACTAACTTTGTAGGCGCTAAAAGATATCTTGAGGAAATGGTGAAATTATTGATAGATAAAAAACAGGATATTTCTGATCAATTAACGTCTCGTGGAATCTCTTGGAAACTAAATCCACCATCAGCACCTCACTTTGGAGGCATTTTTGAAAGTGGTATAAAATGTACTAAATATTATCTCAAGAGGGTCATAGGCTCACAAGTCCTGACGTTTGAAGAACTAACTACAGTTTTAACTAAAGTTGAAGCGATGCTGAACTCAAGACCGATTTGTCAGTTATCGTCTGATTCTGGCGAAGTTGATGTTCTCACGGCCGGTCATTTTATTATAGGACGTCCTTTAGTCGCTCTACCAGAACCGTCTGTTGAAGATATGAATCCTAGAACACGCTGGCAGTTACTTCAAAGGCTCTCTCAAAGTTTTTGGCGTATTTGGCAAAATGATTATTTACATACGCTCCAACAAAAAGTTAAGTGGTTTAAGGATGATCACAAACATCCTAATATTGGTCAACTCGTTTCAATCATTGAACCTAATCTACCACCTAATGAATGGCGCCTAGGTCGAGTAGTCCAAATCCACCCCGGAAAGGACAATATTATCCGGGTTGTGACCTTAAAGACTAAAAGAGGCTTACTTACAAGACCAGTAGTCAAAGTCTGCCCTCTTCCTCTTGATTGAATCTTATTTTTATTGTTTTATTAAGCTAGATTGTAAGTTCTAATTTAACAATTAAATTAACTAAGTTTGATTTTCTTTTGTAGTTTAGTTAAGGTTATCAATGCAAAGCTTAGCTCAGGTATCTATTTGGTTTATATTAATTTATATTCTATGAGCAACTGGGGACCTGGAGAGCTGCCGGGTCGATGGTTGTCTTGTGAAATCCCTAGGTGATTTCAGGTGGGAGGGAATGTTGTGGCTTCGGAACAGTCCCGATATAATATCCTTTTCCTAAGTATTTCCTATCCTCCCGCCTCCCCCACATACGCACTACTCAAAATGGTGCACCACCTGTCGTCAAGAAAAGGAAGAAGCAAGATGGCCACGCACGCATAAAACGTGTTCGTTACCGCTCGTTTAAAATACTCAATAAATAAGTTGTAAGACTATCGTGCAATGCTCGTGTCCATATACATTCGAAGTGCAGTGTGGTGTCTGTGTATACACGAGAACTTCAGCCTAAACATTTAGACTTCACCATAACCACGAGGAGTGCTCCAGTCTTGTGAGTATCCTTGCCTTATCTACCCAGTTCTAAAGCTATTTTCATTTACTTCCTGATTGGGATCATCGGGTTAGCCAGCCCTTGGTCTGGTTGTTCTCTGGTTCCCAAAACCACCCTACGAAACACATTGTGAAACATTCAAGCCGTAACAGAGACAGTTGTGTACTCAAGTTATAAATGGATCGAACCGCTCTCTTTTGCAAAACAAATATCATATTGATATCCGATGCCATACCCGATAGTAAGATACAAAAGGCCATAACACTATGGAAACAACTGAAATATACTAAGCGAGCAGTTTCCACGTCAGTTAACTGTCTAATCCTACGTACTGCAAATGCAGCAGAACTTAGTTTTTTTGCAAGAGTAGATATATGAGCACTCCACTGAAGCTTAGAATCCAATTTTATTCCTAAAAATACTGTTGAGTTGACCATGTTCAACGGTTTCTCACCAATATTTATATTCATGGTTACATTTTTACGTTAGACAGTGTAAATTCAATGAATTTAGTCTTTTTCGCATTCAATAGAGGATTACTAGTCGTAAACCACCGCTGTATTTGCGAAAGAGCAACATTTACATCATAAATGTTAGTTTTATTTCTATCTATACCGAATATAAGAGAAGTGTCATCTTTAAATAACACTATTTTGCAAAATTTGGATACAATAAACGGCAAATCGTTAATATATGTCAAACATAGAAAAGGACCAAGAATAAAATACCTTGAGGTACACCCATTTTAACAAATGACCCGACTGATTTTACTCCATTTATTTCAACCCTCTGTATGCGACCCGTTAAATATGATCTAATAAATTCAAGAGATGTATCTTTTATTCCGTAGTGAGACAGCTTACACAGGATGATTTCGTGATCAACACAGACAAAGGCTTTGGAGAGACCACAGAAAATGCCAAAAGCATTTTTATTATTTTCCCAAGCTTCATAAACGTGTCTCAACAATGCAACCCCGGCATAAGTCATAGATTGTTTCTTTATGAACCCGTATTGTTCAACATGGAATAAGTCATTTATTTCAAAATGTTTTTCAAGTTGTTTCAGAATAATGTTTTCATAAATTTTGCTTAGTACTGGTAATACAGAAACAGGTCTGTAATTGCTTGGATCATTCATAAGATCAGGAAACATGCCTTTGTCAACACATTTATTAAATATCAATGCCAAGTAAGGGGCAATACCGTCTATAATTCTATGTATGATCTTTATCGACATTCCCCACACATCCATGGTATTCTTTACTTTAGTTTTAAATGTTCTAACAATACTTAATGCATTTGTGTGCTCAAATTTTAATGGAGCATTCAGGTTTATTATATTTTAAGAAAACTTTGTAATAATCTAATGAAGATTTTAAGGGTGCAGAAGTAACTAAAGAAGTGTTAGTAAAATAAGATTCAAAAGTATTTGCTACATCTATATCATTACAAATGAGTTGGTTGTTAGTTTTTAAATTAATTTCTGATTCTCTTAATTTTTTAATTCCAATTTCTTTATTAATAATTTTAGGCTAAGTAGTTTTAGGCTTGTTCCCTGAAGATTAAATTGTTTGTCGTAAATGTAATGCTTTCGCTTTATTACAAACTATTCTAAATATTTTAGGATAAGATTTTGCATATTGTATAAATTCTTTATTATGATTATATTTTTAAATACTATATAGGTCATATAACTTTTTTCTACTCCTATGTATACCCACAGTGACCCAATCACTAAACTTCATCTGATTGTGTGAACTACCTATAATTTTTGTTTTAAAAATTTTGTTTAACTCAATCTCTAAAATTTGAAAGAGTCCATTATATAATTAGTTAACAGACTATAATTAGTTAATTAAGTTAACAGACTGATTGAGAGGCTCAGCAGAGCAGGTGTCGGTTGCTCAATAGACGGTGTATTCATGAATAATTTTAGTTACGCAGACGACATGGCTCTGTTGAGCCCCTAAGTCAGCGGGCTTCGAAAGCTGTTGAAAATTTGTGAAGCATATGCCGAGGAGACTAGACTCATTTACAACTCAAAAAAGAGTGAATTTATTGTCTTTAGAGGTAAAAACTGAGACAAGTGGCTGAGTTTAGGTACCTCGCACATATTGCAACTGAACATCTAGATGATGACAGTGACATTGAACGAGAGAGCCGAGCGCTGTCGGTCCGGGGTAGTATGTTGGCTCGCACGTAGTACGACTCAAGTCAAGTTAACTTTGTTCAAGGTGTATTGCCAATCCTTTTATACGTGCAGTCTGTGGACTGACTATACGCAGCGAGCCTACCGTGCTATCCGTGTTCAGTACAACAATGTGCTGAGGGTGATGTTGAGGAGGGCTCGGCACTGCAGTGCGTCGGCTATGTATGCGGATGCTCGTGTGGATGACTTCTACGCGATCATGCGTAAGCGTGCCGCGTCCATGATGAGCAGGCTATTGAGGAGCTCCAACACCCTTCTCAGCACGTTGGCTGTGATGCTGGATAGCCTGCTCTGGAGTGCTTGGAATAGTACACACACCAGCACCAGGAGAATCCCACCTTGAGTTCGCTATGTGAGGCTGGGGGTAGGTTAGATTACTAATATAGGATAAGTACTATTGTAACTAACATTTTAATATTAACTTCTATTTTATTTTATACTAACATTAGGCTAAGTAAGTGTTACTAACAATCTATGACTATTGTTGGTCGAAATAAAGGATTTATTATTATATATTATATAATAAGTCTAGATGATTTTGATTTAAGCCAAGAAGAGGCACTAGTAATTTAATATTGTTATTGAATTGTCTCAAACGTGATGATGTTACTGGACGACAAACTCGTGCAACCTTTTGAGTTTTTTTAGTACTATTATCATTAAATGCAACTATTTGTACACAATGATCAGATGTTAATTTATTTATGACAGACTTTTCTATTACCTCACGATTTTAAAACACATTATCCAAACATATAGAAGTAGTTTAAGTGGGCACGGCAGTGCCCCGCCAAGTCGAGCAAAAAGCGGCACGGCATCCTTTTCTCGAAGCAGTTCAGACCATTTTTGAAACCCTATGACTTCGATGTAGATAAAACTAGAATTCTGAAGAAGAAATAATATTTTTGCTTGATGATATTCTAATCACGGGCAAAAGCAAAAATCAACATGAACAAAGGCTTATGGCTGTTCTACAGCGCTTAGACGACGCAGGATTGAGTGTTCAAATGAATAAGTGTGAGTTCTTTAAAGATGAGATTTCTTATCTGGGTCACGTAATAGATAAAACTGGGGTTAGGAAATCACCAGAGAAGGTAAAAGCCATTCTCGAAGGGCCTAAGCCGAATAATGTCTTACAATTGCAGTCTTTCCTTGGTTTGGCGAATTATTATCGTAACTTCGTGCCGAACGCATCGTCTATACTAAGTTCACTCTACAACTTATTAAATAAAAAATCTAAATGGGAGTGGACTTCTGTACATGAAGATGCGTTCAAGAAAATAAAAACTATCTTGCTAGTGACAAAATTTTAACCCACTTTAACACGAATGCTGAGTTAATATTGACAGTTGACGCGTTTCCAACAGGGTTAGGGGCTGTATTGTCTCAGATAGGCGACGACCGATTAGAAAGACCCATATCTTATGCCTCGCGAACGCTTACAGCTGCTGAAAAGAATTACGCACAAATACAGAAAGAGGCGACGGCCATTATTTATGGCGTAAGACGTTTTCATCAGTATTTGAATGGTCGATCCACGTTTTTCACGCTACGAACAGACCATAAGCCACTATTGACTATATTCGGGCCACATAAAGGCATTCCCGAGGTGTCCGCCAATCGACCACAGCGTTATGCGATATTTCTGGTGGCCTATAATTACAAAATGGAATATATCAGTAGCAAACATAACAGCGCAGATTACTTGTCCAGAGCGTATCCCCCTGCGTCCATATCGCGCCTCGAGTCGATGAGGACGTCCGCTAGTGAGTTAGACGAGCTCGCGGCGTGCGAACATCGCGCTGCCTATGTTAATTTCGTAGTCGATGGTGGTCTGCCGGTGACGCTGAAAGATTTACAACGCGAGACGAGCAACGACGCGGTTCTGTGTCGCGTTAAGCACTACTTTTTACATGATTGGCCAAGAAAAAATAATGATTTAGATTTAAAATCCTTTTACAATTGTAGATATCAACTATCTTATGAAAACGGTGTCTTAATGCGCGGCCATAAAGTTGTGATTCCCGCATCACTTCAAGAGTTCATATGTAAGCAATTGCATAGTTCTCATTTCGGGGTGGTAAAAATGAAAGCGGAGGCACGTAAACGTTTATGGTTCCCCGGGGTGGATGCCACACTGGAGCAGCTGTCAGGCGCTTGCAGCGCCCTTGCCACCGCATCCATTTCATATTTTTATTAATATGAATACTTCTTATAATTCCAAAGCTGTTATTAACAGATTATACGATTTTATGTCCCGTTTCGGAGTACCTCATACGTTGGTGAGTGACAATGGAACCTCTTTCACGTCTCAGGAGTTTAGAAGTTTTTGTCTACAAAACGGAATAAAACACATATTATCCCCGGTGTATCATCCAAGTAGTAACGGACAAGCAGAAAGTTTTGTCAAAATTGTTAAAAAGGGCCTCAAGGGTATTATTTTACAAAGCGTAAATAAAAAAATAGTTCAAGAAAAAGTATCAAAATTCTTATTTGACTATAGGAACTCTAAAAACAGTACCACAAACAAGTCACCAGTAGAACTTGTATACGGGCGCGCGTTACGTTCACGGCTAGATTTACTAAATCCATTCGCGTCGTTTCCAGCGTCTACAGACCTCGTTAAAACAGCCGAACATAATCAGTTATTACAGGCCCATAATTATAAAGGGACACAAAGAACAGAATTAAAAATTAATTATAAGGTGTGGCTAACAAAAAATATAGACAATAAAAAATTCTGTTGGATCGAAGGCATAGTGAAAAGAAAAATTGGAAACGTAATGTATAAAATATACGTACCTCAATATAACTGCGAAGTCACAAGACATATTGATCAATTAAGGGCATAGTTATACTTACCGGCTAGAGATGACCAGCGATGGGACCCGGATGTGTTGCCCGACGAGCTGACCGCTACTACTTCTAGTGACGGAGTCCGGTCTGGAACCACAGCTGATGTAGGAGGGGAAGGAAGGGATATAACGGAACCAGACATGGCAAGGACATATATTAGTGAGTTCCCGAAGACTCCGCTTCTTGCTAGCGCCGCTACTCGAAGAAGGCAAGCTATAAGCCCGATATTCTCTACGCCGACATCGGAACAGGATTACTTACCTAGATTGCGGCTTACGTTTCCCTACGTGATCTATGTTTTCATAGCTTTGAACTTTTGTACTTATTAATTTCGTATCTTATGTTAGTCATAAGGTGGAGGGATGTTGTGTATGTCTATGTGTGTAAAGGTGTGGGGGCTGCGTTCCCCACCGAACGGTCGCTGTCTCATTAAACCAGTGTGCAATTAACTAGATTGTCTAATTGACGTATCGCCCTTGTCACTCCCTAAGTATATCAATATCCAACACAACTAAACTAATTAGTTTTCTTTTTCCAATTTCGAATGTCATAGGCATAGCAGGAAACGTAAATTAAAAGATTTTTCCAGATTCTGAGTAAAGCAAATCTTATTTAATTTTAATAGTTTGAGTTACCTGATTCACATGATGAAAAGTCAGTTTCTATTTGATTGGATGTTGCGAATATATTATCAGTCATAGGTTAATTTTTTTTATGAGAACGTATTTAGTTATATTCTTAGACGATCGATGTGATTAATACAATTGTTAGTGGATTGGACTACTAAGTCTTGTTATGAGCATCGTATAAAAATATATTTATGCGGGGTAGAAGGGAATATAAATATTGTTCATTGCTTATCAGTATGCTTTTGTTTAAATAGTATTTTTATTATTTCCAGGATGAAGATTCTGAACCTATCCGAGCGAGGGTTTTAAAAAGCTACTTATCATTCCGAACAGGTTCGGGATATTTGCACCGGAGCGAGCCTTCGAAGCGAGGAGAATATTAAATCGAAGTGCGCATCTCTAACTTCCGCGAGCTGGAGGCTATTCCATCAACCGTTCGCTGGCAGCACTCTCAGATCAGCTTTAAATCAGCTGTTGGTGAGAAATCCCCAACGTGGAAGGATGTTACCCAGTTGGTATCATGCATCAAAGAAGATTATCACAACGTTCGTCCTGTTTTGTATCCATACTAAGGATTAGTTTAATAGTTTAATCAGTGTTACTTATCTATGTGTTGTGGCTTTCAGTTAAACTTGAAATAAAAACTAAAACATTTAAATTAAAATTCAGATAAAATCGAAAATCGAAATAATAAACCATAAGTAAAATAATAAATAAAGAAATTCTAAATCTGAACTATATTTTATTATAATAAACTGAGTTTAATAGTTTAATCAGTGTTACTTATCTATGTGTTGTTGCTTTCAGTTAAAATCAAAATAAAAGTAAAAACATTTAAATTAAAATTCAGATAAAATCGAAAATCAAAATAATAACCCGTAAATAAAATAATAAAATAAAGAAATTCTAAATCTGAACAATATCAACCGCTTATTGCTTGATATTAAACGAACGACTATATATTCGAATACAAACTACTGAGTAATATCGTTAAGAAAAAATTCATGAATAGCAATATCGTCGATATTCAAGGCTCCAAAAATAGCAAAAATAAATTTATAGTGAAGGAGTTTGCTATAGCCACTCTAGATTACACCAATATATTTCTAATTAAACCTCCTTACCCATTGACTTCGCTATCTCCTGAATAGAAAAAACAAATTGGCTAGATTGAAAAGCACCGAGGGTATCGATGAAGTGAGGGCTTTATTGATTATAGAGAGTTTCACAGAATTGTAAAACATATTTGAAAGATAAAAAGATTTTTTTAAAAGGATGTGAAAAAATTAAAAGGGTGCAAGATATTTGTGATGAAAATAATACTATCATAGATGTAAGTTGCTTAGGAGCTCCCGATTTAAATACTCTTTGTGAACTTTATTGTAAAGACATTTTACTGTATAACTGTTTTACTCGTAAGAAAATATGTGCGTTAAAAATGTTTTATGTATTAAGAAATGGTGTTTTGAAAACAAAATGATTGTTTGATTTCCAATAAAATATATCTATGTGTTGTTGCTTTCACTAAAATCGAAATAAAAACTAAAACATTTAAATTCAAATTCAAATAAAATCAAAAATCGAAATTATTAGTTTTAATAAATACATTCGTTGTAACAATAAATGTCTTTTCTTTTTTCCTCTACATAAAACAACAATAAAATTCAATGTATAACTTTTATTATATTTTACAAGCTACATTACTTAAATTACTAGTTCTCACATAATTTTTTATATGACAATTTGTAGCATCTAATACTTCATTATACATTGAATCCATAATATATTGAACACTTATATTAGCACTAAGATCGTGGATGATATTTTCTTCTTGCTCATTAAGTTCGCAAATGCTGATTTTAATCAGACGATGACCTCGTTTATCATTATCTCGGCGGATAATGTATGATGATTATCATGATGATTCTTGAGAACGGTTTCTCTTCCTGTAACATTTCTTTGATTTCGATTGCCACTCTACATTAATAGCTATTCTATTTGGTGGTAAATCGCGAAGCTGCTCCTTTCGGTTGTAATAATTTAGTGTAAATATATCCACATCCTGTGCATATTAATACGGATTAGTGATAGGATTAGAATCATTGTGTTCCTCAGTGTTGCCCATGATCTGCAATTAACAAAAACAAGTATGAAGTCAAAAAAAGGTAATGGCGGCTGAATTTCTAAATAGTAAAAAAAATGATTAAACTCACCAATATAGATGATATTTGACGAGTGTTGTAATCAACGTGCACTCGCTATGAGAATAAAACAATAATGAAACAATTGAGAGAGGGTGGGAGACGCTCTTCAATCTGGATTGAAGATATATTCACAATATATATTTACAACATCCAATAATATATTCACAACATCCAATCAAATAGAAACTGACTTTTCATCATGTGAATGGTGTGTCTTATCTGGGTAAGACACATTATTTTATTTAGTTAGCGGATGGATGCAAATTAATTAATATCTTTATTGTAATGGATTTACGACGTTAGGTTTTGGGTTTTAGGTTTTTTTTCGTTACGGAATTTCTTGATTCGGTCGCCGCGCTCAAAGCCTTCGATAAAAGCTATGCAATAGCTTAAAAACGTTTATTAGCACTAACCACAATGAAATTAGGCTAAACAAGTTGTATTATTAGAAATTAATCATATACCTAGTAAGGTCATAAGTATTGTCACACAGTAAAAACTTTTCTTTTAGAATGCTGGCCACTGAAAAGTTTACTGAATTCGAATTTCAAATTGTTCATGAAAATAAAACTGTATACTTTTTAGAATTTTACTCATTTTTAAATATGGAGTGGACGCGTAAAGAAGACCGTGTTGCAGTTATTGCGTTGCATCGTTGCGGTTACGCGCCATTTCAAATTTTTGACATACTGAAAAATTTGAATATAACCAAAAGAATCATTTATCGTACCATCAAACGATACAATGAAGACTCTAGTGTAGATGACAGGTCAAGAAGTGGTCCTGGTAGTCGCCCTCGGTCTGTTAGGACTCCAGCAGTGATAAAAGCTGAGAAGGCGCGAATTCAAAGAAATCCCAAACGTAAGCAGATACTGTTGGCCCTTCAGATGGGGTTAAGCAGAACCACGGTGAAAAGGGTGTTAAATGAAGACTTAGGGCTTCGGGCATATCGAAGAAAAACAGGACATTGTTTGAATGCTCGTCTAATGGATCTGAGACTAAAGAGATGCCGCGCTTTGTTGAAGCGGTACGCGGGAAAAAATATCGGAAAATTCTTTTTTCGGATGAAAAAACGAGCACACAATACTGGCTGGCGGCGCGTGTAATCGACTTCATTCGGCACGAAGACTGGCCCTCCTACAGTCCAGATTTGAATCCGCTAGATTACAAGATATGGCAACACTTGGAGGAAAAGGCGTGCTCAAAGCCTCATCCCAATTTGGAGTCACTCAAGACATCCTTGATTAAGGCAGCCGCCGATATTGACATGGACATCGTTCGTGCTGCGATGGATGACTGGCCGCGCAGATTGAAGGCCTGTATTCAAAATCACGGAGGTCATTTTGAATAAACTTTAGTGTCATAAGAATCTCCCTTCAAACTGTGTCCAATAAATATAAATCAGCCCAAAATGAAATAAAAGAACACATATTGGCTATGGATAATCTGGTAAAGACTTGTAAATATAATGAGGAGCGGTTTGACTCCTTAATTAAATATCAATGTGAGTGTCAGCGCTCAATGCCAGATTCTTCAAAGTCAGTGTGTGCTGATAATATTATACCACCACAAAAACTCTATGACAGTGCCATAGCAGAGGATATTAAAATAATAAATAACTCAAATATTACTAAAAATAATATAATTGTTTATAGCGATGACATGGGAAAAAATCTAGGCATAACTTTAAATAACTCTTTAAAGGGACAAAAAGTTACAAATTGCTGCATGCCTGGAGCATCTTTTAGTGACATCCTAAATAAAATTATTGTTACTAAATTTTGCCCAAATAGTACAATAATAATTTTTGTTGGTAGAAGAGGCAGTGTCAACAACAAACAGTTATTAAGATATATTGAACAACTTAATAACTTAAATGTACACAAAATTGTCTTGTTCACACTGCCTTATATACAGGGATTGCCACAAGAAAATAATTTAAGACATAATTTAAATATACAAATGCATAATTTAATATCTAATAATAATTTAAATTTGACATATAATTCTAATGATAATAATCATAAATTTCATGTAATTGACATAAATAATTTAATAAAAAAGTTTTGGACAAAAGATAGGTATTACCTATCCAAATATAATTTAAGACTGATAGCAAATGTGCTATCTTATTATTTACTTTTTAACTCAGCCAAGTTTTTGGCTACCAAGACTGCTTTTATTGAGCAAAATCATTTGACATTTAATTTGGAATCAGTTCCAACTAATTTAAATTAGTGAATGTGACAATAGAGGCAATCTCTAGCAATAATAAGAGTTTAATTAATTTTGAATACAGCCCACAAATAAGTAATAAAAATTGTTTACACCTGGTGCATCAAAATATACAAGGCATGTTGGGCAAAGAATTGGAAGTTGAATTGTTTTTAAATAGTAACAATATACACATCCTTTGTATTACTGAACATTGGCTAAAAGATTATAATTTCATGTTTAATTTCAGAAATCACCAGGTGGTCAGTTCCTTCAATAGAGAAAAAAGTTTACGTGGTGGCTCCTTAATATTAGCAGATAAATCATTATTATATAAAGAACGTAAGGATATTGTGAGCCTCTCTGTTGAACGAACTGTAGAAATGGCTTGTGTCGAGCTCGAGCACCTCATTGTTGTAAGTGTTTACAGACCCCCATGTGCTACTTATGACCATTTTGAAAGGATTGTGGAAGAAGTTTTACTCAAACTTAGTAAACAGAACAAGTCTGTTGTAATGTGTGGAGACTTTAATATCAATCTCCTTGAAACTTCTTCCATTAGTATTAAGTTTAGCTCATTGTTTAAATCGTATAATCTTGTAAATTTATTCTTAGAACCAACACGTATTGCTGGGCCTAGTGCGACCTGTATAGATAACATTTTTACAGATGTTAAGCCCTTGCATAAATCAATTATTCAAAATTTGAGTTCAGATCACTGTGGACAGTTAGTATCACTACCTTACATACACAAAAAACAGAAAAATAAGAAAGTTGTGTTTGTTCCAATAAATGAACATCGCTTGGAGAGGTTTAGAAGTAATATAATAAAAAGACTTCCATCACTTTCGTTTAAAAATAGTGCTAATTATTTGTATGCTACATTATTTGAAATTATACGTTGTGAATTTAGTAGAATATTTACTTCTAAAACTTTCTCTTTTAACAGTCGCAAATCATTTAATGAATGGGCGACAGTAGGAATTTATAAAAGTAGGCGAAGGTTATACGAGCTTTATGATGAAAGATCATATAATAGTAGTGTTATATTTAGAGATTATGTAAAAACATATTCTAAAATATTTAAAAAAGTGTGCTCCACTGCTAAGGCTTTACATTTAAGCAACAAAATTAAAACTGCATCCGACAAAATTAAAATGACCTGGAGAATAATAAATAGTGAAACGGGCAAGGTCAAACCGCGCAACTCGGATTTTCTATTGAATATTAACAATAATTTAACCCGATCTGATAAAGAAGTTGCTATGGCTTTTGAGAAACATTTTACTGATGTTCCTTTTTTGACAACAAAATCATTATATTCTTCTCCTACTGTCGCCGAATCATTGCTCAAACAAAATGTAAAGGCTTGTTCAAATACTTTTAAATTCTATAGGGTACTGCCAAAAGATATCGTTAAATATTTTAAAACTATTGATGTTAAGAAAACGGCAGACTTATGGGGGATTTCCGTTAAAGTTATTTTATCTATAATAGATACATTAGCACCTTATCTAGCCACTATATTTAATATAAGCGTCGAATCTGGTGTGTTTCCTGATTTAATGAAATATAGTAAAGTCATACCTATATTTAAATCTGGTAGTACATTAGACCCCGCCAATTTTAGACCAATTTCTGTACTACCAACATTAAGTAAAATTTTTGAAAAAATTATTTTAGATCAGATGTTAAGTTTCTTTAATATTAATAAATTGCTACATAATAATCAATTCGGTTTTACAAGGGGTCGCTCGACAACTGACGCTGGAGTTGAGCTTATTAAACATATTTTTTGTGCATGGGAGAATTCAGAGGATGCTTTGGGTATATTTTGTGACCTTTCCAAGGCCTTCGACTGTGTTCACCATGAGACATTAATCAGGAAGCTACAGTACTATGGTGTCAAGAACACAGCGCTTAAACTTATTATTTCATATTTAAGTAATAGAAAACAGAAGGTTATTATCAATGGTAAAAGTTCTTCCGGGTCTCCTGTACTAATGGGTGTACCTCAGGGCTCGATTCTCGGCCCATTCCTGTTTCTGGTGTATATTAATGACTTACCTCACCTTGTAGGGGATAGTCATGATATAGTATTATTTGCTGATGATACTTCCTTGATTTTTAAACTTAAACGTCAATCATTTAAATGTGACGAAGTGAATAATGCTATATCAAAATTAGTGCATTGGTTTAACGTTAATAATCTGCATTTGAACGGAAATAAAACTAATTGTGTTAAATTTACAACAACGAATGTTCAAAATCTGAATACCAATGTGTTTTTAAATGGGGAGGAATTGAGCCCTGTTGTATCCACTGTTTTTCTTGGCATCACTCTTGACGCAAAGCTCCAGTGGGGCCCCCATATATCCAAATTAGCATGCAGACTAAGTTCTGCAGCCTATGCTGTAAAAAAGATTAGAGGTCTCACTAGTGTCGAGACAGCTAGATTAGTTTATTTTAGTTATTTTCATAGCATAATGTCTTATGGGATTTTGCTATGGGGAAATGCGGCTGATTCAGAAACTATTTTTGTTTTACAGAAGAGGGCCATTAGAGCTATTTACAATCTAAAACCGAGAGAGTCTCTTAGAGATAAATTTAAAGAAATTAATATATTAACTTTGGCCTCTCAGTATATTTACGAAAATTTAATGTATGTTCACAAAAACAAAGATAGTTTTAGTAAAAGAAGTGATATACATTCTGTAAACACTAGGAACAAACACAAGCTAGTGATACCAGTTTCTCGTCTCCACAGAGTCAGTAATTCATTCTTGGGGCAATGTATACGCTATTACAACAAGGTCCCGGAAAGTGTACAGGTTCTCTCTATTACCAAGTTTAAATGTTTTATTAAGCTGAAACTGTATAAAAAGGGTTATTATAGTATAAATGAATACATGGTTGATAATAACCCCTGGGAATGAGGTGATCGCTTCCAAGCAGTTTCTAAAATAAATTTTGTAAATAGTTCCTAATCATTTATATTGTAAAATTTATTTAAAAAAAAAAGTCCCGCTGGGTTTCTTGCTGGTTCTTCCCAGGACAGAGGTTTTTTTCGAACCAGTGGTAAAGTAAAAAATGACTTTCAATAAGAATTACACATGTAATGTATATTGAATAAAAATATATTCTATTCTATTCTATTCTATGTTTTGTTAAGTCTATTTTGGTATATAAAACTTGTTTCAATTATTTTATATTAAACATGTGACAGAATTTATGACCTGACTAGGTAGATGCGGCAATACCATCATTATCTCGCAAACGCTCTGAATATAATGCTCAATAACTGAACTGGAAGTGGAAGTACACTTGTTCCCGCAGGATAGAACTGTGAGTATGTAGACGTTAATTTGGTTAAACTAAAAATGTTGAACCTCTCTGGAGAGAATTGGGGTCTTCAGCGGCATGTAGCTCGAGCGAATACGAGATCAAGTGACGCCGAAGCCCCAATTCACACCTACTCCCATATCATCGGAGTTTATAGAAAATAACGAGAACGCCTTCTCGGGCGATCCGCGATATTGGATTTAGTATGACATCACTTAGCTAACTATGCATTGTCATCCAAACTAAACATGTGTGCAAAATGCTAGCTCGATCGGTTGTAGATAAGAGCTTTAAAATTCAGTCGCACGATTTGACCCTATCAAATATATATTGCAATTTAAATAAAAGCTTTTACAATAGGTCTATTTCCTCAATTTTTTTTCGCATCTAGAATATATGATTTATAGGGTTATTTAAAATAATTTACCGAATGTATTTCACGAAGAGGAGGTAGAAGGTTGTTCCAGCATTTTGTTGCTAGAATAGATTAGAATCATTTTTATTCAATATTGATTACTAGTAGGTACATCTAATTCTTATTGAAAGTCATTTTTAACTACTGACCACTACTAAATCACTAAACACAAAACACACAAGAAACCTCTGGCCTGGGAAGAATCAGCATGAAACCAAGCAGTACTTTTTTTTAAAGCATAACATAATATAATATTTATACAATTGTTATGAAAACATTTAGAAACAGCATGGTAGCGATAAACTCATTCCCACAACAATTATGATTGTACTCTTTATTAGTATAATAACCCTTATCATACAATTTTTGTTACATAAAAACTATATACGTAAAACTGCCAATCAAGGCCACCGACTTGTTTTGGCAATTTTAAAAACATTCAGAAGCACGTGTATTGAGGATATTATGTTCACACGTCCTTGTAAGTTTATGTAAATCGGTTGTTTTGATTTCGATTTCTAGCCGGTAGGGTATCAAATTGTAACTTAAGCTTTGAAGACTTGTTAAGCAGTCTAAAGAGGAGGAAACGTGACTTCTAGGGGAAATATAAAACAATACCGAGCGCATACGTTTTAAATGCGTTGGATTAGTTTTGTAGATCTAACCAGAAAACATGGCCCGTAAATCGAAATGCAATAATTTAATTTAAGATTTACAAAGTAAGATTCTCGTGATTCAGACTCAAATAAACCCGTATTTTGTATAGCATTTATAATCTATAGAAACAAGCATGCGAAACTTCCAGTACATAGTTTTCAAAATGCAATGGATCGTCCATTGCTAGACTGCCTCGTTAAAGAATTTCACCTTTCAAATAACAATTTAGGTAATTTCATTCCATACCGGTTTCCGTTCCGTTTCCGTAAAGGGAAAATGGAATCCTTATCACTTAAGGATCACTTCGTTGTCGGTCCATCCGTCCGTCCGTCCGTTTATCCGTCTGTCCATCCTTTCGTTCGTCCATCTAGCCGGAAGTCTGTCTGTCTATCCGTCTCTCGCTTTGTGTGTTCGTCTGTCCATATTTCCATCCGTCTTTCCGTCCGTCCGTCTGTCTGTCTTGATGCTGTTTCTCAGGAACGCATGGAGGTGTCAAGTTGAAATTCATATCAATAAGAAAGTCTACGGTCCCTTGGAGCTCCAAAAACTCAGGCTTAAAAGCCTGAGTTTTTGGAGCTCCAAGGCCATTTATGCGACATATTTTGATACGACGGCTCTTAATTAGATATAGGCAACTACAAAAGTGAATTTTACATTTTTTTTTTTTTTTTTATTTAATAAATCAACATAAAAAAAAAGTTTAAATTAATCAAACACGGTGTCGCAAAAACCTAACAAGGTTTATCTGTACACCATGCTTCATCGACGGCACTCGGTGCTGCTTAACCTACGTACGGACATTGTCTCTTACATATTACGGTAAATACTTATAACATGCTTTAAAATCGTAGCGAAGATCCACACGCTCACAATACGTATATTGACGGGTAGTAGAAATATGTCATTACTCAGACGCACAAAACCGGCTAGCAAATGAACGTACACAGGCTGTTTACAAGTGATAGATTTTAACTATACTATGGTTGCTAGTTAATCTCCGTTTTGATAATGTAGTATTATAACACATAGAATATCATCGATATTTATTTATAATATGTACATTTTTTACTTACATAAATATGATATAGTTATTTAGTAAGATGCTTTTTTATTTCATCTAAATAATGTAGTTTTAATTTTCTTTTTATATTTTGAATAGTAATGTCATTTTTAAGTGTAAAGTGTAATTCATTTATTAGTTTGGGTATAATATAGGCAAGTCGTTGTCTTCCGTAATGATTTTGAGATCGTGGTATTGTCAGCAAAGCCTTTGACACACTGCGAGTCTGTTTTTTATGATCAATTAAGTGTTGTATATCTTTATTAAAATACTGTTCGTTAAGTAAAGTTAATTTAACTTTCTCATGGACGGGAATAATCTTACAGTAACTAAATAGACCATCATAATTGTTTGTGTACTTGTCTTTTACGTGAGGTGATACGATGGCTTTAAGAATTCTTAGCTGTAGTTGATAAATTAGGTCTAGGTGCGATTTGTATGTCCGTCCATAACTACTCAGCCCGTAGGATATGACAGATTCTCCTAATGCTTTGTACAGCAGCATTTTCGTTGCAAAGGGTATTTTCCATTTAATTAGTAAAAATTTTGCCAAAATTGCTCTCAATTTATCGCAAACAGAGTTAATGTGATCGGTCCATTTAAAGCGGTCATCAATGACTAGTCCAAGATATTTTTGCGTTTTTACTACTTCTACGGGTTCACATGCGCAGTTGATATGGTCTGAGTGAAGGCAAGCGTGATCGTGGACGATTAATTGAGGACTTGTATTAATCCTATTTTGGCTGGAGCTGATATACATAAGCTTAGTTTTGTTGGCGTTAAGAACAAGCCCACTATCATGGGACCATTTTGTTAGAAGGGTGAAGTCCGTTTGGAGCCGATGTAGTGCGACATTTATGTTAACGTCTGCGGATACTAAACATGTGTCGTCTGCAAATTGATAGATTTCACAGTTGTTAATCAGGTTAATCAGATCGTTAACATATGTGATGTAGTGCACTGGCCCCAAAACAGAGCCCTGTGCTGTGCCCTCTGAAACTCTCACCATAGAGCTGAGTTCCTCTCCAACCTTGATATATAGGGTTCTGTCTTGCATATAATTCTGACACCATTTGTTGAGAGGGCCTCTTACTCCACAGTCATTAAGTTTTTCTATAAGCGTACTGTGCCGCAGGGTATCAAAAGCCTTGCTGTAATCGACGAATACAACTAGGACATGTTTTTTATTATTAAGATGTGTGTAGATGGAATCTGAAAATTTACTTAATAGTTGTGTAGTGCTTTTTTTAGGTTGGAAGCCAAACTGTTTTTCTGTTATGATACTGTTGTCTGAATAGAAGTTTAGTATTTGTCGAGTGATAAATTTTTCAATAATTTTATCAATTATTGGCAGTATCGTGATTGGACGATAGTTATCATAATCTTTAGGACTACCTTTTTTATAGATTGGACGTACTATACCTGTTTTTAGCTCTGCTGGATATGTACCATTTTGCACAGATATATTTATAAGATTAGCTATAACGGGTGCAATTTTATCACTTATGTTTTTAACATCAATAATTCTTATTTCATCAAAACCAGGAGCTTTTTTAGTGCTTAATGAATGGATAATTTTGTTAACAGATCCTGCAGTAGCTTTTTGAAATCTAATAGAGAGGTTAGCTGGACGGCGGTAACTAGCTGAATCCAGAATATTAATGTTACATTTGGGTGTAATATTTTTTACGCTATCACTAAATGTTTTCGCAAAATTATTTGCGATGTCGGCAGTTTTTATGGTGTTCGTTTCCATAGCATTTCTTATAACGTTATCTACTGAAGCAACGACTTTGCCTGTAATTTTATTTAGAATGACCCATAGATTTCTTATATCCGTTTTGTTGTTAATAATTTCAGATTTTATATATTTGTTTTTATATTCTTGTATAATTTTATTAGCGTAATTTCTAGCTTTATTGTATTCCAATTTTAATATTTTATTATTTGTATCTTTGAGCCATTTTATAAATAATTTGTCTCTATAGTTGCATGCCGTATGTATTTTTTTATTCATCCAATTATTGTTATTACGTCTGTAATCATTTTTAATTTTAATTTGTATTAACGATTTATTATAACATGTATTAATGTTTTTTAATATCAAAGAATACAATTTCAAAGGACAAAAGATATGTTTAGTATTTTGCCAGTCGATATCCTGTAATTGCGAAACAAGTACTTTATTATTATATTTTCCCTTAAAAGTTTGAACACCCTGTGTACGCACTCTGCCAGTTCCGATGCATGCTAAAACTATTGCACGGTGGTCAGCCAGTTGAGTACCGAGAGCCGCTGTATACACGCCTTGTGTGCGGGATCTCGCATAGATATGATCGATACAAGTCTTGCTTAATTTGCAGTTAGCGATTTCAATTCTTGTATATTGTGAGATTCCGCACATTAGACCATAGTTGTACAATGCAGTATTATATTTATGTTTTATAGGACTACTTATTTTAAGATCTATGTTTACATCACCTAACATAAATAAGTCGTGATTCTTATTTACAGTTTTAAGTGTGCAGTGTAATTCATTTATAAACAAGTGTTTACTAAATGAGGGTGGGCGGTATATTGCTAACAGAGTTGCGGAATATTTATTTGGGGTAGTTATTTGGCCTAAAATGCATTCAAAGTACCGTGTTTTTTTATTATGAACTCTAAATTTATGTTTTTTATGAATGTACATAATAATACCTCCTCCTTTACGATTATTTCGCAACTCTGTGTACATATTATACCCATCCATCTGGTACAAAGAGCTGAGTGATGATGATATATTTGCTTCAGTAACAATTATTACATCTATCAATTTCGTACATGAAATAATTCTTTCCTCAAGAGCAGAAAAGTTTTTAATTAGTGAACGTATGTTAATATGTAAACAAGATAGATTAATATTACTAGGTAAATTATTTATAAAGGTTTGGACATCGATACAGTTTTTAATCTCTGTTATATCGGAGTGTAAGCTATTCATTAAGGAAAAAGTACTCATACACAATTTTTAACGTATTATTAGCTTATAATATATAAATACCTATTTATTCTCTCAGCTGTTTAATATCATTTATAGAGTGGATGATGATAGGTTTTTCATTCTGCCCTTCTTTGCGTACACGAAGAACTCCCTTCTTCATCCATATATATTTAAAGTTACTCTTAAGTTCTTGCTTCGCGTTCCATAGTAAGTGTTTGTTGTAGGCTGTCAAAGCTTCTCTGATTATTATTGACTTAAATCCTAGCGAAGTAGTTTCGACATCGCTTTTAGCTTGCTCCGTTATCACTCCCTTGGCAGCAGGGACAGGGATTTTTTTGGTTATTTGTTTGTATGTCTCCAACCATTTGTCTTGAGTGATTTGTGATTTTAATTGAACCCTTATTGGTCCTAGATGTTCTTTCTTGCCAGGTAAGCGTTCAGCATGAATGACGTCGCTAGTAGGTTGTTTTAGCTTACCTGCTATCTCTTGAGCAATCACCATAGGATCTTCATTGTCTTTTTGGGTTAAATTAACAATATCAACACACATAGCAAGCTTGTGTTGCTCCATATCTTGCATGCGTTGCTCGATGGCTGCTAACCTAGTTTCCAAATTACTATTTTTATTCGTAAGTTCGATATTTTTCTTTTTCAGTTCAATAATTGTTTTTTGACAAGCTTCTAGGTTCTCCATGGCTTGGTCTACTTTTTCTGTATGGAACTGGAGTGTCTGATGTATGTCTTTTATTTCCCTTCTTATAGTTTTTTGCATTTCTTTCGAAATGTCCTCCAGGAGATTTTTAATGTCAATTTGAAAATTACCAGCAGACGAAGCTACTCGAGGTTAACATGACATGACGGCAGTTTGAAGGTAAAATGTTTAACATTTTCTTTGCTATTGAACAGGTTTCAATGAAACATGTCAAAGTGGTTTAAATTTCATTTGGGCTACTTGGCAGTGACGAGTGAATGATTTTAGCTATAAAATGTTGTGTTTTGGTATTTAATATAGATGTCTTCTTATTTTTACGTTATGATACAAATGAGAAGTAAAACATCTAGCACTTATCCGGTTGTACTTCGATGTACATCGTTAAACAATGGCAACATTCCTTCGTTTGTTTTAGCAATAAGTGTCTATAAAATACACGTTACAGCTATGTTATGGTTGCAACACGAATGGGTCGGCTTGACTTGGGTAGAACCACGCTCTCACAGAACAGCAAGGTAAAATTGCAGTTTAACACTGCTTTGTTTCGTATGGTCAATGTGGAGAACCGGATACCCTTTTTACTGAAAACGAGGCATTTGATCTTGGTCATTAGGGATGATAACGTATTTGCATTTTGATTCTTAAGCGAGGATACACGGTAGAGCCATGCTGCAGCAATATTAATAGTATATTTGTAACACCAATGGGTCGGCTTGACCGGGGAAGGAACACGCTCTCACAGAATACCAGCGTAAAATAGCAACATAAAGCTGTTGTGTTTTGTGTGGTGAGTGTAAAGAACCGGAGACCCTTTTTACTGGAAACGAGGCATTCCATCTTAGTTCTCACAGCTGACAACGCATCTGCATTTCGATTAGCAAACGTGGATAGGCGTAGATGTCTATGGATCACAGCATCCACTTACCATGTGGTGGACTGTGTGCTCGAGTGTCACTTTCTATAAAAATATAATTATAGTATTTAATTAGTATAAAACCTACAACGAGTTACTTTGCTATGTGCTATTTAACCTAATGACGTAGATGTTTATCAAATTAAAACTCAGGATATGTTATATTGAAAACAATAAAATTCACAATTTGATTCCACAGCAAATATATCTATATTGCGCAATACAGGATGTGTAGAAAGTATTTTATAACGTAATACTGCCTATTCATGTATATAATAAAAGAATTAATATCCAATGGACTATTAATATGTTATTTAAACATTTATCGATCTTTATATATAGTTAAAATGTTTATTCCCGTTCGGCGTATCAAACGTATTTTAAAATGTACTTATTGGCAAACGCTTTTTGAAGTAGAACTATTTTAGAATCTTTATGATTTAAACTATCGAACTATAACTGACTAACTGAACGACATTAAAAAGAGACAATCATATATATCTATAGGATTTAGCCTGCGAAAGAATGATATAGAATACAGTGTAGTAAAGCGACAGTAGCCTAATGGCAGGCTGTGGACCGCGAACTCAAACGGTTGTGAATTCGACTACTGTCGTGTCTAGCATTTTCTGCGTACCAGTTGTGTTTAAATGGAATATTAGTAATTTTAGTAGGGTCTCCTTTTAGTACAGTGCTTTAAAGACAGTTAATATAATTTTTTACTGGTAAAATGAACAATTTAAAAACAATTACAAATTTGTTAAGTATACAAAATTTAGCCTATTTAATAAAATGTTTATATTATACTAATCCATTCATAACAATCCATGATTTTATAACCTCAGGCCATTTAGCGTCTATTTTGTGTGCCACCTTGAGAGTCAATCAACTTCTGTTCAATAAAATAACCTAGATACACGTACATGGCGATTTTACAAAGCAAATTTACTGGAAAGAAAATATCTAGTCTTAAAACAAGGATTGAAACATTTATCTGCTATAAAATTAAACTTTTATCTTATATTCTATCCGCACTTGTGGTTAAAAATTATCTTACTAGCAAGCAAGCAAATCATTTGAAATATTTTT
This sequence comes from Parnassius mnemosyne, assembly GCA_963668995.1. NCBI lineage: Eukaryota > Metazoa > Arthropoda > Insecta > Lepidoptera > Papilionidae > Parnassius > Parnassius mnemosyne. The sequence continues at coordinate 3,008,686 of CAVLGL010000001.1, read as the reverse complement.
AACTTCTACCTCGTGTAAAGTACCATACAACATATTTTCAATCTGCAGTCAGCTTACTTAACGATCCAGACATTACCATTATATTATTTCTCTAAATTATCTCATTGCTCACAAAGTTTTCAGATTCTGCTGATAATTTTTCTTGCTTCATCAGTTCTAAATGTATTTTTCTATTGAGCTGAAATAATTATACAATAAATAAATTCAACGTGAAAGAAAACAAAGAAATAATATGAATATAACACAACTAGTAATAAGTAATCAATTAATTACGTTTTGCGCCCGGGCTTAGATTTACCTACATTTTTATTTTAGAGTTGTTATATTGAATAAAAATGAATATAATTATTACGTTTAAATTTATAAAGATAGTTTAACCATGTAATAATGAATTTTAATAATGTTTTTGTTATTACTAAATTATATGTATAATTATTTCATAATGCTGATAAAGTCGGAAAAAACTTGTGTCTGAAGTCGAGTCTTTGCTGAACAAAGTCTCGGATTGGGGGCGACTAAATCTAGTCCAGTTTAATCCTCAAAAGACACAAGTTTGCGCGTTTGCCGCTAAAAAGAACCCCTTTATCGTATCTCCTCAGTTTTAAGGCACTCCCCTTCTTGCCTCAGCCAGTATTGGTATCCTCGGAGTCGACATATCGAGTGACGTGCAGTTTCGTGGTCACTTGGAAGAGAAGGCCAAGTTGGCCTCTAAAAGCTTGGCGTGCTCAGCAGAGCGGGACAGTATTTCATGCCGGCACACCGCCTGCAACTTTACAAGGCGCAGGTTCGGCCTCACATGGAATACTGTTCCCATCTCTGGGCAGGGGCTCCCCAGTGCCAGCTCCTTCCACTTGACCGCATCCAGCGCAGAGCGGCTCGAATCGTCGAAGATCGAGCCGTTTCCGATCGGCTCGATTAATTGGCACTGCGAAGAGATGTTGCATCCCTTTGCATTTTCTTTCGCATCTATCATGGGGAGTGCTCTGAGGAATTGTTCGGATTAATCCCAGCCACCAAATTTCACGAACGCACATCGCGGTAGAACTCCCGATACCATCCACACCATCTGGATGATTGGCGGTCCACCACTGTGCGATTTAGAATATTTTTTCTTCCTCGCACGACTTCCTTGTGGAATCGATTACCATCAGCGATTTTTCCGGACCGATACGACATAGGGACCTTCAAGAAAAGAGCGTACTCCTTTTTAAAAGACCGGCAACGCATCTGCAATTCCCTCCCTGGTGTTGCAGATGTTCATGGGCGGCGGTAATCACTTTTTTTTTTTTTTATAGGATAAGGGTGACAAACGAGCACACAGTCCACCTGATGGTAAGTGGTTGCTGCGGCCCATAGACATCTACATCTATCCTCTGTTACAAATCAAAATGTAGATGCGTTTTCACCCGTGAGGACTAAGATGGAATGCCTCATTTCCAGTAAAAAGGGCCTCCGGCCACCTGCACTCACCAAGCGAAACGCAGAGGTAAACCTCTACTTCACGCTGGTTTTCTGTGAGGTCGTGGTACTACCCCGGTTCGAGCCGGCCCATTCGTGCGACAGCAAAAGCTGCCGCGTGGCTCTACCACTGTTGAAGAGTTACCATCAGGTGAGCCGCATGCTCGTTTGCCCCCTCTCCTATAAAAAAAAGTCACGCTTTGTGAGCGCAGTAGGTCTGGATGGTATGTAATTTAAAAATCTGTAACCTTGATTGCTTATTTTGCTCTGTTATATAAGGTGGAAAATTTTCTTGGCCATTATAAAAAATATGCGATAAATTATTTCCCACGTTGCGATGTTAATAATTACGATAATACTTTAATTAAAAATGTTACCCAATGCAAAATATATACCATTGTGTAAGGTTCTAGTAAATTGTTAAGTATATGAGAACGGAAAACATTGTTAATGGCAATATTGTATTATATTATGATAAGTACTTATACAAAGGCGGCTGCGCTCACCGTTTAATTATCTTTCATTTCCACATTTGGTTACTAATAACTGGCGACGATCATCCACATAATAATTAAAAAGTGGCTTACGACTATTTCACAAAATACAAATGCAAAATTTTTACGTGGTATAGCCATGCTGCAGCTATATTACTGGTATAGTTGTAGCACGAATGGGTCGGCTCGACCACGCTCCTTCCATCGTAATCGAGGATAGATGTAGATGTAGATGCCACAGAATCAGGTGGACTGTTTTTTTTATAGGATAACGGTGACAAACGAGCACACAGTCCACTTGATGGTAAGTGGTTGCTGTGGCCCATAGACATCTACATCTATCTTCGATTAAGAATCAAAATTCAGATGCGTTGTCACCCATGAGGACTAAGATGGAATGCCTCGTTTCCAGTAAAAAAAGTCTCCGGTTCTCTACACTCACCATACGAAACACAGCAGCGTTAAGCTACTATTTTACGCTGGTATTCTGTGAGAGCGTGGTCCTTCCCCGGTCGAGCCGACCCATTCGTGCTACAACCATAATATAGCTGCAGCATGGCTCTACCACGTAGCAAACCTTAAAAACCTTAAAAACGGTAAGGCCCCAGGCGAGGATGGAATTACAGCGGAGCTTCTGAAAGCGGGTGGAAGACCGGTACTTGAAGTCCTTCAGAAGCTCTTTAATTCCGTCCTCCATGGTGGCATTACACCGGAGGCACTACCACGTAGAAAATTGTATCCCTTATCCTATAAAAAAACAATCTTAGGCTTACAAATAGAACATGTGTATAAATCTGACGAGTACGGAATATAATATAATACACAATTAAAACACAACTGAAGTAAAAAGTCTGAAAATCCTTAATTTGCAGTTTTATCACTTAAAAATATTTTTTGTTATTACAAACTTACACTTGCAGTTAGAGAATCAGCCGTGACTTATATCCATATATGTGAGAATTTATACACTATTATACACTATTATACGTACTTATTATATATAAGTAAATAAAGGTTATATTTGTAATTTGCTGCATTTAGCATCCCTTAAAAACATAATTAGTTAATGCAAGTTTTGGTCATGCTGCCCGACTAGCATGGGCTTCGGACAAAAATTTTATCCCCCGATTATATCCACTGACAAGAGATAAAACTATCTTGTCCCTAAGCCAAAGCACGGCAACGGGGGAAAAAAGTGATATAAATTCTGTAAACACTAGGAACAAACAAAAGCTAGTGATACCAGTTTCTCGACCCCACAGCAATGTATACGCTATTACAACAGGGTCCCGGAAAGTGTACAGGCTCTCTCTAATACCAAGTTTAAATGTTTTGTTAAGCTGAAACTGTATAAAAAGGCTTATTATAGTATAAATGAGTACATGGTTGATAATAAACCCTGGGAATGAGGTGGTCGCTTCCAAGCTGTTTCTAAAATAAATGTTGTACTTATATAGTTATAGTTATACACCATTAATGTAAAATTTGCTTTAAAAAAGTCCCGCTGGGTTTCTTGCTGGTTCTTCCCAGGACAGAGATTGTTTTTCGAACCAGTGGTAAAGTAAAAATTGACTTTCAATAAGAATTACATAATATGTGATCTTTATTGAATAAAAAAAAAACATTTTGTGATAGTATACTTACTTATTGGCGTTAATTAATTTTATTTACGAAAACAAAACTTGCGCTATAATTCTTATTAGGTAGTTTGTGACTTTGTGAGGAAAACTTTTATTAGTGTCGAAATCACGAGCACAGATAAAAAATAACGATTTTGTGATTTAGAGTAAACATCAATTTTGAAGTATTTTATGGTTTTCTTATAATGGCAATAATTGCGGGGATAAGTCTATCTCTATTTTGTCTACTGTGGATATTATATCCACCGGTCTGCCCATGCTCGAAGGGTGGCTCGATTACATCTACGGGAACCTGACTGGTGTTGCGAAAAACTATTTTTATTATAACTCAAACATTTTTAACAACGCTGTATACAACTTTCTCAAGGATTTTAGAAGTATGATACAAAAGAGGTGTGTGAAGTAAGTCCCTAAAGTTACTATAATATGCTTTTTTACGGACGGAGAAAAGTTAAGCTACTAATGTCTCATACTGAGGGTTTTGACGATGTTTCAGTACAGCATGTGGAAACAATATATAAACTAATAATACATGCGAAGCATTTTAAATAATTTTATTCAAAGTAAAATTTTTAGTTATTATGCATGTTACGGAAGTTATTGATTTCACGGGAGATAGCTTAACACCATAAATATAATTATAGGCTTAGAACACACGGGTGCCGACTCGATGTGAACATAGTGTTCGTGACACCGATACTATCAAAACAAAAGAACAGCAGCAATTTATATTGTTTTCGTTTTTGCACTAAGCATTGGCTACATCGTGGATTGGAATCTAAGACCTTGACCACTTGGGCACATGTTCGAGTAACGTACGTCATAGATAACTTGATCTCATCATCATCATTATCGTCATCATTACAGCTCTTCACAAGTCCACTGCTGAACATAACCGCCCTCCCCAAGGAATGCCACAAAGCACGGTCCTAAACCACCTGCATTTTTATTATTTTATTTTTATTTTTTATGCATCTATCGACTTCCTGCATGTCTCACCAGGTCGTGACTCCATCTAATGGGAGTTCACCTTACACATCGCCTAACGGTACGAGGCTGCCACGCGAGAACCTTTTTTTCCCATCAGTTGTCGTTTCTTCGAGCCGTATGGCAGGCCCATTGCTATGTCGGTTACTCTGGTTCTACTGTGGACATCCTCATTTCTTAGTTTATCACGCAGAGAAACCCCGAGCATAGCCCTCTCATTAGCTTGCTGAGCAACCTTGAGCTTCTTCATACGGCCAGCAGTGAAGGACCACGTCTTAGTTCCATAGGTTATATAATTGAATGAAATGTTTGCAAATTATTTTTCGGAGGTATATAGTGATTGCAAACAGCCGTCACTCTATGATAATGCAACTAATAATACTAGTATCAACTCGGATTGTTTAGCACATATTTCAATAAGTCACGATGATATTCTCAAACGTATTAAGGGTCTAGATATATCGAAAGGTGCAGGCTCTGATAATATTCGACCATACTTCATAGTTAACTGTGCTAATAGTTTATCAGCGCCTTTAAGGCTCATTTTAAATGAATCGTTGACAAGTGGAGTATTTCCAAAGCGATGGAAGTCTGCTAAGGTCGTGCCAATTCATAAGTCTGATGATGACCAAGACGTTCGGAACTATAGGCCAATTTCTATCCTGCCTGTTTTTGCTAAGTTGCTAGAAGCAATCATTTGCCCATATATACAAAATCACTTCAAAAAATACACTTCTAGTAAACAGCATGGATTTGTAGCTGGAGGGTCTACTTCTACGAATCTCATGTGCTTTGCTGAAGACCTTATGGAAGCAGTGGATAACAATCGGCAAGTTGACGCCATTTATACGGACTTCAGCAAAGCATTCGACACAGTTCCCCACAACGTGCTCCTCCAAAAATTAGAAATGTATGGCTTCGCTGGACCTATTCTACATTGGCTAGAATCATATTTAAGCGATAGATCCTTTTATGTGGTAGTCAATGGGTACCAATCTAACTTACACTCTATTTCCTCTGGCGTACCGCAAGGCTCGCATTTGGGCCCAATATTATTTAATATATTTATTAATGATCTGCCTGATCACTTTCTTTATTCTTCACCGCATATGTTTGCTGATGACCTGAAACTGTCTAAAGTCATAAATAATGAGAGCGATATTATGAAGCTTCAAAAGGATTTAGACATCTTGAATTCTTGGTGCGTAAAAAATGGACTTAAATTGAATGCCAAAAAATGTACACACATAAAATTTACTAGAAAACTTAACAAAATTTCATCTTCATATACAATAGCAGGCAACATACTTAAGGAGACAGAAATCATGCGTGATTTAGGCGTCTTATTGGACACAAAACTTACATTCATACCACATATGGAACAAACGATCGGCAGGGCATCGAGAATGGTGGGTTTTGTTATAAGAAATAGTAAGGAATTTCGAGACATTAAAACTAAAAAAATCCTTTATTGTAGTCTGGTCAGAAGTGTACTGGAGTATGGTAGTGTAATCTGGCGACCGCACTACGCTACTCACTCATTGAGAATAGAACGGGTACAAAAGCGCTTTCTTCGGCATCTGTCATATTCTTCGGGTATGCGAGGCAGGCATATCAGTTACGAGACCCGTCTTAAGCGCTTTAACATGACCAGTTTATCCAAACGAAGAGAGGTTTCTGATTTGTTATTTTTATTTAAATTACTCCACAATATCATAGACTGCTCAGAACTTTTACAAAACATTAATTTTAGAGTTCCGTTCAGGCCTCCACGAAAACCTATTACACCACTCAGTCCTCCATTACGACGAACTGTTTTGGGATCACATTCGCCAATTTGTAGGATGATCAGACTTTTTAACCAAATTAGCGATCTCGTCGAGATTAACCATGTTTCATTGGGAAAGTTTCGAAAGGCTGTCTATATGATAGGTACCTCAGATTATAAACATTTGCCTTGTTAAACACTTTTTCCTTTTTTAATCTTTTAATTTTTTTAAATTTTAATTTTTTTTTTTTAATTTTGTAAATTTTGTAAATCCATACCTTGCCGCTCTGTTTTTGGTCAGAGTTTGAGATTCAGATTGTTTTAGTGAATTTTATAATGGCAATACTACAGTGTTTCTATTCAATAAGTATAAATTCGTCTTTTAATTGTCGCGATAAAAGTTATGCATGTGGTGTTTACCTGTAATAGACTGTGTACTTAGTTTTTTTTTTAACTATATCGCTTGATTTATATGGGAAGATGTTAGTGCATAAGTTGTTGGTAAACCAATTTTAATAAAATAAAATAAAAATAAAATAGGTTATCACTGGCAACACGCACTGGTTGTATAATCTTATTTTCAAGTTTTGAGGTATATCTGATGAGAAGATGTGTCGTATTTTCCGAACGCTGCCTAGCCGAGTTCAATCCGTCAACTCACATCTCGGTCGAAGTTGGACTTACCTAGTCGGGATATTTGTGCCAGGTAAACATACTCGTCAACAACTTTTTTTTAATATTCTACTAAGCCAGCGCTTATTTACGATCCCACCTGATGGTAAGTGGTGATGTAGCCTAAGATGGTGAAGCGCACTGACCTAACAAAAACCTATTCACTCTTGCCTTGAAGACACTTACACTGTAATCGGATGGAAAGACAGATGCTGGCAACTTATTCCACTCCTTTGCTGTACGCATGATGAACGACGTGGCGAACCGTTTGGTTCGAATGCGTGGTAAGTCAACAACGAAAGGGTGGGGACTGGCCGAACGTTTGGTTGTCCGATGGTGAAAGGGAGAGGGGGGAATTAAATAATGCAATTCCTGCGCACACTCTCCAAAATGCATCCTGTAGAAAACCGAAAGACTGACTACTTTACGTCTGTGTTCGAGGCTGGTAAGATTGATTTTAACCAAATTCGAGTCACCAATAAGCCTCTTAGCACGCCTTTCCATCGAGTCCAAAGCTACTAGGTGGCATTTTGCAGCACCAGCCCATACGTGGCAGCAATACTATCTACGCGTAATTATTTTAAAGCATTAAAACTTTAGGATAAATAAAGTTTAAGTGCGAATTTAGCATCAAAATTTTATAATAATTTCTTATATTTACGCGAACTTTTATAATGATTTAATTAAACGCGATAAAATCCGTAAAAAATAGTTTTATTCAATAGTTTTATTTAATCAAAATTTTACAATAACTTTCTAAAGGAGTTAAAGTCAAAAATTATATAATTATACATATAATGATTCCTTTATTTACGCGAATACTACACAATAAATAAAACTACTTTTACGGATTCTGTCGTGTTTAATTTACTCGTTTTTTTTATTGAATCGCTTGTGCCGATATCAATATAAATTCTACGCGAATCCTCTTGCAAAACCAGTAATCAAGACCCCTGTCTTACGGCGGTCCGGCATAACCAACCGTCAAGACCCCTCGCGTATGGCGCTCAACCCGGGTGCTCAGTGTCTCGTTTGTCTGGTTATTTCCGAACAAAAGCAGTGACCACTCGGTTACTCGGTTACTCCGTGTCGCACGTACGATACTACGCTTAAGTGAAAGTGAAACAGTGATTGTGTGGTGCATAAGTGACTAGACAAATGTTGAGCGCTTGCGCATTTGTAAATAAAAATATCGTTTGCATTTCTATTATATCGACTTATTTACAAACTGATACAACATGATTCGATCACCAAATGACAATGAATCAAAGTACAACTCACAACCAGACTTGTCCAGAAGGACGGAAGAAGTAAGTAATGTTAGTACCCGTAAAAGAAAAAAACTGGACCACGACTGTGACTGCAAAGCTGAGATACAAGGACTACGCAGTGAGGTATCGCGTATGAATAATCTATTAGAAAAGTTCATTATATCACAGGAGAAATTAATGACCGATATGCGTGAAAATATAATAACATTGAACGAAGAGATCAAAGAAATCAAATCCTCGACTTCGGGGATAGTAAAAGACCAGGACAACATCAATGTATGTATAACAGATTTAAATTGCAAATTTTCTACGCACGAAGACAGGCTCATTGGTCTTGAAGGTAGTCTCAAGATCTACCACTATTACTATGAATTCATTAGAGCAGAATCAGTAGAGGAAATGTGAAGAAATAATTCAGGAAATTAAAGAGCGAAAAAAGAGAGGAAACAATATTACTTTAGTTGGCATATCAGAACAGACTGCTATCATTACTGAGGAGAGGGTTGCAAAAGACGAAGCTGAGGTTTTAAGCATGACATCCGTGGTAAGCAAAGACATTCCCAAGCTGATTAAAATTTTTCGTATTTGCAAATAAAAACCTAAAAAGACTCGTATAATTAAAGTCTGTTTTATCAAACCAGAGCCTGCAATCGTACTACTACGTAACAAAGCCAAATTATCATCTAATATCAAATTTTCTCTGATGAAACTCCTGCTCAACAAAAGCACTTTCTAGCAATAAAGGATTAACTTACAAAACGCAAAAATAACGTAGAAGATGATATTACGATAAGATACATAAATGACATACTAAACATCGTTAAATCTGTCTCAAAAAACTCCAACGGCCAATAAGGCATACAAAGAATTCTGATATATTGTATCAAATTGTAAGTGACTACAGACTCATACAGACAAGAAAATCAAGCGTTTCATTTCTTTACCTAAATGCAAGAAGTAGCAAAAAAAAGGAAAGTTAGACAAACAAAAATGTATTCTGAAATTGACACCAACACCTATACACGTAATAATAGTCACAGAAACCTGGATACGAAATGAAGAACAAGCCCGACAATTGCAGATCGATAACTACACTCATTATTATAACTACAGAAACGATATCATATGTGGAGGAGTGTCAGCGTACATACACAACAACTTGAAACATCACTCTATAGAATCGACGTATGTAGAAGAAAATAACTTCTTATGGATACATCTAGAGATAGATAGATCTTCCTGCAATTGAATAAATATGAACCACCCAAGAAAGTAAGAACGACTTATGAGGCAACAGATTACAAAAGAATGTATAATGAAATGGAATCATATGGAACGGAAGCCACTGCAGATACGAATATCTTGAAAATAAAATAAAACAATGCTTAGCACATAATCGAGTAGTGAAAATAAAAACACTTAATCCCCCTAAACATGACTGGATCAACAGTGATATAATCACTGGGATTGCCCAAAGGAACTACCTATGGTTGCAACATAAAAGAATCAGTATGACAAGAGACTAGAACAAGAATACAAGCAAAAAAGAAACACAATAGCTAAACTGATACAAAATACGAAAAACTCCTACTACTATAAACTATTTACAAAATATACTAATAAACCTAGCAAATAACAAAATAAAACAAAGTAGTGCTCCTCCAAAGCTCTTAATAGACTCTGAACTAATTAGCAACATAGATGAAATTTGTGATATTTTTAACAAATATTTTTCTACTATAGGTTCTCTATTAGCAAACAAAATACCTTACAAATATCACGATAGTACTTTGAATCCTGATTTCATACAAAAAAAATAAACAATTATAAACTGTCTGCCTTTACCGCATGTAATGCAAATGAAATAAATAAAATTATTCACAACCTAAATCCCAATACTAGTAGTGGAAAAGACAAAATCAGCACAAAAGTCCTTAAATTTACACTTGACTAATGGTAAAAACTGACTAATATTCTGGACACGCTCCACTGTGGTCGGCTTCACTCGGTCACTGTGACGTTGGCGCGGAACACGAAGCTTGTTATCGTCCCGAACCTGCTTGACGTGATGAAGCTCGGCGGCCAGGTTTTTGCTGTCACAGATCCCTCGTGCTCTCTGTAACAAAGATTTGCCCTCGGTAGCTAACTGTGAAAGATGATGGTGGGATTCACCGTTTAAATATCGGTTCGTACGGGTCTTTTTTTATATACACCGTGTGACCTAAGGTGGTGTTAGGATTTAGAATGAATAACACATCTAGTAAGGCTAAAGAATTATTTGCCTCTAACTCCATAACAAACATACTTTTTTACGAGGAGATGTGATCTCTCCAACGCAGTCTAGCCGAGATAGAAGTTGGACTTACCTAGTCGGACTATTTGCCCCAGGTTACCATATTCATTAACAAATTCGAGCTTAGTGTCCCTAATACTCGTAATGGGTGTGAGATAGACGTTACAAATGATTTGATTTTTGTTTTTCCATGTCCCCATCCGCTTTCAGAAGCTTTTATCTAATTCCATCTTCGTCCGGAGCCATGCCGTTTTTAAGGTGCTGGAGAGTGATTCTAATCTCACTCAGGCTGACGTCCTCGATATCTTTGGAATAGGGTCGGATAAGACTGGCTCATCAATGGTTACTGACACTTGCATGTAGCTCCAACGATGACGTGTATAGTTGCCGATATAACCCCTCAATTTTACTCAAAATCTCCCCGTGTCCCGGAAACAATGCTGCCAAATTCGGTCAGATTTGACAGTTGGCTCCTTCTGGCAGACAGATCTCTAATAAAGAATTTAGATCCCTGGTTTCGCTCGATCGCTTCTTCAATACGAGCTGTATTTAAGTTGCGTTAGTCCCTCAGGATTTATTTGAAGATGTGTCTGTTCAGTAGCCTGTATGCTGTTAAATTTGCTTAAGATTGCAGCTTCGTTTACCGTCTAACAGCCATGCGACTAAGCGTGTGATCAGAGAGTTTTTGTTTCTTTTTTTAGCGGGTCGTTCGACCGCAAGGACAGTTTCCACGAACTTGTCATTCATATCATCCACTGTATTGCAATCTTCTGGGCACTGAAAACGGTTTTGTAGCTCGAGCTGAAAGGTTTTGGGACTTTGAATTAGACCACAAGTGGGACGAAGCGTTGACTTCATTAGACGTGAACTCTACAACTTTACGTTTAAGTTCAGTGTGCTTTACACCATTCGGTGATCGCTGCCGGTTTTCACCCTCGCAATCACTGAGACATCACTGAACAGTTGCCGTTTAATCGTCATAATGAAGTCAATCTCTTTTTTATCGAACTGTCTGGGCTCGACCAGGTCCACTTTCTGTGTGGGGCCACTTGAAGAACAAGGAGTTTATCATATGGAGTCTTTCTTTCTTCATGAAGTCGGCCAACTGATAAGAAAATGGAACCCTTTGGGTTCCATTTTCTTATCCCGGATTTCGCCAATTTTAGTTCACCGTTCTCTCTCGTACCTTTCTTTGCGTTGCAGTTTCCCAATAACATCTTAAAGTAGGTCTTAAAGAAACGCAAAGCTCTAGAGAAAACCTCATACATTTTCTTCAGACGTCCTCATCGAGATGTGCAGAGGTTTCTGCTTAAACTTGTATGACCTTTAGCAAATACTGTTTGTTAATTCCGAGTATAAGGTACAAACCAATCTTCCACACACTGAAACTGACATACTCCAAATCTTTACAACGTTGTTAAAGAGAGATTTGAGAACGATAAATCTGACACCGTGGTTTTAATGCTAATAGTGATTTTAATGCTTGTATCGAATCTGTTGTTTTTCCTGATTTAATGAAGCATATTACGTACCTAGTACCTTTAATTAATCTAGTAGTACATTAGACTTCGCCAATTTTAGACCTATTTCTGTACTACCAACACTTAGTAAGACTTTTGAAAAAATGATTCTTGATCAAATTTTAATTTTTGTCATATAAATAATTGTTATCATAAAAATCAATTTGGTTTCACAGGGGGTTGCTCGACAAATGATGCCGGTGCTGTGCTGATTAAATATATCTTTAATGCATGGGAGAATTTACAGGATGTTTAGGTATATTCTGTGACCTATAAAAGGCCTTTGATTGTGGTCACCATGAAACAATAATCAGGAATCTTCAACACTACAGCGTAAGAAGTAATGCTCTTAAATTAATTATTTTATATTAAGTAACAAAATACAAATAGTTGTCATTAAAAGTATGAGCTTTTTTTTAAATATGAGCATTTTCATGTGGATGGTTCAAATGGGCGTGCCTCTAGGCTCAATTCTCGGCCCCTTCCTGTTTCTTGTATACATTAATGACTTTCCTTACATAGTAGGGGATAAGCATGGTATAGAATTATTTGCTGATGACACTTCTTAAATTTTAAAATTAAGAAAACAATTACTAAAATATAACGAATTAAATAATGCTATATTTAAATTAGTAAATTGGTTCAATGTAATTTGCATTTAAATGGCACTAAAACGAAATATACGAAAAACAATTGAGACTCGTAGCAAAATCTAAGCTAGTCTGCGCAGTTCTTTATACTGCTTGTACGAGTGAGGGAGTTTAACAACATATTAGTAATCTACCATCACCCTACATATCAAATTTTACGGAAAGTCGTTGAGTAGTTTTTGCGTGCACAGTGAATAACAAGATAGACAAAGTTCCAAAAATTATAACACAATTGACAATTAAAATATTATTACATTATTTATTTAATACCTAATGAAAATATTAACTTTAAAAAATTATTTTTATTGACCATTAACCATGATGACTCGTTTTTAATTATGCTTGACCATTGAGAATTTAATCATTATTTACTAAAACAAGCAAGAATAAAGCAAACAATTAGCGAGTTTGTCTATATATTGAGGAAGCAGAAAAGAAAACTTCATTCATGTTTTGCGCAACCTTCACGAAATCTTCGTTATACGGTAAGTTGTTGCATAACGCAAGTACTTAATTATGTAAATAAGTATTTAATTGATTTTTATTAATGACTATTATTGTTGTAGAAACTTTGCGGTCACTGTTTTCTTTTTTTTTTTAAATATTATTAAAATATTATACATTCATGTTTCCACTTTTTTATTGAAACTTATAACAAAGAATTATGTGCCAACTGTGTCCTTCGGTTATTGGTTTATCGGGTTTGTAATAATTCAGGTGACGGGCTAACTATCTATCACTTCCGTCACAAGTTTCCATTTAAAATCCATAATTTTCACTAAGATTGTTCAAGGTAAATAGCTTCTCTTTAGATTCTGACTATCCCCTCAAGGATCCTGCTATCGAAAATATTTACATAATATTACAAGAAAGTTTTTCACTTACAATGTTAGAAATAAATGAGGACATGTGACACAAAGAAGCCTCTCCGCAACAGGCCTTTCTCGCTTTTTTTTTTGTTTGTAATGTATTTTGCTGAGTACGTATGATAAATCTTTTGTGGGAGACGTTCCAGGCAGTATTTGTCATTACCAACCGCACCATTATTTCGTAACTAGGAGAGTATTATATAATGATGACAATCTTCATTATATAATAGAAATATATAATGAAGAAGACATTATATGCAGAATATTTTAAGGCATGGACTGTAATTTTGTTTCGGGATCGTAATAGTTAAACAACGTTTCGTCCATTGGTGTATTTCGAGCTCAAACCGATCAGGATCTTTTTGAAACATTTTCCTGAAGCCCCGAGAAATATTTTATCTAATTTTTTCCTGCGCATTAGTAAGTATTCGGAGTATCATACTTGTGGAAACTTTTTCAATTCGAAGCGTTTGTTATGCACACAGGACGACCAACTAATAATTTTTACTACCATTTCTACGATTACTGCTATCGTAAGACGTCCCGAGCTAGTGTCGTCTTTGGTTCATGTTTGAATTTGATGCAACAACGTGCAACTGTAGGATAACGAAAAATTTACCCTAGATCAAATGTTTATAGACTTGTTTAGTTGTTTTGTTTAGTAATTTTTGGAGCACATATTATACTCAACAAAAGCGCGAAGTTATTTTTTTTTTACTTTATGTAAACATGCACAAGAAAGCACAAACAATATTTCAAGGTCTTTCATATTTTGAGGTGGTTTCTTGTTCTAGCATATAATTTGATATCATCTGCAAATCATAAGTTGGACAATTTTTCTCCATTTATGGTTATGCCACATTGTTGCTATTCCTATAAAAGCCTGTTTTTCTATAAAAGCGGTAAATAATTTTTGCGATAGCGGGTACCTTTATGTACTCTTCTGTTTATTTTTATTTCTCTTCATTCACCCTCTAATTTGATAATTGTCTATAGCACTATAAATCAGTTGAGCTGGGGTAATGAAGTTGAAGTATTCGACATGGTGGATCACTTCATCACATCACACAACCTCTTAATCCATATATTATTTTTTTACTTTGTGTTAACGGTCGTATTTTATTAGGTATGTCTATTTTATTTTTAAAATATATAAATCTTAAAACATACATTTAATGCTGATGATTAAGAAAATATTAATATGCTCCATGAGGAAAGTGATGTAAAAATAATGACATTAATCTCAATGTTTGCACATGGTTTTGCAATTTTATATAAAAAATAATAAATAAGAGACATTATGAAAACCCCAATAAAAATTTGACACGATTAGAGACTTGAGCATCAAGTCGACAGTAAAATTAAGTTCTCAAAAAACAATTAAGGAAAAATCACACCAATAAAATTTATTTTGTGCTATTATAATGATGAATTTTACCAATGTTAAGAGTTATGCTAAATTGACATTTACTCCGACTGCTTGGACAGTTTCTTCTGTTTCGTTTAGAAAACTAATCATGCTACAGAAATAGACGTACATACAAACAAAAAAAAACACGTAAAATATTGTCCTCTGTCTCGGGAAGTCGGATAAAAAGAAAAATTTATTTAAATTTAATGGTAGTGTTTTCTATTTTGTTATACTTTGTGTTTTTACTCTAATATATACTTACATACAATTGTAGCAAATTGTGTCCCGGACGTGGCAGTCAGGCTAGATGTATAATAAACTAGTTATACCCTTTCGGTCTTCACTCACACGCTCGTTCTGCGTGTAGTATTAGGGTTTTTTTTATAGGAGAGGGGGCAAACGAGCATGCGGCTCACCTGATGGTAAGTGACTACAGCCGCCCATGAACAACTGCAACACCAGGGGAATTGCAGATCGTTGCCGGCCTTTTAAAAAGGAGTAAGTTCTTTTCTTGAACGTCCCTAAGTCGTATCGTTCCGAAAAAATGGTGGTAATCGATTCCACAAGGAAGTTGTGCGAGGAAGAAAACATCTTCTAAATCGCACAGTGGTGGACCGCCAATTATCCAGGTGGTATGGATGGTATCGCAAGTTTTGTCGTGATGTGTGATGGTGAAATTGTAACATTTTAAATAGTGTTTGTTATTTACATTAATTTTTTTATATTAAAACTTTCTTTCACTTTGGATCAAGCCAATAATATAAATGAAAAAGGCATAAATCCACGACTATTCTGCTACCAGGGCGAAGCCACTCAAGAATAAGATAAATAAACTTTCATTTTAAACGCAATTTTTCAACTTCTACGTGGTAGAGCCATGCTACAGCTATAATAGTAGTATAGTTTTAGCACGAATGGGTCGACTCGACTGGCTAATGACCCCGCTCTCACAGAATACCGGCGTAAAATAGCAGCTTAACGGTGCTTTGTTTCGTTTGGTGAGTGTAGAGTACCGGAGACCCTTTTTAATTGAAAAGAGGCATTCCATCTTAGTCCTCACGGGTGACAACGCATCTGCATCTTGAGTCTTTATTGAGGATAGATGTAAATGTCTATGGGTCACAGTAGCCACTTACCATCAGGTGGACTGTGTGCTCGTTTGTTACCCTATCCTATAAAAAATGATATTTAGTAACAAGAAACTTCACCGCATTCCCAACTGGTGACATCTGTTGAGCGGAAGATTATTAGCCATTATTTTGCAAACCTTAGTAGTTCCCCTGACCGTATACATACCGTGATGTATGTTATGTCGGTCTGAATCCAGATCTTCTTAAAATACGACCGTTTTCTTAACATCAGTATTCGATTCATTTCCAATATTCGCAAGTATATATGTCTATATATATATGCCTATAATGTCTTTTTTATAGGATAGGGTAACAAACGAGCACATAGTCCACCTGATGGTAAGTGGTTGCTGTGACCCATAGACATCTACATCTATCATCAATATAGACTACGAACACCTAACCCACTATATTCACAAATAAATACATGGTTTTGAAAAAAAGAGAATCAAAATACAAATGCAATTGCCACCCGTGGGGATTAAAATGGAATGCTTCTTTTCCAGTAAAAAGATTCTCCGGTTGTCTACACTCACCATACGAAACACAACAGCCTGAAGCTTCTATTTTACCGTCCCATTCGTGGTATATTTATACTGCTATACATTATTAGTATCAGTACTCTATGTATAATAATAGTAATATATATTAGTACTAACGTCGAAAACTCTCGTCTACTTATCGTTTCCTACTAAAGTGGCTACACATCGTCAGTGCCCTATCGTCAGAGCTCAGTATAGCGCATTCTCGCACTCTCAACCCTATACTCTATTCACTGTACTAAGATGCCTACTACTCCCTCTTCTTACTTTACTCCCCACTTTCAGTATCTTTGCTTCAGCTATGATAAAAACCTGAGTTCTTCGAATATTTTTTTTTCTTAAGAACTTACTAGATTTTGAATTCTGAATACATCCTTCATTGTACAGTCTGTTCTCCTCATAACTCACTCCTTCTTTAAATCGAACGGCTTAAAAAAATATCCAATTTTCTTCATGAATGCATAAAGCATTCATGAAGAAAATTGGATATTTTTTTAATAAACTAGCTTAATCATCCCAGCTCTTTATGTAATTTATTTATTTTCATATGTTTAAAATGCATATATAATGTTATGTAGGTACTACATTTTATCCGCGAATACGTTTGTGTAGAACCAATTTATATCTCTTACAATTTATGAAATAATCATCAAACACTGTTTAGTCAGTTTTCCATGTACTTTGATATTACAAGCAATCTGTTTGATAGATATTTAAAAAAATTATAATAATATGTAAGTATGTGGATGGATATATTTATTATTTGGTTCTATAGTATTAACTCTAATTTACATTTCTATTTTTACCTATACACCTAACTTATAAACCTTCCTCATATTTTCTCTGCTTCACTCTAAGATTGAATGTTGAAGTTAAATAAATATACAAACAGTAATGATGTATTATTAAATAAACTATTTTCTTCTTTTTTTCAAGCGTGAGGTAAGAATAATAGTCCACATGCGGCTATCTGCTAGGCATTTTGAGAGGGCTTAAAACATCGAAAAGCCTACAGCGTTGACATAATGCGTTTAAGAGAACTTCATGTCTTCGAAATACTTTTAAAATTTCTCATCCATACACGTTTGCTCATTAGGTATAATATTCTTACTTACTTACTTATCTTCACGCACAATCCCTGACGGGGTAGCCAGAGAGAACAGATCGCCAAGTGTCACGATCCTTACAAACCTCTTTCGCTTCTTTCAGATTCATTATCTTCTTCATGCATGCACGTCTAGGTATCCGAGTACTTTTGACCCTACCCTCTTCGAGCAATTTGCTCACATGGTCTTCGAAAGTTAGTCTCGGTCTACCTCGACACCTTTTAATATTAACTTTCCCGCTATATATTTTCTTCACCATTCGGTCTTCACTCATTCGCTCAACGTGCCCAAACCACCAAAGCACGCCCTTATCAATTTTTGTGATAAGGTCATCTTTCAAACCTGCCATATTATTATATTATATTATATTCAATTCATATAAATCACTAATGTTTTAGGTTAGATCGAGATGCTGTATATAACTTTATTTTGTATAACGTTTGCGCTGTGTTGGACATGGTGGCATCGAAAAACAAAGTCTAAACTGGAACCACCCGCTCTTCCTGGAGCATGGCCGTTAATCGGACATACACATCTTTTTATGGGAGATACTGTTTGTAAGTATACAATTTTTTTATTGATTTATATATTTGTCCTCCGTGTCCAGTTGTCGATAAGAGTTGCATAGTTGTATATAAAATTAATTTAAGGCACGTTTTTCCGCCTAGGAAAAACCGGGCGGAAAACGCATCTGTGTGCTTTATGTTTAGAGCAGAGGCATAACACTTCCTAGCAGCTGGAAAATAATGAGCTCATTTATGATTTTATATTTAAAACTAATTCAGCACACGTAATTATTATCGATTTTACGTCTAGATTTAATTTTACATACTTCAAGCCGCCGAAGAGATTAGTCAGTTTTTACCATCAGTCAAGTGTAATGTCCCTCTGCTGCAAGATGCTGGAGTGTACAAGCTTGATTGTGAATGTGGTCTCTTTTATATAGGACAAACTAAAAGATCCATAAAAACCCGCTTTAAAGAACACATAGCTGATGTGAAGAATCGACGTTCCGGGAAGTCTGGTGTCTGTGAACACGTACAGGATTGCCCCCGTCACTACATTAGATTTGATAGACCACAAACCCTCGCTAAAGAACACCGATTCCTTCTAAGGATGATTCGCGAGGCTATTGAAATTAAAAAAATAACGTCCTAATTTCAATAGAGAAGATGGCTGGGTACTACCATCTGCTTGGGATCCCATAATTAATAAAATTAAATTCCAACCCGAGCATACAACTGTAAGACTTCAAGATAATGTAAGTTCATACTGCGCAGATCGGAACAAAAGATTATAATTTTTAATCTGGAGGTAGCCGTGGTTAACTATGACATTAGGAAGTCATACACCAAAGCTCCCCTAGACCATGGGTGCTATAAAGTACTCGAAACGTGGGGAATATAAAATAAGTTAATATACGCGATAAAATCCGTAAAATTAGTTTTATTTAAATGTGTACTGTTCGCGTAAATATAATAAATCTCATTAATGATGTTATAAAATGTATTATACTCGTACTAAATTAAATATGAAAGTGGTTGAGTGACGCCGCAGCTGTACATAGCTGCAGCACACGTGGATCGATTCGGCCGGGATAGGATCACGTTTTTACTGAATACCAGCGTGAAACAGCAGAATAAGGCTGCTGAGATTCGTATGGTTAGTGAAGGGAACCAGATACTTCTACCCATCTTAGTCCTTAGTTGTGAAAATGCATCTGCATTTTGATACTTAGTCGATGATAGATGTAGATGTCTATGGGTGATAGAATCAACTTACTTAATTGAAAAGTCCTTGGTTTTAATAATCGAATACCATTTATTTATTTAAAAAAAGATTCTCGGTCTTGTCACAAGGTTTTGTCAAACTTGTTTAGTCGTTGAGAAAATGGAATTGACTCGAGAAAATTCAAGAGCGATGATATATTATGACATACGAATTGGTTTAACACAAAAACAGTGTGTTGACCGGATGATTTCTGCATTTGGTGATGAATCCCCATCTAAATCCACAATTTATCGCTGGTTTGCTGAATTTCAACGTGGACGTGTCAAGCTCAGTGATGATCCCCGTCAAGGTCGTCCAAAAACTGCAATCACCCAAGAAAACGTTGATGCTGTGCGTAATCTGATTGAGGAAGATCGACATGTGACATACCGCGAAATTCAGGCAACTTTAGACATTGGCATGAGTTAAATACAAATAATCTTGCATGAACAATTAGGTGTAAAAAAGTTGTTTTCCCGATGGATACCGCATTCGCTCTGTGAAGAGCAAAAAGCGGCTCGCGTTACTTGGTGCGTCAGAACTCCCGAAAGATTACACGCAGGATCCTCAAATGCTGTATACAACATCGTATCAGGTGAACTCCGTAAAGAGAACTGCAACCGCCGCATCATCCTCCATCACGGCAATGCGAGTTCTCACACCGCACACAGAACGATAGAGTTTTAGAGCAAGAAAACATAGAATTATTAGACCATCCGCCGTACAGCCCCGATCTAACCCCTAATGATTTCTATACTTTCCCTAAAATAAAGAATAAATTGCGTGGACAGAGATTTTCATCACCTGAAGAAGCTGTGGACGCCTACAAAACGGCCATTTTGGAGTCCCAACTTCCGAATGGATGGTTGCTTCAATGATTGGTTCCATCGTATGGAAAAATGTGTCAAATTTCGCGGAGAATACTTCGAAAAACAATAAATACATTTTTAAATAGTAATGTTGTGTCACTTCCTTGATTCCCGAAATTTTCTGTGTCGCCCTCGTATACATAAATA
Source organism: Parnassius mnemosyne (assembly GCA_963668995.1). Lineage (NCBI taxonomy): Eukaryota > Metazoa > Arthropoda > Insecta > Lepidoptera > Papilionidae > Parnassius > Parnassius mnemosyne. The sequence goes on along the minus strand of CAVLGL010000001.1, from coordinate 2,988,089 downwards.
AAGTTCATTTAAAAATCACTCGTAACATAGAGAATATAAAAATATGTTAATAATTATCTGTAAAATCTTAAGCAAACATTAAGTTCGTACCTGTTGTAAAATAAAAATAAAACAATCATATCGTGAAGTTGTTAACATTTTTATTAATTTATTCAGTCATTAATGTAGTATCAAGCATGGCAACTATGGCAAAGAGGTATCCCCTGTGAGGTAATCTCTGGCGTTAGTCTTTGTTCAGCAGTAGAAGGAATGTCAAAAGCTTAAGGTAACAACAATAATGTTATTGAAATTGTTGTATAAAAACTGTAGGGGTGAAAAAAATCCTACTCTTGGTTGTTAATTTCTTTCTCTCAAACTTTCTTCAAATTTGACGAAGATGTCGCATTACATACACACGTAAAAGAGCATACGAGTAGAGTCCAATAAAATGATTTTAATATACAATTAATTTTAATATAAATTTAATATATAATATACAGTTGATGTCCCAAACTATATAAATATTTCACCATGTATAATTTCTAATTTGTTGTTTGTTTTTAATGCGATTGTTTTTAATCGCCTTTGCTTATGATAATCGTTTATGTTATTTTTTTTTATTTCCAAACTATTAAATTTATTATATCGTAACAGGTAATTATTGTTCTATTGAGTCCAACTTTGCTAAGTCTAATTTTTTATATATTTCCACGTTTATAGAGATCCCTAGAGTTCGATTTTACCATTTCGAAATTAAGTCCTGTCCATAAGCCGCACACTGAAGGTTTGCGGATGATCATTCCTCCCAGTGACTTCCAATCCGTCTGCATCCGCGACTACAGCGACCGCCTGTCTGCTGTACTACTAGGAACGCTAATTTTGACGCTAATGATGCCATTGGCAAATAGAAAGTTTGTACACTCGAGTTGTTGGATGGTTGCGTTTGAACTTATTGAACTTTTTTTTTTAAAGTTTAATATAGACACAAATATAAATTGAACTCAAAATTAACCACGAAATGGAAAGTTTAAAGTGAAAATATCGCCATGAATACATTCCCTGGGACAAAAAAGTATTATGATACCATTAGATCGCTACCAGTGATCACCATCGGCGTATATCAGTGGTCCTTGAATCTCCATTCGGCACGCAACTGGCACCCATGTTTCGCTATTCACTTTGCTAGAAGCGTATCTTAGCTCAATGCTTGCTGCTTTAATACCGTCATAGTGCTATCGGGATGTCTCGAGACCACTTTAGTGTCATTTTTTCCTTGTAAGTTACTAAATTCAGCATTTGGGCCCCAAAAAATGATTGCTAGCAACTCCAGAAGCCCCGTTTCTAAAAGGAAAACATCATCACCAGTAGAAAAGCCATGATTAATGCCTTGTTTATGTAGTTCCCGAGCGGGATTTATCTTGTTCCGTTCACTCTCAGCAGCCACCTTCTGAACCATGACGGTCCTTGAGATAGCCCTTCTTGCCAAATCCCCGTTCAGTAACGGAACATAACTGCTGGAAGGGTGAGGTCCTTACTAATCCAGTTTACCAGGATTTTCTAACACTTTGTATACTGCGACGTACATATGTGACGCACACCTAGATCAATGTTTACCTTAAAGTTTAGGGCTTAAAATATAGGCGAAATCCAAGCAAAATTTAAATTAAAGAATATTTACGTATAAAGCAATGGTTTTTATTTATTTCCCAGATCTCTGGAATAATGTAAAAGAAATGTCATATCGTAGCTTAAAAGCGGGTGGAGTAACAAAAATATCAATTGGACCTCAGACCATATACGGTAGTGTATTTATAATATGGTATTATGTATTATAAGGTATAGTACACACAAATAAATTATTTTCACCTTTGATTTGTTTCCAGTGTTAACAGATCCCGAAGACTGCTTGACTGTGGCTAACGCTTGTTTACAGAAGGACATTATATATGAATTTGCTAAACCCTGGCTAGGAGAGGGTCTTTTAACCGGAAAAGGTACGTATTTTTTTTAAACTAAGCGATCATTAATCGTTTAAATTTAAAGAATATATTTAATCGAAAATTGACTTGTAGTATAAAATTTTGAAGGAGAAAGTGAATAAATAAATGTGTAGTTTATATGTTAAATATGATGTTTGCACAGAATCAATATGGAAGCGTCATCGAAAACTGTTAAACCCAGCTTTTAATCAGCTGGTGTTGGATGGATATCAGAAGGTTTTTAACAGCCAGTCCAGACGCCTTGTAAAAGATTTAGAGGTCGAGGTAGTGTAATATTATTAATATTAATAAAATAAATGTTATAAAAGTTTTCGTAGAGGCACTTGGGACTTATACATAACTTTAAGGCGTTTCCCTAACCAAATAACCTTGAGCATTCCTTCCCTCTTTAGACGTACGCCGCTTTATCATGGAATTCACATAATTTTTGGAATTGTTTTAATTAAAAGAGAAAAGCGAACTTTAATAATTTAACAAAAGGTGAATAATATAGATTTTTAAATTATCTATCCATTAGTGTAATCCTTAAAGAGCGTTGCCTTTAGCAACAGATGTGTGTAATCAATAATTTGAATCATTTTTTAAAAGTAGATTTAGAATGTATTTATTACACATAAAAACAAAATAGAATGTGGAATGCGACGATAGGATATCGAACATTAATAATGTGTTTTTAGATGTAGTTTATTTCTCATAAGTAATGAGATAATAGTCTCTGAATAACGAAGAAAAACGCAGTATCGCAAGGTATTGGTCGGGGTATCGCATTAACCTGAAATAATGTTGTCTTTATAAGCTGCTGATACGGATTGAAAATGTGAGAGCCAAGGTATTTCATACTCGTATTAGATTTTAAAAATAAATGAGAAAAGGATGAATAAATGATCAATGAATACGAAACCTTTTAAAAAAAAAGTTCACTTATTGTAGTAACTTTTAAGTACACACCGATATATAAATAGTCACTGGTAGCCTATCAGTTCTCACTTATTTTGTTTAGTTTTTTTTTTACTTTTTTGTTTCAATGATTTTCATGTTTCAAAAACAAATCTTCTTCTTATCATCACGCACAATCCCTGACGGGGTAGCCAGAGAGAACAGATCGCCAAGTGTCACGATCCTTACATACCTCTTTCAAAACAAATCGAATGCAAATATTTATATGTATAATTCTTTCTTATCCATTATATGTTTTAGCAATTTTTGTTTTCAATGAAGTTATCTCGTATCACTGTCTACAACATTTATTTTCTATTTAATATATTAACCCATGTAGTGGTGGATAAGAATACCCACTACCCCATACCTTCCCGTGGGTGTCGTAAAAGGCGACAGAGGGAAACTGAGTCAGAAGGTGGGCAGCAGTATCTTTCTGATAAGAGCAAACAGCAATAAAAAAACTGCGGTTGCCCACTCGCTCACCATGCGTGCCAACTATGGCCATGTACCTCCCATGAGCAACGACACCAATAAATGGCTTCCAGTTCCTGGTAGCCCCGCTGTTCCTGGCTACGATGACGACCATGGTAATGGCGGGGAATGGGGTGCTAAGAATCCCCGTTGTAGGTTCGGTTGCCACCTACGACGACTCGACCTGGAAACTTATAACGCATGTTCCCTGAGGACTAACAAGAAGGTCCAGAAGCTGGAAGAAGAGATAGATAAGTTGCGCTGGAATATCATGGATTATCCGAAGTTCGAAGAGAGGGGGGGACACGGTATTCCTCGAATCCGCCAACTTGTTCTATCATCGGGAGCGCGACCATCTGTCCCAAGGAGGTGTCGGATTTATCGTTCACAAGTCTCCCGTTAACAACGTTGTAAAGGTTGGGAGTTTGTCGAAGAGAGTTGCGTACCTTATACACAGAATCACCAAACGATACACCCCGATGAGGATGTGGAGGAAATGTATTAGGATATCTCTAGAGCCATGCATTCCTCCAAAACCCATTATACGGTGTTATTGGGAGACTTCAACGCAAAGTAAGAGAGAACGGTGTGCTGAAAGTAGGGAAATTCAGATTAGGGCAACGGAACTCTAGGGGCCGACTTCATGGAGAAAGAGGGACTCTTGATGGTGAACTCTTTCTTCCAGAAGCGGCCCATAGGAAGTGGACCTGGTCGAGCCCTGACGGTTCGACAAAAATGAGATTAACTTCATTATGACGACTATACGGCAGCTGTTCAGTGATGTCACAGTGATCGCGAGTGTGAAAGTGGTAGCGATCACCGAATGATTAGAGGCACACTGAACCTAAACGTTAAGTTGGAGAGGTGTGGTCAAATGAAATCAACGCTCCGTCCCCCTCATGCTCTAATATAAAGTCCTGAAACCTTTCAGCTGGAGTTACAAAACCGTTTTCAGTGCCCAGAAGATTGCAACGCAGTGGACAATATGAATGACAACTGTCTTTGCGGTCGGAGCTAAGTTTTGCAAGACCCGCCGCAGAAGAACACAAAAACTCTCCGATCACTCTCTTAATCTCATGGCTATGAGATGGGAAATGAAGCTTCAGTCTTCAGTAGATTTGATAACATACAGACAACTGAACAAACAGATATTTAAATGCATGCGGCGGGAATAACGCAACTTCAATACTGCTCGTATTGAAAAATCGATCGAGCGGAACTAGGGTTCTAAAGTCTTTGCCAGAGATCTGTCTGCCAGAAAGAGCCAACTGTCAAAGCTGAAGACCGCATGTAGCAGCTTTATTTCCGGCACACCTGAGATTTTGAGTGAGATTGAGAGGCTCTATGGACAGCTGTACACGTTATCGTTGGAGCTACTCGCAAGTGTTAGTAACGATCGAAGAGCAAGTCTTACCCGACACTATTTCGATGATATCCTGGACGTCAGCCTGACTTTGATTAGAATATTCCGCTAGCAAATGAAAATCGGCAAGTGCCCGGGCGAAGATGGAATTACAGCGGAGCTTCTGAAAGCGGGTGGAAATCCGGTACTTAAAGTCCTTTAGAAGCTCTTTAACTCCATTCACCATGGCGGCGCTACTCCACAGGCGTGGAGCAGAAGTGCGGTAGTCTTGATCCTCAAGAAAGGCGACAATACCCTCTTGAAGAACTACATACTGATTTCCCTTCTGAACCGCGTCTACTTGCTGTTTTAAAGAGTTATTACAAAACAAGAAGACTCGACGAATTTCAGCCTCCCAAACAAGCCAGTTTCCGAAAAAGCTTTAGCACCATAGACTACATACATACCATTCGGCAAATTGTACAGAAAACCAAAGAGTATAATTTGCCACTTTGTTTAGCGTATGTGGACTACGACAAAGCCTTTGATCTCGTCGAAACTTGGGTGGTGCTGCAGTCACTTCGGCGGTGTTAATTGGACCATCGGTATATCGAAGTTCTAAAGATTTTGTACAAAAGAGCTACGATGGCTATCTGAGTACAGAACCAGAGTACGAAACATATCCAACTGCAGAGAGTTGTAAGACAGGGTGACGTTTTATCCTCGAAACTCATCACCGCTGCATTGGTAGACGTTTTCAAGCTACTGGACTGGAAAGGATACGGTATTAACATCAATGGCGAGTTCATCACTCACCTTCGGTTTGTTGACGATATAGTCCTAATGGCAGAATCACTGGAGCAACTAAGTCCCATGCTCAATGGCATCAATAGTGTCTCTCAACGGATAGGACTTAAGATGAACATGGACAAAACAAAGATCATGTTTAATGTCCATTACACACCTATGCCGGTAGTCGTTGGGAGCACCAAGCTCGAAGTTGTTGACGAGTATGATTACCTGGGACAAATAGTCCGACTAGGTAAATCCAACTTTGACCGAGAGTTCGATCAACGGATACAACTCGACTGGGCAGCGTTTGAGAGATTACAATACATCTTCACGTCAGATATACCTCAAAACCTCATAACTAGATTATACAACCATTGCGTGTTGCCAATGATGACCTATGGATCTGAGACGTGGTCCTTCACTGCTGGCCTTATGAGAAAGCTCAATGTAGAGAATCCGAAAGAAAAGCCCTCTCATAGCTCTCTGAGCACTTTGAGCTTCTACATATTATGGCCAACAGTAACTAAACATGTAACATACACAGTTTTAGGTATCGGGCTTAGCCCATGCAAACTTATATGGCATTCAGGGCGTTCGCCCAGGCGTTCGTAGTATGTTACGGTGTCAGAACAGACTTTCACGGTCCAATCTCTATTAAATTAAGCAAATAAAGAAAGCATAAGGTGGCTTTTCAACTCTCCTATGGCCCCCAATCACGGCCGATTCTCTGAAACAGCTGTTAGGTCTGCAAGAAACATGCTAATCATGTTCTAGTTCAATCTCGGCTGTTGTTTGAAGAGTTGACAACTTTCTTTGTTAAGGTTGAAGCTAACGTGAACTCGCGGCCTTTATCTCAAAACACACCCTAAGGATTTAGAGATTTTGACACCCAGTCATTTTCTTATCGGACAGCCGCTGGTAGCCCTTCTTGAATTTTTTTACACGAAAATTAATATGTCCCGGGTATCTCGGTATCAATTTATTAAAAAAATTTCCTCCGATAATTGATAAATTAGTACACGGATATGTATATGATAAATTAGTTACACAAAACAGTACTCGCTACAGGTCTGTCTAGGAAATGTTTGAGGAAATATCTAGAGCCATGAATTCTTCTTAAACCCACTTTACGGTTTTAATGGAAGACTTCAACGAAAAATTAGGTACAAGAGAGAATGGTGATCTAAAGGGCAAGGAAACCCAAGGGGCCAGCAGCAGTCCCAATTTCATGGAGTAAGAGGGACTCTATATGACGAACTCTTTCTTCCAGAAGCGGCCCCACAAGAAGTGGACCTAGTCGACCCCCGAGTGTTCAACAAAAAATGAGATTTACTTTATTTTGACGACTAGACAGCAACTGCTCCGTGATGTCTTACACAACATCAATACAGTTCGTATTAAAGAAGCGATTAAGCAGATCCATGGCTCCAAAGTCTTTTCTTTAGATCCGTCTGCCAGAAAGAGCCAACATCAAGAATTGAAGCAAAGACCGAGGAGACCTGAGGTTTTGAGTAAGATTTAAAAGTTCTATGGGCAACTGTACATATTATCGTTGGAGCCACATGCAAGTGTCAGTAACGATCCAAGAGTAAGTCTTATCTGGCACTATTGCGATAATATTCCGGAGGTCAGTCTGATAGACAATAGAATGGCTCACCAGCACCTTAAAAACGGCAAGCCCCCGGAAGACCGTTACTTTAAGTCCTAAGAAGCTCTTTAATTCCGTCCTGCCTGGTGGCACTGCACCAGAGACGTGAAGCTGAAGTGTGGTCGTCTTGTTCTTCAAAATAAGGTAACAACGCTCTCTAGAATAACTACAGACCGATTTCCCTTCCGAGCCGCGTCTACGTGCTATTTTCAAGAGTCATTACGAATTGTCTCGCACGCAGACTCGACAATTTCAGCCTCCCGACCAAAACCAGTTTCCGAAAAGGCTTTAGTAGCATAGACCACATTCATACCCTTCGGCAAATTGTACAGAAGAACAAAGAGTACAATTTGCCACTATGTCTTGCGTATGTGGACTATGAGAATGCCTTTGAAATCTGGGCGGTGCAGCGGTACAATAGGGCTATAATGGCTATTCGAGTAAAAAACCAGGAAAAGTAACGGATAGGTTTAATATACTGGTTCTGTACTCGGATAGCCATCGTAGCCCTACTGTACAAACTTTTTAGCACTTCAAAGTACCGAGTGTCCACTTTACAGCGCTGAAGGGACTGCAGCACCGCTCAAATTTCGACGGAATCAAAGGCTTTGTTATAGTCCATTGCAAAGAGGTGTAAGACAGGGTGATGTTATATCCCTGAAACTCTTCAACGCTGAATTTGAAGACGTTTTCAAGCTACTGTACTGGAAGGGTAAGGTATTAAGATCAATAGCGAGTACATCAGTCACTTTCAATTTGCCGGCGATATAGTCTTTATGGCAGAATTGATGGAGGACCTAAGCACTATCCTCATTGAACACAATAGTGCCTCTCAACGTATAGGTTTTAACGTCCATGTCACACTTATGCTGGTAGTTGTTAGGAGCACTAAGTTCGAAGTTGTTGAGGTGTACACGCCCCTAGCTGCCCCAATAAATTTCAAATATCCCAGGGCCCAACAGCGGTATATTCGACGGACAACTAAGGGTGGAGCCCAACGGCATATGGAGACTTATCATTCTACACAATAGACATAAGGCTAGGTAAATAAATAGTACGGACTTAGTTACAAAGCTAAGACTGCCCCAAGGCTCGGTGAGGCGGTAGTGGTGTAGGTGCAAGTAAGTAGTGTGTGTGGTAGTGTTTATATATGTGACCTGACCCAGCTGAGATGATCGGCCAGCGGCCTCGTCCGATGCTGCCCCACCATGTCATATCACTTCAGCGGACGTCACCAATTGACACTTCTTTCTTCATTTCACTATTTCAGTCTATCTACTTTATTGTACATTTAATTAACTTCAAACTCAACCAAATTCAACGTTCGTCCAAATCAAACACGTGAAACCCGACACAAATAACGAACAGTCGTTCAAAGTTCAATATTCAAGGTTCAGTTCATGTAGCACCAAATTACAAACAAGGAAGAACGCGATCTCTTCTCGAGTCACAAAGTTCAGCGTTACAGACAACAACTAAATTCCTTCGTACGATATTAAATACAAAGCCCGCATTAAGACTCAAAATCAGCCTAGCTGACACGCAAACTAACTGCATAGTCAACACACAAAAGGCACTTAACGCGACGGTACAATTAAACATTAACTTTAACTTTAAATTTAATCAGTCAAATTCAATACAAGCCTCTTGTCCGAAACGTACAATTTAGACAAACTAATTCGAGGCGGTCTACACGACCCAAATTCAATAGCATAATTAAACGCGCACAAAGACTATTCTAGACCACAAAAACAATAACTGCTCGCGCGAAACCATTGCAGCGGTCACAAAAAATCACTAATTGACAGCACCGCTGCTTTCAAGATTAAACGCGCAAAAATACTCAAATTCTAGACCACAAAACCAAAAAAACTGGTCGCGCGAAACCGTTGCAGCGGCCACAAAAATACGCTAATCGACAGCACCGCTGCTGCAAAGCTACTGACTCGCACTCACGAAGCCGAACGCCGGGAAGTGGCATTCCGCTGTCTCCCCCCCCCCCCCCGGCGCCGCGCACGTCACCTAACACCATCGGGCGGATACACCCATCAGACGTGATTAGATGGCGTTTCAAAATGCCCAAATTTGGGCTTAAACATGAGGAGTATATTTACTTGGGACAAATAGTCTTACTAGACACATAAGTCCAACTTCAACTGAGAGGTCAATCGATGGAACCAACCCGGCTAGGCAGCATTCAGTAAGCTACGACACATCTTCGCGTCAAGATTACCTCAAAACTTGAAAACGAGACTGTACAACCAGTGCGTGCTGCCAGTGATTACTTATGGATCTGAGACATATTCCAATACTGCCGGCCGTATGAGAAATCACAAGGTCGCTCAGCGAGCTATGGAGAGGGCTATGCTAGGGGTTTCTCTGCGTGATAAACTTAGAAATAACGATATTCGCAGTGGAGCTAGAGTGATCGACATTGCCCAACAGATTAGTCAACTGAAGTGGCAACAGTCCAGCCATATAGCTCGAAGAACCGACAACCGATGGAGAAAAGCGAGTACCGGTAGGCAAAGCTTAGGGCGATCCCCCACTAGATGGAGTTACGACCTGGTAAGACATGCAGGCAGTCGATGGATGCAGGCGACTTAGGACCGTGCTTTGTTGCATTCCTTGGGAGAGGCCTATGTTTAGTAGTGGACTTGTGAAGTTTTCTATTGATGATGATGATAATGAAGGATGATTTATCCCCTCTTCATTGAAAACGCGGTCAGTTAGTCAAATTTTTACTGGCGAGGACGGAATCGTAAGATTCACGGAAGTAAAGACTCAAAATGTTTTATTAGTTAGACCAGTTTCTAAGTTGTGTCTGTTACCTTTGGTGAGTGTAAGCAAAGAAGACTTTGCTTAGGCGGTGGGATGTTCTGGCATTACTGTTGGTTCAACTATTTGTATGCTCTGCACTGCAGCGCCATCTGCAATTCTAATTTCGGCAATCGGACCAGTCGGCTACGTCTCGCTTGGTTTACGCGGAGCACGCACCTCATATTAAAATATACAGACAGAGAAATATATTAAATTTTTATTCGCTTTAATATACAGAACATCCGGTGGAACTTTGGACATGGAAAAAGATTACGATGATTGCAGCACATGACCTCTTCGCTATTGAAATCAGCTAATTCCACGACATTTCAGAGGACTGTGATGCAAAACTTCAAGCAAGCAAAACTGGGGCTAACCTTGGTCAACTGTATTAGCTATCGAAGGCATGCATTAGTGCAAACAGTATAATTGGCGAGCTTTTTACGAGATAGTTATTGCATAAAAAATTCAAGAATTCATACGATATGTTAACAGTATTGCAAGAAATTTATGCGAGACCTCCACGGATGGTCTTGGATGTGGAAACGTGGTCTAAAACTAATCTTCCTAAATTCAATTCATACACGAAAAAATCTACCAAAATATGAAAATAAAACTTATTTTATTGTTTAAACTATGCTTAACAATTCTTTATCGATTTAAAAGAAAATTCGCTTACGTTTGGCTTCTTAATGAATAAGTTACTGGTTTGTCATCTTGCATAAGGTAACCTAATCCTTCTTTACTAGCATCAATTTGGGTAGATAAAGGTAAAGGACTATTGAATTTTACAAAATATATGCATCTCTTACATACATCTTAATATTACTACTTCTTAAAAGTTATTGCTCAGACTTAGGTTTAACATGACTGATAACTTTTCATAAATAAATAATAGTTGCTTGTCTCTCACAATTGAAATGAACTTTCTTATTTTTAACTTATAATGTTAAGGACCACTCTTATTTATTATTATTCCTGATTTAGTGACACATTTTAACAAGCCCTAAGTATTTTATTTGGTACATGGAGTATTTTTTTTTTCAGTTGAATCAATTCAGTTAAATGTTTTTGTTTGCAACCTTATGTAAAATGGTTTGGTTTACGACAATATCCGCAAATTTTACCAAAAGCAGGACATTATCGAAGGCCATGTTCATTATAGCATTTAAAACAACGTTTAAATTAATTGATTGTTTGATTGCCTTATTGTATTTTTATTATAACTAATCAAAATGTTTTCTGTTTTATTCTATGATCACTACAGGTGGGAAAAGGCCCTTTTGACCATTTAGTTTACACGCTACGTAATTCCCTGGAAACTGTTTGTTGTAAGTATATTTTTATTTATATTTTTCTCATTTTATATCTAAATCTCATAGATGGCAAAATACTATCTCGTATATAACCGATATAAATATGCAGACTAGCATGAGAGGTATGAGATATCTGATAACGCGATCACCAATATTTCTGACAAGCGTAGCGATTATGTTATTGCAGTCCCACAATACAAGCGGTTTATTTCCTGCAATAGAACAACTGATAAAAAGTACAGTGTAATATGCACGACATTTATTTATACACTAGCGTTTTGTAGGGTATGCCAAAATATGCCAAAACTTGCAGAGAAGGTTTAGAATATGTAATATAGGCGAATGATGAAAAAATATTAATAAAATAATTTTTTTAATTAACTTAACTGTTTGTCATTCACAAATATCTGACGCCAACTATTCTACTACGCATGCACACATTCGTAAGGGTCACTCGGTTAAAAATCTAGGTTCCTTGTCGCGCCTCTTCCCACACCCTTCCTATTCCGTTAATCGTTACACCACTAGATACCTACTGTCGCTTGTCTAGGCGAAAGCTGACAGTATTGACCCCGACTATTATGTACGAGTGTGCATTATGTTACTAATGACGGAAAAAAGATCATCATCATCATCATTACAGCCCTTCACAAGTCCACTGCTGAACATAGGCCTCCCCCAAAGAATGCCACAAAACACGGTCCTGAGCCACCTGCATCCATCGACTTCCTGCATGTCTTACCAGGTCGTCACTCCATCTCGTGGGGGGACGCCCTACACTTCGCCTACCGGTACGAGGCTGCCACTCGAGAACCTTTCTTCCCCATCGGTTGTCGGTTCTTCGAGCTATATGGCCGGCCCACTGCCACTTCAGCTTACTAATCCGTTGGGCTATGTCGGTCACTCTGGTTCTACTGCGGATATCCTCATTCCTAAGTTTATCACGCAGAGAAACTCCGAGCATAGCCCTCTCCATAGCTCGCTGAGCGACCTTGAGCTTCCTCATACGGCCAGCAGTGAAGGACCACGTCTCAGTTCCGTAAGTCATCACAAATCACAAATCACAATGGCAAATTGTACTCTTCGGACTTCTGTACAACTTGCCGAAGGGTATGTATGTGGTCTATGGTGCTAAAGCCCTTTCGGAAACCGGCTTGTTCGGGAGGCTGGAAGTCGTCAAGTCTGCGCGCGAGACGATTCGTAATGACTCTCGAAAACAGCACGTAGACGCGGCTCAGAAGGGAAATCGGTCTGTAGTTCTTCAAGAGAGCGTTGTCACCTTTCTTGAAGAACAAGACCACCGCACTTCTGCTCCACGCCTCCGGTGTAATGCCACCATGGAGGACGGAATTAAAGAGCTTCTGAAGGACTTCAAGTACCGGTCTTCCACCCGCTTTCAGAAGCTCCGCTGTAATTCCATCCTCGCCTGGGGCCTTACCGTTTTTAAGGTGCTGGAGAGCCATCCTAATCTCGCTCAGACTGACATCCGGGATATCTTCGGAATAGTGTCGGATGAGACTCGCTCTTGGATCGTTACTCACACTTGCGTGTGGCTCCAACGATGATGTGTACAGCTGCCCATAGAACCTCTCAATCTCACTCAAAATCTCAGGTGTCCCGGAAACGATGCTGCCACATTCTGTCTTCAGCTTTGACAGTTGGCTCTTTCTGGCAGACAGATCTCTGGCAAAGACTTTGGAGCCTTGGTTCCGCTCGATCGCTTCTTCAATACGAGCTGTATTGAAGTTGCGTAAGTCCCGCCGCATGCATTTGGAGATCTGTCTGTTCAGATGCCTGTATGCTGTCAAGTCTGTTGAAGAATGTAGCTTCATCTCCCGTCTAACAGCCATGAGATTAAGAGTGTGATCGGAGAGTTTTTGTGTTCTTCTGCGGCGGGTCTTGCAGAACTTAGCTCCAACCGCATGGACAGTTTCCACGAGCTTGTCATTCATATCGTCCACTTCATTGCAGTCTTCTAGGCACTGAAAACGGTTTTGTAACTCGAGCTGAAAGGTTTCGGGACTTTGAAACAGAGCACGAGGGGGACGGAGCGTTGACTTCATTAGACGAGACCTCTCCAACTTAACGTTTAGGTTCAGTGTGCCTCTAACCATTCGGTGATCGCTACCAGTTTTCACCCTCGCGATCACGGAGACATCACTGAACAGTTGTCGTCTGGTCGTCATAATGAAGTCAATCTCATTTTTTGTGGAACCGTCGGGGCTCGACCAGGTCCACTTCCTGTGGGGCCGCTTCTGGAAGAAAGAGTTCATCATAAAGAGTCCCTCTTTCTCCATGAAGTCGGCCAGCTGCTGGCCCCTTGGGTTCCGTTGCCCTATTCCAAATTTTCCTACTTTCAGCTCACCGTTCTCTCTTGTGCCTAGTTTTGCATTGAAGTCTCCCATTAACACCGTGTATTGGGTTTTGGAGGAATGCATGGCTCTAGAGATATCCTCATACATTTCCTCCACCTCCTCATCGGGGTGTGCCGAGGTTGGTGTGTAAACCTGTATGACCTTCAGCGAATACCGTTTGGTGATTCTGAGTATAAGGTACGCAACCCTCGTCGACACACTCCCGATTTTTACAACGTTGTTAACGAGAGACTTGTGGACGATAAATCCGACACCTCCTTGGGACAGATGGTCGCCCTCCCGGTGATAGAGCAAGTTGCCGGATTCGAGGATTACCGTGTCCTCCCCCTCTCTTCGGACTTCAGATAATCCTATAATATGCCAGCGCAACTTGTCTATCTCTTCTTCCAGCTCCACGATCTTCTCGTCAGTCCTCAGGGTGCGTGCGTTGTACGTTGCCAGGTCGAGTCGTCTAAGGTGGCAACCGAACCTCCACCGGAGATTCTTAGCACCCCCTGCCCCGCCGTTACCATGGTCGCCACCGTAGCCAGGAATAGCGGGGCCGCCGGGGACTGGGGGCCGTTTTTTTGTTGCTCTCATCATTGGGGGGTATTTGCCATAGTTGCCACGCTTGGCGAGCGGGTTGGCAACCGCAGTTTTTTTTATTGTCATTTGGCTATTATCAGGAAGATGCTGCTGCCCATCTCCTGCCTGTTTCCCTTTGTCGCCTTTTACGACACCCACGGGAGGATATGGGGTAGTGGATATTCTTGACCACCACTACACGGCACACAAAAAAGATATTCGTACGCAAATACTTCAAAATTATAAAATGGTACGGTGTTATATTTAAGAAAAAAGAAAATCTTATGTAGTGCGCAAATATTATAAGACAGTGAGTTTTTACCGCGGCAAAAAATTTACGTACGTGTACGTGTAAATTACCGTAACCACCGAATTACCATAACCACCGAACACGGTACCAACCGATGAACACTTGATAGCTAATAACACTATTCATGTGGAGTGAGCGATAATTTAAACAGTGGTAGAGCCACGCGGCAGCTTTTGCTGTTGCACGGATGGGCCGGCTCGAACCGGGGTGGTACCACGACCTTACAGAATGCCAGCGTGAAGTAGAGGCTTACCTCTGCGTTTCGCTTGGTGAGTGCAGGTGGCCGGAGGCCCTTTTTACTGGAAACGAGGCATTCCATCTTAGTCCTCACGGGTGACAACGCATCTGCATTTTTATTTGTAATAGAGGATAGATGTAGATGTCTATGGGCCGCAGCAACCACTTACCATCAGGTGGACTGTGTGCTCGTTTGTCACCCTATTCCTATAAAAACAAAAACAGTGAATATGAAGACACGTGGATTGCGCAGGGAGGCCCTATACTATGGAGTGCAAACTCGCCGGACCTTTCACCGTTAGACATTTATCTGTGGGCTCAAATAAAGAGTCATGTTTACGTCAAAGTGGCCAAAAGTTATGAAGATCGCTGCAGCAAATTTTTGCTGCATTCACAGAAGTTAAAAGTGCTCAAGAATAGTTAATAAGTTTAAAAAATAATTTACAAAAACTTTCTCGTCTATGCATGGAGAAAAACGTATTCCATTTTGAGGTGCCAATATTAGTTATTAATTTATTAATTTTATTTATGATGACGATACTAAGCCAGAAGGAAATGTGAAGAAAGAAATGGAATCATAATTTGCGTCGTGTAGTTATTAAATTAAGCATTAGCAATAAGCGTGTCTCTAAGAAAGTAAACAGTCGGTAAAACTTTGTGAATTGAATCGCATACACAGAAGCGCGCGTACGCTTAGTTGTTCCCCATAAATATAATTCAATTTGCAATTATTTCAAATAAAATTAGAAGCCTTATTTACTCGTATTTTAAAACCCGCAATAACAGAATATCGTTATTTATATATTTGAACATAAATATAAATTTTGTATACCCTTTAAAAATAACCCTGTATATATATAAATTATTCATTCTCATACTCTTAAGAAGTACAATACAAATGTCTTTACAAGATTAGTAACTTAATAAATAAGTAGCTAAATGATTGCGAAATTAAGTTACGACTATAACATTCATACCCGTATAATGCCAATTTTTGTATGTATACACAGGATAGATTATAGATATACTTTTAAATTTTTTTCTTGGTGGGAGGTGTAGTGCAGCCCACGGCTTCCTCATACGGCCAGCAGTTAAGGACCACGTTTCAGTTCCATAGGTCATCACTGGCAACACGCACTGGTTGTACAATCTAGTTTTTAAGTTTTGAGATATACCTGACGAGAAGATATGCCGTAATTACCATAATACAAATAAAGTCATACAATGTATTTAATTGTATGACTCCACAGAAAGATAATGAAAATTGTTTACAGCTGGTGCATCAAAATATACAAGGCATGATAGGCAAAGAGCTAGAAATTGAGTTGTTCTTAAATAGCAACAATATTCATATTTTATGTATTACTAAACATTGGTTAAAAGCTTATAATTTAATGTTTAACTTCAGTAATCACCAGGTGGTCAGTTATTTCAATATAGATACGGTTTTAAGAGGTGGCTCCATAATATTAGCTAGTAAATTATAATCATGTAAAGAACGTAAAGACATTGTGAGCCTCTCTGTTGAGCAAACTGTAGAAATGGGTTGTGTTGAGTTTAAGCACCTCATTGTTGTGAGTGTCTACAGACCCCCTTGTTGTACATATGATACTTTTGAAAACATTATGGTGGAAGTTTTTGCTAAGCTTAATAAACAGAATAAATCTGTTGTAATATGTGGAGACTTTAATATCAATCTCCTAGAAGCTTCCTCCATCAATATTAAATTTAGATCATTGTTTAAATCATATGGTCTTTTTAATTTATTTATAAATCCAACGCGTATTTCTCAATCTAGTGCAACATGTATAGATAACATTTTTACAAATGTGAAGCCGTTGCATAAATGTATAATTCAAAAATTAAGTTCTGATCACTGTGGACAAGTAGTTTCGTTACCTTATATTCACAAAAAGCAAGTAGATGAGAAAGTTGTGTCTGTTCCAGTAAATGCACGTCGCTTGGAGAAATTTAGCAGTAACATAGTGAAAATACTTCCATCACTTTCATACCAAAATGATCCAAATCTTTGGTATGGAACATTATTTAAGCTTATTTGCAATGAATTTATTAATACTTTTACTTCTAAAACATTCTCCTTGAACAGTCGACAAGTCATTCAATGAATGGGCGACAGTAGGAGTCCATAAGAGCAAGCATAGGTTATATGGTCTTTACCATGAAAGGTCATATAATCATAACGTCGAATTTAGGGAATATGTAAAGAAATATTTAAAAGAGTGTGCTCCATAGTCAAGTCTTTGCATTTGAGCAACAAAGTTAAGACGGCTTCCAATAAAAATAAAATGACATGAAGTATAATTAATAGCGAAACTGGTAAGATCAACTCTCGCAATTCAAATTACCGGTTAAGTGTTAACAACAAATTAACTGTATCAGATCAGGACGTAGCAATGGTATTTGAGAAATATTTTACTGATTTTCCGATCTTGACCACTAAGTCACTGAATTCTTCTCCTGCCGTCGCCGAATCATTACTTAAACAAAATGTAAATTCAAGTACAAAGAATTTTACATTTCATAAAGTGTCATCAAATTAATATATATCAAGATATTGTAAAATATTTTAAAACTATTGATGTTAAGAAAACTGTGTATCTGTGGGGGATTTCCGTTAAAGTTATTGCGTCTATAATAGATACAATCGCGCCTCATTTAGCTATTATTTTTAAAACTAGTATCGAATCTAGTGTGTTTCCTGATTTAATGAAGCATAGTAAAGTAATACCTTTATTTAAATCTGGTAGTACATTAGACCCCGCCAATTTTAGACCTATTTCTGTACTACCAACACTTAGTAAGATTTTTGAAAAAATTGTTCTTGATCAAATGTTAAATTTTTTTAATAAAAATAATTTACTTCATAAAAATCAATTTGGTTTCACAAGGGGTCGCTCGAGAACTGATGCCGGTGTTGAGCTGATTAAATATATCTTTAATGCTTGGGAGAATTCATAGGATGCTTTGGGTATATTTTGTGACCTATCCAAGGCCTTCGATTGTGTTCACCATGAAACATTAATCAGGAAATTTCAACACTAAGGTGTAAGAAGTTTCCTGATTAATGTTTCATGGTGAACAAAATCGAAGGCCTTGGATAGGTCACAAATATATTTGTGTAAGGAGTGATGCTCTTAAATTAATTATTTCATATTTAAGTAAGAGAACGCAAAAAGTTGTCTTTAACAATATGAGCTCTTCCGGATCGATGGTACAAATGGGCGTGCCTCAAGGCTCAATTCTCGGCCCCTTTCTGTTTCTTGTATACATTAATGACTTACCTTACATAGTAGGGGATAACCATGATATAGTATTATTTGCAGATTACACTTCTTTAATTTTCAAATTAAGTCGACAATTACTAAAATATGACGAAGTAAATAATGCTATATCTAAATTAGTAAATTGGTTCAATGTTAATGATTTGCATTTAAATGGCACTAAAATGAAATGTATGAAATTCATGACTCCAAATGTCAAACAATTAACTACTAATGTTATTTTAAATGGGGAGAAACTGAGGCTTGTAGATACCACCATTTTTCTTGGAATCACACTAGACGCGAAGCTTCAACGGAGCCCCCATATATCAAAACTAGCAAGCAAACTTAGTTCTGCAGCATATGCTTTAAAAAAGATTAGAAGTCTAACCAGTGTTGATACAGCTAGACTAGTTTACTTCAGCTACTTCCATAGCATAATGTCGTATGGTATTTTGCTATGGGGACACGCAGCTGACACTGAAATTATATTTGTTTTACAGAAGAGGGCCATAAGAGCAATTTATGATTTAAAGCCTAAAGAGTCGCTGCGACAAAAATTTTAGGAAATTAATGTATTAACTTTGGCCTCTTAATACATATATGAAAATGTAATGTACGTACACAAAAATAAAAGTAGTTTTACAAAAATAAGTGATATTCATTCTGTAAATACTAGGAACAGACACAAGCTAGTAGTACCAGTTACTCGACTCCATCGAATCAGTAATTCATTCTTGGGGCGATGTATACGCTTTTACGACAAAATTCCAGAAAATATACAAAGCTTGACCTGCTCAAAGTTCAAAAACTTTATTAAACTAAGTTTGTATAAAAAGGGTTATTATAATATTAAGGAATTTATGGATGATAATAACCCCTGAAAATGAGGTGATCGCTACCAAGCTATTTCTAATTTGTTGTGTTGTTAATTTGTGTAACATCATGATTGTAAGCTGTTATTTAAAAAAAAAAGTCCCGCTGGGTTTCTTGCTGGTTCTTCCCAGGACAGAGGTTTTTTCCGAACCAGTGGTAACCAAATAAAAGAGTGACTTTCAATTAGTATTATTTATAATCTCTATTGAATAAAAAAGTTTCTGTTTCTGTTTCTGTTACCCAAACGCTGACCAGTCGAGTTGAATGCGTCGATTGACCTCTCGGTTGAAGTTGAACTTACCTGGTCGGACTATTTGTCCCAGGTAAACATACTCGTTAACAATTTCGAGCTTAGTGTCCCCAACAACTACCGGCATAGGTGTGACATGGACGTTACACATGACTTTTGTTTTGTCCATGTTCGTCTTAAGACCTATCTGTTGAGAGACACTATTGAGGTCCGAGAAGACTCTATTCGGATTCTTAATCGTTTAGATTTAGATAGAAGTGTCTTGTGGATCAAACATCCATTAAATATCAACGTGGATTATTGTGTGCTCGCTTGTCACTTTGCATTATCACCATTATTTTCATCACAGACATCACACTCCACTGCTGAACATAGGCGATCTCCTAGATCGCCCACGCTTTGTAGAGGAGTTCCCAAACATTTTTTGTATTAGTAACTCGTAAGACCTTGCTGTTCTTCTCCTGGTTCTCTAAAGCCTCTTAATAACCACGGGACAATTAAGGCTAGTGAATATTCTTTCACGGATACTATTTGGTTCTTGTCATCATTATAATAATAAAAAACTACGAAAAAATATTTTATTAGTAGATGCTACATCTATATTTTCTATCTTTTGTGTAGTAGTTACAGACATTATAAATGAAGTCGTTTTCATTTTAGGTTTTAAAGCTTCGGTAAATATATTTGTTACAGTAACTACGATGGGAGTTGATTTGTGCGATAACAGCGTTAATAATAGCCATTACGTGCAAGCAGGGAAGCAGATCTTAAGCATTATGATAGAAAGACTTCAAAAGTTCTGGCTGCACAATAATTTTATCTACAGCTGGTCAACTTTAAAGAAGAAAGAAGATCAGTGTTTAATAACATTGCACAATATGTCTAATAAGGTAAAAATAGATATCTTCTCAATTTTTTTATTTGCCATTTGGTAGCGGTGTAAAATATATCACGCATGAGGCAGTATATAATATAAATGGCCCCGAGTTCCCGGCGTCCTTTTAATGGGGCAGGGGTGCGAAGAATCTCCGAGAGAAAAATCCGAGAACCGAGACAAGGGAAAGCGAATAAGTTATGATGGAATGATGAGGTACGGATGAAGTTCGAAGCAAAGAAGATAGCATGGCAAGATTAACCATCAACCAAAGGTGGTTATTCTTCTGGTATGGATGGTAAGAGAAAAGAAAGAAAAAAGGCGGTCTTTAAACATCTAAATAAGAGAGCAAAATAGGTACTTGAAAGGCAAAATCACGAAAGAACGAATGATAATGTTAGAAAAATATCTGTTAACTTCCAGGCATGTAATAAAATATTCTGGAAACTCATAAGAACTGCCAGTGAAAATTCAAAACATCCCACATTGAATGCTATACGAGACGATAATGGCTGTATTTATTAATTCCTTAATATTATAATAACCATTTTTATATAAACTTAGATGAATAAAGTTTTTGAACGATGAGCAGGTCAAATTTTGTATATTTTCAGGGATCTTGTTTTAAAAGCGTGTTTACAGATTTAATATTAGTTATTCTTGTAAAATTGCTATTATTTTTGTAAACGTACATAAATTTCTCGTAAATGTATTGAGAGGCCAAAGTTAATGTATTAATTTCTGTAATAAGTTTTTGTGGGTTAAAACTCTTTACGTTTTAAATCTTAAATTGCTGTTATGGCCCTCTTTTTCAAAATAAATATAATTTCAGTATATGTCGTGTGTCCCCATAGCAAAATAACATACGATATTATGCTATAGAAAAACCTGAAGTAAACTAGTCTAGCTGTTTTAACGCTGATAAGATTTCCAATCATTTTTACAGCATAATTATGTTGCAGAACTGAGCCTTTATTTCTACTTTTGATATTATATGGGGGCCCCATTAAAGCTTCGCGTCTAGTGTGATTCTAATAAAAATGGTAGTATCGACAAGACTCAGTCCTCCCCATTTAATGTTACATAAGTATTTATATGTTTGAAATTTGGAGTCATAAAGATAATTTTTCTTACTTTTAGTCATAATGTTTGTGTAAGAATAATTTAAATTAAACATGTTACTTTATATTCTGCAAATTATCTGATCAGGTATTGCAAGCACGTAAGGCAGCGTACTTAAATAATAAGAAGAATGGATTAGAAGCTTCAAGTGGTACGTATATACATACATTAATAAAAAATAGTTCAATTTATGGTGTATAACGATTTTTGCATTGAGATTTTGATATGTGCTATTATCTTCTCATTTGAAGCGGAATCGAACCTCTTGTGATGGGACTACAGGCCAAGTTAATGCATTGATTATACAATGGAAGGCTACTGCATATTACTAATAGGCAGGCAATCAAGATTTCAATTCCACCAAAAATTATTTTGAAATCATAACATAATCACAAACCATAAAAACTTAACAAAAACATTATCAGAAATTACACACACAAACATCATCTTTATAGCGTGCCTTAAGCAGAAAGCACGCATGTATGTTCATGTATGGGATTAAGATAATTATATTCCTAAAAATTAAGATTCCAACGTTTTGTCGCATGAAATCATATTAATAATAGTAATACGCAATCATATTATACATATAAATGATATAAAAAAGCATATTGTCAGAAAGATATGTGATGTTGAACTTATTATTATTTATTAAATCGATTTATTACTATTTTTACATAAAAAAGGGGTTTTATTGGCTTATGGTGTGGATTTATCATGTCTGCATGGCGGTGTAAACACGATAACTTTTGAAAATGTCAATTTTTCAACTAAATCTATCTATAAAGCGCTTCACCTATCACGTGAGAAGCCGTGGAATGTAAATGGCAGTTAAGTTTTATATTGTTTAGTTATAATTATTTTTTTTTCGGTTACGAAATGGCGAAATTGTCGGTGGTTTGAGAGCCTTATATTAATCTATTATACTAAATAGGCTGCAGCCAAACTCCGAGCCACAGCCACAGATTTATTTACTCCGGGCTCAAATGCCGTCATAAGTGCTCGTTTGTTACAGCGGCTCGTGCAGAAAAATATCGATCGCCGTAGAAATACAAAAAATTCCAAAAACCAAATTTGATACATACTTGACCAAGGTAAGATATTATTATTATTTTTATAATCACAGATTTATATTACAATATTTTGTTTCGCTAAAAGCACGCAGAATTTATATATAAATATACTTTTACGTCTTGGACTTTATAGGCCTGAAGGGGTGTCGGTATCTGCTACTGGAACTCCTCCACGAGGAGAACTAGATGTGCTGAGTTTGGGCTCGTTATATTAGTTCTGATGAGACTTTATCTCCGGACTTGATATAGTCATTCAGTAGCTATATTAGTAGTATAGTTGTAGTACGAATGGGTCGGTTCGACCGGAGAAGGACCACGCTGTCACAGAATACTAGCTTAACACTGCTGTGTTTCGTATGGTGTGTGTAGAGAACCGGAGACCCTTTTTACTGGAAAAGAGGCATTACATCTTAGTCCTCATGGGTGACAACGCATCTGCATTTTGATTCGCAAACGAGGATAAATGTAGATGCCAATGGGTCACAGCAACGACTTACCATTAGGTGGAATGTGTGTTTGTTTGTCACCCTATCCTATATATATATATATATATATATATATATATATATATATATATATATATATATATATATATATATTAAATTAAAAGAAATATGCGATCGGTATTTTACTGAACATGACCAAAACCTATGATCGAGTTCAATTTGACATACTTTTATGGAAATTACACGTAATAGAAGTAAGACGCCCAACCTATAACTGGTTCGAGTCATACCTTACTAATCTAAAGCGGTGTGTAGAGATAGAATTTCATGACCTAGCCAGTGGAAACATAATTAAAGTCAGATCTAAGCACCGGTCACCAAATCAATACTCATTTGCACAAAAATAATCCTTACGTACCTTGTTCGCCGATGATGGGATGACTACAGAAAATGTGATCATCCTATTTGTATTTCTATTATTCAAATATCTGTATTATTCAAATATCTGATATCTATTTATAAATATCTATCTGTATTATTCAAATATCTGGATAGTGTACTAACAATAATCTCTTAATGGTTAAAAGATCACACAAAAACTAATATAATACAGTTCAAGCCGTATCAAAAATACACCGTATCTATAAATTATTCCTACAACGATACTAAATTAAAATGTGTTGATTCATATATATTTTAAGATATACACATACATTCAGGTATAAATTGGAAAGAACACATAAAAAAGTATAATGTAAACTTTTCCGTTTCACATATTATGCTCTATATAAAGAAGGAAAGAAAGAAATGCGTTTATTTCAGTTTAAGCTTGCAAAACATATATTCAAAAAGAAAAATAAAAGTAAATAAATATAATTGAGAAAATGCGAAAAGGATCGGACTAAGTGATAGCACCGATTTTTAATCCAGCCAATTATAACCCGAGGCAACTCAGGGGCAGAGTGCACACTCGCTCTTAATATCCAAATATTTAAAAGAAAAAAGAAAAGAAAATATATAAATAGACTAATAGTATGATTAGCCGTTTTATAAGAAAAACTACGGTAAATAAATACACAACCCGTAAAGATTTCTAAAAAAATATAGGCTACCACAACCATAATATGCAATTTCCCTATTTCAATTTTGTTACTTTAACATTTAAAAATAAAATTTGCAAATTGAGCCAAGATTTAAAAAAAATTAAAGTGCCAAATCGCTCGGATCTGTGAAACACAGTTAAATTTCTAGTAAATTTATTAATCGTTAAATTCAGAAAGTATTGTTATAAATTATTTATAACAAGATTGTTGTAAGGCTACGTAAGGAAGGCGGTAGGTTGTACCAACACATTGTTGCATTATATTTAAAACTTTCTCTGAATGTAGTAGAGCAGCTGAAAGAATATACTGATTAATATGAACTAAAAAAGTAGCAAATTCTAAAACGGTCATGTGTGCTTCCCATGACCAAACATGGCTTAAGTACGACATTATATTGTGGGAAAACAGCATAGACGTAAATAAATTATTTATTCAACAAAAAAATGTATTCGCAAACATAGATATCACTGAAGGATGAAAACCCACTTAATTTCATTAATAATATTAACAATTACATCTATATAATATATACTACAGTGAAAGGGGTGGCAGTTCGATTTCAACGTCAATCCCTCAACTGAAAGGCTGCAATAAACGGGGATTAGTCATTCATTGACCTTCTACCCCGAAACATAAATCACACCACGTTGGGTTCGGGAGCAACGAAGTGGATGTGAACCCGTGAAGGAGTGCCACACGAGAACGTCTGTTGCCCTTTCTTATAAGAAAGGTTAAGCAACTAAGATTACGGGTCCCTCTACAGTGCTCCCGGTCTTGCCATCATGGAGCTATGGACTGTATCTTGTTTATATAGTTGGAAGGTGCTTTAGGAAATGAAACAGTGATTTATCTTCTAAATTTCCCCATAACAGTGCAAAGTTGAAACTTTCACCACTTTCCTATCATTTTCCTATCGGCATTTTACCCCATATCTTTATTTCTATAAAGCATATCGTTACACAATTTTATTTATTATAATGATACACAAAGTCTTATTATTATGACATACATTACACCATTATCACATAAAAACACATTAAGTTTTTCATTAAAATATATCAATTTTACAGAATATTTTCAAAGTTAGAAATCTTAAATATCTAACACACAAGGTTGAAATAGCAATCTTTATTAATAAACATGAATAACTTAACTAGGTATCAGTATAGTTTCATGCACAATTTTAAAGATATTTTACACTTTATTTCGAATTTAATTTTTTTATATAAATCTATTATTATTTCACTATATTTAGCACACATTTAGATACTTTTAACACAAAACTGTTCTTCTTAGCACTCACAATAAACCTGAAACATTTATTACTTAAATCTACTTATAGTCGTATTACTGAATTTTCACAGATCAATAAAGTTTATTTATATTTTTATTTTAAGTTATTTGGACGCTTAGTTTAGACCTTTATTACATCGGTAGTAGGCTAGTGCATTCCTTGTCTAAATTACAGCTATCTTTGTTCATTATGAAACATTATTTGTTTACATATGCTATCATTATCAGCCATAATGAATCTTATCACAAGCCGAAATATATTTTCATCTAAAATAAGCATCTAATTTAATATACTATATTCGTATTACACAGCTGATTACTGTGTAACACATAACTCTAAATTAATCTAAAAACAAACTTTTATGAAGTTAACTTTCGACCGGGGAATCGAACCCCGAACTTTCGTTCGACATTATATTGAATCTATTTATATTCAACATAGATTATCTCTTTAAATCGAAGTGCCTTATATAATTTAATACCAATGTTTTCGACTGTAAAACTGTTTATTTTTTCTAACGAATGAAAATGATAAACTATTTTTAAGCGCGTCGCCAACATAGAGGTATACACATTTATTAAAAAGCATGTGCACCTCTTTCCAATATACTCCCGGCCTCATTTTTTACGTCGTAATAATAAATTAGCTGCACCTACCACAAAATTACAAATAGTCAGATCAGGACCGTATGGTATGTGTGAAAATATATATAATAAAATCCCTTAATTTCTACAAAAAGAAGAACCATAAAATAAATTTCAAATACAGCTTAAAAATATTTGTTTGAAAATGGTTTATATTCGTTGTCAGAGTTTTCCTATATATACGTTTTTATTATCATTGTATTAACAAATATTGCAAACGTTTATTGAATCTAAAGGTTATATTTAGTTTTAGTAAATAAAATTTGTAATCCATTTTTCTAACATATCAGTTTAAATTAACCACATGTACACAATAAAATGTTGGAGATTGAGTTAGTAAAATGAATGTGGTTTGTTGAAGCTGGAAAAATATTTCGGATTACGCATCCAATGTATATCTCTAGAGCCAAGCATTCCTCCAAAACCCAATATACGGTGTTAATGGAAGACTTGACGGTAAGGGAAATTTGAAATAGGGCAACGGAACCCAAGGGGCCAGCAGCTGGCCGAATTCATGGAGAAAGAGGGACTCTTTATGATGAACTCTTTCTTCCAGAAGCGGCCCCACAGGAAGTGGACCTGGTCGAGCCCCGACGGTTCAACAAAAAATGAGATCGACTTCATTATGACGACCAGACGACAACTGTTCAGTGATGTCTCCGTGATCGCGAGGGTGAAAACTGGTAGCGATCACCCAACGGTTAGAGGCACACTGAACCTAAACGTTAAGTTGGAGAAGTCTCGTCTAATGAAGTCAACGCTCCGTCCCCCTCGTGCTCTGTTCCAAAGTCCCGAAACCTTTTAGCTCGAGTTACAAAACCGTTTTCAGTGCCTAGAAGACTGCAATGAAGTGGACGATATGAATGACAAGCTCGTGGAAACTGTCCATGCGGTTGGAGCTAAGTTCTGCAAGACCCGCCGCAGAAGAACACAAAAACTCTCCGATCACACTCTTAATCTCATGGCTGTTAGACGGGAGATGAAGCTACATTCTTCAACAAACTTGACAGCATACAGGCATCTGAACAGACAGATCTCCAAATGCATGCGGCGGGACTTACGCAACTTCAATACAGCTCGTATTGAAGAAGCGATCGAGCGGAATCAAGGCTCCAAAGTCTTTGCCAGAGATCTGTCTGCCAGAAAGAGCCAACTGTCAAAGCTGAAGACAGAGTGTGGCAGCATCGTTTCCGGGACACCTGAGATTTTAAGTGAGATTGAGAGGTTCTATGGACAGCTGTACACAACATCGTTGGAGCCACACGTAAGTGTGAGTAACGATCCAAGAGCGAGTCTCATTCGACACTATTCCGAAGATATCCCGGACGTCAGTCTGAGCGAGATTAGAATGGCTCTCCAGCACCTTAAAAACGGGTGGAAGACCGGTACTTGAAGTCCTTCAGAAGCTCTTTAATTCCGTCCTCGATGGTGGCATTACACCGGAGGCGTGGAGCAGAAGTGCGGTGGTCTTGTTCTTCAAGAAAGGCGACAACGCTCTTTTGAAGAACTACAGATCGATTTCTATTCTGAGCCGCGGCTACGTGCTGTTTTCGAGAGTCATTACGAATCGTCTTGCGCGCAGACTTGACGACTTCCAGCCTCCCGAACAAGCCGGTTTCCGAAAGGGCTTTAGCACCATAGAACACATACATACCCTTCGGTAAATTGTACAGAAGTCCGAAGAGTACAATTTTGCCACTATGTCTGGCGTATGTGGACTATGAGAAAGCCTTTGATTCCGTCGAAATTTGGGCGGTGCTGCAGTCCCTTCAGCGGTGCCAAGTTGACTGTCGGTATATCGAAGTGTTGAAGTGCTTGTACAGTAGGGCTACGATGGCTATCCGAGTACAGAACCAGAGTACGAAACCTATCCAATTGCAGAGAGGTGTAAGACAGGGTGACGTCATATCCCCGAAACTCTTCACCGCTGCATTGGAAGACGTTTTCAAGTTTCTGGACTGGAAAGGATACGGTATCAACATCAATGGCGAGTACATCACTCACCTTCGATTTGCCGACGATATAGTCCTTATGGCAGAATCGCTGGAGGACCTAAGCACTATGCTCAATGACCTCAATAGTGTTTCCCAACGGATAGGTCTTAAGATGAACATGGACAAAACAAAGATCATGTTTAATGTCCATGTCACACCTATGCCGGTAGTTGTTGGGAGCACTAAGCTCGAAGTTGTTGACGAGTATGTTTACCTGGGACAAATAGTCCGACTAGGTAAGTCCAACTTCGACCGAGAGGTCAATCGACGGATTCAACTCGGCTGGGCGGCGTTCGGGAAGCTACGACACATCCTGTCGTCAGACATACCTCAAAACCTGAAAACGAAATTGTACAACCAGTGTGTGTTGCCAGTGATGACTTACGGAACTGAGACGTGGTCCTTCACTGCTGGCCGTATGAGGAAGCTCAAGGTCGCTCAGCGAGCTATGGAGAGGGCTATGCTCGGAGTTTCTCTTCGTGATAAACTTAGGAATGAGGATATCCGCAGTAGAACCAGAGTAACCGACATAGCCCAACGGATTAGTAAGCTGAAGTGGCAGTGGGCCGGCCATATAGCTCGAAGTACCGACAACCGATGGGGAAGAAAGGTTCTCGAGTGGCAGCCTCGTACCGGTAGGCGAAGTGTAGGGCGTCCCCCCACGAGATGGAGTGACGACCTGGTAAGACATGCAGGAAGTCGATGGATGCAGGTGGCTCAGGACCGTGCTTTGTGGCATTCTTTGGGGGAGGCCTATGTTCAGCAGTGGACTTGTGAAGGGCTGTATTGAATGAATGAATGAATAAATCCAATGTACGTTTAAATTAACACTGGCAGGCGGGCTTGGCAACTAGAGTTTTTATTCTGTATTTATTTTTTAGGATGATCATGCTGCCGTCTCCTTGTTTGTTTCCCTCTGTCACCTTTTACGATATCCACAGAAGGTTATGGAGCAGTGGATATTCTTACAACACCACTACACAGTACACTACAAAGTATAGATGCTCACTATATTCATTTTTCCTCTCGTCTTATTATATGGAAGTGAACTATGGTGCCATAGCCCTCTAGAAATCCGGTATGGCACGGTGGTCGGAAGACACAAATGCTTTCTGAGAGTCAGTTTGTAATAGCCCTAAAACAAAACAAATTATGGATATTGCAACATGACTTAACAATTTTTTTATTTTAAAATACTCTTGTGGTCTACGAACAGATTTTATTTTAACCTAAATAATGTAAAATACTTAAAACATAAAGTGGAGTACACAGAGTATATATCTAAATAAAAATAATTACCTTTACTGAGAATTTATCTAGAATGAAAATTTCAGTACATATATTTTTAATAAATACTCAAGCAAAAATCGAAAATAATAAAAAAAAAAAACATTTAATAATTTTGTATTTCAAGGTACCAAATTTAAGGCATTCTTAGATCTTCTTTTGGAATTATCGATCGAAGCGAGAGCTCTTAATGACTTAGAAATAAGAGAGGAAGTAGATACAATGATTGCTGCCGGATTTGATACCACGGCGACCGTACTTATGTTTACATTAGTTTTAATAGGATCCTATCCAAAAGTACAAGAGCGAATATTTGAAGAGTAAGTACTTGTTTATATTTGTTAATTGTATTTGTTCCTTAGATCTTTAATGGAAAACAAACTAAAGAAAATATCTAAGACAATTTCTTTTATTTTATTTTATATATTCTACTAAGCCAGCGCTTATCTACGATCCCATCTGATGGTAAGTGGTGATGTAGCCTAAGATGGTGAAGCGCACTGCCTTAACAAAAGCCTATTCACTCTGGCCTTGAAGACACCCACACTGTAATCGGATGGAAAGACAGATGCTGGCAACTTATTCCACACCTTTGCTGTACGCATGATGAACGACGTAGCGAACCGTTTGGTTCGAATGCGTGATAAGTCAACAACGAGAAGGAGGACACTGGCTGAACGTGTGGTTGTCCGATGGTGGAAGGGGGAGGGAGGAATTGAATTATGAAATTCCTGCGCACACTCTACGAAATGCATCCTGTCGAAAACCGAAAGGCTGGCTACTTTGCTTCTGTGTTCGAGGCTGATAAGATTGGTTTTAACCGAATTCGGGTCACCAGTAAGCCTCTTACTACGCCTTTACATTGAGTTCAAAGCTGCTAGGTGGCATTTTGCATCACCAGCCCATATATAGCAGCAATACACCATGCACGACCGGACTTGCGCTTTATATAAAGTAAGCAACTGTCCCTGCGTGAAGTATCGCTGTAACTTTGCAAGGCCTCCCAGCTTCCTTGCAGCTGCTTTGGCTTTCGACTCAATGAACCGCCCGAAGTTAAGATTTGAGGATATCTCAAACCCTAACAACTGAAGGCGGTCGGTATATTCCAGTGATACACTTCGGAAAGAAGAATTTCTTAGGGGAAGCCTATATGTTAGAAAGGAGAATTTTGAAGGGTTGTAATGATGATGATGATGATTATGACGATGATGAAAGTCACACTAACAGCATGCCTACAATACATTTTAAATTCAGCGCAACATGCATAATAACCTACGATCATAATATGAACACTCCAATAACAGGCGTTCAATAACATTTGCATATTATGTACTCTCGAAAGTTTTACATGAAAACGCACGATGAGTGATTTTATAAAAAAAGGATAAGACAATTAATAATAGATAAAAAGGCAAAAGTGTGTATTATATTTAAACGAATATAATATAAAAAGGCAAAAAAATGCATGTTAGGGGGAAAAACACAAAATAAAACATGTTTGCAGTTCACACTCGGTAGAAGTGAAACCTTCAATAGAAATAAAGTATAAAACAAAAACAATTCACAGCAAATGATTTATGTCATTTGATAGTTTTCAACCACAAGTGCGGATAAGATAAAAGTTTAAAAATATATATTACAATCCTTAATTTTATACATGTAAAGTCTAAATCATGAATTAAGTCAAAAGAATAGTTCTCACCGGGTGGCTAGACGTCGTTCGCGCGCCAGCGGAGTGTTGAATTGTTTTAATTTTTCATTACCTATCTCAAACTATGCGTCCACATAACACGCTATAAAGAGCAAAGTTTATTTTCATAAAATTTTCATAATGATTAAGTAACTTCCGTTCGCAACGATAAAGCAAACCACTTTTATTTTCAACATTTTTTTTGTTACAATAGACCTATATGATGACTTATGTATAATAAATAGGCCTACGGCATTGCGGACTTTTTAAACGAGAAAAGATATTTATTTTTGCGTTGGATAGTATTTACTCAGCAGTAACCTTAGCGCGCGAGCGGGTAGAGCAGTTTGGATGCGCTTTTTCTTCCGAATTAACAAAAATCAATGTTTAAGGTTAGCTGAGAGGTGAAGCCGAATGCTAGATAGCATATTATACTCTTTCTCGTGTATCTGGCTATCATATAAAAAATAATTTATCAAATCAAACTAGTCTTTTCAGAGATTAGAGTTTTTAATCAAACAAAGAAACCTCTTCCGCTTTATTATACTCGTAGTATAGATTCTGTCTCATTCTCTCCTATAGATATATATTTATCTCCTTTTAGTGTCACGTTTTCTTTTCATTGTGTTTAAAATCACAACGATGTTATGAAATTTTTCACTTCCAAAAAAAAAGCAACAATAAACATTAAGCACAAAATAAATCCATCCGAAAGGCCGAATGGCTTTATTTTGATAATTGCTAGTTTTGATATATGGGGGCTCCGTTGAAGCTTCGCGTCTAGTGTGATTCCAAGAAAAATGGTGGTATCTACAAGACTCAGTTACTCCCCATTTAAAATTACATTAGTAGTTAATTGTTTGATATTTGGAGTCTTGAATTTCATACATTTCATTTTAGTGCCATTTAAATGCAAATCATTAACATTGAACCAATTTACTAATTTAGATATAGCATTATTTACTTTGTCATATTTTAGCAATTGTCGACTTAATTTGAAAATTAAAGAAGTGTCATCTGCAAACAATACTATATCATGGTTATCTCCTACTATGTAAGGTAAGTCATCAATGTATACAAGAAACAGAAAGGGGCCGAGAATTGAGCCTTGAGGCACGCCCATTTGTACCATCGATCCGGAAGAGCTCATATTGTTAAAGACAACTTTTTGCGTTCTCTTACTTAAATATGAAATAATTAATTTAAGAGCATCACTCCTTACACCGTAATGTTGAAATTTCCTGATTAATGTTTCATGGTGAACACAATCGAAGGCCTTGGATAGGTCACAAAATATACCCAAAGCATCCTGTGAATTCTCCCAAGCATTAAATATATATTTAATCAGCTCAACACCGGCATCAGCAGTCGAGCGACCCCTTGTGAAACCAAATTGATCTTTATGAAGTAAATTACAAGTATTTATATTAAAGAAATTTAACATTTGATCAAGAACAATTTTTTCAAAAATTTTACTAAGTGTTGGTAGTACAGAAATAGGTCTAAAATTGGCGGGGTCTAATGTACTACGAGATTTAAATAAAGGTATTACTTTACTATACTTCATTAAATCAGGAAACACACCAGATTCGATACTAGTATTAAAAATAATAGCTAAATGAGCCGCGATTGTATCTATTATAGACGCAATAACTTAAACGGAAATTCCCCACAGATCCGCAGTTTTCTTAACATCAATAGTTTTAAAATATTTTACAATATCTTTTGATGATATTTTATGAAATGTAAAATTCTTTGTACTTGAATTTACATTTTGTTTAAGTAATGATTCGGCGACGGCAGGAGAAGAATTTAGTGACTTAGTGGTCAAGATCGGAAAATCAGTAAAATATTTCTCAAATACCATTGCAACGTCCTGATCTGATTCGGTTAATTTGTTACTAACACTTAACTGGTAGTTTGAATTGCGAGAGTTGATCTCACCAGTTTCGCTATTAATTATACTCCATGTCATTTTAATTTTATTAGAAGCCGTCTTAATTTTGTTGCTCAAATGCAAAGAATTGGCTGTGAAGCACACTCTTTTAAATATTTTTGAATATTTTTTTACATATTCCCTAAATTCGACGCTATGATTATATGACCTTTCATGGTA
Organism: Parnassius mnemosyne; assembly: GCA_963668995.1. NCBI lineage: Eukaryota > Metazoa > Arthropoda > Insecta > Lepidoptera > Papilionidae > Parnassius > Parnassius mnemosyne. The sequence continues at coordinate 2,955,246 of CAVLGL010000001.1, read as the reverse complement.
AAGATCATATAACCTATGTCTGCTCTTATGGACTCCTATTGTCGTCCATTCATTAAATGACTTTCGACTGTTCAAGGAGAATGTTTTAGAAGTAAAAGTATTATTTAATTCATTGCAAATTGCAAAATGCAAATTTGGATCATTTTGGTATGAAAGTGATGGAAGTTTTTTCACTATGTTACTTCTAAATTTCTCCAAGCGACGTGCATTTACTGGAACAGACACAACTTTCTCATCTACTTGCTTTTTGTGAACATAAGGTAACGAAACTACTTGTCCACAGTGATCAGAACTTAATTTTTGAATTATACATTTATGCAACGGCTTCACATTTGTAAAAATGTTATCTATACATGTTGCACTAGATTGAGAAATACGCGTTGGATTTATAAATAAATTAAAAAGACCATATGATTTAAACAATGATCTAAACTTAATATTGATGGAGGAAGCTTCTAGGAGATTGATATTAAAGTCTCCACATATTACAACAGATTTATTCTGTTTATTAAGCTTAGCAAAAACTTCCTCCATAATGTTTTAAAAAGTATCATATGTACAACAAGGGGGTCTGTAGACACTCACAACAATGAGGTGCTCAAACTCAACACATGCCATTTCTACAGTTCGCTCAACAGAGAGGCTCACAATGTCTTTACGTTCTTTACATGATAATAATTTATTAGCTAATATTAAGGAGCCACTCTTAAAATGGTAATTAAGTAACATCTGTTCGCAACGATAAAGCAAACCACTTTTTAATTTTCAAAATTTTTTTCTCACAATATAGCTATATGATGACTTATGTATAATAAATAGGCCTACGGCATTGCGGAGATTTTTTAAACGAGAAAAGATATTTATTTTTTGTTGGATAGTATTTACTCAGCAGTAACCTTAGCGCGCGAACGGGTAAAGCAGTTTGGATGCGCTTTTTCTTCAGAATTGACAAAAATCAATGTTTAAGATTAGCTGAGAGGTGAAGCCGAATGCTAGATAGCATATTATACTCTTTCTCGTGAATCTGTCTATCATATACAAAAAAAATAATTTATCAAATCAAATTGGTCTTTTCAGAGATTAGAGTTTTTAATCAAACAAAGAAACCTCTTCCGCTTTATTATATTAGTATAGGTTCTGTCTCATTCTCTCCTATAGATATATATTTATCTCCTTTTAGTGTCACGTTTTCTTTTCATTGCGTTTAAAATCACAACGATGTTATGAAATTTTTCACTTCCAAAAAAAAGCAACAATAAACATTAAGCACAAAATAAATCCATCCGATAAGCCGGATGGCTTTATTTTGATAATTAATATTAAAGTCACTGCTATCCTTATTTATTAATAAATTTATAATTATAAAACTGCTTGGTAAAGTTATTGAAGATGTCTATGCTGTGGTTTTCTTATGTAGTTTTATTATTTTAGTGACAATTATATTAAGTACTGAGTTTTTATGTAAGTAAGTGGAGTGGCAGTTCCATTTAAATAATTTATTTCGCCTAATAATCCTACACACAATAGCAATACCTATTTGTTCAAGTTTTTCAGGAACTATTAGATTATCACTAAGACTTTTGTGTAGTGACATTAAAAACCTTAAATTATATTGTATCATCGTTGTAGCATCACTCATCAGACTCATCACTCAGATCGTTTTAGATACACTTAAACACATCGAACTAACCGAAAAACACGGTCTTGAGTCACCTACATTCAGTGGATTCTTGCTTTTATAACGGGGCATCACTTAACTTTTTGGATTCACGTAGATAAGATCTTACTATGTTGTTTCTATATAGCAGTTAACGGAATGAGGGTATCCCTCGAATGTGTTATATATTAATATAAATAGCTTTTTATTTTCTAGATTACATAATGTCTTTGGAGAGGACGACAGGGACGTCACTAAACAAGATTTATGTCGCTTAGTATATTTAGAAGCTGTTTTGAAGGAATCCATGCGCTTATATTCAATAGTTCCAGTGACAGCGAGAAGACTTGATAAAAATGTGAAGCTGAGTAAGATAAAATCTTTTGTAATCTAAATATGATCTTGATATATTTCATAAAATTAATGCATGGTTTATTAACATGGTTAATTTAACGGCTAGACAGTAAGATCAATATTTACAACAGTGGTAGAGCCACGTGGCAGCTTTTGCTGTCGCACGGATGAGCTGGCTCAAACCGGGGTGGTACCACGACCTCACAGAATACCAGCGTGAAGTAGAGGTTTTCCTCTGTGTTACGCTTGGTGTGTGCAGGTAGCCGGAGGAATTCCCCCCGTCCCCCCCCCCCCCATCAACATGGTAGCGGAATAAAACATAAGACTACCCCAGGAGGGTACCAGCACCCCTGGAGAATCCCTCGGTGAACATCCACGACCAAACTACTCCACTCCTGAGCGTGTGTGCTCAGGCTACCCAGCGTATTCTGGGGAGCGGGGAGATGGGGGGGGGGGCAAAATTGGCGACTAATACTGCTTGGCGCAAGCGGAGCAATAAGACCAAGGCGACCCCTTTCACACTATCCGTGAATATTTGCAACATCAGGGGACTTCATTCCAACCTCAACACTGTCCATTACCATCAAGAGACGGCAAAGCCGGCCTTGCTCTTTTTAACCGAGACTCATGTGTCCTCTCCAGCTTATACTTCATATCTCTCCTACCCGGGATACAAATTTTAACACTCCTTTGTGCCCCGGGCTGGAGTTTGCGTATACGTCAGAGAGGACATCTGTTTTCGACGCCTCGGCAGTCTTGCAGGTATGGACCTGTCCATCTTACGGCTGCGCGTAGACAGTGATAAACATCCCCGCGTCTACGTGTGCCTTTATGTGTCCCATAGCGGTAATGCCGACATCGACCACGTCCAAATGGCTGCAGACTCCGTGCTACAACAGGTCCCATCCGCAGAGATTGTGATACTCGGTGATTTTAACGCCCACCACGCTGAATGGCTTGGTTCCCGTTTAACGGATCATGCGGGTAGATCTGTATATGATTTTGCCTTGGCATATGGTCTAAAACAACAAACAAACAGATGTGGAGAATCATGTACCTTCCCTGTTGGAACTTCTGCTGACCTCTCATCTGGACGGATACCAGGTCTCCGTTGATGCCCCTCTGGGCTTTTCCGACCATAGTCTGATCCGGAGTACGGTGCCACTCACGCTCCCATCGCAGTTGCGATGTGTAGCTTGCCGCCGAGTTTGGCACTTATAGGTCGGCCGATTGGGATGGGATGCGGTCTTTTTTTGCATCCTACCCTTGGGGGGGGCTTTGCTTCTCGCCAAAAGATCTTAGCATTATTGCCGATTCAATTGCTGATGTGGAACTTAAGGGTATGGAACTTTTTATTCCATCCTCTATGGTGCCCATCGAAGGCAGATCCCAGCCATGGTTTGGTCGCTCCTGTAAAATAGCATCACGATATAAGCAGGAGTGCTACCAAGCATGGGCTGACGCATTCCGAGATGTTAACACCAGCGCTCTTAAAAAGGGGTATAATTCCGTCTCCACATCCTTCAAAAGAGTCATTTCCAAGGCAAAGTCAGAGCACATCGGCAGAATTGGCGAGAAACTAGTTCGCCTCCCTTCGGGAACACTTGCAATCTGGTCTCTCGCCAAGGCTGTCCAAGGGAACTTCTGTCAGGCATCTCTGCCATCTCTGCACAGGGTGGACGAATCACTGGCCCATGACGCAAAGGAAAAAGCCGATCTGCTAGGCTCTCTTTTTGATTCCAACTCGACTCTAGATGACGGGGGGAACACACCGCCGACTATCCCGCGGTGTGAGTGCTCCATGCGAGAAGTGCTTTTTACACAGCACTTGGTGCGAAAAGCACTCCTCTCCCTGGACGTCAACAAGTCGAGTGGGCCTGATGGAGTCCCACCTATTGTGCTGAAGACGTATGCTCCGGAGTTGGCACCGGTTTTAAGGCGTTGTTTTTGGTACTCCTACTCCCTAGGCGTAGTCCTGAACTTATGAAAGACAGATTTGGTGCACCCGATCCCTAAAAAAGGCGACTGCTCAGATCCCTGATCAGCTGATTAGTGACCGCCAATACGGTTTTAGTCGTCGGGTTAGATCAGCTGGTGATCTTCTGGTCTACCTGACCCATAGATGGGCGAAGGCAGTAGAGTCTAAGGGGGAGGCGTTGGCCGTTAGTTTGGACATAGCGACGGCTTTCGATCGGGTTTGGCACAAAGCGCTTCTTTCGAAGCTGCCTTCCTATGGAATTCCCGAGAAATTGTGCAAATGGATCCCCAGTTTTCTTGCAGATCGTAGCATCAAGGTCGTAGTAGACGGTGCATGTTTCGATTACAAGCCCATTAACGCTGGTGTTCCACAAGACTGCGTGCTATCAACAACGCTGTTTCTTATGCATATAAGTGATATGTTGCAAACCAGTAACATTCATTTCTATGCAGATGACAGCACTGGTGATGCTTTATACACCGGCCGTGCCAATATTTCTCCGGAAAACGTCGCCGAGTACCGCGACTAAATCTAGTCCAGTTCAATCCCCAGAAGACACAAGTTTTCGCGTTTACCGCTAAAAAGAATCCCTTTGTCGTTTCTTCTCAGTTTCATGGCACTCCCCTTGTTGCCTCAGCCAGTGTCGGAATCCTCGGTGTGAACATATCAAGTGACATGTAGTTTCGTAGTCACTTGGAAGGGGAGGCCAAATTGGCCTCTAAAAAGCTTGGCGTGCTCAGCAGTGCGGGACAGTATTTCATGCCAGCACGCCGATTGCAACTTTACAAGGCGCAGGTTCGGCCTCACATGGAATTCTGTTCCCAGTTCTGGGCAGGGGCTCCCCAGTGCCAGCCCCTTCCACTTGACCGCATCCAGCACAGAGCGGTTCGAATCGTCGACGACCCATGTTCTTTCCGATCGGCTTGACTCACTGGCACTGCGTAGAGATGTTGCATTTCTTTGCGTATTTTATCGCATCTATCACGTGGAGTGTTTTGAGGAATTGTTCGGTCTAATTTCAGCCGCTCAATTTCACCATCGCACATCGCGACTAAACTCGCGATACCATCCATATCATCTGGATGATTGGCGGTCCACCACTGTGCGATTTAGAAGAAGTTTTATCCCTCGCACATCTTCCTTGTGGAATCGATTACCAACAGCGATTTTCCGGACTGATACAACTTAGGGACCTTCAAGAAAAGAGCCTACTCCTTTTTAAAAGGCCAGCAACGCATCTGCAATTCCCCTGGTGTTGCAGTTGTTCATGGGCGGCGGTAGTCACTTACCATCAGGTGAGCTGCATGCTCGTTTGCTCCCTCTCCTATAAAAAAATTAACTTAGTAGCAATTGTTTTAGTAGAATTACAATTTTACATTTAACGTTTCGTTTAACGTTAACGTTTAACGTTAGGTTTTACGTTAGGTTTTTAACGTATATGTTTTGGCTAACTGAAAGGATCTTATAACGTAAATTGAGTGCTATTATCTGCTCCTACTATAGCGATGATAGTCACTTTACAAAATCGCGTTAATAGCTGATTTAATTTTTTAACGGTTATTTAAAAAAAAAATTACAACAAAAGCATGTTTTTAACTATAAAACCCAAAAACCAAATGCTCACTTTATCACCTAAATTTGTATTTTTTTATAACTTGCAAAAATTATTACATCATATTATTTCCAATGTATAAAATACGTAAAATATTCTATGTTATTTTTCAGAGAATTATACACTTACAGCTGGGCGGACATGTTTTTTCTTAATTTATGGTATCCATCGTCATCCAATGTGGGGAGATGACGCTGTAGAATTCAAACCAGAACGATGGCTAGATACTGCGACTTTACCTTCTTGCCCCACTGCTTTTGCTGCTTTTAGCATGGGAAAGAGAGTTTGTATCGGTATGTGAAAAATATTGCAAATTCCTCCTTGTGAATAGTGAAAATAAGTTTAAGAAAAACTTTACTTCTACTTCAAAAGGGAAACTATAAACTTCCATACTAGTCCAGCATAATAACAATGTCATCCCGACCGAATTTCGGTTATGTTGGTCACTCTCAATGGATACAAGCCATCTGAGCAGGATATTATTTAATGCACGAGTGTGTGTGCAAGGACAGAGTGATCTTATTTCCTTCTTAATCATAGCTTTATGAGAGAGTCTACGCACGGCGAACGCCTTTACGTGCTTCCCGAGGCACGGTGGTGAAACAATAATAACTTCCTAACTGCGGTCACTACTGAAACTTTCTTGAGCCGCGATTGACATTTCATTGTCAACATACTTGCTAACGACCACTAAATAAACAAAAAAGTGTAGTAAGCTAATGTATACCCAGAATAAATAAATGTAAAGTGAACTTACTTACCATTAGCGATTCACAATTTTTATTATTTTCTCGATTTGGGAAATGTATATAATTATCTCTTTAAAGTTTCTGGCTTATGAATTTTTGTATGCTATTTTGGGAATACTTCATCCAATCGATCCATTTATAACATGGTGATAGTAGGCTTGTTATTGTGAACACAGTAATAAGAAATTGGTAGGTATTTACTGTAACTTTATGTATAAAACCTATAACAGCCTCTAGGCTAACAGTACAAAAGTTCCCAAAAAACGAGTTGATTGAGTAATTATTTACACACCATAGACACCTATATACATTTTGATTGGTTAAGAATTATTCTAAAATGCACGTACGTTGTCAACTCTGAGGAATAAGATGGCAGGTCTCGTTAGCAGTAAAAATAATTGTCGTCACTCACCATACGAAACATGGCAGCACTATTTTGTTTTGTCTTTTATCACAATTATTCTCTGAGAGCCTGGCATTTCCCCTGACGAGTCGATAGAATCGTAATACAGACATCATATAGCTGCAAGAAGCATTACCTCATAATAACTATAACAAAAGAAAATTAAGCGATTGAAAAATTTCTTTGTGACCCCACAGGAAAACAATTCGCTTTAATGTCGATGAAGACTACACTATCTCACGTACTACGGCATTATCGCGTGAAAGGAGATCATACCAAGATGAAGTTGAAGCTTGATGTTGTGCTGAAATCAGTATGTGGTCACAACATTTCTATAGAGAGGAGAAAATAATGAGAAAAAAATTCAAAGAAACTTTTTGTTTAAGGCTAAAAAACACTTAAAAAAATTGACATGGAATAAAGTTTTTTAAAAATACAATAAAAGCTTGTACATTTTATCATGACCTTAATTATTTTTTATCCTTCAGCAAAATAAGTTACATGTGGTAGCCGCGCAAAAATTTACATCACCCTATTTCACCTCGTGGGTGTATTAAGAGATGACTATAGGAAGTGAGAAAGATCTTATATGCTGACTCTTATTATCCAGCTTAAGGATATATATCCCTTATTATTCATGCCGAATAAATACCAGAGCCGGATGGATCCATTATCCATCCATTTCAGCCTATAAAATTTTCTGTTTAACATAGGCCTCTCCCATAGATTGTCTACTAGGGGGGAGATGTTCCCAGTCGCCACGTCGTAATATTTCCCTATTTGTCCCTCATGAGCATTGCAATGCATGTCGGGCACAGTCAGTTTTTACTACAAAAAATACAGAAAGCGGAATTGGTGAAATATAAATTTGTCATGTTACCGAATTATAAGACATTTCGGATTTTGAATTTTCCAAAAGATTAATTATGCTTTACTATTCTATCTCTTAATGAGAGCTTGGTTCCTTTTGTATATAAAACAATATTTATTACACCAATCCACAAAAAGACCAAAAGGTATGATCGCATATTTAATAATAATAATAAGAAATCAACCGTTGTATCTATCTCTACGTTGGTACGACATGGTGGGGCTTGCGTGCTCTAATGAACTCTAGGTTTATGCCGGTAGATATTTAAAATTATAATTATAATAATTAATTATAATAATAAATATAATTATAATTTTTAATCTGGAGGTAGCCGTGATTAACTATGACATTGGTACGTCAAACACCCCAGTACCCCCCGTGACCATGGGTGCTGTAAAGTACTCGAAACGTCGGAAATAATAATTAGTTATTATACGCGATAGAATCCGTAAATCTAATTTTATTTAAATATCTAGTGTTCGCGTAATTACAAGAAACCATTACAGACTGACACACTTCATTAACGGTAGCAGAAGTAAAAAAGTATTAGCTGCAGTAGAAGAAAAAAAGAGAAAATAACAAACGGCGCTGTTAAAAGCAAGAAAGATATTCACATAATGTTTATCGATTACCAAAAGGCTTTCGATTCAGTACCGTATAGCTACATGTCTTAAATCTGTTTAAAATTCACCCAACACTGAAACTATTCTTAGAAACTTCTATGCAAATTTGATAAACTGTGCTTAAAATTAATCAATCCTCTTTGAGTGTAACTAATGAACCGATCTGTATAAAACGTGGTATATTTCAAGGAGGAGCTCTCTGTGGTTTTTCTTGGCCCTCAATCCACTTTCACACTTACTAAATAATACTGACATGGGATTTACATTGAAAAACAATAACACGCAATATAACCTGACGCACATTATGTACATGGGTGACATAAAGTTCTATGCATCAGACAAAAATACACTATTCCAACTAGCAGACAAAATATAAGAATTATCTCAAAATATTTGTATGTCATTCAGAGTAGGTAAATGCAAAATATTGTCTATTTTAAAAGGCAAATTCAAAGTAATAGTTATACACTATATTCAGGTGAATCAATTAAACCAATGGATGAACACAGTATATACAAATACTTAGGTATTAAACAGTCCAAACGAATTCAGCAAGATATCACAAAACAAGTAATGCTGAAAAAAATTTCGCATCGGCTCAACCTTATCTTAAAAACAAACCTCAAATTTACAAACACTATTAAAGCCATCATCTCATTTGCAATAGCTATTCTCACATACTCTTTCGGGAATATACGATGGTTAAAACCTGACATCAAAAACTACAACGCACACTCAATGAACTTCAAAGTAAACACAGAAAACATCATCCAAAATCATGTATACAGAGACTTGCACCACCACGCCAAGAAGGGGGAAGAGGACTGATAGATATACACAATTTACACAACAAACAAATACTGTCGCTCAGAGCGTACTTCCATATCAAAACAGGACACTCATCTTTACACAAACACATTACGGAAAAATACAAAAAACTTACACCACTTAACTTACAGAACAGAAGCACGCAATTTAATGAACACATTATGGAAACACAACAAAAAATTGCAGCATAGTCTGAAAAAGCCCTACATGGAAGACATAGAGCCTATCTAAGCTAGCCACACATCGATAAATTTAAGTCAAACGAATAGCTCAATCGCGGTGAACGGTTTCCCGAGACCAAGGGTTTTATGCTTGCCATACAGAATCAAATTGTATAAACTTGTAATTACCTAAAATTCATCATAAAATACTCCTATCATAATACTGACCTGTACAGACATTGCAACAATACCTCTGAAATCATACAACATATTACAGGAGCATGTAAATTACTTATACAAACAGACTAATAACATCGTCATGACCAAGTCGCTGCTATCATACACCAACGTTTAGCATACAAATATAAATTCGTAGATAAGATGCAGCCAATTTATTATTATAAACCTGAAACAATATAAGAAACTAAGTATCAGAAAACTGGAACCGAGCAGTAATAACAGATAAATCTATTCATTACAATAGACCTGATATTACCGTTCACGATAAAACCAACAAGCCAGTTTACCTGATAGATACAGCAATACCAAACTCACATAACATTCAAACTACAATATCCGAAAAACTAAGTAAATATCTAGAACTTGCAATAGAAATTAAAACTCAACGAAAAGCACAAAATGTTCACATCATCCCGATAGTTCTCTCATCCACTGGTATTATACCAAAATCACTCACACAAAGGCTTCACATACTACACATGCCTACTCATACTCTTCACATGCTCCAAAAAGCTACCATACTCAACACCTGGCGCATCACCCTTTCTGACTTCTTTTACTTTATCATCCACTTTTAAAATTTCAATTTCCCCTCACACAATTGCTTCCGACCCGTGTGTGCGATGTTTTGAATTCTCAAAGAAGAGAAATATAAAGAATTGGCATAATAATAATAATAATAATCCTTATTTGCATAAAACATGGTAAATATATAGATGTTTCAGTTGTATTATGCACTCATGTCTTGCTATTTAAATGTAACATAGCATGCAAATTGTATTAAAATAATGATTACCTACATTAATCAACAATAAAACACTTTAAACAATAAAATGACCCATATGATATTAAAAATTAACAAATGTCAGAATCTTAGCACTCTAATGGTTAGAATACAATATAAGAACGTAGCTTACAATCTCAGAAATTCATTAATGTCATAAATATATATATATACACTCACGCCTGTCGCCCAGAGGGGTAGGCATAGACTATGGACTTCCATTCAGCACGATCCTGACACAACTCTCACGCATACACGCTCGTCGGTTAAAGGTACTCTTGACCTTGACTTGGCCCATTTTTAATATATCGCCAATTTGGTCGATAAACTTTCGCCTAGAGCAACCCTTCTCGACCCTGCCGTTCACCTCTGCAATATAAATTTGCTTTGTCACTCTTTCCTCATTCATTCTTTCTACATGACTAAACCACCGAAGCATTCCTTTCTTAATCCTGGTCACAACTTCATCTTGCAAACCACACTCTTCTCTTATCTCTCTCTAACATACTCCTTAATGACCGCATTTCTACAGCATTTATTCTACTCACGTGCTTCTTCTGCCACACTCAACGTTCACCACCATAAATTAAAGTAGGTACAAACACAGCATTGTGAATTGCCATACGTGCCTTTTTGGATACATTCTGACTTTTCACAATAGGGTGTAGAGCCCCATTCACAATGCTGCATTATTTCCTGCATTCACTCGTCGTTTTATATCCTTATCATATCTACCATCCCTGCTAAACACACATCCCAAATACACAAACTCTTATACTTGCTCGACCAACTCCCCTTCTATTCTTATTTCACATATCGTTTTACTTTCTTCTCTTTCAAAAACCATAACTTTCGTCTTACTTGCGTTCCTTTTCTTTTAATGTCCTCTTCATTAATGTAGCCATCATTTGCAACTCGGCCGCCGACGACGCAAGTATGACTTGATCATCAGCATACAAAAGGCATTTGACAGTTAACTCACCCATTCTTAACCCGCATTCTTCTACTTTCAAATGTTCCAAACAACTGTTGAACAGCCACGGGAAAGCCAAACAGCTCTGTCTGACACCTTTACGGATGCCAAACCAGTCCGAGTAGGCCCTGTTGATCCTGACACAATCACTAGAGTCTCCATACAGAGAATTCAATGCCTGTATCAACCCAGCGCTCAACTCAAATGAGTTCAGTGTTTGCCATGACATATAGGGATATGTCATAAGCCACTCTGTCATAAGCCTTCTCCAAGTCCATGAACGAACAAGTCCATGTCATAAAAATGTTGTCAATTAACAAATGGTGTCTATCTACACTATACTATATTACTATTATACTATTATAAAGAGGAAAGATTTGTTTGTTTGTTTGTTTGTTTGAATTGAATAGGTTCCGAAACTACTGGACCGATTTGAGAAATTCTTTCACCATTAGAATCTTACATTATCCCTGATGAACATGGGCTACGTAATATTTTCAAAAAAGTTAGGAATCCGTATGAAAACTTCGTTAATGTAACCCAATGTGTGAAAAAAATACCAAAAAGAATCCTTATATCGCGTACGCTTCGGAAACTATTGATGATAGAGTAAAGTAATGTACTTCACTTTTATAGAGGATATTAATCTCTACGAAAAAGTCTGCGATACCATATGTTTAACTATTATAGTTATGTCACAATAACTACTTTTTCATGTTAAAATGTGAAATAGTAACGCCGGTACAAATACTGCTAATACGAGTACGTACTGATACGAATAATGTGGCCTAGACATTATTCGTATCAGTACCTGTATCATGCATAACCACCAATTACGTAAACCATGTAATTGTAGTAACTTATTTCACTTTTTAAATCTTTGTTAATTCAGCAACCGTCCGTCGTGATGTCTCTCTCGCAGTTCGCATGTCTCAAGGCGCAGATGCGTGATATACGCGGGTGAAACCGCGGGGCACAGCTAGTTTTTAAATAAATTCATGTTAAGCAGTGTTTTAATTTCGTCGGGTATTTTTTTGTATATACGTAGACACATTGATAAACAGCATTACAGCTTTTTAGCTTAGGATTAAATCAAATTAAAAAAAAAAAAACCTCTCTGCAATTGGATAGGTTTCGTACTCTGGTTCTGTACTCGGATAGCCATCGTAGTTCTACTGTACAAGCACTTCAACACTTCGATATACCGACATTCAACTTGGCATCGCTTTATTACTATAAAACACTCTAAACAAGAAAATAAATAATAATTAAAGCCTAAATCATTTACTTGGTGTAGGTAATAATAATTAATGCCACTATACGATTTCTACTGCACAACTATATTAAATAATGTAAATAAGTAAAAAATAATGTAGATTAATTTCTAACAATATCCTTACAATACAATTTCTTACTTAATTACTGCAAATTATCAAAAAATTTGCGAATGTTAACACAACGCAGTAGGTAATTTATAATCGATTGGAACAATAAATTCACTAACCTTGTAACTCCGGTGATTTACACCAAATACTATAAGATTACCTTAATAGAGTGTTGGGTGATGATAAATCTTAAATTGTATCTTTAACACCACGTAATTACTGCAAATTAACCCACATTCTTGATGGCGGCGACGTAACTCCAAATTTGATTCCAACGTAAACTCCACCAAATTAACCATATACGAGGCGACGATCCAGGACCATGTTCGGGAGTTTTCGGGAATTTAAAAATAATGCAACTTGAATGTGGTCTTGGACGATTGTATTGATCTTACAACAGCTGAGAGGGTAATAAAATATTGCAAAAACAAAAACCTGTTTAAAATTAACGTTAAGTATGGACGTAATTACTTCAAGTACGTTGTTTAACTCTTTGCTCAGAAAGAAGGCGCAGGCGCTTCAACAACATCTAATAGCAGAAATAAACACATTATTTATTTAATTGTCAATATTTTTTTACGTGGTAGAGCCATGCTGTACTCAAATATTATGGGTGTAGCACGAATGGGTCAACTCGACCGGGGTAGGACCACGTGCTTATATAATACCAACTTTATGCTGCAGTGTTTCGTATGAGAACCCAAGACCCATTTTACTGGATACGAAAAAATCTATAGAATCTTCCCAGATTTTATTGTTATAAGTCCCAAGCATTTTACCAGAAGTTTTGTACAGGATATGTAAAACATTTTAATTGATTTTTTTCCAAAACTGACAAAGCGTTATTGTGAAAAATAACTTGGGCTATAAAAACGGTGTTGATATTGAACTTTAGATAAAATATTGATCAAGGTTAATGTTTTTGACAATTATCAATTATTAACTTAATTTTATTTCGGCGTGTAATTATTATATATTAAATGCAAAAATACAATAATTGACCAATATTTCAGGTGATTTTGCAAAATATTTTATTTATTTATATACAGTTAAGACTGGCCGTCCCTTTGTCGCCGTGTAGTGGTGGTTAAGAATATCCACTACCACATATCTTCCCGTGGGTGTCGTAAAAGACGACAAAGGGAAACAGGCAGGAAATGGGCAGCAGCATCTTCCTGATAACAACCAAATTACAATAAAAATACTGCGGTTGCCAATCCGCTTGCCAAGCGTGGCAACTATGGCAAAACCCCCCAAATGATGAGCGTAACAAAGAGACGGGCCCCAGTCCCCGGCGGCCCCGCTATTCCTGGCTACGGTGGCGACCATGGTAACGGCGGGGAAGGGGGTGCTAAGAATCTCCGGTGGAGGTTCGCTTGCCACCTACGACGACTCGACCTGGCAACATACAACGCACGCACCCTGAGTAATGACGAGAAGATCCTGGAGTTGGAAGAAGAGATAGGCATGTTGCACTGGAATATCATAGGATTATCCGAGGTCCGAAGAGAGAGGGAGGAGACGGTAATCCTCGAACCCGGCAGCTTGTTCTATCACCGGGAGGGCGAGCATCTGTCCCAAGGAGGTGTCGGATTTATCATCCACATGTCTCTCGTTAACAACGTTGTAAAGATAGAGAGTGTCTCGACGAGGGTTGCGTACATTATACTACGAATCACCAAACGGTATTCGCTGAAGGTAATACAGGTTTACGCACCAACCTCGGCACACCCCAATGAAGAGGTGGAGGAAATGTATGAGGATATCCCTAGAGCCATGCATTCCTCCAAAACCCACTATACGGTGTTAATGGGAGACTTCAACGCAAAACTAGGCACAAGAGAGAACGGTGAGCTGAAAGTAGGGAAATTCGGAATAGGGCAACGGAAACCAAGGGGCCAGCAGCTGGCCGACTTCATGGAGAAAGAGAGACCCTTTATGATGAACTCTTTCTTCCAGAAGCGGCCCCACAGGAAGTGGACCTGGTCGAGCCACGACGGATCGACAAAAATGAGATTGACTTCATTATGACGACCAGACGACAACTGTTCAGTGATTGCGAGGGTGAAAACCGGCAGTTGGAGAGGTCACGTCTAATGAAGTAAACGCTCCGTCCCCCTCGTGCTCTAACCCAAAGTCCCGAAAACTTTCAGCTCGAGCTACGAAACCGCTTTCAGTGCCTAGAAGATTGCAATGCAGTGGACGATATGAATGACAAGCTCGTGGAAACTGTTCATGCGGTCGCAGCTAAGTTTTGCAAGACCCGCCGCAGAAACGTTCCGATCACACTCTTAATCTCATGGCTGTTAGAAGGGATACGAAACTGCAGTCTTCAGTAGATTTGACAACATACAGGCAACTGAACAGACAGATCTCCAAATGCCTGCAGCAGGACTTACGCAACTTTAATACTGCTCGTAGCTCGAAGCTCTTTAATTCCGTCCTTCATGGTGGCATTACACCGGACGCGTGGAGCAGAAGTGCGGTGGTCTTGTTCTATAAGAAAGGTGCCAACGCTCTCTTGAAGAACTGCAGACCGATTTCCCTTCTATGCCGCGTCTACGTGCTGTTTTCGAGAGTCATTACGAATCATCTCGCGCGTAGACTTGACGACTTCCAGCCTCCCGAACAAGCCGGTTTTTGAAAAGATTTTAGCACCATAGACCACGTACATACCCTTCGGCAAATTGTACAGAAGTCCGAGGAGCACAATTTGCCGCTATTTCTGGCGTATGTGGACTATGAGAAAGCCTTTGATTCCGTAGAAATTTGGGCGGTGCTGCAGTCTTTTCAGCGGTGCCAAGTTGACAGTCGGTATATCGAAGTGTTGAAGTGCTTGTACAGTAGGGCTACGATGGCTATCCGAGTACAGAACCAGAGTACGAAACCAATTCAATTGCAGAGATGTGTAAGACAGGGTGACGTCATATCCCCGAAACTCTTCACCGCTGCATTGGAAGACGTTTTCAAGCTTCTGGACTGGAAAGGATACGGTATCAACATCAATGGCGAGTACATCACTCACCTTCGATTTTCCGACGATATAGTCCTTATGGCAGAATTGCTGGAGGACCTAAACACTATGTTCATTGACCTCAATAGTGTTTCCCAAAAGATAGGTCTTAAGATCAACATGGATAAAACAAAGATCATGTTTAATGTCCATGTCACACCTATGCCGGTAGGTGTTGGGAGCACTAAGCTCGAAGTTGTTGACGAGTATGTTTACCTGGGACAAATAGTCCGACTAAGTAATTCCGACTTGGACTGAGAGGTCAATCGACGGATTTAACTCGG
Organism: Parnassius mnemosyne; assembly: GCA_963668995.1. Lineage (NCBI taxonomy): Eukaryota > Metazoa > Arthropoda > Insecta > Lepidoptera > Papilionidae > Parnassius > Parnassius mnemosyne. The sequence goes on along the minus strand of CAVLGL010000001.1, from coordinate 2,939,331 downwards.
TTGGGCAGCGTTCGGGAAATTACGGCACATATTCTCGTCAGGTATACCTCAAAACTTGAAAACGAGACTGTACAACCAGTGCGTGCTGTCAGTGATGACATATGGAACTGAGACGTGGTCCTTCACTGCTGGCCGGATTAGGAAGCTCAAGGTCGCTCAGCTAGCTATGGAGAGGGCTATGCTCGGAGTTTCTCTGCGTGATAAACTTAGAAATGAGGATATCCGCAGTAGAACCAGAGTGACCGACATAGCCCAACGGATTAGTAAGCTGAAGTGGCCATTGCCATATAGCTCGAAGAACCGACAACCGATGAGGACAAATGTTTCTCGAGTGGCAGTTTCGTACCGGCAGGCGAAGTGTAGGGTGTCCCCCCACTAGATGGAGTGTTTAGTTAGTTTAGTTTAGTTTACGACGGGCTGTTTTCCGCAACTCCACGTCTATGCGCGTATTTTGCGTGTGGGCAGGAATAATGTGATTATTCGAGCCATGAGATCTCTCCGAAGAAGCTCAACAGGCCCTTGATGTTGCATGCAACTTCGGGGAGTGATCCCGGCGTGCCGAGATGTTTAGCCCTGTATGTAGCGACCTCCGGACATTTCAGTAGCACGTGGGCCGCCGTTTCTTCCTCCCCCATACATGCTCTGCACAGGGGACTATCTGTAACACCTATAGTAAATAAATGTTTGTTAAAGGTGCCGTGTCCTGTGATAGCACTTGTTACTATCCTAATCTGCGGCTTGTTCAGTCTCATTAAAACTTTTGTTAAGCGACTGTTAATTTCAGGCAGGGCATCCCTAGCTTGTCTACAGTCTACTAGATTTTTCCAAAGCTGAGCGTGTTGATTAGTGAAGTGTCTACGTACCAGTGAACAAACGTTACCAAAGGGGATTGGTATGATTGGTTCCGGCCCTATAGTGGCCAAAGCCGATCCTCTTCTAGCCAGTTCGTCTGCTGCATCGTTGCCTCTGGATCCACTGTGTCCCTTTATCCATTGCAGGGTCACATTGTTGTTTTTACATACCTCATTTAATCGTTGATGGCATTCATATATTAGTCCCGAGTTCACCACATTGCATCTCAGGGCTTGGAGTACCGCCCTACTGTCGGTCAGTATTCTGATGGGGAAGTCATTAACCTTCCTAGCATCTATTGCTATGGCCGCTTGAATGATACCCATACATTCCGCCTGAAAGACCGTGTTATAGGTACCCAGCGGTGTGCATATGTGAATATTGAGGTCTTCAGAGAAAGCTCCAGAACCTACACCTTCATTTGTTTTAGAACCATCGGTGAAAATTCTAAGCTCTTTTGGGCTTAATCCTTCCGGCTGGCTGTTTTCATTTAACTGTATCTTGTGTTTCTTATCGAAAACAAATTGTTTAGGAATCCTATCGTATTTGGCTTGTAGGATAGGAATTTTTGAGTGAATTCTATCAATTATGCCTGTATGAGGGACACTATTCTTACTCCAAAGATTTAGGGTCTTGAGTCTGATGGCAGCTAAAGTCGCTTCTTGTTGTATATGTAGATGAAGCGGAGTTAGCTCCAGCATCGCTTCTAAGGCTGCTGTTGGCGTAGTTCTCATGCAGCCTGTGGCAGCCATACATGCCAGTCTCTGGTAGCGCTGAAGCTTTTTAATTATGGTGGCTTCATTTGTCTTGGTCCACCATACCAGAGCGCCGTATGTGATCATGGGCCGAATTACAGTTTTGTAAAGCCACAGTATGATTTTTGGCGTCAATCCCCATCTTTTGCCAATCATGTTTCTGCATTGCCAGAAAGTTATACTAGCTTTGTTGATTTTGTTTTCTATGTGTTTATTCCAGTTAAGTTTGCTGTCCAAGGTAAGACCTAAATATTTTACCTCAGAGGATAGCTGGAGTTTTGTGCTAAAAAGACTTGGAGGATGATAGTTATTCAGCTTTCGTTTTTGTGTGAACATAACTAAAACCGTTTTATTTGGATTGACGGTTAAGTCGTGTTCCCTGCACCATCTCTCCAGAGACCAGTATTGTCAGGTCATCAGCATAACCTACTGTATAGAAGTGATTGTCATTTAATTTGCTGATGAGTTCATTAATGACCATATTCCACAGGAGAGGTGAGAGAACCCCACCCTGCGGGCAGCCTTTCTTAATTTGGATTGGTTGAGATTCACCAGCAATATTTATTATTCGTGTACTGAGCATGTAAACTATCCAGTCGATCAGTGCCGGTTCAACTTTGTGTCTACCGAGTGCACCTTTTATGCTGGAGAAGTTCGTTCGGTCAAAAGCACCTTCTATATCTATGAAGGAACCTAGACATATTTCTTTGTTTTGGATGGCCTCTTCAATCTTTGTAATTACCTTATGAAGGGCCGATTCTGTTGATTTGCCTAGACTGTAGGCATGTTGCTTGTCGTGTAGTGGTAAGTTCATTAGCGCCGACCCCCTTAATTCCCTTTCACACATCCTCTCCATCATCTTTAGGAGAAAGGATGTGAGGCTAATGGGCCTGTAGGATTTAGGGTCAGTGTAGTCGCTCTTACCTGGTTTGGGTATGAATGTAACTTTGACTTCCCTCCATCCCCTAGGAACATATTTAAGAGCAAGACAGGCTCGCATTATGGCAGCAAGTCTGACTATTAGGGCTTTACCCCCCCACTGTAGGAGTGCCGGGAATATGCCGTCGGGTCCTGCCGCCTTATAGGGGAGGAAACTGTGAATGGCCCAATGGATTTTGTCCATCGTTACCACTCTCTGTGCTAAATTCCAGTCTTCTGCTGTTGATGTCAGTATGTCGTCATGCCGGTTTGCCTCCTGGGTTACGCAGCAACCTGGGAAGTGCGTTTCAATTAGGATGCGTTGGGCTTCATCCGGCGATGTTGAGTAGCTACCGTCGGGTTTCTTTAGAGACATGGATCCCGACGTGTTCTGTTTAGCTAGAATATTCCTAATCCTATTTTCTTGTTTGCAGGTTTCTATGTTGCCACAGAATTTACGCCACCCAATCGAGCGTCGATACCTGATACATTTTTTGTATTCAGACTTAGCTTTCTTATATAATAGCCAGTCTTCATCCATTGAGGTATTCATGGCCCTATTTAGAGCTTTTCTTACCTTCTTACGTTTTCTATCGAGTTCTTTACCCCACCACGGTTGTTTTACCTCGGCATGTCTTGGTGGAGTGATTTCTGGACATGATTCATGGTAGCTGTCTATCATGGCCTTAGTAACAGCTGCTACCTGTTCTTCTAGGAGCGACTGATCTGCTATAGTATTTATGCCCTCAAAATCCGCTAGCAAAGACGTCAGCCTATTTAGGTATTTTGTTTTATCTTTCTTGCGGGGATTTCTCCATGGTGGTGTAGAGGGGATATCGACCTGTAGTGCGAAGCAGATCCATCTATGGTCTGAGCATAAGGCCTCTCTCGACACATGCCATCCCGTAATTAGTTTGGCTGCTCCTTCTGTTGCAAGTGTGAGGTCGATTATAGTGCGACAGCGTTTGTTTATGAAAGTAGGTTCAGAACCTATGTTTAAAATGGTTAGGTTAGTACTAAATAAATATTCAACTAAAACTTTACCTCGTTCATTTGGTTTTTTCATTCCCCAAAGGGGATGATGTGCGTTGGAGTCCGTCCCGATCACAACCTCTAGTCCGGTCCTCTCGCAGAAGTTCACCAGCCTGCTGAGGTCATGAGGGGGAGGAGTGTCTTCCTCCGGCATGTAGATCGAGGCGACGACTAATCTACTCTCCTGTGTGTACTGTATTGCTACGGCATACATGTCTCTAGAACAGAAATCTGTTAAAGGTTGTGCACAGATATCTTTAGTAGTGTAAATACACGCTCTAGGCTTGTCGTGTTCAGAGCTGTAGAATAACTTACCTTTTAGGTTGTTTAGGCCTTTAATTTTACCAGCCCCAACCCATGGCTCCGGGATTAAGGCTATGGCAGTCCTTTGAACCTCCAACCACTTGCGTAATTGAGCCGACGCAGTTTCGCTGTGGTGGAGGTTGGCCTGCACTAGGCTAGTTTTGGACGAAGGGCACGCCATCATTAATCGCGTCCTCCCCGTCCCCGCCCAAAAATAAGCCTGCCAGAAGATCTCGGGTTTCATCGTCAGCCACCGAGTCGGAGGTGGTCGGCAAAATGCAGTCCTCCTCGTCACTCAGTGAGCTGCCGCTGAGCCCAATCTCCACTGGGGGCTTCGGCTCAATTGTGCAGGCCGTTTCTTCACTGGGCTTGGCCTCCAGTGATTCCGCTGTACCGGTAACTATGGCTCCGGTATCCATAACTTCCGGGTTGTTTTCTACCTCTTTGCTCGGTGGAGTATCAAAGAATTTGCCTCCACGACCCTGGAATTTTACGTATACCGCCCCGCATACACATGCGAGACGGCGTCCGGCCTTCATCAGGGTCGGGATATGATCCTCCGGCACCGAAACAACGAGGAACCACCCGTCCGTCTGCTTATCTGCCTTGAGTAACAGCCAGTCCCTGATGTTAACCCAGCGGTTCTGGTACGCCAACACGCGACCAATGTCGCGTGAGTCTTTCCAGGCCCCCTGGGCATCAGGGATAAGGATACCACATTTGACTCTTTGTGGTATCTCTGACTGTTTCTTTATTGTCAGCAAGGTGCTGGATTTAAGGTCGAGGGTAGCAATGTTCCCCTTCAACCAGTCCAGAGCCTTCTGATCGTCGCACCACAGTTTCAGGACACCTTCCGTATAAACGGGTTTGCCCCTAAAAACTGGGCCCGACGCATCAGGGTCCTGGCTACTCCAGGCCTCGCTGATCATCTTCCTCTGTATTGCTACGAGGATGTCGTCTGCTACTTCCTTCGTAATGTGACCTGAACGCGCACACGTTAAGGCCACACCCAAATCTGCTTTAGCAGCGGAAGCGTAGCTCGTTCTTGCAGTCTTTGGTTGCTGTTCGAGTCGCACGTTTTTGTGTTCACCTCTAGGCGAGGTGGACTCTTCCAGCATCCTTTTGGCTGCTCTTTCCTTCTTCCCAGGACGCTTGGCCGCTCGCTGCTTCCTGGCGGATATCCTAGAGCTGGTTCCCGCGTCCGCGACTTCCACTTGGGCTGGATTTTTATCCTTCCCAGCTTTAGCGCGGCTACTGGTTCCAGCGCCAAGCACCTCAGTCGCAGTAGCTTGCCCAGCCTCCTTGGTTTTGGTATCTGAAGCAGCCAATGCGGCTCGTTCTCTACGGCCTTTTTCCCGCTGCTTCTTGTTCTTCTTTTTGGCCTTTCCACTACTGCCTGCAGGGATAGACCCTCCTGATGGTCCATCAGGTCGGCAAGTCACCTTTTTGGGTGCCTTGCCTTTCCCCTTCCGGCTCACCACTTGCCAGGCAGCAGAGAAAAGGTCGTCAGTCCGTAGTGGCTCCGCAGTTTTATCACTTGCGGGCTCTTGTTTCTTTTTCTCTTCCAGCTCCTTGGAACTGGTTTTGGAAACGTTCAGCAAGGTTATCCCTTTGGTGGGGGCACCTACGCTGGACGGTACTGTACGTGGAACCGTCGGTTTAGTGACGGTTCCCTTTTGTTCTTTGGTGTCTCTGGTAAGCACCTCTGACACCTCTCCCTCTTTCTTATTGGGCCTTAAATTGTCCATAATTTGTGTTTTTTAAAATTCATCCCCCCGGCTTCCCACCCTCCATGGAGCCCGCACCTTTGAGAACGCCCTACTTTAGAAGCAAAAGGAATTTCAGGCGTTAGGATTACCGGGAGAATATAGGGACACGAAGTTGGCTCACAGCGCGACATCGGGAGCTCGATCCAGCTGGTAGATGGGGCTGACAAGGCCCATCCCCACCACCCGAATAAACTGTCACTTGCTCCGTCAGCATGGCCTTTACCACCACCCAGCCCCCTTTTCAGGAAGACTAGGCAGCCCCCACATCCCTCGCCTGCGACCCTCTGACGGGGCGCTTGGCCATTTCCCTATCTGTGGCTAGCAGATAGGGCCACCGTTTAGCTTGAAATCCGGACCAAAGAGGGCGTGTTGCCTCTCGCCACTATATACCCCAGCGACGATCGGCTCAACCCTCCAGGACTCCTTCATCCCCGAGTACGGCGCTCGACTGCGCAGGTCCTAGCGCAGGTGGGTGTGTTAGTCCACCGGATACACCCACTCTCTCCGGCGGATTCGTCCCCTCCTCCTTTCTCATCCGGGCTTGGGACCGGCAACGGTGGAGTTACTAGATGGAGTGACGACCTGGTAAGATATGCAGGAAGTCAATGGATGCAGGTGGCTCAATACCGTGCTTTGTGGCATTCTTTGGGGGAGGCCTATGTTCAGCAGTGGAATTGTGAAGTGCTGTAATGAAGAGTGACAGTGTATCGGTGGTATAACAATATCCACTACCCCATATCATACCGTGGGTGTCATAAGAGGCGGCAGAGGGAAACAAATCAGGAAATGAGCAGCAGAGTATTCCAACAACTATAAAATAAAAACGCGCTGTTGTTGCTAGCGTAGCGGTTGCCAATCCAAAGTAAGAGTGGCAATTATGGCAAACATTCCTCGTATGAGGCAATCTATGGGGGAAGCTTATGTTCAGCAGTGGGCTTTAATAAGCTGTAACCATAACGATAACGGCAGGCAATAGCAGTTACTTGCGTTTGTTAGTGTCGTGTCGTTCAGTGTTATAAAAAACATCTTGTAAGACACGGCTGCATTATTCTATTAATTTATGCTGATATTTTGTGTGAACGCTCTCCGTTCTACTCTTTAATTTTTCGTTATAGTAACGCCTGGCTAGTGGATTGACTATCTTGGTATACCAGACGCTTAAGTGGCTCTGATATAGCAATGATAATATTTTTCTCGAGACCAAATTTCTATTCTCAATGGTGATGGCTAGTCTCATCGGCGCAGGACAAGATTAAGGTGCCCAAGTGTGTGTGCAAGCATAGATGCACCCTCTATTCCCTCACTGCTGTAGTACGATGAGACGCTAAACCGAAACGATCGGAGAGAGATCAGGTGCAGGACGAACGGCTTTTCGTGCTTTCCGAGGCACGGGAGTGAGATACCGTCAACTGCCTGACTACGGGCAGCTCCTGAGAAGTTTTTAATGGCAAAACTCAATAACTGATTTTTGCTCCGACCCAGGATTCGAACCTGGGACAGCAGTAGCAATATTACCTCTAGAACAACAAGGTACTTCCAAATACTATCTAGTTCATGACGCAATGTGAAAATATTGAATGCGATTTGTAATAATTGCTTTCAATTGGTAGATTTGAGATATATTTTAATACCAAATTTCACGCATCTGTGACGCTGCATCTTGTGCCGGTTTCGGTGCCTACCCGTAGGTAACAACCCATCTAAATATTAATATGAAACTCACCACCTCCTGTTACTATCAGGTGGACTGTGTGCTCGTGTAACATTGTGAAGATGGATGATTACACTTAAGCTTAAGACATTTAAACACACATAGTTAGATTTCAGTATATAGCACATGAGGGTAATATGGTCATCTGATTAATATGGTTCATCATACAGCCTTTCATAAGTCCACTGCTGAACATGGGCCTCTCTAAAGGAATGCCACAAAACATGGTCCTGAGCCACCTGCATCCATCGACTTCCCTTTTTTACCAGGTCGTCACTCCATCTAGTGGGGGGTCGCCCCACACTTCACCTACCGGGACAAGGCTGCCACTCGAGAACATTTCTTCACTTAATACGATTAATATGGTTACTTTCTTTAGAACTCAAAATCTACAGGCTTGTTTGCATAGATGGCTATGTGATACAATAGCTCTTCATCATTCAATCAAATAATAAAGGGTCAAAAGTGTGCTGCTTTATTGACGCCAATTTCACAGTCAACATAATTGTAAATATTTTTGCCGATTTTTGTATTGAGTACTGTAGTTAGATTTTTTTAAGTTGATTTTTTCAGTAGTGAGAAGGAGCGAATTCAAAGAAATCCCAAACGTAAGCAGATACTGTTGGACCTTCAGATGGGGTTAAGCAGAACCACGGTGAAAGAGGTGTTAAATGAAGACTTAGGGCTTCGGGCATATCGAAGAAAAACAGGACATCGTTTGAATGCTCGTCTAATAGACCTGAGACTGAAGAGATGCCGCGCTTTGTTGAAGCGGTACGCGGGAAAAAAATATCGAAAAATTATTTTTTCGGATGAAAAACTTTTTACCGTAGAAGAGAGCTACAACAAACAAAATGATAAGGTGTACGCACACAGTAGTGAAGAAGCGAAAAACCGTATTCCGCGTGTCCAACGACGTCATTTTCCATCCTCGCTCATGGTATGGTTGGAAGTTTCTTATTGGGGCTTAACAGAGGTACATTTTTGTGAGAAAGGTGTAAAAACGAATGCAGTTGTGTATCAAAATACAGTCCTGACGAATCTTGTGGAACCTGTTTCACATACCATGTTCAATAACAGGCACTGGGTATTCCAACAAGATTCGTCGCCAGCTCATAGAGCGAAGAGCACACAATACTGGCTGGCGGCGCGTGAAATCGACTTCATCCGGCACGAAGACTGGCCCTCCTCCAGTCCAGATTTGAATCCGTTAGATTACAAGATATGGGAACACTTGGAGGAAAAGGCGTGCTCAAAGCCTCATCCCAATTTGGAGTCACTCAAGACAGCCTTGATTAAGGCAGCCGCCGATACTGACATGGACCTCGTTAGTGCTGCGATAGACGACTGGCCGCGCAGTTTGAAGGCCTGTATTCAAAATAACGGAGGTCATTTTGACAAAACTTTAGTGTCATAAGAATCTATGTTTTGTTAAGTCCATTTTGGTATATAAATGGTTACATAATTTTTTTTTTTTTAAATAGTGACTATCATCCCATAGCACATGTATTAGTTTACCACATTTGCTGCAAATACTATTCTTCAGTACTACACTTCAACACTGCACTATGGCTGGAAGACGAAATCTTGAAAAAAATAAACACTAGAAAAAAAGTTTGAAGAGTGCATGTCTTCGTTTGAAGCCCGGTTGGAAAGTTCTCAACCTAATATCACTTCTCTTACCAATGATTTTATCACGTTCAAAGAAACTATGAAGACTGCTCTGGAGATCTTAAAAAAGCAAGTTCAGTCCCTTACACAATTGACTGATGACATTGACAACAGGAGCAGGCGTAAATTTCTTTTAATCTGGGGCATTGAAGAGTCTGATGCAGAAAACAGCATTGACGCTGTTGTAAATCTAGTGACATCAAAATTAAAAATATATGCATTTAGTTCAACTCAGATTCATTCATGTTATCGATTGGGAAAATACACAACAGCAAATCCTCGGGCGCTGCTGGTAAAGTTTACAGATTATACCATTCGTCAGGAAATCTGGCGTGCTAAGCTCTCTTTGAAAGGAAGTAATATTTCTCTTACTGAATTTCTTACTCCTCATAGGAGAGAAGTTTTCAAGGAAGCTCGACGTCTACATGGTATGCACAGGTGTTGGACACAAGATGGTAACATATATCTTAAGCTCTGTAATGGCAGCAAGGTACGTCTTGTTTCTCTAGACCAGCTGGCTGAATATCCTGTGAGTAATTCAGAAACTTCCAAAGCTGTGGCCTCCAAACAACGGTCTAAACCTGGAAAAAAGTTGTAAAATTAGTCTCTTTATAATACATTTACTTTTTCTTTTTTCCTATTATTGCATAATTGAGTAATTGTATATGTTAATTAATGATATGTAACTTACCGTCATGGATTTTATGCAATTATCATTTCTAACTTTTGTTTGTAGGGCATAAATTACCTATGACTACTTAAAAATACTAATAACTTTTATCATTGATAGCTTTATATAATTTAACTCGAAACAGAACCCATAGAACATCGAATTTCAAACGTTTTCTATTCTTCAAAATTATATCTTTTAAGTTTGTAATGTCAATATCAATTTTTGAGAAATGACAATGTGAAATGATCAAAATGTTATTTAGTCGTCATACGTAGCATTACCAGCTCATGAATTTTCACATTTGCACATTTACAGTTTTTTTTTTTCTTTCTCTTATAGTAAATTTAAGATGGTTTTTAACCGGAATTATATGCCCGTATTATATTGTTTTCTTTTTCAAATTATAATAAATTGTACTTCCTCCTGACATAGTTGTAATGTCCTAACTGGTAGTAGATGTGGCATGATAATAACAATTTATTTTTGCTGAACCCACGGTATAGCAAATTAATTGTTCAATTATTTATATTTTTCTTTATTTTTATTGTTATTTTTTTTCTTTTTTGCTCATTTAGCATTTATTTTGTACCTATCTATATATATTATATACAAATTTTATATATAATTTTTTATTATAATAATTATATATATATTCTATGATTGTTATTATTTAGTAATATACAAATAAACTTATAAATTAATCTTAAATTTACGATGGATATTTCCTTAGAATCTGACTACTTTAACTCTACAAGTTCCTCGTTATCAACGTCTTCCCCGGGCCAAGGTTCCCCTGAACCTCATCTTGGGGATATATTAAATGGTGCTCTTGAGCCTTACCAAAGGAATCTGAATATATGTCATATTAATGCACAAAGTGTTCCGGCTCACTTTTCAGATCTTCTTGCAACTTTCGAAAACAGTCTTATTCATGCCTGTCTCATATCATAATCTTTTCTTAAACCTAGCTTACCATCTACTCTGTTCAGTCTTCCTGGTTATCATCTCATTAGGAATGACAGATTAAACAAGGGAGGCGGAGGTGTTGCCATATACCTGCGATCAGACATACCATACAGGATCGTTTCCAGATCGCCTGAGATTTATTCTAAATCAATGGAATACATCCTCATTGAAATAATGGTACGCAAGACACCTTTCTTACTAGGTGCTTTTTATGCACCTCCTTCTGTAAATTATTTTAATGATTTGGAACAGCTGATTGAGACGCATCTCCCAAACTATTCTCATTCCATTTTCATGGGTGACTTTAACACCTGCCTTATTCGAAATGATGCTAGATCCAACAAGCTTAAACTCATATGTGCATCAAGCAATATTAAAACTCTTGATCTTGAATCCACCTATCACGTCAATAATACACACTCTTTACTAGATTTGATCCTTACTTCCAATCCTGATCGTATATCTCTACATGGCCAACTTGTGGCTCCTGGATTTTCACATCACGATCTTATTTTCGCATCATATGCTCTTAAATCAACTAAGTCAACTCCCAAAATTGTGTTTCAGCGTGACCTTGTCCGTTTGAATCGCCAGCTATTAAATTATGAGATATGCAGTGCTAATTGGTCAGACTTTTATAACACTAATCATATTGACAATAAACAGGAGTTATTCAATAACATTATAATGACATCCTATGACAAAGTAGCGCCTTTAAGACCAGTAAAAATGAAACGGGCACCAGCACCCTGGTTAACGCCATATATTCGATCTCTTATGGCACGTAGAGACCGCTTAAAAAGAAAACATAAATGCTTGCCCAGTGATGAGAACTGGGAAAGATTTAAAAAGGCACGGAATCGCTGCAACCAGGTGCTACGAAATGCCAAACGCCGATACATTCACAATACTATTCAGACTTGCTCAACCCAGAATATATGGAAGTTCTTGCGCAGCCTGGGCTTTGGTAAAAGGAATCAGAATGTTAGTCACTCCCTTGACTTATCAGCGCTGAATAAACACTTTTGCTCTTCGCCAGTTACATTGGACTCAACAGTCAAAAGCGATACCATTAAAGATATTACTTGTTTCCTTTTACCATATTGGACTCCTTTCTGTTTCGAACCAGTGACTGATGATGAAGTAAAAAAAATTGTATCCGTTATATCCAGCAAAGCTGTTGGCCCAGATGGTATTGGACGCGATATGGTTTTGCCGATTTTGGACCAAATAGTTTCCCATGTCACTCATCTAATAAATTTTTCCTTTGCCTCCAGTACCTTCCCTACCAAGTGGAAAGAAGCGTTCCTAATTCCTATCCCCAAAAACAACTCTCCTGCTAATTTCAACCATTATAGGCCAATATCTATCCTCTCCTTCTTCTCTAAAATTCTTGAAAAGGTTGTTCATTACCAACTTACAAAATTTCTAAACAAAAACAACCTCTTTAATCCTTTTCAGTCTGGTTTCCGTCCACTGCACAGTACTTCCACGGCCTTAATTAAAATAACTGATGATATCCGCTTTGCGACGGATAATCGTCAACTTACTCTTCTTGTCCTCCTAGACTTCAGTAACGCGTTTAATTGTGTTGACCACGACATTCTGTTAGCAGTTCTAAAATCCCTGAATTTAACATCATCAGTTGTACAATGGTTCAGTTCCTATCTTCGGGGACGCCGGCAACGCATTCGTGTTGATGATAAGTTCTCCGACTGGTGTAACGTTGTTGCTGGTGTTCCTCAAGGCGGTGTTTTATCTCCGTTGCTTTTTTCTGTGTTTATCAGGGCACTTGTTTCCGTGATAAATTTCAGCAAGTATCACCTGTACGCAGATGATGTCCAGCTGTATCAGCATTTTAGTGTAAATGACCTAAATGAATCTGTTGACAAAATGAATTTGGATCTTGCTGCAGTTCATCAGTGGGCAAGCTGTCATGGACTAATATTAAATTTTTTTTTTTTTTATAGGATCGGGTGACAAACGAGCACACAGTCCACCTGATGGTAAGTGGTTACTGTGACCCATAGACATCTACATCTATCCTCAATAAAGACTCAAGATGCAGATACGTTGTCACCCGTGAGGACTAAGATGGAATGCCTCTTTGCCAGTAAAAAGGGTCTCCGGTTCTCTACACTCACCATACGAAACACAGCAGCATTAAGCTGCTATTTTACGCTGGTTTTCTGTGAGAGCGTGGTCCTTCCCCGGTCGAGCCGACCCATTCGTGCTACAACCATAATATAGCTGCAGCATGGCTCTACCACGTGAAAAATCCTGCCAAAACACAGGTTATAATCATAGGCAGCAGAAAAATTACATGCCGACTTGACTATTAACATCTGCCTAAGGTTATTCTAACCGGTGTTGATTTAGAATATGCTAGGCAGGTTAAAAACCTCGGCTTAATTTTGGCTCACGACCTAAGCTGGGTGTCACAAGTTAGTGAGGTCCGGAAACGAATTTTTAGCACAATGCATTCATTAAAGCTCTGGCAAAAGTTTATCCCTCAGACGGCCAAGGTTACGTTAGTCAACACTCTGTTGCTTCCTATTTTAGATTATGCTGATATTGCTTATCCAGATATAACTGAGGAACTGCTAAGCAAACTCGACCGTCTGCTCAATTTGTGCATACGCTATATTTTTGGCCTGCGCAAGTTTGATCATATATCACAATCTCGCTCAAGACTTAAGTGGCTCGACATTCGTTTTCGCCGGAACACACACCTTCTAACCACTTTGTATGGTATTCTTTACAATCCTTGTTCCCCAGCTTATCTGAAAGAGCGTTTTTCATACTTAAGCTTATCCCGTTCGATGTCCAATAAAACTCTAACTATCCCGTTGCATAAATCTACATACTACTCAGATTCCTTTACGGTATCATCAATTACACTTTGGAATAACCTTCCACGAGATATAAAAGATGCTCCCTCAATAAATTCATTTAAACGTAAGGTTGAGGCACATTATTTAAAATTACTTGATTAATATTATTGGTTTATATAATATTATATTTTCTTATACTAGATTGTATGTATTTTATTGGTATAGTATGTATTTTTGTTTATATGTATATAAACATTTATATATATGTTTATATGTGTGTGTATGAAGTGTCAATATATATAAAGTAACATATTTATATAATATTATATTATTGAATAATATGTGAAGTTAGTTTCTAAAGTAAGTTATTTTTTTTCCCCTCTGTTGCGGCTCTACCCATAACTCTAACCACACTACCAAAGGTTAGCTGGCAGAGAATGCCTTTTTGGCATTAAGTTCGTCTTTGTACCAAATGTTTGTTTGTTTGAGTGCAATAAAGAATTTTCTATCTATCTATCTATCTATCTATAATGGATAAAATTGTATCAATTATTTTATAATAAACATGTAACAGAATTTATGACCTGAAAAGGCAGATGCGGCAATACCATCATTATCTCGCAAACGCTCTGAATATAATGCTCAATAACTGAACTGGAAGTGGAAGTACACTTGTTCCCGCAGGATAGAACTGTGAGTATGTAGACGTTAATTTGGTTAAACTAAAAATGTTGAACCTCTCTGGAGAGAATTGGGGTCTTCAGCGGCATGTAGCTCGAGCGAATGCGAGATCGAGTGACGCAGAAGCCCCAATTCACACCTACTCCCACATCATCGGAGTTTATAGAAAATAACGAGAACGCCTTCTCGGGCGGTCCGCGATATTGGATTTAGTATGACATCACTTAGCTAACTATGCATTGTCATCCAAACTAAACATGTGTGCAAAATGCTAGCTCGATCGGTTGTAGATAAGAGCTTTAAAATTCAGTAGCACGATTTGACTCTATCAAATATATATTGCAAGTTAAATAAAAGCTTTTACAATAGGTCTATTTCCTCAATATTTTTCGCATCTAGAATATATGATTTATAGGGTTATTTAAAATAATTTACCGAATGTATTTCACGAAGAGGAGGTAGAAGGTTGTTCCAGCATTTTGTTGCTAGAATAGATTAGAATCATTTTTATTCAATATTGATTACGAGTAGGTACATCTAATTCTTATTGAAAGTCATTTTTGACTACTGACCACTACTAAATCACTAAACACAAAACACACAAGAAACCTCTGGCCTGGGAAGAATCAGCATGAAACCAATCAGTACTTTTTTTAAAGCATAACATAATATAATATTTATACAATTGTTATGAAAACATTTAGAAACAGCATGGTAGCGATAAACTCATTCCCACAACAATTATGATTGTACTCTTTATTAGTATAATAACCCTTATCATACAATTTTTGCTACATAAAAAATATATACGTAAAACTGCCAATCAAGGCCACCGACTTGTTTTGGCAATTTTAAAAACATTCAGAGCCACGTGTATTGAGGATATTATGTTCACACGTCCTTGTAAGTTTATGTAAATCGGTTGTTTTGATTTCGATCTCTAGCCGGTAGGGTATCAAATTGTAACTTAAGCTTTGAAGACTTGTTAAGCAGTCTAAAGAGGAGGAAACGTGACTTCTAGGGGAAATATAAAACAATACCGAGCGCATGCGTTTTAAATGCGTTGGATTAGTTTTGTAGATCTAACCAGAAAACATGGCCCGTAAATCGAAATGCAATAATTTAATTTAAGATTTACAAAGTAAGACTCTCGTGATTCAGACTAAAATAAACCCGTATTTTGTATAGCATTTTTAATCTATAGAAACAAGCATGCGAAACTTCCAGTATATAGTTTTCTAATTGCAATGGATCGTCCATTGCTAGACTGCCTCGTTAAAGAATTTCACCTTTCAAATAACAATTTAGGTAATTTCATTCCATACCGGTTTCCGTTCCGTTTCCGTAAAGGGAAAATGGAACCCTTATCACTTAAGGATCACTTCGTTGTCGGTCCATCCGTCCGTCCGTCCGTTTATCCGTCTGTCCATCCTTTCGTTCGTCCATCTGGCCGGAAGTCTGTCTGTCTATCCGTCTCTCGCTTTGTGTGTTCGTCTGTCCATATTTCCATCCGTCTTTCCGTCCGTCCGTCTGTCTGTCATGATGCTGTTTCTCAGGAACGCATGGAGGTATCAAGTTGAAATTAATATCAATACGAAAGTCTACGGTCCCTTGGAGCTCCAAAAACTCAGGCTTCTAAGTCAACGCCATTTATGCGACATATTTTGATACTCGCAAATCGACGGCTCTTAATTAGATATAGGCAACTACAAAAGTGAATTTTACACGACGGCAGTTTGAAGGTAAAAAGTTTAACATTTTCTTTGCTATTGAACAGGTTTCAATGAAACTTGTTAAAGTGGCTTAAATTTCATTTGCGCTACTTGGCAGTGACGAGTGAATTATTTTAGCTATAAAATGTTGTGTTTTGGTATTTAATATAGATGTCTTCTTAATTTTACGTTATGATACAAATGAGAAGTAAAACATCTAGCACTTATCCGGTTGTACTTCGATGTACATCGTTAAACAATGGCAACATTCCTTCGTTTGTTTTAGCAATAAGTGTCTATAAAATACACGTTACAGCTATGTTATGGTTGCAACACGAATGGGTCGGCTTGACTTGGGTAGAACCACGCTCTCACAGAACAGCAAGGTAAAATTGCAGTTTAACACTGCTGTGTTTCGTATGGTCAATGTGGAGAACCGGATACCCTTTTTACTGAAAACGAGGCATTTGATCTTAGTCCTCATGGGTGACAACGCATCTGCATTTTGATTCTTAATCGAGGATACACGGTAGAGCCATGCTGCAGCAATATTAATAGTATATTTGTAGCACCAATGGGTCGGCTCGACCGGGGAAGGAACACGCTCTCACAGAATACCAGCGTAAAATAGCAACATAAAGCTGTTCTGTTTTGTGTGGTGAGTGTAAAGAACCGGAGACCCTTTTTACTGGAAACGAGGCATTCCATCTTAGTTCTCACGGCTGACAACGCATCTGCATTTCGATTAGCAAACGTGGATAGGCGTAGATGTCTATGGGTCACAGCATCCACTTACCATGTGGTGGACTGTGTGCTCGAGTGTCACTTTCTATAAAAATATAATTATAGTTTTTAATTAGTATAAAACCTACAACGAGTTACTTTGCTATGTGCTACTTAACCTAATGACGTAAATGTTTATCAAATTAAAACTCAGGATATGTTATATTGAAAACAATAAAATTCACAATTTGATTCCACAGCAAAAATATCTATATTCCGCAATACAGGATGTGTAGAAAGTATTTTATAACGTAATACTGTCTATTCATGTATATAATAAAAGAATTAATATCCAATGGACTATTAATATGTTATTTAAACATTTATCGATCTTTATATATAGTTAAAATGTTTATTCCCGTTCGGCGTATCAAACGTATTTTAAAATGTACTTATTGGCAAACGCTTTTTGAAGTAGAACTATTTTAGAATCTTTATGATTTAAACTATCGAACTATAACTGACTAACTGAACGACATTAAAAAGAGACAATCATATATATCTATAGGATTTAGCCTGCGAAAGAATGATAGGGAATACAGTGTAGTAAAGCGACAGTAGCCTAATGGCAGGCTGTGGACCGCGAACTCAAACGGTTGTGAATTCGACTACTGTCGTGTCTAGCATTTTCTGCGTACCAGTAGTGTTTAAATGGAATATTAGTAATTTTAGTAGGGTCTCCTTTTAGTACAGTGCTTTAAAGACAGTTAATATAATTTTTTACTGGTAAAATGAACAATTTAAAAACAATTACAAATTTGTTAAGTATATAAAATTTAGCCTATTTAATAAAATGTTTATATTATACTAATCCATTCATAACAATCCATGATTTTATAACCTCAGGCCATTTAGCGTCTATTTTGCGTGCCACCTTGAGAGTCAATCAACTTCTGTTCAATAAAATAACCTAGATACACGTACATGGCGATTTTACAAAGCAAATTTACTGGAAAGAAAATATCTAGTCTTAAAACAAGGATTGAAACATTTATCTGCTATAAAATTAAACTTTTATCTTATATTCTATCCGCACTTGTGGTTAAAAATTATCTTACTAGCAAGCAAGCAAATCATTTGAAATATATTTAACTTCTACCGCGTGTAAAGTACCATACAACATATTTTCAATCTGCAGTCAGCTAACTTAACGATCCAGACATTACCATTATTTTATTTCTCTAAATTATCTCATTGCTCACAAAGTTTTCAGATTCTGCTGATAATTTTTCTTGCTTCATCAGTTCTAAATGTATTTTTCTATTGAGCTGAAATAACTATACAATAAATAAATTCAACGTGAAAGAAAACAAAGAAATAATATGAATATAACACAACTAGTAATAAGTAATCAATTAATTACGTTTTGCGCCCGGGCTTAGATTTACCTACATTTTTATTTTAGAGTTGTTATATTGAATAAAAATGAATATAATTATTACGTTTAAATTTATAAAGATAGTTTAACCATGTAATAATGAATTTTAATAATGTTTTTGTTATTACTAAATTAAATGTATAATTATTTCATAATGCTGATAAAGTCGGAACAAACTTGTGTCTGAAGTCGAGTCTTTGCTGAACAAAGTCTCGGATTGGGGGCGACTAAATCTAGTCCAGTTTAATCCTCAGAAGACACAAGTTTGAGCGTTTGCCGCTAAAAAGAACCCCTTTATCGTATCTCCTCAGTTTTAAGGCACTCCCCTTCTTGCCTCAGCCAGTATCGGTATCCTCGGAGTCGACATATCGCGTGACGTGCAGTTTCGTGGTCATTTGGAAGAGAAGGCCAAATTGGCCTCTAAAAAGCTTGGCGTGCTCAGCAGAGCGGGACAGTATTTCATGCCGGCACACCGCCTGCAACTTTACAAGGCGCAGGTTCGGCCTCACATGGAATACTGTTCCCATCTCTGGGCAGGGGCTCCCCAGTGCCAGCTCCTTCCACTTGACCGCTTCCAGCGCAGAGCGGCTCGAATCGTCGACGACCGAGCTCTTTCCGTTCGGCTCGATTCATTGGCACTGCGAAGAGATGTTGCATCCCTTTGCATTTTCTTTCGCATCTACCATGGGGAGTGCTCTGAGGAATTGTTCGGATTAATCCCAGCCACCAAATTTCACGAACGCACATCGCGGCAGAACTCCCGATACCATCCACACCATCTGGATGATTGGCGGTCCACCACTGTGCGATTTAGAAGATGTTTTCTTCCTCGCACGACTTCCTTGTGGGATCGATTACCGTCAGCGATTTTTCCGGACAGATACGACTTAGGGACCTTCAAGAAAAGAGCGTACTCCTTTTTAAAAGGCCGGCAACGCATCTGCAATTCCCTCTCCAGTGTTGCAGATGTTCATGGGCGGCGGTAGTCACTTACCATCAGGTGAGCCGCATGCTCGTTTGCCCCCTCTCCTATAAAAAAAAGTCACGCTTTGTGAGCGCAGTAGGTCTGGATGATATGTAATTTAAAAATCTGTAACCTTGATTGCTTATTTTGCTCTGTTATATTAGGTGGAAAATTTTCATGGCCATTATAAAAATATGCGATAAATTATTTCCCACGTTGCGATGTTAATAATTACGATAATACTTTAATTAAAAATGTTACACAATGCCAAATATATACAATTTTGTAAGATTCTAGTAAATTGTTAAGTATATGAGAACGGACAACATTTTTAAAGGCAATATTGTATTATATTATGATAAGTACTTATACAAAGGCGGCTGCGCTCACCGTTTAATTATCTTTCATTTCCACATTTGCTTACTAATAACTGGCGACGATTATCCACATAATAATTAAAAAGTGGCTTACTCCTATTTCACACAATACAAATGCAAAAATTTTACGTGGTATAGCCATGCTGCAGCTATATTACTGGTATAGTTGTAGCACGACTGGGTTGGCTCGACCGTGGAAGGAGCGTGGTCCTTCCATCGTAATCGAGGATAGATGTAGATGTAGATGCCACAGAATCAGGTAGACTCTTTTTTTTATAGGATAACGGTGACAAACGAGCACACAGTCCACCTGATGGTAAGTGGTTGCTGTGGCCCATAGACATCTACATCTATCTTCGATTAAGAATCAAAATGCAGATGCGTTGTCACCCATGAGGACTAAGATGGAATGCCTCGTTTCCAGTAAAAAAAGTCAAAATAGTAGCTTAACGCTGCTGTGTTTCATATTCGTCTTTCCCCGGTCGAGCCGACCCATTCGTGCTACAACCATAATATAGCTGCAGCATGGCTCTACCACGTAGCAAACCTTAAAAACCTTAAAAACGGTAAGGCCCCAGGCGAGGATGGAATTACAGCGGAGCTTCTGAAAGCGGGTGGAAGACCGGTACTTGAAGTCCTTCAGAAGCTCTTTAATTCCGTCCTCCATGGTGGCATTACACCGGAGGCACTACCACGTAGAAAATTGTATCCCTTATCCTATAAAAAAACAATCTTAGGCTTACAAATAGAACATGTGTATAAATCTGACGAGTACGGAATATAATATAATACACAATTAAAACACAACTGAAGTAAAAAGTCTGAAAATCCTTAATTTGCAGTTTTATCACATAAAAATATTTTTGGTTATTACAAACTTACACTTGCAGTTAGAGAATCAGCCGTGACGTATATCCATATATGTGAGAATTTTATTTAAGCTACAAAGTAAATATTATCCGTCAGTGTAACGTTTGGTGCTTTCATAGTTTATTAATTTCAGTAGTGTATATAATATTTTAGTAACTTATTTTGGTGAAACTATCTGTATAATTACCTAACAGTATACACTATTATACGTACTTATTATATATAAGTAAATAAAGGTTATCTTTGTAATTTTCCGCATTTAGCATCCTTTTTTTTTTGCGGATGGAAAATCATCATCTGACGCCTTTCGCTCTGGGTGGAGCGGAAGGGAGTGTCAGACTTTTACTGACTAAAAACCATCCGTGTTCCTTCAGTGCCCTTACGTTCCGGAGCCGCGGTATCTCTTTCGAACAGCCCGCAGCCCCGGCAGGCGTCGGCCCTTGCGGGCCCCTTCACGCTGCTGACAGCTCTTTGAGGCGCGCGTGGAACAAAACGCGCCGTCGACACGGCCTGTCGTCGTTAGACGGACGGACGGCGAGCTACCCATTGCTCGCCGTCCACAGGCCCGCGCGCATTTAGCATCCCTTAAAAACATTATTAGTTAATGCAAGTTTTGGTCATGCTGCCCGACTAGCATGGGCTTCGGACAAAATTTTTATCCCCCGATTATATCCACTGACAAGAGATAAAACTATTTTGTCCCTAAGCTAAAGCACGGCAACGGGGGAAAAAGTGATATAAATTCTGTAAACACTAGGAACAAACAAAAGCTAGTGATACCAGTTTCTCGACCCCATAGACTCAGTAATTTATTCTTGGAGCAATGTATACGCTATTACAACAGGGTCCCGGAAAGTGTACAGGCTCTCTCAAATACCAAGTTTAAATGTTTTGTTAAGCTGAAACTGTATAAAAAGGGTTATTATAGTATAAATGAGTACATGGTTGATAATAAACCCTGGGAATGAGGTGGTCGCTTCCAAGCTGTTTCTAAAATAAATTTTGTACTTATATAGTTATAGTTATACACCATTAATGTAAAATTTGCTTTCAAAAAGTCCCGCTGGGTTTCTTGCTGGTTCTTCCCAGGACAGAGATTGTTTTTCGAACCAGTGGTAAAGTAAAAATTGACTTTCAATAAGAATTACATAATATGTGATCTACATTGAATTAAAACAAAAACATTTTGTGATAGTATACTTACTTATTGGCGTTATTTAATTTTGTTTGACGTAAACAAAAATTGCGCTATAATTCTTATTAGGTAGTTTGTGACTTTGTGAGGAAAACTTTTATTAGTGAACTGAACATAACCGCCCTCCCCAAGGAATGCCACAAAGCACGGTCCTAAACCACCTGCATTTTTTATTATTTTATTTTTATTTTTTATGCATCTACCGACTTCCTGCATGTCTCACCAGGTCGTCACTCCATCTAATGGGAGTTCACCTTACACATCGCCTAACGGTACGAGGCTGCCACGCGAGAACCTTTTTTTTCCATCGGTTGTCGTTTCTTCGAGCCGTATGGCAGGCCCATTGCTATGTCGGTTACTCTGGTTCTACTGTGGACATCCTCATTTCTTAGTTTATCACGCAGAGATACCCCGAGCATAGCCCTCTCATTAGCTTGCTGAGCAACCTTGAGCTTCTTCATACGGCCAGCAGTGAAGGATCACGTCTCAGTTCCATAGGTCATCACTGGCAACACGCACTGGTTGTACAATCTTATTTTCAAGTTTTGAGGTATAGCTAACGAGAAGATGTGTCGTATTTTCCGAACGCTGCCTAGCCGAGTTCAATCCGGCGATTCACATCTCGGTCGAAGTTGGACTTACCTAGTCTGGCTATTTGTGCCAGGTAAACATACTTGTCAACAACTTTTTTAATATTGTACGAAGCCAGCGCTTATCTACGATCCCACCTGATGGTAAGTGGTTATGTAGCCTAAGATGGTGAAGCGCACTGACTTAACAAAAGCTTATTCACTTTTGCCTTGAAGACACCCACACAGTAATCGGATGGAAAGACAGATGCTGGCAACTTATTCCACTCCTTTGCTGTACGCACGATGAACGACGTGGCAAACCATTTGGTTCGAATGCGTGGTAAGTCAACAACGAAAGTGTGGGGACTGGCCGAACGTTTGGTTGTCCGATGATGAAAGGGAGAGGGGGGAATTAAAATATGCAATTCCTGCGCACACTCTCCAAAATGCATCCTGTAAAAAACCGAAAGGCAGACTAATTTACGTCTGTGTTCGAGGCTGGTAAGATTGATTTAAACCAAATTCGGGTCACCAATAAGCCTCTTAGCACGCGAGCTCCATCGAGTCCAAAGCTGCTAGGTGGCATTTTGCAGCACCAGCCCATACGTGGCAGCAATACTATCTACGCGTAATCAACTTAAAGCATTAAAACTTTAGGATAAATAAAGTTTAAGTGCGAATTTAGCATCATAATTATACCATAAATTTCTAAAGGGGTTAAAGTCAAAAATTATATAATAATACATATAATTATTCCTTTATTTACGCGAATACTACACAATGAATAAAACTACTTTTACGGATTCTGTCGCGTTTTATTTACTCGTTTATTTTTTTTATTGATTCGCTTGTGCCGATATCAATATAAATTATACGAGTATCTTGTCTTCTAGGTAAATAAAATTGGAAGTGTCAGTTTGAAATGTCAAAATAACAGCTTTTTACTAAATGCATATGAAAGTATATACGGCACCTACCTATTATTATAGAAAAACAATTTTAAAATATTTGTCTATCTGTCTGTGTGGTGGAGTTTGGTGGAGTTATTAATGAATTGTATGTTAACACTGTTAAAACTCCGAAGCAGATTTGGAGTAAAACAAATCACGCCACCTACCAAAAACAGCGGAACAACGGCTGCCGGACCAGCTATTATGACTGTATATTATATTATGTTATCATGATTGTTATTAAATTATTAATGGTTCGGCGCAGGTCGCCATCGTATTTACACGTTTCTACGCGAATCCTCTTGAAAAGCCAGTTATCAAGACCCCTGTCTTACGGCGCTCTACACAGAACCTCCGTGTCTACGTTCGCTGGATGCTCCCATACCGGCAAAACCAACCGTCAAGACCCCTGGCGTATGGCGCTCAACCCGGGCGCTCAGTGTCTCCTTTGTCTGGTTATTTCCGAACAAATGCAGTGACCAATCGGTTAATCGGTTACTCCGTGTCGCACGTACGATACTACGCTTAAGTAAAAGTGAAACAGTGATGGTGTGGTGCATAAGTGACTAGACAAATATTAAACGCTTGCGCATTTGTAAATAAAAATATCGTTTGCATTTCTATTATATCGACTTATTTACAAACTGATACAACATGATTCGATCACCAAATGGCAATAAATCAAAGTACAACTCACAACCAGACTTGTCCAGAAGGACGGAAGAAGTAAGTAATGTTAGTACCCGTAAAAGAAAAAAACTGGACCACGACTGTGACTGCAAAGCTGAGATACGAGAACTACGCAGTGAAGTATCGCGTATGAATAATCCATTAGAAAATTTCGTTATATCACAGGTGAAATTAATGACCGATATGCGTGAAAATATAATAACATTGAAGAAGAGATCAAGGACATCAAATCCTCGACTTCGGGGATAGTAAAAGACCAGGACAACATCAATGTATGTATAACAGATTTAAATAGCAAATTTTCTACGCACGAAGACAGGCTCATTGGTCTTGAAGGTAGTCTCAAGACATCTTCCACTATTACTAAGAATTCATCAGAGCCGAATCAGTTGAGGAAATGTGAAGAAATAATTCAGGAAATTAAAGAGAGAAAAAAATATTATTATAGTTGGCATATCAGAACAGACTGCTACCATTACTGATGAGAGGGTTGCAAAAGACGAAGCTGAGGTTTTAAGCATAACATCCGTGGTAAGTAAGGACATTCTCAAGCTGATTAAAATTTTTCGTATTGGCAAATACAAACCTGAAAAGACTCGTAGAATTAAAGTCTGTTTTAATAAACCACAGCCTGCAATCGTAGTACTACGTAACAAAGCCAAATTACCATCTAATATCAAAATTTTCTCTGATCAAACTCCTGCGCAACAAAAGCACTTTCTAGCCATAAAGGATAAACTTACAAAACGTAGAAATAACGTAGAAGATGATATTACGATAAGATACATAAATGGCATACTAAACATCGTTAAATCTGTCCCAAAAAACTCCAACGGCCAATAAGGCATACAAAGAATTCTGATATATTATATCAAATTGTAAGTGAATACGGACTCATACAGACAAGAAAATCAGGCGTTTCATTTCTATACCTAAATGCAAGAAGTATAAAAAAAAAGGAAAGTTAGACGAACTAAAATGTATTCTGAAATTGACACCAACACCTATACACGTAATAATAGTGACAGAAACCTGGATACGAAATGAAGAACAAGCCCGACAATTGCAGATCGATAACTACACTCATTATTATAACTACAGAAACGATATCATATGTGGAGGAGTGTCAGCGTACATACACAACAACTTGAAACATCACTCTATAGAATCGACGTATGTAGAAGGAAACAACTTCTTATGGATACATCTAGAGATAGATAGATCTTCCTGCAATTGAATAAATATGAACCACCCAAGAAAGTAAGAACGACTAATGAGGCAACAGATAACAAAAGAATGTATAATGAAATGGAATCATATGAAACGGAAGCCACTGCAGACACTTACGAATATCTTGAAAATAAAATAAAACAATGCGTAGCACATAATCGAGTAGTGAAAACAAAAACACTGAACCCCCCTAAACATGACTGGATCAACAGTGATATAATCACTGGGATTGCCCAAAGGAAATACCTATGGTTGCAACACAAAAAAAATCAGGATGACAAGAGATTAGAACAAGAATACAAGCAAAAAAGAAACACAATAGCTAAACTGATACAAAATACGAAAAATTCCTACTACTATAAACTATTTACAAAATATACTAATAATCCTAAAAAGATGTGGGCTCTTATAAATAACCTAGCAAATAACAAAATAAAACAAAGTAGTGCTCCTCCAAAGCTCTTAATAGACTCTGAACTAATTAGCAACATAGATGAAATTTGTGATATTTTTAACAAATATTTTTCTACTATAGGTTCTCTATTAGCAAACAAAATACCTTACAAATATTACGATAGTACCTTGAATCCTGATTTCATACAAAGACAAATAAACAATCATAAACTGTCTGCCTTTACCGCATGTAATACAAATGAATTAAATAAAATTATTCACAACTTAAATCCCAATACTAGTAGTGAAATAGACAAAATCAGCACAAAAGTCCTAAAATTTATACTTGACTGATGGTAAAAACTGACTAATATTCTCGACACGCTCCACTGTGGTCGGCTTCACTCGGTCACTGTGACGTTGGCGCGGGACTCGAAGCTTGTTATCGTGCCAAACCTGCTTGACGTAATGAAGCTCGGCGGCCAGGTTTTTGCTGTCACAGATCCCTCGTGCTCTCTGTAACAAAGATTTGCCCACGGTAGCTAACTGTGAAAGATGATGGTGGGATTCACCGTTTAAATATCGATTCGTACGGGTCTTTTTTTATATACACCGTATGACCTATGGTGGTGTTATGATTTAGAATGAATAACACATCTAGTAAGGCTAAAGAATAATTTGCCTCTAACTCCATAGCAAACATACATTTTTACGAGGAGATGTGATCTTTCGAACGCTGTCTAGCCGAGATAGAAGTTGGACTTACCTAGTCGGACTATTTGTCCCAGGTTACCATATTCATTAACAAATTCGAGCTTAGTGTCCCTAAAACTCGTAATAGGTGTGAGATAGACGTTATAAATGATTTGATTTTTGTTTTTCCATGTCCCCATCCACTTTCAGAAGCTTCACTCTAATTCCATCTTCGTCCGGAGCCTTGCCGTTTTTAAGGTGCTGGAGAGTGATTTTAATCTCACTCAGGCTGACGTCCTTGATATCATTGGAATAGGG
Organism: Parnassius mnemosyne; assembly: GCA_963668995.1. Classification (NCBI taxonomy): domain Eukaryota; kingdom Metazoa; phylum Arthropoda; class Insecta; order Lepidoptera; family Papilionidae; genus Parnassius; species Parnassius mnemosyne. Next base: position 2,913,041 of record CAVLGL010000001.1, on the reverse strand, counting down.
TCGGATAAGACTTGCTCATCAATGGTTACTGACACTTGCATGTAGCTCCAACGATGACGTGTATAGTTGCCGATATAACCCCTCAATTTCACTCAAAATCTCCCCGTGTCCCGGAAACAATGCTGCCAAATTCAGTCAGATTTCACAGTTGGCTCTTTCTGGCAGACAGATCTCTGATAAAGAATTTGGATCCCTGGTTTCGCTCGATCGCTTCTTCAATACGAGCTGTATTTAAGTTGCGTAAGTCCCTCAGGATTTATTTGAAGATCTGTCTGTTCAGTAGCCTGTATGCTGTTAAATTTGCTTAAGACTGCAGCTTCCTTTCCCGTCTAACAGTCATGCGACTAAGCGTGTGATCAGAGAGTTTTTGTTTTCTTTTTTTTAGCGGGTTGTTCGACCGCAAGGACAGTTTCCACGAACTTGTCATTCATATCATCCACTGTATTGCAATCTTCTAGGCACTGAAAACGGTTTTGTAGCTCGAGCTGAAAGGTTTCGGGACTTTGAATTAGACCACAAGTGGGACGGAGCGTTGACTTCATTAGACGTGAACTCTACAACTTAACGTTTAAGTTCAGTGTGCTTCACACCATTCGGTGATGGCTGCTGGTTTTCACCCTCGCAATCACTGAGACATCACTGAACAGTTGCCGTTAAGTCGTCATAATGAAGTCAATCTCTTTTTTTATCGAACTTTCGGGGCTCGACCAGGTCCACTTTCTATGTGGGGCCACTAGTAGAACAAGGAGTTTATCATATGGAGTCTTTCTTTCTTCATGAAATCGGCCAACTGCTGTCCCTTTGTGTTCCATTTTCTTATCCCGGATTTCGCCACTTTTAGCTCACCGTTCTCTCTCGTACCTTTCTTTGCGTTGCAGTTTCTTAAGGAAATGCATAGCTCTAGAGAAATCCTCATACATTTTCTTCAGACGTCCTCATCGAGATGTGCAGAGGTTTCTGCTTAAACTTGTATGACCTTTAGCAAATACTGTTTGTTAATTCCGAGTATAAGGTACAAACCAATCTTCCACACACTGAAACTGACACACTTCAAATCTTTACAACGTTGTTAAAGAGAGATTTGAGAACGATAAATCTGACACCGTGGTTTTAATGCTAATAGTGATTTTAATGCTTGTATCGAATCTGTTGTTTTTCCTGATTTAATGAAGCATATTACGTATCTAGTACCTTTATTTAATCTAGTAGTACATTAGACTCCGCCAATTTTAAACCTATTTCTGTGCTACTAACACTTAGTAAGACTTTTGAAAAAATGATTCTTGATCAAATTTTAATTTTTATCATATAAATGATTGACATCATAAAAATCAATTTGGTTTCACAGGGGGTTGCTCGACAAATGATGGCGGTGCTGTGCTGATTAAATATATCTTTAATGCATGGGAGAATTTACAGGATATATAGGTATATTCTGTGACCTATAAAAGGCCTTTCATTGTGGTCACCATGAAACAATAATCAGGAAACTTCAACACTACAGTGTAAGAAGTAATGCTCTTAAATTAATTATTTTATATTAAGTAACAAAACACAAATAGTTGTCATTAAAAGTATGAGCTTTTTTATTTTAATATGAGCATTTTCATGTGCCTCTAGGCTCAATTATCGGCCCCTTCCTGTTTCTTGTATACATTAATGACTTTCCTTACATAGTAGGGGATAACCATGGTATAGAATTATTTGCTGATGACACTTAATAAATTTTCAAATTAAGACAACAATTACTAAAATATAACGAATTAAATAATGCCATATTTAAATTAGTAAAATGGTTTAGTGTAATTTGCATTTAAATGGCACTAAAACAAAATTTATGAAAAACAATTGAGAGTCGTAGCAAAATCTAAGCTAATTGTCTGCGCAGTTCTTTATACTGCTTGTACGAGTGAGGGAGTTTAACCACCTATTAATAATCTACCATCACCCGTAACACTACATATCACATTTTACGGAAAGTCGTTTTTGCGTGCACAGTGAATAAAAAGATAGACAAAGTTCCATAATTTATAATACAATTGACAATTAAAATATTATTACATTATTTATTTAATACCTAATGAAAATATTAACTTTAAGAATTTATTTTTATTGACCATTAACCATGATGACTTGTTTTTAATTATGCTTGACCATTGAGAATTAAATCATTATTTACTAAAACAAGCAAGAATAAAGCAAACAATTAGCGAGTTTGTCTATATATTGAGCAAGCAGAAAAAGAAAACCTCATTCATGTTTTGCGCAGCCTTCGCGAAATCTTCGTTATACGGTAAGTTGTTGCATAACGCAAGTACTTAATTATGTAAATAAGTATTTAATTGATTTTTATTAACTATTAATGTTGTAGAAACTTGGTCACTGTTTTCTTTTTTTTTTAAATATTATTAAAATATTATACATTCATGTTTCCACTTTTTTATTGAAACTTATAACAAAGAATTATGCGACAACTGTGTCCTTCAGTTATTGGTTTATCGGGTTTGTAATAATTCAGGTGACGGGCTAACTATCTATCACTTCCGTCACAAGTTTCCATTTAAAATCCATAATTTTCACTAAGATTGTTCAAGGTAAATATTTTCTCTTTAGATTCTGACTCTCCCCTCAAGGATCCTGCGTTCGAAAATATTTACATAATATTACAAGAAAGTTTTTCACTTACAATGTTAGAAATAAATGAGGACATGTGACACAAAGTAACCTCTCCGCAACAGGCCTTTCTCGCTTTTTTTATTGTTTGTAATGAATTTTGCTGAGTACGTATGATAAATCTTTTGTGGGAGACGTTCGAGGCAGTATTTGTCATTACCAACTGCACCATTATTTCGTAACTAGGAGAGTATTATATAATGATGACAATCTTCATTATATAATAGAAATATATAATGAAGAAGACATTATATGCAGAATATTTTAAGGCATGGACTGTAATTTTGTTTCGGGATCGTAATAGTTAAACAACGTTTCGTCCATTGGTGTATTTCGAGCTAAAACCGATCAGGATCTTTTTGAAACATTTTCCTGAAGCCCCGAGAAATATTTTATCTAATTTGTTCCTGCGCATTAGCAAATATTCGGGGTATCATACGTGTGGAAACTTTTTCGATTCGAAGCGTTTGTTATGCACACAGGACGACCTACTAATAATTTTTACTACCGTTTCTACGATTACTGCTATCGTAAGACGTCCGGAGCGAGTGTCGTCTTTGGTTCATGTTTGAATTTGATGCAACAACGTGCAACTGTAGGATAACGAAAAATTTACCCTATATCAAATGTTTATAGACTTGTTTAGTTGTTTTGTTTAGTAATTTTTGGAGCACATATTATACTCAACAAAAGCGCGAAGTTATTTTTTTTCCTTTTTGTAAACATGCACAAGAAAGCACAATCAAAATTTCAAGGTCTTTAAGCATATTTTGAGGTGGTTTCTTATTGTAGCATATAATTTAATATCATCTGCAAATCATAAGTTGGACAATTTTTCTCCGTTTATGGTTTTGCCACATTGTTGCTATTCCTATAAAAGCCTGTTTTTCTATAAAAACGGTAAATAATTTTTGCGATAGCGGGTTCCTTTATGTACTCTTCTGTTTATTTTTATTTCTTTTCATTCACCCTCTAATTTGATAATTGTCTATAGCACTTTAAATCAGTTGACTGGGGGTAATGAAGTTGAAGTATTCGACATTGTGGATCACTTTATCACATCACACAACTTCTTAATCCATAAATTATTTTTTTACTTTGTGTTAACGGTCCTATTTTATGAGGTATGTCTTTTTTATTTTTAAAATATATAAATCTTAAAACATACATTTAATGCTGATGATTAAAAAAATATTAATATGCTCCATGAGGAAAGTGATGTAAAAATAATGACATTAATCTCAATGTTTGCACATGGTTTTGCAATTTTATATAAAAAATAATAAATAAGAGACATTATGAAAACCCCAATAAAAATTTGACACGATTAGAGACTTGAGCATCAAGTCGACAGTAAAATTAAGTTCTCAAAAAACAATTAAGGAAAAATCACACCAATAAAATTTATTTTGTGCTATTATAATGATGAATTTTACCAATGTTAAGAGTTATGCTAAATTGACATTTACTCCGACTGCTTGAACAGTTTCTTCTGTTTCGTTTAGAAAACTAATCATGCTACAGAAATAGACGTACATACACACAAAAAAAACACGTAAAATATTGTCCTCTGTCTCGGGAAGTCGGATAAAAAGAAAAAATTATTTAAATTTAATGGTAGTATTTTCTATTTTGTTATACTTTGTGTTTTAACTTTAATATATACTTACATACAATTGTAGCAAATTGTGTCCCGGACGTGGCAGTCAGGCCAGAAGTATAATAAACTAGTTATACTCTTTCGGTCTTCACTTACACGCTCGTTCTGCGTGTAGTATTAGGGTTTTTTTTTATAGGAGAGGGGGCAAACGAGCATGCGGCTCACCTGATGGTAAGTGACTACCGCCGCCCATGAACAACTGCAACACCAGGGGAGTTGCAGATGCGTTGCCGGCCTTTTAAAAAGGAGTAAGTTCTTTTCTTGAACGTCCCTATGTCGTATCGTTCCGAAAAAATGGTGGTAATCGATTCCACAAGGAAGTTGTGCGAGGAAGAAAACATCTTCTAAATCGCACAGTGGTGGACCGCCAATCATCCAGGTGGTATGGATGGTATCACAAATTTTGTCGTAATGTGTGATGGTGAAATTGAAATTTAAAAAAATTGAAGGACTAAGGATTAATATTGTTGATAAAAGTTCTGTTTTTCGTGAAGAATTTAAAATGTTTAATTGTATGTATACGAGTATTCTAACAGGCAGGCAAAGTTTTGCTTTATTTTTATTATGTAAAGAAATTGTAACATTTTAAATAGTGTTTGTTATTTAAATTAATTTTTATATTAAAACTTTCTTTCACTTTGGATCAAGCCAATAATATAAATGAAAAAGGCATAAATCCACGACTATTCTGCTACCAGGGTGACGCCACTCAAGAATGAGATAAATAAACTTTCATTTTAAACGCAATTTTTCAACTTCTACGTGGTAGAGCCATGCTACAGCTATAATAGTAGTATAGTTTTAGCACGAATGGGTCGACTCGACCGGCTAATGACCCCGCTCTCACAGAATACCGGCGTAAAATAACAGCTTAACGGTGCTTTGTTTCGTTTGGTGAGTGTAGAGTACCGGAGACCCTTTTTAATTGAAAAGAGGCATTCCATCTTAGTCCTCACGGGTGACAACGCATCTGCATCTTGAGTCTTTATTGAGGATAGATGTAAATGTCTATGGGTCACAGTAGCCACTTACCATCAGGTGGACTGTGTGCTCGTTTGTCACCCAGCTCTTTATGTAATTTATTTATTTTTATATGTTTAAAATGCATATATAATGTTATGTAGGTACTACATTTTATCCGCGAATACCTTCGTGTAGAACCAATTTATATCTCTTACAATTTATGAAATAATCATCAAACACTGTTTAGTCAGTTTTCCATGTCTTTTGATATTACAAGCAATCTGTTTGATAGATATTTAAAAAAAATTATAATAATATGTAAGTATGTGGATGGGTATATTTATTATTTGGTTCTATAGTATTAACTCTAATTTACATTTCTATTTTTACCTATACACCTAACTTATAAACCTTCCTCATATTTTCTCTGCTTCACTCTAAGATTGAATGTTGAAGTTAAATAAATATACAAACAGTAATGATGTATTATTAAATAAACTATTTTCTTCTTTTTTTCAAAAGTGAGGTAAGAATAATAGTCCACATGCGGCTATCTGCTAGGCATTTTGAGTGGGCTTAAAACATCGAAAAGCCTACAGCGTTGACACAATGCGTTTAAGCGAACTTCATGTCTTCGAGATACTTTTAAAATTTCTCATCTATACACGTTTTCTCATTAGGTATAATATTCAATTCATATAGTCACTAATGTTTTAGGTTAGATCGACATGCTGTATATAGCTTTATTTTGTATAACGTTTGCGCTGTATTGGACATGGTGGCATCGAAAAGCAAAGTCTAAACTGGAACCACCCGCTCTTCCTGGAGCATGGCCGTTAATCGGACATGCACATCTTTTTATGGGAGATACTGTTTGTAAGTATACAATTTTTTTTATTGATTTATATATTTGCCCTCCATGTCCAGTTGTCGATAAGAGTTGCATATTTGTATATAAAATTAATTTAAGGCACGTTTTTCCGCCTAGGAAAACCGGGCGGAAAACGCATCTGTGTGCTTTATGTTTAGAGCAGAGGCATAACACTTCCAAGCAGCTGGAAAACAATGAGCTCATTTATGATTTTATATTTAAAACTAATTTTAACACACGTAATTATTATCAATTTCACGTCTAAATTTAATTTTACATACTTCAAGCCGCCGAAGAGATTAGTTAGTTTTTACCATCAGTCAAGTGTAATGTCCCTCTGTTGCAAGATGCAGGAGTGTACAAGCTTGATTGTGAATGTGGTCTCTCTTATATAGGAAAAACTAAAAGATCCATACAAACCCGCGTTAAAGAACACATAGCTGATGTGAAGAATCGACGTTCCGGGAAGTCTGCTGTCTGTGAACACGTACAAGATTGCCCCCGTCACTACATTAGATTTGATAGACCACAAATCCTCGCTTAAGAACACCAATTCCTTCCAAGGATGATTCACGAGGCTATTGAAATCAAAAAATATCCTAATTTCAATAGAGAAGATGGCTGGGTGCTACCATCTGCTTGGGATCCCATAATTAATAAAATTAAATCCCAACCCAAGCATACAACTGTAAGACTTCAAGATAATGTTAGTTCATACTGCGTAGATCGGAACAAAAGATTATAATTTTTAATCTGGAGGTAACCGTGGTTAACTATGACATTAGGAAGTCATACACCAATGCCCCTCTTGACCATGGGTGCCAGAAAGTGCTCGAAACGAGGGGAATATAAAATAAGTTAATATACGCGATAAAATCCGTAAAATTAGTTTTATTTAAATGTGTACTGTTCGCGTAAATATAAAAAATCTCATTATGATGATGTTATAAAATGTATTATACTAAATTAAATATGAAAGTGGTTGAGTGACGCCGCAGCTGGTACATAGCTGCAGCACACGTGGATCGATTCGGCCGGGATTGGATCACGTTTTTACTGAATACCAGCGTGAAACAGCAGAATAAGGCTGCTGCGATTCGTATGGTTAGTGAAGGGAACCAAATACTTCTACCCATCTTAGTCCTTAGTTGTGAAAACGCATCTGCATTTTGATACTTAGTCGATGATAGATGTAGGTCTATGGGTCATAGAATCAACTTACCATCACAGGTGGACTGAGTACGCGTTTGTCACCGAATTTTGTGAAAACACTGAAATATAAAAAAATATCTTTCTATTTCTATCAGATTAAAAGTTATTTACTGCTAGACATAAGTCAATTCCATAATAGGGTTTGGTGTAATTGCCACGCCTGTTAAGCCAATTAGCAGTCGATTGTTTAGAAGTTTCGTACTATTGTACATGAGATTCGTAGAAAAAAAGCCAATTAAAAACCAAATATGTTATCAAGTAATTATTTAATAACTACATAGGCTGCACTAAAAGTATCGGGAATGGAATATTTCCACTGTTCCTGTCATATTAATTTTTTTTAATTGAAAAGTCCTTGGTTTTAATAATCGAATACCATTTTTTTATTTGAAAAAAGATTCTCGGTCTTGTCACAAGGTTTTATCAAACTTGTTTAGTCGTTGAGAAAATGGAATTGACTGGATTGAAAATTCAAGAGCAATGATTTATTATGACTTTCGAATCAGTTTAACACAGAAACAGTGTGTTGACCGGATGATTTCTGCATTTGGTGATGAAGCCCCATCCAAAACCACAATTTATCGCTGGTTTGCTGAATTTCAACGTGGACGTGTCAAGCTCAGTGATGATCCCCGTCAAGGTCGTCCAAAAACTGCAGTCACTCAAGAAAACGTTAATGCTGTGCGTAAGCTGATTGAGGAAGATCGACATGTGACATACCGCGAAATTCAGGCAACTTTAGACATTGGCATGAGTCAAATACAAATAATCTTGCATGAACAATTAGGTGTAAAAGAGTTGTTTTCCCGATGGATACCGCATTCGCTCTGTAAAGAGCAAAAAGCGGCTCGCGTTACTTGGTGCGTCAGAACTCCCGAAAGATTACACGCAGGATCCTCAAATGCTGTATACAACATCGTATCAGGTGACGAATCCTGGATATATGCGTACGGACCCGAAACAAAAAACCAGTCACGAGTTTGGGTGTTCAAAAATGAGTTAAAGCCAACAAAAATTGTTCGTTCACGGAGTGGTGCAAAAAAAATGGTGGCCACGTTTGCTCCAAAACCGGCCATGTTACGACTATTCCTCTTGAGGGACAAAGAACGGTTAATGCAGAATGGTATGCTAGCATTTGTTTGCCACAGGTCGTTTCTGAACTCCGTAAAGAGAACTGCAACCGCCGCATCATCCTCCATCACGACAATGCGAGTTCTCACACCGCACACAGAACGATAGAGTTTTTAGAGCAAGAAAACATAGAATTATTAGACCATCCGCCGTACAGCCCCGATCTAAGCCCTAATGATTTCTATACTTTCCCTAAAATAAAGAATAAATTGCGTGGACAGAGATTTTCATCAACTGAAGAAGCTGTGGACGCCTACAAAACGGCCATTTTGGAAACCCAACTTCCGAATGGAATGGTTGCTTCAATGATTGGTTCCATCGTATGGAAAAATGTGTCATATTTCGCGGAGAATACTTCGAAAAACAATAAATACATTTTTAAATAGTAATGTTGTGTGACTTCTCTGACCGAAATTTTCTGTGCCGCCCTCGTATACATAAATAAAGCTAATTTAATAATCACTCGTAACATAGAGAATATAAAAATATGTTAATAATTAGCGATAAAATCTTAAGCAAACATTAAGTTCATACCTGTTATAAAATAAAAATAAAACAAACATATCGTGAAGTTGTTAACATTTTTATTAATTTATTCAGTCATTAATGTAGTATCAAGCATGGCAACTATGGCAAAGAGGTATCCCCTGTGAGGCAATCTCTGGCGTTAGTCTATGTTCAGCAGCAGAAGGAATGTCAAAAGCTTAAGGTAACAACAAGAATGTTATTGAAATAGTTGTATAAAAACTTTAGGGGTGAAAAAATCCTACTCTTGGTTGTTAATTTCTTTCTCTCAAACTTTCTTCAAATTTGACGAAGATGTCGCATTACATACACACGTAAAAGAGCATACGAGTAGAGTCCAATAAAATGATTTTAATATACAATTAATTTTAATATAAATTTAATATATAATATACAGTTGATGTCCCAAACTATATAAATATTTCACCATGCATAATTTCTAATGCGATTGTTTTTAATCGCCTTTGCTTATGATAATCGTTTATGTTATTTTTTTTTATTTCCAAACTATTAAATTTATTATATCGTTTTTTTTTTTTTTTATAGGAGAGGGGGCAAACGAGCATGCGGCTCACCTGATGGTAAGTGACTACCGCCGCCCATGAACAACCGCAACACCAGGGGAATTGCAGATGCGTTGCCGGCCTTTTAAAAAGGAGTAGGCTCTTTTCTTGAAGGTCCCTAAGTCGTATCGGTCCGGAAAAATGCCTGGTGGTAAACTATTCCACAAGGAAGTTGTGCGAGGAAGAAAACATCTTCTAAATCGCACAGTGGTGGACCGCCAATCATCCAGATGGTGTGGATGGTATCGGGAGTTCTGCCGCGATGTGCGTTCGTGAAATTTGGCGGCTGGGATTAATCCGAACAATTCCTCAGAGCACTCCCCATGGTAGATGCGAAAGAAAATGCAAAGAGATGCAACATCTCTTCGCAGTGCCAATGAATCGAGCCGATCGGAAAGGGCTCGGTCGTCGACGATTCGAGCCGCTCTGCGCTGGATGCGGTCAAGTGGAAGGAGCTGGCACTGGGGAGCCCCTGCCCAGAGATGGGAACAGTATTCCATGTGAGGCCGAACCTTCGCCTTGTAAAGTTGCAGGCGGTGTGCCGGCATGAAATACTGTCCCGCTCTGCTGAGCACGCCAAGCTTTTTAGAGGCCAATTTGGCCTTCTCTTCCAAGTGACCACGAAACTGCACGTCACTCGATATGTCGACTCCGAGGATACCGATACTGGCTGAGGCAAGAAGGGGAGTGCCTTGAAACTGAGGAGATAAGACAAAGGGGTTCTTTTTAGCGGTAAACGCGCAAACTTGTGTCTTCTGAGGATTAAACTCGTACGATTAAATTAAACTCGATTAAATTCGTACCAGGTAATTATTGTTCTATTGAGTCCAACTTTGCGAAGTCGTAATTTTTTATATATTTCCACGTTTATAGAGATCCCTAGAGTTCGATTTTACCATTTCGAAATTAAGTCCTGTCCATAAGCCGCACACTGAAGGTTTGCGGATGATCATTCCTCCCAGTGACTTCCAATCCGACTGCATCCGCGACTACAGCGACCGCCTGTCTGCTGTACTACTAGGAACGCTAATTTTGACGCTAATGATGCCATTGGCAAATAGAAAGTTTGTACACTCGAGTTGTTGGATGGTTGCGTTTGAAGTTATTGAACTTTTTTTTTAAAGTTTAATATAGACACAAATATAAATTGAACTCAAAATTAACCACGAAATGGAAAGTTTAAAGTGAAAATATCGCCATGAATACATTCCCTGGGACAAAAAAGTATTATGATACCATTAGATCGCTACCGGTGATCACCATCGGCGTATATCAGTGGTCCTTGAATCTCCATTCGGCACGCAACTGGCACCCATGTTTCGCTATTCACTTTGCTAGAAGCGTATCTTAACCCAATGCTTGCTGCTCTAATACCCTCATAGTGCTATCGGGATGTCTCGAGACCACTTTAGTGTCATTTTTTCCTTGTAAGTTACTAAATTCAGCATTTGGGCCCAAAAAAATGATTGCTAGCAACTCCAGAAGCCCCGTTTCTGAAAGGAAAACATCATCACCAGTAGAAGAGCCGTGATTTTTGCCTTGTTGATGTAGTTCCCGAGCGGGATTTATCTTGTTCCGTTCACTCTCAGCAGCCACCTTCTGAACCATGACGGTCCTTGATAGCCCTTCTTGCCAAATCCCCGTTCAGTAATGGAACATAACTGCTGGAAGGGTGAGGTCCTTACTAATCCAGTTTACCAGGATTTTCTACCACTTTGTATACTGCGACGTACATATGTGACGCACACCTAGATCAATGTTTACCTTAAAGTTTAGGGCTTAAAATAGAGGCGAAATCCAAGCATAATTTAAATTAAAGAATATTTACGTATAAAGCAATGGTTTTTATTTATTTCCCAGATCTCTGGAATAATGTAAAAGAAATGTCATATCGTAGCTTAAAAGCGGGTGGAGTAACAAAAATATCAATTGGACCTCAGACCATATACGGTAGTGTATTTATAATATGGTATTATGTATTATAAGGTATAGTACACACAAATAAATTATTTTCACCTTTGATTTGTTTCCAGTGTTAACAGATCCCGAAGACTGCTTGACTGTGGCTAACGCTTGTTTACAGAAGGACATTATATATGAATTTGCTAAACCCTGGCTAGGAGAGGGTCTTTTAACCGGAAAAGGTACGTATTTTTTTTAAACTAAGCGATCATTAATCGTTTAAATTTAAAGAATATATTTCATCGAAAATTGACTTGTAGTATAAAATTTTGAAGGAGAAAGTGAATAAATAAATGTGTAGTTTATATGTTAAATATGATGTTTGCGCAGAATCAATATGGAAGCGTCATCGAAAACTGTTAAACCCAGCTTTTAATCAGCTGGTATTGGATGGATATCAGAAGGTTTTTAACAGCCAGTCCAGACGCCTTGTAAAAGATTTAGAGGTCGAGGTAGAGTAATATTATTAATATTAATAAAATAAATGTTATAAAAGTGTTCGTAGAGGCACTTGGGACTTATACATAACTTTAAGGCGTTTCCCTAACCAAATAACCTTGAGCATTCGTTCCCTCTTTAGACGTACGCCGCTTTATCATGGAATTCACATAATTTTTGGAATTGTTTTAATTAAAAGAGAAAAGCGAACTTTAATAATTAAACAAAAGGTGAATAATATAGATTTTTGAATTATCTATCCATTAGTGTAATCCTTAAAGAGCGTTGCCTTTAGCAACAGATGTGTGTAATCAATAATTTAGTAGATTTAGAATGTATTTATTACACATAAAAACAAAATAGAATGTGGAATGCGACGATAGGATATCGAACATTAATAATGTGTTTTTAGATGTAGTTTATTTCTCATAAGTAATGAGATAATAGTCTCTGAATAACGAAGAAAAACGCAGTATCGCAAGGTATTGGTCGGGGTATCGCATTAACCTGAAATAATGTTGTCTTTATAAGCTGCTGATACGGATTGAAAATGTGAGAGACAAGGTATTTCATACTCGTATTAGATTTTAAAAATAAATCAGAAAAGGATGAATAAATGATCAATGAATACGAAACCTTTTAAAAAAAAAGTTCACTTATTGTAGTAACTTTTAAGTACACACCGAAATATAAATAGTCACTGGTAGCCTATCAGTTCTCACTTATTTTGTTTAGTTTTTTTTTACTTCTTTGTTTCAATGATTTTCATGTTTCAAAAACAAATCTTTTTCGTATCGTCACGCACAATCCCTGACGGGGTAGCCAGAGAGAACAGATCGCCAAGTGTCACGATCCTTACATACCTCTTTCAAAACAAATCGAATGCAAATATTTATATGTATAATTCTTTCTTATCCATTATATGTTTTAGCAATTTTTGTTTTCAATGAAGTTATCTCGTATCACTGTCTACAACATTTATTTTGTATTTAATATATTAACCCGTGCAGTGGTAGGTAAAAATACCCACTACCCCATACCTTCCCGTGGGTGTCGTAAAAGGCGACAGAGGGAAACTGAGTCAGAAGGTGGGCAGCAGTATCTTTCTGATTAGAGCAAACAGCAATAATAAACTGCGGTTGCCAACCCGCTCACCATGCGTGCCAACTATGGCCATGTACCTCCCATGAGCAACGACACTAATAAATGGCTTCCAGTTCCCGGTGGCCCCGCTGTACCTGGCTACGATGGCGACCATGGTAATGGCGGGGAATGGGGTGCTAAGAATCCCCATTGTAGGTTCGGTTGCCACCTACGAGGACTCGATCTGGAAATTTATAACGCATGCGCCCTGAGGACTAACAAGAAGGTCCAGAAGCTGGAAGAAGAGATAGACAAGTTGCGCTGGAATATCATGGATTATCCGAGGTTCAAAGAGGGGGGGGACACGGTATTCCTCGAATCCGGCAACTTGTTCTATCACCGGGAGGGCGACCATCTGTCCCAAGGAGGTGTCGGATTTATCGTTCACAAGTCTCCCGTTAACAACGTTGTAAAGGTTAGGAGTGTGTCGAAGAAAGTTGCGTACTTTATATACAGAATCACCAAACGAAACACCCCGATGAGGAGGTGGAGGAAATGTATGAGGATATCTCTAGAGCCATGCATTCCTCCAAAACCCATTATACGGTGTTATTGGGAGACTTCAACGCAAAGCAAGAGAGAACGGTGTGCTGAAAGTAGGGAAATTTGGATTAGGGCAACGGAACTCTAGGGGCCAGCAGCTGGCCGACTTCATAGAGAAAGAGGGACTCTTAATGATGAACTCTTTCTTCCAGAAGCGGCTCATAGGAAGTGGACCTGGTCGAGCCCTGACGGTTCGACAAAAATGAGATTGACTTCATTATGACGACTATACGGCAACTGTTCAGTGATGTCTCAGTGATCGCGAGTGTGAAAGTGGTAGCGATCACCGAATGGTTAGAGGCACACTGAACCTAAACGTTAAGTTGGATAGGTGTGGTTAAATGAAATCAATGCTCCGTCCCCCTCATGCTCTAATCTAAGGTCCTGAAACCTTTCAGCTGGAGTTACAAAACCGTTTTCAGTGCCTAGAAGATTGCAATGCAGTGGACAATATGAATGACAACTGTCTTTGCGGTCGGAGCTAATTTTTGCAAGACCCGCCGCAGAAGAACACAAAAACTCTCCGATCACTCTCTTAATCTCGTGGCTATGAGATGGGAAATGAAGCTTCAGTCTTCAGTAGATTTGATAACATACAGACAACTAAACAGACAGATCTTTAAATGCATGCGGCGGGAATAACGCAACTTAAATACTGCTCGTATTGAAAAATCGATCGAGCGGAACCAGGGTTCTAAAGTCTTTGCCAGAGATCTGTCTGCCAGAAAGAGCCAACTGTCAAAGCTGAAGACCGCATGTAGCAGCATTATTTCCGGCACACCTGAGATTTTGAGTGAGATTGAGAGGCTCTATGGACAGCTGTACACGTTATCGTTGGAGCCACTCGCAAGTGTTAGTAACGATCGAAGAGCAAGTCTTACCCGACACTATTTCGATGGTATCCTGGACGTCAGCCTGACTTTGATTAGAATATTTCTCTAGCAAATTAAAATCGGCAAGTGCCCGGGCGAAGATGGAATTACAGCGGAGCTTCTGAAAGCGGGTAGAAATCCGGTACTTAAAGTCCTTTAGAAGCTCTTTAATTCCATTCACCATGGCGGCGCTACTCCGCAGGCGTGGAGCAGAAGTGCAGTAGTATTGATCCTCAAGAAAGGCGACAATACTCTCTTGAAGAACTACATACTGATTTCCCTTCTGAACCGCGTCTACTTGCTGTTTTAAAGAGTTATTACAAAACAAGAAGACTCGACGAATTTCAGCCTCCCAAACAAGCCAGTTTCCGAAAAAGCTTTAGCACCATAGACTACATACATACTATTCGGCAAATTATACAGAAAACCAAAGAGTATAATTTGCCACTTTGTTTAGCGTATGTGGACTACGACAAAGCCTTTGATCTCGTCGAAACTTGGGTGGTGCTGCAGTCACTTCGGCGGTATTAAGTGGACCATCGGTATATAGAAGTTCTGAAGATTTTGTACAAAAGGGATACGATGGCTATCTGAGTACAGAACCAGAGTACGAAACCTATCCAACTGCAGAAAGTTGTAAGACAGGGTGACGTTATATCCTCGAAACTCATCACCGCTGCATTGGTAGACGTTTTCAAGCTACTGGACTGGAAAGGATACGGTATTAACATCAATGGCGAGTTCATCACTCACCTTCGGTTTGTTGACGATATAGTCCTAATGGCAGAATCACTGGGGGAACTAAGTCCCATGCTCAATGGCATCAATAGTGTCTCTCAACGGATAGGACTTAAGATGAACATGGACAAAACAAAGATCATGTTTAATGTCCATTACACACCTATGCCGGTAGTTGTTGGGAGCACCAAGCTCGAAGTTGTTGACGAGTATGTTTAACTGGGACAAATAGTCCGACTAGGTAAATCCAACTTTGACCGAGAGTTCGATCAACGGATACAACTCGGCTGGGCAGCGTTTGAGAGATTACAACGCATCTTCACGTCAGACATACCTCAAAACCTCATAACTAGATTATACAACCATTGCGTGTTGCCAATGATGACCTATGGATCTGAGACGTGGTCCTTCACTGCTGGCCTTATGAGAAAGCTCAATGTAGAGAATCCGAAAGAAAAGCCCTCTCATTGCTCTCTGAGCACTTTGAGCTTCCACATATTATGGCCAACAGTAACTTAACATGTAACATACACAGTTTTAGGTATCGGGCTTAGCCCATGCAAACTTAATGATTTCTTATATTTACGCGAACACTACACATTGAATAAAACTATTTTTACGGATTTTATCGCGTTTAATTTACTTATTTTATATTCTCGACGTTTCGGTTGCTTTCCAGCAACCGTGGTCACGGGGGACTGAGGTGATTGACGTCCCGATGTCAAAGTTAACCCGGAGTACCTTCAGCTTTTTAATTATTAATTTTGGTCCGATCTACGCAGAATGAACTAACTGTGTCTTGAAGTCTTACAGTGGTATGCTTGGGTTTAGTTTTAATTTTATGAATTACAGGATCCCAAGCAGGTGGTAGTACCCAGCCTCCCTCTCTATTGAAATTAGGATGTTTTTTAATTTCAATAGCCTCACGTATCATCCTTGGCAGGAATCGATGTTCTTTCGCGAGGACTTGTGGTTTATCAAATCTAATGTAATGACGGGGGCCGTCTAGGATATGATCACAAACTGCAGACTTCCCGGAACGTTGGTGCTTCACGTCAGCTATGTGTTCTTTTACGCGGGTTTTTATTGATCGTTTTGTTTGCCCTATATATGAGAGACCACACTCACAATCAAGCTTGTATACTCCTGCATCTTGTAGAGGAATATTGCACTTGACGGATGGTAAGAACTGACTAATCTTCTTCGGCGGCTTGAAGAATGTTCTAATAGAAGCTCGCTTCAAGATGTAGCCAATCTTGTCTGTGACACCTCTGACATATGGTAGTACAGCAGGCACACGCTCGACTGTGGCCGGCTTCACTCGGTCACTGTGACGTAGGCGCGGAACCCGAAGCTTGTTGTCGTGCAGAACCTGCTTGACGTGCTGAAGCTCGGCGGCCAGGTGTTTGCTGTCACAGATCCCTCGTGCTCTCTGCAACAAAGATTTGCCCACGGTAGCTAACTGTGAAGGGTGATGGTGGGATTCACCGTTTAAGTATCGGTTTGTATGGGTCTTTTTTCTATACACAGTGTGACCTACGGTGTTATTAGGATTTCGAATGACTAACACATCTAGGAAAGCTAAAGAATTATTTGCCTCTAACTCCATAGTAAATTGAATTTTAGAGTTTATGGAATTAAGATGTTCTAAAAATGCAGTTACTTTGTCTGATGGTAAAATTGTGAAAGTACAGTTAGAACAAGTAAAGTTAGAAAAAAACAAGTTGTTCTAACTTTACTTGTTCTAACTGTACTTTCACAATTTTACCACCAGACAAAGTAACTGCATTTTTAGAACATCTTAATTCCATAAACTCTAAAATTCAATTTACTATGGAGTTAGAGGCAAATAATTCTTTAGCTTTCCTAGATGTGTTATTCATTCGAAATCCTAATAACACCGTAGGTCACACTGTGTATAGAAAAAAGACCCATACAAACCGATACTTAAACGGTGAATCCCACCATCACCCTTCACAGTTAGCTACCGTGGGCAAATCTTTGTTGCAGAGAGCACGAGGGATCTGTGACAGCAAACACCTGGCCGCCGAGCTTCAGCACGTCAAGCAGGTTCTGCACGACAACAAGCTTCGGGTTCCGCGCCTACGTCACAGTGACCGAGTGAAGCCGGCCACAGTCGAGCGTGTGCCTGCTGTACTACCATATGTCAGAGGTGTCACAGACAAGATTGGCTACATCTTGAAGCGAGCTTCTATTAGAACATTCTTCAAGCCGCCGAAGAAGATTAGTCAGTTCTTACCATCCGTCAAGTGCAATATTCCTCTACAAGATGCAGGAGTATACAAGCTTGATTGTGAGTGTGGTCTCTCATATATAGGGCAAACAAAACGATCAATAAAAACCCGCGTAAAAGAACACATAGCTGACGTGAAGCACCAACGTTCCGGGAAGTCTGCAGTTTGTGATCATATCCTAGACGGCCCCCGTCATTACATTAGATTTGATAAACCACAAGTCCTCGCGAAAGAACATCGATTCCTGCCAAGGATGATACGTGAGGCTATTGAAATTAAAAAACATCCTAATTTCAATAGAGAGGGAGGCTGGGTACTACCACCTGCTTGGGATCCTGTAATTCATAAAATTAAAACTAAAACCAAGCATACCACTGTAAGACTTCAAGACACAGTTAGTTCATTCTGCGTAGATCGGACCAAAATTAATAATTAAAAAGCTGAAGGTACTCCGGGTTAACTTTGACATCGGGACGTCAATCACCTCAGTCCCCCGTGATCACGGTGGCTGGAAAGCAACCGAAACGTCGGGAATATAAAATAAGTAAATTAAACGCGATAAAATCCGTAAAAATAGTTTTATTCCATGCAAACTTATATGGCATTCAGGGCGTTCGCCCAGGCGTTCGTAGTATGTTACGGTGTCAGAACAGATTTTCACGGTCCAATCTCTATTAAATCAAGCAAATAAAGAAAACATAAGGTAGTTTTTCAACTCTCCTGTGGCCCCCAATCACGACGGATTCTTTGAAACAGCTGTTAGGTCTGCAAGAAACACGCTAGTCATGTTCTAGTTGAATCTCGGCTGATGTTTGAAGAGTTGACAACTTTCTATGTTAAGGTTGAAGCTAACGTGAACTCGCGGCCTTTATCTCAACGCACACCCTAAGGATATAGAGATTTTGACACCCAGTCATTTTCTTATCGGACAGCCGCTTGTAGCTCTTCTTGAATTTTTTTACACGAAAATTAATATGTCCCGTGTATCTCGGTATCAATTTAATAAAAAAATGTCCTCCGATAATTGATAAATTAGTACACGGATATGTTTATGATAAATTAGTTACACAAAACAGTACTCGCTACAGGTCTGTCTAGGAAATGTTTGAGGATATATATGTGGGTTTAATGGAAGACTTCAACGAAAAATTAGGTACAAGAGAGAACGGTGATCTAAAGGGCAAGGAAACACAAGGGGCCAGCAGCAGTCCGAATTCATGGAGTAAGAGGGACTCTATATGACGAACTCTTTCTTCCAAAAGCGGCCCCACAGGAAGTGGACCTAGTCGACCCCCGAGTGTTCAACAAAAAATGAGATTTACTTTATTTTGACGACTAGACAGCAACTGCTCAGTGATGTCTTACACAACATCAATACAGTTCGTATTGAGGAAGCAATTAAGCAGATCCATGGCTCCAAAGTCTTTTCTTTAGATCTGTCTGCCAGAAAGAGCCAACGTCAAGAGTTGAAGGTGAAGACCGAGGAGACCTGAGATTTTGAGTGAGATTTAAAAGTTCTATGGGCAACTGTACATATCATTGTTGGAGCCACATGCAAGTGTCAGTAACGATCCAAGAGTAAGTCTTATCTGGCACTCTTGCGATAATATTCCGGACGTCAGTCTGATAGAGAATAGAACGGCTCACCAGCACCTTAAAAACGGCAAGCCCCCGGGCGAGGATGGAATTACAGCGGAGTTTCTGAAACCGGGTGGAAAACCGTTACTTTAAGTCCTAAGAAGCTCTTTAATTCCGTCCTGCCTGGTGGCACTGCACCAGAGACGTGAAGCTGAAGTGTGGTCGTCTTGTTTTTCAAAAAAAGGTAACAACGCTCTCTAGAAAAACTACAGACCGATTTCCCTTCCGAGCCACGTCTACGTGCTATTTTCAAGAGTCGTTAGAAGAGGCGATATAGTCTTTATGGCAAAATTGATGAAGAACCTAAGCACTATCCTCATTGACCACAATAGTGCCTCTCAACGTATAGGTCTTAACGTCCATGTCACACTTATGCTGGTAGTTGTTAGGAGCAATAAGTTCGAAGTTGTTGAGGTGTACATGCCCCTAGCTGCCCCAATAAAGGTCAAATATTCCAGGGCCCAACAGCGGTATATTCGACGGACAACTAAGGGTGGGGCCCAACGGCCTATGGAGACTTATCATTCTACACAATAGATATAAGGCTAGGTAAATAAATAGTACGGACTTGGTTACGAGGCTAAGACTACCCCAAGGCTCGGTGAGGCGGTAGTGGTGTAGGTGCAAGTAAGTAGTATGTGTGGTAGTGTTTATATATGTGACCTGACCCAGCTGAGATGATCGGGCAGGGGCCTGGTCCGATGCTGCCCCACCATGTCATATCACTTCAGCGGACGTCACCAATTGACACTTCTTTCTTCATTTCACTATTTCAGTCTATCTACTTTATTGTACATTAAATTAACTTCAAACTCAACCAAATTCAACGTTCGTCCAAATCAAACACGTGACACCCGTCACAAATAACGAACAGACGTTCAAAGTTCAATATTCAAGGTTCAGTTCATGTAGCACCAAATTTCAAACAGGGAAGTACGCGATCTCTTCTCGAGTCACAAAGTTCAGCGTTACAGACAACAACTAAATTCCTTTGTACGATATTAAATACTACGCCCGCATTAAGACTCAAAATCAGCCTAGCTGACACGCAAACTAACTGCATAGTCAACACACAAAAAGCACTTAACGCGACGGTACAATTAAACATTAACTTTAACTTTAATCAGTCAAATTCAATACAAGCCTCTTGTCCGAAACGTACAACTTACACAAACTAATTCGAGGCGGTCTACTCAACCCAAATTCAATAGCAAATTAAACGCGCACAAAGACTCCAATTCTAGACGACAAAAACGATAACTGCTCGCGCGAAACCGTTGCAGCGGTCACAAAAAATCGCTAATCGACAGCACCGCTGCTTTCAAGATTAAACGCGCACAAATACTTAAATTCTAGACCACAAAACCAAAAAACCTGGTCGCGCAAAACCGTTGCAGCGGCCACAAAAATACGCTAATCGACAGCACCGCTGCTGCAAAGCTACTGACTCGCACTCACGAAGCCGAACGCCGGGAAGTGGCATTCCGCTGCCCCACCCCCACCCCCGGCGCCGCGCACGTTACCTAACACCATTGGGCAATGCACCCAGTCAAACGTGATTGGATGGCGTTTCAAAATGCCCAAATTTGGGCTTAAACATGAGGAGTATATTTACTTGGGACAAATAGTCTTACTAGACACATAAGTCCAACTACAAGTGAGAGGTCAATCGATGGAACCAACCCGGCTAGGCAGCATTCAGTAAGCTACGACACATTTTCGCGTCAAGATTACCTCAAAACTTGAAAACGAGACTGTACAACCAGTGCGTGCTGCCAGTGATGACTTATGGATCTGAGACATATTCCAATACTGCCGGCTGTATGAGGAATCTCAAGGTCGCTCAGTGAGCTATGGAGAGGGCTATGCTAGGGGTTTCTCTGCGTGATAAACTTAGAAATAACGATATTCGCAGTGGAGCTAGAGTGATCGACATTGCCCAACAGATTAGTCAACTGAAGTAGCAACAGTCCAGCCATATAGCTCGAAGATCCGACAACCGATGGAGAAAAGCGAGTACCGGTAGGCAAAGTTTAGGGCGACCCCCCAATAGATGGAGTAACGACCTGGTAAGACATGTAGGCAGTCGATGGATGCAGGTGACTTAGGACCGTGCTTTGTGGCATTCCTTGAGAGAGGCCTATGTTTAGTAGTGGACTTGTGAAGTTTTCTATTGATGATGATGATAATGAAGGATGATTTATCCCCTCTTCATTGAAAACGCGGTCAGTTAGTCAAATTTTTACTGGCGAGGACGGAATCGTAAGATTCACGGAAGTAAAGACTCAAAATGTTCTATTAGTTAGACCAGTTTCTAAGTTGTGTCGGTTACCTTTGGTGAGTGTAAGCAAAGAAGACTTTGCTTAGGCGGTGGGATGTTCTGGCATTACTGTTGGTTCAACTATTTGTATGCTCTGCACTGCAGCGTCATCTGCAATTCTAATTTCGGCAATCGGACCAGTCGGCTACGTCTCGCTTGGTTTACGCGGAGCACGCACCTCTTATTAAAATATACAGACAGAGAAATATATTAAATTGTTATTCGCTTTAATATACAGAACATCCGGTGGAACTTTGGACATTTACTTAAATGTGCTGTTAATCATCAACATTGTGAAAAAGATTACGATGATGGCAGCACATGACCTCTTCGCTATTGAAATCAGGTAATTCCACGACGTTTCAGAGGACTGTGAGGCAAAACTTCAAGCAAGCAAAACTGGGGATAACCTTGGTCAACTGTATTAGCTATCGAAGGCATGCATTAGTGCAAACAGTATAATTGGCGAGCTTTTTACGAGATAGTTATTGCATAAAAAATTCAAGAATTCATACGATATGTTAACAGTATTGCAAGAAATTTATGCGAGACCTCCACGGATGGTCTTGGATGTGGAAACGTGGTCTAAAACTAATCTTCCTAAATTCAATTCATACACGAAAAATCTACCAAAATATGAAAATAAAACTTATTTTATTGTTTAAACTATGCTTAACAATTCTTTTTCGATTTAAAAGAAAATTCGCTTACGTTTGGCTTCTTAATTAATAAGTTACTGGTTTGTCATCTTGCATAAGGCAACCTAATCCTTCTTTACTAGCATCAATTTGGGTAGATAATGGTAATGGACTATTGAATTTTACAAAATATATGCATTTCTTACACACTTCTTAAAATTATTGCTCGCTCAGACTTAGGTTAAACATGACTGATAACTTTTCTTAAATAAATAATAGTTGCTTGTCTCTCACAATTGAAATGAACTTTCTTATTCTTAACTTATAATGTTAAGGACCACTCTTATTTATTATTATTCCTGATTTAGTGACACATTTTAACAAGCCCTAAGTATTTTATTTGGTAGTTGGAGTCATTTTTTTTTTCAGTTGAACCAATTCAGTTAAATGTTTTTGTTTGCAACCTTATGTAAAATGGTTTGGTTTACGACAATATCCGCAAATTTTACCAAAAGCAGGACATTATCGAAGGCCATGTTCATTATAGCATTTCAAATAACGTTATAAACAACGTTTAAATTAATTAATTGTTTGATTGCCTTATTGTCTTTTTATTATAACTACTCAAAATGTTTTCTGTTTTAATCTATGATCACTACAGGTGGGAAAAGGCCCTTTTGACCATTTAGTTTACACGCTACGTAATTCCCTGGAAACTGTTTGTTGTAAGTATATTTTTATTTATATTTTTCTCATTTTATATCTAAATCTCATAGATGGCAAAATACTATCAAGTATATAACCGATATAAATATGCAGACTAGCATGAGAGGTATGAGATATCTGATAACGTGATCACCAATATTTCTGTCAAGCGTAGCGATTATGTTATTGCAGTCCCACAATACAAGCGGTCTATTTCCTAAAAGTACAGTGTAATATGCACGACATTTATATGTACACTATTGTTTTGTAGGGTATGCCAAAAATGCCAAAACTTTCAGAGTTAGGTTTGCAGGTTTAGAATATGCAATATAGGCGAATGATGAAAAAAATAAAAATAAAATAATTTTTATTAATAAACTGAACTGTTTGTCATTCACAAATATCTAACGCCAACTATTTTACTACGCATGCACACATTCCGCGCACACCTTTCCACACGCTTCCTATTCCGTTAATCGTTACAGATACCTACTGTCGCTTCTCTGGGCGATAGCTGACAGTATTGACCGCAAATATTATGTACGAGTGTGCATTATGTTACTGATGACGGAAAAAAGATATTCGTACGCAAATACTTCAAAATTATGAAATGGTACTTACGGTGTTATATTTAAGCAAAAAAGAAAATCTTATGTAGTGCGCAAATATTATACGACAGTGAGTTTTTACCGCGGCAAAAAATTTACGTACGTGTACGTGTAAATTAACGTAACCACCGAACACCGTACCAACCGAAGAACACTTGATAGCTAATAAAATTATTCATGTGGAGTGAGCGATAATTTAAACAGTGGTAGAGCCACGCGGCAGCTTTTGCTGTTGCACGGATGGGCCGGCTCGAACCGGGGTAGTACCACGACCTTACAGAATATCAGCGTGAAGTAGAGGCTTACCTCTGCGTTTCGCTTGTTGAGTGCAGGTGGCCGGAGGCACTTTTTACTGGAAACGAGGCATTCCATCTTACTCCTCACGGGTGACAACGCATCTGCATTTTTATTTGTAATAGAGGATAGATGTAGATGTCTATGGGCCGCAGCAACCACTTACGATCAGGTGGACAGTGTATTCGTGTTTCACCCTATTCCTATAAAAAAGAAAACAGTGAATATGAAGACATGTGGATTGCGCATGGAGGCCCTAGACATTTATATGTGGGCTCAAATAAAGAGTCATGTTGACGTTAAAGTGGCCAAAAGTTATGAAGATCGCTGCAGCAAATTTTTGCTGCATTCACAGAAGTTAAAAGTGCTCAAGAATAGTTAATAAGTTTAAAAAATAATTTACAAAAACTTTCTCGTCTATGCATGGAGAGAAACGTATTCCATTTTGAGGTGCCAATATTAGTTATTAATTTATTAATTTTATATATGATGATGATACTAATCCAGAAGGAAATGTAAAGAAAGAAATGGAACCATAATTTGCGTCGTGTAGTTATTTAATTAAGCATTAGCAATGAGCGTGTCTCTAAGTAGCATAGCAAAGCCCTCTCATTAGCTTGCTGAGCAACCTTGAGCTTCCTCATACGGCCAGCAGTAAAGGATTACGTTTCAGTTCCATAGGTCATCACTGGCAACACGCACTGGTTGTACAATCTAGTTTTTAAGTTTTGAGATACCTGACGAGAAGATAAGCCGTAATTACCCAAACGCTGACCAGCCGAGTTGAATGCGTCGATTGATCTCTCGGTTGAAGTTGGACTTACCTGGTCGGAATATTTGTCCCAAGTAAAAACACTCGTTAACAACTTCGAGCTTAGTGTCCCCAACAATTACCGGCATAGGTGTGACATGGACGTTACACATGTGACTTTTGTTTTGTCCATGTTCATCTTAAGACCTATCCGTTGAGAGACACTATTGAGGTCCGAGGAGACTCTATTCTGATTCTTAATCGTTTAGATTTAGATAGAAGTGTCTTGTGGCTCAAACATCTATTAAATATCAACGTGGATTATTGTGTGCTCGCTTGTCACTTTGCATTATCACCATTATTTTCATCACAGACATCAAACTCCACTGCTGAACATAGGCGATCCCCTAGATCGCCCACGCTTTGTAGGGGAGTTCCCAACCATTTTTTTTATTAGTAACTCGTAAGACCTTGCTGTTCTTCTCCTGGTTCTCTAACGCCTCTTAATAACCACGGGACGATTAAGGCTAGTGAATATTCCTTCACGGCTACTATTTGGTTCTTGTCATCATTATTATAATAATAAACTACGAAAAAATATTTAATTGGTAGATGCTACATCTATATTTTCTATCTTTTTTGTAGTAATTACAGACAATTTAAATGAAGACGTTTTCATTTTAGGTTTTAAAGCTTCGGCAAATATATTTGTTACAGTAACTACCATGGGAGTTGATTTGTGCGATGACAGCATTATGAATAGCCATTACGTGCAAGCAGTAAAGCAGATCTTAAGCATTATGATAGAAAGACTTCAAAAGTACTGGCTGCACAATAATTTTATCTACAGCTGGTCAACTTTAAAGAAGAAAGAAGATCAGTGTTTAAGAACATTGCATAATATGTCTAATAAGGTAAAGATAGATATCTTCTCAATGTTTTTACTTGCCATTTGGTAGCGGTGTAAAATATATCACGCATGAGGCAGTATATAATATAAATGGCCCCGAGTTCCCGGCGCCCATTTAATGGGGCAGGGGTGCGAAGAATCTCCAATAGTAAAACCGAGAACCGAGACAAGGGAGAGCGAATATGTTATGATGGGATGATGAGGTACGGATGAAGTTCGAAGCAAAGAAGATAACATGGCAAGATTAACCATCAACCAAAGGTGGTAATTGTTCTGGTATGGATGGTGAGATTGAAAGAAAAAAGGCGGTCTTTAAACATCTAAATAAGAGAGCAAAATAGGTACTAAAAGGAAAAATCAAGAAAGAACGAATGAGAATGTTAGAAAAATATCTGTTAACTTCCAAGCATATAATAAAATATTCTGGAAACTCATAAGAACTGCCAGTGAAAATTCAAAACATCCTACATTGATTTCTATACGAGACGATAATGGCTATATTTATTAATTCCTTAATATTATAATAACCATTTTTATATAAACTTAGATGAATAAAGTTTTTGAACGATGAGCAGGTAAAATTTTGTATATTTTCAGGGATCTTGTTTTAAAAGCTTATTTACAGATTTAATATTAGTTATTCTTGTAAAATTGCTATTATTTTTGTGAACGTACATAAATTTCTCGTAAATGTATTGAGAGGCCAAAGTTAATGTATTAATTTCTGTAATAACTTTTTGTGGGTTAGAACTCTTTACGTTTTAAATCTTAGATTGCTGTTATGGCCCTCTTTTTCAAAATAAATATAATTTCTGTATCTGTCGCGTCTCCCCATAGCAAAATAACATACTTTGCTATGATATTATGCTACAGAAAAACCTGAAGTAAACTAGTCTAGCTGTTTCAACGCTGATAAGATTTCTAATCTTTTTTACAGCATAATTATGGTGCAGAACTGAGCCTTGCTTTCTACTTTTGATATTATATGGGATCCCCATTAAAGCTTCGCGTCTAGTGTGATTCTAATAAAAACGGTAGTATCGACAAGACTCAGTTCCTCCCCATTTAAAATTACATAAGTATTTAAATGTTTGACATTTGGAGTCATGAAGATAATTTTGCTTACTTTTAGTCATAATGTTTGAGTAAGAATAATTTAAATTAAACATGTTACTTTATATTCTGCAAATTATCTGATCAGGTATTGCAAGCACGTAAGGCAGCGTACTTAAATAATAAGAAGAATGGATTAGAAGCTTCAAGCGGTACGTATATACATACATTAATAAAAAATAGTTCAATTTATGGTGTATAACGATTTTTGCATTGAGATTTTGATATGTGCTATTATCTTCTCATTTGAAGCGGTATCGAACCTCTTGTGATGGGACTACAGACCAAGTTAATGCATTGATTATACAATGGAAGACTACTGCATATTACTAATAGGCAGGCAATCAAGATTTCAATTCCACCAAAAATTATTTTGAAATCATAACATAATCACAAATCATAAAAACTTAACCACAAAAACATTATCAGAAATTACACCCACAAACATCACCTTTATAGCGTGCCTTAAGCAGAAAGCACGCATGTATGTTCTGCTAGGGATTTAGATAATTATATTCCTAAATATTCCTAAAAATTAAGATTTGAACGTTTTGTCGCATGAAATCGTATCTAGCAATCATATTATACATATAAATGACATAAAAGCATATTGTCAGAAAGATAAGTGATTGTTGAACTTATTATTATTTTTTAAATCGATTATTTACTATTTTTACATAAAAAAGGGGTTCCACACCATAAGCCACTTAGGCTTATGGTGTGGACGTTAATAAAGGACCGTAATTCTTGGAACCAACACGTATTTCTGGGCCTAGTGCGACCTGTATAGATAACATTTTTACAGATGTTAAGCCCTTGCATAAATCAATTATTCAAAATTTAAGTTCAGATCACTGTGGACAGTTAGTACCACTACCTTACATACACAAAAAACAGAAAAATAAGAAAGTTGTGTTTGTTCCAATAAATGAACATCGCTTGGAGAGGTTTAGAAGTAATATAATAAAAAGAATTCCATCACTTTCGTTTAAAAATAGTGCTAGTTATTTGTATGCTACATTATTTGAATTCATACGTTGTGAATTTAGTAGAATATTTACTTCTAAAACTTTCTCTTTTAACAGTCGCAAATCATTTAATGAATGGGCGACAGTAGGAATTTATAAATGTAGGCGAAGGTTATACGAGCTTTATGATGAAAGATCATATAATAGTAGTGTTATATTTAGAGATTATGTAAAAACATATTCTAAAAAATTTAAAAAGTGTGCTCCACTGCTAAGGCTTTACATTTAAGCAACAAAATTAAAACTGCATCCGACAAAATTAAAATGACCTGGAGAATAATAAATAGTGAAACGGGTAAGGTCAAACCGCGAAACTCGGATTTTCAATTAAATATTAACAATAATTTAACGCGATCTGATCCAGAAGTTGCTATGGCTTTTGAGAAACATTTTACTGATATTCCTTTTTTGACAACAAAATCATTAAATTCTTCTCCTACTGTCGCCGAATCATTGCTCAAACAAAATGTAAAGACTTGTTCAAATACTTTTAAATTCCATAGGGTACTGCCCAAAGATATCGTTAAATATTTTAAAACTATTGATGTTAAGAAAACGGCAGTGTTATGGGGAATTTCCGTTAAAGTTATTTTATCTATAATAGATACATTAGCACCTTATCTAGCCACTATATTTAATATAAGCGTCGAATCTGGTGTGTTTCCTGATTTAATGAAACATAGTAAAGTCATACCTATATTTAAATCTGGTAGTACATTAGACCCCACCAATTTTAGACCAATTTCTGTACTACAAACATTTAGTAAAATTTTTGAAAAAATTATTTTAGATCAGATGTTAAGTTTCTTCAATATTAATAAATAGCTACATAAAAATCAATTCGGTTTTACAAGGGGTCGCTCGACAACTGACGCTGGAGTTGAGCTTATTAAACATATTTTTTGTGCATGGGAGAATTCAGAGGATGCTTTGGGTATATTTTGTGACCTTTCCAAGGCCTTCGACTGTGTTCACCATGAGTTATTAATCAGGAAGCTACAGTACTATGGTGTCAAGAACATAGCGCTTAAACTTATTATTTCATATTTAAGTAATAGAAAACAGAATGTTATTATCAATGGTAAAAGTTCTTCCGGGTTATCTGTACTAATGGGTGTTCCTCAGGGCTTGATTCTCGGCCCATTCCTGTTTCTGGTGTATATTAATGACTTACCTCACCTTGTAGGGGATAGTCATGATATAGTATTATTTGCTGATGATACTTCCTTGATTTTTAAACTTAAACGTCAATCATTTAAATGTGACGAAGTGAATAATGCTATATCAAAATTAGTGCATTGGTTTAACGTTAATAATCTGCATTTGAACGGAAATAAAACTAATTGTGTTAAATTTACAACAACGAATGTTAAAAATCTGAATACCAATGTGTTTTTAAATGGGGAGGAATTGAGCCCTGTTGTATCCACTGTTTTTCTTGGCATCACTCTTGACGCAAAGTTTCAGTGGGGCCCCCATATATCCAAATTAGCAAGCAGACTAAGTTCTGCAGCCTATGCTGTAAAAAAGATTAGAGGTCTCACTAGTGTCGAGACAGCTAGATTAGTTTATTTTAGTTATTTTCATAGCATAATGTCTTATGGGATTTTGCTATGGGGAAATGCGGCTGATTCAGAAACTATTTTTGTTTTACAGAAGAGGGCCATTAGAGCTATTTACAATATAAAACCGAGAGAGTCTCTTACAGATAAATTTAAAGAAATTAATATATTAACTTTGGCCTCTCAGTATATTTACGAAAATTTAATGTATGTTCACAAAAACAAAGATAGTTTTAGTAAAAGAAGTGATATACATTCTGTAAACACTAGGAACAAACACAAGCTAATGATACCAGTTTCTCGACTCCACAGAGTCAGTAATTCATTCTTGGGGCAATGTATACGCTATTACAACAAGGTCCCGGAAAGTGTACAGGTTCTCTGTATTACCAAGTTTAAATGTTTTATTAAGTTGAAACTGTATAAAAAGGGTTATTATAGTATAAATGAATACATGGTTGATAATAACCCCTGGGAATGAGGTGATCGCTTCCAAGCAGTTTCTAAAATAAATTTTGTAAATAGTTCGTAATCATTTATATTGTAAAATTTATTTAAAAAAAAAAGTCCCGCTGGGTTTCTTGCTGGTTCTTCCCAGAACAGAGGGTTTTTTTCGAACCAGTGGTAAAGTAAAAAATGACTTTCAATAAGAATTACACATGTAATGTATATTGAATAAAAAATATTCTATTCTATTCTAAATATTCTATTCATCAGGTGGACTGTGTGTTCGTTTGTCACCCTATCCTATATATATATATATATATATATATATATATATATATATATATATATATATATATAGATATTAAATTAAAAGAAATATGCGATCGGTATTTTACTGAACATGACCAAAACCTATGACCGAGTTCAATTTGACATACTTTTATGGAAATTACACGTAATGGAAGTAAGACGCCCAACCTATAACTGGTTCGAGTCATACCTTACTAATATAAAGCGGTGTGTAGAGATAGAACTCCATGGACTAGCCACTGGAAACATATTCAAAGTCAGATCTAAGCACCGATCACCAAATCAATACTCATTTGCACAAAAATAATCCTTACGTACCTTGTTCGCCGATGATGGGATGACTACAGAAAATGTAATAATCCCATTTGTATTTCTATTATTCAAATATCTGTATTATTCAAATATCTGGATAGTGTACTAACAATAATCTCTGAATGGTTAAAATATCACACAAAAACTAATATAATACAGTTCAAGCCGTATCAAAAATACACCGTATTTACTTCAAAAAGATAAATAAAAGTAAATAAACATAATTGAGAAAATGCGAAAAGGACCGGACTAATTGATAGCACCGATTTTTAATCCAGCCAATCATAACCCGAGGCAGCTCAGGGGCAGAGTGCACGCTCGCTCTTAATATCCAAAAATTTAAATGAAAGAAGAAAAGAAAATATATAAATAGACTTATAGTAGGATTAGCCGTTTTATAAGAAAAACTACGGTAAATAAATACACAACCCGTAAAGATTTAAAAAAAAAATAGGCTACCACAATCATAATATGCAATTTCCCTATTTCAATTTTGTTACTTTTACATTTAAAAATAAAATTTGCAAATTGAGCCAGGATTTAGTAAAAATTAAAGAGCCAATCCCTCGTTATCTATGAAACACAGTTAAATTTCTAGTAAATTTATTAATCGTTAAATTCAGAACGTATTGTTATAAATTATTTATAACAAGATTGTTGTAAGGCTACGTAAGGAAGGCGGTAGGTTGTACCAACACATTTTTTTTTTAAAAAAACATTGTTGCATTATATTTAAAACTTTCTCTGAATGCAGTCGAGCGGCTGAAAGAATATACTCATTTATATGAACTAAAAAAGTAGCAAATTCTAAAACGGTCATGTGTGCTTCCCATGCCCAAACATGGCTTAAGTACGACATTGTATTGTGGGAAAACAGCATAGACGTAAATAAATTATTTATTCAACAAAAAAATGTATTCGCAAACATAGATATCACTGAAGGATGAAAACCCACTTAATTTCATTAAAATATTAACAATTACATCTATATAATATATACTACAGTGAAAGGGGTGGCAGTTCGATTTCAACGTCAATCCCTCAACTGAAAGGGTGCATTAAACGGGGATTAGTCATTCATTGACGTTCTACCCCGAAACATAAATCACACCACGTTGGGTTCGGGAGCAACGAGGTGGATATGAACCCGTGAAGGAGTGCCACACGAAAACGTCTGTTGCCCTTTCTTATAAGAAAGGTTAAGCAACTAAGATTACGGGTCCCTCTACAGTGGTCCCGGTCTTGCCATCATGGAGCTATGGACTGTATCTTGTTTATATACTTGGAAGGTGCTTTAGGAAACGAAACAGTGATTTATCTTCTAAATTTCCCCATAACAGTGCAAAGTTGAAACTTTCACCACTTTCCTATCATTTTCCTGTCGGCATTTTACCCCATATTTTTATTTCTATAAAGCATATCGTTACACAATTTTATTTATTATAATCACACACAAAGTCTTATTATTATGACATACATTACATCATTATCACATAAAAACACATTAAGTTTTTCATTAAAATATATCAATTTTACAGAATATTTTCAAAGTTAGAAATCTTAAATATCTAACACAAAAGGTTGAAATAGCAATCTTTATTAATAAACATGAATAACTTAACTAATAGAATAGTTTCATGCACAATTTTAAAGATATTTTACACTTTATTTCGAATTTAATTTTTTTATATAAATCTATTATTATTTCACTATATTTAACACATATTTAGTTACTTTTTAACACAAAACTGTTCTTTTTAGCACTCACAATAAACCTGAAACATTTATTACTTAAATCTACTTATATTACTGAATTTTCACAGATCAATAAAGTTTATTTATATTTTTATTTTAAGTTATTTGGACGCTTAGTTTAGACCTTTATTACATCGGTAGTAGGCTAGTGCATTCCTTGTCTAAATTACAGCTATCTTTGTTCATTATGAAACATTATTTGTTTACATATGCTATCATAATCAGCCATAATGAATCTTATCACAAGCCGAAATATATTTTCATCTAAAATAAGCATCTAATTTAATATACTATATTCGTATAACACAGCTGATTACTGTGAAACACATAACTCTAAATTAATCTAAAAACAAACTTTTATGAAGTTAACTTTCGACCGGGGAATCGAACCCCGAACTTTCGTTCGACATTATATTGAATCTATTTATATTCAACATAGATTATCTCTTTAAATCGAAGTGCCTTATATAATTTAATACCAATGTTTTCGACTGTAAAACTGTTTATTTTTTCTAAGGAATGAAAATGATAAACTATTTTTAAGCGCGTCGCCAACATAGAGGTATACACATTTATTAAAAAGCATGTGCACCTCTTTCCAATATACTCCCGGCCTCATTTTTACGTCGTAATAATAAATTAGCTGCACATACCACAAAATTACAAATAGTCAGATCAGGACCGTATGGTACGTGTGAAGATATATATAATAAAATCCCTTAATTTCTACAAAAAGAAGAATCACTAAATAAATTTCAAATACAGCTTAAAAATATTTGTTTGAAAAAGGTTTATATTCGTTGTCAGAGTTTTCCTATATATACGTTTTTATTATCATTGTATTAACAAATATTGCAAACGTTTATTGAATCTAAAGGTTATATTTAGTTTTAGTAAATAAAATTTGTAATCCATTTTTCTAACATATCAGTTTAAATTAACCACATGTACACAATAAAATGTTGGAGATTGAGTTAGTAAAATGAATGTGGTTTGTTGAAGCTGGAAAAATATTTCGGATTACGCATCCAATGTATGTCTCTAGAGCCATGAATTCCTCCAAAACCCAATATACGGTTTTAATGGGAGACTTCAATGCAAAACTAGGCACAAGAGAGAACGGCGAGCTGAAAGTAGGGAAATTTGGAATAGGGCAACGGAACCCAAGGGGCCAGCAGCTGGCCGACTTCATGGAGAAAGAGGGACTCTTTATGATGAACTCTTTCTTCCAGAAGCGGCCCCACAGGAAGTGGACGTGGTCGAGCCCCGACGGTTCAACAAAAAATGAGATCGACTTCATTATGACGACCAGACGACAACTGTTCAGTGATGTCTCCGTGATCGCGAGGGTGAAAACTGGTAGCGATCACCGAATGGTTAGAGGCACACTGAACCTAAACGTTAAGGTCGAGAGGTCTCGTCTAATGAAATCAACGCTCCGTCCCCCTTGTGCTCTGTTCCAAAGTCCCGAAACCTTTTAGCTCGAGTTACAAAACCGTTTTCAGTGCCTGGAAGAATGCAATGAAGTGGACGATATGAATGACAAGCTCGTAGAAACTGTCCATGCGTTCGGAGCTAAGTTCTGCAAGACCCGCCGCAGAAGAACACAAAAACTCTCCGATCACACTCTTAATCTCATGGCTGTTAGACGGGAGATGAATCTACATTCTTCAACAGACTTGACAGCATACAGGCATCTGAACAGACAGATCTCCAAATGCATGCGGCGGGACTTACGCAACTTCAATACAGCTCGTATTGAAGAAGCGATCGAGGGGAATCAAGGCTCCAAAGTCTTTGCCAGAGATCTGTCTGCCAGAAAGAGCCAACTGTCAAAGCTGAAGACAGAGTGTGGCAGCATCGTTTCCGGGACACCTGAGATTTTGAGTGAGATTGAGAGGTTCTATGGACAGCTGTACACATCATCGTTGGAGCCACACGTAAGTGTGAGTAACGATCCAAGAGCGAGTCTCATCCGACACTATTCCGAAGATATCCCGGACGTCAGTCTGAGCGAGATTAAAATGGCTCTCCAGCACCTTAAAAACGGTAAGGCCCCAGGCTAGGATGGAATTACAGCGGAGCTTCTGAAAACGGGTGGAAGACCGGTACTTGAAGTCCTTCAGAAGCTCTTTAATTCCGTCCTCCATGGTGGCATTACACCGGAGGCGTGGAGCAGAAGTGCGGTGGTCTTGTTCTTCAAGAAAGGCGACAACGCTCTTTTGAAGAACTACTGATCGATTTCCCTACTGAGCCGCGTCTACGTGCTGTTTTCGAGAGTCATTACGAACCGTCTCGCGCGCAGACTTGACGACTTCCAGCCTCCCGAACAAGCCGGTTTCCGAAAGGGCTTTAGCACCATAGACCACTTACATACCCTTCGGCAAATTGTACAGAAGTCCGAAGAGTACAATTTGCCACTATGTCTGGCGTAAGTGGACTATGAGAAAGCCTTTGATTCCGTCGAAATTTGGGCAGTGCTGCAGTCCCTTCAGCGGTGCCAAGTTGACTGTCGGTATATCGAAGTGTTGAAGTGCTTGTACAGTAGGGCTACGATGGCTATCCGAATACAGAACCAGAGTACGAAACCTATCCAATTGCAGAGAGGTGTTAGACAGGGTGACGTCATATCCCCGAAACTCTTCACCGCTGCATTGGAAGACGTTTTCAAGTTTCTGGACTGGATAGGTTACGGTATCAACATCAATGGCGAGTACGTCACTCACCTTCGATTTGCCGACGATATAGTCCTTATGGCAGAATCGCTGGAGGACCTAAGCACTATGCTCAATGACCTCGATAGTGTTTCCCAACGGATAGGTCTTAAGATGAACATGGACAAAACAAAGATCATGTTCAATGTCCATGTCACACCTATGCCGGTAGTTGTTGGGAGCACTAAGCTCGAAGTTGTTGACGAGTATGTTTACCTGGGACAAATAGTCCGACTAGGTAAGTCCAACTTCGACCGTGAGGTCAATCGACGGATTCAACTCGGCTGGGCAGCGTTCGGGAAGCTACGACACATCCTCTCGTCAGACATACCTCAAAGCCTGAAACGAAATTGTACAACCAGTGTGTGTTGCCAGTGATGACTTACGGAACTGAGACGTGGTCCTTCACTGCTGGCCGTATGAGGAAGCTCAAGGTCGCTCAGCGAGCTATGGAGAGGGCTATGCTCGGAGTTTCTCTGCGTGATAAACTTAGGAATGAGGATATCCGCAGTAGAACCAGAGTAACCGACATAGCCCAACGGATTAGTAAGCTGAAGTGGCAGTGGGCCGGCCATATAGCTCGAAGTACCGACAACCGATGGGGAAGAAAAGTTCTCGAGTGGCAGCCTCGTACCGGTAGGCGAAGTGTAGGGCGTCCCCACACGAGATGGAGTGACGACCTGGTAAGACATGCAGGAAGTCGATGGATGCAGGTGGCTCAGGACCGTGCTTTGTGGCATTCTTTGCGGGAGGCCTGTGTTCAGCAGTGGCCTTGTGAAGGGCTGTAATGAATGATTGAATGAATGAATCAAATGTACATTTAAATTAAACAAGATTATACGATTTAAACAATGCGCGAAACTTAATACTAATGGAAGAAGTTTCAAGGAGATTGATATTAAAGTCTCCACACATTTCAACAGACTTGTTCTGTTTACTAAGTTTGAGTAAAACTTCTTCCACAATCCTTTCAAAACGGTCATAAGTAGCACATGGGGGTCTGTAAACACTTACAACAATGACGTGCTCGAGCTCGACACAAGCCATTTCTCCAGTTCGTTCAACAGAGAGGCTCACAATATCCTTACGTTCTTTATATAATAATGATTTATCTGCTAATATTAAGGAGCCACCACGTAAACTTTTTTCTCTATTGAAGGAACTGACCACCTGGTGATTTCTGAAATTAAACATGAAATTATAATCTTTTAGCCAATGTTCAGTAATACAAAGGATGTGTATATTGTTACTATTTAAAAACAATTCAACTTCCAATTCTTTGCCCAACATGCCTTGTATATTTTGATGCACCAGGTGTAAACAATTTTTATTACTTATTTGTGGGCTGTATTCAAAATTAATTAAACTCTTATTATTGCTAGAGAATGCCTCTATTGTCACATTCACTAATTTAAATTAGTTGGAACTGATTCCAAATTAAATGTCAAATGATTATGCTCAATAAGAGCAGTCTTGGTAGCCAAAAACTTGGCTGAGTTAAAAAGTAAATAATAAGATAAGAAAGAGTCTTAAATTATATTTGGATAGGTAATACCTATCTTTTGTCCAAAACTTTTTTACACTGGCAGGCGGGCTTGGCAACTAGAGTTTTTATTCTGTATTTATTTTTTAGAATGATCATGCTGCCATCTCCTTGTTTGTTTCCCTCTGTCACCTTTTACGATATCCACAGAAGGTTATGGAGCAGTGGATATTCTTACAACACCACCACACAGTACACTACGAAGTATAGATGCTCACTATATTCATTTTTTCTCTCGTCTTATTATATGGAAGTGAACACAGCCCTCTAGAAATCCGGTATGGCACGGTGGTCGGAAGACACAAATGCTTTCTGAGAGTCAGTTTGTAATAGCCATAAAACAAAATAAATTATGGATATTGCAACATGACTTAACAATTTTTTTATTTTAAAATACTCTTGTGGTCTACGAACAGATTTTATTTTTACTTAAATAATGTAAAATACTTAAAACATAAAATGGAGTACACAGAGTATATATCTAAATAAAAATAATTACCTTTACTGAGAATTTATTTAGAATGAAATTTTCAGTACATATATTTTTAATAAATACTCAAGCAAAAATCCAAAATAATAAAAAAAACATTTAATAATTTTGTATTTTAAGGTACCAAATTTAAGGCATTCTTAGATCTTCTTTTGGAATTATCGATCGAAGCGGGAGCTCTTAATGACTTAGAAATAAGAGAGGAAGTAGATACAATGATTGCTGCCGGATATGATACCACGGCGAACGTACTTATGTTTACATTAGTTTTAATAGGATCCTATCCAAAAGTACAAGAGCGAATATTTGAAGAGTAAGTACTTGTTTATATTTGTTAATTGTATTTGTTCCTTAAATCTTTAATGGAAAACAATCTTAAGAAAATATCTAAGACAATTTCTTTTTAATTTATTTTATATATTCTACTAAGCCAGCGCTTATCTACGATCCCACCTGATACCATCAGGTAACCTGATGGTAAGTGGTTATGTAGCCTAAGATGGTGAAGCGCACTGCCTTAACAAAAGCCTATTCACTCTTGCCTTGAAGACACCCACACTGTAATCGGATGGAAAAACAGATGCTGGCAACTTATTCCACTCCTTTGCTGTACGCATGATGAACGACGTAGCGAACCGTTTGGTTCGAATGCGTGGTAAGTCAACAACGAGAAGGAGGACACTGGCTGAACGTGTGGTTGTCCGATGGTGGAAGGGGGAGGGAGGAATTGAATTATGAAATTCCTGCGCACACTCTACGAAATGCATCCTGTCGAAAACCGAAAGGCTGGCTAATTTGCGTCTATGTTCGAGGCTGATAAGATTGGTTTTAACCAAATTCGGGTCACCAGTAAGCCTCTTACCACGCCTTTACATTGAGTTCAGAGCTGCAAGGTGGCATTTTGCAGCACCAGCCCATATATAGCAGCAATACACCATGCACGACCGGACTTGCGCTTTATATAAAGTAAGCAGCTGTCCCTGCGTGAAGTATCGCTGTAACTTTGCAAGGCCTCCCAGCTTCCTTGCAGCTGCTTTGGCTTTCGACTCAATGAACCGCCCGAAGTTCAGATTTGAGGATATCTCAAACCCTAACAACTGAAGGCGGTCGGTATATTCCAGTGATACACTTCGGAAAGAAGAATTCCTTAGGGGAAGCCTATATGTTAGGAAGGAGAATTTTGAAGGGTTGTAATGGTGATGATGATGATTATGACGATGATGAAAGTCACACTAACAGCATGCCTACATTACATTTTAAATTCAGCACAACATGCATAATAACCTACGATCATAATATGAACACACCAATAACAGGCGTTCAATAACATTTGCATATTATGTACTCTCGAAAGTTTTACATGAAAACACACGATTATGAGTGATTTTATAAAAAAAAGGATAAGACAATTAATAATAGATAAAAAGGCAAAAGTGTGTATTATATTTAAACGAATATAATATAAAAAGGCAAAAAAATGCATCTTAGGAGGAAAAAACACAAAATAAAACATGTTTGCAGTTCACACTCGGTAGAAGTGAAACCTTCAATAGAAATAAAGTATAAAACAAAAACAATTCACAGCAAATGATTTATGTCATTTGATAGTTTTCAACCACAAGTGCGGATAAGATAAAAGTTTAAAAATATATATTACAATCCTTAATTTTAGACATGTAAAGTCTAAATCATGAATTAAGTCAAAAGAATAGTTCTCACCGGGTGGCTAGACGTCGTTTGCGCGCCAGCGGAGTGTTGAATTGTTTTAATTTTTCATTACCTATCTCAAACTATGCGTCCAAATAACACGCTGTAAAGAGCAAAGTTTATTTTCATAAAATTTTCTTAATGATTAAGTAACTTCCGTTCGCAACGATAAAGCAAACCACTTTTATTTTCAAAATTGTTTTTGTCACAATAGACCTATATGATGACTTATGTATAATAAATAGGCCTACGGCATTGCGGACTTTTTTAAACGAGAAAAGATATTTACTTTTGTGTTGGATAGTATTTACTCAGCAGTAACCTTAGCGCGCGAGCGGGTAAAGCAGTTTGGATGCGCTTTTTCTTCCGAATTAACAAAAATCAATGTTAGCTAAGAGGTGAAGCCGAATGCTAGATAGCATATTATACTTTTTCTCGTGTATCTGGCTATCACATACAAAAATAATTTATCAAATCAAACTGGTCTTTTCAGAGATTAGAGTTTTTAATCAAACAAAGAAACCTCTTCTGCTTTATTATATTAGTATAGATTCTGTCTCATTCTCTCCTATAGATATATATTTATCTCCTTTTAGTGTCACGTTTTCTTTTCATTGTGTTTAAAATCACAACGATGTTATGAAATTATTCACTTCCAAAAAAAAAAGCAACAATAAACATTAAGCACAAAATAAATCCATCCGAAAGGCCGGATGGCTTTATTTTGATAATTAATATTAAACTCACTGCTATCCTTATTTATTAATAAATTTATAATTATGAAACTGTTTGGTAAAGTTATTGAAGATGTCTATGCTGTGGTTTTCTTATGTAGTTTTATTATTTTAGTGACAATTATGTTAAGTACTGAGTTTTTATGTAAGTAAGTGGAGTGGCAGTTCGATTTAAATAATTTATTTCGCCTAATAATCCTACACAAAATAGCAATACCTATTTGTTCAAGTAATTCAGGAACTTATCACTAAGACTTTTGTGTAGTGACATTAAATCCGCTGTTATTTCAGCATGTTCTAATGATTTTATTATAAATTATTCCGATGTCGTACGTCTATTTGAGAAATTATAAAAGAACGGAACTGGTTTTTATGTACAAGATTTTCACGATTTTTGTGAACCTTTGCCAGCTTATTCAGCGGTGAGCAAGGTTGGCCCCAAGTTTTGCTCGAATGGCGGTTCACAGGCGTCATAATCACCCCGAAAAGTCAAATGGAATCAACTGCTTTTCATGGCGAAGCGGTGATCTTTGAAACGCCTCTGGCCGGAGGTTATCAGCTGCTATCCTCGTATTGTTCTTCACAATGGCGGTTATAAACCAAAAATATGTTTGATGTACAGTCTAAGTGTTCTGTATATTAGCACAATAATTTTCCGAATAACCATTTAAGACCATATACTTTATTTATGAACGCGTGCGTTGCACACACCGTCCAAGGGCCCCAAATCTACCAAACCGACAGACGAGATCCGAATGCCAGATGTCACTAGTGCAGTGTTGTAAGCACTCCGAAGTAAATTAGGATGCCCGAACATCTGGTAAAATTTTTTAGTATAATTTGCTACATTACCTACTGTCAAATTTTTATGAAAAAATTTGTACATTTGAGGTTTAAGAACAACACTAAGGTGGAAGGTTATTAAGTGGCTACCAATGATTCTAAGATTTTTGCAAAAGTC
Organism: Parnassius mnemosyne; assembly: GCA_963668995.1. NCBI lineage: Eukaryota > Metazoa > Arthropoda > Insecta > Lepidoptera > Papilionidae > Parnassius > Parnassius mnemosyne. Next base: position 2,872,953 of record CAVLGL010000001.1, on the reverse strand, counting down.
GAAAGTAAAGATACGAAATGGGTAGTTTGTACACCACGTGCATCACCTTTTTTAAATATTGGCACAATGTACGCAAGTTTTCACTCTTCTGGAAACTTTCCAGTAGAAAGTTGTCGTGTATTTTATTTACTGTTAGTGCAAGGTATTCTGCACATTTCTTCATTAACACCGGTGGAATACTTTCGGGTACCCTATCTTAAAAAACTAGCTTTACTATTGTCCATCTTTATTATAATCTTTATACATGGTAGAGCCATGCTGCAGCTATATTAGTAGTATAGTTGTAGCACGAATGGGTCGGCTCGAACGGGTAGGATCACGCTCTCACAGAATACCAGCGTAAAATAGCGGCTTCACTCTGCTGTGTTTTGTATGATGAGTGAAAAGAACCGGAGACCCTTTTTACTGGAAAAGAGGCATTCCATCTTAGATGTCTATAGACCACAGCAACCACTTACCCTCAGGTTAACTGTGTGCTCGTTTGTCACCCTATCCTATAAAAAAATACTATCTATTGAATTTTGAGAAATCTCACACTGGTCAGCATGGTATGGTTTTTGATTTCAACGGTGGTAGAGCCACGCAGCAGTTTTTGCTGTTGCATGTATGGGCCGGCTCGAGCCGGGTTGGTACCACGACCTCACAGAATACCGGCGTGAAGTAGAAGCTTTGCTTCTGCGTTTCGTCTGGTGAGTGCAGGTGGCCGGAAGCCCAAATCCCCCCCCCCCCCCCCATCAACATGGTAGCGGAATTACACGAAGAACTACCCCAGGAGGGTACCAGCACCCCTGGAGAATCCCTCGCTGAGCATCCACGACCATGTTATTCCGATCCTGAGCGTGGGTGCCCAGGCTGCCCCGCGTATTCTGGGGGGGGGGGGGGGGCAAAATTCCGCTCAAAAGCATTACTGCTAGAGGCAAACTGAGCAAGAACACCAAAGCGACCCCTGCCACGCTATCCGTGAAATTCTGAAACATAAGGGGACTTCACTCTAACCTAAACGCCGTCCACTACCATCTCGAGACGGAGAAGCCGGCCTTGCTCTTTCTGACCGAGACGCAGGTTTCCTCTCCGGCTGATATTTCGTATCTCTCCTACCCGGGGTACAAATTGGAGCATTCCTTTGTGCCTCGGGCTGGAGTTTGCGTGTATGTCAGAGAGGACATCTGTTCTCGACGCCTCGACAGTCTTGAAGGTTCGGACCTGTCCATCCTTTGGCTACGCGTAGACAGCGACGACCATCCGCGCGTCTACGGGTGCCTCTATAGGTCCCATAGCGGTAATGCCGAAACAGACCGACTCATCGATCACGTCCAAATGGCTACAGATTTCTTGCTACAACAGGTCCCATCCGCAGAGATCGTGATCCTTGGCGATTTTAACGCCCACCATGCCGAATGGCTCGGTTCACGTCTAACCGATCATGCGGGGAGATCTGTTTATGACTTTGCCTTGGCATATGGTCTGACACAACTGGTTACTTCGCCTACGCGGATTCCAGATGTGGAGGATCATACACCTTCCCTGTTGGACCTTCTGCTGACCTCTCATCCGGACGGATATCTGGTTTCCGTCGATGCCCCTCTCGGCTCTTCGGACCATTGTCTGATCCGGAGTGTGGTGCCACTCACGCTCCCTACGCGGATGCGTTCTGCGGGTTGCCGCCGTGTTTGGCATTACAGGTCGGCGGATTGGGACGGAATGCGGTCCTTCTTTGCATCCTACCCATGGGGGCGGGTTTGCTTCTCGCCGGATGATCCCAGCGCTGTTGCTGACTCTGTCACTTATGTGGTGCTACAGGGAATGGAACTATTTATTCCATCATCTGTGGTACCCATCGGAGGCAGATCTCAGCCTTGGTTTGGTCGCTCCTGTAAGACTGCATTACGCAGTAAGCAGGAGTGTTATCAAGCCTGGGCTGCGGCTTCGGCGACTCGGGATGTAAATACCAGCACACTTAAAAAGAAGTATAACTTCGCCTCCAGGTCCTTCAAAAGAGTTATTGCCAAGGCAAAGTCAGAGCACATAGGCAGAATTGGCGAGAAACTAGTTCGCCTTCCTTCGGGAACCCGTGCATTCTGGTCTCTCGCCAAGGCTGTCCAAGGGAATTTCTGTAAGCCATCACTACCATCTCTGCACAGGGAGGATGACTCACTGTCCCATGACGCAAAAGACAAAGCCGACCTTTTAGGCTCCCTTTTTGCGTCCAACTCGACTCTTGATGACGGGGGGAAAACACCGCCGACCATCCCGCGGTGTGAGTGCTCCATGCCGGATGTGCTGTTCTCACAGCGCTCGGTTCGCAAAGCACTGCTCTCCCTGGACATCCAGAAGTCGAGTGGGCCTGACGGAATCCCCCCAATTGTGCTGAGGACGTGTGCTCCGGACTTGGCACCGGTCCTAACGCGTCTTTTCCGGTACTCCTACTCCCAAGGCGTAGTCCCGAATTCATGGAAGACAGCTTTTGTCCACCCGATCCCTAAAAAAGGCGACCGCTCAGACCCATCCAACTATAGGCCTATCGCGATCACCTCCTTGTTCTCCAAAATAATGGAATCCATTATTAACTGCCAGCTCATCCGGTACCTTGAGAATCACCAGCTGATTAGTGACCGCCAATACGGTTTTCGTCGGGGTCGATCAGCTGGTGATCTTCTGGTCTACCTGCCCCATAGATGGGCGGAGGCAGTAGAGTCCAAGGGGGAGGCGTTGGCCGTTAGTCTGGACATTGCGAAGGCCTTCGATCGGGTTTGGTACAAAGCGCTTCTTTCGAAGCTCCCTTCCTATGGGCTTCCCGAGAAATTGTGCAATTGGATCACCAGCTTCCTTGTAGATCGGAGCATCAAGTTCGTTGTAGACGGTGCATGCTCTGACTACAAGCTTATTAACGCTGGTGTTCCACAAGGCTGTGTGCTATCACCAACGCTGTTTCTTCTGCATATCAATGATATGTTGCTAACTGGTAACATTCATTGCTATGCGGATGACAGCACTGGTGATGCTCTATACACCGGCCGTGCCAATATTTCTCGGGAAAACGTCGCTGAGTACCGGAACAAACTTGTGTCTGAAGTCTTTGCTGAACAAAGTCTCGGATTGGGGGCGACTAAATCTAGTCCAATTTAATCCTCAGAAGACACAAGTTTGCGCGTTTACCGCTAAAAAGAACCCCTTTGTCGTATCTTCTCAGTTTCAAGGCACTCCCCTTCTTGCCTCAGCCAGTATCGGTATCCTCGGAGTCGACATATCGAGTGACGTGCAGTTTCGTGGTCACTTGGAAGGGAAGGCCAAATTGGCCTCTAAAAAGCTTGGCGTGCTCAGCAGAGCGGGACAGTATTTCATGCCGGCACACCGCCTGCTACTTTACAAGGCGCAAGTTCGGCCTCACATGGAATACTGTTCCCATCTCTGGGCAGGGGCTCCCCAGTGCCAGCTCCTTCCACTTGACCGCATCCAACGCAGAGCGGCTCGAATTGTCGACGACCGAGCCCTTTCCGATCGGCTCGATTCATTGGCACTGCGAAGAAATGTTGCATCCCTTTGCATTTTCTTTCGCATCTACCATGGGGAGTGCTCTGAGGAATTGTTCGGATTAATCCCAGCCGCCAAATTTCTCGAACGCACATCGCGGCAGAACTCCCGATACCATCTACACCATCTGGATGATTGGCGGTCACACACACACACACACCACTGTGCGATTTAGAAGATGTTTTCTTCCTCGCACGACCTCCTTGTGGAATCGATTATCATCAGCGATTTTTCCGGACCGATACGACTTAGGGACCTTCAAGAAAAGAGCGTACTCCTTTTTAAAAGGCCGGCAACGCATCTGCGATTCCCCTGGTGTTGCAGTTGTTCATGGGCGGCGGTAGTCACTTACCATCAGGTGAGCCGCATGCTCGTTTGCCCCCTCTCCTATAAAAAAAAATTCTAAATAACACGAACATTTTTGAAGATAAAAGAGTAGCAAACATGTAACAAAGTATCGTAGCCAGTTGACGTGATTTTCTTATCCAAAATATTAATTCTAATGTAATATAGGAAAGGTGTTTAATGAATAGAAGACGTGGTTCCCAGTTGAAGACTTTAATTATACTGATCAATCAACTTAAAAGTACATGTATTTCTTATACTACTAGTAGGGTGGAGGTACATACACTACACCTCCCCCGATATTTAAGAAAAAAAAGAAATGTTCTCTATTTACTTTTTCTTGCATTTTATTTCCGTGATAGATATAATAAAAAAATTGATTTATGATTACATGTAAATTACATTGTGAATTGAAATCTTTAATTATAATATTATATGACCCCTGAATCCTATTACATAATAATAAATTTAATAATGAAGAGTAACATAAAATACAATGTTACTTAGCCATTAAATTTATATAATTCCTCAATTGAGTAAAATAAAGCAGTTAAACAAAATATAAAATTAATTCATTAAAAAAAAGTTTATAATCTCATGATCATGATCAGGTCAGGTTATACATAATATTATTGAGTCAATCCAGGATACGCATGAGATTTTATTTCGTACGTCATTAAACCTGTCTTATTTTTGGTACTAATCAACGTTACAACAACGTGTTAACATGATCAAGTAGGTATATAGGTGGGCATCAATAATAATGCGTTTTGCAATTAATTTGACATCATATTATATGTACTTTTTATCCTTTCAAAAAACCTGATGTCTACGAAAAGTTCTCATTGACTTTTTAGCATTTCCATAATACTCGTTTGCGCACCCGACTATCACTGAAATGCTAATTATCTACCAGATCTTGTGCTTTACCTATTAACATTCCAATATATTTTCATTACTGAAATAAGTTAATACCCATATCAATTTACTCTAACCAATGTGTATAATACTCACAGAATTTATTTTTATCAGTTAAATCTCTCAATAAATTATACAATCCATGCCATTCAACACAAAACTTTAAGTATCTTAACCCGTCTTATCAAATTAGTGAAATAAAAGAAAAAAAAACTTGCCAAGGAATTATTACAAGTGTGTGAAATAAGTTATATTATGATCTACCTATATGGTCATATAATATTAATATATTCGAATCAAAATGCGAAACTGATCGATATTTTTTTTAATAGATCTCGACCGATGATACCATTCGCCATAATTGGTAATGAATTAAAAACATAAAGCTTGTGCTCAATAATTAGATCGCTTGTGTTCAATTGTTGAAATACAACATACATATTTGACATAATTAGGCAATATAATAAATATATAATATTTTTTTTACTATTTTACAGGCATTACAAATTTATATCACAATATAGTCTCGTATAATATTTAGGTACATATATCATTGTCAGTCAGGGATTGAGGCTCACAATATTATTTTGGTAACAATAAAATTTAAATTAATTAATTGCAAACATAGTATAATGAGTTTCAAAATCGTATTAAATAAAGTAATTATTTTCATAATCCATACAACTAAGTTGGCATTACTCTACTATTATCTCAGAAAATAATAAATTGTAATAGATGAAAGTTTATGATATTTTGAAAGTTCAATCAATATTATGCCTAAATAATTTATTACATTTCATATTTAGATATCCAGAACAAAGAAGTCAATGCAAAGCAACGTACCTAATCATTTTTGTTAACATAACAACAGACAGATCAAAATAAATGTTGTGCTCCCAGCCGCGTAAGCGATTTGTGACACCTTTGTTTTAAATTCCAAATTACACGTACCTATATGGAAACGTTTGAGATTACATCATATGATGGTACCTACTTTCAACAATACAATAAAATGATATCGTGAATATAATCATTTACACAGTTTAGGTAGTAACATTTCATTGTGATAATAGGTTTACATACATTATCAAGTATTTATTATTTAAGTTATTTATAATAGTCGAAAACACATTACTACTTTTTTATTTTATAACTTTTATGGAATATGTTTATCTTAATTGAGACAGAAATTTAAAATATACGCTATTAAATACCTAAAGTTTGTTTAAACAAAAACAAAATATATATTAACACAAGTTACGAAACTTAAAATAATAGAGTAGATACACTTTCGACTTGTTTTTAATAACTAATATACAAAATTTCGTTTAAAATTGTAAAAATTTTACATTAACCAAAAAAACTAAGAGAAATTTAGGGTAGAGTTATTGAAAATATGAAAAAGTTTTGCAAATTCATATAAAATATATCTAAGCGAAAACGTATTTATCATTTTTTTTTACTGTGGTTGATTTTTTGCTTTGGGCGGGGATTCCATTAATTATTTTCATACTAGCACATCTCCATAGATAAGCACATCTCATTACATTCCTTTTTGATTGTCAGGCCTATTTTTTTTTCATAATTGTTGTACGTACTTTATTTCTTTCTTATATTTTGACCTTTAGCTAGCTTTATTTCTTTTAGTATTCTCTCTCCTTAATATTTATTTATTAATTAGATACCGGGAATCGGAGTATTAATTCACTTCATTTATATTTTATTTCGTGATATTTATCACGCGGGTACTTTATAAATTTGGGCCCCCCATTTACTTGGGTATTATATTACTTTTTCATAACATTCATTTCATTTTATTGGTACATAAACTTTTTTTTATCATACTATATCAAGGTAAAACTATACCTTGGGTTGTGCGCACAACCTCGAGGTCAACTTTTAAATCATTTTAAAAGGACTCCAACAATTGTCACGGAGGAAAACTAAGTTCACACTATGATCCAATGAAGGATATGACCTCTGTGTACCACTATTAAGGGTAACAAATTTAAGACTTCTCTGGTCCATATCAGTATTAATATGAGTAAACTCGTTCACATCTCACTTGTACTGAAGATATTGTTCCCTAGTACCCGTTACTTCCGATTTTATCATCCAATCATGGAAACATACCCTGCTCGAGGACTATATGCTTTGCCAGTGATGGACGTTCCCGTATCTCACCATGATTTATTTATCAAGGTTATCTTTTATTTTATTTTGATTGTCTTCGTAAATTTTTATTTCTTTCTTTATCTTTATAGTACCTGCTGTTATCTACTTGACTGTATCGGTAACTTTTATATACTTTCATACTCCATTTCTATTACTAACTGTCATGATTCTCGCTCATAATGGTTTCAATACCAGGATTTTAAGCATCATCAAATATTTGGGTGATCAGTCCAATATTGACGAAACGTAGCAATTCAATCATTCGTATCCACACATTTGAACATTCCTTCTCTCATTCCTCACGCCTTTTAAATATATACTTTTTAATATTGTACAAAAAAATGAGGTAATATATGTCAATTTTTCGTCTCCATATTTAACTTTGTTAAGACACATTATTATTAAAACCTCTTTTAATGATTATTTTCCTTATCACATTAAAATGATACTTTTAAATATTTTCTGACACATAATTTTATAGTATAATTACATCGCATCGCTATTACTTTTAATTATAACGAAAAATATAATAGCATTAGTTATACATTTAATTTACATATAAAAATTTAGGATTTCTAGAAATTTACGAAACCGTATAACCTACAGAAAATAATTTGTAATCACTATTACAGCTAAATTTATATTAAACAAAACATTAAGTTATTTCCAATTTTTGATTTTTAAGCAGGTTATATTAACTTTTAGGTCATTTATTAAAGGTTATCTATTTATTTATATAGTTACTTTAAGGTTTTCATGCCTTTAGAAAAGAAGAAAAATAACTATGACTTATTAACAGCGATTTTTTTTTTTATAAAACCCTTCTCAAAATTGTATACTTACATTTAAATAAAATTTATCACGGAAAAAAATTGGGCTGAATTTAAAAATATATTTACTTTAATACGAATCTTGTCATTTTAAAATGTAACTTAATATATTGTATTATTTTTTAATAGAATACCTACTAAAATATTGTAAATATTATAAAATGTTAAATTCAAGTTACTTGTAAATACCGTACATTAAATATTTAATGCATTACTTATTTATTTAATATAAAACATAATAAAAAATTATTAAAATCAAATGTTGAAAATTACGCTGATGCGATGATACCTCTTATATCTTCTTTTTTTCTTTTCGGTTTAATTTTCATATCTTACTGGACAAAGCTCGCTAAAGTACAACTGCTCCTTTCCTTATTAAATTAATTTGCTGTTTCTTGAGTTTGGGTCTTTGATCATTATTTAAGAAATCACTTTTTATTCTTATTATTATTTCTTAGTTACCTTCATAGTGATATTAAAGATAAATATATTATATTACTTCATATACGTTATAGTTTTTAAATTTTCAGTCAATTATTATTGTGGCCTCTTCTCGTATTCATATTTATTAATTTTTCGTCACATCCGGTATTGCGTCCATTCCGTTATAATATTTCTTTTATCTGTCATTTCACTTCATTATTTAATTTAAATTTCTTATAATATTTTTATTTATCTTTTTTTTATGTCGTAGGCCCCGGCGGTGCGCATGCATTGTCGCAGCGCACCGCCTGGCAGGGTCGCCATGTAATATAGGAAAGGTGTTTAATGAATAGAAGACGTGGTTCCCAGTTGAAGACTTTAATTATACTGATCAATCAACTTAAAAGTACATGTATTTCTTATACTACTAGTAGGGTGGAGGTACATACACTACACTAAAATACCTATATACCACAACTAGAATAAATTTTCGGCTGTTGTGAACATTTTCTTCTATTAGAGAAACATTTTTATAACATTTAATTATAAGTGCATGCACTATTCTACTAAAAACCTTAAATTCTATTGTATCATCATTTTAGCATCACTCATCAGACTCATCACTCAAGTCGTTTTTGATACACTTAAAAACATCGGACTAACCGAAAAACACGGTCTTGAGTCACCTACATTCAGTGGATTTTTGCTTTTATAACGGGGCATCACTTAACTTTTTGGATTCACATAGATAAGATCTTACTATGTTGATTCTATAACGCACCTACCAGAATGAGGGTATCCCTCGAATGTGTTATATATTAATATAAATAGCTTTTTATTTTCTAGATTACATAATGTCTTCGGAGAGGACGACAGGGACGTCACTAAACAAGATTTATCTCGCTTAGTGTATTTAGAAGCTGTTTTGAAGGAATCCATGCGCTTATATTCAATAGTTCCAGTGACAGCGAGAAGACTTGATAAAAATGTGAAGCTGAGTAAGATAAAATCTTTTGTAATCTAAATATGATCTTGATATATTTCATAAAATTAATGCATGGTTTATTAAAATGGTTAATTTAACAGCTAGATATTAAGATCAATATTTACAACAGTGGTAGAGCCACGCGGCAGCTTTTGCTGTCGCACGGATGGCCTGGCTCAAACCGGGGTGGGTACGACGACCTCACAGAATACCAGCGTGAAGTAGAGGTTTACCTCTGTGTTACGCTTGGTGAGTGCAGGTGGCTGGAGGCCCAATTCCCCCCCCCCCCCTCGCCCTCCCATCAACATGGTAGTGGAATTAAATAAAAGACTACACAGGAGGGTACCAGCACCCCTGGAGAATCCCTCGGTGAACATCCACGACCAAACTACTCCACTCCTGAGCGTGGGTGCTCAGGCTACCCAGCGTATTCTGGGGAGCGGGTAGATGGGGGGGGGGATGGAAATTCGCGACTAATACTGCTCGGGGCAAGCGAAGCAATCAAGGCACGGCGAAGCCGGCCTTGCTCTTTTTAACCGAGACTCAGGTGTCCTCTCCGGCTGATATTTCATATCTCTCCTACCCGGGATACAAATTTTAACACTCCTTTGCGCCCCGGGTTGGAGTTTGCGTATACGTCAGAGGGGACATCTGTTTTCGACGCCTCGGCAGTCTTGCAGGTACGTCCATCCTATGGCGGCGCGTAGACAGTGATAACCATCCCCGCGTCTATAGGTGCCTCTATATGTCCCATAGCGGTAATGCCGACACAGACCGACTCATCGACCACATCCAAATGGCTGCAGACTCCGTGCTACAACAGGTCCCATCCGCAGAGATTGTGATACTCGGTGATTTTAACGCCCACCACGCTGAATGGCTTGGTTCCCGTTTAACCGATCATGCGGGTAGATATGTCTATGACTTTGCCTTGGCATATGGTCTAAAACAACAAACAAACAGATGTGGAGAATCATGTACCTTCCCTGTTGGAACTTTTGCTGACCTCTCATCTGGACGGATATCAGGTCTCCGTTGATGCCCCTCTGGGCTTCCCTGACCATAGTCTAATCCGGAGTACGGTGCTACTCACGCTCCCATCGCAGTTGCGATGTGCAGCTTGCCGCCGTGTTTGGCACTTATAGGTCGGACGATTGGGATGGGATGCGGTCTTTTTTTGCATCCTACCCTTGGGGGCGGGTTTGCTTCTCGCCAAAACATCTCAGCATTATTGCCGATTCAATTGCTGATGTGGTACTTCAGGCTATGGAACTTTTTATTACAACCTCTGTGGTGCCCATCGAAGGCAGATCCCAGCCATTGTTTGGTCGTTCCTGTAAAATAGCATCACGCTATAAGCAGTAGTGCTACCAAGCCTGGGCTGACGCATCAACGTTCCGGGGTGTTAACACCAGCGCTCTTAGAAAGGGGTATAATTCCGCCTCCAGGTCCTTCAAAAGAGACATTACCAAGGCAAAGTCAGAGCACATCGGCAGAATTGGCAAGAAACTAGTTCGCTTCCCTTCGGGAACACGTGCAATCTGGTCTCTCGCCAAGGATCCCAAGGGAACATCTGTCAGCCATCTCTGCCATCTCTGCACAGGTTGGACGACTCACTGGCCCATGATGCAAAGGAGAAAGCCGATCTGCTAGGCTCTCTTTTTGTTTCCAACTCGACTCTAGATGACGGGGGGAACACACCGCCGACCATCCCGCGGTGTGAGTGCTCCATGCGGGAAGTGCTTTTTACACAGCGCTTGGTGAGAAAAGAACTCCTCTCCCTGGACGTCAACAAGTCGAGTGGGCCTGATGGAGTCCCACCTATTGTGCTGAAGACGTATGCTCCGGAGTTGGCAACGGTTTTAACGCGTCTTTTTTGGTACTCCTACTCCCTAGGCGTAGTCGCGAACTCATGGAAGACAGCTTTGGTGCACCCGATCCCTAAAAAGGCGACTGCTCAGATCCCTCCAACTACAGGCCTATCGCTATCACCTCCATGTTCTCCAAAGTAATGGAAACCATTATTAACAGCCAGCTCATGCGGTATCTTGAGGATCAGCAACTAATTAGTGACCGCCAGTATGGTTTCTGTCGAGGTCGCTCAGCTGGTGATTTGCTAGGTTACCTAACTCATAGATGGGTGGAGGCAGTGGAGTCTAAGGGGAAGGCGTTGGCCGTTAGTTTGGACATAGCGAAGGCTTTCGATCGGGTATGGCACAAAGCGCTTCTTTCGAAGCTGCCTTCCTATGAGCTTCCCGAGAAATTGTGCAATTGGATCCCCAGTTTTCTTGCAGATCGTAGCATCAAGGTCGTAGTAGACGGTGCATGTTTCGATTACAAGCCCATTAACGCTGGTGTTCCACAAGACTGCGTGCTATCAACAACGCTGTTTCTTCTGCATATTATTGATATATTGCAAATCAGTAACATTCATTTCTATGCAGATGACAGCACAGGTGATGCTTTATACACCGGCCGTTCCAATATTTCTCGGGAAAACTTCGCCGAGTACCGCGACTAAATCTAGTCCAGTTCATTCCCCAGAAGACACGAGTTTTCGCGTTTACCGCTAAAAAGTTTCATGGCACTCCCCTTGTTGCCTCAGCCAGTGTCGGAATCCTCGGTGTGAACGTATCAAGTGACGTGTAGTTTCGTGGTCACTTGGAAGGGGAGGCCAAATTGGCCTCTAAAAAGCTTGGCGTGCTGAGCAGGGCGGGATAGTATTTCATGCCAGCACGCCGATTGCAACTTCATAAGGCGCAGGTTCGGCCTCACATGGAATTCTGTTCCCAGTTCTGGGCAGGGGCTCCCCAGTTCCAGCTCCTTCCAATTGACCGTATCCGGCGCAGAGCAGTTCGAATCGTCGACTACCGAGTTCTTTCCGATCGGCTTGACTCACTGGCACTGCGTAGAGATGTTGCATCTCTTTGCGTATTTTATCGCATCTATCACGGGGAGTGCTCTGAAGAATTGTTCGGTCTAATTTCAGCCGCTCAATTTCACCATCGCATATCGCGACAAAACTCACGATACCATCCATATCATCTGGATGATTGGCGGTCCACCACTGTGCGATTTAGAATAAGTTTTCTCCCTCACACAACTTCCTTGTGGAATCGATTACCACCAGCGATTTTTCCGGACTGATACAACTTAGGGACCTTCAAGAAAAGAGCCTACTCCTTTTTAAAATGCCGGCAACGCATCTGCAATTCCCCTGGTGTTGCATTTGTTCATAGGCGGCGGTAGTCACTGACCATCAGGTGTGCCGCATGCTCATTTGCCCCCTCTCCATTAAAAAAATTAACTTAGTAGCAATTGTTTTAGTAGAATTACAATTTCACATTTAACGTTTCGTTTAACGTTAACGTTTAACGTTAGGTTTTACGTTAGGTTTTTAACGTATATATTTTGGCTACCTGAAAGCCGATCCTTTAACGTAAATTGAGTGCTATTATCTGCTACAAAATCGCGTTAATAGCTGATTTAATTTTTCAACGGTTATTTAAATAGAAAAAATTTACAACAAAAGCATTTTTTTAACCATAAAACCCAAAAACCAAATGCTCACTTTATCCCCTAAATTTGTATTTTTTTATAACTTGCAAACATTATTACATCATATTATTTCCAATGTATAAAATACGTAAAATATTCTATGTTATTTTTCAGAGAATTATACACTTACAGCTGGGCGGACATGTTTGTTCTTGATTTATGGTATCCACCGTCATCCAATGTGGGGAGATGACGCTGTAGAATTCAAACCAGAACGATGGCTAGATACTGCGACTTTACCTTCTTGCCCCACTGTTTTTGCTGCTTTTAGCATGGGAAAGAGAGTTTGTATCGGTATGTGAAAAATATTGCAAATTCCTCCTTGTAAATAGTGAAAATAAGTTTAAGAAAAACTTTACTTCTACTTCAAAACGGAAACTATAAACTTCCATATTAGTCCAGCATAATAACAATGTCATCACAACCGAATTTCGGTTACGTTGGTCACTCTCAATGGATACGAGCCATCTGCGCAGGACATTATTATAATGCACAAGTGTGTGTGCAAGGACAGAGTGATCTTATTTCCTTCTTAATCATAGCTTTATGAGAGAGTCTAAACGCACGGCGAACGCCTTTACTTGCTTCCCGAGGCACGGTGGTGAAACAATAATAACTTCCTAACTGCGGTCTACTACTGAAACATTCTTGATCCGCGATTGAGATTTCATTGTCAACATTCTTGCTTACGACCACTAAATAAACAAGAAAGTGTAGTAAACTAATGTATACCCAGAATAAATAAATATAAAGTGAATGGTTTCACTTACCATTAGCGATTCACAATTTTTATTATTTTCTCGGTTTGGGAAATGTCTATAATTATCTCTTTCGAGTTTCTGGCTCATGAATTTTTGTATAATATGTATGGTATTTTGGGAATACTTCATCCAATCGATCCATTTATAACATGGTGATATTAGGCTTGTTATTGTGAACACAGTAATAAGAAATTGGTAGGTATTTACTGTAACTTTATGTATAAAACCTATAACAGCCTCTAGGCTAACAGTACAAAAGTTCCCAAAAAACGAGTTGATGGAGTAATTATTTACACACCACAGACACCTACATACATTTTGATTGGTTAAGAATTAATCTAAAATGCACGTACGTTGTCAACTCTGAGGAATAAGATGGTAGGTCTCGTTACCAGTAAAAAGAGTTGTCGTCACTCACCATACGAAACATGGCAGCACTATTTTGTTTTGTCTTTTTTCACAATTATTCTCTGATAGCGTGGCATTTCCCCTGACGAGTCGATCGAATCGTAATACAGACATCATATAGCTGCAAGAAGCATTACCTCATAATAACTATAACAAAAGAAAATTAAGCGATTGAAAAATTTCTTTGTGACCCCACAGGAAAACAATTCGCTTTAATGTCGATGAAGACTACACTATCTCACGTACTACGGCATTATCGCGTGAAAGGAGATCATACCAAGATAAGGTTGAAGCTGGATGTTGTGCTGAAATCAGTATGTGGTCACAACATTTCTATAGAGAGGAGAAAATAATGAGAAAAAATTACAAAGAAACGTTTTGTTTAAGGCTAAAAAACACTAAAAAAATTGACATGAAATAAAGTTTTTTAAAAAAAACATAAAAGATTGTACATTTTAACATGACCTTAATTATTTTTTATCCTTTAGTAAAATAAGTTACATGTGGTAGCCGCGCAAAAATTTACATCACCCTATTTCACCTCGTGGGTGTATTAAGAGATGACTATAGGAAGTGAGAAAGATCTTATATGCTGACTCTTATTATCCAGCTTAAGGTTATATATCCCTTATTATTCATGCCGGATAAATACCAGAACTGGATGGATCCATTATCCATCCATTACAGCCTATAAAATTTTCTGTTTAACATAGGACTCTCCCATAGATTGTCTACTAGGGGGGAGATGTTCCTAGTTGCCACGTCGTAATATTTCCCTATTTGTCACAGTCGGGCACAGTCAGTTTTTACTACAAAAAATACAGAAAGCGGAATTGATGAAATATAAATTCGTCGTGTTACCGAATTATAAGACACTTCTTACTATTCTATCTCTAAATGACAGCTTGGTTCCTTTTGTATATAACACAATATTTATTACACCAATCCACAAAAAAGACCAAAATGCATGATCGCATATATAATAATAATAATAATAAGAACCCCACCGTTGTATCTATCTCTACGTTGGTACGACATGGTGGGGCTTGCGTGCTCTAATGAACTCTAGGTTTATGCCGGTAGATATTAAAAATTATAATTATATAATTATAATTTTTAATCTGGAGGTAGCCGTGATTAACTATGACATTGAGACGTCAAACACCCCAGTACCCCCCGTGACCATGGGTGCTGTAAAGTACTCGAAACGTCGGAAATAATAATAAGTTATTATACGCGATAGAATCCGTAAAACTAATTTTATTTACATTTCTAGTGTTCGCGTAATTTCAAGAAATCATTACAGACTGACACACATCATTAACGGTAGCAGAAGTAAAAAAGTATTAGCTGCAGTAAAAGAAAAACGTGAAAATAACAAATACACGCACAACCCGAAAACTCGAGTACAGTAATAAAACACTTTTTGGACACTTTGAAACAAAAATTAAACGCAGCATCCAGTAGAAGTAAAAGATATACATGCACGAACCGCAAAGTACAAAACACAAAATATACCAACAATGAAAAATTATTTTACAGAAACCTTACATCTAATAACACAGCCACCAGTTACAAAAGTCTGGAGACACCACCGTCCGAAATACTGCGGGAATTCTGGGCCAACATTTGGGAAAATCCATTATTGCATAATAATCACGAAGACTTGATCAACGAGGCAACACCAGAAATTCCAGAAATAAAATTTGAGTTTATACTAATAGATACATTTATAGAAGTCCTCTAACTCAAAGAAACTCAACTGCATACATTCATTTATACATAACCACCTAAACACATTCATCCAACTACAATTATTTCCAACATATATAACACACAGAGTAACATATATGATACCTAAAGACATGAATGACACCATAAGCCCAATGCAATACCGACCAATTACATATCTACAAACGTTTTACAAAATATTAACAGGCTGCGTAAGCGATGTATACGAACATTTAACCAAATAAAATATTTAATAATATTTTAGCAAAAAAACAAAAGGGATATCACAAGGATAGCCAGGGATGTAAAGAACAACTTACTGTTGATGCAATTATTTTGAACGGCGCTGTTAAAAGCAAGAAAGATATTCACATAATGTTTATCGATTACCAAAAGGCTTTCGATTCAGTACCGTATAGCTACTTGCCTTAAATCTGTTTAAAATTCAGCCAACACTGAAACTATTCTTAGAAACTTCTAAAAATCCTCTTTTAGTGTAACGACTGAACCGATCTGTATAAAATCTCCCTTATCATATAAAAACAATAGATTTATTAATTAAATTAACAATATGCATTCGCTGTCCCTCATATAATATAGTTTGTTTGAAATCCATTTTTTTATTATTAATAGTTATTTAGTTATTAATAATATAGTAGGGCTAGTGGTTTCTTTAACACTGTGTAGTTCAATAATTGGAAGCAACCTCCTCCTGGGCATGATCCAGTCGTTTCCAAACCCACAAGATGGCGTGGATGCGGTGTATATATATACCGCATCCACGCCATCGTTAATGAAAAAAAATATTGAAATGCTGGCAATGGTCTCCGGCTGAGCGCATTTTATGTTAGAAATGTGGAGCCGGAAAGCCATCAGCCCTTTTTAATATTTCAAGCTCTATTTCATATTGCTAAACAGTTAAAATTATTATAAAGCAAACCAATCTAAAACAAATAATTTTACATTAAGCGACATGAATTTTACCTAACCTATTCACATCATTGTTCTGGTTGTTTATTATACTTTTAAAGAACGGTATTAGAAAATCATTTTTTTAATTTATAGAAATTGATTAGTCCGTTTTGCCTAGTAATTTAGTCTGAGCATAGTAATAGGCGAGTATGGATAACGCCAAAAATACTATGGCTTGCGATAGATGGCGGTATAATCGTCTCGTTTACGTTAGGCGTAAAATATCTTGACCAGCGACGGGCAGTAACGTCAAAGGTACGAGAATAACGAGTGTGTGTGCAAGCACAAGTGCACTTTCTATTCCGACACACTCATATTCCAACGAGAATTTCTTGACAGGAAAAAACCCAATGTCTAATTTTTGGATTTAAGCCTGGAATCTCAAGGCAAGCTATACTTTCATCGCCAGCGATAAATACACGTCACGAATACAGTTACACTCTCATCTCATACACTCTTCATCGTACAGTGGTCTCTACAGCAAACGGCTCAAACAGGTAGTGATATCTTATCTACTCATATTTTTTTATAAAATTGAAGTGGTAATGAACTTATAGTACACATTATAGTAACTGGAAGCTGTAGACCTTGGACACCAGCAGCCAATTTCAAACAAAGAAGCTTCAGATGTGTTTTCATCTTAGAGGACCACGATGAAATACCTCAAAGTATGTAATTATACTAGCTTTCTTTACCCTAACCTATACTGAACTGTTATTTATCGTCACACTAAGAAAAAAGGATGGTACCTACGTACCTACCCAGAAGGACAACTAGGCAGAAAAGAAATTAGTTGGACTGGCTATAAATGAATAATTACTATAAGAGAATTAAAAGAGTTTGAAGATGATGATTAAATATTTATCCTGGAGTTTTGGCGCCGATTAGATGCTTCTGTTTTCTCTAATAAAGGTTTGTTAAATTGGATTTTGAACGTCTGCGAACTGTTAGTAGGAACAATGTACATAACGAAAGGCCGACGGTGATATAAAACTCAAGTTATATTGCTTTTTAGGCGCTTTGATTTGACATACTATATAATAGAATGAAAAAAGTTTTTTTTGTATAGGAGAGGGAGCAAACGAGCGTGCAGCTTACATGATGGTAAGTGACTACCGCCGCCCATGAACAACTGCAACACCAGGGGAATTGCAGATGCATTGCCAGCTTTTTAAAAAGTCCCTAAATCGTAGCGCTCCAGAAAAATCGCTTTATAAAGCTTTATAAGTTACTAATTATTGATATGAAGGATAATATTTTATTGATTGACACTGGCAAAAAAAATACGAGTGTATTACTAAAGAAAAATTATTTATTACAATTTCTCTAAATAAAAATAAATTTACAAATGAAATTCATTATCAGTTTGAAGAGATATTCTCTAAAGGGGTACGTGAGGCCTTCCTTAATTAAAACTCTAAGAAAGCTCGAACTTCGCACTTCAACTGTCAACATGTATTCGTACCCGTAAATTTTCTTTAAACGCCTTCGAACAGAAATGTAATAATCGTACAAATGCAACATGGTCACGGAGTGACCAGAGCGTGATTGAAATAAATGTCAAATTATACTAACAGGAACGCAAGTAAACTTGTTATAAGAAGTTATGAGGAGAAAGTTGCACCACGCATGCGCCGTTATCACTACAGCTTGCTAGAGGCTCTGAAACATGTTATCGCAAGATTTCAGAACTGTCAGTCGAAAGGCAGGCGTCGAACAGGATCAACGGCTTATTTGCCTGCGAACCTCTCTATCGCTGATGCAATATACAACTGCCGGCGAATCGCGTTTCAGATACATTTAAAACCAAAGTGGATTTTTAGTTCTAACGATTGACTTCAGATTGCTTAGTTTAAGAAGATTTAAATTGATTTAATTTATGATTTAACCGTGTCAATTTAATTTATTATTTAACCGAAAAAGTTACGTCGAATGCGACTTTTTATGAGCCATAGTTATATAGGTAAGTAAAGCTCGCTCACGTCTGTTTACCACATATTTAAAGACTGTGATGCATCCACCTAACACACCATGTGTTTGTTACCCTTATTGTCTGTTTAATATATTTATTTTAAATGCGCTTGCATTTTAAGAAAAAAAAATACAATTAGGTTACATCGAGATAACTTAATATTATTCTCCCGAGTAAAGAGAGAATATATTATGCACCAGTGGACTGTATCAATTCCGTGTAGTAGTGGAGTTAAGAGTACACTATCCCATATTCGTGGTAGAGCCATGCTGCAGCTATATTAAACCTTTCGCTGTCCCGTGAATTTCATAAATGTCATTACACTTAGGCCGGCCACATACATACGGAATTCCGTTTCGGGATTCCGTTTCGAGATTCCGATTCGGTATTCCGAACGTAGCAAGTCCATATAAAATCTATGATTCGCCACACACGTACGGTAATTCTCCACACGGAATTTTCTCGGATTCGAGATTCCGTGTGACCACCTTTGCGTTCGGAATCCCGAACGGAATAAAGCCGCTCCGAATGCAAATCTTCCATAGATTTTGTATAAGTCGCAACACACGCGCTCAGTTTTCGTCGCACCACCGAAGCAAGTAGGTGGTATATGTGTATAACTTTTCGTAACCTTTCATTTTATTTTGTTTAATAATTCGTCGAAAGGGTTTACAGATATCCATATTTAAAATACTATCTTTGGATTGATAGATGTTTTTAAGCGTCATTACCAAGGCAAGGTCTGAGCACATCGGCAGAATTGGCGACAAGCTAGTTCGCCTTCTTTCGGAAACCCGTGCATTCTGGTATTTCACCATCTGGATGCTTGGCGGTCCACGACTATACGTTTTACTAGGAGTTTTCTTTCGCGTACAACTTCTGTGTGGAATTGTTTACCACCGGCGGTTTTTCCGGACCGATACGACTTGAGGACCTTCAAGAAAAGAGCTTACACCTTTCTAAAAGGCCGGCAACGCATCTGCGATTCCTGGTGGTTAATGGGTGGCGATAGTCACTTACCATCAGGTGAGCCGCATGCTCGTGTGCTCCCTCTTCTATAAAAAAAACACTACGTGTTTTATGAAATCTTAGCCTGAGAGGTAGAAGTAATAACTAAATAAACATGACATATTTATTTATCTTTGTACTTTTCTCCCTTCTAACTATACAACATTTTTACATCGCGTTTTAGGAATTCTATTCTCCTTAGAAGTTTGCCTGAGTGTGTTACCACCCTCTTGCCCATTTATGCTGCCAAGTATCATTATAATTCAGGCGATGAGGCAAGTTCCCCTGGTGTTGCGGTTGTTTATGGGCGGTGGTAGTCACTTACCATCAGGTGAGCCAAATGCTCGTTTGCCCCCTCTTCTATAAAAATAAAATAAAAAATATGGCATGCTAAGGTTGATAAGGGGATGCGCCCAGTAACAATGATACAGCAACAATGGAATCGCAATCAGAAAATCGTCGTCATTATTCGCTGGCAGAATGTCTAGACTCAATGGCTAACGTCTCTCAACTGACCCTTGTTATTCCGGACGGAAATAAACGTATGTGTGTGATGTATTATGTGTGTAATTTCGGGATTCCGAAACGTAATTCCGTATGTTTGTGGCCAGCCATATTGTCTTACTATTATGTCTGAAAACTGGACAGTGAAAGTGTTAAGAAATGAATCCATGACAAATTGGCTAACTTGATTGAATAACTTTTGTTCTGCTGATCTATATTTTATATTATAACAATAAATTATACACCAAAGGACAATTTTATTTATTTACATTTTAACACAAGGAGATAGTGTGTGTGTGTGTGTGTGTGTGTGTGTGTGTGTGTGTGTGTGTGTGTGTGTGTGTGTGTGTGTGTGTGTGTGTGTGTGTGTGTGTGTGTGTGTGTGTGTGTGTGTGTGTGTGTGAGAGATAAAGAAATAGAGAGAGAAAGATAAAGAGAGAGCGAGAGAGACAAAGACACAGAGACAGAGAATTTTAATAGAGAAAAAGAGGACAGTAATATTTAAAAAATTGTGTTCAACAAACAGTTCATCTAAAAACTGATTAATTTAAAACAGCGAAATTATTAAAGTTTGAATAATGCAATTATTATAATTCCCAAACCAGAATTCAATTAATTGCAAAATTCAAGGAATTTAAAAAAAATGTCTGATTCTGGGGCAAAACAGATCTTAGTTTTTACTATAACAATTATTTTTAGGGAGTTTTACATGAAACTACTAGCTTTTGTCAAAAAAATGTTCCGACGATAATTGACAATTAAAAAGGCGGATAATGAATAATCCTCAATTAAGAATCAACATGCAAAAGGAATGCATATGGAATGATTTGTTGCCAGTTAATAGTGGTAGAGCCACGCGGCAGCTTTGCTGTCGCACGGATGGGCCGGCTCGAACCGGGGTGGTACCACGACCTCACAGAATACCAGCGTGAAGTAGAGGTTTACCTCTGCATTTCGCTTGGTGAGTGCAGGTGGCCGGAGGCCCTTTTTACTGGAAATGAGGCATTCCATCTTAGTTCTCACGGGTGACAACGCATCTGCATTTTGATTCGCATACGAGGATAGATGTAGATGTCTATGGGCCGCAGCAACCACTTACCATCAGGTGGACTGTGTGCTCGTTTATCACCCTTATCCTATAAAAAAAAATCTATTGAAACAAGTTTATCTACAATATATACAAATGTACATGGAATTATCTAAACTTATTACGTAAATAACATTTTCTTTATATAAAATGTAAATCACAGACACGCCAGCGTTTTTAAATAAGAAAGCGTTGATAAATAAGGCGGTGTAAGAATATCTACTACCCCATATCATACCGTGGGTCTCGTAAGAGACGACAAAGGAAAATCAAATTGAACAGCAGTATTTTGCTGATAACGCCTTAAAAAAATATGAAAAACATGTGGTTGCTAACCTGCTTGCCTAGCGTTGCAGCTACAGCAAATATCCCCTTTATGAAGGAATCAATAGAATAGAATAGAATAAATTTTATACAATATAGATTATTACATAATGCTTATTGAAAGTCATTTTTATTTACCTCTGCTGATTCGGAAAATACCTCTCTTCTGGGAAAAACTAGCAAGAAACACTGCTTGACATTTTTTAAATATACTTTACTTTACAATAATTTTGTTTGTACAAATTTTAAATGAATTTTTATAGAACGCGACCTCATTCCCAGGGTTTTTTTTTCATTTATGTATTCTTTGATATTATAATAACTCCTTTTGTACAATTTTTCTTTAATAAAATATTTAAACTTGTTTATTGTCAAATTTTGTATATGTACTGGGATTTTCTTGTAAAAACGTATACATTGCCCCATAATCGAATCACTAATTCTGTAGAGTCTAGTTACTGTTATAACAAGCGTGTTTAAAACATGAACCAGCTATATTTCTAGTATAGTTGATAGTTGTAACACGAATGGGTCGGCTCGACCGGGGAAGGACCACGCTCTCACAAAATACCAGCGTAAAATAGTAGCTTAATGCTGTTGTGTTTTGTATGGTGAATGTAAAGAACCGGAGACCCTTTTTACTGGAAACGAGGCATTCCATCTAAGTCCTCACGGGTGACAACGCATCTGCATTTTGATTCGTAATCGAGCATAAAGGTAGTTCTATCAAGTTGGCTGTGTTGGCTGTGTGCTCGTTTGTCACTCTCATCCTATAATATATATATATATATATATATATATATATATATATATATATATATATATATATATATATATAGATATATAGATATATTGCTATGATAAAGTTAATATGTTTATTTCTTTAAATTTTTCTCTAAGTGACTCATTATAATTTAAGTTGTAAATCACCCTTACGACTCTCTTTTGAAAAACATATATGGCGTCAGTCGCATTACCCCATAGCAAAATTTCATAAGAGGTTACGTTATGAAAGTAACTAAAACAAACTAATCTAGCTGAGTCTACATTGGTAGGCTTCTAATATTTCTTACAGCATATGCTGCAGAACTAAGTCTGCCTGCTAATTTAGATATATGGAGGCCCTATTGAAGCTTCGGGTCAATAGAAAGGAAAGCCAAAGAAATGCCAAGGAAAACTGTGGTATCCACAATACTTAACTCTTCCCATTTTGAGAGCAAAGAGTAATTGAATGTTTAACATTGGGTTTTGTAAATTTAATACATTTTATCTTATTGACGTGTAAGAGCAAATTGTTGGCATTATCCGAATGTACTAATTTCGATAGAGCATTATTTACATTGTGTAACATCAGCAAATAATACCATATCGTGATTGTCCCGTACAAAATAAGGTAAGTCCGTAATATAGACTAAGAACAGGAATGCACCAAGAATTGAGAACTGAGGAATTGATACTACTTATCCAGAGAAACCTTTACCGTTGATAATGACTTTTTGAGTTCTGTTGTTGTTGTTTCCACATTAATGTTGTAGTTTCCTGATTAATATATCATGATGAACACAATCAAAAGCCTTTGAAAGATTCTAAAAAATATCTGAGGTATCTTGTGAACTCTCCCAGGCATTAAAATATATTTCATAAGTTCAACACCTGCGCCAGTCGTCGAGCGACCCTTTGTGAAACCAAATTTATTTTATTGAGTAAATTGTTTTTATTAAAAAAATTGGTAAGTAGTATAAAAATATGTGTAAAATTAGCGAGATCCAATGAACTATCTAATTTAAATAAAGGTATTACTTTTCTATGTTCAATTTAAACAGAAAAACACACCAGATTCCATACTATTATTACTATTTAAAATAATGGCAAGATGAGGTGCAATTAAATCTATTATAGACGCAATAATTGTAACAAAAATTCCCCATATATCTGCAGTTTTCTTTACATCAAGGGTTTTGAAATATTTTACAATATCTTGTGGTAGTACTTTTTCAAATCTAAATTCACTTGCACAGGTATTAACATTCTGTTTAATTAATGGATCGGTGACATTGAGAGAAATATTCAATAACTCTGTTTTCAAAATAGGAATATCAGTGAAATATTTCCTAAACTCCGCGACTCCTTGATTTGGTATAGTCAACTCATTATTAATTTCAATTGATATTTTGTGTTACGACGATTGTTGGTTTTTCTATTTATTATTATTTCACGTCATTTTAATTTTATTTTTAGCGGTCTTATTTTTGTTGCCAATATGTAAAGATTTGGCTGTGAAGCACACTCTTTACGTCGTTTTAATTTTATTTTTGGCGGTATTAATTTTGTTGCTAAAATGTTAAAGTTTGGCTGAGGAGCACACTCTTTTAAACATTTTTGAATAATTTTTGACATATTCTCTAGAAGTATCGGAAAGATTATGTGTTCTTTCATGGTAAAGTCCACATGATCTTCGTCTCATCTTATGAATATCTACTGTCACCCACTAATTAAATGCTTTGGGACTGTTACTATAGAATGTTTTAGAAGTAAATGTTTTGTTGAAATCATTGCTAATCTAATGAAACCAGTTGTCCACAGTGATCTGAAATGAAGTTTTTGAATTATGAATTTCATGATTTGTACATCTGTAAAAATATTAACAGTAGGAGTTACACTACACCCTGCAATACGTGTAGCTTCAAATAATTAATTATCAAGAGTGTATGATTTGAACAGTGAGCAAAATATTATACTTATGAAAGAAGCTTCAAGGAGATTGATATTATAGTCTCCGCATACTTAAATAGATTTAAACTGTTTATTAAGCTTAACTAAAACTTCTTCCATAATTTTTTCAAAGGTCTTTCAAACCTTTAACATGGCGGTCTGTAAACACTGACAACAATGAGATGCTCAAGCTCAACACATGCCATTTCTACGAATCGCTCAACAGAGAGGCTAAGAATATCTTTAGTTTCTGTACATGATATGGATTTATTAGATAATATTATGGGGCCACCCTGTAATTAAGTACGTCTATTGAAAGAACTAACCACCTCGTGATTTGTGAAATTAAAAATGGAGTTGTAATCTCAACCAATTTTCAGTAATACATAAGATAATCATATTATATACTAATTAAAAATAATTCAATTTCTAGTGATATGCTTATCATACCTTGTATATTTTAATGCACCAGGTTAATACAGTTTTTATTATTGCTATTTTGTGACATTACACAGTTAAGTATTGTTGAATTGTATTCCAAGCTATTTAAATTATCTTTGTTGGACATTATCTCTATTGTCTTATTATCTAATTTAAAATACTTGGAACTGATTCGAAATCAATTTTAAAATTATTTTGCTGCTCAATAGAAACAGGTTCCAAAGTGGCCATAGATTTGGCTGGGATAAAATATAAATTAATAATTGATTATTGTTCATATTACCTCTTCTCCCAACAAATATTATTAATGTACTATTAAGGCTAAAGTTAACAGTTAAAATTTTATTCATAATATCACTAAATGATGTTCCATCCATGCAGTAGTTGCTTATCTATTCCCATTTTACACAGTTATTTAATGATATTCCCAAGTTTTTTTCTATGTCGTCACTATACACAATAACATTTTTTTTCATTATATAAAATCTGCTTTGTTAAGGTACTGTCATAGAGTTCAGGTAAAGAAAATGAAGTATTACTGCTTGCCATATTATTAACACACACTCTCCTTATAGAACCTGGCCCTGAGCGCTGATACTCATTTTGATATTTTAATAAGGAATCAAAAGGTTCCTCGTTATATTGAGATGATTTTACCAGATTATCCATGGCCAGTCTGTGTTCTTTTATCTCATTCTCTGCTAATTCATGTTAATTTGACATAATTTGGAATGAGGTATGAAGTAATAAAATTTCTGATTTAAAACACTCTATTTCAATATCATTCAATTCGATTTTTCATGTTTTGTACCTCAATTACATACAATTTAAGTTTAATAATTTACTCTTGTTTTTCCTTACATACATTAATAATTTTTGCACTTTCCTAATATATTTATTAATTTTTATATTTTTTCCTAATTTCCTTCTGCTGCTTGTAATCCTTCCTACTGTGAGTGGTTAGAGGCCTTAGTTTAAAAGTCAATAAGGAATTTATAAAGATATTCTGTTTGACGGCTACGTGGCACAGTGTCTCGGCAATGAGTTGCAGCGCCAATGGCCGCAGGTTCGAATCGTAACAAGTATTCGTATTGCCTACAAATAATTGTTCTGGATCTGGATGTTTGTCCTTGTGAAATCTATGTCCGAGTATGTTAACTGCCCTCGTGATACAGGAGAAAATCCTAGTGTAGATGTAACATTTAAAAAAATATATATTTACATTTTAATTTTGTTGTGTCTATTTTAATGTATGTTTATTTAATTATAATAATGCAAAATCGTTTTACTTATTGTTATAGCGGTAAGCTTAACGATGAACTATGAATATAATTTATACTCTTGTTAAGCGAGGACGGCTTTTAAAACATCATTGTAATGAAAGTCGATGGCCGCCAAACATGCCTTATACTGTGCGATAAATTTAATTTTATAGAATACTTTTTATATTATCTTACTTGTTTTTCTTATTTTTCTTACTTAAATTAATTAAATTAAATGACTTTGAAATTTAGCTGCCCAGAATAAACAATTTCTTTCTTCTTATGATATTTAATGTAATTTTTTTAAAGGATAAGGGTGACAAAAGAGTACACAGTCCACCTGATGGTAAGTGGTTGCTGTGATCCATAGGCATCTACATTTAACCTCGATTACGAATCAAAATGCAGATGCGTTGTCACCCGTGAGGATTAAGATAGAATGCCTCGTTTCCAGTGAAAAGGGTCTTCGGTTCTCTACACTCAGCATACGAAACACAGCAGCATTAAGCTGCTATTTTACGTTGGTATTCTGTGAGAGCGTGATCCTTCCCCGGTCGAGCCGACCCATTCGTGTTACAACTATATCAGAAATATAGCTGCAGCATGGCTCTATCACGTAAAAATTATTTTAATAACATAACATTGAAATATATACAAAAAAAAACTGTAATAAAACAATCAAATCTAAAAACTTAAGTTATCATTCAGTCATATTTCCGGTGGTATCGTGCCAAGAACCAAGAACGCTGGCTGAGCCTCCACGCTGAATGGCTATACTTACCTTTTAAACGAGAAAAGAACCAGCCGTCTTGTCACCAGCAGCGATGACCAGTCGCGAAAAGAATTCCTTTAGGAACTTCATACCGCACATGGACCCCACGAACCGATAGTCTCTCAGCAAATGGCACAAATATGTAATCATATCTCAGGTATTCATATTTATGCCACTTAGTTCAGCTACCTCTGATGCCGCCCCAGATCTAAATGAGGTACACCTAAAATGAGAGTCTGCCAAAGTGTCCACACTAGAGCTTACCTCTCTACCAAGGGAAAGTCATATCGTCGGGTCTCTTGTCATCATTTCTAAAAACAGTAAAGTACATTAATTACTGTAAAAATTAAGCGAATACCCTTTTTATTTTTTCCATTTATCAACGTCAACTTATATTTCCATTTTATTTAGAGTAAATGTAACTTGCTATTGTTATTTTTGTGTATTATTGTAATTAATTTTTCATAAAATATATAAAAAAAGATCGATTTATGTGTGCATTTATCGAAACATGCTTCTCGTAGCATTATAAACGTCCGTGCATGTTTATTTTTAACGTCGTGTCGATTTTCCATTTTAAAGGTATGGCTCTATTGCACCAATATAAAACTGCTTCCAAGTTGAAGCAAAGCTTGAATGCTTTATAGTTCAGCAAGAAAACATGTTTAAAGTTTATAGAAATTAAAAATAACAATTATGGAGGACGCAAAACTCCATAATTTTAAAACATGAATTTTGGTCTTTGAAACGTTTATCTACACTGATTGAATACCGATAGCTATTTGATATTTTATCTTGTTTTCTATAATGAAAGAGTAAAGTACCGTATAGTGGCAGCGTAATCCATTACCCCATAACATTTCGTGGGAGATGGACAACAGCGTCTTTCTAATAACGACTAAAAATAAAGAAATGCAGTTACCATAGCGCCGCCCAAGCTTGGCAACTATGGTAAATACCTAGTCAGGTCATAAGTATTGTCACACAGTAAAATTTTTTCTTTTATAATGCTGGCCACAAAAAATTTTATTGAATTCGAATTTCAAATTGTTCATAAAAATAAAACTGTATACTTTTTAGAATTTTACTCATTTTTAAATATGGAGTGGACGCTTAAAGAAGACCGTGTTGCAGTAATTGCGTTGCATCGTTGCGGTTACGCGCCAATTCAAATTTTTGACATACTGAAATATTTGAATATAACCAAAAGATTCGTTTATCGTACCATAAAACGATACAATGAAGACTCTAGTGTAGATGACAGGTCAAGAAGTGGTCATCGTCGGTCTTTTAGGACTCCAGCAGTGATAAAAGGTGTGGGGGCGCGAATTCAAAGAAATCCCAAACGTAAGCAGAAACTGTTGGCCCTTCAGATGGGGTTAAGCAGAACCACGGTGAAAAGGGTGTTAAATGAAGACATAGGGCTTCGGGCATATCGAAGAAAAATAGGACTTCGTTTGAATGCTCGTCTAATGGACCTGAGACTGAAGAGATGCCGCGCTTTGTTGAAGCGGTAGGCAGGGAAAAATATCGGGAAATTCTTTTTTCGGATGAAAAAATCTTTACCGTAGAAGAGAGCTACAACAAACAAAATGATAAGGTGTACGCACACAGTAGTGAAGAAGCGAGCAACCGTATTCCGCGTGTCCAACGAGGTCATTTTCCATCCTCGCTCATGGTATGGTTGGGAGTTTCTTATTGGGGCTTAACAAAGGTACATTTTTGTGAGGAAGGTGTAAAAACGAATGCAGTTGTGTATCAAAATACAGTCCTGACGAACCTTGTGGAACCTGTTTCTCATACCATGTTCAATAACAGGCACTGGGTATTCCAACAAGATTCGGCGCCAGCTCATAGAGCGAAGAGCACACAAGACTGGCTGGCGGCGCGTGAAGTCGAATTCATCCGGCACGAAGACTGGCCCTCCTCCAGTCCAGATTTGAATCCGTTAGATTACAAGATATGGCAACACTTGGAGGAAAAGGCGTGCTCAAAGCCTCATCCCAATTTGGAGACACTCAAGACATCCTTGATTAAGGCAGCCGCCGATATTGACATGGACCTCGTTCGTGCTGCGATAGACGACTGGCCGCGCAGATTGAAGGCCTGTATTCAAAATCACGGAGGTCATTTTGAATAAACTTTAGTGTCATAAGAATCTATGTTTTGTAATGCTCATTTTGGTATATAAATGGTTACATAAAAAATAAACTTGTTTCAATTATTTTATATTAAACATGTGACAGAATTTATGACCTGACTAGGTATACTCCCTATGAGATAATCTAAGAGGGAGGCCTATGTTTTCTCAGCAGTGGAATTCAATAGGCTGTAACGGTAACGGTAACAGTAATAAAAAGCCAGATGACATCATTACAATTATAATTATTATTATAAGTGATGATACATATATAATCATTAGGCAAAGCCTAGTATTTCAATGACATTAAAAGAGGACTCTACGATACAATATTTTTTTGTATCGTAGAGGCAGTTTAATATTAATTATAATAATTGTTTCTTGCCTCTAAAAACACACAGTTACATAAAGGTTAAAACAAAAGAAGATTATAATTATTGGAGACAAAAGGAGACGGCTCAGCTTTGTCTGTAACGAGATACAGATCTCATACAGAGCTGTTTTTCAACCGCTCCCTCCTCCCTGCGGTGTTGTGCGGGAGTACAAAGTTGCAGGCTCCTCATTTACCTGACTTATACTTAAAAACTAAACTACGCACGCGTGCGTGCAAGCGTGCGTGCATGCGTGCGTGCGTGCGTGCGTGCGTGTGTGTGTGTGTGTGTGTGTGTGTGTGTGTGTGTGTGTTAATTTTTGACAAAAAATTCTCTGCAGCGAGTTGCCTCAAATTCTGTGCAGCGAGTTGCGAGTTTACGTACATAAATTCCACAAAGACACATCCAGATACAGAGAAATATTTTGTAGGACATATAAATACTTGTTCTGTACGGGATTTGAATCCGTGGCCCTCATTGCTCAGTATTGTATGTAATAAACATTATTTTTAATATTGTTTCAACTTTTTTAAAGAGTCTAGAGAGTAAATTCCATAACCCGCGAGCAAGCCAAGTTAGATCTTTGCCGGCACTACTAATGCAAGAAACTATTACAGTCTATAAAATAATTTAAATAAATAAACAAATGATTTCAGGGAATAAAACTGACGTAGTTGACAAGAAAATGTATTACGTTGCTGAAACTATGTAGATTAAGAAAGTTAAACTCAAGCATTTTCGTGCCAAAATTTAATATGACGCTTCTAAGCAATATTATATGATAAGCAAAATTTTTATTGTATCAATAAAAGTAAAATAAACACTACTACCTACTGAAAAGTAATTGAGTTATACTTGATTGATGATTACGAGGACTACAGTGCTCAGAGTAATGCACGGATGGTCCCCTATGTTCTAAGTTCAGACGGAACAAAAGTTGTTGTAAATTCATATTGTTTGTTTTCATTGCCGGATTGTTTCTGGCTGACCTGGTATCTTTGACACTGTATCTACCTGTAGCCTGAGGTTGTCTTGAGAACTTCAATAAGCAGTTATGATTCAAAAGCGTTGTGGTGGTGAACAGTGCCACGATTTACATGTTTGTTCATGTGCGATTTGTATTGGAATAAAGTTTTTAAGGATAAAATGAATTTAGTCTCTCAATACAGATCGTGGCTAAATTTTGTTGTTTTTCGCCCATGGAGCGTATATAAAAAGTAAATTACAGTCTTATATACGTCCTACGGCTGGAAAAAGGCCTCCTTTCAGTTTAGGTAAATGTCTACTGCGCTGTCCTAATGTAGATTTCACATGTTTTGGAAAAAAATTTGTTATTTCTCATATTACAAGCCTCACGAAAGATTTCCTTCACCATCGACACTTAAAATTAAGATTAACAATTATATTGGTGCTGGTGCGTATCATTTTTTGGTGCCTATGTTGCTCGCGTAGTGTGAAATTCTTCGAAAACTTCCTTAGTCCTGTTGCCGAATACATTTGCAAACAAAATGTTCTCTTATAACACAATACACAAATCGAAACAATACTGCTTTATTTCAAATAGTGAGTGACAGTAAACGAAAACTTTTTTATCTGGTAACGAGGCATTTTCATTACTCTAGGGGTGTTAACGCGCGATTTTAATTCTTAATCGAGTGATGTGCATATATGGGCTTCAGTATTCACTTCTGATCTTACGATAACGATCTCACGGAATACCAGCGTAAAGTAGCAGCTCAATGCTGCAGTTTTTCGTATGGTGAGTGTAGAATCGGAGACCCTTTTTACTGGTAACGAGATATTCTATCTTAGTCTTCAATAGGGACAACGCATCTGCGTTTTGATTCTTAATCGAGGATAAATGTAGGTACTTATGGGCCACAGCATCCACTTACCATCAGGTGAACTGTATGCTCGTTTTTCACGCTTATAATATAAAAAAATCAAATAGTCTATTTGCTTATTTGATACTTTTACCTTTTATTAAAAATAGTACACGAATATCTGTAAACAGAAAATGTATTTACCGCATAGAAAGAAAGAAGAAAGAAAGAAAATAAGTTTATTTAGTAACACATTTTAGAAGTTTGCTAGCCATAATAACATATTAAGATAAACGGTTACTAAAAAGGTACCCAACTCAGCATAGTCTTGGTACTAACAAAGTACTTCGACACTGATCTTCCGTGGGTGCCGATAACATTTAACAAAAACAAAACTTAACAATATTCATTATTATACAATGTTTAGTCAATATGCAAATACAGTATATTTAAATCATATACACGATTATACTAATAATAATAAGTAATAAAACACACATAAGTACTTATAATAAATTAATATAATATAAATAGCAATTACTTAAATAAGATTAAAAGGAAACGAATAAACGGAATAGCAAAGTATGTAAGACACAGTAAATAATTTTCAATAAATTGACTTTTGAATATTGAGTAAGTATTTTTTGTAGTTATATTTAAACAAACCGATTGAAGCTAGATTTCTAATTGGTGGTGGAATGTTGTTCCAGCATTTCGTGGCAGAATAACGAAAGCTACCTCGAAATGCCGATGTACTGTGTCTTGGACATACTAAACGAGTTGCTATTCTAACCTGTCGCCGTGAAAAGTCTAATTTGTTATAAAGATACTGTGGTGTGTGTGTCATTATGATACCAAACAATAAACTGGCAAAATGAAGAGAACGTCGAGACTGCATATTCATTAAATTACTGTTGTTGAGATAAGGTGTTACATGGGTCCGCTTCGGTATGTTAAAACAAAAACGTGAACAAGCGTTTTGCACCCTTTGTATAACTTTCTTTGTATGAGAGAGGAGACATTCGCCTATAACCGCATCAGCGTAATTAAGCTTAGAAAGAATTAGTGACTCACAAAAGTATATCCTAAGGTCTAAGCTTAAATATTTACGTACTTGGTATAAAATTTTTAGCCTAAAATAACAATTTTTAACAACTTCTAGGACATGATTATGAAATTTTAATTTGCTGTCCATTAGTACACCCAGGTTTCTAGCCTCTGTCACTTGTTC
Organism: Parnassius mnemosyne; assembly: GCA_963668995.1. Lineage (NCBI taxonomy): Eukaryota > Metazoa > Arthropoda > Insecta > Lepidoptera > Papilionidae > Parnassius > Parnassius mnemosyne. The sequence goes on along the minus strand of CAVLGL010000001.1, from coordinate 2,840,669 downwards.
AATATGTTTATTCTGCATTTTTAGCTCTAAAGTAAACCTATTAATCCTATCTACTTGATTTTTGGACCCTAGCACAAGAAATTTAGACTTTTGAGGATTTAGCACTAAGCTGTTTTTATTAGACCATTCAACTACGTGTGCTAAATCCTGATTAATTTTTGTCACTGCTAATAAAGTTTCTGAAGGTCTAAAAGAATAGTAAAGCTGTAAGTCATCAGCATAAGCATGAAATTTGCAATATTTAATGCATGAAGCGATATCTGCACTATACAGAATAAAAAGGAGTGGACCCAGGATTGAACCCTGTGGTACACCTTGACTGACAATTGAAATATCTGAGAGTCTTTTAGTATTTGTTTTGCTAATTACTTCAACTCTTTGAGAGCGTCCGTACAAAAAACTTGAAAACCATTTTAATGTGATACTATCAAATCCATAATATGAGAGTTTTGACATAAGCAAATCGTGGTTTATTGTGTCAAAAGCACGGGAAAAGTCCAGCAGTACCAATATTGTTCCATTTCCAGAATCAGCTTCGGATAGTACGTCATCCACTACATCTAATAAAGCAGTGGTCGTGCTATGACCGTTTCTGAAACCAGACTGTTTTTGAGGTTAGATGTTGTTGACATTCAGAAACTCCAAAAGTTGCTGAGATACAACTTTTTCAACTATCTTAGACATAAAGGGAAGAATACTAATGGGACGGAGATCCTTTAACTCGTTCGGATTGCTTTTCTTTGGTATTGGTTTGACCAGAGCTCTTTTCCAAATGTCAGGGAAAACGCCTGTTTTGATGGACTGATTAACAATGGCAGTAATGATCGCTAATGTACGAGGTAATGTCAACTGGATCATATCACGCGTAATGCCATCAGCTCCTTGAGCATTACTCGCAATATTAGAAATTATTTTAGAAATTTCTGTTTCATCCACAGTTTTAAGACTAAATATTGCAGAGGTACACCGATTCGACTTAAAATAGGTAAGTTCCGAAATGCTAATGTTATGATTTACGTCTATATTAAGAAAATGGTTGTTGATAAGATTAGGATCATTGATATTTTCAGGTAAATCGTATTGTTTGTTTTTAAAATTAGCGACATTTAACTTGAAATTTTTCCATAATTCTTTGGGGTTTTTTGATTGTTCATTGATATTATATCGGAAGTATGCTGCTTTTTCGTTGAATAAGGCTTGATTAACGACACGTTTTAGATCTTTGTAATATGTTTTGTCAGATTCAACTTTTGAGGTACGACTCCTTGCGTAGGCTTGATCCCTTAGTTTCATCATACATTTGATAGTTGGTGTTATCCAGGGGTAAATTTGTTTTCTAATGTAGGATTTCTTAATAGGTGCATGTATTTCATAAATATGATTGATATAGGCATTAAAAGACATTAAAAAAACGTTTACATCTTCATGAAAAAGTCGTTCCCAATTAATACTATCAACTAAGATATTAAATTCCTCAATATTTATATTTCTTAATGGTCTGTAACTTATATATTTAGGAACTGATCTAGGTTTTTTTATATACAATTCACATGAAACAAGAGCATGACTACTTAGGTCTGGGATATGATCAACTGAGACATTGAATACCTTAGATGTGCTGAATATTAAGTCTAATAACGTTTCAGAATGGTCTGTGAAGTGAGTTGGTTTTTTTACATATTGCTGTAAATTCATGATTTTCAGTGAAGATAATAATTTATTTGTGTTGGGCTCGTTAACTGCAAGTAGATTGATATTAAAATCACCTAATAGTACTATATGATCAAAAGAAGAAAATGAACTAATCGATTCAGTCAATGCGTCAATAAATGTGTCAATATTTAGCCAAGGCGGGCGATACGCAGTGCCTACGGCGATTTTAAGACCATTAAGGGTTATACTTAACCACATTTGCTCGATCAATGAAGGCTGGGGAGGGTGAATCTGCCGTGCGTATAAGTCACTCCGAAGATAGAACCCGACACCACCACCGCGCGTGCTTACTTTCGCAGGCCGCGGTATGTGCCGTAGTCGGTAACCGGGTGGCGCTGGCGCTCGCCGTTCTTCCCCTTCTCTCAACCATGTCTCATTGATAGCCAATATATCCAACGAGTGCCGCTCTAGCGCTACGACAAACTCCTCATGACGCGTTCCAAGAGAGCAAGGATTTAGCAAGCCTAAAGATAATTTTTTTCTTTTAATAAATTGTAAGACAAACGCGAATGACAATAAAATGTATTTAGAATTGTGAAGATACTTCTTTATAATTGTTAAATGACGCCTGTTCACAAAATAAAATGCTGGAATGCAGTTGATTGAGGTATTTAAATGTTTGTGCAGATAAATATTTGTATTAATTACTATTTTTTTTGTAATGTAATTAGCAATGAGTGTTAGTAAGCATTTGTGTATTGCAGCATTATTAAATAACTTAAAATGATATATAGTAGACACAATGCAAAATGTATAACATAATAAGTAAGTATAGAATAAGTAATTTTCACAAGAATGGCTGCAAATATTCCATATTATATGAATAGACATTGTAGTATTAAATATAAGGTAATGATAGTAATACAATATAAAAATAAAAGTAACAATTAACTTATTATCTTCAGCGTAAATTAACTTTAATTTAGAATAAAAAAGTAATAAAGTAATTAATTTAAAGTGGTAATATATACTATAATCATATTTATGACAAAAAGATATCTTGTTCGTAAACATAGAAAATACAAGATATTGCTTTTTTAAAATATATATAAAACTAACTAAATGACAATTTAAATGTTTGTTTTCTAAACATAACATTTTCTTTAATATAAAATAATATATAAACAGTAAGTATAACAAATTCTTAATTTGTACACATTTCAAATAAATGAACTCAGTAATACAACTTCTCTTATATTTTATACATAACGAAACAATTTTATAAAGATAATGAAGTAAATTAAAATAAAAATAAAAATAGGGGATTGCAACTAATGAATAAATTAAGCAAATAGCATTATATACTACTTGGTATTTCCAACGTTGCATTCCCCAAAAACCTTAATTAGGTCCATTACAGAGCGAAGCTGGTGGCGTGCCTTACCGTTTTCTTTTCTAGCGAAAATTTTGCCACCGCGCGTCCATACGTACTTCCAAGAGTGACGTGTGGCAGCCTCCCGAGCGCTCTGGAAAAGTTGCCGATTGTGTCGTGTAAGTCGCTCGTTTATATAAAATAGACGTGCATCAGCTCCCGCCAGTGCCATGTCATCAGTGGAGAGGCGGCGACGCACACGCGCAGCCTGCAGTATCGCGTCGCGTTGCGCGCGGCGCGTCAGTCGCACGACAATTGGCCGTGGCCGTGACGTCGCAGCACCTTCATTTGCGCCTCGTGGCACTCCCACTCGCTGTGCATTTACTACATCGCATTCTGCCACCTCTACTCCTAACTTCTTACACACTGTGAGGGATACGTGAATAGGGTTTTCACTGTTCAACTCGGGGAAATTGGCTATCTCGATATCATTAGCAAGCATATCTTGGTTCCGATCCTCAATTTCTAGCTTGAGGTTTGTAATGGTATCTTCAAGGTCAGATATATTACAACTATGTGACGCACTAACTTTATCTTCGAAGTTTTGGATTTTGCTCTCAAGTGTATCGATTCGAGCATTTTGTAATGTAATTGTGGCAGTTAAATCGGAAATAACTGAGCGGAACGTTGACATTTCAGCCCGCATGGCACGCATTTCTTTATAAAATTGTTTCAGCTCCGCCACAAAGTCTCCAGGTATAAGAGCGCTAACATCTCTATCGGCGTCACATTCCGCGCTTTCAATGGAGTCATTGCGAGTTAATAATGGTGAAGATTTTATTCGACGAGTAATGTTACAGGCCTCCTCTGTAGTAGGCTCTGGAGGTAAGGCAGGGTGAATTGAAGTGTTTAGATTGCCACTTCTAGGACGCTTACATTCAGGACATTTCCAGCTTTCGCAACGTTTTTTATCATGCATGTAGAATGAATAAAATCTTTGTGTACTCATATTTATACATTCGAGGTCATATGCCCCCTTGCATGCAGTACAACGTAGGAAGATATTTTTTGGAAGCAATTTTGTACATGCAGCGCATTTTTCTGATGCGGATTGCGTGCGAGGCATGATAAGCGTATTATGCGGTGTTAATAGGCAGAAATAATTCAACAATTTAATACAACGCTCCCTGTGGCAATTTTTTGGAATTACGCCAATATTGGCTAGACCTCTGATTGAGTTGGCACTAAATTACAGATGGCGTTAAACACAGTGCGATACGATAATACAGTTATTTAACAGGGCGTGTTCTTAGAAATTGAGGTTATAATTTAAAACTTGTTAATTATCATTGAATTTAAAGAAGATTGGCATGATATGTTATATGAAACAATGTATTAGCCCAATACACCATACATAAATTATTTAAAATACTTCACTTAGACTAACCACTTTTATGAGAAAGTACACAGTCCATTTAGGTATTTTTTGTTTTTATAGTCTTATTTGCACGAATTTTGCACTCTCTTCACTTATAAATTACAATTATACTACACAAATTCTATAACAACTAAAATTAGATAAGTTTGTTGAGAAATCAAATAATAACTTATTTAAATATTACACTACAATTGACGCACTTACACCAGTCTTAAAAAATCTTGAGTTAGTTACTGTTTCTTTTTACTGTTGTGCATAATTCTGTCATGAGTATACGTATAGCACTGATAGACATAGATCTACAATTAATTAGACGGTACGCTAACTGTTTAACTGGGACAAGTAAACGATACGATCGTTTAGCATAATTATTATAACAACAACACCTTTCCCAATTAGCGTTTTAAAGTCCACGTTGTAGGTAGATAAGAGTTTTCGCAAATACGAATTCCATATTATAAAGTGACACTAAAGTTATCTATATGTTCTTATTTTTTTATTTTTTTATAAAACGTTACACGTTAACATGTTAGTTTAAGAACTTTGCGAGGCTGTAAAATATTTAAGCTTTACTTGAAACTTTGATAGCGTTTTCACATAACCTGTTGAATTTGTTTCAATGTGCTCTAAAATAAGTTATGGAGCGGATAGTAGCGGAAGGGAGTGTCAGACTTTTACTGACTAAAAACCATCCGTGTTCCTTCAGTGCCCTTACGTTCCGGAGCCGCGGTATCTCCTTCGAACAGCCCGCAGCCCCGGCAGGCGTCGGCCCTTGCGGGCCCCTTCACGCTGCTGGCAGCTCATTGAGGCGCGCGTGGAACAAAACGCGCCGTCGACACAGCCTGTCGTCGTTAGACGGACGGACGGCGAGCTACCCATTGCTCGCCGTCCACAGGCCCGCGCCTACGGTGGCCGGGGGCCACGACGTAGCCCCCGACGCCCGGGGCGTCTCCCGCGGCGGTCGGGAAGGAAAGCTGCTGCTCTCTCCTTCTCCCGCTCCGCCACTTCCTTCGGTAGCATCACTGCTTCGCAGAAGGTGGTGACGGCATCCCATTCCGTCTCGCTCCGGACCATGGCTTCGACCAGGGCCGGACGCGAGAGGTCGCCGCCGCCTATCGCCGCTACGAGGACACGGAGGTGCTCCGCCCAGGCAGGGCACACCTCCACGGTGTGCTCCACCGTGTCCTCCGGTCGATCCTCGCAGTGGGAGCACCCGGGCGTTTCCTCCCGCCCGATTCGGTGCAGGAACCTCCCGAACACACCGTGTTCGGTGAGGACCTGCGTCAGGCGGAAGGTGAGGACGCCGTGGCGTCTCTCAAGCCACTCCTCAAAGAGGGGTCTTATCGCCGCTATAGTGGCGTGCCCAGCACGGGGTTGCGACAGTCGCTCTCTCCATGTCGCCATGAGATCATGCCGGAAGTCTGTCCGCTGCGCGACAACTTGCCGCGGCAGCGGGGTTTCCCCCCGGCATAGTGCCTCCGCGTGCCATTCATGCAGGCGCGCGAGGACAATCGCCTCCAGATCCCATGGCGGCAATCCGGCAAGGAGGCACGCTGCCTCGCGGGAGATCGTGCGGTAGCCGCGAACCATTCTTACGGCAACAACCTTTTGGGGCGCGTTCAGGTGGTGGACGGAAAGTCGCGCCAAACCACGCGCCCACACCGGGGCCCCGTAAAGGGCCATGGACCGCACAATCCCCGCGTAGAGCCTCCGGCAGGAGGCGTTTGGCCCCCCCAGGTTCGGCAGGAGCCGCCTGAAGGCAGCCCCGGTCCGTTCCTGTTTGGGAGCCAAACGTCGGAAATGCTCAACGAAGTTCCATCGGCCGTCGAGGACGAGTCCTAGGTACTTCAAAGTCGACTCGACGCCGATGGATACCCCTCCTACCATCGCTGAGGATCCCGGTGGTGGCCTGTTCCGAGTACCATGGAAGTGCATGGCATCGGACTTGTGCAGAGCCACCTCAAGACCCAGCTGCCGGATCCTCTCAACGACTATCGCAACCCCGCGTGTGATAGTTTCCGCCGCCGCCTCGTACGACCCCCCCCTGTGCCAGTACCAGCGTGTCGTCAGCGTAGCAAACTACGCTGACGCCGGTAGGGAGGTCGGCGCGCAGCACCCAGTCGTAACCGATGTTCCACAGGGGCGGCCCCAGAACCGAACCTTGTGGGACACCGCACGACATCTCTCGCCGGTTCCACTCACCGTTGCGACCGGGGTAGATGACGGCCCTATCCGTCAGATAGTCCCCGACTATACGACGGAGATAGGTCGGCACCCGGTGATACCGGAGTGCCTCCCTAATGCAGCTCCAGGGCATGGAGTTGAAGGCGTTGGCGATGTCGAGAGACACCCCCCCCCCCTGGCCACTAAATCCCCCGTTGTGAGGGCTCTCACGCGCATGATGGCGTCCACCGTAGAGCGCCTCTTGCGGAAACCAATCTGGGGTTCCGCAAGATCCGGCCCCGTCCCCGCAAGGTGCTCGGCGAGGCAGTTTGCAATGACTCTTTCAAAGAGCTTGCCCACCTCGTCGAGTAGCACCACGGGCCGGCATGCGGACGGAGAGTCCGCAGGGCGCCCCGGCTTCCGAATGAGGACCAGCTTCCCCGTCTTCCAACGAAGCGGGAATTGGCCTCTCTCCAAGCATGCGCTTAGGAGCCCCTCCAGTCGGGGCCCGAGAGCCTCCGAGGCCAGGACCCAGGCTTTGCCAGGCAAGTCATCGGGTCCTGGGGCGGTATTCCTGGCCTTGAGCCTACGTACCGCCACTCTCAGGTCTACCCCGGTCCCTTCCGGGATGGCGTCGTCGTCGTCCTGGTGGTCCGCTTCCGGCACCGCAGGTGGCGGAGCCATAGGCGGGGGCGGATGTTCCCCTCGCGCAGGAAACAGAGCGCTCACCACGTCCTCCACGAGCTGAGGCCGGAGACTCTGCGTCAGCGGGGGGGCCCAGGTGCGGAGTTTATCCCGCACCATCTTGTAAGGGCGCCCCCACGGATCTCTGTCGAGAGTTTCCAGCATCTCCTCACGGGCCCGCATGAAGCCTAACTTACTCCTTCTGAGATCAGCTATCTGCCAGTGAAATCGGTCAGGCTATTTCAGAAAATAGCCGGAACAAACAGACAGACAGACCGACAAAAATTAAAAAAATTGTTGTTTTGTTATAAGTACCGTATATACTTACATATGCATTTAGTAAAAAGCTTTTAGTTTCACATTACAAACAGACACTTCAATTTTATTTATTTGTATAGTTTAGTAAAATCCTGTTTTTTGACATTACAAATAGACACATCAATTTTATTTATTTGTGTATATGACGATATGATAATTCAATTTCTCAGAATAATCAATGTGAATTTATGAAGCATATTCACGAAGTTTCTCGAAGTCTTAAAGTAGTAGTTAAGGGAAATAAAGATTAAGTCCATCTCGTGCTTTATTATATATCTACACTTCTACACTACTATTATAAACAGGAAAGATTTGTTTGTTTGTTTGTTTGTTTGAATTGAATAAGCTCCGAAACTACTGGACCGATTTGAAAAATTCTTTCACCATTAGAATCCTACATCATCCCTGATGAACAAAGGCTATGTAATATTTTCAAAAAAGTTAGGGATCCGTATGAAAAACTTCGTTAATGTAACCCAAGGTGTGAAAAAAATACCAAAAAGAATCCTTATATCGCGTACGCTTCGGAAACTATTGATAATAGAGCAAAGTAATGTACTTCACTTTTATAGAGGATATTAACCTCTACAAAAAAGTCTGCGATGCCATATGTTTAACTATTTTTTTTATAGAATAGGAGGCAAACGAGCATGCGGCTCACCCGCCTACAGCCACCCATGACAACCGCAACACCAGGGGAATTGCAGATGCGTTGCCGGCCTTTTAGAAAGGTGTAAACTCTTTTCTTAAAGGTTCTTAAGTCGTATCGGTTCGAAAAATTCGCTGGTGGCATTGATTCCACAAAGAAGTTGTGCGAGGGAGAAAACTTCTTCTAAATCGCACAGTGGTGGACCTCCAATCATCCAGATGGTATGGATGGTATCGCGAGTTTTGTCGCGATGTACGATAGTGAAATTGAGCGGTTGGAATTAGTCCGAACAATTACTCAGAGCACTCCCCGTGATAGATGCGATAAAATACGCAAAGAGATGCAACATCTCTACGCAGTGCCAGTGTATCGAGCCGATCGGAAAGAACTCGGTCGTCGACGATTCGAATCGCTCTGCGCTGGATGCGGTCAAGTGGAAGGAGCTGGCACTGGGGTGCCCCGGCCCAGAGATAAGAACAGTATTCCATGTGGGGCCGAACTTGCGCTTTGTAAAGTTGCAAGCGATGTGCCGGCATGAAATACTGTCTCGCTCTGCTGAGCACGCTAAGCTTTTTAGAGGCCAATTTGGCCTTCCCTTCCAAGTGACCACGAAACTGCACGCTGTTCGATATGTCGACGCCAATGTTTCCGATACTGGCTGAGGCAGCAAGGAGAGTGCCTTGAAACTGAGGAGATACGACAAAGAGGTTCTTTTTAGCGGTAAACGCGCAAACTTGTGTCTTCTGGGGATCGAACTGGACTAGATTTAGTCGGCCCAAATCCGAGATTTTGTTTAGCAAAGACTCGACTTCAGACACAAGTTTGTCCCGGTACTCGGCGACGTTTTCCCGAGAAATATTGGCACGGTCGGTATATAAGGCATCCCCAGTGCTGTCGTCTGCATAGCAATGAATGCTACTAGTTAGCAACATATCATTGCTATGCAGGAGAAACAGCGTTGGTGATAGCACGCAGCCTTGTGGAACACCAGCGTTGATAGGCCTGAAATCAGAGCATGCACCGTCCACTACGACCTTGATGCTCCGATCTGCAAGGAAGCTGGTGATCTAATTGCACAATTTCTCGGGAAGCCCATAAGAAGGAAGCTTCGAAAGAAGCGCCTTGTGCCAGACCCGATCGAAGGCCTTCGCTAAGTCCAAACTAACGGCCAATGCCTCCCCCTTGGACTCTACTGCCTCCGCCCATCTATGAGTTAAGTAAACTAAAAGAAGATCTGCTGTTTGACCCCGACGAAAATGGTACTGACGGTCACTGATCAGCTGGTGATCCTCAAGGTACCTCATGAGCTGGCAATTTATAATGGACTCCATTATTTTGGAGAACAAGGAGGTGATGGCAATAGGCCTCTAGTTAGACGGGTCTGAGCGGTCGCCTTTTTTAGGGATCGGGTGGACCAAAGCTGTCTCCCATGAATTCGGGACCACGCTTTTGGAGTAGGAGTATCGGAAAAGACACGTTAAAACCGGTGCCAACTCCGGAGCACACGTCTTCAGCACAATGGGAGGGACTCCATCGGGCCCACTCGACTTGCTGACGTCCAGGGAGAAGAGTGCTTTGCGAACCGAGCGTTGTGTAAACCGCACATCCGGCATGGAGCACTTACAGCACGGGATGGTCGGCGGTGTGTTCCCCCCGTCATCAAGAGTCGAGTTAGACGCAAAAAGAGAGCACAAAAGATCGGCTTTCTCCTTTGCGGCATGGGCCAGTGAGTCGTCCTCTCTGTGCAGAGATGGAAGGGATGGCTGACAGAAGTTCCCTTGGACAGCCTTGGCAGAGACGAGAATGCACGGGTTCCCGAAGGAAGGCGAACTAGCTTCTCACCAATTCTGCCGTTGTGCTCAGACCTTGCCTTGGCAATGACGCTTTTGAAGGACCTGCAGGCGGAATTATACTTCTTTTTAAGTGCGCTGGTGTTTAAATCCCGAGACGTTGATGCGTCAGCCCAGGCCCGGTAGCACTCCTGCTTATAGTGTGATGCTATTTTACAGGAGCGACCAAACATTGGCTGGGATCTGATTCCGATGGGCACCACAGAGGATGGAATAAAAAGTTCCATACCCTGAAGTACCACATCAGCAACAGAATCGGCAACAACGCTGGGATCTTCCGGCGAGAAGCAAACCCGCCCCCAAGGGTAGGATGCAAAAAAAGACCGCATCCCGTCCCAATCAGCTGACCTATAGTGCCAAACACGGCGGCAAGCTGCAGATCGCAACTGCGATTGGAGCGTGAGTGGCACCGTGCTTCGGATCAGACAATGGTCCGAAGAGCCCAGAGGGGTATCGACGGAGACCTGATATCCGTCCGGATGAGAGGTCAGCAGTAGGTCCAACAGGGAAGGTACATGGTCTTCCACATCTGGGATCCGCGTAGGCGAAGTAACCGGTTGTGTGTTATTACAGTTATGTCACAATAACTACTTTTTCATGTTAAAATGTGAAATAGTAAATCCGGTACAAATACTACTAATACGAGTACGTACTGATACGAATAATGTGGCCTAGACATTATTCGTATCAGTACCTGTATCATGCATAACCACCAATTACGTTAACCATGTAATTTTAGTAACATATTTCACTTTTTAAATCTTTGTTAATTCAGCAGCCGTCCGTCGTGATGTCTCTCTCGAAGTTCGCATGTCTCAAGGCGCAGATGCGTGATATACGCGGGTGAAACCGCGGGGCACAGCTAGTATGCTATAAATCACTTGGTTTATTACATTAATGGTGCCATACTTTGCGTAAGTGGTATCACGGATTTATTAGAATGCTGCTGATTTTACGATTTCAACGACGTTGTTTTTCAAGTTATATGGCTTACATAACTATTATTTTATTGCCATTAGTGTTTTTTTCTTTTTTATAGACAAATAAGCACACAACCCACCTGATGGTAAGTGGATGCTGTGGCCCTTAGACATCTATATTTATCCTGATGGAGGAGGAGGATGCGTTGTCACCCCTGAGGACTAAGGCGGAATTCTTCGTTACCAGTGAAATACGAAACACAGCAGCATTAAGCTGCTATTTTACGCTGGTATTCTGTGAGAGCGTGGTCCTAACCTGGTCGAGCCGACCCATTTGTGCTACAACCATAATATATCTACAGCGTAGCTCTGCCACGGATAACACCTCAGTTTCAATTATGACATTATTAACAATTTTTATGGTGGTGGTATTGGTATTAGAAAGGTGGTGGGACTCCCTTTCTGGCTAGGAGTTTATCAGGGTAAATTGGAAGCCGCGGATTTGCGTGAAGTTTAACATCATGGGGTTTTAGAAGGTGCGAGTCCGACAAAAATCGTCCTCGTCCCCATAGCGGGCATGTGTATACATGCAATTGGAGGTTTGGGTAGGTATCTCTCTCTTACCTATGTCTGCTATGTTCCAGTCTAAAGGGTATGGAGAGCCAGTTTAATTATAGACATCTGTAATACTTTGTTTCATGATGGCTTTAGGTGTCCATGGGCTGCATAAGCCACTTACCTCCTATTTTCTTACACTTAACTCCTGTCGGTCAATATTTTGGTCGGTGATCATGCGAGTGTTCGGTGTCTATGTGTTGTAGAGGAAGACGCGTCCCGCTTGTGGTCATGACTTAACATTTGTTTCTTTTTTGGCAGGTAAGGTATACGTTTGTGGTTTCTAATATGCTAAGGTATTTTAGCTTTAGAAAATTTCAGGCATCTTAATTGGTTATTTGCATTGATATAATTTTATTATGTAGTTTAGAATGCAATATTTTTACCTAAATAGCAATTGAGAGTAGTAAAGTGAAAATGGGCAGTTATAGTTATGTGTTTTGTCGAAATGAAATGAGATTTTTTTAAGTAATATTGGCTACTCCATTTTATGTGAAATTGTTTGATCATTTCAGTTCCAAGAAAACCTTGTGGGATTACAGAATTGACAAGGATAATCTCTCTAATGGATTGAAAAAGAGAAGAGCGAATTAAAAAGTGGTTAGCGAAAGAGTATGGATCAGAGTAAGGAGCTCGGAATAATCCTGAGACCGGACCGAGTGCCACGCACGAGTTGTTTAATTGTTTCCATTCCTTAATATCAAGCGAATAAAGGAGATTTTTTATTCCGAGGTATTTAACAGAATCAAATAACTGAATTTTAGAACAACGTAATAATGGTATGGTTCGGAGAAGATTGTTACAGCGCCACAACATAATTATTCCGTGATGGTGTGCAACAATTGGATAGATGTTTGTGTGATGGTGACGTAAGAAAATCTAGAACCACATTTAGTCCGGGTGTTTTTGCAACTACGTACTTTTTACCTAAAAATTTATCTTTCAATCAACTACTAAACTAAAACTAGGTATATAAACTCATTTGCAAATAAAACGCTTTCGAATATTTTCCTGCCTAAAAATAATACAATTCGTTAAATTTTTAATAATTTGCACAATAAAAGGTCCGTGGTGTTTAAAAAAATACGTTCCAAATTAAAATATTTGCCTGAAGATAGTTTTATTGCATTTTGTGGCGCGAATCTAAATAAATTTTAGTCCATCTTTATTGAATTATCTCATATCCTTGACATTTGAAATTTTAAGAATTGTTTTCTGCTTGATTGGTTGTAACCCAGAAGGCAAATGCTTCATGACTCAGAGGCTAAATGTGAGTCGTTCGATAGTCCAAAGGGCCTGACAAATCAAGAATACTGGTATTATTCTGCGATGAAGCCAGGATATCACTGTACGGTAAAGACCGACGTCGGCGAGTGTAACGAAGACGAAGAGAACGCTTTGCAGGGCATATTTTAAATTCGGTTGGAAATATTTATCGAATCTTTATTTGTCATTCTATATTTTTTCTTTACGGATTAAATTAAAAGTTACAGTGAAATTTCTCGTAACTCGCAAAGATTAGAAATGTATATATTTGGATGGCTCATTGCATTATGAAGAGCGGTTTGATTCAAATGTTTATTCTGGCAAAGCATCTAATGTACGACAATATCGTGATATTGTAAATAAATAATTAAATTTTGCTTTTCATAAGCCTAAAAAAGACGCATGCGAAAAATGTCACACGTTTGGAAATAAAATACAGACTACCAAAGAAGAAATACAAAACCAAATATATCATTTGAAAGAAAAGAAAACAGCTAGAAAATTAAAAAAAAAAGACAAGGAATTAGCAATGCAAATAGAGAGGTTTTAGCTTATAATTTTGATTTAAAGAAATGTTAAATGTACATTCTATTGTAAAAGAAAATCGAAAATATAGTATCTTTACAAGGTTTGCTATTATTGGAATCAACAGACAGCTAAAAGGGGAGATAATTAAATTGCAAGCTATGTTTATAAATTTATTGAAATGACAATAAAATGTATAAAAGAATATCGATTCTGGTCTGACAATTGTAGAGGCTAGAATTGAAACAGTCGTATTTTTAATGTAATGTCTGTAACAAATTTTATATAAGTGTTCGTTTCATTTTATCGTTTCCTTTTCGTTGGTTACACCCAAAATGAAGGGACAACATGCATGTCTTGATTGAGGGATAGATTAAAGACAGGATTATTTATACCCCAGATTTAAAACAGACGGAAAGCCTTATAATGTCATTGTAATGTTACAGGATTTGTTTTTGATTTTAAAACACATTTCAAGCACTGCAATCATTGGACAACTACTTGCTATGGAACGAAAATGTCATGAACAATGTAAGTGAATTTAAAATACAAGTAATGATCACTTTAAAATTATATTTAAGTACAACTATGAAGACGATGCTGTTAAATGGATTAACTGCTTGAATAAACCGAAGAACACACGAAACAAAAGGGAAAAGGTGGATCTGCTTCCAGTCAGTGCTTATGAAAAACCCTTGGCAATTGACAAAAATAAACACAAAGACTTTACGAATCTTGGTAAAAGTCACGTCAGACACCAAAAGAATATCATTTATTTTATAATAGTCTGATTACAGGCAATGTTAATAATGATGAGTCTGACTGTGATTAAAAGAACCTGATTCATCTACTCAGACATTGTTTTGTCGTGAAGATATTTTAATTTATTGATTTTACTTACAAAATGGATGCTTCCGAAAAATTCATTGGATTAAAAAGAGAAATATGATGTTTTATTTTGTTGATTAGTTTAAATACTAAAGAAGAATAAAATTTTGTTATCTGCCTTTATGGGTGGTATATTAAGCAATGTTTTATAGAAGGTATATATACTTTAACCACGTGATTATGAATTGAATAGGTTTTAATAAATAATAAATAACAAGAAATAAAGTTATTTTCTATCATATGAAAAATAAACAAGCTAAAAGCTTGATTATTTTTCAGATATATCAATTTACTGCTACTCCATCAAACCGATTTTGGACATTACAATCAGTGTATAATGAGTCAACTAACTTATGACCGTTTATTCTATCTCAGTAAATTAATCCAAGAAAATGAAATACAATTCTGTATTTGTATTTTTATAAACCTAAATAATATAGAAATACATTGTAAACGAGTGTATGTGGCAGTTAGCTCATTATAGGCCATAGTTTGTATGATGTATACTAAGTCAACTACATTATCTTGGAAAGTCACTAAAATAGGTCTACTCTTTTATAATTCTATTTATCTAAGGGTCTCAAATATTAAAATAGTATGAATTTAAAAAAATCAAAATTCTAGGACCAAAACTGAAAAAGTTATAAACAATTAAACTTTGACAAGCGCTCCTGTAAAATTTTAATTATGTAGTTGACTCATTATACTTAGGAGGTACTGGTATTATGTCAAGCATCCAGATAAGGAAAGATTATTTGTAATAATGCCTTATAAATACTGTTACCGTGCCGGATTCAAGATTGTAGCCCTGAATGCCTAGACTCCAAGGTATATTATGTATTTTATAGAAAAAACATATATAATAGATAGATATAGATATATATGTTTGTGTCGGCTCGACCGGGGAGGGACCACGCTCTCACAGAATACCAGCGTAAAGTGGTAGTTTAACACTGCCGTGTTTTGTATGTGGTGAGTGTAGAGATCCGGAGAACATTTTTACTGAAAAAGAGGCATTCCATCTTAGTCCCAACGGGTGACAACGCATCTGCATTTTGATTCGCAAACGAGGATAGATATAGATGTCTATGGGTCATAGCAACCACTTACCATCAGGTAGATTGTGTGCTCGTTTGTCACAGTATCCTATAAAAAAATCATGTGTGTTACACAATTAACAACACAAAACAAATAAAAAATAACTTGATAGCGATCACCTCATTCTCAGGGGTTATTATCATCCATTAAGTCCTTAATATTATAATAACCCTTTTTATACACACTTTATTTAATTAAGTTTTTGAACTTTGAGCAGGTCAAATTTTGTATATTTCCTGGGATTTTGTTGTAAAAGCGTGTTGTCATCGCCCCATGAATGAATTACTGACTGGGTGGAGTCGAGTAACTGGTACTACTAGCTTGTGTATGTTATTACGTGAATAGGAACCAATATATGTTACTGTTATGATTTATACTTAAATCTTACAAGAGTAATGTAGCAAAACCGCGTTTTGCTATATTACTCTTGTTGCAATTCGAATGTTTGTTCTTTTTTTTCTATTCTCATGACTTTATTCTTGGTGAACCGGTTTCGATCAATTATAATAATATTATAAATTTTACTATGATGTTTCATCTGTCAGACGTCCTGTGACCACCCGTATTTTTCTACCGAAATAAAAAAGAGGAGGTACTCAATTCGAATATATGTTTTTACTTTTATTTTTATATGTTACCTCATAACTTTGGTCTACCTGAACCGATTTTGATGATACTTTTTTTTTGAAAGCTGGTGCTTGTCATGTCGTGTCATATAAATTTGATCAAAGTCTGACTAATTATTTTTAAAATAATAAATATTGAAGTCGGTTCTAAAGATTTTTTAATTTTAGTTTTTTTTTATATATGAAAGGGTGACAAACGAGCACACAGTTCACCTGATGGAAAGTGGTTGCTGTGGCCCATAGACATCTACATCTATCCTCGTTTGCGAATCAAAATGTAGATGCGTTGTCACCCGTGAGGACTAAGATAAAATGCCTCTTTTCCAGTAAAAAGGGTCTCCGGTTCTCTACGCTCACCATACAGAACACAGCAGTGCTAGGCTGTTATTTTACGCTGGTATTCTGTGAGAGCGTGGTCCTTCCCCGGTCGAGATGACCCATTCGTGCTACATCTATACTACTAATGTAGCTGCGGCATGGCTCTACCATGTAAAAATTATATTCCGCCATGTTGTATTAGCATAAGAGAACCCGTCGCTCTATTTCATCCCGTGTGTGCCGTAAAAGACGACCATAGGAAATGATAAAAAAGCTTATGGCCGACGTAACCGACGTTAAATAGCAGCTTAATACTGCTGTGTTTCGTATGATGAGTGTAGAGAACCGGAGTCCTTTTCTACTGGAAACGAGACATTCCATCTCAGTCCTTAGGGGTGACAACGCATCTGCATTTTGATTATTATTCAAGGATAATGTAGTCTATGGGTCACAGCATCCACTTAACACCAGGTGGACTATGTGCTGTTTTGTCACACTTATTCTATAAAAAAACCTGGGAATACCGACGTGTTTAAAAACTTACAAATACTAGCTGGTTAGTTAGAAAGCCAATTTAATTAAATGTTGATAGGCATTACATCTCAGTCCTCAGAGGTGACAAAGCATGTGTAGTCTTAGTAGGAAGTTTTCTGTGGGTGTCCAAGGGCTGCCGTAGCAACTAACTTTTAGGTGAACTGTAAGTTTGTTTGTCACTTAATTTTCTTCTGACTTCAAAAAGGAGACGAGGACTTTTTTATGTGCGTTACCTCATAAGTTTTTCCTGGGTAAACCGGTTTCAATGATTCTATTTCTGTTTGAAAGCTGGTGCTTTACATGTGGTTCCCTTTAAATTTGATCAAGGTTTGACCAACAGTTTTGTGTTATTCTTAATAATTTATATTGAAGTCGGTTGCACAAAATTTTAAATTTTTAATTATTATAAGGAAGCAACCATTGAATAAAACTATTTTTACGATTTTTATCGCGTTTAATGTAACTTATATTTAAGTCCCCGTGACCATGGTTACTGCAAAGCACCCGAAACGTCGGTAAGTAAAAATGAGAACAAGAAAATATAAGAAATTATTAAAAAGCAAACAGCTAAGGGACCGAGTAGCAGGTAGTTTTTTCGTTTATGAGAAATTTTGTAGCCTTTATTTGGCCTCTGCATCATTTGTACGTGGTAGAGCCAGGGTGCGTTATGCATTATGGCTCCATCACGAATGGGTCGTTTCGACCTAGATAGTCCAAACAGAATACTATCCTGAAGTAGCACAATACCGCTCCTATGTTTCAAATGCTGAGTGTAGAAAAATAACCTTGGCGTTGACCCTTTTTTCTAGTTTTAGTTCTCAGTGATGACAACGATTTTTGACTTGTATTTTTTTTTAATGAGGGTTGATGAAATGAGACTCTTGAGCCACATCTTTCATTAATTATCAAGAGATTCTTGCTACTATAATTTCCATGAAAAAGTAAAAACATGTTAAAATAATCATTGCCATAAGTAGCCACTAGTAATTACTTTGTCCTGGAATCCTATTGCTGTGTAGACTGGAACATAATTTTTATTTTAAAACGTCATCAAGAATGATGCCGTGTCAATATCATTAGTGGGAAATCCAAAGTAAAATTTCCGGGTCCAATAAGATATTAAATTAGGTACGCGTATAATGAATCCCTGTAGTTGCAAGCTATATCCGTATGCGTATCGTGGTATCAGGGCTGTGTTCACAAAAATTAATAGTATGTCAGCAAATCAAGTTCGATCCCCGCTGGCACCAATGTTAATTACAATCTGTAGTGCTGAGTTACTAAAGAAAACATCGCGAATCGATGAACGGAACCCATGAATGTGCAATAGATTATTAATAAAAAAATTGATGCAAAGTTACCATGTGCTCACCGTTAAAGGATAACATCGTGAAGAAACTTGGAAGTGTGAAAATATAATATTTAGAGGACTTGTGAAGTACAAAAGGAACTGGAGCAGCACGCAATGGAGCAGCACGCACTGGAGCAGCACGCACTGGAGCAGCACTTGCAATAACGAGCAAGAACTTAGTTACTCTCACACTAATTTTTTTTATTGTAATTTATTACTTTTTTGGTTCAATATGGTTGACAAACCATCTAATGGTAAGTGAATGCTATGGCCCATATACATTAACATTTAACCTCAATTAAGAATCAATGCATGCCACCTCTGACACACTGACAAGAGCTCTGATCATACTTGCCGATCGACTTCTTCACGCACGCATAAAGTTACACAACGTTTCTAATCGTATCCCATTCAGTTTGCCGCTGTTTAAATATTATTTTAAATATATTTCAAAGGTTCATCCTATACTAAAAAGCCGTGACGACTGCTTTTTTTGGGAAACATGTGGTTTTAATCTATTTTATTAATTCTACTACTATTGTTTCCTGCCTTTTAGCATATTATTAAGGTGTATCCTAGCCAAAGTGTGCTAAGGAATAAAGCAATTCTAACGCTTAACTGCCTCTTAGCTTAGGAAATGTGCTTTACTGCATTTTTTTTAGTTTTATAAAATCAAATATTATACTTCGTTATAATATATACATTCGTTTTATAGCGAAACGTTGCATAGTAACTGATTTCTAGCGTATGAAAGCAAAGAAAATTTTTCACATAACCGCCACAATGCTTAATCTATATCTCTGGAACTATCAAACGTAAAAATATAATTCTAATATTGGCTGATAGAGAATTTTTCGCTAAGTTTGGTGGAGCTGAAAGCTCATCATCATCACAGCTCATCACCATTACAATCCATCACAAGTCCACTGCTGAACATGGGGTAGTGCATATTCTTACATCGCCACCACGCGGTGCATATTTTGTATATATAAATTAAATTACGTGCCCTCATAAGTCTAATAGAACAAATTACAAGGTATGACTATTCTCCCAAATATACTGTTAACGTGAGCAGAATATTTGAGGTAATCGATGGGCAAATATTTGACCGATAATCCAGTTAGAAACTATTCAGTGCCGTCGGTTTACTAACTTCCCTTTCAATGCGGAAATCGCTGAAACGTACTACGCTATTACTTAAAACATATTAAACTTAAAAAAGATATTAAGATGACAAAATAGTATATTAATATAATTAAAGTTAATATATTTATATGTATTGTTTTAAAATATTTTAAAACTCTTACTACTTTGTCATTAATTTTTCCAAGAAATTTATACGTGGTATATACGTGGTAGAGCCACGCTGCAGCTGTATTATGGTAGTAGCATGAATGGGTCGGCTCGACCGCGGTAAGACCACGCTCCCACAGAAAACTATCATAAAATAGCACCTTAGTGATACTGTGTTTCGTATGGTGAGTGTAGGGAACCGGAGACCCTTTTTTTGTGAAATAGAGGCATTCTATCTTGGCCCTCCGACTGACACAACGCATCTGCATTTAGCAAATGAAGATAGATGTAGATGTCTATGGGCCACAGCAAACCCTTACCATTAGGTGGACTGTGTGCTCGTTTATCATCCTTATTCTATAAAAAATGTATCTTTTCTAATGAATAGGAACCTTAGACTCAAGTTTCCTAGACAAGTACCTTAGACACAAGAATTATTCAATATGTAGTTTTTTTTTATAGGATAAGGTGACAAACGAGCACACAGTCCATCTGATGGTAAGTGGTTGCTGCGGCCCATAGACAACTACATCTATCCTCGTTTGCGAATCAAAATGCAGATGCGTTTTCACCCGTGAGGACTAAGAGGGAATGCCTCATTTCCAGTAAAAAGGGCCTCCGGCCACCTGCACTCACCAAACGAAACGCAGAGGTAAACCTCTACTTCACGCTGGTATTCTGTGAAGTCGTGGTACCACCCCGGTTCGAGCCGGCCCATCCGTGCGACAGCAAAAGCTGCCGCGTGGCTCTACCACTGTTGAAAAATTAATAAAAGTGAAAGTGAATAATGTATCTGACTGTTGTGATGCTAATTGTATAAATTGACTAGGCTAAGTGTGTTAAAGTATGCTGACAATATTGTAACTAATATTTAAGACTATTTGGTACTATATAAAGTTAGATATTAGGCAAGCAGGTTAGTATTGATCTACATAAAAATTGCAACACTCAATTTTCAGTTAAAATGTAATAAATAAAACGTATCGTTTCTGACTTCACTTAATAATATTTAAAAAAAAAACTGGATGTAGTTATGCAAATATAAAATAAAAAAAATATCTTTTAATATCGGTTTGGAATATTTGTGAAATATCTATTTTTAAATTTAAATATAAAACTAATTAAACGCTAATATTTTCTAGT
Source organism: Parnassius mnemosyne (assembly GCA_963668995.1). NCBI lineage: Eukaryota > Metazoa > Arthropoda > Insecta > Lepidoptera > Papilionidae > Parnassius > Parnassius mnemosyne. The sequence continues at coordinate 2,819,965 of CAVLGL010000001.1, read as the reverse complement.
GAACGTTAAATATTTGTTATATTTTTGACCTAGAGAACGTTGGTGTACTCGTATTTCGATAACAATGTACTGTTTTTACGTTAGTATAAGGTATAATAATGAATGTATACAAAGCAGCGCTCTCTTCTAGAATACCCTTATTTGAAAAGTTTTCTATAAAAGCCTTTTTAATATCATCATATTTGCTAGATGATACTACAATAAAAATTTTCATATCACATTTTGGCTAGACGATACTCCAATAAAATATTTCAAGTTTCTTGAATCATCATTTTTCAATTTCTGATACAACATGTGTCTGATATATGGTGAGGTTTCTCACAAATGTAGCGTGTCTTTCAAGTTTGCTTTTTATTTAAATTTTCATTTGTTAATTATAATTTCAAATTTCGAGCGAATATAAAATTACATTCCATATCTGTTCAAATCTGGCAATCTTAACTGACTCAACGTTTTATCTTTATAAATGTGTATGTAAAAATATTATAATTATAAAATAAAGGCACCCAAAAATTCTATGAATATACCGAGAATAAATCATTGAACTATTGTGTTAGTTTTTTTTAAGCCATAATTTTGCTTAACACCTGTTTAATTTATAAAATTATAATAAATTCTATGGAACATAATTTTTTTTATGGAAGTAAAATAATAGACGAGCACATAGCCTTTCTTATAGTAACTAGATCACATCTATCCTCCATTAAGCATCAAAATACAGATGTGTTTCACCTTAAGGCCAATATAGAATGCCACATTACCTGTGTACAAGGTTTCCAGTTCTCGTTATTCGCATACAGCGCAACAATATATATTTAAAGCGAAATTCACGAAGTGAATCACGAAGTGATTTTTACTTTTTATTTTTATGAGTTAGGAGTGGATTTAGGAAAATCACAAGCTCAAAATTGACCAAGAATTAGAATTGTGTCTAAACAGTTACATTAAAAGCTCCATTAACTATTTTACCACCCTTATGGGTGGGAATTTTTCGTAAATATTTTTTAATGAGTGTTCTCATTTAAATTTGACGAAATATTAAAAAATGAAGGTTTAGGTGATTTAATAAAAAATTATTATTATATAATAATTATAAGATTGGTCGCATGTTTTATCGCATGACGCAGTCACTCGCTCCTTAAGTAGAGACCGGTTGCATCATCGGTCTGTACAAATGGCACTTGTTTTGGCTCGTCGCTCACTTAGCGGTGAGCCACCGTAGATTCTATATCACCTGAGGATGCCTCGTGTAGAGGCGAAACACGTGTCGTATTATCGTCAGTGGTGTGTCTTGCCTAGTGTATTGGTGTTGGGAGTAGCGGTGCTGGGATTAGTGGTGACGGGGATAGTGCACGCAATTGAGGGAGGGCGGGAGGTGCTCTTCGTACTAGGTAAGACACATCATTTTATTTTATAACGCGGATATTTGCGAAGTAATTTTTTCTATAAGCTTTTATAAAAAAATTATCATTAAAATTGATGCTACTTGTGTGCATATTTTACCCCGTGTAGTGGCGGATAATTTTACTCACTACCCGTGGGTATCGTAAGAGGCAGTAGAGGGAAACTGAAGCAGAGAAGGGGCAGCAGCATCTTTCTGATAACACCAAAAAACCAATAAAAAAACTGCGGTCACCAACCCGACCGCCAAGCGTGGCAACTATGGCAATAAAATCCTCATGAAAATAACGAAGAGACGGCCCCCAGTCCCCGGTGGCCCCGCTATTCCTGGCTACGGTGGCGACCATGGTAACGGCGGGGCAGGGGGTGCTAAGAATCTCCGGTGGAGGTTCGGTTGCCACCTACGACGACTCGACCTGGCAACATACAACGCACGCACCCTGAGGACTGACGAGAAGATTGCAGAGCTGGAAGAAGAGATAGACAAGTAACGCTGGCATATTATAGGATTATTGGAGGTCCAAATAGAGAGGGAGGGAGGATCCTCGAATCCGCCAAGTTTTTCTATCATCGGTAGGGCTACCATCTGTCCCAAGGAGTTGTCGGGTGTATCGTCCACAAGTCTCTCGTTAACAACGTTGTAAAGATTGTTACTTTGTGTGTATGATGGTTGCGAAGCTTATACTCAGAATCACCAAACGGTATTCGTTGAAGGTCATACAGGTTTACGCACCAATCTCGGCACACCCCAGTAAGGAGGTGGAGGAAAATCAATGAGGATATCTCCAGAGCCATGCATTCCTCCAAAACCCACTATACGGTGTTAATGGGACACTTCAACGCAAAACTAGGTACAAGAGAAAACGTTGAGCAGAAAGTAGGGAAATACAGAACAGGGCAACGGAACCCAAGGGGCCAGCAGCTGGCCGATTTCATGGAGAAAGAGGGACTCTTTATGATGAACTCTTTCTTCCAGAAGCGGCCCCACAGGAAGTGGACCTGGTCGAGCCCCGATAGTTCTACAAAAAATGAGATTGACTTCATAATGACGACCACACGACAACTGCTCAGTGATGTCTCAGTGATCGCGAGGGTGAAAACCGGCAGCGATCACCGAATGGCGAGAGGAACACTGAACCTAAACGTTAAGTTGGAGACGTCACGTCTAATGAAGTCAACGCTCCGTCCCCATCGTGCCCTAATTCAAAGTCCTGAAACCATTCAGCTCAAGCTACGAAACCGTTTTCAGTGCCTAGAAGATTGCAATGCAGTGGATGATATGAATGGCAAGCTCTTCGAAACTGTCCATGCGGTCGGAGCTAAGTTTTGCAAGACCCGCCGCAGAAGAACACAATAACTCTCCGATCACACTCTAAATCTCATAGCTATTAAACGGAATATGAAGCTGTAGTCTTCAGTAGATTTGACAGCATAGAGGAAACTAAACAGGCAGATCAACAAGTGCATGCGGCGGGACTTAAGCAACTTTAACACTGCTCGTATTGAAGAAGCGATCGAGCGGAACCAGGGCTCCAAAGTCTTTGCCAGAGATCTGTCTGCCAGAAAGAGCCAAATGTCAAAGCTGAAGACCGAATGTGGCAGCATCGTTTCCGGAACACCTGAGATTGTGAGTGAGATTGAGAGGTTCTATGAACAGCTGTACACATCATCGTTGGGGCTGCACATAAGTATGAGTAACGATCCAAAAGCGAGTCTTATCCGACACTATTTCGATGATATCCTGGATTTCAGTCTGAGCGAGATTAGAACGGCTCTCCAGCACCTTAAAAACGACAAGGACCCAGCCAAGGATGGAACTACAGCGGAACTTCTTAAAGCTTGAAGTCCTTTAGGGGCTTTTTAATTCCGTCCTCCATGGTGGCATTACACCGGAGGCGTGGAGCAGAAGTGCGGTGGTCTTGTTCTTCAAGAAAGGTAACTACGCTCTCTTGAAGAACTACAGATCGATTTCCCTTCTGAGCCGCGGCTGCGTGCTGTATTCGAGAGTCATTACAAATAGTCTCGCGCGTAGATTTGACGACTTTCAGCCTCCCAAACAAGCCGGTTTCCGAAAAGGCTTTAGCACCATAGACCACATACATACCCTTCAGCAAGTTGTACAGAAGTCCGAGGAGTACAATTTGCTACTATGTCTAGCGTATGTGCACTATGAGAAAGTCTTTGATTCCGTCGAAATTTGAGCGGTGCTGCAGTCCTTTCAGCGGTACCAACTTGACTGTCAGTATATCGAAGTACTGAAGTATTTGTACAGTAGGGCTACGATGGCTATCAGAGTACAGAAGCAGAGTACGAAACCTATCCGATTGCAGAGATGTGTAAGACTGGGTGACGTTATATTCCCGAAACTGCATTGGAAGACGTTTCCAAGCTTCTGGACTGGAAAGGATACGGTATTAACATCAATGGCGAGTACATCACTCGCCTTCGATTTGCCGACGATATAGTCCTTATGGTAGAATCGCTGAAGGACCTCAGCACTATGCTCAATGACCTCAATAGTGTTTTCCAACGGATAGATCTTAAGATGAACATGGACAAAACAAAGAACATGATTAATTGAATAAAACTATTTTTACGGATTTTATCGCGTTTAATTTACTTATTTTATATTCCCGACGTTTCGGTTGCTTTCCAGCAACCGTGGTCACGGGGGACTGAGGTGATTGACGTCCCGATGTCAAAGTTAACCCGGAGTACCTTCAGCTTTTTAATTATTAATTTTGGTCCGATCTACGCAGAATGAACTAACTGTGTCTTGAAGTCTTACAGTGGTATGCTTGGGTTTAGTTTTAATTTTATAAATTACAGGATCCCAAGCAGGTGGTAGTACCCAGCCTCCCTCTCTATTGAAATTAGGATGTTTTTTAATTTCAATAGCCTCACGTATCATCCTTGGCAGGAATCGATGTTCTTTCGCGAGGACTTGTGGTTTATCAAATCTAATGTAATGACGGGGGCCGTCTAGGATATGGTCACAAACTGCAGACTTCCCGGAACGTTGGTGCTTCACGTCAGCTATGTGTTCTTTTACGCGGGTTTTTATTGATCGTTTTGTTTGCCCTATTTATGAGAGACCACACTCACAATCAAGCTTGTATACTCCTGCATCTTGTAGAGGAATATTGCACTTGACGGATGGTAAGAACTGACTAATCTTCTTCGGCGGCTTGAAGAATGTTCTAATTGAAGCTCGCTTCAAGATGTAGCCAATCTTGTCTGTGACACCTCTGACATATGGTAGTACAGCAGGCACACGCTCGACTGTGGCCGGCTTCACTCGGTCACTGTGACGTAGGCGCGGAACCCGAAGCTTGTTGTCGTGCAGAACCTGCTTGACGTGCTGAAGCTCGGCGGCCAGGTGTTTGCTGTCACAGATCCCTCGTACTCTCTGCAACAAAGATTTGCCCACGGTAGCTAACTGTGAAGGGTGATGGTGGGATTCACCGTTTAAGTATCGGTTTGTATGGGTCTTTTTTCTATACACAGTGTGACCTACGGTGTTATTAGGATTTCGAATGACTAACACATCTAGGAAAGCTAAAGAATTATTTGCCTCTAACTCCATAGTAAATTGAATTTTAGAGTTTATGGAATTAAGATGTTCTAAAAATGCAGTTACTTTGTCTGATGGTAAAATTGTGAAAGTATCGTCTACGTACCGCTTGTAGAAACTTGGAGTTGCTGGTGCAGTAAGCAGGGCTTTCTCCTCAAAGTCCTCCATGAAAATATCGGCGACAATGGGAGATACCGGTGAGCCCATCGCAACACCATCTACTTGCTTGTAAAACTGTTCCTTCCACAATAGGTAGCCAGATGTAAGGCAATGTCTGAGTAATACTGCATATTCTGCTGGCATGTTGTTTTCCTCTAGTTTCCTAGTTATAATTGAGATGCAGTCTTCAACAGGTAGGCATGTAAATAGAGACTGAACATCAAAACTGACCATAGTTTCATTGTCAGTAAGACATAGGTCTCTTATCTCACTGACAAAATGGTATGAATCCTTAGTGTGTGCTCTTGTATGTCCTCTGAGTGGTGATAGTACTTTTGCTAAGTGTTGAGCCAATCTGTAAGTTGGCGAATCGATCTGACTCACTATTGGACGTAATGGAGCGTTCGGTTTGTGTATTTTTGGTAACCCATACAACTTCGGCGGTTTGGCACACGTGTGCCAAACCGCCGAAGTTAAGATAAGTTGTTAGCTTGTTGCGAAGTTGTTAACACCACAAGTCCTCGCGAAAGAACATCGATTCCTGCCAAGGATGATACGTGAGGCTATTGAAATTAAAAAACATCCTAATTTCAATAGAGAGGGAGGCTGGGTACTACCACCTGCTTGGGATCCTGTAATTCATAAAATTAAAACTAAACCCAAGCATACCACTGTAAGACTTCAAGACACAGTTAGTTCATTCTGCGTAGATCGGACCAAAATTAATAATTAAAAAGCTGAAGGTACTCCGGGTTAACTTTGACATCGGGACGTCAATCACCTCAGTCCCCCGTGACCACGGTTGCTGGAAAGCAACCGAAACGTCGGGAATATAAAATAAGTAAATTAAACGCGATAAAATCCGTAAAACTAGTTTTATTCAATGTGTAGTGTTCGCGTAAATATAAGAAATCATAACATGATTAATGTCCATGTCACACCTATGTCGGTAGTTGTTGGGATCACTAAGCTCGAAGTTGTTGACAAGTATGTTTACCTGGGACAAATAGTCCGACTAGGTAAGTCCAACTTCGACCGAGAGGTCAATCGATGGATTCAACTCGGTTGGGCAGCATTTGGGAAATTACGGTACATCTTCTCGTCAGGTATACCTCAAAACTTGAAAACGAAACTGTACAACCAGTGCGTGTTGCCAGTGATTACCTATGAAACTGAGACGTGGTCCTTCACTGCTGGCCGTATGAGGAAGCTCAAGGTGCTCAGCGAGCTATGGAGAGGGCTATGCTCGGAGTTTCTATGCCTGGTAAACTTAGAAATGAGGATATCCGCAGTAGAACCAGAGTGACCGACATAGCCCAACGGATAAGTAAGCTGAAGTGGCAAAGGGCCGGCCATATATAACCGACAACCGATGGGGAAAATAGGTTCTCGAGTGGTGGCCACGTACCGCCGGACGAAGTGTAGGGCGTGCCCCCACAAAATGCAGTGACGACCTGGTAAGATATGCAAGAAGTCAATGAATGCAGGTAGCTCAGGACCATGATTTGTGGCATTCTTTGGGGGAGGCCTATGTTCAGCAGTGGACTTGTGAAGGGCTGTAATGATGATAATGATGATGTGTACATATTTTAATGTAATTGTAATGTACATATTTTAATGTCGAATGAAGCTTGTAACATACATTCAAAAATTATGCAGTCGAATCCCCCTCCCCTATTGATTGAAGTCTGTTAAAAATCAACAATTCTCAATTAATTAAGATTTCTTATTAAGAAAATAAGAAATATTTTTTAATTTCTTTAATTCATACAATTACAACGTCATTAAGGACACGTTTCCGAGTGGTAGCAGACAGCAGCGTCTTCCTAATAAAGACTAAAAATAAAAAATAAAGGCATCTATGAAAAATATCCCCACTATGAGGCAATCTATAGGGACGGCCTACTTTCAGCAGTGGACTTTAATTGGCTGCGACGGTAAAAATGTATCCTAGCCGTATTGTAACAGCGTATAAGATCTTGTATTCTCTGATTGATGGTAGTAAACCGTCTTTTTACGCTAGACGTAATATATAGCCAAGAATAGTAGTGTTAATTGTTTAAGACGTCTGCCATTCGTTATGAATAAGGCACGTCTTCTCTACAAAGGAAAAGGACTGTAGTGGTCTTTTAGGAGCTCTAATTATCAAAAACTAAGATGTATTTTGACACTATTCCGAAGATATCCCAAACGTCAGTCTGAGCGAGATTAGAATGGCTCTCCAGCATCTTAAAAACGGAAAAGCCCCAGGCGAGGATGGAATTACAGCAGAGCTTTTGAAAGCGGGTAGAAAAACGGTACTTAAAGTCCTTCAGAAGCTCTTTAATTCCTTCCTCCATGGTGGCATTACGCCGGAGGCGTAGAGCAAAAGTGCGGTGGTCTTGTTCTTCAAGAAAGGTGACAACGCTCTCTTGAAGAACTACAGACCGATTTTCCTTCTGAGCCGCGTCTACGTGCTGTTTTCGAGAGTCATTAAGAATCGTCTTGCGCGCAGACTTGATGACTTCCAGCCTCCCGAACAAGCCGGTTTCCGAAAGAGCTTTAGCACCATAGACCACATACATACATTTCGGCAAGTTGTACAGAAGTCCGAGGAGTACAATTTGCCACTTTGCCTGGCGTATGTGGACTATGAGAAAGCCTATGATTCCGTCGAAATTTGGTCGGTGCTGCAGTCTCTTCAGCGGTTCCAAGTTGGCTTTCGATATATCGAAGTGCTGAAGTGCTTGTACAGTATGGCTACGATGGCTATCCGAGTACAGAACCAGAGTACGAAACCTATTCAATTGCAGAGAGGTGTAAGACAGGGTGACGTTATATCTCCGAAACTCTTTACCGCTGCATTGGAAGACGATTTCAAGCTTCTGGCCTGGAAAGGATACGGTATTAACATCAATGGCGAGTACATCACTCACCTTCGATTTGCCGATGATATAGTCCTTATGGCAGAATCGCTGGAGGATCTAAGCACCATGATCAATGACCTGAATAGTGCCTTCCAACGGATAGGTCTTAAGGTGAACATGGACAAAACTAAGATCATGTTCAATGTCCATGTCACACCTATGCCGGTAGTTGTTAGGAGCACTAAGCTCGAAGTTGTTGACGAGTATGTTTACCTAGGACAAATAGTCTGACTAGGTAAGTCCAACTTTGACCGAGAGGTCAATCGACGGATTCAACTCGGCTGGGCAGCGTTTGGGAAACTACGACACATCTTCTCGTCAGGCATTCCTCAAAACCTTAAAACGAAATTATACAACCAGTGCGTGTTGCCAGTGATGACTTACGGATCTGAGACGTGGTTCTTCACTGCTGGCCGTATAAGGAAGCTCAAGGTCGCTCAGCGAGCTATGGAGAGGGCTATGCTCGGAGTTTCTCTGCGTGAAAAACTTAGAAATGAGGATATCCGCAGTAGAACCAAAGTGACCGACATAGCCCAACGGATTAGTAAGCTGAAGTGGCAGTGGGCCGGCCATATGGCTCGAAGAACCGACAACCGATGGGGAAGAATGGTTCTTGAATGGCAGCCTCGTACCGGTAGGCGAAGTGTAGGGCGACCCCCCACGAGATGGAGTGACGACCTGGTAAGACATACAGGAAGTCGATGGGTGCAGGTGGCTCAGGACCGTGTTTTGTGGCATTCATTGGGGGAGGCCTATTTTCAGCAGTGGACTTATGAAAGGCTGTGATGAAGATGTATTTGCGATTATTACGTTTTAAAAGCATTGATGACATATTTTATATCATGCATAACTTTACAAATATATTAATAATATGCATAAATAGGCGATATTATACAACTGATATATTGATAAATCAAATTAGTCTCATTATATTGGAGTAATTGCTATGTTTAAAATTTAATTTGTGGACAATGGCATTTTCATCACAGTTAGAAACTAATAATTTAGGCTTTGTATTATATGTGACGTTCATTATATCTTTCTGATACTAATACCATTGATTCTTGTAGCGCCTAAATTTAAAAACATGTATTCAGCGACTTGGCAAAAAAAATGAAATAAAACTGTTAATTAATGTATATATCTTAATAGGAATTAAAAATAAATACAAATACATAAAAAAAATCAAATTTTATAAATCAAAACAATCGAATTTTTTTAATTATTTAAGTAAGGTTTAACAGTGGTAGAGCCAAGCGGTAGCTTTTGCTGTCTCACGAATGGGCCAGCTCGAACCGGGGTGGTACCACGACCTCACAGAATACAAGCGTGAAGTAGAGGTTTACCTGTGCGTTGCGCTTGGTGAGTGCAGGTGGCCAGAGGCCCAATTCCCCCCCTCCCCTATCAACATGGTAGTGGAATAAAATAAAAGACTACCCCAGGAGGGTACCAGCACCCCTGGAGAATCCTTCGCTGAGCATCCACGACCAAACTACTTCACTCCTGAGCGTGGGTGCTCAGGCTGCCCCGCGTATTCTGGGGGGGGGGGGCAAAATTCCGCTCGCAACTAATGCTACTCGGGGCAAGCGGAGCAATACAACCTAGGCGACCCCTGTCACGCTATCCGTGAATTTTTGCAACATCAGGGGACTTCATTGCAAACTTAACGCTGTCCTTTATCATATAGAAACGGCGAAGCCGGCATTGCTCTTTTTAACCGAGACTCAGGTGTCCTCTCCAGCTGATACTTCATATCTCTCCTACCCGGGGTACAAATTGGAACACTCCTTTGTGCCCCGGGCTGGAGTTTGCGTATACGTCAGAAAGGACATCTGTTTTCGACGCCTCGGCAGTCTTGAAGGTACGGACCTGTCTATCCTATGGCTGCGCGTCTACAGCGACGACCATCTCCGCGTCTACGGGTGCCTCTATAGGTCCCATAGCGGTAATGCCGACACAGACCGACTCATCGACTACGTCCAAATGGCTGCACACTCCGTACTACAACAGGTCCCATCCGCAGAGATCGTGATACTCGGTGATTTCTACGCCAACCACGCTGAATGGCTTGGTTCTCGTTTAACCGATCATGCGGGTACATCTGTGTACAACAGTACAGAAGAAGTAAGATGCAAAGCTGTTGCATATGTCATTACCGTTTTGTATTACTGTATTACCGTCCGTCATCGTAGCTGGATATGTTCCAGAGCCACCACGTTTGGATTTAATATAAGACCAGAACAGTTTCGGGTTCGTTAAAATTCCGTCCTCAATTTTACGAATATATGCGTTGTAGCATTCAGAAGCTAATTTTTTGCAGCGGTCGGTCAGTAGACGATATGATATCCTGTCCAGGGGGTGCCTGTATTTTTTGTACCTTATTCTAACCCTATTTTTCTCTCGTAAGCGACTAATCAAGTCCTTACTGAACCAGGGAGGATATTTGTTAGTTTTTGGTTTGACAATTGGTACAAATTTATGAATGACTTTGTTAACAACCTCCAAGAATAATTCAAGTTTCTTATTTACATCACTGTTCCCATAAAAAAGAGACTTCCAATCAACTTCAGCTAAATAGTCATTAATAGCAACGTAATCTGCTTTATGAAAATTAAACCTACTCACAGCATTGGACTGTAATTTTGGCCTCTCTAATAGAGAGAGTTCTATAGAGAGAGGTGGATGTAGTGGGTCAATAGGACACAAAATGTCTACGGCCTCAGCAACCACGCAGTATTGGCCAAGACCAGATCGAGAGATCTATCCATATTGTTTGTTATAGAGCTATGTTGTGTTAAATTATTTACATTGACGAAATCAATGAAATACTGGTGCAGTGATAATAAGTTATAAGATGGACTCCCGACCAAATTCCAGTCTAAGGTCGGCAAATTAAAGTGGCCAAGTACACAGACATGTGAATTAAATAGTTCGGAAACATGGTTAAAGTTATCGATAAAATGTTTTAGCATTGATGTTTGAACCGGGGGTGGCAGATATACCACACACAGAGCTAGTGACTGAGAACCATCAATTACAACCCAAACATCCTCACATTCGCTTTCCCAGTTCAGCATACGCTTCGAATTTAAACGTTTAGAAATTGCAATTAGTGCCCCACCCCCCTCTTTTTTCACGTTAAAGCCGGACATTTCTCTGTCCCTTCTGTATACGGCATATCCCTCACCAAAAAGTTTAGAGTCAAGTATTTTACTATTCAGCCAGGTCTCTGTTAGAACAATAACATCATAATTTGAAATAAGCAGATTTTGTAAAAATATGTGGGTTTTAGTGCGCAACCCTCGAACATTTTGATAATATATAGATATAGAAGTGAATTTTATAGATTTTTATCCAATTTCTTGTATTAAATTAACATAATCGTTATCATTACAACTACTTAATACAATTTAACGAGTCCATATCTCTGATAAGCATATAGTCGGAATTATCAGTTTTTCTCATAAAAATACGCTTGTTCCTAACCCACACATGTTTGTATCCTTTTTCTTTACCAATCTTTCTAGCTGCGGCATGAAGCGATTTATTCATGGGGGACAAGTGATCCACAATGAATATTGGAGATTTTTCACCGTTGAATCCCAGATGCGAGCTATTAAGCTTATCCTGCATTGCCTTTTTTCGGTTGAAATTTATGGATGCTGCTAAAAACTCATCACGAATCTTTTTATTGGCGAATTGGGCTACAATTGATTTAGTTCGCGTACTATTAGGGTTGATCTTGGCGATACGTGTACAGTTGATAACATCTTCGTTTTTAACATTACACTTAAGTACAGTACCTAGTTGGGTCACTACTTGCATTAAGTTTTCATTTTTTTTCTCAGGAATGCACTGTATTTCTACATTCATAGCTCGTGCGTTCTGTTCAAGGGTATTAATTCGCGCCGTGAGGTCCTTAACATTGGTCTTTAGAGCACTGTTTTCTTTTTGGAAATCAACCATCGCCTGTTTAGTTTCTTTGTGGTCTTTGATCAACAATTCATATTTGGAATTCATGAAATCCATAGAGCTCCTAATTTCCAGCACCTCCTCCTTAACTGATTTTATTTCAGAACTAATGAAAATAGTTAGGGAATCGATTTTAGATGTAATGCTCTTACAATACTCCTGCATGATACCTCTAACTTCATCAGCCGACGCTCCTATTATTGGAGGTGACTGCAGTGCCTGTCTTTTAGAAGCCCGTACCGTGACATTAGGGTTAAATCGCACCGGCGTGTTGTCGTTATGCCCAGTTTTGGGTCGTAGGCTGGTACATAGAGGACATTCCCATGTCGAAAGCTCACTTGGCTTTATTACGGAGGGAGAGCTGAGACAGGCCACATGAAAGTTTTTTGAGCATTTCTGGCACTTAATGTACTCTTCTGTGTCAGGGTTATCACCACAGCATCCCCAATCATTGTTGTCGGTAGACATTATACTATTGTTTATCACTGAGGTTTGCAACAAAATACACTTTACTGCAAAGTTGCTGAATGCAAATTGGTAGGCGTTAATCGTACTTATACTATAATTTTACTTTTCTAATAATACATTTTATATAATGTCCGATACCACCAACAAGGTCAATTAAAAGAATTGAAAATTTTTTCTATCTATTAGTCAGTTAAAAAAAAAAACAATAACCCGAGAAGACGCATACTCGTTGTTGTTGTTTACATAAATTGTTTACTTGTGTACAAAAATCACCGACACTTTATAATTACCCGCAGATTTAGTAATGTTGAGATAGTTTTAACAAGATTACTTCACGATACTAGAACTGTTATGCAAGATTTTTCACAATAAAATAGGTTATAAGTTCACTCACAAAACGATGTCTGCCACACATCAAATATTAACGACTTATAGGCGAAGCTAAATAGATACGTGTTTACTAAGCAACTACTCAGTACGTTGTGAATACTGTTTATATTTATCAGATACTGTTTATATTTATATTCCATTAATTTCTCCTCGGTTTTTTGAGTTACAACTCATTCGAAGTACGGCATGCGTATCAACAAGCTATCATGGCGTGTAAAATAATTCGCGGAATGATAGACGCTCTAGACCTGAGTGCCGAACTGTGTCGATTTTTTGTACCAAATAACTACTGTCTTAATCGCAAGCATAATTTTTTCCGTACCACGAGCACACACCGTCGCGTGCGCCAACTAGCCTGTTCCCTGTGTCCCCACCTCAATACTTTCCTGGACTGGAATGGACGTCAATATTGAACGCCTGAAGTTTTGTGAGCGATAAAAATGAATATGTTATCTTTAATTGATGAAATTGGTTCAACCATAACAATTAAAGTAAAAATAAATCAATATACTTTATTAATATTGACCCGATACGCAGTTTAACTCGCTACATTTTGAGGCCTTACAGTGGTATACTTAGGTTTGTAATTAATTGTCCTTCCATGTTCATATTCGGGTCTTTTTAATTACAATAAAATTTTAATAAAAACATTTTGGAGTTTAATATTTTTGTTGGCAATGATATTTGCAGTCTGTATAAATACATAAGTATTATTACAGACTGCAAATATCACGGGTGACGCTGCTTTAGCATAATATGATATTATGTTTGTGTACGAAATGGTCCGTGGGCGGTTAACTCGATTACTGTAACGAAGTCAAGAGACTCGAAGCTAGTTGTCGTGTAATACATGCTTGATGTGAGCGGGGCAAAAAGATGATTATTATTACAGATAACTACTTAACCGTGGAGAATAGCTCTTTTTTTAAATTGAAGTTGAGAACTGAACTTAAAATCCACCTAATAGTAAATGTCTTTTGCAGTCTATGGATACTTGCAGTGAACTGCAAACAATGAAGGCTATAGTAGCATTTTCACATCTAAGAATTAAGATGGAATGCCTTAGAACCTGTAATAATACTAGCTCTCTATATTCCGCTACTGCGTACTGCTTGGCGGCAGGTAGTAATAGATAAGAGGTTGGTACCTACCCAGACGGACTCCTAGAGAGAACCGAATTCCAGTTATCTGGTAACCACATAGTAATAATTACAATGGTCAACTTGACTTGAATTTTAACAGCATTTCTTTGTTTACCCCTTAAACAATGTGGATATTCCGATCCTCTTAAAATATTTACGTGAAAAAAAAAAGTCTAAATTAGTATGACGACTTTATTCGTTTTTGTTTTGTTTGAAAAATTCGACTAAAATGGACACGACTCGGTAGAGACAAAAATTCTATCGTTTTAATGGATTGCCATTGCACAAGAGCTCTACAACCAATCCACGTATTGTCGCCAATTCTATTATACGGTTGTAGTAACCCAAATTGGGAAGCATTATAAAGGATATATAAGTATTTTTTTCTATACATAAGGTTTTCTGTGTAACATTTTTTTTTTACTTATTATAAGCCAGTGCTTGACTAGTGTGTCTCTTAAATCCCAAGTGGCTGTAATTAGTGATGAAGCCCTAAATAGTAAATCACACTGTATTAGCGTAACAAACGTCTATTCACTCTTTTCTTGAAACGCTCTGATTTTTTTTATAGGAGAGGGGGTAAACGAGCATGCGGTTCGACAACCGCAACACCAGGGAACCAGGGGAATTGCAGATGCGTTGCCGGCCTTTTAAAAAGGAGTAGGCTCTTTTCTTGAAGGTCGCTAAGTCGTATCGGTCCGGAAAAGTCGCTGGTGGTAAACTATTCCACAAGGATGTGTGCGAGAAAGAAAACATCTTCTCAAATCAAATCGCACAGTGGTGGACCGTCAATCATCCAGATGGTATGGATGGTATCGGGAGTTCTGCCGCGATGTGCGTTCGTGAAATTTGGCAGCTGGAATTAATCAGAACAATTCCTCAGAGAACTCTCCGCGAAAGAATATGCAAAGAGATGCAACATCTCTTTGCAGCGCCAATGAATCGAGCCGATCGGAATGGACTCGGTCGTCGACGATTTGAGCCGCTCTGGGCTAGATTCGGTCAAGTGGAAGGAGCTGGCACTGGGGAGCCCCAGCCCAGAGATGGGAACAGTATTCCATGTGAGGCCGAACTTGCGCCTTGTAAAGTTGCAGGCGTTGTGCCGGCATGAAATACTGTCCCGCTCTGCTGAGCACGCTTAGTTTTTTAGAGGCCAATTTGGCCTTCTCTTCCAAGTGACCACGAAACTGCACGTCACTCGATATGTCGACGCCGAAGATTCCAATACTGATTATTATCATACAACACGAACGAAATACAAACAACAAATTAGACCGTTTGATGTATGTTCTATTAAAGTTACCGAATATGCCGTCTTTCTACAGCCAACTGATCGTTACGAAACCAGTACCTTTATTAACCACCTAAATAACGATAGTGCACTGGGTATCGACCTGCACCCCAATGTTGATTAAATATATAAAACACGCAGTTCTTCAACCACTTCACATATTTAATCTTAGTTTGTCAAGTGGCATTTTCCCTAATTGTTTGAAATTAGCAGTTGCATCTCCAATAAACAAAAATATGATAAAAACTGTCATAGCAATTAGAGGCCAATATCTTTGCTAAGTGTATTTTCCAAGTTACTGGAAAAAATTGTAAGCAAACGCCTTACCAACTATATAGAAAGTAATAATCTGCTATTTCTAAATCAGTTTGGCCTAAAGAGGGGTAAGTCCACTGAGGATGCGGTAGTTCTACTGATAGATGCTGTGTCTAGGTATTTGGATAATAAACGCAGCTGTGCAGGTATTTTTTGCACGTTTCTAGGGCCTTCGACACCGTGTTGGTCCCTCTACTGTTACGGAAGTTTGAAGCAAAGGGAATTCGAGGAGTGGGGTTGGTTTGGTTCCGTAGCTATCTTTCAGATCGGCGTCGATGCTTATCGTCGAGTGGGCTCAGATTCAAATTAAACAATTAAAAATCAGTATTGGAGTTCCTCAAGGAAGTATTCTTGATCCAATTCTATTATGCATTTACATTAATGACTTCCTAGAATTACCCATACAAAGAACAGATGTCATCTGCTATGCGGATGATACAGCCATCATATTTAATGATTTAACTTGGAAAAGCGTACTCGAGACCGCTCAAAAAGGCATGTTAGTGTTTAATAAATGGTAAAGTTCTAATTTTCTAACTCTAAACTACAAAAAAAAATTAAGTCCATAGCCTTTCACAAAACTTTAAAGTAATAAATACTTGCAAATATAAAATATCCTTTTGCATCTGTAATACAATCAGCAACACAGGTAACATCAGGTATAGAGGAGTGATCATTGATGACAAGCTATCATTTAAAAACCACCTAAGCCACTTAGCGGTAGTGTTAGGAAAACCATTTACATAATGAAATCTTAGCAACGCTATGCTACTAGAGACACAATGAAAATGTTTTACAAAGGACTAACATAATCCCTCCTATACGACTGTACGCTGGCTTGGGGTGGGGCTATCAAAACAAAAATGCTCGAAT
Organism: Parnassius mnemosyne; assembly: GCA_963668995.1. Lineage (NCBI taxonomy): Eukaryota > Metazoa > Arthropoda > Insecta > Lepidoptera > Papilionidae > Parnassius > Parnassius mnemosyne. The sequence continues at coordinate 2,803,474 of CAVLGL010000001.1, read as the reverse complement.
TCGAGAGGGCTCAGTGAGCAGTACAAAAAGTAATGTTGTCTAAAAACTTTAGATTTCCTACTGACGAACAGTACAGGAAATGTAAGGTGCTATGGGTTCGCCAAACCTACATTTTAAAAGCAGTAATTCTAACCTACCGAAAAATAATGAATTCCCGGGATTATCACAGCCTGTTCCAGCATTGGATCTTTCGAGTACCGATTCCCAATTTACACCGCACCTTTATTAAACGCCACTCATTATTTCTTCTGCCTGACATCTACAACAAATTCTGCTGCCTCTTCCCAGATTTGAGGTCTTTGTCCACAAGCAAAGTCAAGCACAAAATAACAACTTGATTGCTCCATACTTCTTACCAGGAAACGGAAAACTTACTTTCTCTTCCTAGCTGACCCCTACATACGCACGCGTACACTTATACTCACACGCACGCACACACACACATCCCCAGAGTAAACTAGCTGTTTTTTCTCTTTTACCTATTAATTTAAACTTAAAAGAGAAGGAAACGTCTTTATACATTTTCGGGCCAAGATGTAAACAAGATGAAAGTAGGACCATTTGAAAGCGTATGTATAAACAATTCATACCTGCATATCTAGTAGCTGAGTTATTGCAGAATAAGTGAAAGTGATGTATTATTTATACTGTAACAGGAGATTTTTCACTGTACCAGGTGATTATACTGTAGTAGACTATTTTTCACTATACTTAAAAATATAAAAGCAGGATCAGTAAAAAATCACTATAGAAAAGCTGCAGTTGTTGTGGAAATAAAATGGTGAAATGATTAACGAAAGTTAAAACAACAACAACTAAGTGAATTTAATATTAGGCATCTATCTCTATCTCGATCTAAAATGAATTGCTTGAATTGTTATTGTTATTGTTATTTGTTGGCATGTCATGTTATCCACATGCTAACTATAGCCTAATTTTATATTTTGTATTATTATTTTGTAGATATGTTCGCAATTATTTTTTATCTCCCTAACTACGGAGAAAAAAAAAACAAAATAATCGAAAATAGATATTAAAATGCTCAATTTTATCAAGAGAAGATTGCATTCTGCTCATTCTAAATCAAATCGAAAATCAGTCTTCTTCATAATAGTGAATATTTTGAGTCTGAACTTTGAACTCTTCAAGTTTCAAAATGAGAATTCGTTTATTGGTAGTTAGCATTCAAAAACGAACATTTCTCTAGTGTATTCTTTATGGTAATCGATTTATTGCTACAAAATGTTTTTTTTTTCATTAAGTGAATAATATATTTTTTTTAAATAAATATATCATTCGAAGTAAATAAAATAATTTTAATAAAACCTTGCAAGCTTTTACATTTTATTTTTTGGATTCGAATAAATATAAAATTGATTATATAAATACAATTGTTTTTCTAACTTATTTCTTATTTTATTGTTTTTTTGAATTCTAGATTTAAAAAGATGTAGTTTTTTTTTGTATTTTGCTTTAGAAAAATTAAGTTAATTTTTTAAAGTTCCCATTCTCTTTATTCTTTCTTTAAGCATTATTCTAACTTAACCGCAGTCTTATGTATTTATCGGTGTAAACGGTGTTAGTCAATGTTCTTGGTTCCGTATTGTTAATTATGTAATGTCTTTTTGGTTAAATAAATATACCTTCTATTTATATTTTTCCTGGTAATAAAAATAACGGTATATAGTAATAATGATTTATTGTTTTAAAAAAAGTGTATGTGAAGTCATGAGTAATAAAAGCTCAAGTGCTTCCTAGTTGCAATTTTTTGAACACATTGGTAACCCTAGCCCTGCGTTTCTTCGCTTTATTTTCAGCGACTTATTTGTCAAACTTATTTCATTTTGGACTGAATCTTGGGTAGTGTATGGTGGAGATTCTATGCAGTTATACGTGGACAAAAAATAAATTAAATCTGACTGACATTCAGTTTCAATAATTGTATAAGTAGGCGAATGAAAGTCTTGCACAACATTAGAAATTGATGAAGGCTGAGTAAACGTCGGCGATACAGTCATTTCCATGCGAAGTTTCTTGGCTATTGGACGCTAATCAGTTTTATTACCTCTATCGGCATCAACTTAGGTATCAAAGTGACCATTAGAAAGATCTTGGGAAAAACATAGTATTTTGATGGGTGGGTCTTTTGTACCAAATTCGGCATACAGGTTGCCATTTCAATACACTTTTTTTTATTTATTTAAAAGGACAACCAACAAGACGAACACTAATACATGGATATTAAGGTAACATGAATATAAAGCTAAAGCTAAGCATCATCTTAATTATAGGCTGCCACGGCATGCAAATGTGGACTATGCAAATAAAACTTAAATAGGTTAGTTAATACTAAGCAAATGAAAACTTAAACATTTTAATCATCATTTAACAATCATTATTTTTATATGTTTTCCCAAAGACTGAGAGTATCGAAATGGCCCTATAGTTCTTCACGGATGCTGAATCTCCCGACGTAAAAAATGGAACAATTCTCGCCTCCTTCCAGATCGAGGGAAATACGCCATTCATTAAAGACTTATTAAATATTATTGTTACAAACAAAGAGGATATTCCATCTGGGCCTGCTCCTTTAGTCCTATCTAGTCCTTTCAGAGTTTTCAGAACATCCTCCCGTCTAAGGGTGAGACTTCCAAGGAAGCAAGAGACTGAGTATTCTAGATCAGGTACATTGCAGAGAGGCAAGCTTGGTCGGTAAACCGAGGCAAAATAGGAAGCAAAAAGATTACAAATACCAGTTCCACAAGTTTTTTCTTTATCATCGAATGTCATTGCAGATGGATACGCGTTGCTATTGACTTTTTTACTCTTGAGGAAGGTCCAAAAATTTTTTGTATTTACTGATAGGGACTTTTCGAGATCAGTTATATATTTAAGATAACAAGATCCTGTTAAATCAGAGCACCGTTTTTTAATTGTACGGAATGCCAGTTCGTCGAGTGGGTTATTGTTCTTTTTGTATCTCATCCTGAGCCGATACTTCTCAGGTGAAAGGCGAATAAGATCCCTGGTATACCACGGGGGAAACTTTTTTGATGCTGGTTTGCTTTTAGGAACATATTTTAAGATAGAACTTTTAGAAAATTTGTTAGTTATTTCATCCACCGAGGAGCAAGAAGCCAGGTTACTCTCCCATGGAGAGTTGGTTACATCTTTTTTCAAAATCAGCTTTATAGAAGTTATGTCTCTCATTATAATTACGGGAAAGAAGTTTAGCTAAATACCCGGAGGGCAGCGTAAATTCCAGCGGTGGATGATAATCATCTACAGAACTGAGCTCAGAGTTACTTCGTGTCACATTCAACAGAATATTAAGATTAGAGAGAACCAGGTCTAAAATTTTGCCTTTTTGGTTTAGGACCGTAGTACTATATTGAGTAAGATTATTTAAAGCTATGAAGTCCAGTAGCTTACGGGAATAAATATGCTTTGACACAGCCACCAATACCCCGCCACCAGATTTGTGCTGATGAAAGCCGCTAGTCTCGCGGTCTCGTCTAAAAACTGCGTAACGATCACTAAACAACTCGGAGTCAAAAATAGTGCTATTTAACCAAGTATCACATAACACAACTATATTAAAATCGTATTTTAATATGTTTTTGTACAAATTTGTCGTCTTCGTTCGAAGACCCCTAACGTTTTGAAAATATACATCTAAACTGTTGAACTTTAAGCCGTATACTATTATACGATAGATTACAAAATAACAAAAAGAACTTAAGATAAATTTTCCAGGGTCGATTTATTACGTACTAAGACGTATTCAGATATATCAGTTTTCCGCATGTATATGCGGCCGCCCCGGACCCATACATGTTTGTATTGAAGTTCTTTTGCACGTTTACGGGACAGAGCGTGAAGAAGCTTATTCTCAGGTGAAAGATTTTCTACTACATATATGGGAGTATTCCTGTTAGGCCAAATTCAAATATAAATGGTTATTTTTGACCGGCTGCAACTAACTCGCAGAAACCGCCACATGTAATGTGTTGTAACATTTCTAATGTATACTTTTCTTTTGTCCCATGATTGTTGCCATGACAGTTTTGAGACATAATAGCAAATTAATCCCAATTGTTTCTCACATGACGCACAATTTCTTTACAAAAAAAAAATGGTGCTTCCCTAAGTATAAATAACTATATATATTCTTGAGTTTATGGTTTTTTTTTATGTTAGAGAAACTATCATCTAAAAAATGTAAAAATTTTAAATTGGAGAGGTGTTCCTCTACGTAATAAAGTTATAAATGAAGATATTCGCAGTAGAACCAGAGTAACTGACATAGCCCAACGGAATATTACAGTGAAATTGCAATGGGCTGGCTTTGGAAAACAGATAAAAAATAGGAAGAAAGGTTCTCGAGTGGCAACCTCGTACAGGTATTACTAGTATTACGCAAACTTTATTCCTCTTCACGTATTCTCATACGCTTTTCTTCACATACACACACACACACATACACACACACACACACACACACACACACACACACACACACACACACACACACACACACACACACACTCACACACACACACACACACACACGCACGCACGCACGCACGCACGCACGCACACAAATAGGTCGCAAATAATAATTACCTAGTACTATTAGGCAAGAGTGAATAGGTTTTTGTTAACTCAGTGCAATTCCCCATCTTAGGCTACATAACCACTTACCGATGGGATTGTAGTTGCTTTTTTTTGTTTTTTTTTTTTTGTTTTTGGGTCGCAGAATAATCTCTTCAAAATTATTTGTAATATGTATGCATGTAGTGAAATTTTTAGTAGATGGTCAAATTTATTAAAATGGTATTAATAAAATGTAATGATATCATTGATTAACCAATAATTATAATTAAAATTTAAGGTATAGTTTAAAAATTTTAATTTTAATTTTGTAATGGATCTGTGTGGTCTGTATCAAATAAATTATTATTATTATTATTTTGGTCTTTTTGTGGATTGGTGTAATAAATATTGTTTTATATACAAAAGGAACCAAGCTCTCATTAAGAGATAGAATAGTAAAGCATAATGAATCTTTTGGAAAATTCAAAATCCGAAGTGTCTTACAATTCGGTAACACGACGAATTTATATTTCATCAATTCCGCTTTCTGTATTTTTTGTAGTAAAAACTGACTGTGCCCGGCATGCATTGCAATGCTCATGAGGGACAAATAGGGAAATATTACGACGTGGCGACTAGGAACATCTCCCCCCTAGTAGACAATCTATGGGAGAGGCCTATGTTAAACAGAAAATTTTATAGGCTGTAATGGATGGATAATGGATCCATCCGGTTCTGGTATTTATCCGGCATGAATAATAAGGGATATATATATCCTTAAGCTGGATAATAAGAGTCAGCATATAAGATATTTCTCACTTCCTATAGTCATCTCTTAATACACCCACGAGGTGAAATAGGGTGATGTAAATATTTGCGCGGCTACCACATGACACTTATTTTACTAAAGGATAAAAAATAATTAAGTTCATTGTTAAAATGTACAATCTTTTATTGTATTTTTAAAAAACTTTATTCCATGTCAATTTTTTTAGTGTTTTTTAGCCTTAAACAAAAAGTTTCTTTGAATTTTTTTCTCATTATTTTCTCCTCTCTATAGAAATGTTGTGACCACATGTTGATGTCAGCACAACATCAAGCTTCAACTTCATCTTGGTATGATCTCCTTTCACGCGATAATGCCGTAGTACGTGAGCTAGTGTAGTCTTCATCGACATTAAAGCGAATTGTTTTCCTGTGGGGTCACAAAGAAATTTTTCAATCGCTTAATTTTCTTTTGTTATAGTTATTATGAGGTAATGCTTCTTGCAGCTATATGATGTCTGTATTACGATTCGATCGACTCGTCAGGGGATATGCCACGCTCTCAATTATTGTGAAAAAAGACAAAGCAAAATAGTGCTGCCATGTTTCGTATGGTGAGTTACGACAACTCTTTTTACTGGTAACGAGACCTACCATCTTATTCTTCAGAGTTGACAACGTTCGTGCATTTTAAAATAATTCTTAACCAATCAAAATGTATGTAGGTGTGTATGGTGTGTATATAATTACTCCATCAACTCGTTTTTTGGCAACTTTTGTACTGTTAGCCTAGAGGCTGTTATAGGTTTTATGCATAAAGTTACAGTAAATACCTAACAATTTCTTATTACTGTGTTATAAATGGATCGATTGAATGAAGTATTCCCAAAATGGCATACATATTATACAAAAATTCATAAGCCAGAAACTTTAAAGAGATAATTATACACATTTCCCAAACCGAGAAAATAATAAAAATTGTGAATCGCTAATGGTAAGTGAAACCATTCACTTTAAATTTATTTATTCTGGGTATACATTAGTATACTACACTTTCTTGTTTATTTAGTGGTCGTTAGCAAGAATGTTGACAATGAAATCTCAATCGCGGGTCAAGAAAGTTTCAGTAGTAGACCGCAGTTAGGAAGTTATTATTGTTTCACCACCGTGCCTCGGGAAGCACGTAAAGGCGTTCGCCGTGCGTTTAGACTCTCTCATAAAGCTATGATTAAGAAGGAAATAAGATCACTCTGTCCTTGCACACACACTCGTGCATTATAATAATGTCCTGCGTAGATGGCTCGTATCCATAGAGAGTGACCAACGTAACCGAAATTCGGTCGGGATGACATTGTTATTATGCTGGACTAGTATGGAAGTTTATAGTTTCCATTTTAAAGTAGAAGTAAAGTTTTTCTTAAACTTATTTTCACTATTCACAAGGAGGAATTTGCAATATTTTTCACATACCGATACAAACTCTCTTTCCCATGCTAAAAGCAGCAAAAGCAGTGGGGCAAGAAGGTAAAGTCGCAGTATCTAGCCATCGTTCTGGTTTGAATTCTACAGCGTCATTTCCCCACATTGGATGACGGTGGATACCATAAATTAAGAAAAAACATGTCCGACCAGCTGTAAGTGTATAATTCTCTGAAAAAGAACATAGAATATAATGATTTCTTATATTTACGCGAACACTACACATTTTAAATAAAACTAATTTTACGGATTTCATCGTGTATATTAATCTACTTTTATATTCCCGACGTTTCGGGTGATTTCCAGCACCCGTGGTCACGGGGGACTGAGCTGTTTGACGTCCTGCTGTGAAAGTTAGCCCGGCTACCTTCAGTTTTTTAATATTCATTTTTGGTCCGATTTACGCAGAATGAGCTTACAGTATCTTGAAGTCTAGCAGTGGTATACTTGGGTTTGGATTTGATTTTATTAATTATGGGATCCCAAGCAGATGGCAGCACCCATCCATCTTCTCTATTGAAATTAGGATGTTTTTTAATTTCAATAGCTTCGCGAATCATCCTTGGGAGGAATCGGTGTTCTTTTGCGAGGATTTGTGGTCTATCAAATCTAATGTAATGGCGGGGACGATCTTGAACACGTTCACAAACTGCAGACTTCCCGATACGTCGTTGCTTCACGTCAGCTATATGTTCTTTAACGCGGGTTTTAATAGATCTTTTTGTTTGTCCTATGTACGAGAGACCACATTCACAATCCAGCCTGTACACTCCTGCATCTTGTAGTGGGATATGACACTTGACGGATGGTATGGGTATTTTTTCTGTACACAGTCCTAAGTTGTATCAGTCCGGAAAAATCGCTGGTGGTAATCGATTCCACAAGGAAGTTGTGCGAGGGAGAAAACTTCTTATAAATCGCACAGTGGTGGACCGCCAATCATCCAGGTGATATGGATGGTATCGTGAGTTTAGTCGCGATGTGCGATGGTGAAATTGAGCGGCTGAAATTAGACCGAACAATTCTCAGAGCACTCCCCGTGATAGATGCGATAAAATACGCAAAGAGATGCAACATTTCGCACGCACGTGCCAGTGAGTCAAGCCGATCGGAAAGAACATGGGTCGTCGACGATTCGAACCGCTCTGTGCCGGATGCGGTCAAGTGGAAGGAGCTGGCACTGGGCAGTCCCTGCCCAGAACTGGGAACAGAATTCCATATGAGGCCGAACCTGCGCCTTGTAAAGTTGCAATCGGAGTGCTGGCATGATATACTGTTCCGCACTGCTGAGCACGCCAAGCTTTTTAGAGGCCAATTTGGCCTTCCCTTCCAAGTGACCACGAAACTACACGTCACTTGATATGTTCACACCGAGGATTCCGACACTGGCTGAGGCAACAAGGGGAGTGCCATGAAACTGAGGAGAAACGACAAAGGGATCCTTTTTAGCGGTAAACGCGAAAACTTGTGTCTTCTGGGGATTGAACTGGACTATATTTTGTCGACCCCAGTCTGACACTTTGTTTAACAAAGTCTCGACTTCAGACACAAATTTGTTCCGGTACTCGGCGACGTTTTCCCGAGAAATATTGGCACGGCCGGTGTATAAAGCATCAACAGTGCTGTCGTCCGCATAGCAATGAATGTTACTGGTTTGCAACATATCATTGATATGCAGAAGAAACAGCGTTGATGATAGCACGCAGCCTTGTGGAACACCAGCGTTAATGGACTTGTAATCGGAGCATGCACCTTCTACTACGACCTTGATGCTCCGATCTGCAAGAAAACTGGTGATTCAATTGCACAATTTCTCGGGAAGCCCATAGGAAGGGAGCTTCGAAAGAAGCGCTTTGTGCCAAACCCGATCGAAGGCCTTCGCTATGTCCAAACTAACGGCCAAAAACTTCCACTTGGACTCCACTGCCTCCGCCCATCTATGAATTAGGTAACCAAAAAGATCACCAGCTGAGTGACCTAGACGGAAACCGTATTGGCGGTCACTAATCAGCTGGTGATCCTCAAGGTACCGCATAGCTGGCTGTTAATAATGGTTTCCATTACTTTGGAGAACAAGGAGGTGATAGTAATAGGCCTGTAATAGGACGGATCTGAGCGGTCGCCTTTTTTAGAAATCGGGTGCACCAAAGCTGTCTTTCATGAGTTTAGGACTACGCCTAGGGAGTAGGAGTACCAAAAACAACGCGTTAAAACCGGTGCCAACTCCGGAGCATACGTCTTCAGCACAATAGGTGGAACTCCATCAGGCCCACTTGACTTGTTGACGTCCAGGGAGTGGAGTGCTTTTCGCACCAAGCGCTGTGTAAAAAGCACTTCTCGCATGGAGCACTCACACCGCGGGATAGTCGGCGGTGTGTTCCCCCCGTGATCTAGAGTTGAGTTGGAAGCAAAAAGAGAGCCTAGCATATCGGCTTTCTCCTTTGCGTCATGGGCCAGTGATTCGTCCACCTTGTGCAGAGATGGCAGAAATGTCTGACAGAAGTTCCCTTGGATAGCCTTGGCGAGAGACCAGATTGCGCGTGTTCCCGAAGGGAGGCGAACTAGTTTCTCGCCAATTCTGCCGACGTGCTCTGACTTTGCCTTGGAAATGACTCTTTTGAAGGACGTGGAGACGGAATTATACCCCTTTTTAAGAGCGCTGGTGTTAACATCCCGGGACGTTGATGCGTCTGCCCATGCTTGGTAGCACTCCTGCTTATATCGTGATGCTATTTTACAGGTGCGACCAAACCATGGCTGGGATCTGCCTTCGATGGGCACCATAGAGGATGGAATAAAAAGTTCCATACCCTGAAGTTCCACATCAGCAATTGAATCGGCAATATTGCTGAGATCTTTTGGCGAGAAGCAAACCCGCCCCCAAGGGTAGGATGCAAAAAAAGACCTCTTCCCATCCCAATCGGCCGACCTATAAGTGCCAAACACGACGGCAAGCTGCACATCGCAACTGCGATGGGAGCGTGAGTGGTACCGTACTCCGGATCAGACTATGGTCGGAAAAGCCCAGAGGGGCATCAACGGAGACCTGGTATCCGTCCAGATGAGAGGTCAGCAGAAGTTCCAACAGGGAAGGTACATGATTCTCCACATCTGTTTGTTTGTTGTTTTAGACAATATGCCAAGACAAAAACATAGACAGATCTACCCACATGATCCGTTATACGGGAACCAAGCCATTCAGCGTGGTGGGCGTTAAAATCACCGAGTATCACAATCTCTGCGGATGGGACCTGTTGTAGCACGGTGTCTGCAGCCATTTGGACGTGGTCGATGAGTTGGTCTGTGTCGACATTACCGCTATGAGACATATAGAGACACCCGTAGACGCGAGGATGGTTATCACTGTCTACGCGCAGCCGTAAGATGGACAGGTCCATACCTGCAAGACTGCCGAGGCGTCGAAAACAGATGTCCTCTCTGACGTATACGCAAACTCCAGCCCGGGGCACAAAGGAGTGTTAAAATTTGTATCCCGGGTAGGAGAGATATGAAGTATCAGCCGGAGAGGACACCTGAGTCTCGGTTAAAAAGAGCAAGGCCGGCTTCGCCGTCTTTTGATGGTAATGGACTGTGTTGAGGTTGGATTGAAGTCCCCTGATGTTGCAAATATTCACGGATAGTGTGAAAGGGGTCGCCTTGGTCTTATTGCTCCGCTTGCGCCGAGTAGTATTAGTCGCCAATTTTGCCCCCCACCCATCTCCCTGCTCCCCAGAATACGCTGGGTAGCCTGAGCACCCACGCTCAGGAGTGGAGTAGTTTGGTCGTGGATGTTCACCGAGGGATTCTCCAGGGGTGCTGGTACCCTCCTAGGGTAGTCTTATGTTTTATTCCGCTACCATGTTGATGGGGGGGGGGGGGAGGAATGAGGCCTCCGACTACCTGCACTCACCAAGCGTAACACAGAGGAAAACCCCTACTTCACGCTGGTATTCTGTGAGGTCATGGTACCACCCCGGTTTAAGCCAGCCCATCCGTGCGACAGCAAAAGCTGCCGCGTGGATCTACCACTGTTGTAAATATTGATCTTACTATCTAGCCGTTAAATTAACCATGTTAATAAACCATGCATTAATTTTATGAAATATATTAAGATCATATTTAGATTACAAAAGATTTTATCTTACTCAGCTTCACATTTTTATCAAGTCTTCTCGCTGTCACTGGAACTATTGAATAAAAGCGCATGGATTCCTTCAAAACAGCTTCTAAATATATTAAGCGACATAAATCTTGTTTAGTGACGTCCCTGTCGTCCTCTCCGAAGACATTATGTAATCTAGAAAATAAAAGGCTATTTATATTAATATATAACACATTCGAGGGATACCCTCATTCCGTTAACTACTATATAGAAACAACATAAGATCTTATCTATGTGAATCCAAAAAGTTAAGTGATGCCCCGTTATAAAAGCAAGAATCCACTGAATGTAGGTGACTCAAGACCGTGTTTTTCGGTTAGTTCGATGTTTTTAAGTGTATCTAAACGATCTGAGTTATGAGTCTGATGAGTGATGCTACAACGATGATACAATAGAATTTAAGGTTTTTAATGTCACTACACAAAAGTCTTAGTGATTATCTAATAGTTACTGAATTACTAGAACAAATAGGTAATGCTATTGTGTGTAAGATTATTAGGCGAAATAAATTATTTAAATTGAACTGCCACTCCACTTACTTACATAAAAACTCAGTACTTAACATAATTGTCACTAAAATAATAAAACTACAAAAGAAAACCACAGCACAGACATCTTCAATAACTTTACCAAGCAGTTTCATAATTATAAATTTATTAATAAATAAGGATAGCAGTGAGTTTAATATTAATTATCAAAATAAAGCCATCCGGCCTATCGGATGGATTTATTTTGTGCTTAACGTTTATTGTTGCTTTTTTTTGGAAGTGAAAAATTTCATAACATTGTTGTGATTTTAAACACAATGAAAAGAAAACGTGACACTAAAAGGAGATAAATAAATATCTATAGGAGAGAATGAGATAGAATCTATACTAATATAATAAAGTGGAAGAGGTTTTTTGTTTGATTAAAAACTCTAATCTCTGAAAAGACCAGTTTGATTTGATAAATTATTTTTGTATATGATAGCCAGATACACGAGAAAGAGTATAATATGCTATCTAGCATTCGTCTTCACCTCTCAGCTAATCTTAAACATTGATTTTTGTTAATTCGGAAGAAAAAGCGCATCCAAACTGCTGTACCCGCTCGCGCGCTAAGGTTACTGCTGAGTAAATACTATCCAACACAAAAATAAATATCTTTTCTCGTTTAAAAAAGTCCGCAATGCCGTAGGCCTATTTATTATACACAAGTCATCATATAGGTATATTGTGACAAAAAAAATGTTGAAAATTAAAAAGTGGTTTGCTTTGTCGTTGCGAACGGAAGTTACTTAATCATCAAGAAAATTTTATGAAAATAAACTTTGCTCTTTACAGCGTGTTATTTGGACGCATAGTTTGAGATAGGTAATGAAAAATTAAAACAATTCGACACTCCGCTGGCGCGCCAACGACGTCTAGCCACCCGGTGAGAACTATTCTTTTGATTTAATCTATGATTTAGGCTTTACATGTCTAAAATTAAGGATTGTAATATTTATTTTCAAACTTTTATCTTATCCGCACTTGTGGTTGAAAACTATCAAATAACATAAATCATTTGCTGTGAAATGTTTTTGTTTTATACTTTATTTCTATTGAAGGTTTCACTTCTACCGAGTGTGAACTGCAAACATGTTTTATTTTGTGTTTTTTCCCCCTAACATGCATTTTTTTGCCTTTTTATATTACATTCGTTTAAATATAATACACACTTTTGCCTTTTTATCTATTATTAATTGTCTTATCCTTTTTTTATAAAATCACTCATAATCGTGTGTTTTCATGTAAAACTTTCGAGAGTACATAATATGCAAATGTTATTGAACGCCTGTTATTGGAGTGTTCATATTATGATCGTAGGTTATTATGCATGTTATGCTGAATTTAAAATGTATTGTAGGCATGCTGTTAGTGTGACTTTCATCATCGTCGCAATCGTAATCATCATCATTACAACCCTTCAAAATTCGCCTTCCTAACATATAGGCTTCCCCTAAGAAATTCTTCTTTCCGAAGTGTATCACTAGAATATACCGACCGCCTTCAGTTGTTAGGATTTGAGATATCCTCAAATCTGAACTTCGGGCGGTTCATTGAGTCCAAAGCCAAAGCAGCTGCAAGGAAGCTGGGAGACCTTGCAAAGTTACGGCGATACTTCACGCAGGGACAGCTGCTTACTTTATATAAAGCGCAAGTCCGGTCGTGCATGGAGTATTGCTGCTATATATGGGCTGGTGCTGCAAAATGCCACCTAGCAGCTCTAAACTCAAAGTCAAGGCGTGGTAAGAGGCTTACTGGTGACCCGAATTTGGTTAAAACCAATCTTATCAGCCTCGAACATAGACGCAAAGTAGCCAGCCTTTCGGTTTTCGACAGGATGCATTTCGTAGAGTGTGCGCAGGAATTTCATAATTCAATTCCTCCCTCCCCCTTCCACCATCGGACAACCACACGTTCAGCCAGTGTCCTGCTTCTCGTTGTTGACTTACCACGCATTCGAACCAAACGGTTCGCTACGTCGTTCATCATGCGTACAGCAAAGGAGTGGAATAAGTTGCCAGCATCTGACTTTCCATTCGATTACAGTGTGGGTGTCTTCAAGGCAAGAGTGAATAGGCTTTTGTTAAGTCAGTGCGCTTCACCATCTTAGGCTACATAACCACTTACCATCAGGTGGGATCGTAGATAAGCGCTGGATTAGTTGAATATATAAAATAAAATAAAAAGAAATTGTCTTAGATATTTTCTTAGGTTTGTTTTCCATTAAAGATCTAAGGAACAAATACAATTAACAAATATAAACAAGTACTTACTCTTCAAATATTAGCTCTTGTACTTTTGGATAGGATCCTATTAAAACTAATGTAAACATAAGTACGGTCGCCGTGGTATCAAATCCGGCAGCAATCATTGTATCTACTTCCTCTCTTATTTCTAAATCATTAAGAGCTCCCGCTTCGATCGATAATTCCAAAAGAAGATCTAAGAATGCCTTAAATTTGGTACCTTAAAATACAAAATTATTAATTTTTTTTTATTATTTTGGATTTTTGCTTGAGTATTTATTAAAAATATATGTACTGAAATTTTCATTCTAAATAAATTCTCAGGAAAGGTAATTATTTTTATTTAGATATATGCTCTGTGTACTGCACTTTATGTTTTAAGTATTTTACATTATTTAGGTTAAAATTAAATCTGTTCGTAGACCACAAGAGTATTTTAAAATAAAAAAATTGTTAAGTCATGTTGCAATATCCATAATTTGTTTTAGGGCTATTACAAACTGACTCTCAGAAAGCATTTGCGACTTCCGACCACCGTGCCAGACCGGATTTCTAAAGGGCTATGGCACCATAGTTCACTTCCATATAATAAGGCGAGAGGAAAAATGAATATAGTGAGCATCTATACTTTGTAGTGTACTGTGTGGTGGTGTTGTAAGGATATCCACTGCCCCATAACCTTCTGTGGATATCGTAAAAGGTGACAGAGGGAAACAAACAAGGAGATGGCAGCATGATCATCCTAAAAAATAAATACAGAATAAAAACTCTAGTTGCCAAGCCCGCCTGCCAGTGTTAATTTAAATGTACATTGGATGCGTAATCCCAAATATTTTTCCAGTTTCAACAAACCACATTCATTTTACTAACTCAATCTCAAACATTTGTACACATGTACACAAACATGTGGTTAATTTAAATTAATATATTAGAAAAATGGATTACATATTTTATTTAATAAAACTAAATATAACCTTTAGATTCAATAAACGTTTGCAATAATAGTTAATACAATGATAATAAAAACGTATATATAGGAAAACTCTGACAACAAATTTTAATCAATGTATACTATATTATATATATCCAAGGAAAAAAACAACACAAACAAATCAAATTAAAACATAAATACTTCTAATTAATATAATAAATAAATTAAAGGAAAAAAAATGTTATACAAAATTATACGGTATGTATAGTTTAATTTAAGTAAAAAATACTAGCTAAATCGCCGCCGTCTGTTCGTAGTGTGCCCAAAAGACTAGCTGAGTTGCCTCGCTGTATTGCGAGGCTGATCCGCTGACCAAAATATCTGCCAGCCTTTGGGTCACCAGAGACATCGACAAGGCGTGATGAGATATCTCTGTACAAACGCCTTGCTTCAGGACCCCACGGCCCTAGTGTTTCTACACCAAACGGCACAAACATGTATCCCTCTCCGAGGGCTGCATATTTGCGCCGCTTGTTAGACTCGGCAACAGCAGCAGCCGTGCCTGCCTTCTGTGCAGTCGCCGCGAGATGTTATTGCGCTAATGTGTCAACACAAGTCGCATCCCATAATGAGCGCCCATTCTTCCATGGAATAAGCGTCATTCCATCAGGCCTCTTGCCATCGTCCCGCAATATACCGCCTGGCTCTAAAATTGCAGGTACGTTGGCACTGGTTAAGGCCCGTCGAATGACGTCATTAATGGCTGCATGGCGAGGGATGCGACCGGCGCTTCGCTGGAATGCGAGGCCGTGGTGTCCGAGAATGTCGACCTCTTTACCACAGCGGCAGCGATGGAGCTCATTGGTTTTTAAACCAAATCTCAGGCTGATAGAAAGAGAGAAAGTAGTCCTACCCAAGAGTGTTCCGATATTTGACGAGGGCAGTGCATTTAACCAGTAGCCAGACTCCTTCTCCTCAGATGCTAGGAGACGATCTCGCTCTGTAGGGATTCCGAAATTTTCTAAAAGATTTTTTTTAACCTGGATACTAAGTGGCTCATCCCACAGCCTCTGCGAAGTTGAGTTTGTCGGAAAATCCTGGTCCGGCCCTGTCTTATTGCTCCAGGCTTCCTTGGCCTCAGCCAAGCAGGAGACCTCTACATCACCGAGTGATGGGTTAATAATTGTTCCAATGAGGTCTGACCAGCTATGAACTGAAGACAAGAAAGCTGGAAGTGCTACGCTGGAAACTCTTCGGATGCCTAGACCATCAATTCTAACGGGAAGTGTGGCCTGAACCCAGGAATTTTGATTTAATGGACAATTTAGAATTTCAATTATAGTTTTTCTAATCATATCATCGAGACGATTTAAAAATGGGACATGCATCCAAAGAGTTGAACACCGCAGCCCGTACGTAAAATTTGGCACAGAAAGACAAAATTTTAGTATGGCATATGCCATGTGTGGGCTAATTTCTTTCAGACGACTGGATGACTCCTCAAATTATAAAATCTTTTCACTGACAAAACATTGAGAGGACTCATCCAGAACAGGAGCACCTAGAAGGCGAAGCGATTTGCTGTTAATTATCTTTATATTTGGGGCTAAGGAGTTAAATTTGTTAACAATTTGATCTTTTTCGGACGATGGTAAATTCTCACTAATAAAAAGTTCGCACTTTGAAAAATTCAATTTACGGCCAATAGAACTGAAAGAAGAAATAAGACTGGTTAAATCATCAAGCACTGAGTTCACTTCGCCTCCTAGTGTCCCATCATCTAAATACCAGACATTGAATATTGACTTTTGGGGGTCATTGTAGAAGCGTGCTAGTCGCGACCCCTGCCCGCCCTTTTCAGGGCTGCAATTCTACTCAGCTGCGCACCCATGCCAACGAGGGTTAGGGCGTCTCCCCAAGGCGACGCACACCAGCTCGTCCCCGTTGGTGTGGAATGCAGCGCGCAAAGCGGCGATGGGGACCGCCACCCGTCACGCACAGCCCGACACGGCGGAAGGTGGAGGACAGAGTGCAGAGTTGGCACGTGGACTGTTAGAGGAGGCATGAGAGATAAGACGAATGAGTTGATCGAAATAATGAAAGAAAGAGAATTAGATGTCGTGTGTATGTCGGAGACCAAACGGAAGGGCAGTGGTACTGAAGAGCTCCCTGGCGGGGCGTTAGCTCTACGGTCCGGAGTCCCGGAGAGCGAGAACGCCTGCCAGGGAGTGGGGGTGCTGCTGTCTTCTCGGTTGGTCGATGTTATGACTGAATATAAGGTTGTGAACTCAAGACTTCTCTGGGTTCGCTTTAAATTGGGACTGACGAAGTTATTCCTTTTGGCTGTTTATGCGCCGGTAGCTTCGTCGTCCAGGGCTGAGCTGGAGGAGTTTTGGGAGAATGTAAGAGAAGTTCTAGATTTGGCTAGGGGAAACGAAAAAATTGTTGTATGTGGTGATTTGAATGGATGGGTTGGTACCGCTCGACCAGGGTACTAGTCGGTAATTGGAAAGTTTGGCGATAAAAGGGTTAATGATGCTGGCAAGCTTATATTGGCGGTGTGCAAGGAAAAGGGGTCTTCTTGTGACAAACACTATGTTTAATCACAAGAAAATCCATATGTATACTAGAGAACGAAAGAATGAGAGAAGTATGATCAATTTGTTCCTGGTGGATGACCGACAGCGAAAACAGGTGATGGATACGCGAGTGTTCAGGGGTGCTGACCTGGGAACGGATCACTATCTAGTGATTACTAGATTTAGGGGTCTGTTCGCGGGTTGGCGCTACCGGACGGCAGTAACAGAAACACAGTGAAGCTGGAAGCTTCAGGAAGCGGATACTAGGGACAAATATCATGCGAAGGTAGCCGAAAAGCTTGACACCATCGATGGCAGAAAAGAATGTGTAGAAAGAACATGGCAGAACCTTAGGAATGGAATGGTAAGTGCAGCGGAAGAAGTGTGTGGAACGATAAAAAGATGTAGTAGTAAAAGAAGAGATGCATGGTGGAATGATGAAATGAAAGAAGCTGTAAAGATGAAGAAGAAAGCATGGTTAGACTACTTGGCCTCTAGTTATGATAAGGATATGAGAGAGAAGATGAAAGAAAGATATAAGCTGCAGAAATTTCACACGAAAGCATTGATTGAGGAAGTGCGTGAAAGGTGTAGAATGGAAGCGGACGAAAGGTTGTCGCACAACTTTAAGGAGAACTCCAAACTCTTCTGGAAAGAGGTTGAAAGGACCCGAAGTGGTGCGACGGCCTTAAGAATGAACAAAGTGCTTTCGAGAACTAATGACGTCCTCTCAGAAAAATCGGACGTCATGCAGCGATGGAGCGAATTTTATAGAGAAATGTATGCGTGTGTTGATCTTAGTGAGGGATCCGGGGATGACGCCGTGACTGGTACGCCAGACCCGGGCCTCGATGACACTGAGGTCATCAGTATGAAAGAGATTGAACGTGCGATTCGAAGTTTGAAATGTGGTAAGGCTGCGGGACTAGACAGAGTTACTGCTGAAATGGTCAATTATGGTGGGCCTCGCGTCTGGGACAGCTTCCATCTGCTGTGCAATTTGTGCTGGCGGACGGGGGATGTCCTGGATGATTGGCGATCCGCGGTCATTATGCCTTTATATAAAGGTAAAGGTTCACATTTTGACTGCGGGTGCTATCGGGCGATCAGCTTGACCAGTTTAGCAAGTAAAGTTTACTCGAAGGTTTTGGCACGTAGGATGCAAGAGAAATCGGAAAGATTTCTATGGGAGGCACAATGCGGATTTAGACCTGGAAGAGGATGCACGGATCAAATTTTTTCTCTCCGCATGATCACGGAAAAGCTTCTGGCTGCTAACCAGAAGATTTTCTGTGCTTTTGTGGATCTTGAGAAAGCATTTGATAAGGTTGTAAGGAAGAAAATGTGGGAACTGTTGCCGGGGTATGGTGTGGATGGTCGATTGCTAAGGGCTGTGCAGTCTCTTTACTGTGACTGTAAAGCCTGTGTGCGGGTAGGGCATGACCTGTCACCCATGTTTAACGTCCAAACGGGCGTAAAGCAGGGTTGTGTCATGTCTTCCTGGCTGTTCATACTGTATCTCGACAGCTGTTTACAGAAGCTGAAAGATAGCTGTTTGGGTGTAAAATTGGGTGACATAAAAGTAATTTGTCTGCTGTATGCTGATGATGCAGTGCTTATTGCACCATCAGAGGCAGAACTGCAGGCATTAGTCACGTGTATGAAAGAGGAATGTGAAATTAAAGGTCTCCGTTTGAATGCTAATAAAACTAAGGTTCTGGTATTTGAAAGGGACGAAGAGAGAACGAAGTGTGAAATATGGGTAAATCAGGAATGTCTAGAACAGGTAAATGAAATTGTATACTTGGGGAGTGCTTTTAGCCGGGATCGAAGATGTGATTTAGATGTGGAGAGGCGTGTCGCTGCCGGGAACAAAGTCAATGGTGCCCTGACTGCGTTAGTCAAAAGGCAAGGCGTAGCGAAGAGTGCACGCCTTGCAATACATAACGCAGTGTTGGTACCGACTTTGTTATATGGCAGCGAAACCTGGGTATGCCAGAAGAAGCATAAAGTAGTAGTAAGTTGAATGCAGTGGAGATGCGATCTCTTCGTAAAATGTGCGGCGTTACCATGGCCGACCGAAAGCCAAACGAAGAGATTCGCAATATGGCAGGTTTGAAAGATGACCTTATCACAAAAATTGATAAGGGCGTGCTTCGGTGGTTTGGGCACGTTGAGCGATTGAGTGAAGACCGAATGGTGAAGAAAATATATATCGCGAAAGTTAATATTAAAAGGTGTCGAGGTAGACCGAGACTAACTTTCGAAGACCATGTGAGCAAATTGCTCGAAGAGGGTAGGGTCAAGAGTACTCGGATACCTAGACGTGCATGCATGAAGAAGATAATGAATCTAACAGAAGCGAAAGAGGTTTGTAAGGATCGTGACACTTGGCAATCTGTTCTCTCTGGCTACCCCGTCAGGGATTGTGCGTGAAGATAAGTAAGTAAGAATTTTGACTTGGGACCGGAAATAAATGGATGTATTGCTAAACTAAAAATTGCCGGACCGAGCGGGTCACCCTGCTGGCATCCGACAGATGATAAAATTTGGTGTTCTTTGTGCATGAGTGTAGATGGTGTACTATAACATTGCCAGAGGTAATGGTAAATGGATGGGATATTTTCTTTTACCTGTGTCAGCAGAGGGCCTCGGTCTACTGAGTTACATGCATTTTCAACATCCATTTTCAGTAGCACCTCACCGCCGCCGTGTTTCAGAAAAGTGCGCGCTGCATGTACAGCCCCTTCGCATCCGCCTTTTATCCCGAAACCTAGCTGCACAGGCTGGAATATGGCCGCGAGGTCTGCCTGGATACATGTGCAGCAAACCTTTGAAACAATGCGGCGAATTGTGTTACCAACTGCTATTGGCCGAATATTCCCATCCTTTTTTTAAGAGCGCACAGGTTTACCCCATATAGTATTTGCGTTATATTTGGGCAAACTTTTCCGGAAAGCATTAAATTTACAAGTTGAGTCAATACATTTAGAAGGTGTCGGCCAGTGTTTCCCCTAGCACCTGATAGGAGATCTTTTAAATGTTGAGGTGAAAGACCATCGAGACCACTGGCCGATCCATTACTAAAGGAAGTGATCGCAGCCTGTACTTTCTCAGCAGTGGCTTCCAGTGTACGCTCAGAATGATCAGGAGCATCTAGTAAATTTAAGGCAGCCGATGGGAATGGATGCTTAGCCCTCAGGGAATACAAAGTTTCCGGAGTGTCAGGGGCTAACGCATCACTTGAGAAAAGAAGGCGAGCGGCACCTCTCAAATCGCCATCATTCAATTTTGATTCAGTTTTTTTTAATTATATTGTAACTAATGTTATCTTTAAATTCATCATGTGGATTAGTTTTCTCGAGCGAGTTTAGCGAGCTAAAACAATTATCTTTTATTCTTTGTGTGAGAGAGATGCCATTGCCTACGTCATCTTTAGCAACGTGCAGTGTACGATATGAAAACGTAAGTAATTTTTTCCAGCTTTCTGAATCTGTTTGTGGGAGGCAATCTTGAACTTGTAATGGCTTGTGCGTTCTGGTTTTGTGAATGTTTAAGCCTCTTTGCCCTTTGAAAAAGCGTGGTTGTGAACAGTCTGTACACTGCACGTGGTCTTGTGATGCGGTCGCCGCTGACCTCTCCTCTCAATAGGAATATCGGCGATTGATCGTCACCATGGCAACCGCTGCTCTTATCTATGACGGCTCATTGGCGTACAGATTTAAAAAAATTGTAAAACAAACAAGATGTTTCCTTGTAAGAACTATAGGTCATTTAAATGAATTAATATCCGCAACCCTCCGCTCAAACATTAGCAGACTTGGGCTGACTGTAAAGGCTCAGTCCGGGTTTATTTTACATTTTTAAATATTATTTATGAAGAGCGTAATTTACCAAACACGTCATAAGTCAATCTCTCACTTTCACTAGAACAGAAACAATAGAAAAAAAAACATAGACAACGAATAGAAACTTTTTTCAAACAAAGAGATAAGATTCATTATGGCTGATAATGATAGCATATGTATACAAATAATGATAGCATATGTATACAAATAATGTTTCATAATGAACAAAGATAGCTGTAATTTAGACAAGGAATGCACTAGCCTACTACCGATGTAATAAAGGTCCAAACTAAGCGTCCAAATAACTTAAAATAAAAATATAAATAAACTTTATTGATCTGTGAAAATTCAGTAATATAAGTAGATTTAAGTAATAAATGTTTCAGGTTTATTGTGAGTACTAAAAAGAACAGTTTTGTGTTAAAAAGTATCTAAATATGTGCTAAATATAGTGAAATAACAATAGATTTATATAAAAAAATTAAATTCGAAATAAAGTGTAAAATATCTTTAAAATTGTGCATGAAACTATTCTATTAGTTAAGTTATTCATGTTTATTAATAAAGATTGCTATTTCAACCTTGTGTGCTAGATATTTAAGATTTCTAACTTTGAAAATATTCTGTAAAATAGATATATTTTAATGAAAAACTTAATGTGTTTTTATGTGATAATGAAGTAATGTATGTCATAATAATAAGACTTTGTGTGTCATTAAAATAAATAAAATTGTGTAACGATATGCTTTATAGAAATAAAGATATGGGGTAAAATGCCGATAGGAAAATGATAGGAAAGTGGTGAAAGTTTGAACTTTGCACTCTTATGGGGAAATTTAGAAGATAAATAACTGTTTCATTTCCTAAAGCACCTTCCAACTATATAAACAAGATGCAGTCCATAGCTCCATGATAGCAAGACCGGGACCACTGTAGAGGGACCCGTAATCTTAGTTGCTTAACCTTTCTTATAAGAAAGGGCAACAGACGTTCTCGTGTGGCACTCCTTCATGGGTTCACATCCATCTCGTTGCTCCCGAACCCAACGTGGTGTGATTTATGTTTCGAGGTAGAACGTCAATGAATGACCAACCCCGTTTATTGCACCCTTTCAGTTGAGGGATTGACGTTGAAATCGAACTGCCACCCCTTTCACTGTAGTATATATTATATAGATGTAATTGTTAATATTTTTAATGAAATTAAGTGGGTTTTCATCCTTCAGTGATATCTATGTTTGTGAATACATTTTTTTTGTTGAATAAATAACTTATTTACGTCTATGCTGTTTTCCCACAATATAATGTCATACTTAAGCCATGACTGGGCATGGGAAGCACACATGACCGTTTTAGAATTTGCTACTTTTTTAGTTCATATAAATCAGTATTTTCTTTCAGCCGCTCTACTGCATTAAGAGAAAGTTTTAAATATAATGCAACAATGTGTTGGTACAACCTACCGCCTTCCTTACGTAGCCTTATAACAATCTGGGTATAAATAATTTATAACAATACTTTCTGAATTAAACGATTAATACATTTACTAGAAATTTTACTGTGTTTCATAGGTAACGAGCGATTTGGCACTTTAATGTTTACTAAATCTTGGCTCAATTTGCAAATTTTATTTTTAAATGTAAAAGTAACAAAATTGAAATAGGGAAATTGCATATTATGATTGTCGTAGCCTATATTTTTTTAGAAATCTTTACGGGTTGTGTATTTATTTACCGTAGTTTTTCTTATAAAACGGCTAATCATACTATTAGTCAATTTATATATTTTCTTTTCTTTTTTCTTTTAAATATTTGGATATTAAGAGCGATTGTGCACTCTGCCCCATGAGTTGCCTCGGGTTATGATTGGCTGGATTAAAAATCGGTGCTATCACTTAGTCCGGTCCTTTTCGCATGTTCTCAATTACTTTTATTTACTTTTATTTATCTTTTTGAATATATGTTTTGCAAGCTTAAACTGAAATAAACGCATTTCTTTCTTTCCTTCTTTATATAGAACATAATATGTGAAACGGAAAAGTTTACATTATACTTTCTTTATGTGTTCTTTCCAATTTATACCTGAATGTATGTTTATAACTTAAAATATATGTGAATCAACACATTTTAATTTAGTGTCGTTGTAGGAATAATTTATAGATACGGTGTATTTTTGATACGGCTTGAACTGTATTATATTAGTTTTTGTGTGATATTTTAACCATTAAGAGATTATTGTTAGTACACTATCCAGATATTTGAATAATTCAGATATTTGAATAATAGAAATACAAATGGGATGACTACATTTTCTGTAGTCATCCCATTTGTAATCATCGGCGAACGAGGTACGTAAGGATTATTTTTGTGCAAATGAGTATTGATTTGGTGACCGGTGCTTAGATCTGACTTTAATTATGTTTCCACTGGCTAAGTCATGGAGTTCTATCTCTACACACCACTTTAGATTAGTAAGGTATGACTCGAACCAGTTATAGGTTGGGCGTCTTACTTCTATTACGTGTAATTTCCATAAAAGTATGTCAAATTGAACTCGGTCATAGGTTTTGGTCATGTTCAGTAAAATTCGGTATTTTTTCGCATATTTGTTTTAATTTAATATATATCAAGTCCGAAGATAAAGTCTCATCACAACTAACAAAACGAGCCCAAACTCAGCACATCTAGTTCTCCTCGTGGAGGAGTTCCAGTAGCAGATACCGACACACCTTCAGGTCTATAAAGTCCAAGACGTATAAGTATATTTATATATAAATTCTGCGTGCTTTTAGCGAAACAAAATATTGTAATATAAATATGTGGTTATAAAAATAATAATAATATCTCACCTTGTTCAAGTATGTATCAAATTTGGTTTTTGGGAATTTTTTGTATTTCTACGGCGATCGATATTTTTCTGCACGAGCCGCTGTAACAAACGAGCACTTATGACGGCGTTTGAGCCCGGAGTAAATAACTCTGTGGCTGTGGCTCGGAGTGTGGCTGCAGCCTATTTAGTATAATAAATTAATACAAGGCTCTCAAACCACCGAAAATTTCGCCATATGTTAACCGAAAAAAATAATTAATCATAACTTAACAAAACAAAACTTAACTGCCATTTACATTCCACGGCTTCTCACATGATAGATGAAGCGCTTTATAGATAGATTTAGTTGAAAAATTGACATTTTGAAAATGTCAATTTTTCAACTAAATCATACATCAATCTAAATCAACTAATAAACAACAAGTTATCGTGTTTACACCATGCGCCATGTGGACATGAGAAATACACACCATAAGCCACTAAAACCCCTTTTTTATGTAAAAATAGTAATTAATTGATTTAAAAAATAATAATAAGTTCAACAATTACTTATCTTTCTGACAATATGCTTTTTATATCATTTATATGTTTAATATGATTGCTAGATACGATTTCATGCGACAAAACGTTGGAATCTTAATTTTTAAGAATATAATTATCTTAATCCCTAGCAGAACATACATGCGTGCTTTCTGCTTTAGGCACTTTATAAAGATGATGTTTGTGTGTGTAATTTCTGATAACGTTTTTGTTAAGTTTTTATGATTTGTGATTATGTTATGATTTCAAAATAATTTTTGGTGGAATTGAAATCTTGATTGCCTATTAGTAATATGCAGTAGTCTTCCTTTGTATAATCAATGCATTAACTTGGTCTGTAGTCCCATCACAAGAGGTTCGATACCGCTTCAAATGAGAAGATAATAGCACATATCAAAATCTCAATGCAAAAATCGTTATACACCATAAATTGAACTATTTTTTATTAAAGTATGTATATACGTACCACTTGAAGCTTCTAATCCATTCTTCTTATTATTTAAGTACGCTGCCTTACGTTCTTGCAATACCTGATTAGATAATTTGCAGAATATAAAGTAACATGTTTAATTTAAATTATTCTTACACAAACATTATGACTAAAAGTAAGAAAAATTATCTTCATGACTCCAAATGTCAAACATTTAAATACTTATGTAACTTTAAATGGGGAGGAACTGAGTCTTGTCGATACTACCATTTTTATTAGAATCACAGTAGACGCGAAGTTTTAATGGAGCCCCCATATAATATCAAAAGTAGAAAGCAAGGCTCAGTTCTGCAGCATAATTATGCTGTAAAAAAGATTGGAAATCTTATCAGCGTTAAAACAGCTAGACTAGTTTACTTCAGGTTTTTCCATAGCATAATATCGTATGTTATTTTGCTATGAGGACACGCGACAGTTATTGAAATTATATTTGTTTTGAAAAAGAGGGCCATAACAGCAATCTAAGATTTAAAACGTAAAGAGTTCTAACCCACAAAAAGTTGCTAGAGAAATTAATACATTAACTTTGGCCTCTCAATACATTTACGAGAAATTTATGTACGTTTACAAAAATAATAGCAATTTTACACGAATAACTAATATTAAATCTGTAAACACGCTTTTAAAACAAGATCCCTGAAAATAAACAAAATTTGACCTGCTCATCGTTCAAAAACTTTATTCATCTAAGTTTGTATAAAAAGGGTTATTATAATATTAAGGAATTAATAAATACAGCCATTATCGTCTCGTATAGCATTCAATGTAGGATGTTTTGAATTTCCACTGGCAGTTCTTATGAGTTTCCAGAATATTTTATTATATGCTTGGAAGTTAACAGATATTTTTCTAACATTCTCATTCGTTCTTTCGTGATTTTGCCTTTCAAGTACCTATTTTGCTCTCTTATTTAGATGTTTAAAGACCGCCTTTTTTCTCAACCTCACCATCCATACCAGAACAATTATCACCTTTGGTTGATGGTTAATCTAGCCATGCTATCTTCTTTGCTTCGAACTTCATCCGTACCTCATCATCCCATCATAACATATTCGCTCTCCCTTGTCTCGGTTCTCGGTTTTACTCTCGGAGATTCTTCGCACCCCTGCCCCATTAAAAGGACGCCGGGAACTCGGGGTCATTTATATTATATACTGCCTCATGCGTGATATATTTTACACCGCTACCAAATGGCAAGTAAAAAAATTGAGAAGATATCTATCTTTACCTTATTAGACATATTGTGCAATGTTCTTAAACACTGATCTTCTTTCTTCTTTAAAGTTGACCAGCTGTAGATAAAATTATTGTGCAGCCAGAACGTTTGAAGTCTTTCCATCATATTGCCTAAGATCTGCTTCATTGCTTGCAAGTAATGGCTATTCATAACGTTGTTATCGCACAAATCAACTCCCATGGTAGTTACTGTAACAAATATATTTGCCGAAGCTTTAAAACCTAAAATGAAAACGTCTTCATTTATAATGTCTGTAACTACTACAAATAAGATAGAAAATATAGATGTAGCATCTACTAATTAAATATTTTTTTCGTAGTTTTTTTATTATAATAATGATGACAAGAACCAAATAGTAGCCGTAAAAGAATATTCACCAGGCTTAATCGTCCCGTGGTTATTAAGAGGCGTTAGAGAACCAGGAGAAGAACAGCAAGGTCTTAAGAGTTACTAATACAAAAAATGGTTGGGAACTCGCCTACAAAGCGTGGGCAATCTAGGGGATCGCCTATGTTCAGCAGTGGAGTTTGATGTCTGTGATGAAAATAATGGTGATAATGCAAAGTGACAAGCGAGCACACAATAATCCACGTGACATGATATTTAATGGATGTTTGAGCCACAAGCACTTCTATCTAAATCTAAACGATTAAGAATCAGAATAGAGTCTCCTCGGACCTCAATAGTGTCTCTCAACGGATAGGTCTTAAGATGAACATGGACAAAACAAAAGTCATGTGTAACGTCCATGTCACACCTATGCCGGTAGTTGTTGGGAACACTAAGCTCGAAGTTGTTAACGAGTCTGTTTACCTGGGACAAATAGTCCGACCAGGTAAATCCAACTTCAACCGAGAGGTTAATCGACGCATTCAACTCGGCTGGTCAGCGTTTGGGTAATTACGGCATATCTTCTCGTCAGGTATACCTAACTTAAAAACTAGATTGTACAACCAGTGCGTGTTGCCAGTGATGACCTATGGAACTGAAACTTGGTCCTTCACTGCTGGCCGTATGAGGAAGCCGTGGGCTGCACTACTCCTCC
Organism: Parnassius mnemosyne; assembly: GCA_963668995.1. NCBI lineage: Eukaryota > Metazoa > Arthropoda > Insecta > Lepidoptera > Papilionidae > Parnassius > Parnassius mnemosyne. The sequence continues at coordinate 2,776,198 of CAVLGL010000001.1, read as the reverse complement.
CACCAAGAAAAAAATTTAAAAATATATCTATAATCTACCCTGTGTATACATACATATTTGACATTATAAGGGTATGAATGTTATAGTCGTAACTTAATTTCGCAAACATTTAGCTACTTAGTTATTAAGTAACTAATCTTGTACAGACATTTGTATTGTACTTCTGATGAGTAATTTATATATATATATACAGGGTTATTTTTAAAGGGTATACAAAATTTATATTGATGTTCAAATATATAAAAAACGATATTCTGCTATTGCGGGTTTAAAAATACGAGTAAATAAGGCTTCTAATTTTATTTTAAATAATTGCAAACTTGAATGATATTTATGGGGAACAACTAAGAGTTCGCGCGCACCTGTGTATGCGATTCAATTCATAAAGTTTTACCTACTGTTTACTTTCTTAGAGACACCCTCTTAGCTAATGCTTAATTTAATAACTACACGACGCAAATTATGATTCCATTTCTTTCTTCACATTTCCTTCTGGCTTAGTATCGTCATCATAAATAAAATTAATAAATAAATAACTAATATTGGCATCTCAAAATGGAATACGTTTCTCTCCATGCATAGACGAGAAGGTTTTTGTAAATTATTTTTTAAACTTATTAACTATTCTTGAGCACTTTAAACTTCTGTGATTGCAGCAAAAATTTGCTGCAGCGATCTTCATAACTTTTGGCCACTTTAACGTAAACATGACTCTTTATTTGAGCCCACAGATAAATGTCTAACGGTGAAAGGTCCGGCGAGTTTGCATTCCATAGTATAGGGCTTCCCTGCACAATCCATATGATGTCTTCATATTCACTGTTTTTTTTTTAGGAATAGGGTGACACACGAGCACACAGTCCACCTGATGGTAAGTGGTTGCTGCGGCCCATAGACATCTACATCTATCCTCTATTACAAATAAAAATGCAGATGCGTTGTCACCCGTGAGGACTAAGATGGAATGCCTCGTTTCCAGTAAAAAGGGCCTCCGGCCACCTGCACTCACCAAGCGAAACGCAGAGGTAAACCTCTACTTCACGCTGATATTCTGTAAGGTCGTGGTACTACCCCGGTTCGAGCCGACCCATCCGTGCAACAGCACACATGAATAATTTTACTAGCTATCAAGTGTTCTTCGGTTGGTACGGTGTTCGGTGGTTACGTTAATTTACACGTACACGTACGTAAATTTTTTGCCGCGGTAAAATTTCACTGTCTTATAATATTTGCGCACTACATAAGATTTTCTTTTTTGCTTAAATATAACAATGTTCCATTTCATAATTTTGAAGTATTTGCGTACGAATATCTTTTTTCCGTCATTAGTAACATAATGCACACTCGTACATAATGGTCGCGGTCAATACTGTCAGCTATCGCCCAGACAAGCGACAGTAGGTATCTAGTGGTGTAACGATTAACGGAATAGGAAGGGTGTGGGAAGACGCGCGACAAGGAACCTAGATTTTTAACCGAGTGACCCTTACGAATGTGTGCATGCGTAGTAAAATAGTTGGCGTTAGATATTTGTGAATGACAAACAGTTAAGCTAATTAATAAAAATTATTTTATTAATATTTTTTTCATCATTCGCCTATATTACATATTTTAAACCTGCAAACCTAACTCTGCAATTTTTGGCATATTTTGGCATACCCTACAAGACAATAGTGTATATATAAATGTCGTGTATATTACACTGTACTTTTTATCAGTTGTTCTATTGCAGGAAATAAACCGCTTGTATTGTGGGACTGCAATAACATAATCGCTACGCTTGACAGAAAGACTGGTGATCGCGTTATCAGATATCTCATACCTCTCATGCTAGTCTGCATATTTATATCGGTTATATACGAGATTGTATTTTGCCATCTATGAGATTTAGATACAAAATGAGAAAAATATAAATAAAAATATACTTACAACAAACAGTTTCCAGGGAATTACGTAGCGTGTAAACTAAATGGTCAAAAGGGCCTTTTCCCACCTGTAGTGATCATAGATTAAAACAGAAAACATTTTGATTAGTTATAATAAAAATACAATAAGGCAATCAAACAATCAATTAATTTAAACGTTGTTTTAAATGCTATAATGAACATGGCCTTCGATAATGTCCTGCTTTTGGTAAAATTTGCGGATATTGTCGTAAACCAAACCATTTTACATAAGGTTGCAAACAAAAACATTTAACTGAATTGATTCAACTGAAAAAAAAAATACTCCATGTACCAAATAAAATACTTAGGGCTTGTTAAAATGTGTCACTAAATCAGGAATAATAATAAATAAGAGTGGTCCTTAACATTATAAATTAAGAATAAGAAAGTTTATTTCAATTGTGAGAGACAAGCAACTATTATTTATTTAAGAAAAGTTATCAGTCATGTTAAACCTAAGTCTGAGCAATAACTTTTAAGAAGTAGTAATATTAAGATGTATTTAAGAGATGCCTATATTTTGTAAAATTCAATAGTCCTTTACCTTTATCTACCCAAATTGATGCTAGTAAAGAAGGATTAGGTTACCTTATGCAAGATGACAAACCAGTAATTTATTCATTAAGAAGCCAAACGCAAGCGAATTTTCTTTTAAATCGAAAAAGAATTTTTAAGCATAGTTTAAACAATAAAATAAGTTTTATTTTCATATTTTGGTAGATTTTTTTTTGTATGAATTGAATTTAGGAAGATTAGTTTTAGACCACGATTCCACATCCAAGACCATCCGTGGAGGTCTCGCATAAATTTCTTGCAATACTGTTAACATATCGTATGAATTCTTGAATTTTTTATGCAATAACTATCTCGTAAAAAGCTCGCCAATTTTACTGTTTGCACTAATGCATGCCTTCGATAGCTAATACAGTTGACCAAGGTTAGCCCCAGTTTTGCTTGCTTGAAGTTTTGCATCACAGTCCTCTGAAATGTCGTGGAATTAGCTGATTTCAATAGCGAAGAGGTCATGTGCTGCAATCGTCGTAATCTTTTTCACAATGTTGATGATTAACAGAACATTTAAGTAAATGTCCAAAGTTCCACCGGATGTTCTGTATATAAAGGCGAATAACAATTTAATATATTTCTCTGTCTGTATATTTTAATAAGAGGTGCGTGCTCCGCGTAAACCAAGCGAGACGTAGCCGACTGGTTCGATTGCCGAAATTAGAATTGCAGATGACGCTGCAGTGCAAAGCATACAAATAGTTGAACCAACAGTAATGCCAGAACATCCCACCGCCTAAGCAAAGTCTTCTTTGCTTACACTCACCAAAGGTAACCGACACAACTTAGAAACTGGTCTAACTAATAGAACATTTTGAGCTTTTACTTCCGTGAATCTTACGATTCCGTCCTCGCCAGTAAAAATTTGACTAACTGACCGCGTTTCCAATGAAGAGGGGATAAATCATCCTTCATCATCATCATCATCAATAGAAAACTTCACAAGTCCACTACTGAACATAGGCCTCTCCCAAGGAATGCCACAAAGCATGGTCCTAAGTCACCTGCATCCATCGACTGCCTGCATGTCTTACCAGGTCGTTACTCTATCTAGTGGGGGGTTCGCTCTAAACTTTGCCTACCGGTACACGCTTTTCTTCATCGTTTGTCGGTTCTTCGAGCTATGTGGCTGGACTGTTGCCACTTCAGTTGACTAATCTGATGGGCAATGTCAATCACTCTAGCTCCACTGCGAATATCGTTATTTTTAAGTTTATCACGCAAAGAAACCCCTAGCATAGCCCTCTCCATCTTGACGCGAAGATGTGTCGTAGCTTACCGAATGCTGCCTAGCCGGGTTGGTTCCATAGATTTCCAACTTCAACTGAGAGGTCATCTCAGTTGAAGTTGGACTTATGTGTCTAGTAAGACTATTTGTCCCAAGTAAATATACTCCCCATGTTGAAGCCCAAATTTGGGCATTTTGAAAGGTCATCCAATCACGTTTGACTGGGTGCATCGCCGATGGTGTTAGGTGACGTGAGCGACGCCGGGGAGCTGGGGGAGGGGCAGCGGTATGCCACTTCCCGGCGTTCGACTTCGTGAGTGCGAGTCAGTAGCTTTGCAGCAGCAGTGCTGTCGATTAGCGTATTATTGTGGCCGCTGCAACGGTTTCGCGCGACCAGGTTTTTTGGTTTTATGGTCTAGAATTTGAGTATTTGTGCGCGTTTAATCTTGAAAGCAGCGGTGCTGTCGATTTGTGATTTTTTGTGACCGCTGCAACATTTTCGCGCAAGCAGTTATTGTTTTTGTGGTCTAGAATTGGAGTCTTTGTGCGCGTTTAATTTGCTATTGAATTTGGGTCGTGTAGACCGCCTCGAATTAGTTTGTCTAAGTTGTACGTTTCGGACAAGAGGCTTGTATTGAATTCGACTGATTAAAGTTAAAGTTAATCTTTAATTGAACCGTCGTGTTAAGTGCCTTTTGTGTGTTGACTGTGCAGTTAGTTTGCATGTCAGCTAGGCTGATTTTGAGTCTTAATGCGGGCATAGTATTTAATATCGTACGAAGGAATTTAGTTGTTGTCTGTAACGCTGAACTTTGTGACTCGAGAAGAGATCGCGTTCTTTCTTGTTTGTAATTTGGTGCTACATGAACTGAACCTTGAATATTGAACTTTGAACGAATGTTCGTTATTTGTGTCGAGTCACGTCAAACACGTTTGAAATAACGTTGAATTTGGTTGAGTTTGAAGTTAATTAAATGTACAATAAAGTAGATAGACTGAAATAGTGAAATGAAGAAAGAAGTGTCAATTGGTGACGTCCGCTGAAATGATATGACATGGTGGGGCAGCATCGGACCGCCACTGCCCGATCATCTCAGCTGGGTCAGGTCACATTTATAAACACTACCACACACACTACTTAATAATAATAATAATTATTATAATAATATAATTTATTTAGTTCTAAACAAAAACACAAATTAACATAAGAAAATAAATTAATGGAATGGAACTAAAATGGCGTCTACTCAGGACAAATGTTATAGAAACCACATAGTGATAACTATAATGCTGATTTTCACTAAACGCCAGAGACATAGGTGCAATAAAATAAACTTAGCCAATCACAGGCTCCAACATAAAAATAAAAAATACACTCTTATAAAATTAATAAATAATAATAAAAAAACTGTTAAAATTTAGGAAAGAAAGGCACAATAATAAGCCAACGCAAAAAAAATTACCGTAACAAAACAAAAAAACAAAACATATGCAAAGCACAAGGCACATAATTAAATTATTTAATAAGATACAAAAATAAAATAAAATAAATGGAGAATTTAGCAAGTATTTTTATAATATACAAACATTCAATGAACCTTCATAAGAAAGGTGTAATACATCGACACAGAACTAACTTTGCAAATTTAAAAGATATTCTTTTAGTTTTACTTTAAAAGTGCGAACTCTGCTGCCCTTGATCGGAGGTGGTATATTATTCCAACACTTTGTGGCAGCATACCGAAAGCTACCACGAAACGCAGCCGTTCTGTGTCTTGGGTACAACAAGCGAACAGTTTCCCGTGAGAAACGGGAAACTGTTCGAGAAACTTACTTGTACCTACACCACTACCGCCTCACCGAGCCTTGGGGCAGTCTTCACCTCGGAACCAGGTACGTACTATTCATTTGCCTAGCCTTATATCTATTGTGTAGAATGATAAGTCTCCATAGGCCGTTGGGCCCCACCCTTAGTTGTCCGTCGAATCTACCCAGGATATTTGACATTTGTTGGGGCAGCTAGGGGCGTGTACACCTCAACAACTTCGAGTTTAGTGCTCCTAACAACAACCAGCATAAGTGTGACATGGACGTTATACATGATTTTTGTTAAGCCCATGTTCTTCTTAAGACCTATACGTTAAGAGGCACTATTGTGGTCAATGAGGATAGTGCTTAGGTCCTCCATCAATTCTGCCATAAAGAATATATATCGCTGGCAAATTGAAACTGAGTAATGTACTCTCTATCGATCTTAATACCTTACCCTTCCAGTACAGTAGTTTGAAAACGTCTTCGAATGCAGCGTTGAAGAGTTTCAGGGGTATAACATCACCCTGTCTTACACCTCTTTGCAATGGACTGTAATAAAGCCTTTGATTCCGTCGAAATTTGGGCGGTGCTGCAGTCCCTTCAGCGGTGTAAACTGAACACTCGGTACTTCGAAGTGCTAAAAAGTTTGTACAGTAGGGCTACGATGGCTATCCGAGTACAGAACCAGTATACGAAACCTATCCGTTACTTGTCCTGGTTTTTTACTCGAATAGCCAATATAGCCCTATTTTACCGCTGCACCGCCCAGATTTCAACGTAATCAAAGGCATTCTCATAGTCCACATATGCAAGACATAGTGGCAAATTGTACTCTTCGGTCTTCTGTACAATTTGCCGAAGGGTATGAATGTGGTCTATACTACTAAAGCCTTTACGGAAACTGGTTTTGGTAGGGAGGTTGAAATTGTCGGGTCTACGTGCGAGACAATTCGTAATGACTCTTGAAAACAGCACGTAGACGCGGCTCGGAAGGGAAATCGGTCTGAAGTTTTTCTAGAGAGCGTTGTTACCTTTTTTGAAGAACAAGACGACCACACTTCTGCTTCACGTCTCTGGTGCAGTGCCACCAGGCAGGACGGAATTAAAAAGCTTCTAAGAACTTAAAGTAACGGTCTTCCACCCGGTTTCAGAAACTCCGCTGTAATTCCATCCTCGCCCGGGGGCTTGCCATTTTTAAGGTGCTGGTAAGCCATTCTATTGTCTATCAGACTGACCTCCGGAATATTATCGCAATAGTGCCAGATAAAACTTACTCTTGGATCGTTACTGACACTTGCATGTGGCTCCAACGATGATATGTACAGTTGCCCATAGAACTTCTAAATCTCACTCAAAATCTCAGGTCTCCTCGGTCTTCAGCTTCAACTCTTGACGTTGGCTCTTTCTGGCAGACAGATCTAAAGAAAAGACTTTGGAGCCATGGATCTGCTTAATCGATTCTTCAATACGAACTGTATTGATGTTGTGTAAGACATCATTGAGCAGTTGCTGTCTAGTCGTCAAAATAAAGTAAATCTCATTTTTTGTTGAACACTCGGGGGTCGACTAGGTCCACTTTCTGTGGGGCCGCTTCTGGAAGAAAGAGTTCGTCATATAGAGTCCCTCTTACTCCATGAATTCGGACTGCTGCTGGCCCCTTGGGTTTCCTTGCCCTTCAGATCACCGTTCTCTCTTGTACCTAGTTTTTCGTCGAAGTCTTCCATTAAAACCGTAAAGTGGGTTTAAGAAGAATGCATGGCTCTAGATATATCCTCAAACAGCGGCTGTCCGATTAGAAAATGACTGGGTGTCAAAATCTCCAAATCCTTAGCGTGTGCGTTGAGATAAAGGCTGCGAGTTCGCGTTAGCTTCAACCTTAACAAAGAAAGTTGTCAACTCTTCAAATATCAGCCGAGATTCAACTAGAACATGAATAGCATGTTTCTTGCAGACCTAACAGCTGTTTCAAAGAATCCGCCGTGATTGGGGGCCACAGGAGAGTTGAAAAGCCACCTTATGTTTTCTTTAGTCAAACTCCGCTCTTTGGCTATTTATCTCGAAAAATTAAACTCGAATATATAATTCTTTTAAGTGTTTATCAGTACTCGTAAAATTTGTACCACAATCCGACTGATTGAGGTAGGAAGTTTTCTTTGAGATACGTACCTAATACTAATGCTGCTAGAAATGGATAAATTGAAAGATACCAGACTACTTTTATGTGGGCAGCCATAGAAGATAAGCATACAAAAACACATAAATAACATTTTTATATCTTAGCGTTCCGCAATGTGCTTGATTTAATAGAGATTGGATCGTGAAAGTCTGTTCTGACACCGCAACATACTACGAACGCCTGGGCGAACGCCCTGAATGCCATATTAGTTTGCATGGGCTAAGCCCGATACCTAAAACTGTGTATGTTACATGTTAAGTTACTGTTGGCCATAATATAAGGAAGCTCAAAGTGCTTAGAGAGCTATCAGAGGGCTTTTCTTTCAGATTCTCTACATTGAGCTTTCTTATAAGGCCAGCAGTGAAGGACCACGTCTCAGATTCATAGGTCATCATTGGCAACACGCAATGGTTGTATAATCTAGTTATGAGGTTTTGAGGTATGTCTGACGTGAAAATGTGTTGTAATCTCTCAAACGCTGCCCAGCCGAGTTGTATCCGTTGATCGAACTCTCGGTCAAAGTTGGATTTACCTAGTCGGACTATTTGTCCCAGGTAAACATACTCGTCAACAACTTCGAGCTTGGTGCTCCCAACAACTACCGGCATAGGTGTGTAATGGACATTAAACATGATCTTTGTTTTTTCCATGTTCATCTTAAGTCCTATCCGTTGAGAGACACTATTGATGCCATTGAGCATGGGACTTAGTTCCTCCAGTGATTCTGCCATAAGGACTATATCGTCGACAAACCGAAGGTGAGTGATGTACTCGCCATTTATGTTAATACCGTATCCTTTCCAGTCCAGTAGCTTGAAAACGTCTACCAATGAAGCGGTGATGAGTTTCGGGGTTATAACGTCACCCTGTCTTACACCTCTCTGCAATTGGATAGGTTTCGTACTCTGGTTCTGTACTCGGATAGCCATCGCAGCCCTACTGTACAAGCATTTCAGCACTTCGATATACCGATGGTCTACTTTACAACGCCGAAGTGACTGCAGCACCACCCAAATTTCGACGAGATCAAAGGCTTTGTCGTAGTCCACATACGCAAAACAAAGTGGCAAATTTTACTCTTTGGTTTTCTGTACAATTTGCCGAATGGTATTTATGTAGTCTATGGTGCTAAAGCTTTTTTCGGATCTGGCTTGTTTGGGAGGCTGAAATTCTTCGAGTCTGCATGCGAGACGTTTTGTAATAACTCTTTAAAACAGCAAGTAGACACGGTTCAGAAGGGAAATCGGTATGTAGTTCTTCAAGAGAGCATTGTCGCCTTTCTTGAGGATCAAGACTACCGCACTTCTGCTCGGCGCTGTTCCGGAGGCGTGGATGGAATTAAAGGGATAAAGGACTTTTAGTACCGGTTTTCCAACAGCTTTCAGAAGCTCCGCTGTAATTCCATCTTCGCCTGGGGACTTGCCGATTTTCAGTTGCTAGAGGAATATTCTAATCAAGGTGAGGCTGACGTCCAGGATATCATCGAAATAGTGTCGGGTAAGACTTGCTCTTCGATCGTTACTCACACTTGCGAGTGGCTCCAACGATGACGTGTACAGCTGTCCATAGAGCCTCTGAATCTCACTCAAAATCTCAGATATCCCGGAAATAATGCTGCTACATGCGGTCTTCAGCTTTGACAGTTGGCTCTTTCTGGCAGACAGATCTCTGGCAAAGACTTTAGAACCCTGGTTCCGCTCGATCGATTTATCAATACGAGCAGTATTGATGTTGCGTTATTCCCGCCGCATGCATTTAAAGATCTGTCTGTTCAGTTGTCTGTATGTTATCAAATCTACTGAAAACTGAAGCTTCATTTCGCATCTAATAGCCATGAGATTAAGAGAGTGATCGGAGAGTTTTTGTGTTCTTCTTCGGCAGGTCTTGCAAAACTTAGCTCCGACCGTAAAGACAGTTTCCACGAGCTTGTTATTCATATCGTCCACTGCATTGCAATCTTCTAGGCACTGAAAACGGTTTTGTAACTCCAGCTGAAAGGTTTCAGGACTTTAGATTAGAGCATGAGGGAGACGGAGCGTTGATTTCATTAGACCACACCTCTCCAACTTAACGTTTAGGTTCAGTGTGCCTCTAACCATTCGGTGATCGCTACCACTTTCACACTTGCGATCACTGAGAAATCACTACACAGTTGCCGTATAGTCGTCATAATGAAGTCAATCTCATTTTTGTCGAACCGTCAGGGCTCGACCAGGTCCACTTCCTATGGGCCGCTTCTGGAAGAAAGAGTTCATCATTAAGAGTCCCTCTTTCTCCATGAAGTCGGCCAGCTGCTGGCCCCTAGAGTTCCGTTGCCCTAATCTTAATTTTCCTACTTTCAGCACACCGTTCTCTCTTGCTTTGCGTTGAAGTCTCCCAATAACACCGTATAATGGGTTTTGGAGGAATGCATGGCAATAGAGATATCCTCATACATTTCCTCCACCTCCTCATCGGGGTGTATCATTTGGTGATTCTGTGTATAAGGTACGCAACTCTCGTCGACACACTCCCAACCTTTACAACGTTGTTAACGAGAGACTTGTGGACGATAAATCCGACACCTGCTTGGGACAGATGGTCGCCCTCCCGGTGATAGAACAAGTTGCCGGATTCGAGGAATACCGTGTCCTTTCCCTCTTTTCGGACCTCGGATAATCCATGATATTCTAGCGCTACTTGTCTATCTCCGTTTCCAGCCCCTGGATCTTCTTGTTAATCCTCAGAGAGCGTGCGTTATAAGTTTCCAGGTCGAGTCGTCGTAGGTGGCAATCGAACCTACAACGGGGATTCTTAGCACCCTATTCCCCGCCGTTACCCTGGTCGCCATCGTAGCCAAGAACAGCGGGGCCGCCGGGAACTGGAAGCCATTTATTAGTGTCGTTGCTCATGGGAGGTACATTGCCATGGTTGGCACGCATGTTGAGCGGGTTGGCAACCGCAGTTTTTTTTTATTGCTTTTTGCTGTTATCAAAAAGATACTGCTGCCCACCTTCTGCCTCAGTTTCCCTCTGTCACCTTTTACGACACCCACTGGAAGATATGGGGTAGTGGGTATTCTTATCCACCACTACACGGGTTAATATATTAAATACAAAATAAATGTTGTAGACAGTGATACAAGATAACTTCATTGAAAACAAAAATTGCTAAAACATAATGGATAATAAAGAATTATACATATAAATATTTGCATTCGATTTGTTTTTGAAACATGAAAATCATTGAAACAAAAAGGTGAGAAAAAAAAAACTAAACAAAGTAAGTGAGAACTGATAGGCTACCAGTGACTATTTATATATCGGTGTGTACTTAAAAGTTACTACAATAAGTGAACTTTTTTTTGAAAGGTTTCGTATTCATTGATCATTTATTCATCCTTTTCTCATTTATTTTTAAAATCTAACACGAGTATGAAATACCTTGGCTCTCACATTTTCAATCCGTATTAGCAGCTTAAAAAGACAACATTATTTCAGGTTAAGGCGATACCCCGACCAATACCTTGCGATACTGCGTTTTTCTTCGTTATTCAGAGACTATTATCTCGTTAGTTGTGAGAAATAAACTACATCTAAATACACATTATTAATGTTCGATATCCTACCGTCGCATTCCACATTTTATTTTGTTTTTATGTGTAATAAATACATTCTAAATCTACTTTTAAAAAATGATTCAAATTATTGATTACACACATCTGTTGCTAAAAGGCTCTTTAAGGATTACACTAATGGATAGATAATTTAAAAATCTATATTATTCACCTTTTGTTAAATTATTAAAGTTCACTTTTCTCTTTTAATTAAAACAATTCCAAAAATTATGTGAATTCCATGATAAAGCGGCGTACGTCTAAAGAGGGAACGAATGCTCAAGGTTATTTGGTTAGGGAAACGCCTTAAAGTTATGTATAAGTCCCAAGTGCCTCTAAGAAAACTTTTACAACATTTATTTTATTAATATTAATAATATTACACTACCTCGACCTCTAAATCTTTTACAAGGCGTCTGGACTGGCTGTTAAAAACCTTCTGATATCCATCCAACACCAGCTGATTAAAAGCTGGGTTTAACAGTTTTCGATGACGCTTCCATATTGATTCTGCGCAAACATCATATTTAACATATAAACTACACATTTATTTATTCACTTTCTCCTTCAAAATTTTATACTACAAGTTAATTTTCGATTAAATATATTCTTTAAATTTACACGATTTATTATCTCTAAGTTTAAAAAAATATACGTACCTTTTCCGGTTAAAAGACCCTCTCCTAGCCAGGGTTTAGCAAATTCATATATAATGTCCTTCTGTAAACAAGCGTTAGCCACAGTCAAGCAGTCTTCGGGATCTGTTAACACTGGAAACAAATCAAAGGTGAAAATAATTTATTTGTGTGTACTATACCTTATAATACATAATACCATATTATAAATACACTACCGTATGTGGTCTGAGGTCCAATTGATATTTTTGCTACTCCACCCGCTTTTAAGCTACTATATGACATTTCTTTTACATTATTCCAGAGATCTGGGAAATAAATAAAAACCATAGCTTTATACGTAAATATTCTTTAATTTAAATTGTGCTTGGATTTCGCCTATATTTTAAGCCCTAAACTTTAAGGTAAACATTGATCTAGGTGTGCGTCACATATGTACGTCGCAGTATACAAAGTGGTAGAAAATCCTGGTAAACTGGATTAGTAAGGACCTCACCCTGCCAGCAGTTATGTTCCATTACTGAACGGGGATTTGTCAAGAAGGGCTATCAAGGACCGTCATGGTTCAGAAGGTGGCTGCTGAGAGTGAACGGAACAAGATAAATCCCGCTCGGGAACTACATCAACAAGGCATAAATCACGGCTCTTCTACTGGTGATGATGGTTTCCTTTCAGAAACGGGGCTCCTGGAGTTGCTAGCCATCATTTTTAGGGGCCCAAATGCTGAATTTAGTAACTTACAAGGAAAAAACGACTCTAAAGTGGTCTCGAGACATCCCGATAGCACTATGAGGCTATTAGAGCAGCAAGCATCGGGCTAAGATACGCTTCCAGCAAAGTAAATAGCGAAACATGGGTGCCAGTTGCATGCCAAATGGAGATTCAAGGACCGGAATCACCGGTAGCGAACTAATGGTATCATAATACTTTTTTGTCCCAGGGAATGTATTCATGGCGATATTGTCACTTTAAACTTTCCATTTAGTGGTTAATTTTAAGTTCAATTTATATTTGTGTCTATATTAAACTTTAAAAAAAAGTTCAATAACTTCAAACGCAACCATCCAACAACTCGAGTGTACAAACTTTCTATTTGCCAATAGCATCATTCATAAACACGTCAAAATTAGCGTTCCTAGCAGAACAGCAGACAGGCGGTCGCTGTAGTCGCGGATGCAGTCGGGTTGGAAGTCACTGGGAGGAATGATCATCGGCAAACCTTCAGTATGCGGCTTATGGACAGAACTTAATTTCGAAATGGTAAAATCGAACTCTATGGATCTCTATAAACGTGGTAATATATAAAAAATTAGCCTCGCGAATCATCCTTAGAAGCAATTAAAAATTATAATCTTTTGTTCCGATCTACGCAGTATGAATTTACATTATCTTGAAGTCTTACAGTTGTACGCTTGGGTTGGGATTTAATTTTATTAATTATGGGATCCCAAGCAGATGGTAGTACCCAGCCATCTCCTCTATTGAAATTAGGACGTTTTTTGATTTCAATAGCCTCGCGAATCATCCTTAGAAGGAATCGGTGTTCTTTAGCGAGGATTTGTGGTCTATCAAATCTAATGTAGTGACGGGGGCAATCCTGTACGTGTTCACAGACAGCAGACTTCCCGGAACGTTGATTCTTCACATCAGCTATGTGTTCTTTTACGCGGGTTTTTATGGATCTTTTAGTTTGTCCTATATAAGAGAGACCACATTCACAATCAAGATTGTACACTCCAGCATCTTGCAGCAGAGGGACATTACACTTGACTGATGGTAAAAACTGACTAATCTCTTCGGCGGCTTGAAGTATGTAAAATTAAATCTAGACAGAAAATTGATAATACTTACGTGTGCTAAAATTAGTTTTAATTATTAAATCATAAATGAGCTCATTGTTTTCCAGCTGCTAGGAAGTGTTATGCCAGCTCTAAACATAAAGCACACAGATGCGTTTTCCGCCCGGTTTTCCTAGGCGGAAAAACGTGCCTTAAATTAATTTTATATACAACTATGCAACTCTTATCGACAACTGGACATGGAGGACAAATATATAAACCAATAAAAAAATTGTATACTTACAAACAGTATCTCCCATAAAAATATGTGCATGTCCGATCAACGGCAATGCTCCAGAAAGTGTGGGTGGTTCCAGTTTAGACTTTGTTTTTCGATGCCACCATGTCCAATACAGCGCAAACGTTATACAAAAGAAAGCTATATACAGCATCTCAATCTAACCTTAAACATTAGCGAAAACATTAATGAGAAAACGTGTATAGATGATAAATTTTAAAAGAATCTAGAAGACATGAAATTCGCTTAAACGCATTGTGTCAACGCTGTAGGCTTTTCGATGTTTTAAGCCCTCTCAAAATGCCTAGCATATAGCCGCATGTGGACTATTATTCTTACCTCACTTTTGAAAAAAATAAGAAAATAGTTTATTTAATAATACATCATTACTGTTTGTATATTTATTTAACTTCAACATTCAATCTTAGAGTGAAACAGAGAAAATATGAGGAAGGTTTATAAGTTAGGTGTATTAGTAAAAATAGAAATGTAAATTTGAGTTAATACTATAGAACCAAATAATAAATATACCCATCCACATACTTACATATTATTAAAATTTTGTTAAATATCTATCAAACAGATTGCTTGTAATATCAAAGTACATGGAAAACTGATTAAATAGTGTATGATGATTATTTCATAAATTGTAAGAGATATAAATTGGTTCTACACGAAGGTATTCGCGGATAAAATGTAGTACCTTTATAACATTATATATGTATTATAAACATATAAAAATAAATAAATTACATAAAGAGCTGGGATGATTAAGCTAGTTTATTAAAAAAATATCGAATTTTCTTCATGAATGCATAAAGATTTTTAAGCCGTTCGATTTAAAGAAGGAGTGAGTTATGATGAGAACAGACTGTACAATGAAGGATGTATTCAGAGTTCAAAATCTAGTAAGTTCTTAAGAAAAAAATATTCGAAGAACTCAGGTTTCTATCATAGCTGAAGCAAAGATACTGAAAGTGGGGAGTAAAGTAAGAAGAGGGAGTAGCAGGCATCTTACTACAGTGAATAGAGTATAGGGTTGAGTGTGCGAGAATGCGCTATACTGAGCTCTGACGAAAGGGCACTGAAGATGTGTAGCCACTTTAGTAGCAAACGATAAGTAGACGAGAGTTTTCGACGTTAGTACTAATATATATTACTATTATTATACATAGAGTACTGATACTAATAATGTATAGCAGTATAAATTTACCACGAATGGGAAGGTAAAATAGAAGCTTTAGGCTGTTGTGTTACGTATGGTGAATGTAGAGAACCGGAGAATCATTTTACTGGAAAAGAGGCATTCCATTTTAATCCCCACGGGTGGCAATTGCATTTGTATTTTGATTCTCTTTTTTTCAAATCCATGTATTTATTTGTGAATATAGTGGGTTAGGTGTTCGTAGTCTATATTGAGGATAGATGTAGATGTCTATGGGTCACAGCAATCACTTGCCATCAGGTGGACTATATGCTCGTTTGTTACCCTATCCTATAAAAAAGACATTATAGGGTCATACTTGCGAATATTGAAAATGAATCGAATACTGATGTTAAGAAAACGGTCGTATTTTAAGAAGATCTGGATTCAGACCGACATAACATACGTCACGGTATGTATACGGTCAGGGGAATAACTAAGGTTTGCAAAATAATGGCTAATAATCTTCCGCTCAACAGATGTCACCAGTTGGGAATGCGGTGAAGTTTCTTGTTACAAAATATCATTTTTTTATAGGATAGGGTAACAAACGAGCA
The DNA here is from genome assembly GCA_963668995.1 of Parnassius mnemosyne. Classification (NCBI taxonomy): domain Eukaryota; kingdom Metazoa; phylum Arthropoda; class Insecta; order Lepidoptera; family Papilionidae; genus Parnassius; species Parnassius mnemosyne. Next base: position 2,760,405 of record CAVLGL010000001.1, on the reverse strand, counting down.
CACAGTCCACCTGATGGTAAGTGGCTACTGTGACCCATAGACATCTACATCTATCCTCAATAAAGACTCAAGATGCAGATGCGTTGTCACCCGTGAGGACTAAAATGGAATGCCTATTTTCAATTAAAAAGGGTCTCCGGTACTCTACACTCACCAAACGAAACAAAGCACCGTTAAGCTGCTATTTTACGCCGGTATTCTGTGAGAGTGGGGTCATTAGCCGGTCGAGCCGACCCATTCGTGCTACAACTATACTACTAATATAGCTGTAGCATGGCTCTACCACGTAGAAGTTGAAAAATTGCGTTTAAAATGAAAGTTTATTTATCTCATTCTTGAGTGGCTTCGCCCTGGTAGCAGAATAGTCGTGGACTTATGCCTTTTTCATTTATATTATTGGCTTGATCCAAAGTGAAAGAAAGTTTTAATATAAAAAATTAATGTAAATAACAAACACTATTTAAAATGTTACAATTTCTTTACATAATGAAAATAAAGCAAAGCTTTGCCTGCCTGTTAGAATACTCGTATACATACAATTAAACATTTTAAATTCTTCACGAAAAACTGAACTTTTATCAACAATGTTAATCCTTAGTCCTTCAATTTTTTTTAATTTTAATTTCTTCATCACACATCACGACAAAACTTGCGATACCATCCATACCACCTGGATGATTGGCGGTCCACCACTGTGCGATTTAGAAGATGTTTTCTTCCTCGCACAACTTCCTTGTGGAATAGATTACCACCATTTTTTCGGAACGATACGACATAGGGACGTTCAAGAAAAGAACTTACTCCTTTTTAAAAGGCCGGCAACGCATCTGCAATTCCCCTGGTGTTGCAGTTGTTCATGGGCGGCGGTAGTCACTTACCATCAGGTGAGCCGCATGCTCGTTTGCCCCCTCTCCTATAAAAAAAACCCTAATACTACACGCAGAACGAGCGTGTAAGTGAAGACCGAAAGAGTATAACTAGTTTATTATACTTCTAGCCTGACTGCCACGTCCGGGACACAATTTGCTAAAATTGTATGTAAGTTAATATGAGAGTAAAAACACAAAGTATAACAAAATAGAAAATACTACCATTAAATTTAATAATTGTAGAAACTATCCAAACTCTTATCACAATATTATGACAAAAATTATAAGTCAGAAGTACATTATATTGCCATGTAACTGTGTTGAAGGGAGTTCTGGACAATGGCAGCAATCAATTAGTTAATAACATTACTTTTTTCTTTTTATCCGACTTCCCGAGACAGAGGACAATATTTTACGTGTTTTTTTTTTGTTTGTATGTACGTCTATTTCTGTAGTATGATTAGTTTTCAAAACGAAACAGAAGAAACTGAACAAGCAGTCGGAGTAAATGTCAATTTAGCATGACTCTTAACATTGGTAGAATACATCATTATAATAGCACAAAATAAATTTAAAACGGATTAGTAAGCTGAAGTGGCAATGGGCCGGCCATATAGCTCGAAGAACCGACAACCGATGGGGAAGAAAGGTTCTCGAGTGGCAGCCTCTTACCGGCAGGCGAAGTGTAGGGCGTCCCCCCACTAGATGGAGTGACGACCTGGTAAGATTTGCAGGGAGTCGATGGATGCAGGTGGCTCAGGACCGTGCTTTGTGGCATTCTTTGGGGGAGGCCTATGTTCAGCAGTGGACTTGTGAAGGGCTGTAATGATAATGATGATGAAATTTTATTGGTGTGATTTTTCCCTAATTGTTTTTTGAGAACTTAATTTTACTGTCGACTTGATGCTCAAGTCTCTAATCGTGTCAAATTTTTATTGGGGTTTTCATAATGTCTCTTATTTATTATTTTTTTATATAAAATTGCAAAACCATGTGTAAACATTGAAATTAATGTCATTATTTTTACATCACTTTCCTCATGGAGCATATTAATATTTTTTTAATCATCAGCATTAAATGTATGTTTTAAGATTTATATATTTTAAAAATAAAATAGACAAACCTAATAAAATAGGACAGCTAACACAAAGTAAAAAAATAATTTATGGATTAAGAAGTTGTGTGATGTGATGAAGTGATCCACCATGTCGAATACTTCAACTTCATTACCCCAGCTCAACTGATTTAAAGTGCTACAGACAATTATCAAATTAGAAGGTGAATGAAAAGAAATAAAAATAAACAGAAGAGTACATAAAGGTACCCGCTATCGCAAAAATTATTTACCGCTTTTATAAAAAAACAGGCTTTTATAGGAATAGCCACAATGTGGCAAAACCATAAACGGATAAAAATTGTCTAACTTATGATTTGCAGATGATATCAAATTATATGCTAGAACAAGAAACCACCTCAAAATATGCTTAAAGACCGTGAAATTTTGTTTGTGCGTTCTTGTGCATGTTTACATAAAGGAAAAAAAATAACCTCGCGCTTTTGTTGAGTATAATATGTGCTTCAAAAATTACTAAACAAAACAACTAAACAAGTCTATAAAGATTTGATCTAGGGTAAATTTTTCGTTATCCTACAGTTGCACGTTGTTGCATCAAATTTAAACATGAACCAAAGACGACACTCGCTCGGGACGTCTTACGATAGCAGTAATCGTAGAAACGGTAGTAAAAATTATTAGTAGGTCGTCCTGTGTGCATAACAAACGCTTCGAATCGAAAAAGTTTCCACACGTATGATACCCCGCATACTTACTAATGCGCAGGAACAAATTAGATAAAATATTTCTCGGGGCTTCAGGAAAATGTTTCAAAAAGATCCCGATCGGTTTTAGCTCGAAATACACCAATAGACGAAACGTTGTTTAACTATTACGATCCCGAAACAAAATTACAGTCCATGCCTTAAAATATTCTGCATATAATGTCTTCTTCATTATATATTTCTATTATATAATGAAGATTGTCATCATTATATAATACTCTCCTAGTTACGAAATAATGGTGCGGTTGGTAATGACAAATACTGCCTGGAACGTCTCCCACAAATGATTTATCATACGTACTCAGCAAAATACATTACAAACAAAAAAAAAGGCAAACAAGGCCATTTATTGAGCTCTTAGAATATCAAGGCAAGTTTTTCTGACAGTAAGATCATACTCTCTCTCTCTCTCTGTCTCTCTCTCTCTCTCTCTTTCTCTCTCTCTCTCTCTCTCTCTCTCTCTCTCTCTCTCTCTCTCCCGGTATAGGTAAAGGATATTTATAATTTAATATCTCTATCACGCAGATGACATGTTATGTTCGCTCTGATGCAGAACAAATTAAAAAATTGCCCAACGAAATTCGTGAGAAAGGCCTGTTGCGGAGAGGCTACTTTGTGTCACATGTCCTTATTTATTTCTAACATTGTAATGGGAAAAATTTCTTGTAATATTATGTAAATATTTTCGAACGCAGGATCCTTGAGGGGATAGTCTGAATCTTAAGAGAAGCGATTTACCTTGAACAGTCTTAGTGAAAAATTATGGATTTTAAATGGAAACTTGTGACGGAAGTGATAGAAGGTTAGCCCGTCACCTGAATTATTACAAACCCGATAAACCAATAACTGAAGGACACAGTTGGCGCATAATTCTTTGTTATAAGTTTCAATAAAAAAGTGGGAACATGAATGTATAATATTTTAATAATATTTAAAAAAAAAAGAAAACAGTGACCGCAAAGTTTCTACAACAATAATAGTCATTAATAAAAATCAATTAAATACTCATTTACATAATTAAGTGCATGCAACAACTTACCGTATAACGAATATTTCGCTAAGGTTGCGCAAAACATGAATGAGTTTTTCTTTTTCTGCTTCCTAAATATATAGACAACCTCGCTAATTGTTTGCTTTATTCTTGCTTGTTTTAGTAAAATAATGATTTAATTATCAATGCTCAAGCATAATTTAAAACGAGTCATCATGGTTAATGGTCAATAAAAATAAATTTTTAAAGATAAAATTTTTATTAGGTATTAAATAAATAATGTAATAATATTTTCATTGTGAATTGTGTTATGAATGTCCAATAAACCGGTGTTGTTGTAAAGGTATATAGAACTTGCAGTATATTGACGTTTGGCAGCCACTGCTTTAGTGCAAATAGTTTAACACTTTCACTGTCCGGTTTCCAGACACAATAGTAAGACAATAGCAGTGCCCTATATGTAGTGCACGGGACAGCGAAAGGGTTAAGTTACCTACATCTTTTTTTTTCTTCTATTTTATACGGTAGAGTGAAACATGCATTTACGAATTTTTAGAGAAGTAAGTAAAATGTATAACTGTCTCACGATTAGCACATCGCAAAGCTTACATAATTTCTTAGTGGGGTACCGACGTGGTTTGAGGTACTTGACTTTAACAAGGCAGCGTTGACCACGTTCTACCTCCAAGAATTTAGTTTTCTGTGTTTTAGTTTTTATTGTTTGGTTTTCTCTGTGTGATAAACTTTTTAATGAATATATCCGCAGCAGAACCTAAGAAACCAAACTAGCTTAACTGATTAGTAAGTTGAATTGGCAATATGCCGGCCATATAGCTCGATGTACCGATAACAGATGGGATTCACTAGTGGCAGCCTCGTAGCGGCAGGTGAAGTGTAGGGGTTCCCCATTATATGGAGTTACGACCTAGTGAGACATGCAGGAAATCGATGGATGTAGGTGGGTCAGCTCCGTGTTTTGTGGCATTCTTTGAGACATGCCTATGTTCAGCAGTGGACTTGTGAAGGGATGTAATGATAATAATGCTGATGATCAATTTATCTCGGAATTAAATCTGTTGGAAAGTTATCTCTTTTAAAAACAAGCCCGGACGACTAAATAAAGGACATTGAAGGCAAATTAATAATTTTTAGAACTTTGTCTATCATTTTATTCACTGTGCACGCAAAAACTACTCAACGACTTTCCGTAAAATTTGATATGTAGTATTACGGGTGATGGTAGATTACTAATAGGTGGTTAAACTCCCTCATTCGTACAAGCAGTATAAAGAACTGCGCAGACAACTAGCTTAGATTTTGCTACGAGTCTCAATTGTTTTTCATACATTTCGTTTTAGTGCCATTTAAATGCAAATTACATTGAACCAATTTACTAATTTAAATATATATTTAATTCGTTATATTTTAGTTATTGTTGTGTTAATTTAAAAATATAAGAAGTGTCATCAGCAAATAATACTATACCATGGTTATCCCCTACTATGTAAGGAAAGTCATTATTGTATACAAGAAACAGGAAGGGGCCGAGAATTGAGCCTAGAGATACGCCCATTTGTACCATCGACATGAAAAAGCTCATATTAAAATAAAAAAGCTCATACTTTTAATGACAACTATTTGTGTTTTGTTATTTCATCATCATCATCATTACAGCCCTTCACAAGTCCACTGCTGAACATAGGCCTCCCCCAAAGAATGCCACAAAGCACGGCCCTGAGCCACCTTCATCCATCGACTTCCTGCATATCTTACTAGGTCGTCACTCCATCTCGTGGGGGGACGCCCTACACTTCGCCTACCGGTACGAGGCTGCCACTCGAGAACCTTTATTCCCCATCGGTTGTCGGTTCTTCGAGCTAAATGGCCGGCACACTGCCACTTCAGCTTACTAATCCGTTGGGCTATGTCGGTTACTCTGGTTCTACTGCGGATATCCTCATTCTTAAGTTTATCACGAAGAGAAACTCCGAACAAAGCCCTCTCCATAGCTCGCTGAGCGACCTTGAGCTTCCTCATACGGCCAGCAGTGAAGGACCACGTCTCAGTTCCGTAAGTCATCACTGGCAACACGCACTGGTTGTACAATTTCGTTTTAAGGTTTTGAGGTATGTCAGACGAGAAGATGTGTCGTAGCTTCCCGAACGCTGCCCAGCCGAGTTTAATCCGTCGATTGACCTCTCGGTCGAAGTTGGACTTACCTAGTCGGACTATTTGTCCCAGGTAAACATACTCGTCAACAACTTCGAGCTTAGTGCTCCCAACAACTACCGGCATAGGTGTAACATGGACATTAAACATGATCTTTGTTTTGTCCATGTTCATCTTAAGACCTATCCGTTGGGAAACACTATTGAGGTCATTGAGCATAGTGCTTAGGTCCTCCAGCGATTCTGCCATAAGGACTATATCGTCGGCAAATCGAAGGTGAGTGATGTACTCGCCATTGATGTTGATACCGTATCCTTTCCAGTCCAGAAGCTTGAAAACGTCTTCCAATGCAGCGGTGAAGAGTTTCGGGGATATGACGTCACCCTGTCTTACACCTCTCTGCAATTGGATAGGTTTCGTACTCTGGTTCTGTACTCGGATAGCCATCGTAGCCCTACTGTACAAGCACTTCAACACTTCGATATACCGACAGTCAACTTGGCACCGCTGAAGGGACTGCAGCACCGCCCAAATTTCGACGGAATCAAAGGCTTTCTCATAGTCCACATACGCCATACATAGTGGCAAGTTGTACTCTTCGGACTTCTGTACAATTTGCCGAAGGGTATGTATGTGGTCTATGGTGCTAAAGCCCTTTCGGAAACCGGCTTGTTCGGGAGGCTGGAAGTCGTCAAGTCTGCGCGCGAGACGATTCGTAATGACTCTCGAAAACAGCACGTAGACGCGGCTCAGAAGGGAAATCGGTCTGTAGTTCTTCAAGAGAGCGTTGTCACCTTTCTTGAAGAACAAGACCACCGCACTTCTGCTCCACGCCTCCGGTGTAATGCCACCATGGAGGACGGAATTAAAGAGCTTCTGAAGGACTTCAAGTACCGGTCTTCCACCCGCTTTCAGAAGCTCCGCTGTAATTCCATCCTCGCCTGGGGCCTTACCGTTTTTAAGGTGCTGGAGAGCCATTCTAATCTCGCTCAGACTGACCGGGATATCTTCGGAATAGTGTCGGATGAGACTCGCTCTTGGATCGTTACTCACACTTGCGTGTGGCTCTAGCGATGACGTGTACAACTGCCCATAGAACCTCTCAATCTCACTCAAAATCTCAGGTGTCCCGGAAACGATGCTGCCACATTCTGTCTTCAGCTTTGACAGTTGGCTCTTTCTGGCAGACAGATCTCTAGCAAAGACTTTGGAGCCGTGGTTCCGCTCGATCGCTTCTTCAATACAAGCTGTATTGAAGTTGCGTAAGTCCCGCCGCATGCATTTGGAGATCTGTCTGTTCAGATGCCTGTATGCTGTCAAGTCTGTTGAAGAATGTAGCTTCATCTCCCGTCTAACAGCCATGAGATTAAGAGTGTGATCGGAGAGTTTTTGTGTTCTTCTGCGGCGGGTCTTGCAGAACTTAGCTCCGATCGCATGGACAGTTTCCACGAGCTTGTCATTCATATCGTCCACTTCATTGCAGTGTTCCAGGCACTGAAAACGGTTTTGTAACTCGAGCTGAAAGGTTTCGGGACTTTGGAACAGAGCACGAGGGGGACGGAGCGTTGACTTCATTAGACGAGACCTCTCCAACTTAACGTTTAGGTTCAGTGTGCCTCTAACCATTCGGTGATCGCTACCAGTTTTCACCCTCGCGATCACGGAGACATCACTGAACAGTTGTCGTCTGGTCATCATAATGAAGTCAATCTCATTTTTCGTCGGACCGTCGGGACTCGACCAGGTCCACTTCCTGTGGGGCCGCTTCTGGAAGAAAGAGTTCATCATAAAGAGTCCCTCTTTCTCCATGAAGTCGGCCAGCTGCTGGCCCCTTGGGTTCCGTTGCCCTATTCCAAATTTCCCTACTTTCAGCTCGCCGTTCTCTCTTGTGCCTAGTTTTGCATTGAAGTCTCCCATTAACACCGTATATTGGGTTTTGGAGGAATGCATGGCTTTAGAGATATCCTCATACATTTCCTCCACCTCCTCATCGGGTTGTGCCGAGGTTGGTGCGTAAACCTGTATGACCTTCAGCGAATACCGTTTGGTGATTCTGAGTATAAGGTACGCAACCCTCGTCGACACACTCCCGATCTTTACAACGTTGTTAACGAGAGACTTGTGGACGATAAATCCGACACCTCCTTGGGACAGATGGTCGCCCTCCCGGTGATAGAGCAAGTTGCCGGATTCGAGGATTACCGTGTCCTCCCCTTCTCTTCGGACTTCGGATAATCCTATAATATGCCAGCGCAACTTGTCTATCTCTTCTTCCAGCTCCACAATCTTCTCGTCAGTCCTCAGGGTGCGTGCGTTGTACGTTGCCAGGTCGAGTCGTCTAAGGTGGCAACCGAACCTCCACCGGAGATTCTTAGCACCCCCTGCCCCGCCGTTACCATGGTCGCCACCGTAGCCAGGAATAGCGGGGCCGCCGGGGACAGGGGGCCGTCTGTTTGTTGCTTTATTCATTGGGGGGTATTTGCCATAGTTGCCACGCTTGGCGAGCGGGTTGCCAACCGCAGTTTTTTTATTGTAATTTTGGCTATTATCAGGAAGATGCTGCTGCCCATCTCCTGCCTATTTCCCTTTGTCGCCTTTTACGACACCCACGGGAGGATATGGGGTAGTGGATATTCTTGACCGCCACTACACGGCAAGTTTAGTGGCGGTTAAGAATTTTTTGGAAGGTTTTGTTATTTAATATAAAATAATTAATTTAAGAGCATTACTTCTTACACCGTAGTGTTGAAGTTTCCTGATTATTGTTTCATGGTGACCACAATCAAAGGCCTTTTATAGGTCACAGAATATACATAAACATCCTGTAAATTCTCCCATGCATTAAAGATATTTAATCAGCACAGCACCGGCATCAGTTGTCGAGCAACCCCTTGTGAAACCAAATTGATTTTTATGATGTCAATTATTTATATGACAAAAATTTAAATTTGATCAAGAATAATTTTTTCAAAAGTCTTACTAAGTGTTGGTAGTACAGAAATAGGTCTAAAATTAGCGGAGTCTAATATACTACTAGATTAAATAAAGGTACTAGATACGTAATAAAACAACAGATTCGACACAAGCATTAAAATCACTATTAGCATTAAAACCACGTTGTCAGATTTATCGTTCTCAAATCTCTCTTTAACAACGTTGTAAAGATTTGGAGTGTGTCAGTTTCAGTGTGTGGAAGATTGGTTTATACCTTATACTCGGAATTAACAATCAGTATTTGCTAAAGGTCATACAAGTTTAAGCAGAAACCTCTGCACATCTTGATGAGGACGTCTGAAGAAAATGTATGAGGATTTCTCTAGAGCTATGCGTTTATTTAAGACCTACTATAAGATGTTATTGGAAAACTGCAACGCAAATAAAGTTACGAGAGAGAACGGTGAGCTAAAAGTGGCGAAATCCGGGATAAGACTATGGAACCCAAAGGGACAGCAGTTGGCCGACTTCATGAAGAATGAAAGACTCCATATGATAAACTCCTTGTTCTACAAGTGGCCCCACACAGAAAGTGGACCTGGTCGAGCCCCGACAGTTCGATAAAAAAAGGGATTGACTTCATTATGACGACTTAACGGCAACTGTTCAGTGATGTCTCAGTGATTGCGAGGGTGAAAACCGGCAGCGATCACCGAATGGTGTGAAGCTCACTGAACTTAAACGTTAAGTTGTAGAGTTCACGTCTAATGAAATCAACGCTCCGTCCCACTTGTGGTCTAATTCAAAGTCCCGAAACCTTTCAGCTCGAGCTACAAAACCGTTTTCAGTGCCTAGAAGATTGCAATACAGTGGATGATATGAATGACAAGTTCGTAGAAACTTTCCTTGCGGTCGAACGACCCGCCACAAAAGAAAACAAAAAGTCTCTGATCACACGCTTAATCGCATGGCTGTTAGACGGGAAACGAAGCTGCAGTCTTAAGCAAATTTAACAGCATACAGGCTACTGAACAGACAGATCTTTAAATAAATCCTGAGGGACTTACGCAACTTAAATACAGCTCGTATTGAAGAATCGATCGAGCGAAACCAGGGATCCAAATTCTTTATCAGAGATCTGTCTGCCAGAAAGAGCCAACTGTCAAATCTGACCGAATTTGGCAGCATTGTTTCCGGGACACGGGGAGATTTTGAGTGAAATTGAGGGATTATATCGGCAACTATACACGTCACCGTTGGAGCTACATGCAAGTGTCAGTAACCATTGATGAGCAAGTCTTATCCGACCCTATTCCAATGATATCGAGGACGTCAGCCTGAGTTAGATTAAAATCACTCTCCAGCACCTTAAAAACGGCAAGGCTCCGGACGAAGATGGAATTAGAGTGAAGCTTCTGAAAGCGGATGGAGACATGGAAAAACAAAAATCAAATCATTTATAACGTCTATCTCACACCTATTACGAGTTTTAGGGACACTAAGCTCGAATTTGTTAATAAATATGGTAACCTGGGACAAATAGTCCGACTAGGTAAGTCCAACTTCTATCTCGGCTAGACAACGTTCGAAAGATCACATCTCCTCGTAAAAATGTATGTTTGCTATGGAGTTAGAGGCAAATTATTCTTTAGCCTTACTAGATGTGTTATTCATTCTAAATCCTAACACCACCATAGGTCACACGGTGTATATAAAAAAAGACCCGTACCAATCGATATTTAAACGGTGAATCCCACCATCATCTTTCATAGTTAGCTACCGTGGGCAAATCTTTGTTACAGAAAGCACGAGGGATCTGTGACAGCAAAAACCTGGCCGCCGAGCTTCATCACGTCATGCAGCTTCGGCACGATAACAAGCTTCGTGTCCCGCGCCAACATCACAGTGACCGAGTGAAGCCGGCCACAGTCGAGCGTGTCGAGAATATTAGTCAGTTTTTACCATCAGTCAAGTGTAAATTTTAGGACTTTTGTGCTGATTTTGTCTATTCCACAACTAGTATTGGGATTTAGGTTGTGAATAATTTTATTTATTTCATTTGCATTACATGCGGTAAAGGCAGACAGTTTATAATTGTTTATTTTTTTGTATGAAATCAGGATACCTTGAGGTACTATCGTGATATTTGTAAGGTATTTTGTTTGCTAATAGAGAACCTATAGTAGAAAAATATTTGTTAAAAATATCACAAACTTCATCTATGTCACTAATTAGTTCAGAGTCTATTAAGAGCTTTGGAGGAGCACTACTTTGTTTTATTTTGTTATTTGCTAGGTTATTTATAAGAGCCCACATCTTTTTAGGATTATTAGTATAATTTGTAAATAGTTTATAGTAGTAGGAATTTTTCGTATTTTGTATCAGTTTAGCTATTGTGTCTCTTTTTTGCTTGTATTCTTGTTCTAGTCTCTTGTCATCCTGATTTTTTTTGTGTTGTAACCATAGGTAGTTCTTTTGGGCAATCCCAGTGATCATATCACTGTTGATCCAGTCATGTTTAGGGGGGTTCAGTGTTTTCGTTTTCACTACTCGATTATGTGCTTTGCATTGTTTTATTTTATTTTCAAGATATTCGTAAGTATCTGCAGTGGCTTCCGTTTCATATGATTCCATTTCAGTATACATTCTTTTGTAATCTGTTGCCTCATAAGCCGTTCTTACTTTCTTGGGTGGTTCATATTTATTCAATTGCAGGAAGATCTGTTTGTCGTCTGTCATGGATGCGTTAATAATAACAAAATTAAATTGTTCACATTAAAGATTTGTGCTGACATGGTCTAAGATAGATATCTTCGTCTGTGATTCTCTAGTACAATATTTTTTGTGAATTTTATTTAATAACTTGTGCCCTGATTCTCTTATTTTATGTTTGTACTTAATTGAAGTTTTGTCATTCGTAAGTAGGTCTATGTTTAAATCTCCGAATATAATTGATCTTTAAATATAATTGATCTATAGATTGATATAATTGATCTTTTTTGTAGCAATTGTGCACCATATATTTCTAAAAACTTTTCAATATTGGTGTGTCCGTGTTTGTATACCACGCCAATATTGATTCCGAATTTTTCTAGATCGTATCGATAAGAAGTTTTTTCCTTCTACATACGTCGATTCTATACAGTGATGTTTCAAGTTGTTGTGTATGTACGCTGACACTCCTCCACATATGATATCGTTTCTGTAGTTATAATAATAAGTGTAGTTATCGATCTGTAAATTTCGGGATTGTTCTTCATTTCGTATCCAGGTTTCTGTCACTATTATTACGTGTATAGGTGTTGGTGTCAATTTCAGAATACATTTTAGTTCGTCTAACTTTCCTTTTTTTGATACTTCTTGCATTTAGGTAGAGAAATGAAACGCCTGATTTTCTTGTCTGTATGAGTCCGTTGTCACGTACAATTTGATATAATATATCAGAATTCTTTGTATGCCCTATTGGCCGTTGGAGTTTTTTGAGACAAAGTTAACGATGTTTAGTATGCCATTTATATATCTTATCGTAATATCATCTTCTACGTTATTTTCGCGTTTTGTAAGTTCATCCTTTATGGCTAGAAGGTGCTTTTGTTGAGCAGGAGTTCGATCAGAGAAAATTTTGATATTAGATGGTAATTTGGCTTTGTTACGTAGTAGTACGATTGCAGGCTCTGGTTTTTTAAAACAGACTTTAATTATACGAGTCTTTTCAGGTTTGTATTTGCCAATACGAAAAATTTTAATTAGCTTGAGAATGTCCTTACTTACCACGGATGTTATGCTTAAAACCTCAGCTTCGTCTTTTGCAACCCTCTCATCAGTAATGGTAGCAGTCTGTTCTGATATGCCAACTATAATAATATTGTTTCCTCTCCTTTTTCGCTCTTTAATTTCCTGAATTATTTCTTCACATTTCCTCAACTGATTCGGCTCTGATGAATTCATAGTAATAGTGGTAGATGTCTTGAGACTACCTTCAAGACCAATGAGCCTATATTCGTGCGTAGAAAATTTGCTATTTAAATCTGTTATACATCCATTGTTGTTGTCCTGGTCTTTTACTATCCCCGAAGTCGAGGATTTCATTTCCTTGATCTCTTCGTTCAATGTTATTATATTTTCACGCATATCGGTCATTAATTTCTCCTGTGATATAACGAACTTTTCTAATGGATTATTCATACGCGATACCTCACTGCGTAGTCCTTGTATCTCAACTTTGCAGTCACAGTCGTGGTCCAGTTTTTTTCTTTTACGGGTACTAACATTACTTACCTCTTCCGTCCTTCTGGGCAAGTCTGGTTGTGAGTTGTACTTTGATTCATTGCCATTTGGTGATCGAATCATGTTGTATCAGTTTGTAAATAAGTCGATATAATAGAAATGCAAACGATATTTTTATTTACAAATGCGCAAGCGCTCAATATTTGTCTAGTCACTTATACACCATACAATCACTGTTTCACTTTTACTTAAGCGTAGTATGGTACGTCCGACACGGAGTAACCGAGTAATCGAGTGGTCACTGCTTTTGTTCGGAAATAACCAGACAAACGAGACACTGAGCGCCCGGGTTGAGCGCCATACGCCAGGGGTCTTGACGGTTGGTTTTCCGGTATGGAACCTTCCAGCGACCGTAGACACGGAGGTTCTGTGTTAAGCGCCTTAAGACAGGGGTCTTGATAACTGGTTAGGCAAGAGGATTCGCGTAGAAACGTGTAAATACGATGGGGCGACCTGCGCCGGACCATTAATAACTTAATAACAATCATGATAACAAAATATATTAATTATTTTATTAATTATACAGTCATAATAGCTGGTCCGGCAGCCGTTGTTCCGCTGTTTTCGGTAGGTGGCGTGATTTGTTTTACTCCAAATCTGCTTCGGAGTTTTAACAATGTTAACATACAATTCATTAATAACTCCACCGAACTCCACCACACAGACAGATAGACAAATATTTTAAAAATTGTTTTACTATAATAATAGGTAGGTACCGTATATATTTTCATATGCATTTAGTAAAAAGCTGTTATTTTGACATTACAAACGGACACTTCCAATTTTATTTACCTAGAAGACAAGACATAATTTATATTGATATCGGCACAAGCGATCCATAAAAAAAAACGAGTAAATAAAACGCGATAGAATCCGTAAAAGTAGTTTTATTCATTGTGTAGTATTCGCGTAAATAAAGGAATCATTATATGTTTAATTATATAATTTTTGACTTTAACTACTTTAGAAAATTATGGTATAATTTTGATGCTATATTCGCACTTAAACTTTATTAAAGTTTTAATGCTTTAAAATAATTACGCGTAGATAGAATTGCTGCCACGTATGGGCTGGTGCTGCAAAATGCCACCTAGCAGCTTTGGACTCGATGGAAAGGCGTGCTAAGAGGCTTCTTGGTGACCCGAATTTGGTTAAAATCAATCTTACCAGCCTTGAACACAGACGTAAATTAGTCAGCCTTTCGGTATTGCGTATTTTAATTCCCCCCTCTCCCTTTCACCATCGGACATCCAAACGTTTGGCCAGTCCCCACCCTTTCGTTGTTGACTTACGACGCATTCGAACCAAACGGTTCGCCACGTCGTTCATCGTGCGTACAGCAAAGGAGTGGAATAAGTTGCCAGCATCTGTCTTTCCATCCGATTACAGTGTGGGTGCCTTCAAGGCAAGAGTGAATAGGCTTTTGTTAAGTCAGTGCGCTTCACCATCTTTGGCTAAATCACCACTTACCATCAGGTGGGATCGTAGATAAGCGCTGGCTTAGTAGAATATTAAAAAAAGTTGTTGACGAGTATGTTTACCTGGCACAAATAGCTCGACTAGGTAAGTCCAACTTCGACCGAGATGTGAATCGACGGATTGAACTCGGCTAGGCAGCGTTCGGAAAATACGACACATCTTCTCGTCAGGTATACCTCAAAACTTGAAAATAAGATTGTACAACCAGTGCGTGTTGCCAGTGATGACCTATGGAACTGAGACGTGGTCCTTCACTGCTGGTCGTATGAAGAAGCTCAAGGTTGCTCAGCAAGCTAATGAGAGGGCTATGCTCGGGGTTTCTCTGCGTGATAAACTAAGAAATGAGGATGTCCACAGTAGAACCAGAGTAACCGACATAGCAATGGGCCTATCATACGGCTCGAAGAAACGACAACCGATGGGAAAAAAAGGTTCTCGCGTGGCAGCCTCGTACCGTTAGGCGATGTGTAAGGTGAACTCCCATTAGATGGAGTGACGACCTGGTGAGGCATGCAGGAAGTCGATAGATGCATAAAAAATAAAAATAAAATAATAAAAAATGCAGGTGGTTTAGGACCGTGCTTTGTGGCATTCCTTGGGGAGGGGGGTTATGTTCAGCAGTGGACTTGTGAAGGGCTGTAATGATGACGATAATGATGATGATGAGATCATGTTATCTATGACGTACGTTACTCGATCATGTGCCCAGTTGGTCAAGGTCTTAAATTCCAATCCACGATGTAGCCAATGCTTAGTGCAAAAACGAAAACAATATAAATTGCTGCTGTTCTTTTGTTTTGATAGTATCGGTGTCACGAACACTATGTTCACATCGAGTCAGCACCCGTGTGTTCTAAGCCTATAATTATATTTATGGTGTTATACTATCTCCCGTGAAATCAATAACTTCCGTAAAATGCATAATAACTAAAAATTTTACTTTGAATAAAATTATTTAAAATGCTTCGCATGTATTATTAGTTTATATATTGTTTCCACATGCTGTACTAAAACATCGTCAAAACCCTCAGTATGAGACATTAGTAGCTCAACTTTTCTCCGTCCGTAAAAAAGCATATTCTAGTAACTTTAAGGACTTACTTCACACACCTCTTTTGTCTCATACTTCTAACATCCTTAAGAAAGTTGTGTACAGCGTTCTTAAAAATGTTTGAGTTATAATAAAAATAATTTTTCGCAACACCAGTCAGGTTCCCGTTCAAGTAATCGAGCCACTCTTCGAGCATGGGCAGACCGGTGGACATAAAATCCACAGTATACAAAATAGTGATAGACTTATCCCCGCAATTATTGCCATTATAAGAAAACTACAAAATACTTCAAAATTGATGTTTACTCTAAGTCACAAAATCGTTATTTTTTATCTGTGCTCGTGATTTCGACACTAATAAAAGTTTTCCTCACAAAGTCACAAACTACCTAATAAGAATTATAGCGCAATTTTTGTTTTCGTCAAATAAAATTAATTAACGCCAATAAGTAAGTATACTATCACAAAATGTTTTTTTTTTTATTCAATATAGATCACATATTATGTAATTCTTATTGAAAGTCAATTTTTACTTTACCACTGGTTCGAAAAACAATCTCTGTCCTGGGAAGAACCAGCAAGAAACCCAGCGGGACTTTTTTTAAAGCAAATTTTACATAAATGGTGTATAACTATAACTATATAAGTACAAAATTTATTTTAGAAACAGCTTAGAAGCGACCACCTCATTCCCAGGGTTTATTATCAATCATGTATTCATTTATATTATAACTAGCTGTGCCCCGCGGTTTCACCCGCGTATATCACGCATCTGCGCCTTAAGACATGCGAACTTCGAGAGAGATATCACGAAGGACGGTTGCTAAATTAACACAGATTTAAAAAGTGAAATATGTTACAAAAATTACATGGTTAACGTAATCGGTTGTTATGCATGATAGAGGTACTGATACGAATAATGTCTAGGCCACATTATTCGTATCAGTACGTACTCGTATTAGTAGTATTTGTACCGGCGTTACTATTTCACATTTTAACATGAAAAAATAGTTATTGTGAGATAACTGTAATAGTTAAACATATGGTATCGCAAACTTTTTTGTAGAGATTAATATCCTCTATAAAAGTGTAGTACATTACTTTGCTCTATTATCAATAGTTTCCGAAGCGTACCCAATATAAGGATTCTTTTTGGTATTTTTTTCACACCTTGGGTTACATTAACGAAGTTTTCATACGGATCCCTAACTTTTTTGAAAATATTACATAGCCTATGTTCATCAGGGATAATGTAGGATTCTAATGGTGAAAGAATTTTTCAAATTGGTCCAGTAGTTTCGGAGCCTATTCAATTCAAACAAACAAACAAACAAACAAATCTTTCCTCTTTATAATAGTAGTGTAGATGTAGATGTAGAAGAGTGTAAATGCATGATACAGGTACTGATACGAATAATGTCTAGGCCACATTATTCGTATCAGTACGTACTCGTATTAGTAGTATTTGTACCGGCGTTACTATTTCACATTTTAACATGAATAAATAGTTATTGTGAGATAACTGTAATAGTTAAACATATGGTATCGCAAACTTTTTTGTAGAGATTAATATCCTCTATAAAAGTGTAGTACATTACTTTGCTCTATTATCAATAGTTTCCGAAGCGTACGCAATATAAGGATTCTTTTTGGTATTTTTTTCACACCTTGGGTTACATTAACGAAGTTTTCATACGGATCCCTAACTTTTTTGAAAATATTACATAGCCTATGTTCATCAGGGATAATGTAGGATTCTAATAGTGAAAGAATTTTTCAAATCGGTCCAGTAGTTTCGGAGCCTATAAAATTCAAACAAACAAACAAACAAACAAATCTTTCCTCTTTATAATAGTAGTGTAGATGTAGATGTAGAAGAGTGTAAATGCATGATACAGGTACTGATACGAATAATGTCTAGGCCACATTATTCGTATCAGTACGTACTCGTATTAGTAGTATTTGTACCGGCGTTACTATTTCACATTTTAACATGAAAAAGTAGTTATTGTGACATAACTGTAATAGTTAAACATATGGTATCGCAGACTTTTTTGTAGAGATTAATATCCTCTATAAAAGTGAAGTACATTACTTTGCTCTATTATCAATAGTTTCCGAAGCGTACGCGATATAAGGATTCTTTTTGGTATTTTTTTCACACCTTGGGTTACATTAACGAAGTTTTCATACGGATCCCTAACTTTTTTGAAAATATTACATAGCCTATGTTCATCAGGGATAATGTACGATTCTAATGGTGAAAGAATTTTTCAAATCGGTCCAGTAGTTTCGGAGCCTATTCAATTCAAACAAACAAACAAACAAACTAATCTTTCCTCTTTATAATAGTAGTGTAGATGTAGATGTAGAAGAGTGTAAATGCATGATACAGGTACTGATACGAATAATGTCTAGGCCACATTATTCGTATCAGTACGTACTCGTATTAGTAGTATTTGTACCGGCGTTACTATTTCACATTTTAACATGAAAAAGTAGTTATTGTGACATAACTGTAATAGTTAAACATATGGTATCGCAGACTTTTTTGTAGAGATTAATATCCTCTATAAAAGTGAAGTACATTACTTTGCTCTATTATCAATAGTTTCCGAAGCGTACGCAATATAAGGATTCTTTGTGGTATTTTTTTCACACCTTGGGTTACATTAACGAAGTTTTCATACGGATCCCTAACTTTTTGAAAATATTACATAGCCTATGTTCATCAGGGATAATGTGCGATTCTAATGGTGAAAGAATTTTTTAAATCGGTCCAGTAGTTTCGGAGCCTATTCAATTCAAACAAACAAACAAACCAACAAATCTTTCCTCTTTATAATAGTTGTGTAGATAACCCTTTTTATACAGTTTCAGCTTAACAAAACATTTAAACTTGGTATTAGAGAGAGCCTGTACACTTTCCGGGACCCTGTTGTAATAGCGTATACATTGCTCCAAGAATGAATTACTGAGTCTGTGGAGTCGAGAAACTGGTATCACTAGCTTTTGTTTGTTCCTAGTGTTTACAGAATTTATATCACTTTTTCCCCCGTTGCCGTGCTTTAGCTTAGGGACAAGATAGTTTTATCTCTTGTCAGTGGATATAATCGGGGGATAAAATTTTTGTCTCAAGCCTATTCTAAACTTAATCTTGCATTAACTAATTATGTATTTAAGGGATGCTAAATGCAGCAAATTACAAAGATAACCTTTATTTACTTATATATAATAAGTACGTATAATAGTGTATACTGTTAGGTAATTATACAGATAGTTTCACCAAAATAAGTTACTAAAATATTATATACGCTACTGAAATTAATAAACTATGAAAGCACCGAACGTTACTCTGACGAGGAGATTGACGGATAAACTTTACTTTGTAGCTTGAAAAAAATTCTCACATATATGGATATACGTCACGGCTGATTCTCTAACTGCAAGTTTGTAATAACAAAAAATATTTTTATGTGATAAAACTGCAAATTAAGGATTTTCAGACTTTTTACTTCAGTTGTGTTTTAATTGTGTATTATATTATATTCCGTACTCGTCAGATTTATACACATGTTCTATTTGTAAGCCTAAGATTGTTTTTTTATAGGATAAGCGATACAAAAAGTCCACCTGATTCTGTGGCATCTACATCTACATCTATCCTCGATTACAAATCAAAATACAGATGTGTAGTCACCTGTGAGGACTAAGATGGAATGCCTCGTATCCAGTAAAAAGGGGATTCCGGTTCTCTACACTCACCATATGAATATCAGCAGCGTTAAACTTCTATTTTACGCTGGTATTCTGTGAGAGCATGGTCCTTCCCCGGTCGAGCCGACCCAGTCGTGCTACAACTATACCAGTAATATAGCTGCAGCATGGCTCTACCACGTAAAAATTTTGCATTTGTATTGTGTGAAATAGGAGTAAGCCACTTTTTAGTTATTATGTGGATAATCGTCGCCAGTTATTAGTAACCAAATGTGGAAATGAAAGATAATTAAACGGTGAGCGCAGCCGCCTTTGTATAAGTACTTATCATAATATAATACAATATTGCCTTTAACAATGTTGTCCGTTCTTATATACTTAACAATTTACTAGAATCTTACAAAATTGTATATATTTGGCATTGTGTAACATTTTTAATTAAAGTATTATCGTAATTATTAACATCGCAACTTGGGAAATAATTTATCGCATATTTTTTTTTTATAATGGCCATGAAAATTTTGCACCTTACTCGTATATAACAGAGCAAGATAAGCAGTCAAGGTTACGGATTTTTAAATTAGATACCAACCAGACCTACTGCGCTCACAAAGCGTGACTATATCAACATTATGAAATAATTATACATATAATTTAGTAATAACAAAAACATTATTAAAATTCATTATTACATGGTTAAACTATCTTTATAAATTTAAACGCAATAATTATATTCACTTTTATTCAATATAACAACTCTAAAATAAAAATGTAGGTAAATCTAAGTCCGGGCGCAAAACGTAATCGATTACTTATGTACTAGTTGTGTTATATTCATATTATTTCTTTGTTTTCTTTCACGTTGAATTTATTTATTGTATAATTATTTCAGCTCAATAGAAAAATACATTTAGAACTGATGAAGCAAGAAAAATTATCAGCAGAATCTGAAATATTTGTGAGCAATGAGATAATATAGGAAATAATATAATGGTAATGTCGGGATCGTTAAGTAAGCTGACTGCAGATTGAAAACATGTTGTATGGTAATTTACACGCGGTAGAAGTTAAATATATTTCAAATGATTTGCTTAGTAAGATAATTTTTAACCACAAGTGCGGATAGAATATAAGATAAAAGTTTAATTTTAGAGCAGATAAATGTTTCAATCCTTGTTTTTAGACTAGATATTTTCTTTCCAGTAAATGTGCTTTGTAAAAATGCCATGTACGTGTATCTAGGTTATTTTATTGAATAGAAATTGATTGCCTCTCAAGGTGGCACTCAAAATAGTCGCTAAATGGCCTGAAGTTATAAAATCATGAATTGTTATGGGTTAGTATAATATGAAAATATTATTCAATATGGTAAATTTTATGTACTTAACAAATTTGTAATTTTTATTAAATTGTTCATTTTACCAGTAAAAAATTATAATAACTGTCTTTAAAGCACTGTACTAAAAGGAGACCCTACTAAAATTACTAATATTCTATTTAACCACTACTGGTACGCAGAAAATGCTAGACACGATAGTAGTCGAATTCACAACCGTTTGAGTTTGCGGTCAACAAACTGCCATTAGGCTACTGTCGCTTTACTACACTGTATTCTATTTCATTATTTCGCAGGCTAAATCCTATAAATGTATATGATTGTCTCTTTTTAATGTCGTTTAGTTAGTCAGTAATAGTTCGATAGTTTAAATCATAAAGATTCTAAAATAGTTTTTACTTCAAAAAGCGTTTGCCAATAAGTACATATTAAAATATGTTTAGTACGCCGAACGGGAATAAATATTTTAACTACATATGAAGATCGATAAATGTTTAAATAATACATTAATAGTTCATTAGAAATAAATTCTTTTATTATATACATGAATAGGCAGAATTACTTTATAAAATATTTTTTACACATCATGTATTGCACAATATGAATTTTAATGTGGAATTAAATTATTGTTTTCAATATACCATATCATGAGTTTTTATTTGATAAACATCTACGTCATTAGGTAAAGTAGCACATAGCAAAGTAAATCGTTGTAAGTTTTATACTAATTAAATAATATAATAATATTTTATAGAAGGTGACATACGAGCACACAGCCCACCACTTAGTAAGTGGATGCTGTGACCCACAGACATCTACACCTATCCATGTTTGTTAATCCAAATGCAGATGCGTTGTCAGTTGTGAGGACTAAGATGGAATGCCCCGTTTCCAGTAAAAACGGTCTCTGGTTCTCTACAATCACCACACAAAACACAACAGTTTGCAAGATGACGTTGTGACTAGGATAGTCACAACGTCATCTTGCAAACCACACATTTCTCTTATCACACTATTTCTCACCCTGTCATTCAGATTCAGCCCTAGCATACTACGTAATGACCGCATTTCTACAGCCTTTATTCTACTCTCATGCTTCTTCTGCCATACCTAACTTTCACTACCATACATTAAAGTAGAGACTAACACACCATTATGAATTGCCATACGTGCCTTCTTTGACACATTCTGACTCTTCATAATATCGTGTAGAGCCCCATTAACTCTATTTCCTGCGTTCACTCGTCGTTCTATATCCTTGTCATATCTACTATCCCTGCTAAATAAAATCCCAAATATACAAAATCATCCACTTGCTCAATCAACTCCCCTTCTTTTCTTATTTCACATAACGTTTTACTTTCTTCTCTTTCAAAAAACCATCACTTTCATCTTACTTGCGTTCACTTTCATACCCCTTTCTTTTAATGACCATCATTTGCAACTCGGCCGCCGACGATGCAAATATGACTTGATCATTGGCGTACAAAAGGCATTTGACAGTTAACTCACCCATTCTCAACCCACATTCTTCAACTTTCAAAGTTTGCAAACAACTGTCCATAAATAGGCTAAACAGCCACGGAGAAGCTACACAACCCTGTCTGACCCCTTTTGAAATGCCAAACCAGTCCGAATAGGCCCCGTTGATCCTGACACAAGCACTAGAGTCCCTATAAAGAGACTTTAATGCCTGTATCAGATCAGCGCTCAACCCAAATGAGGTCAGTGTTTGCCATAACACGTTCCTGTCCACTCTGTCATAAGCCTTTTCCAAGTCCATGAATGCACAAAAAACTTTCTGGTTTTTGGCCAATAATTTCTCCGCAATCATGCGCATGGAAATGACTTGATCCATACATCCCATCCCCTTTCTAAATCCAGCTTGCACATCCCAAATTTTTCCATCAATTTCTTCCATAACTCTTTCAATTAACACCTAAGCATACAGTTTACCCACAATGCTAAGCAAGCTGATACCACGGTAGTTTTTACAGTCCTGCTGAGACCCCCTTCTCTTATATATTGGGACTATAACGGCTTTGCACCAGTCTTCCGGTACTTGCTTCAGTTCCCAACATAAATTAACAAGGTGTACATCAGGCATGCAACCATACCCTCTCCAGCTCTTAGCATTTCGAGTGATACACTATCATATCCGGCTGTCTTACCTGCTTTCATGCTTTTCATTGCTTTCATTATTTCATCTACACTTATCTCCCTAACTCTCTCCACTTCTTCCAGAATTTCTATTTCACATACTTTAGACGACTCTTCACTCTTAAACACGCTTTCAAAGTATTCCTTCCATCTCTTTAAATTCGAAATCATACGAAACATAGCAGCGTTAAACTGCAAATATACACTGCTATTCTGTGGGAGAGTGGTTTTACCCAAGTCGAGCCGACCCATTCATGCTACAACCATAACATAGCTGTAACGTGTATTTTACAGACATATATAAATATAATCACGCCTCTTTCACGTAGGGGTAGGCAGAGACCACTTCTTTCCACTTGCTACGATCCTTACATACTTGTTTCGCTTCGTCCACTTTCACTATTCCCTTCATACATGCTCTACGGTTTAGTGTACTCTTGACCTGGCCTTTTTTCAAGAGGTCCCTGATTTGCTCTAGAAATGTCCGCCTAGGTCTACCCCTTCCAACACTTTCATTCACAATCGGCTTATACACTTTTTTCGTCAATCGTTCTTCATTCATTCTCTCAACATGGCCAAACTATCTCAGCATATCTTTCTCAATTTTTGTCACTACATCTTTTTCTCATTTGTATCATAACGAAAATAAGAAGACATCTATATTAAATAAAGCGACTCTTACCGCTCTGCAATCGCTAAGTCTTACCGTTTAGTCGAGCACTACTACACCATCTTCTGGAAGAGATGAAAGCGGACATAGTTTTATTTATATTGTTCTCAGCGAACCCTTTGATTTGAAATCCATATCATGGAGGTGAATAAAACGTAGTCCACTATCTTTGATTTGATTTGGATATTGGATTTATAGTGACGTTATTTTATTTTCGTATTCTTCTCAGCAAACCTTTTTAATTGATACCCATATCATGGGAGTTTATAGAAAATAGCAAGACCGCCATCTCGAGCGGTCCACGATATTGGATTTAGTATGACATCACTTAGCTACTACTATGCATTGTCATCCAAACTAAACATGTATGCAAAATGCTAGCTCAATCGGTTGTGGGTAAGAGCTTTAAAATTCTGTCATAAGATTTGACACTAACAAATATATATTACAAGTTAAATAAAAGCTTTTACAATAGGTCTATTTCCTCATTTTTTTTGCATCTATAACATATGATTTATAGGGTTATTTAAAATAATTTACCGAATGTATTTCAGGGAGAGGAAGTGGAAGGTTGTTCCAGCACTTTGTTGCTAGAATAGATTAGCATAATTTTTTATTCAATATTAATTACGAGTAGGTATATTTAATTCTTATTGAAATTCATTTTTAACTACTGACCGCTACTGAACCACTGAACACATAATTTAAAATTTAAAATTTGGTACAGCCGGCTTCAATATAAGTTATTTAAGAATAACTCAAAAACTATTGGTCTGACTTGTATCAAATTCATATGGGACCACACGAGAACTATCATCTTTCATATAAAAAAGAATCATCGAAATCGGATTACCCAGTTCAAAGTTATGAGGTAACACACATAAAAAAATATACAGTCGAATTGAGTACCGTCTCCTTTTTGGAAGTCGGCAGAAAACACACAAGAAACCTCTGTCCTGGGAAGAATCAGCATGAAACTCAGCAGTCCTTTTTTAAAGCATGATATAATATAATATTTATACAACTGTTATGAAAACATTTAGAAACAGCATGGTAGCGATAAACTCATTCCCACAACAATTATGATTGTACTCTTTATTAGTATAATAACCCTTATCATACAATTTTTGCTACATAAAAACTATATACGTAAAACTGCCACTCAAGGCCACTGACTTGTTTTGGAAATTCTAAAAACATTCAGATCCACGTGTATTGTAGATATTATGTTCACTCGTCCATGTAAGTTTATGTAAAGGCAATCGGTTGTTTTGGTTTCGATCTCTAACAGGTAGGGTATCAAATTGTAACTTAAGCTTTCATAGATCTAACCAGAAAACATGGCCCGTAAATCGAAATGCAATAATTTAATTTAAGATTCACAAAGAGAAACTCTATTGGTTCAGACTAAAATAAACCCATATTTTGTATAGCATTTTTAATCTATAGAAATATGTCGCGAGATTTAAGTTTCTACTCATTTCTACTTTTAAAATTTTTAAAATTAAAATCAATCAGACCCTGTTTATCTACACAGGTAAATCTCGCGACAAGCTTATATATCATATAAATTGTATAATGACGTTATAAGTTGATAGTAAAAGTTTTAAAGATTTTACCCTACTTAAGGCCACGTATGCTTGACCAGCAGCGAATAGCTTCGAACCTTAGTATAAAACGGCGTGGTCGACAGAACTACCCTGCATTTTGTGTACTGTGCAATCCCAACGTAATATAATTGGCAGCATTATTCGTTCTGCAGTACCGTGACTATATTTTGCTAGAAATTGTACAGTCTTGGGTTTAATGAAATGAACACCGTCTATAAGGACGGATTTTATATCAGTAGCATACATTTGTGCTCTTTGGAAACAGGGCCATATGATTTCCGTAATTTGTCCAATAGCACCATTCACTAGACCTTTGGACAGTCAAAGTTTACCAACTGCTACAGACTCGAGCAATTTGACCTCAATATTATATTCGAGGACTCTAAAAACCCCAGTACACCAACCTTTTATACGGATTGACATTATGTTACACCCTGATGTCACTAAGTCTTGCGCACGGCCTCACCGTGACTCGGGTGTTTGGAGGAATGCACTCTTTATTTCAACTTGAAGCTTACCTGTGCCTTACGAAGCACAGTACCAGGTTTGATTTTGGAGTTACCCTACTTCTAGACAGGTTGCAAACGAATGCTTTTGACGCCTATCTTGCCAAATTACACAAGTCAAAGTAAACAAACCGATGCTACAGACTCGAACAATTCGACCTCAATATTATTATCAAGGACTGCAAAAACCCCAGAACACCAAATTGCAGACAAATTAGAGAAACCAAGTTTATGATCACCATCTTATTTTTAGTTAACTTGCATTTGTATTTTCAGCAAGTACCTTTCATTTGATACCCATATTGTAGGAAAGCATAAAGAACTTAGTCCACCATCTTTAGAAGTCCACCATATTGGGTTTGGAGTGACGTCTTATTTATTAACAGTGGTAGAGGTTCGCGGCAGCTTTTGCTGTCGCACGGATGGGTCGGCTCGAACCGGGGTGGTACCACGACTTCACAGAATATCAGCGTGAAGTAGAGGTTTACCTCTGCGTTACGCTTAACTCCGGCCACCTGCACTAAATTGGTGAGTGCGTGTGGCCGAAGGCCCAATTCCCCCCCCCCCCATCAACATGGTAGCGAAATCAAATAAATGACTACCCCTGGAGGGTACCAGAACCCCTGGAGAACCCCTCACTGAGCATTCACTCCACTCCTGAGCGTGGGTGCTCAGGCTGCCCTGCGTATTCTGAGGGTGAAGGGTCACTGTCATGCCATCTGTGAATTTTTGCAACATCAGGGGACTTCATTCCAACCTTAACGCTGTCCATTACCATCTAGAGATGACGAAGCCGGCCTTGCTCTTTTTAACCGAGACTCCTCTCCGTCTGATACTTTATATCTCTTCTACCCTGGGTACAAATTAGAACACTCCTTTGTGCCCCGGGCTGGAGTTTGCGTATACGTCAGAAAGGACATCTGTTTTCGACGCCTCGGCCAGTTTTGAAGGTACGGATCTGTCCATCCTCTGGGTGCACGTAGACATCGACGACCATCCCTGCGTCTACTGGTGCCTTTATAGGTCCCATAGCGGTAATGCTGACAAAGACCGACTCATCGACCACGTCCAAATGGCTGCAGTCTCTGTGCTACAACATGTCCCATTGGCAGAGATCGTGATACTCGGTGATTTTAACGCCCACCACGCTGAATGGCTTGGTTCTCGTTTAACCAATCATGCTGGTAGATCTGTCTATAACTTTGCCTTGGCATATGGTCTAACATACTGGTTATTTCACCTTCATGGATCCCAGATGTAAGATGTTTATGTTTATGTTTAAATATGATTATCTAGCGTATTATTAATGTGTCCTATCATAAGTAAAAAATACAATACAGTAAAAGAAAGCGTCCAATTTCGAACAAACTGTCACACCACCTTATCACAACTTGTTACGGCCTACGGCTGCTCCCACAAAGATTCAATCCTCCGGGGCCCATCAGCGGAGTTTCAACGAACAGACGTAGGTTAGGCCTCAATATGGCCGCATGGAATTTCCTATCACAATAAACTATATGGCAGAAAGCTAGAAACACGTAGTACTTACCATTATCCGAAGCTAACTTCGCACCAAGGCTTGGGCAGGCCGTGAGTGTGTGTAATAGTGGATGGCGAGTAGTGTACAGTGAGGTGTAAATGTCTGCGACCTGAGCAAGCTTAGGCGACCAGCAGCGGCCGAGTTCTAGGCTGCCCCAAAATGCTGCATCACTCCAGCAGGCTTCAGCGCCGGACCACTTCTTTCTTCACTGTCACTGCTCAGTCTCTCAGCTTCATCGTACATTTAACTAAATGTTATAACTTTATCGTCACTCGGTATATAAACAAGGGAAACTTGAAAAGTTAATTGAAATTTATAATCAGTTTGCATTGCTTGCTACGGAAATAAATCTTTATTGTGAGGCTTTGTTGAGATATGGTTTCTTTTTCCATATTTTAGGCTTCCTTTGTTTTTAAATTAAAGTATTGTGACAAAGCCAGTCCAAACAGATTAGGGCTTTCGCTGTAAATTTCACAGTCCGCAAGCAATCTAGGTTCAATTCTTCTAGAAATTTCCATGGAAGAATTTTCAAGAACTATCGAAACCTAGTCAATCGGGACCGCTATGTACTTGAACATTCTAGATGTTTCTACAGTAGAAGATGTTTCTACAGAGAACTATCTGAGGCCCTATATAAGGCCGTTATAGACCGCAACCGGTGTCAGTGTTGAATTGGCGATACAATCGAATACTTCGAGGCGATACAACTGCGAACTAAAGTGATCAGTAGTACAATTGTGTTTTGTTATTAGTGTGGTTTTAAGTTGTAATTAGTGTTCTGTAATTAAAGCGTCAATTTTGGTAATTCACTCGGCTCTTTATATTTTCTTGAACCCCAAGCTCGTGCATTATTTAAAAATAAAATGGATTTTGATGATTCTTAAAAAAAAAACCACTATTAGACCACTATCATAAAGCTGTGGATTTCTTGTTTAAGTTCTTCGCGGCCAAGGTCGCGGGTTAAAACTAGTTTAATAATATTTGTACTTGATTTGTATAACTATGAATCTGTACGTGGTAGAGCCATACTGCAGCTATATTAGTAGTATATATGTAGCACGAATGGGTCGACTCGACTGGGGAAATACCACACCTTCACAGAATACCAGCGCAAAATAGCAGCTTAACACTGCCGTGTTTCGTATGGTGATTGTAGAGAACTGGAGGCTATTTCTACTAGAAAAGAGGTATTCTATCTTAGTCTTCACGGGTGACAACGCATCTGCATTTTGATTCTTTATTGAGAATAGATGTGGATGTCTATGGATCACAGAACCACTTACCATCAGCTGGACTGTGTGCTCGTTTGTCACCCAATCCTATAAAAAAAATAGATAAAATAAAAATAATTAATAGTTCATGTAATTTTATGCATATTGTATGTAGCTTAAGTAGAATTATTAGTAATCTCTAACGTGTCATGCTTAAAGAAAGGCTATAATGACGATTTATTAATAAAATATAAGCTTATTAAGGTAAATTTGTTTTGAAATATAATCTGAATCCTATAATTCATTACGCAGGTATGCTGACCGATGAACAACGCGCCCGTGAAGCTACTATTTAGTAATAACACTGAATCGTATATTAAAGTCATAAATTCATGGAGTCACTTTAATATTGTTGTGGTAATTGCACATCGCACCGCATTGGACAGCTATTGTTATACACCTGGCAAACGACCGCTGCTGCTTTTGCTTTATAATTTCAATTACCTAATTCCTAAATAAAATTATGATATACGTTCGACATACCTTTCTCTCAATGTTTATTGCAACATCAATTATTGATCGTATGTCATCAATTTTTTTTATTCATTTTATAAACAAATTAAAAGATGGTTTAATTTAAGTAACATTTTGTTTTATTTACAAAAACTTTTGCTAATTTAAATTGTTATTTCCAGGTAGACGGGAGCGACTTTATAACAAATTTAATACTTGGAATAAGTGCCAAAAATAAAAATGAATTTACCGCTACTAACACTTATTGAAGTAAAAAGTTCTTTAGAATCGTTGTGAAATTCCAAAAAACAAAAAAGTGACACTGAAATAGAGACAAACATGTAAATCTATAGGATTTAACCTACGAGAGGATGAGATGGTATACAGTGTAGACAGTAAACTGAAAATGTTGAAAGTCCGAATCTTAAATTCGTTTACTTTTTTTCTCTCTTTTAAAAAATACTATAGTGTTACAAGATGATGACTAAAAGAGGGCGTGGCTTACGGTTGCGTCATCGAGATGGTGGGGTAAAAGCCGGTCGCGGTTGCAGGGGCACATTGGCTCAAACGGTCGGAGAGAGCGGCCGTGCTAGGAATTAGATATTTGCTTAAGTTGCTAATTAATAACTGATACTGTAAATGTAATAAAAAGTTTATAATACAAGTTTTGTTTTGAGTTTATTTTTGAATTTTACTTCTGGTCGATAATATCAGAATAAGAATAGTGCTTCGTCGCCTACCCGCTTTTGGAACACCTGACTAACATTAATATTAAAGATTAGTGTCGTGATTACATTTTAACGTTTTAGTAGTTTTATTTTTACTTAGTGTTCAGTTTATAAATCTTAAAATATCTGAACAACAATCTCGCTCTCGTAAACGCAAGCATGAGTCGAACAAGGATGTGCTGAATGCTATCCTTGTTAGATTGAATACGCTTGCGAAACGTTTTACTTCGCCGCCACCGCCGTCCGAGCCACTTTTATAGGCCGCGTCAACATCTTCGGGGCAGGCACCGCACCCGGTACTGCCCGCGCTAATGATTGGTGCAGCCACCGATGACGTACGCGATGACGACTCGACGGCAGTTCACGCACCCGTTTCGGTATCACGGGAAAGCATTTCCACAGGCGGAGACACAACTGGCAGAATCGTGGAGGCCATCACTTCGTTAGTTAAAGTAAGGTCTAATAATTATTATATTTCTAACTTTGACCCTCATTTTCACAATATCGACGTTTGGTGCGAGGAAGTAGATAGCGCTAAAGAAACTAACGGATGGGACGATAACGATTGTTTGTCGGGAATCGGTAATTTTTTGAAGGAGCACGTGTGTGGCTTAGCGAGTGGTCCAGCACCGATCGTTCGTGGACGAATTTCAAACGAGAATTTAAAATCATGTGTCCACAAACCGTCGATATTGCGTCTATTCTTTACGAAGTGATGACCAAACATTCTAACAGCTATGCTACTTACGCCGAATACGCTAGACGCTCGTTTTTAAGGTTGGGTTTGGTTAGGGCACTATCTGACGAACTGATTGTCGCTATAGTATTAAGGGGCGTCACAGATCCTCATATTAAAGCTGCAGCTACTAATGCAAAGTTAGAACCCAATGATTTTGTGCAATTTTTGTCGATATGCATAAAACCAAAAAATTATTTTCCGTCTACCCGTGATATCACTCGTGGATCGCATCCTAGTTCTGAATCAAACATTACCCGACGGAATGAAAATAAAAAGGGGGTTGGCGACTTGAGATGTCACTTTTGTAGTAGGTTTGGACATAAGCGTATAGACTGTAAGAGTGCTAAAAGAATGCGACTAGGTAATAATTCGGGGTCGTCGTCGTCTAACACACAGTCACCGCATTCTGTAACATGCTCATTTTGCAAAAAGAGTGGTCATGAAATTAATGACTGTTTTGCCAAACAACGTTTAAACTCGACAAAAATTAACCCGCACAATGTAAATTTTTGTAGTAAATTAGACAGTAATGTTTCGAGATCGTCAATCGATGTTACAAGTGCAGTAGTTGAAGGCGTACCCATTGATTTATTAGTAGACAGCGGTTCCTGCATATCACTCGTATCGAGTTCCTTGTTGAAACATTTTAAGGTTAACCAAAGACCGACATACCGCCTTTTACGAGGTATAGGAAGTCAGCTTATCGGATGTACCTCGTTTGTGACATTAATTGTGGAGCTACCTCACATATCTATTGAAGCCGATTTGTATGTGGTACCCCACGATTGTATCAGTACTCCGGTCATTATAGGCACCGATATTCTGAATCGTGAAGGCATCACATATATCCGACAAAATGGTGTTCATATTCTGACGCGTACAGGTATACCTATACCCGTAAATCATGCTTTCGATATTAATAATGTAAACACACCTGTCAACGCTCACCACTGCAATTAGTTGCTATTAAAAATTCCACAGGAGCTTATTATTTTTGTTTGTAAATAATTGTGTCACTACCGTCATATTGCTGTACAATATTCTCTTTGTTCTCGTGATAGACAATTTTTCTCTAAAAAGTGTGTTATAAAAGAATCGCAATAAACTATTAACTATAATAAAGACTTTTTCATATGTCCAACTGAGACATAATTTGGTGACCCCGGCGTGATCACGGAAATTAAAGTTCAACGGAAATATAAACTATCACCATTTCATGTAAGAAGTTGAAAATAATTATAATTGCAAGACGACTCAAAGGATAACCTACGGAAGCTGATAATACAAATTCGCCGTGTAAGAATTGGAGTTTGAGATACTTGAAATTGAGATAAGTGTCCTTCTTTTCCATTAACCGTATTTAATCCTAATAAGTATTGGCCTTAACTTCGCAATAACGATATCTCAAAAATAAAATAATAAATAATTATTTTAATACGTTACAACAATTTCGACGACATTAAAACTATTTTAGTAGATTTTAGTTCTATTTTAAACTAATAAATACAATTTTAATCAAAGGCAATATATTTATATTATATTAAATAGTTTTGCCGAACGGTTTCAGGGTCGAGTGTATCAACTTTCAAGTTCATTTGGAGGTCAGCCTCTTCACCCATCACCTGCTTTCAGTTCGGCCAGTGCCTTCGCGGCGAGGAGCGTGAGATATATTAATATTTATACTCTTTAATACATATCTGTTAGGATATTTATTGTTAATAAGCATGAGTGAGTCAAAGCAATTTAGAGAATTGATAGCTAAGCGTAGTTCAATTAAGGGACAAATAACCAAGTTTAAAAACTATTTAGATAAGATTACAAGATCATTTAAAATAACAAATATTGAAGTTGCTGAATTAACTATAAAAATAAATAAATTTGAAGCATTGTCAGGCAAATTTGACGAGTTGCAAGATCAAATTGAGGTATTAGCGGGTGATTCTTTGGATGAAGAAATGGATGAGAGGGAGATTATTGAACAAGATTTGATACTATGCTTGGCTACTGCCAAGGAATTTCTTGATCAACAAATGCCCTCAATAGAAAAGGATAAACGACAGTCCGTTGGTCATTGTTCTCAGTACGTTTCCGATCATTCTGATTTACCGATTAATTTACCACAGTTAAATATTGCAAAATTTGACGGCTCATTTTTCCGCTGGCTTGAATTCCGTGATTCGTTTAACAATTCTATTCATAATAATAATCGATTATCACCAATTCGTAAATTTCAATATCTATTATCTTACTTAGAAGGCAGCGCGAATCATATCCAACCTTGAAGTATGCTCAGCCAATTATGAAGATGCCTGGAAGTTAGTATGCAATCGTTACAATAATAAAAGACTCTTAATAAACCATCATCTAAAGTCATTATTTAATATCAACACTATCACCCGAGAGTCTGAGCAGGCTTTAAGGTTCATGGTTGATCACGTATCAAAAAATTTACGTGCGTTGTCCAATTTAGGACAACCCATACATAATTGGGATAGTCTTATAATATACATGTTGACGACGAAGTTCGATAACCGTACACTCACTAAATGGGAGGAACAACGTAGCAACATTGACAATGACGAAATTCCAACTTTGCAACAATTCAACAAATTTTTAATCGATCGCGCTGACGTACTTGAATCAATCTATCGTAACAAATTAGACAATAGCAATAAGACAACACAAAATCCAACTAACTCGTACAATAAATAAAATACAAATACAATAATTAAGGCATTTACATCTTCTAGTGAAGAAAGGGCCCCAACGCACAGTAACATTTTTTATCCATGTATCATTTGTAACGAACAACATAGAATTTATGATTGCAATTTATTTAAGGCAAAAAGTGTTCAAGAAAGAATTTCGGATACTGCGAAACATAACTTATGTGCAAATTGCTTAAGGAAGGGTCATAATTCGAGCGAATGTAGGATGGGTCCCTGTCGCCTATGTAAGAAGAAACATAATACTCTTCTACATACTCCAAAATCAATAAATAACCACTATGCTTCAACAAGCAATAACAATACCAACAACACTTCTATCAATAATACACAGAACGACGATAACGACAAAACACGTAATGAATCTATGGTCTATGTTTGCAATCCTAACACTAATCATATACTTTTGTCAACAGCGTTGATCAAGGTAATTAATCCATTGACGAATAAATTTGAGACGATTCGTGCTCTGTTAGACTGTGGCAGTCAGTCATCTTTTATAACAAATCAATTACAAAATAAGCTATCATTAAAAAGAAAGAAAGAAAATGAGTTTATTTAGTAACACATTTTAGAAGTTTGCTTACCATAATAACATATTAAGATAAACGGTTACTAAAAAGGTACCCAACTCAGCATAGTCTTGGTACTAACAAAGTACTTCGACATTGATCTTCCGTGGGTGCCGATAACATTTAACACAAACAAAACTTAACAATATTCATTATTATACAATGTTAAGTCAATATGCAAATACAGTATATTTAAACCATATACACGATTACACTAATAATAATAAGTAATAAAACATACATAAGTACTTATAATAAATTAATATAATATAAATAGCAATTACTTAAATAAGATTAAAAGGAAACGAATAAACAGAATAGCAAAGTATGTAAGACACAGTAAATAATTTTCAATAAATTGACTTTTGAATATTGAGTAAGTATTTTTTGTAGTTATATTTAAACAAACCGATTGAAGCTAGATTTCTAATTGGTGGTGGAATGTTGTTCCAGCATTTCGTGGCAGAATAACGAAAGCTACCTCGAAATGCCGATGTACTGTGTCTTGGACATACTAAACGAGTTGCTATTCTAACCTGTCGCCGTGAAAAGTCTAATTTGTTATAAAGATACTGTGGTGTGTGTGTCATTATGATACCAAACAATAAACTGGCAAAATGAAGAGAACGTCGAGACTGCATATTCATTAAATTACTGTTGTTGAGATAAGGTGTTACATGGGTCCGCTTCGGTATGTTAAAACAAAAACGTGAACAAGCGTTTTGCACCCTTTGTATAACTTTCTTTGTATGAGAGAGGAGACATTCGCCTATAACCGCATCAGCGTAATTAAGCTTAGAAAGAATTAGTGACTCACAAAAGTATATCCTAATGTCTAAACTTAAAAATTTACGTACTTGGTATAAAATTTTTAGCCTAAAATAACAATTTTTAACAACTTCTAGGACATGATTATGAAATTTTAATTTGCTGTCCATTAGTACACCCAGGTTTCTAGCCTCTGTCACTTGTTCAATATGTTTATTCTGTATTTTTAGCTCTAAAGTAAACCTATTAATCCTATCTACTTGATTTTACATTCTAATTCTATTCAGTGTTAAGGAATCATGTGTCGCAAAAATACAATCAATGCATAACAACTATAATATTCAAATTTCATGTTATGTTATTAATGAAATAACAGGTGATCTACCAAAGTGTCCTATTGATAAAAAACAATTAAACCTGCCAACACATATTGAATTGGCAGACCCGTCCTTTGATCAGCCATCTTCTATTCACATGCTGATCGGAGCTGACATCTTTTGGGACATTTTAAAGAGTAAGCAAAGATCCTTAGGTCTTAATAGGGCTAAGTTAATAAGTTCTCACCTTGGCTGGCTGATTGCTGGTCCTATACCATTAAATTCTATTAAGCAAAGGCAACAAATCAATAAAACTTACTGCAATCATATAATTACAAATCAAAATAAAGAGTTAACTCTTTTGCAAGAAATGAACGATGAACTACTTAGAAAATTCTGAGAACTTGAAGAGCTGCCTCCAGTGCCTAATTATAGTGAATCAGAATTTGAATGCAAACAACACTTTAAAAAAATACAATAAGACTCTCTGACGGTAGGTTTTGTGTTAAATTGCCTCTTATTGACTCGGCAGATTGTCTTGGAAACTCATACAATTTAGCCAAAAAACGATTGTATAACTTAGAGAAACGATTTAGAAAAGATACAAATTTCAAACTACAATATTCACAATTTATATAAGAGTATGCAGATTTAGATCATCTTGCCATATCGACAGTGTCAAGGCCTATTACTAACTACTTTCTTTGTCATCATGCAGTTTTTAAAGCGGGTAGCGAATCGACAAAAATTAGAATAGTTTTTGATGGATCAGCTCCCACTTCCTCAGGCTTCTCATTAAACGACATTCTTAGGGTAGGCCCTAACGTTCAGGACTCTCTCTTTTCCATTCTTGTAAGAGCTCGCCAATACAAATATCTCCTAACAGCTGATATCGAAAAAATGTACCGTCAGATATATGTTGCTGAGGAAGATCGCGACCTTCAAGTTATTTTATGGAGGGAAGATGAGTCTCAACCAATAAAAACATTGCGCTTAAATACCATTACTTACGGTACTGCAAGTGCAAGTTATTTGAGCACTCGATGTGTTTGGCAGGTGGGTGAAGAATGCAAAGACGAAGCTATAAAAACTATTATACAGAAGGATTTTTACATCTTAATAACTGGTTCCAACAGTGAAAAACAATTAAAATATATACAAGAATCAGTCTCAAGCGAGCTCAATAAAGCATGTTTTCATTTGAGAAAATACAAAACAAATTTGCCTTCTCTATTCAACAATTCTGTACTTAAAGGCAATGAAAATTTAACGTTTAGTGAATCTTCAAGCATGCTTGGATTGGGGTGGAATCCCTATAATGATATATTACACTTTCCTATAATCCTCCCCCCTACAAATATACGCGCAACTAAGAGGTCTATCATGTCCAATGCTTTTAAGATCTTTGACCCCTTGGGTCTTCTAAGTCCATGTGTCATTGTACCTAAAATTCTATTACAAAAAATTTGGCAGCTTAAACTAGACTGGGATGAGCCAGTTCCATCAAACATCAATTCGATTTGGCAAGGCTTTGTGGATTCGCTACCTATCTTATCACGATCAGAGATTCCAAGAACAGTTGTTTGTGATGCACCAACTTCCGTTGAAATTCATGTATTCAGTGATGCATCACAGGCAGCTTATGGATCTTGTGTTTATGTTAAGTCCACAAACGCCAATAACAAGGTTTTTGTCAAACTTTTATGTGCTAAGTCGAAGGTGGCTCCGCTGAAGCCAACAACAATACCGCGACTAGAACTGTGTGCTGCGTTGCTTTCAGCGCGATTATGCAATAGTGTCATCAATTCAATAAGATTTAAACCAGACCGTATAATATATTGGTCTGATTCGAGCGTGGTGTTGGGTTGGCTGAGTGGCAGTTCAAATAAACTTAAGACCTTTGTTGCTAACAGAGTTGGTTCAATATTAGAAAAAACAGGACCTTCATCCTGGCATTATGTACCCACTGCTAGCAACCCGGCAGATCTTATATCCAGAGGTGTTAGTGCTACTCAGCTCATAAATTCAAATCTGTGGTGGTCAGGGCCCAGTTTCCTATATTTTGATGATTCTTTATGGCCTGTTTTAAAACCCAACAAATATGTCGATTTGACTGAAAACAAAGTTATTTTATCAACAATATTACAGACTTCTATAATCGAATGGCAAAGATTTTCAAAATTTACAAGAATTCGTCGAACTATGGCCTATGTTCTGCGTTTTATTTACAATATTAAAAATCCAAAATCTAAGCAAGTTGGCAAATTGACTCTTGATGAATTAAATAAATCATTTCTTTTATTATGTAA
The DNA here is from genome assembly GCA_963668995.1 of Parnassius mnemosyne. Classification (NCBI taxonomy): domain Eukaryota; kingdom Metazoa; phylum Arthropoda; class Insecta; order Lepidoptera; family Papilionidae; genus Parnassius; species Parnassius mnemosyne. The sequence continues at coordinate 2,723,364 of CAVLGL010000001.1, read as the reverse complement.
AATTTCGCAGCAAGAAAGCTTTCCTAAAGATTTTATTGACCTAATTAAACAAAACCCAATCAGTCCTAAATCAAAAATTTTAGCATTATCTCCATTTTTATCAAGTGAAAATTTAATCAGAGTCGGTGGTCGCATCGATGCTGCTAATTGTTCATATGGGAGAAGGCATCCGATATTATTAGACTCATCTCATCATCTTTGTAAACTTATTTTTGCATATGAGCACTTACGCGGCATGCATGCAGGCCCCCAATCATTACTCGCTATTGTAAGAGATACTATCTGGCCTATTAACGGCAGACATCTTGCACGGCGTACTCTTTATAAGTGTGTACGTTGTCGACGTGCTCAAGGTAAAACTTTAACACCAAAAATGGGAGACTTACCCCCTCAGCGGGTGAACCCCGGCTTTCCTTTTATTTCTGTAGGATTGGATTTTGCAGGTCCTTTCTACATACTCAATCGTAGAGGTCGTGGTGCAAGGCTTATGAAATGTTATATGTGCATATTCGTTTGCTTACGCTACAAATGTATACACCTAGAAGTTGTAAGTGACCTTACTAAAGATTGTTTCATTATGACATTGCGTAGGTTCGTTTCACGACGCGGCCGGCCAGCGGAGGTATTTTGCGATAATGGTCGAAATTTCACGGCAGCATCAAAGGAAATCGCCTCCTTTCTAAGCAATCATACTGGCACTATCTCTGATTTTGCAACTCAAGAAGGTTTCAAATTTGTTTTCATACCATCTTACGCTCCTCACTTCGGCGGTATTTGGGAAACAGGTGTAAAATCAGCCAAATTTCACATTAAGCGCGTTATGGGCAATTCTCATTTAACTTTCGAAGAGCTTTCAACGTTATTTGCGCAAGTTGAGGCTATACTTAACAGTCGTCCCCTTTGTCCATTATCCTCGTCCCCGAACGATTATCTTTGCCTTTCCCCAGGGCACTTTCTCATAGGAAGACAGCTAACTGCTTTACCATCTCCAAATCTTCTCAATGCAAAGGAAAATGCTCTACAAAGACAGGCAAGATTAGAACGAATTCGACAACATTTTTGGCAGAAGTGGCAAAACGAATATATATCGGAATTGCAGCTAAGAACAAAGTGGAAAACGACTAAAGACAAACTAAAGGTTGGAGACCTAGTCATTATCAAAGAAGATTCGCTTCCACCTTTATGCTGGCGTCTGGGACGTGTAGCAAGACTTTTTCCGGGTTCAGATGGCATTTCGAGAGTAGCAGATATCAGTACAACAAGAGGATGCATTCGCCGACCTTTCGTGCGCCTATGTCCCCTTCCAAACCAAGAAGACCTTCAAGATTGAAAGCCCAGGTCTTTCAATGGGGGGGAAGATGTCAATGCTCACCACTGCAATTAGTTGCTATTAAAAATTCCACAGGAGCTTATTATTTTTGTTTGTAAATAATTGTGTCACTACCGTCATATTGCTGTACAATATTCTCTTTGTTCTCGTGATAGACAATTTTTCTCTAAAAAGTGTGTTATAAAAGAATCGCAATAAACTATTAACTATAATAAAGACTTTTTCATATGTCCAACTGAGACAACACCTCTTAAAGGTGAAGAGAAATAACAGCTTTTGTTGGTTATCAGTAATGGTCAGGTTAGGCCGAGCATGCGTACGGTCCAGGCATTAGTTAATTCCACGAAGCCACGAAGTGTTAAACAAATTCAATAGTTCCTTGGCCTTGCGGGCTATTTCAGAAGATATATTCCAAATTATGCCCAGCGAACAGCTTGTATCGCACATCTAACTAAAATGAACATGCCGTTTGAGTGGGGAGTCGAACAAGATAACGCTCGTCAGTATATTATTGACCGTTTAACAAACGAACCCGTCCTTGCCATTTACGACCCACAGTTACCTACGGAGGTGCACACAGATGGAAGCGCTATCGCTTACGGTGCAGTCTTAATACAGATTCATGAGGGTGGGCTTAGGCGTGCAGTAGCGTATTTCAGTAAATCAACCCAAGGCGCGGAACCCAAATACTATTCCTATGAATTGGAAACTCTAGCTGTAGTTAAAGCTCTCTAGAATTTTGGAAAGTACTTGTTAGGCGTATCCTTTAAAATTGTTACGGTCTGTAACGATCTAAAGCTAACCGAGCGTAAAAAGGATTAAAAGATTTCCAGTATACTTTCGAATACAGGAAGGAGTCTTTAATGTCCCATGCCGATTACCAAAGTAGGGACCCTGTGGAGGTATGCCATATTCAAAACCCCAAAAATTGGGCCAAGTTAGCTCAATCTGCAGATGAGGAGACACTTAATCTCTTTGATAAATTCAATAACGGTCAACTAGAGTCTTCCCGATACGAGTTACGAAATGTACTATTATATGTCAAATATTTTCCCGTTGGCGAAGAATCCCACCTATTGTGCTATATTCGCAAGGGATTTAAACTGAGTCTGCTTCATGTGTTTCATGATGACCAAGACCACATTGGGTACGGTAAAACGATAGAACTTATTTTAAGTCATTTCTGGTTTCCTGGATTACGCCCTTTTGTTAGGAAATATCTCAAGCATTGTATTGTGTGTCTGTCACACAAACGGGTGCCACGTGTCCCTCATCAAACCATCGAATCTTGGACTAAGCCAGATGATCGTATGAACAAAGGCCGTAGATCACCTTACGAGTTTGAGGTAAACGACAAGGTATTTGTGATTAAGGCTTCGCAGTCAGCGGGGAAAGTAGATTCCTGTATGCGCGGACCGTACAAGGTATTGAAGAGACTTCCACATCATCGGTACAAATTGGAGCTGTTGGCTGGCTCGTACGGGAAGCGTACAGAAGCTTCAGCTGGTGCTGCGGTTTATGATTGTAAGTCACCGATGTTATTATGTTTGACTGTCATGCAAATGTTTTGCTTATGTTTCATTGTATGTATGTGTTAGTGTACTTATACATATCTACGTTGACATTGAGATGTTTTCTCTGTCACGGCAGATGGACCACTCACTTAAGAGTTTTCCATGTTCACGCTGTTATCGAGTGTGATTCTCTACCACGGCAGATGGAAGATTCCGAAGGAAGCTCTTCCATACTTACGTTGACGTTGAGATGTTTTCTCTGTCACGGCAGATGAACTACTCATTCGGAGTTTTTCATGTTCACGTTGGTATCGAGTGTGATTCTCTACCACGACAGGACAGTTGCCCAAAGGAGGTACTGTCACGGCATACTAGTTACTACCGTAATATAGCTAACTGATGTATGGTGTATGAGGGCCCTCCAGAGAACGATGTGAATGAACGTGGTTAATAGTTTGAACGTTTTGTATGAGAAATGAGTGTAATGTCATGAAGTATGAACGCTTTCTTTGTAAGGAGTATGCTGTTACGAGCTATGATGATAAATTCTAATGTGTTCAATTCATTTGTAACTTTTAGCGGCGTCGGATGACTCGTTACTTGACACTTCGGAGGAGGCTGAGGCGAGGTCAAATCTCGAACACATAAAGGTTGCGGACGAGGACGACCGCCTGTCAGGAGAGGCCGTGTTACAAGATGATGACTAAAAGAGGGCGTGGCTTACGGTTGGGTCACCGAGATGGAGGGGTAAAAGCCGGTCGCGGTTGCAGCGGCACGGCAAGAGAGCGGACGTGCTAGGAATTTGATATTTGCTTAAGTGCTAATTAATAATTGACACTGTAAATGTAATAACAAGTTTATAATACAAGTTTTGTTTTGATTGTATTTTTTTATTTTTGAATTTTACTTCTGGTCGATAATAATAGCTATTATTTTAAACACAGTGTTGCTTTTATAGGCAACACTGTGTTTATAAGATAATGCCAGCGTTACTTGTCTATCTCTTCATCCAGCTCCACAATCTTCTCGTCAGTCCTCAGGGTGCGTACGTTGTATGTTGCCAGGAGCCGTCGTAGGTGGCAACCGAACCTCCACCGTAGATTCTTAGCACCCCCCTACCCCGCTGTTACCATGGTCGCCACCGTAGCCAGGAATAGCGGGGCCGTCGGTGGCTGGGGGCCGTCTCTTAGTAATTTTATCCATTTTTGGGGGTATTCGCCATAGTTGCCACGCTTGGCGAGTGGGTTGGCAACCGCAGTTTTTTTTTTTGTATTTTTGCTGTTATCAGGAAGATGCTGCTGCCCATCTCCTGCCTGTTTCCCTTTGTCGCCTTTTACGACACCCACGGGAAGATATGGTGTAGTGGATATTCTTAACCGCCACTACACGGCATAAATATGATATTAAGGAATTTGTTAATGATAATACTTTTGTTAATGAGGTCATCGCTTTCTATCTATTTCTAATTTGTTCTGTGTTGTTAATTATTGCGTAATTTAAATGGTTGTAAGTTGTACTTTTTTTTCGAAAGAAAAGTCCCGCCGAGTTTCTTTCTGGTTCTTACCAGGACAAAGGTATTTTTCGAAGTAATAATAAATTAAACGTAAGAGTGACGTTTAATTACTATTATTTATAATCTGTATTGAATAAAATATTTATATTTCTATTTTTTTATAACCCTCATATAATTTTTTAGAATTTCTCACAGTCGCTTTTTACGTCACCTAAGAAACAAAATGCAATGACAGATTCTCTTACGTCATTGCAACATGGTACGTTTATTTCTATATAACACTATTTTAACGTCTATTTTGCTGCAACCATAATACATAATGTATTATGATATGCGTTAATTATTCCAATATGTTACCCATTTCTACTTGTCAACTACAATGCGATCTCTAGTGGCTACTTGTCAACGGAAGTTCCATATTTAATTAATGTATCAATAGCATTACCGACACAAGCGTTGGCAACAACATGCAGCTGTTTCAGTAAATAAACAACTTATTTAATTATGCAAGGCTCTTTTTAAGAAGACCCTTTTTACTGAAAACGAGGCATTCCATCTTGTTTAGTTCTCAGGGATGATAACATATTGGCATTTTGATTCTGAACGATCCTTATTCTCGTGAATACTTAAAATCCAAATTTCAATACCTAGAATATTATCATAATTGTTTTCTCCGTTCTTCGGAGCATCTAAAGTTGCTAATGCCTTTACACCATATTGAGTATATGTCCTACTCTTTCGCTCTAACGGCTATAAGACTTTGGAACGAAATACCTCTTGATATTAAAAATGCTTACATAATATACTAATTTATATCGGTAATTTAGTCTTCGAATTCTTACATCATTATTGATAAAGATAAAAAGTATAATTGAAGTCTACATTTTCTTTGTACATGCAAATCAGTATCTTTTGAGCCAGATATAAATCAGCGACCTATGGATCGACAGTCCACCCGAAATAATGATTTTAAGAAACTAAAAGCCGATAAAATTATTGGTAAATCCAATTGTGCATGCCTTAAGCGCGTTAAATAATTACGTATAACATGTTTATACGTAAATTTTTAAAGTATTTTAATTACACACAAGTTTTCACTAAAACCCTTATAATTATTACTATACTTAAAATTTAACGATAATTTTATATCAAATTTCAATAAAAAAAGCTTAGAAAATCCAAAAGTGCTCGACTTATAATACTCGTAGTCTTGGAAAAATTAAAAAAATGTGAATTGTAGTTCTATTCGGTAAAGAGTTCCAGTACCAGTCACCGAAGTATAGGTTCAAGTTAACTCAACAAGAACGGAGGTAAGGTCTATTCATAACTAACAAAACGAGCCCAAACTCGGGACACCTAGTTCTACTGTCCGAGGAGTTCCAGTAGAATCACCCAAATACACCTTCAGGTGTACTTATTAACTAAGTGTGTATGGTGCTCCCTAGATGGGCCTGCAGTACGTCTGGTACTTCTATATATTTAACAAGTCTTAAAATAGTAAAAATTTATTGCCACTCCAAACAAATAATAAAAACATCGTTGGTAACAGTGATGAATTCATCGCTTTATTTGGTAAACAAAAGAGAGAGTGTAACATTTTTGCGTCTGAAACTCAAAACTTTTTAGGTTATCACAGCTGTACGGAGCATTTTCATAAATATCTTGAATAAGATCTGTGCAAAGTCCAGAAAATTAAAGATGATGCAATACGCAAAGTGCATAGGTATGTTTTGCTGGCGCCTAAAATCAAAATTCCAACGTTTTGTCGCATAAATCATATTTAACAATCATATTATACATATAAATTATATAAAAAGCACATTGTCAGAAAAATAAATTATTGTTGAACTTATTTTTTTTAAATCGATTAATTGCTATTTTTACATAAAAAAGTGGATTTAGTGGCTTATGGTGTAGATTTATCAAGTCCACATGGAGTGGTAAGCACGATAACTTTTGAAAATATCAATTAATTCAATCTATTTTTAATCTCTTCATCTATCATGTGTAAAGCCATGGAATTTAAATGGCAGTTTAATTTTGTTTTGTATAGTTACAATTAGTTTGTTTTCTTACTGTAAAATGTCGAAATTTTCGGTGTTTCATTAGCCTTGTAATAATATATTTTACTAAATAGCCTTTGCTCTGCATAACTAGCTTACTACGCGCTAGGCCGCCAACGTGAGTGAATTGCTGTATCGTAACTGTAACTTCTACACCTGACATCCTGCGAGAATTAAAAGCCACATGACTGCGCTTATTTGGACATACATTCACATTTCACATTTAGGTCGCTTGTCTGCGCCCAAGCTGCGTGGAAGCTTTATAGAGGCCAGTTTGGCCTTTCCTTCCAAGTGACCACGAAACTGCACACTATTCGATATATTTAACGTGGAAGAGCCATGCTGCAGCTATATTTCTGGTATAGTTGTAACACGAATGGGTCGGCTCGACCGGGGAAGGACCACGCTCTCACAGAGTACCAGCGAAAAATAGCAGCATAATGCTGCTGTATTTCGTATGGTGAGTGTAGAGAACCGGATACCCTTTTCACTGGAAACGAGGCATTCCATCTTAGTCCTCACTGGTGACAACGCATCTGAATTTTAATTAGTAATCGAAGATAAATGAAGATGTCTATGGGCCACAGCAACCACTTACCATCAGGTGGACTGTGTGCTCGTTTGTCACCCATATTATAAAAAAAAAGTTGACGCCGAGGATTCAGAAGCTAGCTGAGGCAGGAAGGGGAGTGCCTTGGAACAGAGGATAAAAATTAAAATTGAGGATAAAATTTAAACGATTTTAATTTTGAATTTTTTATCCAACTCAGGCTATATGTTTCACACCTTTTTTAATGTTGTTGTATCACCATACCAGTATACCAGTCTCAATATAATTGCATTGCACTTAATGTAATTATCATTTTAATTCATTTTCAAAAGAGCCCTAATGACTTTTTCATATTCAACATAGCATTGAACGAGTCTTTCTAACACGGTAGGAAATATTTTTCGTGATCATCAAGCTCAGACCTCAATAAAGGATCTGCAACAGAAAGAAAGAACTTCGCATTTTTTCTTTCTTAATAATAATTTAAATGCAAGAAGAGAAATAAAACTAAATAAAATGTTATTGAACAACACTACAAATTTAAGAAAATACACTTAAAACCATGGGCTGCAGCAAGAAACTACGAAAAAGACTGGATTGTGCACACTCGGTCTTGATGTCTGAAAATTAAAAACATCAAACAGTATAAATGCACTATTAGTAGAATTTGCTGTTTTTTTTTTCAAATGGGATACGTTTGCATGCAAAATCCATGTTAGGTTTGTATTAAAAATAAAACTTAGGTGAATAAAAACACAACTTCTATAAATATTTCTAAATAAAATTTTCTCAATATTGCAAATTAGGGCAGGACTAAGTAAAATTTTAAACGACAAACCGATCGCTGTCTATGACAAATAGTTAAATTACCCGTAAATTCATTCATCGTTAAATTTAGAGAGAATTGCTACATCAAAGATTTTTTTAAATTATTTATCTAGGTATAAATAATTAAAAAAAATAATTAAAAAAATACTACGTCTTAACCAACATTTTTTGGTTCATTAAGTAGCAGTAATTAATATTTGTTTTTAAAACCTTTAATTGTTGTAAGGTTACGTAAGGGAAGCGGCAGGTTGTACTGTTGCATTGTATTTAAAACTTCCTCTGAATACAGTAGAGCGGCTGAAGGGATATACTAATTTTTGTTAAACTGATCTGAGATAATGTATATTATTGTGAACTTTGGCCTACTCAAGCTTATTGTAAAGATAAACTAGTTCTTTGTTTTTTTTAATATACCAAATAAAAGAGTAGCAAAGTGTAGTTGTCTGTGGGAGTCCATTTTTATTATATTGGCATTGTTATTGAACGGTGACACGTGTACGTGGTATTACAAAGCAAAAACGCTCGCAGGCGTTTTGCACCCGTTATATTATTGGTTTGGTACGTGCTAAAAGTAGTGGATCTATGACAGAATAAAGCATAGTAAAATTTTGAGAGAACGAGGAACTTGCATATATTAATACGCAGAGTCAGGCTTAGGTTATTACGAATTCGAAATAGTACGTTTAGCCGACTTAGGAACCTTCAAGAAAAGAGTCTACTCCTTTTTAAAAGGCCGGCAAAGCATCTGCAGTTCCCCTGGTGTTGCAGTTGTTCATGGGCGCCGGTAATCACTTACCATCAGGTGAGCCGCATGCTCGTTTGCCCCCTCTCCTATAAAAAAAGCTTAATGAAGCAATTCCATGCAATGTCAAAAATATGCTTTTCGAATCGCAGCTTCTCATCCATCACTACACCAAGATTTCTCGCTTCAGGGACTCTTTCAATTATATTCTTATTTATGACAACCGTGGGACATTCCCAGTTGGCGTTCCCAGAATTATATAGTTTTATTTTTTTGGATTCAGAACTAGTGTATTACGCTCAGACCATAGAGATCAAACAGAAAGCTATTCTTTGTCGCATTTCTGTCATAAAATTCGAAATGTAATTAATTTAGTTGAAGTCTTGCATTCATTAATTCGGTTTTCGTCGGATCATATTTTATCATTCCAGCATCCGCACTTGATGTTGCAAAAAAACTCGCTCGAGTTTATTGGATAAATAGCATTTTTATTGTCCATTTAATTATATATTAAATATGAAGTATAATATAAAGTAAAAGAAGGCTATGTAGTAATCGTAATTGCCATCTATAAGATCCCTACGAAACAGCCGTATGCTAATACCTAGTTTGTTTGTAGTTCGGTATCTTTCACTTGACTTGGTGTTTCAAAAAATGAATGACGGTAAAGCTAGTGTATGACATTAATTTTAAAAGGACTACTGATCAATGGTTTATATGCTATTTTTTGATAATTCTATGTTTGCTGTATTGTTTAAAAATAAAAACTGATAGAGTTTTAGTTTGATACATGATACAACTAAATCACAAATTCAACCTTAAGTGCATAATGAGACATTGGAAGTGGACTCATCACAAGTTACATGAAAGTTAGCAGCATCCTTCACCGGAAATGATAAAATCGACGTAATGATAAAACTGACGAATTGATAAAATAAATATGATAAAAATTATAAGCTCAGGGGCTGAGTGTTAGCCGGAAATTTCACGGTGCGCCTGCCAAAGACGTATTAAAAAAGATAGACAGGTTACACACTAACATTATTGTATTTTAAAGTGGCGCAGGTAGTGCTATATCCACGTACAGTTATTTATTATGACACGTTGCGCTAACAAAAATAGACAAATAATAGGACATACGTATCGTTAGAAAAAGATGAATATACATCATTGGTTGAGTATTAATTGCTGCCGAGCGTTCATTGGCGCGAGCGAGTGACATACCGATATGGGAAATGAACACAGTAGTCACTAGCTAGCGTTAAAGTTTACACTAGCGGCTAGCGGTTAGTGTTGAAATAATAAACCAATTATGAAAAAAAAACATCTGTATTCAAAATATTGATGAAACGTTTTTCGTGTCTCTAACAGTTGTCGTGTAATTTGTGCACCACCTAAAACACAGGAAGGCATTTTTCCACGAATAACTAGAAGATTTACGCACTGTAGCGAAGGTATAGCCGCGACGCTAGAGCGTGCCCGACTGAATGCGAGTCGGGCAATTACCTCACTTTCGTATTGCCATTTTAGAGCGAGTATAACGTACCTATACTTTTAAAAACATCTTAGGCGCCAGCAACCTATATGGATCCCCGACAGCAATTTTTAGTGCTAATATTTGATTGCTATGTGGCGCAGAGGCTTAGCAATTAATTGCGGCGCTAAGGACCGCGAATTGGAAGACCCGCAAGGGACAATAAGTATTTGTGTGATCTAAAAATAATTTCTCTGGGTCTGAATGTTTGTCTTTGTGAAAATGTAATGATTAGAGAAATCTACAGACGATTTTCAAAGAAGTATTCAATGATACCCTACTTGAAGTAGTTCGTCAACTTTAAGTTTTTTCACAATATACGTCATATTGTTGTCGCTAGATGTAATTTCTATCACTGTCATGTCTTCAGTGATACTCAAAATATTAAGAAAAATCGATTGACGTAAGATTAATCAAAATGGGCCCATGCGTTTGGTCTATAGAACTCCACAAAGGAACAAACATGCGTCGCGAAGGCTAGGAAAAACAAAATGGTTTAAATGGAAAGCTGGTAACGATGTGATAGGTAGCTGATATATCGTCCACACAATTACAAGCAAAATATCACATTAGTAGTCTTTTAAGACATGCTAAGTAAGCTACGTAGTTTACTCAGCACCACTAACTGTCTCAAGCGTACAATAACTTCATATGCAGATTTTACATTATCCACGACAAAGAAAAGAATTAAAAAAAATAAAATGAGAAAAAGGTGTTTTCGTCATTGCTTATATCGAACAGAAATAACTTCAGCTGTACTCGTTCCGTAAATGAAATATTAGGAATGTTCACTAAAATAGCCCTATTACTGAAATCAGTTCGGTCCCAGTAGAGTTTGACGCGGTTGTTTTTGATTAAAAGATTTAGAAATTAATTTTAATAGGGTAGTTTCCGACTCACGATACCGTTTTTCAGAAAGAGTTTCAGAATAATAATGCTGGATTCACAAGGTAACGATAGTTATTTTAGTCAATTACTATTTAATAACAATATTCACTAGCCCCGGACGATATCCAGTGCGTGTCGACATAGGCGACAGTGGAAAACCAACCCGGAAATGGGTAGGAGTATCTTTCCAATAACAACTTTATATTAATATTGCTAACCTACCTGCCAACCATGGCAACTTGTGGCAAATATCAATCCTATGAGGCAATCTATAGGGATTTTAATAGGCTTTAAAGGTAACGATAACGGTGTGGAATGAGTCCTCTCTTGCTTAGAGGTTATTAAGATGTTTCCACATTTCGAGCATGCGCGTGGCAAGGCTGCTTCAAGACTCGTGCTCAGCGTACTTCTGCAGCAAATACAGGCTACCGCTAATCTGTTTGATGCATCTTAAGGGACCTCATAATGTTAACGCAGTTTTATGTAAGTTATCTTTAACGTAAACAATTTGTACGAAAGCAATTTCTTTTTGTATGGAGAAAGGGCTGAACACAATTTGTGGAATAACTTTATTAAATACATGTCGATCTATTCCTTATAACCTATAGATTACAAAAGTAATATTAGTTTTATCGTATCTAACGGGAATACTAAGAAGTTAACAATTAATGTAAATAAGCTTCGGTATAAATAATAAATGCCAGCAGTGACGCCATCCTTTTAATAAAATGTGTAAAAATATTGGGGAAAATAATGCTTTTAATAACTGTGAGATCTAGAGCTAGTAGTATCAACGTATATTAATGATAATTATTATTTCAACTGACACGCCCACGTCCCTTCTGTATCGCAGTTTGTCCCTAAAACTAACACGAACGGTTTTAGTGCAAAATCTTATTGTCATCGAAACGTGATGTAAGCGATGCTTAAGATATTTAACACGATGATAGCAAATTTAATACTATATAACATCGATTTATTTTCTCTGTAACTGGTTATAATTTTAAGATTTAATTTATTTTGAATATGTTTACTAAAATTAATGGACTTCAGTCTAAAAGCACCATAAAATTAACAAAAGGGTGCATCTTTCAGACTCGCACATGATTAAAGTTTGTAAAAGGAAGCCCTTGCATTTCAGACCAAAATTCATTTTAATGGCAATTTATTGTGTCGTTACAATAAATTTACTTACTACTTACTTTCTTTCACAAAAACATTTTCTGTCACGAAGTTTTCATTAGCAGCCCGGAGTCAGGCAGTTGACGGCATTTCACCTCCATGCCGCTTTGGAAAGCACGTAAAGCTGGAGCCTGATCTCTCTCTGATCGTATAGGATATCCGTCCCACCGGGCTATGATAGTGGGGCAGTAGGGAGTGCACTTAAGTTTGCGCACACACTGGGGCAGTATAATCATGTCCTGCGTATATGGTTAGTCTACGTTGGTACTGGAACCGTGATCGAAATTCGGTCTGGCGTGCGTGGGTGCAAGCGTGCGTGCGTACGTGCGTGCGTGGGTGCGTACGTACGTGCGTACGTGCGTGCGTGGGTGCGTGCGTGCGTGCGTACGTGCGTGCGTGGGTGCGTGCTTGCGCTCGTGCGTGCGTACGTGCGTGCGTACATGCATGCGTGCGTGCGTGCGTGCGTGCGTACGTGCGTGCGTGGGTGCGAGCGTGAGCGCGTGCGTGCATGCGTGCGTGCGTGCGTGCCTACGTGTGCGTGCGTGCGTGCTTACGTGCGTGCGTGGGTGCGAGCGTGAGCACGTCCGTGCGTGCATGCGTGCGTGCGTGCGTACGTGAGTACGTGCGTGCGTGCGTACGTGCGTGCATGCGTGCGTGCGTACGTGCGTGCGTGGGTGCGAGTGTGAGCGCGTGCGTGCGTACGTGCGTGCGTGCGTGCTTACGTACGTGCGTGCCACGTGCGTGCGTGCGTGCGTACGTGCGTGCGTGTGTGCGTGTGTACGTGCGTACGTGTGTGGGTGCGTGAGTACGTGCATGCGTGCGTGCGTGCGTGCGTGCGTACGTGCGTGCGAACGTGCGTGCGTGCGTGCGTGGGTGCGTGCGTGCGTGCGTGCGTGCGTGCGTACGTGCGTGCCGCGTGCGTGCGTGCGTGCGTACGTGCGTGCGTGTGTGCGTGCGTACGTGCGTGCGTGCGTGCGTGCGTGCGTGCGTACGTGCGTGCGAACTTGCGTGCGTACGTGCGTGCATGGGATGCGTGCGTACGTGCGTGCGTGCGTGCGTGCGTTCGTGCGTGCGTGCGTGAGTGCGTGCGTACGTGCGTGCGTGCGTGCGTGCGTACGTGCGTGCCGCGTGCGAACGTGCGTGCGAACGTGCGTGCGTACGTGCGTGCGTGGGTGCGTGCGTACGTGCGTGCGTGCGTGTGTGCGTTCGTGCGTGCGTGCGGGCGTGTGTACGTGCGTTCGTGCGTGCGTGCGCGCGTGCGGGAGCACGTCGTGCGTACGTGCACGCGTGCGTGTGCGCGTGCATATACATAATCTATTTTGTTAGTATGATCTGTTGACTTCCATCACGTCACACTACATGTACGATACATATTACTCACATATTACGATATAGTCGGATTGTAATTGTGCTAATATATATATATAGAGAGAGAGAGAGAGAGCATTACTTTTTATTGCTGTTGATTATGTTTGCGTAACCGAGAGAGTAAGTTGAAAAGCTAATAATCAATCGAATATTCTGGATAAGTGCCGATGCTTTTATAAAAAAAAAAATAAAAATAAAAAAAACAATGTCGTTATAATTTTTTAAAGACATATTTTAAGAAATAATTATTTATAGAACGAAATCAGTAATAATATTGGTCAAATTCTTGAAAGGGCTCAAATTATTACAAAAAAATTACAATCATATTTACAAACTTCCTTCACAGACTGGCTTCGTGTTCATTAATTGCTCGGCCAGCATCAATAATTATTCATAAGACTTTTTTTAATTTATGCAGTTTGAGAGATTTTGGATCAGAACCAAGTTGAGTGATTTGAAAGCAAATTTAAATCTTCATACTAATGCGGAAATAACCTTTACATATAATTTTTCTGTCCGTGTGTATGTGGCTAAACTCCTCCTAAATGGTTGGACCAATTGGATGAAATTTTGTGTGTGGAATGGGTTAGACTCACAATTGTACCCGGTGGGTAATATTTGTATGTTTTGTCCGAATAAATCACAGTGAAAATACGCCTTCAAAATACAGCGGCATTTGCCACCAAATATTTGAGCCGGTTCCTTATTACGATGTATAAAGCGTAATAGCGACTTCGGATACTTTATTTCTTTTTTGATATGCAGGGTTGTTTTCAAGATTCGGTCCTTTCCGCTTAGGCTTTAACAACTTAAAAAGGTAAGGAATATTAAAATCTATGTTTTAGGTATACTTATGCGTTTTATTCACAAATTTTAGCATGCCAAAGGTGATCAATTTATGTATTTTTTTATTGTAAGGGTGACAAGCGAGCAAGTCCACCTGATGGATGTGATTGTGGCCCATAGACATCTTCATCTATCCTAGTTTGCTAATCAAAATGCAGATGATTTGCCAACCGTGAGGATCTAAATCTTTAAGGTACTATCTTTGAGATGCTAAGTAAATAAAAAATGTATGTTTAAACATCTATAAATCTCTGTATATTGACGTATTCGTACATATCAAAGTAATTGTGGTGTTTATTTCTAGACTCTTACTTTTGTAGTTGAAGATTATATTAGCTTTTCCGGTAGCAATGGAGAGTAATATCGGTTTAATTAAACTCTCTTAATTATTTGTTGAGCACTCTCACGTACAGTGATCTACGGAACGAGGGTCAGAATTTAACCGCAATTATTGCTAGCAGAGCATCTAAAGAGAGATGATATCTTGAAACTATTATTTTTAAGCACTTTATTAAATTCCCATTATGTAACAACTCGTTATATAAATTATAAGACTGGATAACAATTGAAAGCATATTTAATCATATTATAGTTTTAACATTATGTTTTACGAATTGCTCTCATAACCATAAACAATACATTTTCCCGATAAAGTCGAAAGAAAATTAGCACAAGGTTAAAAAAAAAACAACAACAATATAATGGATTAGAGTTTAATTATTGAAGCATTGTTACAGTCTGTTAGCCTTTATAGTACTAATTTTATTTTATAAAATAAGTGGCTGTCATCATCATCATCATTACAGCCCTTCACAAGTCCACTGCTGAACATAGGCCTCCCCCAAAGAATGCCACAAAACACGGTCCTGAGCCACCTGCATCCATCGACTTCCTGCATGTCTTACCAGGTCGTCACTCCATCTCGTGGGGGGACGCCCTACACTTCGCCTACCGGTACGAGGCTGCCACTCGAGAACCTTTCTTCCCCATCGGTTGTCGGTTCTTCGAGCTATATGGCCGGCCCACTGCCACTTCAGCTTACTAATCCGTTGGGCTATGTCGGTCACTCTGGTTCTACTGCGGATATCCTCATTCCTAAGTTTATCACGCAGAGAAACTCCGAGCATAGCCCTCTCCATAGCTCGCTGAGCGACCTTGAGCTTCCTCATACGGCCAGCAGTGAAGGACCACGTCTCAGTTCCGTAAGTCATCACTGGCAACACGCACTGGTTGTACAATTTCGTTTTAAGGTTTTGAGGTATGTCTGACGAGAAGATGTGTCGTAGCTTCCCGAACGCTGCCCAGCCGAGTTGAATCCGTCGATTGACCTCTCGGTCGAAGTTGGACTTACCCAGTCGGACTATTTGTCCCAGGTAAACATACTCGTCAACAACTTCGAGCTTAGTGTTCCCAACAACTATCGGCATAGGTGTGACATGGACATTAAACATGATCTTAGTTTTGTCCATGTTCATCTTAAGACCTATCCGTTGGGAAACACTATTGAGGTCATTGAGCATAGTGCTTAGGTCCTCCAGCGATTCTGCCATAAGGACTATATCGTCGGCAAATCGAAGGTGAGTGATGTAACTACTGAGTGATGTAACTATGGCAAATACCCCCCAATGAAGTGGCTGTACGGTTCACTTATTATCAAGTGAGCCACACAGTTCACTAGATAACAAGAGTACACTGTGACCCATAGATATATTTATCCTTAATTAAGAATCAAAATGCAGATACGTCACCCCTGAGGATGAAGATGGAATGTCTAGTTGTCTTAGTGTGCGAGAGCGCGGTCCTTTCCGGGTCGAGTAGACCCATTCGTGCTACAACTAGGAACTACAACTACAATAACTACAACTGGCTACTTAAGGACATCTGCAACTAACTTCAAACAAAGACGATGACAAGATTGTTAACAATATTGTTATGTGATTGCTGTGGCCCATAGACATATACATCTATCCTCGTTTGTGAATTAAAATGCAGATGTTGTGAAAACCGTGAGGATTTCAATGTAATGCCTCACACTATGTATAAAAATCTACTGTAATCCTTTTCCTTTAAACGAGAGTCCAAACACAGCAGTAAGTACACTAATCCATGGCGGATGTAAGGTAAAGGAGAGATTCCAACCAAAACAGACTTCAAGGAAACTGCCAAGCGTAGGCTTCTCCAATACTTTGCCTCATAAAGGGGCTTTTTCCATAGTTGCTAAGCTTAACAAGCTTATATATGCGTAATATTACGTATAATTACGACAAAAGTTAAAGTCTAGGAACTGAAGCGTTTGACTTTTATCGGATTGTGAGTGTGAAAGCGGAGATGGTGTTGAGTCACTTACAAGTATACTGTTGTTAAACAAGATATTGAAAGTAAGCCTACATCTAGAAAAATAAATTTATTTTAACTTTATATAACAGTTTACCACGGGAACAGAGTGATTGATTCTTCAAATAAAGTAATGAAATTCTACTTATATTTGTATCGTTGACTTAAGACGGTGATTGAAACAGTATTTATCATGTGTGATAGAAAAATTAATAGATAAGAGGATTAAAACATTCTATGTATAAAATGATGAAATCTTTTTCGAATTATAAGTTATTTTAAGAAAAAAAGAAAGAAATTGCGTTTATTCCAGGTTAAGCTGAACGCACATTTGTCCGCGCTGCACGCGCCGTACGCGCCGAGTTTTACTGATGGTTTAGCACATTTGCCCGTACGCATCGTCCGCGCCTTACGCAAATCTTTTGTATTACCAACAACTTTTGTAGTTTTTTCCAACCACTGGTGTGAAACGGTACATTTTGATCGCTCAAAATAACTATGGAAAGCAATTTAGTAATATCCTGCTTATTGGCAGAGGAAGAAGAAAATAAAATTCGAAGAAAAGGAAGATTCTGGGTTCATAATATTAATTTAAAAAGTCAATTGTATTTAGAATATGAAGGAGATATACTTTATATAAAAAGACTTATTAGACGATGATGAGCGATTTTTTTAGATATTTGCATTCAACATATAAGATATTTCAAGAAATTCTACATATATTAAAACCATATCTTTCTATGGAGAACTCAAGATTTAGAAAGCCAATTGAACCAGAAAAAAGACTTGTTGTATGTTTTAGGTAAGAATTTTTATTGATAATTAAGTAATAAGGTATAATTGGGTTTTTGAATTAAACTTAACTATTTTTTGATAGTTCAGTATTTAAATAATTTATCGCTAAGAATACATATTGATAATCGATGCAAAAAAAATTCAAATTATGTATAATTAGTTACGAATGAATTAAAAGTTATAAAATCCACTAATTTGGCAACATTAGACAACACTGAGTATCGAACGCGCCGCGTTATATGACGTAATCAGCATTCGTCCTTCGATATCGTATACCTACCGCATTTTATAAAATTCGGCGCATACGGTGCGGCTGTAATGTGCGAGGTTTCATATGATTTCATACAACGAATTCTTAAATTCGGCGCGTTTGGCACGTGCGGCGCGGACAAATGTGCGTTCAGCTTTAGCGTGCAACACAACAAGTAAATAACAGTATATTAACTAATCAATATTTATGTTAGTAATATATACGTTAATATATACGTTGATTTTTTTTTATACTTCATGTTCATATTTATAAATAATCACTTCACACAACCACACACACAAACAAAAAATAGTATTCCGTCTTCATTTTGTATTTTTATTTTTCTCTCAACACTCCAACGGCCATACACTTAATTGACAAACTTTTATTCGACTGAAAGCATGGTAATATAATAAATAAATAGGTACAATAAATACAAAATCTTATATCTACTAGAGCAAAGGCGTAACATTTGTATTATAAAGTGTTTTCGCACCAAGCGCCAATGTATCAATCTATTTATTTTCAATATTTGTCACGTCTTGTTTGCTTAAATTGACAGGCTTACACCATATCTATCAACAAAAATAAACTTCAAGCAAGCTACCAATATCACGAATAACGAACTTAGTTCAAATACATAGGGTATCTCTATTTTTTATATTAAAAAAGAAAGAAGAATACATGAAAGAAAACTATTTAATTGACATCACGATATCTTAAAGCATTTATTGGCTTCAAAAAAGTTAAAAAATAAATATATTAAGTCAGTGTGGAGTGTTATCAAGCCTGGGCTGCGGCTTCGGTGACTCTGGATGTAACATACTTAAAAAGAAGTATAATCCTGTCTAGCTAGACCGACGCCGCCACACCTGCAATGGTGCAGGTGCTGTCAAGTACAATAATATTATATTATCTAAAAGTAATATAAAATAAAATTATATGGGCATATCTTTCCTGACAAGAAAAAGGAGAAGCAGTTGTTATCTCCCTGGAGAAGGATAAGCAGAGGACATCATGGGGACGCCGGTGCTGGTGAAGAAGCGGCAGTATGCGAAAGCGTTCCCTTGGCCCTGCTAATGTGCGGCGAAGGTCCGACATAATCCGTCCTTGCCCCAGCGAGGCAGTTATGCGTACGCATTTTTCCATGTAAAAAAAATATAACCATATTAACCAGGAGTTACCACATAAAACGTCATAAAAGTTGTCAACACTATTAAGAATCCATAAATCTTATAAATATTATGAGTGTACACGTACAAAATTTAAAAACCTTAAAGTAATATAACGCGCCATGGTGGTTCAGATGGTTAGCGCTCGTTGTAAATTTCACAGTTGATGGAATGCGGCGAGAGTGGCGTTCTCTGTATGGCGATGCGATACTGATGATGCTATAATATCAGTTTCAAGGCACTCTCAATGCCTCTATTATTATATTATATTGCCTCGGCGTCGACATATCGAATGATGTTCAGTTTCGTGGTCAATTGGAATAGAAGATCAAATTGGCCTCTTAGAAGCTTGGTGTGCTCAGCAGAGCGGGACAGTAATTCATGTGGGCACACCGCTTGCAACTTTACAAGGTGCAGGTTCAGCTCCACATTGAATACTGTTCCCATCTCTGGGCAGGGGCTTCCCAGTGCCAGTGTTACTTCCAATTGACCACATCTAGTGCAAGGCAGCTCAAATCGCCGACATCCGAGTTCTTTGGTCTCCACAGATTTTCATATTAGAAAAATGCTGGTAGATTTTCACACCACGGTTCTTTGAACGATGCCATCCGAAGGGCTTTTGTCTCTATAATTGTTCCCTCGGTTTTAGAGCCTTGCGGAATATTTAGAGACATGACAGCATATCCGGCAGTATGACAGTGGTCCCTTGGGAGATTGGTCTAGTGTGGGATGCTACTTGCGTAGACAATTTGGCGGCCTTTAATTTCAGGAGTACCTCATTTAGAGCTGGGGTGGCATCAGAGGCAGATGAACTGAGTAAGTGGCTCAAGTATGAGTATCTGATAGATGACTACACATTTGTGCCATTTGTTGTAGAGACTATCGGTCCGTGGGTTCCATGTGCGGTGAAGTTCCTAAAAGAACTCTACAAGCGACTGCTCGTTACTGCTGGTAATAGGAGGGCTGATTCTTTTCTCGCTCAAAGGCTAAGTATAGCCATTTAGCGAGGAAACGCAGCCAGCGTTCTTGGCATGATATCATGGGGAGTAGGACTGTATGATGATTAAGTTATTCGTTTTAGTTATTTCAATTAAAGTCCAATGTAAAGGGAAGTGGAAACTATTTTTAAATAACATACATAAATATATTACGGATAAAAATGTATAATCCAAAATTACACCTTTTTGTGCAAACGCCATTATTATAGGGACATTATTTAAATAAGCTTGAGAATTATATCTCGAAGAATGCAGGCGAGGCAAAGCGATTAAATACTAAGCTGACTGAACCATTCGCATTCATATGCAAACAGTGTCTCATTTTACACTCTAGATTGTGTGTAAATATTTCCGTGAATTAAATTTTAAAAATATTTATGTAAACAGATTTATTGCAACATCATCATCATAATCATCATCATCATTACAGCTTTTCACACGTCCACTGCTGAAAAAAGGCTTCCCCCAAGGAGTGCCACAAAGAACACCTGCATCCATTAACTTCCTGCATGTCTTACCAGGTCTTTGCTCCATTTAGTAAGTTTTTTGAAACAATTATATTTATATATGAAATCATTGATCTTGTATCAATATAACATAACAAAGTATATAAGATTTCGATGTTATAGCTTTTGGATTCCAGATACATTTTATCCCACTATGGGAAAGACCTATTGTCAACACTACATTTTTGATAGCTGCAGAAAATTAGTGAATGAAAGTATTATTAACCACCTGTCAGGTATCTCATCTAGGTTATACAGTTGGCCCTGTTGAATATTGACGCACACATCTGCAGCTACAACAGCGCGCGTAGTCCCTTGTCACTCCTGTCAGAAGAGGCCAACCTCTACCCTCAACCTTCGTTTCTTTTATTTAAAACGTTTTAAAATGTTGTAAAGACTTACGGAGATTATTTTTCCACTAAGTATTTTAAAGAAATTATATTTACAAACCATTTATTTATCCCAAATTTGGAGTTGTTATACATTCATTCAACGGATTTTTTATTTCTATTTCGGTGTTTACTTAACACTAACTGAATTTTCATTTTCCCCGTCTTTTTAATATACTTTTAAAGCGACCTTGAGCTTCCTCATACGGCCAGCAATTAAGGACCACATCTTAGTTCCAGAAGTCATCACTGGCAACACACACTGGTTGTACAGTCTCGTTTTCAACCAGAAACCTAATGCCGCGAAGAAATTCTGCCCACTTGATGGAAAATGTGGCTGCCGTGGATTCACAGTGACGCCCGCGGCGTCAGTCGACACAGCATTATAATATATACAAAACTCCACTTCGTTTCAAGCATCTCACAAGTGTTGACTTAATTAGTAATATTTCTTTTATTTGTAACAAAAGAACTAATACTAATTAATTACTAATTTGGTCCTCTGGTGGCGAGATCCATAATTGTAGTTAAAAAGTAAAAAGAAATTAGTAAATTGTTTTTTTTTTTATAAAAGGAATTAAACTTTAGTCAGTAGTCTTTAGAGATCCATAATTGTAGTCAAAAACTAAAAAGAAATTAGTAAATTGTTTTTTTTTTATATAAAAGGAATTAAACTCTAAATTGTGTCGTTTTTGTTAGTACGTTTACGTAACCACGAGGCGTTTATTCAGTTTTAGTGGTTAACTTAAGTTCGTTTGCCATTAAATTTACGTCAATTTGTATAGTGATGGCCTGTTGAAGTGCCATTGGCAATATTTATTTTTCTTGTGTGGCATGTTAATATCGTACGAAATAATTTGGCTTTGTCGGGAGAACGCTGAACTTTGTGACTCGAGAAGCGACCGCGTTCGTTCCCGTGTTTGTAATTTTGTGCTAAGTGAACCCGGAACATTGAATATTGAACTTTGACCGACTGTTCTTTACTTGTGTCGTGTGTCACTTGGTTTTAATGTCAATTAACGTTGATTTGGTTGACTTTGAAGTTAATTAAATATACGATAAAGTTGATAAATTAATAGAGTGAAAATAGAAGCAGAAGTTTTCAATTGGTGAACGCCCCCTGGATGGATCTCACATTTGGAGAGAAGCAGCGCCTGTGGATCTGCAGTCCAACTTCAGCGGGGATGTCAGGTTACACATTATACACACTACTACACACTATTTACATGCACATCACTTATCACCTGACAGGTACCCCGTGGTCAACCCTACCTCCGGAAATCGGTAAGTTGCGCTTGCTTATTTGTCAGCCGTTTTTGGAACCGTTATCCATAGGCCATTTGGGCTCCACCCTTGGTTGCTCGTCGAAGGGAAAACTTATGGACCCTGGTCCAGTCGACCTTTGTTGGGGCAACTGAGCATGTACACATAAATTAATTAATATTATAATAACCTTTTTTATACAAACTTAGTTTAATAAAGTTTTTGAACTATGAGCAGGTCAAATTTTGTATATTTTCTGGAATTTCGTTGTAAAAGGGTATACATCGCCACAAGAATGAATTACTGACTCGATGGAGTCGAATAACTGGTACTACTAGCTTGTGTCTTCAGTGTCAGCTGTGTATCCCCATAGTAAAATACCATACGAAATTATGCTATGGAAATAGCTAAATTAAACTAGTCTATCTGTTTCAACACTGGTAAGACTTCTAATCTTTATTACAGCATATGCTGCAGAACTAAGTCTGCTTGCTAGTTTTGGTATATGGGGGCTCCGTTGAAGTTTCGTGTCTATTGTGATACCAAGAAAAATGTTGACCCAGTTTCTCTCCATTTAAAATTACATTAGTATTTAATTGTTTAACATTTGTGGTCATGAATTTCATACATTTCGTTTTAGGGCCATTTAAATGCAAACTATTAACATTGAACAAATTTAATAATTTAGATATAGCATTATTTACTTCATCATATTTAAGTAATTGTAGACTTAATTTGAAAATAAAAGAAGTGTCATCTACAAATAATACTATATCATGGTTATCCCCTACTATGTAAGATAAGTCATTAGTGTGTACAAGGAACAGAAAGGGGCCGGGAATTGAGCCTTGAGGCACGCCCATTTGTATTATCGACGCGGAAGATCTCATACTGTTAATGACAACGTTTTGCGTTTTCTTACTTAAATATGAAATAGTGAATTTAAGGGCATCACTTGTGTTGAAGTTTCCTCATTAATGTTTCATGTTGAACACAATTGAAGGCCTTGGATAGGTCACAGAATATACCCAAAACATCCTGTGAATTCTCCAATGCATTAAATATATATTTAATCAGCTCAACACCGGCATCAGTTGTTGAGCGACCTCTTGTGAACATAAATTGATTTTTATGAAGTAAATTATTTATATTAAAGAAATTTAACATTTGATCAAGAATAATTTTTTTCAAAAATCTTACTAAGTGTTGGTAGTACAGAAATAGGTCTAAAATTGGCGTGGTCTAATGTACTACCAGATTTAAACAGAATAGAATAGAATAGAATATTTTTTATTCAATATACATTACATGTGTAATTCTTATTGAAAGTCATTTTTTACTTTACCACTGGTTCGAAAAAAACCCTCTGTCCTGGGAAGAACCAACAAGAAACCCAGCGGGACTTTTTTTTAAAATACATTTTACAATATAAATGATTACGAACTATTTACAAAATTTATTTTAGAAACTGCTTGGAAGCGACCACCTCATTCCCAGGGGTTATTATCAACCATGTATTCATTTATACTATAATAACCCTTTTTATACAGTTTCAGCTTAATAAAACATTTAAACTTGGTAATAGAGAGAACCTGTACACTTTCCGGGACCTTGATGTAATAGCGTATACATTGCCCCAAGAATGAATTACTGACTCTGTGGAGTCGAGAAACTGGCATCACTAGCTTGTGTTTGTTCCTAGTGTTAACAGAATGTATATCACTTGTTTACTAAAACTATCTTTGTTTATGTGAAAATACATTAAATTTTCGTAAATATACTGAGAGGCCAAAGTTAAAATATTAATTTCTTTAAATTTATCTCCAAGAGACTCTCTCGGTTTTAGATTGTAAATAGCTCTAATGGCCCTCTTCTGTAAAAAAAAAAAATAGTTTCTGAATCAGCCGCATGTCCCCATAGCAGAATCTTATAAGACATTATGCTATGGAAATAACTAAAATAAACTAATCTAGCTGTCTCGACACTAGTGATACAATAAAGGTATTACTTTACTATCCTTCATTAAACCAGGAAACACACCAGATTTAATACTAGTATTAAAAATAATAGCTAAATGAGGCGCAATTGTATCTATTATAGATGCAATAACTTTACGAGAATCCCCCACAGATCCGCAGTTTTCTTAACATCAATAGTTTTAAAATATTTTACAATATCTTTTGATGATACTTTATGAAATGTAAAATTGTTTGTACACGTATTAACATTTTGTTTAAGTAATGATTCAGTGACGTCAGGAGAAGTATTCAGTGACTTACTTAGTGGTTAATATCGGAATATCAGTTAAATTTTTCTCAAAAACCATTGCAACGTCCTAATCAGATTCAGTTAATTTGTTGTTAACACTTAACTGGTAGTTTGAATTGCGAGAGTTGATCTTACCAGTTTCGCTATTATTTATACTCCATGTCATTTTAATTTTATTAAAAGCCGTCTTAATTTTGTTGCTCAAATGCAAAGACTTGGCTGTGGAGCACACTCTTTTAAATATTTTTGAATATTTCCTAAATTCAACGTTATGATTATATGACCATTCATGGTAAAGATCATATAACCTATGTCTGCTCTTATGGACTCCTACTGTCGCCCATTCATTAAATGACTTTCGACTGTTCAAGGAGAATGTTTTAGAAGTAAAAGAACTATTAAATTAATTGCAAAGAACCTTAAATAATGTTCCATAAAAAATTTGGATCATTTTGATATGAAAGTGATGGAAGATTTTTCACTATGTTACTTCTAAATTTCTCCAAGCGACGTGCGTTTACTTGAACAAACACAACTTTCTCATCTACTTGCTTTTTGTGAACATAAGGTAACGAAACTACTTGTCCACAGTGATCAGAACTTAATTTTTGAATAATACATTTATGCAATGGCTTCAAATTTGTAAAAATGTTATCTATACGTGTTGCACTAGATTGAGCAATACGCGTTGGCTCTAAAAATAAATTAAAAAGATCATATGATTTAAACAATGATCTAAATTTAATATTGATGGAGGAAGCTTCTAGTAGATTGATATTAAAGTCAAATTACAACAGATTTATTCTGTTTATTAAGCTTAGCAAAAACTTCCTCCATATTTTTTTCAAAACTATCGTATATAGAACATGGGGATCTGTAGACGCTTACAACAATGAGGTGCTCAAACTCAACACATGCGATTTCTACAGTTCGCTCAACAGAGAGTCTCACAATATCTTTAAGTTCTTTACATGACAATAATTTATTAGCTAATATTAAGGAGCCAACTCTTAAAACCGTTTCTCTATTGAAATAACTGGCCACCGGAACTTTATTCATTATATGACTAAAGGATGCTCCAGGCATGCAATAATTACTGATCAGATGTCTTTTTAAACAGTTACTTAACATTATGTCCAAATTTTTGCCTATGTCGTCATAATACATAAGAACTTTATTTTTTTAAATATTTACATTGCTTTTTAAGTTTATATCCTTTGTCATGGCACTGTTATAGAGTGTAGGTGAAAATAATGAGTCCTTACTGTTTACTTTGTTATTTACACATATTGTCCCTGAAAAACCTGGTATGGAGCGCTGATAGTCACTCTGATGTTTTATTAAGAAGTCAAAGCACTCCTCATTATATTTACATGATTTTACCAGATCATTCATGACCAATGTGTGGTCTTTTATCTCATCTTGAGCCGATGCATATTTATTTGATACAATTTGTAGGGAGTTCTGAAGTGATGAAATTGTTGAATTTAGACACTATATCATTCTCATAACAGTGATTCATATTTTCCACCTCAATTGAATATATTTTAAGTTTATTAATTAGTTCTTGCTTTTCTTTGCATACATTTATATAATTTTACCATTAATTTTAGTTTTAATTAATTTTTGCAGTTTTCTAATATATTTATATTTTTTTATATATTTCTGTAATTTTCTTCTATTACAGGTAGTTCTTTCTGCTGTTCTTGATGTGACATAATCATCACCAGTCAAATCGATAATTGTAGAGGGTTGCAATGCTTTATAAGATTCACGTTCTAGGAACTCATTGAACAGACTTGAGTTTGGGACGCTTTCATGTTATCTATGTAATGTTTTAATTGCAAAATCTGCTCATTAGCCTCACTTAACTGTAACTGCAATGCAGCATTTAATTTGGGGGATTCCTCATATTCCTTGCTGCATTGGTCAAACTCATCGACTGTTCTCTGAAGTTGATCCCTTTCTTTTGAAACAAATGTATATTCTTTATGCAACTTAAACTTTACAGGAGACGATAGAAACAGGAACTCAGGTCAATGATATCCACGCGATAGCAGACTATATCTAGGCATTTAACTCCAACAACGCGGCCGTTCTTGATGGCAAACCATAAAAGCAATGGAAGACTAAGGAGGTAAGAGCGACACACGGAAGCCCCAGAAGGACCCTAGAAATGCTCTAGAGAAAGCAATTGAAAGGCATATTAAAGGAGGCCAGCAAACGTGCTTATCACGAAGGTACGGTCAGGTTCACGTCAGCAGCGGTCAAAGCGAAGTTCAACCCAATAAATATATAAATAATGATACGGCGCCATATATTCCTTATGTTGCACATCGACTCGGAGAGATAGTAGATAGGAGCTCCGCGATGTTATCTGAAAGGTCAGAAATTGGTCATAAAAGGTCAGTTGATCTTATTAATTGGTCAGCGTTAGAAACATTTTTATTAAGGGTTAAATTTTTCAAGGTAATTGAGAAATTTTAGCACCTCATTCACGAAAAATATAAAAAATAAAAATTATGCGCGATCGAGAAGCATTCGCTGATAATTGGTCAGCTTATATAAATATTTGGTTAGTTTAATTTAATATTAAAAAAAAAATAAGTTGGCATTGTCGTAACGCGCATGCTTTGGGACGGTTAACGGATTCGTTGCGGCACCGATTTTCGACAACTTTTAGCTGTGGCGGCGAACAAATATATCATGACACGCCTGGCGTGTCAAGCGCCACGCCTATTGTGCCATCAGCCATGTGTAAAAATAATTGTCTTTTTTATGCTTTTTTCATTTGTTTAGACCTAATTAAGTTAAGTTGACATCAAACATCAGTTACAAACGGAAGGATACTTGTTTTTAGTGGGTAACTACGTGTTTTTCTACGTGTTTTCTTTGAAATTAAGTAAGTAAGTGACTTTTTTATGCAGAGATTATAAACATTTTGTACTATTTTTTATTTTATAAAAAAATCATTTATATAAGTAGGTACAGCTAAATCACCCTGGAAAACTTTTGTTTTTATTAAATTAAATTTTCACCTAATAATAAATTTTGTAAATATTAAACAATTAAGAACCTTAATTTGGAAAAAAATAAGGTTTATGATTCATTAATATTTACAAATGTTAAATATTATTTAATGTCATACAAATAAAAAAGTAAAGTCTATTTGAAAACGTCTAATTAGTAAGAATAGCAAAACAAGTGTTTCCAAAAGGAAACAAACGCCAGCGCTATACGGAGGCTGATTGAAAAAAGACTATTTATTAGCGAACTTTTTTTATGCATGAACGGTTTCAAACTGTTACAAGCAAAAATAAACCTTATACCATATCACAAGAGCACATGATACTTCGTAGGTCTATTCGGCCATATGATAGTAATAAGACGGCAATTCAACCATTTTAAGCAAAATTAAACAATAAGACAAACGCATTGTTTTTTTTTAACAGGACACTTAATTTCCAGAAATTTATTTACAACTTGAGTTTGTGAGCGATCGCAATGAGTGTTATTATTTGCTACTTATTAGACTATTCTTCCACAACATGATTGAAAACCCACAAAGTAAAAAGAGTGCCATGTACAAGTTAAAAAAAGGTTGTCAACCCCTAAAAATTTTATATTTTCACAATATCAAGAAACGCAGCCACTACTTGCAAAATAATGAATATTTGGTTCTGGATAAATTTTCCAAAAACGCAATTTGAGCGAGTTATAACGATTTTTCAAAATACACGACTTGTGTATCATACGCCACACACAAAAGTAATCGATGGCACCTGGCGTGCCATCCGCACTGAACTGGTTAATTGTACCGGGGCAATGAGCTCTTTACTATGAGCGAGACGGACGGGGGGGGGGGGGGATATTTTTTATATTTTTTTTAGAAAAAAAAACTTAGACATTTTCTCATCATCATTATATCAAATATATAATAGTAGAGAAAGAAATAGGATATTTTTTAACTACGTGAAGATTATAATAAATTTATATAAACATGATTGTAAGGGTTCCGTACCTCAAAAAGAAAAAACGGAACACTTATAGGATCACTTTGTTGTCCCTCACTCAGTCGGTCAAGACCCTTTTTCTCAGGAACGCGTAGAGGTATCAAGCTGAAATTCATTTCAAATACTCAAGTCTACTGTCCCTATAAGCTGTGAAAAAATCAAACTTCTAAGCCAATACAATCAAAAGATACAGCAGTTTATGCCGCAAATTTTCGTCATTCGCAAGGGAATCAAAACCTACAGGGTAATTCCCGTGAACTCAGAATCCTGAAATTCGGTACAAAGCAACGTTTTATAGCAAAGATAAAGGAAAAATTGCGAAAAGCTTACATTTTCAGCTAAGTCATATAATAAAATTATTTTTAATAATTTTAAACTTATATTCCTACGGATTTGTTCGGACCCCTCGGTGCGCGACTCCGACTCGCACTTTGCCGGTTTTTTTTAAATTAAAAATATTTTATTTACATAAAAAATTACCATGAGAATTAATTTCTAATATATATTTATTATAATTTAAGGTTTTCAACTCTAACTTTATATTCAAAAATATATTAGTACAAGGCTGCTTAAAACACGGAAAATTTCTCCATTTCTTAGCAATATATATAGTTAAGTAGCAATAAATAATAATTGAAAATTAATCATAACTAAACAAACGTTCTCTCTTGTCTCTAGAGATATCCTCCTACATTTTCTCCACCTCCTTATCGGAGTTTGCCGAGGTTGGTGCGTAAACCTATATGACTTTCAGCGAATACCGTTTGGTGATTCTGAATATAAGGTACGCGACCCTCGTCGACACACTCCCAATCTTTACAACTTTGTAAACGAGAGACTTTATCATCATCATCATCATTACAGCTCTTCACAAGTCCACTGCTGAACATAGGCCTCCACCAAGGATTGCCACAAAGCACGGTCCTGAGCCACCTGCACCCATCGACTTCCTGCACATCTCACCAGGTCGTCACTCCATCTAGTGGGGGGATGCCCAACACTTCGCCAGCCGGTACGAGGCTGCCATTCGAGAAACTTTTTTCCCCATCGGTTGTCGGTTCTTCGAGCTATATGGCCGGTCCATTGCCACTTCACCTTACTAATCCGTTGGGCTATGTCGGTCACTCTGGTTCTGGCGACCTTGAGCTTCCTCATCCGGCCAGCAGTGAAGGACCACGTCTCAGTTCCGTATGTTATCACTGGCAACACGCACTGGTTGTACAGTCTCGTTTTCAAGTTCTGAGGTATACCTGACGAGAAGATGTGCCGTTATTTCCCGAATGCTGCCCAACCGAGTTGAATCCGTCGATTGACCTCTCGGTCGAAGTTGGACCTACCTAGTCGGACTATTTGTCCCAGGTAAACATACTCGTCAACAACTTAGAGCTTAGTGCTCCCAACAACTACCGGCATAGGTATGACATGGACATTAAACATGATCTTTGTTTTGTCCATGTTCATCTTAAGACCTATCCGTTGGGAAGCACTATTGAGGTCATTGAGCATAGTGCTTAGGTCCTCCAGCGATTCTGCCATAAGGACTATATCGTCGGCAAATCGAAGGTGAGTGATGTACTCGCCATTGATGTTGATACTGTATCCTTTCCAGTCCAGAAGCTTGAAAACGTCTTCCAATGCAGCGGTGAAGAGTTTCGGGACTATGACGTCACCCTGTCTTACACCTCTCTGCAATTGGATAGGTTTCGTACTCTGGTTCTGTACTCGGATAGCCATCGTAGCCCTACTGTACAAGCACTTCAGCACTTCGATATACCGACATTCCACTTGGCACCGCTGAAGGAACTGCAGCACCACCCAAATTTCGACGGAATCAAAGGCTTTCTCCTAGTCCACATACGCCAGACATAGTGGCAAATTGTACTCCTCTGACTTTTCTACAATTTGCCAAAGGATATGTATGTGGTCTATGGTGCTAAAGCCTTTTCGGAAACCGGCTTGTTTGGGAAGCTGGAAGTTGTCAAGTCTGCGCGCGAGACGATTCGTAATGACTCTCGAAAACAGCACGTAGACGCGGCTCAGAAGGGAAATTGGTCTGTAGTTCTTCAAGAGAGCGTTGTTGCCTTTCTTGAAGAACAAGACCACCGCACTTCTGCTCCACGCCTCCGGTGTAATGCCACCATGGAGGACGGAATTAAAGAGCTTTTGAAGGATTTCAAGTACCGGTTTTCCACCCGCTTTCAGAAGCTCCGCTGTAATTTCATCCTCGCCTGTGGCCTTGCCGTTTTTAAGGTGCTGGAGAGCCATTTTAATCTCGCACAGACTGACGTCCGGGATATCATCGGAATAATGTCGGATACAACTCGCTCTTGGATCGTTATTCACACTGGCGTGCTGCTCCAACGATGACGTATACAGCTGCCCATAGAACCTCTCAATCTCACTTAAAATCTCAAGTGCCCCGGAAACGATGTTGCCACATTCTGTCTTCAGCTTTGACAGTTGGCTCTTTCTGGCAGACAGATCTCTGGTAAAGATTTTGGAGAGTTGGTTCCGCTCGATCGCTTCTTCAATACGAGCTGTATTGAAGTTGCGTAAGTCCCGCCGCATGCATTTGGAGATCTGTCTGTTCAGTTGCCTGTATGCTGTCAAAACGAGAGACTTGTGGACGATAAATCCGACACCTCTTTGGGTCAGATGGTTGATCCCCGGTGATAGAACGAAGATAGAAGTTACCGGATTCGAGGATTACAGTGTCCTTCCCTCTCTTCGGACCTCGGATATTCCTGTAATATTCCAGCGAGTCATGTCTATCTTTTCTTCCATCTCCAGATCTTCTCGTCAGTCTTTAGGGTGCGTGCGTTATAAGTTTCCAGGTACAGTCGTCGTAGGTGGTAATCGAACCTCTACCGGAGATTCTTAGCACCCCCTGCCCCGCCGTTACCATGGTCGCCACCGTAGCCAGGAATAGCGGGGCCGCCGGGGACTGGGGGCCGTCTCTTAGTAATTTTATTCATTTGGCGTGGCGACTATGGCAATATACCCCATATTTCCATAGTTTCCACGCTTGGCTAGCGGGTTGGCAACCGCAGTTTTTTATTGTGATATTGTTGTTATCAGGAAGATGCTGCTGCCCATCTCCTGACTGTTTCTCACGTCGCCTTTTACGACATCCACGGGAAGATATGGGGTAGTGGATATTCTTAACCGCCACTACACGGCATCTTCTCAAAATTTACCTTTATTTAGTCTTGCGAATTTTGCTCACCATTTTTATTTTTTAACAGGAAGGGGAATATAAATGCTTTGTTTATTAACAAAAATTTCAGCGGTGAATGCATCAGATTATAATCATTCAGGTTTCTTGTAAACATTTAAATTGAGGATGTACTTGCGGGTGGAATCCAGTACACCATTTCATTCCGTAAGTGTCGTAAAAAACGTTTATGGTATATGCCAGAAAGATCTTATTACTTCCGATAGATGGCGGTATTACTCTTCCATTAACCATCGACGATCGTTAACATTCCATACCATACAACTGGGAGAAGCATCAAAGGTGCGAGACCATTAAGACCAATTTTCCCTAAAACAGAAGAAGCTAAATATTGGAACGGGCTGAAGAAGAATAATGAAGCAATGGTTTAAGTACAACTGTCTTATGACCTACAAATCCGGGTGTGAATATTTATCCATGTGCTATTTATCTAAGTTAAACGTTGCCACGATACAAAAGGAAAACTTATTGAAAGAAAGAAAGACATTTATTCTCTGAAACTATACACATCACATAAGTAAACAAGACAGTCAAACGTATGGTAGATTAAAATGACAAGTGATAGGGTATAGGGTTAGGGGATGTTTTTCGAGCCAGTGAAAAGGTTATGACTCAGCGTAATGCTGCAGGGTAACCTACAGCGCTGATGATTATGCTAGAACCACAGATACGCGCACGATCCCCTTGGTTATATGATTCTATATAAAATATATAGGTTCTATATAAAATAAAAAGTCCAAAAATATATAAAACTAATCGTAACGGCAAGTTTTGTAAGTACACATTAACAACAAACATATAATGCTCAACGATGCTGGAAGAAACATCTACTGGAGGCCTAGGTTTGTAAATGTAATAAATGATTTTAATAGCGTGATTTAAAATTATACTTTTAATTACGTCGTTTCAGTATCTTGTAGTAACATCTCAAAGCTGCAGACCAGTATTTAGGATTAGCAAGGGGGATCGTACAAGACCCAATCATGAAGGGACGCCCTAGGCAAAAGTTTAGCGACCAAATTGGGAATATATTTAAAATGGACCAAATTAAGAGTACTTTTAACCGACGAGCGTGTATGCGTAGGTGTAGGATGTGGAAGAAGAGAGAGAGCTGTAGGGGAGGTAAGAATAAAACAATGAGTACTAGTTAGGTGGTGCAATATACATAATATAATATCAATACATACAGTATAAAGACAATACATGCAATAAAATTTATTCATTAATCATTTAAATTTACTTAGGTCTTCAAATTAGAGGTAGTTTAAAAAAAGTGAAATTCACTCTGTAAATATTAGGAAAATACAGAAGTTAGTAAAAACAGTTGGAGTAATTCCTTATTGGACGATAAATACACTTTAATAACGAAATCCTAGAAAATATACAAATGTTTGTCCTGTGCCAAAGATTATATAAAATGGCTAACAATATTAAGGAATAATAACTTCTGGGAATGGGGTGATGGCTCCCATATACATATATACATATATAATAGTTAAATAGCAATAAATAATAATTGAAAATTAATCATAATTAAACAAAACAAAATTTTATTGCCATTTACATTCCATGAATTCCCATATGATAGAAAAGTATATATAGGTTAAGCATAAGTTAAAAATAGATTGAGTTACAATTAACCGTCCCAAAGCATGCGCGTTACGACAATACCAATTTATTTAATTTCTTTAAATATAAATTTAACTGACCCAATATTTATATAAGCTGACCAATTATCATCGTATGCTTCTCGATCGCGCATATTTTTAATATATTTCACTACACTAGCGAAACAGTATGTTACTTTTTTTTCGCATGTAAATTTATGTTTTATCTCCATCCCTTCTTATATTGGTCAACTCTGCCGAAAAGCTTTAAAAGTTCTTCCATTATTAAAAACTAAGCTTGTATACTCCGATCTAATTTTCTTTACAGAAATTGCATCTCTCAACTTTCAAAGTACGAAGTACTTTACTGATACTGATGCAGTTAAACTAATAACTTATTACCATATAGAGCTATTTGTACATTATAATGCTATTCTCTCATGAAATGGCTTGTAAATAGTAATATTTTTTTAAAAATAAAAGCTCCATCTATCTAGATGGATTTTTTATTACAGCCTAAAAAATTCGTAACCGCCACTCCATGGGTAGGCGGGTTGGCAACCGCAGGTTAATAATATTTTGAGTTATTGCCGCAAAGATGCTGATGCCCACCTTCTGTTTCAGTGTACCTCTGTCGCCTCTACCTCTGTTGCTACGATATATGGGTGATGAAAAATACTTAAACCGCATAGTATTACGCTGAGTCATAACCTTTTCACTGGCTCGAAAAACATCCCCTAACCCTATACCCTATCACTTGTCATTTTAATCTACCATACGTTTGACTGTCTTGTTTACTTATGTGATGTGTATAGTTTCAGAGAAAAAATGTCTTTCTTTCTTTCAATAAGTTTTCCTTTTGTATCGTGGCAGCGTTTAACTTAGATAAATAGCACATGGATAAATATTCACACCCGGATTTGTAGGTCATAAGACAGTTGTACTTAAACCATTGCTTCATTATTCTTCTTCAGCCCGTTCCAATATTTAGCTTCTTCTGTTTTAGGGAAAATTGGTCTTAATGGTCTCGCACCTTTGATGCTTCTCCCAGTTGTATGGTATGGAATGTTAACGATCGTCGATGGTTAATGGAAGAGTAATACCGCCATCTATCGGAAGTAATAAGATCTTTCTGGCATATACCATAAACGTTTTTACGACACTTACGGAATGAAATGGTGTACTGGATTCCACCCGCGAGTACATCCTCAATTTAAATGTTTACAAGAAACCTGAATGATTATAATCTGATGCATTCACCGCTGAATTTTTTGTTAATAAACAAAGCATTTGTATTCCCCTTTCTGTTAAAAAATAAAAATGGTGAGGAAACCCGCATGACTAAATAAAGGTATATTTTGAGAAGATGCCGTGTAGTGGCGGTAAAGAATATCCACTACCCCATATCTTGCCGTGGGTGTCGTAAAAGGCGACGTGGGAAACAGTCAGGAGATGGGCAGCAGCATCTTCCTGATAACAGCAATATCACAATAAAAAACTGCGGTTGCCAACCCGCTCGCCAAGCGTGGAAACTATGGCAATATAGGGTATATGGCCATAGTCGCCACGGCAAATGAATAAAGTAACTAGGAGACGGCCCCCAGTCCCCGGCGGCCCCGATATTCCTGGATACGGTGGCGACCATGGTAATGGCGGGGCAGGGGGTGCTAAGAATCTCCGGTAGAGGTTCGATTACCACCTACGACGACTCGACCTGGAAACTTATAACGCACGCACCCTGAGGACTGACGAGAAGATTGTGGAGCTGGAAGAAGAGATAGACAAGTTACGCTGGCATATTATAGGATTATCCGAAGCCCGAAGAGAGGGGGAGGACACCGTAATCCTCGAATCCGGCAACTTGCTCTATTACCGGAAGGGCGACCATCTGTCCCAAGGAGGTGTCGGATTTATCGCCCACAAGTCTCTCGTTAACAACGTTGTAAAGATTGAGAGTGTGTCGACGAGGGTTGCGTACCTTATACTCAGAATCACCAAACGGTATTCGCTGAAGGTCATACAGGTTTACGCACCAACCTCGGCACACCCCGATCAGGAGGTGGAGGAAATGTATGAGGATATCTCTAGAGCCATGCATTTCTCCAAAACCCAATATACGGTGTTAATGGGAGACTTCAATGCAAAACTAGGCACAAGAGAGAACGGTGAGCTGAAAGTGGACGGACCAGCAGCTGGCCGACTTCATGGAGAAAGAGGGACTCTTTATGATGAACTCTTTCTTCCAGAAGCGGCCCCACAGGAAGTGGACCTGGTCGAGCCCCGACGGTTCGACAAAAAATGAGATTGACTTCATTATGACGACCAGACGACAACTGTTCAGTGATGTCTCAGTGATCGCGAGGGTGAAAACCGGCAGCGATCACCGAATGGTGAGAGGCACACTGAACCTAAACGTTAAGTTGGAGAGGTCACGTCTAATGATGTCAACACTCCGCACCCCTCGTGCTCTAATCCAAAGTCCCGAAACCATTCAGCTCGAACTACGAAACCGTTTTCAGTGCCTAGAAGATTGCAATGCAGTGAACGATATGAATAACTAGCTCGTGGAAACTTTCCATGCGGTCGGAGCTAAGTTTAGCAAGACCCGCCGCACAAAAACATAAAAACTCTCAGATCACACTCTTACTCTCATAGCTGTTAGAAGTAATATGATGCTGCAGTCTTCAGTAGATTTGACAGCATACAGGCAACTGAACAGACAGATCTCCAAATGCATGCGGCGGAACTTACGCAACTTTAATACTGCTCATATTGAAGAAGCGATCGAGCGGAACCAGGGCTCGAAATTCTTTGCTAGAGATCTGTCTGCCGGAAATAGCCAACTGTCAAACCTGAAGACCGAGTGTGGCAGCTTCGTTTCCGGGACACCTGATATTTTGAGTGAGATTGAGAGGTTCTAAAGGCAGCTGTATACATCATCGTTGGAGCCATATGCAAGTGTGAGTAACTAGTAGACCAAGGGTCTCAGATATCCCTTATCACCAAAAGTGCAGCTCAAAGACTGAAAATAAAGAGATACAATTGCAAGGGGTCTATTTTGGAGTTGGCGAAAGAGAAAGTAACGAAAAGGGTATGATAAACATAAAATGTCAGTCGATTTATAATGATTTTAACTTTCAAACTGACGTCATTATTATGAAGAATTTAGTCGGAAAACTACCTAACAATACATTTATGAAACCTAACTGGACATGCATCGAGAATATATCACTGGCAGACCCTGAGTTTTATATAAGTCGTCCTATAGAAATACTGCTTGGCGCAGATATTTTTTCAAACATTTTACTTAATGAAATGATTAAGGGGGAGAATTCAACACAGCCTATCGTGCAGCAAACTCACTTAGGCTGGCTCCTATGTGGAAGCGTGAACACATATAAATGCAACGTTTTACTAAATAACTTAGATGAGATGAAAAGGTTTTGGGAAGGCCAAGAAATAAGTAGAGTAATTTATCCCTTGAAGATCAAAAATGCATCGACTTCTACAATTCGACAACAAACAGGAAAGAAGATGACCGTCATGAAGTTAGGCTACCGCTAAAAGAAACATTACCTTTAACAAAAAGAAGATTGATGTCCTAAATTTCTAGACTCTTTGACACGCTAGGATTTTTGGCGCCACTTTCGACAAAACTGAAACTGTTTGCGCCAAATGCTAAATTTTAAAAATGACACTACGGGGCGCTCGCTGCGATGCATTCCTAACCAGTATGACATGTAGAGTAACAGGACTCGATTGCCTCGGCGCCGCGCGCCTCCAGTAAGTCGTTTTGCTCCGTTAAACTGCGAGGTCGCGTGTAAAAGGGAAGCTATTGGAATCGCGTGGTCGCGTACCGAATAACCTCTAGTTGTGTCGTTTTTTTCGTTAGTACGCCCTACGTAACGACGAGGGTTTTGTTGTGTTGAATGATTAACTTAACTTTGTTTGCAAGTAATTTACGTCAATTTGTATAGTGATTGCTTGTTGAAGTGCATTTGACAATATTAATTTTGCTCGTGTGGTATTTGATATAGTGCGTAGATATTTTCCTTGTCGGTTAAAACGCGGTGACCCGCGAGAAACAGCGTTCGTATTAGATTATATATTTGTGCTAAGTGACTCTAGACTTGAGTGACATCGAGGTGACGCCGCTGGAGTGATACCACATCGTAGGCCGGTGGCGGGTGTCAGGGTTGCTGCCGATTAAATGGGCCGTCAGGTTACATGTATATACACTTCCTAACACAAACTTACAGGCACATACTTAACGCCTGACAGCGCCTTGGGGTCAGTCCTCTATTCAGAAACCGGTAATTTCGTATTAATTACATAGCCTTATCGGACCCAAATGGCCTATGGATGTGTAGTATACATATCCATAGGCCATTTGGGCCCGAATTCTCTGGTTGCTCATCAAGTGCATTACTGATGGGCCCTAATACAGTCAACCTCTGTCTGGACAACTGAGAGCCGTAACAGAGACTGCTTTTTTAAAATTATGTGAAGAAGATTTAAAATGGGACGATAAGCTTTCACCTGAAATAGAGAAAGAATGGGCTATGATAAAGACAGAAATCAACATCATTAATCAATACGAAATCCCAAGGTGGATCCTGTGTCACAAATATGACGTCATATAGTTGCATGGCTTCTGTGATGCCTCACTGGAAGCGTATGCTTGCGTCATTTATTCGAGGATCGAGGGGAAGCAGGCGATGCGAGAAGCCGCAAAAACCAAATTAGCTCCATTGAAAAAACCGATGACAGTTCCTAGACTAGAACTTTGTGGGCCTAATTTACTATTAAAATTAATGAAAAAAGTAACAGAAGCTTTTAGTCAACATGAACTGGATATTTATGGCTGGATGGACTCGAAGGCGGTGCTCGGCTGGCTCCAAGGTGAGCCGACCCGATGGAAACAAAATGAAAAAAAAAAAAAAAACCCTTTGTTGCAAACAGGGTGCAAAAAACAACTGACATCATACTAAGCGCGTGTTGGTGTTATGTAAAATCAAACGAAAACCCCGCAGACGCGGCGAGCAGAGGGTTATATGCATTAAAACTTAAGGAACATAAACTGTGGTGGCAGGGGCCATCTTGGCTCTCAACATTCAACAAAGAACAGTTACAAACAGAAACATATACAACAAATCAAGATTTAAGATCAAAACACGTGCATGTCACCTAAGATCATATTATGATTATTAATTTGTTACAAAACTATAGTTCATTCAACAAAATAAAACGAATTGTCGCTTTGTTTTTGAGGACACTTGCACGGAAGCCGTGCGTGCAAAGGCCGAGCTATATCACGTTTCATGAACTTGCTGCCGCAAAAATGCTGATTGTGAAGATGTGCAACACAATGAATTTAAAACGGATATTGAATATTTACGTAAATTGGGCACAGTAACAACAAAAAGCAAATTGTTAAATTTTAATCCATTTTTTGAGAGTTGGTAGACGGTTAACAAGATTGCAGTTAAATATGGAAGCAAAACATCCCAAAATCATTCCTCGAAACAGTCGCCTAGCAGAGCTAAATCCATGAAGCCCATAAACTTATCTTTCATGGAGGTCCCAAATTGACGTCTGCTAATCTCAAATAACGATACTGGATCGTTGGAGGACTATGCGCAGTAAAAAAACAGTTGAGAAACTGTGTGACGTGTATCAAGAACAAGCCAGAACTATCCCATCAATTGATGGGCAATTTGCCACCTGCAGGAACGGAGCTTGCGCCCCCATTCTTCTATAAGGGGGTAGATTACACCGGTTTCATAGAAGTCAAGGCCAACAAAACAAGAAGTGCAAGATCATTGAAGGGC
Organism: Parnassius mnemosyne; assembly: GCA_963668995.1. NCBI lineage: Eukaryota > Metazoa > Arthropoda > Insecta > Lepidoptera > Papilionidae > Parnassius > Parnassius mnemosyne. Next base: position 2,684,345 of record CAVLGL010000001.1, on the reverse strand, counting down.
TACATAACAGTTTTCATCTGTATGGTGACAAAGGCGGTGCACTTGGACTGAGTGTCCGACCTGTCCAGCACCGCTTTCCTTGCTGCCCTGCGAAGAATGTCAGCACTTCGCGGAGCCCTGTGTCACCTACATAGTGACTGTGGAACAAACTTTGTTGGTGCCAAACATGCTATGCAGGAGGAGTACGAACACCTGCGATAGATATTTGATGACAATTTCTTGAGTGTGCTGGCTAACATGAACATTGAGTGGCATTGTAATGCACCTTTATGGCCGAGCGCTGGGGGCTCTGGGAAAGAGCTCTTCAGAGTCTCAAATTCCCCCTAAGGCGAGTCGTGGGCGAATAGCGGCTTACATTTGAAGAATACTCTACCGACTTAGCGCAGCTGGAGGCGTACTTAATCTCCCGGCCCCTGTGAGCACTCACGGAGAATATTGAAGATTTAGAATATTTATCGCCAGCGCTCTTCCTTACTGGACGAGCAGGATTAACGATCATTTAAACAACGAAAGATGCTAGAACCAGATGGCATCTAACAACTGAAATATTCCAACAAATATGGAAGAAGTGGAGGTCAGAGTACTTGTTAGAACTAACTGTAACAATCCATGATGACAAACACATGACAACCTGCCTGCTGGGAAGTGGCCTATGGCAAGAGTGGTCGAGTTACATCCCGGCAACGACGGCCACTTTCGAGTTGTAACTCTTAAAACGAAAAAGGGTTACTTAAAACAGCCTATTGTAAAACTAAGCATTTTACCAATTCAAAAAGCAAGCAGTGACAGCGATAGCAGCGAACAGTTGCAAAAAATAAAACAAGAAAGAAGAGGTCAATAGGTCATTCAAGTTTACACTCTATCGTTACGGCTCTATTATTTTTTACAACATTGGTGTCTAAGGTGAATGGAACAAGCAACATGACTCATCTGAATGAAAAACAAACATTGTACTTTAACCCGTTGGCAAAACTAAAGCTTCTGAGAGATCAATGGACCCTAGTAACCTACTATGAGATGGAACTTTTTTGGGACGGGACAGAAGCATTCAAGAAATAATTAGACTATCTAGAAAAATCATGCATAATTATGGGTACAAACAACAAATGTAACCTGATTGTTCCACAGCTACATCACGAGTATACGGAGTTACAGTACTATAATCAGCTGTTGCTAACCCAACATTTTACCGAGCGCTCCAGATGGCTACCAATATGATCCATAAATTGAAAGAAATCCAGGCAATGATGGTTGAAACAATTACAGATATTTACCAAAGCCAATTCAATTTACATTTGTTAACGCTACAACAATTACAAGAACATTTAAATATTATAATTATTAACCAAAGACTTTACACTGCCAGTTGAAAATATACATACAGATTATCATACACACAAGTTATACAAACTCATGAAGATCAGAGCCAGGATAACAAAGGATTATTTTATATTTTGAAATTAATATTCCGTTAATAAGCCGTGAATCATTTAATCTGTATAATGTGATCTCCATCCCGAAGAAAATCGGCAACTACGTCTTAACAATATCACCAGTAGCTGAGATCATCGCAATCAATCTCCAAAGGGATAGCTGCTTACCTATTACTCAAGAGAACTTGAAGGAATGTGTCTCATGGGATGCTAATAAACTTATGTGCATCTCCAGTATTTAAGATGAAATCTGATAAAGGTTTGTGCATCTTAGACAGTACTAATAATGAATGTAAAACAAGCAAAACCACGTGTAAGAACAAGTGGATTGGATTACCTGCAATGAACACTTACCTTTATTTTTGTTGCGAACAATGTCAGCTGAGAATAATATGCGGAGATCGTGTTTCCGCACACCACCTAATCGGTAGCAACGTCATATATCAAGACGACGAATGCGTCTTCAAAACAAACGACTTTACGATTTATGGACATAAAAATTTTGAAAGCAAAATGATCCTTAATTACGACCTACAAATGCCACATATAGCACCGATAAATCATATAATAAATATATCGTTAGACCACTACTTAGATGACAATGATACTGTAGCAAACTCACATTATTTAAGAAAGAAATAAAAGAGAAAATTAAATCATTAAAACAAAGTAATGTGAATGATTGACAAAATGTATCATTTCATGATATTCACTACTACGCTTTAATTTACTGCCTCGTCGGTGTTATTCTTCTGGTGGGAATGGTAGCAACATGGCGTAAAGTGCGATAGAGTTGGAACAATCATTCAAAACAACTCATCCTGCGCCGCGAACCAGCATCTCCACATCACAACAGTATATTCAGATGGTGGACATGAACATTTCAGGAAAACGAGATGTGAAATCGTGCGTTGCGTTCCCAAAATTAGTGTTCAATGATGAATCTTTATAATATGTTTCTTAATTTTTTAATTTTATTGTATTATGTTATCTTCATCCCCCGGTAATATGTTCGGTGAAACCGAACACCTTTGTCGTTTTGTGTTTTGTGTTTGGCGCAACGCCACCAATTTGTTTAGTGCACTTTCGTTACGCAACAGTGGCGGGTGCATTCATGATTATTTATTAACAATTTTGTAACTGTTTTAAATAAAGTGATTTTTTACTATTTCGAACGTTATCAATTAAACATACTTAACAAACAACCAGACACACCCCCGACAAAGGTAAAAAACATAGTGATTATATACTCTTTGCTCAATGTGTATAAATAGAAACTTTATAATCTGTGATAAAAACTCTCAATTAAATGTTTATAATCTGTGGTGAAAACATTATTATTACCACCTATATATAAATATTATTAACCTAGATTAGCATCTAACTCAGAACAATAAAATCAAAACAAAAACACAAAGTCGAAGATCAAAGTGCCAAAGATAGATATCACATAGTACTTTTATATAATGGAGATACATTGTACCGACTTATTTACTAATTAACTCTTAAATCTTATTTAACGCTTAAGGTTAGACTGATAAACAGATACGAAAAGAAAAGAAATCAGGTTAGCAAAAAGTACAATCTAGAGACACTGAGATATTGATGGAAAGCATAATGTGATATACATACGGTTTATTAAAGAGAACTAAAGTTTATAGACCAAATCACCATCATTACTTCACTACCCTCTTGGAGCGTTGAACTACCTTGTCAGGGGATCTACTTCTTCTAGCGACTGCCGTCTGTACTTGGGAAGCATCAGCTGGTGCTACTGGGATGACTTCGAGTTCGCGAGCCGCGATATCAAGCTACAAGCAAGATACAAGCGGTAATATGAATATAACCTTCCCTATTCCAGCAGATACTTATGCCAAACTTCTGCCTAGCCACCATAAACACATTGTGACGATCTTTTGTTAAGAATTCAGACATAGTGACACCCGTGCCTTTCAGTTTTGTTTTTGAGAACCAAACTTGATCACGAATTGGGACATCCTGGAACTTTACAAAAACTGGTCTCGGCTTCTTTTCTTTTGGACGTCCTAGGCGATGGCAGCTGATAAAAGAAGCGTTGGACTCATTGGATATCTTGAGTTTGTCCATTATAAGATTAGAAGCCATTGAAGTTTTATCCTCGGACTTGTCCTCAGGAATACCACTAAGCAGCAGAATCTTACGACGCCGCCTCATCTCCAAGTGGTTGATCTCTCTCCCAAGAAATTCAACCTGTCTTTGAAAAGTTTCTAGAGCGGACAAGATGAACTTTCTGAATGTTGCAAACTCCGTTGAAAGTACAGATGTATTTGGGGCCATAGTTGGACTAATCTTTTGTAAGTCTTGCTGAAACTCATTCATGTGGGTATTGAAGAGTTCTGACATGACTGACAGGGATTCTATGAGGGCTTTCATAGTTTAGTGCAGTGTTAAAAACAGCAAGTTAAAGATAATGTACATCATGGAATAATGGCAGGTAAGCATATGATTATTACATGTATGTGTAAGGCATTAAAATATCCTAATTTCTATTTTTAAAATATAAATTGCACGAGACGGATCAAAACGTGTGCTACTTATTTCAATACTACCCACGAATAAAGTCAATTTAAAGATGCAAATGAATTGAAAAAAAAAATCATAATTCTTAAAAATAAAAAGAGTTGCGGCTACTACAATATATCGATCCAAATTATTAAGAGTATATTAGTGAGCTGCTTGTTTATTTACTTAACTTAATGATAGAAACTGGTACCTTTCCACATGAATTAAAAACAGCAAAAATCATACCTTTGTTCAAAAAAGGTTCAAAATGTAATATAAAAGACTATAGGCCTATAGCTCTTTTATCCAACTTCTCAAAAATAATTGAAAGAATCATCTACAATAGGCTTATAGAGTTTTTCAATAAATATAGTATAATAAATAAAAATAAATTTGGTTTTCAGAAAAATATAGCTACTACACTTGCAATGTATTAAATACTCAAGGAAATTTGGGAATCTTTAAATAATAAAACTTCTTGTGTAAGTTTGTTTTTTCAAGTTTCAATATTTCAAGGGAATTTGACTGTGTAATATACGATGTACTATTAAATAAACTTGACAAATTAGGTATACGTGGTTTGGCATTAAAACTGTTAGAAAGCTATTTAAAAGATAGAGAACACCTCACAGCTATTGAAACATTTGACAAAATTAGTAAGACTTTCGAAGAAGTTAAATGACACTAGGTTTGCCACAATGGAGCATTTTAGGCACTCTGTTATTTTTAATTTATGTGAATGATTTGCCAAATGTCACTGACAATAGATGTGATATGTTAGCTGATGCTGCTAGTTGCATCATCAGCTAACTTTATATCAGATACTCAAATGAATTTTGAAAATAACATTAAAAAAAACTTAAAAATAGCAGTCGAATGGCTTCATAAAAATAACAGAGTCGCAATTTTACTACCAGTCAGTGCAGTCGCTTCGTAATGACGTGACGGCGCTAATGCCGAACCTACACTATTTTCGAAGCGTAAGCATACCTACTGCGTGAAAATAATTCGAAATGGCTTGTCAACCTAAACGCTCCAAAACCGTCGTAGTTCACGAGTTCCTAGCCTTTGTTCAATAAAAATTGGACGTCATGGACCAGGTGTCTCTGGAGCAGATACTAATGACAAGCTTCACCGAGGATGATATCATCCAAGCGAAGAATGTGTTAGCAGATTGAGCCGTGAGCCAAATCCGTCTCATCACACGTCACAGGAATGGACGCGGTAAGAAAGACCGGCAAGACATTTTCAGGCTGTTCATGAGACCGACCCTGATTTGGATTGGGGATTTGGAACATCCCAACTTTCGTCGCGCGTGATCTCAACAAGCTGCCTCCCATGACGTTCGATCACGTAGACGTGACCAGATTGTTGAAAGACATCAACACGTTGAAAGCCGACGTTACCGACACCCGTTCCAAATTTGAAGAATCGGAACGAGCCGCTACAGAGCTGAGGAACGAAGTCAATATGTTGCGAAACATAATTGCAACATCTGCGAATTCACCGCCGCCGCAGAATGTTAATACGACACGCGGTAACCGTAATAGTCACCGATGATTGCGACTCCGTCATGCGATACCGCCTGTCAGCGGTTTGATGACCGTGAAACTAGGGCGACCTCGGTCGTCATTGCATCACCACGTCAACCCTTGACTGAATCCATAAGTACTCCTCCGACGAAGCCAATCTCAAAACAAGGGAAGACGTTTGCGGATGTTGCCCGAAAATCTTTACAACCGGCACCCTCTTGTGGTCGAAAGCGAAAAAACGTGGAAATAAAATCTGTTCCAGTGGTGACCCAAGAAAAAATTGATAAGGACGGATTTACCCTTGTTCAGAAGAGACGTCGGTCGAGACCCGTCTGTAACCAGCGTGGAACGGCTAAAATAAACGCGAGTACAATTCTGCGTGCTGTGGAGCCAACTATACAGCTCTACCAATTAAAGCCCAAGCAAAAAAAAAAACCCAAGCAATTTTGTGTATTATTGATATTTTTTTGGTTTATTTTGTAATTGTGATTTATTTATGTAATGAATTGTATTGATTTTGATTTTTTTAAAAAAACAAACGTTACTCCCACACTAGGATTTTCTCCTGTGTCGTGGAGGCAGTTTACAAACATAAATTGCACAAGGACAAACATTCAAACCCGGAACAATTATTTGTAGGCCATACAAATACTTGTTCCGTGCGGGATTCGAACCCGCGGCCCCCAGCGCAACAACTGATTGCTAAGCCACTGCGCCACGGAGTCGGCAGTGTTGTGTGTAAAGAATACATATTTTGTGAATTAATTCATTCGAACTACACTGTTTACAATTCTGTACCTTATAAGGTCTTAGTATGTTTTAAGTATTATATTTCGTCATTATGAATATTTTAAGCTAATTAAAAGCTAAACAATATCTTAATATTTTTTAAAAACATGAAACTAATTTCTTCAAAAATTGTTTGTTTAAAATCTATACATATAATAAAACTGTAAATAGCAGGTGTCTGTACATTTTATATTTTTGTAATAAAAGTGATTGAGGGGTACTAAAAATAAGTAATTAAATACATTTCTACCATTTTTAGAATTTTCTGTCTGTCTGTCTGTCTGTTTGTTTGTTAACATATCACGTATAAAGTACTAATTTATATCATAAGAATTGTTAAGGAAATTATAAAGTGTATCTTCGGGTTACATTTAGTCTTTATTTCATTAAAATCAGTTCATTCCATCAAAAGTTATGATAAATATTCTGAAGTATGGGTAGGGAAGTAAAGGTACGAATTTGCTCAACGGTGGCTTTGTTTGAGTCATCAAGTGCATTTTAAACTAATATCATATCATAAATCATAGTTAAATTATGTAAAATAATGATATAATTACGTATATCTAAAACGCAGTAAACAAAAGTATTAAAGAACGTATTAAATATATTATACAAAAATATATTAACCTTATTAACTAAATCTGAAGCACAATAGTTAACCCATTTCTTCGATAGATGGTGGTGTTGTGAAAATGTAATGCAATTGCAATGTGGTTTTTTCATGTAGATGAGTTTTCATATTTACTGCTAATCTTTATTATATTACTCGCTGCCCTACTGCGTGTTGACAAACTCAATTTATTCCTTACCGCCGAGTACTCTATGTGGTAAATCAAATTTTAAAAGAGCTATTAACAATTGCGTTGGTTTTGGCGAGAGTCAAACTTTATTTTTTGCTTACTGTGCAGGCACTGATTTATAAGTTCTCTTGCGTTTTATATAATGTATCAATCGCGTCAATTAATCTCTTTTATTTTTAGAATTGATGTTAGCAGCGCCATCTCTCTTTAAATATATACATATAATAAAAATGATGATAACATGTTGTGTCTCTTTCTGTACATTGTATATATATTTTGGTGGCTGAAATCATTATGGGGAACTGAAAATAATTAAATAAGAACATTTTATAACTTTTAGAATTGTCTGTCTGTCTATTTGTCTGTTATTATATGAACGCATCACGTCTAAAGTAAACATCTTTTATTTTCAACGAAATCGTTAAGAAAATCATAAAGGTTAATTCTATCGAAAGTAATGATTATTATTTTGAAATGTAGGTTCGAATTTGTTCAATGGCGCCATAAAATCTCAGAAATAGTAATAAAAAATTTGTGTGTAAAAAAAACGTTCCATAATAATTAATATATTTATACTTAAAACACAAAAAGAGATTTAAAAAGGATGTTTTCTCACACAAAGGACGTAATAGATGGAGTTGTACAAATTACAAACTTTTCTGAATTGCTGTGTTGAGATGAATTCGCCGATGAATCGTATTGAGACTTACTGAAGAAATTTTTATCCATCGAAGCTATACAACGGAACCCGACCAAAAATAAAATTTTGCAACGAAATGTCGTGATATTGTATTTATAATATACGTAAAATCAGTACTGCCATTTTAGCGCTTTGGGAACTAGATTTAGCGCTTTTTTGGAATGTAAAGCGCGCATTTCGAAATTTTAGCACCTAGCTTAATCCAGCGCTTTTTGGTGTATTTAGCACACATTTCAATATTTTAGCGACTAGCGGGTTATTAACTCTTTTATAGCAGCACTGTTAGTCCACATTACCGATAATAATAATAATGACCTTTATTATTTTTTCCTACAAATAGTACATTGCAGTTTATCTTTTTCAAACATATTTTTTCCACAAAACAAAGAGCATGGGAGACGAGTCCAAACTAGGATACCCTGTGCTATGGATCTCCTGGCTTCCCCTTTAGGATGATCAGCTTGATTTTTTTACCGACGACTATAAGCGGGGAAATCCCCTTTATTAAAGTTTTCGTTCATTTATTTTGCTTTATTCAGTTTCAGTCAGTTGCTTAGAGCACAGCTAAGTTAAAATTTACTTAGAAGTTATAACACAAAGAAACTGTGTAGCAACCGCAATCAGATGCTGATATCTGAAACTAAGTTGCGAAATACATTGCACTTTAAAACAATTAATGACATTTTTATTGTTCGTACAGTACTAACTACTGTTGACAGCAATTGCCATAATTATAAGTCGATGTCCTGCGAAGTATTGATACATCAAAAAAATATTGCCAGAAAAAAAAACTGAATGTTGTTTTCTTTATTATGATTATATAAAAAAACACAAATTTGTTTGTAGTTAATTTAGCGCGAAATCTAGGGCTTTTTTAAAGCGCTGTTTTCATGAAATCTAGCGCTTTTTGTGTTGTCCTAGAGCTGAATGAGTTTTTTTTATCCGGCAGCACTGCCCAAAAACCCTCTATTAAGAAGTAACTTTCCTTTCAGTTTTAAGCGCGTTCAGTTCCCAGTCACAGTCAGCTTGTGTTATGCGATGACCGTAAATAAAGCGCAAGGTCAAACTTTACGCGTTGTAGGAGTGCACCTCAGTACTGACTGTTTTGCACATCACCAACTCTATGTTGTTTTTTCCCGCGTTAGTAGCCCCGTAGCCTTTTTGTGTACACCCCGGCTAAGCCTACTTCTAACGTCGTTTACACAGAAGCTCTATCATAAACGACTTAGAACTTTGATGATAATGATTTATTTAGTTACCACTTATTGATACAGTAATGAAATAAATCGTTTAATATTCTCTTACCTAAACGACAAATTCTTTATGTAAAACCTGTATACGCGAGCTACGCCGCGGGCACAGCTAGTTTATAATATAAGCCCAGCACTTAATCACATCTTCATTGATCTGGGAGATGTAGTTTTTTTTATATTATATTGCTAAGCTCATGGCTGTTAGACGGGATATGAAGCTGCAGTCTTCAGTAGATTTGACATATGTTCAGCAGTGGACTTGTGAAGGGCTGTAATTATGATGATGATGATGATGATGAGGTCTTAAGATGAACATGGACAAAACAAAAATCATGTTTAATGTCCATGTCACACCTATGCCGGTAGTTGTTGGGAGCACTAAGCTAAAAGTTGTTGATGAGTATGTTTACCTGGGACAAATAGTCCGACTAGGTAAGTTCAACCTCGACCGAGAGGTCAAATGACGGATTCAACTCGGTTGGGCAGCGTTCGGGAAATTACGGCACATCTTCTCGTCAGGTATACCTCAAAACTTGAAAACGAGACTGTACAACCAGTGCGTGTTGCCAGTGATGACCTATGGTACTGAGACGTGGTCCTTCACTGCTGGCCGGATGAGGAAGCTCTAAGGTCACTCAGCGAGCTATGGAGAGGGCTATGCTCGGAGTTTCTCTGCGTGATAAACTTAGAAATGAGGATATCCACAGTAGAACCAGAGTGACCGACTTAGTCCAACGGATTAGTAAGCTGAAGTGGAAATGGGCCGGCCATATAGCTCGAAGAACCGACAGCCGATGGAGAAAAAAGGTTTTCGAGTGGCGGCCTCGTACCGGCGGACGAAGTGTAGGGCGTCCCCCCACTACATGGAGTGACGACCTGGTAAGATATGCAGGAAGTCGATGGATGCAGGTGGCTGAGGACCGTGCTTTGTGGCATTCCTTGGGGGAGGCCTATGTTCAGCAGTGGATTTGTGAAGGGCTGTAATGATGATGATTGCTAAGATGATTGTTTGAGTCTACATATACTACAGTCTGTTCTACTTGCTATTTAAACCGTTTAGACGGGAACATAGGAGTGCACGGACTGCTGTTTGGCGGCAGATATAGGTGGTGATACCCACTCAGACAGATTTCCGTCGTGCCACTTAGATAGACCGTATGAAAGAGACTACAGAAACATTAAAAATTAAATATTGTCGTATCATCTGCTATTCTTAATTCACTTTATAACCATAATACTACTTTATAATGGGATAATTGTACTGTGTGTGCAGAACCAGCATCAGTATTAAGTTTCCCTTATTATTATATGTATTAAGCTGAATGTAGGTGCGAGTGTGCGACACTCACGGTGAGGTCGTACGCGCGGCGCCGCAGGTTGAGCGCGCGTGCGACGTACAGTCGTCCGCAGCGCGCGCGCATCTATGTTAAGTTTACTTGTGTTATTATGTGTGTGAATGTGCGCGTGGGTGCAAGTGTGAGACACTCACGGTGAGCTCGTACGCACGGCGCCGCAAGTGAGCGCGCGCGCGGTGTACAGTCGTCCGCAGCGCGCGCGCGCGTCTATATTAAGTTTACTTGTGTTGTTATGTGTATGAATGTGCGTGTGGGTGCGAGTGTGCGACACTCACGGTGAGGTCGTACGCGCGGCGCCGCAGGTTGAGCGCGCGCGCGGCGTACAGTCGTCCGCAGCGCGCGCGCATCTATGTTAAGTTTACTTGTGTTATTATGTGTGTGAATGTGCGCGTGGGTGCAAGTGTGAGACACTCACGGTGAGCTCGTACGCACGGCGCCGCAAGTGAGCGCGCGCGCGGTGTACAGTCGTCCGCAGCGCGCGCGCGCGTCTATATTAAGTTTACTTGTGTTGTTATGTGTATGAATGTTCGTGTGGGTGCGAGTGTGCGACACTCACGGTGAGGTCGTACGCGCGGCGCCGCAGGTTGAGCGCGCGCGCGGCGTACAGGCGTCCGCAGCGCGCGCGCGCGTCTATATTAAATTTACTTGTGTTGTTATGTGTATGAATGTGCGCGTGGGTGCGAGTGTGCGACACTCACGGTGAGGTCGTACGTGCGGCGCCGCAGGTTGAGCGCGCGCGCGGCTTACAGTCGTCCGCAGCGCGCGTGCACCCGCAGCAGGCCACGAGCCGCGCCCCGCGCGCGCGCACTGTACCACACCGTACCGTTCTCGCCATCGTCGCTGTCCAGCGCTAGCACCTGCTATCACCACTAATATTGTCACTACCAATTTCAAAACTAATTATAAAGTAATTTTTTATGGGTCGGCTCGACCGGAGAAGGACCACACTCTTTCAGAATACCAGCGTAAAATGACAAGTTAATGCTGCAGTGTCTCGTATTGTGAGTGTTGAGAACCGTAGATCCTTTTCACTGGATACTAGGCATTCCATGTTAGTCCTCAAGGGTGTACAACGCTCACCATCAGGTTGACTGTGTACTTGTTTTTCGCCCTTATTCTATAAAAAAAATCATAATAGTTATAGAATAGAATAGAATAATTTTGTTTGATAAATATTGCACCTAATACTTATTAAAAATCATGTTTTACTTTTACCACTGGTTTTGTAAAAAAATCTGTGTTTATAAAAAGCAGCAGAAAACCCAGAGAGACTTTTATTTAGTAAAAATAAATTATACAATTGAATAGGTTGTACAAACTCCACGTCATTCCTAGGGGCTATTAACATGTATATACACCCAAGTTCGTTCTAAAATTTAAACAATCATATAATATTATCTAATGATCCCGTTGAAAAGAATCTATTGAACCCCGAAATTCATTTTGTTATGCAAGTCAACTGCCATGTAAACTATCATATTATAGCACCAATGGAGTAGATACTATGTTAAAATAGTAAAATAAAAACGAATCAATATTGAATTTCCGTTTGCTCATAATATAGACTTCCATTTGTTAATCAGACCAAGTTAAATTTAAAGAAACTATTTGTAGCTTTCAAGTTACATTTTACCATCCACACCATCTGGATTCTTGGCGGTCCACCATTGTACGTTTCACTAGGAGCTTTCTTCCGCGTACGACCTCCGGCGATTTTTCCGGACCGATATGAGTTAGGGGCATTCAAGAAAAGACCTTAGTCTTTTTTAAAAGCCCGGCAACGCACCTGCAATTCCGTTGGTGTTGCAGTTGTTCATATGCGGCGATAGTCACTTACCATCAGGTGAGCCGTGTGCTTGCTTACCCCCTCTCCTATAAAAAAAAAGTTATTATCGAAGTCGGCTTTATATCATTTGCTGAATTGAATTTGATAAAAAACTAAATTCATTTCATTAATTTATGCAACTACGCATGGAAATAAATTGATTTTAAGTCCATGTTATGAGTTTTACTAGATGAACAATTCTCACTCTTAGGAACATAAGTAAATACAAACCCAGAAATAGACATCCTGTTGAAAATAATTTAATTGTACCATGGGAGCGCAAAATTTAAATATCTCTATATATTTAATTATTTACTTACGAAAATCAGACCCATGTCATGAAAAGTTGATAAATGTAGGCCATGATTATGAATTGTTTTGTTTAATATAAATTTAAACTAAATCAAATCCGTACTCCATCTTTCCCAACCATCAAAGTAAAAACAGGAGGCTCATCATAAAACGAGTTCCACCGTCTTTTTAAAAGTAAAATAATTGCTTATATACGTCTCATCTAATAATGTTTAAAATGGATATATTTTATGGTAGTGCGTATTCTTGTGTGAATTTTCCGATTTTAAAATATGATTTAGATGATTTTATTTATTTTTTCTATAAATTTCCAAAGTTAGAAAATATATTTGATAAGAATTATATTTTTTTTTTTACCCTTTAATCCAAAGGTAAATATAACGTCACACGAATAGTGCCTCAAACTTAAAACAATAGCTTCAAACCGTGGAAATGAAGATGTTACTAGGATCCGGCTCGTCCCATTCGTCCCAGATAAGACGCTCGTCTTCCTCCTCCACCTCGCTATCAGTTTCTCCTTCTCCCTCGCCATCTACGCTACTTTCAGCATCCTCTGTCGCCACTTCATCATCCTAAAACCCAATACAAATAATAAAATCATGTTATCATAATATGACAAACGTCTAAACCCGAAACAATTATTTGTAGGCCACAAAAATATTTGGTATGGGTCTCAGCGCCGCAACTCAATGCCCAGTGGCTTACGCTAAGCCATGGAGCCGTCAATAAGAAATTAGGATTACAACCCTATACCCCGTTCCATTATTAAATGTTTAAAAAATCTTAGTATTTATCGCTCACTAGATATCGCTAGTTGGGATTAAGGTAAAGTAATTTGTTACACAGTGTCACCCTATGTGAAAAGTTCCGTTTAGAATAAAAGTTTTTCGATTTATAGTATTTACACCCAAATAAACAAAACAACGCCTCAGTGGTTGCTCTTTTATTTTTTGTACACTTAGACTCTCTTTTTATTTTAATTCTTTTACTTTTACGAATATTCGCAGTTTGGTTTATCCATTTTAATCTAATTATATACTTAATAATGCTAATATTTCTGAAAAAAAAAACATTAATATTTTCTATCAAAATAACATCCCCCTTATAGAATCTGTCAAATATTTGCCCTCATCCATAAGTGGCGCCACCCTGCCAGGAAATGTCATGATAGTCCCCATTGTTACAAATAAAACGGATAATTGAAGTGGTATGATACCTCGTGGTCAGGCACAGGCACGCGGAAGTCGTAAAAGCGTTGCGTGAAAGCGGGCGCGTGGTCATTGAGGTCTGCGAGCGCGACGCGCACGCGTACGCTGGAAGCCAGTACGCCGTCCGACGCGGACACTTCCAGCGCGTGCGTTGCCGCCGTCTCGCGGTCCAGCGTGCGCCCCGTCGTCACGATCTCACCTGCGTTCAAATAATAACCTCAAGAGCATTTTAAAATATTGGTATTATTTTGTTTATTTTTATTTATGTTCATTAAACTTATTTTTGTGTCAACTACCATTAAAATGGCCAAATTATAAACACTGCTATTGTTTAAGAATGATGTGTTCTCCTATAATTGGTGGCACATAGTAATTTGTAGATGTAAGTCATATGTTAGAAGTAATTTAATATGTACAACTGTTGGAGATCCATACAAATAAATAAATAAATAAATCAAATTGAGCATGCCTTCGCAATAAAAAATTACGTATAGCATGATTATACGGATTTTTTTAAAGTAGTTTAAATACACACAAGTTTTCACTAATAACCTTATTATACATCCAATTTTCCGATAATTTTATGTCAAACTTCAATTTGAAAAAGTTTGGAAAATCCAAAGTGAACGACTCATAATGCTCATATGATTATAATATCATCATTGATGTCACTTCAAAAAGTCCAAGACGTATTCAAGTATAAATATTACATCCTACTTACTTTAAGTACGTACTACTATAATTTATTCTGTGCTTTTAAAATATTGTAATAAAAATCTCTGATTATTATAATAATCAAGTATGTATGAAATTTGTTTTTCGAATATTTTGTATTTGTTTGTACAGCGATATTTTTGAGCCGCTGCAAACAACCGATACAGTATCCACTCACAACGGCGGTTGACGCCGAACTAAGCGAGTGAGGCACAGGCAGTCTCTACGAGTATTTACTGAAATAAATTCTAAAACAAGGCTGCGAAAACAAGCCATTTACATTCAATGGCTTCGCACATGATAGATGAAGAGTTTAAAAATAGATTGAGTTGAACAATTGATATTTTCAAAAGTTATCGAGTTTACAAAGCCATACGGACTAATAAATCCACACCATAAGCCACTAAAACACACTTTTTATAATGATTTCTTATATTTACGCGAACACTACACATTTTTAAATAAAACTAATTTTACGGATTTTCATCATTGTGATCACGGGTGCTGGAAAGCACCCGAAACGTCGGGAATATAAAAAATAGGTTAATATACGCGATAAAATCCATAAAATTAGTTTTATTTAAAAACCCTTTTTTATGTATAAATAGCAGTTAATCAATTTAAAAAAATACTAATAAGTTCAACAATCATTTATCATTCTGACAATGTGCTTTTTATATCACTTATATATATAATATGATTGATAGATACGATTTCATGGGACAAAACGTTGGAACCTTGATTTTTAGGCCCAAGTAGAACATACCTATGCGCTTTGCGCTCGGCATGCAATACATATCTTAAAAGATCCATCCTAATGTATTTTATAGAATAAAAGTATCAAACAAGCACACCGTCCACCCGATAGTAAGTGAAAGCTGTAGCTCATAAACATCTACATTTATCATTGTTAAAGAATCAAAATTTCGATGAATGATGCGGTGTCAGCCGTGAGGATTAAGATGGAATGCTTCCTTTCTAGTTAAAAAGGTCTCCCGTTCTCTACACTCACAATACGTTACACAACAGCATTAAGCAGCTATTTTATACATTATAACAATACACATAATCGCAGATGCACAGCAGTGACTAGCACACCGATGATATACGTGGATACAATAACGCAGATCAGAGACCTCAGCCAGTATCGGTATCCTCGGAGTCGACATATCGAGTGACGTGCAGTTTCGTGGTCACTTGGAAGAGAAGGCCAAATTGGCCTCTAAAAAGCTTGGCGTGCTCAGCAGAGCGGGACAGTATTTCATGCCGGCACACCGCCTGCAACTTTACAAGGCGCAGGTTCGGCCTCACATGGAATACTGTTCCCATCTCTGGGCAGGGGCTCCCCAGTGCCAGCTCCTTCCACTTGACCGCATCCAGCGCAGAGCGGCTCGAATCGTCGACGACCGAGCCCTTTCCGATCGGCTCGATTCATTGGCACTGCGAAGAGATGTTGCATCTCTTTGCATTTTCTTTCGCATCTACCATGGGGAGTGCTCTGAGGAATTGTTCGGATTAATCCCAGCCGCCAAATTTCATGAACGCACATCGCGGCAGAACTCTCGATACCATCCACACCATCTGGATGATTGGCGGTCCACCACTGTGCGATTTAGAAGATGTTTTCTTCCTCGCACGACTTCCTTGTGGAATCGATTACCATCAGCGATTTTTCCGGACCGATACGACTTAGGGACCTTCAAGAAAAGAGCCTACTCCTTTTTAAAAGGCCGGCAACGCATCTGCAATTCCCCTGGTGTTGCGGTTGTTCATGGGCGGCGGTAGTCACTTACCATCAGGTGAGCCGCATGCTCGTTTGCCCCCTCTCATATAAAAAAAAAAAAAAAAAAAAAAAAAAAGACATAGATATTTTATACGTTGGTATTCTGTAAAAGCCTGGTCCCACCACGATCGAGCCGACCCTTTCATACTACAACCATAATATAGCTGTAGCGTTGCTCTATCATGTATAATTTCAATAGAGTATTAGGCTGGGTACTACAAACTGTTTGAGATCCTGTAATCATTAAAATTAAAACTAAACCCAAGCACATCACTGTAAGTCTTCAAGACAAAGTAAGCTAATTCGGTGTAGATCGGACCAAAATTAATAATTAAAGACTAAAAGACCAAAACGTTGGGAACTAAAAACGAAAAAAATAAACGCGATATAATTTGTAAAATTAGTTTTGTTCCTCGAACCACATACGTCAACAATGTCTGTGGTGAGGGTACCGGTGTCCTCGTGGATCGCGAACAGGCCGTCGGGGTTGCCGGCCACGATGGCGTAGCGCAGGCGCGTGGGCGTGGGCGAGGCGTCGCCGTCCGCGGCGCGCACGGTGGCCACGTGCGTGCCGGCGCCGCAGTGCTCCACCACGCGCGCGCTGTACGCCGCGCGCTCCGGCCACGGCGCCAGGTCGTTCACGTCCTCCACTTCGATGTAAACCTTATTCATTGCCGTAAATGCTTCACATTATACATTCTCAGAATAATTAACAAAAATTCAAATCAGGAGACAATTTTTGAGGACTATTAGTCCGGTAGTGAAAAGTCCGATAGGACGGTGAACTGAAACGACCGTAGACAGATCAAGCGCAGAAGAACGACTTTACGCAATTTCCTAGACACGAGGTTGAAACACAGCCAACTTCCTGACTCCAGGCTGTTACTCAAAAATTCTTACCTAATAACAGAAAAACCCAATAACTGATTTTAACCCGATCCGGAATTCGAACCCAAGACCTCATGATAGGCAACCACTTTTTCCAAACACTAGATTAACGTGGCATTGAAAAAAAAACAAGTGATACTACAGAATAAATTAAAGTCATCAGCATCATCAATACAGGCCTTCACAAGTCCACTGCTGAACATAGGCCTTCCCCGAGGAATGCCACAGAGCACGGTCCTGAGCAATCTGCGTTCATTGACTTCCTGCATGACTTACTAGGTCGTCCCTTCATCTAGTGAGGAGACTCCCTACACTTACAATAATAGTACTAAATAATAAATAGAATAGAAGTAGAGGAAGAAGGCCAATTAGAAGTTGTCACATATGGAATTAAAACGGTAGAATAAACATAGATACGCATATAAGAGATATCTATCAGATATTATTAGAAATAAAAGGTCTTTAGTGGTGTAGTTAACTGGTGTTAAATAAATTTTTGTCCAATTTTGGTACCAAAGTCATAGTATTAAAACTTTTGCATGAAATGAATTTTGTCGAGAGATGATTATTTTTAAAGGGTTGTGCAGAAGATTATGTATTCTCAGTAAGCATCTATACATATTTTTTTTATATTGTAAAGATATTATAATGTTTTCTTCAAGTGGAATTTATTAAAAGTCTAGCCCGTCTGGTAAGTGGTAAGTGGGTCATGAACACTTGTTGAACTTGAAGCAAACAAGGTCACAAAAACGTTGAAACATCTGTAACTTCTGATGAATAAGATGAGTATAGGTAAAAGGGTACTATAAATCCAGAGCGAGACCCTAGTCAGAATAAACTACATATACCATCACCTTGTAGGGGATAGTTTATTTGCTGATGATACTTCCTTGATTTTTAAATTTAAACATCAATCGTTTAAATGTGACGAAGTGAATAATGCTATATCAAAATTAGTGCATTGGTTTAACGTTAATAATCTGCTTTTGAACGGAAATAAAACTAATTGTGTTAAATTTACAACAACGAATGTAAAAATCTGAATACCAATGTGTTTTTAAATGGGGAGAAATTGAGCCCTGTCGTATCCACTGTTTTTCTTGGTATCACTCTCGACGCAAAGCTTCAGTGGGGCCCCCATATATCCAAATTAGCAAGCAGACTAAGTTCTGCAGCCTATGCTGTAAAAAAGATTAGAGGTCTGACTAGTGTCGAGACAGCTAGATTACCTTATTTCAGTTATTTCCATAGCATAATTTCTTATGGGATTTTGCTATGGGGAAATGCGGCTGATTCAGAAACTATTTTTGTTTTACAGAAAAGTGCAATTAGAGCTATTTACAATCTAAAACCGAGAGAGTCTCTTAGAGATAAATTTAAAGAAATTAATATTTTAACTTTGGCCTCTCAGTATATTTACGAAAATTTAATGTATGTTCACAAAAACAAAGGTAGTTTTAGTAAAAAAAGTGATGTACATTCTGTAAACACTAGGAACAAACACAAGCTAGTGATGCCAGTTTCTCGACTCCACAGAGTCAGTAATTCATTGTTGGGGCAATGTATACGCTATTACAACAAGGTCCCGCAAAGTGTACAGGCTCTCTCTATTACCAAGTTTAAATGTTTTATTAAACTGAAACTGTATAAAAAGGGTTATTATAGTATATATGGGCGCAAATCGCCATCTATCGGCAATAATTAGCAAATATTGATATATGGACGCAAATCGCCATCTATCGGCAGTAAGTGGCAAATATTGATATTTATGTTGATAGTTAATCGTTTAAAAGTGAATATTAGTATAGAAATATCTGAAATATATAAGATTTAAATTTAAATTGTTATTTATAAACATAAACCGTTATTTATTATGGTCTGATATTTAATAGACACTGTTTTGACTGTTTGAAATTTTTGAAGACGTTTGATGTTTCATTTATTGTTAAAATACTAATTTTACTGTGTAAATGTTCAAATTAATATCTATTAGAATTAATATCATTATTTCGTATCAAATTTTATTATTTTATGTAATAAGTTTTGTTTAATTTCATTCGAATCTTGCTTGCCACCAGCGCCACCTCTTAACAGTATTAGAGCCCGGATTTTGACTGACTGAAAAACTAATGTCTATTCAAATTAAATGAACAAAGATTTATGTAATAAAAATCATTTGTAGTTATTTAAATTCATTAAAATATTTATTATGAATACTGAGCTCTATTTTAAGAATTATTTTGTAGTACTTAATTTTAGTTGTTTGATTTAAAAGAAGTTGTATTTGCTATATCCATTTTTGTAAAGGAAACTATTGGAAACTATAAAGGCGGTTGATTTTTGTAAAGACTGTTCTGTTCTGTACCCGCAATTGTGCGAAAATAAACTACTTAATATTTGGCGTGCTATTTCATTGTGATGGACTCTGAGCGTGAAAACCCTGGCGTATCTCCGACATCAGAAGTGGGATCACAGCCCCAAGACTCTTCAGGGCCTCCAGATGGGACGACCTTCACTATGGAACAAGTGATGGGTCTCCTAACCTCCATAACGAAAACTGCCGCGACAAGCGCTGCGAGAGTGACGTTATCCACGGAAACTGCATCTTTACGGCGGCACCATGACTTTTATCTACCGCCGTTCAACCCTGATGAGAGATCACACGACATCAGAGACTGGTGTGCTAACGTGGACAAGACCATTACGAAGTTGAATATTTCACCCCATGAAGCTCGAATGAAGGCCATCTTGCAATTGAGAGGACGAGCAAAGACATGGGCCGACACCTGGTCACTGCATTCAACCACATGGGAACAAGTAAAGGAAGAGCTGACTCATACGTTTGGCAACCAGTTCCGGTACGCGGACGACGTGCAGAAATGGCGCAGCTACACTTCCGACCAAGCGAGCAGCTACGCTGAATATGCTACAACGGCTTGGACGCTCTTCAGGAGGGTTCGACCAGAAGCTGCCGATACCGAGGTTGTGGAGGCACTAATCACAGGTATTTTTCCTGAATTTATTCGTTCTGAGTTGTTGAGAAATACCCCCAATTCGTTTCCCAAATTAGTATCGGTTCTAAAAACATTCCGAAAACGTAAAATTGAAAATAGAGAGAGTAAATATAATGATGTTAAGAAACCACGTGTTACGGGACCTTCAAAGGAACAAGTCGTATGTTTTAGTTGCAATAAGCCAGGTCATTTCTCACGAGACTGCAAAAATCCCTCCAAAAATAACCCTGTTATGTCACAATCAAATAATAATTTCAATTCCCTTGGCAGTTCTAGTAACGTTAAGGTTATTGAGTGCGAATACTGTCTTCGTAAGGGCCACTTAGAGAAAAATTGTTACCGCCGTCAAAGTGACGAACGTAATGCCTCAAATAAACCGATTAACTATTGTTCATCTATTAAACGTAGCACTTTTAATGTAATAATTGGTAACAAAAATTATAACTGCCTTTTTGATACAGGAGCTGACTGTTCATTAATTCGAGAGAAAATAGCCGGCTCCGTTGCCGGAAAACGTAAACAAGTTGATGTGAAGTTTATCGGTATTGGGGGTCAAACAGTTATTTCAAAACAAAGCATTACAGCTGTAGTTGAAATTGATAATGTTCGCTTAGAGCTCGAGTTTTATGTAGTGGGTGACAATGAAACTCAATTTGACATCTTAATAGGTTTTAATCTTTTAAAAATACCCGGCCTTAGCGTTACCATTAGCGAGGACAATATATCTATTAATCGCCAATTTTTTATCAATGAATGTTTAAATTCGACATACTGTTTTGAATTAGATACCGACCTTACTAACCCAACACAAATTAAAGAAATCTATCGTATTATCAATAAGTTCAAAGATAATTTCACATCTGGAAATCGCGTGTCACAGGTGAGCACCGGGGAACTAAAAATTAGATTAAAAAATCCCGATAAGATTGTGCAACACCGACCATATCGTTTGTCCCCGATGGAACGTGAGAAAGTCCGGGATATTATTAAAGACTTAAAAGAAAATGGCATAATAAGAGATAGCTCATCACCGTTCAGCAGCCCTATATTATTAGTTAAGAAAAAGGACGGCACGGACCGACTATGTGTTGATTTTCGAGAGTTAAATTCAAATACCGTTAGAGACAATTATCCTTTACCCCTTATAGCAGACCAAATTGATAGATTAGGCAAAGCTCGATATTATAGTTGCTTAGACATGGCCTCCGGCTTTCACGGTATTCCTATAGCAGAAGATTCTATCGAGAAGACGGCATTTGTGACGCCGGATGGACAGTTTGAATATCTTCGAATGCCATTCGGTCTTTGCAATGCTGCGTCGGTGTACCAACGCGTCATAAATGCTGCCTTAGGTGATTACAAACATAATATTGCTTTAGTTTATGTTGACGATATTTTGGTTGTATCTGAATCTGTGCAGCAGGGTTTGATGAATTTGAATCTTGTTTTGACTAGATTAACTCAGGCTGGATTTTCTCTAAATATTTCCAAATGTTCTTTTCTCAAAACTAAAATTGAATATCTCGGTAACATTATCGAAAATGGCACTGTTAAGCCAAGCCCAAGAAAAATTCAGGCTCTTACTGACTCTTTAACACCTAAAACTATTAAAGAAGTTAGGCAATTTAACGGCTTAGCAGGCTATTTCCGAAAATTTGTACCCAATTTCTCTAAAATCATGGCCCCTTTATACAACCTTACTAAAACAAATGTTTCTTTTAATTGGACTGAACGTCATGAACTTGCTCGACGAAAAATAATTAACATACTCACATCTTCCCCAGTTTTAACTATATTTGACCCAAATCTGCCAACTGAGCTACATACAGATGCCAGCTCAATTGGTTATGGCGCTGTACTGATTCAGAGAAAAGACAAAAATCCTTTAGTAGTGGCTTATTTTAGTATGAGAACTTCGGATACAGAGAGTAAATATCACTCGTATGAACTAGAAACTCTTGCTGTGGTTAAGGCTATAAAACATTTTCGCCATTTCCTTTATGGCCGGTCATTTAAAGTAGTCACAGACTGCAATTCCTTAAAAGCTTCGAGTCACAAACGAGACTTAACTCCTAGAGTGCATAGATGGTGGGCCTTCTTGCAAAACTTTCAATTTGAAATTGAAAACCGCAAGGGTGATAAACTTGCTCATGCTGACTTCTTCAGTCGTAACCCAATTAATAATTCTAATGGACGTCAATTAAATCAGTGTTTAGAATCTAATAAAACAAGTTCCTTAATTTTGACCATTAATACCGCTACCCTTGACCATAACTGGCTCCTTATAGAACAAAAGCGCGATTCAACTCTAGCTAGTATTGTAAAACAATTGGAAGGTGATTCGATTCCCAAAAATATCGCAGAAACTTACGTTATACTCCAGGACAAATTACTGAGACGTAAAGTACAAATTAATAACAAGACACATAAGTTAATTATAGTCCCACGTAATTATAGATGGAGTCTTATATCCCATTATCATGATAATCTTCAACACTTTGGCTGGGAAAAGATTCTTGAAAAATTACGAGAGCAGTATTGGTTCCCTAATATGACCAGGTTAGTTAGAAAATTTGTAGAAAATTGCGTTATGTGTAGAGTAAAAAAAGGAGTATCTGGCGCTAGACAGGTTACTTTACATCCCATTAACAAAATAGCTATTCCTTTCCATACCGTTCATGCAGATATAACTGGAAGAATGAACGGAAAACGTAACGAACCTGAATATGCTTTTGTATTTATTGACGGCTTCACTAAGTATGTCCATATGATTTATACAAATGATCGTACTAGTGAAACTGCTATTAAATGTTTTCAAAATCTAATTTCAATATTTGGCCCTCCATCACGATTAATTACTGACCAAGATAAAAGCATGACTTCTACAGAGTTTAATAACTTTTGCGAACGATATGGGATTCAACACCACGTAGTAGCAAAGGGAGCTAGTAGGGCCAACGGTCAGGTTGAGCGATTAATGAAAGTTATAAAGGATAACATGTCTGTTATTGAACTAAGTAGGCCATGGCACACAGCTTTACAAGAATTACAATTAGCTATAAACTGCACAATATCAAAAAGTACAGGTAAAAGTCCCATGGAATTATTATTAGGAAAAAGATGTTCCCCACCTGCCATTAAAATATTGCAAATTGACGATGACATACTAACAGACGACTTAGAGGAAGTTAGATTGATTACTACAAAACGGATGGACGAGCGGTCCCTTAACGATAAAACTCGTTTTGATAAAGGTAAAGCCACAATCCACCCATTTAAAGTCGGTGATTTCGTCTTAATGCGGCGCCATGAACGACACACTACTAAGTTAGGCTCTAAATTTGAAGGTCCAATGGAAATTTTAGAAATATTACCAAATGATCGATATAGACTTAAACATGTTAACCTTCGTGGCTGTTCAGAAAAGATCGCAAGTCACGATGCCTTGCGTCCTGCTCCTATAGCTCAATCAGACCCTTTTAATGATTCTGACAACTCAGACGAATTGACCGTATGGGCAGAGAAGTCGGTGGAGGCCGAGGGTGCTTCCACTTCCTTCGCGGACAATGTTGGTTCTATATGATTGCCGTTATGTTGATAATTGATATATATGATTTATTTTTGTAATTATTAATGTGTGTACGTGAAATTTATTTTTCCTATCCAATATCCTTCCTAAAACGCTGGCTGGCCACCATGCGTATTCCTTTAAACCTGGTCTTGTTGGCTAGATCCCAGGATGGGTGATGCCTTTTGTGTTGGCTAGATCCCAGGATGGGTGATGCCATGTGTGTTGGCTAGATCCCAGTATGGGTGATGCCTTGTGTGTTGGCTAGATCCCAGTATGGGTGATGCCTTGTGTGTTGGCTGGATCCCAGTATGGGTGATGCCTTGTTTGAAATTGTCATAAAAACAGCGCAAGGGACGCGCTGGAGTCAGTATGGCCGTATGGGCGCAAATCGCCATCTATCGGCAATAATTAGCAAATATTGATATATGGACGCAAATCGCCATCTATCGGCAGTAAGTGGCAAATATTGATATTTATGTTGATAGTTAATCGTTTAAAAGTGAATATTAGTATAGAAATATCTGAAATATATAAGATTTAAATTTAAATTGTTATTTATAAACATAAACCGTTATTTATTATGGTCTGATATTTAATAGACACCGTTTTGACTGTTTGAAATTTTTGAAGACGTTTGATGTTTCATTTATTGTTAAAATACTAATTTTACTGTGTAAATGTTCAAATTAATATCTATTAGAATTAATATCATTATTTCGTATCAAATTTTATTATTTTATGTAATAAGTTTTGTTTAATTTCATTCGAATCTTGCTTGCCACCAGCGCCACCTCTTAACAGTATTAGAGCCCGGATTTTGACTGACTGAAAAACTAATGTCTATTCAAATTAAATGAACAAAGATTTATGTAATAAAAATCATTTGTAGTTATTTAAATTCATTAAAATATTTATTATGAATACTGAGCTCTATTTTAAGAATTATTTTGTAGTACTTAATTTTAGTTGTTTGATTTAAAAGAAGTTGTATTTGCTATATCCATTTTTGTAAAGGAAACTATTGGAAACTATAAAGGCGGTTGATTTTTGTAAAGACTGTTCTGTTCTGTACCCGCAATTGTGCGAAAATAAACTACTTAATATTTGGCGTGCTATTTCATTGTGATGGACTCTGAGCGTGAAAACCCTGGCGTATCTCCGACATATAAATGAATACATGGTTGATAATAACCCCTGGGAATGAGGTGGTCGCTTCCAAGCAGTTTCTAATATAAATTTTGTAAATAGTTCGTAATCATTTATATTGTAAAATTTATTTAAGAAAAAGTCCCGCTGGGTTTTTTGCTGGTTCTTCCCAGGACAGAGGGTTTTTTTCGAACTAGTGGTAAAGTAAAAGATGACTTTCAAAAAGAATTACACGTGTAATGCATATTGAATAAAACATTATTCTATTCTATTTTATTCTATTCTATAAAGCCAAATACCTATAATCTTATACATATACAGTTTATCACACAAGATGGTTTGGAAAAAGAAATTAATCTTGAACGATTAAAGCGGAATGGGAAAAGTAAGGCTTGGAAGACGCAAAGAATTTCGAAATAAATATGAACGATGACAGTACTGACTAGAACATGGAGTTTGAAGAGCTAGATATAACATAGACGGGGAGTGCTCTGAGGAATTGTTCGAACTAATTCCAGCCGGCCAATTCACCATCGCACATCGCAACAAAACTCGCGACACTATCCATACTATCTGGATAATTGGCAGTCCACCACTGTGCGATTTAGAAGATGTTTTCTTCCTCGCACAACTTCCTTGTAGAATAGATTATCACAAGCAATTTTTCCGGACCAATAAGACTTATTAGGGACCTTTAAGAAAAGAGCCTAATCCTTTTTAAAAGGCCGGCAACACATCTACAATTCTCCTGGTGTTGCAATTTTTCATGGGCGGCGGAAGTCACTTACCATCAGGTGATTCACATGCTCGTTTGTCCCCTTTTCTATAAAAAAGTTCTATGTCAATGTAACAATGCATGGCTGCGATGTAATTACCTGTATGCAGGCGTGGCGCGGCACGAGGCCCTGGTCTTCCGCGCACACAGTAAGCCAGTAGTGCGCCGTCGTCTCGCGATCCAGCGGCGTCAGCGTGCGCAACAGCCCTGTGCACGTGCACAATGTGTTCAAGCGCAATATTCCACAGCACTCTCACGATTAGGTACATAATTAATACAATAGCATACATCGGCCAACAAACCAAATAGTGTAAATACGTGCATGTTTCTCAAAAGTGAATTTATGTCAGAGAAATATTGCAGGATGTTACAGGATAGGCTTTTTTTTGAAAAAAAAATAAATATGTAACGAACGATTTACAATTATTGTTTTGTTACAAAACAACGCCTTCAATGAATACTCGTAAAAGTTTATAATTGTGGCAAATGACGACACACATTTAAGAAAAATAAAAATATTACAATTTTATCTAATACTAGATGTGAATTTATTTAATCAACAACCCAACACTATTATCTATATTAGGTAATTTCGTTATTCTCTGTGGTTCCCATCGGAGGCAGATCCCAGCCATGGTTTGGTCGCTCATGTAAAATAGCATCACGTTATAAGCAGGAGTGCTACCGGGCCTGGGCTGACGCATCAACTTCTCGGGATGTAAACACCAGCGCACTTAAAAAGAAGTATAATTTCGTCTCTAGCTCCTTCAAAAGCGTCATTGCCAAGGCAAGGTCTGAGCACATCGGCAGTACTGTTAGCTTTTACAGAGTTACAGAACTACAGTTCCTAATATTTACATTTTTGTAAAACTACTTTTATTTTTGTGTACGTACATTACATTTTCATAAATGTAAAGTTAATATATTAATTTCCTTAAATTTTTGTCGCAGCGACTCTTTAGGCTTTAAATCATAAATTGCTCTTATGGCCCTCTTCTGTAAAACAAATATAATTTTAGTGTCAGCTGCGTGTCCCCATAGCAAAATACCATACGACATTATGCTATGGAAATAGCTAAAGTAAACTAGTCTAGCTGTTTCAACACTGGTTAGACTTCTAATCTTTTTTACAGCATATGCTGCAAAACTAAGTCTGCTTGCTAGTTTTGATATATGGGGGCCCCATTGAAGCTTCGCGTCTAGTGTGATTCCAAGAAAATTGGTGGTATTTAAAAGACTCAGTTTCTCCCCATTTAAAATTACATTAGTATTTAATTGTTTGACATTTGGAGTCATGAATTTCATACATTTCGTTTTAGTGCGATTTAAATGAAAATTATTAACATTAAACCAATTTACTAATTTAGATATAGCATTATTTACTTCGTCATATTTTAGTAATTGTCGATTTAATTTGAAAATTAAAGAAGTATCATCTGCAAATAATACTATATCATGGTTATCCCCTACTATGTCCATTCTGGTCTCTTGCCAAGGCTGTCCAAGGGAACTTCTTTCAGCCATATCTTCCATCTCTGCACAGAGAGGACGACTCACTGGCACATGCCGCAAAGGAGAAAGCCGATCTCTTGAGCTCTCTTTTTGCGTCCAACTCGACTCTAGATGACGGGGAGAACACACCGCCGACCATCCCGCGATGTGAGTGCTCCATGCCGGATGTACGGTTTACACAGCGCTCGGTTCGCAAATCACTCTTCTCCCTGGACGACAGCAAGTCGAGTGGGCCCGATGGAGTCCCTCCCATTGTGCTGAAGACGTGTGTTTTAACGAGTCATTTCCGGTACTCCTACTCCCAAGGCGTAGTCTCGAATTCATGAAAGACAGCTTTGGTCCACCCGATCCCTAAAAAAGGCGACCGCTCAGACCCGTCCAACTACAGGCCTATTGCTATCACCTCCCTGTTCTCCAAAATAATGAAATCCATTATAAACTGCCAGCTCATGAGGTACCTTGAGGATCACCAGCTGATTAGTGACCGCCAGTACGGTTTTCGTCGAGGTCGATCTGCTGGTGATCTTCTAATCTATCTGACTCATAGATGGGTGGAGGCAGTAGAGTCCAAGAGGGAGGCATTGGTCGTTAGTTTAGACAAAGCGAAGGCATTCGATCGGGTCTGGCACAAAGCGCTTCTTTCAAAGCTTCCTTCCTATGGGCTTCCCGAGAAATTGTGCAAATGGAACACCAGTTTCCTTGCTGATCGGAGCATCAAGGTCGTAGTAGACGGTGCATGCAGCGTTGAAGCCTATCAACGCTGGTGTTCCACAAGGCTGCGTGCTATCACCAACGCTGTTTCTCCTGCATATCAATGATATGTTCCTAACTGGTAGCATCCATTGCTATGTAGACGACAGCACTGGTGATGCCTTATATACCGGTACCGGGAAAAACTTGTGTCTGAAGTCGAGTCTTTGCTTAACATAGTCTCGGATTGGGGCCGACTAAATCTAGCCCAGTTCAATCCCCAGAAGACACAAGTTTGCGCGTTTACCGCTAAAAAGAACCCCTTTGTCGTATCTCCTCAGTTTCAAGGCACTCGCAATGTACGTGAAAATTGGAAAAAACCGATTGAGCGTCACTCCGCCCGCCTCCCACCGCGTCCCAAAAAGTGTCCCAAGTTTTAAAGAAAACTGTATATGATACATGAAAAGTGTATAGGTACGAAATAATTCTTGATAATTTTGCTATAAACCTCTTATGCATATAAAAGCGATATCACTTATAGTTTCCGCTGTATCTGCCAAGAAACACGTAACCTTTTTATCATTTATCGATTTTTTAAATAATTTAGTTTTCTCAAACATTTCGCCCTTTACCGTCAAGTTATGTATAACTAAACTAATAGTAGAATATTATGTTCTTTACAAAGAGGTAAACTCTTTCATTTCACGTTGCTATGCTATTTTGAAAAATTAATTGACCAGTAAGATATAGTCCTCACGGGTGACAACGCATCTGCATTTTGATTAGTAATCGAGGATAGATGTAAATGTCTATGGGCCAACCACTTACCATCAAGTGGACTGTGTGCTCGTTCGTCAACCTTATCTAATAAAAAAAAAAGAGGCTGATAGCAAATTTATCAAGAAACATTTCGTACCTACACACTTTTCATGTATCGTGTACAAATTTCTTTAAAACTGGAAAAAAACCTCGATTCTGGACAATTTTGGTGCACGAGGGGTGACGCTCACGGGGAGCGGGAGGGGTAGTGAATAAAATGTAACTTTGCTCTATAACCTATTTATATACATGCTATAAAAAGTAAAGTTTATCTTCATAAAATTGTTTTGATGATGAAGTAACTTTGGTTCGTAAGGATTTATATGCCATGCTTAATAATAACGTTCATAAATCACTTTTTAAATTTCAATATTTTTTAGTCAGAAAATATCTTTTTGTGGTTTATGTATAAGAAATAGGCATATGGTATCGCGGACTTTTTTTTATATAGAGTAAAATCATTGTAGAAGCGTGCTCGTCGCGACCCCTGCCAGCCCTTTTCAGGGCTGCAATTCTACTCAGCTACGAGGGTTAGGGCGTCCCCCCAAGGCGACGCACATCAGCTCGTCCCCGTTGGTGTGGAATGCAGCGCGCAAAGCGGCGATGGGGACCGCCACCCGTCACACACAGCCCGACACGGCGGAAGGTGGAGGACAGAGTGCAGAGTTGGCACGTGGAATGTTAGAGGAGGCATGAGAGATAAGACGAATGAGTTGATCGAAATAATGAAAGAAAGAGAATTAGATGTCGTGTGTATGTCGGAGACCAAACGGAAGGGCAGTGGTACTGAAGAGCTCCCTGGCGGGGCGTTAGCTCTATGGTCCGGAGTCCCGAAGAGCGAGAACGCCTCCCAGGGAGTGGGGGTGCTGCTGTCTTCTCGGTTGGTCGATGTCATGACTGAATATAAGTTTGTGAACTCAAGACTTCTCTGGGTTCGCTTTAAATTGGGACTAACGAAGTTAATCCTTTTGGCTGTTTATGCGCCGGTAGCTTCGTCGTCCAGGGCTGAGCTGGAGGAGTTTTGGGAGAATGTAAGAGAAGTTCTAGATTTGGCTAGGGTAAACGAAAGAATTGTTGTATGTGGTGATTTGAATGGATGGGTTGGTACCGCTCGACCAGGGTACAAGTCGGTACTTGGAAAGTTTGGCGATAAAAGGGTTAACGATGCTGGCAAGCTTATACTGGCGGTATGCAAGGAAAAGGGTCTTCTTGTGACAAACACTATGTTTAATCACAAGAAAATCCATATGTATACTAGAGAAAGAAATAATGAGAGAAGTATGATCGATTTGTTCCTGGTGGATGACCGACTGCGAAAACAGGTTATGGATACGCGAGTGTTCAGATGTGCTGACCTGGGAACGGATCACTATCTAGTGATTACTAGATTTAGGGGTCTGTTCGCGGGTTGGCGCTCCCGGACGGCAGTGACAGAACCACAGTCGGTCTGTCGCATCCGAAGCTGGAAGCTTCAGGAAGCGGATACTAGGGACAAATATCATGCGAGGGTAGCCGAAAAGCTTGACACCATCGATGGCAGAAACGAATGTGTAGAAAGAACATGGCAGAACCTTAGGTATGGAATGGTAAGTGCAGCGGAAGAAGTGTGTCGAACAATAAAAAGAGGCAGTAGTAAAAGAAGAGATGCATGGTGAAATGATGAAGTGAAAGAAGCTGTAAAGAAGAAGAAGAAAGCATGGTTAGACTACTTGGCCTCTAGTAATGATAAGGATATGAGAGAGAAGATGAAAGAAAGATATAGGCTGCAGAAAGTTCACACGAAAGCATTGATTGAGGAAGTGCGTGAAAGGTGTAGAATGGAAGCGGAAGAAAGGTTGTCGCACAACTTTAAGGAGAACTCCAAACTCTTCTGGAAAGAGGTTGGAAGGACCCGAAGTGGTGCGACGGCCTTAAGAATGAACAAAGTGCTTTCGAGAACTAATGACGTCCTCTCAGAAAAATCGGACGTCATGCAGCGATGGAGCAAATTTTATAGAGAAATGTATGCGTGTGATAATCTTAGTGAGGGATCCGGGAATGACGCCGTGACTGGTACGCCAGACCCGGACCTCGATGACACTGAGGTCATCAGTATGAAAGAGATTGAACGTGCGATTCGAAGAAATGTGGTAAGGCTGCGGGACTAGACAGAGTTACTGCTGAAATTGTCAAGTATGGTGGGCCTCGCGTCTGGGACAGCTTTCATCTGCTGTGCAATTTGTGCTGGCGGACGGGGGATGTCCCGGATGATTGGCGATCCGCAGTCATTGTGCCTTTATATAAAGGTAAAGGTTCACATTTTGACTGCGGGTGCTATCGGGCGATCAGCTTGACCAGTTTAGCAAGTAAAGTTTACTCGAAGGTTTTGACACGTAGGATGCAAGAGAAATCGGAAAGATTTCTATGGGAGGTACAATGCGGATTTAGACCTGGAAGAGGATGCACGGATCAAATGTTTTCTCTCCGCATGATCACGGAAAAGCTTCTGGCTGCTAACCAGAAGATTTTCTGTACTTTTGTGGATCTTGAGAAAGCATTTGATAAGGTTGTAAGGAAGAAAATGTGGGAACTGTTGCCGGGGTGTGGTGTGGATGGTCGATTGCTAAGGGCTGTGCAGTCTCTTTACTGTGACTGTAAAGCCTGTGTAAGGGCAGGGCATGACCTGTCACCCATGTTTAACGTCAAAACGGGCGTAAAACTGGGTTGTGTCATGTCTTCCTGGCTGTTCATACTGTATCTCGACAGCTGTTTACAAAAGCTGAAAGATAGCTGTTTGGGTGTGAAATTGGGTGGCATTAAAGTAAATTGTCTGCTGTATGCTGATAATGCAGTGCTTATTGCACCATCAGAGGCAGAACTGCAGGCATTAGTCACGTGTATGAAAGAGGAATGTGAAATTAAAGGCCTCCGTTTGAACGCTAATAAAACTAAGGTTCTGGTATTTGAAAGGGACGAAGAGAGAACGAAGTGTGAAATATGGGTAAATCAGGAATGTCTAGAACAGGTAAATGAAATTGTATACTTGGGGAGTGCTTTTAGCCGGGATGGAAGATGTGACTTAGATGTGGACAGGCGTGTCGCTGCCGGGAACAAAGTCAATGGTGCCCTGACTGTCAAAAGGCAAGGCGTAGTGAAGAGTGCACCCCTTGCAATACATAACGCAGTGTTGGTACCGACTTTGTTATATGGCAGCGAAACCTGGGTATGCCAGAAGAATAATAAAAGCAAGTTGAATGCAGTGGAGATGCGATCTCTTCGTAAAATGTGCGGCGTTACCATGGCCGACCGAAAGCGAAACGAAGAGATTCGCAATATGGCAGGTTTGAAAGATGACCTTATCACAAAAATTGATAAGGGCGTGCTTCGGTGGTTTGGGCACGTTGAGCGAATGAGTGAAGACCGAATGGTGAAGAAAATATATAGCGCGAAAGTGAATATTAAAAGGTGTCGCGGTAGACCGAGACTAACTTTCGAAGACCATGTAAGCAAATTGCTCGAAGAGGGTAGGGTCAAGAGTACTCGGATACCTAGACGTGCATGTATGAAGAAGATAATGAATCTGAAAGAAGCGAAAGAGGTATGTAAGGATCGTGACACTTGGCGATCTGTTCTCTCTGGCTACCCCGTCAGGGATTGTGCGTGAAGATAAGTAAGTAAGTAAGTAAAGATCTATATTTTTGTAGAATATATTTACGTATCACTAAACATTACGCCAGCGCACGCAGATAAATAATTTCGGAAGTGATTTTTCTTCTGTCTTGCTTAAATAAAATCAATATTGAAGGCTAACTGATTAGTGCGGCCCAATGCTATACTATTTCTGAATAATCTGGCTATAATACACAGAAAAAAATTTCAAACCGGACTGGTAGATCCAGACTTTAACGTGTTAAAACAAACAAAGAAACAAAAAAACATGTGTGTGTCGTGGAACACTCGGTTGGAACGAAGTTTATTTCGTAGTATATTATTATTGATAAACGTATTATATTATTGATTAACAAATACAAATAAATGAATTACTAAAGTAAAGTAAAGTTGCAGCCTATTTACGTCCCACTGCTGGTCACAGGCCTCCTCTCATTTCTGAGAGGGTTTTAGGGCAAGGAATTGTCCATCACGCTGCCCTAATGCGTGTTGGCGAACTTCACATATCCTCGAAATATATTTTTTCTTATTTCTCAGACATGCAGGTTTCCTCACGATGTTTTCCTTCACCACCGAGCACGTGGTAAATCAGCACTTAAAATTGCAATTAACAATTTCATTGGTGCCGGCGGGGATCGAACCCGGGTTGTTAGATTACTGTTAAGCTTACAGCGAGCGCTAACCATCTGAGCTCCCACGGCTCTTACTAGCAATTAGTATTTAGTGTAGTGTAGTAATTAGTGTTTAGTAGTTCTTATAGCAATCAATGAATTACTAGCATCTATTAAAATGAAGCGTCATTTAAAATAAAATAATAATATTTCTTTTATGGAAAGGTCAGAAAAACTGCGAGGGAGATGAATATTATTCCGCTAGCCGCAAAGGGGTCGTGACGAAAAACTTACACTTTTTCTCGTCTAGGCCCTATCTGCAAAATTCGTACCGTCCAATAAGGAACCTCGTTGCAAAAAACCCTTCCGCTTAATTATATTAGTATAGATATAATATTATAGTGCCCGAATGTATGCGCAAGCACATGTGCAATCTCTATTTCCCTCACACTCATAGTTCGATGGGACGGAAATTCAACACGGCCAAGGAGAGATAACGCGCAGGACAAACGACTTTACGTGCTTTTTGCGGCACGAGGGTCAAACATCGTCAACTAATGCTACTGAGAGGCCCGACCCGGGCCTTCACTATCAACAGTAGCACTTACCACTACAAGAAAAACGAAGCAGTCAATAAACCCGATTTGAATCTGACATAGTATGCAATGTTTGCATAAGCCCACAAACCGGTATCATCTACGGAGAAGTGCGGCATGCCAGATCCGTCGAGCACGTAGTAGGAGAGGCGCGAATCACGGCCAGGCGGGTCCGCGTCATTTGCCCGCAGTTGGCCGGCAGACGTTCCCGGAGCCGCGTCCTCGCGCACCGACAGCTGCAGGGCGCCACGAGCCTTGAACTGAGGCGAACGCCGGTTCTCGTTCACGTCACCCACCTCCACCACCAGCGTGGCCTCGCCCCACAGCGCCGGCCGCCCTCCATCCGTCGCGCGCACTGTCACGCCATACACCTGCACACGCACCGTTGCTTACCTCTTCGATTTTCTTTTTATAGAATAAGGATGACAAACGTACAAAGCGACGTTTATCACTTTTCTGACAACTATGAAATTCATCAAATATTTGACCTCATTACACAGTAACGACGCCCTAGTAGCAGAAAAGATCGTGGATCGGAAATCGCCCGCCCTACAAGAAATAACACCGACACTACGTAACACGTCATCATAATTAGCCGATCACCTTCATCTTTCTTCCTTATTGGTTGTCAGTTCTTGGAGCTACACTGCCGGTGCATTTTAATTCATCCAACTGATTCATTGGACTATGGCTATAACTCTTGTTATATGTAGATTGTACTTACATATATACACTATAGAAATGCAGACCACAATGGGACTTTGAGCTATTCCATAGTGGAAGGAATGTACTATAAAGACGGTTGAAGCTCGTGATATTTATTTTTCTGTTATTTTTCTAAATTGCTTCCTTCGACGACTACGACTGGATGGGATGATGTTTTCTTTACGCCACCATTACGTGGCGTGCCTAATAATAAAGAACTATTTATGTATATATATATATATATATATATATATATATATTTCGTTATTATGATGTATATGTATATAGTCCACAGGTGGCCGCCAGGTGGACTGTGTGTTCGCTTTTCACCCTTATCCTATAAAAAAAGTAAAATATATTATACTTCCTGTAATAAGACACATATTTTATAACTTGCTTAGTGATATTTCAAAAAAAGTCGAGTTGTATCCATATGGTAGGTCTAAATGCTCGCCGTAAATTTTACAATACGCGAGCAGCCTGGATTCGATACCCGCCGGTTGCAATGTTGTTAAATGCCATATTAAGTGCTGACTCACGCGCTTGGCATCGTGAGAAACCTGCATGTCTGAAAAGTAAAATATTAAATTAATGATCTTTGTAACTCGCTTCTATATAAATAAAATATAGTTTAATAAATTCAAACCTGTTTTTCCTCGTAGTCGAGCAGTTTTGCAGTACGGATAGTACCCGAGGTACTGTCGACTGTGAAAACAATGTTGTCGGGAGACTGATCGGGCAGCGAGTAAGTGACTACTCCGCCGGCGCCAAGATCAGGATCGAAAGCTTCAAGAACTGCCACTGGTGTTCCTACAGGCACGTCTTCGCGTACGCGCGCACTATATGAGGAGAGGGCGAAGCGCGGTTTGTTGTCATTTACATCATCTACCGCAACACGCACCAGTGCCTCGGAGCGCAAACCACCTCCATCCGTAGCGCGGATCGTGACCTCGTACAGTGCCTGCCACTCACGGTCAAGTGAATTGCACACCATTAAAATGCCCGTATCGCGCTCTACACAGAATTCACCCTCGCCGGCACCACCTAAACTGTAAGTAATATGGGAAAATTCGCCCGCATCGCAATCCGTCGCATTTGCTCGAAATATCACGGTACCATTAATAGCATTTTCTGTGACACGAAAACTCGCTAGGGTTTTCTCGAAACGAGGAGGATTATCGTTCACGTCTATTATAGTCACTGGAAGTAGTCGTGACCTAGAGTGTTGAGGTACACCTAAATCATAGACAGTCACGTTTATATAATATTCACTTTCTCTTTCATGGTCCAAGTATCCAATTACTTCCAGTTCACCAGTGTCTGGGTCAATACGGAAGGCAGAGTCGGCGTTACCGCCTGAAATAGCGTACACTAAGAGGCCATTATATCCCAGGTCGCGATCACGAGCGTGCAAGCGTACAAGCGATGTACCCAAAGATACAGACTCGTTTACTTTAACTTCGATGGGGAAATCGATGAATTCAGGTACATGTAGATTTTCTCCAAATCGAGAAGGTGGCAGCGGAAAATCTTCCACAAAGTCTATGGGGGCATTGCTTCGTTCTGCTGTGGCCAGTAACTCAATTAGACGGTGGGCCACATCGGTGTCACGACATTCAAGCGCACTGCTATCACCACCGCTGCCACCTATTAAGTTAAGCGTCAAAGAAGCAGAATCAGCGAAGTGCGTACCATCTGTCGCCGTAACATTTAGCACTATAATCTCTGTTTGCACGTCAGCCAGATCACAGGAAAGGCTTAAAACGCCAGTGCTTGAATCGAGTGAAAAACAGTTGTCTTTATTACCGCCTATAAGGCGATACGAGATGATATCGCCGAAATCAAAATCGACAGCTAAGAAATTTACAATCTCGTGCCCTATTGCTAGTCGTCTAGGCAGGTAACCAACGCAATCAAATCGTTCAAATTGAGGTCTATTGTCGTTGATACCTTGAAGGCGTACAGTGAGTAACATTTCGGCCTGACGCCGATAAGGCAACCCCCAATCACTAGCACGTATCCTTAAAACATATTCTCGTCTCATACTTTCGTAATCCAATATCTTGGTTGTCCGTACGGCTCCCGAAAAATGATCGATCTCGAATGGAACTGGTTTCAAGTTAGCGATGCTATAAGAAATGCAAGCATTTTCACCGGAATCAGCATCTTTTGCCGAGACACGAGCCACAACCATGCCACTGGGTTCATTTTCTAATACTGTCACTTCCATATCTTCTTCATCAAAAACGGGATTATTGTCATTTGCGTCTCCAATAGCTATTTTAACTTTAGCTGAAGACTGTTTACGAGTTCCAGCATTGCCCTGGTCAATAGCTGAAACTGTAAGTATTACTATTACTACTACTTACTTACTATTTTAACTTTAGCTGAAGACTGTTTACGAGTTCCAGCATTGCCCTGGTCAATAGCTGAAACTGTAAGTGTATAAAGCGAGTTTTCTTCGGCGTCAAGTGGAACCGCTGTATAAAGCACGCCAGTATCCGGATTAACAACGAATTCTCCACCTTCATTGCCACCGACTATCTCAATGTAAACACGTGCGTTGCGACCCTCATCACGATCGCTAACTTTGAGCCTAATAACAGGTGTATTTGGTGGCGCGGTCTCTGGAATGTTTGCTTCATAGATTTCACGACTAAAGACAGGGGGGTTATCGTTGGCATCAATGAGCGTAACAGGCAAAGTGAGATATGACGACCGCGGTGGATGTCCAGCGTCAGACGCGCGCATGGTAATATTATAGTCATGACGGACCGTCTCGCAGTCAAGCAACGCATGCACTAAAATGTCATACTCTCCCAGTTGTGTAGAGGGCCGTACACGGAAATGCCCATCGGGGTCGCCGTCAACAATCTCGAGGCTGGCGATGCGACCGTGTTCTCCGGAATCTTGGTCCATTACTTCTATAATGGCGTAGATCTCTGCAGTAGAATTCTCAACAAGTTCAGGTAGATGCCGGACACTGAACTCTGGAGCATGCAGATTTACCCGCTCTACGCGAACTACTAACGTAGCGCGTGCAGCTGGAGCATCTTCGCCGTGCATAAGTAATGATTCGCGGTCTCGTGCCAGTATTGTTATCTCATGGAGAGGATTTTCTGTTGCCACAAGTGCACGCGTGACTGTCACTACACCACTCGTTGGGTGTACCGCAAAGCGGTCAGTCGGTTCAGCAAGGCTGTAGTAAATTTCTCCGTTGATACCAATGTCAGAATCCTCGGCGGTGACGCGCACAATACTTGAGTGAAGTGGTGTATCCTCCGGTACGAGCGCCTCGTACTTCGTCGGATAAAATAGCGGACTCAGGTCATTTTCATCCGTAACGTTGACTACAACAACCGTATCCGCCTGGAGCTGCGTACCGTCGGGCATCTGTGCAGTAGCACGCACGTCTAACCGGTAAGAGTCACGACGTTCACGATTAAGGACATCGGAGTTGCCAGTGCAAGTGCGTATGAAAAGAAAGCAGAAATCTCCGACGGTGTGTTCCTCGGCCTTGAAGAATTTATCGCGATCTCCATGGCGAATACGGAAGCGGACACGTGCATTTTGAAGAGGCAGTTGCACACCGAGAGGGTCGGTGGCGGGCGGCGAGTCGGCGTAGGTGCGCGGCGGTGAATTCTCGGGGATAGTTATGTTGTAGAGGTCGCGAGTGAAGTGCAGCGCGGGCGGGCCGGGCCCCGCGGCGCACTAGGCAGCGGCGGCCAGCAGTAGCGCCGCGCAGCACCTGCGCCGCCCACACTTCATGTCACCGCGCCTGTTCTGCAGTATTTGTTACATAATAAGGATCATCTATTAATATAAATAATAACTTACAAATGTACTTAGGTGATAAACTGTAGTAACTCTCATGGCTAATTTTGCTTAAGATAGATTCAAAGACAATTGATATTTTATAACACTGATATGACCTATAATCCACCAGATAATCAGTGGCAATAGCAGTCTAAAGAAGCTACAGAAAAGTTATCATAGTTAAGGACTAAGATGGAATGCCTCTCAACTAGTAATTATTCTGGCTCTGTTTACTATTCAAACCAGAACACAGCAATGCAAGCGACTGCTATTTGGCGGTAGAAATAGTTAAGAGAGTGGAGGGACTTACTCAGATGGACTGATGGTTTAACATCATCTGAGATGAGAACTTTTCCAAGTTTCCGACCGAAATACTTAACAAGAAAATCAGCATTGCATATGTAATCCTCACCCACGAGTGAATGTAAAATATATTTGAATTCTAACATTGACATCTAACTTTAATGTAATTATCAGAATGGATAGAACTGAGGAATAGCTGAGCCTTAAAAAATAGACATTTTCCCAACTTGTCTATCGCAAACTTTTCACTGATTATACACTATGTCCCCTGCCGCTGTAAGTTCTCTGCTAGCTGCAGTTGGCCACAATTTAATGAAAGTTATGTACATACTGATGAGACACGTCGCGCTAACGGGTCAGTTACTTAATTTGGATTAGCGCTTCTGTATAGATTTCTTGTCATTAGTCGACCAACAGGCTGCACCACGTGCAGGTGAGATTAACATTTAGACACTATACTTTATTTCGTATATTATAATATTTTAATTTATATTCTGAATGTAAAATTGTATGAAAATTTGAAGATAAGGGTAGCAATAATTAGATAGCCTACATGTGACACGAGCTGAGCGTGCCAGCTGCCGACTTAAGGGTGCTCGCTCCTCAGAGACATTTGCCGTCTTTTCTGCCGTGGTGTTCCTGTAACAATTGAGAATCACGGTTTAAAGTACACATACTCATTATTATTATAACCTTGTTAGTTATAAAACTTTTCTTATAGTCTGTCAAAAGTCTTTTACTGGTCAAAGGCCTCTCTCATAGATAGCCTCATAGGGGAATATTTGCCATAGTTGCCACGCTTGGTAGATCGGAAAATTAATCAATTTTTAGAATCAGGCGTTGCTTTGCGAAAGTCCATTATATTAAAGTTAGAAAATTCACTTTGCCTATATCAGTTAAAAAAACATGCGTGAGTGTCGTGAAACACTCGGTTGGAACGAAGGTCATTTCATAGTATATTATTACTTATAAACTTATTATATTATTAATTACAAATTCAAATAAATTAATCATTTTCGCACGGTACGAATTTGACAGATGGGGGCAAGGCGAGAAAAAGTGTAAGATTTTTTCCGTCACGATTCCCTTTCGATAGTGTGAACGAGATGGAAAATATTCAACTCCCACGCACTTTTTCTTATCTTGCCATGGAAGAAATATTATTTTATTCTAAATGACGCGTTATTTTAATAGACGCTAGTAATTCATTTATTTGTATTTGTTAATCAATAATATAACACGTTTATCAGTAATAATGTACTACGAAAGGAATTTTGTTCCAACCGAATGTTCCACGACACTCACGCATGTTTTTTTATGTTTATATTTAAATGTTATAAGGAAGACACTGCTGCCCATTTTTGATTATTTTTCCTCTGTCGTCTCTTATAACACCTACGGGACGATGTAGCGTAGTGGATATTAAATATATAATTTTGTAAATATTCAGATGTATTAGCCATACTTCAACTTATTTCCAATACTTCAAGTGATGCATGTTATGCTAACTATACAGGTTTAAAAAAATTTAATGCACCCTTAATAACGCAATATATTATTAAAAAAAATTATATTACATACAATAAATAACCTCTATTATGAAACGCTCACGGTAGAAAATGTTTTTAAAAAGTTTATATAATGTATAAAGTGTGGCTGAGGTCGAGAATAAAGCTACATCACAGATTTTTATGTAAATAGTTACATTCATGTTAGACGTAAGGGTTCCCAAAATAATATCTTCTTTCAGGGGCAGCGGCTATAAATCCCGATATACACGACCCTATTATAAATAAATAAACGGAAAAATGCCTGCGTTTTCCGTGTTAGTATCATATCTCTTGAAAACGAAAAGCAGAAGATAAATAAAGTATTCAAGTAATCATTTCTTATAATATTTATAACTCTATTCGATAACAATACGAAACGCAGTTTGGGATGAATTGCAAATGTTTTCTCTTATTTATATAATACCAGCTGCTATCCGACGCGTTGCTTATTAATATGTATATATATATAATTACGGAAATATCGTTTAAATATGGTTTAACTGGGAATGATAGGACATTAATTGAAGTTAAATGATAATACATTCATGATGATGTTAAATGATATATTATAACGTTGAAATTAATTTATCGATACGACACGCGCGCCACCTACTGTAAGTTAATTGTGCTATGCCTATAACCTTCGTGGAAGTGCAAGCGATAGGTTGATAAAGTTTAAGCGTAATCTGACGAACAACATGGCAACGGATTAAATACGAACAAACAAAAATAAATTTTTATATACTTAGTCTGCTCAAAAGTACAAATACACACACAGTAAAAAAATTTTCTTTTAGAATGCTGGCCACAAAAAAGTTTATTGAATTCGAATTTTGAATTGTTCATGAAAATAAAACTGTATTCTTTTTAGAATTTTACTCATTTTTAAATATGGAGTGGACGCTTAAAGAAGACCGTGTTGCAGTTATTGCGTTGCATCGTTGCGGTTTCGCGCCAATTCAAATATTTGACATACTGAAAAATTTGAATATAACCAAAAGATTCGTTTATCGTACCATCAAACGATACAATGAAGACTCTAGTGTAGACGACAGGTCAAGAAAAGATCGCCCTCGGTCTGTTTGGACTCCAGCAGTGATAAAAGCTTTGAAGGCGCGAATTCAAAGAAATCCCAAACGTGAGCAGAAACTGTTGACCCTTCAGATGGGGTTAAGCAGAACCACGGTGAAAAGGGTGTTAAATGAAGATTTAGGGCTTCAGGCATATCGAAGAAAAACAGGACATCGTTTGAATGCTCGTCTAATGGACCTGAGACTGAAGAGATGCCGCGCTTTGTTGAAGCGGTACGCGGAAAAAAATATCGGGAAATTCTTTTTTCGGATGAAAAAATTTTTACCGTAGAAGAGAGCTACAACAAACAAAATGATAAGGTGTACGCATACAGTAGTGAAGAAGCGAGCAACCGTATTCAGCGTGTCCAACGAGGTCATTTTCCATCCTCGCTCATGGTATGGTTGGAAGTTTCTTATTGGGGCTTAACAGAGGTACATTTTTGTGAGAAAGGTGTAAAAACGAATGCAGTTGTGTATCAAAATGGAGTCCTGATGAACCTTCTGGAACCTGTTTCTCATACCATGTTCAATAACAGGTACTGGGTATTCCAACAAGGTTCGGCGCCAGCTCATAGAGCGAAGAGCACACAAGATTGGCTGGCGGCGCGTGAAATCGACTTCATCCGGCACGAAAACTGGCCCTCCTCCAGTCCAGATTTGAATCCGTTAGATTACAGGATACTTTAACAGTGGTAGAGTCACGCGGCAGCTTTTGCTGTCGCACGGATGGGCCGGCTCGAACCGGGGTGGTACCACGACCTCACAGAAAACCAGCGTGAAGTAGAGGCTTACCTCTGCGTTTCGCTTGGTGAGTGCAGGTTACCGGAGGCCCTTTTTACTGGAAATGAGGCATTCCATCTTAATCCTCACGGGTGACAACGCATCTACATTTTGATTTGTAATAGAGGATAGATGTAGATGTCTATGGGCCGCAGCAACCACTTACCATCAGGTGGACTGTGTGCTCGTTTGTCACCCGTATTCTATAAAAAAAAAAGAAAAAAAAGGGATACAGCAACACTTGGAGGAAAATGCGTACTCAAAGCCTTATCCCACTTTGGAGTCACTCAAGACATCCTTGATTAGGGCAGCCGCTGATATTGACATGGACCTCGTTCGTGGTGCGATAGACGACTGGCCGCGCAGATTAAAGGCCTGTATTCAAAATCACGGAGGCCATTTTGAATAAACTTTAGTGTCGTAAGAATCTATGTTTTGTTAAGTTCATTTTGGTATATAAATGGTTACATAATGAATAAACTTGTTTCAATTATTTTATATTAAACATGTGCCAGAATATATGACCTGATATTAGATATATAAAATAGGCCGTGTAGTGGCGGTTAAGAATTTCCACTATCCCATATCTTTCCGTGGGTGTCGTAAGAGGCGACAATAGGAAACAGGCAGAAAATGGGCAGCAGCATCTTAATGGTAACAGCAATATTACAATAAAAAATCGTGGTTCCCAACCCGCTCGCCAAGAGTGGCAATTATGGCAAATATCCCCCTACGATGAAAGTTAAGAAGAGACAGCCCCCAGTCCCAGGCGGCCCCGCTATTACTAGCTACGGTGGCGACCATGGTAATGGCGAAGTAGGGACTGCTAAGAATCTCCTGTGGAGGTTCTGTTGCCAACTAAGACGACTCGACCTGGCAACATACACCTCACGCACCCTGAGCACTGACGAGAAGATCGTGGAGCTGGAAGAAGAGATAGACAAGTTACGCTGGCATATTATAGGATTATCGGAGGTCCAAAGAGAGAGGGAGGACACGGTAATCCTTGAATCCGCCAAGTTGTTCTATCACCGGTAGGGCTACCATATGTCCCAAGGAGTTGTTGGGTGTATCGTCCACAAGTCTCTCGTTAACAACGTTGTAAAGATTGTTAGTTTGTGTGTACGATGGTTGCGTACCTTATACTCAGAATCACCAACCGGTATTCGTTGAAGGTCATACAGGTTTACGCACCAACCTCGGCACATCCCAATAAGGAGGTGGAGGAAATGTATGAGGATATCTCTAGAGCCATACTTTCCTCCGAAACCCAATATACGGTGCTAATGGGAGACTTCAATGCAAAACCAGGCACAAGAGAGAACGGTGAGCTGAAAGTAGGGAAATTCGGAATAGAGCAACGGAACCGAAGGAGAAAGCAGCTGGCCAACTTCATGGAGAAAGGGGGACTCTTTTTGATGAACTCTATATTCCAGAAGCGGCCGCACAGGAAGTGGACCTGGTCGAGCCCCGACGGTTCGACAAAAAATGAGATTGACTTCATTATGACGACCAGACGAAAACTGTTAAGT
Source organism: Parnassius mnemosyne (assembly GCA_963668995.1). Taxonomy (NCBI): domain Eukaryota; kingdom Metazoa; phylum Arthropoda; class Insecta; order Lepidoptera; family Papilionidae; genus Parnassius; species Parnassius mnemosyne. Next base: position 2,641,071 of record CAVLGL010000001.1, on the reverse strand, counting down.
GATGTATCAGTGATCGCAAGGGAGAAAAACTGGTAGCGCGAATGATTAGAGGCACACTGAACCTAAACGTTAAGTTGGAGAGATCTCGTATAATAAAGTCAACGCTCCGTCCCCATCGTGCTCTAGTCCAAAGCCCGACACCTTTCAGCTCGAGTTACAAAACCGATTTCAGTGCCTAGAAGACTGCAATAAAGTGGACGATATGAATGATAAGCTCGTGGAAACTGTCGGTCGGTCGGAGCTAAGTTCTGCCAGATCCGCCGCGGAAGAACACAAAAACACTCTGATCACACCCTTAATCTTATGGCTGTTAGACGGGAAATGAAGCTGCAATCTTTAACAGATTTGACAGCATACAGGCAACTTAACAGACATATCTCCAAATATATGCGCCGGGACTTACGTAACTTAAATACAGTTTATATTGAAGAAGCCATCGAGCAGAACGAGGGCTCCAAAGTCTTTGCCAGAGATCTGTCTGCCAGAAAACGCCAACTGTCAAAGCTGAAGAACGAGTATGGCAGCATCGTTTCCGGTATAACTGGAATTCTGAATCAGATTAAGAGGTTCTATGGGCTACTGTACACATCATCATTGGAGCCACCAGCGCATCTTATCTGATACTGTTCCATAGATATCCTGGACGTCAGTCTGAGCGAGATTAGAATAGCTCTCTAGCACCTTAAAAACAGTAAGGCCCAAGGCGAGAATGGCATTACAGCGGAGCTTCTGAAAGCGGGTGGAAAACCGGTACTTGAAATCCTTCAGAAGCTCTTTAATTCCGTCCTCCATGGTGAAACTACTCCTGAGATGTGGAGCAGAAGTGCGGTGGTCTTGTTCTTCAAAAAGGCGACAACGCTCTCTAAGGACTACAGACCGATTTCTCGTCTGAGTCCCGTCTACGCGCTGTTTTCGAATCGTTTCGCGCTCAGACTCGTAATTTACAGCCTTCCGAAAAAGCCGGTTTCCGAAAAGGTTTTATTACCATGGACCAGACACAGACTCCTCGGCAAATTTTACAAAAGACAGAAGATTACAATCTGCCACTTTACCTTGGGTACGTGGACTATGAGAAAGCCTTTAATTCCGTCGAAATTTGGGCGGTGCTGCAGTCCCTTCAGCGGTGCAAAGTTGACTGTCGGTATATCAAAGTACTGAAGTGTTTGTATACTAGAGCTACAATGGCCATCCGAGTACAGAATCAGAGTACGAAACCTATCCAACTGCACAGAGGTGTAAGACAGGGTGACGTTATATCCCTGAAACTCTTCATTGCTGGATTGGAAGCAACTGGACTACTACTGGTCACACTACAGTCAAGCTACTGGACTGGAAAGGATATGGTATTAACATCAATGGCGAGTACATCACTCACCTTCGATTATGGCTGAATCGCTGGAGGACTTAAGCAATATGCTCAATGACCTCAATAGTGTCTCCCAACGGATAGGTCTTAAGATAAATATGGACAAAACAATGATCATGTTTAATGTCCATATCACACCTATGCTGGTAGTTGTTGGGAGCACTAAGCTTGAAGTTGTTGACGGGTATGTTTACCTAGGACAAATAGTCCGTCTAGGTCTGTCTAACTTCGATCGAGAGGTCAATCGACGGATTCAACGTTTGGGAAACTACGACACATGTTCTCGTCAGGTATACCTCAAAACCTGAAAACAAGATTGTACAACCAGTGCGTGTTGCCAGTTTCAGTGCGAGTTATGGATCTGAGACGTGGTGCTTCACTGCTGGCCGCATGTGGAAGCTCAAGGTCGCTAAGCGATCTATGGAGAGGGCTATGTTTGGAGTTTCTCTGCGTGATAAACTTAGAAATGAGGATATCCGCAGTAAAACCAGAATAACCGACATAGCCCAAAGAATTAGTAAGCTGAAGTGGCAACGGGCCGACCATATAGCTCGGAGAACCAACAGCCGATGGGGATGAAAGGTTTTCGAGTGGCAGCCTCGTACCGGTAGGCGAAGTGTAGGGCATACCCCCATTAGATGGAGTGAAGACTTGGTAAGACATGTAGGACGTCGATGGATGCATGTGGCTCAGGACTGCGCTTTATAGTATTCCTTGGGGGAGGCCTATGTTCAGTAGTGGACTTGTGAGGGGCTGTGATGATAATAATGATATTAGATATTTTATAGCTATATATGTTACTTTACCCAAAACAAGTTATTGAGATTCAACGAAGTCATTATGTTATCGTTAATTACATAAGTAAGTTATGATAAAATAAGTAGTATAATGCTACTATAGGACAAGATACAGTTTAAAAAATAATAACAATGTGTTATATATATTTATATTGACCGACTCACCTATTTATTCTCAAGGTCAGTTTACATGACCTTGCACGATCTACAGTTTACATTGAGACGACGGGAAATTGGCGCACCAGGAACTCAGTAGCTTCGCCACATAAGGTTTAGTATTAGTTGCAGGAGTTTATGAATGTTACTAATCGTAAGTATAATAATTCGCTTCAAATTCATAGACGCAACCAACCCAGAGTTTGATCCTCGCCAGTATCAATAATTTTGTTGCAATTTAAAGCACCGGTTTACTTAATGGTTGACGGTGAAGAAACGCAACGTTAAGAAGCCGGATTGAGGCAGCAAGGCAGACTTTCCTCAGCAAAAAAAAACCCGTGCTGAAATGAGATGTGTAGAGTTTCAGTAGAACTTACATGGACTGTTACTTTTCTTTTTAATTTTACTTCTTTAAAACTGTCATTATAACCCTAATACAAAGAATCAAGTTGCAGAACAAGTTCCTCTCACAGGGATGCTTTGAGATGCACTCAGACGGTCACATTCGCTCCGGGGTAGATATTTTATTATACTTACAGTTAGCTGTAGATATACATGAATAAAATAATTTACGTCCCACAATCACGATAAAACATTTAAAATTTTAATAATTCATAAGTGACGCCGATACCGCGGTCATTTTCGCGAAATCAGATTGTATTTTAATGAATTTAAAATGAGCCCTAAATATAGGATTACTTGTTGAAATTTATTTTCATTCGGCATTCCGATATTGCGTTCTGAGTCAGCACACGGACCCCACCCTTCATCAGGGCCGGCACGATCTCGTCTACACACCGCACTGTAGCATAACAATCTCACGTCAAAGGGCCGTGTTCTGTAACGCAATTCCCTGAGCCGCCATTAATTATTAAGTGCGGGCAGATCGCTAGCGTCTACGGCGGCCATTTATCCGAAGTATACTCCCTTGTGCAATTCACTAACTTTCATTAAATATTAACTGTAGAGATTTAGTCCGCCTCGTTCCGGGTAATGTATCCCAGGGAACTAAAAGGATATTTGTGAGAAAGACTACGGTGATTATTTGCAGCGTCAATGGACTACTTGCTTGGCGACAAGCGGAGTTCTCTCGTTGTTGCATTTGGGCGAATGAATAATTAAGTATTAGTTTTAAATCCGGTGGAAATTGTTACTAACTTCGCTTCTCCGTTTCATTTTCTTAAAAAATGTGAAAGTATCAGCATTCCTTCTTTTCTCAGCTATTTTTAGCCTACCAAATTTCACTACTGAACATGGGTCTCCTTCACAGATCACCTCATAGGGGGAGTTTGCCACAGTATTACCGCAATTTGTTGATTTTTTGTTAGTTTAACAGATTATGCTGGAACTAGTACAAAGAATCAAGTTGCAGAACAAGTTCCTCTCACAGGGATGCTTTGAGATGCACTCAGACGGTCACATTCGCTCCGGGGTAGATATTTTATTATACTTACAGTTAGCTGTAGATATACATGAATAAAATAATTTACGTCCCACAATCACGATAAAACATTTAAAATTTTAATAATTCATAAGTGACGCCGATACCGCGGTCATTTTCGCGAAATCAGATTGTATTTTAATGAATTTAAAATGAGCCCTAAATATAGGATTACTTGTTGAAATTTATTTTCATTCGGCATTCCGATATTGCGTTCTGAGTCAGCACACGGACCCCACCCTTCATCAGGGCCGGCACGATCTCGTCTACACACCGCACTGTAGCATAACAATCTCACGTCAAAGGGCCGTGTTCTGTAACGCAATTCCCTGAGCCGCCATTAATTATTAAGTGCGGGCAGATCGCTAGCGTCTACGGCGGCCATTTATCCGAAGTATACTCCCTTGTGCAATTCACTAACTTTCATTAAATATTAACTGTAGAGATTTAGTCCGCCTCGTTCCGGGTAATGTATCCCAGGGAACTAAAAGGATATTTGTGAGAAAGACTACGGTGATTATTTGCAGCGTCAATGGACTACTTGCTTGGCGACAAGCGGAGTTCTCTCGTTGTTGCATTTGGGCGAATGAATAATTAAGTATTAGTTTTAAATCCGGTGGAAATTGTTACTAACTTCGCTTCTCCGTTTCATTTTCTTAAAAAATGTGAAAGTATCAGCATTCCTTCTTTTCTCACCTATTTTTAGCCTACCAAATTTCACTACTGAACATGGGTCTCCTTCACAGATCACCTCATAGGGGGAGTTTGCCACAGTATTACCGCAATTTGTTGATTTTTTGTTAGTTTAACAGATTATGCTGGAACTAGTACTAAAGAATTTGAATTGTAGATTATAAGCCAAGGTCCTTTTATATTAATATCTTATTTTAGGATACTAATTGCTATAATCACTAACTCTTACTTACGTCGAATGGAAACAAGAAAAACCTGCATATTTGATGAAGTCTTTAGACAAGTACGAGTACCATCGGAAAACCACTTTAAAATCAGTTTTTTGCTGTCATCTCGAATACTATGTGCGATATTTTTGGTTGTGATCTATTCAAAACATTCTTTTAAGATAGTTATCACATAGCCACCTGCGCTTAGGAGAAGCCATTTATTTCGATATTACAGACAGGCAATTCAATTAATATCATTTATACTTATAATGATTCCAACCGATAAATACGTTTTTATCAAAGATCTATCATCGCACAGCAGGTTTTTTGATATTTTAATGGTAGTCTAATGATATAAATATCGGTATCTAATGAAATATTATATTTATTGTTAACCTTGATTTGGTTAAAACCAATCTTGTGACCCTCGAGCACAGGCGAAGATTAGTTAGTCTATCAGTATTCAATAGAATGCATTGCAGAGAGTCTGCTCAGGAATCATATCCTTTAATTTCTTTTTCCTTAAATCAAGAAATCTGCTGGCCGTATGAGGAAGCTCAAGGTCGCTCAGCGAGCTATAGAGAGGGCTATGCTCGGAATTTCTCTGCATGATAAACTTAGAAATGAGGATATCCGCAGTTGAACCAGAGTAACCGACATAGCCCTACGGAATAATAAGCTGAAGTGGCAGTGGGCCGGCCATATAGCTCGAAGAACCGACAACCGATGGGGAAGAAAGGTTCTCAAGTAGCAACCTCGTACCGGTAGGCGAAGTGTAGGGCAACCCCCCACTAGATGGAGTGACGACCTGGTAAGACATGCAGGAAGTCGATGGATGCAGGTGGCTCAGGACCGTGCTTTGTGGCATTCCTTGGGGGAGGCCTATGTTCAGCAGTGGACTTATGAAGGGCTGTAATAATAAATCAGGACGGTTCTTCATATCTATGTTGTGGATATTCCACGCATTCAAACCAAACGGTTTTCTTCGTCTATCGTTATGTATACAGCAAAGAAGTGGTATTGCAGCAAATGATATTACAGCAAAGAATTTGCCGGCCTTGGTATTTTGGCAAGAGTAATTAGGCAAGAGTAATAAGCCAGTGCGATTTACCATCTAGGACTCATCAGGTGGATTTTGATCAAGTACTGGCTTATAATAGGTAAAAAAATCTTTTTTGCTTGATGTATTTACATATAAACACAATTTCGATAATGTTTATTCGTAGTAGAGCCATGCTGCAGCTATATTAATAGTATAGTTGTAGCAAGAATGGGTCAGCTCGACCGGGGAGAGACCACGATCTCACAGAATACTAGCGTTAAATAGCAGTTTAATGCTGCTGTGTTTCGTGTGGTAAGTGTAGAGAACTGGAGTCCCTTTTAACTGGAAAAGAGGCATTCTATCTTAGTCCTCACAGGTGACAACGCATCCGCATATTAATTCGTAAACGAAGAGAGCTGTAGATGTCTATGGGCCACAGCAACCACTTACCATCAGGTGGGCTGTGTGCTCATTTGTCACCCTTATTCTATAAAAAAAAATTGAAGCAACTCAAGAGCGTTCTTTCTTCATCACTGAATTTGAACATGTCCTGTTATCACGTTATTCGTACCCACACTTTTTGATGATGAATTTTATATGAAAATATTTTAACGCAAGTGCATACTATTCATAATTTATATTATTTTAAGCTATAAACCAGATATTGCGTGCATTACACTTCACTTAGATACCCTTGTATATTATGCACTATACAATTATGTGCTTAGCATCCCATTAGCGGAAGAGTGCTGCTTAGTCCGGAGTGCTCGCTCCGTACAATGTCGCGAATTCACTTTACGACATGTAGCGTAAAGCTTTACCAAACCGAAATAATTTAACTTGTTTAATAGGTCAAGAAGGTAAAGTTTGTAAGTTGACAAGTTTCAGTAGCGAGCCGTGGTAACCCAAGCGATAATTACTCAAGCTGAAGTATTTACATTACGCGAAAAAACTATTTTCAATTTTAGTTGCTAATTTACCAAGTTCGAGTATGTGGTAAACCATCATGGGGGAATAAAAAATCGTGATGAAATCTGCACATAATAGAAATAAAAAATGTTTTTCAGCCACAATCTTGGATTTACATTTCGGCAACACTATCGGATTCAACACCCTCGAAACCCATGAAAATGACACCCATGATGAAAAAATTGATATCTATTGCAGCCGCCATTTTGGATTTACATTTCCACAGCACTATCGGCTTCAGCAACCTCGAAAACCATGAAAATAACACCCACGATAAAAAAAATTGGTACCTAATTCAGCCGCCATCCTGGATTTACATTTCGACAGCACTATCGGCTTTAACACCCTCAAAAACCATGAAAATGACACCCATGATGAAAAAATTGATATCTCTTGCAGTCGCAATTTTGGATTTACATTTCGACAGCACAATCGGCTTCAACACCCTCGAAAACCATGAATATGACACCCATGATGAAAAAAATTATACCTATTACAGCCGCTACCTTGGATTTATATTTCGACAGCACTATCGGCTTCAGCAACCTCGAAAACCATGAAAATGACACCCACGATGAAAAAACTGGTACCTTATTCAGCCGCCATCCTATATTTACATTTCGACAGCACTATTGGCTTCAACACCCTCGAAAACCATGAAAATGACACCCATGATGAAAAAATTGATATCTCTTGCAGTCGCCATCTTGGATTTACATTTCGACAGCACTATCGGCTTCAACACCCTCGAAAACCATGAAAATGACACCCACGATGAAAAAGTTTGTACGTAATTCAACCGCTATCCTGGAATTACATTTCGACAGCACGATAGTTTTGAGGGTGTTGAAACCAATAGGTTTCAACACCCTCGAAAAACGTGAAAATGACACCCATGATGAAAAAAATTATACCTATTACAGCCGCCACCTTGGGTTTATATTTCGACAGCACTATCGGCTTCAGCACCCTCGAAACCCATGTAAATGACACCCATGATGAAAAAATTGGTACCTAATTCAGCCGCCATCCTGGATTTACATTTCGACTAATCTAATCTATCGTATTAGGGCAATCCTGTAATGATAATAGTAAATGGATACAAAATATAAAAATAAATAAATTGCACAAGGACAAAAATTCAGATCCGAAACTATTATTTGTAGTTTTGTAATTAGTACAAATATTTTATCCATGCGAGATTCAAACCAGCTGTCAAAAAAGTACGTACACATATAAATCAGGACGACAAACATAAAAATATGTCACGTTTTCGCTTTATCACGCACTCGAAACAGAGAAACTGTAATACACAGTAAAGAAATGGAAATTGAAAAATAACAATCAACAACGTCTTCCGAGTTGGCAATAGAGATCAAAATTACCGCTTAATGGAACAATATACCGATACAAGTATCTTGTTAAAAGTTTCGCTCTTTGCGATTGCCGCAAGAAATGAGATTTATGTTTGCGCTACAAATATTTCTTTATTTTGTGTACAGGTAAGGGAGGATAATAACAAGGCTTTATCTCGTAACAAAACTCCGTGCTTGTTCGATTTTTAGAGCTTAAAACTAATTGAAAATTTATTACACACCGTATTTATTTGATAAACAACTTTGCATATTGTCGTCTTTGAAACGCCTCTATTGTTTATCATATCTTTTGTATATCATGAATCTGTCTAGGTAGGTTTACTTAGTGGATAGTATTTTATTATTTTAGAAACTTTTGTTAAAACCAATTTATTTAATTACAGTAGCAAAGAAACATTAGCATTCAAAGCTCTGTACTACTATAAGTTAAAACCTATACAAGCTTGTGTATACTTTAAGTCTTGTAGTATATTTTAAATATATTCATACAATTTGTGTGATAACTCATTGACTAAGCGCTTGCTGTAAATTTGATAGTACGCAAGCTACTCGGGTACGATCCACCAATTAAATTGTTAATTGCAATTTTCAACAAAGGTGAAGAGACCAGCCGAGTGTCTGGTTGTCCGGTGATTATGGAATGGAGAGGGAGGAACTAAGTCAAATTATTGTTATTATTATCATTAATAGTTAATGCTCTACCACAAAAAAAATATCGTCATCAGTTTACCCATTTAAAGTTCTTGTTATTAATAGTAAAGAAACTAACGAACTATCTACGATTAGACAAATACTTAACGCCTTATGTGCAGCCTATTTGTTCAGCACGACCGAGCATTGACAAAGCTGAGCCCAGTATGCGGCAAATCGAGCGAGTTTAATGGATCGGAATCATAACCATCGCAAATCACTCGGTATATCGGAATGAACCCTTCCCTTTGACACCGTTCATGTTAATCGAAGCAAAGAAAAAACTTCACGGTCAATGTTAGTTGTAATAATTATGAATCAATACTTTGATTTATTTTAAGTACTTGTTTTTTTTTGTGTTTTATACGTGGTAAAACCATGTTGCAGCTATATTATGGTCGTAGCACGAATGGGTCGGCTCGACCGGGGAAAGACCACGCTGTCACAGAATACCAACGTGAAATAACAGTTCAATGATGCTGTGTTTTGTATGGTGAGTTTAGAGAACAGGAGACCATTTTCACAGGATACGAGGCATTCCATCCTAGTCCTCAACGGTTAACCACATCTGCATTTTCATACTGACTAACAGAAATTCGTGCTAACTGACTTCACATGTCCCAAACTGTTTCTTTTGCATGCCTTAAGCGAAAGCGCAAGGTATGTTCTACCATCGCCTGAAAATTAAGATTCCAACGTTTTATCGAATAAAATCGTATCTAGCAACCATGTTATACATATAAATAATATAAAAAGTAAATTGTTAGAAAGATAAATGATTGTTGAACTTATTAATTTTTCTAAATCGATTAATTGCTATTTTTAAATAAAAAAGAGGTTTCAGTGGCTTATGGTGTGGATTTATTGTGTTCCTAAAGCTTGTAAATACAATAACTTTTGAAAATATCAATTGCTTAACTCTGTTTAGGCCAAACATTTAACATTAGAAATTTTCATTCAACACTCGTGTCCTCCCGCTGACTTTGTAAAGGTCACCGTCGCCCCACTCCCGTTTGGGTCGCTCGGCAGAGGTTGCGAGCGCAGGACGCGAGGGCGAAGTCAGTAGCTTGACAGCAGCGGTGCTGTCGACTAGCGTATTTTTTTGTGACCGCTGCATCGGTTTCGCGTGGCCAGTTTTTGGTTTTGTGGTCTAGAATTTGAGTATTTGTGCGCGTTTAATTTACTATTGAATTTTGGTTTCGTGTAGACCGCCTTGCATTAGTTTGTCTAGTTGTAAGTTTCGTGACAAGAGGCTTGTATTGAATTTGACTAATTAAAGTAATTTCGTTTGCAAGTTATTACGTCAATTGTACAGTGATTGCATGTTGAAGTGCATTTTGCAATATTTAACTTGCTTGTGTGACGTGGAACCTTACGCACACGCCGAGTGGACATACGGTCTGGAATTTGATGCTCGCATTCCATTTCGAGGGCGTGGCCCGGTTAATTGTTTTTGGAAGTTGTAGTGCCTTTTGTGTGTTGATTATTTAATTAATTTTGCGTGTCAGCGAGGCTGATTTTGAGTCTTGGGCGTAGTATTTAATATCGTACGAAGGAATTTAGTTTGTTGTTTGGAACGCTGAACTTTGTGACTCGAGAAGAGATCGCGTTCGTTCCCTGTTTGTAATTTGGTGCTAAATGAACCCGGAACTTTAAATATTGAACTTTGAACGAGTGTTCGTTACTTGTGTCGGGTGTCACGTGTTTGATTTCGAAGAACATTGAATTGGTTGACTTTGAAGTTAATTATATGTATAATAAAGTTGATAAACTGAAATAGTGAAATGAAGGCAGAAAATTGCCATGGGTGATCCACAAATGGGGAGAGCGCGCATTAGGAGAACATCAGCTCTGGTGGATTTTCTGTCCGATTAAATCGGGCCGTCAGGTCACATATATAAACACTACTACACGCTACTTACATGCACCTACTTACCGCCTGACCGAGCTTTGGGTTCAGTCTTAGCTTCGGAACCAGGTACGTTCTTATTAATTACCTAGACTTATATCTTTTGTGTAGAATAATAAGTCTCCATAGGTCGTTGGGCCCCACCCTTAGTTGTCCGTCGAATCTACAGCTGTGTGGGCCCCTGTATGGTCGACCTTTGTCAGGGCAGCTAGGGGCGTGTACAAACTCAATCTATTTTTTAATCTCTTTATCTATCATGTGGGAAGCCACTGAATGAAAATGGCAGTGTAATTTTGTTTTGTTTAGCTATAATTAATTTTATTCGACTCCAAAATAGCGTAATTTTCTTTGATTTGGTAGCCTTGTATGAAAATATTTCTGTAAATGGGAAGCTACAGCCACAAAGTAGCTTACTCACTCATTCGGCACAGAGTACATTATATATATGCAGTTCCGCGTCAGTCGCCGTCGTGAGCTGACATTGTTTCGGTTGTTTGCAGCGGCTCAAAAAGATCGCTGTACAATAACACAATTTTCGAATAACCAAATTTCTTAAATACGTGATTATAATTCATAATAATAAGAGGTTTTTTTATTACAATATTATAAAAGCACAGAATAAATAATAGTAGTACGTACGTAATTTCTTCATTATGGGTGTCATTTTCATGGTTTTCGAGGGTGTTGAAGCCGATAGTGCTGTCGAAATGTAAATCCAAGATGGCGGCTGAAGTAGGTACCAATTTTTTCATCATGGGTGTTGCCATCATGCCAGGTCTCTGTCATATTTGTATGATTTTATATTTTAGTTTTCTATATGTATATGTTTTTAAATGTAATATCTACGAAGTGGGAATTTATTCCCATTAATAGCAATTCAGCTCAAAAACAGCAGCCTTACGGCTCAAATATAGCAGCCTTACGACTCATTTAAAGCAGTCTTACGATTCGAATAATATAGCAGCCTCACGGGTTAATTCTAACAGCTTAACGGGCTAATATCAGCCTTACAGTTCAAAAATAGCAGCCTTGTGGCTCAAAATTGAGTCTTACGGATCAAATATGGCCTTATTGCTCAGATAAAACAGCTTAGTAGCTTTGAGGATTAAGTATTTAGCAACCTAATGGCTAATTTATTCTATGTTACAGCCTTCTATGCTTAATAATATGCAAAATTAACACTTTCTACACTGTGAAGTTACTAGCATTAATGCTTTTATGGAATATTATTCATTGCCAAAAGAATAAATCGATAATTTTCAAATGGCCTTGGTAACATGTACTATATTTAAAGAGTTGAACGGTGATATGTTGGAAAATGATGATAATGGAGCGCTAGAAAGATTTAAAGAGTTAATGAAGAACAATTTCCCTGAAGGTTGGCGTGAATGGAAAGGTTGCAAGGCTATCCAAAGAAGATAAAGTTGGTGAAAATCGAATAAGTTAAGGTATGCTCTCCCCACGATTGGAATAGCAACGAACTTTACTCCAGACGCGTTTTTTTTATAAGAAAGGCCGTATCGCGATTATGAGGCAAAAATACTGAATTGGCCTTTTTGTAGAACGCTAATCATATCACCTTCAGCATTAGCCAACTTAATTAGAGACTCTGCAACTCAAACAATGATTTTTACGCAGCAAATCAGAATTGTATACATTTTCTATTGGGTCGATACCAATAACCTAAAAACCAATAAAAAATTAGCTGTATTGCTATCTAATGATGAAGAAAATAATGATCCTAGGAAAAGAAAATTCGCTTATCAAGAATATTGTTATTTAGATAACTCACATACTGAGATATGTGAATCATCCTTACCTAAGAAGAAGTCAAGAGTTAATCTTCTAGAGGATAAAGTAGTGTTAATTTTTGACTCTTTATCATTACAAATAAATCAACTAAGGACTGTGTCTATCAATCACGGCCAACAAGATCCCGAGCCAGAATACCATGAGAATTATGAAGTCTGCGATTCTGATGTTACCTCAAACTCAGATATAGCTACTAAATCTACTTGGCGTGCCCCAGACATAAAGCGCAGTACAAAATTCGCCAGTGGATAAATATTACTACGATTTTGTACCTGTTGTTGAAGAAGTTCAACCGTCTATACCGAGAGCCGATTCTCAGAGAAAAGAGCAAGGGTATTCATGTAAAAAAATTAACTCAAATTCTTGGAATAAAATAAAATATAAAGATGCACAGAAACGCCTTCATGTTGCTCCAGTTTTTAGTGCTTTAAAAGTAAATTCGCAAATGACAGGTCTGGGCAACTTCGACTTCTCATAGCCAAAAGATATACATAGGCCAGAACAGATACTGTCACTCGCTCTATTAGGGACTTACGACAGCGTCACACATATATACTCATTTATATTTCACACACAGTTTATTTACAGGGATTTCCCCGATCTTAAACTAAAGGGACACTTCTACTATAGACAAAAATTACAATAAGGATACCAATCGATAGTTAAACCAGACTATCGATAGTAACGATAGTTCTATACACTATCGATTAATCGATATATAATATATAACCCTAAATTAATTATAGCTAAAACACAAAATATGTATGGAGATCATCAAAATAAGATTATTATTCCTAAATTAATTAATAAACTACCTAAAACCTTAAAGGAAGATATCAATCCTAAAAATATTAAAAACAAATTAAAAACGTACTTTATGAATCAACTAATATAATAACTAACATAATATAACTAAACTTATACTATATACTATTATATATGTATACTAATTGTAATATAATTACTATATTTATATTTCAAAAATATAAAAATAATTTTTCCTCTGAACAACCTGTATACTACAACTCATCCTCACGTTATTGTTATAGAAGCGAGCGAACTACCTTCTTAGTCTAAATAATATTAAAATGTTTACGCTCGAAAGACGGCGAACTGCAGTGTGCAGAAAAATCTTATCAAGGTTTATGTTGCACTGTACTTATGAATTGTGTATAATATGTATTTTTGTTGTTGTAAAAATAAAAAATAAAATAAAAAAAGAAACACTAACGCTAAAGCGTTAAATATTTTCTTACAATATATATGTACATGCATATATATAAGTGTGAAATAATCATAAGATACTAAAGTACGTTCAATTATTGTGGAGGCAACTGCAAAACAATTAAGACTGTCATTAGTGGACAATTTTCAAAGTGCGCACACTCTAGCTCTAAATGTAAATTTGTCATCATCCAACGCTAATGTGAATGCGCGCTCTTCGAATGCATCTGCGCTGTGACATAAATCAGACGCGACTTATCCCCTAGCGCTGGCTGCCTAACCTAGACTAGATTACAACAAAACTGCATTCACTGTATACAGACCTAACATAAAGCTCATTTTACTATAATAATTGTTTAACCATAGCAATTCATATAAATGTAATTCTAAATTTGTTTAAGTTGTATTTTAACCTAAGAATTATTTTATCCAATGATTGAATGATCAGCCGTTAACTTATTGCGTAACTTCTTTGGCGTTTAAAAGGTGATTTATAAAAATCAGTTTAAACCATAAGAGGTAAAATTAAAAAAAATTGTACTACCGACTTCAATATAAACTATTTCGAATAACTCAAATAAACTACTAGTCAGACCTTGATAAAATTATATGAAACTACATGAGTAGCATCTGATTTCAAATAAAAAAAGAAACATCGATATCGGTCCACCGAAAAAAAGTAATGAGGTGACACATATAAAAAAACATACAGTCGTCGAAAAGAAGTCGGTGGAAAAATCGTTCTGTATCAAGCTGTAATTTGTAACTGTATTTATGTCATTGTTTATTAATGCGAACAATTAAATCGACCGCTATAGAATCTACATTTGTCGTTAATTTTATTATTAAGCCGTTCAACGAGAACGGCATAGTCGGGAAGGGTCGCCCTAGGCGAAAGTTTATCGACCAAATTTGCGATATATTAAAAATGGGTCAAATCAAGAGTACCTTTAACCGACGAGCATGTATGCGTAGATATATGGATGTGAAGGAAGCGAGAGAGGTGTGTCAGGATCGTACCAAATGGAAGTCCATAATCTCTGCCTACCCTTCTGGGTGACAGGCGTGAGTGTTTATGTTTATGTTTTATTATTAATAATATTTATGTTATGTTAATCAAGCTTTGCTGGTCATTGCTATAAATATATTGCGAGGATTAGTTTACTTTAGCTAACCATTGCGCGATTCAAATACTTGTGTGTGCGTTTGCGTGTGCGCGTGCATGTGCGTGTGCGTGTGCGTGTGCGTGTGCGTGTGCGTGTGCGTGTGCGTGTGCGTGTGCGTGTGCGTGTGCGTGTGCGTGTGCGTGTGCGTGTGTGTGTGCGCGTGCGCGTGAATGTGCGTGTGCGTGTGCGTGTGCGCGCGCGCGCGCGCGCGCGCGTGTGTGTGTGTGTGTGTGTGTGTGTGTGTGTGTGTGTGTGAATTTTTGTGGAAACGTGTTTTGCAAACCGCCACCTGAAATACGTACAATTTTTTTCGATAACGACGTGAAATTACAAAAAAATCCCCATGCATATCAATGTGGCTCTATTCAGCCTCTTAATATGAACATACCTCGGGATTCAGAGATTTTAAAAGTTTTCATGCGTAGATAATGGAAAATGTAATATTATATTATTACTGTCCCGTGTGAGGCAGCCTTTATACTTATAAACATATTCTCATCATATTTTTATGGTTGGTTAGAAAAATTATATCTAAATGCAAAATTTTCACAAAGTAAATTTTTATTTACTATTTTTACCCAGCAAGTAGTAAAGCAACTACAATCCCATCGGTAAGTGGTTATATAGCCTAAGATGGTGAATTGCACTAACTTAACAAAAACCTATTTACTCTTGCCTAATAGGCAAGAGTAAATAGGTTTTTGTTAACTAGTTTGTTACTAGGTAAGTATTATTTGCGACCTATCTGTGCGTGCGTGCGTGCGTTCGTGCGTGCGTGCGTGCGTGCGTGCGTGCGTGCGTGCGTGCGTGCGTGCGAGCGTGCGTGCGTGCGTGCGTGCGTGCGTGCGTGCGTGCGTGCGAACGTGCGTGCTTGCGTGCGTGCGTGCGTGCGTGCGTGCGTTCGTGCGTGCGTGCGTGCGTGCGTGCGTGCGTGCGTGGTACCACGACCTAACAGAATACCAGCGTGAAGTAGAGGCTCTGTTTCTGCGTTTCGTCTGGTGAGTGCAGGTGGCCGGAGGCCCAATTCCCCCCCCCCCCCCATCAACATGGTAGCAGAATTACACGATAGACTACCCCAGGAGGGTACCAGTACCCCTGGAGAATCCCTCGCTGAGCATCCACGACCATGCTATTCTACTCCTGAGCTTAGGTGCTCAGGCTGCCCCGTGTATTCTGGGGGGGCAAAATTCCGCTCAAAAACATAACTGCTCGGGGCAAACTGAGCAACAATACCAAGGTGAACCCAGCCACCTTGGTATTGTTGCTCAGTTTCCATCCGTGAATTTCTGCAACATCAGGGGACTTCACTCTAACCTAAACGACGTCCACTACCATCTCGAGACGGCGAAGCCAGCCTTGCTCTTTCTGACCGAGACGCAGGTTTCCTCTCCGGCTGATATTTCGTATCTCTCCTACCGGGAGTACAAATTGGAGCACTCCTTTGTATCTCCGGCTGAAGTTTGCGTGTATGTCAGAGAGGACATCTGTTCTCGACGCCTCGGCAGTCTTGAAGGTTCGGACCTGTCCATCCTTTGGCTACGCGTAGACAGCGACGACCATCCGCGCGTCTACGGGTGCCTCTATAGGTCCCATAGTGGTAATGCCGAAACAGACAAACTTATCGACGACGTCCAAATGGCTACAGCTTCCTTGCCACAACAGGTCCCATCAGCAGATATCGTGATCCTTGGCGATTTTAACGCCCACCATGCCGAATGGCTCGGTTCACGTTTAACCGATCATGCGGGGAGATCTGTTTATGACTTTGCCTTGGCTTATGGTCAGACACAACTGGTTACTTCGCCTACGCGGATCCAGATGTGGAGGATCATACACCTTCCCTGTTGGACCTACTACTGACCTCTAATCCGGACGGATATCAGGTTTCCGTCGATGCCCCTCGGCTCTTCGGACCATTGTCTGATCCGGAGTGTGGTGCCACTCACGCTCCCTTCGCGGTTGCGTTCTGCAGGTTGCCGCCGTGTTTGGAATTACAGGTCGGCGGATTGGGGCGGAATGCGGTCTTTCTTTGCATCCTACTCATGGGGGCGGGTTTGCTTCTCGCCGGATGATCCCAGCGCTGTTGCTGACTCTGTCACTGATGTGGTGCTACAGGAAATGGAACTATTTATTCCATCATCTGTGGTACCCATCGGAGGCAGATCTCAGCCTAGGTTTGGTCGCTCCTGTAAGACTGCATTACGCAGTAAGCAGGAGTCTTATCAAGCCTGGGCTGCGGCTTCGGCTACTCGGGATGTAAACACCAGCACACTTAAAAATAAGTATATATTCGCCTCCAGGTCCTTCAAAAGTGTAATTGCCAAGGCAAAGTCAGAGCACATAGGCAGAATTGGCAAGAAACTAGTTCGCTGCCTTCGAGAACCCGTGCATTCTGGTCTCTCGCCACGGCTGTCCAAGGGAATTTCTGTAAGCCTTCACTACCATCTCTGCACGGGGAGGACGACTCACTGGCCCAAGACGCAAAAGACAAAGCTGACCTTTTAGGCTCCCTTTTTGCGTCCAACTCGACTCTTGATGACAGGGGGAAAACACCGCCGACCATCTTGCGGTGTGAGTGCTCCATGCCGGATGTGCTCTTCTCACAGCGCTCGGTTCGCAAAGCACTGCTCTCCCTGGACATCCACAAGTCGAGTGGGCCTGACGGAATCCCCCCAATTGTGCTGAGGACGTGTGCTCCGGAGTTGGCACAGGTTCTAACGCGTCTTTTCCGGTACTCCTACTCCCAAGGCGTAGTCCCGAATTCATGGAAGACAGCTTTTGTCCACCCGATCCCTAAAAAAGGCGACCGCTCAGACCCGTCCAACTATAGGCCTATCGCGATCACCTCCTTGTTCTCCAAATTATTGGAATCTATTATTAACTGACAGCTCATCCGCTACCTTAAGGATCACCAGCTGATTAGTGACCGCCAATAAGGTTTTCGTCGGTGTCGATCAGCTGGTGATCTTCTGGTCTACCTGACCCATAGATGGGCGGAGACAGTAGAGTCCAAGGGGGAGGCGATGGCCGTTAGTCTGGACATTGCGAAGGCCTTCGTTCGGGTTTGGCACAAAGCGCTTCTTTCGAAGCTCCCTTCCTATGAGCCTCCCGAGAAATTATGCAATTAGATCACCAGCTTTCTAGCAGATCGGAGCATTAAGGTCGTTGTAGACGGTGCATACTCCGACTACAAGCCTATTAACGCTGGTGTTCCACAAGGCTGCGTGCTATCACCAACGCTGTTTCTTCTGCATATAAATGATATGTTGCAAGCCGGTAGCATTTATTGCTATGCGGATAACAGCACTGGTGATGCTCTATACACCGGCCGTGCCAATATTTCTCGGAAAAACGTCGCCGAGTTCCGGAACAAACTTGTGTCTGAAGTCGAGTCTTTGCTGAACAAAGTCTCGGATTGGAGGCGACTAAATCTAGTCCAGTTTAATCCTCAGAAGACACAAGTTTGCGCGTTTACCGCTAAAAGGAACCCCTTTGTCGTATCTCCTCAGTTTCAAGGCACTCCCCTTCTTGCCTCAGCCAGTATCGGTATCCTCGGAGTCGACATATCGAGTGACGTGCAGTTTCGTGGTCACTTGGAAGAGAAGGCCAAATTGGCCTCTAAAAAGTTTGGCGTGCTCAGCAGAGCGGGACAGTATTTCATGCCGGCACACCGCCTGCAACTTTACAAGGCGCAGGTTAGGCCTCACATGGAATACTGTTCCCATCTCTGGGCAGGGGCTCCCCAGTTCCAGCTCCTTCCACTTGACCGCATCCAGCGCAGAGC
Source organism: Parnassius mnemosyne (assembly GCA_963668995.1). Lineage (NCBI taxonomy): Eukaryota > Metazoa > Arthropoda > Insecta > Lepidoptera > Papilionidae > Parnassius > Parnassius mnemosyne. The sequence continues at coordinate 2,622,437 of CAVLGL010000001.1, read as the reverse complement.
GGCTCGAATCGTCAACGACCGAGCCTTTTCCGATCGGCTCCATTCATTGGCACTGCTAAGAGATGTTGCATCCCTTTGCATTTCAAATTCAAATTCAAATTCAAATTCAAATTAATTTTATTTGCCAGAATGTAGGTGTACAATAAAGTATGATCTTAAATTATATCTAATGGCCCATTTACATTCTACCACTACATATGGTGTGCAAACATTTTATAGGTATACATGCAAAAAATTATTTAAACAGAAAATAGAAATTATTAAAAACAAATTGATTATCTGAAGTCAAAATTATCATGTCAATTCAAACGATAAATCTTAAAATGTCAGATTATTTAGTAAGGTATACATTTATAATTATTAAAAACAAATTAATTAATTGCAGTCATAATTATAATGTCAATTTAAATGAAAATTTTTAAAATGTTAGATCATGTAATAAACGTACTAGTTAGTTACCTATATATGTATCAATATTACTGATGTCAGATTTATTTTTCGCAATAAGATATAAATTCCTTGAGGTCGTAAAAACATTTTTCCTTTAACCATTGTGTCAGCTTTTTTTTAAACATGGTTAAAGGTAATTCTTTAAATGAGTTGGGCAATTTGTTATATACCTTTATAGCATTAACATAAGAATTCCTTTTATGCAATTCTAGTCTGCATTGAGGTAAATAGAGCTTATGTTTATTTCTAGGAGCTACATTTCGTTTACTTACATCTATATGCTTTTCAAAGTGTTCCGGATGTTGTTTTACAAATAGGCATACTTCTTTAATGTACAAGCATGGTAATGTCAAGATATTGTACTTTTTAAACAAAGGCTTACAGCTATCCGTACACCAGGCTCCATAGATTGCACGCACACATTTCTTTTGTACTCTAAACACTTTTTTTATATCCACCGAGTTGCCCCACAATAAAATACCATATGAGAGTACGGACGAAACATAACCGTGATATGCACATAGAGCAGCTTCAGTTGATACCGTGACTCGTAATCTTTTTATTGCATAGACAAATCTGTCGAGTTTGTCACAAATGTAATCGACATGAGTTTTCCAGTTGCAATTTTGATCCAACATTATACCCAGAAATTTTGTACTTACTACTTGTTCGATGATTGTATCCTTATATTTAACATTAATATTCAATGGTTGTCTTTTAGATGTTTGAAATTGGATCATTTTAGTTTTATCAATATTAATTTGTAAATTATTACAATAAAGCCAGTCTATTATGTTTTTAATAGCCATATTTACCTCTAGTTCATATGTATCTGCATTTTCACATTTCACGATAACGGTTGTGTCATCAGCAAACAAGATTGTGTTGTGGCGAGTGATATTAGGGAGATCGTTAATATAAATGAGGAATAAAAATGGTCCCAATATACTGCCTTGTGGCACGCCAAAATTAATTGACTGATAGTCACTTCTATATAAAACTTTTTTGTCTTTATGGATTTTAGATATTTCCACGCATTGTTGTCTGTCACATAAGTAAGTTCTCAACCAGTCGTTAGCTTTACCTCTTATTCCATATTTTTCTAATTTGAATAAGAGTAGTTTGTGGTCCACGAAATCAAACGCCTTGCTCATGTCCAGGAAGACTGCCGCAACTGGTAAGCCATCATTTATAGCCTGGGTGACTATTTTAATCAAGTTAAAACATGCTAATGAAGTTGTACTTTTCTTGCGCATCTACCATGGGGAGTGCTCTGAGGAATTGTTCTGATTAATCCCAGCCGCCAACCTTCACGAACGCACATCGCGGCAGAACTCCTGATACCATCCACACCATCAGCGATTTTTCCGGATCGATACGACTTAGGGACCTTCAAGAAAAAAGCGTACTCCTTTTTAAACTCCTTTTCCCTCATAGGTGTTGCAGTTGTTCATGGGCGGCGGTAGTTACTTACCATCGGGTGAGCCGCATGCTCGTTTGCCCCTCTCCTATAATTATTATATATATATATATATATATATATATATATATATATATATATATTCTTTTTTATTTATTTATTCACGAAAAAAATTAAAATAGACTTGGATAATGTTTTAATTTTTTTAGCGGTTTCCCTCAGTAAATCAGAAGATCACATTGCGAATAGTATCGTCTTGGTTTTCATTCATTAATTTATTGTATTTTTTATAGACATATATAACTAGAATTATTTGTTAGTTGTCACAAAACACAAACTAAATAGTTTAAAGTCTATTGAAATTTCAAAAGAGATGAGATGTCATTCTTACTTTCACGCCCACTTAAAATGTTTACAACTTTGCAAGTTTTAGTATATTAGCAGGCGATTTGTGAACGTGCGACATGTCCATTGCGATGTAGCTACAAGAGTTACAATTATTTACCGTTACAGGTTATCAAACAACCTACGTTTGGCGTCCTCCAAGATTGCTTCATAAGGGGACATATGCCAAAGTTGTTATTCTTAGTTGTGCTTCGCAGGTGGGTTGACAATCGTAGTTATTTTTACTTTTTTGTTGTTATTGGGAAGCTGCTATCCGTCTGCTGGTTTGTTCCCTTCAGTCACCGCTTACAGGATATTCTTACTCTGCCACTGCAGGATCCGGGAATACAAGCATTTATTTACATATAAATTATATTATTATATGTAAATAGACACCTGATAGTGAAATGATAATTGAATGTGTAATCGTATAAAATATTAATAACAATAAAGAACTAAACTTATCTTCTACTCCCCGCGGAGCAAGGAGCTCTACCGTGGCTGCGTTTCTTCGCTGAATAAAGCTTCCTTAGTCTGAGTGAAACGATCTATATACTAAATAAAATATATGTAATTCTTCTTTTTTATAATATCTATGACACCATTTGTTACTCTGTCAAATTGCAGTCAGACATAAATCAATAGACATAAAAGTATCAGTGATAAGATAAAAGTACGGTATGCAAGATGATTTTGTAATCAGGATTAAGATAGGAATACTTCTGTGGTTCAGAAATGAACAAGGGATGAGTGAGGAAAGAGTGAAAAATCAAATTTCTGTTGCAAAAGTAAACGGCAGAGTTGGCTGGGACGCCCGAGATGAAAGTTTATTGACCAAATTGGCTATATATTAAAGATTTACCTGAGGACTGACAGAAAAATTCTGGAGCTGGAAGAAGAGATAGACAAGTTACGCTGGAATATTATAGGATTATCTGAAAACCGAAGAGAGGGGGAGGACACGGTAATCCTCGAATACGGCAACTTAATCTATCACCGGGAGGGCGACCGTCTTTCCTAAGGAGGTGTATGATTTATCGTCCACAAGTCTCTCGTTAACAATGTTGTAAAGCATAATGATTTCTTATATTCACGCGAACACTAAACATTGAATAAAACTATTATTATGGATTCTTGAGTGGCAGCCTCGTACCAGCAGGCGAAGTGTAGGGCGTCCCCCCGCTAGATGGAGCGACGACCTGGTAAGACATGCAGGAAGTCAATGGATGCAGGTGGCTCGGGACCGTGCTCTGTGGCATTTTTTGGGGGAGGCCTATGTTCAGCAGTGGACTTGTGAAGAGTGTAATGATGACGAGGATGACGTCTAGACACGTCTGTACGTACATCAATGAGTAACTTAGCCCAATTTTTTGGCTCTTTTGCATGTGAGACAGTTTTCTTTTGTTATTATACACCATCGTCGCTATTCACTGCAGGTTTATAATTATCCTACCCAATGAGGGCATCTACAACATTTTTTGCCAACTGGGCGGCGCCACTTAAAAATTTGGTGTAATATTTGATAGATTTCATAGCGTTGGAAGTTAATTTGTTCGGAAAATGTAAAGGTTAATGTTTCATCTTGTACTATTAGTTATAATTTATATTTAATTAGATTAAAAATAAATAAAAAAAACCACAGATATTCGTAAAAGTGGAAAAATGAAAAACTGAGTTAAAATGTAAAAAAATTAAAAAGCAAACCACTGAGGCATTATTTTGTGTATTAATATAATACTCTAGAAACTGGTAAACACTTATTTAAAAATATCATCTCAATTAAATGACATTGAATAACAAAAAATCCACCTCAGTGAGCGCAAGACTATTAGACCATATTTGCATTGTTTCTGTGAGATTTTTTTTAATTGTGAAGCTAATTTTGTGTAAAAATAAAAAACCTAGTCTTTAAATGTCAATAAGTTTTGGGTTATGATGCTAGATGGCGTTGGTAACACTATTTATATGTAAAAATAAGGTTTGGTATTTTGTCGATAAAGCAAGAAGCGCAAAAATAAAATAGAAATTTATATTATCGGTATTGCATTTTCTAGTATATGAATATGTGGTTCATTTTTTTTATAACCTTATTGTAACACAATAGACAAGCTGTTTTATGTGATAAAATTCCGCGAACTATAAGGTGCAATTGCTGCAAATGGAGTGCTGCGGCTAATTCCAAACTAAGGAGGATAAGGGAATATTGGTGTTCTTGTATTACTGGGGTGTGTTTATGTAATGATTGCTGATATGAAGGGCGTTGTCGGAGACATACTCATGGGTGTACATAGGGTGGTCGGCTGATCAACTGCTAAATAGTAATGTTGCACAATGTATACGCACACCACAATGTTTACGCACACGGCGTGTGTGGAGACGTGTGCCTCTTCCACATTTTTTTTAAATGTGGGAGATTGAATCCCTTGTTTCTGGCATTTGATATAAAAATATTGTGAGCCTTTTCCAAGCGGGAAAGGATTAATTAATAAGGAATTGAATGATGTGAACCTGACACAAGTGGAATAGGGACGATGTAAGGTTCTTTACCTTTTTTTTTGAGATTTGTTTTCGTGAACGGGGTTCTTTAGCTTATAAGGTACTACCAACGGCTTTCAATTGCTCTCGTGTATATTCATTTTTCTAAGATACACCTAAAAGATCTAAGTTACTATACAAACACAACGCAAACACGGGTCCTAACTAAGACGACCACGCCATAAATTTATTAAACGGCCTTTAATTAAACCTTTAGGAATATCAATATATGGTTAGCATACTGGCCATGTAAACTTGATATACTTTTATATCTTATAGATATAAATTCTAAAGAAATACAAAAATAAGTAGAGGGGGTGGGAGTATTACACACGTTAACTTCTATTAAATAATTCGGTAAGTAACTTCGTGCTTACTGCGTTTAATTCCATTAAGTTGAAGCCACCTGGTGTTCCGTAGTTTACACATGGTAGAGCACAGCGCCCACCATACGGAGATACACTGTTATCTGTGTTGGATATTGTGCGAACACTGTGTTTACTATCAAAAATGTTTAAACAAGGCCGTCATTTCCATATATCTGAATAGTGAAATCAAATTGGCATAGCACACATCGGGCGCTATTTTTATAAAACCATAGAAAGTGCGCTGTATTTTCCTTAGTTTACAATATATTATGGTCATTGAAGAATTTAAAACGGATAGGACTAGTTTATTTTTTTTCTGTTTATTGATATTGAAGTGAAACTTCTAAATCAACTTAGTAGAGATATTTAGTACCGTATTAAAAATAACATTACGTTTTCTTCTAACGTTTAACCGCAAGGGCTGCATGAGTAATAAAATAAATGAAGAATGATATGCCGTAAATAAGTTTCACGCGTGTAAAAGTACACTATTACATGCTCAATTTTTTTTATGCAATAAATATGTCTGGGTATTTAAAAATAATAACAAATAAGGTTACAAATAAATAAAACAAAAAAAGTTAGCAGTAGACTGATATGTTATAAAAGCAAATACGTTGGTACATCATTAATTAAAAAAAAAAAAAAAAAATATTTAGTTGTAAAAATAAACATGTACATATCATAGGGTTAAAACCTTGGGCACGAGCACCAATATTATCCGCTTATAGCAGCGCGCGACTTCAAGTCGGGTGATTTGGTAAGTTCCTAGTTGTGACACGTTTGACTTACGAGCAGATCTATTATTCTAGACTAACTGAGCTACTTAGATCTAACTTAATTAACGTTTCCATTCACTCGGTTGACCGTTTGATAGTTAGGGAACATATTTCACAGCCGAGTACGTGGTACATTAACACTTAAAGTTACGTTGGACAATTTTAGTATCAGTGTAATGAAGTTTAAGGTTCCAGTCATTTAGCATCATTATCACTCCAAGCTTTTACTAGCTATTATAAACTTGGTTATGGATCGGATGATGACAACGTCATCACATTATCAAAAATCCACTGCTGAAAATAGATCTCCCCATACGTTAGTCATAGTGATAAGTTACAGATTATGATGAAGAATATGAAAATAATTGTATTGTTTTATAGAATTAGGGTTACAAATGAACATGCAGCTCACCTGATGGTAAGTAAATGCTGGAGCCTAAAAGAAATCTACATTTATTCTCGATTAAGAATCAAAATGCAGATGTCTCATCAACCCTGAGGACCAATATATTTTCTACACTCACCTTACGACATATTTTTTTGAAGTCGGCTGAAAACAAATATAACACTATGTTAAAAATGTAGATGCTTTATCACCAGTAAAAATGGTTTTAGGTTCTTTGTTCACCATACGAAAATTTCTACAAAACACAGCTGCATCATGCCGCTATTTTACGCTAGAATACTAGTTTTATATTAGTAGTGTGTCGTAGTTGGCGGTGCATGCTCCGATTACAAGCCTATTAACACAGGTGTTCCACAAGGCTGCGTGCTATCACCAACGCTATTTCTTGTGTGGTGGTTCATGGGCGGCGGTAGTCACTTACCATCAGGTGAGCCGCATGCTCGTTTGCCCCCTCTCGTATAAAAAAAAAAGTGACTACAAAACTGCACGTCATTCTATATATCAACGCTGAGGATACCGATACTGGCTGAGGCAACAAGGGGAGTACCTTGAAACTGAGGAGATACAACAAAGGGGTTCTTTTTAGCGGTAAACGCGCAAACTTGTGTCTTCTGAGGATTAAACTGGACTAGATTTAGTCGCCCCAATCCGAGACTTTGTCCAGCAAAGACTCGACTTCAGACACAAGTTTGTTCCAGTACTCGGTGACGTTTTCCCGAGAAATATTGGCACGGCCGGTGTAAAGAGCATCACCAGTGCTGTCATCCGCATAGCAATGAATGCTACCGGCTTGCAACATATCATTGATATGCAGAAGAAACAGCGTTGGTGATAGCACGCAGCCTTGTGGAACACCAGCGTTAATAGGCTTGTAGTCGGAGCATGCACCGTCTACAACGACCTTGATGCTCCGATCTGCAAGAAAGCTGGTGATCCAATTGCATAATTTCTCGGGAAGCCCATAGGAAGGGAGCTTCGAAAGAAGCGCTTTGTGCCAAACCCGATCGAAGGCCTTCGCAATGTCCAAACTAACGGCCAATGCCTCCCCCTTGGACTCTACTGCCAACGCCCATCTATGAGTTAAGTAGACCAGAAGATCACCAGCTGATCGACCCCGACGAAAACCGTACTGGCGGTCACTAATCAGCTGGTGATCCTCAAGGTACCGCATGAGGTGGCAGTTTACAACGGATTCCATTATTTTGGAGAACAAGGGGGTAATGGCGATAGGCCTGTAGTTGGACGGGTCTGAGCGGTCGCCTTTTTTAGGGATCAGGTGGACAAAAGCTGTCTTCTATGATTTCGGGACTACGCCTAGGGAGTAGGTGTACCGGAAAAGACGCGTTAGAACCTGTGCCAACTCCGGAGCACACGTCCTCAGCACAATTGGGGGGATTCCGTCAGGCCCACTCGACTTGTGGATGTCAAGGGGGAGGAGTGCTCTGCGAACCGAGCGCTGTGAGAACCGCACATCCGGCATGGAGCACTCACACCGCGGGATGGTTGGCGGTGTGTTCCCCCCGTCATCAACAGTCGAGTTGGACGCAAAAAGGGAGCCTAAAAGGTCGGCCTTCTCTTTTGCGTCGTGGGCCAGTGAGTCGTCCTCCCTGTGCAGAGATGGTAGTGATGGCTTACAGAAATTCCCTTGGACAGCCTTGGCGAGAGACCAGAATGCACGGGTTCCCGAAGGAAGGCGTACTAGTTTCTCGCCAATTCTGCCTATGTGCTCTGACTTTGCCTTGGCAATAACTCTTTTGAAGGACCTGAAGGCGAAGTTATACTTCTTTTTGAGCGTGCTGGTGTTTACATCCCGAGTCACCGAAGCCGCAGCCCAGGCTTGATAACACTCCTGCTTACTGCGTAATGCAGTCTTACAGGAGCGACCAAACCAAGGCTGAGATCTGCCTCCGATGGGTACCACAGATGATGGAATAAATAGTTCCATTCCCTGTAGCACCACATCAGTGACAGAGTCAGCAACAGCGCTGGGATCGTCCGGCGAGAAGCAAACCCGCCCCCATGGGTAGGAAGCAAAGAAAGACCGCATTCCGTCCCAATCCGCCGACCTGTAATGCCAAACACGGCGGCAACCTGCAGAACGCAACCGCGAGTAGAGCGTGAGTGGCACCACACTCCGGATCAGACAATGGTCCGAAGAGCCAAGAGGGGCATCAACGGAAACCTGATATCCGTCCGGATGAGAGGTCAGCAGAAGGTCCAACAGGGAAGGTGTATGATCCTCAACATCTGGAATCCGCGTAGGCGATGTAACCAGTTGTGTCAGACCATATGCCAAGGCAAAGTCATAAACAGATCTCCCCGCATGATCGGTTAAACGTAAACCGAGCCATTCGGCGTGGTGGGCATTAAAATCGCCAAGGATCACGATCTCTGCGGATGGGACCTGTTGTAGCAAGGAATCTGTAGCCATTTGGACGTGGTCGATGAGTCGGTCTGTTTCGGCATTACCGCTATGGGACCTATAGAGGCACACGTAGACGCGCGGATGGTCGTCGCTGTCTACGCGTAGCCAAAGGATGGACAGGTCCGAACCTTCAAGACTGCCGAGGCGTCGAGAACAGATGTCCTCTCTGACATACACGCAAACTCAGTTGCTCAGTTTGCCCCGAGCAGTTATTGTGTTGAGCGGAATTTTGCCCCCCCCCCCCCCCCCCCCAGAATACACGGGGCAGCCTGAGCACCCACGCACAGGAGTGGAATAGCATGGTCGTGGATGCTCAGCGAGGGATTCTCCAGGGTTACTGGTACCCTCCTGGGGTAGTTTATGACGTAATTCCGCTACCATGTTGATGGGGGGGGGGGGAATTGGGCCTCCGGTCACCTGCACTCACCAGACGAAACGCGGAAGCAGAGCTTCCACTTCACGCCGGTATTCTGTGAGGTCGTGGTACTAACCCGGCTCGAGCCGGCCCATACGTGCAACCCAGTGCCAGCTCCTTCCACTTAACCGCATCCAGTGCAGAGCGGCTCGAGTCGTCAATGACCGAGTCCTTTCCGACCGGTTCAATTCACTTGCGCTGCGAAGAGTTGGTTCATCTCTTTGCCTATTTACCGCATCTACCACGGGGAGTGCTCTGAGGAATTGTTCGGACTAATTCCAGCCGCTCAATTTTAACATCGCACATGGCGACAATACTCGCAATACCATCCATACCATCTGGATGACTGGCGGTTTACCACTGTGCGATTTAGAATAAGTTTTCTTCTTTGCACAACTTTCCTCTGGAATCGATTACCACCAGCAATTTTTCCGGACCGATACGACTTAACGACCTTCAAGAAAAGAGCGTACTCCGTTCTAAAAAGCCGGCTACGCATCTGCAATTTCCGTGGTGTTACAGCTGTTCATAGGTGGCGGTAGTCACTTACCATCAGGTGAGTCGTATACTTTTTATCTTTTAAATTCAAAATTCTGCTACTTATTATACTGCGCACGCATACATTCCTAAGGGTCGATCTATAGGCAAAAACGTTGTTGCCCATAAATCCCCGTCCCACACACACACACAAGCATCAACTCACCCATACGCAAACTCACTTAAGCACTTAATGATTATTTGATAAAAAAATATGTAATGTCTATGTATTGACCTTACTGTAATATATTAGTTGTAAATACGACAAAACGCTGTGTGATTACCTAAATAATAAAGCGTGTTGTCATTACAAAATACATTATTGCCTGGAGGTTTAAGGAGTAATTAATAAGTAATAAAATAAAATTGATATGAGTTTAAGGTCATTTTTGTCTTTTGTTAAAAAAATATTATGGGATATTTCGCATATCCTTATCTAAAATATTATCAATAAAAAGGCAGCCGAAAATAAATCTGTTGATAATACACACGATATGATGTTATTATTATTAGGGAAAGTTTTTATTTTATATTATGAAATTGACCCAACAGGTGATGGTAGCGGTTTGAATGAAGTCCCCTGATATTGCAGAAATTTACGGAAAGTGTGGCAGGGGTTGACTTTGTCTTATTGCTTCACTTGCCTCAAGCAGGTTGCGCCTTGAGCGGAATTTCGGCCCCCTCCCCCCGAATACGCGAAGCAGTCTGAGCACCCACGCTTAGTAAAAGTAGGGTAGCTTGGGCGTGAATGCTCAGCGAGTGATTCTCCGTCACCAGGGGTGCTGGTACCCTCTTGGCGTAGTGTTCTATTTAACTTCGCTACCATGTAAAGGGGGGGGGGGGGGAGGATAAGGCCATCTGTACTCTCCAGATGAAATGCAGAAGTAAGCTTCTACTTCACGCTACTTCACGTATTCTGTGAGGTCGTGGCACCACCCCAGTTCAAGCCAGCTCATCCGTACGACAGTAAAAGCTGCCGCATGTCTCTACCACTTTTTGTGTGTGTACGTGTGTATTTGTGTGCGTGTGTATGTGTGCGTGTGTATGTGTGTGTGTGTGTGTGTGTGTGCGTGCGTGCGCGCGTGCGCGTGTGTGTGTGTGTGTGTGTGTGTGTGTGTGTGTGTGTATTTGTGTGCGTATGTGTGTAAGCCCCATTTTTGTTTCCAACATCGCGTTTCATGCGGTACTTGGATAGGTTGAAAATATCCAATTCAGCATTCAAAATACTATTTTTTGTATCTGGTACGGTGAAGTATGCATATTGCCAGTTTATTTGTCTGGTGTTTTCAGATATGCCGGTTAATATGGTTTTAACTAAATCTGAATCGATTGTTATATGTTATATTTTTGGAAAATAAAATGCTCTCTGAAATTTTAGAACTGAATCGATTTAACTTGAAATGTTTTGTCATTTCTATTTGGTTATAGCAAAAATTCTCACTAGAGTAATATTTATTGGAATTCTTAAAGAATATTATTCTATTTTAGAAAATAATTTTACGAAGTAATGAACTTAAGAAGCAATTCTATTTCTTCTGTCATTTAAAATTCAAAAAAGTAAAAAAAAAAAAGTAAATTCGAAATCTTTGTTTCCAGTACTATTAAAAGCGGGCATAACATTTAAGAAGGTACGTCGCATCGTCCTATCAAACGGTAATTTTCTCTCAATTGGCAGGCTACTCGAGAAGACATTGGAAATTGTTTTTTTTTTTTATAGGATAAGGGTGACAAACGAGCACACAGTCCACCTGATGGTAAGTGGCTGCTGCGGCCCATAGACATCTACATCTATCCTCTGTTACAAATCAAAATGTAGATGCGTTGTCACCCGTGAGGACTAAGATGGAATGCCTCATTTCCAGTAAAAAGGGCCTCCGGCCACCTGCACTCACCAAGCGAAACGCAGAGGTAAACCTCTACTTCACGCTGGTTTTCTGTGAGGTCGTGGTACTACCCCGGTTCGAGCCGGCCCATCCGTGCGACAGCAAAAGCTGCCGCGTGGCTCTACCACGTAAGAAAAATTGTTATTTTCCATTTTATACTCGTTTCGATGTGAATTGTAAGGGAATTATTTTAGAATATACTTCGTTTGTTTACAATAACGTCATAATGATTTCTTATATTCAGATCAAATTTGATAGGCCACATATCATCGCAAAAGAACATTGAATCCTACCAAGGATGCTTCGTGAAGCTACTGGAATTAAAGAACATCCTAATTGCAATAGAGAAGTTGGATCGTTCACACTCGTACCATCTGTTTGGGATCCCATAATTAATAAAATTAAATCCAAACCCAAGCATACCAATGCAAGACTAAGATACTGTAAGCTCGTTCTAAAAAATAATATTCAAAAACTGAACTGGGCCGGACTAACTATGGCATCTGGATGTCAAACATCTCAGTCACCAAAACCCTTGTCGTAATAGACTGGGAGATGGTGACAGAAAATAATCTCCCATTTTCTCCTGCATGCCTTTTTAAGAATTGATGACTAACCCTAAAATATGAAAGATAGAGGGGTCGAAGAAAATGGCTTCTCTTTGTGTGCGGTTTTTTTGTTTATTTAAGTAATTTTTTATCAATAAACATGCATGCCACTTGTTATTGCAGTTTAAAATAATATTTAAAGACAATGTAAAAAAGACATGCAAAAAAAAAGATGCAATATTCCTTATTTTATTTTCGTTAAAAAACTTTTTTCAATTTTAGTTTTGCACAAGTATTTTATGTTTTTTATGTATGTGAAATTTTAATAGCGTTTTTTTGCAATTTTCGTCATGCATGCCACTACTTTACAACTTCCTGTTGTGCATGCCAAATTTGCTAACGGCAATAAATTATAAAAATTAAGTATTGTTCAAATGGCATGCAGTTTGAAAGCACGGAAAAGTTGTATTGAATTTTCACAATATTTTCCTAATATTTTCCATCCTTGGTCATACGAGGGGTGCATGCCAATTTTTGTAGAGTATTTTTGATATAAAATTTTTTTTACAACGGCATGCAATTTATAAACACGGAAATTTTTCATTTCTACGTAACCCTTTGAGCCCCGTCGGCCGTTGCCAATTGCATGCCATCAATTATTATAGCTTAAATTTGTTCCAACTACGTTATATTACAAAGGCATGCAATATAATGTCACGGAAAAATACTGAAATTCTTTACACAGGCCAGGGACCAAAAGGTCAGCAACGCATCTGCAATTCCCTCCCTGGTGTTGCAGTTGTTCATGGGCGGCGGTAGTCACTTACCATCAGGTGAGCCGCATGCTCGTTTGCCCCCTCTCCTATAAAAAAAAAACACAAAGAGAAGCCATTTTCTTTATGACGTGTAAGCGCACAAGGGCTCGTGACCCCCTCTACCTTTCATATTTTAGGGTTAGTTATCAATTCTTAAAAAGGCATGCAGGAGAAAATGGGAGACTATTTTCTGTCACCATCTCCCAGTCTATAAGAAATTAAAAGGTAACATTAAACGCAATCAAATCCTTAAGCTTCATAAAATAGAATAGAATAGAAATAATTACAATGTCAACTAAGAACTGTCTACTGATTTAGTTGACAAAATTGTAAATATAACATTGATGCGTTGCGAATTATGTACTATTTTACATAAAAGAAATTTGTAATGAATGGCAGAACGGGTCGTAACTGCCCCTCTTCTTTCAGTTGTATTCTGGTTAGAAGAATCATGTGAATGTTTCTTTATACTTTTAGTTTGGGATAAGCATAATCCATTACAACAATCACAACTTAAAGTACGTGAAATATTATCACCTAGAACAGCTTATTTATATATATATATATATATATATATATATATATATATATATATATTGAGTTAGAATAGGCTTATAGAATCACATTTATATACTAAATGCAAGTTCGTTATAATAATTGTATTTTAATTTTTGCGCTTGATACGAGTACCAAGGTTTGTAATGTTTACACAAATAGTATTTTTTGCTTCCGCAATATTTTCAAATATAATGAATCTCAAAGAAACAATGCGGATTGGGTAGGTTTAAACCTGCAGAATAGCGAGCAGTCCCTGATGATGGTATATAAAAAAGAAAGAAAGCGTCCTTGCATACAATGGAGCCGAAAAGCGGGCTTAGCTACTCACTGATGTAAATTAATTACGGTGTCCGTGTGGCCCATCATGCAGCTCATGCGTGATCTAGACATTTGTCAGTTAATTAATTACATATACATGTATTTTTACATATATTTTTTTTTGTTTACAATATTAAGAATCTGAGGACGTCGTGTTCGAATCCCGCACGTAATTAGTATTTGTATGGTCTACAAATTATTTTTCCGGGTTTGGATTTTAAGGAACGGTTTGTTCTTTTCTTATGCTAGAGGATAAACTACTAGTGAGGGATAAAGTTTTTTTTTCAAATACCAAATTTATGTATTGTGACATGAACATTTAGCATTTATTCTTTCATCCTTATTTAATTAGAAGGCATATAATATATCGTAGAGAATGAGAGTAAAAAAATAAAAGGAAATACAAACAAATTATGGTAGAATGGTAATCTCCCACTTGTTTTAGCAGTATAAAGTAAAGACTAAGAGAGAGCAGTCGGTAATTCTACGTCTCTCAGGTCGTTATCATGCCCGTTGGCTAGAACATTACCTCGACACTGAGATTCTAAATAAGTAAGACAAGTGATGAGGTTCTGTTCGTGAAGAACTTCTTCTAGTGCAGACAAGGAAGCTCGAGTAGGTGAGAGGCTGCCCTGTATTACATTGAGATGAGTAGTGTTGCTGTTGCTTTAAAAACTTTGATGCTATAATGTAATTATATCCTTCACGTTACATCAATATGTGATTGTGACTGGTACATATTACGGTTGGTCAAACTGTATTTGCTCTATACTCAATGTGTGATGCTGTATTCTGTTTTATTCCTGGCAATAATTAATTGCGTAAGCAAGAGAGCAAGTTGAACATCCGCTCTCACACTTTTATTATTTTTAACAATTAACCTTCAGAGTAAATTCTAATACGAGTAACATTGTTTTATTTAAATTGTTTCGAGAATAATTTCTAACAGCAAAAGTAGAATAGTTTCTTAAAATATAGAAAAGAGTAGTATTCTAGGAGTGAGTGTTATACATAGTAGAGCCACGCTGCAGCTTTATTTTAGTTGCACGAATGAGTCGGTTCGAACGGGTGGGGCCACACTCATACAGAATACCAGCGTAAAATAGCAGTTAATCCTGCTGTATAGAGAACTGGAGACCCTTTTGCTGAAAGCGAGGCGTTCTTAGACCTTTAGGGTGACAACGCATCTGCATTTTGATTCTTAATTGAGGATAAATGTAAATGTATATGGGTAATAGCATTCACTTACAAATTTACAAACAACAGCAAAATGTCGTAACAACACCCTGAATTCGAACTAAAACTGCGCTATAATAAGATAAACAATATCAGCCATATTGAGGTAAAAAAGAGCTCTAAGCGCCTAATTAAGTTGCAGAAGTAGTCAGCGGATGCTCTGGGAAGGATATAACCGAGTTCGTTACCTGTGAGGTCGCTCGAGCGCCGGCCGCTTTATTTACAAATAACTGGAGTACAGCACTGACAGGTGGCTCAAGTCGGAGATCATTCAGCAATTGTGATAATAGTCATTTCATTTTTTAAAGCAAGTTTATTGAATATATATTTATTATTAGTTTTATTACACACATCGAATGAAAAGCGGAGATGTAGTGCTCTATCACCTTGACGTGTCACCAAATCAAAAAATTATAATCCACTCAAATTACCTCCAACAGCTTTATATTGCACTTATGTAATAAAAAAGTACACCAATAGCAAGAGTAGATTTCAATTAATACTTCTGACGTAGTTATAACACTACTTACTTCGATTATTATTAAAAAAAAATGAAAATAATTTCACTAGGACGTCAGTTGGTCGGTATGTATGTGAACAAGATTATCTTTCGATACATTGAACTTATTACTTGGATTTGTTATTAGGTTTTAATTCTTAAGAAGCTTTTGGTATTTTACTTTTGTAAACAATCCCGTTAGAGGTGTGCAATTTTGGATTTTCCAAATTTTCAAATTGTCATTTACCACGCCTAGCTTGGCGATACGAAAATGCCAGCCACAACATGTCCAGTTGCTAAGGACAAGCATCGTTGCTAGTCAGCATAATGTCTAAATCAGTTGGACGATCGACGGCACAGTCCACCTGATGGTAAGTAATAAGATATAAATAGGATACAAACGATACTCTGGTCCTCTATCATACATCTACATCTATCCTCGATTAATAATAAAAATGCAGATGCGTCACCCGTGACGACTAAGATGGAATGCCTGGTTTCTATTGAAAAGAGTTTCCTACTCCCTACTCTCACCATACAAAACACAGTAGCATAAGCTGCTAGTTTACGGTGCTATTCTGGGAAAGTGTGGTCTTTCCCCGGTCGAGCTGACCCATTAGTGCTACATTCATAATAAAGTTGTAGCGTGGTTCTACCAAGTTAACTCAGTCACTCTACTATATATATGATAAATCTATATTAGAAACGTTAGATAAAATGTTAGTAAGAAGCTCTAAAAGTAAATGAGGCATCATATAGTGCGGCGTCTTATGATAAGTATTTCATGCACTAATACGTAAGCAGTCATAAAGTTATATAAGGCAGCAACATGAATTACATGACAGGGATGTCTAAAGATTTTACTTTCGCGAAGATAACATGAAATTTCCTGCCTTCGTCCTATTTAATCGGATAAGTGGCGTAGCTTGTCGCCCGCAGGACACTTCTTTTCAAATATCTTTTTTATTCAGAGATTTGTTTTATCTACGTTGACTCTCATTACCTTCCTCTTAGTAATAAACTTGTAGACTGTGGAGTATGGGTTACCATTTATTCTCTACTCTTACAAAAAATCAAAAAGATTTTTGAATATTTTACTTTGTTTTTAATATTTCAATTGCAATGTTAAGAGGATCTTTTACAGTTTTTACTGGCAACAAGGCATTCCATAGTAGATTTCAGCGGTGACAACTCATCTGCATTTTCAATCTTAATCAACGATAGATGTAAATATCTATGGGTCACAGCAATCATTTACCATCAGGTGGACTGTGTTCTGCTTTGTCACCCTTTTTATGTATGTCACCCTTTATGTTACATACATTTGTGTATGTATGTAAACAAAAAAGTGGCAAACGAGCTTACAGTCAACCAAAGGTAAGAAATTCTGTGAGCCATACACACCTAGATCTATCCTCGACTAAGATTACTACAACATTAACCACTCCGAAACTCCAGCAGCATTAAGCAGCCAGCAGTAATATAGCTGTAGGTGTAGCCCGGATTTCCATGCAAAAAGATAGAGTTTATAAGGCAACATCATATCACAGTTTTTGCGGGTATTGAAACTGATAGTGCTGTCGAAATGTAAATCCAAGGTGGCGGCTGCAACAGGTATAAATTTTTTCATCATGGGTGTCATTTTCATGATTTTCGAGGATGTTGAAACCGATAGTGCTGTAGAAATGTAAATCCAAGATGGCGGTTGCAATAGATATAATTTATTTTCATCATGGGAGTCATTTTTATGGTATGTCTCTACGATTTATATATCTTCTTCAGCGGCTTGTAGTAATGCGGCTTTTTAATGGAAGCCCTTAAAATAAACTAGAAATTAAAAATTAGGTTAGATCTAAGTGCGGTCAAATCCGTTAAATTAATTGTATTTAATGTGCATTTTTATTCAAATTGGTACAATCTGCTTCCTTGAAGAAAGTTTCTCGTGAGACATCACTAGCGATTTTTATTTGTTGACGCATCTGCATCTGCTAAGAACAACAGCGTTATGTCTGGACTTGAAGCGCCGTGGGCTATAAGCCTTTGTTAACTCCTTTTCACTAATTAGAAGTTCGTCGAACTCGGAAAAGAGAACAAACAAGTATAAATACAATAATGCTTGAAAGGGTACACTCTATCAACCAAGATGTCATCTTATAACAAATTTATGCATTTTATTACAATAAACCTTTAAAATACTGTCTGCAAACACATGCATGAGCAGATGAGCGTGCGTCACAAATTTCGATAGTTATTTTATGCTGGTGTGCTGCATGCAAGACGTATGTTACGAATATAATATACACGAGATAGTTATACTGTCAACGACCGTATCAAATATTTTCACTGTTGCTATTACGTACCTCGTAACAAAAAGGAGTAACGAACTCTTTTACTTTCTGACCGATCCGTGCAACGGATCAGCAAGATGAAGTGACCGTGACAGTGGTCATGTGATCATATCGGTCATTTTATACGTGATAGAGCCACGCGGCACCTGTTGCTGTCGCACGGATGGGCCGGCTAAACCGGGGTGGTACCACGACCTCACAGAAAACCGGCGTGAAGTAGAGGTTTACCTCTGCGTTTCGCTTGGTGAGTGCAGGTGGCCGGAGGCCCATTTTACTGGAAATGAGGCATTCCATCTTAGTCCTCACGGGTGACAACGCATCTACATTTTGATTTGTAATAGAGGATAGATGTAGATGTCTATGGGCCGCAGCAACCACTTACCATCAGGTGGACTGTGTGCTTGTTTGTCACCCTTATCCTATAAAAAAAATATTATGGTTGTAGCACAAACAAGTCGGTTAGATCGGGAAACGATTACGCTCTCACAGAACTGGTTTCATTTCAATTCTGTAAAATAGTAGCTCAAGGCAAATAAAAGCTCAATGCAAAAAAAAGTGAGTGTAGAGAATCGGAGACCTCTTTTACTGAAAATGAGACCTTTGACTCTTTAGGGGTAGCAACGCGTCTGCATTTTGATTCTTAATCGAGGATAGATGTAGATGTCTATGGGTCACAACATCCACTTACGATCAGGTGGACTTTGTACTCGTTTGTCACCCTTATTCTATAAAATATGTAGCTTCGGTCCCCAATAGATAAAGTGGCATCTTGGTGAGGGATGCAGGAAGTAGATGCATCCAGGTGGCTAAGGATATTGCTTTGTGGCGGTCCTTAGTGGGCGTCTATGTTCAGCAGTTCATTTGTAATTAGTTACAATGATATGGTTTTTACTTAAATTACTGAAAATATATTTACCCCCTTAATTCAACGAACGTTAAAATTGCAAGACGTCCAGCAGGATCCAGATTGATCCAGCACTAACTACTAAGGCTGATTATGGCATGTCTATTTATGTGATTTGTTTATCTAATTTCCTTTTGGAAAATTAACGTGAATAATTTTGTGCGATGTGAAAGCAAATTTAGTGGCGGGTATGCCCCGGGTCGACGCTCAGCAGAATAAGAAAAAAGAACCCGTTTTCCTGTCGTCAATGAATTATGGCGCAACGAAAATTATGTTATTGAAAGAGCCCGTGTACACAAGACCTGATGTCTGTAATGACAAAAAATACAATCCACGTGTGTTTAAAAGCGAAGTTTTAATAATGTGAAAATATATTCTGATGTACTTATGAGTGGATAAAAGATCAAGATCTGATCGGCCGCCAAGCTCCATAAGAATTCCTTAAATAATAGCTACAGAAATATTCATTCGTTCGATATTAAACTATTAATTGTTTTATACTCAATTTAATTGTTGTATACCATTACAGCCTCCTAAAGCCCAATGCTGAACATAGGCTCTCCTATAGATTACCTCATTGGGGGGAAGGGGGGAGGTAATATTTGCAATGATTGCCACGCTTTATTTTCAGTCGTTAGATATACGGAAGACGCTGTTGCCCATCTCCTGATTTGTTTCCTTCTGTCGCTTCTTACGACACCCATGGGATGATTTGGGATAGTGGATATTTCTTACACCGTCACTACACAGTACTGTTCGAATTAGTGGTAAATTAAACAAATGAGTGACGTTCTTTGCAAATAAATAAATAAAAGCGGAAGTACCCTGGACTAACAATGACATATCCGATGACGATCATAGCGGGAACATTCAAACCCGGCTTTTGTTTTTTGTGCTTTCAAACTTACTGTATGACTGAAATAAGTTCCACTGAGTTTCTTGCTGGTTCTTGGTAGGAAAGAGGGTTTTTGCTAAACGCATAAATAACTTTAAAGTTTCAAGGATTCTTGTAATCTATGTTGAATAAAAAGTATTATATTCCACTGTTGTAATTATTCAACAAGTATTACTGAAATGGAAAAATTAATAATGATATTACATATATCTTACGTTTAGTTGTGTACATATAAACCAAAATAAATAGATCAGTAAAAAACTGCTCGGTAACGTTTTAGACGTTTCTTCGCCCTACAAGAATATCTAAAATAAGAAATCATTAAGAAACGACAAGAAAGGATTAAAGAATGTAGTAGTAATGTAGTAAGAACGTAGCTCTATGAGCAAATTTTATTTTTATTTCTAAATAAAGAGTTTCCTACATTTATATTTCCCACTGAGCTTTTTATTGTTTTAAAGTTACGATCTATTCGGACGCAGCGCGTCTGCTATCCACATACAGATAATTTTCTCGGGCGCAAGTAAAGTCAATTCTTTGAAGGTCAAGGTGCTTCTCCTTTTCCTTTCGGCTAATTGCCGGCTAGCCACTCGTTTTTTATGAAAAATAATATTTTATTTGTTTCTAAAATAAAGTTTTGTTGATTTCATACTTTGAAGAGACGTGGTAGAGCCATGCTGCAGCTATATTAATAGTATAGAAAGAAAGAAAGAAAGAAAGAAAAATTATTTATTACACCAAACACCAACACACATGTTACAAAAGATATTATGCACTAAAAAACTTATAACTACAGATCAAAACAAAATTAAATAAAATCATTACAATCAAAATTTTATTATGTATGTGGGTTTGGTAAAAAAGGGCTACACTCAGCAATATTTCGTGGTATTATCCACGAAGCTGGTTTTCAGTGCGCCCTCTAGTGAGTAACGTACGGTCGAATATGCAACAACCAGTACCACTATTACAACGCTACACTTGTTGTAATAGTATAGTTGTAGCACGAATCGGTTGGCTTGACCGGGGAAGAACCACGCTCTCACAGAATACCAGCGTAAAATAACAGCTTAATGCTGCTGTATTTCGTATGGTGAGTGTAGAAAACCGGCGATCCATTTTACTGGAAAAGAGGCATTCTATCTTAGTCCTCACGGCTGACAGCGCATCTGCATTTTAATTCGCAAAGGAAGATAGATGTAGATGTTTATGGGTCACAGCAACCACTTACCATCAGGTGGACTGTTTGCTCGTTTGTCACTCTTATTCTATAAAAAAAATATCAAATCTGATACGAATTTATTCGCTTTTTTAAAATATTTCTTATATTGTACTCCAGTGACAAATATTTCATGGGAACTATTTTTAATATTTGTTTGGCTATAGGCAATAATATTTTTATCATGGTCCTTTCTCGCCCATTTATTTCTTATGTTCTTTGGTAAAGAATAAGATTAAACAGTAATATGGATATTGTAATAATTGACTTTAAATAAAATGTTATAGGTGACTTCCAATAATGAAATAATTTTACATTCAGAAGTTGGTGCTAAGATATAGTGTATAGAAGAATTAAGGGACTGACTCCAGATTATTATGGGGTAATTAAAAGTTTGTACCACTTGCCGCTTTAGGGGTGGAATTTTTTACCCAAATTTATATGCAACCACTCCTGAAGTGTTACCTACTTAAACCCGCTACATACATACAGAATTCCGTTTCGGAGTTCCGATTCTAGATTCCGAACGCAGCTAGTCCATGTAAAATATATGACGCTCACACGCGTACGGTAGTTTTCCGTTCGAAATTTTGCGCGCAAATGGGATACCGTAAGTGTGTAGCTGACCTTAATGAACAAAAGAATTGTTCAAATCGGTTCACAACTAACAAAGTTATCGCATAACATGCAAAAGAAACATACAATCAGAAGACAGTTGTTAAACGAATATTATCGTAGCAATGTTCACATCTGTTCATCTCTACCAAAATATATTCGTTACCTTATAATTGCTTTTTTCAGAATTTTGGAGAAGCTAAGATCCAAATGCTAAAATAAAGTGTGTTGTATTTGCCAGTGCAAGAATTTTTTCACGTTTTTTTATTAATTTGCTTTTGTGTATGTTGTTGTTTAAATAATTGATATTAATATAAAAACAAACATATTTAAAAAAAAATTACATAATTTTTAAAAGTTCGGCTAGACTAATTTGGCTACGTATAAATTTACAAAAATAATTGCTTTCTACTCAAGTCTACCTGTAAATTAAGAACATACTTAATTTACAGGTAGACTTACTGACTCGTAGGTTTAAATTATATTCTAAATTATATTCTAGGGTAACACTGCATGAACCATCTCTACAAAAGATATTTGTTTAATAAACTTTCGGTTTTACCATTATAGCCTGAGTTTATAGCGTGGAATACTCTAAATGTGCTGTTTATTTAATGAACAATAATTTAATTAAAAGTTGTTGAAAAGAAACCATTAAATGTGATGAAAATTTAAGTCTTCTCGTAGAGCTAACCTACGCTGAAGAGATTTTTAAATAAAATTAGTGGTACTAAACGAGCACTTAGTCTGATGTAATTTATGACATAATAACCATTATCAATAAAGAATTAAGATGGGTTGTCTTGTTACCAGTAAAAAGATAGCTGGTACTCTACACTCATCACATATAATGCAGAAGTATTATGCTGCAATGCTCACTAACATTTTCTCGGTTAAGGAGACGACTTTTAAATAATTCATTTTAGATTCAACCATACTATAGTTCGTATGACTGATTAAAATGTCAGAATTATATTTTTTCCACCTTTAAAATAAGCAATTAACAAAAATTGACTTACTGAAACTACTAAGATAACACTACGGCCAATTTTTTTCAATATTATATATATCTATGCAATTCAGGAAGTCAGAAAACTTAACACAATTCTGTATCAAATAAAGTGACTAAAACTTAAGCTCAATGATATCTTCGGTATATTTTACAAAGTTGTAATTTAAAGAGGTACAATTCGAGAGGTGGTACCTGGGGACCTGTAGAACAGATATTTTGAATACCTTTCTGACGAACCAGTCGCACACAAACTAGGTTTCATTATCTTTATAGTTTCACATGTTTGTCATCAAAAATTTTAGACCTGTGTGTGATGATAAAATATAAATGTATTCTATTATATTCTTTTAATCTATACCCGATGGCTTGTTATTAAAGAAAACCACATACACACAGTAACGTTGAGAGTCTTCTTGACGGTTAGTGGCCACTGCAGCACATAAACCACAAATTCCTGAGGATTAAGATGTAATACCTGATCGATTTTAATGCTACTGAATCATATAGTAACGTGACAATAATAGATACGAGGGTAGCTACCCAGGCGCAGTCCAAGAATTATTAAGGAGCCTTACCCACCAGTACTTAATTCGTGTGAGTTCTGTGTAGATCAGACCAAAAATTAATATTTAAAAACTTAAGGTAGCCGGGCTAACTATGACATCTCTCATATCAAACATCTCTGTCCCCCCGTGAAAGTTCAACTTTTTAACCCGGCGTGAGTGAGGTCAAGTATGTCATACCCGAGAAGTTTTTAAGCGCAGATTATTTAATCTTACTGTTGCCATGTGAGTCCTGTCATTTCAGTAGCTGGAGGTAAGGGTAAGAGGGGCGAGGTGCAGTATCGAAATTAGTGTTGCGCCGGCTGCGACAGTAGATGCACATGCGTACACGTGGCTGGAGCATGAAGCAAATACAAAGAGGAGACGTTGTAATTAAATTTCACTATGTAACAACGCGTGAAAATTTGCGGGGTGAGGGGATGCAAAGCCCCGCCCACTTTACACTATCTACATCTACCGATAAATGGTACACTAATCGAATCGTTCCATACCGATGTTGCAGTGTAGTTTAGCTACTTTGACGGACGGTGTAAAATTATATAAAAATAAAATGTGATGCCATCCATAACATCAGAGCGTCTATCTGAGTAGTTTTTACACGATAAAACAGCACTTCATCCGTTTCTTTTTAATACTACGAAAATACACAGATTTGATTTTTTTCAACACATGAGCGCACAGAACGAATGCTGACAGTATACTAACTAAAGCCATGCCCACTATGATGACGTCAGGACCTACTTAGAATCACAGTGCAAAGTTGATTATGCCGACTCCTCTTAGTATTTGCTTCATGGGCTGGAGTACGTTACACCCGACCTCGTAGTCGGTGCTACATTTTTGAGTTGACAGTAAGTTTTTGATTTATATATATTTATAGTATTTTATGATTTATTTTTAGATTTTTCAAGATATCTTATAAACAAAATGAACGTTGGCTACAAGAACTATTACAAAACTGCTCAAGTGTTAGCTCCTGTGAGTCCGAGAGCGAAGAAGAAATTGATTACGTTTCTCAGAGAAGTGAAGAAAGTGTTTCGAAACAAGAGGGTATTTGGGATAGTTTGGAAGAGCCGGAATCTTTTCCGGCGGCTACTAGTCAGTCAAAATGTCTGGCTAGGCATCAGATCGGCTCGACTGTGGAGCTTGAGAATTGTGGTAGATCGGGACACAAGGGTATCAAGTTTCTTTCTTTAAAAAACGTTACCCCCAAAACTAGAATTTTCTCCTGTAGTGGAGGCAGTTTACAAGCATAAATTTTACAAGGACACGCATCTAGACTCGATAAAATTATTTGTAGGCCATACAAATATTTGTTCCGTGCGGGATTTGAACCCGCGGCCCTCATTGCCGCAACTGAATGCTAAAGCACTGCGCCATGGAGCCGGCGATCCCGTGCCATCTGCATACGCCCGTTTCACGCCCATACCCTAGTCTCGTGCCAAGAACACATGAAGTAAATCTAAATAAAATAAAATTTAAATATAAATCACTTACGCTACTGGCATAATAAGAATATCCACTATCCTTTGTGGTATCGGGTGTCGTAAGAGGCGGCAGAAAGAAACTGAAACAGAAGATGGGTAGTAGGTAGCAGCAAACGTGGTTGATGTAGAGGCTTATGTTCAGCAGTGGACCATTATAGGCTGTAATGAATGGATGGAGGAATAGATCAATTCAAATATTTTTGTTTACGCTTTTGATAATGTGACGCTTCGTAATTATTATTAATAAATAATAATTAAATTCATTATAAAGACATTTTAAAATGTCATAGAAATTATATTTTAAACAATTAAAATGCAATATTAAGTATAAACTTGAAATATATTAATTTGGATTATTGAATATTATAGTATAGTTAACGCATAAATTGTCTCTAAAAATCTATAAATTTATTAAAAATCTGTTTAAAAATATTCAAAATGTATTAAATCATATAAATACAAGTCGATTATATTGCAATAATAAAGATAAATAACATTTGTAATATAATAGAAAAAAAATTGGAAGTTGATGAAGGTGTTCTTGTATTAATCGGAAAATTTCTAAGTTGATGAAGGTGTCCTTGTAATGTTTCCTTATAAGGGGGCGTTGCTGGATACACATACCCAAGGTTTTACATATATATGGGGTGGTCGGCTAACCGACTGCTAGTAGTAAGGCTGCACAATGACTAGTCCTATATTAGGGACTTATAATAGTAAGGTCTAACGAACCAAAGCATTAATATAGAAGGTCTCTATGATGCATAAGTATCATGATAGCAGAGTGATGACTTGAAGTCTCATATGAATAAGACATAAAATAGTATGGTCTATGAAATAAATCAAATATGTGTAAGGTCTCTTAAATGTAAAAGCAATATATTAAAAGAAGTGGGACTTGAAAAGGATTATTATCGTGGCGTATAGATTGCTTCACAGCCTCCGAGATCGAGGTAAACTTGGACCTTGTGTCCTACACATATAATCTTAGTGTCGGTGGTAAGTGGGTTTGTTGTAGCAATACTACTTGCCTATGGATATCCCACAATCCTACCGTCTGTGGGCGGCGTCTTAGCGCATAGCGTTATGATACGATCTTCCGGATTAGGGTGAGTGTGTTTGGTAGTACTTTTAAGTGCAGCAAGCATACTCAACTCCATGTCTTAGTGCAATAGCGCTATGATACGTGGAGTATTGGCTACTGACGTCTTAGTACCGTGCTACTATGATACGTTGGTGGTATTCTTAGTTAACAAAATTATCAACTTTGTTACCAAAGTCGATAAGGATCATATGGGTGTGTTGTGAAGGGGCTTCATCCATATGATAGATTTTTTAACAGTGGTAGAGCCACGCGGCAGCTTTTTCTGTCGCACGGATGGGCCGGCTCGAACCGGGGTGGTACCACGACCTCACAGAAACCAGCGTGAAGTAGAGGTTTACCTCTGCGTTTCGCTTGGTGAGTGCAGGTGGCCGGAGGCCCTTTTTACTATAAATGAGGCATTCCATCTTAGTCCTCACGGGTGACAACGCATCTACATTTTGATTTGTAATAGAGGATAGATGTAGATGTCTATGGGCCGCAGCAACCACTTACCATCAGGTGGACTGTGTGCTCGTTTGTCACCCTTATCCTATAAAAAAAATGATAGTTGCAATGATGCTTAATGCGACTTGCAATATTGCGTCTTGTAATGGATCTGCGGGTGTGCTGCAGCTGATTTGACGCATCTTGTGGTTCTGGTCATTGGAGGTATGCGGGTGGTGATGTCTGCTGGGACTGTATGGGGGACCTTGGGATGGTGTAAACCCGACGAATAGTCGTATTGATGCTTGTTGCGTTCTGCAGCATTGCGTCTCTGCTATGGTTGTTTAGCGGGTCGCTATTCTCAACGGGGCTCCTTGCGTCTTAGTTTGACTCAAAATCTAAGTAGCTTTGCCCAAGTCGGGTCCCTTCATTGCGGGGCTGTAGACTGTCTGACCTCCATGATGTTTTATATAACAACATAATATTATATCTATATAAAGTTCCCACCTTTTAAAGATTGGAGGCAACTTGTTGGTGGGTGAGACAAACATGATTGAAAAATGTATATACTCAACGTCAGTGACACAAACCCTTTCTGATGGCGAATTATTACTATTATCTTATAACTGCCTATTGGCTATATTTGCCATTGGATTGGTTGGTGGAGCATATGTGTCGACCTCATGTGGGTGGTAGCTGGAGGAAGAATCTCAGGAGGCTTTCAAGGTTGCGGCCGCAAGCTGCGCAACGTGGGACCCCATTCCCTTGAGGTGAGCGGTAGACTCATGACACGCTCTGCGGCCAATTGGCCGTGCTAATCATGCAACTGGTGGTGATGCCTTACACTTACATCACGTTTACAGGAACGGCGGTCTGGCAGGTGGTGGCTCTCACAGAAGGATTTTATGGCCAGTGTGCCTTTTGTTGCCTAACCCGTGTGACGTACATTCACTGTGGCTGGATTTGATCGTATTCTGTATGGCTTTTATACTCATTGACATGCGCAACTTCGATCAATGTTTGTTCTTATGCACTATCAAGGGACCAAGCCCTCTTTTACTAGTACGCCTGTTATTTTGCTGTGGACCACGTTGCAGTTCCCAACTTAACGTTCCCTACGGGGGGAGCGCATTAAAATGGTTGGTGCTCACCGTACATGGCGTGTGCGAAGCCGTGTGCTTCCTCCACATTTTTTTAAAAATATGGGAGAGCGAAGCCCTTATATCTGGCATTTGATATAAATATTTTGAGCCTTTTCCAAGCGGGAAGGCAATAGGGACAATTTATTGTTCTTAACCTTTTTTTGAGCTCTGTCTTCGTGAACGGGGTTATTTAGCTTATAAGACGCTACCGCAACAGCAACAGCCTTCGATTACTCTCGTGAATATTCATTCTTCCAAGATACACCTAAAAGAGCTAAGTTACTATACATAAACAACGTAAATAACTAAGACGATCACGCCATAAATTTGAACCTTTAGAAAGATCAATATATGATTAATATACTGGTCACTTAAATTTGATATATGTTTATATCTTATAGATATTGATTTTAAAGAAAGACAAAAACAAGTATAAGTATAGAGACTGGGGTCCGGGGTTTGGAGTTTAAAGAAGGTGGGGGGGGGGGGGGTCGTTACAATAAGAATAAACTATCACATCAAATGAGTTTATGTTCAATTTTTGCTAATGGTTTAAAATTAAGTTAGCTACGAGCTTTCGTTAAAGCACCTGAAAATATTCTTTGTTCGAGTTCCTTCCGTGCATCCCAATAAACTATTGCAGAACGAGGAAAGAAATCGTGGAAATCATTGTAAGTATGCATAAAATCACACTCAGGTTATCTTAGTTGTGCACATTTAACATGCTCCTAGTAATTGAGCCATTATCGGAATCCGCAATATTCTCAATGAAGTTTTGCAGCATTCGCGAGAAAATGCGTAAATGCATTTTCTTACTCGTCTCTACGCAGTGAAACTTAAACGGCGTGCATAAAAGCTCTTAATATGGAGAAGAACTAGTTCGCTGCCGCTCGGTATGCACCTGTAGCGCGGTATTACACCCTCGCGTTACTCCGCGAGCGCGACAATTGGCGGTGCATATTTTAATATTTATCACTCGCTGGGAATTTCCTCGTGAAAACTGCCGCGTTGATGCGAAAAGCAGCGGTGTTTTATGAAACACCCATATGTCAGCATTTTTTATAGTCTGTTTTTGTGTACACAAACTTTAATTTTGTTTTCCGCTCTCATGGAATAGAAAAATGACATTAAAATAATATTGGAGTTTAGAGAAAAAAGAAAAATTACGAATCTTTTACAAGACGTTCAAATAACTCGTATAATAGAATTATATTAATTAAATATTTTTGTTAAAAGACAAACAATTTTTATTTTTTAAATTAAAAACGCGGGTAGAACTAGACAAGAACGCAATCGGCGAGCACCGGCTGATGAAAGAATATAGAATACAAGTAATAATTATTGAGTCAATTATGCTTTTACTACTCGCTCGAAAAAACCCCTCCTTGGGGATGAACCAGCAAGAAACCTAGCATGACTGTTACATTTGAATAAAAAGTTATAATAATTTGCAATGTTTTACCATTGAACATAAAGTTTATCCATTAGAAACAGTACAGCTGATAGATAGGCAAAGCATAATTTCTGGGATTTTGTTGTAAAAGCGTATGCATTGCCACATACATGAATTACTGAATTTTTCAGAGTTGGGTGGGTAATGGATATTATTAGCTTGTAAGTGTTTCTAGTATTTACAGAATTTACATTATTGTTTTTATAAATCTCTTTTTTTGTATAAATAAGGATGTACATTAAATTTTTCGGAAATATTCTGAGAGTCCAAAGTAAATATATTAATTTCCTTAAATTTTTAACTAAGGTAGTCCACAGAGAGTGAGGTTCGGTCACGGTAATGTCCAAAAGGACGGGTATTTGTGTATTTTTTAAAATTAATTAATAATTATAACGCTACCAACATTACTAACATACACGTTAAATACTTCAAGTAAGCATAACATGCTTGTTGTTAACAGTAGTACAAAACAGTAGCCGAATGGCGTATTCGAACCCACGAATAACCGAATTTGGAGTCCGCACCTTTAACCGTTAGGCTACTGTCGCTTCCAATTTATCATATTTTATTATCTATGGACTATAAGACTGACATTATGGAGTAGCCCACGAGAAGAGCGAAGCAGAAAATCGGGTTAAGGTAATAAATATCTCTTATAGGTTTTCTTATATAAAACAAAAATAATTTCATTTTCAGTCGCATTACCCCATATCAAGATTTAATACGACATTATAACCAGATGGAAGTTAGCATAGAACATTATTTTTTTTAACTAAAGTGTATGCCAATTAATTGCTCCATAAATACTCCAGCAGAATCCGAAATTGCTCCACCTCTATTGTTATTAGTTAATTTATAATTAATTAAAAAAAAATTAAGTATCCAAAACTTAATTTTGCTATAAAATATAAAATATGTACTTTTTAAAATAAAACTGTATGTAAATTAATTGCTCGTTAAATGCTCCAGCAGCATCCGAAATTGCTCCACCTCTATTGTTATTAGTTAATTTAAAATTAACTTTTAAATAATTTAAGTATCGAAAATTTAGTTTTGCTGTAAAATATAAAATATCTACTTTTTAAAATTAAACCGTTTGCCAATTAATTGCTCCTTATATGCTCCAGCAGAATCTCACCTCTATTGTTATTACTTAATTTATAATTAATTAAAAAAAAATATTTATCGAAAATTTAATTTTGCTATAAAACATAAAATATCTACTTTTTAAAAATAAACTGTGTGCCATCTAATTGGTCTTTAAATGCTCCAGTAGAATTAGAAATTGCTCCACCAATATTGCTATTAGTTAATTTATAATTTTTTTTTTTAAATAATTGTCGTAAATTTAATTTTGCTTTAAAACATAAAATATGTACTTTATACAATTAAACTGTATGACAATTAATTGCTCCTTAAATGCTCCAGTAGAATCCGTAATTTTTCTGTCTATTGCTATTAGTTAATTTTGAGACGGAGGGATCCTATTTGAGTAATAGCGCCATCATCAATAGAATGTAGTAACATTCTATAGTTAAAGTAATTTTATCGAACAAAAATGCCTCATCGTAGAAAAGACCTAGAGTCTTTTCCACGATGAGGCATTTAATGAGGCAAATATATTTGTGTTTATGCCATCTAGAGTCTGACACTGACCTCATGGTATTCCACTTTCGGCGCATATTGATAGGGCCACGTGACCGCTTTTGCATACACACACATCCACGGCCCGAACAGCACCGGTCACCCCATGGCAGCACCTACTCGGACAGGACCTCTCCTCCCCTTTTCTTCCCAGGTAAAGAGCAAGAGAAAAAGAAGGCGCGTCTTCCTCCGTGGTATCTAACTGCACCTGCGTAATGCCCCCCCGAGTCCAATACGCGGGGCCAACAAAAACTTTCACTCGGAGACACTAACATTCCTGACCGCTGCGTCTCTGGCTCCACCACCAACCAAGATTTGGCTGCAGAGAGTAGCGGGAGCAGCACCTTGCAATACCGATACTCCTCTCCCCACGCAGCTCCTCACCACCACGACATCAACCGTGCGGCCCCGCTAGATACACCCCTCTTGCCGCAGCCCACCAACACACATCCGAAGTGGGCTCGCCAAGCCCGGTCGGAGGCCACCTCCGACACCATCAAGTGGGTTCCTCTTGCAATTGTATTTCTATTTCCATAGACATCATTTTGTTGATCAAGGTACGTTGTAAGCGCGTTATAAAATATGCAGTGGTCGTATTATTTGCTGTTCCCAGAGAGATAATTAAACTGCAATACAACAAAACTCGTTATCCACCAAGAGTGCAAACATCTCAGCCATGGCGATCTTTTGTTATTTTTAACGGCTAAGCAAGCCATTACCAAATCTATACAAATAAATAAAGTTGAAGTGTATGTTTGTAATGTCAACACTACAGCTTTTTACTAAATGCATTTGAAAGTATAAACGGTACCTGTAACAAAAAAACAATTTTTAAAATTTTTATCTGTCTATCCGTCTGTCTGTCTGACTGTTTGTTCCGGCTAATCTCTAAAACGGCTGTACCAATTTTGACGAGACTTTCACTAGCAGATAGCTGATGCCATAAGGAGTAACTTTGGCTACTTTTATTTCAGAAAAAGAATTATGGTTCCGCGCAAAAAGATTATAACCCCTAATTACATGCGGACGAAGTCGCGGGGAACAGCTAATTGATTCATAAAACTCAAGAGGCTGCGGCGAGAACATCTCGAGTCATGATAAAAAAGTTCTTTGTTGCCCAGTCTGAATATAATTTTAGAGAAATTGACGCCTTCTGTTATACAAATGTCTCCAATTCTAAGGATGTAAAGAAATCTTGTCGCCATTCTTACCCTTTTCTTTACAACGCTACGGCAATATCCGCGGGCTTTCTGAAAGGATGATTTCGCTAAAATCACTTTTATTCCACGAGAATAATTCTATATTTGCCAGGAGATTTTGTGATCAATGAGCTTTATTTTAAAAGAAACTTGACCAGACACATCTTACGTATTTTATTAAATTTACGTAATATATTAAAAATAATACAAAAAATAATTATTGTTTGTGTAATGGATTATTCCTATTGCACAGTAAAATATACAAATTTTAATTTTGTTTAGAAGGGTTTTCTACTGTATCGTGAATGAAAAACAATTTTTAAATTTTTGTCTGTCTGTCTGTTTGTGCCGGCTAATCTCCGAAACCACTCGACCAATTTTGACGGGACTTTCAGTGGCAAATAGCTGATGTTATAAGGAGTAACTTAGGATAACTTTATTTAAGAAAACGAATTAGAGTTCCGCGCAAAATAATTAAAACCCACGAAATTGGCGGTGAAACCTTGTAAGAAAACCTGACGTTTTTGAAGGGAAACTACTTTAATACCGTAATAAATTAATCTACTACATTAATAAAGAAGTTTCAATTCAAACTTCATTAAGAAATCGACAAAAATAATATATGACACTCTTAAAATTTGAAAACGTTTGGTATATAAATGAGGATGCCGTAAGAGGCGACGGAAGGAAACTGAAACAAAAGTTGGGCAGCAGCATCTTTCACTAGACGACCACTTGTATAAATAAATAAATACATGAACTTTCTGATCAGACTCGCTCAAAGTGAACGCGTAATCATCTGTTGGTTGTTGGTAAATAGAATTTGCAAAAGCAAACGGTCCATTCAATTGCAGCAAGTGAGTTGTGTGCAGTTATCACACAGTTGTGTTTACAAACATCTATATTTACTCACGTAACGTCATTATCACTTGTAATGGGCGTAAGTGATGTTGTGTCAGTTAACCATCTTCATCTTTCCTTAAATTTTCTTTTCTATAAATAAAAAACAATTGCTGTTTCCTACTACAATTACTTAATCACTACAACGACACCATACAAAACACAGCAGCATTAAGTATAAGCCAGTGGAATAAAAGCTATTATTGAAAAAAAAAAAGTGTTGAAAATATTCTTTGTGAATATTTATAAAGATGAAACGTTGAATGCAACACACTAAAATGAGTATTCGTTATTCTTTCCATGATCATCCCATTAATGGTTGCAAATATAAATTGAATTCCAGGTGATGTAGTTCTTTGTTAAGGCTTTAACTAGCCTGAATGACCTTGACGAAACGGCGTTCGCAGAGATTTTAGCCAACGTCAACACCGTCTAGCAACTACGTTCTGTATAACTTATAAAAGTGCAAAGATTAATAGACTGCAGAGATGACAATTATATAAGTGACATACTGCCTGTTATGCTTGCGCATCACTGAGAATTATGTCGCGGTTACGCATCTTCAATTACATTGTGCTGTAGCTTTGTCCGGTAGGCGTCACGTGCTATCAAGCGTTCAAATTTCAAGTACGTAAGAGTTTTTTATTATATATGTTAAATAGTATTTATTTGTATCGTATTGGTAGATCTGACTCAAAGCGTTCGCTGCAAATTTTTCTCCGATTTGATCCCCGACAGTACGAATGCAATTTGTAATTGCAATTTTCGTCAACACGCATTGGAGCAGCGCGGCGGGCATTTCCTTGCCCTAAAACCCTCTCAGAAATAAAAAAAGAGTCCTGTGCCCAGTAGACGGAATTGTATAGCCTTTTACTTTACTTTGTAGCAATATTTATATTTGTTTCAGATACAGAAGGGTACCTTATGCTAACAAAAATATTATGTGGAGGCGACGAAAACGTAAAACATCTTTGTACCTAGATAAAACGTTCTAGTGACTGTCAATAATTTCATACACCACATTTGCTGTAGAGTTTAAAACGTTTCATAAAAAATATTAAACGCAAAATAAAAAATAATACAAAATATTATAGGAATTATTTATTAATAATATTTACATTTGTAGGTATTTATAATAAAAATAATGAACAAGCTGCAAGGTTCAACTAATAATGTTTCTTGTAAACACAATTGTAAAATTCCTGTTTTAGTTTTTTTTGTAACGCATAAGAATAAGTTAGACTAAGTTAGATTAACTTGGATAACTTTGTAATATTTTTAATTTTATCACAAAATTTCCGCAATAAATTATTACCTTTTCTACAGTGATTCTTTCCTCTTAGTTTCGGCGTGACTGTAAGATGTTATACTGAGTCACCGTCAGTTACTAAGCGGCCATAAATCATTATATGTATGTATAGACATACATATATAAATTTTTTGATTTTATTATTTATGGTTTTTTGCTTTTTTGAAACCTGGTAAAATTATTTTTTTCTATACCAATTGATGGGCCTGAGTATAATGCCAATTATGCTCTTTGGATGAAGTTATTTTTTATTTTATGCTCAATTGCAGACAAAACAATATTGATTGCGCATTTCTAAAACAAAATTTTACCTCTTCTCCTTCTAATAATAGCTCCTGCACCTAACACGGCGGAATAGTTATTATTATCTATAAGTCCATTTGCAGAAACAGTTTTTGTTAACAGTTATGAGTGTAAAATTTTATCAGCTGCTTTGTTTACAGTGCCTTGAGCAACACTTTGCCGGTTTCTGTACAGAAAATGATGCTGGCTTTGCAAATATTGATGGCCGTTACCATTGAATATAATATCCACTATATTACACTTATTTACATAGAAACTTTAATTATCATTTGCAAAAAATTCTAAAGAGCACTTTTTACACAAGAAAGTAAACTTTTAGATCAGTCCATCTTATTTTTCACTAATTAAGTGAAAAGTAAAACAAACCATTAGGTCCGTGATTAAAAAAATTTCTTGCAACTTTTTATAGAAAAGCATGACCTTATAATAATATAATAGTCAATCATTTAGCCATGTGATAAAACTTTTAAGTGTGCCAGTCAAACATTAATGATGATATTCGGGTCAATATACTGGAAATAGTTTTTTAAATATTTTGTAGTACAATTGATAATCTTCAGTATGATTGACCGTGTATATGACTTTTATAAGTCTATGTTATTTTTGATGAAAATTATTATTGCAGATAATAACCTTTTCACATTTATTTTAATCTCTTTTTAAGAACTTTGGCTCCTTATAACTGATCTTTAAATGTAAAACGCTGACTTGAAATTATATAATTATCGGCATTTTTTAATTTATGACCTTTTTAAAGATTGTGTTGAAACTCTACTGGTAAAAAAAAACCATATATTATAGTTCTTGATGAAAATAAAGTATGCGCGTTACATCGCAACCCATCAAGAATTTCTAATGTAATTCATGGTGTAAAGCTAAGACGTGATAATAACTGTAAACAATAGAATAACAAAATAATGAAAATATTTGTAAATACTTGCTTTATAACCAAATATATATTATTTGACCCTAATAAAATAAAACATGGTAGTCTTCGGCATGAAAGTAAAAATAAATATTTTCGATTATTTTTGCAATATCTAACAGCCGGATCAGCGCGCGATTCTGATCCATCTAAAGATGCTAAATTTCAGCAAGCACTGTCAAATTCAATAGGAGTGACAGAAAAACGGTTCTTGATATAGAAGGGTAAATAAATTATTTAACCTATAAAGTAAAATCACTTTATTAAAAATCAAAATAAGCCCAATAGCTTTATTAACATGAGACACATAATTGTACGAGTGCTTACAATACTTAACATTATTTTACTGAAATCTCAGAAAGTTTTTTTTTTAATAGAATAAGGGTGACAAACGAGCACACAGTCCACCCGATGGTAAGTGGTTGCTACGGCCCATAGACATCTACATCTATTCTAGATTACGTATTAAAAATGTAGATGCGTTGTCACCCGTGAGGACTAAGATGTAATGCTTCGTTTCCAGTTAAAAGTTTCTCCGGTTCTCTACACTCACCATACGAAACACAGCAGGGTTAAACTGCTATTTTACATGGTATTCCGTGAGAGCGTGGCCCTTCCCCGGTCGAGCCGACCCATTCGTGCTACAACTATACCTACTATTAATATAGCTGCGGCATGGCTCTACCACGTAAGGAAAAATTGACGTTGAAAATTTAAGTATTTTCAGGAGTAACTTTGCAATTATTTTCTATTGAGTGAATTTTTGTGGAATCGTGTTTTGCAAACCGCCACCTGAAATACGTACAATTTTTTTTTCGATAACGACGTGAAATTACAAAACGATCCCCATGTATATCAATGTGGCTCTATTCAGCCTCTTAATATGGACATACCTCGGGATTCAGAGATTTTAAAAGTTTTCATGGAAGATATAATATTATATTATTACTGTCCCGTGTGAGGCAACCTTTATACTTATGTGCATATTCTCATCATATTTTTATGGTTGGTTAGAAAAATTATATCTAAATGCAAACTTTCACAGGGTAATTTCTTTTTACTATTTTTACCCAGCAAGTAGTAAAACAAATAATATCCCATCGGTAAGTGGTTATGTAGCCTAAGATGGTGAATTGCACTGACTTAACAAAAACCTATTCACTCTTGCCTAATAGTACTAGGTAAGTATTATTTGCGACCTATTTGTGTGTGTGTGTGTGTGTGTGTGTGTGTGTGTGTGTGTGTGTGTGTGTGTGTGTGTGTGGGTATGTGTGTGTGTGTGTGTGTGTGTGTGTGTGTGTGTGTGTGTGTGTGTGTGTGTGTGTGTGTGTGTGTGTGTGTGTGTGTGTGTGTGTGTGTGTGTGTGTGTGTGAAGAAAAGCGTATGAGAATACGTGAAGAGGAATAAAGGTTGAGTACTACTTCGCTTACCTGTACGAGGTTGCCACTCGAGAACCTATCTTTCTATTTTTTATCTGTTTTCCAAGTTATATAGTCAGCCCATTGCCATTTCACTGTAATATTCCGTTGGGCTATGTCAGTTACTCTGGTTCTACTGCAAATATCTTCATTTCTAACTTTATCACGTAGTGAAACCCCTCTCCAATTTAAAATTTTTAAATTTTTTAGATAATAGTTTGTCCAACATAAAAAAAACCATAAACCCAAGAATGTCTTTATATAGATATTTATATTTAGGGAAGCACCATTATTTTAATTTATTTAAATTGTTTGATTTAATTTGATAACAGTGTACCTAAATGTACTCGACGATGTCCGGAAACGGACTGTGAAAGGGCGACGGAGCATGCGCGCTCGCGTAAATATATTCAATTTCAGGGAAAAATAATATATTCTCTTATAAATCAGGGAATAAAAATAAAACTCTGAATTAAAACTATTAATATTTTTAAGACGTTTTTTTTAGTGTAAGAACTATTTAAATAGCTTGTGCCGTTTTGGAGAAATTTTGCAAAATATGACAAAGATAGGTACTCCTTGGGGATTTTTTTTCTAATAAGGGGTTGACAAAAATACAATTTTGTTCAATTAAATACATTTACCAAATCCTCTTCTGTTACCGTGTATTTTTTTTGTGGATTAAATGAAAAGTTATTGAGATTTTTTTACTTAAATATCCAAGATTTAGGCATTTCAACCACTGTTAAGGCCTTAAAGGAACATTGTAACCGATGTTATGCAAGTATAGTCTAGTAGATTCCTCGTAAATATAACTGACCCAAACAGTTACATAATAGGCAAGCAAGTTAATTTTGACACAAATACTGAATTATTTATTATAATTTAAAGATGATAGGGCGGAGTTTTAAAGGCTAATTTATTAAGTGTTTCCTAATGCTCGGACAATAATTTCCAAAGGGTAATGAAGAAGTTACCGACAATCTCGTTGAAGTAGTTTTTTATTACATGTTTGCACACTTCATTTAAATTCCAGGAAAATATGAGTAAAAGTTATACATTAGCTGTCGCTAAAGTCGTAAATACTTTTACACTAATAACAAACAGATTTAATTTGCAAACTTAAAATTTTAGAACATAGCTACTTTTACGGATTTTACGTCACGCATTGTTACATAATGAAATCTTATTACAACACCTCTTTGTATTTGCTCCGTTGTTTCAATACAGCTTATTAAGTCATTACTGAAAGTGCAGTGAATTTTGAATCAAAACTCACCGAGTCCTGCCGGAAATAAATAAAGAATAACTTTATATTTCTTTTTGATTTCCAGCTAGGGTCATAATATTTCAAACAAAATCTTACAATTTCTTCAGATTTTTCTTGTTCTGTTGGAAACGAATACAGTCAAAGGATAACTTTCGTTTGCTTGAATTCCCAAAGTAACTTACTATACATTTTCCACTCTGTCTCTAAAACTAAAATATAGCGAGCAGTTTGAATTTTTAAGCTAAGCTTCTTCAATAAGACTGGTGCACATAGTTACTTCAACGTCATTTAAGTCACTTCTTATAAATAAATTATAATGGGGTGTGCTTGCATGTTAGTTTTATATTTCTAGTTGCACTCTCGCTCAACCAGCGCCAGGTGCCCCTGTCAGCCTCTCTTCCAGCTCCAATGGCGCAGCGAAACTACCCCAAATTGTCATCTTTACTTGTATTATAAACATATAGCCAAGCTGCACGTATATGGTTGTAGTACGAATGGATGGGTTCGACCGGGGAAGGACAACACCTTCACAGAATACTAAATAGTAATAGTGTTTCGTATGGTGGGTGTAGAGAACCGGAGACCGTTTTTTAAATGAGGCATTCCATTTTAATCCTCAACGCTGACGACGCATCTGCATTTTATTACTTAATTGAGGATAGTCGTTTGTCACATTGATTATTTGCTCCATATTCTATAAAATAAGTTATGGGAAGTAAAATTTTGAATTATGGCAAACTCGAAATGCGTCGCCATAAATGTCTATAGAAGTTGCTGTATAACAGTCCGACGATTGAAAGTACAAATTTCAACATTTCGCGATTTGGGATCGCCAAAGTCACGTTATCTAAATAACAGATAACAGAAACACGATATTTAACAATGGAGCTTGTTTTTAAAATTATAAACACAACACTATGCCGCCCTCCTTCAAAGCAACACGAATATAGGTTTAATTGAAGGTTTCTGAACAAAAACATCTCATCTATGAACTTTTATACACAGCACAGCTAGATCACAAATGTCATTAATATTAAAAATGTTAAAACTGAAATAGCATCATTGCGAGTTTCCGTCACTTTTTTAAAAGTGAGTGGGATTTGAATTACCGTCAGAAATAAGGCTTATTACGTTTCTATCGTATACGAGTATTCAGCACAAAGTAGGCTTTATAAGCTTAGCGAATGCTTTGGAAGTTGTGAATAAATTAACCTTTTGAAATTGAGTTTTTTTAGGCCATTAACAAAAAAAGACTAAAAGCTAAAAAGCTTTGCGATGTGCTTCAACGAATTTATTAAGCCGTATAAATTATTTGAATTATATGGAATAAAACATATGCAACACATCAAGCAAGTTTTGCACGACAATAAGCTTCAAGTCCCACGCCTACGTCACAGTGAACGAGTGAAGCCGGCCACAGTCGAGCAAGTGCCTGCTGTACTGCCATATGTCATGTCACTGATAAGATTGGCTACATCTTGAAGCGTGCTTCCATTAAAACATACTTCAAGCCGCCAAAGATTATTAAGTTAGTTTTACCATCAGTCAAGTGTAATATTCCTCTACAAGATGCAGGAGTGTACATGCTTGATTGTAAATGTGGTCTCTCTTATGGCCGGAGGCCCAATTCCCCTCCCCCCCATCAATATGGTAGCGGAATTACACGAAAGACTACCCCAGGTGGGTGCTCAGGCTGCCTCGCGTATTCTGGGGGGGAGGTGGGCAAAATGCCGCCCAAAAACATACTTCGTATCTATCCTACCCGGGGTTCAAATGAGAGCACTCCTTTGTGCCTCGGGCCGGAGTTATGTCAGAGAGGACATCTGTTCTCGACGCCTCGGCAGTCTTGAAGGTTCGGACCTGTCCATCCTTTGGCTACGCGTAGACAGCAACAACCATCCGCGCGTGTACGGGTGCCTCTATAGGTCCTATAGCGGTAATGCCGAAATAGACCGACTCATCGACGACGTCCAAATGGCCACAGATTCCTTGCCACAACAGGTCCCATCCGCAGAGATCGTGATCCTTGGCGATTTTAACGCCCACCGCGCCGAATGGCTTGGTTCACGTGTAACCGATCATGCAGGGAGATCTGTTTATGACTTTGCCTTGGAATATGGTCTGACACAACTGGTTACTTTGCC
Source organism: Parnassius mnemosyne (assembly GCA_963668995.1). Classification (NCBI taxonomy): domain Eukaryota; kingdom Metazoa; phylum Arthropoda; class Insecta; order Lepidoptera; family Papilionidae; genus Parnassius; species Parnassius mnemosyne. The sequence continues at coordinate 2,582,583 of CAVLGL010000001.1, read as the reverse complement.
TACGCAGATTCCAGATGTGGAGGATCATACACCTTCCCTGTTGGACCTTCTGCTGGCCTCTCATCCGGACGGATATCAGGTTTCCGTCGATGCCCCTTTCGGCTCTTCGGACCATTGTCTGATCCGGATTGTGGTGCCACTCACGCTGCCCTCGCGGTTGCGTTCTGCAGGTTGCCGCCATGTTTGGTATTACAAGTCGGTGGATTGGGACGGAATGCGGGCTTTCTTTGCATCCTACCCACGGGGGCGGGTTTGCTTCTCGCCGGATGATCTCAGCGCTGTTGATGACTCTGTCACTGATGTGGTGCTACAGGGTATGGAACTATTTATTCCATCATCTGTGGTACCCATCGGAGGCAGATCTCAGTCTTGGTTTAGTCGCTCCTGTAAGACTGCACTACGCGGTAAGCAGGAGTGTTGCCAGCCTGGGCTGCGGCTTCGGCGACTCGGGATGTAAACACCAGCACACTTAAAATGAAGTATAACTTCGCCTCCTGATCCTTCAAAAAAATTATGCCGAGGCAAAGTCAGAGCACATAGGCAGAATTGGCGAGAAACTAGTTCGCCTGCCTTCGGGAACCCGTGCATTCTGGTCTCTCGCCAAGACTGTCCAAGGTAATTTCTGTAAGCCATCACTACCATCTCTGCACAGGGAGAACGACTCACTGGCCCAAGCCGCTAAAGATAAAGCCGACCTTTTAGGCTCCCTTTTTGCATCCAACTCGACTCTTGATGACGGGAGGAAACCATCGCCGACCATCCCGCGGTGTGAATACTCCATGCCGGATGTGCTGTTCTCACTCTGCTCGGTTCGCAAAGCTCTCCTCTCCCTGGACATCCAGTAGTCGAGTGGGCCTGACGGAATCCCTCCATTTGTGCTGAGGACGTGTGCTCCGGAGTTGGCACCGTCCTACCGCGTCGTTTCCGGTACTCCTACTCCCAAGGCGTAGTCCCGAATTCATGGAAGACAGCTTTTGTCCACCCGATCCCTAAAAGAGGCGACCGCTCAGACCCGTCCAACTATAGGCCTATCGCCATCACCTCCTTGTTCTCCAAAATAATGTAATCCATTATTAACTGCCAGCTCATGCCTTGTTATAAATACCTTGAGGATCACCAGCTTATTAGTGACCGCCAATTCGGTTTTCGTCGGGTTCTAGCAGCTGGTAATCTTCTGGTCTACCTGACCCATAGATGGGCGGAGGCAGTAAAGTCCAAGGGGGAGGCGTTGGCCGTTAGTTTGGACATTGCAAAGGCCTTCGATCGGGTTTGGCACAAAGCGCTTCTTTCTAAGCTCCCTTCCTATGGGATTCCCAAGAAATTGTGCAATTGGAATCACTAGCTTCCTTGCAGATCGGAGCATCAAGGTCGTCGTAGATGGTGCATGCTCCGACTACAAGCCTATTAACGCTGGTGTTCCACAAGGCTGTGTGCTATCACCAACGCTATTTCTTCTGCATATTGTAACGAACCCCCCCCCATCTTTTTTCTCTTTTAATCTGTTACAATACGGCATATGTTATCAAATCCCCCTGCCCCAGAGAATGGCCGCCACCAACACCCCTTCAACCACAATTATCACATTGTGATAACACCATAATTCAACTTATTGTATATCGTGTTGTTAATAAAGTTTGCAGTCAATTGTCGATTTCTTATTTTAATAATTTATCTTTAAATCTTTGAAACATTATTTCGATAGTGTCACACTTTATGTGCATACAATCCAGTTGGATATTTGTTGAGGTTAGTTCGATACCACATAGGATAAATGTGTTTGAGCCATTCACCCTGACCCAAATCCCATATTTATTTAATAGAAATGATTACAAAATTATCTAACGATCTATATTTACAACTCTTCATTATATATTAATAACGTTCTTCTATCATATAACAAATCTCTTGCTCATAACTTTAATAATTTTAGACCTTTAACTTAAACAATTATTTCCATGGGCCACCCACAAAACCCTTTTATGTTACAATATTTATTTAATTACTCTAATTTATACAAAAAGAAATTATTATTTAAAATATTTTAATAAGTGAATAGCATTGAAAATTCCTCTAATTTCGTTTGTCTCTGGATTTGCTAAGGTATATACATTGTCAAATGGTACGGCTGCTATTACATAAGGTCCTTCATATGCCAAATTGAACTTACTCATAACTTTATTATCAGCATCTGATCTATTAGATCTTGAAATTTTTACTAAGTCACCAATATTATATTTTATTAATCTATTTCGCTTATCAAATTTTGTGTTTCTTATTCGACTTGCCTCTTTTAAATTTTTACGCACTTGTCTAATTTGTCCGACATTATGTTTGTCTTTACTTTTGGAAATTACTTTGTCAAAAGACATCTCATTAGACTCACCATAAAGAATCTCACAAGGCGTGAAGCCTGTACTATTGTGATAAGAATTATTATACAATTCTTCTAATTTCGGCAATATTAACGCCCAATCTTTGTGGTTAGTATGACAAAGCGTCCTAAATAATCTGCTCAACTCTTTATTTACTCGCTCTGTTGTATTTGGTCTAGGATTTCTAACTGTGGTATATATTGGCTTCATATTTAATTCACTCATTGATTGTTTCCAGTGATTACTTACGAACTGTTTTCCATTATCTGTCATTATTGCCTTGGGCTTTATAATCTCAACAAAATGCTTTACTTTTGTTACAACAGACTTTGCTGTTGACTGTTTTAAAGGATATAATTAGATAAATTTACTGAATGAATCTTGAATGACAAATATGAAAGTGTACCCAAAGGTACCTGATACAAGCGGTCCATATAAGTCTGCCATGACTATATCGCCAATGTTTTCTGTTATTATAGATTTGCAGGGACCCACATATGTTATATTGCTTTTCTTAGATAACTGACATAAATGACAAGCCCTTAATTGGTTTTTAATATCTTTTGTTAAACCTTTCCAAAAGAATCTGTGTCTCACATATTTAATTACCTTATAGGGTCCTTGATGACCCATTTCGACATGCACTTGATTTATAATATCTTGTCTCAATGCTTTAGGTAAATATATTACTTCTTGTAAATTCGTTTTGTAATATAATACATCATTTTTCAAACTTTATCTTTTAAATTTATTGTTTTGTTTTATTATGGAAGTATTTAATGTCTTTAACTTTTCAATAATAGCCAACGACTCTGAATCTTGTAATTGATATACTGTTAAGGATTTTAATTTTTTATCAACTCAATATTCGGTTCGCTCTCTGTGTAAGCAATTTCTAAACTATTATTTTTATCCTCTTGTATTAAATCGCCATCAGGAGGATAACGTGATAGCACATCTGCAACAATATTACGTCTACCCGATATATGCTGTACTTCATAATTAAATTGTTCTATATACAAAATCCATCGGGTTACTCTACCATTGAATAACTTCATATTATTAATAAACAATAATGCTTTATGATCAGTTAGTAATATTACTTTACTGCCCCGCAAATATGTTTCAAATTTCTTTAGGCAGCTTATTACAGCATAAAACTCTTGTTCAGTAACAGACCAATTTAATTCGGGGCCTTTTAAGGCTTTACTATGATAGCCTAAAATTCTCATTTCATTATTATCATCTATCTGATATAGTACTCCGGCCATACCCACACCGGAACAATCTGTTTGTAAATAATACGGCTTATTAAAGTCTGGATGATGCAATTGTATTGTATTAATAAATTGTTGTTTTATAACATCAAATGCCTTCTGTTCTTTACCACTCCATTGGAACTTCCGTCCCTTTTTAAGTAATTCACAGAGCGGTATTATGCTCTCGCTGTAATTTGGTATAAACCTTCTATAAAAATTGCATAGACCTAAAAAGGCCCTTAATTGTTTAATCTTTTTAGGTGCTGGAAACTCTTGGATCGCTCGAATTTTATCGGGATCTGTCTTTATGCCTTCTGTTGAAATTATAAAACCCAGCATTTTAATTTCTTTACAAATAAATTCACATTTCTGCAAGTTACACGTTAAGCCAGCTTTGTTCAATTTACTTAAAACAATATCAATGTGCTCCAAATGTTTATCTAACGTTCCTGTTGTAATAATGGCTAGATCATCTAAATAGTTCACACAAAATTCTTGGACTTCTGGTCCTAATATTAAATTCATGGCTCTGCTAAAGCTTCCTACTGATGTTTTTAATCCTTGCGGCAAAACATTATATACATATGACTTTCCATTGAATGTGAATCCAGTATATTTTCTACCATCTTTATTTATCGGAATTTGAAAATATGCATTATTTAAGTCAATGGTAGTGATATAATTCGCTCCGTGAAATGAATTCAAAACATCTAATTGTATAGGTGGTTTCTCTGTTTCTGCAACCATTTTCTTATTTATGCTTCTGGCATCAAGCAGAACTCTAATTGAGCCGTCTTTTTTAAGAGTGAATGTCAATGGACTACTGTAAGGCGTTGATGTCCTTGTGATGATACCAGCTTGTTCCATTTCATTTAACTTTTCTTCCATTTTCGCTCTATATGCATATGGAATGGGATAGGATCTAGTAACTATAGGTTCATCATCGATCATTTCAATTTTATGCTCATAGCAATTGGCTCTTCCCAATTTGCTCGAAAACATATTCTTATGCTTTTCCAAAACCTTACTAAGTTTTGCCCTTTCAGAGACCTTCAATGTAGATCCTATTTTTATATTTATTAAGGGATCATCGGTACATTGTTTGATGCAGTTATTATGTAATACAGATTTATTATTATATTTGAAAGGTATAAAGTAGTCTTTGTTTTTCACTTTAAATTCTATTCCAACAGTAGTATTTCTCAAATCAATCAATATTTTATTTCTCTTGAGCCAGTCAAAGCCTAATATTAAAGGTCTTATTAAATTACCTACAATTAAAGTTTGTGTTTCAAAGACTACTTCATCTATCTTTATAGGCAATATGATCATCTGTTGTATTTTTGTGCTGCGCTGCCCAACAGCACCTTTTATTTGCATTGCTTTAACTGGCATTATTGATATTTTACGATTATTATCTTTAATTTGTAAATATAAACTTTCTGAAATGCATGTAACATCGCTCCCAGTGTCGAGGAGCGCGTCTATTTCTTTGTCAAATATTGAAACTTTAATTTCAGATCTCATATTCCCTATAAATTCCCTTTGATATTTATCTTCGTCTTCCTCGAAGACGGTTTGCACGAATAACTCCGTTATGGGCAAGTCCGACCTGGCTTTTAAGGTGTTTAATATGCTATTTACATTGTCGTTATAACCAAGGCCTTCTCTGTTAAAATTTGCTTTTAAAGTAATAGGTTTTCGCAACCCTCTATTGCTTTTACCCAATGTTTGACCAGGTCGCCAACCCAGTTTTAATAACATGTTTAATGCTTTGTTCCCTTTTACATTGTAAGGGGTCGAATCGGGAACTAGTTCGACCTCTACAGCTCTAAATTTGGCTCAGGGGCCGTAACATCAGGTTGGTCATTAGTGAAATGTATTTCATGTACTTCATTAACCTTCTTTTTTCCCTCTTCGGGTTTACGCCATGTTTTGTATGATCGTTGTATTTCTTTATGTTTTTGCTCCGTATTATTATTAAACTTCCTCCTTTTCTCATTATAGTAAGGTTCACGACCTTCATCTTGTTTGTCGATGTCATCTAAGTTTCTTAAGAAATCTGTCGTGTCTATTATTGTCTCAATTTTAGCTATTCTCCATAATTGCTGCACAGTTTTAGGATAATGTCTGATGACATCAGTTACTAATTGTTTTTTCAGGTATCGGATATGATAATGTTTGTGCCTTCTCAACCACATAAAGAAAATAACTAACCATGGTGGGGTGTGTACTTCTATTCCATTTATTTTGCACAAGGAATCTCTTTACTTTATTTTGTTCTTCTTCACCCCAAAACACTCTTAGGAAGTCAGCTTTAAAATCATCAAAAGTTGTCCAACGCACATTATTAATGCGAGCCCAATACTTGGCTTCACCTACTAAGCACTCTTGTGCAATCGAAATTTCGAGACCATTAGATGGAACTTTCTTTAAATAATTGGTGAGATCTTCCAAAAATGATACTGGATGAGTATTTCCATTTCCAAATTTCGGCTTTTCTATTGTTACATTATGTACATTATATACAATATTTTGTCTAGGATCATTTACATGAGAGGTGCTCGCTCCGGACACCTCTCCTTGATTTATTTTAATTTGGTAATCTTTCGTTTGGTTAATAAATTTTTCCTCAAGATCCTTTATTTTAACCTCAAAGGTTTTCACTGCATTCTTAATTAATTTCTGAAGCATTTTCATCTCATCTTTAGAAAAAATTTTTACTTCCACTTTTTTTTTTTACTCCTTTTGTGTCCTTCACTTACTTTAATTGAGTTTTTCCACTTATTTCGCTTTGTAATATATAGTAATGCAGTTTTTTTTTTTTTTTTTACACCTGTTGTGTCCTTCGCTTAGTTTAATTGACTCTTTCCACTTATTTCACTTTTATTATTTCGCTCCGTTATGCACACACCTATATTATTACTCAATTTTAATATTTAAGCCCCACCCCCAGACTCTCAACCACCCCCAGCAAACACCACTCTCCAAGACACCTCTCCATTTCACGGACAACAAATTGTAGGCATATAGCCTACCTCATAATTTTATATTACCGGCCTCCTATTTAAAATTTAACCTCGATCCTGGTCACGGCACCAAATTGTAACGAACCCCCTCATCTTTTTTCTCTTCTACTATATATCCACTTATACTTGTATTTCTTTAGAATCTACATCTGTAAGATATATAAATATATCTAATTTACGTGACCAGTATAACTTGATCTTTCTAAAGGTTTAAATATAGGCCGTTTAATAAATTTATGGCGTGATCGTCTTAGTTAGGACCCTTTTTTACGTTGTGTTTGTATAGTAACTTAGTTCTTTTAGGTGTATCTTGGAAGAATGAATATTCACGAGAGCAATCGAAAGCTGTTGGTAGAGTCTTATAAGCTAGAGAACCCCGTTCACGAAGACAGAGCTCAAAAAGGTTAAGAACAATAAATTGTCCCTATTCCACTTGTATCTGGTTCACAACAGTCAATTCCTTATTAATTAATCCCTTCCCGCTTGGAAAAGGCTCACAATATTTATATCAAATACCAGTTACAAGGGCTTCGCTCTCCCACATTTTAAAAAAAAATGTGGAGGAGGTACACGGCCCCACACACGCCGCGCACGGTGAGCGCCAACCATTTTAATGCGCTCCCCCCGTAGGGTACGCAAAGTTGGGAACTGGACCGTAGTCCACAGCAAAATAACTGGCGAACCAGTAAAAGAGGACTTGGCCCCTTGATAGTGCGTAAGCACAAACATCGACCGAAGTCGCGCATGTCAATGCGTGTAAACGCCATACAGAATACGATCAAATCCAGCCACAGTGAATGTACGTCACACGGGTTAGGCAACAATAGGCACACTGACCATAAAAAGCCTTCCGTGAGCGCCACCACCTGCCAGACCGCCGTTCCTGCAGACGTGATGTAAGTGTAAGGCATCACCACCAATTGCATGGTCAGCACGGCCAATTGGCCGCAGAGCGTGTCATGAGTCTACCGCTCACCTCAAGGGAATGGGGTCCCACGTTGCGCGGCTTTCGGCCGCAGCCTTGAGAGCCTCCTCAGATTCTCCCTCCAGCTACCACCCGCATGAGGTCAACACATATGCTCCACCAACCAATACAATGGCAGATATAGCCAATAGGCAGTTATAAGATAATATTAATAATTCGCCATCAGAAAGGGTTTGTGTCTCTGACGTTGAGTATATGCATTTTTCGATCATGTTTGTCTCACCCACCAACAAGTTGCCTTCAATCTCTCAAAGGTGGGAACTTTATAGAGATATATTATTAAGTTGTTATATAAAACATCATGGAGGGCAGACAGTCTGCAGCCCCGCAATGAAGGGACCCGACTTGGGCAAAGCTACTTAGGTTGTGAGTCAAACCAAGACGCAGAGAGCGCCATTGAGAATAGCGACCCGCCAAACAACCATCGTAGAGACGCAATGCTACAGAATGCAACAAGCATCAATACGACTATCGTCGGGCTTACACCATCCCAAGGTCCCCCATACAGTCCCAGCAGACATCACCACCCGCATACCTCCATCGACCAGAACCACAAGATGCATCGAATCAGGTGCAGAACACCCGCAGATCCATCACAAGACACAATACTGCAAGTAGCAGTAAGCATCAATGCAACTATCATACGGATGGCGCCCCCTCACAACACACCCACATGATCCCTATCGACTTTGGTAACAAAATTTGATAATGTTGTTAACTAAAAATACCACTAACGTATCATAGTAGTACGGTACTAAGACACAGTCAGTAGCCAAAACTCCACGTATCATAGCGCTATTGCACTAAGACATGAAGTTGAGTATGCTTGCTGCACTTAAAAGTACTACCAAACACACTCACCCTAATCCGAAAGATAGCCGACGTATCATAACGCTATGCGCTAAGACGCCGCCCACAACCGGTAGGGGTGTGCGATGTCCACGGGCAAGTCGTATTGCTACAACAAACCCGCTTACCACCGGCACTAAGATGATATGTCTAGGACACATCGGTTAGTGAGTCAAAGTTTACCTCGGTCTCAGACGCTGCGAAGCAACCTACACGCCACTATAATAATCCTTTTCAAGTCCCATTTCTTTCAATATAATGCTTTTACATATTTGAGACCTTCCACATATTTGCTTTATTTCATAGACCATACTACTGTATGTCTTATTCATATGGGACTTCAAGTCATAACTCTGCTATCATAATGCTTATGCATCATAGAGACCTTCTATATTAATGCTTTGGTTCGTCAGACCTTACTATGTTAAGTCCCTAATATAGGACTAGTCATTGTGCAACCTTAGTACTAGCAGTCGGTCATCCGACCACCCCATATATATGTACAACCTTGGGTATGTGTCTCCGACAACGCCCCAATATAAGGGAACATTACAAGAACACGTTCATTAACTTAGAAATTTTCCAATTATTACACGAACACCTTCATCAACTTAGAAAATTTTTATCCATTTTTTCTATTATATTACAAATGTTATTTATCTTTGTTATTGCAATATAATCGACTTGTATTTATATGATTTGATATATTTTGAACATTTTAAGCAGGTTTTTAATAAATTTAGAGATTTTTTGAGACATTTTATGCGTTTACTAATATATATAATATTCAATATTCCAAATGGATATTTTTGAACTTTATGCTTATTATTTGCATTTGATTGTTTAAATTATAATTTCTATGACATTTTTAAATGTCTGTATAATGAATTTAATTATTATTTATTAATAATAATTACGAGGCGTCACAATATCAATGATATGTTGCTAACTGGTAACATTCATTGCTATGAGGATGACAGCACTGGTGATGCTTTATACACCGGCCGTGCCAATATTTCTCGGGAAAACGTCGCTGAGTACCGGAACAAACTTTTGTCTGAAGTCGAGTCTTTTCTGAACAAAGTCTCGGATTGGGGGCGATTAAATTTAGTCCAGTTTAATCCTCAGAAGACACAAGTTTGCGCGTTTACCGCTAAAAAGATCCCCATTGTCGTATCTCCTCAGTTTCAAGGCACTCTCCTTCTTGCCTTAGCTAGTATCGGAATCATCGGAGTCGACATATCGAGTGACGTGCAGTTTCGTGGTCACTTGGAAGAGAAGGCCAAATTGGCCTCTAAAAAGCTTGGCGTGCTCAACAGAGCGGGACAGTATTTCATGCCGGCACACCGCCTGCAACTTTACAAGGCGCAGGTTCGGCCTCACATGGAATACTGTTCCCATCTCTGGGTAGGAGCTCCCCAGTGCCAGCTCCTTCCACTTGACCGCATCCAGCGCAGAGCGACTCGAATCGTCGACGACCGAGTTCTTTCCGATCGGCTCGATTTATTGGCACTGCGAAGAGATGTTGCACTCCTTTGTATTTTCTTTTGCATTTACTACGGGGAGTGCTCTGAGGAATTGTTCGGATTAATCCCAGGCGCCAAATTTCACGAACGCACATCGCGGCAAAATTCCCGATACTATCCACACCATGTGGATGATTGGCGGTCCACCACTGTGCGATTTAGAAGATGTTTTCTTCCTCGCACGACCTCCTTGTGGAATTGATTACCATCAGCAATTTTTCCGGACCGATACGACTTAGGGACTTTCAAGAAAAGAGCCTACTCCTTTTTAAAATGCTGGCGACGCATCTGCAATTCCCCTGGTGTTGCGGTTGTTCATGGGCGGCGGTAGTCACTTACTTTCAGGTGAGCAGCATACTCGTTTGCCCCCTCTCCTATAAAAAACAACCCGCGTTAAAGAACACATAGCTGATGTGAAGAATTGACGCTCCGGGAAGTCTGCAGTCTGTGAACACGAACATCGATCGATCGCCCCCTTCACTACATTAGATTTGATAGACCACAAATCCTCGCTAAAGCACACGCATTCCTTCTAAGGATAATTCGAGCGGCTGTTGAAAACAAAAAACTTCCTAATTTCAATAGATAAGATGGCTGGGTGCTAACATCTGCTTTGGATCCCATAATTAATAAAATTAAATCCCAACCCAAGCATACAACTGCAAGACTTCATGATATTGTAAGTTCACAGTGCGTAGATCGGAACAAAAATTAATATTTTTTTATCTGGAGGTAGCAGTAATTAACTATGACATTAGGACGTCATACAACTCAGTCCCCCCCGTGACCATGGGTGCTGTAAAGTGCTCGAAACGTCGGGATTACAAAATAAGTAAAAATACGCGATAAAATTCGTAAAATTAGTTTTATTTAACCACAATATTAAATTAAGTAATTATATTATTTTAACTAACAACAATAAAGTCCATCGTTGTATATACATACGTAAGAATAATAAGTTACTGCCTCTGGCAACTCATTCAAAGTTTGAATAGAAAACAATCGCCATTCTTTTGCTGTCCTCTATAATTGCTATTTATAGGGCGATATCCTTGAGTCCCGAGGGAGTTCTTGTTCAAATCCTTTTTCTGTACGCTTGAATTAATCTTTTCCCACGAGGGTCACGATTGATTAGCATCGATTCACAAAGGCTTAAACTGTCGTTTCTGACGCACTTTTAAAGCGTTTTAGAATTATCTTATCTTACGTAATATAAAATGGTCAACTAATACTCAACTGATAATATTGCAAAATAAAAAGTGAAATGTTGATTAGCGTGAAAATGTTGATGAGCATCTGGAAACTTTAACCTGATATATTTACGTGTATATTTCTCATAATAGTACTAAAAAGATATTTACACTTTTACGCAAACGAAAAAGCATCAGTAAGCATTTTTTATCAACAAACGCGACGACTAGATTGGATTGATCTTCTAGAAAATGCATCCTGTGAAAACACTACAACCCGATGCTCTCTATGGAAAATGATACATTTATATAATCCAATAATTAAATGTAACTTTAGTGAGATAAATTAGCTAATTGTAACTTGTGAGCGAGCTATGGAGAGGGCTATGCTCGGAGTTTCTCTGCGTGATAAACTTAGGAATGAGGATATCCGCAGTAGAACCAGAGTAACCGACATAGCCCAACGGATTAGTAAGCTGAAGTGGCAATGGGCCGGCCATATAGCTCGAAGAACCGACAACCGATGGGGAAGAAAGGTTCTCGAGTGGCAGCCTCGTACCGGTAGGCGAAGTGTAGGGCGTCCCCCCACGAGATGGAGTGACGACCTGGTAAGACATGCAAGAAGTCGATGGATGCAGGTGGCTCAGGACCGTGCTTTGTGGCATTCTTTGGGGGAGGCCTATGTTCAGCAGTGGACTTGTGAAGGGCTGTAATGATGATGATGATGATGAACTTGTGAATGGGGACCACCCCATTCACAAGTTCATCATCATCATACCAAAGTTACCAAACTACGAGATAAAATCAGGCGGTAGTAATTCCGTTCTAACCGCAAGCTGCATGCAATGCCATGCGAAGTGTTGGTTTCATTTGTATGATGACATCCTTCTAGCGGTAGGAACACTGATGCTTGTCTGTATATTTCCACACGAAGGCCTAATAAATCCAAAACAATAATTTAAAAAAGTTAATAAGACCCCATCCAAAATTAAAGTTAGATTTCCGGAGTATTTAAATGTAAATCTAAGACATTTGTTTCTTTTTTGAGATTAATTAAAGTTGCCGCAATTTAAATCACTCTGCTCCAAAGCAGAGGTTATTTTAACTTTTTTTTGCCATTTTTTAGTGCAAACTCACCCAGCATAAATTAAAATTAAACAACAGTGTATAGTTAGATACTACGTACGTACATATCATGTTAAGTTTGAGGCAAAATTATACTTATGTTTTTTTTACTATTTAGAATTAGTTAATTCATATTTCCATCACATCATTACACACATTTCCATCAGATTGGGTACAACAGTGTATAGTTAGATTATTGGTAACAACAGTGTATAGTTAGATACTACGTACGTACATATCAAGTTAAGTTTGAGGCAAAATTATACTTATGTTTTTTTTTTACTATTTAGAATTAGTTAATTCATATTTCCATCTCATCGCAACACATATTTCCATCAGATTGGGTAGTAGTCAAGGTCAGTATTTACGAATTCGATATAGGTACTTAACGATTTTTTTTAATTTAAGTTTTTATATGAACGCATGCACTTTTCACAATTGATATTTCTCTTTATAGATTACTTTTAATATTTCCTACAAAGTTAATTAAAAAGCTGATCTAATACTCCAACGCAATTAATAGAGGGACAATAGTGTTCTTACACAGGGTATCGTAGTTCGTGCTCATGCCCACGACAAGTTACGTAATGTCGCTACGGTTGTGAGAGAACTCGAATACATTTTTTGATTTTTTTAAAAGATTTTTTTCCTTTTCATATGTAATGTTGATGAAACCTTTCATGTACCCTAATGTATTTCCGAGTGGCTCACTACAAACAAGCCCCGCCATACTTGATGCCGGCGCAATTAACTCTCAACGAGACTCGAAAGCGAACACATCAGCCGTGAATCCAACAACGGTTACGTCTAACAAGAGAGCCGCTTGTGAATTTTCCGGTCAATATACATTTTGCATATTAATCTCGTTTCGATCGACATTGCCGTAATATCTGCAGGCTCGTAGTGTCTGCAGTGGTTTTTGACGAGCGCTCACCGCTGATGAGGTTTTGTTACGCAACTAACTCAATCGCGCTTTGATATCTCATGTATTTAAATAACACCGATGAATATTTTCGAAAATTCTATAGACTCAAATAAGCGATAAATTTTGTTTTTAAGGATTAGATATCGTTACATATGGATACAAATTGTGACCAGATTTACCCCAAGTGCAGGGCAAACCTTAAAAAAATATAATAAACTGAATATGAGAAAATGTCGGAAGAACATAATAATATAAATTTATTCAAATTTAGCGCTATGTAATGGGTAAACACTTTTAATGGAATCATTGCTTACCATAATGGTGGCGATGTAATCCGTATTTCGTCTCATATGTGTAGTAAGAGTCAACTTAGAACTGGAATGGAACTGGAAATGCCACTAATAACTTTCTTTTATACAATAAGGGTGGCAAAAGCAGTCAACAGTCCAACACCATAGACATTCACATTTATCGTCGATCCAAAATGAATATGCAGATGCACCGCCACTCTCGAGGACTAGGATGGAGTAGTAATGGAAAAGAGCAATACCAATGCCGTAATGCGGAGGATTGTTTCCACGTCGGAACTCATTTTCAAAAATAACACGATTTTTTTAGGTTATAAAAATAGTGATATTGCAGAAAAAAATACCACCACCACTTTCCACTGCAACTCTTCAATAATTAACAGTGTTCAACTTCTGCAATAGTAACCAGCTCGTATCAATTTACTTGAAATACTACGCATTTCAGAGAGTGCAGGAATTACATGCATTGCTTCCTTCCTCCCCTTTGCAACATCGGACCAACAGGCGGTTGGCGGCTCTTCAACCCATTGTTGTCGATATTCCACGTATTCTAACGCTTGTATCTTTCTTAATGCGTACTAAGCAAAGCAGTGCAATACTTGTGTGGCGGCGCTGTCGTAAATGTCGAAATGCACCTAAGTATAAATCGCGCTATGAAAGTTTCGAAGTGCTGCGGTATATATAGAATATGTTTGTACCACCATACAAGCTGCTGGCTGCGCCCCCTTTACCTAAAGGGAGTCGCTTCCGATTCGGCAGAAAGGCCATACAGGGCAAAGCCAGTCCCAGGTGGTGTTTAGTGGGTAGGAACTTAGGTTTCATAGTGAGTCCCACATAAACACGTAGCCGGCTGCGTGGTATACTTAGAGCATTCACCACCTCCCTCCCCCGCTTCCCGGAAGGCACCCCTTTACATTGCTTCTGGGCCCCAAAAATACCATTCGGAGCATCGGCCGCTCCCAGGGATGTAAACCTTGCCCAGCGAGAGATCTCCCTTTTTCCTTCCATGGCCTAACTCGTAATATGCCTACGTTTGTGTTTTGTCCCAATACAATCTGAGCGTCTTCAAGGAAAGAGTTACCTAAGAGCTTTTGTCATGCTAAGACTGCGATTATCCATCTACAGCTTCATAGCCACATACCACCTGTTGGGATTGTAAATAACCACTGGCCTGTATTAAGAACGAAAAAATATTGAAATATCCGATAAAATGAAATATTTTGTAGTTTGAATTTTTATACTATTTTTTTGTTGTTAATTTAACCAAAATTGCTGCTTTACTGTTGAGACACGAGAACCGGAGACTCATTTTACCAACTCTCCATGCTACGTCTGTTTGAAAACGCATCTGCATCTTTATTTTTAATGAAGGATAGATGTAGGCATCCATTGGCCTCGGCGCTCGTTTGTAACCTTTACTGATATAGTGTTTAATTAATATAACCGATTTTTGATAAATTAATTCTAATAAAAATAAAATTGACGGAGAAATTAAGTAGTAGGTCTGCCTAATGATTTCTTATATTTATACAATACAATACAATACAATAACATTATTTCAGGCATCAAGGACTTAAAAATTAAGACATTGGCCCATAGCAATATATACCTTAACCTAAAAATATAGACATAACACTATTTAGGGAACTTTTTTCTTTGGCGCGTCCCTGTATCGGCGAAACACTACCCCAGAGGGCCAGAAATCGAGAGCGAGGAATGTCTCTTTGTGTTTTGCAGGAACCTGGAGTACGTATTTATGCGAACTACACATCAAATGAAACTAATTTCACGGATTTCATCGCGTTTAATTTAACTTCTTAATTCCCAGCGTTTAGGGTGCTTTACAGCAGCCATGGTTACGAGAGGACTGAGGTGTTTGACGTCCCGATGTCATAGCCCGGCTATCTTCGGTTTCTGAATATTAATTTTTGGTTCCATCTACGCAAAATGAGATTACAGTGAAATGATCTTGAATGATCTTGAAATCTTACAGTAGTATGCTTGGATTTGGATTTAATTTTATTATTTATTTAATTATATTAATAGCTGACCCGTGCTCACTTTGTTGGGCGTCAAACATTTTTACTTGTGATGAAATTATCTAGTGTGGTTCTTACTACTGAATGTTTAGGATTTATTTTCCGAATTGATAATACATTACGGTTTAAGTAGCTATGGTAGAACCTGTAAATCGCATCTTTATAATATCCATGAATTACAGCTTAGAATCATCAAAACAATTGTCCCACCTAAAATCAAACAACAATATAAGAATAACTACAACAAATTATTTAAATTTTGCGGTATTCTGCCTATTGAAGAAAAACTAAAACTTACCCTACTTGTTGAACAGTTCTTTAATACAAAATTGCAAGTCCTACCAATGTATAAACACCAGCTTAGAAGTATATATAACCCTAAATTAATTATAGCTAAAACACAAAATATATATGGAGATCATCAAAATAAGATCATTATTCCTAAATTAATTAATAAACTACCTAAAACCTTAAAGGAAGATATCAATCCTAAAAATATTAAAAATAAATTAAAAACGTACTTTATGAATCAACTAATATAATAACTAACATAATATAACTAAAACTAATACTATATACTATTTGTATACTATATACTATTATATATGTATACTAATTGTAATATAATTACTATATTTATATTTCAAAAATATAAAAATATTTATTCCTCTGAACGACCTGTATACTACAACTCATCCTCACGTTATTGTTATAGAAGCGAGCGAACTACCTTCTTACTCTAAATAATATTAAAATGTTTACGCTCAAAAAATCTTATATAGGTTTATGTTGCACTGTACTTATGAACTGTGTATAATATGTATTTTTGTTGTTGTAAAATAAATAAATAATTACATTAAAAATATCATTAATCACAATCAAATATATTTCTCTTTATATAATAGCCTCGCAAATCATCCTAGGTAGGAATCCGTGTTCTTTTGCTAGGATTTTTTAAAAAGTAAAGTAAAGTTGCAGCTATTTACGTACCACTGCTGGGCACAGGCCTCCTCTCATTTCTGAGAGGGTTTTAGGGCAAGGAAATGTCCGCCGCGCTGCCCCAATGCATGTTAACGAACTTCACATGTCTTCTATAATATTTTTTTTCTTATTTCTCAGACATGCAGGTTTCCTCACGAAGTTTTCCTTCACCGCCGAGCACGTGGTAAATCAGTACTTAAAATTGAAATTAACAATTTCCTTGGTGCCGGCGGGGATCGAACCCGGGTTGCTCGAGTACTGTGAAGCTTACAGCAGCGCTAACCATCTAAGCTACCACGGCTTGCTAGGATTTGTGGTCTATCAAATCTAATATAATGGCGGGATCGATCTTGAAGATGTTAAGACTGCAGACTTCCCGGAACGTCGAAACTAATATATAGCTGACTTGAAGCTCGACTAACATAGAGAGTCAGTATAATTGAAAGCTGTGTGAAATTTCATCAAGTCGATATGCGTGCGATGCAACTCTAGCCTTATTTTTTTGCAGATGTCCATGGACTACAGTAGACATTTACCATAAGGTGGGCTGTAGGATCGTTGTTACTTCGGTTTTATATAAAAAAAAAATTATTTGCCTTGAAAAGTTGAAATACTTTTCTCTATAAAAATATGAAGAGATTTAATTAAACTTTTATAATTAAGGCTTTAACTAGCCTGAATGACCTTGACGAAACGGCGATCGCAGAGATTTTAGCCGATGTCAACACCGTCTAGCAACTACGTTCTGTATTACTTATAAAAGTGCAAAGATTAATAGACTGCAGAGATGACAATTATATAAGTGACATACTGCCTGTTATGCTTGCGCATCACTGAGAATTATGTCGCGGTTACGCATCTTCAATTACATTGCACGGTGTGGTGCTGTAGCTTTGTCCGGTAGGCACCACGAGCTATCAAGTGTTCAAGTTTCAAGTACGTAAGAATTTTTATTATATATGTTAAATCGTATTTATTTGTATCGTATTAGTAGATCTGGGTCAAAGCGTTCGCTGTAAATATTTTCCCGGGTTTGATCCCCGACAGCACGAATGAAATTTGTAATTGCAATTTTCGTCAACACGTATAGGGGAAGCACGGCGGGCATTTCCTTGCCCTAAAACCTTCTCAGAAATAAAAAAAGAGTCCTGTGCCCAGTAGAGGGACTTGTATAGCCTATTACTTTACTTTGTAGGAATATTTATATTCGTTTCAGATATAGAAGGGTACCTTATGCTGACAAAAATATCATGTGGAGGCGACGAAAACGTAAAACATCTTTGTACCTAGATAAAACGTTCGAAAGATTGTCAGTCATGTCATACGCCACATTTTCTATAGAGCGTAGAACATTGCAGATAGGGCAAAATAAAAAATAATCCAATATATTATGGGAACTATTTATTAATAATATATACATTTATAGGTATTTATAATAAAAATAATGAACAAGCTGCAAGGTTCAACTAATAATGTTTTTTGTAAACACAATCGTAAAATTCCTGTTTTAATTTTTACCAATGGTTAATTGATGAAACGTAGTCCAGATCACTTCATATAAAATATATTTAATTAAAATTGACACGTGACCTATTTGGCCTTCTACTTACAACTCGGCGGAAATTTGAAAAGAAATTTTGTCTTTTCACACAAGTATTGTTTACAACTGGCGTGGTTTCGAAAAGCGTGATTAAGTGTCAGCGGTATATAATCAATTAAACACTTAACTTTATTGAAATTTATTTTTTTTGTTTATTTTTGTTATATCTTCTTAAAAACTGACGCCATCTCACTATTTTATTATTTGTTATTTTTGTACGCATAAGGATAAGTTAGGCTAAGTTAGATTAACTTGGACAAGTTTATATTTTTTTTTAATTTTATCACAAAACTTCCGCAATAAATTATTACCTTTTCTACAGTGATTCTCTCCTCTTAGTTTCGGCGTGACTGTAGGATGTTATAGTGCGTCACCGTCAGTTACTAAGCGGCCATAAATCATTATATGTATGTATAGACATACATATATACATTTTTTGATTTTAATATTTATGTTTTTTGAATTGTGATTGATTTTTTGAGACCTGGTAAAATTATTTTTTTCCATACCAATTGATGGGCCTGAGTATAATGCCAGTTATGCTCTTTGCCTGAAGTTATTTTTTATTTTATGCTCAATTGCAGACAAAACAATATTGATTGCGCATTTCTAAAACAAAATTTTACCTCTTCTCCTTCTAATAATAGCTCCTGCACCTAACACGGCGGAATAGTTATTATTATCTATAAGATCATTTGCGAAAACAGTTTGTGTTAACAGTTATGAGTGTAACATTTTATCAGCTGCTTTGTTTATAGTGTCTTGAGCAACACTTTGCCGGTTTCTGTACAGAAAATGGTGCTGGCTTTGCCAATACGGATGGCCGCTACCATTGAATATAATACCCGCTATGTTACACTTATTTACATAGAAACTTTAATTACCATTTGCATAAAATTCTTAATAGCACTTTTTACACAAGAAAGTAAACTTTTAGATCAGTCCATTTTGTTTTTCACTAATTAAGTAAAAAGTAAAACAAACCAATAGGGCCGGGAATTAAAATTTCTTGCAATTTTTTATAGAAAAGCATGACCTTATCATAATATAAGCCATGTATTATATTAGCCTGTAGTATATATATTAGCCATGTGATAAAAATTTTAAGTGTGCCAGTCAAACATTAATGATGATATTCGGGTCATTATACTGGAAATAGTCTTTTAAATATTTTGTAGTACAATTGATAATCTTCAGTATGATTGACCGTGTATATGACTTTTATAAGTCTATGTTATTTTTGATGAAAATTATTATTGCAGATAAAAGCCCTTTCACATTTATTTTAGTCTCGAATTAAATTAATCAAAATGAAAATAATAACATTGGCTCTTTATAACTGATCTTTAAATGTAAAATACTGACTTGAAATTATATAATTATTAGCATTTTTTTTAATTCATTGAACTTTTTTAAGACTTTGTTGAAACTCTACTGGTAAAAAAAACAAATATATATATATATATATATATATATATATATATATATATATATATATATATATATATATATATATATATATATATATATATATATATATATATATATATATATATATATATTATAGTTCTTGATGAAAATAATGTATGCGCGTTACATCGCATCCCATCAAGAATTTCTAATGTAATTCTTGGTGTAAAGCTAAGACGTGATAATAACTGTAAACAATAGAATCACAAAATAATGAAAACATTTACATTTACATACAAAACATTTACAAAAATACTTGCTTTATAACCTAATAAATATTATTTGACCGTAATAAAATAAAACAAGGTAGTGTTGGGCATGAAAGTAAAAATAAATATTTTCGATTATTTTTGCAATATCTAACAGCCGGATCAGCGGGCGATTCTGATCCATCTAAATATGCTAAATTTCAGCAAGCACTGTCAAATTCAATAGGAGTGACAGAAAAACGGTTCTTGAAATAGAACGGTAAATAAATTATTTAACCTATGAAGTAAAATCACTTTATTACAAATCAAAATAGCCCAATAGCTTTATTAACATGAGACATAATTGTACGAGTGCTTACAATACTTAACATTATTTTACTGAAATCTCAGAAAGTTTTTTTTAAATAGAATAAGGGTGACAAACGAGCACACAGTCCACCTGATGGTAAGTGGTTGCTACGGCCCATACACATCTACATCTATTCTCGATTACGGATCAAAATGTAGATGCGTTGTCACCCGTGAGGACTAAGATGTAATGCCTCGTTTCCAGTACAAAGGTTCTCCGGTTCTCTACACTCACCATACGAAACACAGCAGGGTTAAACTGCTATTTTACATGTTATTCCGTGAGAGCGTGGCCCTTCCCCGGTCGAGCCGACCCATTCGTGCTACAACTATACCTAATAAATATAACTGTAGCATGGCTCTACCACGTAAAAAAAATTGACGTTGAAAATTGAAGTATTTTTAGAAGTAACTTTGCAATTATTTTCTATTGAGTTAATTTTTGTGGAATCGTGTTTTGCAAACCGCCACCTAAAATACGTACAATTTTTTTTCGATAATGACGTGAAATTACAAAACGATCCCCATGCATTTCAATGTGGCTCTATTCAGCCTCTTAATATGAACATACCTCGGATTTCAGAGATAATGGAAGATATAATATTATATTATTACTGTTCCGTGTGAGGCAACCTTTATACTTATATACATATTCTCATCATATTTTTATGGTTGGTTAGAAAAATTATATCTAAATGCAAACTTTCACAGGGTACATTTTTTTACCATTTTTACCCAGCAAGTAGTAAAGCAACTACAATCCCATCGGTTAGTGGTTATGTAGTCTAAGATGGTGAATTGCACTGACTTAACAAAAACCTATTCACTCTTACCTAGTACTAGGTAAGTATTATTTGCGACCTATTTGTGTGTGTGTGTGTGTGTGTGTGTGTGTGTGTGTGTATGTGTGAAGAAAAGTGTATGAGAATACTTGAAGAGGAATAAAGGTTGAGTACTAATTCGCTTACCTGTACGAGGTTGCCACTCGAGGACCTTTCTTCCTATTTTTTATATGTTTTCCAAGTTATATAGCTAGCCCATTGCCATTTCACTGTAATATTCCGTTGAGCTATGTCAGTTACTCTGATTCTAATGCAAATACCTTCATTTCTAACTTTATCACGTAGAGAAACCCCTCTCCAATTTAAAATTTTTACATTTTTTAGATGACAGTTTGTCTAACATAAAAAAACCATAAACCCAAGAATGTCTTTTTATAGTTATTTATACTTAGGTAAGCACCATTCTTTTATTTATTTAAATTGTTTGATTTAATTGGATAACAGTGTACCTAAATGTAAGTATCTGTATCTTTATTTCTCTCCCCAATAATATTTTATAAAGTCATACTTATATTTATATTTATTATATTTATTGTAATAGATAATTATAAAATTCACTATCAACTAATTAATAAAAATATGCAGCAATAAAATTACATAGGTATTAAAAGCGTTCGAAATCTAAGTAACGAGAGCATGTTCGTCGTTCCACATCTAAATTATATAAAAATGCATTTTTCAATTTCACTAATCAACGTCGCCGCAAAAATTTCTTCATCTTTGGGCACTTTAAAAATTCATTTATTTAGAAAATAATATTTACAGTTACCAGTGTACAGATATTAACTAAATTAAGTATTTCTAGTCATAAAAATATTTATAACTGAGTATAAACTTTTAAAAAGCTAATATATATTTGAACGAAGTCGCTCCAACACCGACGTGCGGTCCACCCTCGACGATGTCCGAAAACGGACTGTGACAGAGCTTACATGGCGACGGAGCATGCGCGCTCGCGTAAATATATTCAATTTCAGAGAAAAAGGATATATTCTCTTATAAAACGGGTAATAAAAATAAAACTCTCAATTAAAAATATTAATATTTTTAAGACCTTTTTTTTAGTGTAAGAACTATTTAAAAAGCTTGTGCCGTTTTGGAGAAATTTTGCAAAATATGACAAAGATAGGTACTCTTTGGGGATTTTTTTTTCTAATAAGGGGTTGACAAAAATACAATTTTGTTAAATTAAAAACATTTACCAAATCTTCTTCTGTTACCTTGTATTTTTTCTTTGTGGATTAAACGAACAGTTATTGAGATTTTTTTACTTAAATATCCTAGATTTAGGCATTTCAACCACTGTTAAGGCCTTAAGTTTTCCGAGTCTTATATTTCACTGGGTATGGAATGGTAGCGTAAACTTTTTGACTCGATGTCACGGAATCTCATTTTAACTAACTGGTATTTATCTGACTTTTCGAAAGAAATTCGTTACGTTAATTTATAGAGTTCTTTTTATAGTTTTGTATAATGTATTTGACTTATAAGGAAGCCAAAACGATTGTGGAGAATCCAACAAAAATGATATCATTCGATGTATAGGTGCAAAGAAGTTGTGCAAGTGTTTGAAACATGCAAACACACACAAGCACAGTGCTGCATTGCTATTTGAATCCCAGTTGTAAGAGTCATCTGGGGTCTTAGTATATCTTTAAATTTTGGTAGGCTAGTGGGAACATAATATGTACTTACGTGGCATAATGAAACTATATAAGCGCACTATAGTCAGGTGTAAATTTACCAGACTAATTCCCGTACTTTGCATTGAAGCCATGGCGAAACTGTTGTGGTTTATTAAACAATGTAATATTATTTATGACATGAAAGTGTTACAACTCTTCTTTTAACTTTTGTTTTAAAATTATTAATTGATAACACTCATCCATAAAGTGAGTACATTAACCATCCTCATCGTACGCTTATTTCAACACACCTTATGATATGAATTGCAATTTGCAATGTTTTGAATTAATATTGTTTTATAAAAAAATTGCATGTAAATTGAAATATAAAAATGCATAATTTACAAAAGATCTTCGAAGAAACTCCTTATATAATAATAGAGGTTAGATATTGCGTGCATTCAGGTATACCTCAAAACTTCAAAACGAGACTGTACAACCAGTGCGTGTTGCTAGTGATGACCTATGGAACTGAGACGTGGCCATTCACTGCTGGCCGGATGAGGAAACTCAAGGTCGCTTAGCGAGCTATGGAGAGGGCTATGCTCGGAGTTTCTCTGCGTGATAAACTTAAAAATGAGGACATCCGCAGCAGAACCAGAGTGACCGACATAGCCCAACGGATTAGTAAGCTGAAGTGGCAATGGGCTGGCCATATGGCTCGAAGAACAGACAAATAGAAGGCGTTATTCCAGAAGGTCTTAAAAATTAATGTGAGTTACTCAATTCGAAAAGTGAATAAGCTGTAACTAACAACGGCCCCAGTGTATGTTTGGGTTGAATAAGGCGCCCCATTTATTTCAGCCTGTAGTCATATATAATTAAGAGTCGCGGTAATTTCATGATCGGATGAATGAGACTGTATCGCGAGGCGGGCTTTTACCCTCGGTGAATAGGCTCGCACGGTTTGCCGGCGGATAATGGCGCACATTGTTCCCGCCATGCGGGGACTTAGACGTTACTAAATTATACATGAATTTAAATTAATGAATGTGAATGGATTTGCAATAATAAATTTCAAAAAGAGGTAATTTTAACCGTACTGTCAAATATACTCATACAGAATACTGTTCTCATCTCTGGGTATACGCCTAGTATCAGCTCCTTCCACTTGACCGTATTTAACAGACATAACGTAAACTCCTCTGTAGTAATATAAAAATCGCGACCGTTCACGTGTACTAATTATAATATGTGTTTCCATTGCTGGAACATCTATCATTGACTTTACATTGTTTCCAAAAATTTATGTCTATATTCTTGAGTAAAATCATTTTTAGATTTTATCGCCGAATATAAATATAATAAACATCATGAATGGGAAAGGCTCTAGACTAAGTACAAGCATTTATATGATGATTTAACCGAAAGAATTTCCCATATACGTTTACTAAATAGCAGCTTTTACGTATATTATTAGAATAAATGTGGATAGCGTATGTGGATAGCGTATGTGGCTATAACACAACCAGAATATTTAATTAAGTAATACGCTACAAGCAGAAAAAGCATTGTTGCAGCAGCCCGTAGCTCAGAACGGGTTCCATAGTGTTACCTCTCCATTACGTGATCATCTTCGTCAATCAACGATTTAACTTTAACACAATACAAAAATTTTAACATTAAAAATATAGACAATTGTTTTAAACGAAAACAAGAATGAGAGAAAAACATTCACATTGTGATCGCTATAGTGTAGTTGTGAAGCTTTTAAATATTTACTGATATCAAAGACATGTCATTTGCATTGAGTCGCGAAACTATTGATAGTGAAGATAGAAATAAATAAAGGCAACGTTTTTGTTTTGTTTGATGTTCTGTAAAACTTTCGATATTCTTTTGACGATCCGAATTCGCTTGGCGATTTTAACGCCCACCATGCCGAATGGCTCGGTTCACGTCTAACCGATCATGCGGGGAGATCTGTTTATGACTTTGCCTTGGCATATGGTCTGACACAACTGGTTACTTCGCCTACGCGGATTCCAGATGTGGAGGATCATACAGCTTCCCTGTTGGACCTTCTGCTGACCTCTCATCCGGACGGATATCAGGTTTCCGTCGATTCCCCTCTCGGCTCTTCGGACCATTGTCTGATCCGGAGTGTGGTGCCACTCACGCTCCCTTCGCGGTTGCGTTCTGCAGGTTGCCGCCGTGTTTGGCATTATAGGTCGGCGGATTGGGACGGAATGCGGTCTTTCTTTGCATCCTACCCATGGAGGCGGGTTTGCTTCTCGCCGGACGATCCCAGCGCTGTTGCTGAATCTGTCACTGATGTGGTGCTACAGGGAATGGAACTATTTATTTCATCATCTGTGGTGCCCATCGGAGGCAGATCTCAGCCTTGGTTTGGTCGCTCCTGTAAGACTGCATCACGCAGTAAGCAGGACTGTTATCAAGCCTGGGCTGCGGCTTCGGTGACTCGGGATGTAAACACCAGCACACTTAAAAATAAGTATAACTTCGCCTCCAGGTCCTTCAAAAGAGTTATTGCCAAGGCAAAGTCAGAGCACATAGGCAGAATTGGCGAGAAACTAGTTCGTCTTCCTTCGGGAACCCGTGCATTCTGGTCTCTCGCCAAGGCTGTCCAAGGGAATTTCTGTAAGCCATCACTACCATCTCTGCACAGGGAGGATGACTCACTGGCCCATGACGCAAAAGACAAAGCCGACCTTTTAGGCTCCCTTTTTGCGTCCAACTCGACTCTTGATGACGGGGGGAAAACACCGCCGACCATCCCGCGGTGTGAGTGCTCCATGCCGGATGTGCTGTTCTCACAGCGCTCGGTTCGCAAAGCACTGCTCTCCCTGGACATCCAGAAGTCGAGTGGGCCTGACGGAATCCCCCCAATTGTGCTGAGGACGTGTGCTCCGGAGTTGGCACCGGTCCTAACGCGTCTTTTCCGGTACTCCTACTCCCAAGGCGTAGTCCCGAATTCATGGAAGACAGCTTTTGTCCACCCGATCCCTAAAAAAGGCGACCGCTCAGACCCATCCAACTATAGGCCTATCGCGATTACCTCCTTGTTCTCCAAAATAATGGAATCCATTATTAACTGCCAGCTCATCCGGTACCTTGAGGATCACCAGCTGATTAGTGACCGCCAATACGATTTTCGTTGGGGTTGATCAGCTGGTGATCTTCTGGTCTACCTGACCCATAGATGGGCGGAGGCAGTAGAGTCCAAGGGGGAGGCGTTGGCCGTTAGTCTGGACATTGCGAAGGCCTTCGATCGGGTTTGGCACAAAGCGCTTCTTTCGAAGCTCCCTTCCTATGGGGTTTCCGAGTAATTGTGCAATTGGATCACCAGCTTCCTTGCTGATCGGAGCATCAAGGTCGTTGTAGACGGTGCATGCTCTGACTACAAGCCTATTAACGCTGGTGTTCCGCAAGGCTGTGTGCTAACACCAACGCTGTTTCTTCTGCATATTGTAACGAACCCCCCCCCCCATCTTTTTTCTCTTCTACTATATATCCACTTATACTTGTATTTCTTTAGAATCTATATCTGTAAGATATATAAATATATCTAATTTACATGACCAGTATAACTTGATCTTTCTAAAGGTTTAAATATAGGCCGTTTAATAAATTTATGGCGTGATCGTCTTAGTTAGGACCCTTTTTTACGTTGTGTTTGTATAGTAACTTAGTTCTTTTAGGTGTATCTTGGAAGGATGAATATTCACGAGAGCAATCGAAAGCTGTTGGTAGAGTCTTATAAGCTAGAGAACCCCGTTCACTAAGACAGAGCTCAAAAAGGTTAAGAACAATAAATTGTCCCTATTCCACTTGTATCTGGTTCACAACAGTCAATTCCTTATTAATTAATCCCTTCCCGCATGGAAAAGGCTCACAATATTTATATCAAATACCAGTTACAAGGGCTTCGCTCTCCCACATTTAAAAAAAAATGTGGAGGAGGTACACGGCCCCACACACGCCGCGCACGGTGAGCGCCAACCATTTTAATGCGCTCCCCCCGAAGGGTACGCAAAGTTGGGAACTGGACCGTAGTCCACAGCAAAATAACTGGCGAACCAGTAAAAGAGGACTTGGCCCCTTGATAGTGCGTAAGCACAAACATCGACCGAAGTCGCGCATGTCAATGCGTGTAAACGCCATACAGAATACGATCAAATCCAGTCACAGTGAAATGTACGTCACACGGGTTAGGCAACAATCGGCACACTGACCATAAAAAGCCTTCCGTGAGCGCCACCACCTGCCAGACCGCCGTTCCTGCAGACGTGATGTAAGTGTAAGGCATCACCACCAATTGCATGGTCAGCACGGCCAATTGGCCGCAGAGCGTGTCATGAATCTACCGCTTACCTCAAGGGAATGGGGTCCCACGTTGCGCGGCTTTCGGCCGCAGCCTTGAGAGCCTCCTCAGATTCTCCCTCCAGCTACCACCCGCATGAGGTCAACACATATGCTCCACCAACCAATACAATGGCAGATATAGCCAATAGGCAGTTATAAGATAATATTAATAATTCGCCATCAGAAAGGGTTTGTGTCACTGACGTTGAGTATATGCATTTTTCGATCATGTTTGTCTCACCCACCAACAAGTTGCCTTCAATCTCTCAAAGGTGGGAACTTTATAGAGATATATTATTAAGTTGTTATATAAAACATCATGGAGGGCAGACAGTCTGCAGCCCCGCTATGAAGGGACCCGACTTGGGCAAAGCTACTTAGGTTGTGAGTCAAACCAAGACGCAGAGAGCGCCATTGAGAATAGCGACCCGCCAAACAACCATCGTAGAGACGCAATGCTACAGAATGCAACAAGCATCAATACGACTATCGTCGGGCTTACACCATCCCAAGGTCCCCCATACAGTCCCAGCAGACATCACCACCCGCATACCTCCATCGACCAGAACCACAAGATGCATCGAATCAGGTGCAGCACACCCGCAGATCCATCACAAGACACAATACTGCAAGTAGCAGTAAGCATCAATGCAACTATCATACGGATGGCGCCCCCTCACAACACACCCACATGATCCCTATCGACTTTGGTAACAAAATTTGATAATGTTGTTAACTAAAAATACCACTAACGTATCATAGTAGTACGGTACTAAGACGTCAGTAGACAAAACTCCACGTATCATAGCGCTATTGCACTAAGACATGAAGTTGAGTATGCTTGCTGCACTTAAAAGTACTACCAAACACACTCACCCTAATCCGAAAGATAGCCGACGTATCATAACGCTGTGCGCTAAGACGCCGCCCACAACCGGTAGGGGTGTGCGATGTCCACGGGCAAGTCGTATTGCTACAACAAACCCGCTTACCACCGGCACTAAGATGATATGTCTAGGACACATCGGTTAGTGAGTCCAAGTTTACCTCGGTCTCAGAGGCTGCGAAGCAACCTACACGCCACTATAATAATCCTTTTCAAGTCCCATTTCTTTCAATATAATGCTTTTACATATTTGAGACCTTCCACATATTTGCTTTATTTCATAGACCATACTACTGTATGTCTTATTCATATGGGACTTCAAGTCATAACTCTGCTATCATAATGCTTATGCATCATAGAGACCTTCTATATTAATGCTTTGGTTCGTCAGACCTTACTATGTTAAGTCCCTAATATAGGACTAGTCATTGTGCAACCTTAGTACTAGCAGTCGGTCAGCCGACCACCCCATCTATATGTACAACCTTGGGTATGTGTCTCCGACAACGCCCCAATATAAGGGAACATTACAAGAACACGTTCATTAACTTAGAAATTTTCCAATTATTACACGAACACCTTCATCAACTTAGAAAATTTTTATCAATTTTTTCTATTATATTACAAATGTTATTTATCTTTGTTATTGCAATATAATCGCCTTGTATTTATATGATTTGTTATATTTTGAACATTTTAAGCAGGTTTTTAATAAATTTAGAGATTTTTTGAGACATTTTATGCGTTTACTAATATATATAATATTCAATATTCCAAATGGATATTTTTGAACTCTATGCTTATTATTTGCATTTTATTGTTTAAATTATAATTTATATGACATTTTTAAATGTCTGTATTATTTTTTAATTTAATTATTATTTATTAATAATAATTATGAGGCGTCACAATCCACCCCCAAATTTTATGTTAATGATCCACATAGTGGAGTCGTTAATATAAAATTTTTGTATTTTGAGAGCATATACACTACACTCAAATAATTGTTTATATATCTGTTCTTTCCTCTTTTAATCTGTTACAATACGGCATATGTTATCAAATCCCCCTGCCCCAGGGAATGGCCGCCACCAACACCCCTTCAACCACAATTATCACAATGTGATAACACCTTAATTCAAGTTATTGTATATCGTGTTGTTAATAAAGTTTGCAGTCAATTGTCGATTTCTTATTTTATTAATTTATCTTTAAATCTTTGAAACATTATTTCGATAGTGTCACACTTTATGTGCATACAATCCAGTTTGATATTTGTTGAGGTCAGTTCGATACCACATAGGATAAATGTGTTTGAGCCATTCGCCCTGACCCAACTCCCATATTTATTTAATAAAAATGATTACAAAATTATCTTACGATCTATATTTACAACTCTTCATTATATATTAATAACGTTCTACTATCATATAACAAATCTCTTGCTCATAACTTTAATAATTTTAGACCTTTAACTTAAACAATTATTTCCATGGCCCACCCACATAACCCTTTTATGTTACAATATTTATTTAATTACTCTAATTTATACAAAAAGAAATTATTATTTAAAATATTTTAATAAGTGAATAGCATTGAAAATTCCTCTAATTTCGTTTGTCTCTGGATTTGCTAAGGTATATACATTGTCAAATGGTACGGCTGCTATTACATAAGGTCCTTCATATGCCAAATTGAACTTACTCATAACTTTATTATCAGCGTCTGATCTACTAGACCTTGAAATTTTTACTAAGTCACCAATATTATATTTTATTAATCTATTTCGCTTATCAAATTTTGTGTTTCTTATTCGACTTGCCTCTTTTAAGTTTTTACGCACTTGTTGTCTAATTTGTTCGACATTATGTTTGTCTTTACTTTTGGAAATTACTTTGTCAAAAGACATCTCATTAGACTCACCATAAAGAATCTCACAAGGCGTGAAGCCTGTACTATTGTGATAAGAATTATTATACAATTCTTCTAATTTCGGCAATATTAACGCCCAATCTTTGTGGTTAGTATGACAAAGCGTCTTAAATAATCTGCTCAACTCTTTATTTACTCGCTCTGTTGTATTTGGTCTAGGATTTCTAACTGTGGTATATATTGGCTTTATATTCAATTCACTCATTGATTGTTTCCAGTGATTACTTACGAACTGTTTTCCATTATCTGTCATTATTGCCTTGGGCTTTATAATCTCAATAAAATGCTTTACTTTTGTTACAACAGACTTTGCTGTTGACTGTTTTAAAGGATATAATTTGATAAATTTACTGAATGAATCTTGAATGACAAATATGAAAGTGTACCCAAAGGTACCTGATACAAGTGGTCCATATAAGTCTGCCATGACTATATCGCCAATGTTTTCTGTTATTATAGATTTGCAGGGACCCACATATGTTATATTGCTTTTCTTAGATAACTGACATAAATGACAAGCCCTTAATTTGTTTTTAATATCTTTTGTTAAACCTTTCCAAAAGAATCTGTCTCTCACATATTTAATTACCTTATAGGGTCCTTGATGACCCATTTCGACATGCACTTGATTTATAATATCTTGTCTCAATGCTTTAGGTAAATATATTACTTCTTGTAAATTCGTTTTGTAATATAATACATCATTTTTCAAACTTTATCTTTTAAATTTATTATTTTGTTTTATTATGGAAGTATTTAATGTCTTTAACTTTTCAATAATAGCCAACGACTCTGAATCTTGTAATTGATATACTGATAAGGATTTTAATTTTTCTATCAACTCAATATTCGGTTCGCTCTCTGTGTAAGCAATTTCTAAACTATTATTTTTATCCTCTTGTATTAAATCGCCATCAGGAGGATAACGTGATAGCACATCTGCAACAATATTACGTCTACCCGATATATGCTGTACTTCATAATTAAATTGTTCTATATACAAAATCCATCGGGTTACTCTACCATTGAATAACTTCATATTATTAAGAAACAATAATGCTTTATGATCAGTTAGTATTATTACTTTACTGCCCCGCAAATATGTTTCAAATTTCTTTAGGCAGCTTATTACAGCATAAAACTCTTGTTCAGTAACAGACCAATTTAATTCGGGGCCTTTTAAGGCTTTACTATGATAGCCTAAAATTCTCATTTCATTATTATCATCTATCTGATATAGTACTCCGGCCATACCCACACCGGAACAATCTGTTTGTAAATAATACGGCTTATTAAAGTCTTGATGATGCAATTGTATTCTATTAATAAATTGTTGTTTTATAAAATCAAATGCCTTCTGTTCTTTACCGCTCCATTGGAACTTTCGTCCCTTTTTAAGTAAATCACAGAGCGGTATTATGCTCTCGCTGTAATTTGGTATAAACCTTCTATAAAAATTGCATAGACCTAAAAAGGCCCTTAATTGTTTAATCTTTTTAGGAGCTGGAAACTCTTGGATCGCTCGAATCTTATCGGGATCTGTCTTTATGCCTTCTGTTGAAATTATAAAACCCAGCATTTTAATTTCTTTACAAATAAATTCACATTTCTGCAAGTTACACGTTAAGCCAGCTTTGTTCAATTTACTTAAAACAATATCAATGTGCTCCAAATGTTTATCTAACGTTCCTGTTGTAATAATGGCTAGATCATCTAAATAATTCACACAAAATTCTTGGACTTCTGGTCCTAATATTAAATTCATGGCTCTGCTAAAGCTTCCTACTGATGTTTTTAATCCTTGCGGCAAAACATTATATACATATGACTTTCCATTGAATGTGAATCCAGTATATTTTCTACCATCTTTATTTATCGGAATTTGAAAATATGCATTATTTAAGTCAATGGTAGTGATATAATTCGCTCCGTGAAATGAATTCAAAACATCTAATTGTATAGGTGGTTTCTCTGTTTCTGCAACCATTTTCTTATTTATGCTTCTGGCATCAAGCAGAACTCTAATTGAGCCGTCTTTTTTAAGAGTGAATGTCAATGGACTACTGTAAGGCGTTGATGTCCTTGTGATGATACCAGCTTGTTCCATTTCATTTAACTTTTCTTCCATTTTCGCTCTATATGCATATGGAATGGGATAGGACCTAGTAACTATAGGTTCATCATCGATCATTTCAATTTTATGCTCATAGCAATTGGCTCTTCCCAATTTGCTCGAAAACATATTCTTATGCTTTTCCAAAACCTTACTAAGTTTTGCCCTTTCAGAGACCTTCAATGTAGATCCTATTTTTATATTTATTAAGGGATCATCGGTACATTGTTTGATGCAGTTATTATGTAATACAGATTTATTATTATATTTGAAAGGTATAAAGTAGTCTTTGTTTTTCACTTTAAATTCTATTCCAACAGTAGTATTTCTCAAATCAATCAATATTTTATTTCTCTTGAGCCAGTCAAAGCCTAATATTAAAGGTCTTATTAAATTACCTACAATTAAAGTTTGTGTTTCAAAGACTACTTCATCTATCTTTATAGGCAATATGATCATCTGTTGTATTTTTGTGCTGCGCTGCCCAACAGCACCTTTTATTTGCATTGCTTTAACTGGCATTATTGATATTTTACGATTATTTTCTTTAATTTGTAAATATAAACTTTCTGAAATGCATGTAACATCGCTCCCAGTGTCGAGGAGCGCGTCTATTTCTTTGTCAAATATTGAAACTTTAATTTCAGATCTCATATTCCCTATAAATTCCCTTTGATATTTATCTTCGTCTTCCTCGAAGACGGTTTGCACGAATAACTCCGTTATGGCCAAGTCCGACCTGACTTTTAAGGTGTTTAATATGCTATTTACATTGTCGTTATAACCAAGGCCTTCTCTGTTAAAATTTGCTTTTAAAGTAATAGGTTTTCGCAACCCTCTATTGTTTTTACCCAATGTTTGACCAGGTCGACAACACAGTTTTAATAACATGTTTAATGCTTTGTTCCCTTTTACATTGTAAGGGGTCGAATCGGGAACTAGTTCGACCTCTACAGCTCTAAATTTGGCTCAGGGGCCGTAACATCAGGTTGGTCATTAGTGAAATGTATTTCATGTACTTCATTAACCTTCTTTTTTCCCTCTTCGGGTTTACGCCATGTTTTGTATGATCGTTGTATTTCTTTATGTTTTTGCTCCGTATTATTATTAAACTTCCTCCTTTTCTCATTATAGTAAGGTTCACGACCTTCATCTTGTTTGTCGATGTCATCTAAGTTTCTTAAGAAATCTGTCGTGTCTATTATTGTCTCAATTTTAGCTATTCTCCATAATTGCTGCACAGTTTTAGGATAATGTCTGATGACATCAGTTACTAATTGTTTTTCAGGTATCGGATATGATAATGTTTGTGCCTTCTCAACCACATAAAGAAAATAACTAACCATGGTGGGGTGTGTACTTCTATTCCATTTATTTTGCACAAGGAATCTCTTTACTTTATTTTGTTCTTCTTCACCCCAAAACACTCTTAGGAAGTCAGCTTTAAAATCATCAAAAGTTGTCCAACGCACATTATTAATGCGAGCCCAATACTTGGCTTCACCTACTAAGCACTCTTGTGCAATCGAAATTTCGAGACCATTAGATGGAACTTTCTTTAAATAATTGGTGAGATCTTCCAAAAATGATACTGGATGAGTATTTCCATTTCCAAATTTCGGCTTTTCTATTGTTACATTATGTACATTATATACAATATTTTGTCTAGGATCATTTACATGAGAGGTGCTCGCCCCGGACACCTCTCCTTGATTTATTTTAATTTGGTAATCTATCGTTTGGTTAATAAATTTTTCCTCAAGATCCTTTATTTTAACCTCAAAGGTTTTCACTGCATTTTTAATTAATTTCTGAAGCATTTTCATCTCATCTTTAGGCTTAGCCTTAATTGAGGTTGATTTTTTCTTATTTTTAGCCATTTTTAATTTTTATTACCACTTGTTTTTTTTTTTTACACTTTTTGTGTCCTTCACTTACTTTAATTGAGTTTTTCCACTTATTTCACTTTATAATATATAGTATTGCAGTTTTTTTTTTTTTTTTTTTTTTGTACACCTGTTGTGTCCTTCACTTAGTTTAATTGAGTCTTTCCACTTATTTCACTTTTTATTATTTCGCTCCGTTATGCACACACCTCCTATATTATTACTCCATTTTAATATTTAAGCCCCACCCCCAGACTCTCAACCACCCCCAGCAAACACCACACTCCAAGACACCTCTCCATTTCACGGACAACAAATTGTAGGCATATAGCCTACCTCATAATTTTATATTACCGGCCTCCTATTTAAAATTTAACCTCTATCCTGGTCACGGCACCAAATTGTAACGAACCCCCCCCCCCATCTTTTTTCTCTTCTACTATATATCCACTTATACTTGTATTTCTTTAGAATCTATATCTGTAAGATATATAAATATATCTAATTTACATGACCAGTATAACTTGATCTTTCTAAAGGTTTAAATATAGGCCGTTTAATAAATTTATGGCGTGATCGTCTTAGTTAGGACCCTTTTTTACGTTGTGTTTGTATAGTAACTTAGTTCTTTTAGGTGTATCTTGGAAGGATGAATATTCACGAGAGCAATCGAAAGCTGTTGGTAGAGTCTTATAAGCTAGAGAACCCCGTTCACTAAGACAGAGCTCAAAAAGGTTAAGAACAATAAATTGTCCCTATTCCACTTGTATCTGGTTCACAACAGTCAATTCCTTATTAATTAATCCCTTCCCGCATGGAAAAGGCTCACAATATTTATATCAAATACCAGTTACAAGGGCTTCGCTCTCCCACATTTAAAAAAAAATGTGGAGGAGGTACACGGCCCCACACACGCCGCGCACGGTGAGCGCCAACCATTTTAATGCGCTCCCCCCGAAGGGTACGCAAAGTTGGGAACTGGACCGTAGTCCACAGCAAAATAACTGGCGAACCAGTAAAAGAGGACTTGGCCCCTTGATAGTGCGTAAGCACAAACATCGACCGAAGTCGCGCATGTCAATGCGTGTAAACGCCATACAGAATACGATCAAATCCAGTCACAGTGAAATGTACGTCACACGGGTTAGGCAACAATCGGCACACTGACCATAAAAAGCCTTCCGTGAGCGCCACCACCTGCCAGACCGCCGTTCCTGCAGACGTGATGTAAGTGTAAGGCATCACCACCAATTGCATGGTCAGCACGGCCAATTGGCCGCAGAGCGTGTCATGAATCTACCGCTTACCTCAAGGGAATGGGGTCCCACGTTGCGCGGCTTTCGGCCGCAGCCTTGAGAGCCTCCTCAGATTCTCCCTCCAGCTACCACCCGCATGAGGTCAACACATATGCTCCACCAACCAATACAATGGCAGATATAGCCAATAGGCAGTTATAAGATAATATTAATAATTCGCCATCAGAAAGGGTTTGTGTCACTGACGTTGAGTATATGCATTTTTCGATCATGTTTGTCTCACCCACCAACAAGTTGCCTTCAATCTCTCAAAGGTGGGAACTTTATAGAGATATATTATTAAGTTGTTATATAAAACATCATGGAGGGCAGACAGTCTGCAGCCCCGCTATGAAGGGACCCGACTTGGGCAAAGCTACTTAGGTTGTGAGTCAAACCAAGACGCAGAGAGCGCCATTGAGAATAGCGACCCGCCAAACAACCATCGTAGAGACGCAATGCTACAGAATGCAACAAGCATCAATACGACTATCGTCGGGCTTACACCATCCCAAGGTCCCCCATACAGTCCCAGCAGACATCACCACCCGCATACCTCCATCGACCAGAACCACAAGATGCATCGAATCAGGTGCAGCACACCCGCAGATCCATCACAAGACACAATACTGCAAGTAGCAGTAAGCATCAATGCAACTATCATACGGATGGCGCCCCCTCACAACACACCCACATGATCCCTATCGACTTTGGTAACAAAATTTGATAATGTTGTTAACTAAAAATACCACTAACGTATCATAGTAGTACGGTACTAAGACGTCAGTAGACAAAACTCCACGTATCATAGCGCTATTGCACTAAGACATGAAGTTGAGTATGCTTGCTGCACTTAAAAGTACTACCAAACACACTCACCCTAATCCGAAAGATAGCCGACGTATCATAACGCTGTGCGCTAAGACGCCGCCCACAACCGGTAGGGGTGTGCGATGTCCACGGGCAAGTCGTATTGCTACAACAAACCCGCTTACCACCGGCACTAAGATGATATGTCTAGGACACATCGGTTAGTGAGTCCAAGTTTACCTCGGTCTCAGAGGCTGCGAAGCAACCTACACGCCACTATAATAATCCTTTTCAAGTCCCATTTCTTTCAATATAATGCTTTTACATATTTGAGACCTTCCACATATTTGCTTTATTTCATAGACCATACTACTGTATGTCTTATTCATATGGGACTTCAAGTCATAACTCTGCTATCATAATGCTTATGCATCATAGAGACCTTCTATATTAATGCTTTGGTTCGTCAGACCTTACTATGTTAAGTCCCTAATATAGGACTAGTCATTGTGCAACCTTAGTACTAGCAGTCGGTCAGCCGACCACCCCATCTATATGTACAACCTTGGGTATGTGTCTCCGACAACGCCCCAATATAAGGGAACATTACAAGAACACGTTCATTAACTTAGAAATTTTCCAATTATTACACGAACACCTTCATCAACTTAGAAAATTTTTATCAATTTTTTCTATTATATTACAAATGTTATTTATCTTTGTTATTGCAATATAATCGCCTTGTATTTATATGATTTGTTATATTTTGAACATTTTAAGCAGGTTTTTAATAAATTTAGAGATTTTTTGAGACATTTTATGCGTTTACTAATATATATAATATTCAATATTCCAAATGGATATTTTTGAACTCTATGCTTATTATTTGCATTTTATTGTTTAAATTATAATTTATATGACATTTTTAAATGTCTGTATTATTTTTTAATTTAATTATTATTTATTAATAATAATTATGAGGCGTCACAATATCAATGATATGTTGCTAACTGGTAGCATTCATTGCTATGCGGATGACAGCACTGGTGATGCTCTATACACCGGCCGTGCCAATATTTCTCAGGAAAACGTCGCTGAGTACCGGAACAAACTTGTGTCTGAAGTCGAGTCTTTGCTGAGCAAAGTCTCGGATTGGGGGCGACTAAATCTAGTCCAGTTTAATCCTCAGAAGACACAAGTTTGCGCGTTAACCGCTAAAAAGAACCCCTTGTCGTATCTCCTCAGTTTCAAGGCACTCCCCTTCTTGCCTCAGCCAGTATCGGTATCCTCGGAGTCGACATATCGAGTGAAGTGCAGTTTCGTGGTCACTTGGAAGGGAAGGCCAAATTGGCCTCTAAAAAGCTTGGCGTGCTCAGCAGAGCGGGACAGTATTTCATGCCGGCACACCGCCTGCAACTTTACAAGGCGCAAGTTCGGCCTCACATGGAATACTGTTCCCATCTCTGGGCAGGGGCTCCCCAGTGCCAGCTCCTTCCACTTGACCGCATCCAACGCAGAGCTGCTCGAATCGTCGACGACCGAGCCCTTTCCGATCGGCTCGATTCATTGGCACTGCGAAGAGATGTTGCATCCCTTTGCATTTTCTTTCGCATCTACCATGGGGAGTGCTCTGAGGAATTGTTCGGATTAATCCCAGCCGCCAAATTTCACGAACGCACATCGCGGCAGAACTCCCGATACCATCTACACCATCTGGATGATTGGCGGTCCACCACTGTGTGATTTAGAAGATGTTTTCTTCCTCGCACGACCTCCTTGTGGAATCGATTACCATCAGCGATTTTTCCGGACTGATACGACTTAGGGACCTTCAAGAAAAGAGCGTATTCCTTTTTAAAAGGCCGGCAACGCATCTGCGATTCCCCTGGTGTTGCAGTTTTTCATGGGCGGCGGTAGTCACTTACCATCAGGTGAGCCGCATGCTCGTTTGCCCCCTCTCCTATAAAAAAAAAGCTTATCTGTTTTAGCTTTCACGAGGTTCTCGTCATACGGAATGGTAATGTCGACCAAAAATATCCTTAACTGTGCCCGGTCCATCAGCACTATATCAGGATTATTCGAAAGAATAGTCCTGTCTGTGACGATGCGTCTGGCGCGTTCATTTTTGAGGACGGCTTCCGGCAAGTACTTGTAATATGGTAGTTTCCGATCTACGAGACCGTATTTCAGAGCGAGCTCCTGGTGTAGAATCTTTACTACTAGGTTGTGTCTGTGCAAATACTGAGTACTAGTTGTTGGTCTTAATAACCTGATCGCACAGACAAAACCCGCGGTTCCCCAAAGTGGTCACCAAAACGTAGCCAGTGGAGGGAGGACACTTTATCTACGGAAGGCTCATGTAAAGCCTTGTAGAACCTCCCGTAGAGTTCCGTACGGTCTCCCGGTCGGAAATGCACTGTATTTCTGGGTCTTACCATTGCTCGTTGGCTAAGGATAGAAAAGTAATCCCTTTATTACATGAAATGGCGTCGTCTAGAATGGAATATCCGATCTCGCCAGAAAGTAATTACGGGGCTGCACACTTCGTGATTATGCAAGGTGAGAGCGCTTAAAAAGCCCCGCTCACCATGCTTCCGCGGCAAGTACAGCCTCATAACTACGATTAATATTATTATTATGGTAGGGGCGGGCCCCCCGGTAAGGGGGGGTATTTACATAAGTATTCTCATCTTGTTGATAAAATATACATTACATATAGCAAAGTAAATAAATAATATGTAAATAAATTAATACCCCAACCAGATGGGAGGGTTCCCAAATTAATATTATTTTCATTACCGCCCAACACGTTTTATACGTAGTAGAGCCCCACAGGCTCTACAGGAGCAGGGGCACGCTCTCACATTCTAGCGTAAAATAACAACTAAATACTGGTGTATTTCGTATGGTGAGTGTAGAGAACCGAAAACCCTTCTTACTGGAAATGAAGCTTTCCATCTCCGCCTCAAGGGTGACAGCAATTCTGCATTTTAATTTTTAATTGAAGATATATACAGATTTCTATGGACCGCAAATTCCACATACCATCAGCTGGACTGTGTGCTCGTTTGTTATCCATATTCTATAAAAAAGAGCTCGTGCGAGCATTGGTGCCGGCGGGATAGAAGATCGCATCGTGTGAAATTTACATGAAGCGCTTAGCCCAATGCTACCGAGGCTCATTATAAATATATAGAGGTAGAGATATAGAGGCCCATTTGAAGAAGTGCGATTTGAAATTAACGTAGCCTTAAAGATGTTAAAAGTTAATTAGTTAAGATCCTCGTAATGAAATAAAATTCTGAGTATTACCTACGTTGAAGCCTCCCGCCCCTCCCTCAATTACGTGCACTATCCCACTAACGTACTAACTCACTACCAATCTCATCACTACTGCACTAGGAAAGACACACTACCGTCGATAATACGACTCGTTGTTTTTCTCTAAATGAGGCATCACCGTGTGAAAGAGACTTTAGCACTTTCTTCAATACAATCATATAGTAAACTATAAAAAAATCCCCCATTCCATATAATCACGTGAATGTCGTAAGAAGCAATAGAGAGAAATGAAACAGGATATGGGCAACATCTTCCTGATAACAACTGAAAATAATAAGAAATTGCAGTTGCTTACCCGGCTACCAAGTGTGGCAAGTATGAAGTAACTGTAGTATTATTTTTACATAGGATAGGGTGACAAACGAGCACACGGTCCACTTGATGGTAAGTGGTTGCTGTGGCCCATAAACATCTATATTTATCCTTGTGTGCGAATCAAAATACAGATGCGTTGTCACCCGTGAGGACTAAGATGGAATGCCTCTTTTGCAGTAAAAAGGGTCTCCGGTTATCTACACTCATCATACGAAACACAGCAGTGTTAAGCTGCTATTTGACGCTGGAATTCTGTGAGAGCGTGGTCCTTTCCCAGTCAAGCCGACCCATTTGTTCGTACAACTAGACAACTAGTTAATATAGCTGCAACATGGCTCTACCACGTATAAAACTATAATAGAAAGTATAGCCAATATAATAGAAAAAATAATAATTAATGTTACTTTTTTTATTTTCATAAAGTTTATCAGTGACGCTATTAACATAGATGTGAAAAAAAAAAGAGTTGAAAGAGAATATACACACATATTATATTCTTATATTACAAATATGCTATTAACGATATTTACATTACTAACACTGGAAGAATTAACCACTCTAAGTAAGTATGAAAATGCTTAATATGTTACTCGTAAGAGTTATTCACCTTAGGAGGCCAATGAGTTCGCAATACGAACCTTACCATATCCCTACTATCGCTTAGATATATAATTGGTTTAGTCGTTTTTGAGTTATCGGTATACATTCATAAGAAAAACATACTTTTTTTATAGAAATGGGTGTGGCGACTCTGTCGTCGCGCCACAAGCGAAACACATCGAAGCCTAAATCGCGCTATCAAAGTTCCGAAGTTAAAGCAATATATATAGAATAGCTCCGGACTACCACTCGGAGTGTTGGCCGCTACCCGGGTAGAACACCTTGCCCGGCGGAAGATCTCCCCTTGTCTTTCCACTTGCCACAGTGGTGACCCCGACGTGATATGAACCGTGTTTGCGGTCCTCAAGTACCCCATTTATTAGCTCCCGAGCAGATATTGTCTGCAGTCTTCACATTCTACAAGCCATCTAGCTTTACAAAGGTTCATCGTAGCACTAGAATAATAATGCTTCCTGTTCCTTCAAGCTACTCTCTGCGCTACAGTATTCAGCAAGGCTCTAAGCCTTACTGCTCGCCTCTGCTTCACGGCATTCTCGCAGATTACTTGCCTTTTTCTCGACTCACCGCAGACTACAAGGCAATCCTGGCACTTGCTCCGGCTCATCGTTCTCACCGGCATCACTTGCAAGTGCGTAGTACGGTATGCATTATACATCGGCATACCGTTCGCACCGGCGTCACTTGCCCTTACGCATACAGCATGCATTCCCCACCACCGGCAATAAGACTGCACTTTAGACCTCCGGTCTGAGCAGAGTGGTGATGTGGCGGCGCTGACGTCGCGCCACAAGCGAAACACATCGAAGCCTAAATCGCGATATCAAAGTTCCGAAGTTAAAGCAGTATAGCTCCGAACTACCACTCGGAGCATTGGCCGCTCTCCGGGCAGAACACCTTGCCTGGCGGGAGATCTCCTCTTTTCCTTCCACCCGCCACAAGGGTAAAAAACGAGCACACAGTCCACCTGATGGTAAGTGAATGCTGTGGCTCATTGACATGTACTTTTATCCACAATTAAGAATAAAATGCAAATATGTTGTAACCCCTGAGGACTAAGGTGGAATGCCTCTTTTCCAGTAAAAAGGGTCTCCGGTTCTCTACACTCACCATATGAAAGACAGAAGCATGAAGCTGCTATTTTACGCTGGTATTCTGTGAGAGCGTGGTGCTACCCCGGTCGAGCCGACCCATTCGTGCTACAACCATAATATAGCTGCAGCGTGGCTCTACCACTTAAAAAACATGTCCAATATTGCTCCTTTTTAAAGTATTTTAAAATGGTTAATACATTAAGGTTTTTACATATAAATGAGAATTAAAAAATAATTTAAAGGTTAAAGAAGCCAGCGAATCTCCGGGTTGCGTCATGAGGGATGTAAACACACTTTGCAGGGGCGAGTCAGCTAATGCATAATTCTCACCGCCGAGTGTTATACTGGGTGCGAGTGGGAGGCTCTCGCAGGACTCGATTAACTTAAAAGTGTTTGTTGAAAGTGGTTTTGCACTTCTATAATATATTTGGCACATTTTAAAGCTCATTTCTTTATTGAGCTAAAGACATACTAACGGACGTAGATTTTTTTCTAATAAAATCGAAGAATACCAATTTTATGGGTTTAATTTTACGTTATTTCTTATTTTTACCTGTGATTCGTATGGCGAGTTACCTATCTTATCCCTAGATGGAAATATATCTACATTTTGACTCGTAATCGAGAATAGATGTAGGCGTCTATGGCAGGTCTATCAGGTGGACTGTGTGCTCGCCCCTTAAGGTATAAAGAATAACCCGCCTTTGAGAGCTTATTAGTGATATTTATTTACTTTGCATTACCTTATAGAAACACGAACAAACTGATTTTTTTTTGAGTTCTCAATATGTTTGTTAAAATGTTATGAGTTTTGTAAGAAGTCTAAGAGTAGCTCCATGTCTGAAATTTACATATTATTTTAATTAA
Source organism: Parnassius mnemosyne (assembly GCA_963668995.1). NCBI lineage: Eukaryota > Metazoa > Arthropoda > Insecta > Lepidoptera > Papilionidae > Parnassius > Parnassius mnemosyne. Next base: position 2,540,357 of record CAVLGL010000001.1, on the reverse strand, counting down.
ATAAGTATGATATCGTCGTTGCGACTTTAAGACCTCTTATGTGTCACTTTGGGAAAAATCACTTTTTTACGCCAGTCTTTTTCACATTTTGAAGCTTGTATCTGAGGACCCAGGCTTGCGATTTTATGAAATGATTTGTCACCTTACCTAATTTGCTTGAATATATACTATATGATAGTTTTAATATAGTATCCCGTGGCCACAGGTACCATCCTCGGTTGGGTGGGCTTACCCGTAAAGTCTTCCAGCGTAAAGTAGCATACGTATCTTAACACTGATTTCGTATGGTGAGTGTAGAGATCCAGAGACCGTTTTTACTGGAAACGAGGCATTCCGTCTTAGTCCTCATAGGTGACAATGCATCTTGATGGTAATTCTTAATTGACTTGACAATTGACACTTTCCATCGGGTGGACTGTGTGTTCCCTTGTCACCCAAAATCTACAAAAAAAATTTGGTGACTGTGTGCTCGTTTGCCACCCGTATTCTATAGAAAAATTATGAAATAGTGTGGGCGTACCTCCGTATCATAAAGCGATAACGATGCCGATTGACCGCCCCCCCCCCCCCATTTCTTCCACCCTACCCTCCGCTAATGCGCAGAAGTACTGCACACTACCTCATTTCTATCGCACAGACGGTGTAGTTTGTGCACTTCTTGTATATTTCATCATATATCATTGATGGAAATCAACGTCAACGATGCAAGATAAAGCAAGACTATTGTGGAAATTGTTTTCTACGATAAAAGCGGCCCATATTTTAAGGCCATTAAATTAGAAACAAAAACAGAAACAGAAACTTTTTTATTCAATATAGATTATAAATAATACTTATTGAAAGTCACTCTTTTGTATTATTACCACTGGTTCGAAAAAAAAACCTCTGTCTTGTGAAGAACCAGCAGGAAACCCAGCGGGATTTTTTTTTTAAATAACAGCTTACAATCATGTATGTTACACAAATTAACAACACAATAAATTAGAAATAGCTTGGTAGCGATCAAATCATTTCCAGGGGTTATTATCATCTATAAATTCATTAATATTATAATAACCCTTTTTATACAAACTTAGTTTAATAAAGTTTTTGAACACATACATCTCCCCAAGAATGAATTACTGACTCGATGGAGTCGAGTAACTGGTACTACTAGCTTGTGTCTGTTCCTAGTATTTACAGAATGAATATCACTTATTTTTGTAAACCTACTTTTATTTTTGTGTACGTACATTACATTTTCATAAATGTATTGAGAGGCCAAAGTTAATATATTAATTTCCTTAAATTTTTGTCGCAGCGACTCTTTAGGCTTTAAGTCATAAATTGCTCTTATAGCCCTCTTCTGTAAAACAAATATAATTTCAGTGTCAGCTGCGTGTCCCCATAGCAAAATACCATACGACATTATGCTATGGAAATAGCTAAAGTAAACTAGTCTAGCTATTTCAACACTAGTTAGACATCTCATCTTTTTTACGGCATATGCTGCAGAACTAAGTCTGCTTGCTAGTTTTGATATATGGGGGCTCCATTGAAGATTTGCGTCTAGTGTGATTCCAAGAAAAATTGTGGTATCTACAAGACTCAGTATCTCCCCATTTAAAATTACATTAGTATTTAATTGTTTGACATTTGGAGTCATAAATTTCATACATTTTGTTTTAGTGCCATTTAAATGCAAATTATTAACATTGAACCAATTTACTAATTTAGATATAGCATTATTTACTTCGTCATATTTTAGCAATTGTCGACTTAATTTGAAAATTAAAGAAGTGTCATCTGCCAATAATACTATATCATGGTTATCTCCTACTATGTAAGGTAAGTCATTAAAGTATACAAGAAACAGAAAGGGGCCGAGAATTGAGCCTTGAGGCACGCCCATTTTTACCATCGACCCGGAAGAACTCATACTGTTAATGACAACTTTTTGCGTTCTCTTACTTAAATATGAAATAATTAATTTAAGAGCATCACTTCTTACACCGTAGTGTTGAAGTTTCCTGATTAATGTTTCATGGTGAACACAATCGAAGGCTTTGGATAGGTCACAAAATATACCCAAAGCATCTTGTGAATTCTCCCATGCTTTAAATATATATTTAATTAGCTCAACACCGGCATCAGTTGTCGAGCGACCCCTTGTGAAACCAAATTGATTTTTATGAAGTAAATTACTTATATTAAAGAAATTTAACATTTGATCAAGAATAATTTTTTCAAAAATCTTACTAAGTGTTGGTAGTACAGAAATAGGTCTAAAATTGGCGAGGTCTAATGTACTACCAGATTTAAATAAAGGTATTACTTTACTATACTTCATTAAATCAGGAAACACACCAGATTCAATACTAGTATTAAAATAATAGCTAAATGAGGCGCGATTGTATCTATTATAGACGCATTAACTTTAAGGGAAATCCCCCACAGATCTGCAGTTTTCTTAACATTAATAGTTTTAAAATATTTTACAATATCTTTTGATGATACTTTATGAAATGCAAAATTCTTTGTACACGCATTTACATTTTGTTTAAGTAATGATTCGGCGACCGCAGGAGAAGAATTCAGTGACTTAGTGGTTAATATCGGAATATCAGTAAAATTTCTCAAAAAAAATTGCAACGTCCTGATCTGATTCGGTTAATTTGTTACTAACACTTAACTGGTAGTTTGAATTGCGAGAGTTGAGCTTACCAGTTTCGCTATTAATTATCCTCCATGTCATTTTAAATTTATTAGAAGCCGTCTTAATTTTGTTGCTGAAATGCAAAGACTTGGCTGTGGAGCACACTCATTTCAATATTTTTGAATATTTTTTCACATATTCCCTAAATTCGAAGCTATGATTATATGACCTTTTATGGTAAAGATCATATAACCTATGTCTGCTCTTATGGACTCCTATTGTCGCCCATTCATTAAATGACTTCCGACTGTTCAAGGAGAATGTTTTAAAAGTAAAAGTATTATTAAATTCATTGCAAATAAGCTTAAATAATGTTCCATACAAAAAATTTGGATCATTTTGGTATGAAAGTGATGGAAGTTTTTTCACTATGTTACTTCTAAATTTCTCCAAGCGACGTGCATTTACTGGAACAAACACAACTTTCTCATCTACTTGCATTTTGTGAACATAAGGAAACAAAACTACCTGTCCACAGTGATCAGAACTTAATTTTTGAATTTTACATTTATGCAACGGCTTCTCATTTGTAAAAATGTTATCTATACATGTTGCATTAGATTGAGCAATACGCGTTGGCTCTAAAAATAAATTAAAAGACCATATGATTTAAACAATGATCTAAATTTAATATTGATTGAGGAAGCTTCTAGGAGATTGATATTAAAGTCTCCACATATTACAACAGATTTATTCTGTTTATTAAGCTTAGCAAAAACTTTCTCCATAATTTTTTCAAAAGTGTCGTATATAGAACATGGGGGTCCGTAGACACTCACAACAATGAGGTGCTCAAACTCAACACATGCCATTTCTACAGTTCGCCCAACAGAGAGGCTCACAATATTTTTACGTTCTTTACATGACAATAATTTTCTAGCTAATATTAAGGAGGCACCTCTTAAAGCCGTTTCTCTATTGAAAGAACTGACCACCTGATTATTACTGAAGTTAAATATTAAGTTATAAGCTTTTATAGTTCATTTCAAATAGGATGGCAGGATTCCACTTGAGACTTAGCAATTACAGCTGTAATGTTAATCTATTGTTGTGTGATTATTTTATTGCTTTAACACTTGAAGTTAAGCATCTGTTGATAATAATGAACCAGTATAGCTGGAATGACGAATTTTGGTACTTGAACATTAAAACAAATTAAATTGTAGATAAAAAACCTTTATTACTTTTAACTTAACTATTTTAAATACTTATAACAACTTGTTAATATTTTGTTTAATCAATCACTCTGAAGAACATTCATCGGTATCTGTGTCCTCACACGTATTTATTATAAATGGTTGTATCCGATCCCTCGAAAATTAGTTTTCCACTCTTATGACATGGTCACAAACATTAAAGTAATAAAGGTTTTTTATCTACAATTTAATTTGTTTTAATGTTCAAGTACCAAAATTCGTCATTCCAGCTATACTGGTTCATTATTATCAACAGATGCTTAACTTCAAGTGTTAAAGCAATAAAATAATCACACAACAATAGATTAACATTACAGCTGTAATTGCTAAGTCTCAAGTGGAATCCTGCCATCCTATTTGAAATGAACTATAACCAATGTTCAGTAATACATAAAATATGAATATTGTTGCTATTTAAGAACAACTCAATTTCTAGCTCTTTGCCTATCATGCCTTGTATATTTTGATGCACCAGGTGTAAACACTTTTCATTATTACTCTGTGGAGTCATACAATTAAAGATTTGTAAGCTACATTCTAAATTATTTAAATAATTACAACTGCTAGAGATTACCTCTATTGTCTCATCCTTCATCTCAATAATGTAGGTACTTTGACAACAGAGCTGACGCTATCGTGGTTAATAAATAAGTTCGAAATCCAACAAAAGATAATTTTATCGATTAAAGTCCTAAAAATCCGAAAATTATGAGACGATCATTTTGTGAAAAAGTAGCTCAACCATTTCATGAACAACTAAAAGTAGCTGAGATAAGGAAATAAAGTGTAGATGTGTCGGGTCGGGCGGCGGTCGAGTTGTGTCCAGAGCGCCGTCCGTCGCACAGATATATGATAGATAGATAGACTCTAATATATCTCTTACGACATCTCAAATATTTTATATCGATCTTTATTTGACACTGATTTTTGCAACTTCCAAATTTTTTATCCATCTTTATCTACGTAATTCTACTGCACGTGTGTTTGTCGCTGAAAGTCTAATAAATGGCTGGACCGATTTTAATGAATTTTTGTGTGTTCAAGTGGATGGTTTAGATTCGCAATTGGATCTGGTAAGTGGCGCTTTGTCGTGACACAGAAATAACTCTTTCGAAGCCAGAGCGTTCGTTAGTTGTGTATAAAATTAAAATGATAAATATATATAAATTTTCAAAAATCTCTCATACTATTCAGAATCTGTACGAGTAAATAGCCATTCAGTTAGTTTGCCATTTCTAAAGTTAGTAAAAAATTGATGGAAAAATTCAGATAGAAATTTAATCAGGTTGTAATCATATAATTGTGTATCAAATGAAACCAGTCCGAGGTTGATTAAGTTCACGATCGTTACGGAAAGGTTTTAATCAGCTTTCTAATCAGTTCCACGCAAAATAAATTAGGTGATTTATACACTTATTAGCCATTTTGAGTTGTGTGTACAACGACGGGATGATGTCAGCTAGTTGGCTATATGTGTAGCCGGGCGCCTCGTAACCGGGGGCCGCGTTGCGGATCCTCCATTTTAAATGAAGTTATGGGTGTTGAAATTACATCTTAACCTTTTCCAACGTAAGTAATCCTTGACACATTGTTATTAAACGATAACGTATACTCGTTAGAGTGCCTAAAACGAATTTAAAGGTTATATACGTCCCATAACCGGACACAGACATGCTCTCATTTTTGAGATTTGTACGATTTAATACGTGTGATGATTTTAGAGCAAGAAAACGTTACCCACTCTGCCTTCTGTGTGTTGGTGTGGTAGGCTTTTAATTATTACAGGCATGCAGGTTTCCTCACGGTTTTTTCCTTAACCATCGAGCATGTGATAAATCAGCACTTAAAATTGCAATTAACAAGTTGATTGGTGCCGGCGGGGGATATAATCCGCGTTTCTTGCGTAATGTAAAATTCATCCGGTTTATCCAAAAATATAAATTGTTTCATTTTTCGTGTCTGTTTGTGTTGTGATGATGTCGGTATATTAAGCACTGCATCTTCAATTCTATTCTACCATCTCACTCTTCTCAAACATGTGGTACGGGTGTGACAAACACCAAATTACCGTCGTTTTTTACCCGACTGCACCAGAAGGAGGGTGTTTTTCGAGAGTATTTATATACGTCTATTACTTTGTCCAACTCTATAGCCTCACCGGCATGATGGATTTTAAAACAGAAGGTGTCATTAGATTTGCCATAATTGTGAATTAACATAGGCTACATCATATTTATATATTTCATCTGAAAGTATAAAAAGAGACGGAAAGTTTTTTCAGTAAACTTTTAAACGTTTTAATTTTTGTCTTTTTTTAATTACTGTTTTGACCATTAAGCTTTTGGTTCATAATAGAACATGCTTCCGTTGCATATGAGTCTACTATTTTCATTCTTTTAAAAAGAAAATTTAAAAATATCTGCGGTTTTATTTTATCCATTTTGCATGCCGTAAGCGCAAAGCTGCGCTGCTCTGTTACGGCCTTATTAATAAACATAGACTTGAGCTAAAGATTAAATTTACTCCTAGTTTAAAGTTTAAAATAACATTTTTTATTACTTATTTCTGGGCTGTATTCAAAAATAATTAAACTCTTATTATTGCTAGAGATTGCCTCTATTGTCACATTCACTAATTTAAATTAGTTGGAACTGATTCAAAATTAAATGTTAAATGATTATTATGCTCAATAAAAGCAGTCTTGGTAGCCAAAAACTTGGCTGAGTTAAAAAGTAAATAATAAGATAGCACATTTGATATCAGTCTTAAATTAGATTTGGATTGGTAATACCTATCTTTTGTCCAAAACTTTTTTATTTAATTATTTATGTCAATTACTTGAAATTTGTGATTATTATCATTACAATTATAAGTCAAATTTAAATTATTATTACATTTTAAATTATTCATTTGTACTCGTATATTTTAATTATGTCTTATGTTATTTTCTTGTGGCAATTCATGTATATAAGGCAGTGTGAACAAGACAATTTTGTGTACATTTAAGTTATTAAGTTGTTCAATATATCTTAATAACTGTTTGTTGTTGACACTGCCTCTTCTACCAACAAAAATTATTATTGTACTATTTGGGCAAAATTTAGTAACAATAATTTTATTTAGGATGTCACTAAAAGATGCTCCAGGCATACAGCAATTTGTAACTTTTTGTCTCTTTTAAGAGTTATTTAAAGTAATGCCTAAATTTTTTCCCATGTCATCGCTATAAACAATTATATTATTTTTAGTAATATTTGAGTTATTTATTATTTTAATATCCTCGGCTATAGTACTGTCATAGAGTTTTGGTGGTGGTATAATATTATCAGCACACACTGACTTTGAAGAATCTGGCATTGAGCGCTGACACTCACATTGATATTTAACTAAGGAGTCAAACCGCTCCTCATTATATTTACAAGTCTTTACCAGATTATCCATAGCCAATATGTGTTCTTTTATTTCATTTTGGGCTGATTTATATTTATTAGACACAGTTTGAAGGGAGTTCATAAGTGATAATATTTCTGATTTAAGGCACTCTACTTCAATCTCATAACATTTTTTTATGTTATCTACCTCAATTGAATACAACTTAAGTTCACATAACAATGCTTGCTTTTCTTTACATACATTAACACAATTTTGGTATTAATCTTATATATTATTAATTTTTGTACTTTCCTTATGTATTTATTAACTTTTATATACTTCTTCAATTTGGTTTTACTGCAATTAATCCTTACTGTGTTTCCTGAAGTGGAAGAGTCGTCACCAGTCAAGTCTATTGTTGCAGATTGCTGTAACATTCTTGAAGTATCACATTGCAAATTGGATAGGTTTCGTACTCTAGTTTTGTACTCGAATAGCCATCGTAGGCCTACTGCACAAACATTTCAGCACTTCAATATACCGACAGTCCACTTGACACCACTGAAGTTACTAGAGCACCGCCAAAATTTCGACAGAATCAAAGGTTTTCTCATAGTCCACTACAATTTGCCGAAGGGTATGTGTGTAATGATTTTTTATATTTTCGCGAAGACTACACATTAAATAAAACTAATTTTTACAGGGAGCCACACTCTCTCCCTACATGACAATGGGTGCTGTAAAGCACCTGAAACTTGCCGTTTTTATGTACTGGTAAGCCATTCTAATCTCGCTCAGACTGACGTCCGGGAAATCATCGGAATAGTGTCGGATAAGACTTGCTCTTGGATCAATACTCACACTTGCGTGTAGCTCCAATGATGACTTGCACGGCTGCCCATAGAACCTCTCAATCTCACTCAAAATCTCAGGTGTACCGGGAACCACGCTGCCATATTCGGTCTTCAGCTGCGACAGTTGGCTCTTTCTGGCAGACAGATCTCTGGCAACGACTTTTAAGCCCTGGTTCTGCTCAATCACTTCTTCAATGCGAGCAGTATTAAAGTTGCGTAAGTCCCGCCGCATGCATATGAAGATTTGTTTGTTTAGTTGCCTGTATGCTATCAAATGTACTGAAGGCTGCAGCTTCATTTCCTGTCTAACAGCCATGAGATTAAGAGTATGATTGGAAAGCCTTAGTGATTATCAAAACAGTTTTGTAACTCGAGCTGAAAGGGCAGGATGAGGATGAGAAGCAGGGACTGTGGAACAGTGCACGGGGGGGACGGATAGTTGACTTTATTAGACGAGATCTCTTCAATTTAACGTTTAGGTTTAGTATGCCTTTAACCATTCGCTGATTGCTACCAGTTTTCACCCTCGTGATGGATTCTAATCGTCATAATAAAGTTAATTTCATTTTTTTCGAACTATCGGGACAGGTCCACTTTCTGTGGGGCCTCTTTGAAAGAAAGATTTCATCATAAAGAGTCCCTATTTCTCCATGATGTTGGCCAGCTGCTGACGTTCCTTTGCAATAATCCAAATTTCGCTACTTTGCGCTCACCGTTCTCTCTGCGTTGAAGTCTCCCATCAACAGTGTATAGAAGGTTTTTGAGGAATGCATGGCTCTTGAGATATCCTCATACTTTTCCTCCACCTCCTCATCGGGATGTGCCGAGGTTGGTGAGTAAACCTGTATGACCTTCAGCGAATATCGTTTGGTGATTTTGACTATAAGATATGTAACCCTCGTCGACACACTCCCAATCTTTACAACGTTGTTAACGAGAGACTTATGGACGATAAACCCAATATCCCCAGTAGTTATTTTTGTTTAAGAAAAACATTTTTCCCACACTTTCTCCTGTATCACAGAGGCCGTTTACATACATTAAGTACACAAGGACAAACATCTGAACCCGCAATCATTACTTGTAGGCCTTACAAATGCTTTTTTCTTGCGGGATACGAAACTGCGTCTCTCAATGCATAACTCATTGCTAGTCTCTCTTTGCAGAATAGTCTTTTATAATGTTTAAATATATCAATTATTGCTTGAACGTAAATTTCGCCACACTAATATAACTTTCTGATTAATTCCATCCGTCCTGATGCGGATTACTCTAACGAGACGGGTAATTATTTCCATCGTTGATGGAATGATGCACCACGGCTATGACTTTGTATTATTTGCTAATAGTATGAACGCCAACGCTCTTGGGGATGGCACGACGGCGCAAACTTAGTTTATTATTTTTACTAATTTAAAAGCATTGAAAAGGGATGACTTATCTAAAATTAAAACATAAAAAGGTAGAATATGTTAGGATAAAATTGTTTCCTGTTATGTCTAATTTTAGTATAGTAATTACAATATTTTCCAGTCCGAATTTCGGTCACAGTGACCAGTCTCAAAATAACAACGGAAACTTGCCATCGGCGCAGGACATGACCTTGCGCATACTCTTGGGCACTTTAGCCCAAGAGTATGCGCAATGTGCACTGTGTATTCCTTGAATTCTCATGGTCCAATGAAACGTCAAGCCCGACACGACCGGAGAGGGATCAGGTCTAAGACGTACAACTTTACGTGCTTTAAAACTTGACGTGTTTGGGGGTTAAAACACCACCAACTTGCTTAATCCGGGTTCCTATTGAGAATTGCTTGACCAAAAATCCCAAACATGAGCATTAAAGATATTTGAGGATTCCACTTTCACATATAACTGCAGATCATCGGCACTTGAGATTTAATGTGATGAGATTGATAAAATTGAAAATAGAAGAGGAGAGACTATACTGCCTTGAGGGACGCCAGTAGACACATCACACCATTCAGATAGTACATATTCAGTGCGCACGGCCTGTTAGCGCTCTTGAAGATATGTTGAGAACAATTTCTAAAGTGAAAACGAGATATTTAAACGAGAAAGAAGAGCCAATAAGATATCACGATCAATAGAATTAAATGCGTTAGAAAAATCAATTAAAATAAGGACGGTCAGTTTTGATTTTTTCATCCCCTCTCGGATATCTCCCGTCACCTTTAGAAGAGCAGGAGTTGTAGAATGACCAGGGCGGAAACCCGACTGATAAGGGTAAAGAATATTATTTGAGTAAAACTTATTATCTTCAGAGCTACCTAAAATTTTTATTTATTTATTTACATAACATTGAAATATAAAATATTAAACTACTAGATTAAAAAAAAAACTAAAAAGGAACTTAAATTATCATATAGTACTACTCCCCGTGGTGTCATGTCAACAATGTTGGCTTGGCCACTAAAGGAGAGCAGTGTCAAAGGTCAAAGGCTATCTGGAATCACCAACTCACCTGCCAATCGCGGCGATTAAAGCAAATTGTCTACCATGGAAGAGACGCATGTCCAGTTGTGGTCTATTACGGGCTTGTGGTATACACAACAAGTATATTCATGATCTAATTTATTACAAAATTGTAGCATCATAAGATACCCAATAATTAAATTTTATCCGCAGATGTCAGAAAGGCAGGCATTTAATAGAATCACGTGCTACTTTGCGGTAATCCATTAAATTATAATAGCAAATTGAATTTCTTTCTAATGTTGAATATCAATGAGAGCATCTTAATAAACACGGTTTACCAAAAAACTAATATTTCCAAATTCTACGGGTACGAAATCAGGAGCTTAAGCTGACATAAATATAATTAAGTTGAAGTATTTTGAAATTATGTGTTTTCTCCGACTCCCACGCAGACAAAGCTGCGCGCAAGTTCTAGTTAGACAATGATATCAAAATAGATTAAGTAAGAAAATCAACGTTAACGCAGGTTATTCACGCTATCGTACTGGTCAAATTTATTGTAGAATATGTTTCTTGGCTTCTATTGGATTAATTACAAACAAATGAATAACCAAAGACTTATATGTATAATCCTTCACGGGCTCTGCGGCCTTAATTCATTGCGCACTAAGTTACGGTCAATTTTTCGTGACTCCTTTGGTCAACGGCGAGCAGTTGAGAAGATAAGTTCTTTATTTTCTAAACCACGAACATTGTTTTCAACAATCACTGATTTTGTTTAATGTGGCTAAGAAATGTTATCGCTAATTATTTATGTACGCTCTTTGTCAACGGATTTGAAGTTTATTTCAGATAAGTATGTATGTTAGCCGTGGTAGCTCAAGGGTTAAGCGTTCGCTGTAAATTTCACCGGCACTAAAGAAATAGTCAATTGAAATTTTAGGTGCTCATTTACCACATGCTTAGCGGCGAAGAAAAACATCGTAAAGAAACCTGCCCGTCTGAGGAATAAGAAAATAAAATATTTCGAAAACGAGTGAAGTTCGCCAACACGCATTGGGGCAGCGCGGCGGACATTCCTTCCCTAAAAACCCTCTCAGAAATTAGAGGAGGCATGTGCCCAGCTGTAAGACATATATAGGCTGTAACTTTAAGTACGTATCTTAATTTCATATTTTCCAAGGTATATTCCGAGGCACATTTACTGTGCCAGCTACCCGGCTAGCCGGCTCGGTGCCCACGCAGGCGTTACCTCGCGGTCTACAACTCTTCGTTGACAGCGTAAAAATATATTAGACTTAATGGAAAACTACAAATTAGATTGATTTTCTGATGAAAAAAAGCCAGTAATCCGGAAATAATAAATGTTTTCTTGCTCTCCTGTAGTTTATTGAAAAATTGAGGTTCGCCCCTCTGCGTCGTTAGCGACGAACTGTGACGTATAAATTACTTTGATTACGGAATCACCCAGCACGTCACCTGCACAGGATATATTGGTTAAACATGTGAACATTTTGAGTTTTAACTCTCACATCAATTTGTCTCTTTTATCTTTAATATTATTATGTATCAAAACAACATTAAACCAAAAACTGACTTTTAGTTTATAATAATAAATTAATAAAAACAAGTATATTACAAAATGTGGCTCTTTTATCTTGAAATAAAATTGTGTACCTTTGAATTTTAAATTCAAAACAACCACATACCATAATATGGTGCTTTTGACTATAAAATATGAATCAAACTTACATGGTTTTTTGACATATGGTAGTTTTGTTCCATGAAAACGTGCATTCACGCTGGCAGCCCGACAACAACTGAAAAAATTTTAAAATTTGTGTTTTAGTTATAAGTAGCGTATACACTTTCATACGTACTTAATAAAAAACTGTTATTTTAAATTGCAAACAAACACTTCAATGTTATAAGGGGCGACAGCGAGAAACTGAACCACGAGATGGGCAGCAGCATCTTCTTAATAACAGTTGAATATAAATAAAAATACTGCGGTACCAAACCGCTTGCCAAGCGTGGCATAATTGGCAGATATTCCTCATATGAGGTAATCTATGGGGGAGGTCCATGTTCAGCAATAGACTTTTAATAGGGTGTAATGTGGCTAGTGTAGAGTATTTTTTCAATCAAAGAATGTTCTGATCGGTTGAATTTGTGCTCCATTTAACTTCATACTAAATTATACATAACGTTAATATTATTAAACAATCCTTTTTCTTTAAAAAAACGTAACCTCCATACTAGGATTTTCTCCTGTATCGTGGAACAGTTTACAAACATAAATTGCACAATGACAAACATCCAGACCCGGATCAATTATTTGTAGGCCATACAAATACTAGTTCCGTGCGGGATTCGAACCCGCGGCCTTTAGCGCTGCAACTCAATTGCAAAGCTACTGTGCCACGGAGCCGTCAAATATTATATTATATATATATATATTAATCTATTGGAAGGATTCATCCCTAACATTATTTTTTTATAGGATAAGGGTGACAAACGAGCACACAGTCCTCCTGATGGTAAGTGGTTGCTGTGGCCCATAGACATCTACATTTATCCTCGATTACGAATCAAAATGTAGATGCGTTGTCACCCGTGACGACTAAGATGGAATGCCTCGTTTCCAGCAAAAAGGGTCTCCGGTTCTCTACACTCACCATACGAAACACAGCAGCATTAAGCTGCTATTTTACGCTGATATTCTGTGAGAGCGTGGTCCTTCCCCGGTCGAGCCGACCCATTCGTGTTACAACTATACCAGAAATATAGCTGCAGCATGGCTCTACCACGTATGATATGATATATATATGATATTAATATGATATACATGACATATATGACATTAATGTGATATGTATCAGAATTTCTAATATTTGTTAGTTCATTTTGATTGACGTGTGGTTTCTTTACATTAAAACAGACTTAGATTAATCGTCGGCTCGATCAGGAAAGGACCACACCAGCAGATAACTAGCGTTGAAAAGCAACATAATGCTGTTCTGTTTCGTAAGATGGACAACGAGAACCAGTTGTTTACTGGTAACGAGGCATTCAATCAAAATCTGTAGGAGTCAGGAGTAACACCACATCTACATTTTTTCTTATACGATGATAGATTAATGTGTTGATGGGATTTGCAATCAATAGCGTGGTTTAACTTTTACAACCTGGCATGCCATATATGAGTGATATTTTAATTGAAAATAAAATTAAAATGACTTTTTTACGCTTGATATAACTTCTTTAACTTTAATATAACAATGTAATTTACAAGAAAATCAATACTTTTAACAAATTCTCGGCTCCATTAAGCTAAGCTAATTTTGTTGAAAACATAATTAGTTAAACATGAAATTGGAATAAAATAATAATAAAACTTTATCTTTGGTGAATAATACATACTCAGAAGAATTATTGTTGCTATTTTTACTTATTATAAGCCAGTGTCTGACCACAATTGCGCCTGGTTTTAAGTGGCGATGAAGCCCTAAATGGTCAATCGCAGTGTCTTAGCGTAACATAAGCCTAATCACTCTTGTCATGAAGGCAAGACGTGACCTCGAGTGCTGTAAAGCACCCGAAACGTCGGGAATTAAAAAAGTTAAAATTAAACGCGATATAATCCGTAAAAATTAGTTTCATACAATAAAACAAGTTAAAGAAAACGAAAAATACAGCAAAGTAGGTGGTGGATGTAAAAAAACAAATTTATAAAACCGTACCAGATAAATATGATATTATTTTATTATAGGTACTCATTTTCGTCACCAGCGTACAAACAAGATACGAACGAGAATAAAAATAATAATTTTCAAATCGTATGTGGTTTTATTACCTCTATATTGTCAGGAGAGAAGGTATTAAAACAAAATACAATTTGCAAATGATTTTTTTCTTAAAATTAAACTTTTTAATGATTTTAAATTTTTAATGAAAAATTATTTCTATACGTTTGAATACTGATCCTGCTAACGCACTTAACAAGAACCACAGGGTTTTATTACATGTTGTATAATGGTAGATTCTATTGCTTAATTAGTATGCGGTAAACATTGCTCCGTAAGAGACGTGGTAGCTCATGGGCTATAGGCTCTAGGACTTATTTTCTGCCTAGGTGATCACATAGTCCACCGAAAGGTTGGTGGATACAGTAGCCCATAGACATCTATACTCTATCAATTGATGCATTGTAACAACTCAGGAATGAGAAAGGTGGGAATGTGTTATTACAAGTAAAAATAGTCTCTGGTTTTCTACACTCAAACAAAACACAGCAACATTATGCTGCTATTATACGCTGGTACTTTGTGGCATATCACACAACTATAAAAATAAATAATAAAGTATTTTTATCATATTCTGAATGAATATGTCAATATCTGTCAAAGAAATGTACTTTTAAGGATCTTCGTTTCATATTCGAGAGTAATGTCGATTTTCGAGGAGCACTTCAGGCAAAAGAAGCGAAGTTTTCTAGTTTGGGCTGGGCCACGTGTTTAAGGCAACGAATATATTGTACTTCGTTTCTTTTGATGTTCCACAATAGTCTTAAGTTACACGTTTTTCACAATTTCCTCTTTTATTTGTTGAAAGCAAAAAAATATAAACAAAAAAAGTATATATACTAATTACATTTTAACAAAATGGTACAAAATCAAAAATAAATTCCCTTAAGAAAAAGCTTAGCATTTTATCCGGTGTCGTGGAGGCAGTTTACAAACATAAATTGCACAAGCACAAACATACAGATCCGGAACAATTATATTACAGACCATTCAAATAATTGTTCCGTGCGGGATTCAAACCGCGTACAATCAGCTCAGCTAAAAAAAGTATATATACTAATTACATTTTAACAAAATGGTACAAAATCAAAAATAAATTCCCTTAAGAAAAAGCTTAGCATTTTATCCGGTGTCGTGGAGGCAGTTTACAAACATAAATTGCACAAGCACAAACATACAGATCCGGAACAATTATATTACAGACCATTCAAATAATTGTTCCGTGCGGGATTCAAACCGCGTACAATCAGCTCAGCTAAAAAAAGTATATATACTAATTACATTTTAACAAAATGGTACAAAATCAAAAATAAATTCCCTTAAGAAAAAGCTTAGCATTTTATCCGGTGTCGTGGAGGCAGTTTACAAACATAAATTGCACAAGCACAAACATACAGATCCGGAACAATTATATTACAGACCATTCAAATAATTGTTCCGTGCGGGATTCAAACCGCGTACAATCAGCTCAGCTAAAAAAAGTATATATACTAATTACATTTTAACAAAATGGTACAAAATCAAAAATAAATTCCCTTAAGAAAAAGCTTAGCATTTTATCCGGTGTCGTGGAGGCAGTTTACAAACATAAATTGCACAAGCACAAACATACAGATCCGGAACAATTATATTACAGACCATTCAAATAATTGTTCCGTGCGGGATTCAAACCGCGTACAATCAGCTCAGCTAAAAAAAGTATATATACTAATTACATTTTAACAAAATGGTACAAAATCAAAAATAAATTCCCTTAAGAAAAAGCTTAGCATTTTATCCGGTGTCGTGGAGGCAGTTTACAAACATAAATTGCACAAGCACAAACATACAGACCCGGAACAATTATATTACAGACCATTCAAATAATTGTTCCGTGCGGGATTCAAACCGCGTACAATCAGCTCAGCTAAAAATATATGCACAGATAAAAGCTCTTCGCCTCTCGACTTTTGAATAGTTCAAAAACTAGTTAACGAAGTGTTGTAAATAAGTAGTGGATTTTCTAACGCCACTTATCATCACGTGGATGTATTGAGAGATGACAGTGGAAAATAAACCATAAGATGGGCAACAGAATCGTCCTATAACAACTCAAAATAATAAACACCTTAGGTTGTCAGCCGGCCCGCAAAATAAACGAAAAAAATATTATGGCCAATATCTCCCCTATGAAACAATCTCTGGGGCAGGTCTGTGCTATGTATAGCAGTAGATTTTTGGCTATAATGATGATGGTACTACATAGGACTACTTAGTGCCAATAATATAAAAATATATATTTTGAAATGAAAGCTACAATTTAACATAGAGCAACACGGGCTACCGTCCACTCTATAGAGTAGGGAACGTCGCGGCGGCGTCGAACGGTTCGCTTATTGCATTTTTATACTCGTGATAACTTCTAAATTAAATGTCCGAATCGAATAAATTAAAAAGTGTTTTACGACGTTGTTCTTACGACACCCACGTTATCAAACGAAGTGGTAGGGGTAATACTTTGCTAAGTGGTAGAAATTCTTCTCTGCATAGGATTTCGACCGGGTAGCAGTGCGTGAACTGCTATGTTCTGGATTGAAAGGTTTACAGCAATTATAATTGCAGAATGTAGACCTTCTTTATTTGAAGTTCGCTGCAGGTGTCTGTGGGATGTAGTAGCCACATACCATCAGGTTGACTTTAAGTTTGCCTGTCAACACAATATTAAAAAACACGGCTATTGTACTTGAGTGTGTGAGTGAGTGTGTGCTTGTACGTGTGCATGCGCATGTGAGAGCGGGTCTTATTTATATAGAATTAGGTTAACAAACAAACACATAAGAAGATGCTATGGCACAAATACTATCCTAAATTAAGAAAATTTCTACACATTTCTTCAATTAAGATTCACATGCAGAGCGTTGTCACCCCTGAGGTCTAAGAGAGAATGCCTCGTTTCCAGCAGTAATCTGCTATTTTACGCTGGTATTCTGTGAGAGCGTGGTCCTTCCTCATTTGAGCCGACCCATTCGTGCTACAACCATAACATAGCCGTAGCATGGCTGCGTGTATGACATTATTTTTAAAGAGCTTTGCTAAAACATTCTTAAAACATATTTTAATGCTTTTAATTTTATCTAGTTATAAAATTTAATTTAATTTAGTTATAAAAGAGCTCTTTGGCCGTGTTTAATTTTATTAACAAAACGTAATCTGTTTAACAGGAGATGTATGATTTGGATTAAAGTTTATAGATTTAATAAATACATCATTATCCGCAGTTAACGTTATAAAGTGCACTGCTGAAAATAGGCGTCCCCCATAGATTGCATCAAAGTGTCGATATTTACCATAGTTGCCATGTTTGGCAAGCGGGTTGGTGACCGCAGTTTTTTATTTTTGTTCCTATCAGGAATATGTTGGAGCCCATCTCCTGTTTCGTTTCCCTCTGTCACTTATTACGACATCCACGAGATGGTATGGGGTAGTGGATATTTTTACATCGCCACTACACGGTAAATATTTATTGGCTGTTACGTGTTATAATATAATTCAGCAGATATTTTAACCAAAACAATATTCACTTTAATATTCTACAACACTACGCAAAACGGAGGAGAGATTCATTCATATCAGTCCTAAAGTTTTTCAATTGCCGAATAGTTTTCAAGTGTCCTTCTCTGAAGTGCTCTTGACCCGGTCTCTCCTTAAGCTGTAGTCAAAGAATTTAAGCGTTGAAAATTGTAAGAAAGTTACCATATATTTAACCTTGTGAAAAGTATAATTATTCTACAAAAAGTCGCAACAAGGAATTACATTTTTAAGGGTTCCACCTTCTATGGGTTACTTTCAAAGGAAACATTGTGTGTTTTATTATTAAGTTATATTCTCTTAAAACTATATAAATAAATAAAAACTCCTAAGTAACGATTTTATGAAATAAAGTATTTATGAGATGCATTAAAAATAAATACAATAAAACACTAAAATAAATGAATCAGCAAAATCATACATCACGATACGATACAGCTTACTTGTGCTAATATAATTTATACAGTGGACAGAACACCAAGATTTAGCCTCGTGGAATAATCGATTCTAGTTGCTTGTGTGGCACATATATATCCAATGAGCAGGAGAGTATTAACACTGAGTATGTGTTTATCATCCTTAAGAAATAAAAGATAAAGTAAGTCCACATGTAAGTCCCAGAGCTGAGCACAGATCTCATCTTGTTCCTAAGAGAGTTTTGAAACAAGAGAGAGACGTAGCGTCAATGCATAATGGATTCAGTTTCCTTAGATCTTCAAATTTCTTAGACATGCAGGTTTTTTTGCAATATTTTCCTTCACCGCCGATGTCTCGGTAAATCAGAACCTAAAATATCTTTACAAAGAAATAGTGATTTTTCGGCGTGGTAGAGCCACCCTGCAGCTATATGATGGTCGTAGCAAGAATGGGTCAACTTGACCTGGGCAGAACCACGCTCTCACAGAATACATAATATAATGCATAAAATAGCAGCTAGATGCTGGTGTGTTTTGTATGGTAGTGATTCTGAGTATAAAGTACGCAATGCTCGCCGGCACACTCCCAATCTTTACAACGTTGTTAACGAAAGACTTGTGGTCACTTGAAATATCAAAAATATTAAAATAAGTAAATTAAAAGCAATAAAATCCATAAGAAAACTAGTTTAACTAAAAATATTTTTAAGTTCTCTATTGCAATTCATCTCAATCACTAGGTCGAGTGATGTTAACAAATCTAGGTCTACTGACGCTTGATTGAAACGCACGCAAACGCCAAAACAGGCACGAAGTAATTAGCTTGATATGAACTACTTAAAGGTCATCCATCACAACAAGCTTGACTGTTCACAGTATTTGAAAAAATAATATTTTTTATATATTATGGGTGTCTAACGAGTACACGGTCCACCTAGTGGTATGCGGATGCTGTAGCCCGTAGACATCTTCATTTATACTCGTTTAAGAATAAAAAATACGGATACATTCTCAGCCCTGAGGACTAAGATGGATTGCCTCGTTTGCAGTAAAAAGGTCTCCGGTTTTTTAGACTCACCATACAAAACACAGCAAACTTAATTGTTGTTATTTTACGCTGGTATTCTGTGAGAAAGTGGTCCTACTCCGGTCAAGCCGACCCATTCGTGCTAGAAGTATAATATATGGATTTATTACACACAATTTGATGAATTCATGTCTTTATGGCTGCCTCGTTGGTCTAATTATCGTTAATGCGTATGCTGGTCATTAGATCTTTTCAGTTGTAGGGTTCGAATCCCGGGTCGCACAAAAAAACAGTTATAGAAGTTTTTAGTCGAAACGTTCTCAGTCGTCACCCGAAGTCAAGAAGTTAGCGGTGTTTCACCCGTGTGCCTCGGAAAACATGTAAATCTATTGGTTCTGCGCCTGATCTCTCGTCGGTTGTGTCCCATCGAACTATGAGAGTAAGGGAAAAGAGAGTACATCTGTGCTGGCACATACACTTGGTTACTATAATCCTGTCTTAAATGGCTAGCCTTCATTGAGGCTGGCCGCCGTGACAGATATTCGGTCTACAAGACATTATTATTATGGTTTTATGATGTGCTAGATAGGTCCTGGCTTTTCGCACTTGACGGTGGGAGTCGCGATGGCCCTTAGACAAAAAGTTTGGAGACACTCGACTAAAACCATCATTCAACTGGTATTTGAAAATTGTCACTAAGAACTGTTAGAGTATTATATGTCGGAGCATCTATAAAATACCTGCTTGGTGAAGTTTAAAGTTCACGGTAGGTGCGGTGCAAGAGAGCTTTTACCTAAGTCATTCTAAGAGTGTAGTCATTCCGCTAGTGCTAAGATAGTGTCGTGGTTCCTTTCGTTGTTGTAATTCTTCTAGTGCAGGCAAGGAGGGTTGGTGTTGCTGAGCGGCAGCCCCGTGTTACATTGAGATAAGTAGTGTTGCTGTTGATTTACATATTTTGGTGTTTTCATGTAATTACGTATCTCACGTTACACTGGTGTGTGATTGTGGTGGAGACGTGTTACGGTGTTGTAGAACTGTAATTTCACTATAGTGAATGTATAGTGCGTTACGTTATCTTATTACTGATAGTGATTATTTGCGTAAGCAAGAGAGCAAGTTGAACATCCGCTCTCACACTTTTATTATTTTAATAATTAATGCTATCCTGATGTACTTCCGAGATCAAAATTGGGATCCTCTGTTGAACTCTCCGACATATATGTAGTAAAGCCGCACTTAAGCAGAGCAGGCTGCACGAATGGATTTGATTTTTAATAAAAATTATCTATGTGATCACTAAATTCACCGAGATAAATTTTATATGCTGCCAGACGCCCTTCAGGGTATTTTATGTCTGGTCATCCAAGATAGCTGTAGTATAGCCCCCACTACTCTTTTCACTGACATATTTCCTATATCACATTGCCATGAGATTTCGGAATGGGAACGTAGATACTCGTAGAATGCCACTAAATGAAAAAGTTATATTAATGAAATAATATTTTTGCTATTTACACTTTTTATAAACATATCTGAATATAATTCCTTTTATAATGTTCATAGAAAGTCGATTGATTGATTGACTCGTGTGGCCGTGTGCAGAAATAGTGTACCATCAACCACAGTCATGCATACTAACCCCACTAGGGTTGGTATGATAACATTTTGGTATTAGTAGCAAGAAGAGCAAGAGCTGTAGAGGAAACTGACCAAAAATTTTTGACATACAAGATCAAATAATGCTATGAATTATTTAACCGATTATTTGTCTTTCGTATTAAAAAATTCCTTCGTCAAAGTCCATTGTTAAACGTAGAGCCTCCCCAAAGGTGACCGCACATGTATGTTATTTGCCATAGTTGCCACGCTTGAGAGGCGGATTGACAAGTGATATCTTTTATTATTCTGACTTGGAAGTAGATGCTCCTGCCCTTATCTTTTTTCAGTTCCCTCTTTCGCTTCTTAAGACACACACAGGATGATACAGGGCAGTGGAATCTCATACGCTGCCACTACACGGCACATTTAAAATTATAAATACAGAATTGAATATATTGAAACTATTAAAAATTACTGTATTTTCTATTACGGGTTATTAAGTATTATTCATGAAAAACTGAATGCATCTGTTTTCATTTAACCACTTAAGCCACTGTACCGTTAGGGGTACAGAATAGGTGGGTTCTTAAAACGCCAAGATTTGTTGTAAATTATTTATTACTCTTACTTCCGCATACGTACGAGTAAGTTCTATGAAGGGGATCACTGGCCTGACGTAGGGGCGAAGTCCAAGCGCTTTTCCCCCCGGGCCGTAGACAGCCAGCTGGCAGAAGGAGCCGGTGAAGCACAAGCCCGACAGTGATGATGGCCGTTGTTAGGAGGGTAGGCCAACACTCCGCTAGCTCGCGGCTCGGCAGCAGTAACTCTTAGGTAGCAGGTAGATGCTAGGTGGTAGTAGATCCTAGGTAGCAGTAGATCCTAGGCAGCAGTAGATCCCCAGCGGGATCAACTGCACCTCGAATAATTTAGATTTTAATTGTAGGTAAGCAGGTTCAACGGTCGTTAGTAGGAGGGTCACGGCGTTGCGAACTTGAAGCGATCTCAGGTAGAAAATAATTCACCGGCTTCTTCTGCCAGCTGGCTGTCTACGGCCCGGGGAAAAAGCGCTTGGACTTCGCCCCTACGTCAGGCCAGTGATCCCCTTCATAGAACTTACTAGTACGTGTGCGGAAGTAAGAGTAATAAATAATTACAACAAATCTTGGCGTTTAAAGAACCCACCTATTCTGTACCCCTAACGGTACAGTGGCGCTCAACGTGGTTAATCTTACTTCCAAACATTCGCTTTTTCTTCTCGCTTTGCAGCTCTCAATTTATGTTTTTGTGAACGAGGAGGTGTCTACAACAGCGAACTGGTACGTTTTTTTATAAATTAATAAGCGTTCATACCCACCATTTTATTATAGTGTCGATTGTTACGTAGAATATTACTATTACTAACCTATACTTTTGTTAATATAATTAATATAATAAATGTAGATATTGTAAATACCCTGATAACTTTTTAAACTATTAGAAGTCGTAATTATATACGTAAATGCGACACCCTTCAATCATTTATTTCAGCTAGTGGTCATAAATTATCTGCGGTCGGGTATATTAATCTTCCCGTTAATTTTGAAAAACAACTTAATTACCTAAAAGCCTATATTATTCCGTCGGTTACATCACCACTCATTTTAGGTGTAGACTTTTGGAAAAAATTCAAGTTATTCCCAAAGTTCTCTAGGTCTATTTCACTATCTCATACTAACGAGCAGCAAATATCTTCTATTAATAATAATTCTATAGTCTCATGTCCTGATCTTAATGTAGTCCATAAGAATTCGGCAAATTCCAAAAATTGTCATACTTATAGTTTACGTCGTCGACCTGCTGAATATAATGTAGGGGACATAGTATGGAAGAGGACATTTTATCAAAGTGATAAAGATAAATACTTTAATAAAAAATTAGCTCCAAAATTCACTAAATGCAAAATTATTACTAAGAAATCGCCACTTGTCTACGAATTATCTGATATGACCGGTAAATCTATAGGATATTGGCACATGAAAGACCTAAAACTTGTAAATTATACAAAATAAATATTTTCCTCTAGACTAGAAACTGATAGACGGATTTTACTACTAAAGACGCAAAATCCTTCTTCAGTTGGCGGGGTACTGTAACGGTACATCTGAATGCACCCTTACAAATACTTATAATTGACTGATCTTAAATAATAATAGTAATATAATACTCTAATCTATAAATAAAAAGTAATAAATTATTGCATATTGTTAATTTAAAATAATTATTCTACGGAACCATAAACTAGTTAATTTAATCCGCGCAGCGTGAACCATTTTGCTCACCGATCTCTAAAACAAAAGACTCGTTAGGATTCGGACACGACGACGAGTCCCCGTTCGGGCCATTCCTCTTTCATTTCTACCTGAGACCGCTTCAAGTTCGCAACGCGCGTGACCCTCCTACTAACGACCGTTGAACCTGCTTACCTACAATTAAAATCTAAATTATTAGAGGTGCAGTTGATCCCGCTGGGGTGAGTTCTTATTTATTTAAACATTGTAACTGTTCTGCTTAATTATTACCTCTTTTGCTGAGGCTGCTTAGTGCTTAGCTTTAAGAATTTTAACTTCCTACAAGGGGTGCTGGAACTGACTAGGGCACATGTAGTGCTATAGGAAGTTTCCCTAATGCTGGCCTCCGTCTGGAATTCCAGGATCTACTGCTGCCTAGGATCTACGGCTGCCTAGGATCTACTGCTACCTAGGATCTACTACCATCTAGCATCTACCTGCTACCTTAGAGCTACTGCTGCCGAGCCGCGAGCTAACAGAGTGATGGCCTACCCTCCTACTAACGGCCATCATCACTGTCGGGCTTGTGATTCACCGGCTTCTTCTGCCAGCTGGCTGTCTACGGCCCGGGGAAAAAGCGCTTGGACTTCGCCCCTACGTCAGGCCAGTGATCCCCTTCATAGAACTTACTAGTACGTGTGCGGAAGTAAGAGTAATAAATAATTACAACAAATCTTGGCGTTTAAAGAACCCACCTATTCTGTACCCCTAACGGTACACACTTTAATGGGGACACTAGTCAAATAAAGAGTACTTACTCGTATCTGAGGCGACGACTGTCTCAAGGTTCGTTCAGTGCATGTGTGTTGGTGTTTTTTGTGGTGTGGATTGTGATTAAGCTGACTGGAATGTTGAAATCGGTAGCTGCCCGGACTCTGGCACCGCTCTAAATTATGGTAATCTCCAGCGGCGTCACCCACGGTCAATTTCTTTCTTCTTCACTATGTCAGTCTATTAACTTTATTGTACATTTAACTAACTTCAAAACGCAACTAAATCCCGTTACTTATAATCAAAAACGTAACACACAGCACGAATACCGAATGTTCGTATCAAAGGTCACTTCCGTTTCGCGTGGCAACAAATTATATCTAGAACCTAATACGACCTTCTCTAGTGTCACAAAGTTCATCATTCAACCGACAACGGAAAATGTCTCCGAACTATATCAAATGCCGCACGAGCAAATTAATATTGCTAAATGCACTTATATACGCTATTAAATAAGAATAACCAAATTCGCGGTAAATTAGGCGCGCACGACACACAAATTCAGACGTTGATCGCAATTAATGTTAACTTCCTAACAATTTGTCAACCCGGCTTATAATTCTAGACTACAATTCCTCGTCGTTGCGCAATTTGCTAACAAATTTGACTCTAAAAAATGGAGGTTATCCCGCGACTTCACGACGTGCTATCGACAGCACTGCATTCAAGCAACTACCGTTCTGCGCTCACGCCCTCTGTCAAAGCCACTCCGCTCGCCTGAATGTTAAAACCGGCATGGCACCGAGCCGAGTGCCCTCCGGCGTCAAATCTTGATACCAGCGTTTGGGCTTGAAAAATGACTATACTATATTTTTTAAAGTAGTTTAAATACACACAAATTTTTATTTATAACCTTATTACTATATTTCCAATTTTTCGATATTTTAATGTCAAACTTCAATTAAAAAAAAAGTTTGGAAAATCCAAAAGTGCATGACTCTTAATGCTCATAATACGATAGTGCAAAATTTAAAAGAAATGTAAATTGTAGTTCTATTCGTCAAAGAGTACCAGTAGCAGTCACCTTCAAATCACTCCGTCGATTCCTGAGTTAAGGTCTATTCATAACTAACAAAACGAGGCCGAAATTGGCACACTTAGTTCTACCCTATGAAAAAAATAACACATAATATACCTAATATACAAAATATTAAAACGTTGTTTTAAGCTTTTTAGTGACTACACAGTCTTTGATACCTGCTCTGAGACATTGGCGTTATGAACGTCAACAAACGACTTAATATTTTGTCCTCCGACATTGTGCGGTTGACATGCATGTCTTATTTTATTTTATGTATATGTATTTATTTTATGTATATATATTATTACAAAAATCGCTATCTGCGCTCCTTCTACATATGATAGCAACGTGGTAGAGAGGTAGAGCTATGTAGGTAGAGCGTGTTATGGTTATAGCACGAATGGGTCGGCTCGATCGCGGTAGGGCCACAATCTCATATAACACCAGCGTATAATAACAGATTAGTGCTGCTGTGTTTCGTATGGTGAGTGCAGAGAACCGGAAACCCTTCATACTGGATATGAGGTATGTCTTCCTATTCCTTAAGGCTGACAACGCATCGGCATTTTAAATTATATTGCAAGATAAATGTTGATCTCTATGGGCCACAGTATCCACTTACGATCCTTCACCGTTATTCTATAAAAAATCAACTATAAATATGCCAAGTCCCACACTTCTCAGTACGCGCAATATGCTTAAAAAGCGAAAAAAAGTTTTCCCTTTACGTATTAATATATTACAGACTAGCTGTGCCCCACGACTTCGGCCGCATGTTACTTAGGGTTAATTTTTGCGTGGACCCCTAATCCTTTTTAGGGTTTCGTAGCCAAATGGCAAAAAACGGAACCCTTATAGATTCGTCATGTCTTTCTGTCTGTTCGTCCGTATGTCACAGCAATTTTTTTCCGAAACTATAAAAACTATGCTGTTGAAACTTGGTAATTAGATGTATTCTGTGAACTGCATTAAGATTTTCACACAAAAATAGAAAAAAAAACAATAAATTTTGGGGGTGCCCATACATAGAACTGAAACTCAAATTTTTTTTCTTCATAAAACCCATACGTGTTGAGTATCAATGGATAGGTATTAAAAAATTATATTGAGGTTTCTTATATCATTTTTTCTAAACTGAATAGTTTGCGCGAGAGACACTTCTAAAGTGGTAAAATATGTGTCCCCCCCCCCCATGTAACTTCTAAAATAAGACAATGACAAAACTAACAAAAAATATATGATGTACATTACCATGTAAACTTCCACCGAAAATTGGTTTGAACGAGATCTAGTAAGTAGTTTTTTTTTATACGTCATAAATCGTAAATTATGTTACTTGCTGCTAAGGAACCCTTCATGGGCGAGTCCAACTCGCACTTGGCCACTTTTTTTTAAATAAAATTAACGATATATTGGCAAAGTATTGAAATGAGCCAGATTAGTTTAACCGACGAGCGTGTGCGTACATAGTATTAAGTATTGTAATAAGATTACATTTTAATCCGTTAGTTCGCTTGTTTTAACAATGTTTTAGTCAATTAATTACACGTGAATCAAAACTGTAAACATAAACTGAGCAATTTCAATTAACAATTAAATTATTAACAAATTGCTAAACAGAAATGTTATTGGAAACCCGTTTCAACCCTGATTTAAATGTTTGCTTGTGTCCATTCATTACACAGATAATGTATTACTAACAACCTTTAGAGATTGCATTGTTAATTAGCCCTATTTTGAATTTGCCGCGTTTCTTATGACTATTATATATAGATAGCAGGACTCGTTTTCAGCCGTCTGTCCGTGCTGACTCCGTCTTAGGCCGGCACTTTAACCTATTTTTGCATCTATATCTGTAGCCTTCTTTGTTTGATCACAGAATAAATAATAGTACAATAACAGAAGGATCGCTCTCTGATAACAAAGTTGCGAGTTTAAAACTAGTTAAAATGTTGCTAATATTCATAATACTTTGCACGCCTCGGAAACGACCTTCGTTAAAATAGCCTACCGATTAAATCCTTGAAAAAAATTAAAGTATTAAATCAAAATGCACCTTACGTCCGCGTGCAAGACCCATTATCACCTAGCCCATTACGCACCTTTGTTAAAGCCGCTCCTACTGTAGGGTTAGGTGTTGTGAGAAAACAAATTGAATCCTTTCATATTAGTTGGTAGTAGAATACACCGAGATTTTATGCAATTTATTAGTAATTTGTTAATAATAAGAACATTATTGTTCAATGTGAGGAGGGTTAATATCCAAAATCGAAGAAAAATAAGATTATAACAACGTGAATGTTTTTAAATAGCAGATAATTTAAATACTTAATTAAAATTGTTAGCCGACTTCATAAAAGGAGGAGGTACTCAATTCAACTGTATTTTTATGTGTTTAATGTGTATTCACACTGAAGTCGGTTGTACATAAGTTTCATTTCATTACTTGTCTCTCTTCTTCTCTTTTTAAAACACGTTACCTCCACACTAAGATTTTCTCCTATATCACGGGGACAGAGAGGGAAAGAGTGGCAATGAGAAGTGCTGCTATTTTCAATATCTTTGTTTTATCGACTGTGTTAAACTAATAACCATTTTATGATGATGTCGCATTAGTAAGCAGTCACTAGTATTGGGAGATCTACTTACACTTAAATAATATTTAAGGTCATTGCCATTCTATGCAAAAAAATCAAAAACTGCGAAGCTGAGGTCGGGTCGCTAATCAACTATCAATGTCAATAACTAGGTAACTAATTATCTAGATCTACCTATAAATAATAATATCTTACCTTTCGGTATCTTTATGAACAGTAAAGAATGAAAGTCGACATTCCTATTGTTATTTAAGCACCCCCATGCTATGCTTTACCTTTTGGCTTTTTGATAGGCCATACATGAGTTAAAACTTAAAAATAAATATCAAAAGTGCCTAAATACTTAGGATATGAGAAACTTTTTTGTTAACGTAAGGCACGCGTCAGCTCGAGCGCGTGAATAACAACCTCACAAAATAAGCCTCTTGTAGGGGACCGCGCAGCGTACGTATATTTTTGTGCCTAAGGCGTGGAGTGAGACAGGCCTGGATTGATGTTGCATTAGCCATTTACCATCAGGTGGACTGTAAGTTTATTTGTCTCTTCAGTTTTAGAAAAAAAAAAACTAGGGTGTCGGAAAGCTAAGTTGTTGATCGCCTTAACGGCAGAGTTACTTGTGGTAACAGGCTAACTATTCCTTCATACCCACATATATATATATATATATATATATATATATATATATATATATATATGTGTTACCGTATGAGAGACTACACTTCGCTTACCGGTACGAGGTTGACCCGCGAGAACCTTTCTTGTTATTTATCCGTTGGACTATATTGGTTGCTCTGGTTCTACTGCAAAAATGATATATTAATGCACACAAAATTATATATTGACATATCTAAGTCTTTGACGCAGAGAAAACCCGAGCATAGTCCTCTCCGAAATTCGCTGAGTGACCTTGAGCTTTCTCATACGGTCTGCAGTGAAAGACCATATTCCAGATTCATAAGTAATCACTGGCACACCGCACTGGTTGTACAATCTTGTTTTCAAGATTTGTGGTATACCTTCCAGAAGATCGCAATATCCCAAACGCGGATATTCTCATCATTACACTTAGAATTGAAATTGAGATTTTGAGAAATTGATTTCACGTTTTAACAGTGGTAGAGCCACGCGGCAGCCTTTGCTGTCGCACGGATGGGCCGCCGGCCGGCTCGAACCGTTGTGGTACCACGACCTCACAGAATAGCAGCGTGAAGTAGAGGTTTACCTCTGCGTTTCGCTTGGTGAGTGCAGGTGGCCGGAGGCCCTTTTTACTGGAAATGAGGCATTCCATCTTAGTCCTCACGGGTGGCAACGCATCTGCATTTTGATTCGCAAACGAGGATAGATGTAGATGTCTATGGGCCGCAGCAACCACTTACCATCAGGTGAACCGTGTGCTCGTTTGTCACCCTTATCTTATAAAAAAAAACGTACTATGAAATTTATTGCGATCATTTCATAATATTACAAATCGATTTCTATGTGTCCACTTTAAAGTTAAGCCTATATTGCTTTTCAATGAATTTACAAAACCTTTTTATAATATTAACGGCATTTGTGTTTTATTTTATCCTTGTATAATTTAACACGCAAGCATGCACACACGCGCGAACTCACACACACCCACTTCTATGATGTTAACTTATATTTAATACTAGCTGTTCCCCGCGACTTCACTTGCGTTTAATTTAGTATTTTAATTATGTTGCGCGGAACCCTAACCCTTTTTCTAAAATACAAGTAGCCTAATTTACTCCTTAAAACATCAGCTATTTGCCAATGAAAGTCCCGTCAAAATCGGTCAAGCCATTTCGGAGATTAGCCGGGACAAACAAACAGATAGACAGACAAAAATTTAAAAAATTGTGTTTTTGTTATAAGTACAATATAATAAAGTTTTATTTGCATTTAGTAAAAAGCTGTTATTTTGACATTGCAAACACACGTTTCAATTTTATTTCTTTGTATAGATCTTTTTATCATACCACTTTTTA
The DNA here is from genome assembly GCA_963668995.1 of Parnassius mnemosyne. Lineage (NCBI taxonomy): Eukaryota > Metazoa > Arthropoda > Insecta > Lepidoptera > Papilionidae > Parnassius > Parnassius mnemosyne. Next base: position 2,510,679 of record CAVLGL010000001.1, on the reverse strand, counting down.
TCTTTTTACATGTGTAAATTATATTCATGGTATGTTAAGTTACATTTTCACAAAACTATAATAATAGTCCGAGGTTGGGGGTCGGAACTTTGTAACTAGGATGTGCTAGTACAGTTTGTGGTCTTACAATAACCAATCATTAGTTAAGTAAGTGTTTACTTTAATTAACACTATTATTATTGGGTATTATTATTATATAATTTTATTGCTATATAAGAAACTAAATTAAAATGATCAAAAACTCCTTGTAGTACAGTATTAAGAACGCTGGTTCCGTTTCCTCAGGCGAGAAAACAACCAGCCCTCTTGTCATCAGCGGCATCGACCAGTCAATTCTCCTGTTTTTTTTTTATTAAAACTTAACCGCGCGTGGACGTCACGGGCTTATAGGCTCTACAGTAAAAAGCACAAATTACTTTTTAAATATTTTTCTTAGTAACTGCTCTCACAAAGAACTGAGAGCTGAGACAAAACAAAGAACGTCAAAATCAGGAACCATTTAAATTATCTGTGCTGTGTCATCGTAGAAAGACGATGCCAAAAATATAAACAAAAGCTTTCGAAGAATGTTGTACGACCCTTCAGGTATTTTAATGACAGTTTTATTGTTCTATAATATTTTATTCATCCTTAACAGCAAGAAAAACAAACGTTCTCTTCTGAAAAACTTCCGTTTTAAAAAAAAGTCGTTATCCGATCTAGGCTTTTCTTCTGTATCGTGAAGGCAGTTTACATACATACAGTTGAAAAATAAGGATGGCCAAAATAGGGGATGAAGTTGTTTATACAAGACAACGTTCCAGTTGCTGCCAGGTTGAGCTTGTGATATTTCCTAGTCTACTCTATTCACCCATCCATTACGCACTACAAATGTCCACTACTAAACATAGACCTTCCTTTTAGATTGTCTCATGAGCCTGTTTAATTCACCTTTGTTGCCATCGCAAAAGATGCTGCCGACCACTTATTTTCAGTAGTTTCTGTTTCTTTGTGTCGCTATATTGAGACGACATTGAGATAACGACATTCCTTAGTACACTTAAAAAGTGTGTAGTTGCTGCCTATGCTCTATTTTATTAATCTTATTCCATCTATAGCCTCTTAAGACATCCACAAGATTATGTGATAGTAGATTCTGTTGCGCCGTCACTATATGGCTAAATTCTTTAAGAAAGTTACAATTTTAATTAATTCAGTTGAAAAGTTAAAACGACTTTTCTATAAAAGTCATGTCTGAATTACACAAAAGTTGTTGCAAAAACGCGCTAAAAAGTATTCACATGCTTTAACTAGTTGTAGGTACATATATTACGGATTAGTAATGGACTCCTCTTTATTCTTATGTAAATCGTCACGGATTTAATTTTATTTCTTCTGTCAATATTTGAAAAAGCGGGAAAAGAATCCTGCATTTAATTTATATAAATACTACTATGTCTAGGAAGTACCTGAAATTGGTCAATGAATCAAAACAAATATATTATTAATTTAGTTTTATTGTATTGCCTCCAAAGTGGGTCCCTTCCGAAATCATAGGCTTACGCCAACGAATAACCAAATCATCAAAACATTTTGTATAATACTCGCCACGAATTTGTCTTTTATCTATCGAATGAAAATGATTGCCACGTTGTAATAGTTGGAGTTTTGGAAAAAAAAGTGTCTAGAGAACCGGAAACACTTTTTACTGGACATAACGCATACATGTTAGACCTACGGGGTGATAATGCTTCTGTATTTTGATTAACAGCATCCATTTACCATCAAGTGGACTGTATGCTAGTTTGTTAGACTTATTCTATACCAAAAAAAAGTTAAAAAATTGGTTCTGGTTATAGTTACTAGTATACATATATACATATATATATATATATATATATATATATATATATATATATATATATATATGTGTATATATAAATATATATATATATATATAAATAATATATATGTATGAATAAAGGTAATAGAATTTTACGATTTGGTTTTCATCCACATTCAGGTGTTAAATTGTTCGTCTTTTATTTTGTACATTACTTCCTTGCTAATGGCGCTTAGTCGGATAAATCGATATTACTGAAAAACGTTTGATTTTACAAATTACCCATGAATAAATCTCTCACCTAGACATTACGTTCCTCGACACCGTTGAAATATTGCTTTAGATTGATCACGTTCACGACAAGTTACTTGCTTTTCTAGTTTCAGTCTTATCTTCTGTTAATTTTTTTTTTGTTATTCTTATTGTCTGTTCTATTTGAAACATTATTGTTAATTTGAACATTTATTGTTAATTTATTAGGTCATAAAACTGGGAGATGAACGTTGCTTTTTAGTTTCACCTGATAAAAGCTGGTGCATTGTGAACGAATTTCTGGTCAAAAACTCAACAAATCTTATTGAACAGCCACAGTATTACCCTCGTATGACTCCAGCTGACTTTTTTTCCAAAACTCCAACTATTACAACGTGGCAATCATTTTCATTCATTTCATAAAAGACAAATCCGTGGCGAGTATTATACAAAATGTTTTGATGATTTGGTTATTCGTTGGCGTAAGCCTATGATTTCGGAAGGGAGCCACTTTGGAGGCAATACAATAAAACTAAATTAATAATATATTTGTTTTGATTCATTGACCAATTTCAGGTACTTCCTAGACATAGTAGTATTTATATAAATTAAATGCAGGATTCTTTTCCCGCTTTTTCAAATATTGACAGAAGAAATAAAATTAAATCCGTGACGATTTACATAAGAATAAAGAGGAGTCCATTACTAATCCGTAATATATGTACCTACAACTAGTAAAAGCATGTGAATACTTTTTAGCGCGTTTTTGCAACAACTTTTATGTAATTCAGACATGACTTTTATAGAAAAGTCGTTTTAACGTTTCAACTGAATTAATTAAAATTGTAACTTTCTTAAAGAATTTAGCCATATAGTGACGGCGCAACAGAATCTGCTATCACATAATCTTGTGGATGTCTTAAGAGGCTATAGATGGAATAAGATTAATAAAATAGAGCATAGACAGCAACGTCTTCCAGATAGCAGCTTCAAATTATAAAAAACCTGTAGTTGCCAACTACACACTTTTTAAGTGTACTAAGGAATGTCATTATCTCAATGTCGTCTCAATATAGCGACACAAAGAAACATAAACCACTGAAAATAAGTGGTCAGCAGCATCTTTTGCGATGGCAACAAAGGCGAATTAAACAGGCTTATGAGACAATCTAAAAGGAAGGTCTATGTTTAGTAGTGGACATTTGTAGTGCGTAATGGATGGGTGAATAGAGTAGACTAAGAAACATCACAAGCTCAACCTGGTAGCAACTGGAACGTTGTCTTGTATAAACAACTTCATCCACTATTTTGACCATCCTTAGAGATGAATTTTTTTCTCCAAATTTATGTAGAACTACTCTAGAAGTCAATTTAATAAAAAAAGAATCGTCGAAATCGGTTCAGAATTGACAAAGATATCGTGTACATATAAAAAAAAAACATACAGTCGCATTGTTAACCTCTTCTTTTTTTAAATTTGGCTAAACATTGTAAAGCACATTTGACTGCTTTATAGTGCAGTGAACAATCGTTTGATTTCTGTGTTGCAGGGACGCCTTTTTCAATCCCAAGTGTGTCTGGATGTATGTCTTTGTGCAATTTATGTGTAACTGCAACACGATATAGAAGAAAATCTCACTATATAGGTAACTGTAAAAAAAATAAAAAAAATTGTACAATAGTTTTTAGTATTGTTCAGTTTCATCTCTAGTAAACGTTTGCCTGTCCAAGTCACAAACAAAGCCTGAGAATAAGTGGAGCGACATCACTGTTGTTCCGGTTTCTAGCGCCGTGCACGGAGACGTCCAGACATGTGACGGAAATAAGTAAAAGTTTCATTCAATTTCTGTAAAAGTTTCAAAATACAGTTCTCCACGCTTTGTGTATGCAGCTAAATTTTAAGTACCTTCCCGATTCAAATCTACTCTCTTGTAAAGTCTCTCTCGTCGATTATGTTTTAGACTGTACCAGTGTTTGAGTTATAGTATAGTTACAGCCTATACACTTCTTACAAGTGGGCACAGGCTTCTGCTCATTTCTGGAGTAATATGGAAAAATATGACCACAGAACTGCTTTAAAGCATATTCGGTTGACTTCACAAGTCTTTGAATTTATTTTTCTTTAATAATACGAATTTCTTTACATTGCTTTTATTCACTGGCCAGCATATAGTGGATGAGCACTTTAGCGGTGGTAAAATAATCCTGGTTGTATGCTTAAAGTTAAATTTATGGCATGCATATTAGTAATATGCATTTAAATCCAAAATACTACGACTGAGTTATAAACTATAATTTACTGCGTATAGTTTCTGAAATTTCATTTCAGATTAAGAGATAACGCAAGTGATTTAAACTTTTAATATTCATAGAGGAAGTCCATCTGCCTTTCCAATTTACTTGGCAAAAATTGTAACTTTGTTTTTGAATGAAATTAATGGATCTTTTTTTTAATAGGAGAGGGGGCAAACGAGCATGCGGCTCACCTGATGGTAAGTGACTACCGCTGCCCATGAACAGCTGCAACACCAGGGAGGGAATCGCAGATGCGTTGCCGGCCTTTTAAAAATCAGTACGCTCTTTTCTTGAAGGTCCCTAAGTCGTATCGGAAAATGCTTTGCTAAAAGCTATGAGTAATTAGTTTAATTTTAACTGAATGCTTAGGAAATGAAACCGTTTAGTTAGTTTAGCCGTTCAATTAGTTGAACTCGTATAATTAATTGCTATTTTTAGGGTTCCGTACCTCAAAAGGAAAATACGGAACCCTTATAGGATCAACTTGTTGTCCGTCTGTCTGTCTGTCTGTCAAGACCCTTTTTCTCAGGAAATCGTGGAGGTATCAAGCTGATTTTCATACCATATACTCAAGTCTACTGTACCTTGGAGCTGTGAAAAAATCAAACTTCTAAGCCAACGCAATCAAAAGATACAGCCGTTTATGCCGCAAATTTTCGACAATCGCAAGGGAATCAAAACCTACAGGGTACATCCCGTGAACTCAGAATCTTTATATTTGGGTGGAAGCAACGTATTATAGCACAGATAAAGGAAAAATTGCGAAAAGCATAAATTATTAGTTACATCATTTATTAAAAATATTTTTAATAATCTTAAACTTACATATCTACGGATTTGTTCAAAACCCTCGGTGCGCGAGTCCAACTCGCACTTGGCCGGTTTTTTTCTTAAATTACTTAGCTATCATGTTTTACTATTTTTGAAAAACAGGCCAACACAAAAATTGGTCATCATTATTTAGATTTTTAGGCGTAATGGCACCGTTCATTTTTATTTCATTTCATTTCATTTTCAATTCTGCTAAACGGTGCGATTATTACCGCCGACGTTATCGTGCACTTAAGCTCCCATCACCTACATGGGATAACTTGATGACTATTATAATTATTTTTATATGTGATAGAGCCACACTGCAGCTATATTATGTCGCACGAATGAGTAGACTCGATCGGAGACCAAGCTCTTACAGAATACCAGTTTAAATAGCAACTTAATGCTGCTGTATTTCATATGTTGAGTGTAGAAAATCTGATACCCTTTACTGAAAACGAGAAATTCCATTTCAGTCCTCAGTTAAGTCCATATTAAGTTCCTCCAACAAAAAAAAAACTTACGTTTTTAAGGAAAGTTTAATTTCATCATACTTGTTTTGTTTCTTTCAACGCTTTTGTATACTTTGAACTCATGAATTGTAAATTTAACGAAATTGCAATTCTGCCAACAAAATTTACTGCAAATACTGCTCGAATTTTTTTATGTCGGTATTTAGTATAACGATATTTATGTTGGCGTTTGATTGACAATATAATTATATTTGACTAGCACAAGACATTCTCATGGAGTTGATTAAATAAACATAATCTTACAGATATTATCACAATTTAGATATTGATAAAGGTTTTTTTGAAGTTAGATGTGACAAAAGATATATCATATCATGAGTATCGTAAGAGACGCATGAGAGAAATAAGCTAGGAGATAGACAATAGCGTCTTCCTAATAAACACTACAAAGTAACAAACTACAGTTGCCAAGCCGCCTGTGTGCAACCCTTTTATGAGGAAATCTATGATGAGGGAAACGGATGCCAACTTAATTTAAATAACCAGTTTATCACATGGTCCCCAAGAGCGCACTCGGCGTTGAACCATGCGCGAGTTTTATCACCAATGGACACGTCAGCAAAGGGGATGAAATACTCCATCGTTTGATGTATCACATCGGTTATTACATCCACGCTGCTCGAAGGACCTTCAGACGAGAAGCAGACTTGCCACCAAGGATGATATGCAAAAAAATGCCGCATCTTATCCCAATCTGCTTACTTGTATCGCCACACTCGCCGCACACCGTGGAAATCATAGTTAGGTGGGGAATATAACGACACAGATTTCACCAGACAGTGGTCTGAAGTAGCATTGGTATAACCGTACTAGCTCATAACCAAGTTAAAAAAAAAACACAATTTTTTATTAAAACTAAAGCCGCGGGTCTAAATGGGGTGAAATATTCTTTATTAATTTTTGATAATGCATTTATTGTTAATATATCGGAAAATTTTAATTTTTCTTCAATGCTACATGCTGATTTTACATTGTGGGTTACTTTATGGTTTTAAGTGAGGTTGCGTGTATCGAAATAATCGCTCCACGTAAGTAGCCCCTGTAGTAGTAACAGCTAACATTAAGCAAAATTTGCTGGTGAAAACTCTGTTGCAACACGAACAGAGGGAATAAAATAGGCTTCTTGAAGTACCTAATAAACCACTTACTATTGTAGTTAATATTAATATGTTAATGTTACATCCCATGTACATTCCACTGCTGAGCAAAGGCCTCCTGTTATTTCTGAGAAGGTTACTATTATTACAAATCTTTAATTTTCAAACTCAGGGCCTTATATATTATCACGTACAATTTTCCTTATATGCTATGTTTGTGAAAATCGAACACAAAAATTATGCAAAACTATTAGTACAAAGACATAAACGCGCGACACCCTGCAACGCGTAGAACCGATTGAAGATTTCTTCCATCCAGTCCTGTCGAGAACTCAATTTAGGTTGTACTCGTAATAATTAAATTTACTACACTTAAATATTTTACGTAAAATTTTCCTGGCACAAAACAAGTCGCGTGCCGAATGTCAGAACGCAAGCACAAATAAAAAAGCACAAGCGCAAGTAACGGGCATCATAGGCCAACTGAAGCGTAATACCTCACCCCCTCGAGGATATCTGGAAGCGCAATCTTCTATTGGTAAAAGTTTAAGTAAACTAACCAAAATAAGTTCGCTCCGGACTCGCGCGACCGCTCGAAGGTTAAATTATTAATTATGGGATCCAAAGGAAATAGTAGTACCCAGCCATCTTCTCTATTAATAGTTGGATGTTTTTTTTTTTATTTCAAAAGCCTCACGAACCATCCTTAGTAGGAATCGGTATTCTTTAGCGAGGATTTGTGGTTTATTAAATCTAACGTAATAGTGGTGGCTATCTTGAACACGTGCACAGACTGCGAACTTTTCCCATTCTCGGTACATGAGAGGATACAACTGCTGTGTTTCGTACGGCGGGTGATGAGAACCTGAAATCCTTTTTACTGGTAACAAGGCATTAATGAGACATTCCATCTCAGTCTTCATTGAATCTGGATCAAGATATGTTGCCACCCTAGAACGCATCTAATTATAATCGAAATCGATATCACAGATCTATGTGTATGTGAGATACAATATCTACTTACCTTTAAGTAGACTGTGTCTTAGTTCCTTACCCTTACTCCTAAATGAGACACAGATACAGTTTGAGAAGGTATTAGAAACTTAGGTAAATTGAACAGTACTTTACCCGTCTAATAAATTTTTCCATTTATGTTAATAATTATATTAATAACGCTTGCGACCTAATTTAAAACCTCTTTATCTTTTCATACACAATTGTACAGAGCAATGATTAAATTCTACGTTTGAACGAAAATAATTCTGAAACGCAATAAAATAAAATTTCAGCTTTTAGGAAAAGTGTTGATAGAATTATAAAAATTTCTTGTAAGAAATTTTTGTAATTCTATCAACACTTTTAATGAAGAATCTTTATTTCTTCGACGTAAAAGACAAAATGGTTTTTTCATCGTCGTCAATCGTCGTTTATTTTGTTTTTATGTAGTTGCTGTGCAATTAGGTTAATAAGGTACAGATTTTAGTTCCAGCGCAAGTATGTCGGCTCGAACGAGTAAGCACCATGCTCTCACAGACTACCAGCGTAAAATTATAGCTTAATGTCGATGTGTATGCTATGATAAGTGTAGTGAACATGATACCATGTTTACTGAAAACAATCTTATTTCTCGGGGATAACAACGCATCTGCATTTTGCTTCCAAATCGAGGAAAAATTTAAATATCTATGGGCTAAAATGTGCTCGATTGTCACGATTATTCTATTTAAAAAGTATCCCAGCGCTGGCGTAACAATATGATGGCGGCTTGAGAGAATCAATCAAAATCTCATTGCATGGGTGTCATAAGAAGCGGCTATGGGAAACACCAGAAAATCTTTTTGCGTCCGATAGAGGATGACGTAACCATATCTTTGACGCTAGAAGCAGAAAATCCATATCGACATAGGGCAGTAGTGTTAAAGGCGCGAGACGTCTGGTAGATGATGTACAAAGCATGATGATTATGGAAAATCTTCTATACAATAAGACGGATGTCCAATGGTGGCTATATAGTTTATTGCAACATTTATACAGGCTATTGTATAGTCTAGCGAAAGGAACAGAACGTCACCATCACTAGTACTTTTACCTTATTTTATTGCTATACCATGTAGGATTGTTTTCTCTGTGTACTACAAGTTTAATAAATTATTATACATAAATAAATGAAAACCCAACCAGATGGTATCGAGGGACACTGAACATCTTTTTACTCGAGACGTGGCATTCTCTCTGAGTCTTCAGTTCAGTTTTTTTTTTATAGGAGAGGGGGCAAACGAGCATGCGGCTCACCTGATGGTAAGTGACTACCGCCGCCCATGAACAACTGCAACACCAGGGGAATCGCAGATGCGTTGCCGGCCTTTTAAAAAGGAGTACGCTCTTTTCTTGAAGGTCCCTAAGTCGTATCGGTCTGGAAAAATCGCTGATGGTAATCGATTCCACAAGGAGGTCGTGCGAGGAAGAAAACATCTTCGAAATCGCACAGTGCTGGACCGCCAATCATCCAGATGGTGTGGATGGTATCGGGAGTTCTGCTGCGATGTGCGTTCGTGAAATTTGGCGGCTGGGATTAATCCGAACAATTCCTCAGAGCACTCCCCATGGTAGATGCGAAAGAAAATGCAAAGGGATGCAACATCTCTTCGCAGTGCCAATGAATCGAGCCGATCGGAAAGGGCTCGGTCGTCGACAATTCGAGCCGCTCTGCGTTGGATGCGGTCAAGTGGAAGGAACTGGCACTGGGGAGCCCCTGCCCAGAGATGGGAACAGTATTCCATGTGAGGCTGAACTTGCGCCTTGTAAAGTAGCAGGCGGTGTGCCGGCATGAAATACTGTCCCGCTCTGCTGAGTTCAGTACAGTTCTTCATATTTTTGATGATGATTGTTATCACGAAGAATCTGCTACCCATCTCCTGTTTTGGTTTCCCTCTGTCACCTCTTGCGACACCTACAGTGTGTTATAAGGTAGTGGATTCTTTATGCCCCAACTATATGGTGATTGTGCTTAAAAAAGTTTAATCTAGTTATTACATCGGAGACAATCTCAACAAGAGCGTAGGGTGGGAGATTACTGACTTGCGTCTGGAATACAAGTCATCCATAACAGTTTTTTTTTATAGAAATGTGAACAAAAATCACTACCGTCGTCTATGAACATATGCAACACCAGGATAATTGCAGGTGCCTTGTCGGCCTTTAAAAATGTAGACTTAGTGATAACACGGGTTTAGTTAATTATTCTTAGATTATGATTAAGAATAGCCTTTGTTAAGCTCGCGCATGTATCGGATATAGTTAATATTGTTTTGCACGCAATATTGACACGTCAAATTCAAGCAATTTTGTGCTCCTACAATGCCTCTATCATAACCATACGATAACATGAGTAGCCGTATATCAAGAGAACTATCTAATTAATCCATCTTATATTCTATAAAAATCATTTACTTTAAATGAAACTAATTTTACGGATTTTATCGCGTATATTAACTTATTTTACATTCCCGACGTTTCAAGCACTTTACAGCACCCATGGTCACGGGGGGGACTGAGGTGTATGACGTCCCAATGTCATAGTTAACCACGGCAACCTCCAGATTAAAAATTATTAATTTTTGTTCCGATCTACGCAGTAGTTACATTAGTATCATTTAAATGTGTAGTGTTCGCGTAAATATAAGAAATCAAAATCATTTTATATTGCTCCTTTGAAAAAAAAAAACGGTTTGTAATTTTTTTTTACGTGGACATTCCGTTGTTGATTTTGAATGTTATTTTTATAGTACCTATAAGGGTAACAAACGACCAGACAGTCCACCTGATGGTAAATGGTTTCTGTGGCATATAGACATCTACATCTATCCACGTTTGCGAATCAAAATGCAGATGCGCTGTACCTGTGTGGACTAAGATGGTATACCTCGTTTCCAGTAAAATGGGTCTCCGGTTCTCTACACTCACCATAAGAAACACAGCAGATTTAAGTTGCTATTTAACACAACATATCGCTAGAACACTACAGTCATTTCAAACAAAGTAGGCTACAGGTGTCATTTCTGAGGACTAAGATTTTTTTATAAAAGAGGGGACAACAAACATGCGGCTCACATGATGGTAAGTAACTACCGCCGTCGGGAATTGCAGGTACATTGCCAGTCTTTTGGAAAGATGTAACGTCTTTTCTTGAAGTTCCCTAAGTCGTATCGGTCCGGAAAAATCGCCGGTGGTAAACAATTCCACAGAGAAGTTGTACGAGGAACTCCTAGTAAAACGCACAGTTGTGAACCGCCAAGCATCCAGATAATGAAGATGGTATCGTGAATTTTGACGCGATGTCCGTTCCTGAAATTTGGCGGCTGGAATTAATCCGAACAATTCCTCAGAGCACTCTTCGGCGGCAGAAATATATAAGAGAGATACATATTCAGACGGATGCCCACGAATGCCCACACGGTGATGTGATTTCACGCTTTTTATTGCGTTTTAAGTCATTTATTTTTAAGTCCTGATATTCCGAGAGCTTTGCAGTAACTCAACCATATGAGAATCTTAGATGTTTGACGTCCTGATGTTGAGTTCAAGAAAAAACAACGAATTATGTAAAATTTTACTTAAATATTATAAAATTGGAGAAAACAATATTTGTTATTCATTTTATTGGGTTAATTTTCCATTTCTGAATCAATTACATGGTGACACTCAACAGCCTGCTGTAAGCGTAGGCGAAACGAGATAAAAACTTTTAAATTGCGTTCTAAACAGTAAAAAATGGAAAATAGCAAATTACATTTTTAATGGGTACAGTTATGTGACTATGTATTTTTGTCTCTGCCCTCATTCTAGTTTTGGTTTTATTAGGCTGGAAAGGTAAAGGCTACCCTTACGTACTTACCCTTACGTAGTTTATAGTGACTTACGATCTATTTATGCAAATTTGAACCATTAATATACGTTTAGAATTGTTTCCTTATTTAAATAGCATAATACAGTTTATAATCAGAAAATTATAAAAGCATGATAAAAGTATACGATAGCGGCTCGATAAGGCAGTGGCCATGCGTTTAGGCGCTGGTGGGCTGCAAGTTGGTATCTCCCACGGAACAATTTTAATAGGCTACAAAGGCTTTTTTCTTTAGGATAATTACAAATAAGCGCACATTCATGGTTAGTGGATGCTGTGTCTCATATACATTTACATCTATGCCCGATTAAGAATCAAAACGCAGATTCGTTGCCACCCTTGAGAACTAAGACGGAATGCCTCGTCTCCAGTAAAATGGGGAGACGCTCCTTTTTTATTTTTTTTATTTTTTTTTTTTGGTTCTTTACACTCACTGTCTGTTCTGTGAGAACGTAATCCTTTCGTGTAGTTTATTTAAACAACTTGTGGTATATACTGTACGGAAATAAATTTATAGAATTTGATATGAATTCTGGCAACTGAGTTAATCAACATGGTAAAGTAAATATTCATGAAATTGTTAGTTTAATATAACCGTTTATTTCCGAAACTTTGTAACGAACATTAATGATATTAAATTATCGAACTAGTTTAATTTGAAACTCCGTTTTCAATATTTTGACAGGCAAACACTGATATGTTTTAAATTAATCACTTATTTATAGTTAAACGATTAATCACTTATTTATAGTAAAACGATTAATCACTTATTTATAACAAACTATTTGTTGTGCAATCTAGAGGAAATTAAGTACGACACAATCCACCCTTTCTACGTCATTTTTGCACTGACAAACGCCAAAACTATGTTCTGTACTGACAGTAACATAACACGCTGTGTACATTTTATTCGTCAGCTTTTAAAAAGCCACTGCTGAACATATACCTAAACTATAGATTGCCTTATAGGATGTATCCACCGAAAATAACAAAACGTTACAAATACACTTTTGTGTCCAACGAAGAGGTTCGCCACCCGTCACGTTCTGTCCCCCGGAGGGGCGAAAAGTGGATTGCGGAAGCTCGTCTGGCTACATTGAATGTATGTGGAGGAATGAATGATAAGATGGATGAAGTATGCGATATGATGTATGATAGAGGAATAGTCGTGTTATGTGTAAATGAGACGAAATGGAAGGGAAAGGATGCCACTACACATGGCATGTATACCGCGTACTGGTCTGGTGTAGACGAGACCGAGCGGGCATGCCAGGGAGTCGGTATCATCCTTTCGGAAAGAATGGGTCATTGTGTGAAAGAGTATGAATGTGTAAGCCCGAGACTACTATGGATACGAATGAAAGTGGGCTTAAAGAAGTTGTTTGTTTTAGGGGTCTACGCCCCAGACATGTCTAAGCCCACTTATATCCGAGAGCAGTTTTGAGAGTTGGTAAGGATGGTGCTAATGAAATGCAAGGCTAATGAAAATATTGTAATATTATGCGATTTTAATGGAAGGGTTGGGGTGAGAAGGCTTGGTTATGAAAGGATATTGGCTCTTCAGCACCTTAAAAACGGCAAGGCCCCAGGCGAGGATGGAATTACAGCGGAGCTTCTGAAAGCGGGTGGAAAACCGGTACTTGAAGTCCTTCAGAAGCTCTTTAATTCCGTTCTCCATGGTGGCATTACACCGGAGGTGTGGAGCAGAAGTGCGGTGGTCTTGTTCTTCAAGAAAGGCGACAACGCTCTCTTGAAGAACTACAGACCGATTTCCCTTCTGAGCCGCGTCTACGTGCTGTTTTCGAGAGTCATTACGAATCGTCTCGCGCGCAGACTTGACGACTTCCAGCCTCCCGAACAAGCCGGTTTCCGAAAGGGCTTTAGCACCATAGACCACATACATACCCTTCGGCAAATTGTACAGAAGTCCGAAGAGTACAATTTGCCACTATGTCTGGCGTATGTGGACTATGAGAAAGCCTTTGATTCCGTCGAAATTTGGGGGTGCTGCAGTCCCTTCAGCGGTGCCAAGTTGACTGTCGGTATATCGAAGTGTTGAAGTGCTTGTACAGTAGGGCTACGATGGCTATCCGAGTACAGAACCAGAGTACGAAACCTATCCAATTGCAGAGAGGTGTAAGACAGGGTGACGTCATATCCCCGAAACTCGTCACCGCTGCATTGGAAGACGTTTTCAAGCTTCTGGACTGGAAAGGATACGGTATCAACATCAATGGCGAGTACATCACTCACCTTCGATTTGCCGACGATATAGTCCTTATGGCAGAATCGCTGGAGGACCTAAGCACTATGCTCAATGACCTCGATAGTGTTTCCCAACGGATAGGTCTTAAGATGAACATGGACAAAACAAAGATCATGTTTAATGTCCATGTCACACCTATGCCGGTAGTTGTTGGGAACACTAAGCTCGAAGTTGTTGACGAGTATGTTTACCTGGGACAAATAGTCCGACTAGGTAAGTCCAACTTCGACCGTGAGGTCAATCGACGGATTCAACTCGATTGGGCAGCGTTCGGGAAATTACGGCACATCTTCTCGTCAGGTATACCTCAAAACTTGAAAACGAGACTGTACACCCAGTGCGTGTTGCCAGTGATGACATACGGAACTGAGACGTGGTCCTTCACTGCTGGCCGGATGAGGAAACTCAAGGTCGCTCAGCGAGCTATGGAGAGGGCTATGCTCGGAGTTTCTCTGCGTGATAAACTTAGGAATGAGTATATCCGCAGTAGAACTAGAGTGACCGACATAGCCCAACGGATTAGTAAGCTGAAGTGGCAATGGGCCGGCCATATATCTCGAAGAACCGACAACCGATGGGGAAGAAAGGTTCTCGAGTGGCAGCCTCGTACCGGCAGGCGAAGTGTAGGGCGTCCCCCACTAGATGGAGTGACGACCTGGTAAGATATGCAGGAAGTCGATGAATGCAGGTGACTCAGGACCGTGCTTTGTGGCGTTCTTTGGGGGAGGCTTATGTACAGCAGTGGACATGTGAAGGGCTGTAATGATGATGATGATGATGATTTAGACTTAGAGACTGTGGACTGACTGTGGATTTAGATTTGGTATAATGTCAAGAAAGGTTTAGTGGATGCAGCTACCGAAGTATGTGGTGTAAGTAAGACAACTATTGAAAGTAAAAATAACACGTTATGGTGGGATGATGAGGTACGGATGGAAGTTGAAGCAAAGAAGAAAGCAAAGCTAGGTTAACTAGCAACCAAAGCTAGTAATTCTAGCAGTATGAATGATGATATTGAAAGGAAAAAGGCAGTTTTTAGACACCTAAATAAGAGAGTAAAAGAAGTAGTTGAAAGGAAAAAGCAAGAAAAACGGATAAGAATGATAGAAGTATATCGGATAACTTCCAGGCAAACATTAATATGTTCTGGAAACTCGTAAGAACTAACAGGGGACATTCACAGTAGCCTAAAATGAATGCTATACGAGACCAGAATGGCTGTATTCTGAATGACGAAGTTTTGAGTTTAAGGAGATGGAAGGAATACTTTGAAAGCGTGTTTATGAGTGATGAGACGTTTGAATTAAATGAAATAGAAATTCCGAAAGAAGAGGAAATAGATAGAGATATAAGTATAGATGAAATACTGAAAGCAATGAAAAGTATGAAAGCAGGTAAGGCAGCCGGTTATGATAGAGTATCTCTCGAAATGCTAAGGGCTGGAGAAGGAGTGGTGGCAGACCTGCTGTACACCTTGTTTAATTTATGTTGGGAACTTAAGCGGGTACCGGGAGACTGGTGCAAAGCCGTGATAGTCCCAATATATAAGGGAAAAGGATCACAGCAGGACTGTAAAAACTACCGTGGTATCAGCCTTCTTAGCATTGTGGGAAAACTGTATGCTAAGGTACTAATTGAAAGAGTTATGAAAGAAACTGATGGAAAAATTTGGGATGTGCAAGCGGAATTTAGAAAGGGAATGGGATGTACGGATCAGGTCTTTTCCATGCGCATGATCGCGGAGAAGTTTTTGGCTAAAAACCATAAAGTTTTTTGTGCGTTCATAGACTTGGAGAAGGCTTATGACAGAGTGGACAGGGATGTGTTATGGCAAACACTGAACTCATTTGGGTTGACCGCTGGTCTGGTACAGGCATTGAAGTCTCTATATAGGGACTCTAGTGCTTGTGTCAGCATCAACGGGGCCTACTCGGACTGGTTTGGCATCCATAAAGGTGTCAGACAGGGTTGTGTGGCTTCCCCGTGGTTGTTCAACCTATTTATGGACAGTTGTTTGGAAAATTTGAAAGTAGAAGAATACGGGTTAAGAATGGGTGAGTTAACCGTCAAATGCCTTTTGTACGCCGATGATCACGTCATACTTGCATCTTCGGCAGTCGAGTTGCAAATAATGGTTACATTAATAAACAGGACATTAAAAGAAAAGGGAATGAAAGTGAACGCAAGTAAGACGAAAGTTATGGTTTTTGAAAGAGAAGAAAGTAAAACGATATGTGAAATAAGAATAGAAGGGAGTTGGTAGAGCAAGTAGATGAGTTTGTATATTTGGGATGTGTGTTTAGCAGGGATGTTAGATATGATAAGGATATAGAACGACGAGTGAATGCAGGAAATAGAGTGAATGGGGCTCTACACTCTATTGTGAAAAGTCAGAATGTGTCCAAAAAGGCACGTATAGCAATTCACAATGCTGTGTTAGTACCTACTTTAATGTATGGTAGTGAAAGTTGGGTGTGGCAGAAGAAGCATGAGAGTAGAATAAATGCCGTAGAAATGCGGTTATTGAGGATTATGTTAGGGATGAAGCTGAATGACAGAGTGAGAAATTGTTTAATAAGAGAAGAGTGTGGTTTGCAAGACGATGTTGTGACCAGGATTAAGAAAGGAATGCTTCGGTGGTTTGGCCATGTAGAAAGAATGAATGAGGAAAGAGTGACAAAGCAAATTTATGTTGCAGAGGTAAATGGCATAGTCGGGAAGGGTCGCCCTAGACGAAAGTTTATCGACGAAATTGGCGATATATTAAAAATGGGCCAAATCAAGAGTACCTTTAACCGACAAGCATGTATGCGTAGGTATATGGATGTGGAGGAAGCGAGAGAGGTGTGTCAGGATCGCACCAAATTTTTTTTTTTTTATAGGATGAGGGTGACAAACGAGCACACCGTCCACCTGATGGTAAGTGGTTGCTGCGGCCCATAGACATCTACATCTATCCTCTGTTACAAATCAAAATGTAGATGCGTTGTCACCCGTGAGGACTAAGATGGAATGCCTCATTTCCAGTAAAAAGTGCCTCCGGCCACCTGCACTCACCAAGCGAAACACAGAGGTAAACCTCTACTTCACGCTGGTTTTCTGTGAGGTCGTGGTACTACCCCGGTTCGAGCCGGCCCATGCGTGCGACAGCAAAAGCTGCCGCGTGGCTCTACCACTGCAGTACCAGTCCATAATCTCTGCCTACCCCTCTGGGTGACAGGCGTGAGTGTTTATGTTATGTTATGTTATGAAGAGTTACTCTGGAAATGTTATAAAATATTAAAGATGTTTAAAATTAATAATCTCAGATCCGCGTAATAAAAATTAGTTTAAACTGAACCGCTGAGTCTACTTTACCATAGAATGCCTCTATTAGAGGCTAAAACGTGTCGATTATTATTGTTATTATGGGGTATCTATAAAGTTTTCTCATCTGGTTGGGTAGTATAAATGTATAATTGCAAATGAACATGCTAAATATACATAAATATCAATAAAATAAAGTAAACACATAAAAATACATAAATAAATAAAAACGCAACCACATGGAAGCCCTCGGCAGGGAAGACCAAACGGCCCAGGAGAAAGGGAATGAAACCGGCGTACGATGCGGGCGGTATTGAGGAGCACCGTCTTCTGCATTTGAGCTTGGAGCGGTCCGTCACGAAGTCCCAGTCGCCTCAGATGACCCGACAGGCTGACTGGGATTAACTCGTTCGCAGAAACGACCACAGGAATAATTTCGGTCGGCAGACCACCCCACATGTCGGTCACCTCGTGAGCCAGGTCCAGATATTTTGTCAGCTTGTCTGTTTCGGCTTTCGGAATGGTAATGTCAACCAAATATATCCTTGACTGTGTCCGGTCGATCAGCACAATATCAGGCTTATGAGCAAGAATAGTACTGTCTGTGATGATGGCCCGGTCCCAGTACTTAGAGTCTGGCGCGGTCTATTTCGAGCACAGCTTCCGGAAATTAATTATAATATGGCAGTTTCATCATTCATCATTACAGCCCTTCACAGGTCCACTGCTGAACATAGGCCTCCCCCAAAGAATGCCACAAAGCACGGTCCTGAGCCACCTGCATCCATCGACTTCCTGCATGTCTTACCAGGTCGTCACTCCATCTCGTGGGGGGACGCCCTACACTTCGCCTACCGGTACGAGGCTGCCACTCGAGAACCTTTCTTCCCCATCGGTTGTCGGTTCTTCGAGCTATATGGCCGGCCCACTGCCACTTCAGCTTACTAATCCGTTGGGCTATGTCGGTTACTCTGGTTCTACTGTGGATATCCTCATTCCTAAGTTTATCACGCAGAGAAACTCCGAGCATAGCCCTGTCCGTAGCTCGCTGAGCGACCTTGAGCTTCCTCATACGGCCAGCAGTGAAGGACCACGTCTCAGTTCCATAAGTCATCACTGGCAACACGCACTGGTTGTACAATTTCGTTTTCAGGTTTTGAGGTATGTCAAACGAGAAGATGTGTCGTAGCTTCCCGAACGCTGCCCAGCCGAGTTGAATCCGTCGATTGACCTCTCGGTCGAAGTTGGACTTACCTAGTCGGACTATTTGTCCCAGGTAAACATACTCATCAACAACTTCGAGCTTAGTGTTCCCAACAACTACCGGCATAGGTGTGACATGGACATTGAACATGATCTTTGTTTTGTCCATGTTCATCTTAAGACCTATCCGTTGGGAAACACTATCGAGGTCATTGAGCATAGTGCTTAGGTCCTCCAGCGATTCTGCCATAAGGACTATATCGTCGGCAAATCGAAGGTGAGTGATGTACTCGCCATTGATGTTGATACCGTATCCTTTCCAGTCCAGAAGCTTGAAAACGTCTTCCAATGCAGCGGTGACGAGTTTCGGGGATATGACGTCACCCTGTCTTACACCTCTCTGCAATTGGATAGGTTTCGTACTCTGGTTCTGTACTCGGATAGCCATCGTAGCCCTACTGTACAAGCACTTCAACACTTCGATATACCGACAGTCAACTTGGCACCGCTGAAGGGACTGCAGCACCCCCAAATTTCGACGGAATCAAAGGCTTTCTCATAGTCCACATACGCCAGACATAGTGGCAAATTGTACTCTTCGGACTTCTGTACAATTTGCCGAAGGGTATGTATGTGGTCTATGGTGCTAAAGCCCTTTCGGAAACCGGCTTGTTCGGGAGGCTGGAAGTCGTCAAGTCTGCGCGCGAGACGATTCGTAATGACTCTCGAAAACAGCACGTAGACGCGGCTCAGAAGGGAAATCGGTCTGTAGTTCTTCAAGAGAGCGTTGTCATCTTTCTTGAAGAACAAGACCACCGCACTTCTGCTCCACGCCTCCGGTGTAATGCCACCATGGAGGACGGAATTAAAGAGCTTCTGAAGGACTTCAAGTACCGGTCTTCCACCCGCTTTCAGAAGCTCCGCTGTAATTCCATCCTCGCCTGGAGCCTTACCGTTTTTAAGGTGCTGGAGAGCCATTCTAATCTCGCTCAGACTGACGTCCGGGATATCTTCGGAATAGTCTCGGATGAGACTCGCTCTTGGATCGTTACTCACACTTGCGTGTGGCTCCAACGATGACGTGTACAGCTGCCCATAGAACCTCTCAATCTCACTCAAAATCTCAGGTGTCCCGGAAACGATGCTGCCACATTCTGTCTTCAGCTTTGACAGATGGCTCTTTCTGGCAGACAGATCTCTGGCAAAGACTTTGGAGCCTTGGTTCCGCTCGATCGCTTCTTCAATACGAGCTGTATTGAAGTTGCGTAAGTCCCGCCGCATGCATTTGGAGATCTGTCTGAAGAATGTAGCTTCATCTCCCGTCTAACAGCCAGGAGATTAAGAGTGTGATCGGAGAGTTTTTGTGTTCTTCTGCGGCGGGTCTTGCAGAACTTAGCTCCGACCGCATGGACTGTTTCCACGAGCTTGTCATTCATATCGTACAGTTCATTGCAGTCTTCTAGGCACTGAAAACGGTTTTGTGACTCGAGCTGAAAGGTCTCGGGACTTTGGAACAGAGCACGAGGGGGAAGGAGCGTTGACTTCATTAGACGAGACCTCTCCAACTTAACGTTTAGGTTCAGTGTGCCTCTAACCATTCGGTGATCGCTACCAGTTTTCACCCTCGCGATCACGGAGACATCACTGAACAGTTGTCGTCTGGTCGTCATAATGAAGTCAATCTCATTTTTGTCGAACCGTCGGGGCTCGACCAGGTCCACTTACTGTGGGGCCGCTTCTGGAAGAAAGAGTTCATCATAAAGAGTTCCTCTTTCTCCATGAAGTCGGTCAGCTGCTGGCCCCTTGGGTTCCGTTGCCCTATTCCAAATTTCCCTACTTTCAGCTCACCGTTCTCTCTTGTGCCTAGTTTTGCATTGATATGGCATATGGCAGTTTATTATTATTATTATTGACGGTGGTATTTATTTTCTAGTGTAGTGGTGCTGGGATTAACGGTGGCGGGGATAGTGCAAGCAATTGAGGGATAGCGGGAGGGGTTCTTCAAACTAGGTAAGAACATTCTATTTTATTACGCTAGTCTTATTAATAAAATTTGATACAATGAATTTCCGAAAAATAACATCACATTCCATTTAATTATCTAACGTTTTGACACAAAGGATTTGCGACCAATAGTTTGTTTTCCAAGTTACGGTTACCCCATTTACTTTGCTAAGCGTGTTCGTTATGAAACTTTTTCTCTTTCAAGTGACTAAGTTTCGTAAACTAATTGAAATACTACAGTAGCAGCCATTTTTATAAAACTGAAGTGTGGAACGAACTTACAGTCCAAGTGATTGGGATTATTGCAGTGAAATAGCAACTTAATGCTGCGGTGTTTTGTATGGTGAGTGTAGAGAAATGGAGACCCTTTTTACTGGAAATGAGGCATTCTATCTTAGTCTTTACGGCTGACAATGCATTTGCATTTTAATTCGCAAACGAAGATAGATGTAGATGTCGATGGGCCACAGCAACCACTTACCATCAGGTAGACTGTGTGGTCGTTTGTCACCCTTATTTTATAAAAAAAAATAGTGGCGGTCGGTGCGTTAGAGACATAATATACGTAGATAATATTGTTCACTACGGTCAAATCCGGGGCGGGCCGCTGGTATTTGTTTAAGAAAAAACGTTCGTACATTGTCACGCAACGTTGACAACCGACATGTGACATAAGCCAAGACTGCGTGACAATGTCATCTGATACTGGCGACACACTTGATAGGGAATGGCATTACTTTAAAATAAATGTATCATCCTATTTAGCGCTAGTGCGGGACAAAAGACAAATATAAGGTGATATGTGATCCTTTTTACTAGCTATCTGTCTCTGTCAGTGGAGGTAACACGTGCAGTATGTAGTCTAAATGTTCACAGCCGGCTGCCTCGTGTCTAGTACAATAATAGCATTGGGAAGTTTTTCATAGAACAAGGGTGACAAATGAGGAAACAGTCCACCTGAAGATAAATGGTAGCTGTAGCTCATAGAGATTTACATTTATCGTCAGTTAAGAATCAAAATTCAAATGCTTTGCCACGTGAGGGCTACGGTGGATTACCTGATTTCCAGTGAAAAGTGCTCGGTACTCTACACTCTACCTACGCAACACAGCAGCATTGAGCTGCTATTTTACGCTGGTATTCTATTATATCGCAATATGGCAGGTTTGAAAAATGACCTTATCACAAAAATTGATAAGGGCGTGCTTCGATGGTTTGGGCACGTTGAGCGAATGAGTGAAGACCGAATGGTGAAGAAAATATATAGCGAGAAAGTATATATTAAAAGGTGTCGAGGTAGACCGAGACTAACTTTCGAAGACCATATGAGCAAATTGCTCGAAGAGGGGAGGGTCAAGAGTACTCGGATACCTAGACATGCATGTATGAAGAAGATAATGAATCTGAAAGAAGCGAAAGAGGTATGTAAGGATCGTAACACTTGGCGATCTGTTCTCTCTGGCTACCCCGTCAGGGATTGTGCGTGAAGATAAGTATTCTATGATATGTTGTTATGACTAGCCTAATTTACAGTGCATAAAGAATTGCTACGCCCGTTATACGAAAGAAGAAAGCCTTGTTGCTTGTCAGGGTGCTAACTTGCTCCAACACCTCGATTAGTCATCATTTCTTCACCCACTCCTTTCTTACATATATCGATCCTAACACAGACCATCCATTTTTTATCAGACCTCTTTCTAGTATTATATCTTTCCATTTTTATAGCATTAACTAATTATGGTATCAAATCTTATATAAACTTTATTTATCAAAGATGATATACTATATTCATAGAGTATACAAATATTTGAATATCGCGTGTGAATAATTTGGTAACTACAACACTTTTTACTACCTACTACTGCTAAACGTTTCGCCATGTAGGTGCCAGTAATTATATTTTAAATATTTCCCCACATGTGTGAATTATAATGCTTAGAACACATGGAGCGATTTAACCCGCGCTCGCAGCGATTGTGGTACTGCTTTATATTTCAAAACTCATGAGTTTTGTGTGGATTCGTAACCACCGTTGAGGCGGTAACACCCGCAAATTTGACAAGTCTGGCGAGTACAGATGCGTTGTTACCGCTGAGGATTAAGACGGAATGTTCTTTGATTCTCGAGAATAGGTGTAGATGTCTATGGGCCACAGCATTAACTTACCATCAGGTGGACTGTGTGCACAATTGTCACCCTTATCCTATAAAATAGTCCACAGTAATTTATTCCTTGCATTCTGATTCTTAGTTGAAAATCGATATATATGTAAGCATCTACAAGCATACGTCTATAAGCATCTTCTTATCGTCAAATAAACTATGTGCATGTTAGCCTTTACTTCTAAAAAAATACAAAAATGTCATCCTGACAAAAATTCTAAAATATCAACTGTCGAGACAACTTCCTAATGAACAATTACGAGGTCAATTACAACACATTAAAATCTGAAAGTCGTCCATAGTTTTATTTTGTGGAAACGGCCTTATTTTAGGCAAAAAAATGATGTAAATAAAACTGATAATACACGTGGTAGAGTCATGTTGTAATTATTTTATAATTGGAACATGGATGGGTCGACTCGAGCAGAGAAAGACCACGCTCAAATAAAATAAATATATATTGGGATAATTATTATATATAGGGATTATTTCTTATAAATCTTGAAGTCTTATTTAGTCGTATTTTCAAAAACTGCAAGAACAGTACATCATTATTTGTATATTTTCACTTAAGTTTGAAATTTGGCTATTGTTTGAAAAATAATCCTGTTTAAATTTTTACATATGGTATAATGAATAATAAATCATAAAATAATGTACTGAGCAAGCCAATACAAAATATAATTCCAACTTAATTGACATGATAATTTATATAAAGGACCATGCGACAAATTGGGCTCAGTGTCCAACAGAGTTATTGCATATGCCATTGTAAAGGATTTTGTTCGTTCTTAAATTGTTACTATCGGCACCACCTTCAATTCCATTTCAGAAAAAAGATATGCACCTAAATAGGTTTTGTAGAAAAAGACATTTGGTACTATACCTTACTATATCTCTATATCCCTTGCGTCTTGATAAGTCATATTGCAGCGAACATTTACGCAATGGTTTATATACGATAGAAATCTATCGTAAAAATGAATTACATGATTTAGCAGCATGCAATATCCAACACCAAAATGTGTGGCCATCAAGAGGAAGATTACAATCAAGACATGTTCGTATACATTACGTATATTCTAGTCAAGAGAAATTAAATAGGTCCAGATGCTATCGCTCAATATTACTGCTCGTGTCTAACAGGTAGGCGCACAGTAGAAAGTTGTGCATACGAGTATACCGTTTCAATAATATGGTATCTAGGGTTAGGCGCATACAATTTAAACCACCGGCAGGTCATCTAAACGACATTATTATTGATATTGATTGAAATGTTTTTAACTGATAAACAACTGTTATTAGTTAAAAATAAAAATATTTTTAACTGATAACAGCTGTTTCATTTTTTTATAATTATACTTTTTGCACCTGGAATTTAAACTGGTATAAGAAGTCAAACAACAAAAACTACAATGTAATAACAGCATTACTATGCAGGATTATAGCTTATTTATGGTAGGATAAAAAATATTTATAGACAAATAACCCCATCGATTCTTCACATAAATGAGTTTAGATATTTATATTTATTGCAGTACAAGTATATTCAAAGTGATCTCATCTCTGTTGGTGGGTGAGCCCAGGCTTCATACATTTTTGCCCATGGTCCTTTATATTATTCATACTATGTATGTTTGTATTTGTTTTAACATTAATTTCAATGAACTTCTGTTTTCAATGTTATTTTTATTTTATTATTTTTATTAATTTCAACAATATTTACGATAGTTATACTATCAATAGTTTCGTTATGTTTAAAAAGTAAAACTGTTAATACAGCATGTCGTTGACGCGAACTCATAAGATTTTATCCATCCAAAAAGGGTTGGGATATGATCTCAACAAAGTATTTAAAATTTGTAAGAAATGAAGTCGTTCCTATTATAACTCACCTTGCCAACCTTTGTTTTAATAAAGGGGTATTCCCTGCCCTGTTAAAACAATCTATTATTATACCAGTACACAAGGGTGGGGATAGGATGGAAGTGAATAATTATAGGCCTATATCTATTTTACCTAGCATATCAAAAATTTTGGAAAAGCTTATGAATACTAGATTAGTAAAATTTATAAATAAATACAATACTTTGTCTTCTTCGCAATATGGATTTAGAACGGGTAAATCCACAGAAGATGCTGTAACTTCCCTAAGCTCACTAATAATTGAAGAAATTGATAAAAAAAAATGTTTAACGGTGTTTCTTGATATCAAAAAAGCCTTTGACACCGTCTCTGTCCCTATCCTTGTGAATAAGCTGGAAAAGGTTGGTATAAGAGGAACACCATTAAGTCTTTATAAAAGCTACCTCATTAATAGGAAACAAAGAGTCAAATTGGAACAGTACTACAGTGAAGATGCAGAAGTAGCATACGGAGTCCCACAAGGAAGTGTATTGGGCCATACTTTATTTCTTGTATATATCAACGACCTTTGTAGCCTAAAAATGAATAACGCAAAAATATTCTCGTATGCAGATGATACAGCAGTCGTCTTTACTGGAAACTCCTGGCAAGCTGTGAAAAATTGTGACGAAAAAGGAATGGCCCAAATAGCTACTTGGCTAAAATGCAACTTGCTCTCGCTAAACACAAATAAAACAAACTATATATGTTTTAGTATCTACAATAAAAATCAGCCCACTGACAGATTTAGCATAAGGGTTCATGATTGTAGTAGCACCGAGGATGAAAACTGCAACTGCCCGATCATTAATAAAGTTACCCATACTAAGTACCTGGGCGTCATATTGGATCAGAGACTGTCCTGGTACCCATAGCTTGAGCAAGTTGCCGGAAGAGTTAGAAAGTTGATTTGGGTCTTTCGATCATTAAGACATGTGGTTCCAGGTAATAATAAAAAAAATTATGACCGAGAAACATCAAGGAATATATTGAATGAGATATACATCGCCTTGGTTCAATCTGTCTTGGGATATTGCATTCCTGTTTGGGGAGGTGCGGCGAAAACCAAGATTATAGAGGTTGAGAGAGCACAACGTGCGCTTATTAAATTTATGTACTTTAAAAATATTAGATACCCCACGGAAAGGCTATATCTCGATAGTGGGTTACTTTCGGTAAGGAAGCTGTGTATAAAACAGATCACACTACATAAACACAAAAATATACCCTACGATCGAAGTAAAAAAGGAAATAGAAGAAAAAATAATGTAGCTACAGTGCCCCAATCTAAAACTATGTTTGCTAGTACTCAATACAATAGTCGTTCGGCTCAAATTTATAATAAAATCAATAAAGAACTAGATATTTACTCGAAACAATATATCGAATGTAAAAAGGTGGTACATCATTGGTTAGAGTCACTCAATTATGAGAACACGGAGTTGGTTTTACATTCAGTAAAATAGTGCACACACACAAGCAAATACACACACACACACACACACACACACACACACACACACACACACACACACACACACACACACACACACACACACACACACACACACGAACGCACGAACACACGCACGCACGCGCACGCATGCCTGTACAAATATTATAAACAGAGAAAAATACTGTAAATACTGTCTTTTAGCCTGTAAGTTATTCTTTGTAATACATATTTAATAAGTATATAATATAATATATAGATATAGATATGGAAGAGCGGAGTCACCTGATACAGGCATTATTTGCTTAAAAGGAGACTCCGGCCACTAATGATTGTAAACCAAATCTTTTTACCGAAATAAATTTTATTATTATTATTATTATAAAGTTAAACCACCCAAAAGCGGACTTTTTATTGATTTTATCCGCGATATCTCGATTCTGGTGATTTGTCTCGACTTAAATTGATACTTTCAGATCTTTGCATCAAGCTAAATTCGTAAAATAATGTCTGTTTTATTTTAACGACAACCGGTCCTAATTTCATGAGTTATGAAGAGGAATGACTTGATTCCTAGTTAAAAAGTTTTGTTAAACAAAAAAAAACAGCGTCAAAGGTCAAAAAATCTAGGTGGAGTGATTCCCCAGCTTGGAGAATATCAAGCAAATGTTGCTAGAGTCATTCTACAGCTATATTATGGTTGTAATACGAGTTTGTCTTCTAGTCTGGAAGTATAATGCTCTCACAGAATACCAGTGTAAAATAGCAGCTCAATGTTACTGTATTTCATATGATGAGTGTAGAGGACCGGAGACACTTTCTATTGGAAACGAGGCATTCCATTTTAGACCTCAAGGGTGACAACGTACCTGCATTTTAATTCTTAATCAAAGATAGACGTAGATTGGACTGTGTCCTCACTTGTCATCCTTAATCATATAAAAATTAAATAAAAAAAGTGTCAAATTTTATACGTGGCAGAGTCATGCTGCAGCTATATTAATAGTATAGTTGTAGCACGAATGGGTTGGCTCGACCGGAGAAGGACCACGCTCTCACAGGATACGAATATTAATGATTTCTTCAGAAATATTAAAAACTTAAAAAACTTAATAAAAATAGAGCATACTCTTATTAAATACACTAAATGTTGGGAACACTGATATTAAATGGAAAGAAGAACGAAACAAAGAAAGAAATTAAGTTTATTAAGCACACACATTTTATAGAAGAAGAAATGGAAGAATTAATTTATCTAAGTAACTACGACTTAAATTTTGTTAATAATATTACTTATTACAATATATTGAAAATAATATTGCGTTTATTTGTGTCATTTCCTCATATTCCACCCGACATGGCACAACAATGGCACAAATGTATTAACAGTCCAGTCTGCTCGCAAACATTTTCAGGACGCTATAGTTGCTCCGATAGGAGCAAGATATAGAACTTCTGAAGGACTTTAAGTACCGGTTTTCCACTCACTTTCAGAAGCTCCGCTGTTATTTCATCCTAGCCTGGGGTCTTGCCGTTTTTAAGGTGCTGGAGAGCCATTCTAATCTCGCTCAGACTGACGTCCGGAATATCATCGGAATAGTATCTCAGACTTGCTCTTGGATCGTTACTCACATTTGCACGTGGCTCCAACGATGATGTGTACAGATGCCCATAGAACCTCTCAACCTCACCCAAAATTTCAGGTGTCCCAGAAACAACGCTGCCATACTCGGTCTTCAGCTTCGACAGTTGGCTCTGTCTGGCAATTGACTATGCTCTTGCGCATAGTCGCGTAAATGCAGTCCTCTCGCGCTTCCGTGAACTTCACTGATGCACTATAGAACCGAGGCAACCCTAACAGCAACCTAAACACTTTTTTGAATTATACTCGGTGGGCATCGTAAGCTTTTTGAGTATATGTAGCCCACAGGCTGCACGTATAAAATGACGTCCAGAAAGCTCTGAAAAGGGTAATTCTAACTTTCCTTGAATTAATCTACAAATAATGGTCTTGTACAACCGACTTAAAAATAAATTATTAAGGATAAATCAAAAACTACAAATCAGACCTTGATCAAATTTATAAGGGCTACATGATAAGTACCAGTTTTCAAATATAAAAGAATCATTGAACTCGGTTCACGAAGAAAAAAGTTATGAGGTAACACACATTAAAAAAACTTACAGTCGAATTGAGTATCTCCTCCTTTATGATGTCGGTTAAAATGCTTTTATCTCATACTGAAACCATTTTTTTTTGACGACGAAGATGACGAACGATGATGATGAATTGAAACATTGTAGCTTTGTTCCTACATGCTCAGCTAGTGTTCAGGAGTTTCAATGTAAATCCAAACTAAACAATTTTAACTTAACTTGTTAACAAATTACAGCAGATGTGCATATTGCAACTCGTTTCGAAATCGATTCTATTTGCTTCTATTGTAATTCATTGCAAAGTTAGTGAGGTGACTGGATCAAAGTTGCAGACTTCGAAATTTAAGACATGCAAAAATAATTAATTGGTTTTTATAAATCAGTACAAAAGATTTATTTGTAAAGCCAGTAAGGGTGACAAGTGAGCACGCACGAATATAGGAAGATGCCGAAATATCTCATGAGTTCCGATATATGGTGACATATTTTATACGTGGTAGAGCCACTCCGCCAGTATATTGTAGCATGAAGGGGTGGCCTTATGTAGGAGAACCACGCTCTCCAGGGTAAAATAGCAGCTTGATGCTGCTGTGTTTCGTATGTGATGTGAGTGTATAGAATCGGAGACCCTTTTCTACTAGAAACGATTCATTCCATTTTAGTCCTCAGAGTGACAAGTTAGCTGAATTATGATTGTTAATCGAACTAAGATGTAGATGTCTATGGGCCATAGTATCCACTTAACATCAGGTTGACAGTGTGCTCGTTTGTCACTTATGGACTTTTCCAGTATTAAAGCATTACTTTCAGTTTTTAAAAGTCTTTGTATTGACACCAAAATGCCTCGCTGTTGGCTACCAGTATCCTATTAAATAAATGTAACTAACCAGTAGCAGCAGTGTACGTTGGGCAAAGAAGAAGTACTAGTCACCTAGAAATAAGTAAGTGTTGCTTTTGGTTTGCATATTTGGTGTTATGGTTTAATTTTGTATTTCTTTAACAGTGGTGTATTAATATTTTATAACGTACATCATTCATAGACGATATTTGAGTTAATATTGATAATTGAGGAATATTCCTTTTATTAAAACAATTTATGAAAATATTTCTAACAAGCGCTAAATTATTTGAAAATATTTAAATATTTGAAATAATTTGCGCTAAAATATTTTAAAGTTAGTCGGCATACACCAAGCATAGAAAAGTATATTGTTTAACCTTTACAGCGCCTGAATAAAATCCACACTCCATCCCATCGCACTATCTGCACGCTTCCGAGCGCGCGCCGGTTACCGGAACAGTCACGCGACCGTTTCATTTGCTCGCTTTGTTCGTGCTGCGGGATTACTGAAGAGCAAAATTTAAAAAATAAATATTTATAATTCCCTGCCGGCATTTGTTTTTCCGAGTGCGTATAACAGGAACCTCTTCAAGGTGCGTTTTAACAAACTTCTATTGAGAGATAATATTGTATGCTTAATTCTTGATATCTGCATGTGTATCTTGATATCGGTGTAGTTATGAACATAATAATCGCCCCAGTCTCATTCTCTGTTTTGAATTTTTTTACAAAATAAGGTTGAAAACGATCATATAGTCCACCTGATGCTAAGTGAATGCTGTTGTCCATAGACATCTACACCTATCCTCGATTAAGAATCAAAATGCAAATGCGTTGTCACCCTAGAGGACTAAGATGGAATGCCTCGTTTATAGTAAAAAGGGTTGTCGGTTCTCTATACCCGCCATACGAAACACAGCTGCAATAAAATCATATTTTACGTTGGTATTCTGTAAGAGCGTGTTCCTTCTCCTGTCAAGCCAAAGCAATTCGTGCAACAACTATAATATATCTGCAGCATGGCTCTACCACGTATAAAATTGTGAGTAGCTTGAGTCGCTGCACTGATAGCCACGGGTATGAATCTTATACGGAACAAGTAAATTAATATTTGCCATAGTTGCCTCGCTTAGCAGACGAGTTTGCAAGCGCAGTTTTTTTTTTGCAGAAATGGATGAACAATGGAGAATTGGAGGCTATTATTTTATATTCCCGTGTTATATCAGAATTATTTTTCTTAGAAAATGCCAAAATAGTATTATAATTTTCTTTACTAAATTTTTATCTAGACGAAAGGTCAAAAATGTCATCAAGAACTCATTCATAACTCTATAACCGAAAAAGCAACAAGCATGAGAACCTCTGGACCATAAGAGAAATTATATGTTTGAACAATATCAAATTTTAGTACATAATTGGTAATATTTGGTACCGGTCAGGATGTTTGGACCAAATGTATTTAACATAGTTCTAGATATCTTAAATAGTTAATTTCTTAATCAAGATTATGTATTTTCTTTTTCTTTCTTTTTTAAATTTCATTGGTATATATGTTTTTCAGATGTTTTAAATATTATGTAATTTAATATGAAACTATCTTCATACTTACCAAAGACTTACTCGTAAACATTTGTAACGCACTCTGCTATAAAATATCTTCCGATATCTCATCCTCGCTGGAAGCGCAATTTCCTGCTAATATCCGCTCTTATTTTTATGTTAATACAGCGATCGTATGTAGTAAATTTAAGCATTATTGCTTTTTTAGTTTTCATAACAAGCTGTTCTTCGTCTAGTAGGAGAGGTAGTTAACAGTAGTATTATTTACAAATCCTACAGTCTCAGCTTTAGATATTCAACTTTCCTTCACTTAGTCAATGACTAGGGAAGTTAATTTTATATTTAGCTAATAAATAACACACACGTTCTAACTTGAAAGAGCCACGCTGTGGCTATATCATGGTTGTAGCATGAATGAGTCGCGCAACCGGCGAAGTACCACGCTCTCACAAAATACCAGCGTAAAATAGCAGATTAATGCTGCTATGTTTCGTAAGGTGAGTGTAGAGAACCGAAGACCCTTTTACTGGAAACGGGGTACTCCATCTTAGTCCTTAGTGGTGACAAAGCATCTCCATTTTGATTCTCAATTAAGGATATATGTAAATTTCTATGCTTCCATAGCATCCGCTTACCACCAGGTGGATTATGTGCTCGTTTATTACCCTTATTCTATATTAAAAGAACACGCGAAAGAGAAGAGGACGCTGTCGGAGTTATTCAACACAAATTGACGGAGACTGAGGCGTACGCCACTGCTCGCCGTGCCTTCAATACGAACACATCTGCTGGAAAAACTCGAGCTCTTCACGTAGTCAAATTGTAAAATATAGTAAAATTGAAAACAATTTTGTTGTTTTATTGAATTAGCAAAGAATATATTGAATATAATATGTTACTGTTAGGTTTGTTGTTATTCTAATTTGTAAAATTTTTATAATATAATTAATTATTAACTTTTATGGTAACTTAGAATCGGCTTGCTATCGAATTTCAAGTAACTTAGTAGTTTTTATTACAATGCTAAAAAGAAATTATTTTTAAAGATTTATTAGGACTTGAAAGTCGAAATTAAAATATTTACAAATAAATAAATATGGTGAAATATATTATACATAATATATTTCACCATATTTACACTCACAGAATACCAGCGTCAAATAGCAGCTTAACACTGCTGTGTTTCGTATGGTGAGTGTAGAGAACCGGAGACCCTTTTTACTGGAAAAGAGGAATTTCATCTTAGTCCTCACGGGTGACAACGCATCTGCATTTTGATTCGCAAACGAAGATAAATGTAGATGTCTATGGGCCACAGTAACCACTTACCATCAGGTGGACTGTGTGCTCGTTTGTCACTCTATCCTATAAAAAAAAAACTTAGAGGAGAATGGGATTTTTGGGCCTGAAGTTAACTATTTGATTTATTCTGTGAAATAATGGCTATATTTTTCTAAAGTTAATTACCAAAAAAGTAACCCTTTTTACAATCTAAAATTCGATAATCAAATAGCTCATTGAGGCGCTCACGGGCGCACCTCACGACATGTGGAGGGGCACCATCATACTGGAACCTTGTGCGGCGATATTCAGCCAACGATAGGTCGTCTAAAATGTCTACCAACTGTTCATTTACGAAGTTCAGGTATCGCTGTCCGTTAAGTCGCCTTGGCAGAAACACTGGTCCTAGTATGCGATTCTGAAATAAACCTGCCCATACGTTAACCGACCATCGGGTTTGGTGCCCGGTTTTTCGAACAGCGTGAGGGTTAACCTCGGAATACACGTGTGTCTTTCTTCGGTTCCACAGGCCGTTTCTGGTAAATGTCGACTCGTCCGTCCAGATGACGTGCTCAATGAAACCAGGCACACGTTGTTGTTGGTCTAATAACCAACGGCAGAAAACTCGCTCGATCACGACCGCCGGTAACTAACGCTTGCACTTTGTACACGTTGTATGGGCGCATTTGGTTACGCTTTAACACTTTGTGAACTGTACAGTATGACACATTTGTTCCATCCCGACGCCTTAACAATTTAGCGATACTTCGTGTACCTAGGTTCGGATTCCGGCGAACGACATCTAAAATGCGCTCCTCTGAGTTGACAGCCACTTGATTTCCATCTCCTGCCGCTACCAGAGCAATGGGCCGATTTTCCAACACTCGCTGAAATACTGCTGTTATCAGACGAGAGTCAGCTGGATGTCGAGCGGTCGGGAATTTCTCTCGGTAAATTCGCAATGCATGCGAAGCATTCCCGCGAGCTACTACAAGGCACATTAGCATGTTGCCGTATTCACGAGCACTATAAATGTACGTGGTAGGCATTATAAAAACAAAACAAGAAACTTAAACCGTAACAACAAGAATAATATCATTTAGTAATAAATAACAAGAATAATTTAATAAACAAAACAATTATACTGTCTCTCGTGATAGTCGAACTGTAACAAAAACTAAAATTATTATTTATTCCTCCAAAACAAATGCGCACATAAGGCAATGTCCTTGAAGCACTGGAACTTTCCACACACCGTTAAAGCATATGTTTGTTATGTATGTTGAGACATCTCCAACGTTTATTTATTTAACCCTACAACTAGTCTTCATATGGAATTTAAACGTTATGGTTGTCAATTTTAATACAATTACACAATCAATTGTACCCTGACACAACAAGCAGTTCTTTACTACAAAAGTTATTGAAATTAATAAACGTACCTAATTGGGTACGCAGTACTCACACAATTACTACTATTTCATCGTTATCTTTGATTTTGTATAAGAAAATATAAATGAAATGGTACTGAATAATTTAATAGTTAAAATCAATTGCGATTATGATCGACAGTTGATTACTCTATCAGAATTAATGTAAAAAATAATACTTTTACTTTATTTTAATTGACTTTCCGTATTTATACCGGCCAATACTTTAAATTTAAAAAGAGGTACGTAAAAATGACATAAAAATGACTTGCAAGTTTTATAGTGATTGCCGGCTCTAATTCTAATGTCGCCGGAAAAATAAATTTCAGTGCAACGTGGAGGGAGTGTCTGCGCATGGGTACAGTTGCGTTCTAAAGTACTACGGCTAAGTAAGGGTATTGTTTTATAACATAATAGTCATTCATTGTTTTATTTTAGAATCATAATAGGTGTATTACTAGCTACTTAGAACTTTGGAAGAGGTTGGAATTAAAAATGGATAATGTTTACTTGAACATTATTTGTTATTTCTACCGTAAAATATAAAGTAGTTTGTAACAAGAAAACTTAAGCTAAAGGTGACACGCCGTCTATTATGTCGTCTTGGGTCACATGGTGTCGATGGTGTGTTGGTGTTACTGGATACTACTTCATCATCACTTTCATCTTCGCTTGAGCTTCCGTCATCAGGTCGATCACATAGTAATTTTTTCGGTATTCTTCCTCAACACTTTTAACTTTACTGCACAATTTTTATCATTCACCTTCTCCTATCATATTTACCTTTTCGTTCACTAGTTCAGTTATAAAACAATAGATATAAATAATTTTCCTTTCCTGCCTTTGTGTATGCGACTGTATTTCGGGAGCGAACAAAGCGCGAGGACCAGTAGCATGCAGGCACAGTAATACTTGCCGATTGTTATCCCGTTGCGCCCCCTTCGTATCAATCAGTGATAAATCCCAGGTTCAAGGCCAGCGTTTTTTTTACAGGACCGGACCTATAACAGTTCGGCGTTCGCGCGTACATTGACCTATAGTCAGCTGATATCAATTCAGTAATTCCACTGATGGTTTTATGTTTCAGTATTTTCATGATTTTTTTTTTATGAAATTATCGTATCATTTAGCTGTACTAACATGATAGAGAATGAATAAAGCTAATAAAAAGTTGTGAAAAGATGATTTTTCTTTCATCAGGATCGAATTTATAAACCACCCATCATCAAATGTATAGTTGTTACTGTCGTCTGTCTTCGTTTTCGGGAGCGTTCCAAAACACCCTGTACATAAGGAATACATTTGTGAAATCTTTCAATAGAGGACTCCTCCTTTTGAATTTGAAACTTGACAGTTCAAATTTCAAACTAATCATGTAAAATAAAAGGTCAGATTTTCGATTCTTGATTAAATTGAGCGTATTAATATCTATTTTCGATTATTTTTCTGTGTTAAAGAGATAAAAATTGCGAACATAGCTACAAAATTATAATAAAAAATACAAAATATCAACATTCCAACATGTAACAGTAACAAAAACAATTCATGTAATCGATCTCAGATCGATATCCCTAATATTCACGTCACTTAGTTGTTATTAATTTATCTTTCGTTAATCGTTTCACCATTCTGTTTCCTTATTAACCACAACTTTTCTTTATACTGATCCTGCTTTATACTGATTTTATACTGATCCTGCTTTTATATTTTTAAGTAATTATAGTGAAAAAAATCCTGTTACAGTGTAATAACAGTAAAAAATCACCTGTTACAGTGTAGGTAATACATAATCTCACTTTTACTTATTCTACAATAACTTAGCTCCTTGATTGACAAATCTCACCAGATTTTTAGCTATGAATTGTTTATATATACGCTTTCAAATTGTTCTTACTTTCATCTTAACACATGGGCCCAAGAATATATGGACACATCTCCTACTTCTTTTGATTATGGATTAAAATGACAAAATATATTTTATTTAACACACGGCATACACAACCAACGGTGTAGTTGTCGTATTAAAACTACAGCTACGGCGTAGCTGTTCTTATAGAGAATAGCTGTAGAATGTTTCGCTCCATCTACTCGTAATATCTTGCTCTGTGCATCTTGCTGTCAGGCCTGTGAATTATTAACTAATTTAGGAAGATGTACTTCTTTCAGTTTTAGTCATATTTTGTGTCGCGAAAAAAGTAATTGGGTCATGGAGCTTAAGTAAACTTTAAAAATTGAGCGTACATTTATCGATATCAATTTTATAAACATATAAATACAGCTAAAGATATCTACAGACATTAAAAATTTGATAAAGTCTAAAAACAAAAAGTTATTAATCTTCAATAGCAGGTGCGTTAGGAAATTACGCAGTAAATTAATGAACATTTCACACTCCAAGTAAACTAAGTATAAAAGACATTTTGCTCCTATTAAAATAAAAAATTATTTTAATCTTTTTTTTATAGAACAAGGGTGATAAAGGAGCACACAATCCACATACTTATTGTCGATTTAGAATCAAAATGCATATACGTTGGCATCCCTGAGGAATAAGATGAAATGCCTTGTTTCGAGTAAAAAAAAGGTCTCCGGTTTTCTACACTCATCATACGAAACACAGCCAGCATTAAACTGCTATTTTACGATGGTATTTTGTGAGAGCGCGGTGAAAGAAAACTACTCCTCCTCCATCCCCTTCTCCCTAAGACATTTCAGAACACATGGCGCGCCTTCATCCGCGACCTCCAACTTCACATGCGCACTGGACGCCCCCAAGTTCGATACGCGAAGGCCATTGGGCCAGGAAAACAAGCACGCGAGCAGAAGGCCTACGAGTAATGGATGATTACTCGAAGTCCTGATTTAACAGATATTTTAATTTGATTAAAATGTGAGACTCCCTTTATTATGCTGGTCTACTGAGGTGGTCCTTCACCAGCTAAAGTTGTATTTTTTATTCTCACTCACGCATTATATGTATAAAATTTATGTGTTTTGAATCTTGAAGGTTCCATAAAATAGAGCCTACTTCAAAATTTTGGTTAAACTCAAATATATTTTCATTATTCCGTGGTGCCCCGTCAAAGTTTCACACACACGTCTAATGTTCTAAAAGTCTAATTAAGTGTCGCAAAGTATAGCCACGATCACAAAATATATAATAGTACTACGTACAGAAGCTACAATTCTTTGATGTTGCCTATATACTGAAGTTTAAATGGCTTACATAATTACTACTAATGAGGTAAATCTCCAGTGTAGTGGCGGGTAAGAATACCCACTACCCCATATCTTCCCGTGGGTGTCGTAAGAGGCGACAGAGGGATACTGAGGCAGAAGATGGGCTGCAGCATCTTTCTGATAACAGCAAAACAACAATTAAAAAACTGCGATTGCCAACCCACTTGCCAAGCGTGGCATTATGGCAATATACCCCCATGATAAAATTAACGTAAAGACGGACCTCATCCCCGGTAGCCCCGCTATTCCTGGTAACGTTGACGACCATGGTAACGACGGAGCAGGGGGTGATAAGAATCTCCGGTGGATGTTCGGTTGCCACCTAAGGCTACTCGACCTGGCAACATATAACGCATGCATCCTGAGAACTGACGAGAAGATCCTCAAGCTGAAAGTAGAGATAGACAAGTTGCGCTGGAATATTATACGATAATCTTAGGTCCTTAGAGCGGGAGGACAGGGTAATCTTTGAATCCGGCAACTTATTATATCGCCGGGATCATTTGTCCAAAGGTGGTGTCGGATTTTTCGTCCACAAGTCTATCGTTAACAATGTAAAGATTTAATGATTTCTTATACTTACGCGAATACTACACATTGAATAAAAGTAATTTCACGAATTTTATCGCGTTTAATTAACTTATATTATACTCCCGAACTTTCGGTTGCTTTCCAGCAACCATGGTCACGGGGGACTGAGGTGACTGACGTCACGATGTCAGAGTTAACTCGAAGTACCTTCAGCTTTTTAATTATTAATTTTGGTCCGATCTACGCAGAATGAACTTACTGTGTCTTGAAGTCTTGCAGTAGTATGCTTGGGTTTAGTTTTAATTTTATGAATTATAGGATCCCAAGCAGGTGTAGTACCCAGCCTCCCTATCTATTAAAATTAGGATGTTTTTTAATTTAAATAGCCTCACATATCATACTTGGCAGGAATCGATGTTCTTTTGCGAGAATTTGTGGTTTATCAAATCTAATGTAATGTCGGGGGCCGTCAAGAATATGATCAAAAACTGCAGATTTCCCGGAACGTTGGTGCTTCACGTCAGCTTGTGTTCTTTTACGCGGGTTTTTATTGATCGTTTTGTTTACCCTATTTACGAGAGACCATACTCAAAATAAAGCTTGTGCACTCCTGCATGTTGTAGAGGAATATTGCACTTGACGGATGGTAAGAACTGACTAATCTTCTTCGGCGGCTTGAAAATTGTTCTAATAGAAGCTCGCTTCAAGATGTAGCCAATCTTGTCTGTGACACCTCTGACATATGGTAGTACAGCAGGCACACGCTTGACTGTGGCCGGCTTCACTCGGTCACTGTGACGTAGGCGCGGGACCCGAAGCTTGTTGTCGTGCAGAACCTGCTTGACGTGCTCAAGCGCGGCGGCCAGGTGTTTGCTGTCACAGATCCCTCGTGATCTCTGTAACAAAGATTTGCCCACGGTAGCTAACTGTGAAGGATGATGGTGGGATTCACCGTTTAAATATCGGTTTGTATAGGTCTTTATTCTATACACAGTGTGACCTATGATGTTATTAGGATTTCGAATGACTAACACATCTAGGAAAGCTAAAGAATTATTTGCCTCTAACTCCATAGAAAATTGAATTTTAGAGTTTATGGAATTAAGACGTACTAAAAATGCAGTTCATTTGTCTAATGCTAAGATTGTGAAATATCGTCTACGTACCGCATGTAGAAACTTGGAGTTACTGGTGCGATAAGCAGGGCTTTCTCCTCAAAGTCCTCCATAAACTCTCCTTCTTGCCTCAGCCAGTATCCGAATCCTCGGAGTCGACATATCGAGCGACGTGCAATTTCGTGGTCACTTGGAAGAGAAGGCCGAATTGGCCTCTAAAAAGCTTGGCGTGCTCAGCAGAGCGGGACAGTATTTCATTTTTTTTATAGGAGAGAGGGTAAACGAGCATGCGGCTCACCTCATGGTAAGTGACTACCGCCGCCCATGAACAACCGCAACACCAGGGGAATTGCAGAAGCGTTTCCGGCCTTTTAAAAGGAGTAGGCTCTTTTCTTGAAGGTCCCTAAGACGTATCGGTCCGGAAAAATCGCTGGTGGTAAACTATTCCACAAGGAAGTTGTGCGAGGAAGAAAACATCTTCTAAATCGCACAGTGGTGTACCGCCAATCATCTAGATGGTGTGGATGGTATCGGGAGTTCTGCCGCAATGTGCGTTCGTGGAATTTGACGGCTGGGATTAATGCGAACAATTCCTCAGAGCACTCCCCATAGTAAATGCGAAAGAAAATGCAAAGAGATGCAACATCTCTTCGCAGTGCCAATGAGTCCAGCCGATCGGAAAGGACTCAGTCGTCGACGATTCGAGCCACTCTGCGCTGGATGCGGTCAAATGGAAGGACCTGGCACTTGGGAGCCCCAGCCCAGAGATGGGAACAGTTTTCCATGTCAGGCCGAACCTGCGCCTTGTAAAGTTGCAGGCGTTGAGCTGGCATGAAATACTGTCCCGTTCTGCTGAGCACACCAAGCTTTTTAGAGGCCAATTTGGCCTCCTTTTCCAAGTGACCACGAAACTGCACGTCACTCGATATGTCGACGCCGAGGATTCCGATATTGGCTGAGGCAACAAGGGGAGTACCTTGAAACTGAGGAGATACGACATAGGGGTTCTTTTTAGCAGTAAACGCGCAAATTTGTGTCTTCTGAGGATTAAACTGGACTAGATTTAGTCGCCCCCAATCCGAGACTTGACACTGGCAGAATTCTATCAAGAGAAGCCATAATTTAAAAGAAGAAGAAGAAACAAAAATTAAACAATCTCTTGCTGTAGGTACTGTAGATTGCTTTCTATATTTATGTATTAAATGCTATTTTGCATTTGGAAAGTATGGAGAAGTCTAAAAGTCTTCTGTTTGTTAAAAATCAAGATATCTTTTATTCTTTAACAGTGGATGAAGCAAGTGTTATTAAACGTCTAAATGCCCTAACCATTGGTGGTCCATCGGACGGCAACTGTTGTTCATGCTGTGGTGTTGGCCCATTTGAGACTCGGGCACAGCAAACTGTACACTACAAGCATCACTGGCATACTCACAATTTAAAAAGAAAACTCTTTGGAAAAACACCTCTATCATTAGGTCAATTTAATTCTAGGCAAGGTGAGTAAATTTTAAGACTCGACTTAAGACACAAGTTTGTTCCGGTTTCATGCCGGCACACCGCCTGCAACTTTACAACGCGCAGGTTCAGCCTCACATGGAATATTGTTCCCATCTCTGGGCAGGGGTTCCCCAGTGCCAGCTCCTTCCACTTGACCGCATCCAGCGCAGAGCGGCTCGAATCGTCAACGACCGAGTCCTTTCCGATCGGTTCGATTCATTGGCACTGCGAAGAGATGTTGCATCCCTTTGCATTTTCTTTCGCATCTACCACGGCGAGTGCTCTGAGGAATTGTGCGGATTAATCCCAGCCGCCAAATTTTACGAACGCACATCGCGGCAGAACTCCCGATACCAACCA
The DNA here is from genome assembly GCA_963668995.1 of Parnassius mnemosyne. Taxonomy (NCBI): domain Eukaryota; kingdom Metazoa; phylum Arthropoda; class Insecta; order Lepidoptera; family Papilionidae; genus Parnassius; species Parnassius mnemosyne. Next base: position 2,470,653 of record CAVLGL010000001.1, on the reverse strand, counting down.
CATCATCTGGATGATTGGCGGTCCACCACTGTGCGATTTAGGAGATGTTTTCTTCATCGCACGATTTCCTTTTGAAATCGATTACCATCAGCGATTTTTCCGGACCGATACGACTTATGGACCTTCAAGAAAAGAGCATACTCCTTTTGAAAAGGCCGGCAACGCATCTGCGATTCCCCTGGTGTTGCGGTTGTTCATGGGCGGCGGTAGTCACTTACCATCAGGTGAGCTGCATGCTCGTTTGCCCCCTCTCCTATTATAAAGAAATAATTTATATTAAAATAAAAAAGTTTCTGTTTCTGTTTCTGTCTCATACCACCAGAAGTGAAGGACCAGATCTCAGATTCATGGGTCATCACTGGCAACGAGCACTAGTTGTACAATATGGTTTTCAAGTTTTGAGGTATACTTAAAATATGATGTGTCGTAATTTCCTGAGCGCTGCCCAGACGAGTTGAATCGTCGATTGACCTCTCGGTTGAAGTGGACTTAACTAGTCTCTTTGCCCCAGTTAAACATACTCATCAACAACCTCGAGTTTAGTGCTCCCAACAACTACTAGCATAGGTGTGACATGGACATTACACATAATCTTTGTAATGTCAATGTTCATCTTAAGACCTATTTGTTGGGAAACACTATTGAGGTAATTGAGCATAATGCTTAGGTCCTCCAGCGATTCTGCAATAGGGACTATATTGTCGGCAAATTAAAGTTGAGTGATGTACACACCGTTTATGTTTACCGTCTCCTTTCCAGCTCCGAATTTATTTCAATTCATTTCATCTTCTAATGCAGTGGTGAAGAGTTTTTTTCTATCTTACACCTCTCTGCAGTTGGATAGGTTTCATACTATGTTTCTGTACTCGGATAGCCTTTGTAGCCCTACTGTGCAAACACTTCAGCACTTTGTTATACCGAATGTCAATTTGGCCTTGACTGCAGCACCGCCCAAATTTCGACGGAATCAAAGGCTTTCTCATAGTCGTAGTATTTTGTACTTTTCGGTCTTCTGCATAATATTCCGAAGAATATGTATGTGGCTTTTCGGAAACCCGCTTCTTCAGGAGGCAGGAAGTCGTCGACTCTGTCTGCGAGACTATTCGTAAAGACTCTCGAAAACAACACGTAAATGCGGCTCAGGAAGGAAATCAGTCTGTAGTTTTTCAAGAGATAGTTGTCGCCTTTGTTGAAGAACGAGACCACCGAACATCACCGTATGGTGGATTGAATTAAAGAGATTCTGAAGGTCTTATATATCAGTTTTCCACCCGATTTCAGAAGCTCCGCTATAATCCGTCTTCGCCCGGGGAATTGCCGATTTTTAAGGTACTGGAAAACTATTCTAATCTCGCGCAAACTGACATCCGGGATATCATCGGAAAAATGTGGCTGCAATGAAGACGTGAACAGCTGCCAATAGAACCTCTCAATCTCACTCAAAATTTCAGGTGTCCAGGAAACGGTGCTATCACACTCAGTTTTCAGCTTTGACAGTTGGCTCTTTCTAGCAGACAAATCTCTGGCTAAGACTTTGGAGCCTTTTGCAGGTGCAAAAGCTCACTTTAAATAATAAATTAAAATAAAAATATTCTCTAGTTTTCATGGAAAACAATTATTTCTGCTTGTACACATAAAATTTTACGTATATAATTAAAATATAAATTGAAGTGTCTATAAATTGTGCATTTTTGTTAAAAAATGATCGAGATGGACTAAAAATAAGCAATTTACATAATTTTTAAAATTGTCAGCATCAAGCTGATATATTTTGCCGGTATTTTGTGAGAGCATGGTCCTTCCCAGGTCGAGCAATTCGTACTGCAGCCATAAAATAGGTAGTGTGACTCTACCACATAGGTTTTATAATATTGCTCATAGCTGCTTTATACTACACCCTCGCTGTGAATATTAATAGGCCGCCCCGCGTTTTCTCAAAAGCTTCTTAACGCCAGGAGTGATACGAAATTGTGCTGAAGATTCTTTTGCGCAAAGTGTATAAAGGAGCTACATATTGTGTTTAAAAATAAAAATAAATAATAAAATATGTATATAACAAAAGGTTTTTTTTTTACTGAGCTATTGTGGATTACTATTCCTTCAAGCGCGTGCGCTTCAAAATCCAACTTACATATTTGTGTGGCATATATTGCCCCTGACCCTCATCAAATGCCATCGGATCTCGTTTTTATTAAACAAAAAATTAATAGTATTATCGAGCTTTCTCCAAATGATAATTTTGTAATATTAGGAGATTTCAACTTGCCGTTAATTTCTTGGAACCCAAACGGATATACAGCTTTGAAAAAAGGGCCTACTGAGGTACAAGAAGCGAGTATCCAGCTGATGGAAACACTAACATTTCACGGGTTAAGACAATTTAATACTTTAAAAAATCATGCTGGTAACACATTAGATCTTGCATTCTCTAATCTACCTCTGAATATCACCCCTGCGGCTGCGCCGCTACTCAGGGAGGACCACGCACATCCTTCTTTTTGCTTCATAGTTTTGGATTTAAACATTACTCCTCTACGGGAAACAGCTGCGCCGAGGCGAAATTTCAGGAGGGCTGATTATGAAAAAATTAATACATATCTTTTAGAACAGGACTGGAGGTCTCTTTTATGTACAGGTACTGTAGACGAAGCTACAAATACCTTTTATAACATACTGGATAGTTGTGTTCGTTTACATGTGCCTTTTAGTTATAACACAGGGAAGCGATCATATCCTAAATGGTACACACCTGCTTTAATAAAAATAATTAAGGAGAAAAACAATGCTCACACACGTTGGAAAAAATTCAGGAATAGATTAGATTACGATGAGTTTTCGTTACTCCGAGCAAGAGAACACCGTGTTCAGAGAGAATGCTTTAATAAATTTACGTCAAGTTGTGAAAATAGCATCAAAACACATCCTAAAACATTCTGGACTTTCGTCAAAGCCATTCGGGGTGGGTCAGGTTACCCTAAGAAAATGTCTTTGAAAGATATAGAGTACACCGATGGTATAGACATATGCAATGCTTTCAACTCATTCTTCAAGAGTGTATTTGGTATTCCTAGTAATAACTACATAATATATCCACATACGGAATCGTTGTGTACTGACACCGTTTCTAATGTACAGACAAACGCTGCAATAATTGAAAAAATGTTGAAAACTTTGGACACGAACAAAGGTGCCGGTAGTGATGGGTTACCTTCTTTTTTTTGGTCACGATGCGCTAAATCACTTGCTCTCCCCTTGACTATTATATTTAATCGCTCTCTACGTGAAGGGATATTTCCGCATCAATGGAAGTGTGCACACATAATCCCTGTACACAAGAAGGGATCACGTACAGAAATAAATAATTATAGAGGCATTTCTATTTTGAACACCGCGGCTAAAATCCTTGAACGAGTAGTATATAACGTAATTTACTCCACGCTTTCACGTGCCTTCCCTGAGCAGCAACATGGTTTTTTACAAAGGCGATCCACCACTACGAACCTGGCAAGTTTTTCTTCTTTTGTCCTTGAAAATATGGATCAAGGTGGGCAAGTTGATGTGATCTACACTGATTTTGAAAAAGCTTTCGATCGTGTGGATCACATGATCCTGCTCAACAAATTACAAATATTAGGGATTCACGGTGACTTGCTCCGATGGACTGAATCATATCTCACAAACCGCTCACAAGCAGTCGTGATAGGTGGTTTCCGTTCGAGCTACATAAACATACCTACAGGTGTTCCTCAGGGCTCTCACTTAGGTCCACTTTTTTACAATGCCTACCTATATGACATTGGTTCGTGCATTATACACACAAATTACCTCATGTATGCAGATGATAAGAAGATTTTTTGTAAAATTAACACCATACATGACTGCCTATTGATACAAAAAGACCTGGACCGTTTATTTGAATATTAAAAAATAAATAATATAACTGTCAATGCAAGCAAGTGCGAATGTATTAGTTTTACACGGAAATCTAAGCCAATTCTAAATAAATATCACTTTGACGGATTAGAAATCAGCCGAAAAGTAAGTGTTAGGGATTTAGGCGTAATTTTTGATCATAAAATGATACTATCCGAACACATTGATTACGTTATCAGTAAAGCCTATAAAAATCTTGGTTTTGATCTTCGCATCTGTAAACCATTCTCGAATATTAATACAATTAAAATGGTTTATTTTGCATATATCAGAAGTGTTTTGGAATATGCTAGTTCAATATGGTCTCCACAGTACAATGTCTACAAAAGCCGCCTTGAGCGTATTCAAAAAATATTTGTTAATCACCTTAACTTTCGCTGTCGGAATAAAATCGATACTTACACAGACAGTTGCACTGAGCACGATCTCTTATCTCTGGAACACAGGCGCATTTTGCTTGACATGGCTTTGTTATATGATATAATAAACAGTAATATTGACTGTCCATATCTTGTCTCAAGAATCACCTTTCGTACTCCAAAATTCCGTACCCGCAGTACTACATTGTTACAGACTCCCTGGCATCATTCAAACTACTGTCGAAACACTGTTCTTTCGCGGCTTGGTCGTAAATATAATGAACAATTTGGACACATTGACCTCTTTGCGAAATCTAAACTTACGTTTAAAGATTACATCAAGAAAACTATTACGAAATAGAGCAGTTGAAGTTAAATTCACATACAATCATATATTCTCTCATCTATTTCTTCTATATGTATTTTTGAGGCTACTAATATAAATATAAGTACTTAAGTTATTTTATTTAATATATATTATAATTAATTATTTGTATTATGTTTATATATTTAAACATTTAATATGTATATATACATAAGTAAATATATATGTATGTATATATATATATATATATATATATATATCTCTTATATGTTTATATATATATATTTATATATATATATATAAAGGTAATCTAATATATCATTCTACCTGACTATCTCTCCTGATCTGTAAACTTATGACCACCTTCATTACATTGAATTGCTTATAATTTTGCTTATAATTTATCTATTAGATTGTTCTTTTTCCTTTTCTCCTAACAACAATACACATACCATCAAACAATATAAGGGAAACCTGTTATTGGCCATACTTTTAGTTTGTTACATTAATGTTAATATTTTCTATATACGCTGTTGGTTTTCTAAATAAATAAATAAATAAATAAAAGGTAAAATTAAGCTTTTTTGACATTAGAAAGGGACAATTGTATCCTAGTTCATTGGATGTGGGTTTATATTCATACAAAAAGTCTATGAAAGTCTAAGTCTATCTCCCATTTTAGCTACTATAGATATTATATCCACTGGTGTGCCCATGCTCGAAGGGTGGATAAAAAAACTAAGCGAGGGGATAAACATTTTCTCCATTCTCCGGGGATAAACTTGTCTCCTGCCCAAGCTAGCCTTGCAAGTGGACTATGTGTTCGCTGTTCGCCCATAGTCTATAACAAATACATACGCTGTGTGGAGGCTAAGAAGGTAATGGGTTCGGTTCGCACATTACTGAGTTCCAAACCTTTCTTTGTGTGGACAATAAACTTTACTTGCTAAACTGGTCAAGCTGATCGCCCGATAGCACCCGTAGTCAAAATGTGAACCTTTACCTTTATATAAAGGCACAATGACTGCGGATCGCCAATCATCCGGGACATCCCCCGTCCGCCAGCACAAATTGCACAGCAGATGAAAGCTGTCCCAGACGCGAGGCCCACCATACTTGACCATTTCAGCAGTAACTCTGTCTAGTCCCGCAGCCTTACCACATTTCAAACTTCGAATCGCACGTTCAATCTCTTACATACTAATGACCTCAATGTCATCGAGGTCCAGGTCTGGCGTACCAGTCACGGCGTCATCCCCGGATCCCTCACTAAGATCATCACACGCATACATTTCGCTATAAAATTCGCTCCATCACTGCATGACGTCCGATTTTTCTGAGAGGACGTCATTAGTTCTCGAAAGCACTTTGTTCATTCTTAAGGCCGTCGCACCACTTCGGGTCCTTCCAACTTCTTTACAGAAGAGTTTAGAGTTCTCCTTAAAGTTGTGCGACAACCTTTCGTCCGCTTCCATTCTACACCTTTCACGCACTTCCTCAATCAATACTTTCGTGTGAATTTTCTGCAGCTTATATCTTTCTTTCATCTTCTCTCTCATATCCTTATCATTACTAGAGGCCAAGTAGTCTAACCATGCTTTCTTCTTCTTCTTTACAGCTTCTTTCACTTCATCATTCCCCCTTGCATCTCTTCTTTTACTACTGCCTCTTTTTATTGTTCCACACACTTCTTCCGCTGCACTTACCATTCCATCCCTAAGGTTCTGTCATGTTCTTTCCACACATTCTTTTCTGCCATCGACGGTGTCAAGCTTTTCGGCTACCCTCGCATCATATTTGTCCCTAGTATCCGCTTCCTGAAGCTTCCAGCTTCGGATGCGACAGCGGACATACGGATAGTTTGTATAGTGCAAAATGTATTTAATAAATCGTTTCCTGTAATTTAGATATAAGGAAAGTAATGATTTGATTGAAGTTGATCGTGTGTTTTTTTTTACGTACGGTCTTATGGAGATAATTATAATCGTCGATTTATTGATTGTGTTAATTGGTTTATTCAGTCACGCCTTCTGGTAGTGTGTCTCTAAAAAACTTTAAAAAAATGTGCCAAATTTTATAGTTCTTTAACGCCAAACGACTTTGAGTTTCCTCATAAGGTTAGCAGCTAAAATCTACATCGATGACCTATAGATCATCCCACTGGTTGTTATCTTGTGTTGTAGATGCTAGGGCACCTTTTTCTTCATCATCAGTCTGCAAAAGGCTACAGCTACTGATCTTTCTCTTTGTACATCCTTCGAAAGATGTTAGATTTGTCTTAATGGTCACATTTGGCAAGCGCATTTTTGGTAGCACTACGAGACATTTCGCGCCCTTAACCTGTTCCCTGTAGCTGGTTACATAATTAAAAATTTAAAATGTTCAACCGACTTCAATATAAATTATTAAAAATAACTCAAAGACTATTAATCAGATCTTGATCAAATTTATATGAGACCACATGAGAAGCACCAGTTTTCTAATAAAAAAGGAATCATTGAATTCAATTCATTCATAAAAAGTTATGAGGTAACATAAATTAAAAAATAAAACATTAAATCGAATCTGTAAAAAAACCACAGTCGCCTCTTATGACAGCCTTGGGACAAATATTTATTAATATATTTTACTCTTTATAGTACTCTAAAAAAGAAAGCATAAAAATAGAAGAGCTTATAACACGTGTAAGTATGCACATGAATATTATGATAATAGATAAATAAATTGTTACCACATAAATTTATGAAGCAAAAGTAAAAGTATGCTAAATTGTACGTAGCAAACGCTACAATTTGCTACACCATTTGTAGCAAATGTAGAACTATTGATGTTACGTAGCATTCATTAATGGTGTCATGTATTTAATAGTAAAGCAAAAAATAAAGTTACAACTTATGCTTGTTCCACTCCTGGAAAGAGTTTTCATTCAATAATTCCAGCCTATAAAAGCCCACAGCTAAATATAGGCCTCCCCCGTAGATTGCCTCATAGACGAAATTTCGCTATATTACTAAGCATAGCAGGCGGGTTAGCAATCGCTGTTTTTTGTAACGAAGTTCTTTATCGGACAGTACGAACTTAGCAGATGGGGGCTAGGCGACAAAAAGTGTAAGATTTTTCCGTCGCGACCCTTTCTGTCGTAGTGTAGACGGCTTTGGCGGCTATAAGGAAGGGCGAGATAGAATAATATCCATCTTCATCGCACTTTACTTGTTTGTTTTTTTCGTTTGTTGTTAGGAAGATGCTGATGCCCATCTTCTATTTCAGCAATCCTCTGGCGCCTTTTATGACACCTACAAGATGATACAGTGTATTAAATTCTCTTACGCCGCCAATTCACGACTGGGTCGTTAGCTAACCACCTATAAAAGAAGTTAACTACATATTTTTTTATAAAATAACGATGACAAACGAGCACACAGCAGCAGTATTAAGCTGTTATTTAAGGTCGAATATAGAGTTCCTCAAAACCTGTAATTGTAATAGGTCTGTTGTCCTTCGTATTACCTCTAGCCTTTGTTCCTTTCGTAACTGCGTACAGGTATTCTCTCATTTATGGTAGAGATTTAGGGCAGATTCCAATGCGCTGCTCCAATGCATGTTAGCGGACTTCACATGAGTTCACTTAGCCCCTGAGTTACTAAGGTCCAAACAGAAAACCACAGTAATAGTAACGAAGCAATCCAATTTATTTCTCAGGAGTGATAACGCATCTGTATTTTGATTCTTAATCGAGATGTAAGTATCTATGTGCTGAAGTATCTTAGCTTTTAGATTTAGAGTTCGGGTGACGAACGAGTACACAGTCAACTTGATGGTAAGTGAATACGGTGGCCCGTAGATATTTACATTTATCCTTGACTAAGAATCAAAATACAGATGCGTCGTCACCCCTGAGAACTAAGATGGAATGCCTCATTTATAGTAATAAGAGTCTCTGGTTCTCTATACTCACCAAACGAAACACAGCAGTATTAAGCTGCTAGTGTGTGCTGGCATTCTGTGAAAACGTGTTCATTCCCCGGTCGGGTCAACCTATTCGTGCTACAACTATAATATACCAGCAGCATAGTTCTACCACGTATAAATACAAGATACAACCAAAATCTGACTATAAAAATTTACTTTTTATTAAAAAGGAAAGAATTCTCAAATCGAACTCAAGGTTATTACTTAAATTTCGTACGGTAAGATCTTGAAAGAAATCAACACATTACAAGCCTTTTCGAGAACTCTAACAAGGGCTCTTCAACATTGTTCCATTAATGTAGACACAATCACACAGAATACAATGCCTTTGTTAATAGTTTGACCTTATTTGAAATACGAGTCGACAATTCAATCGATCCAATTTAATTGAAGAAAGCGACTACTTAAAACGTTTTACCGCATTGCTATTAGAAAAAAAGAATTTCAAAGCTTTTGAAAAGTTTTCACTATTGTACGATAAACTTAGCTTTTTTATTTATTTCTTTTACTTATGGCACTTTTACTCACGCTAGTGGAACGTTCCGATTGGACTACGCCTATTGTACCGGTGCTCATAAAAGACGGTTATATTAGATCTGTGCTGATTATAAATTAACACTTAATAAAATTTCAGAAGTTGACCGTTATCCCCTTCCCCGTATTGAGGATTCATTGGTTAGGCTATACGGAGGAAAGCATTTTAGAAAAATTGATCTCTCTCAAGCGCACGCTCAAATGGTTTTGGATGATAAAAAAAATATACTGTAATTAATACACATAAAGTTCTTTTTGTATACAATCGTTTAGTTTATGGCCTCTTGTCAAGTCTGGGGATTTGTCAACTTCGATTGGAGGAAACGTTTGCAGATATACCTCAGGCAGGTGTCTTTTCAGATGACGTTATTATTATTGGATAAACGACAGCAGAACATATAAATAATTTGTTCAAGGTATTCGAAAGGTTGAAGAAAAACGAACTCAAGGTTAAGAAGGGGAAGTGCGAGTTTTTTGCGGAGTCTATTAATTATTTAGGACACGTGATAAGTAGAGACGCCGTACACACTTGTCCCAATAAAATTAAAGCTATCATAGACACACCAGCTCCGTCAAATATTCATGAATTAAGATCGTTTATAGGGATGGTTATGTATTAGAATAAAATTATATATTGAATCAGGTTAGCCTACGGTTTGTCCTGACGAGGAGGTAAAACCTTACTTTACTCGACGGTATGAGTTATATGTCGAGTGTGGATGTGTGATGTTATCGGCTTGTTATGCCTACTAGTTTACGGTTATTACTTTAAAAGCAATTACATAGCGGACATATGGGTATAGTTAAAACTAAAAGTTATGCTCGAGGCTATGTTTGGTGGCCACGAATCGATGAAGAGATTGAAGTGCCGTGCCGAAATTGCGAGACATGTTCGTGGGAGCAGGATGCACCACCATGGTCTCCTCCATACCCTTGGCCATACACATCTCAACGTTGGACCCGGGTCCATGTTGATTTCCTAGGCCCAATATTAGGTAAAACATTTTTTATGTTAATCGACGCATATTCCAAATGGTTGGAAATTGTAGAAATGAGGCAATCCAATAGGAGTTCTTCGTTGTATGTTTGCGAGATTCGGGTTGCCTGTAGATCTAGTTTCGGATCAATGTGCACCGTTTACAAGCATGATATTTTGATCATTTTTAAAAAATGACGGCATACTTCATTTGTTTTCAGCGACATATCATCCGTCTTCAAATGGTGCCGCAGAAAATGCTTTCAAGCTTTGTAAAAGGGCGATAAAAAAGACTATCAGAGATAAAGTCAATGTTGACATATCTTTACAGACGTTTTTATTAGGATACCGAAATACCATACACGGTACTACAGGTGAAATACCGGCCATGTTACTACAACTTCGCTCGTTACGCTCGCGTTTAGATTTGCTACGTGCCAACTGATTAATAAAAAATAAGGCTTATGCAGCTCAGGATAGACAGAAAAATATGCAGGGGGAATTCAACGGAATGTAATGCCGGGGGAACCAATTTGGGCTTATGGGTTTAGTTCACAGGATAAGTGAATTAAGGGGAAGGTAAATGAGAGAGAAGGTTCGAATAAGTACGTTCTAAACTCAAACTCAAACATTTTATTGCGTTCATGTGGTTATAAATAGTTCTTATGTTGGATATACTCGTAATAGAGCCAAACATGAGCCCTGATAGCGCATAGCAACATTATATATTAATTTAATTTAATTGATTTATAAAGAATAATTACTTATTTTATTTGCATAAGCTAAACATTACTTTCAGGTTAAATAAACATTTGCAATAACTGTTAATACAAGGATAATAAAAACGTATATTCTAGAGGATGATAACGGTCAACTATTTAAAAGACATATTGATCAAATACGACGTAGATCGCATATGTCTGATGTTATTTGTCCCGATAACCCTTATTGTTTGTAGAAAATGCCAAAAACGGAAGTGAGGATGATATCGTAGAGGCCAGGGAAAAGGTGGATGTCAGTAAGGGCAGTAAAGAACACGATGTAAGTCCAGTTCCGGAACTAGAATCTAAAGGAGCATCCGCGGTTGAACTTACTGACGATACTGATATCTCTAATAATCATCCACCACAAAGTATCCCGGAGCCTCGTTACCCCCAACGAGCTCGCAAACCTGTAGTAAGATTTGGTTTAGAATTTGATTAGTTATTAAAATTGTAAAATATAATTAGATATTTAAACTGTATAATCCTAGATTAAGAACTAAGGAAATGGAGTTTTGTATACACACACACACACATATATATATATTATGTAAAATATTTAATAAAATGTATAAGAGAGTGTTAAGATTTAAGGGTGGAGGTGTAATGTAGGTAGAATAATAATTTGTAATATTTCGTCATTGTGAATTGCAAATAGATAGTTTTGTATGTACTAGGTGCTAGGATTTTTTAATATGAGGAGTCCAGCTTGTCTAGTACCACCATATAGCCCTTTACTAGAACCATTTAGGAGTGCTTTCACTGTTGTTTTCCTGTTTGAAAGGGATAAAGTGCTAGTATAATTACAAGCTGAGGCTTCCATTTTCTTTTTCAGTTATGACAATGCACTTAATCTTCTTAGTTTGATGTATTTATTTACTTATCTTCACGCACAATCCCTGACGGGGTAGCCATGTATTTATTTAACTGTGAAAAGTATAGGCTGAGTTAATCCAATGTTTGATGAAGGAAATTACGTCGACTAGACTTCAACACATTACAAGTATTGAAAATATAATATACGTTTAATATAATTTACCTACTTACTTACTTCTTCAGAAGCTGCTATCTCTCGGCATTCATGGGGACTTACTGAGATGGATTCGATCTTATTTGACTAACCGTTCTCAGGCTATTGTTTTAGGCGGTTATAGGTCAGATTTCGTAACGGTTCCCACTGGCGTTTCTCAAGGCTCCCACCTTGGTCCTTTCTTTTACAACGCTTATATTTACGATATATGTCAATATATAAAAAATTCTCAACATGTACTTTATGCTGATTATAAAAAAATATATCGGCATGTACGCACTATCAAGGACTGTGAACTAATTCAAAATGACTTAAATACATTAAACTATTACTATGCCGCTAATAAGATCACGGTAAATGTTGGTAAGTGTCAGAGTATTTCATTTACGCGGAAAACTAATTGCATAGTTTTTCCATACAATTTCAATGGTGTTGTAATCGAGTGGGCTACGGTGGTCGTGCGCGATCTAGGCGTATATTTTGACTCCCGCATGACAATGAACGAGCATATTGATGCTATTTGCAGTAAAGCTTTTCGTAATTTGGGATTTGTAACTAGATTTTGTCTTCCTTTCTCTAATTTGCAGAGCCTAATAGTAGTATATTTCACATATTTTAGATCTATATTAGAGTATGCCTGTGAAATATGGTCACTATTTTATGCTAAACATGTTCATACTATCGAAAAGATTCAAAATAAGTTTATTTCCCATTTAGATTATAAATTTAGACGTTCTGGCTCTTCATATCGAGATGATTGCAGATTTTACGGCCTGTTAATGCTTGAAGAAAGACGTGCTCTGCTGGATATGGGACTTTTATTCGACATATTACACGGAGGAATTGACTGCCCTGATTTATTGGCCTACATCAAATTTAACGTCCCAATGAAACGTACCAGACATACAAGATACTAATCAGAAACATCCCCTTTCAATGGACCAATTATGGGAAAAACGGTGATCTAACGCGTTTGGTAGCAACTTACGACAGAAAATTTAGCTCAATTGATCCTTTTAATAGTACTTAACGTGGATTCAAAAATAAAATTAACAAGTTTCTATTCACTCCAGCTGATAGTAATCAGTAAATTGTAATTAAAATAGTACCCAAATCATTATTTGTTCCCTCGTTTAATACTGTTATTCTTTCATCATTAAAATGATTGTATACATGTATGTTGTATGTGTATTTATGTCTCTCTCTCTCTATATATATATGTATATGTGTGTATATATGTATATATATATATATATATATATATATATATATATGTATGTGTATGTGTATGTATATATATACATATATAAATTTGTGTCTCTTTTCAATTTTATCTATTTTATATTATAACAATATCACCAAAATATATCTGCATTTATATATTCATATCATTTATATCATTCGCAGTGTTTGTAAGTTTCATTATGTACGTCTTTTGTACGTGTATATATGTGTATGAGTATATGTATGAACATCATGAAAGTAATATTAATATTTCAATTAATTTATTAATGCTTAGAATTAGTGCTTACTGAATGTGTTTTGTACATTTACAATGTTATGTTTGGTTATTTACTTTGTGGATAACTATTATTGGCTTTTTCGTGTTTAATAATTTAAGTAAAATGTTTAAGTATTAATAAGCTGTTGTAATCCTGAATATAATTAAAATAATATATAATTCTTAGTAATGATAATAAATAACCCTCTCATTGGTAACAAGTTTCGTCCTCTGACGAAGATTTTGCATTAAAATTTATATATATATATATATATATATATATATATATATATGTATGTGTATGTGTGTATGTATATATATACATATATAAATTTGTGTCTCTTTTCAATTTTATCTATTTTATATTATAACAATATCACCAAAATATATCTGCATTTATATATTCATATCATTTATATCATTCGCAGTGTTTGTAAGTTTCATTATGTACGTCTTTTGTACGTGTATATATGTGTATGAGTATATGTATGAACATCATGAAAGTAATATTAATATTTCAATTAATTTATTAATGCTTAGAATTAGTGCTTACTGAATGTGTTTTGTACATTTACAATGTTATGTTTGGTTATTTACTTTGTGGATAACTATTATTGGCTTTTTCGTGTTTAATAATTTAAGTAAAATGTTTAAGTATTAATAAGCTGTTGTAATCCTGAATAAAATAAAAATAATATATAATTCTTAGTAATGATAATAAATAACCCTCTCATTGGTAACAAGTTTCGTCCTCTGACGAAGATTTTGCATTAAAATTTATATATATATATATATATATATATATATATATATATATATATATATATACGTTTATTTGACGGCCTTTCTGGTATAAAATACGATAAGTTTTATTTGTATAATCCTGGCAAAGTAAGTATAAAAAATATTTAATCATATCTTTCGTAATAAATTATTTTACAAAGCCAGAGTATCGATAACCTGTGTGCACTGGCGACGTATTTTAGAGCTACGTACTTTATATGATACCAGTATATTTCATCTGCTACCTTATTGGGTTCTATGATTTATTTTCCTTCGTGGATATCGCCGCACAGTCTACAAAATCAAGTAATATTTCATTATTAATGTGAGACATCTACTGGCGCCTGGTAATAAAACTTGTATACCGTGATGACAAACGGTAAGACCCTCTTGTTTCGGCTGGCTTTATGGTCTTGAGGATGAAGGCCTCATTCGGATACTCGAACTGATTGTATACATTCCCTTTCGCTTAATGTCATTTACCCCACTATTCTGTTCATTGGTAGCTATTTACACTTATTAGATTTTCTAAGTACATAATTCCCTAAATTGCTACTGAAAGAAAGTTTCTAGAGTAGCAACAACGTAACCAAGCGTAGTAGGGTGAAGAGCTTGAAGAGCTGGCAAGACACACAATGACAATCGACTGTGTTATTGATACAGCTGTTTTATAAAAACAGAGAATTTTTGTTTTAGAGACATTCAAAGTCCAGCAAGTACGAACAAGCCATTCTGATAATTTAATCATGCCACTATTTGCATTTTGAACGCAGTCATGCTATGAGTCTCCAGAAAAGATGATTGTAGTATCGATTGCATAGTAAAGACTTTGCTTTTGTTAATGGTATTTACGTGACGTCATTAATGTAAGCTAGAAACTGGGAGCGTCCCAGAATGCTACCCTTGTGGACACCGTAAGATACAAAAGCTGAGTTACTAATATGTGGATCAACATAAATACACTATGTTCGCCCAGTTAGGTAGCTAGTAAACCAGTTGAGACTAACTCCTGACACCCATCAATTCTAACTTCCTCAAAAGGATCGGGACAGATACGGTGTCGAAATACTTAGATAAATCTAGGAAGACTCCTAGAGACTCTTAGAGATTGTTTCGACCATCATTGATACAGCTGCTTAACAGAGAAATCGGTCTGTAGTTCTTTGGTTTATTGTTAGAGAAACCCTTGTGAATAATAATAACAGCAGTTTTCTAATAAGTCTAGTAAATAGCTCAGATTAAAAATGTGCTAAAGGTTCTGATAACAAACCAGCTATATATTTTAATAGTTGACTGCTCCATCCATCAAGGCCGGGAGCACAATTTGAGTTACATAACATTATAAGAGTATTACAATATTTTATTATATACAATTTTAAAAACTATAATAAAAACTTAAAACTTCCCGCGGTACAAGTATCGTGCCAAGAACGCTGGCTGCGTTTCCACGCTGAACTTAGCCTGACTTAGCCTTTGAGCGAGAAAAAACTAGCCCTCTTATCACCAGCAGCAATGACCAGCCGCGGATGGAGTTTCTTTAGGAACTTCACCGCACGTGGTCCCCACAGACCGATAGTCTCTATAGCAAATGGGAGAAATATATAGTCATCTCTCAAAGACTCATTTTTGTGCCACTTACTCACCACACTTCCTACATCCCTACCACATGGTAGAAGAATTTAAAAATAAAAGACTACCCCAAGAGAGTACCAACATCCCCGATAATAGAGAATCACTCACTGAACAGCTACGCCCAAGCAACACTCCTCTTCCTGAGCATGGGTGCTCAGGCTGCCCCGTGTATTTTGGGAGGTTGGGAGGAGGAATGTCACTCATTGCTAACACAGTACTGCATACAAAGCAATAAAACCATGGTAACCCATGTCACGCTAACCTTGTACTTCTGCAATATCAATGGACTTCGAAACTTAATGCCGTTCACTACCATCTGAAGACGGCAAAGCTGGCCTTGCTCTGTTTAACCGAGAAGCAGGTGTCCTCTCCGGTTTGCTTCACGCCAAACGATCCCAGCGTTGTTGCTGATTCTGTTACTGATGTGTTTCTTCAGGCTATGAAACTTTTTTTTTTAATGACACAGCCATGGTTTGGTAGCTCCTGTAAAATAGCATCACTATATAAGCAAGAGTGCTACCGGGCCTGGGCTGACGTATCAACTTCTTGGGATCTATCAGCGCTCTAAAAAGAAGTATTATTCCGCATCCAGGTCCTTCAAAAGAGTCATTGTCAAGGCAAGGTCAGAGCACATCAACAGAATTGGCGAGAACCTAGTTCTTCCGGGAACCCTTGCATTCTGGTCTCTTGCCAAGGCTGTCCAAGGGAACTTTTGTCAGTTATCTCATCCATCTCTGCACAGAAAGGATGATTCACTGGCTCATGTTGCGTCCAAATCGGCTCTCGGTGACTGGGGGAATACAACAACCATCCCGTGGTGTGAGTGCTCAATGCCGGATGTATGGTTTACACAGCGCTTGTTTCGTAATGCACTCCTCTCAATGGATGTCAACAAGTCGAGTGGGTCTGATGGAGTTCCTTCCATTGTCCTTAAGACGTGTGCTACGGAGTTCGCACCGGTTTAACGCGTCTTTTCCGGTACTTCTACTCCCAAGGCAAAGTTCTTAAAACATGGAAGATAGCATTGGTCTACCCGATCCTTAAAAAAGGCAACCGCTCAGACCCGTCCAACTACAGGCCTATCGCCATCACCTCTTTGTTCTCCAAAATAATGGAGCCCGTTATAAACTGCAAGCACATGATGTACTTTTTTATATAGGAGAGGGGGTAAACGAGCATGCGGCTCACATGATAGTAAGTGATTACCGTCGCCCATGAACAACCGCACCACCAAGGAAACCAGGGGAATTGCAGATGCGTTGCAGATGAGGTACCTTGGGGATCACCAGCTGATTAGTGAACACCAGTACGGTTTCCGTCGGGGTCGATCAGCTGGTGAACTTCTGGTCTTACTGACTCATAGATGGGCGGAGGCAGTAAAATCCAAGAAGGAGGCATTAGCCACTAGTTTGAACATAGCGGAGGCCTTCAATCGGGTCTGGCACAAAGCGCTTCTTTCGAGGATCCCTTCCTATGGGCTTTCCGATAAATTGTACAATGGGATTAGCAGTAACCTTGCTAATCGGAGCATCAAGGTCTAGTAGACGATACATTCTCTCACTACAAGCCTATTTACTCTGGTGTTCCACAAGACTGTGTGTAGTTTCTTCTGCATATCAATGATATGTTGCAAACCAGTAACATTAATTGCTATGCAAACATCAGCACTGGTGATGCCTTATACACCGGCCGTGATAATATTTCTCAGGAAAACGTCACCAAGTACCGGGAAAAACTTGTGTCTGAAGTCGAGTCTTTGTATAGTTTCGGATTGGGGGCGACTTAATCTGGTCCAGTTCATTCCGCAGTAGACAGTACCCCTTTGTCGTATAAAAAAATGCGGGCAGATATGTTTATGACTTTGTCTTGGTATGTAGCCTGACACAACTGGTTACTTTCCCTACGCGGATACCAGATGTTCAGAAACTCGCACCTTCCTTGTTGAACCTTCTCCAGACCTCTCACCCGGACGGATATCAATTTTCCGTCGACGCCTCTCTCGGCTCTTCGAACTATTGTCTGATCCGGAGTGTGATTCCATTCACGATCCCTTCGCGGTTGTAGGTTACCGCCATGTTTGGCACTATAGGTCGGTAGATTGGGACAATATGCAATCTTTTTTGCATCCTATCCTTGGAGGTGGGTTTGCCTCTCGCCGGGTGATGCCAAAGTTGTTGATGATTCTGTCACCGACGTGATACTTCAGGGAATGGGGCTAATTACTCCATCATCTTTGGTACCCATCGGAGCTACATCTGAGCTTGATTTGATTGCTTCTGTAAGACATTACGCAGTAAGCAGGAGTGTTTTCATGCCTAGGCTTACGCTTCGGCAACCCAGGATATAAATACCAGCATCCTTAAAAAGAAATGTAACTCCACCTCTAGGTCTTTTAAAAGAGTATTAAGATAAAGATAAAGATATTTATTTTGTAAAACATGAGTAAAATTATAAAGGTGTTAAAAACTTATAACCAGCTACATGTTTTGCCATTTATGGCGTACAAAAATTATATTACATATTTTTTTAATTGTATCAAATAGATTAACCAATCCTACAGACATAATTCTATATGTGCAACAATTTCAATGGCATATCCTAAGATTGCATTAGAGAATTGACATCACAATTTGACAAATCAATATTTAGCTTAAAAAATCAATCGTTTAAGAAATCAAGCAAGCTGTTTGACTTTTGGCTGTCAGATATTGTTTGACATTTAGCTATCAGATATTTTTAAGATGTAGCTTAAAAAGTGTAATTATTATAATTATTATCAAGTATTGCTAGGCAAAGTATGAGCACATTGGCAGATTTGGCGAGAAATTAGTTTACCTTTCTTTGGGAACACGTACATTCTGGTTTCTCGCCAAGACTCTCCAAGAGGATTTTTGTAATCCATCACTTCAATTCACGATGCCATCCCCAACATCTGGATGCTTGCTGGTCCACGACTGTGTATTTTATTTATTTATTTATTTACTCTTTATTGTACACCAAAAAATAAAACAAAAACGAATACAATTAAGTCTAAATAAGAAAATGTACAACAGACGGTCTTATCACTCTGAAAGTGATTTCTTCCAGACAACCTTAGTGTGGAAAACTGATGTAAACAATAGTTAAAGATAGAGGGGGGCGTACAAAATAAAAATAAAATATATGAAAATACATACAAATAAAGGCAATTGAAGATTATGTATGATATAATATAATAGATTAAATGAAAAGAGTACGAAAAAGGAAAATTGATTTATCTAATAACGTTCTAAGAAATACGATTTAACAAGACTTTTGAAAGAATTAAGAGTTTGAGCACGACGAATATGAAGAGGTAAACAGTTCCACGAACGTACAGCAGTTAAAGTAAAAGATTTCTTAAAAAAGGAGGAAGAGTGCGAAGGAGTAGAGAGAGAAAGATTGACAGGGGATCGTAGGAACCGATTATGGGTAAGGGAAAGATACTCAAAACGGTCTTTTAAATAATGAGGTGTGGAAGGATTAAACAGCACGCTATACAATGTTAAGAGAATGTGTGTATTCCTGCGAAGGTGGATCGGGAGCCATTTGAGCTGTTTGCGAAATTCAGAGATACGATCATATTTGCGAAGCCCAAATATGAATCTAATACGTAAATTTTGAATGTGCTTAAGCTTATTAAGCTGCTCCACGGTAATGTCAAGATAGCATATGTCAGCATAGTCAAGGACAGGTAGAAGTAGAGACTGGGCGAGCGTAACTTTAGTTACTGTGGGAAAAAAATTACGTAATCTACGTAAAGAGCTTAAAGCAGCAAACAATTTTCTACTAACCTCATTAATATGTGAGGTCCAAGACATACAAGAGTCGAGATACAACCCCAGGTTTTTAACCTTGTTAGTGTAAGGGATTTGAGTGCAGTCTAGTAAAATAGGAGGTAGGGAAGACCAGTCAATTTTTCCAATTAATCTAGAACTACCGATGATAATGGCCTGAGTTTTCTTAGGATTAATCGTTAAACCATAACGTTTAATCCAATTCGAAATACAAGTCAGATCAGTATTAATAGTGTCAATTTTGATTTAGACAAATCTTCAAGAGACGATTTAGTATAGATTTGGAGATCATCAGCATACAAGTGGTAGGAAGGGGACAGATTATGACTTATAGAGTTAATGAAAATTGCAAACAGGAGAGGATACAACACGCCACGTTGTGGTTCGCCAGCCGCTGTAGTAGTCCAGGTGGAAAAAACATCTTCCACCTGAATGCGCTATCGGCGACCAAACAAGTAACTTCGAAACCAGTCAACTACAGTTGAAGATATGTATAGAAAGCGCAGGATGCCCAACAAGATATCAAAATCTACTGTATTAAATGCATTACTAAAATCAAGTAACGTAAGAATGGTAAGCTTTTGTTTCTCCATACGATACCGAATATCATGAGTGATTTGTAAAAGTGCAGTAGTCGTTCTATAGCCAGGACGGAAACCGGATTGCAAAGGATTTAAAAGATTATGTTTTAAAAGATAGATGCTTAATTGATTGTGCACAAGACGTTGAAGAACTTTGGAAAGGACAGGCAAGATAGAGATAGGTCTATAATCAGAAAAACTAGACGGATTCGACTTTTCGGAAGAGGAACTACAAATGCATCTTTCCAACCTGAAGGGAAAATAGAAGAATTCAGTGAATTAATGAGGATGGAACTGATTACAGGTGAAAGGAGATCAATGAGAGGGATGACCATTTTCCGACTAATGCAGTCACTACCAATTGAATTTGAATGGATGGACATTACGGCTTTCATAACATCACAACTTTTAAATTGACTAAAATTAAAAGCAGAGGTGTCCGGAGCGGGAGCTTCTGAAAGAGAATCCAAAGAATTGTGTTTTGCTTTATCGTTAATGCAAGATGAAGATGAGAAATGCAAATTAAGTTGATTGAGATCAAAGTTAAGGTGAGTGAAATTTTGTCGTAATTTCCCAACTCCTAAAGACTTAAGAAATTTCCAGACCCTAGCAGGGTCAGGATCTTGTACTGATTCATGGATATGGCGTCGTTGTGCTTTTCTACACATATTGTTGCATTGTTCCGTACTAATCTATACTTCTCTCGATTCAGGTCGCTAGGAACTGACTTGTATTTCGCTTTGGCACAATTTTTAATGTGGATGATTTTTTTTTATATCATCAGTCAGCCAAGAAGAGAGAGGATGCTTTACACGCACTGGACGAACAGGAGCATGAACGTCATGAAGCTGAATTAACAAAGAGTTGAACAGAGCTACCTGTTCATCAACAGTGGAAGTATTGACGACTACACTCCAATCATTATTTCGAGCGTCATTTAAAAGCTGCTACAAGATTGGTAAATTTTTACCATCCGTCAAGTGTCATATCCCTCTACAAGATGCAGGAGTGTACAAGCTGGATTGTGAATGTGGTCTCTCGTACATAGGACAAACAAAAAGATCTATTAAAACCCGCGTTAAAGAACATATAGCTGACGTGAAGCACCGACGTATCGGGAAGTCCGCAGTTTGTGAACATGTTCAAGATCGTCCCCGCCATTACATTAGATTTGATAGACCACTAAACCTCGCAAAAGAACACCGATTCCTCCCAAGGATGATTCGCGAGGCTATTGAAATTAAAATACATCCTAATTTCAATAGAGAAGATGGATGAGTGCTGCCATCTGCTTGGGATCCCATAATTAATAAAATCAAATCCCAAAAAATGTGTAGTGTGCGCGTAAATATAAGAAATCATTACCTATCAGATTCCAGACATTTGACCAATCACAGGCTAGTATTTTATCAAGTTTTTTATTTTTATACCTAGTCAGGTCATAAGTATTGTCACACAGTAAAAACTTTTCTTTTAGAATGCTGGCCACAAAAAAGTTTATTGAATTCGAATTTCGAATTGTTCATGACAATAAAACTGTATACTTTTTAGAATTTTACTCATTTTTAAATATGGAGTGGACGCTTAAAGAAGACCGTGTTGCAGTTATTGCGTTGCATCGTTGCGGTTACGCGCCAATTCAAATTTTTGACATACTGATAAATTTGAATATAACCAAAAGATTCATTTACCGTACCATCAAACGATACAATGAAGACTCTAGTGTTGATGACAGGTCAAGAAGTGGTTGCCCTCGGTCTGTTAGGACTCCAGCAGTGATAAAAGCTATGAAGGCGCGAATTCAAAGAAATCCCAAACGTAAGCAGAAACTGTTGGCCCTTCAGATGGGATTAAGCAGAACCACGGTGAAGAGGGTATTAAATGAAGACTTAGGGCTTCGGGCATATCGAAGAAAAACAGGACATCGTTTGAATGCTCGTCTAATGAACCTGAGACTGAAGAGATGCCGCGCTTTGTTGAAGCGGTACGCGGGAAAAAAATATCGGGAAATTATTTTTTCGGATGAAAAAAGTTTTACCGTAGAAGAGAGCTACAACAAACAAAAAGATTAGGTGTACTACACACAGTAGTGAAGAAGCGACCAACCGCATTCCGCGTGTCCAATGAGGTCATTTTCCATCCTCGCTCATGGTATGGTTGGGAGTTTCTTATTGGGGCTTAACAGAGGTACATTTTTGTGAGAAAGGTGTAAAAACGAATGCAGTTGTGTATAAAAATACAGTCCTGACGAACCTTGTGGAACCTATTTCTCATACCATGTTCAATAACAGGCACTGGGTATTCCAACAAGATTCGGCGCCAGCTCATAGTGCGAAGAGCACACAAGACTGGCTGGCGGCGCGTGAAATCGACTTCATCCGGCACGAATACTGGCCCTCCTCCAGTCCAGATTTGAATCCTTTAGATTACAAGATATGGCAACACTTGGAGGCGTGCTCATAAGCATAAGCAAAACCCTAAATTACACGGGGGTGAAGTCGCGGGGAACAACTAGTGAATAAATAAGATATTAGCAACCAAATATGTCTCAATACAAAGGAACTCCATCTCTTGAACTAGGTAATGACCTGTATCTCAGGAAACAGTGTCTTCCCTTATTCTTAGTGTTAAGTCTATATTCGGTAAGTACATTAGATGACTCATTATTCCTTCGTTAATAACACAGCCCCACAAAAAATATGTCGGAGCGTCTATAAAATACCCGGTTGAATCGAGGTAGAAGGGAGGGTATATCGAGAAACCCTCTCTTGTGTCTGTAGTATAAAGTTCACTGTAGGTGCCGTGCGCGGGAGATTCCTCTCAAGTCATTCAACGAGTGTGGTCACTCTACTAGTGCTAAGATAGTGTCGTGGTTTTGTTCGTTGTTGTAATTTTTCTAGTGCAGGCAAGGAGGATTGGTGTTGCTGAGAGGCTGCCCTGTGTTAAATTGAGACAAGTAGTGTTGCTGTTGGTTTACATATTTTGGTGTTATCTACATGATGATATTCGTACTCGTACCTCACGTACACTGGCGTGTGATTATGGCGGATACGTATTACGGCGTGGTCGAACTGTAATTTCACTATACTGAATGTATAGTGCGTTACGTTGTCTTTTACTGATAGTGATGGATTGCGTAAGCAAGAGAGCAAGTTGAACATCCGCTCTCACACTTTTATTATTTTTAACAATTAACGCTATCTTGATGTATTCCCGAGATCAAGTTCGGGATCATCTGTTGCAATTCTCCGACAAATATTTAAATTATTTTCTCTGATACCTAAGGAGTAGTACTTTATGTTTTTGGAGTTGGTGAATCCGATTAACCCCATCACGTCAGGGCTAAGGGCATTTGAAGGTCAAATTGCGGAAAAACAATTAAAAATCTGGAAAAATCTATAGAATCTGGAGTTCTCTTGACCTTGAAGTGTCAAAATCAAGGTCAAATAAAGGTCAAACCCCTAAAATTTGATGATATTATATTTTGACCCCGGATTCCGAAAGAACAGAAAATTTTACATCCGAATACGAATTTACCTTTTTTTTACGGTACCCTTGAACTTACCCCTATGTTTCGAAATCAAAACAGGTGGAACTACTTTATCGCTATAAATATACTTGATTTTTGACTTTTCCTTACTTTACTTACTTTTCCTATTGAATCCATGAGTAATTGTCGTACAAAAGAAACAGTCTTGTTTTGATTCCGGCATAGTCCATTTTACAGGTGCAGAGTTTTTCATATTTGCAAAATGTTTATTGTTGTAACATGTAATCAACATGTTATGACAATTCAGGCAAACGATATGTGGAGCCCAATTCTTATCTTGACTTGATACGAGTATGTTAAGTGAGAAACAATACTTGTATAACAATACAGTATTAACAACATGAGTAATATTTTTCCGGTCATGTTGTATTGTGTACCAGCCACAAACATAACAGAAATGATATGGGGTTTTTGGGTTGTCATGCTCATGTATATTGGTTCTACTACTTGTAGCTTCATACTCTGGTGAGGCCAAGGTAACCACCTCAATAGAGCCGCGGTCACTGTATGACGACGCCTGCGGTCCCGCTTCCCCACCCTGACCAGCTGCCGATACTGGGGTTCCATCCCCCTCCATCGTAAATTTTTCCGTTGTTTCTCATGACGGCATACACGTCCTGTTCCAGGGACTTTGCCAGATTGCGGGACAACTCAAATTTATATATATATAAATTTTTCCAGATTTTTTAGTAATCATTCCGCAATTTCACCTTCAGATGCCCTTGATCCTGACGTGATGGGGTTAATCGGACCCAGGATTCGGATTCAGCAATCCCAAAAAACATAACGTTCACCTCCTGAGATATCGGGTAAAATAAATTCCATTTTTTTTGTGGGGCTGTGTGATAATTTGTGGCGGTTATTACTAGTAAACCTTTAATGTGTAATGTGTTCAAAATACGTGGGAAAAGTGTAAAGTGCAAAAACGTTTATAATATTTAGAAAACTAAAATAATAATGATGATATTTGACACAATTCGACGATATCTAATAAAAAATAAATAAATGGAAAGATTGTAATCTCGGTGATTCATTAACGAAGCTCGCAACGGGCTCTCGCAATCATTGGCTTTCAAAGCCAATGAGCGTGTTCTGGGTTGTTTCAACAAGGAAATTTCTCTCGCAAATGTATTTATTTCAACGCTTTCTGCAAATATCTGCGGAAAATTATGCAACAAGAGAGATGTTTGATTTAAAACATGGAACAATGGGGAAACATACTACGAATGGAAAATGGAAAGAAAATATGCACATGTTTCTACTTTAAAATGAACATTGATCATGTTGCAAGTTAATATCTAGGTTAACTTTTTGATAGGAGTGTACTGAGAATGCCAAAGTTGTAACTGAGAAGGATGTAGAGATAATTAAATGATTATAAAAATCATATCTAAAATTATTAATGAAAATACTTCAGTAACATTGTAGTTCAGTCAGTAAGGGCTTTTGACATACGAGTATAAGGGTTGATGCTTTTTCGACGTTAAAAAAAGTTAAATTTCGTTTCATCATCATCATCTTTATAGCCACGGTTGAACATAAGCCTCCTAAATAGATTTTATTTATTATGTTGGAACGTTACTTTCACACTAGGATTTTCTCCTATATTGTGGGGGTAGTTTCCATACATACATTTCACAAGGAAAACATACAGACTCGGAATAATTTTTGTAGGCAATACAAATACTTGTTCCGTACGGGATTCGAACCCGCGGCCCTTAGTACCGTAACTCATTGCTAAGCTACTGCGCCATGGAGTCGTCAGATGGCCACATATTTATCATAGGTAATTTTGAAATATGTACGGTTTGGTACAGTAAAGCACTACCTCGTACTGCTGTCAATCGCCCGTTTCATTGCCCTTTGTCGCCTGTGTAGTAAGAGGTGACAAAGGGAAATGAAACGGGCGATTGACAGCAGTATTAAATGGGTCCACCAGGCGCACTGTGTCATCAGTAGCGCAGTGGCTACGCATTTGACTGCGGGTTGAAATCTCGTATCACTCATGTATGTAAAAGCACGATATACAATACGATCAAGGGAAATACTTAAAGTGGGGTTAAATTTAAAATAATCAATAAATCATGAATGATCAATACAAAATAACATGAAGCGGCAAAGCGATGAGGTTTTTCGACATCACATAAAAATAAACAAGTAAACAAAGTTGAAGTCTAAGAACGAAGAACTGGTATATTTTTGTCTTCAGGGTTTGTAGTAAAATTGCAACATGGAATGCCAAAGGGAGCACTTGCGCCGTATTTCAAGCGAAGTGACGTAGTTTGTCAGATATAAGTATTTCATCGGTTACTTTATAGCGATCTGATTTATGCCTTTGCGTGGTTCTTTCTGTATTTATTACCGT
Source organism: Parnassius mnemosyne (assembly GCA_963668995.1). NCBI lineage: Eukaryota > Metazoa > Arthropoda > Insecta > Lepidoptera > Papilionidae > Parnassius > Parnassius mnemosyne. The sequence goes on along the minus strand of CAVLGL010000001.1, from coordinate 2,444,539 downwards.
ATATTCCTTACTGTAGGCAACTTTGAAATTTAGTTTACTAGTAAACTGTAATATAGGGTACTTTGTACTTTGGGCACATTTTGTTACTAAAAAATTTATAGTAATGCTTCTCATCGCGCATTTTAAATCACTAACCACAAATTTAACAATTATAACCACTAAAACTACTTATGTTCGTTGTTCATTTAATAACCACAAAATTTTAGGTACAGATTATTCGTGAGAAAACATTTGAATGTGAATAGATTAAATACCTACATAGAATTCAGTCCAGAACACTCTTTAAACTAAAAGTTACTAGAAAATCAACCAATTATAAAAGCGTATATGTTCCTATATTATTATTGATTTATTATAAAACTAGCTGTGCCCGCGACTTCGTTCGCGTGAAATTACTACTTTTGTTATGATAATTGGAAGATAATAAAAAACATAAACACTCACGCCTGTCACCCAGAGGGGTAGGCAGACATTATGGACTTCCATTTGGCACGATCCTGACACACCTCTCTCGCTTCCTCCACATCCATATACCTACGCATACACGCTCCTCGGTTAAAGGTACTCTTTTGGATTTGGCCCATTTTTAATATATCGCCAATTTGGTCGATAAATTTTCGCCCAGGGCGACCCTTCCCGACTATGCCGTTCACCTCTGCAACATAAATTTGCTTTGTCACTCTTTCCTCATTCATTCTTTCTACATGGCCACACCACCGAAGCATTCCTTTCTTAATCCTGGTCACAACATCATCATGCAAACCACACTCTTCTCTTATTAAACAATTTCTCACTCTCTCATTCAGCTTCATCCCTAACATACTCCTTAATGACCGCATTTCTACAGCATTTATTCTACTCTCATGCTTCTTCTGCCACACCCAACTTTCACTACCATACATTAAAGTAGGTACTAACACAGCATTGTGAATTGCCATACGAGCCTTTTTGGACACATTCTGACTTTTCACAATAGAGTGTAGAGTCCCCATTCACTCTATTTCCTGCATTCACTCGTCGTTCTATATCTTTATCATATCTACCATCCCTGCTAAACACACATCCCAAATATACAAACTCATCTACTTGCTCTACCAACTCCCCTTCTATTCTTATTTCACATATCATTTTACTTTCTTCTGTTTCAAAAACCATAACTTTCGTCATACTTGCGTTCACTTTCATTCCCTTTTCTTTTAATGTCCTGTTCATTAACGTAACCATCATTTGCAACTCGGCTGCCGACGATGCAAGTATGACTTGATCATCGGCGTACAAAAGGCATTTGACGGTTAACTCACCCATTCTTAACCAACATTCTTCTACTTTCAAATTTTCCAAGCAACTGTCCATAAATAGGTTGAACAAACACGGGGAAGCCACACAGCCCTGTCTGACACCTTTATGGATGCCAAACCAGTCCGAGTAGGCCCCTTTGATCCTGACACAAGCACTAGAGTCCCTATATAGAGACTTCAATGCCTGTATCAGACCAGCGGTCAACCCAAATGAGTTCAGTGTTTGCCATTACACATCCCTGTCCACTTTGTCATAAGCCTTCTCCAAGTCCATGAACGCACAAAAAACTTTTTGGTTTTTGGCCAAAAACTTCTCCATGATCATGCGCATGGAAAAGAGCTGATCCGTACATCCCATTCCCTTTCTAAATCCCGCTTGCACATCCCAAATTTTTCCATCAGTTTCTTTCATAACTCTTTCAATTAGTACCTTAGCATACAGTTTTCCCACAATGCTAAGAAGGCTGATACCACGGTAGTTTTTACAGTCCTGCTGTGATCCTTTTCCCTTATATATTGGGACTATCATGGCTTTGCACCAGTCTCCCGGTACCCGCTTAATTTCCCAACATAAATTAAACAAGGTGTACAGCAGGTCTGCCACCACTCCTTCTCCAGCCCATAGCCTTTCGAGAGATACTCTATCATAACCGGCTGCCTTACCTACTTTCATACTTTTCATTGCTTTCATTATTTCATCTATACTTATATCTCTATCTATTTCCTCTTCTTTCGGAATTCCTATTTCATTTAATTCAAACGTCTTATCACTTATAAACACGCTTTCAAAATATTCCTTCCATCTCCTTAAACTCAAAACTTCGTCATTCAGAATACAGCCATTCTGGTCTCGTATGGCATTCATTCTAGGCTGTTGTGAATGTCCCCTGGTAGTTCTTACGAGTTTCCAGAACATTTTAATGTTTGCCTGGAAGTTATCCGATATTCTTCTATCATTCTTATCCGTTCTTTCTTGCTTTTTCCTTTCAACTACTTCTGTTACTCTCTTATTTAGGTATCTAAAAACTGCCTTTTTCCTTTCAATATTTATTTATTTATTTAGAAAACCAACAGCGTATATAGAAAATATTAACATTAATGTAACAAACTAAAAGTATGGCCAATAACAGGTTTCCCTTATATTGTTTGATGGTAGGTGTATTGTTGTTAGAAGAAAAGGAAAAAGAACAATCTAGTAGATAAATTATAAGCAAAATTATAAGCAATTCAATGTAATGAAGGTGGTCATAAGTTTACAGATCAGGAGAGATAGTCAGGTAGAATGATATATTACATTACCTTTATATATATATATAAATATATATATATATATATATATATATATATATAAACATATAAGATATATATATATATATACATACATTTATATTTACTTATGTATATATACATATTAAATGTTTAAATATATAAACATAATACAAATAATTAATTATAATATATATTAAATAAAATAACTTAAGTACTTATATTTATATTAGTAGTCTCAAAAATACATATAGAAGAAATAGATGAGAGAATATATGATTGTATGTGAATTTAACTTCAACTGCTCTATTTCGTAATAGTTTTCTTGATGTAATCTTTAAACGTAAGTTTAGATTTCGCAAAGAGGTCAATGTGTCCAAATTGTTCATTATATTTACGACCAAGCCGCGAAAGAACAGTGTTTCGACAGTAGTTTGAATGATGCCAGGGAGTCTGTAACAATGTAGTATTGCGGGTACGGAATTTTGGACTACGAAAGGTGATTCTTGAGACAAGATATGGACAGTCAATATTACTGTTTATTATATCATATAACAAAGCCATGTCAAGCAAAATGCGCCTGTGTTCCAGAGATAAGAGATCGTGCTCAGTGCAACTGTCTGTGTAAGTATCGATTTTATTCCGACAGCGAAAGTTAAGGTGATTAACAAATATTTTTTGAATACGCTCAAGGCGGCTTTTGTAGACATTGTACTGTGGAGACCATATTGAACTAGCATATTCCAAAACACTTCTGACATATGCAAAATAAACCATTTTAATTGTATTAATATTCGAGAATGGTTTACAGATGCGAAGAACAAAACCAAGATTTTTATAGGCTTTACTGATAACGTAATCAATGTGTTCGGATAGTATCATTTTATGATCAAAAATTACGCCTAAATCCCTAACACTTACTTATCGGCTGATTTCTAATCCGTCAAAGTGATATTTATTTAGAATTGGCTTAGATTTCCGTGTAAAACTAATACATTCGCACTTGCTTGCATTGACAGTTATATTATTTATTTTTTAATATTCAAATAAACGGTCAAGGTCTTTTTGTATCAATAGGCAGTCATTCATACTGCTAGAATTATTAGCCTTGGTTGCTAGTAAATCTAGCCATGCTTTCTTCTTTGCTTCAACTTCCATCCGTACCTCATCATCCCACCATAACGTGTTATTTTTTCTTTCAATCGTTCTCTTACTTACAATACATACTTCGGTAGCTGCATCCACTAAACCTTTCTTGACATTATACCACACAGTCTCCAAGTCTAAATCATTCATACACAATTCAGCCATACCACTTATATTTTCTCTCAATCTACATTTGAACTTCTCTTTCACACCTTTATCTTGTAACCTCTCTGTTCTTATACGCTGTAACGCAGTGGTAGACACAGATGTCCGATGCCTCCAACGTCTGAAAAGACCATTAATTCGGCATAAGACCAAGTAATGATCCGTCCCTACGTAAGAGCCCCGGTAAACCCTTGTAGATACAAGGGTTTACCGGGGCTCTAACATACGGTCCTCATTCTTTCATCAACAATTATGAAATCCATCATACTTCTATCATCACCTCTTTCCCATGTATACGTTCACACGTGTTTCGTCACAACAAGATTCTTTTCCACGCATACGGCGAGAAGGCTTTCACCATTCTCATTTATACTTTCATCACCAAACGTTCCCAATATCCTTTCATAACCAAGCCTCCTCACCCCAACCCTTCCATTAAAATCGCCTAATGTCACAAAATTTTCATTAACCTTGCATTTCATTAGCACCATCCTTACCAACTCCCAAAACTGCTCTCGGATATAAGTGGGCTTAGACATGTCTGGGGCGTAGACCCCTAAAACAAATAACTTCTTTAAGCCCACTTTCATTCGTATCCATAGCAGTCTCGGGCTTACACATTCATACTCTTTCACACAATGACCCATTCTTTCTGAAAGGATGATACCGACTCCCTGGCATGCCCGCTCGGTCTCGTCTACACCAGACCAGTACGCGGTATACATGCCATGTGTAGTGGCATCCTTACCCTTCCGTTTCGTCTCATTTACACATAACACGTCTATTCCTCTATCATACATCATATCGCATACTTCATCCATCTTATCATTCATTCCTCCACATACATTCAATGTAGCCAGACGGGCTTCCGCAATCTACTTTTCGCCCCTCCGAGGGACAGAACGTGACGGGTGGCGAACCTAGTCGCCGGTTTTCCTCCCGGAGATTCTTCGCACTCCTGCCCCATTAAAGGGGCGCCGGGAACTCGGGGCTATTTCGTTAATTTTATGCCTCATGGTGCGAAAGTAAGTTGTGGTATTTTTTACGCCGCTACCACACGGCGAGGAGCCGAGTCAGTTCTTTCGGCTTTGTCGCTCGTTTAGCACCACCCGGGGGACACGTGTAGGGTGGGCCTAGGATTAGGTGGTCGAAGCCTACGGACGCGAGCGACTCATCCCCCATAATAAATTTACAATAATCTCAGATTATATATTTTTAATTTCAATTGTCGCGAAAATCTAGAAAAACACAAATCTGAATCAAATAATTGATACTCCCAAAAACTAACGAACGAACGAATTAATGGACGGACCCACAAACAAATCAATAAATGAATTAAGTTTCGTTCAGATCTATCAGCACGTAGCTTGCCCAGCACGTAACGTGGCAGACACCGCACAGACAACAGTTTTCACATCTCACGCACCCGGCATAAACAGACGTCGTCAGGCAAAATACACGCGTTTGCAACATTTTTCATAAATATAATCATTCGTACATGATACTTGAAGTTTTTCTGCTACTTCTTTCCATTCGTAATCTTTTTTTGGTTATCACTGTACCTGCGATCACAAATATCATACTAAAAGGTATATTTGACACCCGCAGACACGCACGAGCACAGACAATCATTCTTGTTGAGAATGCTGGCCAGTGCCGGCGCGTGTCTGCACGGACAAGCTCCACTTGCGTGCGCTAGATGTGAATATATCTATATATAGTGTATAAAATAATATTATTTTGTCTGACACTTCACGTGTCTGGCACGCTCAATGTCTGTAGATCTGAACGAAGCTTTAAGCAAACCTCACACATGTATTTCATCAACATTAGTAAATAAACATCAAAATTACCAAAATGAAGTAATCCATATTTGCAACACTTGGTACAATAGATTGGAGATACCACTAAATAAGAAAACTACATTACAAAACATTGGTACTTTCATAGCCTCATATCAAAGTCTATAGATGACTCCATCATATTGGCATGAATATTAAAAATATTTGATAAATGAAAGTAAACTAATTAATAATACTAACAAAATAAATTAAATTATGTATCTAAGTTATGTCTTATCCTGAAAAAAAAATAGAAATAAAACTAAACTCGACAAAGGAAATTCTTTTGTCCTTTAATTAATAGACGTGATTGCACCTAAAATCAGATGATCTATCAAGAAATTCTCAGTAGCAGAGCGGAGTTAGTATTGTAGCACTGTTTCATCCTCTTGTCTCAGAAAGCACGTAAAGCCCTTGGTTCTGCGACCGATTTTTCTATATTTGTAACACATTGTCTTTCCATGGGACTATGAAAGAATAAAAAATGCATCTGAGCTTGCGCATACACTTCTAATCCATAAGACTGTTCTGCGTCATTAAGGTCATCTCTTAGTACTCTCTTACGTATAATAGAACACTATTACTCTTTACCCAAAGGTTCGTACATAATATCTCAATGTACTGCATAAATGACTAGTCTCCGATGAGACTTGCCGCTATGACCGCAATTCGGCCTAAAAGATATTATTGATGGTTAATTTGTAAATAGTAAGAAAATAAAAAATTTAAGTATTCAGCGCACAAAACACTTAACACTTCAATTCTCAAATGACAAAATAGTTAAATCAAATAAAATATAAATATAACACATTTAAAAACAATATTTAAAAACCTTTTAATATAAACTATGGTGGTAACAAAACCTTTTAATTCAGTGCTACACAGTGCAAACAAGTTGGGATTTGTTGCAAATTGCTCTAGACAATACATAATGATAAATAGACAACATTACGGTTTTTTATAGCAATTTTCCACCTATTAAGGGATAAATAGGGGCTAATTTTTGTAATGTTCTAACATATGTATTATTCATAATTATTATAATTTTATTTTACAAATTTCCCCACCACCATGCAATTGACTCACACAAACTTGAGACTCAAACAAGATTGATTGCACACAAACTTGAAAACCTTTTAAATCTTTAAGGTAAGATTTTCGAAAAGTCGAATGAAGACGTTATTCATTATTTTAATCCAAAAATAGGCGTACTAATTGGCAAGTAACAAAAAATAATTTTGTAGTTTTCTTCCACACAAATATGAATTCGCCACGTAAAAAAAGTTTCTGAAAAACTGGACACATAGAAATATGAATTTGCCCGCAGAAATATGAAATTATGAGTAGGTAAATATGGTTTTTCACCCTCTAAGGGTTTAAATTTTCCAAAATATTTTCTTAAGGGATGGCGACGTAATAAAAAGAGGTTATTGTCCCAATTTCAGGCTTCTAAGTAAAGCGGAATGAGCTGTCCGTCTAAATAAAAAATTTTATACGAATACGAATAAACTAAATTTGCATGTTTATTTTATAATTAGCTAAGTTAATTAATTTATCTGTTAGCCTGCATAAATTTCCATCAAAATTAAAAGAAACCATCATTCGTCCCATCCATAAAAAAAGGTGACCGTAAAGCTTTTACTAATTATAGACCTATAGCTATTTTATCTACTACTGACAAAATTATATAGTAAATTAACTGGGAAGGTTAAAAGTACAAACACATTGTTATCAAAATTTACATATGCGATTAATTCGTATTTAGAAGATAAAGAATTTGTAGACTTTATGATTTAAAAAAAGCCTTCGACGACTTAGAAATGGACACACTTTTGAATGGAATGGACAAATGTGGTGTGGGGCAACCGTTAAACCAATGGTTCCGCGACTACCTAGCGGCGCGCTATTTTCGTGTGAAGGTAGGTGGTCAGCGAGGAGTCCGATGTCGGATGCGGTGTTCCGCAGTTCAGGGATTGGGCCAATCTGCTACTCATTACACGTAAATAGTCTATGTGGAGTGCTCCGCCACTGCTCGGCTTATATGTACGCAGATGATTTATGTACATTACGCGCCATTACCGATCTCGCTGAGACGTGTTGCCAAGTGCAGCATGATATAGATGCGGTTGTTAGGTGGTCGCACGACAATGGTATCATTTTGAATTCAGATGAAACTAAATTACTCATCATACACTCACCTTACATAAAACCTTTAAATTCAACTCCGTTTATGTATACTATAGTTATTCTTGCATTCATGATAACCTATTCAGTAAATGTAAGCCTATTGCAAGGGTAGATCGCGTGAAGTATATTGGTGTTGTTGTGGATTCAGTATTTTCATGGTCATATCATGTCGATTTCATATGTAATAAACTAAGATTTCTTCTGAGTAAATACTACCACTTAAGTTTTAAAGTACCAGTTACTACATTGAAAACCCTGTATTTCTTACTTGTAGATTATATTCTCAGTTATGCTCTTGACAGTTATGGTTTTACATTCAAAAGTAATATTGATAAGCTGGAAGCTCTTCAGATTAAATTTTTAAAATTACAAGTAAACAAAAAACTAAAGCTAATTGCAAATGTTACTCTCTCAACAACTCTCAATAATTTAAAATTTGTAAGATTCTACCGGTTAGTTTAAAGCATAAATATCTACTGGCTATAATTAACCATAACTGTTAAAAGCTAAACTGAGGGTAAGTTCGAAGTATCTAGAATAAAAAAATTCTTTGGAGATAGAACATTAAATAAACAAATACCGGATCTTCTGAACAGTCTGCCCAAAGGTAATTGACATGAGACTAAGAAAAATGTATTTAAAAAGATGGTTTATAGACACTTTCTGTCATTATGTTAATAAGATAAAATTTTGTACCATAGCTATCCTTTAAGTATAATCGTGAGACGCTGGGTTCCACAGTTAAACTGTGTAAACAGTTTTGTGGGAATATGTTTTATTGTAAGGTTGGGTCGATCTATTTATAAAAATAAAGAAAAAAAAAACCGTAAGGGTAATTTTATTATTTTAAAGCATTAAATACTATTTTTTGAAATCGCTAAATCGCGTAACCTCATATGGCTAGAATTTTCTAAAATCCTTTCTTAGTGCTTGTTTACGTCATAAAAGGTAGCTACTGTCCAATTTTCCGATTTCTATGTAAAGCGGTTGAACTGTGCATTGATAGATGAGTCAGTCACTCAGGATATTTTCTTTTATTTCTAAAGTGGACATAGTAAATAAACAATTAACAGTGACACCTCACCGTAAATGGCAAACCAAACAAATATACGGCTAATTAATTTCTATTCTACATTCGATTTAAGAATGAGCATTAATTTTTTTTTTGTAAACGCTATAAAAGGTATTCTGTTAAATAAATAAAGGTTTTGTGCATTTTTAACAAATTCCTTAGCAAATAATAATTTTAATAAATAACATGCACTTTAATACGAATCCAAATCTTAAAATTTAAGTAAAGAAAATACACATATGAAACATGAAAATGTCTATACCCAGCCGTGGACCATGTATAGGCTGAACTTTACTTTCTAATTGCACTTTTAATATCTCTCTAGAAACTAACAAAAACTCTTTTTGCACTTTTAATATATAGGCGCTATTAAACAAACTCTAGAGCACAACGCATTTACCTTACTGTTGATATACATATTTAAAAAGTTAACATTTGTATAAAATATGAGCTATTACGACTACGAGTTCATTTAGATAAAAATGAAAACTTTAATGAGAGATTAATTTGCCACGGGCCTCTGACTCTATAGTTACGCCCATAGATAATATAATATATAGGGCAGTTACGCCACTGGTCCTGAGCCACCTGCATCTATTGACATCTTGAGCTTGTCGTACCAGGTCGTCACTCCATCTAGTAGGGAGCCCCCACACTTCGCTTACCGGTACGAGGCTCCCACCCGAGCACCTTTCTTCCCATCGGAAAAAAATAAGAAAATGAGTATTATTCTTGTTTAATTATATATTGCCCTGAAAATCGCTATCTACTTATTTTGTCAGTCTCTCTGTCTGGTAAAATATTCGAAATGATTGAACCGTTTGTGTGGAATTTTACCTACTTATAGAAAACAATGCCAGAAAGATCAATGTTTATCTCTAAAATGTAGAGATTAATTACTCTTTGGTTATCTCCTTAAACGGACGGATTCAACTCGGTTGGGCAGCGTTCGGGAAATTACGGCACATCTTCTCGTCAGGTATACCTCAAAACTTGAAAACGAGACTATACACCCAGTGCGTGTTGCCAGTGATGACATACGGAACTGAGACGTGGTCCTTCACTGCTGGCCGGATGAGGAAGCTCAAGGTCGCTCAGCGAGCTATGGAGAGGGCTATGCTCGGAGTTTTCTGCGTGATAAATTCAGAAATGAGGATATCCGCAGTAGAACCAGAGTGACCGACATAGCCCAACGGATTAGTAAGCTGAAGTGGCAATGGGCCGGCCATATAGCTCGAAGAGCCGACAACCGATGGGGAAGAAAGGTTCTCGAGTGGCAGCCTCGTACCGGCAGGCGAATTATAGGGTGTTCCCCCACTAGATGGAGTGACGACCTGGTAAGATATGCAGGAAGTCGATGGATGCAGGTGGCTCAGGACCGTGCTTTGTGGCATTCTTTGGGGGAGGCCTATGTTCAGCAGTGGACTTGTGAAGGGCTGTAATGATGATGATGATGATGAATGATATCTCCTTAAATATAAGAGATACGTTTCGGTCACTTTCCAGAACACATGGTTAAGGGGAGACTGCGGTGTTTGACGTCCCGATATCATAGTTAACGAAGGCAACCTTCAACTTTTAATTAATAATTTTTGGTTCGAACTACGCAGAACATCTTCTCTGTTGAAATTAAGATTTTTTTTTAATTTCAATAGCCTCGTGAATCAACCATGGTAGGAATCGGTGTCCTTTTCAAGTATTTGTGGTCTATCAAATCTGATATAATGGTTGGAACGATCCTGAACAAGTTGACATACTGCAGACTTTCCGGAGCGTCTATTCTCCACATCAGCGATGTATTATTTCACGCGGGTTCTTATGGATCTTTTGTCCTGTAGTATTGCTCAATCTGTCGCATCTTGTAAAGGAATATTACACTTGATAGATCATAAGAACTGACTTATCTTCTTCGGGGGTTTCTAGTATGTTTTTTATGGAAGCTCGCTTCACGATGTAGATACTCAACCTTGTCTGTGACTCCTCTGACATATTATGTAGTACAGTAAGCACACAATCGACTGTGGTCGGTTTCACTCAGTCACTGTAATGGAGGTGCGGGATTTGAGGCTCGCTGTCGTGCAAAACATGCTTGACGTGCTGGAGCTCGATAGCCAGGTGTTTACTATCCCGCAGCAGTTCCCTTGTGCTCTCTGAAACAAAGATTTCCCAACGGTAGGTAACTGTGAAGTATGGTCGTGAAATTCGCTGTTTAAATTCGGTCGGTATGAGTCTTTTTTCTATACACAGTATAACTGATGGTGTCATCAGAATTGTGGATGACTATAACATCAAGAAAAACAAAAAAAAATATTTGCCTCTAACTCCATTGTGAATTTTCTTTTAGAGTTTATGGAGTCGAGGTGGTCTGAAAATGCAGTTACTTTGTCTAATGGTAAAATTTTGGACAGTTTCACGACACTTTCACGCTCAGATTTTGTAAAATCGTACTTTTATTGCCATCTATACTCTTATCATCAAACTCTAATCCGCAATAATACTAACAGAAAAAAATCCAGAATTTGTCTGTAGATGGCAACGTAGTAAAGACGCATCTCAATATTCAGTTTCAAAAGCTCTGTACCATTTCATATAGATGTCCCTAGTAACAATACATTAGTTTGTTTAAGATTCATTTTATCAATGTTTTGCAAAATATATATAAATCTCAATTCTCTAGGTTTATGGATTATAACATAAGCCTGGTGAATAAAAAATAAACACTATATATCGCACGATTATTCTAATACTGTCAGTTTACAGTTTTGCAAAATCATCCTTTTAGTGTCATCTATGATAAAACATCAAAATTTGTATTAGCACTAATGCAAGTAAAAATTCCGAAAATCGTCGCTAGATGGCAATCATGGTAAATGCGTGACTTAATAATCTGAAACTTCGCACAATTTTAAATAGATGTCGCTCTAGACAATACATTAGTTCCACTAACCGATGATAGATGGCAATACTAAAATTAACTTTCTAAAATTTAATATATTAATAAATTGCAAAATGTATATAAATCTCAATTCACCAATTTAATGCAATTTTAACATATGCCCGGTGAATAAAAATTTAACACTAAACATATTTCACTAAATTCACGATAACAGAAAAAGTATGTAGAAGATATAGTAAAAATAATTGTTCATGATAATTCAACAATGTTTCATTTAATACGACCATTATTATATAATAATATTACAAAGAACGAAATAATGATTTTATTATAGAAAAAACAAACAGTTTTCAATGTTAGCTTTAAGAGTTAGGCCACTTTTGTATATTAGTTTAAAAGGTATTATTAAAAAGTATTATAGTGTAATATCATTGTTAAAAGCCAATAGAACTTAGCTAATAGGTCAGTTGCCTTTCCTTAATTAATATCAGCAATAGCAGGTGCTATTGCTAATATTAATTAACGTCACGGAACAAAACGAAGCAATTAGAGAATGTTAATTGAATATTACCATTATACTATACTATATATATACTCGGATACCTAGACGTGCATGTATGAAGAAGATAATGAATCTGAAAGAAGCGAAAGAGATATGTAAGGATCGTGACACTTGGCGATCTGTTCTCTCTGGCTACCCCGTCAGGGATTGTGCGTGAAGATAAGTAAGTAAGTAAGTAAGTATTACCATTATACATTATACATTTATACATAATACATTTATTTACGTAGTAGAGCCAGGCTGCATCTATATAGTGATTGCAGCACGAATGGGTCGGCTCGACCGGGGTAGACCACGCTCTCACAGAATACCAACGTAAAATAGCAGCTTAATGCTGCTGTGTTTCTTATGGTGAATTTTAAGAACTTTAAATTCACATACTCTTTTTACTGGATAGGATGCATTCTATCTCAGTCTTCAGGGGTGCAACGCATCTGCATTTTGATCCTTAATTGAGGATAAATGTAGATGTCTATGGTTTGTTATGTTACAATGAAAAAATACAGTATCTGTTGTTTCTTCAAATTGCTGAAAAATATGTTATTTATTTGCTACTATTAGGCGTGAAATTTTTTCTCCAAATTTATATGAGACGACCCTTGAAGAACCTATTTAATAATAAAAAAAGAATCATCAAAATTGATTCAAAATCTGCGAAGATATCGAGTAACATACATACAAAAGAAACACACTCGAATTGAGAAACTTCTCCTTTTTGAATTCCGTTAATAAGGATTAATGCTTCAGTGTAATATTTATTAAGGGTAGGTAAGGAAATTGACCTGACCTGCTGCGAACAGATATTTACAGTACTTGTCGGCGTCAGTTGACAACATACTACGAAGCTTCCAACCATTAGCTTAATAAATAAATAATTAGTAATATTTGATGACCAGGTTTATTTGCAGTATATCTATGAAAACAATTTTAATTCCGCTACATTTGCAGCCGGATTTCCTACAGTGTCAAAATTGTGTCGACGGTAGGCTGTTTAAAGGTAAAAGGGGGTTAAATATACATATTAAACGATGCCATAGTAAAAATATTTCGGCTTTACAGCCTATCATCGTAATGTACCAGTGGTTAAAAAAATTCCTAGAGGTGCGAGGATGCAGCTTGCTAAAGCATTGTCATACACTATTCAAAATTGTTTCACTAATAGTGAAAATAGTTGGCAAAAATTATTTACTTTCACGTATTTCCATTTTCATTTTAATAAAACAATAAATAAATCAATTACGTCTCAACTAAAAGAGACAACTTTTCAAAATTTAGATCACCCAATTAATACTCATTTACCTCGACCAAGTCCTAAATTTGATTTAAAAAAAGTAGTTGATATAAAAGAAGTAATCGATGGCAACTTAAAAAATGCATCCCGTATTTTATTCTCAGACGACATCATGGCTACTTGTAATGTCGAAACTCTTGAAAGTCTTCGTCAAAAACATCCTACGGTCAAACCTTCTCAGGGCTTACCGCTGCCCCCAAGACTTTTATGCAACCATTATAAATTTCTGAAAAAGACACTTTCGAAGCAATTATGTCATTTTCGAATGGCTCTGCTGGCTGCATTGACGGAATTACGCCTCAACATCTTAAAGATCTTGTAAGCGCTTCTGCCTGTGACGCTGGCGGAGGACTTCTTAAAGACATTACAAAATTATGTAACTTTATGCTTTCTGGTAATATTAATCCAAATTTCATTCCATTCTTATATGGGCCAAGATTACGTGCCTTCAAAAAAAACGATAACGGTATCCGTCCTATTGCCGTTGGTTCCACATTTCGACGCTTAACTTCATAATTAGCTTGCAGGCACATAATCTCTAACCTTAAGACCAAATTTCAGCCTACTCAACTAGGCTTTGGCACTAGAGGTGGCTGTGAGGCGGCGCTACATTCAGTGCGTACATTTTTAACAAACTCTGATGAAAGAATTGGCTAACAATACCCCCGAAATATATCATTACGTTTGGCAATGTTTTAGTCAAAATACTAACTTGTTTTACGAAAACCATGTTATCGATTCTGCTGTCAGGGTTCAGCACTGGTCCTACTGGTCCAGCACTATTCAGTTTGGGAATTCAACCCATTATTTCAAATTTGAAATCCAAGCTAAATTTCTGGTACCTAGACGGCAGTATACTGGCAGGTAGAGCAGATGACGTCCTCAGTGATCTTACTCATATTTTTCAAATTTTCAAAAATATTGGTCTTGAACCAAATAGCAATAAATGTGAAATATTTTTTCCAATAATTTCTTCACTTCTCATAGAGACATTTTAATTCAAAATTTCAATCATATTTGTCCAGGAATAAAAACTGTCAGTACGGAATCACTATACCTGCTAGGTACCCCGTTGTTTTTCGATAGTATTAAACCTGTTTTAAAAACAAAATTTGATCAGTTTTTAAACCACGTTGATAAATTGTATAAACTAAACACCCACATAGCTCTTAATATTTTAAAATATTGTCTTCTTGTACCTAGATTTACATACTTACTCCGCTCTAGTCCAGTCTGGAAATGTTCGGATATTTTAAAGATATTGATAATAATCTTAAAATAGCTATAGAAAAAATTCTTAATTTAACTTTAAATACAACGGTCTGGACTCAAGCTATTTTACCTATAAAATTTGGTGGCATTGGTGTACGAATTCTTTCTAGCGTTGCATTGCCTGCTTTCCTTGCTTCCGTGCATAGTGTCAATAACTTATGTAACACAATTTTTAATAACAAAGTAGACCTATGTTTTGCTACGGAGGCACGGCAGACATGGCAAACACTCTGTCCTGGTGAAAATGTTCCACTGGGTGTTAACGAACAAAAACAGTGGGTATACAGGGCATGCAGAAAGTTTTGTTTCATAATTTCCATAGTGACCAAGATAAGGCACGCTTTCTAGCTGTTTTGACTAAGGAATCTAGTCACTACACGCTTTACCATCAAGTAATCTCGGTACGTTACTTGATGGGGAAAGCTTGCGCATTGCCGTGGGAATCCGACTAGGAGCGTCGATTTGTCAACCCCATCAGTGCCCCTGTGGTAGCAGCGTCGACAAGTTTGGGCTCCATGGACTTTCCTGTAAGAAAAGCGCTGGTAGGTTTTCACAACACATATGTTTGAACGATGTCATCTGAAGGGCTCTTGTTTCTATAAATGTTCCCTCGGTTTTAGAGCCTTGTGGAATATTAAAAGACGATGGCAAGAGACCCGACGGTATGACATTGGTCCCTTAGGAGAGAGGTAAAGCCCTAGTGTGGGTTGCTACTTGCGTAGACACTCTGGCGGCCTCTCATCTCAGGGGTACAGCGTTTAGAGCCGGGGCGGCATCAGAGGCAAGTAAGTAAGTAAGTAAGTGGCGCAAATATGAGTCTCTGAGAGATGACTAAATATTTATGCCATTTGCTGTAGAGACTATCGGTCCGTGGGGTCCACGTGCGGTGAAGTTCCTAAAGGAACTCATTCCGCGGCTGGTCGTTGCTGCTGGTGATAAGTGGACTGATTCTTTTCTCGCTCAAACGAACGCTCTTTTTTCGAACAAAGAAGCAATTTCGAACAAATCTTCGCGAAATCATGATCATTGTAGTATATAAGTAGGTTTTTGATTTAAATGAAATATATGCTTTACTATGTCAAGCGTTCTTTCAGAGGCTTTTGCCAGATTTCTCATGCTTATTTAGGATTTACCTTTTATGTAAGTGTTGTTCTGGATTTCATTTTGAATCATGATAATTTTATTTCAGATCTGTACATAAATAAAACCCATACATCGAGATATTTATTATATATATATATATATATATATATGTATAAACACTCACGTCTGTCACCCAGAGGGGTAGGCAGAGACTACGGACTTCCATTTGGCGCGATCCTGACACACCTCTCTCGCCTCTTTTACATCCATATATCTACGCATACACGCTCGTCGGTTAAGGGTACTCCTAATCTGGCCAATTTTTAATGTATCGCCGATTTGGTCGATTGGGGTGTAAGGGGCTCCGCTAAGATCTTGGAGCCCAAGCCAACCCCGCCTGCACGTGGCGCACCTGCTGGACAACGGAAAGGGCTCTGGCGATGCCACTCCTCTGGGATTCGTCCTAGGGGTTCGGGGGTCAGACGGCAGTCGCCCTGGTAATTGGCACTAAGCCACTCAAAAATGGACGGTAAAGGAAAGATAAATACGTTTAGGGCTAGGGCGTCGCCGCATAACGACGCGCATGGGGATCGCCTTAACCCTGCGACAAGTATGCGAGGGCTACCGGGCCCCGTGCGAGCCCGGCTAAAGACGTTAGCACCAACTACGAAGATTCGCTTTGCAAACTGGAACATTGGCACGCTCACGGGACGCTCCGCAGAACTTGCGGCCATACTTGCCAGGCGTAAAGTGGCAGTGGCATTCCTGCAGGAGACACGGTGGAAGGCCAACAGGAGCCGGAATATTGGGCACGGCTACAAGCTGATCTATACAGGCTCCTCTGGTGGAGAGAACGGTGTGGCAGTGGTGCTCGCCGAGCGTTTCCACGATAGCGTCTTGGAAGTTAGACGCATATGCGACCGACTTATGGTAGTAAGGTTGCTTATTGAGGGGGTCGTGACCCACTTAATAAGTGCCTACGCCCCACAGGTCGGCTGCAGCGACGCGGATAAAACGCTGTTTTGGGATCGTCTCGGAGATGTACTACGCGGCATACCGTTGTACCACGATGTCATACCCGGTGAGTGTCTCACTGCCCAACACCGAACTCTTGTCATGGACCTCTGCGTAAAACCCCGTCGCAGACACGCCGAACGTTGCCGCCGTCAAATCAAGTGGTGGCTGCTGGATCAAACCAGATACTCAGAGTTTGACTCTGCCGCTGGGGATATTAGTCTCGACACAGCAGGCAAGTCCGTCCAAGAGTGCTGGAAAACCATTCAGACAGCAATCACAAAGACGGCAAAGCAAGTTCTCGGCGTGGCGAAAGGGGGCCGCAAAATCGACAAGGAGACCTGGTGGTGGGATGCCACAGTCCAGGGTTCATTACGGGAAAAGAAAGCGCTCTTCAAGACGTGGCAAGTGACCAAATCTCCTGAAGATCGCGCATCTTACAAGACAGCGAAAAGAGCTGCCAAGAAAGCTGTAGCCAGAGCCAGGCGTGACCACTTGCAACCATTATATGCTAAGTTGGACACTCCTGAGGGGCACAAGCTCATATATAAACTGGCGCGCTCTAGGGCCAAAGCAGCGCAAGATATTACTCGCTGCTGCAGCGTCAACGGCCCTAATGGCGAGCTCCTGTACGATGATCGTGCGGTGAAGGAGAGATGGCGCTCTTATTTCCACGTTTTGCTGAATACTCAGCACCGGGAAGTGCACCCTCCCGAACAACTCCCGAACCATGGACTCGTGCCACCAATTACACCTGACGAGGTCCTCGCATCTCTTCGTCACATGGAGAATCGGAAAGCTGTCGGACCGGACGAGGTGCCAATTGAAGCGTGGAAAGCGCTGGGGGCTCGTGGTGTGTGCATTCTTACTAACCTTTATAATAGAATCCTGAGCGACCGAATAATGCCCGATCAGTGGCGGCTTAGTATAATAACGCCGGTCCACAAGGGTAAAGGGTCCGTTCAGGATTGCGGTAATTACCGCGGTATAAAGGTGATGTCACACACCATGAAGCTCTTCGAGCGCATTATTGACGCCAGGATCCGACAGGAGTGTACAGTGTCGGACTTCCAGTACGGTTTCCAACCAGGACGCGGTACCATGGACCCTATATTCGCCCTAAGGATCCTCATGGAGAAGCACAGGAAAAAGAATATGCCTCTGCATTTTTTATTCCTAGACCTGCAGAAGGCCTTTGACTGTGTTCCTAGGGAGATGATCTGGTGGGCGTTGCGGTCGAAGTTGGTACCAGAGACCTACGTGGAAATCGTACGTGACATGTACCGCAACTCCGATTCAATAGTCAGGACCGCTGTTGGTGATACCACCCCCTTCCCCATAACCATAGGCGTGCATCAGGGCTCCGTCTTAAGCCCCTATCTCTTCAGTGTGATATTAGACGAACTGTCAGCCAGCGTACAGAAACTACCGCAGCCTTGGCTGCTTATGTACGCTGATGATATCGCACTGGTAGATAAGGACAAAGGACGGCTCACCAGACGCGTGCACGCATGGAGGGAGGCGCTTGAGAACGGCGGGCTGAAGCTAAACGTGGCGAAGACGGAGTATATGGCCTGCAACAGCACAGATCTGACGTCTCTCCGTATAGGCGACGACACCGTCGAGCGCACGGACAACTTCAGGTACCTCGGATCTGTGCTTGATGCGTCCAGTGACATCGATCGCGACATCAAGGCCCGTATATCAGCGGCTTGGGCGAAATGGCGCGAGGTGACGGGTGTCATTTGTGACCCCAAAATGCCGGTCAAGCTGAAGGGACAGGTCTATAAGACCATCATAAGGCCTGTCCTTACGTACGGCAGTGAGGCGTGGCCGGTGCTGGAGCGACACCGGCGGTTGTTGCATGTCACGGAGATGAACATGCTGCGGTGGATGTGTGGCGTCACACGGAAAGACCGTGTACGGAATACATACATCCGCGGCAGCCTCCATGTCCGTGACATTGCTGACAAGCTGCAGGAAAGTCGCCTCCGCTGGTACGGCCACGTCTTACGACGACCAGCAAGCTACGTGGGAAACAAATGCCTGGACATGACCTTACCTGGTGCCAGGAGTAGAGGACGGCCCAAGAAACGCTGGCTTGATGTCGTGCAGGATGACATGCGCGCCAATGGGCTAGTTGTGAGGGACGCCGAAGACCGGGCAAAGTGGAGAAGGAAGTGTCGGAAAGCGGACCCTGGGTTCTCCCGCGCTGGGCGGGATGAGCAACCGGGATAACGCTAGGTAGAAGAAGAGAAGAAGAGCCGATTTGGTCGATAAACCTTCGTCTAGGGCGTCCCTTCCCGACCCTGCCGTTCACTTCTGCAACATTTCCTTTCTTAATCCTTGTCACAACGTCATCTTGCAAACCACACTTTTCTCTTATTACACTATTTCTCACCCTGTCATTCAGATTCAGCCCTAGCATACTCCTTAAGGAACGCATTTCTACAGCATTTATTCTACTCTCATGCTTCTTCTGCCAGACCCAACTTTCACTACCATACATTAAAGTGGGTACTAACACAGCATTATGAATTGCCATACGTGCCTTAGTTGACACATTCTGACTCCTCACAATAGCGTGTAGAGCCCCATTCACTCTATTTCCTGCGTTCACTCGTCGTTCTATATCCTTATCATATCTACCATCCCTGCTTAATAAACATCCCAAATATACAAACTCATCCACTTGCTCAATCAACTCCCCTTCTATTCTTATTTCACATAAAGTTTTACTTTCTTCTCTTTCAAAAACCATCACTTTCGTGAAAAATCGTCGTCGAGAAAATCATGGTAAGAAAACTACCTGATGGTAAGTGGCAACTGCAGTCTATGGATACATGCAGCTAACTTCACAAAATTAAGGCCCCAGTTATGAAGATGGAATGCTTCACATGCTATAATTACACTGACTCTCTATACCCTTTAGACCATTGCTACCTGGCGGCAGAAATATGTAAGAGAGTAATACCTATCCAGACGAACTCCAAAAATGAGTCCTGCGGAAAAATCCTACATCGCTGAGTAAATTTGGCTCTTTATTTGGCGGGCAGTAAAGAACAGTATATGAAGACCCATCTTATAACACTAAATGATTAGACTCTTGGGACATTGTGAATATGTATTTTTTTATTGAATAAGGGTGACAAGCGAGCACACAACAACACGAAAATCTCGAGTATATGATAAATAACTTAAATGAAGAAATCATAAAAGCTGGACTAAAAATGAACACCAACAAGACCAAAATAATGACAAACAGCACAAAATCTAACATCACAATAAACGGCGATTCTCTAGAATATGTGAAAGATTACATATATCTGGGTCAAGTAATTTCCATAGAAGATCAAATGCCGAAAGAAATTAATCTCAGGATCGCAACAGGTTGGAAGAAATACTGGTCATTAAAAGAGATCGTGAAGTCCAAAGACTTAAGCATGTCAATAAAAAGAAACAAATTTAATACTTGCATTTTACCTTGTCTAACATACGGATGCGAAACCTGGACCCTCACAAAAGCATTAAGAGAAAAACTTGCAGTAGCACAGAGAGCAATGGAGAGGAGTATGACCGGCTATAAAAGACAGGATAAGATCAGAAATATTGACCTTAGGAATTTAACAAAACTTACCGACATACTCGAACGAATCGATCAACAGAAGTGGAGATGGTCAGGACATATGATGCGTGACAAAATGGGAAAGTGGAGCAGGAGAGTAACAGAATGGTATCCAAGAGACAGTAAAAGAAGACGAGGAAGGCAGCACACAAGGTGGGAAGATGAAATAAGACTTACAGCAGGACCAAACTGGAGAAGGGTTGCTCAAGATAGACAACAATGGAAATCGTTGGAGGAGGCCTTTGCCAATAGGCACGCCGAACTAAGAGACATTTTGTAGTTAGTAGATTATTTTATTTTAGTTATAATGTTAAATGTTATTAGATCGGAATAAAGGGCTTTATTATTATATTATTATTATATATATTTGTATAATTATATGCCTATACGAATATGTAAACATTAGAGGGCTTATACTACATGGTAAATTATGTATATTTATATGATATTTGTGGGTCCATACTGTGGTGGTGTAAAATTACCCACTACACCATACCGTCATCCCGTGGGTGTCGTAAGTGGCGACAGAGGGATACAAACGAAGAGAAGGGCAGCAGTGTCTTCCTGATAACAACTAGAAAAAAAAACTGTGGTTGCCATCGACTACAAACCGTGGCAATTATGGCAAGAATCCTATTCTTGAGACAATCTTTGGAGCAGTTCTCAATTGTTCAGCAGTGGACTTTGATAGGCTATAATAATAATGATGACTCATTTGAGGGCTAGCATTCGACAAAATATTAAATATTATAAGTAAATTATATTGTAATTGATACTCCCAAACTAGTAGATTTTTGTAGTTGATTAGTATCGCTTACTTAATTTAGGTATTAATGTCTTTCTTTATTACCACAAAGTGAAAAAAGAGAGAGAATATTGAAGCTTTTTAATGTTAATTCTAAAACTTAGTGATAAATTGTAAGAATGCATGACGTAGCAACAAACAGTAAACGATTAAAACTAAAAAGTAATAAAACATTTGATCATTGAATCATTTTCCAAGATAGCTGTAAAGACTTCTGATTAAAATACACATTCAAACTAATAGGAGTTCAATCACTAGTATTGGCAACACAACAATGAATTGTGATTTTAATTTCAACAAATCTATTAAGGAAAATTGGTTAAATGAATGATGGCTTAGAGTGTTTGCGTAGGAACTGGACTTTTATACTCTGCTACTATTTTATTTTACATACATTTACGTATTATAGCAGATAAATTTATTTATTTCCCATTATACAATTATCATTACAGGTTTATCACCTAATGCGTTAATGTATACAACTATTTTTACAAACTATGTACAATTACAAATACACAGCTATCTAATAATTATTGATTATATGTACTTATTTCTATTACATACACCATATCTATGTCACAGTAGGACCATAACTTATTTCAAAGAGAGCTCTCACTATGAACCCACCTGAAGTACAACAAAATAGATCTATGTCTTCTGCTATACGGTTGAGGATATGGAGTGGTTGCGTAAAGGGCGCAACATTCACCAGCTCAGTGAGGCCGCGCGGCACAGCCAGCAGCCGCGGCCGCCGCCGCCTCCAGACGTATCTGTCCGGAACACACATGCGCACACTTTGAAACAGGTCTAGATTGTGAATCTTTCCCCTCATCACCTTAAAGATATATAAGACTAGCGCTAAATTCCTATCATATGGGACTGAAAAGCTCAGATACTAAAGGTTGACCTTATAACCAGTCCTTTTTTTTTTTTTTTTACATGGGGAAATGCCTACGCATACCCGCCTCGCGGGGGCAAGGACGGGTTATGTCGGACTCGCACCGACTAAAACCCCATGGTGTTCCACCCTCGTCGCATATTGGCAGGGCCACGGGAACGCTTTCGCACACTTCCACGGCCCCACCTGCGCTGGCCGCCCCATGGCGGCCCCTCCTCGGGAGAGGAACACTCCTCCCCCATCTCCTTCTCAGGTAAGGCGCACCAGAACACATGGTGCGCCCTCCTCCTCGGCCTCCAACTTCCAATGCGCAACGGACGCCCCCGTGTCCGATGCGCGAAGGCCATGGGGCCAGGAAAAGCTAGCACACAGAAGCACCGGCCTTCCTGGCCCCAGCGGCGGATCTGGTCTCGGGCTCCGCCGCCAACCAAGTTTCGGCCGCGGAGGGTAGGGAGAGCGGCGCCTCGCAATACCGACACTCCTCTCCCCCCGCGGCCCCACCACCACCGCATCAACGGTGCGGCCCCGTTTGAGTCGCGGAGGATAGGGCGAGTGGCGCATCGCCATACCAACACTCCTCTTCCTCCGCGACTCCACCTCGGCTGCAGCGGTAGAGGGTGCGGACTCCCCTCTCACCGCAGCCCCCCGACACACATCCGAAGTGGGCTTCCCAAGCCCACTCGGAGTGGCCACCTCGGGCCGGCCCTACACCACGGGCCAGCCAAGGGGTTCCTCTTTGTTCACCGTGGGTGACCAAGCCACGGCTACTAAGCCCCCCCGCCACGACAAGGCGGGAACCCGTTCGGGGGGGTTATAACCAGTCCTGACCCAACATGAAAAGGGTATAAGGTGAAATTTTGAAAAAATAAATTTAAAATATCACAATTTTTTTTTATAGGATAAAGGTGACAAACGATCACACAGTAAACCTGATGGTATGTGGTTGCTGTGGCCCATAGACATCTACACCTATCTTCGATTACGAATGAAAATGCAGATACGTTGTCACCCGTGAGGACTAAGATGGAATGCTTTGTATCCAGTAAAAAGGGTCTCCGGTTCTCTACACTCACCATACGAAACACAGCAGCGTTAAGCTGCTATTTGACGCTGGTATTCTGTGAGAACGTGGTCCTTCCCCGGTTGAGCCAACCCATTCGTGCTTCAATCATAATATAGCTGCAGCATGGCTCTACTACGTATTTATTTCAACCAAAGCGACTTCTCGTGCAATAAATGAAATCCAATTTGCGGAAATGGAAGTTTTGTTACAAACCGGACGCTGCTGAATATGTAAATAAAGATTCGATTACAGACCAATCCAATGATACTCGGAATCATGATCGTAAAGAAATTTGTAAGAAAAAAAGTTTTTTGAATTATTCTTTTGTTAAATTAACCGTTTTTATTTTAATAGAATCAGGCGTTACTTTGCGGAAATCCATTGTATTATCGAGCGGATGTACGCAAGATTATGTTTACCAATTATAACACTTTTATTTCTCCTTATTTTATTGTCCTATGCGGAATTTACTTGTATTACAAATAAAATAAAGTATGTTCTGTTACAGCTTGGAATTAGAGCATTCATATTATTTTTGGATAATATTAGTGAGACAAAGTAGACATCTGATGTGTAAAATATTATATAATGTGTTCGAACAGGGCTGTAACTTCTATTTGCTTCACACTTGTGAGCACGTAGGAGCACTATTGAGGTCATTGAATATAGTGCTTAGGTCCTTCCGCAATTCTGCCAAAAGGTTTATATCGTCGACAAATCGAAAGTGAGTGATGTACTCGCCATTGATGTTAATACTGCATCCTTTCCAGTCCAGGAGCTTGAAAACGTTTTCCAATGCAGCGGTGAAGAGTTCCGGGTATATTACGACACCCTGTGTTACATCTTTCTGCATTGGTATAGGTTTCGTACTCAGATTCTGTACTTGGATAGCCACCGTAGACCTACTGTATAAATACTTCATCACTTCGATACACCGAAAATCGACTTCGCACTGCCCAAATTTCGACAGAATCAAAGGCTCTTTCGACGGAATCAAAGGCTTTCATGGGTATATTGCCATACTTGCCACACTGGGCGAGCGGATGGCAACCGTAGTATTTTTATTGTTATTTTTCTGTTATCAGAAAAATGCTGCTGCACATCATCTGCTACAGTTTCCCTTTGTCGCTTCTTACGACACCCACTGGGAGATATGGGGTAGTGGATATTCTTACTCGCTACTACACGGGGGAACATGGACAAAATAAAGATCATGTATAACGTTCATGTCACACCTATGCCGGTAGTTGTAGGGAGCACTAAGCTCGAAGATGTTGACGACTATGTTTACCTGGGATAAATAGTCCGACAAGATAAGTCTAACTTCGACCTTCTGTGAGTTAAATCGACGGAATCGACTTGGCTGGGCAGTGTTCGGGAAATTACGACACATCTTCTCGTCAGGAATACTTCAAAACTTGAAGACGAGACTGTACAACTAGTGCGTGTTGCCATTGATGAATTATAGAACTGAGACGTGGTCCTTCACAGCTGGCCGTATGAGAAAGCGAGCTATGGAAAAGGCTATGCTCAGAGTTTCTCTGCGTGATAAACTTAGAAATGAGGATATCCGCAGTAGAACCAGAGTGACCGACAGAGCCCAAAGGATTAGTAAGCTCAAGTGACAATGGGCCAGCCAGATAGAAAAACTACTGTTTTAATGCTCGAAGATCCGATGAGAACCGATGTGGAAAGAAGGTTTTCAAGTGGCAACCTCGTACCGGTAGGCGTAGTGATCGCCCTCTAGATGGTGTGGCGTGCTGATAAGACATTCAGGAAGTCGATGGATGCAGGTGGCTAATGACCGTGCTTTTTGGCATTCCTTGCGGGAAGCCTAAATATAAACCGTGTGGATTGCAAAACCAACAGTAAAACAAAAATAACAGTGGAAGAGCCAAGCGGTAGCTTTTGCTGTCGCACGGATGGGCCAGCTCGAACCGGGGTGGTACCACGACCTCACATAATACCAGCGTGAAGAAGAGGTTTACCTCTACCTTGCGCTTGATGAGTGCAGGTAGCCGAAGGCCCAATTCCCCCCCCCCCCCCATCAACATGGTAGTGGAATTAAATAAAAGACTACCCCAGGAGGGTACCAGTACCCCTGGAGAATCCCTCGCTGAGCATCCACGACCACACTACTTCACTCCTGAGCGTGGGTGAAATTCCACTCGCGAAAAATGCTGCTCGGGGCAAGCGCAGATATACAACCAAGACGACACCTGACACGCTCGCTATCCGTAAATTTTTGCAAACATCAGGGGACTTCATTCCAAACTTAACGCTGTCCATTGCCGTCTAGAGACGGCGAAGCCGGCCTTGCTCTTTTTAACCGATACTCAGGTGTCCTCTCCGGCTGATACTTCATATCTCTCCTACCCGGGGTACGAATTGGAACACGCCTTTGTGCCCCGGGCTGGAGTTTGCGTATACGTCAGAGAGGACATCTGTTTTCGACGCCTCGGCAGTCTTGAATGTACGGACCTGTCCATTCTATGGCTGCGCATATACAGCGACGACCATCCCCGCGTCTACGGGTGCCTCTATAGGTCCCATAGCGGTAATGCCGACACAGATTGACTCATCGACCAGGTCCAAATGGCTGCAGACTCCGTACTATAACAGGTCCCATCCGCAGAGATCGTGATACTCGGTGATTTTAACGCCCACCACGCTGAATGGCTTGGTTCTCGTTTAACTGATTATGCGGGTAGTCTGTCTATGACTTTGCTTTGGCATATGGTCTAACACAACTGGTTACTTCGCCTACGCGGATCTCAGATATGGAAGACCATGTACCTTCCCTGTTGGACCTTCTGATGACCTCTCATCCGGACGGATATCAGGTCTCCATAAATGCCTCTCTGGGCTCTTCGGACCATTGTCTGATCCGGAGTACGGTGCCACTCATGCTCGAATCGCAGTTGCGATCTGCAGCTTGCCGCTTTGTTTGGAACTATAGTTCAGATGATTGGGACGGGATGCGGTATTTTTTTGCATCCTACCCTTGGGGGCGGGTTTGCTTCTCGCCGGAAGATCCCAGCGTTGTTGCCGATTCTTTTACTGATGTGGTACTTCAGGGTATGGAACTTTTTATTCCATCCTCTGTGGTGCCCATCGCAGACAGATCCCAGCCATGGTTTGGTCGCACCTGTAAAATAGCATCACGCTATAAGCAGGAGTGTTACCGGGCCTGGGCTGACGCATCAACGTCTCGGGCTCTCAACGTTAACACCAGCGCACTTAAAAAGAAGTATAATTCCGCCTCCAGGTCCTTCAAAAGCGTCATTGCCTAGGCAAGGTCTGAGCACATCGGCAGAATTGGCGAAAAGCTAGTTCGCCTTCCTTCGGGAACCCATGCATTGTGGTCTCTCGCCAAGGCTGTCCAAGGGAACTTCTGTCAGCATCTCTTCCATCTCTGCACAGAGAGGACGACTCACTGGCCCATGCCGCAAAGGAGCCGATCTGTTGAGCGCTCTCTTTGCGTCCAAATCGACTCTAGATGACGGGGGGAACACACCGCCGACCATCCCGCGATGTGAGTGCTCCATGCCGGATGTGCGGTTTACACAGTGCTCGGTTCGCAAAGCACTCTTCTCTCTGGACGTCAGCAAGTGGAGTGGTTCCGATGGAGTCCTTCCCATTGTGCTGAAGACGTGTGATCCAGAGTTGGCACCGGTTTTAACGCGTCTTTTCCGGTACTCCTACTCCCAAGGCGTAGTCCGGAATTAATGGAAGACAGATTTGGTCCACCCGATCCCTAAAAAAGGCGACCGCTCAGACCCGTCCAACTACAGGCCTATCGCCATCATCTCCTTGTTCTCCAAAATAATGGAATCCATTATAAACTGCCAGCTCATGAGGTACCTTAAGGATCTCCAGCTGATTAGTAACCGCCAGTACGGTATCCGTCGGGGTCAATCAGCTGGTGATCTTCTAGTCTATCTGACTCATAGATAAGCGGAGGCAGTAGAGTCCAAGGGGGAGGCATTGGCCGTTAGTTTGGACATAGCGAAGGCCTTCGATCGGGTCTGGTACAAAGCGCTTCTTTAGAAGCTTCCTTCTTATGGGCTTCCCGAGAAATTGTGCAAATGGATCACCAGTTTCCTTGCTGATCGGAGCATCAAGGTCGTAGTAGACGGTGCATGCTCTGATTTCAAGCCTATCATCGCTGGTGTTCCACAAGGCTGCGTGCTATCACCAACGCTATTTCTCCTGCATATTGTGACGCTTCATATTTATTATTAATAATTAATAATTAAGTTTATAATAAAGATATTTAAAAATGTCATAGAAATTATATTTTACACAATTAAAATGCAAATAATAAGCATAAAGTTCAAATATATTCATTAGGAATATTGAATATTATAGTATTAGTAAACGCATAAATTGTCTCTAAAAATCTCTAAATTTATTAGAATACTGCTTAAAATATTCAAAATGTACAAAATGATATAAATACAAGTCGATTTTATTGCAATAATAAAGATAAATAACATTAATAATATGATAGAAACATGGATCAAAATTTTCAAAGTTTGAACGTGATGAACGTGTTCTTGTAATGTGTCTTTATATGGGGGCGTTGCCGGAGACGCATACCCAAGGTTGTACATATATATGAGGTGGTCGGCTGATAGACAACTAGTAGTAAGGTTGCACAATGACTAGTCCTATATTAGGGATTTATGAAAGTAAGGTCTAACGAACCAAAGCATTAATACAGAAGGTCTGTATGTTGCATAAGCATTATGATAGCAGAGTTATGACTTGAAGTCCCATATGAATAAAACATACAATAGTATGGTCTATGAAATAAAGCAAATATGTGGAAGTTCTCAAATATGTAAAAGCATTATGTTGAAAGAAATGGGACTTGAAAAGGATTATTATAGTGGCGTTTAGGTTGCTTCGCAGCCTCCGAGACCGAGGTAAACTTTGACTCGCTAACCGATGTGTCCTAGACATATCATCTTAGTGCCGGTGGTAAGCGGGTTTTTTGTAGCAATACGACTTGCCCGTGGACTTCGCACACCCCTACCGTTTGTGGGCGGCGTTTTAGCGCATAGCGTTATGATACGTCGGCTATCTTTCGGATTAGGTTGAGTGTGTTTGTTAGTACTTTTAAGTGCAGCAAGCATACTCAACTCCATGTCTTAGTGCAATAGCGCTATGATACGTGGAGTTTTGGCTACTGACGTCTTAGTACCGTGCTACTATGATACGTTGGTGGTATTTTTAGTTAACAACTTGTCATTTTTTAAATAAAACAAATTTTACGGAGTTTATCGCGTATATTAACTTATTTTATATTCCCGACGTTTCGGGCACTTTTCAGTACCCATGGTCACGGGGTGGACTGAGGTGTATGACGTCCCAATGTCATAGTTATCCACGGCTACCTTCAAATAAATTTTTTTTAATTTTTGTTCCCATCTACGCAGTATGAACTTTTAGTATCATGAAGTCTTGCAGTTGTACGCTTGGGTTGGGATATAATTTTATTAATTATGGGATCCCAAGCAGATGGTAGCACCCAGCCATCTTCTCTATTGAAATTAGGATATTTTTTAATTTCAATAGCCTCGCGAATCATCCTGGGGAAGAATCGGTGTTCTTCAGCGAGGATTTGTGGTCTACCAAATCTAATGTAGTGACGAGGGCGATCCTATACGTGTTCATAGACTGCAGACTTCCCGGAACGTCGATTCTTCACATCAGCTATGTATTCTTTACCGCGGGTTTTTATGGATCTTTTAGTTTGTCCTATATAAGAGAGACCACATTCAAAATCAAGCTTGCTACTCCTGCATCTTGCAGCGGAATATTACACTTGACTGATGGTAAAAACTGACTAATCTTCTTTGGCGGCTTGAAGTATGTTTTAATGGAAGCACGCTTCAAGATGTAGCCAATCTTGTCAGTGACACCTCTGACATATGGCAGTACAGCAGGCACTCGTTCGACTGTGGCCGGCTTCACTCGTTCACTATGACGTAGGCGCGGGACCCGAAGCTTATTGTCCTGCAAAACTTGCTTGACGTGTTGGAGCTCGGCGGCCAGGTGTTTACTGTTACAGATCCCTCGTGCTCTCTGAAACAGTGCTGAAAAGTGCCCGAAACGTCGGGAATATAAAATAAATTAATATACACGATGAAATCCGTAAAATCAGTTTTATTTAAATGTGTAGTGTTCGCATAAATATAAGAAATCATTATCAATTTTGTTACCAAAGTCATGTGGGTGTGTTGTGAGGGGGCACCATCCGTATGATAGTTGCATTGATGCTTACTGCTACTTGCAGTATTGCGTCTTATGATGGATCTGCGGGTGTGCTGCACCTGATTCGACACATCTTGTGGTTCTGCTCGATGGAGGTATGCGGGTGGTGATGTCTGCTAGGATTGTATGGGGGACCTTGGGATGGTGTAAGCCGACGATAGTCGTATTGATGCTTGTTGCGTTCTACAGCATTGCGTCTCTGCAATGGTTGTTTGGCGGGTCGCTATTCTCAATGGCGCTCCCTGCGTCTTGGTTTGACTCACAACCTAAGTAGCTATGCCCAAGTCGGGTCCTTTTATTGCGGGGCTGCAGACTGGTCTGCCCTCCGTTATGTTTTATATAACAACATAATAATATATCTCTATAAAGTTCCCACCTTTAAAAGATTGAATGCAACTTGTTGGTGGGTGAGACAAACATGATCGAAATATGCATATACTCAACGTCAGTGACACAAACCCTTTCTGATGGCGAATTATTACTATTATCTTATAACTGCCTATTGGCTATATCTGCCATTGTATTGGTTGGTGGAGCATATATGTGTCGACCTCATGCTGGAGGGAGAATCTGAGGAGGCTCTCAAGGCTGCGGCCGAAAGCCGCGCAACGTGGGACCCCATTCCCTTGAGGTGATCGGTAGACTCATGATACGCTCTGCGGCCAATTGGCCGTTCTGATCATGCAACTGGTGGTGATGCCATACACTTACATCACGTCTGCAGGAACGGCGGTCTGGCAAGTTGTGGCGATCACGGAGGGCTTTTTATGGCCAGTGTGCCTATTGTTGCCTAATCCGTGTGACGTACATTCACTGTGGCTGGATTTGATCGTATTCTGTATGGTGTTTACACGCATTGACATGTACGACTTCGGTCGATGTTTGTGCTTACGCAGTATCAAGGGGCCAAGTCCTCTTTTACTAGTTCGCCAGTTATTTTGCTGTGGACTACGGTCCAGTTTCCAACTTAGCGTACACTTCGGGGGGAGCGCATTAAAATGATTGGCTCTCACCACGCACGGCGTGTGCGAAGCCGTGTGCCTCCTCCACATTTTTTTAATATGTGGGAGAGTGAAGCCCTTGTATCTGGTATTTGATACAAATATTGTGAGCCTTTTTCAAGCGGAAAGGGATTAATTAATAAGGAATTGACTGTTGTGAACCTGATACAAATGGAATATAGACAATTTATTGTTCTTAACTTTTTTTGAGCTGTCTTCGTGAACGGGGTTCTTTAGCTTATAAGACGCTACCAACAGCTTTCGATTGCTCTCGTGAATATTAATTCTTCCAAGACACACCTAAAAGAACTAAGTTACTATGCAAACACAACGTAAATAAGGGTCCTAACTAAGACGATCATGCCATAAATTTATTAAACGGCCTATATTTAAACTGGTCACGTAAATTTGAAATATTTATATATCTTATAGATTTAGATTTTAAATAAATACAAGTATTGGTATATATAGATTGAGGGTGGGGGGGGGTCGTTACAATATCAATGATATGTTGCTATCTGGTAGCATTCATTGCTATGCGGACGACAGCAC
Organism: Parnassius mnemosyne; assembly: GCA_963668995.1. Lineage (NCBI taxonomy): Eukaryota > Metazoa > Arthropoda > Insecta > Lepidoptera > Papilionidae > Parnassius > Parnassius mnemosyne. The sequence goes on along the minus strand of CAVLGL010000001.1, from coordinate 2,413,220 downwards.
TGGTGATGCCTTATATACCGGCCGTGCCAATATTTCTCGGGAAAACGTCGCCGAGTACCGGGACAAACTTGTGTCTGAAGTCGAGCCTTTGCTTAACAAAGTCTCGGATTGGGGCCGACTAAATCTAGTCCAGTTCAATCCCCAGAAAACACAAGTTTGCGCTTTTACCGCTAAAACTAACCCCTTTGTCGTATCTCCTCAGTTTCAAAGTACACCCCTAGCTACCTCAGCTAGTATCGGAATCCTTGGCGTCGACATATCGAATCATGTGCAGTTTCGTGGTCACTTGGAAGGGAAGGCCAAATTGGCCTCTCAAAAGCTTGGCGTGCTCAGCAGATCGAGACAGTATTTCATGTCGGCACATCGCTTCCAACTTTACAATGCGCAAGTTCGGCCCCACATGGAATACTGTTCTCATCTCTGGGCCGGGGCACCCCAGTGCCAGCTCCGTCCACTTGACTGCATCCAGCATAGAGCGGTTCGAATCGTCGACGATCGAGTTCTTTCTGATCGGCTCGATACACTGGCACTGCGTAGAGATGTTGCATCTCTTTGCGTATTTTATCGCATCTATCACGGGGAGTGCTCTGAAGAATTGTTCGGACTAATTCCAGCCGCTCAATTTCACCATCGCACATCGCGACAAAACTCGCGTTACCATCCATATCATCTGGATGATTGGCGGTCCACCACTGTGCGATTTAGAAGAAGTTTTCTCCCTCGTACAACTTCTTGTGGAATCAATTACCACCAACGAATTTACCGGACCGATACGAATAAGGAACCTTTAATAAAAGAGCTTACACCTTTCTTAAAGGCCGGCAACGCATCTGCAATTCCCCTGGTGTTGCGGTTGTTCATGGACGGCGGTAGTCAGTTACCATCAGGTGAGCCGCATGCTCGTTTGCCCCCTCTTCTATAAAAAAAAGCCAGTCGACAAATAAATAAAATTGTAATGTCTGTTTGCGTGCGTGTGCGTGCAGCGGGGTGCAATATTAATATAATAGCTTAGGAGGATATAATAGCTTTTAAATGGTCTCGATTTATTACGAAAACAATACCCTCAATGATGGTGACCGCCGTGGGGTTTTAGCCGGAATAGTAAATTTTCCGTTGCCCATGCAGTGGAGAGTATTCAAAAGGATTTATGCACAAATGCACTTTATCATCTACTGCTACTTTACACACCTCACATACAATCAGATATGACCGTTATCAAGCACTTGCTTATGTTACTACAGCAAATTTAGATGATTGTTAGTACTAATTTAAGACTAAAATGGATCATATGTATCCGAGAATTTTGCAATGGACAGGAGAGAATAAAGCAAGGAAAGGAGGCAAACAAAGCAATGACTATCTGATGATGTCAGGAACGAAGAGCTATAAGGTGGATGGTGTAAGAAATATAAATAAATATTTTAAGAAATTTATACTTAATAATCCCGATCTCAGCCGCACATTTACTGTGGTAGACAAATGTACAGCATGTTAACACGAAATAACAAAACCTAATGCAAAACCCACATTGTTCATTCTGAATCAACCCGACAAAATTAAGTACGAGCAAATTGAAACAAAAGGTTTTTTTAACAATAAGAAAGTAAAATTTCCTATGAATGTTATTTTATAGACTGTGTTTTTATAGTATAACCATATTGCAGCTATATTATGGTTAAAGTACGAATGGGTTGGCTTGGCGGGGAAAGAACCACACTTTCACAGTATACCAACGTAAAGCAGCTTAGCAGATTCATTCCATCTTATTCTTCAGGGATCATCATCATCATCATCATCATTAAAGCCTTTTACAAGTCCACTGCTGAACATAGGCCTCCCCCAAGGAATGCCACAAAGCACGGTCCTGAGCCACCTGCATCCATCGACTTCCTGCATATCTTACCAGGTCGTCACTCCATCTAGTGGGGGGACGCCCAACACTTCGCCTACCGGTACGAGGCAGCCACTCGAGAACCTTTTTTCCCCATCGGTTGTCGGTTCCTCCAGCTATATGGCTGGCCCATTGCCACTTCAGATTACTAATCCGTTGGGCTATGTCGGTCACTCTGGTTCTACTGCGGATATCCTCATTTCTGAGTTTATCACGCAGAGAAACTCTGAGCATAGCCTTCTCCATAGCTCGTTGAGCGACCTTGAGCTTCCTCATCCGGCCAGCAGTGAAGTACCACGTCTCAGTTCCATATGTTATCACTGGCAACACGCACTGGTTGTACAGTCTCGTTTTCAAGTTTTGAGGTTTACCTGACGAGAATATGTGCAGTAATATCCCGAATGCTGCCCAACCGAGTTGAATCCGTCGATTGACCTCTCGGTCGAAGTTGGACTTACCTAGTCGGACTATTTGTCCCAGGTAAACATACTCGTCAACAACTTCGAGCTTAGTGATTCCAACAACTACCGGCATAGTTGTGACATGGACATTAAACATAATCTTTGTTTTGTCCATGTTGATCTTAAGACCTATCCGTTGGGAAACAGTATTGAGGTCATTGAGCGTAGTGCTTAGGTCCTCCAGTAATTCTGCCATAAGGAGTATATCGTCGGCAAATCGAAGGTGAGTGATGTACTCGCCATTGATGTTGATACAGTATCCTTTCCAGTCCAGAAGCTTGAAAACGTCTTCCAATGCAGCGGTGAAGAGTTTCGGGGATATGACGTCACCTTGTCTTACACCTCTCTGCAATTGGAAAGGTTTTGTACTCTGGTTCTGTACTCGGATAGCCATCGTAGCCCTAATGTACAAGCACTTCAGCACTTCGATATACCGACAGTCAACTTGGCACCGCTGGGACTGCAGCACCGCCCAAATTTCGACGGAATCAACGGCTTTCTCATAGTCCACATACGCCAGGCATAGTGGCAAATTGTACTCCTCGGACTTTTGTACAATTTGCCGAATGGTATGTAAGTTGTCTATGGTGCTAAAGCCTTTTTGGTAATCGGCTTGTTCGGGAGGCTTGAAGTCGTCAAGTCTGCGCGCAAGACGATTCGTAATGACTCTCGAAAACAGCACGTAGACGCGGCTCAGAAGGGAAATCGGTTTGTAGTTCTTCAAGATAGCATTGTCACCTTTCTTGAAGAACAAGACCACCGCACTCCTGCTCCACGCCTCCGGTGTAATGCCACTATGGAGGACGTAATTAAAGAGCTTCTGAAGGATTTCAAGTACCGGTTTTCTACCCGCTTTCAGAAGCTCCGCTGTAATTCCATCCTCGCCTGGGGCGTTGCCGTTTTTAAGGTGCTGGAGAGCCATTCTAATCTCGCTCATACTGACACTTTAGGGATCATCAAGCAATTATAGGAGGATTTATTCATTGATGATGATGATCCTTTATTCGCAGGATTATCATCAGATCCTTTTTCGCAGGTAGGTGCACAAAGAGTAACAACATATTTTTTTGGGTCTTGTTTTAATAAATAATTAAAATAGTTAAACTTTCAAGTTTTAGGTATATTTTTTAATTTAAGTTTATTAAAATTTACTCATCTTAAATCATGGCTATCATCCCATAGCACATTTATTAGTTTACACCACATCTGCTGCAAATACTATTCTTTAGTAGAACTCTTTAACACTGCACTATGGCTGGAAGACGAAATTTTGAAAAAACTTAACCGGAAGATGCCGTCAAAACACTTGAGAAATAGTTTGAAGAGTGCATGTCTTCGTTTGAAGCCCGGTTGGAAAGTTCTCAACCTAATATCACTTCTTCTTCTTAAAAACCAAGTTCAGTCCCTTACACTATTCACTGATGACATTGACAACAGGAGCAGGCGTAAATTTCTTTTAATCCCGGCTTAAAAGAAATTTACGCCTGCTCCTGAAGAATAGTAAGTGATTGAAGAGTCTGATGTAGAAAACAGCAATAACACTGTTGTAAATCTAGTGACATCAAAATAAAAAATACATGCATTTAGTTCAACTTAGATTCATTCATGTTATTGATTGGGAAAAAACACAACAGCAAATCCTCGTGCACTGCTGGTAAAGTTTACAGATTATACCATTCTTCAGGAAATCTGGCGTGCTAATATCTCTTTGAAATGAAGTAATATTTCTCTTGCAATGTTTGAATTTTTTTAAAACTTTTTGAAATTTCTTACTCCTCATAGGAGAGAAGTTTTCAAGGAAGCTCGACGTCTACATGGTATGCACAACACCTGGACACAAGATGGTAACATATATCTTAAGCTCTGTAATGGCAGCAAAGTAAGTCTTGTTTCTCTAGACCAACTGGCTGAATATCCTGTGAGTAATTCATAAACTTTCAAAGCTGTGGCCTTCAAACAACGGTTTAAACCTGAAAAAATGTTGTAAAATTAGTCTTTTTATATATTTACTTTTCCTTGTTCCCTATTATTGCATAATTGCGTAATTGTATATGTTAATGATATGTAACTTACCGTCATGGATTTTATGCGATTATCGTTTTTATCTTTTGTTTGTAGGGCATAAATTACCTATCATTACTTAAAATACTAATAACTTTTATCATTGATAGTTGTAAAACTTATTATCCCAAACTACCTGCTTTATATACTTTAACTCGAAACAGAACTCATAGAACATGGAATTTCAAACTTTTTCTAATCTTCAAAATTATATCTTTTAAGTTTGTAATGTCAATATGAATTGAGAAGTGACAATGTGAAATGATCAAAATGTAATTTAGTCGTCATTCGTAGTGTTACCAGCTTATGAATTTAAACATTTGCACATTTACAGTTTTTTTTTATAGTCAATTTAATTTTTTTTTTTAACCGGAATAATATGCTCGTATTATATTCTGATTTCTTTTTCAATTATAATAAATTGTACGTTCTCCTGACATAGTTGTAACTGTTCTGACTCTTTCTGACTGAGTTGTAACTGTCCTAACCGGTAGTAGATGTGGCATGCTAATAAAAAAATATTTTTGCTGAACCCACGTTATAGCAAATTAATTGTTCACTTATTTATATTTTTTATTTTCATTTAGAATTTATTTCGTAAATATTTTTGTATATTATATGCATTTTTTATATGTATATATATGTATATATATATGCCTTATAATATATTTGTTATTATTTAGTAATATACAAATAAACTTATAAATTATTCACACAAAAAAACAAAAACTCATCTTGGGGGTATATTAAATAATGCCCTTGAGCCTTACCAAAGGAATCTGAATATATGTCATATTAATGCACAAAGTGTTCCGGCTCACTTTTCAGATCTTCTTGCAACTTTCGAAAACAGTATTATTTATGCCTGTCTCATATCAGAATCTTTTCTTAAACCTAGCTTACCATCTACCATGTTAAAATCACCCTGTTAAAGTCTTCCTAGTAATCATCTCATTAGGAATGACAGATTAAATAAGGGAGCCTGAGGCGTTGCCATATACCTGCGGTCAGATATACCATACAGGATCGTTTCCAGATCGCCTAAAATTTATTCTAAATCAATGGAATACATCCTCATTGAAATAATGGTACGCAACACACCTTTATTACTAGGTACTTTTTATGCACCTCCTGCTGTAAATTATTTTAATGATTTGGAACAGCTGATTGAGACGCATCTCCCAAACTATTTCCATTCCATTTTCATGGGTGACTTTAACACCTGCCTTATATGAAATGATGCTAGATCAAACAAGCTTAAACTCATATGTGCATCAAGCAATATCAATATTCTTGACCTTGAATCCACCTATCACGTCAATAATACTCACTCTTTATTGGATTTGATCCTTGCTTCCAATCCTGATCATATATCGCTACACGGTCAACTTGTGGCTCCTGGATTTTCACATCACGATCTAATTTTCGCATCATATGCTCTTAAATCAACTAAGTCAACTCCCAAAATTGTGTTTCAGCGTAACCTTGTCCGAATGAATCGCCAGCTATTAAATTATGGGACATGCAATGCTAATTGGTCAGATTTTTATAACACTAATCATATTGACAATAAACTGGAGTTATTCAATAACATTATAATGACATCTTATGATAAAGTAGCGCCTTTAAGACCAGTAAAAATGAAACGGGCACCAGCACCCTGGTTAACGCCATATATTCGATCTCTTATGGCTCGTAGATACCGCCTAAAAAGAAATCATAAATGATTTCCCAGTGATGAGAACTGGGAAATATTTAAAAAGGCACGGAATCGCTGCAACCAGCTGATACGAAATGCCAAACGCCGGTACCTTCACAATACTATTCATATTTGCTCAACCCAGAATATATGGAAGTTCTTGCGCAGCCTGGGCGTTGGTAAAAGTAAACAGATTGTTAGTCACTCCCTTGACTTATCAGCGCTAAATAAACACTTTTGCTCTTTGCCAGTTACATTGGACTCAACAGTCAAAAGCGATACCATTAAATATATTACTTTTTTCCTTTTACCATGTTGGACTTCTTTCTGTTTCGAACCAGTAACTGATGATGAAGTAAAAAAAAAGAATTCGTTATATCCAGCAAAGCTGTCGGCCTAGATGGTATTGAACGTGATATGGTTTTGCCGATTTTGGATCAAATAGTTTCCCCATATCACTCATCTAATAAATTTTTCCTTTGCCTCCAGTACCTTCCCTACCAAGTGAAATGAAAATCAAAACACACCATGAAAAAAAAACTCAAAACGGTGGGGAATTCTTAATGTATTAAAATAAAAGTTTTTACTTTTAGCGGCAGCTTTATAGCATTAATTGTTCGGATTAATCTGCTTTCTACTGTCAAAAACACAAATAACAACGATTTTAAAATGCCTATTGTGGGATTTTAATTGGTTAGTTAACAGACATATGCATCCTGTAATTGGAAATCTTTGGGATTTTAGATTAGATTAATACTTTTTTATTCTTGTTTCTATTTTTATGTTATTATTGTGTAGTGGCGTTGTCAGAATATCCACCAGCCCATACCATCCCGTGGGTGTCGTAATAGGCGACAGAGGAATCAAAACAAGAGATAGGCACCAGCGTCTTCCAAATAACGAATAATAATAAAAATAAAGCTACAGTTGCAAACCCGCTTGCCAAAATACCTTTAAGGCTATCTATGGGGGAAGCTTATGGTGAACTGTAACTATAATTATTACTATTACGGAGGGTCTGTGAGACGTGCAGGAGTAAGTCGACAAATTAAGCAATGTACGTAGTGGCAAAACTGGTAAGACCTCTACGACGTACCGGTACAGTTGCATCGTTATAATACGATCGACCAAGAAAGGCCGAATGATAAAAAAAAAACTACGCAGATCACTCGTAAGCTTGTTAAAAGGTTGTCTGATTATCGTGATTTACCATACGAAACAAAGCATTATTCTGCTATTTCATGTCTGGATTGAGAATGGTGTTGTTCTTTTTGAATCCGGCCGACCTATTCGTGGTGCAGCCATGATCTTGAAAACAATTAAAAGGTAAATGATTATTATTGATTTATAAAGTATTAGTATAGTACACATAATAGTACTTTTGATGAATAAATATTTAATGTACACAAATTTTGTCTAGGAACAGTTTTAGTATATATAGAACGATTGGTAGCGATCAATATAAACCATGGTTTATTTATTATTACCTATGTATTTTGTCAATATACAAATATCCCTTTTTATTGAATATTTGATTAGTACTTCATTTGAACTGAGTAACATATAAGTAATGACCCCTACGAATAAAATGATAACTCTATGAAGTCGAGTAAGTGGCATTACTGGCTACCTACAGATAAAAATTTTAAAGCGAATACCCAGTCGCTGAGCTATAAACATTTTTCTTTGTTGTTAATAAATTTTTATAGAATAAGAATATAAGCAAAACGAGCACATAGACCACGTGATGGTAAGTGGATGCTGTGTCCCATAGACATCTACATTTATCTTCAATTAAGAATCAAAATACAGATGCGTTGTCACCCCTGAGGTCCAAGATGGAATGCCACGTTTCCAGCGGAAAGGTTCTTTGGTTCTCTACACTCACTGTGTTCTGTAAGAACGTGGTCCTACCCCGGTCAAGCCGACCCATTAGTGGTACAACAATAATATTATAGCTGCCGCATGCTCTACCACGTAAAAGAAATATGTAAATATTTAAATAAAAATTTGTAAAATATTCAATTCAAAATTCAACTAAACGGTTGGTAGATGGGAACTGCAACATTCCAAACGTGCAGGCAACATTATGCTGATATGTAATCACCAGCAGTTGAACTAGTGTGCGGCGTGCGAATTCAATATTAGCGCGTTGTTGGTTGGTTGCGGACATGACTAGAATATGTAGAGCGTTATGACCAACTTGTGGGTTCCTGAGGCCAGTTGCTTTGATTAAACCAAGTCAACATACTCGTTCGATTACTGTTGAAGAATATTTTTGTACCGCTTTTTCAGGAATAAAGAAAATTACAAAAGAAGAACTAACGAGGGTTTTGTCATTTTTCTTCAATATATTTTAATGATTGTCAGAGTAAGAATATTTATATTAAGAAATCAAATTTGTATTTAAGCATAAAATGGCAGAATTATAGTGTGTTCGCTGAGATAGTGTCGGTACGCCCGGAGGCGCACTTATTATTTTGCTTTTATTTTATTACTTTTTACTGTATTTGTTAAACAAAGGTTTTCCTATTGCAAGAGTAAAATAGAATAGTTTTATATTATTATGGTTATTATTTGTTATTAAGGCCTATGTTCAGCAGTGGACTTGTGAAGGGCTGTAATGATGATGATGATGATGGTTATTGTAATAAAATAGGAATATTAATCATAAACACAAATTAGGTAACAAATAACCTATTTAACCTATATAATAATATCTAAGCTAATTTTCCTGTGAGTGTAACCCATACGCGGCCACCTTTGATGTTGCGGCGATGCCTTTGACAAGATGCATGTGCCAAGGCGGTACGACACAAAAGCGACCGTATTTAACCAGACAGACAGACTGCAGCGTATTATGGCCATGTTTATTCAAAATTCGTCTTTTAAAAAATTTTTGAAAGTACGCCAAAAAACTACGTCATCGATTTAACAATTGTCTACTGTGGGAGAATTTGTAAGAAAAAAAAAACTATAAACTATTCACAAATCTGTGAATGAAAAATAAAAAATAAAATAATGTTCAAACATTCGTATCATTTAATCATCTGTCTTTAATTACAATAATTACTTTATGTGGCTTGAATTTATTCCCAGGAAATCACAAATATTTAAGGAAATACTGCTATTAATAGTTAAAGATCTACACAAAAATGTGCTGTTAATTTTGTGGAACCTTTATTTTGGAACAGCAAGTTTAGATTTATTCAGCGTGTTACAGTTATAGACACCATCCATTTTATCAAAGGTGTTATTTTTTTATTTTTTTATAGGATAGGGTGACAAGCGAGCACACAGTCCACCTGATGGTAAGTGGTTACTGTGACCCATAGACATCTACATCTATCATCAATAAAGACTCAAGATGCAGATGCGTTGTCACCTGTGAGGACTAAGATGGAATGTGTCTTTGCCAGTAAAAAGGGTCTCCGGTTCTCTACACTCACCATACGAAACACAGCCGCGTTAAGCTGCCATTTTACGCTGATTTTCTGTGAGAGCGTGGTCCTTCCCCGGTCGAGCCGACCCATTCGTACTACAACTATACTACTAATATAGCTGCGGCATGGCTCTACCACGTTAAAATAGTTTGTAATATAAATAATATTATCAAGTATGAACTCTGAAGCTAAATTTTAGATACTAATTTGTTTCAAAATATCTTTGAGTGAGTTTCTTTGTATAATATGATATATTATGGCACCAATGGCACTTTTATGTAGCATAAATATATTCTCAACAGCAACTACTCTATTTAATATCACTATGGAAATTCATTAATCATTCAGAAGCAAATTATATATCGTAAACCATTGTAATATTTGAAATATGATTTTTTTTAAATGATTTGATTTTTTTAAAATACCTTACCTCCACACTAGGATGTTTTCCTGTATCTTGGGGGCAGTTACATACATAAATTTCACATAAACAAACATCGAGACCCAGAACAATTATTTGTAGGCCATACCAATACTTGTACCGTGCGGAATTCGAACCCGCGGTCCTTAGCGCTGCAAGTCATTGCTAAGACACTACGCCAGTTTAATGCGTTTACTGAGACACCATATTGCCATAATTTGTTTAAAAATATGCAGTACAAATCGGTCGCTTAACTGAAAAAGTACCACACTTGTACTCATACTGCTGTATTTCTTGTGGTCAGTATAGAGTCAGTATAGAGAATTGGAACCCTTTTACCGGTAACGAGACTGTCCATCTCAGTCCTCAAGGATAATAACCTAACAACATTTTGATCCTTAATCGTGAAAAATACTATGTATGTGTCTATGGGCCAGTTTTCACTTACTATCAAGTGGACTGTGCACGCATTCTTAATTCTATAAAAACACTGAGAAAATATGACTGGAATTCATCATTTTATAAAGACACAAAAGTGAGCTTTATACCAAACTGTTCCCAACTAAGAGTATCTCTTTACAAGTGGGAATATTTTATTGTGGCAGTTTTTGAAATGCTCATTCTATCATCGGTATGATGGCATAGAATGTAACCGATAATTCTTGTAGTCACTGTTCGCGCCAAACGCTGTTTCGGAATCGACGTCAGAGGGCGCGCGGCTCAGCGCGATCTCGGTTTGAAGTTCGGCCGAGCGTGGCAAGAGCGCGCGGGTCGCGAGCGAAAAGGCAGTCGTCTGTTAGCTGTGCTAACGTCCGCACGCTGTCAATTTTTGTGCGGGAACCGCGGAATAGATTAGGCATCTAGTAAATATCCTGTCTAGGATTTATAACGCGCATTCCTTGTTGGATAGCCTTTCCCGGGACTTACTGGGTCCGACTCAGAATCTGTATAAGTGCATTCGACAATATTAGCTAGTGCTGCCTTTGATATTCTAGAAATAAGTGTTGCTACGCGAAACGGTAGTGACCTTTGATCCGGACACTCCGTGTTCGTTTTGTGCAGTTAGTGGCTTCTGTAAGTTAGTTAATCGTACGATAGAGTTAATGGACTGTCATCGTGACGAACGAAGAAAGTGACTGTGGACGTCACCGCCGCGGAAAATCACCTCAATTTGGAGCGGTGCCGCCGTCCGGGCTGCTGCCGACGGCCAAGGTCTACTAAGGTCAATCACCATCAGTCACACCCTGATACACTTCACAGCACCTTATTTCCCTTGCACTACACAACCACATGCGACCTGACAGACTCCGGAGGGACCAGTTGCCTTGGATATAGGTAAGTAAGCTCCGTCTAATATTCTCCCGGTTGAATGGCCGTAGTATAGAACGCTCCCCCCTATAGTTTAGTGTAACTAGAGATTTTCCACTTTGGCCTTAGGAGGCCCGACCTACGTCTGCTAGTCGAAACTCAGCTGAATGAGCCTCTGAGGATTTGACCTTTATGGGATTAGCCGTAGGCCGTAACAGTCACGTATTAATGATACTAGAAAGATGCACCATCTCGTATACGTGGCGATTAATTAAATTTTCTCTGCAACAGAAGAGGCTGATGGAGAAAAAGAAGATTTATCATAAGGGCGATACGATACGCGATTCCTTGTTTAAATGCTTCTTGGTTCAAATCCCAGTTGGTGCTAAGATTTGTGCAAAAACACTTAAAGCGTTATTTTTATAGCGGAATTCATAATCTTCTTACATAAATGATCATTTTCAAGCAATAAGCCTAGCCATTCTGATAATATGTACTAAGGCGCTATAGTGTCTCTAGTTTCAAATCCAAGACCTGTATGATATTTTGACTATTATATCATAAAGTTATAGTATCGTTATTATAAAAAAAAATTGCTTACAGGTCAGGAGATGGACAGCAGTATTTTCCTGATAACAACAACCTTTGATTTTATACAGGTAACTACAAACAAAAAGCGGTTGCCAGCCCGCTACACAAACGTGGCACCTCTCTATGAGGCAATTTATGGGGGGACCTATGTTAAGTAGTGGAATTAATAAATGAAATAGGTCATGCACAATTAATTATGATGAAGACTAGCTGTCCCCCGCGGCGACTTCGCCCACGTGTAAATTAGGTTTGTAATCACATTGTTCAGAACCCTAATTCTTTTTCTCAAATATAAGTAGCCTAAGTTAACATTTGCTATCTGCCAGTGAAAGTCCCGTCAAAATCGGTCCAGCCGTTTCGGAGATTAGCCGGAACAAACAGACAGACAGACAGACCGACCGACAGATAGACATACAGACCTACAGATAGACAGACATACAAAAGTTTTAAAAATTGATTTTTGTTATAATTACCGTATATACATTCATATGCATATAGTAAAAAGCTGTTATTTTAACATTACAAACAGACACTTCAATTTTATTTATTTGTATAGATATCAATTGAATGTTATTTTTTTACTTTTTAATATTCTTAACTTCCTCTAATCCCCAGAAGGAAACTGAAAAATATTTTATGTTTCGTTTCGATAGAAAGTATTATCGTTCTCGTGAAATGCTTACTCATGCATATGCAAAAACAACGATTTGAAATTCAATTGCGGATCTTCTGCTTCAATATAAAATGGTGGCCTACATTTGCTAAGCTCGACGACGAAGACTCGCTTAAAAATCCTGTAACGTCTACTATGCATCATTATCGAGACAGTAAATGGTGAGTAATTGTTAATCTCCTATAGGAAAACGTGTGTTCTGGATCTCGACAACAACTCCACTTACCGAGTCCAATTGAGAATCTAATAATCCAGAGACTCACTTGAGCACACACAAAAAATTTAATCAGAATCGGTGGAACCAGTTTCGAGTATTAGCGAGACTAACTGATAGCAATTTGTTTTTACATTTAAAAATAATGTTTTTAAAATACAAAAATGTATTTATGATAAGAGTACTATAAAGAAACAAGTCCACTACTGGGCCATGCCTCCACTAAGGTATGCCACAAAACACGGTACTGATTTCTTGTCGTGATTGTATTTTGTTATGAGAGAAACTATTTAGTTCCATTTTTTCCAACGGTTAGATTGTCTCATTTATAAGTAGGCAAAAAAGAATTGTTGTACTCTTGGTACGGGAGACAAGTGAAACACTACATAGCTATTGAAACTCTGCTGTATTAACTCTAGACACATACCGTGGGCGCAGTTACACAAACATACGCTAATGATATATTAGCGTATATATACAAAAGTCCCTCCCCCTATTTAACTTATATAGAAAATCACAAATAAATTTTAGAAGTACTGCTTGTAATCAACCCTGGATATGCCTTGCTTTTATGTTTTTTGACGTCAGTAGATGAATCATAGTATTTAGTCAAATATAACACATTACCCAGTCTTTTTACAACAGTACCTTTGCACCGCATAAATTTACTGTTATTCAGATTTTTTAAACATGAACTCATCGCCTAGCTTATACACTTGTTAATTATTGCCGCCATTTTTTATTTAACATTGTCAATTAGTGATGTGAATGGAGTCAACTTCAGGTGAAGTAAATCTAAACTTGTTCTGAGCTTTTGCCCAAACACCAATTCAGCCTACTGAATTCCTATAGTCAAACAGATATTACAAAATTTTTAGCCTACACTCATGCTTATTGCGTGAACCTAAAACGCTTGACTTTATGCCCTTTTTGACAAATTTCACGAAATTTTCTGCTTGTCCATTACTAACAAGATTGTAAGGTGGTGATGTTAGATGAGCAATACAATTTAATAAACAAAATTTTGTAAACTCAGTGGATGTAAACGGTGTACCGTTATTGCTAACGATTGTGTGAGGTAATCCGTACTTAGACGTGAAATCGATATCGTCATACGGTACTTCCCGGATATCCTTTGGCAGTGCTAGATCCGCTGCCAAGTTATAAGTACCGCCGGTTGGTACGCTGAGCAGGATCGCCCGTCTCTTGGCTCCAGCTGCATCATTTTTCTCGACGATGTGGTTTGCAATAAGCCATTGCGTAATTCGACTTTTATAGGACTTCCATTCTTGCACGTTGTGATCGAATGTAGACAAAATGCCAAAACTATTCATTTTCCCATTATAAAATAAAATGTGAAATCTCTTGATACGGGAGACAAGTGAAACACAACACAGTTATTGACACACTGCTGTATTAACTCTCTAGACACATACCGTGGGTGCAGCTACGCATAAATATTATTATCATTATTGTACTTAAACAACAAGGATTATCCTCAGATGCACTAATGATGGATGGTACAAACATGTTTTACAATATAAAGTAAAATAAAATATACAGTCAGTATTTTATAGACGTTATATATATATATATATATATATATATATATATATATATATATATATATATATATATATATATATATATATATATATGTACCCAAGTTGTTTCATGTCTACTTGTTCACAGCAAAGGCAAACAATAATTTCGCTTTCTTCGAATCGGAAGCCATAATATAACTTTTGGTTGGACAATAGAAGTGAATAGATAGACAAACTGGGTAAGTATTTCGGTTTCCGGGCAAAGAAATCTTGCAATCCAATTTTCGATACAAACCATTTTATGACCGCGGGAGAATTGAGTCAAGCCAATTAAGGGTTACGTTGCTAGAGATTATAATGGGCCAAAGAGTTTTTATTTCTTTTTTTGCTTTTTTACGAGAAATCCTTCTTACTATAAGGGGAGGCAGCTTTTATGTATTTTAGGGCCTCAAAAGTTCACCCCTTGACAACCTCTTCCGTTCAATGTAGAATTCTAAATAATTAAATTAAAAAAAACGTTTAATCTACTTGAATCTAAACAACTATACGAAATAAAGTAATTTCACATTCTGAAGCCGGTGAAAATTCACATTATACACAATATAGAGTGTATTGTGTATAATGTGATTTTATTTTATTTTAGTTATTTGAAGTTGGCTTGAAAAATTTACTAACGTTTGGTATTTTGATGTCAGTTTTAATTAATTTATTAACAACTAGCGAGTGGTTGCTGCCACAGAAAAAATAATTCTCGAAATATAGTTTTAAAGGAGATAATGGTCTTTGGGCCCACTAGAATATTTAACGTAACTTAATGGTTTTAATAAATAAATAAGATACCAATTTACTATAGTAGATTGCCCAAAGATTTTATAAATATCTAACGGGAATAATTAAATCTGAAAAAAAAATGAGTTGTTTTGATATTTGTATCCTG
Organism: Parnassius mnemosyne; assembly: GCA_963668995.1. Classification (NCBI taxonomy): domain Eukaryota; kingdom Metazoa; phylum Arthropoda; class Insecta; order Lepidoptera; family Papilionidae; genus Parnassius; species Parnassius mnemosyne. The sequence goes on along the minus strand of CAVLGL010000001.1, from coordinate 2,397,977 downwards.
GCTAATGTATTATGGAGAAAATTACGTGTAATTAATAAGTTTTGCAGGTTGTATAAAAAGAAACATAGTTTTTTCTAAAGATAACTTATTAAAACAATATTTATTTTGTATATTATATTTATTACTAAAAAGAGCTACCACTGAGAGCTTTGTGTTTAAATGTTATTTCTAAAAGTGTTACGAAACGCTCTTTGTTCTCGGAGTAGGCATGTCGATTCACTTTAAAAAATATATATATCCGATTAGTTTCAAATCTAACATACTAGAATCGATTCTTTATTAAATCAAGCATTGAGAGATTGAATTTCGATAAATCGTGACATTTTCAAACATGCCTTATAATACATACAACTGTTGTTATTACAACAATACTTTAACAAAAGTGCAAACTGCAACGTGCGTTCCTCGATAAATTAAACAATACTGTTTACCTTGTTAGTATAAACTTTGACATATAATATTTAGTTAAGTAATTTGTTACAAAATTGTAGAGATTAACGTTTTTTTTTTTTAAATCTGGTGAACGGTAAATTATTAGCCTTCAGTAGTATAAATTAAAAAAAAAGTAATAAAATATGAGCCAACTTAAAATGTATTATTTTAAATCAAATAGCTGTTATTAATTAATGTATAATTCCATTAATTTCTTCATATATTGAACAACAATTTATTTAAACAGAAATCAGTTAGCCAGCACTTTATTTATTTGTTATTTTCATCTCAATCCACGGAGCAAATACAAAGAGGAGACGGCTTAAGCAACTGTGCACTGTGATTCTAACTAGGTCCTGACGTCATGACAGTTGGAGTGGCTTTAGTAAGTGTATTATCAGTGTTTTTCCCGTGCGCTTGTATATCGAAAATCGCAAATCGGTGTATTTCCGTAGTATTAAGAAGAAAAGAATGAAGTGTTTTTTTATCGTGTAAAAACTATTCAGATAGACGCTTTGATGCTATGGATGGCATTGCATTTCATTTGTAAGTAATTTTATACCTAACTAATTGAAATAGTTCTAGAAAAACCTCTTTACGTCGGCTTTCAAATATTTAAATAGATGACACTAGATGGCGACATTTTGTGTCATGAGAACTAAAAATATAAAGGTGGGTAGAGTTCAGTACTGGTAAAATAATCATACAACGATGCTGAAATTTGTTTCACATTCAGTCCTAATGAATTTTTAATCACCAAAATATTATTGTTATAGTTTTATAATCATTTTGTGAACAGGCAGCCATCTATCGTCAAGGTAGCTAAACTACATTGCAATATCGATTTGGAACGATGAGAATAGTTTTACAACTTATCCGTGATGGAAAATAGTTAAGTGGGCGAGGCTTAACACCCTCTCACCCCGATAATCCAATGCCTAAAAAAATTAGGTACTTACTTAATTATAATAACATAAATAAAATTACGTGAGTATCTAAATTAAGCCTTTTGGTAGCCGTTGGTTCTGAATGTGATCTCTCTGTATTCGTATCAGTTTACCGTCCCATCGGACTATGAGAGTGAGCGAATAAAAAGTGCGTATGTGCTAGCGGACACGTTCGTGAAACATAATCCTGTCCTGCGCCATTAAAGTATATACATATTTAAGAAGGGGAATTCATTGCGTTCTTACTTTTCAGGAGATACAAAAAACTGAATATCTTTAAATGATATTTTAAAATAGTATTTAATTTTACACACTGTGAGACTTTCTTTGTGTATTTTCTTTTTTATGTCACTTTCAATAATTTTATCAAACTCCACAAATTGCACTTTCGTCATCAGCATCATCATTCATAATCATTACAGCCCTTCACAAGTCCACTGCTGAACATAGGCCTCCCCCAAGGAATGCCACAAAGCACGGTCCTGAGCCACCTACATCTATCAACTTCCTGCATGTCTTAGCAGGTCGTCACTCCATCTCGTGGGGCGACCCCCTACACTTCGCCTACCGGTACGAGGCTGCCACTCAATAACCTTTCTTCCCCATCGGTTGTCGGTTCTTCGAGCTATATGGCCGGCCCATTGCCACTTCAGCTTACTAATCCGTTGGGCTATGTCGGTCACTCTGGTTCTACTGCGAATATCCTCATTTCTGAGGTTATCATGCACAGAAACTCCGAGTATAGCCCTTTCCATAGCTCGCAGAGCGACCTTGAGCTTCCTCATCCGGCCAGCAGTGAAGGACCACGTCTCAGTTCCGTAAGTCATCACTGGCAACACGCACTGGTTGTACAGTCTCGTTTTCAAGTTTTGAGGTATACCTGACGAGAAGATGTGTCGTAATTTCCCGAACGCTGCCCAACCGAGTTGAATCCGTCGATTGACCTCTCGGTCGAAGTTGGACTTACCTAGTCGGACTATTTGTCCAAGGTACTCGTCAACAACTTCGAGATTAGTGCTCCCAACAACTACCGGCATAGAAGTGACATGAACATTAAACATGATCTTTGTTTATCCATGTTCATCCTAAGACCTATTCGTTGGGAGACACTATTGAGGTCATTGAGCATGGTGCTTAGGTCCTCCAGCGATTCTGCCATAAGGACTATATCGTCGGCAAATAGAAGGTGAGTGATGTACTCGCCATTGATGTTGATACCGTATCCTTTCCAGTCCAGAAGCATGAAAACGTCTTCCAATGCAGCGGATGAAGAGTTTCGGGGATATGACGTCACCCTGTCTTAAACCTCTCTGAATTTGGATAGGTTTTGTACTCTGGTTCTGTACTCGGATCGCCATCGTAGCCCTACTGTACAAGCACTTCAGCACTTCGATATACCGACAGTCAACTTGGCTCCGCTGAAGGGACTGCAGCACCGCCCAAATTTCGACGGAATCAAAGACTTTCTCATAGTCCACATACGCTAGACATAGTGGCAAATTGTACTCCTCTGACTTCTGTACAATTTGCCGAATGGTTTGTATGTGGTCTATGGTGCTAAAGCCTTTTCGGTAACCGGCTTGTTCGGGAGGCTGGAAGTCGTCAAGTCTGCGCGCAAGACGATTCGTAATGAATCTCGAAAACAGCACGTAGACGCGGCTAAGAAGGGAAATCGGTCTGTAGTTTCTGTAGTTCTTCAAGAGAGCGTTGTCGCCTTTCTTGAGGAACAAGACCACCGTACTTCTGCTCCACACCTCCGGTGTAATGCCACCATGGAGGACGGAATTAAAGAGGTTCTGAAGGACTTCAAGTACCAGTTTTCCACTCGCTTTCAGAAGCTCCGCTGTAATTCCATCATCGCCTGGGGCCTTGCCGTTTTAAGGTGCAGGAGAGCCATTCTTATCTCGCTCAGACTGACGTCCGGGATATTATCGGAATAATGTCGGATAAGACTCGCTCTTGTATCGTTACTCATACTTGCGTGTGGCTCCAACGATGACGTGTACAACTGCCCATAGAACCTCTCAATCTCACTCAAAATCTCAGGTGCCCCGGAAACGATGCTGCCACAATCGGTCTTCAGCTTTGACAGTTGGCTCTTTCTGGCAGACAGATCTTTGGCAAAGACTTTGGAGCCTTGGTTCCGCTTGATCGCTTCTCCAATACGAGCTGTATTGAAGTTGCGTAAGTCGCGCCGCATGCATTCGGAGATCTGTCTGTTCAGTTGCCTGTATGCTGTCATATCTGTTGAAGAATGCAGCTTCATCTCCCGTCTAACAGCCATGAGATTAAGAGTGTGATCGGAGACTTTTTTTGTTCTTCTGCGGCGGTTCTTGCTAAACTTAGCTCCGATCGCATAGACAGTTTCCACGAGCTTACGACGGAGCGTTGACTTCATTAGACGAGACCTCTCCAACTTAATGTTTAGGCTCAGTGTGCCTCTAACCATTCGGTGATTGCTGACGGCTTTCACCCTCGCGATCACTGAGACATCACTGAACAGTTGTCGTCTGGTCGTCATAATGAAGTCAATCTCATTTTTTGTCGAACCGTCGGGGCTCGACCAGGTCCAATTTCGGTGGGGCCGCTTCTGGAAGAAAGAGTTCATCATATAGAGTCCCTTTTGTGATACTAAAGTATAAAATAAATCATTCGTCCAGTTTATACGAAAGCATAACTCCAAATAGTCAATTGCGTGCAAACTGCACATGTGCGCCAAGCACCATCCTGTATGTGGATTTTTCGCGATGTAAATATTTTTAATCCATTTTGTCTTTAGAATTTTTTTATAGTATATATTGACAAACGAGCACACAGTCCACTTGATGGTAAGTGGTTTCTGTGGCCCATAGACATCTACATTTAACCTCGTTTGCGAATCAAAATGCAGATGCGTTGCCACCCGTGAGGACTAAGATGGAATATCTCGTTTCCAGTAAAAAGGGTCTCTAAAATGAGAAGAATTTCAATTCTTTTTACTTTTTTATTATGTATATTCTACTATAAACTTTTTAAATATAAAAACTACATAATGAAATTGCAAAAAAGACCTTATTTTAATTACTCGTTACATAAATGTATATTGGTACAAGAATATTTGCATTCTATGTGGTTTTTCAATTTTAAGAGTATACCAAAAAAGCTGTTGTTATCTCTGCGGAAAGGCATACTATTTTGTTATCTAATAAAAGGTATATACTTAAAAATGTTTTTTGTCATAAATGAAACCAGTGAAAATAAAAAGTCAGGTAACTTTTACCTAGTTAAATAGTGTTGTTTGCAAAACCGTAATAACTACTTCTTTATATAATTAACTGGAGATGACAAAATTATAAAAGTAATATGAAGATACAATTTATTAACACAATTAATTTATTACTTTTCTAACAACATCAAAGAGGAGCTGGTGCTCAATTCAACTGTATATTTTTTAAAGCTGGTACTTTACATGTGGATCATTAGACATTTTATCAAGGTCTGGGCAATAGTTTTCGAGTTATTCTAAATAATTTATATTGAAGTCGGTTGTAGAATTTTTTTTTATTTTAAACTATAATTGAAAATTTTCTTCTGATTTCTAACATAATGGTCATATTTTGGGCTTTAATGGTATTTGAAATTGTAAATTACTAAATTAATCTTTATACATAAATAAACACACTATTTAGATTGCAATTAATATAGAAAAAATAATGTACTGATAAGAATTATTATTTAGTATAGACACTACAATATTCATTACCCTTTTTTCAGGTGGGTCGCTTACAATAAATGTGTATGCCTTGCATGTTGAAAGCCTGCAAAGCTGTCCGAGGCACAAACAAAATGATAACATAAATATTTCCCATATTTATGATATCATTTTGTTAACATAATAACATATGGCAAATAATAAAGTCTATGGATATTGAAGACAGTGTTCTTATCTCGTATCTCTTATTGTTGAAAATGATCCTACGATTTATAACAAAATCATAAATAGACATGTTATCGACAAATTATTTTGGTATTAATGGTGTTTGTCTGCCTTTTAGAATTTTTTTAAATATTATGATGATTAATGATAATAAATACAATATGTATTACAATATGTTAAAATAAGATAAATAAATAATGTAATAAATATTGTGATATTATACTTTTTTTTTTACCCAAACACAACCAGTACAAATCATTAACTTGCTATTTATTTATTAGTGTTTAAAATCATAAATAGGTTTGTTATTACCCAGTAATTTTTGTGTTTAATTTTATTTACAGTGTATACTTTTTATACGTGGTAGAGCCATGCTGCAGCTATATTATGGTTGTAGCACGAATGGGTCGGCTCGACGGGGGAAGGACCACGCTCTCACAGAATACCAGCGTGAAATAGCAGCTTAACGCTGCTGTGTTTCGTATATATTCCTAATCCTATAAAAAAATAGTTACTAATCAATCAAAATATTTTAAAACAAAGAATTGACATCGCGCCTGTCTGTCTGTCTATTGTACCTAGTCAGGTCATAAGTATTGTCACACAGTAAAAACTTTACTTTTTGAATGCTGGCCACAAAAAAGTTTATTGAATTCAAATTTCGAATTGTTCATGAAAATAAAACTGTATACTTTTAAGAATTTTACTCATTTTTAAATATGGGGTGGACGCTTAAAAAGACCGTGTTGCAGTTATTGCGTTGCAGCGTTGCGGTTACGCGCCAATTCAAATTTTTGACATACTGAAAAATTTGAATATAACCAAAAGATTCGTTTATCGTACCATTAAACGATACAATGAAGACTCTAGTGTAGATGACAGGTCAAGAATTGGTCGCCCTCGGTCTGTTAGGACTCCAGCAGTGATAAAAGCTGTGAAGGCGCGAATTCAAAGAAATCCCAAACGTATGCAGAAACTGTTGGCCGTTCAGATGGGGTTAAGCAGAACCACGGTGAAAAGGGTGTTAAATGAAGACTTAGGGCTTCGGGCATATCGAAGAAAAACAGGACATCGTTTGGATGCTCGTCTAATGGACCTGAGGCTGAAGAGATGCCGCACTTTGTTGAAGCGGTACGCGGGAAAAAAATATCGGGAAATTCTTTTTTCGGATGAAAAATTTTTACCGTAGAAGAGAGCTACAACAAACAAAATGATAAGGTGTACGCACACAGTAGTGAAGAAGCGAGTAACCGTATTCCGCGTGTCCAACGAGGTATTTTTCCATCCTCGCTTATGGTATGGTTGGGAGTTTCTTATTGGGGCTTAACAGAGGTACATTTTTGTGAGAAACGTGTAAAAACAAATGCAGTTGTGTATCAAAATACAGTCCTGACGAACCTTGTGGAACCAGTTTCTCATACCATGTTCAATAACAGGCACTGGGTATTCCAACAAGATTCGGCGCCAGCTCATAGAGCGAAGAGCACACAAGACTGGCTGGCGGCGCGTGAAATCGACTTCAGCCGGCACGAAGACTTCCCCTCCTCCAGTCCAGATTTGAATCCGTTAGATTACAAGATATTGCAAAACTTGGAGGAAAAGGCGTGCTCAAAGCCTCATCCCAATTCGGAGTCACTCAAGACATCCTTGATTAAGGCAGCCGCCGATATTGACATGGACCTCGTTCGTGCTGCGATAGACGACTGGCTGCGCAGATTGAAGGCCTGTATTCAAAATCACGGAGGTCATTTTGAATAAACTTTGGTGTTATAATAATCTATGTTTTGTTAAGTTCATTTTGGTATATAAATGGTTAAATAATGAATAAACTTGTTTCAATTATTTTATATTAAACATGTGACAGAATTTATGACCTGACTAGGTACTTTTAAGAGACTAGTTCGGAAACGATGGCTTACAATCCACACCATGTTTGAGTTTCTGTGCACTATATTTTGCCGGTACCACAAAAGATTTTCCATCAATTTTAAATTACCTATAAATGTTGAATGTACCTACAACTTTGTTTTATACTATTAATTATTGAACAGTAAACCATTTTAACTTATAATCCCGGCGAAAACTACCAGACAATGGATTTTAGTTTGTTTTTAGGTTATTGTTATTTTCATATTTTAATTGTTAATTTCTTATTCTTTCCGTTAGATGCGGCAAAACTAATATTTCTTTTGTAATCTATTGAATATTAAGGAAGGAAATCATGCAATTCAATAAATTAAGGCGCATTTTGTGGTGGGCCTATTCTAAATACAAGAAGAAATTATATGCTTTGGAATAGTTATATTGTTTATAATAAGGAATGATAATACATTCATTGAAGTTGAATGAGGTATAGTTAGTACGATAAGCGCGCCACCTATTTTAAGTAATTTGCAATATGCTTATAACCTTCACACAAGTTCAAGCAATAAGTTGACAAAGTTTTAGCGCAATCTGATAAAAGGTATGGCAGCGCATAAACCACGAACAAACAAAAATCTATTTTTAATATTAGATAAATTACAAAACTTGAAAATGAATATTTTATACAAATTTTTAAACTACGGATTCTATATTTAAAATATTGAACCAGCCAGTATTATTCTTGTGTATTACTTATGGCTCGAGCTACGACATGCTATGAATGTCAGATGATGTTGAAATCCTTATTGTTTGTGTATGAAGATATTATGAACCTGCTTAAAAGAGTTTTGCAACATGTCTCATTCAGTAATTTTGAAATATGAAAATGGCTTTCTATTGTAATAAAAATATTTTGTACAACGAATAGAGAAGTATTCTTATTTGTTAGGCCTAACAATATCGTTGCAAGAAACGGAATGAAATATTTATTATAGTTGGTTATTTTTTATAGAATTAAAACGAGCAATAATGTGTATAGCAACTTAACGCTAGTGTGTGTCCTAAAGTGAGTGTAGAGAACCGGAGACCCTATTTTATTGAAAACTAAGCATTTCACTTTAGTCATTAGGGGTCACAGTGCATCTGCATTCTGATTATTCATCATCACTTTTCCTCGAGTGGAGTGTGTCCTCTTTTGTCACCCATATGCAATAAAATAACAAATGAGCCCTGGTAGATCAAGGACTAAGCACTCGCTGTGAATTTCACAGTACGCGAGCTACCCGGAAACGAAACCCGCAGGAAGTATTGAAATTGTTATTTGCAATTTTAAGTGCTGCTTTTAGCGGTGAAGGAAAACGTCGTGAAGCATCCTGCACGTCCGAGAAAAAAGAAAAAAATATTTCGAAGACATGTGAAGTTCGCCAACACGCATTGAGGCAACGCGGTGGACATTTGCTTGCCTTAATACCCTCTCAGAAATTAGTGGAGGCCTGTGCCCAGCAGTTCGACACATGTAGGCTGTAACTTTTAACTTTATGCTATAAAAAGTATATCTGTGGCTGCATATCTTGGTAGAGTTGTAACACGAATGGGTCGGCTCGACCGGAGAAGGACCACGCTCTCACAGAATACCAGCGTAAAATGGCAGCTTAATGCTGCTGTGTTTTGTACGGTGAGTGTATAGACCCGGAGATCCTTTTTACTGGAAAAGAGGCATTCCATCTCAGTCCTCAAGGGTAACAACGTATCTGCATTTTGATTTGCAAAAGAGGATAGATGCAGATGTCTATGGGTCACAGCAACCACTTACCATCAGGTGGACTGTTTGCTCGTTTGTCACCTTATCCTATAAAAAATCTATTTAATTGATTATCATAAAATTATAATATACGACTTCAAAATTTCGCGGTGTGTGACAGATGGCTTTATGTCAACAGTCAAGCCTTAAAATGCTATCCTTACTCAGAGCACATCAATGATGATAAAAATAGATATTATATAAAGATAATGCAGAATTCTTATCAGCTAAAACTATCTCAGATATATCATGTTAGGCGCGAAGATAAATTATTAATAGAACTTTTCTCATAACGAACTCGGCCGATCTCTTAAGCTGAAAGTTTAATTACACCGTGCTTACTTGCCATAGTTTATTTTTAAAGTAACACGACACCTTTACTGGCTCGCTTCTTTAAAATCATTATTTATGTGAAAGAGATTATTTGGAGAATAATATATTTGTGTAAATGAAAAATAATTAAATTGATTTTTAATTTATCGTGTCGTGGCGGTGTAAGAATATCCACTACCCCATATCGTCTCGTCGAGGCCTATGTTAAACCGTGGGCTTTTATAGGCTGTAAAGGATGGATAAGTAGACATTTGAATATTCGAATAAGCTTATCACGCATTCGAGCTTCTTGTAAGGGCTTTTGATTTTTCTGGGTATCGTTTTATCTGAGACACTTTCCGGTAGAGTACCTAACATTTTATTTTTTTCCCTCTAACCTATCTGGAGACTGGTTTGCTCAAGTTTGCAATACATTTATTAGACTTATTTTGTATATTTTTGTTGTGTAATTTTATTATGGGACATGTTTTGTTTACTTATCGGTCAATTACTTTTCATATTTGATAAAACGTATCGTATCATTTGCCTTTAAGAAACTGCATTTTTTTCCTTTCTTTTTCTTTGATTTCTTCTTCGTGTGGTAGATTAAGAAACTAAAAAACGTTTTGACGTTTGATTCAATGAAAATATAAGAGAACGTGTGTTTGGGTTACAGTGGCCGTTTATTTCCAGCTTGGGCTGTTGTGAAATTAGAGGAAATCTTCTTCTTACTTTTGGTTTCAGCCTACTACTGGATATGAGCTGAAAACGAAAATCACTGCTGTTATGGGGGAGCATACCAGAAAGGATTCTTCTTAGTCGCAGTGCTTGCTAAGCTAATTAGCAATCGCAGTTTTGCATTTTCGAAACTGCACCCGTCAGTCAATCTGGATATTTCATATCTGATATAAAGCCAAGGTTGTTATGCCAACTTTTGGAAACAACAAGACTCTTCTTTCTCATTATCAGACCATTACTGTCCATTGCTAGAAATGAGACTCTTTGATGTGCAAAGATGATGGGTGTGTTTAGTCCGGGAATATTTTAAGAAAAATTAAAGTAACGGCCTATATAGGTCTCTTTGTTAAGCAAAGTATCCTCTCATTTCTGGAAGGGTTTTAGAGAAGGAAAGAATTTGACGTGCTATCCCAATCAATGCTGATGGATTAATTTTTTAAACCATATAACTACGTAGCAAGCGTTGCTCCCGCCCGAGTTCGTCAAAGCAAAAAGTACTGCCCTATCTCAAATTTTGCAAGCGTCTTAAAAATATAAAATCGGTAATCGGTCTTTGAATATTATTTAAAAATAAAAATAACAAGATAATGTAATATTTATATTTATTCTTAACCTTATCGAGTGTGTGTGTGTGCGCAGTGTTTTTTAAATTATTAATATAATTTTGACTAGGACTGTAGCTCGAATGAATCTGTTAGATCGGGGAGCACCACATTCTTACCGAATATCAGCGAAAAAAAGCAGCTCGATGTTGCTGCATTTCATATGGTGAGTATAGAGAACCAGAAACCTTTTTACTGGAAACGAGGCATTCCATTTTAATCCCGACATCACATCTACATTTTGATTCTTACACAAGGATAGATGTAGTTGGAATGTATGCTCATTTGTAACCCTTATTCTATAAAAGGATTAGTATTAATATTTAAGTAATATGTAAGTTGGTGTGAAGGGAAATAGAGCCTCGAAACTTTTTTCATAATAAATTTGCTGGTAGCGACGAGTAAGAAGTTTAATTACAAAAGTATTGCTTGTCTTATTTTTATGCATAATAAGTTTCCTTGTTGGTCTAGTTTCCGTAAACGCAGTTGCTTATCTTGAGATCCCGGGTTCGAATCTCGGGTCAGGCAAAAATCAGTTATTGGGTTTTTTGTCAAGAAAATGCTCAGTAGCAGCCTGGAGTTTGGATATTGGCGTTATATCAACACCTTGCCCCAGAAAGCACGTAAAGCCGTTGGTACTGCTCTTAATCTCTCTTCGGTCGTGGCGGATTACCGTCACGTTGGACTTCGAGCGGAATAGAGAGTGCACCTGTGCTTGCGCATATACTTGGGCACTATACTCCCTAATTTCCTTTGAGGCTAGCCACCGTGACCAAAATGCGGCCTGGATGGCTTTATATAATTAATTTTAATTAAGCATCAGGTTTATTGAATCTAATAGCCTGGTGTTTACATTTTCTTTGACCCTTCAAACTAGCATTGCAGTATGGTATTAACAACTTCTTGGGGGCAGATACATTGTTACCCAGAAGTAGCATATGGTACTTCTGGGTAGTATAAACAGTGGTATAAACCGATACCAGTTACAAGGGGTCTTCGGCTGTCATCACTCACCATACAAAACACAGAAGCATAAACAAAAATAAACAAAAATCATAATATTTATAAGGAATTTTGTAAAGAGAGAAAGCAAGGACATGAATTTGTGCCTGATAACTTCGTAGGTGTGACATTTTTATAAATGTAAAAACCTGATAAGTATTTTGATATCATTAGCATGTATTAAACTAAAAGGTCTTTGTAACTCATGAACACATTTATCTACTTTCGCTCTCTCTAGTGTTTTTTTTTTATAGGATAAAGGTGACAAACGAGCACACAGTCCAACTGATGGTAAGTGGTTGCTGCGGCCGATAGACATCTACATCTATCCTTTATTACAAACCAAAATGCAGATGCGTTGTCACCCGTGAGGACTAAGATGAAATGCCTTATTCCCAGTCAAAAGGGACTCCGGTTCTCTACACTCACCATACGAAACACAGCTTTGTTAAGCTGCTATTTTACGCTGGTATTCTGTGAGAGTGTGGTCCTTCTCCGTTTTAGCCGACCCATTCGTGTTACAACTATACTACTAATATAGCTGCAGCATGGCTCTACCACGTATTTCCAAAAGTATCTCATGTATCTCTCTAGTGTTCGAGTAGTATGGCACAATAAAGTATTAAAATATATTTATCAATGTGCATGTTATATTCTTTACGGCACATCTTATCAGGTATACATCAAAACCTGAAAAAAGTCCGTTAAGTGACAGTCACTGAACGGTCAGCCACTGTAGAGTCCACATCAACTGAAGATGCCTCGTGTAGAAGCGAAACACGTGTCATATTGTCGTTAGTGGTGTGTCTTTCCTAGTGTAGTGGTGTTGGGAGTAGTTGTCATGGGATTAGTGGTGACGGGGATAGTGCACGCAATTGAGGAAGGGCGGGAGGTGCTCTTCATACTAGGTGAGATACATCATTTTATATTATTTTATAAAGCAGATGTTTGCAAAGTAACTTTTTAAAAGCTTCTATATAATGGATTTCCGCAAAGTAATGCCTGATTCTATTAATTATACTTACAAATTTTTCTTTCACATCTTCCACACCACAAAGAATAAATCGTTTGGATAATCAAACCAAAGTAAAAATTTACTAATCAGTTTTGTCGTAGAAGTTATAATTTTTGGAAAGACGTATCATGAAATTCACTGTATAGAATGAAAACTCTGACTTCATTCTGAAGACTTTAAATGGAGTGACGACATATGGTGGTGACACCTCAGGCCTCAGAAAATACATACTATACGCCAAACTTCAAGCTACCAAAAATCGAGCTCTATGACAAGGTTAAGACGTGACTACACAATTGTAAGTGTAGTAATAAAAGACTAGTGAATACTGCTGGTTGGTAAGTATGACATATTTACAATAATTTATAAAACCTATTAAAATCAGAACAAGATAAATAGCTCTACTCATAATACAAAGTACTCGTACATACATCATTTCCCACTTAACTCGGTCTGAAACTATATAATTAGTTTGCTAGTTCGGTGCTAGACTTACAGAGCTAGCTCGGAAACACTATTTGTGTAAGGTGTGAAGAGCTATAAAAGTCTACAACTTTTCTCATAACGTACCCAAAGTATCTCTTATATACTGACGGATCTACTGACTGTTGGATATATGGACGCAATTGATACCAAGAATTATCCGTCATTACATTAGGAGCACGTAAACTTTTCAATTATTTTTATACAAATAAAGTTAACAAATAAGTGTGCGTACAGTCCACACAGTTACAGACATGCTCATGTAGAAAGGAAAACAATCTTTTTTTTTTGTAAAGCTGAAGTGACACACGAGTTTACAGTTTACCTGGTCGTAAGTGGCTACTACAGTCCATGAACAATTTCTTTTTATCGTGGGGAAACTCTCAGAAATCCCTTCGGTTACGAATAAAAGGAAAGGTTATGCCATACTCCTACTGGCTGGGGTTTAACCACCACCATCAGTGTACACTAGCTTGGTCAATATCAACGTTTACATGGGGTTTCGGTTTAGAAACGCACGCGGGGCTCTTCTCCCGATTTGCTCCATTAGAAACATGTTCCAGAGTCAGTACATACTACCACTATCACCTTCGCAAAGCTATATCGGTGTCTCAATACCACTGTTTGAGTCCATCGCACTGACCGTCCGCAACGCTAGAGGATCGTTAATGGTAGGGGAACACCATCGCCAAGGGAAGTGCCGTAACCAACGTTTTGGCGAAGGCGTATCCGAGCGGGATATATCCTCTTCCTATATAATTAAGTAGCCTTTTTCTGGATCGTAACGGGTTCACTAAAGGCGGCTACTCAGCATTGTCGATACGATTGCTGGCAGCGAAAAGTCCATGGAAACCTGCATCCGACTTCAAGCAAATATGTGTTGTCACATCTGAAGATAAGGATGACTTCAGACCAGTGCAAGCACTGCTATTTGGTGGTAGAAATAGGTAAAGGGGCAATACCTATCCGGATAAACTCCTAAGTAGAATTGCCATATCACCTCAGAGTCCTAATACCTAGTATTCGAAGTTCGTTAATAGATGTAAATTGTCGATTAAAAAAAAAACACGCAATGGTGCAGCGCGGTCTAAATGCTCCGTATACCTAATGAAATGAGAAGAGACCTGTACCCCGCAATGAGACGTATTGATTATTAACATGACTTGAAGTATCCTGCAAGCCTTTAGAGTACTTTACAAAGTTATTTAAATATAAGCTTCAGTTTCAGTCAGTGAGTGACTAACGTGACACGAACCAGGCAGCAACAGACTAGTTGTGAAACGCAGGTTACGTTTTAAATTAAAGAGGTATAATAAGATTTAGTAGAGCAGATATTTTATTTTTAGAAGAGGATGCAAACAGGCATGCGAGTCACCTGATTTTAAGTTATCATCGTCGCTCATGAACATTCACAATACCAATGGATTTGCAGGTGCTTTTTAGGAAGAAGTTTTTTCTCGCAGATCCTAAAACCGCATCGGTATGGAAAGAGATGATGAAGTTCGAAGATGAGAACAGTGTGCCATATGAGGTCGATCCTGCCCTTTGTAAAGCCATTAAGCAGGTTAAAAAACGGAGACCGTTTTCGCTGTTAACACTATATTCATTCTATTATAAGAGTAAAATATAACTGCATTACATCCATTCCCAAGCACACAAAGCACGGTCCTGAGCCACCTGCATTCACCGATTCTCTGCGTCACGTTGTAACTGCATCTAGTGGGCGGTCGCCCTACCCTCGCCCACCGGTATAAGGCTGCTACTCGAGAACCTTTCTTCCATCCCTTGAGCCATCACTTGAGCTTACTAATCCATTGGGTTATGTCGGTTGCTCTAGTTCTAGTACGAATATCCTCATTTTTAAGTCTATCATGCAGAAAAATCCCGAGTATTGCCCACTTCATAGATCGCTGAGAGACTTAAGTCATCATTGGCAACACGCACTGGTTGTACAATCAGTGTCAAAAGTTTATATTACAAAAATTAATATATTAAGCCTCACGCCTGTCACCTTGTGGAGTAGGCAAAGATTTGTCATCATTATTGTTATATAATGCTACCTGATGGTAAGTGGATGCTGTGACCCATAAACGACCACATCTATTTTCAATTAATAATTTAAGTATAAATGCGTTGAATGCTTAGACTACTTGTACGCAAGCTAAGCTTATTTATACCTACTCTAAAGTTGAATGACACTAATTTTACGGATTTTATCGCTGATGTGAAACACCAACGTCCCGGAAAGTTAGCAGTATTATGTCGACATGTTCAGGATCGTTCCCAACTATTATATCAGGTTTGATAGACCACAAATACTCGCAAAAAATGCCGATTCCTACCTAGGATGATTCATCTATTGAAATAAAAAAATATCCTTATTTCAATAGAGAAGATGGCTAGGTGTTACCATCTGCTCTGGATCTCATAATTAATAAAATAAATCCAAACCCAAGCATACTATTGCAAGATTTTAAGATAGTGTAAGCTGGTTCTGCGTAGATCGGATCAAAAATTAATACATTGGACTGTTTCCCTTCATATGTCTACTGCTGAACATAGGCCTAACATAAGGAATGTTACAAAGCACTGTCCTGAGCCACCTGTGTCCATCGACTTCGTGACATGCCTTTCCAGGTCATCACTTCATTTAGTTGGGTGGTGGGGGGAGGGGAGCTTACATTCTACTTACTGGTACGAGGCTGCCACTCACGGACCTTTCTTCCGCATTGGTTGTTGGTTATTGAGAAATTACAGACTTCCATTTTGCACGATACTGGAAAGCCCCTATCCCGCTTATTTCACATCCATATGAGTATATCTACGCCTATATGCTCGTCGGATAAGGATCCCTAATCCTTAAAGAAACGAGCTTACTAATTTTAAAAGGCCGGTTACGCACCTGCAATTCCCCTACTTTAAGTTAAAAATAACTTATATTTGTTTTCGCGTAGCGGATGTACCCTAAGCATGTTACCCTGGTTACATGCAGGGAAAGTACAAAAAAGAACGAGAAAAAAATTTGTGGTAATTTATCATATTAGAAATAAGATATTTATATGGAAATTAGAATAAGTAAAATTAGGGATAATATGATAATGTAAGACATAAAACTTACGGAGAGAAAGAAAACTAATAAAACATCTTTGTTTTTAATTTTATACATTCAAAATAGGAATTTTGCGCGATTCCTGTTTAGAATTGTAATAATAAATTAGGCCTCATTGTACGGGGAAAGAAAAACAACAAATAAACAATCCGTAACTACTCATTACATACGGCCTTCCAGAATTTCTAACTTGTTTTGTACTGCGCGTTGTAGTGAAAAAAGAAAACGTCTCAAACTTCGTATCATATATTGGTCGTAGATTTTCTTAGCGACTTCGCCCGTGTGGTATTTACTACGATTTCATGGGTTATAATTTTTTCCTACTTCTTTTTCTAAAATAAAAGTATCCTAAGTTACTCCATATAACATCAGCTATCTGTCAGTGAAAGTCCTGTCAATATCAGTCCAGCAGTTTCGGAGGTTAGCCGGAATAAACAGACAGACAGACAGACAAACATTTAAAATTGTTTTTGTTATTAGTATCGTATATACTTTCATATGCATTTAGTAAAAAGCAGTTATTTTAACATTACAAATAGACACTTCAATTTTATTTATTTGTATAGAGTATGTAAAAATATACGTCCCATAATCATTCCACTGCTTGGCACAGTTCTCGTTATTTCTGAGAAATTTTTAGGGCAGATTGCAATCGTATGTGTGGTAACACAAAGTAAAAGTGTTGCACTAATAATTTTTTTACATATGGCGAAATTTTTAACACATGAAACATCACATAATTTTTTTTTATACAGTTCTTTCGGCAGTGCCAAGTTGACTGCTGGTTTATCAAATTGCTCAAGTATTTGTACATTAAGGATACGCTGGCTATCCGACAACAGAACCAAAGTGCGAAACCTATTTATACGAAGGATTTGTAAGACATAGTGGCATTATATTCCCGTAACTCTTCACCACTGCATTGAAAGACATTCTAAGCTACTGGACTGGGAAGTATACGACAAGTATTTCTCAAAAATTTTATTCGAGAGTGTACAGTCAGTACATGTTGCCTGTCATGACATATGGATCTGAGACGTGGGACAAGGCTGGCCGTATGATGAAGGTCAAGGTCACTCAGCAAGCTATGAAGATATCCAACATCAAGTTCCAATCAAACTTACCAATAATGCCTAACGGATCATTAAGATGAAGTGGTAATGGGCCGGGTAGATCGCCGGTAGCTCGAAGAACCAGCAAGAGATAGATGTTAACCTCGTATCGGTAAGCGTAATGTAGAGTTACCCCGACTTGACGGAGTGATGACCTGGTGAGACATGCAGAAAATAGCTTAACACAGTGTTATTTGGCATTTTTTTGGGAAAATCTATGTTCAGATGTGGACTTCTACGGAATGGATCATTTTTGAAGTGAAAAATGGCATACCAATCCCTCCTCCCTACTTAACGTGCTTCATCAATAAATTAACAAATTTTGTTTTTACTGAAATGACATACGCGTGTTTATATATTGAGAAATGATTCAAAACATTATGGGGAAGCTGAAAAGTAAGCCCGTATTTACTGTAGCGTTAAGAAAATATTCTTGCGGTCTACTGCTCAACAGCGCGTGTTGTTTTCGTACGGTTAGCGTTTTATCCACAACTTTATGCTTATGATTTAAAGTAAGAATTAAATTTTATTTATCTAAAATATCTATCGTATGTTTTTTTTAAATATTAAATTAAAGTGATAAACGAGCACACAATTAAAATTATGTATAGTTCATTAATAACCAAGTAATAAAAATAAAATCAATACATTTTTTTATTTAACATAGATTATTAACCGTTCTTATTGAAACTCATTTTAACAATTAAAAAAAAACTAATTCCTGGTAAAAGGAGAATTGTGGCCGCACATTTTTCCAATGTGATATTAGAAAATAGAAAATTGGTTGTACTGTTATTATACAAAATTCATTTATGAAACAACTTTAGATCACCTTATTCCCAGGGGTTATTATTAACCATGTATTCATTTATATTATAATAACTAGTAATATTCAGCGGTGCAACTTAATGTAATAGTTAATGCAATTTCTTTAAACTAATAAAGTTGTAGTGTTGTGGTGGTTAAGAATATCCTATATCTACCCAGGCGTGTCGTAAGAGGCGACAGTAAGAAATAGGCTGGAGGTGGGCAGCAGCATCTTCCTGACAAAAGCAATCTTACAATTAAAAACTGCGGTTGCCAACCCGCTCGACAAGCGTGGCAACTATGGCAAATATAGCCCACGATGAAACAAACAGATGGCCCCTAGTCCCCGGCGGCCCCGCTATTCCTGGCATGGGTAGTGACCATGGTAACGGCGGGGCAGGGGGTGCTAAGAATCTACGGTGGAGGTTTGGATGCCACCTAAGACATTCCGACCTGACAACATACAACGCACGCACCCAGAGGACTGACGAGAAGATCCTGGAGTTGGAAGAAGAGATAGACAAGTTACTAGAAGATGGGCAGCATTATCTTTCTGATCCAGAATAATAAAAAACTGCTAACCTAACTATTTATGGCAAATGTCACCACAATGTAATATTATATAATATGTTAAAATGTTACTTTCTTTTTGTTATTTATTTTACTTATGCTGTAACTGCGCACTGTGAAGGGTTTTTTTTCGAACCAGTGCTAAAAGTTAAAAGGACTTCCAAATAAGCGACAGCTGAATATGAATATAGTGGATCCTCGAGTAGCGGCCTCTTACCGGTAAGCAAAGTGTAAGGCGGCTATTTACTAGACGGAATGACGACCTGATAAGACATACAGGAAATCAATGGATGTAGGTGGATCAGGACCGTGTGTTATGGCATTCCTTAGGAAAAACCTAAGTTTAGCAATGGTCTTAATAATGATGATGATGATGAAACAGATAAATATTCATAACGCCGGTCACAGATTTTTGATTCGTATTTATGTATTTTCACTGGCCGATGAAAAACTCTGTTGAAGAGTTTGGAACTCTTACTAACAATAGGCATTAAATTAATCAGGGATTATCAGGAATAGTGTATAAACGCTTTTAAATAAAAAAGCACTATCTTTTCCAAATAAATTATACTAACGCTGCTATGCCACATTACATCTTTATTATAATTACATTACAATTTATTCCCAGTTGAACCAACCAATTTGGTAGATTCGACCGGACAAGGACCAGGCTCTCACATTATACCAGCGTAATATAGCATTTTAATGTTGTTGTGTTTCGTATGCGGAGTAAAAGGAACCGGATAGCATCGGAAAGCCGATCTGTTAGGCTCTCTCTTTGCATCCAACTCGACTCTAGATGACGAGGGGAACACACCGCCGACCACCCCGCGGTGTGAGGGCTCCATGCCGGATGTACGATATACACAGCACTCGGTTCGCAAAGCACTCTTCTCTCTGAACATCAGAAAGTTGTGTGGGCTTAATGGAGTTCCACCTATTGTGCTGAAGACGTATGCTTCGGAGTTGGCACCGGTTTTAATGCATCTTTTCCGGTACTCCTACATGCTTGGCGTAGTCCCGAACTAATGGAAGACAGCTTTGGTGCACACGATCCCTAAAAAGGCGACCGCTCAGATCCGTTCAACTACAGGCCTATCGCTATCACATCCTTGTTCTCCAAAGTAGTGGAAACCATTGATCATCAGCTGATTAGTGACCGCCAGTACGGTTTCCGTCGAGGTGGCTCAGCTGGTGATCTTTGAGGTTACCTAACTCATAGATGGGCGGAGGCAGTGGAGTCCAAGGGGGAGGCGTTGGCCGTTAGTTTTGACATAGCGAAGGCCTTCGATCGGGTCTGGCACAAAGCGCTTCTTTCAAAGCCCCCTTCCTATGGACTTCCCGAGAAATTGTGCAATTGGGTCACCAGTTTCCTTGTTGATCGGAGCAACAAAGTCCTAGTAGACGGTGCATGCTCTGATTACAAGACAACTAACGCTGGTGTTGCACAAGGCTGCATGCTATCACCATCGCTGTTTCTTTTGCATATAAATGATATGTTGCAAGCTGGTAACATTCATTGCTATGCAAACGACAGCAGTGGTGATGCCTTATACACCGGCTGTACCAATATTTTTCGGGAAAACCTCGGCAAGTACCGGGACAAACCTGTGTCTGAAGTCGAATTCGAAAACAAAGTATCGGATTGAGGGCGACTAAATCAAGTTTTTGTTTATAGGAGAGGGGCAAACGAGCATGTGGCTCACCTGATGGTAAGTAACTACCGCCGTCCATTGCCCGCAAACTTGTGTCTTCTGAGGATTAAACTGGACTAGATTTAGTCGCCCCCATCTGAGACTTTATTCAGCAAAGACTCGACTTCAGACACAAGTACTCGGCGTCGTTTTCCCGAGAAATATTGGCACGGCCGGTGTATAAAGCATCACCAGCGCTGTGATCCGCATAGCAATGAAAGTTACCAGGTAGCAACATATCATTGATATGCAGAAGAAACAGCATTGGTGATAGCACACAGCCTTGTGGAACACCAGCGTTAATAGGCTTGTAGTCGGAGCATGCACTGTCTACAACGACCTTGATGCTCCAATCTACAAGGAAAATGGTCATCCAATTGCACAATTTCTCGGGAAGCCCATAGGAAGGGAGCTTCGAAAGAAGCGCTTTGTGCCAAACCCGATCGAAGGCCTTCGCAATGTCCAAACTAACGGCCAACTCCTCCCCCTTGGACTCTACTGCCTCCGCCCATCTATGGGTCAGGTAGACTAGAAGATCACCAGCTGATCGACCCCGACGAAAAACGTATTGGCGGTCACCAATCAGCTGGTGATCCTTAAGGTACCGGATGAGCTGGCAGTTAATAAAGGATTCCATTATTTTGGAGAACAAGGAGGTGATCGCGATAGGCCTATAGTTGGACGGGTCTGAGCAGTCGCCTCTTTTAGGGATCGGGTGGACAAAAACTGTCTTCCATAAATTCGGGACTACGCCTTGGGAGTAGGAGTACCGGAAAAGATGCGTTAGGACCGGTGCCAACTCCGGAGCACACGTCCTCAGCACAATTGGGGGGATTCCGTCAGGCCCACTCGACTTCTGGATGTCCAGGGAAAGAAGTGCTTTGCGAATCGAGCGCTGTGAGAACAGCACATCCGGCATGGAGCACTCACACCGCGGGATAGACGGCGGTGTTTTCCCCCCGTCATCAAGAGTCGAGTTGGACGAAAAAAGGGAGCCTAAAAGGTCAGCTTTGTCTTTTGCGTCTTGGGCCAGTGAGTCGTCCTCCCTGTACAGAGATGGTAGTGATGGCTTACAGAAATTCCCTTGGACAGCCTTGGCGAGAGACCAGAATGCACGGGTTCCCGAAGGAAGGTGAACTAGTTTCTCGCCAATTCTGCCTATGTGCTCTGATTTTGCCTTGGCAATAACTCTTTTGAGGGACCTGAAGGCGAAGTTATACTTCTTTTTAAGTGTGCTGGTGTTTACATTGTGATGTCGGCAGGTGTTAATGAAAGAGAAGACGTGTTGCTGAGACTAATTCTTTAATTATACTGTTCAATAAACTTAAGAGTACATGTATTTCTTACACTACTAGTAGGGTGGATACACATACACTACACCTCCCCCGATATTTAAGAAAAAAAAGAAAAGTGTTCTATTTACTTTTTTTTACATGTTATTTTCTTGACAGATATAATAAAAATGATTTATGATTACATGTAATATTTAATTATAATATTATATGAACCCTGAATCTTATTACATAATAATAAATTTAATATTGAAAAATAAAATACAATGTTACTTAACCATTAAATTTATATAATTCCTCAATTGAGTAAAATAAAGCAGTTAAACAAAATATAAAATTAATTAATTAAAAAAAGATTATAATCTCATGATCATGATCAGGTCAGGTTATACATAATATTATCGAGTCAATCCAGGATACGCATGCGATTTTATTTCGTACGTCATTAAACCTGTCGTTTGTTGGTACTAACCAACATTACAACAACATGTTAACATAATCATGTAGGTATATAGGTGGGCAACAATAATAATGCATTTTGCAATAAACTTGACATCATATTATATGTACTTTTTATCCTTTCTAAAAACCTGATGTCTACGAAAAGTTCTCATTGAATTCTTAGCATTTCCATAATACTCGTTTGCGCACCCGACTATCACTGAAATAGCTAATTATCTACCAGATCTTGTGCTTTACCTATTAACATTCCAACATATTTTCATTACTGAAATAAGTTAATATGTCAATTTACTCTAACCAATGTGTATAAAACACTCACTGAATTTATTTTTATCAGTCAAATCTCTCAATAAATTATACTTACAATCCTTGCCATTCAACACATAACTTTAAGTATTGAAATAAAAGAAGAAAAAAAAACTTGCCAAGGAATTATTACAAGTGTTTGAAATAGGTTTTATTATGATCTACCAAGATGGTCATATAATATTAAAATATTCGAGTCAAAATGCGAAACTGATCTATATTTTTTTAAAAAGATTTCGACCGATGATACCATTCTCCATAATTGGTAACGAATTAAAAACATAGAACTTGTGCTCTGCAATTGCTGAAATACAACATACATATTTGACATAATTGGGCAATATAATAAATATATAATATATATTTTTTTTTACTATTTTATAGGCATTACAAACTTATATCATAATATAGTCTCGTATAATATTTAGGTACATATATCATTGTCAGTCAGGGATTGAGTCTCACAATATTTTGGTCACAACAAAATTTAAAGTAATTAATTGCAAACATAGTATAATGAGTTTCAAGATCGTATTAAATAAAGTAATTATTTTCATAATCCATACATACTAAGTCGGCATCACTTTACTATTTTCTCAGAAAATAATAAATTGTAATAGATAAAACGTTTATGATTTGAAAGTTCAATCAATATTATACCGAAAATAATTGATTACATTTTATATTTAGATATCCAGAACAAAGAAGTCAATGCAAAGCAATGTACCTAATCATTTTCGTTAACATAACAACAGACAGATCAAAATACATGTTGTGATCCCAGCCGCGTAAGCGATTTATGACACCTTTGTTTTAAATTCCAAAGTACACGTATATGGAGACGTTTGAGATTACATCGTATGATGGTACCTACTTTTAACAATACAATAAGATAATACCGTGAATAAAATAATTTACCTTTCCTAATAGTTTACCGTTAAATATTTGTTTTAAACATTTTTTCTTAATTTACACAGTTTAGGTAGTTACATTTCCTTGTGATAATAACTTTACATACATTATCGTGTATTCATTATTTAAGTTATTTATAATAGTCGAAAACACATTACTACTTTTTTATTTTATGACTTTTATGGAATATGTTTATCTTAATTGAGACATAAATTTAAAATATACAATATTACACACCTAAAGTTTGTTTAAACAAAATATTTATTAACATTAGAAGAGACAATTTTTTTGAAGCAGATTACATAATTTTATGTTTCGTTGTCCATAATAAAAAAATACTATTGTTATGAAACTTAAAATAATAGAGTAGATACACTTTCGACTTTTTTTTAGTAACTAATATACAAAATTTCGTTTAAAATTGTAAAAATTTTACATTAATAAAAAAAAAACTAAGAGAAATTTAGGGTAAAGTTATTGAAAATATGAAAAAGTTTTGCAAATTCATATAAAATATATCTAAGCGAAAACGTATTTATCATTTTTTTTTATTGTGGTTGTTTTTTTTTTTGCTTTGGCGGGGATTCCATTATGACCTCATTTTAATTGTTCTCATGTCCCTACATGTTAATTATTTTCATACTTGCACATCTCCATAGATAAGCACATCTCATTACATTCCTTTTTGATTGTCAGGCCTATTATTTTTTCATAATTGTTGTACGTACTTTATTTCTTTCTTATATTTTTGACCTTTAGCTAGCTTTATTTCTTTTAGTATTAAAATGCTGTTCTAAATTCTCTTTCCTTAATATATATTTATTAATTAGATACCGGGAATCGGAGTATTAATTCACTTCATTTATATTTTATTTCGTGATATTTATCACGCGGGTACTTTATAAATATGGGCCCCCCATTTACTTGGGTATTATATTTTCATTACATTCATTTTA
Organism: Parnassius mnemosyne; assembly: GCA_963668995.1. Taxonomy (NCBI): domain Eukaryota; kingdom Metazoa; phylum Arthropoda; class Insecta; order Lepidoptera; family Papilionidae; genus Parnassius; species Parnassius mnemosyne. The sequence goes on along the minus strand of CAVLGL010000001.1, from coordinate 2,373,646 downwards.
TTTTACTGGTACATAAACTTTTGTTTCATCATACTATATCAAGGTAATACTGTACCTTGGGTTGTGCGCACAACCTTGAGGTCAACTTTTAAGTCATTTTAAAAAGGACTCCAACAATTGTCACGGAGGAAAACTAAGTTCACACTATGATCCAATGAAGGATGTGACCTCTATGTACCATTATTAAGGGTAACAAATTTAAGACTTCTCTGGTCCCCAACAGTACTAATATGAGTAAATTCGTTCACATCTCACTTGTACTGAAGGTATTGTTCCCTAGTACCCGTTACTTCCGATTTTATCATCCAATCATGGAAACATACCCTGCTCGAGCACTATATGCTTTACCAGTGATGGACGTTCCCGTATCTCTCCATGATTTATTTATCAAGGTCATCTTTTATTTTAATTTGATTCTCTTCATAAATTTTTATTTCTTTCTTTATCTTTATAGTACCTGCTGTTTATCTACTTGACTGTATCGGTAACTTTTATATACTTTCATACTCAATTTCCATTACTAACTTTCATAATTCTCGCTCATAATGGTTTCAATACCAGGATTTTAAGCATCATCAAATATTTGGGTGATCAGTCCAATATTGACGAAACTTTGCAATTCCATCATTCGTATCCACACATTTGAACATTCCTTCTCTCATTCCTCACGCCTTTTAAATATATACTTTTTAATATTGTACAAAAAAATGAGGTAATAAATGTCAACTTTGCATGTCCGTGTTTAACTTTGTTAAGAAACATTATTATTAAACCTTCTATTTTTTTTTTCCTTATCACATTAAAATGATAGTTTTAAATATTTTCTAACTGATACAAAAGTTTATAGTATAATTACATCGTATCGCTTATAGAAATATTACTTTTACTTATATCGAAAAATATATTAGCATTAGTTATACATTTAATTTACATATAAAAATTTAGGATTGCTAGAAATTTAAGAAACCGTATAACCTACAGAAAATAATTTGTAATCACTATTACAGCTAAATTTATTTTAAACAAAATAAGTTATTTCCAATTTTTGATTTTGAAGCAGGTTATATTAACTTTAAGGTAATTTATTAAAGGTTATGTATTTATTTATATAGTTACATAAAGGTTTTCATGCCTTTAGAAAAGAACACAAATAATTATGATTTATAATAATAGCGATTTTTTTTTATAAAACCCTTTTCAAAATTGTATACTTACATTTAAATAAAATTTATCGCGGAAAAAAAATTGGGCTGAATTTAAAAATATATTTACTTTAATACGAATCTTGTCATTGTAAAATGTAATTTAATATATTGTGTTTTTTTTTAATACAATACCTACTAAAATATTATAAATATTATAAAATGTTAAATTCAAGTTACTTGTAAATACCGTACATTTAATATTTAATGCATCACTTATTTATTTAATATAAAACATAATAAAACATTATTAAAATCAAATGTTAAAAATTACGCTGATGCGATGTTACCTCTTATATCTTCTTTTTCCTTTTCGGTTTAATTTTCATATCTTACTGGACAAAGCTCGCTAAGGTACAACTGCTCCTTTCCTTATTAAATTAATTTGCTGTTTCTTGAGTTTTGGTCTTTGGTCATTATTTAAGAAATCACTTTTTATTCTTATTATTATTTCTTAGTTGCCTTCATAGTTATATTAAAGATAAATATATTATATTGCTTCATATACGTTATAGTTTTTAAATTTTCAGTCAATTATTATTGTGGCCTCTTCTTGTATTCATATTTATTAATTTTTCGTCACATCCGGTATTGCGTCCATTCCGTTATAACATTTCTTTTATCTGTCATTTCACTTTTTTATTTAATTTAAATTTGTTATAATATTTTTATTTATCTTTTTTTTTTTTGTAGTAGGCCTCGGCGGTGCGCATGCATTGTCGCAGCGCACCGCCTGGCAGGGTCGCCATGTGATGTCGGCAGGTGTTAATGAAAGAGAAGACGTGTTGCTGAGACTAATTCTTTAATTATACTGTTCAATAAACTTAAGAGTACATGTATTTCTTACACTACTAGTAGGGTGGATACACATACACTACAACATACCGAGTCGCCGAAGCCGCAGCCCAGGCTTGATAACACTCCTGCTTATTGCGTAATGCAGTCTTACAGGAGCGACCAAACCAAGGCTGAGATCTGCCTCCGATAGGTACCACAGATGATGGAATAAATAGTTTCATTCCCTGTAGCACTACATCAGTGACAGAGTCAGCAACAGCGCTGGGATCATCCGGCGAGAAGCAAACCCGCCCCCATGGGTAGGAAGTAAAGAAAGACCGCATTCCGTCCCAATCCGCCGACCTGTAATGCCAAACACGGCGGCAACCTGCAGAACGCAACCGCGAGGGGAGCGTGAGTGGCACCACACTCCGGATCAGACAATGGTCCGAAGAGCCAAGAGGGGCATCGACGGAAACCTGATATCTGTCCGGATGAGAGGTCAGCAGAAGGTCCAACAGGGAAGGTGTATGATCCTCCACATCTGGAATCCGCGTAGGCGAAGTAACCAGTTGTGTCAGACCATATGCCAAGGCAAAGTCATAAACAGATCTCCCCGCATGATCGGTTAAACGTGAACCGAGCCATTCGGCATGGTGGGCGTTAAAATCGCCAAGGATCACGATCTCTGCGGATGGGATCTGTTGTAACAAGGAATCTGTAGCCATTTGGCGTGGTCGATGAGTCCGTCTGTTTCAGCATTACCGCTATGGGACCTATAAAGGCACCCGTAGACGCGCGGATGGTTGTCGCTGTCTATCAGATCAGATGTCCTCTCTGACATACACGCAAACTCTAGCCCGAGGCACAAAGGAGTGCTTCAATTTGTACCCCGGGGTAGGAGAGATACGAAATATCAGCCGAAGAGGAAACCTGCGTCTCGGTAAGAAAGAGCAAGGCCAGCTTCGCCGTCTCGAGATGGTTGTGGACGGCGTTTAGGTTAGAGTGAAGTCCCCTGATGTTACAGAAATTCACGGATAGCGTGGCAGGGGTCGCCTTGGTATTGTTGCTTAGTTTTCTCCGAGCAGTTATGTTTTTGAGCGGAATTTTGCCCCCCCCCCCCCCCAGAATACCTCGTCAGGTATACCTCAAAACTTGAAAACGAGACTGTACACCCAGTGCGTGTTGCCAGTGATGACATACGGAACTGAGACGTGGTCCTTCACTGCTGGCCGGATGAGGAAGCTCAAGGTCGCTCAGCGAGCTATGGAGAGGGCTATGTTCGAAGTATCTCTGCGTGATAAACTCAGAAATGAGGATATCCTCAGTAGAACTAGAGTGACCGACATAGCCCAACGGACTAGTAAGCTGAAGTGGCAATGGGCCGGCCATATAGCTCGAAGAACCGACAACCGATGGGGAAGAAAGGTTCTCGAGTGGCAGCCTCGTACCGGCAAGCGAAGTGTAGGGCGTCCCCCCACTAGATGGAGTGACGACCTGGTAAGATATGCAGGAAGTCGATGGATGCAGGTGGCTCAGGACCGTGCTTTGTGGCATTCTTTGGGGGAGGCCTATGTTCAGCAGGGGACTTTTGAAGGGCTGTAATGATGATACATATTTGAAATCACCATGTAAAAAGTTTCTTAAAAACACAATATTACTTCCTCTGAGAGCTTTTTTACAAATTTTCCAAAATCTTCTTTCTAAGTGGATACCTACGTAATACAACGAAATTATTGCACCAGTATATTGTTGTCCTATTTTCACGCTTCTACGTCTAGCGGATTGTACTGTGAGTACTATCCGCTAGACATAGCGTTAACGCTAAACGTAGACGTCTAAATACAACATTTTATACAAAATTTTCACCCTTGTTTTAAACCCATAAGGGTAAATTATACTGTTTTAAAACATTAAATATTTTTCTCCATAGAAGATTAAACATCCCCTGAAATCGCCATCAATAGCCCCGTAAAAAAACATTCTTACCAACTGTAACACACATTTCACCTTCTTAGGGTGAAATGTGTGTTACAGTTCTTCTTCTTCTTCTTTTCCTAAAATTTTCTTAGTGGATGTCTAAGTCATAAAAAGTATTCAGATTTCTACGTGAAGCGGTTTGGGTTGATAGATGAGTCAGGACATATTTTACATTAAAAAGAGGATATAAAAGGTTTTTCAATTGGCGCGGGTAGAATTTGGCAACCCGTGGCGGCCATTTTGTTTTGGTAACATCTATCAAATCTATTGTTTATTATTCATTTTCTTATGCCAAATACCTATGGAAAGTTACACGATTGAACAGCACGTTAAAATGTTATTATCAAAATGAGTGTTCGTTAGTGTGCAAAGTTTGTTAACATGGTCGTGGATGCTCAGCGAGGGATTCTCCAGGGGTACTGGTACCCTCCTGGGGTAGTCTATTGTGTAATTCCGCTACCATGTTGAGGGGGGGGGGGGGGAATCGGGCCAAGTCCAGTTTAATCCTCAGAAGACACAAATTTGCTCGTTTACCGCTAAAAAGAACTCTTTTGTCGTATCTCCTCAGTTTCAAGACACTCCCCTTTGCTTCCTCAGCTAGCATAGGAATCTCGCTTGCTTATCTTCACGCACAATCCCTGACGGGGTAGCCAGAGAGAACAGATCGCCAAGTGTCACGATCCTTACAAACCTCTTTCGCTTCTTTCAGATTCATGATCTTCTTCATGCATGCACGTCTAGGTATCCGAGTACTCTTGACCCTACCCTCTTCGAGCAATTTGCTCACATGGTCTTCGAAAGTTAGTCTCGGTCTACCTCGACACCTTTTAATATTAACTTTCGCGCTATATATTTTCTTCACCATTCGGTCTTCACTCATTTGCTCAACGTGCCCAAACCACATTTTTGTGATAAGGTCATCTTTCAAACCTGCCATATTCTCTCGGAATCTCGGTATTGACATATCGAATAGTGTGAAGTTTCGAGTTACCTAGAAGGGAAGGCCCAATTGACCTCTTAAAAGCTTGGCGTGCTCAGCAGAGCGAGACAATATTTTATGCCGGCACATCGCTTGCAACTTTACATAGCACAAGTTCCGCCTCATATGGGATACTGTACCCATCTATGGGCCGGGGCACCCCAGTGCCAGCTCCTTCCACTTGACCGCATCCAACGCAGCGCATTCGTCGTTGACCGAGTTCTTTCTGATCGGCTCGACACACTGGCTCTACGTAGGAATATTGCATCCCTTTGCATTTTATACCGAATCTACTACGGGGAGTAGTTTGAGAAATTGTTCGTTATAATTTAAGCCGCAAAATTTCACTAACGCACATAGGCTCAAAATTCACAATACCATCCTCACCATCTGGATGCATGGCGGTTCACAACTGTGCGTTTTACTAGGAGTTTTCTTCCTCGTACAAATTCTCTGTGGAATTAGACCGATACGACTTAGGGAACTTCAAAAAAGAGCTTACACCTTTCTAAGAGGCCGGCAACGCATCTGTAATTCCCCTGGTGTTGCGGTTGTTCATGAGCGGTGGTAGTCACTTACTATCAGGTAAGCCGCATGTTCGTTTGACCCTCTTCTCTAAAAGATCATTCTTACAGGTAACGAGACATTTTAGTCCTCGGGTGTGACAAAACATCATGTTTTGACTCTTAATTGAGGATAGATGTATATATCATTGAACCACAGCATCCATTTAACAATAGGAAAATTGTGTGTGCTCGCCAATAACACTTAACCCTTTAAAAAATATTATATTTTTCATTCAACCAATAAAATGAAATTCAAGAACAATTGTTAAACTTCAACTAGAACAGGATATAAAATAAATTATATAGATTGTTTAAAGATTCATAATGTTGTTGAATTGTAAAAGTTATGACGTCACAAAATATTACTGGAAGCCTTGAACTGTAAACGATTTGATATTTTAACGATTTTCGAAGATCATACCGCCATTGTTTAACATTCACTTTAAGAAAGCACAGTAATACTTAAAGTGGTTCTAAAACATTTATATAAAAAGATAATTGTATCCTGTTCCATTAAGGATGAATTTTCAATGGTTCTTTTGTCTTTGTTAAATATATATAAAGTGTCATAAGTCAGAGCCCCCACTAGAATTTTCACCTGTATCATAGAAACAGTTCATACAAAAACTACAGAGAGACCCGCAATAATCAACTAATTGTAAAGCCTATTAAATATTTCTTCCAAGCTGAATTCGGACCACTGCGTCTCAGAGCCGTCATTAGAATATAATAAGCGTATATTACTGAACGAAGAAAGTTTTAAAAATCATGTGTTCAGATATAATTTGCTTGATTATTTCCTGAACCATCAAAAGACTGTAAAATATTTGGAGCTTACCAGCTCGCAACCTATAAGTAGCAACCCTAAAGTAGTTACAATTCCAAGTACATTGAGGAAATCTCATTTAATTAAATTGAGACCAAGAGTGCAAAGCAAGGAAATTTTATAGATTTTAAATTTTTTATTTGAAAATCCGCATATTGGTTTTTTAGTGATAAATTACTTTATTCGCGATATTAAAAGTGTAGAAAATCTTTGATTGAAGCTAGAGCCGTAGTAAGTAGCTCAGAGGCTTAATGCTCGTTGTAAATTTGATAGTGTGCGAGCAACGCATGTACGATCTCCGCTGGCATCAATGAAATTATTAATTGCAGTTTTAAGTGCTGATTTATCACGCGTTCGGCGATGAAGGAAAACATCGTGAGTACGTCTGCATATTTAAAAAAAATGGATGACATTTGAATTCCAACATCATGCATTGAGCCAGAGTGTATAATTTGTGTAAGTCTCGTCGCATGCATTTGCAGATCTGTCTGTTAGGCTACAGCTGCTTCATTTCTCGTCAAAACAATCTGAAACGTTCAATTCGAAAACTTTTGAAAATTTTACATTACGGCCTTGTCGTTAATCTATGTATATTGTTAAAAGATTAAAACAAAGTTTACTTTTTCATTAAATAGTGAATCGTGATTGCCACCAGGCGCCATTTCCCGTAAACAATTAACATAAACTACTTATATTTATATATGGAGGATCATAATTTTTTATTTAATTAATAAATAAGCGCAGGATTATAACGGAGTATAATGTTATACTATAAATATAATGAATTTTATTTACAATTTTTTCACGTCTAATTTCGAATATTCCAATGAAGGTTTTCATATATAGTTTTTATATAAAGGCTCTCGACACAACGTTTCTATGACCGGTAAAATTTTTACGATTTAACATAAAGTAAAGCTCAAATAGACGGCTTTATCAGTTCGTTTCGTTTCTTTGTATATTGATGTTCATTTAGACTTTAGTACACGACTGCATATATTACATGTATGTGTATATATAGTATATAGAAATTATATATGCCATTAATTGCATGTAGAATGAAATGTGTGAAGAGTTCGATAGGCGACAAAGTACAACAAAAAATTATACCATTCTATTAATTATGGTCGGCGGCTGAGCCATAGATAAGTTCCATTGTTGGGCCATGAAGGCACGTTTTTCCTGGCTCCATGACCTTCATCTAAATGACTCGGGGGTTTCTTTTGTAAATAACTGATGAGGAAATAGGGAGCAGTTGTCCTCTGTCTAGAGTAATCGCCAAAAGCCGGCTTGCACTGGTAATGACGCGAGTTTGTCAATATCCGACGGATTGTCCTACCTAACGGTAAATTTTTTTTCATGGTTAAGTGAAATTCTAGATCTGTGAATTTTTAGAACCGACAACCAACTGAGAATATTGTTGAGTATACTGTTGTTCTGTGTTCACTAACCTCTTACTTGTTTTCCTGTTTCCTGTATTATATTGCACCCACTGTTGTGTTTTGGATAGTAGAATGATTATCATCACAGTACGTGGGGCAACTTAGTCGCTAGGGGTGCACCCCTAGGGACTAAGCTGCAAAAACAGGCTGCAGCCTGTTTTTGCAGCAACGTCCCTGTAGCCCGTTCCTTTTTAAACTTAATTGTGGACGTGTGTGTACCAGGTGGTAAGACTCCTTTTCTGCTGAGGAGTCCATTTCGGAAGATAACATTCTATTATATCTTTCTCCTGCTAAAAATAGCTGTGCACGGATTGATCTTTTCCGTCTGAAGAGTATAGAGGATATTTACAGGCCTTTCATCTTAGTCCTCAGTGGTGACAACATATCTGTAGTCTTCTTTATTTGAAGTTGGTTACAGGTGAGCAACATAAAAACAGCAGTTTCCATTTACTATCAGATGGATTGCAAGTTCGTTCCAGTGTTTTATCATTTTAATTTTATGTAAAACCATCACTACAAAAGATTTGTTCGAATGTGTTAAGAAATAAACTTGATCAAGTTTTAATTAGATTCATTTCTTACCTTTTTTAAATGCATTAATGTTATATTTTTTTTATAATTTCTTAATATTTCATAGAAAATATATTTTGATTGGTTCAAATATTTATTTTTTAAATTTTAACTATAAATAATCTTAATTTTCGTAATTTAAGATAAATAATAGGTTGTGATGTAATTTATTTGGGTTTAATTTTATAGAGAATTTGAATTGGTATATTAATATTAATAGCAAGAGAATCATTATATACATATAATTTATATATTTTTTTATTAAATGTTGTTATTTTAGAGTGTTAAATTTATTCATATTTTATTTATTTTTTGAAGGTAGATTAATTTCGACTTCAATGTCGACAGCGGCGGTGGATATTTCGCGCGACCAGTTTTTAGGTTCAGTGGTCTAGAATTTGTGTGTGGTCTTTGTGCGCGTTAATTTACTATTGGAGTTTTTCGCTTCTAGTTTTGGTTATCTTTAGTGCGTTCACGCAATAACGAAGCGGTAATATTTTGATTGATTAACCTAAATTCGTTAGCAAGTAATTTACGTAAATTTTATAGTGATTGCCGGTTGAAGTGCTTGGCAATATTATTTTGCGTCTAAGAGTTGCTTGTGGCATTTGATGTAACTCAAAGATATCTTCCTGTATCGGTTAAAAGGCTAAGCCCGGTTAATTGTTTTTAGAAGTTAATGTTTAATGGTACCGTCGCGTTAAGTGCCTTTTGTGAGTTGACTATGTAGTTATTTTGCGTGTCAGCTAGGCTGATTTTGAGTCTTATTGCAGCGTGGTATTTAATATCGTACGAATGAATTTAGTTTGTTGTTTGTAACGCTGAACTTTGTGACTCGTGAAGAGATCGCGTTAGTTCCCGATTTGTAATTTGGTGATAAATGAATCCAGAACATTGAATATTGAACTTTGAACTACTGTTCGTTACTTGTGTCGGGTGTCACGTGTTTGAATTTACGATGAACGTTGAATTAGTTGAGTTTGAAGTTAGTTAAATGTAAAATAAAGTTGATTGACTGAAACAGTGAAATGAAGAAAGAAGTTGTCAATTGGTGACGCCTGCTGGAGTGATGCAGCATTGTGGGTTAGCATGGGAACAGGCCGCTGCCCGATCACTTCAGTTAGATCAGATCGCATATATAAACACTATTACACACCACTTACATGCACCTACACCTACCTACGGCCTGACCGAGCCTTGGGGCGGTCTTAGCTTCGGAACCAGATACGTACTATTTATTTACCTAGCCTTATATCTATTGTGTAGAATGATAAGTGTCCATACGCCGTTGGGCTCCGTCCTCTGCTTCCGTCGATTGGGCTACTGATGGACCCTAGTCTAGTCTACCCTAGTTGGGGCAGCTCAGGGCGTGTACAATATTAATTAATTGTTTAATACTTTATTTGCTTCTTTACTAATATTAATAGTGTTTTTTTTTAATTATTGATTTTTTAAATTATTTAACTATTAATTTTGTAAAAAAAATTATATTACTCTTTATTATATTAACTGGTTTCTATTCCCTAGTTCTCTAACGGTTACCGAGTAGAAAGTTGATATTAAAGGCAGACAGGATCGTGACACCTGGTTTATTAAAAAAAAAACTTAACTGTGTGCAGTTCACACGCGGTAGAAGTGAAAACTTCACAAAACTAAACTCCGTAACAATGAAATGAAGTATCAGGAGTAGTGTAATTTTAGGATTTATGTAATTAAAATATAAATTTTATAATAAGCACTGTATACTGTATTCTATCTCATTCTCTCAGGCGAAAACGTATAGATGATGTTAGTCTCTTTTTAGTGTCGCTTTTTCGTTTCATCGAGTTTCAAATGACAACTAACATTCAAAAGAAGTTTTTATTTCAAAAATATTGCGAATAAATGAGTAACTACAGTAAAAAATGGGACCGTAAATTGTAACCTGACTATTGCATACCGTTTTCACTGCAAAGTTTTGAAATAAACAATCATCTGTTATCGTTGGTGCCAGTGCAACGGACATATATTACATTTCGGAGTTATTTGTTTTTTGTTTGCGACGCTGTTAAAAATGTAACAAAAGGTTCTTTTTTATCATCCATATGCAGTTCAAATTTTTTTCACACGCAGAGCGAATAATAAATACGAATAAATACTCAGTGCATTTTGAGTACAGATTGAATAATTTATAAATAATACAGAGGTATCTGGTGCCACTTCTGAGTATTAAGCTTAACTTGCGCTAGTAGAATTCTTGAGTAAATAAATAATATTGATACATAGACTATAATTTTATACTGATACGAAAGCTAGCCGGTATACTTGCGTTTGCGACCAGCTAATTCTAAGTAAGTGGCGCAGTGGTCTGCGCTGTAACTACGATGGTGTAAGGCTATGAAGCGAAGTTAGAGGCAAATAATTCCTTAAATTTTCTAGTTAGTCATCCAAAATCCTAACAACACCATATTCACACTGTGTATAGAGAAAAAGACCCATACAAACCGATGTTTAAACGGTGAATCTCACCGACATCCTTCAAAGTTAGCTACCGTGAGTTAGTCTCTATAACAGAGAGAACAAGTGATATGTGACAGCAAATGCCTGTTTTAGCCAGTAAATAAATAAATACCGGTTAAGCAGGTTTTGCACGACAACAAGCATTGGGCCCGCGCATACATCACAATGTGAGTCACAAAAATATCAATAAAAACCCGGGTAAAGAACATATTACTGACGTGAAACACCAACGCTCCAGAAAGTCTGCAGTTTGTGATAATATCCTAGACTGCCTCCGCCATTACGTCAGATTTCATAGACCACTAATCCTCGCGAAGGAACATCGATTTCTACCAGGAATGATAAGTTAGGCTGTTGAAATAAAAAAAAAAACATCCTAATTCAATAGAGAACGAGATTGAGTATTACAACCTGCCGGGGATCCTGTTATTAATAAATCAATTAAAACTCAACCAAAGCATACCACTGCAAGACTTTGAGACACAGTAAGCTTATTCTGCGTAGATTGAACCAAAATAATATTTAAAAAGGTCAAGGTTAACTTTTAAATCGTTGAGATATAACGAAAAAATTCACAAAAGCGGAAAAATATTAGGAATTGTAATGGAGCTGCCTAAATAAATGGTTGGGTAGGCCAATGTCTCCTCCAGATCATGTCATAGAAAAATACTTTTTAAGAGATAAAGTAACGATGGAACACATATGTAATAACTTTTGTTTAACTTTTACACAAGTAATTGAACAATTAAAATTAAACCATTCGTATCATAAATATTTCTTTGATAGACCTAGTTATGTTAAAGATTGTAATGTAAGTTTTTGTTTTAGGAAAATCGAGGGGAAGGATGTTTGTAAAGTTATTGACTCCATGGACTGCAACAAGTCACCAGGTATTGACGGCATACGGGTACGGGACTTGAAATTAATAAAAGAGTATATCAGTCCCACTTTAGCTTCATTAATAAATAATTGTGGATCACATAAAGACTACACTTTGTACAAAACAATTACAATTTTAAGTATCATAAATAAAATACTTGAAAAAATATTAATGAAATAAATCGGTGTGATTCTTGAAAAAAATAAAATTTTAACAGAATTTCAATTTGGGTTTTGATTAAATAAAAGTACAACGACGGCCTTGAGAGTATTTTTAGATGATGTAAATAACTCTTTAAATAATAAAAATATCGTAGTAGCTCTATTTATAGACTTTAAAAAGGTGTTCGATACTTTGGACCATGAGTGCTTGTGGCAGGCCATGGATGAATGTAGAATAAGAGGTCCAGTGAAAACTTGGTTCAAAAAATATTTAGAAAATAGAAATATTGTTGTTCGTGTAAACGGAACGGATAGTAGGATAGCAAAAGTGAAATTTGGTGTACCAACTGGCTCTGTGTTTGGCCCGATCGGATATATAATGCACGTCAACAGCATGGTAAATGTTATTAAGAATTGTAGAATATACATGTATGCTGACGATACCTGCCTCGTGTATAGTGGAAAAAACAGTAGCCAGATACATTTAAAAGTGCAGCAGAATTTAAGTAATTTAATAAGGTGGTCCCACGACAATGGTATTATTATAAACTTGAGTAAAACCAATTTTATAGTAATATTATCACCATATAAGCGTTCTATAGAAACTGTAGATATAGCTCTTATGGGTCACACTTACGATTGCCTGCATACTGATCGGTTTGGCTCTCTCTGCCGCTGCGAAAAGCTACAATATGTAACGAACTATAAATATTTAGAGTTGGTTATAGATAATCGTTTCTCATGGGACTTGCATGTTGAATTAGTGTGTAGCAGGCTTAGGACCAGGAATCATGTACCTATATGCTGTATTATACCCTGGCAGACGCAACGATCGGATATGGCTTAAGTGTATATGGACTTACTTTCCCAACTTATTTTAATAAAATAAAGTCTATACATATAAGATTCTTAAAGATATTAGTTGATCCTTTTGTTTTGATTGTTGAACCAAAAATTCTATAGATAAAAATTATGAAATGTTATTTAAAATTTGCAAAATTCTTCCCATAGACAAGAAAGTAAAATCCATCATCATATTAGAATAGCATGGTATGGTAACATTTAAAAAACCTTAGGCATATATAATGCCGAAGCGCCAAGTTACACAAAGGAGGAAATATCTCATACCTAGGGTTGAAAATTACTTTGGACGACGTACAAGGCAATGGATCACTCCGACCTTCTGTAATGAGGTGGCGGGTATTTATGACGAAAGCGTAACTAAGTCGCAGCTCAAAACAATCTTGAGGAAACATTACCTGTCGTTGTGTCCTTGGTAGTGAATGTTTCTTTAATTATGTGTGTGTTAATTTAAGTATTTATAAGTGACTTATATTGTTATTAAGGAGTGTGAAACGATAAACTGTTGCGTTGCCGACAAACTGGCTTACAGTTTGGCAAAGTTTGAAATGTAAATAATGTAACACTCTTTCTTAGAATAAGTTAAAAAAAAAGTTATATTTAAAAAGGTGAAGGTTAACCGGGTTAACTTTTAAATCGTTGAGATATAACGATTTCTTATATTTACACGAACACTAAAAATCGAATAAAACTACTTTTTTCGCGTTTCATTTTTTTTTATTTTCAACGTTGCGGGGGCTTTGCAGCACCCAAGGTCACTAGGGTACTGAAGTGTTTCACGTTCCAATATTTACCCTTATCCCGTAGTATCTGTTTGAATTATTAATTTTGGTCCACCTACAAAGAATAAGATCACTATATGTTGTAATCGTTTATATTATTTTGGATTATTACCAAGATGACTCTTCTGTCAATTAATCCACTGACTGTTTCATTGCGACAGAGAACCGCCTCTTGCGGCACCCTTGAGTTGATATGGGTAAGTGAATTCTCTTACATTACTACGACATGACGTAATAAAAGCCTATGAAATACATAATTTTCATTTATATATTTTTTGCGCAGACTATTACAATTAAACAATAAAAGAGAAATTTTGAAAAATTAAATAAAGCGATTAAAAATTCAAAATTTAAAGTATGTTTAGTTATCAATGAATTCATGACTTAAAACCGACTGCTAGGTAAAAAATTACCTCGTATTATTTATTGATAGATCAATTTCATTCTATTAATAAAAGTATAAAAAAAAACAAAACTCGAAATAGTGTGGCTTGACAGAATTGTATCCACGCCAATTTTATACAAACAAATGCGAAAACGAAACATCAAAAAAGTAACATAATTAAATAGCTTCTGAAAGAATAGAAAATAATCACTTTTATTATAATGTAGATTACAAGAATATTTCTTGAAAGTCCTTTATGTTTTACCACTGCTTCGGAAAAAAACCTCTGTCCTAGCAAGAACCAGCGAGAAACCCAGCGGATTAATAATAAATCAGTCATGTACTCTAGTAGCATAATAACCCTTATTAAATAATTTTTGCTGAATAAAATTTTAAACTTTCTGTTGTAAAAGCGTATGTATTGCTCTATAAAGAAATTAATGACTCCTTATAATGTTATAACTGGTAAAACTAGCTTGCGCTCTTTCGTCGTATTTAAAGAATGTGCATCACTATTATAAATAAAACTATTTTTTTATAGTGAACATACAATAAATTTTCGATAATATACTATTTGACCAAAGTAAATATATTTATTTCTTAAAATATTTCTGGAAGGGATTACTTCGGACATATGTTATAAATTGCTTTCATGACTCTCTTTTGAAAGACAAACATAGTTTAAATAGCAATCGCACTACCCCATAGCAAGATTCCCTATGACATTATGCTATGTAAATAACTAAAATAAACTAATCTAGTGATTTAAATACATGTAAAGCTTCTAATCATTTTTACAGCATACGCTGCGAAGCTAAGTTTGCTAGTTTAGATATATGAGGGCTACATTGAATCTTCGCGTCAACTGAAATTCCGAGAGGAACAGGATATGCTACAAGACTGAGCTCCAACCCTTTAAAAGCAAACTGGTATTCACCCGATTAACATTTGGTGTTGTAAAATTAACACATTTCGTTTTATTACCGTTTGTTCAATACATGAACATAAAAAATTTAATTCTAAATTTGTGGTAAACCTGTACCTTTAAAAGGCAATGTGATTTGTAAGATATAATTTAAGTTGTTACTGGCAACATTATGTACCTAAAAAGGAAGTAAAAAAATTGCATTCGTTGGCTAGTAGTGTCACAGTGTGCGCTAACATTTTTATCTTTATTAAAGATTTTATTTTATTTTGTCTAGCTTTTCATTTTGAACAAGCTAAGTGGTCCTTCGAAAAGTAAAGTGACAATGTATTATTGAAGGGTGTAGTGCGTTCTACTTCGGACAGTGTCCTGGCTATGAAGCGGCGGAACCTCACCCGGCTTATAGTTTGGGTGTTTTGTTGGTTTGCTTTGCTATTGCACCTTCATATTCATCCATTTTCGTCAAAATATTGACGAGGCATTGCAGAGTCTGCAGTATCTCAAAATTTTTTTACACAAATTGTGTAACTGACGGTGAACCGAGAAAGAAGCTTCTATCTGTGATTTTTACCTACCTTCATTGAAAAATAAATTTATTTCCGTCCGCCTTATTTTGTTTATGGTGAGCAACTCAACAAGGCATTCATCTGGAAGTGTCAGTGTCACTGTCAATTGAATTTGACTTTGACAGTTCGACTTCTAGTAAACAACGGCTCGACTTCATTTGAAGAATAAAATAGTGTCTGTGATTGTGAATTGTAAGTTCAAATAGAAACGTAAAGAAATAAGGCCAATAATAAGTTTAGTGCATTTTGGTGTTGGTGTTGCGCAATCATGTCGGAGCTGAAAAGGTTAAAAATTGCGCGGGCGCATTGCAAAGGAGCGTTGACGCGAATTGAAAGTTTTGTTCGCGAACCAGCTAATATTGCTTCAGCAACAATAGACGTTTTAGAAGCTCGTAAAGATAAATTAATTTCAGTTTTAAAACAATATGAAAGTATTCAGTTGGATATTTTAGGCCTAGATGAAGAGGACTCTGAGGATATTGGTGAGATGGAAGATAAGTATTATATGACTCTTGGTAAAATAAATGAAGCAATTAAAATTCTTAATAAATCAGAGCCCTCTCAATCTAATTGCATGTCTTCGTTTAAATTACCTAATGTGGAAGTTCCCACATTTGATGGTAAAGATTGTACAAAATTTAAACCATTTTATGAATTGTTTATTGCTGTCATTGATAATAATAGGACTTTATCGGATGTCCAAAAGTTGTTTTATCTACGCAAATATTTATTAGATGAAGCCTTATCAGTAATTGTTAACTTGCCCTTAGTAAATAAATCATATCAGGAAGCACTAACTTTGCTTAAAAAACGGTTTGATAATAAGGCACGTTCTATATGTAACCATATAAATATACTTTTGGATATTCCACCTATGCTCAAAGGGACAGCAGCCCCAATACGGACCTTTATTTCTCAAGTACAGCAGCAATTACGCGCTTTAAAAAACTTAGATGAACCAATTGATAATTGGGATCGGGTTTTAATTTGTATCCTCAATAGGAAACTGGATTCATACACAATCCGTGCTTTTCAGTTAGAGCGTGATCCACAAATATTACCAACAATGGTGGAATTTATAGCATTTTTGGAAAAACGTGCTATGGCACTAGAAGATAGTGCCCCACATAAGAGTAATTGCTTTGATAATAAATTAAGGTCAGTAGTAAGAGCTGCAAATGTTTCCACACAATCCATTGTATTGTGTGAATTTTGTAAAATGAAAGATCATGCAATTTTTAATTGCCCAAAATTTAAGATGGTCACTATTGAGACTCGTTTATCTTTTGTCAAAGATCACAAATTGTGTTGTATTTGCTTAAGGGATCATTCAGACCATGTCTGTAAATATAAATTTAAATGTAGAATTTGTAAAAAGCCTCATAATACTCTCCTCCATGTGGAGGAGGAGGCTAAGGTTTCACTGGTTTCAAATAGCAATGCTTGTAATGCAGTTACATTGCTGCCTACTGTTAAGGTAAAGGTTATTGAAAAATATGGTCGAGACATTTATGTTCGAGCTCTGCTTGATAGTGGTAGCCAAGCCTCATTTGTGACAAACACTCTTGTTAAAGAATTAAATTTGAAACCTTTTTCAAATTCATTTAGTAATATCATTGGTATTGGCAATAAAATCACAGTAATAAATCAAACTATTAATTTATCTCTAAGGTCTTGTGTGTATAAAGATATAACATTTAATGTAAACTGTTTAATAGTTGACTCAATTAAGACACCCTTACCTCAAAATTTTGTTCATATTTCGCAATCAAACATTCCAGAGCATATATTGTTATCAGATGATCAGTTTAACATTCCTTCAGAAATTTCAATATTGTTAGGAGTTGATGTTTATTTCAACTCATTGTTAAATGGATGTATAAAGATTTCAGATGGTCCTGTGTTACAAAACACAGTTTTTGGATATGTTGTAGCTGGTAAGATTGAGACTAAAAATAAAAACTCACATTTAGTGTCTAATTTTGTTATATGTGATGAAAGAAAGCTAGAAAATGTGATGGAAAATTTTTGGATAACTGAAGCATTACCTCAACCTATAACAGGCGTTACAAGTGAGTTGCACAAATCAGAAATTATTTTTCAAGACTCTGTCACTTTTGAGCATAACAGATTTTCAGTTGACTTGCCCCTCATCTGTTCAAAAGATGAGTTGCTACTTGGGGACTCCTTTTCAATTGCTTGGCAAAGGTTTTTATCTCTAGAAAAAAGGCTCAAACAAAGTCCTATGCTCTCTATTATGTATAAAGATTTTATACAGCAATATGTGGCGATGGGACATGCCAAGGAGGTCGATATAAGTACATATGATATTAATAGTGGCTCTGTTTATTTTTTATCACACCACCCTGTCTTCAATGAAGATAGTAAGACGACTAAATTACGAGTGGTTTTTGATGGAAGCATGAAAACAAAAAATAAAATTTCTTTAAATGATGTTATGCTGAATGGGCCTGTAGTGCAGAGTGAGCTTTTCGATATCCTTGTTTTATTTCGTAGTTATTTGTTTACATTACTATGCGACATAGAAAAGATGTTTCGATGTGTTCTGATTAATGATCACCACACTAGTCTTCAAAACATTCTTTGGAGAAAAAACCCTGACATGCCCATAATTTGCTTGCAGTTGCAGACGGTCACTTATGGACTGAAGTCATCTACATTTTTGGCTACCCGTTGCCTCTTAGAGTTAGCGAACAGATATAAAAATTGTTATCCTTTGGCTGCAAAAGCGATAATATTGAACACTTATGTGGATGATATTCTCGCTGGAAGTGATAATATTGATGAGCTTCACTTGTTAAAATATGAATTAATAGAGCTATTAAAATTAGGTAATTTTAATTTACACAAGTGGTGCTCTAACCACCGTCCTGTCCTTGAGGACATTCCAAATGAATGTAGATATTTTGAGGATTTAAATATTAATAGAGATTATGTTATTAAGGCATTGGGCCTAAAATACAATATAGTGTTAGACCATTTTAATTTTGAAACCCCTTGTTGTGATGGGGAAGTACTAAATACCAAACGGAGCATATTAGGTTTCATTGGAAAAATCTTCGACCCCTTGGGGTTGATAGGCCCGATCCATAGGATCATATAGGTCCATATGCATTGAGTGGGACACAATGTTGCCTCCTATGCACTTACTACGATGGGAAATTTTTTACAGCAAATTAAAGTCAATGAGTAAAATTATAGTACCCAGATATTTCAATAGTCATGATGGTGCATCTGTTCAGTTCGTGGGTTATGCCGATGCATCATCAAAAGCATATGGGTGCTGCCTGTATTTGCGAGTTTTAAAAACTAATGGGAATATTGAAGTTAACTTGATGTGTTCTAAATCACGGGTTGCACCTTTGGCAAAAATACTTACCATACCTCAGCTAGAGCTAAATAGTGCATTGTTGCTAGCACAGCTAGCAAATAGGGTTAGTAAAATAATTACATCCCGTTTAGCACATTCACTTCACTTATACAGTGACTCCCAGATAGTATTAGCCTGGATACAGTCTGGAAAAATAAAGGCTAATACCTTTGTTAATAATAGAATTAAGCAAATTGTTGAACTTACTGACAGGTCATCATGGTCCTATGTAAAATCATTGGATAATCTTGCTGACCTAATTTCGAGGGGCATAGACCCACAAAATTTACAAGGAAAAACTCTATGGTGGCATGGGCCTGAGTATTTGTCAGAAGCAGATTACAGCCACAGTTCTGATTGTACTTTTAATTCTTATAGCAATGTTGATACATTGAATCAAGAAGAAAAGGAAGTTCCTTGCTTATTTCAAAGGCAAGTACAGACTTCACAATATGAATTGCTTGAAAGGTACTCAAGTTTTAATAAACTTCAAAATATTATTGCTTATATTTATAGATTTTATCTTAATGCTTTAAAACGGAAACAAATAATTAAAGACACTTTTCTTACTCCTACAGAACTAGAAAACGCTCTTCTGGTCATTATTGGTTCTGTACAAAAACATCATTTTGCTGATGACATATATGCAATTAAGAACAATTTAAAAATAAAGTCAGGTATTGCTAATTTGCACCCCTTTATTGATGCAAACGATATTCTTCGTGTGGGCGGTAGGCTTCAGAATGCAGGCATTCCGCGCGATAAAATGCATCCTATTATATTGCCAAAGAATTCCAAGGTAACATCTTTGATTATTGAGAGGGAACACCTTCGATTATTGCATGCCGGCCCTAGGTTAGTGCATAGTTCACTCTCACAGAAATACTGGATTATCAGTGGCATTAGAGAGATTAAAAAAGTATTGCACAAATGCTTAAAATGTATTCGATTAAAGGCTGAGGCTGCGAAGCAACTTATGGGCTCCTTGCCGGCAGAAAGAATTAATGCTACTAGACCCTTTCAGCTTGTTGGTATTGATTTTTGTGGCCCTTTTAGCATGAAGGTAGCCAGGATTCGAAAACCACTTGTAACTAAAGTCATGTTGCTCTATATGTCTGTTTTGTAACCAAGGCTATCCACATTGAGACAGTATCAGATCTTTCTACTGAAACTTTCTTGGCATGTTTCAATCGCTTCATATCAAGGCGAGGCATGCCAACTAAAGTCTTTTGCGATAATGCAAAGACATTTAAGGGGGCTGAAAATCAACTCAAAGCATTGTATGAGTTACAAAATTCTAAATCTCATAGAGATGCTGTTTATAATTATTGTAAAACAAATTATATTAAGTTTGTGTTTATTCCCAGTTACTCTCCAGAGTTTGGTGGACTTTGGGAAGCAGGGGTAAAGAGTGTCAAATACCATCTTAAAAGAGTAATAGGCACCATGTGCTTGACCTATGAAGAATTTAATACTGTTATGATACAAATAGAAGGTGTTTTTAACTCTAGACCTCTGCTTTCATTTAATCCAAATGAAGGTGAATATTTAACACCTGGGCATTTTCTTATTGGGACAGCCATTTGCAGTTATCCAGAGGTCAATGTGTCTGAAATTTCATTTAACCGTTTAAAATTTTGGAAAGTTGTAACAAAACTGAAACAAGACTTCTGGAAAACATGGTCAAAAGATTACCTAACTCAGTTACAGAGTCGCCCAAAATGGAAATATGATTTACCTAACCTAAAGGAAGGTGATATTGTACTGGTAAAACAATTAAATACACCACCTTTAGAATGGCCTCTAGCTCGTATTGTTAAGGTGTTTCCAGGCAAGGATAAGAATGTAAGAGTAGCCGAGGTAAGGTTTAATAATAAAGTGTATTTAAGGTCCATTGCAAAATTGTGCCCTCTACCTATTAATTAATTATTTTTAAGGTATATTTTTACTTTTACATGCTCTTTTTTATTATTGTCCTGATATTTAGAATACAGAAAATGAGTTGCAAAATGTATTATTGTAAATTCTCGCCTGGCCCTAACTATGTTCAATACATGAACATAAAAAATTTAATTCTAAATTTGTGGTAAACCTGTACCTTTAAAAGGCAATGTGATTTGTAAGATATAATTTAAGTTGTTACTGGCAACATTATGTACCTAAAAGGAAGTAAAAAAATTGCATTCGTTGGCTAGTAGTGTCACAGTGTGCGCTAACGTTTTTATCTTTATTAAAGATTTTATTTTATTTTGTCTAGCTTTTCATTTTGAACACCGTTTAAAAACCACTTTTTGCTTAACGTTAAACCACTGTACTGCTTTTGATATAGCATTATCCACTTAATGTTATTTTAATAATTGCCTTTTAAATAAAACTATGTCATGGTTACTTCGTACCAAGTAAGATAAGTCATTAATATAAACTAAGAACGGGAAGGGGTCTAAAATTTATACCTGCTGAATACCCATAGATACTATAGATGTGGAAGAACTACTTCCATTAATCACAACTGTTTGTGTTCTTTGATATAAATATGATGTAATAAGTTTAAGCACTATTTTTACATCCTTATGATGTAGCTTCCTGATAATGTGTCATGGTGAACTCAGTTGAAAGCCTGGAAAGATCACAAAATATACCTAAAGCATCGTCTGAATTCTCCCACGCAAAGAAAATATGTTTAATCACCTCAACTCCACCGTCAGTTGTCAAGCAACCTCTTGTCAAAATAAACTGATTTTTATGGAGCAAATTATTAATTAAATTAAAAAAAACTTAACATCTTATCTAAAATATTTTTTTCGAAAATTTTACAGATCTTTGGCAGTACAGAAATAGGTCTTAAATTAGTGGGGTCCAATGAACTCCTGATTTAATTAAATTTACAATGTTTCATTAAATCAGGAAGCACACTTCGGTATTAGTATTAAAATAATAGCAAGTTGTGGTGCGATTACATGTATTATAGACGCAATAACTTTAACGGAAATTCCTATAGATTTGCTGTTTTATTAATATCAATAGTTTTGAAATATTTTACAATATCTCATGATATTTTAAGAAATGCATTATTTTTTTTTTAAAGACATTTACATTTGGTTTGAGTAATGACTCGGCGACAGTAGGGGAGGAATTCAGTGAATATGTAGTGATAATCGTAATGTCGGTACATTATTCATCCAAAAACCGTTGCAATATATTGACCTGTTTTCCTTAAAATTGGTAAAATTTAATTGAAAGTTAGAGTTATGTAGTTTGATCTTGTCAGTTTCTCTATTACTTATACTCTAAGTCATTTTAATTTTGTTAGAGGTATTCTAAATTTTGTTTTTTTTTTTTTAATGAAAAGACTTGGTTGTGGAACACACTTATTTAAATATTTAAAAATATTTTTTACATATTCTCTACATGTAACGCTATGATTATATGATCTTTCATGATTAATACATAGAATATGACTATTACCACCGTTACCCATAAAAGGGTCTCCTGTTCTTTCTACTCACCACACGGAACAAAGGAAAATGCTTTAATTTTACGCTGGTATTCTGTCAGAGCATGGTCCTAATTCCGATCGAGCCCATCCATTTGTGCTGCTGCAATAAAATAGCTAGAGCGTGGCTTAATCACGTATTTCCAATATGATGAAATCACATTTCAATTTATTATTGAACTATGAACATGGACAATTTTCCGTTGTATGCTTCAATGAATTTTCACAATCAGTAATTGTAAAGAGAATATCAATTAATCGCATAAATATTTAATCTTTTCATTTCGCCCATAATGAATTCTTGAATGACTGAGCACATCGAAAGTTGTACCTACCAAATATTCCAATTGAAAAATTTCATTACTTTATTTTTTACATTCATTCTACATTTACCACCCATCATCATATTTGATCTACTGCAGTGAACTTCGTGCGTTATATTTCCCTCTCAGATTTTATTTCACAATTCACAAGGAAAAACATTTATACCCCAGAACGGGAACGCGATTGTAGGCCATACAAATAATTGTTCCGTGTAGGTTCGAACTCGCGGCACTAGCGCATTTAGCACTGCAACCCGCAATTAAATGCTGTCACTATGCCACTAGCCGTCAAAAACGGAACTTTTATTAGTAATTTTTGTTTTATTTTTAATCATCATATATTATTTTTCAGCTTCTTACGGACACCATAATAAGTTATATATATATAAAATTCTCTAAACTAACGAAACGCTTGATGGACAGCAGTCAGTACTGGTGTACATTTTGCACTTCTAAGGGAATGTCTTTACTTTTTTTTACCAAAATTTGTTGCAACGAGCATGCCAAAATGCGTGCATTATTGTCTTCTTGATGTTTTTGTATAATATCGCAGGTCCTCGAATAGAGCAGCGACATTCTATGTTGAACGAGCAGTATGAAGCCTGCTATGTCTTGCGACATCTCTAGTGGACCCTGTTTGCCGGAAACGCACAGCCAAACGCTTTATTGGTCGCGCAAGTTGAGCAAGATGACCAAGGAAACGACGACGAAGTTGACACTGCGTGACATTGTTTTACAATTGATTGAAAATTGGTCTAATAATCAGTAACAATATTTCCACGTTCTTTAGGCGTGTATCGCTCCATTGCTTGTTGCCAACCTCTCACTGGAGAGTAAGTATGTTTTGTGTTATCAACTAAATCTTTATCTGTCTGTAACATAAAAGTCAAATCACAATGATATTAGACGCTATTTGCAAAAATAATGGCGTATTTACATTATGATATTACTTCTACGCCACCCGTTATATATGCATGCGTATAAAATCATATATTAATTTTTCGTGTGAAGTTTTATAACAACTTGTGTTATATTTGGAATAAACACCTTTTATGGTATTTTTGTAATTTATAAATGGCGCCAAATAATAATGAAAAGAGACTTGAAATCAAGTGTTCTTAAATAAAAGCTTTTACATAAATTTACTTCGCAAATATCCGCGTTATAAAATAAAATGATGTGTCTTACCAAGTATGAAGAAGCACCTCCCGCCCTCCCTCAATTGCGTGCACTATCCCCGTCACCACTAATCCCAGCACCGCTACTCCCAACACCACTACACTAGGCAAGACACTGGTACAGTACGCACGCAAAGTAACGCCTGATTCTATTAAGTGTTCTTAAATTTGAATTACAGAAAGTAAATTAAATTCAGCGTTCTTAGTTATGTGACCAGCAAGTATCTAGTACAACTAACCACATAATTCTGAAACATATTACGAGTTTAGTTTAGAAGTTATAATAAGGAACGTGGTATTATGTTACAAAACTTTGTTAAAAAAAAAAACAAATTGAGTATAAATAACCGTTCTCAATTGTCACTATTGTATATACACGGTTATTTTTCAAAGACCAGCCAAATTTAATAATTAAGTTCAAAATATAAATACTGACATACACATTTTGCAGTTTTGAAAAATATGCGTAAATAAAGTTTCTATATTTATTTGAAAATATCCGAAATTGAATGTGATTTATGGGCAACAAAGACGTGCGCTCGTGTGTACGAGTCAATGCACGCTCGCTACTTAGTTGTTAACTACGACGCAAATTATGATTCCAATTTTCCCTTCATACTTTAATCGGGCTTAGTACCATCATAATAAAAAAAAATTAAAAAATACATTTCACCGACGACTGGAATAGATTTTATGCAAAGAAAGAGTGCTGCAAACCTCGAATTAAATAATATTTTTTAACCCACACAAAAGACATTTCGAAGTTACAAGTTTAGAATACAGATCGAGGGAAATAGGTGAAGAATAAATGTAAACAATATTTTGTAGAAAAGATAGTTGAGCTGGAAGACCAATGATAGGTTGGTGCGATTCAAATAATGGGTGTAAAGATGTAAAGGTGGGGCACAATGTAGTGACGAAAATATTAATTTAATCAACTTTTAACTGGCATGGTCTGGCACTTTAATAGTCTCTTCTTACTTTTAATTATTTAAACTTAACTATTAGCAACAATCTACTTAAAGTGGCACTATAATGAGATCAGTCGATTGTAACAATGAGCCCCCATCTGGGGTACTCTGAGGGTAAGGGGCACAATGTTACAACATTAAAATGATAGAAAAAAAATCAATCTCGGTAATTGTTTTCTGGGGAACGCCATTGCCGGAGGTATTGATGATCCCCTTGTAGATACTGCACAACACGTAGTAACCAGTGTTCCTCTTTCGGTGCTCGTTTCTTTATTCAATGTTTAGCTCCCTTTGCTGGAATATATTTTTTAGCTATTTGGATAGTAGTTGTTTCAGTTTCATCCAAACAGTAAAATCTGCTACGGTTTGCAAAACTAGAGCATTGCCGTATAAAATCTTCCAAATTGCTGATGAATATATTCACGCTATGGCGATTGAATGATGTTGCGCGCGCCAAGCTGCAATATTGCGGTTTTCTCAATGTTAAATCTGCATGACGTGTTCTAAATCCGTATAACCGTATAACAATCAACTCCTGCCATCTCTTTATCTTTCCAGTATTTTGAAATCATGAACTTCACATGTTTTTCATTTGCTGCCTTTAGAAGACTCATCCCACTTTCAACCATCAGAATTGCAGCCCTCGTGTCATTTTCAGTATGGAGACCGTAATCCGTCTTCCTCTTACAATTTCGCACAATTTTCTTATGGACCTTTTAAAGAACAAGAATTAGCTCGTGGAGGCTCATTGTTACAGTGTCACACAGTGCCCCGTAACAAAGTGCCCCAGGCGAAGCAATCAGAAAAATAAATTCAAATGAGCCTTTTGGGTTAAATTTAAAAAAAAATATAAAACGATAATTTGACGCTAAATATACAATAAACAGAAGAAAATAGCAATCCCTTACCTAAATGCAAAACCTCAGAGAAAAAATAGAAAACTTTAAGGTAATTTTTTTCGCGTTTTATCACACAAATTCGATTTTTGTTAGATAACTCTCCAACGCGGTACCACCTGGGGCAATGAAAACTGTATTAAGATAGCGGCTTATGCGCTTGTTGAAACTGTATACCAATATTAAAAAATTAAAGACAGAGACGGAGATATGTGCATTGTAACAGTGTGCTCCGCGTAACACTGAGTTACCCTACTCAGTCAGTAATAACTGGTACGAAGTCACACGGATGGCTACGAAGGCAGAAGAACTAGAACTAAGATAATTATATAATACAAAAACTTACCGGAAAACCGACACAGAAAGGCGAAGTTTTCGCATGTCGACTTCATCACATATAAACCATCATTACAGACTTTGGATTCATAAAACTTGTAGATATACGAAATGAATTATTTTCATATATAATACTAGTACACTACAACTATAATAGACACATTATTACTTACATTTTAAATGCAGAACTTACAGTACTAACGATATAACTTGTCACAACACTTGTTTTTCTTTTTTGTTTTTTTTTTCAATGGTATCTGTTACTTGGCGTAGACTTTTCACTTACACTTAGACGCGTTTTTAATATAAATCCATCTAATGTAACATTTATGAAGATTTGTATAACTTTCAATAGATAAAAGGTAGTTTAAAGTGTAGAAGTCAGCGAGGCCGCTCTAGTCGCCCAAATGTTCAACCGGAAAAGTTTTAGGCGACTATAGTCCGGACGTTTGAGTGGTTAAACTTGTAATTATAGCGTCATTAGTAGTCGTCTTGTATGGCCTGAGACAATCCACAATATGACCATCACATGACACTATCATAAATGGTTTGAACAAATTATCCAATCTTTGCAAACTTTATTTTTGTTCTTGAAATAAGCAATTAGAACTTCTTTGGATAATAACCTATATAGCATCACATATGACTATTGCTGGTTTAGAATTAGGTGGAAAATCAGGATTACCAAATACTCCTTCTGGTATTATTCTATTTATACAAGCAACATCTTCAACAGTCATATGATTAAATCCTAACTACAATGGAACAAACTCGTTCATTAAACGCGCTCTGGCCTTATTCATTAAGCGTTTTAAGGTGACACGAGATTTAATAAAGAGAGTTGCCAGCCTTTCATTACTATCACCAGTTCTCAGCTTAACTAAGTAAATGCTTGAAGCAATCGTGGCATTTGGTACTATCCTGCTAGACTTGGGATACAGTTTAACAAATCATAAAACTGATTCGAGTTCATGCCATGCCAAAAGTGACTCAAATATGTAGGCAAAATTAAAATATTTTTGAAATCTATATGGTAAAAGGCAGCTCGCTGCATTATATTTAGACACAATTATGGTCAATTTGTGTCTAAAATTGTGTGTAAAAATTATGGTAAAATCTCTTAACTGGGAAGATAATTGGCTCCAACGGCCATGATCCGGGTGTTGACGACAGATTCGTGCTGCCGGTGGCATACAGAATTTATAATTAATTAATAACAGATTCTTTATAGATGAGAGTACAAGTAAGCGTTCTGTTTCAAAACTATTAACAAATATACAGCGATTGTTTGTGCTAGTAGCACGCTTATATATAGAAGACATAATTGTTGGATTTGATCTAACTTGGTGTGTAGTGTGTAGAGTAATAGTGTGCAGGTTTTGTAGTGGAAGAGGGGACGGCTCAGGAATATTGAGATCCCCCACTTGATCTAGCATCTGGCAAAATAGAATCTGACAGACCAGGGCGATTGGAGTCGTGCTGATCACGACGTTGCACTTATCTTCTAGCCGATCTCCAGCATGCAGCATATACTCTTTCCAATCTTGAGATCTAAAAAAATATCACGATTAAACAAGTTATACAAAACATTTCACAATATGTAATTAACTTGATAAATGTATGTATTGTAATGTGATAACTATTAGAAATATATAGCAAAATAGATAATATTATCTAATACCTACAACATTATTTATTTGTAAAACCTTCACTTATCGAGATTCATTATTATAAACACGTCTAATAAAAGTATTATCACTATCAACTATAGAAGATTAGAGAAAAGTAGAACATTAAAAAGAATTTGAATTTCTTTTTATATTGCAACATAAATAAAAATATTCATCAAATGCAGCGACACATGTCTAACTAAACTATTTCTCTCTTGTCGATCTTGTCTTACAAGATATATGTTCTAGTTGAACGTAGAATAGAATTTCCACAAGAAAAACATAACTTTCTATGACCAAAAGCGGGCAATCCTTCACTGATTGTGTTTACTCGATCTTGAAGTAGTGTCAAATCATATCTTAAATTATTTTCCCATGGCAACCCCTGAATGTATGGGAATATAAACATGATAAGTTTATAAACATTTAAGTTACTATGATATTCAATACGTTTTTATAATTGATTTTTGCTCACATAACCTCTTCATCCAACAAGAATTATTAATATAGTATTAGGAAAAAATTACTAGTTAAAATTTTATTCGTTATTTGGTTAAATGATGCTCCAGACATGCAATAATTACTTATCTGTTGCCCTTTTAAATAGTTATTTAATGATATTCCCAAATCTTTACCTATGTCAACACTATACACAATAACTTACTGATTTACTTTTTAGTTTTATATCTTTTTTATAGCACTGTCATGAAGAAAATGAGTCAATTTTGTTTGTTGTGTTATTAACACACACTGTCCCTCATTAACCTGGCATTGGGCGCTGATACTCATTTTGATGTTTTAATAAGCAGTCAAAAGGTTCTTTGTTATATTTACATGACATTACCAGATTAACCATGGCCAGTATGTGTTCTTTTATCTCATTTTCTGCTGATTTACATATATTTATTTAAAATAATTTTTAATAAGATTTAAAGACATAAAATTTCTAAATTAAGATATATCACTATATCAGTCTCATAATAATTTTTCAATTTTTGAATCTAAACTGAATACAATTTAAATTTGTTACATAATTCTTGATTTTCCTTACACACATTTATATAGTTTTTTAATATTAATTTTGGTTTCAATTAACTTTTGGATTCTTCTAATATATTTATTAATTTTTATATACTTCCTTAATTTCATTCTACTGTTCTTCTGTTCATTTCTGCTGTTCTGTATGTGGCAAAATTATCACCAGTCAAATCTATTGATTTGCATTCTACGAGCACATTGAACAGACTTTGAGTTTGGCATGCTTGCAAGTTGCAAGTCTATAAATTGTTTAAATAGCAAAATTTGCTCTAATGAGCAAACTAAATTTGCTATATGGGCATTAACTAAAGCTACTGCTTTAGTTAACTGTAAATGCAACGCAGCAATTAATCTGAGGGATTCCTCATATTCTTTGCTGCATCGGTCAATTTCATTGACTATCTCCTGGAGCTGATCCCTTTCTTTTGAAATATCTGTATAGTCTCTATGCAACTTTACTATATCACTTTTTAATGGTTTACTTTTTGAAATTTTACTTTTTATTTTCTTTTTATTGTCACCCCTTTCTTTAACCAACTGCTCGCTCTGCTTCTTCGACGCCTTAAGTTCTTGGAGAGCAAGATGAAGTTTTGATTAAGTCTTGGCGTTAGGAGTATTCATATTACTATGTTTTATAAATAGTAAAAGAAAACAAAGATGGAAAATCAAAGAAGCAGAGTAAGCAAATGTCTAATTGTAGGTAAGACTTTAACAGATCTCAAATCAAATTATCAAGAAAACAATTCAAAATGGAATCCGCAAACAACAACAACAACAACACTTTTATGTTATATCGTAAATATAAAAAGGGATAAACAGAATTACAGTAACTATATACTATCTTTAAAACTTTAAACGAAGTTCGCTACCTGCTGTCACTTGTATAGAGACTCAATAAATTTATTTATTTAGATATTGACGACTTTTTCAATTTAAACAATACAAATTGGTCGTAATTCACAAGTAAAACTCAAACTTGAGGTGAAAATTATCAAATTATAATGTTGATTTCACAAAGTTATTTGGGAGCAAATGTTTAAATAATTTGTCATATATATAAATAAATAATGTTCCTTCGTCTTTTTATATCTCATCATTGCATCATTGAACTCAGAGCTCGCGGCCTCTTAGGCAAGCTGTAAGAGCCGCATAGGCTAACAGCATCAACATCACAGAAATTATAAATCGTATAAATTCGTTTCAAAATCACGCTTGCCATTTTTATAGGCGCTAGGATCAACCGTAAAGTGCATAATAAAAGGATAATCTGGGCTGAGACGTAATTTACGATAGAAAGCCCACTGGAGCAGATTTTATAGTTGTGCCATAAATATTAGTTACATTAACGTAACAGGTGTTTTATTATTATTCTATTATAACTTAAATAAACTCAAAAATTAAAATTTAATTTAATTGAAATCAAAAATTAATAAAACTAAACGTAAAATTATGTTTGCTAAAATAAAATTCTGGGCTCAAGCCTCCTTTTATTTATATTCATTTACTTACAGGTCAAACTCAATACGATAGTGTCCTATTTTAACCGACTTCAAAAAGGGAGAGGTTCTTACATCGACTGTTTTTTTATGTATGTTACCTCTACATTAGAACATTTTCCTAGGTGTGATGTACGAGTAAGTTTTCTTTAAAAATTAACTGCAGTGACGACTTATAAATGCTAAACAATGTCAACTTGTTGGCGAATTGAAGTTCATATACCGCGTGATATAAGCGTTGAACTGCTTTGAATATATTGTTTAATTTAATTATACAGTGTAAATTTTTTCGTAATACACGTACACGCACACAAAATATGTGATGTATCCCCGAAAGTCGTTGTAGTAGAGTTGTTGTCTATTTCAACTAAAAATAATAGAGTAATTCCAACCATTACCACAAAACTGGAAGAGTTAAGTACTGTTTTTCCTCTCTCTTTTCTTAACCTTTACTATTTCAATCTTTAAACAAAATATCGCT
This sequence comes from Parnassius mnemosyne, assembly GCA_963668995.1. Classification (NCBI taxonomy): domain Eukaryota; kingdom Metazoa; phylum Arthropoda; class Insecta; order Lepidoptera; family Papilionidae; genus Parnassius; species Parnassius mnemosyne. Next base: position 2,342,972 of record CAVLGL010000001.1, on the reverse strand, counting down.
ACCCTTTAGGGGCACCTTCGATAACAAAAGCTAGTTGCTTTAATCCATAACCGTGGGATACGATAGTACTAGATGCCTGGCACTTTTGACACTGCTACCCGTCCGTGGTCTTGGTAATTCAAGTCTGGCGAAAAAAGATGGTTAAACCACCATCTATTGGAAACTGTAAGACCTTTCAAATATTTCCTTTAGTCCTCCTACGACACCTACAGGACCAAATGGAATAATGGGTTTTCAACTAACGCCACTGCACGCTAGTCAATGATTTTATATGTAAAGTTTCATTATTTTTAATAACCTTATATGTATAAAAAATGATGACAGTTCATATAACGTAGTATTTAGTATATATTATTATTATTATTTATTAAAATATCTACTATTATTTTTTAGGACCGACTTCACATGAAATCGACTTATTTTTACTTTATGAGACATGCAAGTTTCCTCTCGATAGTTTTCTTCACCACTGACCTACTCGTATTAGCAAATCGACACATATTGCGATTAATAATTATTTCAATGTTGTCTAGCGGAATTGATCTCGGTTTGTGTGTTTTGTAAAGTTATAATCAAGCGCCTTGTCCTTAGATATTTATCCTCATTTACTATTCATATATTCCGTTGTTTTTTTTTTTATTTATTTTTTTCTTGTTTTTTGGTCATTAAATGGTAGCAGAACTTGCGGCATAATTTATTATGGTTATATTAGGGGGATCAATCTCTAAATTTCACAATGATGTTCTTGGCTTAATTGAGATATCAGTTTAGAGTTAAAATTACACAGAGGATGAATGTAATAGTTTCGAGTTCATTCTGCCACTTTCACTCAGATTGTTTGATTACATTTTCACCGAAATGGTTTGTAAAAAACAGGGATTTTTGTTTAATTGCTTCTACGTACAATAGTTGAATCGAAGCTTACCTTTGATGTTACTACGTGTGTTATGTATTTGTTTTTCTACGTATATATTTGTATAAATATGTTGATTTTACTCTTAATTTTTCTGTGTAATTTATAAATTCTGACACTATTTCAGTTAAGTCGATATGGTCAACATTGGAATCTAAATTTAAAATTGAATACAGTTATTATTTTACATTGTATTTCAATACCAGTAAGGATCACAAATTAGCTTACAGCCTTTCCTCGATAAAGAAAAACGCAAACTAAAATCTAAACTGCAACGTTTAAGTCTGTCCGTAAGTAAGTGACGCTAATATTCATATAAAATAAATCAGCATTATGCTACTATTTCACGATGGTATTCTATATGAACGTGATCCTTACTGAGTCGAGCCATCGTTCGTGCTGCATCCATAATACAGTTTTAACATTACTTTAGTGCGTACAGCATTTCCTCTTACTTACTTCCTTATCTTCACGCACAATCCCTGACGGGGTAGCCAGAGAGAACAGATCGCCAAGTGTCACGATCCTTACATACCTCTCGCTTCTTTCAGATTCATTATCTTCTTCATACATGCACGTCTAGGTATCCAAGTACTCTTGACCCTACCCTCTTCGAGCAATTTGCTCACATGGTCTTCGAAAGTTAGTCTCGGTCTACCTCGACACCTTTTAATATTAACTTTCGCGCTGTATATTTTCTTCACCATTCGGTCTTCACTCATTCGCTCAACGTGCCCAAACCACCGAAGCACGCCCTTATCAATTTTTGTGATAAGGTCATCTTTCAAACCTGCCATATTGCGAATCTCTTCGTTTCGCTTTCGGTCGGCCATGGCAACGCCGCACATTTTACGAAGAGATCGCATCTCCACTGCATTCAACTTGCTTTTATGCTTCTTATGGCATACCCAGGTTTCGCTGCCATATAACAAAGTCGGTACCAACACTGCGTTATGTATTGCAAGGCGTGCACTCTTCACTACGCCTTGCCTTTTGACTAACGCAGTCAGGGCACCATTGACTTTGTTCCCGGCAGCGACACGCCTGTCCACATCTAAATCACAACTTCCATCCCGGCTAAAAGCACTCCCCAAATATACAATTTCATTTACCTGTTCTAGACATTCCTGATTTACCCATATTTCACACTTCGTTCTCTCTTCGTCCCTTTCAAATACCAGATCCTTAGTTTTATTAGCATTCAAACGGAGACCTTTAATTTCACATTCCTCTTTCATACACGTGACTAATGCCTGCAGTTCTGCCTCTGATGGTGCAATAAGCACTGCATCATCAGCATACAGCAGACAATTTTCTTTTATGTCACCCAATTTCACACCCAAACAACTATCTTTCAGCTTCTGTAAACAGCTGTCAAGATACAGTATGAACAGCCAGCAAGACATGACACAACTCTGTTTTACCCCCGTTTGGATGCTCATGCCCTACCCGCGCACAGGCTTTACTGTCATAGTAAAGAGACTGCACAGCCCTTAAGGTAAGTACTATGTCTTTCTAGCGTCCTCCCATCTGGTTTATATTAATTAGGAATTTCCACGCGGCCATATTCTGGCCCCGTCCCTCTGCTGCTCGTCGATGATATTACTCATGGGCCCTTATCCCGTCACCCTTTGGTTGGGGCAGAAATATCTTTACTTTCTTCTACCAAAATTTGTTGCAAGGAGCATGCCAAAATGCGTGCATTATTGTCTTCTTGATGTTATTGTATAATATCGCAGGTCCTCGAATAGAGCAGCGATATTCAACGTTGAACGAGCAGTATGAGGCCGGTTATTTCTTGCGACATCTCTAGTGGACCCTGCTTGCCGAAAACGCACAGCCAAACGCTTTATTGGTCGCGCAAGTTGAGCAAGATGACCAAGAAAACGACGACGAAGTTGACACTGCGTGACATTGTTTTACAATTGATTGAAAATTGGTCTAATAATCAGTAACAATATTTCCACGTTCTTTAGGCGTGTATCGCTCCATTGCTTGTTGTCAACCTCTCATTGGAGAGTAAGTATGTTTTGTGTTATCAACTAAATCTTTATCTGTATGTAACATAAAAGTCAAATCACAATGATATTAGACGCTATTTGCAAAAATAATGGCGTATTTACTTTATGATATTACTTCTACGCCACCCGTTATATATACGTACGTATAAAATCATGTAATAATTTTTCGTGTGAAAATTTATAACAACTTGTGTTATATTTGGAATTAACACCTTTTATAGTATTTTTGTAATTTATAAATGGCGCCAAATAATAATGAAAAGATACTTGAAATCAAGTGTTCTTAAATTTGAATTTCAGAAAGTAAATTAAATTCAGCGTTCTTAGTTATGTGACCAGCAAGTATCTAGTACATCTAACCACATATTTCTGATACATATTACTAGTTTAGTTAAGAAGTTATAACAAGGAACGTGGTATTATGTTACAAAACTTTGTTAAAAAAAAACAAATTGAGTATAAATAACCGTTCTCAATTGTTACCATTGTATATACACGGTTATTTTTCAAAGACCAGCCAAATTTAATAATTAAGTTCAAAATATAAATACTGACATACACATTTTGCAGTTTTGAAAAATATGCGTAAATAAAGTTTCTACATTTATCTGAAAATATCCGAAATTGAATGTGGCCAAATCAAGAGTACCTTTAACCGACGAGCGTGTATGCGTAGGTATATGGATGTGGAGGAAGCGAGAGAGGTGTGTCAAGATCGTGCCAAATGGAAGTCCATAATCTCTGCCTACCCCTCTGGGTGACAGGCGTGAGTGTTTATGTTTATGTTTATGAATGTGATTTATGTGCAACAAAGATGTGCGCTTGTGTGTGTACGAATCAATACACGCAGGATTTGCCTACTATTTACATCCTTAAATACACGCTCGCTACTAAGTTGTTAACTACGACGCAAATTATGATTCCAATTTTACCTTCATACTTTAATCGGGGTTAGTACCATCATTATAAAAAATATTTAAAAAAATACATTTCACCGACGACTGGAATAGATTTTATGTAAAGAAAGAGTGCTGCAAACCACGAATTAAATAATGTTTTTACAACCATACAAAAGACATTTCGAGTTACAAGTTTAAAATACAGAGCGAGGGAAAGAGGTGAAGAATAAATGTAAACAATTTTTTGTAGAAAAGATAGTTGAGCTGGAAGACCAATGATAGGTTGGCGCGATTTAAATAGTGGTTAGGCTAAGGTGGGGCACAGTGTTACAAAAAACATAAATGGCAATGTAGTGACGAAAATATTAATTTAATCAACTTTTAACTGCAATGGATATTAACTTTAATAGCCTCTTCTTACTTATAATTATTTAAACTTAACTATTATTAGCAACAATCTACTTAAAATGGCACTTTAATGAGATCAGTCGATTGTAACAATGAGCCCCCATCTGGGGTACTCTGAGAGTAAGGGGCACAATGTTACAACATTAAAATAATAGAAAACAATCAATGTCGGTAATTGTTTTCTGGGGAACGCCATTGCCGGAGGTATTGATGATCCCCTTGCAGATACTGCACAACACTTAGTAACCAGCGTTCCTCTTTCGGTGTTCGTTTCTTTATTCAATGTTTAGCTCCCTTTGCTGGAATATATTTTAGGTTTTTGGACAGTAGTTGTTTCAGTTTCATCCAAACAGTAAAATCTGCTACGGTTTGCGAAACTAGAGCATCGCCGTATAAAATCTTCCATATTGCTGATGAATATATTCACGCTATGGCGATCGAATGATGTTGCGCGCGTCAAGCTGCAATGTGGCAGTTTTCTCAACGTTAAATCTGCATGCCGTGTTCTAAATACGTATAACCAATCAACTCCTGCCATCTCTTTATCTTTCCAGTATTTTGAAATCATGAACTTCACATGTTTTTCATTTGCTGCCTTTAGAAGACTCATCCCACTTTCAACCATCAGAATTGCAGCCCTCGTGTCATTTTCAGTATGGAGACCGTAATCCGTCTTCCTCTTACGATTTCGTACAATTTTCTTATAGACCTTCTAAAGAACAAGAATTAGCTCATGGAGGCTTATTGTTACAGTGTCACACAGTGCCCCGTAACATAGTGCCCCAGGCGAAGCAATCAGAAAAATAAATTCAAATGAGCCTTTTGGGTTAAATTTAAAAAAAATATATAAAACGATAATTTGACGCTAAATATACAATAAACAGAAGAAAATAGCAATCACTTACCTAAATGCAAAACCTTAGAGAAAAAATACGAGTAGAAAACTTTAAGGTAATTTTTTTCGCGTTTTATCACCCAAATTCGATTTTTGTTAGATAACTCTCCAATGCGGTATCACCTGGGGCAATGATAACTGTATTAAGATAGCTGCTTATGCGCTTGTTGAAACTGTATACTAATATTAAAAAATTAAAGACAGAGACGGAGATATGTGCATTGTAACTGTGTACCCCGTGTAACACTGAGCCCCACCTTACCCTACTCAGTCAGTAGTAATTGGTACGAAGTCACACGGGTGGCTACGAAGGCAGGGGAACTAGAACTAAGAGAAATATATAATACAAAAACTTACCGGAAAACCGATACACAAAGGCGAAGTTTTCGCATGTCGACTTCATCACATATAAAACATCATTACAGACTTTGGATTCATAAAACTTGTAGATATACGAAATCAATTATTTTCATATATAATACTAGTACACTACAACTATAATAAACACATTATTACTTACATTTTAAATGCAGAACTTACAGTACTAACGACATAACTTGTCACAACACTTGTATTTTTGTGTTTTTTATTTTCAATGGTATCTGTTACTTGGCGTAGACTTTTCACTTACCCTTAGACGCGTTTTTAATATAAAGCCGTTTAATGTAACATTTATGAAGATTTGTATAACTTTCAATAGATAAAAAGTAGTCTAAAGTGTAGAAGTCAGCGAGGCCGCTCTAGTCGCCCAAATGTTCAACCGGAAAAAGTTTTAGGGGACTATGGTCCGGACATTTGAGTGGTTAAACTTGTAATTATAGCACCATTAGTAGTCGTCTTGTATGGCCTGAGACAATCCACAATATGACCATCACATGAAACTATCATAAATGTTTTGAACAAATTATCCAATCTTTGCAAACTTTATTTTTGTTTTTGAAATAAGCAATTAGAACTTCTTTGGATAATAACCTATATATCATCATATATGACTATTGCTGGTTTAGAATTAGGTGGCAAATCAGGATTACCAAATACTCCTTCTGGTACATATTATTCTAAATATACAAGCAACATCTTCAACAGTCATATGATTAAATTTTTTTGATTGTTTGTGCTAGTAGCACGCTTATACATAGAAGACATAATTGTTGGATTTGATCTAATTTGGTGTGTAGTGTGTGGTGTAATAGTGTGCAGGTTTTGTAGTAGAAGAGGGGGCGGCTCAGGAATATTGATATCCCCCACTTGATCTAGCATCTGGCAAAATAGAATCTGACAGACCAGGGCGATTGGAGTCGTGCTGATCACGACGTTGCACTTATCTTCTAGCTGACCTCCAGCATGCAGCATATACTCTTTCCAATCTTGAGATCTAAACTTGATAAAAGTATATATTGTAATGTGATGTATTTGTTAGAAATATATGATAATGATTGCGCAATAATTGCGGCAAAAAAGATAAAATTATCTAATACCTACAACATTATTTAATTGTGAAACCTTCACTTATCGAGATTCATTATTATAAACACATCTAATAAAAGTATTATCACTAATAATTATAGAAGATTAGAGAAAAGTAGAACATTAAAAAGAATTTGAATTTCTTTTTATATTGCAACATAAATAAAAATATTCATCAAATGCAGCGGCACATGTCTAACTAAAATATTTCTCTCTTGTCGATCTTGTTTTACAAGATATATGTTTTAGTTGAAGGTAGAATAGAATTGCCACAAGAAAAACATAATTTTCTATGACCAAAAGCAGGCAATTCTTCACTGATTGTGTTTACTCGATCTTGAAGCAGTGTCAAATCATATCTTAAATTATTTTCCCATGGCAACCCCTGAATGTATGGGAATATAAACATGATAAGTTTATATACATTTAAGTTATTATGATATTCAATTTGTTTTTATAATTGATTTTTGCTCACATTACCTCTTCATCCAACAAGAATTATTAATATAGTATTAGGAAAAAAATTACTAGTTAAATTTTTATTCGTTATTTGGCTAAATGATGCTCCAGACATGCAATAATTACTTATCTGTTGCCTTTTTAAATAGTTATTTAATAATATTCCCAAATTTTTACCTATGTCAACACTATACACAATAACTAAATTTTTTTCCATTATCTGAATTACTTTTTAGTTTTATATCTTTTTTATAGTACTGTCATGAAGAAAATGAGTCAATTTTGTTTGTTGTGTTATTAACACACACTGTCCCTAATTAACCTGGCATTGGGCGCTGATACTCATTTTGATGTTTTAATAAGCAGTCAAAACGTTCTTTGTTATATTTACATGATATAACTAGATTAACCATGGCCAGTATGTGTTCTTTTATCTCATTCTCTGCTGATTTACATATATTTATTTGACATAATTTTAATGAGATTTAAAGAGATAAAATTTCTAAATTAAGATATATCACTATATCAGTCTCATAATAATTTTTAAATTTTTCAACCTAAACTGAATACAATTTAAATTTGTTACATAATTCTTGATTTTCCTTACATACGTTTATATAGTTTTTTGATATTAATTTTGGATTTAATTAATTTTTGGATTTTTCTAATATATTTATTAATTTTTATATACTTCCTTAATTTCATTCTACTGTTCTTCTGGTTATTTCTGCTGTTCTTGATGTGGCAAAATTATCACCAGTCAAATCTATTGATTTGCATTCTACGAGCATATCGAACAGACTTTGAGTTTGGCATGCTTGCAAGTTATCTATAAATTGTTTAAATAGCAAAATTTGCTCTAATGAGCAAACTAAATTTGCTCTATGGGCATTAACTAAAGCTAATGCTTTAGTTAACTGTAAATGCAATGCAGCAATTAATCTGAAGGATTCCTCATATTCTTTGCTGCATCGGTCAAACTTATTGACTATCTCCTGGAGCTGATCTCTTTCCTTTGAAATATCTGTATAGTCTCTATGCAACTTTACTATATCATTTTTAATGGTGTACTTTTTGAAATTTTACTTTTTTTTTCCTTTTTATTGTCACCCCTTTCTTTAACCAACTGCTCGCTCTGCTTCTTCGACGCTTTGAGTTCTCGGAGCGCAAGATGAAGTTTTGATTAAGTCTTGGCGTTAGGAGTATTCATTTTACTATGTATTATAAATAGTAAAAGAAAACCAAGATGGCAAATCAAAGAAGCAGAGTAAGCAAATGTCTAATTGTAGGTAAGACTTTAACAGAACTCAAATCAAATTATCAAGAAAACAATTCAAAATGGAATCCGCAAACAACAACAACAACAACACTATTATGTTATATCGTAAATATAAAAAGGCATAACCAGAGTTACAGTAACTATATACTATCTTTAAAACTTTAAACGAAGTTCGCTACATGCTGTCACTTGTGTTGAGACTCAATAAATTTATTTATTTAGATATTGACGACTTTTTCAAATTAAACAATACAAATTGGTCGTAATTCACAACTAAAACTCAAATTTGGGGTGAAAATTATCAAATTATAATTTTGATAATTTTCACCCCTTTAAAAATGTAAGTTGTAAGAATTGTTATAAATATATAAACTGAAACACTGAAATAACTTAGTTGTATGGTTTTCCATTGGTAAAACCAATAAATTGTACATATTATTATAATATATTATTATATTTCCGCGTCATGTTATTGGATAACCATTGAATCATTATGTTATATTATCATTATCTAATGACTGTCTGGCAAACGCTTTGCAAACTAAGTTGCGCACACCAGGGTAAGGCTGCACTGTCGTGAAAGGGGATTGCAAAATGTTTTTCTCAATACTAAAATATAATAACTTAGAAATGGTTAACGGGAATACCAAGGGTGACTAAGCCAATAAGGTGCTATATTTGTCGCCACATCATTAATAATTTTTCGAATGCTCTTCAGTATAATTGAAATATTTATAGAATCTGGATCTCGTTTCAACGATACGAATTTCAATAAATTTTCATAAATTCGAGCGGCAAATATATCTATTTCTGGCTGACCACTTAATCATTTGTTTCTCAGAAAAAAAAATTGTGCAATTCCAACTCCGTATCAATATTAGATTACGTCGTGACTTTTATATACGACTCAAATATGAAAATCTTTCTTCGTCGCACCACTGCCATATTGCTCGAGTTATGTACTGTTTAAGTGTGGAAAGATATCTGTCAATTTTAGGATCTGTCAATGCTTAAACCCACTAAATTCCTGTTTCTGTCAAGATATAAAAAAAAACCGCTTACTGTTTCCCCGTTGCACGATATTTTTCACACTGAAAGTGAGGTTCAGAGAAAATTTCTAGTTGAAAATAACCTGTCCTAGTAGAGCAAGATATTTTTCAATGCGCTTAGAATATATATCAATACATAAGCTACGATTGGACAAATAACAAGCAGCTGTTAGTTTATCCTGAAATTGAGCGACTTTTATTTCGACTTCCGATTTGGCGAATATGTCTATATTCATAATCATTTCAATTTTAATTTAAGTCAATTTTACAACATTTTTCTGATGTAAATTCTAAAGTTATATGCTGTGAATTCAATAGATGTCCAAGAAATATCCATGTTTTACTAGGTGTAAGACACTTTTATCCTAATTTATCACAAACCTGATAGAAATAATAACGTCTATTATTGAAATTAAGCACAAGCTATGGTCGTCTGCCGTGATCAAAATACTTTATTAATTTTAGACTCTTACAACGTAAGACGGAGCTATACACAAGCTGGATGGGGGGCAGGTAAATTCAAACAAATTATTATTAAAACGGAATCTTAAGTACTTTCTAGAGTATTTATATACTGTAACTGTAACCAAAAATATACTTATTTAAGATGAATTGTTGCCATGAATGCATCTATAGATAATAATGTAGACTGAAGTGACTTCAGAATTAAGAATACATTTATATGACCCGTGAAATTTTAGGAATATGAAATGTCAGAGATATAAATTGACCATTGGGATTCTTGAACGGCACAATTGATCACAAATATCTTAAACGCCTAAGTTTAAGATATTTCACCGATTTTAAGATTTCGGTCTTGGAAACGGGCGGGTTACCTGGCTCTACGAGTTGGAAACATTAATAAATTGCCCTTTAATGTTCAATATTTGGGGATAGGTTGTTTAGTCTAACCAATTGTGTAATAAGTATTAGATACAGCCAGCGTGTGGTAACTTTACCCTGGCGGCCGCAGTAGTTTTGCGGCTGGTTTGTCGGCGGTGGGAGTGGTGGTGGGCGACGTGCTGCTGGCTGCAACGTGCAAATGGCAGACTACTAAGGCCATGCTGGTACCGAGCCAGTGCATGGGTTGCATGCACTACTCCCTGTCCGCTCGATAGCTTGCGCTAGCGCCTATGAGTATCCCTGTGGACCTGTGATCATAGATTTCCTAGGAGCAAAGAATTGTAATCTTTTGTCGTGCAGGTTGCTTTTCCTCTATTGACTTGGTCGTTTTGATGTTTTCACTTAAATGGTCACCAAAGAGAATTTTTTCCCGTTCAATGCCTTCGAGTTCTATTAATAAAGCTTCTGTCTAACATATGATGATATTTAATTGTCAACGGTTCTTAGTTTCTTCATGGTAAAGGTCTAGTTGTATTTGATTTATCTCTGATATTTGTTTAATTAATATCAAATTTTGTCATTTCTTTAGGTATTAACGCTGAAGTTAAATTTGCTAAATCTGCTATACTAAAACCTAGTTGGTATGGCCTGTTGAGTTTTCTTATAAGCAATCTCTTCTTATGTTCCTTCGCCTACTCTTCTATTAGAATCTTACCCAAACGTTCAGCGACTTTTGTAGTGATCTTCTGTCCACTCCTCCAACGTTTTTACTTCACTAAGGGCTGCCGATATTTCGGGGAGGCACACTTTTCTAGTTTTGAGAGAGTGAATATTGACGGACCCCTTCTGAAGGCTCTTTGAGGATACTATTCTCGGCTGTAAGCAAGAGGGGTGCCGGCGTGGGCATTTCAATCAATGAACTAGGCCAGCAGCGCTCAGATCCGGCTCTTCCTTTCCGACAGTAACCACTGCCACCATCATGTTTGTGCGCGTCAAACTTTATTTCCTTATACTCGTTACAAGAGTTATATTCAGATTCTTATAAAACAAGGTTGAAACAGTTTATTATTTACTTTCTGGATAACATCTCGTGTCACCACATTAAGAAAGCAAGTTTTATATTTCCGGATGACATCACGTGCCACCACTGAGGAAATAATTGTATATAGTATATTCAGAAAATAATAATCAAAACAATGCCAATTATCAGCACTCCACTTTCTGGGTAACATCACGTGTAACCACATTAATACAGTAAGTAAATTATTTCCGGATGACATCTCGTGCCACCACTGAGGAAATAATGGTATATTATAATATATTCAGAAAATAATAAACGAATCAATCCCAATTATTAGCTCTTCACTTTCTGGGTAACATCACGTGTAACCACATTAAGAAAGTAAGTAAACTATTTCCAGATGACATCACGTGCCACCACTGAGGAAATAATGGTATATAATATATTCAGAAAATAATAAACGAATCAATCCCAACTATTAGCTCTTCACTTTTTGAGTAACATCACGTGTAACCACATTAAGAAGGTAAGTAAATTATTTCCGGATAACATCACGTGCGACCACTGAGGAAATAATCGTATATAATATATTCAGATATTAATAAAAGAAACAATCCCGATTATTAGTTCTTAACTTTCTGGGTAACATCACGTCACGTGTAACCGCATTAAGAAAGTAAGTAAATTATTTATGGATGACATCACGTGCCACCACTGAGGAAATAAAATAACTTGATTTTTATTAGTTAATATGTAGGTACTTAAAAACAAAAATCACTCATTAACTTTATTTATGTACTATTTTTGGCAGACTGTACATACTAAAAGATTATCTTTATGTCACGTTGCAAATGCACCATAAATAAAAATCATAATATTAATTATTATTTAAATAGGTCGCAAAACTAACCTTTATTACGGGATCATCTTGCGATTTTATGTTAAGACTTAAACTCCTTTTCCAAACACCTTACTTTAATTCTAATTCCGTCAGCAGTCTTCTCACTTGTTCTTTTTATTTTTTAATTTTTACTTAAACTTAACTAAACAAATCTTATTTGTTGTTTGTTGCGGCGCACATGCGGATGATGCAACACACAGAAAACGAACGACAAAACGCCCGGCCGGCACAGCAGGCTGACAGTGGCGTGCAAAAGTCAATAGACTATCTTTTTATTATTGAATTTTTTGTAAAAATAATATCTAAAATTTGTGTGATGATGCAGTACGACAGAAAGCGGACTACATAGTTTATTAAATCTCATAGGATGCAGCAACGAAGTATAATATATGTAAAGTTTCATTATTTTTACTATGTATAAAAAATTATGACAGTTCATATAACGTAGCATTTAATATATATATATATATATATTATTATTATTTATTAAAATATCTACTATTATTTTTAGGACCAACTTCACATGAAATCGACTTTTTTTTAAATTTATCAGACATGCAAGTTTCCTCTCGATATTTTCCTTCACCACTGAGCTATTAGCAAATCGACACATATTGCGATTAACAATTTTAATGTGGTCTGGGGGAATCGATCTCGGTTTGTGTGTTTTGTAAAGTTATAATCAAGCGCCATGTCCTTAGATATTTATTCTCATTAACTATTCATATATTCCTTTGTTTTTTTTTTAATTTTTTTTACTTATTTTTGATCATTAAATGGTAGCAGAACTTGCGGCATAATTTATATGGTAATATTAGGGGGAAATAACAGGTGTTGAGAGATTTAAATTTTTAAATAATTCGTAATTTGTTTTTATATACCTATTTAATTGTCTAGACCAATCTCTAAATTTAGCAATGATGTTCTTTGCTTAATTTAGATATCAGTTTAGAGTTAAAATTACACAGAGGATGAATGTAATAGTTTCGAGTTCATTCTGCTACTTTCACTCAGATTTTTTAATTGCATTTTCACCGAAATGGTTTGTAAAACACAGGGATTTTTGTTTAATTGCTTCTACGTATAATAGTTGAATTCAAGCTTACCTTTGATGTTACTACGTTTGTTATATATTTGTTTTTCTACGAGTGTATATCTGTATAAATATGTTGATTTAACTCTTAATTGTTCTGTGTAATTAATAAATTCTGACACTATTTCAGTGAAGTCGATGTGGTCAACATTGGAATCTAAATTTAAAATTGAATACAGTTATTATTTTACATTGTATTTCAATACCAGTAAGGATCACAAACTAGCTTACAGCCTTTCCTCGATAAAAAAACACGCACCCCAAAATCTAAACTGCAACGTTCCATTATTAAATAACCGTAAGTAAGTAAGTACCAATTAAATAATCTGTCCGTTAGTAAGTGACGCTAATATTCATATAAAATAAATCAGCATTATGCTACTACTTCACGATGGTATTCTATGTGAATGTGATCCTTACTGAGTCGAGCCATCGTTCGTGCTGCATCTATAATACAGTTTTAACATTACTTTCTATTCTACTAAACTATTCCATTCCTTTGTGTGGTTCTACATAAATAAATATAAAAATGACAGATATTAAACACATTACAATATATATTCTCGAGTAATGAACTTTAAATATTCATCGCCAAGGAGATGAGATGGAGATCGGGTAATAAATGAGGCAGAAACGATAATCTGCATATTTAACTAATCCCCGTCTTGAAGAAGGTTAAGATGGAAACACTTTTGGAATATTTAATTTTACCCGCAAAAAGATACTTACGGTAATATTATGAAATTTATATCATTTTTATTGAGTCAATAAAGCCTGGAGCATTGAGTGTTTGTTAACTGATGGAAATGAAGTTACTACTTTGAAATTTTCCGAAATTAATAATACAATTATTCTGTGTAATAATATATTTTATTTATTTTGTAGACTTATGCGCAAAAACCTAATGGTTAAAGATGCGGACTTCAAGGACAACGCTCTCACAGAATACCAGCGTAAAACTGCAGCTTAATGCTGCTATATTTTGTACAGTGAGTTTAGAAAACTGGAGAACCTATTTTACTGCAAACTATTGATTCCATCCTAGTCCTCAGGGGTAATAACGCATCTGCATTTTAATTCTAAAAGAGGATAGATGTAAATGCCTATAGGCCATATCATTACAGTCAGGTGTACTGTGTACTCGTTAGGTGACACCCTTATTCTATAAAAGTGGTAGAGCCATGCTGCAGCTATATTAGTAGTATAGTTGTAGCACGAATGGGTCGGCTCGACCGGGGTAGGGCCACACTCTCACACAATACGAGCGTAAAATAGTAGCTTAACACTGCTGTGTTTCGTATGGTGAGTGTAGAGAACCGGAGACCCTTTTTACTGGAAAAGAGGCATTCTATCTTAGTCCTCACGGCTGACAACGCATATGCATTTTAATTCGTAAACGAAGTTAGATGTAGATGTCTATGGGCCACTGTGTGCTCGTTTGGCACCCTTATTCTATAAAAAAATCTATCCTAACTACTCCTAACAAAATCTTTTTTTTGAATAATGTTAATAGCGTTGTATTCTATTCTAATATTAATAACAAGTATAAAAGTCCAACCTATTCAAAATAACGTTTCAAACTTTCGTGGCGGTACCATAAAATAAATTTATATAATTAAGTTGCAATGTTGACTTTTAAATATGAGCCCCATTAAGCTCTAAGCCAGTGCTTGACTACAATCCCACGTGGGTGTAAGTGGTGATGAATCCCTCAATGGTAAACCGCTCTGTTTTAGCATAACAATATCCTACTCGTTATTGCTTTGTAGACACTTAGATTGCAATCGGGAGGAAAAACAGACGCTGGCGAATTATTTCACTCCTTTCCTGTAAGCATTACGAAAGTATGAATGAGCAACCACCTGGTTATCCGATGGTAAAAAGTTGAAAGAGAAAATAAGTAGTGGACTTCTTGCCACCTTTCTATGAAATGCATCTGAAAGAATTCCGAGAGGCTGGTTACTCTACCTGTACTCGAGGCCGACAATTTTGGTTTCTAGCTAATCAAAGTCACGATTATGCCTCTGAGTACGTTTTCTTACTGAGTCAAACGCTTATAATTGAAAGATAATTAATTAAATACCTATACTTGAGTCGAATTGACTGTAATCTATGAGTATATTTTATATTTATTTTGGCATTAATTTTATGAAACATAATGTCCGCTTTATTTCTTTTGACCTTGTTAAAAAACAGATACCTTGAAACATGTTGCTTGAGGGTCCGTAAACAATCACTTTGATCGCGTTGGGTATTTACTCATGTATATGTAAAACAACTATTTGAAATTCAATTTTACTTCGGCTGTGTTAACATCTGGTGGCTGTGTTGGCTCTGGCTTTATAATACCCAAATATTTTAAGGGAAATACAAAAAAAAAACGTTATGAAGTTTGTTTCAAGAGTTTCGAGTTCAGGATTTACTAAGAAAAGTCTTTTTAGCCAATTTTCGATCACGATGCCAATTTCAGCAAAATCGGAACTGTCGTAGTAATAATAAATTGTCTTGGATTTAAGAGTGTTTTAGTGTTAAAGTGTACGCGAAAACAGAGGCACTAGCTTTTCCTATGTATCTGTGCCTAGATATGCAACAACTGCTACATTTCATTTGTTGAGTGTATAGAACCGGATACCCTTTTTGATGGTAACGAGGTATTTCATCTTAGTCATCAGGTGTGAAAACGCATCTATATTTTGAATCTTAATTGATGATAGATGTCTATAGCCCTAAGTGTCCACTTATTATCAGAAAGTTTTTTTGAACTTAATTATTTACGTAGATAGTTCATCTATTTCATAAACTGTGGGTCTCGAAGAATCAGTTCACCTGTTTTCGATACCTATACATGAATGTCCTGAATTTACCTACGGGTAACAGTGTAGGCAGTTATATAAGTAATTACTTTCATTAAATACTGAAATCATCAATATCTTACTGACATTTTATAAATCACTAACTGATAGGCCAGACACTTTTCGGCACTTGCCGATGACATAACTCCAAAAAAAGTCTTATATTTTTAAAATTACATATAGTGTTAAGTTTCTTGAGCAAGTGGATGAGTTTGTATATTTGGGATGTTTATTTAGCAGGGATCGTAGATATGATAAGGATATAGAACGACGAGTGAACGCAGGAAATAGAGTGAATGGGGCTCTACACGCTATTATGAGGAGTCAGAATGTGTCAACTAAGGCACGAATGGCAATTCATAATGCTGTGTTAGTCCCTACTTTAATGTATGGTAGTGAAAGTTGGGTCTGGCAGAAGAAGCATGAGAGTAGAATAAATGCTGTAGAAATGCGGTCCTTAAGGAGTATGCTAGGGCTAAATCTGAATGACAGGGTGAGAAATAGTGTGATAAGAGAAAAGTGTGGTTTGCAAGATGACGTTGTGACAAGGATTAAGAAAGGAATGCTTCGGTGGTTTGGTCATGTAGAAAGAATGAACGAGGAAAGAGTGACAAAGCAAATTTATGTTGCGGAAGTGAACGGCAGGGTCGGGAAGGGACGCCCTAGACGAAGGTTTATCGACCAAATCGGCGATACATTAAAAATGGGCCAGATTAGGAGTACCCTTAACCGACGAGCGTGTATGCGTAGATATATGGATGTAAAAGAGGCGAGAGAGGTGTGTCAGGATCGCGCCAAATGGAAGTCCGTAGTCTCTGCCTACCCCTTTTGGTGACAGGCGTGAGTGTTTATGTATATGTTATGTTAAGTTTCTTATTGGTATAGGGATATTATTCCAATACTTAGTTGCCATACATCGGAAACTTCTAGTAAATGCCACTGTTTTATGACTGTAATACAGGAGTGCTGACCTTATGGACCTTTTCTCTTTATCTCCGTATAAAAGTACTGTTTCTTTAAGTTAATAACATTGAAGACAAAATCTCCAAAAAGCTGCTCTCTACGTAAGTTCATATTGGGCATGGATGCAGTGTTCAAGAAAGGAGTAATTTGACTTCTGTTGTGTGAGTAATCCCATCGACGAGCAGCAGAGGGACGGGGCTAGAATATGGCCACGTGGAATTTTTTAATTACAATAAACAATATGGGAGAAAGCTAGAAACACATAGTACTTACCATTATCCGGAGCTAACTTCGCACCAAGGCTTGGGCAGGCCGTGAGTGTGTGTAATAGTGGATGGCGAGTAGTGTACAGTGAGGTGTGAATGTGTGGGGCCTTGGAAAGCATAGGCAACCAGCAGCGGCCGAGTTCCAGGCTGCTCCAAAATGAGGTAATCTTCCGCGGCGTTGTCCAAAGTCACTTTCCTCGTTCGTCACGATGACAGTCCATTAACTCTATCGTACGATTAACTAACTTACAGAAGCCACTAACTCTCGTTTGTTATAAGGTTAACGCACAAAACGAACACGGAGTGTCCGGATCAAAGGTCACTACCGTTTCGCGTAGCAACAGTTATTTCTAGAATATCAAAGGCCGCACTAGCTAATATTGTCGAATGCACTTATACAGATTCTGAGTCGGACCCAATAAGTCCCGGGAAAGGCTATTCAACAAAGAATGCGCGTTATAAATCCTAGACAGGATGTTTACTAGACGCCTAAATTATTCCGCGGTTCCCGAACAAAAATGATAGTGTGCTAGCTAGCGTTAGCACAGCTGGCAGACGACTGCTTTCGCCTTTACGCGTTCTCAACACCCACCGCTCGACCGAGCCGCACGCCCTCTCGCGTTAGTTCCTGAAATAAGGGTTTGGCGCGAACAATATTGCAATGCATATATATTGTCACAAGCAAACTGTCAAATACTACACTGATAGGAGCACTCCAGTCTTTGCCTGTTTTCTTGACTTGTCCAAGGCCTTCGATTTAGTGTCATATGACTTATTATGGAAAAAACTTCAAAGTGAGACTGATGTGCCGTACGAGTTAGTCGCGGTGCTACGATCGTGGTATGAACGGCAGACCAACTGTGTTAGATGGGTGAACTCATACTCCGATGTGTATAGACTTGAATGTGGGGTGAGGCAAGGTGGTCTTACATCTCCTAGGCTTTTCAATTTGTATGTCAATGACCTGATCGAGGAGTTGAGCGGCACAAATGTCGGCTGTCATATTGATGGTGTTTGTGTTAACAACATAAGTTACGCAGACGATATGGTGCTACTCAGCCCTTCGATTGGTGCCATGCAGAAATTATTAAATATATGTGAAGCATATGCAGTGTCCCATGGACTCAGATTCAATGTGAAAAAGAGCGAGTTTATGATGTTCAAGGCGGGAGTGAAATCCCGACCATGTGCGACTACCTTCACACTCAACAACTCACCTCTAAAGCGTGTCTCACATTTTAAGTATCTGGGTCACTGGGTCACCGAGGATCTGCGTGATAATATGGATATCGAGCGGGAACGTAGGGCGCTGTCCATCAGGTATAACATGGTGGCCCGTAGGTTTGCTCGTTGCAGTAGGCAGGTAAAGATTACTATTTTCAAAGCCTACTGCCAGTCTTTTTACACGGGCAACCTATGGGTTAACTATACGCAGCGGGTGTACAGCGCATTGCGTGTCCAGTATAATAATGGGTTTAGGATGCTGATGGGGCTGCCGCGCTTTTGCAGCGCGTCAGTAATGTTTTCTGAAATGCACACTGATGGTTTCCACGCCATTATTAGAAAGCGTGCTGCATCGATGCTGAAACGTTTGCGTAGCAGCTCCAATAGCTTTCTCAACACAATGGCAGATAGGTGGGACTCGCCGCTGCTTGAGCGCTAGATACGGCTACATGCCACGGTATAAGTCACCGGTACCCTCGTGGCGGCTGGTCTCAAACATCTCCATTTACATTTTACATTTTGTCATCATTATTTATGTAAATTAATTTAATTACTAACAATATAATTTAAGTTTTATTTCATTTCACTGTTACTAACATTCTTGTATGGGTCCTGTGTTGCCTGAAATAAAGATATTTTATTTATTTTATTTAATGTCAAAGTTAAAACATTTATTTCTTTAATTTTTTGTCTGAGGGACTCTTTACAATCTAGGTTATAAATCGCCCGAACGGTTCTTTTTTGCAAAACAAATGTTGCTTCAATATCAGTCGCATTACCCAATAGCAAAATTCCATTAGACATTACGCTATGAAAGGAACTAAAATACACTAATCTTGCTGTTTCAAAATCTGTGAGACTTCTAATATTTCTTACAACATATGCTGCAGAACTAATTCTGCTTGATAATTTAGATATATGGGAGCCCCACTGAAGTTTCGCGTCAATAGTAATACCGAGAAAAACAGTGGTATCCACAAGACTCAACTCCTCCCCATTTAACAGCACATTGGTATTCGAATGTCTTACATTAGGTATAGTAAATTTAATGCACTTAGTCGTATTGCCGTTTAGGAGCATATTGTTGGCCTCAAATCAATGTACTAATTTCGAGAGAGAATTATTTACATCGTCGTAATTAATTGACTGCCGTTTGAGTTTCAAAAGTAAAGAGGTATCGTCAGCAAATAATACTATATGATGATCCCCCCATTATAAAGTAAGTCATTTATATAGATTAAAAACAGCAATGGGCCAAGAATCGAGCCCTGAGGAACACCCATTGATACTACCGATCCGGAGGAACCTTTACCATTGATTACGACTTTTTGAGTTATGTTACTTAAATCTGAAGTAATAAGTCTAAGCGCCAAATTTTTACGCTGTAATGTTAGTAGTTTCCTGATTAATGTATTATGATGAACACAATCGAAAGCCTTGGATCACAAAGATCACAGAAAATATATAAGGCATCTTGTGAATTCTCTCAGGCATTAAAAATATATTTCATAAGCTCAACATCGGCGTCACACGTCGAGCGACCCCTTGTAAAACTTGTCTTCCCAGGTCAGAGGTTTTTTTACGAACCAGTGGTAATTCAACAAAAGAGAGACTTTTAATAAGTATTATTTGTACTCTATATTAAAATAAATAGTTTCTGTTTCTGTTTCAATGATTAAGTAAATTTTCATATCTCTATTACACACTTGGTATGTAACACATAGTATCTCATGTAATATATATACGAAAACGCAAATAAATAATTGTTTGTAATTGATCAAACTTTTTGAACTTTGCAACTCATTATGATGGGAAAGGTTGCCGGAAGGAGAGCTGTTGGTGGGCAGAAAAAAGGCTTGGCTACGCAACATCCGAAAATGGACGGGAACCAGGAGTACTGCCGATCTCTTTGGCCTAGCTAAGAGCAAGAAACAGTATTTAAAGCTGACTGCCGACCTGCACTAGTCGAAAAGGCACTTGAAGAAGAAGAAGAATTGATCAAACCAGAAAATTAAAAACAAATAATTGCAATCACTAACATTTTTAACCGACGGATTCAAACGCCCGAATAGTTTTTTTATTGACACTGTTCGTGCTGACATACTTAAGAAGGGGTACTACATTTTCCTATGACGTATTAATATTTAGATTTTAGGATCGACACTTAATGAATAATCTGCGGAAAGATTGTGTGAATAGAAAAGGTTCGCTTGGATACTGCCACAGGAAACATTCAGACTGGTTGGTTGGGTAGGCTCGATGTGTGGCCATGGGGTAAGAAGATAATATTGGGTTGGATGCGGTAAAGTTTTATACTTATAACTCATTTAAACCGACTAAAAAGGAGGAGGAGGACGCGATATTTTCGCCAGCTGTGAACTGATTTTAATGGTTATTTCTGCAAGGGATTTAAAACTAAATAAAAATTTGACAATCTTAAGGATGTCATTTTTAATGTAGTCGTTTAGACGACTTTCTATTTTTTATAAAAAAATCGTAAAAATACTACTGACTATATAATCTTATATTAGCTTTTATTTCTGGTATTCCTTAGTCAACGTGAAAAAGAAAAATAATCAACTTACGAAATGTGAAAACTAAAAATAAAAACATATGTTGGCATCATAGCAGCAACTGTGTGAAGTTGCTGTGTATGATTTAAATGTTGGCAATGACACGGTAGGCCAGTGAAGTTGCTAACTTTGGGAGGCAAAAAATTAACCGGCGAAAAACAACACTTTCGTTTCAACGCGTTGGTAGGTGGTAAGTGTTGTTAAAGGACACAGTTATTGTATAGTGACTTTAAATTATCGTTTGATTCATTAAATTCTTATACGTAGAACTAGTGTCTAATTATCGAGCTTCTGAAGTTGAGTTCTATAATTGTTCTTAAAAATATAATGTTTTAGCACCGAATATGAATTTCAACCTAAAATAAATGGCCTGTTTTTAAAATTACACAAATATATGATATGGCTTTTAATAGCAAACGGTTGATTATAAAACATTCATTGGAAGCCACTGGCCTCTTCAAGAACTTCCTCTTAGAGGTTATAAAACTTCCTTTTAAGGGTAATAAAACCACATACAATTTTCAGATAGAAGTTTATTTATATTAAAAAAAATATATAGCCGAGTTTTATCGAGTAAAGTTATTTCTAAACGTAACAGTGATTCTGATAACGCTCTGAACGAGAACCACAGGGATTTTGTCACATGTTGTATAATAACCTTAACTCTAACATAAATCGAAACACTACAACACTTAAATATATTTATTATCTTTGACAAATTATGATTTCTTATAATATAATTATTATGAGTCTCTAATTGATATTGTGTTTTATTTTGTATGTACATACATTAAATTACAATCAAGGAAAGTTCACTGCTGACCATAACTGTTTTATCACTAAATAAGGATTTAATATTACCGCATCCAATTTTCTGAAGTTTTTAAAGACTGTCTGGTGTTTTTATATAGCCTCCTGCGTTGATAACGAAATAGAGCAAAGGCGGGCGTCAACCTTTCACTTTTATGTTATATCGTCAGACATTGCCACTAAAGTCATCTTGGGGTGTTCGTTCACGTAACATCTCCGACAGCCAACTTTTATAAAAATAGAATGAAAAATCTAAAGTATTTTAAACTGAACTATGAGTTTTATTGATTTTAATTGTATTTTTTTATGTTAATGTGGATATTATTGATAACTAGCGGTCTTCCCCGGATTCGCCTGGGTGGTATCTCTTAGTGTTAAGTATGTCAGCGTAAAGATTTAAGATAATTATTACTGGTCATTTATTGAATACAAAATATTTTATTATTTGAATCAATAAAAAATGTGTCCTTCGCAAATTTAAAAATATAATTTAAAAAGATTGCATTAAAAAGAGTTATTATAATATTAAGGTATTTATGGAGGACTTACGACCCGCCCCGGCTTCGCCTTGATGATGTATAGAGTGAGCATATCTTTCTATAAATACAATGCATACTCTTTTTATTGGACAATCAATAAACGACGTTCTAACGAAACAGTAGTTTTATTTCCAGGCCGGCGCCTAACCTCATAGGACCTATTAATAAGTTAGAGCCACGCTGCAGCTATATTATTGTTGTAGCACGAATGGGTCAGCTCAACCACAATAGGACCACGCTCTCACAAAATACTAGCGTAAAATAGCAGCTAAATGATGCTACATTTCGTATGGCGATCGTAGAGAACAAGAGGCTCTTTATACTGGAAACGAGTTATTCCATCTTAGAATTCAGGAGTAACAACGCATCTAAATTTTCATTCTTAATTGGGGATATATGTAGATGTTTATGGGCCACGGCATCCACTTAACATCAGGTGGAATATGTGTTCGTTTGTCACCTATATTCTATAAAAAAGTCAAAGACCATTAATTTTATCCATTTGTCGTTTTATCGAAAGAAAAAATTTCTTATCTTAAGTTTTTCGGATAAAATATAGCCGAGATCCTTTCTGGTATTTGATATTTATCTGTTAGTAAAGCTTCATCACAATTGGTTCAGCATTAGCCCGGACAGACATAATGATAAAAATTAAAAAAAAGCTTTTTACGACTTCTTTATATAAGCCAGTTATTTCAAAATTACAGACAGACACTTCAACTTTATTTATATGTATATGTATAGGTAA
Source organism: Parnassius mnemosyne (assembly GCA_963668995.1). NCBI lineage: Eukaryota > Metazoa > Arthropoda > Insecta > Lepidoptera > Papilionidae > Parnassius > Parnassius mnemosyne. The sequence continues at coordinate 2,319,749 of CAVLGL010000001.1, read as the reverse complement.
TAGCCCCTGCGAATGAGGTGATCGCTACCAGGCATTATTACAAATGTAACATATTTTGTAACGTGTCAAATTAATATTTGTTTCAAAACTTTGAATAATGTAAGAGAGAAAAGCTCATAAATAAAGAATTCATTTAATTTATAAATAATTAATATAAAATAAAACTTAATAAACCTCCTAAACCTATAAAATCGTACTTAATGCATGATAACTCTTCCAGTCAAACTTAAAGACACCTAAAATTATACTGTTGGCTAAAGGCCTCTCCCGTTGTACAGAGTATTTTCCTTAATCTTAATCCTTGGCAGGCGATTGACATCATCAATCACCAATGACATCATTTTTAAAAAAATGGGAGCACATGACTACGATTACAATGAAAGGTGAACGGGGATGTAAACTTGGGTGGTAAGACGCACCAACTCAGTAAAGACCTATTCTGTTCTTCATTTGGATGCATATAGTATTCGAACGGTAAAATAATTTATTATTTACAATAAATGTTTTATTTATTTATTTAGTCTTCACCCTACAACTTACGTAACACTGAGCGGACTTAACAGTCCGCTCATTGTTATATACTCGTAGTTGCTCTTCTTGTAGGTAATGACGACAGGCTAATGCCTATATTCAAACTGCTAGTCAACCCGTAGCGTGGTGAGTTATTGTGGCAGGAGTAAACTTACTTAATAATCTTTAATAGTATAAATAATATGTAAATATAATTTATACATACACACCATACCATATTATATACGTGATAGAGCCATGCTGCAGCTATATTAGTAGTATAGTTGTAGCACGAATGGGTCGGCTCGACCGGAGAAGGACCACGCTCTCACAGAATACCAGTGTTAAATAGCAGTTTAACACTGCTGTGTTTCTTATGGTGAGTGTAGAGAACCGGACACCCTATTTAGTGGAAAAGAGGCATTCCATCTTAGTCCTCACGGGTGACCACGCATCTGAATTTTGCTTCGCAAACGAGGATAGATGTAGATGTCTATGGGCCACAGCAACCACTTACCATCAGGTGGACTTTGTGCTCGTTTGTCACCCTATCCTATAAAAAAAAGACCTCCCATAAGTCATCAGGGTAATATTTGCCATAGTTGCCACACTTGTTACGCAGGTTTGGAAACCACAGTTTTTTTTGTTATTAAAACGCTGCTGCTATCTCCTAGTTAATTACCATCAGGTGGACCTTGTGCTCGTTTGTCACCCTATCATAAAAATATATATAACATGACATGAAATAATTCTTATATTGAAACGATGTTTTTTTGAAACACCAAGGTGTTCAGGAATTAATCTCTTGAAGATCTTTTATTACTTTGAGTAATTATCAGGAAGATGCTGCTGTCCATCACCTGTTTCAATTTCCCTTCATCGCCTTTTATATTCTTACACCACCACAATACGGCAACCAATCAAAAAACCTAAATTACACTTTATTAAAACCGCAGTAATTCCCTTTTATTAATTAAAGTTATTTTCTTACAACATTATTCATATAGCCTAAAACAAGTGTACAAGAACAAAACAATAGTTACTACGAATATTAGCTACAATATATTTTGTTGTCATCGCCTTTTGCTGGATTATCTTTCTTTTAAGTTCGCGCCATATTGGCGGAATGAATGTCACGTCTGCTTGAAGTTGTCGTCGGCCAACTTTCTTGATTATCCACACGTGGTACGAATATCGAAAAAAAGGCGCTTTGTTCCACTTTTGCGTATGGGGGTGTTTGTGTTGTAGTCATAAATATGATACGTATAAAAATAAATAAAATAGTCTATTTAGGTATTTAAGTGTATAAAAATGCAAAGTTATATTGTACCATTTAGACGAGTTTCAGAATCTTATAACAATATAGGTACTACCAAAATGTTATAAAGAATGATGTTGAAACAAAAAACGCTAAATAATTATAAAAAGGTAGACAATGATTTTTTTCATGAATAAAATTAGAGTTTGAAATAATAAAACTACACGCAATGATCATAAGCTGTAATGATTCTAGTAGAAGTACTAGTAGAGCATAGTCAAAAATTATTTTATTTTGTCCTGATCAGGAATCATTGAATAACTAGGATAATTTAATTAAATTATTGGTAGTCATCGGTCCTTGGTACGAGTGCCATCTACAAGTTGGTGAAAATGACATTAAAATATTGCGTATAAAAACGTGTTAGTCACAGTCAGTTCAACAGAGCTTTGAATTACCCGACACTGTCGTTTGACTAGAGAGTCTACTATCCAATCCAATATTATTCTATTAGTATCATCTAGCAAGGATTAGGTACATTAAAAATGTTTGTAGTCCCATCAACGCGTCCTTGGTTTCTCTATCTAACTTTATCGTCACAAACAAATAAAGGTGCTCATTCCTCGCTATAATCGTAATTTTTCGACAAATTAGGATGTCGATATTTCAGTAAGATATAAAATGTAAACCTTGTATTTCTTACATCAGTAAGGAAAGGATATCATTATAATTTGGCGTCAGCGAGATGTATAAATAGCAGCTGTTTTGTCTAACCGCTCACTTAGCGTTCAGCCACCGCAGACTCTACTACACCTGCGGATGCTTCATGTAGAGGCAAAACACGTGTCGTATTATCGCCGGTGGTGTCTGTCCTAGTGTAGTGGTGGTGGTATTAGTGATGACAAGGATAGTGCACGTAATTGAGGGAAAGTAGGAGATGCTCTTCAAACTAGGTAAGACACATTATTTTATTTTATTGAGCGGATATAGGCAAATTAAAAAAAAATCCAACTTTCTTTATAATTCATTTCAGCCCCTCACAATTCTACTGCTGAACATTGGCCTCCTCCAAGAAATGCAACAAACAAAAATTGTTCTGAGCCACCTGAATTCACCGACTTCCTGCATAAGTTACCAGGTCGTCCTTCCATATAGTAACATAATTCATTCACTAACTGTTATTTCTGGACTCCCTCGTTGGTCTAGTGGGGATGCTGATCATTAGGTCCCGGGTTTGATTCCAAGTCGGGTCGAAATCAGTCATTGGCGTTTTCTGTAAAGACATTCTCAGTAGCAGCCTGGAGTCAGAAAGTTGGTGATGTTTCACCCCTGTGCCTTGAAAAGTACCTAAAGCCGTCGGTCCTGCGCCTGATCTTTCTCCGGTCGTGTCGGATTACCTTTCCATTAGACTATGAGAATGAAGGAATAGAGATTCCACATGTGCTTGCACGCATACGCATTGCTGTGCAGATGGATAGTTTCTGTTGAAGCTGGCCGCTTAGACCGAAACTCAGTCTGAAAGACATTATTATTCAATCATAACAGCCCATCAAACCTCCACTTCACCTCATATGGGACATATTTGTCCTATTTTTATAGTTGCCATGCTTGGCAGAAAGGTTGGTAAGTGCAGTTTTTAAAGATTTGAAATTTTTATCAGATCCTGATGCCCTTTCCCCGTCTTATTTCCTTATGTCACCTTTTACGGCACCTTCTATAACACGAATTTTGTTTATTGACAAATCCATCGAGGTCAAAATGGGCTTTATCCGTCATAATATTTTTTGATGAAAATCTGGGTCTCTTTCCAAATTGGTTAGCATAAAACTACCGAAGTTCATGAAAACGGTGATCATGGTGCCGAAGCTTAAATTCTTGAGTTAAACCTTATATATGAACAAACCTAGGTCTTTTTTCAGAATAGTCTGTAGAGAGGTGACTTTTAATAAGTATTATGTAATGAACTACATTGAATAAAAATTATTCTATTCTATTCTACTCTTAATTTCCAGTTATTGAGATTTGCCCAGCAGACAATGCGCATCTTCGGCTACACTTTTAAAAACACTTTCAATGTTCTACTCCGTACAAACCTTTCTGGTATTGGCCGCAACTTTTTTAGCGTATCTAGTAGTTACACAAAATAATTGTTAAAGAAAAACTGTCAAATTTGGCGGTAAAATAAAATGGTGGCAAAAGATTGTGTACCTCTGCCTATTCTTCTACGTTGGTTACCAGGGAAAGTACAGGTATTATACTATTGTGTATAATGTTGTCTTTGTGGATTTAAAAATGCCGCTTGGGTATACCAAGATTAGGTTTATAATATTATTTATCATAAATAAAAATCTGCTTTTAACTAAAAGATTTTTTACATGACTGATATTTGGAGAATTTATTTATATGAATAATTCAGTATTTACTTTTTTTGTAACAAGTAGAATATTAGCTATGAAAGTGGTGGATGTAAGAGTAGAGTGAGGCCTAAGAATACATGGATGGATTGTGTTAAGTATTATATGTAAAAGAAGGAATTAGTGAAGAGATGACGGTTAATAGAGGAGAATGGAAGAGGAAGACATGCTATAACTTGGGATAAAGGATAGAAGAAAATGATTTGTATATTTGTATAAAGAAATATATTTCTAAATCAAACATTATATCACATCATCAATGTATATTCTTGTCTACATAATAATATTCATCACTTGGTTCAAACAAGGATACAATTATTATTAATCATCATTAGTGATTACATAATATTGATAGATAATATTGGACTGCAGTAGTTCATCCGGTGGACTGTAAGTCCGTTTGTGACTACAGTTTTATTTTAAAAGAAAACATCAGATGTCTCCATTGAATCGCCAGTCTGCGTCATTTTACAGTTCTGTATTATAAGAGACGGTGTTCTTCCATCCACTGAAATATTTCTATATTTCATAAATTGTTTAGTTACTTATTATAGCATTCATCTGACTTATTATAATAATAACTTTTAACAAAAAGTAAAAACAAAAAAAGAAATTATTTATTTGCTAACCTGTGGAATTTTAAAATCTTTGAAGCATAACCTATTTAAAAAATAAAAATCATTCAAATCAGTTCTCTCTTATTACATATATTGCATAAAACATGGACAGATAAGGTTGGTACAATTCTTAAAGCACGACATGTTTTGTTATGTGATTGTAAATAGCAAATTTACATAAATATCACATATATATAAATGAAATTTTCTAATCAATATACAAAACAATTAGACTAAAATATAAAATAATTAATAAACAAAGATTATCAATTCCATAAAAAAATATATCATTTACATATAACAAATAGGTCTCTGGTGTCATAAAATTGATTTTCATTGAGATAAGTCAATATTTTCTTCAAATAAATTATTACTATTCCATATGATTTCATATGGTATTTTATTATAAATTCGAATACACAAGGTTAAACAGCTTTTACTATAGAATAGAATAGAATAGAATAGAATAGAATAGAATAGAATAGAATAGAATAGAATAGAATAGAATAGAATAGAATAGAATGATTTTTATTCAATATGGATTATTACATAATACTTATTGAAAGTCATTATTTTATTTACCACTGGTTCGGAAAATACCTCTGTCCTGGGAAGAACCAGCAAGAAACCCAGCGGGACTTTTTTTTTAAACATAATTTCACTTAACAATAATTTTTTTTATACAATTTTAAATGAATTTTCATAGAACCAGCATGGTGGCGATCACCTCACTCCCAGGGGTTACTTTCACTCATGTATTCCTTGTCCAGTCGCATTACCCCATAGCAAAATTCCATAAGACATTACGCTATGAAAGTAACTAAAATACACTAACCTAGCTGTCTCAACATCTGTGAGACTTCTAATCTTTCTTACAGCATATGCTGCAGAACTAAGTCTGCTTGCTAATTTAGATATATGGGGGCCCCATTGAAGTTTCGCGTCAATAGTAATACCGAGAAAAACAGTGGTATCCACAAGACTCAACTCCTCCCCATTTAAGAGCACATTGGTTTTCTAATGTTTTACATTAGGTATTGTAAACTTAATACATTTTGTCTTATTGCCGTTTAAGAGCAAATTGTTGGCGTTAAACCAATGTACTAGTTTCGATAGAGCATTATTTACGGTAGAGCATTATTTATAAAGGCCAGGTCAAGAGTACCCTAAACCGTAGAGCATGTATGAAGGGAATAATGAAAGTGGACGAAGCAAAGCAAGTATGTAAGGATCGTAGCAAGTGGAAAGAACTGGTCTCTGCCTACCCCTACGGGAAAGAGGCGTGATTATATGTATGTATGTATTATTTACATCGTCATATTTAATTGACTGCCGTTTGAGTTTGAAAATTAAAGAGGTATCGTCAGCAAATAATACTATATCGTGATTGTCCCCTACAAAATAAGGTAAGTCATTAATATAGATTAAGAACAGGAATGGGCCAAGAATCGAGCCCTGGAGAACGCCCATTGATACTACCGATCCGGAGGAACATTTACCATTAATGACGACTTTTTGAGTTCTGTTACTTAAATATGAAGTAATAAGTTTAAGCGCCAAATTTTTTACACCGTAATGTTGTAGTTTCCTGATTAATGTATCATGATGAACACAATCGAAAGCCTTGGAAAGGTCACAGAAAATACCTAAGGCATCTTGTGAATTCTCCCAGGCATTAAAAATATATTTCATAAGCTCAACACCGGCGTCAGACGTCGAGCGACCCCTTGTAAAACCAAATTGATTTTTATGAAGTAATTTATTTGTATTAAAAAAAATTAACAATTGATCCAAAATTATTTTTCAAAAATTTTACTGAGAGTTGGTAGTACAGAAATAGGTCTATAATTAGCGGGGTCCAATGTACTACCAGATTTAAATAAAGGTATTACTTTACTATACTTCATTAAATCAGGAAACACACCAGAATCGATACAAGTATTAAAAATAATAGCAAGATGAGGTGCAATTAAATCTATTATGGACGCAATCACTGTAACGGAAATCCCCCACAAATCTGCGGTTTTCTTTACATCAATCGTTTTGAAGTATTTTACAATATTATGCGGTAATACTTTTTCAAATCTAAATTCTTTTAAACAGGTATTAACATTCTGTTTAAGTAATGATTCGGCGACAGTTGGAGAAGCATTCAATGACTCTGTTGTCAAGATAGGAACATCAGTGAAATATTTCTCAAACACCGCTGCAACTTCTTGATTTGATTTAGTCAATTCATTATTAATTTTTAATTGATAGTTTGAATTACGAGCTTTCTCTTTACCGGTTTCGCTGTTAATTATACTCCACGTCATTTTAATTTTATTCTTAGCTGTCTTAATTTTGTTACTAATATGTAATGATTTGGCTGTGGAGCAAACTTTTTTAAACATTTTAGAATAATTTTTTACATATTCTTTAAAAGCATCGGAAAGATTATACGATCTTTCATGGTAAAGGTCATATAACCTTCGTCTGCTTTTATGAATTCCTACTGTCGCCCACTCATTAAATGCCTTGCGACTGTTTCTGGAGAATGTTTTAGAAGTGAATGTTTTATTAAATTCATTGTTTATAAAGGTAAATAATTCTCTATATAAATAGTCTGCATTGTTCTTATAAGAAAGGGATGGAAGGATTTTTAACATATTACTTCTAAATCTCTCCAGGCGTTTTGCATTAATAGGAACAAACACAATTTTCTCATTTACCTGTTTTTTGTGCATATAAGGTAACGAAACCAGTTGTCCACAGTGATCTGAACTAAGTTTTTGTATTATTGATTTGTTGATTGGTACAACACCTGTAAAAATATTATCAATACAAGTTGCACTACACCCTGCAATACGTGTAGCTTCAAAGAATAAATTATTAAGATTATAGGATTTGAACAAAGAACAGAATTTAATACTGATGGAAGAAGTTTCCAGGAGATTGATATTAAAGTCTCCACACACTACAAGAGATTTATTCTGTTTATTAAGCTTAACTAAAACTTCTTCCATAATTTTTTCAAAAGTATCATAACTTGAACATGGGGGTCTGTAAACACTGACAACAATAAGGTGCTCAAGCTCAACACATGCCATTTCTACAGTACGCTCAACAGAGAGGCTCACAATGTCTTTACGTTCTTTACATGATAAGGACTTATTAGCTAATATTAAGGAGCCACCACGTAATTTAGTATCTCTATTGAACGAACTGACCACCTGGTGATTACTGAAATTAAATATGGAGTTGTATTCTTTCAACCAATGTAAATATATATTTATTTGATCGCGGTAAATCATCAAATACACGTCTTTTTGCATTTCTTTTTAGTCTTATATTCATATCATATGCCTTTGTAAACAGATTATTATGTTTATGCACAAAATTACAAACTTTGTAGATATACAGAGATGGTAGTGATAATAAACCTAGGATCCTAAATATTGGTTTTGAGGATTTATCCGGTGCCATTCCACCAATAGCTCTAATGCATTTCTTTTGTGCAGTAAATAATCTCTGTTTATCGGTACCATTGCCCCATATTACAACACCATAACGTAGTAAAGATTCTATGTGAGCGTAATACGTTAGAACAGCAGTTTTTTTGTCTGTAACACATTTTACTTTATAAAGTGCATAAACAAATTGGTTATTTCTACTGCATAGGTGATTTTCCTGACCTTTCCAGCTTAAATATTGATCAATTATTACTTCTAGGAATTTAATTTGTGTTACTTCTTTTAATTTGTCGATACTAAGATTAATATTGTATTTTGTATGTTTTGATTTATTAAATTGAATATAAGTTGATTTATTGAGATTAATGTTTTGATTGTTTCTGTCTAACTATTTAATAATTGTATAAATTGTGTTGTTAATGTCAATTTCATGATTACGTATTGAATTATTTTGCTTATTATCAATGCTTACAATTATTAAAATATCGTCCGCGAATAAAATACATTTATGACTGGTGACTAGAGTTATATCATTTAAATAAAGAAGAAACAATATTGGACCCAACACGCTACCTTGAGGAATGCCGTGTTTTTTATCTTTGTAAGAAGATGAGAAGGACAGCATTTCCTTTTCTAGAATCTTTTTTATTACGACACATTTTCTACGGTTAGCTAAATAGGAAGATTTTAGTGGAAGTCCTCTGACACCGACCATTTCCAGTTTTCGTAATAATATGCTGTGCGCAACGAGATTGAAGGCTTTCGATAAATCAAGAAACAGTAATCTTTTATACATAGACTTTATTTTTTATTTTTGACAATATTGGTATTAATGTAATTAGACTATAATTAGTAATATCATTTCCCTTACTCTTTTTAAATAACGGCTTTATAATCGACAATTTTAATGTTTCGGGAAAAGTAACACATGATAATGACAAGTTAATTAAATATGTCAAAATATAGACAAATTTATTTAAAGACTTCTTAATTATTTTCGTATCGATACCGTCATATACTTCCGAGTTAGTGTTATTAAGAGATAGGATTTTTTTAACCCTTTCTTTGGTCATGGGTTTAAAAAAATTGAGTTGGATAGTGATTTTTCATTACTAGTATAGCTGTTTGGTATAAAATATTTTTTTGATTTTGTATAAAAATAATTTGACAATAATAAATAATTATTATTGTCAAATTATTTATTATTGTCAAATTACTGATTTCCCTAATAATTTGACAATAATAAATAATTATTATTGTCAAATTATTAGGGAAATCAGTAAAATCATTATTGAAAATCAAAGCTATGTCAGTAGGATATTTAATCAGTTCATTATTTATTTTCAAACCCGTAACGCCATGGTCGAAGTTTAAATTTGAGATTGCATTTTTTAATACAGAACATGTAGCTTTACATTTAATTTTGCTTTTGTGTATAAATTTCGGAGTTTTTTTTTCGATCTTTGAATACATTTTTTCAAAATCTTTGAATATGTGAAGTAACTTTTCTTATTTAATTCTGATTTATTCCTTTAGTATCTATATCGGAGTAATCTTTTAGTTTTACGAATTCTTTTTAAACTTCGACTTATCCAATTGTTTTAGTATGATTATTATTTATCATTATTCTAATCAGTGGAAAACATAAATTATAAATTAAACGTAGAAATTTATGAAGTTTGTAACAAACAGACAGAACTTTGTTCCACCAATTCGAGTTGCGTAACTCGAGTACAATTATTCGAGTTACGTGAATTTCAACTCAAGATCACTCGAGTCTAGTTTCTTCCGAGTTGGCACATCTCTACTACATTTTTTTATTAATTTTATTTTATCAGAACCAATGAAGTGAACAAAAATATCAAAACAACTCTTTTTTTTTCAGATTTCTTGATTCCTTTTAGGTTTTCATAACATTTCTATGCTATTTACAATGATAAACTCGTATCTTTTTTTTGTCTTCTACAATTGTCTCCTTTCTTAAACAATAGTAGAAAATGAAAGTTTTTCCTATGTTTTACCCCTTCGGGGTGGAATATTTTCTTTAAAATTTAGTTGGACCACTCTTGAGGTAAAGCCTATTTAATGTAAAAAGAATAATTTAAGTCCGTTCACAATCTGCGAAGATATCGAGTAACACACATACAAAAAAAAACGTACACTCGAATTGACCACCTCTTTATTTTTGAAGTTGGTTAAAATTTATTTGATAGGATGTCTAAAGATATTGTGTGAGTAAATTAAAAAATATCCCTTTTGGGAGTTTCATAGATACCCACATTGTTTCCTTCACCGCTAAGTACGTGAATTAGCAATTGAAGCTGTTTTAATCTATCTGCGCGTGAAATTTCAACACAATTGGTTCAGCCAAGTTTTTCAAAATTACGAGCAGCCGTGAGAGACAGACCGACAAAAATTTTACAAATAATTATTTGTTTTATAGCTAGCAAATAACGCCTGAGTTCGATAAAAGGCGGTTATTTCGCCACTTAATTGTATGTATTGTTTAAAAATAACCTAAAATCATTAATGTTCACGTTTCGACTTTAATATGCTTTAATACTACTACTAAAATGACGATGATTAAATGAAATTCAAAACGAAATTCGCATATTGCTTAAGAATTAACATATACTTTAATTTTCTCAGTTTATATCTTCGCGTTATTCAAGTTTATGCTCTTCGTTTTTCCAAGTTCTTCTGCTTCACGAATAGTATCAGGTAAAGCATCATTTGAAATATCCGGCACCAAAAATGTTACTAGCCCGGCGAACAGTGATGCTAAGCCAAACATAAGTGAGGGCAGACCATACCAGTACCGCATCTGAAAATTTTGGTTTATTATTTTATTATTTTATCATATTATATTATTTGACTAATACATAATTTAGTCATGTACATGAGTTAATGGTTAATCCGTAATCAGATAATTACTTACGTCGGCTCGACCTGGAAAAACCATGCTCTCAGTGAATGCAAGGGGAAATATCAGCTTAATTCTATGTTTCGCGTAGTAAGGGTAAATAAACGAAGACCCCTTATACTGGAAACTAGGTATTCCATCTTTGTTCTCAGGGGTGGCAATGCATTCCGCATTTTGATTCTTAATCGATAACACGTGTAGATGTCTATGGAACACAGCATCTACTTCCTATCAGTTGAAATATGTTTACTTGTCATCCTTATTCTATGAAATAATAATATTTTTAGATAAAAATATAAGAATCATTTTGATGTTGGAAACTTGTAACCTAAGTCGATGTTGATGAAACAATCCATTAAATAATTAATGTTATAAAATGTCAATTATGAGAAATAATATCCGAATAGTTTTGTGGTTTTCAATGAACGTCGTAATTACTTATATTAGCTTTACATGCGTGAAATACCGCTTCACCTTGTTTAGAGTGCCCAGTTTTTTGGCCTAATTTATTGTTTCAACTCAATGTTAGTGCCAAAGTTGAGTTTAGCACTCAACTAAATGCCGAGAAGCTCGAAATAATAAGTAACCTCTACAGATGTACCTCTTTTTATCGGGCAAACGAGCATGCGGCTCACCTGATGGTAAGTGATTACCGCCGCCCATGAACAACTGCAACACCAGGGAAATTGCAGCTTTATTTATTGGGCTTAGTATGAGTTTATAACCTTATACAAAGCCCAAGTCCAAACATGCATGAAGTGTTGTGGTCACGTTTGGGATGGCTCAGCAAAATATCAACATGCCGCACTCGACATTCCAAATATTTGCACTAAGCGCTATAAGTCACCTTTTATAATGCGCACAGCCAAGGAGTGAAATGCCCTGCCCGTGTCTGTTTTTCCGAGCTTCCCTTGGGCAAACTTGCTCCATTTTATACCTCATCTTTGTCCCTCGGAGCGGATAAAAGCCAAGAGTGAGACCAGTTAAAATTTAAAATAATTCAAGTCATCATTTCATTCTAGTCGAGCTTACTCGTAAGTCTAGCGATACTCTAAATGTAGTAGCGTAGTTCTTAAATAGCCCCTATCTACGTTTTTTTAATTGTTTTCTTTTACTCACTTCACACTTTCTGTATAAACTACAAAAGTTAATTTAGTAGGCTTATAATATTGAGGACTTGAATTATAAAAAGATATCGTTAGTATTTTGAATAGTAAAGAGCACAGAAGAAAAAGTTTTATAGGGTGTTTTATATAAGTTATCATATAAAACACGCTATAAAACATTTTCTTCATCCCATAAAAATCCACGGCTGGACATGAGCCTCCCAAAATAATGGGTGGATTTCAGATACCTATCAGATGTCTCATGACTTTGACCTTGTTTCCCGTCTACCGGTCTGGGTATTTTAGGTCTACTCCAAGCAGTATATGGTATAACTGCTATCCATCGAAGGCCATAACATCCCTCTGGTGATTTCTGTTGCTATCTCTTACCCCACATAAGATCTTGGATTATTTCCAGCCACCACCACACGGCACTATAACATATATTTTGTTTTTTCGGTCGTAAAACTATAATTTACTTGCTAAGTTAAAGCTAGCTTAATAAGAGGAATACGTGGTTGTTACCAGTAATGGTGTCTGCGGAGAAATTAAAGATCCAATCCGACCCAGAGATGAGCAAATTGCATGCATTGAATTTCTAGTGTACGTAGGAAATAATTCAGATGTATACAAGTAGGTGATATTAAAGTAAAAGGTGGACATCATTTTTACTGTCATATATAAAAAAATTGACAACGCAGGCAAATCTAAAAATAAATACAATATTAAAATATTTAAACGGAATCTTCAGTACTCGCTATACAAAAAGGATATATATCACTTATAGTCAAATGTAACGTTTTTAACTTACCAGGGGACACGAACGGTTGAGAAACACAAAGTACTGCTGCAGCGAAGAAGCAGCATACCAGTGGCAGTTTTCGTTTAAAGTTTAGGAGTATATAACCAATTATAAAAATTCCTGGTATATCCACACTGGATAACAATGCATAATTAATATATTTATTGCCTTTTAACGATACAGAATTAATAGTTAATCCGTAATTAACAAAGGTCGAAGTTATCCACCATACTAGACAAACAAAGAATCTTATTCGTAACAGTTTAGATTTGAAAGTGGATTTAATTATATCTATAAATTCTGCTTCTTTATTATTTTGGCATGAAAGTTTTTCAAGGGATTTTTTATTAAGTTGTAGCTTATTCTTTTTTGCAGCCTTTTCAAGTGTTTTTACAGCTTTATCATTTTGTCCTTTTATTAATAACCACTGCGGGCTTTCATCTAATGCATATTTATAAAAAAAGAAAAAAATCGCTGGCGCGTATGGAACTTGTAGTAATGTTCTCCAGTATGAAATAAGCCATGCTGCTAATGAAATAATGAAACCTCCAAAACTGTAACCAAGACTGCACAATAAAATAAATTTTATTCTATGATTTGTTGAAACAACTTCTGTAACTGAAAAGAAAAAAATAAAATATTTTTCAAGAAAATGTCATTTATCTAATTTTGGTTAAACCTTAAAAAAGTCAATACTTTAGTTTTTGCAAATTACTGCTTACTTAAAATAAATGTTGGAGAGCATAAATCACCCAAAGCAGCCTCTAAGAATTCAAAAGCAACATACAACCAGTACCCAGGCGAAAAACTTCTAGCTATACCAAATACTCCACCAAGTACACCAGTTATAATAAGCATCGTTCTTCTTGCCAACCTAAAAGTTAAAAAATTGTCAACATATAAGTATCTACGTAATTAAATTTTCTCCACTCCTATTAATAAAGAGACCTACATACTTTTAAACTGTATACATAAACGTATACAATATATACAATAAACGTAGGTACAAAGAATTTTTTCTATTTATTTTACACCACTTTTAGTTTCAATATTTTCTGCTGTGATTTGATTTTAAAATGAATCAAAGTGTTTTAAATTAAATATTAAATAGTTTTCAGAGGTCGATTTTGATGGAAATAATCACCATGTGCTAGCGGCGTAAGTGAATTAATAATCCCTTTTCATCCAATGGGTTTTGTAAGAGATTACTATGGATAAATCCAGTAGAAACTTACAGCATACATATATGGTTACCATTCCAATTACGTTGGATAAAGAAAAATCGTATGTAGAATAAAAGCTAATAAACACATATACATCAGGGTAGCCTGGTATTCTAACACAAGAATTAGCATTTACTTTTTCATAAATTTATATGAATAAGTTTTGAGAATTACACAGCTAAGAATTTGTTTGAATTTATCTCATTCGCCACAAGCACTTACCTATTAGACATTGGTCCCACTATAAATAAACCAACCATATTTCCAAAACTGTGTACGGTGCCAACAAAAGTTCTCTTCCATTCTTGATTTGCGAGCTGAAACTGATGAATAATTTCTAGTTGAATTTTTGAACTTTTTCAATTAACGTTTTTATACTACTAAATACCCTAAGGATGAAGTGATCGTTACCATGCTGATTCTAAATGTTTTCACATTTAACTGTACTATATATTGTACATTAATGTTTTAAAATATTCTAACACGTTTCATGATAAATCACAAGAGGAAACAACATGTTGGACTAAATGTTAACTAAATGTAACGTCTGAAGAAGATCGGTTTCCTCTTAAACCGTATTGATTATTTTCTAACATTTTTGATTATATAACAATGTGAAATTTTCCTAAAAGTTTAGAAGACGGATATTTATTACCTTTTCTAAAGTTTTTAAATTTTAGCTAATATGGGCAATAACGAAATAGGTCTGTAATTTTTGATACTACCTTTATCCTTGGATTTATATACAAGTACAATTAAATAGTTTTTAAAGAAACTATTGCAAGGTAAGCTATATGAGAAAATAAAATGTCATAAGATTTTTTAAGAATATTTAGTTATACCATCCCAGCCACATAGCGAGCTATGTTTTACGGAGAGAATAATATGTTTAATCTCATTTTCATCGGTTAGTATTAATATAGAAACGTTATTTGTAATGTTACTATTTTAATGCATATTACTTATTATATCCTCGGTCAAATTTAAGTTATTCAGTATTATGATGAAATTATAATGAAATTATCTAGTATTGACAAGGCTACTGTTCGACCAGTATTAATGAAATATTTACTTATTTAATTTACCGATTTCAAGGGACTTGAATTTAAACATAAAATATGACTGTGTGATTTATTTATTTGTTTTTTATTGCAAATTTTCTTTACAGTTTTCCACGTCTCTTTCATGTCATTTTATTTTTTTATTTTCTTCTTCTTCATACTCTTATTTTAAATTTTTTAAAGAGTTTATTCCAATAGTTACGGTAATGGGTATAAGATACACGCAATATATTATCATTTGGATATTTTTTTTATTTTAAGTTGAAGTTTATTTCTGAATCAAATGCACCAAACTAGACCTGGTGTCATCCAAGGTTTAATATTAAATTTAATATTTGATACAGTATAAGTGATAGTATATTTCATTACATTTGTCTATAGTTTTAGAAAATATTAGATGCAATTTCGTTGGCATCAACATTTGAAAATATTTCAGAACAATTGGTTTCATAAAGTTCTTGAACAGCTGCCTGGTAGTCCACTTTAATGAGTTCTCGTGAATATTCACTGTATTTACAACTATTTTGTATTGCAATGATTGCAATTATGGAACTATAATCTGTTATAGTGGATTCACAGAAGATTTTACTAACTTAATTTATAGATGTAACATATCCAGACAGCTTATGTACCTTGTTGGATATGTATGAGCTGGTAAAAGTCGGTGCATTCTTAAAAAAATTGTAATCAGATGACCTGTTGTCAGTGAAGCCCTCTTTGATGTCTAAATTCATATATATGTTCTGCGGTAACTAATGACGTCATCATCAACATTAAAGCCTATATAAAACTTACTGCTGAACAAAGGCCTCCTCGAAGGAATGCTGCAAATCCTATTCCTACCATCAAGCCTGCATCCATCAACTTACTCAGGATCGTCAATCAATTTGGCGGATTGACAAATTCGTCAATCCGTCTAGTGGACGGCCGCCCTGAACTTCGCTTACCGCTTATAAAGCTGCCAATCGAGAAACTTTCTTCCCTATCGGTTATCGACCAAGCTTGACTAAATATTTAATTAAGATGCTTTTGTACAATAGTCCATGTTAATATTATTTATAATAGTAATAAAGTATGTTATATATGACATATTCCAAAATATTTTATAGATATAGATAGATGTATAATTTTTTTTCGAAATAAGTTACTTGGCTTGGATGACCAAGATAATTAGAAAATATATCTTAAAAATGTTTCCTTTTTTTGTTTCTAGTGCATTTTAAGTTTTATCTTTATCAAAGTAAGTCAAGAATTTTTTTTACAATGGCAACATTTACCCATTTTCGTAGTATAATATTTATACCTATAGCATTAGAGTCATAACCGAGATCACATCCACCAGATAGTTGGTTGGTAATGGTCAGTGCAGTCATAGAAAACCTGTCTTTATTTCAAACAGTTATTGAAGTAATGTGTAATATGTACGGGAACAGACCCTGAAATTTGCTTAGTTTCAACACGTGTTAAAACGTACTGTGTGCCTCCTTCCATGCGCTCTACTCTACCGCACAGATTTTGTTTGCGGTGTCAGTTCTAGTACACTACATATTACTTGAATGGCTACAGTTACACTGTCAACCCTGCGGAAATATCTCTGATGAAAATTATCCTTCAAATTAAACATCAGTAGCGAATGTTATTACAATTTACGCTACATTCTTTAAGGTGTTTGTTAATTATTGTAACGTCACCGTTCAGTCCGCCATTAAAGCCGTTACGAGGAAGACATCTTTTATTTAAATCCCAAGATATCGCATTGGCAACGAGAAAAAAATATATATATCGTAAAAGTTCGCATGTGTATAAGCTTGCCGGCCTAAACCATGTCGATTGGTAAAATATCGGAATTTAAATGTGGAAAGGCTCTAACAATTCTTTGTTGTGAACAAAATATCAAGTAAGCTACATGTACCTAAATTAATCACGGTTATGGGGGCGGAGAGTAATGAACTACTCGTGAGTTTGTGTACCCCGGAAAAACTCACATCAAAAACGGTTTTAGAGCTAACAAAAATTTTGGAAAATTACCTTCAACCAAAACCCAGCGAGCTGGCTGAAACATTTCAATCCCGACAAAGGAAACAAAGGGACGGTGAAAGTATATCAGAATATGTAACGGACCTAAAGAAGATGTCGAAAACTTGCGGGCTTGGTAGCTGGTTGCAAGAAAGTTTGCGTGAACAATTGGTATGCGGTATCAGCAGTGAAACAATTCGGCAGAGATTATTTACCAAAAACAAACTAGACATTTGCAAGGCTTATCAATTAGCCGTGAGTATGGAGGCGGCGGAGAAGGATGCAGCCAGCGTCGTGGTAAATATGCGCGGCGGAGCATCCAGGGTAGCAGCAGCAACGCCCACCAGGCCGAGCGTATCAACATCGGTGCTGGATGATCGACGACGACGCCAGCGAGAGTGTCGTGCGTGCGGTAATGCACACGATGTAGTGACCTGCAAGTTTGCTCGCTACGTGTGTCGAGTGTGCAATAAACAAGGACATTTACAAAGGATGTGTCCTTATCTAGCAGGACAACACAGCGTCAACGTAGTGCAGAGTGAGACTGACAGTTTATTAAACAGTGAAGGAAGTGACGAGGTAATGGTTTGCATTAATCAATTAAGCGTTAGTCATTACAAACCATTGTTTATATCATTAACAGTAGACAGTAGGGATGTTCAAATGGAGTGTGATACAGACAGTGCCGTTTCATGTATTAGCTACGAGTTATATAACAACAATTCAGTAACCTAAAACTAAATATGTGTCCTTTGCTGCTAAGGTACTATACAGGTGAACAAGTGAAACCTGTAGTTGTGATAAGGCCTTTAGTAAAGTACAAAGATAAAGAAAAACATCTCGATTTATATGTTATTAAAAATGGTAAAAGTATATTGTTAGACAGACAATGGTTGGCAGAACTCAATATACAGCTACCCCCATTTGGAAGCTTAAACTGTTTATCGAATGATGTTTTTAACTTGAACAATTTCAGTTACAGATATTGTAAAGTGTTCGCGGACGGCTTGGACGGTTCACTGGGCCACCGGTGAGCATCCGTGTGCGAGTTCATGCGAGCGCGTCCGCTGGCTTATGCGTTGCGTGCACCCGTGGAGCGCGCACTCGAGCAGCTGGTGGCGGACGGTATCCTCACGCCCGTCGACCGCTCCGACTGGGCGACTCCCATAGTGCCCGTAGTGAAAAAATACGGTAACATTAGGATTTGCGCCGATTATAATTTAACTTTAAATAAAGTTATAGAAGTCGACCGTTATCCTTTGCCTAGAGTAGAAGACTTACTGGTACGTTTACAAGGGGGGGCAGCGGTTCAGTAAAATTGAGCTTTCACAAGCTTACGCACAATTTGTACTTGACGAATCTGCCAAATACACGGTGATCAACACACACAACGGCTTGTTTAGGTATAACCGCTTAGTATACGGCTTATCATCAAATCCTGCCATTTTTCAAAAACATTTAGAGCAATTATTTAATCTACCGTATGTAGGCGTATTTTTGGACGATATAATTATTACAGGGCGTAACACAGAGGAGCATATTAGTAATTTACATAAAGTATTTGACCGTTTGCAGTCGTACGGACTTCGAGTAAAAAAGGAAAAGTGTGTATTTTTGCTGAATCAGTCAATTACTTAGGTTATGTAATTAGTAAGGATGGTATTCACACTTGTCCGGATAATATTAAGGCAATAGTAGACACTCCCGTTCCTATGAACGTGTCTCAGTTAAGGGCCTATATAGGAATGATAATGTATTATGCAAAATTCGTAAAAAATATCAGCACTATTCTCGCACCCTTATATAATTTATTGCGTACGGGAATAAAATTTGATTGGTGTGACGATTGTGAAAGAGCCTTTAAAAAGGTAAAAGTACTATTGAGTTCTAGTAAAATTCTAATGCATTACTCTAGCGATTTGTGTATTGTGCTGAAGTGTGATGCGAGTAGCGTGGGTGTAGGTGCAGTCATCTCGCACCTGACGCCAGAAGGCGAGCGGCCGGTGGCGTATGCGTCGCGCTCGCTCACGGCTGCAGAGCGAGCCTACTCGCAGATCGATCGGGAAGCGCTCGCTATTGTGTTCGGTGTAAGAAAATATCATCAGTACCTTTATGGGCGAAAATTCATATTGCGTACGGACCATAAACCATTAACACACATATTTGGTTAAAAAACAGGAATACCGGTTATGGCCGCTTCTCGTATCCAACATTGGGCCGTACTTTTATCTGGTTACGACTACAATATCCAATACGTAACGTCTAATAAAAATTGCCCCGACAGTTTATCAAGATTACATATAAGACATCTTTTATTTAAATCCCTAGATATCGCACATTGTAAGAACATTTGCTACTGATCGTGACATTATACTCACTTCTGCTACGAAGGAGTCCGGCTTATCGTACATCCATTCGATACAATCATCGCTAGAGTTACCGCCAACGGAATAATTAGTACACCTGAAAAAGGTAAATAGCATATTTAAAGTGATTACATTCATTACACATATAAAAACAATGTATCTAAAACTAATATAGATTAGCACCTTCTGCTTCATTAATTTGTAAGTGTCAACAGCTGGATATGGGTCTCTGCTATTTTTGGGAAGATTTGACGATTGCAGTATTCGAACTCAGGTCGTGACACTTCTTTAATGAATAAAGGTGACAAACGAGCACACAATCCACCTGATGAATAGACGATAGAGAGAAGTGGATGTGACCAAAATAATCACCATTTACTATCGATTATTAATCAAAATGCATAATGTGTTGTCATCCTTGAGGATTAAAATGGAATACCTAGTTTCAAATAAAAAGTGCTTCCGGGTTTTTTTACACTCGGCATACAAAACACAGCAGTAATAATCTGCTATTTCACGCTAGAAATCTTCAAACCATTTAGAGACCCACGCAAATACACACAAAAAAATTTCATCAAAATCGACACAGTTGTTTAGGAGGAGCTTAGTAAAAAGTACACGGATAGAATTTTTGTATAACATGTAAAAATAAAAATTATTGTAACAATAAAAATATAGGCACTTAGCTATTACTCATAAAAACCGAGGTCAATTTAAGAAATTCTTAAAGTCGTTCTCTCACTTTACACTAAATGACAATATAAAGAGATAATTGAATTGAATATACAGATAATTAAAACGTAATTTAAGTACGAGATAATCAACAATTAAACGTGATGTTATTGAATATTTAAGACATATGCTCTTCAGATACACCTCAAAACTTAAAATAGAGACTATACAAATATTGCGTGTTGCCAGTGATGACCTATGAAACTGAGACGTGATCCTTCACTGCTGGCCAGATGGGGAAGATCAAGGTCGCTCAGCGAGCTATGGAGAGGGCTATGCTCGGGGTTTCTCTGCGTGATAAACTAAGAGATGAGGATATCTGCAGTAGAGAACCAGAGTGGCCGACATATGTGGTAGAGCCATGCTGCAGCTATAAGTAGTATAGTTGTAGCACGAATGGGTCGGCTTGACCGGGGAAGGACCACGCTCTCACAGAATACCATCGTAAAATAGCAGCTTGACACTGCTGTGTTTCGTATGGTGAGTGTAGAGAACCGGAGACCCTTTTTACTGGAAAAGAGGCATTCCATCTTAGTCCTCACGGGTGAGAACGCATCTGCATTTTGCTTCGCAAACGAGGATAAACGTAGATGTCTATGGACCACAGCAACCACTTACCAATAGGCGGACTGTGTGCACGTTTGTCACCCTATCCTATAAAAAAAAAACATATCCCAATGTATTAGCTGAAGTGGCAATGGCCCGGCTATGTAGCTCGAAGATCTGACAACCGATGGGGAAAAATGTTCTCGAGAGGCAGCCTCGTAACTGCGGACGAAGTGTAGGGCTTCCCCCCACTAGATGCTATAGACATGCAGGAAGTCAATGGATGCAGGTGGCTCAGGACCGTGCTTTGTGGCTTCCTTGGGGGAGGCCTATGTTCAGCAGTAAACTTGTAAAAGGCTGTAGCGATAATGATGATGATGATGATAGTTTTCATGTATTCAATACGCAGTGCTTCAAATCTGTCTGGTATAGGTCGATATCCCAATGTAATTCAATTATGACACAAAAGCGAATTATTGCACGACGCTTTGATTAGCACCGGTGAGGTGGCTGATGTTTAGATATTCTAACCAACAATAACTAATTATCGATCGTAAATAAGTAATAGATTCTAACCGCCTATGAGGATGCTATTTACTCCATATGAATGCACTAGTCCGAGATCCCACCACGTTATTACTACGTCCATCTGTATTATATAGTTTCATCATTATTATCATCATTACAGTCCTACTACTTTCTAGTACTTTCCAGTCCAGAAGCTTGAAAACGTCTTCCAATGCAGCGGTGAAGAGTTTCGGGGATATGACGTCACCCTGTCTTACACCTCTCTGCAATTGGATAGGTTTCGTACTCTGGTTCTGTACTCGGATAGCCATCGTAGCTCTACTGTACAAACACTTCAGCACTTCGATATACTGACAGTCAACTTGGGATTGCTGAAGGGACTGCAGCACCGCCCAAATTTCGACGGAATCAAAGGCATTCTCATAGTTCACATACACCAGAGATAATGGCAAATTGTACTCTTCGGAAATCTGGAAAATTTTCCGAAGGGTATGTATGTTGTCTATGGTGCTAAAGCCCTTTCGGAAACCGGCTTGTTCGGGAGGCTGGAAGTCGTCAAGTCTGCGCGCAAGACGATTCGTAATGACTCTCGAAAACAGCACATAGACGCGGCTCAGAAGAGAAATCGGTCTGTAGTTCTTCAAGAAATCGTTGTCGCCTTTCTTGAAGAACAAGACCACCGCACTTCTGCTCCACGCCTTCGGTGTAGTGCCACCATGGAGAACGGTATTAAAGAGCTCCTGAAAGACTTCAAGTACCGGTCTTCCACCCGCTTTCACAAGCTCCGCTGTAATTCTATCCTCGCCTGGGGCCTTGCCGTTTTTAAGTTGCTGAAGAGCCATTCTAATCTCACTCAGACTGACGTACAAGATATCTTAGGAATAGTGTCGGATAAGACTCACTCTTGGATCGTTACTCACACTTGCGTGTGGCTCCAGCGATGACGTGTACAGCTGCCCATTGAACATCTCAATCTCAATCAAAATCTCAGCTGCCCCGGAAACAATGCTGCTACACTCGGTCCTCAGCTTTGACAGTTGACTTTTTCTGGCAGACAGATCTCTGGCAAAGACTTTGGAGCCTTGGTTCCGCTCGATCGCTTCTTCAATATAAGCTGTATTGAAGTTGCGTAAGTCCCGCCGCATGCATTTGTAGATCTGTCTGGTTAGTTTCCTGTATTCTGTCAAATCTGTTGAAGAATGTAGCTTCATCTCCCGTCTAACAGCCATGAGATTAAGAGTGTGATCGGAGAGTTTTTGTGTTATTCTCCGGCGGGTCTTGCAGATCTTAGCTCCGACCACATGGACAGTTTCCACCAGCTTGTCATTCATATCGTCCACTTCATTGCAGTTTTCTAGGCACTGAAAACGGTTTTATAACTCGAGATGAAAGGTTTCAGACTTTGGAACAGAGCACGAGGGGGACGGACCGTTGACTTCATTAGACGAGACCTCTCCAACTTAACGTTTAAATTCAGTGTTCCTCTAACCATTCGGTGATCGCTACCAGTTTTCACCCTCGCGATCACGGAGACATCACTGAACAGTTGTCGCCTGGTCGTCAGAAGTCAATCTAATTTTTTTGTCGAATCGTCGGGGCTAGACCAGGTCCATTTCCTGTAGGGCCGCTTCTGGCAGAAAGAGTTCATCATAAAGAGTTCCTCTTTCTCCATGAAGTCGGCCAGCTTCTGGCCCCTTGGGTTCCTTTGCCCTATTCCAAATTTCGAGAATCGAATTGGTGAGTGGGTTGGCAACCGCTGTTTTTTTATTGTAAGTTTATTGTTATCAGGAAGACGCTGCTGCCTATCTCCTGCCTGTTTCCCTTTGTCGCCTTTTACGACACCCACGGGAGGACATGGGGCCGTGGATATTCTTAATGGATAATCGCCATTACACGGTATATAGTTTAATTAGTAATAATTAAAAAATCATTGAAGTCAATCATTGAAATCAGTTGCAGGTGTGCATGGATTTCAGTAGCCATCTACCATCAGGTGGGCTGTAAGTTCGTTGGTCTTTGCAGTTTTATAAAAAGTTCATAAAAATTCTAGTGACCAATTTTTAATAAGCAACCCAGCAAAAGTATATTCCTCTATTAACAACTAATCATAAAAAGTTATTTTTTAATTAAAAAAGAAATCATGGCGTAGTGCGTAGCAACAACGCGGTAGTGTCTCGTAATATAGAATAAATTTATAAATCCCAAACAAAGTTACGTTTATAACCATTCAATTTTAATGAATATAATAAAGATTATCTACTTGTGGTCCTCCACTACTGGCCGTATAAGGAAGCTCTAGGTCGTTCAACGAACTATAAGGAATAACGAGTTTCTCTGCGTGATAATCTTCGTAATGGTATCCGCAGTAGAACCAAAATAACCGACAGAGCCCAACGGATTAGTGAGTAGAAGTAAGCACCAGGATAAGATAAAATTATTGTCAGGATCATCACTGCTCATTACCAATGCGTGTTATTTTGTTTTTTTTTTTATATTTTATTACATGCTCGAAATTTAAAAATGCAACGCACCGTTGTTATATGTTTCTAAACAGCAAATTTAATTAGTAGCAGTGCTGGGATTAGTGCTGACGGCGATAGTGCACGCAATTGAGGTAGGGCGGGAGGTGCTCTTCATACTAGGTAAGACAAATCATTTAATTTTATAACGCGGATATTTGCGAAGTAAATTTTTCTTAAAGCTTTTATAAACAGCAAATTTATTAAAGAATAGAACTCTATAAGCCATTTGCTCAATATTAAAAAAAAAAAACAAATTTCTATAATTTTCCTACAACGCTTCCCGCGCTTTTCATTTAAAACGATGGATCTTAACCGTGAACATTTGCGCGCTATTATATATTATGACTTTAAATTTGGTTTAACCGAACAATTAAGTTTACAAAGGTTACAATCAGCATAACGGAACTCAGCTCCATCCCGCGTAACAATTTTTGGGTGGTTTGCTGAATTCAAAAGGGGTAAACTTAAAAATGACCAAAGAATCGGGGCCCCGCAAATAGCAGTAACGGCAGAAAATGAATGGAGTACTGAAATGTTGGTGCGAGATGATATCGAAAAGATTGAAGAGAGCCGTACGGGCGATTTATAATCTAAATTGTAAAGAGTCCCTTAGAGAAAAATTTAAAGAAATAAACATATTAACTTTGGCAATGCAATATATTTATGAAAATGTAATGTATGTACATAAAAACATAAATAGCTTTAATAAGAATAAGGATGTTCATACCTTAAATACTAGGAACAAACATAAGCTTGTAATGCCACTTACAAGACTCCACAGAATTAGTAATTCATTTATGGGGATGTATACGCTTTTACAACAGAATCCCAGAACATGTTCAAAGTTTGTCAATAAACAAGTTTAAAAGTTTTATTAAAGAAAAACTGTACAAAAAGGGTTATTATAATATCAAGGAATACATGAATAAAAATAACCCCTGGGAATAAGGTGATCGCCACCATGCTGGTTCTATGAAAATTCATTTAAAATTGTATAAACAAAATTATTGTTAAGTGAAATTATGTTTAAAAAAAAAGTCCCGCTGGGTTTCTTGCTGGTTCTTCCCAGGACAGAAGTATTTTCCGAACCAGTGGTAAATAAAATAATCACTTTCAATAAGTATTATGTAATAATCCATATTGAATAAAAATCATTCTATTCTATTCTATTCTATTCTATCGTAGGCATTAGTTCGGGAAACATTTAGACTATCCTACATTAACATCTTGGAATGAGGAAGCTTTGTTGTCGATGGATCCCTCGTTTGCTCTCCAAAAGCGAAAAACTGACTCGTGGTGGATTGGTGCCATGAAATGCGTCTACGTTTTGAAAACGGGGCATCTAGGTGTGTTTCAGAAATTGTTACTGGTGACGAGACATGGATCTATCAATATGATCGAGAATATAAAAAACAATCATTGGTGTGGGTCTACTCTGAAGGACAGTTACCAACAAAACTGCAAAGACCTCGCAACGTCGGCAAAAAATGGTGGTCAGTTTTTTTTTCGCGGAGTGAACATTTGTCGACGTCAATGCTTGAAAATTGTAGGTCAGTCAATTCTGAATGGTATACTATAGTTGCATTACCCAAAGCTTTTCAAGCTGTGTGGAAGAGAAGACCACAGATCAGGATTCGGGGAACCATGCTGAAGAATCGATTTCCGACCTGTCAGATCAAGACTGGCAAAAGTGTGTTTAGAGTTGGTTTAGGCGCATGGAACTTTGAATAGAGCATGATGAAGAACATTTTGAAAAGGTGTAAAATAAATATTAATAGTATCTAGAATACTTTTTGTATATCTCAAAACTTTTTGAGTGACTACGTATTACTCTTTTATTACTTTTATTAATGTCTATTAATAACGTATATTACTTTTTTAATTTATAAAAATAATTTTAACAAAATAAGGCTGATAGGACACCTTACCTTGTACGTGGATGACACGTGTCTTTTCCATTTCGATAACTCTATTCACAACATTATATCTTATGCTCAAAAAGAACTTGACCTACTCAGAGAATTGTTAAAATATAACCTACTAACAATAAATACCTCAAAAATTAGTTATGATATTTTCCACAAAGAATAAACCTTTACCAGAGTTTGCACATCTTACTTTTGATAATAAAATGATAAAACGTTCAAGTCAGGAAAAATATCTAGGTATATTAGTAGATGACAAACTCACTTGGAGACTGCATATTTATCATGTCACTGATGTCATTAATAGGTGCATTACGTAAGGTCGCAAGCTGTATTCCGAAAAAGGCACGTACAATTATATACAACTCTTCAGTTAAATCACATATTGAATATCTAATTGAGATATAGAGATCAGCCGCTTAAACTAATCTAGATCTACTTCAAAGAACCCAAAATAAAATTATCAAAGCATTATTTTACTACCATCATCTAACTTTAACAAAAGTACTACACGAAAAAACTAACTCACTAAATCTGATACAACTATACACTTATTGCACTAGCAACCTAATATAAATATAACCACTAATTCTATTCGATCAAACATAAAGTTTCATAAAAAACAACAACACACAACTTAGGAAGTAAAAATAAACTCCATTTAATAACTGCACAAACTAATTATGGCACAAAAACACAATTGTTTGAGGGAGCATAGCTGTTCAATAAATTACCAAATGACATTAAGAACTGCAATAACATGAAATTGTTTAAAAGTAAACTTAGGAAATAAATACGCACAGTGTCATCTTTTTAATACATGGTACCTAATATGTATAAGTAAATAAGCTATGACTAGAGGTAGATGTGATAATATTATCAAATTATAATAATTACTTATAATATGTTCTTATGAGAAATAAAGTTCATTAAATCGAAAAATAAGAATTGAAAACAAGTTGGAATATCGTTGATAGTATTAATTATTCTACCAAAGTTACCTTACCGATTAGTGTTACTGCCTAGTTTTTTTATAGGATAGGGATCACAAACGAGCACACAGTCCACCTGATGGTAAGTGGTTGCTGTGACCCATAGACATCCACATTTATCCTTAATAAAGAAGTAAAATGCAGATGCGTTGTCACCCGTGACGACTAAGATGCAATGCCTCTTTTCCAGTAAAATGGGTCGTTTAATGGGTTAAAAGTCATTAGAGACATTTACTTAGAATGAAATGATTATACACTATTGTTCTATGCAATTAAACTTGTCGTATAATAAACATTGTACAAGTAATGATAAGAAACGCAAGCAAAAATGTTTAAGCAATAATGCCACAACCCAGTTAATCTCGAAATTATGTCAATTTTCGAGCGGTAACTTGTAATTATCGGCACGCTGAAATACGCCTAGAATTATTAAAATACAGCATGCTTGTCAAATATTAAGGTCTTATTTATCGTAATAAATTTAAAAAAAAACTCACCTATAATTTACTTCCTCAGCAACGAAAATGTAATTAGAGCAATAAATTGAATTAGATGTGAACATTAAAAATGCTAAAGCTGCTATTTGTAAGTGATATCTACCAAATATACTGAACTTTGACAATATATCTTCTAAATCGACTGTTTTCTCCTCCGGTGGATTGCTCGTATTCATGTTTTTATTGTTAAGTAGCTGTATCTTACAAGAAACACATTATTCTTTTTTATTAGTTTTATCTCATTCACTTTTTTAAATATTTAAATTTACAATGTATAACTACATTAAATACGTGTGAAGTCAAGTGCAGATAAACATGAATAAATGCGCGCAAGTTGTGGTAACAGCTAGATGCCCACAGATTTTATAGAAACTTCAATCTTATGTGCAAAGGGATTGAGTGTAGATTATAATAGCGTGATGCTTAATCGCAATTTAACCTGAGGCTATTGTACTGCATGTATCGAATTGAATAAGTCGGCAATGCCT
The DNA here is from genome assembly GCA_963668995.1 of Parnassius mnemosyne. Lineage (NCBI taxonomy): Eukaryota > Metazoa > Arthropoda > Insecta > Lepidoptera > Papilionidae > Parnassius > Parnassius mnemosyne. The sequence continues at coordinate 2,291,771 of CAVLGL010000001.1, read as the reverse complement.
TGTTGTAGTTGTAAACCACAATAAGAAATTTTTATTGTGATAAGATGGTGAATTAATCGTGTAGTGGCGGTGTAGTAATACCCCTTACGCCAAATCGTAAGTCAAAGTGTCGTAAGAGGCAACAGGGGGAATCAAACTAGGAGATGAACAGCAGCTTCTTCCTAAAAAAATATCTATGTGTTTTTTGATGGGGAAAAAGTCACGATAACTGAAACTCGTTCACCAACAACCGTTACCGTTACAGCTTATTAAAAGCCCACTGCTGACATTTTTGAACATTAGTGAAATGTACTTCATTAACCTTCTTTTTTCCCCTCTTAAGATTTACGCTAAGTCTTGTACGAATGTTTTATTTCTTTATGTTTTTGCCTTTACCTTTCCATTTTTTCCCACTATAGTAAGTTTCACGACCTTCATCTTATTTATCGACGTCATTTAAGAATCTGAAATCTCAAGAAATCTGTCGTCTCTATTATTATCTCAAGTTCATTAATTCTCCATAATTGATGCACAGTTTTAGAATAATGTCAGAGGACAATGTTTTTTTTTATTTACTAGCTGTTTTAGGCATCTATTTTACACGATAAAAGTGGCAAACGAGCACACAGTCCACCCGATGGTAAGTGGTTCACGCTTGATGGCCGACGACATTATGCCGACGGATTGTGGTTCATCGTCTACATCGTTAGTCGTAGAGAATAGGAACTCGTGGTTAAGAAATAGCTGCGCGGATCAATATATCTGCGAGATTAAGTTTTCTTAACATCCCGAGATTGAGAAAATAGAGAGTGCATCTGTATCCTCAGACACTTGGTGCACTTTACCCTGTTAAGATCATTATGATTTTAAAATTCATAGAGCTAAAATGTTAATACTTTATATTTTTCAGGGACAGATGAAAGAATACAAACATGAAGCATGATGAAGTCTCATATTGGCCTTTAAACAGAGCAGTCTTATTTAACTGATTCCTACAAGTTTCCTTACTTGAATTATTAATTTTACATTCATATTTAAGTCGAACTTTAAAATATACTATAGTGTATTTAATTATCAATTACTAAATGTTTGTAATAATCAAAAGTAATACTTATATGAAAAATAAATCAGCCATTATGTACTCCGTGACCCTGTTTTATGTTTCCCCATCAACTATAAATAAATTAAATGAATTCCGGGGAATGTTTTTCTAGAAAGATCATAACTCAAAAATACAACTTTTCGATCTGATTCTTGGGGAGTTTTTTTTAAGTTTATCGGTAGAGTTACCTGTGATATTTTACGTTTGAATTAAAGCAAGTAGGTTCAGCTTATTCCCAGGAACAAGTTATATGAATATTTTTTAATTATTTAAGAACTTTCATGGTGAAAATTCAGTAAGTTTTTGAAATTATTCAATTTCGTACACCAAACTATTTTTTTACGTCTTTTTATCGCTTCTTTAAAAATCATTTTTCGATAGTCCTTGTAAGAAAGATGTACATCACTAGCTAATGCACACTATGAAAAATCAAAATTAGTCACTCGTTTTCGGGCTGTCAGGTCGTCTGTACGCCAATATATTTTATGTCTATGCTCGTTATTATTTGGCAATGAGTTGCCACGCTAAGGGCCGCAGGTTCGAATCCTGCACGGAACAAGTTTTTGTATGATTTACAAATAATTGTTTCGGGTCTGGATGTTTGTTCTTGTGAAATGTATGTATGTCAACTGCCACCACGATACATGAGACAATCCTAATGTGAAGGTAACGTTTTAAAAAACAAAACAAAAAAATAAGAGTATAAAAATCTAATAATCTGCATGGGTTTTTTTTTTAAAAAAAAACTCTATTTTTAAACAATACACCATTTATAGGCGGATTGGTTTTCAACATTAATGCTCGCTGAAAATCTTTAATATTTTCTGGACTAAAAACTGATAAGCCGAAGTTTTATTGCAAATATCCAGGAATAAATCGGTGGCTTTAGAATCTAGGGAATTCTGAAATTTCTTTATAGACACGTTCTCGCTAATATTTATTACAATTTTAGCGATTTAAGCTATATTTTTTTTTTCAAAAGGTTTAATCCTTGTATTTTAATTTAAAAAAAAACAGATATCAAAATGATCTTGACGTCACCGTGCTTTATAAACGTGTTTAAACGAGTGTGTCAGAAGTTACTCTCGAAATTATATATAGAAAAGGGATATTTCGCACTTTACTTTGTACATTACTTAAAGAACACGCTAAGCAGTAAGAAGAAGATGCAAGATAAGACCAAAATATTTTTTTTCTCTTTTATAAAACGTTACCCCCAAACTAGGATTTTCTCCTGTATCGTGGAGGCAGTTTACAAACAGTAATTGCACAAAGGACAAACATCCAGACCCGGAACAATTATTTTAGGCCATACAAATATTTGTTCCGTGCGGGATGCAAACCCGCGGCCCCCAGCGCAGAAACTTATTGCTAAGCCACTGCGCCACGGAGCCTTGAATATGCTAACCAAAAGCATTACCAATTTATCGAATTGATTACCGGTAAAGTGTGTGTGTGTGTGTACTTATGTACGCACATAGAAAGTTATACTTCTTTAGCGTAACAAAACAAAAAACTTGAGAGACAATTGCTCACTGAAGTTATCGCTTTTAGATGTCAGTGTGCACGCGCAACGTAACAACTTAATAGTTTTTAAATAAAACTAATTTTACGGATTTTATCGCGTATATTAACTTATTTTTTTTTATATTCCCGACGTTTCGGGTGCTTTCCAGCACCCGTGGTCACGGGGGACTGAGTTGTTTGACGTCCTGCTGTCATAGTTAGCCCGGCTACCTTCAGTTTTTTAATATTAATTTTTGGTTCGATTTACGCAGAATGAGCTTACAGTATCTTGAAGTCTAGCAGTGGTATACTTGGGTTTGGATTTGATTTTATTAATTATGGGATCCCAAGCAGATGGCAGCACCCATCCATCTTCTCTATTGAAATTAGGATGTTTTTTAATTTCAATAGCCTCGCGAATCATCCTTGGGAGGAATCGGTGTTCTTTTGCGAGGATTTGTGGTCTATCAAATCTAATGTAATGACGGGGACGATCCTGAACATGTTCACAAACTGCAGACTTCCCGATACGTCGGTGCTTCACGTCAGCTATATGTTCTTTAACGCGGGTTTTAATAGATCTTTTTGTTTGTCCTATGTACGAGAGACCACATTCACAATCCAGCTTGTACACTCCTGCATCTTGTAGAGGGATATGACACTTGACGGATGGTAAAAATTGACCAATCTTCTTCAGCGGCTTGAAGTACGTTTTAATGGAAGCTCGCTTCAAGATGTAGCCAACCTTGTCTGTGACTCCTCTGACATAGGGTAGTACAGCAGGCACACGCTCGACTGTGGCTGGCTTCACTCGGTCACTGTGACGTAGGCGCGGGACCCGAAGCTTGTTGTCTTGCAGTACTTGCTCGACGTGCTGAAGCTCGGCGGCCAGATGTTTTCTGTCACAGATCCCTCGTGCTCTCTGAAACAAAGATTTTCCCACGGTAGCTAACTGTGAAGGATGATGGTGAGATTCACCATTTAAATATCGGTTGGTATGGGTATTTTTTCTGTACACAGTATGACCAATAGTGTTATCAGGATTTCGGATGACTAAAACACACTAAAAAACTTAATAGTGTTGTTTTTAGCTGTCGGTTTGTGTATTTTTAGAGATGTTTTTCGATCGTTTTATACCATGTAAGTCATTTTTTTCTACTTTTGTTTGCCGCTCGTTTCTAAAGAGATATTACGCAATGAATATCGAATAAAAGTGAACGCATACAAAATAACAAACAATCATGTAATTTTATATGATTGTATTAATTCTAACAAATCATTCGACAAATCTACGCAAACAGAAGAATTTATTATTTCTAAAACATCAACTTAGATTCTTTATATATAAATACATCTTCCGATATTGTAAACAATGATCATAATCAGTTTTTTCTTGTACAGTAGTATAACTGTGCTTCATCAAAACATAAATGGACTCAAAAGTAAAGCTGACTTATTAACTGTCACCCTAAATGATTTTCTACAAAAGGATTTCTTATATTTATGCGAAAACTAAACTTTGAATAAAACTACTTTTAAGCAAAAACACCAACGTTCCGGGAAGTTTGCAGTTTGTGATTATATCCAATGCGGCCCCCGCCATTATATTAGATTTGATAAACCACACATTCTCGCGAAAAAACATCGATTCCTGTCAAGAATGATACGTGAGGCGATTGATATAAAAAAACATCCTAATTTCAATACTGAGGGAGGCTGGGTACTACCACCTGCTTGGAATTCTGTAATTAATAAAATTAGAACTAAACTCAAGCATACCACTGCAACACTTCAAGACATAGTAAGTTCATTCGGCGTAGATCGGACCAAAATTAATAATTAAAAAAGCTGAAGGTACTCCATGTTAATCCTGACATCGGGACGTCAATCACCTCAGTCCCCCTCAGGAATCAATAAAAAAAACAAGTCATTTAAACGCAACACAATCCGTAAAAGTTGTTTCATTCAATGATTTATTACAAAATAATATATGTTTAAATGTATTATATGTAATGGAACATACACAACACGGAACAACATAAAGTGTACTGATGCGGAATTCTTGAATATTCCGTTATATAAATTAGCAACATTTTATGCAAGGGCTAATAAGTAGTGTAGGTGTACCACTTCTAGACCACCTGAGTCAGACGTGGTTCAACGACGTTCGTCGACGCCCGATCCTAAAAAAAAAAAAAAAAAAAAAAGGTTTTGGCATGCTCTGATCACGAATCCGCGGTCCATTTTTGTGTAGAATGCACGGTTCCGGAGATGTGTAGATCAATTAGCTAATATCTAATTGATATCCGGTAAGGGCCTCCACCGTCATTAGCGTCCCATTGTTCCTATTTCTATTGTTCTATTGTTCATTAATCACCCTCATTGCAGCGTGTGCGTCGACTATATCAGTGCTATTGTTTATTATAATTCTTTGTTTATACAACGCTAATCTGAATCATCAATAAAACACATTACATAATTTTGTTACAATTTTTATTTATAAAATACAAAATCTTATTAATTATTATCTATAAAATAGGAGCGAAACATCTCATCCACTAAAATATCGTTGTACAATGTGTTCCTTGTAAATATACTCGTAAAACTATGTATTGAACATCCTTGAAACTTATATAGTAAATACATTAAGCAATATTCGCCACAAACTGAAGTCCACTCATTCTGAATCCTATCAACATTCCAGTTCCATCTTTTACAATTCCTTTTTAAAAACTCTAGATGATATCGTACAGGTGATCGTCCATATGAATCAAAATATTGACCGACGTCATTCGTATCGATATATAAAGCTACCCAATGTGACCCTGGTTTATCATCTGTATCCAAATTACATATTATATACGTTGGTACGTGGGTATACATAGGCAGTCTATTAGCTGCATAAACATTATTTTCTAGACTGGGGTGAATCTTTTTCAGATGTTGTTGTACATCTAGTGTATCCATGATATTACTGTTATTAGTAGATTATTACAGTACCTAGCTACTCAATGAATAACATAGGAATGGTCAATTATAGTGATTTCTACATATTAAATTGCATTTTTGTGATATACAAATCGTACTTGTGTCATTGATCACCAAACAAAACACAATACGAAGAAATGTTGAGATAGGCAACGGAAATGTGAGATAAACTGATATGTTTCTAAATATTAAATTGCATTTTTGTGTTATACAAATCGTACTTGAGTCATTGATCACCAAACAAAACACAATACGAAGAAATGTTGAGATAGGCAACGGAAATGTGAGATAAACTGGTTGACGCATAAAGTAATTATCAACTCATTACGGAAATACTTTAGATTAGAATTTTTACGTACTGGTGGTATATAAGACCAACAAACGCAGTCATCGAGTTAGTGTACGGTCGTTTGGCTACAGTGGATCTATCAATAGTACATTTGTGTTACTTCAATACACCAAAGGCTATGGATGTAAGTGTTTATTCTATTGACTAAATTACTTTTTTTCTGTTATTTTCATGTGTGTGTATTATTTTATTTAAATATTGTGTATGTATATGATTAAGCCGTAGTAACTCAGATGGTTAGCGCTAGCTGTAAATTTCACAGTACGCGACCCGGGTTCGATCCCCGCCAGCACCAATTAAATTGTTAATAGCAATTTTAAGTGCTTATTACCACGTGCTTGGTGGTGAAGGAAAACATCGTGAGGAAACCTGCATGTCTGAGAAAATTTCGAAGGCATGTGAAGTTCGCCAACACACATTGAGGGAGCGCGGCGGACATTTCCTTGCTCTAAAACCCTCTCAGAAATGAAAGGAGGCCTATGTTCAGCAGTGGACTTTAATAGGCTGTAACTTTAACTTTTTTAACTTTTATGATTAAGTGTTAACAAATTGATATTAACATGATAACTGTGTTGTTGCAGAAATCATTGAGCTTCGATGAAGATACCTATAAACAGTATTACTACTCGCCACTCTCCTCTCAAGAAGAGAGTGATAACCTCGTCATTAATAATAACACATGCGATGGTGGAAAAAGAAAATCGCAATCGATTGATCATTTTTTTGAAGCTGAATCAAAAATAAAAAAGAGGAAGGGAAAACTTCAGTGAAGTGTGCACCAGTGCTTTTTTCTCCACAATCATGGAAGAGAATACGGAACTATTCAATAGCGAATTAAATCAGGAGTTGTCTAAAGTTTGTGAAGAAATGGAGAGGGGTCAACTGTTCGATTCGTCATACGATGATGAGTTGTATCATCACTGTGCGATGGTTGAAACACAGTTTAAGTATGTAAAATAAACATTCATTTCGATCATAATTTACATATTGTCTTATACAGTTTTTAATAAATTTAAACATTTTAGCAGTCAACCACTACAACTTGGAAGAGGAACGAAGCGAACGTGCAGCAAAGAATCCAAGATCATCAAAAAACCAACAACGGAAGCAGAAGCGCATACCTCTGCAGGGAACAGTATCAGTAACGATGATCAAGTGGAATGTCCAACGTGCCATATATTTATCAAGAAACGGTATTTAGCTAATCATTTTAAAAGTAATGTTCATAAAAATAATCTTTGAAATTCACATAATTCTTTATCAAACGTTAGTGTTATTGAATCTGCTTTTGGAAATAGGATTTTAACTAATAAAATCAAGAGTAGAGTAGATCGTTCGACATGGGTAAATTTTGAAACTCCTGAACTATTTTTAAATTCTATTAAAGATGATATTTTATTTTTATTACAAGAGTGTATTCATCAACACATAATTTTTAAGGTAAACTTCATATTGCATGCTGATTTTGTTCAACAAACTAAAGATATTCATGATACGTTCGATTTTCAAACGCTTAACTATATTATTTGTCAAGGAGATGACTTAAATATTTTTCTTTCATCTTTAAATGATACAATTACTACTAAAATTAGTGCTTTCGAAAAAAAAGATAGTGGATGGAGTCTAAAAAACATAAAATCTATAGACATGAATGTTAATAAATTTAACCCCCTACGCGGTACTTCATACATAGATCTTCCTCGTGACATAAAATTAAAAAAGGCTGTTATAAATGTAAAAAACAAGGAATATTTTTGTTTTAAATGGGCGTTACTCTCGGCGTTATATCCTGTAAACAAACACACCGATCGGGTATCATCGTACGTTAAACATGCAAATAAACTTAAATTTGATGGTATTTCCTTTCCGGTTAAAATTTCTGACATAGCAAAAGTAGAGAAATTAAATGATATTAGTATTAATGTTTTTGGGTTAGAATATAATAAAGAAAAACGATGTAATTCTATAGTAGGTCCATTATTTTTAACAAAGTGTCGTAAAGATAGACATATCAATTTATTATTTTTTTCCAAGGATACAAAAAATCATTATTGCTATATAAAAAATTTATCGCGGTTAGTTAGTAAACAAATTTCAAAAGACGGTCACATCATGTACATTTGTGAAGCATGTCTACTTCGTTTTCCATCTCAGGAAAGGTTAAATAACCATGAACAATACGATTGTGCTCACATTTGTACAGTATTACCAAACAGTGAAACTTTAAAAAAAAAGAATTGGTTTGGTCAACCTATTTCAAATGATAAAATTAAATTTGATAGTTATGAAAAAAAGTTAAAGATACCGTTCGTAGTTTATGCTGATTTTGAAGCATTTTTAAAACCAATAGAATCATGTTCTAACGATCCTTCCAAACCTTTCACTCATAATATTCAGAAACATGAAGTACATAGTTTTGGATATTATATAAAATGTTCATATGATGATAAATTATCAAAATATGTAACATATTGCGGACCCAAATGTGCACAAGTGTTTATGGAAAGTTTATCTAACAATCTAAAAGAAATAAAAAGACTTCAAAAATATCCACCACTTCCGCTAACAAATGAAGACAAAAACCAAATTTCAAATGCAACCATTTGTCATATTTGTGAAACTGAGTTGGCAAAACATTTTTATGATTTTGATTGGTACACTGGTAGTTTTATAGGTGTTGCTCATGAATCATGTTGTTCGAAGATCAGAACACCTAGTTATATACCAATATTTTTACACAACCTTAGTCACTATGATGCTCATTTTATTGTTCACGCGTTAAACTTTTGTGATGGTGAAGTCGAAGTTATCCCTCAAAATAAAGAAAAATATATATCCTTTTCCAAAAAATTAAAAGTGAATAACCACGAAATTATATTGAGATTCTTAGATTCATTTAAGTTTTTATCGTGTAAATTAGAAGAATTGGCCAAAAAGCTCAGTAATGATCAATTTCAAGAATTACGTAGAAATTACCCTAATGATGAAGATTTCTTTCGTTTAAAACGGAAAGGTGTTTATCCATATGAACTTATGACTAAATATGATAGTTTAAGTCTAACATCGCTCCCTGAACAAAAATGTTTTTATAGTTCACTCACAGATTCACATATTTCAAATGATGATTACAATCATGCCAAAGATGTTTGGGAACATTTTGGGTGTTGTAATATGCTAGATTATTCAAACCTATATTTAAAAACAGACGTTTTACTTTTATCCGATGTATTTGAAAACTTTAGAAAGTTATGTATTAATACATATGATTTAGACCCTGCCCATTATTACACAGCACCCGGTTTAAGTTGGGATGCAATGTTAAAATATACAAAAATAGAATTAGAACTTTTACCAGATTATGAGAAAATTGCATTTATTAGATCAGGTATCAGAGGTGGTGTATCTCAATGTAGTAATCGTTATGCTAGAGCTAATAACAAATACATGGAGGATTATGATACAGGGAAACCAAATTCATATATCACATATTTTGATGCCAACAATTTATATGGTTGGGCTATGTATCAATATCTTCCTACTGGTGGATTCGAATGGGTAAATCCAAATACAGAATTTAATGTGTCTAAGACATCAGACTTCGGTTTTATTTTAGAAGTTGATTTGGAATATCCAGATGAACTTCATGATTTACATTCGGACTTTCCTTTATGTCCAGAAAACATTTGTGTAGGCAATATTAATGAGAATAAACTAGTCCCAAATTTAAATAATAAAGATAAATATGTAATTCATTACAGAAATTTAAAGCAGTGCATAGAAATGGGGGTTAAATTAACTAAAATTCATAGAGTTTTAAAATTTAAACAGTTTCCCTGGTTGAAGATGTACATAGATCTAAACACAAAATTAAGAACTTTAGCAAAATCAGATTTCAAAAAAGATTTTTATAAATTAATGAATAATTCAGTCTTCGGTAAGACTATGGAGAATATTGAAAAAAGGGTTAACATAAAATTAGTTACGCACTGGGAGAACCAGGGTAAAGCTTTAGGTGCTCAAGATCTAATCGCTAAACCACAATTTCATAGCCTTTCAATATTTTCGGAAAACCTAGTTGCGGTTCAGTTGCGAAAAACGAAGTTAATATATAACAAACCAATTTATTTAGGGTTTTGCATTTTAGATATTACAAAAACATTAATGTATGATTTTCATTATAACTATATGATTAAAAAGTTTAGTAAAATCAAATTATTGTATACAGATACGGATAGTTTAATATATCATATATTTACAAATGATTTTACACTGATATAAAACCTGACCTTTCATCATACTTTGATACCTCAGATTATGATACAAATAATATTTTTGAATATCCAAAATTAAATAAAAAGAAATTAGGTTTTTTTAAAGATGAAAAAAATGGTAAAATCATGAAAGAATTTGTGGGTTTACGATCCAAAATGTACGCTTTTAACTTAGAGAATAAGACTATAGCCAAGGCAAAAGGGGTAAATAAATGTATCACTAAAAAGATGACAATGAATAGTTATAAGTCTTCTCTATTTAATAAAAAAGTGCAATATTATAGCATGCTTAGATTTAAATCAATTAAACACACAATTTTCACACAAAAATTAAATAAGATAGGTTTATCATATAATGACACAAAGAGACATATTTTAGATAATAATATTGAAACATTAGCTTGGGGTCATTATAAACTGCGTTAAGTGTTGATAGTTTTTACTTTTATGTCTGCGTTTAAGAAAAATTTATATTGATTGTAAAATTATGATAAAACTATAATATGACGTAGTTTATTACATATTTAAACATTGTTTTATTGTAAATAATTTAAGTTAATTGTTGTTTCTATTTATTTGAGGTTGAGTTAATTGTAAAATTATGATGTACTAATTGTTGTTTCTATTTATTTGAGGTTGAGTTAATTGTAAAATTATGATGTACTAATTGTTGTTTCTATTTATTTGAGGTTGAGTTAATTGTAAAATTATGATGTACTAATTGTGTTAGAAATAGTATACAGATAATTCTGTTTTATATAATTTTTGGAATATATATTAATTGTTTACACCAACACTTTCATTTTTTATTTCACCCCTTTGAACTTTAGACGTGTGTTATGTTTCACTTTATCCATCCTATCACTGCTATTGTGGCAGGACCAAGTGGGTGTGGGAAGTCAAATTTTGTAACAAATTTCATAAAATCAGTAACAGAAATATGTAATTGTGATTTTAATCAGATCACATGGTGCTTTGATGAAATGCAACCATTATATAATTTACCAAATGTTAACTATCATCAAGGAATTCCAAATCTTAATATGTTTGATGGTGAAAACCCACATCTTGTTATTATTGATGATCTTATGAGAGAGTCCGATGGAAGAATTGTGGATATATTTACAAAAGGTAGTCATCACAGGAATCTTAGTGTATTTTATCTAACACAAAATTTATTTCATCAGGGTAAAGGACAAAGAGACATATCTTTAAACTCAAGTTATATAATATATTTTAAAAACCCTAGAGATAAAACTCAAATAAGATATTTAGCAAGACAAGTATCACCAGATAACCCAAAATTCATTGAAAATGCCTACAGGGATGCAACTCTAGAGGCGCATGGATATTTAATGGTAGATTTAAAACAGAATACCAATGATTTTTGTCGTATCAAGACAAATGTCTTTCCATTTAATGGTTTCTGTACAGTCTACGTCCCCACAAAAGAGTTTAAATACACCAAGAATCAAACAATTGAAATCATTGCTAAATGATGCATCGTCGACTCACAACGTATAAACATTTGCTAACCGCTTTGCATACGCTTAAACCAAAATATCAAAGAGCATTACTTAAAACGTGTGATGAAGAAGAAATTAACTGTATTTGTGAGTGTATTCATAACGTTTTACAAGGAAAAGTACCTCTTAAAGATCAGGATAAACAAAAATTGAATAAACATAAAAACATACTCCGTAAACTAGTACGTAAGTGTAAACATAAACTAAGAAAAAATATAATTATACAAAAAGGAGGGGCTTTCTTACCAACAATATTAGGTGCAATATTGAGTGGATTAGTGAGTGGACTAGCCAGTTAACATGGAAAATGCAAAGAAAATGATACTTATCGAACCTGGATTGATTGAAAAATTAAAACAAGAAAATAAGGTTAATAGTAATTTATCTCGATTAGATATTGAAATGCAAAATATTATGAATAGTAAGACGGAAGACCGAAAGAAATGGATATTATATTTACAAACACTGCAAAGATACCTTCATTTTTAGATTACCGAAGAGGATCGTCAACCACTCAAATTACCAATTTATTCTGATACATCTAATGAAGATTCAAATGAGTCAAAAATTGGTTTTAAAAATAAAGATAGAGATCTAAAAACTTCAGTTGATATTGAATCTTTGCTGGAGGAGAATCGATCCATTAAAAGTAAAGAAAATGATGAAAATCCACTTTACACACCAGCTCAAATACTCAGTTTAATACCAAAAACTTATCATAAAAAAGGGCAGTTATTATTAAACTTAGTTGAAACAAGTAAAAGTAAAATACATTGGGATAACGAAGGTACAGTCATAATTGATAGTGAAAAAATTCCTGGAAGTAATATTGTTGATTTAATAAATGATTCACTAAGACCCCTAAAAAGAAGTGATCCGGTAGGGTGGGTTAGATTTGCTGAAGCATTAAAAGATATTAAAGTACCACTTACTTATATTGGAAATCCAAGGAGATGTGAGTTTATTAACCAACTTCAAGCAAAAGATCTGAACAAACCCTCTGAGATTGAAGTTCAAGAGTTTTCTACACCGTGCAGTAGAGATAAAAAGTCTACAACTAAAATACGTAAAGGACTTGAGTGGGAAAAATGGACTCCGTACTAGAAGAAATTAACAGGATTTATTATGATCCATCTAATCCCGCTGGTTTTGGTAGTATTGATAAATTATCAAAAGCCATGAAGGGTAAAATGAATAAAAAGCAAGTAAAGGAATGGTTAAAATCACAAGAAACATACACATTACATAAACCCATTCGAAAAAAATTCCCGCGTAATAGGTACATTCTATCAAATATTAATGAACTGTGGCAAGCTGATTTAAGTGATATGCGAAATTATTCTCAATATAATGATGGTTTCAAGTATATACTTTGTATTATTGATGTATTTAGTAAATATGCTTTTGCAAGACCAATGAAAAAGAAAAACTCAGAAACAACTAAAGAATGTTTTGAAAGTATATTTACTGAAAGTAATTTAACACCTACTCACATTCAATCCGATAAAGGTACAGAATTTGTTTCAAAAGATGTACAAAAATACTTTAAATCCAAAAAGATTAATTACTATACCACTAACAATCCTGACATTAAGGCCAGTATTGTTGAACGATTTCAAAGAACACTAAAAATGAAAATGTGGCGTTATTTCACTCATTATAATACTTATAGATATATAGATGTTTTACAAGATTTAATATACTCTTATAATCACAGCTTTCACTCTAGTATTAAGATGTGCCCATGTGATGTAAATTCCAACAATATTATGACAGTTTGGACTAATCTTTATGATAGACGGTCAAAAAAACTTTCTTTAGAAAATCCTAAACCAAATTTCAATGTGGGTGATTATGTTCGAATAACTAAATATAAACATGTATTCCAAAAAGGATATGAATCAAATTGGAGTGATGAAATATTTATTATATCTTCAATAATTGATAGATCTCCATGGGTTGTTTATACAATAACAGATTTACAAAATGAACCAATAATTGGTACTTTTTATGAAAGAGAATTACAGAAAATCACTTACAACCCCACCTTACAACATAAAATAGATAAAATAATTGACACTCGTTATTCAAGTAACAGAAAAGAAGTATTAGTGAAGTGGAAAGGTTATCCAGATAAATTTAACAGTTGGATTTTAGCTTCTAGTTTAAAAGAAATATGAATAAAGAAAGTTTCTATTTAACTTTGCTCAGCAATAGTTCAATGGAATACTTTCCTGATAACAAGACCACAAATTTTTCAACGAAATTACCAAAAGCTATAAAATTAGAAGGTGAATGGTCGGTTGGAGTTGTCGAGTTTCAATATCCATGTACCATGTTTACTGTTCAAGACCATGAAAATGTTATATACATTACAAAATCTATGTTAATGCCTAATGAAGATAAGCCATCCACAGTGTACTACAAAAAACATATTCCAGCTACCAACTATGATAACGTTGAGCATATTTTAAGAGTGTTAAATGGTATCGGAGAGAACTTGAAATTTCGCTATGATGAAATAACAAAATTTGTGTCTATTTCGGTATTGGATAAAAATATAACATCCGTAACATTATCACCCAAATTAAGTTTACAGCTAGGTTATGAACCAAATAAAAATCTCCTAGAGAGAAATTTTGGAAAGTGTCCTGCTAATTTACACTTAGGGTTACCATCTCAACTATTTCTATATTGCGACATTATCGATCCTCAGATTGTGGGTGATGTTATGACTCCTTTATTAAGAGTCATTTCATTAGATCCTACAAAATACATTTATGGTGCAAATAAAATGCACGTTTTCTCTCAACCTCACTACTTACCTGTTATGCGAAGAGAGTTCGATACGTTGGAAATAGTTATAAGATCGAGTACAGGACAAAAAATACCATTCCAGTTTGGAACCGTGTGTATTAAACTACATTTCCGAAAATTATAATAATGAATTCTCTTCGTGATCATCATAAATGTCCATATGAAAATTATTATACACATCAAGCTGGATCAGGAGTTGGAGTAATTTATAAGGGTTCACCATATCAACGCGGTCATGGTATTGGGAGCTTCTTAGGGGGTTTATTCAGATCAGTTTTACCTTTACTTTCAAGTGGTGCTCAAGTGATTGGTAAGGAGGCATTAAGCGCTGGAGTAGGACTTTTATCGGATATGGTTCAAGCCCGTCCTATGGAAGCCTCAATAAAAGATCGTCTAAAGCAAGTTAGTACGAATTTAAAACGAAAGGCTGATGAGAAAATTGATCAATTTAACATGACTGGATCTGGGTATAAAACTAAAAGAAAACGATTGACATCGTTCATTCCACCATTAACTGCTAAAGTGAAAGCTGCGAAAAAACTTAGTCTAAAACCAAAAAATATCAAAGATATATTTTCAAACTAAATATGTCTTTCCTTCATAATCATTCTTGCGAGTGCGTTAAGTCAGAATTGGATTTGTTTGCACTACCGTCTACACAAACTAGCATTGAAAATGTGTCAAAAACATTGAATTGTGGATTCATTATAAACCAATTTCATCTCTTGGTGATGATGGACCTATCGAGTTTCAAGTTCCTGGGACCGGCGATGACTACATAGATTTGTCTCATACATTACTCCACATAAAGGCAAAAGTATTAAATCAAGATTCAACTAACTTGGTATCTACTACAATAGTAGCACCTGTAAATAATTGGCTGCATTCACTTTTTAGTCAACTTGATGTTTATTTAAACCAAAAACTTGTATCACCACCTAATAATACCTATGCATATCGAGCATACATGGAAACCCTTTTAAACTATGCCCCTGCTGCTAAACAATCTCATCTTACTTGTAGCCTTTGGTATGAGGATACAGCAGGAAAAATGGATTCTACAGATGGTAAAAACATAGGATTTGTTAAAAGACAGGAATTGATTAGTGAAAGTAAGGAAATAGAAATGATTGGTCATCTTCACGGTGACATTTTTAACCAAGATAAATTTTTAATTAATGGTGTTGAAATGAGTGTTAAATTGGTTCGATCAAGAGAGAGTTTTAATTTAATTGTTGGGTCGAACGATGTAAAGTTTAAAGTTTGCATTACGGACGCAACTCTTATTGTGCGACGAGCACGAATTAATCCAAGTGTATTACTCGCACATCAAAAAGTTTTAGCTTCTACCACTGCTAAATATCCTATTACTCGAGCTGAAGTAAAAGTTTTAACAATTCCTTCAGGTGTTCAAGGAAAAACTCTTGATAATATATTTTTAGGACAGGTACCGAAAAGATGTATAATTGGATTTGTGAACAATTCTGCATTTAATGGTTCCCTTACTAAAAATCCATTTAACTTTGAAAACTATGGTATTAATTCTTTCAGCTTATATATTGATGGTCAACAAATACCTTCAAAAGCTTTGCAACCATCTTTTAATAATAGCATATTTACATCAGCATTTCATACTCTATTCTCGGGAACTGGTATTCACTTTCTTAATGAAGGAAATGGAATCTCTTGTGAACAGTATGGCAAAGGTTACTGTCTATTAGCAATTGACTTAACTCCTGATTTATCAGCTAACTCATCAACTCATTGGAATCTCATAAAGCATGGTAGTGTAAGAATAGAAGTACGATTTGAATCCTCATTAATACAAACAATTAACTGTATAGTTTATGCTGAGTTTGATAATATTATTGAGATAGATAAAAACAGAAATGTTACTGTAGACTATAGTAGTTAAGGTTATAATATGTGTTGTGTTTTAGATTTTATGTGTTATGTGTAATGCATTTTGTGTGTATGTAACTATGTGAAACGTTATAAAATTAAATAAAACAAATTGTATGCAATATATTTTTTTTATTTCTTTATAAATCTTCTATTTAATCTAATACAAAACACTGTTCGAGTTGAAATTTTACATAAGCACACTGACTAAACCACTGAACATGCTGCTGCCAAGGATCATCATCATCTTCCCAATCTTTTAAACCACCACCACAATGGAAACACTTGGTCCCGTCTGCATGGCCAGTATAAAAGAAACCAGCTTCGGCAAGATCTTCAGGTTTCTGTCGCATAACTAGAGGCCAGTTTTCGAAACTAAGCAAACGGCTAGATTTTGAACTGAAGAATGGATATTCAGCTCATGAGTACTGCATACTCTTCTCGTTTTCTTCTCCACTCAGTGTTGTAGTTTTGTTATTCAATGATGTGTTTTGTACACGTATGCCACACTCATCTCTTCCTTCCGCTCTTGTCTTCCTGTAATTGAAGTAAACAGAATCACATTCACTAATGATCAGCTAATGTCTGTCATTGTTAAAAAAGTATTTTTTAACTTTTTCACTTTCTGCTATTGGCTTTGTTATATTGTATACGAGGGCGTTTGTATTGTCGTAGATGCTATCCTTATTAGTCTTTACGTAATATTTAATTCTCGTGGAAGCATGTTTCCAATGATCAGTAGTTGGAATCTTGGATAGCTTCTTCATATCGTACATTTCAATTTTGATGAGATGCGTCGCTTGGTCTCCGTCGTCAGAATTAGTAGAAATGTATGATACACCATCTCTAGCGGCTCGTGCTACGGTTGATGATAACAGCTTCCTCTTTTTTATTTTTGATTCAGCTTCAAAAAAATGATCAATCGATTGCGATTTTCTTTTTCCACCATCGCATGTGTTATTATTAATGACGAGGTTATCACTCTCTTCTTGAGGGGAGAGTGGCGAGTAGTAATACTGTTTATAGGTATCTTCATCGAAGCTCAATGATTTCTGCAACAACACAGTTATCATGTTAATATCAATTTGTTAACACTTAATCATAAAAGTTAAAAAAGTTAAAGTTACAGCCTATTAAAGTCCACTGCTGAACATAGGCCTCCTTTCATTTCTGAGAGGGTTTTAGAGCAAGGAAATGTCCGCCGCGCTCCCTCAATGTGTGTTGGCGAACTTCACATGCCTTCGAAATTTTCTCAGACATGCAGGTTTCCTCACGATGTTTTCCTTCACCACCAAGCACGTGGTAATAAGCACTTAAAATTGCTATTAACAATTTAATTGGTGCTGGCGGGGATCGAACCCGGGTCGCGTACTGTGAAATTTACAGCTAGCGCTAACCATCTGAGTTACCACGGCTTAATCATATACATACACAATATTTAAATAAAATAATACACACACATGAAAATAACAGAAAAAAAGTAATTTAGTCAATAGAATAAACACTTACATCCATAGCCTTTGGTGTATTGAAGTAACACAAATGTACTATTGATAGATCCACTGTAGCCAAACGACCGTACACTAACTCGATGACTGCGTTTGTTGGTCTTATATACCACCAGTACGTAAAAATTCTAATCTAAAGTATTTCCGTAATGAGTTGATAATTACTTTATGCGTCAACCAGTTTATCTCACATTTCCGTTGCCTATCTCAACATTTCTTCGTATTGTGTTTTGTTTGGTGATCAATGACTCAAGTACGATTTGTATAACACAAAAATGCAATTTAATATTTAGAAACATATCAGTTTATCTCACATTTCCGTTGCCTATCTCAACATTTCTTCGTATTGTGTTTTGTTTGGTGATCAATGACTCAAGTACGATTTGTATATCACAAAAATGCAATTTAATATGTAGAAATCACTATAATTGACCATTCCTATGTTATTCATTGAGTAGCTAGGTACTGTAATAATCTACTAATAACAGTAATATCATGGATACACTAGATGTACAACAACATCTGAAAAAGATTCACCCCAGTCTAGAAAATAATGTTTATGCAGCTAATAGACTGCCTATGTATACCCACGTACCAACGTATATAATATGTAATTTGGATACAGATGATAAACCAGGGTCACATTGGGTAGCTTTATATATCGATACGAATGACGTCGGTCAATATTTTGATTCATATGGACGATCACCTGTACGATATCATCTAGAGTTTTTAAAAAGGAATTGTAAAAGATGGAACTGGAATGTTGATAGGATTCAGAATGAGTGGACTTCAGTTTGTGGCGAATATTGCTTAATGTATTTACTATATAAGTTTCAAGGATGTTCAATACATAGTTTTACGAGTATATTTACAAGGAACACATTGTACAACGATATTTTAGTGGATGAGATGTTTCGCTCCTATTTTATAGATAATAATTAATAAGATTTTGTATTTTATAAATAAAAATTGTAACAAAATTATGTAATGTGTTTTATTGATGATTCAGATTAGCGTTGTATAAACAAAGAATTATAATAAACAATAGCACTGATATAGTCGACGCACACGCTGCAATGAGGGTGATTAATGAACAATAGAACAATAGAAATAGGAACAATGGGACGCTAATGACGGTGGAGGCCCTTACCGGATATCAATTAGATATTAGCTAATTGATCTACACATCTCCGGAACCGTGCATTCTACACAAAAATGGACCGCGGATTCGTGATCAGAGCATGCCAAAACCTTTTTTTTTTTTTTTTTTTTAGGATCGGGCGTCGACGAACGTCGTTGAACCACGTCTGACTCAGGTGGTCTAGAAGTGGTACAACTACACTACTCTAATAGGAATAGCGGATGTTGTATACTGATTAGGAATAATGATTTCTTATATTTACGCGAACACTACACATTTAAATAAAACTAATTTTACGGATTATATCGCGTATATTATTTTATTTTATATTACCGACGTTTCGAGCAGTTTACAGCACCCATGGTCACGGAGGGAACTGAGGCGTATGCCGTCCCAATGTCATAGTTAACCACGGCTACCTCTAGATTAAAAATTATTAATTTTTCTGATGTATTTGGATTGTATTGTATTATTCTGATGTACGCAGTATGAACTTACAGTTTCATGAAATCTTGCAGTTGTATGCTTGGGTTGGCATTTAGTTTTATTAATTATGAGATCTGAAGCAGAAGGTAGAACCCAGCCATCTTCTCTATTGAATTTAGGATGGTTTTTCATTTCAATAGCATTGCGAATCATCCTTGGAAGGAATCGGTGTTCTTTAGCGAGGATTTGTGGTCTATCAAATCTAATGTAGTGACAGGGGCGATCCTGTACGTGTTCACAGACTTCAGACTTCCCAGAGCGTCGGTTCTTCACTCCAGCTATGTGTTTTTTAAGGCGTGTTTTATGGATCTTTTAGTTTGTCCTATATAAGAGAGACCACATTTACAATCAAACTTGTACACTCCTGCATCTTGCAGAGGAATATTACACTTGACTGATGGTAACAACTGACTAATATTCTTCGGCGTCTTGAAGTATGTTTTAGTGACAGCCCGCTTCAAGATGTAGCCAAACTTGTCAGTGACACCTCTGACATATGGTAGTACAGCAGGCACTCGCTCGACAGTGGCCGGCTTCACTCGTTCACTGTGACGTAGGCGCGGGACCCGAAGCTTATTGTCGTGCAAAACTTGCTTGACGTGTTGGAGCTCGGCGGCCAGGTGTTTACTGTCACATATCCCTCGTGCTCTCTGAAACAAAGATTTACCCACGGTAGCTAACTGTGAAGGATGGTGTTGAGAATCACCGTATAAATATCTATCTGTATGAGTTTTTTTTTTTATAAAACTTGTGGCTCAAGGTGTTATCAGGATTCCGAATTGCTAACACATCTAGAAAAGCTAAAGAATTGTTTGCCTTTAACTCCATTGTGAAATGAATTTTAGAATTTAAGGAGTTAAGATGTTCTAAAATGCAGTTACTTTATCTAAATGTTGTAGAATCTTGGGTTTACGGGAGAAGTAAGCAGGGCTTTCTCCTCAAAGTCCCCCATGAATATATCGGCAACAATGGGAGATACAGGTGAGCCCATCGCCACTCCATCTACTTGCTTGTAGAACTCCTCCTTCCACAATAGGTAGCCAGATGTAAGGCAGTGTCTGAGTAATACTGCATATTCTACGGGCATGTTGTTTTCCTCTAGTCCTCTAGTAACAATCGAGATGCAGTCTTCAACAGGTAGGCATGTGAACAGAGACTGAACATCGAAACTCACCATAGTTTCATTTTCTGCCAGATGTAGGTCTTTAATCTCGCTGACAAAATGGTAGGAATCCTTTGTGTGTGCACTTGTATGTCCTCTGTGTGTCCTGTACTCTTTACAGTTTACACAATTAATGAATATTTGTAATTTGAAATTGGAAATTGACAAACTGACAAGAACCTGTAGCGTTACTTGCATAGACAATAAAACACAATGTAGGGAAAAGGAGAAGTGATATTTAAGACTTAGGATTTCTGATCATACTGCTCAGGTATTTAAGTTTTCATTGAAAACAACATGCACATTAAAACATTGGTATACAAAGCGACGAGATTATTCAACAGAAAACTTAAATAAATTCAAATATTACATAGATAAAATTAGATTTACAGATTTTATACCAGTCGCTTATCTAGCTAGGTTTTTAGTAACTTTTATAATGAATTTAAATTATTTTATCTTTGTTTTCCTGTTATTCGAGCACGAGTTTCAACAAATACGAAACAAAAATCGATTAAAAAAGGCATAAAATTTTGTTCCAAACGTCAGCGTCACCTTTTGTGGGCAATATAGAAGAGATCCTAATCAAAATAATACCCAATATACTTAGGAGTTATTCAATTAGATTAAAAAAAATTAAATTAACACAAGAAGCTCAAAACAATTACATGGTCAATTCATCACTTCATAAGACAAAAACAATTTGGAAAATTGTTAATAGTTACAGAAAAAATTATAATAAAGAGTCCAGTAGAAATTTTAAATTACAAATTAAAATAAATAATAAAGGACATTGTTTTGCTTCCATACAATGTTCGCATAAGAACCAACAGTGAAAAAAAAACCTTATTAAGTCCGAAATTACACATAATTGTATGTAAGAACAATAACTCCTGACGGATACTCCTGAGAACGTAGATATTAGCAGTTATCATAGAGATTTTGAGGTTATGTTTTATGTTTATGAAACATTACGTTATTATGTTATTGCCAATGTAAGCAGTTCGGCATTAGCCTAGCATTTAAACGGTAAATAAAACTCAGGTTGTGATAAGGTATTTATTTTATTCATACCAAATAAATACAACATATACGGACTCATTTGGTTAAAGTCCCTGATTCAAGTCAGGTAGGTCGCTTAAGAAGAGTATCGATATCCATTGTTCAAGCCGTTGTTCTTTATTTATATAAACTTATTATCGCATAAAAAACCAAATACAGAGTGCACTTACATTACTAAAACATTTAGAGAAATGTATTTTTTCAAACGAAACCAAAACAATAGCACGTCTGACGTCTATCTATTTTGACTTGTTGTCATCTGTCAACGTTATTGACTTTTTTTTGCGTGGCAATATGCTGAATTGCCAATGAGAAGACAACAGTATTGCTATTTTAAATGACAAATAGATGATTTCACTGCACCCCAGTTTTTTTTATAAGATTGACAAACGAGCAAACAGTCCACCTGATGGTAAGTGGTTACCGTGACCCATAGACATCTACATCTATCATCAATAAAGACTCAAGATGCAGATGCGTTATCACCCGTGAGGACTAAGATGGAATGCCTCTTTGCCAGTAAAAAGGGTCTCCGGTTCTCTACACTCGCCATACGAAACACAGCGTTGTAGCATATATTAATCTGAGATATTTTTTAAAATATAAACGTCTTCATAATATATTTGAGTTTATGACAACTGTTGAAATATATGAGTGAAGATATTGTGCGATTGGCCAAATCACAGGAGGCCATAAACGCAGCACAATAGTATTAAAAATAGGGAAAAAGTTCAATATCGAAAGAGTCCTTTTTTTTGATTTCACGAGTCGGTTACTATCTAATGAATGTTATCTAATGCATAATTAAGGATAAGAATTTTGGGAAATGTCAAATATATGTTGTTTATTAGGCGAGTTTCAACATTGTCCTTTATAACGAATCCACAAGACATTGCGCAGACTTTAAATCATCATTTCATTGACCAAGTATATGCAATAAATGATAAAAATAACATAGCATGTTCTAATAATTTGACACATAATAAATACAATTCATTTTTATTTAATCTTATTACACCTTATGACATTCTATTAACAATAAAATTATTAAAAAACACAAATAGCACTGGTTTTAATGACATTTCAAGGAAGTAATAAAACATGTAGAAAAAACAGTTGCCCCCGTAATGAGTCATATTATAAACCGATGTGTTGAAGATGGTGTTTTTCCTGAATTTCTTAAAACGTCCACATTTAAACCACCATTTTAAAAAGATGACAGGACGGACTTATCCTGTTACCGTCCGATTGCTATGACTTGTATATTTTCAAAAAATATAGAAAAATTTATTTATAAGAATCACTATATTTACTTTTAAAATTCAATATTTTTGCAAAAATCAAAAAATCTTTCGTTGAAACAAATCTCTAAATGTAGCAATTTATGAATTTTCATACCAAGTATTTACGAACGTTAACAGAAAAGTACCAGTGAGAGCCTTATATCTTGACATTCCGAAAGCTTTCTATTTTGTCGGGCATAACTTATTAATTATAATTTTTTTTATAGGATAGGGTGACAAACGAGCACACAGTCCACCTGATGGTAAGTGGTTGCTGTTGCCAATAGACATCTACATTTATACTCGTTTGCGAATCAAAATGCAGATGCGTTGTAACCCGTGAGAACTAAGATGGAATTTTTTTTATAGGATTAGGGTGAAAAACGAGCACACAGTCCACCTGATGGTAAGTGGTTGCTGTGGTCCATAGAGATCTGCATATATCCTCGATTACGAATCATTAATACATTAAGCTGCTATTTTATGCTGGTATTCTGTGAGAGCGTGGTCTTTCCCCGGTCGAGCCGACCCATTCGTGCTACAACTATACCAGTAAATATAGCTGCAGCATGGCTCTACCACGTACAAAAATAAATATATAAGAGGCAAGACACTTGATCTTATAAAATCCTACTTGACAAACAGGAATCAAATTACTCAAGTATCACGGATTTGTCGATAGACTAAAAATGAATATATGTATTTATTAGTCTTATCCACAATCCCCAAATTTTGGTGTTGCTGAAGAAAGTGTAATTATTCCTTTATTATTTATAGTATATATTAACGACTTACCTAACAGCGTAAACTTTCTTATGAATCTATTTGCAGATGATAGCTCTATGGTGTTTACATGTACAGACATAATTATTTATGAAAATGAAATTGACAAAAGCCTAAAGAATACGTTAGTCACTCAATAAGTTTTGAGATATACAAAAAGTATTCTAGATATTATTAATATTTATTTTACATCTTTTCAAAATATTTCTATCATGCTCTTTACTAAGTTTTATAGGCAAATTTAGCCCTCATCATCATCATCATCATTATAGCCTTTCATAAGTCCACTGCTGAACATAGATCTCCCCCAAGGAATGACACAAAGCATGGTCCTGAGCCACCTGCATCCATCGACTTCCTCCATGTCTTACCAGGTCGTCACTCCATCTCGTGGGGGTCGCCCTACACTTCGCCTACCGGTACGAGGCTGCCACTCAAGAACCTTTCTTCCCCATCCGTTGTCGGTTCTTCGAGCTATATGGCCGGCCCACTGCCACTTCAGCTTATTAATCCGTTGGGCTATGTCAGTTACTCTGGTTCTACTGCGGATATCCTCATTTCTAAGTTTATCACGCAGAGAAACCCCGAGCATAGCCCTCTCCATAGCTCACTGAGTGACCTTGAGCTTCCTCATACGGCCAGCAGTGGAGGACCACGTCTCAGGTCCGTAAGTCATCACTGGCAACACGCACTGGTTGTACAATTTCGTTTTAAGGTTTTGAGGTATGTCTGACGAGAAGATGTGTCGTAGTTTCCCGAACGCTGCCCAGCCGAGTGGAATCCGTGGATTGACCTCTCGGTCGAAGTTGGACTTACTTAGTCGGATTATTTATCCCAGGTAAACATACTCGTCAACAACTTCGAGCTTAGTGCTCCCAACAACTACCGGCATAGGTGTGACATGGACATTAAACATGATCTTTGTTTTGTCCATGTTCATCCTGTATGCTGTTAAATCTGTTGAAGAATCTACCTCCATCTACCGCGGCGCGTCTTGCAGAACTTAGCTCCGACCGCATCGACAGTTTCCACGAGCATGTCATTCATATCGTCCCTTTCATTTCAGTCTTTTAGGCACTGAAAACGGTTTTTTATCTCGAGCTGAAAGGTTTCGGGACTCTGGACTAGAGCACGAGGGGGACGGAGCGTTGACTTTATTTGATGTGACCTCTCCAACTTAACGTTTAGGTTCAGTATGCCTCTAACCATTCGGTCATCGCTACCAGTTTTCACCCTCGCGATCACGGAGACATCACTGAACAGTTGTCGTCTGGTCGTCATAATGAAGTCAATCTCATTTTTTATGGAACCGTCGGGGCTCGACCAGGTCCACTTCCTGTGGGGCCGCTTCTGGAAGAAAGAGTTCATCATAAAGGGTCCCTCTTTCTCTATGAAGTCGGCCAGTTGCTGGCCCCTTGGTTTCCGTTGCCCTATTCGCCCCATTACTAGCCCTAATTTATTATTAGCCCTAATAGTATATTATTAATAATTTTGTTGGGAGAAGGGGCTGTTCGCGCCAAACGCTAATTTCAAGAATTAACGCGAGAGGGCGCTCAGCGCAGTGCATTCGTACCTGTTTGACGTTCGCACGAAATATTTATTTCCTACCGGCGGCGGGGTCGAGTCGAAGAGTTGCTATAATACTGTGCTAGCGAGAGCTCGTTTAAGAACGCCCGGGAAACCTCCATATTTGGAGTCGGTTTGTTAGCAGATATTGCCACAACGAAGGTTTCTTTGTTAAGTCTAGAATTCGACGCCAGGCTGACAAATTGTTAGGAAGTTAACATTGATTGCGATCAAAGTCTGAATTGCGTATTAACCGCGCATTTGGTTATTCTAATTTGATAGCGTATATAAGTGATTTGACAATATTAATTGCTCGTGCGGTGTGTTACGTTTTTGCTTATAGTAACGGGATTTCGCATAGACCGACATTCTGTATTTGTTTTGGGTGTTAAACTTTATAACAAATTAGAGTTAGTGGCTTCTGTAAGTGAGTTAATCGTACGATAGAGTTAATGGACTGTCATAGTGACGAACGAAGAAAGTGACTGTGGATGGCGCCGCGGAAGACTACCTCATTTTTGAGCAGCCTGGAACTCGGCCGCTGCTGGTCGCCTCTGCTTGCCAAGGCCCCACACATTCACACCTCACTGTAAACTACTTGCCATCCACTATTACACATACTCAAGGCCTGCCTAAGCCTTGGTGCGAAGTCAGCCTCGGATAATGGTAAGTACTATGTGTTTCTAGCTTTCTCCCATCTACTTCATTGTATTTAGAACATATTTCACGTGGCCATAATCTGGCCCCGCCCCTCTGCTGCCCATCGATGGGATTACTCATGGGCCCTAATCCCGTCACCCTTGGTTGGGGCAGTTAGGGGCGTGTACAATTCTGGTAGCAGAGCGCGGTTCAGGGTTCGATTCCCCGGTCAATCCCGACCAAAGTGTTTCATAAAAATTAAACAATTTTGGTGGCAGGGAGCGTTTGTTCGATTGGTTTAATTTGTGTCTACAATCACGCCCGGCCGTAATACGTAAAATTAAAATTCTTTTCTTTTGTTGCTTTGTTGCTTGCCTTTTTTTGTAGTTAGTAGATAGTTACGATTGCTACGCCCTAGGTTACGCAAGCGGGAGTTTTTCTAGAGGAATACGTCATGTAGGTAGATGGTTATTATCACGTGATCGGTTAATTGTCGTTGTCGGATAGTTGTAGTGGATTACTTATCGAAGGGTTGATTTCCGAGCTAGGCATTTTTGTTGATCGACCGTGATGTGTATCTTATTTGTATTGTAATTTGTATTTGAACTAAAGAGTAGTATTTGGATTTGCGCAATTTGAATTTAACTTGATTTGATCGTACTAGTATTTGTTGTGTTAATTTGATTTGTGTCTTTTCTTTTGTGCTAACTTGTATTTGGTTGAGACCAGGCCCGTGACAGCTTAGTTCCATTCTATGCAACTTGGCGCTACCGTCGCAATTTGTTCTCTGGCTACGGACGCCATTTTAAAACGCCATATTGTGTTAATTAATGTCAAATCAAATTGACAAAATTATCGATATTGATTGCCGCCATTATTTATCTAATTGTATTGTAGCCTGAGTTATGAGTTTAGTGCAAGTGTATTTCCTCGCATTTATGTTGCATTGAGATCTTGGACGCAAAGTTTCCTCCGTTATTTGTGAAAATAAAAATATTCTGTTTTTGTGCTGGTCGTGTGCATATTGTATACTATCTTAACGTAATACGAAAAGTGCTGTGTTGGTGCAGATTCCCTAAAAACGATAATTTAAGAAACTTGTGGATGTATTTCATAGTATCCACAAATTCCCAGATCATTGAACTTCCCAAAGAACGTTTCTTGACTAGGCAGAAAACTTCGATAGGTACTTTTATCCATGCTTGCTTACTAACGATTAAATAGCTCATGGCGTGCCTCTGACTGCAACAGCCGAGTAATTTTATTACTTATCATGGTACTTAAGTTTCGGCTGCTGAAAGTTGTGATTTCTAAGTAGGTCAAGTGGACTCCAGTAATGAAGTATTGAACCATACATTTTGAATAAAAAATATTGCATCACTTTGTGATTATTTCACCAGCCATTTTTAATTATAACTACATAGTATAAAGTGGCAGTCACTTAATAAAATTGTGTCTGTAACTATTGAAAGACAAAAACTTATATAGATGTTTGCTATGAAAATGTATCCTTATAAAAATATCACCAGAACAAAGCTTGCAAAAAAGAAACAAATTATTACATATTTTTAAAGATGCCGCTTAAATATGGTTAAATTTTTAGTTTTGTTTTAATAAATAATGATGTGATTGACATCTTCTGATCACAACACTTTTTACATTTATAAATTTTTCACAGTATATTTTATTTCACTTTCCTTATTTTAAGGTTATTAAAATATTCAAGATTTATTAAATCACTAATGTCCAAAATGATAGTTCTGCTTTTCGGCTGGTATTGGATGGCAGGAGCTCGTACTATCTGGGAATCTCATTAAAGCATTAATACAAGTATCTTCAACTTGTGCAAGTTTTGACTTGTCGTCATAGTGCAGGAACATAGGGCCTTGTAATTGCAAGACTGAGTGAGTGAGACCATTTCAGAACCTTTTACTTGTAGGTATGGGTATTAAAGAATTAAAATTATAGTTTAGAGGGAGTGGTAACAGGATGGCTGTATAGTATTTATTTCTAAAACAAATGTTATTTGACTTCCCTTAATTTTATACATTATTCTATTTTTACTTAGTTGTTATAGCTTATGGGGTATATAAATTTATTTGTTAACTACTGATTTTAACAATTCTTCAATATCTACAAGTAAAATTCCTAATTTACTAAAGATTACAGAAGTTTCGATTTCATTCCATCTAGTGTAGATTGATTGGAAATTGTGTAAAAATAAATCATAAATATTAATAAAATAACATATCGTTTACGCTCAAATATATCAAGAATTGAAAAATTAAAATTTTTGTCATTTCCAATGCTGCATATTTATTAAGATATAACATTTATAAAAACATGTACATATAATCACGCCTCTTTCCCGTAGGGGTAGGCAGAGACCACTTCTTTCCACTTGCTACGATCCTTACATACTTGTTTTGCTTCGTCCACTTTCATTATTCCCTTCATACATGCTCTACGGTTTTTTTTGTCAAAATTATTCTAACATGCTTATTTAAGTATTTAAGTTCATGTATCTATTAATATTAAATTCTAACTGCTCATGCGAAACATTTAAATCTGAAACCTTAATTATAATCCACTTTTCATCACTTACAGTGAGATGGCCGTCTTTAAGTAACACACCAATATTAATATTATAAGGCCATAGGAATTGTTTTCTGCTACATGTAATTCTAAATTTGATGTTGTGGTTAAATCTAATCAAAATTATTTGCAAAACGAATGGATATCTAAAACCTTGTGAATTATTATGTATGGATTGTGAAGTTGGTTAACTATATTTTTTTTAAGTAGGTATTGAAACCACTAAGAATATTTTCTAATTCAGTTTCAATTTGATCTAGAATCACCAGAATCTTTCACTTAAAAAGAGATGCATCTTTTCCTATAAGGTAATTGTTATATATAATATTATTTAGTTTGTATGTATAATATTGTTGATGCCATAAAAAATCTTATAATATATTAAATAAACTTGAAATACTTTGATCGCCATCAAACATGCTGATCAAGCTTTTTTAGATCCTTAGGTCTAATTTGAAGAAAGTGACATACTTTTTTCTCTTCTCTGTTTCATTTTTATTTAAAAATCAATACATGTATACAAAAATATTCTGTTAATTATTCTCTTTCTATAATTTTAGCACTTCTTAACCCTTTTGTTGTCCCGTGCACTACATATAGGGCACTGCTATTGTCTTACTATTGTGTCTGCCAACCGGACAGTGAAAGTGTTAAGATTATAATTAAGTACATTATTTTTATTTAATCCGTTTTATTTTTCTTTATAATAATATTAACTTAATAAATAACTGCCAAGTTTTGTGCAGAAATCAAATAACTTTCAACGATTTTAGTTCAAAAGTTACAACATAGAGCCATTAAGAAATAACCACAGGAAATAACTACAATGAGACAGGATAGTAAAACGCTTTATTTACAGTCCGCTCACTGCCACGTCTACCTGTAGATCTCCTCTTGTCTGAATAGGAAGGTTTCTTCAGCTCCTAATTTAACAAACTTATTTGGTTTGAGGATATCCGGAACTGTGGACAAGACCAATTTGAGTTTACTTGAACTCAGCTGTAAGCTGTGAGCTGGCTGCGCCAGTTAAGTTTCGGTAGTGGTGGTGAAGCTTTTTAAAAACTACAAATATATCTCAATGACATTTAATAACTATTACATTACAGTAATGTATTAAAATTAATTCAGTGCAATACTGACTTCCTTAACTACGTGATTACATTACTACGATGAGAACTATAATGAATCTTATTCTAAATGCAAGGGCTTTTATAGGATGGTCAAAACAAGTCAAACACATCAAAAGTTCTAAATTATAAATTAATATTTTTATGTTTATCATTCAGTTACAAAATATGAATATAGTACTTAATTATTTTATTTATTTCATTACAGGTTAAATTGATGAAGAAAATAGTATCAAAGAAGAGAAAATTGGTTAAAATTTTGACAAAGATTGCAACTAAAACTTTAGGTGACTCAGTTTCTCAGACTTGTTAAAGCCCAATGCCTGTCAAGAAATAAAGACCTATTGGAAATTTTGAAAAAAAAAATGGTATAAATTACATTTTTTTTACTAATATCTTTGCTAATACTAGGTAAATCAGGTATAGAATTACAATTAATTACTATATCAAATTAATGTTTTGTGCAGAGAAATCCTATACAGATGGAACTTAACTTTTCTAATTTAAATTGTACTTAGATCTGGGAATTATTCAAAATGTGAAATGGTTTACAAATTTTAGAAACAAAATTGTATTTCTTTATGGAATATTCTAAGCCACTTAAAATATACCATAAAATAATCTTCGACTTTAAAAAATATTATGTAATAAATCACATAATTTACTTTTCATTACACATTGATATCAAAATAATGAAGCTTAAATAATAAGGATATGAATATACAAGTAGCACTTCCTTTGTGTTAATAGTTTTCCATCTATAACATGTTTTCTTATAGATAAAACACAAAAATTCAGTTCTCCTAAAACTGACCACTTGATTAAATTCTCGAGAATTTTTTTAGAAACATATCCTATAATTGTGTTCTTATTTGTTACTCCACGGTTGGTTTGATAATGTTAAAATTCCCTATGTGAATACCACTGTGTACTTCAATTTATATCTTCTCAACCAATATTCTTTTTAACCTGAGTAAAAAAAGTAATCTCTGTCATTAATTTTTTAAGCGGTAGAGCCATGCTGCAGCTATATTAGTGGTTTAGTTGTAGCACGAATGGTTCGGCTCGACCAGGGAAGGACCACACTTTCACAGAATACTAGCGTAAAATAGCAGCTTAATGCTGTTGTTTCGTATGGTGAGTGTAGAGAACCGGAGACCCTTTTTACTGGAAATGAGGCATTCCATTTTAGTCCTCACGGGTGACAACGCATCTGCATTTTGATTAGTAATCGAGGATAGATATAAATATCTATGGGCCACAGCAACCACCTTCCATCAGGTGGACTGTGTGCTCGTTTGTCACCCTTATCCTATTAAAAAGGAATCCTCTTTTCTCGTCTCAAGTCTTCTTAGCTGCCTCTTTGCCTCATTATTTTATATTTTTACTTTATTTTATAAATATTTATTTACAACTTGTTCCCAAAACTTTTTATGGCACTCATTTTGGTAATGTGTGTATTTATTAGGTCTTATATTTATTATGAGTTTATTACTATCGGTGGCCAGCTCGCCTCTCAAGATCGCCATGCAATGACGTTATTAAATGAGACAACCTGTATCTGCCAAGTGCTGTTTATTACTATATTAAATTTATAATTGATATTACATTAGTGGATACCGTGAGCCACACTACAATTGTATAAAGGTTAACAAAGTCTGTTGTAAGCAAATAGGAAATGTCTTTTGGTGAAATACTTGCAGGTGCAATAGCTGTAAAAGTAATTAAATTAAAAATATTTTTTTTTTTCAGATTATTTTCATTATGCAAACTCTGACGCAACAATGGCCTCAACAGCAGAAGTTGTTGAATTTTTCGACACACTGACAGCGTCAATGGCTACCCGGTTGGTGTGCAAAGAGGAAAGTTAAGACAAGTGGTTAAACAAAATTTACAACATCACACTTTTTGGATTGAAGCCATTAATAAAATTAAAAAAAAAAATGATTTTTGTAGACATCATGCTATATAGTAGCAAACATGCTATCCATGTAGGAAAACCTCGACTTGTGCGAGGGCCATCCCAACAAGGAAGGATAACTTGTTACTGAAAACTTGTTGATAATTATTATTTGAACAGTATAATGTAGAATATTATTATCACAAAAATATTAACCAAGACCCTTTAGAAATTTATTTTGGAATGTATAATTGTTATAGATTATAGAAATGTTGACCTAGATGCAAACATATTTATATATGCCTTTAAATATCTGATATTATCTAACATGGTTAGTCCACATTTTAAATTCTCTAATTGCGAAGAGGATTATGGAGACACATTATTAAATGTTAGCGGTCTTTTCAAAAATGTTCATAATAATAAAGAAAATTACTCTGAAAACACTCCTAATGTTTTACTAGCTCTCCTGTCCTCTTCACAAGCAACTTCAAGAGAAAAATTGCTTATGGGTGATGTAGTCATGGAAAAAATTGAATACCACTGCTCAGCTTATACTGCTGGATATATTTGTCGGAAAATATCGAAAGATATTCCTTGTAAGGATTGCATCAAAACAGCAGTACAGAGACAAATATTCACTCTTATATAAAATCTAGAGCATAAATTGTTGAAAAATAATAATTTGGCATAGCCTAACGAAAAGTTCTTTATTTTATACAGGGAAGGTACTCACTTAATTCATAACCATTTGAATTGTAGCTGTTTTAAAATTAATATAAAAAGTAACTTGTAAAGTAAAATATTACTTACACTATGATTAAATATGATTCCTGTGGTTTAATTTCTTTAATTTGCTATTTGGTTTATCTAATGAACAATATTCCTCTGTTTTCGTCAAATTCTGCCTATATACAATGTTATGTACATTTTTAATATAACCCAATGTACTTTTAATTTAATCCTAAGATTACGTGTGTATGTGTATGATATTGGTGTGCTTGAATAAAAAATAAATGTTTATGTACCAAAATTGTTTCATTAAGTAATATTTTAATGTAACTATATAATGCGTCGTTACGTTGATATCGATAAAATACGAACATCGCTAAATATCGATATCGATGATTTGAAGGATGTGTGCTTGCAATCCCTAAGCTATATATTTTTTTTATTTTATCACTCATCTGTCAAAATGGGCGACTGCAGCGCCAAAAGGCATAGTTGGGAAACTTGACTAAAAGTCACTGTCGTATATGTAGCTTGCTACATATATATTTATCTATTGTTGAGACGTAGTAATTCGTATTTGTGTAATTTCTATTCAACGCGATTTGATAGGAACTGCATTTATTAACTGGTAATTTTTTGTTGTATTTTTTATTTGTTATCTTTGTAATTTGTGGTCGAGCCGCGTCGTGATTTGTATTTAGTAGTGATGTCATCACCCAAGCTACTAATCCGTTGCGTTGCGTTGCCTGCGAACTGAGTTACGCTGGGCCAAAAGCGCCCATGATTTGATAGGTCGACCGGATAAGGTCCATAACTTGATGAAGCGGTTCGAGCAGGTCGATGCTCGAAGGGCCGCAGTGGAGGAGGCTTACGCTGAGCTCGAGGATTCGGATGTGGAAAAGGGAGTCCTTGACTCCTGCTTCGCGGACTACGAGCAGTTCTTTTCGCTCACGGACGAGTTGATCGTGGCTGAAGGCAGGTATGCCGAGGAAGCGCGTGAAGCTCGGATGAGTGGCCTGCCCGAATCCTCTCGGAAGCAGCTTCAGCCGGAGCTGTTGGGACGGCTCCGTCCTCTGGATGTGCCAAGGTTCTCCAGGGTCCTTTCCGAATGGCTGACCTTCGTTGGTCTTTTCGACAGCCTAGTCGACGCCCGGAGTGACTTGAACCCGAGCCAAAAGATGGCGTACCTCCTGGCCTCACTGGAGGGGGAGGCCCTGGGCGTCGTCGGCCACTTGAGATTGTCGGACGACGCCTACCAGACTGCTCGGGACCTCCTAGCCAGAAGATACGCCAACGTCCGGCGAATTGCGGACGAACATGTTAAGCAGCTTCTAAGCCTTATGCTGCTTAGTGACCGGGACAGACTACTTCCGGACCTGTTGGATCCAGTCTTGGTGGCCTGTAATACGTTGAAGCGACTGGATTTACCAGTGGGCGAATGGGCCTTTTTGTTGCTCCGCATCGTGCTGTCCCGTCTACCTTTCGACCTTCGAATCCATTTTGAGGAGAAGTACGGCGGGGACTGATGAGGCCTCCTATATTCCGCCCTTCTAAGACCTGCTGCGGTTTTTGGCGGAGCAGTGCCGGCAGATTGAGAACGCGACGGGCACCGTTGACGACTTACGAGCCGTGGCCAGTGAGAGGCTGAATCCGCCAGGCAAGTCGTCGTCAACCCCCCTTGCTCCTACTGTCGAGCATCTACCCACCGGGTAACGTCGGGCCCGAAATTATTAGGTAAGCCGTTTCTGGCAAGGCGAACTATTGCCAAGGAGCGCCGCTGGTGCTGCTCATATTTGGAAGGGCACCTCCAGCGAGACTGTCCGCATCGGCGGCCTCGTCTGCATTGCCAGGGCAATCATCATGCAGTTTTGTGCCTGGGTGCGAACGGCGTCTCCCCTCGGGGCTCTGCCAGGCCCTCGAACCCCACGGGCGGGGGCGCTCAGCCACGCCCTCTGACGGGCGACTCTCGGCGCCCGCCGGCCAGCCATCAGGCCCCTAAGTTTGAAAGGGGTCCCTCCCCCGACCAGTCGGGGGGTAATTCCCCAGGGGCGGGGGTATCATCACCCCCCTCAGTGTGTGGAGAAGAACTTCACGGCACACTATCTGTGCGTTTCGTTCGGCTCTCCACAGATGACGTTCATGTGGAATTGTGGGTGCTCTCTGCACTGAAGCTTAGGAGGCCACTCTGGGCCTCTTCGTGTCGCGTCGCTGTTTGCAGACCTGATTCGATCGGATTGCAGAACTAATCATAGGAGCATAGATAGGTGTTTGAAGGAGGTCGTCGGACTTCTGTCTAGTACAGGACTTATTAAGGTGCTGCGATGCTCACCAGGGGCAACCAGCGGAGGTTGACCTTCCGGCTTGTCACATTGGGGCTATCTTTTGATGTGGTGGCTAGGGTTGCAAGATCTGATGGGGGCCTAAGGTAGCCTAGTTTTGGTGTAGATTCGGTCTTGCAACGTGCCGTCGCGACCCTGTCCCGCTTGCCGGTTTGCTCGCGGACATAAGTCCTTATGTCCGGGACGGAGGTTTGTTCGCGCCAAACGCTAATTTCAAGAATTAACGCGAGAGGGCGCTCGGCGCGGTGCATTCGTACCTGTTTGAAGTTCGCGCGAATGATTTATTTCCTACCGGCGGCGGGGTCGAATCGAAGAGTTGCTATAATACTGTGCTAGCGAGAGCATGTTTAAGAACGCCCGGGAAACCACCATTTTTGGAGTCGGTTTTGTTAGCAGATATTGCCACAACGAAGGTTTCTTTGTTAAGTCTAGAATTCGACGCCAGGCTGACAAATTATTAGGAAGTTAACATTGATTGCGATCAAAGTCTGAATTGCGTATTAATTGCGAATTTGGTTATTCTAATTTGATAGCGTATATAAGTGATTTGACAATATTAATTGCTCGTGCTGTGTGTTACGTTTTTGCTTATAGTAACGGGATTTCGCATAGACCGACATTCTGTATTTGTTTTGGGTGTTACACTTTATAACAAATTAGAGTTAGTGGCTTTTGTAAGTTAGTTAATCGTACGATAGAGTTAATGGACTGTCATCGTGACGAACGAAGAAAGTGACTGTGGATGGCGCCGCGGAAGACTACCTCATTTTTGAGCAGCCTGGAACTCGGCCGCTGCTGGTCGCCTCTGCTTGCCAAGGCCCGACACATTCACACCTCACTGTAAACTACTTGCCATCCACTATTACACATACTCAAGGCCTGCCTAAGCCCTGGTGCGAAGTCAGCCTCGGATAATGGTAAGTACTATGTGTTTCTAGCTTTCTCCCATCTAGTTTATTGTATTTAGAACATATTTCACGTGGCCATATTCTGGCCCCGCCCCTCTGCTGCCCATCGATGGGATGACTCATGGGCCCTAATCCCGTCACCCTTGGTTGGGGCAGTTAGGGGCGTGTACAATTCTGCTAGCAGAGCGCGGTTCAGGGTTCGATTCCCCGGTCAATCCTGACCAAAGTGTTTCATAAAAATTAAACAATTTTGGTGGCAGGGAGCGTTTGTTCGATTGGTTTAATTTGTGTCTACAATCACGCCCGGCCGTAATACGTAAAATTAAAATTCTTTTCTTTTGTTGCTTTGTTGCTTGCCTTTTTTTGTAGTTAGTAGATAGTTACGATTGCTACGCCCTAGGTTACGCAAGCGGGAGTTTTTCTAGAGGAATACGTCATGTAGGTAGATGGTTATTATCACGTAATCGGTTAATTGTCGTTGTCGGATAGTTGTAGTGGATTACTTATCGAAGGGTCGATTTCCGAGCTAGGCATTTTTGTTGAACGACCGTGATGTGTATCTTATTTGTACTGTAATTTGTATTTGAACTAAAGAGTAGTATTTGGATTTGCGCAATTTGAATTTAACTTGATTTGATCGTATTAGTATTTGTTGTGTTAATTTGATTTGTGTCTTTTCTTTTGTGCTAACTTGTATTTGGTTGAGACGTAGTAATTCGTATTTGTGTAATTTCTATTCAACGCGATTTGATAGGAACTGCATTTATTAACTGGTAATTTTTTGTTGTATTTTTTATTTGTTATCTTTGTAATTTGTGGTCGAGCCGCGTCGTAATTTGTATTTAGTAGTGATGTCATCACCCAAGCTACTAATCCGTTGCGTTGCGTTGCCTGCGAACTGAGTTACGCTGGGCCAAAAGCGCCCATGATTTGATAGGTCGACCGGATAAGGTCCATGACTTGATGAAGCGGTTCGAGCAGGTCGATTCTCGAAGGGCCGCAGTGGAGGAGGCTTACGCTGAGCTCGAGGATTCGGATGTGGAAAAGGGAGTCCTTGACTCCTGCTTCGCGGACTACGAGCAGTTCTTTTCGCTCACGGACGAGTTGATCGTGGCTGAAGGCAGGTATGCCGAGGAAGCGCGTGAAGCTCGGATGAGTGGCCTGCCCGAATCCTCTCGGAAGCAGCTTCAGCCGGAGCTGTTGGGACGGCTCCGTCCTCTGGATGTGCCAAGGTTCTCCAGGGTCCTTTCCGAATGGCTGACCTTCGTTGGTCTTTTCGACAGCCTAGTCGACGCCCGGAGTGACTTGAACCCGAGCCAAAAGATGGCGTACCTCCTGGCCTCACTGGAGGGGGAGGCCCTGGGCGTCGTCGGCCACTTGAGATTGTCGGACGACGCCTACCAGACTGCTCGGGACCTCCTAGCCAGAAGATACGCCAACGTCCGGCGAATTGCGGACGAACATGTTAAGCAGCTTCTAAGCCTTATGCTGCTTAGTGACCGGGACAGACTACTTCCGGACCTGTTGGATCCAGTCTTGGTGGCCTGTAATACGTTGAAGCGACTGGATTTACCAGTGGGCGAATGGGCCTTTTTGTTGCTCCGCATCGTGCTGTCCCGTCTACCTTTCGACCTTCGAATCCATTTTGAGGAGAAGTACGGCGGGGACTGATGAGGCCTCCTATATTCCGCCCTTCTAAGACCTGCTGCGGTTTTTGGCGGAGCAGTGCCGGCAGATTGAGAACGCGACGGGCACCGTTGACGACTTACGAGCCGTGGCCAGTGAGAGGCTGAATCCGCCAGGCAAGTCGTCGTCAACCCCCCTTGCTCCTACTGTCGAGCATCTACCCACCGGGTAACGTCGTGCCCGAAATTATTAGGTAAGCCGTTTCTGGCAAGGCGAACTATTGCCAAGGAGCGCCGCTGGTGCTGCTCATATTTGGAAGGGCACCTCCAGCGAGACTGTCCGCATCGGCGGCCTCGTCTGCATTGCCAGGGCAATCATCATGCAGTTTTGTGCCTGGGTGCGAACGGCGTCTCCCCTCGGGGCTCTGCCAGGCCCTCGAACCCCACGGGCGGGGGCGCTCAGCCACGCCCTCTGACGGGCGACTCTCGGCGCCCGCCGGCCAGCCATCAGGCCCCTAAGTTTGAAAGGGGTCCCTCCCCCGACCAGTCGGGGGGTAATTCCCCCAGGGGCGGGGGTATCATCACCCCCCTCAGTGTGTGGAGAAGAACTTCACGGCACACTATCTGTGCGTTTCGTTCGGCTCTCCACAGATGACGTTCATGTGGAATTGTGGGTGCTCTCTGCACTGAAGCTTAGGAGGCCACTCTGGGCCTCTTCGTGTCGCGTCGCTGTTTGCAGACCTGATTCGGTCGGATTGCAGAACTAATCATAGGAGCATAGATAGGTGTTTGAAGGAGGTCGTCGGACTTCTGTCTAGTACAGGACTTATTAAGGTGCTGCGATGCTCACCAGGGGCAACCAGCGGAGGTTGACCTTCCGGCTTGTCACATTGGGGCTATCTTTTGATGTGGTGGCTAGGGTTGCAAGATCTGATGGGGGCCTAAGGTAGCCTAGTTTTGGTGTAGATTCGGTCTTGCAACGTGCCGTCGCGACCCTGTCCCGCTTGCCGGTTTGCTCGCGGACATAAGTCCTTATGTCCGGGACGGAGGTTTGTTCGCGCCAAACGCTAATTTCAAGAATTAACGCGAGAGGGCGCTCGGCGCGGTGCATTCGTACCTGTTTGAAGTTCGCGCGAATGATTTATTTCCTACCGGCGGCGGGGTCGAATCGAAGAGTTGCTATAATACTGTGCTAGCGAGAGCATGTTTAAGAACGCCCGGGAAACCACCATTTTTGGAGTCGGTTTTGTTAGCAGATATTGCCACAACGAAGGTTTCTTTGTTAAGTCTAGAATTCGACGCCAGGCTGACAAATTATTAGGAAGTTAACATTGATTGCGATCAAAGTCTGAATTGCGTATTAATTGCGAATTTGGTTATTCTAATTTGATAGCGTATATAAGTGATTTGACAATATTAATTGCTCGTGCTGTGTGTTACGTTTTTGCTTATAGTAACGGGATTTCGCATAGACCGACATTCTGTATTTGTTTTGGGTGTTACACTTTATAACAAATTAGAGTTAGTGGCTTTTGTAAGTTAGTTAATCGTACGATAGAGTTAATGGACTGTCATCGTGACGAACGAAGAAAGTGACTGTGGATGGCGCCGCGGAAGACTACCTCATTTTTGAGCAGCCTGGAACTCGGCCGCTGCTGGTCGCCTCTGCTTGCCAAGGCCCGACACATTCACACCTCACTGTAAACTACTTGCCATCCACTATTACACATACTCAAGGCCTGCCTAAGCCCTGGTGCGAAGTCAGCCTCGGACAATGGTAAGTACTATGTGTTTCTAGCTTTCTCCCATCTAGTTTATTGTATTTAGAACATATTTCACGTGGCCATATTCTGGCCCCGCCCCTCTGCTGCCCATCGATGGGATGACTCATGGGCCCTAATCCCGTCACCCTTGGTTGGGGCAGTTAGGGGCGTGTACAATTCTGCTAGCAGAGCGCGGTTCAGGGTTCGATTCCCCGGTCAATCCTGACCAAAGTGTTTCATAAAAATTAAACAATTTTGGTGGCAGGGAGCGTTTGTTCGATTGGTTTAATTTGTGTCTACAATCACGCCCGGCCGTAATACGTAAAATTAAAATTCTTTTCTTTTGTTGCTTTGTTGCTTGCCTTTTTTTGTAGTTAGTAGATAGTTACGATTGCTACGCCCTAGGTTACGCAAGCGGGAGTTTTTCTAGAGGAATACGTCATGTAGGTAGATGGTTATTATCACGTAATCGGTTAATTGTCGTTGTCGGATAGTTGTAGTGGATTACTTATCGAAGGGTCGATTTCCGAGCTAGGCATTTTTGTTGAACGACCGTGATGTGTATCTTATTTGTACTGTAATTTGTATTTGAACTAAAGAGTAGTATTTGGATTTGCGCAATTTGAATTTAACTTGATTTGATCGTATTAGTATTTGTTGTGTTAATTTGATTTGTGTCTTTTCTTTTGTGCTAACTTGTATTTGGTTGAGACGTAGTAATTCGTATTTGTGTAATTTCTATTCAACGCGATTTGATAGGAACTGCATTTATTAACTGGTAATTTTTTGTTGTATTTTTTATTTGTTATCTTTGTAATTTGTGGTCGAGCCGCGTCGTAATTTGTATTTAGTAGTGATGTCATCACCCAAGCTACTAATCCGTTGCGTTGCGTTGCCTGCGAACTGAGTTACGCTGGGCCAAAAGCGCCCATGATTTGATAGGTCGACCGGATAAGGTCCATGACTTGATGAAGCGGTTCGAGCAGGTCGATTCTCGAAGGGCCGCAGTGGAGGAGGCTTACGCTGAGCTCGAGGATTCGGATGTGGAAAAGGGAGTCCTTGACTCCTGCTTCGCGGACTACGAGCAGTTCTTTTCGCTCACGGACGAGTTGATCGTGGCTGAAGGCAGGTATGCCGAGGAAGCGCGTGAAGCTCGGATGAGTGGCCTGCCCGAATCCTCTCGGAAGCAGCTTCAGCCGGAGCTGTTGGGACGGCTCCGTCCTCTGGATGTGCCAAGGTTCTCCAGGGTCCTTTCCGAATGGCTGACCTTCGTTGGTCTTTTCGACAGCCTAGTCGACGCCCGGAGTGACTTGAACCCGAGCCAAAAGATGGCGTACCTCCTGGCCTCACTGGAGGGGGAGGCCCTGGGCGTCGTCGGCCACTTGAGATTGTCGGACGACGCCTACCAGACTGCTCGGGACCTCCTAGCCAGAAGATACGCCAACGTCCGGCGAATTGCGGACGAACATGTTAAGCAGCTTCTAAGCCTTATGCTGCTTAGTGACCGGGACAGACTACTTCCGGACCTGTTGGATCCAGTCTTGGTGGCCTGTAATACGTTGAGGCGGCTGGATTTACCAGTGGGCGAATGGGCCTTTTTGTTGGGCCTGCTGCGGTTTTTGGAGGAGCAGTGCCGGCAGATTGAGAACGCGACGGGCACCGTTGACGACTTACGAGCCGTGGCCAGTGAGAGGCTGAATCCGCCAGGCAAGTCGTCGTCAACCCCCCTTGCTCCTACTGTCGAGCATCTACCCACCGGGTAACGTCGTGCCCGAAATTATTAGGTAAGCCGTTTCTGGCAAGGCGAACTATTGCCAAGGAGCGCCGCTGGTGCTGCTCATATTTGGAAGGGCACCTCCAGCGAGACTGTCCGCATCGGCGGCCTCGTCTGCATTGCCAGGGCAATCATCATGCAGTTTTGTGCCTGGGTGCGAACGGCGTCTCCCCTCGGGGCTCTGCCAGGCCCTCGAACCCCACGGGCGGGGGCGCTCAGCCACGCCCTCTGACGGGCGACTCTCGGCGCCCGCCGGCCAGCCATCAGGCCCCTAAGTTTGAAAGGGGTCCCTCCCCCGACCAGTCGGGGGGTAATTCCCCCAGGGGCGGGGGTATCATCACCCCCCTCAGTGTGTGGAGAAGAACTTCACGGCACACTATCTGTGCGTTTCGTTCGGCTCTCCACAGATGACGTTCATGTGGAATTGTGGGTGCTCTCTGCACTGAAGCTTAGGAGGCCACTCTGGGCCTCTTCGTGTCGCGTCGCTGTTTGCAGACCTGATTCGGTCGGATTGCAGAACTAATCATAGGAGCATAGATAGGTGTTTGAAGGAGGTCGTCGGACTTCTGTCTAGTACAGGACTTATTAAGGTGCTGCGATGCTCACCAGGGGCAACCAGCGGAGGTTGACCTTCCGGCTTGTCACATTGGGGCTATCTTTTGATGTGGTGGCTAGGGTTGCAAGATCTGATGGGGGCCTAAGGTAGCCTAGTTTTGGTGTAGATTCGGTCTTGCAACGTGCCGTCGCGACCCTGTCCCGCTTGCCGGTTTGCTCGCGGACATAAGTCCTTATGTCCGGGACGGAGGTTTGTTCGCGCCAAACGCTAATTTCAAGAATTAACGCGAGAGGGCGCTCGGCGCGGTGCATTCGTACCTGTTTGACGTTCGCGCGAATGATTTATTTCCTACCGGCGGCGGGGTCGAGTCGAAGAGTTGCTATAATACTGTGCTAGCGAGAGCACGTTTAAGAACGCCCGGGAAACCACCATTTTTGGAGTCGGTTTTGTTAGCAGATATTGCCACAACGAAGGTTTCTTTGTTAAGTCTAGAATTCGACGCCAGGCTGACAAATTATTAGGAAGTTAACATTGATTGCGATCAAAGTCTGAAT
This sequence comes from Parnassius mnemosyne, assembly GCA_963668995.1. Taxonomy (NCBI): domain Eukaryota; kingdom Metazoa; phylum Arthropoda; class Insecta; order Lepidoptera; family Papilionidae; genus Parnassius; species Parnassius mnemosyne. The sequence goes on along the minus strand of CAVLGL010000001.1, from coordinate 2,249,825 downwards.
TGCGTATTAATCGCGAATTTGGTTATTCTAATTTGATAGCGTATATAAGTGATTTGACAATATTAATTGCTCGTGCTGTGTGTTACGTTTTTGCTTATAGTAACGGGATTTCGCATAGACCGACATTCTGTATTTGTTTTGGGTGTTACACTTTATAACAAATTAGAGTTAGTGGCTTTTGTAAGTTAGTTAATCGTACGATAGAGTTAATGGACTGTCATCGTGACGAACGAAGAAAGTGACTGTGGATGGCGCCGCGGAAGACTACCTCATTTTTGAGCAGCCTGGAACTCGGCCGCTGCTGGTCGCCTCTGCTTGCCAAGGCCCGACACATTCACACCTCACTGTAAACTACTTGCCATCCACTATTACACATACTCAAGGCCTGCCTAAGCCTTGGTGCGAAGTCAGCCTCGGATAATGGTAAGTACTATGTGTTTTTAGCTTTCTCCCATATAGTTTATTGTATTTAGAACATATTCCACGTGGCCATATTCTGGCCCCGCCCCTCTGCTGCTCGTCGATGGGATTAATCATGGGCCCTAATCCCGTCACCCTTGGTTGGGGCAGTTAGGGGCATGTACAGAGGCAATAGGAACAAGATTCATTTACTAAAATATATTGAATACCCTCTAGTATATCAGGACACCCACAGGGGGTTGACAGCTTCTGCACGCCAGTGTGTCAGTCGACCCCGTACATTTGGCAATTAAACACGCCTTGTCCTTAATCTATGTTGGTCAAAGATAAAACGCTTTTTTAATCTTTGAACATCATAGACTAATGACAAGGCCGAATTAAACATTTTCGATTGTTTAAAAGCATTTTTGTTTTTCCGCGTAAAAGGAGGTAGATATTAAAAAGTTTGTTGTTTTTTTATATAATGTTGTATTGTTATGCAAATAAAACAAGTATATTTTTAATAAGTGGCTTAATTTCATAATCCTTACACATTATGTACAAGAACCCGGCAAAATTATTATATAATTTTCAAGTGAGATTGATAATATTATAAAAATAGAATTTATTATTTATAAAGTAGAATGAAATATCTTAATTCATAAAGAATCGATGTGTATAAGTCTTTCAAATAGCTGGCATACAAAATAAAAAAAAAAAACATTGTTTACATTAGCGCCTGCCGGTATTATACCTCCCTAACGGCCCCTGACACTTAAAGCGTAAAAACACAAACCGGTCGGGCACAGGAGGTTATATCTCAACAACATAAATGTGCATAAAGTTATCTTGTTTACATTTAAATAAAACTAATTTTACGGATTTTATCGCGTATATTAACTTATTTTATATTCCCGATGTTTCAAGCACTTTACAGCACCCATAGTCACGGGGGGAACTGAGGCGTATGACGTCCCAATGTCATAGTTAACCACGGCTACCTCTAGATTAAAAATTATTAATTTTTGTTCTGATGTACGCAGTATGAACTTACAGTTTCATGAAATCTTGCAGTTGTATATTTGGGTTGGCATTTAATTTTATTAATTATGGGATCCCAAGCAGATGGTAGCACCCAGCCATCTTCTCTATTAAATTTAGGATATTTTTTATTTCAATAGCCTCGCGAATCATCCTTGGAAGGAATCGGTGTTCTTTAGCGAGGATTTGTGGTCTATCAAATCTAATGTAGTGACGGGAGCGTCAATTCTTCACATCAGCTATGTGTTTTTTAACGCGCGTTTTATGGATCTTTTAGTTTGTCCTATATAAGAGACACCACATTCAGAATCAAGCTTGTACACTCCTGCATCTTGCAGAGGAATATTACAATTGACTGATGGTAAAAACTGACTAATCTTCTTCGGCGGCTTGAAGTATGTATTAGTGGAAGCACGCTTCAAGATGTAGCCAAACTTGTCAGTGACACCTCTGACATATGGTAGTACAGCAGGCACTCGCTCGACTGTGGCTGGCTTCACTCGTTCACATGCGCGGGACCCGAAGCTTATTGTCGTGCAAAACTTGCTTGACGTGTTGGAGCTCGGCGGCCAGGTGTTTACTGTCACAGATCCCTCGTGCTCTCTGAAACAAAGATTTACCCACGGTATCTAACTGCGAAGGATGGTGGTGAGAATCACCGTTAAAATATCTATCTCTATCTGTATGGCTCTTTTTTCTATACACAGTTTGTCTCAAGTTGTTATCAGGATTCTTATTCTTATTTCTCTTTATCTTAAGGTAGAATTGTGAAAGTGTCGTCAACTACCGCTTGGAGAATCTTGGGTGGAGAAGTAAGCAGGGCTTTCTCCTCAAAGTCCTCCATGAATATATCGGCGACAAAGGGAGACACAGGTGAGCCCATCGCCACTCCATCTACTTGCTTGTAGAACTGCTTATTCCACAATAGCTAGCCAGATGTTAGACACTGTTTGAGTAATACTGCATATTCTACGGGAATGTTGCTTTCTTCTAGCCTTCTAGTAACAATCGAGATGCAGTCTTCAACAGGTAACCATGTGAACTGAACCATGTGAAATGTGTTTCATTGTCTGCCAGATGTAGGTCTTTAATCTCACTGACAAAATGGTAGGAATTCTTTGTGTGTGTTCTTGTATGTCCCTTGAGCGTTGAGAGTATATTCGCTAAGTGTTGAGCCAATCTGTAAGTTGGACGTAGTCAAGGACGTAACTTTGGTGGTTTGACATACGTAGGTATTATCGATTTTACGTCTAGATTAAATTTTTCGAAATGTTTTTTATGAGCTCACTAGTTGTTTTAAATGTGTTATTTATTGGGTCATTTTTAACCTTTTTATAAGTACTTGCATTCGACAAAAGTTCTTATATTTTAAAAAATTTAATCCGACGTATCCATTACTACACATGATATGACATGACACGACCGTGATATTTCCCTTATCTGCGCGGAGAATCGTGAGTTCATGTTTATTGCGTAGGTTATTCAACGCTTTAAATTCGTCTTTAGATAGATTCGGTTTTGGCGCTGAACTTCAACGTAACATAGACTAAATATATTCAATTATTGCTTCCAAATCTTCCTTTCGCATATTGTTTTTAAATAAACAGTCCTCGACACTACAGATAATTTCTTCGTACGGTTATTTTTTCGGTGTTATAGCAAAATTAAGGCCTTTCGATAATACCCTAATTGTTGCATCATCCTAATTGTTTACATTGCCTTAAATAGAGAGGTGGCCACAGGAAAATAGACTATGATATAATTTAAATTAATAAATTCATAATTTGATGTATAATACCAATTTCAATTTGACATTTACTTGTAACAATAATAATGATTTTCATTTGATTGATATTAATAATAATACTAAGACGTTTTTGACAAGAGACAGTTCCAAGTAATTTATATTAGATAATAAGACAATAGAGGTAATCTCTAGCAAAGATTTCTTTTTTTATATAGAAGAGGGGGCAAACGTGCATGCGGCTCACCTGATGGTAAGTGACTACCACCGCCTATGAACAACTTCAACACCAAGGAAATTGCAGATGCGTTGTCGGCCTTTTAGAAAGGTGTAAGCTCTTTTCTTGAAGGTCCCTAAGTCGTATCGTTTCGGAAAAATGGCCGGTGGTAAACAATTCCACAGAGAAGTTGTACGAGAAAGAAAAGTACTAGTAAAACGCACAGTCGCGGACCACCAAGCATCCAGATGGTGAGGATGTTATCGTGAATTTTGACGCGATGTGCGTGCGCTCCCCGTGGTACATGCGATAAAAAGTGCAAAGGAATGCAACATCCCTTCGCAGCGCCAGTGAATCAAGCCGATCAGAAAGAACTCGGCTATCGACGATTCGAGCCGCTCTGCGCTGGATGCGGTGAAATGGAAGGAGCTGGCACTGGGGTGCCCCGGTCCAGAGGTGAGAACAGTATTCCATGTGAGGCCGAATTTGCGCTTTGTAAAGTTGCAAGCGATGAGCCGGCATTAAATACTGTCCCGTTCTGGTGAGAACGCCAAGCTTTTTAGAGGCCAATTTGGCTTTCTCTTCCAAGTGACCACGAAACTACACATTATTCGATATGTCAACGCCGAGGATACCAATGCTAGCTGAGACAGAAAGGGGAGTGCCTTGAAACTGAGGAGATACGACAAAGGGGTACTTTTTAGCGGTAAACGCACAAACTTGTGTCTTCTGGGGATTGAAGTTGAACTGGACTAGATTTATTCGCCCCCAATCCGATACTTTGTACAAAAAAAGTCTCGACTTCAGACTCAAGTTTGTTTCGTAATTAATATAATACTAAAGTACTGCCATCTTCTCATTGAATATGCTTGTAAGAACGAGTGGATTTTAGTCGAATACGTACGTTTTCAATTAGTGATTTTACGCTTATAAAATATACTTATTCTTTTTTTAGGAATCCACATTTTGTTTGTAATATACGTAATATTGTGTAGACCTTCTTTAGTTTGTAATAATATTAAATGTAAATTATTAAGTCAAGTGCTAAAAAATTTAATGTATTTAAAGTAATATTATTATACGTAAAAAATCAAAAGATTTTATGGTTATACCAAAACTATTTGTGCTTTACATAAATTAATAAATAAAATAAAATATCGAATAACTATATTAACATCCTGCTGCGAAACGGTCTGTTTTGGTCATAGCAGTCTCGACGGCGACTAGCCATCTTCGCGGGATTGTAGTGCCGAGTGTATGTGCCAGCACACTCTCCATTACTTCACTCTCGTAGTCCGATGGCACGGCAATGCAACATCACCGAAGAGATATCAGGCGCCACATCGACGACTATAAATGCGTTTTCGAGGCACGGGATTGAATACTCCCAACTGCGACTCCACTGAGTCAGTAATTCATTCTTAGGGCTATTTATACACTATTACAACAAAATCTCCAGTTTCAGACTAATAAAGGTAGTTTTATTATTTTTATATTTTGTACCCCACTGCCTGTAGGCACTAGCATACAAAACGCTCTACTGCCGAGTTGTAAATAATGATATGAAAATTAAGTAAATTTGTTTTTATTAAAAAAAATTGACCGCACGTACTCTGACGCACATAGAGCCGTAGTAGCTCAGGCGATAAGCGATTTTTGTACATTTCACAGTACGTGCAGTACGCGAGCAACTCGGGTTATTATGTTATTTACCACGGGTTCGGCGGCCGCGAAATACATGAAATACAAACATATGTGACGAATAAACAACCTACTACCTCTTTGCACCTCGTTTAAAAATAGCTTTTTGAGTTTACATTCACCTAATTTTTCCCATCATAATTCTCGTCCTTAATTGTATATCTATCCTAGGTATCATCAACTTGTGTTTTATAAACTCGTATTTTGTTTTTCTTTTACTTAATTTACCTACACTTTCCCAATTCTTTGTAAACCTGTAATTCATTATAAACAATATTTCTTTGCGCAAAAAGGGTGTCTAAAAGAAATGTACGTGGTAGAGCCACGTTGCAGCTATATTATGGTTGCAGCTATATTATGGTTGCAGCACGAATGAGTCGGCTCAACCGTGGTAGGACCATACTCTCACAAAATTCCAGCGTAAAATAGCAACTTAATGCTGCTGTATTTCGCATGATGAGTGTAGAGAACCAAAGACATTTTTTACTGTAATCTAGGCATTCCATCTTAATCCCCAGGGGTGATATTGCAATGGTGAGTGTAGAGAACTGGAGACCCTATTTACTGGAAACGAGGCATTTCATCTTAATCCTCAGGTGTGATAACACATCTGCATTTTGATTCTTAATTGAAGTTAACTGTAGATGTCTATGGACCATAGCATCCACTTACCTTCAGGTGGACTTTGTGTTCGTTTGTCACCCATATCCTACTCGTATAAAAAACGCTTCCAGAGCGATGAGATTACCTGTTGCACCTTCTATATTGCATTTTGTTTAGTTTTAATGTGTCCTTGTGTACAATAAATAATATATTGATTGATTGATTTCAAAACGTTATAACTGTTTTTAAACTAGTAGTCCACCCTGGCGTTGCCTGAGCAGGATCAAATAATGTGACGTTATTTTGATTTAAGACAGTCAAAGTCCTTTCTATTTATATGTACGTGAATCGGTTCTACCATTCCGAAGATAAGACCAGACAGTCACACACACAGACAACGTTTAACCAAATGGTTGTTCTTGTTTTAATGGCATGCAAATAAACCCTTCAGCTCAATATAAGGTTTTATTTAACTGTATTAACCTCGTTTAATTTAATTTTAGTTTTCGTTTAGAAATGAATGTAAATTACATTATTTTTCTCTTTAAAATTAAGTGTGAAATAAAGAAAAGTTTTTGGCGTCATGCGTGGAAAGTACAGAACGGCGGGCTTCCGGTCAGTGACGCCGCCGGTCAGTTGAAGCAGGCAGCATCCGCTCCGTTACTTCCTCCTCGGATATTCGGACGTACACATATTTTCGAATATATTTTTATTTCCTATGAAAATTTAAGTACCTATGCCTAAAACAGACTAATTTTATTAAAGAAATTATTTGATCAGATTATACAAGAAGATACAAATCTGTTTAAATGAAATACAGAATCTTTGAATAAAAAGTATACTATTAATTGATTAAACACTGAGTAGACAGAATAACGCGGTTACTAAATATATGAAGATGTTAATAACATTCCTTATGAGGTTTTGTGTCTAAAAAAGAAAATAAACGGAATTTCACGCTTGTAGTCATCTATTTTTTTATTCATTTAACTTTTTAGTTCCTTATTATTTCTATGCGGTAGTGCCATGCTGCAGTTTCAGAATGGGTTGATTCAATAAGCGAAGATATTCCTCTTACAAAAAAATAGCAGAATTATGTTGCTGGACTTCAGATGTGATAACACATGAGCATTTCGTTTCTTAATTTTTTGTATTTTCTTCTTCGTTTGTTCCCTTTCGTTTACGTTTTCCTACATTTTAAATTTACAAAATTCCATTTATTTGCACGTTCATATTTAATAAGATAAATAAAAACACAAGTCCTCTTTGAATTATTTATTGAGTTTTATGATTAGAAATTAAATATTGAAGTTGGATCCGCTCGAGCCAGCTTTCACAAAGAGCCTCGCTTAAATCTTAAGATTATACTCTTTCCTTTATTTACATCCAGATCTATACTAATCCGGGATTAACTTTAACCTTGATAATCTAATAAGCAATAAATTAGGAAACATGATCCAGTAAGTGGCGAATATTTCTATTCATACGAATTAGTAATTTAAAATTATTTTAAGAGCCGACCAACCACAATTTCCTGTAAAATTTGTATGATATTAGCAGTAATGGATGTCATAGTCTCGTACATTCAAATATTTTTTTTTTATAGGAAACGTTATTTTTTTAGGGTAAACGAGTATGCGGCGCACATGATGGTAATGATTACCGCCGCCCATGAACAACTGCTACACCAGGGGAATTGCAGATGCGTTGCCGGCCTTTTAAAAAGTAGTACGCTCTTTTCTTGAAGGTCCCTAAGTCGTATCGATCCGGAAAAATCTCTGGTGGTAGTCGATTCCACAATGAAGTTGTGCGAGGAAGAAAACTAGCGATCAGCTTTGGCTTTGTGCGAGTTAGACTAAGTATTTCTAGCCAGATTACCTGTGGTGACCAGGGGGGGGGCGTAGTGGTAAATTTATATACTGGCTGGCTGTGTAGAGGTTCAAGATTCGATTTACATTAAATATTCTCAATCATTAAGTTAAGTAAATGTCAACTTCAGACTGTAGTAGTATATTACTACGTTAAAAATTGATCCTTACGTTAACCTTATGACTAAGTAAACCTAAATACCTAGTGCAATTTTTATGCACGACCTTTGAATATCTTCAACTCCATCCATAAAAATACCATTAAAAGTCTTCGAAATTAAGGTGGTAGGGCTCCTTTTCTGACTAAAAGTCAGTCTCTCCGCCACACTCTTAACTATTTATGTTGCCAATAAGCATTATTTATACTGTTGTGTTCCAGTTTTATAACAGGCTGTGATGCAATTCATCTTAGTCCTCATAGGTGACAACACATCTGTAGCTTTCTTTGTTTGCAGTTCGCTGCAGGTGTCCATAGGCTGCAGTAGCCATTTATGATCAGTTGGACTGTAATATAGTTTATGGGTTTCATTAAAGTTGGCAAAAAATTACTTTGCGTACATCCGTTTGACAAAATAACCGCATCAGCGATCTGTATAAATAGCAGTTGTTTTGGCTCGCCGCTCACTTAGCGGTTAGCCACCGTAGAGTCTATATCACCTGAGGATGCCTCGTATAGAGGCGTATCTAATATCGTATACAATAGACTTTCGCGAAGTAACGCCTGATTCTATTAATTATTTAGGGTGGGGTTTCCTCGACTTAGTATATATCCTAGCTATCACCGAGTTTGAATATATCGTCTCAGTGGAGGACGCGCAGGGTCATTGTTTGCGCTCGAAAAGCAAGAAGCTAAAAAACCAAACTACCACTTCATAAGGTTTGCGATAAAGGTTATATTATATAAATTGATTGAAAATAATTGAATGGATTTTATCGTAACTTTAACTTGCCTGATTTGACGTTTCCGATGCTTTACAGCATTCATGGTCACGACCCCTCCATGACTGAATTGTTTGACGTCCCGATGTCATCGTTAGGCCTGCTGCCTTAAGTTTTTGAATATTTATTTTTTGTTCTGCGATCTACGCAGGACGAGATAACAGTATCATGAAGTTTTGCAGTGATATCATTTGGTTTGAATTTAATTTTATTAATTATATAACCCCAAGAAAATGCCAGCACCCATAAAATTTTTTGTGTAACGTAATTAATGGAAAGCAATAAATTGTTAAGTATTAAGAATAAAATAACAGTAAAAAACCATGTTTGATCGTTTTAAAACAAAACCTGAAAACTAGACCTCCAATACCAAAAAATGTTTTAAAGAAAATATAAAATTCTTTAGTTAATGTTAGGGCAACTACTACTAGAAAACAAAAAAGAGTGGTCGAACTTCCGCAGAGTGACATCTCCGGTCTGATTGTAAGCGGGGTGTCCTGTTTCATTTCCGACTCGGATATTGGGGTGTGGAAGCATTTTTAAAACAAAAGAGTACTTTTGAAATTGTGGTCTAACTTTAAATATTTCCAAGTTAAAATATTGAGCTGAGTTTTTAAAATATCAAACTACTGCTGGTACTAAGTAATTGACAGAAGTTTCCAATACTACTGCTAGATTAGTGTTCGAAATTCGACCGTAATTTATTGAATTTTTAGGGTTGTATATTAAGCATATACATGTATTTTAATCATAAGATAATACACACACTATTGAAAAAGGCTTTTTTTTTCTAGGAGAGGGGGCAAACGAGCATGCGGCTCACCTGATGGTAAGTGACTACCGCCGCCCATGTACAACTGCAACACCAGGGGAATCGCAGATGCGTTGCCGGCCTTTCAAAAAGGAGTACGCTCTTTTCTTGAAGGTCCCTAAGTCGTATCGGTCCGGAAAAATCGCTGATGGTAATCGATTCCACAAGGAGGTCTAGGCTAGGAGGCTGTTGCTAATCATACGATTATCGTATGATTTAAGAATAATTATTATAATGAAATTATTGAATTATTGTATCGTCATTGGTCCTTGATACAAGTGCGAATTTTCAAGTCCATCAGCTCGAAAAATTTGGTGAAAATTACATTTAAAGATAACATTACATTGATAGATCACGTAATATTTAGATTTAAAGATTGTGTAATAATAATAACTAATTACAGCAACCTATTACGTAATAAATATAGAACAAAATAGAGCTAACATACAACAGCCATTGCTAAAGGAGTGGTTGCAGTAGGATGACGGCATAAGAGATTTCATCAGACGTAAGTGGCGACTATGGGATATGTTAACGTCAGGCGAAAAATTTGACGGCGACGGGGAGTAATGTTAAAGTGCGTGTCTAATAATGCAATTGTGGGGACTGCCAATCAATTAGCACAAAATCTCCCTATTCGGAGTCGACTCTTAGAAGGGCGACGGGCTTGTCCAGGCAATATATATTTACTAGTGATCAGCCCCGACTTTGAGCGGACAACAGCTACTTACTGGGTCCAATTGTAAATATAACCCATTTTTGAATCAAATCAATTACACACATAAATTTTATTAAAATCAGTCCAGCTGCTTACAAGGAGTTTAGTCACATACTCACGGACAGAAGAATTATATATATATAAAGATAGGCTGAAGAATTTGCTTTCTCGGTATTTTTTAACATTTCTTTGCTTTAGAACAGGAACTCCTCTGCACTACAACTAATCACTTTGGCGAACTTCACACTTCCTCGAAATATTTTTAATATCTAAGATTGAATCCTCAAGATGATGATGAAGATTTCCTTCGTTACTGACGTGTTGTTTTATAATACTGAAGTGACTTATGACCTCACAGTCTAGCTGATGTGGCTACTGCGTCCCATGGTCGATCTGCAATAAACTTCAAACAAAATAGGCCACAGATGCGTTGTCACCTAAGGGTTAAGATGAAATGCCTTACAGCTTGTAAATATAATGGCTATCGATATCCTTCAGAACAGAACACAGCAGTGCAGACACTGCTGTGAAAAGCTAATGGGGCCTATATACCTTCGGCCACGATGGACGAATTCTTGCGATCACGATCCTGTAGAGGGCATAATCGCCTATAACTGACCTTGATCGGTAACGATCGAGCGTAATGGCCGCTGTGTCGGTTTTTCGGACAAACATCAAAGGAAGTTCGGCCAGGACCGTGAGCGCGATTGCCGAACGCCGATGCTCTATAAACTTACCATATATTAAGATAACATAAACCGAAATAGAACTACTTCCTTTTGTTTTTTCACCACTCTGTTGTGGTTTACATTTCAATAATATAATATAAACTTATTAAATAAATGGCAGCAGCTACTGTTTCAACGTCCTTCTCGGACAGATGACAATACAAATATGTAGGATGCATGATGGTATGGGCAGCTGCGCAATGAATGTGACAATAATGCCCCATATGGCCATTATTGTCATATGGCGTCAACCATGGCCGATGGGGTATAGGCGGGGTAAGATAGTGGTACCTTATCATACAGAATCCTAGAAGAAAAATAGTCCTACCTCTTAGTGGGGTAGTAAATCAACACTTGACAGCCTTATTATTGTAGTGGTAGTAAACACGTCTGCCGATCTCATAATCAGCAGAGAGGATCCGACCGGGATCCAAAATCAGTTACTGAGTTTTTCTGCCAAGAAATTCTCAATAGCAACCCGGTGTCATGAAGTTGACGGCGTTTCATCAACGTCCCTTGGATGGACGTAAAGCTGTTGGTCCTGCGCTTGACCTGTCTTTGGTCGTGGCGCATAACAGTCTCATTGGGCAATGAGAGTGAAGGAATAGACAGTGGACTTGTGCTTGCGCATACACTTGCGCACTATAATCCTGTCCTGTGCAGATGGCCAGCTACGATGAGACTGGCCGCCGTGAGCAAAATTCGGTCTGGAGGACATTAAATGAAAGTTTGAAATTGCGATAAAAAATAATTACAAAATAACGATAACGACCTTGTAATGTTTTTTGTGAAAAAATTACATTATTTCTACACGTACTATATAGAAAAATTCTGAAATGATGTCGTAGACAATCACTTTAAAAATATAATTTTATCCTCAGTTCCCAGTGCTTTAATTATTTTAGAGAGACACTAACGAAGTGTACTCCCTAGGGATGCGGTAATATTTATTTAATTAAACTCGCTCAAATATTTGCACAGCACTCCCATATTGCACGGTATGACGACAAAAAGTAGAATCGTCTGCCGCAATTATTTTTTACCACATTAAATAATAATTGTTATCCAATACTACTTAGCAGTCTTTACTATCTCGCTGTAATTGTTTCTTGAGTAGTATAACAATACATTTGATAGTTAGGTCTCGTTAGTTACCGAGGTAATTAGGAACATGTAAAGAGATATCTTATATAAAACAAAAAATGTACATGGTCGAGTGAACAAATATCCACAATACTCGTGGCTCTAAATTTCTTTACCAAGTCCCAAGACACGTCACGGCTGTCATTCGTGGCAGTTTTCGTTATCTTGCAACGAAATACTGGTACAACTTTCCACCTGTAGAGTAAAGATAATAAGTACGGTAATGCGTACGTACTTCGTGAAATACGTTTTGTAAATTATTTTAAATTTCGCTATAAATCGTAAGTTCTAAATACAAAAACAGATAAATAGACGAAATTTATTTTGAGATTTTTATGGTAATAGAAATACTTAAGAACACTCCTCGGTACCGTGAGGCACCGACAGAATAACAGCGCCGTGACCGTGGCTATACTGCTATAGCTTCATACTGAGTCTGATGCCTTTTTGTTGCTGAAACTCAATGTAGTCGTATTTTTGCATACTAACTTTCTTTGTTTGATTTTTAGTTTTAATTACCTTATATTATGCATTGTGTTATTTGCGATGAATAAATCATTTTTTTTTCACTATTAACCTTCATCAGTCCGTAAAAATCCACCGGATAGAATTTGCCTTAATCGTCCACACTTCGCATGCGTCTCCATCATACCAGATGTCGCGAATCCGTGACGATGCACCTCGTCGCCGAACTAATATACGTCGAAATACGAGAGATGGTTATGCTGCCATCACTCGAAAACCTATCTGGGGGCACAGCAGTGTCCCCACCAAGTCGAGCAAAAAAGCGGCACGGCCGTACCATCCTTTTCTCAAATCAGTTCAGGCGATATTCGACCCCCTATAACTTCGTTTTTGCTAAAACTAGAAGCCTAAATTTTCTGTAATCAAGCATGCCTTGTATAAACACGGTATATTTCAAATTTCATTCAATTTGAACCAGTAGTTTAAGAATTATAACTAGTCAAAATTTCTTAATTATGTCACTCACTGACTGACCGATCAGCAAAACTCTAAGGCACTTCTAGCAGACGTAGAAGCTTCAAATTTAGGATATATCTAGTCTTTAGTATATAAATCAAGGAAAAACTAAAATATTTTGCGGTCCAGTTTTCTAGATACACCAACTGCACAAATAACTTTGTAATCCTATATAAATATATAGGATTACAAAGTTACATTTCCGGTGAATGAATCAATGTACCTTTATAATATGTATTATATAATGGAATAATAGATGTAGATAGGTGCCTATATACAATTATGTTCAAAGGTAACTTGTAAAATGATCAACGGAAAATGGTCAATCTATGTATTTAAAACATAAAAAAATTTTAATATTGATATGGTCACTATAATATGTTGTTAAGTTAGCTAATAACGTTATAACTCGAGACAGTAATTAGGTAGTAGGACCTTAAGTAGGGATTGTATAAATTAACCGACTTGGTATTACATGGATCTCATAACTTTTTACGGTAGAAGAACTGAGATGCGAGACTTGGTTTTTTTACAAGTTATGTTTTTGATGGCATTGTCATTTTCCATACAGATAAGAACTTTTGTCATTTTCCACTCACGCCTTTTGTGACACCCACGGCATAACGAGGTTGTAGATTACAATGTGACCCACTGGAATCTATAACCTCGTAAGCTGAGTGGTAAACGGCCGGCCATATAATGAAAAAAACAACCGAACTTTACGGGTAGGACTAGCATCCTGGAAGTTAACGATAAATAATATTAATTGGATATCATGGCAAATTTTACACCAACTTCATAAAGAAGGAGGTTTTTTGTTATGCACTGGAACCTAGTACGAGTAAAAACTATAGAATACAAGTAGAATGTCAACCAAGATTTCGTTAGGCGAAGAATACATTTTTGAATTTGTTATTTTTTTAATAGATCAAATCAAATGTAATGTTCTAAAAGTCAAGTTAAGTTTTGTAAGTTCTCGCGCTTGTTTATCTGGAATTGAAGAAAGTTTTTCAATAAATGTCATTCGCATGTTTGTTCAAATTGTTTACTGCGACAGTAACAGCTCTTAAGTTCGTGTTTGTCGTGTAATTAGTTAAAGTAGATTAATATCACTTAGGTAGTACATTAACAAAATTTGTTACTGAGTTTGATTGATTTAAGTGATAAATTTGATAAAAATGATAGTATTACCTAACGGTCGCAGTTGTAATAATAGTAATTCTTCTTCTGCCATTTGTATCATTTCCTGAACATTATGAAATAAAAAACGGTGTTTCTTTTAAACCTGAAGTGACAAATGTACTCACAGTCCACCTAATGGCAAGTGGCTACTGTAACCCACGGAAACCTGCAGGCAACTTCAAACAAAGAAGGCTACAGGTGCGTTGTCACTCTTGAGGAATGTGATTGACTGCCTCACAGCCTATAATTAAACTGGGTCTATACACCCTTTAGACCGGAACACGGCGGTGCAGGCACTATGATCTGGCGGCAGAAATAATTAATATGATGGCTCCTATTCAGACAAACTATTAGGCAGAGAAGGAGTCCTCGCCTCACCTGGTAAAGTGTGTAGAGTCTGTTTAAATTATGATTTTTGTACGTTAACACTTTCACTGTCCGGTTTTCAGACACAATATTAAGAAAATATAAATGACCTATATGTAGTACACTGGACAGGGGAAAGGTTATGACATAAGTGTTCATTAACTACTGCTATGAGAAAGCTCAAGGTCGCACAGCGAACTGTGGAGAGGGCTATGTTCGGGATTTCTCTGCGTAATAGGAAATGAGGATATTAGCAGAATAAGAGTAATAGAATAACCCAACGGATTAGTAAGCTGAAGTGGCAATGGGCTGGCCATATTGCTCGAAGAAACGACAACCGACGGGGAAGAAAGTTTCCGAGTAGCAACCTCGTACCAGTAAGCAAAGTTTGAGGCGGCACCCCACTAGATGGAGTTACGACCTGGTTAGAAATGCAGGAAGTTAATTGATGCAGTTGGCTAAGGACCAAGCTTTGTGGCATTTCTTGGGAGAGGCCTATGTTCAGAAGAGCTGTAATGATGATTGACGATGAAGTTATAAGTTATACCGTAAGGTTTTTACAATCCTCATATGGTAGCCTCATTGGTCTAGTGGTAGTAATCGAGGTTGCTATTCTTGGGTTCGAATCCCGGGTCGCACCACAATCAGATACTAGTTTTTTTCTAAACAGAAATTTTCAGTAGCAGCCCAGTATCATTAAGATAGCGATATTTCACCCCCCTGCCTCAGAAAACAAGTAAAGCCGTAGGTCCTGCGCCTGATCTCTCTCCTGTCGTGTCGAATTGCCGTTCCATCGGATTATGAGAGAGTGAGGGAATAGAGAGTTTGCTTGGACACGATTATAGTCCATAATCATGTCCTGCGCAGATGGCTAGACTCCGTTGAGACTGGCCACCTTGACCGAAATTAGGTTTGTAGGACATTAATATTCATTATACTCGTAATAACCCGACTCAAACATAATTTTAATGTTTCTAGCTTTTTAATCTATACAAATAAATAAAATTGAAGTGTCTGTTTGTAATGTCAAAATTACAGTTTTTTACTAAATATATATGAAAGCAAATACGTTACTTATAACTAAAATACAATTTTTAAAATTTTTGTCTGTCTGTCTGTCTGTTTGTTCCGGCTTATCTTCAAAACGGCTAAACCGATTTTGACGGAACTTTCATTAGCAGATAGCTGATTTCATAAGGAGTAACTTAGGCTCCTTTTATTTTAGAAAAAGAATTAGGGTTCCGCGCAAAAACATAAAAACCCTAACACGCGAGCGAAGTCACGGGAACAGCTAGTATTAAAATAAAAAATTAAAACTTTTTAATATTATCGCAAGGTAAATAAATGAATATAAAATACGGAGTCATCTCATTAAATAAATAATAATACAAATTATAAACGACTACTTCTGTTAGTCAGGGAATAATATTTCAAAGAAAATCGAATATCCAGACAAAGTAACGGCATATGAACTCTGATTTCATACGTGCCTCGAATTTTTCTGAGACATCGATTCCCGATGATATCATTTAACTCTCTAGTGCATTTTCAGAGATTACGTATTCGAAGCATGTAAAGAGTTTTGAACTTTCAGAGCACGTAATATCAGCCAATTACTACCATAGCTAATTAGTCTATAATAATAGTTCTTGTAAGCAGTTATGGGTGGCATAAAATGTAATGTAGTAATAATTATTGTACGTGTTTGGTTTCAAGAAGAAACTTATAACGAACAAACCGCTACCATTAGACCTATCAAAAGTCCACTGCTGAACACAGGCCACCCCTATAGATTGCTTCATAGGAGAGATATTTGTTATAGTTGCCACTTTTAGCAGGCGGGTTAGCAACGGCAGTTCTTTTTTGATTGTTTAGTTGTTAATTAGAAAGACACGCTGCTGTTCATCTTCAGGTTTGTTTCTCTGTGTCTTCTTCGAGAACCACCTCAGAAGGAGCTTTAGATCATCAGTTACCTAAAGCTCGTTCTCGATGCACTCGTCGCCGTACCTGTTTAATTTTTTTTTTCTTAAAAGAACGTAACGGATTTTTCATTATTGTAATCATAAAAATGGTGTACAAACAATCAAATATTTAGTTTTTTTGGCAAAAATATTCACTAGCGTACAAGCAACAGCTCACCAAACCATAGTAATAAGATGCATGGCGTAGAAATGCATAGAAGATCAAACAAACAAACAAAAATTCATATTTATATAATTATTATACTAGCAATCCGCCTCGGCTTCGCACGGGTGATTTCTGAATCTGGACAACAGCGCCACCTACCTGGCTCGTATTGTAAATTTAAACCTTCCAGGGACCAACTCAAATACAAACAAAAATTTTCATTAAAATCGGTCCAGTACCGTTCTCAAGTGATGATGTTTCATACAGGCGGCAATTGACGTTCGTTTATCCAGATTAAATTAGATTAGCTATGAACCTAATAGACATAATATATATTGTTTTATTTATAAAAAAAATCTTTTTGTTAAATTAATCTAAGTAATTGGAATATTCAACGATGAATAGCATTGTATTACTTGTAGGTGGTGCATTGTTTTTACTATAGATAACAGATGAGCGCATTTTCTTTAAAAAAAATCATATTTCTCAACCGACCTATCACTGCCAGCGCTACAATTGTAGCTATTTGTATTAAGCAGTATTATTATTATGAACTTGAAGAGGATGTGGTACACTTTTTTTTATTAAACAGTATCCTATTTATTTCACGCTAGTATTTCTGAAAGAACATAGTTCTTCCCTGATTGAGCTGAACAATTAGAGCTGTGCTGCAGGTGGTCCCATTCGAGAGTTCATTACTGAGGCTTCCCCAAGAAAGTTGACTCTGATTTGAGCCGCTTATATTCCTTGACTTGCTGCGTGTATTACCAGGGCTAACTATTGTTTCAATCAAGTAAGTATCTGCACGTACCTGAAGCAATTTTAGCCTTGTAACATACATTGCTAAGGTGAGAGTTCCACGTTAGGTTTGGTCGGTTGTTACGCCCAAGTACTTAACTTCAGTAGAGAATGGTACTTCTTTGCCATTAGTTTTTGGTGTGACAACTTTGTTCAACCGTCTCTTTTTGGTAACTGATAAACTGTTACCCTGCACTAGTGATTTCTGATGTTTAGGGCTCTATGTATGATGTGTACTCGCAACGATCACAAAGTCATCAGCATAACCCAGTGTGACACACGAAGGTCAACATGCGAAGGTCTTCCATCTTTTACAATAATTGGTTAATCGCAAGAGTCCAAAGGAGGGGTGACAAAACACCACCTTGTGGATAGCCTCTTGTAGTTGCAATCTCAATCGAAGTTTGAAACAGCTTTATTTTTGCCTTTCTATTTGAGATCATCTTTTTCACCCACCTCATGGTTATGAGGTCAACATTTTATATGTCAAGCCCCCAACAAGCAGTGATGTAGGCCTACTATCGAAGGTGCCATCTATGTCTAGAAAGGCACAAAGAGCTATTTCTTTATCCTCAAGCGCTTTTCTGACCCTGTCAAAAACACTGGTCAGGGTTGCTTTCGTAGAGTAGCCTCTGCGGTAAGCATGCTGGTTGTAGTATGTAATGGTGTCTAAGTCTCGTAGCTAGAGCTACATCCCTAACATATATATACATATATATAGCCTTTTCCAATGCCTTGAGTATAAAGGAGAAAGGTTTATAGGTCTAAAGGTCTTTGGTAAAGCGTAGTACTTCCTACTAGCCTTAGGTATAAATAGAACCATGCAAAACTTGCTCTGAAGATTTTCACCAGATAAGTTTGATAAATGATATCGATACCCCTTTGTAGATGGATTGGCATTATTCGATCCTCTCCACTTGTCTTATATGGTTTAAAGGAGTCAACAACTCACTGCACCAGTTTTGGCCTTATTATCTTTGTAGCCTTACACCAGTTCTCAGTACAAGGCCTTCGTAGGGCTCTAAAAGTGTTCGAGGCCAAAGTCATATGTGACCCTGGGAAATGGGTCGACGCAAGTTGCTTCAGCGTTTCCGTTTTATTATTAGTGAAGTTACCATCAAGCTTTTTAAGAAGCCCGAACTAATTACGTTTCCTAATTTCTTTATTATAATCGGTTACATTTTTAAAGCGCTATTTTATAGTTTCCTGGTCTTTTCTCTAAGCTGCTTTATCTTAGTCAAGAAACTTTTCATGTTGAGGTCTTGGTTTTGACGGGACAACTGTCTTCGAAGGCTTCACGAATATCTACGGTTACCGTCTCCGCCACTAACTCCACACCATCAATTGTTTCTATGCTTTTAGGGAATGTTTCCAAAATTTTCATTAAGCTATCTCTATAGATATCCCAGGAGATCGCTTTTGGATCCCTAAAAGCAACAGTTTCATGAGTTGGTGATGCTCTTATCACAATCTTAATTTGTCTATGATCAGACATCGAATTTTCACTACTATCATGCCAGTCAAAAATCGCCTGTAAACGTTATTGGTAGCAAAGGTTATATCTAAAACTTCCTACCTAGCACACGTTACATAGTTTGGTGTACACCCCAAGTTTTGCCTTACCAGGCGATTTTATATGTGAAAGTCAAAAAGTAACTCACCTCTTCCGTCGATATTGGTGCTTCCCTATGCTGTGTGGTGAGCTTTAGCATCACATTCCACCACAAGTTCGGCGTTACGCATATGGGTGAAATCCACCACTTGCTCTAACTCGATGGTAGGATCTGGATTCTCTCCGAGAAGATAAGCGGAACAAATGATTACTCTGGCCCCTGTGCATCCCTTAAGATTTATAAAAGTTGTAACCAGGTCATCATTAAAATGCTCTGGAACAGTTAAAAGTACAATAATTTTATTGTAGATTATACAAGCTATGGGTTTACTGCCTTTAGTATTGCCTAAGATCTTACCGGCAGCCGACAATCCCAGAACTTAACCGTTGGCTACCCAAGGCTCTTGTATGAGGGCGAGGTAGATTTTATCCTCTGCGCAGCAAACCTCCACCACAGCAGAAACAGCTGCTGCATGGTAAAGATTTTCCTGGAGGATCCTCGTTTTACCCTTCATCATCATCATCATCATTACAGCCCTTCACAACCCACTGCTGAACATAGGCCTCCCCCAAATAATGCCACAAAGCACGGTCCTGAGCCACCTGCATCAATCGACTTCCTGAATGTCTTACCAGGTCGTCACTCCATCTCGTGGGGGGACGCCCTACACTTCGCCTACCGGTACGAGGCTGCCACTCGAGAACCTTTCTTCCCCATCGGTTGTCGGTTCTTCGAGCTATATGGCCGGCCCATTGCCACTTCAGCTTACTAAGCCGTTGGGCTATGTCGGTTACTCTGGTTCTACTGCGGATATCCTCGTTCCTAAGTTTATCACGCAGAGAAACTCCGAGCATAGCCCTCTCCATAGCTCGCTGAGCGACCTTGAGCTTCCTCATGCGGCCAGCAGTGAAGGACCTCGTCTCAGTTCCGTATGTCATCACTGGCAACACGCACTGGGTGTACAGTCTCGTTTTCAAGGTTTAAAGTATACCTGACGAGAAGATGTGCCGTAATTTCCCGAACGCTTTCCAACCGAGTTGAATCCGTCGATTGACCTCTCGGTCGAAGTTGAACTTACGTAGTCGGACTATTTGTCCCAGGTAAACATACTCGTCAACAACTTCGAGCTTAGTGCTCCCAACAACTACCGGCATAGGTGTGACATGGACATTAAACATGATCTTTGTTTTGTCCATGTTCATCTTAAGACCTATCCGTTGGGAAACACTATTGAGGTCATTGAGCATAGTACTTAGGTCCTCCAGCGATTCTGCCATAAGGACTATATCGTCGGCAAATCGAAGGTGAGTGATGTACTCGCCATTGATGTTGATACCGTATCCTTTCCAGTCCAGAAGCTTGAAAACGTCTTCCAATGCAGCGGTGAAGAGTTTCGGGGATATGACGTCACCCTGTCTTACACCTCTCTGCAATTTGATAGGTTTCGTACTCTGGTTCTGTACTCGGATAGCCATCGTAACCCTAATGTACAAGCACTTCAACACTTCGATATACCGACAGTCAACTTGACACCGCTGAAGGGACTGCATCACCGCCCAAATTTCGACGGAATCAAAGGCTTTCTCATAGTCCACATACGCCAGACATAGTGGCAAATTGTACTCTTCGGACTTCTGTACAATTTTCCGAAGGGTATGTATGTGGTCTATGGTGCTAAAGCCCTTTCGGAAACCGGCTTGTTCGGGAGGCTGGAAGTCGTCAACTCTGCGCGCAAGACGATTCGTAATGACTCTCGAAAACAGCACGTAGACGCGGCTCAGAAGGCAAATCGGTCTGTAGTTCTTCAAGAGAGCGTTGTCACCTTTCTTGAAGAACAAGACCACCGCACTTCTGCTCCACGCCTCCAGTGTAATGCCACCATGGAGGACGGAATTAAAGAGCTTCTGAAGGACTTCAAGTACCGGTTTTCCACCCGCTTTCAGAAGCTCCGCTGTAATTTCATCCTCGCCTGGGGCCTTACCGTTTTTAAGGTGCTGGAGAGCCATTCTAATCTCGCTCAGACTGACGTCCGGGATATCTTTGGAATAGTGTCGGATGAGACTCGCTCTTGGATCGTTACTCACACTTGCGTGTGGCTTCAACGATGACGTGTACAACTGCCCATAGGACCTCTCAATCTCACTCAAAATCTCAGGTGTCCCGGAAACGATGCTGCCACATTTGTCTTCAGCTTTGACAGTTGGCTCTTTCTGGCAGACAGATCTCTGGCAAAGACTTTGGAGCCTTGGTTCCGCTCGATCGCTTCTTCAATACGAGCTGTATTGAAGTTGCGTAAGTCCTGCCGCATGCATTTGGAGATCTGTCTGTTCAGATGCCTGTATGCTGTCAAGTCTGTTGAAGAATGTAGCTTCATCTCCTGTCTAACAGCCATGACATTAAGAGTGTGATCGGAGAGTTTTTGTGTTCTTCTGCGGCGGGTCTTGCAGAACTTAGCTCCGACCGCATGGACAGTTTCCATGAGCTTGTCATTCATATCGTCCACTTCATTGCAGTCTTCTAGGCACTGAAAACGGTTTTGTAACTCGAGCTGAAAGGTTTCGGGACTTTGGAACAGAGCCCGAGGGGGACGGAGCGTTGACTTCATTATAATAATAATAATAACAATAAACCATTTAATCAACTCAACAAACAGAACTGGCAAAAAATAAACAATCAACATGTACATATGTAGAAAACAGTAAGTATAATTAATATTAGCGAAAAATAAAAAAAAAAATAAAAGAAGAAAAACTATAACATTCAACAATAAATAAAAACAATGTACAAGAAATGTGAGCGTTGCAATGCTGAGTCGATAGGGTCATCTGCTCAGCATAAGCTGACACCCCTATTGGGATGACCAGCGCTGGTATTCTGCAGAAACCCGTGTGTGTGTTAACGCGTCGGTCAGTGGCAGATGCGAGAGTGAAATTCTTAATGTAACGAAGGCGTAAATAAAATTGAATATTAATCATTTCCAGCGAATCTCTTAATGTAACAAAGGCATAAATAAAATTGAATAGTATTTGAGAATTGTATAATTAAAAATCAATAGTGCGGCAACGATTTTTACATAAAATCGTAAACTGAACATATAATATAAACTAGTTTTTTTTTCTTATGGTAGTTGTGCTTTTTTTTTTTTCTTCTTTAGACGAGACCTCTCCAACTTAACGTTTAGGTTCAGTGTGCCTCTAACCATTCGGCGATCGCTACCAGTTTTCACCCTCGCAATCACGGAAACATCACTGAACAGTTGTCGTCTGGTCGTCATAATGAAGTCAATCTCATTTTTTGTCGAACCGTCGGGGCTCGACCAGGTCCACTTCCTGTGGGGCCGCTCCTGGAAGAAAGAGTCCCTCTTTCTCCATGAAGTCGGCCAGCTGCTGGCCCCTTGGGTTCCGTTGCCCTATTCCAAATTTCCCTACTTTCAGCTCACCGTTCTCTCTTGTGCCTAGTTTTGCATTGAAGTCTCCCATTAACACCGTATATTGGGTTTTGTAGGAATGCATGGCTCTAGAGATATCCTCATACATTTCCTCCACCTCCCCATCGGGTTGTGCCGAGGTTGGTGCGTAAACCTGTATGACCTTCAGCGAATACCGTTTGGTGATTCTGAGTATAAGGTACGCAACCCTCGTCGACACACTCCCGATCTTTACAACGTTGTTAACGAGAGACTTATGGACGATAAATCCGACACCTCCTTGGGACAGATGGTCGCCCTCCCGGTGATAGAGCAAGTTGCCGGATTCTAGGATTACCGTGTCCTCTCCCTCTCTTCGGACTTCGGATAATCCCATAATATGCCAGCGCAACTTGTCCATCTCTTCTTCCAGCTCTGCGATCTTCTCGTCAGTCCTCAGGGTGCGTGCGTTGTACGTTGCCAGGTCGAGTCGTCTAAGGTGGCAACCGAACCTCCACCGGAGATTCTTAGCGCCTCCTGCCCCGCCGTTACCATGGTCGCCACCGTAGCTAGGAATAGCGGGGCCGCCGGGGACTGGGGGCCGTTTCTTTGTTACTGTCATTCATAGGGGGGTATTTGCCATAGTTGCCACGCTTGGCGAGCGGGTTGGCAACCGCAGTTTTTTTTTAATGTTAGTTTGTTGTTATCAAGAAGATGCTGCTGCCCATCTCCTGCCTGTTTCCCTTTGTCGCCTTTTACGACACCCACGGGAGGATATGGGGTAGTGGATATTCTTGACCGCCTCTACACGGCAAATTTAAACACGGCGGTTATACCCTTGGGATTAGCCATTTATGGGCACATTTAGGGTCATTTTCGCCTGCTTAGGACGAGGATGTCCTTTACCGACGCTCTTAAACCCCGCCGTACTTTTGGGTTTTCCGCTCCCACCACCCTTCCCTCTACCCTCGGCTCACAACAGCGGATACCCGACCGGACCGAGGCGAGATTTGCGCCTTGGGTCTCAGTCACTCTCGCTGATATCGTTCCGCTCTCACCCTCGAGATGGAGGGCTGACGGGATTGAAGTTGGGACAGTTCAGGCTCCATTACCACATCAGAGCCACCCCTTACCTTAAAAGTTATAATTTTAAAGCCAAGGATTAGTCTACCGCCTGCCTCTCGGACAGCCTCCAATGGGTCTTCCAGAGAAAAGGTTACTAGGAACGCATTCTTCGCGTCCCTACGGTGCAGGATTTTTCAGAGCTCGGTATGGAGCTCAGCCTCCGGCCAGGGTTTCAGATTTCCGATCTCACCCACAATCCAGTCCTGGTTTGCCTTATTCAGGCACGTTGCCAGAATCCAACCTGGCTTGTGGGTGAAACCCGAAAATTTTGGTCCCATTCCCCGCTGCGCTCCACAGGCCGTCTTAGCAATAGCCTGCGTTTGTGCCCGGTGGACCAGCAGCATCTGCTCCACGCTCATAGGATTTGAAGTGCAAATTTCTACACGCATGGAGCCACCTACGGCACTGAAGTTAATCTTCTTTTCCCCCGTTGCCAGCTTCACAGATTTCCTGAGCTGGTCTTTGGGGGACTCCTCCTCACTGGGGACTGCGTTTGTTCGCCTTCGGAAGTGGGGGAGGTTTTGGAAGAGGAATTTCGTCCCAGGGCTTCTGGCAGAGAGAGGGCCTCTTCGGCTCCCATCTCATATCATCATCATCATCATCATTACAGCCCTTCACAAGTCCACTGCTGAACATAGGCCTCCCCCAAAGAATGCCACAAAGCACGGTCCTGAGCCACCTGCATCCAACGACTTCCTGCATGTCTTACCAGGTCGTCACTCCATCTCGTGGGGGGACGCCCTACACTTCGATTACCGGTACGAGGCTGCCACTCGAGAACCTTTCTTCCCCATCGGTTGTCGGTTCTTCGAGCTATATGGCCGGCCCATTGCCACTTCAGCTTACTAATCCGTTGGGCTATGTCGGTTACTCTGGTTCTACTGCGGATATCCTCATTCCTAAGTTTATCACGCAGAGAAACTCCGAGCATAGCCCTCTCCATAGCTCGCTTAGCGACCTTGAGCTTCCTCATACGGCGAGCAGTGAAGGACCACGTCTCAGTTCCGTAAGTCATCACTGGCAACACGCACTGGTTGTATAATTTCGTTTTCAGGTTTTGAGGTATGTCTGACGAGAAGATGTGTCGTAGCTTCCCGAACGCTGCCCAGCCGAGTTGAATCCGTCGATTGACCTCTCGGTCGAAGTTGGACTTACCTAGTCGGACTATTTGTCCCAGGTAAACATACTCGTCAACAACTTCGAGCTTAGTGCTCCCAACAACTACCGGCATAGGTGTGACATGGACATTGAACATGATCTTTGTTTTGTCCATGTTCATCTTAAGACCTATCCGTTGGGAAACACTGTCGAGGTCATTGAGCATAGTGCTTAGGTCCTCCAGTGATTCTGCCATAAGGACTATATCGTCGGCAAATCGAAGGTGAGTGATGTACTCGCCATTGATGTTGATACCGTATCCTTTCCAGTCCAGAAGCTTGAAAACGTCTTCCAATGCAGCGGTGAAGAGTTTCGGGGATATGACGTCACCCTGTCTTACACCTCTCTGCAATTGGATAGGTTTTGTACTCTGATTCTGTACTCGGATAGCCATCGTAGCCCTACTGTACAAGCAATTCAACACTTCGATATACCGACAGTCAACTTGGCACCGCTGAAGGGACTGCAGCACCGCCCAAATTTCGACGGAATCGAAGGCTTTCTCATAGTCCACATACGCCAGACATAGTGGCAAATTGTACTCTTCGGACTTCTGTACAATTTGCCGAAGGGTATGTATGTGGTCTATGGTGCTAAAGCCCTTTCGGAAACCGGCTTGTTCCGGAGGCTGGAAGTCGTCAAGTCTGCGCGCGAGACGATTCGTAATGACTCTCGAAAACAGCACGTAGACGCGGCTCAGAAGGGAAATCGGTCTGTAGTTCTTCAAGAGAGCGTTGTCACCTTTCTTGAAGAACAAGACCACCGCACTTCTGCTCCACGCCTCCGGTGTAATGCCACCATGGAGGACGGAATTAAAGAGCTTCTGAAGGACTTCAAGTACCGGTCTTCCACCCGCTTTCAGAAGCTCCGCTGTAATTCCATCCTCGCCTGGGGCCTTACCGTTTTTAAGGTGCTGGAGAGCCATTCTAATCTCGCTCAGACTGACGTCCGGGATATCTTCGGAATAGTGTCGGATGAGACTCGCTCTTGGATCGTTACTCACACTTGCGTGTGGCTCAAACGATGACGTGTACAGCTGCCCATAGAACCTCTCAATCTCACTCAAAATCTCAGGTGTCCCGGAAACGATGCTGCCACATTCGGTCTTCAGCTTTGACAGGTGGCTCTTCTCATATATATATATATATATTCTCTCATCTCATATATATATATATCCAATGCAGTAGATTATATATATATATATATATATATATATATATATATATATATATATACTGCATTGGATATTGATGCACTACAGCGTTTGATGTATGCGTTTGGCTGAAGAATAAAAATAAATAAAACTTGATTTCTTTTTTTATTTATAGGCTAGCATTTTTTTTTGATTCCCTAAATTTGTATAATATAGTTACGGTAGTTACGAAAATATCGCGTTTTGGTACGTAGTGCCTTTATCTTCTAATTGGGCCCTTAAATAAACAAAGTAAGTAAAATGTTAAACTTTAAGAGGCAATATACCGTATGAGTGACATCTCTTAATCACAAATTAAAATTATTAACATTAAAGAAATAAGATAGCAAGAAATCCTAACACGATGTTGAAATATTTTATTAAAGCCTTACAAGGGATCAGGTCAAGGGGTCTTCAGCTTACGGCGAACTGTTGCCGTTTCAGTCTCGTTTAGAATGAGAGGGTACGGTAGCTCTCAAGAGTAATGTTGGAATTACCTTATTAAATTTTAAATAGGACCGCATTATATCTCACGGAGATAATTTGAAAAGTGTTTACATTACTCGTAAAGTTAATTTTTTATTTAAATATGTTTGATTTTTTATAGTAGGTGACAAACGAGCACACAGTCCACCTAGTAAGCGGATGCTGTGGCCCATAAACATCTACATTTATCCTCGACTAAGAATTAAAATGCAGATGCATTGTTACCCCTGAGGACTGAGATGGAATGCCCCGTTTCCAGTAAAACGGGTCTCCGGTTCTCTACACTTACCATATGAAACACAGTAGCATGAAGCTATTATACACTGGTATTTTGTGAGAGCGTGGTTCTTCCCCGTTCGAGCCGACCAATTCGTGCTACAACCATTATATAGCTGCAGCGTGGCTCTACCACATATATCGTTTAACATAAACTTGTTTTCTTATTTTAAATAAGATCTTTTAGCTTGATCATCTCTTTTGTTAACGATATGCAATTTTTAAACCAAGTAAGAAAAAAAAACTAAAATATTCTATAAATATACTTGAAGTGTATGTCTTATTTTTGAAGGTATACTTTTTTGTATAGTATAGGGTGACAAACGAGCACACAGTCCACCTGATGGTAAGTGGCTGCTGTGGCCCATATACATCTAAATTTATCCTCGTTTGTGAATCAAAATGCAGATGCGTTGCCACCCGTGAGGACTAGGATAGAATGCCTCGCTTCCAGTAAAAAGGGTCTCCGGTTCTCTACACTCACCATAAGAAACAAAGCAGTGTTAAGGTGCTATTTGACGCTGGCATTCTGTGAGAGCGGGGTCCCTCCCCAGTCAAACCGACCCATTCGTGCTACAACTATACTACTAATATAGCTGCAGCATGGCTCTACCACGTAAAGAGAATTAATTCTTCTACGACGTTTCGGAAAAATTATGAGAGTGATTTTTTTACGATTAACACGCACACCGACAGCTAAAATCGACACCATGAAATTGTTAAAATGCACACGCACACTGACACCCAAAAGCCACAACTTCAGTGGTTAAATATCTCTCAAAGTTTTTATTTTTGTTCCGCTAAAGTATAACTTCCTACGTGCGTACATAAGTACATACACACTTTTTTTAAACGGTTTTACTTATTTACATGATTCTATTTTTACAAGCGCCAATCAACCAACGTGCTTCCCCCGAAGGGGATGTAAAATTGGCAAATGGACCGAAATCCACAGGAAAATAACTGGCGTACCACTAAAAGAGGGCTTGGCCACTTCTTATTGCGTAAACACAAACATCGACTGAATTAGTGCATGTCTATGCATGTAAACGGCAAACAGAATACGATCAAACCCAGCCACAGTGAATGTAAGTCACACGGATTAGGGAACACGTCGAATAATAGACACACAGGCCATAAAAAGCCCTCCGTGAGCGCCACCAACGGCCAGACCGCCGTTCCTGCAGACATGATGTAAGTGTAAGGCATCACCACCAATTGCACGATCAGCACGGTTACTAGCCGCAGAGCGTGTCACGAGTCTATCGCTTACCTGAAAGGAATCGTGTCTCACGTTGCGCGGCTTTCAGCTGCAGCCTTGAGAGCTTCCACAAATTCTCCCTCCAGCTACCACCCACATGAGTTTGACACATATGCTCCACCAACCAATACAATGGCAGATATAGCCAAAAGGCAGTTATAAGATAACAGTAACAATTCGTCATTAGAAAGGGTTTATGTCACTAACGTTGATTATATACATTTTTCGATCATGTTTGTCTCACCCGTCAACAAGTTGTTTTCAATCGTTCAAATGTAAGAAATTTACAGAGATAAATTATTAAGTTGTTATATAAACATCATGGAGGTGATACAGTCTACAGCCCCGCAATGAAGGGACCGGACTTGGGCAAAGGTACATAGGTTGTGAGTCAAACAAAGACGCAGAGAGCGCTATTGAGAATAGCGACCCGCCAAACAACCATCGTAGAGACGCAATGCTCCAGAACGCAACAAGCATTAATACGACTTTAGTCTGCTTACACCATCCCAAGGTCTGACATACAATCCCTGCAGACATCACCACCCACATTCCTCCATCGACCAGAACCACAAGATGCGTCGAATCAGGTGCAGCACACCTGCAGATCCATCACAAGACGCAATACCGCAAGTAGCAGTAAGCATCAATGAAACTACGAGTATCATACGAATGGCACACAGCACACCCACATGATCCCTATCGACTTTGTAACAAAATTCATAATCTTATTAACTAAAAATCCATATATCATAGCGCTATTGCACAAAGACATGGAGTTAAGTATGCTTGCTGCACTTAAAAGTACTACCAAACACACTCATTAATTTAGAATATTTTTGACCCATTTTTCAATTATGTTACAAATATTATTCATAATCGACGGTGGAAAGGAAAAACATTTGAAGCGACACTTTGGTTGAAAATGAGTTATATACATATTTGAAATCAGCGAATTTTTCTGCGTCGATTGGTCTTAGTTTCGTGGTGATCCGACCACTTTGGTGTCGCTTAAAGTAATGACACATTTAGGCTCAATTTTTTTAGACGCTAAATTAAGTGACAAAGAATTAAAGCAATTTTGGTCCATTTACCGCTTGAAGTACCGACTCCATAGTTAGATTATTATTTAATGTGTTTTCCTTTTTTGTTTCGGATATTATAGGTTACTTAAATCGTTTTTCTCCGTCATAGGAAATGTTATTTTAAACACTACATGTGTTTTTGCTTACTCCTATTCCGTTGGTGCTCAGTCGCTACATTCGTTTTTCCTTGCTTACCTTATATCTGTATGATGGAGTTAATGTGTTTTTCCTACATTATTACTATAGTATATTATGGATTTCAGTTGTTTTGGCAATCGCTTTAAAAAGCAGTGTTGTCGGTAAAAGTAAACATACACATAAAAACAACATAAATATTTAAATTAACCGACATAGTCTTTTATTCCCGAAACGTCGGTTCATTTAATTTTGCTAACTTCATAAATGAAGACGATAGTCGGTTAAAGTAAGCATTGTTTACGATATTGTGTATTTAAGTTAACTATTCAAAACAAGTCTTGTCGCTACAAGCAATGAATTTCGGTCTCTTTTGTGTAAATGACGTCACCTATATTAGGAAATGATTGTGACGTGGCGCTTCATTCATCGGTGAACTGCCGTCGAGGCACAGCACGTTTCGTCGCATCGCGAACAGCAGTTACAGAGAATGCGTGTTTTAGTAAAGGTAAGTTTACCTGTAAATACGTAAATTTTCGTGTTATCAGTTTCAAGGCACTCCCCTTCTTACCTCAGCCAGTATCGGAATCCTCGGAGTCGACATATGGAGTGACGTGCAGTTTCGTGGTCACTTGGAAGAGAAGGCCAAAATCGGCCTCTAAAACCCTTGGTGTGCTCAGCAGAGCGGGACAGTATTACATGCCGGCACACCGCCTGCAACTTTACAAGGCGCAGGTTCGGCCTCACATGGAATACTTTTTTTTTATAGGATCGGGTGACAAACGAGCACACAGTCCACCTGATGGTAAGTGGTTACTATGACCCATAGACATCTACATCTATCCTCAATAAAGACTCAAGATGTAGATGCGTTGTCACCCGTGAGGACTAAGATGGAATACCTCTTTGTCAGTAAAAAGGGTGTCCGGTTCTCTACACTCACCATACGAAACACAGCAGCGTTAAGCTGCTATTTTACGCTGGTTTTCTGTGAGAACGTGGTCCTTTCCCGGTCGAGCCAACCTATTCGTGCTACAACCATAATATAGCTGCAGCATGGCTCTACCACGTAGAAAATACTGTTCCCATCTCTGGGCAGGGGCTCCCCAGTGCCAGCTCCTTTCACTTGACCACATCCAGCGCAGAGCGGCCCGAATCGTCGACGACCGAGTCCTTTCCGATCGGCTCGATTCATTGGCACTGCGAAGAGATGCTGCATCCCTTTGCATTTTCTTTCGCATCTACCAAGGGGAGTGCTCTGAGGAATTGTTCGGATTTATCCCAGCCGCCAAATTTCACAAACGCACATCGCGGCAGAACTCCCGATACCATCCACACTATCTGGATGATTGGTGGTCCACCACTGTGCGATTTAGAAGATGTTTTCTTCCTCGGACGTCTTCCTTATGGAATCGATTACCATCAGCGATTTTTCCGGACCGATACGACTTAGGGACCTTCCAGAAACTTTACTTACCCGTTGAATTTAAAAACCAAAAAAAATTATATCGCATTTACAAGGATCAGAAAACTTTAGAATGTGTCGACGTGGTCAGTGAGAAAGTTTTTTTAAATATTTTCAAGAGTGAATTTAATATCGGATTTCGCGTTCCCAAAAAGGATTAATGCATAAAATGTATGAAATTTGATGCTTTAAATACTGAAGAGAGTAAAACGCAGAAAGAGGAACATCTGAAAGAAAAAGAAACCAGTAAAGAGAGGTACAGTCAACATCGAGAACTCGCCCAAAAGCGCAATGATGTAGTATGTGTGTCATTCGACCAGCAAAAGGTTTTAAATACTCCACATGGTAAGAGTATGCTCTTGTACTATTCACGAAAATATGCCATGTACAGTGTTTGCTTTTATGAAAATGGTACAAGAGACGGTTTCTGTTACGTATGGGAAGAATTTGATGGTAAGAGAGGAGGCAATGAAATAAGTTCTATTATACAAAAATACATATAAATGATGGAAGAATGTGGCACAGTAAAACATCTAATACTGTATTCGGATTCCTGCCCTGGTCAAAACAAAAACAGAATTGTACTGGCCGCCGTTCATAAAATTCAAATCTCAACGTGACGGCAGTTAAATACTTTATGTTACCTGATGCTGAAGAAGAAATTATATCTATAAACAAAGCTCCAACTTCACAAATTGTGAAACAGTTTTACGAGAACTCTTTACCCAGTTACGGTTAATATGAATATTTGATAAAACTTTTTTGAGAGTTTTGCCATACCAAGACTGTTTCACAACGAATGTGTTATTATACCTCACGTCGTTGGTATTGATACGTTAGCAGAAACAGATATTGAGGATGCTATTGATTTATAGTACAAGAAGCAACATCGAACCTTAAATTTGATAGTATGAGTATGTGATTTTAATGTTCCTATTAATCATTTAATTATGCTTGTTTTTTTTAGATTTTACATATAGTGCTAACAATGTTGATTAAGTCATTAAACTGAAATAGGTGCCTAATAGTGATTAGAAATATTTTGATACAGAATTTATATTTGTTAAAATCTCTATTTTTGAAAGTTGGGTTTATAAGTTCAAAGTACGTTTGCAATACAGAAACAAATGCCTAATTGTTTTGTTTTCACAATTTTACTTAGGTATACTTAGTGCTAGCAACGTTGACTGAGACAAGACTGAAATAGGTAGTAATTTAAAATATTTTGATACAGAATTTATGGCTGTTAAAGTCTCTAATAGTGAAAGTTAGGTTTATAAGATCAATGTATGTTTGCAATACAGAAGCGGTACGCTGTGTTCCTTGTTTATAATATTGTTTGATCACTCATGAAGACAGTAATGTACTTACACTTCACTTCATGTTTGTTTTCCGATTGGAATGGGGGTTTTCAGTGTAAAATGTTGTACCAGTAAGCGTTTAAAACAGTAAAAGGCACTGTTTTATCTCTATATTCCTTTTTTTTTGGTATCCTTGGGAAACAAACTAGGGACTTGAGTTAAAAATACAACATTGAATTATGACATAGCTAGTGCATATCGTGTTTTTCCTCTACTTAGCATATTAAGGTTTTGTTAGTTAATTCGTTTTTGCACAACCATGTATCTAATGCTCGATACGCTTAATTTGTTTGTCCTCCTAGTTATATCATGCATAGCTTGTCACTTCATGTGATTTTCCTAGCGTTTGTCAAAGTACTGAATTGGCATTTAATGTGTTTTTCCTTCCGCTATACCTGCCAAAAAATAATTAAGCGACACATAAATCCTTTCATCATGCTAGCACATTTTTCTAAGTTTAATAGTAGACAGTAAATAAAAAATAAAGAAACTGTTTTTTATCTTGTCGCTCTAACTTCAAATTTTAATTTTTTATAATTTTTTTTCGGAAAATTAAAACTTTGATCGGCTCTACTGTACAATTTCAAAATTGTCGCTTCAAGGGTTTTTTCTTTCCACCGTCAATATGTATTATTGCAATATAATCGTCTATTACTTCCATTATTGATGTATTTTGAACATTTTAAGCAGAGTTTTAATAACTTTAAATGTTTTAAAAACAATATTAAGCCGAAATTAATATGCTAGAACTTTATGTTTATTAATGTATTTCAAAACATTATATCTACGATATTTTTAATTTTTTATATTGAATTAAATTATATATAAGTATTGATCGTATCAAAAAACCACTTAAGGCAATGCAACAACGGTGTGTAAGGTTATTCAACTTAATGCATGGCAGTGAAATTTAAGTGCGGTCGTAGAAGCACGAGAGTAAAATTAATGAAAATATTAATTTTACTCTGGGTGGCATGAGTGGCATGCTACGGCAAATATCGACCTTACGAGGCAAAATTTATGGGAGAGGTCTATTTTCAGTAGATGATTTTTGTTAGGCTGTAATGAATAAATACATATATTGAATTGGATAATGATATACTACAGTGTCTGATGTATGCTTTTGGCTAAATACCTTAGTAAAGTTGCAGCCTTTTTACGTCCCACTGCTGGGCACAGGCCTCCTCTAATTTCTGAGAGGGTTTTAGGGCAAGGAAATGTCCGCCGCGCTGCCCCAGTGCGTGTTGGTGAACTTCACATGTCTTCGAAATATTTTTTTTTCTTATTTCTCGTACATGCAGGTTTCCTCCCGATGTTTTCCTTCACCGCCGACCACGTGGTAAATCAGTACTTAAAATTGCAATTAACAATTTCATTGGTGCCGGCGGGGATCGAACCCGGGTTGCTCGAGTACTGTGAAGCTTACAGCGAGCGCTAACCATCTGAGCTACCACGGACCTTGTTAATATAAAATAAGTTAATATACGCGATAAAATCCGTAAAATTAGTATTTAAACGATTTTAATTTATTTGTAATAGCGATTATACGTGAAAATCATGTGAGCATATTCAGTTTATTTTACCTGCATTAACAGCAATATACACGCATGGTTTTCTTTTTTGGGATACATCTAATGGCGCAATGCCTTTCGAATGGTTATATCATTTTCATTCATCTCCAATTGAGATAAATTTAAAATTATAAAACTTCCAAAAAAAGGGTTATTTAATTTTCGTAATTCACATAATAATAATAATTATTATTATTAAAGGCGTAGGGAAGTGACGACCCCATCGCCCGCTGACGTAACAGTTAAGTGACAAAACTGCTATGTCAGCGCAGTCAGTCAGTGCCTTGCCAAGAGGTGTGAGCGCCGTGCCTCGGCAGTATTGAGGGTGCAAAGGCCCGTTTGTGCTTACGGCCACACTATTAAACGGCGCCGGGTCTGGGCGTCTCCCGTTAATTGACGCCCAATTTAATGGATGATGGAAGATAATAGAACGCGCATAGGGCCGCTGCCTGGGGGTCGCCGGGGCGCGTCTGGAGCTGGCGCTGGACGTGACAGCATGCGAGCCGCCAGCCGAGCGCGAGGTGCTGCACGACCACCTAGCAGCCCCTCGCGTCCATCATCTCCACCAGACGGCTTGGTGTCGGCGGGGTCCTCTCGGACTCAGCAAGCGGCACCCGCCGCTGGTGGAGTACGCCGCATGCGTTGGACAAAAAATATGAACATAAACGCATTGCGGGCGTACTATAGGGCGAAAGGGGAAGAAACTGGAGGGATAGCGTATCGGGCTCGGATGCATCGCTTTTTTGCTGAGCTTGAGCCGTCAGTCACGGAGCAAAACCTGGCAGACCGAGTTCGGTACATCATACGCTCGAAAATATTTGATGATGCCGAACTCGAACGACTACGAAGTGAGGCTATTCCCTCATCGAATGAACCGGCTATAGCTGGGGATGCGGCTCTTCAGGCCACAGACCAGCAGCCACATATAGAGGGCGCCATGGATCTCCCTGCTCTGGTTGATTCAGGCGATGATGGAATGGTCACCCAAGAACTAGAGCAGATGAGGAGTAAATTGGAGGAGGCGATTGTGGAAACGCGCAGTATGCCTCTCGAAAATCGACCGCGACTCCCGCGCATACCCCTAAGCAAGCGGAATCGGGCTGTCGTGAGGGCTCTCAACCCAATGCTTGTGACCTATTTGGAAGCCAGCCGGGACCTCTGCGAGACGGACTCAATTCTTTTTGGCGCCGCACTGGCAGTTTGCCGTATTGTTGGCGCCAAACTTCCCACGGCTGGACGCGCTACTAGACAAAGTAGCGCCATCCCAGCCTGGAGAAGATGGATTGAGGACCGTATCGTAAAGGCAAGGGCCCTCATCGGCAGGCTGATAAGCTTCAGGTCGGGCAATAATAGGCCGCGAATTGTGCGCACCGTCAGAATGGCGTTTGCTGGGACAAATATCAGTTTGTCCCAGCCGGATATAACGCAAAAACTGACGGGCGCATAGACGACCTGAAGCAGAGAATCGCTGCTTGGGAGAAGCGGATTCAGCGATATACCGAGAGGTCGACACGGTTCAACCAGAATCGTCTCTTCCAGAGTGATCAGAAGAGGCTATATAAATCATTGGAGCGACCAATAGTACGTGGAACGGGCCAAGCACCGAATCAGGCCGACACTGTCGCATTCTGGCGCGGCCTGTGGTCAGAGCCCGTAAACCACAGCGAGGGCCCTTGGACGGAAGTTGTGGTGAGTCAGTGTGCGAATCTTACGCCCATGGACCCCGTCATTGTAACGCCGGACGATGTAGCTGAGGCGGTCCGAAGGGCCCCGAACTGGAAAAGTCCGGGGCTCGACGGGCTGCATCACTACTGGCTGAAGGGTTTCGTGGTGTGTCACGCTGTGCTCGCCCGACAATTTCAAGAGGCTCTCGACCAAAAGTCGCTCCCGAGCCTCTTCACTACTGGGATCACTCATTTTGTTCCTAAAGACCGGGATACCATAAACCCGAGCAAATACCGCCCCATCACGTGTCTACCCACGATATATAAGACACTAACATCCATTTAGAGCGCAAGAATCACTCGTCACCTGAACTCAAATCAGGTGATGTCGCGCGCTCAAAATGGATGTCGGGGCGGTGTTCGTGGAACCAAGGAACCACTCCTCATTGACGCGGTCATTGGCAAAGTGGTTAAACGCAACCGTCGGAACCTATACGCCGCCTGGATAGACTACAAAAAGGCATTCGACTCGGTGCCTCATACATGGCTGAAGAGGGTCCTCGAGCTGTACAAGGTTGACTGTACAGTTAGAGACTTCCTCGGGCAATGTATGTGGCAGTAGAGTACGATCCTTTGTCATCTAGGCGAGCGGATGACGGCTGTGGAGAACCACATAAGGATAAGAAGGGGTATCTTCCAGGGCG
The DNA here is from genome assembly GCA_963668995.1 of Parnassius mnemosyne. Taxonomy (NCBI): domain Eukaryota; kingdom Metazoa; phylum Arthropoda; class Insecta; order Lepidoptera; family Papilionidae; genus Parnassius; species Parnassius mnemosyne. Next base: position 2,213,957 of record CAVLGL010000001.1, on the reverse strand, counting down.
ATTGTCTGAGTCCAATCTGGTTCTGCCTCTCTCTGAACCCTCTCAGTACCTTACTGGAGGGCTCCGGGAGGGGATTTCAGCTTCGGAGGGGAGGTACAAAAGTGACCCACCTTTTCTATATGGATGATCTCAAGTTATTGCTGCCTTTAGCAATTCTATTGGAATGGGGCTGGGGACGGATAAGTGTGCGGTCCTCCATGTTGAAAGGGGAAGGGTTGCTAACTCTGAGGGCATAGATTTATCCATGCCCATCAACATAAGGACCCTTTCCGAGGCTGAAACATACCGATACCTGGGTATGTCACAGAACATCGGTGTAGATGAGGCGGGTATGAAACAGTCAGTTTGCGATGTGTTTTATGCACGCTTGACAAAAATGCTTAACAGCCTTTTGTCCGGTGTGAATAAGACGCACGCATATAACGGTTGGGTCATGCCTGTTCTCATGTATACCTTTGGCATACTTAGGTGGACTCAGACCGAACTGAACGCTCTGGACAGAAAAGTCCGCACTATAATGACGTCCCACAGGATGCATCATCCGAGATCTTCAGTAATGAGGCTGTACTTGCCGCGGAAGCATGGTGGGCGCGGCTTTTTAAGCGCGCTTACCATGCATAATCGCGAAGTGTGCAGCCTCCGTAATTACTTTCTGACGAGAGCGGATGATCCATTCTATAGGGACGTTATTTCTTGTGATAAAGGACTTACCCCTCTATCCTTAGCCAACGAGCATTGGCGAGACCCGGCAGTACAGAGCATTTCCGACCGGGAGACCGTATGGAAGGAGAAGGAGCTCCACGGGAGGTTCTACAAGGCTCTACACGAGCCTTTCGTAGACACAGTCGCCTCCCTCCACTGGCTACGTTTCGGTGACCTCTTTGGGGAAACCGAGGGTTTTGTCTGTGCGATACAGGATCAGGTTATTAAGACCAACAATTATCGGAAATACATCCTAAAGGATGGCGCCGTCGACATCTGTCCAGCTTGTCGCCATCCCGGTGAGTCACTTAGGCATGTCATCTCTGGTTGTTCGGCGCTTTTTAACTCTGAGTATTTGCACAGACACAACCTAGTAGCCAGGATTCTACACCAGGAGCTCGCTCTGAAATACGGTCTTGTGGATCGGAAACTGCCATATTATAATTACTTGCCGGAAGCCGTGCTCGAAAATGACCGCGCCAGGCTCTACTGGGACCAGGCCATCATCACGGACAGGACTATTCTTGCGAATATGCCTGATATTGTGCTGATGGACCGGGCACAGTCAAGGATCTTTTTGGTCGACATTACCATTCCTTATGACGAGAACCTCGTGAAAGCCGAAACAGATAAGGTGACAAAATATCTGGACCTGGCTCACGAGGTTACCGGCATGTGGGGTGGTCTGCCGGCCGAAATTATTCCTGTGGTCGTTTCTGCGAACGGGTTAATCCCAGTCAGCCTCCCGGGTCATCTGAGGCGACTGGGACTCCGTGACGGACCGCTCCAGGCTCAAATGCAGAAGGCGGTGCTCCTTGATACCGCCCGCATCGTCCGCCGGTTTCTTTCCCTTTCCCCCTAACCCTCGGCCGTCTGGTCTCCCCTGCCGAGGGCTTCCATCTGGTTAGGTTTTTATATATTTATGTATTTTTTATGTATTTATTTTATTTTATTCATATTTATGTATGTTTACCATTTTCATTTACAATTATATATTTACACTGCCCAACCAGATGAGAAAACTTTATAGATACCCCAAAATTATTATTATTATTACGCGCAGTACGCCTCTCGAGAATCGACCGCGACTTCTTCGTATACCCCTAAGCAAGCGGAATCGGGCTGTCGTGAGGGCTCTCAACCCAATGCTGGTGACCTATTTGGAAGCCAGCCGGGACCTTTGCGAGACGGACTCAATTCTTTTTGGCGCCGCATTGGCAGTTTGCCGTATTATTGGCGCCAAACTTTCCGAGGCTGGACGCGCTACTAGACAAAGTAGCGCCACCCCAGCCTGGAGAAGAAGGATTGAGGAACGTATCGCAAAGGCAAGGGCCCTCAACGGCAGGCTGATAAGCTACAGGTCGGGCAATAATAGGCCGAGAATTGTGCGCACCGTCAGGATGGCGTTTGCTGGGAGAAATATCAGTTTGTCCCAGCTGGATATAACGCAAAAACTGACGGAGCGCATAGACGACCTGAAGCAGAGAATCGCTGCTTGGGGGAAGCGGATTCGGCGATATACCGAGAGGTCGACACGGTTCAACCAGAATCGTCTCTTCCAGAGTGATCAGAAGAGGCTCTATGAATCATTGGAGCGACCAATGGTACGTGGAACGGGCCCAGCACCGAATCAGGCCGACACTATCGCATTCTGGCGCGGCCTGTGGTGAGAGCCCGTAAACCACAGTGAGGGCCCTTGGACGGAAGTTGTGGCGAGTCAGTGTGCGAATGTTACGCCCATGGACCCCGTCATCATTACGCCGGATGACGTAGCTGAGGCGGTCCGTAGGGCCCCGAACTGAAATAGCGCCGTCGACATCTGTCCAGCTTGTCGCCATCCCGGTGAGTCACTTAGGCATGTCATCTCGGGTTGTTCGGCGCTTTTTAACTCTGAGTATTTGCACAGACACAACCTAGTAGCCAGGATTCTACACCAGGAGCTCGCTCTGAAATACGGTCTTGTGGATCGGAAACTGCCATATTATAATTACTTGACGGAAGCCGTGCTCGAAAATGACCGCGCCAGGCTCTACTGCGACCAGGCCATCATCACGGACAGGACTATTCTTGCGAATATGCCTGATATTGTGCTGATGGACCGGGCACAGTCAAGGATATTTTTGGTCGACATTACCATTCCTTATGACGAGAACCTCGTGAAAGCCGAAACAGATAAGGTGACAAAATATCTGGACATGGCTCACGAGGTGACCAACATGTGGGATGGTCTGCCGGCCGAAATTATTCCTGTGGTCGTCTCTGCGAACGGGATAATCTCAGTCAGCCTCTCAGGTCATCTGAGGCGACTGGGACTCCGTGACGGATCGCTCCAAGCTCAAATGCAGAAGGCGGTGCTCCTCGATACCGCCCGCATCGTCCGCCGGTTTCTTTCCCTTTCCCCCTAACCCTCGGCCGTTTGGTCTCCCCTGCCGAGAGCTTCCATCTGGTTGGGTTTTTATATATTTATGTAATTTTTATGTATTTATTTTATTTTATTGATATTTATGTAAGTTTATCATTTTCATTTACAATTATATATTTATACAGCCCAACCAGATGAGAAAACTATACAAATACCCCATAATAATAATAATGTCTTCTAAGCAGATTTCGGTTACGGCAGCCAGTCTCAACCAAAACTAGTGATCTTTCTGCACAGGGCAGGAATATAGTGCACAAAAGCGTGTACAAGCATAGGTGCACTCTCTATTCCTTAACTTTCACAATTCGATGGAACGGAAATCCGACACGACTGGGCAGAAATCAGGCGTCGGGAAAACGTTTTTCGTTCTTTTCTGCTGTAGCAATTTTTAAACAGAAAATCTATTATATTGTTCTGACCTCTCACGTGATTTGAATCCGGGACCATCTTACCAGCAGTCATACTTCCAACTACTAGATTGACACGGCGTTTTAATATGCTCAAATCAGGATCTGATAAATTAAACGTGGTTTACAGTAAGTTACTCGACATTACAAATGTATCCGTCACTATGCACTGTAACAACTCCACTGAAAGCTGTTTAAATATTAGCAAAATTAGTAATAGCCATATTATTTTCGCTATAAACAGAATCTTTTTTATGGTGACACTGTAAAATGTGGACATGGTATAAAATACAAGCGATTTGATCTCAAATAAAAAATATATTCATGTTAATCTTTTACTTCTTCATCAGACCTTAAAAGTTCTCCATGTTTATACATATAGGTCCCATGTTTATGTGGAACTTATAATAAAGAAACTGCCCTATTGGTCTAGTGGTCGTAGTTTCCAGTAGCAGCTCGGTGTCAGGAAGTTTACGTGTATCTTCCGCGTGACTCGAAAAGCACTTAAAGTGTCGTTGGTATTGGATTACCGACTATGAGAGTGAGTAGAGAGTGCACTTGAATTTGCGCATACACTTGGCACTATAATCCTTTCCTGCGCAGATAGCTAGTCTTAGTGGAGACATTGTTATTATTAAAAAAAAAGATTAAGCACACTGTGTTACTTGCCTAGCTTCTCCTAAAAGGCGTCTAATGTGTTATTGGGTTTGTGATTTTGTTGGCGATGGGCTAGCCTCCTATCACTTCTTTCACAATTTTCCATCGACATCCATATTTTTTTGGCTAAATCAGGTCCAGGTGGCCGTAACGTATATTTTTTTAATACGTGGGATGACAAACGAGCACACAGCCCACCTGATTATAAGTAGTTGCTGTGACCCATAGACATCCTCAATAAAGAATTACAATGCAGATGCATTGTAACCCGTGAGCAATAATATGAAATGCCTCTTTTCCAGTAAAAAGGGTCTCCGGTTCTCTACACTTTCCATACTAAACACAGCAGTATTATGCTGCTATTTTACGCTGGTATTCTGTGAGAGCGTGTTCCTTCCCAGATCGAGCCGACCCATTCATTCTACATCTATACTAATAATATAGCTGCAGCATGGTTCTACCATATATAATACATTTTGTTCCTCATCAGACCTTTACCGTGTATTAGTGGTGTAAGTCACTACCCCGTGTCATGCCGTGGGTACTGTAAGAGGCGACATAAGGAAAATTCAGGAGATTGACAGTAGAGTCCTTCTAATGTCGTTTAAAAATAAACTGAGGTTGCCGACCCGCTTTCCAAGTGTGGCAACTATGACAAATATGAGAAAATCTATATTCAGTAGTGGGTATTAAAATACTGTAACAGTATCAATAGTGTAGTCCTTTGCTGTTTTATTGAGTATTAAGATACGCAATACCATTGTCGCTGCACTCCGTCACAAGTCTGGGCATGTTATTCTGGAAGGTTATACCGACATCTTTTGAAAGCCATATGATTTTATTGACATTTCTCATACAACCTCTTATGATGTCAATGGGACCAAATGGTGTGATAATTTGCCATATAAATAAATTTAAGTTAAATAATTAAAATTAGGTGACATTGAGAATAAAAAGAACGATGTTATAAATGATAAAATTCATGCAGTGCTAATTGAGGCGATAGACTAATGGAATCCTCCATCCTATTCAAAGAAGAGAAAGAAGTCCCAATTCCACATACTGGTGACAGATCGCATCAGAACTTGGAAAGGCGTCGCCCATCGACTAACTTGTCCTCACCACGACTTTTAATTTTGTAACAAGCCAGTGCCTGACTAATCCTACATAGTAGTTCCTACATGTAAGTGATGTCAAAAAAACTGTAAGCTTATTTCATAAATTATCTGTGGTATATACAAGACGATGACCGCTATCTGTCAGAGGCAGAAATCCGTGACATTTAATTTTACTTTTACTGTCACGGAACTACAAGTATATTGAACGACAAACTTATAAGCCAAAATAATACAGTTCCCGTACCCGTTACAGTCTTACTAAAGTCCACTGCTGTATATTGGCCTCCCAATATATTACTCCCATAGTTTCCACGCTTGGCAAACGGGTTGGCAACCGCAGTTTATTTTGATTTTTATATGTTATTAGCCAGACGCTGCTGCTCATCTCCTGATTTAATTCCCTCAGAAATTAGCAATATAATTAACACAGTAATTAAAAATATTTCGGTAATTTTTCAAAAAACAACTTATCGCTTGCACCAGGTCAAAATCGACAGCTGATACACTGTGCAGGCCCGTTTACCTTTCTCGATGACATTTATAGCGATGCCGTGCCGGACTGAACTCAAACATAATTTATGGACCAGACGGGTTTTTAAAATGGTAGGCTAGAGTTTCTGGTGCACTTATTTTAGGAAAATACAATAAAGTTCTTTCGTATTTTTTTTTTGTAAATTACTTCATTTTCGAACTATTAGTGACAAATCGTAAAGTAAAAAAATGCCGTCTAAAAGTAATTTGGCACAATGGTTTATCGAATTTGTTTCAACATCATCATTATTACAAGACCATCTCTGATAATGGGCCTCCTTAAAGAAATTCCACACAATGTGTTCCTGAGCAACCAGCATCCATTGGCTTTGCATTTGTCTTACCAGGTCGTAACTCCATCTAGTAAGGTGCTGCCCTTCACCTCGCTTCCCAAAACGGTACTACCCCTCGTGAATATTCCTAACCCTCTCAATTTTCGGCTTTCCGTGGTTTATTGTCGCTCAACTAATTTGTTTACTATTTATAAAATATTTTCAACGGAACTAATTTCTATGAGTTTTATCACATTTATGTTTATTTTTAACTCCTGACATTTTGTAGCCAAAACTTGGTTCTTTGGAATTAACTATGACATCAGGATGCTGAACTCCTCAGTTTAGCCTCATCACCAGCCCTCGCCAAATCATAAATTTTAATGTGGTATAGTCATGCTGCAGCCATATAATGCCTATAACACGAATGGGTCAGTTCGACCGGGGTAGGAACGGGCTGTTACAGAATACCAGCGTAGAATAGCAGCTCATATCTGCTGTGTTTCGTATTGTGATTGTAGAGAAACGGAAACCCTTTTTATTTGATACGAGGCATCTTAGTCGTCAGGGGTGACGGGTGACAATGCATCTGCATATTGATTCTTAATCGAGCATAAATGTAGATGTCTATGGGCCACTTGTAATCTTCATTATATGTATATATAAAAAAATCAAAATTATAGAAATTAAAAATAAGTTAAATTAAACGCAGTAATAACCGTAATGTACATTGAAATTTTGTATTTGTAATTACAAATTGGAAAACTTTTGGTCGTAGGACTCCTGTCTAGGAGTTTGTCTAAGTAGATACCACCATCTTACCTAATTTTGCCGCCAAATAGCAGTGCAAGCAGTGCTGGGTATGTGAGGTATTCCACCTTAGTAATTAGAGCCAAATGAATCTAAAGCCTTCTTTATTTGAAATTTGTGACATGAGTCCATGAGCTACAGTAGCATCTTACCATCAGCGATAAGACCAATTTTACTTTTTTTATTTGTATTTATTTTCGTCTTTATCGACGTAGAATACAATATATAGTCATAGTCATTTCATTTAATTAATTGATCCGGTGGACTGTAAGTTCCCATTTACATTTATTGATCCGGTGGACTGTAAGTTCTATCATCACTTCAATTTCAAAAAAAATTGTAAAATAGTTGCTAAAGAAAAAAATGGCAAACGTTATAAAAATTTGATCAAAGGAATCGGGGGATGAGTCGCTCGCGTCCGTAGGCTTCGACCACCTAATCCTAGGCCCACCCTACACGTGTCCCCCGGGTGGTGCTAAACGAGCGACAAAGCTGAAACGACAGCCTCGGCTCCTCGCCGTATGGTAGCGGCATAAAATCTAACACCCCTTAGTTCGCACCATGAGCCAAGAAGGAAAAGAAATGGCCCCGAGTTCCCGGCGCCCCTTTAATGGGGCAGGGGTGCGAAGAATCTCCGGGAGAAAAACCGGCGACGAGGTTCGCCACCCGTCACGTCCTGTCTCCCGGGGGGGGGGTCGAAAAGTGGATTGCGGAGGCCCGTCTGGCTACGCTGAATGTATGTGGAGCAATGAATGATAAGATGGATGAAGTATGCGAAATGATGAATGATAGAGGAATAGATGTGTTATGTGTGAACGAGACGAAACAAAAGGGAAGAGATGTCACTGCACATGGCATGCATACCGCTTACTGGTCTGGAATAGACGAGACCAGGAGGGCATGCCAGGGAGTCGGTGTCATCCTATCAGAAAGAATGGGTCAATGTGTCAAAGAGTATGAATGTGTTAGCCCAAGGCTGCTATGGATACGAATGAAAGTGGGCTTATAGAAGTTGTTTGTACTAGGAGTGTACGCCCCAGATATGTCTAAGCCCACTTATATCCGAGAGCAGTTTTGGGACATGGTAAGGCTGGTGTTGATAAAATGTAAGGAAAATGAAAATATTATCATGTTAGGAGATTTTAATCGAAGGGTTGGGGTGAAGATGTCTGGTTATGAAAGGATATTAGGAACGTTTGGCGATGAAAGAATAAATGAGAATGGTGAAGTTTTCCTCACCGTATGTGTGGAAAAGAATCTTTTTGTGGCGAACACTTTCTTCTGCCATAAGAGGATTCACATGTATACATGGGAAAGAGGGGATGATAGAAGCATGATAGATTTTATAATTGTGGATGAAAGAATGAGGAGCACAGTGGTAGATACAAGGGTTTACCGGGGGTCCAACGTAGGGACGGATCATTACTTGGTCTTATGCCGAATTAATGGTCTATTCAGACGTGGGCGGCATCGAACATCTGTGTCTACCACTGCGTTACAGCGTATAAGAACAGAAAGGTTACAAGATGAAGGTGTGAAATAGAAGTATAAATGCAGACTGAGGGAAAATATAAGTGGGTTGAATGAATTATGTATGAATGATTTAGAATTAAAGAATGTATGGAATAATATTAAGAAAGTTTTGGTGGATGCAGCCACCGAAGTATGTGGTGTAAGTAAGAGAACGAATGAAAGGAAAAGTAATACGTTGTGGTGGGATGATGAGGTACGGATAGAAGTTGAAGCAAAGAAGAGAGCATGGCTAGATTTACTAGCAACTAAAGCTGGTAATTCCGGCGGTATGAATGATGAGATTGAAAGAAAAAAGGCAGACTTTAGACGTATAAATAAGAGAGTAAAAGAAGTTGTTGAAAGGAAAAAGCAAGAAAGGACAGATAAAAATGATAGAAGGATATCTGAAAACTTCCAGGAAAATATTAAAATGTTCTGGAAGCTCGTAAGAACTGCCAGGGGAAATTCAAAACAGCCTAGAATGAATGCTATACGAGACGAGAATGGCTGCATGCTGAATGATGAAGTTTCGGATTTAAAGAGATGGGGAAGGAATACTTTGAAAGCGTGTTTAAGAGTGAAGAGTCGTCTGAAATAAGTGAAATAGAAATTCCGGAAGAAGTGGACAGAGGTAGGGAGATAAGTGTAGATGAAATAATGAAAGCTATGAAAAGCATGAAAGCAGGTAAGGCAGCCGGATATGATAGAGTATCACTCGAAATGTTAAGGGCTGGTGAGGGTGTGGTTGCAGGTCTACTGTACACATTGTTTAATTTATGTTGGGAACTGAAGCGGGGATCGGAAGACTGGTGCAAAACCGTTATAGTCCCAATATATAAGGGAAAGGGGTCGCAGCATGACTGTAAAAACTACCATGGTATCAGCATGCTTAGCATTGTGGGTAAATTGTATGCTAAGGTGTTAATTGAAAGAGTTATGGAAGAAACTGATGGAAAAATTTGGGATGTTCAAGCTGGATTTAGAAAGGGGATGGGGTGTATGGATAAAGTCTTTTCCATGCGCATGATAGCGGAGAAGTTTTTGGCCAAAAACCAGAAAGTTTTTTGTGCGTTCATGGACTTGGAAAAGGCTTATGACAGAGTAGACAGGAATGTGTTATGGCAAACACTGAACTCATTTGGGTTGAGCGCTGGCTTGATACAGGCATTAAGGTCTCTTTATAGGGACTCTAGTGCTTTTGTCAGGATCAACGGGGTCTACTCGGACTGGTTTGGCATTCATAAAGGTGTCAGATAGGGATGTGTGGCCTCCCCGTGGCTGTTTAACCTATTTATGGATAGTTGTTTGCAAACTTTGAAAGTTGAAGAATGTGGGTTGAGAATAGGTGAGCCAACCGTCAAATGCCTTTTGTACGCCGATGATCAAGTCATATTTGCATCGTCAGCGGCCGAGTAGCAAATGATGGTTACTTTAATGAATTGGTCATTGAAAGAAAGGGGTATGAAAGTGAACGCAAGTAAGACGAAAGTGATGGTTTATGAAAGAGAAGAAAGTAAAACTTTATGTGAAATAAGAATATAAGGAGAGTTGATTGTGTGAAAGGGATGAGTTTGTATATTTGGGATGTTTATTTGGCAGGGATGGTAGATATGATAAGGATATAGAACGACGAGTGAACGCAGGAAATAGAGTGAATGGGGCTCTACACGCTATTATGAGGAGTCAGAATGTGTCAACTAAGGCACGTATGGCAATTCATTATGCTGTGTTAGTCCCTACTTTAATGTATGATAGAGAAAATTGGGTCTGACAGATGAAGCATGAGAGTAGAATAAATGCTGTAGAAATGCGGTCTTTACGTAGTATGCTAGGGCTGAATCTGAATGACAGGGTCAGAAATAGTGTGATAAGAGAAAAGTGTGGTTTGCAAGATGACGTTGTGACAAGGATTAAGAAAGGAATGCTTCGGTGGTTTGGTCATGTAGAAAAAATGAACGAGGAAAGAGTGACAAAGCAAATTTATGTTGCAGAAGTGAACAGCAGGGTCGGGAAGGGACGCCCTAGACGAAGGTTTATCGACCAAATCGGCGATACATTAAAAATGGGCCAGATTAGGAGTACCCTTAACCTACGAGCGTGTATGCGTAGATATATGGATGTAAAAGAGGCGAGAGAGGTGTGTCAGGATCGCGCCAAATGGAAGTCCGTAGTCTCTGCCTACCCCTCTGGGTGACAGGCGTGAGTGTTTATGTATGTATGTATGAATCAAATGTTGATTTTTAGAAAACAAAATTTGTATTAAAAAAATATGTTACTTGATAAGTTAAAAACAGAATTCTTATTAAAGACACTACTGACTTATTCACAATTAAATTAAAACATTTTTCTACAATTTTGCGTCTTTGCTCTGTAAACATTTGTATTTCCAAAGCAAAACTTAATTTCACTATTTAACTGAAAAAAAAAAAACAATATTTACATAATTTAGAATAAGAAATATTTTTAATCATGCTTTACCATAGATCAACACAGGAGGGGAGAAGCGTTATTTTCGTCTGTCATTTTTGCAGGAAAAATCTACATCACGCACACTTTCTCAGACTCTCCACAAAAATAATCGTCTGTCACTACGAAACTCACACATAACAATTACAATAATATATTAACAATTTCATACACACATAGACATATTCTGTGTCATAACAGTGTAATGAAGTGACGCAACTACATTGACAAGTTGCATACAGTCATGAATGTAACAACCGTCGATACTCATTATCGATGATAAGATGGATGTTACAATAAAGTTAGGACTTTATTTATTACTAATATAATTACCTATCATTTAAATTATATAAAAAGAAAATTAGACTTAATATTTATATAATTTCAGATTTATTTATTACTGGTTTTTAAAATGGATTAGATTTGTATTCGTTATATTTATATATATATAACGAATACAATTTTGTGTGTTCGCCTTTTTCATTAAGAAAAAAGTTCTTGTATCATTATAGAGAGTTAAAGCAAAACATAGCAATTGCGGTAAATACTTAGCTCGTGAGAGCTTCCCACTTTTACATTTTTTTCTAAGGTTGACGCTTAATAAGTTTCGTTTCTTAAATTTCAGTTTTTTTCAGAAACCGTCCGTTATATCTTTATCTATCAAAGATTTTTGATCCGAATTCTAAAGATTTTTTTTCAAACCAGCAACTATTTCTCAGTGTATTTTACGTCGTCGGGGGCCCAAGTTGCTTTACGTCCATTAGAAAGCAAGCAAAGCTCTCTTTATTACACCCAAAGCTTGGATTTATTTATCTTTCTTACAAGGTTAGGTTGGAGCTATTTTACAAATATGAGTATTATTAAGTTAACATAAAGCTCTATTGCAGTCAGATTTTATTCACTATTACGATTTTACAAAGTAAGAACTTTACACACGATCATAAAGGTCACTTTAAGATGTTTGTAAAATTATGTTGGGATATTTTCCATATCTGACACACTAGGCAAGCGGATTGGTAACCGCAGTGATTTTTATGGTAATTTTTGACGCGAAAAAATTGTTCTCATGTTTCTGCCCTGGTTTAGCTTACCTCAGTTACCTCGTACAGCACCTATAAGATAACATGAGTTTATAGATTATCGCACATCGCTACTTTATGGCAATGATAATATTAAAATTAAGAATTATGATGAATAATAAAAGTTATAATTTTTGGAAATTACAATTAAAAATATAGCATCTCATAAAAATTGAAATACCTACCGGTGCCGTTACTCAGCTGTCATAAAGTAACATTTTGGATTATCAAACTGTCAGACTTTTGATGTTCCAGGTTAATAAAGGAAAGTTTGAATCCTTTTTGACATCAATTAAGAATATTATTCTGGTAATTAAATATTCGTTATAGAATTTCGTATGTTTCCTAGTCACCATAATTAAAAAGGAATAAAATATGTAAGAAATACATACGTAATAAAATCAGGAAAACTTTTTTTTAAATGAAAACATTCTACAAAATTAGGCCTTACCTATCTTGTAGTAGAGGAATATCTTATAGTAAATACACACACAAACGTATATGCAAAATTCAAATATATACACAAAAACGTACACATACACACACAAGTAGGGCTGATATACGGTCAAGTAGTAAGACTTACCTATTATATTTATGACAGAATTCTGGACACTGGCTGGCATATACTTGTGAACAAGTGCTGCTTGTGAGGCTAGTCGGTTCGGGCTCGCTTATCCACTGATGAGACTAATCATTTTTTTTAGTACATTATAGAACATTTTTCAGTCACCGATTAGAATTGTTTTTGTTTTCCATTCTGTATGTGAGTAGTATGCCATTGTAATATTAAGTGTTAAAACAATGACAAAAAAGGATACCTGAGGAGTTTCTTAAATATATACAATAGGCAGAGAAAGTAAATGAACCCATATATTCATTTATATTGATTTCATAACATATATTACATAAATTATATGATATAAAATATATGACTTATACTACATTATTCATTTGCGCTATGAAAAAATATAATAAAACCAAAATGGCCTCACTTTTTTGTAAATGCTTGAAATGTACTACTTGTATATATGAAAAGATCATTAAGGAGTAAACGCAAATAAACTTCAAAAATGACATTTGACAAATGATATTTTATTTTATTGTGTCGAAGAAATGTTGGACCTTCTACTGACCTCTCATCCGGACGGATATCAGGTTTCCGTCGACGCCCCTCGCGGCTCTTCGGACCATTGTCTGATCCGGAGTGTGGTGCCAATCACGCTCCCCTCGCGATTGCGTTCTGTAGGTTGCCGCCGTGTTTGGCATTACAGGTCGGAATGCGGTCTTTCTTTGCATCCTACCCATAGGGGCGGGTTTGCTTCTCGCCGGATGATACCAGCGCTGTTGCTGACTCTGTCACTGATGTGGTGCTACAGGGAATGGAACTATTTATAGGCAGATCTCAGCCTTGGTTTGGTCGCTCCTGTAAGACTGCTTTACGCAGTAAGCAGGAGTGTTATCAAGCCTGGACTGCAGCTTCGGCGACTCAGGATGTAAACACCACTACCATCTCTGCACAGGGAGGACGACTCACTGGCCCACGACGCAAAAGAGAAAGCCGACATTTTAGGCTCCCTTTTTGCGTCCAACACGACTGTTGATGACGGGGGGAACACACGGCCGACTATCCCGCGGTGTGAGTGCTCCATGCCGGACGTGCGGTTCTCACAGCGCTCGGTTCGCAGAGCACTCCTCTCCTTTGACATCCACAAGTCGAGTGGGCCTGACGGAATCCCTCCAATTGTGCTGAGGACGTGTGCTCCGGAGTTGGCACCGGTTCTAGGCGTAGTCCCGAAATCATGGAAGACAGCTTTTGTCCACTCGATCCCTAAAAAAGGCGACCGCTCAGACACGTCCAACTACAGGCCTATCGCCATCACCCCCTTGTTCTCCAAAATAATGGAATCCGTTATAAACTGCCACCTCATGCGGTACCTTGAGGATCACCAGCTGATTAGTGACCACCAGTACGGTTTTTGTCGGGGTCGATCAGCTGGTGATTTTCTGGTCTACTTAACTCATAGATGGTCGGAGGCATTAGAGTCCAAGGGGGAGGCATTGGCCGTTAGTCTGGACATTGCGAAGGCCTTCGATCGGGTTTGGCACAAAGCGCTTTCGAAGCTCCCTTCCTATGGGCTTCCCGATAAATTATGCAATTGGATCACTAGCTTTCTCGCAGATCGGATCATCAAGGTCGTTGTAGAAGGTGCATGCTCCGACTACAAGCCTATTAACGCTGGTGTTCCATAAGGCTGAGTGCTATCACCAACGCTGTTTCTTCTGCATATCAATGATATGTTGCAAGCCGGTAGCATTCATTGCTATGCGGATGACAGCACTGGTGATGCTCTATACACCGGCCGTGCCAATATTTCTCGGGAAAACGTCACCGAGTACCGGAACAAACTTGTGTTTGAAGTCGAGTCTATGCTGGACAAAGTCTCGGATTGGGGGCGGCTAAATCTAGTCCAGTTTAATCCTCAGAAGACACAAGTTTGCGCGTTTACCGCAAAACAGAACCCCTTTGTCGTATCTCCTCAGTTTCAAGTTACTACCCTTGTTGCCTCAACCGGTATCGGAATCCTCGGCGTCGACATATCGAGTGACGTGCAGTTTCGTTGTCACTTGGAAGAGAAGGCCAAATTGGCCTTTAAAAAGCTTGGCGTGCTCAGCAAAACGGGACAGTATTTCATACCAGCTCAACGCCTGAAACTTTACAAGGCGCAGGTTCGGCCTCACATGGAATACTGTTCCCATCTCTGGGCAGGGGCTCCCCAGTGCCAGCTCCTTCCACTTTACCGCATCCAGCGCAGAGCGGCTCGAATCGTCGACGAACGAGTCCTTTCCGATCGGCTCGACTTATTGGCACTGCGAAGAGATGTTGCATCTCTTTGCATTTTCTTTCGCATTTACCATGGGGAGTGCTTTGAGGAATTGTTCGGATTAATCACAGCCGTCAAATTTCACGTACTCACATCGCGGCAGAACTCCTGATACCATCCACACCATCTGGATGATTGGCGGTCCACCACTGTGCGATTTAGAAGATGTTTTCTTCCTCGCACGACTTCCTTGTGGAATAGTTTACCACCAGCGATTTTTCCGGACCGATACGACTTAGGGACCTTCAAGAAAAGAGCCTACTCCTTTTTAAAAGGACGGTAACGCATCTGCAATTCCCCTGGTGTTGCGGTTGTTCATGGGCGGCGGTAGTCACTTACCATCAGGTGAGCATTTTTGGGTCGATGGTACAAATGGGCGTGCCTCAAGGCTCAATTCTCGGCACCTTTTTGATTCTTGTATACATTAATGACTTACCTTACATAGTTGGGGATAACCATGTTATAGTATTATTTGCTGACGACACTTCTTTAATTATCAAGTTAAAACGACATTTACTAAAATATGACGAATAAATATCTATGCTTTATCTAAATTAGCAAATTCGTTCAATGTTAATAATTTGCATTTAAATGGCACTAAAACGAAATGTATGAAATTCATGACTACAAATATGAAACAATTAAATACTAATGTAATATTAAATGGGGAGGAACTGAGTCTTGTCGATACCACCATTTTTCTTGGAATCATACTAAATGCGAAGCTTCAATAGAGCCAAGGCTTAGATCTACAGCATATGTTGTAAAAAATATTAAAAATCTTACCAGGAGGGTCGGGCGAGCGGCGCTTCGCAACACCGACACTCCTCTCCTACCGCGACCCCACTACCACCGCATCAACGATGCGGTCCCGTCAGAGTCGCGGACGATAGAGCGAGTGGCGTATCGCCATACCAACACTCCTCTTCCTCCGCGACTCCGCCTCGGCTAGAGCGGTAGGGGGAGAGGACACCCCTCTCACCGCAGCCCGCCGACACACATCCGAAGTGGACTCGCCAAGCCCTTTCGGAGTGGCCGCCTCGGCCCGCCCTACACCAAAGGCCAGCCAAGGGGTTCCTCTTTATTCACCGCGAATGACCAAGCCACGACTATTAAACCACCCTTCCCCCGCCACGATAAGACGAAAACCTGTTCGGAGGGGGTCCTCACTATATCTAGTGGTCGACGTAGATTTTGACGGAATGGGGGAGAGACAGACAATAAATATAAAATTTTTGGTTTTTATCTATGTATTGAAATATTGTCAAAACAAAATTTTCAAAAACAACCGTAAACGAAACTTCCAGCCAAGTATTGACGGGTATTACACGGAATCAACATCTTGTTTGCGAATCATGTCACGCTGTAACCGATGTTCAATCGTTTATTTTTCACATAAGCTCTCGACGACTCGTATATTACTTTGTGTTTATGGGAGCCGACTTAAATCCGTAAAAGTTCTGAGGCACATTTTATAACACCAGACCAACTCGATTGCGAGAGCTTCTATAATTTACTACATTTATTAAAACAATTTAGGACCGCCTTTTAATCTTCAGTTAAAATTTATTCATAGGGTAAAATGCAACATAATTTGTAAATTACGGCTGTATGTCAAAAATAGTTTCATTGATTTGGTGAATTTATATACTATTTTATTTAGTCAAGTTGTAATTTATTCGATGGATAACGGCTATCTGAAGATTGATTCATTTGTCTCCAAATAAAATATATTAAGCTGGATGGTAAAACATACAGGGTCTCGTCTATTTTAATAAGCAGATTGTTAACAGCGCTCCCATACTACCAAGAAGTCTGTTTGGCTCGGTACAAAATTGTATAGTCTATGAAGGGCCAGTATGATTGCAAGGTCTGACCAAGGTGCTTCAGAACTTGTAATTATAATGGTTTATCAATTATCATTCAATTATATGGATCACAATTCACAAAGAACTTCAAACAAAGAGTTTGAAGTTCTTTATCCATGCTTTGCTGTACCAACATACTTCTACCATTGGATAGCTTCAAAATTGACGTCTCCGACATCTTCATAACAGATAATGTAAGAAAAAAATACACATTTTTGTCTCGTACTGTCAACTTTAAGAAAAATACTTATGACTTAGATTTATTACTTGGTGACTAAGCATAGAAAATCATCCCTAAATCGGAGGATGTCTATGGCCAGGTGTGAACAGGTTATTGTTGATAATAAATAAGAAATAAAACACAGAATTTTAGACAATTTATGTTTTATACAGCTCTTTAATAAATTCTATTCACTGATTCTAGTACTGGAGGAAAAAATAATAACGGATTTTAAAGATGTTCCCTCAGACATCGCTCTGGGAGGGTTGCTT
This sequence comes from Parnassius mnemosyne, assembly GCA_963668995.1. NCBI lineage: Eukaryota > Metazoa > Arthropoda > Insecta > Lepidoptera > Papilionidae > Parnassius > Parnassius mnemosyne. The sequence goes on along the minus strand of CAVLGL010000001.1, from coordinate 2,196,739 downwards.
TAATCTGACTATTAACATTGATCACTCATTTATAACCAAAGCAAAATCTCACCCGAGTTCAAATGAACCCAAAAAATCTGCAAAATAAGAATATTACTAAGAATTTGAATGATTTGAGTGAATAAGTAATTCCCTTAAATTAATTTGACTTTATATTTACCCTATATTGCCTTTGCGATCTCTCTAATTAAAACGTCCGTAAAGTACGAAACCTACTAACTTTTAATTACACTAAACAAAAACTACAACAAAAATAAATGACAGTAATTTTTCCAAGTTGATTTATTTGGAGTCGCAAATCAGATGTCTCTAATGACGGTGGCTATGAATACCTTCTATTTTTGACATTTTAACATTATATTATCATAAAATTTATAAAACATTGGTGGGGCTGCACTTAGTCTACGATTTATTGAATAATTGAAAATCATTGATCAAGACATTGACACGTACGCGCGCGTGCTTTTTGTATGAATGTGTGCGTTTTACATCTATCCTCGAATAAGAATCCTTGTGTATTACTTGTAGTTTTAAAGGTATCATTAGTTATTAAACTTTTGAGTCACTCTTAGGCCAGTACTTAGTGTCAATCTCGAGTTATTGCTATCGTAATACACATTTTTGTAAACAGATGACGGTTAAATGATGATGTGGCTTGCCTGATTGTAAGTGACTACAGATGTCCATGAAGAACTGCAACACTAGTAGAATTGCAGGCGAGTTGACGGCCTTTCAAAATGATTAGGCTTTTTTTCTTGAAGGACAAAAGGAAATCGTATCAATTCGGAAAATTGCTGGTGATATCAGATTCCACGACTTCTTCGTGGAATCTGATATCACCAGCAAATTTAAATTATTTTTGTACGGGAAATGAAAAAAATATAAAATTTAATATCTTTTTTATTTAATTACACCAAAATAGAATTCTTATGTATGCGAACGGTTTACCTATACAAGCTTTTATTCCGTCCGGGTATTAAAACCGTGGTCCTGCTACATCATGACCAAAAGCTAAGCCACAGTGCTGCGGAACCACAGAGCACACCTCGTGGTAAATGCGAAAGAAAATGCAAAGGGATGCGACATCTCCTCACAGCGCCAGTGAATCGAGCCGATCGGAGAGGACTCGGTCGTCGACGATTCGAGCCGCTTTGCTCTGGATACGATCAAGTGAAAAGAGCTGGCACTGGAAAACCCCAGCCTAGATATGGGAACAGTATTTTATGTGATGCCAATCCTGCTACAAATTGAATGGAAATCATAAAACGTTCTTAAACTTTTTGAGCCCTTGCTTCGTGAACGGGGTTCTTTAGCTTAAAATTATTACTAAGCATAACTAACAGCTTTTGATTGCTCTAATGAATATTCATTCTTCCAAGAGACACCTAAAAGAACTGAGTTACTATACAAACACAACTCAAATAAAGGTCCTAATAAAGTCTATCACGCCATAAATATTACAGCATGCCGTTTATACTAAACCTTAAGAAAGATCATTTAATATTTTTTAAATCAAAATGATTAAGTTTATTTTTAATAATAATAATAAACACTCACGCCTGTCACCCAGAGGGTAGACAGAGATTATGGATTTCCATTTGGCACGATCCTGACACACCTCTCTCGCTTTCTCCACATCCATATACCTACGCATACACGCTCGTCGGTTAAAGGTACTCTTGATTTGGCCCATTTTTAATATATCGCCAATTTGGTCGATAAACTTTCGCCTAGGGCGACCCTTCCCGACTATGCCGTTCACCTCTGCAACATAAATTTGCTTTGTCACTCTTTCCTCATTCATTCTTTCTACATGGCCAAACCACCGAAGCATTCCTTTCTTAATCCTGGTCACAACATCATCTTGCAAACCACACTCTTCTCTTATTAAACAATTTCTCACTCTGTCATTCAGATTCATCCCTAACATACACCTTAATGACCGCATTTCTACAGCATTTATTCTACTCTCGTGCTTCTTCTGCCGCACCCAACTTTCACTACCATACATTAAAGTAGGTACTAACACAGCATTGTGAATTGCCATACGTGCCTTTTTGGACACATTCTGACTTTTCACAATAGAGTGTAGAGCCCCATTCACTCTATTTCCTGCATTCACTCGTCGTTTTATATCCTTATCATATCTACCATCCCTGCTATACACACATCCCAAATATATAAACTCATCTACTTGCTCTAGCAACTCCCCTTCTATTCTTATTTCACATATCGTTTTACTTTCTTCTCTTTCAAAAGCCATAACTTTCGTCTTACTTGCGTTCACTTTCATTCCCTTTTCTTTTAATGTCCTGTTCATTAATGTAACCATCATTTGCAACTCGGCTGCCGACGATGCAAGTATGGCTTGATCATCGGCGTACAAAAGGCATTTGACGGTTAACTCACCCATTCTTAACCCGCATTCTTCTACTTTCAAATTTTCCAAACAACTGTCCAAAAATAGGTTGAACAACCACGGGGAAGCTACACAGCCCTGTCTGACACCTTTATGGATGCCAAACCAGTCCGAGTAGGCCCCGTTGATCCTGACACAAGCACTAGAGTCCCTATATAGAGACTTCAATGCCTGTATCAGACCAGAAGTCAACCCAAATGAGTTCAGTGTTTGCCATAACACATCACTGTCCACTCTGTCATATGCCTTCTCCAAGTCCATGAACGCACAAAAAATCCTCTTTGGTTTCTGGCCAAAAACTTGTCCGCGGCCATGCGCATGGAAAAGACCTGATCCGTACATCCCATTCCCTTTCTAAATCCCGCGTGCACATCCCAAATTTTTCCATCAGTTTATTTCATAACTCTTTGAATTAGTACCTTAGCATACAGTTTTCCCACAATGCTAAGAAAAATGATACCACGGTAGTTTTTACAGTCCTGCTGTGATCCTTGTCCCTTATATATTGGGACTATCACGGCTTTGCACCAGTCTTCCGGTACCCACTTAAGTTCCCAACATAAATTAAACAAGGTGTACAGCAGGTCTGCCACCACTCCTTCTCCAGCCCTTAGCATTTCGAGAGATACTCTATCATAACCGGCTGCCTTACCTGCTTTCATACTTTTCATTGCTTTCATTATTTCATCTATACTTATATATCTATCTATTTCTTCTTCTTTTGGAATTTCTATTTCATTTAATTCAAACGTCTCATAACTCATAAACACGCTTTCAAAGTATTCCTTCCATCTCCTTAAACTCAAAACTTCGTCATTCAGAATACAGCCATTCTGGTCTCGTATAGCATTCATTCTAGGCTGTTTGGAATGTCCCCTAGTAGTTCTTACGAATTTCCAGAATATTTTAATGTTTGCCTGAAAGTTATCCGATATTCTTCTATCATTCTTATCCGTTCTTTCTTGCTTTTTCCTTTCAACTACTTCTTTTACTCTCTTATTTAGGTGTCTAAAAACTGCCTTTTTCCTTTCAATATCATCATTCATACTGCTAGAATTACTAGCCTTGGTTGCTAGTAAATCTAGCCATGCTTTCTTCTTTGCTTAAACTTCTATCCGTACCTCATCATCCCACCATAACGTGTTATTTTTCCTTTCATTCGTTCTCTTACTTACACCACATACTTCAGTAGCTGCATCCACTAAACCTTTCTTGACATTATACCACACAGTCTCCAAGTCTAAATCATTCATACACAATTCAGCCATACCACTTATATTTTCTCTCAATCTACATTTGAACTTCTTTTTCACACCTTCATCTTGTAACCTCTCTGTTCTTATACGCTATAACACAGTGGTAGACACAGATGTCCGATGCCTCCAACGTCTGAAAATACCATTAATTCGGCATAAGACAAAGTAATGATCCGTCCCTACGTTAGAGCCCCGGTAAACCCTTGTATCTACCACCGCGCTCCTCATTCTTTCATCAACAATTATTAAATCTATCATACTTCTATCATCACCTCTTTCCCATGTATACGTGTGAATCTTCTTATGACGAAAGAAAGTGTTCGTCACAACAAGATTCTTTTCCACGCATACGGCGAGAAGGCTTTCACCATTCTCATTTATACTTTCATCACCAAACGTTCCCCATATCCTTTCATAACCAAGCCTCCTCACCCCAACCCTTCCATTAAAATCACCTAATATCACAATATTTTCATTAACCTTGCATTTCATCAGCACCATCCTTACCAACTCCCAAAACTGCTCTCGGATATAAGTGGGCTTAGACATGTCTGGGGCGTAGACTCCTAAAACAAACAACTTCTTTAAGCCCACTTTCATTCGTATCCATAGCAGTCTCGGGCTTACACATTCATACTCTTTAACACAATGACCCATTCTTTCTGAAAGGATGATACCGACTCCCTGGAATGCCCGCTCGGTCTCGTCTACACCAGACCAGTACGCGGTATACATGCCATGTGTAGTGGCATCCTTTCCCTTCCGTTTCGTCTCATTTACTCATAACACGTCTATTCCTCTATCATACATCATATCGCATACTTCATCCATCTTACCATTCATTCCTCCACATACATTCAATGTAGTAGTAGTGTAGTAGTGGAGACGGGCTTCCGCAATCCACTTTTCGCCCCTCCGGGGGACAGAACGTGACGGGTGGCGAACCTCGTCGCCGGTTTTCCTCCCGGAGATTTTTCGCACCCCTGCCCCATTAAAGGGGCACCGGGAACTCGGGGCCATTTCGTAAATTTTTTGCCTCATGGTGCGAAAGTATGGTGTGGTATTTTTTCGCCGCTACCACACGACGAGGAGCCGAGTCTGTTCTTTCGGCCTTGTCGCTTGTTTAGCACCACCCGGGGGACACATGTAGGGTGGGCCTAGGATTAGGTAGTCGAAGTCTACGGACGCGAGCGACTCATTAGTGTTATATTTTTTATTACCATTAAGTAATTAATTTAAAATTTTCTGGTATATCAGATTCCACGATGAAGGCATAATACCAGTCACACGCCACCTCATTGATACTTTTGTATATTACTTGGCGACCTTGCCAGTCGGTGTGCTGCGATAACGAGGGGCAACCGTTGTGGCCTGAAAAATGATTATTATTAAAATTTATAAAGATATGTAATAAATGAAGTTAAAAGAATAAAGAATCAATATTTTTGCCATCGTTTTCACGTTCACGGCTTGCGTAAATACAAATTAAATGTAATGGACAATATATTTGCTTTCTAGGATTTTAATGAGACTAATTCTTATATTTACAATTAACTTTTATATATGGAGTATGGGGTTGTTCCACATCACAATAAATATTAAATATTACAATAAATAAATATTATTAGCCATTTGTCTCAGCTGACCTTGTACACAAAGAGGCCAATGTTTATAATAATTTAAAGCATAAATTTGTTATAAAGCTACAAAGATTTTCCTAAAACATAGAGATGATTAACTTCCGGGTAGTGACGTTACCGGAACGACACGACACAGCGAACAGCGCTCCCTGGCCACTTCCGGCTCGGAAAGTCGGCTGTGAAACCATTTACTGACTTGAAATAAAACATTGTTTTCTTTTTATCATCTATAAAGCCCAACGTTACTCATTTAAATTAAACTAAGTTTTACAGATTTTATCGCGTAAATGAACTTATTTTAAATTCCCCAACTTTCGAGTATTTTACAGCACCCATGGTCACAAGGCACTGAGGTGTAACCACGGTTACATTCGTTCAAAATTATTAATGTTTTGTCCGATCTTCTCAGAATGACCTTATAATATCTTCACGTGTTTAGTTGTATACTTTGGTTGAGATTTCATATTATTAATTATAGTTAATATATATTATCTTATTCATTCAAATTATAATGTTTTTTGATTCAGTAGCCTCGCGAATCATAATTGGTGATCACGCAAGTCATCATCATCATCGCCTCGCGAATCATCATCATTTAGCGAGGATTTGTGGTCCATCAAATCTGATGAAGTAACGGGGGCGACAGACATTCACGGACTGGAGACTTCCAAGAGCGTCAATGCTTCACATCAGCTATGTGTTTCTTTACGCTGGTTTTATTTGATCTATTAGTTTTTCCTATACAAGAGAGGCCACATTTACAATCAAGCTATACACTAGGGCTTAGTATAAACGGCATGCTTGTAATATTTATGGTGAGATAGACTTTATTAGGACCTTTATTTACGTTGTGTTTGTAAATATCTATACAAATAAATAAAATTGAAGTGTCTGTTTGTAATGTCAAAATTATAGTTTTTTACTAAATGCATATGAAAGTAAATACGATACCTATAACTAAAATACAATTTTTAAAATTTTTGTCTGTCTGTCTGTCTGTTTGTTCCGGGTAATCTCCGAAACGGCTGGACCGATTTTGACGGGACTTTCACTGGCAGATAGCTGATTTCATAAGGAGTAACTTAGGCTACTTTTATTTTAGAAAAACAATCAGGTTTCCGCGCAGAAACATAAAAACCCTAACACGCGAATGAAGTCGCGGGGAATAGCTAGTAGTAAATATTATAAAAACAAAATTTTCAATTTTCGAAACTTCCAGCCAAGTATTGACGAGTATTACACGGGATCAACATCTTGTTTGCGAATCATGTCACCCTCTAACCGAAGTTGAATCGTTTATTTTTCACAAAAGCTCTCGTCGACTGGTATATAACTTTGTGTTTATGTGAGTTTGCCTACTTAAAACCGTAACACTTCAGGGGCACGTTTTATAACACAAGATCAACTCGATTGGAAGTTTCTACAATTTACTACATTTATGAAAACAATTTAGGGCCGCCTTTTAATCCTCAGTTAAAATTTATTTATAGGATAAAATGCAACATAATTTGTAAATTATAGATGTAAGTAAAAAAAAGTTTATTTGCTTTCATGAATTCATATTCTTTTATATTAAGTCAAGTTGTAACTTATTCAATGGGTAAGGGTTATCTGAAGATTGATACATTTGTCCCTGAATAAAATATAATATGCTGGATGGTAAAACATACAGCCTCACGTCTTTTTAATAAGCAGATTGTTAATAGCGCTCCTATACTACCAAGAAGTCTACCTGGCTCGGTACAACTTTTAATAGTTTATGACATAACATAACAGTATGATTGCAAGGTCTGACCAAGATGCTTTAGAACTTGCAATTATAATAGTTTATCAATTATCATTCAATTATATGGATCACATGGATCTGAAGCCAAAGAACTTCAAACAAAAAGTTTGAAGTTCTTTATCCATGCGTTGCTGTACCGACATACTTCTATCATTGGTTAGCTTCAAAATTAATGTCACTAATGTACACTTTTAAAAATACTTATCACTTAGAATTACTTGGTGACTACGTACAGCAAATCATCCCTAAATCGGAGGATGTCATGCCTAGGTGTGAACTTCTACATGTTATTGTTGATAATGAATATTAAATAAAATACAGAATTTTAGAGCAATTTATTATGTTTGTTATAGCTCCTTAAAAATTCGGTTCACTGATTCTAGTACTGGAGGAAAAAAATGAAGGATTCTAAAAACGTTCCTTCAGACATTGCTCTCGGTAAGTTGCTTTAATCTGACTATTAACATTGATCACTCATTTATAACCAAAGCAAAATCTCAACTGAGTTCAAATAAACCCAAAAATCTGCAAATTGTTACTAAGAATTTGAATGATTTGTGTGAATAAGTAATTCCTTTAAATTAATTTGACTTTATATTTACTCCATATTACAAACTCTCTAATTAATCTTTAAGTACGAAACCTCCTAACTTTTAATTACACTATACAAAGAGTACAACAAAAATAAATGACAGTAATTTTTCCAAGTTGATTTATATGGAGTCGCAAATCAGATGTCTCTAATGACGGTGGCTATGAATACTTTGAGTTTTTGACCTTTTAATGTTCTATTATTATAAAATTTATAAAAAATTGGTGGGGCTGCACTTAGTCTACGATTTATTAAATAACTGAAAATCATTGATTTGTTCATAAAATTGACAAGAACGTGCGCGCGCGCGTTTGCGCGTGTGTGTGTGTGTGTATGTGTGTGTACGAGAGAGAGAGAGAGAGAGAGAGTGAGCGTAATTGAGTGTGAATGTGTGTGTGTGTGTGTTTTCATACTCTATGTATTCCCGTGATAATATTGATCATATCGTATCTCAATTTCCCTTTTCTTTACCTTCTCTAAATTGAATCCGGTATGACTATTCGAAAGCTGGGAGGATGGACGATAAAAATAACAGAAATTAATGATTCTAACCAGTATAACCATTAAAATAGTTTTAGAACCACGAGTTCCGATTCAGTTAAGAGAAAGGTTTTTACCTTTCTCTTAACTGAATTAATGTCTATTAGAAATAAAAATACTTTTTTCAAAGGCATCGCTAATGGGTTCGCAAAAAAATAATTCTTCTAAAATAGGTAAAAGCCAACCAAAGTGATTGTAAACAAATTTAAATATTGTTAAGAGGCTTATTTATGGTTGCGTCTAGTATCAGATAAAGCGGGATTTTAATAATGGCAGACGTAAATTTGATATGCCATTATTGCCGTGTAGTGGCGAACACGGGTGTGTGGTGAGAGAACTCATTGCCCCATTTCATCACGTGGGTGTCGTAAGAGGTGACAATAATGAAATGCTAGATTTTTAAAGAGTGAAAAATGAGCGCCCAGTCCACCTAATGGTAAGTGGATGCAATGTCCCCTAGACATTTACTTCTGTCCTGGAATTTGTAAATAATTATTTTAAAAGCACCTTAGTCACTCTTAGACCAGTATTCAGTGTCAATCTTGAGTTTTGGCTATAGTAATACATATTTTTGTAAACAGAAGACGGGTAAATGATCATGTGGCTTGCCTGATGGTAAGTGACTACAGATGTCCATGAATAACTGCAACACTAGTAGATTTTCAGGCGAGTTGCCGGACATTTAAAAGGAGTAAGCTTTATCTCTTGAAGGTCAAAAAGAAAACATCAATCCAGAAAATATTGCTGGTGACAGCAGATTCTACGAAAAAGTCGTGAAATCTGATATCACCAGCAAATTTGAAATTAATTTCGTACGGTAAATAAAAAAAAATATACAATTTAAAATAAACTTAATTGTTTTGATTTAAGAAATGTTACATCACCATAGAATTTTATCTTTTCTATGCGAACGGTTTACCTATACAAGCTTTTATCCGGTCCGGGCTTTGGCCACTGTGCTGCGAAACCACAGAACACTCCCCGTGGTAAATACGAAAGAAAATGCAAAAGGATGCAACACCTCTTCACAGCGCCAGTGAATCGAACCGATCGGAGAGGACTCGGTCGTCGACGATTCGAGCCGGTTTGCGCTGGATGCGGTCAAGTGGAAGGAGCTGGCACTGGAACACCTGAGACTATACAAGGGAACAGTATTTCATGTGAGGCCAAACCTGCTACAAGTTAAATCATCATCATCATAATCATCATTACAGCCCTTCACAAGTCCACTGCTGAACATAGGCCTCCCCCAAAGAATGCCACAAAACACGGTCCTGAGCCACCTGCATCCATCGACTTCCTGCATGTCTTACCAGGTCGTCACTCCATCTCGTGGAGGGACGCCCTACACTTCGCCTACCGGTACGAGGCTGCCACTCGAGAACCTTTCTTCCCCATCGGTTGTCGGTTCTTCGAGCTATATGGCCGGCCCACTGCCACTTCAGCTTACTAATCCGTTGGGCTATGTCGGTCACTCTGGTTCTACTGCGGATATCCTCATTCCTAAGTTTATCACGCAGAGAAACTCCGAGCGTAGCCCTCTCCATAGCTCGCTGAGCGACCTTGAGCTTCCTCATACGGCCAGCAGTGAAGGACCACGTCTCAGTTCCGTAAGTCATCACTGGCAACACGCACTGGTTGTACAATTTCGTTTTAAGGTTTTGAGGTATGTCTGACGAGAAGATGTGTCGTAGCTTCCCGAACGCTGCCCAGCCGAGTTGAATCCGTCGATTGACCTCTCGGTCGAAGTTGGACTTACCTAGTCGGACTATTTGTCCCAGGTAAGTATACTCGTCAACAACTTCGAGCTTAGTGTTCCCAACAACTACCGGCATAGGTGTGACATGGACATTAAACATGATCTTTGTTTTGTCCATGTTCATCTTAAGACCTATCCGTTGGGAAACACTATTGAGGTCATTGAGCATAGTGCTTAGGTCCTCCAGCGATTCTGCTATAAGGACTATATCGTCGGCATATCGAAGGTGAGTGATGTACTCGCCATTGATGTTGATACCGTATTCTTTCCAGTCCAGAAGCTTGAAAACGTTTTCCAATGCAGCGGTGAAGAGTTTCGGGGATATGACGTCACCCTGTCTTACACCTCTCTGCAATTGGATAGGTTTCGTACTCTGGTTCTGTACTCGGATAGCCATCGTAGCCCTACTGTACAAGCACTTCAACACCTCGATATACCGACAGTCAACTTGGCACCGCTGAAGGGACTGCAGCACCGCCCAAATTTCGACGGAATCAAAGGCTTTCTCATAGTCCACATACGCCAGACATAGTGGCAAATTGTACTCTTCGGACTTCTGTACAATTTGCCGAAGGGCATGTATGTGGTCTATGGTGCTAAAGCCCTTTCGGAAACCGGCTTGTTCGGGAGGCTGGAAGTCGTCAAGTCTGCGCGCGAGACGATTCATAATGACTCTCGAAAACAGCACGTAGACGCGGCCCAGAAGGGAAATCGGTCTGTAGTTCTTCAATAGAGCGTTGTCACCTTTCTTGAAGAACAAGACCACCGCACTTTTGCTCCACGCCTCCGGTGTAATGCGACCATGGAGGACGGAATTAAAGAGCTTCTGAAGGACTTCAAGTACCGGTCTTCCACCCGCTTTCAGAAGCTCCGCTATAATTCCATCCTCGCCTGGGGCCTTACCGTTTTTAAGGTGCTGGAGAGCTGTTCTAATCTCGCTCAGACTGACGTCCGGAATATCTTCGGAATAGTGTCGGATGAGACTCGCTCTTGGATCGTTACTCACACTTGCGTGTGGCTCCAACGATGACGTGTACAACTGCCCATAGAACATCTTAATCTCACTCAAAATCTCAGGTGTCCCGGAAACGATGCTGCCACATTCTGTCTTCAGCTTTGACAGTTGGCTCTTTCTGGCAGACAGATCTCTGGCAAAGACTTTGGAGCCTTGGTTCCCCTCCATCGCTTCTTCAATACGAGCTGTATTGAAGTTGCGTAAGTCCCGCCGCATGCATTTGGAGATCTGTCTGTTCAGATGCCTGTATGCAGTCAAGTCTGTTGAAGAATGTAGCTTCATCTCCCGTCTAACAGCCATGAGATTAAGAGTGTGATCGGAGAGTTTTCGTGTTCTTCTGCGGCGGGTCTTGCAGAACTTAGCTCCGACCGCATGGACAGTTTCCACGAGCTTGTCATTCATATCGTCCACTTCATTGCAGTCTTCTAGGCACTGAAAACGGTTTTGTAACTCGAGCTGAAAGGTTTCGGGACTTTGGAACAAAGCACGAGGGGGACGGAGCGTTGACTTCATTAGACGAGACCTCTCCAACTTAACGTTTAGGTTCAGTGTGCCTCTAACCATTCGGTGATCGCTACCAGTTTTCACCCTCGCGATCACGGAGACATCACTGAACAGTTGTCGTCTGGTCGTCATAATGAAGTCAATCTCATTTTTTGTCGAACCGTCGGGGCTCGACCAGGTCCACTTCCTGTGGGGCCGCTTCTGGAAGAAAGAGTTCATCATAAAGAGTCCCTCTTTCTCCATGAAGTCGGCCAGCTGCTGGCCCCTTGGGTTCCGTTGCCCTATTCCAAATTTCCCTACTCTCAGCCCACCGTTCTCTCTTGTGCCTAGTTTTGCGTTGAAGTCTCCCATTAACACCGTATATTGGGTTTTGGAGGAATGCATGGCTCTAGAGATATCCTCATACATTTCCTCCACTTCCTCATCGGGGTGTGCCGAGGTTGGTGCGTAAACCTGTATGACCTTCAGCGAATACCGTTTGGTGATTCTGAGTATAAGGTACGCAACCCTCGTCGACAAACTCCCGATCTTTACAACGTTGTTAACGAGAGACTTGTGGACGATAAATCCGACATCTCCTTGGGACAGATGGTCGCCCTCCCGGTGATAGAGCAAGTTGCCGGATTCGAGGATTACCGTGTCCTCCCCCTCTCTTCGGACTTCGGATAATCCTATAATATGCCAGCGCAACTTGTCTATCTCTTCTTCCAGCTCCACAATCTTCTCGTCAGTCCTCAGGGTCCGTGCGTTGTACGTTGCCAGGTCGAGTCGTCTAAGGTGGTAACCGAACCTCCACCGGAGATTCTTAGCACCCCCTGCCCCGCCGTTACCATGGTCGCCACCGTAGCCAGGAATAGCGGGGCCGCCGGGGACTGGGGGCCGTTTCTTTTTTACTGTCATTCATAGGGGGGTATTTGCCATAGTTACCACGCTTGGCGAGCGGGTTGGCAACCGCAGTTTTTTTTATTGTTAGTTTGTTGTTATCAAGAAGATGCTGCTGCCCATCTCCTGCCTGTTTCCCTTTGTCGCCTTTTACGACACCCACGGGAGGATATGGGGTAGTGGATATTCTTGACCGCCACTACACGGCACTACACAAGTTGAATAGGGACCATAAAATTTTCTTTTTGAGCCCTTTCTTCGTGAACGGCGTTCTTTAGCTTAAACAAGTTACTAGGCACAACTAACAGCTTTCGATTGCTCTAGTGAATATTTATTTTTCCAAGAGAAACCTAAAACAACTAAGTTACTAAACATAAGTACACAACGTAAATAAAGGTCCTAACTAAGACTATCTCGCCATAAAGATTAAACGGCATGTTTATACTAAACCCTAAGAAAGATCCTTAGGAAAGTTAAATATATTAATTTAGCCTGATCCTGCAAATTTATATTGATATAAAATTATTTTATACTTTGTAAACGACCTGTTACATAGATGGAGGGTGGGGGGAGAGCGTTACACCATACAACTTCGGTAATTCGGGGCACCTAGTAACATCAACGAACATACGATCAGATTTATTTTTCGAAGTGTTTTTAACCTATCTTTTTTTCAGAGGAGTTTTTGTTTCAGAGAGCACGAAGAATATGTGACAGTAAACACGCAAGTTTCGCATGACAACAAGTTTCGGGTCCCACGCCTACGTCACAGTGAACGAGTGAAGCCGGCCACAGTCAAGCGTATACTTCCTATACTACCATAGGTCAGAGGTGTCACTAACAAGATTGGCTACGTCTTCAGTTAAGTCTAATATTATTATAATTTGCTTAAAGATGCAAGAGTGTATAGTTTGATTGTGAATGTGGCCTCTTTTGCATAGGAACAACTAATAGAGCAAATAAAACCAGCGTAAAAAAACACATAGCTGATATGAATCATTGACGCTCTAGGAAGTCTCCAGTCTGTGAATGTCTGTCGCCCCCGTTACTCCATCAGATTTGATGGAGTAACGGGGCTACGGGGCTCGCTAAAGAATCACACGCCACCTCATTGATACTTTTGTATGGTGACTTTGCCAGTCGGTGTGCTGCGATAACGCGGGGCAACCGTTGTGGCCTGAAAAATGATTATAATTTAAAATTATAAAGATATGTAATAACTGAAGTAAAAAGAATAAAGATTTGATATTTATGCCATTTTTTACGTACATGTCTCGCATAAATACAATCTAAAGATAATGGATAATATATGTATATGCTTTCTAGGATTTGAATGAGACAAATTCTTATATTTACAATAAATTTTAATATATGGAGTAAGGAAAAATTATTTGTCATTTGTCTCAGCTGAACTTGTACACAAAGAGGCCAATGTTTATAATAATTTAAAGCATAAATTTGTTATAAACCCACAAAGATTTTCCTAAAGCATAGAGATGATTAACTTCCGGCTAGTGACGTTACCGGACCGACACGACACAGCGAACAGCGCTCCTTGACCATTTCCGGCTCGAAAAGTCGGCTATGAAACCACTTACTGTCTTGAACTAAAACATTTTTTTATCATCTATAAAGCCCAACGTTACTCATTTAAATTAAAGTAAGATTTATAGATTTTATCGCGTAAATGAACTTATTTTAAATTTGCTAAGTTTCGAGTATTTTACAGCACCCATGGTCACAAAGGACTGAGGAGTAACCACGGCTACATTAAGTTAAAAATTATTGATTTTTGGACCGATCTACGCAGAATGAGCTTAAAGTATCTTCACGTGGGAGAGCCATGCTGCAGCTATATTAATACTATAGTTGTAGCACGAATGGTTCGACTCGACCGGGGAAGGACCATGCTCTCACAGAATACCAGCGTAAAATAGCAGCTTAATGCTGCTGTGTTTCGTATGGTGAGTGTAGAGAACCGGAGACCCTTTTTACTGGTAAAGAGGCATTCTATCTTAGTCCTCACGGATGACAACGGATTCGCAAACGAAGATAGATGTAGATGTCTATGGGCCACAGCAATCACTTACCAACAGGTGGACTGTGTGCTCGTTTGTCACCCTTATTCCATAAAAAAAAGTGTTTAGTTATATGATTTGGTTGGAATTAATGTTATTAATTATAGTTTATATTTATTGTTTTCTATATATTGAAATTAGGATGTTTGTGATTTCAATAGCCTCGCGAATCATCATTGGTTTTCTTTAGCGAGCCCCGTAGCCCCGTTACTCCATCAAATCTGATGGAGTAACGGGGGCGACAGACATTCACAGACTGGAGACTTCCTAGAGCGTCAATGATTCATATCAGCTATGTGTTTTTTTACGCTGGTTTTATTTGCTCTATTAGTTGTTCCTATGCAAAAGAGGCCACATTCACAATCAAACTATACACTCTTGCATCTTTAAGCAAATTATAATAATATTAGACTTAACTGAAGATGTAGCCAATCTTGTTAGTGACACCTCTGACCTATGGTAGTATAGGAAGTATACGCTTGACTGTGGCCGGCTTCACTCGTTCACTGTGACGTAGGCGTGGGACCCGAAACTTGTTGTCATGCGAAACTTGCGTGTTTACTGTCACATATTCTTCGTGCTCTCTGAAACAAAAACTCCTCTGAAAAAAAGATAGGTTAAAAACACTTCGAAAAATAAATCTGATCGTATGTTCGTTGATGTTACTAGGTGCCCCGAATTACCGAAGTTGTATGGTGTAACGCTCTCCCCCCACCCTCCATCTATGTAACAGGTCGTTTACAAAGTATAAAATAATTTTATATCAATATAAATTTGCAGGATCAGGCTAAATTAATATATTTAACTTTCCTAAGGATCTTTCTTAGGGTTTAGTATAAACATGCCGTTTAATCTTTATGGCGAGATAGTCTTAGTTAGGACCTTTATTTACGTTGTGTACTTATGTTTAGTAACTTAGTTGTTGACGGCTCCGTGGCGTAGTGGCTTAGCAATGGGTTGCTTGCGCTGGGGGGCGCGGGTTCGAATCCCGCACGGAACGAGTATTTGTATGGCCTACAAATAATTGTTCCGGGTCTGGATGTTTGTCTTTGTGCAATTTGTGTTTGTAAACTGCCTCCACGATACAGGAGAAAATCCTAGTGTGGGGGTAACGTTTTTTAAAAAAAAAAAAAAAAGTTGTTTTAGGTTTCTCTTGGAAAAATAAATATTCACTAGAGCAATCGAAAGCTGTTAGTTGTGCCTAGTAACTTGTTTAAGCTAAAGAACGCCGTTCACGAAGAAAGGGCTCAAAAAGAAAATTTTATGGTCCCTATTCAACTTGTGTAGTGCCGTGTAGTGGCGGTCAAGAATATCCACTACCCCATATCCTCCCGTGGGTGTCGTAAAAGGCGACAAAGGGAAACAGGCAGGAGATGGGCAGCAGCATCTTCTTGATAACAACAAACTAACAATAAAAAAAACTGCGGTTGCCAACCCGCTCGCCAAGCGTGGTAACTATGGCAAATACCCCCCTATGAATGACAGTAAAAAAGAAACGGCCCCCAGTCCCCGGCGGCCCCGCTATTCCTGGCTACGGTGGCGACCATGGTAACGGCGGGGCAGGGGGTGCTAAGAATCTCCGGTGGAGGTTCGGTTACCACCTTAGACGACTCGACCTGGCAACGTACAACGCACGGACCCTGAGGACTGACGAGAAGATTGTGGAGCTGGAAGAAGAGATAGACAAGTTGCGCTGGCATATTATAGGATTATCCGAAGTCCGAAGAGAGGGGGAGGACACGGTAATCCTCGAATCCGGCAACTTGCTCTATCACCGGGAGGGCGACCATCTGTCCCAAGGAGATGTCGGATTTATCGTCCACAAGTCTCTCGTTAACAACGTTGTAAAGATCGGGAGTTTGTCGACGAGGGTTGCGTACCTTATACTCAGAATCACCAAACGGTATTCGCTGAAGGTCATACAGGTTTACGCACCAACCTCGGCACACCCCGATGAGGAAGTGGAGGAAATGTATGAGGATATCTCTAGAGCCATGCATTCCTCCAAAACCCAATATACGGTGTTAATGGGAGACTTCAACGCAAAACTAGGCACAAGAGAGAACGGTGGGCTGAGAGTAGGGAAATTTGGAATAGGGCAACGGAACCCAAGGGGCCAGCAGCTGGCCGACTTCATGGAGAAAGAGGGACTCTTTATGATGAACTCTTTCTTCCAGAAGCGGCCCCACAGGAAGTGGACCTGGTCGAGCCCCGACGGTTCGACAAAAAATGAGATTGACTTCATTATGACGACCAGACGACAACTGTTCAGTGATGTCTCCGTGATCGCGAGGGTGAAAACTGGTAGCGATCACCGAATGGTTAGAGGCACACTGAACCTAAACGTTAAGTTGGAGAGGTCTCGTCTAATGAAGTCAACGCTCCGTCCCCCTCGTGCTTTGTTCCAAAGTCCCGAAACCTTTCAGCTCGAGTTACAAAACCGTTTTCAGTACCTAGAAGACTGCAATGAAGTGGACGATATGAATGACAAGCTCGTGGAAACTGTCCATGCGGTCGGAGCTAAGTTCTGCAAGACCCGCCGCAGAAGAACACGAAAACTCTCCGATCACACTCTTAATCTCATGGCTGTTAGACGGGAGATGAAGCTACATTCTTCAACAGACTTGACTGCATACAGGCATCTGAACAGACAGATCTCCAAATGCATGCGGCGGGACTTACGCAACTTCAATACAGCTCGTATTGAAGAAGCGATGGAGGGGAACCAAGGCTCCAAAGTCTTTGCCAGAGATCTGTCTGCCAGAAAGAGCCAACTGTCAAAGCTGAAGACAGAATGTGGCAGCATCGTTTCCGGGACACCTGAGATTTTGAGTGAGATTGAGATGTTCTATGGGCAGTTGTACACGTCATCGTTGGAGCCACACGCAAGTGTGAGTAACGATCCAAGAGCGAGTCTCATCCGACACTATTCCGAAGATATTCCGGACGTCAGTCTGAGCGAGATTAGAACAGCTCTCCAGCACCTTAAAAACGGTAAGGCCCCAGGCGAGGATGGAATTATAGCGGAGCTTCTGAAAGCGGGTGGAAGACCGGTACTTGAAGTCCTTCAGAAGCTCTTTAATTCCGTCCTCCATGGTCGCATTACACCGGAGGCGTGGAGCAAAAGTGCGGTGGTCTTGTTCTTCAAGAAAGGTGACAACGCTCTATTGAAGAACTACAGACCGATTTCCCTTCTGAGCCGCGTCTACGTGCTGTTTTCGAGAGTCATTATGAATCGTCTCGCGCGCAGACTTGACGACTTCCAGCCTCCCGAACAAGCCGGTTTCCGAAAGGGCTTTAGCACCATAGACCACATACATGCCCTTCGGCAAATTGTACAGAAGTCCGAAGAGTACAATTTGCCACTATGTCTGGCGTATGTGGACTATGAGAAAGACTTTGATTCCGTCGGAATTTGGGCGGTGCTGCAGTCCCTTCAGCGGTGCCAAGTTGACTGTCGGTATATCGAGGTGTTGAAGTGCTTGTACAGTAGGGCTACGATGGCTATCCGAGTACAGAACCAGAGTACGAAACCTATCCAATTGCAGAGAGGTGTAAGACAGGGTGACGTCATATCCCCGAAACTCTTCACCGCTGCATTGGAAAACGTTTTCAAGCTTCTGGACTGGAAAGAATACGGTATCAACATCAATGGCGAGTACATCACTCACCTTCGATATGCCGACGATATAGTCCTTATAGCAGAATCGCTGGAGGACCTAAGCACTATGCTCAATGACCTCAATAGTGTTTACCAACGGATAGGTCTTAAGATGAACATGGACAAAACAAAGATCATGTTTAATGTCCATGTCACACCTATGCCGGTAGTTGTTGGGAACACTAAGCTCGAAGTTGTTGATGAGTATGTTTACCTGGGACAAATAGTCCGACTAGGTAAGTCCAACTTCGACCGAGAGGTCAATCGACGGATTCAACTCGGCTGGGCAGCGTTCGGGAAGCTAAGACACATCTTCTCGTCAGACATACCTCAAAACCTTAAAACGAAATTGTACAACCAGTGCGTGTTGCCAGTGATGACATACGGAACTGACACGTGGTCCTTCACTGCTGGCCGGATGAGAAGGCTCAAGGTCGCTCAGCGAGCTATGGAGAGGGCTATGCTCGGAGTTTCTCTGCGTGATAAACTTAGGAATGAGGATATCTGCAGTAGAACCAGAGTAACCGACATAGCCCAACAGATTAGTAAGCTGAAGTGGCAATGGGCCGGCCATATAGCTCGAAGAACCGACAACCGATGGGGAAGAAAGGTTCTCGAGTGGCGGCCTCGTACCGGTAGGCAAAGTGTAGGGCGTCCCCCCACGAGATGGAGTGACGACCTGGTAAGACATGCAGAAAGTCGATGGATGCAGGTGGCTCAGGACCGTGCTTTGTGGCATTCTTTGGGGGAGGCCTATGTTCAGCAGTGGACTTGTGAAGGGCTGTAATGATGATGATGATGATGATTCAACTTGTAGCAGGTTTGACCTCACATGAAATACTGTTCCCATCTCTTGGCTGGGGGTTCTCCAGTGCCAATTCTTTTCACTTGACCGCATCGTCGACGACCGAGTCCTCTTCGATCGGATCGATTCACTGGCGCTGCGAAGAGATGTTGCATTCCTTTGCATTTTCTTTCACATTTGCCACGGGAAGTGCTCTGAGAAATTGTTCAGATTTATCTCAGCAGCCAAATTTTACAAACACACATCGCGGCAAATCTCCCGATATCATCCACACCATCTGAAAGCTTGGCGCTCCACCACTATACGTTTTACTAGGAGTTTTCTTCCTCCTTTGACCTCTCTATGAAATACTCTACCATTGGCGATTTTTTCAGACGGATATAACGATATGACTACCTTCAAGAAAAGAGCTTACTCCTTTCTAAAAGGCCTACGACGCACCTGCAATTTCCCTGGTGTTTCAGTTGTTCATTGGCGGCGGTAGTCACTTACCATCAGGTGAGCCATATGAGCGTTTACCCCTCTCCTATAAAAAAAGATTCACATCAATCAGTGCTTAATTATTTATCACTTTCCGTTTAAAACGCCTGAAAATATTTATATGAAAGTACCTAATACAAGGGCGATGCTCTCCCACGTTTAAAAAAAATGTGGGGATGCACCAACCAACCAACCAACTCGCTCCCCCCAAAGAGGAACGAGAAGCTGAGAACTGGTCCGTGGTCCACAGGAAAATAACTGGTAAAACAGTATAAGAGGGCTTGAATCCTGGGTAGTTTGTAAGGATACAGAATACGATCAAATAAAACAACAGTGAATGTAAGTCACATGGTTTAGACACACGTCGAAAAGGCATACTGGCCATAAAAAGCCCTCAGTGAGCGCCAACTACCACTCCTACAGCCGTGATGTAAGTGTAAGGCATCACCGCCAATTGCGTGGTATCATGAGTCTACCACTCACCTCAAGTGAATTGGGTCCCACGTTGTGCGGCATTTGGTGGCAGCCTTGAGAGTCTCCTCCTTACTGCTACCACCCATGAGATCGACACATATGCTCCACCAGACAAAACAACGGCAGATATAGCCAGAAGGCAGTTATTGAAGAACAATAGTAATAATATAAAATAATATAAATTCAACTATCAGAAACGGTTTGTGTCACTGACGTTGAGTATATGCATTTTACGATCCCGTTTGTCTCAATCACTAATAAGTTGTCATCAATCATTCAAAGGTGTGAAATTTACAAAAATATTTTATTATATTGTTATATAAAACATAATTGAAGTAAGACAGTCTGCAGCTCCGTCATGAAGGAGGGACCCGACTTGGACAAAGCTACTTACAACGATAGGAGAACCACAGCTGCATAGCATGGTGCTGTATTGAAATGACGCAAGAGTTATTAATGGAAATCAGACAAAATTTAAATTGAAATAATTACCCAGATAAATTTAATACAATCCCTCGTAATATGCTAACAAGACGATTGTGGATGACAGCTGCGTATATTAAATCTACCCGGGCTGTGCAATTTTCAGACTAACAAGTTAAATTAAGTACGAGAACAAATTATTTGTTTTATTTAGTTGTTTGTATTTTTTGCTCGCTTGTAATATTCGATTATTTAGATTTATTTCAAATGTGATTGATAATTTTAAAAACTTTTTTTCGTTTGTCTTGTTGTTTTTGTCTTCACCACATTTCGTCGGGTGGGATCGAAGTCAATCTCTAGGCTATAATTAAAAAAAATGTATTTATTTATCAGAACAGTGTTTTCAAAAATTGTCCATTATGAAAATTTGGTAATACTTCAGACATTCATGCAAATTAATTTAACATAATATACTAGTTGTAAAAAAAAACTGTCTGATCCGTAATGTTGCTTTTGATATGATTCTGTGCATATAATCCTTATACAGAAAATAAATAAAAAAGTTTACCCCACAAAAAATTAAAGTTTAAAGTTAATACTTATATACATCCTACTGCTGAGCACAGGCCTACACTCATTTCTGAGAGGGTTTGAGGGCAAGGAAATGTCCGCCGCGCTGCTCCAATGCTTGTTGGCGAATTTCAAATGTCTTCAAAATATTTATTTTGTTCTTATTTCTCAAATGCGCAGGTTTCCTCACGATTTTTTCCTTCACAACCGAGCACGTGATAAATAATCACTTAAATTGCAATAAACAATTTCATTCTGTGATGCCGGTGGGGACTGAACCCGGGTTCCTCGCGTACTGTGAAATTTACAGCGAGCGCCGAGGCCCTGAGCTACCACGGCTATTAAAAATGAAATTATGTTTAATTAAATGTGGAGACTTACTAATTATATTATTTACTAACTTATATTAAAATGGTGTCTGATCTTATGTAAATTTTACAATATCGTCCAGATTTAAATGGGTACTAATTTCATAAAGAGAATTTGTGAAAATTTGCTTGTACTAGTGGACGGGTCGGAATTCGTTCGCAACTGATATGCTTTTAGGTTTATATTGTACATTTAGCAAACGGTATTTCACTTTAAGCTGCATACACTGACTACCAGACTATAAAAAAAAAGAAAACATTTGTTAAGTTTTTTTTTTTACAGAATAATGGTGACAAACAAGCAGACAGTTCGCCAGTAAGTGTATGCTGTGGCCTGCAGACATCTACTGAGAACTAAGATTTAATTGAAAAATTTTCAAATGAATTATATGCAAGAATTTTAGTAAATGAATTGAATCGTTGAATAGATTCGATTTAAGTTATTCGCTTACATGCCTCTTAGGTTTCACCTAGAATTTCGAGTAATTTAATTAGTGTGATTGTACAAATTGTTGGACTAGAAATTTAGTTGATTAAATAATTCGATGGGATAACTCCTTCATCTCGGAGTGCTATATTCGTAAGTAATGTTTTAAATATATTAAGTGCCTAGGACAATAATTTAACTTTGATAAATAACAGAAATTATTACAAATACATAATTATCAGATTGAAATTTAATTTTAAAACAATATAAAAATATTAGCAAATTTTAGAAACAAATTAAAGTTCTGAATACGCCTTTTGATAACTCTACTAATAGTCAAATAGTGCTAGGCTGATTTTACAATCTATACAACATATAAAATGCTTTGTCCTGAATGACTGATTGACGGATCAACGCACAGCCTAAACCGCCGATAGTAGAGGTCCAAAACTTGGAGGGTATATTCTTTTGTATGACTTAGGCATCCGATAAGAAAGAATTTTCCGGTGAAAAAAGGGGGCAAAGTTTGTATGGGACAACGTGATTCCATGGTGCAATCTATTTCAAATTTTGCATAAATTTTTAACAGAATTGATAGAAAACATGCTTCGCATTTTATTGAAACTCTTGCCTAACAAGGTTAAAAAGGAGCAGAAAGTTATTTTGGGGGTCATTTGCATCGAAGTTGGTATAAATTACTCCTTAGTACTTTTGATTTAAATTACATTTTATTTTGACACATGTTTGAACTCAAATAAAAGCTTGATGCATTGCAATACACTTTAACATTGGAATGTCAAATATAAAAGAATATTTGACATTCCAATTTTTAAATCGGATTAGAATTTTAAATTTCAATTTAATTTGTTCTTGGATTATTTTAATGAAAAACTTCTTTGGAAATTGCATGGATTACCTACTTAGCGAATATTTGCGATTGCTGTATAGTTTTTTTGGAAGTTTATTTACACTATTACATTAGACTATTTTGAGCGTAGTTAATTTAATTTCTTTTCATTTGTTGTTATAATAATTAAATAAGATTGTTTGAATTTGATTTGTAATTGTATAAAATAGGTTTTTAGTTTTAATTGTAAAAATAACAGTGTTTGATTTGTTGTTTATAATAATATAGTTTTGTTTATGTTTCAATATAGATATTTAAGATGGTAGTAGTTTGTCTTAAAAGTTTAATTTAGTGTATAATGTATAGTATTTATAAATTTGTCTGTGTCAATTAAAAAAAAAATAAAGATAAGATTATTTAAAAGAGCTCCATAAAGAAGTGTGTTAAAAATAAAACTACAAAATCGAACCATCATCAGCAAAATTAGAAGAAAAACCAAAATGACAGATGCCTTACGATGACAGCGAGGCTTAAATAGAAATGGGTGCGACATGACGTAAAATCCAGCGACGGTAGCTAGAGCAAGCGCATCCTACATTGGTTCCCTCGTGATGGCAAGAGAGATCGTGGTCAAGCTCTTAGAAGATGGAAGGATAATATAGAGGCAGTTGCGGGAAACCTGTGAACACGTACTGCAAAAGATAGAGACAAATGGCACGAGATGGAGAAGGACTTCAATCCAACAGTGGATGATTCCCCTGAATAGAAGTTGGTAACCATATATTGAAATAACATACAAATACTAACATATCTACACACAATCAAACACACACACTCACATAGAGAGAGAGAGAGACCAACACGCACACATACACAGTTAAAGTTGTTTAAAGAGGGAATAAATAAAGGCTTTTTTAATAATATTTCTTAATTTTTTTTTTAAATTATAGCAGAGTTGGTTAACATCAATGGGAAATTAATTAACCTTAATATTGTACCAATAGTGGGGGACGGCACATGCCTTTTCTTTTTCGCTTTCTTATTTATTGTACGGCACACAAGAACGCTCAATTGATATTCGTAAAGAAATTGTGCGTCATGTGACGAAAAATTGGGATGAATTTGTTGTTATGTCTCATGACCGTCATGGCAACAATCATGGAACAAATGAATAGTATACATTAGATATGTTACAACACTCTACATATGGCGGTTTCTGCAAGTTAGTTGCAGCCGGTCAAATATACCCATTTGTATTTGAAGTGTATCGAAATAACAACCTGTATGCCAAATTTGGTACAGAATCAAAAGATTACGTTTTTCCCAAGATCTTTTTAATGGTCACTTTGATGTCTACGCTGATGCCGATGGAGATAATAAAACTGATGAGTGTCCAATAGCCAAAAAAATGGCTGTACCTCCGCCGTTTAATCACCTTCAAAAATTTCTAAGGTTTTGCAAGACTTTCATTCGCCTACTTATACAATAATTGAATCTGCATTTGAGGCAGATTTATTTTCTTCTTTGTCCCCGAATAACTGCATAGAATCTCTAACATTCATTACTCAAGAGTCAGTCCAGTCCTGAAATTAGTTTGACAAATTAGTCACAAAAAATGAGATGAAAAAATGCAGGGTTAACAATGTGGTCAGAAAATTGCAACTTAAGGAAGCAAGAAAAAATATAATTAAAATAAACCTTTTAATCATCGTAAACATGCAGCTAATTATCAGAAAAGCATTCTAAAGTTCACAGGCAGGCTGTCATTGATTATCAGCGAGAACACCCTGAAGTACATAAGCAGGCTGCAAGTAAATATCAGCGCAAAAACTTTGAAGTGTACAGAGTATCACAGTTACGATATAAACGAAATCATTAAGGACAACCAGTTGAAAGACGTCTACAACCTTGGAATTCTAAAGTATTTTCTGGACTGAGTTATGATAGTAACGTAGCGTACGATAGTTCTTTGTTGTTAAGGAAATAACATTTTAATTTATACTTTATGTTAACTTCATTAAGTTGACTTCTAAATTTATTATCCAGAGCATTTATTAAGTGAGGCATTATGTATGCAAAGTGTATATAACTGTCCGCTCTAAACTGCGCCTGATTGTTCCTAATATAACTCAACCTTTCCGTCTCGATTTTCACAAACATGTCGAATAAAATGGGCTAAATAGCGAACGAAAATATAGCAGATAATTATCTTCTCCTTTTCTAATTATTATACGGTAAAAATATAAACTTTCATCAGGTACCACTTTTTTAAGCCAAGCGTTAGTTTGGTGTTAGGATCGCACTGGGATATAAAAATGGACTATCTATCCTCGCCGTAGCATAACAAAAGTTGAAACACTTACAATTAAGTTGAGGTTAGTGAAGGCAATTATGATTATGCGCAATGATTTTATGTTTTAATATGCTATGAGACTTTAAGTTTTGCGAGTGTATATGGACTAATTTCGTCTTTTGAGAGTTAAATGTCAAACCGCTGTCATGGCACCATTTATTTAATAAATCAAAATCATCCTGTAACAAAAGCAAAAACAAAAACATGAGGAGAACAGCTTTCATAGAGGACCTATGCCACTGTTGAATTTAGGACAGGAAGTGCTTTATTTTATATAGAAGGTAAGTAGATGCTCTAGCCCATTGACATTTAACCTTGATTAAGCATGGAATTGCAGATGCGTTGCTTTCACCCCTGAGGACTAAAATGGAATGTATCGTTTCCATTTAAAAGGGTCTCCGGTTCTCTACACTCATAGTAGGTATATAACATACAAATTTATACGAGCGTTAAATACCCTACATTTCACGTTCTTGGCACCTCGAATTTGAGTCACGATGTTATTAAATGACATTTTACAGAACTTGAGGCATGAGTTTTATTCCATCTCGTTTAGCCATTCTTTCCGTGAGAACAATTACTGGGTATTTGATGACCTACAAATTCCATTTGAAAATCACCTCCTCTGCATGTTTATTATTCTCTTGCATTTTTATAAAAATCCTTAACTTCGTTGTCGATTTCATCCAACATCAACCTAATTTCTTGTGCAATTTATGTTTGTTAACTGCCTGCATGATACATGAGAAAATGAGGAGGTAACGTTTTAAAAAAGAAATGCGATCTTACCACTGCTATATAAATTATTACTTAAAAATAAAAATTGAACTATGTCATATCACACAAAAACCATAAAAGTCACGACTTATACGTAAAGCAACACGGGTCACCGGCGGACTGGAGGTGAGTAGCCATACGCATGTCCACGCGGACATGTGCGTTCAATAAGCAGCATTTAAGATATAAGAAAAGAAAACGTGAAATTGCGTTTTAATGGTCTCTTAGGCTAACGTGCGGGTATCCCTTTCTCTGCTCTCTCATTTAATTAAAGAACGTTCATTTGTATGAATCTGTAGTATTATTAATATCAAATATAATAACTATTCCAATTACATACCTGTGCATTGAATATACCGTATTTATGTCAATATAATGTCTGATTCATGAACATGCTTGTACCTCAAATGTCGGCTAATTCCGAAATAATATATTTGATGAGTGCGTTCCAATTAGTGTGTATATCATACTGAAAGGGTAACTCAACAAGCGGTCTGATTACAAATTACATTTGCTATCTTTTCTCAGTATTTCTTATTTCAAACGTCAGTAAATATTTTTTTTTCGTTATTAACTAGCTGGTCGCCGCGACTTCGCCCGCGTGTAATTTAGAGTTTTATTTTTTTGCGCGGTACACTAATACTTATTCTAAAATAAAAGTAGCCTTAGTTACTCCTTATAAATTCAGCTATCTACCAGTTAATGTCCCGTCAAAATCAGTCCAGCCACTTCGGAGATAAGCCGAAACAAACAGACATACAGATAGACAAAAATCTGAAAAATAGTATTTTTGTTATAATTTCGTTATATACATTTATATGACTTTAGTAACAAGCTGTTATTTTGACATTGCAAACAAACACTTTATTTTTATTTATTTGTATAGATTGGTAATGGTAAAAATGACTTTACATAAAATAACTAATCGGTAAATCTCTCGTACTCTGCGACAGAACTTGAAAATCCATCCATTGCTAGCGGTTTTTCTCCTTTCATAAAAGTCACAGTTGCAACTGAAATTCCTCTGGTGATGCAGATGTTTATGAGTAACTGAGATCATTTACCACCAGGTGAGCCATCATTAGCCCCATTAAAGGGTCTTTAAAGTGATAATCATTTCAAATTTTAATTATTCATTTTCTAAAAAGTGTAATAAGTGCACGATAAGAATATTTTTAAATCCATGTTACCAAAAATTTTACTTAAATATTCCTTCACTCTGGTCACTCAGTAATCCATGGAGGAGACTATGCCAGGAGTTTATTTACAAGACAGAATTCGTAATGAAGGTATCCGCAATAAAAACTGACATAGGTTAACTCAGTAAGCGGAAAGCAAGTTGGAGGGAAAAAATTCAGTGACCGCCTATACTAGGACTATAGGTGTTAGGACTATTACTGATTAGAGATCCGTCTGCGTATTTTACCATGATACCATCCTCTCATCAATTTTTGCAGCTTTATAGCAGTGCTCGCACTCCTGTGTTCCGGATGGAAGGGCAAGTCGAGTAAGTATCATTAAAGGATATAGGTGAGGTATTCCATCTTAGTCCTCAGAGGTGACAACTCGCGTACCATGTGCATTATTATTAAGACAATAATGTATCAAGTACGAAATTAGTTTCATCAATTACAATTTTAATTCTTAATTAATAAACTGTCGATGACACATCTTTATAGGACGATTTTGAACTAAACGTCGTGACGTGGATTATATCAACCTAGAAAACTACAGTATCTGCGCCAATGCATAGCTGTTTCAATTTGCTATCGAAGGATTTCGATGGTGCTTGCAATATTAATCAGATTCGAGTAGTGTAGCATGTGGAGACCGATGCTTTGAGAGTACTCATCCTGTTTTAAATTGTAACAGAAACTAATGGCTTTATTTCATCGCAAACAATAAAACACATTTTGTGATTGAACTGCCACTGTATAGAGATCGTGAACAACAACGTGATCACAATTTGTTGCGTTCAGAATAGAGGATTTGTGGAAAGGAATCCATCGTGTGGGAATTTATTTCGTGGAAATTATGAAAAGTCAATCGTTTCTTTATATTATTATAATGGTATTTTAAAGTTGGCGCGTAGCGATGAGGCATATAGTAGTATAAGAATAAAAATTTGCTAATAGGAGTGTCATAACACATTTTGGTAATAACAAAAAAAATTGTGCCTAGTTTTCGTTATGACTAAATTTAAAAGAATATATTTTTGAAATCAAAGTGAGCACATTTTTAAAAAAGGAACAGCCTGTAGGTACTATGGCATAAATTGAAAGCGTTGTTATTACATGTGAGTAAACAAATAAACGTTATTAAAAGTCAAAGCAGAATAAATTTTTTAATTTTGTGTTTTCTTAAAGTTCTTCGAAATAAAATTATCCACGTTTTGATATTGTTCATACTGCGCTATATCAACGTCCAAAACACAGAATTTATTATGTAGGTATATATATGACAGCACGTGCAATGGTGCACGTGCCGCGGCGTAATTTGTGTAAACGAATTAATTATTATTCGTAACTACAAAATCAGTCTCTGTACTATACCCACTATACTTCCTACATCAGAAGTGGGATAAAGTCCCCATTTTTGACCACATACAATCTTCGAATAGTATGAGGATTATTAAATTTGTGAAAGACTATAATGCATTCTGCATTGATGATTCTGTTTTTATGTTAAATACCGTAATGAAATTTGCTGTCCTACTTACGATATTGTCGTATCATTAAAGTGTAGAGAGAAGATAAAGTGAAATTATTTAAGCAAATTTTTTTTAATTTGTTCGATTTGTATTAAATGTACCCGCAAGTATTTTCATTATTTTTTAACGTACCTAAATATGATAACAAATGTCAAAAGAAATGTTGGAGGCTTTCTAATTATCTTGTTCAAGTTTTGTTGTAATTTGATAGTTCACGCGAAACATGATTATCATATTTACTAACTATATTTTGAAGTTCAAGACGTTTAAGGGTTGTACTACAATAAAGGATTAACTTTAACACGCCATGAATTGAA
The DNA here is from genome assembly GCA_963668995.1 of Parnassius mnemosyne. NCBI lineage: Eukaryota > Metazoa > Arthropoda > Insecta > Lepidoptera > Papilionidae > Parnassius > Parnassius mnemosyne. Next base: position 2,168,056 of record CAVLGL010000001.1, on the reverse strand, counting down.
AATAATAAGTGATATTTTTGGTTTCTAATGTGTTGATCAGTGTTGCAGTTTGCTCCGAATATTGTGTCGTTGACAAGATTGGGGTTTGATGTCAAGGGATTCGTAGAAGTATCTACAACAATGATCAATGAGGAAGACGTTGTGATGGCTAATCGAACATGGTCAGGTACGGCCGAGCGCTGGTTAGATTAAGCCTACACCGCTGCAGTCGGTTACTTATCGGCTGATCTTGCGGCAGGGCAATTCAAGCGGCCGCCGAACAAATGGTGATTTGGCGCTGTAAATGGACGGTTTTTGTAGATTTTGCGCAGTTGCCTCCTTCGCTTCGAAATATGTTGTGGTATCTGTATCTACACATAGTTTCCATTTCTTTGCAATGTTTTCAAATGTCATACAGTTGCAGCTTCTTAAGAGAATATGTGATGAATTTTGGAAGCTCAGAATTCCATGGTTCGCAATACATTTATCTCGATTTCTTTTAATTTTGCAAAGCAGTGCGACGATTCGCTAGCGCTAGTACGGCGCGACGGCTTGCTGGCGCGAATGTGGCACGAACGCAGCAGAACAAAAAGCTGTCATGCGTTTGCCTGGAGTTAGCCATATCGGCGCGTTCCAGACTTAAATGAAGTCTGGGATGGTCGACCGTTGTAATATTTAACAAGAGTTAATATCTGTTAGCAGGTGGTAATAACTGATAGACCGTATGCTGTTCACTGTCAACCGCACGAGGACGTGCGACAGTCAGAGGTAGCCGTGTCTGTGCATCTAGAAAATTCTAGAGACGTTGCAACACTCCAGCGAAGTAATTATTCTAGTGCAGGAAAGGAACATGAAGTTGCAGGGAGGCTGGTCTGTGCTGCACTGGGATATGTGTCGTGTTGCTGTTGGTTTACATACTTAGGTGTTATCATGTCACTACGTCCCTCACGATACACTTTTGTGTGATTGTGACAGGGACATGTTTGCGGTGTGGCTAGTCTGTAATTGATCTATACTGAATTAAAAAAAAGAGAGAGAGTAAGAAAAAAAAGTGGTTCTTACTATCATTGCAGGGCGTTTGCCGGTCCAATGATATAGCTACAGGGAATAGTGATTCCGGACTAGCATAAATAGTACTTGAAAAAAAAAGCGTAAGAAAAAAATAGTTCTTACTATCATTGCAGGGCTTTATGCCAGTCCAGTGATATGGCTATAGGGAATAGTTATTCCGGACTAGCGAAAACAGTACTTGAAAAAAAAAAGAGAGAAAATAGAAAAAGCTACAGACTAATCATTCCGATCTAACATAAAGATGATTAAAGTTTTGTAGGGCTTACTGCCGGAACAAAACTGACTGTCACATGAGTCTGAAGGGTCAATATAGACCGGACCAGACGCTGTTTTGTTAGGAGAATCGAACGATGTTTTTCTGTCTACAGATAACTAAGATTTGGTGGAGCGCGTGCGAGGACGCACGCATGTCAGTATGACCGTGACGGCACGTGCAATGGTGCACGTGCCGCAACGTCGGTGTAGCTACATAGAATTCTTGTAAATAACACGTGCTCCGCACACCTGCAGCACGTGGAACGGCGCAAGCGCACCGTTCCACGTCAGAGCCAAGACTGTCCTAACGGCGGCAGCTCCGTCTGTTTTATACAAGCTAAACGGGCGCCACCGCAGGTGCAATGCTGCAGGTGCGCGGAGCACGTGTTATTTACAAGAATTCTGTCTAGCTACACCGACGCCGCGGCACGTGCACCATTGCACTTGCCGTCATATATAAATTGAACTTTTTTTCTGAAAATTAATAATTTATATTAATACCTAGTATAATGTTGTTGCTGATTGTGCGATATTTCTTGAAAAGTTTTAAACTAGAAAACTTATTTTGAAGCAAACAGTATGAATAAATATTAGTTAAATAACATAATATGATTTATTATTGGTATTGTTTTGTTTAAGATGTATTAATGTGTTGTGACTGACATGACTGTCTCGTTGGTATAATGGCCATAAACGCAACTATTTATCAAGTGGTCAAGAATTCGTTTCTAGGTACTGCCAAAATGTATTTTTTTGTCGAAAAATTCTCAACAACAGTTCGTGCCTCGGGAAACCCATAAAATCGTTGGTACTCCGCCTGATATCTCTGCGGTCGTGTGAGATTAGCGTCTCATCAGACTATAAGAGCGAGTGAATAGAGCGTGCACTCGACAGGGTTTAAGTGATATAGCTTATGCCCTGTCCTGTGCAAATGGCTAGTCTCCGTTGAGCCGTGACTGAAATTGGTTTTGGAAGACATTATTATCATAATGTAACTATGAAAAACAAAAATAAAGTAAACATGCTTTTAAAATTCTACGTTGCAATAATATATTATTACCAAAGTCATAAGGGCGAGACCAAAGACCGCGCGTCACTTTGCAGCATTCCGTATGTGTTGCGTGAGCAGAGGGTAGCTCTTGCATATTATATTAAATAAATTTTTATTTTTTAGAATTTTGCTGCCATGAAATAAAAGTATATTTCTTCGACGTTGATATTTCGTCGACGTTATTGCAATGTTTTTTTTTATTTTATAAAAGAAACGTTACCCCCACTGTTGAATTTCCCTGTATCGTGGAGGCAGTTTACAAACACAAATTGCACAAGGGCAAACATCCAGACCCGGAACAATTATTTGCAGGCCATACAAATACTTGTTCCTTGCGGGATACGAACCCGCGCTCCCCAGCGAAAGCTTCTCATTGCTAAGCCACTGCGCCACGGAGCCGTCAAAGTGGTCCATATTGTTTGTCTGCGTATGTGAAGCTAATAATTTACAGCTGATTTTAGTCACATTTAATAAAAATAATAATGTCATCCATTTCAATTACTTACTCTCTTTGTAACACTTCCTTACAAAAATTTTCCATAACAAAAGACCTGGGAATACTATTTTACTCGAAGCTACATTTTGATGCTCATATTAGTCACATTACGGCTAAAGGCTTTCAGCTTAGTTCTTTTGTAAGAAGGACCTGTAATCTGGTCAAAAGGCCTGCGACGTATTTATTATTATATAAGTCACTGATTTGATCATAACTCGAATACGCTACTTGTGTTTGGAATCGGCTGTATTAATAATACATGAGAGGATGACTTGCAGAAACTTACCTCGAGGGCTTTGCTATTTTGCAGCGATCAATTTTACTTCAGGTGCATGCAAAAGATTTACATTTCTTCGTTGGTATAATACTCTTACCTTTTCGGAATCTTGGTGAGCTGTTATACTTGTAAATGCACAATTTGTGATAAAAAAATATTTTTATACGGGTTTCAGTATTTCTATCACAATAATATTCAATGTTGTGACACGCTGCATCTGTATGATGCTTGTGGCACAATCGACTCCACCGGTGAAGAACCACGTTTTACAAAATATTATAGTGAGTGTAGAGAGCCATATACAGTTTTTACAGCTTGGTTGCGCAGTGGCTAACCACTTGGGAGCGTTGCGGATTTGATTCCCGTAGGAAACATGTGCTTATATTTTTTTTATAGGATAAGGGTGATAAACGAGCACACAGTCCACCTCATGGTAAGTGGTTGCTGCGGCCCATAGACATCTACATCTATCTTCTATTACAAGTCAAAATGCAGATGCGTTGTCACCCGTAAGGACTAAGATGGAATGCCTCATTTCCAGTAAAAAGGGCCTCCGGCCACCTGCACTCACCATGCGAAACGCAGAGGTAAACCTCTACTTCACGCTGGTATTTTGTGAGGTCGTGGTACCACCCCGGTTCGAGCCAGCCCATCCGTGCGACAACAAAAGCCGCCACGTGGCTCTACCACTGTTTAATATATGGCCTGTAAATAATATTTCCTTCCGTTCAAAATATTTGTCAATGAGTATTGTATGTATGTTAAAAGCCTTGTTGAAAATGTTGAGCTCATTTTTTTGATTACGGATATGTACTTAAGTTAGTAAGCCCAAAAACCCGAGTTATTGCACTTATCATAATGACGACAGACATGTGCACTGAATATACCGTATTTATGTCAATTTAATGTCTGATTCATGAACATGCTTGTAATTCAAATGTCGGCTAATACCGAAATAATAATTATATTTGATTAGTGCGTTCTAATTAGTGTGTATATCATATTGAAAGGGAGACTCAAGAAGCGGTCTGATTACAAATTACATTTGCTATCTTTTCTCAGGAGTTTTCCTTTCAAGCGTCAGTAAACATTTTTTTTAAGTTATTAACTAGCTATTCCTCGCGACTTCACCCGCGTGTAATTTAGAGTTTTAATTTTTTTTGGAACACTAATATTTATTCTTTAATAAAATTAGCATAAGTTACTCCTTATAATTTCAGCTATCTACCAGTGAATGTCTAGTCAAAATCAATCCAGCCGTTTCGAAGATAAACCGGAACAAACAGACAGATAGATAGACAAAAATCTGAAAAATTGTGTTTTTGTTATAAGTACGTTATATACTTTCATATGAATTTAGTAAAAAGCTGTTATTTTGTCATTACAAACAGGCAATTCAATTTTATTTATTTTTATAGATTGGTAATGGTAAAAATTACTTTAAATAAAATAACTAATCGGTATATCTCTCGTACTCTGCGACAGAACTCGAAAATCCATCCATTGATAGCGGTTTTTCTCCTTTCATAAAAGTCACAGTTGCAACTGAAATTCCTGTGGTGATGCAGATGTTTTTGAGTAATTGAGATCACTTACCACCAGGTGAGCCATCATTAGCCCCATTAAAGGTCTTTAAAGTGATAATCATTTCAAATTTTAATTATTCATTTTCTAAAAAGTGTCCTAAGTGCACGATAAGAATATTTTTAAAAACCATGTTACCAAAAATTTTACTTAAATATTCCTTCACTCAGGTCACTCAGTAATCCATGGAGTAGACTATGCCAGGAGTTTATTTACAAGACAGAATTCGTAATGAAGGTATCCGCAATAAAAACTGACACATGTTAACTCAGTAAGCGGTAAGTAAGTTGGAGGGAAAAAATTCAGTGACGGCCTTTGAATGCTAGAACTATAGGTGGTAGGACTCCTATTACTGATTAGAGATCCGTCTGCGTATTTTACCATGATACCATCCTCTCATCAAGTTTTGCAGCTTTATAACAGTGCTTGCACTCCTTTGTTCCGGATGGAAGGGCAAGTCGAGTAAGTATCATTAAAGGATATATGTGAGGTATTCCATCTTAGTCCTCAGAGGTGACAACTCGCATGTGCATTATTATTAAGACAATAATGTATCAAGTACGAAATTAGTTTCATCAATTACAATTTTAATTCTTAATTAATAAACTCTCGATGGCACATTTTTATATGACGATTTTGAACTAAACGTCGTGACGTGGATTATATCAACCTAAAAAACTACAGTATCTGCGCCAATGCATAGCGGTTTCAATTTGCTATCGAAGGATTTCGATGGTGCTTGCAATATTAATCAGATTCGAGTAGTGTGACATGTGGAAACCGATGCTTCGAGAGTACTCATCTTGTTTTAAATTGTAACAGAAACTGTGATTGAACTACCACTGTATAGAGATCGTGAACAACAACGTGATCACAATTTGTTGCGTTCAGAATAGAGGATTTGTGGAAAGGAATCCATCGTGTGGGAACTTAAATCGTGGAAATTATGAAAAGTCAATCGTTTCTTTATATTATTATAATGGTATTTTAAAGATGGCGCGTAGCGATGAGGCATATAGTAGAATAAGAATTAAAATTTGCTAATAGGAGTGTCATAATACATTTTGGTAATAACAAAAAAAATTGTGCCTAGTTTTCGTTATGACTAAATTTAAAAGAATATATTTTTGAAATCAAAGTGAGCACATTTCTAAAAAATGAACAGTCTGTACTATGGCATAAATGGACATCGTTGTTATTACATGTGAGTAAACAAATAAACGTTATTAAAAATCAAAGCAGAATTAATTTTATGTTTTTGTGTTTTATTAAAGTTCTTCGAAATTACATTATCCACGTTTTGGTATTGTTCATACTGCGCTATATCAACGTCCAAAACACAGAATTTATTATGTAGGTATATATATACATTGAACTTTTATCTGAAAATTAATTTACTTACTTACTTACTTATCTTCACGCACAATCCCTAACAGGGTAGCCAGAGAGAACATATCGCCAAGTGTCACAATCCTTACATACCTCTTTCGCTTCTTTCAGATTCATTATCTTCTTCATACATGCACGTCTAGGTATCCGAGTACTCTTGACCCTCCCCTCATCGAGCAATTTGCTCACATGGTCTTCGAAAGTTAGTCTCGGTCTACCTTGACACCTTTTAATATTAACTTTCGTGCTATATATTTTCTTCACCATTCGGACTTCACTCATTCGCTTTACGTGCCCAAACCGTCGAAGCACGCCCTTATCAATTTTTTTGATAAGGTTATCTTTCAAACCTGCCATATTGCGAATCTTTTCGTTTCGCTTTCGGTCGGCCATGGTAACGCCGCACATTTTACGAAGAGATCGCATCTCCACTGTATTCAACTTGCTTTTATGCGTCTTCTGGCATACCCAGGTTTCGCTGCAATATAACAAAGTCGGTACGAACACTGCGTTATGTATTGCAAGACGTGCAACCTTCGCTACGCCTTGCCTTTTGACTAACGCAGTCAGGGCACCATTGACTTTGTTCCCGGCAGCGACACGCCTGTCCACATCTAAATCCTATCTTTCTTTTCGGCTATAAGCACTCAGCAAGTATACAGTTTCATTTACCTGTTCTAGACATTCCTGATTTACCCATATTTCACACTCACTTACATTTCACTCTCTTCGTCCCTTTCAAATACCAGAACCTTAGTTTTATTAGCATTGAAACGGAGACCTTTAATTACACATTCCTCTTTCAAACACGTGACTAATGCCTGCAGTTATGCCTCTGATGGTGCAATAAGCACTGCATCATCAGCATACAGCAGAGAATTTACTTTAATGTCACCCAATTTCACACCCAAACAGCTATCTTTCAGCTTCTGTAAACAGGTGTCGAAATACTGTATGAACAGCCAGGAAGACATGACACAACCCTGTTTTACGCCCGTTTGGACTTTAAACATGGGTGACAGGTCATGCCCTACCCGCACACAGGCTTTACAGTCACAGTAAAGAGACTGCACAGCCCTTAGCAATCGACTATCCACACTATACCCCGGCAACAGATCCCACATTTTCTTCCTTACAACCTTATCAAACGCTTTCTCAAAATCCACAAAGCACAGAAAATCTTCTGGTTAGCAGCCAGAAGCTTTTCCGTGATCATGCGGAGAGAAAACATTTGATCCGTGCATCCTCTTCCAGGTCTAAATCCGCATTGTGCCTCCCATAGATATCTTTCTGATTTCTCTTGCATCCTTCGAGTAAACTTTACTTGCTAAACTGGTCAAGCTGATCGCCCGATAGCACCCGCAGTCAAAATGTGAACCTTTACCTTTATATAAAGGCACAATGACTGCGGATCGCCAATCATCCGGGACATCCCCCGTCCGCCAGCACAAATTGCACAGCAGATGAAAGCTGTCCCAGACGCGAGGCCCACCTATACATGATATTATACATACATGACCAATTTAGCAGTAACTCTGTCTAGTCCCGCAGCTTTACCACATTTCAAATTTCGAATCGCACGTTCAATCTCTTTCATACTGATGACCTCAGTGTCATCGAGGTCCGGGTCTGGCGTACCAGTCACGGCGTCATCCCCGGATCCCTCACTAAGATCATCACACGCATACATTTCTCTATAAAATTCGCTCCATCGCTGCATGACGTCCGATTTTTTTGAGAGGACGACATTAGTTCTAGAAAGCATTTTGTTCATTCTTAAGGCCGTCGCACCACTTCGGGTCCTTCCAACCTCTTTCCAGAAGAGTTTGGAGTTCTCCTTAAAGTTGTGCAACAACCTTTCGTCCGCTTCCATTCTACACCTTTCACGCAATTCCTCAATCAATGCTTTCGTGTGAACTTTCTGCAGCCTATATCTTTCTTTCATCTTCTTTCTTATATCCTTATCATTACTAGAGGCCAAGAAGTCTAACCATGTTTTCTTCTTCTTCTTAACAGCTTCTTTCACTTCATCATTCCACCATGCATCTCTTCTTTTACTACTGCCTCTTTTTATTGTTCCACACACTTCTTCCGCTGCACTTACCATTCCATCCCTAAGGTTCTGCCATGTTCTTTCTACACATTCTTTTCTGCCATCGATGGTGTCAAGCTTTTCGGCTACCATCGCATGATATTTGTCTCTAGTATCCGCTTCCTGAAGCTTCCAGCTTCGGATGCGACAGACCGACTGTGGTTCTGTTACTGCCGTCCGGTAGCGCCAAGCCGCGAACAGACCCCTAAATATAGTAATCACTAGATAGTGATCCGTTCCCAGGTCAGCACCCCTGAACACTCGTGTATCCATCACCTGTTTTCGCAGTCGGTCATCCACCAGGAACAAATCGATCATACTTCTCTGATTCTTTCGTTCTCTAGTATACATATGGATTTTCTTGTGATTAAACATAGTGTTTGTCACAAGAAGACCCTTTTCCTTGCACACCGCCAGTATAAGCTTGCCAGCATCATAAACCCTTTTATCGCCAAACTTTCCAAGTACCGACTCGTACCCTGGTCGAGCGGTACCAACCCATCCATTCAAATCACCACATACAACAATTCTTTCGTTTCCCCTAGCCAAATTTTTACCGGAGACCCTTTTTACTGGCAAAGAGGCATTCCATCTTAGTCTTCACGGGTGACAACGCATCTGCATCTTGAGTCTTTATTGAGGATAGATGTAGATGTCTATGGGTCACAGTAACCACTTACCATCAGGTGGACTGTGTGCTCGTTTGTCTTATAATACTTGTTCCTTACGGGATTCGAACCCGTGCTCCCCAGCGAAAGCAACTCATTGCTAAGCCACTGCACCACGGAGCCGTCAAAGTGGTCCAGATTGTTTGTCTGCGTTTGTGAAGCTAATAATTTAGAGCTGATTTTAGTCACATTTGATAAAAATAATAATGTCATCCATTTCACTTCCTTACAAAAAGTTTCCATAACAAAAGACCTGGGAATACTATTTTACTCGAAGCTACATGTTGATGCTCATATTAGTCACATTACGGATAAAGGCTTTCAGCTTAGTTCTTTTGTAAGAAGGACCTGTAATCTGGTCAAAAGGCCTGCGACGTATTTATTATTATATAAGTCACTGATTTGATCATAACTCGAATACGCTACTTGTGTTTGGAATCCATATTATGAAAAATATAGTGATCAGTTGGAATTGGCACAACGTAAATATCTTCAGTTTTTAAGGTATAAATGCATTAGGAAAACGGTCATAATATCTCACTCTTTTAGATAAATTCTCAATCTCCACTCTAAAAATGAGAAGATTATATTTTGATCAATTATTCTTATACAAAACCTGTCATAATATATTAAATTGTAATCAATAAATATATCTATGCATACCTAGTCGGACGCGACGCATTCGTAATACGTATAGTCATCGTTTATTTGCTCAAGAGATGTGCCAAACAAACGCAGGAGAGCGGGCTCTACTATGGCGTATCATAAAATCATATAATGATAACTTTACTGATCTTGACATATTTGCTTTATCATTTGTTATGTTCAAAAAGTGTATTTAAAAAAAATGTACTATTAAGTAAACTATTGCCTTATGGTTGAAACAGATTATTGTAGGTGTAACTGTTGTTTCTAGAGGCAAATTTTGGCTCGCATAGCCACTATAGTGGCTGTGTTGGCTGGGATTTGCTCAGGGAAATCTCGAATTATTAATCTACTTGTGGTATCATAATATCACTTTTATTGTGATATTACTTTGTGGATGACTGTGCTGGTTGTGTAATCACTTGGTGTCCCTTTTTATAACACCTGTATCTGTATTATGTTTTATTACACAAATGTTTGTTGTCCGAAAGAAAATAAAATAAAAAATAATAACGTTATGGTACTGAAAACAGTAAAAATACCAAGACCTTTTTATACTTTTCTCTTATTTAAAAAAAAGTTATTGCTTCCGTCTGCTTAAAGTAATTTGCTAATTTGCATTACATAAAGCAACCACTCAATATTCAAGCGCGTTTCTTAAAGAAAATGTTAAATATTCAGAAACTTCCTCTTCATTCAATGACGTGATTAAGACACAAATAACTTAAATCCAAGAATACATTTTAATTTAGAAAGTAAAATGTATTATAAAATTATTCAAATATATTTTAACAGTAAACGCATTTATGAGTACATTTATTAAGTCATCGAGTTAAAAACGGTAGTAGGTGAACAAAATTACCATTAGACATTATAACTAAGCTGAATTCGATGAAAACTGCGATAATAGATAATGACCTGATGCTAAATGGGTACCGCAGCCTAGGTTTCATCATCATCATACCAGATCGTCACTCCATCTAGTTGGGGGGCTGCCACTCGAGAAATTTTTTCCCCATAGGTTGTCGGATCTTCAAGCTATATGGCCAATTGCCACTTCAACTTATTAATCCCTTGGGCTATGTCGGTCACTCTGGTTTTACTACAGATATCCTTATTTCTAAGTTTATCATGCAGAGAAACTCCGATAATACCCTTCTCCATAGCTCGCTGAGCGACTTTGAGCGTCCTCATACGGCCAGCAGTGAAGGATTTACGTAGTAGAGCCATGCTGCAGCTATATTAGTAGTATAGTTGTAGCACGAATGGGTCGGCTCGACCGGGGAAGGACCACGCTCTCACAGAATACCAGCGTCAAATAGTAGCTTCATGCTGCTGTGTTTCGTATGGTGAGTGTAGATAACCGGAGACCCTTTTTACTGGAAAAGAGACATCCTATCTTAGTCCTCACGGGTGACAACACATCTGCATTTTGATTCGCAAACGAGGATAAATGTAGAGACATCTACACGGGCCACAGCAATCACTTACCATCAGGTGGACTGTGTGCTCGTTTGCCACCTTATGCTATAAAAAAAGGACCACGTCTCAGATCCATAAGTCGTCACTGGCAACACGCACTAGTTGTACAATCTCGTTTTCAAGTTTTCAGGTATACCTGACGTCTGGTGTCTGTGGTTGAAATTTAAGATGGAATGCGATATATTTACTAAACAGCACCATAATAAAAATGTCTATCTCAATTAACTATTTTAATTAAATTCCCAATGCTACAAATTCCTTGACTTGGTGCATCCAGCAGCTTGTTCACATATTAAAGATCATTTGTCATTAATGCTATGATATCAGGACGTCAAACTGTTCAGTACTATAATGGGTGCTGTAAGCATGTTATATGTATGTTGAGAATTTAACACGTATCTTTAAATAAATCTATGGTCTGTTACAGTCTTAATACGTTGTATTATTACAGTTGTAATATTAATTACATTGTGAGCAATTTCAAACCAATTTCTTATAAATCATTCCAAGCAATCGTGGTTAAAAAAATTACACTTATACATAATATTTGCACTGTAAAATAATTATTCATATCGCGTCTTACGGTTCGAATTGAAAGAAAATTGATGCGCATCCTTAGAGAAATCTTCAATCTGATGTATTTGAAATATTTATGGAAATGAAACGATTTAACTGCTACTAAAATGTTATTATTTGATTTACTGTTTCAATTTATCTGACGGCGTGCCTCGTGCCTGTGCCTATATGGGATTGGTTTTAACTCTAAGCTTAGCATTGTCCGAAAAAAAAAATTATTGCTTTTTGGGATTAGTTGTGATAGTATTGGGCCAGGAGTATCTTATTGTTGTTAGCGTATACGCTTAAGACTTTGTCAGAGTGGACGAAGCTGATCAAAAGACCGACATCATTTATGTAGAACGTATTTTATAACGGGATGATTAGGTGTTTGGACTTTTTTTTCTGTCTAGGAATCCATTCTGCTAGGCACCACCCGCTTACTTATTCCTACCGCTAAATAGCAGTGCATACGTTGATTGTTTGCTCGTTTTAGCAAAGAATTTGCAAAAAAAAGTAAGTTAACAACGGAGATGTTTTGTTATATACATTAAAAATCCAGTCAAAATATTAACCTTCAATTTTTTATAAATACAGTTTAAATCTAACTTCACATTTCGTTATATTAGGATTTTCATTCATTTATTCAAAAGCACACTACTGGAGATAATGTTAACCCATAGATTGTCTCATAGCAATCTAATGCACGTAGCAAAGCGTGAAAACTATGGCAAATATTCCCCATATTTGTCACAGTTGCTTCTTCTGAAAAGCGGGTCGGCGGGTTTACAAACATGAATTGCATACTATTAATAACAATTATTTATTTATTGCAATTTATATTTGCAGATATATAAATTGTATATACAAAAATTTATAACAATTATTTGTTATATTTTTTCGTGCGGGATTTGAACCCGCGGTTCTGTTAGGTAAGTATGTAAACTCAGTTATATCGCGGACCTCCTCATACCATAACTGACCCTTCACTAAGGCAACCTTATCCGGCCTAAAGGCTTGTGACCTGTGTGAAGGAAAAGTGGAGACGTCCCGCCGGGCAAGGTGTTCAGCCCGGGGAGTGGTCAACACTCCGAGTGGTAGTTCGGAGCTATTCTATACAGTGCTTTTACTTTGAAACTTTGATAGCGCGGTTTAGGCTTCGATGTGTTTTGCTTGAGTTGGTGCGACGACAGCGCACCACAGGCTCATGCTAAAAAATTACTCCTAAAGGGCGCATGAATAGTTAACGCAAATAAAATATTACACAAAGACAAAACATTTGAAGTTGAATTTCTCACTAAATGGGATTTCCATAGATTCAGTTTGGCTTGGATTGTATTCAATGATCTAACCATTTTCACAACATGACGATTTTTTCATTGCATTTCCAGGTTCAGTTCATTCAGTTTATTGTTATATTTGTGAAAAATCCCAAATCTGCAAGCCATGAGGGATCAGTCAACTGTGGATCATCTTCCTTTCTCGTTGTAATGACCTGTTTCATTTCGTTTATTACACTGAGAAAGCGTACAAGCATGTTGCCTCTACTCACCACGGCGCATTTTTTTTATTCAGGCAGTAACTGTGCGTTATGAGGATCAAATTCTGAAACTACCGATGCGGCGTGGTGTTCTTTCCGACGAATGAGGGTAGGCGCTTCGTGTTCGAGATCGTCAAATGCTTTTTCTACTTCTTCTGCTAGGAGACCCTTCAATATTTTCCTTGCGAGTGGTGTGTATCGAACTTCTTCGTTTGAATCTTCAGACATCTAGTTTAACGATGTAGAATCTTCGTCCTCCCGACTAGGCGACCGTCAACGTTTATATGTACCAGAGCGTCGTTTCATCGTATGTTTTTTTTTTTCATTCCAATTCTTAGTATAATTGCAGTGGTAAAAAATAAAAAGAAATTGATGTATACTTTTATTCGGGCAAAGTTTTCCTTTACATTACTTTTATGGGATAAGGGTGACAAACGAGCACACAGTCCACCTGATGGTAAGTGATTATTGTGACCCATAGACATCTACATCTATCCTCGATTACGAATGAAAATGCAGATGCGTTGTCACCCGTGAGGACTCAGATGGAATGCCTTGTTTCCAGTAAAAAGGGTCTCCGGTTCTCTTCACTCACCATACTCACACACACTTCATATTCTGTGAGAGCGCGACCCTTCCCCGATGGAGCCGAGTAGTGCTATTTTATTGAATATATGTTACGCGATGTCTTCGTCATTGCGAACCGATTTTGGTTATTCTTACATTATTCAATATGATATGCTTCAGAAGTGAACCCATATAAATTTTGAGAATAAAATCCTCCCTTAAAGGTGACAAAATTTCATCAAAATCAATTTTTTTATAAAGTTTTTAATGGAATTATTTTGATAACATTGAGATTGTGATATTCTTAAGACTAAAAAAATTGTTTTAATCAAATTAAAAACCTAATTTCTGCAACTGGGACTTGATTCTTCTATATAGTATATATCAGTACCGACTACGGAATGTGAATTTTTTTTTCAGGTGCTTGAATTCGGCTTTGTAGTGACGTTATCGTGTAGTGGTAGTGTACGAATATACATTGTTCCTTATCATCCCGTGGGTGTCATAAAACAAATCAGAAAGTGGGCAAGAGTCTTCCTAGTAACGACTAAAATTTAAAAAAATGCGGTTGCCAACCCACTTGCCAAGCGTGGCAGCTGTGTCAAATGCAGGATTGTGTAGACATTGTCCCTTTAAAGCGATCGATGATGCAGACCTATGTTCATCGAGAGGTGCTCGAAATTTGAATCGCAAGATTCCACTAGAAACGACAGACAGACAAATAAACAAGAAAGTGATTTAAATTAAAAGCCGCCAAAATGCGAGTCGGCATCGCGCATGAAGGGTTCCGACCCATCATAAAACACGTATATAGTAGGGGAGCTCCCTTTAATTTTTAATTTATTTTATTTTTATTTATGTTTGTTGTTATAGCGGCGAAAGAAATACACATTCTGTGAAAATTTCAACTGTCTACCTATTACGGATCATGAGGTACTTACAGCCTGACAGACAGACGGATGGAAGACGGACGGACGGACAGGGGACGGATGATAGACGGACGGACAGAGGACGCTTAGTAATAGGGTCCCGTTGGTTACCCTTCGGGTATGGAACCCGAAAACGTGGTAATAATTTCATACATAAACACTCACGCCTGTCACCCAGAGGGGTAGGCAGAGACTACGGACTTCCATTTGGCGCGATCCTGACACACCTCTCTCGCCTCTTTTACATCCATATATCTAAAAGGCCCAGCTGACCGCTGAGTGGCCATTAAGTTCCTCTCAACACACTGAGGGGGGGGCGACGACACCCCGCCCCTGATGAAACGACCCCCGGACTGGTCGGAGGAGGGACCCCTTTCAAACCCAGGGGCACGGTGGCTGGCAGGCGAGCGCTGAGCGTCGCCCGACAGAGGGCGTGGCTAAGCGCATACACGCTCGTCGGTTAAGGGTATTCCCAATCTGGCCCATTTTTAATGTATCGCCGATTTGGTCGATAAATCTTCGTCTAGGGCGTCCCTTCCCGACCCTGCCGTTCACTTCTGCAACATAAATTTGCTTTGTCACTCTTTCCTCGTTCATTCTTTCTACATGACCAAACCACCGAAACATTCCTTTCCTAATCCTTGTCACAACGTCATCTTGTAAACCACACTTTTCTCTTATCACACTATTTCTCACCCTGTCATTCAGATTCAGCCCTAGCATACTCCTTACGGACCGCATTTCTACAGCATTTATTCTAATCTCATGCTTCTTCTGCCAGACCCAACTTTCACTACCATACATTAAAGTAGGGACTAACACATTGTCTAAGTTGTAAGTTCGTGACAAGAGGCTTGTATTGTATTTGACTGATTAGAGTAATTTCGTTGCAATTGTACCGTCGCGTTAAGAGCCTTTTGTTTTTTGCCGGTTGATTTTGAATTCTTATTGCGGCGTAGTATTTAATATAGTACGAAGGAATTTAGTCGTTGGTTGTAACGCTGAACTTTGTGACTCGTGAAGAGATCGCGTAAGTTCCCTATTTGTAATTTGGTGATAAATGAATCCGGAACCTTGAATATTGAACTTTGAACTACTGTTCGTTACTTGTGTTGGATATCACGTGTTTGATTTTACGATGAACGTTGAATTAGTTGAGTTGAAGTTAGTTAAATGTACAATAAAGTTGATATAGACTGAAATAGTGACATGAAGAAAGATGTGGTCACTTGGTGACGCCTGCTAGAGTGATGCAGCATCGGGGGGCAGCATGGGACCAGGCCGCTGCCCGGTCACCTCAGCTGGGCCAGGTCACATAAATAAACACTAACACTAAACACCACTTACATGCACTACACCTACCTACGACCTGACCGAGCCTTGGTGCGGTCTTAGCTTCGGATCCAGGTACGTACTATTTATTTACCTAGCCTTCTCTCTATTTTGCAGTATGATAGGTCAATTGTCCATAAGGATATTTGGGCCCGAACTCTCTGGTTGCTCGTCGAGTGTATTACTGATGGGCCCTAATACAGTCGACTTCTGTCTGGGCAACTGAGAGCCGTAATAATTACAATACTATTACTATTGATGCTTGTTTATTGAGTGCAATTGCATGAAAACCTGGTTACAAAATTTAAAAAAAATATACTCTGTAAGTAAATTCGAAAAAATATCTGTTATGGATCGCAGTGGACTGTATTATTGACTACGCTAGGGAACTGCTTAAAGAAAAGATGGTACTGTCGAACTATACTGTATTCAAACTATTTACAATGTGGCACTATTAACTACACTATACAGAGGGGAGTCTTCTTAATTTCTATGGAGTCTTGATTCTTCTTGATTTCTCTTGCTGTTTCTTCTCTTCGAGTGCCGCTTCCGAAATGAACAACTCACAGACCAAAACGCCCTTTTTATATGCCTCAAGAGAGCGTCTTGGTTTGTGAGTAGCGTCGTAAGGCGATGCCGCGCGCTGATTGGTCGGCGACATCGCGTGATCCTCTGCCGGTGTGTGGGGTGCGCGGGGCGCACCGGGGTGTGAAGGGGCGACGGGGCGGCGGCCTCCTCGCTGTCCGCTACATCCTCCCCCTGGCGTAGCCTGCGAGCCTAATCCTTCTCGGGAGGACGGCGATCCTAACAGGCCGCCGCAGCACTCCGCCCTTGATCTCGACCAACCTCTCGTAGGATGAGAATCGTTCCGTCTGGCAGGTGTGGAGCTTCCTGGGTGTCGCTCTGGTGCGCCACGATTTCCTCCAACTCTTCATCATCCCCCGCCTTCTCTTCCTGTCGGTGAGGCCATCTGTCTTCATTCAGTAACAAGCCATTCCATCTTTGTTCTCAGTTTTGATATTAATCAATGTAGGTAGTTTATGTATTACCCTATGCGTTAGAGTGCACTGTTGTATATGTAGTATATACATATCAATGTTATCTTGAATACGGATTTAATACTATTTTTGATTTATTATCGAAAACTAACTGTTCCTCGCGATTCGAAATTATTACGATTGGATTTCTTGGGTTTTTTTAATTATAAGTTAATTAAGCGCGATAAAATCCGTAAAAATAGCTTTATTCAAGCGTAGGGTGACTTTTTTGACGGAGTGGAGACCGGTTTAAACATGCATATATTCGATTTATATACGTCAATTATCTGCAATGTATGGTTGCCTATCTTCTATTTAATTTCTCTCTACTGCCTCTTCATTCTCATTCATAAAACTTATTCATCAATCATTTAAATCTTTTCAGTTTACGGGAAATCGGTTAACGTACATAAAAGAAAACATACACATCGTATATATTCTTGTCCTTTGAAATCGTAGAAGTAATCAGAATTATCAAAAAAATTAAGTATGTTAAAAAAAAACAAAAAATTAAATGAAATCATAAAAATATTAAGTGAATTCGCTTTCGAAGACAAAACTTCGTCTTATGTGAAAATTTTCAAGGTATTTGCTATAATAGCGAGCAGTACGATGAGGCGATGATTAATATTGCGAATACATGCAGTGTCGTAAGTACTTCGACACAAATTGAAAGAGCAATGGCAGACTTTCATACATAAAATTAGTTCAGAAGAAATGGTAGCGTCTATATACCAAAAATATCTTAAAATGTTAAGCGTCAGTCCCTTAATAAATCTGTCAAAGAATTTCGTACTGGGAAGGCGTCAAAAAAAAGATATTTACATTTGAACCTTTTTAGGTTATGTCCTATGTCACTTGGAAAAAGTCATGCTTGCTGTGGTTGTTTGATGTTAGCTTAATACATAATACATAATTGAGAGGTTTTAGATTATTGTATCTCTATTATATATTTGCATACTATAAATGTATATTTCTGGCATGGCTCTAGGGCTTTTGTGTCATAGTGACATTCTCAGAAGGGCTAGAACCCAGAGCCGTAAAGCCAGTAAAAAAAACAGTGACATTTTATTTTAACTAGTGTTGGCATAACATTAAATGGAATTGTTACATAGTACTATGATTGAGATAATGCATTATTGTAGGAAATTCTTTGTAAGAGACTTATTCTCTGCCATATCACTTTTATTTTTATTATTACTGATAGTACAGTTATTAATAATAATAACTTAATATAAAAATATTTTGTGTGTTGTGTTGGTAGTCTTACAAAGTATATACGAAAATAGTATGAAAATACTAAATGGCAACATTTGAATAGATTAAAATGATTTTAAGTCATTTGATATTCCCAAATATGTTTGTTTTTTTCTGTGGCTTTAATTAAAATACATTTTTATTTGAAAAATCATAGAAATATAGTAAAACTCATTTTATATATAACTTATTTCTAGACGCTATATTTATTGTCAACTATTTTTCTGCCATTGCTCTTTCTGTGCATCTGCACACATGTGCTCTCTAAGATTTTAATATTAAATAAAAATAATATGTTTCGAGACGTATCATCTTAGTTCTTAGGAATAAAAACATAATTTGTTAACAAATGTTTCCTGTCCTCGGCCTTAGTTATAAACTTACTCAGCTCTGACCTTTTAACACTAAAAATATTAAGTAATATGTATGTTGAAATGTTTTTTTATAGAATAGGGTGACAAACGAGCACACAGTTCACCTTTATCCTTTTCAGATTCCAGTAAAAAGGGTCTCCGGTTCTCTTCACTCACCATACGAAACACAGCAGCGTTAGGCTGCTATTTTACGCTGGTTTTCTGTGAGAGCGTGGTCCTTCCCCGGTTGATCCGACCCATTCGTGCTGCAACTATACTACTAATATAGCTGTAGCATGGCGTATAAACGTTCAGGATTGTGATTCAATTATATTTTTTTATTGATAACCTTTTTGTACTTAGAAATAAGTATTTATGTTATATGCTGGCGCCTACAATAGCGGCGACACTATATGTATTTAATTATATAGAGGTTTATTAAATCTATGCTTACTTTATTTAATAAATTCATTATTATTTCATTTGTAGTATATTAAATATTTACGTCCAATAAATGATTGTAATACATTATAAAATAAGATTCCAGATGTAATAAATAATGTAGGTGATTTTTAACCGTTTCCGTTAAGGAATATCCTAGCCAGTGCCCGCCAAGACGTCGCATAATGGGCGGAAACGATCAAAACTACGCGCGAGGCAGTAAATCTAATCCAAATGAAATCCTTTTTTATAGCTACAAGAAAGAAAACATAAATACTCGTATTTATGTTTTCTTTCTTGTAGCATTACGGAAATTAACTTTTTAGGGGTAGAAACTACCCCTGTCAACCCCTAAGCAGGCCAAACCACCAGATTTTATTGGGAAATATTTTTTTTACTTATAAAAAACAGTATATTAAGCTCACTTCATCCAGAGCTAGGTGTGTTAGTCTGCTCTGAGTTTCTTAGGGGTAGTTTTTTTTAAATTTTTGAGGGTATGTGGGGGTGAAATGTATCGGAGTTAATGTAGGCTAGACTCTCTGTGGATAAAATATTAATTTCCTTATAAGATAAGCAGTTTTTTGAACTCGCTTTACACAGAGTCTGGCCATATAGCCTACTTAAGGGTTAATAGGGGTGGTTTATGAGAGTTATGGGTGTCTGTGGGGATAAAAAAGATCGGGGTTAAGGTAGGTAAGACTGCCTGTCGTTGAAATCTCAATTTTCTTACAGAAAAGAGTTGATTAAACTCGCTCTATACAGAGCTACGCGTGTTAGCATGGTTAGGTTAGGTTAGGGGTAGATTATTAGGGTTGTAAGGGTATATGGAAACGAAGTATGTGAGGGTTAAGGTGGGTTAGCCTATCTGTAGTTGAAATCTCAATTTATTTACAAAAAAGTAAATAATTAAATTCGCTCTACACAGAGCTAGGTGTGTTAGCCTGCTTGGGCGTTGTTAGGGGTAGTTTATGAGGTTGTAAAGGTATGTGGGAATGGGGTGTATCGGGGTTGAGGTAGGCTAGCCTATCTGTGTATAAAATATATATTTCCTCATAAATATGTAGTTGATCGAACTCGTTTTACCCAGAATCTGGTGGCTTAGCCTGCTTAGGGGTTGATAAGGGTAGTTTCTACCACTGAAAAGTGAATTTTCGCAATGCTACAAGAAAGCAGACATAATTACGAGTATTTAAAAAAAATAATTTGGATTAGATTTACTGCCTCGAGCGTAGTTTTGATCGTTTCCGCCCACTGTGCGTCGTTGAAGTTGGACGTACGTTTTTTTTTCCAAAATTTTACTCGCTTTAGCACTAATTTGCTTGATATTTACGGGAAGATTTTGTATTTACCTACATAACATACTTTAATACTTCTTAATACACAGTTTTGACAAGAGTTGAATCCTTTTAACCCATGACGAATACAGAGGGCTGTTATAACTCGGCACTCGCGCCACCAGACTACTTAGCCTTATCCATGAGGAAGTTGATATTCATATTTGTATGTTCTATGAGTGAATTCACAAGGGCTGCATTATTTATAATATGTTACAATAATTAAAATGTTTACTGTTTTCACTAGTGCATTAGGTCATTAGATCCTGTAATGTTAGTGATAAGTTTGTATCTGTTTATCTGTCTGTGGCACCATAGCTTCTGAACGGATGACCCGATATTGATTAGGTTTTTTTGTTTTAAAGGTTTCTTAATCGGGAGTGTTATTAATTATATTTCAAGAAAATCTGTTCAGCCGTTTGAATATCATCAGCTCTTTTTTTAACTTTTTTGTTTGTAATGCAATAACATTCATATATGAGTACGTTAGGAGCACAGTTCCTCATGGAAAATCGTTCTTAGAATTATAATTATAAAGAGTAGCGGGTTTAATAAATATATATTGTTACTACCGTCGAACACAGAAATGTTCCTGGCCGTTTTAATAATACAAAAGCTAGTCTCATACAGAACTGAGCTCGAGAGCTGCGCTGTTTCCAAACGATCTATATTACCTTCTAGTACGTATACGCAAGTGATTGGATTTCAGAAATAGATATTTCAAAACAATGTAGAACAGATAATTGATGTTGAAAATTGAAATATGAAATGTGTTTTTCAATTTTAACTGTTAATTCCCTTAATTTAAAGAAAAACATTTTATTCATGTTCAAGTGTGTTTCCTGGTTTGCATGGACCTAAAAATAAAAATAAAAATTGAAAACTCAAAAACATCTGCCCAAAAATGTACCTGGCGCAGATCCTTATTTCAATAAATACATTTTCTATATAAAGCTGAGCAGGGTCTCGTAAAAAATTTTCTTTTTCAAAATTTTCTGAGTGGTCGAAACTATAGCTCAAAGAACTGACAACCGATGAAAAGGAAATAAGTGGGGCCCCACTAGATATTTAAATAAAATATAATGGACATATTTCTATCTATCTGCATTTATATTCTTGCTGTTACATATAATAATTTTTATATACTTTTTTCAATACTAAAAATCCATGTGTAATGTGATGATATGTGTATGAAATAAATACACATTGTACTCGTTGATGTCAAAAACATTTAAACTCAACATTTATTTAGCTAATAGAGAGGAGAGTAAATAGCTCGCTGAGCGAACTTGAGCTTTCTCATCCGGCCAACAGTGAAGGACCACGTCTCAGTTCCATAGGTCATCACTGGCAACACGCACTGGTTGTACAGTCTCGTTTTCAAGTTTTGAGATATACCTGACGAGAAGATGTGATGTAATTTCCCGAATGCTTCCCAACCGAGTTGAATCCGTCGATTGACCTCTCGGTCGAAGTTGGAATTACCTAGTCAGACTATTTGTTCGCGCAAAACAATTTCAAGGATTGACGCGAGAGGGCGCTCGGCGCGGTGCATTCATACCGGTTTGACTTTCGGTCGTGCGAAAAACGCCCAAGGGCAGTCAGTCGTCCATAATCGGTGCTGACGTGAGCACGCGGTCCATTCTGTTAGGGAACTCGGAATAATTCGGCGCGGCCAGTAAATATACGGTCTTTTAAGGGAGCAGCCGTAGGCCGTAACACTATTTGTCCAAGGTAAACCAATTCGTCAACAACTTCGAGTTTAGTGCTCGCAACAACTACCGGCATAGGTGTGAAATGGACATTACACATGATCTTTGTTTTATCTATGTTCATCTTAAGACCTATTCTTTGGGAGACACTATTGAGATCATTGAGCATAGTGCTTAGGTCCTCCAGCGATTCTTCCATAAGTACTATATCGTCAGCAAATGGAAGGTGAGTGAAGTACTCGCCATTAAAGTTAATACCATATCCTTTCCAGTCCAGTACCTTAAAAATGTCTTCCAACGCAGCGTTGAAGAGTATTGGGGTATTACGTCACCCTGTCTTACACGTCTTTGCAGTTGAATAGGTTTTGTACTCTGGTTCTATACTTGGATAGCCATCGTAGCCCTAATGTACAAACACTTCACTTCACTTCAGATCAGAAAGCACTTCGATATAGGGACAGTCCACTTGGCACCGCTGGATGGACTGCAGCAACGCCCAAATTTCGACAGAATCAAAAGATTTCTCATAGTCCATATACCGAAGACAAAGTGGTAGATTGTACTCTTCGGTCTTCTGTAAAATTTGGCTAAGGGTAGGAATGTGGTCTATAGTGCTAAAGCCTTTTCAATAACCAGTTTGTTCGGGAGGCTGGAAGTCGTGGAGTCTGCATGCGAGACGATTTGTAATTACTCTCGAAAACCGTATAATGTTTACCGTATAATGATTGAAAAGGAAAAGATAATTATGTGCAATATTTTCGTTCGCTGTTTAGCTCATTTTTAGTCGACATGTTTGTGAAAATCGAAACGGAAAGGTTGAGTTATATTAGAAACAATCAGGCGCAGTTTAGAGCGGACAGTTATATACACTTTGCAAGATGCGATAGGGAGACAGGACGTTGATGCTGATTAGCTAGGTCAAAAGGTGGTGCTGCCTTCTTCTTTTACTGGGGGGGGGGGGGGGGTATGCTATATGCAAGAGTGGACACAACATTCCATGATGAATGACATTGTAAATGAACTTATATGTGCTGAGATACCAAATCCAAAAAAATATCCTATTGTATACGACATAATTATTATTATTATTTTATTTATTTGTAATTAGATAAAATTTGTTATTGAAAAACCACGCAGGTTGGTGTTGCCTGCCGTTCCATCTACATTTACAAAATTGGGGATAACAACTAATATTTGTTAAGGAAATAACATTTAAATTTATACTTTATGTTAACTTCATTAAGTTGACTTCTTAATTTATTATCCAGAGCATTTATTAAGCGAGGTATTATGTATGCAAAGTGTATATAACTGTCCGCTCTAAGCTGCGCCTGATTGTTCATAATATAACTCAACCTTTCCGTCTCGATTTTCACAAACATGTCGACTAAAAATGGGCTAAACAGCGAACGAAAATATAGCAGATAATTATCTTCTCCTTTTCTACCATTTTTTAGCCAAGCGATAGTTTGGTATAGACTTTCTATCCTCGCCGTAGCATAACAAAAGTTGAAACACTTAAAATTAAGTTGAGGTTAGTGAAGGCAGTTATGATTATGCGCAATGATCTAGTGTTTTAATATGCTATAAGACTTTAAGTTTTGCGAGTGTATATGGACTAATTTCGTCTTTTGAGAGTTAAATATCGAACCGCTGTCATGGCACCATTTATTTAATGAATCAAAATCATCCTGTAACAAAAGCAAAAACAAAAACATGAGGAGAACAGCTTTCATAGAGGACCTATGCCACTGTTGAATTTATGACAGGAATTGCTTTATTTTATATAGAAGGTAAGTAGATGTTCTAGCCCATTGACATCTAACCTTGATTAAGCATGGAGTTGCAGGTGCGTTGCTTTCACGCCTGAGGACTAATATGGAATATATCGTTTCCATTTAAAAGGGTCTCCGGTTCTCTACACTCTTAGTAGGTTTATAACATACAAATCTATACGAGCGTTAAATACCCTACATTTCACCTTTTTGGCACCTCGTATTTGAGTCACGATGTTCTTACCTGACTTTTTACAGAATTTGAGGCATGAGTTTTATTCCATCTCGTTTAGCCATTCTTTCCGTGAGAACAATTACTAGGCATTTGATGACCTACAAATTCCATTTGAGAATCACTCCCTCTGCATGTTTATTAGTCTCTTGCATTTTTATAAAAATCCTTAACTTCGTTGTCGATTTCATCCAACATCAACCTAATTTCTTGTGCAATTTATGTTTGTAAACTGCCTGCACGGTACATGAGAAAATGAGGAGGTAACGTTTTTTAAAAAAGGAATGCGATCTTACCACTGCTGTATGAATTATTACCTAAAAATAAAAATTGAACTACATGTATGTCATAGCACACAAAAACAATAAAAGTCACGACTTATACGTAGAGCAACACGGATTACCGGTGGACTGGAGGTGAGAAGCCATACGCAAGCCCACGCGGACATGTATGTTCAATAAGCAGCATTTAAGATATAAGAAAAGAAAACATGAAATTGTGTTTTAATGGTCTCTTAGACTAACGCGCGAGTATCCTTCTCTCTCTCTCTCTCTCTAATTTAATTGAAGAACCTTCATTTGTATGAATCTGTAGTATTATTAATATGAAATGTAATTACTATCCCAATTATATACCTGTGCACTGAATATACCATGTTTATTTCAATCTAATGTCTGAATCATGAAAATGCTTGTACCTAAAATATCAGCTAATACCGAAATAATATATTTGCTGAATGCGTTCCAATTAGTTTGTATATCATATTGAAAGGGAAACTCAACAAGCGGTCTGATTACAAATTATATTTGCTATCTTTTCTCAGGAGTTTTTCATTCAAGCATCAGTAAACATATTTTTAGTTATTAACTAGCTATTCTCTGCGACTTCGCCCGCGTGTAATTTAGAGTTTTAATTTTATTTGGAACCCTAATATTTATACTTAAATAAAATTATCATAAGTTTTTATTAAAGGTAATTAAAGTGATAATCATTTCAAATTTTAAATAATCATTTTCTAAAAAGAGTCCAAAGTGCTTGATAAGAATACTTTTAAATCCGTGTTACCAAAAATTTTACTTAAATATTCCTTCACTCAGGTCTCTCAGTAATCCATTGAGTAGACTATGCCAGGAGTTTATTTACGAGATAGAATTCGTAATGAAGGTATCCGCAATAAAAACTGATATAGGCTAACTCAGTAAGCCGAATGTAAATTGGAGGGAAAAAATTCAGTGACGACCTTTGAAGGCTAGGATAGGAAAAGAGTCCTACTGCCTATAGGAAGTAGGACTACTTTTACTGATTAAGGGTTCTTCTGGGTATCTCATCATGATACCATCCTCTCGTCTATTTTTGCAGTTTTATAGCAGTGCTTGCACTCCTGTGTTCCGGACGGAAGGGCAAACCGAGTAAGTATCATTATAGGCTGTGAGGTATTCCGTCATAGACCTCGGAAGTGAAACTCGCGTGCCATGTGCTAATGCACTAATTTCGTACTTGATACATAATTGTCTTAATGATAATTCATTAAGACAATAATGTATCAAGTACGAAATTAGTTTCATCAATTACAATTTTCATTCTTAATTACAAAACTATCGATGAAACATCCTTTATATGATGATTTTGAACTAAACGTCGTGACGTGGATTGTATCAACTTGCTATCAACTCGCTATCGAGGGATTTCGATGGTGCTTGCAATATTAATCAGATTCGAGTAGTGTAGCATGTGGAAACCGATGTTTCAAGAGTACTCATCTTGTTTGAAATTGTAACAGAAACTAGTGGCTTTATTTCATCGCAAACAATAAAACACATTTTGTGATTGAACTGCCACTGTATAGAGATCGTGAACAACACGTGCACGTACAACAACGTGATCACAATTTGTTGCGTTCAGAATAGAGAATTTGTGGAAAGTAATCCATCGTGAGGGAATTCATTTCGTGGAAATTATGAAAAGTCAATCGTTTTTTTTTTTAAATATTATTATAATGATATTTTAAAGGTGGCGCTCAGTGATGAGGCATATAGTAGAATAAGAATAAAAATTTGATAATAGGAGTATCATAATATTTTTTGGTAATAACAAAAAAAATGTACCTTGTTTTCATTATGACTAAATTTAAAAATATATTCTTGAAACTAAATTGAGTTTCAAAAAGAACAGCCTGTACTCTGGCATAAGTTGAAAGCGTTGTTATAACATGTAAGTAAACAAATAAACATTATTTAAAGTTAAAGCAGAATTAATTTTTTTTTTGTATTTTCTTAAAGTTTTTCGAAATTAAATTACCCAAGTTTTGATCTTGTTTATACTGTCCTGTATTAACGTTTCGAATACAAAATGTATTATGTAGGTATACATATAAATTGGACTTTTTCTGGAAATTAATAATTTATATTAATGCCTAGTATAATGTTGTTGCTGATTGTGCGATATTCCTTGAAAAGTTTCAAACTAGGAAAGTATGTATTTCGAAGCGAATACTATAAAAAATTGGTAAATCTAATTGGGCATGCCTTAAGCGCATAAAAAAATTACGTATAACATGATTATATGGATTTTTTTTAAAGTAGTTTAAATACATTTCGACAGCATTATCGGCTTCAACACCCTCGAAAACCATGAAAATGACACCCATGATGAAAAAATTGGTACCTACTTTAGCCGCCATCTTGGA
This sequence comes from Parnassius mnemosyne, assembly GCA_963668995.1. NCBI lineage: Eukaryota > Metazoa > Arthropoda > Insecta > Lepidoptera > Papilionidae > Parnassius > Parnassius mnemosyne. Next base: position 2,141,317 of record CAVLGL010000001.1, on the reverse strand, counting down.
TTTACATTTCGACAGCACTATCGGCTTCAACACCCTCGAAAACCATGAAAATGACATCCAAGATGAAAAAATTGATATCTATTGCAGCCGCCATCTTAGATTTACATTTCGACAGCAGTATCAGCTTCAACACCCTCAAAAACCATGAAAATGACACCCATGATGTAAAAATTGTTTTATAAGCCAGCCGCCATCTTGGATTTACATTTCGACAGCACTATCGGCTTCAAAACCCTCGAAAACCACGAAAATGACACCCATGATGAAAAAGTTTATACCTATTGCAGCTGCCACCTTGGATTTACATTTCGACAGCACTATCGGCTTCAGCACCCTCGATAAACCATAAAATTGTCACCCATGACAAAAAAAAATGATACTACTTACTTTTAGTACGTACTACTATTATTTATTCTGTGCTTTTAAAATATTGTAAAAAAATCTTTCATTATTATTATAATCAAGTAATTAAGAAATTTGGTTATTCGAATATTGTGTATTTGTACAGCGATTTTCTTGAGCTACTGCAAACTACCGAAACAATGTCCACTCACGACGGCGACTGACGCCGAACTAATGAGTGAGTAAAGTACTCTGAGGCTATAGCTCTGAGTGAGGCTTCCGCCTATTTACAAAAATAATTTATATATAAGGCTACCAAATCAACGAATAGTTCGCCATTTTGGAGCCGAAAAAAATTAATTATAGCTAAACAAAACAAAATTACACTGCCATTTACATTCAGTGGATTCCCACATGATAGATGAAGAGATTAAAAAATAGATTCAGTTAAACAATTGATATTTTCAAAAGTTACAAGCCTTGCGGACTTGATAAATCCACACCATAAGCCACTAAAACCCCTTTTTATTTAAAAATAGCAATTAGTCGATTTAAAAAAAATATAAATAAGTTTAACAATCATTTATCTTTCTAACAATGTGATTATTATATCATTTATATGTATAATATGATTACTAGATACGGTTTCATTCGATAAAACGTTGGAATCTTAATTTTTAGGCGATAGTAGAACATACCTTGCGCTTTCGCTTAAGGCATGCAATAAATAATAATAAATTAACCAAAAATGATTTAATATTTTTATTGTTTTATTTAAAAAGTATTGATATGTTGTACGAGTAACTGATATGACTGTAGGGTTGGTGTAATTTCTATAAACGCAACTGTTTACCATGTGATCAAAAATTCGTTTTGTAGGGCCAAAATGTACTCTTCTGTCGAAAAATTCTCAGTACCAGTCCGTGCCTCGGGAAGCTCGTAAAATCGTTGGTACTTAGCCTTTGCCTCAGACTATAAAAGCGGGTGAATAGAGCGTGCACAGGACACGGTTTAAGTGATATAGCTTATGCACTGTTTTGTGCAAATGGCTAGTCTCCGTTGAGCCGTGACTGAAATTGGTTTTGGAGGACATTAATATCATAATGTAACTATGAAAAACAAAAATAAAGTAAACAGGTAAGTGCCTTTAAAATTCTACGTTGCAATAATACATTATTACCAAAGTCATTAGGGTGAGACCAAAGACAGCACGTCACTTTGCATTCCGTATGCATTGCCCTTTGCATGCGTGAGCGGTAGCCTTAGCATATATTAAATTATTTTTTATTTTTTAGGAATATGCTGCCATGAAATAAAGATATATTTCTTCGACGTTGACATTTCGTCGACGAAACTGCAAAGTGATCTAGATTGTTTGTGTGCTTATTGTGCAGCTAATAATTTACAGCTGAGTTTAATCACATTTACTAAAATTATTAATGTCATCCATTTCACATACTTACTCTCTTTGTAACACTACCTTACAAAAATTCTCCATAATAAAAGACCTGGGAATACTATTTAACTCGAAGCTACATTTTGATGCTCATATTAGTCACATTACGGCTAAAGACTTTCAGCTTAGTTCTTTTGTAAGAAGGACCTGTGATCTGTTCAAAAGGCCTGCGGCGTATTTATTAGTATATAAGTCACTCAATTGCTGATAACTCGAATACGCTACTTATGTTTAGAATCCATATTATGAGCAATTTAGTGATCAGTTGGAATTGGTACAACGTAAATATCTTCAGTTTTTAAACTATATATGCATTAGGAAAACGGTCATCATATCTCACTCTTTTAGATAAATTCTTAATTTCCACTCTTAAAATGAGAAGATTGTATTTTGATTAATTATTCTTATACAAAATCTGTCATAATTTATTAGTTTATAATCAATTTACAAATCAAATATATCTACGCACACCTAGTCGGTCCCAACGCATTCGTAATACGTAGGAGTATTAGTCTTCGTTTATTTGCTCCTTTGATGTGCCGAACAAACGCGGGAGAGCGAGCTTCACTACGACGTATCATGAAATCATATAATGATAACTTTACTGATCTTGACATATTTGCTTTATCATTTGTAATGTTCAAAAAGTGTTAAAATAAATGTACTACTAAGTAAAGAATTTCTTTATGTTTATTATAGGTTTAACTGTTGTTTCTAGAGTTTTGGCTCGCATAGCCACTATAAAGGTTGTGTTGGCTGGGATGGTATGGTATGGTGATGGTATCATACAAAATGTTTGCTGTGCAACATAATATTAATGTTATTGTGATATTACTTTGTGGATAACGGTGCTGGTACCGTAATTACTTGGTTTCTCTTTTTATAAGACCTGTATCTGTATTATGTTTTACTACACAATTGTTTGTTGTCCTAAATAAAAGAAAATAATAAAAAGACGTTATGGTACTGAAGACAGTAAAAATACCAAGACCTTTTTATACTTTTCTCTTATTTAAAAAAAAGTTATTGCTTCCATCTGCTTAAACTAATTTGCATTACATAAAGCAATCACTCAATATTGAAGCTGGTTTCTTATAGAAAATGGTGAATATTCAAAACTTCCTCTTCATTCAATGACGTGATTAAGAGACAAATTACTTTAATCTAAGAAATTTAATTTAGAAAGTAAAATGTATTATAAAATTATTAAAATATATTTTAACAGTAAACGCATTTACACTACGAGGCATCAAGTTAAAAAAGGTAGTAGGTGACCAAAATTACCATTAGACATTATAACTTAGCTGAATTCGATGAAAACTTATATAATAGATAATTACCTGATGATAAATAGGTACCGCAGCCTAGCTGTCCATCATCACCATCATACCAGATCGTCACTCCATCTAGTGGGGGGCCTACACTTCGATTACCGGTACGAGGCTGCCACTCGAGAAACTTTTTTCTCCATCGGTTTTCGGTTCTTCGAGCTATATGGCCGGCCGATTGCCACTTCAGTTTGTCCACCAAACCAAAGTATGATATCGATTAATGTTCCTTGTTAAAACTACATGCAAATTTAATTTTAAAATAATTAACATGTCAGGTCCGTACAAATATCGTCCTAGTTTACTATTACCCATCTATTTGTTCCTGGCAGTGGAGCCCTAAACCTAAGCCTACATAAGCGTAATTTACCTTTCCGTAAACCTATTCAGGTCACCCGCGTAAATCAAGAGTACTATAAATGGAACTAAAAATAAGCGAAAATGGTATTTCGGTATCGGTTTCTGGGTGATCGATTCTCTCTGCTTACGAATGCGAATTTCCGCTTTTTCGCGATGGTCATATAAGATCAATTAAAAAAAATTACAGGAAAATTATTGAAGAACCGATGTTTAAAAAATAAAATAATAGTTTTAGATTGTCATGGAATTCCAAACGTAATAATGTTAGTCAGTATAGAAAATTATTATTTCTGTTCACGCACCTAGTCGCCCAGACTAAGGTCTACCAGACAGGAGCCCATACAGCTGTTAGGTTGGACGAACAACTAGGACGGATCCCAAGTGGCCTTATGGAAAATGTTCTATCCTACTACACTTTAAGGGTAAGGCTAGTAGAATAGAGACAACTTACCTGTATCTCAAGCGACGACTGTCTCAAGGTTCGGTCAGGCCGGAGGTGTGTATGTGTTGCGTGTAGTGGTGTTTTTAGTGGTGTGGATTGTGATTGACCTGACTGGACCGTTGAAGTCGGCAGCAGCCCGGACTTCGGCACCGCTTCAAATTGTGGTAATCTCCAGCGGCGTCACCCACGGTCAATTTCTTTCTTCTTCACTATTTCAGTCTATTAACTTTATTGTACATTTAACAAACTTCAAAACGCAACTAAATCCTGTTACTTATAATAAAAAACGTAACACACAGCACGAATACCGAATGTTCGGATCAAAGGTCACTTCCGTTTCGCGTGGCAACAAATTATTTCTAGAACCTAACACGAACTTCTCTTCTAACTTTGTGACAGTTCAGCGTTCAACCGACAACGGAAAATGTCTCCGAAAAATCAAATGCACATACGCTATCAAATTAGAATAACCAAATTCATGTTAAATTAGGCGCGCACAACCCACAAATTCAGACGTTGATCGCAATCAAGGTTAACTTCCTAACAATTTGTCAACCCGGCGTCTAATTCTAGACTACAATTCCTCGTCGTTGCACAATTTGCTAATAAAACCGACTCTAAAAATGGAGGTTATCCCGAGCGACTTCATGACGTGCTATCGATAGCACTGCATTCAAGCAACTCACGCTCTGCGCTCGCGCCCTCTGCCAAACCCACTCCGCACGCCCGAACGTCAAAAACGGTATGGCCCTGAGCCGAGCGCCCTCCGGCGTCAAATCTTGAAGACAGCGTTTGGGCGTGAACAAACACCCGTCCCGGACATAAGGATTCATGTCCGCGAGCAGACCGTCAAGCGGGCCAGGGTCGTGACGGCACGTTGCAAGACCGAATCTACAACCAAACCTAGGCCACCTTAGGCACCCCATCAGATCTTGCAACCCTAAATACAATCTCAAAAATACCGCCCTAATGTGGACAAGCCAGAGGGTTGAGCCTCCAGTGGATGCCCTTCCTGGACATCACAGCACCGAAATAAGTCCTGTTATTAGACAGAAGTCCGACGACCTCTTTCAAACACTTATCTGTGCCTCTATGATTCGTTCCGCAATCCGACCGAATCAGGTCTGCATCCAGCTACGCGATACAAAGCGGCTAAGCGTGGTCACCTAAGCTTCAGTGCAGAGAGCACCCACAAGTTCCACATGAGCGGCGTCTGTGGAAAGCCAAATGAAACGCACAGATAGTCCTTAGTATGAACTTTCAAACAAGTAGGCATAACGAAGCCATCTACTATATAATCATTTACTCAATTGTGCGGCAGCTGATTTCAATCTGATTATCTCCCAACTAGCTAGCCCTTTTAGAGAAGTAGTCCTTTTTTTTTTTTTTTTTTTTTTTTTTACGTGGGGAAATCCTCATGGATACCTTCCGCTACGGGGGCAACGAAAAGGTTATGCCGGACTCATACCGGCTAAAACCCCACGGTGGTCACCATCAGCGTATACGAGGGGTCCCGGGATCTCCGTTCGGAACGCAACCGGGGCCCCTCCGTCGCTTTGCTACACCTATAGCACGTCCCGGGGACAGTAATTGCTGCCCCCAGCTCCCTCGCAGTGCTATCACGATGTCTCGAGACCACTTCCGAGTCATCGTCCTCCTCAGGGGTTACATAGCTAGACGCTCGAGGCCCCCGCCCCGAGCGTCTGCAACCCCGGAGGCCCCGTTTCTGGTAGGGGAACACCGTTTTCAATAGGAGGGCCGTGACGAACGCCTTGGCGACGTCGTCTCCGTGCGGGATCCGCCCTCTCCCGATCCCGCTCAGAAGCCTCCTTCTGAGTCATAACAGATTCACAGAAGGTGGCTACGGCCCTCCACGCCGAATCCCCGCTCAGCATCGCCGACACGACAGCTGGCAGGGAGAGGTCCCGTCCAATGCGGTTCGCCAGGATTGTCCGCTCCCGTTCCCACGCTGGGCATACTGCGAGCGTATGAGAAGCGGAGTCCTGGTCCTGTCCACCACAGTGGAAGCAGTTCGCCGTCGCCTCGCGTCCGATCTTACACAGATAATCACCGAAGCACCCATGCCCGGTAATTATCTGTGTAAGTCTGTAGGTGAGTCTTCCTACTCGTCGCTGCATCCAGGCATCGAAGACCGGCAGGATTGCTCCAATGACGCGTTTGTATTCATAGCGCTCCTCGAGTCGAGTGCGCCATGTCGCTAGGGCGTTTTGTCGTTCCTGCCGTTTAACTGATTCGAGCGCCTCTTCTGGCTCGCTACCACCGCTCTGGCGGAGGGCACGGATTCGGTCGTACACCCTCGCGTCCATCTCCGCCAGTATATCTAGTGGTGGAAAGCGAGCCAGGATTGTCGCCGCCTCAAAGGATATGGTGCGGTATCCTCGTACGATCCGTATGGCCATCCTCCGCTGGACACTGTAAATTTTAGTTCTACAGCGTCGGATGGCCAGCCTTTTTGCCCATACAGGCGCTCCATACAGAGCTACGGACCGTATAACTCCTGCATAGAGGCGACGTACTTCCTCCGTTGGTCCCCCTAGATTGGGCAGCAGTCTATGCATAGCACCCGCCACCCTTTCGATCCGGGGGACTAGGCGCTCGAAATGTTCTTCGAAGCCCCAGCGACTGTCAAGGTGGAGGCCTAGGTACTTCATGTACCTCCCCACTCTGACTTCAGACCCACCCACGCGGACGCACGAGTCGGGTGGTTCCCTGCCCCGTGGTAATTTATGGAACCATAGGGCCTCGGTCTTGTGAGGCGCTATTTCTAGACCCAACTCGTGGATTTTGGCGACGACGACTTCCACCCCCAGTTCGGCGAGCTCCTTGGTCCTCTCGAAAGTTATCCCGCTGGCGATCACCAAGGTGTCGTCGGCATAGCACACGATATTTACGCCAGCGGGAAGGTCGACCCGCAGAACCGCATCGTACGCGAGGTTCCACAGTAGTGGTCCCAGCACCGAGCCCTGTGGAACCCCACGTCTGATCTCCCTCCGAATCTTTCTACCATCTTTCGCCATGTACACAATGTACCTGTCGCGCAAGTAGTCCCCAATAATACCATGCAGGTAGGGGGGCACTTGATGATGTGCCAGTGCCCTCCTGATTGCGTCCCAGGGTAGAGAGTTAAAGGCGTTGACGATATCAAGACTTATCGCCAACGCCACGCCACCCCGTGATACTGTTTGTTCCGACAGGGAGCGGACGCGCATAATCGCATCTACAGTGGAACGCTCCCGTCGGAATCCAAACTGGCTGTCAGCCAAATCGGGACCGACGCGCGACAGATGCCCGCTGAGCCGAGTGGCAACTATCCTCTCGAACAATTTGCCAATCTCGTCTAGCAGGCATATGGGTCGGTACGCAGAGGGAGAATCTGCAGCCCTGCCGTCCTTTTTCAAGAGAACCAGCCTTGCCTCTTTCCAGGCTGTGGGGAATTTGGCACACCGCAGACAGCTGGTAAACAGTTGCCTGAGCCTGTTCCCCAGAGCAGCCAGACTCAGCACTAGGGCCCGGCCCGGGATTCCGTCGGGACCCGGTGCTGTGTTCCGGACTTTTAGGCGGCTAATGGCTCGGTCCAGCTCCTCAAGGGTCACCCCCATCTCCTCTTGCCACTCCCATGAAGACGGCAGGTGACCTTCGGGACTTGACCGGTCCTCTGGAAAGAGCGTGCTGATTACCCTTTCCAGAAGATCCGGGTCGAGAATCTCCGTCAGAGGGGGCGACCAGGGCCGGAGCTTACCCAGCACCATCCTGTATGGGCGTCCCCAGGGATCTTTGCTGAGTCCCTCCAGAAGCTCTTTCCAGGACCGAGACCTGGCGTTGGTAATGGCGATTTGCAACGCCTTTGTAGCCGCTCGGTATGCCCCGTAGAGTCTGGCTATCTCTTCAGGCGGAGCTCGCCGTCTTCTCCTTCGGGCTCTAGTGTACTGGCGCCGACACCGTAAGCAGATTGCACGGAGCCGTGCGATTTCTGCTGACCACCAGTACACTGCTTTGCGCTTAGGGCGACTGATTCTGGGCATCGACAGGTCGCAAATTTGCGCCATCGTACCCCGAAACCAGTTCGCTTCCCCTTCAGGATCGGACTGGACCTCTTCGGCGTTTTCTGGCCAGGACGCGACGATGGCGGCGGCTTCGAGCTTATCTTGATCGAGCCGCTTGAGACACCAACGTCGCGGTGGGCTGCTATCTCGGCGACTGGGATTACTGTCGGGCTGTCGAAGTGCGACATTGAATACGATGTGGCGGTGGTCAGACAAAGTGACCACCTCCTCCGCCACTCGCCAGCCCGACAGCATTTGCATTGCAGGAGGAGTTGCCCACGTAAGATCCACGATGGACTCCCCCTGCCACCGTACACATGTGCTTACGGACCCCTGATTCATCAATCGGAGGTCCAGTCCAGCCGCCCATACCATCACTGTCTCTCCCTTGGGATCGTCTCTAGAGTTGCCCCAAGCCCTTGTGTGGGCATTAAAATCTCCCAGAGCGATCAACGGACGAGGTTGACATTCGCGAATACAATTCGCCACCTCGTCTAGGTACGCCTCGTAGTCGGCAAGGGACCTATTAGGAGAGACATAGCAGCCCACTATGGCCAAGGGGCCCCATTGCACTGCAACAAAGCCCTGCCCTCTTCTCAATAGAGCGCAGGGTGGGGCACCCTCTCCACCACTCCAGTAGATGGCGACGGAGCCCGATTCGTCACCGAACCAGCGAGGATGGTCGGGGACGGCATAGGGCTCTGCTAATACTGCAAGGGCAACCCGCCACTCCGCAATGGTTTGCATGAGCAAATGCTGCGCATTACGGCAGTGGTTCAGGTTGCCCTGGAGGACTTTAAGGGGTGCGAATTTCTAACTCAGCCACCTCCATAGCCGAGCTAGTACTCGGAGCAGCGACAGAAGTCGTTGTGGCCGCCTTGCTGGTGGGTGCAGAGATCTCACCATTCTTCCTTCCCTTTTTTTTGGGAGGAGGCATACACTTCTTCCCTAATCTGTGGCCAGCAGAATGCCCAAGATCGGAACAGAGGGGACATTTTAGTGCCGACGTAGTGCACTGTTTCGCCCTGTGTCCTTGCTCTCCGCAAGCATAACAACGTGCGCCTCTGTTTGTTTCACTGGAGCACCTGCTGGCAACGTGCCCCCTTTCTAGGCACCGAAAACAGTGCATGGGCCTGGGCTCCAGTACTTCTACTCGAGCAGACCCCCAACCCACGCGCACTCGCCCAACAGCCATAATCTTGCGGACTGCCGTAACTGGGCACCGCACCCAGCATGTCCCCATGCTAGTGGGATTTCGGCGGATTTCCCCGACTTTTATATCATCCACCGAGCAATCTCCTGCCTCAGCCATAGCCGCCGCAACCTCCAAAGTGCTGACGGCGTCTTCGAGGTCCCTCAGTCGAACATCGCTAGTTTTAACTGGCCGATTGATCCGCACGTTTAGGTCTGAGAGAACCTCACGCATTTTGGCCGCCAGCTTGTCCGCCTTCGCGCCGCAATCCGGACCCTTAATTTCCAGCAGGAGTCCTCCGGTTACTGCTCGCTTCTGGCGGACTGTTTCGATGCCAAAATCTGCCAAGTGTATTTTGGCCTTTGCCTCCTCCATTACTTTGGCATAAGTGACAGTGGAGGTGTCTGACACCGTAACTGTTACGGCCGCAGATGTTGGGGCACGCAATAATTTCTTGTTTTTCCGCCTTTCTTTCGGAGTACCGGAAGGTGATGCCATCGCGGCGATCTGCTTATCGGTGCCCCTTGGTTTTTTGGGCTTTTTAGCCACTTCAACCCACGAAGTGGCATTGGGCGGTACCGGGTTATTCGATACCGTCAGATCTTGCAACCCTAAATACAATCTCAAAAATACCGCCCTAATGTGGACAAGCCAGAGGGTTGAGCCTCCAGTGGATGCCCTTCCTGGACATCACAGCACCGAAATAAGTCCTGTTATTAGACAGAAGTCCGACGACCTCTTTCAAACACTTATCTGTGCCTCTATGATTCGTTCCGCAATCCGACCGAATCAGGTCTGCATCCAGCTACGCGATACGAAGCGGCTAAGCGTGGTCACCTAAGCTTCAGTGCAGAGAGCACCCACAAGTTCCACATGAGCGGCGTCTGTGGAAAGCCAAATGAAACGCACAGATAGTCCTTAGTATGAACTTTCAAACAAGTAGGCATAACGAAGCCATCTACTATATAATCATTTACTCAATTGTGCGGCAGCTGATTTCAATCTGATTATCTCCCAACTAGCTAGCCCTTTTAGAGAAGTAGTCCTATGCTCATATTTCAACCAAGTTTCAAAAGCATCAATGTTCAACTACTATGTAAAACTTGAAAACAAACTGTAATCAATTTATTTCTTGATGCGCATAGATCAAAACAGACAAATTAAGCAAAACGACAAACATAAGAGATAGCCAAAAAATATTTTTTTTTTCAAAATAAATATCTTCGACAATGCCAACAAAAATATGAAAACAAAGAGAGGATTGATTTTTATTTCCTTCGGCACAAAACACTGAGACCGTCGGCAATGGAACAGTTTGACAAGTGGACTGTTGACGGCTCAAAAGCTCAGTGGAGGCGGCCGAGGTGGGAGCTAAGGCGGCAGCTAGCTAGGGCTGCCTCCATCAAATCGGGAACGGTGGTACACCAGTCGCGGCCACTCAACTAACGGGGGTGAGAAGGGTTTAGTGGACTGCTGAGTGGCCGTGAAGTTCCTCTCCACACGCTGAGGGGGGGCGATTACACCCCCGCCCTTGGGGGAGGGACCCCTTTCAAACCTAGGGGCCCGGTGGTCGGCCGGCGAGCGCCGAGCGTCGCCCGTCAGAGGGCGATCAGATGCTCGACAATAGGAGCAGAGGGGCGCCTCCCTGGCCGCTAGGCCACTGTAAGATGGTAGGGAGCGACATCCTCCCGCGGGAGCTCCGATAGACCTGGGGGGGGGGGTTGACGACGACTTGCCCGGCGGATTCCGCCTCTCACTGGGCACGGCTCGTAAGTCGTCAACGGTGCCCGCCGCGTTCTCAATCTGCTGGCACTGCTCCTCTAAGAACCGCAGCAGATCATTAAAGGGCGGAATATAGGAGGCCCCATCCCCGCCGTACCTCTCCTCAAAATGTATCCGAAGGTCGAGAGGTAGACGGGACAGCACGATGTGGAGCACCAAAAAGGACCATTCGTCCACTGGTAAATCCAGCCGCCTCAACGCATTACAGGCCACCAAGACTGGATTCAACAGGTCCAGACGTAGTCTAGCCGGGTCACTAAGCAGCGGGAGGCTTAGAAGCTGATTAACATGTTCGTCCACAATTCACCGGACGTTGGCGTATCTTCCAGCTAGGAGGTCCCGAGCAGTCTGGTAGGCGTCGTCCGACAATCTCAAGTGGCCGACGACGCCCAGGGCCTCACTCTCCAGTCAGGCCAGGAGGTACGCCATCTTCTGGCTCAGGGTCAAGTCCCTCTGGGCGTCGACTAGGCTGTCGAAAAGACCAACGAAGGTCAGCCATTCGGAAAGGACCCCGGAGAACCTTGGCAGGTCCAGAGTTGGGAGTCGTCACAACAGCTCTGGTTGAGGCTGCTTCCGAGGAGACTCGCAAAGGCCCTTCAGTCTAGCTTCACGCGCTTTCTCCGCATCCTTGGCCCCCGCCTCGATCAAATCGTCCGTGAGCGAAAAAAAATTCTCGTAGTCCGCGAGGCAGGAGTCTAGGACTCCCTGTTCCGCATCCGAAGCCAAAAGCTCTGTGCAAGCCTCCTCCACTACAGCCCTTCGGGCATCGATCTGCTCGAGCCGCTTCCTTAAACTATAAACCCGATCAGGTCGACCTATCAAAATATGGGCGTACGCGGCCCAGCGCAGCTCCGCCTGTAGGCGAAACGCCGGTTGCTTGTGCAACGGCATCACTAATAAATACAAACTTATGCCCAATAGAACAAAAAACACAAATCAAATTAACAAATAACAATCACTAGCACGATCAAATCAAGTGAAATACGAGTACCAATTACTATTTATTAAATTTAATACAAGTTACAATACAAATAAAGGTACACCTCACAGTCGATCAACAAAAAATGCCTTGCTCGGACAACCGAACCTTCGACAATTAATCTATTATAATTATACGACAATGATAATTATCCGATTACGTGATAACCTTATCTACCTAGTCAAAGTACCTAGCCTTAACAAAACTACGGTAAGTACCTAGCCTTAACAAAACACTACGGGCGTTGTCCCTAAATCTACCCGTCAACAACAAAAAATATTTATATGTAATTTTTATTACGTACTATTTTTATACTATAATTTTTTTATATTATATATTACGGCCGTGGCGTGATTGGGAATCAATCAACCACGCTCTGCAACCAGAAATGTTCACGCACCTAGTTCCCCATACTAAGGTCTACCAGATAGGGGCCCATACAGCTGTTAGGTTCGACGAACAACTAGGACGGAGCCCAAGTGGCCTTATGGAAAATGTTCTATCCTACTACACTTTAGTAGAATAGAGAGAACTTACCTGTATCTCAAGCGATGACTGTCTCAAGGTTCGCTCAGGCCGGAGGTGTGTATGTGTTGCGTGTAGTGGTGTATTTAGTGGTGTGGATTGTGATTGACCTGACTGGACCGTTGAAGTCGGCAGCAGCCCGGACTTCGGCACCGCTTCAAATTGTGGTAATCTCCAGCGGCGTCACCCACGGTCAATTTCTTTCTTCTTCACTATGTCAGTCTATTAACTTTATTGTACATTTAACTAACTTTAAAACACAACTAAATCCCGTTACTTATAATCAAAAACATAACACACAGTATGAATACCGAATGTTCGGATCAAAGGTCACTTCCGTTTCGCGTGGCAACAAATTATTTTTAGAACCTAACACGACCATCTCTAGTGTCACAAAGTTCAGCGTTCAACCGACAACGGAAAATGTCTCCGAGCCGAGCGCCCTCCGGCGTCAAATCTTGAAACCAGCGTTTGGGCGTGAACAATTTCATTTGTTCAAAAAATTCTGAAATAAATTTAAATACTTATAAAGAGATTTATAAAATTGTTTATGTATTTTATTATTATTAATGGGCTACGTTCGTTTTCATGAACATGAATTCTACCAAAGTAGTAACCAGCGATTTGCGAAAAAAAAATATTTAAAGACTGATGAATTTAGAGAAATTAAAATATCTGAAAAATGTTCTTTAACGATTTTCTTTTCTACATAAGTTATTATATTATTTTATGACATAAGTATTTCTTATAAGCACGTCACAAATTTTAATGAAGTGATTTAAGACCTGTTTAAAGGAAAAAATAATAATTTCGTTCATTTCATAATTTCAATCTTGCTTAGAAATATAATAAAAGCGATATTTTTACTTACAGAGTATATTTTTTTTAATTTATTTTAGCCACGTTGTCGTGCGATTGAAATCAATAAACAAGCATTAATAGTAATAGTATTGTAATATCCTAATTTATTGCTGAAATCAAACCAGTATATTATTGACAAAATAAATAACAATTAACATTTATTTAGGCTAACGATGAATGAATTATATTTTTCGCACTATAATTAAGAAATATTCACTTCACACATCGAATACCAAAATAGCGGGCCCTTGGTTCGAACAAAAAAAAATATTTTTTGGATAATTATGTGATATGATTTTTGTCGTATCTCGGACATTGCTTCTGAACTTACCTCGCATTTAAAAATACTCTACAAATATCTTAGTTGCTTTTGGTAGACTGTTCATCATCCATGTTAATAAAACACTTGTAATGGTTGACGAGTATATTTATGTCAGTCAACGGGGCCAACTCGGCAGCTTTCGGGACATTACAACCTCATAACATGAAAACAAGAGTGTCGACGCTTTATGTAAATCCGCAGTAGAACCAGAATAACCGACATAACCAAACGGATTAGTATGCTAAAATGGCAATTAGTGGAAGAAGAGACAACCGATGGGGTTGTGTGGGGTTTTCGAGTAGCAGGCAGCTTGTAGCAGCGTAGGGTGGCTTTCCTGACAGAGTAAAGACCGGTTTAGACATGCATTTATTCGATTTATATACGTCAATTATCTGCAATGTATGGTTGCCTATCTACTATTTAATTTCTCTCTGCTGCCTCTTCATTCTCATTCATAAAACTTATTCATCAATCATTTAAATCTTTTCAGCTTACGAGAAATCGGTTAACATACATAAAAGAAAACATACGCATCGCATATATTCTTGTTCTTTGAAATCGTAGAATTAATCAGAATTATCAAAAAAATTAAGTATGTTAAAATAAAAAATAAATGTAAATGAAATCATAAAAATATTAAGTGAATTCGCTTTCGAAGACAAAACTCGTCTTATGTGAAAACTTTCAAGGTATTTGCTATTATAACTAGCAGTACAATGAGGCAAGGATTAATATTGCGAATACATGCAGTGTCGTTAGTACTTCGACACAAATTGAAGTTTCTGTGCATCTGCACACATGTGCTCTCTAAGATTTTAATATTAAATAAAAATAATAGGTTTCAAGACGTCTTCATCATCTTAGTTCTTAGGAATAAAAACATATAATTTGTTAACAAATGATTCCTGTCCTCGGCCTTAGTTATAAACTTACTCAGCTCTGACCTCTTAACATTAAAAATATTAAGTAATATGTATATTGAAATGTTTTTTTTAAGGATAGGGTGACAAACGAGCACAAAGTTCACCTTTATCCTCAATAAAGAATCAAAATGCAGATGCGTTGTCACCCGTGAGGACTCAGATGCAATGCCTCGTTTCCAGTAAAAAAGGTCTCCGGTTCTCTTTACTCACCATATATATATATATATATATATATATATATATATCTATATATATATATATATATATATATATATATATATATATATATAGAACCTTTCACGGTAAATGTTGCTCCAGTGAGAAGTTAGAACAAATATTGATCCACCTATTTTACGTATATACTCAGCTCTGCGTCGCGCAAAATAATATACTTTGATCAATCCTTGATGCGTGTGTGACGTCGGTGGATCTGTGGTTACTAATTTTGAACATACTCGTCAGCGATTTGACCAATATTTGTTGGTCCATCAACGGTCGAAAAATCATACTGAATACGATTTCTTACATCCAGAATATATTTAACTTATATGCGACATTTACCTAAGCTAAGTGGATCCAGAGCCTAAACTGACATATAGGTACGCAAACACAAAGCGGCAACGTCGCGTTCTGCGTGTGACAGAGAACTATTTCGTTAGAGTAAGAAGGTAAGAAATATGCGTTAGCTGATACGTTGCGTTTGAGGATCAAACTGGCAAATTTGATTGCGGCAAGACGTTTGCGCGGGTTTTTGTTATCGTGTGAGTGGAGTAAATTTTCCAATCAGAAGATGATGGCGAGTATTTTATTATCTATATTTGATTATCTATTTAGAAACTCGATATTATGTAGGTATTATATTAATGAGTTAATCCGGATGTGATCCCGGCTCAAATGAAGGGGGGCGGAGTAAAGACCGCCTCAGTGGAAACGCACCCCCTCATCCATGATCGACACGTATGATAATAAATAGGTATTCACATAATAATACCTAAGGACTTACCTAACTACCTAGTATCTACCTACCTACCAGTTTTTTTACCACCAAAAGAGTTGTGACTGTGTTTAGGTAGGTTAAATAACTGTGCTGCCTGCCAGAAGCCGAATCAGAATAATAAAAGTAGATAACCAATAACTATTTAACTGACCTTTTCGCTCTGTGGTTAGTAGCTCCGGATGCGGATCCTGAGGTCGTGGGTTCGATGTCCAAACATGCCAAACATTTGTGTGACGAACACTGATGTTTGCTCTGTGTCTAGGTGTTAAATAACTACCTACTTATCTATGTATTTCTCAGGCCTCCATACCTAGTACAGTAGGTTTCACAGAACACTAAGGGAGATCAGGGACTACTTATGTGTGAAATGTCCAGGATATTTATTTATTTTATTTAAGTACGTAAAAAGACTAAACATAGGTACCATATTTACAAAATTTCAGAAGTTTTGTTTAATGACGTCGCAGCATAAGATGGCGTCTTTGTCCGTATTTCTGTCCGTCCGTCCGTCTGCCTGTCAAGACCCTTTATCTCGGGAAAGCGTGTAGGTATCGAATTAGAATTAAAATCATATACTCAGGTATACTTACGGCCGTGCATGTTGGTTTTATATGTAAAAATTAATTATAGGGTGGGTGCCCCTAATCCCAGCTATGCCCCTAATTCCAGCTTTTTCGCCTTTTTACTTCGTAAATAAGATTTCTAGTAGTCTTAACTATAAATATTGTCACCGAAAAAATTCTCCGTAATTACATAAAGACTTTTTTAAGTTGTAGCACGAATGGGTCGGCTCGACCGGGGAAGGACCACGCTCTCACAGAATACCAGCGTAAAATAGCAGCTTAACGCTGCTGTGTTTCGTATGGTGAGTGTAGAGAACCGGAGACCCTTTTTACTGGAAATGAGGCATTCCATCTTAGTCCTCACGGGTGACAACGCATCTTTATTTTGTTTGATGTAGACGTCTATGGGCCGCAGCAACCACTTACCATGAGGAGGATTGTGTGCTCGTTTGTCACCCTTATCCTATAAAAAATTTGTTTGAACGTATAAAACTTAATTTCCATCTTATGAACATAAGCCCCTAGTATTTATGGTCGCATCAAATTTAGACAACAAAAGAACAAGTAATTATGCGCTTTTACATATTTCATGACACAAGGTTGTGTAATTTGTAAAATTATAATTTCGTTCGTCTTATGAATTTTAATTATCACTGATTAGGAAGGACTTCGGCGTGCCTTGCAATCAATGCGTTGCCGTGAGAACTATAATGTACATATTACAATATCTCAAGAGTTACAACATGTTTCGAATTTCTTCTTGTCTCCGTTATTACCTGGTTTTTTCGAGTCATCCTTGCCACTCCAATCAATGCATTGTTAGGCGGCGACTTTGTAGGGCATAGATATATGCCCTACAAAGAAAACTATATGGTAACCCATCAGACAACATTTTGGACTGTTATGGACTATTTTTGTAAATTTATATGAAACTATGTCATAGGCTGATTATAGTATTTGTTAATAACTGAACTAATTTACTGTATTCCTCAATTTAAAAAAAAAAATAAATAGTATAATGTAGAAGTATTTCGTCTTTTGGACGTTAACATTAAATGGTATGAGATATTAAGAAAGAATTACTTAGAAATGGATTTCGAATAATTTGGCATCATAGATGTTTATATAAGTGCTAAATTATGAGAAGTAAAATCAATTAAAGTAAGTTTAAAAAAAAATATTAATCAATCAACCTATGGGGAAGCCCGGAGTAAGTTGCAAGATTAAATTAATTGGCATCTTTCGTTTGCATTGTGCAAACGAAAGATGCCAATGCATGCCAATGCATGTCTTAGCACTGATTACAGAAGCTGTTCTGTGGAAGTTATTTTATTCGGTTTTTAATCTTTACTAAACGTTAATGTTTTGCTCTTTTAAATGTTTTAAGTAAAAGTTACAGCCTATATACGCATACGTCCCACTGCTGGGCACAGGCCTCCTCTTATTTCTGAGAGGATTTTAGGGCTAGGAAATGTCCGCCGCGCTGCCCCAATACGTGTTCGAAATATTTTTTCTTATTTCTCAGACATGCAGGTTTCCTCAACATGTTTTCCTTCACCGCCGAGCACGTGGTAAATCAGCACTCACAATTGCAATTAAAATTTTAATTGGCGCCGGCGGAGAACGAACCCGGGTTGCTCGCGTACTGTGAAATTTACAGCGAGCGCTTAGCCCCTGAGCTACAACGGCTTTGTGGTTTAAATAATACCTTAAATCTTTAAATTTAGAAAAACCCTTGAAATATATTCCATTTAAAATAAAAAGATCATTTTAATGGGTTCAGGAGTTTCCAAGAAATCAGTGGATATACATAAAAAAACATGCGCGTCGATTGTCGTGTTTGAAACTCTGCTAAAAAGAATGAAATCAATTTTATTATATAAAATATGCGATATTAAATATTTTGTTGTAATCCTTGTAAAATTATGCTTTTTTTAAGATAAGGGTGACAAAAATGCAGATGCGTTGTCACTCACGAGGATAAAGATGGAATACCTCGTTTCCAGTAAAAAGGGTCTCCGGTTCTCTACACTCACCATACGAAACAAAGCAGCGTTAAGCTGCTATTTTACGTTGGTATTCTGAGAGAGCGTGGTCCTTCCCCGGTCGAGCTGACCCATTCGTGCTACAACTATACCAGTAATACAGCTGCAGCATGGCTATACCACGTTAAAAACGCTTACTTTACATTATCTCATATATAGGCTTTTTGATTTGTATGAATATGACTATGACATAGTAATGCAGTTATTTTTGTTTAAATTTACAAGTTATTTATTTTCTTTTAGCGGAAATTAATGGGGCTGTAACTAGATATACGAAATGTATGGAGTGCACAATGTCAGCCGTCAGGCTGTTATTTATTTATTATTTGTATATGCTGTTATTATTTGGTGTAATGTACCTAATAAGAAGTATGTGCCTAATTTCAGCGGCGTAATATAAATCAGGGCTGTCATAAACTGGAATAAATACCATTAATTAGATCATAACTTATTTTATACCTAAGGGAGTTATGATCAATTCGGCTGTTTTAAAATTGGTTTTAGATTTTAAAGTTTAGCAAAAGATGTACTAGCTTTTCTCTCTGACATTCGATGTATATTAAGAACACCTTATGTAATTATTCAATTATTTTTTGAGAAAGAAGAAAAAACAAGCAATAAATATAGTATATACAAGCAAAAACCATAACTTAGTAATACTAATTATAACTTGAAAATAGATGAAAAACTCATGACAAAGAATGTGGTTTAGGACCAGGCTTTGCGGCAGTCTATCTAGGAGGATGTTCAGTAGTGGACTTGTGTAAGGTTGTAATGACGATGATGATTAGAAAACTTGGATGATTAAACTATTAGAAATCGATGTACTACATAATATTTTATCATAATTTTTAACTAAGTAGAATACGATGATTTTTAACTAAGTAGAATACGATTACATTGCTGTGTTCCGCGCCCGCTCAGCGGTGAGCTCCGCCTGTACATAAATGAGCCCTAAGGTATGATCTAGATCGGGCGCGCCGCATGGAATCGCACAGAACAATTACAAAAGGAGATTCAAACATGTCAATACGAATTAACCCTACCCGGTTACTATAATACTTTATAGTTCATAAATCAAATGCTGAAATGAAACTTATTAAGTAGTGAGTTGTGACATAAAAGTACCTATAAGTCAAGTTGCAACAAGGTTGCAATGTTATTATGTTTTTATAATTAATTTTTTTTTAATTTTATTTGTGGTTATTGTTTTGATTATTTAATTGTGAGGACTAAGTAAGTCAGGTAGAAATGTTATTGATTATGTTTCTTTAAAGTATATTTTTGAATCTTGTTTGAGATTATTGTTTTTTTTATAAGCTAAGGGTGACAAACGAGCACACAGTCCACCTGATGGTAAACGGTTGCTGTGGCCCATAGACATCTACATCTAAATCAAAATGCAGATGCGTTGTCACCCGTGAGGACTAAGATGGAATGCCTCGTTTACAGCGTTAAGGTGCTATTTTAAGCTGGTATTTTGTGAGTGTGTGGTCCTTCCCCGGTCGAGCCGACCCATTCGTGCTACAACTATACCAGTAATACAGCTGCAGCATGGCTCTACAATGTAAAAAATTGGTTTATTCTGTTTTTATTCTGTTTTTAAATGTGTGTTTTGTTTTTGTATTTAATTGTTTAATTCTAGTGACTAGCGACTTAATAAGTAGTTCAGGTTGCAATGTTATCAATTATTATGTTTTTTATATATATTTTTAGTTTTGTTTGTGATTATTATTTTGATATAGTGAAACAGTGTTTTTATTTTTAAAGTGCTTTAAATTAAAAAAAAAATTAAATCACTTCGAAATAATTTACACAGATTTTTATTATTTAAAGTTAATAATCTAAATGCCGATTTTCATATGTCTAACTTCAAAAATATAGGACTCATATAACCTTTCAAACCGCATTTCACCCCCTTATATTTATATACACAACATCTAACGTAAATAACGCACATCCTCAGACACCCCAATAGTATATTATGTTATAATCATAATACATACACTGAATTCTTACTTAAACATGTTTATGCATTGATTATTTATTATTATTAACAATTTCATTGGTGCCGGCGGAGATCTAACCCGGGTGTGCATGTCTCAGAAATTAAAAAAAATATATATTTAGTAATGCCGGGTTTCCATGCTTGCCAAGCCTCGGCAAACGTCTTCAAGCCCCAAGCGTCCACAAATCTCGTTTGGCGTTTGGAAGTCGTTTCCATGCTTGTGAATGTGTCAGTGTGCTACGTAAACCCAAGCATGGCGGAAACCGAACTTGTGTCGGCTATTGCGTTTAGTTTAACATACTTTTATTTGAAATACAAGCAAAGTAATACAAAAACAAGGAATTTTTGGCTTTTAATTCTTTTACTGGCTTTCCCGTTAACTCGGCAAGACAACTCCAAGCATTTGAAACTTTCTTTTTATTTTTATGATTAACGTCTTTGGGGTTCCAGATAGACGATTCGGTCTGGTAATATTCCAGAAACGATAAACTCTCTTCGTTCGACCAGTCACTCATTTTAAACAAAGAACTAAACATGCGCTTGTCGCGAAATCACAATTTCTACTAAACGCGCACCAACGTGTGAATGCGTTGCAATTGCAAGCGCTTGCCGCAAGCGCCCTTTGATCTGTGTCCAAAAACCGACACTAGCCCGGATCGGTGACAAGCGTCCACAAGCTCACGCAAGCCAAGCCAAACGCCCTCTTTACACACTTGTGCTTGTGGATGCTTGCCGAGACTTGGCAAGCGTGGAAACCCGGCATAAAGTTCAGTAACACGCATTGGGGCAGCACGGCGGACATTTCCTTGCCTTAAAACCCTCTCAGAAATTAGAGGAGGCCTGTGCCCAGCAGTGGGACGTATATAGACTTTACTTTCTTTTACTTTTATAATTATATTATACTACAGACGAAATTTTAAATAAAAATAAAAAATAAGCAACCGACAACCTCCTAGGTTGACCTGCGAGATGTCAGTCTAACAAAACAAAACAGCCCAGAAAAACAGACTTTCCAACTGATATCTAAGAACAAAAAGTTTGTTTCGTTACCTATAGTAGGTACTGTTTTCTCGCAAATGTGTTGAAAAACGTTGTATGACACACATGCGTAAATTGGGATTAGATTCGTCTACGAGTTTGTAAAAACCAACTTTCCACATAGTATCATAAGTACCTAACTATTTTTCTGTGTATTAGGAATAATTTATTTTGAGCTATAGAGGCGGTAATTACAAACCGCAGACGTAAAAGGAAACAATGTCAGTAATTGTGTAATTAATTCAGTAATAATAATTTAATTACAAAACTTATTTTTTCATTTTTAAACGTATTTATAAAAATAATTAAAATGTGATAAATAAATTGCACCAATTTCATTGGTGCCGGCGGGGATCGAACCCGGGTTCATCGCGTACTGTGATACTTACAGCGAGCGCTAAACATCTGAACTACCACGGCTCTCAATGAACATCTTATAAATAAATAAATAATCAATAAAGATTTACAAAACAGTTTAATTATTTATTCGACGACTTTTGCGGCGGACAAACTAGGTATATTATGTAGGATTATCATAGATACCTACTGTTACTTTACCTACAACCTACAATACAACAAACTGTCACAAATCATTGCTGCGTCGTGGACACTAAAATGTAAACTTTAGGTAGGTACGTCGGTACTAAGAAAACAATCTTGATGGGTCACTTGTCTTGATAAAAACCTGTGTTTACGTTTAGTGATATTGAGTATACAACACAAACACACACAAACACTCACGCCTGTCACCCAGAGGGGTAGGCAGAGACTACGGACTTCCATTTGGCGCGATCCTGACACACCTCTCTCGCCTCCTTTACATCCATATAGCTACGCATACACGCTCGTCGGTTAAGGGTACTCCTAATCTGGCCCATTTTCAATGTATCGCCGATTTGGTCGATAAATCTTCGTCTAGGGCGTCCCTTCCCGACTCTGCCGTTCACTTCTGAAACATAAATTTACTTTGTCACTCTTTCCTCGTTCATTCTTTCTACATGACCAAACCACCGAAGCATTCCTTCTTTAATCTTGGTCACAACGTCATCTTGCAAACCACACTTTTCTCTTATCATACTATTTCTCACCCTGTCATTCAGATTCAGCCCTAGCATACTCCTTAATGACCGCATTTCTACAGCATTTATTCTATTCTCATGCTTCTTCTGCCAGACCCAACTTTCACTACCATACATTAAAGTAGGGACTAACACAGCACTATGAATTGCCATACGTACCTTCTTTGACACATTCTGACAACACGTAACATAATTAACGCACTTTGTTAAAGTAGTTTGTTCAGAATCGTTTACTGAATCGGTTTCTATCATTTTTAATATAGGTAATTTTTTTATCCCAAAAATAATTGAAACTACGTAATTTACAGTCACGCCTAAACCTGTACAGTCAAAACAAACTGAAATGGACCGTAACTCAAGGCAATAAGACTTTTAAAAGTGAGTTTTACTTGTATTAATACAAATTCCGTCATTCAATACAAAATAAAGAAAATTGAACCTTATTTCAAGTATGTTAAAGTCTTTACAAATACAGAGTTTGGAGTGCCTTATAAAGGTCGCGGCGGCCAGGCCACTGACCTCCCAGATCAGCTGATTTGACGCCTCTTGACTTTTTTATGGGGACGTATTAAATCATTAGTTTACTTTAGTGAGCCAACAAGTGCCTAGGACCTTTTTGTGACGATTTTAGAATAGTGAAAAATGACACTGAATTGCTTTCTAAATTATTTTCTTTCTTTTTTAAAACGTAACCTCCACACTAGGATTTTCTCTTGTATTGTGGGGGCAGTGTACAAACATAAATTGCACAAGGTCAAACATCCAGACCCGGAACAATTATTTGTAAGCCATACAAATATTGTTCCGTGCGGGATTCGAGCCCGCGGTCCTTAGCGCTGCAACTCAATTGCTAAGCCACTGCGCCACGGAGCCGTTGTGGTTTAAATACAACGTTGCATGAGAGTTTAGGCTATCAGTAAGTTAAATATTTGATTCTTAAAATTATTGTAATCTTGATTCACATCTTTTAAACACGCCGTCTTTGAATTATGTTAGTTTTAGCAGTTCATTATTATTTACAAATACAATTAAAATGTTATGCAAATTCAAAAAAAAACTAGCAAGTACCTACACCTAGCGTTCGTGGTTTTGTACGGTGACCACAACATTCTTCCGGAATTATTATAACTAATTTAATAAATAATCAATGCATAAACATGTTTTAGTAAGAATATAATAATAATTAAAAATAATGTATTATGATTATAACATAATATACTAATTGGGGTGTCTGAGGATGCGCGTTAATTACATTAGATTTTGTACATAAAAAAAGTAAGAACACAGGTTAGTAAGTATTTTAGAAAACAATTTATAGATAGGTTGAATTAATTATAATTATTATCTAAACATTATAAATGCGAAAGTTTGGATGTTTGGATGGATGGATGAATGGATGTACGTTACTCAATTATGCCAGAACGGTTGAAGGGATCTGGATGATATTTTGCTCAGAGATAGGTTTATATAATACATATGATACCGTTTATTCAGGTATTTCGTTTCTGTTGCATAATTTTGGAGTTACATGCGTTCGAAGCCGCTGGCAACAGCTAGTACGGACATAAACTGCGATGACTGTTCAAGTTCATGTGTCGGCGTCGTGAACTCTTGAGTGATAGCTGCATGAACACCCGGGGAAAACTCAACTTCCCTCTCCAATGAGTCATATATGACTCACAGGAACGTATTAGAATAAGTTCATGAGTCACACGTGACTCATTTCTCAATACAACTTAAGGCACATTTGTTGGTATGAACGTGACGTGATATTGTTTTAAATCATACGTGGACGTATAGTAAAAAACCTATTGTTTATAATAATAAAAGAAAACTTCGCAATTTTTTTTGAAGTTGTCATTTAATAACTACAATAAACTTGCTATAAATAAAACTCAAATACTGAAGGTGAGGATTTTATTCAAAGAAAATATTATAAAATCAAGCATGTTTCTCATTATACTCGTAACATTCTAAACTGAATGCCTTTTCACACCTTTTGCACTCAGTGTGTACTTGCTTAGCGTTTCTAGCCAATAATCCTTCATTTTTCAATTTGACATAGCAGTGCATCTATTTCGTACGAGTTTATTGTCGGCCTTTCGTGGTATTTCTTCCAGAGAATGTCCAGAATTGCTTGAAGAAGCAATTGAAGGTCTTGGAAAGCTACAGGAGATTGAAGATCTTTGAGGAAGATTACTTTCTGTGGTTGATGCTGCAGGTCCAAGGAAATGTCGAACTAGATGTTCTTGGACTTGTAAAATTATTATATAAAATTATTATAATAAATTATATAATAGTTCGATTCTATAACTATCAATTTTGCAAATGCATCCTTAATTCTAGTGACTAGCGACTAATAAGTAAGTAAGGTTGCAATGTTATTGATTACTCTATGTTTCTTTGAGAGATATATTAGTTTTGTTTGTGATTATTATTTTGATATAGTGAAGCAGTGTTTTTGTTTTTCAAGTCCACCTTAGACAATATCGTCGCTGCCACCGCCAAAGAAACGAAACGGCAACGTCGCGGATTTTTTCAGCCAATCCGATCGTTTGATGTGCTCTGATTGGCTCATTTAAATCGGATCAACATTTTGCGTAACTATCGCAAGGTGGATTTGTATATCAGATCAACTTCGGGGAACGCTAGTAAGTAGTCCCGTGAGTGTAGATGTTGATCCTGTCGGAGCAACATTAGTTACCAGAGATGCATATTGGATCAAGAAAAGGCGTCGGATCAACATACATTTTCGGATCAACAAAGTGCTCGCGTGAAGTCGCGTCTGATCAACATTTACCGTGAAGAGATCTCTATATATATATATATATATATATATATATATCTAATTATGTATTGGTTTATTAAATCTATACGTTATTTAGTAAATTCATTGTTATTTCATTTATAGTATATTAAATATTTACGTCCAATAAGTAATACATTATAAAATAAGATTCCAGATGTAATAAATAAGGTAGGTGATTTTTAACCGCTTCCGTTAAGGAATAATTATTGTAAACTGCGTGAATCTAGTTCAAATGTCAGCCATCCTAGCCAGTGCCCGCAAAGACGTCGCATAGTGGGCGGAAACGATCAAAACTATGCGCGAGATGCATCGGAGTTAAGGTAGGCTAGACCCTCTGTGGATAAAATATTAATTTCCTTATAAGATAAGCAGTTGATTGAACTCGCTTTACCCAGAGTCTGGTCGTATAGCCTACTTAAGGGTTGGTAGGGGTGGTTTATGAGGGTTATGGGTGTCTGTGGGGATAAAAAAGATCGGGGTTAAGGTGGGTAATACTGTCTGTCGTTGAAATCTCAATTTTCTTACAGAAAAGAGTTGATTAAACTCTCTCTATCCAGAGCTACGCGTGTTAGAATGGTTAGGGGTTATTGGGGGTAGATTATTAGGGTTGTAAGGGTATGTGGAAACGAAGTATGTGAGGGTTAAGGTGGGTTAGCGTATCTGTAGTTGAAATCTCAATTTATTTACAAAAAAGTAGATAATTAAATTCGCACTACACAGAGCTAAGTGTGTTAGCCTGCTTGGGCGTTGTTATTTGTTATTTGTTGGGGTTGAGGTAGGCTAGCCTATCTGTGTATAAAATATATATTTCCTCATAAATATGTAGTTGATCGAATTCGTTTTACCCAGAGTCTGGTGGCTTAGCCTGCTTAGGGGTTGATAGGGGTGGTTTCTACCCCTGAAAAGTGAATTTTCGCAATGCTACAAGAAAGCAGACATAATTACGAGTATTTAAAAAAAATAATTTGGATTAGATTTACTGCCTCGAGCGTAGTTTTGATCGTTTCCGCCCACTGTGCGTCGTTGAAGTTGGACGTACGTTTTTTTTTCCAAAATTTTACTCGCTTTAGCACTAATTTGCTTGATATTTACGGGAAGATTTTGTATTTACCTACATAACATACTTTAATACTTCTTAATACACAGTTTTGACAAGAGTTGAATCCTTTTAACCCGCGACGAATACAGAGGGCTGTTATAACTCGGCACTCGCGCCACCAGACTACTTAACATTATTCATGAGGAAGTTGACATATTTGTATGTTCTATGAGTGAATTCACAAGGGCTGCATTATTTATAATATGTTACAATAATTAAAATGTTTACTGTTTTCACTAGTGCATTAGGTCATTAGATACTGTAATGTTAGTGATAAGTTTGTATCTGTTTATCTGTCTGTGGCACCATAGCTTCTGAAGGGATGACCCGATATTGATTAGGTTTTTTTGTTTTAAAGGTTTCTTAATCGGGAGTGTTATTAATTATATTTCAAGAAAATCTGTTCAGCCGTTTGAATATCATCAGCTCTTTTTTTAACTTTTTTGTTTGTAATGCAATAACATTCATATATGAGTACGTTAGGAGCACAGTTCCTCATGGAAAATCGTTCTTAGAATTATAATTATAAAAAGTAGCGGGTTTAATAAATATATATTGTTACTACCGTCGAACACAGAAATGTTCCTGGCCGTTTTAATAATACAAAAGCTAGTCTTATACAGAACTGAGCTCGAGAGCTGCGCTGTTTCCAAACGATCCATATTACCTTCTAGTACGTATACGCAAGTAATTGAATTTCACAAATAGATATTTCAAAACAATGTAGAACAGATAATTGATGTTGAAAATTGAAATATGAAATGTGTTTTTCAATTTTAACTTTTAATACCCTTAATTTAAAGAAAAACATTTTATTCATGTTCAAGTGTGTTTCCTGGTTTGCATGGACCTAAAAATAAAAATAAAAATTGAAAACTCAAAAACATCTGCCCAAAAATGTACCTGGCGCAGATCCTTATTTCAATAGAAGTAGAAGAGGTAGTGTCAACAACAAACAGTTATTAAAATATATTGAACAACTTAATAACTTAAATGTACACAAAATTGTCTTGTTCACACTGCCTTATATACAGGGATTGCCACAAGAAAACAATTTAAGACATAATTTAAATATACAAATGCATAATTTAATATGTAATAATAATTTAAATTTGACATATAATTCTAATGATAATAATCATAAATTTCATGTAATTGACATAAATAATTTAATAAAAAAGTTTTGGACAAAAGATAGGTATTACCTATCCAAATATAATTTAAGACTGATAGCAAATGTGCTATCTTATTATTTACTTTTTAACTCAGCCAAGTTTTTGGCTACCAAGACTGCTTTTATTGAGCATAATCATTTGACATTTAATTTGGAATCAGTTCCAACTAATTTAAATTAGTGAATGTGACAATAGAGGCAAACTCTAGCAATAATAAGAGTTTAATTGATTTTGAATACAGCCCACAAATAAGTAATAATAATTGTTTACACCTGGTGCATCAAAATATACAAGGCATGTTGGGCAAAGAATTGGAAGTTGAATTGTTTTTAAATAGTAACAATATACACATCCTTTGTATTACTGAACATTGGCTAAAAGATTATAATTTCATGTTTAATTTCAGAAATCACCAGGTGGTCAGTTCCTTCAATAGAGAAAAAAGTTTACGTGGTGGCTCCTTAATATTAGCAGATAAATCATTATTATATAAAGAACGTAAGGATATTGTGAGCCTCTCTGTTGAACGAACTGTAGAAATGGCTTGTGTCGAGCTCGAGCACCTCATTGTTGTAAGTGTTTACAGACCCCCATGTGCTACTTATGACCATTTTGAAAGGATTGTGGAAGAAGTTTTACTCAAACTTAGTAAACAGAACAAGTCTGTTGTAATGTGTGGAGACTTTAATATCAATCTCCTTGAAACTTCTTCCATTAGTATTAAGTTTCGCTCATTGTTTAAATCGTATAATCTTGTAAATTTATTCTTAGAACCAACACGTATTGCTGGGCCTAGTGCGACCTGTATAGATAACATTTTTACAGATGTTAAGCCCTTGCATAAATCAATTATTCAAAATTTAAGTTCAGATCACTGTGGACAGTTAGTATCACTACCTTACATACACAAAAAACAGAAAAATAAGAAAGTTGTGTTTGTTCCAATAAATGAACATCGCTTGGAGAGGTTTAGAAGTAATATAATAAAAAGACTTCCATCACTTTCGTTTAAAAATAGTGCTAATTATTTGTATGCTACATTATTTGAAATCATATGTTGTGAATTTAGTAGAATATTTACTTCTAAAACTTTCTCTCTTAACAGTCGCAAATCATTTAATGAATGGGCGACAGTAGGAATTTATAAAAGTAGGCGAAGGTTATACGAGCTTTATGATGAAAGATCATATAATAGTAGTGTTATATTTAGAGATTATGTAAAAACATATTCTAAAATATTTAAAAAAGTGTGTTCCACTGCTAAGGCTTTACATTTAAGCAACAAAATTAAAACTGCATCCGACAAAATTAAAATGACCTGGAGAATAATAAATAGTGAAACGGGCAAGGTCAAACCGCGCAACTCGGATTTTCAATTAAATATTAACAATAATTTAACGCGATCTGATCAAGAAGTTGCTATGGCTTTTGAGAAACATTTTACTGATGTTCCTTTTTTGACAACAAAATCATTAAATTCTTCTCCTACTGTCGCCGAATCATTGCTCAAACAAAATGTAAAGGCTTGTTCAAATACTTTTAAATTCCATAGGGTACTGCCAAAAGATATCGTTAAATATTTTAAAGCTATTGATGTTAAGAAAACGGCAGACTTATGGGGGATTTCCGTTAAAGTTATTTTATCTATAATAGATACATTAGCACCTTATCTAGCCACTATATTTAATATAAGCGTCGAATCTGGTGTGTTTCCTGATTTAATGAAACATAGTAAAGTCATACCTATATTTAAATCTGGTAGTACATTAGACCCCGCCAATTTTAGACCAATTTCTGTACTACCAACATTAAGTAAAATTTTTGAAAAAATTATTTTAGATCAGATGTTAAGTTTCTTCAATATTAATAAATTGCTACATAAAAATCAATTCGGTTTTACAAGGGGTCGCTCGACAACTGACGCTGGAGTTGAGCTTATTAAACATATTTTTTGTGCATGGGAGAATTCAGAGGATGCTTTGGGTATATTTTGTGACCTTTCCAAGGCCTTCGACTGTGTTCACCATGATATATTAATCAGGAAGCTACAGTACTATGGTGTCAAGAACACAGCGCTTAAACTTATTATTTCATATTTAAGTAATAGAAAACAGAAGGTTATTATCAATGGTAAAAGTTCTTCCGGGTCACCTGTACTAATGGGTGTTCCTCAGGGCTCGATTCTCGGCCCATTCCTGTTTCTGGTATATATTAATGACTTACCTCACCTTGTAGGGGATAGTCATGATATAGTATTATTTGCTGATGATACTTCCTTGATTTTTAAACTTAAACGTCAATCATTTAAATGTGACGAAGTGAATAATGCTATATCAAAATTAGTGCATTGGTTTAACGTTAATAATCTGCATTTGAACGGAAATAAAACTAATTGTGTTAAATTTACAACAACGAATGTTAAAAATCTTAATACCAATGTGTTTTTAAATGGGGAGGAATTGAGCCCTGTTGTATCCACTGTTTTTCTTGGCATCACTCTTGACGCAAAGCTACAGTGGGGCCCCCATATATCCAAATTAGCAAGCAGACTAAGTTCTGCAGCCTATGCTGTAAAAAAGATTAGAGGTCTCACTAGTGTCGAGACAGCTAGATTAGTTTATTTTAGTTATTTTCATAGCATAATGTCTTATGGGATTTTGCTATGGGGAAATGCGGCTGATTCAGAAACTATTTTTGTTTTACAGAAGAGGGCCATTAGAGCTATTTACAATCTAAAACCGAGAGAGTCCCTTAGAGATAAATTTAAAGAAATTAATATATTAACTTTGGCCTCTCAGTATATTTACGAAAATTTAATGTATGTTCACAAAAACAAAGATAGTTTTAGTAAAAGAAGTGATATACATTCTGTAAACACTAGGAACAAACACAAGCTAGTGATACCAGTTTCTCGACTCCACAGAGTCAGTAATTCATTCTTGGGGCAATGTATACGCTATTACAACAAGGTCCCGGAAAGTGTACAGGTTCTCTCTATTACCAAGTTTAAATGTTTCATTAAGCTGAAACTGTATAAAAAGGGTTATTATAGTATAAATGAATACATGGTTGATAATAACCCCTGGGAATGAGGTGATCGCTTCCAAGCAGTTTCTAAAATAAATTTTGTAAATAGTTCGTAATCATTTATATTGTAAAATTTATTTAAAAAAAATGTCCCGCTGGGTTTCTTGCTGGTTCTTCCCAGGACAGAGGGTTTTTTCGAACCAGTGGTAAAGTAAAAAATGACTTTCAATAAGAATTACACATGTAATGTATATTGAATAAAAAAAAATATTCTATTCTATATTCTAATAAATACATTTTCTATATAAAGCTGAGCAGGGTCTCGTAAAAAAATTTTCTTTTGCAAAATTTTCTGAGTGGTCGAAACTATAGCTCGAAGAACTGACAACCGATGAAAAGGAAATAAGTGGGGCCCCACTAGATATTTAAATAAAATATTATGGACATATTTCTATCTATCTGCATTTATTTTCTTGCTGTCACATATAATAATTTTTATACACTTTTTTCAATACTCAAAATCCATGTGTAATGTGATGATATGTGTATGAAATAAATACACATTGTAATCGTTGATGTCAAAAACATTTAAACTTAACATCTATTTAGCTAATAGAGAGGAGAGTAAATAGCTCGCTGAGCGAACTTGTGCTTTCTCATCCGGCCAAGAGTGAAGGACCACGTCTCAGTTCCATAGGTCATCACTGGCAACACGCACTGGTTGTAGTCTCGTTTTCAAGTTTTGAGGTATACCTGACGAGAAGATGTGCTGTAATTTCCCGAACGCTGCCCAACCAAGTTGAATCCGTCGATTGACCTCTCGGTCGAAGTTGGACTTACCTAGTCATAAAAAGTGTCTCCGGTTCTCTACACCCACGAAAAGAAACACTGCAGTATTAAGCTACTATTTTACGCTGGTTTTCTGTGGTACACACCATGTCATTTGCAAAAATAATATGGCGTATTTTACTGTTTTAACCGCATTAATTACGCCTGGATTTATTTCAGCAAAGTACTGTCTATTTCTCTGCTTGGACCGAAAAAAATGTCTTTGGAGTTCATTAGCTAATATTAAAGATTGGCCGATGTGGAGTTTTTGGTCAGCCGCCGAAATGTTCATGAATGGCATCAAAATAGTCTTCGTAAAACTAGCGTGTCCCGGGTTATTTACGAATATAATGTACTAGCTTTTGTCTGCAACTTCGTCCGCGTAGATAATATACTTTAAACCATAGGTGATCCATCAATAATCGCACTTTCTTAGTAAATTCTATCACACTCTTTAGGGATGATTTCCATGATCAAAGCTACCATGTGTGTCATTTTCATGGTTTTTTTTTTAAAAAAAAACGTTACCCCCACACTAGGATTTTCTCCTGTGTCGTGGAGGCATTTTACAAACATAAATTGCACAAGGACAAACATCCAGACCCGGAACAATTATTTGTAGGCCTTACAAATACTTGTTCCGTGCGGGATTCGAACCCGCGGCCCCCAGCGCAACAACTGATTGCTAAGCCACTGCGCCACGGAGCCGTCAAACGGTGTTGGTTTACGAGGGTGTTGAAGCCGATAGTGCTGTCGAAATGTAAATCCAAGATGGCGGCTGCAATAGTTATAAATTTTTTCATCATGAGTGTCATTTTCATGGTTTTCGAGGGTGCTGAAGCCGATAGTGCTGTCGAAATGTAAATCCAAGGTGGCGGCTGCAATAGGTATAAACTTATTCATCATGAGTGTCATTTTCATAGTTAACGAGGATGTTGAAGCCGATAGTGCTGTCGAAATTTAAATCCAAGGTGGCGGCTGTAATGGGTATCAATTTTTTCATGATGGGTGTCATTTTCATGGGTTTTGAGGGTTTTGAAGCCGAAAGTGCTGTCGACATGTAAATCCAAGATGGCGGCTGTAATAGATATCAATTTTTTCATCATGGGTATCATTTTCATGGTTTTCAAGGATGTTGAAGCTGATACTGCTGTCGAAATGTATTTATACTACTTTAAAAATTCCGTATAATCATGTTCTACGTAATTTTTTTAATGCGCTTAAGGTATGCCCACAGTGACGAAGTGGCGCTTGAGTCGTTCGGACGGGTATCATTGCGCGCACGGTTATAATCGTTTAGTATTTTTTTTTTGTGTTTTACCCGCTTCTACGGCCGGGCCTCGCGGGGCCGGCCGTTTTAATGAACAATAATGGAAGCCGATCTTATTTCGACTGAATCAGCGGAGGAAATAAGAGATCATCTTTTGGAAGACCCAATACTAGATGAAATGTCTGATCATTTGGACGAGCAATTAGACTACGAACCTAGCCAAATATTAGGCAAAAGAGGAAGGAAAGGTTCGCCTTCGGACCTTCAGACCGAACAAAAAAAAGCTAAAGGAAGTGAGCAAGTGGGCTGGGAAAAAGTACAAAGTAGAAAAGAGAGATCTAAAGAAGCAAAAGATAGTATTGAAATATGTATAACGTCTAAGGAGAAGTTCCCGAAACAGTTTGCCCTTGCCAAATTATTTAAAAATCAGAATCTAAACATTGTTAGAGTTAAATATATTAATTCATACAAAATAATTGTAGAGCTATATGGAGAAAAAAATGCAGATTTGTTAATACAGTGTGATCATCTTTTGGGAATGGGTTGGAGGTTTCAGCGACCATTTGAAGTAGGACTATCATATGGCGTGATCAAGAACATTGAATTAGATTTATCAGAAAAAGAACTTTTTGAATCGATATCTTGCTCAGTTGAGGTGGCCAACGTGAAACGACTCAAACGCAGAAAGCAGGGTGATGGAGAATCTGGCTGGACTGAAAGTGAATCGGTTCGAGTTGGGTTCAAAGGGCCTTCGTTACCGTCGTATCTGTGCATATATGACATACAAGTTAATGTGGAGCCATATCTATTTCCGGTTACTCAGTGTTCGAGATGCTGGCGCTTTGGGCACACCCTTAGAATGTGTCCTTCAAAACGCATATATTGCCCAAAATGTGGAGGCAGGCATGAGAATTGCGACACTACTATTTTTAAATGTATTAATTGTACAGAAAACCATATGGCATTGAATCGGCGGTGTCCAAAATATATAAAGGAGAAGAAGTTACGCGAAATAATGGCTGAATTTAATGTTTCATACAGGAAAGCTATGACAATGTATGTAATCCCCGAAACACCTACTTATGAGCGTACTCAGTCACCAATTAAAGGTTTAGGTAGTTTAAATACGATGCCTCAATTGCCGGAACCTACCCCAGGAACTTCGAAGGAGTTCTTCAGCTCCATTTTGCCGGTTCAGGACAATTTTACACCAGTTACTTACGCACAGGCCGTGTCATCGACACCCGTTGACAAGAACAAACTGGACAGTGGGGGAAAAAGATCTGATCAAAATAAAGACAAAACTAAGAAAAAAAAAATTCAAGAACCTAGTTTAGAAGAATATTTACATGATGAAAATATGTCGACAGAGATTGAAAGTAGTGTGTGTGATCAACCAGTGCCTGAACAAAAGAAAAAGAAAGGTCGTAGTGTACAATCTGATATTCCTTTTTTTAATTTATTAAGCCAACTTAAAAGTTTTATCTTTGAAAGTAATGAGCCTTTGAAGAGTAGAATCGAGAAGGTAGTGCACCTATGTTTTGAATGGGCCATCACATGGATTTTTAAAAATATCTCGAACTTGTCTTTTTTACAAAATTTATTCAGTAATTATAGGTAAAGTCAGTCTTAACATTTTGCAATGGAATGCTCAAAGTATTAAGTCAAAGTTAGTGGAATTTGAACAACTTATGTGTCAGGAGAAAATTCATATCGTCGCGCTCTCGGAAACATGGTTGAACCCTGATATAACACTTAACTTAAAAGAATACAGCGTATTTAGACTTGATAGGGCAGACTCTTATGGCGGAGTGGCTTTAATAATACACAGATCTCTTTCGGCTCAGATGCTTCCACTGCAGAGTGCTAATGCGGCTATTGAGGTGATATCCGTTAAAATCTCTAATTGTGAAATTGTTGAGAATATAATATCTTTATATTGTTCTCCTAGTGCTCAAACTTCATGTAGTGATTGGGATTCAATATTTTCGTTTTCTGATAAAAAGACCCTAATACTTGGAGATTTTAACGGACATCACCCCAATTGGTCGAACAAAACTGACTCTAGAGGCACGCAAATTTTGGACTCGTTAGAGGACTATAATTTTGTTATTATGAATGATGGCAGCCCTACGCGATTAAAATTGGTTGGCGGTACTTTACAACATTCAGCTCCTGACATAACATTATTATCATCTGATATCGCTTTTAAGTTCAGTTGGAATGTTACCAACGAGTGTTTAGGTAGTGACCACCTAATGATTAAGATTTCAACGTCTTTGAATCATTCTCCAATTACTCATAAAAGACGCAACTTTAAAAAAGCTGATTGGGTTAAGTATCGTCGCATAATAGAAGAGGAGTGCGCTCAGTTTGACATTTCGAGTAACCCGCAAGAAGCCTATGATGATTTTATCAATTTGTTGTTTAAAGCTGCAGACGCAAGTATTCCATTTGTTAAAATATGCCTAAACCCTAAGGCCAATTTTATTCCTAAACCATATTGGACTCCTCATCTATCTCAGGCTGTTGCTGAGAGACGATTAGCACTTAAAATTTTTAGACAGAATCCCACACCCGCTAATTTAAATAAACTGCAGGAAAAAACTCGCAAGTCGCAAAAACTAATTAGAAATGCTAAAAGTAAAGGATGGTGGGAATTTTGTTCGTCCTTGAATGAAATATCTTCAGCTTCTGAAATGTGGAGAAGAATGCGATGTATAAAAGGTTATAGATCAGCTAAACGACAAATTGATAAAAGTATCGCTGAGTCATTATTGTGCAGCTTAACCCCTGACTATGTAAGTCAATCCTACCCGGGGTACACATCTCATAATCCCAAATTGGAAACTGAAATATCTAGGTCAGAGCTTTTTAAATGTTTAAAATCTAAAGACACGTGTCCGGGCGTAGATGATATTTCTTATTCAATGTTATTTAATCTACCTGTAGCAGGCAAAACCGTTTTGCTCAAACTTTACAATATGTTTTTTACACTAAGCTTTGTTCCCTATCAATGGCGTCAGATTCGCATTATACCTATACCTAAATCAGGCAGGAACACTAATTGTATTTCATCTCTTAGGCCTATTTCTCTTATTTCGTGCTTATGTAAAGTATTTCATGCCATTATCAATAACCGTATAGAGTGGTACGTTGAAAACAAAAAACTATTTTCTGAAGAAACTAAAGGATTCAGAAAATCACATTCCTGTCTCGACAATTTAACCGATTTAGTCACAAACATTCAAATAGGATTTACTAAAAATTTTTTTACAATAGGATGCTTTCTAGATCTAGAAAATGCATATAATAATGTAGACATAAGTTATCTTTTATCAACCCTCGATCGTCTTAATGTTGGCGCAAAATTTTGTAACTATCTTTTGGCTTTCTTAAGTCAAAGATATTTAATGATTGAAGGGATAGATTATAAAATAATTAGAAGCACAGGTCGCGGTCTAGCACAAGGTGATCCACTTTCTCCGCTATTGTTTAACATAGCAACAATAGATATATGTAAGTCTATAACTTCCAAATCACATCTTAATATCTCTCAGTATGCTGATGATTACGTGATATTTATAACTTCTAATAACTGGAAAGAGGCGCAAAATCAACTCCAATTAGGATTAGACATTTTAAATGATTTACTTCTTAAAATAAATTTAGAAATTTCACCATTAAAAAGTAAAATATGCGCATTTTCAAGAGGGCATCGACGACACAACATTAGTCTAAAAATTAAAGATGTTGCTTTGGAAGTGGTAGATAACGTAAAATACCTTGGAATGTGGTTGGATCGAACGCTACGGTGGAGTAAACATATAAACGAAACACATGAAAAAGTATTAAAGTTTTTAAATGTATTTAAAGTTTTATCAGGTTCGGGTTGGGGTGTCCACCCTAAACATTTACGGAAACTCTATATTAGTATTATAAGAAGTCGGTTAGATTATGCGAGCTTTTTATATGATAACAGTAGTAAAACCAATTTATTTAAGTTAGATAAAATTCAAAACCAGTCAATGAGAACTATAGGAGGTTACATAAAAAGCACCCCTATTCACGTCATGGAAAGCGATCTCAGTTTATGCCCATTACATTTAAGAAGATATTATCTTGGAGGCAAATTCTGGTTAAAAAATAAATCCGTATTAAATAACTCTTCCATTAATCTTATCTCTAGCCTATCCGATATCATTCAAAACAGGTATTGGAATAATAAGAAAAAACCACTGTTAACAATAATCCATAATAAGTTCAAATCACTTGTTATATATTCAAATTCAGACTTAGGTATGTTTTCGCAGAATCAGTGGATCACTAGTTTAAACCTTTCAGATTTTATAAGACCAAATATAGATGGAGTCCTAAACCCTAAACATCAATACCATGAATTGACCTTGAAAAACATGTGTATTAATTACCTAAACGAACAGTACCCGACTTACTTGAAGATATTTACAGATGGTTCGAAAGATAATTTTGGAATCGGGGCTTCATTTTACGATATATTGCACGGTATGGCAATAAAGTTAAAAATCAATGGGAGTATTTCAATAATGGAAGCTGAGCTTGTGGCAATCTATGAAGCTTTATCCTACACACAGTCAAATAATTATAACAATGTCGTTATTTTAACCGATTCAAGGAGTGCGCTTCAACACCTTGCTCGGTGTACTTCGGTTTTCCGAGGCTTACCAGTAGCATATGCGATTTTACAGCTTCTAGTTAAGTTACAGGCTGATTCCAGAATAGTATATTTACAGTGGGTACCTTCGCATATTGGCTTAGAGGGTAATGAGAAAGCTGATATCTTAGCCAAGCAAGCTATCTCTGATGGCATTGACATAGATATTACCCCTTCATTTCAAAATTACATACCTTTATTGAAAAAATATTGTTATGATCTCTGGAAAGAATATTTTGACGAAAGATCAAAAGAAAAGGGTATATGGTACCGTACGATCCAGCCACACCCAATGCAATCAACCTGGATAGATAACAGAGTGTTGTGTAGACGCAACACTGTAACAGCATTAAGACTCAGATCTGGACACATTCCATGCAATAAATTTTTATACTTGATGCGAAAAATTACCTCACCAAATTGTTCAATTTGTAATATTATCGATGATGTTTATCACATTTTGATAGAATGTGCCCAGAACTCAAGAGAAAGAGCAAATTGTAATTTACATTTGTCCTTAATTGGTAGTAGTAACAGTATTTTATCCGACCCGTTATCAGATGATGCCAAAAAACTGTATTTGTTAGTTAATAAGAGATTAAGTAACTCGTAAGTATAATAAGTTTATTTGTTAGTAATTATATTTAAGATTTTTATGTAACTACCAGGGCGGCATAATCGCATCAGCGACAAAGCCCTTTATATATGAATAAAAAAAAAAAAAAAAAGGTATGCCCAATTGGATTTACCAATGTATTTTTTTCTGCCGACTTCCAAAAAGGAGAGGGTACTCAATTCGACTGTATGTTTTTTATGTGTGTTACCTAATAACTTTTTACTGGGTTAACCGATTTCGATGATTCTTTTTTTATTTGGAATCTGGTACTTCTCGTGTGGCTATATGAATTTGGTCAAGGTCAGACCAATAGTTTTTGAGTTATTCTTAATAACTTATACTGGAGTCGGCTGTACAAAATTTTAATGTTAAATTATTATAGGTTTTGGTTTAGGTACATATGCTATGCACGCGGCGATGAACGATGTTTTCCTCTACCTCGCCCGTCTAGTCCACCGCCCTGAGTACGCCGGACCGCAAAATATTACATCACCGTTATTTTTTATATATTTGACCAAATTACGTAGTTGAAAAGACAAAGTATATCTACTTTTAACATACGAAGCGATTAAAGTATTTATTTTGATAAAATCTATTTGTTACTGCAAAATGTGTTTTGTCCAATTTACAAAATGTCTTTATTAGTTATAGCCTATGTGTTGTTGTGATATATGAGCTATATTATTGTAATTTTTCATTAAAATACATTAAGTAGTTTTTAGTGGAAGAGTAAAAAACATTAATACATCCAAACATCCTCACAAACTTTCACCTTTATAATATTATATTATAGGAGGATTAGTTAGAAGTAGGATATCCTTGATACTTATAAAACGTACCACAGAAAACTATTACTCTCTACCAAAAGGTATTTTCGTATATATAATATCTCAATAGATAATCGAAATTCAGCTCATTAGTATGTATAGTAATAAGAAACAAAAAAAAATTCAACGCTTAAAACACTTCGAATATCAATATAATACATTAAAAATTTAAACATTACATATTAAACTATCTTAATTTTAATTGAAACTTAATAAGACTGTTAATTTTAAACTATTTTAATTTAATAATTTTATAAAACCTACTTTAATTAAACAACTTTAATTAATTAAACCTACCTAAATTAAGATTATTATATGTTAATTTAGGTAATTATAATTTATGCTATTATATTATTACCTAAGGTAGTAGTAAAAACCATTATATCTAACGCCGTTTAGTTGGAAATTCCCATAATAATAAATCATGCACAGATAAAATTAAATAATAATTTTTTATCCATGCAAATTTGAACACACGCGTCGGTCTTAAAATGAAGCAAACTGTTGAAATGGTGACCCAATTTGACTTCATATATATATATGAAGTCAAATCGGTCACCAAAGTATATATATATTAACTTTTTCTTATCCAACAAATTCCATAATATTGTCTAATTTACTTGGATTATTTTTTAATAGAAAAAACAAAGACATTCTATATATTTGGATTAAGTTCGTTGTTTGCGATATTGATAGGTTGCTTGAACTTTATTTTTGTCGGTAGATATGGTGTAAGCCTATCAATGTAAGCAAACAAGACGTGACAAATATTGAAAATAAATGGATTGGTGCTTGGTGCAAAACCAGTGTTGCGCATTTGCTTTAGTAGATATAAGATTCTGTATTAATTAACCTATTTATATATACTTTATTTATAATTTAATCTCGTAGAGTATATATATTATATAATACTTTCGTACAAATAGAAAAATTGCCAATTTAGTGTCAGGTCGTGTCGAGCATGTACGAGTATATGTACGAGTGCCGAGAGAATAATAATATTACACATTGAAGACGAAATTTGCAAACTTTGCTCTTTTTCTAAAGTTATTATTTAAAATACAAATATAAAATATTTAAAAAATCATCGTATATAAGTTAATACGTTAAAATATCTGGATTGGTGTCAATTTATTTTATTTCCATAAAATGCTTATTCTAATCATATATATCTAATTAGCGTCTTTAATTAGCTTCCTTCACTGCTGGCGTATGAAGAAGCTCAAGGTCACTCAGCGAGTTCTGGAGAGGGCTATGCTCGGAGTTTTTCTGGGTGATAAACTTAGAAATGAGCAATGGGCGAAAAAATTTCTCGAGTCGTGGACGTCCCCCACTAGATGGAGTGAAGACCTGGTAAGACACGCAGGAAGTCGATCGATGCAGGTGGCTCAGGACCTTGCTTTGTGGCATTCCTTGGGGGAGGCCTATGTTCAGCAGTGGACTTGTGAAGGGCTGTAATGATGATGATTATGATTCAAAGTTAAATAAACTCTTATTATTGCTAGAGATTGCCTCTATTGTCGCATTTACTAATTTAAATTAATTGGAACTGATTCCAAATTAATTTTCACATAATCATCCTGCCCAATAAACGCAGTCTTGGTAGCCAAAAACTTGGCTGAGAGAAATAGAAATACAAACATATACTCGAAAGGCTCAAAAAATTGTACTCTTTCTTGGGCAGTCAGGTGGAAAGGCATTGCAAGGCTTGCTTGTTATTTTATGAGATTATAATAAAATGATATGTATGTACGTATAGAGATGAATTTCTTTTTCTTTATAATCGGGATCACTTTGTCAACATTGTCTGTAATATTGAAATAACTGGCTTCTATGTTAGACTAAGGGGAATATGTGCATGCAAATTAATAACCATTTTGTATCTGTTCGGGCTAATCTTCAGAACGACTGAACCGTTTCTGATGAAACTTTACAAAAATACAAAAAGCGATACCAGAAGGGATTTGGGCTATATTTTGCCCGAAAACTTAAAGACTTTTTTTAAAAAATTGAATGAAAAAATTATAAAAAAATGGTATTTGTATATCTTAAAACTACATAACGCCATATTTTTTATAGGAGAGGGGGCAAACAAGCATGCGGCATACCTGATGGTAAGTGACTACCGCCGCCCATGAACAACAGCAACACCAGGGAATTTACAGTTTGTTTGCCGGCCTTTTAAATAGGAGTAGGCTGTTGATGGTCCCTAAGTTGTATCGGTCCGGAAAAGTCGCTGGTGGTAATTGATTCCACAGGGAAGGTGTGCCAGAAAGAAAACATCTAAATCGCACAGTGTTGGACCGCCAATCACCCAGATGTTATGGATGGTATCGCGAGTTTTAAGATATATAATAGATCCATATTAACAGATCTTATCCTGGCGAAGCCGGGGCAGGTTTATAATATTTGTACTTATATTTACTTTATATTTTAATAGACAACATAAAATAACTCAAATTTTAATATAATTATAAAAAACGAAAACTTTATCAGCTTAGGTTAATTTAAGACCAGACGCATTTTTACAATTCGAAGATAAGACAAAAAATTAACAAATTGATATTCATGTTTTAGCGACATGAAAATAGCCCCCTAAGCTCGATGAAAGGCAATTATTTTCATAGTAGTACAGACAGGCACTACAAATTAATTCATTTCGTCCACTTCATTGCAGTCTTCCAGGCACTGAAAACGGTTTTGTAACTCGAGCTGAAAGGTTTCGGGACTTTGGATTAGAGCATGAGGGGGAAGGAGCGTTGACTTCATTAGACGAGACCTCTCCAACTTAAGTTTTAGGTTCAGTATGCCTCTAACCATTCGGTGATCGCTACCAGTTTTCACCTTCGCGATCACGGAGACATCACTGAACAGTTGTCGTCTGGTCGTCATAATGAAGTCAATCTCATTTTTTGTGGAACCGTCGGGGCTCGACCAGGTCCACTTCCTGTGGGGCCGCTTCTGGAAGAAAGAGTTCATCATAAAGAGTCCCTCTTTCTCCATGAAGTCGGCCAGCTGCTGGCCCCTTGGGTTACGTTGCCCTATTCCAAATTTCCCTACTTTCAGCTCACCGTTCTTTCTTGTGCCTAGTTTTGCATTAAAGTCTCCCATTAACACCGTATGTTGGGTTTTGGAGGAATGCATGGCTCTAGAGATATCCTCATACATTTCCTCCACCTCCTGATCGGGGTGTGCAGAGATTGGTGCGTAAACCTGTATGACCTTCAACAAATACCGTTTGGTGATTCTGAGTATAAGGTACGCAACCCTCGTCGACACACTCTCAATCTTAAAACGTTGTTAATGAGAGACTTGTGGACGATAAATCCGACACCTCCTTGGGACAGATGGTCGCCCCCCCCCGGTGATAGAGCAAGTTTCCGAATTCGAGGATTACCGTGTCCTCCCCCTCTCTTAGGACTTCGGATAATCCTATACTATGCCAGCGTAACTTGTCTATCTCTTCTTCCAGCTCCACGATTTTCTACTCAGTCCTCAGGGTGCGTGCGTTGTACGTTGCCAGGTCGAGTTTTCTAAGGTGGCAACCAAACCTCCACTGGAGATTCTTAGCACCCCCTGCCCCGCTGTTACCATGGTCGCCACCGTAGCCAGGAATAGCGGGGCCGCCGGGGACTGGGGGCCGTCTGTTTGTTGCTTTAATCATTGGGGTGTATTTGCCATAGTTGCCACGCTTGGCGAGCGGATTGGCAACTGCATTTTTTTAGTTCTAATTTCGGCTACTATCAGGAAGATGCTGCTGCCCATCTCCTGCCTGTTTCCCT
The DNA here is from genome assembly GCA_963668995.1 of Parnassius mnemosyne. Lineage (NCBI taxonomy): Eukaryota > Metazoa > Arthropoda > Insecta > Lepidoptera > Papilionidae > Parnassius > Parnassius mnemosyne. The sequence goes on along the minus strand of CAVLGL010000001.1, from coordinate 2,098,885 downwards.
TTGTCACTTTTCACGACACCCACGGGAAGATATGGGGTAGTGGATATTCTTGACCGCCACTATACGGATTAATAGGATCTAATTTTTTATATATATTTTTGTTAACAATAAAAGAGTCACGCCTTCGTTCCTTATATCATTCAGATTGCTATTAAATCCTATATCATAAAAGGTATTTTAATTACGTATATTTAACTTACGTATAGGATAGGTTTATTTTTTTTAATTAAAATGTTGTTAACAACTTCTACTGTATTTATTTTAATAAGTTTATTTTATTAAACATCACAACAGGGTTTCTTCCTATTTTGTTACGGCGAATAATGTTTTTGTAGTCTAGAAGCAAAATAAGCAAACAACGGTGTTGTGTATTCAAGCATACGGTATAATAATACCAGCACTGAAGTTCCCGCGGGACAGGTGTGCTATGTTTGTTTATTTACAAAAGCACGAATTACTTCCTGTGCTTGTTTACAATATTTATTTTAAATATTAATTTACTGACTTTAAGGACCAAAATTGAATAATACAATAATAATATATTACAAGTATATGTAGAGATTTATTAATACGACATTCCTGAGGTTAATAATAACATTCTTTATTGAACACATAGTAGATATTTTTGTTTAATCTTCACGATTAAAATTCAGTCATATGTTGCGGTATGTTTGTGTTTGTTCGTCATTTTTAAATACCCTGATGATGCCTTCAGCCGAAACCGGTCGTTCCTTATTGTTGGTAAATTAGTAATTTAAATAAATATTGATGTAGAAGTACAAGTGTTTAGAATGTTTTATGACAAACACTGAACTCATTTGGATTGAGCGCTGGGTTGATACAGGCATTGAAGTATTTGTATAGGGACTCCAGTGCTTGTGTCAGGATCAAGGGGGCCTACTTGGACTGGTTTAGCATCCATAAAGGTGTCAGACAGGACTGTGTGGCTTCCCCGGAGCTGTACAACCTATTTATGGTTGGTATGGATAATACCTTTTGTACGCCGATGATTAAGTAATACTTGCGTCGTCGGCGGCCGAGCTGCAAATGATAATGAAAAGGTCATTAAAAGAAAAGGGAATGAAAGTGAACGCAAGTAAGATGAAAATTGTACGGTTTTTGAAATAGAAGAAAGTAAAACGATATGTGAAATAAGAATAGAAGGGAAATTGGTCATGCAAGTGGATGAGTTTGTGTATTTGGGGTGTGTATTTAGCAGGGATGTTAGATATGATAAGGGTGTACAACGATGAGTGAACGCAGGGAATAGAGTGAATGGGGTTCTACGCTCTATTCTGACAAATCAGAATTTGTCCAAATAGGCACGTATGGCAATTCACAATGCTGTGTTAGTCCCTAATTTAATGTATGGTAGTGAAAGTTAAGTGTGGCAGAAGAAACACGAGAAGTATGTTAGGGTTAAATCTGAATGACAGGGTAAGAAATTGTGTTATAAGAGAAGGGTGTGATTTGCAAGAAGATGTTGTGACAAAATTGGCTACATCTTGAAGCGTGCTTCCATTGAATCATACTTCAATCCGCCGAAGAAGATTAGTAAGTTTTTACCAACAGTCGAGTGTAATGTTCCTCTGCAAGATGCAGGAGTGTACAAGCTTGATTGTGAATGTGGTCTCTATTATATAGGACAAACTAAAAGATCCACAAAAACCCGCGTTAAAGAATACATAGCTGATGTAAAGAATCAACGCTCCGGGAAGTCTGCAGTCTGTGAACACGTACAAGATCGCCCCGGTCACTACATTAGATTTGATAGACCACAAATCCTCGCTAAAGAACACCGATTCCTTCCAAGGATGATTCGCCAGGCTATTGAAATCAAAAAACATCCTAATTTCAATAGGGAAGATGGCTGGGTGCTACCATCTGCTTGGGATCCCATAATTAATAAAATTAAAAACCAACCCAAGCATAAAACTGCAAGACTTCATGATACTGTAAGTTCATACTGCGTAGATCGGAACATAAATTATTAATTTTTAATCTGAAGGTAGCCCTGGTTAACTATGACATTGGGACGTCATACACCTTCCCCCCCCCCCCTTCCGTGACCATGGGTGCTGTAAAGTGCTCGAAATGTCAGAAATATAAAATAATATACTATAATATACGCGATAAAATCCGTAAAATTAGTTTTATTTAAATGTATAGTGTTCGCGTAAATATAAGAAACCATTAAGCATACTACATATCTTCGAAATATATATTTTTAAAAATTGAAGTGACAAACGAATTGACACCGTCCACCTTAAAGAAATCAGCGAACTTCAAATAAAAAAATTATTCTGGATAAATGTAGATATCGATAGGTCACAGTATACACTTACCATCAGGTGGACTGTGTTATATACAGAGTTATTATATAAAGAATGTAGTATAAAGGATAACTGACAGTGACAATGCTTCAATAGTTCAACTCTGATCCAATATATTGTTGTTTTTTTTTTGAAAAACCTTGTGTATCATTTTCTTTCAACTTTATCGGGACTAATATATACGTGGTAGAGCCATGCTGCAGCTATATTAGTAGTATAGTTGTAGCACGAATAGGTTGGCTCGACCGGGAAAGGACCACGTTATCCCAGAATACCAGCGTCAAATAGCAGCTTAACACTGCTGTGTTTCGTATGCTGAGTGTAGAGAACCGGAGACCCTTTTTACTGGAAACGAGTCATTCCATCTTAGTCCTCACGGGTGGCAACGCATCTGCATTTTAATTCGCAAACGAGGATAAATGTAAATGTCTATGGTCCACAGCAACCACTTACCATCAGGTAGACTGTGTGCTCGTTTGTCACCCTATACTATTAAAAAAAACAATCTATTGTGTATGGTTATGAGAGCAATTTATAAAAGAATTAAAACCAAATTATAATTAAATATGCTTTCAATTGTTATCTAGTCTTATAATATATAAATATTATAAGACTTGTATTATTACATGATGAGAATCTAATAAAGTGCTTAGAAATAACACTTTCAAAAATTCATCTCTCTTCAGCCGCTCTGCTAGTAATAATTGCGGTTAAATTCTGACCTCGTTCAGATGTCAGTAGATCACTGTACGTGAGAGTGCTCAACAAATATTTGAGAGAGTTTAATTAAACCGATATTACTCTCCATTGCTACCGGAAAAACTAATATAGTCTTTAACTACAAAAGTCTATTACTTTGGTATATACGAGATTTATAGATGTTTAAAAATATTATTTACTTAATACTCAAAGACAATGTCTTAAAGATTTAGATAAAAATTAAATAAATTGAAAACGTTTGAAACTTCACATTATATAGTTTTACAGCACCATATATCGCGTCATTAAGTCTTTCATCATAATCACCATTACTGCCCTTGACAAGTTCACCTGAACATACGTCTCCCTTAAGGAACGCCACAAAGCACGGTCCTGAGCCACCTGCATTCATCGATTTCCTCCACCTCTTACCAGTTCGTCACTAGTAGGGAGCCGCCCTACACTTTGCTCACCGGTCCGAGGCGGTCGCTCGAGTACCTTCTCTTTACCACTTTACCAATGGTTGTTAAATTTTTAAATGAACTCAATTATCTCCTTATGCTTGCTACTGCAGCCCACCGGACACCACCAACTACAAATAAAGAAGGCTTAAATTTAATCTCATTTAAAATGCTTGAGCTGGAATGCCTTACAGCCTATAATTATACTGACTCTCCGTACCACGTTGTTGGAAGACAATACATATTATAATATAAACAGAAATAGGCAATTTACACCGAGATGTATGAATGTAATAACGTCATTAATTGAGATATACTTTCTGTTCCAAGTCCTGTTTATTGCAGACTAAAATTTATAATAGGTATTACATTAATGGATACCGTGAGCCACACTACAGTAAGGCGGAAACGGTAGTAAATATATGTCATATATTACAACCTATATACTATATTATTTTTATATGTGGTAGAGCCATGCTGCAGCTATATTATGTTTGTAGCACGAATGGGTCGGCTCGACCGGGGAAGGACCACGCTCTCACAGAATACCAGCGTAAAATAGCAGCTTAACGCTGCTGTGTTTCGTATGGTGAGTGTAGAGTTCCGGAGACCCTTTTTACTGGAAACGAGGCTTTGCGTCTTAGTCCTCACGGGTGACAACGCATCTGCATATTGAATCGTAGTCGAAGATAGATGTAGATGTCTATGGACCACAGCAACCACTTACCATCATGTGGACTGTGTGCTCGTTTGTCACCCTTATCCTATAAGAAAAAAAACTACTGCTAAAGATATACCCCTTTCATAAATTTCCTCTTAGGGGGATTTTGCCATATGTGTCAAGCTTAGCAGGCAGGTCGGCAATTGCAATTTTGAATAAAACTATTTTTACGGATTCTATCGCGTTAAATTTTCTTATTTTAATTCCTGACGTTTCGAGTGATTTACAGAAACCCATGGCCGCGAGGGGGACTAAGATGTTTGACGTCCCGATGTCACAGTTAGCCCGGCTACCTACAGTTTTTGAATATTAATTTTGGTTTGATCAAATATTATAAAACTGAAGGTATTGTAGTTGTAGTGTTCTCGTTAATATAAGAAAAAATAACCGCATATTTTTATACATTTGAGTTGTTATCAGGATGATGATGCAGCCTATCTGGTTCAGTTTCGCTGGGTCGATATAAAGTAGTGGATACTTTTACACTGCCAATATACTGACAACATTATTTATCTAACCGCTGTCTTACCACCGCAGTTAGATAACTAATCTGTTAACTCATAATTAATATACGTGAACATTCGTTATGAAAGTAACGTTCGGAAATAATAGGCATCAAAATTATTGTTATCTTCATCATCGTCATCATTCCCTTTTTTTGTAGCTCCGTTATCTGAGTCCAATGTAGCTCTAAACACCAATTGGCTACCAGCACTAACATCTCATAAACCAGTGGTCAGAATCATGTATTTACATTTATGAAAGTGTAATATACATACACAAAAATAAAAGTAGTTTTACAAAAATAAGTGATATTCATTCTGTAAATACTAGGAACAGACACAAGCTAGTAGTACCAGTTACTCGACTACATCGAGTCAGTAATTCATTCTTGTGGCGATGTATATGCTTTTACAACACAATTCCAGAAAATATACAAAATTTGACCTGCTAAAAGTTCAAAAACTTTATTAAAATAAGTTTGTATAAAAAGGTTTATTATAATATTAAAGAATTTATGGATGATAATAACCCCTGGAAATGAGGTGATCGCTACCATGCTATTTCTAATTTGTTGTGTTGTTAATTTGTGTAACATACATGATTGTAAGCTGTTATTTCAAAAAAAATTTCGAACCAGTGGTAATTAAACAAAATAGTGACTTTCAGTAAGTATTATTTATAATCTATATTGAATAAAAATTTTCTATTTATGTTTCTGTTTCATGGACTGCAAGTTTGTCTGTAACTTCAATTTTATATTAAAATATCTAGAAGCCACAGGTTTTTCACCGGACATGCTAATAGCTGAACTTAAGAAGTTTATCGAAAAATACAAGAGTTTCATTATTTTTTACTCCTGTAGTATGGGTCAATATATTTTATTAAGTCTTATGTAAGTGTAATTAAGTTATTAAGAATGAGTTAACAGGAACGTTGATTTCAAATAGTAAATCTAATAAAGATACCTAATTCTGTGGTATTTTTATTAAAACTTGAATGGACATCGAAGGTTAAGTATTTATTCGCACCCTTTTGAAGATTTGGAATTTTTTTTAGATCCATTATCGTTTTTATTCGTTCAACTCTGAAATAGACAATAGGTTTGGTTTATATCTTGATTTGACTTGAAGTTAGTTGAAGTATGAAAAGAAGTAAGAGGCACATTATTCCGGTGTAAATATCCTTATTGCTATGTATTTAGTTCCTATTTCCTAACATACAGAAAGCAAAGGAAAAAAATGTTGGCAGAATAATACAAGCTGTTCATTATCCTGCAATATTTTTTTTTATAATTTAAAAAAATATGAATAATTATCCTAGTGGATATAGACCTGACAACTTTATTTTATTTTTAATAATGCAATTAATTAATTGACAAGCTGTTGTCGACCAATTTTGATATTCATTCACAAACTCTACAGCGATTAAATATATGAGGATAGATGATTTGATTGCGTAATAATCCATCCTCATTATAAATACAAAAATTTAGTACTAATTAAATAAAATTCTATTATTAGCTTACATACATATAGCCAATCAATTTTATTAATTTTAATACTCGTTGCATTAATGAAATAGGAAGCTACGCGTTATTGAAACTAAAACAAAGTGCATAGAAACCTGTGTAAAATTGTGAACTTGTTTATTGCGTTTGTATATGCCGTGGAATAAGGTTTGAAATTGAAACATATTCCTACTTATTTTAGAATAATTTGTCCGTTTGGGTCATAAATCATCGGAGTATTTCGCTCTCTCTCCCACTCACGGGCCTTAGGAGCGAGTATAGTGATGCGCATTATTATTGTCGATAAGCGTTAACGATAGTGTATTTAGTTTTGTCATTATGTGGGTTAGTGGTAAAAAATTAAAAATAAAGATAAAACAACGTATTTATTATAATAAGAATAATAATGATTTAAAATAAATCATTAATTAGGTATCGATGTATTTAAAAATACTATATGTACAAATGTTTGGAATGTAACAAGTTATATTGAAAATAAATATAAATATAAAGATACTTATATCTAAAATTAAATCTAAAACTATTTACATGAAAATTCTACATCAGAATCATTACAGTCATCGTCATCCAAATAAATTACGATATCTTCTGCCCGATGAGATTTCTTCAAGGTTTCCTCTTGGAGTTTTTCTGCATGCATTACACAATCTTCCTAGTTCTTTTTCGAAACGTTTGAAATTGCTTCATGCAGTAACTTGAGTTTACTCAGGAATTGTAGCCGCGCACAAATGATGTCAGTCCTTTTCATCAATTGTTTACGATCATCTGGAGCTTGTGTGTACTTGTACCCAAGTTCTATGAGTATTTTACGCATAGAAGAATTAGAACACTGGAATCCGTCAATTCTTTCTTCTACTGTACTAAAAAATTTAGCCGTGGAAGGGTATTCACCGTCGCGATAAAACGAAGACACTATTTGTTAAATTACACTCTTATCAAAGTCGTCTAACGCAGTTACCTTGCAAGGCCGATAGACGTTTTCTTGCAGAGAGCTAACTTCTCCCTTTATACACTCTTTTTTAATATTGTCGACCGCTATAAAACTCACACCACATACCGCCGCAGCAAGTTCACGAGAACGGCAGAAATTAACACTTTGCAACTTTTCGGGATCGATTTTCATTTGTGTTTTCAACACGTGCTTGTGTTGGTATATTGGTGCCAACAAGAAAAATATTATTTTGAATAAATTCTGCCGTTTTGATAAATAGCAAAGGTGTAGCCATTGTGTCACTAAAGAAATTCAGACAGCGAATGCGCAAAAACAAATTTCTCATTGATATATGTACTAAATTATCATTGCACTAATTTGCAGGTATTAGGTGGGGGTAATAATGGAAAACAAATGACTCATAATATAACAATGTCGCACCATCCTTTTTATACCGCACCGCCGCCGTGTACCTGCCTTCGATGATTCATTTGTTGTTATCGATAATTGCGTTGCGTCCGCGCAACATGCTCACCCTAGTGAGGCTGAGGCCGAGCTAAGATTTATAACCCCAACTGCACGGAAAAAATAATTTTACTATACTACATCGGAATAGCGTTTCATACCAAAAACAAGCTCGTTTCTTGATTCCAAATATTAAAAAATGCAAAATTTCTGCATAATTATACACAGATTTAATAATTATTTACAAAATCTTAATAAATATAACATAAAATTTGCTATAAAGTACATTAAATTGTGTATGAAACTATAATTTCCTTCTTAGCTTTCCCATACAATGAATTAACAAAATATATAAATAGACCACCTTTAACATGCTATAATTAGTGAATGAAACGCATAAGTATACCTAGAAAATAGCTTTTAATATTTATTGTATTTTTAAGTGTTCGAAGCCAAAGCAGAAAAGGCCTAATCATAAAAACAACTGCAAATAAAAAAAAACAAGTTTCTGAAATCGCTATTACACGGTATATATCGTAATAAGGCACAGAATGAAATATTTGGCACCTAATGCCGCGGTATTTTCAAGACGTCCTTCAGCAGGAAAACATTCAGAAAAACATACAAAATTCACGTACCGGGTCCAACTGTGAATCCAAGCCATTTCCAATACAAACTTTCATCAAAATCCGCTAAAAACACCCTTTCTCCTCCTCAGTGTCAAGGCACTCCACTTGTTGCCTCAGCCAGTTTCGGAATCCTCGGTGCCGACATATCGAGTGATGTGAAGTTTCATGGTCACTTGGAAGAGAAGGCCAAATTGGCCTCTAAAAAGCTTGGCGTGCTCAGCAGAGCGGGACAATATTACACGCCGGCACCCCGCTTGCAACTTTACAAGGCGCAGGTTCGGCCTCATATGGAATACTATTCCCAGTGCCAGCTCCTTGCACTTGACCGTATCCAGCGCAGAGCGGCTCGAATCGTCGACGACCAAGTCCTTTCCAATCGGGTCGATTCATTGGCACTGCGAAGAGATGTTGCATCCCATTGCATTTTCTTTCGCATCTACCATGGGGAGTGCTCTGAGAAATTGTTCGGACTAATTCCAATCACTCGATTTCACCATCGCACCTCGCGACAAAACTCGCGACACCACCCATACCATCTGGATGATTGGCGGTCCACCACTGTGTGATTTAGAAGAAGTTTTCTCCCTCGCACAAATTTATTGTGGAATCGATTACCACCAGCGAAATTTCCGGACCGATACGACGTAGGGATCTTCAAGAAAAGAGCTAACTCCTTTTTTAAAAATCCCACAACGCATCTGCGATTCCCCTGTTGTTGCAGTTGTTTATGGGCGGCGGTAGTCACTTACCATCAGGTGAGCCGCATGCTCGTTTGCCCCCTCTCCTATAAAAAAAATCGGTCCAGCCTTTAGGATGAGTTCAGTCACCTACACACGGACAGAAGAATTACATATATAAAGATTATTCCTGCATTAGTATGGAGATTTAAATTTGCTTCACAAATTACTCAACTCGTTTCTGATCCAAAACTTTGTTTCGAGCTGCATAAGTTAAAATCCTTATGAATGATAATTGATGCTGGCCGAGCAATTAATGAACACGAAGCCAGTCTGCGAAGTAAGTTTGTAACTGTAATCGAAATTATTTTGTAAAAATTTGAGCTATTTCATGTACAAATATTTGACCAATATTATTACTAATTTCGTTCTATAAAAAAATATTTCTTATAGTAAGGAAAATTTAATACGACATTGTTTTTTCCTTTTTTATTTTTTTATATAATCATCAGCACTTTCCCAGAATGTTCGATTGAGTATAAGCATTTAAACTTGTTGTCTCGGTTATGCAAACATAATCAACAACATTAAAAAGTAATTCTCTACATATATTAGCACAATTACAATCCTACAATACCGTAATATCTATCATTCATGTAGAGTGACATGATACCAACAAAATAGATTATGTATATGCAAATTAAGAACTAAACTGATTGTCACGATGTAAATCAATTAGCTTGACTGTAGAATACTCTTTGATTGTTTCAACGAAATAACTACAGACATGATATTCGCTTGAATGACTTCATAGATAATATACATATTGGAGATGATATTAGATAATAATGGGAGAAGAATTTTCACGCATTACACACAGCCCATTAAAAGTCTACTTGCTGAAAATAAAATAAATTAATAATGCTAATTTGCTATAGTTGCCACGCTTGGTAACCTCAGTAAATTATTGAGTTGTTAGCTGTTTCAGGAGGATGATGTCGCCAAAACTCCTGATTTATTTTCCCTCTGCCGACTATTACGACACCTACGACAATGTATGAATAGCGGATTCTTTTACACCGCCAAAACATGGCACTTACTATGACACCCAACATGGCGCCTGCGTCGAACTTAATAATAATATCCTCCAGATCGAATTTCGATCACGGTTCCAGTACCAACGAAGACTAGCCATCATACATATACTGCGTAGATCGGAACAAAAATTAATAATTTTAATTTGGAGGTAGACGTGGTTAACTATGACATTTAATTTTTTTTTTATAGGATAAGGGTGACAAACGAGTACACAGTCCACCTGATGGAATGAAATGTGTATGGTTCGCGTTAATATTAGGTCCTTACATATGAAATAAGCGTGTTGTCGTACGTGGTCAACTTTGATATGAAATATCTCCTCTTTGGTTAAGAATTCCAAATTTAAATTTATAAATTAATTTAGCTAGTACATTTGAGTTTTGAAAACAGTAATTCATCTGGAGGCACGGCAGTGCCCCCGCCAAGTCGGGAAAAAAGCGGCACGGCCGTACCATCCTTTTCTCGAAGCAGTTCAAGCCATTTTCTAAACCCTATAACTTCGTTGTGGATAAAACTACAAGCCTGAATTTTCAGTAACTAAGTAGGCATTGTAAAAACTCGGTATAATTCAAATTTCATTAAATTTGAACCAGTAGTTTAAGAATTATAACTAGTCAAAGTTTCTTAATTTTGTCACTCACTGACTGACCGATCATCAAAACTCTAAGGCACTTCAAGCACACATAGAAGCTTCAAATTTGAAATAAAATTATTGTTTAATATATACATAAATCAAGGAAAATTTTATATATTTTGCAATTTCGGTCCAGTTTTCGAGATACACCAACTGCATAAATAACTTTGTAATCCCATATAAATATGTAGGATTACAAAGTTACATTTGCAGTGAATGAATCAGTGTACCTGTATATGTATAATATAATGGAATAATAAGTGTAAATAGGTACCTAGATATAACTATTTACAAAAAGAAATGAGATGCCATCAAAAACATAACTTGTAAAAAAAAACCAAGTCTCGCAACTCAGTTCTTCTACCGTAAAAAGTTGTGAGATCCATGTAATACCAAGTCGGTTAATTTATTCAGTCCCTACTTAAGGGTCCTTCTGTCTTAAGTTATTACGTAATTAGCTAACCTAACAACATCTTATAGTGACCATATCAATATAAAAAGTCTTTAATGTTTTTAATAAATAAATTGAATTGGCAATCGCACAAAATAATCTTATTTATTATAATATGTATTACTTGAGACATACATTGTGTTTTCATGCGATGGCCAAGTCAATCTATTTATTTATAATATAAAAGATTTTTAGTATTGATGTGGTCACTATAAGATGTTGTTAGGTTAGCTAATTACGTAATAACTTAAGACAGAAGGACCCTTAAGTAGGGACTGAATAAATTAACCGACTTGGTATTACATGTATCTCACAACTTTTTACGGTAGAAGAACTGAGTTGCGAGACTTGTTTTTTTTTTACAAGTTATGTTTTTGATGACATTTGTTTTTTCCTCATTACATTTTTCTTTGGCGTAGCTTATTACCGCACAATGGAAAACATGAAATGTCGGTATATTTACGAGTACGAGTTCTACCGTGGCACCAGTGCTGCAGAAACAGCTCGAAGGATTAATGCTGTGTACGGCGCTGGAATCGCAAAAGAAAGCACGGTACGTTTTTGGTTTAAACGTTTTCGTTCTGGAAATTTCGACCTTCAGAACCAACCCCGTGGACGGCCAAAGACCAAAGTGGAAAATGAAGAATAAAATCTATTGTGTGACTGCTGTGGTACTTTGCTCAACCGACACAATAATGAAGGGATTTTAAACTTGTGATGAAAACTGGATACTGTACGATAATCGGGAGCGCTCGTCGCAATGGTTGAACCCTGGAGACCCAGCCAAATCCTGCCCTAAACGAAAATTGACTCAAAAAAATTTACTTGTGAGTGTTTGGTGGACTAGCGCCGGTGTCGTTCACTACAGCTTTCTTAAATCTGGCCAAACGATTACGGTAGATATCTATTGTCAGCACCAGAAACCATGAAGGAAGAACTAGCTGCTTAACAACCGAGATTGATCAATCGCTCTAGTCCACTGCTGCTTCAAGAAAACGCAAGACCACACACTGCACAACAAACAACCACTAAGTTAGATGAGCTACAATTAGAATGTCTAGGACATCCACCGTACCCCGGGACCTTGCTCCAACAGATTACCAGTTTTTCCGGAATTTAGATAACTTCTTAATGTAATTAAATTAGAATTAGTTAATCAAAAAATGTAACAATAAATATGAAACTTAAATAGGCAGAAACTTTTCAACGAATAATCATGATTATTTTAATTATTTATTTAACAAAAATTACACTGGGATTAAATCAGAAATTGTAATGACTGATGACGCGATCGCAAGAATGAGAATTTTACATCAAGCGCTGCACCATTATTACAACATTGCTTTTCCAAAAATAAAAAAAAACAAGTAAGGAGCAAACATAAAAAATGGACTACATTAGGTATAGATACTAATAAGAAAAACTTAATTAAAATGGAAATATTACAAAAGCACTACCCTACCCAACAGAGAAAATTGAAAATTAAAAAATATAAGAAATTATTACTCAAAACAATGACAACTGCAAAAAAATTACAATATCGTATCAGGATTAAGAAGGCAAAAAATAAAATTAAAGAATCGTGGAATATTATAAATGAGCAGGTAGGGAAAAATAAACGGCAAAATACAAAATCTAGAATTGAATCGATAAAAAACGATAGTGGGCAAATTATTACAGAATCTCAAAAAATTGCAAGAAGTTTTAATGATTTTTTCTGCAATATTGCACAAAGATTAACGAGTAATTTAGAAATTGACGCAGAAAATTGCATGAAATACTTAGATTACTCCAATAGGCCACTAACATCTATTTATTTTTACCCATTAGATTATACAGAGCTAAAGAAGATTGTTATTAGCATGAAGCAAAAATCTACATTAGACATTTATAATATGAGCACTAGGACATTAAGAAATCTTATTAGAAAAAACAATAATTTATTCTTCTTCATCATCATCATCATTACAGCCCTTCACAAGTCCACTGCTGAACATAGGCCTCCCCCAAAGAATGCCACAAATTATATATTATTCTTCTTAATTATATATTATTCTTATTAATTATCTATACCAGACTCACGACGTAAGCATTTGAGTAATAATCACATTATGACTTAAGTTTTTTTTTTATAGGATCGGGTGACAAACGAGCACACAGTCCACCTGATGGAAGTGGTTACTGTGACCCATAGACATCTACATCTATCCTCAATAAAGACTCAAGATGCAGATGCGTTGTCACCCGTGAGGACTAAGATGGAATGCCTCTTTGCCAGTAAAAAGGGTCTCCGGTTCTCTACACTCACCATACGAAACACAGCAGCGTTAAGCTGCTATTTTACGCTGGTTTTCTATGAAAGCGTGGTCCTTCCCGGGTCGAGCCGACCCATTCGTGCTACAACCATAATATAGCTGCAGCATGGCTCTACCACTTAGAAAAAAGCTAAAAGTGTGCAAGTTTTAGAGACTGGCGATGGTAGCAGAATCATTAATAAAATGCAATAATAGTAGAGGTGTAAATCGTCACGGACTAGTGAAGGAGCTAAGTTATCTCGTGAATAAACTCGTGAGCTAAGTGAACTCAGGTTAAGAAAGACCATGCAAGTGGAACAACCGTTCAAAAACCTTTTTTCACCTTTATTAAAACGTACTTTTACATTATAAAAATATATTTGCACTTGGAGGCTTTTCCCATATTAAAGATAAATAGTAACACTAGAAATCAGCGTTCTAGTTTACGTTAATAAGCAAAAAGGTATTTCTTGATTTGTCGTACTCTATTACTGTTATCAGTAATGAGAAAGTTTGTTTTATAATAAAGATTTACAATTTTATATTTTAATAAAGCAAATTTCTTACATGCCTTAATCTTTATATTACGAACTTACTCGTTGGTGCGTCTGTTAGAGATCGTGTTACTTTGGAACGACTTGACTGATCGAGGTCACATTCACACAATATATTATGTGCCAAACAAAACGTGTTTTCATTTCTCGACATAAATTTCAATACATAAAACATAGCTGTTCTGTACTATATTCGAATCTAAGGCACTGTAATTTAAGGCTGAGTTACTACTCTACCGAGTCGAGAAGGTAAAGCCAGGTAGTTAATATTTTATATAAATAAATTTTAATAAGAAAATATAAGAAATGTTATGCCGCACGGTATTTGTTGTTTGTAGGAAAATATAAGCACGTAAAAGGATTTGCACTATGCAATTTAGTTGTTATCGCAAAGTGCATTCTAAACTCTGTCTAGCTAATTGAATTTACGAACACAAACTGAGCTAGCGGTTATGTTAGCGGGGAAAAGCAACAAACAGCTGCTTCTTAAACCGGACATCCCTAATGAATATTATGATTATCATATTTGAAATGTTTTGGTTTAAAAAAATAACTGTTAATAAAAAGTAAAAGTCGACTTAAAGCGACTAAAAAGAAATTAAACATTTAGAAATTTAGAACGCAGTGCTAAGATAAAGTGTATACAAGAATTAATGACCCTAAATTTCACGAAAAGACAATTATTGATAATCTTAAAGTTTTGAATATTTCGCAAATATTTTGTGTATTTATATAAAATATCTACAGTTATGTATTTTTAATAAAGCAGAAACTGAGCCCATTAACTACGTATTTTCCTTTATTACAATATATGCTAAGCAAAAGTGCTTTTACATGTCGGACCTATCTCAGGCACTACTTATGTTTCATCCTAATATAATAAAAATATGCAAACTCCGCAAAAATGCCCAAGATCCATTTACTGCGAATAAAAGCTGCAAGCAACACCGCTTTTAACCGAAAGCACTTAAATGGTATTGAAAAATCATACAGGATTGTGGAATTAGCTTCATTAAAAACATTTTGCTTATCTATGTAATAGAATATAAAAAGTTTTTTCTTTTCTTCGTACGGTATGTTAAATGTCAATGGTACGTAATTTTAAATTTTAATGTCAGAGCTGCGCCGCATTATGGCTGCAGGACGAAATGGTTAGTGCCACCGTTAGCCACAGTAAGTATCACGCTATTATTGAATACCAGTGTAAAATAGCAGCGAAATGCTGCTTTATTTTGTCTGATGAGTGAGGAGAACCGGATACGCTAATTTGGCCTAACTTCATACATAGTAGGATCACATTGCAGCAATATAATAGTTGATGCACGAATGGGTCAGTTTGACCAGGAAAGGACCACGTGCTCTCACAGAATACTAGCGTAAAAAGTAGCTTAATGCTATTGTGTTTCGTATACCATTTAACTGGAAAAGTAGGCATTCCATCTTAGAACTCATGTATGAAAACGCATCTGAATTTTGATTTGTAATCGAATATTGATGTGATTATCTATGTGCTCTTTTATCATCAAAAAATTTCTATGACATGTAAAGTTCACCAACCAATTGGGGCAGCCCGGCAGACACTTCCTTACCCTAAAACCCTGTCAGAAATTAGAGGGAGCAGCAGTAGGGCGTTTGTAGGCTGTAACTTTTTAACTTTATAATAGTATATACTACCATGGTGTATACTTCTCACATTTCCAAAAACAGGTTAAGTTAGTAGAGAGGGGGGACTTTAATGAAAAATACCACTTTAAAGCTAAATATTTCACAAACGGACCCCTGAATCGATAAGGTGTTATTCTACACCCCCATGTTGCAGCTATATTAGTGGTACGAGTATAGTTGTGGCACGAAAGGGTCGGCTCGAACGGGGAGGGACCACGCTCTCACATAATACCAGCGTAAAATAGCAGCTTAATGCTGCTGTATTTCGTATGGTGAGTGTAGAGAACCGGAGATTCATTTTACTGGAAAAGGCATTCTATCTTAGTCCTCACGGCTGACAACGCATCTGCATTTTGATTCGCAATAGAGGATAGATGTAGATGTCTATGGGCCGCAGCAACCACTTACCATCAGGTTGACTGTGTGCTCGTTTGTCACCCTTATCCTATTGAAAAAAGTGTTTTGAAAGACCTCTCTAACAGTGTGGGGTATACCCACATGTTGGAATAGACGGGTAAAAAAACATTCTCCATTTACTTGTTAGAAGTACCCAAAAGAAAAATGTTGTTTTATTTTACACAGTTTCTAGGCGAGATTAATATCTATAACTATGATAAATTACAGATTTGTAACACCTAGGGTTTCTGAACAAAACCGGACGGACGAACAGACGGACATGCCGAAACTATATGGTTTTCTTGTTGTGTAACCACGGAACCCTAAAAAAAGATACCGAGGCCGGACTTAATGGCTAAAGGCATTCTCTACAAGTTAACACATAGTGAAACTTTAACGTAAATGTAGCAATTTGTAGCACTTTTTAGAATACTTGTAGTACTGCGATCAAAAGTCTGCCAAACAAGACGTATTTCTTAATTTAATTTTTTTAATTAATTTATTATACTGATAATATTATTATCTTCTTCATAAGCTTGTAAAGGCCACTATTGGGCATATGCCCCTTCCGGTAGGGAGAAATCGACTTAATCGCTACGCTTAGGAGACGAGTTGGCGATCCAGAACCAGACATCTGGTCCCCTTCACCTGTCTGTTTGATTACAATCTACCTGATAACCATCTTGTGAAGACTAGAAGACCTAGATCTCTATTTTTTTTTATAGGAGAGGGGGCAAACGAGCATGCGGCTCACCTGATGGTAAGTGACTACCGCCGCCCATGAACAACTGCAACACCAGGGGAATCGCAGATGCGTTGCCGGCCTTTTAAAAAGGAGTACGCTCTTTTCTTGAAGGTCCCTAAGTCGTATCGGTCCGGAAAAATCGCTGATGGTAATCGATTCCACAAGGAGGTCGTGCAAGGAAGAAAACATCTTCTAAATCGCACAGTGGTGGACCGCCAATCATCCAGATGGTGTGGATGGTATCGGGAGTTCTGCCGCGATGTGCGTTCGTGAAATTTGGCGCCTGGGATTAATCCGAACAATTTCTCAGAGCACTCCCCATGGTAGATGCGAAAGAAAATGCAAAGGGATGCCACATCTCTTCCCAGTACCAATGAATCGAGCCGATCGGAAAGGGCTCGGTTGTCGACAATTCGAGCTGCTCTGCGTTGGATGCGGTCAAGTGGAAGGAGCTGGCACTGGGGAGCCCCTGCCCAGAGATGGGAACAGTATTCCATGTGAGGCCGAACTTGCGCCTTATAAAGTAGCAGGCGGTGTGCCGGCATGAAATACTGTCCCGCTCTGCTGAGCACGCCAAGCTTTTTAGAGGCCAATTTGGCCTTCCCTTCCAAGTGACCATGAAACTGCACGTCACTCGATATGTCGACTCCGAGGATACCGATACTGGCTGAGGCAAGAAGGGGAGTGCCTTGAAACTGAGGAGATACAACAAAGGGGTTCTTTTTAGCGGTAAACGCGCAAACTTGTGTCTTCTGAGGATTAAATTGGACTAGATTTAGTCGCCCCCAATCCGAGACTTTGTTCAGCAAAGACTCGACTTCAGACACAAGTTTGTTCCGGTACTCAGCGACGTTTTCCCGAGAAATATTGGCACGGCCGGTGTATAGAGCATCACCAGTGCTGTCATCCTCATAGCAATGAATGTTACCAGTTAGCAACATATCATTGATATGCAGAAGAAACAGCGTTGGTGATTGCACACAGCCTTCTGGAACACCAGCGTTAATAGGCTTGTAGTCAGAGCATGCACCGTCTACAACGACCTTGATGCTCCGATCTGCAAGGAAGCTGGTGATCCAATTGCACAATTTCTCGGGAAGCCCATAGGAAGGGAGCTTCGAAAGAAGCGCTTTGTGCCAAACCCGATCGAAGGCCTTCGCAATGTCCAGACTAACGGCCAACGCCTCCCCCTTGGACTCTACTGCCTCCGCCCATCTATGGGTCAGGTAGACCAGAAGATCACCAGCTGATCAATCTCTAGGTCTAGCCCTAACAAACATAGTAATGTTGTCATTTATCGAAAATCATGAGATCTGTCACAAATACCACAATAGGTATAAGTTATATGGCAGCGAAACCTGGGTATGCCAGAAGAAGCATAAAAGTAAGTTGAATGCAGTGGAGATGCGATCTCTTCGTAAAATGTGCGGCGTTACTATGGCCGACCGAAAGCGAAACGAAGAGATTCGCAATATGGCAGGTTTGAAAGATGACCTTATCACAAAAATTGATAAGGGCGTGCTTCGGTGGTTTGGGCACGTTGAGCGAATGAGTGAAGACCGAATGGTGAAGAAAATATATAGCGCGAAAGTTAATATTAAAAGGTGTCGAGGTAGACCGAGACTAACTTTCGAAGACCATGTGAGCAAATTGCTCGAAGAGGGTAGGGTCAAGAGTACTCGGATACCTAGACGTGCATGTATGAAGAAGATAATGAATCTGAAAGAAGCGAAAGAGATATGTAAGGATCGTGACACTTGGCGATCTGTTCTCTCTGGCTACCCCGTCAGGGATTGTGCGTGAAGATGAAGTAAAGTTTAAAGATTTATTTTCATTTAATTTCTCACGACAAAACAGAAAATTCAAATATCATGGTATCAACTTACGTAATTATAGTTAGTAGGCTAGTATATTGACTGGTTCTGAAACTAATCTGCACCTACGCCTGTATTGCAGGAAATCAATGAACAAATGATGAACAAATTTTATTCTGTTTATGTATTCCACAGACTTGCATAATTAACTATAGTATTTAAATATTTTGAATTTGAAAAGGAATTATTAGTCGCAACAATTTTCTTGCATATATTTTTAACATATGCCAAGTTGAAACGCTGTTAATATAATTACACCTCAACATACGCGCAATAAAATTAAATTATAGCCCATTTAACCGTATATTAAGATCGTAAATAGTGGTAACCTTAATATTGCGATATTAATTTGCAGCGGAATAATTATCTTACTTTATATTCTAACATTGAAGTGCTATACGACTATTAAAATAATAAGAGTTGTGAAGTTGCACAAGATTATCACCAAAATTTATAAGCCAGTTTTTATCACAATCTCTGTTGATAGTAAATATAGAAGTAGTATTTATATATATAATATTAGTTCATTTTTAAGTTTATCAGTAGTTTTTTCCTTGATTGACTCTATTGTTCATTTTATTTTGTCACCTATCACTTAATTTCCACACATCCCGTGTGGATTGGGAGAGAATGCCTAAAGGCATTTAGTCCGCCCTTCGTAATCCTTTTATTAAGGTGCAATAAAGTGTAAAATAAATATATAAATGAATATCCCATCTGATGGTAAGTAGTGGCCCAGATGGCCAATATGTAAAAACGCATAAAAACAAAAGCCTATTCACTCTAATCAATTCAATCCAAATAAAATTATTCCACTACTTTACTGTATGTATGACGAGCGCTGAAGCAAAAAGTTTGCTTCGAAAGCGTGGTATGTTGACAACAAAAGTTGCTTATTTTAGTTTATCTCTAATAAGTTCAAATAAAATAACTTTATAACGCAAAAATGACAAATGAACGCAAAGTCCACGTGATGGTAAGTAAATTCTGTAAACTGTAAACGCGTAAACTCGATTAAGATCCATAAGTAGGCAGTAAAGATAATTACTAGTAAGAAGGTCTTCGGTTCTCTACACTCAACTTACAAAACACAACTCTTTATATAGTAGAATTATGTTCCTTCTGCTTATTGAGGGTGTTCCTTCCCCGGTCAAATCAAAATATTCGTGCTGCAGCCAGTATACGCTGCATCGTCACTACTACGTAGACGAGGCTCTTTGACTGGATTTTAATGCAAAATATCACTAAAGGACTTGACGTTTAGTAAGTCTGTAAGAGATATCGCTTGACTAAATTTAAACGACAGACATATGAAGAATTGCTTACAAAGCGTTGACGGAGCAACGAAGTGCTGAATAAAATATGAATATCTCAGGAGTGTCTTTCATTTTATAGAATTACATCTGCTTTAGGTACACGGATACTTCCTTTTAGAAGAGTTGAGTAAAGTATTTTAAATTTAATAAACATTTGATGTTAACCTTTGAAGTTCCGAAATGTCCGTATGGCGATCTATTTGTCAAAGTTATAGACATAAAAGCTTTTAAAAAAATTACTTCGCAAACATCCGTGCTAAAAAATAAAATGATGTGTCTTACCTAGTATGAAGAGCACCTCCCGCCCTCCCTCGATTGCCTGTACTATCCCCGTCGCCACTAATCCCAACACCACTACACTGGGCAAGACACACCACTGACGATTATACGACACGTGTTTCGCATCTACACGAGGCATCCTCAGGTGATGTAGACTCTACGGTGGCTGACCGTTAAGTGAGTGGTGAGCCAAAACAACTGCCTTTTATGCAGACTGCTGACGCAACCGCTCCCTGCTTAAGGAGCGAGCGACCGCGTCATGCGATTAAAAAGTTATAGACTCCGCCTGAGAGTATAGTATATTTAGAAGGGAGCCCTTAGAAAAATATATAAGAGTGTTAAAAAATTAGAGTACAATGTATATAGCGCGCATATCGCTCAATGCCCAATATGCCAAGCGTAACCAGATGTTCTTTAGATACTGATACATAGTTTAGAGTGGTGGAATAGTGATGCGTCAAGATTGACGCCTATGCGTAATTGTACTTAAGTTATTAATTTGATTATGTAAGTAATTTCAAATATTAGGTAAGCGATAATTGCAAGGTATGCTTTAGCTCAATTAAACATAGGTACGAATTTATGAACCAATGTTTATTAATTAAACACAAAAATCTAATTTATTTATTTCCTCTTAAAAACCATAGTATACAGGGTTATTGGGAACTCGACTACTTCCCAGCCAGGGTATGATAGAGGAGTTAAAATGCTACAAATTTTATCCGAATCTGTATGGCCGAAAATGAACAGGTCTTGAGATATATGGATTTTAAAGGTTTTTCAATAATCACCCAGAATTTATTATTAAATCCTTAATTCAATTAAAACCTTTTTTTAAGTTTATTTATTTTCTTGAAGCTTCAAACTAGCGAATACAATCATAAAAAGTACAAAAAGTATACATAGTAAAAATATTATGGGTTATAATAAAAAAAAAACTATTTTTATATATGTATCAAATGTGACGTACTTCAAAAAATTACTATGACATGAAACATAAAAATATTTAAAAAAAAATATGCCTATTTAATCAGCTATCCAAAAAAGTAATAATATTCTGGTGAGATCAATGAATAATAATAATAAAAGCGTATTTTACTTAACGCAGGTAGAGAACGGCAAAGAATAATTGTTCTTAGGAACGAACTTGCACTCTTTTAGTCACTTGACGTCTGATTGGTTGTTGACAACTATTCAGAAAGCAGACGGCCATTTTAAATTGAGTCGTAGCGACGCTTAGTTAGGTAGTTTCTACTATCGCTGCACAAGCACGTGTTTAAACTTCCTTCTAATAAATTCTCATCGCGATAATTCATTTGTTATTGTTTTCAGTCGTTATTTTTAGTACTGCTGTTACCGTTACCTGTTACTGTCAGTTCGTTGTTACTGTTTTTGTGCGTCGAAGTTAAAATGGCGTCATATTCTTATAAAGAATAAGCCCACATCATGTACTATTATGGTTTTGCTGACGGCAACATTGCTGAAGCTCGAAGAGGATATCAACGTTGTTTTCCTGATCGTTGGCTTCCCCACGTTTCTGTCCTTGGAGCTACCTATCGACGATTAAGTGAAAGCGGCACTATTCACAGAAATCCAGTGGATATTGATAGACCACGACGTTTTAACGTCTCACCAAACATTGTAGCACGTCGGCTTGGTATGTCCCAGTGGAAGGTATAGTCGGTGGTGCACCTGTCAGGCTGACTAGACTTAGAGAAAAATAACACTTTTCGCTAAGTCTAGTCGCCTCTTAATCACGGGATTCATTACGGGATGATAGCGATATTCATACACCACCACTACACGGTAATTGATAACTTCTCAAAACATTTTATTTATGGACGTCTTGCAATCGTCGTTACTCTTGCGCTCACTTGACCTTCATACAAATAATGCGATATTTTGATTGTTTATATTTTTTTTATTTATGGATAAGAACATAGTTCTGACTCTAAGTTATATTTACCTTCATTAAAAATTTCTTTGGCCTAGCCTACTATACTCTTTGGCTTGACCATATGTTTGACTAAGTTGGTGGTGGTTAATGTCGAGGTTTGAGTGGTTACAATTGTGAATTTTCTTTAAAGCTCCGGAAACGTTTTCAAAGAAAATTTTAATAATAAAAATATATGATGTTAACACACGTTTATTCTATGCCTTTGTTATTAATTTCTTCTTCTTTATCATTAGCCCATACTTTCTCTTATTTTTTGACACAGACATTAAAAAATTAAAAATGCTGTTCTACATCATTATTATTAGTATATCTGCATATTATAACTTAAAATCGCATGATGTTTTTTCACCTTTGTCCTATATTGGCGCAGGTCCCCCTCCCCTTCTGTCCAAGAAAACGTGGGAGTCCGTCCGTGACCGAGTTGTATGAAATTATAACCATATTATACGGTCACAGAAACGTGGTCAAAGAAATCTATCGTGGCACTCTTCTTGGGATTCGATAACTTTTATCAATAATTAGTGTTCTCAAGTCTCCTATGTTAGGTATGAAGACCATTTTCCGCTGAATAATCTAATTTTTATCGTTTTGTATTTAATAACTACTAAACCGAATGGCACTCCTTTCAATTAAATAGGCTTCTTTAACCATATAATTTTCATTTCGTAATAAATTCTGCACATAAATCTGAGCAGCGCCCTTTATAAAACGAAAAGGATGTTAGAGGGTGTTATTAATTTTTGTGAGGACAATAAACCTTAGAATCTCTTGTAATGGATGCCAGTTCGACGTCATTCCTCTTTGTTTACACCTAAACACCTCGTCCTTAAAACTTCTTCCTAACAGTGAGTTTAAGCGGGTTCTTGGGCAAATTAATTACTTGGGAAGTTTGAAGAGGGTAGCTTATTTAAAGTTCTTTGTTCAATGATTTGTGAAATGTTTTTTATTTTTATTTTTCTTATTCTTATATTTATTTACATCTAATATTTAATTTATACATCGATGTTTTTTTTTAATAAAGGTGGTTTAAAAATGTTTAAGTGAATAGTTTTACCCTTTTTTTAAGTTATTTAAATAGATATATATTCTTAGTTTCGTTTATGTCATTTTTTGCTTTTTTATCACATTGTTACCAATAAGGCTATTTTGCTTTGGCAATGGACTTGTAACGTTGTACAGTTGACAATATCAAGTATATTATAAAATTATCCTGTAACATAAAATCTTTCAAAACGTCTTTACAATTTGCGTCACATTGTTTAGTTTTTAGGAGATTTAACGGCAGCTTGAGCCAGCAGACAGTCGACGGTGATAGTATCTCAAAGCTTCTAAGCAGACACATTGTGTCATCATTTCCACTAACAATTCACATGCGCAGACATTTGGATGGATGAAAGGCGGTAAGTCACATAATTCCAATTTTGAGTAAATCGATATTAAAGTTTTACTTTTGTTTTTTGAGATAAGTTGCTTCGAAACTAATTTTTGTACTAAACTATGATGAAAAATAGTGTAAATAACCTAAGATATTAATAGCATGATTGCATTTAAACACCTCTAATATTAATTTGAAAGAAAACCAAACATTACTCCTTCTTTCATGAACAAAAGGAAAGTTTTCTGCACCTTTAGCTATTTAAAATTAGGTTTTAAGTAAGAATATAGGTAAACATTGTCTCATTTTCTCTTACGAAATGATATCAATAAAAACTTAGAGTAAGAGGAAGTATCTATATTCTGATTTCACATACTTTACTTGATTTTGGAGATTCTCTTTAACTCCACTGATATATTTTCCCTTCATACGTGGAATTCCTACATCAGCGGGCATCTGAGATATTTTTATTTAAATGTCAACCTTTTTGGAGGGTGTTATTTCATCGAATGTTTCTTTTTATAGATAGGAACTGAACTAATCCACGTGTATCCATTAAATCCATCTCTAAATCTTACCTTGTCATTGTTGATATCTTTTTTTCTGTTAATCAAATTAAGTTTCGCCTGTAGCTCACCAATGTTTCTGAAATGTTCATTCATATCCATCACAGTATTATTACGAAAAACTTAGCATTATGATGCTTCGGTATTGGTCAGGAACATGTACTGTATCATGTCTCCTCAGGTCTTTTTATATCCTACCAAAATGATGATCCGCATCGAAATAAGAAGGACAAACTTCACAAAACTTGTGATCGATTACTTTTGTATATCCTTTTAAGATAAGATAATAATAATAATAATATAATAATAATAATAACGTTTATTTCTCACCACAAACAAAGTTACATTTAGAGTTAAAAGTAGCATATAAGTAGTACAAAACAACTTTGCCCGTGGATCGCTGGTGCCTATGGTGGGTAAGATACCCGTATTACAGGTCACCAGGTCTCCACCTCTACGGGGAATGCTATTATATCTAAAACATTAACACATAAAGTTTAACTCTATTTATTTATTTGTACATACTTAATTGAAATAATTGGTTACGGTTAGGAAAACTTAGAATAGTGTGTGTGTGTGTGTGTGTGCGTGTGTGTGTGTGTGTGTGTGTGTGTGTGTGTGTGTGTGTGCGTGTGTGCGTGTGCGTGTGCGTGTGCGTGTGCGTGTGCGTGTGCGTGTGCGCGTGTATGTGTGTATGTGTGTATGTATGTATGTATGTATGTATGTATGTATGTATGTATGTATGTATGTATGTATGTATGTATGTAGGTGAATGTGTATATTACACGACAACCTCTAAAAGACTTTCTGTTTTTGTATAGGTTTGCTTAAGGAGCCAATTGAGAACAGTGTTTTTGCACTCATATTGATTTCGAGAAAAATCAATATGAGTTGATATTGCTAAAGTGTAAGTGTAGTGTGTGTAAGTGTGTGTCGAGGTCAATCGACGGATTCAACTCGGTTGGGCAGCGTTCAGGAAATTACGGCACATCTTCTCGTCAGGTATACCTCAAAACTTGAAAACGAGACTGTACAACCAGTGCGTGTTGCCAGTGATGACATATGGAACTAAGACTGATTCCCTAAATAAATGGGGATTCGTAAGGCTCCATCGACGCATGGTTTGTCGGTTTATTATGCCGTTTCGAGTAAACGTAATTTCATCTGTCCAAAACACATTTAAAAGGAAACGTTGGTCTTAAAACATTTTTTCTAGTACCCAGTGGCAGTATGATTTTCCAATAGTTTGACCTGTTCAAAGTTCAAAAACTTTATTAAACTAAGTTTGTATAAAAAGGGTTATTATAATATTAAGGAATTTATGGATGATAATAACCCCTGGAAATGAGGTGATCGCTACCAAGCTATTTCTAATTTGTTGTGTTGTTAATTTTTGTAACATCATGATTGTAAGCTGTTATTTAAAAAAAGTCCCGCTGGGTTTCTTGCTGATCCTTTCCAGGACAGAGGTTTTTTCCGAACCAGTGGTAATCAAACAAAAGAGTGAATTTCAATAAGTATTATTTATAACCTATATTGAATAAAAAAGTTTCTGTTTCTGTTTCTGTTTCTAATCGGCTTATCACGGGGCAGCAGCGCCTGCACCTTAGTATATTTATAAGAATGTAGTTTGTTCCTTTTCAGCACTCGGTGTATTGTTCTATGCCTCACTGTAAACACACGCCGAGATTGTCTAAGGCTAGGCTAGTAAAAAAAGTTGTTTGACTAATTGTACTTATTTTACGAAAAATAAATCACTTGACGCAATGCGCGTAAGCAGCGAAACGCACCCTTATTCTGGAAGAATCACGGTCAGCTGAAAGACATACTTTCAAATTCCAAAATGGCGAAAATAATAAAAGTAATTAATGGGGCGGCCACAAGGTGCAATTATTGTTTATCGATACTTTTCTTTACATATACCTACTACAAGACATTTGAATACAAGTAATTTTGATTTTTAATTTGATAACAATTGACAAGTTATTGATTGTTAAAAAGCTAAGTTTGTACAATTGAACTTATGAAACTACCGTTTTGTGACTTCACAGGAAACGGGTAAGTAAGTATGAGTTTTTAATTGTTTTTCTTTTATGGGTTTTTTATCATGTCAAAATAATTTATTACCTCTCAATCTACAAGAACTCACTTAAACAAAAAAGCCTTAAAGTTAAGCTTTAAATACTTAGGACTTAGTGTTTTTAGAATTATCATAACAACACAATAATTCTAAACATACCATGCCCTAAGTGTTTAAAGCTAAACATTTTTTTGTTTATCGATCATTACTCCTTTTGAAAGAAGCTAATGGTTAATAACAGGTGTCCTACTCTACGACACAGGCGCGCGCGCACTTGCGCCGTTGCCTTTGAAGAACGCCGCGGGCCTAGTACCGCTTGTTTATGGACGCCGCCAAAAGACACCGCTGTCGACACATCGTATAAGTTTGCACTTTGTGACGACGTCGCTTTTTAATGTTCACGGGTTCAAGTTCATTGAATCATTGACTTAGTGACCCAATTCTATACAAATTGCTTAAAATTAATACTCTACTTTTTGAACTAGTTACTGGACGGATTACCTTCACTTTTTGTATATCGTCAGCAAAGGCGATAACAAGTATGTGGTTTCATTTATTGAATATATGTGGGACCCATTCTGTATACTACTGTAGCGGAGTCGTTAAAGTGTCTTCTAGCGAAGTTGCTCTTGTAGACAGGCAAGGGATAACGAACGGTCCTCTTATCATATATTTGGAGTTGAGAAGCAATAGTTTTGTGATATTTATGTGTAGACTCGAAAGTGTATAACTTTTGTATGGTAAATACTCTACATTTTTTGTATAAGTCGTCAGTCGGGTGCATAACAGGTAGGCCTTTAATGATGACAGTCATAAAGCACGCTGCGCACTTTCGAGTTCAAGGAGCTGTGTTTTAGCTGCCCCACCTCATGAAGTAATGTAGTAAGTCATTACACATTCTGGACAATGGCTTTATATACCTTCATTATAGCCTCATTATTAGGGTTTGGGTTCTGGGACGTCCCGTGTCTCGAAGTCCTGGGACTTTTCGTAATTTTAGTTGTCTCGAGTCCCGGGACTTTCGGGTCGAGACTCGAGACGAGAAAAAATTGTCGAAATTGTTATGTAATCATTTTTATTTTCAAATAATTGAAGGAGCCTAGCGCCATGTGTTAGTTTAATGAATAATTACTTGGTCTACTACGTAACTACTGAGTAAGCAACACAATAAATTAAACAAATATGTGATTCTGAGAATTGACAATGAGATTATGAATAAAACAATTTTTTACGGATTTTATCGGGTTTAATTTACTATTTTAATTCCCGACGTTTCGGGTGTTTTACAGCAACCCATGGTCATGGGGGGACTGAGATGTTTGACGTCCCAATGAGATTGATCAATGAGATTATGAACAATGATTAGATACTAAAATTACTAGAAAATAGTAAAGTTATTAAGAATTGATATGATTTAACTAAGTTTTTTTTATAGGGTAGGGTGACAAACGAACACACAGTCCACCTGATGGTAAGTAGTTGCTGTGACCCATAGACATCTACATTTATCCTTAATGAAGAATCAAAATGCAGATGCGTTGTCAGCCGTGAGGACTAAGATGGAATACCTCTTTTCCAGTAAAATGCAAAGGCGTAATTATTAATGACAAGTTTAATTGGTTAGCACACATCACTGCTGTTAGTATTAGAATAAGGAAAGTCATATATATATATATATATATATATATATATATATATATATATATATATATATATATATAATGAGTATGGTTTGAGAATTCCCGACAATTTCAAAGTCCCGGGAATTCCCGGGCCTTCGAGACTTTTAAGAAAATACTTTTTTAAGATGGGTAAGCCTTTTTTGAAGAATTTTAATTGAGTTAATTTCTGGTGAAACGTATTAAAAAGAGGCATATTTTTGTAAAAATCAACATTTATTAAACAATTAAACAGAAAATTTAATAACTTTAACGTTCAATTCAGTCCTAATAATTGCTTCGTTTATTTCTTTTAGTCACACACAGATGAATCTTATTTTGCGTGGTAGAGCCCGAAATACGCGATAATTATAGACCATTGCAGTCAGGTATGGTGGGTGGAATCCTATTACAAGGAAATTGATGTATAATTAATTTCTAATTTACACTCGGCTTACTTACATTTTGGTACTAAAGCTTAGGTACTTTGTTTCAGAAGAATTAAGTGATAGTTCCCGAACTTTGCCCAGCCGAATTGAATTCGTCGATTGACCTCTCGGTCGAAGCTGGACTTACCTAGTAGGACTATTTGTTCCAGGTTAACATACTCGTCAACAACTTTAAGCTTAGTGCTCCCAACAACTACCGGCACATGGACGTTAAACATGATCTTGATTATAAATAATAATGTATCAATAATAATCGGTGCAACAATTCAGATATTTGCAGACAATACTGTACAATTATTTCGGGAACGTACTTGCAACTTTTTAACGTGGTAGAGCCATGCTGCAGCTATATTGGTAGTATGTAGCACAAATGGGTCGGCTTGACCGGGGAAGGACCACGCTCTCACAGGAAACCAGCGTAAAATAGCAGCTTTACGCTGCTGTGTTTCGTATGGTGAGTGTAGCGAACCGCAGACCCTTTTTACTGGCAAAGATGCATTCCATCTTAGTCCTCACGTGTGACAACGCATCTGCATCTTGAGTCTTTATTGAGCATAGATGTAGATGTCTATGGGTCACAGTAACCACTTACCATCAGGTAGACTGTGTGCTCGTTTGTCACCCAATCCTATAAAAGAAAAAAGAACCATACTATTAATATAGCTGCAGCATGGCTCTACCACGTAAATTATACCAAGTATCGTATCAATAAATTTATTTGAAAGTTTAACATCACTCAACTTCAATGAATGTATTATAGTCTCACCGCAAGCAGTGTATCGCGTCATAGGTAGCCGCGCGGTGAGACAGGAGAGCGGAGCAAGCCACTCTGCTCTGTTATTCCGTCGTTGGTGCTCACGACGGCAACTCGTGTTATTTGTACCGGGCTGTGATTGTCACACGCACATAAGATAAAATTTCCAGAGATGGTTCGTGCTTTATCTCGTGATATCAAATCCGTCATTCATAAAATGACCAAATATTAAAAAAAAGGAAATCAGAAAAAGAAAGTTCTGAATACAAAAGTGCGGCAAATATCGCCAAAATCGTAACGTTATAAGACAAGGAAATTCATCAACTGAAAATTCGGGCCGATATAAATTTAATCCGCCAAAAAAATCATAAAGGAAAATCATTTATTTGATGAATTTGAGTTAAGAGTTACTATAAGAAAAATTCACTAGTTTTACGAAGTTGAAAAAAAAGGACCAAGTGTTCGCAAGTTACTGGTAAGTTTGAGAAACGATGGTATTTTGAATTGTGGACGAGAATATCTTAAAAACCTTTTACACAAAATGGGATATAATTATAAATCATTAAAATCAAGAAAACATTTCCTTATGGAACAGCCTAATAGTACAGAGTGGCGGGTCAAATATTTAAATTAAATCAGAAATTACAGAGCTCAAAACCGCAAGTCACAATGTCGGTGAATGTTGGCAAATTCTGTCAGAATCTGGAATTAACAATGATATTGGAAAAGGCCGGAATTAAGTAATTCTTCACGCTAGATGTCGGTATGAACTGGTTCTAGATGCATTGTCCATATTTAAATCCGATGCTAAGACTAATGACTATAATGGTGATATTAACTGGACTACTTTTCATAAGTGAGTGGATGAACAGTTAAAAGATAAGTCGTTTCCTAACTCTGTAATTGTAATTGACAACGCATCTTATCATACTGTTCAAGAAGACAAGAAACTAACAAATGGAAATCTTAAAAGTGAAATGCAGAACTGGTTACGGAGCCACAATGTTGAATTTCAGGAAACTATGACGAAAGCTCAACTGCAACGTTTTATCGATAAAATACAAAAAGAGCCCGTTTACAGAATTGATGAACTCTTGAAAGCCCATGGATACTCTGTTTTACGCTTACCGCCATATCATCCAGATCTTCACCCCATAGAGTTGGTATGAGCTGACTTAAAAAAACAACTTAGCCCATAAACATATTAATTCTTCACTATGTGACGCCTCGTAATTATTATTAATAAATAATAATTAAATTCATTATACAGACATTTAAAAATGTCATAGAAATTATAATTTAAACAATCAAATGCAAATAATAAGCATAAAGATCAAAAATATCCATTTGGAATATTGAATATATATATTAGTAAACGCATAAAATGTCTCAAAAAATCTCTAAATTTATTAAAAACCTGCTTAAAATGTTCAAAATATATCAAATCATATAAATACAAGTCGATTATATTGCAATAACAAAGATAAATAACATTTGTAATATAATAGAAAAAATGGATAAAAATTTTCGAAGTTGATGAAGGTGTTCGTGTAATAATTGGAAAATTTCTAAGTTAATGAACGTGTTCTTGTAATGTTCCCTTATATTGGGGCGTTGTCGGAGACACATACCCAAGGTTGTACATATATATGGGGTGGTCGGCTGACCGACTGCTAGTACTAAGGTTGCACAATGACTAGTCCTATATTAGGGACTTAACATAGTAAGGTCTGACGAACCAAAGCATTAATATAGAAGGTCTCTATGGTGCATAAGCATTATGATAGCAGAGTTATGACTTGAAGTCCCATATGAATAAGACATACAGTAGTATGGTCTATGAAATAAAGCAAATATGTGGAAGGTCTCAAATATGTAAAAGCATTATATTGAAAGAAATGGGACTTAAAAAGGATTATTATAGTGGCGTGTAGGTTGCTTCGCAGCCTCTGAGACCGAGGTAAACTTGGACTCACTAACCGATGTGTCCTAGACATATCATCTTAGTGCCGGTGGTAAGCGGGTTTGTTGTAGCAATACGACTTGCCCGTGGACATCGCACACCCCTACCGGTTGTGGGCGGCGTCTTAGCGCATAGCGTTATGATACGTCGGCTATCTTTCGGATTAGGGTGAGTGTGTTTGGTAGTACTTTTAAGTGCAGCAAGCATACTCAACTTCATGTCTTAGTGCAATAGCGCTATGATACGTGGAGTATTGGCTACTGACGTCTTAGTACCGTGCTACTATGATACGTTGGTGGTATTTTTAGTTAACAACATTATCAAATTTTGTTACCAAAGTCGATAGGGATCATGTGGGTGTGTTGTGAGGGGGCGCCATCCGTATGATAGTTGCATTGATGCTTACTGCTACTTGCAGTATTGTGTCTTGTGATGGATCTGCGGGTGTGCTGCACCTGATTCGATGCATCTTGTGGTTCTGGTCGATGGAGGTATGCGGGTGGTGATGTCTGCTGGGACTGTATGGGGGACCTTGGGATGGTGTAAGCCCGACGATAGTCGTATTGATGCTTGTTGCATTCTGTAGCATTGCGTCTCTACGATGGTTGTTTGGCGGGTCGCTATTCTCAATGGCGCTCTCTGCGTCTTGGTTTGACTCACAACCTAAGTAGCTTTGCCCAAGTCGGGTCCCTTCATAGCGGGGCTGCAGACTGTCTACCCTCCATGATGTTTTATATAACAACTTAATAATATATCTCTATAAAGTTCCCACCTTTGAGAGATTGAAGGCAACTTGTTGGTGGGTGAGACAAACATGATCGAAAAATGCATATACTCAACGTCAGTGACACAAACCCTTTCTGATGGCGAATTATTAATATTATCTTATAACTGCCTATTGGCTATATCTGCCATTGTATTGGTTGGTGGAGCATATGTGTTGACCTCATGCGGGTGGTAGCTGGAGGGAGAATCTGAGGAGGCTCTCAAGGCTGCGGCCGAAAGCCGCGCAACGTGGGACCCTATTCCCTTGAGGTGAGCGGTAGACTCATGACACGCTCTGCGGCCAATTGGCCGTGCTGACCATGCAATTGGTGGTGATGCCTTACACTTACATCACGTCTGCAGGAACGGCGGTCTGGCAGGTGGTGGCGCTCACGGAAGGCTTTTTATGGTCAGTGTGCCTATTGTTGCCTAACCCGTGTGACGTACATTTCACTGTGGCTGGATTTGATCGTATTCTGTATGGCGTTTACACGCATTGACATGCGCGACTTCGGTCGATGTTTGTGCTTACGCACTATCAAGGGGCCAACTCCTCTTTTACTGGTTCGTTAGTTATTTTGCTGTGGACTACGGTCCAGTTCCCAACTTTGCGTACCCTTCGGGGGGAGCGCTTTAAAATGGTTGGCGCTCACCGTGCGCGGCGTGTGTGGGGCCGTGTACCTCCTCCACATTTTTTTTAAAATGTGGGAGAGCGAAGCCCTTGTAACTGGTATTTGATATAAATATTGTGAGCCTTTTCCAAGCGGGAAGGGGTTAATTAATAAGGAATTGACTGTTGTGAACCAGATACAAGTGGAATAGGGACAATTTATTGTTTTTAACCTTTTTGAGCTCTGTTTTCGTGAACGGGGTTCTTTAGCTTATAAGACTCTACCAACAGCTTTCGATTGCTCTCGTGAATATTCATTCTTCCAAGATACACCTAAAATAACTAAGTTACTATACAAACACAACGTAAAAAAGGGTCCTAACTAAGACGATCACGCCATAAATTTATTAAACGGCCTATATTTAAACCTTTAGAAAGATCAAGTTATACTGGTCTTGTAAATTAGATATATTTATATATCTTACAGATATAGATTCTAAAGAAATACAAGTATAAGTGGATATATAGTAGAAAAGAAAAAAAGATGGGGGGGGGGGTTCGTTACAACTAGAAGGAAAGAAAAACATTTTGGATCAATTGTTTTCGGAGTTCATGGCGGAAAAATGGCGGAAATGTGACGTCCATGTCCAAAAAAATTAAAACGATTCCTGGAATCTTGACAAGAGGTTCGATGCTGTTATCGATATTATAATAATAAAGCAAGATGAGTCTGACACAAGTTCCATCGACAAAAATGAAGACGAAGATTTCCTGGTTGAAGAAGAATCTATGTGAGCGTAGTTTTATTTTATAAACAAGTGTGTTTTTTTAATTATTTGTTTGATTTTGCCATTTTTCATCTTTGTTCCTGGTTTTTTTTTCTATACCAATTAAATACAAATTTATTTCATTCTTGATTTATTTTTTGAAGTAAATCAAAATATATTTTTCAAAAAAAGAATATAAGTTTGGCACATTTCTTATTTTTATTTCTTATTTAAATTTTACACTCAGAACAATAGATTACATTTTTTGACAAACTTTCACAGTCCATCTTCATTGTTTTGATCATGTTTCACAGTATGGGGCGTAATTAGCATGGATTCCTATCTGTAGACGCCAAGACTTACATAATAGGCTATCTTTACGTTTTACCATGTAATACTCTTGTACCTCCATATCTCTGCAAATATTTCGAGTAACTTGTACCCCGCGAAACTCAGTACCGGACCACTAAATCACTACTTATAATAATCTATTCTTATTTCTCGAATCAATGTGGTGGATCCTTTACTGTACGGACAGTCAAGCTGTTGAACTCGCTTATCTGCGTCACATGACAATCTTCTCTTAATATGTATCAAAAACAATAAAGAAACCTTATCTATTAACTTTCTAAATATAGCTAGGTAAATATGTATTTTGATCTTTATTTATAAATAATCTATTGACATATGTATTAAGTACACTTTAGAGACAGTTTAATTAGAGATTATGCTATTTATTACAATGATATTGCTTCTCTTTGCCCAGGGTTTTCTTAAAAGAGTAATTACACAAAAGTTAAGCTCACCTTTGTTCATTTTCTTTCATCATCACTATCATCATTATATCCCAAGTAATGCCAAAGCACTATCCTGAGCTACCGGCATTCATCGATATACCCCGCAGAAAAAAGTAAAATTTTATTTACATGCATAAATTTGTCATAATTATTTGTGGACAATGTTTTACGATTTTTTTATATGAGATGTGGAAAGCGAGCATGTGGCTCACCTGAAGGTTAGTGCCGTCCGAGGTGTGGAAAGCGAGCATGTGGCTCACCTGAAGGTTAGTGTCGTCCACGGCCCACGAACAACTGCAACACCGGGTGAACGTAACGTTATCGGCCTTTTAAATAGGACCAATCTTGTTTTTTTGATTATCCAGCAATCGTATCTAGAAGCTGGAAGGAGAGCTAAAATTTGGTTAAGGCACGTTATTAATTTTAAAATTAACTTACAAAATCCAAATTGTCACGGCAAAATAATTTCGACGTGATATAAATGCATGCTGTTTATTAAATTCTTGTTTTTGTAATGCAATATTTATTTGTTTATATTCGCAATGCAATATGCGCTTTGAAATTCAATAACAATTAAATTCTGCAGTGCATTTACATTTCGATTTTGCAGGCAGTGCTTCAAATGGAATTTTTGTAATAAATACCAATAAATTTCTCATATACAAAGATCCTTTGAAAATATTGGCTATTGGCTTGCTTTTTATGTTTGCATTTCGTCTATAATATCTATTTAACTGATTTCAAAAAGGGAAAAGATTCTTAATTCGACTGATTTCCTTTTTTATGTTACTCAATAACTTCGCTGATTGTAAATAGATTTTAATTTATATGATTTTATTAAATTTGTATTTTCTTTCTTGGCATATAGGGAATGTAACTTTTATCTAAGTATATACTTTTAAGCTGTAACCTTGACTTTGTGCTATTAAAATAGAATAGAATAGAATAGGTAAAATGACTTTCAATTATTCTTATTGAAAGTAGTTTTCAACTTACGTTACGGTTCGAAAAAATAATCTTTCCTGGGAAGAAACCAGCCGGACATTTTTCTAAAGCACAACTTGCAATATAGTATTATTTAAAAGAATCGAATAAATTAAATAAAAAAACTATATATATTTAATTATTTCGTTATTAAACTTTATTAGGGAGAGGCTTTTCTCGACTGCCTTCGCCCATCGACGAGTAACGTATATAAGAAGCCCATCAGCTGAATGACCTTGAAAAACGCCGTATTAACGTTCATTAATGTGCTGATGCTCATTTAACCCTTTCGCTGTCCCGTGCACTACATATAGGTCATTGCTATTGTCTTACTATTGTGTCTCAAAACCGGACAGTGAAAGTGTTAAGGTGACACTAGTTGACAGTATTTCCATAGAAATTTCGGAGGGGTTTTACTCCGCTTTTTGACAGTGTACATCCTCATGATCAGCAGTCGCACTACTACAACCACTAGACCAACGAGGCAGTCATAAGAAAGTAAGAAGACAGGTAAGCAAGTATTTTTGAAAACAATTCATAAGTAGGCAGAACTAATTACAATTATTATCTAAATATTATAAATGCGAAAGCTTGGATATTTGGATGCACGGATGAATGGATGCATGTTACTCAATTACGCCTGAATGGCTGAAGGGATCTGGATGATATTTTGCTCAGAGATAGGTCAAACATCCAGACCCGGAACAATTACTCGTAGGCCATAAACATACTTGTTCCGTGCGGGATTCGAACCCGCGGCTCCCAGTGCAACAATTCATTGCTAAGCCACTGCGCCACGGAGCTGTCATATAACATATATGATACCGTTTATTCAGGTATTACGTTCCCGTGGGATAATTTTTGAGTTACACACGTTTGAAGCCGAACTCTTGAGTGATCACTGCATGACCACTCGGGGAAAACTAAACACAATAAAATAAAATCTCTATATTAGGTATATAGAGCCACAGAGGTATAATATGAAGCGATAAAGCAGCGCCTAATAATTTCGCGGTTTCATCCGCGTCATCACGTGTCCGAGATGCGTGGCATGACATGACACCAAGTTCAAGCATTTTATAATTGCAATCAAATATTTTATTTGATAGTAATGTATGGAAAAATTGTCATGATTAATGGAGTACTTTTATTTTATCTGTCGGCATATTATGCGCGGTTTTTTCCAGTTTTAAAGAAAAACGTACACGATACATGAAAAAAGTGTAGGCAAGAAATGATTCTTTATAAATTTGCTATCAACCTCTTATACTTATTAATCAATTAAACTTTCAAAATACCATAGCAACGTGAAATGAAAGAGTTCAGAAATAAAGATGTAACTAATCATTGTTACGCTCACCCGAGAGATAGATAAAAGTACTCAATTCATTTTGAATTTATTTTAGCTACTAGCTGTTCCCCGCGACTTCGTCCGCGTTTAGTTTAGGGCGTTAATTTTGTTTCACGGATAACTAATAATTTTTCTAAAATTTAAGCAGTCGAAGTTACTTCTTATAATTCATTGCTAAGCCACTGTGCTACATAGCCGTCTATACATCTTTTTGAATTTGGTAGATTCCATTATTTTGGAGAACAAGGAAGTGATGGCAAAAGGCCTGTATTTGGACGGGTCTGTGCGGTTATCTTTTAGGTATCGGGTGCATTAATACTGTTTTTTGAGCTCAGAATGACACCTAAAGAGTAAGAGTACAGAAATAGACGCGAAGAACTGGTTCCAACTCTACATAACACGTATTCATCACAACTGGGAGTTCACTCCTGCCCAAACGAGTAATGGACGCCCACTGTATGAATCAAACATCCTACATGGAGAATTCACACTTCGTGATGGTCAGCGGTGTATCTTCCTGTCGTCAAGAGTCATGTTGGATGCAAAAAGATAACCTAAATAAGATCAGCTTTCTCCTTTGCGGTAGCATAATTTAAAACATTATGAATTTGGGAATGTAATTATTTAATAGACTTACTCTTAGTACCAACTTAAGCAACTAATAAATGTGGTGGACGTTTTAGTTTCTTTTATTCGTGGTAGAGCCATGCTGTAGCTATATAAGTAGTAAAATTGTAGCATGAATGGGTCGACTCGACCGGGAAGGACAACGCTCTTACAGAATACCAGCTTAAAATAGCAGTTTAACACTGCTGTGTTTCGTATGGTGAGTGTAGAGAAGCGGAGACCCTTTTTACTGGAAAAGAGGCATTCGATCTCAGTCCTCACGGGTGACAACGCATCTGCAATTTGATTCTTTATTGAGTATAGATGTGGATATCTATGGGTCACAGCAACCACTTACCACCAGGTGGACTGTGTGCTCGTTTGTCACCATATTCTAAAAATCAGTTTCGCCTTTTTTTTAAATGACTTACTGCACCGGCTCAGGATGCTAAAGTGAATCTTGATTTCTAAACGCAGAGCTTGCCACTCTTCCTGTCCCTTTGCCACCTCGGTCTAGTTGTGTACAATGACCACCTTTAGGTCTTTCACGATCTGGTCTATCCAGTGATATCTGAGTCCTTTAACCGGATATCGCCTATTAGTTCGCCCCATAACTAATATAGTCAACATAATGGTTAGTGTTTACCTACCATCCTTTCAGTGAGTTGAGTATGAATTTTCTTATAACAAGTGTAGGTAAACGTTTTTTATGATAATAGCAATGCTATTTATTTCACAGTTTTATCTCATGCCGTATTTAAAAAGCCTTACTTTACCCGTTTAATAATGTCCTCCAGACCGAATTTCGGTCACGGCGGCCAGTCTCAGCGGAGACTAGCCATCTGCGCAGGACAGGATTATAGTGCCCAAGTGTATGCGCAAGCACAGGTGCACTCTCTATTCCCTCATTCTCATAGTCCGATGGGACGGTAAACCGACACGACCGGAGAGAGATCAGGCGCAGGACCAACGGCTTTACGTGCTTTCCGAGGCACGGGGGTGAAACACCGCCGGATTCCTGACTCCGGGCAGCTACTGAGAATTTCTTGATGGAAAAACTCAATAACTGATTTTTTTGGCCCGACCCGGGATTCGAACCCGGGACCTCATGATCACCAGTCGCACTACTACAACCACTAGACCAACGAGGCAGTCACCCGTTTACTGAATAAAGGAATACTACTAGTATTGAATAAAATAAAGCTTTCGTTTTAATATCACTATCTTTTTCACAAAGCCAACCGCTTCAAAGTACTTACTTAAACATGTCTAACCTTACTCAGAATGAGCGTGTATTTTATCCTAAGCTAATATAAACATGTGCAGAGTCCAGAAATTTCCAG
This sequence comes from Parnassius mnemosyne, assembly GCA_963668995.1. Lineage (NCBI taxonomy): Eukaryota > Metazoa > Arthropoda > Insecta > Lepidoptera > Papilionidae > Parnassius > Parnassius mnemosyne. The sequence continues at coordinate 2,060,606 of CAVLGL010000001.1, read as the reverse complement.
AACATTTAATAAATTTCAATATAACTTCTATAATAAAACCTCATCGAGTGTGATGGTAGAGGTAATAGTAAAATTCTTTTGATTTACCTCGTAGATATGGAATTCGCAAATGATAGAACTGCTAAAACATAACGTTAGATGACAGACAATGAAATATTTTTTTTAATAACAAACAAATCTCACATCAAATCACAGCAAATTAAAATATTGAAGTTGACGAAGATATCGCGTGATAGACATACACAAATCCATAAAGTCTGATTTGAGAGAGCATATATCCATTAGGCCGTATGGAGGTGTAAGAACAACTACTGTCTTGACAGAGGGTGACAAAGAGAAATAAAACGGGAGATAACTACCAGCGTCTTCCTAGTGAAAATGAAAAATAATTAAAAAATAATTTCCTAAGCATGCTTACTATAGCAAAATATAGGCTTCTATGAGGCAATCTAAGGGCGAGCACTTTATTCAGCATTGGCCTTTAATAGGCTGTAATGAATGATTTTAATTTTAAAATAAGCATGAGACAAGGAACTTGTACGTGGTGGAATTCAGTTACGTTGGAGTGTTACATGAAGTATGAGCGCCCCATTTGAATAGATAATTTGTCATTCGTAGAAATTTGAGCGCCTAGTATGCTTGATTAAAAGGCATCTATTATTGGTACGGAAAAATCCACTGTTCTGCGAAAAATTAGTAAGAAACCCAGCGAGCCTCTTTTTTATTGTAGTACGTATAGCACACTAGTCTTATTTAGTAGTAGGAGGTAACAGTTATTTTTAGCTTAAATATGTAAAAAATAATACTTTCAAGTTCTTAATGAAGAACCGAAACGAATCCTTGTATACAACACAGTTTTTAATTTCCCTTTTATCCTTATAACTAAACTAAAAGACGAAAATTCAAGTCTCAGTTTTGTATTTGGGAAATTGCTTATTTAAAATGTACTAAATGTGAAATAGGTTTTTAAGAAAAATTAAGTGACGAGCAAACTGACGGACATATTTAAAAATAAAATAAAAGAGAAAATATTTATGCCTGTAACAATTTTGAGGGAAAAATCCTATTTTCGCGATAATAAGTAAACGATTCTAAGAATTTAACGGAATATATAGAATATTCATAGAATCCGACCTCACTTGTAGACTATAGGCACTTCTATCTCCACTTTGTAGATCAGCCAAAAAATCTCAGAAATACAATGAGTATCTTGAACCAAGAGTTACAGTGGGCAGATTTCATACCTTATGTCATTTGCTACGAGACTACCTCGGTAGAAATAGAGAAATAAATGTTGGCAGGTATTACAATAACTGCTAGAAATGATTATCTATACTAAACAATCCTTCATGTGCCCGGCCATTTTATTTTTTACGCTTTAAGTATCACGGGCCTTTCGGGAGATCACGCGATACCGCCAGGCGCTAATGTTAACAATGATATATTTTTAATTTTGTATGCCAGCTATACGGAGTTATTTTTAATTAACTGAGAACCTTTTGGGAATATATTATTTACATCATAACAATAACATCTGTAAGAAAAAAAATATTTTTATTGAGACATCAATGGCGAGTACATCACCATGGTTACAATGGTTACCAAAAATGTGGATGACGACCTGCAGTACGTCTGGTACTTCTATTTATTTAACATGTCCTAAAATATTAAAAATTTATTGCCACTCCAAAAGATTAATAAAAACATCGTTGGCAACAATGATGAATTTATCGCTGCATTTGGTAAACAAAAGGAGTGTAATATTTTCGTATTTGAAACTCGAAACTGTTTAATTTAATCACAGCTGTACGGAGCATTTTGATTAATATCTTGAATAAGATCCGTGCAAAGCCAGGAAAATGAAAGAGTTTGCCAAGCAAGTCGTTTTTACGTTGTATTTTCGCCTGTTAGTTTCTTAAAACCATTATGTCAGTAGGATTATAGATCCATAGGTTGCTGATTAATATATGGCTGAAAATATTACTAATTAGTATGTACAAATAAAATTCAGACTTAAATTACACTTTTTATCATTATTAATACTGATGTACAAACGCCAAGTTGCCAATAAAAATTTGTATATTATGTAAGCTTTTTTAATATCAACAGGTATTTAATTCCAGAGTCCGTCCGACTTGTAACTCTAAGAGCGAAAGAGTGGGACATATAACAATACGGTGTAAAGGCATTAGCAACTTAAGGTTACCAGAAGAACGGAGAAAACAATTATGATAATATCCTAAGTATTGACATTTGGATTTCAAGTACTCAGAAAAATAAGGATCAATCAGACTCAAAATGCAAATGTGTTGTCATCCCTGAGGACTAACTAAGATTGAATGCATCGTTTTCAGTAAAAAGGGTCTTATTAAAAATAGTCTTGCATAATTACATTAATTATTTATATTGTCATAATTATTTTTTGTAACTCATTTAAATAATTTAAGAAATACTTGTCACAATTCACTGAAACAACCAACGCTTGGGTCGGTAATGCTATTGACGCATTAATTAATTAATATAGAGCTTCCATTGACATGTAGCCACTAGAGATAGCATTATAGTTGACAAATAGGAATGCGTAACATAGTGGAATAAGTAACGCATATCATAATATGTTATGTATTTTGGTTGAAGCAGAATAGACGTTAAAAGTAGTGGTATACAGAAATAAACGTGCCGTGTAGCAAGAATCTGTCGCCGCATTTTATTTTTTTGATTTAATTTTTTTCTTTGTTGCAACCCCGGCGACAAGTTGTAACATAATTGCTCCCAACTGTTTTTAAAAACTAAATATTGTAAATTGATAATATGCACCTCAATTTTGAGTTACAGTTGTTCATCATCATCATTACAGCCCTACATAAGTCCACTGCTGAACATAGGCCTCCCCCAAGGAATACCACAAAACACGGTCCTAAGCCACCTGCATCCATCGACCTCCTGCATGTCTTACCAGGTCGTTACTCCATCTCGTGGGGGTCGCCCTACACTTAGCCTACGGGTACGAGGCTGCCACTCGAAAACTTTTCTTCCCCATCGGTTGTCGGTTCTTCGAGCTATATGGCCGGCCCACTGCCACTTCAGCTTACAAATTCGTTGGGCTATGTCGGTTACTCTGGTTCTACTGCGGATTTCTTAATTTTTAAGTTTATCACGCAGAGAAACCCCGAGCATAGCCCTCTCCATAGCTCGCTGAGCGACCTAGATCTTCCTCATACGGCCAGCAATGAAGGACCACGTCTCAGATCAATAAGCCATCACTGGCAATACGCACTGGTTGTACAATTTTTGATTTACGGTTTTGAGGTATACCTGAAGAGAAGATGCGTCGTAGTTTCCCGAACGCTGCCTAGCCGAGTTGAATCCGTCGATTGACCTCTCGGTCGAAGTTGGACTTACCTAGTAGTGCTCTCAACGACTACCGGTATAGGTGTGACACATGATCTTTGTTTTGTCTATTTTCACATCTTAAGAACTATCCGTTGGAGACACTATTGAGGTCATTAGCTTAGGTCCTCCAGCGGTTCTGCCATAAGGACTATATAGTCGGCAAATTGAAGATGAGATATGTACCCTCCAATGATGTTAATACCGCATCCTTTCCAGTCAAGTAGCTTGAAAACGTCTTCCAATGTAGCAGTGAAGAGTTTCGGGGATATAACGTTACCCTGTCTTACACCTCTCTAAAGTTGTATATGTTTCATATTCTGATTCTGTACTCGTATGTTCCGGTGATGTGACGTGTACAGCTGCTCATAGAACCTCTCAATCTAACTCAAAATCTCAGGTGTCCCGGAAACGATGCTGCCACACTCGGTCTTCAGCTTTAACAGTTGGCTCTTTTTGGCAGACAAATCTCTGGCAAAGACTTTGGAGCCTTGGTTCCGCTGGATCGCTTCTTCAATACAAGCAGTATTGAAATTGCGTAAGTTCCGCCGCATGCATTTAGAGATCTTTCTGTTCAGTTACCTGTATGCTGTCAAATCTGTTGAAGACTGTAGCTTTATCTCCCGTCTAACAGCCATGAAATTAAGAATGTGATCGTAGAGTATTTGTGTTTTTCTGCGGCGGGTCTTGCAGAACTTAGCTCCAACCGCATGGACAGTTACCACGTACTTGTCATTTATATCGTCCACTTCATTGCAGACTTCTAGGCACTGGAAACGGTTTTGTAACTCGAGCTGAAAGGTTTTGGGATATTGGAATACAGTACGAGAAGGAAGGATAATTGACTTAATTAGACGAGACCTCTTCAACTTAACGTTTAAGTTAGGGTTTTGGAGGAATGCATTGCTCTAGAGATATCCTCATACATTTCCTCCACCTTCTCATTGGGATATGCCGAGGTTGTTGCGTAAACCTGTATGAACTTTAGCGAATAACGTTTGGTGATTCTGAGTATAAAGTACGCAACCCTCGTCCACACACTCTTAATCTTTACAACGTTGTTAACGAGAGATTTGTTGACGATAAATCCGACACCGCCTTAGGACGGATGGTCGCCCTCCCAGTTATAAAGCAAGTGTCCAGATTCGAGGATTACCGTGTCCTCCCCCTCCCTTTGGACCTCGGATAATCCTATAATATACCATGCGGGGACTGGGGGTCGTCTCTCTATTACTTTCATAATGGGTGGTTATTTGCCATAGTTGCCACGCTTGGCGAGTGAGTTGGCACCGCAGTTTTTTTATTATAATTTTGCTGTTATCAGGAAGATGGTGCTGCCTATCTCCTGCCTGTTTCACACTGTTGCCTCTTACGACACCCACGGGAAGATATGGGGTAGTGGCTAGTCTTAACCGCCACTATACGCCACAGTTGTTAAATAGTACTTATTTGTATTTGCGAAATAAGTAAAAATCGGAAGTACCTCTTTAATTTTATTGTATTTAGTGTTCCAACTAAAAGTAACAGCTGTAACGAACATCGTTTAAACTTATTGTAAGTGTAATTCTTGTTATCCCTTTAACATTTTAAGATTTACCTATTAAGTAAGTGTTGTTCTAGATTTCATGTTGAATTATTTACTTGATAATTTATTCTGAGATCTGTGAATAAAGCCATATATCTAGACATTGCTTTCTCTGCTTCTTCGGTTTTCTTTATTTGTTTTATATTGGTATTTACACTTAATAGTAAAATGAATACACGCAACGCCAAAACGCGCCAATTTGAGAACCTACTTCAAATGGCGATTTAAGAACTTAAGGCGTCAAAATATATTTATTATTTAATATTTCAATAATATATATAATTGCTAAAAATACTGAGCTAAATAGTGATATGGTTAAGTTCCATAAAGAATATACATTTGTTTTAAAAGAAAGGAATCAATTTCAGAGAACATTTGATGAGTTTGACCAGCAGCAGGGAATATGAAGAAACCCTCAGATTTATTGCTGCATTGCAGTTACAGTTAAGTGATGCTAATGAGCAGATTGTAAAATTAAAACAATACATCGATAACTTGAAAGCGCCCCAAACTCAAAGTCTGTTCAATGAGCTCATAGAATGTAAATTTTCTATAGCATTGCAACCCTCCACAACAATCGATTTGACGGGTGATGATTATGTTACATCAAGAACAGAAGCATAGACTACGTGCAGTTGAAGAAAATCAAAGAAATACATAAAAATCAATAAATATATTAAAAAACGTCAACAGATAATTAAGACTAAAATTTATGTTTAAAAAATATTTATATCTCATTCTATAGAAGTTTTCACATCAAGAAGTGCTAGAAGCGATAAATACAACTTTATTGTTAACACTTATTCAAAGTATTTTATTTGCTTAGAAGATGCATTATCTAAACATATCACCAACACTCGGAATAAAAATTAATAACGACTCGAAGCTCAGCCTCGAGTGGGCTTATGTGTTTTAATAGTTGAGGCAGTTTTCACAAAATTATGCTAAAGTTTAGTCTCTTAATTATGTAACGCCATCATACTTGTTAAAATCTCTTTGATTAATAATGAATATTTAAAGATAATCATTTGTTGAAAAAAATGTTGCCATTGACCTCATTCCAGAGAACAACTTCATTTCAACTAAAGTTTAGATTAAAAAAACTTACTCATTTACGCTTGATACTTAGCGGCAAGCCACCGCAGAGATTTTGATTTACCAGAAGATGTCTCGTGTAGAGGCGAAACACGTGTCGTATTTTCGTCAGTGGTCTGTCTTTCCTACTGTAGTGGAAATAGGAGTAGTAGTGCTGGGACCAGTGGTGACGGGGATAGTGCACGCAATTGAGGGAGGGCGGGAGGTGCTCTTCAAACTAGGTAAGACACATCATTTTATTTAATCGAGCAGATGTACGCAAGGTAATTTTTACCAACTTTAACATAATGGATTTCCGCAAATAACGCTTCATTCTATTAATTATCTTAAAGTTTAGAGATTCAATCTCTAGCAGAAGATACTTGCATATCTAAATTCTATAAGAGATTCATGATATGATACGAAGTTCCAGGTATAAAATTAATGTAATATATTATTTAAGAAAAAACCTATTTTGACCTATCAAAAAACTGAATACATCTTTAATATATATTTGAATGTATTAAGTCGGTCCCTTCCAGCTATAAATAACAATTTAAGTAATTAAACCTATAAAATTTTAAACTAAATGTGAACGGTAACAAAATTTATAAATAGTCTTACGGAAATTGAATTACAAATAACTTTATTTAAAATTAAGAACGCTGGCAATTCCCTAAATCCATTTCCAAAAGACAGTAAGCCATTAGCTGAAAGCCAACCAGGAGCCTTTTTCATGCCAAAATTTTTCTTAAATTAAAAAAAATAGTTTATAAAATCGATAAAACTTTTAAATTACCATTAATAATGACTTATGTTGCAATAAAAATTGAGAGATGGGTATGGCGAACGTATATCATAAATTTATTTAGAAATTAATGGAAATGATAAAGCAAACGCAAGAGAGCTGTTGTTTATCAGGTGTATAACAATTGCTGTCCAATGCGGTGCGCTGTGCAATTAAGGCCCTAGTGTGTGAAATGCCTAAACACTTGGATATTTAAGTAAAAAATCACAATAACTGTTCACTAAATCCGCAAAGAAAAAACACATTGTGACAGAAGAGGATTCAGTAAATGATTTTAATTGAATAAAATTGTATTTGTCAACCATTTATTAGAAAAAAAATCCACAAAAACTACCTATCCTTGTCATATTTTGCAAAATTTCTCCAAAATGGCACAAGCTCTTTAAATAGTTATTACAATAAAAAAAAGGTCTGAAAATATTAATATCTTTAACTGAGAGTATTATTTTTATTTCCCGTTTTACTCGAGAAAATATCAGTTTTCCTTGACATTGAATATATTCGCACGAGCGTGCCTGCTTCATTGCCCTGTAATCACCCGCGAGCTCTCTCGCAGTCCGTTTTCGGTCATTGTCGAGGGTGGGTCGCACGTCGGTGTTGGAGTAATTTTGTTCCTATATATTTTAGTTTTTTAAGAGCTTATACTGACTAATTATAAATATTTTTATAAATTGAAATACCTAATTTTGTTAATATCTGTACATTGGTAACTGAAAATATTGTTTTCTAAATAAATTAATTCTTAAAGTGCGTAAAGAAAAAGAAATTTTTGCGGCGATGTTGAAGTGAAATTGAAAAATGCATTTTTACATAATTTAGATGTGGAACGACCAACATTCTCTATGTTACGCACTTATATTTCGATATTTTTAATACCTGTGTAATTTTATAGTTGCATATTTTTATTAAGTAGGTGATACTGAATTTTATAATTATGTAATACAATAAAATGCTATTTTTTATGATTATGAATTTAATAGAACATAATTGGGGGGGGGGGGCCTCCCACTATATGGAGAGACGACATGTTGACAGGAGGGATATCCCAATTAATATAATATGTTATAATCATAATACATACACTGAATTCTTAGTTAAACATCTTTACGCATTGATTATTTATTAATTTAGTTATACTAATTCCGGACTACGTGCTGTTTTCGAGAGTCAATACGAATCGTCTCGCGCGCAGACTTGACGATTTCCAGCCTCCCGAACAAGCTAGTTTCCGAAAGGACTTTAGCACCATAGACCACATACATACCCTTCGGCAAACTGTACAGAAGTCCGAAGAGTACAATTTGCCACTATGTCTGGCGTATGTGGAATATGAGAAAACCTTTGATGCCGACGAAATTTGGGTGGTGCTGCAGTCCCTTCAGCGGTGCCAAGTTGACTGTCGGTATATCGAAGTGCTGAAGTGTTTGTACAGTAGAGCTACGATGGCTATCCGATTACAGAACCAGAGTACGAAACCTATCCAATTGCAGAGAGGTGTAAGACAGGGTGACGTTATATCCCCGAAACTCTTCACCGCTGCATTGGAAGACGTTTTCAAGCTTCTGGACTAGAAAAGATACGGTATTAACATCAATGGTGAGTACATCACTCAACTTGGATTTGCCGACGATATAGTCCTTATGGCAGAATCGCTGGAGGACCTAAGCACTATGCTCAAAGACCTCAAAACAAAGATCATCTTTAATGTCCATGTCACACCTATGCCGGTAGTTGTTGGGAGCACTAAGCTCGAAGTTCTTGACGAGTATGTTTACCTGGGACAAATAGTCCGACTAGGTAAGTCCAACTTCGACCGAGAGGTCAATCGACGGATTCAACTCAGCTGGGTAGCGTTCGGGAAATTACTACACATCTTCTCGTCAGACATACCTCAAAACCTTAAAACGAAATTGTACAAGCAGTGCATGTTGCCAGTAATGACTTACGGATCTGAGACGTGGTCCTTCAATGCTGGCCGTATAAGGAAGCTCAAAGTCGCTCACCAGCTATGGAGAGGGATATGCTCGGGGTTTCTCTGCGTGATAAACTTAGAAATGAGTATATCCGCAGTAGAACCAGAGTAACCGACATAGCCCAACGGATTAGTAAGCTGAAGTGGCAGTGGGCCGGCCATATAGGTTGAAGGACCGACAACCGATGGGGACGAAAGGTTCTTGAGTGGCAGCCTCGTACCGGTAGACGAAGTGTAAGGCGAGCCCCCACGAGATGGAGTGACGACCTTGTAAGACATGCAGGAAGTCGATGGATGCAGGTGGCTCAGTACCGTGCTTTGTGGCATTCCTTGGGGGAGACCTATGTTCAGCAGTGGACTTATAAAAGGCTGTAATTATGATAATGATGATGAATTCCTGAAAAATGTTGTGGTCTCCGTACAAATCCACGAACGCTAGGTATAGGTCATATGAGGGTCTTGTTAGCCTAGTAAATATTCGCTCGCGTTCGAGACGAGTTAACGCCGCCGACGCTTGACGCTGTAGGTAGGTATTAGTGCCGAAAAATGCCGACAATACATGATTGGTTACGTTAAAGAAATACCTACCTATGAATATTTATAGATGTCAGAACTCCGAGCATTGAGTTGTTTATTTAAATCTAGTAAACATTTGATTGCATGTTTCCATCATGAATAATTTTGCTTAATAATTATGAATACTTAGTGTCAATAGGCAATATTCGTTACAAAATGTTATGAATTTGCATAATATTTTAATTGTAATTGTAAATAATAATGAACTGCTAAAAATAAGAGGCGATACGACAACATAATTCAAAGACGGCGTGTTTAAAGGATGTGAATCAAGATCACAATAATTTTAAATATCAAATATTTAACTTACTGATATCCTAAACTCACATGCAACGTTGTATTTTAACACATTTAGAAAATGTTCACCACCTTGTTCAATACATTTTAGTGACCGTTTTCTCAAATGATATTTTAATATAGAAAGCATTTCAGTGTCACTTTTGACTATTTTAAAAGCCTTCACTATGCTATTATTAGGTCCTCAGCACTTGTTGTTTCACTAAAAAAAACTAATGATTTAATACGTCCCCAAAAAAAAAGTCATGAGGCGTTAAATAAGCAGATATGTGAGGTCAATCGACAGGGCCGCCGCGACCTTTCCAAGGCACTTCAAACTCTGTATTTGTAAAGACTTTAACATACTTGAAATAAGGGTCAATTTTGTTTATTTTGTATTGAATGACGGAATTCGTATTAATACAATAAAACTGCACTTTTGAAAGTCTTATTGCCTTGTATTACATTCCATTCCAGTTTGTTTTGACTGTACAGGATTAGTGTGACTGTAATTTACTTAGTTTTAATTATTCGCAAAGTTCTTGTATTTGAGAAGAAAAGAGGAAAAGAGTCTTGTACTATGGTTGTCAATCCAATTGAGGCAATTGCAGACTTCCCACTAGCATCGAAAAGCAGCAGAGCAAGATCCTTCCCAGATAGAAACCTTATTAGAAATTTCAGCAACCTGGATGTAGGCGTAAAATAATTAACTCTCGTACGTACACGCACACGCACACGCACAGGCACATGCACGCACATATACACACATACATACACACGCGCGCGCGCGCGTGCACACGCACACACGCACACAAGCATACAAACATACAAGCACACAAGCACTCACGCACACAAACACACAAACACACACACACATACACACACACACACACACAAATAGGTCGTAAATAATATTTACCCACTACTATTTGGCAAGTTAATAGGCTCTTGTTAAGTCAGTGCGCTTCACCATCTTAGGCTACATAACCACTTGCTTTACTACTTCATGGGTAAGAACAGATAAAAAAATTACCCAATGAAAGTTTGCATGTAGATAGATTTTATTTTTCTAACTAACCATAAGAAGGTAATACGTGTGATGGAAATATGTATATAAGAATAAAGGTTGTTTCACACGGAACAGTAATTATATAATATTATATCTACCAGTATCTGCGCATGAAAACTTTTAAAATGTCTAAATCCCAAGATATGTTCATATTTAGAGGCTGAATAGAGCGACATTGATTTGAATGGGGATCTTTTTGTGATTTAACATCATAAAAAAATTGTCCTTACAATTGAGCGTATTTCAGATGGCGGTTTGCAAAACACGATTCCACAAAATTCACTCAATAGAAAATAATTGCAAAGTAGCTTCTGAAAATACTTAAATTTTCAACATTTCCAAATTTCCATAGAATCATGTTGAGTATAATAAATACAATTATGTCACATGTTAATAAATCTCTGGGGCTATTTTTATTTTTAATAAACTGATTTTACTTTAATTAAAATAAATTCGTCGGGTCGGGAAGGGACGCCCTAGACGAAGGTTTATCGACCAAATCGGCGATACATTAAAAATGGGCCAGATTAGGAGTACCCTTAACCGACGAGCGTGTATGCGTAGATATATGGATGTAAAAGAGGCGAGAGAGGTCTGTCAGGATCGCGCCAAATGGAAGTCCGTAGTCTCTGCCTACCCCTCTGGGTGACAGGCGTGAGTGTTCATGTATGTAAAATAAATTAGTTTGCCCCTTTGTATCGCCAGTGGCGTTTTTTCTGTCACTCCTATGGAATTTGACAGTTCTCGCTGAAATTTAGCGTCTTTTGACGGATCTGAATAACGCGGCTGTTAAGATATTGCAAAAATAATCGAAAATATTTATTTTTACTTTCATTGCGAAGACTATCTTGTTCTATTTTATTGCGGTCAAATAATATTTAATATGGTTGTAAATCAAGTATTTACAATTTATTTCATTGTTTTATTATTCAATCGTTTACCGTTATTATCACATCGTACCTTAGCTTACATTAGAAATGAATAAAAAATATAACAATCATTAATTATTTGATTTTCAGTCGGTGTCGTACATTTGAAATGATTTTCAAGTAATAAAAATAGCTTCAATATAAATATCCATTAATGGGACATTTTGCAAAAGGGAAACCTATCCTACCTAAATTTTTTAGACGTTTAATCAGCAACTTTCTTAGTTTTTGATAAAACAAACTTTGTCAATATCAAAGAAATACGACTTAGTTCACATTGAAAGAAATGCACGTCATTACAAGACTTCTATAATATTAGAAGAAGGCTACCGATGGGACTTATTCAAAAGTTCAAATTTTTATTTTCATTAATTTATTTCAAGACTAAAGTAAACGTGAAAGGGCTCTGCAATAATAATTTTCATCAAAAATAGCATATACTTATAAACACTATACACACTGTCCATCATACTGAAGATGATCAATTGAACTGTAAAATATTTAATAGACTATTTCCAGTATAATGACCCAAATATCATCATTAATAAATAACTGGCACACTTAAAAGAGTTATCAGATGGCTAAATGATTATTAGAAAATAAAATATATTAGAAAGGCATGACCTTATCATACTATGATAAGATCATGCTTTTTCATAAAAAGCTGCAAGAAATTTTAAATCAAGGACCTCTTGGTTGTTTTACTTTTCTCTTAATTAGCGAAAAACAAGATGGATTGATCTAATAATTTATTTTCTTGTGTTTATAAGTGCTATTTAGAATTGTATGCCGATGATAATTAAAGTTTCTTAATAAATAAGTGTCACATAGCAGGTATTAAATCACTTGACCGTCACTGGAAGCTTTACATTGAGAGATAGCATTTTCGGTTCCGTCGTTTTTTATCAGTTTTCTTACTTTTATCGATGTGATATCCGGTCCAGTGGCGTCACCTGGTGATCGGGGTCGACATTTTTAGTTCATAACATGCGTAGCACCGATTTTTACTCATTGGCGTTTCATTCTCCGTCGAAGTAACTTGTGCGCAAGTGGCTCTGTCCTTGCGACAATCATCGTTCACAAAGTAAAATATATTTATATTGATTGTGTTAATAGTTAAAAGTGTTGAATCCCGAAAAATTGTGAATACGACTTAACCACCGGTAAGGTACTTAACACGTTAACTTTCTTTTTAAACGGAATTTTCCGTTCGAATCATTAGCTATATTTACCTTAAGTACGAGTTAAATTTGTACATTATAAAAATTCTAGTATAAAAAGTTAAAGTACCTCCATTTACCTAATTATTGTTGGTTTGTATAATTGATGAAATATTTTAATGTAAATACTTTAATTTGTACATTGTTAATAATTGTGGTATAAAAGTTAAACTACCTACATTTAATTATTGTTGGTTGGAATAATTGATGAAATATTTTAATGTAAATATTTGAATTTGTACACTGTTTAATAATTCTAGTATAAAAAGTTAAACTACCTACAATTAATTATTGTTGGTTTGAACAAATTTTAATATGAAAATAGTTGACTTTATGAATTTATAGTACGTAACTTCATTACAGTAATGGATAATTTTGATACTTCGGTTCCCATCGCTACCGAGCCTGTGGCTGGTCCAAGTGGAGAGGCTCGTAAAAGGTATCGAAGCAGCAGTAGTAGTTCGACTAGTAGCAGTTCCTCTAGTTCACCCTCTTCAAATAATAAACGAGGTAAGCGATCTCAATGTCATCGGCGGCATAAGTCATACGATAGATAAACTATTGAAAGAAATTGGCGAACTTCGGAAACATGTCATCACATTTAATAACTATGATAAAACATATCGTGACGATGAATCAAATTTTTCTGGGGTCAGTGGAGACCTTTATTGTGATCTTACGGGTACTCATGAACAATATACAGATGTTCACAAAGAAAATTCAAACGATAACTTCATTTTTAATATCGAAACGAAATTGAAGGAATCCCCCGTTTTGAAAACGCCAGATAACTTTTTAAAAATGTTAAATGACGTTCAGCGCTTCAACAGTACCTCATGGTCAAAAGTAAGGTACGCTGATACACAGAAGCTATATAACCATACTGCAGGTTTCATTGACTTGGAAACAAATGAAGAGGTTAAAATATATGACACCTTACGTTATTTGTCTTATGCCGATAAAGCATATGCAGCTATAACTTACGGTATATTAAAGCAAAAAGAAGCATTACAAGAAGGTTTCCGTAATCTTCTTTCATGGGCTAAAAACTCTGAAATTACAAACGATAACTTAAGTCTTAAGGTGGAAGAGATATTTCAAAAAGGGGAGTTTCATAAAATCTCTTCAGACTTATTACAGTTAGTTTGCGGCCATCGTGCCGAAGTTATTGAAATGCGCCGTGAAACGATAACCAGCCAAGCTCGAGATCCCTTGTTGAAAACGTCGTTAAACAGAATACCTCCTACACCTTGTTATTTATTTGAACCTGAACGTTTCACATCGATGTTGGAAAAATCTGGCGGGGTGCGCAAAGCATTTTGGCCACCAAAAACTGATGCTTTTTCTCAAGTTAAGTCAAATCAATATAACCACCGTCCCTCGCGGGGACGAGGCACACGAAAACCATCAGCTCTATCGCGTGGAACTCTATATACTTTTAATGAAGTGGATATGCCAATGCGCGTGCATATGGACAACAACCAACCTTCGCGAGGTGGGCACCATAAATTCAAACATCAATCCAGAGGGCAGTACTCAAAGTATCAGTACGATAACCACAATAATAATGGAAGGGGTTCATTTCACAACCGACGCTTGCAACCCGATGTTTCAAGACCCTCAAATGCTCCGAGAGTATCCAAAGGAAAAAGGTTTAAGCAATGACTCAACACCCTTTCGAGCAGGTCAGGTAGTTCTCTATCTGACGCAGTGGAAGGAGATGAGAGTACCAGAAATTATAATAAAATTGATTCAAGGGTATCGCATACCTTTCTTTCAAAAACCTCCGCTTGTTTACCCAAATATTATAAAAAACCCTTTTCAAACTCCTGTCTCAGAGGTTATGTCGAGAATTGTACAAGATATGAAGAAACAGGGCATTTTAAAAGTTGCTCCAAATGCACCAAGCTTCATCTCTCCTCTATTTCTGGTGACAAAATCCGACGGCTCACTTCGGCCGATATTCAACCTCAGGGCTCTCAACGAGTATGTGATAGCAAAACCTTTTCACCTAATAAACATAAATCGAATTCTAGATTTTCTTCAACACCAGGACTGGATGTGCAAAGTAGACTTGTCTCAGGCCTACTTTCATTTACAAATAAAAGAGTCACAAAGACGATTCCTTCGCATTATATACAACCAAGAATTATTAGAAATGACTTGTCTTCCGTTCGGCTTAATTTCAGCTCTGAGAACCTTTTCTATACTCACAAATTGGTTAGCGCATTCGCTAAGAGAAAAGTACAATATAAGAATCCTAGTTTATCTGGACGATTTCTTAATAGCACATCAAAATGTTTGCACGCTACAGGAACATCTAGAACTTGCAGTAAAAACCTTTCAAAAACTGGGATGGCGAATAAACTTCGAGAAATCGATTATTTGTTCACAAAAGTCTATAACCTATTTAGGAGTACTTTGGGATCCTTGGAAAAATCAAAAATCTCTTCCGAAAGAAAAAACTGTCACGTTAATCAAAAAATTAAGTCGTGCCTTAGAAAGAAAAAAGCTAAGCTTAAAGGAATTGCAGAGCGTAGTAGGTGTCTTGAATTTTGCCAGTTTTGTTGTTCCAAGAGGCGGGCTCCATCATCGAAGCTTATTAATGTTTATGAACACTGTATTAAAGCACCCACAGAAGATGCACACCTTACCAGAAGAAGCCCGCCAAGAGTTGAAGTGGTGGATTCACAATTGCCCGTCGTCAACGCTCCTACATTACCCGCCACCAAAAAACTTCTTAGCTACAGATGCATCAGACTAAGCGTGGGGAGCACAATTGAACAATATGGCTCTCTCGGGCACTTGGAGAGAGGAAGAGCAAGGTATTCATTGCAATCAAAAAGAAATGTTGGCCATACTTTATGCTCTTCAAAGTCAAGTCCAACTATTGTGTCACAGCTCAATCCTTATACAGAGCGACAACAAGACTGCAGTCGCTCATCTTCGAAAAGAAGGAGGTACGAAATCAAAATCGTAAATGGAAATAACCTACAAGATTTTGAATTTGCTGGATCGACATCAAATACATTTCAGCATACACTATATCCCCGGCAAATACAATAACCATGCCGATCACTTATCGCGTCATCGCCATCCTCCAGGATGGCACCTACTACCATCTTGTGTGGAGACGGTGTTCGCAAAATGGGGAACCCCGGTGATAGATCTGTTTGCATCGAAGATGGCTCATGTAGTGTACAACTATGTATCACAAGATTTGAAAGATACTCAAGCCCTATTTCACGACGCGTTCAGTACTCCATGGAACTACCCGCTTGCGTGGGTATTCCCACAACCCTTTCTAGTTCCCAAAGTCTTAGCCCACCTGAATCAATCGACAGGAATATTTCTGTTAGTCGTTCCCAGATGGGAAAAGGTATTGTGGCGCGCGGACCTCAAAGTTCGGGCACTCGCAGCACCGATGTCATTGAAAAACCTTCAGAATCACCTAGTCGACACATCAACGGGACACCCACCACCGAATGTGGAGAACATCATACTCGAGGTATGGAAATGTGGGGGTGGTCCAAGGAGGTAGAAACATGGAACACTGAACAACTCAGGTTACTTAAAAATTCATGGCGAAAGTCTACTTTGAGAAATTATGAGGCCGCTTGGAAACGCTGGGTTTCGTGGTCTTGTAACAAAAAGGTTGACACTAAAAACCCCACGGGTTCACAACTAGCTCAATTTTTATCAGATTTGTATTTAATCCATGGCTTGACATACAATATAATACTTTTACATAAGTCTGTAGTTGCTACTCTGTGTAACGTTGAAAATTCAACACATCTAAGCTCACATGTTCTCGTTAAGCATGTACTTAAATCAATTTCTCTGAAAAATCCGAAACAGTCTAAACCACCTATTTGGAATGTTAGTGAATTAATTTCATTTTTGACCGCTTACAAAGTAGATTCCAAGAATATTTTTCAAACATCCAGACATACCGCAATTTTATTACTTATATACTCGGGTAGACGTTTACATGATTTAACAATACTAAGAGTAGATCCTAATCACTGCATATAGTCTGAAGATAGTATAATATTTTGGCCTGAATTTGGCTCAAAAACTGATCGAAGTGATTATAGACAATCTGGGTGGAAATTTGTTGCAAATAATACTCATTGCAACCTAAATCCTCTGTTCTGGATAGAACAAACTATAACATTATTAAATGAAAGACGCAGTTCTGCACGATCTTCTAACCTATTTATTACACTTAGAGGTGCAGCTAAGCCCGCTTCACGTACAGTCATTGCGGGCTGGGTAAAAACTATTTTCAAGGAAGCTGGCATTTCTGCAACACCAGGAAGCATCTGATCTGCAGTAGCTTCAAAAAGTTAGTACGACAATCATCCACTGGACGAAATTTTGGTCCGTGGTAATTGGCAATCAGCTAATACTTTTAAAAAATATTACAGAAGAGAAGTGATTAACTGTAGTGATCCGACAAATGTTTCAAATTGTTTCATTCCCTTAAATTGATTATAATATAATTATATTAATCTTGTACAATTAATGTTATTAGTACGGTATGTTAAAGTTAATTCAAATATCTTAAATCTAATAAATTATTGTGAATAATTACACATTGTGTAATTATTAATATGTACTATTATCACATTGGCATTTTTAAACAAATCACCAGGCGACAACAAACAGGTTTTAATGTAAAGCTTCCAGTGACGTTCAAGTGATTTAATAGAAGCGTTTTACCTGAAATAAAATGCATATTAAAATACTTACCTCACTGGAAGCTTTAATTTGATTTCTGCCTGGTGAAAATTGAGCCAATGAGTAAAAACCGGTGCTACACATTTTATGAACTAAAAATGTCGACCCCGATCACCAGATGACGCCACTGGACCGGATATCACATCTATAAAAGTAAGAAAACTGATAAAAAACGACGGAACCGGAAATACTATATCTCAATGTAAAGCTTACAGTGAGGTAAGTATTTTAATATGCGTTTTATTTCCGGTAAAACGCTTCTAATATATACATTGGTAGCGGTCATCCATAAATATGGATGACCGCTACCAATGTAGTGTTCCATTTGGAACAGCTTTCTGCAGTACTACGCCTGTGAAATATTTCAAATAAGGAATACCAAGTCAGCATCTTTTTCTGTACAATGAATAAACCAGCTGATAAAAATATTACACTCATAATTGATAACAACAATTGTTACTGCAAATGGTCTTATAGAAAATACTATTCCACTGTCAGGTGCAGGAGCTATTATTAGAAGTAGAAGAGGTAAAATTTGTTTTAGAGATGCATATTCAATATCGTTTTGTCTGCAATTGTGCATAAAATAAAAAATAAGTTCAGCCAAGGAGCACAACTGGTATTATACTCAGGCCCATCAATTGGTATGGGAAAAATAAGTTTACCAGGTTTCTTAAAATCAATCAAAATTCAAAAAATCAAAATTATAAAACCAATAGATTTAGATCTGTATGTCTATAGACACATATAATGACATATGGCCACTTAATAACTGACGGTAACTCAATACCCATATAACATTCCATAGTCACGCCGAAACTAAGAGGAGAGAATCACTGCAGAAAACGTAATAATTTATTACGAAAATTTCGTAATAAAATTAAAAAAAAAATTACAAACTAAACCCAGATACCCAACACGTTACAAAAAAAATATAACAAATAATAAACTGATGAGTTTGCGGTAGTTTTTAAAAATGTTACAAGATATAACAAAAGGAACAAAAATAAATGTCAAAAAAGTTCAGGATCTAATTGATGATATACAGCTGACACTTAATCACGCTTTTGGAAACCACGCCAATTGTTAACAATACTTCTGTGAAAAATTGAGTACACAAGAAAATAAAAAACATACAAAAACTCTCTTTTCAAATTTCCGCCGAGTTGTAAGTAGAAGGCCAAATAGGCCTTGTGCCAATTTAATTAAATATATTTTATATGAAGTGTTCTTTACTACTTTTCATCAATTAAATATTAATAAAATTGAGAACAGCAATTTTATAATTGTGTTTACAAGAAATACTATCGGTTGAACCTTGCACGCAGAGAGCGCCATTGAGAATAGCGACCCGTCAAACAACCGTTGCAGAGACGCAATGCTGCAGAACGCAACAAGCATCAATCAATACGCCTATCGTCGGGCTTACACCATCCCAAGGTCCCAACAGACATCACCATCCGCGTACCTCCATCGACCAGAACTCTAAAATGATATGTCTAGGCCACATCGATTAGCGAGTCCAAGTTTACGTCGGTCTCGGACGCTGGGAAGCAATCTACACGCCACTATAATAATCCTTTTCAAGTCCCATTTCTTCCAATATAATGCTTTTACATAATATTTGAAACCTTCCACATATGTCCTTTATTTAATAGACCTTACTATCTTTGTCTTTGATATATAGGACATAATGCTTATGCATACCTTCTTTATTAATGATTTTGTATCATAGACCTTACTATCATAAGTCCCTAATATAATAGGACTATACATTGTGCGACAGTACTAGTAGCACCCATATATATGTACAACCATATGTGTGATTCTACGACAACATCCGTTATAAAGGCAATCATTACATGAAAACACTCCAATAATAAAAGAACTGCCTCATTTACTTAAAAACAATTACCCATTTTTTCCATTATATTACAAAAGTTATTTATCTTTATTATAACAATATACTAAATCTTTTTTTTATAGAATACAGGTGACAAACGAGCACACAGTCGACCTTATGGTAAGTGGTTGCTGTGGCCCATAGACATCTACATCTATCTTCATTTGTGAAATAAAATGCTGATGCGTTGTCAGCCGTGAGGACTAAGATGGAATGCCTCGTTTCCAGTAAAAAGGGTCTCCGGTTCTCTACACTCACCATATGAATCACAGTAGGATTAAGCTGCTATTTTACGCTGGTATTCTGTGAGAGCGTGGTCTTTCCCCGGTCGAGCCGACCTATAATATACTAATAATACAGCTGCAGAATGGTTTTACCACGTATGAAATCCACTTCTACTATTTTAAGGAGAGTTTTAATAAATTTAGTGAATTTTAAAGACAGTTTTATGCGTGTACTGTACTATAATATTCAATATTTGAAATAAATATATTTGATCTTTATGCTTGTTAATACATTTTAATTGTTTAAAATATAATTTCTATGATACTTTTAAATGTTTTTATATTGAATTTAATTATTGATTATTAATAATAATTATGAGCCGTCACAAAGATGGGGAAGGTTGACAAACAAACACATAATCCACTGTACGGTATATGAATGCTGTGGCCTATTGGCACCTTCATATTCTTAATTAAAAATAAAAATGAATTCAGTCATTGTTATTATGCTGTTTCACACTAATTTTTGACCGGACGAGGCGACGCGATTTGCGCTACAGCCTTAAATTGATACGTGGCTTTACCACATAATTTTTGTAATATTAAAGCGTAGTTAAGACTTGATTTTAATGTAGTGAAAATGCAACTAAGTACTAGGAACGATCCGCTTAAAAAGTACACAGCATGTGGAGAGAGCAAACGCAGCGTTGAATAAAATATGAATTCTCTGAGAAGTGCTTTCAGTTTATTGAATTAGGTCCGCACTCAGCACTTTGATGGAGATCGTTTTCTCGCAGGAGTTGTAAGCTAACAATCAGAAAATTTAAAAAAGGTTAAAGTAATCTATAATCTTATGGAGATGTAATGAAACTTAAAAAAATCCTTGAAAGAAAAATTGGAAAGTCAAGTAGTTATGTAGAAAGGTATTCTTACACTACTTCTCTACAGCACTTAGAAAATACAATTAAAACAATTAAAACGCTTAAAACGGTTACAATATACGAATATGTTCATTTCAAATTTTCTCCACATTATTTCCAAGGTTTACTGAAATAGTTTAAAAGCATGTTTCATGTTCTATTGAAAATGAATCTGCATCGGAAACATTTCCACGCGTTTATTTTTTTACGATTTCAAACGTCGTCTCAAGCCGGACTACGATAATACGTTAGAAAGACTTCAAATAGTATTTAGAGATGTGGACCCTTTTACCTAAAACATGCACCGACCCTTTAATAAATTTTGAGCAAGATCTACTAAATTTGGGATGTTTATTTAGCAGAGATGGTAGATATGATAAGGATATAGAACGACGAATGAACGCAAGAAGTAGAGTGAATAAGGCTCTACACGCTATTATGAAGAGTCAGAATGTGTCAAAGAAGGCACGTATGGCAATTCATAATGCTACGTCAGTCCCTACTTTAATGTATGGTAGTGAAAGTTGGGTTTGGCAGAAGAAGCATGAAAGTAGAATTAATGCTGTAGAAATGCGGCCATTAGGAGTATGCTAGAGCTGAATCTGAATGACAGACTGAGAGATAGTGTGATAAGAGAAAATTGTAGTTTGCAAGATGACGTTGTGACCAGGATTAAGAAAGGAATGCTTCGGTGGTTTGGTAATGTAGAAAGGATAAACGAGGAAAGAGTAACAAAGCAAATTCATGTTACAGAAGTGAATGGTAAAGTCGGGAAGGGACGCCCTAGACGAAGATTTGTCAACCAAATTGGCGATACATTGAAAATGGGCCAGATTAGGAGTACCCTTAACCGACGAGCGTGTATGCGTAGATATATGGATGTAATGGAGGCGAGAGAGGTATGTCAGGTTCGCGCCAAATTGAAGTCAGTAGTCTCTGGGTGACAGGCGTGAGTGTTTGTGTGTGTGTGTGTCTACTAATTTCTACCGATAAAGAAAGAAGTGGTCACTATTTGGCAGCTGTTATGGAGCAAAGAATGCTAGTAGTTGGTACGCCTCATAATTATTTTAAATGTATAGTAATAATTAAATTTAATATAAAGACAAATTAAAATGTCTTATAAATTATATTTTAAACAATTAAAATGCAATAATAAGCATAAAGTTTAAATATATTCATTTGGAATATTGAATATTATAGTATAGTAAACGCATAAAATTGCCTTTAAAAATCTTTAAATTCTGTTTAAAATAATCAAACTTTATTAAATAATACAAGTACAAATCGTTTATATTGCAATAATATAGATAAATAACATTTGTAATATTATTGATAACAATGGGTCAAAGTTAATGAAGATGATTTTATATTACTCAAAGGATGTTCATGTAATGTTTGCTTATATGAAGGGCGTTGCCGGAAACGCATACCCAAGGTAGTACATATATATGGGGTGGTCAGCTAATCGACTGCTACTAGTACTGATGTACAATGTATAGTCCTATTTTAGGGACTTATGATAGTAAAGTCTATGGAACCAAAGCATTAATATAGAATGTCTCTATGATCCATAAGCATTATGAATGACTTGAAGTCCCATATGTATAAGACATATAATAGTATGGTCTATGAAATAAAGCAAATATGTGGAAGTTTTCAAATATGTAAAAGCATTATATTGAAAGAAGTGGGACATATATGGAGTGGTTGGATGACCGACTGCTAATAGTACTGTTGCGCAATGACTAGTCCTATATTAGGGACTTATGGTAGTAAGGTCTAAGGAACTAAAGCATTAATGTAGAAGGTATATATGATGCATAACCATTATGATAGCAGAGTTATGACTTGAAGTCCCATATGTATAAGACATATAATAGTATGGTCTATGAAATAAAGCAAATATGTGGAAGGTCTCAAGTATGTAACAGCAAAATATTAAAAGAAATGGGACTTGAAAAGGATTATTATAGTGGCGTGTAGATTGCTTCACAGCCTCAGAGACCGAGGTTAACTGGGACTTGGTACTATGCGGGTGGTGATGTCTGCTGGGACTGTACAGGATGATGTAAGCCGACGATAGTCGTATTGACGCTTGTTGCCTTTTGCAGCATTGGGTCTCTGCGATCGCTGTTAGGCGAGTCGCTATTCTCAATGGCGCTCTCTGCGTCTTGGTTTAATTCACAACATAAGTAGCATTGCTCAAGTCGGGTCCCTTCATTACGGAGCTGCAGGCTGTCTGACCTCCATGGTCTTTTATATAACAACATAATATTATATCTCTATAAATTTTCCACCTTTGAAAGATTGAAAACAACTTGTTGGTGGGTGAAACAAACATGGTCGAAAAATGCATATGCTCAACGTCAGCGCCACAAACCCTTTCTGATGGTGAATTATTACCATTATCTTATAACTGCCTATTGACTATATCTGCCATTGTATTGATTGGTTGAGCATATGTGTCGACCTCATGCGGGTAGTAGCTGGTAGGAGAATCTGGGGAGGCTCTCAAGTCTACGGCCGAAAGCCGCGCAACGTGAAACCCCATTCCCTTGAGGTGAGCGGTATAATCATGACACGCTCTTGCGGCCAATTGGCCATGCTGATCATGCACTTGGTGGTGATGCCTTACAGTTACATCACGTCTGCAGAAACGGCGGGCTGGTAGGTTGTGGCGCACACAGAGGGATTTTTATGGCCAGTGTGCCTACTGTTGCCTAAACAGTGTGACGTACATTCACGGTGGCTGGATTTGATCGTATTCTGTACGGCGTTTACACGCATTGACATGCGAGACTTCGGTCGATGTTTGTGCTTACGCACTACCAAGGGGCCAAGCCCTCTTTTACTGGTTCGCCAGTTATTTTGCTGTAGACTACGGTCCAGTTCCCAACTTAACATTCCCTTTGGGAAGAGCGCGTTAAACAGTTGGCGCTCACCGTGCACGGCGTGTATGGAGCCGTGTGCCTCCCCTACAATTTTTTTAAAAATGTGAGAGAGCAAAGCCCTTGTATCTGGTATTTGATACATATATTGTGATCCTTTTCCAAGCAGGAAGGGATTAATTAATGAGGAATTGACTGTTGTGAACCTGATACAAGTGGAATAGGGACATTGTTCTTAACTTTTTTGAGCTCTGTCTTCGTGAACGTGGTTCTTTAGCTTATAAGACGCTACCAACAACTTTCAAATGCTCAAGTGAATATTTATTCTTCCAAAAGACACCTAAAAGAAATAAGTTACTATACAAACACAACGTAAATAATGGTCCTAACTAAGACGATCACCCTATAAATTTATTAAACTGCCTATAATTAAACCTTTAGAAAGATCAAGATATGGTTAATATATTGGTCATACTGGTTTGTAAATCTTATAGATATAGATTCTAAAGAAAGACAAACATAAGTAGAGAGTGGCGTGGGAATGTCGCATAGTGAACAAAATAATTGAACAGGATAGGAAAATTACGTATGAATCACGTATAAAAATCAACACGTATTTGATTCGATCAGGAAGCGTAAAAAGAATTTTACACTAATACCCTTGCGTGAGTAGTGTAGCTGATCAGAAGCAGGCTTGCGTTGAAAGGTGCTGTGACATTATTACTAAAGGAGATGTATGAAATGGGGTTATAGACATCGTTCGTAACAGTTATACAAAAATATGTAGGTAATATAACGAAAAATTATGAGCATAATTAAATGGTTTTTATTTCTTTAATGTATGGGACAATCATAAAATATTTTTTTAAACTGAAAAACGAAAGCTAATGCTTTTACCACAGCAAAAACAAAACGTTTTTAAATATCTTTATGTATTTTGTCTATGGAATTAGATAAATAAGGCTATTTTTTGTAATAAATAGCATAATATTGAAATATTGAGGCGGATCTGTAGAGATTAATACTGAATAAAAGAAATCTATTTAGAAAATTGATTGAATAGACTACGTTACCAAACTAAACAAAATATTTGAATAATATCGGACACGATTGAATAGCCTGTATGGTCATTGATCATTGCCTGTTTCGAAGGAGACTTAACTTGGTAGCTTCGAGTTTATAATTGTCATGTGCATTTGGCATTGTGGTTGTGTTTGTGGATATATTTCGTGAATTAATTTAAATTGACCCTTGGCTTTTATCTCAATTTACATAACAGTAGGTTGCTGCGCCCACATAATGACAATAATGTATTACTTGGGTTTTGAGAGGAATATAACTGACAATGTATAGCCTCAGGCTGGTTTTCTAGATGACATTTTTAATAATAATTGCAGAAAATAATTAAACAATCAGAAAAGTTTGAGTTGTATTTTATTTTAGTTTTATTTTATTTAATAATAACTAAAAAAACTTGTATTCTTTTGTGTTATTTTCAATTTATTGAAACAACATATCCCAAGAACGAGTACTACATAACCTACAAATAATAAAACAAAATTCTTCATCATCTCCTTTGAATCAAGTTTATCTCGACATATTTAAAACGTTATCGGAATTGAATCTTTAATCTATCAATACTTCATCTTGAAACAGCCAGTTTTGATTGGTTAACTTAACTGACTAATACTTAGCAAAGTAAAGCGATTGGGTAGCTATCAATATTTCTTCACTTAGACGGGGTATCTTGTTTAAGTTTTCTTACTAAATCTAAGTAATATCAATACTGAATAGTATACTGCCACCGGCTTTGAAATATATTTACAACTGTGAGCAATAAGCAACTAATCTAGGGGATCCGCGTACTACTGCTACGCTACGATAATGGGCAATCGACGCTTAAAATAAGTAACCGCCTGGACAAACTGCTTGATACCGGTTAAAATTTATAGTTATCTGCCCGATGTGGTACCATGTGATTTTTATATTCATCAAAATAAAAAAAAATCAGCTTTCCTCCCTGAAAGAAGCGTTAGCAGCATTTGATATGGCTGTAGGAGAGGTGCGTGAGGCGATCTTGAAAAAGTGTTACTAAAATTAAATCAGACTCATGAAACTCCGTAAAGACGCTCGTGGAGAGTTCTTTATATTCTTTAATTATATAAACTTTTATTATTTTTTTTTAATTTTGGGTAACGTTCTCCAAATCTCAATATTATAGGATCAAAATTTATATTAGGATTAACAGCCATTTTATTAAGTAAAGTTATTTTTGAGATTTAATCGCTTTCATTTTGCACTTATAATGCATTGCAGTTATAATGAAAATCGTAGGAAAAGTAAAAAGTGGAAGGCGGTGCAGATTAACTTTATATTTAAATCTTTATAAGGATGCATTTTGGGGAGCGTGCGCAGGAGTTACATGACTTAATTCGCCAGCCTTCTCTCCACAATGAAGCTACCAGAGGTTCGATGGATACCATTGCTTTAATGTTGACGTATTTTTTTTAATTGTTTAAACTTTCATGCACACAGTTGTACATATGGCGGACTTAATGCCATAGAGCATTCTCTCCCAGTCAACCACTAGACAGAGATAGACAAACAAGAGGCGCTGCACATACACTAAAATTATACACTCTGTGGCAGTCCAGTAAAAACTACATGATCAAAATCATGTTTGTATTATGAAATTTATTCCATAGATTTTGCCATAGTTGCCACGCTAAGCAGACTATTTGGAAACGCAGGTTTTTATAATTTAGAGTTGTTATCAGGTACATGCTGTTGCCCGTCTCTTGTTTCAGTTCCCTTTGTTGCCTCTTATGTCACCCACGCGACAATATGGATAGTTTTTACACCGCCATTGCACGATCTTATAATGAATTATTTAATAATGGATTATGAAGATCAACAATTACATAGTTATATTCAAAATTATTTATCCTTCTTAATATCCATTTGTTCCACATAATATGTTAGATCAGTTAGTTGACTTTATGTTTATGCTGTCGAAAATATTACTTTGAATAAAATTTACATTGGTGGTTTATGGTAAAACATAGAGTATAAATTAAATTAGAATATATAATTTAAATTAGAATTAAAGCCCCATCTTGAGAATGTGAATTTACTTTAGTCTTTTATGTTGCTTGAAAGGCGGTTTCCACTTTTTGCGTAGATGAGTGGACTAAGAAATATCTCAGTCTCAACGTCGCTAAATAATTATGTTACTAAAATCTTCATTGCCTATTTTACAACCCTTAGGAATGGAAATTATTCTTTAAATTTTTAAGGGAATAATAAAAAAGAATCACCAAAATCGTTTCCCAATTTTTAACGAAGATATTAAGTATTATACACACAAAAAAAAAAACATACATTCGAATTATAAACGTTGGAATCGGCTAAGAAAGATTTATCATTCTCCTCAAAATCGAAATCGTTTTCTTGCTCTCATTGTCACTTGCATTTTTTTCTACCCAAACTCTTTTGTTTGTTTGTGGTAATAAATAATAATTGCTAGCGGCAAGTCTAAGCTGTGAGGTGGTTGTTCCAAAATTATAAATAATTGACAAGTAACCTACTACTAGTAATCTACAGTAATGTGTTGCGAATGACATATTTATGTAAATTAATAGATAATGCATGAAATTATATATTTTGCATGTCTCCTGATAAAATATGGCTGAATTTGTACTATGGATTTGTAACCACATTCTGTATTACCCATATTTGCAAAATAAAGAAAGTCATTCATACATTCGTTCATTAATTATCAATCAAAAACTTGTGAGCATGATTATTGCGGCTGATTGGGAACCTTGAAGTCATATCATCCACGTGTTTTTATCAGGTGGTCTTTGTGCTACTTTTAGACCATCTTTTCTATAAAAAGTTTTGTTGTAAGCAAAAAAAGTGTGTGAAAAATTTCGCAGAAGTAGATAGAATTGGTACAGACATGACGAATAGATAAAATTAATATATAAATTTCACAAACTGATGTTGGCAACATGTGACAATAATCAGTAATATGCTTACTAACCCGCCAACTCAGGGTGATGTGTTCCAAGCTAGCCTGCTAGTAAGCTAACGGGCACACCCTTGAATAATTCTATATTCGAAAACTTTTTTAATAAATTGAAGTGACAAACGCACTAAGAGTCTACCTCATGGTAAATGGCAACTGCAACCCATAAACATTTGCGAACAAGTTGAAATAAAGTAGGCTGCAGATGCGTTATCATCCCCGGCATCCGGATAGAATGTCTCACAGCCTGTAATCATACTAGTTTTATATACTCTTCAGATCGGAACACAACAGTGCATGCACGACTGCTTCACGGCAGAAATCTAGTAAAAATTATAGAAAGTTATTTTAACAGAATATAAAGATTTCTTTTATAGGTATAGGGTGACAAACGAGTACACAGTGCACCTGGTGGTAAGGGGATACTGTAGCCCATAGATATCTACGAGTACATCTATCTTCGATTGCAATCAAAATGCAGATCATCCGTGACCCCTGATGACTAAGATGGAATTTCTCGTTTCCAGTAAAAAGGTCCTGCGGATCTTTTCACTCACCATACGAAATACAGCAACATAAAGCTACTATTTTTGATGGTATTCTCAGAGAGTGTGAAGAGATTTAATAGTGGTAGAGCTAAGCGGTAGCTTTTGCTGTCGCATGGATGGGCCAGCTCGAACCGGGGTGGTACCACGACCTCACAGAATACCAGCGTGAAGTAGAGGTTTACCTCTGCGTTGCGCTTAGTGAGTGCAGGTAGCCGGAGGCCCAATTCCCCCCCCCCCCCCCCATCAACATGGTAGTGGAATTAAATAAAAGACTACCCCAGCAGGGTACCAGCACGCCTGGAGAATCCCTCACTGAGCATCCACGAACAAACTACTTCACTCCTGAGCGTGGGTGCTCAGGCTGCCCCGCGTATTCTGGGGGGGGGGGGGGTTAAAATTCCGCTCTAATGCCGCGACTAATGCTGCTCGGGGCAAGCGGAGCAATACAACCAAGGCAACCCCTGTCACGCTATCCGTGAATTTTTGCAACATCAGGGGACTTCACTCCAACCTTAACGCTGTCCATTACCATTTAGAGACAGCGTAGCTGGCCTTGGCTCTTTTTAACCTAGACTCAGGTGTCCTCTCCGGGTGATACTTCATATCTCTCCTACCCGGGATACAAATTAGAACACTCCTTTGTGCCCCGGGCTGGAGTTTGTGTATACGTCAGAGAGGACATCTGTTTTCGACGACTCGGCAGCCTTGAAGGTACGGACCTGTCCATCCTAAGGCTGCGCGTAGACAGCGACGACCATCCCTGCGTCTACGGGTGCCTCTATAGGTCCCATAGCGGTAATGCCGACACAGACCGACTCATCGAACACGTCCAAATGGCTGCAGACTCCGTGCTACAACAGGTCCCATCCGCAGAGATCGTGATGCTCGGTGATTTCAACGCTCACCACGCTGAATGGCTTGGTTCTCGTTTAACAGATCATGCGGGTAGATCTGTCTACGACTTTGCTTTGGCATATGGTCTAACGCAACTGGTTACTTCGCCTACGCGGATCGCAGATGTGGAAGACCATGTACCCTCCCTGTTGGACCTTCTGCTGACCTCTTATCCGGACGGATATCAGGTCGCCGTCGATGCCCCTCTGGGCTCTACGTACCATTGTCTGATCCGGTCGCGGTGCCACTCACGCTCCAATCGCAGATGCGATCTGCAGCTTGCCGCCGTGTTTGGCACTATAGGTCAGCTGATTGGGACGGGATGCGGTCTTTTTTTTGCATCCTACCCGTGGGGGCGGGTTTTCTTCTCGCCGGAAGATCCCAGCGATGTTGCCGATTCTGTTGCTGATGTAGTGCTTCAGGGTATGGAACTTTTTATTCCATCCTCTGTGGTGCCCATCGGAGGCAGATCCCAGCAATGGTTTGGTCGCTTCTGTAAAATAGCATCACGCTATAAGCAGGAGTGCTACCGGGCCTGGGCTGACGCATCAACCTCTCGGGATTTAAACACCAGCGCACTTAAAAAGAAGTATAATTCCGCCTCCAGGTCCTTCAAAAGCGTCATTGCCAAGGCAAGGTCTGAGCACATCGGCAGAATTGGCGAGAAGCTAGTTCGCCTTCCTTTCGGACCCGTGCATTCTGGTCTCTCGCCAAGGCTGTCCAAGGGAACTTCTGTCAGCCATCCCTTCCATCTCTGCACAGAGAGGACGACTCACTGGCACATGCCGCAAAAGAGAAAGCCGATCTGTTGTGCTCTCTTTTTGCGTCTAACTCGACTCTAGATGATGGGGGGAACACACCGCCGACCATCCCGCGATATGAGTGCTCTATGCCGGATGTTCGGTTTACACAGCGCTCGGTTCGCAAAGCACTCTTCTCCCTGGACGTCAACAAGTCGAGTGGGCCCGATGGAGTCCCTCCCATTGTGCTAAAGACGTGTGCTCCGGAGTTGGCACCGGTTTTAACGCGTCTTTTCCGATACTCCTACTCCCAAGGCGTAGTCCCGAATTCATGGAAGACAGATTTGGTCCACCCGATCCCTAAAAAAGGCGACCGCTCAGACCCGTCCAACTACAGGCCTATTGCCATCACCTCCTTGTTCTCCAAAATAATGGAATCCATTATAAACTGCCAGCTCATGAGGTACATTGAGGATCACCAGCTGATCAGTGACCGTCAGTACGGTTTTCGTAGGGGTCGATCAGCAGGTGATCTTCTAGTTTACTTAAAACATAGATGGGCAGAGGCAGTAAAGTCCAAGGGGGAGGCATTGGCCGTTAGTTTGGACATAGCGAAGGCCTGCGATCGGGTCTGGCACAAGGCACTTTTTTCGAAGCTTCCTTCCTATGGGCTTCCCGAGAAATTGTGCAAATGGATCACCGGTTTCCTTGCTGATCGGAGCATCTAGGTCGTAGTAGACGGTGCATGCTCTGATTTCAAGCCTATCAACGCTGGTGTTCCACAAGGCTGCGTGCTATCACCAACGCTGTTTCTCCTGCAAATCAATGATATGTTGCTAACTGGTAGCATTCATTGCTATGCAGACGACAGCACTAGGGATGCCTTATATACCGGCCATGCCAATATTTCTCGGGAAAACGTCGCCGAGTACCGAGAAAAACTTGTGTCTAAAGTCGAGTTTTTGCTTAACAAAGTCTCGGATTGGGGCCGACTAAGTCTAGTCCAGTTCAATCCTCAGAAGACACAAGTTTGCGCGTTTACCGCTAAAAAGAACCCCTTTGTCATATTTCCTCAGTTTCAAGGCACTCCCCTTGCTGCCTCAGCCAGTATCGGAATCCTTGGCGTCGACATATCGAATAGCGTGCAGTTTCGTGGTCACTTGGAAGGGAAGGCCAAATTGGCCTCTAAAAAGCTTGGCGTGCTCAGCAGAGCGAGACAGTATTTCATGCCTGCACATCGCTTGCAATTTTACAAAGCGCAAGATCGACCCCACATGGAATACTGTTCTCATCTCTTGGCCGGGGCACCCCAGTGCCAGCTCCTTTCATTTGACCGCATCCAGCGCAGAGCGATTCGAATCGTTGACGACCGAGTTCTTTCTGATCGGCTCGATACACTGGCACTGTGTAGAGATGTTGCATCTCTTTGCGTATTTTATCGCATCTATCACGGGGAGTGCTCTGAGGAATTGTTCGGACTAATTCCGGCCGCTCAATTTCACCATCGCACATCGCGACAAAACTCGCGTTACCATCCATACCATCTGGATGATTGGCGGTCCACCACTGTGCGATTTAGAAGAAGTATTCTCCCTCGCACAACTTCTTTGTGGAATCAATTACCACCAGCGAATTTTCCGAACCGATACGACTTAGGAACCTTCAAGAAAAGAGCTTACACCTTTCTAAAAGGCCGGCAACGCATCTGCAATTCCCCTTGTGTTGCGGTTGTTCATGGGCGGCGGTAGTCACTTACCATTAGGTGAGCCGCATGCTCATTTTCCCCCTATTCTATAAAAAAAATCCTTTCCTGGCCAAACTGACCCATTCGTGCAACAACCAAAATGTATCTTCAGCATGATTCTACCACGAAAAAACAATAAATGAAAGTAATGGCTTATATGCCATTCATAAAGTCATAATGGATAAAGTTATAATTAATATTTAAATTCTATTAACTTATTATCTATTTAGTATTACGAAGTTAAAAAGCACCAAAGCTCACGTAATTATTTATGCTGGAGGAAAACCGAAATTATTAAGCTTTTAATAAAATTGATTGCGTCCATAATTTTCCGTGAATATTTAATAGAGATTGAGTATTTAATTTTAGCTAATAGAGAAAAATAGGCACTATAATAATATGAAACCGTTTATTGAATTTAAGTAATAAATTCTGATAAGCGATAAATGAAATAATAAAGATAAATGAAACTCATGAATTTAATATCTTCATGTAAATAGAAAATAAGTCTTTTTATTTACTTTTAATTACGTCGAGCAATTGTCAAACGTTTTTGGAACGAAGTTCTTTATCGGATCTTTTTTTATTTCTCAGACATGCAGGTTTCCTCCGATGTTTTCCTTCACCTTCGAGCACGTAGTAAATCAGCACTTAAAATTGCAATTAACAATTCCATTGGTCCCGGCGGGGATCGAACCCGCGTTGCTTGTATACTGTGATTTTTACAGCAAGCGCTAACCATCTGAGCCACCACGGCTTTTAATGTTTGTTACATCATAAATTTTTTCTCGGTGAACCGATTTCGATGATTCTGTTTTTATTTGAAAGCTGGTGCTTTATGTCATCCCGTATAAATTGGATCAAGGTTTGACCAGTAGTTGTTGATGTATCTTTAATAATTTATATTATAGTCAGTTGTACAAAATTTTTGGAGCGAAGTTCCTTATCTGACGATTTTCGAGAATGGAGGCTAGGATAGAAAAAGTGTAAGATATTTCCGTCATAACCCCTTCTGCCGTTGTTTAGATAGCCTTGGCGGCTATAAGGAAGTGAGATGGAATAACATCCATCTCCCTCGCACTTTTTCTTATCTTTCCATGAAAGAAATATTATTTTATGTTAAATGACGCTTCATTTTAATAGACGCTAGTAATTAATTTATTGTACTTGTTATGTAATCAATAATATAATACGTTTATCACTGTTTATGCCCAAATTTGGTCATTTTTGAATCCAATTGCGTTCGAGCTGGCGCGTCACTCGATGGTATGTAGGTGAAAAAAACGCCGTCAGGTGGGGCGGCCATGTGCGGTTTGCAGTGGCTTGATGCGTGGGCGAAAAAGAGTAGTTCGCTGGCCGCGATGCGCTGAATCCGCGTATCTCGATTATCGCGGCCGAAGTTCACGCGACCGTGTAGGGTCCAGATAGTTTTTTTTTTAGTGCGTGTTACTTCGCTACGTGGATATGTGAATGTTGCAATATTTAACTTGTTCGGGTGATGCGGAATTGCGCATGCGCGCGTCGAGTAGATATATGGTCTAGGATTCGAACCGCGCATTCCTTAGTCGAGAGCGTCTCCCGGTTGATTGTCTGGAAATCATTATAATTGTGGCGTCGCGTTAAGTGCCCTTTTTTGTGTGTTGGTTGGTTTGTTAGTTTACGTGTCAACTGAAGGAACTTAGTTGCGTTTAACGCTGAACCGTATGACTCACTAAGAGATCGCGTTAGTTCCCTATTTATAATTCTGTGCTAAGTGAATCCGGGACATTGAATGTCGAATTTTGAACTACTGTACTTACTGTGTCGGGTATCACGTGTTCGATTCTACTATGAATGTGGAATTAGGCGAGTTTAAGTTAGTTAAATGTACAATGAAGCTAATAGACTGAAATAGTGACAATGAAGAAAGAATTGGTCCAGCGGTGGAGCCTGCTGGAGCGATGCAACATTGTGGGGCAGCCTGGAACTCGGCCGCTGCTGGTCGCCTAAGCTGGTCCAGGTCTCATACATTTACACATATCTAAACAGTACTTGCCATGCACCTCACACACACTTACGGCCTGACCGAGCCTTGGGGCGATCTAAGAGTCTGAAACAGGTACGTACTATATTTCCCTAGCCTTCATCCTTAAAGTGTAGTAGAATAGAACATTTCCACCAGGCCATTCGGCCCCGTCCTTAGTTGTTCGTCGAGTCTACAGCTATGGGCCCCTGAGTGATCGATCTTTGTCGGGACAGCTAGGGGCGTGTACAATCACTAATAATATACTACGAAAGGAACTTCGTTCTAACCGAGTGTACCACGACACTCACGCATGTTTTTTTTTTTAATTTTACCACTTGTCTAAGTAATCATGGTGACAAAGGACCGCGTAGTCCACCTGATGGTAAGTGGATGCTGAGGCCCATAGACATCTACATCTATCCACGATTACAAATCAAAATGCAGATCCGTTGTCGACCACGAGAAATAAGATGGAATGGCTCGTTTTCATTAAAAAAAGGTCTCCAATTCTCTACACTCACCATACGAAACACAGCAGCATTCCGCTGTTATTTCATGCTAGTAATGTGTGAGAGGCTGGCTCAACCATTCGTGCTATAACAATACCACGAGTGACTCTATATAAAGTCTTAATTAACATTAAAAATCTTAGTCTTCAGGAGTGACTACGTATCTGAATTTTGTTCCTACCCCACTACAATAATTCAAGGCCACATAATTGAACTGTGTGCTCCTTTGTTGCCCTTATATTATATTTTTTCTTTAAAAAAACCTAAGGCATCAGAATCTGTACATTATAGAATAATTTATGGGGATTCTATTGAAAAAAATCAAATATAGCAAAATGTACTTTTTTCTTTCAGTATTCTGAGCAAAGTTCAAAGAGCAGCGTACTAACGTTTAGTTAAAAAAATATGGACTAAGATGGAAAATTGTGAAATAAGAAATAATTGGTGGCTGGACAGTGTAGGCGATTGTCCCTATATAGGCCCTACACCAATGTGAAAACTTCTTTAGGCACGTAAGCCAATTTTGGGATGGAGAAAAGCATTGAACTCGCTTGACCGTCACGCTTAGATACATAAAATTGATGAAAATAATTTTGATAGATAATGCAATTCTTTTTTTTATATTGATATGTGTATTAATTTGTACTGAATTATACATTTGTTTATATTGTCTACATTTGTTTGTATTTTAAAGACAATAATCATTCTTTTTCATGTTAAACAGCGCAATAAATTAAATTTTTATTATTGTACTAGCGATCTGCCCAGGCTTCGCACGGGTGATTTCGGGATCTCAACAACAATGCCACCTACCGTGTCTAATTATGAATCTAAGCCATCTAGGGACCCATTGAAATAAACACAAATATCTCATCAAAATCGGTCCAGTCATTTTCGGGTTTTTGCGATATCTACTAACAAACAAGTATTTATTTTTATATATAGAGATTAATACGTTGATAAAATAATTTCTAATAAAAATTCTTGCTAAAAATATTTCTTAAAAACCCATAAAAATCATGTTTATAAGTTTGTATAGCTAAGAAGTTTTCACTTTTGAGGAGAGAGGAGGAGAGGAGGTCCTTCGACTGACAGATTTTTCATTAAGCTACTGCCAGACAAAAACAAGCTTTGACAAGTAATATAAAGTTTTAGAATCCACCTAGCCTAACCTTTATTAAAACAAATTAACGAAACAAGCGACTGCAAGAAGGTG
This sequence comes from Parnassius mnemosyne, assembly GCA_963668995.1. Taxonomy (NCBI): domain Eukaryota; kingdom Metazoa; phylum Arthropoda; class Insecta; order Lepidoptera; family Papilionidae; genus Parnassius; species Parnassius mnemosyne. The sequence continues at coordinate 2,025,343 of CAVLGL010000001.1, read as the reverse complement.
ATATACCTTCTTGATTAAGTTTTTTACGATTTGGTAAAGAAGCTCGGGTGGATAATTACTGGCGCGTAATTACACTTCGATACATAATGCTGAATCGTGACGTGAGTATAAAGCCCTTTTTAAAATGAAATTTATCCCCGCTGAAATAATATTTACATAGGCTCATTACAAAATTAAAAATCTCATCGTCTTCAAATTTAGTTTAGGTTAGAGTCTTATAAGCGTGGATAATTGAGAATGTGATGTTAAGTGAGATTGTGGATTGGAGGCCTAATTCTGTGAGTCGACAATGGTCTGGAAAGATTCTGCCGAGCGGGAACGAGGAAGAGGAGATCTTACCTTGCTTCCTTACAGGGATGTCAGTGCGCCCTGTGATGAAAAATAAGACTGGTATTGCAAAAATAAAACAATTAGAGCCACATTGTAGCTATATTATGGTAGTAACACGAACGAATCGGCTCGATCGAAGAAGGTTCACTCTCTCACATAACTAACTCAGTGCTGCTATATTTCTTGGCCAATTTATGGGCGGATAGGAGTCATTCCATCTTAGTCTGCAGGGAGTACGTATACGTATGTATCTGCATTTAATTTTTAATTAATAATAATAAATGTTAATGTATATGGGCCACAATACCCACATACCATCAGGTATAATGCGTGCTAATGAACACATAGAGAGCAATACCAGGAGAGATCTAGGATATATTTTACCCGAAAATGTAGAGGATTCAAAAATTAGTAGAACAAAAATGGTCTTTGATTTTCTTATATTTAAATCCTCGATTGAAAATCAAAATGCAAATGTGTTGCCACCCCTGCCCTGGTTACTAAGATGGAATACCATGTTTCCAGTAAAAATCGTCTCTGTTTATTTACAGTCATCATACGAAACACAACAGCATTGAGATGGTATTCTTTGATAGCGTGGTCGTTCCCCGGTCAAGCTGACCTGTTTGTGCTACAACCATAAAATAGCTGCAGCATGGCTCTACGACGTAAAAAATTCTAAATATAAATAACTTTACTTCGTTTCGTTTTTACACACCTCGGTTCAATTCTTTATAAGAAAATTAAATATTCGACTATGAATATAAAAAGCCAGTTGTTCTACAACATTGCTCTAGTGAATGTTAGAAGAATTCACGTATTCTCGAAATCCATTTATATTAAAGTGGATGTTGGTGTATCTGTTTGAGATTTATAGACTTTGATACCCATGGACCCATGTTGCTGTTTTTTTTTGAGGAGCTATCAAAATTATACACATTTTAACTACTAGACGGCATTGCAGCACATCAACTGCTGCATTTTGTTAGTATAATTATAAAAATTTATATTATTCTTCAAATTTGCAGTTCATTTCTGTTTGGTCTTTTTTACGTATTTTTCCTTTGCTGCCGAGTACATATGTAATTATACTGCAAATAATAGTTTCAGTAGTGCTAGTATAGTTTGAGTACCTCACATTTAGGAGAGTAGGACATTTTCTTTTATTAAAGTTTCAATTTTATGTATTATAATAGGCCGAATAAGCTTTTTCAATATGCAATTCATTTCATGTCCCAAAATATAAAATAAATTCAAGTAGATAAGAAATGTCTTCGATAAAAACACGAAAACTCTTACAGGATAATCCTGAAGTATCATTTATCAGCTGCCTAAAATACAGGGGTCGTAAACGTCTGGTACACAAGTAAAATTTGAACAAAAATATTTTGTTACCACTTATTGGGCGAAGTTTTTCGAGAGCTGGCCAAACGAAACCGTCATTGGTGTAATAAAAACTTTTTTCATTATCCCGGTATATAAGAGCTTATTGATAATAACAATGTCGCTGGAAGATTGCGTTTTACTGTTACCAAGCGATTTCTCTTAACTTTGTAGGGATAAAGTTCAGGAGGCTTACTGATAAAACTATTCCTAAAGTATTCAATGTGAATCAGTAGTAATTATATCAAGATGGGCATTTGACTACATATTGCACGTGATCTCTCTCATTACATGATAACGCTAAAGCTACGTGCAAGTCTATACAATCTAACAGAAATATCAATCCAATTGAAATAAGCCTTATGCTAAGACTGATTCATTTCCATTTTTTTTTACCTTAATTTGCACCTACCAACATCTCTATTTATTTCATTTTTTAGGGTTGCCTGGTAGAAAATGGCCAAATGGAAATGAAAGTTCGACATACCGACCCATAGTGAAGGTGTGTTGCAATAAAGGAAAAAGAAATAAATAACACACAAATTATTAATATACTAAATAACACAGACACGAAACAAAGACTTTTCATATATTCTGGGTTATTATCCAATAACCGGCCAAATTTGCCGAGGAGGCTTAAAATAAGTAACATAGGCAAAGGTGAAGAAAACTTAATTAAAAAAAAAATCTCAATAATACTGTTTATTTTTTTTTATTAAAAATACATGGCAATACACCTGGGAGTACTAAAGTGTATAAACACGGTATATTCCAAATTTCATTCAATTTGAACCAGTAGTTTAAGAATTATAACTAGTCAAAATTTCTTAATTTTGTCACTCACTCGCTCACTGATCGATCATTCACTTCTAGCACTTCTAGCATACGCAGACGCTTCAAATTTAGAATACTATTAGTATTTAGTGTATAAATTAAGGAAAAACTAAAACATTTTGTAGTTTCGGTCCTGTTTTCTAGATACACCAACTGCATGAATACAAAATTATATTTGCAGTGAATTAATAAGTGTATCTGTATTTGTATAATATAATGGAATAAAAGATGTAGATAGGTACCTCGATATAATTAATGTGCAAAGTAACTTGTTAAATGGTCAACGGAATGAAAAAACAAGAATGGCATATATCTTTAAAGTTGTGCGAAAATCCCGCAAAGTATTAAAATGATTAAATTGCCCGATAAACCGTAATTGGTATTCAAGAAGTAGATGGTACCGGAAAGGAAAAAAAAGTAGCATCTTCTACAAAAAGAAATGAGATGCCATCATAAACATAACTTGTAAAAAAACCTAGTCTCGCAACTCAGGCTATCTACCGTAAAAATTTGTGAGATCCATGTAATACCAAGTCAGTTAATTTATTCAGTACTTGGCAATCGCACTAAACAATCTAATAAAAATTAGTACACCTTTAGGTCTCATCATAACTAACAAAACGATGCCAAACTCGGCATACCTAGAATAGAATAGAATAGAATGATTTTTATTCAATATGGATTATTACATAATACTTATTGAAAGTCATTATATTATTAACTACTGGTTCGGAAAATACCTCTGTCCTGGGAAGAACCAGCAAGAAACCCAGCGGGACTTTTTTTTTAAAATAATTTCACTTAAACATAATTTTATTTATACAATTTTAAATGAATTTTCATAGAACCAGCATGGTGGCGATCACCTTATTCCCAGACGACAACCTAATTCTCCTCTTCGAGGAGTTCCAGTAGCATTCATCGAAATACACTTTAAGATCACTCTATCAAGTCCGTAGGCAGAGGCGGATTAAATGTGCACTGCACCGTAGGTTAGCTAGCACCTCATGGACGTCCCTCTAGGGGCCATATTATATTTACTAGCTTTTTCCTACGGCTTCGCTCGCGCGGGAAACCTACCTAAGGGAGTACGTAAGGGTTAAGACTATTTATCTTTTCAGTCTATGCTGAAAGTACTTCTTTATATACTATATTAGAGGTTCTGCCTTCAGATACAATCACAACCAAGTTGTTAGATGAGCTCACTCTCGAGCAGGCCACGTAAAACTGGCCGTGTGAGAAGCATTCCCCCCTAAGATCAATTCCTGCTGTTTTCAGTGACTGACCCCGAGACTTATTGATCTTCATTGCGATACAGACCTTAACGGGTAATTGCAATCTTTTAAACTCAAATGGGTACACCATTGGTATAAGTGGTATCCGCGGTATATACACCGATTCACCTCGAGCACAGCCAGTAAATATAATGGCCTCTACCACGTTTTTATGTAAGGCTTTCATACGCAACCCGGTCCCATTGCACAACTTAGGCGGATTGAGATTTCTCAGTAGCATTACTGGAACTCCCACTTTGAGGATAAGTATGTGAGATGGTAGACCAGGTGGGTTGAGTGTATTTAGGAACTCCACATGATAGTCTATAGCATTATCCGTATGCACAACAGTGTCCACAGATTTGTACTGATATTCTTCACTTTCAAACGACTTCAACAAAGTGTCATTAATGACGGAAGCCTGATCGTTTTTAGGTGTGAAAATCGCACGTTCGCATAGCCACTCTGTGGATTTGCTGTGTAAGTTGTAGACATCTGGATATATTCGGGTTATAAGATAGTCAACGGTCGACATAACTAAGGCAAGATCTGGTGTAATAGTAATTTTGTCCTCAGTTTCCTATTTTAAGGAGGAGATCGGAGAATTGTCCAGCACAAACATCGCCCTTCAAGTACACTTGCTTAAGGTTGAGTTTTTTGACTAAGGGTCAAAGGTTTGAGGCCTTAATGCAAGCTTTAACTTCATCAGCTCGAGTTCCCCTCGACACTATTGGCAGAGTCTGACGGAAGTCTCTAGCAAACAACACGGTGACTTCACCCATCATGCCATCGTTCCCTCTGATATCTTTTAGAGTTCTGTTTAGTACTTTGAAACCCCTTTATGCGCCATCGTGCTTTCGTCCCACACTATAAATTTACCATCGCGCAGCAACTTTGTTTTGAAATGTTGCAGAGTGGAGTTTCGACATGAATGAGATTTAACGGGAGCTTGAAGGTAGTATGAGCTGTCTTGCCTCCCTCAAACAGGGTTGTTGTGATTCCTGACGATGCGATAGCTAAGGCGATGCCACGATTACTCCTTAGTTTTGCCAATAGCAAATTGATAAGGAAGGTTTTTCCATTGCCACCAGGAGCATCCAGAAAAATATTTTTCCAATTTCTTTCTCAATACATCCGTCAGTAACACCTCATTAGAGGACACCACTTCTGTCAAAATACAGAGTTCATAATTGGTCTCCCTCCGATATTCTCGTTTACCGAAATTTGCTGCAGATCTTTTTGGCTGAGGCAATCCATACTGTGCCAAGTTTTGTCCTGCTTGAGCTAACACTGCATTCTCGATCAATATCAAGCATCTGTTGTACACTTCGTCTATGAGCAGTTGCGTACTATCTTGCAATTCTGTCTCCAATTGCCGTTTAATGTCTTCTGAGAGACAGTCTTTTTATTTCTCCCAAAAGGAGAATCGCACAATGCAGCTTCCTCTCAAGTAGTGTCCCAATGCTTGTCGTCTTCGAGTAATCCAAGAGTCTTACATGCAGACTGAAATGTTGGATGGAGGATACCATTCACAGTCTTTAAAAGATGTCGGTCCTCTATCCTCATGGAGCAGCAGGCGTAGGTGGTAGCACTCGGTGTTGTTTGGATGAATGGTGTAGACCCCACCCAGAACGTGCTCTTTTCTCACTCCAGGCCAACCCTCTACAACTTGCCCTCTTTTCTTTCTACAAAATTTATTTTTGTACCAGACAAAGTAAGAAGAGACTTCAGAGTACAGCAGTGTCTTGGCATAATTGTCCGTTTTGGAGATTTACTTTACATCGAAGACACAAGCCCTCCAGCTAAATGCGCTCCAGCTAGCGATTCCGCTGCGTTAGCGCCAGCTAGCTGTCTCACTGCACTCGAGTCAGTGAGTTGTCTTACTTCACTCGCGCCATCAAGCCGCTGCACTCCACTAGCGCCAGCGAGCCGCTAGGCCACACCAGCACTAGCGAATCGTCGCGTTACGCTTGCGCCAGCGAGCCGTCGTGCTGAAATCGTGTCAATAAGGTCAGCGTATAACAAGGTCAACTGGTCAAGTTTTCCCGTAGATTATAAGCACGTGGAGGTTGTCGGTCATCATTTTGCAAAACCATTCAGCTATTCTTTGTCTCCTCATTTTAAAGGCAACTGCATGCATTGGCGTAGGCCAATACACACATTGAAAATATCAAATGGCAACTGTATAAAATATCAGATACTGCAAAAATAAAAAAGGCAACTGTGTAAAATATAACACATTGCAAATGACATCACACAAATTCGCAATAGACATCAAATCGTCTCGGCCGGATAGATATCTACGTGACATGGATCATCACTCGCAAGCTCGAAAGCTGAGTAGGCGTCAGACGTCCATTTGCCACGTCAAAGCACCATGTGTTCCGCGGCCAATTGAGTTGTCTTGCCTTAAGATCCGCCGATATATTGCAGGGTGTAGGGGTGTAATCTAAATCTTACCAAGGCTCGGCCGCGTCTGACGCTGTGTCCAATTAGTAGTAACGACATGTTCCTCATTGATCATTGTTGTAGAAATTTCTACGAATCTCTCGATATTAAACCACAATTTTGTCGATTACATAATATTTGGAGTAAACTGTAATACTTATCTACACACGAGAATTCTAAAAAGTATACTTAGTTTTTCAATTAATAGCACGTTAAAAGTTAATCCTTTATTTTAGTACATGGCTTGAGCATTTTGAACTTCAAAATGTAGCCCGTGTAAATCATATTTCGCATTAACAATCAAATTATAACAAGACTCGAACAAGTTAAGTTTTCACTGAATGCAAATTATAACTCATCTGGAAAGCCTCCAACTCCTTTGTTTCGACATTTTCTTACATAATAATAATAATAATAATAAAGCCTCTTTATTCCTTATCCCTACATTTCTACATTTTTACATTTCGATGTTGTTTAGTACTTATTGTAAGTATTATTAGCTTATTTTATCTTAGTTTATAAAGTACGGTTAACTATATATATTTTCAGAGATATGGATCTCATTTTGAGTAAAGGCCTCCTCCATCTGCTTCCACAATTCTCTATTTTTACTTTTACTCATACAGTCTTTTCCAGCATACTGTATTATGTCATCAGCCCACCGTTTGTGTGGTCTTCCAACTTTCCTTTTGCCAGATACCTTCCATCGTGTGGTTTGTATTGTCCACCTATTATATGGGTATCGTGAGACGTGTCCTGCCCATTTCCACTTTAACGTTAAAGCTTTCGTGAGTGCATCTGTTATTTTTGTTCTTTGTCTTATTATATTGTTTTTTACTTTATGTATTTTATTTATATTTAAGATGCTCCTTTCCATTGCTCTCTGAGTTGTATTTATTTTCTGTTTCACTTTGTTTGTATATGTCCACGTTTGGCAGCCGTATAGTAGACTAGGCAAGAGGCAGGTGTCCATTACTGTACTCTTTATTTTCATACTGTATTTTCCTTTTAGAATTTCTTTTAGTGACCAAAACTTTCTCCATGCAATATTTTTTCTTCTTTCGACTTCATCTTCGTTATTAGTTTTCATGAAGGATATTTGTTTCCCCAGGTGAATGTAGTTTATTACGTATTCTATATTGTTTCCTTTTATGTTGATGGGTACGTTGAGACTGTTGGTCATTATCTTAGTCTTGCTAACATTCATGTCCAAACCAACTTTTGAACTTTCTTGGTCTAGTGAATATAGCATATCATTAAGTTGTTTAGCTGTTTCAGCAAATATGACTATGTCATCTGCAAACCTAAGATGATTTAAACGACGCCCATTGATATTTATGCCATATTTTGTCCAATTTAAATGTTTAAACATATTTTCAAACACAGCAATGAAAAGTTTCGGCGACAAGGGATCGCCTTGCCTCACTCCTCTTTCTATTTTTATTTGGTCACCTCTCCCTTCAAGTTTAACCCTACTTGTACTATTTAAGTATATATATTTTATGATTTTTATGTATTTATCGTTTACATTTGATGTTTTCAATGCATTCCAGATGAAATGATGGTTGATACTGTCAAAAGCTTTGCTGTAGTCGATAAAGCCGACATATAGAGATTTATTAAATTCACTGTATTTTTCTATAACCTGTTCTAGAGTTTGTATGTGGTCAATTGTGCTGAATCCTGAGCGGAAACCTGCTTGTTCTATTGCCTGAGACGCGTCAATTTCTTTTGTGATTCGTTTTAGTATGACAGATGTAAAGAGCTTGTACATACTTGTCAGTAAACTTATGGGTCTGTAGTTTCCGATATCTAACGGGTTTCCTTTTTTATAAATTAATATAATGTCAGATGTACACCATTGCTTTGGTACCATTTCTGTATCTAATATCATATTAAAGAGGTGTGTTAAGTGCTTAACTAAGATAGTGGCACCTAATTTAAGGGCTTCGTTTGTTAACCCATCAGGCCCTGGACTTTTTTCATTTTTGAGTATTTTTATATACAAGAGTATTTCTTCTTCTTCAATTAGTTTAACTGTATTGACTCTAGATTTTTTGTCAATTTTTTCTTTCAATGCATTCTCGTCTTCCTTCTTTTTGTATAGTTGTTTATAAAATTTGGTAGCATGTTCTATCACATCTTTTCTTGCCTTAGTCTCTGCAGAATTGTTTTCCAGTTTTTGTATCCATTTCGTTTGAAGAGTTAGTTCCTTGAAGGCTCTCTTAGTACTTCTAAAGCTATTTATATTTTTTGTTACTATCAGTTTTCTATGTTTAAAGTAGTCGTGTTTTATTGATTTATTAGTGATTTTAAAGAGTTTGGTAAGTTCACCTTTCTTTTCTTTGTTTTTATTCTTTGTGTTTATTAATTCTGTACGTTTCTTAATTAGTTGTTTTGTATGTTCGCTAAGTATTGAATTTCGTTTCTTTTGAGTGACCTTATTATTTTTTAAACTGGATATTATGTTATCTTCAAGTAAGTCATAGAAGGTTTGAACATTCTCAGGTATAGTAGTTATATTGTCTTCTAGATTGGATTTCAGGCTTTCAGTGTATTTATTAATTTCGTAATCTGTTGTTGGGTTTTTTATTGAATTTTGAAATGTTTTTCTGCTTTTTTTGGTTGGTATAAATGAAACGTTGTTCGTAGTAATCTGTGGTCCGAAGCAAATTTGACTTGGTTTAGAACTTCAATGTTGCTTACCATGTTAGGTTTATTGGTTAGAATAAAGTCGATTTCATTTTTAATCTTCTCATTAGGTGACATCCAGGTCCATCTTCTTCTGGCTTTTTTCTTGAAGAATGTGTTCATGATTGACAACTTGTGTTCGAGAGCATAATTTATTAGTCTTTCTTCCCTTTCATTGCGTTCTCCGTAACCGTAGCTTCCCATACACAACCATTCTTCTTTCTTGGGCCACCCTATTTTAGCGTTAAAGTCACCCATAACAATTATTATATCATCTGTTAAAGAGTGTGCTTTTAGCATATCGCTGTAAAAAGTTGCGATGTCTTCTTCTTGAGATGCCTCTGTTGGTGCATATGCCTGGATTATAGATATATTAAATTTCTCTGTTTTTAGTTGCAGAAGAGCAACCCTTTCAGAGATCCCTGTGAAATTAGATATCATATGTTTATGTTTTTTCTTTACCAGGAATCCTACCCCATGTAAGCCTTTTGTTTGCCCAATGTAACATAGGATGTTACATTGGGCAAACAAAAGCCAGCCAGTTTTCTTTACTTCAGATAATCCCAGTATATCAAAATCGATTTCTTCTAGTGCATAAGTAAGTTGTAGGTATCGTTCAATTGATGAGAGGGATCTTACATTAAATGTACCTATTTTCAAAGTGGAGTTTTCAACTTGTTTCTTTTTATTTCTAATATTTTTATTTTTATTACCAATTTTATTACAAATTTTAATATTACTCTTGGAATTCTTCAATGGAGGGTGGTGGTCTAATTCCCCACGAGGACCAGTCGGCTTGGGGAATATTTCATTGTTTCGTTTATTTAGTTTTACATTATTTGTTGTCTTGTTCCGGTGGCTGATGTTTTTATGTCATTGTTTCTGTTCATTAGGTTTAGAAGGGCAGGAAAGGGAACTACTTTTTCCTCTCATTATGTCAAAAGCATTTGCCCTATTCGTTTTGGATGGCGCGTACTGTTTTCGAGGCTGTTGTGTATCTGCAGGTGATGTCGATAAATCTCGTTTACGCTTCTCGTTGCTTTGTGTTTTTTCTTTGATGATTAGTTTATCATAATCTATTACTGCAAAGTTTCCTTTTTTCCTTTCTTCTATCAGTTTTCCTCTTAATTCTTTCCTTTTTTCTTGAACTTCTTTGGGATAGTCTTCAGAAACATATACATTTTTAAATTTCTTCTTGTTTCTCATTATTTCTTCTTTTTTCCAAGCATTTACTAATGACATAAGTACTGGTCTTTTCTTTTCATTAGTATTGACTTTTTTGCCAATTCGGCGTATCTCGTTAAAATCTTTGTTCTCAAGGGAAATTTTTAAATAAGTACCTATTTTTTTGACTGTTAATTCCATTAGTTCCAGCACTGTTTCTTCTGTTTCTTTGAGTCCATATAAAATAATGTTATTGTTTCTTCTGCTTCTTTCCATTAATCTTATTTTCTCTTTCAGTTCCTGATTTTCCAACCTTAATTCTTCGACTTCGCGCGTAAGAGGAGCTAACTTTTCGTCTATTTTCGAAATGATATCGTCTGTTTGTTTTGCCATTTCAATTTTCATTCGTTCAAGGAAAATTTCTATGTTATCCATTTTCTTACATATACGAGATTAATTAATTCAAGAATTATTCGTGAGTGCACGCTTTCATAGGTTTTTACTTGTCGTGGGGGGAGGAAGTATTGCCTATTACAGTTTTCAAAGTTCTCCATTATGTGTTACCACAGTATATATTCGGTTTAAAGAACTTTATTTCTCTTTAAAACAATTGTCAATTACATAAGAACAATAATATATATATTCTAATTATATTACTAGTGCGTGCGGGTAGTAAAAAATACATCGGTCAATCTTCAACCAAACGTCTATTTCCTTCGCCGTGTGACTGTAAGAGGCAAATATAAATTTAAAAAAATTAAGGGGGTACAAAAGAAAGTTTGTTGTTAGTTTTTTATATAAAACGTAAGTATTCTTAATTACATTGTTTTTAAAAGTTGTTTGCTTATATTTTGCTTCATTACAATGTTATACACTTTATGAAATTTCTATTTCAAATACTGTGTCGTCCACGTATCACTTTATGTTTAATAGTTAGAATAAAGTGTGAGTTATCACTATAAACCATGTATTGAACACAAATTTTCATATTCCAAAAAGTCCAAATTGCGAAAATTATGTTTTATGTTAAAATTTCGTTATATAGTGAATATTATTGGGAAGTTGTTTTTAACAGTAATTTAAAATTAAAAATTTGGTACATCCGACTTCAACATAAATTATTAAGAATTACTCAAACACTATTAGTAAGACCTTGATCAAATTTATATGCGACCACATTTTGGAAAAAAAACTGAAAATAAATTTGAAGAACACGCTTTCAAATAAAAAAAGAATCATCAAAATCGGTTCACCCAGAAAGAAGTTAGGAGGTAGCAAACATAAAAAATATAGATATTGATATTGATATTGAATTTTAACATATGGGGATTCGTCAGATTTTCCTTAGTTGTAGAAGGGACATATAATATTTGAATGTTTTTCTTTTCAGTAAACTTGTTTGGTTTTGTTATTTAGTACTGTTTTAACCGTTGTACTTGTATACGCAACTTTTGTTTAATAAATTGTTTGATGTTGATGTTTGAAGACTTTTTTATACACAAGTTTTTTTTAATAATAAAACTACCCCTTCCCTCTCCTTAGAGTTTCCTTCCACTGTTGGCCATGATCACTAAATTTTATTTCCACAAATATCACCCACATTTGCAACATTGTCCTAAATATTGCACGGAGCATCCGCGTTCAACCGAGATTAAATTTAGTAAAAATGTTCGTCTTTTTTTCCTCCCACATTTTTTTCTTATCACTATTAGAATATACACCGTTAAAGCCTATAAAAACCCCCGCAGAACATAGACCTCCACTATATGCCTCATAGAGGATATATTTGTCATAGTTGCCACGCTTGGCAAGCGGGTTGGCAACCACAGATTTTTATTTTTAGACGTTATTAGGAATACGCTGCTGCCCATCTCCTGATTTATTTCCCTCTGTCGCCTCTAGACATGAGTGATATATAACATCACGGTGAAAAAGTTCCAAAATAACTGGTGTCACTGATTTAATCAAACAAAATGAACTACGCCTCCACACCGTAATTGATGATTTTTCAAAACATTTCATTTATCGACAAATCATCTTGCAATTGTCGTTACTCTAGCTCTCACTTGACCTTCATACAAGTTTTCGATATTTTAATTGTTGATATTTTTTTATTTTTGTATTAGAACATAGTAATGACTCCAAGTTATATTTACTATCATTCAAAACTGTCTTTAGTCTGACCTACTATATATATATACTCTTTGGCTTGAACATAGTTCTGTCTAAGTTTGTCCAATAAAATGTCAAGGTCTCAGAGGTTAAAACATTTCACTTTAAATTTTTTCTCTACACTTTATGTTCATGCCCGAACGCTGGTTTCGGAATTTGACGCCAGAGGGCGCTCGGGTCGGCGCCATACCGGTTTTGACTTTCGGTCGAGCGGTGTGGCGAGGGCGCGCGAGGGCGCGCGAGGTCAGAAGTTGTTTGCCAGCTGTGCTTGGGACAGCACGCTGTCATTTTTTGTGCGGGAACGCGGAATAGTTTAGGCGCGCCTAGTAAATATACTGTCTAGCATTCGTATCACGCATTCCTTGTTTGAGAGCTTTTCCCGGGACTTCTTGTGTCTAACTCAAAATCTGTATAAGGGTATTCGACAATATTAGCTACTACTGCGGCATTTGATATTCTAGAAATAATTTTTGCCACGCGAAACGGTAGTGAACTTTGATCCGGACATTCGTGTTCGTGCAGTGTGTGACGTTTTTGCTTATAGTAACGGGATTTCGTATAGACCGACATTCTGTATTTGTGTTGGGTGTTACGCTTTATAACAAATTAGAGTTAGTTAATAGTGCGATAAAGTTAAGGACAGTCCTCGTGACGAACGAAGAAAGTGACTGTGGACGACTCCGCGGAAGATTACCACAATTTGGAGCGGTGCTGAAGTCCGAGCTGCTGCCGACGGCAACGGTCTCATAAGGTCTACCACACTCAGTCACACACAGATACACATCACTGACCCTTACTTCCCATGCACCATACAACCGCATGCGACCTGACTGAACCCTGAGGGACCAGTCGCCTTGGATATAGGTAGGTAAGCTCGGTTTTAATATTCTCCCTGTTGAATGGTAGTAGGATAGAACGCTCCCCCTTATTGTTTATTGTAATTAGAGAAATTCCACTTTGGCTTTAGGAGGCCCAACCTGCATCTGCTTGTGGGATCTTCCTTCATGGGTTGGGAAGATCCTAACCTTGGATAGGCAGCTGCACGCCGTAACACTTTATTTATACGACAATTTCGTAAATAGGACAGCAAATTTCATTATGACAATTAACATAAAACGTCGTCAGTGCGAAATGCATTATAGTCTTTCACAAACGTAAGAACCCTCACACTATTTGAAGATTATATGTGGGCAATATATATATTTTAAATAATATATATTAAATAATATATATTTTAAATAATAGTAGATATGCAGACGGTACAGTCCTCATAGCGTCATCTGTTGAAGATACACAGAGAATTGTCACCCAATAAATGATTGCAGTGAAAGAGCTGGTCTTAGGATGAACATTTTGAAGACGAAGCTCATGGTCATTTCTAAGAATAGTATTGACTACTTTGACATTTCAGTAGCAGGCCAAAAACTAGAAAGAGTGCGCAAACATAAATATTTAGGTACGTGGTTAAACGAGACGTGGAGCAGCGAAGTTAAGACCGGAATTGAAATGGTTCGAAGTACCTTTAGCAAAATGAAAAAAGTACTCTGCAACCACAGACTTAAGATCTCTTTGCGCACTCGAGTACTACGATGTTATATCTGGCCCATACTTTTATACGGATGTTAGTTAAAGAGGACTAGAAAAAAGGCTAGGAATCTTTCGAGATGTGGGCATACAGATGCTGAACTCAGAAAGTACCTAATGTGTAAGTTCTGCGTCGACCAAATGCGCGAACTTATGCAGACCGTAAAATGAGAAAAGTCGTATATGTGGGGCACGTACTCAGGCACAAGAGGTATGAACGCCTAAACTCATTATGATGGGAGAAGTTGCCGAAAGAAGAGGCGTCAGTCGCCGAAAAAATTTGTTATATAACATCCGGGAGTGTACGGGAATCACGAGTGCCGCCGAACTGTTTCGCCTCTCAGAGAATAGAGCGGAGTTCACTAAGCTGACTGCCAAACTTCTCAAGTCAGTGAGGCAACAGAAGGACAGGAATAACGAGGATTTTATCCCACTTCTGATGTAAGAATTATTCTAAAAATTATTTAAATAAAAGATTACTACTCGGTAAAAAACCCTGCTTACTATCAGGACTCAATTACATGATAGCACCTAAGTATGCAACCTAACATCACTACTCATCTCAATTTAACACAGGGCAGCCTCTCAGCAACACGACCTTCATTCCCTTTTTTTTACATGGGGAAATGCCTACGCATACCTGCCTCGCGGGGGCAAGGACGGATTATGTCGGACTCGTACCGAGTGAAACCGCATGGTGTTCCATCTTCGCCGCATATTGGCAGGATCACGGGAACGCTTTCGTACAGATCTGCGGCCTCACCAGCGTCGACTGCCCCATGGCAACCTCTTCTCGTTTCCCCATTCTTCTCCTCAGACAAGGCGCACCAGGAACACAAGGCCCGCCCCCCTCCATAGCCCCGAACTCTCTGCGTATCGGACCTCCCGAGTTCGATAGCCGGAGGCCATGGGGCCAGGAAAATCGAGCGCTTAGTAGCACTCGCTTTCCCGACCCCAGCGGTGGATCAGGTCTCTGGCTCCGCCACGGAGGATAGGGTGAGCAGCGCCTCGCAATACCGATACTCCTCTCCACCTGCGACCCCATCGCCATACCAACACTCCCCTTCCTACGCGATTCCACCTCAGCTGCAGCGTTAGGGGGGGAGGACACCCCTCTCACTGCAGCCCATCGACACACATCCGAACACGGCTCGCCAAGCCCACTCGGAATGGCCACCTCGATTCGGCCCTACACCACGGGCCAGCCAAGGGGTTACTCTTTGTTCACCGCGGGTGACCAAGCCGGGAACCCGTTTGGAGGAGGGTCATCTTCATTGCCTACACTAGAAGAATACCCCAATGGGCATAGTAACGACAGTGTGACTCGTAGAATTGCAGACTGATCTATCTTAGTCGCCTGCACGATACTTTATACTGCTAGAACAGGTGGAAGATTAACGTTCTACCTTAATTTTTTGGTATTTCCTTTTATTTATTTTTAACCTCGTTCTCAACAATACATATATTTAAAATGGAAATACTTGTCTGTAACATCAAAATAACCATCTTTTATTGAACTGAGAATACAAGTATTACCTATGTGTGTGGCATTAAAACATGAATAACAATTTTTAAAACTTTTTTCTGAATGTCGAAATAATCAAACTTCGCGAAAAGATAGAGATCAATGCCAGAAATGATCTAGGTTGTATTATATCTATTTATTTATTTATTTATTTATTTAAAAAGGTACACCAACAGTACATGTATACATATTATAAAAGTTACATTTTTAAAGCACAATTACTTATACATATACCTATTATAGGCGTACACAACATTGATAGGAGATATTAAATAACAACACAATATATATCTGAAAATTTTAAAACAATGAAATAATAAAATTCACCAAAGCAAAACTTAACTGAAAACAAATGCGTGTTCACAAAAGGCCGGCCAGTTTTCGTTTAAATTTAAACAACGAGTCGTGGAAAATGTCTAAGGTTTCAATATCCATCTCGTTGTACTGTGCGCAACATCTGGCAAGAGGAGAATGGCGTCCAAGGTTAGTCCTTACAGAAGGCAAGGCAAAAGTTTTTTTGATAGGATGTCGGGGCATGCGAGCTGGCACCGTCAATTTAACACGTACCAGGAGTTCACTACATTTTATTTTACCGTTGACAAGTCCGTGCAAAAACACCAAATCCTGGTCTCTTCGACGGCTACGCAACGATTTCATTTTAAAAAAGGCAAGACGATGCTCATATGGTGATCGGTGTGACACGCCCTGCGAAATAAATGCCTGATGCCTAGTGAACGCACGCTGAATACCCTCCAAGCGTTGAGATTGAACAGCATATACAGGGTTCCATGCCACGCTAGCGTACTCCAAGTTACTTCGGACCAAAGCATTGTATAATATTTTATGGGTGCAATTTAAACGGAAACCCGCAGTACTTCGCCTAAGAAAACCTAGCATTTTCGAGGATTTATTTACAATATTATTAATATGTGAAGTGACTTTAAGGTGCTTGTCTACTGTTACACCTAAGTCTCTTATTTCTTCTACTTCAGTTAATGTTGAGCCGTTAATTACATAAGTGGATGGGAAATAATTTTTCTTCTTTGTAAATTTAATATGGTAGCATTTATCAACGTTCAGGGTCATAACGTTTGATTCACACCATGTCTGAATACTGTTTAAGTCCTCCTGGATAAGTTTCATATCATGAGAAGAATTGACTGCCCTGTAAATTTTTAAGTCATCCGCAAATAGGCTGAATTTACAATTTTTTATGTGCATCGTTATATCGTCGATAAATATAAGAAACAATATTGGGCCTAATTGAGAGCCCTGTGGCCCTGTGTGCAAAATATATATCTGACTCATAACCCCCAACAGCAACTACCTGGGGTCTCATACTGAGGTAAGACCTAAACCAGTGAAGCAAACTACCATGTATCCCTTTTATTTGTAATTTCGTTAAAAGTAGTGCGTGATTTACTTTATCAAAAGCACTGGTAAAATCCGTGTATACAGCATCAATTTGACTTCCACTATCTACCCCCAGTGCAATTTCAGAAATAAATGAGATCAAATTAGTCTGCGTTGAGCGGCCCCTGCGGAACCCATGCTGGTACTCGGATAGTGAAGTATCTATGTGTCTAATAATTAGTGGATTAATCAGAGACTCAAACAATTTAGAAAAAGTAGACAGAATGGAAATCGGCCGGTAGTTTTTTACGTTGCTTGTTTCCCCTTTTTTGTATACAGGTACTATTTTTGCTTTTTTCCATTCCTCGGGGAACACACCATCTCTGAGTGAACAATTAAAGATCATAGTTAACGGTTGAGACAAAAGAGATCCACAGATCTTTATAAATAGAGGAGGTATTTTATCAAGACCGGCTCCTTTCTGTATGTCTAATCGTTGAATTGCTCTTAAGGTATCATTTTCAGAAAATTGAATATGCGATAAAGAAAGTGGCGATAAATCCTCAAGGTTGTGATATGATTTTTGAGAATTTAATGTGAACGTGGAAGCAAAATGTTTAGCGAAAAGAGTGGCTATCTCAGAACCAGATTCTGCAATAGAATCGTTTAATTGCATTTTTGAGGGAACAGTTGACTGGTTGCTTCGTTTGTCTTTAATGTATTGCCAAAAATATTTGACGTTACGCGATATTCCATTCTCAATATTTGTCTTATAGTCACTATAGCACTTGTCAATAAGCTTGTGACAGCGGCTCCGTAAAAGGTCATGTTCTAATTTATCACGTGGATTACTATATTTCCGATATCTCTTGCGTAGCTTATTTTTCTCAGATAGAAGTTTAATTAATGTGCGACTAAACCATTTGGGATATTTACTCTTGGAAGGACGGTGCTTGGGGACAGACCTATCAATAATTAAACTTAGTTCATCATAGAGCTTTGTAACCATTTCATTGACGTTGCTACAGCTCGCAAACCTCTCCACCCAATTAATACACTCCAGGTCCAAGGCAATTTCCTCGTAATTTGCCTTATAGAAATTGTGGTCAGTTCGTTTCTTAGGCTGAAGATAAGCAAAATTAGTTTTTTGTAACGTTACTAAAAGATTAGGATGTTTTCAGTCCAGCCTACTCAAGAGTTCTAGAGGCTCGGACTATTCAACACTGGGAAAGTTGCTCATAATGAGATCTAAGTATCTACCGTCACTGTTTGGTACGTTGTTAAATTGACTAAAGTTATTAAGAGACATGAAATCAACAAGACCGCATCCGAGAGTACTATTATAATTAGATGGAACCATTTGTGCAATATGATCATGTTCTCTACTCCAGTTAATGAATCCTAGATTAAAATCGCCCATAATAAGGACATTATTGGGTTGGTTCGTAACGTTATCAACCTTGCCAAGGAAATACGTCAAGGTATCTGATTTAACTGGTGGAGGTAAGTATACCGCGCAAATAGCAATATTCGAGGTAATATTGCCAATTTTTATTTGCACCGATACCCATAAATCTTCACAACTACTTTCCCATCGCTCAACACGAGCGGATGGAATGTTTCGCAAAACAGCTATTAATACTCCTCCGCCATCCATTTTAGTGGATTTGGAACATACACGATCCCTACGATAAACCTTATATCTAGAATCGAAAATTTCACTGCTAGCCACATCCGCATTCAACCAAGTCTCCGTAAACACTATAACGTCGTATGTATTTGCCAAGATGTTTTTTAACACGTCAGTTGTTTTCGTTCTCAGACCACGCACGTTTTGATAGTATATTCCATAGGTGCCTCATACGTGTGTTATCAGGATCTTTGTTGAGTAGAGGTTATCGAATCAAGACTCTCAATACTTCGAATGAGGATGGCTGGGCTATACTCATTTCTGCGTAAGAAGATGTGTCCATTACGAACCCATACGAATTTGAAATCGTGCTTCTTGGCCTTGAGGCGAGCTGCTGCGTGTAGAGACTTGATAGCTGGTGGTAAGTGTTCAGAGACAAACACAGGCTTTGGCGGACCCGCCATACCAAGATGCTGGGTTGACAGCTTTTCCTTTGGGTTACTTTTGTTAAATTTGGCAACAGCAGCCAACATGGCGTCTCGATGTCTGGGCCTGCGGAGCTTAGCAATAACCATGCGAGGCCGGTCACTGTCCTTGTTTAGCTTAGCGACTCGTGTTATATGATGAATATCTTCATCTCCAATATGGCAGTCAACGGTTTTTGCTATTTGGGTTAGAAGGGTTGACAGATTTTCCGTTTTATGTTCTGGTACACCATTTATTTCCAAATTCGACTCTCTCATATTCTGCTCTGCCAGATTGAGTCTTTGGGACAGAGCTTTGACACTTGATTGTAAGGTTTCGTTGTCTTTTTGCAACCCTGTTATGATAGCCGACTTTTCCTGTAGTTCAGCCTTCATTTCCTCATATTGCTTGTTAAAGTAAGCAATGGACTCACTGAATTCCGTTATGCGCTCATTTATCGTTCCAAGTTGTACAGTTACCAATTTTTTTATCTTTTCTTCGCGAAAACAGAAGGTTTGTTATTACGTATATATACTTATTGTACCATATACTTGTTGTACCAATAAATATATCCAGAGACACTGTAGTATCTCACGCCAAGTACACGTTCAACATATGTATATGTATGTAAACGTGTAAGCGTGAGACTACAGTGTATATATTCTCGAATCAGATGTAAACATAACCTCACCAATTTTTAATTTCATTATTTAATTATTAATGAAACGTCAACACTTTATACAGTCATTTATTATTTTTCACGCATGACAATTCCTCACTAAGTATTCGCCGCAGTGAATCCTCCGTCACATAACGGTCGTCAACTGGAACAGCCTGTGATTGCTGGCGAGCTCTGATGGTAACGTTGCTGGTTTCACATGATGTTTCATCAAGTACGCCGACGTTACTGGGGCCCGGCTGATTGGATTGGAGTGGTTTGCGCAACGGTGAGTTCGTATTATCGGATTTTGGTTGCTTACTATGACATTCAGGACATTTCCAGCAGTGTCTTGTTTCGTGGTTCATTAGATTAAATCTTTTTAAACCAGCATTAGCGCATAAAAGGTCATATTTAGATGAGCAAGTGGAACACACCAGAAACTCCCTAGTAGTTATGTTGTGGCGGCATCCAGAGCATTTATTTCCAACCATTATAAGCAAGACTTCAAGATGCGTTTAAAAGTTGAGTATAAATAAAGCGTCAGCGATAAAAACGCTACGCCGTACGTCACGTACACTGTGCGATGCGTATGTGTGCGTAGATGCGAGCCGGCCGCGAGTTGTCCTAGGTCAGGGACGGCAATTAAAAACGATTATTTTGAAAATGTTTATCGCTATTACTCACAATCTAGGTGGAATTTCACTTGTCCAATTGTGTTATTACAAAGCTTGCACTTTATGCTATCGAAACGTATATAGCATCAGGGTAAAACTTTAATCCTTACACTGATTTTGAATAAAAAATTGAGGAGCAGATTAAATACGTGTTGTTACTTATCGGATATCGCAGGTAGAATGTATATCCGAAAAACTTGAGGATTTTTTAAAAACTAATGACAAAATAAATGGTTATTGATTATCTCCAATCTTAATAACGCCATATTAATAGACCATACCCATTCGAAGTTGCTAGTATGAACTAAAATGTAAAGTGTTGTGTTTGATGATGTCAAATAACGCAACGGCTGTGGCGCCGCGGCTAAGGCACTTTAGTTAGAAGTTCTCTTCTAAAACTATAGTTTAAACTCGATACTATTAATATACAACTTTTTGCAATAAGACGGAATAAGTTTAATTTTATTAGAATAGAATAGAAAAGAATAGAATGATTTTTATTTAATATTTATTATTACATAATACTTATTGAAAGTCATTTTTTATTTATCACTGGTTCGGAAAATACCTCTATCTTAGGAAGAAGCAGCATTAAACCCAGCGGGACTTTTTTAAACATAATTCACTTAACAATAATTTTGTTTATACAAATTTTAAATTAATTTTCATAGAACCAGCATGGTGGCGATCACCTTATTCCCAGGGGTTATTTTCATTCATGTATTCCTTGATATTATAATAACACTTTTTGCATAGTTTTTCTGTAATAAAACTATTAAACTAGTTTATGGACAAACTTTGAACATGTTCTGGGATTTTGTTGTAAAAGAGTAAACATTGTCCCATAAATGAATTACTGATTCTGTGGAGTCTAGTAACTGATAATTCAAGTTTATGTTTGTTCCTAGTGTTTAAGGTATCAACATCCTTATTCTTATTAAAGCTATTTATGTTTTTATGTACACATATTACATTTTCATAAATATATTGCGATGCCAAAGTTGATATGTTTATTTCTTTAAAATTTTCTCTGAGGGACTCTTTACAATTTAGGTTGTAATTCGCCCGTACGGCTCTCTTTTGCAAAACAAATATTGAAATTTATTGTACCTTAGCTATTAATTAAACAACTAATAATGAGCAGAATGTAAGATGATGAAAATCAAACAGCAAACTATCTTGTTTTTTGACGCTCCTGCGTACAGTACTATACTGTACGGTATAGCCTTTTGTTCCCATTTGTGTGCAAACAAATTGAATAAATAGTATATATCCATTAAAAACAAATAATAATCGTATTGTAGTATATTGATAAATTCTTATATAATATATTATATTAGTATTATAATACTAATATAATATTATAAATGTGAAAGTGTGTCTCCTATTGGTTTGTGCTTCTTTCACGCAGCGACAGGACAACTATTTGCCATGATTCTTTTTGCAAAAATGTAGTTGAATTTACTGTTATGTATTTATTTATTTATTGCATTCCTTAAAACAAAAAAATACAAAGGGCGAACTTAATGCCTTGAGGCATTCTCTACCAGTCAACCCATGGAGTGGTGAGAATTTGACGTAGGTGCGGCAATATAGAATAAAATAACACTAAACAAAATGATAATTAACTACATAATACATGCATTTTACTAATAAATAAACTATACATATATGACGTATACATACATATATACAATATAAATATATGACATATATATACAAATATATACATATTTAAATACATATATAATTAATACATACAAATAACTATGAATATATGCGTTGTCTTCAATAGATGATCACGAACCAATTTTTTTAAAAACGTACTTATTGGTTGCTTTTCTGATGTCATCAAGGAGTTATAAAGGCGTGTAGCCTGAACTTTTAAGGAGTTACCATAGAACTCGGTGAAGTGAACATGAATACTGATTTTGTTGTTAGAAGAAGAACCCTATCATGAGATGAGGAGAGATAGTGAAATTTACTCTTAAGATGAGAAGGCGAAGATGGGTCATTTAAAATAGAAAAAAGAACAAGCAATATACTGGAATTGCGCCTGTGACGGATTGTAAGCCAATTTATCTTAGATCTATATTGCGAAATATGGTCATACTTACGAAGCCCAAAAATAAATCTTCTACATTTATTAAGAAGGCGTTCCAGCTTATTCAGAAGATCTTGGGACAGATCTGGGTACCATACATCTGCATAATCAACTATGGGGAATATGATCGATTGGACAAGCAAGATCTTAGATTTTGTGGGAAGAAAATATTTTAAGAGATACAGAAAGTAATTAATAGAATCAGGCGTTACTTTGCGGAAATCCATTATATAAAAGCTTTTACAAAAATTTACTTCGCAAATATCCGCGTTATAAAATAAAATGATGTGTCTTACCTAGTATGAAGAAGCACCTCCCGCCCTCCCTCAATTGCGTGCACTATCCCCGTCACCACTAATCCCAGCACCGCTACTTCCAACACCACTACACTAGGCAAGACACACCACTGACGATAATACGACACGTGTTTCGCCTCTACACGAGGCATCCTCAGGTGATATAGACTCTACGGTGGCTAGCCGCTAAGTGAGCGGCGAGCCAAAACAAGTGCCTTTTATACAAACCGATGATGCAACCGCTCTCTACCTAACGAGCGAGCGATTGCGTCATGCGATAAAACATGCGACCAATCACCGCTGGACTTACGCAGCCGTTTGTAAAATTAAAAACAAACCACCGCGCAACGCCCACATTATTAGAGAGCAGGCTTGAAGATATTTAAGAGAGGTGAGTTAGTAACATTTGTTTGTTCATTCAGCAATGCAACGGTATTATTATTACTTTTTAATATCTCTAACTGTTCCAGCACACACAGCCGCAGCCCTTTATTACACGTATGTAAGAATTTAAAGGAGTGGTCGTTGGCTAGGTTGTGTCCAGTGTCCAAAAGATGTTTGGCAAAATGGGATTTATCGGGATTGCAATTCCTGTACGCGGCTAAATGCTCTTTATAACGTGTCTCGAAATTGCGACCAGTCTGACCCACGTAAACGGCGTGGCATTCGTCACAAACAAGTTTGTAAACACCTGACTTTTGACGAATATCTAACTTATCTTTACTATTACAGATATTTCTAAGAGAATTGTTTGTTTTGAACGCCACATGAACGCCGTTTTGTCGAAGAGTATTAGCTACTTTTTCAGATATGGGGCCTAAGTAGGTCAAACTGCTCACATATCGATGAATACTTTGAGGTTGAACCGCGTACAGAGAGTTGCGAATAACATGCTTTTGTTTCTTTTTAATTATATTGTTAATGAGATTTTTTGAAAAACCGTTAGAGACCGCTATTTGATAAATTATATTAAGTTCTTTTAAATAATTTTCTTTACTTAATGGGACAGTGAACAAACGGTTAATGTAACAATAAAAAGCGGCTACTTTATGTTGCCATGGATGACATGATGACGCGGGGATGACCGTGTCGGTGTGAGTTGGCTTTCGATAAATTTGGAAAACATGTGACGATTCTTTTCTTGTTATTGTTAAGTCAAGAAAATTAAGGGAACAATCTTGTTCCAATTCAAGTTTAAATTTAATTTTGTCATGGACTCTATTTATTTTATTGAGGAAAACATCCAGTTGTCTCCTTGTGCCAGTCCAGCAAATAATTATGTCGTCTACATATCGATAGTAATATAAGATATTTTGATTGACAACTATATGTTGTTTTTCGAAATTATCCATGAAAATGTCCGCCATAAGGGGACTTAGAGGGGACCCCATAGCTAACCCTTCTTTTTGTAGATAGAAACGGTTATTAAACCGGAAATAGTTTTGTTTCATACAGAGAGAGGTTAAGTTAAGAAGATCATTTGTTTCCCCGGGATGTAGACGACGTTTTTTAAAGAGATCTGCGAGTATACGCAAACAGTCAGGGGATGGGACATTTGTGAAAAGACTATCAACGTCTAAAGATAACAATATGGATTTAGGAGGAATACGAATATCTTTAATTTTGGAAATGAGATCTAAGCCATTTTTTAGGCTGTAAGTGGGGTTGAATCTAGATTTCTCTCGAAGGAGGAAGTTTAATTTTTTAGCAAGGAAATAAGCTGGTGCACCAATATATGAGACAACTGGACGAATAGGAACATGTTCTTTATGTATTTTTGGTAATCCATATAAAATGGGTGCTTGAGGATTCATTGGAACAAGATTGCTCCGAGACAAGCTGTGATCGGGAAAAACATATGATGACTGTTGTATACATAACTTAATATCCGAAGTAAACTTTTTGGTTGGGTCAGACTCCAATAGCTCAAAGTCGTCACCTTGGATAACATCGTTAACTTTCTGGCTGTACCCACTACTCTCCATAATAACAACAGTATTGCCTTTATCGGCTTTAGTAACAATAAGGTCGTTTTTCCATATTCTCTGCTTTAGGGACTTAAAAACAGGGAACTCAGGATTGAAATGGGAAGACGTGGGCACAGCCCGAATTTCATTAGCTACCAAACTTTTAACGATGTTATCTTTCTTCCCGATCACAACAGCCACCTCCGCATCAACAGCCATAGTCTCTAACGATTTTTGGGAGACCGAAGGTGTTAAATTATACTTTAGGCCTTTATGTAAAAGGGACAACTCATCTGTTGGAAACTGGACATCGGAAAGATTTTTAACTCGGGGATAAAATTGGTGATATTCTGTATGTATGTCGTTATTACGATTACGGGATGAAGAGGATACAAGTCGTTGTAATTTACGGGACTGAATTTGATATTTCTCATAAACAGCCATTGAAGCAAGTTCTCTGGCTTTCCCATCCAAAATATCTAATTCAATATTATGTAATTTATATGAAAGTTCAGAGTATAATACTTTAAGGTGGATTTTTAAATTATCTCTATTGGAAAACCAACGACGACACTCCTCATTAAGCCAAATGTTCTGAGCTTTAGAAATAGCAATACTGGCCGCTCGACTATTTGTGCTGGAACGTATTTGAATATAATTGGGAACAACATGATGTTGTTTGCACTGCTGATTGAACCAAACATTTTGGGCAGCAATACGATGGAGTTTTGTTAATTTGACATAGAGTCTTGCCTGGTCGGCCGTGCTAGCCTTTTTAATATAATTAATAGAATCAGGCGTTACTTTGCGGAAATCCATTATATAAAACCTTTAACAAAAATTTACTTCGCAAATATCCGCGTTATAAAATAAAATGATGTGTCTTACCTAGTATGAAGAAGCACCTCCCGCCCTCCCTCAATTGCCTCAATCTTTTGGACACTGGACACAACCTAGCCAACGACCACTCCTTTAAAGTCTTACATACGTGTAATAAAGGGCTGCGGCTGTGTGTGCTGGAACAGTTAGAGATATTAAAAAGTAATAATAATACCGTTGCATTGCTGAATGAACAAACAAATGTTACTAACTCACCTCTCTTAAATATCTTCAAGCCTGCTCTCTAATAATGTGGGCGTTGCGCGGCGGTTTGTTTTTAATTTTACAAACGGCTGCGTAAGTCCAGCGGTGATTGGTCGCATGTTTTATCGCATGACGCAATCGCTCGCTCGTTAGGTAGAGAGCGGTTGCATCATCGGTTTGTATAAAAGGCACTTGTTTTGGCTCGCCGCTCACTTAGCGGTTAGCCACCGTAGAGTCTATATCACCTGAGGATGCCTCGTGTAGAGGCGAAACACGTGTCGTATTATCGTCAGTGGTGTGTCTTGCCTAGTGTAGTGGTGTTGGAAGTAGCGGTGCTGGGATTAGTGGTGACGGGGATAGTGCACGCAATTGAGGGAGGGCGGAAGGTGCTTCTTCATACTAGGTAAGACACATCATTTTATTTTATAACGCGGATATTTGCGAAGTAAATTTTTGTAAAAGCTTTTAGATACAGAAAGCATAATGTGGCAATGACTTTTCGATTTACGATAGATAGATTATTCACTTCTGAAACCTGGGTTGTCCAATTCAAAGTGCTGTCAATATGTAGGCCAAGATTTTTAACATAATTACTGAACGGAATTATAATACTATCATAATAAATAGGAGGTAAATCTGCCAGATTAATCTTAGCTAGCATCCTTGAGCTGCCCACCAGTATAGCTTGGCATTTCAAAGGATTGACCATAACTCCATAACGAGTAGACCAATTTTAGATAGCTGATAAGTTTACACTAAGTATACATTAATGACTTACCTTACATAGTAGGGGATAACCATGATATAGTATTATTTGCAGATGACACTTCTTTAATTTTCAAATTAAGTCGACAGTTACTAAAATATGACGAAGTAAATAATGCTATCTCTAAATTAGTAAATTGGTTCGATGTTAATAATTTGCATTTAAATGGCACTAAAACAAAATGTATGAAATTCGTGACTCCAAATGTCAAACAATTAAATACTAATGTAATTTTAAATGGGGAGAAACTGAGTCTTGTAGATACCACCATTTTTCTTGGAATCACACTAGATGCGAAGCTTCAATGGAGCCCCCATATATCAAAACTAGCAAGCAGACTTAGTTCTGCAGCATATGCTGTAAAAAAGATTAGAAGTTTAACCAGTGTTGAAACAGCTAGACTAGTTTACTTCAGCTACTTCCATAGCATAATATCGTATGGTATTTTGCTATGGGGACACGCAGCTGACACTGAAATTATATTTGTTTTGCAGAAGAGGGCCATAAGAGCAATTTATGATTTAAAGCCTAAAGAGACGCTGCGACAAAAATTTAAGGTAATTAATATATTAACTTTGGCTTCTCAATACATTTATGAAAATGTAATGTACGTACACAAAAATAAAAGTAGTTTTACAAAAATAAGTGATATTCATTCTGTAAATACTAGGAACAGACACAAGCTAGTAGTACCAGTTACTCGACTCCATCGAGTCAGTAATTCATTCTTGGGGCGATGTATACGCTTTTACAACAAAATTCCAGAAAATATACAAAGTTTGACCTGTTCAAAGTTCAAAAACTTTATTAAACTAAGTTTGTATAAAAAGGGTTATTATAATATTAAGGAATTTATGGATGATAATAACCCCTGGAAATGAGATGATCGCTACCAAGCTATTTCTAATTTGTTGAGTTGTTAATTTGTGTAACATCATGATTGTAAGCTGTTATTTAAAAAAAAAGTCCCGCTGGGTTTCTTGCTGGTTCTTCCCAGGACAGAGGTTTTTTCCGAACCAGTGGTAATCAAACAAAAGAGTGACTTTCAATAAGTATTATTTATAATCTATATTGAATAAAAAAGTTTCTGTTTCTGTTTCTGTTTCTGTTTCTGTTGTCGTTAAGTTTTTTGATCCCATTATGGATATCCCCAATTTTAACTTGCACATAAAGCTGAAGGTCATCGGCGTACAAATGATACAAGCAGTCTATTATGTACATATTTTTATTATTTTCTCGTCTGATCGGGATGCATGAACTACTTACAAAATGTATAAATATAAAATATAAATATAATATAAAGTGAAGTGTATATTTGATGGATTAATTGCAATAACATATTAAAATATAATTAAGTTAATTGGTAAATTTCAACCAAACATAAATCCTCGGAAGGGGAGATCAAACGGCTGAGGTTTATGGTGAAAGAAAAATAAACTGGCGGACGATGCGTGCGGTATCGCGGAGCATCGCCTTCTGCATTTGAGCCTGGAGCGTCTGTCACGTAAAACAATATAACATACAAACATATAACATACATAAACACTCACGCCTGTCACCCAGAGGGGTAGGCAGAGACTACGGACTTCCATTTGGCGCGATCCTGACACACCTCTCTCGCCTCTTTCACATCCATATATCTACGCATACATGCTCGTCGGTTAAGGGTACTCCTAATCTGGCCCATTTTCAATGTATCGCCGATCTGGTCGATAAACCTTCGTCTAGGGCGTCCCTTCCCGACCCTGCCGTTCACTTCTGCAACATAAATTTGCTTTGTCACTCTTTCCTCGTTCATTCTTTCTACGTGACCAAACCACCGAAGCATTCCTTTCTTAATCCTTGTCACAACGTCATCTTGCAAACCACACTTTTCTCTTATTACACTATTTCTCACCCTGTCATTCAGATTCAGCCCTAGCATACTCCTTAAGGAACGCATTTCTACAGCATTTATTCTACTCTCATGCTTCTTCTGCCAGACTCAACTTTCACTACCATACATTAAAGTGGGTACTAACACAGCATTATGAATTGCCATACGTGCCTTAGTTGACACATTCTGACTCCTCACAATAGCGTGTAGAGCCCCATTCACTCTATTTCCTGCGTTCACTCGTCGTTCTATATCCTTATCATATCTACCATCCCTGCTAACAGGGATTTAGCAGGGATTAACAATATAACATTGATTATTTATTTTATTTTTGTGCTCTTTATTTCATTGATCATAATTTTTACGACTGTAAGAGAATGCCAAAAGGCATTGAGACCGCTCCTTGTACCCCTTTTAATTAAGTTTATAACAATACATTTTAAATAAATAAATATTTTAATATAAATATATCATAACGTATGTGGTTGCTCGCTTCTCATGCTAATAAAGTGTTTCACAAGGGGTCTTCATTGTGAGAATATAAGAACTTTTACTTTCATTCTAAACCAGACTAATTATCGTAGTTTACGTGAGGAAATGTTAGTGAGCTCACGGCTAACGCTACTCGTACGTATCGGCGAGCCTGCGAGTGATTTATGCACTGTGAACACTGAAGTGGGCGATAAGAGGATACTTTGCGAAGCGCAGGAAATTCATGCTCGTGTGAACGGCCTGTAGGAAATGTTTTGTACGGATAACCGGCTTAAATGTTTGCATTGTGTGCGCTGTATACTTATTCAAAAGGTTTATCATGTTTTATTTTTTATATTGTAGAATTTCAGTTTTAATTTTTTGTCAATTATACGTCAGAGAAAATGTCAATCAGACTGTCTGTGAATGTCAGAGAAATGAAAAGTTAAATCTCATGGTTTTCAATAAATATGTCTTCTGAGACCATTGTCTCAGAAGACATATTTATTGAATTGTCTCAGAAGACATATTGTTTGCAATGAAAACCAGCACTGTTGTTTCAGCGACAGCATAAACCGATTAAGGTCTAACGCACCACAACACAAAACATGAGGAACCTATTTTTACTGTTATTTATCCACTAAACAGTCCACGGTGACTACAGTCCCCAAAAACCATTTTTGCCTCACCTGTCTAGCCACCAAACGGCATCTTTCGGTTTAAACGCGTACAGCGCAAAAGATAGGTGTTATTAATACAGTAAAAAATTATAGATGGTGCTATATGAAATTTGTCGTCTATGAAAGTGAATTTTATCTGTATAATAGTAACAAAATATTTAGAAAAAAAAGTTAAAATTAAATTTCGCCATTTTTGTTTGTGAAATGTTAACGTGTGAGAAATTCGATCAAAAATGTGATAGCTTTTCTGTTTTTATATGTTATTCCTAATGTTATTGTACATCAAACTTATTGTGAAGATATTTTCTTTAGTAAATATGTATCATTACGACAATTCCAAAACGTTTACATATAATAATTTAGCTCTAAATTTTAATCACTATACGCGATCATCGTTCATTGATTATATGTTGTTTAAAATTTATTCTAATCAGTTTTTTGTGTTAAATGAATGCAAAATATAAAATAATGATTCAATATTAACACTTTGATAGCAATTTATAAACGAAATATCTGTTGAGATGTTTCTAGAAATTACTAAAACCAATTTTTTTCATTACTTACTTATTTATATTGGGTAAACATTATATAGTTATGTATATTGAGTATATAAGATATTATTGATATTGGTGTCATTTTAAAGGGAATATCATGTACTATTTTAATATAAAATAATTGTCTCCAGTAAGTATTACACTTTTAAAACTCGAAATAAAAATAAATACGATTTTTTTTGATATTCCCATTTTTAAGCTTTATTTTCAGACTTTATTTTTAATTTGACTAATTTTCTTTTAACATAATTAAGTATTAAATTTTTCGAATATTTTGATAATATTTTTTATTTGAATGTAGCTATAGTAGTTTTTAAGTAATAATCGTTTTTGTTAAGACTGTCTCGCGCAGTCTTAATTATAGTGACATTTAATGCGCAGACAGGTTAGGCGTGAATCAATCGCGCGGGGTGGACGGTTAAGTGGTTATAAACATACTTTTTAAAATAATTATATCCGACAAATTGTTTAAATTTAACTGCCTGTAATGATGTTTGTGGCTTGTTACAATAAATGTTTCTTTCCTTCTCTCTTTCAAAAACATATATGAAATACCAGGCCTCGGACGTACTGCAATCGAAAAGAGTAAAATGTAAAACGAACTTACGGACACATAGTAGTAACTTACTTCTGCAACCAATGGACACCGACAATCAAGTTTTAAAAAAAGGTTGCGTTGTTATCTCTGCGTACTAAGACCGAATGCCTCAGAGCATATACTGGCTCTCCAGAGCCTACAGAGTCAGTGCGCGTACAGTTGCTTACTAGCATAAATAAGAACCTACATGGACTCTTAGACAGTAAAGTAGCCCTACCAAAATTTCTTTTCTTTAGACACCCACCCATTAAAATGAGATAATAGATTCTTTTACACCATCACCACACGGCATTTTTTTATTTCCCCGTAAGTATGTATACTTAATTTTATATTTTAATTAGGATGACAAACGAGCACACAGTCCACCTGATGCTTAATGAATGCTAATTAATAGAATCAGGCGTTACTTTGCGGAAGTCCATTATATTAAATTTGACCGTAGCTTAACCTTAACCTTAGCGGTTAGCCACCGTAGAGTCTATATCACCTGAGGATGTCTCGTGTAGAGGCGAAACACGTGTCGTATTGTCGTCAGTGGTGTGTCTTTCCTAGTGTAGAGGTGCTAGGAGTAGTGGTGCTGAGATTAGTGGTGACGGGGATAGTGCACGCAATTGAGGGAGAGCGGGAGGTGCTTTTTAAACTAGGTAAGACACATCATTTTATTTTATCTAGCGGATGTACGCAAAGTAATTTTTTGTCAGATTTAATAAATGAATGCTGTTACCCATAGACATACTATCCTTAATTAATAATCAAAATCCAGATGCTTTGTCACCCCTGAGCAATAAGATGGAATGATTAGTTTCCAGTTAAAAGGCTCACCGGTTCTTTACACTCACCATATGAAAAACACCAGCATTAAGCTGCTTTTCAAGCTGGTACTCTCTGTGAGCGTGGTCCTAAATATATCGTCCATATTATAACTACAGCACGGTTCTACCATGTATTAAAATACAAAAAAAAAGAAAATTTAAATACCTGAGGCTCAAGGTATTGGTAAAAAAAATTCGTAGTTAATACTCCGGTCATTGTAGGAATTTAGTGTTTACTTACCTAAGGACGCACGTGAAACTATTGTCGGGCTTTATTTTGTTTTAAGATCGCGGTAGAGGTCTCACGTAGTGAAATAATGGATCGTATTCTTTTACCTAAGTTTTACAACTGCGACTATGACGTGCAATTCGTTTTATAGACACTGACACGACAGAGATAGATGTGATGTTGTTTAATTAACTCCATCAGTGAACCAGTTCTCTTTCTTCTTCGTCCATAGCTCGTGAAGTCCACAGTTAGACTTGCACGTTTTTGTCGCAAGGAAATCTTGCATTAATATTCACGTTCAGACGATGGGTTCACAATCGCAGTACCAGACTTCTTGCTACTCTGACGCTGGTGTTTGGTTAGTGAGCATTATACGATTGGCTTAAATTGAATTATATTATATCAGCTAAGGGACTTCTTTAGTATTTTTTTATAGAATGAGCACACAGCCCACCCGATGGTAAGTGGACGCTGTGGCCCATAGACATTTATATCTATCCTCGATTAATAATCAAAATACAGATGCGTAATCACCACTGAGGACTAAGATGGAATGCCTCGTATCCAGTAAAAAGGGCCTCCGATTGTCTACACTCACCATACAAAACGGCAGCATTAAGTAATTATTTTACGCTGGCATTCTGTGAGAGTGTGGCCCTTCCCCGGTCGAGCTGACTTATTCTTGCTGCAACCATAATATAGCTGTAGCTTGGCTCCAACACGTGAAGCTGAGTTTGAAGGACTGTACTTAAGCCACCGTTTAAATCGAGACTTTCAATGTATATTATTCGAGTAAATTTAATAAATCATTAAAGTTTAAAATTTATTAAAATAATCTAAGAAGGTATTCTCGAGACTTACTTACAAGTACAATATTGCCTTTAACATAAATAATATATGTAGTATATAGGATAAAGGTCAACGAATGGCAGAGAGATAAGGCTAGTGACAACAATGTATTTAATCTCCGCTTACAAACAGACTATGATTGTGGAATACTCTCTCCTATTGTGAATCTTTGAACTGTAATGGACATTTAATTTCTGTAGTTGTAACAGTAGAACAATGGTTTCGTTTGAATTAATATGGTTTATAGTTTAGACATGTGCTTAATTAGTGTCGTGCTTGGTTTATTTACAGAAGTTCAAATTAGTAGTTTTGTTTACTAAGTAGAGTTACGCTGCATTTCTAAGGCCGGTATTCAGGGACAATCTCGAGCCTAAAACATACTTCACCATGTCAATTTTTTTTAATTATATTGGAGATTTATTATAACTAATTTAATGTTTACTGCTAACATAATCTACTAGTAAGTTTTTACGTCATTGAGGCTTAAGTTGATATCCACAGCAGAAACGAGAGGGTCAATGAGATGGCTTTTATAGCCCAAGGCTACTGATTAGAAAGTATGGTTCTTGAGTTGCAGCCTTGTAATGGCAATAGGATTATAGAACGGCTCACCTCCAAATGTAGTGACAACTAGGTAAACCAATCTTGTAAGTTGATGGATGCACGTGTATCAGAACAATGCCTTTGTAATTATGATGATGATGTCAAAAAATACATTGCATAGTAAAATGACGGATACGTAAAAGAAGCTTTGTCCTTATTTCACAAAATATATTCTTCTAGTTTGCGGTTTTATTATGTCTCTAATTAAGTAAGCTAACTAATATTTAGTAACCAAAAAAAATACATGAAGAAACCCCTCTCTAAACTAAAAGGGGCACAGACTCCTGTCACCCAGAGGGGTAGGCAAGAATTACGGACTTCCATTTGGTACTATCCTGACATAATTCTCTCGCCTCTTCGTAATCCATATACCTACGAATACATGTTCGTCGGTTGGGTACCTTTTATCTGGCCCAACCTCAATATATCGCCAATTTGGTCGATAAACTTTCTCCTGGAGTGTCCCTTCCTTACTTCTGCTGTTCACTTCTGCAACATATATTTGCTTTGCCACTCTTTCCTCATTCATTTTTTCTACATGACCAAACTAGCGAAGCATTCCTTTCTCAATCCCGGTCAAATATCATCTTGCAAATCACACTCTTCTCTTATCACACTTAATTCTTAATATCCGTATTTCTGCAGCATTTATTTGGCTCTCTTGCTTCTTCTGCTACACCCAACTTTCACTACCATACATTAAAGTAGGGACTACCACAACACTGTGGATTTCCATATGTGCCTTTTTTGACACATTATGACTTTCCACAATTGAGTTTAGAGCCACATTTACTCTATTTCCTGCGTTCACTCGTCGTTCTCTATCCTTATCATCTCTGCTAAATACACAGCCCACCAAAAATATTTTCATGTAAAATGTTGCCAAGACGAGACCATATGGCTCGCACTGTCAAAAAGTTATCAAATCTCATGTAAAGCCAAGCGTCTACAAATTCTACACCTTAGACAATATATGTGGCTTGGCCAATTCGTTACTTTCGGCTGACGATGAAGGAGATAACTTTATCTGTATAATAAGTCTACTATTGACATTATATCCCGAGAATTTTATTTACTTGGTAAAATCCTAACCCAAGTTATGAAAGTTCAAAAAAACGGCGAATCACTTCAAAAAAAGGTAGGTAGTGCTCCGTTTTGGTTTAGTTGGCTAAAATTGGCGAGGGCACTACTGTGCCCTCAGATTCCAAATACATATACTCATCTACTTACCCGACCAACTCAATTTCTATTCCTATTTCACATATCGGTTTACTTTCTTCTCTATCAAAAACAATAATTTTTTTCTTACTTACGTCCACATTCATTTCCCTTTCTATTAATGCCTATTCATTAATGTAACCATTATTTGCTACTCCGTGGACGACGTAGGCCGCAACTATGATTTAATCATCGGAGTACACAAGGCATTTGGAAGTTTTTTTTTTTTTTTTTTTTTTTTTATTCCACAACTATCAAACAACGCCATCTAGTCCCAAGCTAAGCAGAGCTTGTGTTATGGGTACTAGACAACTGATAAACATACTTATATATTTCTAAATACATAAATATTATAGATAAATTACACCCAGACACAGAACAAATGATCGTGCTCATCACACAAACATTTGTCCTGGGTGGGAATCGAACCCACGACCTCCGGCGTAGCAGTCAGGGTCACTAACCACTAGACCAACAGGCCAGTCAAAGTCAAGTTTCTTTTTTTTGTTTTGTTTTCCGCCAATAGTTACACCACCAGTAGTAGTGGATGGATTCTTTCTAAGCTGTTTTGAATAACTTTTTGTAGTTCTTACGAGATTCCAGAACATTTTAATATTTGCTGGGAAGTTACCCGATATTATTTCTATCATTCTTATCATTTCTTTCTTGATTTTTCTTTTCAACAATTTCTCTTACTCTCTCATTTAGACGTCTAAAGGCTACCCTTTTTATTTCAATATCATTATTCATACCGCCAGAATTACCAGCCTTGGTTGCTAGTAAATCAATCCATGCTCACTTCTTTGATTCAACTTCCATCCGTTTCTCATCATACCACCAAATCGTATTATTTTTCCTTTCATTCGTTCTCTTACTAACACCACATACTTTGGTAGCTGCATCCACCAAACCTTTCTTAACATTATGCCATACAGTCTGCAAGTCTAAATCATTATTACGCAATTCATCCAAACCACTAATATTTTCTCTCACACATCCTAGCATGTCCGCTTGGTCTCGTCTACACCAGACCAGTACGCGGTTTACAAACCATGTGTAGTGGTATCTTTTCTCTTCCTTTTCGATTCATTTACACTTTACACATCAATCCCTCTATCATACATCATATCGTATACTTCATCCCTCTTATCATTCATTGCCCTATGATCTTATGGCGAACCTCGTCACCGGTTTTTCTACCAGAGATTCTTCGCACCCATGCCCTATTAAAGGGGCGCTGGGAACTCGGGGCCATACGGGGTCACACAAGTACCGTAATGTCATTATGGAAAAAAACCGACGGCCGCTCGGGCCACATGTACTGCCACGTAAAATTCTCCATACAATTAAGTGTTAATTTATTTCTTGTGGGTTATTTTTATTTATTTTCTTATAAAGTATTAGATAAATAAAATCATATCACGACACTTAAAAGCGAATTTACGGATCGTATAGCGACTTTTTAAATATTGTCTTTTTACATTATTATTTTGAGGTTTTCATCTACTAAAAGACAAACATAAAATACACAGATTTTATATGAAATTTACCGTTACCGTTACAGCCTAATTAAAGTCCACAGCTGAACATAGGCCTCCCCATAGACTCATATGAGTGATATTTGCTACATTTGCGACGCTTGAACGGGTAGGCAACTGAAGTTTTTTTAGTCGTTATTAGGAAGATGCTGCTGCTTTTTAGTGATTTGTTTCCCTCTGTCGCCTCTCACTCAAGAAATGATATGTGGTAGTGGATATTCTTAGAACGCCGATAGACGGTATATGAAAGTAATCACTTCATCACACAAAAAGTTGTCATTAACAGTACGAGTTCTTCCGAGTCGATGGTACAAATGGGCGTGCCTCAAGGCTCAATTCTCGGCCCCTTTCTGTTTCTTGTATACATTAATGACTTGCCTTACATAGTAGGAGATAACCATGATATAGTATTATTTTCAGATGACACTTCTTTAATTTTCAAATTAAGTCGACAATTACTAAAATATGAGGAGTAAATAATGATATATCTAAATTAGGAAATTGGTTCAATGTTAATAATTTGTATTTAAATGGCACTAAAACGAAATGTATGAAATTTATGACTCCAAATGTCAAACAATTCATCAACCATCATTTTTCTTGGAATCACA
Source organism: Parnassius mnemosyne (assembly GCA_963668995.1). NCBI lineage: Eukaryota > Metazoa > Arthropoda > Insecta > Lepidoptera > Papilionidae > Parnassius > Parnassius mnemosyne. The sequence continues at coordinate 1,988,900 of CAVLGL010000001.1, read as the reverse complement.
CTAGACGCGAAGCTTCAATGGGGCCCCCATATATCAAAACTAGCAAGCAGACTTAGTTCTGCAGCATATGCCGTAAAAAAGATTAGAAGTCTAACTAGTGTTGAAACAGCTAGACTAGTTTACTTTAGCTATTTCCATAGCATAATGTTGTATGGTATTTTGCTATGGGGACACGCAGCTGCCACTGAAATTATATTTGTTTTACAGAAGATTATTATTTATTATTATTATTTATTATCTCTGGACAGGGGCTCCCCAGTGCCAGCTCCTTCTACTTGACCGCATCCAACGCAGAGCGGCTCGAATTGTCGACGACCGAGCCCTTTCCGATCGGCTCGATTCATTGGCACTGCGAAGAGATGTTGCATCCCTTTGCATTTTCTTTCGCATCTACCATGGGGAGTGCTCTGAGGAATTGTTCGGATTAATCCCAGCCGCCAAATTTCACGAACGCACATCGCGGCAGAACTCCCGATATCATCCACACCATCTGGATGATTGGCGGTCCACCACTGTGCGATTTAGAAGATGTTTTCTTCCTCGCACGACCTCCTTGTGGAATCGATTACCATCAGCGATTTTTCCGGACCGATACGACTTAGGGACCTTCAAGAAAAGAGCGTACTCCTTTTTAAAAGGCCGGCAACGCATCTGCGATTCCCCTGGTGTTGCAGTTGTTCATGGGCGGCGGTAGTCACTTACCATCAGGTGAGCCGCATGCTCGTTTGCAAAGAGAAGAGCAAAAAGAAGAGGGCCATAAGAGCAATTTATGATTTAAAGCCTAAAGAGTCGCTGCGACAAAAATTCAAGGAAATTAATATATTAACTTTGGCCTCTCAATACATTTATGTAAATGTAATGTACGTACACAAATATAAAAGTAGTTTTACAAAAATAAGTGATATTAATTCTGTAAATACTAGGAACAGACACAAGCTAGTAGTACCAGTTACTCGACTCCATCGAGTCAGTAATTCATTCTTGGGACGATGTATACGCTTTTACAACAAAATTCCAGAAAATATACAAAATTTGACCCGCTCAAAGTTCAAAAACTTTATTAAACTATGTTTGTGTAAAAAGGGTTATTATAATAGTAATGAATTTATAGATGATAATAACCCCTGTAAATGAGGTGATCGCTACCAAGCTATTTCTAATTTGTTGTGTTGTTAATTTGTGTAACATACATGATTGTAAGCTGTTATTTAAAAAAAGTCCCGCTGGGTTTCTTGCTGGTTCTTCCCAGGACATAGGTTTTTTTTTCTAACCAGTGGTAATCATACAAAAGAGTGACTTTCAATAAGTATTATTTATAATCGATATTGAATAAAAAAGTTTCTGTTTCTGTTTCTGTTTCTTCAAATGTCATAATAATAGTTTTTACTGCAACTTAGCGATTACTCTTCTAATTTGTCTATACGATAGCCACGTACATCATGAATGCGATCCGATTAAAGCGCTTTCTATTGTGTTATAGATCACAGGCACATAGAATAATTAGATACACAGATAGGTAAAATTTCGGCGGCGTAAAAAAACTGCCCATTGGTTCCGTAAAAGGCAATAGAGGGATACTGACAGGATACGGGCAGCAGATTCTTCCTTACAACAACACAATTGGACGTGGTTATGCAAAAAGGATCCAACCCTAAAAAGAAAGCTAATTTGAGGTTATGAAATTTGAAGAATGGATCTGTATGGCTTGTGTGTGTGTGTGTTTGTAATTTTTTTCCTATTTGTATTACTTTTGCTAAAATTGTTGCATCACATAATAGTATAGACCACAGACATTATTTTTCAACAGAACATTTTTGACACAAATTACATTGCATCCTTGTTGCGTAACTATGTCAAATTATAATAAATACACTGCGGTTACTAATTCGTCTGCCCAGGGTGGCAAATCTGGTTATTTTGGCAAACTAGGGAGACCTTTATAATATCATTTTAGTATAACAATTTTTATAATTTAAAGTGAATATTATATGTAAAAAATCTGATATTATATAAAGGGTTGATATTTTAAATAAAGCCGTATCTATAACTCAATCTCCTTATAGATCAAGAGTCAAAATGCAGTTGCCTTATCACCACCAGGTCCTAGAGGAAATGCCTCGTTTTCATCAAAAAGAGTCTCCGGTTATCTACACTCACCACACGAAACACGGCAGCATTGAGCTGTTACTTTACGCTTGCATTTTGTGAGAGCGTGGTGCTCCCCGTTTGAGCCAACCCATTCCTACTACAATCATAATCATAGCTGCAGCGTGGCTGAACCACGCATATACTTACCAGTTATATCCCGTTTTCTCTACAAAAAGATTTCCTGATACATATAGCGAAATTCGATAAAATATTAGCCTTCTCTCAATATGTGTTTGAAATGTTTTAAGCGCTATGTGGATCTTAAGGCTTTTTGGTAAGAATCCTTTTCTACCAATGCACAAGTCTGGATAAATATCGCCCTGTTACTTATCTCTGCCGCCGGTGCAAGTATTGCAGGCATATGCGCGTTTTGTTTTGAATGTTTAAGAAATCATAAATTACAGGCTATTAGCCATTACATTTAAGTTCTCAGAGGTGATAACGCAATAATATTTCGTACTTGAAATATTTGTTCATAACTTGACTTACTCACGCTGTTTCCTTCACTGACAAGCACAAAGTTATTCAGCATTGAAGTTGCAATTACCAATCATTGGCGGTGATCGAACCTAGATTGATCGCGTACTATGAAATTTACAGCAAACGCCCTGATCTTTTTCGACTTGCTTTGTAACAATTATTTAATATAAAAACAAAGGAAGCCTAAAATATGGAAATGGAATTCATATCTCAACAAAGCCTCACAACAAATATTTATTTCCGTAGCAAGCCCCAATGCTTGCATACCGGGGGCAATCCTGCTGCAAATGGAATGTAAAGTGTTCAATTTATTTATCAAGTTTCCCTTGTTTGTGTACATTTAAAATCCTTTTGTCCCTATTTTTATACATATCCCTCTCAGAAAACAGTATGGCATGTAACTATTTCTTTTATTGTTTTAATATAAGTACTAATAATGTCCACCAGACCCAATTTTGGCCACGGCAACCAGCCTTAATGGAGACTAGCCATCTGCGCAGGACAGGATTATAGTGCCCAAGTGTATGCGCAAACACAGGTGCACTCTATTCCCTCACTCACATAGACCGATGGGACGGTAAACCGACACGACCGCAGAGAGATCAGTCCCAACGCCTTCACACGCTTTCCAAGGCACGGGGGTGAGACACCGTCAACTTCCTGACTCCAGGCAGCTACTAAGAATTTCTTGAAGGCAAAACTCAATAACTGATTTTTTGGCCCGACCCGGGATTCGAACGCGGGACCTCATGATCAGCAATCGCGTTTATAACTACTAGACCAACGTGGCAGTCAAATAAATACAATATTGATAATACAGAAGTCTCGAAGACTATATTATGTCGAAGAATGAATTACTGACTCTCTGGAGTCGAGAAACTGGTATCACTAGCTTGTGTTTATTCCTAGTGTTTACAGAGTGTATATTAATTTTTGTACTAAAACTAAATTTTTTGTGAACATACATAAAATTTTCATAAATATACTGTGAGGCTATAGTTAACATATTTATTTCTTTAATTTTATTGCTAAGAGACTCTCTCGGTTTTAGGTTGTACATAGTTCTAATGGCCCTCTTATGTAAAACAAAAATAGTATTTGAATAAGCCGCATTTTCTGTATATGAGGGCCCTATTGATGTGATGCCAAGAAAAACAGTGGATTCAACAGTGCTCAGTTCTTCCATATTTAAAACACATTGGTAATGAGATTTTTAAAATTCGGTGTTGTAAATTTGATACATTTAGTTTTATTGTCATTTAATGTAGATTATTATGATTTAACCAATGAACAAAGTTTGACATAGCATTATTTTTGGATTGATTTTGACTCTATATCTTAGCACCAACTACAGAAGTTGTTATGTAAAAAATATTTTATTATTTTCAGTTATTTGAAGTCGGTTAATACTTCTTATCTAAAGTTTAAATTTTGCTATTTTGTGTTAATTAATTTAAATTTATTAATATTTACCACTGCTTGAACTCCTCGAAAGGGACGCTACACCTAATGCCGAGAGCGACCTCTTTATTGTCGCGTTTTGCAATGTATATTCTGCAATAATGTTCTAAAATGTATTTAAAATTTTCTTTTATTTTTAATGTCGTTTTCATTATAAAGCAGAATGAATATTTTAATTCTTTGTTTCCTTCTATTCGGGGTCAGAAAATATCACAATATCAGAAAATATCAAAGAAAAAAGAACAGAGCAAGAAAATTACAATAAAAAAACAAATGGTATTGGCTTTAATGACAAACGATTTCTAAAGCCTGTTTCATTGAAACACTTCTATCAATATTACGTTGCTGGAATTTCAATATTCTTTAGGATAGTGATGCTATCGACGTTATGAAATGTATTATTCATTAAGCGAAAGCGCGTATTTCGCAATAATACAGATCCTAGTTTTCAGTTGCATTAACAATATAATTTTGCATATCACAATTTTGTTCTCGCTTAGCAAAACCTATCATTTAATTTTATTGAAGCGGCCGTAGTTTAATAGCTGGGTGTGAACTGGTAACTCCAATGGTCGTGTGTTCGAATCTGCCATTCGACTATTGTAGTGAACTACTAGCGCAAGCCTTTGATTTTAAATGGTTAAAAGGAATATGGCTCGGGACCGTGCTTTGTGGCTCAGGACCGTGCTTTGTGGCATTCTTTGGGGGAGGCCTATGTTCAGCAGTGGACTTGTGAAGGGCTGTAATGATGATGATGATGAAAAGGAATATTAGTAATTTTAATAGAATTACTATTTTTTTAAACTATTATATTTAAAAAAATAATGTGACATACGGGTGAAAAAGTACCTTTAGGGTTATATTATAATATATCAACATTTCCTAATGTATTATCAACACAAAGTGTTACTGAATAGGAAGGAACTGACTCCTGAAATACAGGGTATTCTAGTTTAGGAGTCAGGGCTCAATGATGTTGTATGAAATAGAAGTGTCAAATAAAGATATTTATTATTATTATTATTATATTCGCAGAACTGTTTTTTTTTAATTTTGTACACATTATTTTTATCATATAAACAAATGTATCTAGGGATTGGAAAATCAGCCCTTAATGAATGTGAGAATCTATATAAAACATTTTTTTTTCTATACATACAAGCGTATTTGTGTTACAAATGGGGTATGTTCTTCTAACTCCGAAAGGTTTTTGGAGCAAGATGTAATCTGTCAGCTGCACCAATTTATGTTGGAATTTAGATGTTCTTAAAATATTTTTGATTTTTGAATCATCATATTCATGTAAAGAGAACTTTACCAAGGCTTTTTCCAAAGGGATTAAATATTTATTTATATTATAATAAAATATTATATTCTTACCTATTATATTTTGAATTGCTATAAAATATTTAAACTTAAAAATTTTATAGGAACTATACGGATAAATTAAGTGATCAAATTAATATGCCTTGTGATGCCAAGAGAATCATTCTTTTATGCCGACACCACAAGATATATTAATTATTATTTATCATTCCCCGGGTTAGTTGCGCCACGGCTCCACAAATCCCTACTGTGGTAGATCTTGTGAGAGGAAACGGCAACAAGCTCAAAATTGACAACTTGAATAAAAATAATTTTACTGAGATACTGTAATTAATAAAATTATAACTAAACTCAAGCATACTACTTTATGATCTAGTACACTCAGTCTGCGTAGAAAGGACCATAGTTAATAATTAAGATGCTGAAGGTACTCCGGGTTAATTCTGACATCGGGATGCCAAAAAGCTCAGTCCCCCCCCCCCGTGACTATGGGCGAACGCGACAAAATCTGTAAATTAATTTTATTCAATGTGTAAAGTTTGCTTAAACAAAAGAAAAATACGTACATAAGAAAAAAGTCGAAGAAAGATTGCTATGTCCATTCACTTTTATTTTTTTAATATTCACTTAAGAATAATTTTTTTGAAGACAGAATTATCCAAATTCTGTCTTTTTAAAAAAAATTATTCTTACATGCATTTTGTAATTGCAAATCAGTTAATTCAGTAACATTAAAAATGATCCACCAGTCTTATGAAGCCTGTGATGTGGAACAACAAATTTATACTTATTGCGCATGTTAGATAAATAATATAACACATTCTGTACGTAAATACTCAAGCTGGCGATGGGAAGTAGCGATAAAAGTTAAATGTTTCTTAAAAAAAATGTTTAAAAAACGAATTCTTAAACTGCGATCACAAATCTGGCCACAAATCGTGCTGATGCTTGTAAATCCGATGAAGAAGAAGTACGAACCTATATTTAAATATTTGCAAAAATTTTCTTATAACACAAGACATTTAAAAAGTTACACAATTGCTTCCATTTGAATTTCCAATATAGAACTGATATTTAAAACTCAAAGATATGAGAATACATCGCGACACAAAGGAAGCTAAATATTTATATCTAAGGAAAGTACAAGTAAATTGAACTTTATATTCCATTTCCAGTAGAATTGCTTCGGGTACAGAACACACGAGAATATAAAATTTTAGCGCAAATAATTCTTAGTATTATTGTTTTGTGAAATAAAATTGTATGTTTTTAGATTATTCAGAAGTAAGCTGAAGAGGCTTTGTACCGGACATATAGACAACAACTAGACAAACCGTCAAATGATGGGGAAGAAATTTTCTAAAAGGGCTTCCTCGTTCCGGCATGCGGATTTTAGTTTGGCCCTCAACGTCATACTCGGGCTCGCAGCGGACTTACGACATGCAAAAAGTTATGGAGACAGGTTTCTTAGAACGATGCTTTGTGGCATTATTCTGGAAGGTCTATGTTCAGCAATGGACTTGTTTAATAGCTGTAGTCTTGATGATGATGATTACAATGTTGTGAATATGAGGACCTTATTATTGTAAGTATGTTTATATAATAAACAAATGAAAACGTCAAAGTAAGTTGTATGTTAAAAAAGTAAAATTGTTAAAGTCTTCTATTGAAGTTCTATAGTATACAAATACTATAGTATTTTTAAACGACTAAATCTAAGATCGTATTTTTTTTTCTTAGGAAGTAGGTTTGTACAAATTATATCCATTTTCAGAACATTCAATGGTATTCGTAATATGTTGAAATAAAAGAATATTCAATATCACAAATGATGTTAATTTTTTTTATATTTTTACTGCCATTAATGAAAAAGACAAGGCGGGGGATTTTCACTCTTAATATGCCGCCCCTATAAACTGCCGACCGGGTCGATGGCCCCATCAGCACATTAAATCTTCATTTATTTTATTATAGAATAAGGAAGACAAACGAGCACACCTGATCGTAAGTGGATACTGTGGTCCATAGGCATTTACATCTATTCTCGATTAAGAATCAAAATGCAGATCCGTTGTCAGACCTGAGGTCTAAGATGGAATGCCTCGTATCAAGTTAAAAGGGTATGAAAGCATAAATCGCAAATTTCAAAGAAATTACATCGTAAATATGTGTATAGATAGATTTTTCAAACTCAAATAAAACCAATTACAATGGCCTTACTGCTTTGGTGCCATATTAAGAAATAGGTTAAGCTCTAACAGAATATAGTATGTAGTGATATTTATTCGTTTACTTATTTTTCTTGTTTATTAATTTATTTAACAGTTTTATACTAGTAAAGATAAAATAATTGTTCTAATAGAATTTGAAAATAAATTTGAATATTGAAAAATGTTAATTATTTGTAAAACATTTTTAATATTATCACACATGTTTTGCCTACAGTGCTTGGAACATTTCCTTTTATTCCATTGTGTAACTGCGAAAAAGTTTGTTTTGTACTTCCAAACAGCTGTGATTTTTTTTTACATGGCGCACCATTTGAGAACTTTTTCCGAATTGGTCTCCGTTATTGGTCGTAATTTTGTGAGAGGGTGATATTGTGTAAGTTTTCTGTACTGTTGTGCTTTCATTGTGGTAACCATAAACAAACTTCAGCAACGATATTGAATTGGTTAGGAGTCTGTAAGTTTAGTGAAATTTCTTGTTTCTTTTAACATGTACTTTCTTCTTATTAAAATGGAATTGATAAACTTTTAGGTTCTTTTGAATTTTTTGATAGTTCTCTAGATGTTAGGAATCCTGGGAGTCAGTTTGGGTGAGTACGAGCTGCCAAATAGCAGTGATTATTCCGATTTGAACGTTATAGAGAGCCATTATAACAAAAGGTTGTGACGATTTCCATCTTAGTCCTCAGAGGTGACAACACACCTGTAGGCTGCTTTGTTTGAAGTTGGCTACATGTTTCACACCGTGCATTAGCTACTTACCATCAGGTGAACCCTAAGTCCATTTGCTACTTTAGTTTGATAAAAAAAAAACTTATAAAGATTTAAAAGTCTTCATCTGTTAAATTAATAAAGGCTGACCTGATAACGGTCTTTAATATAAATATAAATTTTTAAGCACGCTTAAAAATTTAGCGCATTAATTTATGAGAAATCATAAATATATTTTTTGAAAATATAAATACAAAATTAAAGGTATTGCAATCGTTAGTTAATGCTATTGCGAATCCCGCGGAGGCGCAAAATGAAATATCGAAAAATGTTTACCGTAACCAACTTTTGCAATATCGCTTCTTTGTAAAATTATGATTTTAAAGAAAACCTACAAATTGTTAACTTGTGACTGCAGTGCGAAATAAGAATGGAAGTCGCAACAATAACGGACTGTAAAGTTGGCTGGATACTATTTGATTTTTATTTATTTTTCTTTCATAACCTAACTATGACGCTCGACAATTTGACCTAAAACTTAAGATAAAACTCTAACACAATATATTTTATTTCTTATCAGTGTACGCAAGATTTTACTCATGCAAATTCAACATATTGAATGAAGCTTTGACGTAACTTAATACTTTTGAAATATTGTCACGAGAGCTAAAGGCTGAAGGGCCGTTGATTCGAATTCCGCATGCAACAGGTGTTTGTATAGCCTACAAATAATTGTTAAGGTACACAATATTTGTCCATGTGCAATAAATAGTAGGCGAAACACGTTCACTATACAGGAGGAAATTCATCTGTAGGTGTAACGTTTTTAAAAAAAATACGAAAGAAAAGTTATATTATCGCATTTAATTTTAAATTAATTTTAATTCATGAATAAATAATCTAGTAAAGGAGAAAAAAAGATCAACGTTTTGTCGCTATAATTTATAGTATTTAAAATAAATATCTTACTTTTATATTATTATTTTATGAAAAGATAATTTTAACATCAGCTATAGCAGTTTGGAAAAGTATTCACGACAAGACTTACACTATAATATCTTCCATCGCAAAATTGTATATGAAAGCATTATTAAATTAATTTAATTTAATATTTTACAAATAAAGCTGAAATACAAACAAATGAAAGTGTGTTTCCGTAACGTCTGGTGATTTTTATAATACCTATTTTATACTCGCATTTCCGCGATTGTCGTAAAAATTTAATTTTCTATCGACGTGTACATTGGGAAAGTAATTCATATAATATGTTAAGTTGTTCATCAGTTCGTATATCTCTATCGGTGACACCACACGACAAATATAATAAACAAGTGCGCTATAATTCCATTACCCATCCATCCATTACAGCTTATAGAAGTTCAGTGCTAAACAAAAGCCTCTCCCATAGATTGCCCTGGAAGGATGTTGCCATAGTTGCCAAGCTAGGTATGCGGGTTGGCGTCCGGAGTTTTTTATTATTTTAAATTATTATCAGGAAGATGCCGCGGCTAATTTTCTGTTTTAGTCTCCTTCTGCCGTCTGTCAGGACACCCATGGCACGATGCTGTAGTAGATATTTTTAGACCACCAATGCACGGTTTAATTTGATACTTTAATTAGTTCTTAGTAAATTTAAATTGTTTAGCCAGAAACAATATTTTAAGTAGACCTTTTTTTTTTCAAAAGAGAAAATGTATAACTCGATAATACGTGCGCAATAAGAGTAACCCATACTACAACTGTAAACCATAGCAGAACTGCAACGTTGTTTGTTAAAATAAAAAGCGGACTCTCACCCGCTTGATATTATCGTTTTGGCCAGTAAACACATAGGATGGACTGCTTGAAAGGAAACTACGAATGACGATAACGTGTCTACAAGTTTGGAGTGCCTATTCAAATGCACAGGTTAAATACCAATCATAGCCAATATTGATTCCTAGAATTATCATAATGACAGCTAATCGTATTAACTTCACATGAGCAGTTTTTCAGAATGAGGGGAAAGGAAAAGCCTTAAGCTTAATGATATTACATTATATAAATAACAGTTTTAAAACGTGAAGCTCGGCTACCTTCAGTTTTTTTAATATGGACTAACTGTGACATCGGGACGTCAAACATCTCAGTCCCTCCCGTGACCATGGGTTGCTGTAAAGCACCTGAAACGTTGGGAATTAAAATAGTAAATTAAACACGATAAAATACGTAAAAAATAGTTTTATTCAATGACATAATCTACTAAAAGGAAACGACACTAAGTGCTTATTGACGGGCTTCACATGTGTGTTTCGAGGTAAAGAAATTTGTACTACCTATGTATAGTAATAAAATTATTACACCGGTATTGATATTATTATATATGTTAAAAAATACCATAGAACATGTCATATTGTGCTATAGATCATCATCATTGTCATAATAATATTGTAACCTATTAATAGAATTTTTCAACTACTAATTCCATTTCGATGAGGATCCTACACGACGGTCTCTTAAACAATTCCTGATTTTTATGACAAGATTTTTATCTATTCTCGTGAAGCGAATGTACACAATGTCAGTTTGTTAATGAAATGGAGCAGAAAAAGGGTCACGATGGCTGCTTCTCAGTGACTAAGTCGTAGTTTAGTTTCATACAATCTTGTAGTATTTTGATTCCTACTAATACTGTTAATATTATAAATAAAATATAGCCAATTGTTAACGCTAAATATGTTTAATAACGCTTTTATATATTTATATTTATTTTTCAAAATACGACAACAGCTTAGGAAGTTACATGACATTAAGGTGTATTAAATTTTGTTTCATCATCATCATCATCATCATACTTTTGTTTAATTTAGCCAATTTCAAACAATTTACATTTCACATTTTGCAGCTGTGTAGTTGAATAAGAAACTTTAGAGATACCATTTTCTAATTAAATAAATTTGATTTACATTAAATATCACTAAAAAGTATAGATCAATTAAAATTAATACTTTACGAAAGAGGGCATTTTATTCAAAATATCTTGTATCACGTAGTAGAATGACTTTTTGAAGGAATACCACAGAATACCGGCGTGAAGTGGAAGCTCTGCTTCTGCGTTTCGTCTAGTGAGAGCAGGTGGCTGGAGGTCCAATCTCCGCCCCCCCCCCTCCCTATTAACATGGTAGCGGAATTAAATAAAAGACTACCCCAGGAGGGTACCAGCACCCCTGGAGAAACCCTTGCTGAACATCTACAACCAAGCTACTCCACTCCTGAGCGTGGGTGCTCAGGCTACCCCGCGTATTTTGGGGAGGGGCAAAATTCCGCTCTAAGCAATAACTGCTCGGAGCAAACTGAGCAATAATACCAAGGCAACCCCTGCCATGCCATCCGCGAATTTCTGCATCAAAAAGACATCAGGAGACTTCACTCAAACCTAAACGCCGTCCACTACGCTTTCGAGACGGCGAAGCCAGCTTTGCCCATTCTGACCGAGACGCAGGTGTCCTCTCCGGCTGATACTTCGTATCTCTCCTACCCGGGGTACAAATAAGAACATTCCTTTGTGAATCGGGCTGGAGTTTACGTAAACGTCAGAGAGGATATCTGTTGTAGACGCCTCGGCAGTCTTGTAGGGTCGGATCTGTTCATCCGTTGGCTACGCGTAGAAAGCGATGACCATCTGCGCGTCTACGGGTGCCTCTATAGGTATCCCATATCCCATAGCGGTAATGCTTAATCAGACCGACTCATCGACCATGTCCAAACGGCTACAGATTCCTTGCTACAACAGGTTCCATCAGCAGAGAAAGTGGCCCTAGGCGATTTTAACGCCCACCACGCCGAATGGCTCGGTTCACGTTTAACTGATCATGCGAGGAGAGGATATCTATAATAAAGAGGATATCTATAATGACGATATACGCATACGTGGATTCCACCTTCCCTGTTGGACTTTTTGCTGACATCTTATCCGGAAAGATATCAGGTCTCCGTCGACGCCCCTCTTGTCTCCTCGGACCATTGTCTAGTCCGGAGTGTGGTGCTACTCACGGGGAAATCGCGCTTGCTGTCTGCAGGCTGCCGCCGAGTTTGGCACTATAGGTCAGCCGATTGGGATGGGATGTAGTCTTTCTTTGCAACCTACCCTTGGGGTTAGGTTAGGTAGGACAATACCAACGTTGTTGCTAATTCAGTCGCTGATGTGGTACTTCAGGGTATGAAACTTTTTTTTCCTTCCTCTGTGGTGCCCATCGAAAGCAGATCTCAGCCATGGTTTAGTTGTTCCTGTAAAATAGCATCACGGTACAAGCAGAAGTGCTACCTGGCCTGGGCTGATGCATCAACATCCCGGGATGTTATCAGGTCCTTCAAAATAGTCATTGCCATGGCAAAGTCAGAGTGCATAAGTAGAATTGGCGAGAAACTAGTTCGCCTTACTTCGGGAACCCGTGCATTCTGGTCTCTCGCCAAGGCTGTCTGAGGAAACTTCTTTCAGTCATCTCTTCCATCTCTGCACAGGGATAAAGACTCACTGGCGCATGCCGCAAAGGAGAAAGCCGATCTGCTAGGCTCTTTATTTGCATCCAACTCGACTCTTGATGACGAGGGGAACACACCGCCAACCATCCCGCGGTGTGAGTGCTCCATGTGAGATGTGCGGTTCTCACATACACATTTCTCTGCCTGGACATCCAAAAGTCGATTTGGCCTGAAGGAATACCCTCAATTAAGCTGAGGGTGTGTGTTCTTGAGTTGGCATCGATTCTGACGCATCTTTTCCGGTACTCCTACTCTCCAGACGTAGTTCTGAAGTCATGGAAGAGAGCTTTAGTCCACCCGATCCCTAAAAAGGTGACCGCTCAGACCCGTCTAACTACAGGCCTATCGCCATCACCTCCTTGTTCTCCAAAATAATGGAATCCATTATAAATTGCCAGCGCATGCGTTACCTTGAGAATCACCAGCTGATTAAGTCAATACGGTTTTGGTCGGGGTCGATCAGTTGGTGATCTTCTGATCTACCTGACTCAGAGATGGGCGGAGGCAGTAGAGTCCAAGGAAGAGGCGTTCACCGTTTGTTTGGATGTTGCGAATGCCTTCGATCGGGTTTGGCACAAAGCGCTTCTTTCGAGGCTCCCTATGGCCTTCCAGAGAAATTGTGCAATTGGATCACCAGCTTTCTTGCAAATCGGAGCAACAAGGTCGTTGTAGTTGTTGCATGCTTCGAGTACAAGCCTGTTAACGCTGGTGTTCCACAAGGTTGCGTGCTATCACCAACGCTATTTCTTCTGCATTTTTTTAAATAATTAGGGTGACAAAAGAGCACACAGTCCACATGATGGTAAGTGATTGCTGTGGACCATATACATCTACATCAATCTTCGTTTGCGAATTAAAATACAGATGCGTTGTCAGCTGTCATCACTAAGATATAATTCCTCTTTTTCAGTAAAATAGTAGATAATCATTATATTAATCTCCGGTTCTCTACACTCACCATACGAAATACAGCAGCAATTCGCTTCTATTTTACGCTGGTTTTCTGTGTGAGCGTGGTCCTTCCCCGATCGAGCCGACCCATTTGTGCTACAACTACAGTATTAAAATAGCTGCAACATGGCTCTACCACGTAAATGTAAAATGCATATCAATGATATGTTGAAAACCGGTTACACTCATTGTTATGCGGATAAAAGCACTGGTAATGCTCTATACACCGACCGTGTCAACATTTCTCGGGAAAACTTCACCGCGTACCGGAACAAACTTGTGACTGAAGTCGAGTCTTTGCTAATCCAAGTCTCGGATTGGGGACGCCTAAACGCCAGAATGGGACAGTATTTCATGTCGGCACACCTACTAGAACTTTACAAGTCGCACGTTCAGCCTCACAATACTGGAATACTGTTACCATCTCTGGGTTCAGGCTCCCCAGAGCCAGCTCCTTCCACTTGACCACATCCAGCGCAGACGGCTCGAATCGTCGACGACTGAGTCCGATCCGATCAGCCCGAGCTCGCGCACGGAAGAGATGATGCAATCCTTTGCATTTTGTTTCGCATTTATTACGGGGAGGGCTCGGAGGAAATGTTTGGATTAATGTCAGCCGCCAAATTTCACGAACGCACATCGTGTCATAACTGCCAATACCATCCACACCATCTGCATGCTTAGCGGTCCACCACTGTATGTTTCACTGGGAGTTTTCTTCCGCGTACGATCTCTCTGTGGAATAGCTTAACACCGGCGATTTTTCGGGACCGATACTTAGGGACCTTCTAGAAAAGAGCTTACTCCTTTTTAAAAGGCCGGCAATGCACCTGCAATTCCCTTGGTGTTGCAGTTGTTCATGGGCAGCGATATTTACTTACCATCAGGTGAGCCGTGTGCTCGTTTACATCCTCTCCTATAAAAAAGGAAAACGGAAAAGCAATTTAATATCTTCATGACATCAATTTATTTTGTAATATGTTGAAGCATATTATCTATCGTTAAACAATACATTATAAGAGCCATGGTAATTTAGGGGCTAATCACTCGCCGTAATTTCACATTACGCGAGCAAACCTTGTTCTATCCTCACCGGCACCTACGTAGCTGTCTTTTGCAGTTTTAAGTGATGATATCGTGCACTGTGAGAAAACTTGCATGTCTAAGAAATAAAAATAGTTCGAAGAAATGTGAAGCTTGCCAACATGCACTAGGGCAGCGCGGTGGGCCAATTACTCCATAACCATCTTAGAAATAATCCTGTGTGCCCAACGGTAAGACGTTTAAAGGCTGTAACTTTTGCTTTTTTATAGAATATGGGTGACCTGATGGTAAGTGGATGCTGAGGCTCATAGACCAGTAAACAAGGTCTCCGGTTCTTTACACTCAGGAAACAGCAATATTAGGTTGCTATTTTACGCTGATATTTTGTGAGAGCATGGTCCTACTCAGGTCGAGTCGACCCATCCGTGCTACAACCATAATATAGCTGCGCCATGACACTACAGCCTTAATACCTTTAGTAACCTTACTTAAGAGTGCTGTTTATTTTTTAACTTCATTTTGCGTAGCATTGAAAGGAAGTTAATGGTTTTAGCTGGCAGTCTGTTAATCTGTATGCCGACACGATAACTTCCGTTCCAATGGACCAATTGACTTTAAATTTGGTATGTCGATACCTTGAGGTAGTAGCTCGGTTGAGTTTGAATTTGGGTCCTGTAGGTCAAAGGGCACCAGAGATATGGGATTGACGCAGAAGGAAGTTGTTTTTCTTGAATTAACATTCAACTCGTTATTTTAAAAATTAGTTACCCGTGGTATCCCAGATGGTTTGCGCTCGCTGTAAGCTTCACAGTACGCGAGCAACCCGGGTTCGATCCCCGCCGGCACCAATGAACCTGATTTACCACGTGCTCGGCGGTGAAGGAAAACATCGTGAGGAAACCTGCATGTTTGAGAAATAAAAAAAATATTTATATATATATATATCTCTCGAAGAAATGTGAAGTTTGCTAACACGCATTGGGGCAGAGCGGTAAACATATGCTTGCCCTAAAACACTCTCAGAAATGAGAGGATGCCTGTGCCCAGCAGTGGGACATATATAGGCTGCAACTTTACTTTACTTTCTACCCCCAAACTAGGATTTTGAACCGTATCGTACAGTGTGTACAATTGATTGAAGATAATTTACTCAAAGGACTACTATTCTGACCTGTAACAATTATTTTTAGGCCATACAAGTAATTTTTCCGTGCGGGAATCGAACCCTCGGCTTGACTTGTAATTAAATGCGTACATATAATGGCACTGTCAAGCTGTCAAATAAAAATATTATAAAAAGTGTCGTTCTAATGTCTTATATTATTTAGTGATTTATAAATATTTAAATTAGGCCAGTACTGCGCTATTTATATTCATGAGGCTTCGCGTTATAATATGTTAATTTAAAAGCATTTCCATTTTCTAATCCGTTACACATCTCGTCTAAATAAAAGGGAGTGGAACTCGTGACAGTTAAAGTATTGCATAACTATAAAATAAGTTGTTAGTCGCGATTCTTTGACAGCTTCGGGTATTCAGTGCCCTGAACAATCCGACTGAGGGTAAAAGGATCATGCAATTTATTTTAAATTTATCTAAAAATTTAAAAACATAGTGTAGCGGCGGCATAAGCCAGTAAATCACTTTCGTCCCGTGGGTGTCGAGAGGCGTCTTTTAGAAATACCAGAAATATGGCATAGTTTTCTGTTAGTTCATTATAGTATTCGATAGATAGCGGTACAATCACCACGATTCATTTCTTATATATACCTATACTTACACGAATACCACACATTGTATAAAATAATTTTATGAAATATGTCGCATTTAATTTAACTTCTTAAATTCCCCACGTTTCGGATGCTTTACAGCACCCATGGACACAGGGAGGAGGGAGGGGGGTTGCGTAAGTGTTTGAAGTCTTGATGTCATTATTATCTCGGGCTACCTTCAGCTTTTGAGGTAAAATACCAAGTCTTACGAAGAGTAGTAGAATCAAAGGTGCGAGACATTGTGGTACTGAATCTTCTGTCCTCCTGCCAAGCATGACGATCGAGGTTAATCTTCCACTGAAGACGACTGAAAACCCAGAAAAAGAATAAATCCGCAAAATCATGATATCCGCTATACTTTTAATTGTCTTGTCAAAAGTGAAAAGGTACTGATAAATAGATTTAACCAACTTGCGGATAAACTGAATATCTGCCGTTAAGCGACCCCTAACATTGGTAACACAATCTAATACTTGTTTCCGCGAAGGGAGGGAATATTATATTACTTTTTCAATGAAATGAGCCAGAAAAAGGGTCAAGTTGGATGTTGCGAAATGTATAAATATAGTGTGATACGTATGACTCACGTTTATTTTTCGTTAGCATATTTTAATTTAATTAATAATGAATGAGTAGTTAGTTGCTTGCCTGCAGTCTACAGTTAGAATACAATTTTATAATATTTATATTTTTTAAAGTTGCACTGGATCTTTCTTCTATATTTGGGGAGATAACCCACATAATTTCCACAAACTCTAAAAAATTATTTGTGGAACATATCCGCCAAGGTTTTCTACAACAGAGTGAGACATGTGATGATTTGAATCGATGATGAATAATCTGTGAGAACTAAATAAAAATTATTATGAATGGTTGTAAAGTATCATATGAAATTTTATCGATACATTAATACGTTAAAATATAATATAATAAAATTTTGAGTTATGAGAATATATATGGGATGCGAGAAGTTGGGAGAATTTGGTAACACTGTGTCTGAACGGCCGAGCAAAACACGGCAGATAAAGCATATATTATCGTCATGACATATTAGCTTTATTGTCATCATCCAGTGAGAAAACAGAAAAATCTATTTGTATATTCTAAACACCACGCGAATATCCTCAGGTATAGATAATGTACGCTACATAAATGTTTGTGTAAGGCGGTACTTATCTCCTCGTTATAAGTTACTAGCTGACCCGGCAAACGTTGTTTTGCCATATACAATATTTCTAGGAAATATTTTTTTAGTTTTAAAAATCGCGATTAAAAACAGGGGTTGATCGTAGAAGGGTGGAAATTTTAAGTTTTATATTTTATGTATTTTCAATGCTAAATTTCCTATGGGCTTCCCGAGAAATTGTGCAATTGGATCACCAGCTTTCTTGCAGATCGGAGCATCAAGGTCGTTGTAGACGGTGCATGTTCTGACTACAAGCCTATTAACGCTGGTGTTCCACAAGGCTGTGTGCTATCACCAACGCTGTTTCTTCTGCATATCAATGATATGTTGCTAACTGGTAACATTCATTGCAATGCGGATGACAGCACTGGTGATGCTCTATACACCGGCCGGGCCAATATTTCTCGGGAAAACGTCGCCGAGTACCGGAACAAACTTGTGTCTGAAGTCGAGTCTTTGCTGGACAAAGTCTCGGATTGGGGGCGACTAAATCTAGTCCAGTTTAATCCTCAGAAGACACAAGTTTGCGCGTTTACCGCTAAAAAGAACCCCTTTGTCGTATCTCCTCAGTTTCAAGGCACTCCCCTTCTTGCCTCAGCCAGTATCGGTATCCTCGGAGTCGACATATCGAGTGACGTGCAGTTTCGTGGTCACTTGGAAGAGAAGGCCAAATTGGCCTCTAAAAAGCTTGGCGTGCTCAGCAGAGCGGGACAGTATTTCATGCCGGCACATCGCCTGCAACTTTACAAGGCGCAGGTTCGGCCTCACATGGAATACTGTTCCCATCTCTGGGCAGGGGCTCCCCAGTGCCAGCTCCTTCCGCTTGACCGCATCCAGCGCAGAGCGGCTCGAATCGTCGACGACCGAGCCCTTTCCGATCGGCTCGATTCATTGGCACTGCGAAGAGATGTTGCATCTCTTTGCATTTTCTTTCGCATCTACCATGGGGAGTGCTCTGAGGAATTGTTCGGATTAATCCCAGCCGCCAAATTTCACGAACGCACATCGCGGCAGAACTCCCGATACCATCCACACCATCTGGATGATTGGCGGTCCACCACTGTGCGATTTAGAAGATGTTTTCTTCCTCGCACAACTTCCTTGTGGAATAGTTTACCACCAGGCATTTTTCCGGACCGATACGACTTAGGGACCTTCAAGAAAAGAGCCTACTCCTTTTTAAAAGGCCGGCAACGCATCTGCAATTCCCCTGGTGTTGCGGTTGTTCATGGGCGGCGGTAGTCACTTACCATCAGGTGAGCCGCATGCTCGTTTGCCCCCTCTCCTATAAAAAAAAAAAATCTACATCTACACTACTATTATTAAGAGGAAAGATTTGTTTGTTTGTTTGAATTGAATAGGCTCCGAAACTACTGGACCGATTTAAAAAATTCTTTCACCATTAGAATCCTACATTATCCCTGATGAACATAGGCTATAAAATATTTTCAAAAAGTTAGGGATCCGTATGAAAACTTCGTTAATGTAACCCAAGGTGTGAAAAAAATACCAAAAAGAATCCTTATATCGCGTACGCTGCGAAAATTATTGATAATAGAGCAAAGTAATATACTTCAGTTTTATAGAAGATATTAATATCTACAAAAAGTCTGCTATACCATATGTTTAACTATTACAGTTATGTCACAATAACTACGTTTTCATGTTAAAATGTGAAATAGTAACGCCGGTACAAACTAGGCCACATTATTGGTATCAGTACCTGTATCATGCACAACCACCAATTACGTTAACCATGTAATTTTAGTAACATATTTCACTTTTTTATTCTTTGTCAATTCAGCAACCGTCCGTCGTGATGTCTCTCTCGAAGTTCGCATGTCGCAAGGCGCAGACGCATGATATACGCGGGTAAAACCGCGGGGCACAGCTAGTAATAAAATAAAAATAAAAAAATCTGTCAAAAAATAAAAAAAGATAGTTAGGGGTGGATCACACTTATCATTTAGGGGTTTAAAAAAAATGCTGTTGGCCGAATCTCAGACGTACTGCACACAAAATTTCATACAAATCGGTTTTGCCGTTCCGGAGGAGTTTAGTAACAAACACTGCGACACGAGAATTTTATATATTAGATAATAAATAAGTATTGTTATATACGTGATAGAGCCATGCTGCAGCTATATTTCTAGTATAGTTGTAACACGAATGGGTCGGCTAGACCGGGGAAGGACCACGCTCTCACAGAATACCAGCGTAAAATGGCAACTTAATGCTGCTATGTTTCGTATGGTGAGTGTAGAGAACCGGCGACCCTTTTTACTGGAAACGAGGCATTCCATCTTAGTACTCACGTGTGACAACGCATCTGCATTTTGATTCGTAATTGAGGATAAATGTAGATGTCTATGGGCCACAGCAACCACTTACCATCAGGTGGATTGTGTGGTCGTTTGTCACACTCATGCTATAAAAAAAATGTTTTTAGAAATAAGTTAATTTTAAGTTGTGTTTTTTAGAAATAGGAAGGCATACATAAGCATACTTTATTTAGTAATTTAAGAATTCGTGGAACATTTAAAAAAATATTTTGATTTGTATTTTATTACCTAAAGCCTCTAGCAACTTAAAAATGTTTATATTCTTAAAAGATTACGTGATGTTTAAAAACCAAAATAAGTCTCAGGAACATGAATATGAATTTAGCTGGGGTCTACATTTTATGGGAAGGTCGAAGACTAATGCAAAGCAGGTTTAAGCTTGTGACCCTCCATAAGGCATCTGTAATTTATTTAACTAATCAATTTTGAGTTCCTAAGATAATATTGTAATACAAGTAACGTGACATTGGGATTTATTGAATAACTTTGTTCTCGACTCATCGCGATATCTTCGAGGCCAAATTTTACCTCCAGTGTTATTCAGCCAAGCAAAAACAATATCATAATTCATTTCGTGTGCACTAAATTATAATAAGCGGAGAGTTATCTGTGAAGATAAATTTATTAGGCTTAGGACGATTTTATGAAAATACAAATATTAACTGTACGTGGGCACTTTGTTATTTTTAGGGTTCCGTACTACAAAAAGAAAAAACGGAACCCTTATAGGATCACTTTGTTGTCCGTCTGTCTGTCTGTCAAGACCCTTTTTGTTTGGAACGCGTGGAGGTATCAAGCTGATATTCATATCAAATACTCAAGTCTACTGTCCCTTAGAGCTGTGAAAAAATCAAACTTCTATGCCAACGCAATCAAAAGATACAGCCGTTTATGCCGAAAATTTTCGACATTCGCAAGGGAATCAAAACTTATAGGGTACTTCCCGTGAAGTCAGAATCTTAAAATTTGTTACAAAGCAACGTATTATAACACAGATAAAGAAAAAATTGCGAAAAGAATACATTTTTAGTTACATCATATAATCAAAATATTTTTAATAATTTAAAACTTATTTACCTTATATAACTTATATGTTCGGAACCCTCGGTGCGAGAGTCCGACTCGCACTTGGCCAGTTTTATTTTAAATAACGACAGAAGCGAAAATTCGCAATAAGCTACAATTTATATTACCCTAAAATACTTAAAAATCTCAATTTAAATAATATACAAATAATATGTTAATATATTAGTAAGTTGAAATGAAAATTTTGTACGTGGTAGTGCCATGTTGCAGCTGTATTACAGTGTAATTGTAGCACGAATGGGTCGGCTCGACTGGGAAGGACCACGCTTTCACAGAATACCAGCGTCAAATAGCAGCTTAACACTGCTGTATTTCGTATGGTGAGTGTAGAGAACCGGAGATCCTTTTTATTGGAAAAGAGGCATTCCATCTTAGTCCTCACGGGTGACAACGCATCTGCATTTTGATTTGCAAACGAGGATAAATGTAGATGTCTATGGGCCACAGCAACCACTTACCATCAGGTGGACTGTATGCTCGTTTGTCACCCTATCTCATAAAAAAATGGACTGGCCATATGGCTGTAAGATCCGACAAATGATGCGATGGAAAAGTTCTCTTGTAATGTTGGGACAGTGCAATAAATTTAGACTCACTGATGCAGTTTAATAAATCTTTCTTTATTGATTTGGAGAAGACTTGTATATAGTGGTTGTGTCGTAGATACATAGGTTGGGGGTAGGGTTTATGTTACATGGTTTTCGATAGAGCCACATGAATGGTATCTTCTTCTATAAATGCAACAAGATATTATTGAACTCAATAGATGTTATTTCTACTCATTATATGGAGTCCACGTTGAGTGATGATATCATTTAATATTCTAGTTATATTGCTTTGTCGTAGTACCTACATCACACTCTATTGGCGCCCGCGTTCCGGTAAGCGAAATGTAGGGCCATCTCTTACTATATTGAGTGACGTCTTGGTGAATGATACAGGAGGTCGATATATATAGGTAGATCAGTATCGTGCTTTAAGATATTTCTTGTGGGAGACATATTTAGCAATGAATGATGATGACGATAAGTAACCGACGTGGCTTAAAATATCAGTAATTTGAAGCGGCAATGGGCCGGTCATAAAAGAAGAAAGATTCTCAAGTGGCAGCCTTGTACCGTATAACTTACACTTCGCTTATCGTGTGACTGTCTAACGGATCATTTATTCCGTACGTCTACCAAGTATTCACTGGTGAAGGATAGCTTTGGGAGGAAACCTGCATATCAGGGGAATAAAAATATTTTGAATACACGTGAAGTCTTTCTAGGAGTTATTGGTGTATTTATAGCCTGCAAAATACTCGTTTATTTGAAACTTCAGAACCAATGATAAAACATAACTTTATTTCTTGTAATTTTTCCTTGATTTTTTTTTCTTTTTGTTGTTATAGAGCAGCAGACATCACCACCCGCATACCTTCATCGACCCAAACCACAAGATGCTTCTAATCAGGTGCAGCACACCCACAGATCCATCACAAGATGCAATACTGCAAGTGGCATTAAGCATCAATGCAACTATCATACGAATGGCGCCCCGTCACAACACAACAACCAAATGATCCCTATCGAATTAGGTAAAATAAATATACTGTTGTTAACTAAAAATCGACGTATCATAGCGCTATTGTACTAAGACATGGAGTTGAATATGTTTGTTGTACTTAAAACTACTAACAAACACACCCTAATAAAGAAAGATAGCCGACGTATCATAACGCTATGCACTAAGACGCCGTTCACAAACGGAAGGGGTGTGCGATATCCAAGGGCAAGTCGTATTGCTACAGCAAACCTGCTTACCACCGGCACTAAGATGATATGCCCAGAACATATTGCTTTGCGAGTCCAAGTTCATTCGGTCTTGGACATATTGAAGCAATATAAACGCCATTATAATAATCCTTTTCAATTCCCATTTCTATCAATATTATGCTTTTACATATTTGAGACCTTCAACTTATTGGCTTTATTTCATATAGCTTACTATTATTTGTCGTTTTTATATGGGTCTTCAAGTCATAACTCTGCTATCATAATGCTGATGCATCATAGAGACCATCTATATTAATGCTTTTGTATCATAGACCTTACTATCATAAGTCCCTGATATAGGATTATACATTGTACAATAGTACAATAGTAGTCAGACACCCTACCACCCAATATATGTTCGACCTTGGTTATACGTCTCCACCAACTCTCTTATACGTCCAACGTCCAGGAATACAGGAACACGCTGCTTAATTACAAAAACACATTCAATAAGTTATAAAATTTTGACTCATTATTGTAATAATAAAGATAAATAACATTTGTAATATATAAAAATATGTAATAATTTTAAAGAGAGTTTTAATAAATTAAAATATTTTAGAGGCAATATAAGGCCTTTATTATACTATGGTACTTAATATTCAAAATTAATATATTATAATTTATTGCAGTTTAATTGTTTAAAATATTGTATCTATGATACTTTTAAATAAAGTTATATTGAATTGAATTAGTATTTATTGATGATAATAATGCACTTTTACATTAGAAAGGCGTTGTTGCCAACTCCTGATTTGTTTTCATCTGTCGCCTCTTACGACACCCACGGGATGATATGGGGTAATGGATATTCATACGCCGTCACTACACGGTAATTTTTGATTTATAACTTAATGAATAATGACACTGTAAAATTTTTAGTGATAGTACAAAAATACGTAAAATTGGGCACCCAATTATGGGTTGATGTCTTTCTATAAGATATATATCCACGGAATTTCAACGTAATTCGGACTGCGGACATTATAAGGGTTATCAGATGAATTATTCATTGAAAGATCAAGTTTGTACGTGGCTGAAATATAATTTGACTTTGAGCTGATATTTACGAGTATTTGTCGGTTTCTATGTTCATAGGATTAAAGAAGTCAATCGTATTACCAATAAATAACTAAATTAATTGACTTGAAATAATCCGTTTGACTTCTGTTATGAATCGCTACTTTTTGAAGAATTATAGAAACCTGTTTCAATTAAAATAAAGGCAATTGAAAATGTCAATAATTTTAAATCTATGGTGGTTGGCTAGATAGTTTTATGATTTTAAAGGACAAACAAGAGATTTTAAATAAGAAGACGATCACCGATGGTAATGAATAGTGTATTAATGTAAATTATTCTTAAAATTATTTAAGTTAAAGAACACTCGATAAAAAACCCTCCTTACTATCAGAAAGTAATCTGGAGGCCAATTGTCAAAAATAACAAAGGTGTAAGAGCGTATGCTCAACTTGCTCTCTGTTTACGCAACCAATTATTATCTGCAACAGTACAGTGCACTGCACCATATATTTAGTAAAGAGCAATACAATTTGACCATCCGTAAAGTGTTCCCGTATTAACACACATCGATTTCATGTGAAGAACCTAATTACATGATAACATTAGAGTATGCAAACCAACACAACACTACCCATCTCAATGCTACACAGGGCAACCTCTCAACAACACGATCTTCCTTGCCTACACTAGTAGAATACCCCAAAGGGCACATTAACGACAGTGAGACTCGTAGAAATACTGACTGATTCCTCTTAATCGCCTGCGCGATACTTATACCACTAGAAAGGGTGGAGGACTACAGCTTTACCCTCATTTCTTCATATTTTCTTTTACATTTTTAAACTTATTGCTAACACGGTCTCTGCTGACAGGAGACCGTTCTCAGGCTCCCTTGAGCTTTGAATATGGGTCTGATTATGCCAAAGGCACTAAGTTCGCATAACTCAACAAGATAACTGACAAAATAACTTGAGCTGGGCGTGGCAGAGGCACGACTTTAGCTTGTTCGCCTTCTACTTTTGAGAAAGAGGCACAACGTTAGCTCAACGCAATATTACTCTTTCAGAAAGGAAGCACTACGTTAGCTATTTCTGACACATGTGTAACTACACACATGTCGCGCTCGACTCGCAACACTGGGCCGTCACTATCCACTTGCACCGGCGAACTGTTGTTGTTTATAGCGGCCATGGTCTAGCAATACCATAGCCATACATATAAACTAGAATTGACTCCATTTACGTAATAAGGGCCGCGTATACTAGGGTCAAGTTTCCCTGTCAATTAAAAGCACTTGAAGGTTGTCAGTATTCATTTCTGCAAAACCGTTCGGCCGTCCTTTGTCTCCTCATTTAAAAAAGCAACACTTGCCACGAAAGCTGAGCAAGCGTCCGTTCGCCGCTCCAAAGCACCACGCGCTTGTTAGCCGCCCGAGCCGTCCTGCCGTAAGATTCGCCGAGAAGCAGCAGGCTGCAGCGGTGTAGCCTCAATCTTACTAGGGCTCGGCCGCACCTAATCATGTCCGCCGTTACGACATCTTCCTCATTGATCATTGTTTTGGCGACTTCCACAAATCTCTCGACATCAAACCCCAGTTATGTCGACTACATAATATTCGGAATAAACTGTAACATTTATCAACCAAATAAAATATCAAAGTAAAATATTTAACCTTTGCAATGGAAAAAACTAGTATATTTTATAATGAATTATTAAATCGCATAACTTAGACAAATGTACCAGTAAGTGGAGTACTTCAGGATTACATTGTCTAGAATTAAGAACTGATGTTAACCAATTACTACGTTGCCATAGAAAAGAGGTCACCATGGTATCTTTCGGTGGCTTCAAGCTAATGTGACCATCGTTGGAGTGGACGAGAAGACATTACTGCTACTTTATTGTTACTTTGTAATGGTACGCCTTATTAGATGCACCGAAAAACACGTAAACAGGATGTCCACTTTGCAAAATAAAAACCACGGCATATTTTACTGCAGCAACTTTCTCAAGTTACAACCAACGGAAAGGCGAAATACAATTGCAAAATTGAAATATTGCTTCAATTGTCTTTTCGATCAACGCGGAAAAAATTGCTTATCGGAAAAATGAAAGTGTTATGTCAGGGCCGACAAACAAGAAATTTGGAGAAGATGTCAGGTACTTACAAACGCATAACAAAGAAATTCCAAAAAACAAATGATTACCTTTAAATCTTTTAATCGATTCTGAAGGTATGATGAGAGTAGCTGGTAGACTGCAAAACGCGTCGATCAACAATGAAATGATACACCCCCCTTATCACTCTCACGCACTGGTTGAACAATCTAGTTTTGAGGTTTTGAGGTATGTCTAACAAGAAGATGTGTCGTAATATTCAGGCATAGGTGTGATATGGACGTTAAACATGATTTTTGTTTTGTCCACGTTCATCTTAAGACCTATCCGTTGGGAGACACTATTGAGGTCATTGTGTATAGTGCTTAGGTCCTCCAGCGGTTCTGCCATAAGGACCATATCGTCGGCAAATCAAAGGTGAGTGATTTACTCGCCATTGATGTTAATACCGCTTCCTTTCCAGTGCAGTAGCTTGAAAAAGTCTTCCAATGCATCGGTGAAGAGTTTCGGGGATATAACGTCACCCTGTCTAACACCTCTCTGCAGTTGGATAGGTTTCGTAATCTTATTCTGTACTCGGATAGCCATCGTAGCTCTATTGTACAAACACTTCAGCACTTCGATATACCGACAGTCAACTTGGCACCGCTGAAGGGACTGCATCACCGCTCAAATTTCGACGGAATCAATCAAAGGTTAATAAATACCACACATTAAATATGGCAATAGACCTACCCATACCTGCATCGATGAACCAGCAACATCTTTAGTTTTTTTTTATTATTGTTACGCTTACATCTCTATGGACTGATTCTTAATTAAAATATTATTATTATTTGGGGCATCTATATAGTTTACTCATCTGGTTGGGCTGTATAAATATATAATTGTAAATGAAAATGATAAACATACATAAATATCAACAAAATAAAATAAATGCATAAAAAATACATAAATAAATAAAAACCCAACCAGATGGAAGCCCTCGGCAGGGGAGACCAAACGGCCGAGGGTTAGGGGGAAAGGGAAAAAAACCGGCGGACGATGCGGGCGGTATCGAGGAGCACCGCCTTCTGCATTTGAGCTTGGAGCGGTCCGTCACGGAGTCCCAGTCGCCTCAGATGACCCGAGAGGCTGACTGGGATTAACCCGTTCGCAGAAATGAATACAGGTATAATTTCGGCCGGCAGTCCACCCCACATGTCGGTCACCTCGTGAGCCAGGTCCAGATATTTTGTTTGCTTATCTATTTCGGCTTTCACGAGGTTCTCGTCATACGGAATGGTAATGTCGACCAAAAATATCTTTGACTGTGCCCGGTCCATCAGCACAATATCAGGCTTATTCGCAAGAATGGTCCTGTCTGTGATGATGGCCCGGTCCCAGTAGAGGCTGGCGCGGTCATTTTCGAGCACGGCTTCCGGCATGTACTTATAATAAGGCAGTTTCCGATCCACGAGACCGTATTTCAGAGCGAGCTCCTGGTATAGAATCCTGGCTACTAGGTTGTGCCTATGCAAGTACTCAGAGTTAGAAAGCGCCGAACAACCGGAGATGACATGCCTTAGTGATTCACCAGGATGGCGACAAGCTCGACAAATGTCGACGGTGCCATCCCTTAGGATGTATCTCCGATAGTTGTTGGTCTTAATAACCTGATCCTGTATTGCACAGACAAAACCCTCAGTTTCCCCGAAGAGGTCACCAAAACGTAGCCAGTGGAGGGAGGCAACTGTATCTACGAAAGGCTCATGTAGAGCCATGTAGGACCTCCCGTGGAGCTCCTTCTCCTTCCATACGGTCTCCCGATCGGAAATGCTCTGTACTGCCGGGTCTTGTCATTGCTCGTTGGCTAAGGATAGAGGGGTAAGTCCTTTATCATAAAAAATATTTTATTATTATTATTACATTATCACATATATATTGTCACAAAACTATAATATTATAAATATAAATACAATCTATATAAATAATATTATTATTTCGGCTATTATCCACCGCGGCGAGGAATCCTAAGCCATCGGTGAAATTAGGCATCCAAAGATAGGAACCTTCTCACTATTCGAGCCGTATTTAATAAGGCCGATTTTTGAATTAATCCCTTCAGCCATTTGCCCAAACCCAACTTGGATAGATAGTCGTCCATAGTTTTACCTATAAGCCCATTGACTGAAACAACTATTGGTACAATAATAGTAGAATCAACGTCCCACATAGCGACAATCTCATGAGCCAAGTCGATATATTTTATCTTTTTATCATTCTCTGCTTTCACGAGATTCTCGTCATGAGGAACACTGATATCCACTATTATTGCCTTGCGTGCAGTTCGGTCTATCACCACAATGTCAGGTTTATTTGCCACTATAAACCTGTCTGTGATAATTGACCGATCCCAGTACAGCGTGACACTTCTATTTTCAAGGACTGGTTTTGGTTCATACTTATAATATGGAACGTCCTGTTGAGTAAAACCAAATTTAATCGCAAGCTGCTGGTGTATTATTCTAGCTACTTGGTTATGTCTGTGCAAATACTCGCCATTTGATAGTTGTGAACAACCGGAAATAACATGTCTGAGGGACTCTCCAGGGTGGGACATGCGCGACATACGTCAACTGTGCCATCCCTCAAAATGTACTTCCGGTAGTTATTCGTTTTAATTACTTCGTCTTGTATTGCACAGATAAACCCTTCAGTTTCTGCAAAAAGGTCACCAAACTGTAACCAATGTACTGATGCAACCATGTCTACACAAGGATTAGTCAATGTTTTAAAAAATCGACCATGCAGTTGTTTGTCATTTCAAACCTTTTTGCGTTCATCTATAGTCATAGTATGAGGCCTCTGCCAGTCCTTTGCCGACATATTAAGCGGGGTTAATGATTTGTCATTAATCACTACGTCACTATGAATGCGTGATGTGTCTTTTTTTTTAATAAAATAGTCTCTGAGGTTGTATACTTCACGGTTGTGTAGGTTTTTAATGTTAAATAAGCCCCGTCCACCATCTTTTCTTGGAAGATACAACCTCATGACAGATGATCGCGGGTGGTGCATTCTGTGCGTAGTCATTAATGTGCGGACTCGTCTATCTAAGTCATCCAATTCCGTTTGAGACCATCTTGTAATACCAAAAGTATATAGAAGGCTAGGTATTACCCAGGAGTTATATGCTCTAATTTTGTTTCCGCCAGATAAATGACTTTTGATAACTTTTTTTAATCTTGACATAAATTTTACTTTTGAATTTTCTTTAATGTTTTTGTCATTAATTCCTAGCGCTTCTGCCATGCCCAAGTATTTATAGGTTTCTGTCTCAGAAAGAGAACTGAAATGTAAGTCATCTGTAATTGCAAAATTATTACAATCTTTAATTTTGCCCCTATTTACGTTTATGACAGCACATTTATCTATTCCAAATTCCATTCTAATATCATTGTTGAAACTATGTGTTAATTTCAACAATAATAATAGATCACTCTCTTTTGATGTGAATAGCTTGAGATCATCCATGTAAAGTAGATGTGAGATGGGTGAGTTTTCTTTTCGAAACCGAAATCCTAATCCAGATTCCTCAATAACAGTGCTTAAAGGATTCAGGGCTAAACAAAACCAAGTTGGGCTCAAACTATCGCCCTGGAATATACCCCGCTTAATATTTATAGAGTCTATCGAACTACTTTGCCACTTACCTGGTAGATTTAGGATAGTGTTCCACTGACCCATTAATTTACTTAAAAACTTACAAATTTTGTCATCTATTTTATATATTTCTAAAACTCTCTTTAGCCATGAATGTGGAACAGAGTCATATGCCTTTTTGTAATCCACCCAAGCAGCGGACATATTTTTGCGATTACGAAAAACTTGTCGGCAAATAGCTGTGTCAATGAGAAGAAGTTCTTTACAATCACGTGACCCTTTCCGACATCCGTTCTGTGCGGTTGACAGAATGTTATTATTTTCCAAATGTTTATAGATCTTGTTATTTAAAATTGCAGTTATTATTATTATTATTTGGTGGAAGCTTTGTACTGGAAAGCGAAGTGTGGGACGGCCCCTAACTATATGGAGGGATGACCTAAAAAGACATTTAGGAGGTTTATGGATTATTTCTACCCCCAAATAGCAGTGAATTACATTGATATGTTCTAATCTGAGGAGTATAAACATTTAGTATAATTACAGGCTATCTATCTTAGTTCTCAGGAGTGACAACACATCTGTAGCTTTTTTTTCTTAAATTTGAAACTATACCCTCAAGTGCTCTGTAACGTTTTTTATCATTTCATTTAAATTAAATAAATGCACCTGGCGCAGGATCGTGTTTTGTAGCGTTCCTTGGGTAGAGGCCAGTGTTCAGCAAAGGACTTGCGACGGGCTGTAATAAATGACTATGTTTTACCACGATAATAATGTTGGTTGAAATCGTAATTTGAGTAACTGCAATGAAGTCTTAAATGCGGAACGTCTAGTGCTTATCATACATATTTAAATAAACTGTGATACCAACAAAACATTCCTACCATAGAATAGGTAGCCATGTCGTAAGAGGCGACAAAGGGAAACTGAAACTGAATATGCAGGCAGCAGCGTCATCCTATTAACAACTAAGATAAAAGCTCCTGTTGCCAATCTGCCGTCAAACTTGGCAACTACGGCAAATATCCCCCTATGAAACAATCTTCAACAAGGCTAGGATAGGCTATAGATAGGTTGCAATGATGATTTAAGAGAGATCTAGCGGTTGAATCGTTACAGGCAGATGAAATGTTTAATCTTCATAAGGCTAAAATTCAATTAATTCTACTACATTATTTTAAAATCTTAAGAATTACAAATGGTGGTTTAAGAAACTTAAAGAAAATTCTTTGGTAGAAGTGATAAAAAGTACGAAGCTTTAAGAGCGAAACAAGATAAATTTGCAAACATGTTAAAACTCTTTGCCTGAGAGGCGGTTGAGCTTTTAGTCTTAAAAATACGCAGGTAGTAATTCTCCACGTTGCAGACGTGTGTATGTGCGTCACGATTGAAATCCTCGAGGGAGAAGGCGGAGTTTAAAAAGCAGCGAGCTACCTACTAGACTACTTTAGTCAAAATTAAAGGTTGAAATGGAAAATTTTGAAAGAAGTGGCCGTTGACTAGCCCATCACCTACACAATGGCAAACCTAAAATCTCATTAGTCACCTTTTACGATATGTTAGGCAATTGTCACATTTGGCATATTTTTTATTATTAGTTTTATGAATTAATTATTTGAACAAGTAGTAAAATTAAAAATTTTGTACTACCGACTTCAATATAAATAAAATGAGAATATGATCAATGTAGTCGAAGTCAATTAAATACGCATTATTGAGAATAACTCAAAAACTACTGGTCAGATCTCAATCATATTTATACGGGACTACTACTAAACTAGAAAAATGTTCTGAGATAGCACATATAAAAAATACAGTCGAACTGTTTTTTTTAAATCCGTTGAAAACTAGTGGCCTCCTGGTACAATCATCTTCCTTATAAAGACATCCAGCAAAAAGAAAAACGTACAGACAACTACCACAATCTCTCTTACATTTATCTTCAAAAAATCAATCCAGGGAATAAGAGATGATGTTTTTGTTATTTTTTCACAAGTATATAATTATTCTGAGCTGCAGTTGTCTCTCTCGGTTACGTAGTTCTTTCGACCGGGCTCAGCACGACAGCAATAATTCGTAAAAACCTCTTCTTCAAAATCTTTGCAGCCCGGTTATCCTCTTAAGTACTCGCTGAAAATATAACAGTGCGCAGACATTTATTCGATACAACCTTTAGTCTATAAGCCCAACTTCGACTGAGAGATCGATCGACGGAATCAACTCGGCAAAGCATTGATCGGGAGATTGCTAGAAATGTCATCACGTATTCTTCAAAACTTGAAGACTTTAATTGCGTGGTGTTGGTGGATGTTATATGAATCTGGGAGGTGGTTCTTCACTGCTGGTCGTAAGAGAAAACTTAAAGTTTCACAGTATGCTTTGGGAGAGCTATGTTCGGAATTTTCCATCCATCGTAACTGGCGCAACCTTAGGGATCGGTAAGCTATAGTGGCAGTGGGCCGACCATATAACGAATAACCGACAATAGATGGGGAAAGAACGATCTTGAGTGGCGATCCCATTAGAAGGAATAAAGACCTGGTAAGACTTGCAGGAAGTCGGTAGATGCATTTAGCCCAGGACGGTGTTTTGAGGCCTCAGTTCAGCCATAGTCTTGTCAAAGGTTGAAATAATGATGATAATAATGATGAACATAGTTGGCGCCGGCAGGAATCAAACTTCGGTTGATCACCATCTATGTTATGAAATACTAATTTGTGGGGTTTTCCATATAAGTAACTTAATCACCGTGTCAACACTTAGTGCAGCAAAATAGTCTAGAGACATAATTCGTAAGGTAACAATCAGAGTTCTAGTTGAAATTAGTTGGCACCGCTCCAGGCGTGTGAAATTAAAGCATTCTGTTATTCTTGCAGTATCTTATTAACTAAGCGATTAAATTTGCGAGTCATTACGGAAAGTATTTGATTAAATTTATTGGATCTGTATGTAGAAAAACCACGTTATGATTTTATTGATTGAAAATAGAAGGAAATCCATAAACAAAAAATTTACCAGTACAGTAGCGATGTTGACCATATAGTGTCGATCTAAGAATACCTACTAACCCATATTGTCTCGCGGTTGTCATAAAAGGCGATAGAGGGGAACTAAAGCAGAATATGGGCACAAGGATCTTCTTGATGACAATTGCAATAATATAAGTACTGTGGTTGCCAACATGCCTGCATACAGGCAACTGAACAGACAGATCTCCAAATGCATGCGGCGGGACTTACGCAACTTCAATACAGCTTGTATTGAAGAAGCAATCGAGCGAAACCAAGGCTCCAAAGACTTTGCCAGAAATCTGTCTGCCAGAAAGAGCCAACTGTCAAAGCTGAAGACCGAATGTGGCAGCATCATTTCCGGGGCACCTGAGATTTTGAGTGAGATTGAGAGGTTCTATGTATGTTTTGTATTAGTATTGTTCAGGTTTTGCAGGGGCGCTACGGCCCTACAGGCTCAAATCCCACACAGAACATCTTTTTTATGACATACAAATCTGGATGTGAATGTTTTTCTATGTTCGTGTATGTTAAACGCATCCACGATACAGAAGGAAAACCTAGTGCAAAAAAGAAAGAAAGACATTCACTGAAACTATACATATCACATAAATAAACAGTTAAACGTATTGTAGATTAAATTGACCAGTGATGGGGTATGGGGGTAGGGGATGTGTATCGAGCCAGTGAAAAGGTTATGACTCAGCGTAATGCTGCAGGGTAACCTACAGCGCTGATGAACAACAGATATACGCACGATCCACCTGGTTGCGTTTATGAAATATATTTTATTAATAAAAATATTTCGGTGGCTCATAAATATACCAATAAATACATTTATAGATATACACACAAACATGCAAGACATATTATACGCGTACATTCTATATAAAAATAAAAAAGATACAAAATATATATAAATAAACGTAATGGTAGGCTTTGTAAGTAAACAATAACAATAAACATATTATAATTATCAACGATGCTGAAAGAAATATCTGCTGGAGGCTCACGGTTGAGCTTTTTGTAAGTGTAATAAATGATCTTTATAGCGTGATTTAAAATATACTTTGAATTACACTCACGTAAAGGCCTAGAGGAGGGATGTCATTCCAGCAACTAGTAGCTACGTCTGGAAGCAGACTTTTAAATAGGATTTACTAAAGGGTTCGTAGAAGACATAGTCATGTTTTGTAGATTTCTCCATATAAGTTTTTAATATAAATATCGGGTCGACTTAGTTTTGATAACATCAAATAGTAAACAATCAAAATAACATCAAGTGTGTAAATACCCATCTTGCGTTCACAAAATAATATTGTAAATACTGATTTCTTATATTTATATGAATAAGTGCTCGACATTCATCATCACCATTATAGCCCTTCACAAGTCCACTGCTGAACATAGGCCTTCCCCAAGGAATGCCACAAAGCACGGCCCTGAGCCACCTGCATCCATCGACTGCCTGCATATCTTACCAGATCGTCACTCCATCTAGTGGGGAGATGCCCAATACTTCGCCTGTCGGTACGAGGCTGCCACTTGAGAATATATTTTCCCCATCGGTTGTCGGTTCTTCGAGCTATATGGCCAGCCCATTGCCACTTCAGCTTACTAATCCGTTGAGCTATGTCGGTCACTCTGGTTCTACTGCGGATATCCACATTTCTAAGATTATCACGCAGAGAAACTCCGAGCATAGCCCTCTCCATAGCTCGCTGAGCGACCTTGAGCTTCCTCATACGGCCAGCAGTGAAGGACCACGTCTCAGATCCGTAAGTCATTACTAACAACACGCATTGGTTGTACAGTCTCGTTTTCAAGTTTTGAGGTATACCTGACGAGAAGATGTGCCCCAGTTTCCCGAATGATGCCCAACCGAGTTGAATCCGTCGATTGACCTCTCGGTCGAAGTAGAACTTACCTAGTCGGACTATTGGTGCCAGGTAAACATACTCGTCAACAACTTCGAGCTTAGTGCTCCCAACAACTACCGGCATAGGTGTGACATGGCTATTAAACATGATCTTTGTTTTGTTCATGTTCATCTTAAGACCTATCCGTTGAGAAACACTATTGAGGTCATTGAGCATAGTGCTTAGGTCCTCCAGCGATTCTGCCATAAGGACTATATCGTCGGCAAATCGAAGGTAAGTGATGTACTCGCCATTGATGTTAATACCGTATCATTTCCAGTCCAGAAGCTTAAAAACGTCTTCCAATGCAGCTGTGAAGTTTCGGGGATATGACGTCACCCTGTCTTACACCTCTCTGCAATTGCAT
The DNA here is from genome assembly GCA_963668995.1 of Parnassius mnemosyne. NCBI lineage: Eukaryota > Metazoa > Arthropoda > Insecta > Lepidoptera > Papilionidae > Parnassius > Parnassius mnemosyne. The sequence goes on along the minus strand of CAVLGL010000001.1, from coordinate 1,953,747 downwards.
AGGTTTTGTACTCTGGTTCTATACTCGGTTAGCCATCGTAGCCCTACTGTACAAGCACTTCAACACTTCGATTCAACAATTCGACGTCCCGACGTCATAGTTAGACCAGCCATCCTTTACTACTTTCTACCTTCATCTTTTGAATATTTGGTCTGATCTACGCTGAATGGTCTCATCTACGCAGAATGAACTTATAGTATCTTGAAATCTTGCAGTTGTATGTTTGGGTTGGGATTGAATTTTATTAATTATAGGACTCCAAACAGATGGTAGCACCCATCTATCTTCTATATGAAAATAAGGATGTTTTTCTAATTTCAATTTTCTCAACTTATTAATTGGCTCAACACTTGGCAAAAATACTGTCACCGTTGAGATTACATATCACAGCACTCACAAACCATTTGTACAATTTTGTCAGTAAGATGAAAGACCCACATCTCACTGGCAATGAATCGCTGCTGAACATAGACCACCCTCAATGAATGATATTAAGCACAGTTTTGAGCCGCCTCCATCTCTTACAAAATTGTCACACGGGGAGCCGCTCTGCGACTAATTTACCGATACAAGGCTGCCACTCCTGATCTTTCTTATCCATCGTTTGTCGGTTCTTCGAGTTATACGGCCGGCCCATTACCACCATATCATATAGATTAACCATCTGCAACTGAGGTGACTTTGTCGTTAACATTCGACTGAGGTGTAGTCTGTCAGACGTCAATTCATACAGAATGATTTGTGAAAAACTTTAAGAAATAATAAAACTTTACTTTTATTTTATGATAATCGGGTTAATGTAAAATTAAAAACAAATAAAATAAGTATGCTCTAAATTAAAAAAAAAACAAAAAACGAGCTATTTGCAGTCATTTAATGTGAGCATTTTTTGAGATATTATACGGTTAAACATACAAAACTAAAAAAAAACTCCTATAAAAATACTAATGTTGAATTTTTAAGCGTTCTTCTATAGGGGGAATTGGGACAGATTGATGCATAAAAATTTAAAGTCACTCTTAAGTGCTTAAATAACGTTGAAATTTATATTTTTTATGTCTTATGCATTGCTACATCTATAAGTATAACAAAAGTAATCAAAAGAAACTGTCTAATTAATGTAAAAAAAATATAAAGCTTTTAGTAAATAAAGAGATTTGTGTCATTGTGCCCCACCTACGAGGCACTTTGATACGCTTCATAGGGCACTTTGATACAAACTCAAATTTGAATGGAAATATTACTATTTTGAAAGTCTAGTATGCCAGTAATACTTTTATTGTTCAGAGATCACAATCAGTCTTATAGTTTTATGAATAAAGCACATTTCTTATTCAAACATGTCATATTAACCATATATCTTCTTCATAGAAACTTTCTATATTTAAAGACAAAAAAACTTTTAGTTTTCTTTTGATGTAAATCCATTTAAATAAAAAAAAACACCAAACGTAACAACAACGACACATTAAATTTCTCTACTGCAGTTTCGTAGTTTAGTTTAGTTTCCGTTAGTCCCAATAAATTTTTTGCAATTTTCAAAGCTTTTGCTTTCTCTTTCATCATTTTCAGTTGTCGCATTCGTTCTTTTTGATCTTGTTATATCTCTAATCTGTTCTTTTACGGTGTTTCAGTATAAACCCTAGATTTCCCGTTTTCTCTCTTCCTTTTCTAGAGGTTTTTTATTCGTAACTATTTTTGGGTATGGCCTTACAGCTTTAGGGGACAAAACAGTCGCAAAAGTCGATGGAAAAACATTTGGAGATGAAGTTACGCTGGTAGATGATGAAGCAAGGTTTGGAGGTGCAGCAATGTCCGACTGGTGATTGAGAGGATCGGCTTCGTTACCTAAAATCTCATCTCCTGTACAGTTTTGATTTACTCTCGCTTGACTTGGCTCGATTCCTACAAAATTAAATTCTAGTCTCTCAAAATCCAGCCCGCCCTCATCACCTTCGTTCTGAGATCTCGCATCAAAAATATCTATTGGAGCAAAATCGTCATCCCCAAAAGCTAGTCTGTTAAATGTCCAAATCCCTGGCTTTGAAAAGCCACTTGTGATGTTTCTTGGTTTAAAAGATTCTAGGAAGGCCGATTTGTTAAACTCTGCTATATTATAGATGGATAAAGTTTTACCAACATTTCGAATATGCCAATCGTTGAAAGCTATTTTCAATTTGCTTTTAAAGGGGCCAAAAACGCTAACATCCAGTGGTTGTAGTTTGTGGGATGTGTGTGGCGGAAGGGACAGATAAACGATTCCAAGGTCGTGACAAAAATTTACTGCTTGAATTGAAACATGTGACTCGTGGTTTTCACAAATAATTAAAATTAGATTATCTTTGGTACATGATGTGTGCCGCTGAATATGTTTAAGAACTTAAACGTGCAATTCTGGCGTCATCCAGCCACTCCTGTTTGATAAACCAAGACTTCCAACCGGAGCGCCGTTTAAAAAATGGTCTTTGAAATGAACACGAGGAAAGACATAGACAGGAGGAAGGGCAACACCTGTTGCAGTTACTATTCCGCAAAATGTAACTAGCTCTCCCCTTTCGGCAAACACCGTTTGTCCTACTTGCCTCTGTGTCTTTTCAGCCAGAACTTTAGGTGTAGATAAAACAGTAGTTACTACAGTTTCGTCAAGGTTTATGATACGATTAGGAGCAAATTTATACCGTAGCATTACACGCTTATATTTGTCAAACAAATCATTCACTGCTGTTCTATTAAATGCGAAATTTCGTGCTGCGATTGTATTTTCAGGTTTTCTGAGGCTAAGCTCCTCGTTCCTCATTCTAAATCCTCTTGACTAGTCTTTCCCAGCACATTTATTTTTCTTCCATGATTCTGGATATTTGCAACCTGAGTATTCGGCAAATTCATGGGCCAAAACCAAAACTTGCATTAATTACAACCCGTAGTGAATTTTGCTTCAGTTCAACAAATATTCTGTAAGCATCTTCTCTTCTTGCTTCGAGAATACTTGAGCAACAGTGTATTTGGAGCTGTATGATTTAGACGACGATGCTTGATTATCTTCAAACTATTTTCGAAATTTCTCGATACGATGTTGCAGTGTTGCAGCTTTAACGTTATACATACCAGCTGCTACTCGTATCGATGATTTCTTCGATATAACGTCGGATATGACTGCCTTCATATTTTCTTCGTTTATATTGCATCGTTCAGTCTTTGGTTTGTAGGTTCGCACTATTCTCTGAAAAAAAAATCGCTAAATTAATAAATAGTAATAAAATTTTAAATTGGGACAGAATGATCGCATCAAAGTGCCCGACAGTTTACCGTATCATTGTGCCCCAACGGAAGATTTCGTAAAACGTTAACATTATATTTATTTATGTTGATTTATTGAGCTAAAAGCTTTATTTATTTATGGATGGAATAACTCACCTTTACTATGTATAAATACTTCAAAGAAATTGTACAAAGTGCTTGAATCTGTTTTATATTCCACGTGCTTTTTTAGTCGGGCGAAAACAAAACACAAACTATCTCGTTTAACGCCATCGGCTAAATGGATGGCCACAGGTGCTGCGCTAAGGCAGGCATAGACAAGTTATAGTCTTGTCACTACTCGATTACATCTAACCGATTATGATATATGTTAGGTGAATCATCTGCCCCGCCTCCCCCTAATGCTAAAACAAAAGGAGTGTCAAAGTTGACACTAAATCTATAAATTAGGTTTACAGTCTTGGCAAATTGGAGAAGCACATTGCAAGCAAATTGGCTTTTTTCATGTACGGAAGTGTTATCTTGTTTGTCTTTTCAATAATACTGCATAGCTTCCTACCAGCAGGTCCTGGAAGCTAAGCCATCGCCTGATGGGGAGGCAAATCCTCACCTAAAACTCGCGTTATAGTAAGATGGAGTTCCCTGGACTGTCTGTTATTATAAACGCGTTTTTTTCAAGCTAGAATGAACAATTCTCGCACCTAATACAAGTTCCCTCTACGTAATTTGACAATTTTCTTAGAAGAAAAATGCATTACTGTTACCGTTACAGCCTATTAAAGTTCACTGCTGAACATAGGCCTTCCCATAGATTGTCCCATATGTAGAATATTTGCCAAAGCTGCCACGCTTGGCAAGTGGAATAGCGACCGCAATTTTTATTTTTAGTCGTTATTCAACACACACTGCTGCCCATTTCCTGATTCGTTTTCCTTTGTCGCCTATTACGACACCCACGGGATGATATGGGGCAGTGGATATTTTTATACCGCCACTACACGGCGTTAATACAAATGCATTAGTACAAGCTCAATGCAAAATTCTGTAAAATATTGCCATAGGCCATTGACGTGTTTTGCGACTGTCAGAATAGTAAAGTAAAGTTAGTGAAGGTAAAGTGACAGCAATATACGTCCTACTGCTGAACACAGACCTCCTCCCATTTCTGAGAGTGTTTAAGGGCAAGAAAGTATCCACCGTGCTACCCCAATGCGTGTTGGCGAACTTTAGATGTCTTCTAAAAATATTTTTTTCTCAGACATGCAGGATCACGATGTGTTTCCTCACCACCGAGCACGTAATATTGCAATTAACAATTTCATTGGTGTCGGCCGGAATCGACCCAGATTGCTCTGAAATTTACTACTAGCGCTAAGCACCTGAGTTACCACGACTCGCTTCGTCTTCATATTCAAGATCACTCTCATTTGATTGGGAAAACCCGTTTAACAATGCTCAAATTATGAATTATTGTGCTGTATGTATCTTACTTGTGTTATTTTACTGGAATTTTGGTGAAAAAAATTATCATTATTTTTTCACAAAAACTCACGTAAAATAACAGCCTGGTGGCTGAAATTTGTTACAAACTTACAAAATCACTTTTATGAATTGTTGGAAGATGTAAACGTAGCGGTACGACAACAAATGATTTTCATTTCTTCTTGGCACTACGCAAGACAAGTAAGAGAGCAATTCAACGAAACTTATCGACAAAACCGATTGAATGGCCTGCTCGTTCGACAGACCTAAACCCTATCGACTTTTATTTGGGGATTTTACAAGGAGCTGGTACGCGTAGGAAGTAAGTAGATAATGAAGAAGAATCGGGAGAAAATCTGGAAATAGCTGCAAGAAAAGTTAAAAAAAAGCCATTCGCGTTCTTTCAGACAGTGAAACATAATCTTTGTATTGAAATAGGAGCGCGTCATTTTGAAAATTTGCTTTAATAAAGAATAAAATGATTAACTTTTAACAATTTTTTTGTTATCATACAAAAATAAGCCCAAATGATCTAATGAAAAAATTAGAACTTATTTCTTAAAATTTTTACAAATTATCATCTTTATCGGTCAATTTATGTACATTTGAAGGCAATCGAGAATTTTCCACTAAAATTTGTCCCAGGGATGGCAAAAATAGGCAAAATATTTTTTTAAAACTATAAAAATTCTGTAGATTTTTAGTTTCGAAGGCCGATTACAGTGAATAATTGCACGTTAAGTGCCAATATATTCAATGTTTTAAATATATTAACGATATGCAAAGTTTTTAAAGTCGGCTAAAATCTATGGAAACTCCTTTTTGTATTTTTAAATTAAGGATAAAGGTTTGAGTGAGTCTACCCCACTAAAAACTAAAATTCTTACTTTCGATTCTATTTTGAGCAACTTGTAATGTTAGGAAATTTATTATTTTATGTGTAGAAGTATAATTTAAAACAATCATATCAAATGAAAAATATCTGAAAAATAAATACGATAAAAAAAGATACCCCTAGGTGTGGGGAATTTAAGTTTTTCCTTTGGATGTCACTATTTGGATCTTTTGTTTTTGCGTGAATTTGTGTTTGTGCGTGAAACGAATTTCACCGGGACATCTAGTCTAATACATAAAAAATAATATTTGTTTGTTCGTATTTTATGCACTGTCATACCATTCCATTCATCAGATTGTCGTAAAACTTTATCAACATATAACTTGCAATTCTGTGAAGGTTATAGGCGCGCGTATCGTACCAATAAATTTATTTACAAGTTACATATTATCATTCAACTTCAATGATTAATTCACTAATAAAATAATATCTCTTCTAAATTTAAGATGATATTTCCACAGTTATTTCTTCTGCGGCGCGCGCAACGCGCTAGGTACCGGCTAGTTTATTATAAAAATGTTCAAAGTGAAAAATATATAAGATAATGGTTATAGTACAAATGAGATGATTCGACCGGGAGGGAATATTTATTTTTTATTTTTTTAATAATTATTCAGGTAATTACACCCACTTTGTTAGTACACTTAAAACTTGGGGTTAGTAAATTTACAGAATAAAAACTATTATACATTACCAAAATTATCATTTATTGTTAAACATATTCGGCCTGGAACCCATGTGCACTGTATTATAGTGCCTCATCTAAGGGCAATCTTGCCTTCTATATATGGAAGCTAGGAGGCTGTTAGTGCTGTCTCGCACGCGACGCATCAGGGAGGCTATTCTTTTGCGCAATATTGTTGCAAAGCTGTCCAAGCGTGCCTCGGCTAACATGAGTGATGCGCTGCAAAAGCGTGGCAGCCTCAACAACATCCTGAGTCCATTGTTGTATTGAATACGCAGCGCATTAAGAGTTAGGCGGGTACACTTTGCCTACAGACTGCAGGTGTAGAATGTCTGACAGTAAGCTTTGAATAATGTTATCTTAACTTCATTCGTACACCTAGCAAACCTGCGGGCAAGATCATTACAATTATTACAACATTACACCTCACTGTCAACGCTCTATGTTCTCGTTCAACATCATGATCGTCAGAGAGATCCTCGGTGCCCCAGTGTCCCAGATATCTGGATTTGGTGACTCTACTCAGTGTAACTGCTCCAAGTCTAACATAAGGGACAGACTTAGGTTTTTTATTTCCACTCTTAAAAACGCAATTGCTCGCTAATATGCTCGCGCACAATACCAACTGAAACTATAGCATATTGCTGGTATAAAAATAGCGTAAGGTAGGTAGTTTTAGTAAAAAAAGTGATATACATTCTGTAAACACTAGGAACAAACACAAGCTAGTGATACCAGTTTCTTGACTCATTCATTCTTGGGGCAACGTATACGCTATTACAACTAGGTCCCGGAAAGTGTACAGGATCTCTCTATTACCAAGTTTAAATGTTTTGTTAATCTGAAACTGTATTAAAAGGGTAATTATAGTATAAATAAATACATGGTTGATAATAACCCCGGGGAATGAGTTGGTCGCTTCCAAGCAGTTTCTAAAATAAATTTTGTAAATAATAATAATAATAATAATAATAATAATATTCCACAACTATCAAACATCGCCATCTAGTCCCAAGCTAAGCAGAGCTTGTGTTATGGGTACTAGACAACTGATAAACATACTTATATATTTCTAAATACATAAATATTATAGATAAATTACACCCAGACACAGAACAAATGATCGTGCTTATCACACAAACATTTGTCCTGGGTGGGAATCGAACCCACGACCTCCGGCGTAGCAGTCAGGGTCACTAACCACTAGACCAACAGGCCAGTCAAAATAGTTTGTAATTATTTATATTATAAAATTTATTTTAATAAAAAGTCCCGCTGGGTTTCTTGCTGGTTCTTCCCAGGACAGAGGGTTTTTTCGAACCAGTGGTAAAGTGAAAAATGGCTTTCAATAAGAATTACACACATTCTATCGCTCCGAAGATCATTGACATCATTACGTACTCGTGTGGTGGAGTCGTGGACAGTTTTTATCGCCTAACCTTAAATACTATAAGCGACACTTTATAATCGATCCTTATTGCATAAATTATAACTTCTCTATTATTAACGTATGTGCTACAATTGCAGCTACTCCACAAGTTAAACAGAAACTTTAAACTATGAGTTCAGCGTTTGCTTTTGTTTTGGAAAGTTTGCGACAAAAAGCCGATGAGCCGACGCTAAAAGCTAATTGAAAACATCTGGCGTGCCTCCAACCCACTTTTATTGGAATTTAAAATTAAAGTCACTTATAGTATGTGTTACATTCGATTTATTTATAATATATGCGCCTTAAAGAAAAGTAACCATCATCATCATTATTACAGCTCTTAATTAAGCTTAATTAATTAGAATCTAATTCATTATTTCTTATCTCTCGTTTTCCAAAAATTTCGAACAATTCCATATGATGTAATGATGCATTTCTAGTAAACATAATTTTCTTGTTATGCCACCATTACACGTCCCATTTTGTTTAGTAGGTGTCGTAAAAGGCAAATATCGGAGATCCTAGAAGGATCTCACTCTTTTTGTTATATTATGGCGGTAAAACTATCTTATTTTTCGAAACAGTACTGCCTGTCAAAAGTCTAATGCTGAACACAGGCCTAACCAATAGACTCCCTCATACAGAGATATTTGCCATAGCTGCCACGCTTTGCAGAAGGGTTGGCGACCGCAATTTCTTTAATTTTTTCTGTTGTTATTAGGAAGAAAGACACCGCTGCCCATTCCTTTTTTCTTTTTCCTGTTTCCTGGCTTGTTTCTTTTGTGTCGTCTCTTATGCTCGAGACTATATAGTGTATTGGATATTACACCGCTTTGGCCGTAGAAGGAAAAGATTGTGGAGATCCCCGCACGGCATGGTATTCAGCCCGGGGATCGGACAACGCTCCGTTTGATAGCGCGATTTAGGCTTCGGTGTGATTCACTTTCGGCACGACAGCAGCGCCGCCACATCCCAGCTCAGACCGGAGGTTGGATGAAGTCCGGTTGCCGGTGCATCCTTAATGCCGATGGGACATTTTGTGCCCAAGAGCAAGTAACGTCAGTGCGAAATATATTCATTCATTCATTCTTTACAGCCCACAGCTGAACATTGGCCATACCCGAGGAATGCCGAATGATATGCTGGTGTGTAATTCATGCCGAATTATGCACTTACAAGTGACGCCTATGAGAGCGATGGCCGGTAGCAAGTGCCGAAAGTACGCCTTATGTAAAAATGAAGACAAGTTGGACTGGTTTGCAGGAGCTCAAGGCTGCAGAAGATAAGGGTTTCTTGAGGATAATGACGAAGGCTTGAAGTTGAAAGTTTCCGAAAGTTGCATATTGCGCGTTGAGCGCGTTCAATTTACTTAGCCGTATGCAAAACTTCCTATCGGGAAGGCCCCAATAAAATAATATATATATATATATATATATATATATATGTGTGTGTGTGTGTGTTTGTGTGATGGAAATCCTCACAGCCTGATATTATAATGGCTCTCTATATCCTACAGGCTGGATCACAGCGGTGCAGTCACGGCTATTTGGCGAAAATAAGTAAGAGAATTGCACACAAACGGATTCCTAGACAGTCAAGGAATCCTACCACCGAGAACATTAAAACCTTACCATCTTAGACCCCAAAGGTGACAACGCATCAGTAGCTTCCTTTTTGTAAAGTTGGCTGCAAGTTTCCATGAACTGCAGAAGCCATTATTACCATCAGGTGATCTGTAAGTGTGTTTCGTTAGTTTTATAATAAAAAATAATTTAAAATTAAACATTTTCTTGACACTTCAGACTTCAATATAAATTATTAAGAATATCTCAAAAATTATTGATCAAACCTTGATAAAATTATTATATAAGTGACCGCACCAGATTTCAAATAAAAAATAGTCATCGAAATCGGTTTACCCAGAAAAAGTTATGAGGTAACACATAAAAAATATACCGTTGAATTGAGTACCTCCTTGTTTTTGAAGTCGGTAGAAAATATATTTAAGCATTGTATTATGACTAGGGTCAAGTTTCCACTTTTATATTTTATACCTTAATAAATGCATTTTGTACCGACGGTAAAACCATTAATTATAATTTCAAAGGGAGCTTAAAGATCAAAAAAACCCTGCGTGAAAGCTCGGGTTCTGTAAAAAATTCAAATTTTAGGGTTTCGCTAAAATAGAATAGAATAGAATTTTATTGCATAAAAGTTTGTAGAAGTAGCTGGAAAACACATTAAGTGGATGAACAAATATTTTTTTAAAATATTATGTTGATGCCATTACCATAAGGCAGACTACGTGCTCATTGGCGACTCTTAACTTTCATATAAATTAAAGTTACAGATCATATCCGTCCCATTACTGGCCACAGGCCTCCTTTCATTCCAGAGAGGGTTTTAGGGCAATGAAATAATGAAATGACTAAGGAATGCAGTTTTCCTTACGAGGTTTCTCTTCACTGTCAAGAACCTTGTAAATCCGCACGCTTAAGACGAGCAACCCTGGCTTGATCCCTGCCGAGAAAAAGAATCAATTCATGAATATTGCCGTTTGCATTTATATCTAATGTTTTTTAACTGACCGTGTAGTGGTAGCGTAAGAATATACAATATACAATATCGTCCCTTGGGTATCGTAAGAAGCGTCAGAGATGGGTGCAGCCATTTTCTTTAACATAAACATTTAGAAAAAACTGCGGCTGCAAACCCACATGCCGAGCATGGAAACTATGGTGAATATCCCCCATGAGGCAATATATTAGATAACGTATGTTCTAGTGAACTTTGCTACGATTTATTTTACGTTAGTTTACTCACGACACGTCACCTAAGTTCCGAAAGCCTCCATCCTTATACCAGCACTACCACAGTCATAGTGCATTTTAAAAACAGCACTACGCTCCATCATTGAACTCTTTTGAACATGATGCACAGATATTCAACGTTGATTATTTCAACATGTAGCCAGTGAATTACATGTCTATAATTTATATGTAATACTATGCTTTTATACACAAACTAACATATTAATTTTTGATACGTTAGTTTATGTATGGGTTTTATTAATTTACATATATAAACTAACATATTAATTTTTGATATGTTAGTTTATGTATGGGTATGTGTATTATTTTGTTTTATAGTTATTTACTTTAATTAAAATTTCTATCTTCTAACATTTCACACACTTACTTCATATTATATTCTCTGCATCACCCAAAGGTAGTCTGGTATAGAATGCTTCAGGCATTACTTAATGCCTGACGTATTTTACCCTCTTAGATCATGTAGTATGAAGTTTAATAAATAAATAAAAAAAATTTGCAATGAAATGAAGGGACTTTTTTATTGAAAGATATTTTTCTTAAACTGTAGCTTAAACTCAAGACTATGAATGAACCACTTCTCGTAATAAGACGGATCTAATTCATTAGAAAGTTCGCAAGTAAAACCGTCACAAGAATTGCGCAGCATACTATGGTATCAGCTGTATTGTTTTTATAAGAAATTGGTTGCAGGCTTCCGTAACCACATACCGTGAGTTACTTCATGGGGTGCTTCTTTTATCTCGTTTGTCATTAAAAAATACAATGGAAAGTAATTTCTTTTTTTATAGGACAAGGGTGACAAACGAACACACAGTCCACTTGTAGAGAACGCCACCCTACTAAATTTAAGGGTGCTACTGACTAACATACATTGATGGGTAATAAAATACCAGTATCACCCACCAACAGATGTCGCTACTAGTCTGAAATTACTTTGTTAATTATAGTGAAAAAACAAACATGACTTTACGAAAAACAAATCGAAATCAGTTACTGATCTTTCAATATATCGATAGGGTGACAAACCACCACACAATCCACCTGATGGTAAGTGGTTACTGCGGCCCATAGACATCTACATTTATCGTCGATTACGAATCAACATGCAGATGCGTTGTCACCCGTGAGGACTAAGATGGAATGCCTCGTTTCCAGTAAAAAGGGTCTCCGGTTCTCTACACTCACCATACGAAACACAGCAGCATTAAGCTGCTATTTTACGCTGGTGTTCTGTGAGAGCGTGGTCCTTACCCGGTCGAGTCGACCCAATCGTGTTACAACTATATCAGAAATATAGCTGCAGCATGGCTCTAACAAGTATAAAATTAAGAAATTATATTACCATTATACGTATGTATATATTACGGCTCTTCACAAGTCCACTGCTGAACACAGTCCTCCCTAAACGAAGAGCACAACGCACAGTCCTGAGCCACTGGCATCCATTGAATTTCTGTATAACTTATCACGTTATTTAGTGGGGATCATCTTAAAGTGCTTTGGTCACTGAGAAAGAACCAAATTGTTGATTTGTTCGATGATTGATGAGAAAGTTGACAAAATAGTTAAGTATTCATGTATAGGATAAAAAATAGAGCTGAAATTGCGTTATGAATATTTACTGTTTTGAAAACCAATATTAATAGAGATGTAAAGCCCTCGAGGCTTAATCTGCATTACAAATGAGCGTATCTTTTTTAGAGTACGAAATTCATCTAACATAAAGTGAACTGTAGCATTATTTTGTATTTGATATTTTCTGTAGTATAATTGTATCGTACTCGTATAGGTCAGATTTATAAATACCTATAAAATATAAAGTTATAAAACTACAATAATCATTAATAATGCAACATAAGTAATGCACTTAACATAAAATAGTATATATTAAAAAAAATCGGCTGGTAATGAGTGCATGCGTGTTGATGTGATATCAGGCTTTATGGATATTTAGATGTATCTGCTATTATTGTTGTTTTTAATAACGTGATTTTTATCACATAGACAAAACCCTCATTTTTTCCGATGATGTCACCAAAAAGTAGCCAGTGGAAAGAGGCAACTGTATCTACGAAGTTTTCCTCCTTCTTCTATACAGTTTCTTAATAATAAATGATCAATACTGCCGGTTCTTGTCGTTAGTAATTGCCAAAAGATAGATGAGAAAGCCTTTATTACACATATTATCACTCTTAAAGAATTACTCGTACGATTTTTTTAATATGATAAGTGTAACAAACGAGCACACAGTCAAACTGATGGTAAGTGGTTGCTGTGGCCCATTAACATCTACTCGTATATCTATTCTCAATTACGAATCAAAATGCAGATGCGTTGTCCCCCGTGAGGACTAAAATGGAATGCCTCGTTTCCAGTAAAAATAGTCTCCGGTTCTCTACACTCACCATAAGAAACACAGCAACGTAAAACTACTATTTTACGATGGTAGTCAATGAGAGCGAGGTCCTTCGCCGGTCGAGCCGACCCATTCGTGCTACAACTATACTACTAATAAATTTTGTCAAAATTAATCCATTTTGTCAAGAGCAAATTTCCGTAATTTACGGCTGCATATTTCACGATTGTGGATGCTGAAGTGCATCTAAGATGATGTATTCTATGGGACATCGTAGTGGTGTGGATTTCTCTAGCCAGGGCATTAATTCCACTTTAAGTGTACTTAAGTATACCAAAGGCATACATGAGGACAGGCATGACTCAGCCGTTATATGCGTGTGCTTTATTCATACCTAACAAAAGGTATGCAATTTTCAAGCGTGCATAAAACCACGCTGCAGCTATACCATGGTGTTAGATGAATGAGTCGGCTCGACCGGGGAAAGAACACGCTCTCACAGAATACTAGCGTTAAACAGCAACTTAATGCTACTGTTTTTCTTATGGTGAGTGTAGAGAACCGAAGACCCTTTTTACTCAGGTGTGACAACACATCTGCATTTCGATTGGCAATTGAGGAGTTTTTTAAGTGTTTGTGATACCTATGGGCCACAGCATCCACTTACCATCAGGTGGACTGTTTCCTTTTTACCACACTTATTCAATTTAAAAAGAAGAAGTAGAACAACCGGTCGAAGATTACGGGGAAAGAAAAGAAACCGGCAAACGATCTTCTGAATTTTAGTCCGGAGCGGTCCGTCACACAATCCTAGTTACCTCAGGTGACCCGAGAAGCTGACCAGGATTAGCTTGTTCGCAGTAAATGACTACAGGAATAATCACATCATGAACCAGATCCAGATATTTTGTTATCTTTTCCTATTACGGCTTTAACGAGGTTTTTTTCATATGGAATGGCAATGTCGGCCAAAAATATCCTTAACTATGCACGATCATTAAGCACAATATCAGTTTTATTCACAATAGTTCTATCTGTGATGATTGCCCAGTCCAGAAGCAATCTGGAAATTACTTACAAAAAGTTCCTGATTCACGAAACCGTATTGCAGAGCGAGCTCCTGGTGCTAGGTTGTGTGTGTGCATATACTTAGAAAGCGCCGAACAACCTGAGAGGACATGTACAAGGGATTATTATTATTTTACGGTATTTATATAGTTTTCTCATCTGGTTGGACTGTATAAATATATAAATGAAAATGATGATATATATTTATTTATTTACTCGTATTTATACACTTTATTGTACTAAAGGTACAAACGGCGGACTTAATGCCATATGGCATTTTCTACCAGTCAACCGAGTCAATTATTATATGACTGCTTCTTTATCTAATAGCAGTAAACGCGACTGCTGATCATAAGGTCACGGTTTTGAATTCCAGGTGGAGCTAAAATAAAAAAATAAAAACAGTGATTGAGTTTTTATTTATGTGTGTGTGTGATTGATTAGAATCAAAGTTGCATCATCAGCTGATGCATCATCGCTGCGGGCTAAGCTGTCTCGTAACTAGTAAAACGGGTCTCCAGTTCTCATTAATTACTCTAAGAAACACACCATAATTATTCTACTTTTTTCATTGATATAATGGCCGACCGTTGTTTTTCCGCGTTAAAACTGATGCAGCATTTCCACAGGAGCTGCATCGTGGTGGTACTATTTAAAAAGAAAAAGCAGCTAAAGTTTCCGATAACTAGATAAGTAAAGTGAAAAACTTGATCATCAACCCCTTAAAATTCATTTTGTTTAAAAAAAAAACATGACTACTCCTTAAGCATAATCATAACAATCAACGTAATTATATTCTATTAGTGAAGATGAATTTCTCTTGGAAATGAGAGAGAAAACGGACCGAGACAAAGAAATGAGAAATGAAGATTATAATAGACTTTCCTGGAGTAATTTTGCTTTGTCTTTGTGCGCCACCCCGAAAATATTTTTAGTATAATTAATAGAATCAGGCGTTACTTTGCGGAAATCAATTATAATGAGGTTGGTTGGAATGAAAAAGATAGGTTAGATATTCGTCAAAAGTTTGGTGTTTACAAACTTGTTTGTGACGAAGGTCACGCCCTTTACGTGGGTCAGACTGGGCACAACTTTGTAATACGTTATAAATAGCATTTAGCCGCGTACAGGAATTGTAATCCCGATAAATCATATTTTGCTAAACATCTCTTGAACACTGCACACAGCCTACTGTAAAAGACTACGACTGTGTGTGTTGGAACTGTTAGAGATATTAAAAAATTATAACGATAACGTTGCACTGCTAAATGAACAAAGAAATGTTTCCAACTCACCTCTATTAAACATCTTTAAGCCTGCTGCTTAATAACATACAGCCTCGCAATGTGGTCGTTTGTCACCCTCAGATACGGTGGCCAGCAATTGGTTGCGTGGTTGGAGGGTAGGCGGACGTTTCGTAGTGGTCTGTTGTTAATTTTCCAGGAAATGTATGCGTGCGTCAGGTGGTGATTGGTCGCATGACGCAATCGCTCACTACGTAAGTAGGGCGCGGTTGTGTGAGCAAATGGTATAAATAACAGCTGTTTTGGCTCACCGCTCAACGGCCAGCCTCCGCAACGTCTATTTCACCTGAGGATGTCTTGTGTAGTGGCGAAACACGTGTCGTATTTTCAGAAGTGGTGTGTTTTTTTTATAGGATAAGGGTGACAAACGAACACACAGTCCACCTGATGTTAAGTGGTTGCTGTGGCCCATAGACATCTACATCTATCTTGTATTACGAATCAAAATGCAGATACGTTGTCACCCGTGAGAACTAAGATGGAATGCCTCGTTTCCAGTAAAAAGGGTCTCCGGTTCTCCACACTCACCATACGAAACACAGCAGCGTTAAGCTGCTATTTTACGCTGGTATTCTGTGAGAGCGTGGTCCTTCCCCGGTCGAGCCGACCCATTTGTGCTACAACCATAATATAGCTGCAGCATGGCTCTACCACGTATAAAACGATGTGTCCTTCCTAGTGTGGTGGTGCAGAGGGTGGTGGGAAATTGGCGGTAACGTATATAGTGCACGTAATTGAGGGAGGGTGGGAGGTCCTGTTAAAACTGGGCAGGACACATCGTTTTCTTTCTTTTCCCGGAATTAAGCAAATTGAGTTTTAACAACCTCATTATATTTTTAGTAGCCTGATGATATTGCTAAACTATTGTTTCTTGCTCATGCCTTTATCATTTTATTTTATATTACTTTAAGAATATTAAATCATGTTGTACAAATACTAAGTAAGTAAAATTTTATGGATTCTTATTAGTCTTGGCAACTGTAATAACGTTTGATGTACTCGTAGCAACGCCTCGTTAATGGTTATATTCTTTACATTGGAAAATACCTATGCATAACTGCCTCGCAACCAAGGATGTGGTATGTCAGACTCTCACCGACTAAAAGACCATGGTGTGTGTGCGTGTGTGCGTGCGCGGGCGTGTGTGTGTGTGTGTGTGTGTGTGTAAGAAGAGAGAGTATGTAAGAGAGAGAGTGTGAGTGTGTATGTATGTGTGTGAGTGTGGGTGTGTGTAACGCTTTCGCACACTTCCGCAGCTTCAACAATGCCTGGGGCAGGCATGCCCATGGCCCATGACACCCTCCTTACCCTTTTTACAGATTATTGTAGTGTTGTACTCATATTATTTAAAGAAATATCTATTAACGTAACGTTTAAAAAAAAAGAAAAGAAAAAAAATTCTTGCTATTCTTGACAACTTTAATATAACAATAACGTTTGATGTCGCATCACGTCAGCTGAAATGGCTACTTTCAGTCTCTCTAACCCACTGTTTGATATCAGCCTGTAATGATTTGCTTAATAATATATCTGGGTACAGATTAATAACTACAGTGCTATGTAATGGATATTCAATCTATGAGTTTCTCAATTGCTGTATTTTCATGAATTTACCGCCACTATTGGGTCAGTGAATTCTAGCCAGTGTGATGCTACAAGTATAAGTAAGTTTTTTAACTGGAGAAAAAGTATCTTTCCTCCTTGTTTATAGTTGCGTGTATAGTTTCTACGATAGAAATATATGAAATATTTTAAAGGGGAAAACTTTAAATTGTTATTACGTGTAAGTTTTTTTTTTATATAGGAGAGGGGGCAAACGAGCATGCGGCTCACCTGATGGTAAGTGACTACCGCCGCCCATGAACAACCGCAACACCAGGGGAATTGCAGATGCGTTGCCGGCCTTTTAAAAAGGAGTAGGCTCTTTTCTTGAAGATCCCTAAGTCGTATCGGTTCGGAAAAATCGCTGATGGTAATCGATTCCACAAGGAAGTCGTGCGGGGAAGAAAACATCTTCTAAATCGCACAGTGGTGGACCGCCAATCATCCAGTTGATGTGGATGGTATCGGGAGTTCTGCCGCGATGTGCGCTCATGAAATTTGGCGGCTGGGATTAATCCGAACAATTCCTCAGAGCACTCCCCATGGTAGATGCGAAAGAAAATGCAAAGAGATGTAACATCTCTTCGCAGTGCCAATGAATCGAGCCGATCGGAAAGGGCTCGGTCGTCGACGATTCAAGCCGCTCTGCGCTGGATGCGGTCAAGTGGAAGGAGCTGGCACTGGGGAGCCTCTGCCCAGAGATGGGAACAGTATTTCATGTGAGGCCGAACCTGCGCCTTGTGAAGTTGCAGGTGGTGTGCCGGCATGAAATACTGTAAGTGGTATAAAAGTGGTAAAAAGTGAAACAATTTTTGCGTGAGGCACAAATCTGACTTTCGCATAATTGTAGATATCTCTTAATTAACATATAATTTCTATGAATTTTTTTATTTTTGCCAAAGTACTAATACTAATTAAAATCACAGCTACTAACAAAATAAAATACCTTGTAGTTAGCTTCACTTAACCTTTTCGTATGAAACAAACTGAAAATTAAAGTCACTTCCATTGCACGTTATTAACGAAAAGTAGCGGAAATCGAGATAAAGCAAACAAACCACTTGAGTATTCCATTCGCCTGGTGGGTGGGATTCGTAATCAAAAATGCAAATCTGGATGCTTGCAACTACGTTGATTTGCAAGTCTGCGCTTTCGTCACCTTATTTTTACTTTCTCCTTTACGTTCGCAAATCGGAGTATATTTTTTTGTCCTTCGTTAATTTAGCATTTCCACTTTTTTTTTTACTTTAACGTATTTTGTTCTTTTTATCATATTTTTAAATTTAAAGTAAATTTATATGGCTAGTATCGCGTTTTTTTGAATAGTTTACTAGGCTATAGCCTAGGATACGACTTCTTTTGAGCAGAATTTTTTTTACGTGGTAGAGCCATGCTGCAGCTATATTATTAGTATAGTTGTAGCACGAATGGGTTGGCTCGACCTCGGAAGGAAAACGCTCTCACAGAAAACCAGCGTAAAATAGCAGCTTAACGCTGCTGTGTTTCGTATGGTGAGTGTAGAGAACTTGAGACCCCTTTTACTGGCAAAGAGGCATTCCATCTTAGTCCTCACGGGTGACGACGCGTCTGCATTTTGATTCTTTATTGAGGATAAATGTAGATGTCTATGGGTCACAGCAACCACTTACCATCAGGTGGACTGTGTGCTCGTTTGTCATCCTATCCTATAAAAAAGTGCCGTCCTTGTCCTAGCACTGCTGTAATTTAAAATGGTAAAGAGCGGCGTTATTATAACAGGCTATGAGGCGTTAATCTTAAATTTCCGAAGTGACGACGCATTCGTCTATTGTTTGATTTTGGTTGCGGTTCACCCAGTAAAAAGTTATGAGGTAGCATACATAAAAAAAAAATACGGGTCGAATTGAGTACCGTCTCCTTTTTGGAAGTCCGCAAAAAACGTACCAAATTGAATGTTTATATATTTATATAATAATTAAGTAATTTTTTTAATTTTTACTAAACGGTGCCGTTCAACTAGCAACCTGAATGAAATTCAGCCGATGCATCTAATACACTATCACACCTATTGACAGTAGGTTGAGGTGCGATTTGGAGTGGCCATGGGCCACCCTAAAGCTGCGTATATTTATGTATAAATAGCGCATAATTAGCAACAGGCCAGCGACATTACATGGCATGGTCACCCTATTAATTATATTCAACGAGACAGTCGCTGTCTTATGAGTTAAACGGCACCGTTTAGTAAAAATAATTTAGAGCTTTTAACTAAAGTTCTAATTAAGCTAGTTGGCTGCGACTAAACATAAATATTGTTATGTCTATTAAAACTCTGTTCGTGTTATTAGGTGTTATAAAGCTTAATAATATTGTACATTCTATATTTCACTCCACCTTCTGTATAAAATATTAAATACGCTTGTAAAAGTAGCCGTTTTCAAAGTTGACCTTAGTGGTCGTGTTTATTCCCCACTTTTAATTTTTAGTTTTAATCAATATACTTCGTACTTCCTGTGTACCCAGTAATTTTTTTTCGAACGAAATGCATAGAACTACGAAACCATTACGTTATTTTGCGGTTAATGTGAGTATGATAATCAAACTAAAACTAATTTAATTCCTGAGCCTTTCCAGCGTTTTCCTATTTATTTCTTTGGAAAAATGGACTTTAAGAGGTCTAAGGAATAGTAACTAAAACACAAAAAATGAACTGTAAACGAAAGAACTCAAATTCAAATCTATTGATAGGTAGCAGCGAATTAGTAACAAATAAATGGCCATGCAATTGATATATAATTTTTTAGCCGTAAGCGAACCCATTTGGGTTGGACCACTTCCTTATTTCAATTATTTTTAAAACGTTCCTCCCGCACTCAGATTTTTATCCTGTTTCGTGGAGGCAGTTTACAAACACAAATTACACAAGGACAAACATCCAGACCCGGAACAATTATTTGTAGGCCATACAAACACTAATTCCGTGCGGGATTCGAACCCGCGGCCCCCAGCGCAGCAACACATTGCTAAGCCACTACACCACGGAGCCGTCATTGCCTGTTTCAATCCAACTGTCGTATTCCTGATTGAATGAGAAAGATATTATAACTATATACATACATAATATACTCGTACATACGTACATTCAAGTGAGCATATAAGCAATGTACAAAACCATATTATATCGAAAGCCATGAAATCTTCCAGCATTTCCCATAATCGTCTCTTTAGAAACCGCGGGAAGAAATGGTGTCCATGTTCAGACTTGTTTCTGCATAGGAGTACGTACGGTTTGGTACCACCCTATTCTTATCTATTTCGGTAGACACACAGAGTACACGCACTACTGGGTTCCGGCTTGCAGAAGAAAGTTTAATTATAAGCTATGAGTCATTTTGTCTTAGTGCTTAGGAATAATAACGCACCTGTGACCTTCTCTATCTGAATTTGGCTGCAGATAGTTATAGAATGCAATATTTACTTACAATCACGTGAACTGTTCATAATCTTCTAAGTATTTACTGTTAGTAATCATCTAAGTCTATTAATAATCCTACGAGTATCAAAAAGTAAACATAAATCTATACAGACTAAAACTAAATTAATAATAGGTTACGAGAAAGCCTACGATGTTTTGCTTGAAAAAACTTAGAGAGTCTACTCTTGTGTGGAGACCCAAATTTACTTATTGAACAGCTTACTCAAAAATTAAAAGAATCACTGGATGAGGCTAAAATTACTAATTATCTTCCAAAAAATCAGCGAACAATAGATCAGTACGGGCATTTTGCGATGGATAAAGAACAGAAACCAAATGCAGCTTAAACTAAAATCTGACTCAGACAATAATATTCAAAAAATAACATTTAAAAGATATCACGTAACGTATATATCAGCTCTGGCACAAAGCGCTTCTTTCGAAGCTCCCTTCCTATGGGCTTCCCGAGAAATTTTGCAATTGGATCACCAAATTACTTGTTGCATCGGAGCATCAAGGTCGTAGTAGACGGTGCATGCTTTGATTACAAGCGTACTAACGCTGGTGTTATCACCAACAAGGCTGCTTGCTATCACCAACGCTGTTTATTTTGCATATCGATGATATCTTGCAAACTGGTGACGTTCATTCCTATACAGACGATAGTACTGGTGATGTCTTATACACCGGCTTTACCAATTTTCTCGGGAAAACGTAGCCGAGTACCGGGACAAACTTGTGTCTGAAAACGACTCTTTGCTGAACAAAGTCTCGGATTGGGGCGACTAAAGCTAGTCCAGTTTAATCCCCAGAAGACACAAGTTTGCGCCTCTTTGTCGTATCTCCTCAGTATTAAAGCACTTCCCTTGCTGCCTCAGCTAGCATCGGATGGTGTGCAGTTTCATGGTCACTTGGACAAGAAGGCGAAATTGGTCTTTAAAAAGCTCGGCGTGCTCAGCAGAGTGAGACAGTATTTCATGCCGGCACATCGATTGCAACATTACAAAGAGCAAGTTCGACCTTACATGGAATACTTTTTTTCATCTCTGGGCTGGGGCTCCCCAGTGGTAGCTCCTTCCACTTGAACGCATCCAGCGCAGAGCGGTTCGAATCGTCTACGACCGAGTTCTTTCTGATCGGCTCGATACACTGACTTTGCATAAGGATGTTGCCAAATTGAAAATCTTGACACTTGTAGACCCTACTTCATCAAGAATTAAAATGCGAAAACCAGAGTGCCTACTACATGGTTATATAAATATACAATAAATTACCTATCCACATAAAAAATAAAAATAGGATTACACTTATATTAAAAAAAACTAAAAGCATTCTTAAAAGCATTCTTAATAGAAAAATATTTCCACTCAGTCAAAGAATACATTGAAGCAAAATTTTGAACAAATAACAAATAACGTAATATCTAGTTATGCATCCCGGTATTCCCGGAACTGCACCGGAGACCATCACAATTCAGGCGTAAGCGTGGGCGTAGATTGATGAATTGCGTCTGGAAGACTGGTGGTCTTTCGTGTGAATACTGAAAACTACTGTTTAACTTAAAGATCTAGAATAAGATTTCTTATATTTACGCGAACACTACACATTGAATAAAACTATTTTTACGGATTTTATCGCGTTTAATTTACTTATTTTATATTCCCGACGTTTCGGTTGCTTTCCAGCAACCGTGGTCACGGGGGACTGAGGTGATTGACGTCCCGATGTCAAAGTTAACCCGGAGTACCTTCAGCTTTTTAATTATTAATTTTGGTCCGATCTACGCAGAATGAACTAACTGTGTCTTGAAGTCTTACAGTGGTATGCTTGGGTTTAGTTTTAATTTTATGAATTACAGGATCCCAAGCAGGTGGTAGTACCCAGCCTCCCTCTCTATTGAAATTAGGATGTTTTTTAATTTCAATAGCCTCACGTATCATCCTTGGCAGGAATCGATGTTCTTTCGCGAGGACTTGTGGTTTATCAAATCTAATGTAATCACGGGGGCCGTCTAGGATATGATCACAAACTGCAGACTTCCCGGAACGTTGGTGCTTCACGTCAGCTATGTGTTCTTTTACGCGGGTTTTTATTGATCGTTTTGTTTGCCCTATGTATGAGAGACCACACTCACAATCAAGCTTGTATACTCCTGCATCTTGTAGAGGAATATTGCACTTGACGGATGGTAAGAACTGACTAATCTTCTTCGGCGGCTTGAAGAATGTTCTAATAGAAGCTCGCTTCAAGATGTAGCCAATCTTGTCTGTGACACCTCTGACATATGGTAGTACAGCAGGCACACGCTCGACTGTGGCCGGCTTCACTCGGTCACTGTGACGTAGGCGCGGAACCCGAAGCTTGTTGTCGTGCAGAACCTGCTTGACGTGCTGAAGCTCGGCGGCCAAGTGTTTGCTGTCACAGATCCCTCGTGCTCTCTGCAACAAAGATTTGCCCACGGTAGCTAACTGTGAAGGGTGATGGTGGGATTCACCGTTTAAGTATCGGTTTGTATGGGTCTTTTTTCTATACACAGTGTGACCTACGGTGTTATTAGGATTTCGAATGACTAACACATCTAGGAAAGCTAAAGAATTATTTGCCTCTAACTCCATAGTAAATTGAATTTTAGAGTTTATGGAATTAAGATGTTCTAAAAATGCAGTTACTTTGTCTGATGGTAAAATTGTGAAAGTATCGTCTACGTACCGCTTGTAGAAACTTGGAGTTACTGGTGCAGTAAGCAGGGCTTTCTCCTCAAAGTCCTCCATGAAAATATCGGCGACAATGGGAGATACCGGTGAGCCCATCGCAACACCATCTACTTGCTTGTAAAACTGTTCCTTCCACAATAGGTAGCCAGATGTAAGGCAATGTCTGAGTAATACTGCATATTCTGCTGGCATGTTGTTTTCCTCTAGTTTCCTAGTTATAATTGAGATGCAGTCTTCAACAGGTAGGCATGTAAATAGAGACTGAACATCAAAACTGACCATAGTTTCATTGTCAGTAAGACATAGGTCTTTTATCTCACTGACAAAATGGTATGAATCCTTAGTGTGTGCTCTTGTATGTCCTCTGAGTGGTGATAGTACTTTTGCTAAGTGTTGAGCCAATCTGTAAGTTGGCGAATCGATCTGACTCACTATTGGACGTAATGGAGCGTTCGGTTTGTGTATTTTTGGTAACCCATACAACTTCGGCGGTTTGGCACACGTAGGTATTATCGAATTTACGTCTAGATTCAGTTTCTCGGAGTATTTCTTTATTAGATCGCTAGTTGTTTTAAGCGTATTAGTTGTAGGATCTGTTTTGACCTTTACGTTCGTACTTTCATCCGATAAAAGTTGTTGTATTTTAAAATTGTAATCCGACGTATCCATTATAACCGTAGCATTACCTTTATCTGCGCGGAGAATCGTAAGATCTGGTCTGTTGCGTAAGTTTTTCAATGCAGTAAATTCATCTTTGGGAAGATTTAATTTTGGCGCTGAGCTTCGACGTAACAAGGACGAAATGTCTTGACGTATAGCCTCTAAATCTTCTTTACCAATATTATTTTTATACAGACAGTCCTCAACACTACAGATAATGTTTTCATACGGAATTTTTCGCGGTGTTATAGCGAAATTCATACCTTTGGCCAAAACTTTTATCGTCGCGTCGTCTAGAGATTGTTTTGACAGGTTATAGACCGCACGTTGTTTATTACTCGCGTCTGTTGTCAATGATTGCGTTCCGTTATTACGTTGACATTGGCGTTGGACATTTGATTTGGTTGTTAGTTTTTGGTATTTATCTATATGTTTATTTTTGCATTCATTGTATTTAGTTGTTTCACGTTTGTCTAAAGTTTCCATGCAATTCTTATAATCAAATGTCGATAAAACTGTCTTTAGATCACTGGACGATTTGTCTATGGTTTTATTAATGAAACATAGATCGGTACGTTTTTGCTGAATCACCGTTATTAACAATTTTTTGCTTGCCTGATTTAAGATCTTAGCGCTTCCTCGAATGTCTTTTTTAGTAGATATCTTGACACACGTAGGAATGAGATTATGGTCTCTGCATCTCTTCAAGAAGTTTAAAGCTGTTATGTATCTTGCGCGCTTGGTTTTGAGATCTTCTAGTCGGCGTATTTTATTTGCTATTTCCAGTCCGTACTGGTTTACATAATGATTTCTTATATTTACGCGAACACTACACATTGAATAAAACTATTTTTACGGATTTTATCGCGTTTAATTTACTTATTTTATATTCCCGAAGTTAGAACCCATCGCGGATTAATTAAGTAGTATATAAGTAATGTATCGCACATTAATAGTAATAAGTTTAAAATAAAGTCTTTTTAAAAATGTCCTGAGTCAATTTCGAATCATGGCTATCTTTTACACAAATAACAGAACTAATATACCTAAACATTAAATCATCAGAAAAGAAAACATAAAAAAGGAAAAAGCGGTTTTGATAAACAAAAATGTTATGGACTGTATCAGTAGAGGAATAATTATGCGTTGATATAAAATGTCATAAATGGCTTTGTATTTTGCATGATTTTATAATGTTAAATCACTATACCATATTATTAATTAATTAATTTAATTACTCTATAATGTTTGTATTTAATAACTTATCTCTCTTTCTCAATTTTGCAAAATGGGAAAAAGGGCAAAATTTGGCTCAAGATAATAACTGCTCAGGGCAAGCTGAGCAATTATACCAATGCAACTTCTGCTACGCTATCAGTGAATTTCTGCAACATCAGAAGACTTCACTCGAATCTAAACGCCGTCCCCTACCATCTCGAGACAGCGAAGCCGACTTTGCTCGATCTGATTGATACGCAGGTGTTCTCTCCAGCTGATACCGGCGATTTTTCCGGACCAATAGGACTTAGGGACCTTCAAGAAAAGAGCTTACTCCTTTCTAAAAGGCCAGAAACGCACCTGCAATTCCGCTGGTGTTGCAGTTGTTCATGGGCGGCGGTAGAACCTTACCATCAGGTAAGCCGTATGCTCGTTTGCCCCCTCTCCTATAAAAACAAAACTGTTAATTTGGAAATCTAATAAACAATGTATTTAATATATTATCAAGTTTGTAAAGTTTTTTTGTACTAATGAATTTTTTTGATAATTAACTTCCATATAATATATTCATAGAACATATATTCTGTTTATATATTACATATAGGATATATGCTCGTATATATTCCATACAATCCTTACCAATATCCATTACTCAATCTCGTGCCGTGAGTGCCATTAGAGGTAACAGAGGCAAACAAACCAGGAGACGGGTAGCGTCTTCCTAATAACAATTAAATAAAACTACGGTTGACAATCCTCCTAAAGAGCGTATAACTATGGCAAATATCCTCCCATGAAATAATCTATGGATGAGGCCACTTTTTATGGGCTGTAAAACGGTAGTGCTATTTAATTGTGTAAGCAATGTTACTCGCAGCTATTTACGTATCAGTTTCTCAGGTATACAAATTAATGCAACATTAGATTTTATTTTTATTATATCGGATACATTCTTACTAAAACATAACTTCGTTGTATGAGAAAAAGAACGAAACTTTTTGTAAAATTTTATGTGTTAAGTAAAGCTGCAAGTTTTAGAACTCGTGACTGGAGCTACTATTTTTATCGATTAGACTATGCGGTAATATATTGTCTTACTGAAATGATAAATTTAACTTTATACTCGTATATCGAAGTTAGTTTTTTATCAAAAAAAAAATAATACGGATAATAATGATTGCAACATTTTCATGTATAGGTGATAAAAAATTTCACAGCCCATCTAATATCCCATAGACATCTACAACTATCTTCGATCAAGAATCAAAGTGCAGATGCGCTGCCCTCCTGAGGACTAAGATTGAATGCCTCGTTTCTAATGAATAGGATCATCGGCTTGGAAAACACTAAACGTTTGTATGTTTTTCTGCCGACTTCCAAAAAAGAGACGGTACTCAATTCGACTATATGTTTTTATGTGTGTTACCTCATAACTTTCTACTGGGTGAACCGATTTTGATGATTCTTTTTAATTTGAAACTTGGTATTTTTCTCGTGTGGTCCCATATGAATTTGATCAAGGTCAGACCAATAGTTTTTGAGTTATTCTTAATAACTTATATTGAAGTCGGCTGTACAATTTTTTTTAATTTTAAATTATCTGAATAAATGAAGGACTAGAATGTATAGCACGGAATAGCGATTTCAAATACTTTATTTCTTTTTTTAATTTTCAGGGTTGTTTTAATGACTAGTCCCTTCCTGGTTTGGGTTTTTTTTTATATAAGAGGGGGCAAACGAGCATGCGGGTCACCTGATGGTAAGTGACTACCGCCGCCCATGAATAACTGCAATGACAATTTAAAAAGACAATGAATACTAATATTAATTTCCGAGGTATACATCTAGTATATATCTATTCATTTATTTTGTTAACTCATTGTATGGGAAAGCTAAAAGGAAAATTTAAGTTCATAAACAATTTGATGTAATTTTTAGCAATTATTATATTATGTTTACGAAGATTTAGTAATTAAGTATTAATCTTTTTTAATACTCGTAATGAGGAAACGAGATTTGATTGTTGTCACACGCAAAATCCAGACTGTTCAAAATTTTAAGCAGCTAACTATGCACTTTCCATTACTTTCAATAACGCGTATGTTCCCGTTTCCTATTTAATAACTTTCGCAAACTTAGATAAGTAGTTGTAAACATCAGAGCTTCCTCATCCGGCCAGCAGTGAAGGACCACGTCTCAGTTCCGTATGTCATCACTGGCAACACGCACTGGGTGTACAATCTCGTTTTCAAGTTTTGAGGTGTACCTGACGAGAAGATGTGCCGTAATTTCCCGAACGCTGCCCAACCGAGTTGAATCCGTCGATTGACCTCTCGGTCGAAGTTGGACTTACCTAGTCGGACTATTTGTCCCAAGTAAACATACTGGTTAACAACTTCGAGCTTAGTGCTCCCAAGAACTACCGGCATACCTATGCCACCTGTGATATGGACATTAAACATGATCTTTGTATTGTCCATGTTCATCTTAAGACCTATCCGTTGGGAAACACTATTGAGGTCATTGAGCATAGTGCTTAGGTCCTCCAGCGATTCTGCCATAAGCACTATATCGTCGGCAAATCGAAGGTGAGTGATGTACTCACCATTGATGTTCATACCTTATACTTTGCAGTCCAGAAGCTTGAAAACGTCTTCCAATGCAGCAGTGAAGAGTTTCGGGGATATAACGTCACCCCGTCTTACACCTCTCTGCAATTGGATAGGTTTCGTACTATGATTCTGTACTCGGATAGCCATCGTAGCTCTACTGTGCAAGCACTTCAGCACTTCGATATACCGACAGTCAACTTGGCTGCAGCACCGCCCAAATTTCGACGGAAATAAAGTCTTTCTCATAGTCCACATACACCAGCATAGTGGCAAATTGTACTCCTCGGACTTCTGTACAATTTGCCGAAGGGTATGTATGTGGTCTATGGTGCTAAAGTCTTTTCGGAAACCGGCTTTTTCGGTAGGCTGGAATTCGTCAAGTCTAAGTCAAGGCTAGGTAATAATAGAGTTTTATTTCAGTATGAAATTTTTATATTGATAGTGAGAATGGATGGTTATTACGCAATCAATCCATATATCCCTTAAATTTTCATATACCTACGTAATAGTGCAAAGATAATACTTTTGGCAAATTTGCTCTCGCTGTAGGTTTTGTAAACGAAAATCAAAATTTGTCAACAACAATCTGTCAGTTAATGAATAGCATTATCAAAAATAAAATTCGTCAGTAGCCAAACGGCAGGGCGTGGACCGCGAACTCAAAAGGTTGTGGGTTCAAATCCGCCATTCGACTACTCTCGCGAACCACTTCTAACATTTTAACTTACTGGTAACGTTTAATAGCATTACTAGTATTTTATTTTATATAAAAAAATTATCAGTGCTATATCCACTGGGTTGATTATTCACATTTTTTAAATTAGAATAATTTTGGTTGTAGAATAATGAGCACCATGTAATATTGTTCCTATCTTCTTCCATTGCATTTTATATAGGTATATTCGGAGTTGGGAAACAAATACATCGGAATAAGGTACCATCGACTTCTTTTCATATTTAATAATTTAGAATATAAATCAAGATCTCAAACTTAAACTCAAACATTTATTTCGAAACCATAATGTACACAAGATGTTATAAAATAATGTAAGACCAGTGTTATGGACCCTGTTGGGCACGCAATTTAGGGATTAGAAGAGAGGAAGCGTATTTAATTATAAGAATGTCATTGTGGTTTATTTAAATAGAATTCAATTTAAATGAGTGATCATTTTGTATAACCTATATATGTATTATTTGTAAAATATTTATTAGTTTTATAGTAACATTTATTAGTTAGGAACTGTTTTTTTTTTTTCTTGTAAATATGATGTTTATTCACTATGTTAATTTTTAAAACGTCAGGTAGTTTATTATATATTTTTATGAAAGAACTGAATGTACTGATGAATGTTTAGTTTTAATCGAAAAGTTTGCAATATTAATTTATTTTTATGTCTTAACGTGTATTTGCATGGGAAATCTTCACGTTTTGTATATATTGCTTATTTTTACGAACAAATTTACACATCTTGAATATGTATAAGCTAGGTAAGGTTAATTTATTTTATTTAGCAGTGTGCAACTATTAGTTTTTTTATTGAAAAGGGGGCAAACGAGCATAGGGCTCTCCTGATGGTAAATGTGGATTGCCGCCCATGAACAACTGCAACAAGCCTTTAAGAAAAGAGCCTGGTCTCTTTTCTTGAAGGCCCCTAAGTCTTATCGGTCCAGAATAATCACCGGTGGTAAGCTATTCCACAGAGAGGTCTTACAAGGAAGAAAACTCCTAGTAAAACCTACACTGGTGGACCACCCATCATTTCATCATCATCATCATTACAGCCCTTCACAAGTCCACTGCTGAACATAGGCCTCCCCCAAAGAATGCCACAAAGCACGGTCCTGAGCCACCTGCATCCATCGACTTCCTGCAAATCTTACCAGATCGTCACTCCATCTAGTGGGGGGACGCCCTACACTTCGCCTGCCGGTACGAGGCTGCCACTCGAGAACCTTTCTTCCCCATCGGTTGTCGGTTCTTCGAGCTATATGGCCGGCCCATTGCCACTTCAGCTTACTAATCCGTTGGGCTATGTCGGTCACTCTGGTTCTACTGCGGATATCCTCATTTCTGAGTTTATCACGCAGAGAAACTCCGAGCATAGCCCTCTCCATAGCTCGCTGAGCGACCTTGAGCTTCCTCATCCGGCCAGCAGTGAAGGACCACGTCTCAGTTCCGTATGTCATCACTGGCAACACGCACTGGGTGTACAGTCTCGTTTTCAAGTTTTGAGGTATACCTGACGAGAAGATGTGCCGTAATTTCCCGAACGCTGCCCAACCGAGTTGAATCCGTCGATTGACCTCTCGGTCGAAGTTGGACTTACCTAGTCGGACTATTTGTCCCAGGTAAACATACTCGTCAACAACTTCGAGCTTAGTGTTCCCAACAACTACCGGCATAGGTGTGACATGGACATTAAACATGATCTTTGTTTTGTCCATGTTCATCTTAAGACCTATCCGTTGGGAAACACTATTGAGGTCATTGAGCATAGTGCTTAGGTCCTCCAGCGATTCTGCCATAAGGACTATATCATCGGCAAATCGAAGGTGAGTGATGTACTCGCCATTGATGTTGATACCGTATCCTTTCCAGTCCAGAAGCTTGAAAACATCTTCCAATGCAGCGGTGAAGAGTTTCGGGGATATGGCGTCACCCTGTCTTACACCTCTCTGCAATTGGATAGGTTTCGTACTCTGGTTCTGTACTCGGATAGCCATCGTAGCCCTACTGTACAAGCACTTCAACACTTCGATATACCGACAGTCAACTTGGCATCGCTGAAGGGACTGCAGCACCGCCCAAATTTCGACGGAATCAAAGGCTTTCTCATAGTCCACATACGCCAGACATAGTGGCAAATTGTACTCCTCGGACTTCTGTACAATTTGCCGAAGGGTATGTATGTGGTCTATGGTGCTAAAGCCTTTTCGGAAACCGGCTTGTTCGGGAGGCTGGAAGTCGTCAAGTCTGCGCGCGAGACGATTCGTAATGACTCTCGAAAACAGCACGTAGACGCGGCTCAGAAGGGAAATCGGTCTGTAGTTCTTCAAGAGAGCGTTGTCGCCTTTCTTGAAGAACAAGACCACCGCACTTCTGCTCCACGCCTCCGGTGTAATGCCACCATGGAGGACGGAATTAAAGAGCTTCTGAAGGACTTCAAGTACCGGTTTTCCACCCGCTTTCAGAAGCTCCGCTGTAATTCCATCCTGGCCTGGGGCCTTGCCGTTTTTAAGGTGCTGGAGAGCCATTCTAATCTCGCTCAGACTGACGTCCGGGATATCATCGGAATAATGTCGGATAAGACTCGCTCTTGGATCGTTACTCACACTTGCGTGTGGCTCCAACGATGACGTGTACAGCTGCCCATAGAACCTCTCAATCTCACTCAAAATCTCAGGTGCCCCGGAAACGATGCTGCCACATTCGGTCTTCAGCTTTGACAGTTGGCTCTTTCTGGCAGACAGATCTCTGGCAAAGACTTTGGAGCCTTGGTTCCGCTCGATCGCTTCTTCAATACGAGCTGTATTGAAGTTGCGTAAGTCCCGCCGCATGCATTTGGAGATCTGTCTGTTCAGTTGCCTGTATGCTGTCAAATCTGTTGAAGAATGTAGCTTCATCTCCCGTCTAACAGCCATGAGATTAAGAGTGTGATCGGAGAGTTTTTGTGTTCTTCTGCGGCGGGTCTTGCAGAACTTAGCTCCGACCGCATGGACAGTTTCCACGAGCTTGTCATTCAAATCGTCCACTTCATTGCAGTCTTCTAGGCACTGAAAACGGTTTTGCAACTCGAGCTGAAAGGTTTCGGGACTTTGGATTAGAGCACGAGGGGGACGGAGCGTTGACTTCATTAGACGAGACCTCTCCAACTTAACGTTTAGGTTCAGTGTGCCTCTAACCATTCGGTGATCGCTGCCGGTTTTCACCCTCGCGATCACTGAGACATCACTGAACAGTTGTCGTCTGGTCGTCATAATGAAGTCAATCTCATTTTTGTGGAACCGTCGGGGCTCGACCAGGTCCACTTCCTGTGGGGCCGCTTCTGGAAGAAAGAGTTCATCATAAAGAGTCCCTCTTTCTCCATGAAGTCGGCCAACTGCTGGCCCCTTGGGTTCCGTTGCCCTATTCCAAATTTCCCCACTTTCAGCTCACCTTTCTCTCTTGTGCCTAGTTTTGCATTGAAGTCTCCCAATAACACCGTATATTGGGTTTTGGAGGAATGCATGGCTCTAGAGATATCCTCATACATTTCCTCCACCTCCTGATCGGGGTGTGCCGAGGTTGGTGCGTAAACCTGTATGACCTTCAGCGAATACCGTTTGGTGATTCTGAGTATAAGGTACGTAACCCTCGTCGACACACTCTCAATCTTTACGACGTTGTTAACGAGAGACTTGTGGACGATAAATCCGACACCTCCTTGGGACAGATGGTCGCCCTCCCGGTGATAGAGCAAGTTGCCGGATTCGAGGATTACCGTGTCCTCCCCCTCTCTTCGGACTTCGGATAATCCTATAATATGCCAGCGTAACTTGTCTATCTCTTCTTCCAGCTCCACAATCTTCTCGTCAGTCCTCAGGGTGCGTGCGTTGTATGTTGCCAGGTCAAGTCGTTGTAGGTGGCAACCGAACCTCCACCGGAGATTCTTAGCACCCCCTGCCCCGCCGTTACCATGGTCGCCACCGTAGCCAGGAATAGCGGGGCCGCCGGGGACTGGGGGCCGTCTCTTCGTAACTTTCATTATGGGGGGTATATTGCCATAGTTGCCACGCTTGGCGAGCGGGTTGGCAACCGCAGTTTTTTATTGTATTTTGTCGTTACCAGGAAGATGCTGCTGCCCATCTCCTGCCTGTTTCCCTTTGTCGCCTTTTACGACACCCACGGGAAGATATGGGGTAGTGGATATTCTTAACCGCCACTACACGGCACCTTAACCGCCACTACACGGCACCCATCATTTATTTATATATTTATTTATATAGGTAATCATAGAGCGTTTTCATCGTATTTAAAATACATACCTATTATTATTGAGTCAGGCAAATAGAGATTACAAAATTTTTATCAACTAATAATTAAGCGTGCGTGTGTGCTTGAGCAAGTGTGCATGTGTGCGTCCGTGTGTGTGTGTGAATCATCCAAATGGTGTTAAATATAATATCAATTAATTAAATAAATAAAAACTCAACCGGATTAAATCCCTCGGCAGCGGAGACCAAGCGGCCAAGGGTTAGTGGGGAAGGGAAAGAAACCGGCGGACGATGCGGGCGATATCGAGGAGCACCGCCTTCTGCATTTGAGCTTAGAGCGATCCGTCACGGAGTCCCAGTCCCCTAAGGTGACCAGGGAGGCCGACTGGGATTAACCCGTTCATCGAAACAACTACAGGTATAACTTTGGTCGGCAATCCACCCCACATATCGGTCAACTTATGAGCCAGGTCCAGATATTTTGTTCGCTTATCTGTTACGGCTTTCACGAGGTTCTCGTCATACGGAATGGTAATGTCCTCCAAAAATATCCTTGATAGTACCTAGTGCATCAGCGCAATATCAGGCTCGGGGGTCATTGTAGAAGCGTGCTTGTCGCGACCCCTGCCAGCCCTTTTCAGGACTGCAATTCTACACAGCTGCGCACCCATGCCAACGAGGGTTAGGGCGTCCCCCCAAGGCGACGCACATCAGCTCGTTCTCGTTGGTGTGGAATGCAGCGCGAAAAGCGGCGATGGGGACCGCCACCCGTCACGCACACCCCGACACGGCGGAAGGCGGAGGACAGAGTGCAGAGTTGGCACGTGGAATATTAGAGGAGGCATGAGAGATAAGACGAATGAGCTGATCGAAATAATGAAAGAAAGAGAATTAGATGTCGTGTGTATGTCGGAGACCAAACGGAAGGGCAGTGGTACTGAAGAGCTCCCTGGTGGGACGTTAGCTCTATGGTCTGGAGTCCCGGAGAGCGAGAGCACCTGCTAAGGAGTGGGGGTGCTACTGTCGTCTCAGTTGGTCGATGTTATGACTGAATATAAAGTTGTGAACTCAAGACTTCTCTGGGTTCGCTTTAAATTGGGACTGACGAAGTTATTCCTTTTGGCTGTTTATGCGCCGGTAGCTTCGTCGTCCAGGTCTGAGCTGGAGGAGTTTTGGGAGAATGTAAGAGAAGTTCTAGATTTGGTTAGGGGAAACGAAAGAATTGTTGTATGTGGTGATTTGAATGGATGGGTTGGTACAGCTCGATCAGGGTACGAGTCGGTGCTTGGAAAATTTGGCGACAAAAGCATTAATGATGCTGGCAAGCTTATACTGGCTGTATGCAAGGAAAAGGGTATTCTTGTGAAAAACACTATGTATAATCACAAGATAATCCATATGTATACTAGAGAAAGAAAGAATGAGAGAAGTATGATCGATTTGTTCCTGGTGGATGACCGACTGCAAAAACAGTTGATGGATACGCGAGTGTTCAGGAGTGCTGATCTGGGAACGGGTAACTATCTAGTGATTACTAGATTTAGGGGTCTGTTCGCGGGTTGGTGCTTGGCGCTACCGGACGGCAGTAACAGAACCACAGTCGGTCTGTCGCATCCGAAGCTGGAAGCTTCAGGAAGCGGAAACTAGGGACAAATATCATGCGAGGGTAGCCGAAAAGCTTGACACCATCGACGGCAGAAAAGAATGTGTGGAAAGAACATGACAGAACCTTGGGAATGGAATGGTAAGTGCAGCGGAAGAAGTGTGTGGAACGATAAAAAGAGGTAGTAGTAAAAGAAGAGATGCATGGTGGAATGATAAAGTGAAAGAAGCTGTAAAGAAGAAGAAGAAAGCATGGTTAGACTACTTGGCCTCTAGTAATGATAAAGATATGAGAGGGAAGATGAAAGTAAGATATAAGCTGCAGAAAGTTCATACAAAAACATTGATTGAGGAAGCGTACGAAAGGTTGTCGCACAACTTTAAGGAGAACTCCAAACTCTTCTGGAAAGAGGTTGGAAGGACCCGAAGTGGTGCGACGGCCTTAAGAATGAACAAAGTGCTTTCGAGAAGCAATGACGTCCTCTCAAAAAAATCGGACGTCATGCAGCGATGGAGCGAATTTTATAGAGAAATGTATGCGTGTGATGATCTTAGTGAGGGATCCGGGGTGACGCCGTGACTGGTACGCCAGACCCGGACCTCAATGACAGTGAGGTCATCAGTATGAAAGAGATTGAACGTGCGATTCGAAGTTTGAAATGTGGTAAGGCTGCGGGACTAGACAGAGTTGCTGCTGAAATGGTCAAATATGGTGGGACTCGCGTCTGGGACAGCTTTCATCTGCTGTGCAATTTGTGCTGGCGGACGGGGGATGTCCCGGATGATTGGCGATCATTATGCCTTTATATAAAGGTAAAGGTTCACATTTTGACTGCGGGTGCTATCGGGCGATCAGCTTGACCAGTTAAGGAAGTAAAGTCTACTCGAAGGTTTTGACACGTAGGATGCAAGAGATATCGGAAAGATTTCTATGGGAGGCACAATGCGGATTTAGACCTGGAAGAGGATGCACGTATCAAATGTTTTCTCTCCGCATGATCACGGAGAAGCTTCTGGCTGCTAACCAGAAGATTTTCTGTACTTTTGTGGATCTTGAGAAAGCATTTGATAAGGTTGTAAGGAAGAAAATGTGGGAACTGTTGCCGGGGTATGGTGTGGATGGTCGATTGCTAAGGGCTGTGCAGTCAATTTACTGTGACTGTAAAGCCTGTATGCGGGTAGGGCATGACCTGTCACCCATGTTTGGCGTCCAAACGGGCGTAAAACAGGGTTGTGTCATGTCTTCCTAGCTGTTCATACTGTATCTCGACAGCTGTTTACAGAAGCTAAAAGATAGCTGTTTAGGTGTGAAATTGGGTGACATAAAAGTAAATTGTCTGCTGTATGCTGATGATGCAGTGCTCATTGCACCATCAGAGGCAGAACTGCAGGCATTAGTCACGTGTATGAAAGAGGAATGTGAAATTAAATGTCTCCGTTTGAATGTAAACAAAATGAATAACAAAACTAAGGTTCTGGTATTTGAAAGGGACGAAGAGAGAACGAAGTGTGAAGTATGTGTAAATCAGGAATATCTAGAACAGGTAAATTAAATTGTATATTTGGGGAGTGCTTTCAGCCGGGGTGGAAGGTGTGATTTAGATGTGGACAGGCGTGTCGCTGCCGGGAACAAAGTCAATGGTGCCCTGACTGCGTTAGTCAAAAGGCTAGGCGTAGTGAAGGGTGCACGCCTTGCAATACATAACGCAGTGTTGGTACCGACTTTGTTATTAGGCAGCGAAACCTGGGTATGCCAGAAGAAGCATAAAAGCAAGTTGAATGCAGTGGAGATGCGATCTCTTTGTAAAATGTGCGGCGTTACCATGGCCGACCGAAAGCGAAACGAAGCGATTCGCAATATGGCAGGTTTGAAAGATGACCTTATCACAAAAATTGATAAGGGCGTGCTTCGATGGTTTGGGCACGTTGAGCGAATGAGTGAAGACCGAATGGTGAAGAAAATATATAGCGCGAAAGTAAATATTAATAGGTGTCCAGGTAGACCGAGACTAACTTTCGAAGACCATGTGAGCAAATTACTCGAAGAGGGGAGGGTCAAGAGTACTCATGATAGAGACGTGCATGTATGAAGAAGATAATGAATCTGAAAGAACAAAAGAGGATCGTGACACTTGGCGATTTATATACTCTGGCTACCCCATCAGGGATTGTGCGTGAAGATAAGTGTGATGATGGCCCAGTCGCAGTAGAGGCTGGCGCGGCTATTTTGGAGCACGGCTACCGGCGAGTAATTATAATGAGGCTGTTTCCGATCTACGAGATTATATTTAAGAGCGAGCTCCTGGTGTAGAATCCTGGCTACTAGATTGTGTCTGTGCAAGTTCTCAGAGTTAGAAAGAACCGAACAACCGGAGATGACATGCCTATGTGACTCACTGGGATGTGCGACAAGCTCGACAGATGTCGACGGTGCCATACTTTAGGATGTATCTCCGATAGTTTTTGGTCTTAATAACCTACTCCTGTATCGCACAGACAAAACCCTCGGTTTCCCCGAAGAGGTCACCAAAACGTAGCCAATGGAGGGAGGCAACTGTGTCTACGAAAGGATCATGAAGAGCCTTGTAGTACCTCCCGTGGAGCTCCTTTTTCTTCCATACGGCCGCCTGGTCGGAAATGCCGTTTATAATGACGTGTCCTGCCATTACTCGTTGTCTAAAGATAGGGTGGTAATTCCTTTATCACAAGAAATAACGTCCCTATAGAATGGATCTTTCGCTCTCGTCAGTAAGTAATTACGGAGGCTGCACACTTCGCGATTATGCATAGCAAACGCGATTGAAAGGCCACGCTCACCATTTATCCGCAGCAAGTATAGCCTCATAATCGATGATCTGGGGTGATGCATCCTATGCTACGTCATAGTAGTGCGGACTTTTCTATTCAGTTTGAGTCATCCTGAGTATGCCAAAGGTATATATGCGAACAGGCTTGACCCAATCGTTATATGCGTGTGTCTTATTTACACCGGACAAAAGGCTCTTAAGCACTTTGGTCAAGTGTCAATAAAATACATCGCAAACTGACTGCTTCATACCCGCCTACCATTGGTATACATCGATACCAATGTTCTGTCACATACCCAAGTATCGGTATTTTTCAGCCTGGGAAAGGGTCCCTATATTGATGGGCATAGATACGTCTATACCCTCAGAGTTAGCAACCCTTCCCTTTTCAACATGTACGCACACTTATTCGTCCCCAGCCGTATTCTGTTAGAATCACTAAAATCACAAGTGATTTTTAGCAATTCCATAAGATGGGAGCGACTGGAGGCAAATAATTTGAGATCATCCATATAGAAAGGTGGGTCACTTTTGTACCTCCTTTCCGAAGCTGAAATCTCCTCCCAGAGTCATCAAGTAAGGTACTGAGCAGGTTCAGGGAGAGACAAAACCAGACTGGACTCGAACAATTGCCCTGGCATATACCCCTTCTTATCATTATGCAGCTTTTCGCATCCATCATCCGCCCGCATAAATGACTAAGGATTCTACTCCACTGCCCGATACACTGCCCCATACACTGCCCGAGGAAGTCTCTAAATGTACAGTCAACGTTGTACAGCTCAAGGACCCTCTTTAGCCATGTATGAGGCCCCGAGTCGAATACCTTTATATAATCTATCCAAGCGGCGAAGTAGTTCCGACGGTTGCATTTAACCACTTCGCCAATAACCGCGTTAATGAGAATAGGTCCTTGGTTCCATGACCACCGCCCCGACATCCATTTTGAGGACGTGACATCACCTGATTTAAATCCAGGTGACGAATGATTCGCGTACTTAAAATGGATATTAGTGTCTTATATATAGTGGGTAGACACGTAATGGGGCGGTATTTGCTAGGGTCTATGGAATCATGATCTTTAGGAATCAAATGATTGATCCCAGTTGTGAAGAGGCTCGGGAGCGACTTTTGGTCGAGAGCGTCTTGAAGCTGTCGAGCGAGTACAGCGTGACACACCACGAACTTCTTCAGCCAGTAGTGATGGAGTCCGTCGAGTCCCGGACTTTTATAGATCGGGTTCCTACGCACCGCCTCAGCTACGTTATTCGGCGTTATGATGACGGGATGCATTGGCGTAACACTTGCACACTGGTTCAACACATCTTCTGTCCAAGGGCCCTCACTGAGGTTTACGGGCTCTGACCAGAGGCTGCGCCATAATGCGACATTGTCGGCCTGAATCGGTGCTGGGCTCATTCTACGTACCATTGGTCGCTCAAATTATTAATAGAGCCTCTTATGATCACTCTGGAAGAGACTATTCTGATTGAACCGTGTCAACCTCTGGGTATATCGCCATATCCGCTTCTCTCAAGCAGCGATTCTCTGCTTCAGAAAGAGGTTGGAAGGACCCGAAGTGGTGCGACGGCCTTAAGAATGAACAAAGTGCTTTCGAGAAGCAATGACGTCCTCTCAAAAAAATCGGACGTCATGCAGCGATGGAGCGAATTTTATAGAGAAATGTATGCGTGTGATGATCTTAGTGAGGGATCCGGGGTGACGCCGTGACTGGTACGCCAGACCCGGACCTCAATGACAGTGAGGTCATCAGTATGAAAGAGATTGAACGTGCGATTCGAAGTTTGAAATGTGGTAAGGCTGCGGGACTAGACAGAGTTGCTGCTGAAATGGTCAAATATGGTGGGACTCGCGTCTGGGACAGCTTTCATCTGCTGTGCAATTTGTGCTGGCGGACGGGGGATGTCCCGGATGATTGGCGATCATTATGCCTTTATATAAAGGTAAAGGTTCACATTTTGACTGCGGGTGCTATCGGGCGATCAGCTTGACCAGTTAAGGAAGTAAAGTCTACTCGAAGGTTTTGACACGTAGGATGCAAGAGATATCGGAAAGATTTCTATGGGAGGCACAATGCGGATTTAGACCTGGAAGAGGATGCACGTATCAAATGTTTTCTCTCCGCATGATCACGGAGAAGCTTCTGGCTGCTAACCAGAAGATTTTCTGTACTTTTGTGGATCTTGAGAAAGCATTTGATAAGGTTGTAAGGAAGAAAATGTGGGAACTGTTGCCGGGGTATGGTGTGGATGGTCGATTGCTAAGGGCTGTGCAGTCAATTTACTGTGACTGTAAAGCCTGTATGCGGGTAGGGCATGACCTGTCACCCATGTTTGGCGTCCAAACGGGCGTAAAACAGGGTTGTGTCATGTCTTCCTAGCTGTTCATACTGTATCTCGACAGCTGTTTACAGAAGCTAAAAGATAGCTGTTTAGGTGTGAAATTGGGTGACATAAAAGTAAATTGTCTGCTGTATGCTGATGATGCAGTGCTCATTGCACCATCAGAGGCAGAACTGCAGGCATTAGTCACGTGTATGAAAGAGGAATGTGAAATTAAATGTCTCCGTTTGAATGTAAACAAAATGAATAACAAAACTAAGGTTCTGGTATTTGAAAGGGACGAAGAGAGAACGAAGTGTGAAGTATGTGTAAATCAGGAATATCTAGAACAGGTAAATTAAATTGTATATTTGGGGAGTGCTTTCAGCCGGGGTGGAAGGTGTGATTTAGATGTGGACAGGCGTGTCGCTGCCGGGAACAAAGTCAATGGTGCCCTGACTGCGTTAGTCAAAAGGCTAGGCGTAGTGAAGGGTGCACGCCTTGCAATACATAACGCAGTGTTGGTACCGACTTTGTTATTAGGCAGCGAAACCTGGGTATGCCAGAAGAAGCATAAAAGCAAGTTGAATGCAGTGGAGATGCGATCTCTTTGTAAAATGTGCGGCGTTACCATGGCCGACCGAAAGCGAAACGAAGCGATTCGCAATATGGCAGGTTTGAAAGATGACCTTATCACAAAAATTGATAAGGGCGTGCTTCGATGGTTTGGGCACGTTGAGCGAATGAGTGAAGACCGAATGGTGAAGAAAATATATAGCGCGAAAGTAAATATTAATAGGTGTCCAGGTAGACCGAGACTAACTTTCGAAGACCATGTGAGCAAATTACTCGAAGAGGGGAGGGTCAAGAGTACTCATGATAGAGACGTGCATGTATGAAGAAGATAATGAATCTGAAAGAACAAAAGAGGATCGTGACACTTGGCGATTTATATACTCTGGCTACCCCATCAGGGATTGTGCGTGAAGATAAGTGTGATGATGGCCCAGTCGCAGTAGAGGCTGGCGCGGCTATTTTGGAGCACGGCTACCGGCGAGTAATTATAATGAGGCTGTTTCCGATCTACGAGATTATATTTAAGAGCGAGCTCCTGGTGTAGAATCCTGGCTACTAGATTGTGTCTGTGCAAGTTCTCAGAGTTAGAAAGAACCGAACAACCGGAGATGACATGCCTATGTGACTCACTGGGATGTGCGACAAGCTCGACAGATGTCGACGGTGCCATACTTTAGGATGTATCTCCGATAGTTTTTGGTCTTAATAACCTACTCCTGTATCGCACAGACAAAACCCTCGGTTTCCCCGAAGAGGTCACCAAAACGTAGCCAATGGAGGGAGGCAACTGTGTCTACGAAAGGATCATGAAGAGCCTTGTAGTACCTGCCGTGGAGCTCCTTTTTCTTCCATACGGCCGCCTGGTCGGAAATGCCGTTTATAATGACGTGTCCTGCCATTACTCGTTGTCTTAAGATAGGGTGGTAATTCCTTTATCACAAGAAATAACGTCCCTATAGAATGGATCTTTCGCTCTCGTCAGTAAGTAATTACGGAGGCTGCACACTTCGCGATTATGCATAGCAAACGCGATTGAAAGGCCACGCTCACCATTTATCCGCAGCAAGTATAGCCTCATAATCGATGATCTGGGGTGATGCATCCTATGCTACGTCATAGTAGTGCGGACTTTTCTATTCAGTTTGAGTCATCCTGAGTATGCCAAAGGTATATATGCGAACAGGCTTGACCCAATCGTTATATGCGTGTGTCTTATTTACACCGGACAAAAGGCTCTTAAGCACTTTGGTCAAGTGTCAATAAAATACATCGCAAACTGACTGCTTCATACCCGCCTACCATTGGTATACATCGATACCAATGTTCTGTCACATACCCAAGTATCGGTATTTTTCAGCCTGGGAAAGGGTCCCTATATTGATGGGCATAGATACGTCTATACCCTCAGAGTTAGCAACCCTTCCCTTTTCAACATGTACGCACACTTATTCGTCCCCAGCCGTATTCTGTTAGAATCACTAAAATCACAAGTGATTTTTAGCAATTCCATAAGATGGGAGCGACTGGAGGCAAATAATTTGAGATCATCCATATAGAAAGGTGGGTCACTTTTGTACCTCCTTTCCGAAGCTGAAATCTCCTCCCAGAGTCATCAAGTAAGGTACTGAGCAGGTTCAGGGAGAGACAAAACCAGACTGGACTCGAACAATTGCCCTGGCATATACCCCTTCTTATCATTATGCAGCTTTTCGCATCCATCATCCGCCCGCATAAATGACTAAGGATTCTACTCCACTGCCCGATACACTGCCCCATACACTGCCCGAGGAAGTCTCTAAATGTACTGTCAACGTTGTACAGCTCAAGGACCCTCTTTAGCCATGTATGAGGCCCCGAGTCGAATACCTTTATATAATCTATCCAAGCGGCGAAGTAGTTCCGACGGTTGCATTTAACCACTTCGCCAATAACCGCGTTAATGAGAATAGGTCCTTGGTTCCATGACCACCGCCCCGACATCCATTTTGAGGACGTGACATCACCTGATTTAAATCCAGGTGACGAATGATTCGCGTACTTAAAATGGATATTAGTGTCTTATATATAGTGGGTAGACACGTAATGGGGCGGTATTTGCTAGGGTCTATGGAATCATGATCTTTAGGAATCAAATGATTGATCCCAGTTGTGAAGAGGCTCGGGAGCGACTTTTGGTCGAGAGCGTCTTGAAGCTGTCGAGCGAGTACAGCGTGACACACCACGAACTTCTTCAGCCAGTAGTGATGGAGTCCGTCGAGTCCCGGACTTTTATAGATCGGGTTCCTACGCACCGCCTCAGCTACGTTATTCGGCGTTATGATGACGGGATGCATTGGCGTAACACTTGCACACTGGTTCAACACATCTTCTGTCCAAGGGCCCTCACTGAGGTTTACGGGCTCTGACCAGAGGCTGCGCCATAATGCGACATTGTCGGCCTGAATCGGTGCTGGGCTCATTCTACGTACCATTGGTCGCTCAAATTATTAATAGAGCCTCTTATGATCACTCTGGAAGAGACTATTCTGATTGAACCGTGTCAACCTCTGGGTATATCGCCATATCCGCTTCTCTCAAGCAGCGATTCTCTGCTTCAGAAAGAGGTTGGAAGGACCCGAAGTGGTGCGACGGCCTTAAGAATGAACAAAGTGCTTTCGAGAAGCAATGACGTCCTCTCAAAAAAATCGGACGTCATGCAGCGATGGAGCGAATTTTATAGAGAAATGTATGCGTGTGATGATCTTAGTGAGGGATCCGGGGTGACGCCGTGACTGGTACGCCAGACCCGGACCTCAATGACAGTGAGGTCATCAGTATGAAAGAGATTGAACGTGCGATTCGAAGTTTGAAATGTGGTAAGGCTGCGGGACTAGACAGAGTTGCTGC
Organism: Parnassius mnemosyne; assembly: GCA_963668995.1. Classification (NCBI taxonomy): domain Eukaryota; kingdom Metazoa; phylum Arthropoda; class Insecta; order Lepidoptera; family Papilionidae; genus Parnassius; species Parnassius mnemosyne. The sequence goes on along the minus strand of CAVLGL010000001.1, from coordinate 1,910,986 downwards.
TGAAATGGTCAAATATGGTGGGACTCGCGTCTGGGACAGCTTTCATCTGCTGTGCAATTTGTGCTGGCGGACGGGGGATGTCCCGGATGATTGGCGATCATTATGCCTTTATATAAAGGTAAAGGTTCACATTTTGACTGCGGGTGCTATCGGGCGATCAGCTTGACCAGTTAAGGAAGTAAAGTCTACTCGAAGGTTTTGACACGTAGGATGCAAGAGATATCGGAAAGATTTCTATGGGAGGCACAATGCGGATTTAGACCTGGAAGAGGATGCACGTATCAAATGTTTTCTCTCCGCATGATCACGGAGAAGCTTCTGGCTGCTAACCAGAAGATTTTCTGTACTTTTGTGGATCTTGAGAAAGCATTTGATAAGGTTGTAAGGAAGAAAATGTGGGAACTGTTGCCGGGGTATGGTGTGGATGGTCGATTGCTAAGGGCTGTGCAGTCAATTTACTGTGACTGTAAAGCCTGTATGCGGGTAGGGCATGACCTGTCACCCATGTTTGGCGTCCAAACGGGCGTAAAACAGGGTTGTGTCATGTCTTCCTAGCTGTTCATACTGTATCTCGACAGCTGTTTACAGAAGCTAAAAGATAGCTGTTTAGGTGTGAAATTGGGTGACATAAAAGTAAATTGTCTGCTGTATGCTGATGATGCAGTGCTCATTGCACCATCAGAGGCAGAACTGCAGGCATTAGTCACGTGTATGAAAGAGGAATGTGAAATTAAATGTCTCCGTTTGAATGTAAACAAAATGAATAACAAAACTAAGGTTCTGGTATTTGAAAGGGACGAAGAGAGAACGAAGTGTGAAGTATGTGTAAATCAGGAATATCTAGAACAGGTAAATTAAATTGTATATTTGGGGAGTGCTTTCAGCCGGGGTGGAAGGTGTGATTTAGATGTGGACAGGCGTGTCGCTGCCGGGAACAAAGTCAATGGTGCCCTGACTGCGTTAGTCAAAAGGCTAGGCGTAGTGAAGGGTGCACGCCTTGCAATACATAACGCAGTGTTGGTACCGACTTTGTTATTAGGCAGCGAAACCTGGGTATGCCAGAAGAAGCATAAAAGCAAGTTGAATGCAGTGGAGATGCGATCTCTTTGTAAAATGTGCGGCGTTACCATGGCCGACCGAAAGCGAAACGAAGCGATTCGCAATATGGCAGGTTTGAAAGATGACCTTATCACAAAAATTGATAAGGGCGTGCTTCGATGGTTTGGGCACGTTGAGCGAATGAGTGAAGACCGAATGGTGAAGAAAATATATAGCGCGAAAGTAAATATTAATAGGTGTCCAGGTAGACCGAGACTAACTTTCGAAGACCATGTGAGCAAATTACTCGAAGAGGGGAGGGTCAAGAGTACTCATGATAGAGACGTGCATGTATGAAGAAGATAATGAATCTGAAAGAACAAAAGAGGATCGTGACACTTGGCGATTTATATACTCTGGCTACCCCATCAGGGATTGTGCGTGAAGATAAGTGTGATGATGGCCCAGTCGCAGTAGAGGCTGGCGCGGCTATTTTGGAGCACGGCTACCGGCGAGTAATTATAATGAGGCTGTTTCCGATCTACGAGATTATATTTAAGAGCGAGCTCCTGGTGTAGAATCCTGGCTACTAGATTGTGTCTGTGCAAGTTCTCAGAGTTAGAAAGAACCGAACAACCGGAGATGACATGCCTATGTGACTCACTGGGATGTGCGACAAGCTCGACAGATGTCGACGGTGCCATACTTTAGGATGTATCTCCGATAGTTTTTGGTCTTAATAACCTACTCCTGTATCGCACAGACAAAACCCTCGGTTTCCCCGAAGAGGTCACCAAAACGTAGCCAATGGAGGGAGGCAACTGTGTCTACGAAAGGATCATGAAGAGCCTTGTAGTACCTCCCGTGGAGCTCCTTTTTCTTCCATACGGCCGCCTGGTCGGAAATGCCGTTTATAATGACGTGTCCTGCCATTACTCGTTGTCTAAAGATAGGGTGGTAATTCCTTTATCACAAGAAATAACGTCCCTATAGAATGGATCTTTCGCTCTCGTCAGTAAGTAATTACGGAGGCTGCACACTTCGCGATTATGCATAGCAAACGCGATTGAAAGGCCACGCTCACCATTTATCCGCAGCAAGTATAGCCTCATAATCGATGATCTGGGGTGATGCATCCTATGCTACGTCATAGTAGTGCGGACTTTTCTATTCAGTTTGAGTCATCCTGAGTATGCCAAAGGTATATATGCGAACAGGCTTGACCCAATCGTTATATGCGTGTGTCTTATTTACACCGGACAAAAGGCTCTTAAGCACTTTGGTCAAGTGTCAATAAAATACATCGCAAACTGACTGCTTCATACCCGCCTACCATTGGTATACATCGATACCAATGTTCTGTCACATACCCAAGTATCGGTATTTTTCAGCCTGGGAAAGGGTCCCTATATTGATGGGCATAGATACGTCTATACCCTCAGAGTTAGCAACCCTTCCCTTTTCAACATGTACGCACACTTATTCGTCCCCAGCCGTATTCTGTTAGAATCACTAAAATCACAAGTGATTTTTAGCAATTCCATAAGATGGGAGCGACTGGAGGCAAATAATTTGAGATCATCCATATAGAAAGGTGGGTCACTTTTGTACCTCCTTTCCGAAGCTGAAATCTCCTCCCAGAGTCATCAAGTAAGGTACTGAGCAGGTTCAGGGAGAGACAAAACCAGACTGGACTCGAACAATTGCCCTGGCATATACCCCTTCTTATCATTATGCAGCTTTTCGCATCCATCATCCGCCCGCATAAATGACTAAGGATTCTACTCCACTGCCCGATACACTGCCCCATACACTGCCCGAGGAAGTCTCTAAATGTACTGTCAACGTTGTACAGCTCAAGGACCCTCTTTAGCCATGTATGAGGCCCCGAGTCGAATACCTTTATATAATCTATCCAAGCGGCGAAGTAGTTCCGACGGTTGCATTTAACCACTTCGCCAATAACCGCGTTAATGAGAATAGGTCCTTGGTTCCATGACCACCGCCCCGACATCCATTTTGAGGACGTGACATCACCTGATTTAAATCCAGGTGACGAATGATTCGCGTACTTAAAATGGATATTAGTGTCTTATATATAGTGGGTAGACACGTAATGGGGCGGTATTTGCTAGGGTCTATGGAATCATGATCTTTAGGAATCAAATGATTGATCCCAGTTGTGAAGAGGCTCGGGAGCGACTTTTGGTCGAGAGCGTCTTGAAGCTGTCGAGCGAGTACAGCGTGACACACCACGAACTTCTTCAGCCAGTAGTGATGGAGTCCGTCGAGTCCCGGACTTTTATAGATCGGGTTCCTACGCACCGCCTCAGCTACGTTATTCGGCGTTATGATAACGGGATGCATTGGCGTAACACTTGCACACTGGTTCAACACATCTTCTGTCCAAGGGCCCTCACTGAGGTTTACGGGCTCTGACCAGAGTCTGCGCCATAATGCGACATTGTCGGCCTGAATCGGTGCTGGGCTCATTCTACGTACCATTGGTCGCTCAAATTATTAATAGAGCCTCTTATGATCACTCTGGAAGAGACTATTCTGATTGAACCGTGTCAACCTCTGGGTATATCGCCATATCCGCTTCTCTCAAGCAGCGATTCTCTGCTTCAGGTCGTATATGCGCTCCGTCAGTTTTTACGTTATATCCGGCTGGGACAAACTGATATTTGTTTCAGCAAACGCCATTCTGACGGTGTGCACAATTCTTGGCCTATTATTGCAGTCCGACCTGAAATAGATTAGTCTACCGATAAGGGCGCTAGCCTTTGCGATACGTTCCTCAATTGTTATTCTTCAGGCTGGGATGGTGCTACTATGTCTAGTAGCACGGTCCGGTCATGAGGAGATTGGCGTCAATAATACGGTATACCAACGGTGCAGCGCCAAAAAGAATTGAGTTCGTCTCGCAAAGGTAGCCGGGACCTGGGGCCGGGCTTCCAAATAGATCACCAGCATTGGGTTAAGAGACCCCACGACAGCACGATTCCGCTTACTTAGGGTTATGCGGGGAAGTCGCGCTCGATTTTCGAAAGGCGTACTGCGTGTTTCCTCAATCGCCTCTTCCAATATACTCCTCATTTGCTCTAGTTCTAGTTCCGGGGTGTCTGTTCCATCATCGTTTGAATTAACCACAATCCCCTAGGGATTCACGGCGGCATACACGTGTGCTGGTTGCTCTGCAACAGTACAGCTGTACAGTACAACTGGTACAGACTCACATCGTAGCCGTTCGAGGTCGGTGCAATCAAATATGTGCATGCGCAAGATATAACGAACTCGCTCTGCCAGGTTTTGCTCGGTGACGGTTATAGAGGGCATTCTAGCCCGGTACGCAAAACCTCAGATTTCTCCCCCTGTCGCCCTAACCCGCATGCGTTGCTATTCATCTGCATTGTCCAACGCATGCGACGTACTTCACCAGTGGCGGGTGCCGATTGCTGGGCCCACGAAAGCCCTGCGAGGGGCTCCTGTATGGTTGTTCAGCACCTTGCGCTCGGCTGGCGGTTCGCATGCTGTGACGTCCAGCGCTAGCTCCAGACACGCCCTGGCGACCTCCAAGCAATGGCCCTTTGCGCGTATTCCTCAATTTCATCATCAATATAATAGCCGTCAGTTAATTGGAGACGCCCAGACCCGGCACCGTTTCATGGTGAGGCCATGTGCACAAACAGGCCTTTGCACCTTCAATTTTGCCGAGGCCCGGCGCTAACAACTATTGGTAAGGTGCTGACTGACTGTGATGACGTACCAGTTTTGTCACATATCGGTTACGTCAGCGAGCGATTGAGTCGTCACTTCCCTACGCTTCATTATTATTATTATTATTATAATGACAACTAGGCGCTAACTGCAAAACAACAACTCTGATGTTTCAGTGATCACGAGGGTGAAAACTGGTAGCGATCACCGAATAGTTAGAGGCACACATAACCTAAAAGGTTGAATTAAAGCGGTCTCGTCTGATGAAGTCAACGCTTCTTCCGCCTCTTCCTCTAACTCAAAGTCGCGAAGTATTTCAACTCGAGTTACAAAACCTTTTTCAGTGCCAGAAGATTGCAAAGCAGTGTACGATATGAATGACAAATTCGTGGAAAATGTCCTTGCGGTCGGAGCTATGTTCTGCAAGACCCACCGCAAAAGAACAGAAAAACTCTGCGATCACATTCTTAATCTAATGGCTGTTAGACGGGAAATGAAGCTGCAGTCTTCAACAGATTTGACAGGAAACAGGCAACTTTATTGACAGATCTACAAATGCATGCAGCGAGACTTACGCAACTTCAATACAGCTCGTATTGAACAAGCGATCGAGCAGAACCAAAGCTCCAAAGTATTTGCCATAGATCTGTTTGCTAGAAAGAGCCAACTGTCAAAGCTGTGACCGAGTGTGGCAGCATCGTTTCCGGGACACCTGAGATTTTGAGAAAGATTGAGAGCTTTATGGGCAGCTGTACACGTCATTGTTGGAGTCACACGCAAATGTGAGTAACGATCAAAGATAAAGTCTTATCCGACACTATTCCGATGATATCCCAGACTTCTTCAGTCTGAGCGAGTTTAAAACAGTTCTCTAGCACCTTAGTCTGATAATTTCCCATTTTGGTACAAAATCAACAACAAACATCGGCGTTATATTCCAAAATTATAATAAAATATCTAGTAGCAGTGTTCGATTAAAGTGTTTAATAAAAGTGATACAGTGATTTCTTTCAGTAAAATTTATAAATAAACATGATACGTAAGTCAAAATTTTAGATTATGGCAACAGAAATCGCACTGGTGCCTTAAGACGTCGGATACTGCGCGTAGTAAGAATCACAAGCGGGGGCGATTTAACTTCATCACTATTCTTAAAGGGAGTTGGTCGAGCAAGTGGATGAGTTTGTGTATTTGGGATGTGTATTTAGCAGGAATGGTTGATATTATAAGGATATAGAACGACGAGTGAACGCAGGAAATAGAGTGAATGGGGCTCTACACTTTATTGCGGGAAGTCAGAATGTATCCAAAAAGGCACGTATGGCAATTCATAATGCTGTGTTAGTCCTTACTTTAATGTATGGTAGTGAAATTTGGGTCTGGCAGAAGAAGCATGAGAGTAGAATAAATGCTGTAGAAATGCGGTCCTTAAGGAGTATGCTAGGGCTGAATCTGAATGACAGGTTGAGAAATTTTTTGATACAGAAGAGTGTGGATAGCAAGATGATGTTGTGACCAGTACTAGGTGGTTTGGTCATGTAAAAAGATTGAATGAGGAAAGAGTGACAAAGCAAGTTTATGTTGCAGAGCTGAACGGCAGAGTCGGGAAGGGGCGCCCTAGGCAAAAGTTTATCGACCAAATTTGCGTTATATTGAAAATGGGCCAAATTAAGAGTACCTTTAACTGACGAGCATGTATGCGTAGGTATATGGATGTGGAGGAAGCGAGATAGGTGTATCAGGATAGCGCCAAATGAAAGTCCATAGTATCCGCCTAACCCTCTTGGTGACAGGCGTCAGTGTTTATGTTTTTTATGTATTGTTACAACTATTTTCTAGAATCTTATCTAAATACAAGTCAGTATGATGGTTTTCTAGTAACATAAAAGCGGGTTTTAACATAATATCCATTGACAAATAAACCTCTCTGTTAGGTATTTTTTTTTAAAACATTGGCGCTTCTATTTATTACTTTAAACGGACCATCATAAGTAGGACTGTGTTTGCATTCTTTAACAACTCGTTTCTAACAAAAACATGTGTAGAAGTCTTTACCTACGAAAAATGTACGCGAATCGCTCGTCGCTCTTGATTCGAACTCAGGTGTTAACTTGCTGATCATCTGATGCAATCGTTCTAGAAAAATGATTGAGTTACTGATCCTATTACTTTGCACGTATTCATTTATTTGTATGTATTCTAGTCTATTACATGGAGGAAAAACTAGATAATTTATAAATAGTATGGCGACTAATCTTTGCCTTTTGACAAGGAATGGAAGCTTTAACGCATATGTTTATGTCTTTACCCATTCTAAACCAAAATATATATTTGTGTTATCATCTTTTGCATAACACGAATACCAGGGTAGCTAACTTATTGTATATATAGGTTATTATACATACGTATGTGTATGTTATTACATTGTATAGGTTTACGCCCTTGTAGTGGCAGGTAAGTATACCCACTATACCATATCATCCAGTGAGTGTCTTAAGCGGCGACAGAGGGAAACTGAGACAGAAGATGGGCAGCAGCATCTTTCTGATAAAAGCTTCTGAAAACAAAATGCGGTGGCAAACCCGCCCGCCAAGCTTGGCAACTATGACAATATACCCCCCATGAGTACCGACACTAATATATGGCCCGAATTCCCAAGCAGACCTGCTATTCTTGGCCACAGTTGTGACTATGGTAATCTTCGGACCTCATGGAGAAAGAGGGACTCTTTATGATGAACTCTTTTTTCCAGAAGTGGCCCCACAGGAAGTGGACCTGGACGAGCACCGAAAGTTCAAGAAAAAATAAGATTGACTTCATTATGACGACTAGACGGCAACTGTTCAGTGATGTCTCAGTGATAGCGAGGGTGAACACTGGTAGCGATCAACGAATGGTTAGAGACACACTGAACCTAAGCGTTCAGTTAGAGAGATATTGTCTAATGAAGTCAACGCTCCTTCCACCTCGTGCTCTAATCCAAAGTCCCAAAACCTTTCAGCTCGAGTTACAAAATCTTTTTCAGTGCCATTGCAATTGAAAAGATGGGAAACGAAGCTTCAGTCTTTAGTAGATTTGATAGCATACAGGCAACTGAACAGACAAATCTCCAAATGCATGCGGCGAGACTTACACAACTATAATACTGATCGTATTGAAGAAGCGATCGAGCGGAACCAGGGATCCAAAGTCTTTGCCAGAGGTCTGTGTGCCAGAAAGAGCCAATTGTCGAAGCTAATGACCGAGTGTGGCAGCGTCGTTTCCAGGACACCTAAGATTTTGAGAGAGATTGAGAGGTTCTATGGGCAGCTGTACACGTCATCGTTGGAACCACACGCAAGTGGAAGTAACGATCCAAGAGCAAGTCTTATCCGACACTATTCCGATGATATCCCGGACGTCAGTCTGAGCGAGATTAGAATGGCTCTCCAGCACCTTAAAACGGCAAGTCCTCGATGAGGATGGAATTGCAGCGGAGCTACTGAAAGTGGGTGGAAAACCGGTGCCTGAAGTCCTTCAATAGCACTTTAATTCCGTTTTTCATGGTGAGACTATTCCGGAGACGTGGAGCAGATGTGCAGTGGTCTTGTTTTTCAAGAAAGGTGACAACACTCTTGTTAAGGCCTACAGCTGCCCTTGCAAAGGTCGTCTTGGCTAAGGCCCATAGCAGCTTCTTCGACGGGCAGACGCAGGTCGGGCCTCAATATGGCCACGTGGAATATGTTCTATCACAATAAACTATATGGGAGCAAACTAGAAAGCAGAGACTTACCTGTATCAGGAGCTAACTTCGCTCCAAGGCTTGAGCAGGCCGTGAGTGTGTGTAATGGTAGATAAAGAGTCGTGTACAGTGATGTGTGAATGTGTGGGGCCTTGGCAAGCATAGGCGACCAGCAGCGGCCGAGTTCCAGGCTGCTCCAAAATACTGCATCGCTCCAGACTGCTTCAGCGCCGGACCACTTCTTTCTTCACTGTCACTTTTCAGTCTCTTAGCTTCATTGTACATTTAACTAACTTCAATTCGCCTAATTCCACACCCATCGCAGAGTTGAACACGTGATACCCGACACGGCAACGGACAGTAGTTCAAAGTTCAATGTCCTCGATTCACTTATCACAAGTTATAAATTCGATACAGAATAACACGTCGCACAAGATTCAAAATACGCCTCGTTGACACGCAAATTAATTTAACTAGGCAACCAAAACACAAAAGGGCACTAACGCGACGACCCAATTATGACGATATTTTGCCAATTAACCGGGAGAAGCTCTCAAACTAGGAATGCGCGACTCGAATCCTAGACCGTATATCTACTCGACGCGCGTACACTATTCCGCACTCTCGCACGAGATAAATAGCGCACAATTCACATATCTACGTGACGACGAAGCACGTACTTCATCTAGCTATCTAGATCCACGACGGGCCCGTGAATTTAGGGAAGAGGGCTTGACGGTTTCCCCGCATCGTGGCCGGCGGGGCACCGATGGTTTTTGCCCACGCGTCGATCGATTGACCCCCACGCAGCCGCGCACGGCCGCTCCACCTCGGCGCTTATCTCACCTATATACCATCGGGTGAGGCGCCAGCTCGAACGCAATTGGGTGGCGTTCAACATGACCAATTTTGGGCATAAACAACTCTCTTGAAGAACTACAGACCGATTTTCCTTCTGAGCCGCGTCTATGAGCTGTTTTTGAGAGTCATTACGAGCCAAGTAGAATGTCAGTATATCGAAGTAATGAAGTATTTGTACAGTAGGGTTACGATGGCTATCTGAGTACAGAACCAGAGTTCACCGCTGTATTGAAATACGTTTTCAAGCTACTCGACTGGAAATGATATGGCATTAACGGCACTGGCGAGTACATCACTTACCTTTGATTTTTCGACGAGTTATTTCAGCACTTGGTTGCGGCATATCTTAAGCTCCCTCGGATGGCAGTAGAATGATGTATAGGTTTTAACAACCTGTATGCCGAAGTTCTTGTCAAAATTTTTGCACTGTCTTGTGCCCATTGTAACTTAATATAAAAATACGAGGGTGTTCTCGTTTTAATAGTGCCAGAAAATAAAGTTGCAAAATGAAGTTGTCAACGGTTATCCATTTTAAGCATTCTTGCGTTATTAATATAAGGTGTTACATGGGCACGTGGAGGTATTTTATAACAAAAGCGTGCACAGGCATTTTGAACACGCTAGGTAAGTTTCCTTGATCGCGCGAAAAGTCTATGCCCTAACACCGCGTCAGCGTAGTTAAATTTAGATAGTACTAACGATTCAAATAATTTCTTACGCACCTCAGTGCATAAACATTTCTTATTTGGTACAGAACTTTTAACCGGTAATAGCAGTTCTTATTCGTATAAATAATCTTTTTTTCTAGCCTTAACTTATCATCCATTACTATTCCTGAGTTTCTCGGCTCGTTTACAAGCTCAACATTCAGATTTTTATTTTTTATTTAAAACTAAGGTTTTTGCTTCAGACCAGTCTGCTATGCAATTTAAATCGTCATTAGTGTATTGCAACAGTACTTTTACTGTGTTTAAATGAAATTCAATGCTGTGCTTAGTCAGGATATATATGGTTTTGCAGTTTGTTATGCTTTTTGTAATATATGCACTGTACAAGGCAAAAAACAAAGGACCTAGTATTTAGCCTTACGGCACCTCTCTCGCAACAAGAAAGACTATTACACAGAAACTATTCTGCTATCATTATCCGTTACTGCAATAATCTGCTTGCGACCACTTCAGTAACTAGCAAACCAGTTGACTGTATCAGAAATAAGCCCATAATACTTTAATTTTGATGTTAGTACAAGTAGATGTCTATTTATGGTGTCAAATGCGCGGAAATAGTCCAACAGTACTTGAATATTAACCTTATCTGAGTCTTGCGCATTTAAAATATTATCAACAAAATCGTCTAAGTAAATAAAAAAATAAATTTCTACTAAATGAGGGGGAAGGAGAGTGGATAAAACATCGCCCTATGACGTACACATGCCGATAGATAAAAGTACTCCATTAATTTTGCCAATTTTTTAGATAAAACTAACCTCGCTTATAGAAGAGCTCACTGCTGGTTTCTCTCGGTTGTTATCGGGCAGTTAGGGCTTATGCGTCGTTCGCGCGCCGAGCTGAGTGTTGAATTATTTTAACTTTTCATTATCTCAACTATGCCTACAAATAACATGATAAAAAGAGCAAAGTTTATCTTCATAAAATTGTTTTGATGATTAAGTAATTTTCGTTCGTAAGGATGAATAGCTAATAATAACGCTCATAAATCACTTTTTAATTTTCTAAATTGTTTTTTCACAAAATACCTATGGTACCTATGGTATACATAGGTATGAGAAATAGGCAACTGGTATCGCTGACTTTTTTTTAGATGGAGTAAAGATTTATATTTTTGTACTAAATTATATTTACGTATCACGTACTATTACGCCAGCGCAGGCGGATTAATTATTTCGGGAGCCTATTTATCGGATTTGCTGGTGTAGCCTAATGTTAGAAAGCTTTTACTATTTCTCACAAATTTGGCTATGACATACAAAAATAATTTCTCAAATAGGACTGGTATTTCCAGAGATTAGCGCGTTTCAACAAACAAAAAAAAAACAAAAAGCTCTTCCGTTTTACTACAGTAGATTGGCTTTTTACAAAACACTTTATGACAGTCAAATACTACACCATTACTTCAACTGGTCCCTACAGCAGGCAGACCTTGTGGGAAAAAGTGGCAAGAAACTCACAAGTAGACTATTTTTCCCTAACAGTCGTTAAAAAAGAACTTAAATGTGCAAGATATATTTCATTTGTTAATTATAGAATACAATTTAAGGTTACCATGGCTTATGCACTACCTTAGCTCGAGCAAATTTTACTGAAGTTTTAATTTTATGCCATGTTAGTTCGAAACAACAACAGAACCAAATTTGGCTGTACAACCACCTACGTTGGCTATTGTTCGCAAGTTAATTTTAAAGTTTGAAGTTTAGAATACAACATGTTATCAAAATTTACGTACATAATTTATAACTCTATTATTGTCTAGTTATTGTTACTACAGTATAGGGCTTACTGAGCACTACTAAAGGTTTATTTGTTTTCAATCCTAGTTGAGTCTAATCTTCTTATTTTGCAGGTGCGCTTGATGGACTGACGAAATAAAATATACACTACTAAAGTTGAATATATGATAGATTAAAATCACAAGGCAACTAAGTACCAAACAAATAATAATAATTTTCTCCAGACCGAATTGCAATTACGGCGGCCAGTCTTAACGGACACTAGCCATCTAGCGCAAGACCAAATTATACTGCACGATTGTGTGCGCTATCACAGGTGCACATTCTATTCTCTCACTGTCATAGTCCGATGGGACAGCAATCACGGCTCCAACGGTTTAGGTGCTATCCGAGGCACGACGTCTTTGGGTTGTTTCTGAGAATTTATTGACGAAAAAATCCAGTACCTGATTTAGGCACGACCCTGAATTATGAATACCTGCTAGATAGCTAACTGATTATACAGAAATAATCGGGAGTGCTTCTTTTAACTTCTCTAATGTCCTAATACAGCTCTATTTCCCTATCACCTAAACAGACCTAGTCCTATTCAAATTTAAATATATACACACAGGTGTGAAATGCTTGTACCATGACAGCTAAGGCAAAAGGCGAAAAGTGGGATGAAAATGGGTACAGAGGTCCAATTTCCATACTGTCAATATCGCAAAGTCACTAGACCGTGGTTAGGATAAAGCTGGCTTGGCCACAGTGAGATGAAAAATGGTCAATGTGTCGAGGCAAAGGCCTTTCAATAAAATCATTTGAAGGAAACGCACCTGCATTTATCTGGTGTTGCAGTTGTTCATAGGCGGCAGTCGACACTTACCATCAGGTGAGCGGCATGCTCTTGTACGCCTCTTCTATAAAACGACAACGTCCTCATACATAGAGCCTTTATTTACAAATTATCTAACTAATCAATTTTATATGTGATTTAAATAAAAACAGAACAAATAATATAAGTGTATATACACAAACAAATCAAGCACTGCCTGGTATTTCGCAATCTAAAGTTTTTTGGGTCCGGTCACCGCACAATTGCGCATTCCATGCTAACGCCACGTAAACCATAAACCACAAAACTTATACGGAAATTTGACGCAATACATTCCAGTTTCATTATCATTCATCGTCACGTTTGGTTATTTGCTTTTTTTCGGCGTTAACGAATTACATTACAGCCTATTAAAGTCTACTGCTGAACTTGGGCGTCCCCACAGATTTCCTCAGAAGATATGTGCCATAGTTTCCACGCTTACTAAGCGGGTCGGCAACCGCAGTTTTTTGGTTTCCCTCTGACGTCTCTTACGACACTCACAGGATGATATGGAGTAGTGGATAAATATATAACATAATTATATTCAATGAGGTCAAAATATTTCATACTCTAAATTTCAACTATCTTATGTAATTTTAAATGAGGAGGACTTGAGTCTTGGCAGTATCACAATTTTCTTGGAATCACATTAGACGCCAAACTTCAATAGAGCCCTTACATATCGAAACTAGCAAACAGACTTAGTTCTACGACGTATCCTGTAAAAATTAAAAATTTTACTAGTGTTGGAACAGTTAGACTTGTTTATTTTAGTTATATCTATATCATAATTTTGCATGGTGTTTTTCTATGGAGACAGGCGATTGCCAGTGAAATTATATTTATTTTGCAGTTGAGGTCCATAAGAGCAATCTACAATTTTAACCCAAAGAGTCTCTATGATATGAAAATTAACACATTAACTTTGTTGTTTGTTGTAACCTATATACATCTACGTCTATCTTCAATAAATAATCAAAATGCAGATGCGTTGTCACCCATGAGGACTAAAATGGAATGCCTTTTTTCCAGTAAAAAAGGTCTCCGGTTCTCTACACTTACCATACGAAACACGGTGTTAAGCTGCTATTTTACGCCTGTATTCTGTGCGAGCGTGGTCCTTCCCCGGTTGAGCTGACCCATTCGTGCTGCAACTATACTACCAATATAGCTCCAGCATAGCTCTACCACGTATAAAAAGTCCAGCGCCTAGTTTAAAAACTTTATTAAAAAGATTGTATAAAAAGGCTTATTATAATATTAAGAAATTTATGGATGACAATAACCCCTGGGAATAAGGTGACGAATCTATGTATTATTTGTCTTATGAAGTTTTTTCTATAAAGTAATATAAGATTTTAAACAATTATTTTAAAAGGTACAGTGGTCTTTTCCAGACCAGTGGTAAATTAAACTTCTGAATGACTTTCGATTTAATCTATTTTGAATAAAAATATATTTATATTTCTATTATAAATAACATACAACAATAATTCTTTCTTTGACTGTTTGTGTTACGAATAAATACTGAATAAAATGTTTTCTTTATTCATAATAAAATAATGGAAGTTCAAATTATTTCCAAAAGCTAACAATAGCACATTTCAGGAAAGAATTTTTTTCGTGTTGCTTCATACTTCCATCGGAATATGCGTAATAACGTTTTGTGGAATATAAAATACTAGCTGTGCCCCGCGGTTTCACCCGCGTATATCACGCGTCTGTGCCTTGCGACATGCGAACTTCGAGAGAAACATCACGACGGACGGTTGCTGAATTAACAAAGATTTAAAAAGTGAAATATGTTACTAAAATTACAAGCTTAACATAATTGGGGGTTATGCATGATAACCTTTACCGTACTGTACATTACTGATACGAATAATGTGGCTTAGTTTGTACCGGTGTTACTTTTTCACATTTGAACATGAAAAAGTAGTTATTGTAACATAACTGTAATAGTTAAACATATGGTATCGCAGACTTTTTTGTAGATATTGCTATCCTCTATAAAACTGAAATACATTACTTTGCTGTATTATGGTAGTTGTTTACGCTCGAACGCTGATTTCGGGATTGACGTTAGAGGGCGCGCAGCTCGGCGATACCGGTTTGAAGTTCGGCCGAGCGTGGCAAGTGGCGCGCGGGTCGCAAGCGCAGTCAGTCGTCTGCCAGATGTGCTAATGTCTGCACGCTGTTGATTTTGTGCGGGAACCGCGGATTGGTTGGGGCGTCTAGTAAATGTCCTGTCTAGGAATTGTAACGCGCATTCCCTGTTTGGATAGCCTTTCCCGGGACTTATTGGGTCCGACTCAGAATCTGTATAAGTGCATTCGACAATATTAGCTAGTGCGGCCTCTGATATTCTAGAACTAACTGTTGCTACGGGAAACGGCCGTGACCTTTAAACTCCGTGTGCGTTTGTGCGTTTACCTTATACCCAGCGATAGTTAGTGGCTTCTGTAAGTTAGTTAATCGTACGATAGAGTTAATTGACTGTCATCGTGACGAGAGAAGAAAGTGTCTGTGGTCCGGCGCCGAAGCAGTCTGAAGCAGCGGTGCAGCATTTGGACAACGCCTCGGAAGGCCCCCTCAAGTTGGAGCGGTGTCGACGCTCGGGCTGCTGCCGACGGCCAAGGTCTAGGTTCAATCACCATCAGTCACACCCAGATACACACCACATCACCATTCTTTCCCTTGCACTACACAACCACATGCGACCTGATCGACTCCGGAGGGACCAGTCGCCTTGGATATAGGTAAGTAAGCTTCGTCCAAATTCCTTCCGGTCGACTGGCCGTAGTATAGCGCTCCCCCATATATTTTAGTGTAATTAGAGAGATTCCACGTGGCCACATTGGGGCCCGACCTACGTCTGTTCGGGAAATCTTCAGCTCATGGGCCCCTGAGGATTTGACTCTTTAAGAGAGCAGCCGTAGGCCGTAACAGTAGTATATATATAGTTACCGCAGCGTACGCAATATAAGGATTCTTTTTGCTATTTTTTTACACCTTGGGTTACATTAACGAAGTTTTCACACGGATCCCTAACGTTCTTGAAAATATTGTATAGCCTATGTTCATCAGGTATAATGTAGAATTCTAATGGTGAAAGAATTTTTCAAATCAGCCTAGTAGTTTCGGAGCCTATTCAATTCAAACAAACAAACAAATCTTTCCTCTTTATAATAGTAAGTGAAGTGATAATAAAAATACGTTAGGCCGTATTGTGAAAAGTAAGGGTTTTCACATTTGCGTACTCGTATATTCAACCCATGTATCTTTGTGTTTAGACGATTATTCATCTTTAAGTTTAGCATTCTTATTTATGAGGGCAAAATGGGACAAAGATAATCCGCATTGCTGCCCTAAGCAATTTGATGAACTTGACGTGTCTACAATTTTTGATTTCCCACACCTGACGGCTTTCCAACGATGTTTTACAACTGAGATCGTGGTAAATCACAACTTATTTTTTTATAAAATTATAACGATAAACGAACTTACAGTCCAACTGATGTAAGTGGGTTAACTGAGCTAAGCGGCAATTGCAGTCCATGGAGACCTGCAAACAAGTTTAAACAAAGAAGACTAAAGATGCGTTAGAACTCTTGAAGAATAAGACAAAATACCTCACAGATTCTAATTCTCGTGACTCTCTTTACCTATCATACCATTAACTAAAACGCATGCCTTGCTATTTTTTTTTCAAAGATTCAAAATGTTTATTTGCATCAAACATGGTAAATACAGGTGTTAATTACATATACTTTAGACCAAACGTGTTTCACCGCTTACATAGAGGCATACAAATATCAAATTTAATTCTGTGACTAATTCAGTTACTCATTATCAAGTTATTAATTACAAAATATTGAAAGATACATTGAAATTAAAATTTATATATAATTATTTATCATTCATCATCATTACAGCCCTTCACAAGTCCACTGCTGAACATAGGCCTCCCTCAAGGAATGCCACAAAGCACGGTCCTGAGCCACCTGCATCCATCGACTTCCTGCATATCTTACCAGGTCGTCACTCTATCTAGTGGGTGGATACCCTACACTTCCTCCGTCGGTACGAGGCTTCCACTCGAGAAACTTTTTTACCCATCGGTTGTCGGTTCTTCGAGCTATATGGCCGGCCCATTGCCACTTCAGCTTACTAATCCTATATTCTCTACTATCCGATATCCTCATTCCTAAGTTAATAACGCAGAGAAATTCCGAGTATAGCCCTCTCTATAGCTCGCTGAGCGACCTTGAGCTTCCTCATCCGGCCAGCAGTGAAAGTGAAGTGAATATAATTACTCATTAGATAATTATTAATTATTATTAAATATAATAAAAATATTAGACAATTATTAATTATTACTAAATACGATAAAATGTCAAAATGATGGTTAATTATTATTAAAAAAAATAAAAATGTCCATGATTAGTGAAATCGTAGTGGTTCAATAATCTAGAAATTTTTTGACGCTATAAAAAGTACTTTCTGCGAGAAGTTCTTTGAGGCCTTTTCTAAATCTTGAGAAAGATAGTGCTTTAATATGCTGAGGAATTTTATTATACATTTTGACACACATATATAGACAGCTTTTATTATATTTAGATAATCTAGGAAGTGTGACAATTACATGCTTTTCATGGTATCCGTTGCTTCGAGTAGATATATTTTTTACTTTAGTAAACAGATGGCTGTGTTGTTGGACCAACAAACATATTTCATATATGTAGAGCGAGGGCAATGGCAATAACTTAAGCTTTTTGAATAAAGCTCTACATGAATGAAATGGCGAATTTAGAGTTAGTGCTCGTAAACATTTTTTTTTGAGCGATAAAGGCTTTATTTATCTGAGAACCATATCTCCAGATAATTAGCTGGTTAAAAATACTCCGACTGAAGGGCAACGGCATCATGCGAGTTGTCTATCACTGCAATGAGCACTAATAATACTTCGCTCACCAGACCTCACTAGTTGGGACTGAAGTGATGTTATTTGTTAAACAGTCACCATGAGTGAAAAGTTGCGTATCTATATAAGGTTTCTAATGTGACACCGATGTACAAAAACCATTGTCTCAGTGGTTGCACTTAATTTTTTTAAATCTTAAATATATCATAAAATTAATATTTCGGAAAGAAACAATAAGTTTTATGTTTTACCAATAGTTGAACATCTCCTACATGAAGTCTATTAAAAATTTCACCTCATTCCAATGTGAAGCCGTCCTGCTTGGAGAAAATAGTGAATGCCCATGTTAGTTTAGTCATTATCAATCGATAACTTAGTTTAAATTCCGGAGCCAGGCGTACACAGTCAAATTTGATTACGTATGCTTTAAATCATTTCCTTATCGAGCATATGTCAGAGATCCCTTTTGAATCAAGCGACGTTATTCTTAAAGGTACCTACTGGAATATTTACCCACACTAGTATAGATTGAACCCGGGTCACTCGCATACTGTGCTCTTAGACCCTGAAGCTATATTTTCAACGACTTCAACAACAGGTGGATGTTCTCAATCCGACTGCATTTTTTTATGTGTCACCACAGAACTTTTTTCTTGGTGAACTGCTTTTAATGATTAATTTTTATTTGAAAGCTGGTGCTTCTCATGTGGTCCCACTTCACTCTCACTCACGAGCAAGATGTGACCAGTAGTTTTTGAGATATTGTTAATATTGCATATTTAATTTACTTCCACTACATTGATGACGTTCTCGTTTTATTTATATTGAAGTCGGTTGTTTAAAATCTTTAATTTTACCACTTGTGTAGAAATAGTAATATAAATAGCTGGTCTGTTATAATAAAACACAAATTTGTTATTTTTTTCATCATCATCATTAAAGCTATCTACAAATTTACAGCTAAATATAGGCCTCCACTAAGTAATACCACAAAGCACGGTCCTGATTAGTGAATAATTTTTATTATTTTAAATTATTTAAAGTCGATTACTAATTTTTACCATTTACCATTATTGCCTACCAATAGTCCACTGTTAAACATAGGCCTCCTCAATAGATTTTCTTGTAGAGAAAATATTAAATTAGATATTACGCTTAGCAAGCGGTTTGACAACCGCAGTATTTTTTTTATTCAGCTTTCATCAGGAAAATGCTGCTGCCCGTCTCCTGGATCAGTTTCCCTCTGTGGCCTCTTTTGACACCTACAGAATGATATAGGTGAGGATAAACTTATACCGCCACTAAACAGTTAACATAATTTTCTTTTTTTTATTGGAAATTAATATTATTTAACAAATGTCAAAAACTTAATCTAGTAGGTAAATTATAATATTCAAATTCCATTCACGTCTCAACATAGAATTTGAATACTATTTACTCACTGCAATACGATCTTCTTAACGAGTTGATTATGCTGATTGTGCATTATGCAAAGCAATTAGAACTCGAGCACCGCAGACTTTAGTTTGATTAAAAGGCAGATTACTAGTGACGGGCGGCTGTGAATTATATGGTCATTCGAATAATCGGCGACTTTAATATTCATGAACGAATGATGACCACTATTATTAGTTTTATGTTTGATCTTTAATTTTGACTTTTTTCCATCATGATCATTATTACAACTCTTCATAAGTCCACTGCTGAACATAGGCCTCCCCCAAGGAATACTACAAAACACGGTCCTGTGTCACCTGTATCCATCGACTTCCTACGTGTCTTACCAGGTTGTCACTCAATCTAAAGGGGGGTCACACTAAAATTCACACGCCGATACGAGGCTGCCACCCGAAAACCTTTTTTCCACACCGGTTGACGGTTCTTCGAACTATATGGCAGGCCTATTGCCACATCAGCTTACCAATCAGTTGGACTATGTCGGTCAATCTGGTTCTACAGACTATATCATCATTTATAAGTTTATCAGTCAGTGAAACCGAGCCCTCTCCATAGCTTGGTGAGCGACGTTGAGCTTCGTCATATGGTCAGAGCCACGTCTCAGATCCATAAGTCATCACTGGCAACACGCACTGGTTGAAAAATCTAGTTTTGAGGTTTTGAGGTATGTCTAACGAGAAGATGTGTCGTAATCTCCTGAACGCTGCCCAGCCGAGTTGAATCCGTCGATTGACCTCTCGGTCGAAGTTGGACTACCTAGTCGAACTATTTGTCCCACATATACAACATACTTGTAAACAACTTTTAGCTTAGTGCTCCCAGCAACTACCGGCATAGGTGTGGCATGGACGTTACACATGATCTTTCTTTTGTCCATGTTAATATTAAGATCTATCGGTTGGGAGTCACTATTGAAGTCATTGAGCATAGTGCTTTGGTACTCTAGCGATTCTGCCATAAAGACTATATCGTCGGTAAATCGAAGATGAGCTAAGTGATTAACTCAACATTGATGTTGAACGAGAAGAAATAATATCGATCTCCCTTGCACTTTTTCTTATCTTGCCATGAAAGAAATACTATTTTACATGACGCTTCATTTTAAATCATCATCATCGTTACAGTCTTTCACGAGTCCACTACTTAACATAGACCTCGCCCAAGGAATGCCACAAAGCACGGTCCTGAGTCACCTGCATCCATCGACTTCCTGAATGTCTTACCAGGTCGTCACTCCATCTTGTGGGGGGTCGCCCTACACTTCGCCTACCGGTCCGAGTCTGCCACTCGAGAAACTTTCTTCCTCATCGGTTGTCGGTTCTTCGAGCTATATGGCCGGCCCACTGCCACTTTAGCTTACTAATCCGTTGGGCTATTTCGGTTACTTTGGTTCTACTGCGGACATCCTCATTTCTAAGTTTATCACGCAGAGAAACCATAGCCCTATCCATAGCTCGCTGAGCGACCTTGAGCTTCTTCATACGACCAGCAGTGAAGGACTACGTCTCAGATCCGTAAGTCATCACTGGCAACACGCATCGGTTGTACAATTTCGTTTTCAGGTTTTGAGGTATGTCTAACGAGAAGATGTGTCGTAGTTTCCCGAACGCTGCCCAGCCGAGTTCAATGCGTCGATTGATCTCTCGGTCGACTCTCGATCGATTGATCTCTCGATCTCTCGGACTTACCTAGTCGGACTATTTGTCCAAGGTAAACGTACTCGTCAATAACTTCGAGCTAAGTGCTCCCAACAACTACCGCCATAGGTGTGACATGGACGTTAAACATGATTTTTGTTATGTCCATGTTTATCTTAAGACCTATCTGTTGGGAGACACTATTAAGGTCATTGAGCATAGTGCTTAGGTCCTCGATTCTGCCATAAGGACTATATCGTCGGCAAATCGAAGGTTAGTGATGTTTTCGCCATTGATGTTAATACCGCATCCTTTCCAGTCCAGTAGCTTGAAAACGTCTTCCAATGCAGCGGTGAAGAGTTTCGGAGATATAACGTCACCCTGTCTTACACCTCTCTACAGTTGGATAGGTTTCGTACTCTGATTATGTACTCGGATAGCCATCGTAGCTCTACTGTACAAACACTTCAGCATTTCGATATACCGACAGTCAACTTGGCATCGTTGAAGGGACTGCAGCACCACCCAAATTTCAACGGAATCAAAGGCTTTCTCATAGTCCACATACGCGAAACAAAGTGGCAGATTATATTCCTCTGTCTTCTGTATAATTTGCCGAAGTGTGTGTATGTGGTTCATGGTACTAAAGCCTATTCTTGGCTTTAATCGGCTTGTTCGGGAGGCTGAAAGTCATCAAGTCTGCGTGTGAGACGATTCGTAATGACTCTCAGAAATAGCACGTAGACGCAGCTCAGAAGGGAAATCGGTCTGTAGTTCTTCAAGAGAGCGTTGTCGCCTTTCTTGAAGAACAAGACTACCGCACTTCTGCTCCACGCCTCCGGAGTAGTACCATCATGGAGAACTATTAAAGAGCTTCTGAAGGACTTCAAGTACCGGTTTTCCACCCGCTTTCAAAAGCTCTGCTGTAATTCCATCCCCGCCCGGAGACTTGCCATTTTAAGGTGCTGGAGAGCCATTCTAATCTTGCTCAGACTGACGTCCGGGATATCTTCGGAATAGTGTTGAATACTTGGATCGTTACTCACACTTGCGTGTGGCTCCAACGATGTGACGTGTACAGCTGCCTATAGAACCTTTCAATCTCACTCAAAATCTCAGGTGTCCCGGAAGCGATCCTCCCCCTCTCTTTGGACCTCGGATTATCCTATGATATTCCAGCGCAACTTGTCTATCTTTTCTTCCAGCTCCAGGATCTTCTCGTCAGTCCTCAGGGTGCGTGCGTTATAAGTTGCCAGGTCGAATCGTCGTAGGTGGCAACCGAACATTCACCGCAGATTCTTAGCACCCCTTGCCCCGCCGTTACCGTGGTCGCCAACGTAGCCAGGAATAGCGGGGCCGCTGGGGACTGGGGGCCGTTTATTAATGTCATTGCTCACGGGGGGTATATTGCCATAGTTGCTACGTTTGGCGAGCGGGTTTTTGCTGTTATCAGAAAGATTCTGCTGCCCATCTCCTGTCTGTTTCCCTTTGTCGCTTTTTACGACACCCACGGGAAGATATGGGGTAGTGGATATTTTTAACCGCCACTACACGTTATTTTCATTTTAAAAGACGCTAGTAGTTCATTTATATGTTATTGTTAATGAATAATGTAATAAGTTTATCAATAATAATATATTACAGATGGAACTTCGTTCCAACCGAATGTTTCACGAAACTCACACATATTTTTTTTATTTTTTTTTAATAATACTTTTATATACTCGTACTTTTAAATAATACGGCAGCTTTTGCTGTCGCACGGATGGGCCGGCTCGAACCGGGGTGGTACCACGACCTCACAGAAAACCAGCGTGAAGTAGAGGTTTGCCTCTGCGTTTCGCTTGGTGAGTGCAGGTGGCCGGAGGCCCTTTTTACTGGAAATGAGGCATTCCATCTTAGTCCTCACGGGTGACATCGCATCTACATTTTGATTTGTAATGGAGGATAGATGTAGATGTCTATGGGCTGCAGCAACCACTTACCATCAGGTGGACTGTGTGCTCGTTTGTCACCCTTATCCTATAAAAAAAAAAACTATAGTTAAGCCACTAGTATTGCGCAAAGACACGTTTCTATTTTCGATGTGAAGTAAGCAAATACATGGCGGATATGCGTTGATAATTTGAAAATAAAATAAAACCGTGGCACCAGTGACACGCTTTTAAGCTTTCAGCTCGAGTTACAAAACCTTTTTCAGTGCCTAGAAGATTGCAATGCAGTGGACGACATGAATGACTAGCTCGTGGAAACTGTCATGATATTACAGCAAGTTTGTTAATACTTAAAGAAAACAAAACTATTTCCAGTATGGAGAAAATGTTACACAATATATAATCATAATTTTAATTCTAATGTTTATTGCATTATAGTATCTTTAATCAGGATGTTAGTATTAAAATCTTAATTTAAAATTTAAACATTAAGTAATAACGGGGTTCTGCTGACATCGTTTCTTGAACAATAATAGTTATAATAAATAAAGAGCATAACAAATATTAAGTACTAATAACGTATACAGGCTTACTTAAAGTCATTTATAATCAAGTTGAAAAATAGTTAATTTTCTTAAAAAATAAGTTTAAAACGATTTTTTCCTTCACTTCCGAGCACGTGGTTAAAAGGGCACTTGAAATTGCAATAAAAAATTATTTCGTGTCTGCAGGGATAGAACCGGGTTGCTAGCGTACTATATAAAAATAGATACATAAGATAGTACAAATTTGCAGCGAAAGCCTTGCTCCTAAGCTACGACAGTATTAAATTTATAAAATATATTTAAAATATTTTATTATATACAATATTAAAAACTATAATAATAATAAAAAAAACTAAAACTTAATTATCATATAGTCCTACTCCACGTGGTATCGTGTCAAGAAGGCTGGCTGCGTTTCCCTGCTGAAAGGCTATACTTAGCCTTTCGGCGAGAAAAGAACCAGCCCTCTTATCACCGGCAGCAACGAACAGCCATGAGTGGAGTTCCTTTAGGAACTTCACCGCACGTGGACCCCACGGACCGATAGTCTCTATAGCAAATGGCATAAATATGTAGTCATCTCTCAGAGACTCATATTTGCGCTACTTTCTCAGTTCAGCTGCTTCTGATGCCGTCCCGGCCCTAAACGAGGTACCCCTGAGATGAGAGGCCGCCAGAGTGTCTACGCAAGTAGCATCCCACACTAGGGCTTTACCTCTCTCCCAAGGGATCAACGTCATACCGTCGGGTTTCCTATATTAATAAATTAAATATATATTTTTTTTAATTAAAAAAATACTAGTAATGATATTAAACTTTACTAATATTCCCTTTAACCACTTCTGGTAAGCTTAAAATGCTTGTGTTAGAAGTGGTTCACGACAGTACTGCCGTGCTTGCGATAATGGCAGTAAGTACGATTTTTGGGCAAACTGAGTTATATACAGATACGGAATCAGCGTAATGAACTTTATAATATAGTCTGACACTCATTTTAATATCTCAGCAGGAACTTATAAATTCAGTAATGATAAGAGCAGTATGATCTAAACTGTTACAAAGGTTACTTATTAATACAGCAGTATGTATACTTACTATTGGTTTGCAAGTGTGGCGCCTACAATAGCGTTACGACATTGTTAATGATTACCGCAGTAAGTATACACACTGTGGTTACAATAAGTAAAGGTATTTGTTTCGAGTACATTTATTACTTATAATCTCAGCAGTAAGTACACTTACTGCAAATATAATAATGAAATATATTTGTTTTGAGCACATTATTTACTTATTATATCAGCAGTTAGTACACTTACTGCGTATGTAATAAGCAAAAGTATTTGTTTTGAATACATTAATTTACTATAATTTAAACAGTAAATACACATAATCCAGATATAATAAGCAATGGTATTTATTTTGAGTGTACAATCCTTTACAACCATCATAACAAAAGTAATATTGCACGTTTTGTAATGCAATAGGGACAGTTACTCATGATTTCGGACGTAATATTTGAATTAAAGTGCCACGTTTTTTGAAGTAAAAATTTATTTAGAATTGTTGTGATTTGAAATTCAATGAAACGAAAAAGCGACACTGAAATGAGAAATATACATGTACACGAATAGGGTTAAGCCTGTGATATAGAGACAATTTTTTTCCGCTGGTACGATTTCAATGAACACAAAGAAATTTTTGACTATCGTAATGAGTATTCCAACAACTATAAATTGGCACATATGTATAACTTTCGAAACATAGAAACCTGGCTTGAAGAAACGCAACCACAAAATAAACCAAGTAACGATCCCATGCATAAATTTGACCAAACGCAAAATCGTAAGCAACCAGGACGGCAACTAGTAAATGTGGGATTTGATAATACCGAGGTTAATTATACTTCTTTATGATGCAGATATTTTATACTGTAATGAAGAATTCCCTCCTCCTTCTATATTTATACCCAATGATAGTCAAATTGACATTCAAGTGGACCCTTTTGCACAATTTGATGATATTAAAGATACAGATTACGTGCCAGAAGGAGATATTAATAGTACAAAATATGATGAAACAATATCTATTTCTAATAATGTCAATCATTTGCCAAAAATCCAATTCTATCAAGCATTGTGAATTTGAAGATTGTAATTTAAAAGCGTTTAGCTCCTGTACACAATGTTTTTGTCTTTTGTGTTTAGTCCATTTTGAATATCAATATCAGAAGTGTGAAAAACATTATCCATATTCAACAGAAAATCTTTATTTAAAAGAAATCAATTTACCCTATCATTGCCAAGATATAGAAAACAATTTAAATTTGATAAATTTACCAAATAATACAGAGAGCGCCTCCCCACAAAGAAAACTCCACGAAACAACTTTCAACATTCCTCAACATATTAAATCAAATAAAGATTGAGCAAGACTTGGCATCACAATGTGAATATGTTGGGTGTGTTGAAGAGATATTTAGTATCTGCGGGAAGTGCCTATGTTTACTCTGTTATTCACATTTTATTGGCGAAGACAATTATATGGACTGCAAAAATCATGTTCCTTCTTTGTCCCACAAGATACAAAAAGAAAACGAAGAGTCACAAAAATGGTTCAAAGAGTACAGGAAGACAAAGGAATAAGAAAAAAGGGAAACCCAAGGAGAAGAAGGAAATTTGAAGAACCATTAGCAAAAAGAAGAGAGAAAAAGAGAAGAAACGGAAAAAATAACTGTAAAAGACCCATGCACAAGAGCATATAATTTCTACATTAAAAGCATTTTTATTAAATAAACGAGATGCTGAACAAGTAGTATTATGGATGGACCATTGTTCTTCTCAAAATAAAAACTGGGCCGTTTTGAGTTTTTTAGTGTATATTATTAATAGCACACAAATAAAAGCAAACACTATTACCCTGAAGTACTTTGAGCCTGGCCATATTTATATGTCCACGGATAGCTTTCACCACCAGGTAGAACAGGCTTTACAAGGGAAAAATAAAGTCTACGACTTTGCAAATTTTGTTGATGCTGTGCGGCAAGCTAATTCGGCTAAAAATATTGTAAAAGTAATGGAAGTCGTTGATTTCTACAATTATATTGACCTGTTTTCACAACACAAAGTGCGCAAAAATGAACCAAGAGTATACCTCAAGGATATTATGGTAGTAACAGCAAAAAAGGGCGAGTTCACGCTCAAATATAAAAATAATCACAATGATATAAATGAAAAAAAAATTAGACTTTATTCAAATAAAATATATAAATTCAAAGAAAATTCCCCGAATTTATTCAAAAAACATCCCCTAGATATCGGAATCTACTAAAAATGGCATAATAAAGAACCTTTTGCAGCTAATGCCGAATAACAGAAAAGAGTTTTGGCTAAACTTACCTGTTTCAGATGTAAATATTGATTCCGATTAAGTTTATAAGACTGAAATATATTTTAAATGTTTACTTTTTTATATTGATTTAATGAAAAATAAGTATGTTGAATTATGATTTGTTAAACTAGTACGTAATTAACTTTTGTACGATGGATCTCAAGTCCTTGCCATATTAAAGATAAGTTAGTTTAAAAAGATTTGTACAAGTATTAATTAAAAAGGATAGTTAATAAATAAAATATTTATTACTGTATTTATTGTTGTTTTTCTCTAAGCGGACCTATGAATTATATGAATCACTTACCATAAGAGCAGTGACTACGTACTTACTCCGGTAATTCTAAGTAATTATTGTTTTAAGATTATCAACTAATACTTAGCATAAACGGTTTTTTGTTATTTAAAACTAACATAATTCAACGACGTCTTTAATTGGTACACTAAATAAAAATACATCACTAACGCTACGTATTTCAATTATCTTATCTTAGAAAACTCATTAACAGAAAACAGGAAAGGCAAAAAAAGAACGAAAACTTTGCGCGCCATTTTCTCGAAATATTAATATAGATACTTACTGCCATTATCGTAAGCACGGCAGAGTAGTCGAATGGCGGATTCGACTCCACACTTTTCGAGTTCACGGTCCGCGCCCTGCCATCAGGCTACTGACGCTTGCATATTTTCAAAATGTTTATTACATATTTTCAAAATGTTTATTGTTGGAGCTGTTCAGGCTAAGTATATTTCAGGAAGAATTTGCAGTTAATGCCTTTACTTAGTGTCTTTTAACGGTGATAGAGCCAAGCAGCAGCTTTTGCTTTTGCAAGTATGGGCCGGCTCGAGCCGGGTTGGTACCACGACCTGACAGAATACCGGCGCGAAGTGGAAGCTCTGCTTCTGTGTATTGTCTCGTGAGTGCAGGTAGCCGGAGGACCACATACTCCTCCCTCACCCCATCAACATGGTAGCGGAATTAAATCAAAAACAAACTCAGGAGGGAACCAGCACCCCTGGAGAATCCCTCGCTCGCGCCTCGAGGGATCATGCTACTCCAATCCTGATCGTTGGTACTCAGACGCGTATTCGGGGGGGGGGGGGGCAAAATTCCGCTAGAAACAATAACTGCTAGGGGCAAACTGAGCAACAAGACCAAGTCGACCCCTGCCACGCTATCCATGAATTTCTGTTACATCAGGGGACTTCATTCGAACCTAAACGCTTTCCACTACCATCTCGAGATGGCGAAGCTGGCATTGCTCTTTCTGACCGAGACGCGGGTGTCCTCTCCGGCTGATACTTCGTATCTCTCATACCCGGGGTACAAATTTGAACACTCCTTTGTGTCTCGGGCTGGAGTTGGCGTATACGTCAGAGAGGACATTTGCTCTCGACGCCTCGGCAGTCTTGAAGGATCGAACCTGTCAATCCTTTGGCTACGCGTAGACAGCGACGACCATCCGCGGGTCTACGGGTGCCTCTAAAGGTCCCGTAGCGGTAATGCCAAAACAGACCGACTCATCGACCATGTCCAAATAGCCACAGATTCCTTGCTACAACAGGTCCCGCAGAGAATGTGATACACGGTGATTTGAACGCCCACCACGGCGAATGACTCGGTTTACGTTTAACTGATCATGCAGGGAGATCTATTTATGACTTTGCGTTGGCATATTGTCCAGCACAACTGGTTACTTCGCCTACGCGGATCCCTGATGTGGAGGATCATACACCTTTCCTGTAGGACCTTCTGCTGATCTCTCATCCAGATGGATATCAGGTTTTCGTCGATACCCCTCTCGGCTCTTCGGACTATTGTCTGCTCCGGAGTATGATGCCGCTCACGCTCCCCTCGCGGTTGCGTTCTGCAGGTTGCCGCCGTGTTGGGAATTAAAGGTCGGTGGATTGGGACGGAATGCGGTCCTTCACGGTGACAAACGAGCACACAGTCCACCTGATGGTAAGTGGTTGCTGTGGCCCATAAACATCTACATTTATCCTCGTTTGCGAATCAAAATGCAGATGCGTTGTCACCCGTGAGGACTAAGATGGCATGCCTCTTTTCCAGTAAAAAGGGTCTCCGGTTCTCTAAACTCACCGTACGAAACACAGCAGTGTTAAGCTGCTATTTGACGCTGGTAATCTGTAAGAGCGTGGTCCTTCCCCGATCGAGCCGACCCATTCGTGCTACAACTAATGTAGCTGCAGCATGGCTCTACCACGTATACATTTCTTACTTGCCTTCTTCTCGACTCACCGTAGACTACAATTCCCTAGCACTTGCACATTTGTCAACATCTAGACTGCACTATTGTAGCGGCGTTGTCGTTGTGCCCCAAGTGAAAATACGTCGAGGCTAAAATCGCGCTATCAAAGTTCCGAAGTAAAATCAGTAAAATATATTATATAGAATAGCTCCGAACTACCACTCGGAGCGAGATCTCCCCTTTTCCTATCATGGCCAAACACTATTGGATAGAGCGCGTATAAGGTTCTTTTCACACATACAATTTTCGTATAAACGGTACCGTGACAGTTTATTAATGCAGAGATTTATAATCTTTCACATGATATCATGACCGTGCCGTGCCGAGATCCGTGTAGTGCATTGCGTTGTACGAATCCGTTCTCACGCACAGACATAGGCACGGCACGGCAAAGTATTGGTAATTTCTAGCTCATGTGTGTGAAAAGGCCTCAAATCGCCTGCCAAGTATGACAATTAAGGCATATCCATATTTATGATAAAAGGAGATCTATGTTCTCCCGTGGACTTTTACAGGCTTGTGATTTTTTTCCAAGTTTGTGAAGTTGTAATCATTAAAGATTATAAACCTTTTTACGTTAATTTCAATCAGTACGGATAATGTTTTAACTTTATGTGATTATTTATTCGATGTTTGCTGGATATTTATCAACGAAATACATTAATATTACAATAAAATAACAAATTCAAGTCTAGCATAAAGATACACGAATGTCCTGCGATAGATAGATGTCCAAAACTCTATCGTTTTCATGTGGAAGCGTCTCGCGTTCAGTTTCAACTGCTTATCAAACACCCGGAGCTTCTTTGGACAATGGGCTCAAGCAAGCATGGAAGTGGTCTTGGGAAAACATTATGTAGACGCTTCTGCATTTTCGCAAATATTCTTTTGTACCAAATAAAATTGGCATTCTTAATAGCTTTTAGGAAGCATTTGAGCTTTCATTGCTCATGACTTCACAAACACTTATTTTTAAAACAATCAATAATTATTACTATATGCCATAATTTTTATTACTAGAAAAAAATGAGGCTTGATCGGTACCTTAAATAGAACATGCACCAAACGTTTTAATTCGTTGTTCGTAATGCATACAGCAAAGGAATGGAATAATTTGCCGACATTTGTAATTCCATCCGATAACAATAAAGAGCGTTCAAGACAAGAAGACGTTTTACGTGGTAGAGCCATGCTGCAGCTATATTAGTAGTAAGTATAGTTGTAGAACCAATGGGTCGGCTCGACCAGGGAAGGACCACGCTCTCACAAAATACCATTGTAAAATAGCAGCTTAACGCTGCTGTGTTTCGTATGGTGAGTGTAGAGAACCAGAGACCCTTTTTACTGTAAACGAGGCATTACATCTTAGTCCTCTCGGTTGACGACGCATCTGCATTTAATTCTTTAATAAGGATAAATATAGATGTCTATAGATCACAGCAACCACTTACCATCACTCATCATACAGGTGGACTGTGTGCTTGTTTGTCACTCTATCCTATAAAAAAAGGTCATTCTCCGCTGACAACAATGAAATTTTTAATTGCATTCTTCGTACCTACTTTATGAGGATTTCCGTCGTGGTTGACTTTATTAGAAAAACTCTAACCTGTTTTTCGACAGTAAAACATATTCCGAACACATATCAAATTAGCCAAAAGCTCAAAGTTAGCAGTCTGATTTCATTTCGGATTTTGACCAGAAGATCACCAGCTGATCGAGCCCGATGAAAACTCTGTTGGCGATCACTAATCAGCAGGTGATCCTTAAGGTACCGCATGGACTGGCAGTTTATAATGGATTCCATTATTTTGGAAAACAAGGATCTGATGGCGATAGGCCTCTAGTTGGACGGGTCCGAGCGATCGCCTTTTGGCGGCTGGGGTTAATCGGAACAATTCCTTGGAGCACTTCCCGTGGTAAATGCGAAAGAAAATGCAAAGAGATGCAACATCTCTTCGCAGTGCCAATGAATCAAGCCGATCGGAAAGGATTCAGTCGTCGACGATTCGAGC
The DNA here is from genome assembly GCA_963668995.1 of Parnassius mnemosyne. Classification (NCBI taxonomy): domain Eukaryota; kingdom Metazoa; phylum Arthropoda; class Insecta; order Lepidoptera; family Papilionidae; genus Parnassius; species Parnassius mnemosyne. The sequence continues at coordinate 1,880,150 of CAVLGL010000001.1, read as the reverse complement.
CACTCTGCGCTGGATGCGGTCAAGTGAAAGGAGTTGGCACTGGGGAGCCCCTGCCCAGAGATGAGAACAGTATTCCATGTGAGGTCGAACCTGCGCCTTGTAAACTTGCAGGCGGTGTGCCGGCATGAAATACTGTCCCGCTCTGCTGAGCTTTTTAGAGGCCAATTTGGCCTTCTCTTCCAAGTGACGACGAAACTACACATCACTCGATATGTCGACACCGAGGATTCAGAAACTGGCTGAGGCAACAAGGGGTGTGCCTTGAAACTGAGGAGATTCGACAAAGGAGTTCTTTTTAGAGAAATTACAGTTGGATCAAACCGTAACACGTCCCCGCCACAATTACACACCAGTATAACGTGAGGTACGTAATTACATGATAACACCAAATTATGCAAACCGACGGCAACACTACTTATCTCGGTGCAACACAGGGCAGCAACTCAGCAACACAATCCTCCTTGGCTGAACCAAAAGAATTACTAATATAATTAAAAATTATAAATTTTGTACAGCCGGATTCAATATAAGTTTTTAAGAATAACTGAAAAACTATTGACTTGACCTTGATAAAATTCATATGGAACCACACAAGAAGTACCTGCTTTCAAATAAAAAAAGAATCATCAAAATCGGCTTACGCAGTAAAAAGTTATGAGGTAACACATATTAAAAAAAAACATACAGTCGAATTGAGTACTGTCTCCTTTTTGGAAGTCGGTAGATGAACAGAACCACAACACTGTCTTTATTATTAACACTGTATTAATAATAATCTCAGTGGTACGACTTTCCATTGACCCCCATCGAGTTGAGGGATGACACGTATTTTTACAAAAAAGTTACACTATTATAAGCACACACACAAAGTTACAATATGCGGAAGCGCGTAATTTTTGAGAAAAAAGTTATTGAAAATCAATTATTCTTGCATTGTTTATGTCTAATCCTACAATAAAACTGGCGCCATTTTTTTATTGTTATTGTCAGTAGGGATGTCGATTCTTTCCGAAAAAGATCGAATTTTTTAAATAGATTCGAATTGTATGCTGATGTATCGATTCCCAAAAAATCGATTTCTAAAATATCTATATTTTTTTCATGTTTGCATTTGTAATGTAAATATAAATACATTTTATGAAAAACAAGAAAGATACCATAATAAATGATCTCTTATTGAAATTTGTTTTATTTTAACAGTACCAATTAGGGCAGATAACAAATAACTCGATACATCAGCTTACGATTTGAATCGATTTAAAAATCGACCTTTTTCGGAAAGAATCGACATTTCTACTACATTACAAAATGGCGTTAGTTTTATGGTAGGATTAGATATAAACAATGGAAGAATAATTGATTTTTAATAACTTTTTTCTCAAAATACGCGTTTCCGCATGTTGTAACTTTGTGTGTGTGTTTATAATAGTGTAACTTTTCTGTCAAAATACGTATCAACCCCCAACTCGACGGGAGTCAATGAAAAGCTAAGCCATCTTAGTAATCGTAGAATGACGTCACTCATAGAATGACTTAAGTATATAACTAGTGGGGGTTTCTTCATATACCCTCAATTCGACCTCGATGCCATCAATATTACGTTCCGCTAGAGTGACGCAACCTCTCGCTCACTCGATTCAACTATTATTTTGTAGACGCTCTGACATATATGTATAATATATATTATAATTAAATGTAATTAAACTTTGAAAAACAATATCTTACAATACAAAACAATTTACATATATTTCCCGACCTTTTATCATATTCCTCCTTATAATTACATAAAATAATTACGGAATGTAAATTTAAAATCATAAATTTTCGTTTCTTTTATTAAAATATCTTATTTCCGGGAAATTAACATTGAAATATCTAGTCGGCAGCTGCGACACTGACTTTGTATCTTACTCTGCGACATTTTTGATTAATGGAACACCTTCTAGACGGCGACAGCACTTAAGAGAACACTTAAAATACACTTTCACAACTTATAACGCGCCGTTAAGTATTTTACTTTGATTTTCATCTACAAAAAATGATAGTGTCCTATTATTATATTATAAAATAAATATTGGGTATGTAAAAAAAAAATAGATTTAATAATAGTTTAGTCCTGCAGCTCCGCCGGTAAAACGTTACAAGAAAACGTGACTTATTTTTTAATACTGTAGGTACCTACTAAATTTCTCCACTACGTTGATATAGAACTTTTATTTCAATATAATTTTTTTATTTTATTTATTAGGGATTGGGCTGTAATTATAATGATGCTAAAATGAGAATTAACTTATAATATAAGTTGTTAAAGACTGTTATTGTTGTATAGTATAAGAAAAAGAAAAAATGACAGTCGTCAGTTTCGGTGCTTTAAACATTGTCGGGATTATCTACTGCTACTGGATTTGTCTGCTTGCGTTGGGCACTTGGCAAAGCGCAAAAAAAATATTTTATTAATATTATGCTTTTAAACTGTGCGTGAGGTCTCTCTCTCTCTACTTCTCTCTCTCTCTCTCTCTCTCTCTCTCTCTCTCTGTCGCTATCTCTTGGTCGAGATGACCCATTTTCGCTGCAGCCGTTACACAAAGGAAAGAGTAAGGTCTTCTTAACTCATGTGGCCGTATTACGTTACACCATGACCTTGCTTTAGTCGTAAAAAAACTTTGATTGTTTTTTATTGATTGAGAGTGACAAACAGCACATAGTCAACTGTATGGTAAGTGGATACTTTCGCCCGCAGATATCTACACATGTCCTCGATTAAGAATGAGAACGCAGAATGTCGTCAGAAATGACAATATATATATATATATATATATATATATATATATATATATATATATATATATATATATATATGATTTTTTTAATAACTCACAATTGTTATTACAGAACGTCGATGGCAAAGGATACTTACGAAATCCGATGCTCACTAGGGAGGTCACTAGCAAATTTAGCCCTCACTTACGGTCGCGTTGCGTTGGTGCGGTTATGCGCAGCACTAAGGAAGTGCGGGCGAACCGGACATTGTCACACTATCCCGGTTCATGATGAGAGAGGCTGACCGTGCGTTAAGTCACGCCTATACGTCCGTAACGTCGACTAAGGAATCGCCTGGATAATGGAGTCTAATGCAACAATGTGGCCACTAATGTAAAAAAAGACAAATAGTTTAATGTCACCCGCTCGAATTCCGCCAATGTACAATTAAATATGTCTAATCGTTGTGCTACGATGTTAAGATATATGATATATATATATATATATATATATATATATATATATATATATATATATATATATATATATATATATCACATCGTTGCACTCCTGTAATAACAATTGTGACTTAGTAAATAAATAAATCATATATATATATATATATGAAACAGAGCAGCATTAATAAATAAGCTGGCTTTACCAAATTTGATTTGTTATGTATTTGTATTTATTTTTTCGCGCTTTTATTTTCTCTTGTTCAGATAATAACAATGAACGTAACAAAATGCAAAACCTAAATTATTAGTTCCAAAAGAGTGATGAAAATACCATTGTCCACAGTTTTTATATGTTACTGTTAAGACGAACTTCTAGTTATTGCGCCAAAATTTTGAACTTGTCATTTTCCTTCGTCTACCAAAAATATAAGAAATAAATATCATTTGTTGATTTTTACGGGTTATTCCGTTTATTATATACAAAATTTGACCTGCTCGTAGTCCAAAAATTTTATTAAACTAAGTTTGTATAAAAGGGGTTGTTATAACATTAAGAAATTGGATGATAATAACCCGTGAGAATGAGGTGATTGTTGCCAAGCTGTTTTTAATTGGTTTTGTGTTGTTCATTGTGTAACATACATGATTGTCAAGCTGTTATTTTTCTTTAAAAGTTCCGCTGGGTTTCTTGCTGGTTCTTCCAAGCACAGAAGTTTTTTTTCCGAACCAGTCTTAATTAAACAAAAGAGTGACATTATATAAGTATTATTGTTAATCTACATTGAATAAAAAATTTTCTGTTTCTGTTATCCACCCTAAAACAGCCAGCCTAAGGTGAAATATATTATTTATTAATAGTGCAATAAGATATAAAATAAAGTATACATCTCGGGGTGAATTGTTTAGGGTGGATAAACGGAATATCCCATTTTAATTTTAATTTTTATTGTTGCTGTATTAAAAAGTAGTACAATAAAACATCTGTATTTTTATGCTTAATAGAGTATAGATGTGATCTTCTTAGTATTAGGTGGGCTATGTGCTCGTTTGTTATCCTCTAAACAGTGTGACTAATGTTTCCGCCATTTTGCGTATCTGTGATGCCGACCGTCGGCAAGCGCACAGACAGGGATATTATAAGCATATGTTTTTTTTAAAGTTGGATTTCCTCGATTTTTTTAAAGGAATGCTGTACGCTTACAATTAAAATATTGGTTTTAATTACCTATTTTGTATATATCTTTACATATTTAGCATATTGGTAGTTATTTGCCATAGATACATTACTACTTAATATGGGGTACAGAAAATTTTATTGTATTTCTTGATAATTTGTATAAAATAAAACAATAATTAAACTGAAACTAATTTTAATTAACACATTACATATCTAAGTTTACAATACAAACCAAAATTAACAAGGTCCTATACATTTTTTTCACACAACACATGTTTACAAAGTTGACACAAAAAATACTTCCACTTAAAGTAAACAAAAAAGGGTCTCACATTTCTTGTTATCTAAAATGACCCTGAGCGAATGGGACAAAGACCTTTTGTTTGCAGCAACTTAAGCTTATAAGCTACAAATATAAATAAAAGAATCATGTTACATTCAATATAAATTTGAGTATGAGTGGAACAAAGATGGTATGTAATTTGACACCAAAATTAGTACCTCTAAAAACATGTCTATTTTGGATAATATCTACTTACAAATGGAAAAGAAATTATTGTTTCAAGATATACATTAAATTTAGTAATCAATTAAACAAAAAAAACAAGTTGTTTCTAAGAAATATTTCAAACATCAAGCTCATGAAAGTAGTAAATATCTAAACATTTTAGCCTCATACATGCTAGCAAAGTGTGGATACGACTTGTCTTCAACAAGATAATGACTAGGTGATTTTTGTAACCCTCATTATTTTGAAACATTATAGTAAACATAACGGGTCTAATAATGACAATCACTTGGGATACTACTTAATATGACATAATTTTTAAATCATGCTTTGTTCACGAATCACAGCAAGAGGTAAAATGAACCGGCGGCTTGTAGGTTGAAGGTGAAGGTTTAGGCAGCATGTTGATACCCAAGCATGGTTGGTCATAATTTACCATTGTTCGATATGTACAAATATGTACAATATACACATAATATATGTATATATATGTACATGGCTACCGATCATGGACATATATATACATATGTTACAAAATGCCAAGGAAACGTACTGAAAATTAGGTTGAGCAACCCCCCCCCCCCTTCATTGCGTCCCTAATTTTCGTACGATCCCTTATCAGTATAATGACGTTTGCAATTTGAATGAATGACACGGACCTAGGTTCGCTCTGTCCGAGCAGCCGCATCACCAAATGGAAAGACACCGACGTAAGTGAATTGCACGTGTATTTCGCTATAATCCTCGCTACCGGGATTGTGGTGAAATCACGTCTCGAGGAGTACTGGAACAGCACGCTGGACATTTTCAGTACCCCCGGGTTCACTGCGGCGATGACGTATGACCGCTTCATGCTGTTGAGCAAATGTCTCCACTTTCAGGATAATGACGGTTGCGATCCTGAACTGATGACACGGGCTCAGGCCAAGTTGTTTAAGGTGCAGCCAATTTTGGATCACCTTAACAACAAATTCCAACAATTATATGTTTTGGGTCAAAACGTGTCTGTGGATGAAAGTCTGACCATGTGGAAGGGTTGGTTAGATATTAACCAATTCATCCGCAACAAAGCAGCTACAGTAGGAATTAAAACATACGAGGTGTGTGAGTCCCAGACTGGTTACTTGTGACGCTTTGAAGTCCACGCAGGCCATGATACCTCCTCAGACCCACAAGAGGACAGTCCAGTTTCTGGGAAAGTGCCAGCTCTTGTGCTCAGACTTTTAAATGGTCTTGAGCATAAGGGCCACACGATTTGGATGGATAATTTCTACAATTCTCCCGCGCTTGCGCGATAATTGAAAGTTCGGGGGTTTGACTGCGTGGGGACCTTACGAACGAATCGTCAGTTTGTTCCCATTGAGCTGACGAATCTTACGAAAAAAGACATGGCGATAGGTCAGGTGAACGGTTGCACTTCGGGGGATGTGGGGAATACAGTCAATTATTCTAAAAATAATTGACTGTATTAAGTTACTACTTATGTAACAGAATCAGTAACATGAGAGCTGATGTTTATAGAACACAGTACGGGTTTTATTTGTATTTTTATTAGCAGCTAAAGCAAAACTATTTTCCCTTACCATAATTAAGGGCGTTGGATATTTCAATATCCCTTAGAGGACGCGACGAAGATGACGAGGAAGTAATTCTAAAAGAAGAAAATAAATTATTAAGAATCAAAATATTAAGTAGACACTTCTGCACATAGAATATATATTTATTAATAGGCACTCACAGACGCCGTTTAGCCCCCATGTCATTGTGGTCCGATCTGAAAAAATAATGTTGTTTTTTGATTTCTATCGTAATAGTTATATTCGTACAGTTAACAGTTCAAAGTCAAATACTATCAATATTTAATAAAGCAATAAAGGAAAAACTTACGCATTTCGCTTTCGGGACGTTGGAGTCCGATTAGGTGTGGAGGTTCCACTCCCTCCAACTTCAACGTGTCTGTAAAACATAAATAGTGTTAAAAATACGTTATTTTATGACCAGTTACGAAAAGTTTAGCTTCAAAATATGAATATAAGTAAAAACTTACAAAGCAGGTGAAGGAACTGAGCAAAGCTCCATATCAACTACTGCTGGTTGGGCCGCTGCAGCTCGGTCCTCCTGAGGGCTCAGCGGCTGGGTCGGGTGGTTGCCGGTGAGGAGGTCCATGGACGACCACAACGACACCGGCACGGGACTAAAAAGAAAGTTAAATTCAATGCCCTGCACGTGAATCGAGTAACAAAACCAACTTCGAAGTGCTTACCCTCGCCTTGCGGCAGGCAGTACTCGAGGTCGCCGCTGAGTCAGCGGCCGCTCTAGAGGCCTCCCCACCGGCAACTCCCCCACCATGCCACAGTAAACTCTAAAATATTAATGCAGAATATTAATGTTGCTAAAAAAAAACGAAGAAACTTGTTAGTTGTTAAATTTGTTATTACGGATCAACAGCAGAAGGCCTTTCGGTGTGGCCAGCACCGCTAGTGGGCCCACCACGCGTCCGCGCACCACCAGTGTGCGCATGCGCCCCTTCACCACCAGTGTGCGCATGCGCCCCTTCACCACCAGTGTGCGCATGCGCCCCTTCACCACCAGCGTACGCACCACGCCCACGCCCACGGCCACGAGCACGCCAACGTCCACCTCTTTAAAGAAAAAAGCAAAAACAAAAAGCATGCAAACCAAAGAGAAAATAAACACAAAAATGCAAGAGATACGCGAGACATGAATGCAAAAGGTGCCCTTAGAGCTAATTTAGTAATGTCCATGCGTAACTTTTTTAACTTACTATAAGACGTCTAGAAAATATGTAAATATTATTTTTGGAGAAATTTTTTGAAAAAAAATTGGTTGTCAAAGTTAAAAATAAAATTATTTATTTTTAAATTTATCATCGTGCAACAAACACTTTTTGTCCCAAACAATTTTGGGCTTGGACGCTCTTCAAATGCCTTTATCTCGGCCCAGGTTCGTCTAAGTCCAAAATTGTTCAGGAAAAAATTGTTTGTTTGGGTGCCCCCCCGACACGACGCAAACGAAGAAAAAAGAAAAAAGAAACAAAAATGCTGTATTTTTATCTTGGTACCTACTTGGTACTTCAAATACCTAAATATCTTTGCTCAGGTTCATCCAAGCCCAAAACTTTTTACGACAAAAAGTGTTAGTATATGCGCCCTCTACATGATGCAAACATAAAAAATAAAAAATTACAAAAATTCTGCTAAGTTTTTTCGCTCCCATATTTTATATTTATTTATTTTATTTATTTAATATTCTTTATTGCACACCATACAAAGCATACAGAAATGACATACTACAAAAAAGTATGCAACTTCCACTATATCTCCACAGTAACTAAATGTTTATGCAATTAAAAGTGATGTAACATTACATGCAAAATATTTAAAAATAACTTCAAACAGAAAATACAAAAGCGTATCTATAATTTCTAGCATGCCCGACATGCCGCCGTTATGACGTCATCAACTGCCAAAACCCTGTCTGTGCCCCTGCCGACTGACGGTAAAGAAATAACCTTCACGTATTTAGACCCAAAATTAAAGTTTTCAAAGCTAAATACACGTTTACCATTGTCATCCATTGCAAATTAATTACATTAGTAGCTTAAATTCTCCAAAACATTACGGTTTCATTCACTTTTTAGACCAAATATTGCAGAAATAAAAGTACGTTCATAGTTCGTTAGACGGCTATGTCGTTGGTTTGGCCTGGTTTTTACAATTAAATTAGCAAAATTATATGTTTCCCAGTAATAAAAATGTGAAAGTACTTACCTTTCCATGGTTTCTCCTTCAAATCACAACAAATTTGATTCAAGAAAACTTATCAAAGGCGTGACAAAACCGGAGTCGGTTGGTTTGACAGCGTCCAATTTGAAGTGCCGATATTTTTTTTTTTACGGAGCAAAGAGTAACAGTAAAGCAGTTTGACACTGAGTATATATTATTAGTCTATGATTTCAAGTGTCGCACCTAAAAAACGCATCGTAGTTCCGTCGTAAAGAGCGCGAAAACATAAACAGGAAACGATGCCGACTGCTGGTCGGCTCACAGACGCGCAAATAATTTGACGTGCCGACTGCTGGTCGACGCACAGACAAGGGGTTATCTTATTTCTATAAAAAATATTATCTATGTTTCTTAGAATTAATTAGATTTTTATAAATTAAAGAGGTGTTGGGCAAAATTATAGTTTCAATGAAACTAACACGAAAATTCAATTGTTTATTCTCGCTACATTCAAAGCATTTCTGGGTGCCTTTATTTTAAATTATAATATTATTATATACACCTTAATAAAAACAAAACATTGAGTCAGAAGACATTTAAAAGCTGGTTTATACTCGCCAACTTACAGTTAGTGAAATTTGTTCATATGTTTATTAATAATTGTGTGCTATTTATTTGAGAATATACATTTTAAGGCGAACCTATAATATAAACTAGCATAGTTCCAACTACGAAAACTAGGATGTTAGCTGGTATTCCATTAACAAAAATTATACTTACTTATTTGTTTAAAAATTACAAACATAAAACGACATAATGAACACTATACAATAAATATATTACTAAGCTTCGAAATTATAACTAAAAAATGAAAATTTATATAAAAAGACACTTCAAGGAGACGCTTAATTAGTGAGAAACCTCGCCGGAGTGTATCAGACATTAAATTTTCAATGTTACAAAATACAGAAGATGATTCAAGAAACTTAAAAATTTTTATTGCAGAATCGTCTAGCCAAAATGTTCATATCAAAAAGGATTTTATACAAAAATTACTAAAGAATACTTTTCAAATATGGCTAATATAGAGATCTGCTTTGTGTACATTCATTATAATACCCTTACACTAGTGTAAAACAGTGCATTGTCATTGAAACACCGACATTTTCTCTATCAGTAATATAACAGTTCTTTTACCTTCGCCACAAAATGTTACTTATAAATTAGTTTTCTATCTAAATTTAAAATTAGATATTTCACAAGTATTCTAAACCGATATTAATAAAAAGCCGTTTTATTATATTATATTTGCAAAACTAAATCCATTTTTATTACTATTAAAAGTGAAGCCTGTATCGTTTTATTTATAGCATTTTATTCAATTTAAACGGAAGGGCGAGTGTTACAATTTTTATGTAGATCAATACCAACCTGCTATGCCTAATATCTAACTTTAAAAAAATCTTAAATATTAGTTGCGATATTGTCGGCATACTTTTACAACTATTCTCAATTATTTCAGATGCAGTTCGCCTAGAAACACACAAATAGCATCACATCAGTCAAATATATTATTCACCACATATTGAATGAAATCACTCAATCCAGAAGACATTAATACTCAAAAGGTTTAAATAAGCTTTGAATGGGGCGCTGCTGTGAGCTTTGGGATAACGTTATTTCCTTTGGCATATTTCTCTTTTCTGTACAATACGAATTTTTTGCCTTTTTGTCCAATTTCGGACTTGTTTTGCGTAGTTTTGATTTGGGATGAAATGGACAGGCTGCGCTTTATTATTTTACCCTTATTTATATTAAACACATGGTCACTATTTTTTTCACTTTTGCTTATAACTTCTTGTTTCACACTTTTGGGTTTAAGATCATTATTATCAAAAGTATTCTGCCCTCGTTTTCGGTCTTTTTTATTCCTTGATTTTCCAACATCGATAATCAAGTGAGAGTGATCAAAGCATGTTGTAGATTTCTGTGTAACAAAATACATATCGTTATTTTTATATATGCATTGACTTGTGAAATATAGTAACCAAGAGTCAACCTTGAACTTTACAAGTAATATAAACAGTGCACACTTTCATCAAGACCTGTTGTAGCACGAATGGATCGGTCGGGGGAGGACCACGCTCTCATAGAATACCAGCGTAACAGACAGCGTAGTCAAAACCGAAGAGCCTTTTTACTGGGAACGAGGCATTCCGTCACAGTCGTCAGGGATGACAACGCATCTGCATTTTGATTCTTAATTGAGGGTAATTGTAGATGTCTATGGGCCACATCATCACCTTACCATCAAGTAGACTGTGTGCTCGTTTGTAACGCTTATTTTGTAAAATAATTTTTGAAATATTAAGTGATGATTTTATACCCTAGTATGTCTGAAACCATACGGGTAGTAACAGGTATCTACACTCCATAGGGAATACACTCTATAACCAATTTAAAACTTACCAACAGAGGAAAGTTACCTCCTTTATGCCTTAATATAAAATATATATATATATATATATAATGTTTCTATAATTTTAGAAGTATATTCATTTTAAAAATTAGATAGTTACAATTAGATTTATTGCTTTGCTGTAGATTTCAACTCGACCTTCTATCTCCATTTTGAGCCGCCAATCTCTCCAGTACAGGTGAACTGCGGCCATATCGGGCCATCCTCTACGCCACGTTTGCCATCTAGAGCAGGAAAGAACTTGCACCAATAAAAAACTTTTACCAATATAAACTTTCACTAAATAATGTGTTTATAAATACTCAAAAGCAATGATTTTTAAATAAGTGAATAATAGAAACGGTTATGAAAATTCAGAATCAATGAAAATAAAGTATTATGAATATCGCATAGAGGCTATATCTATGAGGGAGGCTTATGTTCAGTAGCGGAATTTCATAGACTGTAACGGTAATGATAACGGTGTAGTGACAACGTAAGAAATATTCGTAATCACATTTCGTCCAGTTGGTGGTATCTTAAAAGTCAAGTATAAGAAATGCTAGAAAAATCGCGGACATTTATATTGCTTCAGATCCAACCATCTCATTTATGCTGGATGTAAAATATTCAGAGTGATGACGGACAGTCCATGCTGCGAACTGTCTGGAACTGCGACTGTTTACACATCTTTCAAGCGTGATTATTAAACAAAACATGTGTGCAGTTCACATGAGGTAGAAGGTAAACCTTCAGTAAAGGAGACCGAGGCAAAAGAGAACACTGTATATTGTATTCTATCTCATTCTATCGCAGGCTAAATCCTATAGATGTATATGTTTGTCACTTTTTTGTGTCGCTCTTTCGTTTCATCGAGATTCAGATCACAACGATTCTAAAGAAGTTTTAACTTCCAAAATCAGCAGTAGACTTTTACGGACTGGTTGATATGAAAAAGAAAAAATAAACATATCGTTATTACCTCGTTACAAAAAGTTATATAAGTACAACGTTTGTGTTCTTACCTAGTCAAAAGTTGCAAATTCCTTGATTTTTGTCCCAATTTTCTATACATCAACGCAGTAGATCGAAATGAAATGAGATCCCCCCTTGATGAAGATGTAATATTTCGATTTTTGAGTGCAAGCCTTGTTGCTTCAAGGTACAACTTGGATGCAGGACCAGAAAGTCCTGAATAACAAAATATAATAGGAAATTAAATAAATGCAGTATTTTACCTTAATTTCCTATTTTCATGCAGTTTGACTTCCTTAACGTCAGATAAACACGAGTGCACTAGTATTTCGTCAATGAAGAAGAGCTCATGGATTATATATTTTTTAAACGTAATGTTTTTATTAATATTTTATCAAATTTATCTATCAATAAATACCACTAAGGGGCAGTAAACTTATTACCTAGCGGCCGGTTCAAAGTCAAGGGTGTTATAAATTCATAACTACTTGCTACGACTTACACGATTTGATTTTACATAATTATTATGAATACCTTTTTATTTTATTTTCAACCCGCCCCCGCTTCGCCTGAATAGGTAGCGTTGTTTAAATTTATGATAATCAAAGACCATTTGGTTTATAATTTTTTTAATGTTTAAGTTTTCTGCAATACATGTATGTAGCCTAGCCCTTATTACGGCATTGCTGTTTATCTGTTAGTGAGGCTTTAGCCATTCGGAATAGCCCGGACAGACGAACAGACATACAAAAACTTTAAAATGGTTATATAATTCTATATAGCAGGGAAATAACCTCTTGATCTAAATAAAAGCCAGTTATTTCAATATCATATGTGATGAAAGTTTACTTAATAATTTTTTTATAGTATAGAGTGACATACGAGCACACAGTCCACCTGATGGTAAGTTTAAGAGTAAGTTTCCTCGTTTCCGAATCAAAATGCAGATGCGTTGTCACCCGTGAGGCCCATTCAGGCCGTTCATTTATGGAATGAACTCCCATTGTCAGTAAAACGCGCACCATCCCTACCGCTATTTAAAAAACAAGTTAAGAATCACTACCTCGCACTTTAAATTCTAACTTCACTTCCAAGCTAGCCATTAAATGATATATTATATGTATATCATATCAATTTTATTTAATTAATGAAATAATTCGATATATATATATATATATGTGTGTGTGTGTGTGTGTGTGTGTGTGTGTGTGTGTGTGTGTGGTGTGTGTGTGTGTGTGTGTGTGTGTGTGTGTGTGTGTGTATGTATATTTTATTATTTTTTGTATGAATATATGTTTTAGTATGTGTATGTATAATATGTATATGTGTTTATTCTTTTTTATCTCTTTTTTTCTCTAACACACCAATTTGCCCTGCCCTTGTCATATTCGTGCAATCATGTCCATTCATTGGTGGTCTGAAAGAAATTGCTATCAGCAAAAAGACCGCCCATTGCATACATCTTTTATATATACAGAATGGGGTCCCACATATATGCAATAAATTAAACCACAAGTAATACTAGTCCATAGAAGTGTAGAACAATTAAATATTAAATTAAAACCCGTAAAATAAAAAAGTGAAATTTTCAAACAAAATAAATATTAAAATAAATTCAGTAAAAGTAAACACTCTGTTTAGACAACGTACCTTGACCCCTTGGAAGAGTGACAACGTTGCACGCGGGTGGCATGGCGGTTGGCGGCAGGCAGCGTTATTGTATGTCGGCACGGCCTATGGTTCGTTGGACAATGTGCGACGAAATAAAAACTTTCTCATTAAACTGTTTAGGTGTTTTACCGCCACTTTTTTATTTCGCGAAAATGGAACTGAACGAAATAAATATTATTGCATATTAGTAGCAAAATTGAATGAAACCCTAAATTTTAAAATTTTCAAAATCGTTCTTGAATGCACAAGTTACATCGCCGCATAATGTTGTCCTGAAGCTTGCTCAAAAAATTTCGTTCAGGATCCAGAGCCAGGGCTTTTAATTTGTTAAAGGCGGCAACAATACGATTGCGCAGTTCATCTTCGGTTTCGAAAATCTTTGAGTACACTTCGTTTTTAATAAAGCCCCATAAAAAGAAGTCTAGAGGAGTGAGGTCAAAAAAAGTAAAGTAGTGTCAATATCACAGTGAAAAAATAAACGTACTTAAAACACTATTTACACACACAAAGTCAATTAACTAATAAGTGTCTATTACACCGTAAAATAATTGTTTGACTAATTGTATTTATCTAACGATAATACGATAATTATCTAACGATAAATAATTACGATGCGCGTAGGCAGCGAAACGCACCTGTATCCTGGAACAATGCGCGTGAACTGGAAGGTGGAAGCTAAACTTCCAAATTCCAAAATGGCGAAAATAATAAAAGTAATAAATAGGGCGGCCACAAGGTGCAACAATCATTTATCGATACTTTTCTTTTAACGCTTACTTACCTACTATATTTGAATACAAGTAATTTTGATTCTTGATTTGATAACAATCAACAAGTTATTGATTGTTAAAAAAAAAGTTTATTTTTGTACAATTGAACTTACGAAACTACCGATTTATGACTTCCTGTGAAACGGGTAAGTATGTATGACTTTTTAATTGGTTGTTTTTATGGGTTTTTTATCATGTTAAAATAATTTTTTATCTCTAAATCTACAAGAACACACTTAAACAAAAAAAGCTTTAAAGTATAGCTTTAAATAGGTCGTAGTGTTTTTAGGATTATCATAACAACACGATAATTCTAAAAAAACCGTACCCTAACTAAGTGTTTAAAGCTAAACATTTTTTTGTTTACCGATTTTACTTACTCCCTTTGAAAGAAGCTAATCGTCGATAACAGGTTTCCTACTCTACGACAAAGGCGCGCGCGCAGGCAGTTGCGCCGTCGCCTTTGAAGTACGCCGCGTGCCTCGTGCCGCTTGTTTATTCACGCCGACAAAAGACACCGCTGTCGATACGTCGCAATACCAATAGTTTGCACTGCGTGGCAACGTCGCTTTTTAATGTTCAAGGATTCAAGTTCATTGAATCATTGACTTAGTGACCCAATTCTATAGAGGGTTCAAATTTGCTTAAAAGTAAAACTCTACTTTTTGACCTAATTACTGGGCCGATTATGTTCATTTTTTGTATATCGTCAGCAAAGGCGATAACAAGTATGTGGTTTCATTTATTGCATATATGTGGGACCCCATTCTGTATATAATTTCTGTAATTTATGTGTGGTGTGCAATAAAGAATATTAAATAAATAAATAAAATAGCTGCACTGTAGGCTTCTACTTTGTGCACCCATTACTTACACTTTATTTTTTCTTTACGGTCAATTACTCAGCCTGTATACACCCGGCTCTGGTAGGTCCATTATTTAAATAAGAAGCTCGTTGCTTCATTGCGACTTTAAAATTATATTTGTTCTTATTAACTGAAATTTTGTGTACCTACTCATGTATCGTGTGTATGCAACCACGGAAGTGAACGGCGTGGATATAATTATACATGTTTAATTATTGACTTATTTTAAATCAAATACGAATCGTGTTGACTCGGGGACTAACCGCATGTAGTAATTTCATAGCACTCGAACAAACCTGGTATGATCTCCGTTGACATAAATGAAAATTGCAATTTTAAATACTACTTTACCATGTCTTCAGTGATGAAAGAAAACATCGTAAGAAAACCTGTATATTAATGAATATTTCCAAGACATGTAAAGTCTGCAACACGCATTAGCAAGCTGAGCAGCGCAGCCAAGTAATTACATCAGAAGCCCTTTTAGAAATGAGAAGAGGCCTATGCCCACCAGGGGACATAAGTATATATCATAGCCTGTAATTTTATTAATTATTTTGAATTTCATCCATAATTTTTAACGTAATGTTATTTTACCTTTTTCTTTCAGCCAATTTCCATATAAAACATAAAACTCCCAATTATCTGGCTCCAGTTCTATTAATCTCCATAAAACCTTCTGCTTTTCTGGTTCGGGTGTGAGAGAGACAAGTTCTAGTTGAGCTTGAACAAACTGAGGGCGAAGAAGTAAGCATTTTTTCAGCATTTTGATGGCTTCATTTGTTTGTCCATTTTTTCTAGAAATTAACACAAATAAAGTTGAAATTGATATTTGAAATGTAATGCATATAAAATATAGAATAAGCCATAATGACATAGCACTGAAAGGTTCCTAATTTGAAATTGAAATATTTTTCATCAGCCAATGAAAGTCCACAGGTATCTTTCTCATTCGTCTAGAACTCTGGACGCTGTTACCATGTTGGTCTGTGTATTTTAAGCTTGGCGTAAAAGTGACTAACGAGCACACAGTCCACATAATGGTAAGTGGATGTCGTGGCCCACAGACATCTACAATTATTCTTTATTAAGAATCAAAATGCAGATGCATTGTCACCCCTAAGGATTGAATTGGCTCTACCACGTAAAGTGTAGGTTAGTTATATGCAATAATATTAAAAAATAAACTAATTTCTTTCAAAAGACTGTTGTTGATTATTAGTACTCTTTTTGAAAAGACCCACTCAAGTTTCGTAAAATATTTAATATTATGAAATATTATAATACATACTGAGGAGCAACGCCGTAGGGTAAAGCCTCTAATTAAGTGTTTGCTTGATTAGGCGTTTTATCTATAGTATTTAGCTGTAAAAACGTAAGCATGTTGCTGAAAAAAGTAATTCTAATAATCCACTGATTTCGTGACTGTTCATAACTGATATTTTTTTGTATATATATCTTATATTTTAATTACAAACGTTATATTATAAACATTTTTTTCGTAATTTGTTTTATTATAATAAATAATTTTGTAATTGTTTTTCTTTAAATTGGCAAATATCATCCTGTGTCTGTCTGTCGTAAGAGGCGGCAGAGCGAAACAAACCAGGAGATGGGCAGCAGCGTCTTCGTAACGACAAAAAATAAATAAACTGCAGTTGCCAACCAGCTTGTGTCGCAAATATCCCTCCTACGAGGCAATCTACGGAGGAGGACTATGTTCAGCAGTGGTCTTTAATAGGCTGTTACGGATGCAAATATCTGAAGGTATGTGATGGAACTAACCTGAGTATAAAAAATAATAACCGTTATATACAAAAAATAATTATGAATTATTAACATTATTGCCATTTCCAGGTCACTTAATATGTTAAAGGAAGGCCATATGGGTAATTTTAACTTTGTCTTTATTAAGAATGCATCAGAACAAAAATAATAAAAAAATATATATTACTTTAATTTAATTTATTTAAACATCCATCCCTGGCGCGAGTGCGGTGCCGACGTCTCCGCGGTAGATGTTTTGTCTATGTCCAACTCATGTACTTATAAAAACTCCTCACCGATATAGGAGAAAATGCTACTGCGAGGCAAACTCATAATTTTCAAAATTAATGAGAAGAGAAAGGGAAAGATAGGTAAAAACTGAGGAATTACTTGTACAACTTTCCAAGATTGTAATGCGCATTAGCGTGGTGCTTGTTAAACTTGATTGCCTGCAGAAAGTGATATTCTGCGTTTTCTAATCCGCTCAGTAGGGTGCCAACATTATTGTGAGCGCTTGAGTAGGTCGGCCATAACCTGTCGAAAAAATTTCGGAGTTAGTTATTTCAAGAAGTAACAGTTAAATACTTCAATATAAATTATTAATGATAATTCAAAAAAACTACTTGATCAAATTTATATGGAACTACATGAGAAGCAACAGTTTTCAAATTTAAAAAGAATCATCGAAATCAGTTCACTTAGTGAAAAGTTATAATATAACACACATAAAAAAACGTACAGTCGACTTGAGTACTTCCTCCTTCTTGAAGTCGGTTAAAAAAATGATGCACTTGTTAAGATCCGGTAGCGAAGAGCGTTAGCGTGCTCAACTACTATCTCACCGTTCCGAAAGTTATGATTTAGTGGAACATGGTCTAGAGCATTGACTAAGTTAAACAAAATCAGAATATTTACTAGACTTAAGTCATCTTCGTTGTGACCGGACGGAAAGACAGAAGCTGACAATTACTTTTTATAGAATAACGGTGAACATCGAGCACACAGACCACCCGATTTTAAGTGGATACTATAACCAGTAGAAATCTACATCTATCCCCGATAAAGAACCAAAACGCAGATGCGTTTGACACTCCTGAGGACTAAGATGGAATGCCTTGTATCCAGTAAAAAGAGTCTCCGATTTTCTACACTCTACAAACGAAACAGCAGCATAAGGCTGCTATTTTACACTAGTATTTTGTAAGAGCATTGTTTTCTACCATTCGAGCCAATCCATTAATACTTAAACCATAATACAGCAATATACTGCTGGCCATCTTCTGTTTTATTTTTCTCTCTCACCAGTTACAACATCCACGGGGTATTAGGGGATAGTGATTTCTATTACACCGCAACTCTTATAAGTGGTAGAGCCATGCTGCAGATGTATTAATAGTATAGTTGTAGCACGAATGGATCGGTTCAACCAGGGAAGGACCACGCTCTCACAGAATACCAGCGTAAAATAGTAGCTTAACACCGCTGTGTTTCGTACGGTAAGTGTAGAGGATCCGGAGACCCTTTTTACTGAAAAAGAGGCATTCTATCTTAGTCCTCACGGCTGACAACGCATCTGCATTTTAATTTGCAAACGAAGATAGATCTCTATGGGCCACGGCAACCACTTACCATCAGGTGGACTGTGTGCTCGTTTGTCACCCTTATTCTATAAAAAAAAAACAGCCACGGGATTGATAAAGGCAAAATTAACCCCATAAAAACCGAATGAACATACTTTTAATTTTATATTTTCTTTGCGTGTTAATAAATGAGTTTTGGTAAACTGTATACTGTGGTATTCTTACTGAACATGTAACTTGTGTACGTTCTGTTAAACCTAGAATTCGATTTAATTCAGAGGCTAAGCACTTGCCGTAAATTTCACAGTACGCGAGCAACTTAATGTCGATGCCGTCAACGCCAATAAAATTTTAAATGCAATTTTGAGTGCTGATTTACCACGTGCTCGGCGGTGAAGTAAAACACTGAGAGGAAACCTGAGTCTGAGGAATAAAATATTTCGAAAACATGTAAAGTCCGCCATCACGTACCGGAGCATTGCGGCTGTAATAGTGTGATAAACGAAAGAAGGTCTGAGTCCAGCAGTGGTATATACAAGTAAATTGCCTTATTTACAAAACATAGTTACATAGTATATACAACATAGTATATACAAGTAAATTGCCTTATTTACAAAACATAGTTACACGTGTATACAACAAATATATTTTATTTATAGAATAATTGTGACAAACAAGCACATAGCCCACGTGATGGTAAGTGGATGCTGTGACACTTATACATCTATATTTATCCGCGATTAAGTATTAAGATTGTCGTCACCCCTGAGGACTTAGATGGAATACTTCATTTTCTGTAAAAAGGCTCTGAATATGTTCCGAAGGACCAAAATCGAAATACCATGGAAGTAATTTTGATATCACCTAAAGGCGGCTCTTCACGTTGGCCAAGATACTGGCGAATGAGTTTTCCAATAACGATGGCCATCGTGTAGAGCGGGTGTTTATGCTTACGTTGGAGTATGTATTGGAACGATGGCCCACAAGTTGGCGCGAAATCCGTGTGGTGTCGGTTTTTCGGAAAAGATCAAAGGGTTGTAGCAGAGTATTGCCCGCCGCGTTTGCTACGAGCTCCCAGAGTGATCGCACGCACCTAATTTAAATTTTATATGCACGCATCGTAACTAGTGTCTACATAATGGCAGTAACAATAACAAATGAAAAAACTTCGCTTCATAGAGCCCTACCAAGCCGAAAATTGTATGTGAAATACAACAACACACTGTCTTTCAAGTCTTTTTTTTAAATGTTACCCCACACTAGAATTTTCTCCTGTATCGTGGAGGTAGTCTATAAACATAAATTGCATAAGGACAAACATCGAGACCCGGAGCAATTATTTGCTAGCCATACAAATACTTGTTCCGTGCGGGATTCGAACCCGCGGCTCCCAGCGCAGCAACTAATTGCTAAGCCACCACGCCTCGGAGCCGTCAAGAAATAAAATTTCTTTTTTTTCATTTCTTTTTGATCAGCTTTTTAGTAGTGGTATGCTGTGAATAAATAAACCGCAGCAGCCGTTAGTGTCTCAATAATCATTTTAATAAATTCGTCCGCACATTGGCCTGAACCGAAACAAACTGAACCACCTTCCAACGTGTGGGCGCGATCACAAATTCTTGGCCAGTATCTCTGCCAACACATTCGCCACTATGTTGGCCAACGTGAAAGCCGCCATAACACTACAATGTGCAAACTGCTTTTCCATAAGGTAATCATATACCTCAAATCATACTCATCTTTATACCTCAAAGCTTCTTTGTAATGTTTGATAGCATTTTCTTGCTGCTCCGTCTCACGTAGAAAATTCGCAAAGTTGTAGTGCAGTTTGGCATTTTGCGGCAAAGTCACTAAATCCGACCTGCAACAAACAATACACATTTTGCGGTGATTTATGGCTAAATCCGACAACCGTGAAGCGAATATTGCGAGGTGTAAACAGCGGTAAACATTTTACGCTACGCTAAATATGATTTTCTGATGCAGAATAAAGTTGTACATAATTGTGGAAAGCTTTAATAAGGTTGTAATAAAGTTGCGTATAATTAAGTTATTCATAAGGCACCGTGATAGCTCAGGAGTACTATCTCTTAAAGTAAACAAAAAAAATCTTAAAGTAAACAAATAAGTACACTTTTTGTCCAAAATTTGTCCCAAGTGTACTTAAATAAATGTGGTACTACAAATTTAAATAAAACAACTGTACAATTGACTTCAATATAAATTAAATAAAAACATCATCAATGTAGTCGAAGTCAAATAAATACGCTTTACTAAGGATAACTCAAGAACTACTGGTCAGATCTTGATCAAATTTATATGCGGCCACATGAGAAGCACCGATTTTAAAATTAAAAAAAATATCATCAAAATCTGTTCCCTTAGGAAAAAGTAGATGTACGTTTTTGTCGACAATACGCATTAAAAAAAGATGATATTGAATCACATGTCAGTTTAATAAAAAAATTCGGAAGTAGTTATTCCAAAAAATAAATAAATTATGCACATGCTAAGATCCATTAGCGAAGAGCGTTATCGTCCTTAACTACTATCTCACCGATTAGAAAGCTATGATTTAGCCGAAAATGGTCCAGAGCGCTCTGGCTAAGTGCAACAAAGTCAGAATATTTACTAGACTTAAGTCATCTTCGCTGTGACCGGACGGAAAGACAGAAGCTGGATTTTTTTTATAGAATTAAAGTGAAAAGCAAGCACACAGTCTACCCGATGGTAAGTGGATACCACAGCCAATAGACATCTACGTCTATCTACTAGTATAGGAATATTTCACTTCTGTACTGCAATTCTCTGCTATTCTGTACACTCATGTAAACGGTATATTGACTCTGCACTCAAAAAACACCTGCAATCGCAGTCGGCTCATTTTTGAAAAAGTGTATATTTTGCAATAGATTTAAAGTCTCAGAGTAAAGAACATAATATAAATACCTTAATAGTGTTGCCCGATCCTGCCAATCAGCATTTCTGCGATATGTCCGTGCTACTCCACTTCCAACCAACACGGCTAAACCAACCACCAGCAATGCTTTGGTGCCAGGCTTAGAGTACCACAATAATTGAACGCCATAAGCCGTTATTATCACACTGCCGATGCTAAAAAAAATATAACAGGATACCAATAATTATTTAAAAAAACTGCACTCGCTACGCCTGCCTTCTTAATACTAGTCAATTTCTTGAAAAGAACTTTTGTTCGTCTCCTAAAGAAAACCTTTCCTTGTTTTCTTGTTTTATAGAATCAGTGTGACAAACGAATCCTTCTGATGGTAAGTGGAGGCTGTGGCCCATAGACAACTACATTTATTCTCAATTAAGCTGTCACCCCTGAGGACACAGATGGAACGCCTCGTTTCCAGGAAAAAGGGTATCCGGTTCACTACAAACACCATTCAAAAGACAGCAGCCTTAAGCTCCTATTTTATGCTGGTATTCTATGATACGTGGTCCTTCACAGCTGGCCGTATGAGGAAGCTCAAGGTCGCTCAGCGAGCTATGGAGGGAGCTATGCTCGGAGTTTCTCTGCGTGATAAACTTAGAAATGAGGATATCCGCAGTAGAACTAGAGTAACCGACATAGCCCAACGGATTAGTAAGCTGAAGTGGCAGTGGGCCGGCCATATAGCTCGAAGAACCGACAACCGATGGGGAAGAAAGGTTCTCGAGTAGCAGCCTCGTACCGGTAGGCGAAGTGTAGGGCGACCCCCCACGAGATGGAGTGACGACCTGGTAAGGCATGCAGCAAGTCGATGGATGCAGATGGCTCAGGACCGTGCTTTGTGGCATTCCTTGGGGGAGGCCTATGTTCAGCAGTGGACTTGTGAAGGGCTGTAATGATGGTGATGATGATGATTCTATGAGAGCGTAATCCTACCCCGATTGAGTCGACTCAACCCTGCTACGACCATAATATAGCTGCAACGTGTCTACCACATATGAAACGATACGTTTCCTTGAGGTTTGGACTTTATACTCTCGGCAATAGCTTAGTTAAATCGGATCCGACGATAGACTAGTGTGAACACAGACGTCTGTAAACAGTTTAAGGATGAGATTTCAGATTTGACAGGTATACCTCAAAACTTGAAAACGAGACTGTACAACCAGTGCGTGTTTCCAGTGATGACATATGGAACTGAGACGTGGTCCTTCACTGCTGGCCGGATGAGGAAGCTCAAGATCGCTCAGCGAGCTGTGGAGACGGCTATGCTCAGAGTTTCTCTGCGTGATAAACTTAGAAATCAGGATATCCGCAGTAGAACTAGAGTAACCGACATAGCCCAACGGATTAGTAAGCTAAAGTGGCAGTGGGCCGGCCATATAGCTCGAAGAACCGACAACCGATGGGGAAGAAAGGTTCTCGAGTGGCAGCCTCGTACCGGTAGGCGAAGTGTAGGGCGACCCCCCACGAGATGGAGTGACGACCTGGTAAGGCATGCAGCAAGTCGATGGATGCAGATGGCTCAGGACCGTGCTTTGTGGCATTCCTTGGGGGAGGCCTATGTTCAGCAGTGGACTTGTGAAGGGCTGTAATGATGATGATGATGATGATTCTATGAGAGCGTAATCCTACCCCGATTGAGTCGACTCAACCCTGCTACGACCATAATATAGCTGCAACGTGTCTACCACATATGAAACGATACGTTTCCTTGAGGTTTGGACTTTATACTCTCGGCAATAGCTTAGTTAAAATCGGATCCGACGATAGACTAGTGTGAACACAGACGTCTGTAAACAGTTTAAGGATGAGATTTCAGATTTGACAGGTATACCTCAAAACTTGAAAACGAGACTGTACAACCAGTGCGTGTTTCCAGTGATGACATATGGAACTGAGACGTGGTCCTTCACTGCTGGCCGGATGAGGAAGCTCAAGATCGCTCAGCGAGCTGTGGAGACGGCTATGCTCAGAGTTTCTCTGCGTGATAAACTTAGAAATCAGGATATCCGCAGTAGAACTAGAGTAACCGACATAGCCCAACGGATTAGTAAGCTAAAGTGGCAGTGGGCCGGCCATATAGCTCGAAGAACCGACAACCGATGGGGAAGAAAGGTTCTCGAGTGGCAGCCTCGTACCGGTAGGCGAAGTGTAGGGCGACCCCCCACGAGATGGAGTGACGACCTGGTAAGGCATGCAGGAAGTCGATGGATGCAGATGGCTCAGGACCGTGCTTTGTGGCATTCCTTGGGGGAGGCCTATGTTCAGCAGTGGACTTGTGAAGGGCTGTAATGATGATGATGATGATGATTCTATGAGAGCGTAATCCTACCCCGATTGAGTCGACTCAACCCTGCTACGACCATAATATAGCTGCAACGTGTCTACCACATATGAAACGATACATTTCCTTGAGGATTGGACTTTATACTCTCGGCAATAGCTTAGTTAAAATCGGATCCGACGATAGACTAGTGTGAACACAGACGTCTGTAAACAGTTTAAGGATGAGATTTCAGATCTGACAGGTATACCTCAAAACTTGAAAACGAGACTGTACAACCAGTGCGTGTTTCCAGTGATGACATATGGAACTGAGACGTGGTCCTTCACTTCTGGCCGGATGAGGAAGCTAAAGGTCGCTCAGGGAGCTGTGGAGACGGCTATGCTCGGAGTTTCTCTGCGTGATAAACTTAGAAATCAGGATATCCGCAGTGGAACCAGAGTTACTGACATAGCCCAACGGATTAGTAAGCTGAAGTGGCAATGGGCCGGCCATATAGCTCTAAGAACTGACAACCGATGGGGAAAAAAGGTTCTCGAGTGGCGGCCTCGTACCGGCGGACGAAGTGTAGGGCGTTCCCCCACTAGATGGAGTGACGACCTGGTAAGATATACAGGAAGTCAATGGATGCAGGTGGCCGAGGGCCGTGCTTTGTGGCATTCCTTGGGGGAGGCCTATGTTCAGCAGTGGACTTGTGAAGGGCTGTAATGATGATGACGATGAAGTGAGAAAGGGGCATTATAACTCCAACTCCAGAGAAAAATAATTTTCACGCAGCTTATCTAAAAATAACAGCACAGCATACTCTGACAATAGAGAACAATAAATTAATAATGATCCTGTCATGGCCCATTAGTCAGTGCTGCTTTGATATGATTACAGATCTAAGAAAAATCATAGGCTCCAAGTGATATACTTTTTTTTTTAAAGTTAATCATTATTAATAATCTTATTTCAAATTAGATTATTTTTTATTTTAAAAATTCACCTTTGTATTAGTATATTAACTAAATAATTTTATTAGTCAACTGCTGCCTTGATCTAGTGGTCATAAGCTCGACCGCTGCTCGTGTAGATCCTTCACATACTGGAGTCACGAAATTGGTGGTGTTTCAACCCCTTGTCTCGGAATAAACATAAAGCCTTTGGTTCTTTCGCCTGAACTTTCTCGAGCGTATCGGATTGCCATCCCATCGAACTATGTGAGTGCATAATCAAAGAGTGCAGTTATTATATTTGTGAAATATAATTCTGTGAAATTGGCTGCCGTGAGCACATTTCGGACTGAGGGAAGTTATGAAACAAATGTCTACTGGTGCATTTACGAAAAGACCCACATTCAGCAGCGGACTTATAGAGTTTTAATGGTTATTACGTTTAACATCAATAAAATAAATCTACATCAAATACCTCGGTGTGTAAAGTACACGTTCGGCTATGACAAAACCGACAGTTAGAAGTAAATTGCTGGCTGGTAGAAAAGGAATTACAAGTAATAATACTCCAATAACGGCAGGCGTATGTCGATGATTCTGAAAAAATAAACAAAATTATATTTCACACTTAAAACTTACACTATGTTTTGAGTTTCATACCATAGACATTATGTAAGCCAATATAATAAAGTTTGATGATTCGATTGTGCAGTTTAGTGTACATGCTGGAATCCGGTATGCAACAATTAGGGTTATGATCTACATATAAATGTTGCATGTATGGATGTTTTTTCCTTGTACATTTTACCGACATAATATGTAATAAGTGAAACGCTTACATGTCACAGAAAAATTTCCTTGTGCTTTTTATATAAAAACAAGATAAAGTATAGCCCTAGAAATTACTAAATACATTTTTAAATTTGACATTAGTTCTTAATAATAAAATCTGCTACAGAGAGTTCAAAACAAAAAAAAAATTACGATTATTGGAAGAAAATAAATCGGTATTTTATATAAAAGCCACAAGAGGTTACTACGTGGGTCCGTTACAGAACTCTTGCTTGTTTCTGCCGATCAACAGCAGAACACCCAATGTTCTCTTCTCGTTGGAAGGGGCTTACGCTTGTCAATTACATGCCCTGAGGCATTTTATCTCAGTCACCACGAGTGGCAAGGTGTTTTTGGCCTTCTTCATTTCAAGTTAGTTTGAGATTTACATATACGGTAGCAGTACCGTTATGTGGTTTTTTAGCAAGTTGATTACTCTAATATAGTAAAAATATTATAAAAGCTAATAATATTGGTACTGTTCATATCACAATCATTACCGCCTTTAAAAGTCCTCCGTTGAACATAGGCCTCCCCATAGAAATTATGAAAAATTGCATTATCTCATAATTTGCTTAATTATATGAAGATTGAAAACAGTGTCATTAAAACAACGTCTAAAATGCAATTCAGATATAATTAGTTATTAGATATTCAAGTCCTTTCCTCATCGTCATCAATCCATAAGTAATGAGACTCTGCTCTTTTATCTATACTTTTCTATGCATGCTTCTATATAGAGGTTAGCTGTGCCAATATACCTACCTACCTCCTATGGAAAATATAGGTTTACTTATAACAGAAACATCACATTGCCAGACATAACACACCTTTAACGCTGCTACCCGTCTCGATCCGATCATTTTGTACGTAGCACAGATTCGTGAACTTTGAACGACGTTTTTTTATTAAAGTTTTTGCAAATTAAGTGTGACAAACGAGTACACGGGGCAGTGTACTGTGAATGTTGATTCGCCTGCTAAGTGTGACGTTCAGTTAAAACTTTATAATGGTAAAAGACCATGCCAAGTTGTGGATTTGTATGAGTAAAAAAAATAAGAAGAATATTATTCAATCGGCATACGGATTTTTTATAGAATAAGGGTGGCAAATGATCACATAGTTCACCTTTTGGTAAGATAACACACACACACATAGATGCCTTTTTCTCTCCTCGTTTAAGAATCTTAACAGGAAGGAATCAATAATATAAACAATAACGGTTGTACTCCTGATGGCTAAGATGAAAAGCTTGTGGCGGGGCTGTCGTTACGCTACACCGAAGCCTAAATCACGCTGCCAAAGTTCCGAAGTACTGCGCTATATTTAGAACAACTCTGTACTTGCGCCACGGACTCTTTACCAAAAGAAAATAGTGTCAGCTCTGTACACTCATAATATGAAACAGAGTAACATTAAGCTAATATTCTACGCTTGTATTTATTATGCAAGTAATAATACAAGTACATAATCCTTCCCTGATCGAGCCGACCTATTCGTGCTATAACCTTATTACGCTGTAAGACTACACAATGCATGAAAATGTTTACTCAGTCGATTATTAAGGCACATATATGATAAATTGGGTAATGGATGGATTCTATGCCACTACCATAATATAATACATTTAAAATTCTAATATTATCCAACTTTAAAACATAGTTACCATGATGTCGGCACCACAGCGATAGCAAAGAAACAATAGCGCGCCAAAAGCTGCGCATGTAAGTAAATTTCTAGGATCCCAACCACTGGTGATAAGCACAACTGATCCCATTTGCCAGTCGTGACTAAGTGTCCAAGGACAGAGAAGCAACCACCAGTTGAATGCTGCCAGGTAGCTGAAGGTCATTAACCTAAAAAAAGTTATTGTATTTAAATGTTAACTAAATTAAAACAAAATATTTTAATGACTAATAGGTGGTTAGAAACCTTTAACTCCCTTTGAAATGATTCTTGGGAAATAAAGGTGGAAGGTTTTGCGGCAGAAATAGGTAAAAGAACCCATCGTTTTATTACTGTCTTACGCATTTATTAACCTGTGTGTTCTGGTTTTATCATCATCAGCGTAACTACAGCCCATCACAAGTCCACTTTTGAACACGGGCTTCCAACATAACACAGTCCGAGCCATCAGCATTCATCAACTTCCTTTCTCTTCTACATTTTGCTTCCTAGTATATTGCTGCTATTCGACAGCCTTTCATCCTCCTAAGTTCAGTGCCCCCAAAATACGGCTCCTTTAGTACATGAAATAAAACAAATGCAGGACGACTTCGAATCGCGCCTTACCATGAAAATATGCGCACTACTCAACGAACAATTTAATGTATTCAAGGCCTCGGTATTTGAAAAAATTAGCAATTTAACCTGTAAGATTGACAAATTAGAAGAAACAATCCTAACAATGGACAAAAATAATAGTGTATCAACGCAGTGCTATGCAGCGGCGGTACAGCACCCTTCAAACGTTAATAGTGGGAAGACTAAGCCGAATGTAAAATCTGGCCCTCAGCAGAAAAATAAGGGAGCTTCGGGCAAACCTAATCCACCTGCAAAAGTAAACGCATCCATCTCTTCTTTAGCGCCAGTTTCAACTTTAGTCTCTGATTCCGTAACTTCAGTTTTGAGTGTGAGCCATGAGGCAATTCTTGCACCCCGGGATGGCGCGGAGCAAAAAGACCCGGAAGAGTGGATACAGGGGAGACGTAAATCTGGACGCGCATCATTGCCCGGCGTTCTTCGCGGCACGGCAGCGCCGGGAGTGACGAAACTGCGTGCATCTGAGAGGTGGAGGTACTTGCATCTCTACTATGTCCAAGAGGGTACCACAGTCGAGGAGGTGCGTGCTCATCTACACTCTATTAGTGGAAACAATGATTGCTCAGTGGAAGAACTGAAACCTAGGGGGCGTTACTCATCGTTCAAGCTGGGAGTCCCGTCCAGAATTGCCGACAGTGTTATGTCACCAAGCAACTGGGCTGAAGACATCTGTATAAAACCGTGGCGTCAGAACTTTCGTGCCAAGGATAAAAGTGCGTAACCTATATTTTTGTTATCAAAACGTTAGAGGTCTACGTACAAAATCGAATACTTTTAGGAATAATGTGACTCAATGTAATTTTGATATTATAGCCTTGACTGAAACCTTTTTGAACAGTTCCGTATCTGACGGCGAATTATTTACTTCGGAGTATTTAGTAGTGCGTAAAGACCGCGCAGGCGACGTCGGGTGGGGAGGAGTGCTCCTTGCTGTACGAAACGGTTATACAGTGCAACAAGTAACTAATATAGATACTTATACGCCTGATATGGAACTGCTTTTCGCCATTATTGGTGGAAAAAGTGTTGAAAAGTTTTTATGTTGCGTTGTTTATTTGCCTCCTAAATGTTGTGATAATCTATATCTCAACGTCTTGACGTGTATTGAAAATGCTATTATTTCATATTCCTCTCTGAATGTCTTAATAATTGGAGATTTTAATTTGAACTCTTGTAGCGTTAATGTTAAGACAAATTTTAATTCTTTTTGTGACTATAGTGGGCTTCAGCAACATAATATTGTGTATAACAAATGTGATGGCATGTTGGATCTCGTCTTGAGCAATTTTAACTCGGAGCAGATCTTAGTGTCTGAGGGTTCAGAACCCTTAGTACCAATTGATAAGTACCACCCCCCGCTGGAGGTGACGCTCAGGTTTCAGTGCGACGTGCTGACCCAGTCGCCGTCCTCTCCACCACCGGCTCAGCGCCCTGGAGCTGCTCCAAACTGGAATTGGCGTAAAGCAGACTTTCTGGGCCTATACACGGCATTAATAAGTATAGATTGGTCGGACATTTTTGTAATTGCAGACGTTGACGACGCAGTTGCGTTATTCTATCACCGTCTTTATAATTGTATCAGTCAATATGTTCCTACTAAATCCCGTTATATGTCGAATTATAAGTACGTATATCCAAAATGGTTTAATGCTGATATTAAAAATAATATACGTAAAAAATATTATCATTTGAAACGGTATAAGGCTGAAGGTAAAGAGTTTAACAAGGAATTATTCAAATACTATAGGTGGCATGTTAAAAACTTGATTGACAATGCATATAAGCAGCACTTACATCTGACAGAACAAAATATAATTAACGATCCAGCCAAATTCTGGGAGTACGTTAAGGATAGGAAGAATCACAGACAGCGTACGAACGTTTATTCGTCCGGTGGTGTTGAAGTTGTTGGGCAATCCGCAGCCGACGCTTTTGCAAACTATTTTAGTTCGGTGTATCAGGACGAGGTACCTGTACTGAACCATGTTGATGCGGTACGTGCCGCAGATAGTCAATGTAATTCCACTGCTATCACCATAAATATTGTTGACACTACCAAGCTGAAAGAAGCAGTAAGGCGCCTAAAACCGAGATCGTCGGGTGGCCCTGACGGTATCCCTGTTTTTTTAGCAAAGGACTGCATATCCGCTTTTGAGAGTCCGCTCCTGTATCTTTTTAACTTATCACTGACTCACTCTAAGTATCCAGACATTTGGAAAGTTTCTAGGGTCACTCCGGTTCCAAAAACTGCTGGCGAAAACGACGTTTCGTCTTTTAGACCAATTGCAGTCTTATCAGTCTTTGCAAAATTATTTGAGATTGTCTTATGCCAGCAAATTAATAAACAAACTCAGAATTTATTGCATCATAGTCAACACGGTTTTCGAACAGCCCGTTCTACCACTTCTAATCTTGTGGCTCATCTTGACTATATATATGCTGAGTTGGATGCTGGTAGGCAGGTAGATACTGCGTACTTCGACTTTAAAAAAGCATTTGACCTGGTCGACAATGATATCTTGTTACGTAAATTGGCGGTGATAGGCTTTGCTCCAAAACTTGTCGAATTTTTTTCAAATTACCTACGAGATCGGCGTCAGTTTGTTAGAGTGGGTGCATTTGAGTGTAGTGACTATTACACAAGATCTGGGGTAAGTCAGGGAAGTACGTTGGGGCCATTGCTTTTTCTTATTTTCATCAATGACTTACCGAATAACGTGGTTTCCTCAAAATGTCTGTTGTTCGCGGATGATCTCAAATTAAGCCTAGGTGTAGATGGCCCGTCTGACTGCGAGGCATTGCAAAGAGACATCAGTGCGGTTTTGGATTGGAGCGTATTAAATCGTCTTCCCTTTAATGATAATAAATGTAAAATAATAACATTCACGCGTAAACGCTGTCCACTAAATGAAGACTATAATTTATCTGACACGCCCTTAGAAAGGGTAAGCGAAATACGTGACTTAGGATTATTATTAGATGCTAAACTTGACTTTCATAACCATGTGATTTCTGTATGTAAAAAAGCCAGTAAAATGCTTGGCTTCATTATTCGCACTTCTTCACAGTTCGACGGCATAGGGGTCGCTTTGGTACTTTACAATGCATATGTTCGTAGTAAGCTTGAATACGGTGCCATTGTATGGAATCCCTATGAGGAGAAATATATTTTGATGATAGAGAGAATACAGCGCAAATTTGCACGATGGCTATATAAGCGGAATTACGGTTATTACCCCTATCTATATCCGTCCTTATTTGTTACTGGTATGGTGGGTTTGGACACTCTCAAACTTAGGCGGGCTATGCAATTGATAACATACTACCTAGCAATCATCCATAATAAAATAGATAGCCCGACGATATTAAGCAGAGTGGGGTTATTGGCTCCGAAGCGGCTGGGCTATGATGGTGAGGGGACGGTGGCACCGCGGCGGCGGCCGCGTCTTCTGTGGCGGCCGCCGGCGCGGACCAGGTGCGGCGCTCACGCGCCCACTACTCGCGCTATACGGCTTATTGGAGATATGCTCGCACATGATTACGAGACTGACTTATTTGCTGATAGCTTTAGGCAACTATGTAATAAGGCCCTTCTATTTTTGACATTCAATTTTGACTTATTGTAATATATCAATTTAATCTTAGCTTAGTTAATTTGAAAATGATATTTTGTTTACTCTATTTGATCTTCTATTTGGCATCTATTTTTTTATCTATTTGACATCTATTTTTTATTTTATTTTTTTTATTTGGACATGTATCTTAATCAATTACTTATTATTTAAAAGTGTAATTTGTAAATTAGCATGCTGACGTTTTGGGCATACTGTAAGCCAGCATGTACACTGTTTTAAAATAAATAAATAAATAAATAAATAAATCCTCATCGGTAGCTGGTTCCCTGAGATAAATTATAGCCAGCCCATTGCCACTTCAACTTACTGATACATTTGAAATTAAAGAGTTAATGTTCATAAAAAGAGACTGTGTGTGAGACATTTCATATTTATTTTCAGATATGACAATAGAACTGTAGGCTTCTTTGTTTGAATTAAGAAAGATAGAAAGAATGATTTATATTTAATAATTTTAAATATATGTTTTCTACACTAAAACGCGACAATAGAGCACACAGAACGTATGGTTATGATGAATGCTGCCGCGCAAATAAACTTACATCTATATTCGATTAGGAGTAAAACACGGACGTGTTGTCACCCTGAGGGCCAAAACGAAATTCGTCATAAACGTAAAAGGTTTTTCCAGTTCCTTTCACTCATCATATAAATGACATCAGCAGTAATACTGTATTGTACGCTAGTATGTCGACAGCGTGTTCCTTCCCTACTCGTGCAGACTCATCCGTGCTGCAACCATAATACAGCTGTAGCATTGCTCTACCTACTTTATATCGTATGAATTTACCGAAAAATTATGCTCGAGTTATTGTATATAATAATAAATAAAAATTTTACTAAAACATTGAGAACAAATAAATTTAATCTGTTTTGTATTTAATGTTTTTTTATATAATAAGACAGTCCACCTTATGGTAAGTAATAATACTGTGGCCAATAGACACCTACATCTATCCTAGATTAAGAATAAAAATGCAGATATGTTGTCACCCCCGAGGACTAATAAGTTATTCAATAAAAAGGGTCTCCGGTTGTCTACACTCGCCGTACGAAACACAGCAGAATCAAGCTATTATTTTATGCTGGTACTCTGTGAGAGCCTGGTCCTTACCCAGTGGAGCCGACCCATTCGTGCTACAACTATAATATAGCTGCAGCATGGATCTACCGTGTGTATAATTATAATTTGTTTATTTTTTAATATTACAAGCTAGAACTTGACTACTATCTCACCTGATGGTAAGAGGTGATGCAGTCGAAGATAGTGAACAGCACTGACTTAACATAAGCCTATTGACTCTTGAAGACACCTATATTACAATCGGACAGAAAGGCAGATACTACCGAAGTATACCACTTTTTTCTGTACAATTATTTTTTATAGGATAAGAGTGACAAACGAGCACACAGTCCACCTGATGATAAGTGGTTGCTGCGGCCCATAGACATCTACATCTATCCTCTATTACAAATCAAAATGCAGATGCGTTATCACCCGTAAGGACTAGGATGGAATGCCTCATTTCCAGTAAAAAGGGCCTCTGGCCACCTGAACTCACCAGGCGAAACGCAGCGGTAAACCTTTACTTCACGCTGGTATTCTGTGAGGTTGTGGTACCACCCCGGTTCGAGCCGGCCCATCCGTGCGACAGCAAAAGCTGCCGCGTTGCTCTACCACTGTGTGATTTATATTATGCAAATCCTTCGGTTCGAATGCGTGATATGCTGATATTTTTAGGTAAAAGGTTACAAATAAATAGATAAAGTAGAGTATTATTTAATTACCTTACAAGAAAACTAGGATGGAAAGCCGCCGGGTTGTCTTGAGGAGAAAATGAAGGCCATGTTCCTTGCAGTAATGCCAGCCTGAGGTATATCAGTAACGCAACGGCTGCTAAGACTTTGAATGTTCGGACTGACAGACCAGTGCATTTTTTATCGATTTTCATTGAGTAAAAAGACCTGAGAATACAAAGATGTGTTAAAAAATATTGCTAATAAAATACTAGTATAGTGCTTACAATACTATAATGATGTTCTTCCGGGTGATTAATACAACTTTCGAATACTATCAGAAAAGTAACCTTATCATACAATTATCTATTTCATCTTTTTTCTGCGATCTTCGCGCTGTTAGCCTATGCGGCTCTTTCAGCTTAGTCTGACATAGCTATATAAAAAATGAGAGGGCGTCAATTAGGAAGGGAATGAAGATGATGATGGTTTTTGAATTGGTATTAGCAATCATCATGTCAAATCTGTTGAGGTTGTTTTTGAGTTATCTAACCGCTGTCCGAGTGGAGGTGTGCGTATCCTCGCCTATGACTGCTTAGCTGGTATCGGTCGATGTTCTGGGCGGTGAGAACAACGCAGGTTCGCGGGTGTACGGTATGTACACGGTGTGTGCTGGAACGCGTCGTGCCCGGCTACAGGTGCGACGCGCCCCATCTGTTAACCTACTTGTGTTTGTCCCAATTGGTATGAGTGTAGTGTCAGTGTTTGATGTGCCTGCGACGTTTGGGTCGATCGAGCGAGCGTGGTTGTTCTATGAGTACGTTATGCGATTTACGGAGAGTCCGCGTGACGTTTGGCGTCGGGACGTAGTTGGCTGCGTTAGCCACTAGCGGGTTTGTATGGGTTTCTGCGATATCACAGTAATGCTGAGACATCTTCGAATCTCTAGACATTTCAGAATCATCAGAATTCTGTTGATACCACTGTGCTCCAGTGACTTTCCGGATGGGTCTTAAACGTGTGGGCAAAAGCTACACTAGCGTAAGACATTATAGGCTAACGCAGGTTTCGTACAGGTGAAGTTTGTGTCTTAGCGACAACTTACTCTTCCTGTTAACAAGAGGATGGAGACGGTCAATAACTGTCTTGGCTTTGTTTCAAACTACACTTATGTACTTTGCGAAACTTATGCGGACTGATGCGCCGAGTTTTCCCAAGGGATAGGGCTGCCTTATAAGGAGATATTAACTAGCTTAGCTTTTGTCATTCGATTGGTTAGGTTCGATATTGCTACACTTTTTTCGGGATTCACTTCAATTCTTCATATGCGAAACCATTCGCCTAAGCGATTGGTAGCTTTTTGGATTTTCAATGTGAACAAAGTGAACTTTATCTGTTATGTTCAGATAAAAAGAGTTCCGTATCATCGGCGACGAGACCTTTGTTTTTTTGGGGATATCACTCGTGAAGAGTGTGAAGGGAAGTGGAGATAGAACGGAGCCTTGTGGGACCCTGGCCTTTAGAAAACTTTCGAGGAACAGGTCCCTCACTCGATAGCGAAAGGAGCGATTTATAAAGAAAGCTCGGATGATGTGTAGAAGTCTATGGGGCACGTTAAGTTTATACAGCTTATAGAGCAAGCCGTCGTGCTAAACTTTATCAAATGCCTTTGCTACATCTAAGAAGAGGGCTCCGGTGTTTCGAGACATATTCTTTGTAGAATTGTGATTAAAACCAGACAGAATATATCCTGTTAGGCTATGAATTTCGTGAGTGCACAAGTGTTCGGCTCTAAAGCCAAACTGCTCGTCGGGGAAAAGTCTGTTAGTTACAGTAAAGTGACGAAGGCGTCTTTGAATGATGCGCTCGTATAGTTTACCAAATGTGTTGAGTCTACTCTGTGTAAACCGATTGTGATGGGCCTGTAGCTAGTGGGTCGATTTTGCGATTTCCCTGGTTTAGGGATTCCTATTAAGTCTTCTTCTTTCCAGATATCCGGGAAGGAGCAGCTCGAGAGCAGCCAATTTTGTAGGGGCTGATCTATTTTTTAGGCTTTTTATAGTATCTTTGACTTCATCAAAAGTCACGTGTGGATCGAGTGGGACGCCCACTGGTGGTAACGCAGACCTACGTTCGATTTCCGCTTCTACCTCTAGTAGGTGAGCTTGGTCTGTTGGTACGCTGGATAGGGTACAATAGCTCTCGAGACTGTCGGATAGGCATTCAGCTTTTTCTAGATCATCTAAGGCGAGATCGGGACGGTCTAGCCTCACGAGAGGCGGCATGGGAAATTATTTCTCCAATTTTAAAGCTCTAGTGAGCTTCCATAAGGTCTTGAGAAGGTTCTACTCGTTCTAAGAGGTTTTCCAATTTATATTTCCTAAATTCGGCTATGCGTTGTTTAATCTCATTTTGTAGAGAACGTAGCCGGATTTTATTATCTTTCGTGCGTAAACGGTCGTAAGATTTTAGCGCGGTGTTCTACGATCAGTTGTCGAAGATCTACAGATCACTGGACACACGTACTTTTGGGAGTTTCTAGTCTCGAGTTTACGCCAGTCGACGATGGTTTGGGTCTAAGGAACCTCAACCGAGGTTAATTCGATCAATGTTTCAATGGAGTTAATATTGAGCTGGATATTTTTTAGTAATGCTACATCAAGGACGTCCGGTAGTTGGGCTATAGCAAAAGGGTAGCGAGTTGGACTCTCAGGAGCGATAACGTCGAAGTTGAGTATCTCCGTGACGTCATATAAAACGATTCCGTTTGGGCTCTATACGTTAGAGTTCCAACTGACGTGTTTACTGTTTCGGTCTCCCGCGATTAATAGGCTGGGGCCTAAATCTAGTAGAGCCGATGTTTTAATGGCGGCAGATATATCGATGCAATTATAATGGGCGGATGGCCCATAAGTTCTATCCTACAAACCGATGCTTCTAAGTTAGCAAGCGGTGGAGTATCTATCGGAACACATTTCAAGGACCTTTTGTAGTAGATCAAGGTGTCGCCTTCAGGTTCGGTCAGCCTATGATTTCTTACTAAGGTATTATTAGCTATTTTGAGATGGCGCACGGTAGGTTTCAAGAAAGTATCTTGCACTAGCATGATGTCGACATCATGATCGCGTAAAAAGTACATGATTTCTTCCTTTTGATCTCTGATACCGATTGCGTTAAAGAACGCGACAGTCAGAGAGCTAGATTTGGTTCTTCAGGGAAGTTGTACTGTCATTATGGTTTAAAAAGAGGATTGCTTAGGCGCAATGTAATAAACCAATCGTGTCGATGAGATTGATATGCCCAATGGTGGCATTGAGGTTTATCTTAAGTGTTTTTGCCTTGCGAAATTTGCGAGTCAGAGAAGTGACTTTAGCGACATTAATGTTGCAGATGAAGTTGCAGACTAACGAGAAGTCGCCAGCGAAGACTGATGATGCCTGAAGGGCGGTTTTGGGCTTTTGAGCCCAGAGAGAGGGCGCTGGCCGTGAGTCGGCCGCATTTACAATCGCCGGGGGCTTAACCCATGCGTTTGTTTTAGGTGCTGAAGGCACCGAAGGGCTTACGCCTTGCCCGGAAACCCCTTTGTCGGGGGCGAATTTGGTGATAGCCTGAGGGGGCGTGGGTTGCGACACCGAGATCAGTGTGACTGAAGGGCCAGGTTGCCGAAGACAGGACCTGCTGGCGATATGGCCTGCTGCCTGTCTGTGCTGGTTTACATCTTCGCACCTCTCACCGCACGCTTTGGTACACCCGCGTTAGCTCGCTGGTGGTCCTGCTTCGCCGCACAGAACCCAATTCGGAGGGCCTTCCGACTTGGGCGTTCCGGTGCACTCGGGCGTACCGTGGTCGCCTGGATACTTAACGCATTTAGGCAGGGCTAAACAGTTTTTGGCCGAGTGGCCATTAAGTTTATATCGGTGGCATTGATCAACGATGCCCCTATTTTGGGGGGCTTCTACTGCAATCCCCGTAAGATTGCAGATTTTTTTGGAGTCTATCCATTTGGATAGGTTGCTCCATCGGGATTTTCTCTGATTTATAATTGGGTACAGCGGCGTTTCCTTGCGCTCAGAGGCCACTTTAGGGTTCCCGATTATAATCGCGACCGCGAAAACGGTGACGAAGGGGCCAAGTGAGGCTCGTCGCCCTTTTTCGCGGCGGGGCACTTACGTTTTTTGCCCGAAACTGTGGTTTAATCGTCGTCTTTCAACATGGCGAGTTTCGTAACCTCTAACTCCATTTCGGAGCCCGACTCGGCGTCTGAGAACACCGGGGAGTGCCCACGGGTGGAGAACGCAGAAGCCGTGGGGGATAATACGTCATATAAAGTGTCTTAGGACACGGGGGTCGAAGGTTCGGTGCTCGGCAAAATGGAGTCGTCAACGAGCACAACCAACGTTCAGCATCAGGCATCTCACGCTGCACTAAAAAGGTCGCCCAAACGTCAGGGCAGACGTGATATATAATAGTCGGTGAGTTCGGTTGTTAAAACAGCCGCCATCTTGTTTCAGGCTAAAAAGGTTTGCGCTTAAGACGAACACCTATACACCTAGCGCGTTGCTACGCTAGGGTGTATACACAAACACCACTGAGCGCTGAGTAACTGACCGGTTATTGTTCTTTGCACAAAAGCACTTTATTACTCGGGAGCGCATGGGCTCGACCGAAGAAATACGTCCGCGCAGCTTGAGCGCAGACAAACGAATGTCATCTTGTCTGAATCTTGGCCCTTGTCTTCGACACAATATTATGATTTCGGGACATCATCTTCAATCGCGATGCAGGGAATGTCTTCAACATATTTACACCCAAAGGCTATATATGTTTATAACAAAATCTTGTTTCTACATTTGAATAAAATTAACTTTACGAATTCTTTTTTACGTTTGATATTAATAATAAAAATCTGTAAAATTAATTGAATTCAGACAAAGCAAGAGAATCAGCTAACGTTTCCAATGCAGGCCGTGTGCATTTGGAAAATTCAAACATAACAGCGTCAACAATTCTCTTTAACTAGTTTTTTTTAAATATATGATTTAAAAAGTTACCTTTGTACAAACGGCCAACATCTATAAAAATCGATGACAAGATTTAGAAGAAGTACTGTAACGCCAGTCTCTTTTGCAAGCATGCTAAGTGCGCCAAGAACAACGCTCAACCACACACGCTTCTTATCGCTTGTAGGTCTGTAAGAATAAAAGATAAATTGTTCTTCAAAAGCAAAATGGTTGTGATGTACCAACAAAGATAATATGCAAAACATAAAATGGTATATAATATTTTGTCTTTTTATTTATAAGACGATTTGAATAATATTTCAATCTATACAAAAAAAATTGAAGTGTCTGTTTGTAATGCCAAAATTATAGCTTTTTACTAAATACATATGAAAGTATATACGGAACTAATAATAAAAATACGGTTTTCAAAGTTTTTGTCTCTCTGTCTGTTCGTTTGTCTATCTGTATGGTCCGGCTAACCTCCAAAAATGCTGGGCTGATTTTGATGGGATTTTCACTGGCAAATAGCTGATGTCACAAGGAGTAACTAAGGCCACTTTTATTTTAGAAAAAAAAAATAGGGTCCCGCGCATAAAAATTAAATCCCCAAATAAAACGCGGGCGAAGTCGCGGGGAACAGCTAGTTTATAAATATAAACGTAACCTACCTTGTATAAATTATGTTACTACTTGAAGTGAGGAATCAAATTTCTTATGATATTTTTTCGATTGGAAAAAACAGGGCTATCTTTTGTTGAACAGAAGATAAGAGAAGATTTTGTGTTACCACGCTACGCCAGGGCGGAATCTCACATAAACTAAAAATGTATATCATTTCTCAGACATGCAATTAACTTTTCGATGCACGCACTAACCTTGCCTGTAATAAGCAAACTTGCTTCATTCTTAAATGTAAATCAAAATTTAAATTAAAATGAAACATTTTTCTTGTGCATTAATAGAAGATCAAATTCAAGTTATAGCGATGATTACCTAAATAAGCGTTAATTAAGTTATGGCGATTTTAAAATAACATTATTATGTACATAAAAAAACACATTGAAGGAATTGTTGAAACAAAAATAAAAAATGTTTATTTATAAGTATAAATATTTATATTATTCCATTATATATTTACCTATGGTAGACTAAGAGAGATAACAGAAAAAATATGCACGCCAAAACATCTGCCCTCCCAACCACTCCAGCTACCTACCGAAAAAAAAAGAAAAAAATATTAATGTTGATAATTATCGGCGATAAGTACGTAATCACTGCTAACGCTGTCCAACTAAGACTATAATTAAAGTTCATTTTATGTATTAAAATAGTTACCGCTTCAGTGTGTACAGGATGCACTGCAAATAATAGGGCCGCTAGTGCAGCAAATGGACGTTGCAGACGAGCTATTGCAACACAAGCTCTTGTGACCAGCGCGCAGCACGCGGCGTGAAGCGACACATTACAAGCATGCCACCACCACGGCTGTAACCCAGCTAGGACGTGATTAAGTCTGGAACAAAAAGAGTGAACTTTTTAAAATTCGACGTTTGAACAATGGTTTGATTTTGTAAACTAAGTCATAAATACACAACGCCATTATTTTAATTTTGTTTTGTGTGTAATAATAAGTTATTTACTTAGGCAACGTTAATTTAGTAAGTTGGTGCAAGAAGCGAAACATTTACTACGAAATGTTACACTTCTTTATTTTTATTTTTTGTGGTAATTTTAGCAGCAGCAGCTTCTATATAGTTGTAGTACAAATAAATACCAGCGTAAAATAGCAACTCAATGGTGCTGTGTTTCGTATGGTGAACGTAGAGAACCGGAACGAAATTCACTGGAAACGAGGCATTCCATCTTAGTACTTAGAGGTGACAACGCATCTGCATTTTGATTCTTAATCGAGGATAGATGTAGATGTCTATGGGCCACAACAGTAACCACTTACCATCAGGTGGATTGTGTAAACCTTTATCACCCTTACCTTATTAAAAAAAATAATGAACACAAAATTAGTATAGTTTTAATGTAACTTAGTATTTAAGCTTTTGCTGAATCCTTATTGAGTGATAAATGTTGAATATTACATTTCTTAGTCCAACTCCACAAGGAAGAGGTTATCAGATATGGTGTATATTTGTATATAACTTGCGCGATCCACCTATTCTGAATGTAAACTTTCTGTAAGAATTCGTTTTTATGTTTTTGTTTTATACTTATGATTATTATAAACACCAATTTTAATTAATTATTTTTGTTCTCTAAGCAGTAGTTAATCCTTTATAGGTTTTCCCACTTTTATTAATGACTTCACTTCACCGCGACTTCACCCGCGTGTAATTTAGGGTATATTTGTCAGTGAAAGTCCCGTAGAAATCGATCCAGCCATTTCAGAGATTAGCCGCAACAAATAGACAGACAGACAGACAAATTTTAAAAATTCTGTTTTTGTAATAAATACCGTATATACATTCATATGCATTTAGTAAAAAGCTGTTATTTTAACATTACAAACAGACGCTTCAATTTTATTTTTTTTGTGTAGATGTATTGATATGCTTGACAAAGGTCTTCAGCTCGCTCGCTTCTAAGGAGTATCTTAGGCTACTTATATTTGAGACAAAGGACTAGGGTTCTGAGCAATGTAATTAAAACCCTAAATTACACGCGGGTGAAGTCGCGGGGAACAGCTAGTAAATTAATAATCTTAGCGCCAATATTTCAATAGCCAGATAAAACTTATCCATCAAATAAATTATAACTTGACTAAATATAAAAGTGATAAGTATAACACGGACCGGATTGTGTTTCGCTAATGGCACATCAATTGAGGTGTATGTGGAATGAAAAAATAGAAATAAACATGTAAAGAAAGAAAAAGTGATCAATATATCTATCTTTTTTTGTACCACGTTAAATATCATAATATGCATAAAGAGTTCTATTTGAAGTTTTTTTTTCTTCTTTTTTTAGGATTCCTTCTAAGAGGGTGCGTATTTAAGTTCGCGGAATGGGGGGTAAGGAGTGGAAATATAAATCCAAATTAATTTTTCTTTCTAATATATTCACCTGCTACCCTAATACATTTTTCAGATCTATCAATTGACTTATGTATACCCTCAAAAAAAATTATTATTCTTTGTCTAAAAAATACGCAGAAACTGCTTCCTTCACTTCTTCATCACTTAAAAACTTTTCCCAAAGAGTTCTTTTTTTAGTTCGGAAATAAATAATAATGACTGGGGGCCAGGTCAGGACTATAGGGTGGGTGCAGCAAAATTTTGAAGCCCACCTTCTGCAGAGCAGCCATCGTAACATGGCACTTGTGAACAGGCGCGGTGTCGTGCAGAAGAATGGTACCTTTGGTCAATTTTCCCCTTTTTTCTCCTTTGTGGATTCATTCAATTGTTCTAGGGTTTGAAGCATAGTAATTTTCGGTTATTGTGATACCTTTATCTTTATAATTAATCAATAGGATTCCTTCTGAGTCCCAAAAGACTGTCACCATGATTTTCCCAGCCGATTGTGCCACCTTAAATTACTTGGGTGGTGGTGTGCCGTTTTTGTGCCACTGCATAGAGTCCTGTTTGGACTGAGGTTCATAACGGTGAACTCAAGTTTTGTCATCACTAACAATTCGAGCCAACACTCTATCTTTGTCTTCCATACAGAGTCCAAAAATGCGCGAGATCACTTCACGCACTGTTGCTTTTGAGGTGGCGTTGAGCATTCTAGGCACCCATCTTGCGCTGACTTTAGTCATGCCAAGACAGTCATGAAAAATTTTGAAAATGGTTGTATCTGATACTCCAACCATTTCTGCGAGCTGTGTTTTATTTAGGCGGGCATCTTCTAACATTAATTTTACGATTTTTGAATAATTTTCGAAGTGGTCACCTCAATCGGCCTTCCTGGCCGTGGGTCGTCTTCAAGTGACTCTCTACCTTATTTAAAAAGGGTATATCACTTGTAAATCATAGTTTTACTTGAACAAGGGTCTCCGTAAATGGATGACATCTCTTCCAGTATAGTCTGAACAGATTTTCCGCGCTTCGTAAGCAACTTTATAACGGCACGGGACTCGATTTTTTCCATATTGCGCAATTTCTTCCCGATTGACTTGTTTGGTTGACGATAACTCAAAGACTAATGATCTAATTACAATAATGCCCGGTATTAATACTAATAATGAGTTGCTTAATTAGCACGTAATTCAGCGACGTCCTTACTTATTACCTACCTACCCATTCCGCAAACTTAAAACTCCCCCTCGTTTGCTTGTATACTCTAAGCATAAAAGTAATTTTTCTCACTATATTATGGCGTTGGATACAAGACTATCAGCCAAAAATAAAAAATAAAAACACCTTAATAAGTACATAATCCAAAATATTATAATTTAAAATTAAAAATTTTGTACCACCGACTTCAATATAAATTATTTAAAATTACTCAAAAACAGACCTTGATCAAATTTATATAAGACCACATGCGAAGCACTACCTTTGAAATAAAAATACCAATGGTAAATCCAATTGTGTATGCCCTAAGTGTTTAACAAATTTTATAATTTTATTTATTATAAAATTTGTTAATTTTTAACTGTCTATTTTAACAGTTCAAATATATATTAACCATCTTTACCATACAGTATATTATCTATGGCCCGGAGTGAGGAAGGCAAAGTGAATTTAGTAAAATAACACAAAAAATAACAAACTCGGCATATCTAGTTCTCCTCGTTGAGGAGTTCCAGTAGCAGTCATTAAAGTAACTTTCAAGTCACGCTATCAAGTCCGGAGGTAACGTCTCATCATAAATAACAAAACAAGGCCAAACGACAAAA
This sequence comes from Parnassius mnemosyne, assembly GCA_963668995.1. NCBI lineage: Eukaryota > Metazoa > Arthropoda > Insecta > Lepidoptera > Papilionidae > Parnassius > Parnassius mnemosyne. The sequence goes on along the minus strand of CAVLGL010000001.1, from coordinate 1,836,856 downwards.
TAGTTTTCCTCGTCGAGTAGTTCCAGTAGCAGTTACCGACACACCTTCAGGTCTATAAATTCCAAGACGTATAAGTTTATTTATATATAAATCCTATGTGCTTGTCGAATATCAAAATAATAATAATATCTTACCTTGGTCAATTATTAATATTTTTTTAAATCGGTTTATTTCTATTTTTACTTAAAAAAGTGGTTTTAGTGGCTTATGGTGTGGATTTATCAAGTCCGCATGGAGGGATAAACACGATAACTTTTGAAATTGTAAATTTTTCAACCCAATCTATTTTTAATCTCTTCATCTATCTTATGGGAAGCCGTGTAATGTAAATGGCAGTTTAATTTTATTTTGTTTAGTTATAATAAATTTTTTTCGGCCGATAAATCGTGAATATTACTGTGTTTTGAGAAGCTTTGTAGCCAGACAAAAATGTTATTTTGTAAACAGCGAACGTAATTTTTGACAACGTAACACTGATTTTGTTTAATTTGACTGTGAAAACGTTGTCATTATTTATATGCGCATTTTGGTAACGTGATTTGAAGTTTATTCCAGATATGTGTGTAATTTTATTACATATTTTTATATAAGGAATAAGGTTACGAAACAAATTATTTGTAAATGAAAATACAACTACGTGCTTATCTACCGTTTTTGTTCTTAAATGCCGCTCTAATAGTATATATAGAATTCTTTGACAAAACAGCATCAATTTTACGTATCAACATTTATTCAATAACACAGGCAGCAATCCGCCGAAACTCTCTTTTTTATTACTATTTTTGTGGTGAGGAAATGGAAAAACATTTCCTGTTTCCATACATGTATCACTCAGCTAAATATTGCTTTTGCAATAAGCCATGGGACGCAGATATTATCCGGATTCGCAATAAACGTTAACCAACTATTCTACAGGAACGTTGGTTTTGTACTTTATGTTTCTCGATTTATTCAACGATAAATATGAGCTGAAATGATTTTAGTGAAACAGAAACAATTAAAACTTTTCTTTAAAATTAATGATAATTACAGGCTCTGAGGCGTTTCATCTTAGAACGCTCTAAAGGTGACAACTCATGTATAGCCTTCTTTATTTGAAGTTATAAGTATAAACTATTAATTAAAAAAACTTGCAGCCTATATAATTATGCCCCACTGCAAGGTACTGGCCTCCTCTAATGCCTAAGACAGGAAGGACAACGAAATGTATACCACTTGGTGGCTAACTTCACATGTCAGGGAGGCTGGGTACTACCACCAGCTTGAGATACTGTAATTAATAAAATTAAAACTAAACCCAAGCATACCACTGCGAGAATTCAAGACACAGTAAGTTCATTCTGCGTAGATCGGACCAAAATTAATAATTAAAAAAGCTGAAGGTACTCCGGGTTAACTCTGACATCGTGGACATCAATCACTTAAGTCCCCCGTGACCATGAGTGCTGTAAAGCACCCGAAACGTCGGAAATTAATAATAACAAGTAAATTAATCGCGATGAAATCCGTAAAAGTAGTTTTATTCAATTTGTAGTGTTCACGTAAATATAAGATATAGTTATTTGTTAGACTATATAAGTCAGTAGCATACGCAATTTTGGTGCCACTGTTGTAATAATTACGTAAGAATTTCATGATACAGTGAGAATTGATAAGATGAGAAATTGTGTGATAAGAGAAAAGTGTGGTTTGCAAGATATTGTGGCTAAGATTAGAAAAGGAATGAGGAATGCTTCGGTGCTTTAAGTACGTAGAAAGTATAAATGCGGAAAGGGTGACTAAGCAAATTAATACTGTGGAAATGAGTCGCAGATGTCTATCGACGAATTATCTTACCTTATCTTATCCCTCTAGGTGACAGGCATGGGAGTACAATTGGTGTTTAGTAAATATCATGAATTTATTTTCCTCAAAATATTTTTGTATTTTTTTTAATACATGGTGCAAAGCGTGTGATACTCGCTTTGCACCATGTATTAAAAAAATCCACCTGATAAGAGTTTGTTGAATAGAATAGAATATAATAATTTTTATGCAATATAGATTATAGTGCATAATACTTATTTAATGTAGTTTTTTTTTCACTGGTTCGCAAAAAACCCGTGTCCTAGGAAAAAGAGATAAATAAAGAAATTTTGTTAATACAATTGCTATAAAATAGATAATCTATTCATTAAGGACTATGATGTGTGAAAATAACACTTGGCAATTCCACGGGCTACTAATAAAATAGATAATCAATTCATTGTGGACTATGATGTGTGAAAATAACACTTGCAAGTCCCCGGGCTACTAATAAAATAGATAGTCAATTCATTGTGGACTATGATGTGTGAAAATAACACTTGCAAGTCCCCGGGCTACTAAATAATGCCTCACAGCCAGCAATTATCGGATTTACTAATCGTTGATCTACGCTTGCTTAAATTAAGTAATAATTATTATATAATACCTGTCTCTTCATGTTGTCATTAAGCAAAAGGAGAGAGAGCAACCTTAAGCATATCTTAAATTTACGTTAATTTATATGGTTAGCCGCCGCAAAAACGGTTGAGAACGGTTATTTGAAAAATATTTCAAATAAAATTTGTCGCAAACTTTATTCTCTACAATTATTATAAAATATATTAACATCGTTATCTAGCTTTTTAGGGTTCCGTAGTTACACAACAAGGAACCTTATAGTTTCGCCATGTCCGTCCGTTCGTCCGCGGTTTTACTCAAAGACCCCAGGTGCTACAAATCTGTAATTTGGCATAATTATAGACATTAATCACGCCTAGAAAACTGTTAACTAAAATCTTAAAAAACATTTTTCTTTTAGGTACTTCCCATACAAGTAAATGGAGGATGATTTATTGTTTTTTAAGAGTGTATTCCATCATCTGAGGTATCGTTGGATAGGTCTTTCAAAAACATTGTGGCTGTGGAACAACATCTTTTCGATTCATCCAGAAGTCCGTTTGTGAAATATTTTGCTTTAAAGTGGTATTTTTATTTGTCTCGTGCCCCCCCCCCCCTCTAACAACTAAATCACTGTTTTTGGAAATATGAAGACTATACACAATAGTAGTATATATAATGAAGTTAAAAGCAAAACTATCACAGCTAAGTAGAATTAAGAAATTAACGAGTAATTGTCGACCAACTTATAAAATGCACTTAGATTAGTAAAAATTTCGTTACAACTCCATAAAAAATGACCTAAAACTAGCTGCATTAGTAACTTTGTAATGTTCATGTAAACTTAAAAATAAACATTTTATGAAGAAAACGACTTATATGCATTACTACTATTAGCTTTACTTTATCATTTGCGGGATAGAGAGCGTATTATTATCAAAATCGAAAAGTTTTTTAATCTTTTTTGAATATCACTCCATTAAAAGGCTGATTTGAAAATAAGTCCTTCAGTTACAATCTTGCTATTTGGGCTCATTTTTGGTCATTATAGCGGTCAAACGGCGAACTCACTTATTATGCTCATCAACAAGACAGCAAGTAATTAAAGAGTTATTTCAACTACAGTAGTGCAGAGATCCCGTGCAGGGATCCGTAGTCAAGCTAAGGAATTTGGCCTATTGTCATCACTGAACTTGTGATGAGCTGTAATGATGATGATAAATTGGCACCCTGCTAAACTTTTCTATTCATCACGTGTACTAACAAAATAAATAATTGCAGAAAACTTCGAACAATGTCGCACAACTTATTTGATAGATATAATTTGAAATGATTCTGCCCCAATTTTAAAACCTTTGACCTATACAAACGTCACCTATGTCGCTTATTTTAGGTCGAATTCATTAGTTTAAGTGAAATAAAAATAAACCTACACTAGTCACACGTTTCAAACATATCTGGATCCTTAGCAGAACAAAAATAGTTTCTAGAGCACACTCTATTTAGACTAAGCTAGTGTAAACTAAAGTTATGACAGTTTAGTGTTTATTTTGAATCCACTGCCGTGTATTTACATAATATACAAATGTATCGTGCATAAATTTTCTATACAGAATCGATTCAGGTTGTAATACGCTAAATGCCATGAAAATTTGTTATTTTACGACAAATGTTATTAAAGATAGCTATCATAAATTTATAGACACGTCTTTATTTGTCTACTGCTCGGATCTCATTATCTATTGCTCAGGTCTTTTCCGTTGTAGGTATTAGCCACAAAAAACAAGACGGATTAGTCATCGATGATTGCCAAAAGTACACAATTGAAATGTGATATGGTTAAGTTACATACAGATTACACAAGTTTTTTTTTTATAGGATAGGGGGACAAACGAGCATACAGTTCACCTGATGGTAAGAGGGTACTGTGACGCATAGACATTCTACATCCATCATCGTTTGCGAATCAATATACAGATGCGTTGTCACCAATGAAGACTAAGATGGAATGCCTCTTTTCCAGTAAAAAGGGTCTTTGGTTCTCTACACTCACCATACGAAATACAGCAGTTGCTGTTTTACGCTGGTATTTTGTGAGAGCGGGGTCTTTCTCCGGTCGAGCCGACCCATTCGTGCTACAACTATACTAATAATATAGCTGCAGCATGGCTCTATCACGTACAAAATGTTATAAAAAATAATAAGAAAAGATATAAAGTGAAAATGAAAAGTGTTATAAATAATTTAAATTTAAAAATTGTGTACAACCGACTTCAATATAAGTTATTAAGAACTAGCTGTGCCCCGCGGTTTCACCCGCGTATATCACGCATCTGCGCCTTGAGACATGCGAACTTCGAGAGAGATATCACGACGGACGGTTGCTGAATTAACAAAGATTTAAAAAGTGAAATATGTTACTAAAATTACATGGTTAACGTAATTGGTGGTTATGCATGATATGGGTACTGATACGAATAATGTCTAGGCCACAATCTTCGTATCAGTACGTACTCGTATTAATAGTATTTGTACCGGCGTTACTATTTCACATTTTAACATGAAAAAGTAGTTATTGTGACATAACTGTAATAGTTAAACATATGGTATCGCAGACTTTTTTGTAGAGATTAATATCCTCTATAAAAGTGAAGTACATTACTTTGCTCTATTATCAATAGTTTCCGAAGCGTACGCGATATAAGGATTCTTTTTGGTATTTTTTCACACCTTGGGTTACATTAACGAAATTTTCATACGGATCCCTAACATTTTTAAAAATATTACATAGCCTATGTTCATCAGGGATAATGTAGGATTCTAATGGTGAAAGAATTTTTCAAATCGGTCCAGTAGTTTCGGAGCCTATTCAATTCAAACAAACAAACAAATCTTTCCTCTTTATAATAGTAGTGTAGATAACTCAAAAACTATTGATCAAATTCATATGGGACCACAGAAGATGTATCAGCTTTCATATAAATAAAGAATCATCGAAATCGGTTCACCCAGTAAAAGTTATGAGGTAAACACATAAAAAAAAACATACAGTCGAATTCAGTACCGTCTCCTTTTTGGAATTCGGCAGAAAAGAGATCAGCTACAGGAAACGATTAATGAGTTTGACCATTGCAACAAGAAATATGAGGAAGCTCTCAGGTTTATTAGGTTAATTATCAGGTTTAGTAACACAATTTAAAACATATATATATATATATATTCATTCATTCATTCATTACAGCCCTTCACAAGTCCACTGCTGAACATAGGCCTCCCCCAAAGAATGCCACAAAGCACGGTCCTGAGCCACCTGCATCCATCGACTTCCTGTATGTCTTACCAGGTCGTCACTCCATCTCGTGGGGGGACGCCCTACACTTCGCTTACCGGTACGAGGCTGCCACTCAAGAACCTTTCTTCCCCATCGGTTGTCGGTTCTTCGAGCTATATGGCCGGCCCACTGCCACTTCAGCTTACTAATCCGTTGGGCTATGTCGGTTACTCTGGTTCTACTGCGGATATCCTCATTCCTAAGTTTATCACGCAGAGAAACTCCGAGCATAGCCCTCTCCATAGCTCGCTGAGCGACCTTGAGCTTCCTCATACGGCCAGCAGTGAAGGACCACGTCTCAGTTCCATAAGTCATCACTGGCAACACGCACTGGTTGTACAATTTCGTTTTCAGGTTTTGAGGTATGTCTGACGAGAAGATGTGTCGTAGCTTCCCGAACGCTGCCCAGCCGAGTTGAATCCGTCGATTGACCTCTCGGTCGAAGTTGGACTTACCTAGTCGGACTATTTGTCCCAGGTAAACATACTCGTCAACAACTTCGAGCTTAGTGCTCCCAACAACTACCGGCATAGGTGTGACATGGACATTGAACATGATCTTTGTTTTGTCCATGTTCATCTTAAGACCTATCCGTTGGGAAACACTATCGAGGTCATTGAGCATAGTGCTTAGGTCCTCCAGCGATTCTGCCATAAGGACTATATCGTCGGCAAATCGAAGGTGAGTGATGTACTCGCCATTGATGTTGATACCGTATCCTTTCCAGTCCAGAAGCTTGAAAACGGCTTCCAATGCAGCGGTGAAGAGTTTCGGGGATATGACGTCACCCTGTCTTACACCTCTCTGCAATTGGATAGGTTTCGTACTCTGGTTCTGTACTCGGATAGCCATCGTAGCCCTACTGTACAAGCACTTCAACACTTCGATATACCGACAGTCAACTTGGCACCGCTGAAGGGACTGCAGCACCGCCCAAATTTCGACGGAATCAAAGGCTTTCTCATAGTCCACATACGCCAGACATAGTGGCAAATTGTACTCTTCGGACTTCTGTACAATTTGCCGAAGGGTATGTATGTGGTCTATGGTGCTAAAGCCCTTTCGGAAACCGGCTTGTTCGGGAGGCTGGAAGTCGTCAAGTCTGCGCGCGAGACGATTCGTAATGACTCTCGAAAACAGCACGTAGACGCGGCTCAGAAGGGAAATCGGTCTGTAGTTCTTCAAGAGAGCGTTGTCACCTTTCTTGAAGAACAAGACCACCGCACTTCTGCTCCACGCCTCCGGTGTAATGCCACCATGGAGGACGGAATTAAAGAGCTTCTGAAGGACTTCAAGTACCGGTCTTCCACCCGCTTTCAGAAGCTCCGCTGTAATTCCATCCTCGCCTGGGGCCTTACCGTTTTTAAGGTGCTGGAGAGCCATTCTAATCTCGCTCAGACTGACGTCCGGGATATCTTCGGAATAGTGTCGGATGAGACTCGCTCTTGGATCGTTACTCACACTTGCGTGTGGCTCCAACGATGACGTGTACAGCTGCCCATAGAACCTCTCAATCTCACTCAAAATCTCAGGTGTCCCGGAAACGATGCTGCCACACTCTGTCTTCAGCTTTGACAGGTGGCTCTTTCTGGCAGACAGATCTCTGGCAAAGACTTTGGAGCCTTGGTTCCGCTCGATCGCTTCTTCAATACGAGCTGTATTGAAGTTGCGTAAGTCCCGCCGCATGCATTTGGAGATCTGTCTGTTCAGATGCCTGTATGCTGTCAAGTCTGTTGAAGAATGTAGCTTCATCTCCCGTCTAACAGCCATGAGATTAAGAGTGTGATCGGAGAGTTTTTGTGTTCTTCTGCGGCGGGTCGTGCAGAACTTAGCTCCGACCGCATGGACAGTTTCCACGAGCTTGTCATTCATATCGTCCACTTCATTGCAGTCTTCTAGGCACTGAAAACGGTTTTGTAACTCGAGCTGAAAGGTTTCGGGACTTTGGAACAGAGCACGAGGGGGACGGAGCGTTGACTTCATTAGACGAGACCTCTCCAACTTAACATTTAGGTTCAGTGTGCCTCTAACCATTCGGTGATCGCTACCAGTTTTCACCCTCGCGATCACGGAGACATCACTGAACAGTTGTCGTCTGGTCGTCATAATGAAGTCAATCTCATTTTTTGTCGAACCGTCGGGGCTCGACCAGGTCCACTTCCTGTGGGGCCGCTTCTGGAAGAAAGAGTTCATCATAAAGAGTCCCTCTTTCTCCATGAAGTCGGCCAGCTGCTGGCCCCTTGGGTTCCGTTGCCCTATTCCAAATTTCCCTACTTTCAGCTCACCGTTCTCTCTTGTGCCTAGTTTTGCGTTGAAGTCTCCCATTAACACCGTATATTGGGTTTTGGAGGAATGCATGGCTCTAGAGATATCCTCATACATTTCCTCCACCTCCTCATCGGGGTGTGCCGAGGTTGGTGCGTAAACCTGTATGACCTTCAGCGAATACCGTTTGGTGATTCTGAGTATAAGGTACGCAACCCTCGTCGACACACTCCCGATCTTTACAACGTTGTTAACGAGAGACTTGTGGACGATAAATCCGACACCTCCTTGGGACAGATGGTCGCCCTCCCGGTGATAGAGCAAGTTGCCGGATTCGAGGATTACCGTGTCCTCCCCCTCTCTTCGGACTTCGGATAATCCTATAATATGCCAGCGCAACTTGTCTATCTCTTCTTCCAGCTCCACAATCTTCTCGTCAGTCCTCAGGGTACGTGCGTTGTACGTTGCCAGGTCGAGTCGTCTAAGGTGGCAACCGAACCTCCACCGGAGATTCTTAGCACCCCCTGCCCCGCCGTTACCATGGTCGCCACCGTAGCCAGGAATAGCGGGGCCGCCGGGGACTGGGGGCCGTTTCTTTGTTACTGTCATTCATAGGGGGGTATTTGCCATAGTTGCCACGCTTGGCGAGCGGGTTGGCAACCGCAGTTTTTTTATTGTAATTTTGGCTATTATCAGGAAGATGCTGCTGCCCATCTCCTGCCTGTTTCCCTTTGTCGCCTTTTACGACACCCACGGGAGGATATGGGGTAGTGGTATTCTTGACCGCCACTACACGGCACTGACCGCCACTACACGGCACATATATATATATATATATATATATATATATATATATATATATATATATATATATACAGGGTATTTTTGGAACGCTCCCGAAAACTAAGACAGGCGACAGCACCAAGTATACCTTTGATCATGGGTTACAAATAAAGTCGATCCTGATGAAAAAAAAATCATCTTTTAACAACGTTTTATTAGCTTTACTCACGCGCCATCATGTTAGTACAGCTAAATGAAACGATAATTTCATAAACTGAATTGATATCACCTGACTAATGGAGGTTAATGTACGCGCGAACGGTGAAAAACAAACGCTGGCCTTGAACTTGGGCACTGAGCGATTTATCACATATTGGTACGAAAGGCGCGCGACGGGGGAACAATCCGCCAGTATTAGTGTGCCTGCATGCTATTGGTTCCCGCGCTTTGTTCGCTCCAAAAATACAGTCGCATACACAGCTTACTTTGCGACTCGCGACGATGTTTTAAAAAGGAAGGAAAGAAAAATTATTTATATCTATTGTTTTATGACTAAACTAGTGATCGAAAAGGTAAATATGATAGGAGAAGGTGAATGGGGAAAATTGTGCAGTAAAGTTAAAAGTGTGGAGGAAGAATACCGAAAAAATTACCATGTGATCGACCTGATGACGGAAGCTCAAGCGAAGATGAAAGTGATGATCAAGTAGCATCCAGTAACACCAACACACCATTAACATCTGGCTTCCATGTGACCCAAGACGTCATAATGGACGGCGTGTTACCCTTAGCTAAAGTTTTCTTGTTACAAACTACTTTATATTTTACGATAGAAATAACAAATAATGCTCATGTAAACATTATCCATTTTTAATTCCCACCTCTTCCAAAGTTCTAAGTAGCTAGTAAAACACCTATTATGATTCTACATTAAAACAATTAATTACTATAATATTATAAAACAATAGCCCAATACCATGTAGTACTTTAGAACGCGATTGTACCCACACCCCCTCCGCTATCGACCTGTATCTAGCTCGGTACGAAACACGCGGTCGTAAGAAAAAAGGGCGCATCTAACAATTTATGAATAAATGAGTTAAATATACCATTCGATTCATGATAAGAAGGCGCATCTACTAAATTTTTTTAATATTCACAAATATCAATATTTTAGAAATTATCGTAAGAATTTTAGACGTAACTGTTGATCACAGATGACTTTTTTTAGTAGAAAAGACATACAAATTCAACATAAAAGAAAAGACTTATTTAACCAGTTGCTACGTCATCTTTAACAATATTTGCATCGATTACTTAAATTTCAATTATTCTTGGTCTTGTCTTATTATTCTATATCTTATTATTAAGAGCTTATATGTTATTGTTAAGAGCTGGTGTTTCACATGTGGTCCCATATAAATTTGATCGAGGTCAGACCAATAGTTTTTGAGTTATCCTTAATTATTTATATTAAAGTCGGTTGTACAAAATTTTTAATTTTTAATTATTATCGTAGTAAGTCTTGTATGATATCCCCTTTAAAATCATTACTTTTTAAAATTATTATTTTTTGTGTCTCACTACCAATGCTTTTCTAATATTTATTAAAAAAAAAAGTAGTAAATTACTATTAGCGTCCTTTCAACTTCAAATGACCTTTCCAAAATATGTAAAATTGTTAAATGAATGGCAGTTTTTTTTAAATTTATTAGGTTGGAAAGACGCAAATAGTTATATGCGTCTTTCCTTCGATGTTTTTGTGTTGCCAGGTGTATTTTTTAAGCTAAGATGAAAAGGAAAATTCGTTTTATTTAAATAAATAAACAAATTATCAAAAAATTTGTTCGTCCTTAAAATCTTCATGTCTCTACGTATTTTCATATAGATACCTTTTAATATAGGTACTTTAGACACAGGGTCAGAAAGAAAAATTCATCAATTTATTTTTTATTTCCATTTTACGTTTTTGTTAGTTGCGTCCTTCTTTATGTAACCCGACGACGGCAGAATGTAACCCGGCCGGCTCGTGTCGCCTCACGCTGTGACGCAGTAGACAAAGCAAGGAGTAAAGTATTCTGTGAGACAAAGAGTATAATAACTGTCCTAGCAGTAGGCTTCAGTTTTGTTGGGGTTCGTTATTAATTGTAGTTTTTGAAACAGTTCCGTGTTGATTTTGTACACGCGTGCGTGAGCGACAGCTCAATCGTATTGTTATTACTTGTGATTACGTGTTGGTATTATTCCTGTTGTTACGTTTTTTGTTTTAATAATGCTTAACGCGTACTTTTATAGTGATTGTGAATACAGCAACATGTTATCCGAACCCAGGTACACGAAGTATCGCCAAATAAATTGTTAAGACGTCGGGATGCGTTTGTGCAGTGCACAAAGTGTTGAAGCGTAACCGAATGCGCCCATACAAATTGCACAAAGTGCAAGCTTTAGTTCCCGGCGATCACGTCCGCGGACGAGTTTTCTGCCGTTGGTTATTATACCAGCGACAACGTGTGCCTGGTTCCATTGAGCACATTATCTGGACGGATGAGTCGACATTTACCAGAAACGGCCTGTGGAACCGAAGAAATACACACGTGTATTCAGAGGTTAACCCGCACGCTGTTCGACAAACCGGGCACCAAACCCGATGGTCGGTTAACGTATAGGCAGGTTTATTTAAGGATCGCATACTGGGACCAGTGTTTCTGCCACAGCGACTGAACAGATAGCGATACCATGTCGTGAGATTCGTCCGTGAGCGCCTCAATGAGCTATTTGATGATCGCTGGATCGGCAGACTAGGACCACACGCTTGGCCACCTCGCTCACCAGATCTGACCCCGTTAGACTTCTTTTTGGTATGTGAAAGAAAGGGTTTTTAATCGTGAGTGTGATAGTGCTGACAAAATGCGCCAAAGGATCGCGGATGCTTTCGAGAAACTATGTACGGACTGTGTCGAAGACCACACGATGATGCCCCGCCTGCACCCAAATCTACCTTGAAATGAATGGAGCACAATTTGAGCTGCATCTCATAAGACCACGGAGGATTTAGAGCGGTAAGCTGTTTCATAACTATTTTTTTTAAATAACTTAGTACTGAACTAATCTGAATAGGTACATAACTGAATACATGAGAATAATAAACATACCTACACGATGAATAAAAACGCATGACTCCAGCCTTGGTTACATTTCATTTAAGTATTTTTTCATTAGCGTATGTAGTGGTATGGCCCGCTAGTTGCGGGCCGCGCGAATTTGCGTTCGCGAGTACATTGACCTTTAGTCAGGTGATACAATTCAGTCATTCCACTGCTGGTTTTATGTTTCAGTATTTTCATGATATTTTTTATGAAATTATCGTTTCATTTAGCTGTACTAACATGATGGCGCGTGAATAAAGCTAATAAAACGTTGTTAAAAGATGATTTTTTTTTCATCAGGATCGAATTTATTTGTGACCCATGATCAAAGGTATACTTGGTGCTGTCGCCTGTCTTAGTTTTCGGGAGCGTTCCAAAAATACCCTGTATATATATATATATATATATGTATATATATATATATATATATATATATATATATATAACCTTAACGCCTCCCAGACACAAAGCCTGAGCTTGAGCAATGTAATACTTCAAGAATTTTACAGCAATCTGTAACAATAGATTTGAATGGTGACGACTCATCAACTTCAGGAAACACAGTAAGGATTAATTGCAGTAAAACCAAATTGAAGAAGTATATAAAAGTTAATAAATACATAAGAAAAGTACTTAGTTACACATAAGAAAAGTACTTAAAAAAATTGACAGATAACACCTTGTTAATACATCACAAAATTTAATTTTGAAGATAAAACTATGTTGCCCTCTAATTTTCTCTCAGGATAAATGTATGTCTATAGACCACAGCAACCAGTTACCATCAGGTGGACTGTGTGCTGTGAGAATTTTGCTGCTTAGTGCTCGCAAATCTGCCTGCCTGGCGTGCTAAATATAGGCAAATCTATCAAGTTATGGATGTTGGGTGGGCGCATTCTTCAAATGGCCTATGGAGTAAGAAACGTTATTTAAAATAACGTAGTATCATCATCATTACAGCCCTTCACAATTTTAGTGCTCAACAAAGACCTGACACAAGCAATGCCACAAAATACTGTCCTAAATTATTTGCGTCTATCAACTTCCTTCATGCCTTCCCAGGTTGTCGATTTTTTTTTTATTAATGTGTCTATCTTCCATAAGCTTCTTTTCTATGGGTAAATCCTTATGCATGTTGTAGGGGCGGTAGTAAGATTATGCCGCACTTCTACCGATTAAAACACTAAGGTCTCCACACTTTGCTGGTGCTACAGGAACGCCTTCGCATACTACCGTAGTCCCGATAACTAGAGGTTACCTTAAAACTCCTTCTAGATGTGGAGTGTAGCTAGAAATCTGCACCTCATATGAGAATGCACGTTACGCTGTACGCGTTACTTTTGAGGCCTTACGTGTAAAACGACGGGGAGGTTTAATGAACGTACTTTATCGATTAATACTGTCTTTTTAAGGGAGGAAGATGTACAAGAAGCTGCAAACTCTTTGTTGACCTTGAGAAAGTGACTAGTAAAACGAAAAGTTTTAATACAGTTTCGTGTAAACTTGTCATCAATCTCACACGATACAGTATGTGTATAACTGCAGTTGAACATTTAAATTTCGGAACAGGATATAAATAAAGTTTTTTTTTTTGGATTTCTTAGCCTTTTTATGTCCGCATGGGATATAGCATGTCCGCTTGATTGCTTTTTAATACCCACTTATGTAACAGCTAGCGCTCTGCAATATCTATCCCAGTTTAATATTTCTATGTTTTGCTCGTGTTATCATGTTATCCTCGTATCTAGACTTGTTTTTTTTAACAGGATAGTGGTGCAGGTTAATTTTATAACCTTTAATTGATAACATCATGCTAAGTATGAACCAATTCTTAATAAAATTTGCGCCAAAAATAACAAAAATAAACATATTATAATATAGATTTTAAAAACAAATTATAATATGTTTTTCTGTATTATCGTCATTATCATTACCGCGTAAATTTTTTTGGTACAATATAATAAATAATACATATTGTGTTATATGGCGTCACTTGAAATATTGCTTCCCTTGTTAGATTCACTGCTAAACCCAGTGCTAAATTATTGTGATAACATATAAGTGAAGTGAATAACGCCTTGGTGATGGAAATATAATATGGAGGCCTATTTGAATTTAATTTTGAAAAAAGCTTGCTTAAGAATGGTTAAAATTTTTAGTAGACAGAAAATAATGAATTGTTTCTAAGCTTTAAAACGGGACCTCAAAAACTTATTGAATAGAAACTTGCACAATAATCTCATATTTTTAACTTACCCTTCTTGAAACCCAAAACTAATCGTTCAAGTTGAATTTTCTGTATTTTGTGACGCAAATTTTAATCCTCTACGTGAAATAATTACTGGGATGAACGTCTGTATAAACTTCTTTGACATTAATATACTAATATTCCATGTTTAAATTAATAAAACACTAAAATTTCGAAAAAGTAGAATTACAAAAATCTACTCATCAAAACCACTACACCTCATCGAAACTTTAAATGCACGAGCGCCGACGGAGAGTCCGCTTGATTGGTTTTTATTAGCCACTCACGTCACCCATGATACCGTCCTACAAAACCGATTTCAGTATCACATCTAATTTTCTTCGTCGTGTTCTATTTCTCAAAACATTCGAGGTATCTTTCGTGTTTTAAATAAAGTAAATTCAAACACATTAACGATAGTTTTTTCAATAGCCTTAACGAAGTTTTAGTTTTTATATTATGTTTATTGAAATAGATTAATAATTCTATAGTATTATAATGATGTTATTCTTCACCATCACCAGCGCGTAAAAGTTCACTGCTGGACATTTAATTACATACTACCTTTCTTGTTTTATAAAAGATTTATCCGCTTCTCGCAGACGGATTGACGACCGCAGTCAAGCAAAACACATAAAAATACGAAAAGTTCAAAGTTCGATACATATGAAGCTTTATGATGTCGGCTTCGTCCATTAAAGAGTTTTGTTCCAAACGAGCGCCAAGCTCCGTAGCCGTTGCTTTCATCAAAGGGTCTATAAGAATACACACCGTTCTTGTAATTTGGCTCCATTTTTACAATTATGTTTTTGAGGGATCTATTATTACTCGATCGACTGTATTTTTATTTTTTATATTTACTTAAAAGTACATATTGATAAAAACAAGATTTACCACGTGCTCGACGGTAAAGCAAAACATCGTGAGAAATCCTGCATGTCTGAGAAATAAGAATAAAAAATTAATTTCGACGACATGTGAAGTTCTCTCAGAAACTCTCTTAGAAATTAGGGGAGGCCTGTGCCCAGCAGTGGGATGTATATAGGCTCTATCTTTAACTTTTTATTAAAATTAAATAAATATACAACAATTTCACAGTAAAAAATGACGATTTGTACGATTTGTAACATAAAATAAATCTGTCATGATTAGGTACATCTCCGATTTACTTCAGATTACTGATGATATAATGATTAAAAAGTGATATTTGTAGTATTATAATTAATAACATACTTGGCTATATGCGTATGGACTAGCGTTGTATTGTACAGTTATTTTGCTCTAGGCCTCATTTTTAATCTGTAGAGACGTGCTTTTTTTACATGGGGAAATGCCTACGCATACCCGCCTCGCGGGGGCAAGGACGGGTTATTTCGGACTTGCACCGACTAAAACCCCATGGTGTTCCACCTTCGCCGCATATTGACAGGGCCAAGGGAACGCTTTCACACATATCCGCAGCCCCACCAGCGCCGGCTGCCCCATGGCAGCCCCTTCTCGGGGGAGGACCTCTCCTCACCACTCTCCCTCTCAGGCAAGGCGCACCAGGAACACTAGGCATGCCCCGCTCCACGGCCTCTAACTCTACCTGCGTATCGGACCCCCCGAGTTCGATACGCGGAGGCCATGGGGCTAGGAAAATTTTAGTGCTTAGTAGCACCCGCTTTCCCGACCTCAGCGGTGGATCTGGTCTCTGCCTCTGCCGCCAAATAAGTTTCGGCCGCGGAGGGTAGGGAGAGCGGCGCCTCGCAATACCGACACTCCTCTCCCCCCGCGGCCCCACCACCACCGCATCAACGGTGCGGCCTCGTCTGAGTCGCGGAGGATAGGGCGGGTAGCGCATCGGCATACTAACTAAAACAGTTAAAACAGTAAAAACTAAAACAGTTATGCGAAGTGATAAAAAGAAAAATGCATTGTATTACGTATCGATATCAAATCTAAAAATAAGACCAAATCTTTTGCGACGTTAAGTAAGTTATTTCCCATTTCATTTCTGTAAATTTTACTCATTAATTATTTGACTTGTTTTAACTAGATATTACGATTTTACATGTAATAACATGGGCGATCGCCATATAGGTATATATGAAAATTACATTATCATACTAAATATGTGCAGAGGTTTTAACATACCTACATTAGACTATAACAATACCCACTTTGCTAGCTCAGAGCTCAGACTACAAACTTATGCCATTTATAATGTACCCGCGGCGATGCAGTAGTAAATAAATGTTTGAATGCTATCTTTAAAGCGTCTAGTGAACTAAAATAATTCTATATATTAAATACGTTGTCATTGGTACATATGGAATAAAAACATAACGCAATTTATTGCACGATATTTATTTGATATTTATTTTTAAAATGAAGTATATTCTTGTTTTGGAAAATAAACCTATAATTCCTCCATGCATTTACTGGGGTACAAATAGACAGAATTTAATTGAAATTGCTTTAACTTAATTCGAATGAAACTGGTTTTCATTGAAATTGTAGATTTTGAAGAAACTTCGCGGTAATTTTGTATCGAACCAAAATGTGTCCATCGTGTTTTGGCCATCATAATTTACTAAAGAAAATCTTTAGCTTTCATAATATTAGGTCCTTACATATGAAATTGGCGTTTTGTATGGGAGGAATAAAAAGTCAACTTTTTTTTGGAAAATATATTTAATTAATCAAAGTACGCACCGTTGTTATCTATGCACTGTTGCCAACTCATAGGCATTTCATTGATCGCTTTACTAAAAAAAACCATGGGGGCGAGAATTAATAAACTCTTTGAAGACGGTTTGGACTGCCACATCGGAGTTAAATTTTTTTCCTTGTTAGAAGTTTTCCAAATTCCGGAAAAAATGGTAATCTGTTGGAGCAAGGTCCGGGGTACGGTGTACGGTGGATGTCGCAGACATTCCAATTGTAGCTCATCTAACTTAGTGGTTGTTTGTTGTGCAGTGTGTGGTCTTGCGTTGTCGTGAAGCAGCAGTGGCCTAGAGCGATTGACCAATCTTGGTTGCTTAGCAGCTAGTTCTTCCTTCATGGTTTGCAGTTGCTGACAATAGATATCTGCCGTAATCGTTTGGCCAGATTTTAAAAAACTGTAGTGAACGACACTGGCGCTAGTCCACCAAACACTCACAAGTACTAAGTTCTAAACGTGGTAGAGCCATGCTGCAGCTATATTAGTAGTATAATTAGCTCTATAAAGTTAGCAGTGAAAAGTAAGCAGAATCCTTAAAATTGTATCTAGGAATTTGTAGCTAATTTGTTGCTAATTAGTTGCAAAAATCGCGATTTTGTTGCTCCAACCGGTTTTGAGAAAATTCATTTACTGCTATCTTTACATTAAGATAGCAGTAAAAAATATTAATCAACCCCGCCGTAGCAGATAAAACGGAATAATTTGTTGCTAATTAGTTGCTGACATATAATGCAAAAAAATATTTAAAAAAATCAAAATAAAAAAAATTATAAATTAATAAAAGTCAAGTTATGTTTTAATACTGGTTCAGACGTTCCAAATTAATGAAAAAATTTCTGCTATTTATAAATGGATCAATAACTCTCAGACAGCCTACAACAAAATAAAATCGGTCGATAAGCTGTATCAAGTAATAAGTTACAAATAAATGTGTACATGCTGCCTATACGGGAGATTTAAAAACAGAACAACTGATATATTGTTGCTGTTCAGTTATGACAGCAGCAAGTCAGAAAGAGCCAGTAACAAAATTAAATCGATCTATGACCTGCACCAAGTAATAAGTTAGTAATTTTTTGGGTGCATGCTATATTTATTATTTTATTATTATTATTTTATTTTATTATTTTAGCAGAACTTTTGTTGCTGTTCGGATATGGTAGCAGCAAATCATAAAGAGCCAGTAACAAAATAAAATAGATCGATAAGCTGCACCAAGTAATTATTTAGTAATTATGTGTTTACATGCTATATTTACATGAAACTTATAGGAAAAAAGATAGCAGATATTTTTTTGCTGCTCAGTAACAGAGGCAGCGACTTAAAAGGCACGAGCAACAAAATAAAATAAATCGATAAGCTGCACCAAGTAATAAGTTAGCAATTATTTATGTACATGCTATGTTTTTATGAAAATTTTAGCAAAAAGATAGGAGATATTTTGTTTCTGATCGGTACCGGAAGTAGCAACTCATAAAGAGTGAGCAAAAAAAAAACAGATCAATAAGCTGCACCAAGTGATAAGTTAATAATTATTTGTGTACATACTATATTACATCTTACATCGATAAGCTGCACCAAGTAATAAGTTATTTTGTAAAAAAAATATAAACTGCAAAACGTTATTAGTTAGAAATTATTTGTGTACATGCTATATTTTTAGGAAAATATTAGAATGAAAGATTGCAGATAATTTGTTGCTGGTCAGATATGAAAGCAGCAAGTCATAAAAATTCAGCAACAAAAAGAAAAAGATCGTTAAGCTGCACCAAATAATAAGTTAGTAATTATTGGTCTACACGCTAATCTATTCTATTTTGGTGCTGGCTCTTTATGAGTACCTGTTTACGTTACTGACCAGCAACATAATATCAGCTATCTTTATTCCTATAACTTTCATGATAAAACTTCATCATCATCATTATCATTACAGCCCTTCACAAGTCCACTGCTGAACATAGGCCTCCCCCAAAGAATGCCACAAAGCACGGTCCTGAGCCACCTGCATCCATCGACTTCCTGCATATCTTACCAGGTCGTCACTCCATCTAGTGGGGGGACGCCCAACACTTCGCCTGCCGGTACGAGGCTGCCACTCGAGAACCTTTCTTCCCCATCGGTTGTCGGTTCTTCAAGCTATATGGCCGGCCCATTGCCACTTCAGCTTACTAATCCGTTGGGCTATGTCGGTCACTCTAGTTCTACTGCGGATATCCACATTTCTGAGTTTATTACGCAGAGAAACTCCGAGTATAGCCCTCTCCATAGCTCGCTGAGCGACCTTGAGCTTCCTCATCCGGCCAGCAGTGAAGGACCACGTCTCAGTTCCGTATGTCATCACTGGCAACACGCACTAGGTGTACAGTCTCGTTTTCAAGTTTTGAGGTATACCTGACGAGAAGATGTGCCTTAATTTCCCGAACGCGGCCCAACCGAGTTGAATCCGTCGATTGACCTCTCGGTCGAAGTTGGACTTACCTAGTCGGACTATTTGTCCCAGTCAACAACTTAGAGCTTAGTGTTTCCAACAACTACCGGCATAGGTGTGACATGGACATTAAACATGATCTTTGTTTTGTCCATGTTCATCTTAAGACCTATCCGTTCGGAAACACTATTGAGGTCCTTGAGCATAGTGCTTAGGTCCTCCAGCGATTCTGCCATAAGGACTATATCGTCGGCAAATCGAAGGTGAGTGATGTACTCGCCATTGATGTTGATACCGTATCCTTTCCAGTCCAGAAGCTTGAAAACATCTTCCAATGCAGCGGTAAAGTGTTTCGGGGATATGACGTCACCCTGTCTTACACCTCTCTGCAATTGGATAGGTTTCATACTCTGGTTCTGTACTCGGATAGCCATCGTAGCCCTACTGTACAAGCACTTCAACACTTCGATATACCGACAGTGAACTTGGCATCGCTGAAGGGACTGCAGCACCGCCCAAATTTCGACGGAATCAAAGGCTTTTTCATAGTCCACATACGCCAGATATAGTGGCAAATTATACTCCTCGGACTTCTGTACAATTTGCCGAAGGGTATGTATGTGGTCTATGGTGCTAAAGCTTTTTCGGAAACCGGCTTGTTCGGGAGGCTGGAAGTCGTCAAGGCTGCACGCGAGACGATTTGTAATGACTCTCGAAAACAGTACGTAGACGCGGCTCAGAAGGGAAACCGGTCTGTAGTTCTTCAAGAGAGCGTTGTCGCCTTTCTTGAAGAACAAGACCACCGCACTTCTGCTCCACGCCTCCGGTGTAATGCCACCATGGAGGACGGAATTAAAGAGCTTCTGAAGGACTTCAAGTACCGGTTTTCCACCCGCTTTCAGAAGCTCCGCTGTATTTCCATCCTCGCCTGGGGCCTTACCGTTTTTAAGGTGCTGGAGAGCCATTCTAATCTCGCTCAGACTGACGTCCGGGATATCATCGGAATAATGTCGGATAAGATTCGCTCTTGGATCGTTACTCACACTTGCGTGCGGCTCCAACGATGACGTGTACAGCTGCCCATAGAACCTCTCAATCTCACTCAAAATCTCAGGTGTCCCGGAAACGATGCTGCCACATTCTGTCTTCAGCTTTGACAGTCGGCGCTTTCTGGCAGACAGATCTCTGGCAAAGACTTTGGAGCCTTGGTTCCACTCGATCGCTTCTTCAATACGAGCTGTATTGAAGTTGCGTTAGTCCCGCCGCATGCATTTGGAGATCTGTCTGTTCAGTTGCCTGTATGCTGTTAAATCTGTTGAAGAATGTAGCTTCATCTCCCGTCTAACAGCCATGAGATTAAGAGTGTGATCGGAGAGTTTTTGTGTTCTTCTGCGGTGGGTCTTGCAGAACTTAGCTCCGACCGCATGGACAGTTTCCACGAGCTTGTCATTCAAATCGTCCACTTCATTGCAGTCTTCTAGGCACTGAAAACGGTTTTGTAACTCGAGCTGAAAGGTTTCTGGACTTTGGATTAGAGCACGAGGGGGACGGAGCGTTGACTTCATTAGACGAGACCTCTCCAACTTAACGTTAAGGTGCAGTGTGCCTCTAACAATTCGGTGATCGCTGCCGGTTTTCACCGTCGCGATCACTAAAACATCACTGAACAGTTGTCGTCTGGTCGTCATAATGAAGCCAATCTCATTTTTTGTCGAACCGTCGTGGCTCGCCCAGGTCCACTTCCTGTGGGGCCGCTTCTGGAAGAAAGAGTTCATCATAAAGAGTCCCTCTTTCTCCATAAGGTCAGCCAACTGCTGGCCCCTTGGGTTCCGTTGCCCTATTCCAAATTTCCCTTCTTTCAGCTCACCGTTCTCTCTCGTGCCTAGTTTTGCATTGAAGTCTCCCATTTACACCGTATATTGGGTTTTGGAGGAATGCATGGCTCTAGAGATATCCTCATACATTTCCTCCACCTCCTGATCGGGATGTGCCGAGGTTCGTTCGTAAACCTGTATGACCTTCAGCGAATACCGTTTGGTGATTCTGAGTATAAGGTACGCAACCCTCGTCGACACACTCTCAATCTTTACAACGTTGTTAACGAGTGACTTGTGGACGATAAATCCGACACCTCCTTGGGACAGATGGTCGCCCTCCCGGTAATAGAGCAAGTTGCCGGATTCGAGGATTACCGTGTCCTCCCCCTCTCTTCGGACTTCGGATAATCCTATAATATGCCAGCGTAACTTGTCTATCTCTTCTTCCAGCTCCACAATCTTCTCGTCAGTCCTCAGGGTGCGTGCGTTGTATGTTGCCAGGTCGAGTCGTAGTAGGTGGCAACCGAACCCCCACCGGAGATTCTTAGCACCCCCTGCCCCGCCGTTACCATGGTCGCCACCGTAGCCAGGAATAGCGGGGCCGCCGGGGACTGGGGGCCGTTTATTATTGTCATTGCTCATGGGGGTATATTGCCATAGTTGCCACGCTTGGCGAGCGGGTTGGCAACCGCAGTTTTTTTATTGTTATTTTGGCTATTATCAGGAAGATGCTGCTGCCCATCCCCTGCCTGTTTCCCTTTGTCGCCTTTTACGACACCCACGGGAAGATATGGGGTAGTGGATATTTTTAACCGCCACTACACGGCTATGATAAAACTTGTACACAAATAATTATTGAATAATTACTTGGTGCAAACTATTGATCGATTTTACTTCATTGATGGCTCTTTATGAATATCTGCTTCTGTTACTGACCAGAAACATAATATCTGCTTTATTTTTTTCCTAAATATTTCATGTAAATATATCATGTACAAAAATAATTATTAACTTATCACTTGGTGCAGCTTATTGGTCTATTTTATTTTTTTGCTGGCTCTTTATGAGTTGCTGCTTCCATTGTTGACGAGCAACAAAATATCTGCTACCTTTTTTTCCTATAATTTTCGTTTAAAATAATATGTACAAAAATAATTATTAACTTATCGCTTGGTGCAGCTTATCGATCTATTTTATTTTGTTGCTGGCTCTTTGTGAGTGTCTGCTTCCGTTACTGACCAGCAACAAAATATCTGCTAATTTTTTTCCTATAATTTTCATAAAAATATGGTATGTATACAAATAATTACTATCTCATGACTTGGTGCAGCTTATTGATCTATTTTTTTTTTGCTGGCTCCTTATGAGTTCCTACTTCCGGTACCGATCAGCAGCAAAATATCTGCTATTTTTTTCCTATAATTTTCATGTAAATATAGCATGTTAACAAATAGTTATCAACTTATAACTTGGTTCGGCTTATCGATCTATTTTATATCGTTGCTGGCTCTTTATGAGTTTCTGCTTGCGTAACTGATCAGCAACAAAATATCTGCTATCTCTATTTCTATAAATGGGATACCCATTGGCCAATTTCTTTATATTAGCGATTGCAGCAAATGATCTAATATTGCTTCGTCATATTAAAAGCCGACGTAAGCTCAGCCATAATTTGAGACGGATTGTATTGCAACAATGGAAATAATCATGTAAGAAAAAAGTAAGTCCTTTAAATAAATGTTTCAGAATCCTTTAAAAGAATTCTGAAACATATATTTATTTATTGTATTCTGGTTTCGACCACGGTGACAACTTCCAATTTAAGTTCGGAAGCTAACAGCTGTGCTTGACATATTGTAGTAGTCACAGGTACTCTGAATACGAAACTATTATCATTATTATAGTTTAATAAAAATAATACATATAAAACACGTTATTTGTATTAAACTGCATATAAAACATATTTTTTTTGTTTGCAGTTTAATACAAATCTAATACCTCATTGACTAAAGCATTTAAAAGTAAAAAATAAAGGATTTAAATACTTGTGACTAACCGTAATTTTATATTCAGGCAGATTTATTTCCGTATACGTGACCCATTCCACTATTACACTCTATGATAAGGGCTTAGGATGAAAAGTTAGCGAAGGCTTCATGACGAATGTGCCGTACTTTCTTTAGGGAATGTACGTAATTTACTACCCAGGGACTGTTATGTCTGTGACAGCCACGAAAAATTACTTATGCGTTTTCAATAGATTTCAAATAAGATCGAATTTATATACTTATTTTCGACTGTGTGTTTGTGTGTATAATACAAGGCTTGTTGTAGTTCAAAGTTATCTATGTTGTTCTTCATATTGTTTCTCTATGTCTCCATTTTCTATAAAGCTTGGCGATAGCGCCGCCACAAATATAAAAAAATAGTAATTCCAAACTTGTTTCCGACCATGTTTACCAAGTCGTGGCACCACGCTAAGTAATTTTGTTAGTACTTATTTGTCATGTCACGAACATGCGTGCTTAGCCAGATATCACTAATTGCGATTATGGGAAGTACCACAAAGGCCTTTGATGTTCTATTTGGCTATGAAAATTTGGCGAAGACAGGCCAAGGGGAGCAGATAAAACAGTTATCCACGTATGGAAATAGATTGTTCTAAATATAGAAAGATTCAATCAATGCCTAATCTATACTTAATATTATAAAGAGGTAAATTTTGTAAGTTTGTGAGTTTGTTTGTAGGATTCTTTCACCAGTAGAAAGCTATATTATTCTTGAGTGACATGGGCTATATTTCATTGCGATTAATAATATTTTTAATGTGAAATGACAACATTTGTCAATCAATTCGGAAAATAAATCCTAACCACTCAGTACTAAGAACCACACAATATAATTTTATCACAAGTTAAAATGATTGACGCCCAGGCAAGGCAAGGTTCAGCAAATTTTTTTTATATAAAGGTTGCTTTTGACTATTTAGTAATCGAGGGAACCGCGTTCCAGTGGTAACATCGTTAATGTTTTGTTATAAAATCAGTTTTGATTTTTATTTCAAGAAATTCTCAGTAACAGCCCGATGTCAGCAAGTTGGCGGTGTTTCACCGCCGCGCCTCGGAAATTACGTAAAACCGTTGGTCCTGCTCCTGGTCTCTTTCCAGTAGTAACGGATTGATGTCCCATCGGACTATAAGAGTAAGGGAATAGAAAATTGCACCTGTACTTACGCATGGGCACGGACATTATGTCTTCTGAGCAGATAACTCTTTTTTTATGAGATAAGGATAACAAGCGATCACACATTCCACCTGATAGTAAGTGGTTGCTGTGGCTCATAGACATCTACATCTATCTTCGTTTGCGAATCAAAATGCAGATGTGTTGTCACCCATGAGGACTAAGATGGAATGCCTATTTTCCAGTAAAAAGGATCTCCGGTTCTCTACACTCACCATACGAAACACAGCAGTTTTAAGCTGCTATTTTACGCAGGTATTCTGTGAGAGCGTGGTCCTTCCCTGGTCGATCGTATCTGTTGGGATGGGCCACTTTGACCCCAATTCGGTCTGGACAACATTATTATTCTCTTTTTCTTTAAAGTGCCAACTTTACTTGCACTTGCAAGTCCCACAGTCTAGTGAAGAAGTGCCATTTTTTTTAATCGAGGATAGATGTGGGTGTCCATGGGCCACAACGTCCACTTACCATCAAATGGACTGTGTGCTCGTTTGTCATCCTTATTTTATAAAAACAGCATCTCCGGAGCGAGGATATCGGCTCTGTGCCGAACATAGATTTTATACGAGGTAGATTTATTACACGATTATAGAGGCTTGGCGGTAGTCCGTGGTCTCTGCCTAGTGGTGTGTCATACGATATGCTACACCTTTCTAGCTTATTTCACATCCACATTTCTACGCATACATGCTCGTTAGCTAAGGGTGCTCAGAGGTGCTACGAGATAGTTGGTAAGATAACGTTGCCGGCGTTCTTGAAACTATATCAGGAGGTGTAGAACTCTTTGATAGTCTTAGTGTTTAATTTTACTAAGTGGTAGAATTTTGTTCTACCTAGGTTTCCGTCTGGAAACCTAGGTAGAACTAGTCATCCTATTAACAAACTTCTCCGCCAAATGGCGCGTGTACTGTTGTATCCGGACACAGCTTTCTACATGCTTTCTATAACTCTTTAGGCCCGGGCCTAAAGAGTTATAGAAAGCATGTATAATTAGAGTTTGTTAGGTATTTCTTCTTAGTCCTCCGAGGTGATAGCGCATCTGTAGCCTTTTGTGTTTGAAATTGGCTGCAGAAGTTCACGGACTCCATTAGCTTTTAGTCATCTTGTTGACTGTGAGTTCTATTGTCGACTCTGTTTTATTGTAAATATTATTATGTTGCTAAAATGATAAAATGAGTTACATGAAATAAGACAGTAACGTGATGCATATAATATCTAAAACGTGCGTGATTTTACTTAATAAATATCTCTCTACGAACATAATAATTTTGGCTAAAAGTCGGCACTACTCGTACGGCCGGTACGGGTTATGATACTTTGGTAAAAAAATGACATCCCAAATTTATTTGCGCTGTAATAACAAAAACACGCTATCTTAACAAAAAAAAAAACAACTCGCAAATTTACAGTTGACACGAAATCATTTCTACTCACTTTAGAGTCACGTTGTTTTCCAAGTTAAACGAAAAGCTTAGCAATTCTTCTCTCATTTTACACAATGGACACTCATAATATTGTTTTCCTAACTTATAATTAGTAGAAACCTTTAGATGCGACCAAATAAGAGTTGGGATCAAATACGTCTTGTAGGGTGGCGCAATAGATTTCAGGGATGATAGTCTTATTACTTGACTGTTCGAAATTTCAATAACTACCGACGCGGTGCTGTGATTAGGTTTGAGTAAATTTGTTTTAATGGTGTTCCATCTAGTGGTGGCATAAGGAAATCTACTAACCCATATGAAATGATGAATTTTATACGTGATAGAGCCATGCTGCAGCTATATTAGTAGTGTGGCGGGTGGAAGGAAAAGGGGAGATCTCCCGCCGGGCAAGGTGTTCAGCCCGGAGAGCGGCCAACGCTCCGATTGGTAGTTCGGAGCTATTCCATATATGCTGCTTTAATTTCGGAACTTTGATAGCGCGATTTAGGCTTCGATGTGTTTCGCTTGTGGCGCGACGACAGCGCCGCCACATCACCCCCCTGCTCAGACCGGAGGTCGATAGTGCAGTCCGATTGCCGGTGCGTCCTTAAATGCCGGTGGGGAATGCATGCTGTGTGCGTAAGGGCAAGTGACGCCGGTGCGAATGATATGCCGGTGTGTAATGCATGCCGTACTATGCACTTGCAAGTGATGCCGGTGAGAACGATGAGCCGGAGCAAGTGCCAGGGATTGCCTTGTAGTCTGCGGTGAGTCGAGAAGAAGGCAAGTAATCTGCGAGAGTGCCGTGCCGAACACTGTAGCGTAGAGAGTAGCTGGAAGGAACAGGAAGCATTATATGTATTATTCCAGTGCTGCGATGAACCTTTGTAAAGCTAGATGGCTTACAGATTGTGAAGACTGCAGACACTATCTCGGGAGCGAATGAATGGGGTACTTGAGTAAGATGACGAAGTTTTGAAGTTGTAGTTTCCGAAGGTTGTTGATTGCGTGTTCATATCACGTCGGGGTCACCACTGTGGCGGGTGGAAGGAAAAGGGGAGATCTCCCGCCGGGCAAGGTGTTCAGCCCGGAGAGCGGCCAACGCTCCGATTGGTAGTTCGGAGCTATTCCATATATGCTGCTTTAATTTCGGAACTTTGATAGCGCGATTTAGGCTTCGATGTGTTTCGCTTGTGGCGCGACGACAGCGCCGCCACAAGTAGTATAGATGTAGCCTCGTATTTGACAGCCTCATTGGTCTAGTGGTTGTAGTAGTGGGACTGCTGATCATGAGGCCCCGGGTTCAAATCCCAGGTCGGGCCAAAAATATCAGTTATTGATTTTTTCTATCAATAAATTCTCAGTAGCTGCCCGTAGTCAAAAAGTTGGCGGTGTCTCACCCCTGTGCTTCAAAAAGCACGTAAAACTGTTGGTGTCGGTTTATCGTCCCATCGGACTATGAGAGTGAGGGATTAGGAAGTGTATCTGTGCTTGTGCATAACTTGGGCACCATAATCCTGTCCTGTGCCGATGGCTAGTCTCCGTTGAGACTGGCCGCCGTGACCGAAATTCGGTCTGGACGACATTATTATTATAGTTGCAGCACAAATGGGTTGGCTCGACCGGGGATGGATCACGCTCTCACAGAATACCAGCGTAAAATAGCAGCTTAACACTGCTGTGTTTCGTATGGTGAGTGTAGAGAACCGGAGATCCTTTTATCTGAAAACGAGGCATTTCATCTTAGTCTTCACGGGTGACAACGCATATGCATATTGATATTTTATTGAGGATAGATGTAGATGTCTATGGGTCACAGCAACCACTTATCATCAGGTGGACTGTGTGTTCCTTTGTTGCCCTATCCTATATAAAATAACACCGAGTAATAAATACAACGTCTCCAAAACACAAGCGTGTCTTTTTACCACTAAAAAGAGCCCGCTCACCCTGGCTCCTACTTACCGGAAAGTATCCTTGGAGTGTCTTTAGTTGTTAGGGGGGTTGAATTTTCTCCGAACCTCAACTAGGGGCGGTCCCTTGAGTCCAGAGCCAAAGCAGCCGCAAGGAAACTTGGTGTTCTTGCAAGTGTGCGGCGGTACTTCACGCCAACGCAAATTCTTACCTTATATAAAGCGCAAGTCCGGTGGTGCATGGACCACCGCTGTCACATATGGTCTGGTGCTGCAAAATGCCACCTGGCAGCGTTGGACTCAGTGTAAAAACGTGCTAAGAGGCTCATTGGTAACCTTGATTTAGTTGAAACCAATCTTGTCAGCCTCGTGTACAGGCACAGAGTAACCAGCCTCTGTCTCTGTAATTCTATAGGATGCATTTCAGTAAGTGTGTCTTGTCTTCCTCTTCTATCTACCATCGGTAAACTAGACGGTCGGTGGGTCTTCACCCCTTTATCGTTTAGACAATTATGTCGATATTCAAAAAGACAGTTTTATTTTTACGTTTAGTATTACTTATATTGAAATTGTAAGAAACCAAAAAATAATAGCCAACAAATGCAAAGCATCGTCTGTTTGATATTGAAATATCTACAGGAGCGCAAGGAAATAGTTGTTAGTAATTTGTTCTCCATTTGCGGTCGTCAGCAGACCGCTTTTTGTCCTTTGCTCAATGTTGAATAAAGAGAACTTCTGCGGTTCGTATAGTGACAAATGAACAAATTTAATTTAATTCTAGAACAATTTTAGAAGCATTTACAGCATTCTACTCTATTATAGGAAATAGAAACATTTTTTTTAATTCAATTTACATTATAGTCCCTCGTATGGTAATGTCTAGACACTGTTCTCAATATCGACCAGTACTTCTATTTAATAGACTACCTACTGATTTAAAATTATGTTATATAAGAATAGTTTCACAAATACCTTTAAAAAGTTCCTACTGGAAAAATGTTATTATATTGTTGACGAATTTCTACATGCTGATGCTATTATATTATAACCGTCAATGTTTTAAAATTTTTGGTGACATTTTAAAAATAATCGTAATTTTTTTGTGATAAATATTATTTATTTATTTATTTATTTAACAATTTATGTACACACAAAATATTGCTACAATGAAGAAAAAAAAAGATATTTTGTACAAAGGCACTGCTTATTTCATATTGAAATTTCTTCCAGCAGGCCTGATACTGGACAAATTAAAAGAGAAGCTGATCTAGTGTGCACTCTCATAATAAAATTTTATAATATTAATATACTTCACATAAAGTAAAGATAATAAAAACATATATCCATGTAAACATACATATAACTAAATACCACTATAAATACATATACACACATACATACATATATATATATATATATATATATATATATATATATATATATATATATATATATATATATAAAGTGCTCTTTGACTCGCCTTTTGAACACGGACACACTTTGAGCCTCTCGAATTGCAGCAGGAAGAGAATTCCATAACCTAACTGCATGTTATTATTATTTTGTGATATTTTATACTTTATTTTATTTATACTGATGTAATTTGACTTGTAATGTTTATTGTAAGTTTTATATACTTTATTGTAATTTTATATAACTGTAAATTTGTTTGTTAAGCATTTTAATTGTATTTTTGCATAAATGATTCAACACAATTTGTACTGTTCAGAATTAAATTCAAAAAATAAATATAAATGATACCTGACGTTAATTTTAAGTACAATTTACCAATAAAAGCCAGGTAGGCCATAAAAATATTTGTACCGTGTTAGATTCGAACCTGCTACGCTGCAATTCATTGCGCTATGGGCTCTCATTTTTTTATAGGATAGGGTGATTAACGAGCACACAGTTCACCTGATGGTAAGTGGTCGCTGTGACCCATAGACATCTACAATAAAGAATCAAAATGCAGATGTGTTGTCACCCGTGAGGACTATTATGGAATGCCTCTTTTCCATTAAAAAGGGTCTCCGGTCCTCTACACTCACCATACGAAACGCAGCAGTATTAAGCTAACCTACTCGTGCTACAACTATACTACTAATATAGCTACAGCATGGCTCTTACTTATTGCGCTACTAAAATATTACTTTTTATTGCTACGCAATATCAATTTCTCCGCTCTAAGGTAAACGTGATTTTGATTTGCGTTTATGCGCGATTTAACGTAGTTTACATCAATATTTTATGCAAATTACAATGTCTTCAGTGTCGCGTGATTACGCCCAGTTAAGCGACGATTTAATATAAAAGTTGATACGGTCACAATCGCAGGTACGGTGTAGTGTAATTCCTGCAAAAATAAAACTTCTTTTATTAGTTCAACCAAGAATGCAATTGTCGAAAATATCCCACAAACTAATTACTTTAGGCGTTGATTACCGTTAACGATTTTATTTCATGGGCTTACTGAACACAGAACGCACGTGAACAGTCTCTGATCGTTGATGGTTAACGCGACTGATGAGATCCTGTGTTTGAATCCAGGATCGGGTCGGGTTTTTCTGTAAATAAATTCTCAGTAGAGACCTGGAGTCAGGAAGTTGACGTGGTTTCACTCCCGTAACTTGAAAAGCACGTCAAACCAATGCTCCTGCGCCAGATCTCTCCCTAGTAGTGCCGGATTACCTTCTCGTTAAACCATGAGAATGATGGAATAGAGAGTGCAGCGGTGCTTGCGCATACCCTCGAGCACTATAATCCTGTCTTGCGCAGATGGCTAGTCTTCGTTGAGCCTGGCCACCGTGACCGATATTCAGTCTGTAGGACATTACTATTACTATTGACGTAAATAATGTTCTTTAAACAAAATTTCTAGGTTTAGCCAATAAATCACGCATTATTAACAAATGAAGATGCTCTTCTCAAGGAAGCATTATGAAATAGCAGCATTATTGTTACGTATACAATGTAACCCATGAATATGACTATCCATAGGTGCAATGTCTTCCACTTTGAAAGGCGTTTAACAGATAACTGAATATATGGATGCGAAAGAAGCGAGACAGTTGTGACAGGATCGTGCCAAATGAAAGTTCGTAATTCCTTTTTGAGCTCAACCTATTTTTTACAAGATTGTTTATAGGTTTATACGTTTGTACGTTGGTATATATATCCTCTCGAATATCTCGAGAACAAAATTACGATATCGACTCCAAAATGATTTCGTTCGACGCATAATTACATATTTGGTAAATAATTATTTTTTTATTGAAATCAATTGAAAATATATTTAATAAAAGTATAAACTTACTATTAGGACCGAATAGATCCTTAAAATATTATGTCAAAATTTTCTATTTTAAGCGATTTTGGACCACCAAAAATTTACTACTTGTATGTATATATATATATATACACAACCGTCTACGGCACATCTCACATAGAGTATAGAATGTAGATTAAAAATTTACTCGTTAAGAGAAGAGTGTGATTTGGAAGATGATGTTGTGACCAGGATTAAGAAAGGAATACTTCGGTGGTTTGGTCATGTAGAAAGAATGAATGAGGAAAGAATAACAAAGCATATTTATGTTTCAGAAGTGAACGGAAGAGTCGGGTACGGACGCCCTAGGCGAATTTTTACCGACCAAATTGACGATATATTGAAAATGGGTCAAATGAAGAGTACCCTTAACCGACGAGCGTGTGAGTATATGGTTACGGAGGAGGCGAGAGAGGTGTGCCTGGATCGTGCCAAATGGAAGTCCGTAGTCTCTGCTTATCCCTCTGGGTGACAAGCGTCAGTGTTTATATATGTATGTACCTGACCATCTGAACTTGTTCGGGGCCGGCTGAAAATCAGCGCTGCAATCTCGCGGCTTATGCTGAGACGGCCCATTCCATCACTTCATCATAGCACACGATTTCTTATTTTAATATGTATTTGCATACATTTACAATGGACGTTCTTTTCTTTACTCTATTTCCTTTTTTTGTTGGTTTATTAAAAAGTGACTTCTTTTATTTTTAAATGTAATTAATTTGTCATGTGTGTAGATGTATCTGTTGGAATAAAATGTCTTTATGTCTTTTTTATGTATATATTTTACTTACTCAATTAAATTTCAATTACTAAAACTTTATTTTAGCATCATACACCTCACATACATTATAAAATGCCGATAAAGGGAAACGAAACAAATCAACATTTTCTTCCTAATAACAAATTAAAATAACTAAAATAACAGCCGTTACTAACCCGCCTGCAGCGTGTTAACTTTTGCAAATATTTCCATTATAAGATATGACTTTTTATAGGCTGTTACAGTAGTGCAGTTTTGTTTCAAAATAAACTAACAAAATAAATGGTATTATTGAATTGCGGGCAAACAAGCTTTCAATCACCTGATGGAAAGTGTCGATCAATGCCAACGAACAACTGCAACACCAGATTTTTATATGGTAAAGCCACGCTGTAGCTATGTTATGGTTGTAGCACCAATTGGTTGGCTCGACCGGTACAGGACTACGCTCTCACAGAATACCAGCGTGAAATTGCAGCAGTGTTTTGTGTGGTGATTGTAAAGATCTGGAGAACATTTTTATTGAAAAGAAGACATAACCATTTTAGTCCTCAGAAAACGCATCCGTATTTTGATTCCTAATCGAGGATAAATGAAGATGTCTATGGGCCACAGCATTCACTTACCATCAGATGGACTTTGTGCTGGTTTGTCACCCTTATTGTATAAATAAAAAACAAATATAGTGATGGATTGTCTTACGCCACCACCATATAGGACATAATTAAAAAGAACATCATATTGTTAACTATATAATATGATGGACTTGTATGTGGTTTCAATTCGAACAACATCGTCACAAATTTTTTTTAAAAATAAATTTCATAGAATTTGAAGTTTGATGGCGGTGTCGCCTTATTACGTGGTAGAGCCCTGCTGCAGCTATATTAGTAGTATAGTTGTAGCACGAATGGGTCGGCTCGACCGGGGAAGGACCACGCTCTCACAGAACATCAGCGTAAAATAGCAGCCTAATGCTGCTGTGTTTCGTATGGTGAGTGTAGAGTACCGGAGACCCATTTTACTGGAAACGAGGCATTCCATCTTAGTCCTTACGGGTGACAAAGCATCTACATTTTGATTCGCAAAGGCGGATAGATGTAGATATCTATGGGCCATAGCAACCACTTACCATCAGGTGGACTGTGTGCCCGTTTGTCACCCCATCCTATAAAAAAATTCTTTATTGGAAAGTTTTAGACGTACAAAGTCAAAGGAAATTGCTCTGCGCCCATACATTGTTCGCCCTGGAACCAATAGCATCGGAAAATTATGTATTTTATTGTTGATCATTAGTAAATTCCTATTTGATCTTATTTTTATAACGGACTAGCTGCATAATAGATATATTTCAAAAAAAGTATCAAATTTTGAGGTTATAATCAAACCACGAATATTACGGTTTTTCATAGATCTGAGTGATTTTAACAAACTGAAAAACGATGTCCTAAATAATTTTGCTATTTTTAGTACCTATCTACATAATTAGGTATGCAGTTTTTGTTCTAAAGCCTAAGTGTATATAAGTGCAACGTATAAGTACATAGAATCTAATTAACAAATCTGCTTTCTGAGCATTGGTTTTGAAATGAGAGATAATAATATTTGTGTTTATTAATGTAAAAATAAAAATTGGTGTTTATAATAGATGTTAGCATTTAGATGTTGTCATTAGCATATACGGTACGGTAAGATACATAGTACCTAAATGTATAAGGATTTAGGCTGTCAGTCACGTTGCTAGACATGCCGTCGAACAGCGAGCGTATCAACCACGGTTTCAACCAAGTTTGAACAGCGTGAGTGAACAGCGTGAATATTATGGACTACTATCTAGTGCGTTTGCAAGCGTGTGCGTCTGGACGTCGCTGTTCAAACGCGTGACTATGAAACCAGCCTTACCGACTTAGTACCTAATTGGTAGTATAAGTTGTTTTACACCTACATTAACTTATTATGTTTGAATTAGAAATAAAACACAGATTAATTTCATATTTATTGTTCATCTTTTAAATTGGAAATTAGAATATTTTCTAAAATCTGTGCAGGAATGTCGATATTATTTTGATGTCTCGTAAAGCTCAAGTACCAAATAATGGTCATAAAATGGGCGCAGCAACCGATGGTTCTGCGTACAACGATGCAATTACAGCAATATTGCATGACTGCTTCTCTGTTCATCTTTCAACAATATTGTACCACCAGCAGAGCCGCAATTTACACAAAATATACTTTCCATTGCGTATGCGTAAGTCCGTTTATGAATGCTAGGTTATCGTTTGAGCGGTACACAGTTCCAAAAATTACAGCGTGGTAAGTCGTTCTTAAAAGCAATCAGAGTCCATTGAAATAGCCAAGTTGTAATGTTCAATATATAGTCCCGAAAGTCACCACAACACCGATCTCGTATAATTACAAAGACAATTACATTTGCAAACGACGCCAAGCAATGTAATTTTGACAGAATGGGAGATGACAGAACAAAGTAGGCATGTCAATTTGAAATCGTTTAATCGATTGTTTATGGTAAAATAACCGATTTTCCAGATCGATATAGATCTGAAGAATCCTTGTCCGATGACGATACAAAAACCTCTCGAATTGAACTTATTCAAGAACAAGATATATTCAAACGATTCAAGAAATAATTTTGCATGGTTGGAACATCTGTTCCTTGTGACAGTCGTAAAAGCTGTTCTGTTCTGGGTTCGATCCTAGGGTCGGCCAAATTATTATTGGGTTTTAATAACTTGCCGTGTAGTGGCGGTCAAGAATATCCACTACCCCATATCTTCCCGTTGGTGTCGTAAAAGGCGACAAAGGGAATGAGGGAGATGGGCAGCAGCATCTTCTTGATAATAGCCAAAATTACAATAAATAACTGCGGTTGCCAACCCGCTCGCCAAGCCTGGCAACTATGGCAAACACCCCCCAATTATTAGAGCAACAAACAGACGGCCCCCAGTCCCCGGTGGCCCCGCTATTCCTGGCTACGGTGGCGATCATGGTAACGGCGGGGCAGGGGGTGCTAAGAATCTCCGGTGGAGGTTCGGTTGCCACCTTAGACGACACGACCTGGCAACGTACAACGCACGCACTCTGAGGACTGACGAGAAGATCGTGGAGCTGGAAGAAGGGATAGACAAGTTGCGCTGGCATATTATAGGATTATCCGTTAAGTTGCGCTGGCATATATATATCTTTCTTCCAGTAACGGCCCCACAGGAAGTGGACCTGGTTGAGCCCCGACGGTTCGACAGACGACAGAAGCTTCGACACATCTTTTCGTCAGACATACCTCAAAACCTTAAAACGAAATTGTACAACCAGTGCGTGTTGCCAGTGATGACTTACGGAACTGAGACGTGTTCCTTCACGTATGAGGAAGCTCAAGATCGCTCAGCGAGCTATGGAGAGGGCTATGCTCGGAGATTCTCTTTGTGATAAACTTAAGAATGAGGATGTCCGCAGTAGAACCAGAGTACATAGCCCAACGGATTAAGCTGAAGTGGCAGTGGGCCGGCCATATAGCTCGAAGAACCGACAACCGATAGGGAAGAAAGGTTCTTGAGTGGCAGCCTCGTACCGGTAGGCAAAGTGTAGGGCGACCCCCCACGAGATGGAGTGACGACCTGGTAAGACATGCAGGAAGTCGATGGATGCAGGTGGCTCAGGACCGTGCTTTGTGGCATTCCTTGGGGGAGGCCTATGTTCAGCAGTGGACTTATGAAAGGCTGTAATGATGATGATGATGAAGTATGACAATATCCTACTTTACTTATATACTAATTTACTTAAATAATAACACGTACGTCTCTACTTCTTCCATACTTGTAATAATATTAATAATAACATCTGTATCTAGTCTGCAATGTTGCTCTTTTTTAAGAACACATTTATAATTAATGCAGTAATGATAAGTGTTTTTTTTTTAAATATTAATTGTCATAAACTCGTAAGTTATCGTTTAGAAAGACGTAAAATACACTCATTTCTAAATGATCATTAGAAAATCCTGAATAATTCGAAAATTCAGAATCTTTAAGAATATTTTTCTTTAGCATTATTCTAACTACCTATTCAAAATCGAGTATGACCTCATTCAATAGGTATAGTAGGTTTTTAAATTATACTTTTAGGGAATAATATAAACAGATATAAAGAAATGGTATTTTAATATTTTTATTGTACCTTCTTTTTGCAACTTTATTCGAAATAAATTCAAAATGTAATTCTGATTGAAAAATATACAACAGTTCATTAAAAATTCAAAAATCGATTACAATTGATTGGGCATCCCTAATCATTTTTCGACACCACATGATGTTTGGCGAAGATAGCGGCTATTAATGTAAAGTTGTCAATATTTCAAAAAGAAACAAGCCACTAAAACCATGGATTACTCCAGGGGTAATAAGATCAATTAGGAAGAGAGATAGGCTTCACAAACGACTTAAAAAATTACCCGAAAATGATGAAATAAGAGAAGTATATAAAAAATATAGGAATATATGTACAAACATTATCAAGTCGTTAAAAAGGCAGTATTATCAAAATGAACTACAAAAAAACTTGGGGAATCCAAAAAACACTTGGAAGTTAATAAAAGACGTATGTTTTTTAAATCAACCTAGAAATACATCCGTTGAATTGAGTAAAATTGCTGAAACACCAAAAGTATCTCTCAACATAGTCAATAATTTCTTTATATCAATTGGAAATCATCTGGCCAATACTATCCTAAAAAAGTTAAATAAAACTGACCTTCAACTTGCCAGGGAAGCTAATCAAATTGGTCCAGCTCAATCTATGTCACTTTTTTTAACAGATCCGGAAGAAGTTAGACTCATAATTAGTAGCCTTAAATCCAACTGTGCTTCGGGATGGGACGATATTTCTGTAGGTTTTTTGAAAAAATTTAACTCCTTGTTAGCGCCTCACATAGCCCATATATGTAACTTAAGTTTTCTATCTGGTGTTTTTCCGGATCAATTTAAACAAGCAATAATTTGTCCAATACATAAATCAGGAGACAAGTCATTAGCATCAAATTATAGGCCAATAGCGCTATTATCATCACTTTCTAAGATACTAGAGAAGCTTGTAAATAGACGACTAACTAAGTACCTAGAAAATAACAAACTTCTTGCTGATAATCAATATGGCTTTAGAGCAAATCGTTCAACCGAAGAGGCTGTTTTTAATTTGACCACTAAAATAACACAATATTTAGATGAAGGTAAGAAGTGTTTAGGAGTTTTCCTAGATTTGCAAAAAGCATTTGACACAGTATCTATTCCTGTCCTTATAACCCGTCTTCAGAATTTTGGGATTCGAGGAACAGTATTGGACTGGTTTAAAGATTATCTTTCCAACAGAAACCAAAAAGTACGTATTGATGACTGCCTCAGTGACACTGCTATCTGCTCCTATGGAATTCCGCAAGGCAGTACACTGGGACCAACCCTCTTTTTGGCTTATATTAACGACTTGTGTCACTTAAATATACGTGCCGCAGACCTTTTCATGTTTGCAGACGATACAGTCTTACTCTTTCATGGTCCGAGTTGGGAATCTGTTAAAAAATCCACTGAGGAAGGACTTTGTAAGGTTACTAGTTGGTTGGAAGATAACCTACTTACATTAAACACCACAAAAACAAAATTTCTATGTTTTTCAAAAACCGCTGCTAGCAATCCACGAAACGAATTAAAAATAATAATTCACACGTATCCTTGTAATAGAAACTATAACAACCATACAACATGTGAGTGCCCCATTCTAAGTAAAGCTGACAAAATTAGATATCTCGGTATAATAGTTGATGATAAGCTTAATTGGGCTCCACATATTTCTTTTATTTCTAATAAAATCAGAAAGTTTATTTATGTTTTTAAGAATTTAAAAACAGTTGCAAACAGAAAACTATTGCTACAAACGTACAAAGCGCTATGCCAGAGCGTTATCAGCTATTGCATATGTTCCTGGGGATGTGCTGCTAAAACAAATCTTATAGAATTAGAGCGAGCCCAAAGGGCTGTACTAAAAGTAATACTTTCCCTTCCTTACAGATATTCGACAGAAATGGTATATAAGTTAACTGAAGTACTAAGTGTTCGAAAATTATTCATATATCAATGTCTTAGACGTTTTCATAGATGTAGTGTTCCGCAATTACAAAATTTAAAAAGAACTGTTCGTATAAGTATCCCCAAGGTAAAATCCATATTCGGCAAAAGGAATTATTGTTACCTAGCTCCCAAGTTATATAATATATTAAATAAAACAGTGTGTACAAGAAAGGCTTCAAATCATTCATTCAAAAGTATGTTGTATAATTGGCTTAAATAGAATAGAATAGAATAGAATGATTTTTATTCAATATGGATTATTACATAATACTTATTGAAAGTCATTATTTTATTTACCACTGGTTCGGAAAATACCTCTGTCCTGGGAAGAACCAGCAAGAAACCCAGCGGGACTTTTTTTTTTTAAACATAATTTCACTTAACAATAATTTTGATTATACAATTTTAAATGAATTTTCATAGAACCAGCATGGTGGCGATCACCTTATTCCCAGGGGTTATTTTCACTCATGTATTCCTTGATATTATAATAACCCTTTTTGTACAGTTTTTCTTTAATAAAACTTTTAAACTTGTTTATTGACAAACTTTGAACATGTTCTGGGATTCTGTTGTAAAAGCGTATACATTGCCCCATAAATGAATTACTAATTCTGTGGAGTCTTGTAAGTGGCATTACAAGCTTATGTTTGTTCCTAGTGTTTAAGGTATGAACATCCTTATTCTTATTAAAGCTATTTATGTTTTTATGTACATACATTACATTTTCATAAATATATTGCGATGCCAAAGTTAATATGTTTATTTCTTTAAATTTTTCTCTAAGGGACTCTTTACAATTTAGATTATAAATCGCCCGTACGGCTCTCTTTTGCAAAACAAATATAGCTTCAATATCAGTCGCATTACCCCATAGCAAAATTCCATAAGACATTACGCTATGAAAGTAACTAAAATACACTAACCTAGCTGTCTCAACATCTGTGAGACTTCTAATCTTTCTTACAGCATATGCTGCAGAACTAAGTCTGCTTGCTAATTTAGATATATGGGGGCCCCATTGAAGTTTCGCGTCAATAGTAATACCGAGAAAAACAGTGGTATCCACAAGACTCAACTCCTCCCCATTTAAGAGCACATTGGTTTTCGAATGTTTTACATTAGGTATTGTAAATTTAATACATTTTGTCTTATTGCCGTTTAAGAGCAAATTGTTGGCGTTAAACCAATGTACTAGTTTCGATAGAGCATTATTTACATCGTCATATTTAATTGACTGCCGTTTCAGTTTGAAAATTAAAGAGGTATCGTCAGCAAATAATACTATATCGTGATTGTCCCCTACAAGATAAGGTAAGTCATTAATATAGATTAAGAACAGGAATGGGCCAAGAATCGAGCCCTGAGGAACGCCCATTGATACTACCGATCCGGAGGAACATTTACCATTAATGACGACTTTTTGAGTTCTGTTACTTAAATATGAAGTAATAAGTTTAAGCGCCAAATTTTTTACACCGTAATGTTGTAGTTTCCTGATTAATGTATCATGATGAACACAATCGAAAGCCTTGGAAAGGTCACAGAAAATACCTAAGGCATCTTGTGAATTCTCCCAGGCATTAAAAATATATTTCATAAGCTCAACACCGGCGTCAGACGTCGAGCGACCCCTTGTAAAACCAAATTGATTTTTATGAAGTAATTTATTTGTATTAAAAAAAATTAACAATTGATCCAAAATTATTTTTTCAAAAATTTTACTGAGAGTTGGTAGTACAGAAATAGGTCTATAATTAGCGGGGTCCAATGTACTACCAGATTTAAATAAAGGTATTACTTTACTATACTTCATTAAATCAGGAAACACACCAGAATCGATACAAGTATTAAAAATAATAGCAAGATGAGGTGCAATTAAATCTATTATGGACGTAATCACTGTAACGGAAATCCCCCACAAATCTGCGGTTTTCTTTACATCAATGGTTTTGAAGTATTTTACAATATTATGCGGTAATACTTTTTCAAATCTAAATTCTTTTAAACAGGTATTAACATTCTGTTTAAGTAATGATTCGGCGACAGTTGGAGAAGCATTCAATGACTCTGTTGTCAAGATAGGAACATCAGTGAAATATTTCTCAAACACCGCTGCAACTTCTTGATTTGATTTAGTCAATTCATTATTCATTTTTAATTGATAGTTTGAATTACGAGGTTTCTCATTACCGGTTTCGCTGTTAATTATACTCCACGTCATTTTAATTTTATTCTTAGCTGCCTTAATTTTGTTACTAATATGTAATGATTTGGCTGTGGAGCAAACTCTTTTAAACATTTTAGAATAATTTTTTACATATTCTTTAAAAGCATCGGAAAGATTATACGATCTTTCATGGTAAAGGTCATATAACCTTCGTCTGCTTTTATAAATTCCTACTGTCGCCCACTCATTAAATGCCTTGCGACTGTTTCTGGAGAATGTTTTAGAAGTGAATGTTTTATTAAATTCATTGTTTATAAAGGTAAATAATTCTCTATATAAATAGTCTGCATTGTTCTTATAAGAAAGGGATGGAAGGATTTTTAACATATTACTTCTAAATCTCTCCAGGCGTTTTGCATTAATAGGAACAAACACAATTTTCTCATTTACCTGTTTTTTGTGCATATAAGGTAACGAAACCAGTTGTCCACAGTGATCTGAACTAAGTTTTTGAATTATTGATTTGTTGATTGGTACAACAC
Organism: Parnassius mnemosyne; assembly: GCA_963668995.1. NCBI lineage: Eukaryota > Metazoa > Arthropoda > Insecta > Lepidoptera > Papilionidae > Parnassius > Parnassius mnemosyne. Next base: position 1,796,217 of record CAVLGL010000001.1, on the reverse strand, counting down.
CTGTAAAAATATTATCAATACAAGTTGCACTACACCCTGCAATACGTGTAGCTTCAAAGAATAAATTATTAAGATTATAGGATTTGAACAAAGAACAGAATTTAATACTGATGGAAGAAGTTTCCAGGAGATTGATATTAAAGTCTCCACACACTACAAGAGATTTATTCTGTTTATTAAGCTTAACTAAAACTTCTTCCATAATTTTTTCAAAAGTATCATAACTTGAACATGGGGGTCTGTAAACACTGACAACAATAAGGTGCTCAAGCTCAACACATGCCATTTCTACAGTACGCTCAACAGAGAGGCTCACAATGTCTTTACGTTCTTTACATGATAAGGACTTATTAGCTAATATTAAGGAGCCACCACGTAATTTAGTATCTCTATTGAACGAACTGACCACCTGGTGATTACTGAAATTAAATATGGAGTTGTATTCTTTCAACCAATGTTCTGTAATACATAAAATATTTATACTGTTACTATTTAAAAATAATTCAATTTCTAATTCTTTGCCTAACATACCTTGTATATTTTGATGCACCAGGTTGATACAGTTTTTATTATTTTTATTTTGTAAAATTGCATAATTATGTATTGGTAAGTTGCATTCTAAGCTATTTAAATTATCTTTGCTAGAGATTACCTCTACTGTCTTATTATCTAATTTAAATTACTTGGAACTGGTTCCAAATAAAATGTAAAATTATTTTGTTGCTCAAAAGAAGCAGGTGTCAAGGTAGCCAAATCATTGGCTGAGTTAAAATATAAATAATAAGATAGCGTATCTGCTACCAGTCTTAAACTATACTTTGATAGGTAATACCTATCTCTTGTCAAAAACTTCTTAGTTAAATTATTAATATCAATTAAATGAAATTTATCATTATTATTCTTACAATTAAATGTCAAATTTAAGTTATTGTTACATGTCAAGTTATGCATCATTAAATTTAAATTATGTCTTAGTTTATTTTCCTGTGGCCACCCCTCTATATAAGGCAATGTAAACAAGATAACTTTAACCACATTTATGTTATTGAGATATTCAATATATTTTAATAATTGATTCTTGTTCATATTGCCTCTTCTCCCAACAAAAATTATTAATATACTATTAGGGTTAAATTTACTAGTTAAAATTTTATTCATAATATCACTGAATGATGCTCCAGGCATGCAGTAATTACTTATCTGTTGCCTTTTTAAACAGTTATTCAATGATATACCCAAGTTTTTGCCTATGTCATCACTATACACAATTATATTATTTTTTTCATTATATGAATTACTTTTTAAATTTATCTGCTTTGTTATGGTACTATCATAGAGTGTAGGTAAAGAAAATGAAGTATTACTGCTTGTCATATTATTAACACACACTGTCCCTGAAGAACCTGGCAGTGAGCGCTGATATTCAGTTTGATATTTTAATAAGGAGTCAAAACGTTCCTCGTTATATTTGCAGGACTTTACCAGATTATCCATGGCCAGTATGTGTTCTTTTATCTCATTCCCTGCAGATTGATATTTATTTGACATAATTTGTAATGAGGTTTGAAGTGATAAAATTTCTGAATTAAGACACTCTATTTCAGTCTCATAACAATTTTTCATGTTTTCCACCTCAATTGAATATAATTTAATTTTACTAATTAACTCTTGCTTTTCCTTACATACATTTATATAATTTTTAATATTAATTTTAGTTTTAACTAATTTTTGCACTTTCCTAATATATTTATTAATTTTTATATATTTTTTTAATTTCCTTCTGCTGCTTGTAATCCTTTCTGCTGTTCTTGATGTGGTAGAATCATCAGTCAAATCTATTGTTGTGGAGGGTTGCAACGTTTTATGAAATTTACATTCTACGAGCTCCTCGAACAGACTCTGAGTTTTAAGTGCATGCAAGTTATCAATGTTTTGTTTAAATTCTGAAATTTGCTCATTAGCTTCAGTTAATTGTAATTTCAATGCAGCAATTAATCTGAGGAATATGACTACGATCAATGCGAAAACTTAATAGCTCCATACGAATAACTTTATGTGCAGTGCAACAACCAAACTACTCACTCACTAACACACACACACACACACACACACACACACACACACACACACACACACACACACACACACACACACGCGCGCGTATATATTAAACTGAGTATTAAGTAATATATCAACATTTCCTAATGTATTATCGACACAAAGTGTTACTGAATAGGAAGGAACTGACTCCTGAAATACAGGGTATCCTAGTTTAGGAGTCAGGGCTCAATGATGTTGTATGAAATAGAAGTGTCAAATAAAGATATTTATTATTATTATTATTATAATGTTATTAGTCGAGTATAATACTTTTTAATGTTCATGTTTGCACGCAGCTATTCCGTGTTATAAAAGTATTTGCATCTCATATAATAAAATAGAAAATTAATTATCATGTATGTCCGATGCTTTTATTACACAGGGCGATTCTGGACACTGTCCTTTGTTCAACTTTCATGTTTTAGTTATAAAGCGTTTTATTCTTGCTTATTTTCTTTTTAATTTCTCAGATCGGAGTCGGGACACATTCAAGGTACATGCAATCACCAATAAAAATTGAAGCGGCAGGACTGCAAATTTAGAAAGTCATGAGTTAAAATCTACCATTTGACTTCTGTCGTCAGCCAACCACTTCATTTTAAGTTAAGTTGGAATGGTTAACGGGATAATGTTATGTATCTAATGTAGATATTTTTATTTAAAAAATTAAAGAAAAAATAAAAAATCCTTTAAAAATAAGAATCCGTTTACCTTGCGTGGGGATACAGGGAATCCTTTCCACAATAGAACAACACCGACAGACTGTTAAGCCTTAAAAGAGAAAGAGAGAAAGAAAATAAACAAGAAAAATTTAAATAATAAACATTTCTTACGATAGGAAAATAATATTTTCCTTATTTTATTAACGATGCTTCATATAACGCTGATAAATTAAAACTCTGAATTTATTACTCAAGGATTGAATTAATGTTTCGAGTGCACTCAACCTTTTTAACAGCCGAAGTATCGTTAAATATGACCTCATAAACAAAATGAATTTTCAACAACTTTCAAAGAGTGCTTGAATGAAAATACTTTATTATGTCTTGGTTAAATAATATTAATCATAATCTTGAATATACACGAGGAGGCGATGGAGGGAAACAAACCGGGAGATGGGTGGCATCGTCTTCCTAATAACAATTTGGTAATTAAAAACTGCGATTACTAACCCGCCTTCCATACGTGGCAATTATGGCAAATATTCCCATTATGAGACATCCTAAGACGAGGCGTTTTTTAGCAGTCGACCTTAATAGATTGTAATAGATGGAGTAAATGGATGATTCATCTTCAAAGCGCCAACATTTTTATATAAAATATGTGTGTGTAGCCGATTAATTTTATTTTACAAATATCGTCAAAATGAGTGTAGAGTGAAGTAATGATCTGATAAGATATGCAGGAAGTCGATCAATGCAGGTAGATCAGGACCCTGTTTTGTGGAATTATGTGAGAGAAGCCATTGTTGAGCGGTGTTTATAAATGTTTTTGTTTGTTATAAGGGTCATAAACGCACACACGGTTCACCCGATGTTGAGTGGATGATGTGGCCCATAGACAACTACGTCTATGCTCGATTAAGAATCAAAATAGTAATCAGGGGTGAGGATTAAGATAAAATTCCTCGTTCTCAGTAAAAGGGTCTTCGGATCTCGTAATCACGACATGAAACACAACAGCATTAAGCTGCTATTTAACGCTTGTGTTCTGTTAACGGATGCGCCGACACATTTGTGCTACAACCATAATAAAACTGCAGCATGTCTCTATTACTTTTAGGCCATGTGGTCAAGACTTTAAATAAGCAATGGTACCTGAATAATAATAATAATAATTTATTTGATACAGACAACACAGATCCATTACAAAATTAAAATTATTTTTTTTAAACTATACTACCTTAAATTTTAATTATAATTATTGATTAATCAATGATATTATTGCATTTTATACTAAATACTAAAAATTTCACTACATGCATACATATTACAAATAATTTTGATGAGATTATTCTGCGACCCAAAAACAAAACTTCTAAACCGCGCGATACGGTGACGGATCAATGCATCCAAATCAACGACACGGGCCTCTGCGAACATCTGAGACGCGCTACAGTATCTTGGCTGACGGAACAACACGCAGAACGAATCATTATACTGCACCTTCAGCCTGCGATATTCCTCTTTAGTGTGATTCGTCCACAGCTGAGGAGTGTAAAGTGGCTGACAGTTAACCGAAAACAACGCCAGTTTTGAGGTATAAGAAAACCTTTGAAAGCGTCTAGCTATCATGTTGGCACGCACTGAATAATAGAGGAAACTTCTTTATCTCACAATTTGTATGATTTACTCTCATAATATGTAAATTGTACACGGTAATTTGTCATTAGTTGCGTGATAGTATACAATAAAATTCAAGCGTAACTCGTCACAGGCCGGTACGGCTTGTGACACTTCTGAATACTGGCAGGCTGCAAGTGTCCGTTATAGAAATTTATTCGTGGCAACATTTTCAAAATTTTAAATGAAAATATAAAATTTCTTTAAAAGAAAAAAATATTTTTATCTTTCTATAATATTATATTATCTTTTATCTACCATATGATATATATCCCAGAAAAACTAAATATTAATTACAAAGACAAAGAATTTCACAATATGCAGGTTTTTGAGAGAACCATACCGTAAAATGTGTCTGTGGTGGTATTTACCCATGAAATTGCCGTTTCTTATGAAATAAGTTAACGTATTTTTTTTATATTATTAATTTCTATTACTCGGAGTAATTACAAAGTTTATTGATGCCCTTCTTGAAGAAGACAGCTGGACGGGAGGAAACAAATTTTTCAAATGTATTTTGTACCGCGACTCGGATATAATTTATTTTCCCGTCAAACAGTTATCCAAATTCAGGAAAAAGCAAGGCCTGGTGAGTACGGTGGATGATGGAGAGCTTCCAGTCCCAGCTCTTGTAATTTGAAGACCGTCTGTTGTGCAGTATGAGGCTGCGTATATTGTCGTGCAGGAGCGGCATGTACGAGCGGTTGACCAAAGCTGGTAAACGTGCGAGTTTCTCCACCATTGTGTCCAGTTCTTCACAGTACACATCTGCAATAAAGCTCATCCCGTTTGGTAAGAAGCTGTGATGATTCACATCGACGCTAGACCATTAAACAGTGACTGTCACTTTTCTAGGGGTAAGTTTTCGTTTAAGGCATTGTCTAGGTGCTGAACCAGGATCCAACCAATTTACTGAGCTTGCGATTGCCAAATAGAATGGATTTTTCGTCGCATGTAACAATGCGGTTCAAAATTCTTTGTTTGTGTGCTTGTTGAGCAGTGCAACGCACGTCTCGACACGTACTTCGCGCTGGAGATCATTGAGTTCGTGGGGAACCCATTAGTCAAGTTTTTTACCTTGCCAATTTGATACAAATGGAATTTTAATGCTAACAATCGCTTTTAATTCTTCATTTCTAATTTTTACTCGATAGAACCATGCTGCAGCTATATTAATTGTATAGTTGTAGCACGAATGGGTCGGCTCGACCGGGGAAGGACCACACTCACACAGCTTATTGCTGCTATTTTACGCTATGTAATGTTCGCATGTTGAGCGTAGAGAACCGGATACCCTTTTTACTGGAAACGAATTATTCCTTCTTAGTCCTCACGGCTGACAACGCATCTGCATTTTGATTCGCAAACGAGGATAAATGTAGACGTGTATGGGCCACAGCAACCATTTACCATCAGGTGGACTGTGGGTTCGCCTTTGGTTGACAATGACGGTTTTTTATAGGATAAGGGTTATCCTATAAAAAACCGTCATTGTCAACCAAAGTTTTCGGAGTTTTCATTTTCAGGTCGAAATTCTGAGAACGGAAGCGAGCAAACCAATAACTGATGGTGCGTTTATTTGTAGTATTCGCTCCATATACGTTGTTCATGTTGCGTGCGCTAGTGCCGCGTTGCTGCCACGACGATACTCATATTCCATAATTACTCGAATTTTTAACTTATCTATGATGACGAAAAATATTCCAATACGATGAAAACATAACGCTCATCAATAAACAAATGACTAACTTTGAAAAAAGAACTCCATGTTTTCAATATAAAATTAATTTTCAAATTAGAATTCTTAGCCAAAAATAAATTTTGATTTGCAATGGCCAGTACTCAAGTAATGCCTTTCTTTGGTGTATCAACAGAATAAAAGGGTAAATAGAAAAAAATATGAATGTATGAAAAAAAAATCATAACTTGAGTACGGCTGCACATATTTTGATGAAATGGTTTGTATGTGTTTGAGTTTTGTGTGTGGTAACAAACTCATGTTTAACAATTGGACCCGGTAAGTATCGATGTAGAGACCCAGAAATCACTCATGAGAAGCTGGGGACGGATCGCTAGTAACAAATATAATAATATTAATAAATATTGAGTAACCTAATATTCCTGATTACATTTAAAATTCCTCTAAGATGTAAAACACTTATCTAGTAGCCATTTTTTAATTCGGTTTTAAAAAAACTTGATGTCTTTTTTTAAATCCCTCGGAATATTATTCAGCGTAACATTTGAGACGAGCGTTATATTATGCAGTGTTACATTTGGGAAATTTTAATTTCATTTCATCTCTACACATTCTTTTTGTTTCTTTTTTCGAAGTATACTACTCGTAAATGAAGGTGTTTTTTTACAAACATACCACCACCTTAACAGTCTATCTAAAGTCCACAGGCATCTCCCAATGATTTTATAGAATAAAATATTTTTTATTCAATATACATTACATGTGTAATTCTTATTGAAAGTAATTTTTTACTTTACCACTGGTTCGAAAAAACCCTCTGTCCTGGGAAGAACCAGCAAGAAACCCAGATTGCCAAATAGGTTGGATATTCACACGGTTGCAGTTGCATAGTTGTGTTATTAGGAAAGCGCCGCTGCCCATCTCTTTGTTAGTTACTTACCGACTAGTACTTACAACACTCACGGGACGATATTGGGTAGTGAATATTTTACACCGCCACTAAATAGTTAACTTTATTACGAAAATATATGCATTTTCGTAATAATATTATAAATAGTTAATATTAATTAGTTAATATTAATAAAGTTAATATTTTAAGTTTACTAAATAATGACATAAAAGATTTAAAGGCATCATGATCAAAAATTGCCCTTATACAATTTTTTGAACTAAAATATTATATTTCAATCAGTAAAGTCACCACAGATCAAAAACCTATATCTTAAAACCGACACTAAGTAACTGTGATATTATGCTGTAATAACTGTATCTCTACAAACTTTGTAGCGAAGTCTTGTTGCATATACCAACCTATTTAGTTTTTTCTAATAATAATGCACTGTTTTTAAACCTTAAAACCACCCAGGTCCATCGTCCATCTTAAAACCCGTAAATTCACTTAAAAAAGTAAGTGCGTTAAAAAATTTACAACGAAATTATTTATACATAAACACACTACCTAATTACAACGACTCCGTTTATTTCAATATTCAATAAGTTTCTTATAAAAAAACTTTACTCAGCTGACACAGCAAACTGTTTACGATTATGATCATAAAGAAACAATTGAGACAGCTTGTTTTCTATTGCTCAGGACAATTTGCCGCTCCATTGATAAACAGCGCTTTTCAATATAAAAATAAAACGAAGATAACTTTCGAAATAAACTGTTACTTCTCCTGAGAAATGGCTTAAATTAACGTCATGATATTTCACTTAATACGAAATAATTAACGTTGCCTGTTTTGGAGAATTTGAAACTGGAATTTTAGAATTGAAAAACATAATTTCACAAATAGTACCTAAGGGCGCCTAAAGGAGCTTCGAAAAGTAAATTAAATATAATTATAAATTTAAACGTTACAAACTAAATGGAAAGGTAGCGTCAAACGGTGTAGATTAGGAATCTCATAATTCATTTTAATATTGAAAATACTTCTACAATTTATGAAAATACAAAATACTAGAGGTAGATGAAAATACAAGAAACTAGAGTAGGTAGGTAGATAGATATAACGTATTTTATATTATACCTACACAAATAAATTCTAATTGCTCGTGTAACAAAACTCCAGCTGTAAAGTGTTTAAATGAAACGATAGAAAATAATTTCATGTTATCCCTTTACAACCACTCTTAACTGCATTAAGTTCCGAGTAAAATTTTATGATATTTAGTGTAAATGAGATGTTTCAAAGCCAGCCAGAAAATACGTGAAAATAGGGAAAAATACATTTAAGATGATTAGTATGAATACAGACTTTAATGATTGACTAAAATGATTGAAAATAAATTTTCAATCATTTTAGTCAATTTTCAATATGGCGTCTTCTTCTTCTTCTTTTAAATTATGGCTTCTCCTGATAGAATTCTGCCAGTGTCAAGTCATTCAATATGGCGTCTTAACGATATAATAAAAAATACGGTGAACCATAGACCATAGAGTGACCAGTTAACTGTCAGCTGTCAAGTGTCACATACACAGAATATTATTATTATGTCAAATTTCTGTGATCAAATGACATAGTATTACCGCCACGTAGACCATAGACTCTCTACATACGTTTCACCAATGTATTGCAAATATTTAACTTTGTTTATAATTTAACCATAACTAATTATTTAAACAGTGGTAGAGCCACGCGGCAGCTTTTGCTGTCGCACGGATGGGCCGCCTCGAACCGGGGTGGTACCACGACCTCACAGAAAACCAGCGTGAAATAGAGGTTTACCTCTGCGTTTCGTTTGGTGAGTGCAGGTGGCTGGAGGCCCTTTTTACTGGAAATGAGGCATTCCATCTTAGTCCTCACGGGTGACAACGCATCTACATTTTGATTTGTAATAAAGGATAGATGTAGATGTCTATGGGCCGCAGCAAGCACTTACCATCAGGTGGACTGTGTGCTTGTTTGTAACCCTTATCCTATAAAAAAGAATGTATAAATTCTGGTTTCGGACCAGCAATTAAAGCTATATTAAAATCGATTGTTGAAAACTGTCCTATGTGTGATCGCTTTTTTTGGTGTATACAAAAACCTGGCGCAGATTCCATACATTTTGAAACATTTCAGAATATTTTATAAGCAAATAAGTGTAGTTGAAAAGAGAGTTTAAAAATCTGTTTGGAATAACTAGAATTATACCAAACAGTTACATAGCAAATATTAAACAATAATATGAAGTATGTAATAACCTGATTAAATCTACAGTAAAATTTCTAAGCTTATTCTATATTTCAAATTGATTTCTTGGATGAAAACGAATAACTACACTAGTTTTTAAAACAGCTGATTCATTGAAAACTAAGGAGAAGATTATATATGTTAGAGTAACTAAGGACGTGGTAAAAGGCTTTAACCTAAGTGAAATTAAGAACGTAAGGGTAGGAAAAACCTTAGGATCATAAGGGTTAGTGAAAATTGTGGTAGCTTAATAATTATTTAACTCCATTTTGAATCAATTCGATAGTGATGGTGTAAGAATATCCGCTACCACATATAATTCCCTGGATGTCGTAAGGGGCAACAGAGGGAAACAAATCAGAAGATGGGCACAGCGTCTTCCTAGTAACGACATAAAAATAAAAAATAAAAAAATTGTGGTAGCTTAATAATTATTTAACTCCATTTTGAATCAATTCGATAGTGATGGTGTAAGAATATCCGCTACCACATATAATTCCCTGGATGTCGTAAGGGGCAACAGAGGGAAACAAATCAGAAGATGGGCACAGCGTCTTCCTAGTAACGACATAAAAATAAAAAATAAATGTTGTTTGACCAATTGAATAAAACTACTTTTACGGATTATATCGCGTTTAATTAACTTGTTTTTTATTGATTCCCGACGTTTCAGGTACTTTACAGCACCCATGGTTACGGGGGACTGAGGTGATTGACTTCCCAATGTCAGAGTTACAAGCCAATTCATGATACAAACTTAATTAAAACTGCAGCATGTATTTACCACATAAACAGTCAATGTTATTCAAAATCATCTAACTGGCTAATAAATCGACTTAAAGTATGAACGAAAGCAACATCATTAATTAATTACGGTTATGATGCCAGGGGGCATAGAACACAGGCAGCTCGCGTACTATCCCGGTACTATCGCGTTATAACCCGGGTTCTCTCTCCGCCGGCACCAATGAAATTGTTAATGGCAATTTTAAGTGCAAATTTACCACGTGCTCGGCGGTGAAGGAAAACAACGTGAGGAAACCTGCATATCTAAGTAATAAGAAAAAAATATTTCGAAGCCATGTAAAGTTCGCCAATACGCATTGGGGCAGCGCGGCGGACACTTTCTCGTCCTAAAACCCTCTCAGAAATGAGAGGAGGCCTGTGCCCAGCAGTGGGACGTATATAGGCTGTACCGAAAAAAAGTCACAAACCCTTATTCATGTACCTGAGTACACTTAGTACCTTAAAGTAATGGAGACGTGCTAATTAGAGGTTAACTTTGCTTGCTGCATTTTGTATTTTACCGCATTATCATTTTGCAAACGACGCGGACAGTCACCTACAGATGGGCGACGGGAGTGCAATATACCGCCAATTATAAAATTCACTGTCTTCTAAATAATAACTTGACATTAAAAATATAATTCATACGATCGTGAAACTCCTTAAGCAGCGCCGCTGACGGACGTGCTGAGAATCAACATTTTTTAACCAGCGTGGTCGACTGGTTTTCATAGAGGCTGCTGACCCCAATGGTAGAGCCATGCTGCATCTATATTAGTAATAAAGTTGTAGCACGAATGGGTCTGTAGCCCACATATTGTATAATATGTAAATTTCGGCTCAACCGGAAAAGGACCACGCTCTCACAGAATACCAGCGTAAAATAACAGCTTAACACTGCTGTGTGTCTTATGGTTAGTGTAGGGAACTGGAGACCCATTTTACAGGGAAAGAGGCATTCCATCTTAGTGCCTAGATGTTTTAGTCATCCAAAATCCTGATAACACTATTGGTCTATTGGTATAGGAAAAAAAAAACCAATACTAACCGATATTTAAATGGTAAATCGCACCATCATCCATCACAGTTAGATACCGTTGGAAAATCATTGTTTCAGTGAGCACGGGGGATCTGTAAAAAAAACATCTGGCCACCGACCTTCAGCACGTCGAGCAAGTACTGCAAGACAAGCGCGCCTACGTCACAGTGACCGAGTGAAGCCGGCCACAGTCGAGCGTGTGCCTGTTGTACTACCCTATGTCAGAGGAGTCACAGACATGGTTGGCTACATCTTAAAACGAGCTTCCATTAAAACATACTTCAAACCACTGAAGAAGATTAGTAAATTTTTACCATCCGTCAAGTGTCATGTCTCTCTACAAGATGCAGGAGAGTACAAGCTGGATTATGAATGTGGTCTCTCTTACATAGGACAAATTAAAAGATCTATTTAAACCCGCGTGAAAAAACATTTAGCTCACTTGAAGCACCGACGTTCCGGGAAGTCGGCAGTGTGTGAACATGTTCTGGATCATCCCCGCCGTTACATTAGATTTGATAGACCACAAATCCTCGCAAAAGAACACCGATTTCTACCAAGGATTATTCGCGAGGCTATTGAAATTAAAAAACTTCCTAATTTCAATAGAGGAGATGGATATCTGCTTGAGGTCCTAAAATTAATAAAATTAAATCCAAACCCAAGCATACCACTGCAAAACTTTAAGATACTTATGAGCTTAAGCTCATTCTGCGTTGATCAGACCAAAAATTAATATTCAAAAACTGAAGGTAGCCGGGCTATGACATCGGGACGTCAAACACCTCAGTCTTCCCCATGATCATGGATGCTGTAAAGCACCCAAAACGACGGGTATTAAAAAGTTAAATTAAACGCGATAAAATCCGTAACAAAATTTTCGTTTAATGTATAGTCTTCGCGTAAATATAAGAAATTATTATGTTAATATATTTGTTTTATGTTAATATATCTGTTTATATGGATCTATCGTGAACTATAACCTATTAATTAAAAAAAAAATTAATCAGTGTATAAGCCAGGACGTCACGCCTGAGTTGAGAGCTATTAAATGAGACGATTTTTAAATGGGAAAAGGGAAAAGTTTTTAAAATTATTTAAAATATAATATAATTGACAAGGTCTTCCTTTTGACGACGACTGAGAATGTATTCATCACAGTTAGACAATATTTGCCGCTTTATTTCCAACATTTTTGCGAGAGGCTGCCATAAAAAAGTGTCGCATGAGCTCCATCATTAATTAAGTGCGGGAATAGAACTCAATGACGGTGTACGGCTGCGAGGCGACTTTGTTGGCGCAGGTTTGAATGATGATAATTGATAGGCTTTGCGCATGAAAATTATGACTCACACCTAAGAAATGTACGCTTTTTAAGATATTTTAAGATGTTTTAAGATCCCGAGAATGTTTTCTTATTATAAGTAAAACTTTCAAAGATAGAAAGATGAAATGGAAGGATGGAAATGGTTTATTTAGTAATCATCATTAACAACTATAGCACATTTAAAATTTAGTAAATTGTTTGTAAAGATGGTACCCATCTTCCTGAAAATAACTGAATAATAAAAAAACAGCTTAGCCCTGAAGCTACTACGACTTATCTTTTATTATTACTACATCTAGTTCCCTTCCCGGGCTAGGACAAAAAGTGGCGGCGAACTATATTTTCTTATTTCTTTACTAACGAATCGATCACTTCATTATGGCTCGGTACATATTACAAATATATAAATTTGTCAAATAACATGCAGAGTTATTTAAGTCAGCTTGTGATATATATCCACGAAGCACTAGAGATAATAAGCGGCTTGTCCTAGACCATAAACCAAAAACTTCTGTCTTTCAGAAAGGTTGTTACTGCATGTGTGTAAAAATATTTAATAAAATTCCAAAGCAGTTCAAGCACGGCTCTATGATTCCCATGACCAAAAAGTTACGTGAATGGCTAATAAAAAAATGTTATTATAGTGTTAAGAAATTTCAAAATGATAATAATATGCAGGTTGACATGTGATGGACAAAATTGCTGTGTATCACTGAGTATCACTATTTTATCTGACCTTTAATTAATGATAAGATGTATTTAAATTTTAATTATGACATTGACATTGTAAATTACGACATTTTGAATTATATAACTTACATTTAATAAGTTGACAATTTAGAATCTATAACCACCAACATAATTTGTACAATTTAAAAAAAAAGTTTGCATGCCGTACCTCATGGCTAAATAGGTCTTTAAGCAACTTAGTTTTATTGTAAAAACCTATAATTTACCCTATTTATGGCAAATAAATGAATTTGAATTTGAATTTGAATAGCTAGTTTAATGATAAAATTAATGGATTTATTTTTATAACTACATAATGAACAGTGTACATAACTGCTTAAGTCGTGGGGTATATTATTTTGTATAGAATCTATGTGAGGGCACACAAACACACTGTACTTAACTTCTTAGTTCAAAATCCGAGCCTAACTTGCACTTATTGCCACCACACAATCCACAACGCTCCAACTTAATTATGGTTGGATATCCATTTGTAAATGTCGAATACGAACTGGTGACTAGGTGTGAGGATATAGAATCTCTTCTTTATATTATATTTTCGGGCATATGTTCTTTGTTTATGAACTAATATTAATCATTCTGTTTTGAATAATTAAATTTTACTTCAGAAGTTATTCCATTCAATCAAGAAAAAAATGATATCTCTAAAGCTAGCAAAATAGGAGATGAAGTTTTTAATATAACTATTTAGACGACATTCTAGTTGTTACCTCCTCGTACATAAGAAATTATTTCGGGTTTTAAAAGGGTTACAACTTAAACATTAAAAACGATATTTCAACTTTAAAAAAAATTTAAGTCGACTTTCTTCTTTGGAGTCAAAGTCGGATTAATTGTGTGACGTATACACTTTTGTAAATGATTCATTTTTGTGTTTAATGTAGGTGCATAACAACATTTTTGTTTATTTTGATTTTACCAAAAAAAATACTTCCCCAATGGACCCAAATTAACAAAAATATTCGATGATAACTAAAGTCGTTTTATATTTGTAGTAATCGAAAGTAATCGAAATGTATATAATAAACTATATTTTTTTTAGTTTTCGGATCTAGTTATATTTGATCTGACAAGTTTTCACTGGAATGAGATTGGATGGATATTCGACGTGATGTGACAGCGTCTACCACCACATATCATCCCGTGGGTGTCGTAAAGAGACGACAGAGGGAAACTGAAACATAAGATCGACAGCAACATTTCACTGATAAAAAACTCAATATCATCAAAAAGTGCGATTGCAAACACCAAGCATAGTAACTATAGAAGATATCCCCTTAAAATATATTACAATATATGGGAAATGCCTATGTTTAGAAATGGACGTTGTAATACTACGTGAAATTTCTGAGCCACAAATTTATTCCTATTTATTGCAAGCGTTTGCTCTGCGCTTTCTCACACGCCGTCCCAGCGTGGTGAAACTGCAACTCTTTCAGTATTACAAGTCTTTAGTGCTAAAGCATTAGGTATTTTTTATAGGATATTGTGACAAACGAGCACACAGTCCACCTGATTGTAAGTGGTTGCTGTGACCCATACACATCTACATCTACCCTCAATAAAGAATCAAAATGCAGATGCGTGAGGACTAAAATGGAATGCCTCGTTTTCAGTAAAAAGGGTTTTCGGTTCTCTACGCTCACCATACGAAACACAGCAGTGTTAAGCTGCTATTTTACGCTGGTATTCTTGGAGAGCGTGGTCATTCCCCGGTCGAGTCTACCTATTCGTGCTACAACTATACTAATAATATAGCTGCAGCATGGCTCTACTACGTAGATTTTCGAGTAATTTTTAAGGAGTTATTATAATGAATATTTCCCGATAGCTTGTAATGTCAAACGGAGCAAATTTATGTATAAAATGTATAGGTTTTTTTTTACCTATTTACCTATAAATTTTTAATTGTACCCAAATTCACTGATAGCCGTTTCGGTTTGTTGCTATACACAATAAAATGGAGCCGTCTTAGCAAATCCTAGAAATAAGAATACCTTTTATAATTTATTTATGTACGTGGGTGATATTGGAGCGTGAGCAATAGCCGTAATTTAATGTTTACCTAGTCGGAGCTCAATGGTATGATTATTAATTTATAATACTTGCAATATAAATAATAATGTTATTTTAATGTTAAAAATATTGAAATACGATTTCGTCATCCATCAAATACAGAATTTAAAAATACAAATAATAAATTTTTATTACTACAAAATAACCTTTACTACTACTACTGACTAAAGATTATTGGGTCAAGAACAAACCAACAAACAACAACTTAAGATTTCATTAAAACAATGACAAGTCTATTAATCTTCAATTCAGAAGTGATCTCTCTTTAATCTCGTCTACAAAAAAAAATCTGACTCATATATGAAAGAAAATAGTAACTACAAAAAAAGTAACTTCTGACATGCAAATCGGTTATTGAGCAGGAAAAATATTTCAAAAAATTGTTGTTATACAACTTAATTAGTTGTGAAATTTAATCATAAAATCTTTTTTCCTTTTACGCCCCATTTTATAATCATCATCATTATCATTACAGCACTTCAGAAGTCTACTGCTGCACAAAGACACCCTCAACGAACACGGCTCTCTCAAGGAATGCCACCTGAATCTATCGACTTCCTGTATATCTTACCATGTCATCACTTCATTTAATGGGGGCAAATTTGCTCACTTCGCTTACCATCTATCATCGGCCGCCGAACAACAATGCAAAACATAACTATCTTCTGATTTAAAAGGAAGAGTGACAGTATGACAACAGGCTGTGAAGCGGTCCTATTTTGGTCCTCCATGATGTTAACCATCCGTAGCCTTCTTTTCAATACTATTGCAGGCATCCATAAGTTGCAGTAGATACAATCAAATCACATTTATCAGCTTAGCTTTAGCTCATTCATCAATAAAAAGAAAAGAAAAGCTAACAATCGCAAAACATGACCAATAAAATAGCTTGTTTAAGTAATTACATTCTTATCAAGAAAGTCTCTTGATACAAAGGCCCCGTATAAATCTTTGATCCAGACTTGAACCGAGCGCCCGAAAACGTGACTAACTTTGTGTTTTACAAGATTTTTCATCGCAGTTATCACTCTCTCAGGAAACAAACACAGCCAAATTAAATGTTAACGACCTAGTTTCTTTGAAAACAGGACTAAAGGCTTAAATTAAAATTCTATCTTTTATCAAATATTATGTTAATTTGACGTAATTATGTTTTTAATTGCATATGGGTAACAAATTGCTGTGACCTATAGACATCTACATCTATCCTTGATTAAGAATCAAAATGCAGATTCGTTTTTACCCCTGAGGACTAAGATGGAATGTTAATTACAATCAATTCAAATTAAAAAGTTTAACCGAACAAGATTAGATAAGTAATTGAAATCATGTAACTTTTCATTTTATTTAATTTTATATGAGATGTCTTAGCGAGAAAAATAAAAACATAAGCGTACGATTAAAGCTAAAGTTTAGACTGATAACGCAAGTTAAGGTGTTTGTTGTTCACACTAACATTAGCTATAAAATTTATCCAAAAATAATCCATCTATTTAGATGAATCATTTCTATTACAAAAGTTTCTTAACTCAACGAATATTTTGGTGCCGGCACTTAATTCCATGCGAATAAATTTTGTCAATCTTTGTAAGTACATAATTATTTGTACCACGGTTAAATTCCGTACCAAGTGGTACCACCATGTGTGAAGCGTTCTTGACGTTTTATTACAACCAAGAGATGCTCATTTGTTAAATTTTATTTAAAGGAACGATACTCGTTTGACTAATGGAACCCTGGCAGGTGTAAATTGGATATTAACTTCAAATTAATGACTAAATTGTATCAATTATAATTTAATTACACTTGATAAATTATTTGATTCAAAATTTTAAAAAAAAAATTAAAGATGAAGGTAGACGGCCAACACCTCAGTTCCCCTATTCCTATCCTAGTCCGTGACTATAGGTGCTGGAAACCACCCGAAACGTCAGGAAATATAAAGTTTAAGTTAAACGCGATAAAATCCCTAAAATTAGTTTTATTTAATGAGTAGTGTTCGCGTCAATGTAAGAAGTCATTATTACTTGGTACGCTTCATCATTGTTTTCATTCAACTGAGCTATTTCTCAGTTCTGAAAGGGTTTTAAGCCAAGTAAGTGTCCGTCGCGCTGCCCGAATGCGCGTTGGTGGACTTCACATTTTTTAAATTTATTTGGTAGGCTTATTTTAATAAAATATAAGAACTTCACCTACCATATCCTTTTTAATATTTCCACCATAATTAAAGTTTTTTTTCATAAATATTAGCTTTTTTACATTTTCTACATAATGTAAAATCTTGGAAAGATTCCTGATAGTTTAATTTACAAAATGTGTCATTGTTTTGTTTACATTTATTTTATATTCTATTGTTACTTTTTGTTTTGTCGTTTTATATTTTGTTGTTAACTACTCGCAACACAACAGGTTTTATACCATAGTTGTCATTCTTGGCACGCGGGTAAGTAACCGCAGTTGTTTTATTATACTGTTGTGAGTTATATGCTGCTGTCCAACTTCTGGTTCAGTTTCTCTCTGTCACCTATTAGTAAGGATAACCGATAATAGATAATCGAAAATAGAATAAAAGTTCAGAAAGAACGTAAGTTAATGTTAAAGGTGACAGAAGTATGGTAATAATGTAGTTGTGAAAGATTAAGATACAATAAAGTAGTTAAAATTTTATAAGTAGGTTGGAAAGAGATAATAAATCATAACGTGTAATGACGACAAATGTTTCATTTCATTTTACATGGTGCTCGGCGAAAAATTAGTGTTAAATAAATATTCACGTCTCGAATATTAGAAATACATTTAGTGACGTTTACATTTAAAGTTTTTTGTTTGAACTACGCATAAGGTTCGTAAATTAACGGTTAATTTCCTTCAATTCAGCGAGATATATATGACGGCACGTGCACCATTGCACGTGCGGCGACGTCGGTGTCGCTAGACAGAATTCTTGTAAATAACACGTGCTCTGCACACCTGCACTATTGCACCTGCGATGGCGCCCGTTTTGCTTGTATAAAACGGACGGAGCGGCCGCCGTTAGGACAGTCTTGGCTCTGACGTGGAACGGTACGCTTGTCGTATTCCGATACTAGTTTATCCTCGACTCGTTAGATAATTAATTCGTGTAAACGAATTAATTATTATTCCGAACTACAAAATTAGTCTTTGTACTATACTCAGTTACCCTTTCTACATCAGAAGTGGGATAAAGTCCCCATTTTTGCCCACATATAATCTTCGAATAGTATGAGAATTATTACATTTGTAAAGGCTATAATGCATTTCGCATTGATGGATCTCTTTTTATGTTAAATACCGTAATATAATTTGCTGTCCTACTTACGATATTGTCGTATCATTAAAGTGTAAAGAAAAAGGGAAATTATTTACGCCAAAAGATAAATCCTTTTGTTCGATTTGTATTAAAAGTACCCTCAAGTATTGTCATTATTTCTGACGTACCTAAATATGTAAACAAATGAAAGAAGTGTCTGAGGCTTTCTAGACGAGTCATAGTTTGCATTGAATGAAAAATTAACTTGTTCAAGTTTTGTTGTAATTTGATAGTTCATGCGAAACATGATTATCATCTGTTATATTTTGAAATTCGAAACGTTTAAGCGATGTACCAATATAAAGGATTAACTTTAACCTGCTAGGAATTGAAAATAATAAGTGAACATTTTTGTGTTCTAATGTGTTGATCAGTGTTGCAGTTTGCTCCGAATACTGTGTGGTCGACAAGATTGGGGTTTGATGTCGAGAGATTCGTAGAAGTCTCTACAACAATGATCAATGAGGAAGATGTTGTGACGGCTAATCGAACATGGTCAGGTACGGCCGAGCGCTAGTAAGATTGAGCCTACACCGCTACAGTCTGTAAATTATCGGCAGATCTTACGGCAAGGCAATTCAAGCGGCCGCCGAACACATACACCTTTGGTGCTGTAAATGAACGTCTGAGGCTTGGTCGGCTTTCGTAGATTTTGCGCAGTTGCCTCCTTCCCTTTGAAATATATGATGGTATCCGTCTCTACACATAGTTACCGTTTTTTGCAATGTTTGCAAATGTCATACAGTTGCCGTTTCTTAAGAGAATATGTGATGAATTTTGGAAGCTCGGAATTCCATGGTTCGCAATACATTTATCTCGATTTCTTTTAATTTTGCAAAGCAGTGCGACGACTCGCTAGCGCTAGTACGGCGCGACGGCTTCCTGGCGCGAATGTGGCACGAACGCAGCAAACGAAAAGCTGTAGTGCGTTTGCCTGGAGGTAGCCATATCGGCGCGTTCCAGACTTAAAAGAAGTCTTGGATGATTGACCGTTGTAATATTTAACAAGAGTTAATATCTGTTAGCAGGTGGTGATAACTGATAGACCGTATGCTGTTCACTGTCAACCGCACGAGGACGTGCGACAGTCAGAGGTAGCCATGTCTTTGTATCTAGAAAATACTAGAGACGTTGCAACACTCTAGCGAAGTAATTATTCTAGTACAGGAAAGGAACATGAAGTTGCAGGAAGGCTGGTCTGTGCTGCACTGGGATATGTTTCGTGTTGCTGTTGGCTTACATACTTAGGTGTTATCGTGTCACTACGTCCTCACGATATGCTTTTGTGTGATTGTGACGGGGACGTGTTTGCGGTATGGTTGGTCTGTAACTTTTCTATACTGAATTGAAAAAAAAGAGAGAGTAAGAAAAAAAAATGTGGTTCTTACTATCATTGCAGGGCGTTTGCCGGTCCAATGATATAGCTATAGGGAATAGTGATTCCGGACTAGCGAAAACAGTACTTGAAAAAAAAAAAGAAGATAAAATAGAAAAAGCTACAGACTAATCATTCCGATCTAACATAAAGATGATTAAAGTTTTGTAGGGCTTACTGCCGGAACAAAACTGACTGTCACCCGAGTCTGAAGGGTCAATATAGACCGGACCAGACGCTGTTTTGTCAGGATAATCGAACGATGTTTTACAGATTACAGTTGTTACAGATAACTAAAATTGTGATGGAGCGCGTGCGAGGACGCACGCATGTCAGTATGGCCGTGACGGCACGTGCACCATTGCACGTGCGGCGACGTCGGTGTCGCTAGACAGAATTCTTGTAAATAACACGTGCTCTGCACACCTGCACTATTGCACCTGCGATGGCGCCCGTTTTGCTTGTATAAAACGGACGGAGCGGCCGCCGTTAGGACAGTCTTGGCTCTGACGTGGAACGGTACGCTTGTCGTATTCCGATACTAGTTTATCCTCGACTCGTTGGATAATTAATTCGTGTAAACGAATTAATTATTATTCCTAACTACAAAATTAGTCTTTGTACTATACTCAGTTACCCTTTCTACATATACATATATAGACGCCAACTTGCCAACGGCCAGCCACGCAACGACGCAGCTATAAAGTATTGCATGCCGTAAGCGCAACGCGCGTAGGTATGTTCTACTAGCGCCTAAAAATCAAGATTCCAACGTATTGTCGTATGAAAGCGTATCTAGCAATCATATTACACATATAAATGATATAAAAAGCACATTGTCAGAAAGATAAATGATTGTTGAACTAATTACGATATTTTTGAATCGATGAATTGCTATTTTTACGTAAAAAGGAGGTTTTAATGGCTTATGGTGTGAATTTATCAAGTTCGTATAGCTTCGTAAACACGATAACTTTTAAAAATATCAATTGTTCAATACTCAATCTATTTTTAAAGTACTTTATCTATCATGTGGGAAGCCATGGAATGTAAATGGCAGTTTAATTTTTTTTTTGTTTAGTTATAATTATATTTTTTCTGCTGCTAAATGTCGAAATTGTCAGTGTTTGAGCAGCCTTGTGTGAAATTAACTTTTTAGTTGAATAAACTGATTAGTATTGAAAATTTTATAACAAAAATAACAATGAAATCAACAAAGTCGGAAGATTTGGAAAAATTTACTTTTCAACAATTGAAGTTACGATTTTTACTAAGTTCTGGTGTCAAAAGCTAGTTAATTACGAGAATTGCAAACGACTTAAGTATTTAATTGGAACATGGAATTTTGGAAAAATTTGAATCCGAAAATATTAGAAGGCAATCTAAACAATTGGAGTTATAAATCTTAAAATTGGAAATGAAAGTAACTGTAATTGTAGTACCAAAGGGAAAATAGGTAAAGGATGAATCATGTAAAAACTTTAACGTTATATTTTCCCAAATTTTGCAAAATCAATCAGATTCAACTAAACATTTGTCAAAGGCCAAACAAAATTCCATATAAGTATTTTCAACAGCTGACACGAGTCAAGCCATTCCTTAATTTGGGAGAAATAAAACTGAAAATGCAGTCGGCTGGGTAAGGCAGGTAGAAAGAGCATCATCATTGGCTAAGTGGTCGGAAAATTCAACTTTAGGTCGATGCATAGATTGGCACAAAGCGTTAGGCAAAAAAATTAGAAAATTAGCAGGAATGGAAAAAAAATTTAATAGAAAGATTCAGTGTGAAAATGTCATTTGCAAAGTTTATAATCTAAAAGAATATTGAGGCCTACGGAAAGATTTATAGAGTACACTTATAATAATAATGCATTATTTGAACGATCACCGACATGTATTACAGATACATGAACATGAACATACCAGAAAAAGTCAACTAAAAATTTGGCGATATACCTTGGACAACCGACAATCTGTGGTAAAGAAGGTTCTAGTAGCAGCCTCGTACTAGAAAGTGCAGTGAGCCCCCACTAGATTAAGTGACGCCTGATGAAACACGATGGAGGCAAGTGGCTCAGGACCGTACTTTGTGACAATCTATAAGAGAAGATTATGCTCAGCAGTGAAATTTTGATGGGCTGTACTGTAAATGGTAGTAATATTAAAAAAAAAAACAGGTTTTCTAAACAGATCCCTTCTTACTCTTTACATTCTAGTTTGAATTCTTATTTTATATGTAAAAAATTACGCTTTAATGTTACTGACCATTCCAGTGTAAGATTAGGCGAGAGCTGTTAATGAAATTTTGGTAAAACGGTACAACGGTAATCTAATTGTGGCCTGACATGCGATCGTAATTGTTCCAGCTTTTTTGTGCTACGATGATTTAAAATTATCTCTCAACGTAAATTATTTTTACATTTTATTTATTTTTTATTTTATTTTATAGAATAAGGATGAAAAACGAGCACACAATCCACTTGATAGTAAGTGGATACTGTGGCCCAAAGACATCTACAATTATCCTTAATTAAAAATAATAATGTAGCTACGTAGTCACTGCTGAGGAATTAGATGGAATGCCACGTATCCAGTAAAAAGGGATTCCAATTGTCTACACTCACCATACGAAGGTGCTATTTTAGGCTGGTATACTGAAAGGGCATGGTCTTTCCCCGGTCGAGCTGACCCATTCATGCTACAACTAAAAACAAGATATAGCTGCAGCATGGTCTACACAGAAAAGACATGGCTCTAGCATGTTTAAACGACCTTTGGGTATCGTAATAATAATATAACAGCTTTTTATTCCCGATTCCATTCACACCACCTGGATTCTTAGCGGTCCACCGCTGTGCGATTTACTAGGAGCCCTCTCATGACATCATTATGGAATCATTCAACACCGACGATTTTTTCAGATCGATTCGACTTAGGGACCTTCAAGAGACTAGCTAACTCCTTTTTGAAAGAAGTACAGTCGTGCGTGGGTGGCGATCGACACTTTCCATCAATTGAAACACATGCTCGTTTGCCCACAAATAAATAAATTAATTATGTTTGTTCACATATTTAGAAATAAAAGTTTGCACAACTATAACGGCCTAGTCCTGTTTCTTCACCGGTTGAGCCAACCCATTCGTGCTTCAAACATAATACAGCTGCAGCATGGCTCTACCACGTTAAACTATTTATTTTTATCAAAAGTTTGTCTATGATTTTGGCCTAAATTTGTCCATAGGTGAACAATTTTAGGCCAAAATCATAGACAAACTTAGTGGAAATGGTAATAGGCTTTATAGTAGGAAATGGTAAAAGATAAGCAATTACAGTATGTCAGAAGTCTCGTATCGTTTACTCTGTTAACCATCGTCGTTGGATAATTTCTATTTATTCTGTAGGTTCACTGCCATCTATCGATTGTCACAAAAAGCTCTGGGCATTTTTACTATCATCACGACAATACTAAATAATACAACAAATACCATCTGCACTCATCTTCACTCAAGATAAACCACTTGCCCGACCTACGCAAAAGGGACGGAACGGACCACCTGATTTCATGATTTTCATTACTCTCACCTCTTTCCCCTTCTTTTGGAATTTCTAGTTCATTCAAATAAAACGTATCACTCAGTCATAAACACGCTTTCAGTGTATTTTTTCCATCTCTTGAAACTCGAAACTTCGTCATTATAATAGTTAAGATATTATCTTTGGCAAAATATACCATATTCGCCTCATATACAAGTACCAGACGAAATGAGGTGAAGGTTTCTCGAACGCCGTCCCGACACAGTTTCAACGTCTAATATTACTTAAGATTAAACTTTTATAGTATACTACCGGGCCCGGCAGACATTTTCCTGCCCTGAAAAAAATATAAAAAAAACTAGAACCCGATTGCAGTGCCATCTACCGGGTCCAGTCTTAAATCCATATCACCCAAACTCAAAAATAGACAAACATTTCATCAAAATCGTTCCAGCCGGTTTTATTACTCATTGCATATAACAATATACATGTTCTGATGTTAAATTGTAGCAAAAACAATGCCTCGAAAGTGAAATTACATTTTATTTTATCTAAAACAATAGTAAAATGGGGATGGGGAAGAAAGGTTCTCGAGTGGCAGCCTCGTATCGGTAGGCGAAGTGTAGGGCGACCCCTCACGAGATGGAGTGACGACCTGGTAAGACATGCAGGAAGTCGATGGATGCAGGTGGCTCAGGACCGTGCTTTGTGGCATTCCTTGGGAGAGGCCTATGTTCAGCAGTGGACTTATGAAAAGCTGTAATGATGATGATGATGAAAAGTAAAATTACAGGCTATAGCGCGACTCACTGCTGAGCACAGACCTTTTCTCATTGCTGCGAACCCGCTGATCCGCCGCATTGCTCCAGTGCTTGTTGGCAAACGTCACGTCCTCGCAATATTTTATTTCTTGGAAATGCAGCTTTTTTTTATAGAATTAGGGTGACAAACGAGCACACAGTCCACCTGATGGTAAGTGGTTGCTATGGCCCATAGACATCTGTATCTATTTTTTTTTGCGAATTAAAATGCAGATGCGTTGTCAGCCGTGAGGACTAAGATAAAATGCCTCTTTTCCAGTAAAAAGGGTCTCCGGTTCTCTATTCTCACCATACAAAACACAGCAGCATTAAGCTGCTATTTTACGCCGGTATTCTCTTATCTGTTTTAACTTCACCGCCGAGTATCTGGTTAATCAGTACTTTAAATTGCTAATAATAATTTCATTGGTGCCGACGGGGATCGAATTCAGTTTTTTTATGGTTTTTGAGCCTTTATAGCCTACAGAAATTCACATTACAAAACTTGGTTACCTTTACTTTTTCATTTTTCTTTTAATTTACTTTGCCAATTTGATAATATATCAATAAATAAAAATTTTGTTATATTAATTATTGTAATTGTACCTCGTAGTGATGATTTGATAATATAAACTACCACATATCATGCCGTGGTTGTTGTAAGAGGTGACAGAGGGAAACAAATCAGGAAATGGCCAGCAGCGTCTTCCTAATAACGGCTAAAAATAAAAATAAAACACTACACTATTCAACCTGCCAAGCGTAGTGACTATAGCAAATATCCCCCCTGTGAGGCAATCTATGGGGAGGCCTATGTTCAGCAGTGGACTTTAATAGGTTGTAACGGTAGCGGTACATTTATTGAAAAAGTTGAAAAACAGTGCCAAGAATAAAGTTTATTCTTTTTCTAATTTCTTTACACGAAAGTCTCATAGCGCGATGAATCGTGAGTAAAAAATTGCAACTCATTGACTACTGAAGCTGTTAAGCTGAAATGATCATCGCTAGTTAGAGCAAATCGTAAAATAAATTTCATCAATTTTAATTTTTTTTATAATAATAAAATTCTTATGTTGCGTGGAGATAAATTCCTTGTCGTTCATCAAAAATATTAATTATTATAAGTACCTCTGGAAAATGTGTAGTAGAATAAATTAAATTATGCCGAATATATTATAGCTATAAAATATCTAGATTTGATTTGATACATTATTTTATTGGTGTAAATCGTTTTCATGCAATGCCTACAGTGCAGATTACTGCGCAGTGCAGTTCATTAACTTTATTATAACAGTTAAATTTATAATTCAAACTATTCGCTTTCGTATTGTATCCCTTATAGCCTGAAATAAAGTCCCTCTTGATTTATTTCTTAGGATTATAATAAGGTTACAAGCGATCCGCCCCAGATTAGCACGAGTGATTTATGGATTTCAGCAACAGCGCCACCTACTGGGTCTAATTATGAATGTTAACCATATTCGAATCAACTTAATCACACACACAAAATATCATCAAAATCGGTCCAGTCGTTTAGGAGTTCAGTTACATACACACGGACAAAAGAATTATGTATAAATAGAAAGGTCTTCTAAGAAAATTTTCACAATAGATTTCAGCACGGGGACTATGGCCGAGGCTTTGGTTGACGGAGAGCAAGGACCACTCTCAAGGAATACCAGCATAAAATAATGCTGTTGTGATTTTAAATGTGAGTAAAATGAATCGGAGACCCTTTTCACACGTAACGAGGTCTTCGATCTGAGTCGAATGTATGTTAGTTAATGTATGATGAAACTTTAACAACACTCATTGATCATAAGTTGTGATGATTCTAGATAGAATGATAGGTCGTAGTCATGAAATTATTGTATTGTCACCGGTTCTTAGCAGCGGACTTAACTTATTTCTCAATAAAAAAAATTCCAATTAATTTTCACTGGAAAAGAGGCATTCCATCTTAGTCCTCACGACTGACATCTCATCATCATCATCTGCATTTTATTCGCAAACGAGGACAGATGTAGATGTCTATGGACTACAGCAACCTATTACCTTCAGGTGGACTGTGTGCTCGCTTGTCACCTTTATCCTATAAAAAAAAAGTTATACAAAGATAAATAGATACACACAGATTAATCTAATATAAATCTCTGTAAAAATTCCATATCAAGATACCTTCCCGAAAATAAACCGGAGGCAAACTTACAAAGAGCAGTATCTGAACATAAGGGATAAAGTTTGAGGCTATCTACTACAGTTGAAACCGAGTGGTCCAAGTATAGAGATTATAGCGGGCTTATTGATTTTTTTTTATTTATTAATTTCACATTTTATTGATGAAACGAGTATTATATTAGGATTTCGTCTTGAGTTTCGTACTTTATGTTTTAAAATAATGCCAAATCCCTCATTCTTCATCTTGCACATCTTGAAAATGAAACCGATTTCATTCATCAGATAATTTCATAATATTTAACATGCCTTAAATCAATAGTCTCATCATCATGATTTCGCGGATATCCATTATATTAAAGATTTTAACTTATTATTAGTATTTATATAAGATCCGTGTAAAAAATAAAATAAAAATGATGTCTCTTACGTAAGAGACATGCCACCCATTTTACTGGAAAAGAGGCATTCAAACTTAGTCCTCACGTCCTCAGGGTGAGCGACGTATCTGCATTTTGATTCTTTATTGAGGATAAAGGTTCTATGGGTCACAGCAAACACTTAGTTTCAGGTGGACTGTGTGCTGGTTTGTCTCCCTATCCAATAAAAATACGTATAATTATGATTTCTTATCTTTAACGGATCGAAAAATTCCACTGTTACTGCCCTCCCATTGTCGTAAAGATAAACTATTTTTTTTTTATACTCTTTATTTATTTAGGGATTTTTATTTGTTAATATGTCAATCCCATTATAACTAATTTAAAATCTATACATTTATTATTAATCTGCACATACTCAATGCAATATCCGAGGTGGGGGCATGTGGAATGCCTTGCGCAATACCCATATTGTACATATTTATCTTATAGGTCCTTATAAATAATTCCCTTGCCCCTCGGTTCCGCTCACATTCCATTAAAAAATGATGAAAGTCTTCTATTACTCCACACGTTTCACAATTAGGTGAATCAGTTTTTTTCATCAGATAAGAAAATTTTTTTGATGGGATGTGACCTGTTCTTATTCTAAACATTATTTTAATAATATTTCTATTTATTTTTGTATCTATAAACCAGGGTATTTGGGGTGGCTCACTCTGTATCGTTTTGTACCAAATACCTTTCGTTTTGGAGCGTTCATTGAAAAACTCTTTCCATTCGGTATGACATGAATTTCTGAATTTTGGCAGTACTTCTGAGTAACAGGGGTTAATATTATACTCTACACCATTTACACAAGCAGAATTCGTTAATCTATCTGCCTCCTCATTACCCAATAGACCAATGTGTGATGGAATCCATTGCACTCTTGCACAGATATCGCGTAGGCTGAACTCATACAGATGGGAAAGTATGGTATAGGCTATCGAAACACCTCTGATTCCAGAGTCGGATCGAGCCAAATGTTGGATAGCAGTTTTGCTGTCCGAGTATACAATAATTTTGTTCCAGTTATAGCTTGCGGCATACCTTAGGGCTTCGGATATTGCAATGAGTTCAAGGGTCATAATACAAACGTCATTAGTAACTTTATAACATCTAGAGATTGCTCGAGATGAGTCGAAAAAAGCTGCTCCTTGCAACTTAGCACTCTTTGATCCATCTGTGTAGATTTTATGCCAATCGTGGTATTTATTTTCAAGTTATTCAATAATATTTAGTTTAAGAGAATTTTTTTCATATAATTTTTTGGATTGTTTTACAGACTCTAATTTACTTAATAATATATTTTTAAATAAAACTAATTTTACGGATTTTATCGCGTATAATAACTTATTTTTTAACTTATTTTTATATTCCCGACGTTTCGGGTGCTTTCCAGCACCCGTGGTCACGGGGGACTGAGTTGTTTGACGTCCTGCTGTCATAGTTAGCCCGGCTACCTTCAGTTTTTTAATATTAATTTTTGGTTCGATATACGCAGAATGAGCTTACAGTATCTTGAAGTCTAGCAGTGGTATACTTGGGTTTGGATTTGATTTTATTAATTATGGGATCCCAAGCAGATGGCAGCACCCATCCATCTTCTCTATTGAAATTAGGATGTTTTTTAATTTCAATAGCCTCGCGAATCATCCTTGGGAGGAATCGGTGTTCTTTTGCGAGGATTTGTGGTCAATCAAATCTAATGTAATGACGGGGACGATCCTGAACATGTTCACAAACTGCAGACTTCCCGATACGTCGGTGCTTCACGTCAGCTATATGTTCTTCAACGCGGGTTTTAATAGATCTTTTTGTTTGTCCTATGTACGAGAGACCACATTCACAATCCAGCTTGTACACTCCTGCATCTTGTAGAGGGATATGACACTTGACGGATGGTAAAAATTGACCAATCTTCTTCAGCGGCTTGAAGTACGTTTTAATGGAAGCTCGCTTCAAGATGTAGCCAACCTTGTCTGTGACTCCTCTGACATAGGGTAGTACAGCAGGCACACGTTCGACTGTGGCTGGCGTCACTCGGTCACTGTGACGTAGGCGCGGGACCCGAAGCTTGTTGTCTTGCAGTACTTGCTCGACGTGCTGAAGCTCGGCGGCCAGATGTTTTCTGTCACAGAGCCCTCGTGCTCTCTGAAACAAAGATTTTCCCACGGTACCTAACTGTGAAGGATGATGTGAGATTCACCATTTAAATATCGGTTGGTATGGGTATTTTTTCTGTACACAGTATGACCAATAGTGTTATCAGGATTTCAGATGACTAAAACATCTAGAAAAGCTAAAGTATTGTTTGCCTCTAACTCCATTGTGAATTGTATTTTAGGGTTTATGGAATTAAGGTGGTTTAAAAATGCAGTTACTTTGCCAGATGGTAAAATTGTGAAAGTATCGTCTACGTACCGCTTGTAGAATCTTGGATTTACAGGAGCAGTAAGAAGGGCTTTCTCTTCAAAGTCCTCCATGAATATGTCGGCGATTACGGGAGATACAGGTGAGCCCATTGCCACTCCATCTACTTGCATGTAGAACTCTTCTTTCCACAATAAATAGCCAGATGTGAGGCAGTGTTTGAGTAATACTGCATATTCTGTAGGCATGTTGTTATCTTCTAGCTTTTTAGTAACAATTGAGATGCAGTCTTCAATAGGTAGGCATGTGAATAGTGACTGAACATCAAAACTGACCATAGTTTCATTGTCAGCGAGATGTAGGTCTTTAATCTCACTAACAAATTGGTATGAATCCT
The DNA here is from genome assembly GCA_963668995.1 of Parnassius mnemosyne. Classification (NCBI taxonomy): domain Eukaryota; kingdom Metazoa; phylum Arthropoda; class Insecta; order Lepidoptera; family Papilionidae; genus Parnassius; species Parnassius mnemosyne. The sequence goes on along the minus strand of CAVLGL010000001.1, from coordinate 1,766,509 downwards.
TTGTGTGTGCTCTGGTATGTCCTCTTAGTGGTGACAGTATTTTTGCCAAGTGTTGAGCCAACTTATAAGTTGGTGAATCGATCTGGCTTACTATAGGACGTAGTGGAGCGTTTGGTTTGTGTATTTTCGGTAACCCATACAACCTCGGTGGTTTGGCACATGATGGTATTGTCGAATTCACGTCAAGATCTAATTTTTCGGAGTATTTCTTTATTAAATCAGTAGTTGTTTTGAGTGTATTAGTTGTAGGGTCTATTTTGACCTTTTTGTATGTACTTACGTCCGATAAAAGTTGTTGTATTTTGAAATTATACTCTGACGTGTCCATTATTAACGTAGCATTTCCTTTATCCGCGCGGAAAATCGTGAGCTCTGGTCTGTTGCGTAAGTTGTACGACGCTTTAAATTCGTCTTTGGGGAGGTTTAATTTCGGCGCTGAACTTCGACGTAACAAGGACGAAATGTCTTGACGTATAGCCTCTAAATCCTCTTTACCGATATTATTCTTAAACAGACAATCCTCAACACTACAGATAATTTCCTCGTACGGGATTTTTTGCGGCGTTATAGCAAAATTTAAGCCTTTCGACAATAATTTTATAGTAGGTTCGTCCAGAGTTTCTTTTGACAAATTATAGACCGTGCGTTGTTTATTGTTTGCGTCTGTGGTCAACGGTTGTTGCGTTTCGTTTCTACGTTGACATGGATGTTTGGCATTTGATTTGATAGTTAATTTTTGGTATTTTTCTATTTGTTTGTCTTTGCATTCATTATATTTCGATATTTCGCGTTTGTTCAAAGTTTCAATGCAATTATTAAAATCAAATGTCGTTAAAACTGTCTTTAACTCACTGGACAAATTGTCTATGGTATTATTTATGATTTGTAAATCGAACCGTTTTTGCTGAATCACCGTTCGTAACAACTTTTTACTTGCCTGATTTAAGATCTTAGCGCTTCCTCGAATGTCCTTTTTAGTAGATATTTTGACGCACGTAGGAATGAGCTGGTGTTCGCGGCACCTTTTCAGAAAATTCAATGATGTTACATATCTTGCGCGTTTGGTCATGAGATCTTCTAATCGGCGAATTTTATTTGCAATTACCAGTCCGTACTGGTTTACATAATGATTTCTTATATTTACGCGAACACTACACATTTTTAAATAAAACTAATTTTACGGATTTTATCGCGTATATTAACTTATTTTTTAACTTATTTTTATATTCCCGACGTTTCTAAGAAATAAGTTAAAAAATAAGTTAATATACGCGATAAAATCCGTAAAATTAGTTTTATTTAAAAATGTGTAGTGTTCGCGTAAATATAAGAAATCATTAATAATATATTTTCAATATCAATGCGGGACAAACAAGTGCAAAGCGAAAATGATTCGAGAAAAGGGGCTGATTGTATATTCATAATTTTAGTCTTATTATAAGATTTAACTAATAGTGGGATTTTCTTGCGTTGCCAATATCATGTTTCACAGAGAGTGCTAAGTTGCTTTAACAAATTAATTGTAACATTATTGGAAAAAGAGCTGGCTTTTAAAACATATTTATAAACTAGATATAGTCTTCTAATATGAAGTGGAGGTACGCTTAGTTCGCTTTCCATTACATGTATTGGAGAACTTTTGATAAAACCACCAATAACCCTTAACGCTTTATTTTGTATTTTATCTAATTTTGATAAATGGACATTAGCGCAATTATCAAATAAAAAACTACCGTAATCGATTCTACTTCTTATTAACGAAATATACAGCTGACGAATACGTTTGGGATGAACTCCCCACGATGGCCCAGACAATACCATTAGTAGATTTAAAAACTTATTACATTTTTCTGTAATCTCATTAATGTGTTTGTTCCATAAACTATTCATAGGAAATTAAGTCCGAACAAAATAAAATTTCACTATACTCAAAAACATTACATCCAATTTTATTTTTTTTCAACCCTCGACACAAAGAAGGCGATGTTATATGTTTAACAAGTGTATATGTGTGTCTATTTGGGGCAACGTAGCTCCCTAGCGAAAGAACGGATTTAGATTTAGTTTTTTTTTTGTTTGAAATGTGACTAGATCGTGTTTTTACGAGGGGCTCACTGAAATGATCGGAAATAAGAAAAACCACATGCATGGTATAGCTAATTTGTATTTTATTGTTTTTCGAAGTATTCTTCGTTCAACTTAATGCACTTTTCCATTTGTGCAAACTAATCATTAAAAGAGTAATTCCAGTCTGAAGTTGATGTTGACAAAATGGCTGATTTGTACGCTTACACAGCTGCTTCGGGGTCTTCAAACCATTGACCGCGTAAGAAATCTTTGATTTTAGGGAATGTAGAGAAATCGTTTGGGCTCAGGTCAGGACTGTACGGAGGATGGCTTATCAGCTCAACGTTTTCCTGCTTCAAAAAATCATTTGTCTTCCGAGGCGTATGGGAGCTCGCATTATCTTGATGTAAGATAATTCGACGTTTCGGGTTATTTTTTCGGAGTTCGGCTACAATTTCTGGCAAACAAACTGTGATATACTACTCAACGGTAACCGTTCTGCGTTCCTGTAAAGGAATTGTACCAACATGCCACTTTTTCGAGACAAACGTAGCGACCATTTTCTTTGACTCACTGCGGGAGCGAACCACTTTCGTTGGTTTGACCTCGTCTTCGAAGACCCAAACTGCTGACTGATGTTTTCTTTCAGGTTCGTGTGAATAAATCCATGATTCGTCACCTGATACGATATTATAAACGGCATTTGACTGCCCTCTGTTGAAGCGTTGCAGAGTATTTCGGCACCAATCTACACGAGACGCCTTTTGCTCTTCGGACAAATTGTGGGGAACCCAGCAGGAAACTAGCTTTCTTACACACAGCTCATTGTGTAATATCGAATACATTGCAGTCATTCCAATACCGATAACAGCCCGAATCTGCTCGTATGTCACATGACGGTCATCTAATATAATAGTTTGCACAGCTGCGATGTTTTCAGTTGATTGACCGCTGTTCTTGGTCGACTTGCAAAACAAACAGTGCTACATACGACCGCGTCGGAACTCGGCATACCAGCGGTATATTGTCGTTGGACTCGGTGCTTCAACGTCATAAATCGAAACAAGTTCGCTGAGACATTTATCTTGAGATAAGCCGCAACGAAAAATGTGATAAATTATGGCACGGTAATGTTCACGCGTGAGCTCCATTTCTGTTAACGACGTGTCAACTTTAAAACAACATAGTTTTTGTTTGTTTATCTTGTTTTATTTGAATTATTTAAATGTCATTAAGATTCTAAGAGGCCAGTATTCAAATTCTAAAAAAGGTTTTATTGTAACACAATCCGAAATATTCTATTCCCGATCATTTCAGTGTGCCCCTCCGTAGCTAATCAACTCTTTTTGTTTCGGGGGATTTTAAATTTTCTTTTTAAGTCATAGTATTTTTAACCGTTAAGAATTTTGAAAATTACTTTAGTAAATGATAGGAAAATAGGTTGAAATTAGGCTAACGTTTTTATTGTTTCTTCTGTGTATAAGTTCGAAGTTTTTTATTTCTCTCATATATCTATATTATCGTTAAAATAAAAGTCTTTTCGTTAAAATAAATATCCCACGACGCTAAAATCGCTCTATCCTATGATGTTCAGCTATTTTGCAGAGTAGAGAACCGCAAAGCACTTAGGTATATAATATTTTCATTACTGTCCCCGACCCCGCATAGAAAGCAAGGGCGGCCCATTCAATAAAATATTCTTCACATGAAATTTGTGTTATTGCTTTTATGTCAGTACAATAAGTTTTTTTTTTGGTAAGCACAAAAATGTTTTCATTCTGCACTCTGATATGTTGGTCCGTGATATTTATGTTGTGTGGCAAAGCCATCTACAAAACCTTCTACAAAAGGCCGTGGCTTAAAGGACAAGATAACTAACACATGATTCAGGTCACTACGTTCAATCATTTGGTACGCCATGTTAAACAAAATGTATGGACACTTTCTAATATCCTATTTCTATTACCCGTGAGTAGCGAGAGTATGCGAACAATCCGGGATTCGAACCCGGGACCTCATGATCAGTGATCGCTTTTACGACCCATAGATTGATTAGGCAGTCATCAGTCAGCAGTACAGTGTATACCCAAAGTATGATAGTTTGATGAGTCCTTTTTCGAGAGAATTGCAGGCATTTCGCTTTAGTTTAGGGCAACGCATTTATATCTTCTTTGATTAAATTTCGCCAATTTTTTTTTATTACATTGTTTGATTTAATCAGGTGAACCGTTAGTAGATCAGACTGTCGAACCTGCGTAAGAATTTTTATTTATGCGTGTATGTTCGGATGCATTTTGTTTAAAATATGAGTGACAAACCATCACACAGTCCACCTGATAGTAAGTGGTTGCTGTGGGCCATAGACATCATAATTTATCCTCGATTAGTACCTAATCAAAATGCAGATGCGCTGTCACCCCTGAGGTCTGAGCTGGAATGCCTCGCTTCCAGTAAAAAGGATTCTCCAGTTCTGTACACTTACCAAACGAAATACAGCAGTATAAAACTGCTATTTTACGCTGGTATTCTGTGAGATATGAGGCCCTTCTTTGGTCGAGCCGATCCATTCGTGCTAGAACCATAATATTGCAATAAAGTTCTACCACATATAATATGTATAATATGAATGCATGTGTGCTGTTTCTTTAAAATAGTCCTCGGATTTTGACGTATGATATATACATCGATTATTTACACAGATAACATAAACAATATAAATTCAGCATTAAATAGTATAATATAATCTTAGATAGTAGTTAATTAATAAGGGCATCGAATTGCAGGGGTTATTGTCAACAATGTTTTCATTAATCTATATCTTTATAAAGATATATTAAAAAGGATTTCCTGAGTGATTGACTCATCTATCAACACACATCCCAAACCGTACATACATTAGCGTAAGAATTAATGGTGTACAGAAAAATTGTGAATTATGACGATTGTATAGTGAAAATATTAAACAATAAAGAGGCAAAACAGACAATGGCAAACGGCTCACTTTAAAGTAAAGCTCCGGTCTACCTTAGTGCCTCGGGGTCCGGTAAGCGGAACATAGTAGCTAGTATGAGCATAGTAACTGATAATAGCATCTAGAAACCAGTGATAATAATAGAAGCAGATAGCACTAGTAGTGAGTTACTACCGAACAACTTGAAGAAATAGTGAACTGAAGATATCATCTGAAGAATAAAGTGACCAACCGATAGTGAACAACCATAGTTGATCATCATGACCATCCGCCGAACAGTTAACCATTCGAACCCCAGCGGTTCGGCCACTGCCTTGCCATTTGTGTTCTACAGTTCATGCATTTTGATTGGACGTCAGACCACAAAGACGGCAGTAGAAGTATCCACTGGAACCTATAGGTGTAGGACGTAAGTGACTCGCGGAGAATCTTCGACAACATTTACTCCCGAGTTTCGCCCGTCCAGCATATCACTATTACTCGACTCCCCAAAGTCAGTAAATCATATAAGTTAATTGATAGAATCAGGCGTTACTTTGCGGAAATCCATTATAATGGGGTTGTTATAAACTAATTTGCTTAATTCCGCGTAAAGAAAGAAAATAATGTGTCCTGCCCAGTTCTAAGAGGACCTCCCACCCTCCCTCAATCGCGCGCACTATACCCGTTGCCGTTAATCCCAGCACTACCACCCCCAGCACCAGCACACTAGGTACGACACACCACTCTTGAAAATACGACACGTGTTTCGCCTCTACACGAGGCATCCTCAGGCGAAACACATATTATACGTGGTAGAGCCATACAGCTATATTATGGTTACGAGTATAGCACGAATGGGTCGGCTCGGTCGGGGAATAACCACGCTCTCACAGAATACCAGCGTAAAATAGCAGCTTAATGTTGCTGTGTTTCGTATTTTTGCTGGAAGGGAGGCATTCCATCTAAGTCCTCACGGGTGACAACGCATCTGCGTTTTGATTCGCAAACGAGGATAGATGTTGATGTCTATGGGCCACAGCAACCGCTTGCCATCATCATCAGGTGGACTGTGTGCTCGTTTGTCACCCTATTATATAAAAAACAAACAAAATGCATACGAACATACACGCATAAATTAAAATACCTACGCAGGTTGGACGGTCTGATCCACTAACGGTTCATCCAATTAAATCAAACAATTTATTGAATAAAATCGGCGAAATCAAAAAAGATATAAATGCGTTGCCATAAACTAAAGCGAAATCACTGCAATTCTATTAACCTTAAAACCAGAACAGAGCAGTAAGTTTAATGCTACTCAATAGCCTGGACGAAAAAGGACTCATCAAACTATCATATTTTGGGTATATACTGTACGGCTGACTGATGACTGCCTCATTAATCCAGTGATCGTAAAAGCGATTACTAATCATTTTGGGATTTGAATTTTGGTTGGATTCAGGTTGGACCTAAATCCAAAGTTATAGAGCTTTTCTGTAAAAAATTCTCAGTAGCTGCCCGGAGTCAGGAAGTTGGCGGTGTCTCACCCCCTTGCCTCGAAAAGCACGTAAAGCCGATGGTCCTACGCCTGATCTCTCTTCGGTCGTATCGGTTTACTGTCTCATCTTCCCACTCGGGCACTATTCTTCTGTTTTGCTCTGATAGCTGGTTTCCGTTGAAACCGACCGTTGTTACCGAGAACGGTCTGCAGGACATAATTACTGTACTGCATACCTTTACTAACCTAACCCATTCACTAGGTGCTTCATTTCTTCCAAGGAGAATATGGGTGGAAACCAATCTCTTACCTATTACTGTCGCCAAACAGCAGTTAGAAGTGATGCGTTCCAGTCTGATAGGTTAAGAGCGTTACTATAACTACAGGCTATGAGACATTGTGTCAGTCATCGTAATAGTCCTCAGGAGTGACAACGCCTTTGTCGTCTATTTTTTTTACAGTTTGTTACAGACGTCCATAGGTTGCAGTAGCTCGCAGTATCACGTGGATTGTGAATTCGTTTGTCACTTAATTTTTTTTTTAATTCAAGTAGGTACTACATATAGTTCTTTACAATCAATACTTGAAGCCAGGGCTCGGAAACCGGTTCAAATTCTAAACCGGTTTCGGTCATTGACCCCAAAACCGGTTTCTGCGGAATACCGGTTTTCACAAATTTAGGTTTAGGTAGTAAGAATTAACCGGTTAAAACCAAGATTTGTATTGTTGCCCCTCTCCCTTACCCCGCTTGCACCCAACTTTGTACGGCTGCCCTGAGGTTTTTAGACACATGAACAATATATTCATTGCATCAACGCGACTGCCTTGTAACGTATTCCCTCATATTTTTTCATCTTTGCAACGATCGTATTATAAATAACAGATATAAGTTCTCTTTCAATAAATTATGCGTTATCTTCACGTTAAAATTAAGTTTCGATATAGTTTAATTTGACGTTATATATTTAAATTGACTTTAATTATATTTAACGTTTTCTATTAAAATTACGTTATGCATCTTTATTTCAATGTCATTACTTTTAGTAATATATCGCAATAAATGATGATCTTTCAGTTCTGAACAGAACACGATATTTTTAAAAGTTTATGAAATTATATGTTATAGTATTTTTGTTCTTTTTAGGACTAAAGTGAAATGAATGAATTTTTTTATATTCAGAAGCTCGTGATTAGGACCAACCTCTATCTCCGTCTTTGTAAATATCAATAATGACCACTTCTGAGGTGTAAAGTTTAACTAGAAGTCATGTCATAAAAAATTAACATTTTTCACATCGCATTAATGAGGAATTGGAGCAAATCTTATCATGCTGTATACGTTCAAGATGCTACTAAAAATATTAGCTTTTCTAAATAGAGTGCAAGGTAACCACATAGACGAAATTAAATTTACTGATACTGAAATTAATAAAGAAAAATAATTTGAATCTAACAAATCATTATGATTTATGATTAAATTCGGCTATACTTTGCTGTCGACTGTAACCAAATAAATACACTAAAAATCCTGTCTTTTATTTATAGTAATTATTAATAACTCCCAATTAACTAGATCGTCAGTATAAATCACACTGATATCTACGATCTTGTATTGAATTATAAAAGAGAATTATTAAAAGAGCAGCCAAGTTTTCTGACGCCTCAAGATCAAAATAATATAGTAATCACTTTCGAAGTTTTCACAAACTTTCATACTTTACGAATATGAAACTATTCAAATAAATAAAATTGAAGTGTCTGTTCGTAACGTCAAAATAACAGATTTTTACTAAATACATATCATGAAAGTATATAATATAAAAAATTGTCTGTTTGTATGTGGTTACTAGCACGACTGTGGATCATGATTTGGTCCTGATTTTGAATCCTGGATCGTGCCAAGCACAGTTATTGGATGAATTTGGGTATAATGAGTGTTCTAGAAACCACCCTGATAGTTGTATTACAGCCCTCAATCAAGCAATTAGATTTTTGGGTTTTCTCGTCGTACGTTTTCTTATAGAAAAGGGGGCAAGCGAGCATGCGGGTCACGTGATGGTAAGTGATTACTGCCGCCCATGAACAACCGCAACATAAGGGGAATAGCAGGTGCGTTGCCGGCCTTTTAGAAAGCAGTAAGCTCTTTTTTTGAAGGTCCCAAAATCGTATCGGCCCGGAAAAATCGTCGGTGATAAACAATTCCACTGAGAAGTTCTACGAGGAAGAAAACTCCTAATAAAACGCATAGTGGTGGCCCGTCAAGCATTCAGATGGTGAGGATGGTATCGTAAATTGTGACGGATTAAACCGAACCTCAGAGCACTCCACGAGGTAGATGCAATAGAAAATGCAAAGGGATGCAATATCCCTACGCAGTGCCAGTGTATCGAGCTGATCAGAAAGGATTCGGACGTCGACGACTCGAACCACTCTGCGGATGTGGTCAAGTGGAAGGAGCTGACACTGGCGTGCCCCGGCCCAGAAATGAGAGGCCGAATTTGCGCTTTCTAAAGTTGCAAGCGATATGCCGACATGAAATACTACCCCGCTCTGCTGCGCACGCCAAGCTTTTTAGAGGCCAATTTGGCCTTCCCTTCCAAGTGACCACAAAACTGCACACTATTCGATATGTTGACGCCGAGGATTCCAATGCTAGCTAAGGCAGCAAGGGGAGTGCCTTAAAACTGAAGAGATACGCCCAAGGGGTTCTTTTTAGCGGTATGTCTGCAAACTTGTGTCTTCTGGGGATTAAACTGGACTAGATTTAGCCGCTTTTAATCCGAGACTTTGTTTAGCAAAGAATCGACATCAGACACAAGTTTGTTCCGGTACTCGGAGACGTTTTCCCGAGAAATACTGGTACGGCCGGTGTATATTGCATCACCAGTGCTGTCGTTGTTACCAGTTTGCAACATATCATTGATATGCAGTAGCAAGCATTGGTGATAGCACGCAGCCTTGTGGAACACAAGCGTTATTAGGCTTGTAATCAGAGCATGTACTGTCTACTACCACCTTAATGCTCCGATCAGTAAGGAAACTGGTGATGCAATTGCACAATTTCTCGGGAAGCCTATAGGAAGGGAGCGTCGAAAGAAGCGCTTTGTGCTAGACCCGATCGAAGGCCTTCGTTATGACCAAACTAACGACCAATGCCTACCCCTTGGGTTCTACTGCCTCCGCTCATCTATGAGTTAGATAGAACAGAAGATCACCAGCTGATCAACCCCGACGAAAACTGTTTATAATGAATTCCATTATTTTGGAGAACAAGGAGGTGATGGCGATAGACCTGTCAATCTGAGCGGTCACCTTTTTTAGGGATCGTGTGAACTAAAGCTGTATACCATGAATTTGGGATAACGCCTTAGGAGTAGAAGTACTGGAAAGGACGCGTTAAAACCGGTGCCAACTTCGGAGCACACGTCTTCAGCACAATGGAATGGACTCCATCAAGCCTTCTCGACTTGTTGACGACCAGGGAAGGGAGTTCTTTGTGAACTGAATGCTGTGTAAGCTGCACATCTGGCATGGAGCACTCGAACCGCGAGATGGTCGGCGGTGTGTTCCTCCGTCATCGAGAGTCGAGTTGGACGCAAAAAGAGAGATTAACAGATCGGCTTTCTCCTTTGCGGCATGGACTCAGTGAGTCCCCCTCTCTTTGCAGAGATGGCTGACAGAAGTTCCCTTGGACAGCCTTAGCAAGAGACCAGAATGCACGGGTTACCGAAGGAAGGCGAACTAGCCTCTCACCAACTGCGCCGATGTGCTCTGACCTTGCCTAGGCAATGAATTTTGAAGACCATGGAGGCGGAATTATACTTCTTTTGAAGAGCGCTAGTGTTTACATCTCGAGAAGTTGATGTCGTCAGCCCAGGCCTGGTAGCACTCCTGCTTATAGTGTGATGCTATTTTACATGAGCGACCAAACCATGTCTGGAATCTGCCTCCGATGGTCACCAGAGAAGATGGAATAAAAAGTTCCATATCCTGAAGTACCATATCAGCGACAGAATCAGCAACATTGCTGGGATTGTCCAGCGAGAAGCAAATACACCCTCAACGGTAGAATGCAAAAAAAAAGACCGCATCCTATCCCAATCGACCGACCTATAGTGCCAAACACGGCGGCAGCCTGCAGAATTCAATTGCGAAGATAGTGTGAGTGACACCACACTCCGGACAAGATAATGGCCCTAGGAGCCGTGAGGGGTGTCGACGGAAACCTGATATCCATCCGGATAAGAGGTCAGCAGATGTTCCAACAGGGAAGGTGCATGATCCTCCACATCTGGAATCCGCGTAGGCAAAGTAACCAGCTGTGCAACCATATGCCAAGGTAAAGTCATAAACAAATTTTCCCACATGATTGGTTAAATGTAAACCGAGCCATTCGGCGTGATGGTCGTTATAATCGCCAAGGGTCACGATTTCTGAGGATACCCCTAGTATACCAGAATACGCGGGGCAGCTTGAGCACACACGCTCAGAAACAGTAGGGTAGCTTGGACGTGGGTGCTCAGCGAAGGACTCTCCGTCACCAGGATACTGGTACCCTGCTGTGGTAGTTTTTTATTTGATTCCACTACCATACTTAAAGGGGGGTGGTGGAATTGGGCCTCCGGCCACCTATACTTACCAAGCGAAACGCAGAAGTAAACTTCTACTTCACGCTGGTATTCTGTGAGGCCGTGGTAATTTGGTTCGAGGTGGCCCATGCATGCGTTAGCAAAAGCTGCCGCGTGGCTCTCATTAAAAACGTAAACATGGAAAAAATTCAATATTTTTTTCTGCTAATCATTAATAAACAACCGATACACAAGAATAAATTATTTTCTTCGTTATAAGACAAGTCCAGTCTTAACGAATAAACCAAACACAACAACTGCCTTTCTTTTTTAAAACATCTCTAATTCTTTCACTTTTTTCGTAAACGCCAAACTCCCACTACACACCCTGATCGCGACTGAAAAAACGTATAGCTTAAAGGCAGATAATTGATGATAAGTATGCCCGCATGGGGCCATGCCGCATAAGCTCCTCCCAACGTGAATCTACCTGTCCTATTCATAACTGCCTTTACGTTTTACGGAATTAACCGGTTAATTTGGGTGTCAAAACCGGTAAGTAACCGGTAACCTTTATCGTTTAGTTTTAATCAAAACCGGTTAATTTTTTAACCGGTAATTGAAGGAGCGATAAATTTACCGGTAATTAATCGAAATTAACCGCTCTGTTTAAACCGGTTCCGAGCCCTGCTTGAAGCACATTACAATTAACTTTTTATCTGGGACCAAAAAGGAAAATAAAATGAAAAAGACGCCGATAGAGTAAGGCAAAACGAGCACACAGTGATTAATGTCTACCATGACAAAAACTGCATCGACCACGCCAACAGATACAACGATCGATTGCGCTGCTTATTGGTTTTTATATATGGACATGACATACTCATGGACAAATTTATAGCAACTTAAAAAAAAGTATGTATAAAACAAAATAGCATTGATAGTTGAGACAATTAATTTTATTAATTTGGATTTGCTTATTATTCGTTGATTTAAAATTGCGAACGTCGAAGAAACAAATAATAAAATGTTAAAAATTAACCAAATTAAGAAAAAAATAAAAATTTTCCGGGAAAGTATCATTTTTGTATTTAACATTCATTTCATAAAATGTTTATGAAAGGCTGTAATGTAGTTTATACTTAGTGTTGCCCCCTTTAGCTCTTCGATCTGCTTCCAAGCTCCTTGGCATACTCTTAATTAAGTAATCAGTATAATCTTGAAAGATTGCGTTCCATTCTGCCTGTAATGCGTTTTTAAGATCTCTCAAATTAGCGGGGGAAGGATTTCTTTCTTCATTTGTCTTCGAAGCTTATTCAACGCATAGTTTATGGGGCTGGTGACCTCACAGCATTAATTTCAACGTCTCAAAGGTATTTGAAGCTTCAGCCTTAGTATGATGGCGTAAATTATCATGCATAACAACAAATCTCTCTCGTATAAAAGGGGCGAATTGCACTAAGCGTACATCTCTACCGGGTGTCTCAACACTTTAACCCTTCTACCATCTGGCTTCAAACAAAATCTGGACTTATCTATTAGTATAACTTGACCCCAAGCTTTGACATTCCAATTATGGTGATTGCAGCTCGATTATATGTCGCAAGGAGAGGGCCCCTGGTAGGAGAGCGTGAATTTATTACGGCCCATTTCAGTCTTTTTCTCACAGTATATGTATTCTTGGAGCTATGCTCTTACCTTAGAAAATTTAAAGCCCGGTTTCTAAGCCTGCTAGTAACGATGAATCAGTCATCTCTGGCCACAGTTTTCCGTTTACATCCTTGTCCTGCGAGTTTCGTATACTGTCCGATCTCCCAATACCTCTTGACAACTCGGTGTACCACATACCATAAGATACCGTACCAAACAGTCCTAATAACTTGAGTGGCGTTTAGATTTGGAATTTGTAGTCTATTTGTAGCATTTGTAACAATTCACAATTAACACGCTAACAAAGCACTCAAACCACTATGAAAGAGCATTCTAAATTTTCGATAGTAAATAAGCTAAATCAGTTATCTCAACATGGAGGTATTGTAATTCAAAGTTTAAAAAGAAACACCAGTTATAAATATTAAGACATACTATTCGAATTCAATCAAAAATTACAATGTAGTCGAAAGAAATGAATGTAGTAATGTACGCTATTGGCCAACTGTAACCGTTGTAGCCCAAAGGCTAAGCGCGCGTTGTAAATTCCCATTACTCGCGCAACCCAGGTTTGATCCTCGCCGGCACCAATAAAATAGTCATTTGGAATTCATGTATTGATTAACCACGTTCTCAGCGGTGAAGCAAAATATCGTAGGGAAAATCCAGCTGAGAAATAAAATATATATTTTTATAGGATAGGATGACAAACGAGTACACAGTCCACCTAATGGTAAGTGGTTGATGTGACCCATAGACATCTATATCTATCCTCTTTTGCGAATCAAAATGCATGCGTTGTCTCTTTTCTAGTAAAAAAAGGGTCTCTGGATCTCTACACTCACCATACGAAACACAGCAGTGTTAAGCTACAATTTCACGCTGGTATTTCGTACAGACCCACACGTGCTACAACTATACTACTAATATAGCTGCAGCATGGGTCTAACACGTTTATTTTGAAGACCTATAAAGTTCAACGGCACGTATACGCAGCTCAACGATCTTATTACACATTACCCATAACACTCCCAGAAATGAGAGCTAGTGCCCCGCAATAGAATGTATATTATATATAAGGAGGAATGAAAGAATTATGTTCCTTTGTATCCCCAACCAATAATTTCAACTGTATTAGTGTGGCATTATATCTTACGAAAGAGAGCTTTGCAGGCGCGTTTGCATAAATTATCTATATTAATCTTTGTCAATTATTACTCCTTAAACTTCCCCCGTGATGAATAGCTCGCTACCTGATTGAAGGAGCGACGGGAATTTTAATTGCTGAGGAATGTCGCCGCTATCATTAGTATTGATGTCTTCACTTTGTATATGAAATAATTCAATTACTAAAATCAGTTTATTGATCACTTGCAATTTTATTACTTCCATTTAAATAGGAGGATATGTTCAGCAGTGGACTTGTGAAGGGCTGTAATGATGATGATGATGATTATGAGATTTATTTAAAACAAATGTTACATTAAATTTTACGCTTTTCAATATTATTAATAATCAATTATATTTTAGTAACTTTCAATATGGTGTCTCACTGATTTAGAGAAGACGGTCGACCATAGATTGTGCATAGACTGAAGTGAACAGTCAGCTGTTAATTGTCACATAATAAATAAAGTAAAAGTAAATTAAAATATAGTTTATTGTACACTAAGGAACATATTACAGTATTTATATATTTAAAGCGACATTGGTACAACAGGCGGCCTTATCGCTAAAACAGTGATCTCTTCCAGGCAACCTTAGGGCAGAGGATACTATTTTTAAAAGATAGCAGAAGGGTTGTACAGAATATAATATAGAAAGGTAAATAGAAGAACATAAGTGATTAAAGGAAAAAAGAAATGAATGACGATAGGTAGTAACTTAAGAGGAAAGATATTAAAGTTTTAATTTATTTTTAAATATAGGAAGAGATTTAGATTCTTCAATATGTAAGGGGAGAGAATTCTATAGTCGTATAGCGGTAACTGTAAAAGAATTAGAATAGAAGGAAGAGAAATGTCTAGGAGTACTTAGAAGGAGATTATTTTGAGATAGTAGACGTAAAGAGTGTAAACTACTTAAATATATAAATCGGTCTTTCAAATAAGAAGGAGTGGTCGGATTGAACAGAATGCAGTAAAGAAGATGAAAAATGTGAGTATTCCTACGAAGGCGAATCGGTAACCACTTGAGCTTATGGCGGAATTCGGATATGTGGTCATACTTTCGTAACCCAAATATAAACCTTATGCAATAATTTTAAAGCCGCTCAAGTTGCTCGACTGTTAGGTCAAGATAACAAGTGTCCGCGTATTCAAGGATCGGTAAAAGAAGAGATTGAGCCAGCGCAACTTTAGTAGGCATGGGGAGAACATTGCGTAATCTTCGAAGTGAACCAACTGCGGCAAACATTCTTCTAATTATTTCACTCACTCGCGGTCCCCAAGACAAAGTCTGATCGAACATAATACCTAAATTCTTAACTTTTTTGTCACTGTATGGGATAAGTGTCCCTTCGAATATGATTGGCGGAAGCAGCGACAAAGTTAACCGGGAGATTAATTTCGAACTCCCAATAATAATAATAGCTTGAGTCTTCAATGGATTAACTTTAAGCCCAAAAAAATTACACCAATAAGAAATACGAATAAGGTCATTAATTAATCTAATTGTATTGGGGAGATCCGCAATTTTACATTGAGAGTAGATTTGTAAATTGTCTGCATATAGGTGGTAAAGAGAAGTTATGTGGGAACAGATCGAATTGATAAAAATAGAGAACAATAGAGGAGACAACACGCCACCTTGTGGGACGCCAGCTTTGACAGCAGACTAATCAGAAAACGTGTCTTGAATTTGTACACGTTTCCGGCACCCTTGCAAGTAACTATGAAACCAAACCAATTACTTTAGGAGATATGTTAAGAGAACTTAGAACAGCGAGTAAAACATCAAAGTCTACAGTATTGAAGGTATTACTAAAGTCAAGCAATGTCAATACTGTAACCTGCTGATTATCCATGCCCAGGCGAATATCATCAGTGATTCTAACCAAAGCCGTAATCGTACTATGATCGCGACGGAAACCAGATCGGAATGAATTCAAAAGGTTATGATTGGACAGGAATTTGCTCAGCTGTTGGTATATTAGGCGCTCGGGTACTTTAGAGAGAAAGGAAAGGATGGATATAGGACGGTAATCCTCATATGTCGGATTAGATTTTTAGGGAGTGGAGTTACTAGACCGTCTTTCCAGGATGAGGGAAATACAATGGTGTCAAGGGAACGATTTAAAATAAGTGTAAAGATAGGAGCTAAAAGGTCGAGTAATGGGATAATCATCTTACGACTAATGCTGTCAGAACCAACTACGTCGGAAATAATGGCTAATATATTCTTTTTAATATCACTGACAGTAACTTGGCTAAAGACAAAAGAGGAAAAATTGGGAGTTGATATAGCAGAAAGTTGAACAAGTGTATTTTTCTTCGAAGCACTGTCTATAGTGGCGCTAGAGAAGAAATGAGCATTAAGCTTATTTAAATTCAAATTAAGAGATTCTACATTAGGCTTTGCTTTTCCAACCCCTAAAGATTTGAGAGAGTTCCAAACTTTAGTTGAGTTATCTTCCTCAACAACAGATTTATAGATATGGCGTCGTTGACTATATCTATACACCATATTGCAGCGATTTCATGCCTTGTTATATTTGTCTCAGTTGGAATCATTAGGATTCATACGATATTTCGTTTTTGCTGTATTCTTTTTTTCTTGAAGTTTTTTATGTTGGCAGTGAGCCAGGGGGCAGGAAGATGCTTCATTCGGACTGGACGAATTGGAGCGTGAATGTCATACAGTTGTGTTAGTATGCTGTTAAAAATAGATATTTGCTCATCAACCGAACCAGCATTCGCAACCACTGACCAGTCAACCTTAGCAGTATCTTCTCGTAACTTATCTAGGTCCATTCTACTAAAATTGCGCCGGAGAAGGATCCCTCGCTTAGATCCTTAGCTTTAGGAGGTTTTAATTTATAGCACAGGTAAAGTAGTTCATGGTAAGAAAAACCGAAGGCATTGCATTGGCCATGCTTTGCAACGTGGTCAATGGAAGAAACAAGTATTAAATCAAGAAGAAAAGGCACACAATTCGGAAAAGCTTGAGTCGCAGAAAGTAGGAGAATATGTAAGTTAATGCCACTAACGAGAGATTTCAGACGGGATGCTCTAGCATCATTTTTGAGAAGACAAGTGTTGAAATCTCCCATGACAATAGTGTGATTATAAAGCGAGGAATATTGTTCTAAAAGAATGTCAAATACTGAAAAATAATCAATTGTAACATTTGGATATATATAGATACCGAGAAGAAGCTTTAAATGTCCAAACAATACTTCGATGAATAGGTGTTCAGGGCCGGCACTACACAATGGCTGCGAAGCATTTAAAACTGTGTAAGGGATGTGTGATCTTAAATTAATCGCAACGCCACCGCCAGCGCACCCAAGGCGATCGTTACGAATCAAGTGGAATCCGGGAAGAGAGTAAGATGTTGAAGGCAAACATGGTTTTAGCCAAGATTCAGAAACTAATATCGCATGTATATTTTCGTTATAAAATGAGGACAGCACGTCAGGATAATGTGCGGGAATACTCTGGGCATTTATATGAACAACATCAAAGTTTTTCAGAGTATCTGAGAAATGAGAAAAATATTTATAATATTATGTCAAACGCTGGTTAAATGTCACATTCATAGTATCTAAGTCACTGACCTCTACTTTTATACGTGGTAGAGCCATGCTGCAGCTATAATAGTAGTATAGTTGTAGTACGAATGGGTCGGCTCGCCCGGGGAAGGACCACGCTCTCACAGAATACCAGCGTCAAATAGCAGCTTATCACTGCTCTGTTTCGTCTGGTGAGTGCAGAGAACTGGAGACCCCTTTTTACTGGAAACGAGGCATTCCATCTTAGTCCTCACGGGTAGCAACGTATGCTAAGCAACGTAATAACGTGACAACGTATCTGCATTTTGATTCGCAAACGAGGGTGAATGTAGATGTCTATGGGCCACAGCAACCATTTACCATCAGGTGGACTGTGTGCTCGTTTGGCACCCTATGCTATAAAACACGCTGGACTGGCTATATTCGTAATAAGGCATTTTGATTTCGCCATTTTGGCGCTAATAGCAGTAGTGAGCGTCCATGGAACTAACAATAGACACAAAATAGTGTAACTACGTATATCTATAAAAAAGTCTACACCCCAGCACAGAATAAATAATAATACTAACCCCAGTCCTGCTCGTAACTTTCATTCTATTTATGTATCCTTTTAATATAATGCCATACAATAAATAAATGTGCCATGATGTGCAACAGATTGCTGTTGGTAACACGTCATTAGTTATTTCGTCTTTTGGCCGTTATATCATGTACATATACTAATACCACAATTAAAGTAATATGTACTACGTACTAGAACAGACAGCAAGACTTGTTGTTTCCAACAATTGTTAGAGTCCACGGGCTTGAACTCAGTTAGTGTGTGTCAGGCGCTTGCAGCGACATGACATGTTTGAGAACAAACATAACCCTAATAAAAATGCCTCCAAGTTAACTTAAATTTAAATTATCACTCGTGGCGACACTTCACCTTGCTTGCGGCCTTGTTTCAGCAAATTTATAGTTTAACTTCTAAACAAATTTGAAACTATTGACCTTATAATCAAAAATAATACGAGTATATTTAATACATTTTATTAAAAGTTGTGATACACATTAAAATGAATATTAAACCATAATAACATTTGAAATACATACTTTATTTTGCGTTCAACTTTAAAGTATTGAATTGCTGTTTGATGTATTATTTAATTTTTTCTATAAGTAGCAAAAACTAAAATAAATATAATCATTAAAAAAAATCTGTAATTTCACTATGCTTCCTTTCAGTAATTCATTAGCCACAACAAAAATAAAGTGTCAACTTTGTGAAGCTGCGCCCCGCACTGGCGAACTACTCATATTCTATCGTAATTTTTTTATAGGATAAGGGTGACAAACGAGCACACAGTCCACCTGATGGTAAGTGGTTGCTGTGGCCAGTAGACATCTACATTTATCCTCATTTGCGAATCAAAATGCAGATGCGTTGTCACCCGTGAGGACTACGATGGAATGCCTCTTTTCCAGTAAAAAGGGTCTCCGGTTCTCTACACTCACCATACGAAACACAACAGTGTTAAGCTGCTATTTGACGCTTTTTATCCTCGATGACGATTTAAAATGCATTTGCGTTGTCACACTAGGGGACTAAGATAGAATGCCTCGTTTTCAGTAAAACGGGACTCAGGTACTCTACACTCACCATACGAAACACGGCAGCATTAAGCTGCTATTTTATGTTGGTATTCTGTGAGAGCGTGGTCCTTCCCCGGTCGAGCTGACCAATTTGTGCTACAACTATACCAGTAATATAGCTGCAGAATAGCTCTACCACGTAAAAATAAAACGTAAAAATGGTTTAAGTAAATAATTATATCTTATTGAATTACCACATATTAAGCAACATATATGACAATTTAAAAAAGTTCTCGATATCATTAACACTACAATCTAAATAAACATTAATTACATACTGATCAATCTACCTAAGTATAATCTATGATGACAAAAGCTAACTCGAGCTTCTAAGAAGTGTATGCGCGAGACTACTATCTCCCGCACATGAAATAGAATAGAATAGATTCATTTTTATTTAATATAGGACATAGTACATATTTAAAGTAATTTTTTACTTTTAAATTCCTAAAACACCTCTGTCCTGGGAAGAACTAGCAAGAAAACCAGCGGGACTTTTTTTTAAAAAGCACAATTTACGATATAATAATTTATACAATTGTTGTGAAAAAATTTAGAAATAGGTAGCGGTAGCGATCACCTCATTCCCAGGTGTTATTATCAGACATGTACTCTTACTAGTATAATATCTGTTACTAGACAATATTTGCTTAATAAATAATATAAATTGGTAAATCCAATTGGGCATACCTTAAGCGCATTAAAAAATTACGTATAACATGATTATACGGAATTTTTAAAGTAGTTTAAATACATTTCGACAGCACTATCGGTACCAATACCCTCGAAAACCATGAAAATGACACCCATGATGAAAAAATTGATACCTATTGCAGCCGCCATCTTGGATTTACATTTGGACAGCACTATCGGCTTGAAAACCCTCGAAAACCATGAAAATGACACCCAAGATGAAAAAATTGATATCTATAGCAGCCGCCATCTTGGATTTACATTTCGATAGGACTATCGGCATCAACACCCGCGAAAACCATGAGAATGACACCCATGATTGAAAAATTGATACCTTATTGCAGCCGCCATCTTATTTTATATTTCGACAGCACAATCGGCTTCAACACCCTCGAAAACCATAAAAATGACACCCATGATGAAAAAATTGATACCTATTGCAGCCGCCATCTTGGATTTACATTTCGACAGCACTATCGGCTTCAACACCCTCGAAAACCATGATAATGACACCCATAATGAAAAAAATGATATCTATTGCAGCCGCCATCTTGGATTTACATTTCGACAGCACTATCAGCTTCAACTCTCTCAAAAACCATGAAAATAACACCCATGATGAAAAAATTGATTCCTATTGCAGCCGCCATCTTGGATTTACATTTCGACAGCACTATCGGCTTCAACACCCTCGAAAACCATGAAAATGACACCCAAGATGAAAAAATTGATATGTATTTCAGCCACCATCTTGGATTTACATTTCGACAGCACTATCGGCTTCAACACCCTCGAAAACCATGAAAATGACACCCATGATGAAAAAATTTATATCTATTGCAGCCGCCATCTTGGATTTACATTTCGACAGCACTATCGGCTTCAGCACCCTCGAAAACCATGAAAATGACACCCATGATGAAAAAATTTATATCTTTTGCAGCCGCCATCTTGGATTTACATTTGGACAGCACTATCGGCTTCAAAACCCTCGAAAACCATGAAAATGACACCCAAGATGAAAAAATTGATATCTATTGCAGCCGCCATCTTGGATTTACATTTCGACCACCCTATCGGTTTCAACACCCTCGAAAACTATGAAAATGTCAACCATGATAAAAAAAAATTATACTACTTACTTTTAGTACGTACTAGTATTATTTATTCTGTGCTTTTAAAATATTGTAATAAAAAAATCTCTTATTATTTTTTTAATCAAGTATTTAAGAAATTTGGTTATTTGAATATTGTGTATTTGTATAGCGATCTTTTTGAGCCGCTGCAAACAACCGAAACAATGTCGACTCACGACGGCGACTGAAGCCAAACTAAACTACTTTGTGGCTGTAGCTCCCCATTTACAGCAATAATTTACATACGAGACTACCAAATCAACAAAAATTTCGCCATTTTGGAGCCGAACAAAATTAATTATAGCTTAACAAAAACAAAATTACACTCCCATTTACATTCAGTGGGTACCCACATGACTGATCAAAAGATTAAAAAGTAGATTGAGTTAAACAATTGATATTTTCAAAATATATCGTGTTTACAAGCCTTGGGGCCATGATAAATCCACACTTTAAGCCACTAAAACCCCTTTTTTATTTAAAAATAGCAATTAAACGATTAAAAAAAATATATGAATAAGTTCAACAATCATTTATTTCTCTAACAATGTGCTTTCTATATCATTTATATGTATAATATGAATGCTAGATACGATTTTATTCGATAAAACGTTGGAATCTTAATTTTAAGGCGATAGTAGAACATACCTTGCGCTTTCGCTTAAGGTATGCAATAAGGTCTGCATATTTTCTGGGACTTTGTTGTTAAAGCGTATACATTGCCCCATAAAGGAATTATTGATTCTTTGGAGTCGAGTAACTGTTTTAACTAACTTGTACTTGTTCCTAGTATTTACAAAATGTTCGTCATTGTTTTTAATAAAACTATTTTGATAAAAAAGCACATTGTTAGAAAGATAAATGATTGTTGAACTTATTAATATTTTTTTTAATCGATTAATTGCTATTTTTAAATAAACAAAGGGTTTTAGTGGCTTATGGTGTGGATTTATCATGCCCCTGTGGCTTGTAAACACTACAACTTTTGAAAATATCAATTGTTTAACTAAATCTATTTTTTAATCTCTTCATCTATCATGTGGGAAGCCACTGAAAGTAAATGGCAGTTTTTTTAGCTATAATTAATTTTTTTCGGCTCCAAAATGGCGAAATTTTCTTTGATTTGGTAACCTTGTATGTAAATTATTTCTGTAAAAGGGGAGCACAGCCACAGAGTAGTTTAGTTCGGCTTCAGTCGCCGTCGTGAGTGGACATTGTTTCGGTTATTTCCAGCGGCTCAAAAAGATTGCTGTACAAATACACAATATTCCATTAACCAAATTTTTAAATAATTGTTAATAATAATAATAAGAGATTTTTTTATTAGAATATTTTAGAAGTGCAGAATAAATAATAGTAGTACGTACTAAAAGTAAGTAGTATATTTTTTTTTGTCATGGGTGACATTTTCGTGGTTTTCGAGGGTGTTAAAATCGATAGGGTTGTAAAATGTAAATCAAAGATGGTGGCCGCAATAGGTATCAATTTTTTCATCATGGATGTCATTTTCATGGTTTTCGAGGGTGCTGAAGCCGATAGTGCCGTCGAAATGTAAATCCAAGGTGGCGGCTGCAATAGGTATGAATTTTTTCATCATGGGTGTTATTTTCATGGTTTTCAAGGGTGTTGAAGCCGATAGTGCTGTCGAAATGTAAATCCAAGATGGCGGCTGCAATGGGTATCAATTTTTTCATCATAGGTGTCATTTTCATGGGTTTTGAGGGTGCTGAAGCCGATAGTGCTGTCGAAATGTAAATCCAAGATGGCGGCTGCAATAGATACAAATTTTTTCATCTTGGGTATCATTTTCATGGTTTTCGAGGGTGTTGAAGCCGATAGTGCTGTCGAAATGTAAATTCAAGATGGCGGCTGCAATAGGTATAAATTTTTTTATCATGGGTGTAATTTTCATGGTTTTCGAGGGTGTTGAAGCCGATAGTGCTGTCGAAATGTAAATCCAGGATGGCGGCTGAACAAATTACTAATTTGTTCATCATGGGTGTCATTTTCATGGTTTTCGAGTGTGTTGAAGCCGATAGTGCTGTCATAATATAAATCCAAGATGGCGGCTGCAATAGATACAAATTTTTTCATCTTGGGTATCATTTTCATGGTTTTCGAGTGTGTTGAAGCCGATAGTGCTGTCATAATATAAATCCAAGATGGCGGCTGCAATAGATACAAATTTTTTCATCTTGGGTATCATTTTCATGGTTTTCGAGGGTGTTGAAGCCGATAGTGCTGTCGAAATGTAAATTCAAGATGGCGGCTGCAATAGGTATAAATTTTTTCATCATGGGTGTCATTTTCATGGTTTTCGAGAGAGTTGAATCCGATAGAGTTGTGGAAATGTAAATCCAAGATGGCGGCTGCAATGGGTATCTATTTCTTCATCATGGGTGTCATTTTCATGGTTTTCGAGGGTGTTGAAGCCGATAGTGCTGTCGAAATGTAAATCCAAGATGGAGGCTGCAGTAGGTATGAATTTTTTCATCATGGGTGTCATTTTCATGGTTTTCGAGGCTGTTGAAGCCGATAGTGCTGTCGAAATGTATTTATACTACTTTAAAAATTCCGTATAATCATGTTATACGTAATTTTTCTAATGCGCTCAAGGTATGCCCAATTGGATTTACCAATTTTATTTATTTCTTTGAATTTTTCTCTAAGGGATTCTTTCGGACCTTGGTTATAAATATGTCTTATGGCTCTCTTTTGCAAAACAAAGATAGTTATAGATTTAGTGTCATTCGCATTACCCCATAGCAAGATTCTATATGACATTGTGCTGTGGAAATAACTAAAATAAACTAATCTAGCTGTTTAAACACACGTAAGGCCTCTAATCTTTTTTACAGCATATGCTGCAGAACTAAGTTTGCTAGCTAGTTTAGATATATGAGGGCCCCATTGAAGCTTCGCGTCAACTGTGATTTCCAGAAAAACAGTGTATACTACAATGCCTAGCTCCTCCCTATTTAAAAGCACACTGGTATTCACTTTTTAAACATATGGTGTGGTGAATTTAATACATTTCATTATATTACTGATCAAAATAGACCTTATTAGATGTGTACAAAGTGTTATTAAGAATTCTATTGCACAGAGAAACTCTGAGCATAACACTCTTCATAGTTCGCAGGGTGACCTTGAGCCTTCTCATTTGTACAGTAGTGAAGGACCACGTCTCAGATCTAAAAGCGTTGGTTGAACATTAATAATCTCTTTGGTTTTTAGTTTTTACTACAATCTATAAACCAAAGATTTATATTTCTGCCATAAAGTTGACAGACTGAACTTATGATTCTGGGTTCTAGAAGAACTAAAACCTAGAATCCGAATTTCAGCAGTCTGACCACTTATCATGCGATCAAATTTAGACATATTTTCGTACGGAAGCATATTCCCAACAAAAGGAAATGAATAATAACGGTTCCTATTGTAATACCCGTATCGACGTTCAGATATTACATTTTGCGATAATACAATAAACAGTAGGCTGCTCACATGATATCGATAATTTCATCGCAATGAGGACGTTGCTAGCGGTTATTAGTCCCTACGTATCGAGCTCTGTAATTACGGTCCGTAGCGAGCTCAACTGATCTAATTGTTTTAGGAAGTGTGCCGACTGGGGTATAATTAGTTTATTTTTTATATAATATTAGTGTGAAAAATGAGCACACAGTCCACCTGATGGTAAGTGGATGCTGTGGCTCAAAGGCATGTATATTTATCATAGATTAATTCTTATTCAAAATGTACATACGTTGTCATCCTTAAGGACTAAGATGGAATGCCTCGTCTCCAGTAAAAAGGGTCTCCGGTTCTCTGCACTCACCATACGAAACACAGCAACATTAAATTGCTATTTTACGCTGGTATTCTGTGAGAGCGTGGTCCTACCCTGGTCGTGCTGACCCATTCGTGTTACAACCATAATGTAGCTACAGCGAGGCTCTACCACGAA
Organism: Parnassius mnemosyne; assembly: GCA_963668995.1. Taxonomy (NCBI): domain Eukaryota; kingdom Metazoa; phylum Arthropoda; class Insecta; order Lepidoptera; family Papilionidae; genus Parnassius; species Parnassius mnemosyne. The sequence continues at coordinate 1,741,604 of CAVLGL010000001.1, read as the reverse complement.
GAAAAGTTTAACCGAAACATTTGAAATATTTATAACTCCAGAAGAATCGTCTTATATTTGAATTCTAGTCTCCTCTTTTAAATATCTAATTTTTTTGCGACAATATTAACAATAGTTTCTAAATTTAGAGTAAAAGAAGTTATTGAAAGGAAAAAGCAAGGAAGGATAGATAAGAACGATAAAACGATATCTGATAACTTCCAGACAAACATTAAAATGTTCTGAAAGCTCGTAAGAACTGCCATGGAAAATAGAAAACAGCCTAGAATGAATGCTATACGAGACGAGAATGGCTGCATACTGAATGATAAAGTTTCGAACTTAAAGAGATGGAAGAAATACTTTGAAATCGTGTTTAAGAGTGAATAGTCGTCTGAAGTAAGTAAAATAGAAATTCCGGAAGAAATGGATATAAGTGTAGATGAAATAATGAAAGCAATGAAAAGCATGAAAGCAGGTAAGACAGATGGATAAGATAGAATATCACTCGAAATGCTATGGGCTGGAGAGGGTGTGGTTGCAGGCCTGCTGTGCCCCTTGTTTAATTTATGTTGGGAACTGAAACGGGTACCGGAATACTGGTGCAAAGCCGTTATAGTCCCAATATATAAGGAAAAGGCTCGCAGCAGGATTGTAAAAACTACCTTGGTACCAGCTTGCTTAGTATTGTGGGTAAACTGTATGCTAAGGGGTTAATTGAAAGAGTTATAGAAGAAACTGATGGAAAATTTGGGATATACAAGACGGATTTAGAAAGGGGATGGGGTGTACGGATCAAGTCTTTTCCATACGCATGATTGCGGAGAAGTTTTTGGCCAAAAACCAGAAAGTTTTTGTGCATTCATGGACTTAGAAAAGGCTTATTATAGAGTGGATAGGAATGTAATATGTCTACTCGAACTGGTTTGGTATTCAGAAAGGTGTCAGACAGGAATTTGTGGCTTCCCCGTGGTTGTTTAACCTATTTATGGACAGTTGTTTGCAAACTTTGAAAGTTGAAAAATGTGGGTTGAGAATGGGTAAGGTAACCGTCAAACGTTTTTTGTACGTAGATGATCAAGTCATATTTACATCGTCGGCGGCCGAGTTGCAAATGATGGTTACTTTAATGAACTGGTCATTGAAAGAAAGGGGTATGAAAGTGAACGCAAGTAAGACGAAAGTGATGGTTTTTGAAAGAGAAGAAAGTAAAACGTTATGTGAAATAAGAATAGAAAGGGAGTGGATTGAGCAAATGGATGAGTTTGTATTTTTGGGATGTTTATTTAGCAGGGATGGTAGATATGATAAGGATATAGAACGACGAGTGAACGCAGGAAATAGAGTTAATGGGGCTCTACACGCTATTATGAGGAGTCAGAATGTGTTAAATAAGGCACGTATGGCAATTCATAATGCTGTCTTAGTCCCTACTTTAATGTATGGTAGTGAAAGTTGGGTCTGGCAGAAGAAGCATGAGAGCAGATTAAATGCTGTAGGAATGCGGTCATTAAGGAGTATGCTAGGGCTGAATCTGAACGATAGGGTAAAAATTGTGTGATAAGAAAAAGTGTGGTTTGCAAGATGACGTTGTGACAAGGATTAAGATAGGAATGCTTCAGCATTTGGTCATGTAGAAAGAATGAACGAGGAAAGAGTGACAAAGCAAATTTATGTTGCAGAAGTAAACGGCAGGATCGGGAAGGGACGCTCTAGACGAAGGTTTACTCGTATCGACCAAATTGGCGATACATTAAAAATGGGCCAGATTAGGAGTACCCTTAACCGACGAGCGTGTATGCATATATATATGGATGTAAAGGAGGAGAGAGAGATATGTCAGGATCGCGCCAAATGGAAGTCCGTAGTCTCTGCCTACCCCTCTGGGTGACAGGCGTGAGTGTATATGTATGTATGTATGTAGTTTCTAAATTTCTCATTCTGTTATTCGTTTCTTTATTATTTTTGTAATGTGTGCGTGTTAATAAAATAGTAATACTATGATAGTAATACTTTTTTAATTTGTGGATGTGATAGGGGAAAATTATATTCAAAAACGATCGCAACTCACCTGCTCGCGGGAATGCTCAATACTCAATACTCAATAACTTTATTGCATTCTATAGGTTACAAAAGGTGTTAAATAGTTTTATGGTATCTCTATGGGCCCTGATGGGCATAGCAATATTATGTAGGAGGAACATTTATTATTATAATTATTGCTATTTTTAAACAATTATTTATTATTAACATTAATATATTATTTAAACATACACACATTGTAATTAATAGAATCCGGCGTTACTTTGGGGCGTTTCAACAGTGGTAGAGCCAAGCGGTAGCTTTTGCTGTCGCACGGATGGGCCAGCTCGAACCGGGGTGGTACCACGACCTCACAGAATACCAGCGTGAAGTAGAGGTTTACCTCTGCGTTGCGTTTGGTGAGTGCAGGTGGCCGGAGGCCCAATTCCCCCCCCCCCCCCCCATCAACATGGTAGTGGAATTAAATACAAGACTACCCCAGGAGGGTACCAGCAACCCTGGAGAATCCCTCGCTGAGCATCCACGAACAAACTACTTCACTCCTGAGCGTGGGTGCTCAGGCTGCCCCGCGTATTCTGGGGGGGGCAAAATTCCGCTCGTGACTAATGCTGCTCGGGGCAAGCGGAGCAATACAACCAAGGCGACCCCTGTCACGCTATCCGTGAATTTTTGCAACATCAGGGGACTTCATTCCAACCTTAACGCTGTCCATTACCATCTAGAGACGGCGAAGCCGGCCTTGCTCTTTTTAACCGAGACTCAGGTGTCCTCTCCGGCTGATACTTCATATCTCTCCTACCCGGGGTACAAATTGGAACACTCCTTTGTGCCCCGGGCTGGAGTTTGTGTATACGTCAGAGAGGACATCTGTTTTCGACGCCTCGGCAGCCTTGAAGGTACGGACCTGTCCATCCTATGGCTGCGCGTAGACAGCGACGACCATCCCCGCGTCTACGGGTGCCTCTATAGGTCCCATAGCGGTAATGCCGACACAGACCGACTCATCGACCACGTCCAAATGGCTGCAGACTCCGTGCTACAACAGGTCCCATCCGCAGAGATCGTGATACTCGGTGATTTCAACGCCCACCACGCTGAATGGCTTGGTTCTCGTTCAACCGATCATGCGGGTAGATCTGTCTATGACTTTGCTTTGGCATATGGTCTAACACAACTGGTTACTTCGCCTACGCGGATCCCAGATGTGGAAGACCATGTACCTTCCCTGTTGGACCTTCTGCTGACCTCTCATCCGGACGGATATCAGGTCTCCGTCGATGCCCCTCTGGGCTCTTCGGACCATTGTCTGATCCGGAGCACAGTGCCACTTACGCTCCAATCGCAGTTGCGATCTACAGCTTGCCGCCGTGTTTGGCACTATAGGTCAGCTGATTGGGACGGGATGCGGTCTTTTTTTGCATCCTACCCTTGGGGGCGGGTTTGCTTCTCGCCGGAAGATCCCAGCGTTGTTGCCGATTCTGTTGCTGATGTGGTACTTCAGGGTATGGAACTTTTTATTCCATCCTCTGTGGTGCCCATCGGAGGCAGATCCCAGCCATGGTTTGGTCGCTCCTGTAAAATAGCATCACGCTATAAGCAGGAGTGCTACCGGGCCTGGGCTGACGCATCAACGTCTCGGGATTTAAACACCAGCGCACTTAAAAAGAAGTATAATTCCGCCTCCAGGTCCTTCAAAAGCGTCATTGCCAAGGCAAGGTCTGAGCACATCGGCAGAATTGGCGAGAAGCTAGTTCGCCTTCCTTCGGGAACCCGTGCATTCTGGTCTCTCGCCAAGGCTGTCCAAGGGAACTTCTGTCAGCCATCCCTCCCATCTCTGCACAGAGAGGACGACTCACTGGCCCATGCCGCAAAAGAGAAAGCCGATCTGTTGTGCTCTCTTTTTGCGTCCAACTCGACTCTAGATGACGGGGGGAACACACCGCCGACCATCCCGCGATGTGAGTGCTCCATGCCGGATGTGCGATTTACACAGCGCTCGGTTCGCAAAGCACTCTTCTCCCTGGACGTCAGCAAGTCGAGTGGGCCCGATGGAGTCCCTCCCATTGTGCTGAAGACGTGTGCTCCGGAGTTGGCACCGGTTTTAACGCGTCTTTTCCGGTACTCCTACTCCCAAGGCGTAGTCCCGAATTCATGGAAGACAGCTTTGGTCCACCCGATCCCTAAAAAAGGCGACCGCTCAGACCCGTCCAACTACAGGCCTATCGCCATCACCTCCTTGTTCTCCAAAATAATGGAATCCATTATAAACTGCCAGCTCATGAGGTACCTTGAGGATCACCAGCTGATCAGTGACCGTCAGTACGGTTTTCGTCGGGGTCGATCAGCAGGTGATCTTTTAGTTTACTTAACTCATAGATGGGCGGAGGCAGTAGAGTCCAAGGGGGAGGCATTGGCCGTTAGTTTGGACATAGCGAAGGCCTTCGATCGGGTCTGGCACAAGGCGCTTCTTTCGAAGCTTCCTTCCTATGGGCTTCCCGAGAAATTGTGCAAATGGATCACCAGTTTCCTTGCTGATCGGAGCATCAAGGTCGTAGTAGACGGTGCATGCTCTGATTACAAGCCTATCAACGCTGGTGTTCCACAAGGCTGCGTGCTATCACCAACGCTGTTTCTCCTGCATATCAATGATATGTTGCTAACTGGTAGCATTCATTGCTATGCAGACGACAGCACTGGGGATGCCTTATATACCGGCCGTGCCAATATTTCTCGGGAAAACGTCGCCGAGTACCGGGACAAACTTGTGTCTGAAGTCGAGTCTTTGCTTAACAAAGTCTCGGATTGGGGCCGACTAAATCTAGTCCAGTTCAATCCCCAGAAGACACAAGTTTGCGCGTTTACCGCTAAAAAGAACCCCTTTGTCGTATCTCCTCAGTTTCAAGGCACTCCCCTTGCTGCCTCAGCCAGTATCGGAATCCTTGGCGTCGACATATCGAATAGCGTGCAGTTTCGTGGTCACTTGGAAGGGAAGGCCAAATTGGCCTCTAAAAAGCTTGGCGTGCTCAGCAGAGCGAGACAGTATTTCATGCCGGCACATCGCTTGCAACTTTACAAAGCGCAAGTTCGGCCCCACATGGAATACTGTTCTCATCTCTGGGCCGGGGCACCCCAGTGCCAGCTCCTTCCACTTGACCGCATCCAGCGCAGAGCGATTCGAATCGTCGACGACCGAGTTCTTTCCGATCGGCTCGATACACTGGCACTGCGTAGAGATGTTGCATCTCTTTGCGTATTTTATCGCATCTATCACGGGGAGTGCTCTGAGGAATTGTTCGGACTAATTCCAGCCGCTCAATTTCACCATCGCACGTCGCGACAAAACTCGCGTTACCATCCATACCATCTGGATGATTGGCGGTCCACCACTGTGCGATTTAGAAGAAGTTTTCTCCCTCGCACAACTTCTTTGTGGAATCAATTACCACCAGCGAATTTTCCGAACCGATACGACTTAGGAACCTTCAAGAAAAGAGCTTACACCTTTCTAAAAGGCCGGCAACGCATCTGCAATTCCCCTGGTGTTGCGGTTGTTCATGGGCGGCGGTAGTCACTTAACATCAGGTGAGCCGCATGCTCGTTTGCCCCCTATTCTATAAAAAAAAAAAAAAAAAAAAAATCCATTATATGAAAGTTTTTAAAGAAAAATTACTTCACAAAAACCGCTCTATAAAATAAAAAGATGTGTTTTACCTAGTATGAAGAGCACCTCCCGCCCTCCCTCAATTGCGTGCACTATCCCCGTCACCACTAATCCCAGCACCATTACTCCTAACACCACCACACTAGGAAAGACACACCACTGACGACAATACGACACGTGTTTCTGCTGGCTTGGCTGACCGTTAAGTCACTTAACGGTCAGCTACCGTAGAGTCTGCATCACCTGAGGATGCCTCGTGTAGAGGCAAAAAATGTTTCGTATTGTCGTCAGTGGTGTGTCTTTCCTCATGTAGTGGTGTTGGGAGTAGTGGTTCTGGAATTAGTGGTGGCGGGAATAGTGTACGCAATTGAGGGAGGGCGGGAGGTGCTCTTAATACTAGGTAAGACAAATCATTTTATTTTATAGAGCGGATGTTTGCGAAGTAATTTTTCTTAAAAAGCTTTTATACACACATTGAATTTTAAATACAGTTATTATAATTGTAACATGACATCTATGACATCGGGACGTCAAAAACCTCAGTGCTTCTCGTGACCATGAGTGATATAAAGCACCCGAAACGTCGGGAATCAAAAAGATTATAAAGCGCGTTAGAATCCGTAAACATATGTTTCATTTAATGTGGAGTGTTCGCGTAAATATAAGTATCTTACTAGTTCCTTACTAGGGTTATATCATAGACTTTACCTTTATCAATCCGCATACTTAAATGCATATTGGTTTTTTCAACAAAAATTACAATTTTTAAAAAAATTTACTTATAATAAAAATTGCCGACTTCAAAAAACTGAAATAAATAAAATAATTTAAAATTCTGAAGACATAGTGAAGAAAAAGTGCTGTTTTCGAGAGTCATAACGAATCGTTCCGCACGCAGATTCGACGACATCCAGCCTCCCGAACAAACCGGTTTCCGAAAAGGTTTCAGTACCACGGACCACATACACACCCTTTAGCAAATTATACAGAAGACAGAGGAGTATAATCTGCCACTTTGTCTTGCGTATGTGGACTGTGATAAAGCCTCTGATTCCGTCGAAATTTGGGCGGTGCCGCAGTCCCTTCAGCGGTGCCAAGTTGACTGTCGGTTATCGAAGTGCTGAAGTGTTTGTACAGTAGGGCTACGATGGCTATCCGAAACTGCAGAGAGGTGTAAGACAGGGTGACGTTATATCCCCGAGACTCTTCACCGCTGCATTGGAAGACGTTTTCAAGCTACTGGACTGGAAAGGATGCAGTATTAACATCAATGGCGAGTCCATCACTCACCTTCGATTCGCCAACGATATATTCCTTATGGAAGAATCGCTGGAGGACCTATGCACTATGCTCAATGATCTCAATAGTGTCTCACAACGGATAGGTCTTAAGATGAAAGTGGTCAAAACAAAAATCATGTTTAACGTTCATGTCAACCCTATGCCGGTAGTTGTTGGGAGCACTAAGCTCAAAGTTGTTGACGAGTATGTTTACCTGGGACAAATAGTCCGACTAGGTAAGTTGAACTCGAACCGAGAGGTCAATCGACGGACTTAACTCGGCTGGGCAGCGTTCGGGAAACTACGACACATCTTCTCGTTAGACATACCTCAAAATCTTAAAACGAAATTGTACAAACAGTGCGTGTTGCCAGTGATGAAGTACAGATCTGAGACGTGGTCCTTCACTGCTGGCCGTATCAGGAACCTCAAGGTCGCTCAGCGAGCTATGGAGAGGGCTATACTCGGGGTTTCTCTGCGTGATAAACTTAAAAATGAGGATATCCGCAATAGAACCGACATAGCCCAACGGATTAGTAAGTTGAAGTGTCAGTGACCGCCTCGTTGGTCTAGTGGTTGTAGTAGTGCGACTGCTGATCATGAGATCCCGGGTTCGAATCCCGGGTCGGGCAAAAAAAATCAGTTATTGAGTTTTTCCATCAAGAAATTCTAAATAGCTGTCCGGAGTCAGGAAGTTGGCGGTGTTTCAATCCCGTGCCTCGGAAAGCACGTAAAGCCGTTGGTCCTGCGCCTGAACTCTCTCCGATCGTGTCAGTTTACCGTCCCATCGGATTATGAGAGTGAGGGAATAGAGAGTGCACCTGTGCTTTCGCATACACTTGGGCACTATAATCCTGTCCTGCGCCAATGGCTAGTCTCTGTTGAGACTGGCCGCCGTGACCGAAATTCGGTCTGGAGGACATTATTTATTATTATTATTATAAATGCGTAAATTTATGACTTTTATACTTATCTTGCCACGATGGAACTCTTGAATAAATAAAATCTTACACTTTTCCTCGCCTATCCCTCAAATTCATACCGTGCGATAAGGAACTTCAATATAACAGATGCCTCTAATCCCATTATTATAAATTTACCATATATTAGGAAATAATTTTGTAAAGTCCGTAAAATATCGTAAGCGTACTCTATTTCGTCGTAATAATTAATTTCATTAAAAAACTCGCGCTACTAAAATTACAATCTTAAGTCACGGACTCTGCGTGTAAGTGCACTCTGCGTATCTAGTGTGTGCTTATTTACGCGTTTGATAGCGTTAAAGTTAACTAAGATTTGTATGAAATAAAAACAGCGCCAACTAGTGACAAAATCGGAAGCACAATTCTTGAGTGAAAGTTTATTAAGTCGTCGATATCGATCATCGAACATTGATTCGCATTCGACAGTGAGAACGTTAACGCTTATGATTGGTTGTTTAAAGTATTCTGGGAGTGCGAGCGGCAATTTTGATCGTTCGAGACGCTACCAAAACTATTTATTAATCTGTGACGTAACTTACGTAAACTTTACGCCGTCGCGATTGAAAAAGTTCTCACATAGATTTTTACGGTGAGAAAGTAGAGTAAGAGTTATTGTTGCAGATTTAATTTTATTTCGTTTTGTGTTAACGATATATAATTATGTCAGGATGTTTTTTTGTTTGAAGGATGTTTATAGCCTTAATAAGTAATAATAATAGATCACTGCTATTATTAATCCGGTGTTGAAGCTCGTGCATATTTGAGTCCATTGCATTTTCGTGCTCGTGCATTTTTAGAGGTGTGACCTCGATAACAGGCCATTTAAGGATAGATATGGCCTTTTCAAAGAAAGTATTCAAGTTTTTGCGTAAATTGCGTTTGATCATTCTATGTCATCACTATGCAATTATTAAGTCAATTCCTTCCAATTACTTATACAGGGCACACTAATGCACGGGGCATTAAAGGATGCTTTGCTGAGGCCTCTATTCTAGTCCGTGAAATCTATTTGCAAAAATACTTAACACTTACGTTCACTTAACACTAAGGAACTTAAATTATATTTACTGTTCCATAAATATTACCATAAAATCATATTTTTAATAGAATAAAGGTGACAAACAAGCACACAGTCCATGTGATGGTAAATAGTTGCTGTGGCCTATAGACATCTACATCTATCCACGATTACGAATCAAAATGCAGATGCGGTGTTACCCCTGAGGACTTAGATGAAATGCCTCGTCTCCAGTAAAATGTGTCTCCGTTCTCTACACTCACCATACGAAACACAGCAGTGTTACGCTACTATTTTACCCTGGTATTCTGTGAGACCATGGTCGTTCCACGGCTGAGCCGACCCATTCGTGCTATAACTATACAAGTAATATATCTGCAGAATAGCTCTACCACAATTGATTAGTTAAGGAATAATGGAAAATTCCGCCATCGCTCTGTGCTCCTGGTACGTGCTACAACTTTACCACTAATATAGCTGCAGTATGGCTCTACCACGTAAATTACTTAATTATTTATTACAACTAAAATATATTTATGTTTTTTGTTTTCAATTTAATACTTTCAATAATTAAAAAATTAAATGGCTACTTCACAATCTAATAATACTAACACAAACAGTTAACACCATGATCAAATTACGAAACACAAACAAATAGCTAATAAAGATCACTATAATAACCACGACTTAAATAGAAAGCAGATGGTAATATTAGGACCACCAAATAGAAATATCATTCTCAATTTGGTTAGTTTATCTCACGACGCGAACGCGCAACCAACATAAGAGAATGAACGAACGCCATTCACCGTCAGTAAACGCGAATCGATGGGTTAGCTTTGATTTTAATTCCCTTGACTTCGTTTACCGATGACACTATGACGTTAACTAGGTTACCACGATGGTGAAGTCATTCGAATAATTTTTCGGAACTCGCACTAGGCACTCAGATTTTAGAATCTCAAGTACACCCATAAATTCAACTTTTGTGAACTTGAGAGTCGAGTTTCGTTTATTAAATAATGCGACACTCAGCTGATAACGTAAACCTAGCCCGCAACTTGAGGTATTTTCATTAACAAGATCTTAACCTCAAGATTGTTCCCAATTGGCTCTTGTGCACTTGAGACTTGAATTGAAGAACGTTTATTAATACGGGTCTTAGACGGATTAAGATTCTGTTCGATTTCCGTCATTTTTATTAGGACTTACTCATTAATATTTGTACTAAAAATTATATTTATTATCTATTACAATTATCTATGAGTGTATCATCATTTATTTACTACTTGGTTAAGGTAACGCTAATTCAATACTATCAAAAGCAATACGGTCGAATGCTCGAATCAATCTCGTCAAAAGTAATTAGAAGCAACAGTAGTTTAATATGTTGTTATGTAATACAAACAAGATGAACTCGTGCAATAATTCATAGTTGACGGGTAAACCTAAGTAATAAGTGTGCATCCGGAGTAACAGCGCACCGCGTATGACGGATGGCGGAATGGATTTACACGTCGATACAGCCTGTCTTTACTCCTTGGTGCACGCGGGAAAGTTGTTGCGTGCGCGCGTGTGTAGTGTTGTGTATATTTTACTTTGGTTTTAATAATGTCAATATCAAAACTCAAATGTTCGGTTTAGGATCTGTTATTGAAATTGAATTATTTATTTCTGTTGGTTATTATAATTGAAAGTAAAATCTTATTACGTAACTGTTATTTAGGAAAACAAGGAAGCATGTGAATCACTCTTCCAACATATAAATTCAGGGAAAGCTTATGAAGATTCAGTCAATTAGCTAGCGATGGAAAGTGCAATTTTCCTGTGGTATAAAATCTGTAAGCTGCACTAGCAATATAACTTAAGAAACGAAAACCGAATGTTAGTCTAAGAAATCGGTATCTGAGAAAATGTAAAAAATAATATCAACTCATTTTGCATTCATTTTTACGGGAAATCTCGGTATCGGAATCGGGATTTTAGTATCCTACGTGTTTGTTTTCATATTCTCAAGGCACGCTAAAAGTTCTGGTTCTTGTCTCGCTATGTGAGTAGTTATACTTAATTGAGTCATATACCTATTTTTAGTAACACGCAATACTTTCCCTTTAGGACCACAAAGTGCCGCAGTGTAAATGTCTAGTATAATTTTATCATTAGATAGATAGATAGATAATTCTTTATTGTACACCAAATCCATACATAAACGAAAGGAAAATAAAAAAAATAGTGACACAATGGGCGGTCTTATCGCTAAAAGCGATTTTTCCAGACAACCTTTGGATGGACAGGATTACAAAAAGCAGAAAATAGTGTGGTGTGGTGATGCAGAAACAATATTTATTAAGATTTAATTATAATACATAGAAATAAATAACAAATAAAGACATAAAATACGAATGCATACATATATAGATGGCACGAATTCAAAGGTTAAGATAGTGATTGTGTACAAGCTTCTGAAAGATTGGGCGCGTGGCTTGGATAGTAAACGACCTGTCCAAAAATTTGGTATTATGGGCAGGCATTTTTAATATAAAATTTTCTGATGATCTCAAAACTTTCGAATGGGAATAGTGAAGGAATTCAAAGCGATCCTTAAGATAAGAAGGATAGGAGGAAGAATTATTGGTCTTGATTTGAAGAAGTGGTTTTGATTATTAGAGTGAGGAGTCATAACGTATCAAAAGGCACGTATAGTAACTTACAATACTGTATTAGTCCCTACGCATGTCAATGAAAGTTAGGAGTGGCAGAAGAAGCGTGAGTGTATAATTAAATCTGTAGAAATTCTTATTGACTATTCAGTCATTAAAAGTTTGTTAGATATGATTCTGAATGATAGGATGAGAAATTGTGTGATACAAGAAATGTGTGGTTTGCAAGAAGATATTCTGACCGAGATTAAGAAAGAATTGCTTCAGTGGTTTGGAAACCAAGTTAGAATGAAGGAGTTAAGTGTAATTGAAATATATTGAGCCAAAATGAGGCATGTGAAGACGGGCCAAATAAAGAGTATCCTTAACCGACGAGCTTGTATGCATATATTATGCGTGAGTACGGGAAAAGTCGATATCCAATAATAAACATTTTACGCGTTGATGAAGACGAAGAAGAATGTTAGTCGGTTTGCAAATGCTCTGATTCGTTACCGTTACCGTTAAAGCCTATTAAATTCCACTGCTGAACACATACATTGCCTCCGAAGGGGGATATTTTCCACAAATGCCACGCATGGCAACCGGGTTTTTTATTGTTAGTCGTTATTAGGAAGATGCAGCTGCCGATCTCCTGATTTGTTTCCCTCTGTCGACTCTTACGACACCCACGAGATGGTATGGGGTAGTAAATATGCTTTGAAAGGCTTTTATAAATGCGGTTGATGTGATGTGAGAAATATTTTCTATAAAATAATAAAATGCAAGTAGCCCATCTAGAAAGTATCAATAGCCTAGTAGACACAGCCTTCCTCTAACCGCCGGTACCACTACAAAATATGTATATGTAGACTGATGATATTATATGATACATGTTATATTTTCTGAGAAATAATTTAGTTTTCTATATCCGGCATAATAGAAATAATCACTAAATATTTATAATAATCAATTAAAGTTACTTTTAATGTTCAAACTATTTACATAAAATACTTGCCCTAAATCTTCTCAGATATGAGAGGAGGTATTTGCTCCATTGGAAAGTGAAGGCTGTAAATTTTTTGTGGACTTCAAACGAGTGAGAAGTTTTACAATTTGACTCTGGTTTTTTTTTTCATTTTGAACCGATTTAGATTTTTTTTGTTTATTAAATAGTTTGTACTTCAGGGCTGGTCACAAATAAATTTAGAGAATAAATGCTATTAGTAAGGGTGGCGCAAAATTTCAGGTGAAGTTTTTAGACGACTTTGAGATTGGGATATCCGCAAGTCCACTCCAAAAGGATAAAAAATATTGTGTTAAAGATTTCAATCGTCAAATAACTGAAAATAATAACTAAATATCATATTTTACAGTGATGGTTTTTATTATTCTGTACACTATGTCTTCTTAGCACCGAATTCAGAACACGAATATATTTAACTATTTTTAGATTATGCAAGACAACTTTTACGTTTTAATTAATTAAAATTTAATTTTTTATAGTCATGTTACATTCTGTTTACATTCCTTTAGTAAATCTTATTCCTCTCATTTATAAAAGGCTTCTGGAGCGATGAAGAATTACCCACGCTGCCTAATTTAAGCAGTCTTCCAAATTGTTTTTCCTCAGACATAAAGTTTCCTCCACGATATTATACATGACAAAATCAATGTCCTCATCACCATCACAATCAACATCGTCATCAGTCCCCATTTTAATATACCTCGCGGCATGAGTCCAAGGGAGCTGTAAATGTTAACCGGCTAATAGCACTAACATTACAAAAAATAGAGAGATGTAGACACTTCGAAAATATTGATGTGATTCTTCCACATATGCATAAAATATATCGATTTCATGGAAGAAATCTGTCTGTGTAGGTAAGAATTTACGATTACCAAATCCTCTCTTGGGTACGATTCACACAGGTTTCATTATACTTGAGCAAACTCCAAAATTTTTCGTTCTCACACTTTTTACTTAGTGTTATTAACAGCCAGAAGAACGGTACGATTATTGTCTCAAAGAGGTTTCATCTATTTGTAATCTAATATGTAAAAATTATATTTGATCGTATTTCATACGCTGCCATACCCTTCATCAGATTGCGGTAAAACATTGTCAACTTATTGCTTGCACTTGCGCAAAGGTTATAGGTAGAGTACAATTAACTGACAGCAGGTGGCGCCAGTATTGTATCGACTAATGTATCTGAAATTTGTGGATACGATACATTGAGATTCATTGAGGTAAAACATATCATATAACCTCAATGAATGTATTATCATTCCAAATTAAACAATATAACTCTGCCAAATTTAAAACGATACTTCCACAATTATTTTTTCTGTGGCAGCAGCGCGCCGTGTACGATACGATTTTATTCCACACAATTGTTATAAACATAAAATGAAATCATCAGCTTGTTCAAAAAGATATTGACCTCAGTGTTTCTTGCCGGTTTTCCTTTTATAGTTGTAGACTTCGGTTGTGATCTTTTTTCTTTTTTTTCAAATAACGTTACCCCCACACTAGGATTTTCTCCTGTATCGTGGAGGCAGTTTACAAACATATATTGCACAAGGACAAACATCCAGACCCGGAAAAATTATTCGTAGGCCATACAAATACTTGTTCCGTGCGGGATTCGAACCCGCGGCCCCAAGCGTTGCAACTCATTGCTAAGCCACTACACCACGGAGTGTTTGGCTTATTGATAGTAGCTTTGAATAAGCCAAATCTAATTTAAATATTTCCACATTAAAATAGATAAGATTTCTTTTAAAATGTGCTGTATTGCTACAAACAAACAGGCATCCTAATCAGCAAATTACTGCGATAGTGAACTATAGTACTGTTATTCTGTTGCCCCTTATTCTCGCGTGATTTAGTTTAAAGAGATCTGCAAGGTTAGCTAAGACGACATTCTGTGATTGTTAACGCTATAACACTATAAAAATCAACGAAATCAACGCTAAGTCATGTTACTTTCATATGCCTTATAGTTCAGTTACACTTCAGTCGATACGTCGTTATAATTATTTTTGATAGCAAATTTTACAGATATATTAATATATTATATACTTAATGATTTCTTATATTTACGCGAACACTACAAATTGAATAAAACTACATTTACGGATTTTATAGCGTTTAATTAAGTTAGCAAATCTTTGTTGCAGAAAGCACGAGGGATCTGTGACAGCAAACACCTGGCCGCCGAGCTTCAGCACGTCGAGCAAGTACTGCAAGACAACAAGCTTCGGGTCCCGCGCCTACGTCACAGTGACCGAGTGGAGCCGGCCACAGTCGAGCGTATGCCTGCTGTACTACCATATGTCAGAGGTGTAGCAGACAAGATTGGCTACATCTTGAAGCGCGCTTCTATTAGAACATTCTTCAAGCCGCTGAAGAAGATTAGTCAGTTCTTACCATCCGTCAAGTGCAATATTCCTCTACAAGATGCAGGAGTATACAAGCTTGATTATGAGTGTGGTCTCTCATATATAGGGCAAACAAAACGATCAATAAAAACCCGCGTAAAAGAACACATAGCTGCACCAACGTTCCGGGAAGTCTGCTGTTTGTGATCATATCCTAGACGGCCCCCGCCATTACATTAGATTTGATAAACCACAAGTTCTCACGAAAGAACATCGATTCCTGCCAAGGATAATACGTGAGGCTATTGAAATTAAAAAACATCCTAATTTCAATAAACTTTTAAATAAAAAAAATGGAGAGGGAGGCTGGGTACTACCACCTGCTTGGGATCCTGTAATTCATAAAATTAAAACTAAACCCAAGAATACCACTGCAAGACTTCAAGACACAGTAAGTTCATTCGGCGTAGATCGGATCAAAATTAATAATTAAAAAGCTGAAGGTACTCCGGGTTAACTTTGACATCGGGACGTCAATCACCTCAGTCCCCCGTGACCACGGTTGCTGGAAAGCAACCGAAACGTCGGGAATATAAAATAACTTAATTAAACGCGATAAAATCCGTAAAAGTAGTTTTATTCAGTATTATATACTTGTTATAACAATAATGTGACTTAATTTGTACAGTACTAACAATAAAATATACGTGCACAAATAAATGTATATTAGATTGAATTGTATATTGAATAATTGAACGGTATACACGAGGATTAAGCCCTATCAAGTAGATATATTAGATCACTTAGCGGTGAGCCACCGTAGAGTCTATATCACCTGAGGATGCCTCGTGTAGAGGCGAAACACGTGTCGTATTATCGTCAGTGGTGTGTCTTGCCTAGTGTAGTGGTGTTGGGAGTAGCAGTGCTGGGATTAGTGGTGACGGGGATAGTGCACGCAATTGAGGGAGGGCGGTACTAGGTAAGACACATCATTTTATTTTATAACGCGGATATTTGCGAATTAAAATTTTTCTAAAAGCTTTTATATAATGGATTTCCGCAAAGTTACGCCTGATTCTATTAATTATATAATTACAATTCATATCATATCTTAGTATAAGCACATTTCATAGAAATAGGTCAATAAAATGAACCGATGCTTCTTATTTATGTGTGAGCAATAGGTAAAAAATGCAAAATAAATATTAAAATTACGCTAATTTCCGTTACTGTATTCCTCGTAACGGTAAACGAAGTATGGGGCGGGCCTCACCAAATGACAATCTGACATAAGATGAGCAGGAATTCGATAGATGCAAGTGGCTGAATATAGGATCTATAGAGAAATATAGGAAACCTTTATTCAGCGATGACGGTGATCATGAAATTAGGCTTAGCAATTGAAAATGTTGCACATCACCGATTTCACGCTTCCTTTTCACGCTTAACGGTAACGTATATTATCACTGCCTAAACACAACAACACTGCACTGAAAACCCTTAATTTTTTCAAGTTACCATCTGTATAAAAATGTCATTTTGAGAGATTGGCCAGCTCGAAGTCCCGACCTAAACCCCATAGAGCATGTCTGGTACGTTCCTTAGCGACAAGTGCAATCACTGCACCATCAGAGAACTAAAGTATGTGATTACCGCGGAATTGGAACGTATTTTGCAAGAAACCAAAAGAGATATACTCGCTAGCATGCCTATACGAAAGCAAGTTGTGATTTAAGCAAGAGGGGGTCACATTACTACTAAACTTATATTTGTTTTTAACTGGTTTCGGCCTAGTGCAAAAACCAGACTCTCTGCTCACAATCTTAAAAACATACTTTTTACTTTACCTATATTAGCCTTAATTGTGAGAGAAAAAAATATATTACTCGTAGTTATTACTTTATTGAAGTATACACTTACAAAAAATCCTGTTTCATTTTTACTTAGCGAGCAGGTACACTGCTAGCGCTTTGAACTTTAACAGCTATTCCTTGCTAATTAATTTACAAAATTCTGAGTATAAGACTACCTTAAATTATCAAAATGTCATAAATGTCAAAATGTTATAGTAACAATAAAGTCGGTTCTTTACTTAGGTGCCGATTTTTTTTTGCAAGAGTTTGTTACGTTATTAAGTATCGCCATAAACGCATATACGGGCATATCACAAAAGTGCGAACTCGGCGCGCTAGATAAGAGGGTCTCTTTGTGGGCTAGCGTGGACGTCGGCGCTATCATAATTTATTATTGCGGTTCCGCAGGTGTGGCTGGGTTATCTCTCTATTGATGTACAGGCTCTCTCTATTACCAAGTTTAAATATTTTGTTAGGCTAAAACTCTATAAAAATGGTCATTATAATATAAATAAATATATATGGCTGATAATAACCCCTGGGTACGAGGCGTCGCTTCCAAGCAGTTTCTAATTTAATCTTGTAAATAGTTTGTACAAACATTAATGTAAAATTTACTTTAAAAAAGTCCCGCTGCGTTTCTTGCTGGTTCTTCCCTGGACATAGGTTTTTTTACGAACCAGTGGTAAAGTAAAAAATGACTTTTGATAAGAATTACATATGTGATCTATATTGAATATTTTTTTTAATATTCTATTGTCACGTATAAACATCTACGTATCATAGTGTCGGTAATAATGGCAATGTAACCGTACACCCGCCCTAGTGAAAGTAAAACTATATGCGCTTTTGAAAATGAAGCAGTTATTTTTTACCCTACTGTAGTGGAGTCTGATAGGAATCAATTTTTCTTTTAGCTTCTTGTACCGTTAGACTTAGTTTACAAATGATATCGTAATTTATATTTTCTTTACACTTTTTTATAAATATGGCGGACATAATCTTGTGGAACAATACGGCCTTAATAATAATAATATGCCAAAGAATATCAAGGATGGCAAGGAATAAAAGTTATCAATATGTTAACTTCGTATATGAAATATATCAAGGCAAGAGAGAATAGGCCTTTGTCAAGCTAATTTAGTGTTGATTACTATCCCAACGGATGCTAAGTGTTGATCCAGCTGCACAAATTGACTGCATCCGATCGTAATGGGTAGTGGGGAATCATAGGGTCACTACACGTCACACAGTATAGCATGACACTTCGTTTTTTACAAACTACTAACGTTTTCTAACCGCTACTACAGACTCTAATACAGACGTTGAGGATTCCGTAGATAGATTGACTATGCATTGAGGTATTCTGTTTTGATAAATATCCATGTAAGAATTATATAGAAAGAAACAAAAGTAATGAAATTAGCGTAGGTGTCATCGGTGAAAAGAAGATACTCTATGTTATAATCATAATAGACATATAAAACTATATGTAAAAAGAAAAATAAATATTTTTACAATATCGCAACGCATTTCTTCCAATTTTTTCCATCCTTATTATAAATCTTATAGCTTTTGCAAGAACTCCTTTTCCTTTTATACTTTAATTAAGTATTGAGTTTTATTTTTTACACGCTTCATAATGCGAAGCGTTATAGGTGTGTTCTACTGTCGACACGTCAAAGTTACCGCCGGGCAAAGTTTTTCTGCCCGGGGAGCGGCCAACGCTCCGAGTGGTAGTTCGGAGCTATTCTATACAGGGTATTTTTGGAACGCTCCCGAAAACTAAGACAGGCGACAGCACCAAGTATACCTTTGATCATGGGTCATAAATAAATTTGATCCTGATGAAAAAAAAAAACATATTTTTACAACGTTTTATTAGCTTTATTCACGCGCCATCATGTTAGTACAGCTAAATGAAACGATAATTTCATAAAAAAAATCATGAAAATACTGAAACATAAAACCAGCAGTGGAAACTGAATTGATATCACCTGACTAATGGAGGTTAATGTACGCGCGAACGGTGAAAAAAGAACGCTGGCCTTGAACTTGGGCACTGAGCGATTTATCACATATTGGCCAGTATTACTGTGCCTGCATGCTATTGGTTCCCGCGCTTTGTTCGCTCCAAAAATACAGTCGCATACACAGCTTACTTTGCGACTCGCGACGATGTTTTAAAAAGGAAGGAAAAAAAAATTATTTATATCTATTGTTTTATGACTAAACTAGTGAACGAAAAGGTAAATATGATAGGAGAAGGTGAATGGGGAAAATTGTGCAGTAAAGTTAAAATTGTTGAGGAAGAATACCGAAAAAATTACCATGTGATCGACCTGATGACGGAAGCTCAAGCGAAGATGAAAGTGATGATGAAGTAGCATCCAGTAACACCAACACACCATCAACATCTGGCTTCCATGTGACCCAAGACGTCATAATGGACGGCGTGTCACCCTTAGCTTAAGTTTTTTTGTTACAAACTACTTTATATTTTACGATAGAAATAAAAAACAATGCTCAAGTAAACATTATCTATTTTTAATTCCCACCTCTTCCAAAGTTCTAAGTAGCTAGTACAACACCTATTATGATTCTACAAGAAAACAATTAATTACTATAATATTATAAAACAATAGCCCAATACCATGTAGTACTTTAGAACGCGACTGTACCCACACTCACTCCGCTGTCGACCTGTATCTAGCTCGGTATGAAACAATGCTGCGGTCATAAGAAAAAAAGGCGCATCTAACAATTTTCGAATAAATTACCATTCGACTCATGATAAGAAGACGCATCTACTAAATTTTTTTAATATTCACTAATATCAATATTTTAGAAATTATCGTCAGAATTTTAGACGTAGCTGTTGATCACAGATGACATTTTATTAGTAGAAAAGACTTATACAAATTCAACATAAAAGAAAAGACTTATTTAACCAGTTGCTACGTCATCTTTAACAATATTTGCATCGATTACTTAAATTTAAATTATTCTTGTCTTATTATTTTATATCTTATTATTAAGAGCTCATATCTTATTATTAAGAGCTGGTGTTTCACATGTGGTCCCATATAAATTTGATCGAGGTCAGACCAATAGTTTTTGAGTTATCCTTAATTATTTATATTAAAGTCGGTTGTACAAATGTTTTAATTTTTAATTATTATCGTAGTAAGTCTTGTATGATATCCCCTTTAAAATCATTACTCAAGAGTTGCGGGTTGTTATTTTTTGTGTCTCACTACCAATGCTTTTCTAATATTTACTAAGAAAAAAGTAGTAAATTACTATTAGTGTCCTTTCAACTTCAAATGACCTTTCCAAAATATGTAAAAATGTTAAATGAATGGTAGTTTTGTTTTATTTATTAGGTTGGGAAGACCCAAATAGTTATATGCGTCTTTCCTTCGATGTTTTTGTGTTGCCAGGTGTACTTTTTTAATCTTAGATGAAAAGGAAAATTCGTTTTATTTAAATAAATAAACAAATTAAAAAAAATAATAAGTTCGTCCTTAAAATCTTCATGTCTCTACGTATATATTATACACGGGGTCTGAAAGAAAAATTCATCAATTTATTTTTTATTTCCATTTTACGTTTTTGTTAGTTACTTCCTTTTTTATTATGACGGCAGAATGCCTAACCCTGTCGCCTCACGCTTGTGACGCAGTAGGTTTCAACCTTGACGGGGTTCGTTCGTTTTAGTTTTTGAGACAGTTCCGTGTTGATTTTGTACACGCGTGCGCGAGCGACAGTTCAATCGTTTTGTTTAATAAATTTACTTGTGATTACGTGTTGATATTAAAGTTTTTGTTACGTTTTTGGATTCTTTTTTGTTTTAATAATGCCTAACGCGTACGTTTATAGTGGTCAACATGTTAGGTATCCGAACCCAGGTACACGAAGTATCGCCAAATAAATTGTTAAGACGTCGGGATGGAACAATTGTGTCATACTGCAGTGCACAAAGTGTTGAAGCGTAACCAATGCGCCCATACAAATTGCACAAAGTGCAAGCTTTAGTTCCCGGGGATCACGACCGCCGACGAGTTTTCTGCCGTTTGTTATTATACCAGCGACAACGTGTGCCTGGTTCCGTTGAGCACATTATCTGGACGGATGAGTCGAAATTTACCAGAAACGGCCTGTGGAACCGAAGAAATACACACGTGTATTCAGAGGTTAACCCGCACGCTGTTCGACAAACCGGGCACCAAACCCGATGGTCGGTTAACGTATGGGCAGGTTTATTTAAGGATCGCATACTGGGACCAGTGTTTCTGCCAGAGCGACTGAACGGACAGCGATACCTAAATGTATGTGAAAGAAAGGGTTTTTAATCGTGAATGTGATAGTGCTGAAGAAATGCGCCAAAGGATCGTGGATGCTTTCGAGAAACTACGTACGGACTGTGTCGAAGACCACACGATGATGCCCCGCCTGCACCCAAATCTGCCTTGAAATGAATGGAGCACAATTTGAGCCGCATCTCATAAGACCACGGAGGATTTAGAGCAGTAAGCTGTTTCATAACTATTTTTTTTTAAATAACTTAGTACTAGACTAATCTGAATAGGTACATAACTGAATACATGAGAATAATAAACATACCTACACGATGAATAAAAACGCGTGACTCCAACCTTGGTTACTTTTCATTTAAGTATTTCTTCATTAGCGGGGAATCGAACCAGTTATTTGGGTTATTTAACCTGTAACTTCGGATTAAAGTGGCTACGTGGAGATAAGCACAGTGGCGAAATAGTAGGTTAAGTAGATAAGTTAGGTATTTAGACACGTGTTGTAAATTATTATATTGTGGGATGGCCCGCTAGTTGCGGGCCGCGCGAATTTGTGTTCGCGCGTACATTGACCTTTATCTAGCTCAGGTCAGGTGATATCAATTCAGTCATTCCACTGCTGGTTTTATGTTTCAGTATTTTCATGATATTTTTTATGAAATTATCGTTTCATTTAGCTGTACTAACATGATGGCGCGTGAATAAAGCAAATAAAACCTTGTAAAAAGATGATTTTTTTTTCATCAGGATCGAATTTATTTGTGACCCATGATCAAAGGTATACTTGGTGTTGTCGCCTGTCTTAGTTTTCGGGAGCGTTCCAAAAACACCCTGTATATATTGCTTTAATTTCGGAACTTTGTTAGCGCGATTTAGGCTTCGATGTGTTTCGCTTGTGGCGCAAAGACAGCGCCGCCACAAGGTCAAGAAATTTTGTGTTTTAAAAATGCCTCTATCATAGCTATATTGCACTACAATATGAGTAGCTGTATATCAAAAAAAACACTCTAATTAATTGGCCTTATATTTACTAAAAAAATAATTAAAAAAAAAGCCTGTTAAAATATATAGCGCTAAATTTAATACACGTAAAAGCCAGGAATATAATTAATTTTTTTTATCAAAATTAAATGAAACGCTCATGAGGTGTACACTTTTCTACCGTCTTCAAAAAGGAGACGGTACTCAATTCGACTGAATGTTTTTTTATGTGTGTTCTCTTTTATTTGAAATCTAGTGCTTCTCCTGTGGTGCCCTATGAATTTGATCAAGGTCTGACCAATAGTTTTTGAGTTATTCTTGATAATTTATATTAAAGTCAGTTGTACAAAATTTTTAATTTCAAATTATGAATTTTCCAAACTATTTTAGAAATACAACTATATTACGTATTAAGTATTACAAATACATTAAGTATTAAGTCAGGTGTGACTCTGAATGATGGTGTGAAAAATTGAGTAATAAGAAAATGATTGGTTTGTTAGGCGATATTGTGACCAGGATTCAGACAGAATTCGGCAAGGGACATCTTAGTAGCAAGTTTATCGACCATATCGGTGAAATAATGAAGACGGGCCTAGTTAAGAATACCTTATCTAATGAGCGTGTATGCTTATAGAAGAACGTGAAGAGGCAAAAGAAGGTGCGTCAAGATCGTGCCAAAAGAATAACAGTTCTGTAGTTTCTACCTTCCCCTCTGGGTTACAAGCGTGAGGGTTTACGTATTTTATGTTTATTTTTATTACTTACGCATGATTTTAATGTATGTTATTGCTTATTGCTAGGAAATATTACGTACGAGTTATATACTTATTACGCGCAATGTCAACAATTCTAAATTTGTCACAGTTGTTATCCTCTTTGATATATTAAGTTCGGTGTCCGTGCACACGCGACGTTAAGTAAACGTTCCCCGAGGAATATTTATGTGTATCTTTAAGATGTTGGAGAAAGAATAAATAGGGTTCAACATACCATTATGAGTATTTATTTGACAATTCAGTAATATTTCCTTCACATTTATTATGATATGTGCATCCTGTAAATTCTAAGAATGTTTGACTATATTAACAAATTGGTATAGGTACAAACAACTAAATAGAAAAATAAGATTTATAAATTAACAATATCGGATCACAAACGGTTTCAGAATCAGCATAACCTATCATTTTTTATATACCCAATTACATATGAAATACATACTAATAGTATAAAGGTTAAGCTAATGATTTTTTCGCTCATTTAAAGCCTAATCCATTTGAAATTCTATTTTGTCTGTTGAAAAAGAGATGAGATAAAATTCAAATAGCTCTCGTTCAATTATTTCAGCGTCTCAGAATTTAATCTCCTTCAAAATTAGCCTTATAATGAAAACTTGAAATGGAGCATAGAAAAAACTTCGCATTTGTACAACAAAGTTAAAATTATTTGACTAGTTCGCACCATACATTAAAGTTAACAATGTTATAGAGAAATATTATATGAAAGTTTAGAATCACTTACCGAAAAGAAAGCGTGGTCAACGGTCGATAAGACTTATGGCTGCTTGCATCGGACATGGGCGTCCCCCAAAAATCGTTCAAGAAAAGTTCCTTAAAAGAGTTTGTTCCTATCACATCACCGTTCGTCACTATAGCAGGGATATCGTCATGGACGAAATCACCGTTTAAACTGTTCACATAACTCAGCACCGCCGCCGTTATTACCATAACATAGATCACAAAATCACTGTTACACGTGTTCCTTTTCTGGTTATCTTCGCGGACGGTTGGCAGCGACCGCCGCTTCATCTTCGGGCGTGTCTTTAATTTGACTTTTACATTCCTACATCTGCACATTTGCTTGATTTCTGTTATACTTACTTCGCTGCTTAGCAGTACCTGAAAAAAAATAAGACCCTTATTAACATTTCTTAACTTCTATAATCTAAAGGGAGTATCAGCCTATTGATTTTAAATTTTAAATACAAATTTAACGTTATCTAATTATTCATTACAGTTTATCAAATGTCCACGGCTAAACAATCCATAGATGGTCTCATAGATGAATATTAGCCATTGTTGCCATGACGGAAGGTTGGCAAACGCTTCAAAAAAGGAGGAGGTTCTCAATTCGACAGTATTTCTTTTTATGTGTGTTACCTCAGAACTTTTTTCTAGGTTAACCGATTTTTTATAGGATAAGGGTGAGAAACGAGCACACAGTCCACGTGATGGTAAGTGGTTGCTGTGGCCCATAGACATCTTCGTCTATCTTCGATCACGAATCAAAATGCAGATGCGTAGTCACCCGTGAGGACTAAGATTCGTTTACAGTAAAAAGGGTCTCCAGTTATCTACACTCACCATACGAAACACAGCAGCATTAAGCTGCTATTTTACGCTGGTATTCTCTGAGAGCGTGGTCCCTCCCCGGTCGAGCCGACCCATTCGTGCTACAACTATACTAGTAATATAGCTGCAGCATGGCTCTACCACGTACAAAATTTAATGATTCTTATTTGAAATTTATTAATTCTCATGTGGTCCCATATAAATATGATCAAAATCTGACCAGTAGTTTTTAAATTATCTTTAATAATGCGTATTTAATTGAGTTCGACTGTTTTCATTTGATTTATATTGTAGTTGTATGTAAGTTGATTGTACAATTTTTTTTATTTGACCACTTGCTTAAATTTTTTTTAATGATGCTGCTGGCTATCTCCTGTATAATTTCCATTGCGGCACCCGTGTAATTTTTTTTATAGGATCTGGTGACAAACGAGCACACAGTCCACCTGATGGCAAGTGACTACTGCGATCCATAGACATCTACATCTATCCTCAATAAAGACTCAAGATTGAGCGTTGTCACCCGTGAGGACAAAGATGGAATGCCTCTTTGCCAGTAAAAAGGGTCTGCGGTTCTCTACACTCACCATACGAAACACAGCAGCGATAAGCTGCTATTTTACGCTGGTTTTCTGTGAGAGCGTGGTCCTTCCCCGGTCGAGCCGACCCATTCGTTGTACAACCATAATATAGCTGCAGCATGGCTCTACCACGTAGAAAGAATTACGGGGTAGTGGATTATCTTACGCCATGCCTTAAGAGAATTCACACATTCTTCTTATTTACACGCCATCATCATCATCACCATCATCATACGGCCAACACAAGCCTACTGTTGAACATAAACCTCCCCTAAGAAACGCCACAAAGCACGGTTCAGAGCCAATTGCATCCATCACCCTCCTTCATATCTTACTAGGTCGTCACTTCACCTAGTGGGGTGCTATTATTATCACATAATTACAGTATTATCTATATTTATTGTCATAATAAAACGGTAAACAGTTTTTTGCTTGTATATCTGTGCGCTTATGCACGATAATCTGCAAAAAGACCGAACTAACTTTGATTTATTAGTAAGATGCATCACAATACGTCACGTATTGAGATAAGCGTGGGCTGACATATTATAGTATAGATATTATGCCTTGAGGGTACTGTTGGGGCTGCCAAGGCGAGGCAGCGCCTCAAATATGTTTGCTAATAGCCGTATTGATGGTTTCGCCGCGATAGTTAGGAGGCGGTGTGCCTCCGCGCTGACCCGTTTGCGGAACAGCACCAACAGTACCCTTGGGGTATTCGTTGATCAGTGGAACTTGCCACTTCTACAAGCGTGGATGCGCACACACAGCAGCATACCAGTGTATATGTTGTTGTGTGGATCTATCTTAGAACTGTTTGAATTTCTCTGTTGTTTTTATAGATTTTTTGTGTAGTTTTTAATAATAGCTATAATTTAAAATCGTTAAAAACTTATCTATGTTAAAAACAAATATATGGGCTCTGCCTGAAATAAATAAATAAATAAAATAGCAGTAGTTATGTCTATGATAAACAGCGCCTCGTACACTTAATGTGGCGCGCGCCCAATCGGAGGAAAAGTTCTGCTTAGCTGTTTTATCGGTGTGTATAATTATTTCAGCTCTTCACAAGTTCCCTGTTGAACATAGGCTTCCTCCAAGGAAAACCACAAAGCAGCCTGCATTTAAGCAGCCGTTGACGTTCTGTTATGTTACGAGGTTGACCTTCGAGAAGCTTTCTTCCAGATCGTCGATTCTTAGAGCTGTATGGCAAACGCATTGTTACTACAGCTTACTAATCCGTTGTTCTATGTTAGTTACTATGGTTGTACTACGGATATCCTCTCTATAGCTCGCTGAGAGACCTTGAGCTTCATCATACAACCAGCAGTGAAGGAACACGTCTCTGATCCATATTTTATGACTGACCACATACAAGTTTTGAGATAACAAATGTGATGAAAAGATGTGTCGTAATCGAGTAGAATCCGTCGGTCCAACTTCGGCCAAGAGGTCAAACGAGTTGGATTATGTAAAAAATAATAATCTACGCATTATCTTTATTTGTAATAAAAGATGGAGAAGAAGACAAGCCGTCATCATTTTAATTGACGATTGCATATTTGTATTGATTTTTGGTTGGTTTTGGTTTTGTCCGATTTCTAAAATATTCATAATCAATTTTACTATAAAAATGACAAAGAAACTCCATATCCATATTAACGGTAGCCAAATTTAAACAAAAACGCATACGTTTCCAGCTCTGAGGACTAAGATGGAATAGCTCACAACCTGTCGTTATACTGGCTCCCTCTATCCTTCTAATTAGAACACAGTGTGACGCCTCATAATATTTATTAATAAATAATAATTAAATTCATTATAAAGACATTTAAAAATGTCATAGAAATTATATCTTAAACAATTAAAATGCAAATAATAAGCATAAAGTTCAAATATATTCATTTGGAATATTGAATATTATAGTATTAGTAAACGCATAAATTGTCTCTAAAAATCTCTAAATTTATTGAAATTCTGCTTAAAATATTCGAAATGTAATAAATCATATAAATACAAGTCGATTATATTACAATAATAATGATAAATAACATTTGTAATATAATAGAAAAAATGGATCAAAATTTTCTCTCTTTCTCTTTTACTGGTTCGCTGGTGGTTTTGCTGTGGACTACGGTCTAGATCCCAACTTAGCGCACCCTTCGGGGGGAGTGCATTAAAATGGTTGGCGCTCACGTATTTGATATAAAAATTGTGAGCCTTTTCCAAGCGGGAAGGGATTAATTAATAAGGAATTGACTGTTGTGAACCTAATACAAGTGGAATAGGGACAATTTATTGTTTTAAACTTTTTTGAGTCTTCGTGAACGGGGTTCTTTAGTTTATAAGACGCTACCAACAGATTTCGATTGCTCTCGTGAATATTCATTCTTCCAAGATACACCTAAAAGAACTAAGTTACTATACAAACACAACGTAAAAAAGGGTCCTAACTAAGACGATCACGCCATAAATTTATTAAACGGCCTATATTTACACCTTTAGAAAGATCAATGTATGATTAATATACTGGTCACGTAAATGATATATATTTATATATCTTAGAGATATAGATTCTAAAGAAATACAAGTATAAGTATATATAGATAGATGTGGGGGGGGGGGTTCGTTACAACAGCAATGCAAACACTACTAAACAAGAGGCTGGTATCTACCCAGAGGGACTCATTGAGGCATTGAAGTAGTCCTACCACCGAGTAATTTCAGTTAATGTGACCACATTCCACAAAGAAGCGCATGGCGAGACGCTTAGTATATTACTTGTGAATCTCAGTATGAGCGTTTTTCACGGGGCCAGCTCTACGTGATCTGACTGGTAATAGCAACTTAATATGTATTAATTGATCCCCGATGACTTAGCGTCTAACTTTGTAAATAGGTAAGAATTTTATGCTGTAAGGAATAACAAAAAAAAAATATAAAAATAGGTCAGCTATATTTTTGATGAATGCAATGTTAAAATGATGTTTTTGCAAATGTTATGATAAACTCACAAATAATTTAGAAAATATTAACTCATTCTTTATTCATTTAAAGACCAATAATATAATTTGCCATGCAAGTATGTTAAATATGTAAAGTTACAGCATATATACGTCCCGACTGTGGGCCCTGGCCTTCTCGTATTTCGGAAAGGCATATGAAGCAATTTGAAAGCCGCCCTGTTCCAATGCGTATTTTATGTTAAAATTAATAAGATGTTATCTAATCTACAACAAAATTTCATATAAGTAGAATGCAAAGCGATTCCAAGATTTATATAGCGGCCATTAGGATTTTTTTTTAAAATTAAAAATCATAGCTTTGTTAAGCATAATAAAGAACTGCAATGCCGCATTAGATAATTATAAGTATTAATAAATAAATATTGCACGCATGAAGTCATAGACAATACTTAGCTTATCAATAAAACATTGAATAAATGTTATTCTTAAAATCCCTTCAATAAAAAGTCTCCATGTTAACCTCACAATTTCTTGATATAAATGTCATTATAATTTTAATATAAATATTTTCTGAGAAAAATTCCACGCGTTGTGCTTCAGAGAAATGATTCCTTAAATACCTGTTCCAAAACGTTTCATATAATAGCAAAAATGGAAAGAAAGCTCACTTTGTACAATATCCTACAAGGATTCATTCAGCAACTTCCCGCAATTTCTCTTGCGTGGAATTAGTTTTATGATTAGTATTAGTTTCGAGATGTACTGAAAATTTTTAAATTAGGAAGCACTTGAAACATGTCAACAACATTTTATTGTGTATGTTCGCATTCTGAATAAATTGTATGTTTTTATTAAATATCGGATATATCGAGCTTTCGAACTGCACTTACCAACAGCTACAGCAGCTTGTTGAGTGAACCGGTTAAAGTGATGCCGCCAACTCACATTTTCTTCAAAGACCATATTATGTCTTTCGACAAAAGTGTAAGCTTACCTAATTAAACTGTTACTTAAATAAAATTTGAACTCGATGTGTTGATGATATAATACCAAAAAAATACAGTGTCGTTGCCGTGTAGTGGCAGTTAAGAATATCCACTACCCCATATCTTCCCGTGGGTGTCGTAAGAGGCGACAAAGGGAAACAGGCAGGAGATGGGCAGCAGCATCTTCCTGGTAACGGCAAAAATACAATAAAAAACTGCGGTTGCCAACCCGCTCGCCAAGCGTGGCAACTATGGCAATATACCCCCCAAGATGAAAGTTACGAAGAGACGGCCCCCAGTCCCCGGCGGCTCCGCTATTCCTGGCTACGGTGGCGACCATGGTAACGGCGGCGCAGGGGGTGCTAAGAATCTCCGGTGGAGGTTCGGTTGCCACCTACGACGACTCGACCTTGCAACATACAACGCACGCACCCTGAGGACTGACGAGAAGATTGTGGAGCTGGAAGAAGAGATAGACAAGTTACGCTGGCATATTATAGGATTATCCGAAGTCCGAAGAGAGGGGGAGGACACGGTAATCCTCGAATCCGGCAACTTGCTCTATTACCGGGAGGGCGACCATCTGTCCCAAGGAGGTGTCGGATTTATCGTCCACAAGTCACAAATAAAACTAATTTTACGGATTTTATCGCGTATATTAACTTATTTTTTATATTCCCGACGTTTCGGGTGCTTTCCAGCACCCGTGGTCACGGGGGACTGAGGTTTTCGACGTCCTGCTGTCATAGTTAGCCCGGCTACCTTCAGTTTTTTAATATTAATTTTTGGTTCGATTTACGCAGAATAAGCTTACAGTATCTTGAAGTCTAGCAGTGGTATACTTAGGTTTGGATTTGATTTTATTAATTATGGGATCCCAAGCAGATGGCATCACCCATCCATCTTCTCTATTGAAATTCTTCTAAATTCTCTATCGAACCAAAAATTAATATTAAAAAACTGAAGGTAGCCGGGCTAACTAAGACGTCAAACACCTCAGTCCCCCGTGACCACGGGTGCTGGAAAGCACGCGACACGTCGGGAATATAAAAAATAAGTTCAAATACGCGATAAAGTCCGTAAAATTAGTTTTATTTAAATATGTAGTGTTTGCGTAAATATTAGAAATCATTAATACATGTAACTTATAAACATAAGAGATATTAAAATATTGCCCCTGACGTGATGAAATAAAGGCTATGTCATGCACAATAATGGGTTACATGACGGCTTACATGCCAGCTCGCATGCTTAAAACCTGACTCTGTATCGCCTGTTATTCATATTGCATGCATGCCTGCATGCAAAGAAGCATGCGCTTTGAGAATGTAGCACAAAATTTGTTTCGGAGGAAAAACGTCATCTTATTAGACGCTCATGGAAAATATCTTCGCTATATTTTATGCATAGCATCTTTGTGAATGTTGCATAAACATGCCAGCTTGATCAAATAACGCGTATTTAGTCCAGGCTTTAAAAACCTCGGGATTTTTCTCCTTATTCTTCATCAATAGCGTGTACAAGTCCACAATTGGACTTAGGTCTCTCCTATTATAATAGTGCCATTTTTTCTCTTTTTCTTAATCTCCCATTTGAATTGGGTCACCCATACCAGTTGGATAAACCTTACCAGACGTTTCATCCCTTTGAAGTTACCGCCCTTAAACGACGAAATGGTTAATGAAATGAAATGAAATGAAATGAAGATTTATTTGCTTTGAAAAAGGGGTACATTTAGGTGGTTATTTTATAATGTAGATCAGCTTTTTCAGCCATCTATAATAGCATGCAAATACATTTTTTATAGTTACTCGTAAATTTATCATATTAAAATATAAAATTCAATTAAAATATTTATCTTCATGTCAATGTTTACAAATGAGCAATACCAATACATACAAAATTTAAATATAATTAAGATTAAAATTTAATTAAAAATATACTGTTGTGTCATATCATGTCAAATTTAGGTAGTCATTCACTTAGCCACCTGTAAAAAGCGCCTTTAAATCTATTAAGGTAAGTCTTTTATATTTTGGGGTATTTTATTAAATATGAGAATACACATCCAGTAGCAGTTTTTTTTTTTTAAATCGAGCACTCTTGGGTATAATTTCAGCAACAAGTCTATTGCCATTTCTGGTATATCGTGTGTAAATCTCTTTCGCTTGTCTGAAATAATACATGTTTTGTTTTACAAACTTTGCAATTTCAAAGATGTACAGGCATGGGAGGGGTAGTATTTTCAGAGATATAAATAACGGCCTGCAAGGCTCATCGGGTGCAGTGCCACATATTGCTTTAATACATTTTTTTTTGGGCAATGAATGCCTTTTTTACATCTGTGCTATTACCCCATATAATGAGTCCGTATCGCAAAATGGATTCCACATAGGCAAAGTACGCAGTAAGTGCCGTATTTTTTGTGGCTACTTTGCGTAGTTTGTAAAGTGCGTACGAAAATCTATTTATTTTTTACAATATTACGGTTATATCTTCTTATTATTTTATAATCTTTATTTTTTTCATAATTCATATTCGCTTTCTAACAAGTAATTAATTTTCTGTGCTTATTACATATTTCACTTAACGATCACGTGGCTCAAAAGTTTATAGTTTTCGGGTCGTTTTGAAACGAATCCAGTGTATCAAAATCTTTATAATTCTGACATGATATTACAAGCCATCTTTGGAGCTTAACTTAAACAGTTGGTCATATTGTACGTAGTGGAGTAACGCTGCAGCTCTTTATGGTTGTAGCACAATAAATCGGCTCGACCGGTGAAAAACACGGTCTAATGCTACTGTTTCGTATGCTGAGTGTAGAGTACCAGATGGCCCTTTTACTACATACTCGTACGAGGCATTCCATCTTACTCTTCAGATGTGACAAATTGAAATTCATATTGCTTATTATACATTTAAAAATACGGTCAGATTTATATGGTCTGCTTTGTACTAATACGCACAAAAATTCAAATATACATTACTGTACTTTCCTAACCATAAGCGTTGACGTCATTCATTAAGAATTGACGTCACTAAACTCCTTGAGCATCTGAATAAGTTTAAAGCGACGGAATTGCAAGTTTATCGAAATAAAATGTCACCAGTCTCTTACTTATCCAATAATTCATTTCGATAAATATACTCATACATAATTATTTATTATACTGTATAATTGTTTTCTTTACGTGGTAGAGTTTTGTCGCGATGTGCGATGGTGAAATTGAGCGGCTGGAATTAGTCCGAACAATTCCTCAGAGCACTCCCCGTGATAGATGCGATAGAATACGCAAAGAGATGCAACATCTCTACGCAGTGCTAGTATATCGAGCCGATTAGAAAGAACTCGGTAATTGACGAAGCGAACCGCTCTGCGCTGGATGCGGTCAAGTGGAAGGAGCTGGCATTGGGGTACCCCGGCCCAGAGATGAGAACAGTATTCCATGTGGGGCCGAACTTGCGCTTTTTAAAGTTGCAAGCGATGTGCTGGCATGAAATACTGTCTCGCTCTGCTGAGCACCCCAAGCATTTTAGAGGCCAATTTGGCCTTCCCTTCCAAGTGACCACGAAATTGCACACTATTGGATATGTCGACGCCAAGGATTCCGATACTAGCTGAGGCAGCAAGGGGAGTGCCTTAAAACTGAGGAGATACGACAAAGGCGTTGTTTTTAGCGGCAAACGTGCAAACTTGTGTCTTCTGAGGATTGAACTGGACTAGATTTAGTCGCCCCCAATACTAGACTTTGTT
The DNA here is from genome assembly GCA_963668995.1 of Parnassius mnemosyne. Classification (NCBI taxonomy): domain Eukaryota; kingdom Metazoa; phylum Arthropoda; class Insecta; order Lepidoptera; family Papilionidae; genus Parnassius; species Parnassius mnemosyne. The sequence goes on along the minus strand of CAVLGL010000001.1, from coordinate 1,708,823 downwards.
AAGCAAAGACTCGACTTCAGACACAAGTTTATCCCGGTACTTGGCGACGTTTTCCCGAGAAATATCGGCACGGCCGGTATATAGGGCGTCACTAGTGCTGTCGTCCGCATAGCAATGAATGCTACTAGTTAGCAACATATCATTGATATGCAAGAGAAACAGCGTTGGTAATAGCACGCAGCCTTGTGGAAAACCAGCGTTGATAGGCTTGAAATCAGAGCATGCACCGTCTACTACGACCTTGATGCTCCGATCAGCAAGGCAACTGGTGAACCATTTGCACAATTTCTCGGGAAGCCCATAGGAAGGAAGCTTCGAAAGAAGTGCTTTGTGCCAGACCCGATCGAAGGCCTTCGCTATGTCCAAACTAACGGCCAATGGGAGGCATTGGACTATACTGCCTCTGCTCATCTATAAGTCAAACAGACTAGAAGATCACCAGCTGATTGACCCCGACGAAAACCGTACTGGCGGTCTCTAATCAGCTGGTGATCCTCAAGGTATCTCATAAGCTGGCAGTTTATAATGGATTCCATTATTTTGGAGAACAAGGAGGTGATGGCGATAGGCCTGTAGTTGGACGGGTCTGAGCAGTCGCTTTTTTTAGGGATCGGGTGGACCAAAGCTGTCTTACATGAATTCGGGACCTACGCCTTGGGAGTAGGAGTACCGGAAAAGACGTCTTTAAACCGATGCCAACTTCGGAGCACACGTCTTCAGCACAATGGAAGGGACTACATCGGGCCCACTCGACTTGCTGACGTCCAGGGAGAAGAGTGCTTTGCGAACCTAGCGCTGTGTAAATCGCACATCCGGCATGGAGCACTCACATCGCGGAATGGTCGGCGGTGTATAAATTCATAAACAGATCTACCCGCAGGATTGATTAAACGAGAACCAAGCCATTCAGCGTGGTGGGCGTTAAAATCACCGAGTATCACTATCTCTGCGGATGGGACCTGTTATAGCACGGTATCTGCAGCCATTTGGACGTGGTTGATGAGTCGGTCTGTGTCGTCATTACCGCTATGGGAACTATAGAGACACCCGTAGACGCGGTGATGTTCGTCGCTGTCTTCAAGACCTTCAAGACTGTCGAGGCGTCGAAAACAGATGTCCTCTCTGACGTATACGCAAATCCAGCTCGGGGCACAACCAAGTGTTCCAATTTGTACCCTGCGTAGGAGAGATATGAAGTATCAGCCGGAGAAGATACCTGAGTCTCTGTTAAAAAGAGCAAGGCCGGCTTCACCGTCTCTAGATGGTAATGGACAGCGTTAAGGTTGGACTGAATTCCCCTGATGTTGCAAAAATTCACGGATAGCGTGATCGCTGAGAGCGGTCGCCTTGATTGTATTGCTCCGCTTGCCCTGAGCAGCATAGTCGCGAGCGGAATTTTGCCCCCCCCCCCCACCTCCCAGAATACACGGGACAGCTTGAGCACCCACGCTCAGGAGTGAAGTAGTTTGGTCGTGGATGCTCAGCGAGGGATTCTCCAGGGGTGCTGGTACCCTTCTGGGGTAGTCTTTTATTTAATTCCACTACCATATGCAAAAGCTACCGCTTGGCTCTACCACTGTTAACCTTTTTACTGGAAATGCGGCATTCCATCTTAGTCCTCACGGCTGACAACGCATCTCCATTTTATTCGCAAACGAGGATAGATGTAGATATCTATGGGCCGCAACAAATACCATCAGGTGGAATGTGTGCTCGCTTGTCACCCTATCCTATAAAAATATATACTTGCAATTGTTGTCACTTGGTGAAACTTCATTCTTTATTTTTTATTTGGGTCGACACATGTAGGTACTTGTTGCCTTTACCATTACGGCCTATCTATTGTCCACTGCAGAACTGAGGCATTCCCATATATTGCCTCATAGTGGGGATATAAGTCATAGTTGTTACTCTCCGCAAGCGGGTTGACAACGTAATTTTTTTTTTAGTTCAATCATATCAGGAAAATATTGCTGCCAATCTCCCGGTTCAGCTTACTTTGAACTTGTTTCGCTTATATTTTAATTTATTAGTTATAATAACCTACCCGTTTCACTTCATGGCTACTTAGGGTATACAGGGTCATTTTTAATTTACTGAAAACCTTTTGGGAATATATTGGTTACATCATTACAAACAATTTTAGTGAGATCACTCTTCACAGAATATAATACATTTACGAAAAAACTACTTTTAAGGTTTTGTTGTCATGTCTGACTCCATTTAAGTCTGTATTTTGTAGTACCTAAACAATGTCAGAATAAATCGTCAAAGAAAATGCCTAAATAAGGCATTTTTACACTTGATACAGTATCAAACATTGTGTTGAAATAATTAAACATAATTAAATGAGCAAATGACATTCAAAAAAAAAAAACCACAAATATTAAAATTTATAATAAGTAAGAAAGACCGCCGGGCCGGTCGACGCCCGCGCTCAGCTGATTGCGTTGCGAGTAGGGTTACCAGATGAAAAAATTAAAAGTACGGAGAAGAGGCCTGATTTCCATTTAAAAATCCTGAGATTGTTTTACAGTTTGAGAAGAAAACCTTACTTAAAAAGGTATCTTCACATATTAAGTACGATAAAACTGTTTAAGTACCTACTTGGATAAATAAGTTTTGATTATAATTTTGGAATTATTACCAAAGGAAAATTATTTTTAGTTTATTTAACTTTCTATTAAGAGATCTTTTAAAATGTAAGCTGTATTATATTGAAAGTTCTAAAATCCTGAGATTTCATGAGATTTGCAAAATCCAGTCACAATCCTGAGAAGCGTCTAAAAATCCTGAAATCTCAGGACAAATCCTGAGATATGGTAACCCTAGTTGCGAGAGCCTACTAAACTATTCATCACTGAGCCTATTGCACCAGGGCACCACTTTAAATGACTTTACATTAACTTTTCATATACTTCTTTATTTTGCATAAAACCATTTGATGAACTATTTGATTCTTTTATTAATTTCTTTAAGAATTAATAGACATTCTTTAATAGACGTTTAGGTAGTTTTTTTACGAATACTGTTTGCTAGCAACTCTGCCTGCATCCAAGAGGCAACGCCTCAACGTCGGTTCATGTGGATTTTCATAGCACCACAAGTGTTCATTGTGCGAATTGAATAGTCCTATTCTGCCAAATGTTGCTTCATCAGTCCATAAAATGTTGGCTCGTTCAGCAGCTAGTAACCAGTTACAGAATGTAACTCGCGCTGGTTTGTCAGCTTCGCTGAGTTCATGAACATGATGCAAGTGGAAAGGGTACTTCCCTTCAATGTGTATGACACTCCATGCGTAGTACTGCGACACATTGAACTGTCGGGCTGCCTCATAAGTGCTCGCTGCTGGATTTTGTTCAAAAAACTTCAGTATGTCTTCCTGCACACGTACTGTGCGCCGCGGTGGACGACCACGATCGATTGATACAGGCTGGAATTGCCCGTAATCTCGCAATCGCTGTGTAGTACCTAGCATCGTAGCGTAGCTCGGTGCACGTGAATTGGGAAATCGCCTTGAATATTCACGGCAGGCTTCACTAACGTTATCATTGCAAATTGCTAAAATTCGCACCATTTCGGTATACTCAATATTTGAGTATCGGTATGCCATTGTAACAATGCGTAACGTTCGCGATATTAATCTCACAACGAAAGGAGAAAAGTCGCGGGCGCACAAAAGGCGACTGACCGACTGACGACACAGATAATTAGGTCAAGTTCAAATGAGCAAGCGCCGCCTCCTACACCCCTCCACCCCTACCCCGCCACGCGCTTTTTTTTTTGCTATATAGGACTATTGCCGTTTAGAAGGTCCAATTAAAATATTTTTATTTTTGTATGAAAATAAAAATTGAAGAAATATAAATTCTTTTCTTACAGATGTTGTTGTTATGATGTAAACAATATATTCCCAAAAGGTCTTCAGTAAATTAAAAATTACTCTGTATATGGAATTAGCCCTATAACTTATTGTCAGGTGACACCGGTCGATTTTAAAGTTAATAAATTAAAATATAAGTAAAACAAGTACACGAGGCAATCAAAGTAACAAAAAAGTGTGTGTGTACTTATGTATGCACGTAGGAAGTTATAATTCTTTAGCGTAACAAAATTAAAAAACTTGAGGAGACAATTACCCACTAAAGTTGTCGCTTTTAGGTAACAACTTCATGGTGTCGTTTTTAGGTGTCGGTGTTCGCGCGCATCATAAAAAATTCACTCTCAACATTTTTCCCAAACGCCCCAAAAGAAGTATAAATTTATAAACTATTACGAACTTAATTATTAAGTCTGCGTCGTTTATAAGTAGATTTAGTTAAATTATAGCCTATAATATACTTAGACGTGTATACTGACTTCATTAATTTAATGAGCACTCCCCGACCGCTTGATTAAAGTAGTTTATGATTTTGTTAGAGCGTGTAACACTTTTAATGACTTGTGGGCTGAGTAAGACCATATAAATATCTTTTTAATACAGTTGATCAAAAATGGCGTATTGCAGGGACGTTTAGCTTTCGGGTTGTGGGCTATTACATAAGCGAGATTTTTCTTTACCTTTTCCGAACTCGTGCGTTCTCTATCCCAACTGTCAAAAAAATGCCTATTAAAAAGAAAAAACCAACCACGAAGCTTTTACTAAAAAAATTCATAAAAGTTTTTATGATTCATGCAAATATGTCTAAAAAGAAGCTACTAATTTGATTCAATATTAGATTTAATGATTTGATTCAATGATTTTGGTTAGGTTTCATTTCATTTCATCTCATTAAATTTCATTTTCATTTCATATCAATTAAAAAAATCTACTGAAGACTTGACTGTATGGGCATAGTTCCCTTTGCCTACGCAGAATGGGTGAAGAAAACAAAAAAAATCTCTATTTATATTCTTTTTCGGTTGGCGCCATTTTCCTAAAATGTTCTTTGCGAGTTTAGTTGTTTGTTGCACAAAATGAGTAATTTCGACGATATTTTATTTGAAATAACACCACCGGAACTCAGTATAATTGCACAAAATGCTTCGGAGAACATTTTACCGGAAAAGTCAAGAAGTCGCTACATATCTATATACGACGAATTTATTGCTTGGAGAGAAAAGAAAAAAGCAAATAGTTTTTCAGAAAATGTTATGTGTCTCCGAACTCTCAGCAAAATTAAAACCTTCTACGTTATGGTCGAGGTTTTCGATGATAAAAAGTATGCTGAAAATAAGGAACAACGTGGATATAAGTGAATACCCTAAACTAAATGCTTTCTTAAAACGACAATCAGACGGTTTTACAACTAAAAAGTCGAAAATATTAACATCGAATGAAGTGGAAAGGTTTTTGAGCGAAGCTCCCGATAATTGTTATTTAGCCAAAAAGGTGATTTATTAATAAAAACTTATATTTTTCTTTAGTATTCAGTTTACTAAATCGCAAAATACAGTCAATATATTATTAAAAAAATATATTAATCAAATCCCTTTTTTTGTAGGTTGCGCTGATTTTTTGCGTTGTTGGGGCTTGTCGCAGAGAGGAGTTAGCCAATATTACTTTAAAAGATATTGAAGCCCATGGAAAAATGCTACTTATCAAGATTTCGAATACAAAAAATAAGATACCGAAAAGCTTTGTTGTTGAAGATTTTCTTAGAATAATGCAAAAATATATGAATCAGCGGTCCCAAAAAGCAAAAACCGACCGTTTTTTCCAAAATTATCAAAAAGGGAAGTGTACAGCTCCAGCAATCGGGATAAAAAAATTTGGTAATATGCCAAAAGGAATAGCTACGTTTCTTGGTCTACCGGATGCTGAGTATTATACTGGGTACAGCTTCAGGAGGACTTCTGCTACATTATTTTCAGATTCAGGAGCCACTTTGACGTCCTTAAAGCGACTAGGAGGTTGGAAGTCAGACAAAGTTGCAAAAGGCTATATTGCATAATTCAGTAAACAAAAAACTAGAAACTGGGAAAAAACTCACAATCCATTAATTTAAAGTCCAGTCCGTATCCTTCATATGACAATACTGAAGAGAACATTCGTTCATCTACCTTCGTGGATAATAATTCATCAGATTCAATCCCATCAACTAGTAAACGCGATTGTATAACACCTTTGACAAATATACATGAACAATCATACGAAATTAATAAAAGTTTGTCTCAAACAGTAAATATGCAACCTAAAACTTCCCCAGTTAGTATAAAAACTGTACCAATTTGAATGTATATGTGAATTATAACTTTTTTAAGAAATAAATGATTAGTTATTTGAGTTTATTGTGTTTATTATTATTTTATTAAATTGCTTCATTTTTTCGCAACTGTATTAAAAATAGTTGTTCAGTACATGTGCGGAACCGTCATTGCAACTTGTTCCGACTGTCACTGTCTGTCACCCTCACCTTTGGCTGCGCCTCGTCTCGGGTAGGCATTTGTCGGAATTCTTTGGAATGACAGGCTTTCCGCACTCGTAATAAAATATACTATTTATTACATTCTAAGCGCCGCGGTAGTATAAGCTATTGAATTTGACGTAAATTTTACAATACGTGTACATTCCAGGTTTGATCTTGGTGCCTGTGAACTCTTTATGAAATGGAATAAAATGGCTACTGATATATTGTTAAAATTGACATACAAAAATATTTACATACATTTGAATTTTGTCCCATGAAATTGTAGTACATAACTACTAGCTTGATGCTGCTCTGTTTTATATAGTGAGTGTAGAGAACTGGAGACCAGAACCAAGACATTCGAAGTCCTCAGGGGTGACATCCTATTTACATTTTGTTTCTTAATCGATGTAGATGTCTATAGGTCACAGCATCTTCTTACCATCAGGCGGAGTGTGTGCTGACTTGTCACCCTAATTCTATAAATAAACAACGGCATCGGAAAAAAATCTCAGAGTTTCTTGCTAGTTCTCTAAGGTCTCCGAACCTGTGCGGATTTTGGGGTTTTATAAGAGCATTATATGAGCTTAAATTAAATAAATAAACATGCGATGCGAAGCAGTTTCTTCCTTATATCAACTCAAAATAATAATAACCAGGCAACTATTTTGGTGTAGGTATTTTCAATTTAGTGTAGCGACGTTCATTGTTATTCGGGATATTTTTATTTAATACGCAATGCTTTTGAGAATTTTATCCTAAGCGCGGGATAATATATTTGAAGCACGTAACCACATGCCTGGTCACGGTAAATGAAAATTCATAGCGGCTGATATTGCCGACCATATTGAAAAGTAGATATTTAGATGAAATTTCAGTTTCACGTCTGCGAAAATTAAATTAACCCGGGATTATGTATAATACCTTTGCCTTTAATAATAACAATACTCCTTAAACTGTTCTATCGTCTTATCTAAATCGACACTACTTATAATAAAGTTATATTGAATAAGAACAGAACACATTAATTATTATTCAACATAGATTACAAGTAATAAAGCCATTTAAGCTATTACCACTGGTTTATAAATCCTCTGTCGTGGAAAGAACCAGTAAGAAACCCAACATGAATAATATAAATATAGTTACTTACAATGTGGTCAATTGAATTATACATTAGAAACAGACTGGTAGCAAGTAATTTTTTTATCTAATTAGACAGTTCACCTGATGGTGAGAGGCTACTCATGGAATATCAAGAAACGCTCCACCTGAGGTGTGGAACTCATTCTGCATACAATTTGAACGTACTCATTATTCTGTAAAACAAACAGTCAAACATAACAGCAAGACATACAGTCTAACACGACAAACAGTCCGCTTTGCTACACGCTCTAACATAAAGGGCACAGAGTTTTCACACTGACGTTTTATCAGCGATATTATGAGGAATATCCTTTTAAATATCTATTGATTCATTAAATTGAAATTAATAAACACTGTTAACACCGTTTGAAAAGCTAGGCTTATTTTCCAGAGGGAGAACGGGCCCCTGAAAAGCGATGAATCCCAAGATCATGTACGAAATAAAAGTTACTTAGCATATTTCGGCCATGAATTTTCAGAATGTTTCTTGAATAAATATTCGTAAAATTAAAAGAAATATATTTCTTGATATATTTATTAATAGCTGTTCCCCGCGACTTCCCACACGTGTAATTTAGGGTTTCAATTTTTTTGCGCGGAACCCTCATTATTTTTCTAAAATAAAAGTTATTTCTCAGGACATCAGCTATCTGCGAGTGAAGTCCTGTCAAAATCGGTCCAACCTTTCCGGAGATTAGCCGGAACAAAAAGACAGACAGACAGACAAAAATTTAAAAAATTGCATTTTTGTTATAAGTACCGTATATACTTTCATATGTATTTAATAAAAACCTGTAATTTTGACATCACAAACAAACACTTCAATTTTACGGACTAAGATGAAATGCCGCGTTTGCAGTAAAAAGGTTTGTACATAGTCAAACACCCAGACCCAGAACAATTATTTGTAGGCCATACAAACATTATTTATTCTTTTTTTCTTTTTAAAGATATAAAAGTTAATTGACAAACGAACATACATTCCACTTTATGGTAGTAGCTACTACAGTTCATATACACCTGTAATCAACTTCTAAGAAAGGAGGCTGCAGATGCGTTTACACCTATGAGGGCTTAGATATAATACTTTAAAGCCTGTAGCTATACTGGATCTCTATACTCTTCAGATCGAAACAAATAATCAATAACATTTCTTATCGCAGAATTCTGATTAATATTTAGTGATAGACTTGTCTTATTAGAATAAAAGAAAAATAAACATAAAATATAAGCACACATAAAATAAACCCGCAATATTTAAATTCATGGCAATCTAGTAAAATGTAAGCAGACCTTTGTTGGGTTGAATATGTGGTAAAAAGTTTTAGTGCCCGGCATTCAATTTTATGACACATTTAGTTAGTATAACACGTTATGGGTTGAAACTCGAATAAAGATGAGTTTACTCATGTCATATCATATCACTCGTGTCGCTCTTGTCAGACAGTTAACTGTGTGTTTGTGCGCTCTGAACTCAATTTACGAATACATAATTTAAGTGTTTCTTTTTGGAAATATTTTGTGATTTACAAATAATATAGTCTGACAACGTGTTTCATTAAGTTTTTTTGTGATTTATTTTGAAGTTAAAGCAAAATTTGCAAATTTTCGCAACTAATATCAACTGTATTAAGAGCGATGGTAAAAAGTAATCGACACGGTACGTAGCATCCTCACGGTTACGCGCTACACTTAACCGTGAAAGTCGTGTGTATTACTTTTATCGTACTAGCGCTGACAAACGCGCTACTAACACCACAAATTTGTATACATTTCCGGGTCTGTAAATAAATAAAGCAGCGTAATTAAGAGTTCAGATGGTTTGAAGCCTATTAGAGACAGTACCGGTACTACTAAATGTACGTCTACTGCATGTGAAAAAACCTTTTGCTCATTATGTATAAATGTTTCAATGCTCACTCCTGAGCGGAAGATTTGGAAATGTCCCGAATGCTGTGCCGCGAAAAAAAAAGGTGGGGATAACAGTCTCACTCCTGTTCGAGGTGGCTCAGTAAAAAACCAGATACTCTAGGGTCTGAAATGACCCAGCTTACTGAACAGCTGCACCTCCTTACCAGTGAATTATGCTCTGTGAAAACAAAATTAAAGGATCTTACTCAATCAATTTCTCATACAAACGACCGAGTGGATGATATTATGGGTATTCTCGCAACCACCAATGAGAGAATAGAATATTTAAAAAAACGTGAGGAAGACGTCCAAAACTTGCAGGTTAGGGTGTCACAACTGCAAAATGTACTAAAATTACAAACCCAACTAAATATGAGAAATGAAGTACAAATTGTAGGCATTCCTGAAATCTTGGGTGAAAATCTGAATCACACCATACTCGTAGCAGCAGTGAAACTGTGCGTTGACTTAAAAGATAAGGATTTAGATTGGGTAACCCGTGTGGGCCCACGTCGACCACCAAAAACCGTTGCTTTACCAGAGGATAGTGGCCGTATGCCAAGGCTAGTGGTCGTTAAATTTCTGCGTCGATCTAAATGAGATGAAATTCTCAAAGCTGCAAAATTAAGAAAAAAGATAAACAGTTGCGACCTTGAGGTATCAGGTCAAATCCGGAAAGTTTATTTTAATGAAAGACTAACCAAATAAAACAGAGTGTTATTTTGAGACACTAGACGCGGGTCCAAGCAACATGGATACAGATTCTGCCGGTGTAATCAAGGCTTTATTTATGTCAGGCAACGTGAAGGTAAATCTGCTCAGGTTATACGATCGCACAAGGACCTTGATTGTCTGCTTCCACCATCTTCTACAGCCTAGAAACATAATGATGTACATAACTATGAAAGACCAATTATTGATAAATATTTACTTAATGCAAGCTACCTTACATGACTTTACTGATGTTAAAGACGTATGTATGTATAACTGTAAGCCCTTTTGTTATTTTGAAACTATTTTAAATTGCACTTTCTGTCAGTCCAGTTTGTTCCCCAAAGTAAATAAACGTAGTTCATTCCGTCCAAAAATGTATTGTCTCAAATTAACCAACTCATTCTGGTTACCGGATAAAATTCGACTACGAAAATGATTGTGACTGAAAATTTAGGCCTGGAATTAGACTTAATGCAGGTTAAGTGTGAAACTATAAAAGATATATGTGATTGTAAACATATCTCTACTCCAGAATTTACATTTAAGCTATTTTTTCTTAATATTAGAAGCATAAGTTAAAATTTTGACTCTTTAATAGTAGCCCTCCAACGTTTGGAAATATCCGTGGATATTATAATTTTGACCGAATGTTGGCTCTTTGATAGTATAATTATACCGCAAACACCTCGATATAACGCCTTTAAAACAAATAGGCACTTAAATCAAAACAGCGGAGTTGTCGTATATCTGAGAGACATATGGCATGCCACGGTTTCAGAACTACGTCTTGATGAAGCCGATTGCCTATTTGTTCAAATACCTGAAAAGTTACAAATTCTTGGAATATTTCGTTCACCATCTTTTAAAAATCTGGAAATATTTCTAGCATCTCTTGATATACAAATTAATAAAATAAATGGTCTCCCCTTCATCCTTGCCGGCGACATAAACATAAATATAATGGAAACTATTAGTACTCCACGAAACTTAGAGTACCAGTGCTTTATGGCCGAACATGGATTCATTCCAGCTACAGTACACACAACTAGGGAGTCCGCTTGCCTTGATCACTTCTATGGTAGGAACATGGATAGGTGCCAAGCACTACAAATCATTGTGTGCCAATGTGACATTACAGACCATTTCCCAGTTATGCTTGGTTTGAGCTCTAAACAACTTAAACCTCAAAGACCCAATCGCTTCATAATTAAAAGAGATTTCAATGCGATAAAGTAAACCCTTAAAAGCATTGACTGGTCCAATTTAAGCAATATACCCCACGTTAATATAGCTAATAAAATATTTACAAAATACATCACAGATGTCGTAAACAAGCAAACGAAAGAAGTTGAAATAAGTAGACTTAAGTTTAACATAAAACCTTGGATAACTCCTGGTTTAATTCGTTGTATGCGCGTCCGTGATCGTATGCATCTTCAATCTCGTAATGATCCGGAAAATAAAACTCTTAAAAAAATATATACGCGTTACCAAAATTTCTTCATAGATTTATTACGAAATGTAAAATCTAAATATGAAAATAATTTACTTACAAAAAACAAAAATAACCCGAAAAAGATGTGGGAGTTAATCAAAAATATCTGTCATCTCCAACATTCCAAAAATGAATCTAAGGAATTGTAAAGATTAGATGCTCTAACTGTGCAAGAATCAATCGATTTCACAAATAATTATTTTTTCTACAGCTGGTAAAAAGCTCGCAGAAAATATTCTCTCTAGTATGAAGCAAAATGAGGCTGATTTGCCAAAGTCCTTTCGAATTCCAAATCCACCAATCAATTAGTTTTTCATGTATCCCACAGATCATGTAGAAATTGGAAAACTTATATCAGAGTTGCAAGACAATAAGGCAGCGGGCATAGACGGAGTTGTAAAATTTATTAAACACGAAATTATGACTCCACTTGCGTATATTTTTAACCTCAGTCTCTCGTGCGGTATTTTCCCAGATATTTGGAAAACCGCTTCGGTTTGTCCGATTTATAAAAAGGGACCTAAGAATTTTGTCAACAATTATAGACCCATCTCGCTTTTAGTTGTATTTTTAAAATTAATTGAGAAACTAGTAAATAAACGCCTTGTTGATTATCTAGAGAAAAAAATCTATATCTTTCCAAAACAATTTGGTTTTCGTAAGGGTAAAAACACGGAAGACGCTATATACCTACTAATGACCACTCTATCTGCGCATCTTGATAGTAAAAAATCCTGTATTGGGATATTTTTGGATCTATCCAAGGCTTTTGATACTGTATCCGTTTCTATTCTCTTAAAAAAACTAGAAAAGATAGGTTTTCGATAAGTGGCCTTGGATTGGTTTAAAAGTTATTTAACAGATCGAAAACAGTGTGTAAAATTGGTCAGTTTATTAGTAGCTTACAACATGTCAGTTTTGGAGTCCCACAGGATAGCATCTTGGCACCTACATTATTCATCTTATATACAAATGACATTCACGTTATAATTCTTGAAAATGCCGATATTTTATGCTACGCCGATGACACCGCGGTCATTTTTCGCGGGTCTTCATGGAAATCTGTCAGTTCTATTGCCGAGCGAGGTATGTTGCAAATTTCCCAGTGGTTGTGAAATAATCTACTAAAATTGAACTCAAAAAAGACAATGTACGTATGTTTTCATAAAACAAATGCCTCTTGCCCGAAAAATGGTTTGAACATAAAAATTCATGAAGAGTCGTGCGACATGAATCTGCGTTGTTCATGTGAGTCACTTATGCGGGTTAAGGTTATAAAATATCTCGGTGTTCTTGTTGATGAAAATCTGGGATTTAAATCGCACATCAAAGTTCTTTAAAACTGAATTAGAAGGATTATCTATATAATGAGAAAGCTACATTATATAGCAAATAAGATAATACTTAAATCAGTATATTATGCCCTTTGTCAATCGCTGATAACTTACTGCATCACATGTTGGGGTAGTGCGTCCAAAATATATATTTAGTACAGATCGAGAGAGCACAGCGGGCAGTTTTAAAGGCAATGTTAGGAAAACCATACAGATACCCTACTAAAAACGTATACAAAGATGCCGGAGTACTCACTGTACGCCAATTTTTTGTACTAAATACGTCCTTAGCAGTATATAAAGGCATATTATCTTCCCATGATCACAAATTACTGACTAATCGCAGGGTATACAAACTATCCACACCATCTGTCAATACTAAATTTACACAACGTTTTGGTGACTTTATCAAAAGACAAATTTATAATAAGGTCGTAAAACATTGTAATATTAGTAATAAAAACTACATATCTGCGAAACTAATTATTTTGAAATGGTTGGTCACACTATCATATAAGGAAACAGAAGAATTGTTAAAAACTGGCTTTTGTTAATTGTTGGTAGTTGTAAAATTATTAGATAAATTTTGTTATTGTTTTAGTTTTTTATTTTCTTTTGTTTAAATACAAATAGTTAATACATTTGTTTTTATAGTTTCCTTTCTTTTTATGTTCAAAGATCTAAAGCAATAAGCAGTTCTGTGATTGTTGTTTTGTGTAATACAATCAGTCTGATAAGGTGTATAAAATAGCGCTTAATGAACTATGGTCTCAGCTTTCCTCGATACAGGCTTGCCTAGTGAGGAAACCAACAGATATTACCTATTGTATTATTTTTCTTATTGCTAATAAAACATTTTTACTCGAGTTAACTTTAAAGAGACATAAATAGCGTGACGTACGTAATTTTCGAGGGGTTAGGCAGTGGCCAAAGAGTAGGGAGCTACTCGGACCGCGTTTAACCAATAAATATGAGTTTAGTCGAAAAATTGTGAAACAAACGATAGCCTAATGAGGCCCACACGACATTTGCTAATTAGTGATTAAATAGATAGTCCAATTAAAGATCTAGTACAACAACACGTCTCCTCATTGTCACTACAAGGTCACCATGTAATATAGGATTACATGGTGACCTTTCCGGCATAAATTATGTACACGATGGCTAGCCCATCCCATACACAATCACATCATTTTAGTCACTTTTACGACACGTCACGCAGACTTGTCTAAACGGAGACTAGCCATCTGCGGAGAACAGATAGTCCACGATTGTGTACGCTAGCTCAAGTACATTCTCTATTTCCTTACTCTCACAGTTCCATTGGACGGTAATCCGACACGATCGGAGGGAAAGTCTTTTTGAGGCAAGGGGGTAAGATATTGCCTACTTCCTGACTTCTGGCATCTATTATGAATTTCCTGATTCAGGCCCGATCCGATATTCCAACTCAAAACCACATGATTAGTTACAGCTACATGATATGGTAGACAAGTAACACAGTTTATAAATAATTTTTTGTTATAAGTACCACATAAACGTGGCATAATCAAAACAAACAAACTTCAAAAAAACAAAATAGGTGGTAAAACTCCTTTTCTGCCTATGAGTCAATCCGGGTAGGTACCGCCATCTGATCTATTATAGTTATAAGGTATTAGTAGAGCCAGCTTAATTGCAGTGAATCATTCCATATTCGTTCTTAGGCGACAACGCAGCTGTAGCCTTTTTAGCGATACAGCCTATTAAATTCCACTGCTGAACATAGGCCTCACCATAGATTGGTTCTTAGGTCATAGTTGCCAATCTCTGCGACCGCAGTTCTTTTATTTTTAATCGTTATTAGAAAGATGCTGCTGCCCATATCCTGATTTGTTTCCCTCTGTCGATTCTTACAACACTCACGGGATGATATGTGGCAGTGAATATTCTTACTCCACCACTACACGGCTTCTTAGCATTTTTTGTTGAGGTTAACTGCAGGTGTCTATGAACAGCAGTAGCCTCCTAGCATCAAGAGTGTCAGACTGTAAGTGCGTCTGTTATTTCAGTTTTTAAGAAAATCATTTTTTTATTCTTTTTTTACTCAACTTTTTTATAAAGGGTTTCAACTAAATAACGTTATATTATTTTTACAAATGTTATCTATATCATCGTCATCATTACAGCCCTTCACGAGTCCACTGCTGAACACAGGCGTCCCCCAAGAAAGGCAACAAAGCACGGTACTGATCCACCTGCAGCCATCGACTTTCTGCGTTTGTTACCAGGTCGTCACTTCATCTAGTGGGGAACGCACCACAATTTGCCTGCTGGTACAAGGCTGCCACTCGAAAACCTAATTTCCCCATCGGTTATCGGTTCTTCGAGCTCATATATGGCCGGCTCATTGCCACTTCAGCTTACTAATCCGTTAGGCTATTTCAGCCATTCTGGTTCTACTGCAGATATTCTCGAATATAAATATATGAGGATATAAAGATATGTTATCTGTATAAATATTTATAAAATAAAATATTTAAATGTATTTCAAAATAATTAAAGAGTCTCTAAAATGACTACAAAAAACAAAGCCGAAAAAGGGGTTGTATTCAAAAGATCTCCTCAACTATTATACAAACCACGAGTCAGCAGTTCGCAGCCAACAGTAATTTGCAACTAAGTGACGAAGGGAAATAAATGATGTGATTACTGACGGCTGTAGAGAAGCCACTTGACTCTACCTCCAATGGGACTATAATAGTAAAGAGGACGGTTCGGTTAAGTGCTTCTAGAAAGTTTTTTGTTTGTTAATACAGAGCCTTTTCCTGCCCTCTCTTAAATAAGATTAAATTTTAACATTTTGTATGTATAAGGTTGAATCTGAATGGCGGGGTGAAAAACTGAGTGACAAGAGAAAAGTTTTGTTTGCAAGATGACGTTGTACCCAAAATTAAGAAAGGAATGCTTCTAAATAAAACTAGTTCTATGGATTTTATCGCATGTATTAATTTATTTTTATATTCCCGACGTTTCGAGTAGTTTACAATACCCATGGTCACGGTGGTTCTGAGGTGTTTGTCGTCCCAATGTCATAGTTAACCACGGCTACCTCCAGATTAAAATTATTAATTTTTGTTCCGATATACATAGTATGAACTTAGAATATCTTGCAGTTGTATGCTTGGGTTGGTATTTAATTTAATTTTATTTTATTAAAAACATGTTTGTATAAATAGGGTCATTATAATATTAAGAAACTTATGGATGATAATAACCTCTGGGAACGAGGTGATCGCGACCAAACTATTTCTAATTTATTTTGTCGTTAATTATGTAACATACATCTCGATAATTTAGGGTTTCGAGGTCCTGTCCTGGACTGGATTGCTAGCTATTTAAGAAACAGGATACAATTTGTGGAAGTAACAAATATTGATAATTCACAGACATTAACTTCTTACAAATCCAGTGATAGATTAAATTCATTTGGAGTTCCACAAGGTTCTGTATTAGGGCCAACTCTTTTCATTTTATACATAAATGACTTACCTGACTCAACTTTATATAAATGTATTTTATTTGCTGATGATATTTCAGTTATTGTGACATCTAAAAGAGACATTGACATAGACATTTATGAATCTAATATTAATAATACTATTGACAATATTTCAAAGTGGGCGACATATAATAATTTATGTATTAACGTAGAAAAGACATGTTATATTCAATTTAGTAATTATGGAACATTGAATAATAATCTTAATATATATTGCAATGGACAATCTGTTAATGAAATGACTGAAACAAAATTTCTGGGAATATTATTGGACAAACGTGTGAACTGGAAAGCCCAAGTTGAAAAGGTCTGTTCTAAAATAAACAGTTACATTTTTCTACTTAGCAGACTGAGAAGAATTACATCTCATGAAACTATAATAACGGCGTACTATGCATACATTTACTCTGCACTTGATTATGGTCTTTTACTTTGGGGTAACAGTACAGATGCTGTTAAGGCCTTTACAGCCCAAAAGAAATGTATTCGAGCTATGCATGGTTTGGCACCAGATTCATCGTGTAAACCGTACTTTAAAAAATTACACATTTTGACGCTGCCATGTATGTACATCTTAAATTTGGTATGTTTTGTTAAAAATAATATACTTTTGTTCACAAAGATAAGAGATACTGTACAGAGGAACTTGAGGCATACTGAAAGACTGACTCATAGTGTAATGCCAAGCACTAGCCTCTATAGGAAAAATTGTTCAGCATGTGTATAAAAATTTTCAATGCACTGCCTACAGAGTTTCAATCACTCCCAAAAGGACGTTTTCGCAGGATTGTTAAACAATGGCTTGAGGAGCAATGCTTCTACTCTGTTGAAGAATATTTAAATTTTATGGTTAGGATTAGGCAACGGTATTAAAATGAATTAAGTAATTACGATTATATTATTTTAATTAAATTAAATGTAATAAAATGTTTATGATGAATTTGAAAATATGTTATTTATTATATTAGTTATGAAAATGTAATTTAGGTATTCTATAAATATTTGTATGTCATCATTATGACAAAACATGCTGGTCTAAAAAAATCTACCAACCTGTAATGTACCATGTTTTCTGCAAATAAATTATGATTATGATTATGATTATGATTATGATTACATGATTGTAAGCTGTTTTCAAAAAAGTCCCGCTGGGTTTCTTGCTGGTTCTTCCCAGGACAGAGGTTTTTTCGAAGCAGTGGTAATTAAACAAAAAAGTGACTTTCAATAAGTATTATTTATAATCTATATTGAACAAACACGTTTCTGTTTCTATTAATTATAGGATCCCAAGCAGATGGTAGCACCCAGCCATCTTCTCTATAAATTAGGATGCTTGTTAATTTGAATAGCCCCGCGAACTATCCTTGGAAGGAATCGGTGTTCTTTAGCGAGAATTTGTGATCTATCAAATCTAATCAATCAATCAGACTTCCCGGAGCGTCGTTTCTTCACGTTAGCTACTTTACTTTACTTTACTTATCTTCACGCACAATCCCTGACGGGGTAGCCAGAGAGAACAGATCGCCAAGTGACACGATCCTTACAAACCTCTTTCGCTTCTTTCAGATTCATTATCTTCTTCATGCATGCACGTCTAGGTATCCGAGTACTCTTGACCCTACCCTCTTCGAGCAATTTGCTCACATCGTCTTCGAAAGTTAGTCTCGGTCTACCTCGACACCTTTTAATATTAACTTTTGCGCTATATATTTTCTTCACCATTCGGTCTTCACTAATTCGCTCAACGTGCCCATACCACCGAAGCACGCCCTTATCAATTTTTGTGATAAGGTCATCTTTCAAACCTGCCATATTGCGAATCTCTTCGTTTCGCTTTCGGTCGGCCAAGGTAACGCCGCACATTTTACGAAGAGATCGCATCTCCACTGCATTCAACTTACTTTTATGCTTCTTCTGGCATACCCAGGTTTCGCTGCCATATAACAAAGTCGGTACCAACACTGCGTTATGTATTGCAAGGCGTGCACTCTTCGCTACGCCTTGCCTTTTGACTAACGCAGTCAGGGCACCATTTACTTTGTTCCCGGCAGCGACACGCCTGTCCACATCTAAATCACATTTTCCATCCCGGCTAAAAGCACTCCCCAAGTATACAATTTCATTTACCTGTTCTAGACATTCCTGATTTACCCATATTTCACACTTCGTTCTCTCTTCGTCCCTTTCAAATACCAGAACCTTAGTTTTATTAGCATTCAAACGGAGACCTTTAATTTCACATTCCTCTTTCATACACGTGACTAATGCCTGCAGTTCTGCCTCTGATGTTGCAATAAGCACTGCATCATCAGCATAGAGCAGCAATTTACTTTTATGTCACCCAATTTCACACCCAAACAGCTATCTTTTTAACGTTAGCTATATGCTTTTTAATGTGGGTTTTAATTAATCTTTTAGTATGTTCTATATATGAGAGACCATATTCACAGTCAAGCTTGTACACTCCTGCATCTTGATGCAGGAGTGTACAAGCTTGCGGAGGGACATTACACTTGGCTAATGGTAAAAATTGTTCACTATGACGCAACAGTTATCCCTAATGCAGCAGCGCATTAGGGATAACTGCGGGGGTCGAGTACGTGTTGCGAATTTAGTAAAACTTCAGAATACTGAATGTGTTTAGTCATCGTCCCCTTAAATTAGGGCATGTAAATTAAAGGTGTACGAATTTTGTCTACACTTTATTAAATGACATAAACTTTATGTTTTTATATTTTATGTTTATTTAATAAAATAAAACAATAAGTAAATAATAACTGTTAATAAAAGTCAAAACGGATTTCAAGTTACTAAAACAGAAAGTTATTTATCTGCTACCCACAAGAGTGGGATTTTTTCTCCAAAGGAGACAGTTTATTTTTATATGGAGAATGGGCCCACCACAAATTTTAGAGAACCTTGATGAAATGCATGTCGATTGATTTATCATAATCTATAGATTACAATAGTAATATTAGTTTTACCGTATCTAATGGGAATACTGAGTAATTAGCAAATAAATTATGTATCTTACTATAACCTAAAAACAAACTAAAAGCTAATTTCTAATAGTTTTCACCGGTATTATAAGTTAAAATAGTGCACTGTTCAATAAATAATAGTACAAAACAAAGTTGTAGTTACATTCAGCATTTATAGGTACTTTAAAATTGATGGAAAATCTTTTTTGTAGTTCCGGCAAAATAATATAGTGCATGTCTGTGCATGAATATGCTATGGATACTATTTTTTACATGTATTGTTTGTGAGTATACATCCCAAATACCGTCTAAGTAATATGATTAAAGCCAAGATGAGTCACGGATTATATGAAAATTTCTAGTGGGCCCAAAAACGACTGTTTCATTTATATGATCATTAATGAAAAATTAATAGTGGTCATCATTAATAGTGGTAATTAATGAAAAAAAAAATCATCCAAATTGGTTCACAATTTGTAAAGAATTTTCTCCTTTTTAAAGTCGGTTAAAAAGAACAAAAAAACATTGAATAGAGCAGTAGCTAAGGGACTTTAAGCGTTAGCCACACATTATATTACATTACGTGAAAAGTATTTTTTAAGTGACGTGGCAATTTTACGGTTTGACTTACCGCATGTTCGGCGGTGAAGAAAGACATCGTAAAGAAACCTAAAAGTCGGTCTTAATGTTTGGTAATGGTGTTATTAAAAACAAATTTTAAATAATTCAATAAGTATTAGAATAAACGTAGTAAACGTGGTAGAGTCATGCTGCAGCTATTTAAGTAGTATAGTTGTAGCACGAATAGGTCGGCATGACCGGGGAAGGACCACGCTCTCACAGAATACCAGCGTAAAATAGCAGCTTAACACTGTTGTGTTTCGTATGGTAAATTCGTAAAACCCATTTAACTGGAAAGAGGCATTCCATTTGAGTCCTCACGGATAACAACGCATCTGCATTTTGATTCGCAAACGAGGATAGATGTAGATGTCTTTGGGCCACAGCAACCACTTACCATTAGGTGGACTGTGTGCTCCTTTGTCACCCTATCCTATAAAAAAAAGAATACCCCGAAGCGAAATCACAATGAAACTTTGGATAACTTTTGATTTATTTAGATGTATAAGAAAAAGAGATTTAAAGCATATTTAAAAAAAATAATAATAAAGATCCCCAAAATGAAATATTCAAATGTACATGCAATGTGATACGTTATTTTAATTTTGGGAAACTGTTTTTAGTTAATGAACTCTTTGGAACTATTTGTTCACACGTTAATCAAAATGCTTACGGGAAATTAGGCATAGCTTAAGTTAAGATAACAATAAGAAAAATCCGTATCCATTTTAAAGAACTGCTAGAGGAATATGCATTATACTATGAGATACAGTCACTTCATCTTATTAAGGGTTACGCAGCACAACTGTCATTCCCTGCAAAAAGGAGTCCCTGGCATGACTTTCATTTCCACTCAGGAAACCATTCCGATGGGACCGCTTGTCGCTCACTTTACGAAAGCAGTCTAAAATGTACTTTATATAACCAGTAATACCAAAAGGTATCATTTACTTAAATAATAGTCTAACTGTATATTTTTACGTATTATGTCATTATTTAACCATTTAGTGACAGTGTAATCAAATCATCCATGAATATCCACTACCCCATATCATCCCTTTGATGTAGTGAAAGCCGACAAAGGGAAACAAATTTAGAAGATGTGCAGCAGCGTCTTCCTAATAACGACTAAAAAAACCTGCGGCTGCCAACCCGCTTGCCAAGCGTGACAACTATGGCAAATATTCCCTCTATGAAGTAATCTATGGAGGAGGCCTATGTTCAGTAGTGGACTTAAACAGGCTCCAACGTTAACGGTAATATATTTAATTGAATAGTCTACCTTGATATTGGTTCCATATAAATATTAAGTGAAATTTTGAATATGTAAATTATTATGTATTTAGTTGACGTTCTATTCGACACTGATATTTTGGAAACCATTGAAAATATCAAAGATATCTTTAAAATAAGAAAAAACAACAACAAATAAGCCCACATTCCACCTGATGGTATGTGGCTGCTATGGCCCGAAGACTTCTACATCTATCTTCAGTTGAAAATCAAAATGCAGATGTGGTGTTACCCCTGGTGACTAAGATGGAATGCCTCGTATCCGATAAAAAGAGTCTCCGGTTTATAACACTCACTAAACAAAACACAACAACAAAGCTTTTACGTTGGTAGTCTGCGAGCGCGTGGTCCTTCTCCGGCCGAGCCTACTCATATCAAAGCTGCAGCATGTCTCTGCCACGTATAAAATATTTTCTTTATTATTCTTCAAAGCTATCTTTTATATAATAAAAAGGTCGTTTCTTAAAAGATAATTTATTTATTTATACCTTACACGTATATTATTAAGTGTATAATATTATTGTAATAGTATCTATTGCTCTTAATTTATATGTAACTCGTAGTAGTTAGTTTGTCCTAATATTTAATTTTTGTTAGTATTGTGTTAGTTGTAAGGGCCGCCTTTTGCGGTGAAAACATTACAACAATATTAATATATTAGGATAATAAACTCAAAAATAAAATTGTCATCACAGCTTCTATTTGCAAAATCTAATTTATTTGTCGAATCTTGTATCTCAAGGCTATTGGTACCGCTCAGCTCTTATAACGGCGTCTCTTATAATGAGTTAGCTGTCGGTCTGATTGATGAATTGAGAAACTTGAAAGGCCATTCGCTGGAATAAATTCTGAAGCACAGAGCATTGATTCGTTATTAATTCCGCTATTCCTGCTTCTAAATGATGAAAATCATTACCATAAGCCTCACATTAGCAAAATAAATTTATTTATTTTTTTGCGTGTTTTATTGAAAATTTTGTTTACTACGTAAATACAAAGAAAACGTTTTGAGGGATTGAATTTATTTAAAAGACGTGGAATTGTATTTGATAGGTAAAATAATTTTAATATGTGTGAAAAATACGAGAGTAAAATTAGTTTAAAAATTTATTGTTTAATATTAAGTGCAACGACAATACGTTAAATTAGTTTTAGTCAATGAGTAATACTCACGTGAATTAAAAAAAAATATTTAATTTTTATATAATAAGGGAGACAAACGTGTTCAATCCGACAACACATTCCACCTGGTTATAAATGGTTGCTATGGCCCAGATGCAGAATGTTGATGCATTCATCCTCGATTAAGAATGAAAATGCGGATGCGTTGTCACTCCTGAGGACTAAGATAGAATGCCTTGTTTCCAGGAATAAACGTCTCCGATTCTCTTAACTTATGATATGAAACGCAAAGGTAAGACCTCTGTGTTTCAGCTGCTATTTTATGCTGGTATTTTGTGAGAGCATGGTCCTAACTCAACAAAAAACGAATATTCTAAAATTATTATGATATGTTCATTTAAAACATATCAAAAAGTACACACATAAAATTTCAAATTTAGTCAAAACGGAGTATAGTCTTCAACGTCATTGATGAAATTTTATAGGCTGTAATGAAAATATGTATCATTATATTTCATATCGATTTATTTTAATTGGTATTTCTATATAATATCAATTTATACACAATGGCTTCAGTGTGTAGTGGCTTAGCTTTGAGTTGCGGCGCGGGGTTTTCCTTCAATTGCCGATCGGAACACATATTCGTATAGCCCACAAATAAATGTTTGTCCGTGTGCAATTTATGTAATATGTATTATGAAGCTACATAATCATTTTTATGACATGAATCCATTACATAATAAATCAGTATCGTAGTTGATTTGATGCCTACATATTAATTGAATTAAATTACAATTAACAACTATTCAGAAAAACGTGAATACAAAGTCTTTGAATACAAAGTCCTTTCATACGTGAAATGAATCTTCATTAGGTGCGTTCCAGTGCGTTCAGAAACCATTATTTTAAATAATTTCGGAACAGTTACAAAAACAAAAATAAAAGGATAACTTTTTTGTGGCTAGTAAGAGATGTATTTTTTGTGTTTTTAAGACCTTAAAAAATAAGGATATTTTTCAGAAATATTTCATATAGTGACGCCATCGTTTCATCGTCTGGTACGATTTGGCCAACCTTCTTTATAAGAAGCGTACTTAAAGTTTAATTACTTTTGCAACGTTTCAGTAATCCAATTACCTCAAGCCTAAACAAAGTCTAATTTGAAGCCGTTTTAGTTAATTTATTATTCAGTAATTTTATTAAGCTAAAAGATGCAAAATTATAGGAAGAACAATGTTAACAATGTTAAACAGAAGCACGTGTACACATTTTTGACCTGCCTGGACGCAACATAACCATGATCTTATTAAACAATTTTGCTTAGTAAAGCTTTTAATCATGACGAGATGGAGCGACAATCTGCACAAAGTGGCCGATAGAAACTGGATGCGTGTAGTCAAAGACCGGACCAAAGGGCGAGCCTTGGGAGATCAGCCTGTGGTAGTCCGATAATGAAACATTTTAAACTTTTTGTTAAACAGGTACATTAAATTTTCGTAGAGGAGCCAGAGGCCTCTGTTCAATAGCTTATATTGTTTTCGTATAATATTTAAACCAAAACACATCTTAACTTACAACTACTGGAACGTACTTCCGCTTAGTAACAAAGAGTCGACTACAAAGCACTATCAATATTATATAAATTTTACCTAAAATCAGAATTTATTAAGAAAATAGTGTACAGAAAAATTAAATCCCCAACTTCAAAACCTAAATACGAGCAACATCAAATTGTAGGCTTGATAATGTGGAAATTATTTTATTATTTTATTTCTTTTAAGTCCGATATGAGATAGTGGATATTTACATCGCCACTACACGAGGGCTTAGACAAGTTATACTCGGAAAAACAGTGTCCGGGAAATATATGTTATCGTTTCTTTCTATTCATTATTCCTCATAAATTAATATCAACAGCACTAGAATGTGACTGTGATGACTAACAAAACCCGTAGAAGAAAGCTCTGAGTGACTCAGCAATTAGAGAGCTAGGTTATTTGCGTGTTAGAATTCGTAGCGAGGATATCCGTCATAAAATCATAGTAACTGACGTATTTCAATGAATCAGTGAACAAACAGTGGACCGGCTCTATATTTAGAAGAACAGAAAAACAATTTGGACGAAGGATTGTCGGGTGGCAGCAAGCGACCTTACGAAACATACAGGAAACTGAACGGTATATGTGGCTAATTACCGTTTGTTTTGTATCACTTTAACGGCTATGACTATATAGCAGTGGTCTTGTGATTGGTTGCAAGAAAAATAACGACGAATAATATAAAAATATTGAAATAAATTACCTTAAATTATCTCTTATTCAAATAAGTTAAGTCGCGTCTCAGTACAAATACGGAAAATGAAAGCGACGAAAGCTTTGAAGAAATAATTTTATTGACATAAGCAAAATAAAAAGAACCTTGTTAATGTCCCTAAAGAGACGTCTGAAATAATCAAATAAGAATAAAGTTGTCTTCACAAATAGCGTCTACAAAATCTAGTCCCTTTTATTCCCGTACCAAAAGATTCGTCTTAGATAGTTCGGCTCTCGTTAAAGCGTCGCCTTTATTGAGTTAGGAAGTAATAGTAGCAAAACCTGAATGAAAAATCTTTTAAGGGAAATGTAGCTGACATCGAAAGAAATCTAAAAATAATTACCAGTGTGAACCTAAAAACAATCCCAGCTGTAAAATGCATACGTTTGCTTAGACTAGTTTAATACAAAACCCTACCCCCTACTTTATGTCTATTCAATAAAAGTAAAAACGTATTAAATCACGTTGCACATACATATATGGGAAGAGCATTAATCGGATGGGATATTGTATTGCACCATTAGGATAAATATATTATTACTTTAAGTATAATAGAAATACCTCCATCAAATATAAACTTATCAAAAGCCCTTTGACTTTGCTACGTTTGCTAAAGTTGCTACATATAATAGGCAAATTAGCAGAATTATTATAATATTAAAATCTTTTCTTAATATACTATAATGTTATAGGTATATGTAGAATAGAATGTAAAATAATTTTTAAAATTGCTAACAACATTAATAAATAAATTCTACAATGATACCACTCCTGCAACTGCATTTTTCTCATTCTCTCGAAGTTTAGTTTCCTGAAGTTTTTACTTTTACCACGTGTGAACTACCACACATATTTTTTTTGAGATTGTGACTCATATCAATGGCAATATCTCTAAGATCTGTAGTCAAGTTATAATATTTCATATATACTTATCTTCAGCAAAATCCCTGACGGGGTAGCCAGAGAGAACAGATCGCCAAGTGTCACGATCCTTACAACCCTCTTTCGCTTCTTTCAGATTCATTATCTTCTTCATGCATGCACGTCTAGGTATCCGAGTACTTTTGACCTTACCCTCTTCGAGCAATTTGCTCACATGGTCTTCGAAAGTTAGTCTCGGTCTACCTCGACACCTATTAATATTAACTTTCGCGCTATATATTTCCTTCACCATTCGGTCTTCACTCATTCGCTCAACGTGCCCAAACCACCGAAGCACGCCCTTATCAATTTTTGTGATAAGGTCATCTTTCAAACCTGCCATATTGCGAATCTCTTCGTTTCGCTTTCGGTCGGCCATGGTAACGCCGCACATTTTACGAAGAGATCGCATCTCCACTGCGATATTTCATATATGAAAAACAAAATGACTTATATTCACAAAACATGTTTATTTAGTGCCAAAAAACGTCATAAAATCTGTACTTGATAGGTGACATATACACTAAAAAATTCCAGAGTGAATTCAGAATGAAAGTCAGCATGCCATATACCGGAAAGTTCAGAACAACGTGTGCCGGGCTAGTTAGTCTCCTTATAATACGTAAATGTTTTCTATTTTCAGTGTTAGAAGAGATAAGTGTTTTAAATTTAGCATAGTAAAGTTGTAGTTCGCCTACATTTTATTTTATACTATGTTTAATTTAAACCTAGATTTAGACGCAGTAATAATTTTCCCCTTAAACAAGAAAGTGCCGCCTTTCCCACTTAATCGCTGCCATTAGCTGACCGGAAGGCATGCGGTTACCTACACATGGGAAATACAAGGGGCTATCAACACTTTAACCCGGGAAATTGCATATTAAATATATTAGGTTTATTTTCTTTAATATTCCTGTCAAGTATTCATCATCATCATCATCATT
Source organism: Parnassius mnemosyne (assembly GCA_963668995.1). Classification (NCBI taxonomy): domain Eukaryota; kingdom Metazoa; phylum Arthropoda; class Insecta; order Lepidoptera; family Papilionidae; genus Parnassius; species Parnassius mnemosyne. Next base: position 1,682,098 of record CAVLGL010000001.1, on the reverse strand, counting down.
ACAGCCTTTTACAAGTCCACTGCTGAACATAGGCCTCCCCCAAAGAATGCCACAAAGCACGGCCACCTGCATCCATCAACTTTCTGCGTGTCTTACCAGGTCGTCACTCCATCTAGTGAAGGGTCAACCTACACTGTGCCTACCGGTACGAGGCTGCCACTCGAGAACATATTTTCCCCATCGGTTGTCGGTTCTTGGAGCTATATGGCCGGCCCATTGCCACTTGAGCTTACTAATCCGTTGAGCTATGTCGGTTACTCTGATTCTATTGCGAATATCCTCATTTCTAAGTTTATCACGCAAAGAAACCACGAGAATAGCATGAGGAAGCTCAAGAGCGCTCAGCGAGCAATAGACCTCTATATTGCTGGCTGAGCGATCTTGAGCTTCCTCATACGGTCAGCAGTCAAGTGTTAACATTTCAAAGTAAATATATTTTATATCTATACTATATACATATATAATATAATAAAAAAGTGTGAGTTTTGTAAGTTCTTAATATGTTGAGGTAATCTTCTTAACCACTGCACTTTTTTGAAAAATTCATTCTAGATGTTTCTACAGTAGAAGGTTCTGGAAACTATCTGAGGCCCTATATAAAGCCGATATTGAATTGGCGATATAAGCGAATACTTCGAAGCGAAATAACTGCGAACGTATTTTATTATTAGTGTGGTTTTAGATTGTAATTAATGTTCTGTAATTAAAGTGTCAATTTTGGTAATTCAAGCGGCAGTTTTTAATTGTCTCGAACCCCAAGCTCGTAACAATATGTAGGAATATCCATTACCCCATATCTTCCTGTGGGTGTCGTACGAGGCGACATAGGTAAGTAAATCTAGATGAGTCGAAGCGTCTTCCCAATAACGGTAAAGAATAAAAAAAACTGCGGCTGCCAACCCGATTGCCAAGATTGGCAACTATAACATATATCCCCCTATGAGGCAATCTATCGGTGAGGCATATGTTCAGCAGTAGACTTTAATAGGCTGTAACTGTAACAGCTCTCTGAAATGCAAGGAGGCCTGTGCCCAGCAGTGGGAAGTATTTAACTGAAACTTTTTTGTTTCTAGGGTGTGATGGAAAAGATGGTTATTTAAGAACTCGTTGTAAGTCTCACAGTGCATTAGCAACCACGACAGATATCATAAATTTATCACATGTATATATTGTATCATTATTACAGCCATCAAACGTCTACTGCTGTACCTAGGCCTCTCCCACAGATTGCCTCACAGGGTAACCACAGTTTATTATTTGCTAGTTATTATTAGGAAGGCGCTGCTACCCCGGAACAAACTTGTGACTGAAGTCGAGACTTTGTTGATCAAAGTCTCAGACTGGGGTCGACTAAATCTAGTCTAGTTCAATCCCCAGAAGACACAAGTTTGCGCGTTTACCGCTAAAAAGAACCCCTTTGTCGTACCTCCACAGTTTCAAGACACTCCTCTTCTTGCCTCAGCCAGTATCGGGATCCTTGGCGTCGACATATCGAGTGACGTCCAGTTTCGTTGTCACTTGAAAGAGAAGGCCAAACGCCAAGGGCATTTCATGCCCGCACACCACTTGCAACTTTACAAGGCGCAGGTTCGGCCTCACATGGAATACTGTTCCCATTTCTGGGCAGGGGCTCCCCAGTGCTAGCTCCTTCCACTTGACCGCATCCAGCGCAGAGCGGTTCGAATCGTTGACGAGCGAATTCTTTCCGAGCGGCTTGACTCATTGGCACTGCGTAGAGATGTTGCATCTCATTGCGTATTTTATCGCTTCTATCACGGGGAGTGCTCTGCAGCCGCCCAATGTCACCATTGCATATCGCGACAAAACTCGCGATACCATCCATACCATCTGGATGATTGGCGGTCCACCACTGTGCGATTTAGAAGAAGTTTTCTTCCTCGCACAAGTTCCCTGTGGAATCGATTACCACCAGCTATTTTTCCGGACCGATACGACTTAGGGACCTTCAACAAAAGAGCCTACTCCTTTTTAAAAGGCCGGCAACGCATCTGCGATTCCCCTGATGTTGCAGTTTTTTATGGGCGGCGGTAGTCACTTACCATCAGGTGAGCCGCATCCTCGTTTTCCCCCTCTCCTATAAAAAAAACCCATCGCCTGGTTTATTTCCCTCTGTCATTTCTTACTACACGCACGGGACGATGTAGGGTAGTGGATATTAGCACACAGCCGCCCCGTTGATATATATGTATACAATACTACATATCAAGTTAATTAATTGCTGTTTGTTTATTATTCTACTAGCTCGCCAGGCAGACGTTGGTCTGCCCTTTCCAACGACCCTGCCTATAAAAATCTTTAAATTCGCAACAAAAAATTTTGATTTTATCGGGATAAAAACTATCCTATCTTTCAAGTTGGACAGAGTGCAAAATTTCATTGAAATCACTTCAGTAGTTTAGGAGTCCATCGCGGACAAACAACGTGACACGTAATTTTTATATATAAAGATGATAATAAATGAACAATATATATTATTATGCAATTAATAAGGATCATTGCTCATTCAAAAGACATGAGATTATTGTCTTTTACATATAAACAAAAGCTTCTAGAATTAATTTTCAAACGTAGGAGAACCATGCTGCAGCTATGTTATAGTAGTAGCACAAATGAGTCAACTTGACTGGGGTAGGACTACGCTCTCACAGAATACCAGCGTAAAATAACAACTTCATGCTGCTGTGCCGAGCCATAATACCCACTTACCCTCCCGTGGACTGTGTGCTCGTTTGCCACACTTATTATATAAAAACATATTATATTATACAATTAATATGGATCACTGCTCATGCAAAACGCCTGAGATTATTGTTTCCTAAATATAAACAAAAGCTTTAAAGATTATAGTCCAAGCAGAGCTAAGCGTAAGCAAATGTATCAGACCCTCATTATACCCCGAGGAATGTGTCAATAATGTCTTGCGATGTAAACTAAACGCGTGTAGGGATTGTCGGCGATAGAAATGTTAACACGGCCTTTCGTGTTTTATGATAATTATATTTTAACGTATATATGAATGAAATATACAAGTTAAATTAAGCTATTTAGTTTTGACAGGTTGACCCCCTCACTAGATGAACTGATAGCTTGATAAAATTTGTAGTTAACATACTGCTTATATCAATGATGGCTGTATAATGAATTTATATTATGGTTGTAGCACGAATGTATCGGCTCGACCGAGGAAGGACCATGCTCTCACAGAATACCAGCATAAAATAGCAGCTTACTGCATTTTGTATGGTGAGTGTAGGGAACTGGATACCCTTTTTACTGGAAATCAGCCATTCCATCGTAGTCCTCAGGGGTGACAACGCATCTGAATTTTGATACTTAATCGAAGATAAATTTCAAAATCTAAGGTCCAAGGCTGAGATCTATAGACCTTACTTTGATTTTACTTAGATTTTACTTACGGAAAACTTAAGTATACGCTTAGCATAATCTTTGGTTCATAACAGATGTATCGAGCTAAGATAAAGCTAAGCTAATGCTATGGCCTAGACAGTCAAAACATCTCGTTCGTTGACTATGGTGTATGGCAATCAGCACGATTTCGAAGTTAGCTCTATAAATACCGATATTTTCTTAGCTCGAAACTAAAGTCAGAACAAAGTCAAAGTACGGTCTATAATTCTCAACCTTAGAGTCATAGCATCCACTTACCATCAGGTCGACTGTGTGCTCGTTTGTTACACCCAATCTATAAAAAATATATATAATATAAAGTGCAGATGTATAAATACCAAAATCATGGTAAAGCATGTTTATAACCGGATACCATTGCACTTAAAGCCTCTTTAATATGTTGGCTATTTCAGTTGATTTATAGCGTGTAGTGTGATCTAGTACGCGATCAACGTCATAAAATTAATGAACCGCTTACAACATGCGCTTGTTAAATTTGAGTACAGCTCTCCCTCTTAACGCTGGTCATTGAAAATCCGATAAACGGATTTTGTGATTTAGGACTACATTTTATTATATGATATAGCTATATTGCAGATTTATAATGGTATGAATGGGTCAGCTTAACCGGGGTAGGACCACGCTCTCACAGAATAGCAGTTTAATGTTACTGTTTTTCATATGGTGAGTGTAGAGATCCGGAGACATTCTATGGATTCGAGGCATTCTATCTTAGTCCTCAGTCCGCATCTACATTTTGATCCTTAGTCAAGAATTGAGGAGGATTGTGTGCTCGTTTGTCACAACTATTCTATAAAAAAATGTTATATAAATGTAATTTCAAATACTTATTGAAAATACACTACGTAAACAGGGTTTATCAATACAGCCTATTAAAGTCCACTGCTGAACATAGATCCATCTCCATAGATCGCCTCATAAGGGGGATATTTGCTATAGTTGCCACGCTTGGCAAGCGGTATGGTAACCGCAGTTTTTTCATTTTTAGTCGTTATTAGGATGAATGGATGTTATTTGACTTTTCACATAAAGTTTTTATGTGTTCCAGAGAAGAACTTTTAAAAGGTTCCATGAACCTCTTGCGAGGAACTCTCTGCGATGCGATTGATCTCTGTTGTCTTGATATTAAGCTTCAAACTTTCTTTCCCTTACTCTTCATAATAAATTGAAAAAAAAAATTAAATAAGATCTACAAATAGAGGTCATATTTGTATTTGTATGTGTTGTTTTAATCGAATACTGCTATATTTATTATGGTAGTTTTAAGTGATATTTTCGACTGCCGCGTTATCATGAAAACTGCAATGTATGTGAAACGTCGGGATTTAGAAATAATAGCGATAAAATGCATATATAAGTGGAAATTATATGGTTTAACCGGAATGTAATGTAAATGGAGAGCCGTGGTAGCGCAAATGGTTAGCGCTCGCTCTAAGTTTCACAGTACGCAGAGCAACCCGGATTTGAAACCCGCCGGCACCAATGAAATTGTTAGTTGCAATTTTAAGTGATGATTTACCACGTGAAGGAAAACATCGTGAGGAGACCTGTATGTCTGAGAAATAAATAAAAATCGAAGACATATGAAGTTCGCCAACACACATTGGGGCAGCGTGGCGGACATTTCCTTGCCCTTAAACCCTCTCAGAAATTAGGAGAGGCTTGTGCTCAGCAGTGGAACGTATTTTGGCTGTAACTTATACTTTAACATTTATATGGTTTAACAACTATTTATTAAATTAAATTTATTATATTTTGAACATAATATTTTTTTTTTAATTTTTTTTTATTTATACTCTTTATTGCACATAAAACACTACACAACATAGCAAACTTAAATTTATCAACGAATGTACAATTAGGTGGTCTTATCGCTAAACAGCGATCTCTTCCAGGCAAACCTTGGTGAAGGAGATAATTTTCATTTAAATATATAGAAGTATGCCTAAATAGTAGATAAACAAGCATATATTAAAAATAATATTATATATACCTATACACATAAACAAATATATACATACACACATACATATACACATATACCTACATATACATACATAGAATACATACACTTTTATAAATATTTCTGTAATACATTATAACTATATATCATATACATAAACCTTATCAGGAAAAGTAGATATGACAATAAAATATATTAAGGCGCAGGTTGAGCAAAATGTCGCGCTAGTCGTTATTTGTGCTGTTTTTAGAAGCTATCTACTTTTTATTTAAAAGATATATCAACAAATAAAAAGCACATTATATTTCTACATAATCTTGACTCCATAAAAGCTATATCCAATTTTTTTTAAACGAATAAATATTAATATAATCTCCTTACAACGAAACCACATAAATGTGAAATTATTATTGATAACATGCATCTCCTCGTAAAGTAAGTATTATTTTATTTTGCGATTTACACCAATGGATAGGCAATTTATTAATGAATATTTCTATAGAAAATTTTTTTCAAAAGACCAAAATTTGATTTTATTAAGAATTTATTTTAAAATCTGGGCATATTCACTGCTCACGGTCTTGCTGAAGTCAGTGAGCCCTGAGCTCTTCGACGCGAAGCCCGTGTCGTTAGAGCGTCGACCAGCACATACACTCACGTCATATTAGTCGATAATAATATTACTTATTAGGATATTTATAGGTAGTATTATTTGTTTGTTTTGGGTATAATTTTTCGTATTAGTTATATATATATTTGTTGTGTTTTTTACTGCGCGATGAAGCTTTTTGCGTGTATTTTCTTTGAAGTAAATGCAAATAAAAAAATGAAGCACCATTAGCATGTAAGGTTCGAATCCATGATTAAAATTTCGACAAATATTATAATTTACACTACAAAAGGCTAATTCAATATTATCACCCAACCACAATATCAACAATATCTTATTAGGTATAGTACCGCCTCGTTGGTCTAGTGGTTGTAGTAGTGCGAGTGCTGATCATGAGGTCTCGGTTTCGAATCACGGGTCTTGTCAAAAAGTCAGTTATGAGTTTTTGGCCCGTTTTTGTTTTTATTTATTGCTTGTTTTTTCTTCTTTTTCAAAAAAAATAATTGAGTACATAAGATGTTCTATACGCCGAATGTCAGAGAGAAAAGCTAGTACATCTTTTGCTAAACTTTAAAATCTAAAACCAATTTTAAAACAGACGAATTGATCATAACTCCCTTAGCTATAAAATAACTTATGATCTAATTAATGGTATTTATTCCAGTTTATGGCAGCTCTGATTTATATTACGTGGCTGAAATTAGGTACATCTTATTAGGTACGTCAAACCAAATAACAGCCGGGCGGCTGACATTATGCACTCCATACATTTCTTATATTATCTAATTACAGTCCCATTAATTTCCACTAAAAGAAAATAAATAAGTTGTAAATTCAAACAAAAATAACTGCATTACTATGTCTATAGTCATATTCATACAAATCAAAAAGCCTATATATGAGATAATGTAAAGTAAGCATAATTTTATCGGGATCATAACTTGTCAAATAATTAGGAAAATGATCGTTTTTCGTTGCGTACCTGTTTTGATTTTAACACTGTTAGGTTTAAAACTGCGAGGTAATATTTGAATAAATATAGTTTCCTCTAGGTACAAAGAATTTTTTAGATGAAAATATTTGTAGTTAAGACTACTAGAAATCTTATTTATGGAGTAAAAAGGCGAAAAGACTGCAATTAGGGGCATGACTGGTATTAGGGGCTTCTACCCTAATTCGGTAAAAAGTATCTAAGTAGGTATTAATATACCTACTTTTTACTATAAACTAAAATTTTTTTTAAACTAAATTTAACTAAAAAAAAACTAAAGTGACCATTTATTTTTTAACTCAAAACAGGACATGGGTTTATTTACACTCTAAAAACTATAACTTTACACAATTAGTGTTCAATATAAAATTATATTCGGTATAGATGGTAATTATTAAATGCAACATATTTTTTTTAATTATTAATTACATTTGTCAGTGGATTAAATTTGCTTTAATAAAGTTGGTGATAATTTTAAATAAGAATAAAATTCTGCTTAAGCTTTTTTATGGTTACCTTTGTTAACAACATCGCCTTTAGAACTGGAACCGTAAGTGTTTCTTTCAGACGTCCACAATTTGTTCAAAATAAAAAAAATATTCTTTCTACTGGAGCATTTGTACCAGGGAGAAAATATATTCGATTAAAAAAAATTATGTTGAAGATTGTTGACTTTGAATACTTCCATCCAACGAGTTACGGGACAATTTTGTGTCCCGGAGCTTTGTTTGGGGACAATGGGACAGGTGACTGAGAAAAGGGACAGTCCCGTTCAAAACGGGACGTATGGTCACTTTAGCTATAAACCGGCGACGGCTCCGTGGCGCACTGGCTTAGCAATCAGTTGCTGCACTGGGGGCTGCGGGTTCGAATCCCGCACGGAACAAGTATTTGTATGGCCTACAAATAATTGTTCCGGGTCTGGATGTTTGTCCTTGTGCAATTTATGTTTGTAAACTGCCTCCACGACTCTCATTCTATATTACTCTCATTATGCGAAACATCCTATTTATTTATTTATTTTTTTATTGCACCAAATATTTGTACAAAAGGCGAGCTATCTATCTATTTACCTATAGTGAGTAGGTATCTTTTAAACTCACAATTTTCAATGCTTCATTTTTAATATATAATTAATTATAAAATTTCATAATTAGATAATATTATATGAGAATACATAACTCTAATATAATGCAACTAATATACCGAATAAAAAATTTGAGATACATTTATCGTTGTACGCTGTGTGTATTTCCATAAAATAGTTTATTGATGTTGAAAAAATACTACGTTCTTACAGTAGGTGGCGCCTTACATATTTCTTACGTGATAGTATATTGTAGCGAGTCGGCGCGGCACACCAAATGCTCAAGGTCGTACGCATGGAGTAGCCCCTTAAGTAGAACACATATTTAAATAATAATCTTAGTATATATAAACAACCTAAAAACGTATTGTTTAAATTTTAAACTATTTGCAAAGAATATATGTTTTTATTTCGTTATCACATCACCGCGTTTGAAACAATTTCCTCAAAGACCTGTGTCAAAGTGGTCGAAAACACAGTTGCTGATCACGAGGTCGAGGTCGAGGTCGAGGTCCTGGGTTCGAATCCCGGATCGGCCAAAATGAGTTATTGGGTTTTTCTGACAATAACTTCTTAGTTCTTTTTTACGTGGTAGAGCCTTGCTGCAGTTATATTAATAGTATAGTTGTAGCACGAATGGGTCAGATCGATCAGGGATGGACCACGCTTTCACAGAACACCAGCGTAAAATAGCAGCTTAACGCTGCTGTGTTGCGAATGTTGTGTGTAGAGATCCGGAGATGCTTTTTATTCGAAATGAGGTATTCCATCTTAGTCCTCTCGGGTGGCAACGCATCTGCATTTTGATTCGTAATCGAGGATAGATGTAGATGTATATGGGCCGCAGCAATCACTTACCATCAGGTGGACTGTGTGCTCGTTTGTCATCCTTATGCTAAAAAAAAGTAGCAGCCCGTAGTCAGGCAGTTTGCGGTGTTTTATTCCCGTGCCTCGGAAAGCACGTAAAGGCTATGGTCCTGCGCCTGAGCTGCCTACGGTCGTGTCGGATAACCGTCCCATCGGTCTATGAGAGTGCACTTATGCTTGCGCGCGCGTACACTCAAGCACTATTATCCTGTTCTACGCCAGCCATCTAGTCTCCGATGAGACTGGCTGTCGTGACTGAATTTAAGTTTGGAGGTCATTATGATTTGGTATTTGTCAAATAAAGGAACCATACTTAAGTTTATGTTGGAAGTGATTCTAGAGGATTTTGATATTTATCTGACAGTGCAAGGCGAGATTAATAGACAATTACCAGTTCGTTAGTTTAGGGCATTTTGAAGGGTTGCGGGGATTTACAATAAATTACAGAGGTTTGATACATATAAAGTGTATTAGATCAAATTAACTGTTTTATTCATGTAGCAGCGACTCGCTTTGGTTTTGCCTGAGTGGTATATATTAATATATTTTTTGTTATCATTTAGATTGAAGATAACCATCAACGACCATTTATCTTATCTAGTTTTCGATTTCACAAAAAACCTATAAGTTATTATATAACAGCCCAGATCACTCATGGTTTCGCTTTCTCTCTCTGTTCGTAAAGTATTATCACAATCGGTTCAGCCAATCGAAAAATCAGACCAAACATACAGACAGACAAAAACTTTGAAAATAGTTATTCTTCTCTTCACAAAAGTAACTCCCTAATCTAAATAAAAGTCAGTTATTTCATCTATTACAAACAGAAACATCAATTTTATTTATATGTATAGATAGTTCTAGCTAGCTAGCTAGCAAAGCTTTGAAAAAATGAACGATTACTTTTTAATTACTAAAATTTTTTATTAATTTTTATGGTTTGTTCGACATGTAATGACGAAAAATTCATTATCAATATTAAATTGATGACATTTGTTTCATTTCTTTTAAATTTTACAAGCCAATAAAGTAAAATATGGTTGAGCTTTGTTATTTTTTAAATTTCCAACATGTATGTTTCATATATTTGTATTAATATAAACTGTGGCCGGTGGAAGGAAAAGGGGAGATCTCCCGCCGAGCAAGGTGTTCTGCCCGGGGAGCGGCCAACGCTCCGATTGGTAGTTCGGAGCTATTCTATATATGCTGCTTTAATTTCGGAACTTTGATAGCGCGATTTAGGCTTCGATGTGTTTCGCTTGTGGCGCGACGACAGCGCCGCCACATCACCCCCCTGCTTAGACCGGAGGTCGATAGTGCAGTTCGATTGCCGGTGCGTCCTTAAATGCCGGTGGGGAATGCATGCTGTGTGCGTAAGGGCAAGTGACGCCGGTGCGAATGATATGCCGGTGTGTAATGCATGCCGTACTACGCACTTGCAAGTGATGCCGGTGAGAACGATGAGCCGGAGCAAGTGCCAGGGATTGCCTTGTAGTCTGCGGTGAGTCGAGAAGAAGGCAAGTAATCTGCGAGAGTGCCGTGAAGCAGAGGCGAGCAGTAAGGCTCAGAGCCGTGCCGAACACTGTAGCGCAGAGAGTAGCTTGGAGGAACAGGAAGCATTATTATTCCAGTGCTGCGATGAACCTTTGTTAAGTTAGATGGCTTGCAGAATGTGAAGACTGCAGACAATGTCTGCTCGGGAGCGAATGAATGGGGTACTTAAGGATGATGAAGGTTTGAAGTTGTAGTTTCCGAAGGTTGTTGGTTGCGTGTTCATATCACGTCGGTTGGTCACCACTGTGGCCGGTGGAAGGAAAAGGGGAGATCTCCCGCCGGGCAAGGTGTTCTGCCCGGGGAGCGGCCAACGCTCCGATTGGTAGTTCGGAGCTATTCTATATATGCTGCTTTAATTTCGGAACTTTGATAGCGCGATTTAGGCTTCAATGTGTTTCGCTTGTGGCGCGACGACAGCGCCGCCACAAAACAATTAACTTATACATAAAATTTATCTTTTCCATATTAAGCATAATAACTTCTTATTAATCTATCTACACCTATACGAAATAACGGTTGAACCAATACAGATACAGAAGATATATGTTAAAATTAAGATATATCTACATACCAAAATGGCGCTAGCGGAAAAAGCATTATTTATTTATTTATTTCATACATTACATTTATTAGTTACACATTACATTACGGTACAATCATAAGTTTATAAAAACATTACGGTGTACCGATAATAGTTTGCATTCGTCAAAAAGATAAAAAATCTTTTTTCAGTTTTTACTTTCATTTATTGCTAACACGTAACATGTCTTAGAAACATTTTTTTAATTTCTTAGACATACAGGTTTCCTCAAGATGTATTCGTTTGTCAAATGCAAAATGTTTCTGTCCCTTAAAATTAAAACATTGTATGCTAAGCTAGATAACAGCCAGAATTATTGTTAAATATTATTCTAGATAATTGTGGCTATAAAACACCCTTTTATAAAATATATTAATGGGATTTGTAGAAATAAATAATTTTCAGAAAATCATGTTTTATTTTACTTTTAACTCAACATTTACTTAAAAGGCAAAAAAATAAAGTATCAAATGAATCCTATTATTAAAACCTGCATTATCTTGTCAATATAAATATCAGTATTTGTCAGATAGAAAAATTTGGAAATATATAAAATCCGACGTAAAGTCCGTTAAATGTCAATTTTGAATATTATTGTTTTTTCAGACGTAAATATACGTAGGGGAAAAACTGCATGTTACCGTACAAGAAAATCTTTTTTAGATTTTTAAAACAGCATGTCAAATTTCAGCTTCGTAGATTAAATATTTTTCCGATAAAGAACTTCGTTCCAAGAAATCAATATTATAGCTTTTGAAGTCAGTGCTAAGACAGTCGTAGAATAACAGCCCTACCTTAAAAAAATATTATTGAAAGTCAGTTTGAACTTTTTACTAAGAGTTTTTTTTTTAATCATGGAATATTACATATTCAAGGTAACAACTAACGTATAAATAGCACATTACAATTTCGGTCAAAATTTTCACTTCAAAAATCATTTAAATTGGTTAGCACGTTTCCAAGAACTCGCTGAAGATACATAAAAAATATACACGTTGAATTAAAAATCACCTCGTGTTCTGAGCTCGGTTCAAAATCATCTGTGTCGGCAATAATCGAACTCAGTTAGCTCGCGTGCTATAAAATTTTAAATAGAGTGCTTAAACCTCGAAATTGTGAAATGAATAATGTTAACAAATTATGTCGAAGTACTAGGTTTCATTTATGCACGTCCATATTGATTATTGGTGGGTTACATTTCATTTCATTTGTTGCCTGCGGAAAAGGCGTTCAGTAATTCTCTAAAACATTTTATGTACTTTTTACTCTACACGATTAAATATAAGTGGGATGGATTTATCGCATAAAATATGACACAAAACATATGTTTTCAAACACTACATGTGACAATATTGAGGCCATGGTTTGTTCGCCAGCCACAGGTACACACAGCGACGTTTCATGTAGGTATTATACATCTGTACGTGCTGCATGCATTTATTAGTTAAAAATGGAAGAGTAAAAATATATTTTACTGTCAAATCTTATTTAATGGATTTTATAGCATAATGAAGAGAATGTTTTTATAAGATAAAAATTGCAAAAAAAAAATGTTTGTGACTTATTATCACATGAACAGAAATGCTACGGTATAAAATTGAGGTTACGTTTACGAAAGTGTATAGACAATAACAAGCCAAGTAAGGAGTATTAGAACCTAGTTTAATCGGGAATCCACTTGCCAAACGTGGAAACTATGGCAAATATGAGGCCCATATTCAGCAGTGGACTTTTAATAGGCTGTAATGGTAACAGTAGGGGTAATCTGGAATCGAATATATCATCGTCAAAACGTCTTTAATACTCGCTCTTATTAATATCACGTATTATTTGTATATTTGCGAACCGATTGACTCGCAATACTTATTGTGCGACAACTATCTTTTACTTCACTTTCTACACAAAACAAGTTTGCATTCCTACATTACTTATTTTTTATAGTGTTGCAATCCTTAAATAAAAAATAAATGAAAAGTAAGTATTAAAAGTCAAAAGTACAACGGTCTATTTACAATTGCCTCTATGTGGTGGTTATAAACGCGACTGATAATCTTGTGGTCTAGGGTTCAAAGTCCGCCAAAATAAATATTTTGGGTTTCCTATCAAGAAATTTATATTAGCAGCCCGGTTACGAAGTACGCATGTGCTTGCACACGCAATCGTTCATTATAAGCTTGTAATACGCAGATGCCTTTTTTTCGTGAGGATATCCTCATGGATACCTCCGGCTGCGGGGGCAACCAAAAGGTTATGCTGGACTCCTACCGGTTAAAACCCCACAGTGGTCTCCACCAGCGTGTACGAGGGGTCCCGGGATCTCCGTTCGGATGCATAGTATTCGTTGAGACCAACCGCCGTGACATAAATTGGTCTGGAGGATATTATTATTAGAATCAATATCACAATCCTTGCATATAAAGCATTTGTAATATTAAGCAAAATCAGTAAAACTGTATTCATTATAGCAAAATGCTTTTGTATTGGCTCATTTGCAAAGTCCCGTAATAGCTTCCATTAAACACCTTGACGTGAGGTCAAGGTGTTTAATGGAAGCTTCCGGTGGTGGTCTCTAATCTCACCGTTCATTTCCCTTCGACACTTAGTTACAATTTACCGCTGTGTGCGAACTTCTGTAAAGCCAACAAAGCAGTTAGAATAAGATAATTCAAATTACTAACTATTCTTTATTGTAATAACTTGAGCTTACTTATTATTCTAAATTAATAATGTATTGGTATAAAATATATTGAGGTGAACTACTAGATAATATATTTGTTAGGGAAAAAAAGTTTTTACTTAATATAACCATAACATAAAACAATAGTGTGCGAACGATTATTGGATACAAGCGAGTAATTTACGACGAAAGAATTATCTTCAAGAAACATAAAAATGGGATAGTTCAATCTCTCACGTCTTGTTCGGCGGAGTGGAATGGGAGGGTCGAGATAGGTATAAGTTTTGTGGGGATTAAGCAATTTAGGTGACGAGCCAAGCGCTTATATATCTTTACATCAATACGTAAACAACGAAAATTGGGAGTGAAAGTTATACATTTATAACTTATATCATTTGATATATGCAATAAAATGGTTATGTGACCATAAACAATTTTTTATTTATCTCATTTCTTTTCGCATTTTATTTATCTTTCTTTTTATTTTTATACATATCTCAATAAGTGTATATATAAATAACTATAAACATATAAAGTAATGAGACTCAACTTTATATGACATATTTATTTCATTCTTTTATAGAAGATGGGGCAAACGAGCATGCGGTTCACCTGATGGTAAGTGACTACCACCACCCATGAAAAAACGCAACACCAGGGGAATTTCAGGAGCGTAGCCGGCCTTTTAAAAAGATGTAAGCTCTTTTCTTGAAGGTTCCTAAGTCGTATCGCTCCGCAAAAATCACCGGTGGTAAATAATTTCTTAGAGAGATCGTACGAGGAAGAAAACTCCTAGTAAAACGCACAGTGGTGGACCGCCAAGTATCCAGATGGTGAAACAGAAACAGAAACAGAAACGTTTTTATTCAATATCGATTATAAATAATACTTATTGAAAGTCACTCTTTTGTTTAATTACCACTGGTTTGAAAAAAAACCTCTGTCCTGGGAAGAAACAGCAAGAAACCCAGTGGGACTTTATTTAAATAACAGCTTACCATCATGTATGTTACTTAAATTAACAACACAACAAATTAGAAATAGCTTGGTAGCGATCACCTCATTTCCAGGGGATATTATCATCCATAAATTCATTAATATTATAATAACCCTTTTTATACAAACTTAGTTTAATAAAGTTTTTGAACTTTAAGCACGACAAATTTTGTATATTTTCTGGAATTTTGTTGTAAAAGCGTATACATCGCCCCAAGAATGAATTACTGACTCGATGGATCGAGTAACTGGTTCTACTAGCTTGTGTCTGTTCCTAGTATTTACAGAATGAATATCACTTATTTTTGTAAAACTACTTTTATTTTTGTGTACGTACATTACATTTTCATTAATGTATTGGGAGGCCTAATTTAATATAATATTCTATCTCATTCTCTCGCAGGCTAAATCTTATAGATGTATATGTTTGTCTCTTTTTCGTTTCACCGAGTTTAAAATCACAACGATTTTAAAGAAGTTTTTGTTCATAAACTCATCATCATACATACTAGCATTAATTTATTACAAGAAGAGCAGTAGTAAAATGTCATGTGTATTACGTGACGCATTACATTTCACTACTACTCTCCCTGGACATGGTCTCTTCCAAAACCACCTCTTTGGCATCTTGCCTTGACCACCATGCTAGGTAGGCAAATTGGAGTCACTGGTCTCGATATTTATGACTGGCGTAAGCGAGATGCTATAACGTCATGTATCGGAAGTCATAAGATTATTCCGACATTATTCATAGCCGCCATGGTCTCTGACGACGCCCACCGAATGAAATGAAGTTATTTTTTCACTTTCACCATTATTTTTTTGTTGAATAAAGTTGACAAACGAGCACACAGTTCATTTCATGGTGATTCCTGTGGCCCATGGACATCTACATTTATCTTCGTTTAAGAATCAAAATCACACGAAACACAGTAGAATTAAGCTGCTATTTTATACTGCTATTCTGTGAGAGCGTGGTCTTACCCCGGTCGAGTCTACGCGTTCCTGCTAAAACCATAATATAGCTGCAGCGTGGCTCTACCACGTAGAATGTGTATAATGATATAAAAACAGTTTGGGATAATAGCAAATAATATAAATCAGAGGTGACTAACATTTAATGCTTGCATTTAATAATGAAAATGTATGTAGCTGCGATTCGGTCTTCTTTCAGTTATATATAACCTTACATTTTGTGAGTAATTGTAAGTTTTATTTCTGTTTACGATGACTACAGAATTGATTTTAATGAAAACTTAATCAGGAATATATTATGCAATTAAACGCTGAATGAAATTTGCTTAGGGGCGATATCATACTTAATTTCTTTCCGAGATAAGGGACACAAAAGAGGTCACTAACGTACGAACACAGACAGACATTGGAATTTGGATTTTCAACCAATTTTGAATAGGAAGATAATGAACAAGAGAGAAATGTAATATGTTGTTAGATGTATAGCTATCACAAATAACTAGCTCACTCCCTCTCTTTCGCGCTCTCTCTTAATTTCTTTAAAATTCGAATAACTCGCTATTATTACATATTTAGATAATGCATTGACTTAATAAAAATTATGTAGTTCATATTTTTAATTAAATTAAATTATTCTCTTCATCAAGCAAAGCGGCTGTCAAGACAGTGACTGCAAAAACACTGATGCTAATCTCACAAATATTAATCTATATAAAGCACCCCACATTGATGGAAAAATTATTATATTAACTCAGCTATCTGATCGTCGTTACCAACCAACTTTGAAATACGAGGATGACATTATTCCATATACTTCCTCTAAAGTGTTGACTATCTATGATTTATTTTCCCGGAACCGGCCCCATAAATCGTGCCGTGTTTACCATTACGAAACTAGGATCATTTTATGTGCCCTAGTTTAGCCATTTAAAATCAATTATAATTAATAGATTTAAATGCAATTTATTATCTAAGTATTATTATATATAACTAAATATTATTATCTATTATTTCTGAACCAATTTTAATAATTCTTATCTAATTAAATAAATAATACTTCACACGTGATCTAAAAATAAAACACTCGCGATTGTGGAAAAAGCGTTGATGTTGTTTGTAATGTAACAATTTAAGCGTCAGTTTAGTTGTTAACCTAAACTTGTTTCTCTCAGGTTCTCAGTCCATTTAAAATGATAAAAAATTAACTTCTAAATACTAAAAAAAGAACAATTTACCACATAATCGTTTCTGAAGCCGAGGTTTTATCTCTTCGATACACTTGGTCCTAACGGCAACTATAGAATCTGTTATTTTAAAAGCCAAATGTTTTTTGCATTTAAAAGTAACTAAGTAAATAATGATGACCTAATAAGAGATGCAGGAAGTCGATGGATGTAGGTAACTTAGGACCGTGCTTTGTCGCATTCCTTGGGGGAGGCCTATGTTCAGCAGTGGACTTATGGTGAGCTGTGATGGTGACTATGAATTAAATATTTCTCTTCTGTTTGGTAGTGCTAATGGCTATTCGCAATCTGCCACTACACGGAACAATATCAAATACGGGTTTGCAATTCGTTGCAGTTAATAGAAATAAAATGAAATGTCTGAATCGTCTGATAAAAAAAAATTTGAATAAACACGTAATTATTTAAAAAAAATCACAAAATAAGCCTCCAATACACTAACATTATGGATGATATACTCTGTGAGAGCGTGATCTTTCTCCCGTCGAGCCGACCTATTAGTTCTGTAGCCATAAGATAGCAGAAATTAGGCAAAGATTCACATGAATTAAATCATTCTTTGGTAAACAACATTTATTAGTAGATTTTTCTATAGTAAATATAAATATAAAATAATTTATTTCGAAGACACATGAAATACATCACAAGCAAGGATCAGTCCAAGCGCTCCATCTCAGAAATGAAAGGTACCCTGAGCCACGTGCGAACTCGCATATATAATGTATTTAAACCTTTTTAACTTTAAAAAAATTACTAGCAAAAAATTATTAATATTAGTAAGTAATCGACCGACATAAGGGTATTATAAAATACAAGTCAACTGCTGAACACAGGCTTCCTCATAAAATAAAATAATCAGCTTAAGATTGATGCGCGAATATAACTTCATAACGTGTTTGATATTCCACAGACTTAAATTACGAATCAATCATTAATGTTTCACATCCATAAACAATTTCTTCTAAATATATTTAATACACAAACTACTTTATATTTTTGTATTGATGTAATGAAATTATCACAACTCATGGAGTAAACCATAAAGCTAGTTGTCAACGCCAAACCAGTCCGTTCGCAAAGACGGAGGCGTTCCTCCACATTTAACTCCCCTTCCCTCACCATCCTATAGATTTACGGCCGTATTACAGCCGCAATCTCACTTACAACACACTATTAGCCATGCACTGAAATTAAACGACGAACTACTTTTGAGGGTGAAACCTATTTAAGAACCGTTAACACTATTTTTGTTGAGTATATAATTTTACCATTTATATCATTCCGTGTGTGTTGTATACATCATCGTTGGAGCCATAAGTAAGTGTGAGTTACGACCCAAGAGCGAGTCTTATCCGACACTATTCCGATGATATCTCGGTCGTCAGTCTGAGCGAGATTAGAATGACTCTCTAGCACCTTAAAAACGGCAAGGCCCCAGGCGAGGATGGAATTACAGCGGAGCTTCTGAAAGCGGGTGGAAAACCGGTACATGAAGTCCCTCAGAAGCTCTTTAATTCCGTCCTTCATGGTGGCATTACACCGAAGGCGTGGAGTAGAAGTACGGTGGTCTTGTTCTTCAAGAAAGGCGATAACGCTCTCTTGAAGAACTACAGACCGATTTTTTTCTGAGCCGCGTCTACGTGCTGTTTTTGAGAGTCTCCAGCCTCCCGAACATGCCGGTTTCCAAAAAGGTTTTAGCACCATAGACCACATACATACACTTCGGCAAATTGTACAGAAGTCCGAGGAGTACAATTTGCCACTTTATCTTGCGTATTTGGACTATGAGAAAGCCTTTGATTCCGTCGAAATTTGAGCGGTGCTGCAATTGCAATTGCAAAGAGGTGTAAGTCAGCGTGATGTTATATCTCTGAAACTCTTCACCGCTGCATTGGAAGATGTTTTCAAGCTTATGGACTGGAAAGGATACGGTATTAACATCAATGGCGAGTACATCACTCACCTTCAATTTGCCTACGATATATTCCTTATGGCAGAATCGCTTCAGGACCACTTCAGGACAGGACAGGACGCTTCAGGACACTATGTTCAATTCCCAACGGATAGGTCTTAAGATGAACATGGACAAAACAAAGATCATGTTTAATGTCCATGTCACACCTATGCCGGTAGTTGTTGAGAGCACTAAGCTCGAAGTTTTTGACGAGTATGTTTACCTGGGACAAATAGTTCGACTACAGTAAGTCCAACTTCGACCGAGAGGTCAATCGACGGATTCAACTCGGTTGGGCAGCTTTTGGGAAATTACGGCACACCTTCTAGTCAGGTATACCTCAAAACTTGAAAACGAGACTGAACACAAACAGTGCGTGTTGCCAGTGAAGACATATGGAACTGAGACGTGGTCCTTCACTGCTGGCTAGATGAGGAAGCTCAAGGTCACTCAGCGAGCTATGGAGAAGGCTATGATCGAAGTTTCTCTGTGTGATAAACTTAGAAATGAGGATATACGCAGTAGAACCAGAGTGACCGACATAGCCCAACGGGTTAGTAAGCGGAAGTGGCAATGGGCTGGCCATATAGCTCAAAGAACCGACAACCGATGGGGAAGAAAGCTTCTCGAGTGGCGGCCTCGTACCAGTGGACGAAGTGTAGGGCGTCCCCCCACTAGATGGAGTGACGACCTGGTAAGATATGCAGGAAGTCGATGGATGCAAGTGACTCAGGACCGTACTTTGTGGCATTCCTTGGGGGAGGCCTATGTTCAGCAGTGGACTTATGAAGGGCTGTAATGATGATGATGATGGTGTACGCTGTAAGTGGCGACAGAGGGAAACAAATCAGGAAATGGGCAGCAGAGTCTTCCTAATAACGACTAAAAATAATAAAAACTGCGATTAGCAACTCGTTTGCCAAGTGTGGCAACTTTGTCAAATATAAACAACATAACAAATATGCAGTCAAAACAAGAGTCGATACAGTAGCATAAAAAAGGCACATAACCCTCCTAAGAAGCATAATTTGTGTCAATCGGTTGGAAAGATCATGGCGACAATCTTTTGGGATATAGAAGGTATCCTTTTGATAAATATAAGGTACGTGGTGTTTTTATAATGGGAGAATAAAACGTTTCTTTACTAGATTAATTAAAAGAAGCTGTTAAAGAAAAAAAGGTGAGGAAAGCTTACAAAAGGCATGCTTCTTATGCACGACATTGCGCCCGTGCACACCAACCATGTTGCGACGGCTGCCATTCACTGGTGCGGTTTTGGACAACTGCGCCACCCACCCTACAGCCCAGACCTGGCTCCAAGCGACTACTATTTGTTTCTAAAAATAAAGAAAAAGCTGCGTAGGAAAGAAATTGGCTTCGATGATGAAGTGAAGTCGGCAGTTTTGACCTATTTTGACTTCCAAGACAAATCTATTTTTTTAGACGGTATTAATAAGTTATTTTACAGATTTAATAAATGTGTTAGGGTTAAGGGAGAATATATTGAAAAGGAAAAATAGTTTAATGTTTCGTTTCATTATCCTTCCCTGTCATTCCGCGAACTTTTTGATATCCCCTTGTACGTTTGCGACAGCTAAGGGTTGAAGTAGAAGGAGACGAAGAATTTTTTCTTTATAACATTTATTTTCTAACTTACAAGTTAACTTAACTACTGTGACAATGTGAGTACACAGGAATACTAGAATACCTAACTTACAAACAAACTTAACTACTACTGGGCTGTCTTAACAGTAAGACCCTGGGTTATATACTGTTAAATATTCTTAAATCACGTAAAAGACGTGCTGTTATTTGCTTAGCAGGCGGAGCTGTATCACAGTAAATATAGAGTACGAACAGTACGGAAACTTCCTACAAACGGTCGAAACGGCACACTCACACAAACATGCGCAACGACGAGACTTCTAAGCGCTCGTCGCGGTGCTCTCGGCTGTTTGAACTCAGCTTCATCAAAACCGGTGCTATCTTATTTTAAGCTTCCTGCTGATTTTGAAAGGTAAGAATGATTTTTCTTGTCATTGTTGTAATCGTTATATCGAATTATAAGTCCGTGTGATTGATCATAATGAATTCGTGAACTTATTTGTACAAACAGGATGCGGCGGTTTTGAGGCTATTTAAAACTGATAGTGCAATAGTGGTAACAAAAAGTAAATCCAAGATGGCGGCTGCAATAGGTATCATTTTTTCGTCATGGTTGCCACTTTCATAGTTTTTGAGTATGTTGAAGCCGATAGTGCAGTTGAAATGTTAATCCAAGATGACGACTGCAGTAGGTTTTTTCGTCATGGATGTCATTTTCATGGTTTTTGAGGTTGTGGAAACCGATTTTTCGTTGTTGCTTTAAAAAAAGAACACATAAACTGCAAAGTAGCTGATCTAATTTACAAAAAAATAAACAAAATCAGTTTAATTGTACCCTGTCCTTGTTTCCCAACAGTTTATTTAAAAAACCTGTTCATTATAATAATATTTTTTATACGGTTAAATTTAATAATAAAGAATTCAGAACTTGTCGTAGCAGACGAAAATATTTTTCTGTAAATAATTTGTAATAATATACATTAAACAAAATATATATAGATACAAATAATAAATAAAAATGCAGTGTCTGTTTGTAATGTCAAAATAACAGCTTTTTACTAAATGCATATGAAAGTAAATACGGTACTTATAACTAAATAACATTTTTTTAAATTTTTGTCTGTCTGTCCGTCTGTTTGTTCCGGCTTATCTCCGAAACGGCTGGACCGATTTTGACGGCACTTTCACTGGCAGATAGCTGATGTCATAAGGAACTTAGGCTAATTTTTTATTTTAGAAATAGAATTAGGGTTCCGCGCTAAAAAATAAAAACCCTTACATGCAAGCGTAGTCGCTGGGAACAACTAGTGAAGAATAAAGGTACGTTCCCGCCGAAACTTTTAAAAGGATACGCTGTAATGACAAAGTTAAAAGTCTATAGTTCTACAAGTTGTTCTGTGTTAATATTAAATTGTTTTCCGTGTTTAAAGTAACGTTTTTTGCTGAGATTACATATTTAAATTGTATTTGTAAGCTAGTTATTTAAATTCGATTGATTGATCACTACAGAAGAAAAATATAAAAAAAGCAATATCAAAACATTAAAAGTAACAACGCTATTGCTACAATGGAGTGTAGGTAATTATATCCTCAATTAGGCTTAGTTTCCATACTGTTCATATTTATACTGTGGCTGTATGGTAGGTGAGTTCCTGGTGCCATGTAAGATATCGGTAGACATATGTAACTGGCCTATGTTTAGCTTTGGAATGTTTACAGGTGATGACGGCAAAGATTATTTTTTATAAAATAGAAGTGACAAACGAACTTACATTCCGTCTGATGGTAAGTGGCTACTGCACGACATGGACACCTACAACCAATCTCAAACAGCAGAACACGCGCTGCTGCTGACCGAAATTCGGTCGCGACGACATTTTTATTATCATATATTAAAGTGTTGGTATTTGGATATTTTTCGTTTAGCGCTCGTTTTTCGACGAGCTGTAATGACGATGTCTCCGTCTTACTTTTTATTTAAAATTCTAAAAAAAAAATGCTTTGCCAAGATTTCTAAGACTTCATTTAGTGGATCGAGCCTAAGACGTTTTAGTTTCGCTGCCCGTCACTTAACCATTTATTTAATATAAAGGCACTTTTGAATATTAAATTATTTAAGATATTGTAAGTCAACATACAAATCAAATTAAAAACCGAGCAAGTATAGAACGGTAAGTACCATCAATCTTAAGTCAAAGTATGTGACGTCTAACATACTCGTAATTTTTCAAATTGAGTTTTTGTCATCAACTGCAACCTTCTGAAAAGTCAATCTTCCTCCCTGTGCTCTTACTTTACAGTTAATAACAGCCCCGAGAGAGGCTTAATCTGACTTGCTAATGTTATTTTTTTTTAATTACTTTGCTGTGCCATGAATTAAGTGGCCATTATAGTCAAAGACTGTTTACCTTATCGAACCGTTTGATGTTGGAGTATTCCTCAATTTAACAGGTCACCTTGCAGAAAATTTACAGTATTTTGTAGAATATGATTTAAAACGGCTCAGCAGTTTGCGAGAAATTGGTAAACAGAAATGCTTAAATTTAGAATGAGCACACAATCCAACTGTTGGTAAGTGGATGCTGTGCCTCATCGATAACGTTTATCATCGCTGTCACCGGTGTTCTTTACTACTATTATACGCGAGGATCCTTTAAGGCCATACTACTTCACTTGTCATGGCGACTCATTGATAGATAATATTTTTATTATCCGTTACATAATTATCATCATCATCATCATCATTACAGTCCTGCACAAGTCCACTGCTGAACATAGGCCTCCCCGAAGGAGTGCCACAAAGCACGGTCCTGAGCCACCTGCATCCATCGACTTTCTGCGTGTCTTACCAGGTCGTCACTCCATCTAGTGGGGGAACGCACTATACTTCGTCCACCGGTACGAGGCCGCCACTCGAGGACCTTTTTTCCCCATCGTTTGTCGGTTCTTCGAGCTATATGGCCACTGCTGGCCGGATGGTATATAATTAACAGCACTCAAAACTGACATACAGAAGAGAGGTCTAACTGCGAAACTAAAATTAGAAATTTTTATGTTTCGATATTTTCATTCCATATCCTTTTCTGTACAATCAAGTCAATTTTGTATTGTATCTTATCTTATATCCTATATATATATATATATATATATATATATATATATATATATATATATATATATATATGGCAGGATGAAAAAAAAAAGTAATTCGAATGATTTCAAAATTTGTCCTACGATGATACGAACAACTTGTTGATTGTTTGACCTCATTTTATGATAATATATTTAAAAATATAATCTTAATTAATTACTTATTAATATTATATATGAAACAGAAAATATATGATAGTGTGTCTATTATTACAAACACAGGATACATGATGATCACAACATGAGATATAGATTTATCCCAGTTCAGATACCTATTATTATAACTTTATTAAATTAAGACTTTTTTAATTAGTTGTACAGTTAAGATATTTTAAACATTTTAAATAAAAAATTATAATCATTAAACAGATGCAGATTAGCTTAACGACGTTAAAAACGTAAAGACAAAAATTGATTTGTTTACAAAAGTGCTACAGTTTTACTGGAGTAATCATGCAAGTAGCAAAACAATGGAAACCGATTTGATAGATAGCACCACATTTAAACTAAATTGCTATGTTGACACGATACAATGACGTGTAGTTTTAATATGGAAATAATTGTTAAAGCTTTCACTCTAATAGCATCGTTGTTGCCGATGATAGAGAACGTTATGAATAAAATATTATGTTTTCGCTTTATGTTGGTCAGAATTTTGAGTAAACCATCCATTGGTTTTAAAAATTAATATTCCAATGAATCAATAAGGTATCACAAAGTTTTAAATAAGTGTTTTGTTTTTTTTTTTTTTTATAGGAGAGGAGGCAAACGTGCATGCGGCTCACCTGATGGTAAGTGACTACCGCCGCCCATGAACAACTGCAACACCAGAGGAACTAGGGGAATTACAGATGCGTTGCCGGCTTTTTAAAAAGGAGTAGGCTCTTTTCTTGAAGATCCCTAAGTCGTATCGGTCCGGAAAAATCGATGATGGTAATCGATTCCGCAAGGAAGTCGTGCGAGGAAGAAAACATCTTCTAAATCATAAAGTGGTGGACCGCCAATCATCCAGATAGTGTGGATGGTAACGGGAGTTCTGCCGCGATGTGCATTCATTAAATTTGGCGGCTGGGATTAATCCGAACAATTCCTCAGAGCACTCCCCATGGTAAATGTGATGGAAAATGCAAAGGGATACAACATCTCTTCGCAGTGCCAATGAATCAATCCGATCGGAAAGGACTCGGTCGTCGAAGATTCGAGCCGCTCTGCGCTGGATGCGGTCAAGTGGAAGGAGCTGGCACTGGGAAGCCCCTGTCCAGAGATGGGAACAGTATTCCATGTGAGGCCGAACCTGCGACTTGTAAAGTTGCAGGCGGTGTGCCGGCGTGAAATACTGTCCCGCTCTGCTGAGCTTTTTAGAGGCCAATTTGGCCTTCTCTTCCAAGTGGCCACGAAACTGCATGTCACTTGATATGTCGACTCCGAGGATTCCGATATTGGCTGAGGCAAGAAGGGGAGGCCTTGAAACTGAGGAGATACGACAAAGGGGTTCTTTTTAGCGGTAAACGCGCAAACTTGTGTCTTCTGAGGATTAATCTGGACAAGATTTAGTCGCCCCCAATCCGAGACTTTGTTCAGCAAATACTCGACTTCAGCAACAAATTTGTTCCCGTACTCAGCGACGTTTTCCCGAAAAATATTGGCACGGCCGGTGTATAGAGCATCACCAGTACTGTCATCCGTATAGCAATGAATGTTACCAGTTAGCAACATATCATTGATATGCAGAAGAAACAGCGTTGGTGATAGCACGCAGCCTTGTGGAACACCAGCGTTAATAGGCTTGTAGTCGGAACATGCACCGTCTACAACGACCTTGATGCTCCGATCTGTAAGAAAGCTGGCGATCCAATTGCATAATTTCTTGGGAAGCCCATAGGAAGGAAACTTCGAAAGAAGCGCTTTGTGCCAAACCCGATCGAAGGCCTTCGCAATGTCCAAACTAACGGCCAATGCCTCCCCCTTGGATTGTACTGCCTCCGCCCATCTTGGATTTAAGTAGACCAGAAGATTACCAGCTGATTAATACTGGTGGTTACTAAACAACTGGTGATCCTCAAGGTACCGCATGAGGTGGCAGTTTATAACGGATTCCATTATTTTGGAGAACAAAGAGGTGATCGCGATAGGCCTATAGTTGGACGGGTCTGAGCGGTCGCCTTTTTTAGGGAATGGATGAATTCGGGACTACGCCTTGGGAGTAGGAGTACCGGAAAAGACACTTTAGGACCGGTGCCAACTCCGGAGCACACGTCCTCAGCACAATTGGGGGCTTCCGTCAGGCCAACTCAACTCGAGAGGAGTGCTTTGCGAACCGAGCGCTGTGAGAACCGCACATCCGGCATGGAGCACTCACCGTCACCGTAGGATGGTCGGCGGTGTTTTCCCCCTGTCATCAAGAGTCAAGTTGGACGTAAAAAGGGAGCCTAAAAGGTCGTCTTTGTCTTTAGCGGCTTAGGCTAGTGAATCATCCTTCCTGTGCAGAGATGGTAGTGATGGTTTACAGAAATTCCCTTGGACAACCTTTTTATTTTCTTATTTCATTGGTCGAAATTTGTTCAATGTAATCAATCTCAGACTAGCAAAGAAAGAAAAACGGAGCGATACGTACATTTCAAGTTTGCATCATTTGAAATGTACGTAGCGCTCCGTTTTTCTAAACCATGTTAAACAATACAAAACCATGTTCAATTTACTATAAGAACACGCACTCACGCAAACATTTGCATCTAATATTATTTGTAGACAACAACATAGTTTTATATTGTGCATATGTGTGTGACATTATGGACTAAGAAAGAAGAAAGACGTAAGCGAGTCAAGCAGTGCAGCATGGTTTTCTATCTTTTTTTTTCTTGTCTGTGGTAATCAATAATTTTCCAATACCCACGCAAAACAGCCTATAAAAGTCCACTACTGATCAGGTGTTCCCAAATATTGTCCCATAGGATATTTGCCGTAGTTTTCACGCTACGCAGGCGGGTCGGCAACTGCAGTTTTCTATGACTTTGAGTTATTATCAGGAATATGCTGATGCCCATTTCCTGTTTCAGTTTCGATCTGTTGCCTCTTACGATACCTACGGGACGATATAGGGGATATTCTAACACGGTCAATTAATCATCGTAACGGAAAACATATTTTATATCTTTCGCACTCCGTTGAAGTTATGTTTTAAACGCCAAGAAGATGTCTCGATAATGTGACCTTTTCTGCGTATAAGTCCGTCACAGTGGGCATTACCTTCTTATAGATTTTTTTCGTAAAAAAGCAATACCTGCACTGTTGTGTTCTTGTTTGATGGGTTTAGAGAGCTAGTAAAATTACAGGCTGTGGAGCACTCCACCTTATTCCTGAGAGGTGACAACGCAGCTATAGCCCTCTTTGTTTGAAGTTGGTTGCTTTTGTATATTTTTCGGCATAATTCGTACATTTTCAAGATTCGCTCGGAAGTGTCACACTTTTATCTAATCAACTGTTTTTATAAACAGAAATCTGAAGAAAATAAATATATGGCAGCTATTAAGCGATGCGATGACGATGAAAAATGTATAATACATTTTAATGTAATAATAATTTCAATAATTTATTCATTCATTTATAATTTGTAAATAAGAACTTGTTTTATTTGTTTCTATTTACTTCACATTTGGAATAAATTTTAAGTCCGTCTCGTGCTTGTAACAGAACTTTAGATGAACGTTAAGTGTGAATAACGTGCTCCATGTACGTAATATGCCACAGAATGTTTAAAAGTGAAAAACGTTTTTAACTTAAGTGTTAACTTCTATTGATTTTAGAGACTTGTAATTGTTTCTACATAAATTGGTCAAGTCGTTAGCTCAAATCCAAAAAAAATATTGAAATGTTTAATTTTGTTAATTATAATAATAAATATAAAATTAATAAACATAGAAAGATAGCAATAGTATATTTAAAATATAGTATTTAGTTAAAGATTATTTATTTAGCAGGCCCAAAAAGCAGCAAACTACTCGGAACACACAAAGCCATAAATGGGTTTAGGTGGAAAATGAGGAAAGAAGGGATAATATAATATGGCTATCCCATCGCCTAAACAATCGCTGTACCAACATCTCATTAGTCGCCTTTACGACATACTAGACAAGTAACACTGTTAGCACATTCTTTATTGTTATAAGCCTCACATAAACATGGTCTCATGTTCCTGGGTTTTTTATTTAGTAATTTTATATTTGTTTTAATAGTAATTTTAATCTGATGATTGGTAATTTAAAATTAAAAAATTTGTACAGCCGACTTCAATATAATTTATTAAGTATAACTCAAAAACTACTGGTCTTCTTAAAGGTCTAATATCTACACAATATGTATTGTATTATGTTACACTAGTGCTGCCATCTGTCGTGGATTGTCGGTAGACATGTTTGTTCTATGGTTTCGAAATAAAAGTAGTCTGTGCCACTCGTCAATGCGAATACGTTGTTTTATTTTAGGTTATGGGCCATACGCTCATAAAATCGCGGCATTGAGTCGTTTTAACAAGGATTTTGCAGTAAAGCTAGTGTTAAAAGACAGTATTCAGTGCGATTTAGCTTTGAACTGACTGATCGTATAAATTATCGCAGTGTTTAAGTGTAGAAACGGTTCGTCAAAATGGCTACCAACTACCTTATCAATGTGTCCAAAACTAAAGGGACGCGATAATTACTCGGAGTAGTGTTTCGCTGCAGAAAATTTCTTATTTCTCGAAGGCATGAAGCATTGTATCAAGCCAGAACCGGGAAAAGAAATAGCAAGCGCGGATGACGAAAAAACTAAAGCCAAATTGATTATGACCATCGACCCGTCGTTGTATGTCCACGTCAAAACCATTAAATCGTCGAAAGAATTGTGGAATAAACTACAGCAATTATTTGATGATAGCGGCTTTTCACGGAGAATAATTCTGTTAAGAAATTTGATTTCAATCCTACGAGATAATTGCAGTTCGATGACGTCATATGTGACGCAGATTATCGATACAGCGCAGAAATTAAGTGGAACGGGATTTGAAATAAATGATCAATGGACAGGGTCATTGTTGTTCGCTGGAGACCCTCTTTCTCCATGAAGTCGGCTAGCTGCTGGCCCCTCGGGTTCCGTCGCCTTATTCCGAATTTCTCTGCTTTCAGCTTACCATTCTCTCTTGTACCTAGTTTTGCGTTGAAATTTCCCATTAACACCGAATAGTGGGTTTTGGAGGAATGCATGGCCATACAGATATCCTCATACATTTCCTCCACCTCCTCGTCGGGGTGTGCCGGGGTTGGTGCGTAAACCTGTATGACCTTCAGCGAATACCGTTTGGTGATTCTAAGTTTAAGGTACGCAACCCTCGTCGACACACTCCTAATCTTTACAATGTTGTTAACGAGAGAATTTTGGACGATAAATCCGACAGCTCCTTGGGACAGATAGGCGCCGTCCCGGTGATAGAACAAGTTGCCGGATTCAAGGATTATCGTGTCCTCCCCCCCCCCCTCCTCTCTTCGGACCTCGGATAGTCCTGTAATATTCCAGCGCAACTTTTTTTATCTTTTTTATCCAGCTCCAGAATCTGCTCGTCAGTCCTCAGGGTGCGTGCGTTATAAGTTGCCAGATCAAGTCGTCGTAGGTGGCAACCGAATATCCACCGAAGATTCTTAGCACCCCCTGCCCCGCCGTTACCATGGTCACCAACGTAGCCGGGCGTACAATAGCGGGGCCGCCGGGGACTGGGGGCCGTCTCTTTTTTGCTCTCATCATTGGGGGGTATTTGCTATAGTTGCCACGCTTGGCAAGCGGGTTGGCAACCGCGATTTTTTATTGTTTTCTGTTATCAGGAAGATGCTGCTGCCCATCTCCTGCCTGTTTCCCTTTGTTGCCTTTTACGACACCTACGGGGAGATATGGGGTAGTGGATATTCTTAATCGCCACTACACGGCAATGCACGATGTGACCTATAAATCTACATCTATCCACGATTAAGAATCAAAATGCTAAACAATATTACCAATAAAACTTCTTCCTAAATTAAAAAAAAAATATTTAAGCTACTTTATGCTTTTTGCAATCTCTCCATAAATACACTCACGAGGCGTGTTATGATACTAGCTTTTTTTTTATTTGCCTGCATGAAATTTCTATATTTCGCTCATATTCGACTCGTGCTTAGTATAGAGTTGCAACTGATCAAGCTATTGTCTGCCTAACAAAATTTATCCGATCTATTTTTCGCGTTAAAAGCGCACGTACATTTTTAACATATTAAAAATATCTAAAACCCGTTACCAACAGAAGATCCCATATCGTGTGCCAATGTTTAAACCGGACGATATGAATAAACAAACAGTTCCTAGTAAGGCCGCTGCCACACGTGCGACTTAGACATAAAACGCGAACGTGAGCAGCGGTAATTGCTATAAACGATCGCGTGATTGCAAAACGCACGCCGCGTAGTCTATAATACCGGGTTAATGACAATACAATTCGACATTCTCGGATACAGTTTACATTTACTTCGTACTTGTTCACGTGCGTTGAAAAAAAGTCATTTGAATGTAGTTGCAGTTGGAATTTCTTTCGCATTCATGAAGTTCGATGTTTTTACGCTTGTATTCTTTTTCGAAGCAGTTATTAAAATGTATTAGGATATATGTTTTAGTAACTTATTTGCTTAGTATTTACGTTTAACATTTCTAAAGTATATTAATTTTATAATGTTCATGCATCAAGTAATAAACTGTTATAATAAAATATAAATGTTATAATTATATGTGGTAGAGCCACACTGTACCGTATTATGGCTGCAGTGCAAATGGATCAGCTCAACCGGCAAACGTTGCTGTATTTTGTATGGTAAATGAAGAAAATTTGAGACTATATTTTACCTTTCACAAGGTTATTCATCTTAGGTTTTAGGGATGACAACCTATACGCATATTGATTCTTAATTTATGATAAATGTAGGTGTCCTTTGGCCGCAGCATCTATATATCATAATGGTAGACAGACGTGAATAGAAAAACAGTCATGAATATTTGCAATGAAATAAAAACTTCTCAGTTTTGTGCAAGACTCTTCGCATGACCAATCATTGATCACATCGCAATGTATCGTGTGGTAATAAGCAATTTAGGTTCATAAATGATCGGGCGACTATTATCTATTGACGTTATGTCAATGTATGAATTAAACGCCTTCAAATACTCAGTGCAACACGAAAGTGTATTGTTGTCCTTATCTAATAACTTTTTATCTTTAACACGTATTATGTTAGTTTCTTTGAAATTATTCTATTTTTTTACGTAAACGTTCCTGTCATCTTAAACTTAATATAATAACTTTATAATTATCTAAAATGATCTTTGATTTCCTTTGGACAGAACTGAAGAGACAAACAATTTAACACCTTTTTCCGTAAAACTTAAATAACATAAGAACTTAGTCAACCTGACTGTAAGCGGCCACTGCAGCCAACTACAAACACAGAAGGCTACAAAAATGTTTTTATTATTATTTTTTCTTTATTTATATAGTTTAAATAAAACATTACATTTTCATTGTAAAAATAAAACTTTTTTTTTTATAAATATTTAAAGATCATTCAATCTCCTTAATATCTTCAATATTATACTCTTTATAAGCTATTTAAATTTTAAATTAATAATATAAAATAAAAACCAAACTTGTTTGTGTTCAGCAAGAAACAATAGCCTTGTAGTCCATAATGCTTTCAAAATTCACAGGTTTTTGACCTTTTTTGGAGAGGAATTTTCAAGATGTATTTTTATTAGTTATCTAGCTGTTCCCCGCGACTTCGGTCGCGTGTAATTTAGAGTATTAATTATGTTGCGCGGAACCCTATATTTGTCTAAAATATAAGTAGCCTAAGTTACTCCTTACAACATCAGCTATTTGTCAGTGAAAGTCCCGTAGAAATCGGTCCAGTCGTTTTGGAGGTTAGCCGGAACAAACAGACAGTCACATGGACGGATAGACTGTCTGTCTGACAGACAAACATTTTATTAATTGTATTTTTTTTATAAGTTTTATTTTGATATCACAAACAGACACTTCACTTTTATTTATTTGTATAGATCTTAAGTATGATTATCTTATAATCGCAAATCACGTGTAATTGCACTGAAAGAACATCCAATACCTCATATCATCCCGTGGGTGTCGTGAGAGGCGACAGATTAAAACAGATCAGGAGATGGGCAGCAGCATCTTCCTAATAACGACTAAAAATAAAACAAACTGCGGTTACCAACCCGCTTGCCAAGCGTGGCAACTATGGCAAATAACAATGACACGATATATATGAGACAATCTATCGTAGTCTATGTTCAGCAGTGGACTTTGACAGGCTGTAACGGTAAGTATGATCATTACAATATTTTGAATCTATATCTATACAAAAAAATAAAATTGAAGTGTCTGTTTGCAATGTCAAAATAACTGCTTTTTACTAAATGCATATGAAAGTGTTTACGTTACTTATAAAAAAAAAGTATTTTTAAAATTTTTGTCTGCCTGTCTGTCTGTCTGATTGTTTCGACGTATCTCCGAAACAGCTGGACGGATTTTGACGACATTTTCAGTGGCAGATAGCGGGTGTTATAAGAAGTAACTTAGGCTACTTTTATTAGTAAAAGAGTTTAATAAAAGTATAAGGGTTGCGCGCAAAAAATTAAAACCCATAAAATTCAACCGTAACAGACTCCACGCGGGCGAAGTCGACGAGAATTGCAAGTAGATTAATAAAATTACCACTGCATAATTCTGGTAGAATGCATTTTTTTATAGAATAAGGTTGACAAACGAGCACACAGTCCACCTGATGGTAAGTGGTTGCTGTAGCTCATAGACTTATACATCTATCTGCGTTGCATGAAAAGGTATGACTATTTTCGCAAATATTCTGTTTACGTAAACTGAATGTTTGCGGTAATCGATGGGCAAATATTTGACCGCCAATCCAGTTAGAAACTATTCGGGGGCGTCGGTTTACCAACATCCCTTGCAATGCGGAAATCGCTGAAATATTTTACGCTATATTTAACTTAAAAATAACATTGAGATGACAAAATGGTATATTAATAAAATTAAAGTTTATCTTTAAATGTATTTTTTATTTTATTTTATTATAGGGTAGGGTGACAAACGAGCACACAGTCCTCCTGATTCTAAGTGGTTGCTGTGACCCATAGACATCTACATTTATCCTCAATAAAGAATCAAAATGCATACTATGCATCGTCACCTGTGAGGACTAAGCTGGAATGCCTCTTTTCCAGTAAAATGGGTCTCCAGTTCTCTGCACTCACCATACAGAACACAGCAGTATCAAGCTGCTATTTTACGCTGGTATTCTGAGAGAGTGTGGTCCTTCCCCGGTCGAGCCGACCTATTTGTGCTACAACTGTACTACTAATATAGTTGCAGCATGGCTCTACCACTTACTAAGTATAAGTAATGAAATATTTTCAAATTCTTTCTGCTTTGTAAATAATTTCTCCATTTTATACGTGTTATATACGTCGTAGAGTCACGTTGTAGCTAAATTATGGTTGTACAAAGACATTTAAGTTGATACCTATATAGTATATTTAAATCTCTCAGTGGTTGTAGAATGAATGGGTCGACTAGACCGGGGTAAGCCCGCGCTCTCACCAAATACCAGCGTAAAATGACAGCTTTATGCTACTGTGTTTCGTATGGTGACTGTAGAGAACTGGAGGCCCTTTTTAGTGGAAACAAGGCATTCCATACCTACTAGTCCTCAAGGATGCCAATTGCATCTGCATTTTGATGTTTCTTCACGATGTTTTCCTTTACCGCTGAGCACATGGTAACTCTGCATTAAATTTGTTTTTAATAATCGATTGCCTATTCATCGATTATGTCCATCGATTCGCGATGTTTTTTTTTACCGCTGACTAAATACAAGTTACTACTTGGTACTAACAATTGTCATTAACATTGGTGTCAGCGGCGACTGAACCCGAGTTGCCAACATACTGTTAATTTTGTGTTGCACAGCACTGCTACCACGATACATTTACGGTTAGAGTTTGCAACTACAGGGATTCATTATGCGCGTTGATAATTTAATATCTTATTGCACCTGGATTTAATTTGGATTTCCCACTAATGATATTGACACAGCACCATTAGTGATGACGTTTTGAATAAAATATTATGTTCCAGTCAACACTGATATATGATTCCAGGACAAAGAAATTACTAGTGGCTGCCTGCGGCAATGATCATGTTAATATATTCATTTTTTTATATAAGTTGTAGTAGCAAGCGAATCGTACACACAATTCCTCGATGATTAATGGAAGTTGTGGCTTATAGGCTCATAACATCTATCTTCAACTTAAGTCATAGTTAAAAATGGTTGTCACCACTGATAATCAAGATGGAGAATGTTTTACCAGTAAAAAGGGTCAACACCAAGATTATTTTTCTACAGTCACCATATAAAACATAGGAGCGGTATTGTGCTACTTTTTTTAAAGGATAGGGTGGCAAACGAGCACACAGTCTGTCTGATGGTACAAATATACTACTAATATAGCTGCAACATGGCTTTGCCTGGTACAAAGTATCCCACCTGATAGTAAGTAATAATGTAGCCGAATATGTTAAAACGCACTGATTTAGCTTTACAAAAACCTATACAAATTCACTTATATAAATATACATATGTGTGTTAAACACTGTTGACAGAACCAAAACTAATAGTCTGAAATATTATAAATGTAAAAATAAAACACGTTGAACAGTATTTTTTTTTATAGGATAGGATGACAAACGAGCACACAGTCCACCTGATGGTAAGTGGTTGCTGTGGCCCATAGACATCATAAACAACATCCTATACAACTATACAAATGAGTTTTTTTTTGTACAGAAACATAATAAACAAGATTTACTCTATTCTACTTGTATATCTCAAAATTTATACGTGCATTAAGGAAAAAAGCAAATTGGAAAATGTCAAACTCAGTAGATTGTGTCGAAATGTTACCGCAATGCGCTAAGTGGAAAAAAACTGTCCCACAGGCACTTTCACAAATGCATCTAATGATTTATATTACTGTAAGGCTATTCAGCATAGTGGCACTTGCTAAGCTCTCACCTACCAGAGTACTAGAATTTCCATAAATCTACTTCAGAAATAATGAGCAGTAGTAACTCAGAAAATCCCAGAGGGGGAATTTTCTCAGGTGAATAAACGCGACTTCGCTCTTCGCCGATAACAACGAATAACCATCACCATTATAGGCTATCAAAAGTCCACTGCTGAACGTAGGCCTCCTCCATAGGTTGCCACACAAAGATATTTGCTGCAGTTGTCAAGCTGGACAAGCGGGTGGCAACAACACTTTTTAAGTTATGAGGTATATGCTTCTGCCTATCTAATGTTTCATTTACCTATGTCGCTTCTTACGACAATCTTGGGATAATATGGGGTAGTGGATATTCATACGAGTACGCCGTCACCACATGACAAATAACTATTGAAAATTTGTAATTAACGATTTCATTTTTTTATAGGATGGAGTGATAAGCGACCACACAGTCCAGCTGATGGTACGTGGTTCCTGTGGCCCATAGACATCTACAACTATCCTCGTTTGCGAATCAAAATGCAGATGCGTTGTCTCCCGTGAGGATTAAGATGGAATGCCTCTTTTCCAGTAAAAAAGGTATCCGGTTCTTTACACTAACCATACGAAACACATCGGTGTTTAGCTGCTATTTTACGCTGGTATTCTGTGAGAGCGTGGTCCTTCCCTGGTGAAGCCGACCCATTCGTGCTACAACTATACTACCAATATAGCTGCAGAATGGCTTAATTATAAATTAACAATTAAATTTTAATATATAAATATCTATGGAAATATTAATTATAAATTTGTGTTATGTAGTACTAAGTCCCCGGTCAATGAAAACATTGTGAGGGAACTTGCTAAACTGAGCAATGAAATATTTCTAGGATTTGTGAAATCCGCAAACACACTGGAGCAAACGAGCAAATGAGAATCACCAGTGAAAATATCTGTTCAAAGTTCAAAGCAAATGAACAGGCACATAAAACACATGAGTACGTACCTGATTTAAGTTAATCGCAGCTTTGTTCGGTAACTTTTTAAAATAATTGAAAAATGTTAGAACGTGATTGAAAAATGTTAGACCCTTTTTACTGGAAAAGAGGCATACTATAATAGTTCTCACGGGTGACAACGCATCTGCATTTTGATTCACAAACGAGAATAGATGTAGATGTCTATGGGCAACAGCAAGCACTTACCATCAGAAAGAAAGAAAGAAAGAAGAAAGAAAATAAGTTTATTTAGTAACACATTTTAGAAGTTTGCTAACCATAATAACATATTAAGATAAACGGGTACTAAAAAGGTACCCAACTCAGCATAGTCTTGGTACTAACAAAGTACTTTAACAAAAACCAAACTTAACAATATTCATATTCATCAGGTGGACTGTGTGCTCGTTTGTCACCCTATCCTATAAAATAAAAAAAATAACTAAATACGTGAAAATTCGGTTCTAGAAAAAAATGAAATTTACAACATTTCATGCAGGATTTTATAATAATTCTTTTCAATGTTGTACTAAAGCTTGACTTAACAGAACATTACTCGTAAAAGAAAACACAACCTTAATAAATTTTTTGTACATTATTCTTTCTTAATACTTTCTAGATATTCGTAGCACACAGTTCACCTGACATCTATCCTCGATTAAGAATCAAAATCGCCTGTCACCCCTTAGAACTAAGATGGAATGCCTCTTTTCCAATAAAAAGGGGGTTCTATACACTGCAACGTTAATCTACTATTTACGCTGGTATTCTGTGAAAGCGTGGCGAAGCCGACATATTCGTACTTCAACTACAATATAGCTGCATGCTGCATGGCTCTGCCACGTATAAAACCTCTTACGGCACCAACGGGATTATAATGGGAATTTCTCTTATGTCGCAAGTAAACAGAATAAGTTAAACCAAGGTGAACCAAGTAAATAGCTCTAGTGAATTCTGTAGTTATTACAGTGAATAGTTTTGATGATTTCTTCAGTTCAAGCCATATACGAGTCCAAAGAGCAGCGAGCCATTCGTATCACGTGTAGTCAAAAACAATATGAATGTAGCGGGTATAGATGGAAAATTGAGTGTGGCTAGCCTAACGTCAACACAATCACAAACGCAATAACCCATTTCTCTCCTTTCACGACCACCGCTTTCTTTTTTATTAAAGTCCATACTTATATAGCTATTTTATAAATTGACTACAGCACCACATATATATTAAGATGTACCTCAATCATTCAAGTCGTTTAGTAGTTACATAAAAGTTAAAAAGTAACAGCCTATATACGTCCGACTGCTGGGCACAGCCCCCTTACATTTGCAACACGGTTTAAGGACAAGGAAATATCCGCCGTGCTGAACCAACTCGTGTGGCGAACTTCATATGTATTCGAAATACATTTATTTTTATTTCTCAGACATGCAGGTTGCCTCACGATGTTTTCCTTCACTGCCGAGCACGTGGTAAATCAGCCCTTAAAATTGAAATTAACAATTTCATTGGTGCCGCTGGAGAAAGAACCTGGATTACTCACGTACTGTGAAATTTACAGCGAGCTCTTAAAAAAATAAATGAAATAAAATAAAATAAAATCAATTTATATCAGACTGCGTCCA
Source organism: Parnassius mnemosyne (assembly GCA_963668995.1). NCBI lineage: Eukaryota > Metazoa > Arthropoda > Insecta > Lepidoptera > Papilionidae > Parnassius > Parnassius mnemosyne. The sequence continues at coordinate 1,644,641 of CAVLGL010000001.1, read as the reverse complement.
TACAAGTAACATTGACATTATAGTAAATTTAATCTCATCTAATTTAATTTTATATAATTCTATCTAATCTTTTTAATTTAATTTAATCTCATTCAATTTAAATCAATTCAATATAACTTAATTCGATTGTTTAACATATTAATTACTTGAATAAAATTAATCTATAGTTTAATTCATGTATCTGCCACCCTCTGGGGCACCGGGCACATGCATTTGTAACCAGTGCCACAGAAGGGGGCTGTCAGGCTTATCGCTGAGCACGTTCAGGATGGTGTTGGCGCTTCCCCGCGTACGGAGCATCAGTGAGGCGATGCGGCGTCGCAGCACGGCGTGGAAGCCGTCCGTGTGCGCGTGCGCAAACATCGCAGACGCACTACAGCAGCGCGGGAGCGCCACCAGCACCCTGAATGCGTTATTATATTGTACTCGGAGAGCGTTGATGGCCCGCTGCGTGTAGTCGACCCACAGATTGCAAGTGTATAGAGTTTGGCAAAAGGCTTTAAAGGCTTCTTTATTCATTTATATTTCTTTATTTATTCTTAGGCTGAGATCTATAGACCATATTTTGATTTTACTCAGACTTTACTTTCAAGCTAAGACAATGTCGGTATTTATAAAGTCGTACTGAGTGCTCGCTTAGCAAAGCCAAATTCAACGATATAGACGACTTACGTAAAACTCAGGATATTATCCGAAACAACCGTATTCATTTAAAATTGTTGTTTTTATGTCACTCTAATTATTTATAACAATAAATAGGTAGTTTTAGGCCGTCTTGTAGTTTTAAATAGCATTAATCCCTTTTGTATTTACGTAGATCTTAGCCTTAGTATCTGAGCTACCACGGCTTATTAGTTACATGATAACATTTCGTATAGTATTTTACAAATAGTTTTATGTTATAATTAGAGTCTGACGCAATCAAAACATTCGTGCGGAACATATGCGATCTAAAATATTGCCTATGGAATTAGAAAGCAAATTTCTCGAAGACCTTGGTGCCACGGCAAAGGGATTTATTTGGTGAGAAAGACTCTTATTTAACCATTGTTTAAACCCGAGTCTATCCAAGATCCACGTTTTATAATAAGACGGATTTATTAATTATACAAGAAACATGTTAGCAGTGATCACCGTATGCCGTTAGTCATAATTATAGATCATGTAATTACAGTTATATAATATATGATCGGCGTTCTATAGGATGCATTGTGTAGTGTGCGCAGGAATTACATTATTTGTTTCTTAGTTAATTTAGTAAATGGATCTATTGATTCTTCTAAGCTATTTACTCGCGTAATGCTTCGGACAGGTTAAATGAGATTTAGACAGCGACCCTTGCTGTATATACCTCTTGCTTCAAAATTGTAAAAGAAATTATTTCTTTCTGCGCAGCACAATAGAATTTAATAAGTTTTCATCTGTATTAAATTTTGACCTATTTTCTACATGTTCGCAATCTGAAAGAAAACTGATAAATAGACATTTTTTCACTAACAGCGTGACTCAAACTGCATGCTTTTTTTTGTTAATATTTTGCGTTGTTTTTTTTTTTGTTATTGTTTTTGAGAGTAATTTAAGTAATCGCGGTAGAATTTAATATTTGCATAAAGTCATATGAAAGTAGGCTTGTAATTAGCAATTATTATCCCTATTTTGTAACTTTACGAAGATATTAGTATGTGTAAGCCTTCCTAAAATATTTTATTATATACAATATTAAAAAAAAAATAAAACTAGAAATTTAATTATCATATAGTCCTACTCCCCGCGGTATCATGCCAAGAACGCTGGCTGCGTTTCCCCGCTGAATTGCTATACTTAGCCTTTGAGCGAGAAAAGAACCAGTCCTCTAATCACCAGCACCAGATGGAGATGGATTTCCTTTAGGAAATTCACCGCTTGTGGACCCCACGGAGCGATTCCTAAAATTAATAAATAATTAATAATAAATAAATTTACTCCTCTCCTTTCCACCATCGGAAAACCAGGTCGACGGATCTTCACCCCTTTGTTGCAAATATGCTATGCATTTGAACCAAACGCTTTACCTTGTCTTTCGTAATGCATACAGCAAAGGAGTGGAATTACTTGCCGGCGTCTATATTTATATATGCAAGGCAAGAGGGATAGGCGTTTGTTATGCTAAGACAATGCGATTTACCACCTAAGGCTTCATGACCACTTAACACCAGGTAGGACTTTGTTGAGCCACTGGCTGATAATAAGTAAAAAAAACGTGTACTCGTATTACTTAATCTAATAATAGCCTTTTGTAGAATATTTGTTTCATGCAATTTTTAATCTGTTAATAGACATTCTTCACACATGTAGAATTTTTTGTAAAAGGATATAACATACAAATGTAGATTGAAACATAAAAAATTAATGTTACGTGACGTCAATGTAAAACATACTACACATATTTTCATAACTTCCTTGTGCTTCATAAGTACTTCAAATCTAAATTTCATTAGGAGATACTCATAATTGTTTCCTCCGTTCTTCGGATAGTCTAAAATTGCTAACACCCTTACAACGTATTGGTTATATGTCCCATTCTTTCGCTTTTATGGCTGTCAACAAAATATCTCTTGACATTAAAAAAGCTTCGAACAAATTTCTTTTCAAAAATAAAGTTCGTGATCATTTTAATAAATTGCAAGTGTGAATAAACGCTTTTTCCTAAATAATGATTCTATAGTCACATATTTTCCTTATTTATCATCGCATGTGTATATATATATATAACGTACGCTGGTTTATTCGATTCATTTTTCCTTTTTCTCTCATTATTAGTTTACTTTTGCTGCACTACCTCTCATATGTTTATCTCTGCTTAATCTAATGGTTGACTGGAAGAGAATGCCTTAAGGCACGAAATCCGTCATATTTACGATCTTATTTTTGTACATAAAAGTTTAAATAAATAAATAACTGTTGACAAGTCACATTATTTTTTATTCGTATCGTTTTTATCCTATATTGCAAGCAATAACACTCTGGGATAACTTTTATTGTTGCATGTAAAGCGTTCAGTTTACATTGTAACTTTACTCTATGAAATATAATACACAGAATCAACTTATTCTATAGGATAGATATTACAACCAAGTTTTTGTGTTTTGAAGCTATTGATTCTTTTTAATTTTCTTGATACATATTTACTATGGCAAATAAACATTACGAGGTTATCTATGGGGTCATCTGTGTTCAGCAATGGACTTGGAGAGGCTGTAATGATGATGAAGATGATGATGATGAAACTTACCTAGAACATGTGGCTGTCCGGTTACATCTAAAACAAAAAGACAATATGATTAAAAATAATTCAAAGATACATGCAACTTTATTATTGTTATTAATATAGTATAAATATAGGATGAACTATCATTAACGTGGTAGAAACACGCGGTTATATTATGGTTTAAACATACATGGGTAGGCTAAACCAGCTCTCACAGAATACCAGCGTGAAACAGTAGTTTAATGCAGTTCATATGGTGAGTGTAGCGAACCGAAGACGCTTTTTACTGGTGACGGGTCATTCTATTTTGTGACAACGCATCTACAAATTGATGTCTAATCGAAGATAGATGCAGATATCTATGGGTTACTGCATCCACTTACATTTAGATGCACTGGGTGCTCATTTCTCACTGTCGATTTAAATCGAAATTAAAATTGTAATATTAAATTATTCACGTAAATCAATTAATGTCGTCCGTTTTAAAAAAAACTGTGTATTTTGCTAGATATAGGTCCTTTATGAGTTGAGGATATTCCCAAAATCAGCCGTTTTCGACAAAACATACGGATTTTCAATCGCAGTACCAAGGCCCTCAAACCTAGACACTGCCAGTCGCCGTTATACATATTTCAGCATTGCATTTTAAGGGGTATTACTCTATCATAAGATGTTTCTAAAATTTCCACATAATATATTATTTACCTCAGTATTTTAAGCAAGTTAAAGAAACTAGGTTTCATATTATTTAATGCCTATGTTTTTAGGGTTCTGTAATTACACAATAAGGAACCATTATAGTTTCGCCATGTCCGTCCATCCTTCCGCTGTTTTACTCACAGACCCAAGATGCTATAAATATGTAATTGGGCAGATTTATTGATATCAATCACGCCTACAAAGCTGTTAAATAAAATCTTAAAAACATTTTTATTTTGGGTACCTCCCATATAAGTAAATGAAGGATGATTTTTTAACGTGTCTGTTTCATCGTGTAGGGTATCGTTAGACAGGTATTTCAAAAACGCTGGGAGTATGGAACAACAACTTTTCGATTTTGGGGTCCGTTTGCGAAATATTTACCTTTAAAGTGGTATTTATCATTAGAGTCAAGTATCTACCCTCTCTACCAACTGACCCGCTGTTTTTGTAAATGTGATAAGTATTCACGACAGTAGTATATATAATTAAGTTAAAAGGTAAAATATCACAGCTAAGAATAATCCATAAGTTAACGAGTAGTAATCGACCAACTTATAAAATGCACTTGGATTAGTAAAAATTTCATTGCAAGTCGATAGTAGATGACCTAAACCTAGCTGCATTATAACTTTACACTTGTACACTGTTAAAAATAAACATTTTATGATAAAAACGACTTATATGCATTACTACAATAGCTTTATTTTTCATTTTTTTTAAAAAACGTTACCTCCACACTAGGATTTTGCTCCTGTATCGTGGAGGCAGTTTACAAACATAAATTGCACGAGGACAAACATTCAGAATCCATTTGTGGAATAGGTAGCTCTCTAGTTTTCATCTTTCTTACTTACTGACTACTTTCACTTATTTATTTGTTGGTAGTTATTGTAGGCGTCATTCAAAGTATTTATACAATCATATAGCCTCATACAGTTTCATTCGTCATACTCTTCGTTTACGCGGGCGACCTCACGATAATTTATGGCAGTGGTGGTTTACGTGAAGGTTCGTTACGGTCATATATGTATATCTAAGGGATGCACTGCCGAGAATATGTATAGTCAACTATGATCATCTTTGTACTTACTTGGCATGTGAATGATTTGATGTACCCGTAAGTCTGGTCTGAAAATAAGTCAGTTCCAATCTTCTTATTTGGGCTCATTTTAGTCGTTATAGCGGTCAAACCGCGAAATCTCTTAATATGCTCATTATCAAGGCAGCCCACGTATTGTGACGGGCAACTACGGAATCCTACCTCTTACATTGTGCGTGGCCCGATACTTTTTTTGTTCGAACACTCGAAAACGGTTAAACGTATTTAAATTATTATTTTTTATTTAATAGGTTATATTATAAGTTCGGAGGTGTTCTCAGATAAAATTGTGGGAAAAATTCCACTTCTAATTGTTAACAAATGTGGGTGTAGTACAAACAAAGATGTAAACGACATTCTAGTTGTAACCTTGAACTTGTGGTTTCTCTTAGACCACTCAAATGGTAAAAAGTTAAACCTTTCAATAAAAAAGTTTAAACCGATTTCAATAAAGAAAATCCATATAATAGCTTCTAAAGTTCGCGGCTTTAATGTTTCAATATAGTATGTGCCGACTTTGAATGCTGTTATGTGGAGATTAATTTATTCATTTTACACAAAGAAGTCGCCGCCGACACCAACGAAACTGTTAATTGCAAATTTAAGTGCCGATTTACTATGTACTAGGCGGTGATGGAAACATCATGAGGAAACCTGCATGTCTGAGAAACGAGAAAAAAATATTTCGTAGACGTGTGAAGTTCTCCAACATGCATTGTGACAGCGTGGCGGACATTTTCTTGCCCTAAACCCCTCTCAGAAATGAGAGGAGGCCTGTGCCCAGCAGTGGGACGTATGCAGGCTGAAACTTTAAACTAAGACGTAAATTTTAAATGTATCATATTAAATTTTGTCAGATAGAAAGACAGAGTGAAACGTGATGCTAAATATAAACCTCTTAAAAATAGTAAGAAATATTGGTAAATCCAATTGTGCATGCCTTAAGCATATTAAAAAATTACGTTTAACATGATTATGCGTATGCACATAATTTTTCAAAGTAGTTTAATTATACACAAGTTTACACTAAAAACCTTATAATTATTACTATACTTCAAATTTTCCAATCAATTAATGTCAAATTTCAATTTAAAAAAAGCTTGGTAAATCCAAAAATTCACGACTCATAATGCTCATATTATAATCGCGAAAAAGTTAGAAAAATTGTAAGTTGTAGTTCTATTCGTCAAAGAGTTCCAGTAGCAGTCAACGAAGTACACTTTCAAGTCACTCTATCAATTCCGGAGGTAAGGTCTCATCATAACTCGTATTGTGCCAGAAAAAGTACATATTTGAAATCTGCAAGGGACTATATTTCTTTTAAGTTCTATATACCTAGGAGTAAGTTGTCCTTATTTAGTGACGATAAACTATGGCCGGAAGGGATATACTTTAGACGGTTTATAAGATTTAGAAATGTGAAAAAGACACTGCTGAATCAAGAGGACCTAAATAATGGATCAGGACAAAAATAGTTATAAAAGTCGGACATTAAAGCTTTATAGCTTTAACTGTAAGTCCCTGAAGCGGTCAGTAGACAGTGTGAGGGTGTTGTGTGAGACTGCCTCGGTAGTAGCATTGCAAGAAACCTGGCTAATGGACCACGACCTCTCATACCTCAACACCGTTCACAAAGACTTTGAAGCCACGGGAACGACAGCTGTAGATTCAGGCGTGGGCATTCTGCGCGGGCGACCACATGGAGGAGTCGCGCTGTTATGGCGTAAGAATGTGTTTTCATCGGTATCTGTAGTGAAATGTAATAATGTGAGGCTGTGCGCGATTAAGTGTCAGGTACAGGAGCAAACTATGCTTATTTTTTCTGTTTATATGCCGACAAACTGTGTCGAGAACCTTGCGGAATTCACAGAGTGCTTAAGTGAAATTAATGCAATTATCGAGGAATGTTATATTAGTATAGTTTTTATGTTAGGCGACTTTAATGCTCATCCGGGGGAGCTGTTTTTTAATGAAATGATTAGTTTTTGCGGTGAGCAGACGTGGGTATGTGCTGACTATGAAATGTTGTCGAGTAATTCGAATGTGTACACACTAGTGATGCTCACGGCTGCTCACGATGGTTGGATCATTGCCTCGTAACGACTATGGCTAGGAAATATGTTGAAAGCATACGCGTAAGAAACGATGTGACGTGGTCCGATCACTATCCCTTGGAAGTGGACTGTAAAATTAGCTTAGGTTTCTCGCAGGTCCAGCCCATCCAATCTAAAACTGCAAATAGGGTAATTTGGGGGCACAGAGATAGTGAACAGATTAACATTTATACAGAATATTGTAATAATAGATTAAGATTAGTAGATTTTCCTGTAGAGTTAAATAATTGTTGTGATAAATTCTGTGATAAATCTGAACATAAATTAATTATAAATAAATTGTACAAGAATATCATAGGTATATTGCAGGATGCTGCAATTTATAGTCATAAAAATATACAGCGTAACAAAAAGCGACAGATAGTGGGATGGAATAGGCATGTGAGGTCGGCTCACGCCAGAGCTCGTCTTTGTTTTCAGTCATGGGTATGTGTTGGAAATCCAACGTGTGGGGCAGCATACGAGGATATGAAAGAGTTACGTAAAGCTTTTAAAAGCAAACTCAAGTGGTGCCAGGATAATGAAGAACAAATTAAAATGGATATTCTGGCATCTTCGTGTGAGGCTAAGCAATTTGGTAAGTTCTGGCAGCATACGAACAGACTGAAGGCAAGGTCGAGTCTCTCAGCTCAAGTGGGGGGCGTGAGTGGGTGTCGGAATATAGCGAACTTGTTCAAGTCGCAGTTTGAGGTGGAACCGTGCAAGCTTAATTGCATGTTAAATGACGGTGACGCTGGGGACAGTGTGAATATGGGGGGTAGCCCGCTGCGCTTCACAATCGATGAAGTTAAATCTGCAATTAACAATATGAAGCATGGGAAATCACCAGGTCACGATGGCCTCAGCGTCGAACACCTCAGATATGCGGGTGTGCACCTTCACAGAGTCCTCAAGTTGCTCTACAACCTATGTGTTGGTCATGGTTACTTACCTGATACAATGATGATGACAGTGGTCGTGCCTATACTTAAGAATAGGACGGGCGATGCAGCGGATGAAACCAACTACAGGCCGATATCCTTGGCGACCATCTCGGCTAAGGTTCTGGACAGTCTGCTTGATACACAGTTAAGTAAGGCAGTTAAGTTACATGATGCTCAGTTCGGGTTTAGGCCTGAACTATCAACGGAGAGCGCAATACTGTGTCTCAAGCAGACTGTGCGGTACTATACGGACAGGAAGACTCAGGTTTATGCGTGTTTCCTGGATTTGTCTAAAGCCTTCGACCGAGTGTCTTATAAAATTTTATGGCAAAAATTAAAACGGGAAAGTAGCTTGAGACCAGAGTTGGTTTCACTGTTGGAATATTGGTACGGTAACCAGACTAACACAGTTAGATGGGGTAACACCTTAAGTGATCCCTACAAACTAGGGTGCGGAGTGAGGCAGGGAGGGCTGACATCACCCAGGCTGTTTAATCTTTATGTTAACAGACTGATTGAGAGGCTCAGCAGAGCAGGTGTCGGTTGCTCAATAGACGGTGTACCCATGAATAATTTTAGTTACGCAGACGACATGGTTCTGTTGAGCCCCTCAGTCAGCGGGCTTCGAAAGCTGTTGAAAATTTGTGAAGCATATGCCGAGGAGACTGGACTCAGTTACAACTCAAAAAAGAGTGAATTTATTGTCTTCAGAGGTAAGAATAAACCACTTGACTTCACGCCACGTATCCAGCTATGTGGGATTCCTCTGAGACAAGTGGCTGAGTTTAGGTACCTCGGACATGTTGTAACTGAACGCCTGGATGATGACAGTGACATTGAACGAGAGCGCCGAGCGCTGTCGGTCCGGGGCAATATGTTGGCTCGCAGATTTGCACGTAGTACGACTCAAGTCAAGATAACTTTGTTCAAGGCGTATTGTCAATCCTTTTACACGTGCAGTCTATGGACTGACTATACGCGGCGGGCCTACAGTGCTCTGCGTGTTCAGTACAACAATGTGCTGAGGGTGATGTTGAGGAAGCCTCCACACTGCAGTGCGTCGGCCATGTTTGCGGATGCTCGTGTGGACGACTTCTACGCGATCATGCGCAAGCGTGCCGCGTCCATGATGAGCAGGCTATTGAGGAGCTCCAACACCCTTCTCAGCGCATTGGCTGTGAAGCTGGATTGCCCGCTCTGGAGGGCTTGGAATGTTGCACACACCAGCACGAGGAGAATTCCACCTGGAGTTCGCTTTGTGAGGCTGGGGGTAGGTTAAGCTACTAATATAAGATAAGTAATTTTTTGACTAACATTTTAATATTAACTTCTATTTTATTTTATACTAACATTAGGCTAAGTAAGTTTTACTAACAATCTATGACTATTGTTGGTCGAAATAAAGGATTTATTATTATTATTATTATAACTACCAAAACGAGCCCAAACTCGGCACATCTAGTTCTCCTCGCCGAGGAGTTCCTGTACCAGTCTTCAAGGTACACGTTCAAGTCACTCTATCAAGTCCGGAGGTAAGGTCTCATCATAACTAACAAAACGAGGCCAAACTCGGCACATCTTGTTCTCCTCGTCGAGTAGTTCCAGTAGCAGATACCGAAGTTTACTTTAAGGTCTATAAAGTCCAAGACTATATACTATGTATAATTATATTTATGTATAAATCCTGCGTGCTTTTAGGAAAACAAAATATTGTAATAAAAATCTGTGATTTATAAAATAATAATATCTTAGAGGATGTATGTATCAAGTTCGGTTTTTGGAATATTTTGTATTTCTAAGGCAATCTTTTCTTCGCTGCAAACTAGCGATATAATATCCACTTACCAGAATAAATTAATACAAGGCTCACAAACCACCGAAAATTTCGCCATTTTTGAGCGGAAAAAAATTAATTATTACTTAACAAATAGTCTAGTGACGTCACCCTGTCTTACACCTCTCTGCAATTGGAAACCTATCCAATTGCAGAGAGGTGTAAGACAGGGTGACGTCATATCCCCGAAACTCTTCGCCGCTGCATTGGAAGACGTTTTCAAGCTTCTGGACTGGAAAGGATACGGTATCAACATCAATGGCGAGTACATCACTCACCTTCGATTTGCCGACGATATAGTCCTTATGGCAGAATCGCTGGAGGACCTAAGCACTATGCTCAATGACCTCAATAGTGTTTCCCAACGGATAGGTCTTAAGATGAACATGGACAAAACTAAGATCATGTTTAATGTCCATGTCACACCTATGCCGGTAGTTGTTGGGAACACTAAGCTCGAAGTTGTTGACGAGTATGTTTACCTGGGACAAATAGTCCGACTGGGTAAGTCCAACTTCGACCGAGAGGTCAATCGACGGATTCAACTCGGATGGGCAGCGTTCGGGAAGCTACGACACATCTTCTCGTCAGACATACCTCAAAACCTTAAAACGAAATTGTACAACCAGTGCGTGTTGCCAGTGATGACTTACGGAACTGAGACGTGGTCCTTCACTGCTGGCCGTATGAGGAAGCTCAAGGTCGCTTAACGAGCTATGGAGAGGGCTATGCTCGGAGTTTCTCTGCGTGATAAACTTAGGAATGAGGATATCCGCAGTAGAACCAGAGTGACCGACATAGCCCAACGGATTAGTAAGCTGAAGTGGCAGTGGGCCGGCCATATAGCTCGAAGAACCGACAACCGATGGGGAAGAAAGGTTCTCGAGTGGCAGCCTCGTACCGGTAGGCGAAGTGTAGGGCGTCCCCCCACGAGATGGAGTGACGACCTGGTAAGACATGCAGGAAGTCGATGGATGCAGGTGGCTCAGGACCGTGTTTTGTGGCATTCTTTGGGGGAGGCCTATGTTCAGCAGTGGACTTGTGAAGGGCTGTAATGATGATGATGAATGATAACAAATAGTAAACTGCCATTTACATTCAATGGCTTCCCACATGATAGATGAAGAGTTTCAAAAATAGATTCAGTTGAACAATTTATATTTTCAAAAGTTATCGTGTTTACGAAGCCATGCGGACATTTAAAATAGCAATTAATCGACGTTGGCAGAAAGATAAAACTTATATTTCTGCCAATGTGCTTTTTATAACATTTATATGTATAATATGATTGCTAGAAACGATTTCGACTTTGCGACAAAACGTTGGCATCTTAAATTTTAGGCCCTAGGAGAACATATCTGCGCGCCTTGCGCTTACGGCATGCAATAAAAAACTGCAGATTCAATTGAAGTCCTAGCAAATCAATACAATTAAACAATAAAATGAAGAAAAAGGAATGAAAAGAATCAAATGAATTGTAAGGTCAGCCCCCAACTAGATGGTGTGACGACCTAGTAAGAGTTGCGCATATGTAGCATTTCCTGGGGGTAGCCTATGTTCAACAGTGGACTTGTGATGGACTGTTATGATGATGACGATAATGTTAAACCATAAAAAATATTTAAATTATTCATGATATTTTAAATATTTTATTTTTAGTTAAGTTATTTTGTAAAGAAAAAAAAATCATATCAATACAGCCCATCAAAGTCTTCTACTGAACATAAGCCTCCCCTATAGACTGCCTCATAGGTTCATAATTGCAGTTTTTTTAGTGTAATGAGTTGTCCAAATGGCTTCTCTTATGACACATGCAAGATGATGTGGGACACGAATTAAATAAATAAATACTTAAAAACAAATTTTATTTTACATCTGAGGTTTCTTACGTGGTAAGCTATGTTGCAGCTTTATTATTAGTATAGTTGTAGCACGAATGGGTCTGTACGAAATACCAGCGTGAAATTGCAGCTTAACACTATTGTGTTTCATATGGTGAATATAGAGAACCGGAGACCCTTTTTACTGGAAAAGAGGCATTCCATCTTACTCCTCACAGGTGACAATGCATCTGCATTTTGATTCTTTATTGAATATAGATGTGGATGTCTATTGGTCACAGCAACCACTTACCATCAGCTGGACTGTGTGCTCGTTTGTTAACCTATCCTATTAAAAAACATCTGACTTGTAGCAAAAACGCTCTAAATATTTTAGTGTTTGCTAATTCGATAACGTAAACATTGTTGTTTCAGCCAAATTCTAGCAGTCATCGTATAGTCAGGCATTCCTCCATATTTATCCTATCATCTCTCTCTATACCCCTACTAATTTACGACCACATAACGTCCGTAATCTTACTTCTAACACACCATTATCCACGCTGCTCAAATTAAGCGAGAAGTTACTTTATCAACCAATATATTGTTGAAGGTACACCCATGCCCCAGTGGGATGTAAGATAGGACTTGATTTTCACATTAATATTGCATATGCTTAATGGTCTAGTAGTCGTAAATAATATTGGTGAGCGTGAGGTCCAGGGTTCGAATCCCAGGTCGGGCCAAAATAAGCTATTGGGTTTTTTGTCAAGAAATTCTCAGTAACAGCCCGGAGTCAGGAAGCTGGCGGTGTATAAACTCCGTGCCACGGAAAGCACGTAAAGCCGTTGGTCCTTCACCTCATCTCTCTCCGATCGTGACGGATTAGGGTCCCATCTGACTATGAAAGTGTATCACACACAGAGTACACTAATTGTGTTTGCGCATACACTTGGGCTCTATAATCCTGTCCTGAGCAGATGGCTGGTCTCCGTTGAAACTGACCGCCGTGACCGGAGTTCGGTCTGCAGGACATTATTTTTGCAACATATTTATTACAAAAGTGTTTGAAGATGTACCATAAAGGAGTCTGATTAAAATGTGATATTATTTATATAAATCCGACTCGTATTATTATTTCGTTTATGTCAGACGTAAGTACTGCGATACGCCTGGTATCACGATTGTCAATTTGCAAGCCAAGCGTTGCGCAATTTCGCCGTGCAAATGGAATTATTACGCCTTAATGTAGAATTATTGATTTAATTCACCAGGGCTTACTATTGTTTTAGCTTCTTAGCAGTTGAATGTTATGAGCTTAATTGCCTCACCTCTTCATTTTTACCCCATTATCAAAACGTAGATTTTAAACGTATGCTTTTAATAAGTATTAGAAAATGTTTACAATTTTAAGTCATTGTGTTTTGATGCCAAACCTTTATAGACCGCCTATTTGTTTCTTCATAATGTTTATCTATTTTACCATGTTTAAGAAAACATGGTGTGATAATTTTAGACATAAACTCTTTTATAATTTATATTATAATATTTATTATATAAATATATGTATTCTAATATTATATAAATAATGTACATCTTGCAAATATTGGATATATATCTGTGTCCAAATATGTACATTTGTAGCTTTTTCTACAAGAATTGTGAGCATCTTTAATATCGAAATCTGTTGGTCAGGAGCAATCTGATGAGTAAATTACACTTAGTTTTTTATTACTGTGATAAGAAATTCAAAGAATTTATTCGTTGAATGAATAATCGAATTTATATAATTTGTAATTCTGTCAACAGTTCAACGGCAAGGACGTAATGAATAAATATACAACTATGCTTTTATTAATCTAAATATCGTTTTTAAACTAACAAAAACGAAAAATATGAGTCATTTTAAATGTTTTTTTATAGATTATAGAATGAAAATTAAATTACATCGAGATACAAGAACACTGCTAGTGTTTCAGTTTATTTGTATAGTTGATCTATTTTACTTTATTTCACTAAATATGAGATAGTAACGGACACGTATTACGGTATGGTTGAATTGTACCTTTTTATATAAAATAGGGGTGACCAACGATCACACAGTCCACCTGATGGTAAGTACATGTGGTGAATCATAGACATCTACATTAATTGTCTCAGGTTCTCTACACACATCATATGAAACGCAGCAACATTTAACTGCTATATTACATTGATATTCTGTGAGAGCTTGGTCCCTGTTGGGCCGACCCATTTGTGCTATAACCATAATGTAGCCGCGGCGTGGCTCTACCATGTGCCTAAATGCGCAACGCTGAATATGTAGTGCGTTACGCTGTTTTACTGTTATTAATGATTAATTTAGTAAGCAAGAGGGCAAATGTAACATCTGTTTTGACACTATTTTGAAGAGGCAATCTATGGATGTGTTCTAACAGAATGAAGTTCATGTGGTAGCAGTGGGCTGTTGCTGATTAGAATTTTTTTTCTCTGGGCTACCAAGACATGATATATATTCAAAGTCTCGGATTGGGGGCGACTAAATCTAGTCCAGTTTAATCCTCAGAAGACACAAGTTTGCGCGTTTACCGCTAAAAAGAACCCCTTTGTCGTATCTCCTCAGTTTCAAGGTACTCCCCTTGTTGCCTCAGCCAGTATCGGAATCCTCGGCGTCGACATATCGAGTAGCGTGCAGTTTCGTGATCACTTGGAAGAGAAGGCCAAATTGGCCTCTAAAAAGCTTGGCGTGCTCAGCAGAGCGGGACAGTATTTCATGCCGGCTCAACGCCTGCAACTTTACAAGGCGCAGGTTCGGCCTCACATGGAATACTGTTCCCATCTCTGGGCTGGGGCTCCCCAGTGCCAGCTTCTTCCACTTGACCGCATCCAGCGCAGAGCGGCTCGAATCGTCGACGACCGAGTCCTTTCCGATCGGCTCGACTCATTAGCACTGCGAAGAGATGTTGCATCTCTTAGCATTTTCTTTCGCATTTACCATGGGGAGTGCTCTGAGGAATTGTTCGGATTAATCCCAGACACCAAATTTCACGAACGCACATCGCGGCAGAACTCCCGATACCATCCACACCATCTGGATGATTGGCGGTCCACCACTGTGCGATTTAGAAGATGTTTTCTTCCTCGCACAACTTCCTTGTGGAATAGTTTACCACTAGCGATTTTTCCAGACCGATACGACTTAGGGACCTTCAAGAAAAGAGCCTACTCCTTTTTAAAAGGCCGGCAACGCATCTGCAATTCCCCTGGTGTTGCGGTTGTTCATGGGCGGCGGTAGTCACTTACCATCAGGTGAGCCGCATGCTCGTTTGCCCCCTCTCCTTCAAAAAAAAAAAAACCTTGTAGTAGCGGTTACCAGCTTGCGAATTCCAATAAGGCAACTTCCTGCCATACTCTGCCTAAAAGCCAATCTTAAAACTTAAGGCCTCAATACATTTCAATTTTAATTTCGATCTGTAAGCAAAATGTTCAGTCTTTTTTCAAAATAATACTTAAAAAGTAGCGAAGTCATCGTTAAATAATATTGAGTGAAAATTACAAGAGTAGCCAGGCCCGAATAATAACTATACTTGACTCGAGAGCTCCCCTAATTTACACCGTGGTTAGGGAAAGTTATAAGTCGCGCTATCAAATATACGTTTTGTTTGTATAATTGACAATGACGGTGAGTTGTTGAATGGTAGGTTTATTATTGTTTTACAAATTATAAGCCATTGTTTTCGAATAATGTATGTGTTTGAAGAAAGTTGTATAATATAAATAGAGAAAACGATACAATTGTATTTTTCTTAATATATTTGCATCTGTCCCTAACCCTAATATTTCACAAGCGCTCTTTGTGGGCTTATAACCATTGTAAAGCCATGCTAAAGCTGTATGATGATTTTAGCACAAATATATCGGCTCAACCGGGGAAGGACCATGCTCTCACAGAATACAAGTGTTAAATGGCAGCTTCATACTGCTGTGTTTTGTATGGTGAGTGTAGAGAAACGGAGACATTTTTTACTGGAAATGAGGCATTCCTTCTTAGTTGTCAGGGGTTGCATCTGCATTTTAGTTCTAAATCGAGGATATATGTAGATGTCTATGGGACACAGCATCCACATACCATCAGATGGAATTTGTGCTCGTTTGTCACCCAAATCCTGGAAAATATCCCCATAATTGTAACTTTAAGAAAAAGTAAAAACCGACTTCGATTCAAAGCTAAAAAAGAAATTACTTAATTGCTACCCTTAAAGCTAAAAATTTTTCTCCAATTTGATATGGGACCACCCTTGAAATATAATCTATTTATTAAAAATAAAATAATCATAATTTGTACACAATCTGCGAAGATATACATAAAAAAAAATTCAAAAAAACCATCAACTTGAATTGAAAAATACTTTTTAAATGGGCGGAGGCAGTAGATTCCAAAGGGAAGGCGTTGGCTTTGGATATAACGAAGGCCATCGATCGGGTTTGACACAAAGCGCTTCTTACGAAGCTTCCTTCCTATAGGCTTCCTGAGAAATTGTGCAAATGGATCACCAGTTTTCTTGCAGATCGAAGCATCCCGGTCGTAGTAGATTTTGAATGCTCCGATTATAAGCCCATTTACGCTGGTAAACCACAGGATTGCGTACTATCGCCAAGGTTTGTTTCTTCTGCATATCAATGACATGTTGCAAACCGGTAACATTCATTGCTAGGCAGATGACAGCACTGGTGATACTTTATACACCGGCCGTGCCAATATTTATCGGGAAAATGTCGCCGAGTACCGGGACAAACTAGTGTCTGACGTAGAGACTTTTTTGAACAAAGTCTCGGACTGGGGTGACTAAATCTAGTCTAGTTCAATCCCCAGAAGAAACAAGTTTGCGCGTTTACCGCTTAAAAGAACCCCTTCGTCGAACCTCCTCAGTTTCAAGGCAGTGCTCTTATTGCCTCAGCCAGTATCTGAATCCGCGACGTTGACACATCGAGTAACGTGCAGTTTCGTGGTCACTTGGAAGAGAAGGCCAAATTGGCCACTAAAAAGCTTGGCGTGCTCAGCAAGACGAGACATTATGTCATATGACATGAAATACTGTCCCAGTATTTCATGCCGGCACACCGCCTGCCACTATACAAGGCGCAGGTTCAGCCGCACATGGAATACTGTATCAATTTCTGGGCTGGGGCTCTCCAGTGCCAGCTCCATTTGATCAACCAGCGCAGAGCTGTTCGAATCGTCTGCAATCGAACTCTTTCCGATCGACTTGACTCACTGGCAATGTGAAGAGTTGTTGCCATCTCTTTGCGTATTTTATCGCATTTACCACGAGGAGTGCTCTCCGGAATTGTTCATACTAATTTCAGCCACACAATTTCGCAAATCGCGACAAATCTCGTGATATCATCCATACCATCTGGATGAATGGTGGTCCACCACAGTGCAATTCAGAAGAAATTTTGTTCCTCGCACAACTTCCTTGTGGAATCAGCTACCACCAGAGATTTTTTTGGACCGATGCGACTTAGGGATATTCAAAAAGAGAACGTACTCCTTTTTAAAAGGCCTGCAACATATCTGTGAAGCCCCTGGTGTTGCAGTTGTACATGGGTCGCGGTATTCACTTACCATCAGGTGAGTCGTATGGTTGTTTGCCCGTTCTCCTATAAAAAAATAAGTCGGTTAAAAACTTAAATTGTTTACTTTCACGGGTATTTTTTATCACTGAATCATACCTATAAATCATCTTTCTCCTTTTTCAGTCTTTCCCAATAGCGTTACAGAGGCTATTTAAAATTTGCCTACTGTGCATAGATTTTGTTTTAAGTAATTATTCTATGCATTTGCGTGTTGTTAACCATAAAGCTGAGATTGTGGCGGCAGCTTAGCCTTTATGGTCGTAACGAGTCAGTTACCGCTCATTAGGCAACTGTTTACGAATATTAACATTGAAAATTTAGAAGTTCAAGGACTGCTTCGAAGAACTTAAACTCAATAATTTTGGAATTTTTCTTTGATATTTGAAAATTAAATCTGTTTTAAAATTGGCGAACTTTTTTTATAGAATAAGGGTGACAACAAGAAGACATGGTAACAACCTCATGGTAACTGGATTTGTCCTGAATAAAAATCATTATTGAGATGCGTTGTCACTTCTGAGGACTAAGAAGGAATGCTTCGTAAAAAGGGTCTCCGGTTCATCACCACAAATTAGAGAAGGTCGGTGGCTTATATACGTGTGACTTATATAGCCTTTGAGCTGAAAAAACAGACTTCAGTCGTAATTACACGTTATATATAATATATACGTTAATTATACGTCCATTTTCACTACCTGTCGCTTAATTGTGGCAGGTAGTGAAAATGGACGTATAATATGTACTCAAAATAAAATCAACTATAAATCCTTTATTTGGGCTACTCTAGTCTCAAATTTCTTACCCGAAGACATGCGAAAAGCATCAAGCAAATGCTTGTTACTTTTCGTATGTCTTCGGGTAAGGAAATATAAGTAATAGCCCGTGTAGTGGCGGGTAAGAATACACACTACCCAATATCTTCCCGTGGGTGTCGTAAGAGGTGATAGAGGGAAACTGAGGCAGAAGATGGGCAGCAGCATCTTTCTGATATCAGCAAAAAGCAATAAAAAACTGTGGTTGCCAACCTTGTGGCAACTACGGTAAGATACCCCCTTGAGCAACAACAAAAATAAACGGCCCCCAGTCCCGGGCGGCCCCACTATTCCTGACTACGGTAGATGGTAACAGCGGTGCAAGGGGTACGCGGTTGAAGATTCGTTTGCCACCTACGACGACTCGAAATGGCAACATATAACGCACGCACCCTGACTACTGACGAGAAGCTCCTAGAGCTGGAAGAAGAGATAGACAAGTTGCGCTAGAATATTATAGGATTATCTGAAGTCCGAAAAGAGGGGGAAGACACGGTAATCCTCGAATCATTCAACTTGTTCTATCACTGGGAAGGCTACCATTTGTCCCAAGAAGGTGTTGGTTACACAAGTCTCTCGTTAACAACGTTGTAAAGATTGCAAGTTTGTTGACGAGGGCTGCGTACCTTATACTCAGAATCACCAAACGGTATTCACTGAAATTCATACAGATTTACCCACCAAACTCGGAACCTGATTTGACCTGCAACCTGGATTGTCGAGGCTGAGCAGTGTTCGGGAGATTACGACACATCTTCTCGTCAGGCATACCTCAAAATCTCAAAACAAGATTGTACAACCAGTGCGAGTTGTAAGTGATGACCTATGGATCTGAGACGTGGTGCTTCACTGCTGGCCGTATGAGAAAGCTCAATGTCGTTCAGCGAGCTATGGAGAGGGCTATGCTCGGGGTTTCGACTTAAAAATAAGGATATCCGCAATAGAATCAGAGTAATCAACATAACCTATCAGATTAGAAAGCTGAAGTGGCAATGGGCCCGCCATATAGCTCGAAGAACCGACAACTGATGGGGTAGAAAGGTCCTCTCGAGTGGCAGCCTCGTACCGGAAGGCGAAGTGCAGGGCGTCCCCCCGCTAGATGGAGTGACGACCTGGTAAGACATGCAGGCAGTCGATGGATGCAGGTGGCTCGGGACCGTGATTTGTGGTATTCCTTGGGGAAGGCCTATGTTCATCAGTGGACTTGTGAAGGGTTGTAATCAGGATGATATACAAATACTTGTTACGTACGGGATTTGAAGCCGCGGCCCTCTGCGCTGTTATGTACAATAATTTATGTTGCAAAAAAAAAACTAACAATAAGTTTTTTATTTTAGTTGTTTTTTCTTTTAATTTGTGTTTCAGAAATTACACTACAAATTATAATTAAATCAAATTTATACTTCTCCATATCCATAGATTCTAGATAAGCGATTTCGCAGATAAAATCTAGTATGTTATATGAGAATAGTTCTAAAGACAAGAATGTTCTCAAAATTAAATTAAATATTTATATTGGGACTACGAGCAAGTATTTGTTGGTTCCATTAGTTCAATGAGAAAATGCGACAGTATCGCATGTTCTGTTTACGAGGGCAATGCGATTTGCGATAATCGATGGGCAAATATTTGACCGACAATTCAATTGGAAGGCAATAGTTGCGTTTGCTACAAACAATAAAATAAAAATAAAACTTTTTAAAGATATTAAAGATTTTTCTCATTTTGTACCAATCTTACTTGTAATGTAATTTATTTATTCTCGATTAATACTGTTAAATACTTTTGAAATATAGCAAACTGTTTATTTTATTTTTTAATATCACTTAAGAATAAGTTTATTATTAAGTTATATAGTAAGTTTTATATAGTAAGGGTAACAAACGGGCACACAATCCACCTGATGGTATATGGATACTGTGGCCTATAGACATCTATATTTATCCTCGATTAAGAATCAAAATACAGATATGTTGTCACCCCTGAGGACTATGATGGAATACCTCGTTTCTAGTCCTCTATACTCACCACATGAAATACAGCAGTATTAAGTTGCTTTTTACAAATAATGTAGCTGCAGACTCTACCACAAATAAACACGTTTTCGGAATGAGGGTAAAAAAATATGACGAAATTAGGGTAGAACTGTAATCTCCCACTCGTTCCAGTAGTACGAGTATAAAGTATCGCCCAGGCGTATAACAGAAATCAGTCGGTGTTTCTACGAGTCTCACTGTCGTTACTATGCCCGTTCGGGTATTCTACTAGTGTAGGCAAGGAAGATCGATTTGCTGAGCGGCTGCCCTGTATTACAATGAGATGGGTAATGTTGCTGTTGGTTTACATACTTTATTGTTATCATGTGATTAGGTCCTTCACGTTACATGGCTGTGTGATTGTGACGCGAATATGTTAGGGTTGGTCGAACTGTATTGCTCTATACTTAATGTATAGTGCAGTGCACTTTTTGTTAGTGATAATATTCGGGTGCTTAAAAAGGAGAGAAAGTTGAGCATCCGCTCTCACACCTTAGCTATTTTTGTAAGAAGGGTTTGGCACTGAGTAGTGTTTCTTTTATTTAAATAAAATTGAGAAGAATTTCCAAACAATCATAGTTCCTAAAAAGGGACATTGTCATCCTATTTTGAAAACTAGAAAGATCAAAAGGTATACCGATGAAGGCAAAACTGTTCATTATGCTGCACTACTCCATTGTGTTTGGAGCTTTTTTTTCTTTTCAGTCATTCCTGTGATTTCTTTCTTAAACAGGGAATGTCATAAATATTAAAAACAAATAATTATAGCTTATTTAGAGGAACTTCATTTTTTAAATAAAAAAAACATTTTTTTTTATAAAAATAATAAGCGAGTAGACCTAATTGTAAGTAGATGCTACCGCCCATAGACTCTGATATATATTCTCGAGTAAAAAAATTTTGTTTTTTTTTATAGGAGAGGGGCAAATTAGCATGCGGCTCACCTGATGGTAAGTGACAACCGCCGCCCATGAACAACTGCAACACCAGGGAGGGAATTGCAGATGCGATGCCGGCCTTTTAAAAAGGAGTACGCTCTTTTCTTGAAGGTCCCTATGTCGTATCGGTCCGGAAAAATCGCTGATGGTAATCGATTCCACAAGGAAGTCGCGCGAGGAAGAAAACATCTTCTAATTCGCACAGTGGTGGACCGCCAATCATCCAGATGGTGTGGATGGTATCGGGAGTTCTGCCGCGATGTGCGTTCGTGAAATTGGCGGCTGGGATTAATCCGAACAATTCCTCAGAGCACTCCCCATGGTAGATGCGAAAGAAAATGCAAAGGGATGCAACATCTCTTCGTAGTGCCAATGAATCGAGCCGATCGGAAAGGGCTCGGTCGTCGAAGATTCGAGCCGCTCTGCACTGGATGCGGTCAAGTGGAAGAAGCTGGCACTGGGGAGCCCCTGCCCAGAGATGGGAACAGTATTCCATGTGAGGCCGAACCTGCGCCTTGTAAAATTGCAGGCGGTGTGCCGGCATGAAATACTGTCCCGCTCTGCTGAGCACGCCAAGCTTTTTAGAGGCTAATTTGGCCTTCTTTTCCAAGTGACCACGAAACTGCACGTCACTCGATATGTCGACTCCGAGGATACCGATACTGACTGAGGCAAGAAGGGGAGTGCCTTGAAACTGAGGAGATACGACAAGGGGGTTCTTTTAAGCAGTAAACGCGCAAACTTGTGTCTTCTGAGGATTAAACTGGACTAGATTTAGTCGCCCCCAATCCGAGACTTTGTTCAGCAAAGACTCGACTTCAGACACAAGTTTGTTCCGGTACTCAGCGACGTTTTCCCGAGAAATATTGGCACGGCCGGTGTATAGAGCATCACCAGTGCTGTCATCCGCATAGCAATGAATGTTACCAGTTAGCAACATATCATTGATATGCAGAAGAAACAGCGTTGGTGATGGCACTCAGCCTTGTGGAACACCAGCGTTAATAGGCTTGTAGTCAGAACATGCACCGTCTACAACGACCTTGATGCTCCGATCTGCAAGGAAGCTGGTGATCCAATTGCACAATTTCTCGGGAAGCCCATAGGAAGGGAGCTTCGAAAGAAGCGCTTTGTGCCAAACCCGATCGAAGGCCTTCGCAATGTCCAGACTAACGGCCAACGCCTCCCCCTTGGACTCTACTGCCTCCGCCCATCTATGGGTCAGGTAGACCAGAAGATCACCAGCTGATCGACCCAGACGAAAACCGTATTGGCGGTCACTAAAAAGCTGGTGATCCTCAAGGTATCGGATGAGCTGGCAGTTAATAATGGATTCCATTATTTTGGAGAACAAGGAGGTGATCGCGATAGGCCTATAGTTGGACGGGTCTGAGCGTTCGCCTTTTATAGGGATCGGGTGGACAAAAGCTGTCTTCCATGAATTCGGGACTACGCCTTGGAAGTAGGAGCACCGGAAAAGACGCGTTAGGACCGGTGCCAACTCCGGAGCACACGTCCTCAGTACAATGGGGGGGATTCCGTCAGGCCCACTCGACTTCTGGATATCCAGGGAGAGAAGTGCTTTGCGAACCGAGCGCAGTGAGAACAGCACATCCGGCATGGAGCACTCACTCCGCGGGATGGTCGGCGGTGTTTTCCCCCCGTTATCAAGAGTCGAGTTGGACGCAAAAAGGGAGCCTAAAAGGTCAGCTTTGTCTTTCGCGTCTTGGGCCAGTGAGTCGTCCTCCCTGTGCAGAGATGGTAGTGATGGCTTACAGAAATTCCCTTGGACAGCCTTGGCGAGAGACCAGAATGCAAGGGTTCCCGAAGGAAGGCGAACTAGTTTCTCGCCAATTCTGCCTATGTGCTCTGACTTTGCCCTGGCAATAACTCTTTTGAGGGACCTGGAGGCGAAGTTATACTTCTTTTTAAGTGTGCTGGTGTTTACATCCCGAGTCGCCGAAGCCGCAGCCCAGGCTTGATAACACTCCTGCTTACTGCGTAATGCAGTCTTACAGGAGCGACCAAACCAAGGCTGAGATCTCCTCCGATGGGTACCACAGATGATGGAATAAATAGTTCCATTTCCTGTAGCACCACATCAGTGACAGAGTCAGCAACAGCGCTGGGATCATCCGGCGAGAAGCAAACCCGCCCCCATGTGTAGGATGCAAAGAAACACCGCATTTCGTCCCAATCCGCCGACCTGTAATGCCAAACACGGCGGCAACCTGCAGAATGAAACCGCGAAGGGAGCGTGAGTGGCACCGCACTCCGGATCAGACAATGGTCCGAAGAGCCGAGAGGGGCATCGACGGAAACCTGATATCCGTCCGGATGAGAGGTCAGCAGAAGGTCCAACAGGGAAGGTGTATGATCTTCCACATCTGGAATCCGCGTAGGCGAAGTAACCAGTTGTGTCAGACCATATGCCAAGGCAAAGTCATAAACAGATCTCCCCGCATGATCGGTTAAACGTGAACCGAGCCATTCGGTGTGGTAGGCGTTAAAATCGCCAAGGATCACGATCTCTGCGGATGGGACCTGTTGTAGCAAGGAATCTGTAGCCATTTGGACGTGGTCGATGAGTCGGTCTGTTTCGGCATTACCGCTATGGGACCTATAGAGGCACCCGTAGACGCGCGGATGGTCGTCGCTGTCTACGCGTAGCCAAATTTACGGATAGCATGGCAGGGGTCGCCTTGGTATTGTTGCTCAGTTTGCCCCGAGCAGTTATGTTATTGAGCGGAATTTTGCCCCCCCCCCCCGGAATACGCGGGGCAGCCTGAGCACCCACGCTCAGGATTGGAATTATATGGTCGTGGATGCTCATGTATATTTATGTTGTCCGTCCTGCAGCCTAAGATCCTTTATACACTTAGTTATTATGTATAAAGTAAAGGCGCCCCTCACCACCGCGGGTAACAAAGACAATATTATATTTTTCATCTCGGTCTCGATACCAGGGCAGTGCGAGCACGCACGCAAAGACATCAGCGCACTAGCTATCTTTTGTGACGTCGTTCTTGGTGTATGGTACAAGTCATGAATGTCAGACGCTCACCGCCTGGCAAAAGTAACTCGTACACTAATTTGTTGTCACCTCATAATCAGTTTACGATGGAACAACAAATTACTCACAGAAAACGCAAACAGCCAGAACATATTTGCAACTGCAATTGTTCATCTGAAATTCAGGATTTACGTAAAGACCTTACGGCAATGCTACAAAAATTCACAGACACACAAGAAACGACAATGACTCTCATGCGTGAAAATATAATAGATATAAACAACCAGTTAAATGATATCAAAGAAGTTACTGTAAACCTGAGCAACGAGCAAAAGTCAATGAAGTCCCAGCTGTCACATCTAGCTACAAAAACGACCAATACAGATAATAAAATTCAGACACTGGAGACGGAAATTACACTGATGAAGAACAAAACTGTTGCTAATGAGTCTGAAATCATGTCAATTAAAAGTAAAACTGTCACAAACTTACACTCATCCGGCCTTGAGGAGAATATAATGCAAGAAATACATGATCGTACATCCAGAGAAAGAAATATTATCATAGTGGGTATATCAGAGGAAAATGTGACTAACAGTGAGGAAGGGCGTTCTCACGATGCTAGCGAAGTAACTAAAATCATCAATACAATTATGGAGGACTGTCCTAAGCCTAGCAGACTCTTTAGACTAGGAAAGTTTACTCCTGGAAAAGATCGAAATATTAAAGTATGCTTTGAATCCCCACAAACAGTCAAACTTCTACTACGCAATAAGAACAAAATCCAGAGTGGCATAAAGATCTTCTCTTACCAAACACCTGCACAACAGAACTACATAAAAGACCTGTAGAAGGAGTTAGCCCAAAGAATAGCCAGTGGAGAACAGGATATAACAATTAAATACTTGAAAGGGTTTCCGAAAATAGTTTCTACTAAGAACACAAAAAACTAACAGCTCAAAATATTACTTCTCTTACGACCTCAAACACGATTAAACAAAAGTTTGCTACCCATCAAGTTTTAGACAATTACCAGAATATTACTCTCACCAAATCAAGCCTTAAATTCTTCTATGCTAATGTGAGGAGTATATGCAAGCCAGGTAAATTTGATTAACTTAAATGTATCATCCACTCTTTTGAAAAAACTGTTCATGTTGTGTTACTTGCCGAAACATGGATCAGATCAGACGACCAGGCTAAACAATTTCGTCTTCAAAATTATACTCATTACTATAATTTAAGACCGAATGTCATCGGTGGTGGTGTCTCTATCTACGTACACAATAATCTAGAACACGATCTTGTCACTGCAGCATATATTGATGGAAATAACTACTTGAGTATCCTTCTTTCCAAATACGCCCTCAATGTTGGAGTAGTCTACAAGCCTGGACATACAAACATCAATAACTTTCTATTCAACTATGAGGAACAGCTTCTACAAAAGAAACGAACCATCATTTTTGGTGACACAAATATTGATCTATTAAGCTCTGATAGTTCGGTCCGCCGCTACAAAACAACAATAACTGAATCTGGATACAAATTGATTAACAAAATAGATCCAAAACACAACACCCGAGAAACTGCAACAACGTGTACAATAATAGATCATGTTTCTACTAACCTAAATGAAAACAGTTTTCATATGGCTATAATTGACTCGTCGTTATCAGACCATAAAAATATATATGTGGAATTGAAAAGAGTAATCACCCCAAAGAAACAAAGAATACAATACGAGTCTACAGATTTTAAGAAATTATACGAGATAGTTAAGACATCAAGCGACGAAATTAATACACACGATTAAAAGGACTTTGATGAAAACATTAGGAAACTCATTAATGAATCCAAGACAAAAAAAAAATATTAAATCAACCCCAAAAAGAATGGATTAACAGAAAATTGATAGCAGGTATTAACGAAAGGAATGTGTTATGGAGCAAACTAAAACGTGATCCAAAAAATAAACAATTAGAAAATGAGTTCAAAACTAAAAGAGATACCCTGGCACAAAAAATCAAGACCACAAAGGAAAATTACTTTCACGGCGAATTCACAAAATGTATCAACAAACCTAAAAAAATGTGGAATCTTATAAAAGCACTGTCAAATAACAATAATGTAGATAACTGTGCTCCACCAAATCTAAAAGATGAAAATGGTCTCATAATTTCGGATGCCCTAGAAATATGTGAAATATTTAACGAATTTTTTGCGAACATAGGAACACAACTGGCAAACAAAATACCAAGTAAGTTCCATAAAAACACTTCACACACAGTACCGAGTCTTGATCCTAGCATGTCGCACCGTACACTGTCTCAATTCGATCCATGCACTGCCATTGAAGTAAGGAAAATAATAAATGACCTAGATCCCAATACTAGTGTGGGTCTAGATGGAGTTAGTATCAAGGCTCTCAAATGTATCAACAATTTAGTAGTCTAAAATATAACTAATTGTCTAAATCGATTATTAGCTGAAGGAATTTTTCCGGACAACCTCAAAACTGCCAAGATCACTCCAATTTATAAGTCTGGTACAAAATCTAGCCCGGAAAATTACCGCCCAATATCAGTTCTACCTACACTATCTAAAATTTTAGAGAAAATCATATACAAGAGACTAGACGACTATTTAACTGAAATCAACTTTATGTATGACAAACAGTTTGGTTTTCGAGCCAAATCTAGTACCCTGGGAGCAACAATTGACTTGGTAACTACGATAAAAACAAAAATTGATCAAAAACAAGTAGCACTGGGAATATTTGTTGACCTAAAAAAGGCCTTCGACACTGTGAGCCATAATTTGCTTCTAAAAAACTAGAAAGTACTGGCATCACCGGAAAGGTATACAAAATGATGGCATCATATTTAAGCAATCGTTACCAAGTTGTAAAAATTGGGTCCATTCAAAGTAGTCCCAAACTTCTAACGTGTGGCGTTCCTCAGGGTTCTATACTCGGTCCATTGCTATTCCTTGTGTACATTAATAACATAAACCAAGCAGGCTTACAAGGTCAAATATCCCTTTACGCAGATGATACGTGTTTATTCTATTTTGGACACAATATCGATCATATCATAACACTAGCTCAAGGAGACTTAAGCTTACTGCATCAATGGTTTCAGTATAATCTCTTAACTATCAATATAGCCAAGATCTCATATATAGTTTTCAGCGCCAAGAACAAAAAACTCCCTAACCACCTCACTTTGTCAATAAACGGAGAAATGTTACAAAGAAAAAATCAAGAAAAATACCTTGGATTGATTCTCGACAGTAATTTAACTTGGAATGCACATCTTACCCACATTAAAAATAAACTTTCCTCTCTCGTTGGCCACCTGCACAAAATAGTCCGTTGTATTCCGAAAAAAGCCCGAATCCTAATATATAATGCTTTAGTAAAACCTCACTTACTTTACCTTGTAGAGGTATGGGGCAATGCCGCTAAAACCAATCTCAAACCTATCCAAGTGCTACAAAATCGTATCATAAAAATTTTGTATAACTATGACTTTTTGACACCAACTAAAATAATATATAAAGAAACTAAACTTTTGAACGTTACTCAGCTTTATACATATAGCACATGCATACTAATATACAAAATAAAACATAAATTAATTCACTCAGAACTCACATTTTTAACAAAGAAGCAAACAAACAAATACATAACACGCCGTAACTCGGCGTGTCACTTTGTTTTGCCGTTTATAAGAACAAACTATGGTAAAAATAATATAACGTATAAGGGAGCACAGTTATACAACAAATTACCTAAATTTGTAAAGGAGGTGAAATCTTTGAATGCTTTCAAACAGAAGTTACTTGCCTACCTATGCTCACAACAGCTAAGTACTTAATCAACATCATTTTCAAATAAAAGCGAAACACATTATTTAACTTGGACCACCACCTTACAATTCGAGTAAGCAACAAAGATATTCGCTTCTTAAAAATGCCATCCAACAGAGTTTTATATATACCCGCACTACAAATTTTTATTACTATGTTTATTTAATTATTGTTCTCATGTAAGTGACGATTGTCTTATTGAGAAATAAAGATCTTTAAACCGATGTTTCTTCACCTTTATACTTAAAGGCAGCAGCAGCTTACCTCTACACTAACAGTACTTGAGGTAAGTTTAGTAAGATTATCTATGGTTTCAAAGACACGTTGATTCGCATACAATTATTGGGCTTAACAGAGACTGGAACCCAAAACTCGTGTTCAAATTCATATCTATATAACTTCTCTATTAATTCATAACTATATTTATGTAACATTTTTCTATTAAACTTTTATAAAAAAATAACCGAGATATTTAATTGACCCCACAACCTAATAAACGTCAAGAGGTGGAAATGTCGATCCACGAGAACTTCATATAACATTTTTTCATCAACCGGGACTTGTATCACAGTGGAGTAATAAAATTAACCAGACTTTTTCCTAAATGAGATTAATGTACTTTTCGTAGTGTACTATGGCACATTCGTTGCTTCTTGTATTTAACTTTAACTTTTCCATTATTTCTTCATTATATTCTTTCATTTTCTTTTGGTGGATCGTCACGATATAGGGACGAATCTATAACTTCTTATTTTATTAGTAGTCCACCTGATGGTAAGTGGATTTAGCCCAATAGACAACAACATTTATCCTTAACTAGCGATCCATCCCGGCTTCGCACGGGTGATTTCTAGATCTCTACAACAGCGCCACCTACCGGGTCCAAATATCTTAATCATCTTAGGATCCATTAAAATACGCACAAAAAATTCATCAAAATCGATCGAGTCTTTTTTGAGCTTTAGAGAGACGAACGAAGAAAGAGAGAGAAAAAGAGAAGCAAATTGTAGATGTGCTGCCATCCCTGAGGACTATGATGGTATTTCTCGTATCCAATAAATATGGTCTCCGATTATCTTCACTTACTATATGAACACAGAAGCTTTGAGCTATTTTTATAGAAGAGGGGGCAAACGAGCATGCGGCTCACCTGATGGTAAGTGACTACCGCCGGCCGTGAACAACCGCAACACCAGGGTAATTGCAGATGCGTTGCCGGCCTTTGAAAAAGGTGTAAGCTCTTTTTTTGAAGGTCCCTAAGTCGTATCGGTCCAGAAAAATCGCCGGTGGTAGACAATTCTACAGAGAAGTTGAGGAAGAAAACTCCTAGTAAAACGCATAGTCGG
This sequence comes from Parnassius mnemosyne, assembly GCA_963668995.1. NCBI lineage: Eukaryota > Metazoa > Arthropoda > Insecta > Lepidoptera > Papilionidae > Parnassius > Parnassius mnemosyne. The sequence continues at coordinate 1,615,244 of CAVLGL010000001.1, read as the reverse complement.
TGGTGTTAATTTCAATTATTTCACGCTGGTGTTCTGTGAGAACTTGTTCCTTTCCCGGTTGAGCCGACCCATTCGTGCTACAACCATAATACAGCTGCAACGTGGCTCTTCCACGTAAAAATCACGCTAAGTATCACGGTTAACAGGTGGATCGACGATCGCAGTACCAGACGTCTCGCACATTTCATGCTGCTGCTTCACGCTGGTCTTTGTAATTTACATCTGGCGTAAAGCAAATGTTTATACCGCCATTTTCCACTAAGATTTTCCGCTCTTATTTGCCTCTTACTACACCCAATGTGCGAAATGAGGTGATGATTTTTACCACATGTCACTCAAGATAATAATAAGTTATTGTAATATGTTAAATAATTGTTTATATTATTATTTCTCTGTAATAAATAAAGAAGAAAGAAAGAAACGTTTATTGACCAACAATATAATAAGTGAGTAAGATATATCATTACAGTGGCAGTGTTAGAATATCCACTACCCCAAATCGTCATTCTTATGACGATTTGCCGATCCACCGACTGACAGAAATCACCTAGCTGATTGGTACGACGTGAGAATGGGACAGTCATATAGCTATAAGAATCGACAACCGATGGAAAAGACAGATTCTTGAGTGGCAGCCTCGTTTCGAGAAACGAAATGTAGGGTAGCGTCCACTAATGTAGTGTCGGTCTGTAGCTCTTGGTTTTCCTTGGGGGAGCATTTGTTCAGCAGTGGACTTGTCATGTAATGATGATAATGAAAAAGGGTTAGTTATTTAAATATCACATTATTTCTGAACGTAAAAACCAAAGTAATGAAGCCTGCAAAAAAGGAGCCAATTTTTGAAAAGGCTAGCAACTGCAATTCTCCTAGTGTTGGAGTTAGTGACGATAGCCACTAACCGTCAGGTTATTTGCATCCCTCCTTTATATATAAAAATGGAACTACGTCAAATAATTTCAATACTTTACAACTGGAGGTGATGGACCACTTAAAAATAAGTTATGTTAAAGAAATTGAGGAAACGGAACAATTCCAAGTATTATAAAATATACATAAAGCGTTCATCCATCCAAGCCCTTAACTTAGTTATGTAAGTACATCCTTTCAAAGAATACAAACAAAACTTCACTCGTAAAAACATAATGACCCTGTGATTGATATCGGATACAGTTCGATAGCTACCGATTAACATTGGAAGCTGACAGTTTTATCGGATATATTTTAGGGGCAATGACTACTTAGTAGACACAAATAGTCTATTTTCTTTCATTTTAAGCCAGTGCTTAAGTAATGTCCCTACAGATGGAAAGTGGCGATGCAGCCGAAGTCGGAACAAAAGCCTATTCACTCTTGCCTGAAGACACCAGATTATAATCGAATGGAAAGACAGATGCTGAAAGATTATTCCAATTCCTTGTTTTACGCATTATAAATGACGAAGCAAACTGTTTTTGAATGCGTGTTATGTTTGGTAACAAAAAGGTAAAAACCAGACGAGCGTCTGGTGGTTCGAAAAAAGGAGGAATTGAGTAATGCAATTCCTGCGTACACTCTTCGAAACGTATCTTGTAAAAAACCGAAAGACGCCTGTGCTCGAGGTTAGTAAGAATAGTTCTTACCATATTGATGTCCCAATAAGCCTCTTAGCATGCCTTTCTATTGAGTTCAAAGCCGTTAGGTGGCAATTTGCAGCACCAGCCTGTATTAACATATAGGTCGGTGCTGCAAGTGGTGGCAGCATTACTCCATGCACGATCTATTTATAGTACATAATACTTTCTATATTTCACTAATTCCTGTTTTCACCTAAGTTGTATGAATTATAATCAGCAAAACTACGTTACAACATTATTAGAAATATTATAAGAATGTTGGTAGAATTTAAAAATGAAAACCAATACAGAAATATTATAAAAGAAATACATTGCTTGCATACAAGCGGTGAACGCGTCAAGTATATTTGTAGAAAGAATAATTAGGAATAATAATTAATTCGTTTGCACGAATTAATTATTCAACGAGTCAAGGATAAACTTGTAACAGAATACGACAAGCACACCGTTCCACGTCAGAGCCAAGACTGTTCTAATGGCGGCCGCTTCGTCCATTTTATACAAGCAAAACGGGCGCCACCGCAGGTACAATGGCGCAGGTGTGCGGTGCACGTGTCGTTTACAAGAATTCTATCAAGCTATACTGACGTCGTCTCACGTCCAATAGTGCAGATGCCGTCATATTCACGTCAAATAAAAAAGTACACGCAGTACACAAGTCTCACAAAGAATCGAAGAAGTATATAGTATACGATATAGTACACAGACAAGGGAGTCGGGAGAGGTGGCGTAAAGGGGGCATGACAATATGATGAGCCGTTTGCCGTCACGGCATACGGCTCTATTAGTTTTCGAGTGGCAGCCTCATACTAGCAAATGCAGTGTCGGTCTACTAACCACTAGATGGAGACGACGAAAGACGCATACGTGGATCGGTGATTGCAGATCCCTCAGAGACGTAATGTGTGGCAATCTATGGGCGGGGCGTATGTTCAACTGTGGACTTTTGATGGGCTGTAGTGATAGTGTGCTAATATTGCTAAAACTATAGAAAAATAAATATTTCAGCTAATATTAAATCTCATCATGTCATAAAAGTAAAATATTGCAGTTTTACAAAGTCTTTAACTGTCGTGTTTACACAGTGTTATCTAGCTGTGATCCATCACAATAGCACACTGTCGACAGTATAGCAATCGCGTAAAATCTTTTGTTGCGTACTATTTCCACTAATGGTATAACGTAATAACGCCACAAAAGAAAGTGGGAATAACAATGACATCGTTATCGCTAATAAGTCATCGTAAGCATAAAATGGATTTCTTTCATCAGCTGTATTAATGACGAAACAGACTTATTGGGACTAAATAGCGTTAATAAGAGTTCCGCTGCTTTTCCTTGTTTTAAGATATTTCTTTACATATATACTCGACAGGAGAAAAAGGGGTGTTGTGTATCTGTGTGTCTGTTTGTGCTTATCTTTTCAGCCGTATAATTATCATCAGCTCTTATATTTCGAGAATTTTTAAAGTCAAAAGTACTTTAGAATCGTTGTGATATGAAACAAAAAAGCGACACTAAAAAGGGACAAACATATTTTAGCCTGTGAGAGAGTGAGATAGAATATGATATTAAATTAGTCGTCTTTAGGCCACATAGCATCTATTTTACATACCACCTTGTGAGCTAATTAATTTTATATCGTTCAAATGACTTTACCTGTAGAATGAAACAGATGGCGCTATTGCAAAGCAATTTTACTCGAAATATTCTTTTGATAGACTCTACACCACATGTCTAAAATAAGGATTGTAACATTTATTTACTGTAAAATTTACTTTTACCTTACATTTTATGTTAAAATTGGGGTTAAAATTTAATATAAATAAATCATTTGCAGGGAAATTATATTATGTATTTCATTTGATTTGAAGGTTTTACTTCTACTGCATTTTCTAAATACAGTAGCACGTAGACCGTTTTATAATGGAGTCCAATTTGTTATTGTTATTATTATTTTTTAGTTTTCTTTTTCTAATGAAAAACGTTACCTCCACACTCATTTTCACATTTACACATTTTCTCCTGTATCCAGGCGGCGGTTTACATGCATAAATTACACGAAGACAAACATGTTCTGGGCACACCTTTGACAATGCTTCATGTCGCCAGTTTTGGTATTTTACGTCTGGTTAACTAGAATTATACTATCAGGTATCGGAAGCTATGAGATCTTTCTGGCATTTTCGATAGCGGCCTCTTACAATCACCCCATTTTCACGAAATCGTGCTTTTATTATCGTGCGACACCAAAAACAAATGAAAGCTCATATAAATGGATCTGCGTCTCTGATGCTACAGCTAGACTTTTTCTCCAAATTTTACTTCGTTGTGTAAATAAGTTGTAGTTTTTATTAAGTTTTCGCTGAGTGCCGGAACAGGCTTGTCTAAAGTCGAGTCTTTGATGAACAAATTTTCGCCACGGAATAAATAAATGTATTTATTTTCATAAAGAATTATATTAAACACTCAATTCGACGTTATAAACGACTTATATAAAAATATATAAATGCAACTGGATACATGCAAACGATATCAACAGAAAATCAATTCTAATATCATTTTATTTCACTCGTTAAAAAAGTTAACTCAAGTAAGTTCAAGAACTTATGTTAAGTATCACTGTGAAAGCTTTTCTAAGTTAAAATTTCCAGAGAAATATAATGATCTGGATGAGGAATTAAACTTTATAATACTTACTCAAAAATATAACAAATGAAAATTTAACGAAAGAAAAATTCATATCATTTACATTACATTTACTTGTATAATAATAAAGTCATATCATTACATTTACTTGTATAATTATATGATCAGCTGCCCCATATCAAAACCCAGTAAAGGAACATTTTTTTTTTCAAAAGTTACTTTTTCTCATATTCCTTAATTTTGTAATAAGTGCTGTCGAATTTTAAAAACACCTTCATAAAAACTTTGCAAATAACGGACATTTTGATAACTCTAAACCTAGTAAGTGTATCACATTGTAACTTAAAGCCATTGAAAAAGACCATATTAAAAATCTACCAAGGCACGAATTAATCGGTTTTTTAATAACCCAGTAGCGGCGTGTAAACACTCGCACCCCCTCTCACTGTGCTGACTGTATAATTTATCTTCGATAAAACAACACAAAACTTATCATTTCTAGCAATTTAAAATATCTCTTGCAGATCATAATTTAGTATATTTGTCGCAGTATATGTATACCCTGGGTCTGATATTCACAAACGATGAACATAAAATACAAGTGTTAAAGAGCATGCAAAATATAACTCACTGCCTTAGCAAAATTGTGGATGAATTGGACGTTTTAGGTTTATAGTTAAATTTTGAAAAGACAAAAATAATGCAGTTTCGCCCATAATTCGCACATTTTCGCCCCTAGGGGTAACAATAGACTGAACTTTTTTATGGAAAAATCATATAGAGAGCGTAGTAAGTAAGTTGAGTAGTTTTTGCTATGCCCTGCGCGAGTGGTGTCTCCACGTGGTAGAGCCATGTTGCAGCTGTATTATGGTTGTAGCACGAATGGGTCGGCTCAACCGGGGAAGGACCACGCTCTCACAGAATACCAGCGTTAAATAGCAGCTCAATGCTCCTGTGTTTCGTATGGTGAGTGTAGAAAACCGGAGACCCATTTTTACTGGAAACGAGGCAGTCCATCTTAGTCCTAACGGGTGATAACGCATCTGCATTTTGATTCGTAATCGAAGATAGATGTAGATGTATATGGGCCACAGCAACCACTTACCATCAGGTGGACTGTATGCTCGTTAGTCACCCTTATCTTATAAAAAAAAAGCTACGTAAAGACACAAACGAGCAGTGTGCTCTTACTGCGTACCACAGCCACGCCGCTGCCTGGATTAGATACGGCATCATATTCTGGGGCAATTCTACCGAGGTGCACTCGGTATCCGTGCTCCAAAAACGTAGCCTTAGAATCATTGCATTCGTAGCTCCAAGAGATTCATGCCGAAAGTTGTTACCTAAATACAACTTATTAACTGTGACGTGCATTTATATTTTTGAATATTGCCGCTTTGTTAGGAAAAGTCCTCATTATTTTCAACGAATTGGGGATAGACCCAATCGATACGGCGCACGTCACCGTGGTTATAACCTGTTTGCTCCTAGCGCACATCTAACAATATTTAAAAATGGTCCCTACTACATGGTTATAAGGGTTTATAACAATTTACGTAATAATATATAATTTAAAATTAAAAATTTTGTACAGCCGACTTCAATATAAGCGACTTCAAAGTTAGTTATTTACGAATAACTCAATAACTATTGGTCTGACCTTGATCAAATTCATATGGGACCACACGAGAATTGAAAAAAATATTTATGTTATTATTTTTATAAAAAAAAACATACAGTCGAATTGAGTACCGTTTCCTTTTTGGAATTCGGCAGAAAAGCCCTTCAGTGTCGTAAATTTGAAATAGTACTTAAGAAAATGCTTATTGTAAAAAGCTATTATAATTTGAATGAATATTTTAATGACAAATTATAAATTTAAATTATTTTGACAAAATGTATTATTTCTATTTACTTAAATGACATTATTAATATTTTCATCCTAGTTTTAAATCTTATTTACATAACTTAAAATGACCAATAGTTGAGATGAAATATTTATTCACATATCATTTTAAATAAATGTGTGTATTATTTGGTCTGATATTTAAAAAATTAAATAATAATAATGTATAGATTATGTACCTTAAAAATTGTAATTTAATTTGATTTTATATTAATTAACAATTAAAATCCATCTTAATATAATACGCCCGTACAGGGTTGTCACATGCTCTGTAGATATATTTTAACAACTTTACACTTTGTGACATACAATAAATGTATTATGAATTATGAATCATGCTGCAGCTATATTATGGTTGTATCACGAATGGTTCAGCTCTAACGGGTAAGAACCACGCTCTCACAGAATACCGACGTAAAATAGCAACTCAATGCTGCTTTGTTTCGTATGGTGAGTGACGAGAACCGGAGACCCTTTTTACTGGAAGCGAGATGATATATTATGTAGATGTCAATGGGCATTTCTTAAACATGGGTAAATGCTTACGCATGCCCGACTCACGGGGGCAAGAACGGGTTATGTCGAACTCGCACCGACTAAGCCCCATGGTGTTCCACCTTCGTCGTATATTGGCAGGGCCACGGGAACGCTTTTGCACACATCCGCAGCCCCACGAGCGCCGGCAAAAGTACTTCTCCCCTTTCTTCCGCTCAGTTAAATTGCACCGGAACACATAGAGTGCCCTCTTAAGCGGTCTCCAACCTCACCTGCACAACGGACGCGCTCGTGTCTGATGCGCGAATGCCATGGGGTCAGAAAAACGAGCACTCAGTAGTACTAGCCTTCTGACCCAAGCAGCGGATCTGGACTATGGCTCCGCAACCAACCAAGATTCGGTTGCAGAGCGTAGCGAGAGCGGCGCCCCGCAATACCGACACTCCTCTCTCCAAGCAGCCCCACCACCACCGCATCAACCAACGACGCGGCCCCGTCAGAGTCGCAAAGGATAGGACGTGTGGCGCATTGCCAACCAACACTCCTCTTCCTCCGCGACTCCACCTCAGCTGCGGCGGAAGGGGGAGAGGACACCTCTCTCGCTGCAGCCCACTAACACACATCCAAAGTGAGCTTGCCAAGCCCACTCGGAGTGGCCACCTCAGGCTAGCCATCGGGGTTCCTCTTTGACTAAGCTACGGCTACTAAGTCACCCCGCCACGATAAGGTGGAAACCAGTTCGGACAGAGGTGTCTATGGACCGCAGCCAACCCTAGCTACACATCATCTTACTATCAGTTAGACTGTGTGCTTATTTGTTACCCTTATTCTATAAAAACTATTTAACGTAAAGTCCTTAGAATAGTGATAAGTCATCGCGTGATGGCTAATCAATAACCTAAGGTAAAGACATTCCACTTACATTACTAAAGCACCGAGAGGTGCTGACGTAAACGCGATATTTTTCGTATGCTAACAGCTGGTCAATAAATGAGATTAGCGAAGAAAACTTCACATGTTCACAAAAATGTAGGTTAATTTGTCATTGATTTTGTTCTCACTGTCGAAATTAATTTAGGATTATTTTTCCACAAGTATATAATCATACTTATAATTATAAGTTTCACTTACAGTCATTCATTACAGCCTATCAAATATCTAATATTGAACATATGTCCCCACACGTTGCCTCATAATTAAGATATTTGCCATAGTTACCATGCTTGGCAGGCTACGTAGCAATTTTAATTATTTGAATTGTCATCAGAAAGATGATGCTGCCGACCTCCTGTTTCAGTTGCCCTCTGTTCTTCTAACGACACCCGCGGGATGTGAGCTAGCGGATTTTCTACGCGTTAAATTCACTTGTTAGGGCTATGCTGCTACTATATTTTGGCTGCAACACGACCTTGCCCTGGCCCTTTTTAGGGTTCCGTACCTCAATAGGAAAAAACGGAACCCTTATAGGATCACTTTTTTGTTCGTCTGTCTGTCTGTCAAGACCCTTTTTCTCAAGAACGCGTGGAGGTGTCACGCTGAAATACATATCAAATAGTCAAGTCTACTGTCCCTTAAAGCTGTGAAAAAATAAAACTTGTAAGCTAACGCAATCAAAAAATACAGCCGTTTATGCCACAAGTTTTCGACATTCGCAAGGGAATCAAAACCTTGTAGTACTTTCCGTTAACTCAGAATCTTTAAATTTGGTACGAAGCATCGTTTTATAGCACAGATAAAGGAAAATTGCGAAAAGCATAAATTTTTAGTTATTAATTATTATATTATATTATTTTTAATAATTTTAAACTAATATACCTACGGATTTGTTCGGAACCCTCGGTGCGCGAGTCCGACTCGCACTTGGCCGGTTTTTACTGGTAACGAGGCATTCCATCTTAAACCTTAAAGGTAACAAAGCATCTGAATTTTGATTCTTCATCGAGAATAGATGTCTATGGGCTGCAGCATCCATTTACCATCAAGTGGACTGTGTGCTCGTTTGTCACCCTTATCCTATAAAAGATTAGTTATTTTTTATAGTAGAGGGGGCAAACGAGCATACGGCTCACCTGATGGTAAGTGACTACCGCCGTTAATGAACAACTGTAACACCAGGGGAACCAGGGGAATCGCAGATGCGTTGCCGGCCTTTTAAAAAGAGGTAGGGAGGAATCATAGTATTTACATTACACGATGAAATATCTATAACGCGAACACAAAGAACGTACAGTAATATTTAAGGCATAAGTTCCATTTATTCATAAAGGAAAGCAGCGGCCAAAGAAAATTTATGAACCCGTCTCTGAGTAATTAGACCCGCACTTAGAGGCAAGCTGCGGATTAAATAATGGACTCTGGCTCCATTTTGGTTTTACAATGAAAGCCGGCGGTAAATTTAATAATTTTGTTGGTTATCGCTTATAGTTTAGCATTTCGTTAAACCACGTTCACTTTCGTACTGAAATCCATCGATGAACGTAGATCTCCCTCATAGATTGCCACATAGGAAGGGTTTGTATCATAGTTGTCACGTTTAGCAGGCGGGTTGATAGCAGCAGTTTTCTTAATTACTAATTGTTATTACGAAGACACTGCTGGTTTGTTTCCCTCTGCCGTCACAACACCTACAGGATGCCATGGGGTGGGGGATATTCTTTCACCACCACTAACTACATGGTGACTGGATGGTAATAATATATTTTAATATACGACATGGGAAAACAATTTTAGTGTAAGTGGGCCAAATCAAGAGTACCTTTAACCGACCAGCGTGTATGCGTAGATATATGGATGTGGAGAAAGCGAGAGAGGTGTGTCAGGATCGTGCCAAATGGAAGTCCATAGTCTCTGCCTACCCCTCTGGGTGACAGGCGTGAGTGTATATGTATATAGTACTAAGAAGAAGAAAAGTGACAGGTGACAATTGTCCATATTTTGAAATATATCGTTTAAAATAACTATTTATTATAATAGTATTTTATATATAATTATACATTTGATGCGAAAAAGGATGCTTTATACAGTGGTGTAAATTTCTATAAGCACAAATTTCACGAAAAAATTTTAGGAGTGAAAAACGGACATTTTCGTGAACACCGCCGGGTTTTGATGTTTGCCAAACCAAATCAGAAAGTGGCAGATTATGTATTATCTCATATAAGGAAAGATTCCACGCCACGCAAGCCTTACAATTCCAACCCTGACATCAATAAATCAGGTGAGCCTAGCAATATGACTACTCGAAAGCATAAACACGACAACGACTTCTCAGAGGCTCTCAATAATTTTACCTCAGAGATACGTAGAACTTTACATGACTGGAAAAAGGAAATTCAAGATGAAATATCAGGAATTAAAAATAATTTAGACTTCGTATTAAAAACCGATCTTGAGAAACTAAATGCATCCTTTGCTGAGATCATGTCGGAACTAAGCAGCGTCCGTCAGGAATATTACGAGATTAAAAAGTCGGTCATATCTCTTGACCTAAAGTACAACGAGACAATGAAGCAAATCACAGTTTTAGAAAACTCTGTACAATTCAATTGCGACCAATATGACCATGTTCAAAAGAAAATGGAATTATTATCTGTTAACAAAAAAGCAATCGAATCACTAGAATCTAAAATGGACTTATTGACTAACGAAAACAGACTATTACAATTGGAAATTAACACAAGTAATCAAAGAGATCGCCTTTTGAACTTAGAGATCGTCGGCGTTCCTGAAATCAAGGATGAAGACTTAACCAATTTAATTATATCCATTGCTAAACAGTCTAATGTAACTATTTCCCCTAATGATATATTAGAAGTTAATCGTGTCACACCGAAAATCAAACAACAGGGCCGCCCGAAAAATATAATTGCAAAGCTTAAATCCCGTCTTCTAAAGGACAACATAATCTCTGGCACTCGAAAAAACCGACTGACCACCAAAGACCTTGCCATACATGGCAGCGTTCGTCCCGTATATGTCAATGAGCATCTTACACAGTGCAATAAACTTCTACTAAAGAAATGTAGGGAGACGGCGAAACTTAAGCAGTATCAATATGTGTGGACAAAAAACGGGAGGATCTACGTCAGGAAGAACGACACATCTCCGGCTTTGCATATATCACAGGAAAGAGACGTTTTAAAATTAATTTAATCTTACATTGTATATTGTTTTGTTCTCTTTTCAAGTACGTTATATTGCTTAAATTTATCAATTCCATCGTTGTAAAAGCAATTCATTGGTCTCTCTTATCTCATTTTGTCTATATTATATATCATTGTTTGACCGCACGTAAAGGGAGCTCAATTAATGAAATATTTTTGTCTTAAGTGTATTAGTCACACGCGCGATAATTGTGCAGCTAAGTTGCATCCATATTCTTCACGAACGTTACTCAACTATATATATATTATGTTTTTTTTACTATATCCTTTATATTTAATAAAATACCAATTATATTTTTTCTGGCGTCTTGTATATTATGTATTAATTTATTTTACTTTGTCAATCTATGAATTCATCTATTATATTGTTATTATTCATAATAATTACCCGTTCAATATTTATTTATTAAATCTAACAACAATACTTAAAACGTCTATATTGTTACATTCGCGATATTTATATATATATTTAATAACTGCTCTGCATATTTATAAGCTCGCACCCTTTTATGTTGACTCGACTATATTAATCAAATCGTTTAAGGATTCATTATGTTATATCTTATTGATAAATTTTATACTCTACCACCTTATACAAAAAATCAAGTCACTATTAACTAGCAACTGCCGAAGTGATATATCATTGTTCGTACTACTTAAGTCTAACGTAAACAAATTATTAGTTCTGTTACTCTGTGTAGCTTTAAAGTACTATAAATTTAACACAATTGGGTACATATTTGATTTTGATTAATGGCTGTAAATAATTTGTACTGTTATTATCAGAATGTTCGTGGTCTTAGGACTAAATGTCTTGAATTACGACTAAATATTTTGACGAACGATTACGACATTATAATTATGACAGAATCATGGCTACACAGTGGAATTTTTGATGGTGAATTGTGCGACGATAGGTATGACGTGTTCAGGGCTGACAGAGATTTGCGTAATAGTGGTAAAAGTACTGGTGGTGGAGTATTAATACTGACACGACGTACACTCGGTGCCATGTATCGTGACCTCGGCGAATGCGGTCTTACTGAGCTATTGTGGATTACTATTCCTTCAAGCGCGTGCGCTTCAAATTCCAACTTACATATTTGTGTGGCATATATTGCCCCTGACCCTCATCAAATGCCATCGGATCTCGTTTTTATTAAACAAAAAATTAATAGTATTATCGAGCTTACTCCAAATGATAATTTTGTAATATTAGGAGATTTCAACTTGCCGTTCATTTCTTGGAACCCAAACGGATATACAGCTTTGAAAAAAGGGCCTACTGAGGTACAAGAAGCGAGTATCCAGCTGATGGAAACACTAACATTTCACGGGTTAAGACAATTTAATACTTTAAAAAATCATGCTGGTAACACATTAGATCTTGCATTCTCTAATCTACCTCTGAATATCATCCCTGCGGCTGCGCCGCTACTCAGGGAGGACCACGCACATCCTTCTTTTTGCTTCATAGTTTTGGATTTAAACATTACTCCTCTACGGGAAACAGCTGCGCCGAGGCGAAATTTCAGGAGGGCTGATTATGAAAAAATTAATACATATCTTTTAGAACAGGACTGGAGGTCTCTTTTATGTACAGGCACTGTAGACGAAGCTACAAATACCTTTTATAACATACTGGATAGTTGTGTTCGTTTACATGTGCCTTTTAGTTATAACACAGGGAAGCGATCATATCCTAAATGGTACACACCTGCTTTAATAAAAATAATTAAGGAGAAAAACAATGCTCACACACGTTGGAAAAAATTCAGGAATAGATTAGATTACGATGAGTTTTCGTTACTCCGAGCAAGAGAACACCGTGTTCAGAGAGAATGCTTTAATAAATTTACGTCAAGTTGTGAAAATAGCATCAAAACACATCCTAAAACATTCTGGACTTTCGTCAAAGCCATTCGGGGTGGGTCAGGTTACCCTAAGAAAATGTCTTTGAAAGATATAGAGTACACCGATGGTATGGACATATGCAATGCTTTCAACTCATTCTTCAAGAGTGTATTTGGTATTCCTAGTAATAACTACACATATCCACATACGGAATCGTTGTGTACTGACACCGTTTCTAATGTACAGACAAACGCTGCAATAATTGAAAAAATGTTGAAAACTTTGGACACGAACAAAGGTGCCGGTAGTGATGGGTTACCTTCTTTTTTTTGGTCACGATGCGCTAAATCACTTGCTCTCCCCTTGACTATTATATTTAATCGCTCTCTACGTGAAGGGATATTTCCGCATCAATGGAAGTGTGCACACATAATCCCTGTACACAAGAAGGGATCACGTACAGAAATAAATAATTATAGAGGCATTTCTATTTTTAACACCGCGGCTAAAATCCTTGAACGAGTAGTATATAACGTAATTTACTCCACGCTTTCACGTGCCTTCCCTGAGCAGCAACATGGTTTTTTACAAAGGCGATCCAACACTACGAACCTGGCAAGTTTTTCTTCTTTTGTCCTTGAAAATATGGATCAAGGTGGGCAGGTTGATGTGATCTACACTGATTTTGAAAAAGCTTTCGATCGTGTGGATCACATGATCCTGCTCAACAAATTACAAATATTAGGGATTCACGGTGACTTGCTCCGATGGACTGAATCATATCTCACAAACCGCTCACAAGCAGTCGTGATAGGTGGTTTCCGTTCGGACTACATAAACATACCTATAGGTGTTCCTCAGGGCTCTCACTTAGGTCCACTTTTTTACAATGCCTACCTATATGACATTGGTTCGTGCATTATACACACAAATTACCTCATGTATGCAGATGATAAGAAGATTTTTTGTAAAATTAACACCATACATGACTGCCTATTGATACAAAAAGACCTGGACCGTTTATTTGAATATTACAAAATAAATAATATAACTGTCAATGCAAGCAAGTGCGAATGTATTAGTTTTACACGGAAATCTAAGCCAATTCTAAATAAATATCACTTTGACGGATTAGAAATCAGCCGAAAAGTAAGTTTTAGGGATTTAGGCGTAATTTTTGATCATAAAATGATACTATCCGAACACATTGATTACGTTATCAGTAAAGCCTATAAAAATCTTGGTTTTGTTCTTCGCATCTGTAAACCATTCTCGAATATTAAAACAATTAAAATGGTTTATTTTGCATATGTCAGAAGTGTTTTGGAATATGCTAGTTGAATATGGTCTCCACAGTACAATGTCTACAAAAGCCGCCTTGAGCGTATTCAAAAAATATTTGTTAATCACCTTAACTTTCGCTGTCGGAATAAAATCGATACTTACACAGACAGTTGCACTGAGCACAATCTCTTATCTCTGGAACACAGGCGCATTTTGCTTGACATGGCTTTGTTATATGATATAATAAACAGTAATATTGACTGTCCATATCTTGTCTCAAGAATCACCTTTCGTACTCCAAAATTCCGTACCCGCAATACTACATTGTTACAGACTCCCTGGCATCATTCAAACTACTGTCGAAACACTGTTCTTTCGCGGCTTGCTCGTACATATAATGAACAATTTGGACACATTGACCTCTTTGCGAAATCTAAACTTACGTTTAAAGATTACATCAAGAAAACTATTACGAAATAGAGCAGTTGAAGTTAAAATCACATACAATCATATATTCTCTCATCTATTTCTTCTATATGTATTTTTGAGGCTACTAATATAAATATAAGTACTTAAGTTATTTTATTTAATATATATTATAATTAATTATTTGTATTATGTTTATATATTTAAACATTTAATATGTATATATACATAAGTAAATAATATATATGTATGTATATATATATATATATATATCTTATATGTTTATATATTTATATATATATAAAGGTAACGTAATATATCATTCTACCTGACTATCTCTCCTGATCTGTAAACTTATGACCACCTTCATTACATTGAATTGCTTATAATTTTGCTTATAATTTATCTATTAGATTGTTCTTTTTTCTTTTCTTCTAACAACAATACACCTACCATCAAACAATATAAGGGAAACCTGTTATTGGCCATACTTTAAGTTTGTTACATTAATGTTAATATTTTCTATATACGCTGTTGGTTTTCTAAATAAATAAATAAATAAATGTATGTAGGTATATAATCATTTCATCAAGTTTTCATATTAAAATTATGCCTTACGTAAAATTACCTTCATAACTTGCATTAGAAGAACAGCACAATACTGCGGTGATGATTAGTAAAAAAGGCACATCTATACCTTTACAAACATTTTTTATAACGTGGTAGAGCCACGCTGCAGCTATATTATGATTGCAGCACGAACAGGCTGTCTTGACCGGACCACGCTAAGCCTACGGTCTACATATGTACGTCCCACAGATGGGCATAGGGCTCCCCTCACGTCTGAGAGGGTTTGAGGGCGAGGAAATACCCACCGCACTATGCCAGTGCGTCATGGCTGACTGCAATATTAGCCTTTTTTTCTTCTTAGACATTCAGGTTTCTCACGATATCTTAGTTCACTGCCGAACACGTTGCAAATCAGGACTTAAAATTGAATTTAACAATTTCAATGATGGGGTTTGGTCTCGAGTTACTCGCGTAATGCGAATTTTTAAGCGAGCGCTTAACCTCTTACCTACTATGGTTGTTATGAAATTAATACAAGTTTAATTTAGATAGATTTGAGTAAGTAAATTATCTGCGTAAGAGCATTCACTACCTCTCATGCGGTGGGTGACGTAAGAAGCGACTGAGCGAAACTAAAACAGGAGAAGGGCAACAGTGTCTTCTTGTTAAGAGATCAAATAATAAACAAATAATGAAGTCCCCAAGTAATGATGGAATGGACTTGTTTCAAGGTAACCTATTATCCTTTACTACCCTCAGCTACTATTGGGCAAGCCATTTTTCTTTAACACCTGCGATTATTTTTATATAAATTAAAGAAAAAACAATAAGTTGCTTGAATGATATGGCTTGAGTAATAGAACAATAAATTATATAGTTCAAATTAATCATTTATTAAGATACAATCATATAATAGCAATAATTTACAAAGTCAGTTTCCAAACTAGAGAGTAGCTTTGATCCCTACGGGATAACCTTAGGGATCAAAGGTACTTGAATAATACCTACATCGATGTCCTGTATTTGCATACTGAACAATGCAGGGTTGTCAAAATCTTGAGAATTACACGTTTAAACATGCTATCACATCGATTTTATCTATATATCTTTCTAAATTTAAACAATATTTCGTAATTACCAACGAACTTCAAAAGCTAAGAGTTGGTTGGTAATTACTAATAAATTTAATAAATAACTCATTACTGTTATTTAAAAAGAAAAGAGATAAACGTATTCTCTACCAGAAAAAAAACCAATTTGAGTTTGTAGATGAAAAATCTATCTCATGTGGTGTCAATTGCCCATGGTATTGTGCAGGTGCTGCAGCAGATACAGCAGCAAAAGACCCTTATTATAAAGCCTTGTGGATTTTTCATTGATAAAACCTATCCTTTTATTGGAGCTACGCCTGACGGACTAATTGGTGATGACATGCTAGTCGAGGTGAAGTGTCCTGTTACAGAATCCAAAAAAAGCCTGATGAATGCAATTCAGGTAAATAAAATAAAAACATTGAAAGATGATAAAAACAATACCTAACACCATAACAATTAACAAAAAACGTGATATTTAATACCAGGTATAGGGGCAACTACACGTGACCGAACGTAAAATATGTTTCTTTGGAATTCGGGTGAATAAAAACGTATAGGTTATACGTATTGAACGCATTTGAAAAGTTGACAATTTTCTAAGAGAAAAACGAAACGAATAATAGTAAAATGTTTAGTTGCCAGACCTACAGCCAGACCCTAGGCATTCACGCGGTATGCCGATTAGACATCTTTCATTACAAAATAATAAAAGTGTGAAGCTTTCATCACAGTCGCAGCAAAAATCGAACAATGATTCTGAACCGGGCCTTAGGTGCACTTGACTTCGTGGATATTTGATTTGTTGTTTTGATACCCAATACCCTTACTCTGTTGATGCACATGGTTCCTCGAGGAACCAAGCGTAGTTTTATTTATTTTAATTTGCCAAATTTAGCAAATTTTACTTTTATTCTGAATGTTAATTTTTTTTTTGCTTTATTATATTACTATGTGTGTTGTAAATTTACAAATACATTTCCGTGAAGAACCTACCGGGACGTGTAGTGACGGTTTAAGAATAAATATTATCATATATCATCCCGTGGGTGTCGTAAGAGGCGACAGAGGGACATATGTCAGGATATGGGCAGCATCGTCTCCCTAATAACGAATAAAAAGAAATAACTGCGGCTTCCAACCCGCTTGCCAAGCGTGGCAACTATGGCATATATCCCCCTTATGAGGCAATCTATGGGGGGCCTATGTTCAGCAGTGGACTTTAATAAACTGAAACGGTAACGGAACAACCTACCTTTGTTTATTAGTAAAATTAGTTGATTATTAAAACTTCCATAAAGTGATATAATATTTACATTTTATGCAATAATAAAAGTAAAGTACTAAATAATAAAACCTAAATCTGACGAAATAAAGAAATCCGACCAAACAAGAAAAGTAACAATTCAATTATTAAGGTATTTAATTCAGTTAATCTACTGCAAATATTTATACTTTGGCGTGTATTTATTGCAAGGAACACAGAGTATTACCGCATAGAGTATCTATGGTTCACGCAGCATCGTGCCTGAATACGTCGTGCGTCGCGATAAATGGCGTGACCTGGGAAAGCGTCATAGTTGCCTGAAGGTCTGGGATAACCTCTTCTTAACTTAATTTTGAAACACCTTTGAAAATTTTTGAAGATATATATTATCACTGATAAATCTTGTGACGTTTTACTTGCGCACGAGTATAAAGCCTTACAATTGTCTTTTAATCAATAGACTGAATCCTTTTCTTCCTTCTTTGATAATAAAAATTAACAATAATAACTAAAATAAAAATAAATAAAAACCTCTGAAACAAAAAGAGCTGATGATCTTCAAATAGCTGAACAGATTTTCTTGAAACATAGCGAAGAAAACTTTCGATTAAGACACTTAAAGAAATCAAAGTCGGTTATTCAGTTTAGGTGATATGATACCACAGATAGACACACCGCTACACAAATACACTATACACACATATAACACCCCTCTATTTTTATCGGGGATTAAAAATAATATCTTTTGATTATTTTTTATAAGAAATACGTGAAGGTTATAGGTCCATGGAAAAATAAAATAAATAAACGAAAATGAAAAACAAAACGCAATATACTTATAATTAAACATTATTTGTTAACAGTAAAATTTAGAAAGCCATAATGAAATTTATTTACAAAAACTCCCAGAAAGCACTTAACGAAAAAGTGGATTGGAGAGATAAAAACAAAATTAGCAGCTTCGGTTAAATAAATATAAATATTTATGAAGCTTATCAAGAAGCCTTCATTTATTAAAATATAAAACTGTACATTGTCAAAATAGCCAGCGTGATTTGATGATTTTTATTCCGTATTCTGAAAGGCGTGCGTGATAAAGCTTCCATTGTTATATTAATGCATACGACTTTTGTTAACATTCTTTTTGGCAAGTAATCTATAGAATTTCCATTACGGTATATTACAATGGCCAACGCAGAATTTTTCTAGACCTGAGTGCGTTTTCAAATTGGAACAATTTCCAAAATGTATTTGGACGATGCCTCAGTTCAACCCAAATTATATGTTGAACTGGGACGTCGTTCAAATGGGTTGAACTGGGGCGTCTTCCAGATCGAGTTTCGGTCACGTCGGCTAGTCTCAAGGAAGACTGCATAAGTGTGTGCGCAAGGCACACAGGCACACTCTCTATTCTCTTTCTCTCATAGTTCGATAGGCCGGCTATCTGACACGACTGGAGAGGTGGAGAGAGATCAGGTAAAGGACTAAACTTCACTCCTGTACTTTGAAAAGGCTGTACGAACTTCCCAAGGTACAAGAGTAAAACACCGCAACTTTCTGACCACGGGCTGCTGTTGAGAAATATTGATAGAAAATCCCAATAACCGATTTTGTACCAAACCGGGATCTTAACCCGGGATCTGAACCCGGGATCACATGACCAGCATAAGATCGATGAGGCACTCAACGAACCTCTATCAATAAATCATCATCAGTGCATATTTTTATTTTTAACAAATTATGACATGATAATTATAATGCTTCCGAAGCTGTGAGATTTCGTTAACTAATACAACTTTCAAACTGAAAAATAATGTAATTATTTATCCATTCACTCATCACAGACTGCCTCATAAAGGCAATATTTGCTATAGTTCCTACGCTTTGTAGGTGGGCTAACAACCGCAACTTTTTTTAATTTTCTAAACGCTGCTAGCCATTTAACGGTTTAATTGTCACCTCTTATCAGTACAACAGTCACGGGCCGATACAGGGTAGTGGATATTCTTACACCGCCAATGGTATCTTTTTTACTTTTATAAGTTGATCCAATTTAAAAATCTACCGTGTTCAGTCGAGACTTCCTTTTTTTTAATGTTATAAAAATGAAAAACAAAATAACTCAACACGTATGTTTTGACGGTCCTATTATTTTTCAAGTCGTACTTTAAGATCAACATCACTTATTTTGTTAAATAGTGAACTTTTTTATAATTAGAAGTCAGGATTAATAAATGTATTGTAAACAATCGAATTGTTAATGGTTTTACCGTGTAGGGACGATATATCCCACTACCCCTTATCATCCTGTTAAGATGGACAGGAGCATCTTCCCGATAACAACTCAACATAATGAAAACTGCGGTTTCCAACCTGCCTTTTGAGCTTGGCAACCATGGCAAATATGTGGCAATCTTAGAGGGAGGCCTATGTTCAGCAGTGGATATTTCATACGCTGTAATGTTAATATTCTACAAAAAGGTAGGGAAGGAATTCGGGTTCGAAATTATTAAAGAAAAATATTTGTAATAAAGCGTAGTTACGCTGCTGCAAGACGCACGTTTTGTACGTGGTAGAGCCAAGCTGCAGCTATATTTGTAATATAGTTATAGCACGAATGGGTCGGCTCGACCGGGGAAGGACCACGCTCTCACAGAATACCAGCGTAAAATAGCAGCTTACTGCTGCTGTGTTTCGTATGGTGAGAGTAGAGAAACGGAGATCCTTTTTACTGGAAAAGAGGCATTTTATCTTAGTCCTCAAGGCTGACAACGCATCTGCATTTTGATTCGCAAACGGGGATAGATGTAGATGTCTATGGGCCACAGCGATCACTTTGCATCAGGTGGAATGTGTGCTCGTTTGTCACCCTGTTCTATAAAAAAAGGTGGACTATGTGGTCGTTTGTCACCCTATTTCTATAAAAAAAAGTTGGCTGGGCCTTTCGCAGATGCCATTAAATGAGAAACTACGTTTCACGCGATTTTAGAGAAAGATAGAGCTTTTAAATAAAATCCGTAAATCTGTGACCACGAGGTCTTCCTGACATTTCTGCATAGTTTGCGTGGGAAGTTTGTGCCTACATCACGCCAAAATTATTATCAGCCTATGTATTAACTTTGAAATTAATTATAAGTTAAGTTAAGGATATTAATTTTAATAGAAATTTTAACTCTAAAGTACATTAAAGTAGGAAAAACTTAACCAATTTCTACTATCCCAATAATTTCTAAATTTTAAATTATTTAAGCAAAATGTCGTTCTCGAATTGAGTTATTTGATCCTGTGAAATATCTTAGAATAAAAAAAATCTCCTTTCTTAAAATTCTAAAGAATAGAAACAGTTAATTAAACAAATCGCATGTGGCACTCGATCCAGTCAGGATTATTCCGAGCTCTTTACTCTGATCCGTACTCTTGCGCTAACCACTTTCTAATTCGATCTTCTCTTTTTCAATCAATTAGAGAGATTATCATTTTCAATTCCGTAAACACAAAAGGTTTTCATATAATTGAAATGATCAAACGACATCATATAAAATGGATTATTACTCAAAATATCTCATCACGTTTCAACAAAACACATAAATATAACTGCCCAACTTCACTTCACTACTCTCATTTGCTATTAAGTAAAAGCTAATGCATTATAAACTACATAATAAAACTATATCAGTGCCAATAACCAATTTAGTTGCCTTGACTTTTCAAAAACTAAAATATCTTAGCTTATTGGAAACCACAAATGTGTACCTTACCTGCAAAAAAAAAAACAAAAGTTAAGTCATGACTACAGATGGAACGCGTCCTCTTCTTCAACGCATACACACCGCACACCCGTATGATTTTGCGGTTATTACCAACCAAAACATTGGCTTTTAGTGTAGTTTAGTGTAAGACAATAGGAGGAAAGTAACTTCTGCAGCCCATGGACACCTGAAGCCACCATAAAACAAAGTATTACAGATGTCTGTAATCATACTGGTTCTCCTCACACTACCCAGAAGGACTCCATTTTACACATGCCTTTTTTATGGGATAAGGTAACAAACCTGCACATAGTCCACCTGATGGTAATTGGTTGCTGTGACCCATAGACATCTACATCTATTTTCAATAAAGAATCAAAATGCAAATGAGTTGTCATCCGTGAGGACTAAGATGGAATGTCTCTTTTCCGGTAAAAAGGGTCTCCGGTTCTCTACACCCATCATAAGAAACACGTATTAAGCTGCTCTTAGAGTAATTACACATAGAGTGATAGTGACATTCAAAATTCCGTTCAAAGTTGAAGCAACAACTCAATGAATGTGTGCATAAGCGGGCTGTAATTACGTTTACTGACATGCACACAAGCAAAATGAGTAATGTTTGCAAGTTAATGACATTTTCCCCAAAAAGTGGGGAAAATGTAATAGTAGACATCGTCATAGAATTAACATTTAGGTTTCGTTTATAATTATTTATTAACTATTTGCAAAGAGAAAAATGTAATATTATTTATATTTGTTAACTTATGTAATATTTAAATTATTTATATACGTAATATCATGTGTTATATTCACAAATCTATTATGTAATTATATTATTCTGTTATAAGTGGTATATTTATATAAATATCTGTTATTTATCTTTCATAAAATCTTATATTATTTCTAAATATTAATTTTTACATAATACTCAATAGCCTTATTCTATGGTATATAAAGAAGTGGAAGAAATGGAGGAGGCAAATGCCTACGTCTATTTCTTCCAGTTTTTCCAATCCAGTCCCACTTACACTTAACAAGTGAATTGTTGTCAGATAATCATTTTAGTTGTCAGATATTTTTTCATTAGTTATTCCTTACTAACTGTAGCTGTGGCCCGCGGCTTAACCAGCATATTAAAGAATACACTGAGCTTGCCATTCTAAGAATCTACTTAATATATTTCATTTAAATCGGTTTCAACGTAAAGGTTACAACGTACAACTTTCACAGAATGAATATAATATTAGAAGGAATCACGAGATTTAAAGAATGCGGTCAGTTTCAAATGATTATTATTATTACTTTATTGGAGATAAACTATTCAAATAAAACATGAAATTAAAAATTTTTATTAAATAATATAAAATAAAATATACCCAAGTACTTAAAAAAATATTTCTTAATGACCCCGAAACTGTAACTGTTTTCTAAACAACTGCCGCTTTGATGACGCTATCCTCGAAATGTTATCGTTTTTGGATTCATAAAAGAATCGAATTAAAAATGTTAGATATATGTAAATTAGAATAAAAAAAACAATCATAGGCTATGTTATTTATCATAAAACACATACCATAAAAAGGTAAAAACAACTGCCAATTATCAAAACAAAATAAGATCAACACATTTTTTTTTCGTAGCAAATGGAAACCCTAATAATATTTGGCAAATAAAAATATCTATTTATATGTGAATGAGACTATTGACAGTATGTATGTATTTTTTTCAATATACATTTTTTTATAATTATAATAACAAGAAAAATGGGGTAAAATATTTTACTATGCCTAGCAACATTTTCAATATATTGGCGTCTGTCAAAATTATTATTTATTATTTCGTTTTGATGAATGTTTTTTACAAAAATATAAGATGCTAGGCAGTACTTAACCGTGAAATGAGATTTATACATTTTTTTCGTGATTATGTGATGAGTTGTGACACCCTTTCACAGTACAGTACGTAATTTTTTTTTAAAATTGTGCGAGCTGTTTACACGACTACGTGGACTCGAGTACTAACGCGCCAAAGGTCGTACTTAGCCTTTAAAGGCTAACTTGAAATGGCTTCACTTTGCGTGCGCCTACTGCGGTTCTAAGCCTAATACTTCTATGAAGCTGCTATTTTACGCCGGTATAAGAGCATGATCCTTCCCCGGTCGAGTTGACCCATTCATACTACAACTGCTATACTACTAATATAGCTGCAGCATGGCTCTACCACGTACATACCGCCTACCTATACCCACTATGGGGTAAGGACGGGTTATGTCGGACTCGCAGTGACTAAAACCCTAGGGTATTCGCCCTTCGCAGCATATTGTCAGGGCCGCGGGAACGCTTTCGCACACATTGGTCCCTACCAGTACCGGCCGCCCCATAGCAGCCCCGTCTAGAGGGAGGACTACTTCTCCCTTCTTTACTTCTCAGGTAAGGCGCAGCAGAACACAATGCTCTTCTCCGTTGCCACCAACTTTACCCAGACGGACTCCTAAGCATAAAAGAAGTTCTACCACCTCCTTAATACCAGTACCACCACCATAAAAAATAAGAATATCATAATTAAAACTGAGGTATTATCCGTGGTAGAGCCACGCTGCTAACCAGGGTAGGACCAAGCTCTCACAGAATACCAACGTAAAATAGTATCTTAATGCTTCTGTGTTTCGTATGGTGACTTTAGAAAACAGGAGTCTCTTTTTACTGGAAACTAAGCATTCCATCTCAGTCCTCAGGGTTGACAACACATGTGCATTTTGATTCTTAAACGAGGATAAATGTAGATGTCTATGTGCCACAGTATCCACTCACCATCAGTTGGACAGTTTGCTCATTTGTCACACTTATTCTATAAAAGTAAAGAAAAAAATACAAAAAGCAATAAAATAATAGTTGTGTAAGTCATATAATTTGAAAGGCTATCGTTGAAATTTTAAAATCAGCAGCATTCTAATAAATCCATTATACGGCATGGTACCATTAATGTAATAAAACAAGTCGATTTATTGCACATAAATAATTCACGAGATGGATTTAATCTTTATTTGTCTCAACTACTACTTTACGACAAGAAACTTCTTGAGTATATTTCATAAATTCTTATTAATTATTCTGATAAACTGAATTATAATAGTGTCATATTATTCATGCTTAAAAATAAAAACACTAATTTGATCAATATTTTGACAGAACCAATATTTCAATTGGCGCCAATATCATGCTTAACTTTTTCACAACCAATTACACATCCTTCTTCTTTCTCTTTTTAAGAACCCATTAAATTCCTCTGCTGGATGTACATATTTAAGAAAAAAAACACTAAGATTTCAAAAGGATTCATATCACAATGGCACGCAAATAACCTCATGAGCTCGATAGAGGTAGTGTTGCAGTACTCGTATTATAAACAGACACTTAAATTTTATTTATATGCATACATTGTGTATTCCTTTTTCAATTCTATTTATGTATGTGCATGTGACGCCTAGCGTGTAAATATATAATATGTTTGCATTTAAAATGGTTTTGACCAACCTCCTCAGTCAAAACTACTTTGTGTGTTTTGACCGGTTATGAGTTTTAACTGTAACATATATATATAATATAATATGTCACATAAATATAAAAAATCATTTATATTATATATACAAAATATAATATAAATAGTGTTTAATGATCGAAAAGCATTTAAGAGCAAATCGACTAGAAGCTCATAAACCGTGTGGTTTTAATATTAATATAATAACCTATTTTAGAGCATACTGACACAAATTCTACGGCTTACGTGAAATCAAAGTTTCAAGCACAGCTTAAATATTTTACAGCCCCGCAAGTTTCTCAAACTTACATAACTTCAGTGTTACTTTATAACATGGATTTTCGTATTCGCGAAAACTCTTATCTACGTACAACGTGAACTTTTATCTTTAAAACGCTATTTGGGAACAGTGTTGTTGTAATAATAATGCTGAGCGATCGTATCATTTATCTTAGTTCAACAGTTAACGTACCTTCTAATTAATTGTAGATGTCTATGCAGTCAAAACTGTTTCATATTACGTATATTAGTGTACTATTTTATTAAAAGGTAAAAGTGACAAATAAACAATCGGTCCACCTAACCGGTAATGAATATTTTGGTCTATAGATATCCATACCTTTCTCGATTAAGAATGAAAAGCGTGCGTTATCACACCCGAGGACTAATAAAAATGCATGGTTACCAGATAACAAAGTTTCCGTTTCTCGTCACTCACCATTTGAAATATAGCAGCATTACGATGTGTGTATTGTGTGATAAAATAATAGTATGGTTTGCAAGATGTTGTGACGAGGATTAAGAAATGAATGCTTGATTACGTAGAAATAATGAATACGAAAAGTGTGAAAAAGTAAATTTATGATATGATGTAAGTAGCAGAGTCGGCAAGGGATGCCCTATATGGAAGTATAAAGACCAAATTGGCGATATATTGAATATGGACCAAACTGGAGTACCCTTAACAGACGAACTTGTATGCTAGAATTATGGATTAGAAAAAAATAGAGAGGTTTGAGAGAATCGTGTCAAATAGAAATGCCTTAGCGCTCTTTGTACATTTCACAATACGTGAACAACCCGGGATTGATCCGGGAATTTCAATTTTCAGTGCTGATTTGCCTAATTCCCGGTGCACATGAACACTCCTCATACACACTTGCATGTATGATAAATAAATAAAAATATTTCAAAGCCATGTTTAACACTGCAAAGGGATATTGCATCCCTTTGCATTTTAATTGCACTTACAACATAAGAATTGTTCGTAATAATTTCTCCCACTAAATTCCACCAACGTGCATCGCGAAAAAGATCATGACACCATCCACATCATCTGGATGCTTGGAGGTCCGCCACTGTTCGATTTGCTTAAAGTTTTCTTTATCGCACGACTTTTTTCTGGAATCGTTTACCACCGGTGATTTCCCGAACTGATACGACTGGGACCTTCAACAAACGACCTTACTCCTTTTTAAAAGGCCGCCAGCACACCTGCGATTTCCCTGGTGTTTTAGTTACTCATAGGCGGCGGTCGATACTTTATCATCGGTTAAATCGCATGCTTGTTTGGATTGCCTTGTTGTGTTTCATCTATGGTACGTAGGTACTAAAAAAAAATACTTGGGTTTCTCGCTAATTATGAATGAATGAATGTTAGTGCTTCCACAAATATTATAAGTGAGTTATTTATTAATATATTTTTTTTTATAATATAAGGGTGACAACTCGTTTGCACACAGTCCACCCGATGGTAAGTGGTTGCTGCGGCCCATAGACATGTACATCTATCCTCGTTTGCGAATCAAAATGCAGATGCGTTGCCACCCGTGAGGACCAAGATGGAATGCCTCATTTCCAGTAAAAAGGGCCTCCGGCCACCTGCACTCACCAAGCGAAACGCAGAGGTAAACCTCTACCTCACGTTGGTATTCTGTGAGGTCGTGGTACCACCCCGGTTTGAGCTGGCCCATCCGTGCGACAGCAAAAGCTGTCGCGTGGCTTTACCACTGTTAATAATAATCTTACATTATTAATATCATAGTGGAGCCGTGGTAACTTAGGCGATAAGCGCTCGCTGTAAATTACAGTTTAAAGTGCTAATTTACCACGTGGTCGGCGGTGAAGGAAAACATCGTGTGGAAACATGCATGTCTAAGAAATAAGAATAAGAGATTTATCGAAGACATGTGAACATTTCTTTGCCCCAAAAACCCTCTTAAAAAGAAGAGGAGGCGTGTGCCCAGCGGTGGGATGTATGTAGCTTTAAATTATTGGTGGGATGTATATAGTTAAAATAGCAAATTTTAATTAAAAAAATTATTGAATCATAAAAATTTGCCCTTGGTCTAATTTAATAACTATGACAGTTAAATATTTTTTTGATAAGCGATGTTGAATCTAATACATAAGATTCGTTATCGCGATAAAAGCTTAACCTATCTACTGTATCGATATTCAAAAATAGCTATCCGTTATTTTACAGCTTAGTAAAGATTTTATACGTGATAGAGCTATGCTGCAACTATATTAGTAGTACAGTTGTAGCACGCATGGTTCGGTTCGACCGGGGAAGGACCACGCTCTCACAGAATACTAGCGTAAAATAGCAGCTTAAGACAGCTGTGTTTCGTATGGTGAGTATAAAGAACTGGAGAACCTTTTACTGGAAAAGAGGCATTCCATCTTAGTACTCAGGTGTGATAAATCATATGCATTTGATTATTTATTGAAAGTAGATGTAGATGTCTATGGTTCACAGCAACCACTTACGATCAGGTGGACTGTGTGTTCGTTTGACACCCTTTCCTAGAAAAAAAAGATTGCCTCATAGGGTAGGCCTAGTTACTTGTAACTACCTAGTTACCTAGTTATTTTTAGTCGTTATTAGGATGATGCTGCTGCCCACCTCCTGATTTGTTTCCCTTTGTTGCCTCTTACGAAACCGCTCGAACAAATATTCAACGTAGATAAATCCTTTCAAAAACCAAAATCCATGTTTCAAAATTATGGAGGACGCAAAATCTTGTTGAACTATAAAGCATTCAGGCTTTGCTTCAACTTGGAGGCAGTTTTATATTGGTCCAATAGATACGTAAATCTTTAAAATGGAAAATCGACACGAAGTTAAAAATAGACATGAACGGCCGTTCGTAATGCTACGGTAAGAATGTTTCG
Source organism: Parnassius mnemosyne (assembly GCA_963668995.1). Taxonomy (NCBI): domain Eukaryota; kingdom Metazoa; phylum Arthropoda; class Insecta; order Lepidoptera; family Papilionidae; genus Parnassius; species Parnassius mnemosyne. The sequence goes on along the minus strand of CAVLGL010000001.1, from coordinate 1,587,460 downwards.
ATATGCATTATATCGCTAACTATAATACGTCATTATTTTAGATATTTCATAAATTAAAAATATACACAAAAATAACAGCGAAACAGTTAAATTTACTCTAAATAAAAGGCAAATATATGTTGACGTTAAAAATTGACAAAATAAAAAGTGAGTTCGCAAAATGTATGTACTTTACTTTTTTTGAGATGATGACAAGAGACCCGATGGTACGACTTCCCTTGGGAGATAGATAAAGCCCTAGTGTGTGATGTTACTTGCGTAGACACTTTAGCAGTCTCTCATCTTAGGCGTACCTCGTTTATAATTGAGGCGGTATCAAAGGCAGATAAACTAAGTAAGTGGCGCAAATATGAGAGATGACTACATATTTGTGCCATTTGCTGTAGAGACTATCGGTCCATGGGGTCTACGTGCCGTGAAGTTTCTAAAGGAAATGTATCAGCGGCAGATCATCACAGCTGGTGATACGATGGCTGTTTTTTTCTCGCTTAAAGGCTAAGTATAGCCATTCAGCGAGGAAACATAGCATGCGTTCTTGGCACGATACCAGGGGGAGTACGGCTGTATGATTAATAAGTTATTACTTTTAGTGTTTTTTATTATAGCATTTAATATTTTATAAGATATTTCAATGTTATGTAAATAATTAATATTAATTAATTTATGCTAATCGTGCTTAAAATTAAAAGCGACGAAACCCGTTACATTGGTTTTAGTCAATATATAATATTCGTGTAAATTTAGGCTATACTTCTTAGCCTTTGAGCGAGAAAACGCACTCAGCACTCAGTATGATAATATAAGTTTTTAGTTATAATTATTATATTGTGTTTTTAATATTGTATATATTTTAATGTTATGTTAATAAAATAATTGACTTTAAATGTCATAAGAAAAAAGAAATTATTTATTTTGGGCAACTAAATTCCATGGTAATTAAATAAGTAAGAAAGATAAGAAAAACAAGTGAGATATGAAAACATATTTCATTATAAAATTAATTTATCGCACATTTATACCATCACCGACATTCATTATAATGATATTTTAAAAGTCGTTAAGCAAGAGCATAAAATATATACAGCGTTCTTCGTAAAACCTAACGCCTCTACAATAAATAAAAACGATTTTCAATAAAGTATAATTTAATAAGCATAAATTAAAATTTCAAAAAAATATAAGTTGTATATGTTTTTATTTCTTTTATTAACATTTAAATTTAGGCCTCCTATATTTGATTGCTTCATAAAGGGGATATTTCCTCTAGTGGCCGCGCTTCGTAAGCGGGTTGACAACCGCAGTTTTTTTAATATCTTTGTGACGTTATCAGGAAGAGGCTCCTGCCCAACATCTGTTTCATTTCCCTTTGTCACTCCTTACGACACCCAAGGGATGATATGGGGTACTGTATATACTTACACCGCCTTTTTTTCAACGCTTTCTCTTTCGTGACCGCTGGCGTGTCGTATGTCATAGATTTTATATAAAGAAAATGTTATTTATATGTTAAAACTATATAAATCCTTAACAAATACATATATCTAATATATAAGCCGTTTTAAATAAAAAATAAATAGGAGAACCGGAGAATATTTTCACTGGTAACAAATTATTCCATATTCATCTTAGTCGTAGGGGTGACAACGCGCCTGCATTTTGATTCTTAATTGAGGATTATTCACTTATTTTCACGCTAACTGCATATTTAATGGCCACTTATCGACAGAACACGTTTCTGAGCTAGTTTCTCTCCTTCTAAATCATTATCACGGTAAAAACTAAGATCTGTTTTGCCGCCACTTCATATTTAATTGCGTTACTGAAAATATAATAGTTGCATTATTTTAACTTTATTATTATCGCTGTTTTAAACTGTAAAGTTTTTAGGTGACATTTTTACTGAACACATATATTTCAATTTAAATGTTACCATCCTCTCTCTTTCTATTAAAATTCTCTCTCTGTTTGTTAAAACAGTAAATAACAGAATAGTCCATTGGTGTATAATTTATTGTGACTATCTAAAGTATTAATCAGCAGAATAAAAGTTATTCATTCCAGTTCATTTGTAATGGATTCATTCGTTAACGCGTATTAAAGATAAAATCATAGTTTTGTTTATTTTCTAGATCTTTTTGAGCCTAAAACAGGTCATTCATTTATCCACTCATTCATTCATTACGACATATGAAAAGACCACCGCTGAACAAACGTAGGCCTCCGTCATAGATAGATTCATAAGGGAATATTTTCTAAAGTTGCCATGCTTGGCAGGCGAGTTGCCAACCGCAGTCTTTTATTATTTTGAATCGTTATCAAGAACATGTTGCGCTCATCTGTTTCATTTTACTGTGTCACTTCATATCACACCCACGATACTATATCATATGTATATGGGGTTGTGTACTCTTTTACTCCGCCCTTACACGGAATTGAAACAGTACCCTGCTGTATAATATATTCTCTCTTTACTCGACAGAATAATATTAAGTTTATCTCGATGTAACCTAATTGTACCCGTTTCTTGAAATTCGAACGCTTTTAAATAAATGTGTTATTATAGAGTAAGGGTGACAAACGAGCGCACAGTCCACCTGACAGTAAGTGAATGCTGTAGCCTATAGTCATCTACATTTATTCTCGATTAAGTAGATTGAGAATCAAAATGCCGATACGTTGTCAAAATGCCGATACGTTGTCAACCCTGACGATTAATATGAATACCTCGTTTCCAGTAAAAGGGTTCTCCTGTTCTCTACACTCACCATACGAAAACCTTACAGGAGCCTTAATCTGCTGTTTTACGCTAATTTTTTTTTCAAAATGTTTTTTTTGTTGTAAAGATTTTTGTTTATTTATTAATCATCAATTTTAATATACTATTCATAACATTCACTTAGAAATACACAAACTATTTTACAGTATTAATTTGTTTATCCTTTTTTGCGAATGCTTTCAACTTTGGGTTGCAATGGCGGTCTTATTGCCTTATGACATTCTCTAGAAGTCAACTCTGGGAGAAATAGAATAAAATAAGTGTTGGCAGGTGCAAATTAAGGTTAAAGTTCTTAAACATAAAAATTTTATAATATTTTTTAAACAGCCATAAATACCAATTGGAGCCCCAATATCAACATTATTAAATATGTGGTAAACAGACGTGATTGAGCTGTACTTACCCATATAATTATGTTTCTCACAAGGTCACATTCGAAGTAACTTTTTCGGTTAAATTATAAATAAAATTAACACGATAATATTATAAATTAAATCAATTTAAATATTTAAACTAAGCGATCTAAAGCCGTAAACCCACTTTGGTTTAAAAAAATCCAAAATACGACCCGCTGGCGGTCGTATTTGGCATCAACGGTAGAAAGGTTCGCGGACAATTAAGGCGTCGATCCTGTTCGACGGTTGCCTATCGACTGACAGTTCTGAATGTTTGGGACAACATGTTTCAGAGCCTCTATCAAGCTGCAGTGATAACGGCGCATGCGTGGTGCAACTTTCCTCTCGTAACTTCTTATAACAAGTTCTCTTGCGGTACTGTTAGTCAAATTTGACATTTATTTCAATCACGCTATGGTCATTTCGTGTCCATGTTGCATTTAAACGGTTATTATATATCTGCGTGAAGTCAATTCAAGAAAGTTCACGAGCACATGTTGACAGGTAAAGTGTGAAGGTCGGGTTTTCTTCAATTTTTAATTGAAGAAGCTCTCACGAACCGCTTTTGAGAAGACCTCTTGAAATCGTTTGTCATTTACATTTGTAAATTTCTTTTATACTTGAGGAATTGGGATAAATATTATTTATTTATGTATTTTGTACTTTTGCGAGTTTCAAGTAATAAACAAATATTTCGTCGACTCAATATATGTTTTATAGGATAGGGTGACAAACGAGCACACAGTCTACCTGATGGTAAGTGGTTCCTGTGGCCCCTAGATATCTACATCTATCCTTGATTATGAATCAAAATGCAGATGCGTTGCCACCCGTAAGGACTAAGAAGGAACGCCTCGTTTCCAGTAAAAAGGGTCTCCGGTTCTCTACATTCACCATAAGAAACACAGCAGCGTTAAGCTGCTATTTTACGCTGGTATTCTGTGAGAGTGTGGTCCTTCCCCGGTCGAGCCGCCCCATTAGTGCTACATTTATATTACAGCATGGCTCTACCACGTAAAAATTATCATAAAAAATATCCTATATATTACTAATTTGGTACAAAAAATCTGTATTATAGTGATGCCTTACACTGTGAAGTCGATGATGTCAAGTGTCAAAATCCTAAACAACTTAATTTTAACTTCAGTTTATTTAAACTAACCTTAACTTTAGTTTATATCACCATCGGCATTTTGTTACGTTGTTCTTACTAACAGCTCGCAGACATTTAATATAAGTATATGTATACAAAATTGACTTTTATATATCAAAATCCACTTCATATCCTTATTAGATAAAACAGAATCATCAACTCGCCGACAAAACTGAGTCTAACTTTACGTCTGCGGGGAAATAGAGACGCAATTTTTCTTCTTATGAAAGTCACCTATGTCCATGAGTGGCTTGTTTACGGCTTGAACAAGATGAAAAAATTGTTATTTCAAGTTAATATAATGGATTTCTGCAAAGTAACGCCTGATTCTATTAATTATATTCCATCTTAGTGCTCTGAGATGACAACGCATTTCTGTAGCTTCTTTGTTTGAGGTTGGCAGTTGGTTTTTGTCACGTCAGTTTTATAAATAATTAAAAATTAAAAATTTTGTAGAACCAACTTCAATATATATTATTAATTATAACTCAAAAACTATTGGTCAGCCCTTTATTACATTCATATGGAACCACATAAGAAGTACCAGCTTTCAAATTTAAAAAATCATCGAAATCGGTTCACGTACAACAACGTTATGAATTAACACAAAAAAAAACATACAGTCGAAATGGAAGTCGGTAGAAAAGATAAGCAGATAACTGATGACTTCACGCATGAGCCATTTGCTATAGAGCTATCGATTCGAGTGATCACCGTACGGTAATGTTTCTAAAATGAAATTTTATCACTGACTGGTCGCGCCAAGTGTTGAATTGTGTCATTTAAATAAATTTTATTAAAGTTCATAGTTAATAATTCCAAATTCCATGCAGCCGTTAATGAGTAATATAAAACGCCATAAACAATAACAAAAACATGCTTGAGTGTCGTGGAACACTCGGTTTGAACGAAGTTCCTTTCGTAGTATATTATTATTGATAAACGTATTATATTATTAATAAATAAATACAAATAAATGAATTCCTAGCGTATATTAAAATAAAGCGCTATTTAAAATAAAATAATATTTCATTTAAGGCAAGATAAGAAAAAGTGCGAGGGAGATGGAAATTATTCCATCTTGCTTCCTTATAGCCGCCAAGGCCGTCTACACTACGTCAGAAGGGGCCGGGACGGAAACATTTTACTCTTTTTTCTTGTCTAGCCCCCATAGTCCGATAAGGAACTTCGTTACAAAAAACCTAACATTACACTGTAGAGAGTTACACAAAAATAAACAAAAGCAAAATCTATGTTCCCTGACGAACATTGTATTGTACGTTGTCTCATCTATACACCATTGGTGGTTTTTCTGCAGTTTTAAGTTACTGGTGTAACCTAACGTCTATCCATTTACCTAGTAAATTCAGTGTAAATATTTCTCGACTTTAAACTGATTTACATTATTTTACGCACACCTATTACGAAGGGGAAGCTTTTCCATATTTCATTTTATTAAAGCATAGAGGGGATTACAAGAAATGATTTCAACCACAAGCTTTGAAAGTGAAAGTACTTTGAAAGCTGGCATAGTTCGAAAATGCTATCTATTCAAATATGTATTTAGCATAAATAATTATAAAGAATTGCCACTATACTGCGAAATATTATTATACCTTAACGATAACTTCGTACCCAACTAAAGATACTCTACATGTTCAAAGATTGTAAATATAAGTTATATAATAACTTAAATAGAAATTTTTAAAAACCTCCGGATAAAACCTTACCTTAAGATAAAACATGTGTAAGAACTATCGCTAAAAAACTGTTTTAAATAAATGAAAAAACCGCACCCAAATGGGTTTATCCGTTTAAAAGCTACGGTGCCACAGACAAATACACAGATAGACACACCGACAGACAGACAGACACACGCATAGCGTTCAAACTTATAACATCCTTTTTTACGTCGGGAGTTAAAAATCATGATCTTGCCAGGTGAGCTAAAATATTCGTGCAGCAGCCATAATAATGCAGTTGAAGCGTATCACTCCCAAGTATAAAAAGTAATAAAAATACGAGTACTTATTATAGTTAAACAGAATATATATATATATATATATATATATATATTCTGTTTAACTGTTTTTTATATATATATAATATTTATATATATATATATATATATATATATATATACATAAATATTATAGATATTATATTTCTAATATAATATCTACTACCACATTTCGTATCTTGTGGGTGTCGTAGGAGGCGATACAGGGAAATAAATCAGGAAAAGGGCATCAGCGTCTTCCTAATAACGACTAAAAATAATAATTTAAAATTAAAAATTTTGTATAACCAACTTCAATATTAATAAATTATTAAGAGTAATACAAAAACTATTGGCCAGAACTTTATCAAACACGAAAAGCACCAGCTTTCAAACAAAAAAAGAATCATCGAAATCGATTCACCCAGAAAATAGTTATGAGTTACGAGACACATAAAAAAGGTACAGTCGAATTGAGTACGTCCTCCTTTTTGAAGTCGGTAAAAAAGGTACACATGCCACCCGCTTTCCAAGTGTGGCAACTATGGCAAACATTCCCCCCATCAGGTAATCTATGGGGCGGCCAATGTTCAGCAGTGGACTTTAATAGGCTGTAAAGTTATAACGGTATAAATAATTAATACACAACTTTATCTGGTGATTGAACAATCCAGCCTCGATTCACAACACGTGTTCACAACTTCAAATTAAATAAATATCAAGAAATATTAGCAATAAAGTATGAAAACGTTTTAAATTAAGGAATTCACAAGTGCTATTAATCAGAGCGAAACTCATCACGATTCCCGCATAAAATACTGTAACCTTCACCATTTCACTAAAACTGTTTACTGCTCCATCAACTTTCCACCCCATAAACGTCCCTCAGGCGCTTCGATTGCCGTCACAGATTTTGCAGAATTTACATTTTATAATTAAAGAATTAGATCCGGTCTTTCTGAGAAGGCTTCTGACTCCGAAATGGGAACACTTTATTTATATTACGCAGTCGAGTTCTGCATTTTAATCTTGGTATTTTGAGGTTTTTAGGGTTCCGTACCTCAAAAAGAAAAAACCGAACCCTTATAGGATCACTTTGTTGTCCGTCTGTCTGTCAAGACCCTTTTTCTCGGGAATGCCTGGAGGTATCAAGCTGAAATTATAAATATATCAATTGAGTCTACTGTCCCTTAGAGCTGTGAAAAAATCATACTTCTAGGTCTACGCAATCAAAAGATACAGCCGTTTATGCCGTAAATTTTCGACATTCTCAAGGGAATCAAAACCTATAGGGTACTTCCCGTGAACTCGGAATCTTGAAATTTGGTACGAAGCAACGTTTTATAGCACAGATAAAGAAAATATTGCGAAAAGCATGAATTTTTAGTTACATCATATAATAAAAATTATTTTTAATAATTTTAAACTTATATACCTACATATTTGTTCGGAACTCTCGGTGCGCGAGTCCTACTCGCACTTTGCCGGTTTTTTTATTAAGAAAATACTTGATTTTTGGGCTATATTTCAGGAATTTTGGTTATTTTTTACTTAATTAGTATATTATAGTTTTTTTATGGTTTCAACCGGAAGGTGGAACACACCCCCACCGGCGGGAGTATATTATCAATTTTCACAATATTTTTCAATTGAGATACGATTTTGCTTATTTTTATAATATGCACATGGAGAAGGCTAGGTATGTCTGCGGATTTGATACGTGGTATATTTGCCTTTCCATATATTAGTCAAAGACGTATTAAAAAAGATAGACAGGTTACACACTAACATGATTGTATTTTAAAGTGACGCAGGTAGTACTATATCTACGTACAGTTACTTATTATGACACGTTGCGCTAACAAAAGGGGACAAATGATACAGCATACCTATCGTTAGAAAAAGATGAATATACATCATTAGTTGCGTATTAATTGCTGCTGAGCGCTCATTGGCGCGAGCGCCTGACACCGATATGGAAATGAACACACTAGCTAGTCAAAGTTTATACCAGCGGTTAGTGTTGAAATAATAAAATCAATTATGAACAAAACATATATATTTAAAATAATAATGAGACGTTTTTCTGGTCTCTAACAGTTGCCGTGTAATTTGTGCATCACCTAATAACACAGGAAGGCATTTTTACCACGAATAACTAGAAGATTTACGCGCTGTTGCGAATGTATAGCCGCGATGCGAGAGCGTGCACGACTGAATGCGGGTCGGGCAATTAGCTGACTTTCGTATTGTCATTTTAGAGCGAGTATAACGTATCTATACTTTAAAAACATCTTAGATATTAGTATGGTTTGTTTATTAATTTATTGCAATGTATATGGTTTGGAAGTAATACAATTATGGTTAATTTACAAAAATATCTTGATTGAGTAGTCTCGCGCTTATCGCTTGACATAGTATATTATAGTTTGTAAAGTTACATGACGCTGCGTTTTGAGTAGGACAGCTAGGTGGTGAAGTTAAATGTATAGGATTAAAGGGATAGCATAAAAATAGTTTGAGTCGCAAACTAAAAAACTTATTTCTAGAACTAATAACAGCAATTAGGTTACCACGGCTACATCGTAGATTCGGATGTAATTTTCACAGCAAAGTAGGTGGTGGAGATACCGTCCCTGAGAGTAAAATAGCGTACAATGCAAAGAAATCTATGATGTATGTATAATGCAGAAATAAATACGTGGTAGAGCCCTGCTGCAGCTATATTAATAGTATAGTTGTAGCACAAATAGGTCGGTTTGACCGAGGACGGACCACGCTCTCACAGAATACCAGCGTATAATAGCAGTTTAATGCAGCTGCGTTCCTGCGGTGAGTGTAGAGAGCCGGAGACCCTTTTTCACTGGAAAAGCGGCATTCTATCTTAGTCCTCACGGTTGACAATGCATCTGCATTTTAATTCGCAAACGAATATAGATGTAGAGTTCTATGGGAGACAGCAACCACTTACCATCAGGTGGACTGTGTGCTCGTTTGTCACCCTATCCTATAAAAAAAATATTGAGTCGGCAAAATATCAGGAAATCAATTTGTTTGAATGGCACAATACACGTACGTTTATTGTGTCAGAGAAGCGCATGTAAGTTTGTCGTCTCGATCAAATTTAAGTAAATCCTCGTGAAGACATAAAATATATATTACCTAATTTTCTAGTATAAACAATTGAAAGTATTTAAGTGACAAATAACTAAAAATATCTATAATTACCATCTAGTGACCGTGTAGCAGCGATGTTAGAATACTCAATACCCCATATCTTCCTGTCGGTGTCGTATGAAGCGACAGAGGGAAACAAACTAGCAGAAGACAACGGGTAGAAAAATAAAAACTTTGTATGAGGTAACTATGGCAAATCCTATATGCAGAAGTGGATATTTATTTAATCTTTTATGCACAAAATAAAAATCGTACGTATGGCGGAATTAATGCCTTAAGGCACTCGACTGGAGAAAGACCACGCTTTTACAGAATACCAGCGTAAAACAGCATCTTAATCCTGATGTGTTTCATTTAATGAGTGTAGTGAACCGGAGACACTTATTACTGGAAATGAATCATTTCATCTTAGCCCTCAAGTGTGACAATGCATCTGCATTTTGATCCTTAATCAAGGATAAATGGGGATGTCTATGGGCCACAGCATCCACTTACCATCAGGTTTACTGTGTACTCATTTGTCACCTATTCCTATATCTATATCCTATTCTATAAATTTCTATAAAAGCTATAAATATATATTAAAAGAAGGATTAATGATGTGGTGTCGATTTTCCACCGCCACTGACGATTCAGCAAACCATCCAACCTCGCATGCATCGTTTTATGTTATGTTGGAAGGTTGGGCGGTCCGTGTAGGGCCAACTGCTATAAAAATGCTATTATTCTCTATACTCAGCGTTACAGTGAGTAAATTTATGCCAACAGATATGCGGTCGAAAAGTGGCTGAAACAATCTTTCCACACCATTTAGTTGTACAAACTCTGTAGCAATTATTTTATAATAACTTGTACCCTCTTTCATAAAAATTACTTTCGCAACAAAATATTTGTTTAGCCAACCTAACCCTTACCCGTAACGACCGCAACTTTTGTTGTTTAGGCAGTTACAAATTTGTTTTTTCAAGCATAAACAAGCAATTTATACGTGGTAGAAACACGCTGCAGCTATATTATTGTGCGGCTCGACCGGGGCAGTACCATGCTTTAACAGAATACGAGCGTAAAATTGTATGTTAATGAAGCTGTGTTTCGTATGGTGAGTGCAAAAACTGCTTTTTGTGAGAAAAATAAAAATGGAAATTAGATAGAGGTCTACGTCTACGTCTAAGTTTTAATTCTTACACCAAGCATCTTCCATCGGGTGGGCTGTGTGATAGGTTACCACCAATATTTTATAAAAAAAGACTATCACAATTACTTACCTAAAACTTAAATTTATATTAACATAATTTTAAATTTAAAATTTTGTACAGCCGACTTCTATATAAGTTATAAAGAATCACTCAAAAACTATTGGTCTGATCAACTGCATATGTAACCAGACGAGAAGTACCAGCTTTCAAATAAAAAAAGAATCATCGAAATCGGTTCAACCAGTAAAAAGTTATGAGGTAACACACATAAAAAAAACATACAGTAGAATTGCGTACCGTCTCCTTTTTGAAAGTCGGCAGAAAATGTGGCAAAAGACGTTAGCTATATAGCCAAGCGGGCTTTCACAATATTAAGCAGTACCTTGGGAATTGACTCCATATGGGCTCCGTGGCTCAGTGGCTTAGTAATGAATTGCAGCGCTAAGGGCCGCGGGTTCGAATCCCGCACGGAACAGGTATTTGTATGGCCTACAAATAATTGTTCTGGGTCTGGATGTTTGTCCTTGTGAAATTTATGTATGTACACTGCCCCCGCGATACTGGAGAGAATCCTAGTGTGGAGGTAATGTTTTTTTTTGAAAAGTGTGTGTGTACACAAGTACGCACGTAGGAAGTTATACTTCTTAAGCGTAAAAAAACAAAAAAAATTGAGAGACAATTACCCACTGAAGTTGTCGCTTTTAGGTGTCAGTGTGCGCGCGCATCGTAATAACTTCATGGTGTCCTTTTTAGCTATCTGTGTGCGCGCATATCGTTAAAAATTCACTCTCATATTTTTTCCCAAACGCCCCAAAATAAGTATAACTTCAAAAAATCAAAAGTCAATTAAAATGTCTGACTTCGTCACACAAGCCTACTTAGGCTTACGTCAGTTGTTTTTTAATTGATTCTGTTTGTAGAAACGTTATGTTTGTGAAAATATAATCGTCCGTCGGGGCAGGTACTTACTTCAAGACACTGCTGTGTTCCGTTCCGTAGGATGTAAAGATCCACTACAATTACAGAGAGGCTTAAAATTGAATAAGCCATATGTCTTGAGCAGCGTTACGAAATGTATGGATTTTTTGCGACAGTTACATTAATGACATGATGTTTAAAATGTTTGGTAAATTAAAGTAGATTCAAAAAAACATACATGTATTTTTATAAGGTCGTTTTCTATAACCTTTACATTTATATATGATAGTATTATTACTCGCAAAACTACTTTGTGGAATCGTTTACCGTCGGTTATTTTTCCGGACCGATACGACTCAGCGACCTTAAAGAAACGAGCTTACTTCTTTTTAAAAGGCCGTCAACACACCTGCAAAATATACCTTGCCAGGGTAAGGTAGTATTGGAGTTGTTTGTGGGTAGCGGTCGACACTAACCATCAGGTAAGCCGAATGCTTATTTACCCCGTCTTCTATAAAAATTGTAAATATAATGTTATTTTTATTCGACTCTGAATCGACTCTGAAGGCTAACAACGTGGTTCGTGATTCGTTGACCAGTTATAACAAATGTTTAGATTTACATCCAGACCACGAAACTGAAATATTAACAAAGCGTTTATTATGCGTGTATAACGAATATCTCAAATCATAGACCCTTCTATATACGGATTTTTATTAATCCACTCCACCGCATTTATACGTTTGAAAATGCTAAGCTGAAAAGGTTTTTTTCAGGTATTTTTCAAGCTTTAGATGGAAAGACTTTTGATAGAACTGGGAAAAAACAGTTTTTTTTTCTAGACTCTCTTTGATATTTGGTATTCTCAGAGACAGTTTACATAAATTAATTATAAGAAATTATAAATTTAAATTAGATACTACGTATCTTTAAGTCAACCCGCCGCGTCTATCTAATCTTACTGCGATCACATCTTGACATAAAGCTGCTTCAAAAGTGTTGCTGCAAACATAAGTGTGATAACACGAATGCTATGGAATAATCTTATGTTCAGAAGCTCTAAAATAAATATCTTTAAAGTACATCTAGCCGAGACAACTAGCCCAGTTGTTTTGATATCCATATACTAAAATTACGTGGGCTCTTGGTATGTCAATTAACTAACATTATAAGTAAAATCTCTTCTCTTATTTATCATCACCATCATCATCATTCACACTGCGGCTGAACACAAGTTTACCTCAGCTAATTCCACAGCACAGACCTGTACCATCTTTATTCATCGACTTCCATGCAGGAAGTTTTACCGTCCGAAATTTATTTATTTATTATACATCCACTTAACTATCATTAAAGAATTGCCCTAATACGATAGATAAGTCATACTTTTCTTATGTTAGACATAATAAGTTTATAAACTAAAACATATATATATATAACAAGGTAGCCTTTGTGAACTCGTTCAGAGAACATCCGAATAAATCAATTCGCTCAGCCACCGCATTGAGTGTACGTAATGCGCGGGTGATTGGCGCCTCACGTAATAGGTTAGTTCTCGCGCGCGGTAGTTCCAGCAGTCGCACTCGTCGCCGCCGTTCGGCACTTCGATCTGGCACGCATAACTTCACCTCCTGCAGGATAGCTGGGTTGTTAACTACACCCCGTAACATCTTAAACAAGTATGTTGCCAGCGATACTTCCCTTCTTACTTCTAGTTTACTGTATCCTACCATACCAAGAACAAACAGAGTAGCATGCAGTAACGGATAACCCGGATACACTCCATATAACTTGAGATATAAAAATCTAGCAAATTTGTTTTGAACACTTACCAACATTGACTTATACTTATCTTCATTTGGAGCCCAAATCACAGAGTTGCACTCGAAATGTCTTTTTACCATCGCTTCATACAAGGCCCTTATTGCGTTGATGTTAGTGACCTCGTTTGCTTGTCTCAAGACAAAACCAAGATTGAGGTATACTCTCTTGCAGACTTCAGTAATGTGTTCTCGAAACTTTAAATCACTTGTGAAATAAACACCCAGATCTTTCATTTTCAAGACGCGCTTCGGCTGCTTTCCCTCCATGTGGTACACGTGATGGCGCGGAACACGTGCTCGGCAACGTAAAGCATTTGTCCAAGTTAAAATAAGGTTTATTGTCCCGGCTCCACTTCACGACCTCATTTATATCCCGCTGCAGTCGAGCATGGTTTAAGTTATCTCTTATTTCGATAACAAATTTTAGGTCATCGGCAAACAAAAGGCATGCCGAATCCTTGATCACCTCCGGTAAGTCGTTTATCATAATTATAAAATGGGGAGGACCCAAATCACTTCCTTGACTGACTCCTGACCTTGTAAATTATTGCTCAGAGTAGCACCCGCCATAGTCAACGTACTGACGTCTGTCTCGCAAGTAGCTTGCGAAGAACTTCAACGTATCTGGTGTACAGCCTATTCCTACCAACTTCGCCAACAAGATATCATTATCGACCGTATCAAATGCCTTACGAAAATCGAAATAGGCCACATCAACCTGCATCAACTGCTGGGACTACTTGTGACATTAAATGCAGCAAGTTCCCGGATGTACTCCGACCAGGGCGGAAACCGTGTTGCGAGTCAGACAACAGAGTTTTTAACTTCACATACAAGCAGTGGTGAATGGCCAATTCGAATACCTTGGCTGGTGTGCATAATATCGCCACAGGTGTGTAGTCACTAGGTTCCGGATCTCCACGACCTTTCGGAACTGAAACAACTCGAGTAAGCTTCCACATATCAGGAGAGGTCGCGGTCACGATGCAGGTAATAAATAAATGTAGTAAAGGTTCCATCAGAGCAAAGCGACAATCTCTAAAAATGAACGGTGGTATTCCGTCTGGTCCTACCGAGCGTTTTTTTTTTGGCATTAGTCGGGAGAGCGCGCGGCGCACTTCCGCTATGTCGTATCTAATCGTCCTATACTTCTTATTACCCATTCATCTCTGGTGAAGTTATCCAAGCTCAAACCAGCGGTTTCGTTTTCCTAATGCGTATTTGTTAGAAGTTGGTTTCAAGTGTCCAAAAGCGTCTCAACCATCAGATGAATTTAAAACTCTCTATTACGTGGTAGATCCATGCTGGAGCAATATAAGTAGTATAGTTGTAGCACAAATGGGTCGACTCGACCGGGGAAGGACCACTCTCTCACAGAATACCAGCGTAAAGCGGCAGTTTGACACTGCTGTGTTTCGTATGGTGAGTGTAGAGAACCGGAGACCCATTTCACTGGAAAAGAGGCATTCCATCTTAGTGCTCACGGGTGACGACTCATGAGCATTTTATTTCTTTATTGAGGATAAATTTAGATATCTATGGGTCACAGCAACCACTTACCATCAGGTGTACTGTGTGCTCGTTTGTCACCCTATCCTATAAAAAAACACATTTGTCACTTTAAGACTGTGACAGTCCTCAGTATCCGCAATGATTATTTTTATATCGATCGTATTCTAGTATCTCTTACCTCTTCTTCTTTTTGTTGTAGGGAACAAGCAAACGCATAAATCGTTCGTAGGCGTATAGATGATCGAAGCGCCAGTCGTATCAGTTCCTAAGCGTAACCGTTGATGCTGCTACCCGTCAGCCAGAATAATTAACGCCTAATCTAAATGAGCTGCTGTATGTCATCTATTGGAAGCCATAGTATTTTTATGGCGTCATAGAAACTCGTATTTTACTTGCCCACTAGATTAAGTAACTAAGCTAACCGAACTAATTTAATACTACCGAATTAATTTACAAAAATAAAAATGTGTTTTATAATATCATTCTTTAAAAGTATAATCAACAACGAGAACAATAACGATCGCTTAGTGTAAAACGCTTTGTTCTAGATTGTATAAAACGTAAAAAATTTAACTGTTAACAATAGGAAACGGAGCTTGAAAGATTAAAAAGGGCTTTAGGTTTCGCGCCCCAACATTTCTAGCATAAAATGCGCTCAGCCGGAGACCATTGTCAACATTTCAAACAGTTGTTTTTGAATAATAAATCTTTAAACACGTATTCCAGATGGACACATCTATATTTTTTATGTGTGGTCATAAAAAAATATTTGCACTATGTTAACTATTTGCATCCAAAGCTTCGTGTGCTCTGGAACCTGTCTGCAAATTCTGTACATAAAGAGGCATAAACTAGCTGGCAATCCCGAACGCCTGAACTGACGAGCTGCTTACATGCGTTAACAGGTTCATTCCTCAGAGAAAGCTTTCCAATTTCTTTTTTGTCTTTTCAATTTTTTTTCTATTCGCCTATCAAGTTTTCTGTTTGCAGAAGTTGTAGGTTCTATTTACTTATTATATTTATAACGCACCCATATTCATATTCATATTATTTATTGCATCCATAATTTTACAGTTAAGGTGTTGAGAAAATTATAAGTTTTAACTTAAAACTATGAGATCAGTATGGGCCCTGCATGGTACGGCAATTAAGAGAGAGGAGGGCATTATAAAGAAACAATAATGATAAATACGCTTTGAAATTAAAAAAAATAATTAAAACTTATCATTTAAGTATTCGCGCCACCTAGTGGCTTTGGAAACGAATGGATCCTGCCTAGAAGGAATTTTTTTTCCAAATATTTAACTACACAGTGTAAACGAAACAACTACCCATATTATATATTATTAATAACTAACTATTAATAATTTAAAAAAATTGCTTTTCATACAATATACAAAGACATATTTTATGAAGGTCAAGGAATGCACGTTGTTAATTAAATTAAGAAGGCTATCTATATTATTGTTTAACAAATGATAATAGTATCATCCCGTGGGTATCGTAAGAGGCGACAGAAAGAAATTAAATAAGGGATGAATAACAACTCAAGCTAATCTGCCGGCCAAGCATGGCAACTATGGAAAACATTCTACTATATGAAGCCAATTTGTTACGAAGGCGTATGTCCAGCAGTGGACTTTTGAGAGGCTTTTACTCACTTACTTCAAAGCATGTTTTAAAAACCGCACGTTGAAACTGAATTTCATTTGTTTTATCAAAACCATTATGAGTTCATTTGATGTGTGCGGTCATCGGTCATCGTGTATGGTTACCGTGGTCAGAACGAATATTTTGTAAAATTAAATTCGGTTATAGCACGCCTCATAACGCGAAGCGTTATATGTGTCTTTTACTCTTTACACGTACAAGGTCAAGCAATTTTGTGTTCTTAAAATGCGTCTATCATAATCATAATATACTTTTATTATAATATGAGTACTCGTATATCAATAAAACATTTTAATTGATCCATCTTACATTTTATAAGAAATCATTTTATATTGCTACTTTAAAAAAACGGTTAGAATATATTTTACTTGGACGTCCAAATGTGAATTTTTATGTGGTCATGATAACTCTTGAAAAACTTGACGTATCGAGACCATTTTTTTATTACCTTCATAATTACATTTACTGGTTTTCTATTTTATACCAATAGCTTATTACGTGTAGTTTGTTAATTAAATTATTTTCAACTTTAAAAGTTTTAATGCTATTAAAAATTTAAAGGCGCCGACATATTTTTAGATAAACAAAGGAAAAATCACGACCCCTTCTAACGTTCTCGTAGTGTAGATGGCCTTGGCGGCTATAAGGAAGCGAGATGGAGTATTACTCCATCTCGCTTCCTTATAGCGGTATATAATATCCATTTCCCTCGCACTTTTTCTTATCTTGCCATAAAAGAAATGTTATTTTATTTTAGGTGACGCTTCATTTTAATAGACGTTTCATTTTAATTCATTTATTTGTATTTGTTAATCAATAATATAATACGTTTATCAATAATAATATACTACGAAAGGAACTTCCTTTCAACCGAGTGTTCCACGACATCCACTATGTTTTTCTTTATTTTTATTTTTATTAGTTGTCATTAGGAAGATGCTGCTGCCCATGTTCTCGTTCAGTTTCTCTCTGCTGCCTCTTACAACACTCGCAGAATAATATAGGATAGGGATATTCTTACACTGCCACTATACGGATAGAAAAATCGATTGTTACGAAACAAAAATATAGATAATTATGAATTCCACTTTATAACTTCTTAATTATGTAATTATTAAAAAAAAACTTAAATATGATATGAATGTTGATATGATTAATATCAACATTTTAATCAATAACATCGCATGTCTTACCATACCCTATTGTTACAGCCTATTAAAATCCATTGCTAAACAAATGTCTCCTTCTTAGATTGCCTCATAGGGAGGATATTTGCCATAGTTGCCACGCTTGGTTATCGGGTTGGCAACCACAATTCCTTATTTTTAGTCGGTATAAGAAAACGCTGCTGCCCATTTCGTGGTTAAGCTTTCCTCTACCACTTTTACTTACTTTACCATCAGGTGTCCGATATTCATGATATTGGGTAGCGATTTTGTTGTCACCAATTTCATTGTTACAATTATGCTAAAAAAGAGAAAAGATCGGATTTCTGTGTCAGAAGGGACGGGACAATTGTGTATTCTGTAAAGATTACCTTCAATAGAAATCAGGTGTATAGAACAAACTTCGATTCTAACGAAATTATTCCAGTAATATAATTTTGAGATCCCTGACTTAGCGAATTTGTAATACTTAGTTCGCGATACCCTTTAACAAAATATATCCCAGGACTATACTCTTTTTATACCTTTTGTTTAAAAGAAGGTTAGAGGATAGAAATACTGAAAAGCAATGTTAATTTACAATAATAATATATCTACCAGCCAAAATATAGAAAGAATGTTTTAAGAGGAAAACTGAATAATTGATTTTTGGCTCGCCTCAGAATTTGAACACGAGAGATCATGATCGACAGACACGTTTACAACCACCAGACCAACGGGTCAGTGAAAATAGAATCTGTGATTTCATAACATGGCGTGTTTTGTTGATTACAGGATATTAAATTATTTATTTTTATGAAAAACCCATATAGTCAAAAATCTATAGCTAAAATATTAACATGATTTATATATATATATATATATATATATATATATATATATATATGTGTGTGTGTGTGCGTGTGTGTAGGTATTATTTAAATATACAAATATATACGTAGTATGTATAACATTTATCAGTCAAGTAGCTAAGTAGTATTAGTGTATTGGTGTATTATCTATTTATATACGTTAGCACTATATTTTTTTTTTAATTTATTTAAGGCAACAAACAGTCATGTATAAAGATAGTAACACGGAGGATAAATATTAATATAACTAAAGACCTATAGTGCCTTTAACTAAACTTTTACAATATTTTAAACTTATTGAGCCACTTTTAGGACTAAAGGACATTATACATTAATTTATTTATTAATAGGAAGGAAAATAGAGAAGAAAAACCTATGTTAAAAATCTGATTATTATAACACTGACAGATTCAGTTCAGATTCAATTACCTAATTGAGTGCTGCATCATTTTCAGTGATGGGTAACTAGATTATTCACAAGCCAAACATTGAAAGAGAGCGGATTTAAACTTTGATACTGATGTATTAAATAAATCAATATCTGTGAATTTTTTATTGTAGACGTTAGTGGAACGATTCACAAATGAGTTACGTGTATAATTTTTATGATATCGTGGAGTTACAAAAAGTGGTTTTGGACGTAAGGAACGCACTGGCAGACGGACTCTGGAAACAAATGACAATCTGCTAAGTAACAATGAGGATTCGACTAAGTTATTAATAATTTTGTATAGAAATAATATGTCAAACATTTTACGCCTATTGCAAAGAGAAAGTAAATTGTACTTTTTTAATGAATCGGTGTATGACTAATTTAAAATATTTTGGCGATAATTTAGGGATTTAATAAACAATTTTTGAACTATTTCTATTCTCCTAATATGAACTTCATAACAAGGGCTCCAAACAGTGCTACGAAAATCAAGGAAAGATCTGACAAAAGAGAAGTATAAAATTTTTAGAGTTTCGGGTCGTTTAAAGGGTTTTCTTATTCGTAGTATAAAACCTAGATTTCTAAAAGCCAAAACTAATATGTGATCAATGTGTGGAATAAATTATAAAGTCGAATCCATAACTATGCCTAAGTCCCTGATTGTGGTTACTTATATGAGAAGAGGATGGATCTCGTCGGGACCTGCACCTTTATGAATATTTACTTGTTTCATTTCTTTGATAACATGATCGTGGTAGATGTTAATAGAGTGTATGTCTACAGCTGAACTGCCTGAGTAAGAAATTGTATGATCAGAACTTTGACGGGTAGAAGGGATGAAGACTGAATGAAAATAATCATTAAAAGCCTCGCATGTCTCACCGCCTGTGGAAATAATTTTACCTTTATATATCATTTTTTCAGGAATGCAAATAGAAGCTTTTTTTGACTTTACGAAAGACCAAAATAACTTTGGACTGGCTTTGATATTATCCTCAGAAATTTTAATGAATTTTTTATAACATTCTGCCTCCATCCTCTTAAACCTCTTTCGAAGACAAGAGACGGTCTGGTAGTCTCGTAAGTTATTATTAAGTTTCTATTTCTTATGATATTTAAGCTTTTCCTTTTCTAGTTTTATGAGGCAAGAAGTAAACCACGGCGGGAGTTTATTTTCGCTACAAGGATTTTAAGTAGGTACGTATGTATCTATCAAATTGTTTAAAATTTTATAAAAATAACTCGTCGTTGAATCAATATCCGTCATGGTATTAAAAACTTCCTCCCAGTTAACAGTGTTAAGTACAGTTTAAATCGAGCCAAAGTCAGCTTTATGAAAGTTTTGTTCTTAATTTTGGCAGAGGGTAATGCGGCGGGGGATTTTAAATTCGAACTAATTTCTAGGGATTTGTGGTGTGCGTCCTCGGGTACTAACGGAAATTCAGGTCGCGTAACATGTCGTATTACTGAAAAATAAATCTAATAATCTATTATTAATATTAAATTGATTGTTGTATTGTAATAGTGACAATATGTTCATTAAGTCGGTAGTAAGACATGCGAGACCATTAATGTTTGTAAGTATTTCCATGCAATCACTAGAAGAATTAAAATATGGAGTATAATTAATAGCGAAACTGGTAAGATCAACTCTCGCAATTCAAATTACCAGTTAAGTGTTAACAACAAATTAACTGTATCAGATCAGGACGTAGCAATGGTTTTTGAGAAATATTTTACTGATATTCCGATCTTGACCACTAAGTCACTAAATTCTTCTCCTGCCGTCGCCGAATCATTACTTAAACATAATGTAAATGTGTGTACAAAGTATTTTACATTTCATAAAGTGACATCAAAAGATATTGTAAAATATTTTAAAACTATTGATGTTAAGAAAACTGCGGATCTGTGGGGGATTTCCGTTAAAGTTATTGCGTCTATAATAGATACAATCGCGCCTCATTTAGCTATTATTTTTAATACTAGTATCGAATCTGGTGTGTTTCCTGATTTAATGAAGCATAGTAAAGTAATACCTTTATTTAAATCTGGTAGTACATTAGACCCCGCCAATTTTAGACCTATTTCTGTACTACCAACACTTAGTAAGATTTTTGAAAAAATTGTTCTTGATCAAATGTTAAATTTTTTTAATATAAATAATTTACTTCATAAAAATCAATTTGGTTTCACAAGGGGTCGCTCGACAACTGATGCCGGTGTTGAGCTGATTAAATATATCTTTAATGCATGGGAGAATTCACAGGATGCTTTGGGTATATTTTGTGACCTATCCAAGGCCTTCGATTGTGTTCACCATGAAACATTAATCAGGAAACTTCAACACTACGGTATAAGAAGTGATGCCCTTAAATTAATTATTTCATATTTAAGTAAGAGAACGCAAAAAGTTGTCATTAACAATATGAGCTCTTCCGGATCGATGGTACAAATGGGCGTGCCTCAAGGCTCAATTCTCGGCCCCTTTCTGTTTCTTGTATACATTAATGACTTACCTTACATAGTAGGGGATAGCCATGATATAGTATTATTTGCAGATGACACTTCTTTAATTTTCAAATTAAGTCGACAGTTACTAAAATATGACGAAGTAAATAATGCTATATCTAAATTAGTAAATTGGTTCGATGTTAATAATTTGCATTTAAATGGCACTAAAACAAAATGTATGAAATTCGTGACTCCAAATGTCAAACAATTAAATACTAATGTAATTTTAAATGGGGAGAAACTGAGTCTTGTAGATACCACCATTTTTCTTGGAATCACACTAGACGCGAAGCTTCAATGGAGCCCCCATATATCAAAACTAGCAAGCAGACTTAGTTCTGCAGCATATGCTGTAAAAAAGATTAGAAGTCTAACCAGTGTTGAAACAGCTAGACTAGTTTACTTCAGCTACTTCCATAGCATAATGTCGTATGGTATTTTGCTATGGGGACACGCAGCTGACACAGAAATTATATTTGTTTTGCAGAAGAGGGCCATAAGAGCAATTTATGATTTAAAGCCTAAAGAGTCGCTGCGACAAAAATTTAAGGAAATTAATATATTAACTTTGGCCTCTCAATACATTTATGAAAATTTAATGTACGTACACAAAAATAAAAGTAGTTTTATAAAAATAAGTGATATTCATTCTGTAAATACTAGGAACAGACACAAGCTAGTAGTACCAGTTACTCGACTCCATCGAGTCAGTAATTCATTCTTGGGGCGATGTATACGCTTTTACAACAAAATTCCAGAAAATATACAAAGTTTGGCCTGTTCAAAGTTCAAAAACTTTATTAAACTAAGTTTGTATAAAAAGGGTTATTATAATATTAAGGAATTTATGGATGATAATAACCCCTGGAAATGAGGTGATCGCTACCAAGCTATTTCTAATTTGTTGTGTTGTTAATTTGTGTAACATCATGATTGTAAGCTGTTATTTAAAAAAAAAAGTCCCGCTGGGTTTCTTGCTGGTTCTTCCCAGGACAGAGGTTTTTTCCGAACCAGTGGTAATCAAACAAAAGAATGACTTTCAATAAGTATTATTTATAATCTATATTGAATAAAAAAGTTTCTGTTTCTGTTTCAAATACCAGTCAGCATAAGTGACGTTGAAGTCGCCCAGTATTAGATAAGTATCGTCGGGATTTGATATTATAAAAACGATTACTCTGGTATAGAACGATGTCAATTGTGATTCGTGGTTACAACCGTGCGGTATATAAGTTGCTATAATATGTAAGCGGCGCTGAGCCGGCGATCGAGTAGTGTAAGACTCGTGCAATGACGTCACACAGCCCACACGCGACAATGTTTCAATTAATGGGATATATAACCAAACCTCTTATGCCTGCGTCGGCGGGCACTCGTGAGGGAGTTGCGACGGGCATAGGTCGCGCCGCACTGCGATCAGTACGCCGCCACCCATCCCGCGATCACTAACCGTAACGTTGCGATCACAACGGTACACCTCGTATAGACTGTCAAAGTATTCACTGTCATAGAAATTACTATTAAGCCATGATTCCGTGACACATACCACATCATAATTGCTACACAGAATATTCTTCAGAAAATCGTGCGATTTTGTGTGTAAGCCCTCACGTTTTAGTAGTAAATAGACAAGTTATTGTTATAAACCACTATATAGAAAATACGCCAAAGTAATATCACAGAATGATATATTATGGGTTTCACTAACATTCACAAACAATAAAAAACACCAATAACAGTATTTTAAGTTATGTGAGAAATTTATTCTACAGCACTTTTTAACAGGTAATTTTGTTTTAATATGTAAGTATTTGTAACAAAAAAAAAATTCTTTCAAAACATTAAAATAGATAACGACATACAGTCATTTAATTTTACTAAGATCCGCATAACATGATATAAGTTGAACTTTAGACGTATTATTTTTACGCAATAAAATCTTACAGTCAGACAACCACACGTATTTGTATTCTTTCTGTTTGGCAAGACGGCGGGTTTGCTTGTATAATTGTTTGTTGTGCGGCGCGAGGTGCTCATTGACGTAGATAGGACTGGTGGGCTCGTTTAGGCCCGCTTCAGCAGTTGTCAATCCACGTCGCGCGCGCACGGCAGCTAATAATTTATTCTTGCGATATCTTTGTGAGAATCTGATGATGATGTTCAGTATGGAAGATGAGTCTAGAGAAGTACTGCCATCGTGTTTGGTAAGGATGTCGTTCCTTGTCGAGTTAGAACGTCGGACACAGTGAATGTAATCAATATCTGTCGGCAATAACGTAAAACCGATGTTTGTAGCGATGTTATATATATAATATTATTTAAATTTTCACTTTCCAAAAGTGGTATCCCAGAAATTTCCACGTCACTAATCCTCCCAAGTTGCTCCTTCGCTTTCAGCTGGTCAGTAAGATTAGTTGTTATTGATCGCAGCTCGGAAATCTCACTTGAAACTAGATCCACACGCTGGGTAATTAAACCTGTTGCAGAACTCAACTCGCAAACATCTTTTTTCGCAATAGCTTGTTCGTCAGCCAATTTTTTTTAATCTTTCTTTTTATAAAACGTTACCCCCACACTAGGATTTTCTCCTGTGTCGTGGAGGCAGTTTACAAACATAAATTGCACAAGGACAAACATCCAGACCTGGAAGAATTATTTGTAGGCCATACAAATACTTGTTCCGTGCGGGATTCAAACCCGTGGCCCCCAGCGCAACAACTTATTGCTAAGCCACTGCGCCACGGAGCCGTCAAATTTATTGAAGAGTTTACGTCACTAATCTCTTTCTTAAATGAACTGATGTCCTCGCGAATGCCATTCAAAACACCCTTTATGGTATTGTTTTGAGAATCCAGCTTTGTTGTGAGCGTGGTCATCATTCCATTACAAAAATCATCCATGAGTTGCTGTTGGTTGCAGTGACAGTCGGGCGTTTTTCTCTTTCTTCTTTGGTATAATAATAATAATAATAAAATATTTATTTGCATAAAACATAGTACATTTTTAGGTCTTATAATATAGTGTGAACATGCATGTTTTCCCGATTTATCAGTATGCAAATATTAAGTCGACATGCATTAATTGAATAATTAAAATTACAAAACTACAATAACATTTCATATCAAAATTTAATAAAACAGTATAATGTCAAATAATTTATGATGTAATAAGAGAAAAAAATAAAAAATATACAGGTATCGACTAGACTCCCTATTTAAAATTACATTAGTATTTAATTGTTTGACATTTGTAGTCGTGAATTTCATACATTTCGTTATAGTGCCATTGAAATGCAAATTATTTATATTACACCAATTTAATAATTTAGATATAGCATTATTTGCTTCGTCAGTGTGTCATCAGCAAATAATACTATATTATGGGTATCCCCCACTATGTAAGGTAAGTCATTAATATATAAAAGAATAGAAAGGGGCCGAGAATTGAGCCCTGAGGTACGCCCATTTGTACTATCGACCCGGGAGAGATTATGCTATTAATCACAACATTTTGCATTCTGTAATATAAATATGAATAATTATTTAAATAGCATCACTGCTTACACAGTAGTGTTGAAGTTTCCTGATTAGATAGGTCACAAAATATACCCCAAGCATCCTATGAATTTTCCCATACATTGAAGATATATTTAATCAACTCAACACCAAAATCAGTAGTCGAGCAAACTAGTGTTACGCAAATATACATCAGACATTTTTTGTACATATATAAATTCATTTTACATGAACATCTGCTTCAAATATATACGTTCTTGGTAAAGTTAGCATATTAATTAACGGCTTACGTGATTCATACCATTTAGCTCAAGTTTAAATAGCCTATCTGCTAAAAACGTAAGTTTTTCTGTTTTTCCTCATTTAAAAAGCCTTTATACGTCCTACGTAGAGATTACGACGATAGTGGATACATTTTATTTAGATTTATTTTTGTGTACCTAATGCAAAAAAGAGCATTTTAAATTAAAAAAATAAATGTGACATATTTATTTCAAACATTTGGATGAAATGGAAAGAAATATTTTTTTTCCTTTTAAACTTATACATTTTAGTTTAAGAATACTAAATCAAATTCAAATTCAAAATAAGGTTTTAAAACATCATACATTTAAAAACCTTCATAGCTTTAAAATATTTTTGAACTATAAAAAACAACAAATTTTTAAACTTAAAAAATATTCATACCAAATTTCTAAACCAAATTATTTATTGCTATAGTATATGAAATGAAAGTTGAAATATTAAAACGGCTGTAGGCGATATTTCTCAACATCTCTAGTATAAAATGCGTCCAATGGGACCGCTGCTAGTCTTTCAATGCATTTTATTTGAATAATAAATATCTACAGCGGAGCTTCTGATGCGGGCAACTGAATAAAGTTTTAGTTCCATTCTTTTAAATATTTAATTGATTACCAAGATCAAATTGCGTTTTTATATTTATTACGATGTGGAACTTTTGGATAAATCCGTTTTTCATATTTTGGTTGTCATAAGTGTAATGTCCAAGTCAGTAAAAGTGCCGTGTGGTGAGTGTCGTAAGAGTCAACAGAGGCAAACTGAAACCGTAGATATACAGCATCTTCCTGATAGCATTTCTCCAAGCAGGGCAATTATGAAAAATATCGCCTTTATAAGGTAATTTGAGGGGGGGGGGGCATTTTTGAAATTGGACTTTTGACAGAATGTAATGATGATGATGATGATGATTTATACTTAACTTTTTACACAGAGCTATGTTCAGCAGTAGACTTTTGACAGACTGTAAAGATGGTGATAATGATTTGTATTTCATTTTCCACACACATCCAGACATCAGAATAATCTGAAATATTGTAAACATGGATGTTTATATGTAATAGAATATAATGTGAACTCCGTGGCGGCGTAAGAATATCCACTACCCCGTGGGTATTAGGTTAATATACAGTGAGTCTGTGAAATAGATCTTAGTTATTAAATTATTGTACTGTCATCAGTTTTTAATATGACAGCCAAAATTTTGATTATTCAGACGTCCGAAAGGGGGAGAAAACTGAATTACAAAATTCCAATACATTTATATACACATATATATGCAGTCCAAGCTAATAAAGGCTTGTTAAAATTTAAATTATTTTTCCTTTACCTCGCACCCCTCTTATAATGAATGCTTATTAATAGTTAGTTACTTCAAAGAAGATAATTTGGATTCCAAAACCGTAGCTGATCCAGTCTTAAAACACAAGGATGTTAAACATAAAGCGGGCTACGACGGCCAAATCACAATTGTTTATTCAAAGCGACGCCTGTTTTTAATTTAATCTGATTTCTGATAAAATGAAAGCAGAGAATTTCGTTTGAATTTTAAACAATTTGTCATGGAATACTTTAATTTTGGAATGCGTTTGTTTTCTTTCGTGTGAATAAATATTGCGTTTTAAAAACGCATTTTATTTATTTATTAGCTTGAGCTGTACGTGTGCATACATATATACGTATATGTATATTTTTAATAAAATAAAGATTACAAACGAGCACATAGTACATCTAATGGTAAGTGGATACTGTGGCCCTTAGACATCTACATCTATTCTTGATTAAGAATCAAAATGCAGATGCGTTGTCACCCTTAAGGACTTATGTGGAATGCCTTACATATTTTTGCCACCAAATATTAATAGAATAGAATATTTTTTATTCAATATAGATCACATATGTAATTCTTATTGAAAATCATTTTTACTTTACCACTGGTTATAAAAAATCCTCTGTCCTTGGAAGAACCAGCAAGAAACCCAGCGGGACTTTTTTGTGTGTATTGCGGTGTTCTGGTTTGCAGGGTAAAGAGAGCCAATTATATTTGTAATTGAAGGCTGTGGGGCACTCCATCTTATTCCTCAGAGGTGAGAAAGTATCTGTAAGTAGCTACAGGTCCACGGAATGCGGTAGCGAATTACCAACAAGTAGACTATAATTTCGTTTGACATTTCAGTTTTATAAAAAAAACGGGATTGTGTAACACCGTCCGCTTCTCGTTTCTTTTTCACGTCAGTATTCTTTTTTCTTTTTATTAGCTGGTGAAAATTTTCCGCTGAATGTAGACCCTTTTCGTTGTAGGAAGGATTTGCCCTGATCGTCCCGATTGGCAGGTATCTTTCTATTTTAGGTCACAAAAAAGCAACTTAAAAAAAGCAACTACACTCTATGTTATCATCAACACACAGCAACATACTGCTTTATGTCGCTGGTATTCTTTGCAAGCGTGGTATTTCTTTGCTTCTTTAATCTTCCACGAAATAATTTTTCGTAGGCGGCGGTAGTCACTTACCATTAGGTGAGCCATATGCTCGTTTGCCCCATCTCATATAAATTTTTTTTTGGATTTTCCGTTGATTCATTTAGAAAAAAAATATGTAAAAACATTATCGGACTACATTACCAATTCGGTAATATTTTATTTCTATCACTAAACACTGTCATTTTTTCCTAAATCATTAATAAGTATACTTATTAATAGGAGGAGGAGCCATCTTAGAAGGGAGATATTATGTTTAGTCTATTTATCACAGCCAAACACTATTATTGTGCTCGGAGAACATGAAGTAAAAATGATCGCTTTTCCAATTTAACTTATCTGAGCTTAGAACTTGGCTCCAATGCTTCCGCGGTAACGAGTAACGAGGAAAGCCTTGATACAATCTCAGTAGCTGATACACAGTGTAATACGTCACAGATAATTCACTTTAAGTCTGATACTATTATATAAACGGAAGAAGTCTTATATTTTATTTAACTTCTTTTAGTACCAGCAATTAGGTATGTAAAAAAATTTACAATACTGATTTATGAAATATTTTAAGAATAATCATTCAAAAGCCCTGTATTGCTATATAAAGGTCTTAAAAATAAGAAATGGCGTTTATTTTATCGAAAATGCATTAAATAAATTGACTTTCGTTTCGTCTCCAAATGGAGTCATACATTCAACTGTGCGTAGGTGTGTGTGTACTGAAATTCCTCTCTATGCAGCGGCTACAGGTAAAAAATAAATATCAAAGCAAATCCTTGCCACGGGAGATGCCTATGTCCTACTGTGGTCGTTCAGGGGCTAGTAAAGAAGGTAAAGGTGTACATCTCCACGTTTTATCTTTTCTAATCTGAGATTTGACAGATTTAGAAGTTTTAAATGCCATTTGATCGATCAAACAAGGCGTTTGCTTAAAACGTATCCTGACTAAAGTTGGGTTCTTTATTTTTCATAATAATGTACTTGATGTTTCACGCGAAAGTCTAACTTAAAATATGGTATATTACAAAATCTCGGTAAAACAGTATGTAAATTCCGTCGGTGCGGTTTTTTTGTCAAAAGCAGAGAGACGATTCAAAATTCAAATTTCTTCTAATTTTTTTGCAAGGAAAGTTGACAAAGGGGCACGCAGATCATCTAACTTCACCTGGATTTTTTTTTATACGTGGTAGAGCCATGCTGCAGCTATATTAGTGGTATAGTTGTAGCACGAATGGGTCCGCTCGACCGGGGAAGGACCACGCTCTCACAGAAAACCAGCGTAAAATAGCAGCTTAACGCTGCTATATTTCGTATGGTGAGTGTAGAGAACCGGAGACCCTTTTTACTGGCAAAGAGGCATTCCGTCTTAGTCCTCACGGGTGACAAGGCATCTGCATCTTGAGTCTTGAGGATAGATGTAGATGTCTATGGGTCGTAGTGGCCACTTACCATCAGGTGGACTGTGTGCTCGTTTGTCACCCTATCCTATAAAAAAAAAACCATACACACCTAAAGATGTGTGACATCTATTCTCGATAAGGTATTCAAGTTCATATGCGTTGATGCGAGATAGGATATACGCAGATTTTCTGTGCAAGCGTAGTCTACTTCCCCGGTTGAGAAGATTTATTATTACCACTTATGTCATTTTAACTTCATGTACCAAATAGTCAGCATGAATACTTAAGATATATACATGAAGGAGTGCCAGTACTGGTTACTGTACTCAGAACGTTTACTTATACTTTTTTTATACTGAAATGATAAAATTAATGTGACTTGTTTAAAGTTCATGTTGTTGATTACTTTCAAGAGCTTGTATAATAAAAAGCTAAAGTAAACGAGATCATTCTTCTAAAGAGAAAGCCATCCTTTAAAACAAAGGACATACTTTAAAACAATTTCCTCCTATCAAACTTCAACTACCAGTTTGTCTTTGTTCACATCACGTATGTCCCTGGAGTTGTTTACTGTAAGTCACTCTTAAAGTAAATTTACAAGAATTTTCCTTAAATAAATATTGTCTCAGGCGATTTGGTAAAAATAGCAGACTGAATTGATTTTTTTTTACTTTACGCGAGCATTATATTCTCTTCTTAACATTGTGACATTTTACGGCAAAAAATGCAGGCAAGTGATACATTGTTCTCATTGGGGATCTGTACATTATGTTATAATTATAATGTTAGGAAAATTAATCTAATATAAAATATATTTACTAATAAAACGATGTGGAGGCCCTTATCAAACCTATTTAAGAAAGACTATGGAACTTGAACATTTAATTGTTAAATAAAAGCTAAAGTAGTTCTTGTATATACGTCTCACCCTAATTTACGCCTACTCTAATTTTTTAGACAGTTTTAGGAAGGAATAGTCCACCATGCTGCCCGAATGCGTGTTGGTGGATGTTTTCCTTAACTGCCGAGCACGTAAAATTGAATAAAATCAGCACTTAAAATTGTAGTTAACAATTTCGTTGGTGCTGGCGGGAAATTTATTAACCCCATGTCTCTAGCGTGTACTGATAATCAGCGTTGTAGTTTCCGCTGTGGTTTAAAATAACATGCGGGATAATTTAATTTTTGGTATTAAATTAAATAAAAATAATTATTCTCACTTAATTTGAATAAATAAATAAGTATGTATATATTTGTATAGTATATGTATATTTATGCAAGTGCACACTTTGACTACCTCTATTTCCTTCAACTATCCTTCAATAGGCCTGCTGGAAGAAATTTCATCATGGAATAGGCAGTACATAATTATGTTTATACCATTTTCTTATCAAATTATGTGTGTACATAAACAGTTAAATAAATTTATAAAAATACAAAGATAAAAATGGTGACGGCGCATTATTATTAATAATAAATAATAATTATTTCTAAGTAAAGACATCTAAAAATATCTTAAAAGTAATGTTTTAAAATGCATTATTAAGCCTAAAGTTAAAATATGTTCATTTCGAACACAAAATATTATAGTAAATTAAAGTTGGTAAAAATTACATCGTGTGTATCCGCTCGATAAAATAAAGTATCTTACGTAGTTTGAAGAGCACCTCCCGCCTTTCCTCAATTATCCTCACTATCCCCGTTACCACCAATCCCAGCACCACTACTCGCAACACCACTACACTAGTAAAGAAACACCACTAATAACAATACGATACGTGCTTCGCCTCTACACGAGGCATCTTAAAGTGATCTAGACTCTGCGGTGGCTGACCTCTAAGTGAGCGGCGAGCCAAAACAACTGATATTTATACAGCCCGCTGACGAAACCATTCCCCACTTAAGTAGCGACCGACTGCGTCATGCGATAAAACATGCGACCAATCACCACTTTTTATAGCAGAGGGGGCAAACGAGCATGCGGCTCCGTCGCCCTATGCAGAACCGCCGCCCATGAACAACTGCAACACCAGGTGAATTGCAGATGCGTTGCCGGCTTTTTAAAAAGGAGTAGTATCTTTTCTTAAAGGTCCCTAAGTCGTATCGGTCTGGAAAAATCGCTTGTGGTATATCGATATATTTAATTTATTGCGCAGATTTCAGATTTTTTATCCCATAATAAAAAAAGGTTTCCACTAATCAACTCTCTAATAAGTTTTTCACTAAACCTCATCATTTCTGTTTCGTACGATAGAATGATGAGTATACAATATTGCTGGAGAAGTACGGTAAATTTAGAGTTATATAAAATTCTGGGTGTTCTTATAATCACGTATTATTTTTAATATTAAATTATATAAATGCTTACAATTTAATTTTTCATTAAATTTTATGTCTTATGTCTGTGTAATTATGTTTTGTTACCTTATTATCCTAAATCAGAAAACTTATTAGTAAGCTGAAGTGGCAATGGGCTGGTCATATATGTAGCTCGAAGAACCGATAACCGATGAGGAAGAAAGGATTTCTAGTGGCAGTATCGTACTGGTAGGCGAAGTGTGAGGCGGCCTCTTACTAAATGGAGTGACGACCCGGTAAGACATGTA
The DNA here is from genome assembly GCA_963668995.1 of Parnassius mnemosyne. Classification (NCBI taxonomy): domain Eukaryota; kingdom Metazoa; phylum Arthropoda; class Insecta; order Lepidoptera; family Papilionidae; genus Parnassius; species Parnassius mnemosyne. The sequence continues at coordinate 1,555,582 of CAVLGL010000001.1, read as the reverse complement.
GGAAGTCGATAAATACAGGTGGCTCAGGACCATGCATTTGCTTTGTGGCATTCCTTGCGGAATGCCTTAGTTCAGCAGTGAACTTGTAAAGGGCTGTAATGATGATGATGAACACCTGTTGAATAAAACAACGTATCTATAGACCTCTTTATTGAAAGTTAGCTGCATTACTAAAGACCATTAGTTCGCATATCCTTCAGAAGCTCTTTAGTTCCGTCCTCCATTGTGGCATTACACCGGAGGCGTGGAGCAGAAGTGCGGTGGTCTTGTTCTTCAAGAAAGGTGACAACGCTCTCTTGAAGAACTACAGTGCGATTTCCCTTCTGAGCCGCGTCTACGTGCTGTTTTCGAGAGTCATTACAAATCGTCTCGCGCGCAGACTTGACGACTTCTAGCCTCCCGAACAAGCTGGTTTCGGAAAGGGCTTTAGCACCATAGACCACAAACATACCCTTCGGCAAATTGTACAGAAGTCCGAAGAGTACAATTTGCCACTATCTCTGGCACATGTGGACTATGAGAAAGCCTTTGATTCCGTCGAAATTTGGACGGTGCTGCAGTCCCTTCAGCGGTGCCAAGTTGACTGTCGGTATATCGAAGTGCTGAAATGCTTGCACAGTAGGGCTACGATGGCTATCCTAGTACAGAATCAGAGTACGAAACCTATCCAACTGCAGAGAGGTGTAAGACAGGGTGACGTTATATCCCCGAAACTCTTCACCGATGCATTGGAACATGTTTTCAAGCAACTGAACTGGAAAGTATACGGTATTAACGTCAATGGCGAGGACATCACTCACCTTCGATTTGCCGACGATATAGTCCTTATGACAGAATCGCTGGAGGACCTAAGCACTATGCTCAATGACCTCAATAGTTTCTCCCAACGGATAGGTCTTAAGATGAACATGGATAAAACAAAAATCATGTTTAACGTCCATGTCACACCTATGCCGGTAGTTGTTGGGAGCACTAAGCTCGAAGTTGTTGACGAGTACCTATGTTTACCTGAGACAAATAGTCCGACTAGGTTAGTTCAATTTTGACCGAGAGGTCAATCGACGGATTCAACTCGGCTGGGCAGCGTTCAGGAAACTACGATACATCTTTTCGTTAGACATACCTCAAAACCTGAAAACGAAATTGTACAACCAGTACGTGTTGCCAGTAATGACTTACGGATCTGAGACGTGGTCCTTCGCTGCTGGCCATATGAGGAAGCTCAATGTCGCTCAGCGAGCTATGCTCGGGGTGTCTCTGCGTGATAAACTTAGAAATGAGTATATCCGCAGTAGAACCAGAGTAATCAACATAGCCCAACGGATTAGTAAGCTGAAGTGACAGTGGGCAGGCCATATAGCCTGAAGAACTGACAACCGATGGGGAAGAAAGGTTCTCGAGTGGCAGCCTCGTACCGGTAGGCGAAGTGTAGGGCGACCCCCCACCAGATGTAGTGACGACCTAGTGAGACATGCAGGAAGTCGATGGATGCAGGTGGCTCAGGACCGTGCTTTGTGGCATTCTTTGTGGGTGGCCTATGTTCAGCAGTGGACTTGTGCAGTGGGCTGGAATGATGATGAATGATGATGATTAAGTAGTCTGTGACGACTACCTTCAGATTAAATTTATTAAATTTTGGTCCGATCTACACAGAAAGAACTTACAGTATCTTGAAGTCTTGCAGTTGTTGCTTTTGATTGGGATCTAATTTTATGAATTATAGGATACCATGCAGATGGTAGGACTCAGCCATATTCTCTGTTGAAATTAGGATGTTTTTTGATTTTAATAGAGGTTATAATTGAAGTTAATATATGCGACAAAATCCGCAAAAAGTAGTTTTATTTAAATGTATAGTGTTCGCGTAAATATAATAAATCATCACACATAGCATATACGAAAGACATTTTCAGAAACTTCAATAGTAAAAAGAAAATAATGCGGACTGAAATAGTTGTACGACTTTAGGTTACTTTTTTTTAGATAACGTAATAATTTAATTTCCAGCTACCCCAAGAGGGTGATCCTATAAGCCGTGGTAGCATAGTGAATAAGCGTTGCCGTAAATTTCATAATACGTGAGCAACCCAGTTTCGATGCCATCCAATTTTAATTGCTGATTTACAACATGTTAGATGGTGTAGGAAATTTGTGGTAAACCTTAAAAAAATATTAGAAAAAATATTTTTGAGAATTATAAAGTACGTCAAAACGGCACCAGGGCAACGTAACGAACACGTACTTTTTCCAAAATCCTCTCGATAATGAAATAACATCGACAGGCTCGACGCATGTAGGACTTACGTAAATGAAGTTAAAATGAAAAAATGAAATAACGTCGACAGGCTCGACGCATGTAGGACTTACGTAAATGAAGTTAAAATGAAAAAATGAAATAACGTCGACAGGCTCGACGCATGTAGGACTTACGTAAATGAAGTTAAAATGAAAAAATGAAAGAACGTCGACAGGCTCGACGCATGGAGGACTTACGTACATGAAGTTAAAATGACTTACTTATGTCATTTTAACTTCATGTACCAATTAATCAGCATGAATACTTACGATATATACATGAACAAGTGCCAGTACTGGCTACTGTACTCAAAACGTTTACTTATTCTTTATTTTTTATACTGAAATGATAAAATTAACGTGATTTGTTTAAACTTCATGTTGTTGATTACTTTCAAGAGCTTGTATAATAAAAACCTAAAGTAAACGAGATCATTCTTCTAAAGAGAAAACCATCCACAAAGTACTTTAAAACAATTTCCTCCTATCAAACTTCAACAACCAGTTTGTCTTTGTTCACATCACGTATGTCCCTGGAGTTGTTTACTGTAAGTCACTCTTAAAGTAAATTTACAAGAATTTTCCTTAAATAAATATTGTCTCAGGCGATTTGGTAAAAATAGCAGACTGAATTGATTTTTTTTTACTTTACGCGAGCATTATATTCTCTTCTTAACATTGTGACATTTTACGGCAAAAAATGCAGGCAAGTGATACATTGTTCTCATTGGGGATCTGTACATTATGTTATAATTATAATGTTAGGAAAATTAATCTAATATAAAATATATTTACTAATAAAACGATGTGGAGGCCCTTATCAAACCTATTTAAGAAAGACTATGGAACTTGAACATTTAATTGTTAAATAAAAGCTAAAGTAGTTCTTGTATATACGTCTCACCCTAATTTACGCCTACTCTAATTTTTTAGACAGTTTTAGGAAGGAATAGTCCACCATGCTGCCCGAATGCGTGTTGGTGGATGTTTTCCTTAACTGCCGAGCACGTAAAATTGAATAAAATCAGCACTTAAAATTGTAGTTAACAATTTCGTTGGTGCTGGCGGGAAATTTATTAACCCCATGTCTCTAGCGTGTACTGATAATCAGCGTTGTAGTTTCCGCTGTGGTTTAAAATAACATGCGGGATAATTTAATTTTTGGTATTAAATTAAATAAAAATAATTATTCTCACTTAATTTGAATAAATAAATAAGTATGTATATATTTGTATAGTATATGTATATTTATGCAAGTGCACACTTTGACTACCTCTATTTCCTTCAACTATCCTTCAATAGGCCTGCTGGAAGAAATTTCATCATGGAATAGGCAGTACATAATTATGTTTATACCATTTTCTTATCAAATTATGTGTGTACATAAACAGTTAAATAAATTTATAAAAATACAAAGATAAAAATGGTGACGGCGCATTATTATTAATAATAAATAATAATTATTTCTAAGTAAAGACATCTAAAAATATCTTAAAAGTAATGTTTTAAAATGCATTATTAAGCCTAAAGTTAAAATATGTTCATTTCGAACACAAAATATTATAGTAAATTAAAGTTGGTAAAAATTACATCGTGTGTATCCGCTCGATAAAATAAAGTATCTTGCGTAGTTTGAAGAGCACCTCCCGCCTTTCCTCAATTATCCTCACTATCCCCTTCACTACCAATGCCAGTACCACTACTCTTACTACACGTCTTATATATTTCTGTAGTGAATGCACTGCTGCGATCCAGTATGTATGGTATAAAAAGCTATTATGATTACAGGCTATGAAGCATTCCATCTTAGGCCCCAGAGGTGACAAGTCAGCTGTAGCTTCAGTATTTGAAGTTGGTTGCTGGTGTTCATGGGCTACAATAGCCACTTATCATCAGGTGGACTGTTAGTTCGTTTGCCACTTTAATTTTATAAAAAAAAAAAGAATAATGTAAACAGTGCCAAACACTTGCTCTGTTGAATCAAAATACAAATGCATTCTGACCCCCGTGAATTAACATGGAATGCTTCGCTACCCAATAAAAAGGGTCGCCAATTCTCATCGCTCACCATACGAAACACAGTAGCATTTTTTTGCTATTTTACGCTGGTATACTGTGGGAGTGTGTCCCGCGAGTGCGACAGGCAAGTGCGTCCCACGAGTGTGTATGTACTAAGTCGGGCCGATCCATTTGTATTGCAGCCATAATTCGTGGCTCTGCATATCTGATGGGCTCAGGCTTATTTTAAAGCAGGCTGTTCATCGTACTGCCGCAATCTGTCTTGATAGATTTTTACATTGCCTCAAAATATTTAATTTTTTTAAGGAGCCGGTTTCAAGTAAGCACTACGTGGGGTACGCTGAAAATTTTGCTTTACTCATAAATAAAACAATTTATATGTAAACAAATTTATTTACTGCTTTGCAAAGTATTCTTCATTACATTTAAATCTCTTGAATTTTAATTAAAAGAATTGAAAGCCATCACGGCCCCTGCTAGCTCCGTAAATGTCAAATTTCTCATATAATTTTTATTTTTAAGAAAATAAAGAAATTTGATGGCGCGAGATCTGGACTGTGTGCAGGATGGATCACGAAACCCAACAAGGTAAACCAAAATTCAATTTGTCTTGTTATATATACAAAGCTTTCCAACTTTTAAAAGTTGATGTAAATATTTTCTTAAATTGACTCATACCAATTCTCAAAATGTCCTCGAATCTCTTCATAGGTGATACGCCGGTTTTCTTTAATTATTCACCTGTGGTAGCAACATCTTTTTCAGTGATTTCAGTTAAAGGTCGACCTTCATGAATTTCGTCATGGAGAGAAATATGAACATAATCAAATTCTGCATACCACCGCCTTACGGTGTTGGATATGCTTCTATCACGAAAACATTTTGAAGACGATCAGTGTAATCTTGTGGAGAGTGTGATCTTTTAAAATCATAAAAAAATTATGGACCTAATTTTTTTAAGTTAATGCCATTTTTGATACGGGTACCGAAATTAATTTTTGATAGTCAAATTGACACGTGACTTCCTGCCGAAAAAAAAATGTAATAAATATAAAATGAGTTTGATTTTAAAAACACATCATTTGTAATATAAAAACATTTATTAGTGGCGCGGAGCCCAGAACTTTCATTGTGCACAATGTAATTACATTATTGGTGCCGGTGCGAATCAAACTTCTTCACGAACTATAAAATTTTAGGGCGAGCGGCGAGCGGCGAGTGCTTATACTTTAAAACTATTAGAAGTTATGAGGCATATCGGCACTCACGTTTGTAAGAGGTAGTGGATTATTTTTAAAGGATGCCTTGGTTACGAAAAGTATTATTATATATAAAATTGAACAAAATTTATAAACTTGTAAGAAACGAATATTTTATCTCCCAATATTATTTAAAGTGTTATCATACATATAACATAACAATAAACAAACCAAGCACTTTAGATACAAATGCATCTCTGTCCACTGCTAACGCCTAACAAATGTACGATACAAATAGCCTGGTGAAAATCTCAGGATTTATACACAATATAAAGCCCAGAACACATTAACAACTTAACTTGAGAGGAAATTCTTTAAAATTTTAGACATTCATGTTCAGTAATTTCTAGTAGGTAAGGAATTTCAAAAAGTATTAAAAAAGAAGAACCAAAAGTAAAAAATAAAAAACAATTTCACTTTAATTCTTCCATAAACTATGTCTTAGCACCGAATCCACAAAATAACTAAAATAAAGAAGTCCGATTGTTTCAACACTGATAGGATTTCTATTTTTTTTAGCATACCGAACTAAGTCTGGATATATCGACAAGACTCAGGTACTCCCCTTTTCAAAAAAATTACAAATCTTTGGCAATACTAAAATATTTCTGAAATTGACGGAGTCAATTGTACTACCAGATTTAAATAAGGGTTTATAAATTCTTTTCTGTTATTGTATATTTCAATCAAAAACACACCAGATTCGATAGTAGTATTAAAAACAAGTAGTACAATTAAAATTTTTACATAACCGACTTCGATATACATAAGACGAGAACATCATCAATGTAATCGACGTCAATTAAATACCCATTAATAAGGATAACTCTAAAACTACTGTTCAAATCTTGATAAAATTTATATGGGACCATAGCAAAAGTACCAGCGTTGGCGACGATAGGAGAAGAATTCAGTAACCTAGTAGTTAATATTGGAACATCAGTAAAATATTTCTCAAAATCCATTGCAACGTCCTGATTGGATTTAGTTAATTTATTGTTAAAACTAAATTGGTACTTTGAATTACGAGACTTGACTATATTAGTTTCACAATTAATTATACTCCATGTTATTTTAATTTTAAGCCATCTTAATCATATATAATTTTGTTGCTCAAATGCAAACACTTGGCTGTGGAGCACTCATACCCTTAAATATTTTTGAACCTTTTTACATATTCCCTGAATTCAACTATTTTTCCCCCATTCGGTCTAAATTTTTGATGATTCTTTATGAAAAGTAGCACGTCAAAATATACACTTGGTGTATCTTCAGCCTTATATCTTTCTGACCATTACGATATTTCACGACAGGTGTAGCGGCGCTGCTTGTACTTGATAGTAATAGAATAAAGCGTCTTGGAACTGGAAATTGAGTCAAATCGATGATTTAATTTTACACGGGATTTACCTCTACTATAAAATAATTATTATGTAAAATGTGGTATATCCTGCCTAGTAATATAAATATAATAATGCAATTTTTTATGCTTTTTTCTTTGCTGTTTATATTAGAATGAACGCAAAAATACGTACATAGATACAATATACGTGGTAGAGCCATGCTGCAGCTATATTAGTAGTATAGCTCTAGCACAAATAGGTCGGCTCGACCGGGGAAAGCCACGCTCTCATAGAATACCAGCGTAAAATAGCAGATTAACACTGCTGTGTTTTGTCTAGGAGAACCTTTTTACTGGAAAATAGGCATTCCATCTCAGACCTCAGGGGTGACAACGCATCTATAATTTGTTATTTTATTGAGGATAGATGTAGATTTCTATGGGTACCACTGGTACCACTTCCCATCAGGTGGACTGTGTGTTCGTTTGTCACCCTATCCAAAAAAAATCATAAATTTTCACGCCTGTCATCCAAAGATGTACGCAGAGACTACAGACTGCAATTTGGCATGATTATGACACATTTTTTTCGCTGCTCGTTACTCAAGGGTACTCTTAATTTGGTCCATATTTCATATTACCGCCAATTTAGTCGATGAACTTCAGTCTACAGCGTTTACTGTTGACTCTGCCACTCTCGCTTTGTCACTCTTTCTCATTAAATTTTCCACGTGTCTAGACCCCCGGAGCAATACTTTCTTCATCATGGTCATGTAATCACTACATTTTGGTAAGTACAATAAATATATGTGTTCTTACATTGTTCTTTGTTATTCCTTATAAGATACCTCTTAAAATATTCTCGAGATGTTATCCAAATATATTATTTTTTCGCTCTTTTTTTTTCTCCTGTATTGTGGTGTCAGTTTACATACATAAATTTCACAAGGAGAAACATCCAGACCCGGAACAATTATTTGTAGGCCATACAAATACATGTTCGTTGTTTTCCATCGTGGGTAAAAAGTACAGTATCAGCTATCACCATGGGCCGTGTAGTGGCGGTGTTAGAATTTTTACTACCCGTTTTGGGTAGTGGAGATACGCTGTAGCTATATTATGGTTGTAACACAAATGGGTCGGCTTAACCGATGTGGCACTGTCCTACCCAACAAAATACCAGGGTAAAATAGCAGCTTAATGCTGCTGTGTTTCGTATAGTGAGTGTAGGGAACTGGAGACCCTTTTACTTCAATGGGGTCCTCATACTTAGTCGGGTCATAAGTTCTGTCGAAATCTTATAATTTAAAATTTTTGAATACTGGCTAGATGAACTTCGCCAATTTTAAAAATATAATGTTTGCGCTTACCGAAAATAAAAAGACGATAATTTTCATTCATTTTCAAATATGGAGTGGTCAATGAAAGAAGATTTCGCGAGAGAAAGCGGAAGCGTTAGCTGTAGAAGTGGTTATCGCGTTACACCGCTGTGGTTACGCGCCAAAAGAGATTTTCAATATTCTACAAAAATTGAAAATAACCCTAAGATTTAATTATTTCTTATATTTAGCCCCACGATTTGTGTATCGAACTTTCAAACGGTTCTCTGAAGATTCAAGCTTCGAAGATCGTAAGAGGAACGGCCGACCTCGTACAGTTAGGACACCCGCGATCATCAATGCAGGGAAGGCGCGAATCCAACGAAATCCTGTTCGTAAACAAAAAATCTTAGCTCTTCAGGTGGGCCTAAGCAGAACCACGGTTGAAAGAGTGATCAATGAAGACCTAAGACTACGAGCTTATTGTAAGTAGACCGGACATTTTTTGAACGAGCGTTTGAAAAAAAATAGACTGGATAGATCCCGCGCTTTGTTACGGCGGTACGCGGGAAAAAATACCACGAAATTTTGTTTTCGGATGAAAATATTTTTTAAATCGAAGACAGTTATAATAAATAAAATGATAAGAACAGCAGTGAAGAAGCCAGCACGCGTATTCCGAGGATTCAAACGAGCTTAATTGAGGTGTTTTTCTGTGAAAAAGGGATAAAAACCAGTGCCGAAGTGTACAAGGTACCAAAATACCGTCCTAACAAACATAGTGGAACTTTTTTCTCAAACAATGTTCAAAAACAGACACTTCATATTCCAACAGCACCAGCTCATAGTGCACGAAGCACGCGAAACTGGTTGAACGCCATTGGAATTGACTTTATCGGACATGAAGACGGGCGCTCCAGGCGCTAGTCCAGATTTAAACCCACTGGATTACAAAATATGGCAACATTTGGAGGAGAAATCTGCGCGAAACGTCATCAGAATTTAGAATTTCTCTGAGCATCTTTGGCTTAAGCAGCGGCAGAAATAGATATGAATGTGGTGAGTGCTGCGATTGATGACTGGCCGCGTCGATTAAGGGCATGTATTGAAAATAGGGAGGGCATATAAAATAATTAAAATAAAATTGTATTCCAAATCAAATTCAACTCTTGGTAGGCGGGTTGGTAATCGCAGTGTTTTATAACCACATCTCCTTTTTAGTTTTCTTCTGTCGCCTCTAACGACACACACGGCAAGACCCCAACGCTATATGGTTAAATATTTATTATACTTTTAACTTATCCAGTTGTTACCAGTAAATCCAGTTCGTGCATTATAATGTGTATGTAGTAATTCTTGAAAAGTGCTTTAAAGGATTTTTCAATTTTCAAGCACAAATTGTAATGAAATTCAGAACCTGTATGTTCTGTATGTTTTATCTCAGTAGTATGCACATAATAAATCATATGAACCCGTCTGTCAACTGAACACAATGAGATATTGCGAATTCGTTTCACATTCCTGATGCGTTAGATTGATTTCCTCGTCGCTACTGGTGAATGTTTTTGATTAAAACTCTCTGATAAAAACGTGAAGAAATCAGTAAAGGTAGTTTTATTGAATGAGATTTAACACAAATAAGAGAATGAGGATTTAAAAATTATTCTTGACATTGACATTGTTCCCTTGGGAGAGAGGTAAAGCTCTAGTGTGGGATGCTACTTGCGTAGACAATTTGGCGGCCTCTCATCTCAGAGGTACCTCGTTTAGAGCCGGGCGGCATCAGAGGCAGCTGGACTAAGTGGCGCAAATATGAGTCTTTGAAAGATGACTACATATTTGTGCCATCTGCTGTAGAGACTATCGGTCCACGGGATCTACGGGCGGTGAAATTCCTAAACAAACTCCATCAACGGCTGTTCATTGCTGCTGGTGCTAAGAAGGCTGGTTTTTTTCTCGCTCAGAGGCTAAGTATAGCCATTCAGTGGGGAAACGGAGCCAGCGTTCTTGGCACGATACCGTATAGTCTGTTTGATAATTAAATTACTAGTTTTTTTATTATAATTTTTAATATTGTATATTTGTATATAATAAAATATTGTATATTATGTTATATAAATAAATGTAATAAAAATATTAAAATTATGTTACAATTATTCTTGTGTGTATTTAGTGATTATGATAAATAAGGCAAATAAGATTTATGATTGGATGACAAAGAGATTTATTTATTATTATTTTATAAAATAAGTATGAAAAACGAGTTACAAACGGTAAACAGTCGGACTAATCCCTGGCCTAATGATAAATGGAAGCTGAGGATACCTATATCTAGTCTCGATTAAGAATCTAAATGTAGATGTTTGTGTTTTTACCCGAGATGATTCAGATGGAACGCTTCGTTTCCAGTAAAAGGAATCTCCGGTTTTCTACAACGACCATACCAAAAACACAGTAGCATTAAGCTGCTATTTTTTAGCTCGTATTCTGTGAGAGCGTCCTTCCCCAATCGAACCACCCCATTCGTGCCACAACGGTATCATACGTACACTCTAGTAGTAAGCTGGCACTGCATCCCTTAGATATCAGCAACCAACTTCAAAAAATACACAAAAATTACATAGGCATTTCACAACCAAAGGACCGTGCTACTAAATAGGGATATTATTTCATCAAAAAGAGATAAAACAAATGAATTAGCAAAATCTAACTCACATACGTTGTTTATGAGCTGATTAATTTAAGATGGCGCAGCCTCCCACTAGATTAATACGTGGTAGAGCCATGCCTCAGCTATATTAGTAGTATAGTTGTAGCACGAATGGCTCGGCTTAACCGGGGAAGGAGCACGGTCTCACAGAATAGCGTATAATGGCAGCTTAACACTGCTGTGTTTCGTATGGTGAGTGTAGAGAATCGGAGGCCCTTTTTACTAGACAAGAGGCATTCCATCTTAATCCTCACGGATGACAACGCATCTGAATTTTAAATTCTTTATTGAGGATAGATGTAGACGTCTATGTGTCACAGCAACTACTAATCATCGGTTGGACTGTGTGCTCGTTTGTCATCCTATTCTGTAAAAAAAAGATGTAGTGACGAGCTGTTAAGAGATTTAATTAGATTATGGATGCAGATGGCTTGGGATCGTACATTGTATTATTGCTTGGGGGAGGCCTATGTTCAGCGGTTGACCTGTGAAGGGCAGTAACAATACAGCATTCTGTTGTCTCCATATCTTCCGAACCGGATTACAACATAGGATGCTCTGCCACTTGGCTAAATATTAAGAAGACTGGTACATACCGAGATGGAGCACTAGCTATAAAAGTACTACTTAAAAGTCAGAATTAAAATATTATGTTATGTATGAATTTAAAAAAAATATAATTGATAAAAACATTTCTTCAGTTTTCTGCTCATAAGACAAACGTAAATAGATTTTATCGATTGTTTTTTTTTTCATTTATGTATTCTTTGATATTATAATAACTTTGTACAATTTTTCTTTAATTAAAATTGTAAGAAATTATTCAACTTCTGATGTTAGAAATTATTCTCAAAATTATTTAAATAAAAGAACACTACTCGGTAAAAATCCTGCTTAATATCAGAACCTAATTACATGATAACACCAAAGTATGCAAACCAACAGCAATACCACCCATCTCAATGTAACACATGGCAACGTCTCAGCAACACGATCTTCCATGCCTATACTAGTAGAATACCTTAATGGGCATAGTAACGACAATGATAATCCTAAAATTATCGACTGATGCCTATTAGTCACCTGTGCGATACTTTATACTGCTAAAACGAGTGGAAGATTACCAGTCTACCTTCATTTGTTCGCATATTCTTTTATTTTTTTACCATCTTTCCCAACACTGCCTCTTCTGACAGGAGTCCGTCTTCGGACTCTCTTTAGCAAAAATATCATTCTCCATCAACGGCATGGGGAGTACAAGTACTGCGTAGGTCACAGTTCACAGCACAACATGTCGTCTGTGTAAGTCATAGGCACTACGTTCACACAACTACAATGCTGCTGTTTCACGCTGGTAGCCGATCAATTCGTACTGCAGTCATAATATAGCTGCAGCGTGGCTCTACCATGTATTCAGTATCATGGGGACTACAATACATTTATATCGAAAAACAATCTGTGTTTGTGCATTGTTTAAATTTCGGCTCTGACTGAGATTCTCATATGTTAACGCACTACTATTTTAATATTTCACGTAATTTATAACAAAAAGAATCGCAATATTAAGATAGTTTAGCCTTATTACCAATAAATCCAAAGAACCTGGAAACTTTTCTACCGTAAGATAAGAAATTTTTCCCATTCTTTATTTAAATGACTTTTTAATTTTGACATAGATAGTTAAATAATAGATCTTAGGTGATAGTTAGTAGTTGTTTCTAACTTGAACTTTATTACTATGGAGTAGGTCGTCTGAGTAGATACCAACCTTATTTCACCGTTATGTTTACACTGCTATGTCCTAGTATAGAGCCAATAAAAATACAGGCTGCGACATATTTCATCTTAGTACTCAGAGGTGACAACGAATAATAGAAAAAAGGGAGATATTTATTGGGCCATTTCTTTGCAAATTTTTGTGCGCACTGACAACTCAATATAACATTATATGAAGCATTAGCTTACTTATGTATGCTGCGTCAGTCGTCAGTTAAGTCCTAGATTTGAATTTGAGTTGAAGCTAACTATTATATAAGGTGCGGAAACACTACATATATCTAACGGGCTAGTAGATTTTTCTTGTAGTAGGTATTCTTTTTCTTATGCGAGAGAGTTTTCTTGCCTACGCTACACGATAACATGAACGCGCTACTGATAATTAGCATATTATTATTAATGATTTTTAAATAGATTTAATAGCGAGCGCTGCACGCCATTTCTGATCTGGACTCGAATAATACAGATTCGCGGCCACGTTCCTTTAATATTTAGGTGAAAATTTAGATTAAATTAAAACCTATAACACTTCGCGCCATTTTCTACGCGGTTATATTGTGATTGTTACACGAAAGGTTCCTAAAAATCTATATAAATTTAGTTGCAACCTCAAGGGTGTTAAAATAGAGAATGAAGTTTTTAAAGTCAATATTTAGACGACATCGAGATTGTGATATTCCTTAGCCCACTCAAAAGCGTAAAAATGTAAGTTTACGGATTTTATCGCGTTTATTTAACTTATTTTTAATTCCCCACGTGTCAGGTGCCTTGCACGGAGGTCACGAGTGGAGGAGGGGGGAGGGACAGAGATGTTTGACGTCCCGATGTCATAGTTAGCCTAGCTACCTTCAGGTTTTGAATATTATTTTTGGTCCGATACGCACTTACTATGCAGAACGAGCTTTCAGTGTCTTGAAGTCTTTGGGTTTGGATTTAATGTTGTTAATTGTTGAACAGACGGCACCCATCCATTTTTTCTATTGAAATAAGGATTTTTTTTTTTACTTTTAATAGCCTCGCATATTCTTGGTTAGAATCGGTGTTTTTTGCGAGTAGTTTTATTAGATTTGTAAATATGAGAAATCAGTAAAATCTGACTTCACACTTTTGAAAAGATAAAGAATATTTTACCTTGTGATGTCTAGACTTATTTTACACAAACAAATTCTCTGTCTTGATTCAATTTTGGGTCGGGTTTATCTTAGTCGCCAGAGGTGACAATACATTTACATTTTATTGGTCCACAGCATCCACTTGCCATCAGGTGGTGCACGTTTGTTATAATGTTTATGTTTGTTTTATAAAAAAAATGTCCTAAAATCCAAATTTTGGTCACGACAGCCAGTTTCAATGGAGTTGGACAGGACTAGGACAGGATTTTATTAACTAAGTATATGCGCAAGCACATTTGCAATCTCTATTCCCTCATTCTCATAGCCTGACAGGCAATCGGACGCGACCGGAAAGATTTTAGGCGCTGGACCAACGGCTTGACGTGCTTTCCGAGTCACGGAGATGATAAAACTTCGACTTCAAAAAACAAAATTCTTTTGGCCCGATCTGGGATTCAAACTCTTCATGCTCAACAGTCACGTTTATACAAGATCTACCAGGAAATCATAAACATAAGTTAAAAAAAATCGAAAGTGATATGGAAAAGACAGGATTTTTAAATTATTACATTTGCTAATTGTAGTGTCCCTAAATATGTTGCAAATTGGGCTCTTTTGTTACATCTTTAGATAAGACACGTCTACACTCAGGTCAAGGGCTGTCAAAAGTACTTCAAAGTGTCACTTTCGGTGAACAGAAATGCCTAAATGTAACCTACAACGGGTAATTTTCTTATTTTATAGCAAATTATCACGAAGTTGAATTCTCAATCGAATTATTATTTTGACTTTTCTTAATCTATAGCAAATAATTACGAACTGCTGTCGTACAGAATATACACCACCTCGTTTCAACACATGAGTGTCAAAGGAGGCGACCATACATATTCCTAAAACTTGTAATGGCTTTCGATAGAAGGTGGTATAACATTTTAATTATTAGGTAGGCATTAAAAATATATTAGGCAGGCGCTGTTTTCCATCTCTTGGTTTGTTTCCCTCTGTCGCCTCTTACGACATCCACAGGACTATATGAGGTATTGGACTTCCTTACCCCGCCACTACAACTTACAGTCTACCTTATCGTTGGCAGCCACTTCAGCCAATAGAACCTGCCACCAACTTCAAACAAAGAAGGTCACAGATACACAGATACTCTACATACAACCTGTAATTTTGTAACCTTTCTAAATCATTCAGACTGGCTCAGCATTGCAAGCACCGCCATTTGGCGGTAGAAATTGGTAAGAGAGTGACAAACTCCTAGGCAGGAAATAAGTCTTACCATCTCGAACCTCACCAAAACTGTAATTTTATATGTCTCACATTCCTACTAATATTGTAAATGCGCAAGTGTGGTTTTTAGTTCGTCCTTCTTTCACGCAATAACAGGGCAACGGATCGACATGATTTTTTGCATAGAGTTTATGTAGCGGAAAGTGACATAGGCTACGTTTTATCCCGAAAACAACCATTCCTATAGTATTGTTTTTTAGCATGTAGCAATTTTCTACGTGTATTCTCTCTGCACTCTTGAGTGAAAAAAGTAATAGTACTTGTGTGTTTTAAATTTAAATAATTTACAATAAATCAAATTACACGTTACTTTTTAAAGTTAAATCGCTTTAACTTTAAAAAGTAAATGAACAACCTACTACAGACATTAATTTAACCCTAAAAATATGATTTGCATTATTTTATTAGATTTTTTCATGTTTAATTTCAATTTGAACTCCACGTAACATTACTAATAGAAATTTTTGAATTTCAGTGTTGGGTTGCAACAACAAAAATGTTATTTCCGATTTTTGAAAATGATGCCGTTTCCCAACCTCCAAACGGGTGAAGACGCGAGCAAATGCTAATACATAATGAAATTCCAGTATAATTGTATAATGCGTAAGAAATTTTTTTAGTGAATTAAAGTAATTTGATGATATTCATGTGCAATGCTTCTGAGTGAGTTGAAGTCGCAATGGACCGACAAACAGTGGGGAAGAAATGTTCTCAAGTGGCAGCCTTATGATGGTAAGTAAAGTGTAGGGCAGACAAGATCAGTGGCTTGATGCTTTTTTGGCAATTCTTGGAGGAGGCATATGTTCATCAGTGAACTTGTGAAGGGCTGTAATGATGATGATGTAATTGATATCAGTAAAAGTAACTTATTATAAAAGTTTCATTTACAGACCGTAATTACGGTTGAGAAATGATACTTTCTTAAGCGAGGAGATTGTAATAAATTATTGTCAGTCGAAGCTCAGCTGCAAAGAAACTCTTTTTCCGAGCAACCCCTATTTATTTAAACACAAGGTAATTAATGGTTTTATAGATAAATATGGAAATGTTAAGTAAAAATAATATATCTATTTCTTTTTTATTTCATTTCATTTCATTTTGTATGATTTTATGTGAGAAGTTCATAATAAAAATTACTTGTATTAACTTTTTCATCCCTTTTCTATGTATCAATTTTAATCCTAGTGTGTTAGGGAGGCCAAGAATTATAATGACTTTTTATATTGACGTGAATTCTACACATATAATGAATCCACTTTAATGGATTTTATTGCGTTTTATTTTATAATCTCTAAAATTCAATTCACTAAGGAGTTAGAGACATATAATTCTTTAGTTTTTCTTGATGTTTTATTTATTCAAAATTCTAATACCACCATCAGTCATACTGTGTATAAAAAGACCCCTACTAACCGAACTTTAAACGGTGAATCTCCCCACCATCCTTCAGAGTTAGCTACTGTGGGAAAATCTTTGTATAAGACAGTACAAGGAATTTGTAACAATAAACACCTAGCAGCCACTTTGGGTCCCACGCCTATGTCACTATGACCTAATGAAAACGACCACAGTCGAGCGTGTGCCTGCTGTTCCACATCTTCATCTTGTATGTTCGTATACAAGCGGACATCCATAAGAACATACCACAAGCCGCCGAAGATGTCAATAAACATAAATAAAATATTAATCATATAATTTACATATTACATAGACTATATAATAGGCACATATGTACATATGCACAGGTTATACAAAGTAAACATGTTCATTTGTTTATATTTTGATGAGTTACTATATATATATGTATGTATATATATGTGTGTGTGTGTGTGTAAATACTAAAATATGAATAAATAAACAATGAAAAAGTTTAACTAATAATAAATAATAAATAAAAAATCATATCAACTCATAGTTTTTACAGCAAGCTGTATAGGTACAGTTTCTGCTAGATAATCCGAGCGCACACTATGAACCATCTAATTGTCTCGCCTGCACTTCATAATTTAAAATATATGTACGTTATTGTCAATGTTTGTAAGCAGCCATAGATTAGATGATTGTATTAATTATTACCTTGTATTATGTGTGACACTGTAACTTGCGGACAAACCTCACGGTTTTTTGCAATTTAAAAAGATCTAATAAATGTTTGTATCTATTAAAATCTTACAAATAAATGAGAAAAAAAATAGAAGATTAGTCTAGTTTTACGATCCATCAAGCGTATTATCCTTGTACAAGACGCGCAAGAGTAATTTTTGTGATTTGAATCGTTGTTTGTGAATGTGGTTTCTCTTACATAGGAAAAAACAAAAATTCAAAAAAAAAATAACAGTGAAATTAAAATAACATCATAATTTCAATAGAAAAGATGACTGGATTCTACCATCTAGCAGTAACACCGTTAAAAAAAAAGTTAACAAATAAAAGTTGAAGGTAGCCTTCATTAACTATGAAATCACGACTTCAAACAACATAGTCCACACATGGCCATGGTTGCTGTAAAATAACCGAAACGTCAGGAATTAAAAAAGTAAAAATTAAACGCGATAAAATAAGCAGTGATAAAACGCAATAGCCAAGTATTGTACAAAACTTCCATGAATTAATAATTATTTTTAGCTAACATTTAATTTTCTAGAAAATCTTGTAACTTGTAAAATCAAAACTAACAGCTAATGTTTAGAATTTTCTAAAGCATCAAAATCAGTAAGCTTTCAAAAAAGTTTGCATCATGATTTTGTGGCTAGAGTTTACTAATATTTTTAGTTGATTACCCTAATTTTGTGAACTTCTTTTGGAGTAAGTAATATATGTATGTACAAGTTATGTAGTGCCGTGTAGTGGCGGTTAAGAATATCCACTACACCATATCTTCTCGTGGGTGTCGTAAAAGGCGACAAAGGGAAACAGGCAGGAGATGGGCAGCAGCATCTTCCTGATAATAGCCAAAATAACAATAAAAAAACTGCAGTTGCCAACCCGCTCGCCAAGCGTGGTAACTATGGCAATATACCTCCCATGAGCAATGACAATAATAAACGGCCCCCAGTCCCCGGCGGCCCCGCTATTCCTGGCTACGGTGGCGACCATGGTAACGGCGGGGCAGGGGGTGCTAAGAATCTCCGGTGGAGGTTCGGTTGCCACCTACGACGACTCGACCTGGCAACATACAACGCACGCACCCTGAGGACTGACGAGAAGATTGTGGAGCTGGAAGAAGAGATAGACAAGTTACGCTGGCATATTATAGGATTATCCGAAGTCCGAAGAGAGGGGGAGGACACGGTAATCCTCGAATCCGGCAACTTGCTCTATTACCGAGAGGGCGACTATCTGTCCCAAGGAGGTGTCGGATTTATCGTCCACAAGTCTCTCGTTAACAACGTTGTAAAGATTGAGAGTGTGTCGACGAGGGTTGCGTACCTTATACTCAGAATTACCAAACGGTATTCGCTGAAGGTCATACAGGTTTACGCACCAACCTCGGCACACCCCGATCAGGAGGTGGAGGAAATGTATGAGGATATCTCTAGAGCCATGCATTCCTCCAAAACCCAATATACGGTGTTAATGGGAGACTTCAATGCAAAACTAGGCACAAGAGAGACCGGTGAGCTGAAAGTAGGGAAATTTGGAATAGGGCAACGGAACCCAAGGGGCCAGCAGTTGGCTGACTTCATGGAGAAAGAGGGACTATTTATGATGAACTCTTTCTTCCAGAAGCGGCCCCACAGGAAGTGGACCTGGTCGAGCCCCGACGGTTCGACAAAAAATGAGATTGACTTCATTATGACGACCAGACGACAACTGTTCAGTGATGTCTCCGAGATCGCGAGGGTGAAAATTGGTAGCGATCACCGAATGGTTAGAGGCACACTGAACCTAAACGTTAAGTTGGAGAGGTCTCGTCTAATGAAGTCAACGCTCCGTCCCCCTCGTGCTCTAATCCAAAGTTCCGAAACCTTTCAGCTCGAGTTACAAAACCGTTTTCAGTGCCTAGAAGACTGCAATGAAGTGGACGATTTGAATGACAAGCTCGTGGAAACTGTTCATGCGGTCGGAGCTAAGTTCTGCAAGACCCGCCGCAGAAAAAGACAAAAACTCTCCGATCACACTCTTAATCTCATGGCTGTTAGACGGGAGATGAAGCTACATTCTTCAACAGATTTGACAGCATACAGGCAACTGAACAGACAGATCTCCAAATGCATGCGGCGGGACTTACGCAACTTCAATACAGCTCGTATTGAAGAAGCGATCGAGCGGAACCAAGGCTCCAAAGTCTTTGCCAGAGATCTGTCTGTCAGAAAGCGCCAACTGTCAAAGCTGAAGACAGAATGTGCCAGCATCATTTCCGGGGCACCTGAGATTTTGAGTGAGATTGAGAGGTTCTATGGGCAGCTGTACACGTCATCGTTGGAGCCGCACGCAAGTGTGAGAAACGATCCAAGAGCGAGTCTTATCCGACATTATTCCGATGATATCCCGGACGTCAGTCTGAGCGAGATTAGAATGGCTCTCCAGCACCTTAAAAACGGCAAGGCCCCAGGCGAGGATGGAATTACAGCGGAGCTTCTGAAAGCGGGTGGAAAACCGGTACTTGAAGTCCTTCAGAAGCTCTTTAATTCCGTCCTCCATGGTGGCATTACACCGGAGGCGTGGGGCAGAAGTGCGGTGGTCTTGTTCTTCAAGAAAGGCGACAACGCTATCTTGAAGAACTACAGACCGATTTCCCTTCTGAGCCGCGTCTACGTGCTGTTTTCGAGAGTCATTACGAATCGTCTCGCGCGCAGACTTGACGACTTCCAGCCTCCCGATCAAGCCGGTTTCCGAAAAGGCTTTAGCACCATAGACCACATACATACCCTTCGGCAAATTGTACAGAAGTCCGGAGAGTACAATTTGCCACTATGTCTGGCGTATGTGGACTATGAGAAAGCCTTTGATTCCGTCGAAATTTGGGCGGTGCTGCAGTCTCTTCAGCGATGCCAAGTTGACTGTCAGTATATCGAAGTGTTGAAGTGCTTGTACAGTAGGGCTACGATGGCTATCCGAGTACAGAACCAGAGTACGAAACCTATCCAATTGCAGAGAGGTGTAAGACAGGGTGACGTCATATCCCCGAAACTCTTTACCGCTGCATTGGAAGATGTTTTCAAGCTTCTGGACTGGAAAGGATACTGTATCAACATCAATGGCGAGTACATCACTCACCTTCGATTTGCCGACGATATAGTCCTTATGGCAGAATCGCTGGAGGACCTAAGCACTATGCTCAATGACCTCAATAGTGTTTCCCAATGGATAGGTCTTAAGATGAACATGGACAAAACAAAGATCATGTTTAATGTCCATGTCACACCTATGCCGGTAGTTGTTGGGAACACTAAGCTCGAAGTTGTTGACGAGTATGTTTACCTGGGACAAATAGTCCGACTAGGTAAGTCCAACTTCGACCGAGAGGTCAATCGACGGATTCAACTCGGTTGGGCAGCGGTCGGGAAATTACGGCACATCTTCTCGTCAGGTATACCTCAAAACTTGAAAACGAGACTGTACACCCAGTGCGTGTTGCCAGTGATGACATACGGAACTGAGACGTGGTCCTTCACTGCTGGCCGGATGAGGAAGCTCAAGGTCGCTCAGCGAGCTATGAAGAGGGCTATGCTCGGAGTTTCTCTGCGTGATAAACTCAGAAATGGGGATATCCGCAGTAGAACTAGAGTGACCGACATAGCCCAACGGATTAGTAAGCTGAAGTGGCAATGGGCCGGCCATATAGCTCGAAGAACCGACAACCGTTGGGGAAGAAAGGTTCTCGAGTGGCAGCCTCGTACCGGCAGGCGAAGTGTAGGGCGTCCCCCCACTAGATGGAGTGACGACCTGGTTAGATATGCAGGAAGTCGATGGATGCAGGTGGCTCAGGACCGTGCTTTGTGGCATTCTTTGGGGGAGGCCTATGTTCAGCAGTGGACTTGTGAAGGGCTGTTATGATGATGATGATGAAGTTATGAAACCCACCGCTGCAAATTTTTCTAAAAGGGTATCGCTATCCACGGTATCAAAAGCTTTCCGAAAGTCGAAGTAGGCCACATCCACCTGCCCCCCAGGGTCGATAGCTGGTGTCAGGTATGTCATAAATAACAGCAAGTTACTTGCTGTACTTCGACCCGGCCGAAAAACATGCTCAACGACGGTCAGCTGTGAACTGATCTGCATATCAAATACATTTTTGTGATGCGGATTGAAATACATTGGCGAACGCAGACAGCACTGCCACAGGTCGGTATCCACTCACATCTGAAGCCGAAGCTCCATTAGGCACCGGTTTCGCTCTTGTTATTTTCCATTCTTCGGGATAGTAGCATTCTCGGAGACACAGGTTAAAAACGTAAAACAAAGGCTTTTCAAAAACAGAGCAACAGTCTTTGACTATGTAAGGTGGTATACTGTCTGGGCCTACAGAGCGCTTAGGCTTGAGACACGCTCAGCTGGCCCACTCCACACGAGCTGCGCCAACACGCGCGCCCGCCGCATGCTTCGCCGCATGCTTCGCCGCCTCCTGGTACTGTACCGGCCGCGTCTTACTATACATAGATTAAAATTAAGACGCGAAACATTGCGCTCACGACTGATCACTAAACTCTAGACCGTTTTTTGTTACTCGAGATTTGTTACGTCTAGACTGCTTACATCTTACGTAATTCCAAAAATATTTCGGATCGTCCTTAAAATTCAGCTGTAATTTCTCCTAGTAGGCTTCATAATTGACTTTTAACTTATACTTTATAATAATAATAACAATAAACACTCACGCCTGTCACCCAGAGCGGTAGACAGAGACTATGGACTTCCATTTGGCACGATCCCGACACACCTCTCTCGCTTCCTCCACATCCATATACCTACGCATACACGCTCGTCGGTTAAAGGTACTTCTACACGCCCCTAGCTGCCCTGACAAAGGTTGGCCATACAGAGGCCCCTACAGGTGGAGATTCGACGAACAACTAAGGGTGGGGCCCAACGGCCTATGGAAACTTATTATTCTACACAATAGATATAAGGCTAGGTAATTAATAAGAACGTACCTGGTTCTGAAGCTAAGACTGACCCCAAGGCATGGTCAGGCTGTAGGTAGGTGCATGTAAGTAGTGTATTAGAAGGTGTGTATGTGTGACCTGACCTAACTGAGGTGATCGGGCAGCGGCCTGGTCCGATGCTGCCCCACGATGTGGTATCACTCCAGCGGACGTCACCAATTTACAACTTTCACTAACGTCACCAATTGACCATTTCACTATCAGTTTATCCACTATATTGTACACTATTTCAATCTATCAACTTTATTGTACATTTAATAAACTTCAAAGTCAACCAATTCAACGTTCATCGAAATCAAACACTTGACACCCGACACAAGTAACGAATAGTCATTCAAAGTTCAATATTCAATGTTCCAGGTTCATTTAGCACCAAATTACAAACAGGGAACGAACGTGATCTTTTCTCGAGTCACAAAGTTCAGCGTTCCAAACAACAAACTAAATTACTTCGTACGATATTAAATACTACGCCCGCAATAAGAACTCAAAATCAGCCTAGCTGGCATGCAAACTAACTACATAGTCAACACACAAAAGGCACTTAAATTCTAGACCACAAAACCAAAAACCTGGCCGCGCGAAACCGATGCAGCGATCATAACAAAATACGCTAATCGACAGAGCCGTTGCTGCCAAGCTACTGACTTCGCACTCGCGTCCTGCGCTCGCGCCCTCTGCCGAGCGATCCACATGGGAGTGGAGCGACGGTGACCTTTACAAAGTCAGTGGGAGGACACGAGTGTTGAATGCAAATTTCAATTGTTAATTGTTTGGCCTAAACAGTACTCTTTATTTGGCCCATTTTCAATATATCGCCAATTAGGTCGATAAAATTTCGCCTAGGGTGTCCCTTCCCGACTCTTCCGTTCACCTCTGCTACATAAATTTGATTTGTCACTCTTTCCACATTCATTCTTTCTACATGACCAAACCACCGAAGCATTCCTTTCTTAATCCTGGTCACAACATCATCTTGCTTGTCAAGATGATGTTGTGACCAGGTAGCGCTTCTCACATTGTGCACCTGTTATTTTATATAGTTTATTATAACTCCACTTTCGCTTTATATCGTGTGATGTTGTTTTAATCTAAATATAATAAATCATTAGTTGACTCTTCCTTCCTGTCTTTTTCAATAATGAATGGAGGAATTATAATTATATTTAAAACTTTTATTAAAAATACCTTTAAGAGTTTTTTTTTATAAGATAAGGGTGACAAACGAGTACACAGTCCACCTGATGGTAAGTGGTTGCTGCGGCCCATAGACATCTACATCTATTCTCGTTTACGAATCAAAATGCAGATGCGTTGTCACCCGTGAGGACTAAAATGGAATGCCTTATTTCCAGTAAAAAAGGCCTCCGGCCACCTGCACTCACCAAGCGAAACGCAGAGGTAAACCTCTACTTCACGCTGGTTTTCTGTGAGTATTTTAAATTAAGCATTACGAGAGGAAAAAGTTTGCACAGCAAATAAATGTTTGCGCTCAGTAAAGTTTTTACTAAACAAGTAAAACAATACTGGCGTAAACTTTAGGCCAGAGGTCTACTAACTTTGATATAGCAAATGTTGATTTTAACGTTGTTAGTAACTTACTTCAGAACGCTATTTTGCTGCAGCAAGATCTTAATTTAAATTGGAATCGTTTCTACATATTTAATATTATTTTGAATATAATTTTTATGTTAATATTGTTATGTTGTGTTTAGTTTTCCTTTTATTATGATAATAAATATTGTATATTAGGATGTTAAGTAAATTTTTTAAAGCATTTTTATTTAAATTTTATTTGTGTTAAATAAAACTATTTTCACGGATTTTATCATGTTCAATATAACTTTTTTAATTTACAGCGTTTCGCAAAATGCCTTGTCAAACTAATTTTATTAATACTTACTTACTATACTTATATAAATACTCACACTTGTCACCCATAGGGTAGTTGGAGAACCTACTTCCATTTGGTTCACGCGTTTGCTTTTCGGTTAAGAGTACTCTTAAATTGAGCCATTTTCATTATATCACGAACTTGGTCGGTAAACATGCATCTGACCACCGCACTTCTGCTCCACGCCTCCGGTGTAATGCCACCATGGAGGACGGAATTAAAGAGCTTCTGAAGGACTTCAAGTACCGGTCTTCCACCCGCTTTCAGAAGCTCCGCTGTAATTCCATCCTCGCCTGGGGCCTTACCGTTTTTAAGGTGCTGGAGAGCCATTCTAATCTCGCTCAGACTGACGTCCGGGATATCTTCGGAATAGTGTCGGATGAGACTCGCTCTTGGATCGTTACTCACACTTGCGTGTGGCTCCAACGATGACGTGTACAGCTGCCCATAGAACCTCTCAATCTCACTCAAAATCTCAGGTGTCCCGGAAACGATGCTGCCACATTCTGTCTTCAGCTTTGACAGTTGGCTCTTTCTGGCAGACAGATCTCTGGCAAAGACTTTGGAGCCTTGGTTCCGCTCGATCGCTTCTTCAATACGAGCTGTATTGAAGTTGCGTAAGTCCCGCCGCATGCATTTGGAGATCTGTCTGTTCAGATGCCTGTATGCTGTCAAGTCTGTTGAAGAATGTAACTTCATCTCCCGTCTAACAGCCATGAGATTAAGAGTGTGATCGGAGAGTTTTTGTGTTCTTCTGCGGCGGGTCTTGCAGAACTTAGCTCCGACCGCATGGACAGTTTCCACGAGCTTGTCATTCATATCGTCCACTTCATTGCACTCTAGGCACTGAAAACGGTTTTGTAACTCGAGCTGAAAGGTTTCGGGACTTTGGAACAGAGCACGAGGGGGACGGAGCGTTGACTTCATTAGACGAAACCTCTCCAACTTAACGTTTAGGTTCAGTGTGCCTCTAACCATTCGGTGATCGCTACCAGTTTTCACCCTCGCGATCACGGAGACATCACTGAACAGTTGTCGTCTGGTCGTCATAATGAAGTCAATCTCATTTTTTGTCGAACCGTCGGGGCTCGACCAGGTCCACTTCCTGTGGGGCCGCTTCTGGAAGAAAGAGTTCATCATAAAGAGTCCCTCTTTCTCCATGAAGTCGGCCAGCTGCTGGCCCCTTGGGTTCCGTTGCCCTATTCCAAATTTCCCTACTTTCAGCTCACCGTTCTCTCTTGTGCCTAGTTTTGCATTGAAGTCTCCCATTAACACCGTATATTGGGTTTTGGAGGAATGCATGGCTCTAGAGATATCCTCATACATTTCCTCCACCTCCCCATCGGGGTGTGCCGAAGTTGGTGCGTAAACCTGTATGACCTTCAGCGAATACCGTTTGGTGATTCTGAGTATAAGGTACGCAACCCTCGTCGACACACTCCCGATCTTTACAACGTTGTTAACGAGAGACTTGTGGACGATAAATCCGACACCTCCTTGGGACAGATGGTCGCCCTCCCGGTGATAGAGCAAGTTGCCGGATTCGAGGATTACCGTGTCCTCCCCCTCTCTTCGGACTTCGGATAATCCTATAATATGCCAGCGCAACTTGTCTATCTCTTCTTTCAGCTCCACGATCTTCTCGTCAGTCCTCAGGGTGCGTGCGTTGTACGTTGCCAGGTCGAGTCGTCTAAGGTGGCAACCGAACCTCCACCGGAGATTCTTAGCACCCCCTGCCCCGCCGTTACCATGGTCGCCACCGTAGCCAGGAATAGCGGGGCCGCCGGGGACTGGGGGCCGTCTCTTTGTTACATTCATAGGGGGGTATTTGCCATAGTTGCCACGCTTGGCGAGCGGGTTGGCAACCGCAGTTTTTTTATTGTAATTTTGGCTATTATCAGGAAGATGCTGCTGCCCATCTCCTGCCTGTTTCCCTTTGTCGCCTTTTACGACACCCACGGGAGGATATGGGGTAGTGGTATTCTTGACCGCCACTACACGGCATTTAGTACACTTGGTGTGAGCAAAAGGGAATCCTTACGTGGCTCTTTAATTAAAAACAAAGCGGCTGATGTTACATAAGCATTGAAGTATTTGAATAGAATACTTGTGCAAAACTACACGTAATCTGTGCGGGAAACTAAACCGCCTTTGAAGCTTTTCGAGGAAATGCTGTATGAATTTACCTTACTTGATATATTAATACGTTTTCATGTGGGCATGGCCACATACTCGTATTTTCACTAAGATAAAGTATGGTGACGTCATCAAATATATTTAATATTGAATCAAAATTAAATAAGGTAAATACATGATTTCAAGATGTCTTGCTTTAGTTATTCGCCAAAAATTTGTCAAATGCACATAATAACTTTAAATAATTAAAGGTGGCAAAAGAACACATAGGCAAGCCTACCTTAAAAAAAATTAAAAAATAATTTTATCTTAGTTTTAAATCTTTGCACAACAACGGAACATGACATCAATCATTTTCTCTAGATTATCTGCGTGTTCAGTATATAATCACTCGAGATACATCACCAGGAAACACGCCTCTTTCACGTCGATCTCTATAGACACGGGTAGGGATGAAAATCCCAATTCCATTACAATGTTATATAAAGATATTGGTTTAGAGTTACGAAAATTTGAGAGAAATTTGATTAGTTTTGTGGAAATTTACTTTAATAATTCAGCTGACAAAAGAAGACTACTTTTATATAGGAACTTGTGTGTAGTGTGTGTGTGTGTGTGTATGTGTGTGAGCTTTAATTGGTTTCTAGTTGGTAGGACACCTTTTCTGACTGAGAGTCTATACGCAAATACTAACATTGATTCGAATAAATTATAAAAACATTATGTACTTCAAACGACTAAAACCGGAGCACGTGCCGTGACTAGAATGCTATCAAGTGCATTAGACAGCGAAATGCAAAGCTGGAAATAACTCTAAAGATTTTCAACAATCTCCATCCCAGTCATGTGTTTAGCATTACAGCAGTGGTAAAGACAATAAAAAGCATACTTCAAATTTTCCATAGCAGGGTAAATGAATCCATAACTCAACTGCGTCCTTTTTTATAATATAAGGAAGACAAACGAGCACACAGTTCCCCTGATGGTAAATGGATGCCGTGGCCCATTTATTCTCGATTAAGAATCAAAATTCAGATAAGCTATCACTACTGAAGACTAAAATGGAGTGCATAGTTTCTAGTAAAAAGGGTCTCCGGTTCTCAAACACATATCATACAAAACACAGCAGCATTCAGTTCCTATTTTGCGCTGGTAGTCTGTAAGAGCGTGATACTACCTGTGTCGAGCCGACCCGTGCTACAAACTCAACATAATATAATTTGCATAACTTTGGTGTCTTCCTTCTATTTTATTATTACTATTACTGTACTGTTTACTGATTCAGGTGTTACTTTGTAAAAATTCATTAAAAATAATGCGAAATTTAATTAACTTCCGTGTGCCTTGCCTACTCAATGTACAACAAATATTTAAATTAAATCATAAAACGCTAAAAACCCTATACCACATGAGTATTCATGGACAGATAGGCATGAGTGTCGGCCAGTGCTCCACCTAAGTGGGGTCGTGCCTTATCCAGAGATTTACTTGAGAGTACTCGAACAGTCGAAATTCAAAGGACTCTCCAACTACCTGACGTTTACAATCGGGTTCTTACGCCTATCCACCCATTTTAAATTGAGGTTTTTCTCCTATTTAAGCCGTCTAAGCTTTACAGCATTTTTATAAATTTATTTCAAATATTAGCAGTGCCCACGGCTACGTTTGTTTGGAGTTTGTACTTTTCATATGATAATTGATGATGATTTAATTGTACATTTAAATGACGCGAATATCTAGAATGTCGATAATTTGGATAGAAACATTCAGTTAGTCAGTCAATCAGACAAACTAACGAACGAACAATTAAACGGGTCCACAAACAAAGTAATGGACGGACCAACAATCGAACCAAGAAATGCAAAACGCAAACGCAAAGGAGTCAATCGTTTTTTGGCCCGCTAGAAATTTTCGCGAGCTTCAATGGTATCAATTAAGAGTCAAAATGCAGATGCGTTAACCCTGAGGACTAAGATGGAATACCTCGTTTCCAGTAAAAGGGGTCTCCGATTTCCTACACTCACCATACGAAACACAGCAGCGTTAAGCTGCTATTTTACGCTGGTATTCTGTGAGAGTGGGCCCTACCCCAGTCAAGCCAACGCATTCGTGCTACAACCATAATATAGATGCAGCGTGGTGCTACCATGTATAAAATGCTGCAGATGCATTGTCACGACTGAGTTATTCGACAGATTGCCTTCTTACCTGCATTGGAAGATGTTTTCAAGCTTCTGGACTGGAAAGGATACGGTATCAACATCAATGGCGAGTATGTACTCGCCATTGATGTTCTCACCTTCGATTTGCCGACGATATAGTCCTTATGGCAGAATCGCTGGGGGACCTAAGCACTATGCTCAATGACCTCAATAGTGTTTCCCAACGGATAGGTCTTAAGATGAACATGGACAAAACAAAGATCATGTTTAATGTCCATGTCACACCTATGCCGGTAGTTGTTGGGAACACTAAGCTCGAAGTTGTTGACGAGTATGTTTACCTGGGACAAATAGTCCGACTAGGTAAGTCCAACTTCGACTGAGAGGTCAATCGACGGATTCAACTCGGTTGGGCAGCGTTCGGGAAATTACGGCACATCTTCTCGTCAGGTATACCTCAAAACTTGAAAACGAGACTGTACACCCAGTGCGTGTTGCCAGTGATGACATACGGAACTGAGACGTGGTCCTTCACTGCTGGCCGGATGAGGAAGCTCAAGGTCGCTCAGCGAGCTATGGAGAGGGCTATGCTCGGAGTTTCTCTGCGTGATAAACTCAGAAATGAGGATATCCGCAGTAGAACTAGAGTGACCGACATAGCCCAACGGATTAGTAAGCTGAAGTGGCAATGGGCCGGCCATATAGCTCGAAGAACCGACAACCGATGGGGAAGAAAGGTTCTCGAGTGGCAGCCTCGTACCGGCAGGCGAAGTGTAGGGCGTCCCCCCACTAGATGGAGTGACGACCTGGTAAGATATGCAGGAAGTATGGATGCAGGTGGCTCAGGACCGTGCTTTGTGGCATTCTTTGGGGGAGGCCTATGTTCAGCAGTGGACTTGTGAAGGGCTGTAATGATGATGATGATGAATGATGGGTGTCATTTTCATGGTTTTCGAGGGTGTTGAAGCCGATAGTGCTGTCGAAATGTAAATCCAAGATGGCAGCCGCAATAGATATCAATTTTTTATCTTGGGTGTTATTTTCATAATTTTCGAGGGTGTTGAAGCTGAAAGTGCTGTCGAAATGTAAATCCAAGATGGCGGCTGCAATAGGTATCAATTTTTTCATCATGGGTGTCATTTTCATGGTTTTCGAGAGAGTTGAAACCGATAATGCTATCGAAATATAAATTCAAGGTGGCGGCTGCAATTGATATCAAGTTTTTCATCATGGGTGTCATTCTCATGGTTTTCGCGGGAGTTGAAGCCGATAGTGCTGTTGAAATGTAAATCCAAGGTGGCGGCTGCATTATGTATCAATTTCTCCATCATGGGTGTCATTTTCATGGTTTTCGAGACAGTTGAAGCCGATAGGGTTGTCGAAATGTAAATCCAAGATGGCGGCTGCAATAGATATCAATTTCTTCATCAAGGGTGTCATTCTCGTGGTTTTCGCGGGTGTTGAAGCCGATAGCACTGTCGAAATGTAAATCCAAGGTGGCAGCTGCAATATGTATCATTTTTTTCATCATGGGTGTCATGAGGTTGTTGAAGCCGATAGTGCTGTCGAAATGTAAATCCAAGATGGCGGCTGCAATAGATATCAATTTCTTCATCATTGGTGTCATTCTCATGGTTTTCGCGAGTGGTGAAGCCAAAAGCACTGTCGAAATGTAAATCCAAGGTGGCAGCTGCAATAGGTATCATTTTTTTCATCATGGGTGTCATGAGGTTGTTGAAGCCGATAGTGCTGTCGAAATGTAAATTTAAGATGACAGCTGCAATACATATCAATTTCTTCATCATGGGTGTCATTCTCATGGTTTTCGCGGGTGTTGAAGCCGATAGCACTGTCGAAATGTAAATCCAAGGTGGCAGCTGCAATAGGTATCATTTTTTTCACCATGGGTGTCATGAGGTTATTGAAGCCGATAGTGCTGTCGAAATGTAAATCCAAGATGGCGGCTGAAGTACGTACCAACTTTTTTATCATGGGTATCATTTTCATGGTTTTCGAGGGTTTTGAAGCCGATAGTGCTGTCGAAATGTATTTAAACTACTTTAAAATATTCCGTATAATTATGTTATACGTAATTTTTTAATGCGCTTAAGGCATGCCCAATTGGATTTATAAATATATTTATTTATATGTTTATTTTTGCATTCATTGTATTTAGTTGTTACACGTTCATCTAAAGTTTCTATGCAATTCTTATAATAAAATTTCGATAAAACTGTCTTTATATCACGGAACGATTTGTCTATGGTTTTATTTATGAAACAGTGATCGGTATGTTTTTGCTGAATCACCGTTATTAACAACTTTTTGCTTGCCTCATATCTTCATCGTATCTGAATCGGATTGTGAATGTGGTCTCTCATATATAGGCCAAATAAAACGATCAATAAAAACCCGCATAAAATAATACATAGCTGACGTGAAGCACCAACGTTCCAGGAAGTCTGCAGTTTGTGACTATATCCAAGACGGCCCCTGTCATTACATTAGATTCGAAAAACCACAAATTCTCGCGAAAGAACATCGATTCCTGCCAAGGATGATACGCAAAGCTATTGAAATTAAAAAAAAACATTCTAATTTCAATAGAGAGGGAAGCTGTGTACTACCACCTGCTTGGGATCCTATAATTAATAAAATTAAAACTAAACCTAAGCATACCACCTCAAGACTTCAAGACACAGTAAATTCATTCTGCGTAGATCGGACCAAAATTAATAATTAAATAAGCTGAAGGTACTTCGGGTTAACTTCGACATCGGGACGTCAATCACCTCAGTCCCCCGCCACCACGGGTGCTGAAACGCACCCGAAACGTCGGGAATAAATAAAAATAAGACAAATAAGTTGACTAAACGCGAAATAATTCGTAAAAATAGTTTTATTCAATGTGTAGTGTTCGCGTAAATATAAGAAATCATATATAATGTTTTTATTGTTTTATTTTAAGTACCTATCACATTATTTCCACACGTCCCGTGTTGCCTGGGAAAGAATTACTAAAGTCGTTAAGTCCGCCCTTTGGAATCCTTTTTATTGAGGTGTACAATAAAGTGTAAATAAGTAAATAACAAAGATATACTAAATAAATTAAATCAAACACTTCCCCTTTTCCAGATAAAAATTAAACATATTCGTCATGTTTTTCATTCAGAGGACATTCCAACTCCTGTATTATGGTTACGTTTCCGTTGTTGCGGTCTGACTTAGAAGTTATTTGTATTGGGAGATGTTTGTAACATACGCTCAACCCCCTACAACAAGACCAACAACAATTTATGATTAATACATATATTATTTGGCTGTTGATAGAAAAGGGGAGGTCTCCAGCTGGGCAGGATGTTCAGTTTGGAGAGCGGGTAACGCTTATTTTGTAGTAAGAAGTTTTAATGAAATATATACTGCGGATGATATAGACTGGGTACCGGGTCAGGCCAAAATCAGTCATGGGGTTTTTTGACTAGAAATTCTTAGTAGGAACCCGGAGTCAAGAAGTTGGCAATATGTAACCCCCGTGTTTCGGAAGGCATGTAAAGCCGTTGGTCCTGTGCCTGATCTATTTCTGGCAGTGACGGAATGCTGTCCAATATCTCTATGAGAGTAAGGGAATAGTGAGTAAACCTATGCTTACGTAAACACTCGTATACTGAATCCTCTTTCGCGGTGACTAGTCTTCGATGAGACCAGCCGCCGTGACGAAAATTCGCTCTGGAAAACATAAATATTATCATATTTTGCCGGGCCGTTTAGAAGCATTCACAGCGTGATTTTTGGCTTGGGTAGTTGATATCTACATGCATAACTGTACTACAGTCATCCGATTGCAATGTGGGTGTCTCTAAGAAAAGAATGAATAGGCTTTTGTTAAGTCAGTGCGTTTCACCATCTTAGGCTACAACACCACTTACCGTCTAGTGCGATTGTAGTTAAGCGCTCGCTTAGATAAATATATATAAAAAAAAACAGTGACTGAGCTGCAACAAAAACATTTTGAAACAGTTTGTCTGCTCATAATAGACATCTTTAATTAATATAGCATTGTCATTTTAGAAATACTGGCAAACATAGGCTTTTCAAACACTTTGGACAAATTGTTTAATGGTTTGCTCCTAAATAATTTTGTAAAATTTAATATTATAATTTGTGTGATATTTGCTTACACTGCTTCTTCGAGTTTCCATCTTTGTTTTCTTTTAGTATTTATAATATATAGTAAAATAAATACTCGCAACGCCAATATGCGCCAGATAGAGAACCAACGTCATCCTGCGCTCCTGGGAATACAATGAAAAGGAAATAATAACTATAATTTCGAAAAATACGCAGTTAAAAAGAGATAATATGGTAAAGTTGCATAGATGCTTTACAGATATTTTACAGGATTGGGATCAGCTCCAGAAGACAGTCGATGAGTTAGGCGGATGCAGCAACAAATATTAGGGATCCCTCAGATTAATTGCTGCATTGCAGTTACAGTTAACTAAAGCTAATGAGCAAATTTTGCAATTTAAACAATTTATAGATAACTTGCAAGCATCCTAAATTCAGAGTATTTTTTATGAAATATATAAAAATTAATAAAAATATTAGAATAATGCAGCTCATGATACGCTCTGCGGCTAATTAGCCGTGCTAATCATGCAATTGGTGGTGATGCCTTACACTTACACCACATCTGAAAAATCGGCAGTCTGGCAGGTGGTGGTACTCATGGAGGGCTTTTGATGGCCAGTGTGCCTATTGTTGCCTAATCCGTGTGACGTACATTCACTGTGGCTGGATTTGATCGAATTTTGTATGGCGTTTACACGCATTAAAATGCGCGAGTTCAGTCAAAGGTTGTGCTTACGCACTACCAAGGGGCCAAGTCCTCTTTTCCTGGTACGCCAGTTATTTTGTTGTTGACTACGGTCCAGTTCCCAACTTAACGTCCCCTTCGGGGGGAACGCGTTGGTTAGTTGGCACCGCACACGGCATATGTGGAGCCGTGTGCCTCCCCCACATTTTTTTAAATGTGCCAGAACAAAGTCCTTGTATCTGGTATTTGATATAAATATTGTGAGCCTTTCCCAAGCGGGATGGGATTAATTAATAAGGAATTAACTGATGTGAACCTGATACAAGTGGACCTATTCCACTTTTGAATTTTTTATATTTGGAATATTTAATATTCTTAATCTTTTTTGGGCTCTGTCTTCGTAAACGGGGTTCTTTAGCATATAAGGCACTACTAACAGCTTTCGACTGCTCTATTAAATATTCATTCTTCCAAGAGACACCTAAAAGAACTAAGTTACTATACAAACACAACGTAAATAAGGGTCCTAACTAAGATGATCACGCCATAAATTTAATAAACGGTTTGTATTTAAATCTTTAGAAAGATCAATATATATAATTAATAGAATCAAGCGTTACTTTGCGGAAATCCATTATATAAAAGCTTTTACAAAAATTTACTTCGCAAATATCCGCGTTATAAAATAAAATGATGTGTCTTACCTAGTATGAAGAAGCACCTCCCGCCCTCCCTCAATTGCGTGCACTATCCCCGTCACCACTAATCCCAGCACCGCTACTCCCAAGTAGCTTTTAGTTTTTCAATATATGTTCATATCCTGGTCACGTTTATTTGATATATTATTATATATGTTATAGATATGGATTCTAAACAAAGACAAAGGAGGGGGGGTAGTGTTACTCGTATAATATGCAAGGCAAAGTGGTAGATTGTACTCTTCTGTCTTCTGTACAATTTACCAATGTGTATGTATGTATGTGGTCTATGATATTAAAGCCTTTTCGGAAACCGGCTTGTTCGGGAGGCTAGAAGTCGTCAAGTCTGCGAGCGAGTTGATTCGTCATGCCTCTTGAAAACAGCACGTAGACGCGGCTCAGAAGGGAAATCGTTCTGTGATTCTTCCAAAGCGCGTTGTCACCTTTTTTGAAGATCAAGTCCACCGCACTTTTGCTCCACGCCTCTGGAGTAGTCCTACCATTAAGGCGGAATTAAAGAGCTTCTGAAAGACTTCAAGTACCGGTTTTCCATCCGCTTTTAGAAGCTCCGCTGTAATTACAATCTCGCCTGGGGCATTACATCTCAGTCTTCAGGGGTGACAACGCATCTCCTTTTTGATTCTTAATTGAGGACATAAGTGTATGTCTATGGGCCACAGCATCGACTTACCATCTGGTGGACTATGCGTTCGTTTGTCACCCTTATTCTATAAAAATTAAAAACATCGTTCCGTTTCATATACAAAAAGCATACAGCTCACTCTACCATGTAAAAAATCATAAGATTTTTAACATATTTCAAATATTAACAAATACAATGAAAATGTCACTGTAATTTAACGCTATTTTACGAGCTATAAAACCTACTCGAGCCAAGCATACATTTTTATTACATTATATTTTATGTTTCTTCAATTTCTATTGCACTATATCTCCCATCAACTCGCATGAAGTAACAAACAGTGGAATCGTTTAACAATGTACACAGCATTGTCAGACCAGTTTGTTTACCTACGCTGTTTGTTTGCCTCCTGTTTGTTTTCGATTACACATGTGAATTTGAACTGAAACGTCTAATGACGGTCCTTTCAATTTTTTGGGCCTACAAATGCGTTGTTAATAATAATATGTTAATACTTATTACCTTATCATTAAACAAAATAATATCGAAGGCTAATATGTTCCACTACCTGTTCCACTAGCTGCACTTTACGAGACATCAATATATTTTTATTTCTCAGGTGTGTAAGTTTGTTCTGGATGTTTTTCTTCACCGCCTAAATTTCACCATTAAATCGTTTTAACTTTTCATAACAGCCTATCAATAGGCCACTGATGAATATAAACCTACCCCATAGGTAGCCTCATAGAGAAATATTTCCCTTAGTTGGCAGGCTTTCTGGGCGGGTTGGCAACCGCATTTTTTTAAAAACTCGTGTTGTTTTATGGATGATTCTGATGCCCGTCTCCTGATTAATTGATCTCTGTCGCGTCTTACGACACACACGTTATGATACGAGAGAGAGGATTCTCTTAAGGAACTTCGTAAATCAACACTTTAAATCGCAATTAGCAATTATATTGTTCTGGGCGGGCGTCGTTTATATGGCTTTACTTAAAAAAAGTCCTGTATATCGGACGTAGGTATCATAGGTGGCGGTATTTACCATCAGGTGAACCGTCTACACGTTTGCCCCCTCTTCATCATTACAACCCTACACAAGTTCACTGCTGAACATAGGCTTCCCCCAAGGAATGCCACAAAGCCCGGCCCCGAGCCACCTAAATCCATCGACTTCCTGCACGTCTTACCAGGTCGTCACTTCATTTAGTGGGGCGTCACACTACTTTTGCCTACCGGTACGAGGCTGCCACTCGAGACCTTTTTCCCCATCGATTATCCGCCCATTGCCACTTCAGCTTACTAATCCGTTGGGCTATGTCGGTCACTCCGTTTCTACTATCCTAATCTATAAGTTTATCACGCAAAGAAACCTCGAGAATATCCCTCTCCATAGCTCACTGAGCGACCTTGAGTCTCCTTATACGGCCAGCAGTAAAGAACCACATCTCAGTTCCATAAGTCATCACTGGCAACACGCACTATTTGTACAATCTTGTTTTTAGGTTTTGAGGTATACCTGACGAGAAGATCCTGTCTTCCTATACGTTTTCAAGCTACAGAACTGGAAAGCATACGGTATTAACATCAATGGCGAGTACATCATTACCTTCGATTTGCCGACGATATAGTCCTCATGGCACAATCGCTGGAGGACCTAAGCTTTATGCTGAACGTCCTCAATAGTGTCTCCCAACGGATAGGTCTTAAGATGAACATGGCCAAAACAAAGATCATGTGTAATGTCCATGTCACACCTATGTCGGTAGTTGTTGTGAGTTGTTGACGAGTATCTTTACCTGAGACAAATAATCCGACTAGGTAAGTCCACTTGATGGGAATTAGTTGATGTAGCCCATAGACATCTACATCTATGTTCGATTACGAATCAAATTGTAGATCCGTCTTAACCAGTAAGGACTAATGTGGAATGCTTCGTTTCCAATAAAAAAGGTCTTCGATTCTCTACACTCACCATACGAAACACAGCAGCATTAAGCTTCTATTTTACGCTGGTATTCTGTGAGAGCGTGGTTCTTCCCAGGTCGAGCCGACCCATTCGTGCTACAACTATACTACTAATAACTGCGGCAAGTCTCTACGACGTTTAAAAATACCACGTATAATTATTATTAAAACTAAAATATAAGTTAAATCGTAAGAGGTGACATAGGGAAACAAAGCAGGAGATGGGCAGCAAACTTCGTAATAATAACTTAAAATAAAAATACTGCGGTTGCCAACCCGCTTGCCAACCGTTGCTACTATGATAAATGTACCCCTATGAGGTTTCTCTGGGGGAGGCTTACGTTCAGCAGTGGACTTTAATAAGCTGTAACGGTAACAGTAACGGAAAACAAAAATATACTTACATACTTATTATATACTTATTATATCGTCACTCTCCTACAAAGGTCTGAAATATAATTTATTCTTTGAAGCTACACGTATTGCAGGGTGTAGTGCAACTTGTATTGATAATATTTTTACAGGTGTTGTACCAATCAACAAATCAATAATACAAAAACTTAGTTCAGATCACTGTGGACAACTGGTTTCGTTACCTTATATGCACAAAAAACAGGTAAATGAGAAAATTGTGTTTGTTCCTATTAATGCAAAACGCCTGGAGAGATTTAGAAGTAATATGTTAAAAATCCTTCCATCCCTTTCTTATAAGAACAATGCAGACTATTTATATAGAGAATTATTTACCTTTATAAACAATGAATTTAATAAAACATTCACTTCTAAAACATTCTCCAGAAACAGTCGCAAGGCATTTAATGAGTGGGCGACAGTAGGAATTCATAAAAGCAGACGAAGGTTATATGACCTTTACCATGAAAGATCGTATAATCTTTCCGATGCTTTTAAAGAATATGTAAAAAATTATTCTAAAATGTTTAAAAGAGTTTGCTCCACAGCCAAATCATTACATATTAGTAACAAAATTAAGACAGCTAAGAATAAAATTAAAATGACGTGGAGTATAATTAACAGCGAAACCGGTAAAGAGAAACCTCGTAATTCAAACTATCAATTAAAAATTAATAATGAATTGACTAAATCAAATCAAGAAGTTGCAGCGGTGTTTGAGCAATATTTTACTGATGTTCCTATCTTGACAACAGAGTCATTGAATGCTTCTCCAACTGTCGCCGAATCATTACTTAAACAGAATGTTAAAACCTGTTTAAAAGAATTTAGATTTGAAAAAGTATTACCGCATAATATTGTAAAATACTTCAAAACCATTGATGTAAAGAAAACCGCAGATTTGTGGGGGATTTCCGTTACAGTGATTGCGTCCATTATAGATTTAATTGCACCTCATCTTGCTATTATTTTTAATACTTGTATCGATTCTGGTGTGTTTCCTGATTTAATGAAGTATAGTAAAGTAATACCTTTATTTAAATCTGGTAGTACATTGGACCCCGCTAATTATAGACCTATTTCTGTACTACCAACTCTCAGTAAAATTTTTGAAAAAATAATTTTGGATCAATTGTTAATTTTTTTTAATACAAATAAATTACTTCATAAAAATCAATTTGGTTTTACAAGGGGTCGCTCGACGTCTGACGCCGGTGTTGAGCTTATGAAATATATTTTTAATGCCTGGGAGAATTCACAAGATGCCTTAGGTATTTTCTGTGACCTTTCCAAGGCTTTCGATTGTGTTCATCATGATACATTAATCAGGAAACTACAACATTACGGTGTAAAAAATTTGGCGCTTAAACTTATTACTTCATATTTAAGTAACAGAACTCAAAAAGTCGTCATTAATGGTAAATGTTCCTCCGGATCAGTAGTATCAATGGGCGTTCCTCAGGGCTCGATTCTTGGCCCATTCCTGTTCTTAATCTATATTAATGACTTACCTTATCTTGTAGGGGACAATCACGATATAGTATTATTTGCTGACGATACCTCTTTAATTTTCAAACTAAAACGGCAGTCAATTAAATATGACGATGTAAATAATGCTCTATCGAAACTAGTACATTGGTTTAACGCCAACAATTTGCTCTTAAACGGCAATAAGACAAAATGTATTAAATTTACAATACCTAATGTAAAACATTCGAAAACCAATGTGCTCTTAAATGGGAAGGAGTTGAGTCTTGTGGATACCACTGTTTTTCTCGGTATTACTATTGACGCGAAACTTCAATGGGGCCCCCATATATCTAAATTAGCAAGCAGACTTAGTTCTGCAGCATATGCTGTAAGAAAGATAAGAAGTCTCACAGATGTTGAGACAGCTAGGTTAGTGTATTTTAGTTACTTTCATAGCGTAATGTCTTATGGAATTTTGCTATGGGGTAATGCGACTGATATTGAAGCTATATTTGTTTTGCAAAAGAGAGCCGTACGGGCGATTTATAATCTAAATTGTAAAGAGTCCCTTAGAGAAAAATTAAAAGAAATAAACATATTAACTTTGGCATCGCAATATATTTATGAAAATGTAATCTATGTACATAAAAACATAAATAGCTTTAATAAGAATAAGGATATTCATACCTTAAACACTAGGAACAAACATAAGCTTGTAATGCCACTTACAAGACTCCACAGAATTAGTAATTCATTTATAGGGCAATGTATACGCTTTTACAACAGAATCCCAGAACATGTTCAAAGTTTGTCAATAAACAAGTTTAAAAGTTTTATTAAAGAAAAACTGTACAAAAAGGGTTATTATAATATCAAGGAATACATGAATGAAAATAACCCCTGGGAATAAAGTGATCGCCACCATGCTGGTTCTATGAAAATTCATTTAAAATTGTATAAACAAAATTATTGTTAAGTGAAATTATGTTTAAAAAAAAAGTCCCGCTGGGTTTCTTGCTGGTTCTTCCCAGGACAGAGGTATTTTCCGAACCAGTGGTAAATAAAATAATGACTTTCAATAAGTATTATGTAATAATCCATATTGAATAAAAATTATTCTATTCTATTCTATTCTATTCTATACTGGGATGTATTAGTCCTTACAGAATGCTGGCTACCATCAGCAAAGTTTATACCAACTCTTGACAAGTACAACCATATAGTTACAACCTCTCATAAAACCCAAAATGAAGGAGTAGTTATCTATTATAATGAGCACTTTAATGCAGTATGCGAAGAACCTGTAGTTACAGACGCTAATTGCTTGGTATTAAAATTAGATCAAGAAACTTGTATCCTAGGAGTATATCGACCACCAAGCCAAACTAATACATCAAAATTTATTGATTCCTTAGATTCAGTTCTTACGTGTTTAAAAAGCTTTAAAAATATTTTCCTCTGCGGTGATATAAATATTAACATAGTTCCGAACAGTTCTGACAAAAGATCTTATGATTACCTGAACATCCTGGCAAGTCATGGTATGCTCCCAGGTCATACTTTGCCAACGCATGGACGTACATGTCTTGATCACATGATGCTTAAAACTAAAATGGAAGCTCTCTGTTTCGTATTTGAAACATCCATTACTGATCACGAGAGTGTGGCTATTAGTTGTAGACTAAAAC
The DNA here is from genome assembly GCA_963668995.1 of Parnassius mnemosyne. Taxonomy (NCBI): domain Eukaryota; kingdom Metazoa; phylum Arthropoda; class Insecta; order Lepidoptera; family Papilionidae; genus Parnassius; species Parnassius mnemosyne. Next base: position 1,515,459 of record CAVLGL010000001.1, on the reverse strand, counting down.
CGCGTACTAATTATTTAAACAAAACTCATTGCGTTGTTGACTTTGATAAAGTAGATAAAGCTTTGCAAAACTTTAATTTCCAACCTATCCTTGAATGTCAAGATCCTAACTTATCAACTGATCTTTTGGTATCGAATTTATCCTCAGCCATTAATAACAACTCCAACATGGTTCAAACAACTAAAAGAAGTTTGATTTCTAAACCATGGATAACTAAAGGGCTACTTCGTTGTATGAAGAACCGGGACAATTTATATAAAAAACTAAAAAGAAATCCGGACGACGAGGATGTTAAAATAACGTATAGACGCTATCGAAACTTTTGCAACAATATGCTCAAGAAATCGAAAAGAATCTACGAAAAGCAGGAGATAGAAAAAGCCAAGGGTAATAAAAAACAGCTATGGGATGTTATTAAAAGGATTAGCGGCTGCAATAAGACGGCAGACTATTCATTGTCCCTCTTGTCTCCTAACAGCCCTAACACGGACATTAATGTTGTTAATAGTTTCTTCGCAAATGTCGGAGCAAACCAGGCTGAAAATATTACCAACGCCAAACAAACTACACTTTCCCTTGCCAATGATCATATCTCCGAAACACCTCTCAATTCACTTGTCATGCTCCCTACGGATGAGGAAGAAATTTTAACCCTTATTAGAGGATTAAAGGACAATAGTGCTGTGGGAATCGATCTGATCAGCGGTAAAATAATTAAAAGGTATGCAAACCTTCTCACCTCATCGATCACCCACATATGCAATCTTGCAATATCGAAAGGTGTTTTTCCGAGGGCATTTAAAACAGCACTTATTAAACCCATTTACAAAGCTGGTGAAAAAGACTGTGTAAATAACTACCGACCTATCTCTATTCTACCAGCTCTGTCCAAGGTCCTCGAACGTCTTATAAATCAGCGTTTAATAAAATTCTTAGAGAAAAATACACTTATTTCTCCTGCACAATATGGATTTCGATCTGGTCGATGGACCAATGACGCGGTACAGGAGCTATTAAATTCAATTGTTGTCAATTTTGACGGCAAGAAGAAATGTTTAACGGTGTTTCTGGACCTGGCGAAAGCGTTCGACACAGTCTCAATTCCTCACCTATTAAAAAAATTAGAAAGACTCGGTATAAGAGGTATTTCACTTAAACTAATGGAAGACTATCTTACTGGTAGAACACAACGGGTCAGAATAGAAAACTTACTAAGTGATGAGGTAGCTGTCAAATTTGGTATTCCACAAGGCAGCATAATCGGTCCTACACTCTTCTTGGTGTACATCAATGACCTTTGCCAACTTCCCCTTCATAAAGGTAAAACTTTTTCATTTGCTGACGATACCGCCTTGTTCTTCAGTGGAGATAGCTGGGAAGAAGTATTTCATGTGGCACAAGCAGGTTTCAATAAAGTCAGGAGCTGGCTGCAAAATAATGTTTTAACACTCAACGTGTCTAAAACTAAATATATAACCTTTGCCCATAAGAGTAATCTGCTCCCACCGAACTCTTTTACTATTTCTGCCCATGCCTGTGATCTGAAAACCATGTGTTCATGTCCCACTCTTGAAAGAGAAGAGAATATTAAATATCTTGGGGTCATAATTGATCAACATCTTTCCTTTAAACCGCACATAGAGACCCTTATAACCAGACTCTGAAAATTGATCTTTATTTTCAAAATACTAAGACAATCTGCTGACCGAAAGATTATTAAGATGGTTTACTACGCATTATGCCAATCCCTAATTGAATACTGCATCACGTCATGGGGGGGTGTTGCCAAAACTCATCTAATCGAAGTAGAGAGAGCACAGCGCGCCATACTTAAGGTAAGTGCTGGTCTTCCCTTCCGATTCCCTACTGTAGACCTTTATAAGGAATGGGATGTTCTTACTGTTAGGCAAACTTTCATTTTACATACTGTGCTCAAAACACACTCCCAGCTGCAGTATGATGAGAAACTACTTAATGATAAGCGCCGCAAAGATAAGGTATGTCACACACTTCAATTTAAAACATCTTTCTCGCATAAGTTCTTTTGCTTTCTTGGTCAAAATCTATACAACAAATTAAATAGCATCCTTAATATATATCCTAAAACCAAATTTAACTGTAAAATAACATTAATAAACTATTTTAAAAATCTAGATTATGAAAAAACAGAGCACCTTTTGACTGTACTTAAATAATCCTTAATTCAAGATATATCTACTCATAGCCGTTAACTCCATACTCGCAACACACATTTACCCTGCCAAAAATCGCTTCGTACATACATCTGCACTCACACACTTATTGACACTTCACACTAACTTAAACAACTTATAATTTCTGCAACATTTTATACATTATTTTTATATCAATAGCTTTTATTGGTTTTAATTATGCCACTAATTCTGTCCGTGGGTTGGGGGCTCTGGTGACCTGTAATACAGGATTTTTTACAAAAACCTACTTCAGGCACCAGTCTCTCACAACGCTGAAACTAATTATGGCAAATTGTTAATCTAAAAGTACTATTTGTGAAGAGAGAATAAATGGTTTATTATTATTATTATTATCATATACATATTTTACAGAGCATTAATTACCCTTTCGCATTCACATAGGTTGTTATAATAAGTGTAGAAAAATAATGAAAGTAAACTTAGTGCATAATTCTTGATGACCTTGACCTACCAATATTACGAACGTTATTATATTGAAACTTCGTCATTCGTTGGTCATTAGCGAGCAATGACAAATTATCGTCATCAATCAGATTCTATTGATGAACGCTGACACCATTGTTTGATTTATTAGTTTCTTCGGGTAATTAGGCCTGCCAACCACGACGCTACTTATACATACTCTAAAATAACGGAACTGGTTAGTAAATTATGACTAAGTCATTAAACTACTTATCATGCAGGAGTTTATCAACAGACTTCACAACAAGGGGACGTCCTCAATTTGTCTGTATATATTTTTTATGTAAGTTTGAGTACTTTCTTTATTTATGAATCTATTTTGTGTTGCTATAAGTTAGGAAAAAACCTGTTATTCTTTAAGGTTCCTGTAAACAGTGACCCACAGTAGCCAACTGCCAATCACAGAAGAATATTACTCCTACGGACTGCCAACCACGCGCCACACAATGGTGCGTGACTCATTCCTGCCTGGGGCAACAATCACAATGGACGTACCATCACAGCCGCGGCTATTTATTTGAGATTATCACAAACTTATCTGTTTCTAGATAGTACTTAGGTAACATAAAAACAATGAGACAAACTGGCCTGTGACTCAGCTAACCTTCCTGTCCTGGGAAGAACCAGCAAGAAACCCAGCAGGAAGAAAATAATTTACATAGGATATTTTTACAATTAGTAAAAAAACATTTAGAAACTCTAGTTTAGCTATCACCTCATTCTCAAAAGTAATTATGAATCATGTACTCTTTAATAACAACCCTGTTATGGATCGCAGTGAACTGTATTATTGACTACGCTAGGGACAACTGCTTAAAGAAAAGATGGTACTGGCGAACTATACTGTATTTAAACTAGTTACAATATGGCACTATTAACTACACTATACAGAGGGGAGTCTTCTTATTTCTATGGAGTCTTGATTCTTCTTGATTTCTCTTGCTGTTTCTTCTCTTCGAGTGCCGCTTCCGAAATGAACAGCTTACCGACCGAGACGCCCTTCTTATATGTCGCCAGAGAGCGTCTCGGTTCGTGCGTAGCGTCGTCCGTGATGCCGCGCGCTCATTGGTCGGCGACATCGCGTGATCTGCTGCCGGTGTGCGGGGTGCGCGGGGCGCACCGGGGTGTGAAGGGGCGACGGGGCGGCGGCCTCCTCGCTGTCCGCTACATCCTCCCCTCGGCGTAGCCTGCGAGCCTAAGCTTCCCTCGGGAGGACGGCGATCTTCCTGACGGGCCGCCACAGCACTCCTCCCTTGGTCCGGACCTCGACGTTGCGCACCACGCCGTCTGGTCCAGGTAACTTCTTCGTTACGATGCCCCGCGGCCACACATTCCTGGGTAGGTTGCCATCCGCAACCACGACGAGGTCATCTTCCTGTATTTGGCGCTGCTGAGCATCCCGGGAGTCCCCGCGCGCGACCAGCGTCGGCAGGTACTCCTTCACCCAGCGCCTCCAGTACTCGTCGGCGAGCCCCTGCGTCGCTCTCCACGCCCGACGATCCATGGGTGTGCACGGCGCGGTGACTGGCAGGCCAGATGGTCCCAACAGTAGGAAGTGGTTGGGTGTCAGCGCCTCTTCATGGTCGATGTCGACCGGTACGTGCGTCAACGGTCGAGAATTTACAGTATTTTCGGCTTCAGTCAGAAGCGTTGCCTGTACGGTCCAACCGTACATTTCTGCTGGCGTTAACATTTTACGCAATGTATAGCGATTGCATTGCGTAGTTGGACAATTATAAAAACTGAGTTAGTTCACGTTTTCATCGTAACCGCGACGGACGGGAACTCATTAACATAACATTTAACATTAAGCATTATTCAACATATTTTAATCTTATATTTTTTACTTGTTATTAAACTGTTTTAACATAAAATATAAATTATTATTGAACAGTCGTCCAATACCCGAACATTTTTGGTCCTTCGAGCGAAACATTAACATTTTTGGTCCTTCGAGCGAAACATTAACAGTTTTGGTCCATCGAGTGAAAAATAAACATTTTTAGTTCTTTGAAAAGTGAATTGGACCCTCGCGTGTTTCAAAGACAGTGAGCTGACAGTGAGAACTAGCGAACTCAAACATAACAGTGGTCATCTTGCTCAACATCCTCAACATTTGGCTTGGCAAAACAGCAGCTTTTCCAGGTCAAGAATCAACGTGTCGGCAAGTTGGTCAGCAGCAGAACCAGCATCAGCAGTAATCAGCAGTGTCAAAGTAAGATCTTTTCTTTTTTAACAGTTTTCATTTTAGTAACAAAATGGAAAACGTACACGCTAATCAGGTTGAGATTGTAGGAGCTATTCGTAAAATTGGTGTCAATATTAAAAAAGATGGGTCAGAGCGTAAAACAATAGATTATTTTAAAAGAAAACTTGAGGTTTTGGAATCGTATTGGCAAGATTATCAGAACAATTACAGCAAACTGGTAAAAAGTGAGAGTCGTACACATCCCTACTTTACAAATTCCGAGTACGACATTGCAAGGGAGCAATATAACTCGGTAAAAGAAATCATTAATCAGCAGTATCAGGATTTCCTGGCTAGCCAAAAATATTATCCAGCCCTTAAAGGTAAAACAAGTCAACAGGTGGAACAGCGTGGATTAGGGGAGCCGTCTTCAGGAAGGTCGTCGGAACCGCAAGAGGCTCTTCGCCCACAGGCACATCGAGGAACAACAAGTAAGTTAGATGACATGTTGCGCAAACAATATATTAATTTTAAGGCTTTTAAAAGGTCTGTTAGTTGCATAAACATAGATAACATTACGGAAAAATGGGAATTCGAAGATTCTTTAAAAACATTAGAGTCGCGGTGGTCGGCTATAGATTCCCTGCATTGAGAAATTGATCATGATCTCAATGGGGACGACGAAGAGTATGCAACTACGTTTAGTGTGTATGAACAGGAATTTATGGACTTAAAGAGAAAACTCAATTCCAAAATGTGGTCTGTCAATCACCGAGAAAACAGTACGCCCAGAATGGATATCCCTACATTTAACGGCAATTATAACCAGTGGATACCATTCAAAGATCTTTTCACAGAAACAATTCACAACAACCTGTCGCTTTCAAATGCTCAAAAAATGCAATTTTTAAAGAGTAAGCTTCAAGGGGATGCAGAGCGTTTAATACAGCATTTGAATATTAGTTCAGAAAATTACGTAACTTGTTGGGAAATGCTAAGTCATAGATTTGACAACAAGCGAAGAATTTTCGTATCTCACATTAGCCTATTGCTTGGTTTCCCTAATATTCAGCAGCAGGCGGTAAATCAAATTAAAAAATTACATGATACAACTTTAGAGTGTTTAAACGCGATTAAAAACTTAGGCGTAGACATTAACACATGGGATCCGTTACTAGTACACATATTGTCGCAAAAATTAGACATGGAAACATATACAGGATACATAGAATCGCAAAAAAGTCCTAGAGATCTACCCGTGCTGCAGGAGTTTCTGGACTACTTGGAAAGCAAATTTACAACACTTGAATTATGTCGGCGAAAACAAGAAAATACATCAAAATTAAACGTTCAGTCTCAATATAACTTCAATAATTCATCATTGAGTAATAATTACAAAAAGCAATTCAATTTTAATCAAAATACGACGAACAAACATATTGCAAAATTATATAACGTTACTGTAATCAAATGTCCTCTTTGTAATGATGATCATGGCATTTACAATTGCAAAACATTTTTAGCAATGCCAAATGGAATTAAATTAAAAACCACCAACAAATTGAAACTTTGCATAAATTGTTTATTTAGCCACAACGGAAATCCATGTATTTTAACACAAAGGTGCCGTAAATGCTTGCAGAAACATAATACTCTGTTACATGACGCGTGCACAAAGTCCATATCCGGTACACAGGTTGCGAAAAAACCTATCGAGTCCGTGACAAACACTTCGCACGTATCACAAAATAATTTTGGAGGAGAAGTTTTGTTATCAACAGCTTTGGTGAAAGTTAAGGCGTTAGATGAAACATATCAGATCAAAAGGGCGTTGATAGATCAAGGATCCCAAATTTCGCTCATTTCGGAAAATGCCGCACAAACCTTAGGCCTAAAAAGACAGCACTGCAAGGGAGTTATATATGGCGTCGGGGAAAAAGAAAACACTTGCAAAGGCATGTTAAATATTACGTGTACATCCATGTTTAATGCTTATTCTTTCAGCACTCATGTTTATATAATGAACAACTTAATTAAACATTTGCCAAACCAATCGTTCGCAAAGCCTTCTTGGCATTTATAGAAAACATAAACTTGGCTGATCCTGAGTTTTATAACAGTCGTCCCGTGGACTTACTCTTCGGTGCTGATATTTATTCTATGATCATGTTAAATGGCATTTCAAAGGGAGATTCATCGCAGCCTATCGCACAACAAACGCAGCTAGGGTGGTTGTTGTGTGGTAATGTTAAAACATTTCAATGTAATGTTATTACAAACGACATAGAAAACATTCAGAAATTTTGTGAAATAGAACAAATAACGGAACATCCAGAGTTGTCTTTAGAAGAACAGCATTGTATACAATACTATACTTCAACTACGAAACGTCTTGAAAATGGTCGTTATGAGGTTAGGCTACCCTTAAAACCCGAAATTAAAACAAAATTGGGATCAACAAAATCAATGGCAATTGCACAGTTTCGGAATTTGGAAAGAAAACTTGTAAAAAATGATAATTTCGCGGAAAAATATAAAGCCTTTATTAAAGAGTATGAACAATCGAATCATATGAAACAATCAGACGGTCATACGATGCCCGAGTGTTATCTTCCTCACCACGGTGTAGCGCGTGCCGAGTCAATGACCACAAGCCTCCGGGTCGTTTTTAACGCATCAGCAAAAACTTCGAGTGGATACAGTCTTAATGATTTAATGTATAAAGGGCCTAATTTACAACAAGATTTACAGTGCTTATTATTAAAATGGCGTGAATATAAATATGCTTTTACCGCGGATATTGAGAAAATGTATCGGCAGATTATGGTAAATGAACAAGACCAGCGTTATCAAAAAATTATTTGGAGAGAGTCACCGGAATAACCTTTGCAATCATACCAACTTTGCACAGTTACATATGGCACCAAGTCTGCACCATTTTTAGCTATGATGACGTTAAAACAGCTAGCAGAAGACGAACAAGCCGTATGGACGATCTCGTCCATGGAGCTCACAGCATTCAGCAAGGTAGAAAGTTGTTTAAAGACTTAAACAGATTATTACAATTAGGAGGATTCACATTGAGAAAATGGGCGTCGAATAGCAATGAACTGTTTCATACCTTAGAAAAAAGTCAGATCAAAGAAGAAAACATAATTTTTAATTTTAAAACTGAACACGCAACAAAGACGCTCGGACTCTGCTGGTTAAGCAACAAGGACACCTTTACTTTCTGCTGTAACATGTCTATTCAGGAAATTAAGCCCACAAAAAGATGTTTGCTTTCCGAAATTTCAAAATTATATGACCCATTAGGCTGGTTGGCACCTATATCCACAAAATTAAAAATATTATTTCAAAATGTATGGAAGTTAAATATTTCTTGGGATGAAAAAATACCAGAAAACATACAACAAGAATGGCGGAAAATTCGAAGCGATATGATTGAGATCCCTCGATGGATAGGGTGTAAGGAAAATGAAGTTTTCGAGTTACATGGTTTTAGTGACGCATCCGAACATGCCTTTGCCTGCGTCGTTTACGCAAGGACAAAAAACCAACATGAAGCAGTACTTTTAGCGGCCAAAACACGACTCGTACCAAATAAAAAAGAGATATCATTGCCTAGGTTAGAGTTAAATGCGGTTCATTTATTATGTAAATTGATAAATAAAATAAAACAATGTATGTGTCAACATAAAATCGAGATATATGGATGTACGGACTCCATGGTCGTTTTAGGTTGGCTTAATAGGGATCCAAGTCGTTGGAAAGTTTTCGTTGCAAACAGAGTTAAGTATATTACTACAATTATAGCTGCAAGCCATTGGAGTTACGTTAAGTCGAAGGAAAACTCCGCGGATGCTGCAAGTAGGGGGCTATACGTATCACAACTTAAAAACAACCAATTATGGTGGCACGGACCCACATGGCTACAAACATTTTCTTACCGACCTAATGAAAAACAAGTTTATCAAACAAAAGAAGAAATTCGATCAAAACAAACAAATTTTATACAGAAGGACATACATAACAGTATTATATATACATTATTAAATAAATTCAGTTCATTTACAAAAATAACTCGTATTGTAGCATGGATATTACGTTTTTTGACACCTAAGCAGAAAGGTAAACAATGGCCTAGCTACCTTACGTTACGGGAACTAAAGCATGCAAAATTAGTTATTATTAAACATGTTCAGGAAAACGATTTTCAAGTGGATATAGAATATTTATATAAGTACAACACAGTGCATACGAGTAGCAAATTACGGAGTTTGAATCCGGTATTAAGTGAGGGAATACTTAAGGTTGGAGGAAGATTAAAAAACGCCAACATCCATCACGATATGATGCACCCTATATTAATACCTCATAAAAGTAGATTGACGGATCTTCTAATAGATCATGCACATAACATGACATTTCACGGTGGTCCTCGACTTACTTTAGGTTGGTTACGTCACAAATATTGGATTGTAGGAGGCAACAGAGCCGTTAAATTACGTTTACGAAACTGCGTCAAATGCAGAAAAAACAGTCCCTCTACACAACATCAATAAATGGCTGATTTACCAGAGTCAAGGGTTAATCCAGCACCACCCTTACAACACACAGGCGTTGATCATACGGGTTTCGTTGAAATAAAGTCAAGCAAAGGACGAGGAATAAAAACTACCAAAGGATATATAGCAGTTTTTGTGTGTATGGTTACCAAAGCCATACACTTGGAATTAGTGTCCGATTTGAGCACCTCAGCATTTTTAGCAGCGCTTCGTCGCATGGCAGCGAGAAGAGGAGCTCCACGTCATATCTACAGTGATAATGGCTCAAATTTTGTAGGCGCTAATAGAATCTTGCAGGAAGAATACCAACAACTTCAACACATATTTAACAACAACCTTTTGATGGAGCTTTCAGAGTTGAACATCGAATGGCATTTCAATGCTCCCTCGTGGCCAAGCGCTGGAGGTTTATGGGAGAGAGCTGTGCGCAGTTTAAAACATCACCTGAAGCGTGTGGTTGGTGATCAAAAGCTAACATACGAAGAATACTCGACAGTTTTGAGTCGGATAGAAGCGTGCTTAAACTCAAGACCCTTGTGTCCGCTAACTGAAAACGTAGAAGATTTGAAGTTTTTGACACCTGCACATTTTTTAACAACAAATGTAGGTTCCACCATAATAGAAACGCCCGAAGATGCCAGGACAAGATGGCAGCTAACAAAACAAATATTTCAAGGTGTGTGGAAAAGGTGGAAAGCGGAATACCTTACTCAATTATCTAGTAGGAGTAAGTGGCTAAGACCGCGACCAAACATGAAGATCGGTGATATGGTCATCATTCAAGACGATAACTTACCACCAGGAAAATGGGCGATGGGGCGAGTAGTAGAACTTCACCCAGGTAGCGATGGACATGTAAGAGTGGTAACATTAAAAACAAAAAACGGTAATCTTAAAAGACCAGTCAGTAAACTGTCATTACTACCCATTGAAACATCATCACAACAAAATGAACAGAAAGACAGGTCGAACAACTTTACACAAAAAATAACCCATAAACAAGAAAATAAGCTACAAGGCACCCGCTCCAAATTCAGCTCTATTGTTATGAGTTTAATGTTTTTTATATGTTTATTTACACCAACATTTAGTACAAGCTCATACAATATTACAACTTTTAATAATAATCAGTTAATTTACTTCGATCCGATAGGTAAAATGCAGATAATCCAGGATAAATGGACACTTATTGTGTATTACAACTTAGATCCTTATTGGGAAGGAATTAAAGCATTTGAAATATTTTTAAAACATTTAAACGAAAGATGTATGAACATAAACGCAGATCACTTATGCCATATGATATTGTTACAACTACAGCACGAGTTCTCGGAACTGCAATACTACAATGAGCTCCTATTGAATCAGCATTTCGTCGGACGCTCCAGACAGCGACGGGGACTTGTGAATGGAATAGGCTACTTGGCAAATAGTTTGTTCGGCGTATTGGACGAACGTTTCGCGGAACAGTATAGTAAGAATATTGAACTTGTTAGACAAAACCAAAACCATTTATTGAATTTATGGAAGAACCAAACGTCTGTATTGGAATCTGAATATAATTTATTAAATCGTACCGAAGATTTGGTAGCCAAACAACATAAAATTATTAACAGACTTTTGATTAACTTGGAAAAACAGACCAACAACATCCAAAAGGAAATAAAAAATATGTCAATGGCGCAAGATTTTACTATGTCTTCTTTAATAGCCAGCAATATGCTTCAAAATATAAAAATTACTCAGGAGAATTTTCTTGAAACTATAACAGACATATACCATGGTCAATTTAACATGCATTTATTAACAGCCGAACAACTTCGAGAAGAACTCCACATAATCTCTGGTCATTTAACAGAAGATATAACATTACCAATAGAAAATATACAACAAGAAGTTCATAAAATTTATAAACTAATTAAGGTCAAAGCTAGAATGATGCAAAAATATCTTATATTCGAGGTAATATTTCCCCTTCTGAATAGAGACAAATACAAATTATACAAAATTACAACAATTCCTCACCAGGTAGAGAATAATATAGAGATAAGCATTTTTCCAATTGCAGAATACACAGCTATTAGTTTACGAAAGGATACTTATTTAAAAATCACAAACAAGGACTTATATTTATGTTTACATGAGGAGGATGTTTATTTGTGTCCTATCTGACAGCCCATTTACCATCTTTCAGAAGACAAGAATTTTTGCCAATTAGATCAAACAACAAGTAGATGCAGGATCTATAAGACATCTTGTACAAATAAATGGCTACCGCTGAATAACCCTTCACAATACCTATTCCACTGCTGCAACACATATGATGTTAAAATTATTTGCTCTGATCGTGTAATTGGGGAACGCCTAACTAAAGCAGGAGTGATATCTCTCGATAAGGGATGTTTGCTAAAAGGTCAAGATTTTACGTTGCTCTCCCACCAAATTTACACCCATCAAATTGAGATGAATAAGGACTTAATTCTTCCAAAAATTGACCCATTGAATAACATCATCAAAATAAGCATACCTTTAGAAACATTTGACGAAAATGACACCAACTTATCAGATTTGAACAGTTCCTTACATAACTTAGACCGTCAAATAAAAGACCTGAAAAAGAATAACGTACAATTAACAACATTATCGTCGCACGACATCCATCACTATGCAATCAACTACGTGTTAATCGGAGTGGCAGCAGTGTTGGCGGCGGTTATTATTGCTGCCACTGCTTGCATCTTCAAAATAATCACCGCGGTCCATAGTGTTCAGTGAAGGGGTCACCAATGTAGGTCAGAAAGGTGTGTAGGAATAAAGTTGCTCACCAAAGTTTATAAGGAATATATTCACTAACACACATGACACTAACAAAGTTTAAGGCTCACAGTACAGAAGGAAGGAAGCGTTGAAGAATGAAGATGAATACAATTATGAAAGTCCGAGCAGATATGAAAAACAATAAACATAAATTAAGCAGCGCGTTAAGTAGCAACAGTTATGATATAAGGCGTAAAGCATTGAGCGACATGCGCTTCGCGTCGAGAGTAGGTTCCGACTGCCGGGCGCGTCGTTGATCGCGGTCACTGCGCCGGAGTTCATCGCGCCACCACTACGTCATCGCTATGAACAAAAGATTCGGATTTTTTGCTCGACGATACGATTGCACGGCGAACTGGTTAAATGCGTGGTGTTCCGTATATTATTATGAATGTGTAAAGTAGTGTACGTGTGTTAATATATATATGGCACGTATATTAATAAATAATATATATTAGATAAATGATCTGTTAATATTATTGTTATTAAATAAATGACATGTAAATAAATAAATAAATAAATAAATAAATAAATAAATAGGTGCCTACAACCGCGACGGACGGGAACTCATTAATATAACATTTAACATTAAGCATTATTCAACAGGTCTAGGTCTTAAGATGAACATGGACAAAACAAAGATCATGTTTAATGTCCATGTCACACCTATGCCGGTAGTTGTTGGGAACACTAAGCTCGAAGTTGTTGACGAGTATGTTTACCTGGGACAAATAGTCCGACTAGGTAAGTCCAACTTCGACCGAGAGGTCAATCGACGGATTCAACTCGGTTGGGCAGCGTTCGGGAAATTACGGCACATCTTCTCGTCAGGTATACCTCAAAACCTTAAAACGAGACTGTACACCCAGTGCGTGTTGCCAGTGATGACATACGGAACTGAGACGTGGTCCTTCACTGCTGGCCGGATGAGGAAGCTCAAGGTCGCTCAGCGAGCTATGGAGAGGGCTATGCTCGGAGTTTCTCTGCGTGATAAACTCAGAAATGAGGATATCCGCAGTAGAACCAGAGTGACCGACATAGCCCAACGGATTAGTAAGCTGAAGTGGCAATGGGCCGGCCATATAGCTCGAAGAGCCGACAACCGATGGGGAAGAAAGGTTCTCGAGTGGCAGCCTCGTACCGGCAGGCGAAGTGTAGGGCGTCCCCCCACTAGATGGAGTGACGACCTGGTAAGATATGCAGGAAGTCGATGGATGCAGGTGGCTCAGGACTGTGCTTTGTGGCATTCTTTGGGGGAGGCCTATGTTCAGCAGTGGACTTGTGAAGGGCTGTAATGATGATGATGATGATTATTCAACATATTTTAATCTTATATTTTTTACTTGTTATTAAACTGTTTTAACATAAAATATAAATAATTATTGAACAGTCGTCCAATACCCGAACATTGCCAACGTTTCTTCTCGTGGGCTCTTCTAATGGAGAGTGGCTTCGAGTGTGGTCTTCACTGAGCGCACGAGACGCTCCCATGCGCCTCCCTGGTTAGGCGCGCCCGGTGCGATGAACTTCCAATCGACGCGCCGAGTCAGCGCGTAATCCTTCAACTGTGGCGCCCACTCTTCCATTACCCGTCGTAGTTCTGTGTTTGCCCCATGAAAATTAGTCCCATTATCCGAATAAATAACCCGTGGCCACCCACGCCTAGCCGCCATGCGCCGCAATGCCGATATCGCCGAGTCCGCGGTCAAAGAATGGACTATCTCTAGATGTACTGCGCGCGTCGTTAGGCACGTGAACAGTGCCACCCACCGTTTTTCGTGCCGTCGTCCTATCGTAACCGTCAGAGGCCCGAAATAATCAATCCCGGTGTTCGTAAATGGTCGCGCAAACGCTCTTAACCGTTCAGGTGGTAGGTCCTGTAACCGCAGGTCGTGGTGTCGCCTTCCGTACTCTGCATCGTAGGCATCTCCGCTCCGCTTCTCGTACTGTGGGTCGTAATCGGAGGATATGATACCTAGTGCGCAGGTCGTTCACCACTCTCTCCCTGTTGGCGTGGCATGCTTCCTGATGCGCCTTTTCCACAAGCAGCTTTACAAATTGGTGACGTCCATTCAGGATAATGGGTCTCTTCATTTGACCGTCCACGTCGGCTGCGTCGATCCTTCCCCTGGCTCGTAGCACTCCATCCTCCAATATGGGGTCGAGCTTCCTTAGTGCGCTGCCGGTGGTCAAATTCTTTCCCCGCTGAAGGCGGCTGATGTCTTCAGCGAAGCTTTCCCGCTGGCTGTGTTGTATCCACATCCGTTCCGCTCTCTGGATGTGCTGCAATGTCAGTCCTCGTGCTCTTCCTCGTGCCGCATCGAGGAATTGTAATACTCTTGCTGTGGCCCTGATTAACTTCTCGTAGGCAGAGAATCTCCGTATGTCTGGCAGGTGTGGAGCTTTCTGGGTGTCGCTCTGGTGCGCCACGATTTCCTCCAACTCTTCATCATCCCCCGCCTTCTCTTTCTGTCGGTGAGGCTATCTGTTTTCATGCTCGTAGAGGAAGGGTGGTCCTGTAAACCACTTGTCGCTCTCCTCCTTGGTCGTGAAATTCATACGCGTCGCTTGATCCGCTACGTTTTCCGCAGTCGGTATCCACCTCCATTGCTCGGGTGATGTCTTCTCAGCTATCTCCCCTAACCTGTGAGCCACGTATGGAGTGTAACGCGCCGTATCGTTCTGTATTCAGTGGAGCGCCGTAGTAGAGTCCGTCCAATATACGACCCTATCTGCTACCATTCTGTGTTCGCGCTGTACGAACTCCGCGAGTCGCGCGCCTATTAAGTTCGCCTGCAACTCTAATCGCGGTATACTTTGCGCTTTAATTGGAGCGACTTTCGCCTTAGCCGCCACTAATCGTACCCTAATTGTTCCGTCGCGATATCGTATACGCCAATACGCCGCGGATGCGTACGCACGTTCGCTCGCATCATTGAACACGTGAAGTTGACGCTCTACCACTCCCCCCGTAGGAGCATAGCACCTTGGCAGTCGTAATCGCGATACCTCCTCGACGACTCGCAGCCATCGCTGAAACTCCTCTGCTGCCTCCTCGGGTAGTTCGTCGTCCCATCCGACCTTCTTCATACGCCATAGGTCTTGTAGCAGGATCTTGGCGGTGATGGTGAGGTAACTTAGCAGTCCAAGTGGGTCAAAAACGGACATGACTGCGCTTAATGCTTCCCTCTTGGTCGGTGGTCGCTGTAGCGCCTTTACTTCTTGCGGCACCCTATTCATTGACGTGTTGAATGTTAGGGCGTCTTCATCAGCCATCCATAATAACCCTAAGGTTCTGCCTGGGCTGTCTTGTCTTAAGCCTACTTCTTTAGGCTTACGCGCAAGTAAGTCCTCCGGCTTGTCTTCTAACAGGGCTGCGTGGTTAGAGTTCCATCCTGCCAAGGTGAAACCGGCCTGCTGGTGCACTTCCGAAACCTGCTTCGCCGTATTTACCGCTTCCTCTACCGTGGCATAACTGTCTAAATAGTCGTCCATATAATGGCTACGTACGATAGCGCTAAGTGCCAACGGGTGTGTCTCTGCGTGTGCGCGCGCGTTATGATCCCTAACACTATGTGCGAGAAACGGCGAGCTCCTCGCACCGAAAATCATAGACGTCATAACGTACTCCCGCGGTGGGCTGTGTCGCTCGTCTCCTCGCCAATGAAACAACTGCGCGGGTTGATCGCGACGGTCGATCTTCACACGCAAGAACATTTCCCTAATATCCGCGGACACCGCTATCTCGTTCTCCCTAAATCGAAACAGTATGCCCGGTAGGTTCCGTAATAAGTCGGGGCCGTCGAGTAAATAATCGTTAAGGCATCTGCCGAATGCGCGCGCTGCCGCGTTGAACACTACTCTCGTCTTCCCCGGCTTGTTCGGATTCCGTACTGCGAAGTGTGGCAGGTACCAGCTCTTGGGATCCCCTCGGCTTCCCTTGCGTATCCCTTCGCCAGGAGGTTGTCTATCTGGGCTGTGTAGGCGACACGAAACTCCGGCGACTGGTCCATCTTCCTTTCGATCGTCCGTAGTCTTCGCGCTGCCATCTCGTAGCTGGGTGGCATCCACACGTTGTCGTCCCTCCATGGCAGTCCAACTTGGTATTGCTCGCCGACCTTCTTGACGGTGCGCTGGAATATGTCGACAGCGCGCTCCTCATCCCGTCGCGGCCTACTCTTCAGCGAGATACCTATAGAGTCTATCTCGTACTGCCGTTTGAGGAGTTCCGTTATCTCCTCGTCCTGACTGGCAAACGTTCGGATGTCCCTATCTGACCGTCCGCTTGTGCTCTCTACGTGTAATACGGTCTCGCCGTCTTCCCTACACGTTGACCGCGGCACGGTTCCCTGAATTACCCATCCTAATAACGTTCGTGCAGCTATAGGCTGCCTTCGACGTCCTATCCTTAAACCACGGGTAATTATCAAATGCCAATTGTCGGCGCCTAATAGCAATCTCGGCTTCGCGTCGTCGTAACACACCGAACTCGGTAAGTCACGTAAGTGCTTTAACCGTAAGCACTCCCTACTCACAGACTGCGAGCCTATCTTTAAGTCAGTTATTGTTCGCGCGTTTATGTTAAACATCTCGCTGCGCGTCTTGCCACGTATCCCTATATTGACTAATCTACTATTAGCCTCGCGTTGACTGTTACCTACGCCTTTAATATATTGAGCGGCTTTACCGGTCCTTCCGCTCCTAACTCGCGAGCTAAGTCGTCGTCGATTAGCGATATCGTAGAGCCTTCGTCAAGTAGCGCGTACGTGTTTACTTCCTTTCCGCGTGGTCCGCGCACGGTTATCGGACACACTTTTAACAATACGGACGCACTACTGCTAACACTTGACGCAACGAGCACGGTTTCGTCCGGTTTAACCGACGCTGCAGGCGTACGGGCCTTGCGGGTGTGAATAAGAACGGGGGCGTTGCAGCCGTCGACGCCGCACTTCCTGGCTTTGCAGCGTATACGTCGGTGCTTGCTGCTCAAGCTCTTGAAACATACCCCATCTTCCTTAACCCACTTCCACCGGTCGTCCGAGCCCATTTGCTCTAACTTCTTACACTTGAAGATAGGGTGTTCACCCCCGCAACACATACATGAGGCACTACCGGTGTCCTCCTGGGCGGTGAACGTCTTTACGTCGCGGGCCCTAGCTTCTACGCGGCGTGTTAACACTATTCTTTTCGACGGCGGCGTCTCTCGTCCTACGGGCGATTCCTTAGTCGACGTTACGGACGTATAGGCATGACTTAACGCACGGTCAGCCTCTCTCATCATGAACCGGGATAACGTAACGATGTCCGGTTCGTCCGCACTTCCGTAGTGCTCCGCATAATCGCACCAACGCGACCGTAAGTGAGGGCTAAGTTTGCTAGTAACCTCCCTAGTCAGCATTGGATTACGCAAATAACCCTTGCCGTCGACGTTCTGCATAATGCACACTATATTTTGTAACTTAATCGCGAACGAGTTTAATTCCTGGGCGGTTTGACCCGGGCGCGGAAGGCGTTTCAATTCTTCTGACGCACGATCTATAATTACTTACGGGCGGCCGAAACACTGCTCCAGTGTCCGCATAATGTCTGCCGGATCCTTCGCGGTAAACAGCAGATCCGATACTACCTCTCTAGCCTCACCGCGTAAACAGTTCCTTAATCTTGCCATATTTTCCGTATTTGTGAATCCATATAAACGCGTGGATTCATTCATCGCGGCTTTAAATGCTAACCATTCCGCGGCCGAGCCGTTAAAAATAGGCAAGTCCTGCGTCTGTTTCGCGGCGGCTGGTCTAACCCTAACTATGCTAAAGCTTCCGCTAGCCGTTCTATACCCCTATCTTTCCCTCGCGGGGTGAGCGAGCTATCTCTATCCTTATTTCCTTCTAGCCTACGCTGTGGCGCCGGCGACCTATGTACACCTACATCCCTATGACACGGCGACGATAATCTACGATCCGCAAGGCGATGTGGCGATTTATCTCTGCCTACATCATTACACGGCGACGGTGATCTACGATCCGCGTGGTGATGTGGCGATGGCGATATACGTGCACCTACATCCTTATGACGCGGCGACGGTAATCTACGATCCGCGTGGCGATGTGGCGATCTATGTGTAGGCGATAGAGTGCGGCGTTGGACGCGCGACGGTGACGTAACCCGTACACAACGATCCACCTGGTTCATTTCTACGGCGACTCCATTATCCCTCTGTGTCGTATTTACGCGGCGCGGTTAAACGTCATTCGCAACCGACCTCCCCTGGGCATCTTCAGCGTGGTCGTAACCAGTTCCCCTACTCGGTGGGGCCTGCTCTATCTCGATGCGGAGCGCGGGCTGAGAGGGGCGGTAGGGCGGCTCCCCCCGCACAGTCTCTACGTTTTCTAACCACCTATCAACGCGTACCCTATTTTCGACTATATGACTACTATATAACTTGTTATGGATCGCAGTGGACTGTATTATTGACTACGCTAGGGACAACTGCTTAAAGAAAAGATGGTACTGGCGAACTATACTGTATTTAAACTAGTTACAATATGGCACTATTAACTACACTATACAAAGGGGAGTCTTCTTATTTCTATGGAGTCTTGATTCTTCTTGATTTCTCTTGCTGTTTCTTCTCTTCGAGTGCCGCTTCCGAAATGAACAGCTTACCGACCGAGACTTCCTTCTTATATGTCGCCAGAGAGCGTCTCGGTTCGTGCGTAGCGTCGTCCGCGATGCCGCGTGCTCATTGGTCGGCGACATCGCGTGATCTGCTGCCGGTGTGCGGGGTGCGCGGGGCGCACCGGGGTGTGAAGGGGCGACGGGGAGGCGGCCTCCTCGCTGTCCGCTACAAACCCTTACTTAACAATTTTTGCCTATGGTAATGGTATGAATGTTACTATTTATCCATCTAGTTGATTATATCTTCGAAACGTAATGAGACATTAAAAGCACACATGCATGGATAGTGGCTTTTATGTTAGGGACTGAGTTCAGAAAATTTACTTATTTAGTTATTTACCCTTCATTGTTACACCTTTATCTACTAAACTAACAACAAGCGGGCTTTTTTTTTTTTTTTTTTTTATAGAATAGGGGGCAAACGAGCATGCGGCTCACCTGATGTTAAGTGACTACCGCCGCCCATGAACAACCGCAACACCAGGGGAATTGCAGATGCGTTGCCGGCCTTTTAGAAAGGTGTAAGCTCTTTTCTTGAAGGTTCCTAAGTCGTATCGGTTCGGAAAATTCGCTGGTGGTAATTGATTCCACAAAGAAGTTGTGCGAGGGAGAAAACTTCTTCTAAATCGCACAGTGGTGGACCGCCAATCATCCAGATGGTATGGATGGTAACGCGAGTTTTGTCGCGACGTGCGATGGTGAAATTGAGCGGCTGGAATTAGTCCGAACAATTCCTCAGAGCACTCCCCGTGATAGATGCGATAAAATACGCAAAGAGATGCAACATCTCTACGCAGTGCCAGTGTATCGAGCCGATCGGAAAGAACTCGGTCGTCGATGATTCGAATCGCTCTGCGCTGGATGCGGTCAAGTGGAAGGAGCTGGCACTGGGGTGCCCCGGCCCAGAGATGAGAACAGTATTCCATGTGGGGCCGAACTTGCGCTTTGTAAAGTTGCAAGCGATGTGCCGGCATGAAATACTGTCTCGCTCTGCTGAGCACGCCAAGCTTTTTAGAGGCCAATTTGGCCTTCCCTTCCAAGTGACCACGAAACTGCACGCTATTCGATATGTCGACGCCAAGGATTCCGATACTGGCTGAGGCAGCAAGGGGAGTGCCTTGAAACTGAGGAGATACGACAAAGGGGTTCTTTTTAGCGGTAAACGCGCAAACTTGTGTCTTCTGGGGATTGAACTGGACTAGATTTAGTCGGCCCCAATCCGAGACTTTGTTAAGCAAAGACTCGACTTCAGACACAAGTTTGTCCCGGTACTCGGCGACGTTTTCCCGAGAAATATTGGCACGGCCGGTATATAAGGCATCCCCAGTGCTGTCGTCTGCATAGCAATGAATGCTACCAGTTAGCAGCATATCATTGATATGCAGGAGAAACAGCGTTGGTGATAGCACGCAGCCTTGTGGAACACCAGCGTTGATAGGCTTGTAATCAGAGCATGCACCGTCTACTACGACCTTGATGCTCCGATCAGCAAGGAAACTGGTGATCCATTTGCACAATTTCTCGGGAAGCCCATAGGAAGGAAGCTTCGAAAGAAGCGCCTTGTGCCAGACCCGATCGAAGGCCTTCGCTATGTCCAAACTAACGGCCAATGCCTCCCCCTTGGACTCTACTGGCTTAATGTCTGTCATGGTGAACTATTGCGGCAGGAGTAAAAATTGCTATAAGAAAAATGTTAGAGTTACAGCCTACATATGTACGTCCCACTGCTGGGGGCCTCCAAACCTCCTCTTATTTCTGAGAGGGTCTTAGGGCATGGAAATGTCCGCCGCGCTGCCCCCATGCTTGTTAGCGAACTTCTCATATCTTTGAAATTAGTTTTTTTTTATTTCTCAGACATACAGGTTTCTTCACGATGTTTTCCTTCATCGCCAAGCACTTGGTAAATCAGCACATAAAATTGCAATTAACAATTTCATTGGTGCCGGCGGGGATCGAACCCGGGTTACTCGCGTACTATGAAATTTACATTGAGCGTTAATCCCTGAGCCAACCAGGCTCTATAAAAGCAAAATATAGCATATTAATAAAGCTAAAGAGTAAATGATCATTGAAATTAGGGTGTTTAGGAGTGGCTTATACATATATCTGCTTTAAAACTAAGTAAGCCGCAGACAGCTGTTTGCGGTTGGGTAAAGTTTGCCGAGTGAATTGCCGATACCGACCGCAATTGGAATTGTTACGTATACATGTACATTTAATTTACATGTTCAATTATGAGTTAAATCTATTCTATTTCGTAAGTCCTCCCAAGATATGCCTCAGAACACAGACCTGAGCCACCTGAATCCATCGACTTTGTCTATTTCTTAGTCAGTAAGTCAGTCAGTCAGCGGTTTAAGTGTAGGTGCCAGTACGAGGCTGTCACTTAAGAAGCTTTCTTCCTTCTCGGTTCCTCGAGATATGTTTTGGCCCTTTAGCTTATTTTTTGCTTGTTTTACTCATACGGTCAGCGGTAAAGGGCCACGCTGCGGTTCCGTACTTATCACTTGGCAACATGCACTGGTAGTACAGTGTAGATCACCTTTTAGAACGGACTGTAACAAGCGTGCGTTATCACAAAAAAACATCTTTATACGTAGTAGAGCCATGCTGCAGCTATATTAGTAGTATAGTTGTAGCACGAATGGGTCGGCTCGACCGGGGAAGGATCACGCTCTCACAGAATACCAGCGTAAGATAGCAGTTTAATGCTGCTGTGTTTCGTATGGTGAGTGTAGAGAACCGGAGACCCTTTTTACTGGATAAGAGGCATTCCATCTTAGTCCTCACGAGTGACAACGCATCTGCATTTTGATTCGCAAACGAGGATAGATGTAGATGTCTAAGGGGCACAGCAACCACTTACCATTAGGTGGCCCGTGTGCTCGTTTGTCACTCGATCCTACAAAAAAAAATCGATTGTGCGTTAATTTAACTATACAGCGTAAAATGCATCGCCAGATTCGGAGAGGGTAGTGACATATTTGTTAGTGTTGTAGGCGGCAGCTGTTTGTATTTATAATATTTATTTAAGATATTTACCTACAGTAATAATTAAAAATATATTTGAAAATAAAAATATTATACTTCGTAACACGGTAACAGATCCACAATATTAAAACGCACGATCGTGAGTTGTTGTTTTAATTTGTAATCAGAAGTCTTAAAAATCATATAGTTAACACTTGTAATATTTTCAATAAAGGAGGTTTTTAGACGACAATTTTTTGCTAGATTTGATCGAAAATGGGTGCCAATCGAATCTTGAGATATCCGAAGATGAGGTGGAACCACATGTTCGTGCTCCTCTACTCCTGGATGGGGATCCTGTACAAGAGACACACAGTGACAAAGGGAGATACAGTGACTCAGACATAAATGTTCCATTAGCTGAATGATGAGTTACTACAATGTGAGGATCAGGAGAACATACCACTTGCAAACAAAAACGCCATTGGAATCAACAACCGCCTTATAACACATGTAAATTTACTGATCCATTTCTTAGACCTTGCAGATGTAAAAGCTTGGAGATGGACTGTGATGCCAAAAAAGTCAAGGCCAAGGATTTACTTTAGTTCAGTTGATTTAGCCGATGCTCTTATGGACTGCTCCACGATTACTTCTCACGGAGAAGAGCCTGCATAACCTACCAAAAGGCATTAAAAGAGGTACATCAGCATTAGCGTCATACTTCGATAAACGTTTTGACCAAGTTGGTTATTTCCCTGTTTTTGAAGATCTGACAAGGGTAGGAAATTCAGGCTAGAAAGCTATTCTTCTACCACAAAAAATAAGATGCACAAAATGCAATCGCGTGTAATATGAAATCAAAATTGTTTTTTTTTTAATTTCATAAAAAATGATTACTTAGATTAAAAATGCTTTAAAAGTACCTACTATATTTATTGTTTTTGATTACTAAGCGCACAATATTGTTGTTAACAGATACATTACTATACTGTAATAATGTAATAAGAAAAACAATGTTGATAAATTTAGATAAACAATGATTTTGATGGTTGTGATTTTTGCCTCCCTTCGTAAAGCACGATCGTGCGTTACAACATTTGAAAACGGCAACGCACGAACGTACGGAGGTGGGGTGGGGGGCGGGGCTAGCTGGGTACGCAAGGTAGAGAATTTTTTTATTACATTTCCCAGACACTTAAGACCTCAGGTATCTCAAATAAGTCTACAATTACATCGATAATAAAAATATTTTTTGTCGTCCTGAAAGGGCTATTATACTTATACCTATATATGATATTATATATTTAACTAAAAAAATGGGCCAGATTAGGAGTACCCTTAACCGAAGAGCGTGTATGCGTAGATATATGGATGTAAAAGAGGCGAGAGAGGTGTGTCAGGATCGCGCCAAATGGAAGTCCGTAGTCTCTGCCTACCCCTCTGGGTGACAGGCGTGAGTGTTTATGTTTAACTTATTATTATACTTACTCGTAATAGTAATAATAAAACTTATTTCTTTTAGTAGTTCCTAGCTAGAGTTACAGAATATTAAAGTCCACTGCTGAACATAGGCCTCCCCCATTAATTGCCCCATAGGGGAGATACTTGCCATAGTTGCAACGCTTTGCAAGCGGCTACGAAACCGCATTTTTTTAAATTTTATAGTTATTAAAAAGACGCTGTTGCCCATCATTTGATTTGTTTCCTTCTGTCGCCTCTTACGACACCTATGGAATGAAATGTGGTAGTGGATATTCTTACACCGCCACTATACGGTAGAAATTATTTATCTGGAAATCAGAAGATATTTATTTATTATATCCATCCATCCATTACAGCCTATAAGAGTCCACTGATGAAAATAGACTTCTCTCATAGATTGTCTCATTAGTCTCATGTCTCATCTCACGTGGGGATTTTCCCATAGTTGCCGTGTTTGGCAGACGGGTTGGCAATTACAGTTCTTTTATAATTTTGAGTTGTTATCCGGAAGATGCTCATTTGAACCAAATAGTTTTCAAGCAATCGAGTAGGATAATTTGCCAGCATCTGTCATTCCATCCTACTACAATGTCAGCAAGGTGAGCGCAAACTTAACCAGTGCGTTTTAATTTCTTCAGCTATTTCACCGCCTAGCATCACATGGGATAGTATCAAAAAGGACCGCCTTCTGCAGGCCTCGAGTTCCATAAGCACACATTACCTCAGTCGCCTTACATAACCCGAGAGACTGATCGATATTAACCAATTTGCAGTAACGACTACAGGAATAATTTCGGAAGAAATGCAATCGTACATGTCGATCACCTCGAAAACCAGATCCAGATATCTTGTTTTATTATCTGTTTAGGATTTCACAAGGTTATCGTCGTACTCAATGGTAATGTTGATCTCAGTGTTGTATCTTGGCTGTTTGTGCAAATATTCAATGATAGAAGAGCCATTGATGAAATGCTTAATAGATTTATAGAGATGACAACAAAACTTGACAGATGTTGACGGTGCCGTCCTTAAAGATGTATCTCTGATAATTGGTGGTCAGTAAATAATTTTAAAGTGCCTTCACAAAACAGTTACCGCAAACAAGCTAAGAATACGTGATTCGTGGTAGAGCCATGCTGCAGCTATATTGATAGTATAGTGTTGTAGCACGAATGGGTCGGCTGGCCCGGGGAAGGACCACGCTCTCACAGAATACTAACATAAAATAGCATTTTAATGCTGCTGTGATTCGTATAGTGAGTGTAGAGAACCGGAGACCATTTTTACTGGAAAAGAGGCTGGATGAAGCTCCGCCTGCGAAGCGTTACGACTAAAGCGTCTCCAACACACAAACGACTTGCGGTGGCTGCTAACCGCGAGTCGCGGCTCCAGCCGCTGCAACAACACACCGCCGAGGTCGCAGCGGCGGCCTGAAGCGCCATCCGTTATGGTGTCTGTGTTATGATTAACGTCAGTAAACATGACTAATCGTGGCAAAGTCTTATTATATTGAGCAATATTATCATACATTTTGTTTTTAATCCTAATGCTTTTGTAATCACGATGTGAATTATCATAAATTACTGGATAATTTCACTGCTGAACCAGTGCGTGTTGCCAGTGATAACATACGGAACTGAGACGTGGTCCTTCACTGCTGGCCGGATGAGGAAGCTCAAGGTCGCTCAGCGAGCTATGGAGAGGGCTATACTCGGAGTTTCTCTGCGTGATAAACTTAGGAATGAGGATATCTGCAGTAGAACCAGAGTAACCGACATAGCCCAACGGATTAGTAAGCTGAAGTGGCAATGGGCCGGCCATATAGCTCGAATAACCGACAACCGATGGGGAAGAAAGGTTCTCGAGTGGCAGCCTCGTACCGGTAGGCGAAGTGTAGGGCGTCCCCCCACGAGATGGAGTGACGACCTGGTAAGACATGCAGGAAGTCGATGGATGCAGGTGGCTCAGGACCGTGCTTTGTGGCATTCTTTGGGGGAGGCCTATGTTCAGCAGTGACTTGTGAAGGGCTGTAATGATGATGATGATGATACTGGATAATTTTGCACTATTTCTATTAAAATCTCTGAATTTAGCACTATTTTCACGCGGTACATGCGGCCTGTTGTAAAAATTTGCAACTGACCGTGTACTCGCTATCACACGCGCGTTGGCGGAAGGGGCGGAGCATGTGGCCGCGGCCATTCACTCACAGGCCGCGCCATGGCCGCACGGGTTTGCGGACTCATTTACATTGCAAGCGAATACAACTGGCCGCCCCCGCGGCCGCCATCTCAGGCCGCTTCTGTGTGGGAGACGCTTAAGGCAAACCTTCCCCACTATGAAAGCGGCCAAAGAGGCATTATATATTAGTCCTCACGGGTGACAACGCATCTGCATTTAATTCGCAAACGAAGATAGATGTATATGGGCCACAGTAACCACTTACCATCAGGTGGACTGTGTGCTCGTTTGTCATTGTTATTCTATAAAAAAAGTACTAACTTTTACGAGCCTTTACCTCGGAAGGAACCATTTTAACTTTGAAAATAGCTTTATTTTCTTTTGCTTTTGCAAGAAGTGAACTTTATTTTTAGTAAACATACAAACATGATAATCGTTCTACGCAAATCGATCACGTCGCTGTCAAACGCCTGCCGCGTACCTGTTTAAAGGACGGAGGATTACTTTAAGGGAAATAGCCCTTTATACCAAGCATTTGCGAGTATAGATCAATCGCTGTTTGACAGTGCGGTTATACTCGAGGTTGTTGCTGGCTTAGAATACTAAAGTGATTTATCACGCAGTCTAAAAATAAGTTAATTCTACATTACATCCAATTGGTTGTTTTTTGTTTTACAATAAATTGAGCAGCTTACATAATTCAAATCATGAATCATCAAACTGGGAAAATTCAAAAGCCTTCTTCCCTTTTTAATTAAATAGGAAAAGTTCATATTTCGCACTGTTTAGTACGAAATAGCTAACTTTACATTATTTTCTTCATTGAAATAAAGGTGAAAAACGAGCAGACAGTTCAACCGATGGTAAATCTATGCTGTGGTTCTTCAAGATCCTCGTACATCTATCTTTGAATAAGAATCAAAGTGCAAATGTATAATGCATTATTACGCCTGAGGGCAACGATGGAATCGTCACATATAAAAATTATCAATTTTCTATGTTGGTCAAATAAATGTGTTATATTTTATTCTTTCTCACTTTTCAAGGGGGTACTGGTATTCAATGTAATAGCAAAGAGTACAGCTTTCTTAATTACTTTCTAACGTGATTGGATGATTTTTATACCAATCCAACAAACAATCAATGGCAATGTAGAACATTTTTTATCAAGATGATCGCTATGGATGGAGAAGCTCTACAAGGTTCTACAAGGCTTTGCACGAGCCTTTCGTAGATAGAGTTGCCTCCCTCCACTAGCTACGTCAGTGACCTCTTTAGTGAAACTGAGGGTTTTTTTTGTGCAATTTAAGATCTTCCAGGCTATATTAATAATGCCTCGGAAAGATTACTTTCGGAAGCGGGAAGGTTTCGTGCGTCAAGTATTTTATCCGAATGTCACAGACTTTTGGTATTTACATCTCCTCTCGTTTAGGATTCTTCTCGGTCATGATTAATCCCGATTGTGATTGTGTTGGCTTTAATATTATATTCTTTCAAACTTAACTGGTTGAGTTACTTGATACACAACAAAATATTTTTTTCAGAATAATTGATTGCTAGTTTTACAAATTGTTTGAATTCGAATAAAGTGATCCATTTTTAAGGTAAAGAGCTTTGTATTCATCGGGATTATATTATGTATCGTGTTTCCCTCGTTACGCTTCGAAAATCAACGGGTCGACATACAAGTAAAATAAATTGTTGTAATATAAATTTACAATATCATAAAAATGTTTTTATTTTGTTCGGGTAAGTATTATTTGTTTATTTATCCATTTATTACATTATAGATATTATGTCATTGCCACATAGTAGAACCCTCACATTATAAATTAGTCGAATTCATGAAATGGTGGCATAACATGAAGTATTACACTGTTCGTTATCCATATAATGATATGGCTTGACCAAATCAATGAAAAGAAATATTTTTTTATAAAGCTAAAGTCACAAACTAGCTTACAGTCCACCTGATGGTAAGTGGCTACTGCAGTTCATCAGCCAACTCCAAATAAAGAAGGCTAAAGGCTATGTAGTAACCTCTGAGGACTACAATAGAATACCTGTAGCTATGCTGGCTATCTCGGAACACATGAGTTTTGGCGGGAACTTGACCGGTGGCGGTTTGCTGCTCCTGTATTATTGTTAAAATAATGGTTTGAAGTGAATTTTGATATGTAAAAGTGGTGCGATTTTGTGTATTAAGTATCTGCGCATGTGAACTATTAGTGGAAACTGTGAAACAAGTGCTCTTATGGTGATGTGATTCTCAAAATAAGATGTATGTCTGCTTAGGCGCCTTGAGATACCATCGCCAACCGTCAGCTGTCTGCTGGCTCAAGTTGCCGTCTAAATCTCCCAAGAGCTTCACAATGTGACGCATCAACATATTGTGAAGCAGTATACTATGAAGGATAATTATAATATATTGTAACTTCATGCTCAGAAGGGCTAGATCCTAGAACCGTAAATCCTAAATAAAAAAAAAATCTCGGAACACAGCGGTGCAAGCACTACCATTTGTCGGCAGAAATAGGTAAGAGGGATGTACCTTTCCAGATGGACTCCTGGGCAGAAAAAGTTTTAGGCAGTAACACAATGACACACAGATATTTTATGACATGTTAAAAAGTTTTATGGTCATATTGTAAAATAATTTTATTATTCACCGATAACAGCGCTGATAGCGCTTTTTTAACAGAATTTACATAACTTTATACCTAATTTATATCTTTATATATAAAAATTACGTGTCACGTTATTTGTCCGCGATGAACTCCTAAACTACTAAACTGATTTCAATGAAATTTTGCACACTGTACGCAGTTTGGTCCCACTTGAGCAATAGGATAGTTTTTATCCCGATAAGTGACCTTCAAGCTTTTTTTTATTGCTAATTTCAGGAGTTTTTTTTTCAGGAAAGCAAATGGTCGTCGGAAAGGGCAGATCAACGTCTGCCTGGTCAGCTAGTACTATATAAAATAAATAATAGTATAAGAAATTTGTTATATTATATATTTTATACTGCAGTTTACTCTAAACAAACGTATGCGGGGGGGGGGGGGAAGGGTTTCTCAATTCCGATTGGTTCGCAAGCTTTGCCAATGGTTAGAATTAAAGAAGTTAAAGTTCGACTAAATAGTGAATTATCATTTAGGGAATACATTATATATTGCTGCTAAAAAGCGTGTTTTCAACTTGGGCTTCATTCTTCGCACGTTTCACGAATTCACGAACATTATGCACCCCCTTTCATCGAATAGTATAGGAGTATGACACGACTAACGAAACTGGAATTTTGATATAGGTAAATTCATGTCTTTATCTTGAGTTTGCTTGCTCAGAAACACGATTGCAAAATTTTGACTCGATCATAATAATTTGCGAAAACACCTCTAAAAAATCTCTATATTTGAAATTACAACGAAATTACTTAATCGCTTAATACTTATGCTTGGAAACCACTCGAATACATTTATAACATCAATATTCGTAATTTACTTGCTCATTATTTTGATTACTAAAATCAATAATTTTTTTAAAATATTTTAAGATTCTACGCGATTTCTAAGCGGTTTTAATCGTCGCGGGCGCTACGCAATTTTAGACCTTATGAAGACGTTTTTAAAGTTTTTATAGAAATCATGTTTTACTCTGGTTATTCCGGCGATAGCCCGCTTCAAATGTTTTCGATGTGTCGCCTTAAGGTAATCATCAGCCGGTATAAAACGCCGGTAAGAAGTAATATGGAGTGTAACGTCTTAATATTAAGACCTAACATGGTCGCTGCGCGAAAATAGGCATAGTGTAATGCTGGAACGTATGCAAAATGAATTTATTAGACACCTATATATGCGCTATTATGAAGTGTACCCTATGTACCCATTAATGTACCCAACTTTATTTATTCTGGTTATGGTTGACATATTAGGGCGGATAAGGCTGTGTTCCAGACGGGTACGTATGGAAACGGCGGCGGCGCGTACCAATTTACTCGACAAGGCGCCTTTAACGCGAACGTTACGCGTACTCGTTAACTTGTTAATTCTACTTAGCTGTGATAGTTTTATTTTTAACTTTATTACATATACTCTTATCATGTATACTTTTCACATTTCCAAAAACAGCGGTTTAGTTGGTGGAGAGGGGGGGGGGTACATGACTCCAATGAAAAATACCACTTTAAAGCTTAATATTTTGCAAACGTACCCCCGAAAAGTGTTGTTACATACCCTGTTTTTTGAAAACCTATCTATCGATATCCTACACAATGGAATAGCCCATATATGGATAAAAAATCATACCGCCTTTACCTCTATGGAAGCTACCCAAAATAAAAATGTTTTTAAGATGTTATTTTACAGTTATGTATGCGTAATTAATATATATAACTATGCCAAATAATAGATTTTTAGCACCTAGGGTCTCTGAGTAAAATCGCGGACGGACGGATGGACGGACATGACGAAACTTCCTTGTTGTTTAACTAAGAAACACCTTAAATACTGTACTATATAAATAGGAATAGTAAAATAATTATTATATTTAAGCGCGGTGAGCTTGCTCCCTTGAACATAACAGTTAATCGTGCTCAGATAGCATTTAGAAAAAAATCTTGTTTTATCTTAAAAAAACGATTAAGAACATTATTAATGTTATACAAATTCAATCGTAGCCATTAGTAAAGAGAATTAACAAGAGCAAACAGAAATTATCGGCACGGTTTTTCTCAACCGCAGACGCTGTATTCCAAGCATGAAGTTGGTACGGAAGTTCATCAACTTTGTTTTATCAAATGTTAGCGTTAACACAATTACAACTTTAACTTACAGATTGTTTTAAAACACTAAAACACTGAAGTAATGCTAAACATTTCTCGTATAGTGTATCTAGAACGTTAATTATGCTGTCAGTATTTTATCTATTGTATGGATAATTTAAGTAAGTAAGTAAATTAAATTAATATAATTAGAAAGAAATTTAATTAGTGTCAATCTATTTATATATATATATATATATATATATATATATATATATATATATATATATATATATATATATTGAAAACCACCTTATTAAATACACTAATTAAATTTCTTTCTAATTATAATAATTTAATTAGAAAGAAATTTAATTAGTGTATATATATATTTACATTAGTTAAGTTTTTTAAAAACTGTTATATATATTACTCTATAAATGTACCTTCGTCGTACAGTGACAGCGTAAAAGAATCCACTATCCCATGTCATCTCGTGGGTGTCGAAGAGGCGACAGCAACAGCTTGATAACAACTGAAAATCATACAAAACTGTGGTCGCCAGCTAAACTGTCAAGCGTGGCACCTGTGTTAATTATATAACGGTATCTTTTGTGGAGGACCTTAGAAAGATTATAACGAATGAATGATTGAACTAAGGTGGTTTTAAAAATAAAATTAAAAACCTGAATCAGCCAGCAATAGAGTTTAATTAATGTCGAAAGCAAAATACAGTTGTGTCAGAATACGACATATACGTCTCAGTGCAGAGCCGTGTACGTGATTGAGAACAAACAACCGGTAGTTACGGTGAACAAAGCCACCCCACGATACTGTATGCATTGTTAAACGCACCCGCAGTGGAATCATGATGTTATTGAGTGTGATAATTTTCACAGTTCGATTTGAATTATTACTAATTTTATCTTTATATATTATTGGATATTAGTTTTTATTTATTTATTAGCTCCCATTCACACTCTAGTTACTTACATAAGTTACATAAGCTACTCTCATATAAACAGCAATTTAATAGGAGTCCTTCCAGAGTCCTTTTTTGTCTAAAAGACCCTCTAAGTAGGTGCCACCCCCTAGGCCTGAAGGACATAGAGAGAGTATGGTTATAGGCTACAAGGCACTTCATGTTAGTCTCCAGATGTGACCACTCCTCTTTTACCAATTCCTGCCACCAAATAGCAGTGTACACGTTGATATATTCCGGTTTAAAGGGTATAATAAATAAATTAACAGAGAGCCATTATAATTACAGGCAGAATGCCAAAAGTAACTCTTAGGCGTCAAAAGTAACAACGCAACTGTAGCCATCTTTATTTGAAGTTGGTTGCAAGTGAAATGTAATTGCGTTTGTCACTTCTATTATATAATAAATAGATATTTATAAGAATGAAATTGTAAACTTAAGAGTCTGTACTTTTAATGTATTGGATAGAACAATAGTTCTTGAGGAAAAATTAGTGAGCAAAATGCTACTGGGTATATGTGGATGGCATATTTAGAAAAACAAAAGAGGGCATTAAGAGATTCTATTACTATTTACCTGATCACAATTATGTATGGATAGTAAAGGCTAAAATCAGCTCACAACTGTGGAATGTGGAATATATGCAATGCTCAATATTATATTTAAAAGGGATCAAAATATTATTGAGAAATTTCCATCCAGATCAGAACCGAAGTTTGTAAAAATAACATGCGAATTGAGTCTTTTATGTTATATTCAACTTTAAATATAAATGCAGACAATAGTTTCTTTACAATTTAATTTTGTGATACTATATGAAACGATGTTATTTTATCTCAAAGTTTCTATTTTATTAAAATTTATATTTAAATCAAGCTGTGTCCGTGACTTCGTTTGCATAGAATCTTTTTTAGTGTAATCCCAACCCTGGTGATGGAGAATCCCTCGCTGAGCATCCACGATCAAGCTACTCTACTCCTCCCGCGTTTTAGGCTGTACCGCGTATTCTGGAGGGAGGGGCAGGTCAAAATTCAAAAACTGCTCGGGGCAAGATGAACAACAAGACCAAGGTGACCCCTGCCATGCTATCCGTGAATTGCAACATCAGAGGACTTTACTCGAACCTAAACGCCGTTTACTACCGTCTTGAGACGGCGAAGCCGGCTTTGCTCTTTCTGACCGAAGCGCAGATGTCCCCCATGGCTGATACTTCATATCTCTCCTACCCGGGGTACAAATTGGAACACTCCTTTGTGCCCCAGGCTGAAGTTTCCGTATTCGTCTGAGAGGACATGCATTTTTGACGCCTCGGCAGTCTTAAAGTCCATATATTGATGGACCAGTCCATCCTTAGGCTACACGTAGACAGCGACGACCATTCGCGCGTGTACGGGTTCCTCTATAGATACCAAAACGATAATGCCAACACAGACCGACTTATCGACAGCGTCCAAGTGTCTATAGGTTCCTTTCTACAGCAGGTCCCATCCGCAGAGATTGTTATCTTTGGCGATTTTAACGCCCACTACACCGAATTGCTCGGTTAACGTTTAACAATCATGCGGGTGGATCTATTCATGACTATGCCTTGGCATATATTTGTTTATAGGATAAGGATGACAAACGAGCACACAGTCCACCTGATGGTAAGTGGTTGCTGTGGCCCATAAACATCTGCATCTATCCTCGATTACGAATCAAAATGCAGAAGTTTTTTTTTATCAACAAATACCTTTGATATCTATGAAAGGATAGACAGGAACGGTGAACAACGTTGTATTGAAACCACTTTGTAAATTGTTAATGTTGCTTTGACACACTCAAACTCTGCCTTTCGCAAAGGTGCAAAAGTTATTTTATCACTGACTTTACATGCTTTGTTTTAGTTCATTTTACAAAACCATTACGTGTTTATTGAATAACTGTAATAAAAGAAAAAAACTTCAAACGGGCAAAGAAAATACTTTACACGATTTATATTATTAGCTTGACTTGTAATATATCTATGTATTTTGTATGCATTAATACAATGGTATTTTGTGATTCACTTAAAGACGTCAGACTTTTCTGAAATATTGTAAACTAGCCGTTCCCCAAGTTTTCACCCGTGTGTTATTTAGGGTATTAATTTTTTCCGCGGACCCCTAATATTTTTTCAAATATAAAAGTAACCTAAGTTACTCCTTATAAATTGAGCTATGTGCCAGTGAAAGTCCCGTTAAAATCGGTCCAGCTGAACTGGAACAAAGAGACAAACAAACACACAGATAGACAAAAATTTTAAAAATTGATTGTTGTTATAAGTACCGTATGTACTTACATATGCATTTAGTAAAAAGCTGTTATTTAAATTATTTTAACATTACAAAAAGACACTTCAATTTTATTTATTTGCGTAGATGTGTTAAAAACCGATGATGATTCAAAATTTTCACGCCTAAGATTATTTTAGCTCATGATCAATGCGTGTTGGTTATTTTTTTTTTTAAGTAAGTATAACTAACTACTAAATAATCCACTTGATGGTTAGCAAATGCTGTAACCAATAGACATCTACCTACATCTATCTTCTGAAATTCCTTGTTTCTAGTAAAATAGTTCTTCGTTTCTCATCACTTACCATACGAAACAGCAGTTAAGATGCTATTTTACGCTGTTATTCTGTAAGAGCGTGGTCCTTCGACCGGTCGAGCCGACCCATTCGTGCTATTACCATAATATACCTAGCAGCATGGATTTACGTATATCCTACATCTCGATTAAAGATAAAAATGCAGGTACGTTGTTATCCTGGAGGACTTAAATCGAATACTTCGTATTCAGACAAAAAGTTTACTCTCCTCTTTACTCGTCATACAAAATGAAACAGCATTGTACTGCTATATTATCCAGGTACTATGTGCAAGTGTGGTCCTTCCCCGATCGAACTGGCCTCTTCGTTCTCTAGATAATAAACTCTGCAGCCTAACTCTCGACCCCTTCATAATGTACCAATATCACTTATTATAGTTCTACTGTGGATATCTTCATTTTCAAAAAAAAACTAACACTAAAAAATTAAATTATCTTATGGTCCTACTTCCTGCGGCTTATTCAAAAATAGAAAAAATACATTTATCATTAACGGCGATGACAAGTAATATATACGTGGATACAATCCCTTTAGGAACTTCACTGCACATGAACCCTTTTTTTTTTTTTTTTGCGGATGGGAAATCATCAAATGACGCCTTTCGCTCTGGGTGGAGCGGAAGGGAGTGTCAGACTTTTACTGACTAAAAACCATCCGTGTTCCTTCAGTGCCCTTACGTTCCGGAGCCGCGGTATCTCTTTCGAACAGCCCGCAGCCCCGGCAGGCGTCGGCCCTTGCGGGCCCCTTCACGCTGCTGACAGCTCTTTGAGGCGCGCGTGGAACAAAACGCGCCGTCGACACGGCCTGTCGTCGTTAGACGGACGGACGGCGAGCTACCCATTGCTCGCCGTCCACAGGCCCGCGCCTACGGTGGCCGGGGGCCACGACGTAGCCCCCGACGCCCGGGGCGTCTCCCGCGGCGGCCGGGAAGGAAAGCTGCTGCTCTCTCCTTCTCCCGCTCCGCCACCTCCTTCGCTAGCATCACTGCTTCGCAGAAGGTGGTGACGGTATCCCATTCCGTCTCGCTCCGGACCATGGCTTCGACCAGGGCCGGACGCGAGAGGTCGCCGCCGCCTATCGCCGCTACGAGGACACGGCGGTGCTCCGCCCAGGCAGGGCACACCTCCACGGTGTGCTCCACCGTGTCCTCCGGTCGATCCTCGCAGTGGGAGCACCCGGGCGTTTCCTCCCGCCCGATTGCAGGAACCTCCCGAACACACCGTGTCCGGTGAGGACCTGCGTCAGGCGGAAGGTGAGGACGCCGTGGCGTCTCTCAAGCCACTCCTCAAAGAGGGGTCTTATCGCCGCTATAGTGGCGTGCCCAGCACGGGGTTGCGACAGTCGCTCTCTCCATGTCGCCATGAGATCATGCCGGAAGTCTGTCCGCTGCACGACAACTTGCCGCGGCAGCGGGGTTTCCCCCCGGCATAGTGCCTCCGCGCGCCATTCGTGTAGGCGCTCGAGGACTATCGCCTCCAGATCCCATGGCGGCAATCCGGCAAGGAGGCACGCTGCCTCGCGGGAGATCGTGCGGTAGCCGCGAGCCATTCTTACGGCAACCACCTTTTGGGGCGCGTTCAGGTGGTGAACGGCAAGCCGCGCCACACCACGCGCCCACACCGGGGCCCCGTAAAGGGCCATGGACCGCACAATCC
Organism: Parnassius mnemosyne; assembly: GCA_963668995.1. Classification (NCBI taxonomy): domain Eukaryota; kingdom Metazoa; phylum Arthropoda; class Insecta; order Lepidoptera; family Papilionidae; genus Parnassius; species Parnassius mnemosyne. Next base: position 1,479,851 of record CAVLGL010000001.1, on the reverse strand, counting down.
CCGCGTAGAGCCTCCGGCAGGAGGCGTTTGGCCCCCCCAGGTTCGGCAGGAGCCGCCTGAAGGCAGCCCCGGTCCGTTCCAGTTTGGGAGCCAAACGTCGGAAGTGCTCAACGAAGTTCCATCGGCCGTCGAGGACGAGTCCTAGGTACTTCAACGTCGACTCGACGCCGATGGATACCCCTCCTACCATCGCTGAGGATCCTGGTGGTGGCCTGTTCCGAGGACCATGGAAGTGCATGGCCTCGGACTTGTGCAGAGCCACCTCAAGACCCAGCTGCCGGATCCTCTCAACGACTATCGCAACCCCGCGTGTCATATTTTCCGCCGCCGCCTCGTACGACCCCCCCTGTGCCAGTACCAGCGTGTCGTCAGCGTAGCAAACTACGCTGGCGCCGGTAGGGAGGTCGGCGCGCAGCACCCAGTCGTAACCGATGTTCCACAGGGGCGGCCCCAGAACCGAACCTTGTGGGACACCGCACGACATCTCCGTCAGATAGTCCCCGACTATACGACGGAGATAGGTCGGCACCCGGTGATACCGGAGTGCCTCCCTAATGCAGCTCCAGGGCATGGAGTTGAAGGCGTTGGCGATGTCGAGAGACACCCGTCCCGTCGTGAGGGCTCTCACACGCATTGTTATTCTATAAAAAAAGTACTAACTTTTACGAGCCTTTACCTCGGAAGGAACCATTTTAACTTTGAAAATAGCTTTATTTTCTTTTGCTTTTGCAAGAAGTGAACTTTATTTTTAGTAAACATACAAACATGATAATCGTTCTACGCAAATCGATCACGTCGCTGTCAAACGCCTGCCGCGTACCTGTTTAAAGGACGGAGGATTACTTTAAGGGAAATAGCCCTTTATACCAAGCATTTGCGAGTATAGATCAATCGCTGTTTGACAGTGCGGTTATACTCGAAGTTGTTGCTGGCTTAGAATACTAAAGTGATTTATCACGCAGTCTAAAAATAAGTTAATTTTACATTACATCCAATTGGTTGTTTTTTGTTTTACAATAAATTGAGCAGCTTACATAATTCAAATCATGAATCATCAAACTGGGAAAATTCAAAAGCCTTCTTCCCTTTTTAATTAAATAGGAAAAGTTCATATTTCGCACTGTTTAGTACGAAATAGCTAACTTTACATTATTTTCTTCATTGAAATAAAGGTGAAAAACGAGCAGACAGTTCAACCGATGGTAAATCTATGCTGTGGTTCTTCAAGATCCTCGTACATCTATCTTTGAATAAGAATCAAAGTGCAAATGTATAATGCATTATTACGCCTGAGGGCAACGATGGAATCGTCACATATAAAAATTATCAATTTTCTATGTTGGTCAAATAAATGTGTTATATTTTATTCTTTCTCACTTTTCAAGGGGGTACTGGTATTCAATGTAATAGCAAAGAGTACAGCTTTCTTAATTACTTTCTAACGTGATTGGATGATTTTTATACCAATCCAACAAACAATCAATGGCAATGTAGAACATTTTTTATCAAGATGATCGCTATGGATGGAGAAGCTCTACAAGGTTCTACAAGGCTTTGCACGAGCCTTTCGTAGATAGAGTTGCCTCCCTCCACTAGCTACGTCAGTGACCTCTTTAGTGAAACTGAGGGTTTTTTTTGTGCAATTTAAGATCTTCCAGGCTATATTAATAATGCCTCGGAAAGATTACTTTCGGAAGCGGGAAGGTTTCGTGCGTCAAGTATTTTATCCGAATGTCACAGACTTTTGGTATTTACATCTCCTCTCGTTTAGGATTCTTCTCGGTCATGATTAATCCCGATTGTGATTGTGTTGGCTTTAATATTATATTCTTTCAAACTTAACTGGTTGAGTTACTTGATACACAACAAAATATTTTTTTCAGAATAATTGATTGCTAGTTTTACAAATTGTTTGAATTCGAATAAAGTGATCCATTTTTAAGGTAAAGAGCTTTGTATTCATCGGGATTATATTATGTATCGTGTTTCCCTCGTTACGCTTCGAAAATCAACGGGTCGACATACAAGTAAAATAAATTGTTGTAATATAAATTTACAATATCATAAAAATGTTTTTATTTTGTTCGGGTAAGTATTATTTGTTTATTTATCCATTTATTACATTATAGATATTATGTCATTGCCACATAGTAGAACCCTCACATTATAAATTAGTCGAATTCATGAAATGGTGGCATAACATGAAGTATTACACTGTTCGTTATCCATATAATGATATGGCTTGACCAAATCAATGAAAAGAAATATTTTTTTATAAAGCTAAAGTCACAAACTAGCTTACAGTCCACCTGATGGTAAGTGGCTACTGCAGTTCATCAGCCAACTCCAAATAAAGAAGGCTAAAGGCTATGTAGTAACCTCTGAGGACTACAATAGAATACCTGTAGCTATGCTGGCTATCTCGGAACACATGAGTTTTGGCGGGAACTTGACCGGTGGCGGTTTGCTGCTCCTGTATTATTGTTAAAATAATGGTTTGAAGTGAATTTTGATATGTAAAAGTGGTGCGATTTTGTGTATTAAGTATCTGCGCATGTGAACTATTAGTGGAAACTGTGAAACAAGTGCTCTTATGGTGATGTGATTCTCAAAATAAGATGTATGTCTGCTTAGGCGCCTTGAGATACCATCGCCAACCGTCAGCTGTCTGCTGGCTCAAGTTGCCGTCTAAATCTCCCAAGAGCTTCACAATGTGACGCATCAACATATTGTGAAGCAGTATACTATGAAGGATAATTATAATATATTGTAACTTCATGCTCAGAAGGGCTAGATCCTAGAACCGTAAATCCTAAATAAAAAAAAAATCTCGGAACACAGCGGTGCAAGCACTACCATTTGTCGGCAGAAATAGGTAAGAGGGATGTACCTTTCCAGATGGACTCCTGGGCAGAAAAAGTTTTAGGCAGTAACACAATGACACACAGATATTTTATGACATGTTAAAAAGTTTTATGGTCATATTGTAAAATAATTTTATTATTCACCGATAACAGCGCTGATAGCGCTTTTTTAACAGAATTTACATAACTTTATACCTAATTTATATCTTTATATATAAAAATTACGTGTCACGTTATTTGTCCGCGATGAACTCCTAAACTACTAAACTGATTTCAATGAAATTTTGCACACTGTACGCAGTTTGGTCCCACTTGAGCAATAGGATAGTTTTTATCCCGATAAGTGACCTTCAAGCTTTTTTTTATTGCTAATTTCAGGAGTTTTTTTTTCAGGAAAGCAAATGGTCGTCGGAAAGGGCAGATCAACGTCTGCCTGGTCAGCTAGTACTATATAAAATAAATAATAGTATAAGAAATTTGTTATATTATATATTTTATACTGCAGTTTACTCTAAACAAACGTATGCGGGGGGGGGGGGGGGAAGGGTTTCTCAATTCCGATTGGTTCGCAAGCTTTGCCAATGGTTAGAATTAAAGAAGTTAAAGTTCGACTAAATAGTGAATTATCATTTAGGGAATACATTATATATTGCTGCTAAAAAGCGTGTTTTCAACTTGGGCTTCATTCTTCGTACGTTTCACGAATTCACGAACATTATGCACCCCCTTTCATCGAATAGTATAGGAGTATGACACGACTAACGAAACTGGAATTTTGATATAGGTAAATTCATGTCTTTATCTTGAGTTTGCTTGCTCAGAAACACGATTGCAAAATTTTGACTCGATCATAATAATTTGCGAAAACACCTCTAAAAAATCTCTATATTTGAAATTACAACGAAATTACTTAATCGCTTAATACTTATGCTTGGAAACCACTCGAATACATTTATAACATCAATATTCGTAATTTACTTGCTCATTATTTTGATTACTAAAATCAATAATTTTTTTAAAATATTTTAAGATTCTACGCGATTTCTAAGCGGTTTTAATCGTCGCGGGCGCTACGCAATTTTAGACCTTATGAAGACGTTTTTAAAGTTTTTATAGAAATCATGTTTTACTCTGGTTATTCCGGCGATAGCCCGCTTCAAATGTTTTCGATGTGTCGCCTTAAGGTAATCATCAGCCGGTATAAAACGCCGGTAAGAAGTAATATGGAGTGTAACGTCTTAATATTAAGACCTAACATGGTCGCTGCGCGAAAATAGGCATAGTGTAATGCTGGAACGTATGCAAAATGAATTTATTAGACACCTATATATGCGCTATTATGAAGTGTACCCTATGTACCCATTAATGTACCCAACTTTATTTATTCTGGTTATGGTTGACATATTAGGGCGGATAAGGCTGTGTTCCAGACGGGTACGTATGGAAACGGCGGCGGCGCGTACCAATTTACTCGACAAGGCGCCTTTAACGCGAACGTTACGCGTACTCGTTAACTTGTTAATTCTACTTAGCTGTGATAGTTTTATTTTTAACTTTATTACATATACTCTTATCATGTATACTTTTCACATTTCCAAAAACAGCGGTTTAGTTGGTGGAGAGGGGGGGGGGGGGTACATGACTCCAATGAAAAATACCACTTTAAAGCTTAATATTTTGCAAACGTACCCCCGAAAAGTGTTGTTACATACCCTGTTTTTTGAAAACCTATCTATCGATATCCTACACAATGGAATAGCCCATATATGGATAAAAAATCATACCGCCTTTACCTCTATGGAAGCTACCCAAAATAAAAATGTTTTTAAGATGTTATTTTACAGTTATGTATGCGTAATTAATATATATAACTATGCCAAATAATAGATTTTTAGCACCTAGGGTCTCTGAGTAAAATCGCGGACGGACGGATGGACGGACATGACGAAACTTCCTTGTTGTTTAACTAAGGAACACCTTAAATACTGTACTATATAAATAGGAATAGTAAAATAATTATTATATTTAAGCGCGGTGAGCTTGCTCCCTTGAACATAACAGTTAATCGTGCTCAGATAGCATTTAGAAAAAAATCTTGTTTTATCTTAAAAAAACGATTAAGAACATTATTAATGTTATACAAATTCAATCGTAGCCATTAGTAAAGAGAATTAACAAGAGCAAACAGAAATTATCGGCACGGTTTTTCTCAACCGCAGACGCTGTATTCCAAGCATGAAGTTGGTACGGAAGTTCATCAACTTTGTTTTATCAAATGTTAGCGTTAACACAATTACAACTTTAACTTACAGATTGTTTTAAAACACTAAAACACTGAAGTAATGCTAAACATTTCTCGTATAGTGTATCTAGAACGTTAATTATGCTGTCAGTATTTTATCTATTGTATGGAGAATTTAAGTAAGTAAGTAAATTAAATTTCTTTCTAATTAAATTAATATAATTAGAAAGAAATTTAATTAGTGTCAATCTATATATATATATTGAAAACCACCTTATTAAATACACTAATTAAATTTCTTTCTAATTATAATAATTTAATTAGAAAGAAATTTAATTAGTGTATATATATATTTACATTAGTTAAGTTTTTTAAAAACTGTTATATATATTACTCTATAAATGTACCTTCGTCGTACAGTGACAGCGTAAAAGAATCCACTATCCCATGTCATCTCGTGGGTGTCGAAGAGGCGACAGCAACAGCTTGATAACAACTGAAAATCATACAAAACTGTGGTCGCCAGCTAAACTGTCAAGCGTGGCACCTGTGTTAATTATATAACGGTATCTTTTGTGGAGGACCTTAGAAAGATTATAACGAATTAATGATTGAACTAAGGTGGTTTTAAAAATAAAATTAAAAACGTGAATCAGCCAGCAATAGAGTTTAATTAATGTCGAAAGCAAAATACAGTTGTGTCAGCATACGACAGATACGTCTCAGTGCAGAGCCGTGTACGTGATTGAGAACAAACAACCGGTAGTTACGGTGAACAAAGCCACCCTACGATACTGTATGCATTGTTAAACTCACCCGCAGTGGAATCATGATGTTATTGAGTGTGATAATTTTCACAGTTCGATTTGAATTATTATTAATTTTATCTTTATATATTATTGGATATTAGTTTTTATTTATTTATTAGCTCCCATTCACACTCTAGTTACTTACATAAGTTACATAAGCTACTCTCATATAAACACCAATTTAATAGGAGTCCTTCCAGAGTCCTTTTTTGTCTAAAAGACCCTCTAAGTAGGTACCACCCCTTAGGCCTGAAGGACATAGAGAGAGTATGGTTATAGGCTACAAGGCACTTCATGTTAGTCTCCAGATGTGACCACTCCTCTTTTACCAATTCCTGCCACCAAATAGCAGTGTACACGTTGATATATTCCGGCTTAAATGGTATAATAAATATATTAACAGAGAGCCATTATAATTACAGGCAGAATGCCAAAAGTAACTCTTAGGCGTCAAAAGTAACAACGCAACTGTAGCCATCTTTATTTGGTAGTTGGTTGCAAGTGAAATGTAATTGCGTTTGTCACTTCTATTATATAATAAATAGATATTTATAAGAATGAAATTGTAAACTTAAGAGTCTGTACTTTTAATGTATTGGATAAAACAATAGTTATTGTGGAAAAATTAGTGAGCAAAATGCTACTGGGTATATGTGGATGGCATATTTAAAACAACAAAAGAGGGCATTAAGAGATTCTATTACTATTTACCTGATCACAATTATGTATGGATAGTAAAGGCTAAAATCAGTTCACAACTGTGGAATGTGGAATATATGCAATGCTCAATATTATATTTAAAAGGGATCAAAATATTATTTAGAAATTTCCATCCAGATCAGCACCGAAGTTTGTAAAAATAATATGCGAATTGAGTCTTTTATGTTATATTCAACTTTAAATAAAAATGCAGACAATAGTTTCTTTACAATTTAATTTTGTGATACTATATGAAACGATGTTATTTAATCTCATAATTTCTATTTTATTAAAATTTATATTTAAATCAAGCTGTGCCCGTGACTTCGTTTGCATATAATCTTTTTTAGTGTAATCCCAACCCCGGTAATGGAGAATCCCTCGCTGAGCATCCACGATCAAGCTACTCTACTCCTCCCGCGTTTTAGGCTGTACCGCGTATTCTGGAGGGAGGGGGAGATCAAAATTCAAAAACTGCTCGGGGCAAGATGAACAACAAGACCAAGGTGACCCCTGCCATGCTATCCGTGAATTGCAACATCAGAGGACTTTACTCGAACCTAAACGCCGTTTACTACCGTCTTGAGACGGCGAAGCCGGCTTTGCTCTTTCTGACCGAAGCCCAGATGTCCCCCATGGCTGATACTTCATATCTCTCCTACCCGGGGTACAAATTGGAACACTCCTTTGTGCCCCAGGCTGAAGTTTCCGTATTCGTCTGAGAGGACATGCAGTTTTGACGCCTCGGCAGTCTTAAAGTCCATATATTGATGGACCAGTCCATCCTTAGGCTACACGTAGACAGCGACGACCATTCGCGCGTGTACGGGTTCCTCTATAGATACCAAAACGATAATGCCAACACAGACCGACTTATCGACAGCGTCCAAGTGTCTATAGGTTCCTTTCTACAGCAGGTCCCTTCCGCAGAGATTGTAATCTTTGGCGATTTTAACGCCCACTACACCGAATTGCTCGGTTAACGTTTAACAATCATGCGGGTGGATCTATTCATGACTATGCCTTGGCATATATTTGTTTATAGGATAAGGATGACAAACGAGCACACAGTCCACCTGATGGTAAGTGGTTGCTGTGGCCCATAAACATCTGCATCTATCCTCGATTACGAATCAAAATGCAGATGCGATGTCACCCGTGAGGACAAAGATGGAATGCCTCTTTTCTCAATTAAGCTGCTATTTTACGCTGGTATTCTGTGAGAGCCTAGTCTTACCCCGGTCGAGCCGACTTATTCGTGCTACAACTGTACCAGTAATATAGCTGCGGCATGGCTCTACCACGTAAAAAAATATGGTGTGATACAACTGATTACTTCACCTACGGGGATTCCAGATGTGGAGGATCATGCACATTCCCTGTTGAACCTTTTGCTGACCTCTCATCCAGACAAATATCAGGTCTTCGTCGACGCCCCTCTTGGCTCCTCGGACCATTGTTTATTCCGGAGTGTGCTGCCACTCACGCTAACATCGCGGTTGAATTTTGCATACTGCTGTGGTGTTTGGCACTATAAGTCGGCCGATTGGAATAGAATGCGCCCTTTTTTTTGCATCCTAACGTTTGGGGGCGGGTTTGCTTCTCGCTGGATGATCCCAACGTTGTTGTTGATTCTGTCGCTGATGTGGTACTTCAGGGTATGGAACAAATTAATCCATCTTCTTTGGTGGCCATCAGAGGCAGATCCCAGTTATGTTTTGACGCCCCTGTAAAATAGCATCACGCTTTACGCAAGAGTGCTACCTGGTCTGGGCTGACGCATCATCATCCAACGATGTAAACACCAGCGCTTTTAAAAAGAAGTATAATTCCTCCTCCAGGTCCTTTAAAATAGTCATTGCCAAGGCAAGGTCAGAGCACATCATCAGTATTGGCGAGAAGCTAGTTCGCCTTCCTTCGGGTACCTGCCCAAGGGAAATTATGTCAGCCATCTCTCCCATCTCAGCCACCCGATCTCCATAAAAGAGGAGTACTCAGACCCGTCTAACTACAGGCCTATCGCCATCACCTTGTTTTCCAAAATAATGGAATGCATTATAAATTTTTAGTCTCTTTCAGTCATTTTTGTTACCATAATTTATAATTTACAGACATCTATGTTTCGCACCCATACTTCAGAATATCAGTTATAACTTTTGACAGCATATAATTCTTAATTTACTCGTATTATATGTATCATAGATTATTATTATATATAAAAAAGATAGATGAAACTATTACAAGGAAGTTCTACAGTGTGTGCGCCTGTGTGTGCGTGTGTGTAAATGTATTTTATTAAATATTTGTTAGGAAATTACGTTTAATTCCTTTATAATATTAAGTTATTTTCATTGAAGACAGAAAAACAAATAACCAAGAGAGTAAGTGAAACGGGAACAGAGGCAGTATTTTGTACAAAATATTTTAATGAAACAGCCGACTGACTTTCAAAATACGCATGAAGTTTTTTTTTTTATCAACAAATACCTTTGATATCTATGAAAGGATAGACAGGAACGGTGAACAACGTTGTATTGAAACCACTTTGTAAATTGTTAATGTTGCTTTGACACACTCAAACTCTGCCTTTCGCAAAGGTGCAAAAGTTATTTTATCACTGACTTTACATGCTTTGTTTCAGTTCATTTTACAAAACCATTACGTGTTTATTGAATAACTGTAATAAAAGAAAAAAACTTCAAACGGGCAAAGAAAATACTTTACACGATTTATATTATTAGCTTGACTTGTAATATATCTATGTATTTTGTATGCATTAATACAATGGTATTTTGTGATTCACTTAAAGACGTCAGACTTTTCTGAAATATTGTAAACTAGCCGTTCCCCAAGTTTTCACCCGTGTGTTATTTAGGGTATTAATTTTTTGCGCGGAACCCTAATTCTTTTTCAAATATAAAAGTAACCTAAGTTACTCCTTATAAATTGAGCTATCTGCCAGTGAAAGTCCCGTCAAAATTGGTCCAGCTGAGCTGGAACAAAGAGACAAACAAATAGACAGATAGACAAAAATTTTAAAAATTGATTTTTGTTATAAGTACCGTATGTACTTTCATATGCATTTAGTAAAAAAGCTGTTATTTAAATTATTTTATAATTAAAAAAAGACACTTCAGTTTTATTTATTTGTGTAGATGTGTTAAAAACCGATGATGATTCAAAATTTTCACGACTGAGATTATTTTAGCTCATGATCAATGCGTGTTCGTTATTTTTTTAAAGTAAGAATAACTAACTACTAAATAATCCACTTGATGGTTAGCAAATGCTGTAACTAATAGACATCTACCTACATCTATCTTCTGAAATTCCTTGTTTCTAGTAAAATAGTTCTTCGTTTCTCATCACTTACCATACGAAACAGCAGTTAAGATGCTATTTTACGCTGTTATTCTGTAAGAGCGTGGTCCTTCGACCGGTCGAGCCGACCCATTCGTGCTATTACCATAATATACCTAGCAGCATGGATTTACGTATATCCTACATCTCGATTAAACATAAAATGCAGGTACGTTGTTATCCTCGAGGACTTAAATCGAATACTTCGTATTCAGACAAAAAGTTTACTCTCCTCTTTACTCGTCATACAAAATGAAACAGCATTGTACTGCTATATTATCCAGGTACTATGTGCAAGTGTGGTCCTTCCCCGATCGAACTGGCCTCTTCGTTCTCTAGATAATAAGCTCTGCAGCCTAACTCTCGACCCCTTCATAATGTACCAATATCACTTATTATAGTTCTACTGTGGATATCTTCATTTTCAAAAAAAAACTAACACTAAAAAATTAAATTATCTTATGGTCCTACTTCCTGGGGCTTATTCAAAAATAGAAAAATACATTTATCATTAACGGCGATGACAAGTAATATATACGTGGATACAATCCCTTTAGGAACTTCACTGCACATGAACCCTATGGACCAATAGTCTCTTTAGCAAACATCACAAATATATAGTCGTTCATTATTCTTTTTACTCAGATCAGCCACTCTTGATGCTGCCCCGGCTATAATTATTAGTTTTATCTCATATAATATAATGTTCCATATTAAGTACTAAATTCGTAAGTACGAAAATAAAAATAATAAGTACGAAATTTATCATAAGGCTACTAAGTTTATTAAAGATTTATAGAACTGAAACTGCTTTATTGTTTATTATTGTTTCAAATTGGCTTTGTTATTTAATGGTGTTAACAAGATAGCCGGGTCACTTGGCCTGTGACAATAAACTTGCCTTGAATGATAAATACATTTAAGGCTTAGATGAACTTAATATTTATGTTGCGTATTAAAAATAAATATAGTTTTAGGAAATAGTAATATCTGTAAAACTGTAGTCTGTCGCACTTCTGTCAGCATAATATACACTTTATCTTATACTGCTCTTTTGGATTTCATATAATTATAAAATCTTGATTTTTTTCAAAAGATCTACTAAAAACCCACTGCACAGAGTGGCGGCGTACGAAATATCAATACTCTATATCATTACTTGGTTATCATAGGAGGAGATGAAACAGGAGATGGGCAGCATCATATTACTGATTAAAAGTTACAACCCTAAATTAAAAACTGCGATTGCCAACTGACCTGTCAAACGTGGCAACTATGACATATATCCTCCTGTGAGGCAATCTAATTTGGAAGGTTTGTGTTCAGCAGTAGACTTTGATAGGCTGTAATAACAGCGCGGTGATAATGTGCGATTCCACATCTATGAAGGTATTTGTCTAAATCATCGCACCCTAAAAGACTTCAGAAATGACCCGCTGATGTCCTTCACGTCCTTAAGTTATAAGTTGCGGTTTCGGAGGTGGCTACTGTTGCGTGCGCCTGACATGCGACATGTTTTTTTTTTTTATAAAAGGAGGCAAACGTGTGTGAGGTTCTCCTTATCGTAAGTGACTACCGTTGTCTATGAACACTTAAAAAATACCGCATATTGGTTGGTGAGGCAACGCAAAGCATCTAGATAGTTAGGATGGTGCTGTGAATTTAGTCGCGATGTGTGATGGTGATATTTGGCGGCTGGAATTAATCCAAGCAATTCCTCAAGCATTTCTCGTAGTAAATGCGATAGAAAATGAAAAATCTCTTTGCAGCGTCAGTGAATCGAGCCGAATACGATGCTGCGTTTTTCTGACACTCTCCGGACTATGGTTCGCTAAACGGACAATCTGAGACAAACTTTCACGAACCCTCTCCTGTGAGTGCCTGTACAATTTGATCTACAGACTGAAGTTATTTAAGTTTATTTTATGTAATTGAACTTATATTACAAAATTCTTTATTGAAATTCTTACCTTATTTTTAGTGCGTATCCTACGCTACGTGACATTCATACTTACATATTTAACCCTCGTAAAAATAAGATGACGTGTTTTATAATTGGACGCTAAATGCTGTTTTTTTTGTTTTATGTAGCTACATCACTTGTATTGTGTATATACTATAATGTGTATAGTCCAATGACACGTATAATATTATTGCATAAGCTGAATGTACAATACATGCTATTAGAGTTTACAAAACTTAAACAATACTCAGTGATCATGAGCTATGATGATCCTAGTAAGAATATTAGGTATGACCTAACATTCTTACTAGGATCGTATGTATATTATGATGTTTAGTGCAAAAAGTATATAAATTATTACATTATATATAATTATTCCCTACATTATTAGTGCAGAAACATGTTCAGGCAATTAAAAATGCTAAATGGTGACAATATCTTTGCCAAGTGTTGAGCCAACTTATAAGTTGATGAATCGATCTGCCTTACTATAGGACGTAGTGGAGCGGTAACTTCGGTAACCCATACAACCTCGGTGGTTTGGCACATGATGGTATTGTCGAATTCACGTCGAGATCTAATTTTTCGAAATATTCCTATATTAAATCGGTAGTTGTTTTAAGTGTATTAAATGTAGGGTCTATTTAGACCTTTTTGTATGTACTTACGTCCGATAAAAGTTGTTGTATTTTGAAATTATACTCTGACATGTCCATTATTACCGAAGCATTTCCTTTATCCGCGTGGAGAATCGTGAGCCCTGGTCTGTTGCGTAAGTTGTACAACGCTTTAACTTCGTCTTTGGGGAAATTTAGTTTCGGCGGTGAACTTCGACGTAACAAGGACAAAATGTTTGACGTATGGCTTTTAAATCTTCCTTACCGATATTATTCTTAAACAGACAATCCTAATTTCCTCGCACAGGATTCTTTGCGGTGTTATTGCAAAATTCAAGGCCTTCGAAAATACATTTTTCGTAGGTTCGTCCAGTGTTTGTTTTGACATATTATAGGCCGTGCGTTGTTTATTGTTTGCGTCTGTAGTCAACGGTTGCGTTTCGTTTCTACGTTGACATTGATGTTTGGCATTTGATTTGATTGTTAATTTTTGGTATTTTTCTATTTATTTATTTTATTATATGTATATTATACGAAACCCAGCAGCGTTAATCAATAAATTATATTTTATGCTGGTATTCTGTGAGAGCGTGTTCCTTCCTCGGTCGAGCCGACCCATTCGTGCTACAACTATACTACAAATATAGCTGCAGCATGCTTAGGAGGCCACGCTGGGCCGCTTCGTGTCTCGTCACTGTTTGCAGACCTGATCCGGTCGGATTGCGGGACCAATCATAGGGGCAGAGATAGGTGTTGAAAGAGGTCGTCGGACTTCGGTCCAGTACCGGACTTTTGACTCTCAGGCTTGCCCACGTTGGGGCTGTAATTTTGAGGCGTTGGTTAGGGTTGCAAGATCTGATGGGTTGCCTAAGGTGGCCTAGTTTGGTTGTAGATTCGGTCTTGCAACTTGCCGTCGCGACCTTGTCCCGCTGACCGGTTTGCTCGCGGACCTAAATCCTTATGTCCGGGACGGTGGTTTGTTCGCGCCAAACGCTGTTTCGGAATCGACGTCAGAGGGCGTGCGGCTCGGTGCCATACCGGTTTGACATTCGGTCGTGCGTAGAACGCGCAGGCGCAGCAGTCGTCTGCCAGCTATGCTAACGCCAGCACACTGTCAATTTTGTTCGGGAACTCGGAATAATTAGGCGCGGATAGTAAATATTCAGTCTAGGATTTGTGGCGCGCATTCCTTGCTGGAGAGCTTACCAGGGACTCATTGTGTCGGACTCAGAATCTGTATAAGTGCATTTGACAATATTAGCTAAAGCAGCCTTTGATAGTCTAGAAATAACTGTTGCTACGCGAAGCGGTAGTGACCTTTGATCCGGATACTCCCTGTTATTTTGTTTATAACAAACGAGAGTTAGTGGCTTCTTTAAATTAGTTAATAGTACGATAGAGTTAATGGACTGTCATCGTGACGAACAAGGAAAGTGACTGGACGGCGCCGCGGAAGATTACCTCAATTTGGAGCGGTGCAGACGCCCGGGCTACTGCTGACGGCCAAGGTCTACTAAGGTCAATCACCATCAGTCACACCCAGATATACATCACAGCACCTTATTTCCCTTGCACTACACAACCACATGCGACCTGACCGACTCCGGAGGGACCAGTCGCCTTGAATATAGGTAAGTAAGCTCCGTCTAATATTCTCCCGGTAGAATGGCCGTAGTATAAGACGCTCCCCTATATAGTTAAGTGTAACAAGAGATTTTCCACTTTGGCCTTAGGAGGCCCGACCTACGTCTGCTCGTCGAAACTCAGCTGAATGAGCCCCTGAGGATTTGGCCTTTATGAGAGCAGCCGTAGGCCGTAACAAACTGGTATACCATGTTAATTTTTTATCATAAATTTATAAGCGATCATTTCTGATCTGTACGATGTGAATAAACACCTATGTAATTTCCGGGAAATCGGTGAACGTACTTCTTCATACATACACGTTTAGGTATCCGAGTACTCTTGACCCTCCCCTCTTCGAGCAATTTGTTCACATGATCTTCGAAAGTTAGTCTCGGTCTACCTCGACACCTTTTAATATTAACTTTCGTGCTATATATTTTCTTCACCATTCGGTCTTCACTCATTCGCTCAACGTGCCCAAACCATCGAAGCACGCCCTTGTCAATTTTTATGATAAGGTCATCTTTCAAACCTGCCATATTGCGAATCTCTTCGTTTCGCTTTCGGTCGGCCATGGTAACGCCGCACATTTTACGAAGAGATTGCATCTCCACTGCATTCAACTTGCTTTTATGCTTCTTCTGGCATACCCAGGTTTCGCTGCCATATAACAAAGTCGGTACCAACACTGCGTTATGTATTGCAAGGCGTGCACTCTACTAAAAAAGATACACGCCGAATATTTTTTTAAACTTCTCGTTTTTTTAACTCGGTTAAAACACTATATAGTATTAATATATACCATTGAACTAAGCGCAATTAAAGATCTGTAATAGAAAAGTGTTTCAAATACTATATATGTAGTTTAATTAATTGGTAATTTCCTAGCGCAACTTAGCGCAAAACTCAGTTTACAAACGCTGTCCCGTCAACAAATAGTTTCAGTTGCAGCTATCTTAATTCAAAGGTAATTTTCGGCTTTATGGAGGACGCTTTGAATGACAAACGGGAGTAATTAATTTAGCCCATAGAGCAAACTTTATTTATCCATTCCATCCATTGCAGCCTATAAAAGTGCACTGTTGAACATAGGCGGTTTCCGAAAATACTTTGGTACCATAGACCACATACATACTTAGACTTTTACGAAGAAAAAAGAATACTACGTTTGTTTATTAATAAAAAGAGACGGAGCAACTTTCACATTTTTTTGTAATAGTAGTATATTCCAGGAGAACTCTACTAATAATGCCATTTATATTGGTATTAGTTACCTGTGCTATCGGCATCCGGTACGTTCGTTTGCGATAGCTACGTGCTGTTTGTTTTTAATTACGCATATGCCTTTGAACTAAGGCACGTCTATGTTCGTTGATGGATTTGGCTTTAGGCTGCATTTATTATTAATCCTTTGAAGCGCGTAATTGAATTTTGAATTATGACGTTGTTATGTCGTTAACTATAATTACGTTCTGTATAAGTAGGTAAGTATTGGCAACGACATGGCTTAACTGTTTAAGTATAACATAGATAAAATTGAATAAAACTATTTTTACGGATTTTATCGCGTTTAATTAACTTATTTTATATTCCCGACGTTTCGGTTGCTTTCCAGCAACCGCGGTCACGGGCGACTGAGGAGATTGACGTCCCGATTTCAGAGTTAAACCGGAGTACCTTCAGCTTTTTTAATTAATAATTTTAGTCCGATCTACGCAGAATGAACTAACTGTGTCTTGAAGTCTTGCAGTGGTATGCTTAGGTTTAGTTTTAATTTTATGAATTACAGGATCCCAAGCAGGTGGTAGTACCCAGCCTCCCTCTCAATTGAAATTAGAATGTTTTTTTTTAAATTTCAATAGCCTCACGTATCATCCTTGGCAGGAATCGATGTTCTTTCGCGGGAATTTGTGGTTTATCAAATCTAATGTAATGGCGGGCGCCGTCTAGGATATGATCACAAACTGCAGACTTCCCGGAACGTTGGTGCTTCACGTAAGCTATGTGTTAGTCTTTAAGGACGACAACACATCTGCATTTTAGTTTTAACATTTTTTTAAAGATGTCTATGGGCCACAGTATCCACTTACCATCAGGTGGGCTGTGTGCTCGTTTGTTATGCTTATCTTTATTTATGAAATTCCTGTGTGACTTCCCGGACCGTTGGTGCTTCACGTCAGCTATGTGTTCTTTTACGCGGGTTTTTATAGATCATTTTATTTGCCCTATATATGAGAGACCACATTCACAATCAAGCTTGTACACTCCTGCATCTTGTAGAGGAATATTGCACTTGACGGATGGTAAGAACTGACTAATCTTCTTCGGCGGATTGAAGAATGTTCTAATAGAAGCTCGCTTGAAGATGTAGCCAATCTTGTCTGTGACACCTCTGACATACGGTAGTACAGCAGGCACACGCTCGACTGTGGCCGGCTTCACTCGGTCACTGTGACGTAGGCGCGGAACCAGAAGCTTGTTGTCGTGCAGAACCTGCTTGACGTGCTGCAGCTCGGCGGCCAGGTGTTTGCTGTCACAGATCCCTCGTGCTCTCTGTAACAAAGATTTGCCCACGGTAGCTAACTGTGAAGGGTGATGGTGGGATTCACCGTTTAAATGTCGGTTTGTATGGGTCTTTTTTCTATACACAGTGTGACCTATGGTATTATCAGGATTTCTAATGACTAACACATCTAGGAAAGCTAAAGTATTATTTGCCTCTAACTCCATAGTAAATTGAATTTTAGATTTTATGGAATTAAGATGTTCTAAAAATGCAGTTACTTTGTCTGATGGTAAAATTGTGAATGTATCGCCTACGTACCGCTTATAGAAACTTGGAGTTACTGGTGCAGTAAGCAGGGCTTTCTCCTCAATGTCCTCCATGAAAATATCGGCGACAATGGGAGATACTGGTGAGCCCATTGCAACACCATCTACTTGCTTGTAAAACTGTTCCTTCCACAATAGAGAGCCAGATGTAAGGCAATGTCCTAGTAATACTGCATATTCTGCTGGCATGTTGTTTTCCTCTAGTTTCCTAGTTACAATTGAGATGCAGTCTTCAACAGGTAGGCATGTAAATAGAGACTGAACATCAAAACTGACCATAGTTTCATTTTCAGTAAGACATAGGTCTTTTATCTCACTGATAAAATGGTATCAATCCATCGTGTGTGCTCTTGTGTGTCCTCTGAGTGTTGATAGTACATTTGCTAGGTGTTGAACCAATTTGTAAGTTGGCGAATCGATCTGACTCACTGTTGGACGTAATAGAGCGTTCGGTTTGTGTATTTTGGTAACTCGTACAATTTCGATGGTTTCGCACGCGCAGGTGTTATCGAATTAACGTCTTGATTCAATTTCTCGGAGTATTTCTTTATTAGATCGCTAGTTGTTTTAAGCGTATTAGTTGTAGTGTCTGTTTTGACCTTTACGTACGTACTTTCATCTGATAAAAGTTGTTGTATTTTAAAATTGTAATCCGAAGTATCCATTATAACCGAAGCATTACCTTTATCTGCGCGGAGAATCGTAAGATCTGGTCTGTTGTGTAAGTTTTTCAGTGCAATAAATTCATCTTTTTGAAGATTTAACTTCGGCGCTGAGCTTCGACGTAACAAGGACGAAATGTCTTGACGTATGGCCTCTACATCTTCATTACTGTATTGTCTGCTATCTTCTCTAATCACTGTAGTCTAATACAGGCTCGGCACGCACTTAACTAAACACGTCCACTCTCACCCGAGGCTCTCGTGTACCTGACGCGGTGCGCTTAAGACAGTGACTTATATATATATATATATATATATATATATATATATATATATATATATATGCAAACACTACCTACATCTCTTTCTTATCAAGATTTTTTCTTTTTTTTATTATAACTCATAACAATTACAAAGCAGCTTGTATTGTCTGTGTTAATTATTACATATTTTTGTCTTCTTTATCCTGTTCTAGATTTTGTACTTTTTCATTCTGATCGGGTGGAATAGCCGTCCAATTCCCTTCTACTTTCTTCAAATGTATCACATTTCTCCTAAACCTTTGGTTCGTTTCACTATTGCGTACTGTGCAGTCACCGTCTCGTGGACTCCCTAAGACGTGTGGCGTCGGTTTAAAATTTGTTGTAAGATTATTCGATTTTTCCACTGCTTTTACGTAAACCTTATCTCCCTGTATTATATCTGAGTGAGTTGCTCTACGTTTCCTATCTACATACTCTTTTCCTTTTTCTTTTTTTATTTTGTCTCTATCCCTGATATCTGAATTTAAATGATTGTCTGTAGTTTTTTTCACCTATTGATGGAATTTTATCCCTACTTTTTCGTTCAAAAAGCAGTTCAGACGGTAACCTCCCGGTAACTGTAAGGAGGGGTGCTGTTATACATTAGAAGATACTCCCACAAACATTCTTTTAAATCCTTCCTCTCGATCTGGCTGATACGAAGACTTTTAAAAATATCTCTGTTTTGTCTTTCAACTTCGCCGATCATTTGAGGCCAATATGGTACAGTACTAAATAACTTAATGTTACATTCTTTGAAGAAAGATCTAAACTCTTCACTAACGAACTGCTTGCCATTGTCTGCGGTGATAGATATACGATAACCAAGTCTACTGAACATTTCTTTTACCATTTTAATAATCTGTAAGTTTGTGATGTTTTTGTAATTTTTTACTTCTTTGTATCGACTATAGTAGTCGACCATTACTAACAGATACTCGTTACTTGGCAATGGTCCCATTACATCCATTGTGACATCTATCCATGGAGCTGCAGGCAACTCTCGTCTCTTCATTGGTGCAGGTGGGTTTGGCAAACCCACTAACGTACAACCTTTACAGGCCTTTACTAATTGTTTTACGTCTTTATCGATACGGGGCCACCATACCTTTGATCTCAAGCTTCCCTTCATCGCTATCATACCTGGATGACCCTCGTATGCGGCATCTTATACACTCTTGCAGAGTTGCTGTGGTATTACAATGCTCAAATCAATATTCATTCTTCCGAGAGACACTTAAAAGAACTAAGTTACTAAACAAACACAATGTAAATAGGGGTCTAAATTAAGACGATCACGCCATAAATTTATTAAAAGACCTATAATTAAACCTATAAAAATATATGGATATTATACTAGCCACGTAACTTTTATATATTTTATCGATATAGATAGAGTAGTATGGGGGGGGGGGGGAAGCGTTACACCATACAACTTCGGTGGTTTAGCACAGGTACTGCCATATGTCAGAAGTGTCACTGAAAAGATTGACTACATCTTGAAGCATGCTTCCATTAAAATATACTTCAAGCCGCCGAAGAAGAAGTTAAGTCAGTTTTTACCATCAGTTAAGTGTAATGTCTCTCTGCAAGATGCAGAAGTGTACAAGCTTGATTGTGAATGAAATTTCTCTTATATAGGACTAGATGTTATAATGTCCACCAGACCGAATTTCGGTCACATTGTGACTGAACGCTCGATGGAGATTAACCATCTGCTCAGGACAGGATTATATTTCCCGAGTGTATGCACTCACAGTTCCCTTACTTTCATTATCCGATGGGCCGGTAATCTAATACGACGGGAGAGAGATCAGGCGCAGGACCAATGACTTTACGTACTTTCTGAGGCACGGCGGTGAGGCACCGTCAATTTTTTGACTAAAACTGAGAAATTTTTGTCAGAAAATCCTAATAACTAATTTTTTTCAACCCGAGACCTTATGATTAGAGAAGGACTACTAGATCAACGATGCAGTTAAACATATTGTTAAATGTAATATTGAAAAATGTGATTGTTTTTTTCGATTATATAAGTTAAGTGGAGCAACGATTAGCACTATGTTTTACCGGAATGTCCCGCGGTTTTAAAGGAAATTACCGTTACCGTTACAGCCTATTAAAGTCCACTACTGAACATAGGCCTTCCCCATAGATTGACTCATGGGGGGATATTTGTTATAGTTACCACGACTGGCAAACGAGTGACAACCGTAGTTTTTTACTTTTAGTCGTTGTTTAGGCCCAAACATGGTCATTTGATACGCCATCCAATCGCGTTGGACTTGGTGCGTCGCCCGATGGTGTCGAGGTGAGGTAAATGCCACGGGGGGGGGGAGTGTGCCGGCTCCGGCAATTCCGGCGGTGGGCGAGACACCAGTAGCTTGAGAGCAGCGGTGCGGTCGATTCACGTATTTTGTAGTGACCACTGCAGCGGTTTTTCGCGCGATCAGTTTCTCGATCGCTATTTAATTTGTGGTTCGAGAGGACCGCCTCGGATTAGTTTGTCTAAGTTGTACGGTCGTGACAAGAGGCTTGTATGGAATTTGACTGATGAAAGTAATTTCGTTTGAAAGTAATTGCGCCAATTATTTAGTGACTGCGTATTGAAGTGCATTTTGCAATATTTGACTTGCTTGTGTGACGTGGAATCTTGCACGCGCGCCGAGTAGAGATACGCTAGGTTGATTTTGAATTTTTATTGCGGTTGTTTGTTTTGTAATGCTGAACTTTGTGACTCGTGAAGAGATCGTGTTAGTTCCCTATTTGTAATTTGGTGATAAATGAATCCGGTACATTGAATATTGAATTTTGGACTACTGTTCGTTACTCATACCGTGTGTTACGTTTTTGATTACGATGAACGTTAAATTAGTTGTGTTGAAGTTAGTTAAATGTACAATAAAGTGATGCAGAGTTGTGGGGCAGCAAGGGACCAGGCCACTGCCCGGTCACCTCAGCTGGGCCAGGTCACATAAATAAACACTACTACATACCACTTTACATGCACCTACACCTACCTACGGTCTGACCGAGACTTGGTGCTGTCTTAGCTTCGGATCCAGGTACGTACAATTTATTTACCTAGTTTTATCACTATCGTGTAGGTCAACTGTCCATAGACATTTTGAGCCCCGTCCCCTGCTGCTCGTCGATGGGATTACTCATGGGATACATCAACCTTTGTTCACAGCTAGGGGTGTGTACAGTCGTCATTAGGAATACACTGCTGCCCAAATTCTATTTTGTTGCCCTCTGTCGCGTCTTACGACATCCACGGGATAATATGGGGTAGCTTACAGCGCCACTACACTGTCAATAAAGAAAATTATGTGGATGTTGTGGGCTGTGGTCCTACCACTGTCCTCAGGTAAGAATCAATATGCAGATTGATTCTTACCTTGATAGAAGCAGTACAATGCACCCCGTTTGCAATATAATAATGCGTTCAGGGTGCTGTTGGGGCTGCCTGGGCACTGCAGCGCGTCAGTCGCCGACGTCAGTGTCGACTGTTTCTATACAACGATGCGAAAGCGGTGCATATCTCTGGGGCGCAGGCTCCAGACCACCTCCAACACCATCTTGAGCGTATTTAAGAACAGGTTTGATTGTCAGTACGTTAATCATTGTTATATGATTAGTGTAAGGACAAACAAACAAATGGCTCAGAGGCAGTCATATTATTGATTTTTATATTTAATGATGTTAATTTGGTTTTAATGATTTGAAGTCTGGTTATTAATTATATTTTAATTTAATTCATGTGTAATCCAAAATTTAAATTTCATTTTAAATGTACTACTGTAACCATGATCTGATGGATAGAAATAAATGATTATTATTATTATTTGGGGTATCTATATAGTTTCTTCATCTAGTTGGGCTGTAAAAATATATAATTGTAAATAAAAATGATAAAAATACATAAATATCAACAAAATAAAATAAATACATAAAAATACATAAATATATAAAAGAAAAACCAGATTGAAGCCCTCGGCATGGGAGACCAAACGGCCGAGGGTTAGGGGGAAAGGGAAAGAAACCGGCGAAAAAATTGTGTCGCGTAGACTGCTCCACCGTGACCGAGACCTCGGTGAACGTGGACTCGATTACCGATATGTCTTCGTCATATCATCTTAGTGCGGGCGGTGAGCAGGTTCGTTGCAGCAATACGGTTTGCCCGTAGACATCGTGCACCCTTACTGGTGATATGCGAAGTCTTAGCGCGTTTATACGTATTAGTGCTATGCAACAGCTGTAATAGGACTAAAAATCAAATGGGTTCGAACTACAAGAAAACAATTCTCTTGGACAATTCCAGCATTAAATAGCAGCAAATTCTGCTGTTGCTTACCACTTATTACGTATCAAGTGTTGAAAATCAGAGACCTTATATACAGGCAAGGAGATATTTGGGCATGATCCGCGTAGTAGCGCTGCCACAATTAAATCCTTTATCAAATGTAGATGATGTTATCTATGACCCACAGCATCCACTTCTCATCAGGTGGACTCTTACTTCTAAAAAGAGACGCTTAAGCTGATGCCTATCATCTTAATGTTGGTGTATTATAATTAGTACCTGGGCAACTGCTTCGCTTTTCGATAGAAAAAAAAACCATAACTTTTCTATGGACGAAACCTATCGAGACTTTCTTGGTTCACTTATTTTTAATGATTGGAGTCGATCCCACGAAACCAATTAAGTTAAAATTATGAATATGCATTTTATATATTATCTTTTATTCTATATTTTTTTCGTACATTTTATATTATACTTCATTATCGTTACTAAAATAACTTAACTAACTTAAAAAACTTGAGTACGTTTCTTTGTAAAGAGATTCTGTATAACATCAACAGTCAGGCCTTTTGTTTCAGGTAAGAAAAAGAAACAGAAAGTAGCAGTGAAGATCGATGTGATGGTGAAGATATAGAAGACTGGACCCAACCCGATGGCCGTAACTATCGGATTAAAGATGAAGAGCACGATGAAGTTGCAAATGAAGCTCCATACCACAGCTATCATGGAAGCCACGCCCTTTATCTGAAAATTAAATAAAGCGTCAATCCATATCAACCATGTGTTTTTTATTATTATATTTATTTGTATAAACATGGTATGAAAAAGATTTTATAAATATTATACAATCGAACAATATGTTTTCCTATATTTATACACAGCACGAAAATCTTTTTGTTTTTGTACAATACGATCTATGATTACTAAAGCCGACAATGCTGTAGACATTATTTTTGTTTAGTATTTAACATTTTAAGATTATTTGGTAGCTTGTTATATAAACATCTACAAACATCAAAAAAAAAAACATAGACAGACAAATTTCACTGTATATAATTATTCTATAATTGTCACTTAAAAGGAGCTTGTACAATTTTTGCCAGTTGTGAGGATTAATACATCATTCGCCGTTTTGAATAAGTGTTTATGGTTCCATACAAACATGCATATTTCATAAATATATTGACACAGTTCATTTAGTTTAACCTCATATATTGTTCGAATACATTTCGGGGTCGTTTTACGTGCCACCCCCCCCCCCCCCCCAGATGGTAATGCAATATGTAAAAAATTATTTACATAGTGCAAGATGTACCATTTGTATTTTTTTTATAGGGTAAGGGTGACAAACGAGCACACAGTCCACCTGATGATAAGTGGTTGCTGCGGCCCATAGACATCTACATTTATCCTCGCTTGCGAATCAAAATGCAGATACGTTGCCACCCGTGAGGACTAAGATGGAATGCCTCATTTCCAGTAAAAAGGGCCTCCAGCCACTTGCACTCACCAAGCGAAACGCAGAGGTAAACCTCTACTTCACGCTGGTATTCTGTGAAGTCGTGGTACCACCCCAGTTCGAGCCGGCCTATCCGTGCGACAGCAAAAGCTGCCGCGTGGCTCTACCACTGTTTGTGTTTGTATAACATAAAAACCTGCAACACTCATAATTTTGTTCTTAAGAGGTCAATACGAAGGTGAACGCTTAGAGTGTTAGATATCATTACGCCGAGATATTTTATGCAATCTGTTCTAGAGAGGGTAGGAAAAGGAACAAAGGCTGTCTATTTGGGAGCAGCAGTGAGCTGTAATGAGGAAGTTTTGTAATTCAAGCACAGTGTTAATTTTAGTAGTAAATGCTATGTATTTTGTTTTATCGACATTTAAGGTAAGTATCGACATTTTAGGATTCTCTTAGCCATTTAGATATAAAATCAAACACCTTTCGTGCGAGGTTAACCAACTCAGACCATGTATCTGCCTGAAAAAGAAGAACCTTGTCTCGCGCAAAGGCAATGAGACTCCCATTGTTCATTTTTAGATAACTTGGAGAATTAATATAAGTAAAAAATAGTGTGGGACCAAGTACACTACCCTGTAGTACACCATATGATATAGGAAGATCATCACTGCAGCAACCACTATTCCTTACCATCTGATATCCACCCGATAAATAGCCGGAGAATAGTTTCAAATGACAAAAATAGATTCAAACAATGTCATCCGAAAAGCTTTTGTCTCCGTAAATGTTACTTCAGTATTAGAGCCTTGGTCTTATTTAGAGACGATGGCAAAATACCCGACGGTATGACTTTGGACCCTTGGTAGAGAGAAAGACCTTGTGTAGGATGCTACTTGCGTAGACACTTTGGCAGCCTCTTATTTTAAGGGTACCTTATTAAGAGCCGAGAAGGCATCAAATAAGCGGCGCATGTATGGGTCTCTGAGAAATGACTACATATTTGTGTCATTTTCCATAGGGTCCGTGGGGTCCAAGTGCGCACTTGGACCATAAAATCCTATCATAATCGGTCCATTCATTTCGGAGATTAGCCAAAATATACAGACAAACAGACGGACAGACATACAGACAGACAGAGAAAAACTGTTAAAATTATATTTTTGTTATAAGTACCGTATATACTTTCGTATGCATTTAGTAAAAGCTGTAATTTTGACATTACAAACTGACACATCAATTTTATTTATTTGTATAGATTATAATTTTAATAAATGTAATGCAATAATGACTCTTACATAATTGAAATTAAATAAATACTATTATTATTAATAATGTGAATACTGATCGAGGGTAATACGATACGAAGCGATTCAATAACATTTGTGGGATTCTTAAATCCAAGTGGTCTATAAATTACAAGGATTTTTTTTATAGAATAAGGGTGACAAACGAGCACACAGTCCACCTGATGGTAAGTAGTTGCCTTGGCCCGTAGACATTTACATCTATCTTCGTGTGTGAACTAAAATGCAGATGCGTTGTCAGCCTTGATGACTGAGATAGAATGCCTCTTTTCCAGTAAAAAGGGTCTCCGGTTCTCTATACTCACCATACGAAACACGGCAACATTAAGCTGCTATTTTACGCTGGTATTCTGTGAGAGCGTGGTCCTTCACCAGTCGAGCTAAACCATTCGTGCTACAACTATACTATTAATATAGCTGCAACATGGTTCTACCACGTATAGCATGGCTCTACCAGCTGAGTCTATTACGGCGACACTGAGGCTTTTCTGTAGCTATGGGAAGCAGGTTAATGTTTATGTCACCTATTGTAACGGACCCCCCCCCCCATCTTTTTTCTCTTTTCTACTATATATCCACTTATACTTGTATTTCTTTAGAATCTATATCTGTAAGATATATGAATATATCAAATTTACGTGACCAGTATAACTTGATCTTTCTAAAGGTTTAAATATAGGCCGTTTAATAAATTTATGGCGTGATCGTCTTAGTTAGGACCCTTTTTTACGTTGTGTTTGTATAGTAACTTAGTTCTTTTAGGTGTATCTTGGAAGAATGAATATTCACGAGAGCAATCGAAAGCTGTTGGTAGAGTCTTATAAGCTAAAGAACCCCGCGTTCACGAAGACAGAGCTCAAAAAGGTTAAGAACAATAAATTGTCCCTATTCCACTTGTATCTGGTTCACAACAGTCAATTCCTTATTAATTAATCCCTTCCCGCTTGGAAAAGGCTCACAATATTTATATCAAATACCAGTTACAAGGGATTCGCTCTCCCACATTTAAAAAAAAAATGTGGAGGAGGTACACGGCCCCACACACGCCGCGCACGGTGAGCGCCAACCATTTTAATGCGCTCCCCCCAAAGGGTACGCAAAGCTGGGAACTGGACCGTAGTCCACAGCAAAATAACTGGCGAACCAGTAAAAGAGGACTTGGCCCCTTGATAGTGCGTAAGCACAAACATCGACCGAAGTCGCGCATGTCAATGCGTATAACCGCCATACAGAATACGATCAAATCCAGCCACAGTGACATGTACGTCACACGGGTTAGGCAACAATAGGTACACTGGCCATAAAAAGCCCTCCGTGAGCGCCACCACCTGCCAGACCGCCGTTTCTGCAGACGTGATGTAAGTGTTAGGCATCACCACCAATTGCATGGTCAGCACGGCCAATTGGCCGCAGAGCGTGTCATGAGTCTACCGCTCACCTCAAGGGAATGGGGTCCCACGTTGCGCGGCTTTCGGCCTTGAGAGCCTCCTCAGATTCTCCCTCCAGCTACCACCCGCATGAGGTCGACACATATGCTCCACCAACCAATACAATGGCAGATATAGCCAATAGGCAGTTATAAGATAATAGTAATAATTCGCCATCAGAAAGGGTTTGTGTCACTGACGTTGAGTATATGCATTTTTCGATCATGTTTGTCTCACCCACCAACAAGTTGCCTTCAATCTCTCAAAGGTGGGAACTTTATAGAGATATATTATTAAGTTGTTATATAAAACATCATAGAGGGCAGACAGTCTGCAGCCCCGCAATGAAGGGACCCGACTTGGGCAAAGCTACTTAGGTTGTGAGTCAAACCAAGACGCAGAGAGCGCCATTGAGAATAGCGACCCACCAAACAACCATCGTAGAGACGCAATGCTACAGAATGCAACAAGCATCAATACGACTATCGTCGGGCTTACACCACCCCAAGGTTCCCCATATAGTCCCAGCAGACATCACCACCCGCATACCTCCATCGACCAGAACCACAAGATGCATCGAATCAGGTGCAGCACACCCGCAGATCCATCACAAGACACAATACTGCAAGTAGCAGTAAGCATCAATGCAACTATCATACGTATGGCGCCCCCTCACAACACACCCACATGATCCCTATCGACTTTGGTAACAAAATTTGATAATGTTGTTAACTAAAAATACCACCAACGTATCATAGTAGTACGGTACTAAGACGTCAGTAGCCAAAACTCCACGTATCATAGCGCTATTGTACTAAGACATGAAGTTGAATATGCTTGCTGCACTTAAAAGTACTACCAAACACACTCACCCTAATCCGAAAGATAGCCGACGTATCATAACGCTATGCGCTAAGACGCCACCCACAACCGGTAGGGGTGTGCGATGTCCACGGGCAAGTCGTATTGCTACAACAAACCCGCTTACCACCGGCACTAAGATGATATGTCTAGGACACATCGGTTAGTGAGTCCAAGTTTACCTCGGTCTCAGAGGCTGCGAAGCAACCTACACGCCACTATAATAATCCTTTTCAAGTCCCATTTCTTTCAATATAATGCTTTTACATATTTGAGACCTTCCACATATTTGCTTTATTTCATAGACCATACTACTGTATGTCTTATTCATATGGGACTTCAAGTCATAACTCTGCTATCATAATGCTTATGCATCATAGAGACCTTCTATATTAATGCTTTGGTTCGTCAGACCTTACTATGTTAAGTCCCTAATATAGGACTAGTCATTGTGCAACCTTAGTACTAGCAGTCGGTCAGCCGACCACCCCATATATATGTACAACCTTGGGTATGTGTCTCCGACAACGCCCCAATATAAGGGAACATTACAAGAACACGTTCATTAACTTAGAAAATTTTAATCCATTTTTTCTATTATATTACAAATGTTATTTATCTTTGTTATTGCAATATAATCGCCTTGTATTTATATGATTTGATACATTTTTAACATTTTAAGCAGGTTTTTAATAAATTTAGAGATTTTTAGAGACATTTTATGCGTTCACTAATATATATAATATTCAATATTCCATATGGATATTTTTGAACTCTATGCTTATTATTTGCATTTTATTGTTTAAATTATAATTTCTAAGACATTTTTAAATGTCTGTATAATGAATTTAATTATTATTTATTAATAATAATTATGAGGCGTCACACTATGAAAGACAAGTTTTTTTGATGACTAATAATTTCTAGATGTTAGTCGAAGGAGCTAGTAAAACAATCGGATTGTCTTATAGTATTCTGCGTTATTAGTACAGAATCCTTAATTGAAGTCAGGTTATCCTAGGTGGTGCAGCAAATGGACTGTAGGATTCTTTTATCAACTTATTATCTTGTAATTTTATTATTTGTTCTTCTGTCTTTATCAATCTCTTACAGTGTTAAAGGACGTTACACCTGTTACTATAATATTTATTCACCACTAAGTCTATTCTCGCTACATATACATTTACTCTGCAAACATCGTTCTTATTTTTGTTAGTGCTGGGATTGACGTGTGACTTAACTTTCGGCGAAGATGGTACGGAGGATACGTCAGAAATTATTGTCTGAAGTATTGTCGAGTGTCTTTTATTCTAATTTTATAACAAACTCCAGGTCTAGCTTTTTTATTGTAAGAGAATGGTAAAATTGTTTTTAAATATTATTTTCCGAGTCACCCTAATTCGTTTTGAGTACTTTCAAGGGTACATGTTAACTGAAATATGGCTGTTTTCATTACTCAGATTGTTATGTTAGAAACAGTCTCGTCAAGCGGACAGTTTGCTAGTCGTGGATAATGATATATCCGATTTATTATTATTGGTAAGTAAGGGATCCCGCGCGTAAAAATTATTCTCGTCTGATAACTGTGAAGGTTCAAAACTTTTAAATTTATCTGCATTACGAGAACACAACTTCTATGGTGAAATCGAAGTACATTGTTCTCTAATGTTTGTTTTCTTTCTCGTTGTGATATTAGAAATGTTGCTTTTATACACATTATTTTTACAACAGATTTCATTGCGTATAATTTAACTTATTTTATTTCCTGAATCCTGGACGTTCTACAATACTAATGTTTAAATGCAACTGAGATCCTGCTATCATAGTAAATCCGGGCAATCTTCATTTTTTATTTGCGATTCGAACCGTATGGCTTAACAAGTGAGTCTGTTAATGGAAGGATTATTTTTTGGAACGAAGTACGGTACGAATTTGACGGATGGATGCTAAGCGAGAAGAAGTATAAGATTTTTCCGCCATAGATTAATATCTTCCTCCCTCGCACTTTTTATTATCTTGCCATGAAAGAAATATCATTTTATTTTAAATGACGCTTAATTTTAATAGACGCTAGTATTTCTTTTATTTGTATTTGTTAATCAATAATAATATACTTATTACGAATGGAACTTCGTTACAACCGAGTGTATAACGACAGTTTTTTTATACTTACCTCAGGCAAAAACACCTCAGAGTTCAGCACGAATGGAACAACGCCATTACCGCAACCGTTCGCAAATATAAACAAGTATATGAACAACGGTGTAATCCAAATAGGGCCCCAGTGGAGATGAATTTGGGTCCCAAGAATCAAGCAGCTCACACCCGACGCTATTGAAGTATAGATCATCAGCGACTGCAAGAAATAAATTTATTAAAATAATGTATAGTTAAGTATAAATACTTAATATTTAACGTGTCGTGTGTGTGTACATAACCTTGTAGTGGCGGCGTGAGAACACAAACTACCTCATATCATTCCAGTGTTGTCGTAAGAGACAACAAATGGGAATTGAACAGGGAATGGGCAGTAGCACCTTACTGAAAATAAAAATTGTGGTTGCCAGCCTACCAAAATTGGTAACTATGGCAAGTATCCTTTCTATGAGGCCACATTATATGGAGTATATGTTCGGCAGTGGACTTTTTGATAGAACTGTAACGATAAATGGAATTCACCGCCATATATCGGAAGCCATAAGACTTTTCTGGTGCTTTCTATAGTCGCCTCTTACAAGACCTACGGGACGAAAATGGATGATGGATCCAAACAATGGAAATCCTCTTGATTGGCGATTGCAATATTAGATGTGTCGCACCTTTCACTTTGCTTTCAGTCGCTGGCCTGGATACATTTAAAAGAGGCATAAACTGCATGTTTATACTGATATATATCGGAAGCCATGACTTTTGTGGCACTTTCCACAGACGCCTAGAATGCTACCGGTACAGGATGAAACGGAATGGTTTTTTATTTAATTTTATAATATTTTATATACAAACGGTTATATTTTACATAGTTACTTAAAATCTAAATATAAGTTTATAAATTTCGTACGCGTTAAGTATCTTCCGTTTAACTATAAAAAGAAGATATATTATGAACTGTTTAAGTATTAAAGATATAATATTGAATATTACAAAGTTGTATTTTAATATTAGTTAATTATTTTTATAATATTCCTTGAGGTCTTGTATTCATTACTTAAATAAATCAAGATCACTGAAAATACTATTTTAATATTCGTATAAGCGAATTACAAGTGTTTATATGTATTACCTTTATCTTTTTTGTGCAATGTACATCAAATGAGTAATAAAAAAATAAATTAAAATAAATAATACGTACACAATTTATTTAGAAACAAATACAGACAAAAACAAATAAATGATTGTAAAGGCGATAGCAGAAAAAAATAG
Organism: Parnassius mnemosyne; assembly: GCA_963668995.1. NCBI lineage: Eukaryota > Metazoa > Arthropoda > Insecta > Lepidoptera > Papilionidae > Parnassius > Parnassius mnemosyne. The sequence goes on along the minus strand of CAVLGL010000001.1, from coordinate 1,449,095 downwards.
TCAAATATTAATAAATGATTAGGCAAAATTACGGCAAAATTTGATGTCGTAATTAAGAAGTACTTGGATAGAAATTATAGTTTACATAACATTTGCACAATTTTTTCTAAAACATTTACCAACGTAATATTAGACATTAAACAATTTTATTATTTGAAAAATATGGATATTATTTATAACTTCATTTCATTAGTTAAGTGATCAAATACCGTATTATCTATTATGTTTTTATGTATGTATTACGTTATTATGTTCCATATTAGTATGCAACATTATGTGGGTGGGTGTACTTATGTAATAAGATACCATATACTAAATGTTCATATCCATGCGATAATCCTTTTTAAACATTGGAACTATTCGTGATTTTTCCGCTCTTCAGGAAAGAAACCAACTTCTAGCTAACGATTAAAAATAAAAGTCAAAGGAAAAGCAATATTTGTGCCATAACGTTTTACAAAAATGGGAGGGATACTATCTGGACGCACAGCGACCACAATAGATCTATTAAGTCTCAGTGATACTAATATCCCTAGGCCTGCATAGCTGCTCGTACATAATAAATAAAATAATCTGGACCTTTTTGAGTTTCTAAAGTGTTAATTTTTTTAGGATATCGGTTTCAGAAATCTTCAACTTATTCAATTATGTAATATTGCTTTTATGTTTAAAGTTTTCCGTCATGTTATTAATTGTTTCGGTGTAAATAGATTTATTTTATTTATAGTGATGAGGTTTGACTTGTGTTTTTATTGTAATTATTTATAATAATAGCTTTAATTTTCAAGAATTTTAATTGTATTTTTTGCACAAATTATTTTAAACAATTTGAATTGTTCAGAATAATTAATAAAATACATAAATGATAAATTACAAACAAAATAAAGTGGTTCAGAAATTAAAAGCAATTTGAGAAATAGTAACACATTTAAAAAAAATACTCGTTGTAGTCCATTAGGTTAGGAACCTCTTGAAATACCAAATATTTATAAGATTACTTTTATTATGTTTGACTCACATTTAAATTTAGTCTATTGAAATATGATTTGCAATTCCTTAAACCTTTTCTGATTTAAAAGATGGGTGATTGATGGGTATTTGGCTCAAAAATAGAAAGAAAATAATCATTAATTATGAATATGAATATTTTGTTGCGCGATCATTAAAAATTCATATGAATATATGAATTTTTAAAGATGGCGGTAGCAACCATGGTAACGACGGTGCAGACGGTGTTAAGAATCTCCGGTGGAGGTTCGGTTGCCACCTACGAAGACTCGAACTGGCAACTTATAACGCACGCACCCTGAGGACTGACGAGAAAATCTTGGAGCTGGAAGAAGAGATAGACAAGTCAACGCTCCATCTCCCTCGTGCTCTAATCCAAAGTCCCGAAACCTTTCAGCTCGAGCTACAAAACCGTTTTCAGTATCTAGAACATTGCAATGCAGTGGACGACATGAATGACAAGCTCGCGGACTGTTCATGCGGTCAGAGCTAAGTTTTGCAAGACCCGCCGCAGAAGAACACAAAAACTCTCCGATCACACTCTCAATCTCATGGCTGTTAGACGGGATATGAAGCTGCAGTCTTCAGTAGATTTCACAGCATACAATCAACTGAACAGACAGATCTCCAAATGCATGCGGCGGAACTTAGACAACTTTAATACTGCTCGTATTGAAGAAGCGATCCAGCGGATCCAGGGCTCCATAGTCTTTGCTAGCACACACAAGTGTGAGTAACGATCCAAGAGCAAGTCTTATCCGACATTACTCAGATGATATCCCGGACGTCAGTCTGAGCGATATTAGAATGGCTCTCCAGCACCTTAAAAACCGCAAGGCCACAGGCGATGATGGAATTACAGCGGAGCTTCTGAAAGCGGGTGGTAAACCGGTACTTGAAGTCCTTCAGAGGCTCTTAATTCCGTCCTTCATGGCAGAATTACACCGGAGGCGTGGAGCAGAAGTGCGGTGGTCTTGTTCTTCAAGAAAGGTGACAACGCTCTCTTGAAGAACTACAGACCGATTTCCCTTCTGAGCCGCGTCTACGTGCTGTTTTCGAGAGTCATTACGAATCGTCTCGCGAGCAGACTTGCCGACTTCCAGCCTTCCGAACAAGCCGGTTTCCGAAAGGGCTTTAGCACCATAGACCACATACATACCCTTCGGCAAATTGTACAGAAGTCCGAAGAGTACAATTTGCCACTATGTCTGGCGTATGTGGACTATGAGAAAGCCTTTGATTCCGTCAAAATTTGGGCGGTGCTGCAGTCTTTTCAGTGGTGCCCAGTTGACTGTCGGTATTTCGAAGTGTTGAAGTGCTTGCACAGTAGGGCTACGATGGCTATCCGAGTACAGAACCAGAGTACGAAACCTATCCAATTGCAGAGAGGTGTAAGACAGGGTGACGTCATATCCCCGAAACTCTTCACCGATGCATTGGAAGACGTTTTTAAGCTTCTGGTCTGGAAAGGATACCAATGTCAATGGCAAGTACATTACTCACTTTCGATTTACTAACGATATAGTCCTTATGGCAGAATCGCTGGAGGACCTAAGCACTATGCTCAATGACATGAAATAGTGTTTCCCAACGAAGAGGTCTTAAGATGAACATGGACAAAACAAAGATCATGTTTTATGTCCATGTCACACCTATGCCGGTAGTTGTTGGGAGCACTAAGCTCGAAGTTGTTGACGAGTATGTTTACCTGGCACAAATAGTCCGACTAGGTAAGTCCAACTTTGAGCGAGAGGTTATTCGACGGATTCAACTTGGTTGGGTAGTGTTCGGAAAATTACGGCACATCTTCTCCTCAGGTATACCTAAAAACTTGAAAACGAGACTGGACAACCAGTGCGTATTGCCAATGATGCCCTATGTAACTGAGACGTGGTCCTTCACTGCTGGCCGTATGAGGAAGCTTAAATTCGCTCAGCGAGCTATGGAGAGAGCTATGCTCGGAGTTTCTCTGCGTGATAAACTTATAAATGAGGATATTCGCAGTAGAACCAGAATGACCGACATAGCCCAACGGATTAGTAAGCTGAAGTGGCAATGGGGCGGCCATATAGTTCGAAGAACCGACAACCAATGGGGAAAAAAGGTTCTCGAGTGGCAGCAGCGTTCCGGCAGGCGAATTGTAAGGCGTCCTCCCGCTAGATGGAGTGACGACCTGGTAAGATATGCAGGAAGTCGATGGATGCAGGTGGCTCAGAACCGTGCTTTGTGGTATACCTTGGGGGAGGCCTATGTTCAGCAGTGGACTTGTGAAGGGCTGTAATGATGAATGACCCACAAAAAACAAAATGTTTCGTTGTCAGCTAGTTTCATATGAATTCTTCTTCTACTTATTCTAGGTGTAATATTACATGACTTAATTCATATTCCAATTTATTTAAGACTAAACCTAGCAGCTATTATTTTAGTTTTATATGTTATTTAACTACATGAAATTTAAAAAAAATATAAAATGTTACAGAATTCCTGTAACGAAAGATCACTGTCATTACTGTTGACAAGTTACATTCTCAATCGTGAATTCTCTTTACCATAATACAGTAAAACCGATAATTCTAAATAATATGTAGATTATGTACTTACAATTACATGAAACACTGATACACACAGAAGGAGAAAAGCGCAAGCACAGACAGACAGTTTGCAAGAAAGTAAACAGTACAGAATGGAAGCAGAGAAATTTAAAAGTAAAAATTTTTAGTAAACCAGCAGTATGAAATTCAGCGATTTTGTGCAGTTAGCATCGAGCGACATCCATTTCGCGTCAGTAGGTTCCAGCGGGAATGAAGAAGCCGTAGAACTCAGACGATGCGCATATGTCGAGCGAGGCGTGGATAACGAAGGAACAGTATTTATATGTTCGTACCCATTCGCGATATGTCAAGATGGCGTGGCGAGTTGGCTGTGTATAATAAAGTACTTGCCGTGTAGTGGCGGTCAAGAATACCACTACCCCATATCCTCCCGTGGGTGTCGTAAAAGGCGACAAAGGGAAACAGGCAGGAGATGGGCAGCAGCATCTTCCTGATAATAGCCAAAATTACAATAAAAAAACTGCGGTTGCCAACCCGCTCGCCAAGCGTGGCAACTATGGCAATATACCCCCCATAATGAAAGTTACGAAGAGACGGCCCCCAGTCCCCGGCGGCCCCGCTATTCCTGGCTACGGTGGCGACCATGGTAACGGCGGGGCAGGGGGTGCTAAGAATCTCCGGTGGAGGTTCGGTTGCCACCTTAGACGACTCGACCTGGCAACGTACAACGCACGCACCCTGAGGACTGACGAGAGCTGGAAGAAGAGATAGACAAGTTGCGCTGGCATATTATAGGATTATCCGAAGTCCGAAGAGAGGGGGAGGCTCGAGGATTACCGTGGCCTCCCCCTCTCTTCGGACTTCGGATAATCCTATAATATGCCAGCGCAACTTGTCTATCTCTTCTTCCAGCTCTCGTCAGTCCTCAGGGTGCGTGCGTTGTACGTTGCCAGATCCGGCAACTTGCTCTATCACCGGGAGGGCGACCATCTGTCCCAAGGAGGTGTCGGATTTATCGTCCACAAGTCTCTCGTTAACAACGTTGTAAAGATCGGGAGTGTGTCGACGAGGGTTGCGTACCTTATACTCAGAATCACCAAACGGTATTCGCTGAAGGTCATACAGGTTTACGCACCAACCTCGGCACACCCCGATGGGGAGGTGGAGGAAATGTATGAGGATATCTCTAGAGCCATGCATTCCTCCAAAACCCAATATACGGTGTTAATGGGAGACTTCAATGCAAAACTAGGCACAAGAGAGAACGGTGAGCTGAAAGTAGGGAAATTTGGAGTAGGGCAACGGAACCCAAGGGGCCAGCAGCTAGCCGACTTCATGGAGAAAGAGGGACTCTTTATGATGAACTCTTTCTTCCAGAAGTGGCCCCACAGGAAGTGGACCTGGTCGAGCCCCGACGGTTCGACAAAAAATGAGATTGACTTCATTATGACGACCAGACGACAACTGTTCAGTGATGTCTCCGTGATCGCGAGGGTGAAAACTGGTAGCGATCACCGAATGGTTAGAGGCACACTGAACCTAAACGTTAAGTTGGAGAGGTCTCGTCTAATGAAGTCAACGCTCCGTCCCCCTCGTGCTCTAATCCAAAGTCCCGAAACCTTTCAGCTCGAGTTACAAAACCGTTTTCAGTGCCTAGAAGACTACAATGAAGTGGACGATATGAATGACAAGCTCGTGGAAACTGTCCATGCGGTCGGAGGTAAGTTCTGCAAGACCCGTCGCAGAAGAACACAAAAACTCTCCGATCACACTCTTAATCTCATGGCTGTTAGACGGGAGATGAAGCTACATTTTTCAACAGACTTGACAACATACAGGCATCTGAACAGACAGATCTCCAAATGCATGCGGCGGGACTTACGCAACTTCAATACAGCTCGTATTGAAGAAGCGATCGAGCGGAACCAAGGCTCCAAAGTCTTTGCCAGAGATCTGTCTGCCAGAAAGAGCCACCTGTCAAAGCTGAAGACAGAATGTGGCAGCATCGTTTCCGGGACACCTGAGATTTTGAGTGAGATTGAGAGGTTCTATGGGCAGCTGTACACGTCATCGTTGGAGCCACACGCAAGTGTGAGTAACGATCCAAGAGCGAGTCTCATCCGACACTATTCCGAAGATATCCCGGACGTCAGTCTAAGCGAGATTAGAATGGCTCTCCAGCACCTTAAAAACGGTAAGGCCCCAGGCGAGGATGGAATTACAGCGGAGCTTCTGAAAGCGGGTGGAAGACCGGTACTTGAAGTCCTTCAGAAGCTCTTTAATTCCGTCCTCCATGGTGGCATTACACCGGAGGCGTGGAGCAGAAGTGCGGTGGTCTTGTTCTTCAAGAAAGGTGACAACGCTCTCTTGAAGAACTACCGACCGATTTCCCTTCTGAGCCGCTTCTACGTGCTGTTTTCGAGAGTCATTACGAATCGTCTCGCGCACAGAATTGACGACTTCCAGCCTCCCGAACAAGCCGGTTTCCGAAAGGGCTTTAGCACCATAGACCACATACATACCCTTCGGCAAATTGTACAGAAGTCCGAAGAGTACAATTTGCCACTATGTCTGGCGTATGTGGACTATGAGAAAGCCTTTGATTCCGTCGAAATTTGGGCGGTGCTGCAGTCCCTTCAGCGGTGCCAAGTTGACTGTCGGTATATCGAAGTGTTGAAGTGCTTGTACAGTAGGGCTACGATGGCTATCCGAGTACAGAACCAGAGTACGAAACCTATCCAATTGCAGAGAGGTGTAAGACAGGGTGACGTCATATCCCCGAAACTCTTCACCGCTGCATTGGAAGACGTTTTCAAGCTTCTGGACTGGAAAGGATCAACATCAATGGCGAGTACATCACTCACCTTCGATTTGCCGACGATATAGTCCTTATGGCAGAATCGCTGGAGGACCTAAGCACTATGCTCAATGACCTCGATAGTGTTTCCCAACGGATAGGTCTTAAGATGAACATGGACAAAACAAAGATCATGTTCAATGTCCATGTCACACCTATGCCGGTAGTTGTTGGGAGCACTAAGCTCGAAGTTGTTGACGAGTATGTTTACCTGGGACAAATAGTCCGACTAGGTAAGTCCAACTTCGACCGAGAGGTCAATCGACGGATTCAACTCGGCTGGGCAGCGTTCGGGAAGCTACGACACATCTTCTCGTCAGACATACCTCAAAACCTGAAAACGAAATTGTACAACCAGTGCGTGTTGCCAGTGATGACTTATGGAACTGAGACGTGGTCCTTCACTGCTGGCCGTATGAGGAAGCTCAAGGTCGCTCAGCGAGCTATGGAGAGGGCTATGCTCGGAGTTTCTCTGCGTGATAAACTTAGGAATGAGGATATCCGCAGTAGAACCAGAGTAACCGACATAGCCCAACGGATTAGTAAGCTGAAGTGGCAGTGGGCCGGCCATATAGCTCGAAGAACCGACTACCGATGGGGAAGAAAGGTTCTCGAGTGGCAGCCTCGTACCGGTAGGCAAAGTGTAGGGCGTCCCCCCACGAGATGGAGTGACGACCTGGTAAAACATGCAGGAAGTCGATGGATGCAGGTGGCTCAGGACCGTGCTTTGTGGCATTCTTTGGGGGAGGCCTATGTTCAGCAGTGGACTTGTGAAGGGCTGTAATGATGATGATGAATAAAGTACTGTTTTTGTAAATATAAATCATCAGAAATATAAAATTAATTTGTAAATATATATATATCTATATATATATACAATATTTTACATAAATATTGTAGACACCAAATGAATACTGATTAATATTAATAACTAAATAAAAAAGTATGATATTATTTACATAATTTTTACATATTTAGGAGAAATAGCCTCCAAATACTAACCCGTCTCCCCGCCCATTCGACTAAAAAGGCAGCAGTTAAACCAGAAACGATTGTAACGACCGCGGAACTAACGCTGCAAATAATTGTTGACATTGTGGGCACCGCTTCCTTGAACAAAGGATATGCGTACACCTCCACAACTATCAGACCTTGGAAGGATGCACAAGTGAACAAAACCATGGACACCATTAAAGCTTGCCGGGTTGATCGAGATTTTCCTGTAATGTAAAATTTGTAATTTACTACTTTATTGCTGTAATTTTTAGTTATGCTTGAAATAAATTTATTTCTATTATTATAATATCTAGATTTAAGGCGTTTTACATGCTAACACTTTTACGGTCCATGAAATAGACACAATAGTCTAACAATCGAAATGTTTATACAACATGCATCAAAAACCCTGTGGTTTCCGTTATGTTCCGAAAACTCTACTTAAATTTATGACGAAAATTTAATTTAATGTAAATATTTTTATTTTTGGAAATTGTATGTGGTTTTATTATGCACTTAACGGGAAACACAGGGTTTTTGATTTGTGTTTTATAAGAATTTTCTCCAGACCGAATTAAGATAAGGCGGGCAGTTTCCATGGAAGCTAACCGCCATCCAACACAGTTATCCCGTAGGAGTTATAAGAGACGGCATCTTCCTAATAACGATTGAAACTAAAAAACTGCGTTTGTCAACCCACTGCCAAGTGTGGCAACTATGGCAAATAACTGAGGAGCAATTTATGTGGGAAGCCTATGTTCAGCAATGGCTTTTAATAGGCTGTAGTGGTAACGGTAAACCTATATATTATGTAGTCCTCGTTGGTATAGGGGTCATAAACGCGGTTGCAGTTCATGAGGTTCGAAACTCTGGTTGGGCTCAATTCAACTTTTGGGTTCATCTGTCAAGAAATATTCGGTAGCCCCCGTGTCTCAGAAAGCATGTAAAGCCGCAGGTCCTGGCGCCTGATCTCACTCCAGTTGTGTCAGATTATCGTCCCATTGGACCATGAGAGTAAAGAATAGATACTGTACCTACGCTTCCGAATACAATCGGTCACTATAACTCTGTCCAGCGCAGGTGTCTAGTCTCCGTTGAGAAATTTTAGATCTTAAATTTATTACTTTCATTTAATACATATTGCCTGGCGTATTTTTTGTAGATATTGATGAGTTTTGTAAACGGCTAGTAGATTATTTTATTCTTAAATTGATAGTTTGCTCAGCGCACGCAAAAAAATGGCTAAATTGCCTATAATAGCCTGTTCTAGGCAATTTTTTGACACTTTGGATTGCAATATTGGAAGTTTCTTCACAGTTATCAAGCTTTTGCAATACAAGACGCCTCGCGCCTTTGATGTCACTGCCCGTAGCCGTCTGGATGTTTAATGTCTGATTCTGACGTAACCGATATGGGTGTACTATCACAAAATATCAAAAGCAATAAACAAATTCTGATATTTCCCATTGTCACCTTTTCCTACACCCCCGGGACGTAACGGGTTGATGGATTCATTAACGCCGCCAATAGACGCCGAGCAAAATATTGTTCTCTCCTTATCATTGAAGTTTGCAAATTGTATTTGAATAATCTCTGCGCAGTTTCTTTTTAGGGTTCCGTACCCAAAGGGTATTCAATGGAACCCTATTATTAAGCCTGTTTATGCCCAAAATTGGTCATGTAAAACGCTATCCAATCGCGTTCGAGCTGGCGCGTCACCCGATGGTATGTAGGTAAGGTAAACGCCGCCAGGTGGGGCGGCCGTGTGCGGCTGGCAGTGGTTAGACGCGTGGGCGAAAAGATGAGTTGCCCACTAGCCGCGATGACGGGAACCCGCGTAGCTCGTGATCGCGGCGGAAGTTCCCGCGTACGTTGTCGGGTCCAGATAGTTAGATTAAGTGCGTGTTACTTCCTTACGTGGATATGTGAATTTTGCAATATTTAACTTGTTCGGGGATGCGGAAGTGTGCACGCGCGCGTCGAGTAGATATACGGTCTAGAGTACGAACCGCGCATTCCTTGTTCGAGAGCTTCTCCCGGTTGATCATCAGGAAATCATTATAATCGTGTCGTCGCGTTAAGTGCCCTTTTTTGTGTGTGTTGGCTTGTTAATTTACGCGTCAAAGAGGCGTATTTTGAATCTTTTCGCGACGTGGGTTTTGGTATCGAACTTAGTTGTGTTTAACGCTGAGTAGTATGACTCATTAAGAGATCGCTTTAATTCCCTCTTTATAATTTTGTGATAAGTGAATCCGGGACATTCAATGTTGAACTTTGAACTACTGTCCGTTACTGTGTCGGGTATCACGTGTTCTATTCTACAATGAATGTGGAATTAGGCGAGTTTAAGTTTGTAAAATACACGGAAGCTAATAGCCTGAAATAGTGACAAGGAAGAAGGAAGTGGTCCCGTGGTGGAGCCTGCTGAAGCGATGCAGCGTTTTGGGGCAGCCTGGAACTCGGCCGCTGCTGTTTGCCTAAGGAGGTCAAGGTCTCACACATTTACACATCACTAAACACTACTTGCCATGAACCTCACACCCACTTACGGCCTGACAGAGCCTTGGGGCGATCTAAGAGTCGCAAACAGGTACGTAATATGTTTTTCTAGAATTCTCCCACATAGCTTTGGTTGGATTGGTCTAATTTGTGTCTACAATCACGCCCGGCCTAATACGTAATAATAAAATTCTTTTCTTTTGTTGCTTTGTTGCTTGTTTTTTTTTTGTTTGTTAGCGGGTAGATTGTGAACGCCACGCCCGTAGGTTGCGCAAGCGGGAGTTTGCTAGAGTTAAATATGCGTTGGGTAGGTAGATGGATATTATCACGTAATCGGATAAATATCGTTGTCGTATAATTATACTAGATTAATTGTCGAAGAGTCGGTTGTCCGAGCGAGGCATTTTTTGTTGATCGACTGTGATGTGTATCTTTATTTGTATTGTGGTTTGTATTTGATCTAATAAATGGTAATTTGTATTCGTGTAATTTGTATTTAACTTGATTTGATAGGAACGGTATTTGTTACTCGTTAATTTTTTTTTTTTGTATTTATTATTTGTTAATTTGTAATTTGTATTTGTTATTCGTTAATTTGTAGTTTAAGCCGCGTAGGAATTTGTATTTAGAAAGTGATGCCTTCGCGCGGCCAGGGCTATCACCATACCATTTTGTGTCTGGGTGCGAACGGCGTTTCCTCTCAGGGCTCTTCCGGGCCCTCGACTCCCATGGGCGGGGGCGCTCAGCCGCGCCCCCTGTCGGGGGTTGTTCCCCCAAGGGCGGGGGGTCGTCACCCCCTCCCTCAGTATGTTGAGAGGGACTTCACTGCCACTCAGCGGTCAGCTAGACCCTTCTCACCCTCGTCAGCTGAGTGGCCGCGGCTTGGGGTACTACCGTTCCCTCTTTGATGCAGGCAGCCCCAGCTAGGTAGCTGCCGCCCTAGCTCCCACCACGGCCGCCTCCACTAATTCTGTGAGCCGCCAACAGCTCACTTGTCAAACTGTTCTATTGTCGACGGCCTCAGTGAGGGTGTACAACCCGAGCGTCGATTGTTTAACGGTACGTGCTTTATTGGTTCCGTGTTTACAACCGGTTTGGCCTCTGCTTAGTTGTTGGAAAGACTAGGGCTCCACGGAGCGTTGAATTGCGCTGTTAGGGATTGTTAGATTTGGTTTTGGTCGAGCACTTAATTAACGATGCTTTGAATTAAAATTAAAAATTATTTTGTTCCTTCCGCGAAATGTTTATATTTGTGGCGGTTGTGGTTAAGAAGGCGAATTTAATGTACTCTTTGAATACTTATAAATATGTTTGTAATTGTATTTGATCACTGTGTCTGTTTTGCTGAAAAGAAAATTTGAATTCATTTGAAATTGAATGACGCGCTATTTGTACGTATGTTTTGTGATTGTGTTTGATCATCGTGTTTTGTTGAAAAGAAAAATGAAATTGGATAACCCTATTTGTGCCGAATAGAATAAGATTCATTCCTCTTTTGGGTTTCACATTTTGTTGGCACTGTCAAAGATATTTATTTGAAATGAGAAATAGGGCTGTCGCTTACGTTTATTGTTTTGTTTAATTTGTCAGTTTGACCTATGTGCATCGGTAATTAATTTGTTTGAATTAAATCTGTAGTTGAACATTGATGCTTTTGAAAATTAGTTAAAATATGAGCTTAGGACTACTTGTCTAAAAGGCTAGCTAGTTTAGAGATTATCAGATTGAAATCAGCTGCCGCAGTATTTGAGTAAATGATTATATGGTGGATGGCTTGGTTATGCCTACTTGTTTGAAAATTCATACTAGGGACTATCTGTGCGTTTCGTTTGGCTCTCCACAGACGACGTTCGTGTGAAATTTGTGGGTGCTCTCTGCACTGAAGCTTAGGAGGCCACGCTTGGCCGCTTCGTGTCGCGTCGCTATTTGCAGACCTGATCCGGTCGGCTTGCGGAACGAATCATAGGGACACAGATAGGTGTTTGAAGGAGGTCTTAGTACTTCTGTCCAGTACAGGACTTGTTAAGGTGCTGCGATGCCCAGGAGGGGCATCCAGTCGAGGTTGACCCTCCGGCTTGCCCACATTCATCATCATCATCATTACAGCCCTTCACAAGTCCACTGCTGAACATAGGCCTCCCCCAAAGAATGCCACAAAGCACGGTCCTGAGCCACCTGCATCCATCGACTTCCTGCATGTCTTACCAGGTCGTCACTCCATCTCGTGGGGGGACGCCCAACACTTCGCCTACCGGTACGAGGCTGCCACTCGAGAACCTTTCTTCCCCATCGGTTGTCGGTTCTTCGAGCTATATGGCCGGTCCACTGCCACTTCAGCTTACTAATCCGTTGGGCTATGTCGGTCACTCTGGTTCTACTGCGGATATCCTCATTCCTAAGTTTATCACGCAGAGAAACTCCGAGCATAGCCCTCTCCATAGCTCGCTGAGCGACCTTGAGCTTCCTCATACGGCCAGCAGTGAAGGACCACGTCTCAGTTCCGTAAGTCATCACTGGCAACACGCACTGGTTGTACAATTTCGTTTTAAGGTTTTGAGGTATGTCTGACGAGAAGATGTGTCGTAGCTTCCCGAACGCTGCCCAGCCGAGTTGAATCCGTCGATTGACCTCTCGGTCGAAGTTGGACTTACCTAGTCGGACTATTTGTCCCAGGTAAACATACTCGTCAACAACTTCGAGCTTAGTGCTCCCAACAACTACCGGCATAGGTGTGACATGGACATTGAACATGATCTTTGTTTTGTCCATGTTCATCTTAAGACCTATCCGTTGGGAAACACTATTGAGGTCATTGAACATAGTGCTTAGGTCCTCCAGCGATTCTGCCATAAGGACTATATCGTCGGCAAATCGAAGGTGAGTGATGTACTCGCCATTGATGTTGATCCTTTCCAGTCCAGAAGCTTGAAAACGTCTTCCAATGCAGCGGTGAAGAGTTTCGGGGATATGACGTCACCCTGTCTTACACCTCTCTGCAATTGGATAGGTTTCGTATTCTGGTTCTGTACTCGGATAGCCATCGTAGCCCTACTGTACAAGCACTTCAACACTTCGATATACCGACAGTCAACTTGGCACCGCTGAAGGGACTGCAGCACCGCCCAAATTTCGACGGAATCAAAGGCTTTCTCATAGTCCACATACGCCAGACATAGTGGCAAATTGTACTCTTCGGACTTCTGCACAACTTGCCGAAGGGTATGTATGTGGTCTATGGTGCTAAAGCCCTTTCGGAAACCGGCTTGTTCGGGAGGCTGGAAGTCGTCAAGTCTGCGCGCGAGACGATTCGTAATGACTCTCGAAAACAGCACGTAGACGCGGCTCAGAAGGGAAATCGGTCTGTAGTTATTCAAGAGAGCGATGTCACCTTTCTTGAAGAACAAGACCACCGCACTTCTGCTCCACGCCTCCGGTGTAATGCCACCATGGAGGACAGAATTAAAGAGCTTCTGAAGGACTTCAAGTACCGGTCTGCCACCCGCTTTCAGAAGCTCCGCTGTAATTCCATCCTCGCCTGGGGCCTTACCGTTTTTAAGGTGCTGGAGAGCCATTTTAATCTCGCTCAGACATCAGTGTCTTCGGAATAGTGTCGGATGAGACTCGCTCTTGGATCGTTACTCACACTTGCGTGTGGCTCCAACGATGATGTGTACAGCTGCCCATAGAACCTCTCAATCTCACTCAAAATCTCAGGTGTCCCGGAAACGATGCTGCCACATTCTGTCTTCAGCTTTGACAGTTGGCTCTTTCTGGCAGACAGATCTCTGGCAAAGACTTTGGAGCCTTGGTTCCGCTCGATCGCTTCTTCAATACGAGCTGTATTGAATTTGCGTAAGTCCCGCCGCATGCATTTGGAGATCTGTCTGTTCAGATGCCTGTATGCTGTCAAGTCTGTTGAAGAATGTAGCATCATCTCCCGTCTAACAGCCATGAGATTAAGAGTGTGATCGGAGAGTTTTTGTGTTCTTCTGCGGCGGGTCTTGCAGAACTTAGCTCCGACCGCATGGACAGTTTCCACGAGCTTGTCATTCATATCGTCCACTTCATTGCAGTCTTCTAGCCACTGAAAACGGTTTTGTAACTCGAGCTGAAAGGTTTCGGGACTTTGGAACAGAGCACGAGGGGGACGGAGCGTTGACTTCATTAGACGAGACCTCTCCAACTTAACGTTTAGGTTCAGTGTGCCTCTATCCATTCGGTGATCGCTACCAGTTTTCACCCTCGCGATCACGGAGACATCACTGAACAGTTGTCGTCTGGTCGTCATAATGAAGTCAATCTCATTTTTTGTGGAACCGTCGGGGCTCGACCAGGTCCACTTCCTGTGGGGCCGCTTCTGGAAGAAAGAGTTCATCATAAAGAGTCCCTCTTTCTCCATGAAGTCGGCCAGCTGCTGGCCCCTTGGGTTCCGTTGCCCACATTGGGGCTGTCTTTTTGAGGCGGTGGTTAAGGTGGCAAGATCTGATGGGGTGCCTAAGGTGGCCTAGTTTTGGTTGTAGATTCCGTCTTGCAACGTGCCGTCGCGACCCTGGCCCGCTTGTCGGTTTGCTCGCGGACATAAGTCCTTATGTCCGCGACGGGAGTTTGTTTATGCCCAAAATTGGTCATGTTGAACGCCATCCAATTGCGTTCGAGCTGGCACGTCACCCGATGGTATGTAGATGAGGTAAACGCCGCCAGGTGGGGCGGCCGTGTGCGGCTGGCAGAGGCTCGACGAGTGGGTGAAAAGATGAGTAGCTCACTAGCCGTGATGAGGGGAACGCGCGTAGCTCGTGACCGCGGCGGAAGTTCCCACGACCGTTGTCGCGTCCAGATAGTTAGATTAAGTGCGTGTTACTTCCTTACGTGGCTATGTGAATTTTGCAATATTTAACTTGTTCGGGGATGCGGAAGTGTGCACGCGCGCGTCGAGTAGATATACGGTCTAGAGTCCGAACCGCGCATTCCTTGTTCGAGAGCTTCTCCCGGTTGATCATCAGGAAATCATTATAATCGTGTCGTCGCGTTAAGTGCCCTTTTTTGTGTGTGTTGGCTTGTTAATTTACGCGTCAAAGAGGCGTATTTTGAATCTTTTCGCGACGTGGGTTTTGGTGTCGAACTTAGTTGTGTTTAACGCTGAGTAGTATGACTCATTAAGAGATCGCTTTAATTCCCTCTTTATAATTTTGTGATAAGTGAATCCGGGACATTCAATGTTGAACTTTGAACTACTGTCCGTTACTGTGTCGGGTATCACGTGTTCGATTCTACAATGAATGTGGAATTAGGCGAGTTTAAGTTTGTAAAATACACGGAAGCTAATAGCCTGAAATAGTGACAAGGAAGAAGGAAGTGGTCCCGTGGTGGAGCCTGCTGAAGCGATGCAGCGTTTTGGGGCAGCCTGGAACTCGGCCGCTGCTGTTTGCCTAAGGAGGTCAAGGTCTCACACATTTACACATCACTAAACACTACTTTCCATGCACCTCACACCCACTTACGGCCTGACGGAGCCTTGGGGCGATCTAAGAGTCGCAAACAGGTACGTAATATGTTTTTTTTGCATTCTTCCATATAGCTTAGTGTTATAGGAAATTCTTCCATGTGGTTATTTTGGGCCCGACCTGCGGCTGCTCGTGGAATCTTCTGCTCATGGGCTCCAGAGGATTCGATCCTTCTTAGAGCAACTGTAGGCCGTAACAAAGCCTCTGCTGTCCGTCCGTCCGTCTGTCTGTCTGTCTGTCAGCGGGCTGTATCTCATGATCCGTAATAGATAGACAGTTAAAATTATCACAGAATGTATTGTTCTGTTGCCACTATAACAACAAATAATAAAATTTAATATAAATTAAAAATTAAAAGGGGCTACCTTACAAACAACATGTATACCGATGGTACGGAACCCTTCGTAAGTTATTTATGTTTATGAGTGCTTTGCATTACTCAGTTTTATTTTTATAAAATTTTGAACGTAACGGCAACCCCTGTGTTTAAAAGTCATTGATGCACTTCACCGGTTTTAAGATGAAATTACTGTTTATTGTAAAAGTCCTCTTCCCCCCGGACCTCAAATACTAATAGACGTTTGCAAGTTCACGTTATTTTATTTCTTTAATTAAAAATTACAATTCAAAATCAAATACAATTCAAACTCAGTGCAAGAAAATAGAAGTGCGTAAGTCATCAGGAGTAATTCCGTCACCACGCTGCATTGACCTTCGTGTTCGTATGCGCTTCCTGCTACAGTACGGTGTACCAGCTGAATCTAGGTGCTTAACTTATTTTTGCCTCATATGATCCTGGTAATGCTAACTTTACTTCGGAACATATTTTTCGTCAAATCATGCTTCTTTTTAATAAAATTTCACCTACTATAAACCCATGTAGACTGTGTACTTCGTGAAGAAAACTTTAACATCAACCTGGTGTTTTTTGAACTGACGCGCCATTAAGTCAAGTAAAATTAGCGATAACAAACGGAATGAGAGATTATAAGCTGAACTTTTGTATATAACTTCATTTTGGCGTTCTAAAAGTTGTATCAAAAGTAGTATAAAATTTCGTGTCAGCGTCGTAAGTTATTTAAGATCAAAAGTGAAAAAAAAACCTCAAACAAAACTTTCACAACATTCTGTAACATAACGCTTCAACTTGGGATGAGCCGTAAAATGTAGGGCACGTCTGTAGCCAAATAGCCATCAAAAACGAAACAGGGAAGGAACAGGAAAAAGTTCACTAGGCCTTACAAGTTTAGCAGGGCGGCACGTAAGCGATACAGAAGGCTGATAGTAGCTGAAATTGGAGTCAAATGGGCCCTGTTTCTCTCTGCTTGAAGCCCTGCACAGAAATTTCTCTGTACAACCCTCCCCCGGATTAGAAGTCGCCTTGAATTGAAGAATCAGTTTCTAGTAATCTTTTTTATGGACTACCCATCGGCGGAAGCTATCTGAGTGGCAGGCGGCAGAGTCATCTTTGGTTTCAATATGATATTTTTTAATCTCAGTTACCCCACTGGCACCACTGAAATTCTTGTGATCGATTTTATTTGCAACTTTATCACATGCTCGGCGATGTGTATTGCGAGGAAACTTGCGTATCTGAGAAAGTCAATACGTTTCTAGCAGTGCGGCGCACTTAGTTACTCTATAAATATTTCATAATTAAACTATTTCCAGCTATAAACGAACTTACTAAAGAACTTCCACGCGGACATCTTAGGTTTATTGTCCAGTATAGGTTGTGGTTTTCTCACTTCGCTGGTTAAATCTGCGAAAAGTAAAGTAGGATATTAAACTCAGCGAAAGTAACTTATGACAAAAATATTCACCAGTAGAAGCATCAAGCACAAATATTTATACTTTCATAGAAACTACCATAAAATAGATTTTTTTTATATTATAAAGTAAGGGTGAAGGCGGACACAAGTATTCAGCTTTCCTGATGGAAAAAAAATCTTGTACAAATATACATCTTCATCAATCCTTGATCAAGAATAAAAAATGTAGACTATGCGTTATCACTGTAGATTATCACGTTACCAGTAAAAAGGGTCTCCGCTTCTCTACATTTACCATACGCAACACAACAATATTAAGCTGCTGTTTTGCGCTGGTATTCCGTAAAAGCGTGTTCCCTTCCCGGTCGAACCAACTCATTCGTGCTCTATAATAAAGTTGCAGCATGACTTTACCATGGTAGTAACAGCATTGTCTATTGCATTTTGCATGGTGAAACTCCTCAAGAAAGTGCCCTACAAAAAGATAAAGATTAATAGTAAAGAATTTGTTGCCCTAATAGATACTGCAAGTGATATTAACATCCTAAAAAAATCAGAATTCAAGAAGGTAAAAGAGGGAATTAAAGATTATAAAACAGCATCAACGTGTATAACAGGAATAAATATATATATATATATATATATATATATATATATATATATATATATATATATATATATCAACACGGCGATGATAATCTGATGGATGCGCTCAACTTGGCCGTTTCCTCTGGATTGTCCGGTGGTAATTGTATAGTGTGTTATATTTTTACTATTACAATACTCCTGGAAGTCTCTTGAAGTAAAAGCAGCGTTTCGATTAGTAATAATTTTTTCAGGTGCTCCAAAGGTTTGTTGTTATAGTCTTAGTTTCTCTAAAGTCTCTTCCGTGGTAAGCCATGGAACAGTCTTTAGATAAACTAAACTTGAAACGCTTTTTGGCACTAAAATGAGAGATGAAGATGGTGAAATTCAGAAATTAATAGAAGAAGAAAGCAAACAGAATTTTAACGAGAAAAGAGAAGAACTCAGAAAGACTTGTGACTGATAATAAAGAAGCAGTATAAAAGTGAGTGCTTCGTCTTAAATTCTTGAAATATCCCCACATATATAAATAAACATACATGAATGAAAAAAAAATTTGATTTTTTTTAATTTACAGCTAAGGTGGTAAAACTTATATACATGCAGAAAATCCTTCCAAATATATTAAATCTACAGGTCTGCAATTCTTAGAAGGACATATGTACAAATATTTAAAAATAAATCAGAAATATTACACTGTTGATTGTCAACAACATCTCACTAGTAATGAAATGGATGATGTAATTACAAATGAAAATAATAATGTTAACCTGTTGTCTGTTATAGAGTTTACTGATACAAGTACTTCTGTCTCCAATTTTGGCAATGACCCCAATGAAGTCACATGGAAACCTCAAATGACTACAGATCGAGAGTCAAGGGACTACGAAACACTGAAGAAAGTGTAAATGCTGCGGTTGCCATGACAGCAGCAACTAACAGTGTTTAACCGCAAACGATAGAGGAAGCATTGTCAGGACCTAATAAAGACGACTGGAGAAAAGCCATTGAGGAAGAGTATAAGCAATCTGAAAAGAACAAAGCTTGGAAGTTAACATTACTACCTGCGGGAAAGAAAGCCGTTAAATGTAAATGGGTTTTTAAGAAGAAACTTGGCTGAGAAGGTCAGTTACTTCGTTATAAAGCTCGTCTTGTGGCGAAAGGGTTTACTCAAGAATATCGGATTGACTACGAGGAAACCTATTCGCTTGTTGTGCGATACTATAGTATACGTACATTAATAGCTCTGGCAGTTAACTAGAACTTGCACATTGACCACATGGACGTGAAGACGGCTTTCTTAAATGAAGAATTGCAAGAAACTGTATTCCGGGTGTTTGTGAAACGCTCCCGAAAACCAAAACAGATGAAAGGACTAAGGATACCTCTGATCATTGGACATAAATAAATTTGATGCCGCGGAAAAAAACCATTTTTTCACAACGTTTTATTAACTTTATTCACGCTCCATCATGTTAGTACAGCTAAATGAAACGATAATTTCATAAATAAAATTAAAATACTTAAACGTAAAACGAGCAGTGAAATTATTGAATTACAATCAGCTGAATAGGGCTCAATGTAAGCGTGGGTGCCGAAATCTTATAGGTACTGTCACGTAAAAAGAATGCTGGCTTTTAACCTGGGCACAGCGATTTATCGATCAAATTGGTGGTAAAAAGGGGGCACACCGGGGGAACGTTCGTCAGTATTACTGTGCGCGCATGCTATTGGGTCATGCTTTCCGCGCTTTGTTGGCTTCCAAAATACAGTCGCACACACAGCTTACTTTGCACGACTCGCAACTATAATTTTTAAAAAGGAAGTAAAGAAAAATTATTTATATCTATTGTTTTATAACTGAACTAGTGAATGAAAAGGTAAATAGAAGGTGAATAGGAAAAATTGTTCAGTAAAGTTAAAATTATTGAGGAAGAATACCGGAAAAATTACCATGTGGTCAACCTGATTACGGAAATATTTATTATTCGTATTGATGATGATGATTCTGATGACGGAAGCTCAAGTGAAGATGAAAGTGATGATGAAGTAGTATCCAGTAACAACAACACACTATCGACATCTGGCTTCCATGTTCCATGTTCCAACGGTATAATGGACGGCGTATTACACTTAGCTTAAGATTTCTTGTTACAAACTACTTTATTATTTTACTATAGAAATAAAAAATAATGCTCAAGTAAACATTATTCATTTTTAATTCAAACCTCTTCCAAAGATCTAAGTAGCTAATAAAGTACCTATTATGATTCCACAATAAAAGAATTAATTACTAATATATTATAAAACAATAGCCTAATACCATGTAGTACCAACTATACCCATGCCCAGATATACTACCTCCATGTTTCCAGCTGTATCTAGCTCGGTGCGAAACAATGCCTAGCCTACTCACTCTACTCTTCCCTTTCACACACGCCCTACCGCAGCTATGCCGGCTTGTGTCGCCTCGCGCTTTGGAATTTTCACATGTCAGCTTTGCCAACATGTAGGAAATTCCAAAAATTGCGGGGAATTTAAAGTCGGTTGGGAATTGTTATTATGCGGGGAAAATACGGGAATTTTGGAAATCGTCAGAACCTTTTTTCAAGAAATCAAAATACTTATCTTAACATTGTGTTAGGTTACTTATGAATATCGAGTGACTCCCTTTTTTAATTCTATTCATTGCACCCTATTTAATTTTCGGATTTATTTCGGCAACTTTTGTGTATCATTTAATTCTTTTCCTTTATTTTTTCATTTTAAAGAAAAAACATGTTAGTTGAAAATTAAATTTTATAAAACTAGTTGAAAATTGATTTTTTCTTAAAATAAAATTGAGGGGAATTTGTGAGGAATCTGTTGAAGATTTGTCCTTAAATTGGGGAATTTGACATGAATTTTCGGGGAATTTGACAAATTGGTGTTGGCAACGCTGCCACGTTACACCGAAATTTAGTTTGCCGGCGACATAAAAATTAGAGGCGGCAATCACTATAAAACTTGCAAGTAATTTTAATAATTTTGACGTATCTCTTTTTAAATTCAAAGTATAGGTCGGATTAAATACGGAGAGTCAATTAAAATAAAGTAGAACTATTATTTTTACATAAATTATTTCTGATATATTAATTTACTGTCGACAATAATTGCAGTTGATTTTAACTATTAAATTATGCAGTACCATTTCATTTCTATTATGATATGAAAATAAAATATAACCATGAAATAGTGTTTATAATTATGTAAGTGAGTACTGAGTACCCAATAATGTACGTTTATTAATGTCAATATAATTTTTGTAGTAAAAAACTGCTTGTTGCGTCAGGGTACAATTGATTGTGTAATTGTATTGAGAACCACAACTTCTAAATTCCAAATGAAGTTTAGTCGTAGGGATAACTAAATTTATAAATAAAATAAACGTTCGCAATGTCGTAAGGGTTTTACAGTCTGCGATAGTAGCTCAGTGCGTCAAGGACGAAAGCGTCGAGCGTATTCCTTTTGGCGGGATTGATTATTAATTTTCGTTTTTGAGACATTTCCGTGTTGACTATAACGTGCCCGTGAGCGACAGTTCAATCGTTTTGTTTACATTATTGTTGTTACGTTTCGTTTTTCTTGTTGTAACTTCACTCTTTCGTTCTACAGAATGTTTATGATTATAAAAAGAAATATCAAAATATTATTACCGTCCAGTTCCGGATTCAGCGCTATCCGAAGCATTTGAATTTCATCTTGAACAACTTTGGAAGTTGTTTCAACACCTCTGTAATATGCAATGACTCTTGCGGTCTCCTGTTAGTGAAAAAAAACTGCCTCGTTATAAGAATAGAATTTGAATTTTTTTTATAGGAGAGGGGGCAAACGAGCACGCGGCTCACCTGATGGTAAGTGACTACCGCCACCCATGAACAACCGCAACACCAGGGGAATTGCAAAAACGTTGTCAGCCTTTTTAAAAGGAGTAGGCTCTTTTCCGGGAAAATCGCTGATGGTAATCGATTCCACAAGGAAGTCGTGCGAGGAAGAAAACATCTTCTAAATTTCACAGTGGTGGACCGTCGATCATCCAGATTTTGTGGATGGTATCGGGCGTTCTGCCGCGATGTGCGTTCGTGAAATTTGGCGGCTGGGATTAATTCGAACAATTCCTCAGAGTACTCCCCGTGGTAGATGCGAAAGAAAATGCAAATGGATGCAACATCTCTTTGCAGTGCCAATGAATCGAGCCGATCGGAAAGGACTCGGTCGTCACTGCACTGGATGCGGTCAAGTGGAAGGAGCTGGTACTGGGGAGCCCCTGCCTAGAGAAGAGAACAGTATTCCATGTGAGGCCGAACTTCCGCTTTGTAAAGTTGCAGGCGGTGTGCCGGCATGAAATACTATCCCGCTCTGCTGAGCACGCCAAGCTTTTTAGAGGCCAATTTGGCCTTCTATTCCAAGTGACCACGAAACTGCACGTCACTAGATATGTCGACTCCGAGGATTCCGATACTGGCTGAGGCAAGAAGGGGAGTGCCTTTAAACTGAGGAGATACGACAAAGGGGTTCTATTTAGCGGTAAACGCGCAAACTTGTGTCTCCTGAGGATTAAACTGGACTAAATTTAGTAGCCCCCAATCCGAGACTTTGTTCAGCAAAGACTTGACTTCAGACACAAGTTTGTTCCGGTACTCAGCGACGTTTTTCCGAGAAATATTGGCACGGCCGGTGTATAAAGCATCACCAGTGCCTTCATCCGCATAGCAATGAATGTTACCAGCTAGCAATATATCATTGCTATGCAGAAGAAACAACGTTGGTGATAGCACACAGCCTTGTGGAACACCAGCGTTAATAGGCTTGTAGTCGGAGTATGCACCGTCTACAACGACCTTGATGCTCCGATCTGCAAGAAAGCTGGTGATCCAATTGCACAAATTTCTCGGGAATCCCATAGGAAGGGAGCTTCGAAAGAAGCGCTTTGTGTCAAACCCGATCGAAGGCCTTCGCAATGTCCAAACTAAAGGCCAATGCCTTCTCCTTGGACTCTACTGCCTCCGCCCATCTATGGGTCAAGTAGACTAGAAGATCACCAGCTGATCGATCCCGACGAAAACCTTATTAGCGGTTACTAATCAGCTGGTGATCCTCAAGGTACCGTATGAGCTGGCAGTAAATAATGGATTCCATTACTGTGGAGAACAAGGAGGTGATGGCGAGAGGCCTATAGTTGGACGGGTCTGAGCGGTTGCCTTTTTTAGGGATCGGGTTGACAAAAGCTGTCTTCCATGAATTCGGGACTACGGCTTGGGAGTAGGAGTACCGGAAAAGACGGTGCCAACTCCGGAGCACACGTACTCAGCACAATTGGGGGGATTCCGTCAGGCCCACTCGACTTCTGGATGTCCAGGGAAAGGAGTGCTTTGAAAACCGAGCGCTGTGAAAACAGCACATCCGGCATGGAGCACTCACACCGCGGGATGGTCGGCGGTGTATTCCCCCCGTCATCAAGAGTCGAGTTGGACGCAAAAAAGGAGTCTAAAAGGTTGGCTTTGTCTTTTGCAGCTTGGGCCAGTGAGTCGTCCTCCTTGTTTAGAGATGGTAGTGATGGCTAACAGAAATTCCCTTGGACAGCCTTGGCGAGAGACCAGAATGCACGGCTTCCCGAAGGAAGGCGAACTAGTTTCTCGCCAATTCTGCCTATGTGCTCTGACTTTGCCTTGCCAATAACTCTTTTGAATGACCTGGAGGCGAAGTTATACTTTTTTTTGAGTGTGCTGGTGTTTACATCCCGAGTCGCCGAAGCCGCAGCCCAGGCTTGATAACACTCCTACTTACTGCGTAATGCAGTCTTACAGGAGCGACCAAACCAAGACTGAGAGCTGCCTCCGATGGGTACCACAGATGATGGAATAAATAGTTCCATTCCCTGTAGCACCACATCAGTGACATAGTCAGCAACAGCGCTGGGATCACCGGCGAGAAGCAAAGCCTCCATGGGTAGGATGCAAAGAAAGATCGCATTCCGTCCCAATGCACTGACCTGTAATGCCAAACACGGTTGTAACCTGCAGAACGCAACCGCGAGGGGAGCGTGAGTGGCAGCACACTCCGGATCGGAGCCGAGAGAGGCATCGACGGAAACCTGATATCTGTCCGGATGAGAGGTCAGCAGAAGGTCCAACAGGGAAGGTGTATGATACTCAACATCTGGAATCCGCGTAGGCGAAGTAACCAGTTGTGTCAGACCATATGCCAAAGCACAATCATAAACAGATCTCCCCGCATGATCGGTTAAACGTGAACCGAGCCATTCGGCGTGGTGGGCGTTAAAATTGCCACGGACCACGATCTCTGCGGATGGGACCTGTTGTAGCAAGGAATCTGTAGCCATTTGGACGTGATCAATGAGTCGATTTGTTTCGGTATTACCGCTATGGGACCTATACAGGCACCCGTTAACACACGGATGGTCGTCGCTGTCTACGCGTAGCCAAAAGATGGACAGGTCTGAACCTTCAAGACTGGCGTCGAGAACAGATGTCCTCTCTGACATACACGCAAACTCCAGCCCGAGGCACAAAGGAGTGCTCCAATTTGTACCCCGGCTAGGAGAGATACGAAGTATCAGCGGGAGAGGACGTCTGCGTCTCGGTCAGAAAGAGCAAGGCCGGCTTCGCCGTCTCGAGATGGTAGTAGACGGCGTTTAGGTTCGAGTGAAGTCCCCTGATGTTGCAGAAATTCACGGATAGCGTGGCAGGGGTCGCCTTGGTATTGTTGCTCAGTTTGCCCCGAGCAGTTATGTTTTTGAGCGGAATTTTGCCCCCCCCCCCCCCGTCCTTACAGAATGCGTGGGGCAGCCTGAGCACCCACGCTAAGGAGTGGAATAACATGGTCGTGGGGTAGTCTTTCGTGTTATTCCGCTACCATGTTTATGGGGGGAGGGGGGAATTGGGCCTCCGGTCACCTGCACACACCAGTTGAAACGCAGAAGCAGAGCGTCTAAGTCACGCCGATATTCTGTGAGTTCGTCGTACCAACCCGGCTCGAGCCGTCCCATACGTGCAACAGCAATAACTGCCGTGTGGCTCTACCACCGTTAAATATACATTTCAAAATACTATTATTTGCTCAGTAAATGTACCTAATCTATATGACCTGTTTCGTCTCAAACGTACAAGGTCAAATATGGCATGCTTTGCTGTTCAGGAGACTGTTTAGAATAAACAATAAAATATCCAAATCATTTCGATATCTCCATATTGGCCTTCATACAGAGTAAATATAAAATGCTATCCAAAACATAACTTGTAAAAAAACAAATCTTGCAACTCAGTTCTTCTTCCGTAAAAAGTTGTAAGATCCATGTTTTTTTTTTTATAGGATAAGGGTGGCAAACGAGCACACAGTCCACCTGATGGTAAGTGGTTGCTGCGGCCCATAGACGTCTACATCTATCCTCGATCCCTCTATCCGACTAAGATGGAATGCCTAATTTTCAGTAAAAGGGCCTCCGGCCACCTGCACTCACCAAGCGAAACGCAGAGGTAAACCTCTACTTCACGCTGATTTTTTGTGAGGTCGTGGTACCACCCCGGTTCGAGCCGGCCCATCCGTGCGACAGCAAAAGGTGCCGCGTGGCTCTACCACTGTTAAAACATGTAAAACCAAGTCTGCGTTGAGTGAGTTTATGCAATGCCTAATTGGTTACTGAAAACTCAGGCTTCTAGTTATATCCAAAACGAAGTTATTGGATTTTTTTTATAGGATAAGTGTGACAAACGATCACACAATCCACCTGATGGTAAGTGATTGCTGCGGCCCATAGACATCTACATCTATCCTCTATTACAAATCAAAATGCAGATGCGTTGTTACCCGTGAGGACTAAGATGGAATGCCTCATTTCCAGTAAAAGGGTTTCGAAAATGGCCTTAACTGCTTCGAGAAAAGGATGGTAAAGCTGTGCCGCTTTTTTGCTTGGCTGGGACACTAACGTGCCCCCAGAGTACTTTTAAAAACTTGATTTAGAATTACAAGTACTTCATTGTTAAATACGTAGGCGACCGAGTTTTTCTCGGCGTTAGAAAATGAATTCCAGCTGTGTCACTTACCGATTTTATTTTTACCTAGTTATTTAAAATAATTTGAATTTTCTCAATGCTTTAGTTTTAATCCATATTTTATAGCTGATTTTTTAATATTATATCCCTTTACCAATCTCCAAAAACTAACCGATATGCTATTACTGTTTTGTCTTACATTAGTTTTGTAACTATGCTGATTTGATATAATTTTGTTAATACATATCATAAAGTACCGTATACTAAAGTGCTTACGTACTTCTACGTACTTTATATTTGTACGTATTATATAGTAGCAGATCAGGGAAAAATGTGCTTCGTATTTTCTATATATATATGCCATTTTGTTCGATAACTTGTCGACATCTTGTAGGTAGTGACATAATTCCGCTGCTGAAAAATTCTAGGGATTTTTGATTAAAAGAATGCGACAAGTAGTTTTGACAGTCTAAATAATGAAGATGTTTACCTGACACAATCTAAATAATTCTGAAGAGACCGAAACAGGTGAAAATCAGAGAGTGCAAGGTTAGGACTACATGGTGAATGTATTAACACTTCCCAACCAAGCTCTCTCAAATTTTCTGGCTAAAATTGTGTGTAGTCTGGCGTTATCATGATGAAAGACCACTTTTTTTCTGTTGATTAAATTTGACCGTTTTTTTCCAATTTTTTTGATTGATTCTCATGAGTTGTTGGCAGTATAAGTCACGGCATGTAAGTCTAGCGCTAAACGAAACGTGGAGACTGAAAACGCTTGGACTAACTTTGTGCTACTCTTACTCACACTACATAAGGTCCGTAAACGTCACATTTTTTTCGCGGCTTGAGTTGCATTTTTCTCTTTTATGTAATAAAACTTCAGAATGTATCGAATTTCTTCGTTAGATTCATTCATTTTGGTGGACAGAAAAACAATTGAAAAATGGCGAGAAAGTATTTTTACTTTTTCTTTTTTCTTTCTTAATATTCTTTACGTATTAATATTAAAACCAGCCAGATACAAACAGTACATCCAAAGAGACTCTGCTTCAATTTTTTAATAAAAACAAAATATGAAAAAACTTTTTCCCCGAACTTGTTTATTGCATAGCAGGAAAACGATTAGATACCAGACTTTTATTGATTTCAGTAATTTAATACTACAAACCTCTTCTAGACCTTTCGCCATCAGATGTACCGGAGACTTCTTCAGAAGCAAAAGAAACAGCACCTCTAATACAGTCACTGACAGACAGGAGTAATTCATCGTCTCGTAAGGTAAATAGCCGCCCATGAGGTAAGAAATGAGGATTCCAATCGCATAAAAGACTAGGGCAGTTGACGCCAAAGTCCCTCTGATTGACATTTGGCAGAACTCGCTTATATAGAGGGGCGCTACGAACAACATGCAGCCACTGAATCCCGCCAAAAACACTGATGCGATGATTGCCTCTACTTTGTTGCAAACTGTTACAATTATCCAGGCAAGCTGTAACAAGGTATCTTTGTATGACATCCATTTGTTATCAAACTAACTTAAATAACATAAAAATAAAATTTAAAGCAGTAGAATAGTTTGCCATAATTTTAGTATTACTAATTAAGACAACAGCAACTAGGCTTTTGCTAAGCTAAGTCAGTGCACTTTACTATTTTCGAACGCATCACCACATGACTAAAATCCCATTATCAGGTGGAATTTTAGTCAAGTACTGGATAGAAAAGAATAGATCTGAATAATTTTTATACAATATAGATTATAAGAATACAATTTAAAAGTAATTTAAGCTTTACCACTAGGTCGGAAAAATCTATCCCAGGAAGAACAAGCAAGAAACCCAGTGGGGGTATAATATTTTATACAAAAAGTAGGAAAACATTTAGAAACAGCATGATAGCGACCACCACATACCCAGAGATTATTTTCAATGATGTACTTTTTAATTACAATTTGAGTACAATGATTTGTATATTAAGTCTTACTAAACAACATTTGCTTAATAAAATTTTAAACCTTTTGACATGTAAGCCCTGCATATTTTCTGGGACGTTATTGTATAAGCGTATACCCCATGAAATAGTTACTGAATTTTTGGAGTCGAGTAAATGGTATAACTAACTTGTGCTTGTTCTAAGTATTTTTTTTTTCATTTGTTACCCATAAAATGTACAATTATTAATACATATTGAACACAGCGCAAACCACTGAGGTTTAATTGCTGTGCTTACGTTCGCTATGCTTTAAAAAAAAAAAAAAGAAGAAACAAAGTTACCATACTTATTCATGTAACTATTCGATCTTTGCTGTCCAAAGAACTCACTAGAATGCCCAATTCCCCCCCCCCCATCAACATGGTAGCGGAATTAGACAATAGACTACCCCAGGAGGGTACCAGTACCCCTGGAGAATCCCTCGCTGAGCATCCACGACCATGTTATTCCAATCCTGAGCGTGGGTGCTCAGGCTGCCCCGCGTATTCTGGGGGGGGCAAAATTCCGCTCAAAAACAAAACTGCTCGGGGCAAGCTGAGCAACAATACCAAGGCGACCCCTGCCACGCTATCCGTGAATTTCTGCAACATCAGGGGACTTCACTGTAACCTAAACGCCGTCCACTACCATCTCGAGACGGCGAAGCCGGCCTTGCTCTTTTTGACCGAGACGCAGGTTTCCTCTCCGACTGATATTTCGTATCTCTCCTACCCGGGGTACAAATTGGAGCACTCCTTTGTGCCTCGGGCTGGAGTTTGCGTGTATGTTAGAGAGGACATCTGTTCTCGACGCCTCGGCAGTCTTGAAGGTTCGGACCTGTCCATCCTTTGGCTACGCGTAGACAGCGACGACCATCCGCGCGTCTACGGGTGCCTCTATAGGTCCCATAGCGGTAATGCCGAAACAGACCGACTCATCGACCACGTCCAAATGGCTACAGATTCCTTGCTACAACAGGTCCCATCCGCAGAGATCGTGATCCTTGGCGATTTTAACGCCCACCATGCCGAATGGCTCGGTTCACGTTTAACCGATCATGCGGGGAGATCTGTTTATGACTTTGCCTTGGCATATGGTCTGACACAACTGGTTACTTCGCCTACGCGGATTCCAGATGTGGAGGATCATACACCTTCCCTGTTGGACCTTCTGCTGACCTCTCATCCGGACGGATATCAGGTTTCCGTCGATGCCCCTCTCGGCTCTTCGGACCATTGTCTGATCCGGAGTATGGTGCCACTCACGCTCCCTTCGCGGTTGCGTTCTGCAGGTTGCCGCCGTGTTTGGCATTACAGGTCGGCGGATTGGGACGGAATGCGGTCTTTCTTTGCATCCTACCCATGGGGGCGGGTTTGCTTCTCGCCGGATGATCCCAGTGCTGTTGCTGACTCTGTCACTGATGTGGTGCTACAGGGAATGGAACTATTTATTCCATCATCTGTGGTACCCATCGGAGGCAGATCTCAGCCTTGGTTTGGTCGCTCCTGTAAGACTGCATTGCGCAGTAAGCAGGAGTGTTATCAAGCCTGGGCTGCAGCTTCGGTGACTCGGGATGTAAACACCAGCACACTTAAAAAGAAGTATAACTTCGCCTCCAGGTCCTTCAAAAGAGTTATTGCCAAGGCAAAGTCAGAGCACATAGGCAGAATTGGCGAGAGACTAGTTCGCCTTCCTTCGGGAACCCGTGCATTCTGGTCTCTCGCCAAGGCTGTCCAAGGGAATTTCTGTAAGCCATCACTACCATCTCTGCACAGGGAGGATGACTCACTGGCCCATGACGCAAAAGACAAAGCCGACCTTTTAGGCTCCCTTTTTGCGTCCAACTCGACTCTTGATGACGGGGGGAAAACACCGCCGACCATCCCGCGGTGTGAGTGCTCCATGCCGGATGTGCTGTTCTCACAGCGCTCGGTTCGCAAAGCACTGCTCTCCCTGGACATCCAGAAGTCGAGTGGGCCTGACGGAATCCCCCCAATTGTGCTGAGGACGTGTGCTCCGGAGTTGGCACCGGTCCTAACGCGTCTTTTCCGGTACTCCTACTCCCAAGGCGTAGTCCCGAATTCATGGAAGACAGCTTTTGTCCACCCGATCCCTAAAAAAGGCGACCGCTCAGACCCGTCCAACTATAGGCCTATCGCGATCACCTCCTTGTTCTCCAAAATAATGGAATCCATTATTAACTGCCAGCTCATCCGGTACCTTGAGGATCACCAGCTGATTAGTGACCGCCAATACGGTTTTCGTCGGTGTCGATCAGCTGGTGATCTTCTTGTCTACCTGACCCATAGATGGGCGGAGGCAGTAGAGTCCAAGGGGGAGGCGTTGGCCGTTAGTCTGGACATTGCGAAGGCCTTTGATCGGGCTTGGCACAAAGCTCTTCTTTCAAAGCTGCCTTCCTATGGGCTTCCCGAGAAATTGTGCAATTGGATCACCAGCTTTCTTGCAGATCGGAGCATCAAGGTCGTTGTAGACGGTGCATGTTCTGACTACAAGCCTATTAACGCTGGTGTTCCACAAGGCTGTGTGCTATCACCAACGCTGTTTCTTCTGCATATCAATGATATGTTGCTAACTGGTAACATTCATTGCTATGCGGATGACAGCACTGGTGATGCTCTATACACCGGCCGGGCCAATATTTCTCGGGAAAACGTCGCCGAGTACCGGAACAAACTTGTGTCTGAAGTCGAGTCTTTGCTGGACAAAGTCTCGGATTGGGGGCGACTAAATCTAGTCCAGTTTAATCCTCAGAAGACACAAGTTTGCGCGTTTACCGCTAAAAAGAACCCCTTTGTCGTATCTCCTCAGTTTCAAGGCACTCCCCTTCTTGCCTCAGCCAGTATCGGTATCCTCGGAGTCGACATATCGAGTGACGTGCAGTTTCGTGGTCACTTGGAAGAGAAGGCCAAATTGGCCTCTAAAAAGCTTGGCGTGCTCAGCAGAGCGGGACAGTATTTCATGCCGGCACACCGCCTGCAACTTTACAAGGCGCAGGTTCGGCCTCACATGGAATACTGTTCCCATCTCTGGGCAGGGGCTCCCCAGTGCCAGCTCCTTCCACTTGACCGCATCCAGCGCAGAGCGGCTCGAATCGTCGACGACCGAGCCCTTTCCGATCGGCTCGATTCATTGGCACTGCGAAGAGATGTTGCATCTCTTTGCATTTTCTTTCGCATCTACCATGGGGAGTGCTCTGAGGAATTGTTCGGATTAATCCCAGCCGCCAAATTTCACGAACGCACATCGCGGCAGAACTCCCGATACCATCCACACCATCTGGATGATTGGCGGTCCACCACTGTGCGATTTAGAAGATGTTTTCTTCCTCGCACAACTTCCTTGTGGAATAGTTTACCACCAGGGATTTTTCCGGACCGATACGACTTAGGGACCTTCAAGAAAAGAGCCTACTCCTTTTTAAAAGGCCGGCAACGCATCTGCAATTCCCCTGGTGTTGCGGTTGTTCATGGGCGGCGGTAGTCACTTACCATCAGGTGAGCCGCATGCTCGTTTGCCCCCTCTCCTATAAAAAAAAAAAAAAAAAAAAAAAAAAACTCACTAGAAAGATCTTTAGTTTGTTTTTTAAATTTTTTTTCATTAATAGAATTCCTAAACTCAGGATCCAATTTATTTATGATTCTAGGAATCAAGTATACAGCAGTGCGTCTGCCGTAAGTGTTCCGCGCGGCTGTCGTAACTAACTTGCCGCGAGTGATCGCCCGAGTACCCTTATTATGTTCCACTTTTATTTTAATGGAATTATTAAAAAAATCTTCCTTCAGAAATTGGAGTATGAACTGGTCGTGTACGGGTAGTACGTTGCAATATTTAAATAATTTTATTTCATTTGATGAAAATTGTTTTTTTACGTTAGGTGAGACCACTTGTTTTAATATTCTTATTTGTAGATTATATATCCTATCCAGATATGACTTGAAAGTTCGCCCATAACTGGATAGGCCATAGTTGACTATAGAGTTAGCAAACGCGTTATATAAAGCTAATCGTGTCCTAAAAGTCATTTGTTTTTTATGATTCTTAAGTTTGCGAGGAACGCTCGTAATTTGTCACATACTCGCTCAACTTGGGGGGCCCAGTTAAATGCACTATCAATTACTAATCCAAGGTACACGTGAGAACCTACTATTTTAATTGGTGGACACCTACAGTGAATGTAATTCGAATTATGAAGGCAACTGTGATCATGAGCTATAAGATTGTACGATGTACTTTTCTCTCTAATATAAGGAGATCTTATGTGTAGCATCTTAGTTTTAGCTGCATTCAACACTAGGCCTGAGTCATGACACCATTTATTTAAGTTGTTGAAGTCGTATTGTAAATTATTTAATGCTACTTGTGGATCTTTTGCAGCAGATATGATACACGTGTCATCTGCGAATTGATAAGATGTACAGTATTTAAGTACATTAGTCATATCGTTAACATAAGCCAGAAAGTGCAGTGGACCGATCACCGACCCCTGGGCCGTACCTGTCGAGACCGATACGGGCTTACTTAGGCATTCATCTATTTTTACTCTATAAGTTCTGTCTTTCAGATAGTCTTGGCACCAGTTTAGTATTACACCTCGGATTCCGGTATTTTCTAGCTTAGTTGTTAGTTTTTTATGATCAAGCGTATCAAAAGCGCGGGAGAAATCAATAAATACTACTAAGACGTGAACTTTTTCGTTTAAATAACTATTGATCTCATCCTTAAATGTTCGCAGCAACGTTGTAGTGCTATTACCGGCTTGGAACCCATATTGGTTCGTACTAAGTATATTATTTAGCTTATAAAAGTTATGCATCTGTTCACATATATATTTCTCCACTATTTTGTCGATAGCGGGTAACAAAGTTATGGGCCGGTAATTTGCTACAACTCCTTTAGAACCCATTTTAAAGATAGGTCGCACACAACCAGTCTTTAATCCTTCCGGGTATCTACTAACTAAAAAGCTTGCGTTTATAAGGTTAGCGATGGCGGTGCATAATTTGTCACCTATCTTTTTGATATCTAATACATTAATCCCGTCTAAACCTGGAGCTTTCCTTGCATTAAGGTTCTTAATTAAATGAAAAATGTTTTTAGGGGTGGCTTTTTTGAAGCGCATACTAACTTGGGCAGGCTTTGTATATGAACTACATTTTAATAAATTCGTATGGCAACTAGGGATTATTTTCTTAACGGCATCTTTAAACTCACTCGCAAACTTATCAGCAATAGCCTGTGGAGACAATTTTTGTGCTGAAAAACCAGATAATATCAATCCGTCTATTGATGGACTACTTCTACCATATAATGCATTAATAATTTGCCAAAGTTTCCTAGGATTTCTATAATTTTCATTAATTAATTTCCTCAAATAAGTATTTCTATAATACTCAATAACTTTATTTAATTTATTACGTATTTTTTTATAATTTCTAGACAAAATATTGTTATTAGGATCTCTTCTCCATTGGCGAAAAGCTATATCTCTTTCACGACTTAAATTATTTATATTTTTATTTATCCAAGGCATATTTGATTTAGTAAATTTGATTTTATTATAGTATTTAATGGCTTTATTATATGCTAATGTGAATTTTTCTTTTATATAACTGTAAATTTCATGTGGACATTTCATCGTACCTGTACATGACCAGTCCACATCTTTCAATTCATTATAAACAATATCGGAATCATAGTATGCGCGACGAGTGCAGGCGACCGGTTCGGGGCAACAATCACTAATATTATGCATGTGTGCGGATCGCATCGAGTGACTATAACATAATGCAATAATTGTGACTCTGTGGTCGGCTAGTACAGTATCGAGTGCGGCCGTGCACGGCTCGGTTTGGTGGTATTTAACAAATATGTGATCTATACACGACATATTAATTTGGTCTAATTTTCGCTCAATTCGGGTATAATCTGTAATACCACAGCTGTAGCCGTGCTCGGATAGCATATCTATGTAACCATCTCGGCTGCTATTTACAGTTTTTAAGTCGATTTTCATATCCCCAAGTATGATTGCATTCCCCAATAAAAAATAAGTTTTTAGCATTTCGTTTAGCTCAGTGATAAAATAACTTTTACTACTAGAAGATGGTCTATAAACTAAGCACACGTCAACAGAGAGGTTCGAAGCCGTTTTAATTGTTCCAGTAATGCTTTCAAAAGTAAATGTTTTAATGTTATGAATGGTAAATTTTAGGTATTTTTTAACAAATAAAACAACTCCACCTCCCCTTTTATTCGTTCTCAGCTGTGTATGCATTACATAACCAGGAATATAAAACAAATTACAAATACTGTCGGAAATGCCAGCCTCTGAAATTGCAATCATATCTATTGGGTGGGTACTTGTGTTGATAATGTGCAATAGCTTAGAGAAGTTTTTTATCAGTGATCTAATATTGACATGCATACATAGTAGATGAATGTTGGTAGATATTTGTTTTACAAAATAGTTTATATTTAAACAATTATGATATTCGTTAGGCTTAGGTAAATCTAAGTTCATATTACAATGAGAAAAAAAAAATTCGTTTTGTATACTAATATAAGAAGAAAAATAAAACTTAACTATGTTAATTATTCTAAGAGTTTCGATATATCTTGGTTTGAACGGATAATAAGCACTTTACTGTCGTCTGTTTTACGGCAGTAGATCAATCCATTTTTGCACCATACATATTTATGCGAAGTCTTGAGACTATTCCTGGCGTTGTAATATAGGGTCTTCATGTAGGGAGATAGTGCTTCTCGAATAAAGATTCTTATTCCAGCTTGTTCACTCGGTACGTTTTTACCAAATACGCTTAGGGTAAGTTGAGCTTTTTTACCCGCTTCTATCCACTGGTCCCGGGCGTCTTTAGATCTCAATTCCACTATAATGTTGCCTGGATTTTCCCTGCGGGTCGGAAGTCGTCGTGCACAAACTATTGAGCCAGTGTCGAGATCGAGCTTCTTCGCAATCTCTTGAGTTATAGTGACCTCATTTGCTTTAACGTTAGAAGTAATACCTGATATTTCTAGAGAACATGAAAGCGTCCGCTGCTCCATTTCTTGTATTTCTTGTTCGATGGCTGCAATTTGGAGTTCAAAATGTTTGTTTTTATTATGAGAATCATTACTTTTGGTTTCCAACTTCTTTATTCTTGCATCTTGATTCTTTATTGATTCTTCAATTGCTTCCACTTGATGTCCTAGAAACTCCAATGAGCTCTTGACTCCATCCAATTCTTTTTTGAGAATTCTATGCATTTGGGTACTAATATCATTGATCAACTTATTGTAATTATCTGACGACCTATTATTCAAGCTAGGAGGTAATTCTTCTTCGTCAGTATCGTCATCCATAGTTATCATATAAGAGGATCTCCTTGACGTGTTGTTGATACATTCTTCACAACTCCACTCGAGTCCAGTGGCGTTGCGAAGGGTAGTCAGCTGTTTGTTACTGAGCTTCGAGCACACTGGTGTAGCATGAACTGACTTTTCACATCTACTGCACACTAGACCTGGAGTTTTTTTGGTGATATTTTTAGCACAAGATGTACACTTTTGCACCATTTTTTAATTTTTAGTGAGTGCGGGTATTATATTATACACGTATAAGTAACAGTAAGTATAGGTAACGTCAAACTAGTGCGCACAAGTAAACGCAATGATGTGCGAATGCGAATGATATGATGATATAATGATGTATATTTACAAATATACATCATTATTTTTAATAAATCTTTTTTAATTGTGTGTACATTCATTTAATTTTTGCAATTATACAAGGAGATCGAAGTTAATATACTTATTTCTTTTAATTTTCTCTAAAGAATTCCTTCGGACCATAGTTATAAATTTCTCTTACGGCTGTCTTCTCCAAAACAAAGGTGGTTTCAATGTTAGTCATATTACCCTATAGCAAGATTTTATATAATATTACGGTATGGAAATAACTTAAATAAATAAATCTATTAGTTTCAAAACATATATGTGCCTCAATCTTAGTTTAGTTATATAAGGGTGCTTTTAAGCTTCACATCAACGCCAACAGTGCATCTGAGAAGACTCAACTTTTACCAATTTAAAAGTACACTGGTATTTACCTGATTAACATTAATTGGTGTAAGTTTAATTAATTTCGTTTTATTACAGCTTAAACGCAAATTGTTTATTTAAAACTAGTGTATATACTTTTTTATAACATTGTTCATTTCAACATGTTTTAATAAAGTCTTATAACGAAGTATCATCAGGAAATAAAACTATATCATGGTTATTCTCTACGAAGTAAGGTTAGTCATTAACATAAACTAAGAACAGGAAGACGCCACGAATTAGGCCCTGTGGAACATCCAAAAATACTACCGATCCTTAAGAGCTACTCCCATTAGGCTTACAGGATTACTGTGAACAACTGGTTTCATTACCGTACCGTATTATCGCTTGGAGAAATTTAGAAGTAACATAGTGAAAAACTTCCATCACTTTCATACCAAAATGACCCTAATTTTTTGTATGGAACATTATTTAAGCTTATTTGCAATGAATTTAATAATACTTTTACTTCTAAAATATTCTCCTTGAACAGTCGGAAGTCATTCAATGAATGGGCGACAGTAGGAGTCCATAAGAGCAGGCATAGGTTATATGATCTTTACCATGAAAGGTCATATAATCATAGCGTCGAATTTAGGGAATATGTAAAAAAATATTCAAAAATATTTAAAAGAGTGCTCCATAGCCAAGTCTTTGCATTTGAGCAACAAAATTAAGACGGCTTCCAATAAAATTAAAATGACATGGAGTATAATTAATAGCGAAACTGGTAAGATCAACTCTCGCAATTCAAATTACCAGTTAAGTGTTAACAACAAATTAACTGTATCAGATCAGGACGTAGCAATGGTTTTTGAGAAATATTTTACTGATATTCCGATCTTGACCACTAAGTCTCTGAATTCTTCTCCTGCCGTCGCCGAATCATTACTTAAACAAAATGTTAATGTGTGTACAAAGAATTTTACATTTCATAAAGTGTCATCAAAAGATATTGTAAAATATTTTAAAACTATTGATGTTAAGAAAACTGCGGATCTGTGGGGGATTTCCGTTAAAGTTATTGCGTCTATAATAGATACAATCGCGCCTCATTTAGCCATTATTTTTAATACTAGTATCGAATCTGGTGTGTTTCCTGATTTAATGAAGCACAGTAAAGTAATACCTTTATTTAAATCTGGTAGTACAGTTCGGAGAGCGCTCGGCAACGTCGACCGCGGAGGTTGCGTACACTGTCCCAAAGTTGTATTTAATTCGTTTTACTCGATTAAAGTCAATTATTAAGTGATAAATATACACCAAACTATCAATACAAGTGTTTTCAATAGATTGTGACATAAGTGTCATCTACAACTCTTAAAAATCAGCAAATTAAATCAACTAATTTCTTACAACGGACAAAGTAAGTGTTAATTGCTACTGCTTTATGAATCATCTCAGCACGTCTTGTGACATCACTCCTACCTACAACGACGGAGTATTGCTTCGGCCTACAACCAATAGCGGGCGTTCTCGCACAAAACATCGCAATTGACCATTGAGATATAGCTGTATCGCTTGCTTAAACACAACCGTAATATTTTTAAATAGGCCCAGCGCGGTCACCCACTTTCGCCGAAGTGAACTAAATATTTTCTTGTGCGACTTTGTTGATATTGCTTACCTCACGCTTGCGCTCTTTTTTATTATAATTAGAAGTATTATAATGGCGAGTGTAAACTGCGGCGGTTGTTTAGCTAATATGGATACTACATCTTTGTTTATGAAATGTTACAGATGCGAAACAGGTTATCATATATTGTGTGTTAATGTATCGGCACAGGAGTACAACTCTTATTCTGACGAATATTTAGCGAGCTGGCTTTGCCCTAACTGTCTATGTAAGGAGCCAAATCTTGGCAATTCAAACACTCCAATTTGTGCATCCCCAACGGGTTTTTCTAATAACATCACAGCTCGCCCAACAAAATGGAAGGCCACCTTATCACCAAATGTTGAGATTAACTAGGCTCCCACAGTAACTTCTATTAATAATAACCTTGTTTCGCTTACCTCGGAAATAAGATTATTGCGAGAGGAGTCCAACAGTATTAAGGGAATTATGGAAAATCTATTGGCCTGCCTTCTCAAGTGCACTACAAAACTGGAATCACTTGAAACTCGCATGGTAAGTGCTGAAAAACCTATTCAA
The DNA here is from genome assembly GCA_963668995.1 of Parnassius mnemosyne. Taxonomy (NCBI): domain Eukaryota; kingdom Metazoa; phylum Arthropoda; class Insecta; order Lepidoptera; family Papilionidae; genus Parnassius; species Parnassius mnemosyne. The sequence goes on along the minus strand of CAVLGL010000001.1, from coordinate 1,411,027 downwards.
GAGGTTAAAACAAATGGATTAAAAGTGGCCGAGCTTACTGCGACTATATCCTCTCTCCAGGATCAGATCAATTCTCAGGGTCAATCCGCTATTCGAAATGAGTTAGAGATTATAGGACTCAATGAAAATCAAAATGAAAGTCTTGAGCATGTAATACTAGTTATCGCCAGCAAAATCGGGGTGAGTTTGGTATCGGAGGACATCGATTGCATTAGCCGAGCAGGATTAAGACAGCAGAAGCTTCTGACGTTAGAAAATAAGCCCCCGCGCCCACTAATTATACGTTTCCTACGCAAAAACAAACGAGATAAATTCCTTAGAGCCTCTAAGACCAGGCGTGACCTCACTACTTCTGATATCGAAGTACAGGGCCCCACCAGAAAACTATATTTCAATGAACACCTAACGAAACATAACCGGTGGTTATTTCGAGAGACAATAACACGAGCTAAAGAGGCCGGTTACAAGTATTGTTGGGTTAAGCAGGGTTACATCCACATCCGTAGACGGGAAGGAAGTCCTTCCATCACGATACGGAACGCCTCTGACTTGGAGCGTCATCTCGGTCCTGAGGAATTGGCTGCCACAGCTCCAGTCGGTAGCACCAATCAACAAATGCTGCATTAGCTTTCTTAATGTTATTTTTTATTTCTCATTTTGTTGTGAAGTTTGTATATTTTTAACTCTAGTCTTAAGATCTACATTCCAATTTTATAAGTTGTACAAAATTAACTTTCTGTGGTATTTACTACGTATTTGTATATTAATTAGCGTACCTATTAACATACATATATACAAAAACACAATACATACACTCATATTACACTATCACATGCATAAACTACTACATCAAATTAAATATGTAACTATCTTCTATATTACACTTCTAATACATTGTTACAAAAAAACTAAACAAAACAAACAAACACAAAAAATATTACACGTAAAACAAGCTCTTCTTTCTCAGGCTCTCCTAACTGTTGACAGAACTGTTTACTCACAACTTTTATCACGAGTGACTTTATACATGGAAGTAATAATATTTATATTTCCCATTTATGGTCCAAGCGACCACCATAGACGTACAAGAGGATATAAGTAAAACATTCTCTATAACATGTCACTCAATTCCTGATCTGAAACTCAAACAAATTACAGTCTTACTCTAACTTCACATTACTAGGCTGTAACATAAGAAGTATACATCATAATTTTACTGACTTCCTAGTGGTTCTCTCGAGAATTAATGTACAATTTGACGCTATTATTTTGTCTGAGTGTTTATGGAATGAAGGGACAGTCATACCACAAATTCCAGACTACAAATCGTTTCGTACTAATAAATTTATAAATAAAAATGGCGGTGTTGTTGCGTACATAAAAGATGCATATAATGTTTTAGTATCGGAACCAACATTAGATGACGCAAATTGTCTGCAAATAACAATAGAAAATACACTTACACTTCTTGGGATTTATCGATCTCCTTCGTTCAATAATCCGGACCGTTTCATACAATCACTTGATTCTACGATTCATTCAAACACTAAATTTCCTATTATTATAGCCGGTGACATTAATATTAACCTCCTACCTGACGAATTAAACTCTCATCTATCTGATTATCTGTGTTTAATGGCTAGCCATGGACTTATGCCAGCCATAACCATACCCACGAGAAACAACGCTTGTTTGGATCACATCTTTACTAATTCTACAAAACCATCAATTGGTATAGTCTGTGATTCTGCATTAACTGATCACAAATTAACAATGATAGGTTTAGGGTTTCCTAACAGAAAACCGATTCAGATTAGCAGAGTGAGATCTATAATTGATTTTGCTGGGGTTCTTACGGATTTGAAAAACAAAGACTGGTCATTAATTACTGGTGCAAGCGATGTTAACGAAGCGGTGCTTAACATTCATAATCTGATTGAAACGTCAATACGCGTACTCACTCGTCGGGTAAGGGTTAGTCGCTCAAAATTCAATCTCAGGCCTTGGATTACTCCTGGCCTAATGAGGTGCATGCGTCATCGCGACAGGCTACATAGTCGAGTAAAAAAGAACCCCAATGATCTCGTTTTAGAATTAACGTACAAACGGTATCGTAATTTCTGCAATGATTTATTACATAGAGTCAAAGCGAACTATGAAAATTCAGAACTACATAAACATAATAAGAACCCTAAAAAACTTTGGCAATGTATAAAAAACATTTGTGAGATACGCGAAGGTAATACCGATGCCATTGAACTCACAAAAATTATGGAAGACGCGCGAGACTCATTGAACGCATGTAATCAACACTTCTCCACAGTAGGTAAAAAATTAGCTGATAAAATTCTTAACAGCTTACATATTACAGAGGAAACGTTGGCTTCTGAATTTAATAATCAACTTTGTCATCAGAGTTCAATGTATCTCTTTCCAACGGATACAAACGAAGTCTCTGCAGTGATTGAGTCACTTAAGAACGATAGTGCTCCCGGTTTTGATAGTAGTACTCCTTTATTAATAAAAACTATTAAAATGTTATTCTAGAACCTTTGACGCACATTATTAATTTAAGCTTAGCAAGTGGGACCTTTCCTGAAAATTGGAAATTAGCTATTGTCAGTCCAATTCACAAAACTGTTCCAAAAGACAACCCGGATAACTTTAGACCAATATCTCTTTTGTGTATATTCTCAAAAATACTAGAAAAAGTAGTTAACAAACGTCTTGTTAACTACATTGAAAAACACAACATTCTTTCTCAAAGACAGTTCGGATTTAGGCGAGGTAAATCTACGGAAGATGCGGTAGTTTTGCTAACAGAGCTGATCACGGGTTATTTAGATAAGGGTGAAGCATGTATCGGCGTCTTCTTGGATCTCGCCAAAGCCTTTGATACCGTGTCTGTGCCTATCCTACTGAAGAAATTGGAGGTCATGGGGATCAGAGGTACGGTCTGGAATTGGTTCCATAGTTACTTAACGAACAGGAAACAATGTGTCCAAATACAAAATTTCAGAAGTGACGATCTTCCTGTTCTGTATGGCGTCCCACAGGGAAGTATTTTGGGTCCGAGCCTTTTCGCTATCTACATGAATGATATCCTAAATTTAAATATTAATAACTCGGAACTGATTTGTTAGGCAGATGAAACAGTGGTGCTTTTTCATGATCACAGGTGGAAAGAAGTGTATAAATTGGCTGAGCACGGTCTTGCTCGTATAGCTCAATGGCTGGACAAGAACCTCCTCACCTTGAATACCGCTAAGTCCAAATACATAGCGTTTCATAAGACTCGGGCTTCTAGACCTTCTTTAGTCAATTTAAAAGTTCACAGATGCACAACACCGAATTCTCCTTATGGTGTCCTATCCTATACATTCCCAACGTGCAATTGCCAAACGATAGGTGCTGCGGAAACAATAAAATATTTAGGGGTAGTGGTTGACTATAACCTATCATTCAGTCCCCATATTACCGATTTGGCTGCTCGAGTTCGAAAACTAATTTATGTTTTCAAACTTCTACGTAACAGTGCCAACATAAATATTCTCAAAATGTTATACTATGCAATGTGCCAGTCCATTGTGCAATACTGTATTACAGCATGGGGAGGTGCTGCAAAGACTCATATGTTAAAAATAGAAAGATCGCAACGAGCTTTGCTTAAGGTCATGCTTAAGAAACCAGTGCGATTCCCCACCAGAGAGGTCTTTAATTTGTCTCGTGTGCTATCTGTTCGCCAATTGTTCATCCTAAATGTTATAAAGAGATGTCATAAAAACGCTCCAAACCTGCCTAACTACCAACATATTTTAAAAAAAAGGGTATACAAAATACCCGTCCCTAACATTAAAACGTCTTTTGCTAGTCACCTACCACGTTTTCTACATCCATACACTTATAACAAAATATGTCGATACCATAACATCAGAAACCTCAACACCTCACAGGTCTGTCACAATATTAGAAATTGGCTAATGACGTTAACATATGAGGAAACTGAAGATCGAGTCAAATGCCATTAGAAGCGTACACACAAACACACACGCAAACACACACACACACACACACACACACACACACACACACACACACACACGCATAGTAAAATTATACTGCAGTATTATATTTACACTAGGAAAACATGCTATTCTTTTTCGTTAGACTGTGTACAATTCTTTAGATAACTTGCGCTCCCGGACCCCAAGATACAGGATTATCCTAGTTTAGGGTCCAATGGAAAATATTTGTTTATCTTGTCTTGAACATTGTTTAGATGTTTAACTCACTGATCTTACATTTGTTAAATCTATATGTTAATAAAAACATTTATTATTATTATTATTATTAGACCCCGCCAATTTTAGACCTATTTCTGTACTACCAATACTTAGTAAGATTTTTGAAAAAATTGTTCTTAATCAAATGTTAAATTTTTTTAATATAAATAATTTACTACATAAAAATCAATTTGGTTTCACAAGGGGTCGCTCGACAACTGATGCCGGTGTTGAGCTGATTAAATATATCTTTAATGCATGGGAGAATTCACAGGATGCTTTGGGTATATTTTGTGACCTATCCATGGCCTTAGATTGTGTTCACCATGAAACATTAATCAGAAAACTTCAACACTACGGTGTAAGAAGTGATGCTCTTAAATTAATTATTTCATATTTAAGTAAGAGAACGCAAAAAGTTGTCATTAACAATATGAGCTCTTCCGGATCGATGGTACAAATGGGCGTGCCTCAAGGCTCAATTCTCGGCCCCTTTCTGTTTCTTGTATACATTAATGACTTACCTTACATAGTAGGGGATAACCATGATATAGTATTATTTGCAGATTACACTTCTTTAATTTTCAAATTAAGTCGACAATTACTAAAATATGACGAAGTAAATAATGCTATATCTGAATTAGTAAATTGGTTCGATGTTAATAATTTGCATTTAAATGGCACTAAAACAAAATGTATGAAATTCGTGACTCCAAATGTCAAACAATTAAATACTAATATAATTTTAAATGGGGGAAACTGAGTCTTGTAGATACCACCATTTTTCTTGGAATCACACTAGACGCGAAGCTTCAATGGAGCCCCCATATATCAAAACTATTAAGCAGACTTAGTTCTGCAGCATATGCTGTAAAAAAGATTAGAAGTCTAACCAGTGTTGAAACAGCTAGACTAGTTTACTTCAGCTACTTCCATAGCATAATGTCGTATGGTATTTTGCTATGGGGACACGCAGCTGACACTGAAATTATATTTGTTTTGCAGAAGAGGGCCATAAGAGCAATTTATGATTTAAAGCCTAAAGAGTCGCTGAGACAAAAATTTAAGGAAATTAATATATTAACTTTGGCCTCTTAATACATTTATGAAAATGTAATGTACGTACACAAAAATAAAAGTAGTTTTACAAAAATAAGTGATATTCATTCTGTAAATACTAGGAACAGACACAAGCTAGTAGTACCAGTGACTCGACTCCATCAAGTCAGTAATTCATTCTTGGGGCGATGTATACGCTTTTACAACAAAATTCCAGAAAATATACAAAGTTTGACCTGTTCAAAGTTCAAAAACTTTATTAAACTAAGTTTGTGTAAAAAGGGTTATTATAATATTAAGGAATTTGTGGATGATGATAACCCCTGGAAATGAGGTGATCGCTACCAAGCTATTTCTAATTTGTTTTGTTGTTAATTTGTGTGACATCATGATTGTAAGCTGTTATTTAAAAAAAAGTCCCGCTGGGTTTCTTGCTGGTTCTTCCCAGGACGGAGGTTTTTTCCGAACCAGTGGTAATCAAACAAAAGAGTGACTTTCAATAAGTATTATTTATAATCTATATTGAATAAAAAAAGTTTCTGTTCCTGTTTCTGTTCTGTATATGCACAAAAAAAAAACAGGAAATTGATATAGGTAATTGTGTTTGTTCCGATTAATGCAAAAAGCCTGGAGAGATTTAGCTCACATCAATTGTGATTTCACATAAATTGTGTAAGCTTGACGTCAGTTGCGTTCCGCCTGTCACGTTTAATAGTTCTATTATACCCTATTCTGATAACGTTAATAATCTAGGTGTCTACATTCACACAACCTTGTGTTGGTCCACCCAAATTATGAATAGCAGTATTTCTGTTTTTTATAAGCTCAGTGCTTTGAACCGTCTTAGGAACTTTCGTCGTATCAACGGGCGTTCCTCAAAGCTCGATACTTGGCCCATTCTTGTTTTTAATCTATATTAATGACTTAACTCATCTTGTAGGGGAAAATCACGATAGTGTATTAAGTATTATTTGCTACCTCTATTATATTATATTATTAAATTTGTACCTCTTTAAGTTTCAAACTCAAACGACAGACAATTAATTTTGACAACGAAAGTAATGCTCTATCGAAATTAGTACATTAGTTGACGCTAACAATTTTCTCTTAAACGGCAATAAGACAAAATACTTAAATTAACAATACCTTATGTTAAATGTTATATATTGTGTGCGGCGAATACGAGTGAGACGCTCTTGGCTGGTAACACACTGATTTATTTCCAATAGCGTTCGCAGCTTACATACATAACATACCTCCCCTAATATTTAAGACGAATAAAATATTTTATAATTAATTTTGGGACGCTGAGGGTGACTCCCTGCGATGTGCCGGAACCTCGTTTTGGTTACTCTCTTCGGCCTAATAAAACTCATCATTGTCGGAGGAAGAAACGGGTCTTTGGACTCCTCTTGTCATCGTTACCTTTGACGGCGTCTGGCCATACTCCGAGTCTGTAGAAGTGTGCGATGGCGCAGATTGTTCATTGCCCCCATCTCTCCCCAAGACGTCGTGGAGAATTCTCTCAGATGGCACAGGTGATGGCACGTCTGGTGGCAAGTGTAGCACTGGCGTCTGCGCGTACGGCTCCGACACAGGTGATTGCGGAAGAGACCGTGGAGGTGGTGGCAATGGTGTGGCGTCATTTCTTTCTATTGTGACTATATCGCAAATGTGATCCCACGGTTGCTTATCGTAATTGTTATTGTAATTTGTTTTAAGGGCCCTACTCAAATTAATGTTTGTTTTTATAATTTGATCTACATGTTTTCGAACTAGATTTAAAGTTACATTATCTTGTACAATAAACAACATGTTACTAATTTTTTTCACAATTGTTCCTTTAGCCCATGAAAACTTATTATTACTCGTATTAAAATATTTTTATATAATACAGACTCTCCCGTTGAAAACTATTTTTTTATTTTACCTCCATAAGATTTAACCTGCTAACACTGTTTAGACTTTACGTTATTGGCAAGTTCTATAGACGAGGGGGTCGGCTGTATCCGATTAATTAGGTCTAACCGCGATCTTAATTTGTGCCCAAAAACTAGGTGAGCTAGTGATGAACCTGTGGTAGAATGAATCGAATTACGATGATTGAAAAGATATTGTAGAATGCTTATTTTACATTCTCTTGAATTTTTACTTGTTACGAGACTAGATTTAATACCCTTTTTGACAATTTTCACATAGCTCTCGGCTTGACCATTACTAGTCGGATGATATGCAGGCGACTTCACATGTTTAATACCATTTAAATTACAAAATCTAACGAATTCTTCGGAACAAAACAATGTGCCATTATCAGAAACCAAGGTGTGAGGTATTCCGAACCTAGACACAATCTCGAGCATTTTGTCTATTACCGCACTAGAAGTAGTTGTGTACGCATATCGAATACCTCGACCCATTTCGAGTAGGCATCGACTATGACTAGATACATACGGCCGTTTATCGGACCCAGCAAGTCCAGGTGTATCCTGTAGAATGGCCGGGGGAGTAACTGCCACGGTGACATAGGTACGCGCGGAGGTGATGCTCGCAACTGTAAACAAACTTCGCAGGCCCCAATCATCTTTTCCAGCTCGTCATCAATTCCCTGAAATCGAGCGATCGAGTGATCGAGCCTCAGCTTTGGTTTTTACAATGCCGAGGTGAGAATGATGTAATTCCAATAAAACACGTTGCCTCAAAGAAAAGGGGATCACCACATTATGACCTCGAAGTACACACCCGTTTTCATACGATAGTTGTAACCTACATTGATAATACGGATTAATTTCTGTATCTTTAACCCGCTTTGGCCAACCCTTTTGTATGTAGTTAATAACCTTAGTCAGGGTCGCTTCATTAGCCGTAGCCTGCCGAAGCTGGTCTGCTGTCACGGGCAAACTACCTTGCGTCACAAAACACACATAGGCTGTATTCCTTGTAGTTGTTTATTAATGGTAACTGAATAATCGGCGCATATCCGAACGGTTCCGTCTCGCTTTAAAACTGTAACGATGGCAGACGCATACTCCGAATATTCTACGGGACGGAGTACTCCCATTTCCACCATTTTATCGATTTCTTTGTCGACCTTTTCCCTCAAAGCGAAAGCCATAGGACGGGCTTTAAAAAAAACATGGACGGGCATCGTCTTTTAAGGTCAGGGTTACTTTGTATTTATTAAAACACCCTAGCTTACCTGAAAAGGTTTCGGGATACCGTAAATGTAATGAGTCAATTTCATTTTGAATTTGATTACAGTAATTAACCGGTGTCAGTTGTAAACTAAACAAAGAAATAAAATCCCTTCCTAATAACGGCGGCCCCCCGCCACGTACTACGAACAGGCGCAGCGGGCGCGTGCTCCCTCCGAACCGCACCGACACCGTCGCGACGCCCGCGCAGGCTATCTCGCCACCGGTACAGCTCATTAGCCTTTTATTGGTAGCTGACAATGGCACGTCGTTAAAATGAGTTTTGTATGTTTTTTCAGAAATTACCGTTACTGCTGACCCACTATCTATTTCGAACCTTAAATTTACCCCATTAACAGATACAGTTTCTACCATAGGTTCACCTTTAAGCGATGGAATATTAAATAACTCACCGTCGTCCTCCTCGCCTATATCGTATCACATAATTCACTTTTTTGCACATCCTACGTAAATGCCCTTTAACATTACATTTTCTGCCGACTTCCAAAAAGGAGCCGGTACTCAATCCGACTGTATGTTTTTTTTTTCGTTTTTTTTTTTATGTGTGTTACCTCAGAAATTTTTTCTGGGTGAACCGATTTCGATGATTCTTTTTTTATTTGAAAGCTGGTACTTCTCGTGTGGTCCCATATGAATTTGATCAAGGTCAGACCAATAGTTTTTAAGTTATTCTTAAATAACTTATATTGAAGTCGGCTGTACAAAATTTTTAATTTTAAATTATTTACAGGTATAGCCGCCATAGCGACAGTCGGCCGTTTTGTGATTTGAGTATCCACACACTGCACATTTCACTTTTTCACTTTCTCTCTTCTTAATTTTGAAGAAGCTTTGCTCAGCGGCGACGCAGCTGTCGGCGGCGGCGCCGACGCTGGCGCTGCTCGCGGCGGCGCGCGCATTGCGCATACTTTCCGCTATATCAACCGCATTCATTATGGTCATTGTCGTGAAATCTTGTGCGTATAGGCGTTCCTTTTCTACTCCCGGCAGCATCCCCATAATAAAACGATCACGTAGCGCCTCCTCCACGTTCGAAAACTGACAGTTAGCGGTAAGCCCACGTAATCTCAAGGCCCACTGCGACGGTGTTTCGCCTTGTAGTTGGGTAGCAGCATAAAACTTATGACGCTCACCAAACCCAACTTGTTTGGGGATGAAATGCGCATCCAGCAATCCTAAAATGTCTTCATAGGGCACTGTTTGTAGCTCTTTTGGAAGGACCAAGTCCGACGCTAACTTATATGAGCCCTCGGTGAGTGCGCTCAGCAAGATCGCTCGCCTCTTGATTCCCGCTAGATCATTAACTATATCAATGCCGTTCGCGATGAACCACTGTGTAAGTCTGTACTTGTACGTTTTCCAAGACTGTACACTGTGATTGAAAACAGACAAAATACCGAAATTTCCGATCGACATTTTTTTTAATACGAGGGTAAGCTCGTCGCCACTGTTATATATTGTGTGCGGGGAATACGAGTGAAACGCTCTGTGGCTGGTAACACACTGATTTATTTCCAATAGCAGTCGCAGCGTACATACATAACATTAAAAATTCAAATACCAACATGCTCTTAAATGGGGTGGAGTTGAGTCTTGTGGATATCACTGTTTTTCTTTGTACTCGTATATTACCATTGATGCGAAGCTTCAATGGGCACATGGGGCCTCTAAATTTAAATTACCAGGTGGTAGACTTAGTTCTGCAGCATATTATGCTGTTAGAAATATTAGAAGTCTCAACAATGTATTTTATATTATTAGGTTATAGTATTTTATATAATAAGTATTTTGTTTGTTTTATAAACTTTTGTTTATAAAAAAATCGTAATTCATTAAAAATCACAAAGTACAAAACTTTTTAAACAAACAGTGACAAAATAATCAGCGCTGTAAGTTCAAATACGGGTCAAAATACCCTTGCCGCCTTGCTAGTGTTAAACACAAGAAACAAACGTAATTTAAGCTTGTACTCGTAGTACCAGTTACTAGACTCCATAGAATTAGTAATTCAGTTATGGGGCAATGTATACGTTTTTACAACAAAATCCCAGAAAATTTACAAAATTTGTCAATAAACAAGTTTAAATGTTTTATTAAAGAAAAAATGTACAAAATGGGTTATTATAATATCAAAGAATACATAGATTAAAAAATCCTGGAAATGAGGTTATCACTACCATGCTGGTTCTATAAAATTGATTTAAAAATTGTACAAGCAAAATTATTTATGTTTAAAAAAAGTCCCGCTGGGTTTCATGCTGGTTCCTCCCAGGACTGAGGTATTTTTCATACCAGTGGTAAAAAAAAATAACTTTCAATAAGTATTATGTAATTATCTTTATTAAATTTAAATTAGTCTATTCTATTCTATTCTTAGAGTAGTAAAATAATTGACAAGAGGAGTACAGTACCCTCACTAGATAAGTAACCAACATATTACAACAGATCAGTAAGCTGAAGTGCTAATGGACCGGCAATGTAGCATGAAGAACCAGCCACTAATAGGTAAACATATAAGGTAAAAATATTTTGTATAGGAGACTTCCATATAAATTCTTATTAAGAATTATATCTCAAAATTTTCATCGCTTTCAATTAAAACATAACCGTGATGTTTGATCAATAGTTCAGGAGTTTTATTGTAGGTATTTCGTTTTAGTCATATTCACTTCCAGATTAGATGTCAGATATAATTTTGCTGATTCGTTATTTTGTTCCACCAAGAATCTATAAAAAATGTTATTACCACCAATATATTGTCTGCAAATAGTGTAAAAAAGTGGTAGGTGGTTTCGGAAGGTCGTTAATGGATAAGAAGAATAATAATGGGCCAAGAATACTGCCCCGTATGACACAAAAATATAGTTATTTTGCCTAATATTTGGTGCGTTTTATTACGGTAGTTGCCTAAGTTAGCCACTTCCACGGATTGGTCTCTTTTGGACTAATAGGATTTGAGCCAGTCGTAAGTTCTACCTATTAGACCATATCTCTTACATTTTGCTAGAAGTAGACCATGTGCTATGAGATCGAAAGCTCTTCATATATCAAAGAAACTGCCTAGGAGTATATATTTATGTTTAAGGCCTAATACTGTGTTGATACGTTCGAAATAGCAGCTTTAGGTTATCGTTTTACTGCTTTGAAAACCGTTTGGATTTTCGTCTGTAATACCTAAAAGCCTTTGCCATTACATAAACTTTGAATTACAATGTTAATTTTGTACACTCTACATAACTTACCACTTGAAAAAATGAGAACAACATGCAGGAGTATTTTCTGCCAAGCTTGTCTAGAAGGTATCCAGAGCAAGTTGTGCTGATCAAAGAGCTGATAGAATAAATGCTACCGAAGAGTGACACTTCGATTTCTGTCATGGGCCGGTTCAGGGTGGTATTTTCAGACGAGAACAGAAGCACCGTAGAGGATGGCCACGCGAACATGATGCCCGACGTCAGGCAAACGAAACTCACTGTAATGTATCAATATCCAATATTAGCATGTACTGTTCCATAACTGAACAAAGGTCTCCCTTCCCTCCCTCCATCGTATTGCATGAGTTTCCTATTCTTTCTCGTATGAGACCAGCTTGCCCTCTTTGCCTAGGTAACACACTTGGTGGTAGAGGTTTGGAAAATAGTCTTATTTAAAAATTAGTGCACTAATTTGCGGAATTAGGTTGGATTTAAATTTTGAATTGGCAACCAGTATATGGTAAGTGGAGCATACACTAACCTGGCGACGTCCAGTGACAAATCTCGTACTTTGCAAGTTTGATTCCAACTTTGCACTACGAGTTGAATGCACCGTTACACAAATTAAAAGCAGTTCAAGGGCGTACTTTTAAGTTTTGATAATTAAAAAAAATGAAGCGATGCATTGTTAAAAGCACACAGTACGACACCATAGAAATATTAAATCTATATTACAGGAAAACAACACAAACTCTAAAATTCCTGAAATTGAAGCCGATATAAAAAATACAAAAATAATTTTAATCGAAAAAAAACCATTATTACAAAATATATGGAATTTAAACACGAAAATAAAGCAATTTGAACAAAAGTGGCTTACTCTCCAAGAGAGAGAGGACAATGATCCTCTTTTCCAGTAAAATGCGTCTCCGGTTCTCTACACTCACCATACGAAACACAGCAGTGTCAAGCTGCCATTTTACGCTGGTATTCTGTGAGAGCGTGGTCCTTCCCCGGTCGAACCGACCCATTCGTGCTACAACTATACTACTAATATAGCAGAAGCATGGCTCTACCACGTATAATACATATATATGTAAATACAAAGTTACTAGTTTTAGTATTTTTTTCTATCATAGTTTTTAATATTGTATATAATTAACTATTTTAAAATTATGTTTCGAAATATGCAAAGTATTTGTAAGAAAACCAACCATCACGAGGCACTTATAGCGGATGAATTAAATTTTCACGTTTTATGTATGTGTCCTGTCGGGAGGAGTGTGACGGTGGTGGTGTTTGTATACTATTAAAAATACATTAGAATGTTACGAAAAATAGGTTATATTCTCGTTGTCCATAGAACTTATTTTTGAAATATGTGCTAGAGTATAGCTATGTGAAATCCCTAAATTAAAAGGCAAATCAAAGCATTCTATTCATTTTTAGAAAAACTTTTGAATATTATCTCAAAAAATATTATTTCAAGAATATTATAATAGGCGGTGACTATAACGTAGATTTCCTAATAAACGCCAGCAGAAATGTACGGTTGTACTGTAAGAGCACATGCTGCCGGGCCAAAATGTAAAGAGAAGGTTATAATGTAAGTTTGGTGATGTGTTAGGTGACAAGGTGGCCTATAGATATCTACATCTATCCTCGTTAACAAATCAAATGCAGATGCGCTGTCACCCGTGAAAATTAACATGGAATGCCTGGTTACCAGTAAAAAGGATCTCCGGTTCTCTACACTCATCATACGAATGACAGCAGCTTTAAGCTGCTATGTTACGCTGGTATTCTGTGAGATATTATATCCTTTTATACAACCAAATCCACTAGGGTCAATTTTGCCCATACATTTTTTTCGAGATCCACCGAAGATGCTTATTTGATTTACATTCCCATGTTAAGAACTTATGATAATAAGATCTATAAATCACAATCAATTATATGGAAGGTCTCTAAGATTCATAAGTATTATAATAGAAGATTTAGGGCTTGAAGTCCCATATATATGTGAAAGGTCTCTAATATGTAAAAGCATAATATTGACAGGAATGGGCCTTCAAAAGGATTATTACAGTGTCGTGTAAGGCAGTCCCTTACCATGACCGAGACCGAATAAACAAGGACTCGATAACCGATATGGCCTAGGCATATTATCACAATTGGCAACATTCATTTCAAATACCACGAATCATTTACGAATAACCTGAATTGCCGAAATTATCCAATAATTAACTTACTAGAACTGAAAATTTCTAAGCCTCACAGTGTCAATGGAGTGAGTTTAAAAGGTATAAATCTAGTCGAAACTAAGCAACTGATCTAACTATTAAAACTTAACAAAATCAATCTCTGTGAAAACGCAAATGCTATTAAACTTAAAGGTGTTAATTTAGGAACGATAATTTAGTATGTATTTTTTTTTTAATTATTTTTTGTATTGTCATTATATTTACGTATAATCTGTGTTTTATTAGACAAAATAATTGGATACTTGATAATGCTGAAAATTTCGATCTTACGAAGTGAATAGTCACATATTCGACCCACACAGAGTGATACAAGTAAGTGCATATATGCTGGTGCTGAATTTTCATCCTATTTACCCTCAGTGTGGAAATCTCTCAGATTTATTTTAGTTCTTAATACGCCTCTACCGCTCCCGTTAACATAACTAAAGAGTTTTGGAAGTTGTTATAACAACACCAAACAATAAAAATATGTAGTTCCAAATATTACCAATTACAGTCGAGATCACTTGAAAAAGGATTGTCATCTTGCTGGCTCCAAATTTCTTTTTTAAAATAATACACAATTATATTTCTTGAAAAAAAAATCGTTTAGTTTTTGACCATTCTCAGGTTTTGTTTAACCACAAAGTGAATTATACAAGCCCTTTGTTACACTCGGCTTTCGAACACTGAACTAATTTAAACTGTCTGTGGCTGAAGATATTTAAAATTGCTTATGTAAACAAAAAAAAAATCGTGGCTTACGGATTAAGAGAAAAAAGCCTTAGTAATGTACACACTATTAGAAGCAAGCTATTGAAGATATAAATTCATAAATGATTGAAAGGAGACGGTCGACTATTTTTATACTATACTTATTTTTTAATATTACTCTTAAGATTGTATTTACGTCGTGATAATGCCACGAAAAAAAAAATTCTTATTACATATAAAAAAATTAACTGGCTGACCCCAAACTAGGCATAGCCTGTATCTTGGAGACCAGGCGTACGGTTATCAGTTTTAATTACGAGTTAAAAATAGAAAATTTTTCCAAACCAACAAATCATTTCGTTAATTAAGAAGATAGTTTATAACTTTTTGTCCCTTACATTATTATTTATTTATTATTCCATTATAAAATATTGATACAATTTTTTTGGTGTAGAACATAGAGATTGTATATGATTTGATATTATTTATGATTTAATATTGGGTTTGCAGTGTCATTTAGTCAGTTAGCTTTTGATGTAGTTCAATTTTTGATGTCACAGACATTAAGTATTTTGTTATAGATATGGGGATGTGAAACTGCGGGAGGCGTGCGGAAAAAACAGATTTCACAGCTGAAATTGGGATTTTTAATATATGTTTAGTAATTACGTGGTCGTAATTACGCGACTGAGTTACTTGCCCATGTGTTTTTAATACTGCGGATAGAATATATAACTGGCGTACACTCAAAACCTAGGTATCCCGATAAAGTTCGGCCGTAGGGTACCGGTAGGGCTTTTTTAACATTACCATAAGAACTACTCTCTGTGCCCTCTCCAACTGAATCTTTGTAGTTTTTGAGGTGCCACCCCAAGTTGATATACAATATTGTATTATTGATTGGCAGAGGCTACGGTGGCGACCATGGTAACGGCGGGGCAGGGGGTGCTAAGAATCTCCGGTGGAGGTTCGGTTGCCACCTTAGACGACTCGACCTGGCAATGTACAACGCACGCACCCTGAGAACTGACGAGAAGATCGTGGAGCTGGAAGAAGAGATAGACAAGTTGCGCTGGCATATTATAGGATTATCCGAAGTCCGAAGAGAGGGGAAGGACACGGTAATCCTCGAATCCGGCAACTTGCTCTATCACCGGGAAGGCGACCATCTGTCCCAAGGAGGTGTCGGATTTATCGTCCACAAGTGTCTCGTTAACAACGTTGTAAAGATCGGGAGTGTGTCGACGAGGGTTGCGTACCTTATACTCAGAATCACCAAACGGTATTCGCTGAAGGTCATACAGGTTTACGCACCAACGTCGGCACACCCCGATCAGGAGGTGGAGGAAATGTATGAGGATATCTCTAGAGCCATGCATTCCTCCAAAACCCAATATACGGTGTTAATGGGAGACTTCAATGCGAGTACATCACTCACCTTCGATTTGCCGACGATATAGTCCTTATGGCAGAATCGCTGGAGGGCCTAAGCACTATGCTCAATGACCTCAATAGTGTTTCCCAACGGATAGGTCTCTTAAGATGAACATGGACAAAACAAAGATCATGTTTAATGTCCATGTCACACCTATGCCGGTAGTTGTTGGGAACACTAAGCTCGAAGTTGTTGACGAGTATGTTTCCCTGGGACAAATAGTCCGACTAGGTAAGTCCAACTTCGACCGAGAGGTCAATCGACGGATTCAACTCGGCTGGGCAGCGTTCGGGAAGCTACGACACATCTTCTCGTCAGACATACCTCAAAACCTTAAAACGAAATTGTACAACCAGTGCGTGTTGCCAGTGATGACTTACGGAACTGAGACATGGTCCTTCACTGCTGGCCGTATGAGGAAGCTCAAGGTCGCTCAGCGAGCTATGGAGAGGGCTATGCTCGGAGTTTCTCTGCGTGATAAACTTAGGAATGAGGATATACGCATTAGAACCAGAATAACCGACATAGCCCAACGAATTAGTAAGGTGAAGTGGCAGTGGGCCGGCCATATAGCTCGAAGAACCGACAACCGATGGGGAAGAAAGGTTCTTGAGTGGCAGCCTCGTACCGGTAGGCGAAGTGTAGGGCGTCCCCCCACGAGATGGAGTGACGACCTGGTAAGACATGCAGGAAGTCGATGGATGCAGGTGGCTCAGGACCGTGCTTTGTGGCATTCTTTGGGGGAGGCCTATGTTCAGCAGTGGACTTGTGAAGGGCTGTAATGATGATAATAATGAATGGTGATTGGCAGAGAGCAAAAATAATTGTACTTAGTGTACTTTTATCGGCACAGTTCCCAAGCAGCTTCATAATATAATTTACCTTCTTGACTCGATTTGATAGGTAAGCACCATGAATTTAATACCAAGAAACATATAAGCTTAGAGAACTCTGGTTGCTGCTCGTGGGCTAAGCGCATGCCGTAAAACAAGGGCAACCCGGGTACAATTCCCACCGACTCCAATGAAACTGTTAATTGCAATTTTAAATGTTGTTTTACCATGTGTTTGGTGGCGAAGAATCATGACGAAACTTTCAGGTATAAGAAATTAAAAAAAAAACCATTTCAAGGAAAGATTGGGTTCTCCCCCAAGAAATGCCAAAAAGTAACAAATAAAGTGGATTTTCTTATGCCGTCACAAAACATATAGTATAGTACGCATTCTTTTGATATCGCATCGCTTCCAGTGAATTGAATGGAGAATAATATGTAGGCTTTTAAGATGTAATAAAATTTTACGATAGATCATATCTGAAAATTCCTTTACAGTTTCCTGAAGCTTAATTTTTTATTGTATTAGATCAACTAACGCTCTAACAACCCATCTGTTGTCAAGAGGCTATTATCAGGTAGATTGTAAGATTAATGTACTTTGTAGGCCATTGACACTTGCGACCATCTTTAAACTAAGCATACTAGAGAATGTTTGTTACCCTTAAAAACAAGTTCACATTTCTCTTAAGTCTATAATAATACTCGCTCTAATAACTAAACTATATGAAGCCAAGAGAACAAGCTGGTTTTCGTCCAAAATTCTCTACAGTGGATCACATCTTTGTTTCGACTCAGATAATGGAAAGATATGAAAAATATAACAAAACTCTCTACATCGCATTTATTGATTACTCAAAAGCTTTCGACTCTATTTACCATGACTCACTTTGGTTGGCATTGGAATTTCATGCTATACATAACCAATATATAAAAGTACTGAAAGAAATTTACAGTCGAACTACAGCAACAATAAAAATGGAGAGACATGGACAGCCATTTAAAATCAAGAGAGGGGTTAGACAGGGGGCCCGATCTCACCTAATCTATTCACTGGTGTATTAGAGCACATTTTCTCAAAACTTGACTGAGACAGACGCGGCATTAACATTAACGGAGAAATTTTGAGTCATCTACGTTTTGCAGATGACATCAGAGCGAAAATCACGAAGATCTTATACATATGGTTCAGTCTTTAGACATAGAAAGCAGAAAATGTGGCCTACAAATGAACCCAGATAAAACTTGTATATTGACAAATAGCACAAAAATGCCTGTTCAGGTTCAAAACCAACAAATCAGATATGTAAACAAATATATTTATCGTGGGCAAAATGTTTCATTTCACAACTTTAGAATTACGGAATTAAATAGAAGAATTAAATTGGCATGGAGCAAATATTGGTCATTAAAACATATTTTCAAGGCAAAACTATAAACTAAATAAAAAAAGAAAGCGATGGATACTACTGTACTCCCCACTTTATTATACGAATGTCAAAATTGGGCTTTCTCAAAGAAAATAACATCTAAACTACAAGTTTTCCAACGAGTAACGGAACGCAGCATGCTTAACATAAAACTAAGACACCGATAAAGAAACAGCGATATACAAAAAGAACAAACATCATAGATGCAGCCAAATTGGCGTGCCAACTGAAGTGGAGATAGGCGGGACATGTGGCAAGAGTCAATGACGGAAGATGGATTGAACGGGTGCTTCATTGGTACCCGCGGCCGGCCGCGGGCGCGCTGGTGCGACGACATTGTAGAGTTGGCAGGAGCAACGTGGAACAGGCTAGCGGAAGACAGAACCTCATGGAAAAGCATGGAGGAGGCCTTCACCCGGAAATCCAATATTACTCATAATTAATATAATAAATTATGTCTCTATTTTATGTTTGTAGCCAAATTCGGTTGATCAGTATTTACCTAAATTTTATTATTTTTAATTATACATTATATGAAGAAAATCAAATAAAAGAAAAAAAATTGACCTTTACTTAAATATAGAATGGTTTATTTACTGAATAATAATAATTTATATAATTATAAATATAATTTTTATAAATAAAATTTATTCTATTTTATTGATATTTATGTATGTTTATATCTTTCGTTTACAATTATATATTTAAACAGCCCAACCAGATGAGAAAACTTTATAGATCACCCAATAATAATAAAAATAATAATAATAATATGCCCCTTAAACAACCACACGTCCTGATTGACCATCAAATCACGTGGGGGGCGGACACACGATTGAAAAATTACTGGCGTGGCTAACGTGGCTCTGGAAACCCATTAAACATGGAGACTCGTTCAAAAAGAAAACGTTTAGGACCGCTACCCGGGGGCGATCGCCGAGGCACACCTGGAGCATGCGCTGGGTGTCTCTGCATGTGAACCGTCAGCGGTGAGGAGTTGAACTGGCGTGCTCTCACCGACAAAGATGCTACAGCCGAAACCAGTGACGGTGGTAATAGACCGACCGAAAGAACAGAAAAGCCTTTAGAACCACTCAGCCTAAGCACCATTTCATACACACCTTCTGGATCATCATCACCACCAATACCATCGTCACCTTCCATATCTTTATCACCCCCCTTTACTAGTTCTCATACAGATTCATCATTGCCAACCTTGAATGTTGCGCAAGGGGTAAATACCTTCTTGCCCGCGTCTACCAAGCCTGGGAAACCAAGAGTTCGCCTAAGATTGAGTAAGGAAGTAAACATATTTATCATGCGAACCTACTTCCACATCACCAAATTAGAGACCGACATGACCACATACAGACAGCAATTTCATGAACGTTTTACAAGACTATACCCATAAATTAGTATTACAGAACAACGTATTTTCAATCAAAGAAGAACAATAGTAAGAAATAAACTTTTACCTCAAGAAGTAATAGATCAATTAAATTATCTATAGTATTATTTATGTCAGTCTCATGGTCATTAATAGTATTACATTTTTTTAATAGTGGTCACAATTATTGAAATGTCATCCGCGAATAATATGCATTTATGATTTGTTATATTAACAATGTCATTTATATATAATAGAAATAAAATAGGACCGAGCATACTTCCTTGTAGAACGCCATACCTATTGAATATATATTCAGACGAATACGGTATGAGATCCTTATTTTCATGACTGTAACATATTGCTGTCTGTTACTGAGGTATGAAGATATCCATTGAAGAGTAATTCTCTCCTCTAATCAATTAAAATAGTCTAATAAAAGGTTCTCTAATCTATCTACACTTCTACACTACTATTATAAAGAGGAAAGATTTGTTTGTTTGTTTGTTTGTTTGAATTGAATAGTCTCCGAAACTACTAGACCGATTTGAAAAATTCTTTCACCATTAGAATCCTACATTATCCCTGATGAACATAGGCTATGGAATATTTTCAAAAAGTTAGGAATTCGTATGAAAACTTCGTTAATGTAACCCAAGGTGTGAAAAAATACCAAAAAGAATCCTTATATCGCGTACGATTCGGAAACTATTGATAATAGCGTAAAGTAATGTACTTCACTTTTATAGAGGATATTAATCTCTACAAAAAAGTCTGCGATACCATATGTTTCACTATTACAGTTATGTCACAATAACTAATTTTTCATGTTAAAATGTTAAATAGTAACGCCGGTACAAATACTATTAATACGAGTACGTACTGATACGAATAATGTGGCCTAGACATTATTCGTATCAGTACCTGTATCATGCATCTACATCTACACTTCTACACTTTATACAGGGTATTTTTGGAACGCTCCCGAAAACTAAGACAGGCGACAGCACCAAGTATACCTTTGATCATGGGTCATAAATAAATTTGATCCTGATGAAAAAAAAAACATATTTTTACAACGTTTTATTAGCTTTATTCACGCGTCATCATGTTAGTACAGCTAAATGAAACGATAATTTCATAAAAAAAATCATGAAAAGACTGAAACATAAAACCAGCAGTGGAAACTGAATTGATATCACCTGACTAATGGAGGTTAATGTACGCGCGAACGGTGAAAAAAGAACGCTGGCCTTGAACTTGGGCACTGAGCGATTTATCACATATTGGCCAGTATTACTGTGCCTGCATGCTATTGGTTCCCGCGCTTTGTTCGCTCCAAAAATACAGTCGCATACACAGCTTACTTTGCGACTCGCGACGATGTTTTAAAAAGGAAGGAAAAAAAATTATTTATATCTATTGTTTTCAGACATACCTCAAAACCTTAAAACGAAATTGTACAATCAGTGCGTGTTGCCAGTGATGACTTACGGAACTGAGACGTGGTCCTTCACTGCTGGCCGTATGAGGAAGCTCAAGGTCGCTCAGCGAGCTATGGAGAGGGCTATGCTCGGAGTTTCTCTGCGTGATAAACTTAGGAATGAGGATATCCGCAGTAGAACTAGAGTGACCGACATAGCCCAACGGATTAGTAAGCTGAAGTGGCAGTGGGCCGGCCATATAGCTCGAAGAACCGACAACCGATGGGGAAGAAAGGTTCTCGAGTGGCAGCCTCGTACCGGTAGGCGAAGTGTAGGGCGTCCCCCCACGAGATGGAGTGACGACCTGGTAAGACATGCAGGAAGTCGATGGATGCAGGTGGCTCAGGACCGTGCTTTGTGGCATTCTTTGGGGGAGGCCTATGTTCAGCAGTGGACTTGTGAAGGTCTGTAATGATGATGATGATGATGATTGTTTTATGACTAAACTAGTGAACGAAAAAGTGAATGGGGAAAATTGTGCAGTAAAGTTAAAATTGTTGAGGAAGAATACTGAAAAAATTACCATGTGATCGACCTGATGACGGAAGCTCAAGCGAAGATGAAAGTGATGATGAAGTAGCATCCAGTAACACCAACACACCATCAACATCTGGCTTCCATGTGACCCAAGACGTCATAATGGACGGCGTGTCACCCTTAGCTTAAGTTTTTTTGTTACAAACTACTTTATATTTTACGATAGAAATAACAAACAATGCTCAAGTAAACATTATCTATTTTTAATTCCCACCTCTTCCAAAGTTCTAAGTAGCTAGTAAAACACCTATTATGATTCTACAATTGTCGTGAAGCGACAATAAAAAAAAAAAATAAAAAAAATAGAACCTAACCTAAGTGCAACAAAACAACAAAAGTAGAGCCAGGAAACAATATATTTAAATTTATAAAAGGTATTTACAATTTTATAAAAAAAATGATGTGAGGATGATGATGAATGAAGTGATACAATTAGATTATAAAAAAAATAAAGGTGAGAGAATAGGGGAATATAGCGTTGAAGTGGGGCCTAAAAGTCGAAGCGACACACGTTGCGTTTGTAGAAGTAGGTTTCTTAGCAGCGACGGCACGCAGCGCCTGAAGCCAGCACACGCCGTTTGCGCTTGTAGAAGTAGGTTTCTTAGCAGCGACGGCGCGCAGTGCCTGGAGCCAGTACACGCAGCGTCCGGAGCCGGCGCACGTAGCGCCTGGAGAAGGGGCGCGCAACGCTTAGAGCCAGCAGTTGCAGCGCCCAAAGGTAGCGCCGGCGGTAGGTGCACTCGGCGCCTGGAGTAAGTAGTAGTAGTGCCCGGAGTAGTGTGGCCCCCGCGCTTGTAGTAGACTCGAAGCGACTTCCGAGGTAGATGGAGGCTTGTAGGATTCCGGAGTGGCGCGGCCCGAGTTTGAAGAAGGCTTCGCCGAAGACTTCACGTGTAAATGGAGGCTTGCAGGATCCCGGGGCAGTGCGGCCCCGGGATAAGGCCTTTAGGAGATACTTCCAATTCGCGAGCTGAAGCGAGACTGCCTTTCTTCACCGATTGTTCGGCTTTTATACCTTTCTAGAGAGAACGGAAAAATTATTTAAATTATACGCAAATTTTTTGTAAATGGTCAAGAGAAAAGAGGATTTATGTGGAATTTATCGAAATAGGAATAACAGATCGGTAGCAAATTTGAATATAATTACCATGGAAACGATATAAATAAGAAAGACAAAATATGTCAAATTTTTGTTTTTGGTTTATAATAAGAAAACGGTAAGATTTAAGTGGAAAATGAGATATTATTGATATAGGAAAAAAGGTAGCGCAACTGCCCACACAAAGTCCAAGATTGTAGAGTTACGGAAAACTAGCTAAAAGATCGAAAAAAGGTAGACTCCATTGACACCAATTTAAAAGTGCTGATAATGTGAAAATACGAAGTAGAAATGATTTGTTATTGTGTTCTTATGGTTTAAAATCGTTACAGGATCCTATGGAAATAAAGGTGATGTAAAATATCCAGTTTTGAGGTGAATGCAGAAAATCGAAACAGAATGGAAAAATGAATTTAAAATAATGTAAAATGATACGTGAGTAGCATAACACTACACAATAAAACAATTAATTACTATATTATAAAACAATAGCCCAATACCATGTAGTACTTTAGAACGCGACTGTACGCACTCTCACTCCGCTGTCGACCTGTATCTAGCTCGGTATGAAACAATACTGCGGTCATAAGAAAAAAGGGCGCATCTAACAATTTTCGAATAAATGAGTTAAATATACCATTCGGCTCATGATAAGAAGACGCATCTACTAAATTTTTTTAATATTCACTAATATCAATATTTTAGAAATTATCGTCAGAATTTTAGACGTAGCTGTTGATCACAGATGACATTTTATTAGTAGAAAAGTCTTATACAAATTCAACATAAAAGAAAAGACTTATTTAACCAGTTGCTACGTCATCTTTAACAATATTTGCATCGATTACTTAAATTTAAATTATTCTTGTCTTATTATTTTATATCTTATTATTAAGAGTTTATATCTTATTATTAAGAGCTGGTGTTTCACATGTGGTCCCATATAAATTTGATCGAGGTCAGACCAATAGTTTTTGAGTTATCCTTAATTATTTATATTAAAGTCGGTTGTACAAATGTTTTAATTTTTAATTATTATCGTAGTAAGTCTTGTATGATATCCCCTTTAAAATCATTACTCAAGAGTTGCGGGTTGTTATTTTTTGTGTCTCACTACCAATGCTTTTCTAATATTTACTAAGAAAAAAGTAGTAAATTACTATTAGCGTCCTCTCAACTTCAAATGACCTTTCCAAAATATGTAAAAATGTTAAATGAATGGTAGTTTTGTTTTATTTATTAGGTTGGGAAGACCCAAATAGTTATATGCGTCTTTCCTTCGATGTTTTTGTGTTGCCAGGTGTATTTTTTAATCTAAGATGAAAAGGAAAATTCGTTTTATTTAAATAAATAAACAAATTTAAAAAAAAAAAATAAGTTCGTCCTTAAAATCTTCATGTCTCTACGTATATATTTCAATATAGATACCTTTTAATATACTTTAGACACGGGGTCTGAAAGAAAAATTCATCAATTTATTTTTATTTCCATTTTACGTTTTTGTTAGTTACTTCCTTTTTTATTATGACGGCAGAATGCCTAACCCTGTCGCCTCACGCTTGTGACGCAGTAATTTTCAGCCTTGACAGGGTTCGTTGGTTTTAGTTTGTGAGACAGTTTCGTGTTGATTTTGTACACGCGTGCGCGAGCGACAGTTCAATCGTTTTGTTTAATAAATTTACTTGTGATTACGTGTTGATATTAAAGTTTATGTTACGTTTTTGGATTCTTTTTTGTTTTAATAATGCCTAACGCGTACGTTTATAGTGGTTATTATACTGCCGTTGGTTATTATATCAGCAACAACGTGTGCCTGGTTCCATTGAGCACATTATCTGGACGGATGAGTCGACATTTACCAGAAACGGCCTGTGGAACCGAAGAAATACACACGTGTATTCAGAGGTTAACCCGCACGCTGTTCGACAAACCGGGCACCAAACCCGATGGTCGGTTAACGTATGGACAGGTTTATTTAAGGATCGCATACTGGGACCAGTGTTTCTGCCAGAGCGACTGAACGGACAGCGATACCTAAACTTTATAAATGAACAGTTGGTAGACATTTTAAACGACCTATCGTTGGCTGAATATCGCCGCACATAGTTCCAACATGATGGTGCCCCTCCACATTTCGTGAGGTTCGTCCGTGAGCGCCTCAATGAGCTATTTCATGATCGCTGGATCGGCAGACTAGGACCACACGCTTGCCCACCTCGCTCACCAGATCTGACTCCGTTAGACTTCTTTTTGTGGGGTATGTGAAAGAAAGGGTTTTTAATCGTGAATGTGATAGTGCTGAAGAAATGCGCCAAAGGATCGTGGATGCTTTCGAGAAACTACGTACGGACTGTGTCGAAGACCACACGATGATGCCCCGCCTGCACCCAAGTCTGCCTTGAAATGAATGGAGCACAATTTGAGCCGCATCTCATAAGACCACGGAGGATTTAGAGCAGTAAGCTGTTTCATAACTATTTTTTTTAAATAACTTAGTACTAGACTAATCTGAATAGGTACATAACTGAATACACGAGAATAATAAACATACCTACACGATGAATAAAAACGCATGACTCCAACCTTGGTTACATTTCATTTAAGTATTTCTTCATTAGCGGGGAATCGAACCAGTTATTTGGGTTATTTAACCTGTAAATTCGGATTAAAGTGGCTACGTGGAGATAAGCACAGTGGCAAAATAGTAGGTTAAGTATATAAGTTAGGTATTTAGACACGTGTTGTAAATTATTAGGTATTGTTGGAAGGCCCGCTAGTTGCGGGCCGCGCGAATTTGTGTTCGCGCGTACATTGACCTTTATCTAGCTCAGGTCAGGTGATATCAATTCAGTCATTCCACTGCTGGTTTTATGTTTCAGTATTTTCATGATATTTTTTAAGAAATTATCGTTTCATTTAGCTGTACTAACATGATGGCGCGTGAATAAAGCTAATAAAACGTTGTAAAAATATGATTTTTTTTCATCAGGATCAAATTTATTTGTGACCCATGATCAAAGGTATACTTGGTGCTGTCGCCTGTCTTAGTTTTCGGGAGCGTTCCAAAAATACCCTGTATATATATACAGGGTACGACAGCACCAAGTATACCTTTGATCATGGGTCACAAATAAATTTGATCCTGATGAAAAAAAATCATATTTTTACAACGTTTTATTAGCTTTATTCACGCGCCATCATGTTAGTACCAGCAATGGAAACTGAATTGATATCACCTGACTAATGGAGGTTAATGTACGCGCGAACGGTGAAAATAGAACGCTGGCCTTGAACTTGGGCACTGAGCGATTTATCACATATTGGCCAGTATTACTGTGCCTGCATGCTATTGGTTCCCGCGCTTTGTTCGCTCCAAAATTACAGTCGCATACACAGCTTACTTTGCGATTCGCGACGATGTTTTAAAAAGGAAGGAAAGAAAAATTATTTATATCTATTGTTTTATGACTAAACTAGTGAACGAAAAGGTAAATATGATAGGAGAAGGTGAATGGGGAAAATTGTGCAATAAAGTTAAAAGTGTTGAGGAAGAATACCGAAAAACTTACCACGTGATCGACCTGATGACGGAAGCTCAAGCGAAGATGAAAGTGATGATGAAATAGCATCCAGTAACACCAACACACCATCAACATATGGCTTCCATGTGACCCAAGACGACATAATGGACGGCGTGTCACCCTTAGCTTAAGTTTTCTTGTTACAAACAACTTTATATTTTACGAAAGGAATAACAAATAATGCTCAAGTAAACATTATCCATTTTTAATTCCAACCTTTTCCAAAGTTGTAAGTAGCTAGTAAAGCACCTATTATGATTCTACAATAAAACAATTAATTACTATAATATTATAAAACAATATCCCAATACCATCTAGTACTTTAAAACGCGACTGTAACTACACTGTCGACCTGTATCTAGCTCGGTGCGAAATAATGCTGCCGTCATAAGAAAAAAGGGCGCATCTAACAATTTTTGAATAAATTATTAACTTATTTATTCAAAAATTGTTAGATATACCATTCGACTCATGATAAAAAGGCGCATCTACTAAATTTTTTAATATTCAAAAATATCAATATTTTAGAACATATCGTAAGAATTTTAGACGTAACTGTTGATCACAGATGACATTTTTTAGTAGAAAAGACTTATACAAATTATGGAGTGTAGAGTACAAGGAGAACCATCTTATAAGGGGCGAAAGTTGAAAAAGTGTCCTACTATTTACTGAAAATAGAGGTTCCAAAACCTACCACAATAGCGCTGGCGTTTGAAAAACTACGATATGAAGATAGCTGTTATGGACGGAGTGAAGTCAGCTGAATTCAAATATTTAAAAAATTTCATGACTAGAGTAGTTAGTAAAACGCCAGTACACGAAATCTCAACTATTTACGTAGTACAAAACCAAGCGGATTAATCGGTCCTTGTTTATTTCTCCATCTTACTCTAATTACTTTTGGCGCTTTTTTTAATTTATCCTATACTACTGCAGCGCCACCCTTATTCGACACGTTTTTAGGGACACTTTTCATAGTATAGAGATGGTCCTCCTTCTCTCTACACTCCACAATACAAATTCGACATAAAAGAAAAGACTTATTTAACCAGTTGCTACGTTATCTTTAACAATATTTGCATCGATTACTTAAATTTCGATTATTCTTGTCTTATTATTCTATATCTTATTATTAAGAGCTTATATCTTATTATTAAGAGCTGGTGTTTCACATGTCGTCCCATATAAATTTGATCGAGGTCAGACCAATAGTTTTTGAGTTATCCTTAATTATTTATATTGAAGTCGGTTGTAAAAAAATTTAATTTTTAATTATTATCGTAGTAAGTCTGAAAGTGCTGAAAAGGATGAATAAATAAAGAGATAATAACGAAAGAGAAAGCAATTAAATCAAAAGGGAATGGACAAGGCGCAGTAAAGGTGAAGAAAAGAGAAAGAGAACTTTTACGTTGGGCGCCAAAATGTCGTGAAGCGACAATTAAATACAAAAGAATCTAACCTAACAGCAACAAAACAACAAAAATAGAACAAAAACAAATAATATATTTAAAATTTAAAAGATATTTACAATTTTATATAACAAAATGGAGTATGAAGATGAGGATGGATATCGTGATTTACAAATTAAAAAAAAAAAAGGTTAGTGTTGAAGTTGAGTCCGAAGATCCAAGGTGTACAGTAAGTGCTCTCAGCGCCTGAAACGAGCACGCACAGCGTAGGTGAAGGTGTGGGCGTCCCTAGGCGACGATCTCAGGTGAATGCGGAGGTTTGCAAGTTCCGGCGACTTCAGGCAAGACAGGGGCTTGCAGGGTCCTCAGCGGCTTCAGGCAGGACAGAGGCCTGAAGAGTCCGGCGACTTCAGGCGGGACAGAGGTTTGCAGGATCCGGCGACTTCAGGCAGGAGAGAGGCTTGCAGGATCCGGCGACTTCAGGCAGAGCAGAGGCTTGCAGGATTCGGCGACTTCAGGCAGAGCAGAGGCTTACCGGATTCGGCGACTTCAGGCAGAGCAGAGGCTTGTAGGGTCCCGGGGCAATGCGGCCCCGGGATAAGGCCTTTAGGAGAGGCCTCGAATTTGAGAACTGAAGCGAGACTGAATTTCTTCACCGATTGTTCGGCTTTTATACCTTTCTAGAGAGAACGGAAAAATTATTTAAATTAAACGCAATTCTTTTGTAAATGGCCAAGAGGAAAGAGTATTTATGTGGAATTATCGAAGTAGAAACAACAGACCGGTAGCAAATTTGAATATAATTGTCATGACAACCAGATAAACAACGATGTCAAAACATGTCAAATTTTGGTTTTAGGCTCGTAATAGAAAAATGGCAAGATTTAAGTGAAAAATGAGATATTATTGATATAGGAAAAAAGGTAGCGCACCTGCGCGCACAAAGTCCGAAATTGCAGAGTTACGGAAAACTAAATAAAAGATCGAAAAAGGTAGACTCCATTGACACCAATTTAAAAGTGCTGATAGTGTGAAAATACGAAGTAGAAATGATTTGTTATTGTGTACTTATGGTTTAAAATCGTTACAGGATCCTATGGAAATAAAGGTGATGTAAAATATCCAGTTTTGAGGTGAATGCAGAAAATCGAAACAGAATGGAAAAATGAATTTAAAATAATGTAAAATGATATGTAAGTAGCATAACACTACAACTTCGAGAGAGACATCATGACGGACGGTTGCTGAATTAACAAAGATTTAAAAAGTGAAATATGTTACTACAATTACATGGTTAACGTAATTGGTGGTAATGCATGATACAGGTACTGATACGAATAATGTCTAGGCCACATTATTCGTATCAGTACGTACTCGTATTAGTAGTATTTGTATCGGCGTTACTATTTCACTTTTTAACATGAAAAAGTAGTTATTGTGACATAACTGTAATAGTTAAAAATAATGGAATCCATTATAAACTGCCAGCTCATGAGGTACCTTGAGGATCACCAGCTGATCAGTGACCGTCAGTACG
Source organism: Parnassius mnemosyne (assembly GCA_963668995.1). Lineage (NCBI taxonomy): Eukaryota > Metazoa > Arthropoda > Insecta > Lepidoptera > Papilionidae > Parnassius > Parnassius mnemosyne. Next base: position 1,381,588 of record CAVLGL010000001.1, on the reverse strand, counting down.
GTTTTCGTCGGGGTCGATCGGCAGGTGATCTTTTAGTTTACTTAACTCATAGATGGGCGGAGGCAGTAGAGTCCAAGGGGGAGGCATTGGCCGTTAGTTTGGACATAGCGAAGGCCTTCGATCGGGTCTGGCACAAGGCGCTTCTTTCGAAGCTTCCTTCCTATGGGCTTCCCGAGAAATTGTGCAAATGGATCACCAGTTTCCTTGCTGATCGGAGCATCAAGGTCGTAGTAGACGGTGCATGCTCTGATTACAAGCCTATCAACGCTGGTGTTCCACAAGGCTGCGTGCTATCACCAACGCTGTTTCTCCTGCATATCAATGATATGTTGCTAACTGGTAGCATTCATTGCTATGCAGACGACAGCACTGGGGATGCCTTATATACCGGCCGTGCCAATATTTCTCGGGAAAACGTCGCCGAGTACCGGGACAAACTTGTGTCTGAAGTCGAGTCTTTGCTTAACAAAGTCTCGGATTGGGGCCGACTAAATCTAGTCCAGTTCAATCCCCAGAAGACACAAGTTTGCGCGTTTACCGCTAAAAAGAACCCCTTTGTCGTATCTCCTCAGTTTCAAGGCACTCCCCTTGCTGCCTCAGCCAGTATCGGAATCCTTGGCGTCGACATATCGAATAGCGTGCAGTTTCGTGGTCACTTGGAAGGGAAGGCCAAATTGGCCTCTAAAAAGCTTGGCGTGCTCAGCAGAGCGAGACAGTATTTCATGCCGGCACATCGCTTGCAACTTTACAAAGCGCAAGTTCGGCCCCACATGGAATACTGTTCTCATCTCTGGGCCGGGGCACCCCAGTGCCAGCTCCTTCCACTTGACCGCATCCAGCGCAGAGCGATTCGAATCGTCGACGACCGAGTTCTTTCCGATCGGCTCGATACACTGGCACTGCGTAGAGATGTTGCATCTCTTTGCGTATTTTATCGCATCTATCACGGGGAGTGCTCTGAGGAATTGTTCGGACTAATTCCAGCCGCTCAATTTCACCATCGCACGTCGCGACAAAACTCGCGTTACCATCCATACCATCTGGATGATTGGCGGTCCACCACTGTGCGATTTAGAAGAAGTTTTCTCCCTCGCACAACTTCTTTGTGGAATCAATTACCACCAGCGAATTTTCCGAACCGATACGACTTAGGAACCTTCAAGAAAAGAGCTTACACCTTTCTAAAAGGCCGGCAACGCATCTGCAATTCCCCTGGTGTTGCGGTTGTTCATGGGCGGCGGTAGTCACTTAACATCAGGTGAGCCGCATGCTCGTTTGCCCCCTATTCTATAAAAAAAAAAAAAAATGTATCGCGGACTTTTTTGTAGCGAATAATATCCTCTATAAAAGAAAAGTACATTACTTTGCTCTATTATCAATAGTATCCGAAGCGTACGCGATATTACGATTCTTTTTGGTATTTTTTTCACACCTTGGGTTACATTAACGAAGTTTTCATACGTATCTCTAACTTTTTTGAAAATATTACATAGCCTATGTTCATCAAGGATAATGTAGAATTCTAATGATGAAAGAATTTTTCAAATCGGTCCAGTAGTTTTGGAGCCTATTCTATTCAAACAAACAAACAAATCTTTCCTCTTTATAATAGTAATAAATAATAGTGTACAGTAGGGCTACGATGGCTTTCCGAGTACAGAAACAGATTACGAAACCTATCCAATTGCAGAGAGGTGAAAGACAGGGTGGCGTTATATCCCCGAAACTCTTCACCGCTGCATTGAAAGACGTTTTCAAGCTTTTGGACTGGAAAGGATACGGTATTAACATCAATGACGAGTACATCACTCACCTTAACAGTGGTAGAGCCACGCGGCAGCTTTTAAACCGGGGTGATACCACGACCTTACAGAATACCAGCGTGAAGTAGAAGTTTACCTCTGCGTTCCGCTAGGTGAGTGCAGGTGGCCGGAGGCCCAATTGTTTCCCCTCATCAACATGGTAGTGGAATCAAACAAAATACTACTACCCCAGGAGAGTACCAGCACCCCTGGAGAATCCCTCGCTGAGCATCCACGACCAAAATGCTCCACTACTGAGCGTGGGTACTCAGGCTGCCCCGCGTATTCTGGGGAGGGGGCAAAATTTCGCTCGCGACTGATACTGCTCGGGGCAAGCGGAGCAATAAGACCAAGGCGACCCCTTTCACGCTATCCGTGAATTTTCGCAACATCAGGGGACTTCATTCCAACCTTGACGCTGTCCATTACCATCTAGAGGTGGCGAAGCCGGCCTTGCTCTTTTGATTCAGGTGTCCTCTCCAACTTCATATCTCGCCTAACCGTAGTACAAATTTGAACACTCCTTTGTGCCCCGGGCTGGAGTTTGCATATACGTCAGAGAGGACATCTGTTTTCGACGCCTCGGCAGTCTTGAAGGTACGGGCCTGACCATTCTATGGCAGCGCGTAGACAGCGACGACTATCCCCGCGTCTACAGATGCCTCTGTAGGTCCCATAGCTGTAATGCCGACACAGACCGGCTCATCGGCCACGTCCAAATGGCTGCAGACTCCGTGCTACAACAGGTCCCATCCGCAGAGATCGTGATACTCGGTGATTTTAACGCCCACCACGTTAAATGGCTTAGTTCCCATTTAACCGATCATGCGGGTAGATCTGTGTATGACTTTGCCTTGGCATATGGTCTAACACAACTGGTTACTTTGCCTACGCTGATTCCAGATGTTGGGGATCATGTACCTTCCCTGTTGGACCTTCTGCTCACCTCTCATCCGGACGGATTGCTTAAGGGGCATATTATTATTACTATCAGGTCTCCGTCGATGCCCGTCTAGGCTCTTCAGACCATTGTTTGATCCGGAATACGGTGCCACTCACGCTGTCATCGCAGTTGCGACCTGCGGCTTGCCGCGTGTTTGGCACTGTAGGTCAGCCGATTAGAACGGGATGTGGTCTTTTTTGGCATCCTACCCTTGGGGGCGGGTTTGCTTCTCGCCGGAAGATCCCAGCGTTGTTGCCGATTCTGTTGCTGAAGTGGTACTTCAGGATATGGAACTTTTTATTCCATCCTCTGTGGTGCCCATCGGAGGCAGATCCCAGCCATAGTTTGGTCGCTCCTGATAAACAGCATCACGCGATAAGCACGAGTGCTACCGGGCCTGAGCTGATGCATCAACGTCCCGGGCTGTTAACAAAAGCGCTCTTAAAAAGAAGTATAATTCCGCCTCCAGGTTCTTCAAAATTGTCATTGCCAAGGCAAAGTCAGAGCACATCGGCATAATTGGCGAGAAACTAGTTCGCCTCCCTTCGGGAACACGTGCATTCTGGTCTCTCGCCAAGGTTGTCCAAGGAAATTTCTGTCAGCCATCTCTGCCATCTCTGCACAGGGTGGACAACTCACTGGCCCATGACGCAAAGGAGAAAGCCGATCTGCTAGGCTCTCTTTTTGCTTCCAACTCGACCCTAGATGACGGGGGCAACACACCGCCGACCATCCCGCAGTGTGAGTGCGCCATGCGGGAAGGGCTGTTTACACAGCGCTCGGTGCGTAAACCACTCCTCTCCTGGACGTCAACAAGTCGAATGGGCCTGATGGAGTCCCACCTATTGTGCTGAAGACGTGTGTTTCGGAGGTGGCACCGGTTTTAACGCATCTTTTTCGGTACTCTTACTCCCTAGGCGTAGTCTCGAAATCATGGAAGACAGCTTTAGTACATCCGATCCCTTAAAAAGGCGACCGCTCAAATCCGTCCCACTATAGGCCTACGCTATCACTTCCTTGTCCTCCAAAGTAATGGAAACCGTTATTAACAGCCAGCTCATGCGGTACCTTAAGGATCACCAGCTGATTAGTGACCGCCAGTACAGTTTCCGTGAGGTCGCTCAGCTGGTAATCTTCTGAGTTACCTAACTCATAGATAGGCGGAGGCAGTGGAGTCCAAGGAGGAGGTGCTGGCCATTAGTTTGGACATAGCGAAGGCTTTCGATCGGGTTTGGCACAAAGCGCTTCTTTCGAAGCTGCCTTCCTATTGGCTTTCCGAGAAATTGTGCAATTGGATCACAAGTTTTCTTGTAGATCGGAGCATCAAGGTCGTAGCAGACGGCGCATGCTCCGATTACAAGTCCATTAACGCTGGTGTTCTACAAGGCTGCGTAATATCACCAACGCTATTTCTTCTGCATATCAATGATATGTTGCAAACCAGTAACATTCATTGCTATGCAGACGACAGCACTGGTGATGCTTTATACACCGGCCGTGACAATATTTCAATATTATAATAAACTTGTATCTGAAGTCGAGACTTTGTTGTCCACTACGCGTAAGCGACGATTGTTCCCCGGTGCTTAATATATTTTAGCCGACAACAGCGCTCACACTCAGTTACTGAGGCCGTTATTAGTGTACCAAACCATTGAATTGGCTCGGCTCGCCTGTTATATGGCAGTATAGGGGCATTTACTAGTGTACATTTATATTTTATTATTTATTTTTTCTTATACATCTACGAACATGAAAAAAATGCAATGCTTTTCTATCGTTGATAAATAATAAAGAGTCGCTTATATTTTCAAAATGCTTTTAGCATTACCACGAGTCTTGTATTCAATCTACGTTTGGATCTGCTTCCTTAAGAGATATAACAAACTGGATGTGTCCCGACTGTCAACCTAGGAACTAAAATGCCGATAATACCCCTATACTGCCTAATTTGATATCTAAACAAATTAGTGATGAAAATGTCAATCGCCGAAGAGGAGGTAAAGTGGTAAATGTCCAACCGCTTACCCCTAAGTTCGAGAAATTGTGAAATCGGAATTAAGGATCTTTTAAAAGATATTAATGATACTTTAGCCAGTTTTTTTTTTAATATCGAATTAAAACCAATAAAAGAAGATATATCACAAGTAAAGGAATCAATGTCATTTTTGAATGATAAATATGAAAGATTCAAGACAGATTTAACGGGAAAGTTTAATACTCTGACTGAACTCAGGAAGGAAAATAGCCATCTTAAATCCACCGTGCAGGACTTAAGTCCGAGAATTAATTCCATGGAACAACAAGCGAGAGCTAACAATGTGGAAATCCAATGTTTACCAGAAAATAAGGGCGAGAATTTAGTGTCTACTGTCATTAACCTGAGCAAAGTAATATCTTGTGATATAAGCGAGAAGCAAATACATCATGTCACTAGAATTGCAAAACGCGACACAAATAGCAAACGCCCGAAGTCTATCGTTGTTCAGTTCACTTTTACAAGCACTCGAGATACTTTTCTGGCAGCTTCAATTAAGTACAACAAAGCTAATCCAAATGAGAAATTAAATAGTAATCTACTTAGCATAGGAGGTTGCAAGGAGAATGTCTATGGTATCGAGTACTTATCTCGAACGAATAAATATTTACATGCTGCAAAACGAAAGAAAGTAAAAGAATTGAACTAGAAGTTTTTTTGGGTTTGCTGGGGTAGGATTTTCATGAGAAAGTCAGAAACCAGTGTCTATAAATATATAAGAGACCTCGAAACTTTAGATAGTCTTAGTTAGGCACCTTTAGTTGTAGTTGTTTTATTTTTTATGCAATGGTTTATTGTTATCTGAAATTCACACAGTTAAAGATATACAACCAAAATGTTGGAGGTATTAGAACAAAATTGAAAGATGTTTATTGTAAGATAGCTTGTTGCAATTACGATGTGATTATTTTTTCAGAGATTAAAGATGACCGATATGTTCTATACAGGCGTGACAGAAGTAAAAGTATTTTCAATAGCAAATACAGTGGTGGCGGTGTTTTGATAGGTATTTCTAGAAAATACAAATCATAGTGTCCTAGATTATGAAAGCTCTTGTTATGATCTCTGGGTCAAATTGCTTTTGCCAACTTACAACGGGATTCAGGAGATTTCAACATGTGGAGTTTATTTGCCTTCCCCAATTAAGGTCAATATTTGGGTCATTTCATTAATAACGCTAACAGAGTATTGGAAGAGGTGACGGAATGTCTAATTCTGGATAATTTTAATATAAATACTATCAAATGGATTAACAATAATGACAGTACAATAAATTCACCCCAATGTGCTAATTCTAAAATTGAACAATCATTGTGGGATTTCATAATGTTAAACGACCTTAGGCAGCATAACGACTTGTTAAATCACAATAAGAGAATCCTCGATCTGGTGTTGTCGAATATGGATAATATTAACGTAAGCAAGCCCAGCCACGTGCTATCCAAAAGTGATCTTCACCATCCACCTATACAAGTTTCGCTTACCTTTTCTATGAAAGTCGTTATTATACCGATTACCATTCATACAAAATTAAATTATTTTAAAGCTGATTATAATTCAATTTTCACAGCGCTTCAATAAATTGACTCGCATAGGGAATTCTCTTTATGCGCCTCAGTTGATGCCATGGTTGACAAATTCTACCATATAATACGTGAACTAATACAAAAACATGTACCACAAAAAATCGTAAAAAATCATAAGTATCCATATTGGTTCTCAATACAACTAATAAAAAGATTGAATGAAAAGAATCGGTTGAGGTTGAGAGTTAAAAAAATAATAACCCGAAGGATGTGATAAGTAAATAAATAAATATCATTTTATTGCCACTTTTAAACACATGTTTACATATAAACTAATTATTTAATCTTAATTTAATTTAGGCAAACGGAGGTGACTCAGCTTTTGCCCACATGGAACTAGATCCCATGAAGCGCTGGTTTTCAGGCACTCCTTCTTCCCTGAGATGTTACACGGGTGTTATGAGAATTTCGAGTTCCCCAATCACCTCTTTCATTTACTCATCTATCATTGGAATTTAACATGGTATGGTTGTGAACTTTCATTATTATTATTTAATAATTCTTGCATTAGTGCGCGCGCGTGTGTGAGTGTGTGTGTGTGTAAATGTGTGTGTGCGTGATTGTTCAGTTCATAATACACGGGGATGGTTTATAAGGGTTATATCATAATGTTAAAAAAAGTCTCTTAAGTTTATGTATTTCCAGTAGGTATGTTTCAAGTTTTCTGCAGCAATTTGCCGCTTCAACAATGCTGATTTATATTTAGCTGTGAAGCTTTCCGTACTCATTTTATTTCTCATAGGAGGGGGAAATCGTTCCATATCCTTGCTGCAACAAACTTGAAATATCCTCTGTACCGCGTTCTTTTATGTTTTGGCATACTTAACATGTTTGACGAGTTTGTACGAAGGCTTCTATGTGAAATATCTTTGATCCATAGGAGTTTTTCAAATAGGTACTCAGGCTTTATGTTCCATATTACCCTATGCACTGTACAAGCGTACTGAAGCTCCCTTCTAGCACTCATGTTAAGTAAGCACGTTTTATTTAAATACGGGGTAATAGATTCTCTTTTGGGCACATTAAAGCAAAAACGGGTCTCTCTCAATACGTCTGGAGGGAAGAGCAGATACTGGGCCGGTGCACCCTGGGCGCGGCAGTAATCTTCCTCGAGAAATGAGAAGAAATTCTTACTCCTTGGGGAATGGTACTGCCGCGGCTAATTATTCTGACATGGGGGGGGGGTCCGTCACGGACCAACGGTGCGTTCCACTGCGTGACCCTCTGATCAGCAGAGGGCATAGCAGAGGAGTGAGGGCGGGCTCGGTGTGCACTTACCCTGCCTCCGGGCAGACAGTGAAGGATTCATCCTTTGCTGTCACCGCCGGTCTCGTAATCCCAGTATCGAAGTGTCGTGGATCACGTCTCGCGGCTTTGATAGGGACCGAGGGTCTTGGCTTAACCGCCCGGACCGCGATGGAGAAAACCTCTATAAAAAGTTACCCCGAATCTCAAGCGGCGACGCACCGCGAGGGGATGGATGGCTGACGGGGTTCTATGAACAAATCAGTCGTTAGTGCGCTCCTCGCCAGGGTACCTGCAGACCCCCTGGCGAGTAATAAATCCTCTAAATCTGCTTACCTTGGTAAGGGGTCTCTGCCAAGGTGGACCTTTAATCCCCCCATACTCGTGGGTACAAAAAATGGAAAACCAGGACAAACAAAAAACCAAAACCGCCGGCAAAGGCAACGTAGAGGAGAGGAGGAACGATGCGGGGACAGAGTCCGACGCCGCATCGAGCAGCGAGGGAGGCTCAGAGAGCTCCCGACAAGTGGAGCCTGGGACCGCGGAGACCAGCAAGTTCTTCCGCAAGCGGTCCAGGCGGGATGGCGACCAGGGGTCGGCATCCGGTGAAGAGGAGGTTTCGGCCCGGAAAATCCCCACCAACAGGCGGGGCGGGCTGAGAGGCAAGGGGAGGGAGCTCTCTACCAATCAGAGGGCCGAACGAGAGGCAAAGCTTGCCGAAGAGGGGCGCCACCCGGACGACACGGCTCGGGAATCAGGCGAAGAAACAGATACGACTGGCGGCTCCGAGGTGGAGCGTAAGGCCAGATTCGTAAAAGAGGTGGAGGCCGCGATCAAGGTCGTGGCCAACAAGCAAAAGTCCTCCTCAAAATTCAAGGCCATTCCCGCGGCCTACGCCTCCATCATGGCGGCTGCGGAGGCCAACTTTGCTGGGGCTGGGCCTATTGCGGACGAGGTGGCGAAGCTGCGGGCGGACGTGGCCCGCCTGACGTCCGCCATGGAGACTCTCCAGAAGGAGAATGAGAAGCTCCGCGCAGACCTGGCCAGTCTACATGAGCCTGCCTCTCGCGCGGCGCCCCAGACGCAGCGCCCAAGCCAGACAGTGCCGGTAGAGAACCAGGTTCTGAACCTGGTCCGGCAGGAACTGGCTGCCTTCCAGCACCGGTTCTCCGTGCTGGAGGGCATCGTCCTGCGCCCCCCCCCCCCCCCCCTAGGGGCAAACAAGACGGCGGCGAGGCCGGCAACGGCTTCTTACGCGACGGCCACGGCTGCCGCATCCAGGCCGGGGCCGTCCAGCTAGCCCTCGGGTGGGGCTGCAGTTGCCCCTCCCCCCCTGAAAAGCCGGCTCCGGCAAAACCGATACCGGCTGAACCGGCTCCGGCTAAGCCGGCGACGGGAAAGAGAGGCAAGGCGAAGGCGAAAAAGGGCAAGGCGGCAGCACAGGTGATGGCTGCGCCAGCCCCAGTGCCTGCGGCGAATGGGCCAGCGCCAGCGGCAAGCCAGCTGCCGCCGCCGCCACCGCCCCCCAGCTCCCTACACCTCCCGCGGCAGAAGCCGGTTGGCAGGTGGTCGGGGACAAACAGAAGGGGAAGAAGGCAGTCAAAAAGGCCAAAGAGCAGGAGCGGCAGCGCCAGTACAGACGTTGAAGTACCTAGGACTCGTCCTTGACGGCCGATGGAACTTCGTTGAGCACTTCCGACGTTTGGCTCCCAAACTGGAACGGACCGGGGCTGCCTTTAGGCGGCTCCTGCCGAACCTGGGGGGGCCAAACGCCTCCTGACGGAGGCTCTACGTGGGGATTGTGCGGTCCATGGCCCTTTACGGGGCCCCGGTGTGGGCGCGTGGTTTGGCGCGGCTTGCCGTCCACCACCTGAACGCGCCCAAAACGGTGGTTGCCGTGAGAATGGTTCGCGGCTACCGCACGATCTCCCGCGAGGCAGCGTGCCTCCTTGCCGGATTGCCGTCATGGGATCTGGAGGCGATAGTCCTCGCGCGCATGCACGAATGGCGCGCGGAGGCACTTTGCCGGGGGGAAACCCCGCTGCCGCGGCAAGTTGTCGTGCAGCGGACAGACTTCCGGCATGATCTCATGGCGACATGGAGAGAGCGACTGTCGCAACCCCGTGCTGGTCACGCCACTATAGCGGCGATAAGACCCCTCTTTGAGGAGTGGCTTGAGAGACGCCACGGCGTCCTAACCTTCCTCCTGACGCAGGTCCTCACCGGACACGGTGTGTTCGGGAGGTTCCTGCACCGAATCGGGCGGGAGGAAACGCCCGGGTGCTTCCACTGCGAGGATCGACCGGAGGACACGATGGAGCACACCGTGGAGGCGTGCCCTGCCTGGGCGGAGCACCGCCGTGTCCTCGTAGCGGCGATAGGCGGCGGCGACCTCTCGCGTCCGGTCCTGGTCGAAGCCATGGTCCGGAGCGAGACGGAATGGGATGCCGTCACCACCTTCTGCGAAGCAGTGATGCTAGCGAAGGAGGTGGCGGAGCGGGAGAAGGAGAGAGCAGCAGCTTTCCTTCCCGGCCGCCGCGGGAGACGCCCCGGGCGTCGGGGGCTACGTCGTGGCCCCCGGCCACCGTAGGCGCGGGCCTGTGGACGGCGAGCAACGGGTAGCTCGCCGTCCGTCCGTCTAACGACGACAGGCCATGTCGACGGCGCGCTTTGATCCACACGCGCCTCAAAGAGCTGTCAGTAGCGTGAAGGGGCCCGCAAGGGCCGACGCCTGCCGGGGCTGCGGGCTGTTCGAAAGAGATACCGCGGCTCCGGAACGTAAGGGCACTGAAGGAACACGGATGGTTTTTAGTTAGTAAAAATCTGACACTCCCTTCCGCTCCACCCAGAGCGAAAGGCATCATTTGATGATTTTCCATCCGCAAAAAAAAGGCATTTTGCACTCTTTGTATTGCCCACTCTGTGTTAAACTTTAGTCTTGGACCAATGGTGAAACTGCAGTAATTAAATTGAGATATTACCCGGGTATCACATAAAATTATCCGTAAATCTTCCTTAAGATATGGTCTGATTTTGTAGAGCGTTTTCAGCTTGAAAAATGCTGTCCTTATTTTGTTATTAACGTGATCAATAAATTTTTGTTACCCATCTAAAATCAGGTCGAGATCACGGGCAGAGGTTACTTGTTCCAGAATAACATTATTTACTTATACTTTTTCACCAAAGTCTAATACATTTTTTATTTGGCGTTTAGTGCCTAAGACCAACATTTGAGATTTAGCTGCATTGAGAACCAAAGAGTTATTTTCGGACCATGTGTGGATACTTCTCAGGTCATCATTAACTTTTTCAATAGCTTTTCGAGCGTCTTTATTGTAAAACGAGTAGTACAGTTGTGTATCATCAGCATATAAGTGATATTTACAAAACTTTATATGCCTAGGTAGATATGCTGTAAAAATTGTAAATAGGACTGGACTAAGTAGAGAGCCTTGAGGCATGCCGCGCTGAACTGACCTGAGATACGACCGTCTTTTTTCTCCGTATTTGTCGTCAGTTTCTACCATTTGTTCTCTATTAGCGAGGAAACTGTGAAACCAAAGACATGTATTCTTTGAGAATCCATAGCAACTTAGCTTATCTAAAAGTAGTTCAGGTTTCAAACAGTCAAATGCTCGAGAATAATCAAGTAATACCATTATACTACTCATCCCCATATCCGAAGCCTCGGTCACGTCGTCTGTGACGTGTAAAAGTGCAGTTTCTGTACCATGCCCCTGCGAAAGCCCAACTGAAATTTAGGTATTATATCTTTGGTTTCTAAGTAGTTCAGCACTTGATTTAACACTACTTTTTCTAAAACTTTAGATAGTACTGGCAAAATCGAAATAGGATGCTAGTCTTTTATTTCGGTAGGAGATTTTTTTTAGGTATGGGCCTTACCAGTGCTCTTCTCCAACATGATGGAAAAGTATTTGTTTCAATTTACTTATTCAGTATCCTCGTAATAATAGAAAGAGTCACATTTAGAGTCAGCTTAATCATCCCTATAATAATGACATCGTGTCCCTCTGCATTGGTCTTTATATTATTATTAATAACTTTTACTTCTTGTTCTGTAGTAGATTTTAGGACCAGCATGTCAAGCTCTAGTGTATCAGTTAAACTAGTGAAGTTTTTTTGAACAACTATTTCGTTACTGACTGGTAAATTCAAAAAGTGGTCGTTGATTATATTGGGGTCATTAAGATGTTCAGGAATTATGGATTTGTGCATGTAATCAAACTGGGTACTGTTTTTTATGTTTTTTCAAAGTAGAGTCGGATTTTTCATATTGTTATTTACAAAATTGTTATAGTAGGCTTTTCGTTCTCTTACAATTGCTGCAGTAACAAATTTTTTTAAATTTAGGTAATAATCTTTCGAGTTGTCTTTTTTGTCTTTCTGCGCTTTCGTTAGAGCTTTATCGCGAAGTTTCATCATAAATTTAACCATGTTTGTAATCCATGGTTTAGGCTTATCTTTGAGAACAACCTTACGAATTGGTGCATGTATGTCAAATTATTTTATTATGTACATGTTAAAAGTTTTAACCATTTCATCTACACTGTGTAGATTATATATAGATTCCCAGGAAATAAGTTTTAAGTCCTCTGTAAACTTATCTTGATTTATATAATATAATGGTCGTTGAAATCTTACTTCTTTGTTTAACTTGGGTTTTTTGATATCTAAATCAACAATTACTAATGCATGGTCACTTAAACAGTGGTTATGTATCACATCAATATTTTTGCATTTTAAAGGGCTGTCAGTCATAACGAGCTCTATTATGGTTTGAGAATGGTCGGTGATTCTAGTCGGTTCCTTTACGAGTTGCTGAAGACTGTGATGATAACAAAAATGCTTAAGTTCTTTCACTTTTGAAGAGCGTACACAAGCCATATCAATATTGAAATCGCCCAGGATACATATAATGTCACATCGTGCCATAGAGTTCATTGTCTCACTAAGTGCATCTAGAGTTTCTTGAACTATAACATACTCCGGTCTATATGCTGTACCGATTGCCATAGTGGTTCCTGGTAGTTGAACTTCTAGCCACATTTGTTCCAGTGGAGATCTTGGGTGTTCTCGTATCCTTGTACTTATATTCTGTCTTACATAGAAGCCCACTCCTCCGCCTTTTTTAACCTGTCTTGCTCTATGTATAAATTTGTAGTTCGGTATCACTGGTGCCAGTGCCTCTTCTCCTGCTTTTAGTCAGGTTTCATTAAGGGCAAGGATATCAAGCGAGTAGTTAAGAAAAGTTACAAATAATTCTTCTTTTCCGGTATTTATGGATCTAGCATTAAATAACCCAATTCTCAAATAATTTTGCTTTAAGCTAGACATCTCATTAAATCTACTTAAAAACGATGTAGCAGAATGTCTGTTGCTTAGTTCAATTCATATACAGCGTCCCTTGAAAATAAGATTGTTACTAATCCTAAACTTTTTTGGAGTTATATCAAACAGAAAAGAGGTGGCTCTAGCAACTATCCTCGTGCTATGTCGAATGGAGTTGAAGTCTCTGAAAATATTGAAACCATCAGCGATTACTTTGCTTCCCATTTCTCCAGTGTCTATGATAATTCTTCTAACACCGTCCCCCCAACACATCCAGGGTATGTCGATCGACAAAATATAACTCCATTAAATACTGCAACTTTAACAGAAAGACAAATAAAAGAAGTCTTGCATAAATTTAATATAAATAAAGGAGCAGGCCCTGATCAAATTTCAGCCATTTTTTTTGTAAAATGGCTAATGTGATAGCACTACCTTTAATGTTAATATACAACAAATCTTTAAAGGCATGTGTTTTCCCATCGGTTTGGAAGGATTCTAATATTGTCCCCGTATTTAAATGTAATGATAAATCAATTGTATCTAACTATAGGCAAATAGCTATTTTTGTCTGTTCTTGCAAAGGTTTTTGAGGCTCTGATTTGTCTTGTTTTGTCTTTGTATTTAAAACAGTATTTGTCGAACAACCAACATGGTTTTATAAACTTCTAACTTAGTATCATTTGTTGAATTCCTTGTAGGGGCCGTTGATTCTCGCGTACAGGGGGACGCGGTATATAAAGATTTCATAAAGGCTTTTGATACAGTAAATCATAGTATATTGTTGGAAAAGCTACAATTATATGGAGTTACAGAACCTCTGCTAGGGTCGTTTGCGTCATAACTGACTAATAGAGAGATGAAAGTTGTATTGAACGGTATTTGCTCAAGTCCTTATGCTGCATCGTCTGGAATCCCACAAGGATCTCATTTGGGGCCCTATCTCTTCACATTATTTATGAATATTGTACAGTGTTTCCAAAACTCTGAAGCACACTTATTTGCTGATGACCTTAAAGCTGTTAAAATGATAAGGAATCAGGAGGACATCTTGCTGTTTCAAAGTGATCTGGATAGGCTTGCAGATTGGTGTGATCGAAACTTTAAATATAAAAAAATGCAAGCATATCAGATTCACCAGAAACAGAGGGATCATCAATTCAAGGTATAGTATATGTAATGAATTGCTTGAAGAAGTTCATGTAATTAAAGACCTAGGCATTCAGCTGGATCCAAAACTTAAATTTGATATACATATAAATGACTGTGTACTAAAAGCATCGAAGATGCTAGGGATTTGTGCTAAGGGAGAGTGGGAATATAAAAAAAAACCGGCCACTAAAATAATATTGTACAACTCATTAGTAAGGAGTCACCTGGAGTATTGCAGTGTAGTTTGGTCACCCAGTTACAGAATACATATAGACCGCATTGAAAAAGTACAAAAAAGGTTTCTGTGGCACTTGACTCGTAGTTGTAATATGGCCAGGACGCTCAAGTCATATGAGGAAAGACTGTCTCATTTTATGATCCCATCATTGGAAACGAGAAGAAAAATTATTGATTTATTGTTTTTAAAGAAATTAGTGACTGGATTTTTGGACTGTTCCAATCTTCTTAGTAAGATAAATTTCAATGTACCGCATCGGTTGCCTAGATCCTGTAATAGCAAATTATTTGATGCACCCCAAGGTCGAACTAATTTAAGATCACATTGTTCATTAACAAGAATGTTTGCGTTATATAAAGAAAGAAACGTCGGGAATATATAAAAATAAGTTAATATACGCGATAAAATCCGTAAAATTAGTTTTATTTAAAAATGTGTAGTGTTCGCGTAAATATAAGAAATCATTATATAAAGAATACCAAAGCAGAATAGATCTATTCTCAACCTCGGTTGTGTGTGTTTTAATGGAAGTTTTTCATTATTCATTTAAATTAAAATTTTATTATAGTTAAATTTTACCTATGTACTGTTGTAAAATCAACGTAAAGTCTCTTTTTTTGCATGTGATGCCCTCCTGTAAGTAATAGGACATTTAGTTATAATAACTGTGATGTCATTCCATATGTATGTAATAGTGTACTCATTGTTAAGAGAGCCTAATAAAATACATAAATAAATAAAAATGTCACGTGCTACCAGAGGTGTCAGCAATATGGGCATCCGGCAAAGTACTGCCGAACTAAGGAGGTGGTTAGCGGAAAATGTGGAGAGGCAGGACATGAACGTGGCGCCTGCAAGTCAACGGACGAAAAGTGCACCACGTTCAAGCGCTTTGGAAGATCAGACTCTGACTCGCGCGTGACCATTGCGAGGAACTGCCCAGCAAGAATATACGCAGAGCAACGCTCCGTCGCCACCACACAGCGAGCCAATGAGGGCAGCCCCACAGAAACCAAAGAAGCGCTATGAATAGGTCAGATTAACCTGGGTCGGGGGGAGCTCGCCACGGCTGAGTTGCCTATCCTGGCGCGCGAAATGCACCTGGACATTGTTCTTGTACAAGAACAGTACTCCCAGGCTGAGGGGATAATTCAGGTGGGAGGTCATCTGTGGGCGGGCGTCTATCTTGCCGACCCAACTATTGGAGCAACTGTGCTGAGCCACCTCAGCAATGAATTTTGTGTGGTGTGCCATGTATACCGATGGGATGTGTGTATGTGGTGTCAGCGTATTTTAAATTTAGCGACACTATCGATGATCACCTGCACCACTTAGAGGTTGCCCTGAGCTGTCTAAAGGGCAGAATGGTCATCGTGGGCCTTGACGCCAATGCGCACTCGCCACTCTGGCATTGTGATCGTCGACATTATGTGGGAAGAGGGCAAGCAGTTGAACATCGAAAGCAGCAAATGGAAGCATTTATCATCTCACATTCGCTCACTTTGGCTAATATGCTCTACCAGCCCTACACCTTCTCTGGGCCTGGTGAGAAGTCCAATGTGGATCTGACCCTAACCATTGGGGACGTTTACCTTGCCGATTGGCGAGTGCACGAGGGGTTCTGCGCCAGCGACCACAACTTGATTACTTATACGGCCACGATCAGCAGGCCGACCACGCGCGCTGCACCCGTTGGGGAACCCCCTCGTTTTCGCGACCGAGGGGTGGATTGGGACAGGTTCCGGGCGATAATCAAACTGCGAATGGGATGGCTGCATGTGAAAAAACCCACAGCCCTCCTGGCGGATGAGTTCTCAGGGGTCATCATTCGCTCCGCAGCAGAAGGCCTAGGGGAGCTTCGCCCCAGGGTTCAGGGCGGTACGTGTGGTGGACTACTGAACTCGATAAGACTAGAAAACTACAATGTAAACTCAGGCATGCATGGCAGAGTAAAAGGCGTCTAGGAGGTAGGTCAGAGGAGATATCCAGGATGGCTTTCCACAGCGTGCGTGCGAGATACAGGAAGATGATGGTGGAGGCGCAGCAGTCGCTTCATGTGAGGGCTTCCAACTCTGGTAACGAGGACCCATGGAGTTTGGCATACAGGGTGGCCAGCGGGAGGGTAGTAATGACTGCGCTCTGTCTGGATGACAGACCCGATCATGACACGCCTTACCATCATCATGTTTGCCTACTGGCGGCTTTCATGCCGTCTGGTGGACCTCCACTTGCGGTTGAGGATCTGGAAGGAATAGTCAAGGCCTTGCCTAACACAGCCCC
This sequence comes from Parnassius mnemosyne, assembly GCA_963668995.1. Classification (NCBI taxonomy): domain Eukaryota; kingdom Metazoa; phylum Arthropoda; class Insecta; order Lepidoptera; family Papilionidae; genus Parnassius; species Parnassius mnemosyne. Next base: position 1,364,955 of record CAVLGL010000001.1, on the reverse strand, counting down.
GGGACTCGACGGAGTGAGTGCGCGAATTGTGTAGAATGTTTGGATGTCTGCACCGAGGGAATTTCACTCGGTGTACGCCAAGTGCGTGGTGGAGGGGGTCTTCCCCAAGGTATGGAAGGACGGAAGACTGATTGTCATTCTCAAGGATAATGACGAGCCGCTCACCGACGCCAAGGCATACCGTCCGACAAAGCTCCTCACTGCTTGGGAAAAGTATTGGAACGCGTAATGTTAAGATGTGCTCCTGCGATTAGTCGCGGGATATCTGAGTACCAGCACGGTTTCTCTCCGGGGCGATCTACGGTAACAGCGCCGCGTATCTTACTCAGCACTGCTAGGTATTCTCGGGCATGCTACATGCAGACAATCTTTCTGGATATCTCCGTCGCCTTCGACAATGCCTGGTGGCCCATGATGATGGTCAAAGCGAAACGAGGTGGTTGTCCACCCAACATTAACAAAATGCTGGTGGACTACTTCACCTCCAGACGTGTGGGCCTCTACATTGGCAACCGGGTAGAGTGGAAGACGTCGACCATGGGATGTCCACAATGCTCTGTGCTGGGCCATACACTGTGGAACGTATTGATGGACGACCTACTCCGACTCCCTTAGCCTGAGGGAGTAGCCATGACTGCCTATGCTGATGATGTTACAGTCTTGATTGAATCTGATACTAGAGCGGGTATCGAATCCAGGGCCAGAGTCGCTTTCGACCTGGTACGGGAGTGGGGGCTAAGGAATCGACTGGAGTTTTTCTCATCAAAGTCGACCACCATGACTATTAGAGGGAAACTTCAGCGCCCTCCCGTTATTAAACTTGGCGGAGAATCTGTAAAGACTGTAACTAATGCTAAGGTACTAGGTGTGGTATTGGACTCAGGACTATCGTTTGTGCAACATGCGTCCGATATTTCTGAAAGAGCAACCAAGGGATTCACCAAGATCACTCGCGTATCAACATTATCATGGGGTGTCCGATACCCAGAGCCTAAAAATAATATATAGAGGAGTGTTTGTATTCACGCTTACGCACGCGGCGGAGTGCTGGTACGAGCGTGCGAAAATGTACACAGTTCGTAGCGTACTGCTGAGACTGCAGCAATAAGCCCTTATATTGCTGACTAAGGCGTATCGATCCACCAGTACGGCGGCCTTACTGGTACTGGCTGGCGTTCTCCCTTCTGACCTGGAGGTCATCCGTGCTAGTGGGATGGGAATAGCACGTTTGACCGTGCCCAAAGAGGAGTTGAGAAGACGGAAGCGCGAAATTTGGAATGAGGTGATCGGTGTTTGGCAGTATCGATGGATGAATGAATCAAAAGGACGCGAACTCTATCGGTCCTCCCGGAAGTGGCGTTGCGACTCAGGTATACTTGGGTATCACCGGACTATCAAAGCTCTCAGATTCTCACTGGACATGGATGCTATCGGAAGAGACATAGTAAAATGCGACTATGTGAAACAAGTATGTCTGAGTGGGGTGCTGTAGAGGAGGACGTTCACCGTGTTCTATGAGAATATCCTCTGTATGACGACCTAAGAGCGAAAATGATGGATGGATTAGTTCGTACGATTCAAGAACCGATTTACTACTTGGATCTCGTCAGAGATGGGGTGAACTACGGGCTATTGCGTGAGTTTGCGCGCAGGTGGCATGATTGAAGAATAAGGCAAGATAGAATGCTGGCAGATAAGCCTGACGACGTAAGCGTAATAGTGCCGTCAGCCCCAGAAGGGGGAGAATGACAAACTGGAACAAGGAGTAGATTAAATAACTTGTAGATAGTCAAGAAAGTGCACGCGTGAAAGAGCCCTGAGCAGGTACCGCGTGCATCTCTCGTGATTCGGCCCGTATAATCGCAAGGTTGGTCGGTCCATGGTAGGTGGTGGGTTGTTCCCATTTCTGGGCTGGGGCTCCCCAGTGCCAGTTCCACTTGACCGCATTCAGCGCGGATAGCGGTTTGAATCGTCAACGACCGAGTTCTTTCCAATCGGCTTAACTCACTGGCACTGCGTAGAGATGTTTCTTTGCGTATTTTATCGCATCTACCACGGGGAGTGTTCTGAGGAATTGTTCGGACTAATTCCAGCCGCTCAATTTCACCATCGAATATCGCGACAAAACTCGCGATACCATCCATATCATCTGGATGATTGGCTGTCCACAACTGTGCGATTTTGAAGAAGTTTTCTCCCTCGTACAACTTCCTTGTGGAATCGATTACCAACAGCGATTTTTCCGGACAGATACGACTTAAGGACCTTCAAGAAAAGAGCCTACTTTTTTTTAAAAGGCCGGCAAAGCATTTGCAATTCCCGTGGTGTTGCGGATGATCATGGGCGGTGGTAGTCACTTACCATCAGGTGAGCCGCATGCTACTTTGCCTCATTTCCTATTAAAAAAAACCTTCGATTTTCAGACGATATAGTCCTTATGGCAGAATTACTGGAGGACCTAAGCACTATTTTTTTTATAGGATAAGGGTGACAAACGAGCACACAGTCCACCTGATGGTAAGTGGTTGCTGCGGCCCATAGACATCTACATCTATCCTCTGTTACAAATTAAAATGTAGATGTGTTGTCACTCGTGAGGACTAAGATGGAATGCCTCATTTCCAGTTAAAAGGGCCTCCGGCCACCTGCACTCACCAAGCGAAACGCAGAGGTAAACCTCTATTTCACGCTGGTTTTCTGTGAGGTCGTGGTACTACCCCGGTTCGAGCCGGTCCATCCGTGCGCCAGCAAAAGCTGCCGCGTGGCTCTACCACCGTGGACCTAAGAACTATGCTCAATGACCTCAATAGTGTTTCCCAACGGATAGGTCTTAAGATGAAAATGGACAAAACAAAGATCATGTTTAATGTCCATATCACACCTATGCCGGTAGTTGTTGGGAGCACTAAGTTCAAAGTTGTTGACGAGTATGTTTACCTGGGACAAATAGTCCGACTAGGTAAGTCCAACTTCGACCGAGGGGTTAATCGACGAATACAACTCGGTTGGGCAGTGCTCGGGAAATTACGGTACATTTTCTCGTCAGGTATACCTAAAAACTTGAAAACGAGACTGTACAACCAGTGCGTGTTGCCAGTGATTACCTATGTAACTGAGACGTGGTCCTTCACTGCTGGCCGTATGAGGAAGCTTAAGGTCGCTCAGCGAGCTATGGAGAGAGCTATGCTCGGAGTTTCTCTGCGTGATAAACTGAGAAATGAGGATATCCGCAGTAGAACCAGAATGACCGACATAGCCCAACGGATTAGTAAGCTGAAGTGGCAAGAGGCCGGCCATATAGCTCGAAAAACCGACAACCGATGGGAAAAGGAGGTTCTCGAGTGGCGGCCTCGTACCAGCGGATGAAGTGTAGGGCGTTCCCCTACTAAATGGAGTTACGATTTGGTGAGATATGCATGAAGTCGATGGATGTAGGTAGATCGGGACCTTGCTTTGTGGCATTCCTTGGAGGAGGCCTATGTTCAGCAGTGGAATTGTGAATGGCTGTAATGATGATGATGACTTTTAAGAAGCAAAAGTGTAAATTAATTACTTACTTTTATTTTGAAGTGAAAGGGTAAATTAGTAATTTTTATTTCTATTTCGAGTTAACACTTCAAAAATGACATTCTGAAGTCACACCTATGTATATGCTCATGACTCTCGTCAGCCTACAGATTATAGTCCATTAAATAGATAAATTAACTCACACCTATATCAGGTCTGTCTCAGTCCGCGTTTTAGTTGTGAAAATATACGGTATAAAAATATTAATATACATGATGTTCGGCCGCCTATAATAGTAATTTAGTAAGTAATTCAGTGAGGTGTCATGCGCGTGCTCGAGTTGACACGCAACTTTCGTTACCAGAAAGTATTTTTTCTTATAACTATTTAGGCATTTTATATTTATTTTCGAAATTTTATTCAAGTATGGCCACTCAAAAAGCTTAAGGCGCAGGTTGAACAAAATGTCGCGCTAGTCGTTATTTGTGCGGTTTTAGGAGCTATGTACTTTTTATTTCAAAGATATATCAACTAATAAAAACATTATTTATATTTCTATATATTTCTACATAATCTTGATTCCATAAGAGTCATATCCAATTTTTTTAAACGAATAAATATTACAATAATCTCCTCACAAACACATAAATGTGATATAATTATTGATAACATGTCGTAAAGTAAATATTATTTTATTTTTCGATTTACACCAATGCATAGGCAATTTATTAATGATCATTTTTATCATAATTTTTTTTTCATAAGACCAAAATTTGATTTTATTAAGAAATTATTTAAAAAACTGGGCGTATACACTGCCCACGGGCTTGCTGGAGTCAGTGAGCGCTAAGCTCTTGAAAGTGAAACACGTGTTTTTTGTCACGACGTCAGCCAGCGCACATGCTCGCATCTTATCAATCGATAATATTATTATTACTTATTAGGTTATTTAGACGTAGTATTATTTGGTTGTTTCGGGTATAATTTTTCGTATTAGTTATACATATATTTGTTATGTTTTTTTACTGCGCGATGAAGCTTTTTGCGTGTATTTTCTTTGAAGTAAATGCAGCACCATTAGCATGTAAAAATAAAACACCATTAGCATGTAAGGTTCGAATCGTTAAATAACATTTCGACAAATATTATAATTTACACTATAAAAGGCTAATTCAATATTATCAGTATAGTATCCAGTTAAAAATAATCCTAATACCCAACCACAATATCTTATTAGGTATAGCACTGCATCGTTGGTCTAGTGGTTGTAGTAGTGCGACTACTGATTATGAGGTCCCGGGTTCGAATCCCGGGTCGGGCAAAAAAGTCATTTATGAGTTTTTCATTTATGTTTATTACATACATTCATTACGTTTTAATTAGTATTACTAAGTTATAGTTTTTTGCTAAAATAAAGTGTATTTATTGCTTGTTTTTTGAATAAAAGTTTTTGTGGTTTTTTCTTCTTTTTCAAAAAATAATTGAGTACATAAGGTGTTCTTAATAAACGCCGAATGTCAGAGAGAAAAGCTAGTACATCTTTTGCTAAACTTTAAAATCTAAAACCAATTTTGAAACAGACAAATTGATCATAATTCCCTTAGCTATAAAATAAGTTATGAACTAATTAATGGTATTTATTCCAGTTTATGGCAGTCCTGATTTATATAACGTGGCTGAAATTAGGTACTTTTTATTAGGTACGTCAAACTAAATAACAGCCGGGCGGCTGATATTATGCACTCCATACATTTCTTATACCTAATTACAGCCCCTAAATTTCCACTAAAAGAAAATAAATAACTTGTAAATTCAAACAAAAATAACTGTATTACTGTCTATAATCATATTCATACAAACCAAAAAGCCTATATATGAGATAATGTAAAGTAAGCATAATTTTACCGGGATCATAACTTATCAAATAATTAGGAAAATGATCGTTTTTCGTTGCGTACCTGTTTTGATTTTAACACTGTTAGGTTTAAAACTGCGAGGTAATATTTAAATAAATATACTTTCCTCTAGGAACAAGGAATTTTTTAGAGGACAATATTTATAGTTAAGACTACTAGAAAGATTTAAAATAGCAGCTCAATGCAGCTGTGTTTCGTATGGTGAGTGTAGAGAACCGGAGACCCTTTTTTACTGGAAACGAGGCATTCCATCTCAGTCCTCAGGGTTGGCGGCGCATCTGCATTTTGATTTGTAATCGAGGACAGATGTAGATGTCTATGGGCCACAGCAACCACTTACCATCAGATAGACTGTGTGCTCGTTTGTCATCCTTATTCTATAAAAAAAAAACACTCTCCCTTTTTAGGGACTCTAATCTACTCCATAAATAAGATTATTTATGGAGTAAAAAGGCGAAAAGACTGGAATTAGGGGCATGACTGGTATTAGGGGCATCCACCCTAATTCGGTAAAAAGTATCTAAGTAGATATTAATATACCTACATTTTACTATAAACTAAAACTTTTTAAAACTCAATTTAACTAAAAAAAAAACTAAACTGACCTTTTATTTTTTAAATCAAAACAGGACATGGGTTTATTTATTCTCTAAAAACTATAACTTTATACAATTAGTGTTCACTATAAAATTATATTCGGTATAGACGGTAATTATTAAATGCAGCATATTTTTTTAGATTATTAATTACCTTTGTCAGTGGATTAAGTTTGCTTTAATAAAGTTGGTGATGATTTTAAATAAGAATAAAATTCTGGTCAATTTTTTTTATTGTTACTTTTGTTAACAATATCGTCTTTAGAACTGGAACCGTAAATGATTTTTTCAGACGTCAACAATTTATTCAAAATAGAAAAATACTCTTTCTACTTGAGCATTTGTACCAGGTAGACATAAAATATATTCGATTAAAAAAATTTGTTGAAGATTGTTGACTTTGAATACTTCCATCCAACTAGTTACGGGACAATTTTGTGTCCCGGAGCTTTTTTTGGGGACAATGGGACATAGAAAAGGGACAGTCCCGTTCAAAACGGGACGTATGGTCACTTTAGCTATAACCCGGCGACGACTCCGTGGCGCAGTGGCTTAGCAATCAGTTGCTGCGCTGGGGGCCGCGGGTTCGAATCCCGCACGGAACACGTATTTGTATGGCCTACAAATAATTGTTCCGGTTCTGGGTGTTTGTCTTTGTGCAATTTATGTTTGTAAACTTTTTGGAAAATTAACCAAAAAAAAGTACAGATTGAAATTAAATGTAAATTAGTTTTTTAGGCACTCTTATTTCAGTTTTCGGTTGCATATTAGTTGTTCGGCTATTACAATTTGTGCGCGATTGCTTCAACCTATGTTTAGTGTTCTTTTAAATTGTTTACGTTTTACCCACAACTATACTTAATATTCTGTATGCTCGTAATGGATTCCTTTATTATTGTTTGTAAATTGTTAAACTTTTCGTGAGCGATTTGTAATCTTTTGGGAAATAAATAATATCTTAAACCTAAACCTAACTGCCTCCACGACACAGGAGAAAATCCTAGTGTGGGGGTAACGTTTTTTTAAAATTGAAATTGAAAGATTGAACACTTATACTTCTTGTTAATTTTTGTATTACCTTTATTAAAGTTACCCTTATATATAAATAAATATAATTACGTATGTAGAAATAAAATTGATTATTATCCTCATCAATCATTGGGGTGAGGATAATATCAGCCAGCATAAGTAATAAGCAGGCTAAGTTACAAGGTGCTCAGTTCAAAAATTTGTAGGTAGGTTTATTAATTTTCAATACGTGACACGTAAAAATTAACAATAATCAAAAACACATCTGCGAAACATTCTATTTATTTATTTATTCTTTATTGCGCCAAATATTTTTACAAAAGGCGAGCTATCTATATATTTATCTTATCTTATATTTATCTATCTATATATCTATATATTTACCTATAGTGTGTAGGTATCTTTTAAAGTCACAATTTTCATAATTCATAATTCATAATTCATAATCTTTATTGCAATCAAATGGTTACAATAGATGTGTTTTTAAAAAATAGTCCGCATTTGAAACCCGGTTTGGGCGTAGCAATTATAAAATATTAAATTATATTATTAGATTACATCAATAAATTAATTAAATTAACAATCACATTGTCATGTCAAAGAAAGAACAATGATAATAATAATTATAATTACAATAATAGAAAAAGAAAATTAAATATAATAAAATATAGAAAATCAAATTAAATAATATTTGTATCAAAACATTCATTTAAATTATAAAAATATTTTTAATTTATGTATAACTTTAATTTTGATAAAATTATGTAGTATCCGTTAGACTTTTATTATCTCTGACACTCGGCAAAAAATTCATCGATCGAATAAAATGAATGCTCAATTAGAAAGTGGAACAATGCTTCATTTCAATGCTTCATTTTTAATATATAATTAATTATAAAATTTCATATTTAGATAATATATGAGAATACATAATTCAAATATAATGCAACTAATATACTGAATAAAAAAATTAAAATACATTTATCGTTGTACGCTGTGTGTATTTCCATAAAATAGTATATTAATGTTGAAAAAATAATACCACGTTCGTACAGTAGGTGGCGTCTTACGCAATATATTGTAGCGAGTCGGCGCGGCGGACCAAATGCTCAAGATCGTTCGCATGGAGTAGCCCCTAGCATACGGATGCTTAAATAACAATAGGTATTTCGACATTTCATTCTTTACTATTCTTGAGGATGTCGAAAGGTAAGATATTATCATTTATAGGTAGATGTAGATAATTAAATACCTAGTTTTTGACGCTATAGTAACAGATTTATTATTTGATTGGCAACCCGACCACAGCTTCGCAGTTTTTTATATTTTCGCGTATAATTTCATTACCCTTAAAACTGTTCAGTATTCTAGTAGAACTCACAGGACTAGTGACTGCCTACTAATGCACGATCAGCATATACTTTTTAATTAGTTATTATTAAAATACTCTGTCGACAAAAGAAAGAGTTTCTCATTGCCAATCTTGCATTAATAATAGCAAAAAATGTGAAACAGAAAATGGTAAGTAGTTAAATTATTCGAGTTTCAAAGACATTCGCGTTGTTATAATCTTAATTTCTCAAGATGTGGGATATTAATCTTCCTCACATTTGACACCAATGTTCTTAGTATTGGGAAATTACTAATACATATCGACTTATATCAAAGGATTCATTTTTTGATGGACATATACAAAGGCGCATAACGGGCTAGGGTAGTATAAGTCGCGTGGTCTTGCCCGAGCCAATAACACCGTGGCGTCCTTGAGCGTAGACAGCTGCCGATATACGCACTTTCAAATACTGCAACTTACCTGTAACACTTCTCACTCATACGCGCAACTTTCTCGATCACCTGGCAGTTAGAAAGCCTAATTGAAATTATCTATTTTTTAAATATTTATTCATATATTAGTCAAAATTTCAGCGTGCCTTAAATAATCTGGCTTATTTATTTTTATTCACTCTTTAAATACTTACTTTCTGTTTTAAAAAAACGTCACCTCCACACTAGAATTTTCTCCTGTATCACGGAGGCAGTTTAGATACATAGATTTCAAAATTGTAAACATCCAGACCCAGAACAATTATTTGTAGAACATACAAAGATTTGTTCCGTTTGGGGTTCGAACCAACCGCGCTCCAATTATGCGTCAATTAATGAGTCAGCAAGTAGTATAAATAACAGTAGTTTGCTCACTTAGCAGCCAGTCTCCGCAGAGTCTACTTCACCTGAGGATGCCTCGTGTAGAGGCGAAACACGTGTCGTATTTTTGAGAGTGGTGTATCGTGCCTAGTGTGCTGGTGCTGGGAAAGATAGTGCTGAGATTGACGGCGACGGGTATAGTGCGCGCGATTGAGGGAGGGTGGAAGGTCCCCTTAAAACTGGGCAGGACACATCATTTTCTTTCTTTACGCGGAATTAAGCAAATAAGTTTATATCAACCTCATTATAATGGATTTCCGAAAAGCGACGCCTGGTTCTATTAAATACACTAATATCAGTTTTATGGAATCTAAACGGAGAAAATGTGAATCTTACAGTAATCTAATAACAAACTAAAAGCAATTGTCTTTAAGATCGATGGAAAGTCCTTTTAGTAGGTCCGCTATATACGGTATATACTATGTATAAATATAGTGCCTGTCTGTGCAAAAAAGTAGTATGGATACTATTTTTTACATGTATTGATTGATTGTGAGTATACATCCCAAATATCATTAAAGTAATATGATTAAAGCCAATATGACTAAGGGATAATATGTCCATTTACATATAATATTACCTACACACCATATATAATGAGAAATATGTTTTAAACTGATTGTGTAAGGATAGAAACCACAAATTTTAATGCAATTGCATTTAATATTGTAAATCATAATTTCCAAAGTAGTCTATTAATAGTAGAACAGATAGACGGACAGGCGCGGTGTCCAGACTTTGTTATAATAAGCTTTGGTTTATTAGTAAAGGCGCAGTGTGTGAACTTTGTTTTAAAATACATTAACTGATTAGTTACCACACTTCAAATACTATTAAAGCTAAAATGTCAAGGTGATATCATGCTTATCTTTGTAATACACGATGATAAACAGTGAGAAATTAAGGTGGTTGTGTAAGGATAACAAAATCATGTTTTTTTTTTATAGGATAAAGGTGACAAACGAGCACACAGTCCACCTGATGGTAAGTGGTTGCCGTGGTCCATAGACATCTACATCTATCTTCGTTTGCGAATTAAAATGCAGATGCTTTGTCAGCCGTGAGGACTAAGATGGAATGCCTCTTATCCATTAAAAAGGGTCTCCGGTTCTCTACAGTCGCCATATGAAACACTGCAGCATTAAGCTGCTATTTTACGCAGGTATTATGAGAGAGCGTGGTCCTTCCCCGGTCGAGCCGACCCATTCGTGCTACAATCATACTATTAATATAGCTGCAGCAAGGCTCTATCACGTATAAATTTGATTGTATTAATTATTGTCAATCACTATAATATTATAACCATTTATGATATTATGTTAAAAGATAAATAAAAATACAATGTTGAGAGATAATAAAAATAAACAATGATAAAAAACTGTTGTCCTCAATATTGCTACACTTTTTTGTCTCTGCCTACGGGCAGTTCTGCAAACTTCCAACCTGCGAGGCATAAAGATTTGTTCTAAACGATCGACCTGAAAAACAGTTAATGAATATTGTGAACAGTGTCTATACTAATAATATATTATTTTTTCTATTTTTATTGAATTTAAATGGCGTTTTAGGACTATGTTTAGTTATGTATGTTATGTATTTCAAACACTATAAAGCCTAAAAAACGCGTCTATTTATAATATTGTTAGAAATCTAAAGGACATTTTCAATAAATAATTTGCATTTTATGAATAATATAAAAATATCGTATTTTGTCACTTTTAACATACTAATAAGGTTCTAAGAACTGTGTTTATCATTTGTTTAGGGTTATTATAAATATATTACATATTATATAGATTTTCCAAAATTCTAAGTGGAAAAGTAAACTCTTGTATTACATACGTACTCTTATATTAGTTAACTAAACTCATCAGTTTTAATTTTCAAATTTCAAATGTCATTGGCGAATTTTACCATATCACTACGAACTTTGAACTATAAATCCAGAATATAAGTTTTATTTTTAACTGTCGTGGCTATAAAAGTATTATTGAGTGTGGAACAAAACATCTTTATGTCTATAGCAAAACGTCCATTTACGTAGCACCAGGGCAGCAGTGTTATCTTTAAGAAAACTTACGTAAATTCGTTTATGAAGTCCTAACAACAAACTCGAGGGACGTACGTGATGCGAACAAATAGAAACTAATAGTCGTACGTTGATATTTTTTGCTAAATGTACCGAGTTTTTACAATGCCTACTTGGTTATTTAAAATTCAGACTTCTAGTTTTATCCGAAACGAAGTTATAGGGTTTCGAAAATGGCCTGAACTGCTTCGAGAAAAGGATGGTACGGCCGTGCTGCTTTTTTGCTCGTCTTGGCGGGGGCACTGCCGTGCCCCCAGATGAACATCATTTCCTTATAAATAAGCTATTACTAAAAAATTAAGAATACAGCTTATAGCGGCAGAACAAAATTGGATTTATAAATACATCTTTCAGTGGTTAAAAACTTAATTCCAATTCCGATTCCGATTTTCGTCGAAATTTCTGATTCGCATAAAAAGATTCACATGAGTCTCAGATTCATTAAAAACTCAATTACATTTTCGTGCTTTTAATATGACAGGTTGAATCCCATTTCTCCTACTTTTCCATTCCGATCTTTTACAATTTTGTTATTTATAAAAAGTTTATCATATAAACGGGCCTATAGTTTATCTGATAGTAAGCGGCTGCTGTGACACATAGACACTTACGACTGTCCTCGATTAAGAATCAATGTGCAGCATTGTCTAATGTTGACTAAGATTGTATACCTCCATACTAGTCAAGAGTGTCCCCGATTCTCGTTATAGGGAGTCTCACGAGCCTTATAAAACACAGTAGCATAATTGATAGCATATTTTCAAGCTCGTCTTCTGTACAAAAGTGTTCATGGAGGGGACAGTAAGGACACAACATGTCATTGAAAATATTTCTGTACGTTTCCTTTGTTGTACCTCAATATACTGTGGAACTTTTTCATTTCTTACAGCCTATCAAAAGTCCATTGTTGAACATATACCCTCACAGATTGAATGGGTGTATTTGCCAAAATATCCACGCTCGGCGGACGGGTTGGCAACCGGTTTTGATGCAAAAAGATTATTTAAAAATTCTCAATTCTATTCATGAGAAATATATTCGTATACATTAATAAAAATTACAAGTACATTAGTAATAACTACATCAGCAAGAACACGTATTATTATTGTTATACCGTATCGTTATAGCCTACTAAATGTCCACTGTTTTCATTCATTCACACATTAGCCATAGTTGCCTCGCTTTGCAGCCGGGTTAGCATCTTCTGGCTTGTTTCCCCCTGTCGCCTCTTACGACACCCAAGGCTACCTTCACCTTTTAAATATTGACTTTGGTCCGATCTACGCAGCTTAAATAATCTTGAAATCTTGCAGTAGTACGCTTGGGATTAGACTTAATTTTATTAATTATAGGATCCCAAGAAGATTGTAGCACCCAGCCATATTTTCTATTTAAAAAAACATCCCGGTTTTTAATTACAATAGCTCACGCTTAAGTCTTGGTGTGAATTGGTGTTTTTTTTTTGCAAGAATTCGTAGTCATACTGACTTCTAGGAGCGTTGGTGTTTTATATCAGCAACTTTAGAAAGTTAAAACAATTATATTAAGCGCAATAAAAACCGTAAAATTAATTTTATTCAACCTTATACTTACAGCTGCGAAACCTCCACGTCGCAGTGACGCATTGCCTTGAGAGCCGCGGGGTCGAATCCCGCACGGTACAGGTACTTGTATAGATATTTGCCCTTGAGCAATTTATGTATAATTAATAGAATCAGGCGTTACTTTGCGGAAATCCATTATATAAAAGCTTTTACAAAAATTTTACTTCGCAAATATCCGCGTTATAAAATACAATGATGTGTCTTACCTAGTATGAAGAAGCACCTCCCGCCCTCCCTCAATTGCGTGCACTATCCCTATGAGGGAGGGCGGGAGGTGCTTCTTCATACTAGGTAAGACACATCATTGTATTTTATAACGCGGATATTTGCGAAGTAAAAAAAAAATTTTGTAAAAGCTTTTATCAATTTATGTATGTTAACTGCCTCCATCATAGAATGCTATAATACATACACAATAGAACTAATTAGTTAAAACTAGTTTTATTTAATTAACTTGCTATCGACTGTTAAAACATGAAATAGCAAATATTATTAAAATATTTCAAAATATATTGGTGGCTACCAATTACAAGTAAATCACTAAACAAGACTACATCATTAGCTGTGATACCATTATATACCACACTTTGCTTAAACGCACAGACTAATATGATGCTACGCATCTTAATCGTTCAAAACCTCTTTATTTACAATAAGAAATTTGCGAATGTATTTGCAATTAGTTTGCACACTATTTACAAATAAATATGTATGAAAATTTAAGTGGCTTCTTTTTTTAAAATGATGATTTTGAACATCAATCAAAAGTCTAAAATTTGCAAATTCGCTCAGTCTGTCAACACAATTTCTTTTAAGAAAGAGACTGTCTGTTAAGATTCTTTGTAAATTCGTTGTTATTGCCTTGAATAAAGTGTGGTTTTATGTAATACTAGCTGTTTTCCGCGACTTCGCCCGCATGAAATTTATTACGATTAGATTTTACGGGTTTTAATTTTTTTTGAGCGGAACCCTAATTTCTTTGCTAAAATAAAAGTAGTCTTAATTACTTCGCATAACATTAGCTATCTGCCAGTGAAAGTCCCATCAAAATCTGTCCAGCCGTTTCAGCGGTACAAACAGACAGACAGACAAAATTTTTAAAAATTGTGTTTTCGTTATAAGTAACGTATATACTTTCATATGCATTTAGTAAAAAGCTATTATTTTGACATTACAAACAGACACTTCAATTTTATATATTTTCATAGACGAAGTGCATTTGTAACATTTATTTATTGAAATTTGTATGACCTATGAGCGAATTGGGTTTCAAGTAGTGATAACACGACGTATTAGCTTATATCTTACCGGTTCTCGCACAAAATAAGGTTGACAGCCATTCTATTGTGTATTATAGTATTCTATGGCCTCCACAATTCAGGAGAACATTGTCATGTAACTTTTTTATATTATATTATTACAATTTTATATTAACACAGTAAAAGCTGAAAAAAATTGCCGAAAAGTAAGCCAGAATAAGGCACCGAAACATCGCTGTTCATTGCTTTGAAAGTTCAGAGCTACAGTACTGGAATGAATATGTTATGAAAATCAATGAAACAGACCAAGATCTGCAAAACTTGGTAACATCGATTGGAAATGTGTTAAAAATTAAATTGGAACAAACAGACATACGTAATACTCAAAAAATCTATACGAAAAGTAAGTCCAAAAATTCAGTTCTAGTAGACTTTTCATCGTTTATGACAAAAAACAAATTTTTAAATTCATTAAAAATGTTTAAAAAGGAAAACAATGGAAAAGGGCTCAGTACGGAGCACCTAAAATTCGAGGGCCCGCATACACCAATATTGATCACGGACTTCTTAACACCTAAAATGAAACGCCTGCATTTTCTCGCAAGAGATTTTGCTGCAAAAAACGAGTACAAGTTTTGTTGGGCCACGCCAGGTACCATATATCTACGAAAGAAAGAAGGCGAAGCACTATTTCGTATAAAAAACGAGCAAGACCTCAAGAAAATAAATACATCATAAGAATTTATAACATACATATCTCATACACACTTATATTTTGTATACAATTTATTTATTTACTTTACTTACCATACACTATAATTCATTCAATCAACTCAAAATGCCGTTATACACGTTAAATCTTACTAAAACGCTAACAAAATGTATTTTCCATGTACCCACAAGTATACAATCTCAAAACATACCTTTCTTAGGTACTGTAATCACATCTTTAATTGTAATCAACTTTCCAAGACTTAATCTAATTACAACAATTATAAAAACAATAAAGACGTATTTATTTACACATAGAAAAGTATATGAAAACTCTTCATATATAAAACTAAAAATTATATTTTGTAAAATATCAAAAAACTTGTTTATGAAACTCTTTATCAGTAGCCTAATTTTATTTATTTGGATCGTTCGAGGACTTAAATATTATTAATACTATAGATGACTATGAAATAACGAAACTTGAAGTATGCGAGCCGGAACATTGTAAAAATGTAATACTGAACCCAAATTTATACCTAAAAATTTTACAACAAAACATTAGGAGTATAAACAAAAATTATAATAATTTTAATGCTTTATTGGGAAGATTAGAATTAACTTGTGACATTATAATTCTCTCTGAATGTTGGCTCTCACATGTTACTAACCTACCTTATATGCCAGGATATTCTACCTTTAGTACAACTTCTATCTATAATCAAAACGACGGTGTAGTCGTTTTGATTAATAATGATCTTGTTTTTAAAATTGAAGAGCCAAATATTTTAGAGGCAAATTGTTTACTTTTAAAAATAAATAATTACACCGTTATAATTGCCATTTATATACCCCCCAGTTTTCATAACATTGACAATTTTATTCAGTCTCTGCATAATATACTAGTAAAACACACTCGACACAAAAATATCCTAGTTATAGGGGATATAAATATTAATATTGCAGACCTAAACCAAACAATATCCAGCTATCTCGAAACTTTATCTTTCCTTGGTTTGACCCCTGCTTACTACACGCCTACTAGAGGTAATAGCTGTTTAGATCATATCATACTAAAAACGAAATTAAATTCATATACTTTTATTTTGCAATCTGGCATTACAGACCATGAACCTGTGTTCTTTTGTTTAAATACAAAAAAATGTTTGATACAATCTAAAATAAAACTTAAACAAAAAATTTATTATGAGACTTTACTTGAAGGCTGCAATAATTTTGATTTCAATATAATATTTAACAATGAGGAGAATCCAAGTCAATCCATTAACTTTATTATTAATAACTTACAAAAATTGATTTTAAAAAATTCTATTAACATAAAAATACCTAGAAGTAAAATAACAATAAAACCATGGATAACAATAGGATTACGTAGGTGCATAAGAACAAGAGACAGAATGCACTTTAAATTAAAAAAGACCCCTATAATGAGATACTAAGAATCACATACTTAAGATATAGAAACTATTGTTATAACATTCTTAAAAAATGTAAAAGAAATTATGAAAGCAAAGAATCAAAATAGCCGGTAATGATAATAAAAAAATTTGGAGTGCTATAAAAAAAATTATTAATCTTGACCATCCTAAGAATTCACCGATGGAACTTCTCAAAGCTAAAATAAATCCCCTTAAATCTGTAAACGCGGTGAATGAATACTTTGCTAAAATAGGTGCTGAATTAGCGAATAAAATTCCACTAAATATTACCTTACTTCCTCTAAAAATAAATAAAAGAACATCAAAGTGTAACTCGTTTGTTCTCCTAAACACTAGTGAAGAAGAAATCGGAAGGTACATTTTAGGCCTTAAATCAGACAGCGGTGCAGGATGGGATGGGATCTCTGCTAGAGTATTAAAGCATCTTAAAGACTTGAGTTGTACGTCCCCTTACACATATTTTTAATTTATGTATTTGAAAAGGCATCTTTCCTCCTTCATTAACGAAATCTATAGTCATTCCCATATTTAAAACTGGCGAAAGAGGCTGTATCTCAAATTATCGTCCTATTTCAATATTACCTTCCCTCTCTAAGATCTTTGAAAAGATTATTAACTGTAGGCTTATTAAATATCTTGAAGCAAATGAAATAATTTAGAATGCTCAATACGGTTTTAGAAAGGGAAAGTCAACAACTGATGCTGTACACGCCTTAACAAGTTTTATTGTTGAAAAATCGGATAGTAAAAAAAATGCCTAACCATTTTTATTGACCTCCAAAAAGCGTTTGATACAGTCTCTTTCGATAAGTTTACTGAAAAACTAGAAATGTTGGGCATAAGGGATAAGCAGTTACTTCTTCTTATGGATTATTTACATATTCGAACACAGCGTGTTACGATAGGTAACATAGTAAGCGATGAACAACCAATTAGTTACGGCATCCCACAAGGCAGTATACTTGGCCCAGCGCTGTTTTTATGCTACATTAATGAACTTTGTAACTTAAATATAAAAAAATTTAAAATAATATCGTATGTCGATGATACTACACTAACTTTTTATGGGGATTCATGGGAAGAAGTTTTTAATATTGCACAAGAAGGTTTTAATTCCGTCTGTCAGTGGCTAGCCATAAATTCACTTTCACTTAATGTTGATAAAACCAAATATATTACGTTTTCGATTCGCAAATTACCAAAATATATTAAGAATTATAAAATTATAGCTCATTCATGTTATCAATTTCCTAGTTCAAACTGCAACTGCTTTAATATAACAAATACACAAGAAATTAAATACTTAGGTATAACAATAGATAATAATCTTAAATTCAAAGCGCACATAAGAAATTTAATCCAAAAAGTCAGAAAACGTACTTACATTTTTTTAAATTTAAGACATGTCACAAATTGGACTTTGTTAAAAACTGTTTATATATCTCTGTGCCAATCTATATTAACCTACGGTATTACCGTTTGGGGAGGTTCCAATAAGACACACATGCTTGAATTCGAAAGAGCTCAACGAATGATTCTAAAAGTTGCACTTTATAAGCCAAAATTTTTCTCAACTACCAGTTTATTCAGGGAAGCTAAAGTGCTTACAGTACGGCAATTATATATATTGTCTACAATTTAAAAAAAAAACACACTTGCACTGAGTTCACACCTAATTTAATACAAATCAGGAGAAGAAATTATGAGTTATGCGAAACGATACAAGCAAAATCTACTTTCGCCCAGAAGTTTTATGGGTACAGAATAGGCAGGTTATATAATAAAATTAATAGACAACACTCAATTTTTCAACTAACAAAATATAAATGAAATTAGATTACGAAGAAACAGAGAATTTACTGAAATAGCGGAATAGTGAGATAGAAACACACACACACACACACACACACACACACACACACACACACACACACACACACACACACACACACACACACACACACACACACACACACACACACACACACACACACACACAAACACACACACACACACACACACATTCATGTATATTTATATATGTATACATATATACTTTTATATAACATTTTGATTATATACTTCAATTTTAAACATTTGCATTGCATGCTATATATAATCAATATGCCTTTTATTGTTATTTACACCTAAGAAATCTTATATTCGATCTTCACAGGCAACGCTCACTTCATGTCTAGGTATATATTCATCGAATTGTAATAAAGCCAAGAGGGGGAGCCAGGAGACCCATAGCACAGGGTTTTAACGGTGGTGGAGCCACGCAGCAGTTTTTGCTGTTGCATGTATGGGCCGGCTCGAGCCGGGTTGGTACCACGACCTCACAGAATACCGGCGTGAAGTAGAAGCTTTGCTTCTGCGTTTCGTCTGGTGAGTGCAGGTGGCCGGAAGCCCCATCCCCCCCCCCCCCCCCCATCAACATGGTAGCGGAATTACACGAAGAACTACACCAGGAGGGTACCAGCACCCCTGGAGAATCCCTCGCTGAGCATCCACGACCATGTTATTCCGATCCTGAGCGTGGGTACTCAGGCTGCCCCGCGTATTCTGGGGAGGGGGGGCAAAATTCCGCTCAAAAGCATTACTGCTAGGGGCAAACTGAGCAAGAACACCAAGGCGACCCCTGCCACGCTATCCGTGAATTTCTGCAACATCAGGGGACTTCACTCTAACCTAAACGCCGTCCACTACCATCTCGAGACGGCGAAGCCGGCCTTGCTCTTTCTGACCGAGACGCAGGTTTCCTCTCCGGCTGATATTTCGTATCTCTCCTACCCGGGGTACAAATTGGAGCATTCCTTTGTGCCTCGGGCTGGAGTTTGCGTGTATGTCAGAGAGGACATCTGTTCTCGACGCCTCGACAGTCTTGAAGGTTCGGACCTGTCCATCCTTTGGCTACGCGTAGACAGCGACGACCATCCGCGCGTCTACGGGTGCCTCTATAGGTCCCATAGCGGTAATGCCGAAACAGACCGACTCATCGACCACGTCCAAATGGCTACAGATTTCTTGCAACAACAGGTCCCATCCGCAGAGATCGTGATCCTTGGCGATTTTAACGCCCACCATGCCGAATGGCTCGGTTCACGTCTAACCGATCATGCGGGGAGATCTGTTTATGACTTTGCCTTGGCATATGGTCTGACACAACTGGTTACTTCGCCTACGCGGATTCCAGATGTGGAGGATCATACACCTTCCCTGTTGGACCTTCTGGTGACCTCTCATCCGGACGGATATCAGGTTTCCGTCGATGCCCCTCTCGGCTCTTCGGACCATTGTCTGATCCGGAGTGTGGTGCCACTCACGCTCCCTTCGCGGTTGCGTTCTGCAGGTTGCCGCCGTGTTTGGCATTACAGGTCGGCGGATTGGGACGGAATGCGGTCTTTCTTTGCATCCTACCCATGGGGGCGGGTTTGCTTCTCGCCGGACGATCCCAGCGCTGTTGCTGACTCTGTCACTGATGTGGTGCTACAGGGAATGGAACTATTTATTCCATCATCTGTGGTACCCATCGGAGGCAGATCTCAGCCTTGGTTTAGTCGCTCCTGTAAGACTGCATTACGCAGTAAGCAGGAGTGTTATCAAGCCTGGGCTGCGGCTTCGGCGACTCGGGATGTAAATACCAGCACACTTAAAAAGAAGTATAACTTCGCCTCCAGGTCCTTCAAAAGTGTTATTGCCAAGGCAAAGTCAGAGCACATAGGCAGAATTGGCGAGAAACTAGTTCGCCTTCCTTCGGGAACCCGTGCATTCTGGTCTCTCGCCAAGGCTGTCCAAGGGAATTTCTGTAAGCCATCACTACCATCTCTGCACAGGGAGGATGACTCACTGGCCCATGACGCAAAAGACAAAGCCGACCTTTTAGGCTCCCTTTTTGCGTCCAACTCGACTCTTGATGACGGGGGGAAAACACCGCCGACCATCCCGCGGTGTGAGTGCTCCATGCCGGATGTGCTGTTCTCACAGCGCTCGGTTCGCAAAGCACTGCTCTCCCTGGACATCCAGAAGTCGAGTGGGCCTGACGGAATCCCCCCAATTGTGCTGAGGACGTGTGCTCCGGAGTTTGCACCGGTCCTAACGCGTCTTTTGCGGTACTCCTACTCCCAAGGCGTAGTCCCGAATTCATGGAAGACAGCTTTTGTCCACCCGATCCCTAAAAAAGGCGACCGCTCAGACCCATCCAACTATAGGCCTATCGCGATCACCTCCTTGTTCTCCAAAATAATGGAATCCATTATTAACTACCAGCTCATCCGGTACCTTGAAGATCACCAGCTGATTAGTGACCGCCAATACGGGTTTCGTCGGGGTCGATCAGCTGGTGATCTTCTGGTCTACCTGACCCATAGATGGGCGGAGGCAGTAGAGTCCAAGGGGGAGGCGTTGGCCGTTAGTCTGGACATTGCGAAGGCCTTCGATTGGGTTTGGCACAAAGCGCTTCTTTCGAAGCTCCCTTCCTATGGGCTTCCCGAGAAATTGTGCAATTGGATCACCAGCTTCCTTGCAGATCGGAGCATCAAGGTCGTTGTAGACAGTGCATGCTCTGACTACAAGCCTATTAACGCTGGTGTTCCACAAGGCTGTGTGCTATCACCAACGCTGTTTCTTCTGCATATCAATGATATGTTGCTAACTGGTAACATTCATTGCTATGCGGATGACAGCACTGGTGATGCTCTATACACCGGCCGTGCCAATATTTCTCGGGAAAACGTCGCTGAGTACCGGAACAAACTTGTGTCTGAAGTCGAGTCTTTGCTGGACAAAGTCTCGGATTGGGGGCGACTAAATCTAGTTCAATTTAATCCTCAGAACACACAAGTTTGCGCGTTTACCGCTAAAAAGAACCCCTTTGTCGTATCTCCTCAGTTTCAAGGCACTCCCCTTCTTGCTTCAGCCAGTATCGGTATCCTCGGAGTCGACATATCGAGTGACGTGCAGTTTCGTGGTCACTTGGAAGGGAAGGCCAAATTGGCCTCTAAAAAGCTTGGCGTGCTCAGCAGAGCGGGACAGTATTTCATGCCGGCACACCGCCTGCTACTTTACAAGGCGCAAGTTCGGCCTCACATGGAATACTGTTCCCATCTCTGGGCAGGGGCTCCCCAGTGCCAGCTCCTTCCACTTGACCGCATCCAACGCAGAGCGGCTCGAATTGTCGACGACCGAGCCCTTTCCGATCGGCTCGATTCACTGGCACTGCGACGAGATGTTGCATCCCTTTGCATTTTCTTTCGCATCTACCATGGGGAGTGCTCTGAGGAATTGTTCGGATTAATCCCAGCCGCCAAATTTCACGAACGCAAATCGCGGCAGAACTCCCGATACCATCCACACCATCTGGATGATTGGCGGTCCACCACTGTGCGATTTAGAAGATGTTTTCTTCCTCGCACGATCTCCTTGTGGAATCGATTACCATCAGCGATTTTTCCGGACCGATACGATTTAGGGACCTTCAAGAAAAGAGCGTACTCCTTTTTAAAAGGCCGGCAACGCATCTGCGATTCCCCTGGTGTTGCAGTTGTTCATGGGCGGCGGTAGTCACTTACCATCAGGTGAGCCGCATGCTCGTTTGCCTCCTCTCCTATAAAAAAAAAACCTAGTTTGGGCTCCTGTCTCCCACAACAACTTAAAACTCTTAAACTATTTATGTAAGAAATGAAACTGTATAAAAAGTGGGAGAAATAAATAAATATTATTATTATTATTATTTTGTACTACCTATTAAGAAGATAAGAGATAAGTCGCTCGCGTCCGTAGGCTTCGACCACCTTACCCTAGGCCCACCCTACACGTATCCCCCGGGTGGTGCTAAACGAGCGACAAAGCCGAAACGATAGACTCGGCTCCTCGCCGTGTGGTAGCGGCGTAAAATATACCACCCCTTATGTCGCACCATGAGCCAGCAATTAAAAGAAATAGCCCAGAGTTCCCGGCGCCCCTTTAATGGGGCAGGGGTGCGAAAAATTTTCAAGAGGAAAACCGGCGAAGAGGTTCGCCACCCGTCACGTCCTGTCTCCCGGAGGGGCGAAAAGTGGATTGTGGAGGCCCGTCTGTGTACGCTAAATGTATGTGAAGTAATAAATGATAAGATGGATGAAATATGCGAAATGATGAATGATAGAGGAATAGATGTGTTGTGTGAATGAGACGAAATGAAAGGGAAGAGATGTCACTGCACATGGCATGTATACAGCTTACTGGTCTGGTGTAGACGAGACCGAGCGAGCATGCCAGGGAGTCCGTGTCATCCTTTCAGAAAGAATGGGTCAATTTGTGAAAGAGTATGAATGTGTAAGCCCAAGGCTGCTAAGGATACGAATGAAAGTGGGCTTAAAGAAGTTGTTCGTGCTTAGGGTGTACGCCCCAGATATTTCTATGTATCTAATATGTGTGAAAAAGAACCTTTTGTGGCGAACACTTTCTTTCCCCATAAGAGGATTCACATGTATACAGTGGAAAGTGGGGATGATAGAAGCATGATAGATTTCATAATTGTGGATGAAAGAATAAGGAGCGCAGTGGTAGATACAAGGGTTTACCGTGGGTCCAACGTAGGGACGGATCATTACTTGGTCTTATGCCGAATTAATGGTCTTTTCAAGCGTTGGCGGCATCGGACATCTGTGTCTACCACTGCGTTACAGCGTATAAGAATAGAGAGGTTACAAGATGAAGTTGTGAAAGAGAAGTATAAATGCAGACTCAGGGAAAATATAAGTGTGTTTAATGATTTATGTATGAATGATTTAGACTTGAAGAATATATGGAATAAAGTTAAGAATGTTTTCGTTGATACAGCCACCGAAGTATGTGGTGTAAGTAAGAGAACAAATGAAAGTAAAATTAATACGTTGTGGTGGGATGATGAGTTACGGATGGAAGTTGAAGCAAAGAAGAGAACATGGCTAGATTAAATAGCAACCAAAGCTGGTAATTCTGGCGAAAGAAAAAACGCAGACTTTAGACGTATAAATAAGAGAGTAAAAGAAGTTGTTGAAAGAAAAAAGCAAGAAAGGATAGATAAGAATGATAGAAGAATATCTGATAACTTCCAGGCAAATATTAAAATGATCTGGAAGATCGTAAGAACTGCCAGGGGAAATTCAAAACAGCCTAGAATGAATGCTATACGAGACGAGAATGGCTGCATGCTAAATGATGAAGTTTCGAATTTAAAGAGATAGAAAGAATACTTTGAAAGCGTGTTTAAGAGTGAAGAGTCGTCTGAAGTAAGTGAAATAGAAATTCCGGAAGAAGTGGAGAGAGGTAGGGAGATAAGTGTCGAAAAAATAATGAAAGCAATGAAAAGCATGAAAGCAGGTAAAGCAGCCGGATATGATAGAGTATCACTCGAAATGCTAAGGGCTGGTGAGGGTGTGGTTGCAGGCCTGCTGTACACCTTATTTAATTTGTGTTGGAAACTGAAGCGGGTACCGGAATACTGGTGCAAAGCCGTTATAGTCCCAATATAAAAGGGAAAGGGGTCGCAGCAGGACTGTAAAAACTATCGTTGTATCAGCTTGCTTATTATTGTGGGTAACCTGTATGCTAACGTGTTAATTGAAAGAGTTATGGAAGAAACTGTTGGAAAATTTGGAATGTGCAAGTTGGATTTAGAAAGGGGGTGTGATGGTTTTTGAAAGAGAAGAAAGTAAAACGTTATGTGAGATAAGAATAGAAGGGTAATTGATTGAGCAAGTGGATGAATTTGTATATTTGGTATGTTTATTTAGCAGGGATGGTAGATATGATAAGGATATAGAACGACGAGTGAACGCAGGAAATAGAGTTAATGGGGCTCTACACGCTATTATGAAGAGTCAGAATGTGTCAAAGTAGGCACGTATGGCAATTCATAATGCTGTGTTAGTCCCTACTTTAATGTATGGTAGTGAAATTTGGGTATGGCAGAAGAAGCATGAGAGTAGAATAAAGGCTGTAGTAATGCGGTCATTACGGAGTATGTTAGGGCTGAATCTGAATGACAGGGTGAGTAATAGTGTGATAAGAGAAAAGTGTGGTTGGCAAGATGACGTTGTGACTAGGATTAAAAAAGGAATTCTTCGGTGGTTTGGTCACGTAGAAAGAATGAACGAGGAAAGAGTGACAAAGCAAACTTATGGCTCAGAAGTGAACGGCAAAGTCGGGAAGGGACACCCTAGACGAAGATTTATCGACCAAATTGGCGATACATTGAAAATAGGCCAAATTAGAAGTACCCTTAACCGACGATCGTGTATGCGTAAATATATGGATGTAAAGGAGGCGAGAGAGGTGTGTCAGGATCGCGCCAAATGGAAGTCCGTAGTCTCTGCCTACCCCTCTGGGTGACAGGCGTGAGTGTTTGTATATATGTATTTTATTAGGAAGACGCTACTGCCCATCTCCTGATTTGTTTCCATCTTTAGCCTCTTACGAGACGATGTGAGGTAGTGGATATTTCTACACCTCTATTACATGTTCATTCATCATTATAGTCCACAGCTGAACATAAGCCTTTCCCGAGGTATGACATAAAGCATGGTCCTGAGCTGAGCCACCGATATCCATGAATTACCTGCATCCTTTACCAGGTCGTCACTATTATCTAGTACTTGGCTGCCAATCAAGAACCTTTCCATCCCACCTCCATCAGTTGTCAGTTATACGACCTATATAGCAAGCCCACTGCCATCTAATCGGTATACAATATAAAGTTGAATTCACTTTTTAAATATTTGATTTTGTTTGTCATGTTCATTGACGATATAAAACATTGTATACTTAACTCGGAATTTTAACATTACGCAGACGATTTAAAGTTCAAGCGGACATAGACAGGGTTACGCAATGGTGTCGACTGAACGGTATGACTTTGAACACTAATAAATGTTGACACATAAAATTTTCCCGAAAATTTAACTAATTTCCAAGCTCTTACAACATAAACGGAATGATCTTAAACAGAGTCGATCAGGTTAGAGATTTGGGTATTGCTCTCGATTCTGAAATGAGATTCACAAACCATATTAATAACACGGTTAACAAATATTTCAGAATGTTAGCGTTTGTCTTTAGAAATTCTAAAGAATTGAAATCTGTTCAGGCAATGAAAGTTTTGTACTTCGCCTTAGTGCGTAGCCATGTGGATTATTCTAGTTCTGTTTGGTATCCATTTTATCAGAATAATATTCAGCGTATTGAAAAGATTCAAAAAAAGTTTGTGAACAGAATCTCTTTTATCAATGGTTGTTACCGCAGCGTTAATAGTTATTCTGAAAGGTTAAACCAATTTAATATGCTTTCATTAAGCCAACGTAAGGAACAGCTATCTATGATGTTTTTATATAAATTATTAAACCATGAAGTGGATTATCCGTCTCTGCTATCACAAATTAATTTATTAGTTCCTAGAGTTACGGCTCGTCTGCATAATTATAAACCATTCTCAATGTCCTTAAGAAGAAGGAAATATGGTAGTTCCTCTCCTATTTGTACACTGGTAAAAAATTATAACTTTTTATTTCAAAATTGTAATTAAGATATGTTTTGTGAAAAACCTGCTACTTTTAAAAAATCGATTTTTGATTGTTGCAAAAGCCATTTTTAGTTTTGAGTGTTTTTATTTTTGGTTTCTAATTCTTTCATATTTTTGTCTGTACTAAAATGAGTTTAAAAATTTTAATATGTATTCATTGATAAATTAAAAGGGGTTAATATATCAATGTATGTATTATGTAAAACAACGTCTTTTATCATTAAAAAATGCTGTGCATACCTTTAATTTAAATGTATGTGTATAATGTATTATTTTTTAAATCGTGATATTATAAGTTCCTTTTACGTATTTAGTTGGTAAGCCTTATTAAAAAATAAATAAATAAATAAAAATACCTTTCTAAGAATGCACAGATGACATGCATTACTTGCAATTTTGCTAAAGTTCTCTCTCTCTCTCTCTGCTAAATTTCCGCGTTTTTAATTATTTCCTACTATAAGTCTGCAAGCAAAGTCTCATCAGTTAATAAGCAGCGTATGCTGTGCGCAAGGGGCAAGATTACTTAGTATTAGCATAGCATTTCATGGCAAAACTAGACGTATTCCAGACCACAAACTTTACTTTTTAATATGTGTTACAAATACATTACACACACATTGTTTACGTTCATACTGCCTATGTCCAAACACATAATTGTCAGTACTTACCTTCAGGTGGACTGTGTGCTCGTTTGTCTTTCTTATTCAATAGAAAATACTAGTTCCAATTAATTCACACACCATTTATTTGCACGCTTTACTATCAAGTAATCTCGGCACATTACTTGATGGGAAAAGCTTGCCCATCACCGTAGGAATCCGACTAGGAGCGGCGCTTTGTCAACCCCATCAGTGCCCCTGTGGTAGCAGCGTCGACAAGTTTGGGCTCCACGAACTTTCATGTAATAAAAGCTCTGGTAGGTTTTCACGACACAGTTCTTTGAACGATGTCATCCGAAGTGCTCTTGTCTCTATGAACGTTCCCTCGGTTTAAGAGCCTTGTGGAATATTTAAAGCCGATGGCAGGACACCCGATGGTATGACATTGGTCCCTTGGGAGAGACGTAAAGCCCTAGTGTGGGATGCTACTTGCGTAGACACTCTGGCGGCCTCTTATCTCAGGGGTATCTCGTTTAGAGCCGGGGCGGCATCAGAGGCAGCTGAACTGAGTAAGTGGCGCAAATATGAGTCTCTGAGAGATGACTACATATTTGTGCCATTTGCTGTAGAGACTATCGGTCCGTGGGGTCCACGTGCGGTGAAGGTCCTAAAAGAGCTCCATCCGCGGATGGTCGTTGCTGCTGGTGATAAGAGGGCTGGTTTTTTTCTCGCTCAAAGGCTAAGTATAGCCATTCAGCGGGGAAACGCACCCAGCGTTCTTGGCACGATACCGCGTGGAGTAGGACTATATGATAATTAAGTTTCTAGTTTTAGTTTTTTTTTTAGTATTATAGTTTTTAATATTGTATATATTTCTTTTAGTTTTATGATGTTAAGTGACTATTTTATAACAAAGCATACTCAAGCTCATCAATTGCAAACTCGGGAGTCTGTCCATCTTGTCGCAACTACAGCTCTTTGATTAATTAATTGCCTATAGAATAAAGTTGTTTTAGACAATTTTAGCCTTATAACTTTGCTTTCATTGGTGTTAGGGTACGAATACATATTAAATTTCTGTATGTAGCACCGAATCATACTCTTTATCTTCTCCCTCATCAGCCCATAAATTAGTATGTATGTTTGTAAGCAATGACGCGCGCAGAATTATCGCTCATAGAATAGAATAGAATATTGATTTATTTGCGTTGAATGTAGGTATTTACAAATAAAGTCTAGCATCCTATTCAGTTATCGTAATATAATGAGCGGGCTAGTATTAAACAATCTCCGTTCATAAGTATTCTGCATATAGATGCATGTAGTACTGTAGCGTGTAGTGGCAGTGAAATAATATTTAATATCACATATCTTAACGTGGGTGTCGTAAGAGGCGACAGAGGGAAACATATTGGGACGTCTCATTATTATTATTATTATTATTAAATATTAATTAAATTTAATGAAGATACATTAAAATATCATATATATATATATATATATATATATATATATATATATAATAATTTTAACAATTAACATGCGTTAATGAGCATAAAGTTTAAATATATTAATTTCGAATATTAAATATTATAGCATAGTAAATGCATGATATTGGTCTTTAAAAATCTTTAAATTTATTAAAACTCTGCTTAAAATATTTAAAATGTATTAAATAATACAAGTAAAAGTCGATTATATTGCAATAATAAAGATAAATAAGATTTCTTATATAATTGAAAAATCGGTCAAAAATTTTCTAAGATAACGAGGGTGCTATTGTATTACTGGAGAGTGTTCATGTAATGATTGCTTATAAGATGGAGTTGTCGGAGATACATACCCATGGTTGTACATATATATGTGGTGGTCGGGTGACCGACTGCTAATAGTACTGTTGCACAATGATTAATCCTATATTAGGGACTTATGATAGTAAGGTCTATGATACATAAGCATTAATATAGGAAGTCGCTATGATGCATAAGCATTATGATAGCAGTTATGACTTGATATTCCATATATTAAAGACATATAATAGTATGGTATATGAAATAAAGCAATTATGTGGAAAGTTTCAAATATGTAAAAGAATTATATTGAAAAAAAAAGGTACTTGAAAGTGATTATTATAGTGGCGTGTAGATTGCTTCACAGCGTCCGAGACCGAAGTAAACTTGGACTCGCTAATCGATGTATCCTAGACATATCATCTTGGTGCCGGTGGTAAGCGGTTTGTTGTAGGAATACAACTTGCCCGTGCAAATCGCACACAACTACCGTTTATGGGCGAAGTCTTAGCGCATAGCGTTATGATACGTCAGCTATCTTTATTTGGAAGCCTCACTTAGAGAAAATCCAATCAAAACTTTCTGCCCTTATGGGTAAGGTTCGACATACTGTTCGTTGTTTTTCAAAATCCTCTCCTACACTATATATAACTCCTTGATTAAATCTCACCTATGCTATCTAATAGAACTCTGGGGCCCGGCTGCCAACACAAATTTAAAACAATTGCAATTATCTCAAAATAAAATAATTAAACTGTTATTCCACTTGAACCATCTAACACCGACAAACATAATATATAATGAAACTGGCCTAATGACATTAGCACAAATGTGCAAATAGAATACGTGTCTGTAAAATATAGACACGTAAACACTTAATTTATAAAAATTAATTAAGCTAACATAATGTAATTAATCCCTAAAATTTATGACTATGCTATTACTATGCGATAATTGCATTTGATTAATTAATAAATAATAAATAATTTTCATAGATCTAGTAGTTTCTGAATATCTACATAGTAACACATATATATCGAGAACCAAACACAAATATACAAAAGAAATTAAAGGAATGTAACGTGTGGACAATGAAATAAATTAAACTCAGTGATGCAGTTTAATAACTCTCTCTTTATTGGTTTGGAGGAGACATATATATATAGTGGTTGTGACGTAGGTACATAGGTAGGGGGCAGGGTTTGTGTTACGTGGTTCCAGGTAGAGCCACATGAATGGTATCTTCTTCTATAAATATAATATAATATTACTGAACTAAATGGATGTTATTTCTACTCCTTATATGGAGTCCACGTTGAGTGATGATATCATTTAATATTCCAGTTTTATTGCTTTATCAGAGTACCTACACCACATCTCCTTCCTTAATTTAAAAAAAATTTAAATTCAGTTAGATTTTTAAATTCTTAAACACATGACACTATGTATACCTATAATACTAAATACTTTCTTAAATTTACTCATCATTTTTATAATAACTAATAAATAAAAAATATACTATATAATTTTTATTACTACTTGTATATGTCTTACACTTAATTTATGTAATGATAAGTAATAAGTTCTCTATTCTTAACTTAACTCTATATACTAATTGTATAGTCGTGGGTACCACACCTCCCACCGACAAAAATAAAAAATAAAAACAATTTTTTTATGCTGTAAAAGACATTTTTTTTTTTATTTTAATAAGACAATAGTTAATAATATCCTTAAACGAGAATAAAAAAAATCATTTTTATACCAGTTATTTAATTATTTATTACGCGCGCTCACTAGTTAGTGTGTGTCTCTCTGAATCACGCGCTGCATCGGCCATAATTTTAATAATAATAATAATATATTTTTTATATATAATTAATTAATTTTTATATTAAAATACCTTTTATTATCATCAAAGAATGAAAATGAAATTGTCCCGTTTGAAAATAACAACTGCTTGCAAATGAAAAAAAAAATCGGTTCAAACAATATGGCACCGAGTTGCCCCATGGCAACATTTATATCATCCGCATAAAAATAAAAATTGCGCATAAAGATTGA
Source organism: Parnassius mnemosyne (assembly GCA_963668995.1). Taxonomy (NCBI): domain Eukaryota; kingdom Metazoa; phylum Arthropoda; class Insecta; order Lepidoptera; family Papilionidae; genus Parnassius; species Parnassius mnemosyne. Next base: position 1,334,585 of record CAVLGL010000001.1, on the reverse strand, counting down.
GGTGGAATAGTTTCCGGTTGTCATGCACCGATTACTCTTGGACTATCTTGTTACATTAACAATATGAATTAAATTAAATCTTTGTTTATATAATTGCGCACTTTAAAAAAATTACATTTATTTATGTAAAGATAATATTTTGAAATTATATATTTAAAAAAAAACGGTGTAATATATTAATTAAAAATTATTTGCATATTTATCGTTATCTAACCGATTCATAAAAAAACTATTTAATAAGGCAGCTTTCAGATTTGAGACCTTACATTCTAGCCACAAAGCTATTGATTGACGCAATGTCTCCATGGAAAATTAGGCCAATACTAGCTCTAAAAATTTCATTATTAATGACCAGATTTGTTAAATGTATGGATGTCTGTTTCTATGTCCGCCCGTAACCCCTAAATAGTTGTACCATTTTGACAATATTTTATTTCCAAACGATTTGTTGTTATAATGTAATCAACAATAAATATAGTGAACTAATAACTCGCTACGTAAAAATTATAATCAAATGTATCGTATATATTATTATTATCATTTTTTTTCTTTCTGTTTAGTATTCTCTCGTTTCCGAGGTATTATACCTTATTCGCGAGCTGTTAGCCAAACGAACTCGGTTGAATGTTTAATCTTTAGACAGAAACTTACGGACTATTCTACACGTATTCAATATTGCTGCTTTCTGCAGCAATATAAAGGTAAGTTTATGGATGTCTAGATCCTTTAAGCTAGAAAAAAGTGAACGGGGAATGACGCCAGTTGCAGATATTATAATAGGTACAGTTTTTACAGTTTTTACTTTCCACTGGGATTTTATTTCGATGGATAAATCAGTGTATTTGGCTATTTTTTCATTATAAGTGGAAGTCAAATTGTGCGTATTTGGTATAGCAATATCTATAAGATAAACTGATTCATTTTTTTTGTCATGTAGCGTAATATCCGGTCTATTATAATGCACGGTCTTATCAGTTAATATAGTTCTGTCCCAGTAGAGTTTGAATTCACGAGAGTCAAGTATGATTTCGGGCTTGTATTTATAATATGCTATTTTTTCATCTATAAGATTATATTTATATGCGAGGTATTGATGAATAATGGCAGCTACTTGGTCGTGTCTGTGTTTATAGTCGGTCTGGGTTATTGAGCTGCAGGCACCAGTGATATGCTGTATGGTTTCTGAGCTATTATGACAATGTCTGCAAAGGTCTGATTGTAGAGTGTGGTCTTTAATTATGTGTTTCCTGTAGTTTAGAGTATGTATAGTTTGGTCCTGAATTGCTAACATGAAGCCTTCCGTTTCTGGGAAGAGTTCTCCGCGCTTGAGCCACATGTTAGACGCTATCTTGTCTACGTGTGTGTTCATCAAGTCGCGACGGTGTCTTCCATGTAACGTCTTCTGCAGCCAGCTGTTAATTTTATCTTGTGCAGAGATAATACTTTAATTTTTTTGTTTTCTTTGATCTTTGAGGTTTAAAGGAGTGAGTTTAGTATCGGCTTGGACAACAGCATTATGAAGCGGACTATTATTGGCTTGTTGATGGAAGAAGTTTCGAATAGCTGAAATTTGAGAGTTATGAAGATTTTTTATATCTATGAAACCTCTTCCACCTTCTAGTTTAGGTAATGTGAGTCGTTCGCTACAAGATCTAGGGTGGTGTTGTCTGTATTTAGTCATTGTTGTATTGATGAGACATTGCAGCTTTATTAAATTACTTTTAGACCAATGAATTATACCAAACGAATAAGTTAAAATTGGGATAGCGAATGTGTTCACTGCTTTAATGATGTTTCGTGCATTTAGATGTGTGTTAAGTATTCTATTTAGGCGTAATTTAAATTCTTTTTCTAATGTTTTTTTAACGTGTTTTTGGTGAATCTGTCGAGTCTGAGTGAATCCTAAATATTATTATTATTATTATTTATTAAGAAGAAACATAATATACAAATCAAAAAACAAATCAAATCTAACATAGCTTGGCGCAACTTTAAGTTTTTCGTAAAATGTTATTTGCTTAAACTCATATTAGAAACCCTACATTCTGTACTGATTTTATAGAAAAAACCGTATCACAGTAATGCAGTATTCTCCGTTATGAAAAATTTAACATTGTTACATCAACAGACTTATGCGATAAACAAGTACAAAATTTGAAGGTAGATTGTGTTCTTTTTATACAAAATAATAAGTGATTTTACTAAAACATAGTACATTCAAAACTTACCGATGCTTTGTTAATTCTTTTCCTATATATTTTTTTTATTTTATTTAGGTATCTTTTCTAAATATTTGAATCAGTAACTATAAACCTAGGATATATAAAGTAATAAGTATATCGATCATTTCATATAGTTTAATTTATATAAAATGTGTATGGAGATTAACTGAATGTGAGATTCATTTGTACTTATACGCTAATATTAATATAATTAATGTATAATAAATATATACATAAATATAAATGGTGTGTTATTTGTGTGTTATGATGTGTAGTGTATGTTTTTCAATTCATGCTTAGGTTAACGACTTTAAGAGGTTTTCTGTTTCTTCGTAGTTCAGTTTTCTGAAAAAGATATTTAAATGTTTTTTAAGTGATAAGTACTGTCTTTTCTTAATGTTTATTTGTTTATTAATTTTATTGTAAACTAGTGGACCAAGAAATTTACAAAAAGAATGAGCAAATTTTGTTTTGTATTTAGGAATGTTGAAAACTAAATCCTCTCTACGGTTTCCAGAAGATTTCACAGAGGGCTGTTTAAGTTGCCGTAATATAAGTTGCTTTAAAAAAAGTTGTCGCACAGTAAGAATGTTAGTTTCTTTATAGAGATTATGAGTTGGATACCTATAATTTTTAAAAGACATAGTTTTTAATATCGTTCTTTGTACACGTTCTAGCTTAAGTAAAAGAGTTTTACATGCACCACCCCATGATATTATGCAGTATTGTAATATTGATTGACAAAATGAATGGTAAACTGAGATAAGCAATTCTTTATAACATACATGGCGCAGATTCTTAAAGATATAAGTTAGGCGTCGAACCCTTCTAGACATAGTATCTATATGCTTATCCCATTTTAAATGTTGATCTAAAATTACACCTAGATATGTGACAAAATCTGTTCTCGAAATATTCTTACACACACAATTTAATTTGTTAAAGCAGTTGTGACATTTAATGTTATATGTGTCTCGTTCGGGTAATGAGTTAGACCTTATTCCATAAGCAATATACTGAGTTTTATCAATGTTTAAGTTAAGTAAATTATTATCCAGCCACATGCTAACAGTGTTAAGACCTTCCTCCGCAATTTTAAAAGTAGTGTACCATGACTTAGAACTAAAGGTGAGAACCGTATCGTCTGCATAACTGAGTATTTTTCCGTTTTTAAGCTCCAATCTACATAAACCATCTATATAGATCAAGAATAACGTAGGTCCCAGGATACTACCCTGAGGCACACCAAACTGGATTCAGAACTAAACATTCCTTCAATTTTTAGAACTTGTTTTCTATTTGACATGTAATCACTAAATAGTTTTAGAGGTGTGCCACGTATACCAATGATTTCTAGTTTTTTCATTAATATAGGGATAGAGACTGTATCAAAAGCCTTGGCCAAGTCCAGAAAGATACTAATACATTTTTCACCAGCATCTATCCTATCAACAACATAAGAAACTAATTCTTCTAAAGCATTATTAGTCGACCTATACTGTCTAAATCCAAATTGGTTAGTGGGCAGTAGTTTAAATTTCTCAAGATAATTTACGAGTCTCTTGTTAATAATCTTTTCTAACACTTTTGATAGCGATGGAAGAATAGAAATTGGTCTATAGTTTGATATGTCGTCTTTGTCCCCTTTCTTGTATAGAGGTATGATGATTGATTTTTTAAGAGCATCCGGAAAAACGCCTTGTGATAGACATAGGTTGACAATATACGTAATTGGAATAGCAAAAATATATGAATATGTTTTCAAGAAATGTGACGGAATGCCATCCCAGCCAGCTGAAGAAGTGGTTTTCAATGTTTTAAGAGTAAGAATAATCTCATGTTCATCAGTGGGAAGAAGTACGCATGAATGAGGATAGGCATATGAAGAAATTATACTTTTACTAAGCTTGCATTCAGTAGTTGTAGTTCTTTGAAAAATATTTTCGGCTAATCGATTTCCAGTGGTAGCAAAGTAATCATTAGCACAATTCAGCGAGTCTAAAATAGTTGATTTAACTTGAAGAAGGTTGAAACAGCTTTCCTTTTTCTCATGTAAGTTATAAATACGTCTAATGTTCTTCCATTGTTTTCTAGTATCACCTTGGGTTTTCAATAATTCTGATCTTTCATAGGAATTTTTAAGTTTTTTTAGCAAGTTATTGCAAGTATTTCGATATCTTATGTAAGTTATCTTAAAAATAGTATTTAGAGGGTCAGATTTCATTTTTTGGTGTAATCTATCTCGATTTTTTATACACCTTAGTAACCCTGGTGTCATCCAAGGTTTTAGTAATCTTTTTCTGTTAGATGTTTTGCATATGGTAGTAAATTTAGTCAAAACAGAACTTACAATAGATAAAAAGTTACACGTCGCTAGATTAGGATCAGTTACACTTAAAATTGTATTCCAGTCAAAATTCGCAAGCTCTTTGGCAGCCCTATGAAATTTTGTTGTGGTACTTATTAATTCTTTTTTAAAGTTATTAAATATACTACTAGTCGATACTGAAAGAAGTACAGTATGATGATCCGTTATTGTAGTGCTGCATACAATAGTTGTAGTCTGGAATTTCGTTTTAATACAACAGTGATCAAGGCAATTAATTTCACGAGTGGGTAACGAATGTGTCGGTAACAGACCGTGCAAAGCAAGGAGATCTAAATAGTCTGATGATCTTCTATCATCAGACGCTGGCTGTATATCAATATTTAAATCTCCAAGTAAGATTATGTTTCTAAAGCATTTCAAGTTTTGTAATAACAGATCTAAAGAAGAAAGAAAGGTGTCTATGTTTTTGAATGACGGGGATCTATATATACACACAAAGGCATATTCATCTGTTAATGTAGCAAGTAAGCATGTAGCATCCTTGATAACATCAGGTTCTGTCACTTTTATATTTAAGTCTTGTTTAACGTATATTACTACTCCATCGTTCTGATTCAAGTTGTTTCCTGTCATATAGTATTTGTAATCATTAATAAAAGGAACAGTTTCAATTTTAGAAAGCCAACATTCCGTTAAAATAATAAAGTCCCAGTTAACACCCAATTGGGTTAACAATATTTGTAGGTTATCATAATTTTTACTTAGGCTTCTGATGTTTTGTGACAAAAATGTGAGTTTACTTTTCGAACATACGAAGTATTTTTTTATTAATACTATATGACTTATAAAAGTTAAAAGCATATGATTTGAAGGTTCAATAAATAAACTACATTTCATATTATGATACAGAACAAAATACTAACGTGAAAATAAGTCGTCATCATGATACAGTGATAACAACAACAGATCAAAATACAAATTATACTCTTAAGGCTTTAACTAACCTGAATGACCTTGACGAAATGGCGATCGCAGAGATTTTAGCCGATGTCAACACCGTCTAGCAACTACGTTCTGTATTACTTATAAAAGTGCAAAGATTAATATACTGCAGAGATGACAATTATATAAGTGACATACTGCCTGTTATGCTTGCGCATCACTGAGAATTATGTCGCGGTTACGTATCTTCAATTACATTGTGCTGTAGCTTTGTCCGGTAGGCGTCACGAGCTATCAAGTGTTCAAGTTTCAAGTACGTAAGAGTTTTTATTATATATGTTAAATCGTATTTATTTGTATCGTATTAATAGATCTGGGTCAAAGCGTTCGCTGTAAATATTCCCGGGTTTGATCCCCGACAGCACGAATGAAATTTGTAATTGCAATTTTCGTCAACACGCATTGGCGAAGCACGGCGGGCATTTCTTTGCCCTAAAACCCTCTCAGATATAAAAAAGAGGCCTTTGCCCAGTAGACTTGTATAGCCTATTACTTTACTTTGTAGCAATATTTATATTCGTTTCAGATATAGAAGGGTACCTTATGCTGACAAAATTATCATGTGGTGGCGACGAAAACTTAAAACATCCTTGTACCTAGATAAAACGTTCGAAAGATTGTCAGTCATGTCATACGCCACATTTTCTATAGAGCTTAGAACATTGCAGATAGGGCAAAATAAAAAATAATCCAAAATATTATGGGAACTATTTATTAATAATATACAGGGTATTTTTGGAACGCTCCCGAAAACTAAGACAGGCGACAACACCAAGTACACCTTTGATCATGGGTCACAAATAAATTCGATCCTGATGAAAAAAAAATCATCTTTTTACAACGTTTTATTAGCTTTATTCACGCGCCATCATGTTAGTACAGCTAAATGAAACGATAATTTCATAAAATATATCATGAAAATACTGAAACATAAAACGAGCAGTGGAATGACTGAATTTATATCACCTGACTGAAAGGTCAATGTACGCGCGAACGCAAATTCGCGCGGCCCGCAACTAGCGGGCCATACCACAATATCTAATAATTTACAACACTTGTCTAAATAACTAACTTATCTACTTAACCTACTATTTTGCCACTGTGCTTGTCTCCACTTAGCCACTTTAATCCGAATTTACAGGTTAAATAACCCAAATAACTGGTTCGATTCCCCGCTAATGAAAAAATACTTAAATGAAATGTAACCAAGGTTGGAGTCATGAGTTTGTATTCATCGTGTAGGTATGTTTATTATTCTCATGTATTCAGTTATGTACCTATTCAGATTAGTCTAGTACTAAGTTATTTAAAAAAAAAATAGGTATGAAACATCTTACCGCTCTAAATCCTCCGTGGTCTTATGAGATGCGGCTCAAATTGTGCTCCATTCATTTCAAGGTAGATTTGGGTGCAGGCGGGGCATCATCGTGTGGTCTTCGACACAGTCCGTACGTAGTTTCTCGAAAGCATCCACGATCCTTTGGCGCATTTCTTCAGCACTATCACATTCACGATTAAAAACCCTTTCTTTCACATACCTCACAAAAAGAAGTCTAACGGAGACAGATCTGGTGAGCGAGGTGGCCAAGCGTGTGGTCCTAGTCTGCCGATCCAGCGATCATCAAATAGCTCATTGAGGCGCTCACGGACGAACCTCACAAAATGTGGAGGGGCACCATCATGTTGGAACCATGTGCGGCGATATTCAGCCAACGATAGGTCGTTTAAAATGTCAACCAACTGTTCATTTATAAAGTTTAGGTATCGCTGTCCGTTCAGTCGCTCTGTCAGAAACACTGGTCCCAGTATGCGATCCTTAAATAAACCTGCCCATACGTTAACCGACCATCGGGTTTGGTGCCCGGTTTGTCGAACTGCGTGCGGGTTAACCTCTGAATACACGTGTGTATTTCTTCGGTTCCACAGGCCGTTTCTGGTAAATGTCGACTCATCCGTCCAGATAATGTGCTCAATGGAACCAGGCACACGTTGTTGCTGGTATAATAACCAACGGCAGAAAACTCGTCGGCGGTCGTGATCGCCGGGAACTAAAGCTTGCACTTTGTGCAATTTGTATGGGCGCATTCGGTTACGCTTCAACACTTTGTGCACTGCACAGTATGACACACTTGTTCCATCCCGACGTCTTAACAATTTATTTAGCGATACTTCGTGTACCTAGGTTCGGATACCTAACATGTTGCCGTATTCATAATCACTATAAACGTACGCGTTAAGCATTATTAAAACAAAAAACGTAACAACAAGAATAATACCAACAGGTAATCACAAGTATTAACAATTTAATAAAGAAAACGATTGAACTGTCGCTCGCGCACGCGTGTACAAAATCAACACGGAACTGTTTCAAAAACTACAATTAATAACGAACCCCAACGAATAAACTGAAACCTACTGCGTCACAGCGTGAGGCGACACGAGCCGGCCGGGTTACATTCTGCCGTCATAATAAAGAAGGACGTAACTAACAAAAACGTAAAATGGAAATAAAAAATTAATTTATGAATTTTTCTTTCAGACCCCGTGTCTAAAGTATATTAAAAAGTATCTATATGAAAATTGAAATATGTACGTAGAGATATGAAGATTTTAAGGACGAACTTATTTTTTCGATAATTTGTTTATTTATTTAAATAAAACGAATTTTCCTTTTCATCTTAGATTAAAAAATACACCTGGCAACACAAAAACATCGAAGGAAAGACGCATATAACTATTTGCGTCTTCCCAACCTAATAAATAAAAAAAACTGCCATTCATTTAACATTTTTACATATTTTGGAAAGGTCATTTGAAGTTGAAAGGACGCTAATAGTAATTTATTACTTTTTTCTTAGTAAATATTAGAAAAGCATTGGTAGTCAGACACAAAAAATAACAACCCGCAACTCTTGAGTAATGATTTTAAAGGGGATATCATACAAGACTTACTACGATAATAATTAAAAATTAAAAATTTTGTACAACCGACTTTAATATAAATAATTAAGGATGACTCAAAAACTATTGGTCTGACCTCGATCAAATTTATATGGGACCACATGTGAAACACCAGCTCTTAGTAATAAGATATAAGCTCTTAATAATAAGATATAGAATAAAAAGACAAGAATAATTGAAATTTAAGTAATCGATGCAAATATTGTTAAAGATGACGTAGCCACTGGTTAAATAAGTCTTTTCTTTTATGTTGAGTTTGTATAAGTCTTTTCTAATAAAAAGATGTCATCTGTGATCAACAGTTACGTCTAAAATTCTTACGATAATTTCTAAAATATTGATATTTGTGAATATTAAAAAAATTTAGTAGATGCGCCTTCTTATCATGAGTCCATGGTATATTTAACTCATTTATTCAAAAATTGTTAGATGCGCCCTTTTTTTTACGACCGCAGCATTGTTTCGTACCGAGCTAGATACAGGTCGACAGCGGAGAGAGTGTGGGTACAGTCGCGTTCTAAAGTACTACATGGTATTGGGCTATTGTTTTATAATATTATAGTAATTAATTGTTTAATTGTAGAATCATAATAGGTGTTTTTCTATTTACTTAGAACTTTGGAAGAGATGGGAATTAAAAATGGATAATGTTTACTTGAGCATTATTTGTTATTTCTATCGTAACATATAAAAAAGTTTGTAACAAAAAAAACTTAAGCTAAGGGTGACACGCTGTCCATTATGACGTCTTGGGTCACATGAAAGTCAGATGTTGATGGTGTGTTGGTGTTACTGGATGCTACTTCATCATCACTTTCATCTTCGCTTGAGCTTCCGTCATCAGGTCGATCACATGGTAATTTTTTCGCTATTCTCCCTCAACACTTTACTGCACAATTTTCCCCATTCACCTTCTCCTATCATATTTACCTTTTCGTTCACTAGTTTAGTCATAAAACAATAGATATAAATAATTTTTGTTTCCTTCCTTTTTAAAACATCATCGCTAGTCGCAAAGTAAGCTGTGTATGCGACTGTATTTTTGGAGGGAACAAAGCGCGGGAACCAATAGCATTCAGGCACAGTAATACTGGCGGATTGTTCCCCCGTCGCGCCCCTTCGTACCTATATCTGATAAATCGCTCAGTGCCCAAGTTCAAGGCCAGCGTTCTCTTTTCACCGTTCGCGCGTACATTAACCTCCATTAGTCAGGTGATATCAATTCAGTTTCCACTGCTGGTTTTATGTTTCAGTATTTTCATGATTTTTTTTATGAAATTATCGATTCATTTAGCTGTACTAACATGATGGCGCGTGAATAAAGCTAATAAAACGTTGTAAAAATATGATTTTTTTTTTTATCAGGATCTAATTTATTTGTGACCCATGATCAAAGGTATACTTGGTGCTGTCGCCTGTCTTAGTTTTCGGGAGCGTTCCAAAAATACCCTGTATATATTTATAGGTATTTATAATAAAAATAATAACAAGCTGCAAGGTTCAACTAATAATGTTTTTTGTAAACACAATCGTAAAATTCCTGTTTTAATTTTTACCAATGGTTAATTGATGAAACGTAGTCAAGAACACTTCATATAAAATATATTTAATTAAAATTGACACGTGACCTATTTGGCCTTCTACTTACAACTCGGCGGAAATTTGAAAAGAAGATTTTGTCTTTTCACACAAGTATTGTTTATAACTGGCGTTGTTTCAAAAAGCGTGATTAAGTGTCAGCGGTATATAATCAATTAAATACTGAACTTTTTTGAAATTTATTTTTTTGTTTATTTTTGTTATATATTCTTAAAAACTGACGCCATCTCACTATTTTATTATTTGTTTTTTTTTTGTAACGATTAAGGATAAGTTAGACTAAGTTAGATTAACTTGGATAAGTTTATAATTTTTTTAATTTTATCACAAAATTTCCGCAATAAATTATTACCTTTTCTACAGTGATTCTCTCCTCTTAGTTTCGGCGTGACTGTAGGATGTTATAGTGAGTCACCGTCAGTTACTAAGCGGCCAAAAATCAATATATGTATTTATAGACATACATATATACATTTTTTGATTTTAATATTTATGTTTTTTTGAATTTTGATTGATTTTTTGAAACCTGGTAAAATTATTTTTTTCCATACCAATTGATGGGCCTGAGTATAATGCCAGTTATGCTCTTTGGCTGAAGTTATTTTTTATTTTATGCTCAATTGCAGACAAAACAATATTGATTGCGCAATTCTAAAACAAAATTTTACCTCTTCTCCTTCTAATAATAGCTCCTGCACCTAACACGTCGGAATAGTTATTATTATCTATAAGACCATTTGCGGAAACAGTTTTGTTAACAGTTATGAGTGTAACATTTTATCAGCTGCTTTGTTTATAGTGCCTTGAGCAACACTTTGCCGGTTTCTGTACAAAAAATGATGCTGGCTTTGCAAATATGGATGGCCGCTACCATTGAATATAATACCCGCTATGTTACACTTATTTACTTAGAAACTTTAATTATCATTTACATAAAATTCTAAATAACACTTATTACACAAGAAAGTAAACTTTTAGATCAGTCCATCTTGTTTTTCACTAATTAAGTAAAAAGTAAAACAAACCAATGGGGCTGTGATTTAAAATTTCTTGCAACTTTTTATAGAAAAGCATGACCTTATCATAACATAAAAGTCAATCATTTAGCCATGTGATAAAACTTTTAAGTGTGCCAGTCAAACATTAATGATGTTATTCGGGTCATTACGAGTATATAGGAAATAGTCTTTTAAATATTTTGTAGTACAATTGATAATCTTCAGTATGATTGACCGTGTATATGACTTTTATAATTCTATGTTATTTTTGATGAAAATTATTATTGCATATAAAAGCCTTTTCACATTTATTTTAGTCTCGAATTAAATGAATCAAAATGAAAATAATAACTTTGGCTCTTTATAACTGATCTTTAAATGTAAAACACTGACTTGAAATTATATAATTATTGGCTTTTTTTTAATTTATTGAACTTTTTTAAGATTTTGTTGAAACTCTACTGGTAAAAAAAAACAAATATATATATTATAGTTCTTGATGAAAATAATGTATGCGCGTTACATTGCATCCCATCAAGAATGTCTAATGTAATTCTTGGTGTAAAGCTAAGACGTGATAATAACTGTAAACAATAGAATAACAAAATAATGAAAACATTTATATTTACATACAAAACATTTACAAAAATACTTGCTTTATAACCTAATAAATATTATTTGACCGTAATAAAATAAAACAAGGTAGTATTCGGCATGAAAGAAAAAATTAATATTTTCGATTATTTTTGCAATATCTAACAGCCGGATCAGCGCGTGATTCTGATCCATCTAAAGATGCTAAATTTCAGCAAGCACTGTCAAATTCAATAGGAGTGACAGAAAAACGGTTCTTGATATAGAAAGGTAAATAAATTATTTAACCTATAAAGTAAAATCACTTTATTACAAAACAAAATAGCCCAATAGCTTTATTAACATGAGACATAATTGTACGAGTCCTTACAATACTTAACATTATTTTACTGAAATCTCAGAAAGTTTTTTTTTAATAGAATAAGGGTGACAAACGAGCACACAGTCCACCTGATGATAAGTGGTTGCTACGGCCTATACACATCTACATCTATTCTCGATTACGTATCAAAATGTAGATGCGTTGTCACCCGTGAGGACTAAGATGTAATGCCTCGTTTCCAGTAAAAAGGTTCTCCGGTTCTCTACACTCATCATACGAAACACAGCAGGGTTAAACTGCTATTTTACATGTTATTCCGTGAGAGCGTGGCCCTTCCCCGGTCAAGCCGATCCATTCGTGCTACAACTATACCTACTACTAATATAGCTGCAGCATAGCTCTACTAAGTAAGAAAAAAATAACGTTGAAAATTAAGTATTTTTAGAAGCAACTTTGCAATTATTTTCTATTGAGTTAATTTTTGTGGAATCGTGTTTCGCAAACCGCCACCTGAAATACGTAAAATTTTTTTTTGATAATGACGTGAATATACAAAACGATCCCCATGCATTTAAATGTGCTCTATTCAGCCTCTTAATATGAACATACCTCGGGATTCAGAGTTTTTAAAACTTTTCATGCGTAGATAATGGAAGATATAATATTATATTATTACTGTTCCGTGTGAGGCAATCTTTATACTTATATACATATTCTCATCATATTTTTATGGTTGGTTAGAAAAATTATATCTAAATGCAAACTTTCACAGGGTAATTTTTTTTACTATTTTTACCCAGCATGTAGTAAAGCAACTACAATCCCATCGGTAAGTGGTTATGTAAGATGGTGAATTGCACTGACTTAGCAAAAACCTATTCGCTCTTGCATAATAGTACTAGGTAAGTATTATTTGCTACCTATTTGTGTGTGTGTGTGTGTGTGTGTATGTGTGTGTGTGTGTACGTGTCTGAAGAAAAGCGTATGAGAATACGTGAAGAGGAATAAAGGTTGAGTACTAGTTCGCTTACCTGTACGAAGTTGCCACTCGAGGACCTTTCTTCCTATTTTTTATCTGTTTTCCAAGTTATATAGCTAGCCTATTGCCATTTCACTGTAATATTCCTTTGGGCTATATCAGTTACTCTGGTTCTAATGCAAATATCTTCATTTTTATATAGTTATTTATACTTAGGTAAGAACCATTCTTTTATTTATTTAAATTGTTTGATTTAATTTGTTATCAAATTAAATAAGTGTACCTAAATGTAAGTATCTGTATCTTTATTTCTCTTCCCAATAATATTTTATAAAGTCATACTCATAAAAACAGAGTTTTTTTTTTATAGTATAAGGGTGACAAACGAGCACACAGTACACCTGATGGTAAGTGGTTGCTGCGGCCCATAGACATCTACATCTATCATCTGTTACAAATCAGAATGTAGATGCGTTGTCCCCCGTGAGGACTAAGATGGAATGCCTCATGTCCAGTAAAAAGGGCCTCCGGCAACCTGCACTCACCAAGCGAAACGCAGAGGTAAACCTCTACTTCACGCTGGTTTTCTGTGAGGTCGTGGTACTACCCTGGTTCGAGCCGGCCCATCCGTGTGACAGCAAAAGCTGCCGCGTGGCTCTACCACTGTTAGTTTTATTGTAATACATAATTATAAAATTCAGTATCAACTAATTAATAAAAATATGCAACAATAAAATTACATAGGTATTAAAAACTATCGAAATCTAAGTAACGAGAGCATGTTCGTCGTTCCACATCTAAATTATATAAAAATGCATTTTTCAATTTCACTAATCAAAGTCGCCGCGAAAGTTTCTTCTTCTTTGGGCACTTTAAAAATTAATTTATTTAGAAAATAATATTTACAGTTACCAGTAAACAGATATTAACTAAATTAAGTATTTCTAGTCATAAAAATATTTATAATTGAGTATAAACTTTGAAAAAACTAATATATATTATAACGATGTCGCTCCAACACCGACGTGCGGTTTACCCTCGACGATGTCCGAAAACGGACTGTGACAGAGCTTACATGGCGACGGAGCATGCGCGCTCGCGTAAAAATATTCAATTTCAGGGAAAAATAATATATTCTCTTATAAAACGAATAATAAAAATAAAACTCTCAATTAAAAATATTAATAATTTTAAGACCTTTTTTTTTAGTGTAAGAACTATTTAAAAAGCTTGTGTCGTTTTGGAGAAATTTTGCAAAATATGACAAAGATAGGTACTCTTTGGGGATTTTTTACTAATAAGGAGTTGACAAAAATACAATTTTCTTAAATTAAAAACATTTTCCAAATCTTCTTCTGTTACCCTGTATTTTTTCTTTGTGGATTAAATAAACAGTTATTGAGATTTTTTTACTTAAATATCTTAGATTTAGGCATTTCAACCTCTGTTAAGGCCTTAACAGCAATTTGAGCAATTTAACACCTTTGGACAGTGGTAGAGCCACGCGGCAGCTTTTGCTGTCGCACGGATGGGCCGGCTCGAACCGGGGTGGTACCACGACCTCACAGAAAACCAGCGTGAAGTAGAGGTTTACCTCTGCGTTTCGCTTGGTGAGTGAACGTGGCCGGAGGCCCTTTTTACTGGAAATGAGACATTCCATCTTAGTCCTCACGGGTGACAACGCATCTACATTTTGATTTGTAATAAAAGATAGATGTAGATGTAGATGGGCCGCAGCAACCACTTACCATCAGGTGGACTGTGTGCTCGCTTGTCACCCTTATCCTATAAAAAAAAACCTTTGTTTTAAATTCGAAAGTAAGTACCTATATGAAACGTTTGCGGTTGCATCGAGCTATGATCAGATCACACGGTGTGATTAATTACCTAATTTTAAGATAACTAGTACAATATATTATTATAATATGAATGCTAGGGAATGTACCTTAAAACGAGATTCTAATTTTTTTTTTATTTACACAGAAATTAAAATAGTTTCGTCGTTTATAGTTATACTTAGTACATACATCCAAAAATTCATTTACTCTTAAAAATTTAACGTTGTTACAAATATTATGATGTTGATTATATCGCATACAAAAATAATTTTACCATTCGCTGTAACACCTATTGAGTTTACATGTAAACAAACATTAATTTATTTAAAATATTGAAAGAAAAAAAAATATTATTATTTATCATAATATAACTTTAAGGCTATTAAACTTATCGTGAATTTAGAAAAAAAAATAATTGTTTATAACCTTTTTCAAAATTTGGATTCGAAAAATAAAAACGACGAATTGTATCACAGTGTTATTTAAATATAAATTATAAAGAAATCGAGTACCTAAAAATGTAATCTATTATAAGTATCATTATTTCATTCATTTTTTTAGCAGGACACAGTAATAAAATAATTTTAAACTATAACTGAATGAAAGTGAATATAAAGTAGTCTTGTGCCTTTATAGAAGTACCAAATAAGTGTATACCTAACTTATATTATACTATTGCGGTATAGTTTTTATTTAGACAAAGTAATAAAACTAATAAAAATGCAATTGAATCGTTAAATATCTAAAGAAATATTTTCAATTTAATCATATTATATTAAACACTGAATATTTAATTCATACTAACTTAAAAAAATATAATAGCAAAACAACATGAAAAATATCAATTCTTAAAGTTTTGGATGGAATATCAGTAGATTTTATCTCATCTTCCTTTACTTTACTATTAAAATTTATTATAACCACTTAGAACAGTCACTAGATATGTTATGGGACTCTTTGAGTTTAGTATCAAAATTTTTCCCTTCATGTTTAGTCGGTCCAATTTTTATTAAATATTTCCCCTAACTTCTTTTAATTTCTCGTATAACTGTTCTAGAGAAATATACATAACTTACCACCAATACGTAGAATAGAGTTAACTTTATATAATTTTACGAAATATTTAACATAGTCAGGTGAAATTGCAATTTTTCAGTTCCTGCCTTATTGCTTCCCACTGTATTTTGCACAATCATGGTTTCTTTTAGTGTGATAACCGCCCATGTTCTTGGTTGTTACTTTTCGTTAAACGCGTACACCCAGTCACGCAGCTCAAGATAGAACGCCATAACTCTTAATTTCTTCTGTGTTCTTTTTTGGCTCGATTTTAACATTCTTCTGGATGAAGCTTGCAAGAGTACAACTGCTTCTTTCCTTTTTCAAAATAGATCTGCCGTTTCTTGAATGTTGGTCTTTGGTCATGATATTAAAAAATCCACAATTTATTTTCCTCATTCTTCATTACTTGTCTTCATAGTAATATATATTATACTCGTATATTTTAAATTTTCAGTCAGCTTCTATAAAGTAATTATTGTGGCCTCTTCTTGTATTCATATTTGTTTATTTTTCGTCACATCCGGTATTGCGTCCATTCCGTTATAATATATATTTTTTAAATTGTCAATCTTCTTTAAACTGTCCATCACTTAATTTAGTTTTCAAATAATATTTTTTTTTCTTTTAAATAGTAGGCCCGGCGGTGTGCGTGTATTGTAGCAGCGCACCGCCTGGCAGGGTCGCCGTGTAACGTTTGAACAATGCAATAAATTAAACTCAGTGATGCAGTTTAATAACTCTCTCTTTATTGGTTTGGAGGAGACTTATATGTATATAGTGGTTGTGACGTAGGTACATAGGTAGGGGGCAGGGTTTGTGTTACGTGGTTCCAGGTAGAGACACATGAATGGTATCTTCGTCTATAAATATAATATAATATTACTGAACTAAATAGATGTTATTTCTACTCCTAATATGGAGTCCACGTTGAGTGATGATATCGTTTAATATTCCTGTTATATTGCTTTATCAGAGTACCTACACCACAGGAACTTACCAAGTGAAGTTCCATACTTATTATATGATGAGTTTTGTTTGAAGATATATACAATCACCCTACACTATTCTATGTATCCCACATAAGTAGAGTTATCAAAATTTATCTCTAAAACTAATGATATTGTCAGATAAGTTACAGGGTTACCAGGTTCAGAGTATAAAATCACAAAAAAACTAGTAGTAAAATGAAGGAAACTACATGACAAAATATAATTTATCTTCGAAAACACATCATATAATAAGGATTGAATTTCACTTGGTAAGATCCTATAATCTTTTATAATACTTAATTTAATAAAACTATTTTTTCGGATTTTATTGCGTTTAACTTACTTAGCTTTCATTCTCAACGTACCAATGCTCACGAGAGGGACTGAGAGATGATACTGTTTCTAGTATATGAGTCCAGATATCATAGTTCTGCAGTTTTTTAGTATTTTTATGCTTTTTGAGCTTACGGTATGTAACTTGAAGGCGTGTAGTGGTATTCTTGTGTTTGGGTTTAATTTTGTTAATTATAAGATTCCAAGCAGATCGAAGCACCCATCCATCCCCTAATAAAATTATTATGTTTTTAATTTCAATAGCCTCGCGTGTTATTCTTGGTAGGAATAGATGTTCCCTTGCAACGATTTGTGGTTTATCAAATCTAATATAATGGCGGGACGATCTGGAACATGTCCATAGACATTTCCCGGAGTATCGGGGTTTCACTTCAGCTATATGTTCTTTCACAGGGGAATCGTCGTAAATTATAAATAAGTAAATTAAACGCAATAATATCCGATTGAAATTTGTAAAACCCGACGAAAATTATTTTATTCAATATATAGAATTCACGTAAATATAAAAAATTATTACAATACTTAATGTGAGAAAGGATGTATTTTAACTTTATGTTTATTAGTGCGTTTCAATTCTTCTAAATATTAAATCGATGATATTTTTAGACAAATTTATATATAAACTAATTATTATTTATTATTGATAACAACGTGCCGTCATACTACCTTACGTTTCAAGTCATACTATCTTACGTACGATTCAAATCGTCCGTATTATACTAATATGAACAGTTACTATAACTATAATGGAACAGTAAAGTGTTGAATCTTTACAAGTATTGAGTTGTTCAAATAAGGAGATTGTCCTCATAATTTTTTATAGCATAATGATAGCATTAATTGACGTAAAACGTATATGATTACATTATCACGTACGTTTTATCACCCAACGTTTATATCAGCAAGGTCGCATTTAATAAAGGTACCATTCTTGTGGCGGTATGACATAACTGCCATACGAGCGAGTGATCCAGTTTTTAATGAATTAATCGCGTAGTCACAATTATTACATATAATGATAGATGTATAAAGAAAATTATCAAATATGTGTATATTTATTAATACATGGTGTTATGTACCAGAGACATAAACTCTTTTAAAAATAAATTTATTTAATACTTTTGAACTAACTTAAAATATACTAGTTGATACAGAGAACTTGGTAATGGAATTATATTGAGGGATCGAAAGATTTGGTTTAAATAGTGTAGGAAGCTAGGTGGAGTATACATAAGGGAACAACATTATTCTTGGTGTTATGCCTAACTTATGGTAAACTATAAACATTAGCATATAATATTACAATCGAATTAGCGTGGCTTCTAAGGAAGTAAACAATATGATTTATAAAGTATACAGGTCCTATTATTTAAAGTAAATAGTATTCTATGACATAACATTTGTTTGGCTTCTAAGAAACTAATTTAGCTTTTAAGTAAATAAACAATATAAACTATACAGCTCTTATAATATAAAGTAAATAGTATCCTATTACAACATTAGTTTGGCTTCTAAAAAAGTAATTTATTAAATAAACAATATAAAGTGTACATGACTTATAATATAAAGTAAATTGTATTATATGACATAACACCTCCCTTTTTTGAGTGTAGTCAGCAGCTTCGTTTTCGTCTTCTGATATACAGGATGTTGTAGCAGTGGTGTTTAGCGATGATATGGGAATCTCGACGTGTAGTCGGCAACGAGAACGATCAAAGCAATTATTAAAATTTGTATACAGTTACCATGTGGATTTGTAGGTAAGTTAATTCATGGCAAGCGTTTATAACATTTATAACAAAAATATGTTAGCGTCGAGTTGAATGTAGTTGAGCTAGATTGGTGCAAGTTCAAGTTGTTGCAGCTTATTTTCATCTGGGATGAAAATGTGTTCAATATCCACATAGATAAAAGGATGGCTGATGTTGATTGAATTTGTATCCTCAGCTAGAAGTGTAACAAACGCGATGTACACTTTACATCCTTGTTCTAGGGTGATGATACCTGCTCCAGAGATTTCGCCGTTAGTCATTTTGCTTCAAAATCAAAATAAGAATATTTATTGCCAATAAGCTGTGTATGTACAATTTGCGGGTGACATTGCAATTAAATGTTACACAGTTTACCCATATCGGGTATGCAATAATTAAGAAATAAAACTTTATATAAATTAATGTTTGGTATTAAAATATTCATTTAAATTATAATTTCGCATTCTAAAGCATACGGAGTCTTGCCTTGAAGTATGTAGATCCAGTTGTTGTTTCTAAGAGCTTGGAAAGTGTTGATGTGTGCAGAAAACGTAGTTACATCACAAACTTCAGAAACTTGTTGACTAGTCGTTGTTAAGATGACAACTTCGCATATGGGTCTGGTGTTGATGTTGTAGATGAGAAGATCCTTGCAGACTTTGGATTCCGTTGCAAAGTCTTTGCATTTGTCCAGTGAGCTCATGATGGCGTATTGGTGTCTAGTGGTACTCATGGCAAGATATGTTTGTTCGGGAAGGATAGTAGAATATAAGGAAGAGTCAGGATGTAGCATAGCGATAGAATATAAATAGTATGATATAAATTTTTCGTTTTTTACTAAAGGAAATTCTAAGATATATACAATTTTATTCATATAAATATAGGAAGTAATAGAGGCAGATTCAAGAATTTTGTGTAAATTAGGCAATGCTATTGGGGCAACTAAGTTTTTATTGAGCCTTGCGGGATTAGAAGACAGTAATTCTTTGTATAGGCGTATAGTGGATATTATAGAAGGGTGTATAACATTTGTTTTAATGAAAAGTATGCTTGTAATGACATCATCAATATCTCGCTCGTCGATTTTAGAATCTATTCTGACTATGTTTATTAATGAATAAAATTTTATAAATGAAGAAGTAGTTATAACGGTAGGTTTTGATTGTGTAGTAATGAAAGATTGATAGTTATTTATAAGTCGTCTGATAGAGTTTCGAGCTAGGAATAAAGGTTTAAGATTACGATATTTAATAAATTTCCAAGAATTTTCAGATATTAATATTTTACTATTGTTTTCGAAATAGAGTCCAGAATTAGAAGGATATTTATTATTATAGTTTTTAATATTGTAAAAAAAAATTAAAACGAATATAATTTATGTGGGTATCCCTATCAACAAAAGTTGTGGAGTACCTGGATATTAAAATAAACCTAGTTAATTGTTTTGATTTCTTTTAAATTAAGTTATATAATAATTCTTAAAAAATAGATAAACTTTGCATAAAATGATGTAAAGTAATAATTTAAAAAAAACAAATATTTAAATAATGTATGGATTATTTATAAGATATAAAAGATTTTCAATTAAACTCAGGGTTTTTTAGGAGATTTGCCATTATTCGAGCCACCCTGGAATAGATTTAAAGTTAAATATTTATGAACAATTACGATCTAGTCTTAGAATAAAATGTTATGATTATTAAATGAAGTCATGCAATGGTCTTAAGCGATTCGCATCCACTATTTGATTTTTTCCAGATTTTTGTATGATATAATTTTCGTTAAAACCTATTCTAACAATAACACGAGGCCCGTCCTATAGGCTATTTATTTAATAAACTTTAATTTGTCTTTTTTTCTGATTTTAGGTTGTATGTTGGAAGCGGTGTAAAATTAGGATTTAGATTATGCTGGTTTTGGATGTTAGTGGGCTTGGAATAATTGATTGGAAGAAAAGATTTAATTGGTTGCAAGGATATCTTATGTTAGTTGGGAATACGTGATGCTGCAACGGATGCATATGATACTTTAGGATTGGTAAGTTTTGCTGGGATTCGTGTATGGAGATTTAATTTAGTGGATGCAGTGATATTTGACTTGTCAGTTTTGGGCTGGTTACCCTGTCGGTTAAGTCGATTGGATACAGTGGATGCAGTGATATTCGACTTGTCAGTTTGGGACTGGTTACCCTGTCGGTTAAGTCGATTGGATACAGTGGATATAGTGATATTCGACTTATCAGTTTGGGGCTGGTTACCCTGTCGGTTAAGTCGATTGGATTCAGTGGATACAGTGATATTCGACTTATCAGATTGGGGCTTGTTACCCTGTCGGTTAAGTCGATTGGATTCAGTGGATACAGTGATATTCGACTTATCAGATTGGGGCTTGTTACCCTGTCGGTTAAGTCGATTGGATTCAGTGGATACAGTAATATTCGACTTATCAGTTTGGGGCTGGTTACCCTGTCGGTTAAGTCGATTGGATTCAGTGGATACAGTGATATTCAACTTATCAGTTTGGGGCTGGTTACCCTGTCGGTTAAGTCGATTGGATTCAGTGGATACAGTGATATTCGACTTGTCAGTTTGGGGCTGGTTACCCTCTCAGTTAAGTCGATTGTATACAGTGGAGTTAGTATTTATAATTGGAATAGTATGTATACGAGGCTTTAGACTCGGGGGACACCGCCGGGAGCCCTTTATTCATTTAAATTATGTTCAACCTCGTCGTATCTTTGGTCTACCACGCCCACCTGTTTGACAGAGTGGATTTTACGCGGTGTGTTTTCGCCACGCTGTTGGAATATGTGAGGTGAACCTTGTGAGGTTGACATGCCGAACTGTTATTTGCGTTATTGTACATAGTGTGTGTAAACGGTAGATGAGTTCGACTTATAGGCTTATTTGTAATTTTTGACATGTATTTATTGTAATTTAAAAACATGACGCCAAAATATTTTTAAATAACTACGTAATTATTTTTCTTAAATACTTTACCTGGTTAAATTTTAATAATAATATTTATTGTATATCGTAGAGATATTGCACGCCATTATTATGGTAGAAAATAAGGTCTCATTAATATATAACAACGTCTTAACATTATGTACTACATTCAGGCAATAAATAAATTTGAATTTGAATTTGTATTATTTCTTAAGTCGGTCCATGAGGCATGTTCTTTACTGTGAAAGTCTGCCGTACCCGAACCAGTGATATGGTTTAACGCGTATACTAAAAATACTGACTTCTGGTCCGCTGAACTTAAGTCAAAATCTGAATTGCATGACCTAACGAATCTTGGTCGTTATTATCTGTGTCGAACGAGGGAATAAATTTATGTAATGTAGTGACGTCTAAGGCCATTTTAGGGTTCTTTTGAGATTGATTTACACAGGCAATGAATAATTGATATAATAGAATAGTATAATATAATATAGGAGAATAATACGATTATTTTAAAAAATGAATGTGAATGAGGTGGTAGATGTAGGAAAGTATTTTGGGAAAAATAGAAAAATAATAATTCGAACAAACAAGTTTAGCCACTTACCACAGTAACAATAAAATGTGGAGCTGCATGGTTCGGCGAAGTTCTTCAAAAGCCTACAGCTACCGTACGTTGTCTTCTTGTTGAGCGATGCTGTCCCGTCGAATTTGGTACGTTTTTACTTCGTCTATAAGCGATTTAAGCGAACGAATCACGCAAGATCCTACCGACTGCGCCAAATTTGTTATGTGGCAGAGACAAAAACTCTTTTAAAAATAAATTTATTTAATTCTTGTGAACTAACTTAAAATATAGTAGGAGATATAGAGAACTTGGTAATGGAATTATATTGAGGGATCGCAAGATTTGGTTAAAATAGTGTAGGAAGCTAGGAGTCGGGGGTAAACATAAGAGAACAACATTGTTCTTGGTGTTATGTTTAACTTAGGGTAAACTATAAACATTATAATATTACAATCGAATTAGGGTGGCTTCTAATGAAGTAAACAATATGATTTATAAAGTATACAGGTCAAATTATTCGCCTCCATTCGTTCTTATCTTATGAAATTGCTAAACATCACTTGTGATTTTAGCAATTCTATTAGAATGGAGCTGGGGCCGGTTAAGTGTGTGGTCCTACATGTCGAAAGGGGAAGTGTTGCTAACTCTGAGGTTATAGACTTATCTATGTCCATCAACATAAGGACCCTTTCCGAGGCTGAAACATACCGATACCTGGGTATGTCACAGAATATCGGTATGGATGAGGCGGGTATGAAACTGTCAGTTTGCGATGTGCTTTATGCACGCATGACCAAAATGCTTAACAGCCTTTTGTCCGTAGTGAATAAGACACACGCATATAACGGTTAAATCATGCCTGTCCTCATGTATACCTTTGGCATACTCAGGTGGACTCAGACCGAACTGAACGCTCTGGACAGAAAAGTCCGCACTATTATGACTTCCCACAGGATGCATCATCCGAGATCGTCAGTAATCAAGAATCTCGTGAAATCCGAAACAGATTAGCCGATAAAATATCTTGACCTGGCTCACTAGGTGACCGACATGTGGGGTGGTCTGTCGACCGAAATTATTCCTGTGTTCGTTTCTGCAAACGGGCTAATCCCAGTCAGCCTCTCAGGTCATCTGAGGTGACTGTGATTCCGTAACAGACTGCTCCGGACTCAGATGCAGAAGGAGGTGATCCTCGATACCGCACGCATCGATCGTCGGTTTCTTTCCCTATCCCCTAACCCTCGGCTGTTTGGTCTCCCATGTCGAGGGCTTCCATCTGGCTGGTTGGTTTTTTCATTTATTAATGTACTTTTATGTATTTATTCTATTTTATTTATATTCATGTGTATTTATCATTTACATTTATATATTTATAGAGGTTAACCATATGAGAAAACTATATAGATACACCACATAATAATAATAATAACATATTTGATGGCACCGAACTAAAACGGCTACGACGTGATGCTGTACCATCATCGGATGAAAATAATATGGCTGAGAATGCAGCGCAACAAGTTGCAAAGAAATCAGCACACGTGTATGCCCAGTTGTGGTTGAATAAAACAGTTGCCCAGGAACTAGAACTAGAGCAAATGAGAAATTTATACAAATAAATAAAATTGATGTCTGTTTCTAATGTCAAAATAACAGTTTTTTACTAAATGCATATGACAGTATATACGGTACTTATAACAAAAACACTAGTATCAAAAATTTTATCTGTCAGTCTGTCTGTCTGTCCGGCTAATCTCGGAAACAGCTGGACCAATTTTGACGGCAATTTCACTGGCAGATATCTGATGTTATTAGGAGTAACTTAGGCTACTTTTATTTTTGGAAAAGAATTAGGATTCCGTGCAGTCAAATTAAAACCCTAAATTACACGCAAGCGAAGTCGCGGGAAATAGCAAGTAATCGAATATAAATCAAATTGACATGGTAAATACAGATAAAATTAGCGGAACATTAGTAAAATTTTGAGATCGTTTTCTTTTTCAAAATTTTATTTGTATTCCGCTATTTTTGTCTGTGATTATGTCCATTTAATTTACATTCGATCTCTTAATTGTAATTTGCGAGGGTAACGGGTATCTATCAGCTCCGGCAATACACATTTCTGATAAAAGTTATAAAATTTTAAAATGTTGTCTGTCCTTCAAAACGTATCATCAAAATTTCGTGGGGGGGGGGGTATTACTCTGCTATCAGATACTGTACATCCAAGTTGGTCACAGGTGTCAATGGGCTACAATGAACAAGGATCACACAATCTAACTGACAATAGCCTCTTGACAACAGATGGGTTGTTAGAGCGTAATTTGATCTAATGTAATGACACATTAAGCTTCAGGAAACTGTAAAAAAAATTTCAGGTATCACATAAATCGTAAAATTTTTATTACATCTTAAAAGTCTAGATATTATTCTGCATTCTGTTCACTGGAAGCGAAGCGATATGAAAGCAATTTGTAATTTAGTATATGTTTTGTGACGGCAAAAGAGAATCTACTTAATTTGTTCCTTGTATATAGTAAGATTTTAATTCCGTCCTCCATGGTGGCATTACACCGGAGGCGTGGAGCAGAAGTGCGGTGGTCTTGTTCTTCAAGAAAGGTGACAACGCTCTCTTGAAGAACTACAGACCGATTTCCCTTCTGAGCCGCGTCTACGTGCTGTTTTCGAGAGTCATTACGAATCGTCTCGCGCGCAGACTTGACGACTTCCAGCCTCCCGAACAAGCCGGTTTCCGAAAGGGCTTTAGCACCATAGACCACATACATACCCTTCGGCAAGTTGTACAGAAGTCCGAAGAGTACAATTTGCCACTATGTCTGGCGTATGTGGACTATGAGAAAGCCTTTGATTCCGTCGAAATTTGGGCGGTGCTGCAGTCCCTTCAGCGGTGCCAAGTTGACTGTCGGTATATCGAAGTGTTGAAGTGCTTGTACAGTAGGGCTACGATGGCTATCCGAGTACAGAACCAGAGTACGAAACCTATCCAATTGCAGAGAGGTGTAAGACAGGGTGACGTCATATCCCCGAAACTCTTCACCGCTGCATTGGAAGACGTTTTCAAGCTTCTGGACTGGAAAGGATACGGTATCAACATCAATGGCGAGTACATCACTCACCTTCGATTTGCCGACGATATAGTCCTTATGGCAGAATCGCTGGAGGACCTAAGCACTATGCTCAATGACCTCAATAGTGTTTCCCAACGGATAGGTCTTAAGATGAACATGGACAAAACTAAGATCATGTTTAATGTCCATGTCACACCTATGCCGATAGTTGTTGGGAACACTAAGCTCGAAGTTGTTGACGTGTATGTTTACCTGGGACAAATAGTCCGACTGGGTAAGTCCAACTTCGACCGAGAGGTCAATCGACGGATTCAACTCGGCTGGGCAGCGTTCGGGAAGCTACGACACATCTTCTCGTCAGACATACCTCAAAACCTTAAAACGAAATTGTACAACCAGTGCGTGTTGCCAGTGATGACTTACGGAACTGAGACGTGGTCCTTCACTGCTGGCCGTATGAGGAAGCTCAAGGTCGCTCAGCGAGCTATGGAGAGGGCTATGCTCGGAGTTTCTCTGCGTGATAAACTTAGGAATGAGGATATCCGCAGTAGAACCAGAGTGACCGACATAGCCCAACGGATTAGTAAGCTGAAGTGGCAGTGGGCCGGCCATATAGCTCGAAGAACCGACAACCGATGGGGAAGAAAGGTTCTCGAGTGGCAGCCTCGTACCGGTAGGCGAAGTGTAGGGCGTCCCCCCACGAGATGGAGTGACGACCTGGTAAGACATGCAGGAAGTCGATGGATGCAGGTGGCTCAGGACCGTGTTTTGTGGCATTCTTTGGGGGAGGCCTATGTTCAGCAGTGGACTTGTGAAGGGCTGTAATGATGAATGATGATGATATAGTAAGAGGTACGGTAACGGTATAACCATAATATTATTTAGAGCAGACGAAAACTATCTAGACCAACAGCAAAGAAGCGTCTCAGGTGCGAGATGTCTTGTGCTTCGATCGTTAATTTGCGTGCCAAGCGTAGTGGTTAAGGAAATCTCAACCTGACGGAAGAAGCCCATGTCCATCTGAAGAAGAAGAAGGTTGATATTTATTAAACTAGTCTCAAATTCAAGAATATAAAGCAGGATAAAGAAGGAATAAGATATAAATACTCTTATGATTGTATTTATGGCATGATCACGACATAAATACATTCTTAAGAGTAATATTAAACAATAAGTATAAAAGTCTCCTTTCAATCATTTATGAATATATATCTTCAATGGCTTGCATTTAATAGTGTGTACATTCCTAGTAGTGTAGGCATTTTTCTTAATCCATAAGCCACATTTTGTTTTGTTTACATAAGCAACTTTAAATATCTTCAGCCACAGACGGTTTAAACAGTTCAGTGTTCGAAAGCCGAGTGTTACAAAGGGCTTGTATAACCTGAGAATGGTAAAAAACTAAATGATTTTTTTTCAAGAAATAAAATTTTGTATTATTTTAAAAAAGAAATTTGGTGCCAGCAAGATGACAATTTTATTTCAAGTGATCTCGTCTGTAATTGGTAATATTTGGAACTACATATTTTTTATTGTTTGGTGTTTAGAATAGAATATATTGGAATAAAATAGAATAATTTTTCATTCAATATAGATCACATGCGTAATTTTTATTAAAAGTCATTTTTTACTTTACCACTGGTTCGAAAAAAACCTCTCTCCTGGGAAGAACCAGCAAAAACCCAGCGGGACTTTTTTTTCAAAGCATATTTTACATAAATGGTTAGTACAAAATTTATTTTAGAAACAGCTTAGAAGCGACCACCTCATTCCCAGGGTTATTACCAACCATATATTAATTTATTCTATAATAACCCTTTTAATACAGTTTCAACTTAACAAAACATTTAAACTTGGTAATAGAGAGAGCCTGTACACGTTCCGGGACCTTGTTGTAATAGCGTATACATTGCCCCAAGAATGAATTACTGACTCTGTGGAGTCGAGAAACTGGTATCACTAGCTTGTATTTGTTCCTAGTGTTTACAGAATGTACATCACTTTTTTTCCTAAAACGACCTTTGTTTTTGTGAACATACATTAAATTTTCGTAAATATACTGAGAGGCCAAAATAATATATTGGTTTCTTTAAATTTATCTCTAAGATATTCTCTCGGTTTTAGGTTTTAAATAGCTCTAATGACCCAAGTTGAGCCCCCTGAACTGATTTAAACCCGAGTTGCGCGGTTCGACCTTGCCCGTTTCACTATTTATTATTTTCCAGGTCAATTTAATTTAGTTAGATGCAGTTTTAATTTTGTTACTTAAATGTAAATCCTTTTTTTAATATTTAAGTTTTATTTTGGTGTTTAGATTCGATACGTCTTGTTAAAATGGGTTTTTTTCGATTAAAATTATTTTTTCTATTTTTTTATATCGGCTTCAATTTCAGAGTTTGTGTTGTTTTATTATAATATAGATTTAATATTTTTATGGTGTCATACTGTGTATCCACTCGCTTTTAACAATACATAGCTTCATTTTTTTAATTATCAAAACTTAAAAGCACGACCTTGAGCTAGTAAAGTTGTAAGTAACCCGTGAAGTTGGAATCAAACTTGCAAAGAACGAGATTTATCACTAGATGTTGCCAGGATAGTGTATGCTGCACTCCCCACATACTGGTTGCCAATTCAAAATTTAAATCCAACCTAATTCGCAAATTAGGTCCACTAATATTTAAATACGACTATTTTACACACCCCTACTACCAGGTGTGTTACCTTGGCAAAGAGGGCAAACTGGTCTCATACAAGGGAAGGGAGGCCTTTGTTCAGTTATGGAACAGTACATGCTAATATTGGATATATGATACATTACAGTGAGCTTCGTTTGCCTGACGTCGGGCATAATGTTCGCGTGGCCATCCTCCACGGTGCTTCTGTTCTCGTCCAAAAATACCACCCTAAATCGGCCCATGACAGAAATCGAAGTGTCACTCTTCGGTAGCATTTATAATATCAGCGCTTTGATCAGCACTACTTGCTCTGGATACCTTCTAAACAAGCTTGGCAGAAAATACTCCTGCATGTTGTTCTCATTTTTTCAAGTGGTAAGTTAACAACAGTTTGCAACATTAACATTGCAATTTAAAGTTTATGTAATGGCAACACTTTTTAGGCATTATAGACAAAAATACCAAAACGGTTTTCAAAGCTGTAAAATTACAACTGAAAGCTGCTATTTCGAACTTATTAACAAAGTATTAGGCCTTAAATAAAAATATATAGTCACTGCCAGATTCTTTGATATATGAAGAGCTTTCGAGCTCGTACCACATGGTCTATTTCTAGCAAAATGTAAAAGATATGGTCTAATAGGTATAACTTACAACTGAATCAAATCCTATTTTTCCAAAAGAGAAAAATACGTGGAAGTGGCTAACTTAGGCAACTACCCTAATAAAACGCACTAAATATTAAGCAAAAAAAATACTAAAATTTGTCGTGTTACACGGTATTGCTACTATTATTCTTTCTATTATTGTTCTTCCTATCCATTAACGACCTTCCGAAACAACCTACCACTTCTTCACACTATTTGCAGGCAATCATCATCATCATCATCATTACAGCCCTTCACAAGTCCACTGCTGAACATAGACCTCCCCAAAAGAATGCCACAAAGCACGGTCCTGAGCCATCTGCATCCATCGACTTCCTGCATGTCTTACCAGGTCGTCACTCCATCTCGTGGGGGGACGCCCTACACCTCGCCTACCGGTACGAGGCTGCCACTCGAGAACCTTTCTTCCCCATCGGTTGTCGGTTCTTCGAGCTATATGGCCGGCCCACTGCCACTTCAGCTTACTAATCCGTAAATCCGGGCTATGTCGGTTACTCTGGTTCTACTGCGGATATCCTCATTCCTAAGTTTATCACGCAGAGAAACTCCGAGCATAGCCCTCTCCATAGCTCGCTGAGCGACCTTGAGCTTCCTCATACGGCCAGCAGTGAAGGACCACGTCTCAGTTCCGTAAGTCATCACTGGCAACACGCACTGGTTGTACAATTTCGTTTTAAGGTTTTGAGGTATGTCTGACGAGAAGATGTGTCGTAGCTTTCCGAACGCTGCCCAGCCGAGTTGAATCCGTCGATTGACCTCTCGGTCGAAGTTGGACTTACCTAGTCGGACTATTTGTCCCAGGTAAACATACTCGTCAACAACTTCGAGCTTAGTGCTCCCAACAACTACCGGCATAGGTGTGACATGGACATTAAACATGATTTTTGTTTTGTCCATGTTCATCTTAAGACCTATCCGTTGGGAAACACTATTGAGGTCATTGAGCATAGTGCTTAGGCCCTCCAGCGATTCTGCCATAAGGACTATATCGTCGGCAAATCGAAGGTGAGTGATGTACTCGCCATTGATGTTGATACCGTATCCTTTCCAGTCCAGAAGCTTGAAAACGTCTTCCAATGCAACGGTGAAGAGTTTCGGGGATATGACGTCACCCTGTCTTACACCTCTCTGCAATTAGATAGGTTTCGTACTCTGGTTCTGTACTCGGATAGCCATCGTAGCCCTACTGTACAAGCACTTCAACACTTCGATATACTGACAGTCAACTTGGCACCGCTGAAGGGACTGCAGTACCGCCCAAATTTCGACGGAATCAAAGGCTTTCTCATAGTCCACATACGCCAGACATAGTGGCAAATTGTACTCTTAGGACTTCTGTACAATTTTCCGAAGGGTATGTATGTGGTCTATGGTGCTAAAGCCCTTTCGGAAACCGGCTTGTTCGGGAGGCTGGAAGTCGTCAAGTCTGCGCGCGAGACGATTCGTAATGACTCTCGAAAACAGCACGTAGACGCGGCTCAGAAGGGAAATCGGTCTGTAGTTCTTCAATAGAGCGTTGTCACCTTTCTTGAAGAACAAGACCACCGCACTTCTACTCCACGCCTCCGGTGTAATGCCACCATGGAGGACGGAATTAAAGAGCCTCTGAAGGACTTCAAGTACCGGTCTTCCACCCGCTTTCAAAAGCTCCGCTGTAATTCCATCCACGCCTGGGGCCTTACCGTTTTTAAGGTGTTGGAGAGCCATTCTAATCTCGCTCAGACTGACGTCCGGGATATCTTCGAAATAGTGTCGGATGAGACTCGCTCTTGGATCGTTACTCACACTTGCGTGTGGCTCCAACGATGACGTGTACAGCTGCCCATAGAACCTCTCAATCTCACTCAAAATCTCAGGTGTCCCGGAAACGATGCTGCTACATTCTGTCTTCAGCTTTGACAGTTGGCTCTTTCTGGCAGACAGATCTCTGGCAAAGACTTTGGAGCCTTGGTTCCGCTCGATCGCTTCTTCAAGACGAGCTGTATTGAGGTTGCGTAAGTCCCGCCGCATGCATTTGGAGATCTCTCTGTTCAGATGCCTGTATGCTGTCAAGTCTGTTGAAGAATGTAGCTTCATCTCCCGTCTAACAGCCATGAGATTAAGAGTGTGATCCGAGAGTTTTTGTGTTCTTCTGCGGCGGGTCTTGCAGAACTTAGCTCCGACCGCATGGACAGTTTCCACGAGCTTTTCATTCATATCGTCCACTTCATTGCAGTCTTCCAGGCACTGAAAACGGTTTTGTAACTCGAGCTGAAAGGTTTCGGGACTTTGGAACAGAGCACGAGTGGGACGGAGCGTTGACTTCATTAGACGAGACCTCTCCAACTTAACGTTTAGGTTCAGTGTGCCTCTAACCATTCGGTGATCGCTACCAGTTTTCACCCTCGCGATCACGGAAACATCACTGAACAGTTGTCGTTTGGTCGTCATAATGAAGTCAATCTCATTTTTTGTCGAACCGTCGGGGCTCGACCAGGTCCACTTCCTGTGGGGCCGCTTCTGGAAGAAAGAGTTCATCATAAAGAGTCCCTCTTTCTCCATGAAGTCGGCCAGCTGCTGGCCCCTTGGGTTCCGTTGCCCTATTCCAAATTTCCCTACCTTCAGCTCTCCGTTCTCTCTTGTGCCTAGTTTTGCATTGAAGTCTCCCATTAACACCGTATATTGGGTTTTGGAGGAATGCATGGCTCTAGAGATATCCTCATACATTTCCTCCACCTTCTCATCGGGGTGTGCCGAGGTTGGTGCGTAAACCTGTATGACCTTCAGCGAATATCGTTTGGTGATTCTGAGTATAAGGTACGCAACCCTCGTCGACACACTCCCGATCTTTACAACGTTGTTAACGAGAGACTTGTGGACGATAAATCCGACACCTCCTTCGGACAGATGGTCGCCCTCCCGGTGATAGAGCAAGTTGCCAGATTCGAGGATTACCGTCTCCTCCCCCTCTCTTCGGACTTCGGATAATCCTATAATATGCCAGCGCAACTTGTCTATCTCTTCTTCCAGCTCCACGATCTTCTCGTCAGTCCTCAGGGTGCGTGCGTTGTACGTTGCCAGGTCGAGTCGTCTAAGGTGGTAACCGAACCTCCACCGGAGATTCTTAGCACCCCCTGCCCCGCCGTTACCATGGTCTCCACCGTAGCCAGGAATAGCGGGGCCGCCGGGGACTGGGGGCCGTCTGTTTGTTGCTTTATTCTTTGGGGTTATTTGCCATAGTTGCCACGCTTGGCGAGCGGGTTAGCAACCGCAGTTTTTTTATTGTAATTTTTATTGGCTATTATCAGGAAGATGCTGCTGCCCATCTCTTGCCTGTTTCCCTTTGTCGCCTTTTACGACACCCACGGGAGGATATGGGGTAGTGGATATTCTTGACCGCCACTACACGGTTTTTGCAGGCAATATATTGGTGGTAATATTAAATTTTATACGGAATTCAATTACGAATTAGCAAAATTATATCTGACGTTTAATTTGGAAGTGAATATGACTAAAACAAAATACCTACAATAAAACTCTTGAAAAAATATTGATGAAACATCAGGGTTATATTGACTTCCAAAGAAGATACTTTATTTCTTATTAAGAATTCATTTGGATGTCTCTTAAACAAAATATTTTTACCTTAACCTTATTAGTGGCCGGTTCTTCATGCTACATTGCCGGTCCATTGGCACTTCAGCTTACTGATCTGTTGGAATATGTTGGTCACTTATCTAATGAGGGTACTGCACTCCTATTGTCAATTATTTATACTTCTCTAAGAATAGAATAGAATAGAATAATTTTTATTTAATATAGATAATTACATAATACTTATTGAAAGTATTTTTTTATTAGCCGCTAGTTCATAAAATACTTTCGTCCTGAAAAGGACGCATTTTTTTAAGCATATTTCATTTTACAATAATTTTATTAGTACAATTTTTAAATGAATTTTAATATAACTAGAATAGTAGCAATCACCTCATACCCAGGGGTTTTTTCAATTATATTATATTATTAGTAAGCTTTTTTAATATTATAATAACCCTTTTTGTACATTTTTTTAATAAAAGATTTAAACTTGCCTATTGACATATTTTGTACATTTTCTGGAAGTTTGTTGTAGAAGCGTATACATTGCCCAATAAATGAATTACTAATTCTATGGAGTCTAGTAACTGGAATCACAAGTTTATGTTTGTTTCTAGTGTTTAATGTATGAATATCTTTATTCTTATCAAAACTATTTATGTTTTTATGTACATACATAACATTTTCTTAAATATATTGCGTTACCAAAGTTAATCGCTCATTCTCAGACGGCTCAAATAGGCGTGTCCGAGTCGAAATCCATTACGAAATGGATTACTAACAACTTGCTATTTTTTTTCTATAACAGGTACGATCAAAATATTAGGAGGGGCCTGTGTTCTTTTTTAAATAAATTAAATAGAAGTTAGTAAAAAAAAATTAAAAAACTTGAAAATATTGAGCTCGGTGCGGCGTAGGACCCCATATTGTGGCGGAAATTATTTTTTTTAATCTTTTTTATCCAATATTCGGAACTATTTAGCATGTGTTCACAAATAACTAGTTAGGTATTAATTCAATTTATAATATTACTAAGGCACAATAGGCCTTAGTAGACAAGTTACATCTGGTTGTCTTCATGTCCAACGTTTAGGATTGATATCAGTGGCGCGCACCAATCCGTTCATATATTCCATACTCTAGTGAGTTCGAGAATAATTGTTCAAGCAGTACAAACTGTCGGTCGCGTCGCATTGGTGGTAAGATTAACACGTTTGTGCGTTACCGCGTCACTCTTTTATTAAGGTACGTAATCATTTTCGGTGGCTTGGTATACCCCTAAAATTGATTTCTGTGAATCCATTTTATCCACAACTATTTGAATTAATATTTTTAAATTATAATAAAATTATGTCTTTTTTATAATTAAATTTCAATACAAGAGGTTAATATAAAAAAATCAGTTTATTTTGGAAAACATCTGGGATTTTGCTAATTATTTTGATTTCAGTGGCATTGATTTCGGTGTTTTCGGTGGAAATCATCATCATTATCATCACTACAGCCTTTCACAAGTCCACTGCTGAACATAGGCATTCCCCAAGGAATGCCACAAAGCACGGTCCTGAGCCACCTGCATCCATCGACTTCCTGCATGTCTTACCAGGTCATCACTCCATCTAGTGGGGGGTCGCCCTACACTTCGCCTACCGGTACGAGGCTGCCACTCAAAAACCTTTCTTCCCCATCGGTTGTCGGTTCTTCGAATTATATGGCCGGCCCACTGCCACTTCAGCTTACTAATCTATGTCGGTTTTACTGCTGATATACTCATTTCTAAGTTTATCACGCAGAGAAACCCCGAGCATAGCCCTCTCCATATGGAAATAGGTGCACCAAAATTTGAAATCACAGAAATCAATCAATTTTTATTTATTTACATTGTATGATTGTAAATTTTACTTTCTTACCACCTCTTATCTTGTGTGAGTATTGAAATTATGTCAGATTCAAAAAAAGGTTGGTTGGCTAAATAGAGATTGTCCGAACGACGTCGTAAAGCTCAAATCAAGAGTGATCCAATGCTTTACGCATTGCATAAAGAGAAAGATAGACAACTGTATAATATAAGGAAGAATGAAGGAATGATAAAGCCTGTAAGTGAATTAGATCCTCACCAACAACGAATTTTTAGACAGATAAGTAGAATGTCTTCCAACAAACACAAATTGGCGTAAAGAGATGAGGTGTCTCGAAGAGGATTTAATAACTGTACCAGAAGTAACTAACAAAGCTGACGATCCTTCGTTAACTTCACGATCACAAAGAATACGATTAGGACCGCTTCAGACTTTATCAAGTTCCTATGTATTTTTGCTACCATCAAGACCATCAAGTTCATCGGTCGTTTTATTTCCTTTAACTCAGCGTGTTAACGCTTATCGAGACTAGTAAGCACCATTGAGTCCGTCTAATGACTTAGGTGCAGTTTTAAAGCCATGTACTAGATTATCAGTTTGTGTGATTGAAAAGGAGTTTCCTCCAACTCCAGTAGACTTAAATAACGTAAATACGTAGAATTAATGAACAAAATGTATCAGTTACAGAAATAGAAGATTGATCAATTAAAGACTGTCATCGGACGACAGCAAAAACAGATATATAGATTAAAATACCAAAGTGCTAAATTAAGAGAGAACATATAAGTAAAAACAATACTGAAGATATAAAACAAAGTGAATCATCTGCTATGAAAATAATTAAAAATAGTGTGAAGAGGACATCAAAACTTTTATTGAAGAAAATGAAAACAGTCGTATGTGTTCGGGAAATAAGGAGTTCATTACTCAGAAAAGGAATAAAAAAACAAAGACGCTATTTAAATGATTCCTTAAAAGACTTTCTAAGTTTAAGCAAACTAATCCTCAAAATAAAATTAGTTAGTCCATTTTTCGCAAAAAGCAACCGTTTTGGATACCGAAACCTAATGTTATAGAATGAGAAACCTGTATTTGTATCGAAAATATAGACTTAATGAATATATGGACGTAATGGTGACTGCGTTAAAAAACAGCTTAATTCAAGATCTACCAAAGATACTTTGTAATAACTGTGCTGTGACTATTCAAATGTCAGAAAATGCAATGACTTCAAAGATAAAAGCATAATCTACAAAGAATTCAATAACGCTGAAGTATTGTTTTACTAAATTTGTCAAAAAAGTAAAAGAACTTATTAAAAGAATGGAGTTACAAAAACAACCATTCACACGATGAAAGATAAAGTGACTGCATTCCCCAGAGATACCGTTTTAAAATTTGAAAAAAATGTTGCCTTCATACATGACTCACTGTGGAGTTATGATCGTACAGAACAAGTTCTTTAAAAAAATGACTTTAGTGAAAATTACATACGTAAAAATATATAAATACGCTAGTGAAATTCAAGCGGTTCATTTTGGGGGTAACCGACAATAAAACCGTGTACACCGTAGTTATTTACTATCGTAAAAATGGACTTCTGAAAGATTCTGAAAGAAGCTTGTATATGACATTGGCCGGTATACCTTATTATTTAAATTTTGCCTACATACCTGCGCGAAGTGACCTTGTTTACCACAAGTGAAACATGTGGTGTAAACGGCCGACATCCATACATCATCCAGATTCCACAGCGCGGGCAGCGGAGCGCTTGCAGCGCTTGCAGCGCGGTACCCCGCGAGGCGCGCCTGGTGCCTGTGCGCTGCCCGTCGCGTCATCCTCTCCCTTGTTTCACACTATCTACCTGCACTACACTAGCACACACACCAGCACCACTAGCACTTAGTTGACGGCTACTCTTGTGCGAAATTTCTTCGGCCTGGCACAACTTCACCGCTTTGAACAGGTCTAGGTCCTCACATCTGAGCAAACTGTCCCCGACTATTGGGCTCTTAATACCACAAACAATTCGATCCTTGATCAGCTCTCCTTCTAAAGTTGCAAACTTACAATTTTTACTCAAAAATCGCAATGACGTAAGATACTGCTTTATGTTTTCATCTTCTTCTTGATTACGCGTGAAAAACTTGTACCTCAGCAATGTAATATTAGTTTCAGTTCTAAAATATTCATCAAATTTACTTAAAATTATTAGCACATCATCACGATTATCTTCTTTAGTGAACGTAAATGTTTGATAAATGTTGAATCCTTCTGAACCAATTAAATTGATAAGTAAACTTGCTTTTACTGCCGATGTCTCCGAGTGCACACCCGAAGCTTTCATAAATAACATGAATTGTTGTCTCCTCCTCTTCCAAGCATCAGCCTTGCTGACGGGTACGCCTTCTTACTGTAATTCGCTAGGTGGCCGCGCGTGCTCTATTGTTAATTGGAGCACTCGTTATGATAATCTCTGAATAGAATTATCCGCGGTTCACAACTTCCCAAAATATGATACTATACATATGTATGTTGCAAAATATTCTATTAATGTACTCAATTTTAAACATTTACTATGATTATAACCCCACACCTTACACCATGTTGTGGTTGCACTATTACACGTTCGTTAGCGAGACTACAACTGATTTATTATATGGCATAACTACCTATTATTACTTTGTTATTGCAACCACAACAGGCAGTATGGAACGTCAATGAGCCCAACCAATCATCGATGAGAAAAATGAGTTGCGCCAAAGGTGACTGTAAAAATAATCCAGTGTCATGTGAACATGGGTATCATGTAGGATTATACATAATAGGCGAGCAAACTGATAGACTGTTGACTGATAAAACGAACAAGAACAAGAGTGAAAAGATCAATTTGATTAAAAAGTCAAGTCAAGCCAAAAAGTAAGTGGAGTCAGTGCATCTGAATCTAATAAGCCTCAAATTTTATCGAATATTTTAATTCAACCTGGTAGAAGCTATTCTGTTGATCTTGCTGATGAGTTCTATGAAACCAAGCAGCACCTGTCTCATACCTTACCTTCAGACATTGGATTACATGAAACGAAAGTGACAGCTTCTGGACGCGTGTGTCGACAGATTGTGAAAATATTGCTCCGACATTAATGAATGAAGTAGTCTCCAAAATTGTAAATTGTAAAGAAAATAGTGACGAGGAATATAACATTTTTTTAATTAAGGATTGAAAACTGTTATTCAAAGTTTTATAACAACTTTATTAAATTGCTAATTTAATGTTGGGTGCTTTTTTTATATTATATATAAAAAAAGCACCCAACATTAAATTAGCAATTTAATAAAGTTTATTTAATTGTGTCAAAATCGAAATACAAAGTAATATTTTTACTAAAAATATAAACACTATTAGTTATGTAAGTTCCTTCTACAATTGTTGATGTAGTTGAAAAGATTGATTTTTAAGTGATTTTTTATAAATTAATATATATTTTTTATTAAATATAGTAAATTGTCTGTGTTTAAGCTAGATCTCGATCAAGAATTCAGATTTTTTTATGTTCCGATAATATTTGTTTAAATAAGTGGACCTGGTCGAGCCCCGACGGTTCGACAAAAAATGAGATTGACTTCATTATGACGACCAGACGCCAACTGTTCAGTGATGTCTCAGTGATCGCGAGGGTGAAAACCGGCAGCGATCACCGAATGGAAGAGGCACACTGAACCTAAACTTTAAGTTGGAGAGGTCTCGTCTAATGAAGTCAACGCTCCGTCTCCCTCGTGCTCTAATCCAAAGTCCCGAAACCTTTCAGCTCGAGTTACAAAACCGTTTTCAGTACCTAGAAGACTGCAATGAAGTGGACGATTTGAATGACAAGCTCGTGGAAACTGTCCATGCGATCGGAGCTAAGTTCTGCAAGACCCGCCGCAGAAGAACACAAAAACTCTCCGATCACACTCTTAATCTCATGGCTGTTAGACGGGAGATGAAGCTACATTCTTCAACAGATTTGACAGCATACAGGCAACTGAAC
Source organism: Parnassius mnemosyne (assembly GCA_963668995.1). NCBI lineage: Eukaryota > Metazoa > Arthropoda > Insecta > Lepidoptera > Papilionidae > Parnassius > Parnassius mnemosyne. Next base: position 1,296,174 of record CAVLGL010000001.1, on the reverse strand, counting down.
AGACAGATCACCAAATGCATGCGGCGGGACTTACGCAACTTCAATACAGCTCGTATTGAAGAAGCGATCGAGCGGAACCAAGGCTCCAAAGTCTTTGTCAGAGATCTGTCTGCCAGAAAGAGCCAACTGTTAAAGCTAAAGACCGAATGTGGCAGCATCGTTTCCGAGGCACCTGAGATTTTGAGTGAGATTGAGAGGTTCTATGGGCAGATGTACACGTCATCGTTGGAGCCGCACGCAAGTGTGAGTAACGATCCAAGCGCGAGTATTATTCGACATTATTCTGATGATATCCCGGACGTCAGTCTGAGCGAGATTAGAATGGCTATCCAGCACCTTAAAAACGGCAAGGCCCCAGGCGAGGATGGAATTACAGTGGAGCGTCTGAAAGCGGGTGGAAGACCGGTACTTGAAGTCCTTCAGAAGCTCTTTAATTCCGTCCTCCATGGTGGCATTACACCGGAGGCGTGGAGCAGAAGTGTGGTGGTCTTGTTCTTCAAGATAGGTGACAATGCTCTCTTGAAGAAATACAGACCGATTTCCTTCTGAGCCGCGTCTACTTGCTGTTTTCAAGAGTAATTACGAATCGTCTCGCGCGCAGACTTGACGACTTCCAGCCTCCCAAACAAGCCGGTTTCCGAAAAGGCTTTAGCACCATAGACCACATACATACCCTTCGGTAAATTTTACAGAAGTCCGAAGAATACAATTTGCCACTATATCTGGCGTATGTGGACTATGAGAAAGCCTTTGATTTCGTCGAAATTTGGGCGGTGCTGCAATCTCTTCAGCGATGCCAAGTTGACTGTCGGTATATCGAAGTGTTGAAGTGCTTGTACAGTAGGGCTACGATGGCTATCCGAGTACAGAAACAGAGTACGAAACCTATCCAATTGCAGAGAGGTGTAAGACAGGGTGACGTCATGTCCCCGAAACTCTTTACCGCTGCATTGGAAGATGTTTTCAAGCTTCTGGACTGGAAAGGATACGGTATCAATATCAATGGCGAGTACATCACTCACCTTCGATTTGCCGACGATATAGTCTTTATGGCAGAATCGCTGGAGGACCTAAGCACTATGCTCAATAACATCAATACCTAATTTACCTGGGACAAATAGTCCGACTAGGTAATTCCAACTTCGACCGAGAGGTCAATCGACGGATTCAACTCGGTTGGGCAGCGTTCGGGATATTACGGCACATCTTCTCGTCAGGTATACCTCAAAACTTGAAAACGAGACTGTACACCCAGTGCGTGCTGCCAGTGATGACATACGGAACTGAGACGTGGTCCTTTACTGCTGGCCGAATGAGGAAGCTCAAGATCGCTCAGCGAGCTATGGAGAGGGCTATGCTCGGAGTTTCTCTGCGTGATAAACTCAGAAATAAGGATATCCGCAGTAGAACCAGAGTGACTGACATAGCTCAACGGATTAGTAAGCTGAAGTGGCAATGGGCCGGCCATATAGCTCGAAGAACCGACAACCGATGGGGAAGAAAGGTTCTCGAGTGGCAGCCTCGTACCGGCAGGCGAAGTGTAGGGCGTCCCCCCACTTGATGGAGTGACGACCTGGTAAGATATGCAGGAAGTCGATGGATGCAGGTGGCTCAGGACCGTGCTTAGTGGCATTCTTTGGGGGAGGCCTATGTTCAGCAGTGGACTTGTGAAGGGCTGTGATGATGATGATAATGAATGTTTAAGACTACTATTTTAGTAACATTTAGTATAATATTTTAACGCTTCTAGTAAAGTTGGTTTGTGTAAGTTTTCGCAAAACTTAATAAAAATGTTACACATAAGTCTTGATAAAATAAAATGTTCTATTGTCAAATTAACCTGCAATTATTTACAGATCATAAGTTTATAGTAGTACTTATGCAGTAAATATACCTTAAAAATTGTCTTCGAAATATAAACTATTTTATATTTGTTAGGTTTCCGTGATCAAAATATTGATTATGTTTTAAATTAACTCTATAATTGACATTTCATGTTGTTAAAGCCAAAAGGACATTGTTCTGTCCATACAATGTTCGCCTAAGAACCAACAGTGAAGAAAAATACCCTTTTAAGTCCGAAATTACACATAATTGCATGTAAAAACAATAACTCCTGACGGACACTTCTGAAAACTTAGACATTAGCAGTTATCATAGAGATTTTGAGGTTATGTTTTATTTTTATGAAACATTACTATGTTATTGCTAATGTAAGCAGGTCAGTATTAGCCTAGCATTTATACGGTAAATAAAACTCAGGTTGTGATTAAGTATTTACTTTATTCATACCAATAAATAAAACTTATACAGTCTCATATGGTTAAAGTCCGTGATTCTAGCCAGTTAGGTCGCTAAACAAGAGTATCGATATCCGTTGTTCAAGCCGTTGTTCGTAATTTATAAAAACTTATCGCATAACAAACTAACTACACAGTGTACTTAGATTTAGATTCCGAAAACATTTGCATTTGATGTGTTGTTATAGTATTGTTATTTTAAAAGAAAACAGATAATTTTTTTTTTTTTATAGGATGAGGGTGACAAACGAGCACACAGTCCACCTGATGGTAAGTGGTTGCTGCGGCCCATAGACATCTACATCTATCTCGTTTGCAAATCAAAATGCAGATGCGTTGTCACCCGTGAGGACTAAGATGAAATGCCTCATTTCCAGTAAAAAGGGCCTCCGGTCACCTGCACTCACCAAGCAAAACGCAGAGGTAAACCTCTACTTCACGCTGGTATTCTGTGAGGTCGTGGTACCACCCCGGTTCGAGCCGGCCCATCCGTGCGACAGCAGAAGCTGCCGCGTGGCTCTACCACTGTTAAAACTTTTTTCACTGTACTGGGGTACACGTTCCTTGTGGCATATATTAATCTGAGATATATTTTAAAATATAAACGTTTTCATAATATATTTGAGTTTATGACAACTTTTGAAATATGTGAGTGAAGGTACACAATATGCCAGGGCAAAATCAAATGAAAATATGATTTGGTAAATTTAACTTATTAAATCGAAACTTTTGTAATAATTAATTAATATATTACTCGACTATACTTTTTTTTTGTTTGACAAAAATGAGAAATCTTCATTATGACGACCAGATGATAACTGTTCCGTGATGTCCTCAGTGATCGCGAGGGTGAAAACCGGCAGCGATCACCGAATAGTGAGAGGCACACCGAACCTAAACGTTAAGCTGGAGAGGTCACGTGTAATTAAGTGAACGCTTCTTATACAATGATAATAATAATATTAATAAGCATTTATTCATTACCACCAATAAAGTTAAAATGAGTACATACAGAAATTACAAGAATTACATAATGTAGTAATCCCATTCATTCTAGCTCTAGCTCTAGCTCAAGATAAATGTTGCAGTTGCCTACAACGCTGTTTTGGCAGCGCCCAACATACGAACAATTCAGTATGCGCGCATCCCTGCTCATATTGCCTTTAATCATAACTGTTCACATTAGGGTACATACCGTGGGTCCCCGAGTATTTGCCAGTTCAAATTAGTAATCATACATACATACATACATAAACACTCACGCCTGTCACCCAGAGGGGTAGGCAGAGACTACGGACTTCAATTTGGCGCGATCCTGACACACCTCTCTCGCCTCTTTTACATCCATATATCTACGCATACACGCTTGTCGGTTAAGGGTACTCCTAATCTGGCCCATTTTTAATGTATCGCCGATTTGGTCGATAAACTTTAGACTAGGGCGTCCCTTCCCGACCCTGCCGTTCACTTCTGCAACATAAATTTGCTTTGTCACACTTTCCTCGTTCATTCTTTCTACATGACCAAACCACCGAAGCATTCCTCTCTTAATCCTTGTCACAACGTCATCTTGCAAACCACACTTTTCTCTTATCACACTATTTCTCACCCTGTCATTCAGATTCAGCCCTAGCATACTCCTTAAGAAACGCATTTCTACAGCATTTATTCTACTCTCATGCTTCTTCTGCCAGACCCAACTTTCACTACCATACATTAAAGTAGGGACTAACACAGCATTATGAATTGCCATACGTGCCTTAGTTGGCACATTCTGACTCCTCATAATAGCGTGTAGAGCCCCATTAACTCTATTTCCTGCGTTCACTCGTCGTTCTATATCCTTATCATATCTACCATCCCTGCTAAATAAACATCCCAAATATACAAACTCATCCACTTGCTCAATCAACTCCCCTTCTATTCTTATTTCACATAAAGTTTTACTTTCTTCTCTTTCAAAAACCATCACTTTCGTCTTACTTGCGTTCACTTTCATACTACTTTCTTTCAATGACCAATTCATTAAAGTAACCTTCATTTGCAACTCAGCCGCCGACGATGCAAATATGACTTGATCATCGGCGTACAAAAGGCATTTGACGGTTGACTCACCCATTCTCAACCCACATTCTTCAACTTTCAAAGTTTGCAAACAACTGTCTATAAAGAGGTTTTAAAGAGCCACGGGGAAGCCACACATCCCTGTATGACACCTTTATGAATGCCAAACCAGTCCGAGTAGACCTCGTTGATCCTGACACAAGCACTAGAGTCCCTATAAAGAGATCTTAATGCCTGTATCAAGCCAGCGCTCAACCCAAATGAGTTCAGTGTTTGCCATAACACATTCCTGTCCACTCTGTCATAAGCCTTTTCCAAGTCCATGAACGCACAAAAAACTTTCTGGTTTTTGGCCAAAAACTTCTCCGCTATCATGCGCATGGAACAGACTTGATCCGTACACACCATCCCCTTTCTAAATCCAGCTTGTACATCCCAAATTTTTCCATCAGTTTCTTCCATAACTCTTTCAATTAACACCTTAGCATACAGTTTACCCACAATGCTAAGCAAGCTGCTGCCACGGTAGTTTTTACAGTCCCGCTGCGACCCCTTTCCCTTATATATTGGGACTATAACGACTTTGCACCAGTATTCCGGTACCCGCTTCAGTTCCCAACACAAATTAAATAAGGTGTACAGCAGGCCTGCAACCACACCCTCACCAGCCTTTAGCATTTCGAGTGATACTCTATCATATCCGGCTGCTTTACCTGCTTTCATGCTTTTCATTGCTTTCATTATTTCATCTACACTTATCTCCCTACCTCTCTCCACTTCTTCCGGAATTTCTATTTCACTTACTTCAGACGACTCTTCACTCTTAAATACGCTTTCAAAGTATTCCTTCCATCTCTTTAAATTCGAAACTTCATCATTCAACAGGCAGCCATTCTCGTCTCGTATAGCATTTATTCTAGGCTGTTTTGAATTTCCCCTGGCAGTTCTTACGAGCTTCCAGAACATTTTAATATTTTCCTGGAAGTTATCAGATATCCTTCTATTATTTTTGTCTATCCTTTCTTGCTTTTTCCTTTCAACAACTTCTTTTACTCTCTTATTTATACGTCTAAAGTCTGCCTTTTTTCTTTCAATGTCATCATTCATACCGCCAGAATTACCAGCTTTAGTTGCTAGTAAATCTAGCCATGCTCTCTTCTTTGCTTCAACTTCCATCCGTACCTCATCATCCCACCACAACGTATTACTTTTCCTTTCATTCGTGCTCTTACTTACACCACATACTTCGGTGGCTGCATCCACCAAAACTTTCTTAATATTATTCCATACATTCTTCAATTCTAAATCATTCATACATCATTCATTCAACCCACCTATATTTTCCCTTAGTATGCTTTTATACTTCTCTTTCACACCTTCATCTTGTAAACTCTCTATTCTTATACGCTGTAACTCAGTGGTAGACACAGATGTCCGATGCCGCCAACGTTTGAATAGACCATTAATTCGGCATAAGACCAAGTAATGATCCGTCCCTAAGTTGGACCCCCGGTAAACCCTTGTATCTACCACTGCGCTCCTCATTCTTTCATCCACAATTATAAAATCTATCATCCTTCTTTCATCCCCTCTTTCCCATGTATACATGTGAATCCTCTTATGGCGAAAGAAAGTGTTAGCCACAAAAAGATTCTTTTCCACACATACGGTGAGGAGGTTTTCACCATTCTCATTTATTCTTTCATCGCCAAACGTTCCTAATATCCTTTCATAACCAGACCTCTTCACCCCAACCCTTCCATTAAAATCTCCTAACATAATAATATTTTCATTTTCCTTACATTTCATCAACACCAGGCTTACCATGTCCCATAACTGCTCTCGGATATAAGTGGGCTTAGACATATCTGGGGCGTACACCCCTAGCACAAACAACTTTTTTAAGCCCACTTTCATTCGTATCCACAGCAGCCTTGGGCTAACACATTCATACTCTTTCACACATTGACCCATTCTTTCTGAAAGGATGACACCGACTCCCTGGCATGCCCGCTCGGTCTCGTCTACTCCAGACAAGTAAGCGGTATACATGCCATGTGCAGTGACATCTCTTCCCTTTCGTTTCGTCTCGTTCACACATAACACATCTATTCCTCTATCATTCATCATTTCGCATACTTCATCCATCTTATCATTCATTGCTCCACATACACTCAGCGTAGCCAGACGGGCCTCCGCAATCCACTTTTCGCCCCCCCGGGAGACAGGACGTGACGGGTGGTGAACCTCGTCGCCGGTTTTTCTCCCGGAGATTCTTCGCACCCCTGCCCCATTAAAGGGGCGCCGGGAACTCGGGGACATTTCTTTTTCTTCTTGGCTCATGGTGCGAACTAATGGGTGGTAGATTTTACGCCGATCATACGGCAAAAAGCCGAGTCTGTCGTTTCGGCTTTGTCGCTCGTTTAGCACCACCTTGGGGACACGTGTAGGGTGGGCCTAGGATTAGGTGGTCGAAGCCTACGGACGCGAGCGACTCATCCCCCAAGCAATCATATATATATATATATAAAAATTATTTATATCTATTGTTTTATGACTTAACCAGTGAACGAAAAGGTAAAGTAAATATGATAGGAGAAGTTGAATGGGGAAAATTGTGCAGTAAAGTTAAAAGTGTTGAGGAAGAATACCGAAAAAATTACCATGTGATCGACCTGATAACGGAAGCTCAAGCGAATATGAAAGTGATGATGAAGTGCTACTTCCAGTGCCAGTGCCAGATGTTGATGGTGTGTTGGTGTTACTGGATGCTATCCAGTAACACCAACACACCATCAACATCTGGCTTCCATGTGACCCAAGACGTCATAATGGACGGCGTGTCACCCTTAGCTTAAGTTTTCTTGTTACAAACTACTTTATATTTTACGATAGAAATAACAAATAATGCTCAAGTAAACATTATCCATTTTTAATTCCCACCTCTTTCAAAGTTCTAAGTAGCTAGTAAAACACCTATTATGATTCTGCAATAAAACAATTAATTACTATAATATTATAAAACAATAGCCCAATACCATGTAGTACTTTAGAACGCGACTGTACGTACCCACACTCCCTCCGCTGTCGACCTGTATCTAGATCGGTACGAAACAATGCCGCAGTCATAAGAAAAAGGGCGCATCTAACAATTTTTGAATAAATGAGTTAAATATACAATTCGACTCATGATAAGAAGGCGCATGTACTAATTTTTTTAATATTCACAAATATCAATATTTTAGAAATTATCGTAAGAATTTTAGACGTAACTGTTGATCACAGATGACATTTTTTTAGTAGAAAAGACTTATACAAATTCAACATAAAAGAAAAGACTTATTTAACCAGTTGCTACGTCATCTTTAACAATATTTGCATCGATTACTTAAATTTCAATTATTCTTGTCTTATTATTCTATATCTTATTATTAAGAGCTTATATCTTATTATTAAGAGCTGGCGTTTCACATGTGGTCCCATATAAATTTGATCGAGGTCAGACCAATAGTTTTTGAGTCATCCGTAATTATTTATATTAAAGTCGGTTGTACAAAATTTTTAATTTTTAATTATTATCGTAGTAAGTCTTGTATGATATCCCCTTTAAAATCATTACTCAAGAGTTGCGGGTTGTTATTTTTTGTGTCTCACTACCAATGCTTTTCTAATATTTACTAAGAAAAAAGTAGTAAATTACTATTAACGTCCTTTCAACTTCAAATGACCTTTCCAAAATATGTAAAAATGTTTAATGAATGGCAGTTTTTTTTATTTATTAGGTTGGGAAGACGCAAATAGTTATATGCGTCTTTCCTTCGATGTTTTTGTGTTGCCAGATGTATTTTTTAATCTAAGATGAAAAGGAAAATTCGTTTTATTTAAATAAATAAACAAATTTAAAAAAAAATAAGTTCGTCCTTAAAATCTTCATGTCTCTACGTATATTTAAATTTTCATATAGATACCTTTTAATATACTTTAGACACGGGGTCTGAAAGAAAAATTCATCAATTTATTTTTTATTTCCATTTTATGTTATTGTTAGTTATGTCCTTCTTTATTATGACGGCAGAATGTAACCCGGCCGACTCGTGTCGCCTCACGCTGTGACGCAGTAGGTTTCAGTTTTGTCGGGGTTCGTTATTAATTGTAGTTTTTGAAACAGTTCCGTGTTCATTTTGTACACGCGTGCGCGAACGACATCTCAATCGTTATGTTTATTAAATTGTTATTACTTGTGATTACGTGTTGGTATTATTCTTGTTGTTACGTTTTTTGTTTTAATAATGCTTAACGCGTACGTTTATAGTAATTGTGAATACGGCAACATGTTATGTATCCGAACCTAGGTACACGAAGTATCACTAAATAAATTGTTAAGACGTCGGGATGGAACAAGTGTGTCATACTGTGCAGTGCACAAAGTGTTGAAGCGTAACCAAATGCACCCATACAAATTGCACAAAGTGCAAGCTTTAGTTCCCGGCAATCACGACCGCCGACGAGTTTTCTGCCGTTGGTTATTATACCAGCAACAACGTGTGCCTGGTTCCATTGGACCGAAGAAATACACACGTGTATTCAGGGGTTAACCTGCACGCCGTTCGACAAACCGGATACCAAACCCGATGGTCGGTTAACGTATGGGCAGGTTTATTTAAGGATCGCATACTGGGACCAGTGTTTCTGTCAGAGCGACTGAACGGATAGCGAGACCTAAACTTTATAAATGAACAGTTGGTTGACATTTTAAGCGACCTATCGTTGGCTGAATATCGCCGCACATGGTTCCAGCATGATGGTGCCCCTCCACATTTCGTGAGGTTCGTTCGTGAGCGCCTCAATGAGCTATTTGATGATCGCTGGATCGGCAGACTAGGACCACACGCTTGGCCACCTCGCTCACCAGATCTGACCCCGTTAGACTTCTTTTTGTGGGATATGTGAAAGAAAGGATTTTTAATCGTGAGTGTGATAGTGCTGACGAAATGCGCCAAAGGATCGTGGATGCTTTTGAGAAACTACGTACGGACTGTGTCTAAGACCACACGATGATGCCCCGCCTGCACCCAAATCTACCTTGAAATGAATGGAGCACAATTTGAGCCGCATCTCATAAGACCACGGAGGATTTAGAGCGGTAAGCTGTTTCATAACTATTTTTTTTTTAAACAACTTAGTACTAGACTATTTTGAATAGGTACATAACTGAATACATGGGAATAATAAACACACCTACACGATGAATAAAAACGCATGACTCCAACCTTGCTTACATTTCATTTCATTTCATTACAAGTATTTTTTCATTAGCGGGGAATCGAACCAGTTATTTGGGTTATTTAACCTGTAAATTCGGATTAAAGTGGCTACGTGGAGACACGCATAGTGGCAAAATAGTAGGTTAAGTAGATAAGTTAGGTATTTAGACAAGTGTTGTAAATTATTAGGTATTGTGGTATGGCCCGCTAGTTGCGGGCCGCGCGAATTTGCGTTCGCACGTCCATTGACCTTTAGTCAGGTGATATCAATTCAGTCATTCCACTGCTGGTTTTATGTTTCAGTATTTTCATGATATTTTTTATGAAATTATCGTTTCATTTAGCTGTACTAACATGATGGCGCGTGAATAAAGCTAATAAAACGTTGTAAAAAGATGATTTTTTTTTCATCAGGATCGAATTTATTTGTGACCCATAATTAAAGGTATACTTAGTGTTGTCGCCTGTCTTAGTTTTCGGGAGCGTTCCAAAAATACCCTGTATATATAGAGATCTCTTCACGGTAAATGTTGATCAGACGCGACTTCACGCGAGCACTTTGTTGATCCGAAAATGTATGTTGATCCGACGCCTTTTCTTGATCCAATATGCATCTCTGGTAACTAATGTTGCTCCGACAGGATCAACATCTACACTCACGGGACTACTTACTAGCGTTCCCCGAAGTTGATCTGATATACAAATCCACCTTGCGATAGTTACGCAAAATGTTGATCCGATTTAAATGAGCCAATCAGAGCACATCAAACGATCGGATTGGCTGAAAAAATCCGCGACGTTGCCGTTTCGTTTCTTTGGCGGTGGCAGCGACAATATTGTCTAAGGTGGACTTGAAAAACAAAAACACTGCTTCACTATATCAAAATAATAATCACAAACAAAACTAAAATATCTATCAAAGAAACATAGAGTAATCAATAACATTGCAACCTGACTTACTTATTAGTCGCTAGTCACTAGAATTAAGAATGCATTTGCAAAATTTATAGTTATAGAATCGAACTATTATATAATTTATTATAATAATTTTATATAATAATTTTACAAGTCCAAGAACATCTAGTTCGACATTTCCTTGGACCTGCAGCATCAACCACAGAAAGTAATCTTCCTCAAAGATCTTCAATCTCCTGTAGCTTTCCAAGATCTTCAATTGCTTATTCAAGCAATTCTGGACATTCTCTGGAAGAAATACCACGAAAGGCCGACAATAAACTCGTACGAAATAGATGCACTGCTATGTCAAATTGAAAAATGAAGGATTATTGGCTAGAAACGCTAAGCAAGTACACACTGAGTGCAAAAGGTGTGAAAAGGCATTCAGTTTAGAATGTTATAATGAGAAACATGCTTGATTTTATAATATTTTCTTTGAATAAAATCCTCACCTTCAGTATTTGAGTTTTATTTATAGCAAGTTTAAAAACTGACAACTTTAAAAAAAATTGCGAAGTTTTCTTTTATTATTATAAACAATAGGTTTTTTACTATACGTCCACGTATGATTTAAAACAATATCACGTCACGTTCATACCAACAAATGTGCCTTAAGTTTTATTGAGAAATGAGTCACCTGTGACTCATGAACTTATTCTAATACGTTCCTGTGAGTCATATATGACTCATTGGAGAGGGAAGTTGAGTTTTCCCCGGGTGTTCATGCAGCGATCACTCAAGAGTTCACGACGCCGACACATGAACTTGAACAGTCATCGCAGTTTATGTCCGTACTAGCTGTTGCCAGCGGCTTCGAACGCATGTGACTCCAAAATTATGCAACAGAAACGAAATACCTGAATAAACGGTATCATATGTGTTATAACCTATCTCTGAGCAAAATATCATCCAGATCCCTTCAACCGTTCTGGCATGATTGAGTAACGTACATCCATTCATCCATTCATCCAAACATCCAAACTTTTGCATTTATAATGTTTAGATAATAATTATAATTAATTCAGCCTATCTATAAATTGTTTTCTAAAATACTTACTAACCTGTGTTCTTACTTTTTTTATGTACAAAATCTAACGTAATTAACGCGCATCCTCAGACACCCCAATTAGTATATTATGTTGTAATCATAATACATTATTTTTAATTATTATTATATTCTTACTAAAACATGTTTATGCATTGATTATTTATTAAATTAGTTATACTAATTCCGGAAGAATGTTGTGGTCACCGTACAAAACCACGAACGCTAGGTGTAGGTACTTGCTAGTTTTTTTTTGAATTTGCATAACATTGTAATTGTATTTGTAAATAATAATGAACTACTAAAACTAACATAATTCAAAGACGGCGTGTTTAAAAGATGTGAATCAAGATTACAATAATTTTAAGAATTAAATATTTAACTTACTGATAGCCTAAACTCTCATGCAACGTTGTATTTAAACCACAACGGCACCGTGGCGCAGTGGCTTAGCAATTGAGTTGCAGCGCTAAGGACCGCGGGCTCGAATCCCGCACGGAACAATATTTGTATGGCCTACAAATAATTGTTCCGGGTCTAGATGTTTGACCTTGTGCAATTTATGTTTGTACACTGCCCCCACAATACAAGAGAAAATCCTAGTGTGGAGGTTACGTTTTAAAAAAGAAAGAAAATAATTTAGAAAGCAATTCAGTGTCATTTTTCACTATTCTAAAATCGTCACAAAAAGGTCCTCGGCACTTGTTGGCTCACTAAAGTAAACTAATGATTTAATACATCCCCATAAAAAAAGTCAAGAGGCGTCAAATCAGCTGATCTGGGAGGTCAGTGGCCTGGCCGCCGCGACCTTTATAAGGCACTCCAAACTCTGTATTTGTAAAGACTTTAACATACTTGAAATAAGGTTCAATTTTCTTTATTTTGTATTGAATGACGGAATTTGTATTAATACAAGTAAAACTCACTAAAAGTCTTATTGCCTTGAGTTACGGTCCATTTCAGTTTGTTTTGACTGTACAGGTTTAGGCGTGACTGTAAATTACGTAGTTTCAATTATTTTTGGGATAAAAAAAATTACCTATATTAAAAATGATAGAAAACGATTCAGTAAACGATTCAAAACAAACTACTTTCACAAAGTGCGTTAAATATGTTACGTGTTGTCAGAATGTGTCAAAGAAGGTACGTATGGCAATTCATAGTGCTGTGTTAGTCCCTACTTTAATGTATGGTAGTGAAAGTTGGGTCTGGCAGAAGAAGCATGAGAACAAAATAAATGTTGTAGAAATGCGGTCATTAAGGAGTATGCTAGGGCTGAATCTGAATGACAGGGTGAGAAATAGTATGATAAGAGAAAAGTGTGGTTTGCAAGATGACGTTGTAACCAAGATTAAAGAAGGAATGCTTCGGTGGTTTGGTCATGTAGAAACAATGAACGAGGAAAGAGTGACAAAGTAAATTTATGTTTCAGACGTGAACGGCAGAGTCGGGAAGGGACGCCCTAGACGAAGATTTATCGACCAAATCGGCGATACATTGAAAATGGGCCAAATTAGGAGTACCCTTAACCGACGAGCGTGTATGCGTAGCTATATGGATGTAAAGGAAGCGAGAGAGGTGTGTCAGGATCGCGCCAAATGGAAGTCCGTAGTCTCTGCCTCCCCTCTGGGTGACAGGCGTGAGTGTTTGTGTGTGTTTGTGTTGTATACTCAATATCACTAAACGTAAACACAGGTTTTTATCAAGACAAGTGACCCATCAAGATTGTTTTCTTAGTACCGACGTACCTACCTAAAGTTTACATTTTAGTGTCCACGACGCAGCAATGATTTGTGACAGTTTGTTGTATTGTAGGTTGTAGGTAAAGTAACAGTAGGTATCTATGATAATCCTACATAATATACCTAGTTTGTCCGCCGCAAAAGTCGTCGAATAAATAATTAAACTGTTTTGTAAATCTTTATTGATTATTTATTTATTTATAAGATGTTCATTGAGAGCCGTGGTAGTTCAGATGTTTAGCGCTCGCTGTAAGTATCACAGTACGCGATGAACCCGGGTTCGATCCCCGCCGGCACCAATGAAATTGGTGCAATTTATTTATCACATTTTAATTATTTTTATAAATACGTTTAAAAATGAAAATATAAGTTTTGTAATTAAATTATTATTACTGAATTAATTACACAATTACTGACATTGTTTCCTTTTACGTCTGCGGTTTGTAATTACCGCCTCTATAGCTCAAAATAAATTATTCCTAATACACAGAAAAATAGTTAGGTACTTATGATACTATGTGGAAAGTTGGTTTTTACAAACTCGTAGACGAATCTAATCCCAATTTACGCATGTGTGTCATACGTTTTTCAACACATTTGCGAGAAAACAGTACCTACTATAGGTAAGGAAACAAACTTTTTGTTCTTAGATATCAGTTGGAAAGTCTGTTTTTCTGGGCTGTTTTGTTTTGTTAGACTGACATCTCGCAGGTCAACCTAGGAGGTTGTCGGTTGCTTATTTTTTATTTTTATTTGGCACAGGCCTCCTCTAATTTCTGAGAGGGTTTTAAGGCAAGGAAATGTCCGCCGTGCTGCCCCAATGCGTGTTGGTGAACTTTATGCCGGGTTTCCACGCTTGCCAAGTCTCGGCAAGCATCCACAAGCACAAGTGTGTAAAGAGAGCGTTTGGCTTGGCTTGCGTGAGCTTGTGGACGCTTGTCACCGATCCGGGCTAGTGTCGGTTTTTGGACACAGATCAAAGGGCGCTTGCGGCAAGCGCTTGCAACGCATTCACACGTTGGTGCGCGTTTAGTAGAAATTGTGATTTCGCGACAAGCGCATGTTTAGTTCTTTGTTTAAAATGAGTGACTGGTCGAACGAAGAGAGTTTATCGTTTCTGGAATATTACCAGACCGAATCGTCTATCTGGAACCCCAAAGACGTTAATCATAAAAATAAAAAGAAAGTTGCAAATGCTTGGAGTCGTCTTGCCGAGTTAACGGGAAAGCCAGTAAAAGAATTAAAAGCCAAAAATTCCTTGTTTTTGTATTACTTTGCTTGTATTTCAAATAAAAGTATGTTAAACTAAACGCAATAGCCGACACAAGTTCGGTTTCCGCCATGCTTGGGTTTACGTAGCACACTGAAGCATTCACAAGCATGGAAACGACTTCCAAACGCCAAACGAGATTTGTGGACGCTTGGGGCTTGAAGACGTTTGCCGAGGCTTGGCAAGCATGGAAACCCGGCATTACTAAATATATTTTTTTTTTTAATTTCTCAGACATGCACACCCGGGTTAGATCCCCGCCGGCACCAATGAAATTGTTAATAATAATAAATAATCAATGCATAAACATGTTTAACTAAGAATTCAGTGTATGTATTATGATTATAACATAATATACTATTGGGGTGTCTGAGGATGTGCGTTATTTACGTTAGATGTTGTGTTTATAAATATAAGGGGGTGAAATGCGGTTTGAAAGGTTATATGTGTCCTATATTTTTGAAGTTAGACATATGAAAATCGGCATTTAGATTATTAACTTTAAATAATAAAAATCTGTGTAAATTATTTCGATTTTAATTTTTTTTAATTTAAAGCACTTTAAAAACAAAAACACTGTTTCACTATATCAAAATAATAATCACAAACAAAACTAAAAATATATATAAAAAACATAATAATTGATAACATTGCAACCTGAACTACTTATTGAGTCGCTAGTCACTAGAATTAAACAATTAAATACAAAAACAAAACACACATTTAAAAACAGAATAAACCAAATTTTTACATTGTAGAGCCTGTATTACTGGTATAGTTGTAGCACGAATGGGTCGGCTCGACCGGGGAAGGACCACACACTCACAAAATACCAGCTTAAAATAGCACCTTAACGCTGTAAACGAGGCATTCCATCTTAGTCCTCACGGGTGACAACGCATCTGCATTTTGATTTAGATGTAGATGTCTATGGGCCACAGCAACCGTTTACCATCAGGTGGACTGTGTGCTCGTTTGTCACCCTTATCTTATAAAAAAAACAATAATCTCAAACAAGATTCAAAAATATACTTTAAAGAAACATAATCAATAACATTTCAACTTGACTTACTTAGTCCTCACAATTAAATAATCAAAACAATAACCACAAATAAAATTAAAAAAAATATTAATTATAAAAACATAATAACATTGCAACCTTGTTGCAACTTGACTTATAGGTACTTTTATGTTACAACTCACTACTTAATATAAGTTTCATTTCAGCATTTGATTTATGAACTATAAAGTATTATGGTAACCGGGTAGGGTTAATTCGTATTGACATGTGCGATTCCATGCGGCGCGCCCGGTCTAGATCATACCTTAGGGCTCATTTATGTACAGGCGGAGCTCACCGCTGAGCGGGCGCGGAACACAGCAATGTAATCGTATTCTACTTAGTTAAAAATCATCGTATTCTACTTAGTTAAAAATTATGATAAAATATTATGTAGTACATCGATTTCTAATAGTTTAATCATCCAAGTTTTCTAATCATCATCGTCATTACAACCTTACACAAGTCCACTACTGAACATCCTCCTAGATAGACTGCCGCAAAGCCTGGTCCTAAACCACATTCCTTGTCATGAGTTTTTCATCTATTTTCAAGTTATAATTAGTATTACTAAGTTATGGTTTTTGCTTGTATATACTATATTTATTGCTTGTTTTTTCTTCTTTCTCAAAAAATAATTGAATAATTACATAAGGTGTTCTTAATATACATCGAAGGTCAGAGAGAAAAGCTAGTACATCTTTTGCTAAACTTTAAAATCTAAAACCAATTTTAAAACAGACGAATTGATCATAACTCCCTTAGGTATAAAATAAGTTATGATCTAATTAATGGTATTTATTCCAGTTTATGACAGCCCTGATTTATATTACGCCGCTGAAATTAGGCACATACTTCTTATTAGGTACATTACACCAAATAATAACAGCATATACAAATAATAAATAAATAACAGCCTGACGGCTGACATTGTGCACTCCATACATTTCGTATATCTAGTTACAGCCCCATTAATTTCCGCTAAAAGAAAATAAATAACTTGTAAATTTAAACAAAAATAACTGCATTACTATGTCATAGTCATATTCATACAAATCAAAAAGCCTGTATATGAGATAATGTAAAGTAAGCGTTTTTAACGTGGTATAGCCATGCCGCAGCTGTATTACTGGTATAGTTGTAGCACGAATGGGTCGGCTCGACCGGGGAAGGACCACGATCTCTCAGAATACCAACGTAAAATAGCAGCTTAACGCTGCTGTGTTTCGTATGGTGAGTGTAGAGAACCGGAAACCCTTTTTACTGGAAACGAGGTATTCCATCTTTATCCTCGCGAGTGACAACGCATCTGCATTTTTGTCACCCTTATCTTAAAAAAAAGCATAATTTTACAAGGATTACAACAAAATGTTTAATATCGCATATTTTATATAATAAAATTGATTTCATTCTTTTTAGCAGAGTTTCAAACACGACAATCGACGCGCATGTTTTTTTATGTATATCCACTGATTTCTTGGAAACTCCTGAACCCATTAAAATGATCTTTTTATTTTAAATGGAATATATTTCAAGGGTTTTTCTAAATTTAAAGATTTAAGGTATTATTTAAACCACAAAGCCGTTGTAGCTCAGGGGCTAAGCGCTCGCTGTAAATTTCACAGTACGCGAGCAACCCGGGTTCGTTTTCCGCCGGCGCCAATTAAAATTTTAATTGCAATTGTGAGTGCTGATTTACCACCTGCTCGGCGGTGAAGGAAAACATGTTGAGGAAACCTGCATGTCTGAGAAATAAGAAAAAATATTTCGAACACGTATTGGGGCAGCGCGGCGGACATTTCCTAGCCCTAAAATCCTCTCAGAAATAAGAGGAGGCCTGTGCCCAGCAGTGGGACGTATGCGTATATAGGCTGTAACTTTTACTTAAAACATTTAAAAGAGCAAAACATTAACGTTTAGTAAAGATTAAAAACCGAATAAAATAACTTCCACAGAACAGCTTCTGTAATCAGTGCTAAGACATGCATTGGCATGCATTCGCATCTTTCGTTTGCACAATGCAAACGAAAGATGCCAATTAATTTAATCTTGCAACTTACTCCGGGCTTCCCCATAGGTTGATTGATTAATATTTTTTTTAAAACTTACTTTAATTGATTTTACTTCTCATAATTTAGCACTTATATAAACATCTATGATGCCAAATTATTCGAAATCCATTTCTAAGTAATTCTTTCTTAATATCTCATACCATTTAATGTTAACGTCCAAAAGACGAAATACTTCTACATTATACTATTTATTTATTTTTTTAAATTGAGGAATACAGTAAATTAGTTCAGTTATTAACAAATACTATAATAAGCCTATGACATAGTTTCGTATAAATTTACAAAAATAGTCTATAACAGTCCAAAATGTTGTCTGATGGGTTACCATATAGTTTTCTTTGTAGGGCATATATCTATGCCCTACAAAATCGCCGCCGAACAATGCATTGATTGGAGTGGCAAGGATGATTCGAAAAAACCAGGTAATAACGGAGACAAGAAGAAATTCGAAACATGTTGTAACTCTTGAGATATTGTAATATGTACATTATAGTTCTCACGGCAACGCATTGATTGCAAGGCACGCCGAAGTCCTTCCTAATCAGTGATAATTAAAATTCATAAGACGAACGAAATTATAATTTTACAAATTACACAACCTTGTGTAATGAAATATGTAAAAGCGCATAATTACTTGTTCTTTTGTTGTCTAAATTTGATGCGACCATAAATACTAGGGGCTTATGTTCATAAGATGGAAATTAAGTTTTATACGTTCAAACAATTTTTTTATAGGATAAGGGTGACAAACGAGCACACAATCCACCTCATGGTAAGTGGTTGCTGCGGCCCATAGACGTCTACATCAAACAAAATAAAGATGCGTTGTCACCCGTGAGGACTAAGATGGAATGCCTCATTTCCAGTAAAAAGGGTCTCCGGTTCTCTACACTCACCATACGAAACACAGCAGCGTTAAGCTGCTATTTTACGCTGGTATTCTGTGAGAGCGTAGTCCTACCCCGGTCGAGCCGACCCATTCGTGCTACAACTTAAAAAAGTCTATGTAATTACGGAGAATTTTTTAGGTGACAATATTTATAGTTAAGACTACTAGAAATCTTATTTACGAAGTAAAAAGGCGAAAAAGCTGGAATTAGGGGCATAGCTGGGATTAGGGGCACCCACCCTATAATTAATTTTTACATATAAAACCAACATGCACGGCCGTAAGTATACCTGAGTATATGATTTTAATTCTAATTCGATACCTACACGCTTTCCCGAGATAAAGGGTCTTGACAGGCAGACGGACGGACGGACAGAAAGACGGACAAAGACGCCATCTTATGCTGCGACGTCATTAAACAAAACTTCTGAAATTTTGTAAATATGGTACCTATGTTTAGTCTTTTTACGTACTTAAATAAAATAAATAAATATCCTGGACATTTCACACATAAGTAGTCCCTGATCTCCCTTAGTGTTCTGTGAAACCTACTGTACTAGGTATGGAGGCCTGAGAAATACATAGATAAGTAGGTAGTTATTTAACACCTAGACACAGAGCAAACATCAGTGTTCGTCACACAAATGTTTGGCATGTTTGGACATCGAACCCACGACCTCAGGATCTGCATCCAGAGCTACTAACCACAGAGCGAAAAGGTCAGTTAAATAGTTATTGGTTATCTACTTTTATTATTCTGATTCGGCTTCTGGCAGGCAGCACAGTTATTTAACCTATCTAAACACAATCACAACTCTTTTGGTGGTAAAAAAACTGGTAGGTAGGTAAGTAGGTACTAGGTAGTTAGGTAAGTCCTTAGGTATTATTATGTGAATACCTATTTATTATCATACGTGTCGATCATGGATGAGGGGGTGCGTTTCCATTGAGGCGGTCTTTACTCCGCCCCCCTTCATTTGAGCCGGGATCACATCCGGATTAACTCATTAATATAATACCTACATAATATCGAGTTTCTAAATAGATAATCAAATATAGATAATAAAATAATCACCATCATCTTCTGATTGGAAAATTTACTCCACTCACACGATAACAAAAACCCGCGCAAACGTCTTGCCGCAATCAAATTTGCCAGTTTGATCCTCAAACGCAACGTATCAGCTAACGCATATTTCTTACCTTCTTACTCTAACGAAATAGTTCTCTGTCACACGCAGAACGCGACGTTGCCGCTTTGTGTTTGCGTACCTATATGTCAGTTTAGGCTCTGGATCCACTTAGCTTAGGTAAATGTCGCATATAAGTTTAGTTTAGTTTAGTTTAGTTTACGACGGGCTGTTTTCCGCAACTCCACGTCTATGCGCGTATTTTGCCTGTGGGCAGGAATAATGTGATTATTCGAGCCATGAGATCTCTCCGAAGAAGCTCAACAGGCCCTTGATGTTGCATGCAACTTCGGGGAGTGATCCCGGCGTGCCGAGATGTTTAGCCCTGTATGTAGCGACCTCCGGACATTTCAGTAGCACGTGGGCCGCCGTTTCTTCCTCCCCCATACATGCCCTGCACAGGGGACTATCTGTAACACCTATAGTAAATAAATGTTTGTTAAAGGTGCCGTGTCCTGTGATAGCACTTGTTACTATCCTAATCTGCGGCTTGTTCAGTCTCATTAAAACTTTTGTTAAGCGACTGTTAATTTCAGGCAGGGCATCCCTAGCTTGTCTACAGTCTACTAGATTTTTCCAAAGCTGAGCGTGTTGATTAGTAAAGTGTCTACGTACCAGTGAACAAACGTTACCAAAGGGGATTGGTATGATCGGTTCCGGCCCTATAGTGGCCAAAGCCGATCCTCTTCTGGCAAGTTCGTCTGCTGCATCGTTGCCTCTGGATCCACCGTGTCCCTTTATCCATTGCAGGGTCACATTGTTGTTTTTACATACCTCATTTAATCGTTGATGGCATTCATATATTAGTCCCGAGTTCACCACATTGCATCTCAGGGCTTGGAGTACCGCCCTACTGTCGGTCAGTATTCTGATGGGGAAGTCATTAACCTTCCTAGCATCTATTGCTATGGCCGCTTGAATGATACCCATACATTCCGCCTGAAAGACCGTATTATAGGTACCCAGCGGTGTGCATATGTGAATATTGAGGTCTTCAGAGAAAGCTCCACAACCTACACCTTCATTTGTTTTAGAACCATCGGTGAAAATTCTAAGCTCTTTTGGGCTTAATCCTTCCGGCTGGCTGTTTTCATTTAACTGTATCTTGTATTTCTTATCGAAAACAAATTGTTTAGGAATCCTATCGTATTTGGCTTGTAGGATAGGAATTTTTGAGTGAATTCTATCAATTATGCCTGTATGAGGGACACTATTCTTACTCCAAAGATTTAGGGTCTTGAGTCTGATGGCAGCTAAAGTCGCTTCTTGTTGTATATGTAGATGAAGCGGAGTTAGCTCCAGCATCGCTTCTAAGGCTGCTGTTGGCGTAGTTCTCATGCAGCCTGTAGCAGCCATACATGCCAGTCTCTGGTAGCGCTGAAGCTTTTTAATTATGGTGGCTTCATTTGTCTTGGTCCACCATACCAGAGCGCCGTATGTGATCATGGGCCGAATTACAGTTTTGTAAAGCCACAGTATGATTTTTGGCGTCAATCCCCATCTTTTGCCAATCATGTTTCTGCATTGCCAGAAAGTTATACTAGCTTTGTTGATTTTGTTTTCTATGTGTTTATTCCAGTTAAGTTTGCTGTCCAAGGTAAGACCTAAATATTTTACCTCAGAGGATAGCTGGAGTTTTGTGCTAAAAAGACTTGGAGGATGATAGTTATTCAGCTTTCGTTTTTGTGTGAACATAACTAAAACCGTTTTATTTGGATTGACAGTTAAGTCGTGTTCCCTGCACCATCTCTCCACTATACGGAGAGCCGCTTGGGTCAGGTCGCACACTATGCTTGCTGTCTTTCCAGAGACCAGTATTGTCAGGTCATCAGCATAACCTACTGTATAGAAGTGATTGTCATTTAATTTGCTGATGAGTTCATTAATGACCATATTCCACAGGAGAGGTGAGAGAACCCCACCCTGCGGGCAGCCTTTCTTAATTTGGATTGGTTGAGATTCACCAGCAATCTTTATTATTCGTGTACTGAGCATGTAAACTATCCAGTCGATCAGTGCCGGTTCAACTTTGTGTCTACCGAGTGCACCTTTTATGCTGGAGAAGTTCGTTCGGTCAAAAGCACCTTCTATATCTATGAAGGAACCTAGACATATTTCTTTGTTTTGGATGGCCTCTTCAATCTTTGTAATTACCTTATGAAGGGCCGATTCTGTTGATTTGCCTAGACTGTAGGCGTGTTGCTTGTCGTGTAGTGGTAAGTTCATTAGCGCCGACCCCCTTAATTCCCTTTCACACATCCTCTCCATCGTCTTTAGGAGAAAGGATGTGAGGCTAATGGGCCTGTAGGATTTAGGGTCAGTGTAGTCGCTCTTACCTGGTTTGGGTATGAATGTAACTTTCACTTCCCTCCATCCCCTAGGAACATATTTAAGAGCAAGACAGGCTCGCATTATGGCAGCAAGTCTGACTATTAGGGCTTTACCCCCCCACTGTAGGAGTGCCGGGAATATGCCGTCGGGTCCTGCCGCCTTATAGGGGAGGAAACTGTGAATGGCCCAATGGATTTTGTCCATCGTTACCACTCTCTGTGCTAAATTCCAGTCTTCTGCTGTTGATGTCAGTATGTCGTCATGCCGGTTTGCCTCCTGGGTTACGCAGCAACCTGGGAAGTGCGTTTCAATTAGGATGCGTTGGGCTTCATCCGGCGATGTTGAGTAGCTACCGTCGGGTTTCTTTAGAGACATGGATCCCGACGTGTTCTGTTTAGCTAGAATATTCCTAATCCTATTTGCTTGTTTGCAGGTTTCTATGTTGCCACAGAATTTACGCCACCCAATCGAGCGTCGATACCTGATACATTTTTTGTATTCAGACTTAGCTTTCTTATATAATAGCCAGTCTTCATCCATTGAGGTATTCATGGCCCTATTTAGAGCTTTTCTTACCTTCTTACGTTTTCTATCGAGTTCTTTACCCCACCACGGTTGTTTTACCTCGGCATGTCTTGGTGGAGTGATTTCTGGACATGATTCATGGTAGCTGTCTATCATGGCCTTAGTAACAGCTGCTACCTGTTCTTCTAGGAGCGACTGATCTGCTATAGTATTTATCCCCTCAAAATCCGCTAGCAAAGACGTCAGCCTATTTAGGTATTTAGTTTTATCTGTCTTGCGGGGATTTCTCCATGGTGGTGTAGAGGGGATATCGACCTGTAGTGCGAAGCAGATCCATCTATGGTCTGAGCATGAGGCCTCTCTCGACACATGCCATCCCGTAATTAGTTTGGCTGCTCCTTCTGTTGCAAGTGTGAGGTCGATTATAGTGCGACAGCGTTTGTTTATGAAAGTAGGTTCAGAACCTATGTTTAAAATGGTTAGGTTAGTACTAAATAAATATTCAACTAAAACTTTACCTCGTTCATTTGGTTTTTCCATTCCCCAAAGGGGATGATGTGCGTTGGAGTCCGTCCCGATCACAACCTCTAGTCCGGTCCTCTCGCAGAAGTTCACCAGCCTGCTGAGGTCATGAGGTGGAGGAGTGTCTTCCTCCGGCATGTAGACCGAGGCGACGACTAATCTACTCTCCTGTGTGTACTGTATTGCTACGGCATACATGTCTCTAGAACAGAAATCTGTTAAAGGTTGTGCACAGATATCTTTAGTAGTGTAAATACACGCTCTAGGCTTGTCGTGTTCAGAGCTGTAGAATAACTTACCTTTTAGGTTGTTTAGGCCTTTAATTTTACCAGCCCCAACCCATGGCTCCTGGATTAAGGCTATGGCAGTCCTTTGAACCTCCAACCACTTGCGTAATTGAGCCGACGCAGTTTCGCTGTGGTGGAGGTTGGCCTGCACTAGGCATATAAGTTAAATATATTCTGGATGTAAGAAATCGTATTCAGTATGATATTTTCGACCGTTGATGGACCAACAAATATTGGTCAAATCGCTGACGAGTATGTTGAAAATTAGTAACCACAGATCCACCGACGTCACACGCGCATCAAGGATTGATCAAAGTATATTATTTTGTGCGACGCAGAGCTGAGTATATACGTAAAATAGGTGGATCAATATTTGTTCTAACTTCTCACTGGAGCAACATTTACCGTGAAAGGTTCTATATATATATATTCTATTACTATTATTTCTTACATTGTTTTAAATAAAAAATAATTATTACGTCAATATAACTAATAATAAGTAACATAAATCATAAAATAATATTGATATTAATAATTAACTAACTTCCTTAATCTCATATATGTTGTTTCCCCACTTACTATATAGCAATGTTTATTATTTATTTTAAGTATATACAGGGCAGTCCTATAATGATGTAAAAATTAGCCGATTATGACAGTATTTGATCTCTTAGTAAGTGACGTCTATAATTCTTTTTAAAACTCATATTTACTTGTCATAGTGCGTAGTAGTGGTGGGAGATCATTCTAACACTTAGTTGCCATAAACCAAAAACTGCTTCGGAAAGCCGATGTTTTGTGTGTAGGGACGCAAAAAGCTTTAGAGCATATTCGGGTTTTATATAAATGTTGGTCATTTCTAAAGTTAAGTTTTTTGTATAAATATTCTGGATTCTTTGTATTTATTACGCCGAATAGCAAAGAAGCTTAAATAAGTTTGAGACACCCCTGCATTTTTAACATATTCATGGCATTAAGATACGATGTAAAATGAGTTCGTCTCGGTAGCTAAAAACAATAGCGTGCGCACGCATTCTGTACCCTCTGGATTAATTTTTGTGATTTTTTAAGCAAACAAGGTCCATAAACAGTTATACAATAATTTAATTTAGCTAATACTAGGGTTTCACAAAGTTTTACACGTAAATTAACTGTGATAAATGGTCTCAATATATATAGAACTTTTTACCTGTAAAAACAGTTTTGTACCAAATTAATCACATGATTTTCAAACCTTAAATTGCTGTCAAAAAGAATACCTAAATTTCGTGCTTCATGAACTTGTGCAATTGTCTCTCCATTAACACGTATATCAGGTTCAGTTATAGATTAGCAGATACATGATATAGCTATCATGTATCTGCTTTTTAGTGCCAATTATAAAAATAAATATATAATGACTTTGAAGGATTGAGAACAATGGAGTTATTTTGTGACCAATCGCAAACACGTTGAATATCCTGATTTAACTTATTTACTAATGTATTAATATTTTTTCGATCTATGGGAATATATACCTGTAAATCATCAGCGTATAGATGGTATTTACAGTTTTTGAGACAGTTTATTATATCAGCTTTGTAAATAATAAAAACCAAAGGCCCCAACACAGATCCTTGAGGAACACCTCTATCAACAGGAAGAAGCTTAGAAATAAAGTTTTTACCATTATACCTGTCTACAACTACTTGTTAATGTCGGTCACTTAAATAACTTTTGAACCACTTGAGTGTTTCATTATCAAAATCATAATATGATAGCTTAGAAATCAGTAAATTTGTATTAATTGACTCAAAGGCCCTTGAAAAATCGAATAAAGTGAGAATAGTACCTTCTCCAGAATCCGAAAAAGATAATATATCATCCACGACATTAATAAGAGCTGTTGCAGTTCCTTAATTTTTTCTAACACCTAATTGTAGGTTGGGTATTAATTGATTTTTTTCACAGAAATTTATTACTTGTGAGTAAACAACTTTCTCAATTATTTTTGATAAGTAAGGCAGTATACTAATGGGTCCTTGGGTCACCTACATTTGTTGGGTTACTTTTTTAGGTATTGGACGAAAAAGCGCAGTTTTCCAAGAAGAACGAAAAACAGATTCTGTTATGGATTTATTAATAATTGCAGTGATATTATTAAAAGTTCTCGGAAGCGTTAGAATTATCATATCCATATGAATGCGGTCAACACGTTGAGCATTTGACTTAATACCCATTATGATTTTTGAATGTGACTGAAGCAATAACCGGGAACTAACGGAGCACTCGCATCTTCACCAGCTCGTAGCCACGTTTCGTTTATCGCCATAATATCAGTAGATTC
The DNA here is from genome assembly GCA_963668995.1 of Parnassius mnemosyne. Taxonomy (NCBI): domain Eukaryota; kingdom Metazoa; phylum Arthropoda; class Insecta; order Lepidoptera; family Papilionidae; genus Parnassius; species Parnassius mnemosyne. The sequence goes on along the minus strand of CAVLGL010000001.1, from coordinate 1,270,330 downwards.
ACGTAGCAGAGCTACCTGAAATTTATCGCTTTTGCTCCTGATCGACCCAGCATTATAAAGGCGAACTCTTAAACTTTTACTTTTAGTAGTAGCCATGTTGTAATAATATTTTTATAAGTATAATCATTTCATATATATAATCGTCCATATGTTGAACACAAATAATTAAGGAATATTTATAGGAACATATTATATTATAACTTGAACAGGCTAGCATCGGTATGCATATTAAAAATAAAATCATTTTCAAAATATCAACAAAAAACATAGAAGTATACAAAATATTCGTAAAGAAATAGTAATAAAAAAAGGTTAAAATAATTGTTTAAAAAATATTCAAAATAAAAGCAAACAAATTACTATACTTGTACAAGCTAACAAAACAAAATAATAGAACTAATTAAGTAAGCTAAAATTACGGTTAACAATTCCATAGAAATTACCAAAATCATAAAAATGTTTACGCAATAATATAGATACTTCAGGACAGTACCTTTATTGACACTTAAAGTTAAATTATGTTCTACTACAAATATATACTACTTCCCCTTCGTGCTCTAATCCAAAGTCCCGAAACCATTCAGTTCGAGCTACAAACCGTTTTCAGTGCCTAGAAGATTGCAATGCAGTGGACGATATGAATGATAAGCTCTTGGAAACTCTGCATGCGGTCGGAGCTAAGTTTTGTAAGACGCGCCGCAGAAGAATACAAAAACTCTCCGATCACACTCTTAATCTCATGGCTTTTAGACGGAAAATAAAGCTGCAGTCTTCAGTAGATTTGACAGAATACAGACAACTGAACATACAGATCTCCAAATGTATACGGCGTGACTTACGCAACTTTAATACTTTTTTTTTATAGGAGAGGGGGCAAACGAGCATGCGGCTCACCTGATGGTAAGTGACTACCGCCGCCCATGAACAACTGCAACACCAGGGAGGGAATTGCAGATGCGTTGCCGGCCTTTTAAAAAGGAGTAGGCTCTTTTCTTGAAGGATTATATTAGAATTTAAGTTTGTATTTTTAGTTCTATATACTGTGTCTTAGATATTAATATTATTAAATGTTTCTATTTGAACTACAAATAAAATCAATAAAGCTTAGCATAAATTTAACATAAAATATTCTACTATTTCATTATTCACTGAATCTTTTACTATTTCATTGTTCACTGAATCTTATAAAAATATACTAGTTCTTAATGTCATTAAATAGGTTTCAATAATTTTGTGAATATATTGTTTAAAAATAGTTTAATTTTACTATGTCTTTGTATCAACTTAATTTGATTTTATAATAATAATAACTATTTGAACCAATTCTATATTACTCTTTTATAATTCGTATTGTATTCAAATTATTTTTACTTTTTACTGTTTTGTATGTAAGACTCTGTTCATCCCTTATTTAAAATAAAAATGAGCTCCGTCAAAAGGGGGACGATGTTATGTCCAACCCTAGTTAGGTAAAAGCACTGTCTCGATTATTTTATTTGGTACAAAAGCGTAGTGTTTGATGTAATCGAGGCGGTGCAGCTCCAACCCATATTAAGTGCATATCGCACACGCCGTTTGCGACTTTTGTTTATTTTTGGTATAATTTCAATATTGGCGAAAAAAACCAAAAGAACTTCCGGGATCGGGTGTAAAAGTAAGAAAAATCCTTGGGGGTAGTCGATTCCACAAGGAAAAAATCTTCTTGTAAATCGCACAGTGGTTGACCGTCAATCATCCAGATGGTATAGATGGTATCGCGAGTTTTGTCGCGTGGGCAATAGTGAATTGAGCAGCTCCAATAAGATCAAACAATTACTAATAACACTCTCCGTGGTAGATGCGAAAAATAGACAAAGTGATGCAACATCTCTTCGCAGTGCCAGTGAGTCGATGCGAACAGAAAAAACTCGCTCACCGACCATTCGAACCACTCTGCGCTGGATGCGAACAAATGGAAGGAGTATTGGGAACTGGGAAGCCCCGGCCCAGCGATGGGAACAGTATTTCATGTTTTTTTTTATAGAATTAGGGTGACAAACGAGCACACAGTCCACCTGATGGTAAGTAGTTGCTTTGGCCCATAGACATCTACATCTAGCCTCAATTACGAATCAAAATGCAGATGCGTTATCACCCGTGAGGACTAACATGGAATGCCTCGTTCCAGTAGAAAGGGTCTCCGGTTCTCTACACTCACCATACGAAACACAGCAGCATTAAGCTGCGATTTTACGCTGGTATTTTGTGAGAGCGTGGTCCTTCCCCGGTCGAGTGAAACTGAGGAGATACGACAAAAGAGTTCATTTTAGCTGTAATCCAATGTAAAGGAAAGCTGGTGATCCAATTGCACAATTTCTCGGGAAGCCCATAGGAAGGGCGCTTTTTAAGAAGCGTTGTGTGCGAAACCCGATTAAAGGCTAACTAACGTGATCTTCTGGTATAGCTGACTCATAGATGGGCTGAGGCAGTAGAGTCCACCAGATGGGGAAGATATTGATCATTAGTTTCGACATTGCGAAGGCTCAGGACAGTAACTTCTGTATGAGGTATACGCTTTTACAATTAGGCTAACCTATCAAAATGTTTAAAACTTTATTAAGCGAAAATATTTTAGTGAGGCTTATTATACAAATAGTACATGACTGATAATAATCTCTAGGAATTTGGTGGTCACTACCATCTACCATGGTGTTTCTAAATGTTTTCTACCTTTTGTATAAAATATTGTATGGTAGATTATTTTTTATAAAGTTACATTGGGTTTCTTACTGGTTCTTCGTGGGATAGACTTTTTTCCGACCTAGTGGTAAAGCTTAAATTACTTTCAATACGTATTCCTGTAATCTATATTGAATAAACTGATTCTGTTCTATTCTATTCTATCCAGTACTTGACTAAAATTCTACCTGATAGTTGGAATATAGTCATGTGGTGATGCATTCGAAGATAGTAAAGCGCAATGACTTAGCTTAGCAAAAGGCTATTTGCTCTTTCCTTGATGATAACTATTAAAATTCTGGCAAATTATTCCACTACTTTAAATTTTATTTGTATAATAATTTTAGTTTAATAAAAAAATAATGTCTTACAAAGATACTTTGTTACAGCTTGCCTGGATAATTGTAACAGTTTGCTACAAAGTAGAGGCAATCATCGCAGCAGAGTTTTTGGGTGGACTCAGTGGTTGCATGTTGCTCGTAGCGCCCCTCTATATAAGCGAATTCTGCCAAAAGTCAATCAGAGGGACGTTGGCGTCAACTGCCGTAATCTTCTACTCGATGGGATTGCTCATTTCTTACCTCATGGGCGGCTATTTAGCTTACGAGACGATGAATTACTCCTGTCTGTCCATGACTGTATTGGAGGTGCTGTTCCTTTTGCTTCTGAAGAAGTCTCCGGTACATCTGATGTCGAAAGGTCTAAAAGAGGTTTGTAGTATTAAAATATTGAAATAAGTAAATTTCTAATGCCAATTCGTTTTTAATGCTATGCAATAAACAAGTTCGGGGAAAAAGTTTCTTCATATTTTGTTTATATAAAATTGAAGCAAAACCTCTTTGGATGTAGTGTTTGTATCTCGTTTTAATACTGATATGTAAATACATCAGAAAAAAAAAAGGAAAAAGTAAAAAATACTTTTTTGCTATTTTTTAGTTGTTTTTCTGTCCGTCAGAATGAGTAAATCTAATGAAGAAATTCGATACATTCTGAAGTTTTATTACAAAAAAGGGAAAACTGCGACTCAAGCCGAGAAAAATTGTGACGTTTACGGAACTAATGCAGTGTCAGTAAGAGTAGCACAAAAATGGGTCAAGCGTTTTCAGTCTTATGAATGGAAGGAAATTCGATGTCAAAGATGTAGCTCACTGTGGTCAAACTCATGAGGATAAGTCGATGCCATTTTTGAAAAAGTGGCGCAAGATCAACTTGACAACAAAACAGGTTTGACCCATTTGAAAAAGTCTGGCTATATAAAGAAGCTCGATTTTGCTCGATTTCGAGGCATGCTGCAGCTATATCAGTAGTGTAGTTGTAGCACGAATAAGTTGGCTCGACCGGGGAAGGACTACGCTTTCACAGAATACCAGCGTCAAATAGCAGCTTAACACTGCTGTGTTTTGTATGGTGAGCGTAGAGAACCTGAGACACTTTTAACTGTAAAAGAGGCATTCCATCTTAGTCCTCACGGGTGACAACGCATCTGCATTTTAATTTGCAAACGAAGATAAATGTAGATGTCTATGGGCCACAGCAACTATTTACCATCAGGTGGACTGTGTGCTCATTGGTCACCCTATCCTATAAAAAAAAATTGGGTACCACACGAGCTCACTGAAAGAAACATAATGAATCGTGTACTCATTTGCAATTCTCTATTGAAACTTAATGAAACTTAAACATTTTTGAAAATATTGATTACTATTGATAAAAAGTTGATCACCTATAAAACAATCATGATCACAGGCTAGTCAAGCTTCACAGTCTGTAGCAAAATCCGGAGCTATCCTCTCCACGTTTCGTTTAGACTAACATGTCGTGACTTAAACTACCAACAACTAATGAGACTCAAACAGGAAAACGAGAAAAAACGTTCAAAACTGATCAACATAAAAAGAGGGGTCTTTCATCATGATAACGCCAGACCACACACATCTTTTCATACAGCAAAAGTTGAGAGAGCTTGGTTGGGAAGTGTTAATATATCCCACATATAGTCCTAACCTTGCATCTTAAAATTTTCACCTGTTTCGATCTGTTCATATTTATTTAGGTTGTGTTAGGTAAACATCACGAGAAGACTGTCAAAACTACTTGTCGTATTTTTTTAATCAAAAATCCCAAGATTTCTTCAGCGGCGGGATTATGTCACTACCTACAAGATGGTAACAATTTATTGAACAAAATGGCATATATATACCATTTTGTTCAATATATAATAATTTAAAGTAATTAATATGCATGCTATGCACTTGTCAGGAGGCTGTGTAGAATAAACAATAAAATATCCAAAAAAATGCGATATCTGCATTTTGTACTTTACACAGAGTAAATACAAAAATACTTTATTGAATGTTATACAAAAACTTGATTTAAATTACAAGCACTTCATTCAATTCAAATACCTAGGCGACTGAGCTATTCTCGGCGTCAAAAAAAATTCCCAGTTGTGACACTTTTCGATTTTATTTTTAACTAGTAATTTAAAATAATTTGAAGTGGTTCAAAGTGCTAGTTTTGATTCATATTTTATACTAGGTGTTTTGTTTTAATGCTATATCCCTTTATCAGTCGCCAAAAACTGACCGATATGTTATTACTGTTTTGTCTTACATTATTTTTGTTACTATGCTGATTTGATGCTATGCTATTCGGGTTATAATTATGTTCGCTACACAGCCTCCTGACAAGTGCATAGCATGCCATATTTGACGTTTAAGGCTAAACAGGTCATATTCACATTTATTAGTTAGGTAATATTATATTTTTATAACAAAGCAGTTTTTTCACTAACAGGAAACCGCAAGAGTCATCGCATATTACAGAGGTGTTAAAACAACTTCCAAAGTTGTTCAAGATGAAATTCAAATGCTTCGGATAGCGCTAAATCCGGAACTGGGTGGTAATAATATTTTGATATTTCTTTTTATAATTTTCGATAGTGGTGTGTCGTGCCTAGTGTGGTAGTGCTGGGGATGGTAGTGATGAGATTGACGGCGACGGGTATAGTGCTCGCGATTGTGGGAGGGTGGGAGGTCTGGGAGGGTGGGAGGTCCCCTTAAAACTGGGCAGGACACATTGTTTTCTTTCTTTCTTTACGCGGAATTAAGCAAATTAGTTTATAACAACCCCATTAATCAAATACAAATAAATTTTTACCCTTGAGGAGTTTCACCACGCAAAATGCAACAGAAAATGACGTTACTACCATGGTAGAGTCATGCTGCAACTTTATTATAGAACATGAATGGGTTGGTTCGACCGGGAAGGGAACATGCTTTTACAGAATATCAGCACAAAATAGCAGCTTAATGTTGTTGTGTTGCGTATAGTGAATCTAGATAACCGGAGACCCTTTTTAGTGGTAACGTGATATTCTAGAGTGATAACGCATAATCTACATTTTGGATTCTTGATCGAGGATTGATGAAGATGTTTATTTGTTACAATATCCATTTACCATCAGGGACACTGAATGTTTGTTTCCGCCTTCACCTTTATTTTAAAATATGAAAATCAAGTACTTTGTGCTTGATGCTCGTGTTAGTGACGATTTTTGTGATAAGTTCCTTTCGCTGAGTTTAATATCCTACCTTATTTTTCGCAGATTTAACCCACGAAGTAAGAAAATCACAACCTGTACAGGAGAATAAACCTAAGATGTCAGTGTGGAAATTCTTTAGTAAGTTGGTTTATATCTTTAAATAGTTGAATTATGAAATGTTTATAGAGTAACTAAGTGCGCGACACCGCTGGATACATATTGACTTTCTCAGATATGCAAGTTTACTCACAATACACATCGCCGAGCATGTGGTAAAGTTGCATATAAAATCAATTACAAGAATTTCAGTGGCTGAGATTGCTGACTTAAATTCTGATCTTAAAAAATATCATTTTAAAACCAAAGACGACTCTGCCGCCTGCCACTCAGATAGCTTCCGCCGATGGGTAGTCCAGAGAAAAGATTACTAGAAAGTCATTATTCAATTTAAGCCGACTGCGTTTTTTTGCCTTTGAATCCGAGGTAGGTTTGGACAGAGAAATCTCAGTTCAGGGCTTCAAGCAGAGAGAAACAGGGCCTATTTGGCTAGCTGCTATCAGCCTCCTGTACCGCTTCAGTGTTGCCTTACTAAGCTTCTAAAGCCTAGTGAACTTTTTCTGTCCCTTCCCTGGTTCTTTTCCGATGGTGGTTTTGCTACAGGCGTCCCCTCCACTTTACGGCTCGTCCCAAGTTGAAGCGTTGTGTTACAGGGTGTACACGCCCTCAGGTGCCCCAACAAGGGTCGACTATCCCGGGGCCCATCATCGCAACACTCGACGAGCAACCAAGCGTGGAGCCCAATGGCCTATGGACAATTATTCTTAAACGGCCGATAATCAAACAAAAGTTACCGATCTTCTGAGGTAGGGTTGACCACAGGGTATCAGTCAGGTGATAAGTGAGGTGTATGTAAAGTGGTGTGCAAAAGTGTTTATAAATGGAACCTGACTCCCCCGAGGTAGTCGGACCGCAGATCCACAGGCGCTGCTTATCTCCAAATGCGCGATCCCTAATTGAAACCTTCTGTTTCGATTTCACTATTTCAGTTTATCAACTTTATCGTACACTATTTCAATCTATCAACTTTATTGTACATTTAATTAACTTCAAATTTAACAAAATCAACGTTCATCGAATGAACAAGTGACACACGACACAAGTAAAGAACAGTCGATCAAATTTCAATATTCAATGTTCCAGGTTCACTTAGTACAACATTACAAACACGAGAATGAACGCGGTCTCTTCTCGAGTCACTAAGTTAAGCGTTCCACACGACAAACAAAATTCTTTCGTACGATATTAAAATGCCACAAACAAAATAAATATTGCCAAGTGCACTTCAATATGTAATCACTATACAAATTGACGTAAATTACTTGCAAACGAAGTTAAGTTAATCACTCAAACTCAAGATAAAAACGCCTTGTCGTTACGTAAACGTACTAACACGACACGAATTAGAGGCTTCCTTTTACACGCGACCTCGCAGTTCAACGGAGCAAAACGACAATGCTGCGACTGATCAGCCCACCGGCCGGAATAACGGGAAGAGACACACGCTCCCCCCCCCCCCCCCCCCCCCCGGCGGCGTTTACCTCACCTCGATACCATCGGGTGACGCGCCGGGCACGCGTTATTGGATGCAAATTTCAAATGCCCATGGGCCTAAACACAGGATGTTGGGGAGGCCAAAAGAGCCTTATTCAAACCAGCTCAAAGTTCCACTAAAATAAAATATGCCTCAAAATATTGATCTTTTCCGTCCATTTTATTGGATAGGGAAATAAACGATCACCCCTGACAGAGCCCCGCATGCCGTGTGAAGGGCTAATATACTACCGGAATCGACCTGGACTCTGGTAGGCACCGTTTGCGACTGGACTGCCTATGCATTCATTGGCTTGACTTATTAGATTGGGTAAAGATAGGAAAAAGGGGATGGAAGGAAATAAGAGGATCGTCTGAGTGTTACTGCGTAATCTGTTTCCTATTTAATCAGACCAAATAACAGGCGCTAACCACGTGTAATAAGATCTCAGACTTGCGCTGAAGATCATCACGACCGGCGCTCTCCTTCGCCAGACTACTCGCCGATCAGGAGAGCAGAATAGCTGTTACAATAGTCCTACTAATAAATTAAAACTAGGAAATAGGAGTACATTAACGTATATTCGTTCAAACGTTAGAAAATTGCTTGTTTTAAAGATTTATTACTTTGGGCCCTATTGATCATAATTTATAAATTACATTACAGTTCAAACTTAAAAAATAATAGTCTAGTTACTTTTAAAAATAAAAGAAAATTAAATATTAAACATAAGTTATTTCCTTAACATTGATTAGCTACAGTATTAGGCCGTGGCCAGAACCACTCAGGAAGTATGTAAAAATGCTTGAATTAAGTGGTTCTATTCTTCCTGTAGATTATAGTTAAATGTTAAGTAAGGGTATGTTGTATAAAGTATTTGTGAAGTGTGTGTTTTTTTTTTTTATAGGAGAGGGGGCAAACGAGCATGCGGCTCACCTGATGGTAAGTGACTACCGCCGCCCATGAACAACCGCAACACCAGGGGAATTGCAGATGCGTTGCCGGCCTTTTAAAAAGGAGTAGGCTCTTTTCTTGAAGGTCCCTAAGTCATATCGGTCCGGAAAAATCGCTGATGGTAATCGATTCCACAAGGAAGTCGTGCGAGGAAGAAAACATCTTCTAAATCGCACAGTGGTGGACCGCCAATCATCCAGATGGTGTGGATGGTATCGGGAGTTCTGCCGCGATGTGCGTTCATGAAATTTGGCGGCTGGGATTAATCCGAACAATTCCTCAGAGCACTCCCCATGGTAGATGCGAAAGAAAATGCAAAGAGATGCAACATCTCTTCGCAGTGCCAATGAATCGAGCCGATCGGAAAGGGCTCGGTTGTCGACGATTCGAGCCGCTCTGCGCTGGATGCGGTCAAGTGGAAGGAGCTGGCACTGGGGAGCCCCTGCCCAGAGATGGGAACAGTATTCCATGTGAGGCCGAACCTGCGCCTTGTAAAGTTGCAGGCGGTGTGCCGGCATGAAATACTGTCCCGCTCTGTTGAGCACGCCAAGCTTTTTAGAGGCCAATTTGGCCTTCTCTTCCAAGTGACCACGAAACTGCACGTCACTCGATATGTCGACTCCGAGGATACCGATACTGGCTGAGGCAAGAAGGGGAGTGCCTTGAAACTGAGGAGATACGACAAAGGGGTTCTTTTTAGCGGTAAACGCGCAAACTTGTGTCTTCTGAGGATTAAACTGGACTAGATTTAGTCGCCCCCAATCCGAGACTTTGTCCAGCAAAGACTCGACTTCAGACACAAGTTTGTTCCGGTACACGGCGACGTTTTCCCGAGAAATATTGGCCCGGCCGGTGTATAGAGCATCACCAGTGCTGTCATCCGCATAGCAATGAATGTTACCAGTTAGCAACATATCATTGATATGCAGAAGAAACAGCGTTGGTGATAGCACACAGCCTTGTGGAACACCAGCGTTAATAGGCTTGTAGTCAGAACATGCACCGTCTACAACGACCTTGATGCTCCGATCTGCAAGGAAGCTGGTGATCCAATTGCACAATTTCTCGGGAAGCCCATAGGAAGGGAGCTTCGAAAGAAGCGCTTTGTGCCAAACCCGATCGAAGGCCTTCGCAATGTCCAGACTAACGGCCAACGCCTCCCCCTTGGACTCTACTGCCTCCGCCCATCTATGGGTCAGGTAGACCAGAAGATCACCAGCTGATCGACCCCGACGAAAACCGTATTGGCGGTCACTGATCAGCTGGTGATCCTCAAGGTACCGGATGAGCTGGCAGTTAATAATGGATTCCATTATTTTGGAGAACAAGGAGGTGATCGCGATAGGCCTATAGTTGGACGGGTCTGAGCGGTCGCCTTTTTTAGGGATCGGGTGGACAAAAGCTGTCTTCCATGAGTTTGGGACAACGCCATGGGAGTAGGAGTACCGGAAAAGACGCGTTAGAACCGGTGCCAACTCCGGAGCACACGTCCTCAGCACAATTGGGGGGATTCCGTCAGGCCCACTCGACTTGTGGATGTCAAGGGAGAGGAGTGCTCTGCGAACCGAGCGCTGTGAGAATGGCACATCCGGCATAGAGCACTCACACCGCGGGATGGTCGGCGGTGTGTTCCCCCCGTCATCAACAGTCGAGTTGGACGCAAAAAGGGAGCCTAAAAGGTCGGCCTTCTCTTTTGCGTCGTGGGCCAGTAAGTCGTCCTCCCTGTGCAGAGATGGTAGTGATGGCTTACAGAAATTCCCTTGGACAGCCTTGGCGAGAGACCAGAATGCACGGGTTCCCGAAGGAAGGCGAACTAGTTTCTCGCCAATTCTGCCTATGTGCTCTGACTTTGCCTTGGCAATAACTCTTTTGAAGGACCTGGAGGCGAAGTTATACTTCTTTTTAAGTGTGCTGGTGTTTACATCCCGAGTCACCGAAGCCGCAGCCCAGGCTTGATAACACTCCTGCTTTCTGCGCAATGCAGTCTTACAGGAGCGACCAAACCAAGGCTGAGACCTGCCTCCGATGGGTACCACAGATGATGGAATAAATAGTTCCATTCCCTGTAGCACCACATCAGTGACAGAGTCAGCAACAGCGCTGGGATCATCCGGCGAGAAGCAAACCCGCCCCCATGGGTAGGATGCAAAGAAAGACCGCATTCCGTCCCAATCCGCCGACCTGTAATGCCAAACACGGCGGCAACCTGCAGAACGCAACCGCGAAGGGAGCGTGAGTGGCACCATACTCCGGATCAGATAATGGTCCGAAGAGCCGAGAGGGGCATCGACGGAAACCTGATATCCGTCCGGATGAGAGGTCAGCAGAAGGTCCAACAGGGAAGGTGTATGATCCTCCACATCTGGAATCCGCGTAGGCGAAGTAACCAGTTGTGTCAGACCATATGCCAAAGCAAAGTCATAAACAGATCTCCCCGCATGATCGGTTAAACGTGAACCGAGCCATTCGGCATGGTGGGCGTTAAAATCGCCAAGGATCACGATCTCTGCGGATGGGACCTGTTGTAGCAAGGAATCTGTAGCCATTTGGACGTGGTCGATGAGTCGGTCTGTTTCGGCATTACCGCTATGGGACCTATAGAGGCACCCGTAGACGCGCGGATGGTCGTCGCTGTCTACGCGTAGCCAAAGGATGGACAGGTCCGAACCTTCAAGACTGCCGAGGCGTCGAGAACAGATGTCCTCTCTGACATACACGCAAACTCCAGCCCGAGGCACAAAGGAGTGCTCCAATTTGTACCCCGGGCAGGAGAGATACGAAATATCAGCCGGAGAGGAAACCTGCGTCTCGGTCAGAAGGAGCAAGGCCGGCTTCGCCGTCTCGAGATGGTAGTGGACGGCGTTTAGGTTAGAGTGAAGTCCCCTGATGTTGCAGAAATTCACGGATAGCGTGGCAGGGGTCGCCTTGGTATTGTTGCTCAGTTTGCCCCAAGCAGTTTTGTTTTTGAGCGGAATTTTGCCCCCCCCAGAATACGCGGGGCAGCCTGAGCACCCACGCTCAGGATTGGAATAACATGGTCGTGGATGCTCAGCGAGGGATTCTCCAGGGGTACTGGTACCCTCCTGGGGTAGTCTACTTTGTAATTCCGCTACCATGTTGATGGGGGGGGGGGGAATTGGGCCTCCGGCCACCTGCACTCACCAGACGAAACGCAGAAGCAGAGCCTCTACTTCACGCCGGTATTCTGTGAGGTCGTGGTACCAACCCGGCTCGAGCCTGCCCATACGTGCAACAGCAAAAAACTGCTGCGGGGCTCTACCACCGTTAAATGTTGTGTGTATGTTGTGCGTATGTTTAATGTGTGTGTAGAGTGTGATTAGGGTGTGTCAATAAATATAATGTGTCGTTTATGTGTGGGTATGAGTTTTTCTTTGCGCGTCGATGTAAATTATTCTATTACATATTATAGTTTGTTATTATAGGTGTTATATATAGGTACATACACGGTTGATAACCGATGGATTATAATAATAATAAATATTTATTTCATTTCCAATTACACATGTTTACATATAGGAACAAATATGATTACAATTAAATGAAGTAACAATAAGTGTAACAAAAATAACATGCTGTGATAAAATAAAACTATGTGTAGCTTAATAATGTAGAATATACAAAAGAAAATAGAAAAGTCAAGTTTATAATATTAGCTACCTGCCTGAACTAGGTTGAGTACCTGTGTTTCAGACATCACTTACACAATGGGTTTAATAATGTAAGATACTAGATATTTAAATAATTAAACTATATTTTATAATAAATAACATAACTAGATAACAATTAATTGTTACCTGCAATTAATACAAACTATTTTAGAAATTCTATCAACTTCTCTGTCTTCGTAATTTAATTTATTTAGAAATTCCCTTACACTTATATTACAATTCTTATAACTTAGACTATATACCTTTAGTGACTTGTTGAGCTGGTTATTTATTTATTTATTTATTTAGGTACACAAAACAGAATAACATCAAAACATAAACAATTGAACATAATAAATGCAAAATAACAATCTGGATGGTATTCCAAAACATGTGCACACAACATGATATTAGGTTACAATAACGAGTTTACAGCGCAAATACTTATAATCTTACTAATAAACTTAAGTTTTGGAAAATTTAGAAAAATTTATTCTTTATTAAAAATATTGCCTTATTTACAAATTATATCTAATACAGATTTTTTGAAATTGTTTTTTTCATCATTAAATATGTCGATATATAGAAAGGGTCCTAAAAATATGTAAAATTTGTTCACAAATGCGTGTTTGGTTTGAGGGTTTACACAAACTAAGTCCATTCTTCTCCTGTCTATTGATTTTAAGTTAAATGGAAGTTCGGTATGCTGTTTTAATATGATGTTCAGGATAAGCAACTGACGGACAGTTAGTACACTACAAGCCAAGTAAAGTTGATGTGTAGGAAACATGAATGAATGGAAAGTGGTTACCTTTAGAACTGCTCCCTGAGCACGTTCTAGTGGGAGCAATATTGTTTTAGAAGCACCACCCCAGGAAGTAATGCCATAAGTGAGTATGGATTGACACTAAGCTAAATAGACCTGGCTTATCAATGGATGGATAAATTAAGACGAAATATTTTTTTATTTTTTTTTAAAAACGTTACCCCCATACTAGGATATTCTCCTGTGTCGTGGAGGCAGTTTACAAACATAAATAGCACAAGGACAAACATCCAGACCCGGAACAATTATTTGTAGGCCATAGAAATACTTGCCCCTTGCGGGATTCGAACCCGCGGCCTCCAGCGCAACAACTGATTACTAATCCACTGCGCCACGAAGCCGTCAAATTTTATTTTGAATTGTATACAATAATAGATTTGATTAGAGAAACAGTCATATAGTCTTTCTGTAACAAATGGCAACGACAAGAAGTTATAATACGACTAAAATTCAAAAGTTACAACAGTCAGTCAGTCAACCAGCACTGCTAGCGCTGAAATCAAAACTGGTAAACTCGAAACTAGTTGGAGACTGCATGAACCGTCTAAACGACCTGGGGTAACAACAAGGTCGTTTAAAGATGGGTTCCGTCTCCCGCATAACATATTGTAGGCAATGAAACTGCTGACAAGCTCGCACGAAAAGGCTAAAAGAGTACATAATTTGGACCCGAGCCATTTTGTAGAATCTAAAAAAGCCTCGCTCGATTGACCTTGGAAACTCTTGACCACAATAAATCACTTAAGATCTGGTCTAATACACCAGGCTTAAAACATTAGAAAATCTTAATCCAGGCTATCGATCGTAAATTCGCTTCAGAAGCCCTGGGATTAGGTAAAAATAAATTGCGCATTCTGGTAAGAGCCCTGACTGAACACTGTTTTCTTAAAAAGCACATTTCCATCCTGGGACAAAGCAACTCAAGGATGTGCAGGTTTTGCTCCCTATAGGCGCAAATGACTTTACACATCCTGACAAATTGCGGACCCTCAATGCGCAAACGCAGCACGTATCTGGGAAACTATGTACTTCGCCCAGAAGAAGTGAAATTACTCCCAGCTAAGCAACTCCTTCTATTAATTGAGGACGTAGGGCTTAGCAGTGAATTATAGACATGGCAGCGATTAAAATAGATCTTTTGGTTGCATACATGATACTGGTCTCTCTAAACCTGCATAGCTGCTCGTAAGGCCAAAGGCCAAATTGGCCTCAAAAAAGCCTGGCGTGCTCAGTAGAGCGAGACAGTATTTCATTACGGCACATAGCTTGTAACTTTACAAAGTGCAAGTTCGACCTCACATAGAATATTGTTCTCATCTCCGGGCCGGGACACCCCAGTTTCAGCTCCTTCCACTTAAGCGCATCCAGCGCAGAGCGGTTAGAATCTTCGATGACCGAGTTCTTTCTAATCGGCTCAATTCACTGGTGCTGAGTAGGGATGTTGCATGGAGTTTACTACGGGAAGTGCTCTGAGAAATTATTTGGATAAATTCCAGGCCCCAAATTTCAGGAACGGACATCGCGACAAAACAGTGAAAACAATCAGTTTTACTAGGAGTTTTCTTCCTCGTGCAATTTATCTTTGGAATTGTTTACCACCGGCGATTTTTCCGGATCGATACGACTTAGGGACCTTCAAGAAAACAGCTTACTCCTGTTTTTAAAGGCCTGCAACGCACCTGCAATTCCTTTGGTGTTGCGAATGTTCATGGGTGGCGGTATTCACTTACCATCAGATGAGCCACATGCTCTTTTGCCCCCTCTTCTATAAAAAATAATCTTCTTTTTTCGTCTATACCTATCCGTCTCGAACTCGTCAATATCTACTTAAAAGTATGCGAGACTATATGTCTAACTATTATAGTTAAACGAAAATAAAAGCTTTATGATCTCAAAATTTTTAACGGAGACTAGCCACTAGGACAGGGTTATAGGAACCGAGAGTATGCGCAAGCACAGGCATATGACAAAACTGAAGTGAGATCAGGCTCCAGGAACTGCGTTTTTAACATTACAACTACATTTTTTCTGAGACACGGGGGCTACCGAGAACTTCTTAACAGAAGGACCCAAAAACTCAATTGCGCCCAGCGAGGGTTACGAATCTCATGAACCGCAACTGCGTTTACGACCCTATGTAGATTTACCTACATAATATATAGGTTTACCGTTACCACTACAGCCTATTAAAAGCCATTGCTGACCATAGGCTTCTCACATAAATTGCTCCTCAGTTATTTGCCATAGTTGCCACACTTGGCAGCGGGTTGACAAACGCAGTTTTTTAGTTTCAATCGTTATTAGGAAGATGCTGCTGCCCATCTCCTGACTTGTTTCCCTCTGGCGTCTCTTATAACTCCTACGGGATAACTGTTGGATGGCGGATAGCTTCCATGGAAACTGCTCGCCTTATCTTAATTCGGTCTGGAGAAAATTCTTATAAAACACGTATCAAAAACCCTGTGGTTGCCGTAAACTGTATAATAAAACCACACACAATTTCCAAAAATAAATATATTTACACTCCATTTAATTTTTCGAGTTTCGAAGTCGAGTTTTCTGCAGTAATTTTTCTATACGTTTGAATAATAATTATCATAACGCACATATCGCAAACCAAAGGGGTTTTTGATACATGTTGTATAAACATTTCGATTGTTCGACTATTGCGTCTATTTCGTGGACAGGAAAAGTGCTTAGCGTATAAAACGCCTTTCATCTAGACATTATATTAATAGTAATAAATTAATTTCAAGCATTACTTAAAAAAATGCAGCGAATAAAATAGTAAATTACAAATTTTACGTTACAGGAAAATCTCGATCAACCCGGCAAGCTTTAATGGTGTCCATCGTTTTGTTCACTTGTGGGGCCTTCCAAGGTGTGACAGTGGTGGACGTGTACGCATATCCTTTGTTCAAGCTAACGGTGCCCACCATGTCCCCGATTATTTGCAGCGTTACTTCCGCGGTCGTGACAATCATTTCCAGTATAATTTCTGCCTTTTTAGTCGAGTGCGCGGGGAGACGGGTTAGTAATTGTAGGCTATTTCTCTTAAATTTGTAAAAAAATATTTTTATTACATTTATTAACTAACATCATACTGTTTTATTTAGTTATTAATATTTAATAGTATTCATTTTATGTCTATAATATTTATGTAAAATATTGTATATATGTAATTATGTATTAACAAATAAATTTTATATTTCTGATGATTTGTATACAGACAGTACTTTATTATACACAGCCAGCGCGCCACGCCATCGAGACATATCGCAAATAGGAACGAACATAAAAAGACTGTTCCTTTGTTATCCACGCCTCTCGCTCGAATCATTTGCATCGTCCAAGTTCTACAGACTTCTTGGTTCACGCCGGAACCTACTCCTGATGCGAAATTCATGTTGCGCGATGCTAACTACACAAAATCGCTGGCTGTTTTACTAATAATTTGTTGTGAACTTTCTCTGCTTCAATTCTGTACTATTTACTTTCTTGTAAACTGTCCGTGCTTGTGCTTTTCTCCTTCTGTATGTATCAGTGTTGCATGTAATTGGAAGTACATAATCTACATATTATTTAGAATTATCGGTTTTACTGTGTTGTGGTATAGATATAGAATTCATAATTGAGAATGTAACTTGTCAACTGTAATGACAATGATCTTTCGGTGCAGGAATTACGTAACTTTTTATATTTTTTTAAATTTTATTTAGTTTAATAGCATATGAAACAAAAATAATGGCGCCTAGATTTAGTCATAAATAAATTAGAATATGAGTTAAGTCATGCGATGTTACACTTGGAAGAAAAGAAGACTCATATAAGACTAGCTGACAACGAAACATTTTGTTTTTTGAGAGACCGAGTGCTTTTCGAGTGGCGGCGCTGTCGTCGCGCCACAGATCGATAAAAATGCAGACACAATATAGCGATCGTTTTGCGCAAATAGCTGAAAATAACATTAAACATATTACTAAATGTTTCTGGTCTATACAATAATCCAAAAAGTTATACCATGATGTTCCAGACACTATGTTGTAACAAAAAGCCTCAACGTTTAATGGAGAAGTAACACGTAATCTATTTAATTAATATTTTCTTTCTATTTTTGAGCCAAATACCCATCAATCACCCAATTTAAATCAGATAAGGTTTAAGGAATTGCAAATCATATTTCAACAGGTTAAATTTATATGTGAGTCGAACATAATAAAATTAATCTTAAAAAATTTGGTTTTTCAATGGGTTCCTAGCTTAATGGATTACAACGAGTATTTTAAAAATATGTTATTGTTTCTCAAATTGCTTTTCTCTTTGTTTGTTTTCTAAACCACTTTTTTTTGTTTTTAATTTATCATTTATGTATTTTATTTTTCTGAACAATTTAAATTGTGTTGAATAATTCATGCAAAAAATAGAATAAAAATGCTTAACAATTAAAGCTATTATTATATAAAATTACAATAAAAATACAAGTCAAATCTCATCAATATAAATAAAATAATGTATATAATATCACACAATAATAATAACAATATTTGTGACAAATAATGACGAATATTTTAAAAATGTCACCAAAATTTGAAAACAGTATATAGGTAAGTCATATAATAGCACTAATATGTAGAAAACCGTTAACAGTATAATAACATTTTCCCAGAGGGAACTTTTTAAAGTATTTTTGAAGCTACTCTTGTGTAACAGACTTTTTAAATCAAAGGGTTAATCTGTTAAACAGAAGTTCTGATTGATATTGAGAATAATGTCTAGTCATGAACATACAACAGATAGATTTATTATGAAAATCTTTTCTCCTAGTGTTTTCTCTTGTGGTTTTTTGGTCTTTATTCTCATATTTCCCAATATTTGTTGCAAGTTGCGAGAGTAAAATCAGTATATACAGACATGGAACAGTCAAGATCGCAAGTCTGAAATGTTTGCGACCTGATTCTTATTGTTTTCACTGGATTGTGATTCCAATTGCTCTTCTTTGCAGAACAAGGTTTTGTGTAGATTATTATTAAAGCTCTCTTTCCAGAATAAAATACTGTAATGTACTCTTAAGTCTACTAATTCGTAATAAAATAATTTTAAATGTTCAAGTTCAGCTTCACCCCGTAAACTTCTTAGTACGTAACAAGCTGAGGTTATATTACTCTCAATCTCCTCTAAATCATGTTAGAATAGAATAGAATAGAATAGAATATTTTTATTCAATATAGATCACATATGTAATTCTTATTGAAAGTCAAGTTTTACTTTACCACTGGTTCGAAAAAAAACCTCTGTCCTGGGAAGAACCAGCAAGAAACCTAGCGGGACTTGTTTTCACTTTAGATCACTGTCTATCCTCACTCCTAAGAATTTGGCCACTTCTACAGGTTGTACTATTTTATTACCTTGTGGGACATGAATGTCACAAACAACACTCAATCTCAAAAAACTAGAAAAACTCTGAAGGACTCTGTTGTTTCTGGCATTATTACGAAATAACCTAACATTTGTTTTGTTAGTGTTGATTGACAGGCCGTTTATTGTAAACCATATTCTCATGGATTCCAATATTTGGTTTATTATCATTATTGACGGCTCCGTGGTGCAGTGGCTTAGCAATGAGTTGCTGCGCTGGGGGGCGCGGGTTAGAATCCCGCACGGAACAAGTATTTGTATGGCCTACAAATGATTGTTCCGGGTCTGGATGTTTGTCCTTGTGAAATTTGTGTTTGTATACTGCCTCCACGATACAGGAGAAAATCCTAGTGTAGGGGTAACGTTTTTTTTTTTAAAAAAATTACTAAAGTCGTTATTTGAGAAGATGAGATAACAGCATAAGTGTCATCTGCAAAAAGGGCAAACTTTGTCGAGTTGGTCGTTTTACGTACATAATGGTCCTTAAGTCATTAATAAAAGTAATAAATAATACGGGTTGATCATTTTGGACTTCATCACAATTTCAGACCTACTATCGTTACGAACATTTTTCTGTTTTGTAAGTAGGATTGAAAAAGTTTCAGTGCTTGTCCTAGAGTCCCATAATAATGCAATTTTTCCAAAAGAAGATTATGATATCATCAGTATCGAACGCATCGCTCGAATCCAAAAAGAGTGCAGCTACCTTAGATTTTTAATTTAATTTGTCAATGACGTCATTAAGCAGCGCGTCTTTTGTATCCTGTGTACTAATATTGTTTTGATACCAAAATTGCCTCCTTCAATAATCAAGATGAGCCACCCATCTACACTTAATTATGTATTCTAATATTTTTGATAGTGTGTTATAAAGATATAGGCCTGTGATTTGCATCCAATTTCGAGCCCTTCTTATGGAAATTTTTACTATCTTACAATTTTGCCAATTTTCAGTTGATCAGGAAAAATGCTTTCCTTTATGGACTTATTACAGAAACATTCCTATCTCTTTATGCCAGTTAAATGCCTTTAATTTGAAAAAAATAGAAAACTTTTATAATACTTGTCTTTAAAACTGGTGATAGATTTAATTCATAACCACCGACATATATAAAAACTAAACCACATTGCCAAAATTATCAAAAAAAATTATATATGACAATATTTTTCCTATTTAGAGGCCCGTTGTCACTAAACAGCAGCATGGGACTCTAAAAAAGATCGACTGAGTGAAACTTCAAATGAGTTTACACACCGTTTTGCGCTAGCAATGAATTTTGCTTATCAGGTTGATGTTGTGTATACAGACTGTTCATAAGTTATTTACAAAATTTCTCATTTCATACTAATTAATAACTTAAAGAATTTGGTATACATGATAACTTTTTAAGACGGTTTGACGTCCCAACGTCTTAGGTAATGACGATCTACGCAAAATGAGCTTATATTATCTTGAAGTCTTGCAGTTGTATGGTTAGATTGGAATTTCATTTTATTTATTATAGGATCCCAAGCAGATGGTTGCACCTAGCCATCTTCTTTATTGAAATTAGGGTGTTTTTTTTATTTCAATAGCCTCGCAAATCATCCTTGGGTGGAATCGGTATTCTATAGCGAGGAATTGTAGTCCAGATCAGATGTGGTGACGGGGGCGATATTGTATATGTTCACATACTGTAGACTTCACGGGGCGTCGAAATCGAAGGTCGAGGTAGGAAAGACTCCTGCATCTTGTAGAGGGATATTATTATATATTACACTTGCTGATTGCAAAAACTAACAAATCTTCTTCGTCGGCTTGTAGCATGTTTTAATGGAAGACCGCTTCAAGATGTAGACAACCTTGTCAGTGACACCTCTGACATATGTTAAGGCGCGGGACACGAAGCTTGTTGTCGTGCAAATCTTGCTTGACGTTGTGAGTTAGTCTTTATCTTTGCCTATAGGAGTAGGTGCTTAATAATCCAAAGTCTATTTGTATATCACTGTATTTATTTCCACTTGCTAACAAGTACCTATTCAGACCGAGGCGAGGGGCTAACTGCCAGCCCGACGTCGAGCCGTTACACAGTATTACAATTTTGCAACGTTAGCCTTTACAACGTATTGAAGCTCAGTGGCCAGGTGTTTACTCTTACAGATCCCTTGTGCTCTCTGGAACAAAAATTTCCCATGCTAGCGAACTGTCAATGATGGTGAAAATGGAGAAACACCGTTTTGGTATCTGTTAGTATGGGTCTTCTATTCACAGTTTATATTTATGAAAATGTAATGTATGTACATAAAAACATAAATAGCTTTAATAAGAATAAGGATGTGCATACTTTAAACACTAGGAACAAACATAAGCTTGTAATACCAGTTACTAGACTCCACAGAATCAGTAATTCATTTATGGGGCAGTGTATACGCTTTTACAACAAAATCCCAGAACATATTCAAAGTTTGTCAATAAACAAGTTTAAAAGTTTTATTAAACAAATTCTGTACAAAAAGGGTTATAATAATATCAAGGAATACATGAATGAAAATAACCCCTGGGAATAAGGTGATCGCCACCATGATGGTTCTATGAAAAATCATTTAAAAATTGTATAAACGAAATTATGTTTGAAAAAAAAAAGTCCCGCTGGGTTTCTTGCTGGTTCTTCCCAGGACAGAGGTATTTTCCGAACCAGTGGTAAATAAAAAATGACTTTCAAAAAGAATTATGTAATAATCAATATTGAATAAAAAATTATTCTATTCTATTCTATTCTAGTGTGGTTCAAGGCGTTATCAGCAATTTCGATTTTAGGAAGGCTTTTGACCTGGTGAGTAATGACATACTGTTACATAAGCTAGCTAAGTTGGGCTTTACTCCGAAACTTCTTCAACTCTTTGCTGGCTATTTGGATAATCGTCGTCAATTTGTTAGAGTGAGCGGTTTCGAATCCGCTGATTATTTCACTAGATCTGGGGTGAGTCAGGGTAGTACTCTTGGCCCTACGCTGTTTTTAATTTTTATAAATGTCTTGCCTACCAAAGTAAAATTTGCGAAGTGTTTGTTATTCGCAGATGATCTAAAATTAAGTTTGGCGATTGGTAGTGTTGCTGATGCACAGGCTCTTCAACGAGACATAGATGCGGTATCGAAATGGAGTGAACTGAACCATCTTCCTCTTAATGTGACTAAGTGCAAGGTTATCACTTTTGCATTAAAACAGAATCCTGTCATTATTAATTATAACTTATACGACGCGCCTTTGGTAAGAGTATATGACATACGTGACTTAGGTTTAATATTAGATAGTAAATTGAGTTTTCACAATCATATGACATCCATTTGCAAGTTAGCTAGTAAGACTTTGGGTTTTGTGATGAAGACTGCAGCTGACTTTGATGATATAAGGGTGGCTAAAACTTTGTACAAGGCGTTTGTTCGTAGTAAGCTGTCTGTGCATCTGTGGTCTGGAATCCTTACGAGAAAAAGTATACTCTCTTGTTAGAGAGGATACAACGTAAATTTGCTCGTTGGCTTTATAAGAAAGTTCATGAGTACTACCCTTATTTGTATCCTTCTTTATTCGTCTTGGGTATGGTTGATTTTGAAACCCTAATGTTTAGGAGGGTGATGTTAACTATTAGGCGCTATCTTTCTATAATTCACCACAAGTTGGATTGCCAGTCGGTTATGGAGAGAATCGGTTTGTTGGTGCCCAGGTACCTGCATAGAGGTAATGGAGGAACGGTGGCTCCGCGCCGTAGGGCGCGTCTTCTAGATAGACCAGTTACGCGTACCAAACGTGCTGCTTTTGCACCAACAAATTGTGCATTAATACTTATAGGGGACATACTCACTCAGCATGATGAAATTGACCTATTTGCAGATAGTATAACACGTCTGCTGACTCTTTTTTATAAAATTATTGATGATATGACAATTAACAATTCGACAATTTAATTTCGTTGACTATGTACTATTTATACTTTATATTTAAGATGTAATTTTAATTATGGGCATATTAAGATTATTATTAGTTTTTATTGACATTGCATTATAAATTGATATGACAAAATGTTTAATTATTAATACTTTATGGTTTTAATTGGCTTTATTACCATTTTAATTTCTGACACGGGCTGCCAAAAGTTTCGAGATTTTATATTACTATTATTTTATAATTAATTAATTTATGATTATTAATTTTTGTTGTAATGGATGGATACTATTTCTGAAAAAAAATTTTGTATATATAATTTAACCTTGTGCGCGTGTTGGATTTTCTGTAAGCCACAAGTTTATGAATGAAATAAATAAATAAATAAATTGTGAACTGAAGTTTATACAGTGGTGGGTTTAGGGTGGTCTAAAAATGCAATAACTTTATTTAAAGGTTGAATTGTGAATATATCGTTTACGTATCGCTTCTAGAATCTTGGATTTACGGGAGAAGTAATAAGGGCTTTCTCCTTAAAGTTCTCCATGAATATGACAACGTCAATGGAAGATACAGCGGAATACATCGCCACACCATCTACTTGCTTGTAGTACTCTTCCACAATAGGTAGCTAGATGTGAGGCAGTGTCTGAGTAATACTGCATATTCTATGGGCATGTTGTTTCCTTCCAGATTTCTAGTTAAAATTGATATAGATTCCTCAGCAGCAAAGCATATGAACAGTGGCTGCAAATCAAAACTGATCATAGTTTCATTGTCTGGTAGATTTAGGTCTACTTGCTGCCTTCTGCAGGTAATTCAAAGGTGAGCAAGGTTGGCCCTAGTTTTTCTCACTTGGCGTTCAAGCATCACAATAACTCAAAATGTCAAGTGGACTTACCTGCTTTCTATGGCGTGGTTGTGTGATCCAAAAGACGTCTCCAGCCGGAGGTCATCAGCTGCTATCCTCGTTGTCTTCGTCAATAGTGGCCGTAGATCGAAAATACGCCTGAATTCACAATACCTCCGAATGATTTATATATTTGCACAAAATCTTCCGAATAACCATTTAGGAATCTATATTTTAATTAGCGACCGAGTTCACCCACGACCCTTTCGACCTTTGTAATCAGAAGTGCAGATGTTGATGCAGTGCAGAGCCCATCGACAACCAGAATTACTTATAATGCCCAAACAGTGCTCTTATATCCCTTCAGCGGTGAGAGTACTTTCGCTAAGTGTTGAGCAAGTTTGTAAGTTGGTTAATCGATCTGACTCACTAATAAACGTAGTGGAGCATTGGGTTTATTTATTTTTAGTAACTCATACAACTTCGGTAGTTTGAGACACGTGGATATTATCGATTTTGTCCATATTTAATTTTTCAGAGTGTTTCTTTATTAGGTCACTAGTTGTTTTAAGTGTATTATTTGTTGGGTGGTTTTGAAATGTTCTTGTTTTTTTAATTATAATCTGACGTATCCATGAAAACTGTAGCTTTTCTCATATCTGTGCAGAGAATCGTAAGCTCTGGTTTACTGCGTAAGTTGTTCATTGCTGTAAATTCATCTTTGGAGATCTTAGAAGAAGACCAACTATTAAGGTATAAATTAGCCATTAACCTCAAAAATTTGCCTTTTTTATTACAAGCGATTTCAGTCAAGCGCCTTCGATTGAGTTCTCGGAGAAAAATAATAATAATAATAATAAACCATTTATTCTCTCTTCACAAATAGTACTTTTAGATTAACAATTTGCCATAATTAGGTTTTTGTAAAAAGGTCACCTGAGCCCCAACTCGCGGGCAGAATTAGTGGCATAATTAAAACCAATAAAACCTATTGATATAAAAGAATGTATAAAATGTTGCAGAAATTATAAGTTTGTTTAAGTTGGTGTGAAGTGTCAATAAGTGTGTGAGTGCAAATGTATGAATGAAGCGATTTTTGGGAGGGTAAATGTGTAAATATGTGTATGTATGTTGCGAGTATGGAGTTAACGGCTATAAGTAGATATATCTTGAATTTAGGATTATTTAAGTACGGTCAAAAGGTGCTCTGTTTTTTCATAATCTAGATTATTTTAAATATTTTTTTAATGTTATTTTACAATTAAATTTGGTTTTAGGATATATATTAAGGATGCTATTTAATTTGTTGTATAGATTTTGTCCAAGAAAGCAAAAGAACTTATGTGAGAAAAATGTTTTAAATTGAAGTGTGTGACATACCTTATCTTCTCGGCGGTTACCATTAAGTAGCTTCTCATCATACTGCAGCTAGGTGTGTGTAATAATCTTTCGGTCAGCAGATTGTCTTAGGATTTTGAAAATAAAGATCAATTTTCGGAGTCTGGTTATAAACATCTCTATGTGCGGTTTAAAGGATAGATGTTAATCAATTACGACCCCAAGATATTTAATATTCTCTGCTCTTTCGAGAGTGGGACATGAGCACATGGTTTTGAAATCACAGGCATGGACAGAAATAGAAAAAGAGTTCGGTGGGAGTAGATAACTCTTATGGGTAAGCGACATAATGCAAGCAATATTGATCTAGGTTTGGCAGTACCGTTAATAGTGTTAACTCGCTCTTGAGTATAATGAGTGTAAGTTTCTGATTGTGAGGGGTAAGTGTTGTGTGTGACTGAAGTATTTGAGTGTATTATTCTGCAATTCCAATGAAAACTATATAATCTAACATGAAATAGAAACATAACATAGAGAATAATTAAACAAAGTAAACTAATAAAATAAAAACATGCTAGTGTAAATAAAAAGAACGAAGAATATTGTATTAAGACTAGTAACATGATAATTTTATAGATGACTGATTCTTCCTCAATACGGACCGGTGTCGAACTTTCATTTTTTATATACACTTTTCCATATGACGTCCACGCTGCAATAAGCTTCTTATTTTTGACGGTTTCCCGCGCTATGTAAAAATGTGGAACGCTTCACAATTTTGTGTGTCATCGTTGCGCAGGGGCCATGCTAATCTTCTCTGTATAGTTTCAATTATAGTATATGTACTGCCGAAGCAAGTATTATTTATTCGTTTATTTTATTTATTTATTAACGTGTACAAAAAATTTGCATAATATTATAACTTCACCAAACTGTAACAACAGTTTGTTGGCAAATAACTGCACTTGTATTTATTAGAAGGTTGCATGAATTTAATGTATCCGAAGGTGTCAATGCTATGTTTGAAATATTTAACAATCGTCTCTTTGAAGTTATCGATTTATCAACATCTAAATATAAGTCTATTTAAGCAAAGCTTCCTAACTTGTTCAAATGTAGCTTGCGTAAATTTTTATCAGACAAAGGAAAACTTACAGAAAATATCACAAATACATTAACCCTAGGGATAATATAGAGTTTCAAATACTTCGCAGTCGGTGTCACAAACTCTATGTTTCATGCTTTAATTTAAACACAGTGCAGAAGCTGATATTTCAAAAAACCTAAAACACTTTTGGAAATACTTTAAACATAAAAAGAAAGGTGAGTCATTGGACGAACAACAGGAACGGAATTAACCAATCTTTATGCTAACCATTTCTCACCTATTTACAACGAAGCAACTAATAACATGATAGGAAACTTTAAACAAAAGAGTAATTAAATTTATTGGATAATTGAATAAGTTGAAGATTTCTGAAACAGATGTCCTAAAAAAATTAAACTTTAGGTTCTCAAAAAGCTGCGGGTTCAGATTTTTTATGATGTACGGGAAGCTATGCAGGTCTAGAGAGACCAGTATCACTGCGACCTAAAAGTTCTATTGTGATCACTGTGGGTTTAGAGTATCCCTCCCATTTTTGTAAAACGTTGTGGCTCAAAAATTGTTTTTCCTTTGACTCTTATTTTTAATCGTCCCCTAAAAGATGGTATCTTCCGGCACGAATAGTTCCAATCTTAAAAAAGGGTGATCGCATGGATATAAAAATTTAGTATAAGGTATCTTACTACATAAGTACAGCCATCCACATTACCTTGCAAATAAATATGGAACATAATAATATAACGTAACGTAAGAACACAATACATAATACGGTATATGATCACTTAATTAATGCAATGAAGTTATAAATATTATCATTATTATCCAAATAATATACATGTTTAATGTCTTTAAAATTGGTGCAAATGTTATATAAACTATGATTTCTACAAGTACTTTTAATTACTACATCCAATTTTGCCTTTACTCTGCCATACCATGTATTGATATTTCACCATTTTTTTTTCTGCAATCGTCATTACAATCATTTATTTGTTTTAATCTGTACTTGTTTCTGGCGTGATTTACTATTATATTTACTTAATTTCTATATCTCCTGTATTCAAACGCTTATTCATATTTTGGCGACGCTTTCTATGCCGTTCCGATGACACTTAACGGTGGTAGAGCCTTGCAGCAGCTTTTGCTGTTGCACGTATGGGCCGGCTCGAGCCGGGTTAGTACCACGACCTCACAGAATACCGGCGTGAAGTGGAAGCTCTGCTTCCGCGTTTCGTCTGGTCAGTGCAGGTGACCGGAGGCCCAATTCCCCCCCCCCCCCCCCCCATCAACATGGTAGCGGAATTACGTTATAAACTACCCCAGGAGGGTACCAGTACCCTTGGAGAATCCCTCGCTGAGCATCCACGACCATGCTATTCCACTCCTGAGCGTGGGTGCTCAGGTGGGGGGGGGGGGGGGCAAAATTCCGCTCAACACAATAACTGCTCGGGGCAAACCGAGCAACAAGACCAAGGCGACCCCTGCCACGCTATCCGTGAATTTCTGCAACATCAGGGGACTTCACTCGAACCTAAACGCCGTCCACTACCATCTTGAGACGGCGAAGCTGGCCTTGCTCTTTCTAGCCGAGACGCAGGTGTCCTCTCCGGCTGATACTTCGTATCTCTCCTACCCGAGGTACAAATTGGAGCACTCCTTTGTGCCTCGGGCTGGAGTTTGCGTGTATGTCAGAGAGGACATCTGTTCTCGACGCCTCGGCAGTCTTGAAGGTTCGGACCTGTCCATCCTTTGGCTACGCGTAGACAGCGACGACCATCCGCGCGTCTACGCGTGCCTCTATAGGTCCCATAGCGGTAATGCCGAAACAGACCGACTCATCGACCACGTCCAAATGGCTACAGATTCCTTGCTACAACAGGTCCCATCCGCAGAGATCGTGATCCTTGGGGATTTTAACGCCCACCACGCCGAATGGCTCGGTTCACGTTTAACCGATCATGCGGGGAGATCTGTTTATGACTTTGCCTTGGCATATGGTCTGACACAACTGGTTACATCGCCTACGCGGATTCCAGATGTTGAGGATCATACACCTTCCCTGTTGGACCTTCTGCTGACCTCTCATCCGGACGGATATCAGGTTTCCGTCGATGCCCCTCTTGGCTCTTCGGACCATTGTCTGATCCGGTGTGTGGTGCCACTCACGCTCCGCTCGCGGTTGCGTTCTGCAGGTTGCCGCCGTGTTTGGCATTACAGGTCGGCGGATTGGGACGGAATGCGGTCTTTCTTTGCTTCCTACCCATGGGGGCGGGTTTGCTTCTCGCCGGATGATCCCAGCGCTGTTGCTGACTCTGTCACTGATGTGGTGCTACAGGGAATGGAACTATTTATTCCATCATCTGTGGTATCCATCGGAGGCAGATCTCAGCCTTGGTTTGGTCGCTCCTGTAAGACTGCATTACGCAGTAAGCAGGAGTGTTATCAAGCCTGGGCTGCGGCTTCGGTGACTCGGGATGTAAACACCAGCACACTCAAAAAGAAGTATAGCTTCGCCTCCAGGTTCTTCAAAAGAGTTATTGCCAAGGCAAAGTCAGAGCACATAGGCAGAATTGGCGAGAAACTAGTTCGCCTTCCTTCGGGAACCCGTGCATTCTGGTCTCTCGCCAAGGCTGTCCAAGGGAATTTCCGTAAGCCATCACTACCATCTCTGCACAGGGAGGACGACTCACTGGCCCACGACGCAAAAGAGAAGGCCGACGTTTTAGGCTCCCTTTTTGCGTCCAACTCGACTGTTGATGACGGGGGGAACACACCGCCGACCATCCCGCGGTGTGAGTGCTCCATGCCGGATGTGCGGTTCTCACAGCGCTCGGTTCGTAGAGCACTCCTCTCCCTTGACATCCACAAGTCGAGTGGGCCTGACGGAATCCCCCCAATTGTGCTGAGGACGTGTGCTCCGGAGTTGGCACCGGTTCTAACGCGTCTTTTCCGGTACTCATACTTCCTAGGCGTAGTCCCGAAATCATGGAAGACAGCTTTTGTCCACCCGATCCCTAAAAAAGGCGACCGCTCAGACCCGTTCAACTACAGGCCTATCGCCATCACCCCCTTGTTCTCCAAAATAATGGAATCCGTTGTAAACTGCCACCTCATGCGGTACCTTGAGGATCACCAGCTGATTAGTGACCGCCAGTACGGTTTTCGTCGGGGTCGATCAGCTGGTGATCTTCTGGTCTACTTAACTCCTAGATGGGCGTTGGCAGTAGAGTCCAAGGGGGAGGCATTGGCCGTTAGTTTGGACATTGCGAAGGCCTTCGATCGGGTTTGGCACAAAGCGCTTCTTTCGAAGCTCCCTTCCTATGGGCTTCCCGAGAAATTATGCAATTGGATCACCAGCTTTCTTGCAGATCGGAGTATCAAGGTCGTTGTAGACGGTGCATGCTCCGACTACAAGCCTATTAACGCTGGTGTTCCACAAGGCTGCTTGCTATCACCAACGCTGTTTCTTCTGCACATCAATGATATGTTGCAAGCCGGTAGCATTCATTGCTATGCGGATGACAGCACTGGTGATGCTCTATACACCGGCCGTGCCAATATTTCTCGGGAAAACGTCACTGAGTACCGAAACAAACTTGTGTCTGAAGTCGAGTCTTTGCTGGACAAAGTCTCGGACTGGACTCTGGAAAAAGTGGGGGCGACTAAATCTAGTCCAGTGTAATCCTCAGAAGACACAAGTTTGCGCGTTTACCGCTAAAAAGAACCCCTTTGTCGTATCTCCTCAGTTTCAAGGTACTCCCCTTGTTGCCTCAGCCAGTATCGGAATCCTCGGCGTCGACATATCGAGTAGCGTGCAGTTTCGTGGTCACTTGGAAGAGAAGGCCAAATTGGTCTCTAAAAAGCTTGGCGTGCTCAGCAGAGCGGGACAGTATTTCATGCCGGCTCAACGCCTGCAACTTTACAAGGCGCAGGTTCGGCCTCACATGGAATACTGTTCCCATCTCTGGGCTGGGGCTCCCCAGTGCCAGCTTCTTCCACTTGACCGCATCCAGCGCAGAGCGGCTCGAATCGTCGACGACCGAGTCCTTTCCGATCGGCTCGACTCATTGGCACTGCGAAGAGATGTTGCATCTCTTAGCATTTTCTTTCGCATTTACCATGGGGAGTGCTCTGAGGAATTGTTCGGATTAATCCCAGCCGCCAAATTTCACGAACGCACATCGCGGCAGAACTCCCAATACCATCCACATCATCTGGATGATTGGCGGTCCACCACTGTGCGATTTAGAAGATGTTTTCTTCCTCGCCCAACTTCTTTGTGGAATAGTTTACCACCAGCGATTTTTCCGGACCGATACGACTTAGGGACCTTCAAGAAAAGAGCCTACTCCTTTTTAAAAGGCCGGCAACGCATCTGCAATTCCCCTGGTGTTGCAGTTGTTCATGGGCGGCGGTAGTCACTTACCATCAGGTGAGCCGCATGCTCGTTTGCCCCCTCTCCTATAAAAAAAAAAAACATACTAGGCGTCTGAGGAAACTGCCACAAAAAGCTTCCGATAAATAGCGGTATAAATATTCCGTTTATGCCACACTTAAATTTATGCAATCCAGCGCCGGAAAGAAAAGTCAAAAGTGCGACACATCTAGTATTGCAATCGCCAATCAAGAGGATTTCCTTTGGTTGGATCCATCATCCATTTTCGTCCCGTAGGTCTTGCAAGACGCGACTATAGAAAGCACCAGAAAAGTCTTATGGCTCCCGATATATGGCAGTGTATTCCGTTTATCGTTACAGTCCTATCAAAAAGTTCACTGCTGAACATACACTCCTTATATTGTGGCCTCATACATTGGATGTTTGCCATAGTTACAAATTTTGGTAGACTGGTAACCACAGTTTTTATTTTGAGTCCCATCGCCTAATCACTTCCTCTTTGTTGTCTCCTACAACAACATTGAAATCATATGAGGTAGTTTGTATTCTCACACCGACACTACACGGTTATATGCACACACACGTCACGTTAATTATTAAGTACTTATACGACAGCACATATATATTTATGGAATAATTAATTATTTAATTTCTTGCAGTCGCTGGTTATCTATACTTCAATAGCGTCGGGTGTGAGCTGCTTGATTCTGGGGAGCCAAATTCATCTCCGCTGGGGCCCGAATTGGATTACACCGTTGTTCATCTACTTGTTTATAATTACGTTTTCTTGCGGTATTGGCAATGTCCCATTCGTGCTAAACGCTGAGGTGTTCTTACCTGAGGTTGGTATAATTAACAAGAGAGAGTTTCTTGGTAGACTCGGTTGGAAAGAAGTTCCTTTCGTAATTAGTATATTTTTATTGATTTACAAATACAAAGAAAAGTAGTACTAGCGTCTGTTAAAATGAAGCGTCATATAAAATAAAATAATATTTCTTTCATGGCAAGATAAGAAAAAGTGCGAGGGGGATGGATATTATTCTATCTCATTTCCTTATAGCCGCCAAGGCTGTCTACACTACGTCAGTGGTCGTGACGGAAAAATGTTACACTTTTTCTCGCCTGGCCCCCATTCATCAAATTCGTACCGTCCGAAAAGGAAAATCTTTCCAAAAAACAATCCTTTTTTTACAGAATCATTTTCTAAAGTTATACGGTTCGGAACACAGATAAAAAAATGAAGATAGCCCATATTTACAGATTTAGTTCAATATGTGGATGTGGAAGATATAATTTAGAATGTGATGGGTAATTTAAAAAAAAACCGACAAAAATGGCGATGTAAAATATGCATTTAAAATAAAAAAGATAACAAAAGAGTCATTGCTAATATCATAACGAAAAAGAAAACATAGCTTACAGAACAATGTACTTCGATTTCACTACAGAAATTTTGTAATGCAAATGAATTTCAAAGTTTTGAATCTTCACAGTTATCAGACCAGAATAATTTTACGTGCTGGATCTCTTACTTCTGTCTGTTTCTAACATAACAGTAATCTGAGTAATGAAAACAACCATATTTCTGTTAACATGTACCCTTGAAAGTACTCAAAACGAATTAGGGTGACTCGGAATATAATATTTAAAATCAAAATTTACCATTCTCTTACAAAAAAGCTAGTCCTGGAGTTTGTTTTCAAAATAAAAAAAAGACACTCCTTGTTAATTTCTTGCGTATCCTCCGTACCATCTTCGGCGAAAGTTAAGTCACACGTCAACCCCAGCACTAACAAATAAGAACGATGTTGGCTGAGTAAATATTTCATTCTGGCCGCGTCGGACGTTGGTGACTGACAGGGCACACCTTATTAACGGTGAATAAATATAATAGTAAGAGGTCTTACAGCCTTTTACATTGTAAAAGATCGAAAAAGACAAAAGAACAAATAGCAACATTACTAGATAATAACGCCGCCCCTAGAGAATATAATGATAACTGCAAAAACACGATTTTTCAGGGAAAATAATAAACCTACTTTTGACTTTTACTTTCTAAGCAATAGTTGTAGAGAGATAAAAAAAATCAACGATAGCTAATGTTTTAACCTTTATAATGTTTTAAAATAGGTTATACTAAGATTATCCGAACTGGAGATACTTAGAATTTCAAATGTTTCTATAATCCTGTTGTTAGTTTAATTTATTAATAACGCATAGCATTTTATTCTCGTTACTTTCTAGAGATTGAGAGTATTGTATTACTGCTTTACAATAATATTCAACGAATAATAGAGGCAAAATTAACGGAAAACAATATCACTTGGCATTCTATTCTAGTTACTACTGAAAATACATTGAACGGTTATAGAACCCTGAACTTTTATTACGGGGTTTACACTATAACAATGTTATAGTAATAAACTATTGGTTTGTTGGAAATTAAAATAATTAAACATTAAAAAAATTATTTCGAAAATTTTTGTTATTATTTATTATAATAAACAATATTAAAGTACTTAATCAGTTTGGCTTGGTTAAATAAAAATATAATAAACTTTAAAAAAATTAATCTTCCACGTCTTCATCATACATCATCATCATCATCATTACAGCCCTTCACAAGTCCACTGCCTAATATAGGCAAACCCCAAGGAAAGTCACAAAGCACGGTCCTGAGCCACCTGCACCCATTGACTTCCTATATGTGGAGTAGGAGGTACGAGGCTGCCACTCGAGAACCTTTCTTCCCCATCGGTTGTAGCTTTCTTCAAGCTATATGGCCGGCCTATTGCCACTTCAGCTTACTAATCCGTTAGGCTATGTCAGTTACTCTAGATCTACTGCGGATATCCTCATTTCTAAGTTTATCACGCAGAGAAACCCTGAGCATAGCCCTATCCATAGCTCGCTGAGCGATCATGAGCTTCATCATACGGCCAGCAGTGAAGGACTACATCTCAGATTTATAGGTCATCACTGGCAACACGTACTGGTTGCTTTCAAGTTTTGAGGTATAACGATACGATGTGTCAAGATTTTCCGAACGCTGCCCAGCTGAGTTGAATCCGTCGATTGACCTCTCGGTTAAAGTTATACTTACCTAGTCAAACAATTTGTCCCAGGTAACCGTACTCATCAACAACTTCGAGCTTAGTGCTCCCGACAACTATAGGCATAGCTGTCACATGGACGTTACACATTATCTTTGTTTTGTCCAGGTTCATCTTAAGACCTATCCGTTAGGAGGCACTATTGAGGTCAATGAGCATAGTGCTTAGGTCCTTCAGCGATTGTGCCATAAGGAATATATCGTCGTCAAATTGAAAGTGAGTGATGTACTCACCACTGATGTTAATACTGTCAAATCTACTGAAGACTGCAGTTTCATTTCCCGTCTAACAGCCACGAAATTAAGAGTGTGATCGGAGAGATTTTGTGTTCTTTTGCGGCGGTAAAACTTAGCTCCGACTGCGTGGATAGCTTCCACGAGCTTATCATTCATATTGTCTATTGCATTGCAGTTTTCTAGGCACTGAAAATGGTTTTGTAACTCTAGCTAAAAGGTTTCGGGTCTTTGAATCAGGGCACGAGGGGGACAGAGCGTTGACTTCATTAGACGAGCCCTCTACAACTTAACGTTTAAGTCGGTAACGGTTAGGCTCTAACCATTCGGTGATCGCTTCCAGATTTCACCCTCACGATCACTGAGACATTACTGAACAGTTGCCGTTTAGTCGTCATAATGAAATCAATCTCATTTTTTGTCGAACTGAAGAAAGAAGTCGACCAGTTGCCAGCCCCTTGAATTCCGTTGCCTTATTCCAAATTTCCTTCCATCTTCAGCTCATCGTTCTCTCTTGTGCCTAGTTTTGCGATGAAATCTCCCATTAACACCGCAAAGAGGGATTTGAAGGAATGCATGGCTCTAGATATACCCTCATGCATTTCCTTCGACTCCTCATCAGGTTGTGCCGTGGTTGGTGCGTAAACCTGTATGACCTTCAACGAATACCGTTTGGTGATTACGCAACCCTCATCGACGCACTCCCAATCTATACAATGTTGGTAACGAGAGACTTGTGGACGATAAATCCGACACTACCTTGAGACAGAGCCTTCCCGGTGCTAGAACAAGTAACTGGATTCGAGGATTACTTTGTCCTCCCCCTCTCATCGGACTTCGGATAATCCTATAATATTTCAGCGCAACTTTTAAATTTCTTCTTCCAGCTTCAGGATCTTCTCGTCAGTCCTCAGGGTGCATGCGTTATATGTTGCCAAGTCGAGTCATCTATACCGTCAGTTCTTCTGCCATCATCTCTAAATATTCCACAAGGCTCTAATACTTAGGTAACAATTACAGAGACAAGAGCTTTTCGGGTGACATCGTTTAAATCCATTTTTATCATTTGAAACTATTCTCCGGCTATTTATCGGGTTGATATCAGATGATAAGGATTAGTGGATGCTGCAGTGATTATCTTTCTATATCACATGGTGTACTACAGGGAAATGTACTTGTTCCCACACTATTTCTTACTTATATAAATTCTCAGGCAGATATATGGTCTGAGTTATTTAACCTCGCACGAAAGGTGTTTGATTTTATAACTAAATGGCTAAGAGAATCTTAAACTGTCGATACTTACCTTAAATATCAATAAAACAAAATCCATAGCATTTACTAGTAAAAACAACACTGTGCATGAATCAGAATACTTCCGCATTACAGGTAACTGCTGCTCTAAATTTGATAACTCTTGTTCCTTTCCTACCCTCTCTAGAACAGATTGCATAAAATATCTCGGCGTAATGATACATAACACCCTAAGCGTTCACCTTCATATTGATCTCGTAAGTACGAGAATATGAGTGTTGCAGGTTTTAATTTATTAAAAGTGGTACATTTTACATGTCATTCATTGTAAACATTTTGCATCACCATCAGGGGTCGGCACGTAAAACGACCACGAAATATATTCAAACAATATATGAGCTTAAACCTAATGAATATTTAATTTGGCTTAAGCCATTATATTGTTAATACACTTATTCAAAACGACAGATGATGTAAATCCTCACAACTAGCAAAACCTATACAAAATGATTTTTAATATTTACGCGAACACTACACATTTAAATAAAACTAATTTTACGGATTTTATAGCGTATATTAACTTATTTTATATTCCCGACGTTTCGAGCACTTTATAGCATACATAGTCACGGGGGAGGGGGGAGACTGAGGTGTATGACGTTCCAATGTTAACCTCGGCTACCTTCAGATTAAAATTTATTAATTTTTGTTTCATGATGTAAACATGATGTTCAATTGTATAATATTTATAATAACATCTTTTTCATACCATGTTTATGCAATTAAATATATTAATAAAAACACATTGTTGATATGGACTGACGCTTTATTTAATTTTCAGATAAAGAGCGTGGCTTCCGTGATAGCTATGGATTGGAGCTTGATTTGCAATTTCACCGTGCTGTTCATCTTTAACCCGATAGTTACGGCCATCGGGTTGGGTCCAGTCTTCTATATATTCGCGGTCGTGGCGTTCTTCACTGCTATATTTTGCTTCTTTTTCTTACCTGAAACAAAAGGCCTGACTGTTGATGTCATTCAGAATCTCTTTACAAAGAAACGTACTCAAGTTATCTAAGTAAGTTATTTTTATAACGATAATGAAGTACAATGTGAGAAATACGAGAACAATATGGAATAAATGACAATATATAAAATGTATATTCATAATTTAAGCGTAATTAGTTTCTCGGAAACGGCTCCAATTATTTGCTTTCATTATTTATTATTCTAAGTGAACCAAGAAAGTCTCGATAGATTTGGTCCCTAGGAAAATTATGATTATTTTTCTATTGAAAAGCGAATCAGTCGCCCAGGTATTAATTATAATACACCGAAATTAAGATGATAGGCATCAGCTTAAGCATCTCTTTTTAGAAATAAGAGTCCACCTGATGAGAAGTGGATGCTGTGGGCCATAGACAACAACATCTACATTAGATAAAGAATTTAATTGTGACAGCGCTACAATGCGAATCATGACACTATATCCCCTAGCCTGTATATAAGGTTTCTGGTTTTCAACACTTGATACGTAACAGCAACTGCAACATTTGCTGCTATTTAATTCTGGAATACTTCAAGAGATTCCTTTTCTTGTAGAGCGAATTCATTTGTTTTGCAAGGCTATTACAGCTGTAGCATAGCATTAATACGAGTACTCGTACGTAAAACACGCTAAGACTTCGCATATCACAGTAAGGGTGCACGATATCTACGGCCAAATCGCATTGCTACAATAAACCTCTCATAATATCATATATCTCGGTCACGGTGGAGCAGTCTACACGACAATATTTTTTATACGTGGTAAAGCCATGCTGCAACTATATTAGTAGTATAGTTGTAGCAAGAATGGGTTAGCTCGTCCGAGAAAGGACCACGCTCTGTTCTGTGAAATACCAACGTAAAATAGTAGCTTAACACGGCTGCGTTTCGTATTAAATGTCTCTTTTCTAGTAAAAATTTTTTAACTGAAAACGAGGCATTCCATCCTAGTCCTCACGGGTGGTTGAGGATATATGTATATGTCTATGGCTCACAGCAACCACTTACCATCGGGTGAACTGTATGCTCGTTTGTCACTCTTTCGTATTAAAAAAAAACTATAATAATCCTTTTCAATTCCCATTTCTATCAATATAATACTTTTACACATTTGAGATCTTTCACATAATTGCTTTATTTCATAGTCTTTATTTTCTATTACATATATAATATAAAATATATATATGGGGATCGAAGTCTCATAATATATATTATGTATGGGACTTCAAGCCCCAACTCTGCTATTGTAATACTTATGCACCATAGAGAGCTTATATATTATTACTTTTGTATCAAAGACCTCACTATCATATGTACTTAATAAGGAATTATTGCTTTATGCAACAGCACCGTCAGCCGCGGTCAATCACCTCATATCTAAGTCTGACTGTAGGTATGCGTATCCGACAAATCTCTTATAAAATCTATAAGAAAAATCTTTCTCCATGGATATGGACGAATTTTGTATTGAGATAGTAAACGTTAAATCGTTCTCAGAAAGTTATTATTTTTTTTATTTTTGGAGCAGAAGTTTTCGAGCTGTTGACATAATAAGATTCAAGCATTACATGAACACGCTCTACTCGTAGCATTGTATGAATACCCTATAACATTGCAAGAACACGCTCTATAACTTTTCTTTAAATATTTGACCCATTTGTCTATTATAATATTAAACTTATAAATGTTATTTTATCTTTATTATTGTTATATAATCGATTTGGCGTAGACAGAGTTTTGTTAAATTTAAAATGTAATGTGTACTTGGATGCTTCGTTACCAAGGTACCAAAAGGGTTTGTGATTCTTTGCACTCACTATACGAAACACATGTTATATATTATATTATATGTTTTATACTCATGCAGAGCCGTGTTTCAGGGACCGTTTCAAGTACATATTATAAATAACAAAAATACAACAACAACTCCAATGAGTCGGTAATAAATTTTTGAGGCAATGTATATCCTTTTACAAAGAATCTTGGCTAATATTTACCTTCAAAAATAAGAGGATTCACACGGAGTTTGTTTCGCCTCTTCTCTTACGCGTCCAGCATTATTTACGTGCGATCCAATATTTACCTAATCTTTTATTATTCTTTGTTTAATCTTATGTTAATAACTAATTAAACATTAGTCATTTTACAGTTATTTTTATTTCAAACATGTCAATTTTGTTTTATAGTCAAATGCAAAGTTATCAAATGTAGGTATTAAACTTTTTGTCAACAGATGATGCTATGGCGTGATTGAATCGCGATGTAAAACGGCAATATAATATAGTGTAATAGGTTTTAATTTTAATGTAATATAGAATATATTATATGTACCAGTATGTACCAGGCGAAATATAGTTTGTGTTATTAAGAACTGGGAACTTCAGAGGTCGCGTGACGTGGTGATGCGTTTTCCATAAAGTTTAAGCCTAAGTTTAAGTTGAAGGTGACAACAACCGGAAACCCTTTTTACTTGTAACCTAAAACATTCGACGTCATTCCTCAAGTAAGAATCAATCTGCATATTGATTCTTACCTGAGGACAGTAGGAGGACCACAGCCCACAGCATCCACTTGCCGTTAGGTGGACTGTATTCTCGTGTGTCACCCTTACTACTAAACACCCTTGCCATACGATTGTATATGTCCAAGATTGAAGTAGAATGTTTTTAACCCTAATTGATTGAGTCTCGAAATCGTTTAAATTATGCAATGCTATTTCTATTTTGATTTATTATTCAAAATTTAACATTGAGGCCGAGACTGTTATTGTTGTTATTGATGGAATAAAAATATTTAGAATTTTCGTTACTGCGTTTTTTTTTTAACAAAACAAAACATAATCCTCCACTAGAAGGCAATTCACACCTTTGAAAGTGTTATTACATTCAACGTCAAAGAAGTTTAAACAATTCACGATGCTCCCTTTTTTGCCGCCCTGGAGAATGTTTGTTTCTTGTTAAACACGTTTCCACGAATGGCAGCAAAATAAAAAAACATAGAATTTTGCTTTTCAGATAAAAGATAATATGTGTTAGTATTCTCACACTTGGAAGATTTTACCTTTGCGTCCTAATGTTGACACATAATTTTCTTATTGGTCGTGTAGTGGAGTTGTAATAATGTCCAGCCCATACTATCCCGGGGATGTCGTAAGAGGCGACAGAGGGAAACAAAACAGAAGTTGGGCAGCAGCGTCTTCCTAGTAACGACTAAAAACAAAGAAATAAATTACGGTTGTCACCCGCTTGCTAAGCATGGCAACAATGGCGAATATCCCATGAGGCAATCTATGGGGCAGGCCTATGTTCAGCGGTGGACTTTAATAGGCTGTAACGGTAACGGTAATTTCCTTTAAAACCGCGGGACATCCCGGTAAACCATAGTGCTAATCGTTGCTCCACTTAATTATTATAATCGAAAAATAAGAAGACAGTCACATTTTTTTAATATTACATTAACCAATATGTTCAACTGCATCGTTGATCTAGTAGTCCTTAATTCGATGGCTAATCACGAGGTGCTGGGTCGGACAAAACTTAGTTATTAGGTTTTCCTGACAAAAATTCTCAGTTCCAGTCAGAAAATTGGCGGTACCTCACCGCCATGCCTCAGAAAGCACGTAAAGCCGTTGGGCTGGCGCCTGATCTCTCTCCTGTTGTGTCAGATTACCGTACCATCGCATTATGAAAGTAAGGGAACTGTGAGTGCTGTGAGGGCCCAAGAACGATTAACTCATTTGTGTATAATAAAAAAAATTTCATTAAAAAGTTAACATTTGTAATCCCGTATGAGGTTAGACGAGATTATTAATATTAACTAAATTAACTAGATGTTTTTATATTTTAGAAAAGTTTTATCTATGTTATACTTAAACAGTTAAAGCATATCGTTGCCAATATTTACCTATTTATATAGAACGTAAGTATAGTTATACATAACATAACGTAATAATAAAATTCAGTTACGCGCTTCAAAGAATTAATAATAAGTGCAGCCTAAAGCCAAATCCATCAATGAACACAGACATGCCTTAGCTCAAGGGCATATGAATAATTAAAAACAAACAGCCCGTAGCTATCGCAGGCGAACGTACCGGATGCTATCAGTACAGGTAAATAATGCCAATATAAATGGCGTTATTAGTACAGTTTCAGAAATATTACAAAAATAAAAAAGTGTAAGTTGCTCCGTTTATTTTTATTTATAAACAAACGTAGTATTCTTTTGTCTTCGTAAAAGTCCCCAAAGGCCCCAATCACCAGGTGATAGAAATCATGAAATAAAATATAAATGAAGTAAATTAATACTCCGATTCCCGATATCTAATTAATAAATATATATATGAGTGAATAGTATTCTAAAAGAAATAAAACTATCTTAAGTTTTTTTTTTTATAGGAGAGGGGCAAACGAGCATGCGGCTCACCTGATGGTAAGTGACTACCGCCGCCCATGAACAACCGCAACACCAGGGGAATTGCAGATGCGTTGCCGGCCTTTTAAAAAGGAGTAGGCTCTTTTCTTGAAGGTCCCTAAGTCGTATCGGTCCGGAAAAATCGCTGGTGGTAAACTATTCCACAAGGAAGTTGTGCGAGGAAGAAAACATCTTCTAAATCGCACAGTGGTGGACCGCCAATCATCCAGATGGTGTGGATGGTATCGGGAGTTCTGCCGCGATGTGCGTTCGTGAAATTTGGCGGCTGGGATTAATCCGAACAATTCCTCAGAGCACTCCCCATGGTAAATGCGAAAGAAAATGCTAAGAGATGCAACATCTCTTCGCAGTGCCAATGAGTCGAGCCGATCGGAAAGGACTCGGTCGTCGACGATTCGAGCCGCTCTGCGCTGGATGCGGTCAAGTGGAAGGAGCTGGCACTGGGGAGCCCCAGCCCAGAGATGGGAACAGTATTCCATGTGAGGCCGAACCTGCGCCTTGTAAAGTTGCAGACGTTGAGCCGGCATGAAATACTGTCCCGCTCTACTGAGCACGCCAAGCTTTTTAGAGGCCAATTTGGCCTTCTCTTCCAAGTGACCACAAAACTGCACGTTACTCGATATGTCGACGCCGAGGATTCCGATACTGGCTGAGGCAACAAGGGGAGTACCTTGAAACTGAGGAGATACGACAAAGGGGTTCTTTTTAGCGGTAAACGCGCAAACTTGTGTCTTCTGAGGATTAAACTGGACTAGATTTAGTCGCCCCCAATCCGAGACTTTGTCCAGCAAAGACTTGACTTCAGACACAAGTTTGTTCCGGTACTCGGTGACGTTTTCCCGAGAAATATTGGCACGGCCGGTGTATAGAGCATCACCAGTGCTATCATCTGCATAGCAATGAATGCTACCGGCTTGCAACATATCATTGATATGCAGAAGAAACAGCGTTGGTGATAGCACGCAGCCTTGTGGAACACCAGCGTTAATAGGCTTGTAGTCGGAGCATGCACCGTCTACAACGACCTTGATGCTCCGATCTGCAAGAAATCTGGTGATCCAATTGCATAATTTCTCGGGAAGCCCATAGGAAGGGAGCTTCGAAAGAAGCGCTTTGTGCCAAACCCGATCGAAGGCCTTCGCAATGTCCAAACTAACGGCCAATGCCTCCCCCTTGGACTCTACTGCCTCCGCCCATCTATGAGTTAAGTAGACCAGAAGATCACCAGCTGATCGACCCCGACGAAAACCGTACTTGGTCACTAATCAGCTGGTGATCCTCAAGGTACCGCATGAGGGGGCAGTTTATAACGGATTCCATTATTTTGGAGAACAAGGGGGTTATGGCGATAGGCCTGTAGTTGGACGGGTCTGAGCGGTCGCCTTTTTTAGGGATCGGGTGGACAAAAGCTGTCTTCCATGATTTCGGGACTACGCTTAGGGAGTAGGAGTACCGGAAAAGACGCGTTAGAACCGGTGCCAACTCCGGAGCACACGTTCTCAGCACAATTGGGGGGATTCCGTCAGGCCCACTCGACTTGTGGATGACAAGGGAGAGGAGTGCTCTGCGAACCGAGCGCTGTGAGAACGGCACATCCGGCATGGAGCACTCACACCGCGGGATGGTCGGCGGTGTGTTCCCCCCGTCATCAACAGTCGAGTTGGACGCAAAAAGGGAGCCTAAAAGGTCGGCCTTCTCTTTTGCGTCATGGGCCAGTAAGTCGTCCTCTCTGTGCAGAGATGGTAGTGATGGCTTACAGAAATTCCCTTGGACAGCCTTGGCGAGAGACCAGAATGCACGGGTTCCCGAAGGAAGGCGAACTAGTTTCTCGCCAATTCTGCCTATGTGCTCTGACTTTGCCTTGGCAATAACTCTTTTGAAGGACCTGGAGGCGAAGTTATACTTCTTTTTAAGTATGCTGGTGTTCACATCCCCAGTCGCCGAAGCCGCAGCCCAGGCTTGATAACACTCCTGTTTACTGCGTAAAGCAGTCTTACAGGAGCGACCAAACCAAGGCTGAGATCTGCCTCCGATGGGTACCACAGATGATGAAATAAATAGTTCCATTCCCTGTAGCACCACATCAGTGACAGAGTCAGCAACAGCGCTGGGATCATCCGGCGAGAAGCAAACCCGCCCCCATGGGTAGGAAGCAAAGAAAGACCGCATTCCGTCCCAATCCGCCGACCTGTAATGCCAAACACGGCGGCAACCTGCAGAACGCAACCGCGAGGGGAGCGTGAGTGGCACCACACTCCGGATCAGACAATGGTCCGAAGAGCCAAGAGGGGCATCGACGGAAACCTGATATCCGTCCGGATGAGAGGTCAGCAGAAGGTCCAACAGGGAAGGTGTATGATCCTCAACATCTGGAATCCGCGTAGGCGATGTAACCAGTTGTGTCAGACCATATGCCAAGGCAAAGTCATAAACAGATCTCCCCGCATGATCGGTTAAACGTGAACCGAGCCATTCGGCGTGGTGGGCGTTAAAATCGCCAAGGATCACGATCTCTGCGGATGGGACCTGTTGTAGCAAGGAATCTGTAGCCATTTGGACGTGGTCAATGAGTCGGTCTGTTTCGGCATTACCGCTATGGGACCTATAGAGGCACCCGTAGACGCGCGGATGGTCGTCGCTGTCTACGCGTAGCCAAAGGATGGACAGGTCCGAACCTTCAAGACTGCCGAGGCGTCGAGAACAGATGTCCTCTCTGACATACACGCAAACTCCAGCCCGAGGCACAAAGGAGTGCTCCAATTTGTACCCCGGGTAGGAGAGATACGAAGTATCAGCCGGAGAGGACACCTGCGTCTCGGTCAGAAAGAGCAAGGCCGGCTTCGCCGTCTCAAGATGGTAGTGGACGGCGTTTAGGTTCGAGTGAAGTCCCCTGATGTTGCAGAAATTCACGGATAGCGTGGCAGGGGTCGCCTTGGTCTTGTTGCTCAGTTTGCCCCGAGCAGTTATTGTGTTGAGCGGAATTTTGCCCTCCCCAGAATACGCGGGGCAGCCTGAGCACCCACGCTCAGGAGTGGAATAGCATGGTCGTGGATGCTCAGCGAGGGATTCTCCAGGGGTACTGGTACCCTCCTGGGGTAGTTTTTGACGTAATTCCGCTACCATGTTGATAGGGGGGGGGGGGGAATTGGGCCTCCGGTCACCTGCACTCACCAGACGAAACGCGGAAGCAGAGCTTCCACTTCACGCCGGTATTCTGTGAGGTCGTGGTACTAACCCGGCTCGAGCCGGCCCATACGTGCAACAGCAAAAACTGCTGCGTGGCTCTACCACCGTTAAAAAATATTTGATGATTGATGATGAATTTTATTATATGACAGGTTTCATAGGAGGGAAGGGAATTTGTTAGAAAAGCGTAGAGATTAACGTTTCTTTCCGAAATATTACTATTATTTTATTTTAATGCGATTAGAAATGAATAATCCAAACTGCGGCATTTCCTAAAAGTAGAAGAATTAAAAAAAATGTTATAAAAATATAAAAAACTAAAGAATACAGCACTAAGGCATTATTTTGTGTATGTTCATACACTCGAAATCGAAAAACTTTTAATTAAAATGCAACTTTTCAATGGTGACAAATATGTTCATCTCAGTTCCAACTAGCGACATGTGGCTAGCGTAAGAATATTAACTCTGGGATTTGGCTTAATGAGGGCTTATCTGACAGTTTACAAACATATATTACACGAGGACAAACATCCAGACCCGGAACAATTATTTGTAGGCCATACAAATACTTGTTCCGTGCGGGATTCGAACCCGCGACCCCTAGCGTAACAACTCATTGCTAAGCCACTGCGCCACGGAGCCGTCACCGATTGACCGATTGACGCTAGCAGTACATTAACGTTGCTGTCCGTCGCCGGTCTGAGTACTTAACGCCTGGAGCTAACGAAATGGATATAACGCCATCTATCAGACACCATAAAAGGTCTGGCAATTCCCATATTCGCCCCGGTAATATATATGTGACGTAATGTGGTGATGGATTTTCACACACGGCATTTTATAGTAGTATTTTATAATTATTTTTAAA
The DNA here is from genome assembly GCA_963668995.1 of Parnassius mnemosyne. Lineage (NCBI taxonomy): Eukaryota > Metazoa > Arthropoda > Insecta > Lepidoptera > Papilionidae > Parnassius > Parnassius mnemosyne. Next base: position 1,225,868 of record CAVLGL010000001.1, on the reverse strand, counting down.
TTAATCTAGATATCTATTTTAGTTCCATTCCCTTGGAGTTGCTTATAAAGAAATTTAATCGACAGAAAATAAAATACACTAAAAAACGGAACATATCATGCATTCCACTCCAATTGCGTTTGAGAGTGTAATATCGGAGTGCGCATTTGACTGCACACCAATGTTATACGTACTATTTGAAACCAAGTATTCCTGAGTTGACAATCAAAATGAAAATTGAAATTTTACAATAAACTTAAGTATGCATTTAAAATAAGGATTTGGATGAATTTAGAAAATACTTTAGAAAATACGTATAACGCTGTGTAGTTTCCTTTACGTGCCTTTTTTCGTTCAGTGGATACGTTTATTTATAGAATAACGGTCACAAACAAGCACATCGTCCACCTGATTGTAAGTGGTTTCCATGTCGGTGTCTGTCCGTGGACTGAGATGGAATGCCTTGTTTCCAGTAAAAAGAGTCTACGGTTCTCAACACTCACCATACGAAACACAGCAGTTCTTTTCTTTGTTCTTTGTTCTGCTGTTTCACGCTGGTATTTTGTGAGAACGTATTTAGAATTGCATTTTCAATTTTAATGTGAAAGTGTTTTTAAATGTGAATTAGTTTATTTAGGTGAATCTGTTATACTAAATTTATTATGTGATGCATGCAGTAAAAGCAAAAGTTGTTTCTTTCTAGCTTTTTGCTTAATGATTCACCACAAATACGCTGAAGGGTCTCAAAAAAAAAGGCATTAGAATATAAACATAATTTACCTAAATATAATTTATCTATGGCAGAAGTAATTATGAAGACTTATTTTGTAGGTAGGTTATGAAATGAAATATATCAACTGCCTTAAAAACGTAGGTGAAGATACTAGTTTTTTTTTTAAAATAACCTTCCAAATTTATTGTCCAGTTGGCTTGACCCATTCGCTAGTACAGCTAGTATAGCTGCAGCGTAACTGCACTACTGAAAAAAATATTTATGTTTATTTCATTAAATTTTTTCTATTTATTACGAAAATTTAAAAGTATTTCCTTAAACTCATTTATTTACTGTAATTATATTAAATACGTATTATCTAAACTTTCACGCTTAACATGTAAAGATGAAGGTAAAGTACTTACATTCGGCACGGTCTCGACACACCTCTCTTGCTTTTTTCTCATACTCAGTAGTCATAAGACACCTGATACTTGATGAACTCTCAGTTTGGCCCGTCTTCAATATATTGTCAATTTGATCGATTACTTTTCGACAAAAGCATTCATTTTCTTTGTCATTCTTTCCCGATTCATTATTTCTACTTGATCAAGCTACTTGTTTTTGAACGTAGTTTAAAGATTGGAAGGCGTTCAGTGTGGTACGTGGTAGAGCCACCCAGCTACTTTATTATGTTTGTATCACGAATGGGTCGGCTCGATCGGGGTAGGACCATGCTCTCCCAGAAAATGCTTAATGTTACTGTGTTCCGTGTGGTGAGTGTAGAGAATCGGAGACCATTTTACTGTAAACCAGGTTTTCCATCTAATTTCTCAGGGGTGATAACGCATATGCATTTTGATTCTTAATTGAGTATAAATGTAGATGTGTATAGACCACAGCATCCACTTACCATCAGGTGGACTGTGTGCTCGTTTGTCACTCTTATTATGTACTCTAAAGTCAGGTAGGAGTCTGGGTGAGTGGGCTCCTTTTAGCGGTAGCAAGTCACGATTGTGTTTGGAGGTGCTGAATCTCACAAAATTTAACTTCGCATAATTCAGAGACTACCTGCAGTGAGAGTTTCACACCTTAAACCATAACACTTTTACTGTAGAGGGGGCAAACGAGGATGCGGCTCACCTGATGGTAGGTATCGATCGCCACCCTCGAACAACTGCAACACCCGTGAACAATCGCAGGTGAATTGCCGGTCTTTAAAACTTCTCTTTCGGCCTGGATTTAATCACGACTGACCTGAGCTCAACTGATTCGACGGCTCTCTCGTTATACGTTTTGCTACAAAGAACATGTGCAAAATATGCTCATGAATTTTCTTTTATTTTTTTTAATTCTATATGCAGACGTATTTAGAATTGCATTTTCAATTTTAATATGAAAGTGTTTTTAAATGTGATTAGTTTATTTAGGTGAATCTATTATACTAAATTTATTATATGATGCATGCAGTAAAATCAAAACTTGTTTCTTTCTAGCCTTTTTGCTTAATGATTCACCACAAATACGCTGAAGGGTCACAAAAAAGGCATTAGAATATAAACATAATTTACCTAAATATAATTTATCTAAGGCAGAAGTAATTATGAAGACTTGTTGTGTGGGTAGGTTATGAAATGAAACATATCAACTGCCTTGAAAACGTAGGTAAGTAGGTAGGTAGTAGGTAGGTAACTAGTTTTTTTAAAATAACCTTCCAAATTTAAATTCTTTGACATTTTATCACGCGCATAAAACAATTGAAAATTGTATCTTACCGGATGAATGGCACACTTACAAACAAACAAAAAATTATTTTCATGACTGCTGAGCACCAACAATCTCTTGTTTCTGTAAGGGCTTATGATCAGGAATGGGTCTACCGCACTACCCCTGCGGCTCCTGACGGAATTTAAATATCTAAGAAATATTTTCTATTTCTTAGATATGTAGGTGATTAAATTTTGAATTAGAGAACATTATTATGAGTGGATGGGCATTCTCTGTTATGGAAATTCCTCCTCCACAAACTCTAAACCTCCAAAAATTCATCCAGACCTTAACTACTTAGAAGGAAACACATGGGTAATTCGGTTTGTAAGCGAAGATAGATTCCTTACAACCTATAATTACACTAGTTCTCCAAACGTTTTAAAGTAAAATACACCGGTAAATTCACTGCAAAGTTTTAAGCGCCGAATGCCACGTGGTTAATTAGTACTTAAAAATTTGATATTAATAATTTATACTATAAATATACATTTTATTATCTATCATTGCTTTATTTATACTAATATTTTCATGGAGTAGCTTTGTGTGAACTTTTTTAGCTTTACTTTATTGTTATAAATGTTAAATAACATATAATATATTTAATATCTAAAATTAAACGTTAAGTAAATGTTAAAGCCTTGTATAAGAATTGTTTTAATGATCTGAATCATTTTCATCTAGATAATGGTTCCAACTTAACGATGCCGTTGCCGCAGTTAAAAGGCGATTGTCGAGGAGAATAATCAATGGCAATGGGAAATACAAGTTCCTTGTACTTGTAATTAGATGTACATTAGTATAATTAGAGGGTAGCTCTCGATAGTAAAACTGTTGCAATTTTGCTGTTAGCACTGTTGTAATACTGTTGGGATTTTTGTTGATTAAATTATTAAATAAAAGAATTCGGTATATACTAATCACACTAAGAGCAAAAATACAATACACTAAAATTGTTTCCTTTGCTTAATATATTATTAATTAATAATATAAAATATTAATGGATGATCATAGAGCAACACGGGTTAACGGCTGACCGGAGCCATAGCGTTGTTACCTATACAGAAATGTCTTTGAATTTTTGTGGGGGGAAATCTACGCACACGAAAACAATTGTCTGTTACTACGAAACTCACACTTATGAATTAAAAATGATATGAACAATTTCACACACACATAGATACATTTTAACACTATCGCTCGGTGACAGCGATAACTTGGATACAGACTCAAATCGGTCGCTCGCCTGATCCGCGTCTGACTGATTGACTCATCACGAGATCTCTAAAACTATACACCCGATTGACTTGAAATTTTGTATAGTTACTCATTTTGCAACGTAAAAGCTCGCTAACAACGGATTTCACAATAGTCCAATAAAAAAAATCTTGATATTTTACATCTAGGTTCCGCAATAAAATATGATCGTGCGCCCAGTGATGATAGCATTGTATAAGGGCGAGTTGCCTGTGTTGGTAAACAAATCCACGTCCATTATTATTGTAAGTTTTAAGTTTAAAATAAATAAAATAGTAATAATATGATTAAAAATTACTTATATATGAGAGGTTACGCTATCTTTTTGTAAATATGACGTGGCAGATCTCTTTTAGAGACAAAAAAGTGATTATGCTATCATCATAAGTTTTACGATAGCAGCAACACTCGATTATTAACATTTTTTTATTTATTGTTAAATAATATGCAGTACAATTTTTCAATATTAAGATGCTGTTAAACTCGATTGCTTATCGCGGCATTGTCTTCGTTATTCGCTAAAACCGATCTCACTTTTTCATGAGTGTAATGAACTAAAAAGTTATTGCTACCCTCAAAAGCACATAATGTATTAAGAGAAAAGGTGTTCGGGCTGTATATTTAACTTTGTAATCTTTTGCTAGAACCCATGTGATGCGTAATATAGAATAGCACCAGTCGTTTGCTTGAGTTATACAGGTTGTATAAAATTCATAATTTATTTATAATTACTAATGTGTATTCATAGAAGGTATGTATAATTGCTGGATATATGAATGTGTGAAACAGATACGATCTACATATATTTGTGTGACTGTGAATGTGTGTATTGTGTTGTGGTGTGTTAGTGAATAAAAATACATTTACTTATATAAATATATTATGTTACACGTTGCATAATATTATATTATGTATGTACCCTGAAGCTTGCACTATAGTGGAAGTATCCGATTTATACTGTCTATATTATAATACTTTGTAACTCCCGTCTGATATTTTTTTCGCCAATTTTATAACGTAGCTCACTAGGTAATAGCTGTATTAATCTAGGTATCATGGACTTTGTGGTTCTCTGTCCACCCATATGTATTATTAATTTTGGTCGTAGTTATATTACCTTTTAGGGCCTTTCTTATCATATATGTCTGTTAAGCAGTCTGTTGCAGCTCACTGTTGTTAAATTGTTCCACTAAAAGTGAATTTTCATGTACTGGTATAATAATCTTATACTTTTTGAATAGTTCATGGCAATTATTTTTGTGTTACAATATTTCCTTCCTGGGTGTAATATTTTTTAGTTTTCGAAGTTGCAGTGTGATTATTCCCAGTCCAGTTTTAGTTAAGAAGTTTTATACGTCCGCCTGAAGCTTGGTATCTCATTTGAAATTAAGGACTCCGCAAGGGATTTATACATAGTCACTAATATACTAAATGGTGTTTCATACAAAATTTATAATACTTAAACTTGTCACGAATCCTATCAATATGAGTCCCCCAATTAAATCCCTCGTCAATTATCAAACCTAGGTATGCAGCTTTGTTGACTTGTTTGATAGTTTCGCAGTTACAACCTGTTCTTATGTTTCAATTGTAACACCCCCCCACCCCCTCTTCTCTATTGTATATATAAATTACCGTCTATAAAATAAAAAGGTATATATGACCAGGTAAACAAAATAAATTGATCTTTCCCAAGGGATCTTTTCTAAGGTTTATCTTAGTTAGGACTCTTTTTTACGTTGTGTTTGTTAAGTAACGTTAGTAGTGTCTTATTATTATGCTAAGCTAAACAGCCCGGTTCACAAAGAAAGGGTCCAAAAAAGGTTAATTACAATAAATCGTCTCTATTCCTCTTGCATGAGGTTTACATAAGTCAATTCCTTTTTAATTAATCCCTTTCCCCTAAGAAAAGGCTCAAGATATTTATATAAAAATACCCAATACACGCTTCGCTTTCTCATATTAAAAAAGTGGGGGAGGTACACGGCTCCACATACACCGTATGTGGTGAGCGCCAATGAACCAACACGCTCCCCCCGAAGGGGACGATAAGTTTGGAACTGGACCGTAGTCCACAGCAAAGTAACTGGTGAACCAGTAAAAGGGGACTTGGCCCCTTGATAGTGCGTAAGTACAAACATGCATGTCAATTCATGATAACGCCATATAGAATACGATATCAAACATTATATTATATACAGCCATTATAAATAAACGTCATGCGGTTTAGGTACACGTCGAAATAATAAACACACTGGCCATAAAAAGCCTTCTGCAAGCACCACCACCTGCCAGACCGCTGCTCCAGCAGACTTGATGTAAGCATAAGGCATCACCACCTATTGCATGATCAACACGGTTTCTAGCCGCATAACATGTCATGAGTCTACTGCTCACCTCTAGGGAATAGGGTCCAACGTTGAGCGGCTTTTATTCTCAGCCTTAAGAGTCTCCTCCCGTTAGCTACCACCCGCATGAAGTCGATACATATGCTCCCGCAAAGAATGCCGTACGAATAAATTGACAACTTTTTTATTAATTATGAAGAAATGTTGCTAAAAATACATTCACTTCGATCAGTCAATACGACCACGCCGCCATATTATGTATTATATCTCTTTTTGCATGATATCAACGATGTTCTATCATTAAGGCACTCGAGTTTCTAAAGGGAGCAAAAAAGGATAATATACTAATTCTTCAACAACTGATATATGTATTATTTTAATTTTTGGCCCAATCAAGTATTGTAAACTATTTATGGAACAAATGTAACTGTGTAAAAAGTGCAAGAAATAAAAGTTTATTGCATGCCTAGCGCAAAGCGTGTAGGTATGTTCTACAGATTAATTAACCGTTCTGTAGATTTAATTAACTTTTTGCGGCTACGAAATGTCGAAATTTTTGGTGTTTTAGCATAGCCTTGTATTAATTTGTTTTTTGTAAGTAGACTGCGGCTGTCAGACTGCCTCACTCAGTTTAGCGTCTACCGCCGTCGTGAGTGGGGATACTGTATTGATTGTTTGCAGCGGCTAAAAAGATCGCTTTACAAATACAAAATATTTAAAAAACCACATTTTATACATAATTGATTATTATAATAATCAGAGTTTTTTATTACAATATTTTTAAAGTACAGAATAAATAATAGTAGTACATACTAAAAGTAAGTAGGATGTATATATTTTAGTATATTTAAATACGTCTTGCTTTTTTTAAATTGAAGCTTGACAAAATTATTGGAAAATTGGAAGTATAATAATAAAGTTATTAGTGGAAACTTGTGTGTATGTAAACTACTGTAAAAATTTCCTGTAATCATGTTATACGTAATTTTTTAAATTCGCTAATGGCATGTACAATTGGATTTACCAATAGTTTTTGTTTTTATTATTATTAAAGATATATTGGTTCTTTGTTTTTTAATATACAAAACAAAAGAGTGACAAGGAGTAGTCGTTTGCCGAAGTCTATTTTTTATACTCTTTATTACACACAAAATATTACACAACACAACAAATCGCTAAACTGCGGTGTTCCAAGCAAACCTTGGAGAAGGAGATCATTTTCAATTAAATATATAGAAGCGTGCATAAGTAGTAGATAAACAAGTACATATTAATAGTATAAGCTATATATATGAGACAATGAAATAATCAAATACATATCATTATATACATATATATGTCGGAGTGTATAAAATACCCGGTTGGATCGAGGTAGAATTGAAGGTATATCGAGAACCCCCTCTTGTGTCGGTAGTATAAAGTTCACTGTAGGTGCCGTGCGCGGGAGATTCCGCTCAAGTCATTCAACGAGTGTGGTCACTCTACTAGAGCTAAGATAGTGTCGTGGTTCTGTTCGTTGTTGTAATTCCTCTAGTGCAGACAAGGAGGATTGGTGTTGCTGAGATGCTGTCCAGTGTTACATTGAGATAAGTAGTGTTACTGTTGGTTTACATATTTTGGTGTTATCATGTAATTACGTACCTCACGTTACACTGGTGTGTGATTGTGGCTGAGACGTGTTACGGTGTGGTCGAACTGTAATTTCACTATACTGAATGTATAGTGCGTTACGTTGTCTTATTACTGATAATGATTAAACTGCGTAATCAAGAGAGCAAGTTGAACATCCGCTCTCACACTTTTATTATTTTTAACAATTAGCGCTATCCTGATGTATTTCCAAGATCAAAATTGGAATCCCCTGTTGTAATTCTCCGAGACCAGAAGTGGGATCTCCTGTTGTCGTTTCCGATATCAGAAGTGGGACAAAGTCCCTGTTATCGTCCACATATAACCTCTGGATAATGTGAGGGTTATTACGTTGGTGAAATACTATGATACGCCTCTCGTTTTGTTTTTGTGTTTAATTTCTTAAATCAAGTTTGTTGTCGTATTTACGACACTGACGAATCATTAAAGTGTAGAGTAAAAGTTTAAAGTAAAATGTTTTAAGCCAAAAGTTAAATCTTTTTGTTCGGTTTATAATAAAAAGTACCCGCAAGTACTTTCAATATTTCTTAAGTCGAAAGAAATGTTGAAGGTATTCTAAATGAGTTATAGTTTACATTCAGTGGAAGTTTAACTTGCTCAAGTTATGTTATAATTTGATATACGAGGTGTGATTTACATGGGCTAATTTTAAAGTTCAAAATGTTTAAATGATGTACCGAAAAAAAGAACATGTTTACTTTAACGTGCTATGACTTAAAAACACTAAGTAGTATTTTTGTGTTCTAATGTGATGTTAAGTGTTACAGTTTACTGCGAGTATTACGTAGTCGATGAAATTGGGATTTGATGTTGAGGGTTTAGTGGAAAGCGTGGTGCTGTGGCACTCGCTTTGGAGTGTAAGTATACTGTCGGCTTATGACGCCGCGGACACGATAATTGCCGCTGCTACCGATCACCATTTGATAAACGAGGAAAGTAAATTTATCTTAAGGTTAACTGGTGGCGAAAAATGCCGGAAAACCAAAGTATAATTAACGAAATTGAAGTGGAGCAAATTAGTTCTGACATTGAAGAGAGTATTTAAGTTTACATGAGGATCGGACCGTACCAGAGGTTGTCATGTAGCTGCAGCTCAGTGTATGGTGCCCTGGAAAGATGAATAGTGTCCCAAGAGTAGTGCTGCATTAAAAAAAATCGTTCCAAAAGTTCCTACTGAATCTTTTTAATGTTTCTTTTATGTGTTACAGTGGCACGTGTAAATTGATTAAGTGCTCGCGAGCGTGAAGCGAGTGTGTGCCTTACTAGTCGGAACGGACAGCCAGGTCCAGCTTTAGCATGGCCTGGTTTCGGCAGATGCGTATGCGCGTATACGCAGGCACTATCCCGGAGCGCACGTATGCTGTACATGGCGATGCCTCGGAAGTCGTGTACTCTGTATGCGTGGGAGTCACACAGTGTGCGCGGAAGTCGTATGCTGTGTGCACGGTAATGTTTTCTGAACATGTATTAGGCTCTGTCCTGACAGGCGCTGTCCTGGTTCATGTTTTAACGTGATTCACGTGGTTAACGTGGGATCTCGCAAGTTGAAGTAAGAGTATGTGTCAGATACTTCGTATGAAGACCTATGTTTACTTGTGAAAGCGAAGTGCTTTCTTATAGTCCACGGTATGAAAGCGTATTTGTTTGAGGGACTCTTATGTGTGATGGATGAGAGAATAGGCAACTGTGTATGTTGTCCTGATAATTAACAACTTGTTTTTCACGCAGATCACGATGACTGCAACCTCGAAGATGCCTGTGAACCCTCAGGTGCTCCTGCTGTTCCCGTTGAAGCTTTAGAGTGCGTGGTGCGGCGCAGCGTCTCGCTGGCGCTGGTGCGGCGCAACGAATCGGTGTGCGAGTGCGGCACGCCTTGTGCTGTTGTTTTGGCCATGTGAGCTTGCTTCAAGGCAGCTAACTATGGCGTGTGCTAGTTTGTTTTAATAGCCACATGCGTTTGCCTTATGACTGCCGCAGAAGCAAACAATGAGCGTCGTGTTGACGTTTGCTATGTGAGCAATCCTAGCGGTATGCTAATGAATACTGGTGAGTCGTACCCATTTTATTATGATTCTGGGCCGAATTACCCTCTCATCAAAGATGGTGCTGAGGCAAAAGTTTAAATACTATCGTAAATTCAACCGGAAGCGGTCATGTTAGTGTGTATAGTACCCCACAAATACCCCCATGATCATGTGAGGAAGATCCCCGATCACCAAGTTCCTCGAGAGTTAGATGTCTTAGTTGATGACAGTGGTAGTGAGACCAAATTTGATTAAGAATGCTTGTATACTCATACTCAAAACTTTAGACCGCACCTCATGAGTAACATGTGGCGATGGGTCTGTAGGAAATCGTTGGTGCGATTTCTGTCTGTGTTGTAGCATATTTGGCGGCAGATATGTAGGGAATCGTTGTTGCGATTCTGGCATATGTGGCGGCAGATGTGTTGTAGCATATTTGGCGGTGGATATGTGGAGAATCGTTGGTGCGATTCTGGCATATGTGACGGCAGATAAGTTGACTTAAATCGTCTTATCGCAATCATTATATAAGCTTTTAGAATCATGCCACCAGAAATATATCGTTCTTACCTTGAAAATGTTACGTAATTTCGTAATTTCCTTCTGATGTGAGGATACGTTAGATATAACTGATACACGCCCCTTTCATGTCACTTCTCTAGAATGTGCCCGCAGGTCATATGTTATAACAATTTGATTACTATATATCTTGCTCAGGTAAATCCGAGACAAATTTTTAAATTCCAATTATAATTAACATCAACTCCACAGAGTGAAATTATAAAATTAAGGAAAAGAAAAGATGCAAGCCAAACACTTGTTAGTTTCACGATACATAATCACGATAATAAGGTTAGATAATAAGGAAGGGCCTGAATTTCGCAATAGCACAGCGTAAAATCCCGTATAAGAAAATTATCTGCAATGTTGAGGATTGTCTGTTTAAAAACAATGTGTGAAAGGAAGATTTAGAGGCCATACGTCAAGACATTTCGTCCTTGTTACTGTCCGACCGTTACTGTAGGACCATGCTCTCACAGAAAATCAACGTAAAATAGCAGCTTAATGTTACTGTGTTTCGTATGGTGAGTGTAGAGAATCAGAGACCATTTTACTGTAAACCAGGTTTTCCATCTCATTTCTCAGGGGTGATAACGCATCTGCATTTTGATTCATAATTGAGGATAAATGTAGATATTTATAGACTACAGCATCCACTTACCATCAGATGGACTGTGTGCTCGTTTGTCACTCTTATTATGTACTTCTTATGTACTCTAAAGTTATGTAGGAGTCGGGGTGAATGGCCCCTTTAGCGGTAGCAAGTCACGATTGTGTTTGGAGGTGCTGAATCTCACAAAATTTAACTTCGCGTAATTCAGAGACTACCTGCAGTGAGAGCTTCACACCTTTAACCATAACTTTTTTACTGTAGGGGAGGCAAACGAGGATGCGGCTCACCTGATGGTAGGTGTCGATAGCCACCCGTGAACAACTGCAACACCCGTGAACAATCGCAGGTGAATTGCCGGTCTTTAATACTTCTCTTTCGGCCTGGATTTAATCACGACTGACCCGAGCTCAACTGATTCGACCGCTCTCTCTTTATACGTTTTGCTACAAACAACATCGGCAAAATATGCTCATGAATTTTCTTTTATTTTTTTTAATTCTATATGCAGACTTATTTAGAATTGCATTTTCCATTTTAATGTGAAAGTGTTTTTAAATGTGATTAGTTTATGTAGGTGAATCTATTATACTAAATTTATTATATGATGCGTGCAGTAAAAGCAAAACTTGTTTCTTTCTAGCTTTTTGCTTAATGATTCACCACAAATACGCTGAAGGGTCACAAAAAGGCATTAGAATATAAACATAATTTACCTAAATATAATTTATCTATGGCAAAAGTAATTTTGAAGACTTGTTTTGTGGGTAGGTTATGAAATGAAATATATCAACTGCCTTAAAAACGTAGGTGAAGATACTAGTTTTTTTTTAAATAACCTTCCAAATTTATTGTCTTTGACATTCTATCACGCGCATAAAACAATTGAAAATTGTATCTTACCGGATAAATGGCACACTTACAAACAAACTAAAAATTATTTTAATGACTGCTGAGCACCAACAATCTCTTGTTTCTGTAAGGGCTTATGATCAGGAATGAGTCTACCGCACTACCCCTACGGCTCCTGATGGAATTTAAATGTCTAAGTAATATTTTCTATTTCTTAGATATGTCGGTGATTAAATTTTGAATTAGAGAACATTATTATGAGTGGATGGGCATTCTCTCTTATGAAAATTCCTCCTCCACAAACTCTAAACCTCCAAAAATTCATCCAGACCTTAACTACTTAGAAGGAAACACTTGGGTAATTAGGTTTGTAAGCTAAGATACATTCCTTACAACCTATAATTACACTAGTTCTCCATACGTTTTAAAGTAAAATACACCGGTGAATTCACTGCAAAGTTTTAAGCGCCGAATGCCACACGGGTAATTAGTACTTAAAAATTTGATATTGATAATTGATACTATAAATATACATTCTATTATCTATCATTGCTTTATTTATACTAATATTTTCATGGAGTAGCTTTGTGTGAACTTTTTTAGTTCTACTTTATTGTTATAAATGTTAAATAACATTTAATATATTTAACATCTGAAATTATACGTTAAGTAAATGTTAAAGCCTTGTATAATAATTGTTTTAATTATCTGAGTCATTTTCATCTAGATAATGGTTCCAACTTTACGATGCCGGTGCCGCAGTTAAAAGGCGATTGTCGAGGAGAATAATCAATGGCAATGGGAAATACAAGTTCCTTGTACTTGTAATTAGATGTACATTAGTATAATTAGAGGGTAGCTCTCGATAGTAAAACTGTTGCAATTTTGCTGTTAGCACTGTTGTAATACTGTTGGGATTTTTATTGATTAAATTATTGAATAAAAGAATTCGGTATATACTTATCACACTAAGAGCAAAAATACAATACACGAAAATTGTTTCCTTTGCTTAATATGTTATTAATTAATAATATAAAATATTAATGGATGATCATAGAGCAACACGGGTTAACGGCTGACAGCAGCCATAGCGTTGTTACCGATACAGAAATGTCTGTGAACTTTTTATGGGGGGAAATCTACGCACACGAAAACAATTGTCTGTTACTACGAAACTCACACTTATGAATTAAAAATGATATGAACAATTTCACACACACATAGATACATTTTAACACTATCGCTCGGTGACAGCGATAACTTGGATACAGACTCAAATCGGTCGCTCGCCTGATCCGCGTCTGACTGATTGACTCATCACGAGATCTCTAAAACTATACACCCGATTGACTTGAAATTTTGTATAGTTACTCATTTTGCAACGTAAAAGCTCGCTAACAACGGATTTCACAATAGTCCAATAAAAAAAATCTTGATATTTTACATCTAGGTTCCGCAATAAAATATGATCGTGCGCCCAGTGATGATAGCATTGTATAAGGGCGAGTTGCCTGTGTTGGTAAACAAATCCACGTCCATTATTATTGTAAGTTATAAGTTAAAAAGAAATATAATAGCAATAATGTGATTAAAAATTACTTATATATGAAAGGTTACGCTATCTTTTTGTAAATATGACGTGGCAGATCTCTTTTAGAGACAAAAAAGTGATTATGCTATCATCATAAGTTTTACGATAGCAGCAACACTCGATTATTAATATTTTTTATTTATTGTTAAATAATATGCAGTACAATTTTTCAATATTAAGATGCTGTTAAACTCGATTGCTTATCGCGGCATTGTCTTCGTTATTCGCTAAAACCGATCTCACTTTTTTATGAGTGTAGTGAACTAAAAAGTTATTGCTACCCTCAAAAGCACATAATGTATTAAGAGAAAAGGTGTTCGGGCGGTATATTTTACTTTGTAATCTTTTGCTAGAACCCATGTGATGCGTAATATAGAATAGCACCAGTCGTTTGCTTGAGTTATACAGGTTGTATAAAATTCATAATTTATTTGTAATTACTAATGTGTATTCATAGAAGGTATGTATCTGTTTTACACATTCATATTTCCAGCAATTGCTGGAAATATGAATGTGTAAAACAGATACGTATATATCTACATATATTTGTGTGACTTTGAATGTGTATATTGTGTTGTGGTGTGTTAGTGAATAAAAATACATTTACTTATATAAATATATTATGTTACACGTTGCATAATATTATATTATGTATGTACCCTGAAGCTTGCACTATTGTTGAAATATCCGATTTATTCTGTCTATATTATAATACTTTGCAACTCCTGTCTGATATTTTTTTCGCCAATTTTATGACTTAACTCACTAGGTAATAGCTGTATTAATCTAGGTATCATGTACTTTGTGGTTCTCTGTCCACCCATATATATTATTAATTTTGATCGTAGTTATATTACCTTTTAGGGCCTTTCTTATCATGTATGTATGTTGAGCAGTCTGTTGAAGCTCACTGTTGTTAAATTGTTCCACTAGAAGTGAATTGTCATGTACTGGTATAATTTTATACTTTTTGAATAGTTCATGGCAATTATTTTTGTGTTACAATATTTCCTTCCTGGGTGTAATATTTTTTAGTTTTCGAAGTTGCATTGTGATTATTCCCAGTCCAGTTTTAGTTAAGAAGTTTTATACGTCCGCCTGAGGCTTGGTATCTCATTTGAAATTAATGACTCCGCAAGGGATTTATACATAGTCACTAATATACTACATGATATTTCATACATAATTTATGGTGTTTCATACGTAATTTATAATACTTAAGCTTCTCACGAATCCTATCAATATGAGTCCCCCAATTAAATCCCTCGTCAATTATCAAACCTAGGTAAGCAGCTTTGTTGACTTGTTTGATAGTTTCGCAGTTACAACCAGTTCTTATGTTTCAATTGTAACACCCCCCACCGCCTCCTCTCTATTGTATATATAAATTACCATCTATAAAATATAAAAGTATATATGACCAGGTGAACAAAATAAATGGATCTTTCCCAAGGGATCTTTTTTTAAGGTTTATCTTAGTTAGGACTCTTTTTTACGTTGTGTTTGTTAAGTAACGTTAGTAGTGTCTTATTATTATGTTAAGCTAAACAGCCCGGTTCACAAAGAAAGGGTCCAAAAAAGGTTAATTACATTAAATCGTCTCTATTTCACTTGCATGAGGTTTACATTAGTCAATTCCTTTTTAATTAATCCCTTTCCCCTTAGGAAACGCTCATATATAAAAATACCCAATACGCTTCGCTCTCTCACATTAAAAAAAAGTGGGGGAGGTACACGGCTCCACATATTATACCGTATGTGGTTAACGCCAATCAACCAACACGCTCCCCCCGAAGGAGACGATAAGTTTGGAACTGGACCGTAGTCCACAGCAAAGTAACTGGTGAACCAGTAAAAGAGGACTTGACCCCTTGATAGTGCGTAATTACGCATGATTAAACATGCATGTTAATGCGTGATAACGCCATACAGAATACGATATCAAATACAGCCATTATAAATAAACATCATACGGTTTAGGTATACGTCGAAATAATAAACACACTGGCCACAAAAAAGCCTTCTGTAAGCACCACCACCTGCCAGACCGCTGCTCCAGCAGAAGTGATGTAAGCATAAGGTATCCCACCTATTGCATGATCAACACGGTTTCTAGCCGCATAACATGTTGTGAGTCTACTGCTCACCTCTAGGGAATAAGGTCCCACGTTGAGCGGTTATCAGTCGCAGCGTTAAGAGTCTCCTCCCGTTAGCTACCACCCGCATGAAGTCGATACATATAAGAAATTGACAATTTTTTTTATTAATTATAAAGAATTGTTGCTAAAAATACATTCACTTCGATCAGTCATTACGACCACGCCACCATATTATGTATTATATCTTTTTTTGCATGATATCAACGATGTTATATCATTAAGGCACTCGAGTTTCTAAAGGGAGCAAAAAAGGATAATATACTAATTCTTCATCAACCGATAGATGTATTATTTTAATTTTTGGCCGAATCAAGTATTGTAAACTATTTATGGAACAAATGTAACTGTGTAAAAAGTGCAAGAAATAAAAGTTTATTGCATGCCTAGCGCAAAGCGTGTAGGTATGTTCTACTAGCGCCTAAAAATCAAGATTAGGACGTTTTGTCGCATGAAATCGTAATATCTAACAATCATATTGAACATAGTAATGATATAAAAATCACATTGTCAGAAAGATAAATGATTGTTGAACTTATTGTTTCTTTTTTCAAATTGACGAATTGCTATTTTTACATAAAAAGTGGTTTTAGTGGCTTATGGTGTAGATTTAGTGGATTATGACGTAGTTTTAGTGGCTTATGGTGTAGAGTTCACATGGAGTGGTAATCAATATGTATTGTTACTTTACACTCATTAAATTCAATTTTAATTTATTTATATCTAGTCAACCTATTGAAGTATTCAAAACATCAATCATTTTAAGGAGCTTACTAATACATTTTGGAGTAAGGTGATGAATTCCTTTACGCAACCACAGTGATGAAATATAACAAGTTCAACATAAAAAGTAATAAGCCTTTGAGATTATTCGCGAAAATGGAAATTAAATTTCCAAATAATCGTAATGTTATATCGGCGCAAATTGTAAAGGATCGTCGTCAATAAAATATTCAAACAACTTTATCAACGTTGCCTCTAGGTAAATCAATTAAAACGGTTTGAAGTGTCTCTACAGAACCCCCATTAATCTTGTTAATTGATGAAATAGAATGTAGCCTTAAGGCGACATTTCAGTACTTTTAACTTTGTGAACCTCTGGAAATCCACTTTAATTTATGTATAGTACCTATATTTTATTATTTCATTATGTTCATATCGAACTAAAAACATTACTACCTTGACAGAAAATCGGTATAAACGTTGTTATTATTATATTATTGAGGAGGCCGATAGCGGAGAGAACAGGTACTGGTGGTGGGAACAAAATGGAGTGATGATTTCATATGCCGACATCAAAAGGCTTATTCTATACTTAGTAAAAATATCCAATTCTATTATGATCTAAACAAGTCGAAAATATCACAAGTAAGTATCTTGTATAAAAAGCAGCCAGATAACTATTAAAAATGATGATTTTCATTCTGAACTCCATGGTGTTAAAAGCAAATATTTAAATCAGTACGTGTTGCCAGTGATGATTTATGGTTTTGAGACGTGGTCCTTCACTGCTGACCATATGAGGAAGCTCAAGGTCACTCAGCAAGCTATGGAGAGAGGTATGCTCGGAGTTTTTTCTGCGTGATAAATTTAGAAATGGGGATATCCGCAGTAGAATCAGAGTGACCGACATAGCTCAACGGATTAGTAAGCTGAAGTGGCAATAGGTCAGCCATATAGCTCGAAAAACTGACAACTGATGTGGAAAAAAGTCAATTAACATCAACTCCACAGAAAGATGCAAGCCAACAGCAGCACTAATTATAAACACTTGTTAGTTTCACGATACATAATCACGATAATAAGGTTAATGACTTTGAAAAAATCCACAAACATGTAGCCTCTGTCCACCTTAATACTAATCAAACGAATGGAGCGTTTTGAGTTCTTCTCTTATTCCTATTTACCAATATTTATTTTGTACTTAGTATATTTCACAAGTAACAGTTTACAATAAAGAAAGTTTTTCAATTTGCAATAAAATATATAAAGTATCTATAGACCAGTGAGACAAATACATACTTATGGTCACACATATATCAATGCATAACATCAGGTTGACTGTGTGCTCGTTGGTCGACTTACTTCTACAAACATTTGCTTTCGCGAGCAGTGTAGGTTTCCTTCTTGTGGTAAAGAAACACTGCGGTCATCTTAAGAATTATAATTTATCATCCGTGATGAAAGAAGGAAGATGGTGGACCTCATTTCCAGTAAATAGGATTCTTTCTCGTTAGTACCTATATGAAACATAGCATCATCAGCATCATCATCATCATCATCATTGCAGCCCTTTACAAGTCCACGGCTGGACATAGGCCTCTCCCAAGGAATGCCACAAGGCACGGTTCCGAGCCACCTGCATCCATCGACTTCCTGCATGTCTTACTAGATCGTCACTCCATCTAGTGGGGAGACGCCCCACAACTCGTCCGCCGGTACGAGGCCGCCACTCGAGTACCTTAACCTTCTAATAAGAAGATATGTCGTGATCTCCCAAACACTGCCCAACCGAGTTGAATCCGTCGATTAACCTCTCGGTCGAAGTCGGACTAGGCGGGCTATTTGTCCCAAGTAAACATACTCGTCAACAACTTCGGGCTTAGTGCTCAAAACAACTACTGGCATAGGTGTGACATGGACGTTATATATAATTTTTTTTTGTCCATGTTCATCTTAAGACCTATCCGTTTAGAGACACTATTGAGGTCATTGAGCATAGTGCTTAGGTCCTCCAGCGGTAATGCCATAAGGGCTATATTGTCGAGAAATCTACGATGAGTGATGTACTCGTCATTGACGTTGATACTGTATCATTTCCAGTCCAGTAGCTTGAAAACGTCTTCAAATGCAGCATTGAAGAGTTTCGGGGATATTACGTCATCGTGTCTTAGTTGCAGTCTCTGAAGTTGGATAGGCTTCGTACTCTGGTACTGTGTTCCGATAGCCATCGTAGTCCTACTGTACAAGCACTTCAGCACTTCGATATACCGACAGTAAACTTGGCGCCGCTGGAGGGATTCCAGCACCGCCCAAATTTCGACGGAATAAAAGGCTTTCTCATAGTCCACATACGCAATACAAAGTGGCAGATGATACTCTTCGGTCTTCTGTACTATTTGCCGAAGGGTATGTATGTGATCTACGGTGCTAAAGCCTTTTCGAAAACCGGCTTGTTCGGGAGGCTGGAAGTCGTCGAGCCTGCATGCGAGATGATTCGTAATGACTCTCAAAAACAGCACGTAGACGCGGCTCACAAGGGAAATCGGTCTGTTCTTAAAAAGAGCATTGTCGCTTTTCTTGAAAAATAAGGCCACCGCACTTTTGCTCTACGCCTCCGTTGTAATGCCACCATGGAGGACGGAATTGAAAAGCTTCTGAATGACATTAAGGACCGGTTTTCCATCTGCTTTTAGAAGCTCCACTTTAATTCCATCCTAGCCTGGGACCTTGCCATTTTGAAGGTGCTGAAGAGCCATTCTAATCTCGCTCAGACTGACGTGGAGCAGCAGCATTATGCAACTTTTTAATGCTAGAATTCTGTGTGAGCATGGAATAACCACGAAGACCCAGGTCAATCTGACGCATTTGTAGTGCAGCAATTTCTTTTATTTTCACTTAAGTATAATGTTACCACACTAGGAATTTCTAGAAAATATCCAGACCTGAAACAAGTTTTTGTTGGCCGAACAAATAATTGCTTCGTGTGAGATCCGAACCCGCAGATCTCAGCGCCACAACTCAATTGTAACTATAACGTGATGATGTTAATATAATTTCATTGCCTAGAATAATAATAATAATAATAAATATAATAAAAGGCGTAGGGAAGTGACGACCCCATCGCCCGCTGACTTAACAGTTCAGTGACTAAACTGCTATGTCAGCGCAGTCAGTCAGTGCCTTGCCAAGAGGTGTGAGCGCCGTGCCTCGTCAGTATTGAGGGTGCAAAGGCCCGTTTGTGCTTACGGCCACACTATTAAACGGCGCCGGGTCTGGGCGTCTCCCTTTAATTGACGCCCAATTTAATGGATGATGGAAGATAATAGAACGCGCATAGGGCCGCTGCCTGGGGGTCGCCGGGGCGCGTCTGGAGCTGGCGCTGGACGTGACAGCATGCGAGCCGCCAGCCGAGCGCGAGGTGCTGCACGACCACCTAGCAGCCCCTCGCGTCCATCATCCCCACCAGACGGCTTGGTGTCGGCGGGGTCCTCTCGTACTCGGCAAGCGGCACCCGCCGCTGGTGGAGTACGCCGCATGCGTTGGACAAAAAATATGAACATAAACGCATTGCGGGCGTACTATAGGGCGAAAGGGGAAAAAACTGGAGGGATAGCGTATCGGGCTCGGATGCATCGCGTTTTTGCTGAGCTTGAGCCGTCAGTTCCCGTCACGGAGCAAAACCTGGCAGACCGAGTTCGGTACATCATACGCTCGAAAATATTTGATGATGCCGAACTCGAACGACTACGACGTGAGGCTATTCCCTCATCGAATGAACCGGCTATAGCTGGGAATGCGGCTCTTCAGGCCACAGACCAGCAGCCACATATAGAGGGCTCCATGGATCTCCCTGCTCTGGTTGATTCAGGCGATGATGGAATGGTCACCCAAGAACTAGAGCAGATGAGGAGTAAATTGGAGGAGGCGATTGTGGAAACGCGCAGTACGCCTCTCGAAAATCGACCGCGACTCCCGCGCATACCTCTAAGCAAGCGGAATCGGGCTGTCGTGAGGGCTCTCAACCCAATGCTGGTGACCTATTTGGAAGCCAGCCGGGACATATGCGAGACGGACTCAATTCTTTTTGGCGCCGCACTGGCAGTTTGCCGTATTGTTGGCGCCAAACTTCCCACGGCTGGACGCGCTACTAGACAAAGTAGCGCCATCCCAGCCTGGAGAAGAAGGATTGAGGACCGTATCGTAAAGGCAAGGGCCCTCATCGGCAGGCTGATAAGCTTCAGGTCGGGCAATAATAGGCCGAGAATTGTGCACACCGTCAGAATGGCGTTTGCTGGGACAAATATCAGTTTGTCCCAGCCGGATATAACGCAAAAACTGACGGAGCGCATAGACGACCTGAAGCAGAGAATCGCTGCTTGGGGGAAGCGGATTCGGCGATATACCGAGAGGTCGACACGGTTCAACCAGGATTGTGTCTTCCAGAGTGATCAGAAGAGGCTACATAAATCATTGGAGCGACTAATGGTACGTGGAACGGGCCAAGCACCGAATCAGGCCGACACTGTTGCAAGAATCACTCGTCACCTGAACTCAAATCAGGTGATGTCGCGCGCTCAAAATGGATGTCGGGGCGGTGGTCGTGGAACCAAGGAACCACTCCTCATTGACGCGGTCATTGGCAAAGTGGTTAAACGCAACCGTCGGAACCTATCCGCCGCCTGGATAGACTACAAAAAGGCATTCGACTCGGTGCCTCATATATGGCTGAAGAAGGTCCTCGAGCTGTACAAAGTTGACTGTACAGTTAGAGACTTCCTCGGGCAGTGTATGGGGCAGTGGAGTACGATCCTTTGTCATCTAAGCGAGCGGATGACGGCTGCGGAGAACCACATAAGGATAAGAAGGGGTATCTTCCAGGGCGATTGTCTGAGTCCAATCTGGTTCTGCCTCTCTCTGAACCCTCTCAGTACCTTACTGGAGGACTCCGGGAGGGGATTTCAGCTTCGGAGAGGAGGTACAAAAATGACCCACCTTTTCTATATGGATGATCTCAAGTTACCTCCAGTCGCTCTCATCTTGTGGAATTGCTAAACATCACTTGTGATTTTAGCAATTCTATTAGAATGGAGCTGGGGACTGATAAGTGTGCGGTCCTCCATGTCGAAAGGGGTAGAGTTGCTAACTCTGAGGGCATAGATTTATCTATGCCCATCAACATAAGGACCCTTTCCGAGGCTGAAACATACCGATACCTGGGTATGTCACAGAACATCGGTGTAGATGAGGCGGGTATGAAACAGTCAGTTTGCGATGTGTTTTATGCACGCTTGACCAAAGTGCTTAATAGCCTTTTGTCCGGTGTGAATAAAACGCACGCATATAACGGTTGGGTCATGCCTGTTCTCATGTATACCTTTGGCATACTTAGGTGGACTCAGACCGAACTAAACGCTCTGGACAGAAAAGTCCGCACTATAATGACGTCCCACAGGATGCATCATCCGAGATCGTCAGTAATGAGGCTGTAGTTGCCGCGGAAGCATGGTGGGCGCGGCTTTTTAAGCGCGCTTACCATGCATAATCGCGAAGTGTGCAGCCTCCGTAATTACTTTCTGACGAGAGTGGATGATCCATACTATAGGGACGTTATTTCTTGTGATAAAGGACTGACCCCTCTATCCTTAGCCAACGAGCAATGGCAAGACCCAGCAGTACAGTGCATTTCCGACCGGGAGGCCGTATGGAAGGAGAAGGAGCTCCACGGGTGGTTCTACAAGGCTCTACATGAGCCTTTCGTAGACACAGTCGCCTCCCTTCACTGGCTACGTTTCGGTGACCTCTTTGGGGAAACTGAGGGTTTTGTCTGTGCGATACAGGATCAGGTTATTAAGACCAATAATTATCGGAGATACATCCTAAAGGATGGCGCCGTCGACATCTGTCGAGCTTGTCGCTATCCCGGTGAGTCACTTAGACATGTCATCTCCGGTTGTTCGGCGCTTTCTTACTCTGAGTATTTGCACAGACACAATCTAGTAGTCAGGATTCTACACCAGGAGCTCGCTCTGAAATACGGTCTCGTGGATCGGAAACTGCCTTATTATAAGTACATGCCAGAAGCCGTGCTCGAAAATGACCACGCCAGGCTCTACTGGGACCGGGCCATCATCACAGACAGGACCATTCTTGCGAATAAGCCTGATATTGTGCTGATGGACCGGGCACAGTCAAGGATCTTTTTGGTCGACATTACCATTCCTTATGACGAGAACCTCGTGAAAGCCGAAACAGATAAGGTGACAAAATATCTGGACCTGGCTCACGAGGTTACCGGCGTGTGGGGTGGTCTGCCGACCGAAATTATTCCTGTGGTCATTTCTGCGAACGAGTTAATCCCAGTCAGCCTCCCGGGTTATCTGAGGCGACTGGGACTCCGTGACGGACCGCTCCAGGCTCAAATGCAGAAGGCGGTGCTCCTCGATACCGCCCGCATCGTCCGCCGGTTTCTTTCCCTTTCCCCCGAACCCTCGGCCGTCTGGTCTCCCCTGCCGAGGGCTTCCATCTGGTTGGGTTTTTATATATTTATGTATTTTTTATGTATTTATTTTATTTTATTCATATTTATGTATGTTTACCATTTTCATTTACAATTATATATTTATACTGCCCAACCAGATGAGAAAACTTTATAGATACCCCAAAATATAATAATACATAAATATCAATATAATTTTATTTTATTGAAATTTATGTACGTTCACCATGTTTATTTACAATTATATATTTATATTTCCCAACCAGATGGGAAAACTTTATAGATACCCCATAATAATATAATAATAATAATATGGCGTAGGAAAGTGACGAACCCATCGCCCGCTGACGAAACAGTTAAGTGACAAAACTGCTACGTCGGCGCAATCAGTCAGCACCTTGCCAAGCGATGTTAGCGCCGTGCCTCGGCAAAATTGAGGGTGCAAAGGACCGTTTGTGCATATGGCTCCATCATGAAATGGCACCGGTTCTGGGCGTCTCCCGTTAACTGACGCCCAATTTATGGATGATGGAAACGAATAGGCCGCGTATAGGGCCGTTGCCTGGGGGTCGCCGGGGCGCATTTGGAGCTGGCGCTGAACGCGACAGCATGCGGGCCGCCAGCCGAGTGCTAGGTGCTACACGACCACCTAGTAGCCCCTCGCATCCATCATCCCCACCAGATGGCTTCGGTCCTCTCGAACTCGGCAAGCGGCACCCGCCGCTGATGAAGTACACCGCATGCGTTGGACGAAGGAAATGAATACAAACATATTGCGGGCGTATTTTGGGGCGAAAGGAGAAGAAATCGGGGGTTTTGCGTACCGGGCTAGGATGCATCGACCATTTGCTGAGCTGGAGCCGTCTATTATCATTACTGAGCAAAACCTGGCAGACCGAGTTCGGTACATCATGCGCTCAAAAATATTTGATGACGCAGAACTCCAACGGCTACAACATGAGGCTATTCCTTCGTCGATTCAAAATACTACGACAGGTGATGCGGCTATACGATTGAGATTTATGATTTGAGAGCAACTCGCACAATTAGATGCCACCGTAGATCTTCTTGTGGTTGACTCAGGCGACGATGGAATAGTCTCCCAGGAACAAGAGCAAATGAGGAGCGTATTGGATGAGGCGATTAGGGAAACGCGCAGTACGCCTCTCGAGAATCGACCGCGACTTTCCCGTATACCCCTAAGCAAGCGGAATCGGGCTGTCGTGAGGGCTCTCAACCTGGTGACCTGTTTGGAAGCCAGCCGGGACCTTTGCGACACGGACATAATTCTTTTTGGCGCTGCACTGGCAGTTTTCCGTATTATTGGCGCCAAACTTCCCACGGCTGGACGCGCTACGCGAGACCAGGACTCCGCTTCCCACACACTCGCAGTATGCCCAGCGTGGGAACGGGAACGGACGATCCTGGTAAACCGCATCGAATGGGACCTCTCCCTGCCAGCAGTTGTGTCGGCGATGCTGAGCGGGGATTCGGCGTGGATTCACCTTCTGTGAATCTCTTATGATTCCGAAGGAGGCTTCTGAGCGGGATCGGGAGAGGGCGGATCCCACGCGGAGACGACGTCACCAAGGCGTGTGTCACGGCCCTCCTCTTGAAAACGGTGTTACCCTACCAGAAACGGGGTCTCCGGGGTTGTAGACGCTCGGGGCGGGGGCCTCGAGCGCCTAGTTATGTAACCCCCAAGGAGGACGATGGCTCGGAAGTGGTCTCGAGACATCGTGGAAGCACTGCGAGGTTACTGGAGGCAGAAAGTACTGTCCCTGGGATGTGCTATTAATGTAGCAAAGCGATGGAGGGGCCCCGTTTGCGTTCCGAACGGAGATCCCTGGACCCCTCTTATACGCTGATGGTGACCACCGTGGGGTTTTAGCCGGTAGGAGTCCGGCATAACCTTTTGTTGCCCCCGCAGCGGAAGGTATCCGTGAGAATTTCCCCACGAAAAAGAAATATCTTTACTCCGCATCGAAAATTTTGTCGCGTTGTGTTAGTTTTTTCGTTCAATCACTAAACTATTATTTATAATTTTTTAAATATGATGGTGGTTGATTATTATTAATCCCACTGTACCATTCCATTCCTACATATTAAAAAATTAACTGAACGATTATTTAAAGTTAATTTAGTTTAATTTATTTTATTTTTATTTAAATAACCTCAAAATAGGACTTAAGGCCTTAACAGTGGTTGAAATGCCTAAATCTAGGATATTTAAGTAAAAAAATCTCAATAACTGTTCATTTAATCCACAAAGAAAAAATACAGGGTAACAGAAGAGGATTTGGTAAATGTTTTTAATTTAACAAAATTGTATTTTTGTCAACCCCTTATTAGAAAAAAAAATCCCCAAAGAGTACCTATCTTTGTCATATTTTGCAAAATTTCTCCAAAACGGCACAAGCTTTTTAAATAGTTCTTACACTAAAAAAAAGGTCTTAAAAATATTAATATTTTTAATTGAGAGTTTTATTTTTATTACCCGTTTTATAAGAGAATATATCATTTTCCCTGAAATTGAATACATTTACGCGAGCGCGCATGCTCCGTCGCCATGTAAGCTCTGTCACAGTCCGTTTTCGGACATCGTCGAGGGTGGACCGCACGTCGGTGTTGGAGCGACTTCGTTCAAATATAAATTAGTTTTTTATAAGTTTATACTCAATTATAAATATTTTTATGCCTAGAAATACTTAATTTAGTTAATATCTGTACACTGGTAACTGTAAATATTATTTTCTAAATAAAAGAAATTTTTAAAGTGCCCAAAGAAGAAGAAATTTTCGCGGCGACGTTTGTTAGTGAAATTGAAAAATGCAAATTTATATAATTTAGATGTGGAACGACGAACATGCTCTCGTTACTTAGATTTCGATAGTTTTTTATACCTATGTAATTTTATTGTTGCATATTTTTATTAATTAGTTGATACTGAATTTTATAATTATGTATTACATTAAAACGCTGTTTTTATGCCGTGTAGTGGCGGTCAAGAATATCCACTACCCCATATCCTCCCGTGGGTGTCGTAAAAGGCGACAAAGGGAAACAGGCAGGAGATGGGCAGCAGCTTCTTCCTGATAATAGTCAAGATTACAATAAAAAAACTGCGGTTGCCAACCCGCTCGCCAAGCGTGGCAACTATGGCAAATACCCCCCATGATGAAAGTTACGAAGAGACGGCCCCCAGTCCCCGGCGGCCCCGCTATTCCTGGCTACGGTGGCGACCATGGTAACGGCGGGGCAGGGGGTGCTAAGAATCTCCGGTGGAGGTTCGGTTGCCACCTACGACGTCTCGACCTGGCAACATACAACGCACGCACCCTGAGGACTGACGAGAAGATAGTGGAGCTGGAGGAAGAGATAGACAAGTTGCGCTGGCATATTATAGGATTATCCGAAGTCCAAAGAGAGGGGGAGAACACGGTAATCCTCGAATCCGGCAACTTACTCTATCACCGGGAGGGCGACCATCTGTGCCAAGGAGGTGTCGGATTTATCGTCCACAAGTCTCTCGTTAACAACGTTGTAAAGATCGGGAGTGTGTCGACGAGGGTTGCGTACCTTATACTCAGAATCACCAAACGGTATTCGCTGAAGGTCATACAGGTTTACGCACCAACCTCGGCACACCCCGATGAGGAGGTGGAGGAAATGTATGAGGATATCTCTAGAGCCATGCATTCCTCCAAAACCCAATATACGGTGTTAATGGGAGACTTCAATGCAAAACTAGGCACAAGAGAGAACGGTGAGCTGAAAGTAGGGAAATTTGGAATAGGGCAACGGAACCCAAGGGGCCAGCAGCTGGTCGACTTCATGGAGAAAGAGGGACTCTTTATGATGAACTCTTTCTTACAGAAGCGGCCCCACAGGAAGTGGATCTGGTCGAGCCCCGACGGTTCGACAAAAAATGAGATTGACTTCATTATGACGACCAGACGACAACTGTTCAGTGATGTCTCCGTGATCGCGAGGGTGAAAATTGGTAGCGATCACCGAATGGTTAGAGGCACACTGAACCTAAACGTTAAGTTGGAGAGGTCTCGTATAATGAAGTCAACGCTCCGTCCCCCTCGTGCTCTAATCCAAAGTCCCGAAACCTTTCAGCTCGAGTTACAAAACCGTTTTCAGTGCCTAGAAGACTGCAATGAAGTGGACGATATGAAAGACAAGCTCGTGGAAACTGTCCATGCGGTCGGAGCTAAGTTCTGCAAGACCCGCCGCAGAAGAACACAAAAACTCTCCGATCACACTCTTAATCTCATGGCTGTTAGACGGGAGATGAAGCTACATTCTTCAACAGACTTGACAGCATACAGGCATCTGAACAGACAGATCTCCAAATGCATGCGGCGGGACTTACGCATCTTCAATACAGCTCGTATTGAAGAAGCGATCGAGCGGAACCAAGGCTCCAAAGTCTTTGCCAGAGATCTGTCTGCCAGAAAGAGCCAACTGTCAAAGCTGAAGACAGAATGTGGCAGCATCGTTTCCGGGACACCTGAGATTTTGAGTGAGATTGAGAGGTTCTATAGGCAGTTGTACACGTCATCGTTGGAGCCACACGCAAGTGTGAGTAACGATCCAAGAGCGAGTCTCATCCGACACTATTCCGAAGATATCCCGGACGTCAGTCTGAGCGAGATTAGAATGGCTCTCCAGCACCTTAAAAACGGTAAGGCCCCAGGCGAGGATGGAATTACAGCGGAGCTTCTGAAAGCGGGTGCAAGACAGGTACTTGAAGTCCTTCAGAAGCTCTTTAATTCCGTCCTCCATGATGGCATTACACCGGAGCCGTGGAGCAGAAGTGCGGTGGTTTTGTTCTTCAAGAAAGGTGACAACGCTCTCTTGAAGAACTACAGACCGATTTCCCTTCTGAGCCGCGTCTACGTGCTGTTTTCGAGAGTCATTACGAATCGTCTCGCGCGCAGACTTGACGACTTCCAGCCTCCCGAACAAGCCGGTTTCCGAAAGGGCTTTAGCACCATAGACCACATACATACCCTCCGGCAAATTGTACAGAAGTCCGAAGAGTACAATTTGCCACTATGTCTGGCGTATGTGGACTATGAGAAAGCCTTTGATTCCGTCGAAATTTGGGCGGTGCTGCAGTCCCTTCAGCGGTGCCAAGTTGACTGTCGGTATATCGAAGTGCTGAAGTGCTTGTACAGTAGGGCTACGATGGCTATCCGAGTACAGAACCAGAGTACGAAACCTATCCAATTGCAGAGAGGTGTAAGACAGGGTGACGTCATATCCCCGAAACTCTTCTCCGCTGCATTGGAAGACGTTTTCAAACTTCTGGACTGGAAAGGATACGGTATCAACATCAATGGCGAGTACATCACTTACCTTCGATTTGCCGACGATATAGTCCTTATGGCAGAATCGCTGGATGACCTAAGCACTATGCTCAATGACCTCAATAGTGTTTCCCAACGGATAGGTCTTAAGATGAACATGGACAAAACAAAGATCATGTTCAATGTCCATGTCACACCTATGCCGGTAGTTGTTGGAAGCACTAAGCTCGAAGTTGTTGACGAGTATGTTTACCTGGGACAAATAGTCCGACTAGGTAAGTCCAACTTCGACCGAGAGGTCAATCGACGGATTCAACTCGGCTGGGCAGCGTTCGGGAAGCTACGACACATCTTCTCGTCAAACATACCTCAAAACCTGAAAACGAAATTGTACAACCAGTGCGTGTTGCCAGTGATGACTTATGGAACGGAGACGTGGTCCTTCACTGCTGGCCGTATGAGGAAGCTCAAGGTCGCTCAGCGAGCTATGGAGAGGTCTATGCTCGGAGTTTCTCTGCGTGATAAACTTAGGAATGAGGATATCCGCAGTAGAACCAGAGTAACCGACATAGCCCAACGGATTAGTAAGCTGAAGTGGCAGTGGGCCGGCCATATAGCTCGAAGAACCGACAACCGATGGGGAAGAAAGGTTCTCGAGTGGCAGCCTCGTACCGGTAGGCGAAGTGTAGGGCGTCCCCCCACGAGATGGAGTGACGACCTGGTAAGACATGCAGGAACTCGATGGATGCAGGTGGCTCAGGACCGTGCTTTGTGGCATTCTTTGGGGGAGGCCTATGTTCAGCAGTGGACTTGTGAAGGGCTGTAATGATGATGATGATGAAATTATTATATATTCATGGGTCTTTAATACCTCTATAAAGTTGACTATTAAGACAAATAACATTACACAAATACATTTATACACACTAAGGTAAATCCCGCTTGCCAAGTGTGGCAACTATGGCAGATATACCCCCTATGAGACAATCTATGGGGGAGGCATTTGTTTATCAGTTGACTTCAATAGGTGACTTGTGAAGGGCTGTAATGATGATGATGATGATGCTGTTTTTATGAGTATGACTTTATAAAATATTATTGGGGAGGGAAATAAAGATACAGATACTTACATTTAGGTACACTGTTATCAAATTAAATCAAACGATTTAAATAAATAATAAAAATGGTGCTTCCCGAAGTATAAATATCTATATAAAGACATTCTTGGGTTTATGGTTTTTTTTTTATGTTACACAAACTATCATCTAAAAATGTAAAAATTTTAAATTGGAGAGGGGTTTCTCTACGTGATAAAGTTAGAAATGAAGATATTCGCAGTTGAACCAGAGTAACTGACATTAAACGGAATATTAAAGTGAAATGGCAATGGGCTAGCTATATAACTTGGAAAACCGATAAAAAATAGGAAGAAAGGTTCTCGAGTGGCAACCTCGTATAGGTAAGCGAAGTAGTACTCAACCTTTATTCCTCTTCACGTATTCTTATACGCTTTTCTTCACACATACACACACAAACACACACACACACACACACACACACACACACACAAAAATAGGTCACAAATAATACTTACCTAGTACTACGAGTATTACGCAAGAGTGAATAGGTTTTTGTTAAGTCAGTGCAATTCACCATCTTAGGCTACATAACCAGCGATGGAATTGTAGTTGCTTTACTACTTGCTGGGTAAAAATAGTAAAAAAAAATTACCCTGTGAAAGTTTGCATTTAGATATAATTTTTCTAACCCACCATAAAAATATGATAAGAATATGTACATAAGTATAAAGGTTACCTCACACGGGACAGTAATAATATAATATTATTTCTTCCATTATCTATTCATGAAAACTTTTAAAATCTCTCAATCCCGAGGTATGTGCATTTTAAGAGGCTGAATGGAGCCACATTGATATGCATGGGGATCGTTTTGTAATTTCACGTCGTTATCGAAAAAAATTGTACGTATTTCAGGTGGCGGTTTGTAAAACACGAGTCCACAAAAGTTCACTCAATAGAAAATAATTGCAAAGTTGCTTCTGAAAATACTTAAATTTTCAACGTCAATTGTTTCTTACGTGGTAGAGCCATGCTGCAGCTATATTCGTAGTTGGTATAGTTGTAGCACGAATGGGTCGGCTCGATCGGGGAAGGGCCACGCTCTCACAGAATACCATGTAAAAAGGCAGTTTAGTTAAGTGTTTCGTATGGTGAGTGTAGAGAACCGGAGAACCTTTTTACTGGAAACGAGGCATTACATCTTTGTCCTCACGGGTGACAACGCATCTACATTTTGATACGTAATCGAGAATAGATGTAGATGTCTATGGGCCGTAGCAACCACTTACCATCAGGTGGACTGTGTGCTCGTTTGTCACCCTTATTCTATTAAAAAAAACTTTCTGAGATTTCAGTAAAATAATGTTAAGAATTGTTAGCACTCGTACAATTATGTGTCTCATGTTAATAAAGCTGTTGGGCTATTTTGATTTTTAATAAAGTGATTTTACTTTATATGTTAAATAATTTTTTTCCCCTTTTATATCAAGAACCGTTTTTTTCTGTCACTCCTATTGCATTTGACAGTGTTTGCTGAAATTTAGCATCTTTCATCATTTAGATGGATCAGAATCGCGCGCTGATCCGGCTGTTAGATATTGCAAAAATAATCGAAAATATTTATTTTTACTTTCATGCCGAAGACTACCATGTTTTATTTTATTACGGTCAAATAATATTTATTAGGTTATAAAGCAAGTATTTACAAATGTTTACATTATTTTGTTATTCTATTGTTTACAGTTATTATCACATCTTAGCTTTACACCAAGAATTACATTAGAAATTCTTGATGGATACGATGTAACGCGCATACTTTATTTTCATCAAGAACTATAAT
This sequence comes from Parnassius mnemosyne, assembly GCA_963668995.1. Lineage (NCBI taxonomy): Eukaryota > Metazoa > Arthropoda > Insecta > Lepidoptera > Papilionidae > Parnassius > Parnassius mnemosyne. The sequence continues at coordinate 1,194,902 of CAVLGL010000001.1, read as the reverse complement.
ATATATATATATTTGTTTTTTTTTACCAGTAGAGATCCAATACAATCCTAAAAAAGTTCAATGAATTAAAAACTGCTAATAATTATATAATTTCAAGTCAGTGTTTTACATTTAAAGATCAGTTATAAAGAGCCAAAGTTATTATTTTCATTTGGATTAATTTAATTCGAGACTAAAATAAATGTGAAAGGGCTTTTATCTGCAATAATAATTTTCATCAAAAATAACATAGACTTATAAAAGTCATATACACGGTCAATCATACTGAAGATTGTCAATTGTACTAAAAATATTTAAAAGACTATTACCAGTATAATGACCCGAATATCATCATTAATGTTTGACTGGCACAATTAATAATAATAATAAATAATAATAAATCATTTATTCTGGACCAAACCTTTAGTACATTTTTCACACCCACCAAACTGCGTAACAGTTTGTCGGCGGGTTTTATCCCATGGCTAAATAATTGACTAAATGATTGACTATATTATGTTAAGGTCATGCTTTTCTATAAAAAGTTGCAATAAATTTTAAATCACGGACATATTGGTTTGTTTTACTTTTCACTTAATTAGAGAAAAACAAGATGGACTGATCTAAAAGTTTACTTTCTTGTGTAAAAAGTGCTATTTAGAATTTAATGCAAATGATAATTAAAGTTTCTATGTAAATAAGTGTAACATAGCGGGTATTATATTCAATGGTAGCGGCCATCCATATTTGCAAAGCCAGCATTATTTTCTGTACAGAAACCGGCAAAGTGTTGCTCAAGGCACTATAAACAAAGCAGCTGATAAAATGTTACACTCATAACTGTTAACAAAAACTGTTTTCGCAAATGGTCTTATAGATAATAATAACTATTCCGCCGTGTTAGGTGCAGGAGCTATTATTAGAAGGAGAAGAGGTAAAATTTTGTTTTATAAATGCGCAATCAATATTATTTTGTCTGCAATTGAGCATAAAATAAAAAATAACTTCAGCTAAAGAGCATAACTGGCATTATACTCAGGCCCATCAATTGGCATGGAAAAAAATAATTTTACCAGGTTTCAAAAATCCAATCAAAATTCAAAAAAACATAAATATTAAAATCAAAAAATGTATATATGTATGTCTATACACACATATAATGAGTTATGGCCGCTTAGTAACTGACGGTGACTCAGTATAACATCCTACAGTCACGCCGAAACTAAGAGGAGAGAATCACTGTAGAAAAGGTAATAATTTATTGCGGAAATTTTGTGATAAAATTAAAAAATTATAAACTTATCCAAGTTAATCTAACTTAGTCTAACTTATCCTTATGCGTTACAAAAAAACAAATAATAAAATAGTGAGATGGCGTAAGTTTTTAAGAAGACAACATAAATAAACAAAAAAAATAAATTTCATAAAAGTTCAGTATTTATTTGATTATAATATACCGCTGACACTTAATCACGCTTTTCGAAACCACGATAGTTGTAAACAATACTTGTGTGAAAAGACAAAATCTTCTTTTCAAATTTCCGCCGAGTAGAAGGCCAAATATGTCAATTTTATTAAATATATTTTATATGAAGTGATCTTGACTACGTTTCATCAATTAACCATTGGTAAAAATAAAAACAGCAATTTTACGATTGTGTTTACAAAAAACATTATTAGTTGAACCTTGCAGCTTGTTCATTATGTTTATTATAAATACCTATAAATGTATATATTATTAATAAATAGTCCCCATAATATTTTGGATTATTTTTTATTTTGCCCTATCTGCAATGTTCTACGCTCTATAGAAAATGTGGCGTATGACATGACTGACAATCTTTCGAACGTTTTATCTAGGTACAAAGATGTTTTACGTTTTCGTCGCCTCCACATGATATTTTATATCTAAAACGAATATAAATATTGCTACAAAGTAAAGTAATAGGCTATACAAGTCCCTCTACTGGGCACAGGACTCTTTTTTTTATTTCTGAGAGGGTTTTAGGGCAAGGAAATTCCCGCCGTGCTTCCCCAATGCGTGTTGACGAAAATTGCAATTACAAATTTCATTCGTGCTGTCGGGGATCAAACCCGGGAAAATTTACAGCAAACGCTTTGACCCAGATCTATTAATACGATACAAATAAATACGATTTAACATATATAATAAAAAACTCTTACGTACTTGAAACTTGAACAATTGATAGCTCGTGACGCCTACCGGACAAAGCTACAGCACAATGTAATTGAAGATCCGTAACCGCGACATAATTCTCAGTGATGCGCAAGCATAACAGGCAGTATGTCACTTATATAATTGTCATCTCTGCAGTCTATTAATCTTTGCACTTTTATAAGTAATACAGAACGTAGTTGCTAGACGGTGTTGACATCGGCTAAAATCTCTGCGATCGCCGTTTCGTCAAGGTCATTCAGGATAGTTAAAGCCTTAAAATGAGACATATTTCATATTAGAAACCCTAAGTATCTCATGTTAGGATACCTTCATGATTGCGTAGTAAAAAATGTATTATTTTGTTATATCACTTATATTACAGAATAGGTAAGCACTATTGCTAAAATATTTATAGTTTTGAAATATCCCTTAAATCTAATTCATTACCACGTAAAATTACACATAAAATTATTGTGATAATTTACAAGAAATATGCATAAATGAAAATGGTATCTCATATTTTTGGCACCTTTACTCTTTATAAAAAATAATTGCTGTTCGTTAAAACTGAAAAGCAGCTTGACCGATTTTGATGAAATTTTGGTGTGTATGTTGTGAGTCCCTAGATGGCTTAGATTCACATTTAGAGCCGGTAGGTGGCACTGTAGTCAAGATCCAGTAATCACCCTTGAGAAACCGGGGCTGATCGCAAATAAATTTGACTTCAAAAATTTTGATTCTCATTATTTTTGTATTGCTTTTAGAATAACACTTATTTGTAGCAAAATGTTTTGATGATGTATGACTAAAAACTACATTCATGCGCTTGATCGGTTTTTGCAATAAAATTTCTCTACGACAGAAATATAAATAAAATAGAAACTTTTTTCATTCAATATAGATATAAAGTAATATTTATTGAAAGACGCTCTTATATTTAATTTATGACTGGTTTGGAAAATACCTCTATTTTTTGGACATCAAGAACACTTTACAATTTTACAAGATATTAATATGTTACATAATTAACGACACAAAATAAATTACAAATAGCTTGGTAGCGATCGCCTCATTTCCAGGGTTTATTGTCATTCATAAATTCCTTAATATTATAAATATATTTTTTTCAGTATAAACATAATTATCTACGCTGTTACTATTTTAGTTGCAACAGTACTTTAGTTTATAAAATAAAAAATTAGATCAAAATAAATAAAGCTTTAAACCTAAGTAAATCAACAACTTCAGAATAATCGAAAAAAGCAATATTTCTTAATAATATTTCTTTAAGATTTTATATAACAAGCAATAATACTTTGTCTAGACTAACAAGAAAAGCAATAAACAAGTATATGTTTATTTTTTCTCAAAAAAAAAGTGAATACAAGATATTATAATTTGATATATTTGATTTTGTATCCGTTATATTTCATAATAAAAAAGTATTAATAATGATGTTTAAATGACTAATATAACTGATAGAAACTCCTTATGTATTGATAATTATGTCGGTTCTCTAGTTCAGGTGCTAACCATTGAGTTGCGAAGCTTAAAGCAGGTTCGATTCCCATACGGAACCAGCGTTTGTATGGATTATAAATAAATGTCCTGGGCTTGGTCTAGGTGCAATTTATGAAGGTAATATTCTCTCACTGACACGATAATGACATTGTATTCTGCAAAGCCCATATAAGACGTTAAAGCATTACACTGTTTAAAGTTTTATCAAATTACTAACAAGTTTTGGAGGCTAACTGCATTGAGCGGACTAAGCTTGAAGAGTTTTGTTTGTTACTTCCTTTCAATTTATGCTGGTTAAGGCGACGATGCTGTACCTTTACTTTTTGAACCTCTGCAAATCTAATCAAATGCAACTATTGCGTAAAAATGAAAACATTTTATAAAAATTATTATTATTGATAAGTGTTGTAGAAACGCGATCCTAATACCTAATTAGTTTGATAATAAATCATAATGATGTCACTAAAACGCTATTTAAACTTGTACTTGTAGAGATTTAATTTTATAGAATAGGGGAGACAATCGAGCACACAGTCCCCCTGACGGTAAGTGGATGCTGTGCCCCCTAATGATCTATCCTCGATTTAGTATCAAAATGCGAATACGTTGTCATCCATGAGGACTAAGACGGAATATCTCATTACTAGGGAATAGGGTTTCCGGTTCTCTCACATATTACAGCAGCATTGAGCTGCTATTTTACGGTTGTCGTGGAACACTCGGTTGGAATGAAGTTTCTTGCGTAGTATATTATTATTAATTAACATAGGTATTATATTATTGATTAATAAATACAAATAAATTAATTACTAGCGTCTATGAAAATGAAGCGTCATTTGAAATAAAATAATATTTCTTTCATGGCAAGTGAGGAAAGGTGCGAGGGAGATGGATAACTTCCTTATTTCGTCGCCAAGGCCGTCTTACAAGGGGTAGTGACGAAAAAATCTTACAATTTTGTCACCTAGCTCCTATCCGCCAAACCCGTACCGTCCGATAAAGAACTTCGTTCCAATAAAATGGGAATATTATGCTAACAGTACTCGTATGTTTGAAAATTAGAAAAATTATTTAACACAAATCTGATATCTATACAAAAAGTACTCTATAAGGAGGGCTATGTTCAGTAGTGGTCATTCGATAGCCTAGCCTAGCGGTGAGTTTTTTTTTATAGGATAGGGTGACAAACAAGCACACAGTCTACCTGACAGTAAGTGGTTGCTGTGACCCATAGACATCCACATCTATCCTCAATAAAGAATTATATTGCAGATGCGTTGTCACCCGTGAGGACTAGTTGGAATGCCTCTTTTCCAGTACAAGGGTCTCCGGTTCTCTACACTCACCATACGAAATACAGCAGCATTAAGCTGGCATTTTCGCTGGTATTCTATGAGAACGTTTTTTTTTTATAGGATAGGGTGACAAACGAGCATACAGTCCACCTGATGGTAAGTGGTTACTGTGACCCATAGACATCTACATTTATCCTCAATAAAGACTCAAGATGCATATGCGTTGTCACCCGTGAGGACCAAGATGGAATGCCTCTTTGCCAGTAAAAAGTGTCTCCGGTTCTCTACACTCACCATACGAAACACAGCAGTGTTAAGCTGCTATTTTGCGCTGATTTTCTATGAGAGCTTGGTCCTTCCCCGGTCGAGCCGACCCATTCGTGCTACAACTATACTATTAATATAGCTGCAGCATAGCTCTACCACGTTAAAAACGTGACGACTACCACGAGTGCACGAAGAAATAACTATTTCGTTTATTTACGTGTGTGTCAGAGTCGGCAATGGACAACCTAGATGCATGTTTACCGACCAAGTTCGTGATATAATGAAAATGGCTCAATTTAAGTGTACTCTTAACCGAAAAGCATGCGCGCGAACCAAATGGAAGTAGGTTCTCCAACTACCCTATGGGTGACAAGTGTGAGTATTTATACAAGTATAGCAAGTAAGTATTAATAATTTAATTAGTTTTACAAGGCACTTTGAGAAACGCTGGAAATTAAAAAAGTTATATTGAACAAGCCGGTTTCCGAAAAGGCTTTAGCACCATAGACCACATACATACCCTTCGGCAAATTGTACAGAAGTCCGAGGAGTACAATTTGCCACTATGTCTGGCGTATGTGGACTATGAGAAAGCCTTTGATTCCGTCGAAATTTGGGCGGTGCTGCAGTCCCTTCAGCGATGCCAAGTTGACTGTCGGTATATCGAAGTGTTGAAGTGCTTGTACAGTAGGGCTACGATGGCTATCCGAGTACAGAACCAGAGTACGAAACCTATCCAATTGCAGAGAGTTGTAAGACAGGGTGATGTCATATCCCCGAAACTCTTCACCGCTGCATTGGAAGATGTTTTCAAGCTTCTGGACTGGAAAGGATACGGTATCAACATCAATGGCGAGTACATCACTCACCTTCGATTTGCCGACGATATAGTCCTTATGGCAGAATCGCTGGAGGACCTAAGCACTATGCTCAATGACCTCAATAGTGTTTCCCAACGGATAGGTCTTAAGATGAACATGGACAAAACAAAGATCATGTTTAATGTCCATGTCACACCTATGCCGGTAGTTGTTGGGAACACTAAGCTCGAAGTTGTTGACGAGTATGTTTACCTGGGACAAATAGTCCGACTAGGTAAGTCCAACTTCGACCGAGAGGTCAATCGACGGATTCAACTCGGTTGGGCAGCGTTCGGGAAATTACGGCACATCTTCTCGTCAGGTATACCTCAAAACTTGAAAACGAGACTGTACACCCAGTGCGTGTTGCCAGTGATGACATACGGAACTGAGACGTGGTCCTTCACTGCTGGCCGGATGAGGAAGCTCAAGGTCGCTCAGCGAGCTATGGAGAGGGCTATGCTCGGAGTTTCTCTGCGTGATAAACTCAGAAATGAGGATATCCGCAGTAGAACCAGAGTGACCGACATAGCCCAACGGATTAGTAAGCTGAAGTGGCAATGGGCCGGCCATATAGCTCGAAGAACCGACAACCGATGGGGAAGAAAGGTTCTCGAGTGGCAGCCTCGTACCGGCAGGCGAAGTGTAGGGCGTCCCCCCACTAGATGGAGTGACGACCTGTTAAGATTTGCAGGAAGTCGATGGATGCAGGTGGCTCAGGACCGTGCTTTGTGGCATTCTTTGGGGGAGGCCTATGTTCAGCAGTGGACTTGTGAAGGGCTGTAATGATGATGAGTGATGATATTGAACAAGATAAAATCCGTGAAAATAGTTTTATTCAACACAAAGAAATGTTAAATACAAATGCTTTAAAAAATTTACTTAACATCCTAATATACAATATTTATTATCATAATAAAAGGAAAACTAAACACAACATAACAATATTTACTTAAAAATTATACTCAAAATAACATTAAACCTGTAGAAACGTTTTCCGTTTAAATTAAGATCTTGCTGCGGCAAAATAAGATTGCAGGAATACTCTAGCGTTCTGAAGTAAGTTACTAACAACGTTAAAATCAACATTTGCTTTATAAAAGTTAGTAGACCTCTGGCTTAAAGTTTGCGCCAGTATTGTTTTACTTATTTAGTAAAAACTTTACTGAGCGCAAACATTTATTTGCTGTGCAGACTTTTTCTTCTCGTAATGCTTAATTTAAAATATTCTTAAATGTATTTTTAATAAAAGTTTTAAATATAATTATAATTCCTCCATTCATTATTGAAAAATACAGGAAAGAAGAATCAACTAATGATTTATTATGTTTAGATTAAAACAACATCATCACACGATATAAAGCGAAAGTGGAGTTATCATAAACTGTATAAAATAACAGGTGCAATGCACAATGTGAGAAGCGGTTCCTGGTCACAACATCATCTTGACAAGCAAGATGATGTTGTGACCAGGATTAAGAAAGGAATGCTTCGGTGGTTTGGTCATGTAGAAAGACTGAATGTGGAAAGAGTGACAAATCAAATTTATGTTGCAGAGGTGAACGGAAGAGCCGGGAAGGACACCCTAGGCGAAAGTTTATGGACCAAATTGGCGATATATTGAAAATGGGCCAAATCAAGTGTACCGTTTAGGCCAAAAAATTAATATTTGGTATTCGCATTCAACACTCGTGTCCTCCCACTGACTTTCTAAAGGTCACCGTCGCTCCACTTCCGTGTGGGTCGCTCGGCAGAGGGCGCGAGCGCAGGACGCGAATGCGAAGTCAGTAGCTTGACAGCAGCGGCTCTGTCGATTAGCGTATTTTGTTGTGACCGCTGCATCGGTTTCGCGCGCCCAGGTTTTTGGTTTTGTGGTCTAGAATTTGAGTATTTGTGCGCGTTTAATTTACTATTGAACTTGGGTTTCGTGTCGAATTAGTTTGTCTAAGTTGTACGTTTCGTGACAAGAGGCTTGTATTGAGTTTGATTGATTAAAGTAGTTACTGAAGTGCATTATGCAATATTTAACTTGTTAGTGTGACGTGGAACCTTGCACGCACGCCGAGTGGACAGACGGTCAGGAATTTGATGCTCGAATTGCATTTCGAGAGCGTGGCCCAGTTAATTATTTTTGATAGTTAATGTTGAATTGTACCGTCGCGTTAAGTGCCTTTTGTGTGTTGACTATGTAGTTAGTTTGCATGTCAGCTAGGCTGATTTTGAGTTCTTATTTCGGGCGTAGTATTTAATATCGTACGAAGGAATTTAGTTTGTTGTTTGGAACACTGAACTTTGTGACTCGAGAAGAGATCGCGTTCGTTCCTGTTTGTAATTTGGCGCTAAATGAACCCGGAACATTGAATATTGAACTTTGAATGACTGTTCGTTACTTGTGTCGGGTGTCACGTGTTTGATTTCGATGAACGTTGAATTGGTTGACTTTGAAGTTAATTAAATGTACAATAAAGTTGATAGATTGAAATAGTGTACCATAAAGTGGATAAACTGAAATAGTGAAATGGTCAATTGGTGACGTTAGTGAAAGTTGTCAATTGGTGATGTCCGCTGGAGTGATACCACATCGTGGGGCAGCATCGGACCAGGCCGCTGCCCGATCACGTCGGTTAGGTCAGATCACACATACACACCTTCTAACACACTACTTAGATGCACCTACCTACCGCCTGACCGAGCCTTGGGGTCAGCCTTAGCTTCGGAAGCAGGTACGTTCTTATTAATTACCTAGCCTTATATCTATTGTGTGGAATAATAAGTCTCTATAGGCCGTTGGGCCCCACCCTTAGTTGTCCGTCGAATTTACAGCTGTATGGGCCCCTCTATGGTCGACCATTGTCAGGGCAGCTAGGGGCGTGTAGAAGTACCTTTAACCGATGAGCGTGTATGCGTAGGTATATGAATGTGGAGGAAGCGAGAAAGGTGTGTCGGGATCGTGCTAAATGGAAGTCCATAGTCTCTGTCTATCCCTCTGGGTGACAGGCATGTGTGTTTATAGTTATTATTATTATAAAATATAAGTTAAAAGTCAATTATGAAGCCTAACAGGAGAAATTACAGCTGAATTTTAAGGACGATTCGAAATATTTTTGGAATTACGTAAGATGTAAGCAGTCTAGACGTAACAAATCTCGAGTAACAAAAACGGTCTAGAGTTTAGTGATCAGTCGTGTGCGCAATGTTTCGCGTCTTATTTTTAATCTATGTATAGCAAGACGCGGCCGGTACAGTACCAGGAAGCGGCGAAGCATGCGGTGGATCCGCGTGCTGGCGCAGCTCGTGTGCAGTGAGCCAGCTGAGCGTGTCTCAAGCGTAAGTGCTCTGTAGGCCCTGACAGTATACCACCTTACATAGCCAAATACTTTTGCTCTGTTTTTGAAAATCCTCTGCTTCACGTCATTAACCTGTGTCTCCGAGAATGCTACTATCGGCATGTTTTTCGGTCCGGTTGAAGCACAGCAAGTAACATGCTGTCATTTTTGACATACCTGACACAAGCTATCGACCCTGGGGGGCAGGTGGATGTGGCCTACTTCGACTTTCGGAAAGCTTTTGATACCGTGGATAGCAATATCCTTTTAGAAAAATTTGCGGCGGTGGGTTTCATAACTTGAACATACCTATATTACTTACTCCAAAAGAAGTTCACAAAGTTACGGTAATCAACTAAAAATATTAGTAAACTCTAGCCACAAAATCATGCTGCAAACTTTTTTGAAAGTTTACTGATTTTGATGCTTTAGAAAATTCTAAACAGTAGCTGTTAGTTTTGATTTTACAAGTTACAAGATTTTCAAGGAAATTAAATGTTAGCTAAAAATAATTATTAATTCATGGAAGTTTTGTACAATACTTGGCTATTGCGTTTTATCATTGCTTATTTTATCGCGTTTAATTTTACTTTTTTAATTCCTGACGTTTCGGTTATTTTACAGCAACCATGGTCATGTGTGGACTATGGTGTTTGAAGTCCTGATTTCATAGTTAACGAAGGCTACCTTCAACTTTTAATTGTTAACTTTTTTGATCGATGTTACTCAGAACGACCTCTTGCATTAGTATGCTTGGGTTTGGATTTTTTTTTTTTGATTATGAGATCCCAAGCAGATGGTAGCATCCAGCCATCCTTTCTATTGAAATTATGATGTTATTTTAATATCACTGTTATTTTTTTTTTGCATTTTTGTTTTTTCCTAAGAGAGAACACATTCACAATCAACGATTGAAATCACAAAAATTACTCGTGCGCGTCTTGTACAAGGATAATACGCTTGATGAATCGTAAAAGTAGACTAATCTTCTATTTTTTTTTTAATTTATTTGTAAGGTTTTAATAGTTACAAGGGTAAGATCTTTTTGAATTGCAAAAAACCGTGAGGTTTGTTCGCAAGTTACAGTCTCACATATAATGCAAGGTAATAATTAATACAATCATCTAATCTATGGCTACTTACAACCATTGACAATAAAATTAAATACGTACATATGTTTTAATTAATGAAGTGCAGGCGAGACAATTAGATCGTTCTTAGTGAGCGCTCGGATTATCTAGCAGAAGCTGTACCTATACAGGTTGCTGCAAAAACTATGAGTTGATATGATTTTTTATTTTTTATTTATTATTATTTAAACTTTTTCATTGTTTATTTATTCATATTTTAGTATTTACACTCATCAAAATATAAACAAATGAACATGTTTACTTTGTATAACCTGTGCATATGTACATATGTGCCTATTATATGGTCTATGTAATATGTAAATTATATGATTAATATTTTATTATGTTTATTGACATCTTCGGCGGCTTGTGGTATGTTCTTATGGTGGTCCGCTTGTATACGAACATACTACAAGATGAAGATGTAGAACAGCAGGCACACGCTCGACTGTGGCCGTTTTCACTAGGTCATTGTGACATAGGCGTGGGACCCAAAGTGGCTACCAGGTGTTTACTGTTACAAATTCCTTGTACTGTCTGATACAAAGATTTTCCTACAGCTGCTAGCTAACTCTGAAGGATGGTGGGGAGATTCACCGTTTAAATTTCGATTAGTAGGGGTCTTTTTATACACAGTAAGAATTGAATTTTAGAGATTATAAAATTAACACAATAAAATCCATTAAAGTGGTTTCATTATATGTTTAGAATTCACGTCAATATAAAAAGTCATTATAATTCTTGGCCTCCCTAACACACTAGGATTAAAATTGATACATAGAAAAGGGATGAAAAAGTTAATACAAGTAATTTTTATTATGAACTTCTCACATAAAATCATACAAAATGAAATGAAATGAAATAAAAAAGAAATAGATATATTAATTCTACTTAACATTTTCATATTTATCTATAAAACCATTAACTACCTTGTGTTAAAATAAATAGGGTTGCTCGGAAAAAGAGTTTCTTTGCAGCTGAGCTTCGGCTGACAATAATTTATTACAATCTCCTCGCTTAAGGAAGTATCATTTCTCAACCGTAATTACGGTCTAAAATTAAACTTTTATAATAAGTTACTTTTACTGATATCAATGATGTAATCATCATTACAGTCCTTCACAAGTTCACTGATGAACATATGCCTCCTCCTAGAATTGCCAAAAAAGCATCAAGCCACCTTCACGCCCTGAATCTGTTACTACGTTGACACATGGGCTGACCTTGTCTGCCCTACACTTTACTTACCATCATAAGGCTGCCTTGCCGTGTGGTGTGCGGCGGAGTAGAATACCACCACCCCATATCTACCTGTGGGTGTCGTAGAAGGCGACTAAGGGAGTGTGGAAAAGGACTGAACCCCTGTACCTTTTTCACTGATATACCTACTGTTCCATCTGTCCGAGTCCCTCTCCGGTCGTAACGGTCTCCGTTCCACTGGGTCCAGAGGGGCAAAGACGAGTATGTGCACCTGTGTCCGCGCGTACACTTGTGCACGTTAATATGTCCTGCGCAATTGACCTGCTTCCAAATAGGACTCCGATCTATAACCAATGTCCTACGGCGATGGGAGGAGGTAGAGAGGCTTGACGTGATGCCCGTTGAGTTTTGTCTGACTCCTGCACGTAGGCGGTCTTGGGGGTGTAGTGTACATCGTGGTCGCTTCTGCTCTGCAACGGGGTGACAGAGCGGACTCGGCAGCACCCAAGGTGACAAAGCAGCCCTATTCAGGGAGGCACTGCTTTCCTCGCTCAGACGGGGAGGGGGCTAGAAAAGGTGCCCTAAACAAATGCTCACTCCAACCCCTTTAGGATGGTAGCAACCGCGGCTGCCTCCGCATCATAAATTCGCGGTCGGCGCTACAGGAAAAATAATGGAAAATTTAATTTATCAAAATCAATGACATTTGGCGCGTGGAATGTGCGCACACTTCTGGACCGCGAAGCAAATGCCTGCCCTGAGCGAAAAACTGCCATTGTAGCTCGGGAACTAAGTCGCTATAATATTGATGTGGCTGCACTCAGCGAAACACACCTCCCCGAGGAAGGAGAGCTGGTAGAATATGGCGGCGGGTATACTTTCTTTTGGAAAGGACTCGCTTCCTCGGAGCCGCGAAGGTCTGGTGTAGGCTTTGCTGTCAAGAACTACCTTGCTGCTCAACTGCAAGAGTACCCTGTACACATCTCGGACCGCATTACCACATTGCGCCTTCACATGGAACGTGAAAGCTATCTTAATATCATCAGTGTCTATGCCCCTACGCTGGACAAGTCTGATGATATTAAGGATAAATTCTACGAAGAATTGACGCGGTGCGTAAATCGTATTCGTCCAAGAGAGCAAATCCTTCTCATGGGCGACTTTAACGCCCGAGTAGGACGAGACTATGACGCCTGGCCTAAAGTTCTCGGCAGACATGGTGTTGGTAAAATGAACAGCAGCGGCCAATTGTTGCTTAGTCTTTGTGCACAATTGGATCTTGCAATTACAAATACTATGTTCAGACTGCCTGCCAAGTACAAGGCAACGTGGATGCACCCCAGATCGAAACATTGGCACCTTATCGATTACGCCATCGTGCGTCAAAAAGACATATCTCAAGTCCAAGTCACCCGTGTCATGCGTGGTGCTCATTGTTGGACTGATCACCGGCTTGTTATTATTAAATTAAATCTTCGTCTTCCACCTCCTTGTAGAGTGGGAAGATCTAAACAGATACGTCTGAACCTCGAACGACTCCAAGATACTAACACGAAGGCTAAATATGCCGAAACCTTGAACACTGCTCTGCAGCCCCTCGATCTAAAATTAGGTGAGATCGATGTTGTCTGGGAGTCTCTATCTTCTTGTGTTCTCGACACTGCTAAATCTACTTTGGGTTTGAGAGTTCGAAAACATGAGGACTGGTTTGATGAGAATGATGATACTGAGATGAGGATACTTACAGGCGCTATTGATAAACACCGTAGGCTCCTAAAGCAGCACAGTAGAACTCATCAGAGTGGAGGTGCTATGGAGTTGCGTCAAAGTGATCTGGAGCTGCGCAAACTCGCACGACAAGCGAAAGACAAGTGGTGGCAGGAGAAGGCTCGTCAGATGCAGTGGCTCGCTGATACCAACCAGCTCGGTGAGTTTTATGCTGAGGTGCGACATCTACTCGGTACGTCCTCTATGGCAAAAGTTCCACTGAAGTCAACTAGTGGTGGAGCGCTTTTTAAAAGCAGGGAGGAAATACTCGGGCGATGGGCGGAGCATTTTAACACCCTACTTAACGTGGATCATTTTGTTGACCTAGACCACGTTCGCTGCCTACCTCAACAACCTTTCGCCCTCGAGCTAGATGAGCCAATCTCGCCTGGCGAGGTTGCTCTTGCCATTAAGCAACAGCAAAATAAACGCGCGGTTGGTGTTGATTTTATACCGGGTGAATTATTGAAGTATGGCGGTGAGGATTTGTATTCAGCGTTATGGGAACTTTTTGTCATTATGTGGGAAAAAGAACAAGTCCCTAATACTTTTAAGGTATCCCTCATACGAGCCCTATATAAAGGCAAGGGTGACCGGTCAAACTGCAATTCTTACCGTGGCATTTCTCTACTTTCAGTGCCTGGAAAAGTCTTCGCCAGACTTCTTTTAAACCGCCTCAGGAAACTTTCTGAAAGGATTTTGCCGGAATCCCAGTTCGGCTTCCGACCTGACCGTGGTACCTGTGAGGCGATTTTCTCATTACGTCAACTACAGGAAAAATGCAGAGAACAGGGTCGTAATATGTATCTCTGTTTTGTAGACCTTGAGAAGGCATTCGATAGTGTACCACGTGAAGCCCTCTGGATAGTGCTGCGGAAAATTGGATGCACGGAGAAGTTTGTGAGACTTCTGAGACTCCTGCATGATGGCATGCAGAGCTGCGTCGCTGTAAACGCTGATCAGTCAGAATTTTTTCCCGTTACCTGTGGAGTAAAACAAGGGTGTGTCCTTGCACCCACACTTTTCGCGTTATACTTTGCAGTTGTAGTCCAGGAAGTCTTAAAAACTACCCATGATGGAATTCGCATTCGTTTCCGCAACGATGGCAATCTTTTCAGCTTAGCTAGACTTAAGGCCCGTACGAAAGTGTCTTACGCACTTATTACAGAGATCGTCTACGCAGACGATTTATGTTTTGTGGCCGATTCCCCAGCTGGCCTGCAACAGCTTGTGACCACCTTTCATGAGTCGTGCCGTATTTTTGGTCTGAAGATAAGTGTTAAAAAGACGGAAGTGATGTCTTTAGATATCTACGGTCAAGAGACACTGGCCGTCAAACTTGGTGATGATATACTTAAGCAGATCAATACATTTCGTTATCTGGGGAGCACGATAACATCAAAGTGTGACCTTGATGCTGAAATCAACAGTCGAATCGGTGCCGCGGCTGCGGTATTCGGTAAACTGGATCGCAAGGTCTTTGGCTCACATGACCTAAAGCTGGCTACCAAAATTGGTATTTATAAGGCGGTAGTGCTGCCTAACATACTGTACTCTTCAGAGTCATGGACAGTTTACCGCCGTCATATACGGACGCTGGATCGCTTCCACTTGCAATGTCTGCGCAAAATTCTCAACAACCGTTGGTCTGATCGCATTCGGAATACGGAAGTGCTGCGTAGAGCCTATACCATGGGGATTGAAGCCTACCTTATGGGGCGACAACTCCGTTGGTGTGGACACTTATCGCGAATGTCAGATCAGCGTACGGCTAAGTGCATCTTTTTCTCTGAACTTGAGAAGGGCAAGCGTAAGCATGGCGGACAACTTCTCAGGTACAAAGATGTACTTAAGCGCCACATGACGAAGTGCGACATTGAGCCTTCAGAGTGGGAGCAAGCAGCCGCTCGACGACCGGAGTGGAGATCTTTGGTGAAAGCCAAGGTCAAAATGTTTGAGGAGAATCGATGCTCTGAATTGGACGCCCGACGTGATGAACTCAAAGCACGCCCACCTTGTGCGATTAACTATAATTTCTGTAATGGTGTGCTCACCTGCCCGCATTGCACGCGAACATTTGTAAATAAGATCGGCTACGTTAGCCATGCACGAGCACACCAACGACAAGATCGGAGCTGAAGAGGTCGCCGTGGCCGAAATCGGTCGAGGAGATTATTATTATTATTATTATAAGGCTGCCACTTGAGAACATTTCTTCCCCACTGGTTGTCGGCCCATTGCGACTTCAACTCACTCACAAGCATTGCACATGAATATCATCAAATTATTTTAATTCACTAGAAAATTTTCTTACGCATTACACAATTATACTGGAATTTCATTATGTATTAGCATTTGCTCGCGTCTTCACCCGTTTGGAGGTTGGGAAATGGCATAATTTTCAAAAATCGGAAATAACATTTTTGTTGTTGCACCCAAACACTGAATTTCAAAAATTTCTATTAGTGATGTTACGTGGAGTTCAAATTGAAATTAAACATGAAAAAAACTAATAAAATAATGCAAATCATATTTTAGGGTCTGTAGTAGGTTGTTCATTTATTACATACTCAACTCAAATTTAAAACACACAAGTACTGTTACTTTTTTTCACTCAAGAGTGCAGAGAGATTACACGTAGAAAATTGCTACATGCTAAAAAGCAATACTATAGGAATGGTTGTTATCGGGATAAAACGTAGCCTATGTCACTTTCCGGTACATAAACTATATGCAAAAAATCATGTCGATACGTTGCTCTGTTATTGCGTGAAAGAAGGACGAACTAAAAACCACACTTGCGCATTTACAATATTAGTAGGAATGTCAGAGACATATAAAATTACAGTTTTGGTGAGGTTCGAGATGGTAAGACTTATTTTCTGCCTAGGAGTTTGTCACTCTCTTATCAATTTCTACCGCCAAATGGCAGTGCTTGAAATGCTGAGCCAGTCGGAATGATTTAGAAAGGTTACAAAATTACAGGCTGTATGTAGAGTATCTGTGTATCTGTAACCTTCTTTATTTGAAGTTGGTGGCAGGTTCAATTGGCTGAAGTGGCCGCCAACGATAAGGTAGACTGTAAGTTGTAGTGGCGGGGTAAGGAAGTCCAATACCTCATATAGTCCTGTGAATCTCGTAAAAGGCGACAGAGGGAAACAAACCAAGAGATGGAAAACAGCGCCTGCCTTATATTTTTTAATGCCTATCTAATCATTTAAAATGTTATACCATCTTTTATCGAAAGCCATCACAAGTTTTAGGAATATGTATGGTCGCCTCCTTTGACACTGATGTGTTGAAACGAGGTGGTGAATTTTCTGTACGACAGCAGTTCGTAATTATTTGCTATAGATTAAGAAAATTCCATAGTCAAAATAATAATTCGATTGAGAATTCAACTTCGTGATAATTTGCTACAAAATAAGCAAATTACCCGTTGTAGGTTATATTTAGGCATTTCTGTACACTGAAAGTGACACTTTGGAGTGCTTTTGACAGCCCTTGACCTGAGTGTAGACGTGCCTTATCTAAAGATGTAACAAAAGAGCCCAATTTGCAATAAATTTCGAGACACTACAATTAGCAAATATAATAATTAAAAAAATCCTGTCTTTTCCATATCACTTTCGATTTTTTTTAACTTATGTTTATGATTGCCTGGTAGATCTTGTATAAACGTGACTGTTGAGCATGAGGAGTTTGAATCCCAGATCGGGCCAAAAAGAATTTTGTTTTTCGGAGTCGAAGTTTTATCATCTCCGTGACTCGGAAAGCACGTCAAGCCGTTGATCCAGCGCCTAAAATCTTTCCAGTCGCGTACGATTGCCTTCCTATCAGGCTATGAGAATGAGGGAATAGAGATTGCAAATGTGCTTGCGCATATACTTAGTTAATAAAATCCTGTCCTAAGTAGATGGCAACTCCATTGAAACTGGCTGTCGTGGCCAAAATTTGGACTTTAGGACATTTTTTTATAAAACAAACATAAACATTATATACAAACGTGCACCACCTGATGGCAAGTGGATGCTGTAGACCAATAAAATGTAAATGTATTGTCACCTCTGGCGACTATGATAAACCCGACCCAAAATTGAATCAAGACAGAGAATTTGTTTGTGTAAAATTAGCCTAGACATCACAAGGTAAAATTTTCTTTATCTTTTCAGAAGTGTGAAGTCAGATTTTACTGATTTCTCATATTTACAAATCTAATAAAACTACTCGCAAAAAACACCGATTCTAACCAAGAATATGCGAGGCTATTAAAAGTAAAAAAAAAATCCTTATTTCAATAGAAAAAATGGATGGGTGCCATCTCTTCAACAATTAACAACATTAAATCCAAACCCAAAGACTTCAAGACACTGAAAGCTCGTTCTGCGTAGTATGTGCGTATCGGACCAAAAAATAATATTCAAAACCTGAAGGTAGCTGGGCTAACTATGACATCGGGACGTCAAACATCTCTGTCCCTCCCCCCTCCTCCACTCGTGACCTCCGTGCAAGGCACCTGACACGTGGGGAATTAAAAATAAGGTAAATAAACGCGATAAAATCCGTAAACTTACATTTTTACGCTTTTGAGTGGGCTAAGGAATATCACAATCTCGATGTCGTCTAAATATTGACTTTAATAACTTCATTCTCTATTTTAACACCCTTGAGGTTGCAACTAAATTTATATAGATTTTTAGGAACCTTTCGTGTAACAATCACAATATTACCGCGTAGAAAATGGCGCGAAGTGTTATAGGTTTTAATTTAATCTAAATTTTCACCTAAATATTAAAGGAACGTGGCCGCGAATCTGTATTATTCGAGTCCAGATCAGAAATGGCGTGCAGCGCTCGCTATTAAATCTATTTAAAAATCATTAATAATAATATGCTAATTATCAGTAGCGCGTTCATGTTATCGTGTAGCGTAGGCAAGAAAACCCTCTCGCATAAGACAAAGAATACCTACTACAAGAAAAATCTACTAGCCCGTTAGATATATGTAGTGTTTCCGCACCTTATATACCAGTTAGCTTCAGCTCAAATTCATCTAGGACTTAACTGACGACTGACGCAGCATACATAAGCAATCTAATGCTTCATATAATGTCATATTGAATTGTCAGTGTGCTCAAAAATTTGCAAAGAAATGGCCTAATAAATATCTCCCATTTTTTCTATTATTCGTTGTCACCTCTGAGTACTAAGATGAAATATCTCGCAGCCTGTATTTTATTGGATCTATACTAAGACAAAGCAGTACAAACATTGCTATTTGGCGGTAAAAATAAGGTTGGTATCTACTCAGACGACCCACTCCCTAGTAATAAAGTTCAAGTTAGAAACAACTACTAACTATCACCTAAGATCCATTATTTAACTATTTATCTCAAAATTAAAAAGTCATTTAAATAAAGAATGTGAAAAATTTCTTATCTTACGGTAGAAAAGTTTCCAGGTTCTTTGGATTTATTGGTAATAAGGCTAAACTATCTTAATATTGCGATTCTTTTTGTTATAAATTACGTGAAATATTTAAATTGTAGTGTGTTAACATATGAGAATCTCAGTCAGAGCCGAAATTTAAACAATGCACAAACACAGATTGTTTTTCGATATAAATGTGTTGTAGTCCCCATGATACTGAATACATGGTAGAGCCACGCTGCAGCTATATTATGGCTGCAGTACGAATTGATCGGCTACCAGCGTGAAACAGCAGCATTGTGGTTGTGTGAACGTAGTGCCTATGATTTACACAGACGACACGTTGTGCTGTGACCTGTGACCTACGCGGTGCTTGTACTCCCCATGCCGTTGATGGAGAATGATATTTTTGCTAAAGAGAGCCCGAAGACGGACTCCTGACAGAAGAGGTCTTGTTGGGAATGAGGGTAAAAAAAATAAAAGAATATGCGAACAAATGAAGGTAGACTGGTAATCTTCCACTCGTTTTAGCAGTATAAGGTATCGCACAGGTGACTAAGAGGCATCAGTCGGTAATTTTACGATTCTCATTGTCGTTAGTATGCCCGTTAAGGTATTCTACTAGTATAGGCATGGAAGATCGTGTTGCTGAGACGTTGCCATGTGTTACATTAAGATGGGTGGTATTGCTGTTGGTTTGCATACTTTGGTGTTATCATGTAATTAGGTTCTGATATTAAGCAGGGTTTTTACCGAGTAGTGTTCTTTTATTTAAATAATTTTGAGAATAATTTATAACATCAGAAGTTGAATTATTTCTTACAATTTTAGTTAAAAAAAATTGTACAAAGTTATTATAATATCAAAGAATACATAAATGAAAAAAAAATCGATAAAATCTATTTACGTTTGTCTTATGAGCAGAAAACTGAAGAAATGTTTTTATCAATTATATTTTTTTTTAAATTCATACATAACATAATATTTTAATTATGACTTTTAAATAGTACTTTTATAGCTAGTGCTCCATCTCGGTAGGTACCAGTCTTCTTAATATTTAACCAAGTGGCAGAGCATCCTATGTTGTAATCCGGTTCGGAAGGTATGGAGATAACAGAATGCTGTATTGTTACAGCCCTTCACAGGTCAACCGCTGAACATAGGCCTCCCCCAAGCAATAATACAATGTACGATCCCAAGCCATCTGCATCCATAATCTAATTAAATCTCTTAACAGCTCGTCACTACATCTTTTTTTTACAGAATAGGATGACAAACGAGCACACAGTCCACCTGATGGTTAGTGGTTGCTGTGAGACATAGACGTCTACATCTATCCTCAATAAAGAATTTAAAATGCAGATGCGTTGTCATCCGTGAGGATTAAGATGGAATGCCTCTTATCCAGTAAAAAGGGCCTCCAGTTCTCTACACTCACCATACAAAACACAGCAGTGTTAAGCTGCTATTATACGCTGGTATTCTGTGAGACCGTGCTCCTTCCCCGGTCAAGCCGAGCTATGCTTGCTACAACTATACTACTAATATAGCTGAGGCATGGCTCTACTACGTATTAATCTAGTGTGAGGCTGCGCCATTTTAAATTAACCAGCTCATAAACAACGCATGTGAGTTAGATTTTGCTAATTAATTTGTTTTATCTCTTTTTGATGAAATAATATCCCTATTTAGTAGCACGGTCCTATGGTTGTGTAATGCCCATGTAATTTTTGTGTATTTTTTGAAGTTGGTTGCTGATATCTAAGGGATGCAGTGCCAACTTACTACTAGAGTGTACGTATGATATGGTTGTGGCACGAATGGGGCGGCTCGATTGGGGAAGGACGCTCTCGCAGAAAACGAGCTAAAAAATAGCAGCTTAATGCTACTGTATTTTTGGTATGGTCGTTGTAGAAAACCGGAGATTCCTTTTACTGGAAACAAAGCGTTCCATCTGAATCATCTCGAGTAAAAACACAAACATTTAGATTCTTAATCGAGACTAGATATAGGTATCCCCAGCTTCCATTTATCATTAGGCCAGGGATTAGTCCGACTGTTTACCGTTTATAACTTGTTTTTCATACTTATTTTATAAAATAATAATAAATAAATCTCTTTGTCATCCAATCATAAATCTTATTTGCCTTATTTATCATAATCACTAAATACACACAAGAATAATTGTAACATAATTTTAATATTTTTATTACATTTATTTCTATAACATAATATACAATATTTTATTATATACAAATATACAATATTAAAAATTATAATAAAAAAACTAGTAATTTAATTATCAAACAGACCATACGGTATCGTGCCAAGAACGCTGGCTTCGTTTCCCCACTGAATGGCTATACTTAGCCTCTGAGCGAGAAAAAAACCAGCCTTCTTAGCACCAGCAGCAACGAACAGCCGTGGTTCGTTTAGGAACTTCACCGCACGTAGACCCCGTGGACCGATAGTCTCTACAACAGATGGCACAAATATGTAGTCATCTTTCAGAGACTCATATTTGCGCCACTTACTCAGTCCAGCTGCCTCTGATGCCGCCCGGCTCTAAACGAGGTACCCCTGAGATGAGAGGCCGCCAAATTGTCTACGCAAGTAGCATCCCACACTAGAGCTTTACCTCTCTCCCAAGGGAACAATGTCAATGTCAAGAATAATTTGTAAATCCTCATTCTCTTATATGTGTTAAATTTCATTCAATAAAACTACTTTTACTGATTTTTTCGCGTTTAATTAACTTATTTATCTTATTCTTATTACGGTTCGTGGTCACGGGGGACTGAGGTGCTTTAAAGCACCCGAAACGTTGGGAATTAATAAAAATAAGATAAATAAGTTAATTAAACGCGAAAAAATCCGTAAAATTAGTTTTATAATATGTGTAGTGTTCGCGTAAATATAAGAAATCATTTGTTAAATTTCTTTTTTTTATATTGAGAGTAAAAATAAATAAACTGTACAAATACCGAAGTTTTTTTTGTAGCCATAAAAAACAGCATGAAAAAGAAATTTATGCGCTGAGAACTAATAATGCATACACAGGAGTAGTCTACTTTATTAACTGACTTCAAAAAGGAGGAGGTTCTGAATTCGAGTGAATGTTTTTTGTATGTATATTACGCGATATCTTCGCAGATTGTGAACCAATTTTGATGATTCTGTTTTTTAAATAGGTTTTATAATTCAGGAGTGGAAATAACTTCGTTTTTAGCAATTCGAAGTCGGCTTTTATTTTTTGTTAAAAGTTATGATTATATGATTAATTATAACGATTGTTATAATGATTGTTATAACGTGCTCAAACTTTGGAAAGATTCAAAAGTGACGTCAAGAAGCATTACCTAACACTTTGTGGTTATTGATAACCAATTCTAGCAATATTTATTATCTTTGTATATATATGTATGTGTATATATTTATGTATATATATATATATATATATATATATATATATATATATATATATATATTTATATATATATTTATAAATATGTATGTTTATTTTATTATTATTTTTTATGTATTATTGTGGTATTTTAACAAAATATAGTTTAGTTTATTTAGATATTAATATGTAAGTGTAACATAAAGCGCACCACCTCCTACTGTTCTTAATTCCAGTTTCTCTTTAGCCCAAAGGTTGTCTGGAAGAGATCGCTCTTTAGCGATAAGACCGCCTTATTGTACATACGTATATATTAAGTTTTCTCTGTAATGTATTTATTCGTTGTATATGTGTGGTGTACAATAAAGTATATACTACTACTACTACTATATATATATGATTAATTAGAAACAAATATGTGCAAAATATTGCACATATTTGTTTCTAATTTCTGTTTTCCTAGTACTTACTACGAGTATAAGTAATAGGAAAATATTCAAGCAGCGTAGAGTATAGAATAGAATAGAATAATTTTTTATTCAATATAAATCACACGTGTAATTCCTATTGAAAGTAATTTTTTACTTTACCACTGGTTCAAAAAAATCCTCTGTTCTGGGAAGAACCAGCAAAAAACCAAGCGGGACTTTTTTGTTAAGTTAATTTTACATTAATAGTTGTACAAATTCTTTACAAAATTTATTTTAGAAACTGCTTAGAATCGACCACCTCATTCCCAGGGGTTATTATCAACCATATATTCATTTATACTAAAATAACCCTTTTTATACAGTTTCAGCTTAATAAAACATTTAAACTTGGTAATAGAGAGAACCTGTACTCTTTCCGGGACCTTGTTGTAATAGCGTGTACATCGCCCAGAGAATGAACTAATGACTCTGTGGAGTCGAGAAACTGGTATCACTATATCGCTTGTGTTTCTTCCCAGTGTTTACAGAATGTATATCACTTTTTTACTAAAACTACCTTTGTTTTTGTAAACATATTAATGTATGTTGTTCTTGTGAACATAAATTAAATTTTCGTAAATATACTGAGAGGTCAAAGTTAATATATTTATTTCATTAAATTTATCTCTAAGAGACTCTCGGTTTTAGGTTGTAAATAGCTCCAATGGCCCTCTTCTGTAAAACAAAAATAGTTTCTAAATTAGTCGCATTTCCCCCTAGCAAAATCCCATAAGACATTATGCTATGGAAATAACTGAAATAAACTAATCTAGCGGTCTCGACACTAATAAGACCTCTGATCTTTTTTACAGCATGGGCTGGAGAATTTAGTCTGCTTGCTAGTTAGAGAAAGTCACCGGAGACCCAGTAACACGTTGTAATTGCACCTCCGGTTTCGCTTGATTCCGGAGACCCACATGTCGCCGACCCGTCATACACCAACACTACACACTTACCTATTTTCACAAACACCGTTGGGATAACGGATGGGATATAGCGAGTTCGCAGAAGGGCGCGCCGCAAACCCCTCTACACCGCGTACATACCATATGTACCACCATATGTACGCGGTGTAGAGGGGTAACAACTGCGTTCCTGGGTGGTTCACATTGCCCAGAACACCTAACGATAAGAGTTTTGCTGTCAGAGTTGGGGCCGCCACCCCCTGTTCGGACGACCGTTAGATGGTGGCTCACACTCCATAATAAGCATTTATCTGCTTTTATTTATTAAAAAAAAAAAACAACAAAAAAGTGTTTAATTTTTACGCAGCGAGCAGGTACACTAGTAGCGCTTTGAACTTTGAATTTTATTTCTCATTAATTGTTATGTTAAATCTAACTAAAACTATTTCTTGTTAATTTATAATTTACAAAATATTGAGACTACCTAAAATTATTAAAAAATTCTAAATAATAACAATAAAATTGGTTCTTTGATAAGGTGCCCGTTTTTTTTAAAGATTTATAAGAGTGAGTTTTTTAGAGGATAAGCAATATACTTATGAATTATCTGACATTATTAATGTATTATTACTATTTACTGTTATAATAATAGTTTTGTTAAAGACAACATAATATTATATTAATAAAATTTACCAATAGTAAGTGCAACAAAATTATAAGTTTTAAAATGCTGAATTTGACTTCGTCCCAGTTGAATCTGTATCTAGTATAATATATATTAATTATATTATAGGTAAATAGAACTGCTATTTCACCTAAAATAAAATTGAGCATAAATAAATATGTAAGTAACTGAATTTATTACTGACTTCATAAAATATAATTATCATAATATATCTGGAACGAAATAGATATTCGAAAATTAAATATAGTTTATATATAATTACTTACATTTTAATACTTAACAAATATCAAAAAATAAACAAAATTAAGAAATTGCTAAGTATAGACAGGAATTAAAAAAATTAAATCATCATTCATTACAGCCCTTCACAAGTCCACTGCTGAACATAGGCCTCCCCCAAAGAATGCCACAAAGCACGGTCCTGAGCCACCTGCATCCATCGACTTCCTGCATGTCTTACCAGGTCGTCACTCCATCTCGTGCGGGAACGCCCTACACTTCGCCTACCGGTACGAGGCTGCCACTCGAGAACCTTTCTTCCCCATCGGTTGTCGGTTCTTCGAGCTATATGGCCGGCCCACTGCCACTTCAGCTTACTAATCCGTTGGGCTATGTCGATTACTCTGGTTCTACTGCGGATATCCTCATTCCTAAGTTTATCACGCAGAGAAACTCCGAGCATAGCCCTCTCCATAGCTCGCTGAGCGACCTTGAGAATCCTCATACGGCCAGCAGTGAAGGACCACGTCTCAGTACCGTAAGTCATCACTGGCAACACGCACTGGTTGTACAATTTCGTTTTAAGTTTTTGAGGTATGTCTGACGAGAAGATGTGTCGTAGCTTCCCGAACGCTGCCCAGCCGAGTTGAATCCGTCGATTGACCTCTCGGTCGAAGTTGGACTTACCTAGTCGGACTATTTGTCCCAGGTAAACATACTCGTCAACAACTTCGAGCTTAGTGCTCCCAACAACTACCGGCATAGGTGTGACATGGACATTAAACATGATCTTTGTTTTGTCCATGTTCATCTTAAGACCTATCTGTTGGGAAACACTATTGAGGTCATTGAGCATAGTGCTTAGGTCCTCCAGCGATTCTGCCATAAGGACTATATCGTCGGCAAATCGAAGGTGAGTGATGTACTCGCCATTGATGTTGATACCGTATCCTTTCCAGTCCAGAAGCTTGAAAACGTCTTCCAATGCAGCGGTGAAGAGTTTCGGGGATATGACGTCACCCTGTCTTACACCTCTCTGCAATTGGATAGGTTTCATACTCTGGTTCTGTACTCGGATAGCCATCGTAGCCCTACTGTACAAGCACTTCAACACTTCGATATACCGACAGTCAACTTGGCACCGCAAAAGGGACTGCAGCACCGCCCAAATTTCGACGGAATCAAAGGCTTTCTCATAGT
This sequence comes from Parnassius mnemosyne, assembly GCA_963668995.1. NCBI lineage: Eukaryota > Metazoa > Arthropoda > Insecta > Lepidoptera > Papilionidae > Parnassius > Parnassius mnemosyne. The sequence goes on along the minus strand of CAVLGL010000001.1, from coordinate 1,169,067 downwards.
CCACATACGCCAGATATAGTGGCAAATTGTACTCTTCGGACTTCTGTACAATTTGCCGCAGGGTATGTATGTGGTCTATGGTGCTAAAGCCCTTTCGGAAACCGGCTTGTTCAGGAGGCTGGAAGTCGTCAAGTCTGCGCGCGAGACGTTTCGTAATGACTCTCGCAAACAGCACGTAGACGCGGCTCAGAAGGGAAATCGGTCTGTAGTTCTTCAAGAGAGCGTTGTCACCTTTCTTGAAGAACAAGACCACCGCACTTCTGCTCCACGCCTCCGGTGTAATGCCACCATGGAGTACGGAATTAAAGAGCTTCTGAAGGACTTCAAGTACCGGTCTTCCACCCGCTTTCAGAAGCTCCGCTGTAATTCCATCCTCGCCTGGGGCCTTACCGTTTTTAAGGTGCTGGAGAGCCATTCTAATCCCGCTCAGACTGACATCCGGGATATCTTCGGAATAGTGTCGGATGAGACTCGCTCTTGGATCGTTACTCACACTTGCGTGTGGCTCCAACGATGATGTGTACAGCTGCCCATAGAACCTCTCAATCTCACTCAAAATCTCAGGTGTCCCGGAAACGATGCTGCCACATTCTGTCTTCAGCTTTGACAGTTGGCTCTTTCTGGCAGACAGATCTCTGGCAAAGACTTTGGAGCCTTGGTTCCGCTCGATCGCTTCTTCAATACGAGCTGTATTGAAGTTGCGTAAGTCCCGCCGCATGCATTTGGAGATCCGTCTGTTCAGATGCCTGTATGCTGTCAAGTCTGTTGAAGAATGTAGCTTCATCTCCCGTCTAACAGCCATGAGATTAAGAGTGTGATCGGAGAGTTTTTGTGTTCTTCTGCGGCGGGTCTTGCAGAACTTAGCTCCGACCGCATGGACAGTTTCCACGAGCTTGTCATTCATATCGTCCACTTCATTGCAGTCTTCCAGGCACTGAAAACGGTTTTGTAACTCGAGCTGAAAAGTTTCGGGACTTTGGAACAGAGCACGAGGGGGACGGAGCGTTGACTTCATTAGACGAGACCTCTCCAACTTAACGTTTAGGTTCAGTGTGCCTCTAACCATTCGGTGATCGCTACCAGTTTTCACCCTCGCGATCACGGAGACATCACTGAACAGTTGTCGTCTGGTCGTCATAATGAAGTCAATCTCATTTTTTGTGGAACCGTCGGGGCTCGACCAGAGTTCATCATAAAGAGTCCCTCTTTCTCCATGAAGTCGGCCAGCTGCTGGCCCCTTGGGTTAAAAAAAATAAAATAAATATTTATAATTAAAGTTAATATTTTTACCATAAACAGGACCAAATAATATAGCAACCACAACTAACAGAACGATAATTCGCACTCTCCTTTTGTTAGAACCTTGTTTGAATATAGTTTCAAATGTTTCTTTTACATTTGTAAGATCAAAAAATGCACAGAGAAAGTTACAGAAGCCCTCGCCGTCTACATGAAATATTAAAACTTATTATTTTTGGTTAACCGTGAAACACATCAGTTTCAGTTATAATATCGTTCTTGTGAGTGATTCATTAATCATCGTCTTTACTACAGCTTATAGGTATATTAAGCCTATGTTCAGTGAATTCATTAAAACTACATAATAATAAAAAAATCCTTGAAGTACAATGTAGAATTATTATGTAATTAAATGTGTATTTAACATTCTTCATAATAGGTGTGAATTTTAATAATATTAAAGCGACAGCTAAAAATCTGTCTGATGATAAGTGGTATAGGTCTACGATAATTCTTTTCAAACTATGAAGCATTAAATGATTAAGATTTACATCTGTGGACCAATATAAAATACCATAAAATGGCGAGTCGAATTTTTGCTCCAAATTATATTTACTACAATAAAATAAAATATAAGCTTGCTAGTTTTGATATATGGGGGCCCACTGAAGTTTTGCGTCAAGTGTGATGCCAAGAAAAACAGTGGATTCAACAGGGCCCAGTTTATCCCCATTTAAAAACAGATTGGTATTCAGATTTTTAACATTCGATGTTGTGTAGCTTTATTTCCGTTTAAATGTAGATTATTAACGTTAAACCAATGCACTAATTTTGATATAGCATTATTCACTTCATCTCATTTCTAATGATTGACGTTTAAGTGTAAAAATCAAGGAAGTATTATCAGCAAATAATATTAGATCATGATTATCCCCTACAAGGGAAGGTAAGTCAATAATATACACTAAAAAAAGGAATGGCTGAGAATCGAGTCCTGAGTGACTGCCATTTGTTCAGGTGACCCGGAAGAGCTTCTACCATTGATAATAGCTTTCTGCATTGTATTACTTAAATATGAAATAATAAGTTTAAACGCTGTGTTCTTGACACCATAGTACTTTAGCTTCCTGATTAATGTCTCATGGTGAACACAAGTCGAAGACCTTGGAAAGGTCACAAAATATACCAGAAGCATTCTCTGAATTCTCCAATGCAAAAAAATATGTTTAATAAGCTCAACTTCAGCGTCAGTTCAGTCAGCGACTCCTGTTAAACCGAATTGATTTTTATGACGCAATTTATTAATATTAAAGAAACTTAACATCTGATCTCAAATTATTTTTTCAAAAATTTTACTTAGAGTTGGTAGTACAGCCTTATTTATTATTTAGCCTTTACATTTTGTTTAAGCAATGATTCGGCATCAGCAGGAGAACAATTTATGATTTTGTTGTCAAAAAAGGGGAAAATCAGTAATTGCTTCTCAAAAGCCATAGCTACTTCTTGATCAGACCTAGTTAAATTATTGTTAATACTCAATTGAAAATCCAAGTTGCGCGGTTTGATCTTGCCCGTTTCACTTGTCTTATTCTCCAGGTAATTTTAATTTTGTTGGATGCAGTTTTAATTTTGTTGCTTAAATGCCTGCTTTAGCTGTGGAGCACACTTTTTTAAAATATCTTAGAATATGTTTTTACATGTTCTCTAAATATAACACTACTATTATATTATCTTTCATTATGAAGCTCGTATAACTTTCGCCTATTCTTTTAAATTCCTACTGTTGCCCATTTGAGACTGTTAAAAGAGAAAGTTTTAGAAGTGAGTATTCTACTAAATTCGCAACTTATAATTTTAATAACGTACCATGCAAATAATCAGCACTATTTTTAAATGAAAGTGATGGAAGTCTTTTTAATGTATTACTTCTAAACCTCTCCAGACGATTTTAATTTATTGGCACAAACGCAACTTTATTATTTTTCTGTTTTTTGTGTATTTAAGGTAATGATACCAACTATTCACATGGATCTCAACTTAAATTTTGAATAATTGACTTATGAAAGGGCTTTGAAATAGAATCCAAATTCATTATCATCATTATCATTACATGCATTCAAAAGTCTACTGCCGAACATAAATGGTTCGACGATTTCGTAGAAGGTGCAAAAATTCGATGAATGCAGTGGCTAAGGACCGTTCCAATCGTTTTAGGACTTTGCTTTTTTAGAATTGACATTTCTATTTCTAATTGAAAGTACAGTAGTTTCTGTATTTTTGTGACAAGCTCAGAACAATTTGTCAGTTAACAAACTAATTTTTATTTGGACCGCTTCGCATTAGAATCACGTATTGAATCGAACTTTGAAAGACGTGTGACAGAGTTTTAATCAAAAACATTCACCAGTAGCGACGAGGAAATCAATCTAACGCATCAGGAATGTGAAACGAATTCGCAATATCTCATTGTATTCAGTTGACAGACAGGTTCATATGATTTATTATGTGCATACTACTGACATAAAACTGTATGTTCTGAATGTCATTACAATTTGTGCTTGAAAATTGTAAAAATCCTTTAAACCACTATTCAAGAATTACTACATACACATTATAATGCACGAACTGGATATACTGGTAACAACTGGATAACTTAAAAGTATAATAAATATTTAACCATGTAGCGGCGGGGTCTTGCCGTGTGTGTCGTTAGAGGCTACAGAAGAAAACTAAAAACGACATGTGGTTATAAAACACTGCAGTTACCAACCTGCCTACCAAGAGTGGAATTTAATTTGAAATACAATTTTATTTAAATTATTTTAAATGCCCTCCCTATTTTCAATACATGCCCTTAATCGACGCGGCCAGTCATCAATCGCAGCACTCACCACATTCATATCTATTTCTGCCGCTGCTTTAGCCAAAGATGCTCAGAGAGATTCTAAATTCTGATCACGTTACGCGCAAATTTCTCCTCCAAATATTGCCATATTTTGTAATCCAGTGGGTTTAAATCTGGCCCGTCTTCATGTCCGATAAAGTCAATTCCAATGGCGGTCAACCAGTTTCGCGTGCTTCGTGCACTATGAGCTGGTGCTGTTGGAATATTCAATGTCTGTTTTTGAACATTGTTTGAGAAAGAAGTTCCACTATGTTTGTTAGGACGGTATTTTGGTACCTCGTACACCTCGCCACTGGTTTTTATCCCTTTTTCACAGAAAAACACCTCAATTAAGCCTGAATATGAGACTCTAAGCCAAACCATGAGTAACGAAGGATAATTTTCTCGTTGAATCCTCGGAATACGCGTGCTGGCTTCTTTACTGCTGTTCTTATCATTTTCTTTATTATAACTGTTTCCGATTTTAAAAATGTTTTCATCCAAAAACAAAATTTCCTGGTATTTTTCCCGCGTACCGCCGTATCAAAGCGCGGTATCTATTTAGCCTAATTTTATTTAAACGCTCGTTCATAAAATGTCCGGTCTTCTTACAATAAGCTCGTAGTCATAGGTCTTGCTTGGTGGTTCTGCTAAGGCCCATCGTAAGAGCTAAGATTTTTTTGTTTACGAACAGGATTTCGTTGGATTCGCGCCTTCACTGCATTGATGATCGCGGCTATCCTAACTGTACGAGGTCGGCCGGTCCTCTTACGATCTTTGAAGCTTGAATCTTCAGTGAATCGTTTGAAAGTTCGATACACAAATCGTAGGGTTAAATATAAGAAATCATTAAATCGTTATTTTCAATTTTTGTAGAATATTGAAAATCTCCATTGGCGCGTAACCACAGCGGTGTAACGCGATAACCACTTCTTCTGTTACCGCTTCCGCTCTCTCTCGCGAAATCTTCTTTCTTTGACCACTCCATATTTGAAAATGAATGAAGCGCAAACGTTATATTTTTAAAATTGACGAAGTTCAACTAGCCAGTATTCAAAAATTTTAAATAATAAGATTTCGACAGAACTTATGACCCGAATAAGTATGAGGGCCCCATTGAAGTAAGTCGGTCTCCAATTCCCTACACTCACTATACGAAACACAGCAGCATTAAGCTGCTATTTTACACAGGTATTTTGTTGGGTAGTACCCTGCCACATCGGTTAAGCCGACCCATTTGTGCTACAACGATAATATAGCTACAGCGTTGCTCCACCGCTCAAAACGGGTAGTAAAATTTCTTACACCGCCACTACACGGCCCATGGTGATAGCTGGTACTGTACTACCCACGATGGAAAACAACGAACATGTATTTGTATGGCCTACAAATAATTATTCCGGATCTGGATGTTTCTCCTTGTGAAATTTATGTATGCAAACTGCTACCACAATACAGGAGAAAATTCTGGGGTGGAGGTAACGTTTATAAAAAAAAAGAGCTAAAAAATACTATGTTTTGGATAACAAATACAGAATATTTTAACAGACATCTTACAAGGAATAACAAAGAACAATGTAAGAACACATATATTTATTGTACTTACCAAAATGTAGTGATTACATGACCATGATGAAGAAAGTATTGCTTCGGGGGTGACACATGAAAAATTTAATGCGAAAGAGTGACAAAGCGAGAGTGGCAGAGTCAACAGTAAACGCTGTAGACGGAAGTTCATCGACTAAATTGGCGGTAATATGAAAAAAAGAACCAAATTAAGAGTACCCTTGAGTAACGAGCAGCGAAAGAGATGTATCATAATCATGCCAAATTGCAGTCTGTAGTCTCTGCGTACATCTTTAGATGACAGGTCTGAAAATTTATGATTTTTTTGGATAGGGTGACAAAAGAACACACAGTCCACCTGGTGGTAAGTGGTTGCTGTGACCCATAGAAATTTACATCTATCCTCAATAAAATAACAAATTGTAGATGCGTTGTCACCCCTGAGGTATAAGATGGAATGCATCTTTTCCAGTAAAAAGGTTCTCCTAGACAAAACACAGCAGTGTAAAGCTGCTATTTTACGCTGGTATTCTATGATAGCATAACTTTCCCGGTCGAGCCAACCTATTTGTGCTAGAACTTTACTACTAATAGAGCTGAAGCATGGCTCTACCACGTATAATGTATCTATGTACGTATTTTTGCGTTCATTCTAATATAAACAGCAAAGAAAAAAGCAAAAAAAGTTACATTATTATATTTATATTACTAGACAGGAAATACCATATTTTATATAATAATTATTTTATAATAGAGATAAATCCCGTGTAAAATTAAATCATCGATTAGACTCAATTTCCAGTTCCAAGACGCTTTATTCTATTACTATCAAGTACAAGCAGCGCCGCTACACCTGTCGTGAAATATCGTAATGGTCAGAAAGATATAAAGCTGAAGGTACACCAAGTATTTATTTTGACGCGCTACATAAAGAATCATCAAAAATTTAGACCGAATGGGGGAAAAATAGTCGAATTCAGGGAATATGTAAAAAGGTTCAAAAATATTTAAGAGTATGAGTGCTCCACAGCCAAGTGTTTGCATTTGAGCAACAAAATTTTATATAATTGAGATGGCTTAAAATTTAAATAACATGGAGTATAATTAATAGTGAAACTAATATAGTCTCGCAATTCAAAGTACCATTTTAGTTTTAACAATAAATTAACTAAATCCAATCAGGACGTTGCAATGGATTTTGAGAAATATTTTACTGGTGTTCCAATATTAACTACTAAGTCACTGAATTCTTCTCCTACCGTCGCCAAATCGTTACTCGAGAATTTACATTTAATAAAGTATCATCGAAGAAGCGTTGTAGGTGTGTTCTACTATCGAAACGTCAAGGTCATGCAATTTTATGTTCCTAAAATGCCTCTATCATAACCATATTGCACTTATACAATAATATGAGTAGCCGTATATCAAGGAAAACACTCTTACTAATTCATCTCATATTTTCTAAATAATCAGTTAACATTGCTACTTTGAAAAAGAAACCGGTTTGAAAAAAGTTTTACGTGGACGTCCGGATGTTAATTTTGTATGTGTTCACGATAACTTCCGAAAAAATTGACGTATCAAGACCGGTTTTTTTTTTTGATTAGCTTCAGAAGTACATCAACTGGTTTCCTAGTTAATATCAATAGCATAGTATGCGTAGATTTTCAACTTTTATAATGTTATTGCTATTAAAATTTAAAGGCGCTGTCATATATTTATTTTAGCATTTGATAGACAAAGGACAAATGTACCATACAGCCTATATCCATTTTATACTTTATGTAATCGATTTAGTTTGGTCAATATTATTAAAATTCCCCATAGGTAACACACTGTTAAAATAATAGAACGCCAAAGAACAATGGCAGACATAAAATTAGTTGAGAAGAAATGGTAGCGTCTATATATCAAAAATATCTTAAAATGTTAAGCGTCAGTCACTTAATAACTCTGTCTAAGAATTTTGTCCTGAGAAGGCCTCAAAAAAATATTTAGATTTGAACCTTTCTAGGTCCTATGACACTTGGAAAAAGTCATGCTTCCTGTGGTTGTTTAATGTTAGCTTAATACATAATACATAATTGAGAGTTTTTAGATTATTGTATCTCTATTATATATTTGCATACTATAAATGTATATTTCTGGCATGGCTCCAGGGCCTTTGTATCATAGTAACATTCTCAGAAGGGCTAGAACCCAGAGCCGTAAAGCCAATAAAAAATAGTGACATTTTGTTTTAACTAGTGTTGGCATAACATTAAATAGAAATGTTACATAGTACTATGATTGAGATAATGTATTATTGTAGGAAATTCTTTTTAAGAGGCTTATTCTCAATCATTTCACTTTTATTTTTATTATTACTTATAGTATAGTTATTACTAATAATACCTTAATATATAAATATTTTGTGTGTTGTGTTGGTAATTATACAAAGTGTATACGAAAGTAGTATGAATATACTAAATGGTCACACTTGAATAGAGTAAAATCATTTAAGTCATTTGATATTCCCAAAAATGGGGGTTTTTTTCTGTGGCTTTAATTAAAATACATTTTTATTTGAAAAATCATAGAAAAACAATAAAACTCATTTTATATATAACTTATATCTAGACGCGATAATTTTTGTCAACTATTTTTCTGCCATTGCTCTTTAATACACGTAAATAATATTGTAAAAGTCAGGAATACAATTTATTTTTTCATCAAAGTTAAATTAAACGCTCATGTGGCGTGCACTTTTGGGCAATATTGTAGTATTGTACTATTGTAAAATATTTTAAGACTCTTAATATTAAGAAAACCGCCGATCTACACACATCTGCGGATTTTCGTTAAAGTTATTGCGTCTATAATAGATACAATCAAACCTCAACTAGCTATTATCAACAAAAGGACTTCAAAAAAAGAAGGAGGTACTTAATTTAACTGTGTTTTTATATGTGTTACTTCAAAACGATTTTGATGATTCTCTTTTTATTTGAAAGCTGGTGCTTCTACTATGGTCCCATATAAATTTGATCAAGATTTGAACAGTTGTTTTTGAGTTATTCTTATTAATGCGTATTTAATTGACGTCGATTACATTGATGATGTTCTCATCTTATGTATATCGAAGTCGGTTATGTAAAAATTTTAATTGTACTACTTGTTTTTAATACTAGTATCGAATTTGGTGTGTTTCTTGATTGAAATATACAATAACAGAAAATAATTTATAAACCCTTATTTAAATCTGGTAGTACAATTGACTCGGCCAATTTCAGAACTATTTTAGTATTGCCAAAGATTAGTAAATTTTTTGAAAAGGGGAGTACCTGAGTCTTGTCGATATATCCAGACTTAGTTCGGTATGCTGAAAAAAATAGAAATCCTATCAGTGTTGAAACAATCGGGCTTCTTTATTTTAGTTATTTTGTGGATTCGGTGCTAAGACATAGTTTATGGAAGAATTAAAGTGAAATTCTACATAATACTTAATTTTATCTACAATATTATGAAACTATGATAATAATAAAAAATAAAAACTTAAAACTAGAAACTTAATTATCATATAGTCCTACTCCCCGCGGTATCGTGCCAAGAACGCTGGCTGCGTTTCCCCGCTGAATGGCTATACTTAGCCTTTGAGTGAGGAAAGAACCAGCCCTCTTATCACCAGCAGCAACGACCAGCCGCGGATGAAGTTCCTTTAGGAACTTCACCGCACGTGGACCCCACGGACCGATAGTCTCTACAGCAAATGGCACAAATATGTAGTCATCTCTCAGAGACTCATATTTGCGCCACTTACTCAGTTCAGCTGCCTCTGATGCCGCCCCGGCTTTAAACGAGGTACCCCTGAGATGAGAGGCCGCCAGAGTGTCTACACAAGTAGCATCCCACACTACGGCTTTACCTCTCTCCCAAGGGACCAATGTCATACCGTCGGGTCTCTTGCCATCGTCTCTAAATATTCCACAAGGCTCTAAAACCGAGGAAACATTTATAGAGGCAACAGCCCTTCGGATGACATCGTTCAAAGAACTATGTCGTGAAAACCTACCAGCGCTTTTCTTACATGAAAGTTCGTGGAGCCCAAACTTGTCGACGCTGCTACCACAGGGGCACTGATGGGGTTGACAAATCGCCGCTCCTAGTCGGATTCCTACGGCAATGCGCAAGCTTTCCGTATCAAGTAACGTGCCGAGATTACTTGATAGTAAAGCGTGTAACCAGTGACTAGATTCCTTAGTCGAAATAGCTAGAAGGCGTGCCTTATCTTGGTCACTATGGAAATTATGAAACAAATCCTTCTGCACGCCCTGAATGTTTGTTTGGGACACTGTTTTTGTTGGTTAACTTCCAGTGGAATATTTTCACCAGGACAGAGCGTTTGCCATGTCTGCCCTGCCTCCGTAGCAAAGCTTAGGTCTACTTTATTATTTAAAATTATGTTACATAAGTTACTGACACTATGCAAGGAAGCAAGGAAAGCAGGCAAGTTTTTTTTTTTTTGTGAAATTGTTTTTTTTATTTTTACTTTTGGTTCTTCTTTTTTAATACTTTTTTAAATTCCTTACCTACTAGAAATTACTGAAAATGAATGTCTAAAATTTTAAAGAATTTCCTCTCAAGTTAAGTTCTTAATGTGTTCTGGGCTTTACATTGTGTATATATCCTGCGATTTTCACCAGGCTATTTGTATCGTACACTTGTTAGGCGTTAGCATTGGACAGAGATGCATTTGTATCTAAAGTGCTTGGTTTGTTTACTGTTATGTTATATGTATGATAACACTTTAAATAATGTTGGGAGATAAAATATTCGTTTCTTACAAGTTTATAAATTTTATTAATTTTATATATAATAATACTTTTCGTAACCAAGGCATCATTTTAAAATAATCCACTACCTCTTACAAACGTGAGTGCTGATATGCCTCATAACTTCTAATAGTTTTAAAGTATAAGCACTCGCCGCTCGCCGCTCGCCCTAAAATTTTATAGTTCGTGAAGAAGTTTGATTCGCACCGGCACCAATAATGTAATTACATTGTGCACACTGAAAGTTCTGGGCTCCTGGCCACTCATAAATGTTTTTATATCACGAATGTTGTATTTTTAAAATCAAACTCATTTTATATTTATTACATTTTTTTTCGGCAGGAAGTCACGTGTCAATTTTACTATCAAAAATTAAGTTCGGTACCCGTATCAAAAATGGAATTAACTTAAAAAAAATAGGTCCATAATTTTTTTATGATTTTAAAAGATCACACTCTCCACAAGATTGCACTGATCGTCTTCAAAATGTTTTCGTGAGAGAAGCATCTCCAACACCGTAAGGCGATGGTATGCAGAATTTGATTATGTCCATATTTCTCTCCATGACATATTTCATGAAGGTCCTTTAACTGAAATCACTGAAAAAGATGTTGCTACCATAGGTGAATAATTAAACAAAACCGGCGTATCACCTTTGAAGAGATTCGAGGACATTTTGAGAATTGGTATGAGTCAATTTAAGAAAATATTTACATCAACTTTTAAAAGTAGGAAAGCTTTGTTGCCTCAGGATTCTGGATTGCTGGATAAAAAATAACAAGACAAATTGAATTTTGGTTTACCTTGCTGGGTTTCGTGATCCATCCTGCACACAGTCCAGATCTCGCGCCATCAAATTTCTTTATTTTCTTAAAAATAAAAACCAAATGAGAGATTTGACATTTACGGAGCTAGCAGGGGCCGTGACGGCCGTAATGGCAATTCTTTTAATTAAAATTCAAGGGATTTAAATGTAATGAAGAATACTTTGCAAAGCATTAAATAAATTTGTTTACATATAAATTATTTTATTCATGAGTAACGCAAAATTTTCAGCGTACTCTACGTAGTGCTTACTTGAAACCGGCTCCTTAAAAAAATTAAATATTTCGAGGTAATGTGAAAATCTATCAAGACAGATTGCGGCAGTACGATGAACAGCCTGCTTTAAAACAAGCCTGAGCCCATCAGATATGCAGAGCCACGAATTATGGCTGCAATACAAATGGATCGGCCCGACTGAGTACATACACACTCGCGTGACGCACTTGCCTCTCGCACTCGCGGGACACACTCCCACAGTATACCAACGTAAAATAGCAAATAAATGCTACTGTGTTTGGTATGGTGAACGATGAGAATTGGCGACCCTTTTTTTGGTAGCGAAGCATTCCATATTAATTCTCGGGGGTCAGAATGCATTTGTATTTTGATTCAACAGAGCAAGTGTTTGACACTGTTTACACTATTCTTTTTTTATAAAATTAAAATGGCAAACGAACTAACAGTCCACCTGATGATAAGTGGCTATTGTAGTCCATGAACACCAGTAACCAACTTCAAATACTGAAGCTACAGCTGGCTTGTCACCTCTGGGGCTTAAGTTGGAATGCTTCATAGCCTGATTTATAATAGCTTTTTATACCATACATACTGGATCGCAGCAGTGCATTAACTGCAGAAATATATAGTAATTCTGCTCTGCATTGAAAATAGAAGCAAGTGCCAGCACATACTATTTTCAAACATCTGTTTCGCAGTGAACTAAAAAGCTGTTGATGCGCGATGTGTTAATGAATATAACTTTATACTTCCTCTTTCTTTACAAGTTCCAAAGGTTTTTGCTAATATCTATGATTATATTAAAATCCAAACATGGATATTCTTCTGCCAAGTAAGTGCAAACTGTATTTTAGTGTACTTGGCTTGAACCAAGTTAAAACACTTTGTATATACAGTGGAAGTCGCTGTACTTATATCCACTAACTTATCAGATTACGTATCATAGAGGGCTGATCATGTTTATTATCATATTATTTTTTATAGTACTAATAAATATTATTTTTGTTTATGTTAAGTAAGCAAATGCATACAAAATAAAAAAACACTCAAATAATTTACGGTTCTGGTATTTCAGGAAAAACGCTCTCTTTGAACATTTGTTATACCACCGAAACCAAAGGAGATAAAAATCTCGCCTTCGTAGAATGCCAATAAGAGTCGGAATCAAAGCTTTCGGAATAGAATTTCAAAATGTTATGATATTTAATAGAACTAGAGTATAATACATGTATTATATTATTAGCTTTTGCACGATGAAGCGTAACCCCTACTTTTAAGATAATGCCTGTTACTGGTAAAACTCATCTGACGCTCATCGTCTAAAATTATGTTCTATGTTTTGAATATTCATTAAATAAATGAAAATTAAAAAAAACAGGAAAATTCTGTGTAAATAGTATAATTGTTATCACTTAAATATATTTTTTTAATAAATTAATGCGTACGTTTAAAAACTTGTGCGATCGGAAACTTGTCTAGTTTGATTAAAACAAGTCGTTAATTTTATATAACACTTGCGATCCGACCGACTTCTCACGAGTGATTTCTGAAGTACCCCGTAAAATTACGGCAAAATCAGTCAAGTCGTTTACGTAGAGCAGAATTACGAAAGACACACCACTGACGACAATACGACACGTGTTTCGCCTCTACACGAGGAATCTTCAAGTGATGTAGACTCTGCGGTGGCTGGTTGATAAGTGAGCGACGAGCCAAAACAAATGCTATTTGTACAGCCCGCCGATGCAACCGCTCCCCACTTAAGTAGTGAGCCACTGCGTCATGGGATAAAACATGCGTCCAATGACCATCTGAAGTAAGCAGCCGCTTTTAAAATTGAAAAGAAACCGCCGCTTAACGCCCGCCAACACTCCAACCACGCAACCAATTGCTGATCACCGTGAGGATGACAAACGACAAATCACGAGGCTGTCTGTTATTAGATAGCAGGCTTAAAAATATTTAAGAGAGGTTCGTAAGAAACATTTGTTTGTTCATTCAGCAGTGCAACGTTATGTACTATTATTATTTTTTAATATCTCTAGCTGTTCCAGGTACGAAACTCGCGATATCATCCATACCATCTGAATGATTGGAGGTCCACCACTGCGCGATTTAAAAGAAGTTTTTTTCCTCACAAAACTTCCTTGTGGAATCGATATACCACAAGCGATTTTTCCGGACCAATACGACTTAGGGACCTTCAAGAAAAGATCTGACTCCTTTTTAAAAAGCCGGCAACGCATCTGCAATTCACCTGGTGTTGCAGTTGTTCATGGGCGGCAGTTGTGCATAGGGCGACGGAGCCGCATGCTCGTTTGCCCCCTCTGCTATAAAAAGTGATCGGTCGCATGTTTTATCGCATGACTCAGTCGGTCGCTACTTAAGTGGGGAATGGTTGCGTCAGCGGGCTGTATAAATAGCAGTTGTTTTGGCTCGCCCGCTCACTTAGAGTTCAGCCACCACAGAGTCTAGATCACTTAAAGATGCCTCGTGTAGAGGCGAAACACGTATCATATTGTTGTTAGTATTATTTCTTTACTAGTGTAGTGGTGTTGGGAGTAGTGGTACTGGGATTGGTGGTGAAGGGGATAGTGAGGATAATTGAGGAAAGGCGGGAGGTGCTCTTCAAACAACGTAAGATACTTTATTTTATCGAGCGGATACACAGGATGTAATTTTTACCAACTTTAATTTACTATAATATTTAGTGTTCGAAATGAACGTATTTTAACTTTAAGCTTAATAATGCATTTCAAAACATTACTTTTAAGATATTTATAGACGTCTTTACTAGACAGAATTAATTATTATTTATTATTAATAATAATGCGCCGTCACCATTTTTATCTTTGTATTTTTATAAATTTATTTATTCAAATCAAGTGAGAATAATTATTTTTATTTAATTTAAAACCAAAAATTAAATTATCCCGTATGTTATTTGAAACCACAGCGGACACTACAACGCTGATTATCAGTACACGCTAGAGACATGGGGTTAGTAAATTTCTCGCCGGCACCAAAGAAATTGATAACTGCAATTTTAAGTGATGATTTTATTCAATTTTACGTGCTCGGCAGGAAAACATCCACCAACACGCATTCGGGCAGCATGGTGGACTATTCCTTCCTAAAACTGTCTCAAAAATTAGAGTAGGCGTAAATTAGGGTGAGACGTATATACAAGAACTACTTTAGCTTTAATTTAACAATTAATTGTTCTGGTTCCCTAGTCTTTCTTAATATAGGTTTGATAAGCGCCTTCACATTGTTTTATTAGTAAATATATTTTATATAAGATTAATTTTCCTAACAATATAATTATAACATAATGTACAGATCCCCCATGAGAACAATGAATCACTTACCTGCATTTTTTGCCGTAATATGTCACAATGTTAAGAAGAGAATATAATGCTCGCGTTAAGTAAAAAAAAATATAAGAAAAAATATTTTTGAGAATTATAAAGTACGTCAACACGGCACCAGGGCAACGTAACGAACACTTACTTTTTCCAAAATCCTCTCGATAATGAAATAACGTCGACAGGCTCGACGCATGTAGGACTTACGTAAATGAAGTTAAAATGAAAAAATTAAAGAACGTCGAAAAAAAAGTAACCTAAAGTCGTACAACTATTTCAGTCAGCATTATTTTCTATTTGCTATTCAGTCTGCTATTTTTACCAAATCGCTTGAGACAATATTTACTTAAGGAAAATTCTTGTAAATTTACTTTAAGAGTGACTTACAGTAAACAACTCCAGGGACATACGTGATGTGAACAAAGACTAACTGGTAGTTGAAGTTTGATAGGAGGAAATTGTTTTAAAGTATGTCCTTTGTTTTAAAGGATGGCTTTCTCTTTAGAAGAATGATCTCGTTTACTTTAGCTTTTTATTATACAAGCTCTTGAAAGTAATCAATAACATGAAGTTTAAACAAGTCAATATAATTTTATCATTTCAATATAAAAAAAAAGAATAAGTAAACGTTCTGAGTACAGTAACCAGTACTGGCACTTCTTCATGTAATATCGTAAGTATTCATGCTGATTAATTGGTACATGAAGTTAAAATGACATAAGTAAGTCATTTTAACTTCATCTACGTAAGTCCTCCATGCGTCGAGCCTGTCGACGTTCTTTCATTTTTTCATTTTAACTTAATTTACGTAAGTCCTACATGCGTCGAGCCTGTCGACGTTCTTTAATTATCGAGAGGATTTTGGAAAAAGGAAGTGTTCGTTACGTTGCCCTGGTGCCGTGTTGACGTACTTTATAATTCTCAAAAATATTTTTTCTAATATTTTTTTAAGGTTTACCACAAATTTCCTACACCATCTAACATGTGGTAAATCAGCAATTAAAATTTGATGGCATCGAAACTGGGTTGCTCATCTATTATTAAATTTACGGCAACGCTTAGTCACTATGCTACCACGGCTTATAGGATCACGCTCTTGGGGTAGCTGGAAATTAAATTATTACGTTATCTAAAAAAAAGTAACCTAAAGTCGTACAACTATTTCAGTCAGCATTATTTTCTTTTTGCTATTGAAGTTTCTGAAAATGTCTTTCGTATATGCTATGTGTGATGATTTATTATGTTTACGCGAACACTATACATTTAAATAAAACTACTTTTTGCGGATTTTGTCGCATATATTAACTTCAATTATAACCTCTATTAAAATCAAAAAACATCCTAATTTCAACAGAGAATATGGCTGAGTCCTACCATCTGCATGGTATCCTATAATTCATAAAATTAGATCCCAATCAAAAGCAACAACTGCAAGACTTCAAGATACTGTAAGTTCTATCTTATTATTTACTTTTTAACTCAGCCAAGTTTTTGGCTACTAAGACTGCTTTTATTGAGCATAATCATTTGACATTTAATTTGGAATCAGTTCCAACTAATTTAAATTAGTGAATGTGACAATAGAGGCAATCTCTAGCAATAATAAGAGTTTAATTAACTTTGAATGCAGCCCACAAATAAGTAATAAAAATTGTTTACACCTGGTGCATCAAAATATACAAGGCATGTTGGGCAAAGAATTGGAAGTTGAATTGTTTTTAAATAGTAACAATATACACATCCTTTGTATTACTGAACATTGGCTAAAAGATTATAATTTCATGTTTAATTTCAGAAATCACCAGGTGGTCAGTTCCTTCAATAGAGAAAAAAGTTTACGTGGTGACTCCTTAATATTAGCAGATAAATCATTATTATATAAAGAACGTAAGGATATCGTGAGCCTCTCTGTTGAACGAACTGTAGAAATGGCTTGTGTCAAGCTCGAGCACCTCATTGTTGTAAGTGTTTACAGACCCCCATGTGCTACTTATGACCATTTTGAAAGGATTGTGGAAGAAGTTTTACTCAAACTTAGTAAACAGAACAAGTCTGTTGTAATATGTGGAGACTTTAATATCAATCGCCTTGAAACTTCTTCCATTAGTATTAAGTTTAGCTCATTGTTTAAATCGTATAATCTTGTAAATTTATTCTTAGAACCAACACGTATTGCTGGGCCTAGTGCGACCTGTATAGATAACATTTTTACAGATGTTAAGCCCTTGCATAAATCAATTATTCAAAATTTAAGTTCAGATCACTGTGGACAGTTAGTATCACTACCTTACATACACAAAAAACAGAAAAATAAGAAAGTTGTATTTGTTCCAATAAATGAACATCGCTTGGAGAGCTTTAGAAGTAATATAATAAAAAGACTTCCATCACTTTCGTTTAAAAATAGTGCTAATTATTTGTATGCTACATTATTTGAAATTGTACGTTGTGAATTTAGTAGAATATTTACTTCTAAAACTTTCCATTTTAACAGTCGCAAATCATTTAATGAATGGGCGACAGTAGGAATTTATAAAAGTAGGCGAAGGTTATACGAGCTTTATGATGAAAGATCATATAATAGTAGTGTTATATTTAGAGATTATGTAAAAACATATTCTAAAATATTTAAAAAAGTGTGCTCCACTGCTAAGGCTTTATATTTAAGGAACAAAATTAAAACTGCATCCGACAAAATTAAAATGACCTGGAGAATAATAAATAGTGAAACGGGCAAGGTCAAACCGCGCAACTCGGATTTTCTTTTGAATATTAACAATAATTTAACCCGATCTGATCAAGAAGTTGCTATGGCTTTTGAGAAACATTTTACTGATGTTCCTTTTTTGACAACAAAATCATTAAATTCTTCTCCTACTGTCGCCGAATCATTGCTGAAACAAAATGTAAAGGCTTGTTCAAATACTTTTAAATTCCATAGGGTACTGCCAAAAGATATCGTTAAATATTTTAAAACTATTGATGTTAAGAAAACGGCAGACTTATGGGGGATTTCCGTTAAAGTTATTTTATCTATAATAGATACATTAGCACCTTATCTAGCCACTATATTTAATATAAGCGTCGAATCTGGTGTGTTTCCTGATTTAATGAAACATAGTAAAGTCATACCTATATTTAAATCTGGTAATACATTAGACCCTGCCAATTTTAGACCAATTTCTGTACTACCAATATTAAGTAAAATTTTTGAAAAAATTATTTTAGATCAGATGTTAAGTTTCTTTAATATTAATAAATTGCTACATAATAATCAATTCGGTTTTACAAGGGGTCGCTCGACAACTGACGCTGGAGTTGAGCTTATTAAACATATTTTTTGTGCATGGGAGAATTCAGAGGATGCTTTGGGTATACTGGTATACCCAAAGCATTTGGTATACATTGGGTATACTGGTTGTACTCTTCGGACTTCTGTACAATTCGCCGAAGGGTATGTTTGTGGTCTATGGTGCTAAATCTCTTTCCAAAACCAGCTTGTTCGGGAGGCTAGAAGTCGTCAAGTCTGCGCGCGAGATGATTTGTAATGACTCTCGAAAACAGCACGTAGACGCGGCTCAGAAGGGAAATCGCTCTGTAGTTCTTCAAGAGAGCGTTGTCACCTTTCTTGAAGAACAAGACCACCGCACTTCTCCTCCACGCCTCCGGTGTAATACCACCATGGAGGACGGAACTGAAGAGCTTCTGAAGGATAGGCGAACTAATGGTCTATAGTAATGCAGCTAACTTTCAATAAAGAGGTCTATATATACGTTGTTTTATTCAACAGGTGTTCATCATCATCATCATCATTACAGCCCTTTACAAGTTCACTGCTGAACTAAGGCATTCCGCAAGGAATGCCACAAAGCAAATGCATGGTCCTGAGCCACCTGTATTTATCGACTTCCTACATGTCTTACCGGGTCGTTACTCCATTTAGTAAGGGGCCGCCTCACACTTCGCCTACCAGTACGATACTGCCACTAGAAAACCTTTCTTCCTCATCGGTTATCGGTTCTTCGAGATACATATATGACCAGCCCATTGCCACTTCAGCTTACTAATAAGTTTTCTGTTTTAAGATAATAAAGTAACAAAACATAATTCGATATAAAAATTATGAAAAATGAAATTGTGGCCATTTATATAATTTAATATTAAAAATAATACGTGATTATAAAAACACCCAGAATTTTATATAACTCTAAATTTACCGTACTACTCCAGCAATATTGTATACTCATCATTCTATCATACGAAACGGAAATGATGAGGTTTAGTGAAAAACTTATTAGAGAGTTGATTAGTGGAACCTTTTTTTTTATGGGATAAAAAATCTGTAATCTGCGCAATAAATAAAATACTATTCGAATCACACCCAAAGACAATGTCTTTTAGAATTTTAATAAAACTATTGTGAACTTAGTGTTTCCATAATTCCGTGGTAATAATAAATCTTCTTAACCGGGGAAGGAGACTACGCTCCCACAGAAAATCTGCGTATATTCTATCTCGCATCAACGCATATGAAATTGAATACTTTATTTAGAATAGTTGTCACACATCTTTAGGTGTGTATGGTATCCAGGTGACGTTAGATGATCTGCGTGCCCGTTTGTCAACTTTCCTTGCAAAAAAATTAGAAGAAATTTGAATTTTGAATCATCTCTCTGCTTTTTACAAAAAAACCGCACCGACGGAATTTATATACTATTTTACCGAGATTTTGTAATATACCATATTTTATGTTAGACTTTCGCGTGAAACATCAAGTACATTATTATGAAAAATAAAGAACCCAACTCTAGTCAGGATGCGTTTTAAGGAAACGCCTTGTTTGATCGATAAAATAGCATTTAAAACTTCTAAATCTGTCAAATCTCAGATTAGAAAAGATAAAATCATGGAGATGTACACCTTTACCTTCTTTACTAGCCCCTGAACGACCACAGTAGGACATTGGCATCTCTCGTTGAAAGGATTTGCTTTGATATTTTATTTTTTACCTGTAGCCGCTGCATAGAGACGAATTTCAGTACACACACACCTACGCACAATTGAATGTATGACTCAATTTGGAGACGAAATGAAAGTCATATTATTTAATGCATTTTTGATAAAATAAACGCCATTTCTTACTTTTAAGACCTTTATATAGCAATACAGGGCTTTTGAATTATTATTCTTAAAATATTTCATAAATCAGTATGGTAATTTTCTTTACATACCTAATCGCTGGTACTAAAAGTTGTTAAATAAAATATAAGACTTCTTCCGTTTATATAATAGTATCAGACTTTAAAGTGAATTATCTGTGAAGTATTACACTATGTATCACCTACTGAGATTGTATCAAGGCTTTGCTCGTTACTCGTTACCGTGGAAGCATTGGAGCCAAGTTCTAAGCTCAGATAAGTCAAATTGGAAAAGCGATCATCTTTACTTCATGTTCTCCGAGCACAATAATAGTGTTTGGCTGTGATAAATAGACTAAACATAATATCTCCCTTCTAAAATGGCTCCTCCTCCTATAAATAAGTATGCTTATTAATGATTTAGAAAAAAATGGTAGTGTTTAGTGATAGAAATAAAATACTATCGAATTGGTAATGTAGTCCGATAATGTTTTTACATATTTTTTTTTCTAAATGAATCAACGGAATATCCAAAAAAAAAAATTATATATACTTTATTTATATATAAAAAATATTTATATATATAACGAGCATATGGCTCACCTAATGGTAAGTGACTACCGCCACCCACGAAAAATTATTTCGTGGAAGATTAAAGAAGCAAAGAAAGACCACGCTTGCAAAGAATACCAGCGACATAAAGCAGTATGTTGCTGTGTGTTGATGATAACATAGAGTGTAGTTGCTTTTTTTAAGTTGCTTTTTTGTGACCTAAAATAGATAGATACCTGCCAATCGGGACGATCAGGGCAAATCCTTCCTACAACGAAAAGGGTCTACGTTCGGCGGGGAATTTTCACCAGCTAATAAAAAGAAAAAAGAACACTGACGAGAAAAAGAAAAGAGAAGCGGACGGTGTTACACAATCCCAATTTTTTATAAAACTGAAGTGTCAAACGAAAGTCTACTTGTTGTTAATTCGCTACCACAGTCCGTGGACCTGTAGCCAATTTCAAACAAAGAAGTCTACATATACGTTCTCACCTCTGAGGACTAAGATCGAGTGCCCCACAGCCTTCAATTACAGATATAATTATACTGGCTCTCTTTACCCTGCAGACCAAAACACCGCAATACACACAAAAAAGTCCCGCTGGGTTTCTTGCTGGTTCTTCCAAGGACAGAGGATTTTTTGTAACCAGTGGTAAAGTAAAAATGACTTTCAATAATAATTACATATGTGATCTATATTGAATAAAACTATTCTATTCTATTAATATTTGGTGGCCAAAATATGTAAGGCATTCCACATAAGTCCTTAAGGGTGACAACGCATCTGCATTTTGATTCTTAATCAAGAATAGATTTTGATGTCTAAGGGCCACAGTATCCACATACCATTAGATGTACTGTGTGCTCGTTTGTAATCTTTGTTTTATTAAAAATATACATATACGTATATATGTATGCACACTTACAGGTCAAGCTAATAAATAAATAAAATGCGTTTTTACAAGGTAATATTTATCCCACCAAAAACATTCTGTAAAAAAACTAGCCAAGTCTCGATGGAGCTGCTTGTTTATCTCTAAAAAGTAATGAAATCTAGACAAAGTCGTGCCAAGTCTAAGGTTCCTTACTGCGATTTCTTTATTATTATAGTTATTGTTGTGTGACTTGGCCGTTGTAGGGAACACAACGGTACAAAACCAGGTGCTATATTGCATACACACCATTGCACCAATCTGTCGCCAGAACCACTACCCATTGACGATGGAAAAGTGTTTTTTGGAAAACGTTGATTGAATAACCAGTCAATTGTAAGCTTGATAAAGTTGCGTTTACACGTAATGTTGCACGTAATTGTGTTTACACGTAATGTTATATCTGTTGTAACTACTTATGTTTGTTAAGCGAGATAATAGCCCATAGTGGTATTGGTAATTGGACGCTAGTGTCTCATTTTAGGCGGTTGTTGATTGTGCAACACATGCATTCAGCATTTACAATGCTGACTTCTGCTCTCTTCTTTTTCGAGCGTCAAATTGACCACCGATCTAACATAAAATAGACGTACAGACGGACTTCTATCAATGATTAGAAGTCCGCCTGTACTGGAAATAATTTTTTATACTGTTTGTTTCAGGCTCGCCTATACAAAAGTATTATTGAAATACGCAGCTTTATCAAGTCTACAATTGACTGGTTATTCAATCAACGTTTTCCAAGTGGCAATTTTTTTTTTTTTTCTTCTAAAAAACGTTACCCCCACACTAGGATTTTCTCCTGTGTCGTGGAGGCAGTTTACAAACATAAATTGCACAAGGACAAACATCCAGACCCGGAACAATTATTTGTAGGCCATACAAATACTTGTTCCGTGCGGGATTCGAACCCGCGGCCCCCAGAGCAACAACTGATTGCTAAGCCACTGCGCCACGGAGCCGTCAAATTTTCCATCGTCAATGGGTAGTGGTTCTAGTGACAGATTGGTGCAATGCTGTGTATGCAATATAGCACCTGGTTTTGTACCGTTGTGTTCCCTACAACGGCCAAGTCACACAACAATAACTATAATAATAAAGAAATCGCAGTAAGGAACCTTAGACTTGGCACGACTTTGTCTAGATTTCATTACTTTTTAGAGATAAACAAGCAGCTCCATCGAGACTTGGCTAGTTTTTTTACAGAATGTTTTTGGTGGGATTTCACTGCTTTTTGTAGAAACGTGGGCATATTATGATTTATTTTATTAGATTTTCTTATTTGACACATTTTTTTAGGAGTAGTTTTTTTTATTATTACAAATCGTTCTTTTCTTTTTTTCCGGTTCTGATTCTTGTACAGTAGCAACAGTTTTTCGTATTGCCCGTTCGCGTTCATTATTTATTCTTTTAGACGGTTTATACGGTTTAATTTCTGAAAGATCGGCGCGGTATTTACGCCTAAGCCGGTTGTATTCGGTGATCGCTGAAGCTTGAGCTTTTATACTCTTGAAGTCAACATTTATGAGGTGCACCCCATGAAGATTGGTTACTCGTGAAAGCGCCACGTAGGCTTGGCCACAAGAGAATATGGAGGTGCCAATGTCCATGTGGGCATTTTTAGACTTAGACCTTGGCTCTTATGAATTGTTAGGGCATACGCCACACAGATTGGGAATTGTTCTCTGTACACGTATTTTTTTTTATGTACCAATAGTAGAAGGAGGCATTACCATATCTCTAATACATCTGAGATCTGCTGAGGATACTTCAGAACTTCGATTTTTGACATCAAATGAAGCGGCCCACCAAGTTGAATATTTTTTGTAAAGGCGGTATGTCGATCTCTTCTAATAGTTTGGTTGGGCTCTTGTGTTTCCCAATCAGGGTCCCCAGGTACTCCAGATCTTCGATTATCCTAGTTTTTATAGTTTTCCCTTTATGTGGCCATTAAACCCTAACTCTGTACCAAATTTCAGCTCTCTGAGTTTATGGGAAGTACTAGTTCTATTCTGATGATCATGAGTGAGTGAGTGTCATAAATGCGAAACTTTGCTTTCGCTTAACTTCGGAACTAAATGACCTATAGACTTGAAATTTTAAATTTTAAGTATGTGATTATAGCTTACTAGATGACGAAAATTTCTGCGTTCTGGTCTTATCCGGAGGTTCTCAAATAGAGGCCTGAAAATGCGGCGAAACGGTTCCAGTAAAGGATGGTACGGCAGTGTTTGCTTCGCGCTCGACTTGGCGGGGGCACTGCCGTGCCCCCCGATCCATACGAAAGAAAACAAACGCATTCCAAAATTAAAGTATTCCATGACAAATTGTTTAAAATTCAAACGAAATTCCCTGCTTTCATTTTATCAAGAATCAGATTAAATTAAAAACAGACGTCGCTTTGAATAAACAATTGTGATTTGGCCGTCGTAGCTCGCTTTATGTTTAACATCCTTGTGTTTTAAGACTGAATCAGCTACGGTTTTGGAATCCGAATTATCTTCTTTGAAGTAACTAACTATTAATAAGCATTCATTATAAAAGGGGTGCGAGGTAAAGGAAAAGTAATTTGAATTTTAACAAGCCTTTATTAGCTTGGACTGCATATATATGTGTATATGAATGTATTGGAATTTTGTAATTCAGTTTTCTCCCCTTTTCGGACGTCTGAATAATCAAAATTTTGGCTGTCGTATTAAAAACTGATGACAATACAATAATTTAATAACTAAGATCTATTTCACAGACTGTATAGTAACCTAATACCCACGGGGTAGTGGATATTCTTACGCCGCCACGGAGTTTACATTGTATTCTATTACAAATTAACAGCCATGTTTACAATATTTCAGATTATTCTGATGTCTGGAAGTGTGTGGAAAATGAAATACAAATCATCATCATCATTATTATCACCATCTTTACAGTCTGTCAAAAGTCTACTGCTGAACATAGGCCTGTGTAAAAAGTGAAGTAAAAATCATCATCGTCATCATCATCATCATTACAGTCTGTCAAAAGTCCACTGTCAAACATGCCCCCCCCCCACAAATTACCTTATAGAGGCGATATTTTTCATAATTGCCATGCTTGGTGAAATGCTATCAGGAAGATGCTGTATATCTACTGTTTCAGTTTGTCTCTGTTGACTCTTACGACACTCACCACACGGCACTTTTACTGACTTGGACATTACACTTATGACAACCGAAATATGAAAAACGGATTTATCCAAAAGTTTCACATCGTAATAAATATAAAAACGCAATTTGATCTTGGTAATCAATTAAATATTTACAGAAAGAATGGAACTAAAACTTTATTCAGTTGCCCGCATCAGAACCTCCGCTGTAGGTATTTATTATTCAAATAAAATGCATTGAAAGACTGGCAGCGGTCCCATTGGACGCATTTTATACTGGAGATGTTGAGAAATATCGCCTACAGCCGTTTTAATATTTCAACTTTCATTTCATATACTATAGCAATAAATTATTTGGTTTAGAAATTTGATATGAATATTTTTTAAGTTTAAAAATTTGTTGTTTTTTATAGTTCAAAAATATTTTAAAGCTATGTAGGTTTTTAAATGTATGATGTTTTAAAACCTTATTTTGAATTTGAATTTGATTTAATATTCTTAAACTAAAATGTAAAAGTTTAAAAGGAAAAAAATATTTCTTTCCATTTCATCTAAATGTTTGAATTAAATATGTTACATTTATTTTATTTTTAATTTAAGATGCTCGTTTTTGCATTAGGTACACAAAAATAAATCTAAATAAAATATATCCACTATTATTGTAATCTCTACGTAGGACTTATAAATGCTTTTTAAATGAGGAAAAACAGAAAAACTTACGTTTTTAGCAGATGCGCTATTGTAAGTGGAGCTAAATGGTATGAATCACGTAAGCCGTTAATTAATATCCTAACTTTACCAAGAACGTATATATAGGTATTTGAAGGAGATGTTCATGTAAAATGAATTGATATATGTACAAAAAATGTCTGATGTATATTTGCGTAACACTAGTTCGCTCGACAACTGATTTTGCTGTTGAGTTGATTAAATATATCTTCAATGTATGGGAAAATTCATAGGATGCTTGGGTTATATTCTGTGACCTATCTAATCAGGAAACTTCAACACTACTGTGTAAGCAGTGATGCTATTAAAATAATTATTCATATTTAAATTACAGAATGTAAAAAGTTGTCGTTAATAGCATGATCTCTCCCGGGTCGATAGTACAAATCGGCGTACCTCAGGGCTCAATTCTCGGCCCCTTTCTATTTCTTTTATATATTAATGACTTACCTTACATAGTGGGGGATACCCATAATATAGTATTATTTGCTGATGACACACTGACGAAGCAAACAATGATATATCAAAATAATTAAATTGGTTTAATATAAATAATTTGCATTTCAGTGGCACTATAACGAAATGTATGAAATTCACGACTACAAATGTCAAA
This sequence comes from Parnassius mnemosyne, assembly GCA_963668995.1. Taxonomy (NCBI): domain Eukaryota; kingdom Metazoa; phylum Arthropoda; class Insecta; order Lepidoptera; family Papilionidae; genus Parnassius; species Parnassius mnemosyne. The sequence continues at coordinate 1,143,031 of CAVLGL010000001.1, read as the reverse complement.
CAATTAAATACTTATGTAATTTTAAGTAGGGAGTCTAGTCGATACCTGTATATTTTTTTATTTTTTTTTCTCTTATTACATCATAAATTTATTGACATTATACTGTTTTATTAAATTTTATATGAAATGTTATTGTAATTTTGTAATTTTAATTATTCAATTAATGCATGTCGACTTAATATTTGCATACTGATAAATCGGGAAAACATGTATGTTCACACTATATTATAAGACCTAAAAATATACTATGTTTTATGCAAATAAATATTTTATTATTATTATTATACCAAAGAAGAAAGAGAAAAACGCCCGACTGTCACTGCAACCAACAGCAACTCATGGATGATTTTTGTAATGGAATGATGACCACGCTCACAGTAAAGCTGGATTCTCAAAACAATACCATAAAGGCTGTTTTGAATGGCATTTGCGAGGACATCAGTTCATTTAAGAAAGAGATTAGTGACGTAAACTCTTCAATAAATTCGACGGCTCCGTGGCGCAGTGGCTTAGCAATAAGTTGTTGGGGGCCACTGGTTTGAATCCCGCACGAAACAAGTATTTGTTTGGCCTACAAATAGTTGTTCCGGGTCTGGATGTTTGTCCTTGTGCAATTTATGTTTGTGAACTGCCTCCACGACACAGGAGAAAATCCTAGTGTGGGGGTAACGTTTTTTAAAAAGAAAGATTAAAAAAAATTGGCTGACGAACAAGCTATTGCGAAAAAGATGTTTGCGAGTTGAGTTCTGCAACAGGTTTAATTACACAGCGTGTGGATCTAGTAATAATCTTACTGACCAGCTGAAAGCGAAGGAGCAACTTGGGAGGATTAATGACGTGGAAATTTCTGGGATACCACTTTTGGAAAGCGAAAAATTAAATAATATTATATATAACATCGCTACCAAGATCGGGTTACGTTATTGCCGACAGATATTGATTACATTCACCGTGTCCGACATTTTAACTCGACAAGGAACGACATCCCTACCAAACACGATGGCAGTACCTCTCTAGACTCATCTTCCATACCGAACATCATCATCAGATTCTCACAAAGGTATCGCAACAATGAATTTTTGGCTACCGTGTACCGTTGTGATCGCAACGTTACGGTTAGTGGTCGCGGGATGGGTGGCGACGTACTGATCGCAGTGTGGCGCGACCCATGCCCGTCGCAAGTCCCTCACGAGTGCCCGCCGACGCAAGCAGAAGAGGTTTGGTTATATATCCCATTAATTGAAACATTGTCACGTGCGGACTGTGTGACGTCATTGCACGAGTCTTACACTACTCGATCGCCGGCTCAGCGCCGCTTACATATTATAGCAACTTATATACTGCACGGTTGTAACCACAAATCACAATTGACATCGTTCTATACCAGAGTAAGCGATTTTATCATATCAAATCCCGACGGTACTTATCTAATACTGGGTGACTTCAACGTCACTTATGCTGACTGGTATTTTAATTTTCTAGTGATTGCATGGAAATACGTACAAACATTAATGGTCTCGCATGTCTTACTACCGATTTAATGAACATATTTTCACTATTACAATACAACAATTCAATTTTATTATTAAATTAAACAATCAATTTAATAATAATAATAGATTATTAGATTTAATTTTCAGTAATACGACATGTAATGTTCGCGACCTGAACCGCGACTTTGTGGTGCGCATCCTCGGGTACTAACGGAAACGTTAGTACCCGAGGAAGCGCACCACAAGTCCCTAGAAATTAGTTTGAATTTATAATCCCCCGCCCCATTACCTCTGCCAAAATTAAGAAAAAAAGCTTTCATAATGCTGACTTTGGCTCGATTAAAACTGGACTTAACACTGTTAACTGGGAGGAAGTGTTTAATACCTTTTGATATTGATTCAATGACGAGTTATTTTTATAAAATTTTAAACAATTTGATAGATACATAAGTACCTACTCAAAATCTATGTAGCGAAAATAAACGCCCGCCGTGGTTTACTTCTTGCCTCATAAAACTAGAAAAGGAAAAGCTTAAATATCATAAGAAATGGAAACTTAATAATAACTTACGAGACTACCAGACCATCTCTTGTCTTCGGAAGAGGTTTAAGAGAATGGAGGCAGAATGTTATAAAAAGTTCATTGAAATTTTTGAGGATAATATCAAAGCCAGTCCAAAGTTATTTTGGTCTTTCGTAAAGTCAAAAAAAGCTTCTAGTTGCATTCCTGAAAAAATGATATATAAAGGTATCATTATTTCCACAGGCGGTGAGATATGCGAGGCTTTTAATGATTATTTTCATTCAGTCTTCATCCCTTCTACCCGTCAAAGTTCTGATCATACAATTTCTTACTCAGGCAGTTCAGCCGTAGACATACACTCTATTAACATCTACCACGATAATGTTATCAAAGAACTGAAACAAGTAAATGTTCATAAAGGTGCAGGGCCCGACGGGTTCCATCCTCTTCTCATATCCGAATGTGCCAAAGAACTCGCAACACCCATTACAATCATATTTCGTTTCTCTCTCCAAACCGGGACATTTCCCAGTTTATGGAAAGAGTCTTTAGTAACCCCCATTCCAATAAATAAGAGACGTGAATGTATAGACGAATAAAGAACTTACAGATACAAAGTTTTGATATGGGTCTATCAAAACTTTGTATCTTGGCAAAATCCTAGAAAAAATAGTAAGCGCTCAAATGTCATAATTGTTTCGTAATCACATTTCCCAGGAACAACACGGTTTCTTTAAGTGCCGTAGCGTTGACACCAATATGTTAACTTATAGTGACATTCTGTTGCATGCCATGGATGATAACCTATAGGAGGATGCCGTTTACACCGACTTTTCCAAAGCTTTCGATAAAATAAATCACGATCTGCTAATAAAGAACCTTGCGAGGGCCAGTGTGCATGGTAGCCTCCTTAGATCCAATCCTACATAAGTAATAGGTTCAAGCATTCTTTGTAAAGGGTTATTCCTCACGATTTCTTCCAGTGCTTCGGGTGTGCCTCAAGGGTCTCATATTGGACCTTTACTGTTTTCAGTCTACATAAATGACATTGGTAATGTCCTGAAACATAGTCACCATCCCTTGTATGCTGATGATAAAGTTGTACCGAATCATCAGATTAATTAGTGACTGCCACAAATTACAAGAAGGCTTACACCGATTACATGCATACTGTGAGTCCAATCATCTGTTCCTAAACAGCGATAAATGCTACACAATATCGTATACTAGCAAAAAAATCCAGTTACTTACGATTACCACATAAATCAGAGGGCCTTGAATAGAGTAACCACAATCAGTGACTTAGGCATAATTATGGATTCGACTTTATCATTTATTCCACACATTTATCACATATTAGCTTTGGCTTTTAGAAATCTAGGTTTTGTACTACAAATAAGTAAACCCTTTAAACGTCCCAAAACTCTAAAAATTTCATACTTCTCTTTTGTCAGATTTTTCCTTGATTTTTTCAGCACTGTTTGGAGCCCTTGTTATGAAGTTCATATTAGGAGAATAGAAAGAGTTCAAAAATTGTTTATTAAATCCCTAAATTATCGCCAAAATATTTTAAATTAGTTATACACCGATTCATTAAAAAAGTACAATTTACTTTCTCTTTGCAATAGGCGTAAAATGTTTGACAAAGTATTTCTATACAAATTATTAATAACTTAGTCGACTCCTCGTTGTTACTTAGCAGATTGTCATTTGTTTCCAGAGTCCGTCTGCCAGTGCGCTCCTTACGTCCAAAACCACTTTTTGTAACTCCATGATATCATAAAAATTATACACGTAACTCATTTGTGAATTGTTTCACTAACGTCTACAATAACAAATTCACAGATATTGATTTATTTGATACATCAGTATCAAAGTTTAAATCCGCTCTCTTTCAATGTTTGGCTTGTGAATAATCTAGTTACCCATCACTGAAAATGATGCTGCATCATTAGGTAATTGAATTTGAACTGAATCTGTAAGTGTTATAATAACCAGATTTTTAACATAGGTTTTTCTTCTCTATTTTCCTTCCTATTAATAAATGAATTAATGTATAATGTCCTTTAGTCCTAAAAGTGGCTCAATAAGTTTAAAATATTGTAAAAGTTTAGTTAAAGGTCCTATAGGTCGTTAGTTATATTAATAATTATCCATGTTACTATCGTTATACATGACTGTTTGTTGCCTTAAAAAAAATAGTGTTAACGTATATAAATAGATAATACACCAATACACTAATACTATTTCGCTACTTGACTGATAAATGTTATACATACTACGTATACATTTTATATTTAAATAATACCCACACACACACACACACACACACACACACACACACACACACACACACACACACATATATATATATATATATATATATATATATATATATATATGTGTTGTCATGTTAATATTTTAGCTATAGATTTTTGACTATATGGATTTTTCATAAAAATAAATAATTTAATATCCTGTAATCAAAAAAACACGCCATGTTATGAAATCTGCTGGATTTAAAAAATAAGATTAAAAGTAATAAATAATCATTCATCAATCTATGGGGCAGGCCTATGTTTAGCAGTGGACTTTAATAGGTTGTAACGGTAACGGTAAAGAAATAATGGGATCAATGTTTAAGCAGATTCTATTTTGACTGACCCGTCGGTCTGGTGGTTGTAAACGCGGCTTTCGATCGTGATCTCTCGGGCTCAAATTCCGAGGCGAGCCAAAAATCAATTATTCAGTTTTTCTCCTAAAACTTTCTTTCTATATTTTGGGTGGTAGATATATTATTATTATAAATTAACATTGCTTTTCAGTATTTCTACCCTCTAACCTTCTTTTAAACAAAAGGTATAAAAAGAGTATAGTCCTGGAATACATTTTGTTAAAGGGTATCGCGAACTAAGTATTACAAATTCGCTAAGTCAGGGATCTCAAAATTATATTACTGGAATAATTTCGTTAGAATCGAAGTTTGTTCTATACACCTGATTTCTATTGAAGATAATATTTACAGAATATACAATTGTCCCGTCCCTTCTGACACAGAAATTCGACCTTTTCTCTTTTTGCATAGTTGTAACAATGAAATTGGTGACAACAAAATCACTACCCAATATCATGAATATCGGACACCTGATGGTAAAGTAAGTAAAAGTGGTAGAGGAAAGCTTAACCACGAAATGGGCAGCAGCGTTTTCTTATACCGACTTAAAATAAGGAATTGTGGTTGCCAACCCGATTACCAAGCGTGGCAACTATGGCAAATATCCTCCCTATGAGGCAATCTAAGAAGGAGACATTTGTTTAGCAATGGATTTTAATAGGCTGTAACAATAGGGTATGGTAAGACATGCGATGTCGTTGATTAAAATATTGATAATAATCATATCAACATTCAAATCATATTTGCAGTTTTTTTTTTCAATAATTACATAATTAAGAAGTTATAAAGTGGAATTAATAATTATCTATATATTTGTTTCGTAACAATCGATTTTTCTATCCGTATAGTGGCAGTGTAAGAATATCCCTATCCTATATTATTCCGCGAGTGTTGTAAGAGGCAGCAGAGAGAAACTGAACGAGGACATGGGCAGCAGCATCTTCCTAATGACAACTAATAAAAATAAAAATAATGAAAAACATAGTGAGTGTCGTGGAACACTCGGTTGGAAGGAAGTTCCTTTCGTAGTATATTATTATTGATAAACGTATTATATTATTGATTAACAAATACAAATAAATGAATTACTAACGTCTATTAAAATGAAGCGTCACCTAAAATAAAATAACATTTCTTTTATGGCAAGATAAGAAAAAGAGTTTTTTTTTTATTTATTTATTTCCAACTATACAATTATCATTACAGGTTTATCAACTAATGCAATAATGTATACAACTATTTTTTTTACAAAGTATAATTACAATAACACAACTATTATATTGATCATATGTACCTATTTCTATAATAAACGCCATATTTCTGTCACAGTAGGACCATAACTTATTTCAAAGAGAGCTCTTGCTATGAACCCATCCAGAGTACAACAAAATAGATCAATGTCTTCTGCTATACGGTTGAGGATATGGAGTGCGCGAATTAAGATAATGAACCCAACTTCAATAAAAAATATATTTATTTATTTTGACAGAGTTACAGTAAGAAGTTTATTACTACAATATTCGATTTTAAATGATTACAATTGTCTATTTATAATTAAGTTATATGCTACAAAACTATTTACTAAGCTTATTTACTGCATACGTTTGACCCAGATGGGATTGCTGATGATGTGCGAACGAATGAGATTTGGCAGGGGTGCTCAGCCTTAACTCCTCCCCCCTCAAGAGAGAAATTATCCGAAGGTGGCTCAAGCGACTTCGGAGAATTTCGACAACATAATTTGAATTTAATTAAAATGCTACATACTATACAGATTACTATAATGAGATATAAACTTATGGTCCATACACTGATTTCACTTGTTACTAAGAATTTTGTATTTACTTCGTTATTACTGATTTTAGCACTATTTATTAGTTCTTTTATATCACTGAAGTCCACGTTTCTTAAATCTAACTGTTTTGCTTCTTTCTTGATGTCATCCTCTCGTACGGTTGGCATCTCGATTGTGGGAAGCTGCAGTTTGATATTCGCAAAGTACCTCGGAGCGTTGACGAATGTGTCTCCAACCTGTGTTCTACATTCTTGATTAGGTATCATTATATATGTGCCTTGCACTTGGTATTTTTGTACATGTTCTGGACAGTGTTCAGTTATTATCAAGTCCTTAGTGGTATACAGTAGCCAATAGTTCTTGAAGATCCTCTGGATTTTCAAATTCTCCAATCGTATATTATGTTGCTGGCAGCTACTGTGGTTGGTTTTGATCTGCATTATTTGCTCAATACATGTTTCAGCTGGATACTCTGCGAGACTTTCCTCTGGGCATAAGAACTTTTCGTCGTCGATTTCTTCACAGGGACTAACCGCTGATCGGTATTTCAATCTTTTCACCAATAGGAAAGGATATGATGGGATTATGATATGGGTAACATCGGAATTAGATATTGGAATTGGTATTATTTTGTAGTATGTGTATATGTCTGGTTCAATTAATGGGGATATCTAATACAAAAACTTAGTTATTCCTATTGACATACGATTTAACTACTATATTTCTTTCTAACTTAATTAAATTTTCCTTATTTGCTGGATAAATCAATTTGGCATATTTTTCTATATTTATTAACATATTTAATAGTTCTGTTGAATTTATGATTGATTGATGTAAAGTATGTAATTTACTAAAAGCAATAGCTGTTTCTATTTCTTGTATTACATCTTAAATTGTTCGAAAATTGTTCGAAATTTGATATAAAGTATTTAATATTGTTACAACATTTTTTTAGAGACCTTTCCTTATGAAGTATAGAATCTATTTCCTGATTTTGTAAACGATTGTCATTCGAATTTATGTCTTCCGACGCATTAACAAGCTTGTTAAATGCTTGTTGTAGCAAAGTGACTCGGTGTTCGACCAAATGTTCTCTATTATTCACCTGACTTATTTGTGAGTCGAAGTGCCTAGCGTCTTCTTCGTCTAAGTTGCCTGAGATAATTTTAACTAAGGAACCTAAAGGACTAAATATGGCTCGTTTACTTATTTTAGATATAGGTAAAATCTGATGTATTTTATTATTTGTTAAATCTATGGATATTTCTATTTGCTTAATTAACCCCCTAAATTCATCTCCAACTTCATTATTATTACTAATAATCTTACTTACGCAATTATATTGTTCAGTATTAATATCTATTTGTTCAACTACCAACTTTAAATCTAATGTTTTCAAAATGGTCCACGAGTTATTCCTGATCACTGCCATCGCAACTTTCAGAGGAGCTATCCCCGGATTGGTGTTCAGGTTCTGTAGATCTAGGCCGTTGGACAGTTTTGCCAATGCCAGAAGTACTAGCCACGACCTGTGGAGGACGTTTAATATTTTTTATAGCTACTCTAGTTTGTCTCTTATTAAGTTTAACGGGTATTATATTATGATCCGGTTTCCCTATGACTTTGGCTTTTTCAAAACGTGGCTTATCTTTTGCTTTTCTTGTCCTAGTAGTTTTCATAAAAATATCGTCCCCTCCTTTAATTTCTGGGACTTCCTCACCTCCTCTTTTTTCTCTAACCTTAATCTTATCTGTCTGCAATTTCTCGGCTACGTATTCATAAAGAACTTGAAGACGTTTTCTATGATCTTGTAACAGCTTTTGCATCAAATTACGTTCTCTATCTATATCGAAGACGTTGCCTGAATCGGTGGTACCGAAAACAATTTCAAATGGTGTAAAGGTTGTTGCGGAATGAATACTATTATTATAAGCCATTATCGCATATGTCATCACAGAGCAGGCATCAAGATCTGTTTTATCGTACTTAGCTAATCTATATATTTCGTTAATGGTGGAGTGGAATCTTTCAACTATTGCCATGGAACTAGGGTTATTTGGTGTTCCTATGTGGAGCTCTATTTTATAAAGATTTAGAAGTTCTTATATTAATTCGTTATTAAATTCTGTACCTGAGTCGCTATTTATTTTCTGTGGTAAGCCATACATACTAAAGTATTTAATTAAGGCTCTTACAACTTCAGGGGTACTGGGATTTGGGATGTTTATTGCTTGCCCTAACTTACTGAAAGCATCAACAATTGTCAAATAATATTTACTTTCTATGAATAGTAGATCTATGAAAACTTCTTGGAACGGTGTGCTTTGACTCTGTGTTAATTGAATATGAGGTTTTATAGGTTTCCTTTCATATTTCATCTTTTTGCATTGTTGGCAAGAATTTATTATAGCTGTTATTGTTTCTTTCATATTTTGCCACCAATAATGCCGTTTTAATTTATTAAATGTTTCTTGGATCCTCCTATGACAAGTTTTACCCTCGTGATATTTTATCACTATCTCTCGTTGGTCCTGCTCGGAATCGGTTTAGTTAATAATTCTTTCCGTACATTCAACAAGTTTGCAAGCTCCTTTCTTATATAATTGAATTAATACGTTTGAAAAATTTATCCTAAAAGCTGGGTCGTCGAAATAGATGAAATATTTGTTTTTAAAGTCTACATATTCTTTCAGAAAGTCTTTAACTAATGTTTCATTATTTATTGGCATATGAACTTCTAAAATACGCTGCTTTTTGTTAGACATGTCTTTGACCGAAAATTTATCAGAGAACCACGAATGAACTAGTATTTGACGCGGTTTTGAGTCTATTGCTTCGTTTAAAATCGGAATGCCTTCGTGTTCCCTATTAGATACGGAGTTCGCTGTAGCACCATCATCTGAGATTTCCATCAATTCATGTTGTTTTTCACTTTCCGTATCTGAGATTGACACAACTGGTCCCGTCGAGGCTAATATGTGAAAATTCTCAATTCCAGTCAATTCCGAATAATTATACTGATTTGATTCAATACATTGTTGCGAATTGCAAGGTTGATTTATTTCGCTATTGGTATAGTTTATTCTCATTGAGTTAGCAGTTGGTATTGTTACATCGGTGTTCGAACTCGACGCCACAGGTGGCGATTGATATTGCGTTAAACGCTGAGTATGCGCAGGGGCATTGTCCGCGAAATACTGACTACGCTGTATCGGGCCCGGCGCCGGCGGTACTGGTGACCTAGTGGTCGATTGTTGTTGATAATTATTGCGATGGCTATTGTTACAATTGTTATTTTGCCTAAATTGGAATGAATTATTTGACGAGTTAAAAGAGCGATTATTATTAACGTAGGGTGACAAATTATTTTGATTATTAAATGTATTTGCACTAGATTGCTCCGTATGGGAAACATTTCTAGGTGAATAAGTGTAATTATTGTTAGGACTCTGCCTAAAGTTTGTTCGATTAGACCGTGAATTTTTACTTTCATAAACTGACTGAAAGTTTTGTTCTTCTAAGACAATTTTCAAAGCGTCTTCTAGAGTAGTCACGTTCCGTAATCTCACAAGTCTAACTAAATATGCCGGTAAATTATAAAGAAACGCATTTAGTGAACTATGGTTATAAATAGATTGTTTCGCTAGACGTAAGTTCGGATCGTCAATCGTTTCGCTAATCTTAGAAAATAAGACACTTCTCAAATGTTGTATCCTGTGACAAAATTCCTGGTAATTTTCATTACGGTTTAATTTTAAGGATTCGAGTTCCAAAGCCTCGGATCTCGGGTCACCAAAATGTTGGCTTAGTAATGTTTTTAATTCGTCCCAATTATTAATATGATCCCGTTCTCCAACTAGGTTCGCAGCTTCCCCGGATAACCTACTTGTAATAACGTGGAATAAATATTCTTTTTGTAACTGGCTTCCTCGGAATGAATGGAGTATGTACTCGCATTTTTTTATAAAGAGTGGTAAAAGTCTAGTATCACCATCGAAATTAGGGATAATTTTAACCATTTCCATAGGAACTCTCACTAAATTTTCCATTTTTCTTTCTTTTTGTTACAGAATACACTACCAATAAAAAAATTTAAAAATACTCTTCGGTTATTATTAAGTGAATTTATAAGGAAATTAAATGAAATAATTTAAATTCCTCATTTACGTAACTAATTAGAATAATTAACTAATTGTAAATTTATCTAGTAATTAGGCGTAATTAATCCCACAAAACCAGAATATAAACACACACAAAATAGGAGAATAAGAAGGGTAGGAAAATACAGATTGGTGAAGAAGATCTACTCACAGTGCTGCAGTTTTCCCCATGCTCCTTCTGGAATATTGGTGCTCCGTCCTTGAAGTTGGTCTGTTCCTTAATAAATTTGTTTGTTCCTTTTTTCCCGATTAAAACGTTGAGACGTACGACCGATTTTTCTGCGAAAACTTTTATTCGCCACGAATAATACTTGGTCTTACGGGTCCCTACCGGCTGCGCCAATTAAGATAATGAACCCAACTTCAATAAAAAATATATTTATTTATTTTGACAGAGTTACAGTAAGAAGTTTATTACTACAATATTCGATTTTAAATGATTACAATTGTCTATTTATACTTAAGTTATATTCTACAAAACTATTTACTAAGCTTATTTACTGCATACGTTTGACCCAGATGGGATTGCTGATGATGTGCGAACGAATGAGATTTGGCAGGGGTGCTCAGCCTTAACTCGCGCGTAAACGGCGCCTCATTCACCAACTTAGTGTGGCCGCGCGGCACAGCCAGCAGCCGCGGCCGCCGCCGCCGCCGCCGCCGCCGCCATACGTATCTGTCCGGAACACAGATGCGCACTTGTTGCAATTTGGAGGATTGTGAAGTTTTCCCCTCATCACCTTAAAGATATATAAGACTAGCGCTAAATTCATTCTAGCTTTTAGCTTGTAGTATCCTACCATACCTAAGGTGAATAAGGTAGGATACTTATTTGATTAAAATGGGTATACTCCATACATTTTTTTATATAAATATCTAATAAATATATTCTGCACTCTCTCCATCATGATACTATATTTAGTTTCATGTGGAGACCAGATGACTGCGTTGAACTCTAATTGGCTACTCACTAAAGAGTTATACAGTGCAGTAATTGCCTTAATATTAGTGAAGTCCCTAGCTATCCGAAGCACGAATCCTAAATTTCTGTAGGCTTTTTTACAGATTTTGGTTATATACTCTCGAAATTCTAGTTTAAAGGAGAAATTTACCCCTAAATCTCTTACTTCTGACACTTTCGCTATTGGCACTCCGTTAATTTGGTACTGGTACGTAACTGATGATAGTGCACGGCTGAAAGTCATAGTTATGCACTTCGAGACGTTGAACTGCAAATTATTATGTTTGCTCCAGGTTACCACCCTATCTATATCTTGTTGTAACTTTTGGCAATCCACTCTGTTCCTAACAGCAAGGTACAGTTTCAAATCATCTGCAAATAGAATGCAATGAGCATCCTTGACAACTGTCAGAAGGTCATTTATCATTAAAATGAATTCCAACGGACCTTGGTTGCTGCCCTGACTCACTCCGGACCTAGTAAAATAATATTCTGACCTATGCATATTCTACATACTGCTGTCTGTCCCGCATGTAGCTAGCAAAAAAGGTTAGTAAATGGGGAGTAAAACCTAAACCTGCCAGTTTTGTGAGCAGTACATCATTATCCACTAGGTCGAAAGCTTTTTTGTAGTCAAAAAAAGCTACATCTACCTGTCCTCCAGCATCCACTTCAGGTACAATATAATTTATGTAATTAATTAGGTTGCTAGTGGTGCTCCTGGTGGGTCTGAAGCCATGTTGCTCATCTGAAAGCTGTACGTTAACCTGCGAGAGGGTGCTCTTGTGTACTGCAGCCTCCAGTACTTTAGCTGGTGTTAAAAGCACAGCAACCGGCCTGTATTGGTCCACGTTTGATGCTGACTTTCCTTTGGGTACCGGGATGACCTTGGTTGTTTTCCATCTTTCTGGAAACACAGCCTCCGCCAGGCACTGATTAAAGATGTAGAGAAGTGGCCTACTAAGTACTAGACGGCAGTCTTTGAAAATATAGGGCGGTATGCCATCGGGTCCCGTTGACTTTTTTGGCTTGAGTTTCTGTAGAGCGTAAAGTACTTCATCAAGCTTTAGTTGGTCTAAGTGTACCCTAGCTGCTCTTTTTTCACCACCAGCCTGTTTCACTGCCGTCTCCACGTTCAGCTTGGGCATCTTGGGGCTAAAAACAGAATAAAAATATTGTGCAAACTCAGTAGCACACTGCTTACCAGTAAGTACCTTACCATCTTTTAAAATATTGTGTGGATTTCTGCTGTCCTTTTTTGAGTTAATGTAAGCCCAAAACGCTTTTGGATTTTCCTGGAACTCACTCTGCATCCGGTTTTTATAATTTTTGTATGCGGAGTTTATCGAACATTTTACTTTCGCCCTATATTTAGCAAACGCCTTATAATCAGCCTCTGATTTGCTACTCTTAAACTGCCTATGAAGCCTAGCCTTTAATTGTATGTTGCGAATAATGTCTATTGTGTACCACTCGGGGTAACTGTACTCCGAGTTTACACGTCTTCGCATTTTTCTTGGAACGCAGTCATCCATAACCGTGTTTAAAACCTCATAAAATAATCTAGACTACTATTTACATCTAACCTATACATTGGCGTCCAGTCTATAGCCGCTATTAAAGAATACATTAAAGAAAAGTTTGCTTTGTAAAAGTTCCATCCTGTGTGTGTACTCACACTCCCCACAGACTCAACTATCGGCGGCGAAGGCGCGGGCAGCCCGCCGTGGTGCGCTCGCCCCCGCTGTGGCAGAACAATAGCGAGCGGCGGATGATGTGGGTCAGGTGGTACTATAGGCTCAGCCGCGCGAACGTCCAACCCGTCCCCCACTGAACGCGTACTCAAAACAAGATCTAATTGGCGTTCGTTGCAATTTCCTATTTTGTTGTACTGGGTGAATTCACAATATGTGCTAAAGTACTCAAAATAATTAAAATCGCGTATAAATTATTCGAGTATAAATTAAAATCGCCTATCACTATTAGGTCATTATAATCGTCATAATAATTTTCGATTATACTAAATAACAACATGTATTCATTATCACTACAACTCGGTGGAATGTATAGTACACACAACACAAACATGAACTTATTTTGTAAATAAACCGCAGCGCTAACCAGTTCAAATGCCTGGTCTTGAATACGTACACCGTTCGGTGTATTTAGTTGCCGAAGCTCGTACCGCGGTGTGGCCACTAAGCACGCGCCACCTTGCTTGCGCCCGTCTCCACGATCACACCGAAGTATCTTGTAACCAAAAGTGCGAGGGAGATGGATATTATATACCGCTATAAGGAAACGAGATGGAGTAATACTCCATCTCGCTTCCTTATAGCCGCCAAGGCCATCTACACGACGAGAACGTCAGAAGGGGTCGTGATTTTTCCTTTGTTTATCTAAAAATATGTCAGCGCCTTTAAATTTTTAATAGCATTAAAACTTTTAAAGTTGAAAATAATTTAATTAACAAACTACACGTAATAAGCTATTGGTATGAAAAGGAAAACCAGTAAATGTAATTCTGAAGGTAATAAAGAAATGGTCTCGATACGTCAAGTTTTTCGAGAGTTATTATGACCACATAAAACATTTGGACGTCCAAGTAAAATATTTTCTAACCGTTTATTTAAAGTAGCAATATAAAATGATTTCTTATAAAATGTAAGATGGATCAATTAAAATGTTTTATTGATATACGAGTACTCACATTATTATAAAAGTATATTATGATTATGATAGATGCATTTTAACTTACTTACTTACTTATCTTCACGCACAATCCCTGACGGGGTAGCCAGAGAGAACAGATCGCCAAGTGTCACGATCCTTACAAACATCTTTCGCTTCTTTCAGATTCATTATCTTCTTCATGCATGCACGTCTAGGTATCCGAGTACTTTTGACCCTACCCTCTTCGAGCAATTTGCTCACATGGTCTTCGAAAGTTAGTCTCGGTCTACCTCGACACCTTTTAATATTAACTTTCGCACTATATATTTTCTTCACCATTCGGTCTTCACTCATTCGCTCAACGTGCCCAAACCACCGAAGCACGCCCTTATCAATTTTTGTGATAAGGTCATCTTTCAAACCTGCCATATTGCGAATCTCTTCGTTTCGCTTTCGGTCGGCCATGGTAACGCCGCACATTTTACGAAGAGATCGCATCTCCACTGCATTCAACTTACTTTTATGCTTCTTCTGGCATACCCAGGTTTCGCTGCCATATAACAAAGTCGGTACCAACACTGCGTTATGTATTGCAAGGCGTGCACTCTTCGCTACGCCTTGCCTTTTGACTAACGCAGTCAGGGCACCATTGACTTTGTTCCCGGCAGCGACACGCCTGTCCACATCTAAATCACATCTTCCATCCCGGCTAAAAGCACTCTCCAAGTATACAATTTCATTTACCTGTTCTAGACATTCCTGATTTACCCATATTTCACACTTCGTTCTCTCTTCGTCCCTTTCAAATACCAGAACCTTAGTTTTATTAGCATTCAAACGGAGACCTTTAATTTCACATTCCTCTTTCATACACGTGGCTAATGCCTCTGATGGTGCAATAAGCACAGCATCATCAGCATACAGCAAACAATTTACTTTTATGTCACCCAATTTCACACCCAAACAGCTTCTTTCTTTCTCTTCTGTAAACAGCTTTCGAGATACGGTATGAACAGCCAGGAAGACATGACACAACCCTGCTTTACGCCCGTTTGGACGTTAAACATGGGTGACAGGTCATGCCCTACCCGCACACAGGCTTTACAGTCACAGTAAAGAGACTGCACAGCCCTTAGCAATCGACCATCCACACCATACCCCGGCAACAGTTCTCACATTTTCTTCCTTACAACCTTATCAAATGCTTTCTCAAGATCCACAAAAGCACAGAAAATCTTCTGGTTAGCAGCCAGAAGCTTTTCCGTGATCATGCGGAGAGAAAACATTTGATCCGTGCATCCTCTTCCAGGTCTAAATCCGCATTGTGCCTCCCATAGAAATCTTTCCGATTTCTCTTGCATCCTACGTGTCAAAACCTTCGAGTAAACTTTACTTGCTAAACTGGTCAAGCTGATCGCCCGATAGCACCCGCAGTCAAAATGTGAACCTTTACCTTTATATAAAGGCACAATGACTGTGGATCGCCAATCATCCGGGACATCCCCCGTCCGCCAGCACAAATTGCACAGCAGATGAAAGCTGTCCCAGACGCGAGGCCCACCATACTTGACCATTTTAGCAGTAACTCTGTCTAGTCCCGCAGCCTTACCATATTTCAAACTTCGAATCGCACGTTCAATCTCTTTCATACTGATGACCTCAGTGTCATCGAGGTCCGGGTCTGGCGTGCCAGTCACGGCGTCATCCCCGGATCCCTCACTAAGATCATCACACGCATACATTTCTCTATAAAATTCGCTCCATCGCTGCATGCATTGCATTTTAAGAACACAAAATTGCTTGACCTTAACGTATATAGAGTAAAAGACACATATAACGCTTCGTGTTATGAGGCGTGCTATAACCGAATTTAATTTTACAAAATATTCGTTCTGACCACGGTAACCATACACGATGACCGATGACCGCACAGATCAAATGAACTCATAATGCTTTTGATAAAACAAATGAAATTCAGTTTCAACTCGCGGTTTTTACAACAAGCTTCAAAGTAAGTGAGCAAAAGCCGAAAAGTCCACTGCTGGACATACGCCTTCGCAACAGATTAACTTCATATAGTAGAATGTTTTTCATAATTACCATGCTTGGCCGGTAGATTAGCTTGAGTTGTTATTAAGGGATGCTGCTACAATCCCTTATTTCATGTCTTTCTGTCGCCTCTTACGATACCCACGGGATGATACTATTATCATTTGTTAAACAATAATATAGATAGCCTTCTTAATTTAATTAACAACGTGCATTCTTTGACCTTCATATAATATGTTTTTTTTTATTGTATGAAAAGCAAATTTTATAAATTATTAATAGTTAGTTATTAATAATATATAATATGGGTAGTTGTTTCGTTTACACTGTGTAGTTAAATATTTGGAAAAAACTTTCTTCTGGGCAGGATCCAATCGTTCCCAAAGCCACGAGGTTGCTCGAATAAATTTTAAATACCTACCTAATATTTCAATTCTATTTTTATTTCAAAATGTATTTATCATTATTGTTTTATTATAATGGCCCTCCTCTCTCTTAATTGTCGTGCCCTGCAGGGCCCATAATGATCTCATAGTTTTAAGTTACAACTTAAAATGTTCTCAACACCTTAACTGTAACAATATGGATGCTATAAATAATATGAATATGAATATGGGTGCGTTATGAATATAACAATTAAATATAACCTAAAATTTTGCATACAGAAAACTTGGTAGGCGAATAGAAAAAAAAAATTGGAAAGCTTTCTCTGAGGAATGAACCTGTTAACGCATGTAAGCAGCTCGTCAGTTCGGGCGTTCGGGATCGCCAGTTAGTTTATGCCTCTTTGAACAGAATTTGCAGGCAGATTCCAGAGCACATGAAGCTTTGGATGCAAATAGTTAACATAGTGCAAATATTTTTTTATGACCACACATAAAAAATATAGATGTGTCCATCTGGAATCCGTGTTTAAAGATTTATTATTCAAAAACAACTGTTTGAAATGTTGACAATGGTCTCCAGCTGCGCGCATTTTATGCTAGAAATGTTGGGCCGCGAAACCTAAAGCCCTTTTTAATCTTTCAAGCTCGGTTTCCTATTGTTAACAGTTAAATTTTTTTCGTTTTATACAATCTAGAACAAAGCGTTTTACACTAAGCGATCGTTATTGTTCTCGTTGTTGATTATACCTTTAAAGAATGATATTATAAAACACATTTTTATTTTTGTAAATTAATTCGGTAGTATTAAATTAATTCGGTTAGCTTAGTTATTTCATCTAGTGGGCAAGTAAAATACGAGTTTCGATGACGCCAGAAAAATACTATGGCTTCCGATAGATGACATACAGCAGCTCATTTAGATTAGGCGTAAATTATTCTGGCTGACGAGCACACAGTACACCTGATGGTAAGTGGTTGCTATGACCCATAGATATCTATATTTATCCTCAATAAAGAAACAAAATGCTGATGAGTCGTCACCCGTGAGCACTAAGGTGGAATGCCTCTTTTCCAGTGAAATGGGTCTCCGGTTCTCTACACTCACCATACGAAACACAGCAGTCTCAAGCTGCCGCTCTACGCTGGTATTCTGTGAGAGCTTGGTCCTTCCCCGGTCGAGCCGACCCATTTGTGCTACAACTATACTACTAATATTGTTCCAGCATGCCTCTACTACGTAATAGAGAGTTTTAAATTCATCTGATGGTTGAGACACTTTTAGACACTTGAAACCAACTTCTAAAAAATACGCATGAGGAAAACGAAACCGCTGGTTTGAGCTTGGATAACTTCACCAGGGATGAATGGGTAATAAGAAGTATAGGACGGATAGATATGATATGGCGGAGGTGCACCGCGCGCTCTCCCGACTAATGCCGAAGCACTCGGTAGGACCAGACCGTATACCAACGTTCATTTTTAGAGATTGTCGCTTTGCTCTCGTGGAACCTTTACTACATTAATTTATTACCTGCATCGTGACCGCGACCTCTCCTGATATGTGGAAGCTTACTCGAGTTGTTTCAGTGCCGAAAGGTCGTAGAGATCCGGAACCTAGTGACTACACACCTGTGGCGATATTATGCACACCAGCCAAGGTATTCGAATTGGCCATTCACCACTGCTTGTATGTGAAGGTAAAAACTCTGCTGTCTGACTCGCAACATGGTTGCCGCCCTGGTCGGACTACATCCGGGAACTTGCTGCATTTAATGTCACAAGTAGTCCCAGCAGTTGATGTAGGGATACAGGTTGATGTGGCCTATTTCGATTTTCGTAAGGCATTTGATACGGTCGATAATGATATCTTGTTGGCAAAGTTGGTCGGAATAGGCTGCACACCAGATACGTTGAAGTTCTTCGCAAGCTACTTGCGACACACAGACGTCAGTACGTTGACTATGGCGGGGGCTACTCTGAGCAGTACTTTACAAGGTCAGGAGTCAGTCAAGGAAGTAATTTGGGTCCTCTCCATTAAGTAAATATGATAAACGACTTACCGGAGGTGATCAAGGATTCGACATGCCTTTTATTTGCCGATGACCTAAAATTTATTATCGAAATAAGAGATACCTTAGACCATGCTAGACTGCAGCGGGATATAAATGAGGTCATGAATTGGAGCCGGGCTAATAAACTTTATTTTAACTCGGACAAATGCTCTACGTTGCCGAGCACCTGTTCCGCGCCATCACGTGTACCACATGGAGGGAAAGCATCCTAAGCGCGTCTTGAAAATGAAAAATCTGGGTGTTTAATGCACAAGTGATTTAAAGTTTCGAGAACACATTACTGAAGTCTGCAAGAGAGTATACCTCGACCTTGGTTTTGTCTTGAGACAAGCAAACGAGGTCACTAACATCAACGCAATAAGGGCCTTGTATGAAGCGACGGTAAAAAGACATTTCGAGTGCAACTCTGTGATTTGGGCTCCAAATGAAGACAAGTATAAGTCAATGTTGGAAAGTGTTCAAAACAAAATTTGCTAGATTTTTATATCTCAAGTTATATGGAGTGTATCCAGGTTATCCGTTACTGCATGCTACTCTGTTTGTTCTCGGTATGGTAGGATACAGTAAACTAGAAGTAAGAAGGGAAGAATCGCTGGCAACATACTTGTTTTACATAATTGATTTATTCGGATGTTCTCTGAACGAGTTCACAAAGGCTACCTTGTTATATATATATATATATGTTTTAGTTTATAAACTTATTATGTCTAACATAAGAAAAGTATGACTTATCTATCGTATTAGGGCAATTCTTTAATGATAGTTAAGTGGATGTATAATAAATAAATAAATAAATGTCGGACGGTAAAACTTCCTGCATGGAAGTCGATGAATAAAGGTGGTTCAGGTCTGTGCTGTGGAATTACCTGAGGTAAACTTGTGTTCAGCCGCAGTGTGGATGATGATGATGGTGATGATAAATAAAAGGAGAGATTTTACTTATAATGTTAGTTAATTGACATACCAAGAGCCCACGTAATTTTAGTATATGGATATCAAAACAACTGGGCTAGTTGTCTCGGCTAGCTGTACTTTTAAGACATTTATTTTAGAGCTTCTGAACATAAGATTATTCCATAGCATTTGTGTTATCACACTTATGTTTGCAGCAACACTTTTGAAGCAGCTTTATGTCAAGATGTGATCGCAGTAAGATTAGATAGACGCGGCGGGTTGATTTAAAGATACGTAGTATCTAATTTAAATTTATAATTTCTTATAACTAATTTATGTAAACTGTCTCTGAGAATACCATATATAAAAGAGAGTACAGAAAAAAAAATTGTTTTTTCCCAGTTCTATCAATAGCCTTTCCATCTAAAGCTTGAAAAATACCTGAAAAAAACCTTTTCAGCTTAGCATTTTCAAACGTATAAATGTGTTGGAGTGGATTAATAAAAATCCGTATATAAAAGGGTCTATGATTTGAGATATTCGTTATACACGCTTAATAAACGCTTTGTTAATATTTCAGTTTCGTGGTCTGGATGTAAATGTAAACATTTGTTATAACTGGTGAACGAATCACGAACCACGTCGTAAGACTTCAGAGTCGATTCAGAGTCGAATAAAAATAACATTATATTTACAATTTTTATAGAAGACGGGGCAAATAAGCATGCGGCTTACCTGACGGTTAGTGTCGACCGCTACCCACGAGCAACTCCAATACTACCTTGACCTGGCAAGGTACAGATTGCAGGTGTATTGACGGCCTTTTAAAAAGAAGTAAGCTCGTTTCTTTAAGGTCGCTGAGTCGTATCGGTCCGGAAAAATAACCGACGGTAAACGATTCCACAAAGTAGTTTTGCGAGTAAGAAAACTATCATATATAAATGTAAAGGTTATAGAAAACGACCTTATAAAAATACAAGTATGTTTTTTTGAATCTACTTTAATTTACCAAACTGTCGCAAAAAATTCCATACATTTCGAAACGCTGCTCAAGACATATGGCTTATTCAATTTTAAGCCTCTCTGTAATTGTAGTGGATCTTTACATCCTACAGAGCGGAACACAGCAGTGTCTTGAAGTGATACCTAGAGGGTAAGTATCTACCCCGACGGACGATTTTATTTTCACAAACATAACGTTTCTACAAACAGAATCAATTAAAAAATAACTGACGTAAACCTAAGTAGGCTTGTGTGACGAAGTCAGACATTTTAATTGACTTTTGATTTTTGAAGTTATACTTCTTTTGGGGCGTTTGGGGAAAATAATGAGAGTAAATTTTTTACGATATGCGCGCACACCGATAGCTAAAAACGACACCATGAAGTTATTACGATGCGCGCGCACACTGACACCAAAAAGTGACAACTTCAGTAGGTAATTGTCTCTCAATTTTTTTTGTTTTGTTACGCTAAAGAAGTATAACTTCCTACGTGCGTACTTGTGTACACACACACTTTTCAAAAAAAAAACGTTACCTCCACACTAGGATTCTCTCCTGTATCACGGGGGCAGTTTACATACATAGATTTCACAAGTACAAACATCCAGACCCAAAACAATTATTTGTATGGCGTACAAATACCTGTTCCGTGCGGGATTCGAACCCGCGGCCCTTAGCGCTGCAACTCATTGCTAAGCCACTGAGCCACGGAGCCCATACGGAGTCAATTCCCAAGGTACTGCTTAATATTGTGAAAGCCCGCTTGGTTATATAGCTAGCTAAGTCTTTGCCACATTTTTTGCCGACTTCCAAAAAGGAGACGGTACTCAATTCGACTGTATGTTTTTTTATGTGTGTTATCTTATAACTTTTTACTGGGTGAACCGATTTCGATGATTCTTTTTTATTTGAAAGCTGGTACTTCTCGTCTGGTTCCATATGAAGTTGATCAGACCAATAGTTTTTGAGTGATTCTTTATAACTTATATAGAAGTCGACTGTACAAAATTTTTAATTTTAAATTATTTAAATATAAATTTAAGTTTTAGGTAAGTAATTGTGATAGTCTTTTTTTTATAAAATAATGGTGGTAAGCTATCACACAAACTATCAGCACCTAGTAGACCTCTATCTAATTTCCATTTTTAGTTTTCTCTCAAAAAGCAGTTTCTGCACTCACCATACGAAACACAGCTGCATTAGCATGCAATTTTACGCTCGTATTCTGTTAGAGCATGGTCCTGCCCCGGTCGAGCCACACAATAATATATCTGCAGCGTGTTTCTACCACGTATAAATTGCTTGTTATGCTTGAAAAAACAAACTTGTAACTGCCTAAACAACAAAAGTTGCGGTCGTTGCGGGTAAGGGTTAGGTTGGCTAAACAAATATTTTGTTGCGAAAGTAATTTTTATGAAAGAGGGTACAAGTTATTCTAAAAATAATTGCTACAGAGTTTGTACAACTAAATGGTGTGGAAATATTGTTTAGCCACTTCTCGACCGCATATCTGTTGGCATAAATTTACTCACTGTAACGCTTAGTATAGAGAATAATAGCATTTTTATAGCAGTTGGCCCTACACGTACCGCCCAACCTTCCAACATACGGGTACCAATAAACGATCGATGCGAGGTTGGATGGTTTGCTGAGTCGGCGGTGGCGGTGAAAAATCGACACCACATCATTAATCCTTCTTTTAATGTATATTTATAGTTTTTATAGAAATTTATGGAATAGGGGTGACAAATGTGTATACAGTAAACCTGATGGTAAGTGGATGCTGTGGCCCATAGACGTTTTCATTTATCCTTGATTAAGGATCAAAATGCAGATGCATTGTCATCCTTGAGGACTAAGATGGAATGTTTCATTTCCAGTAATAAGTGTCTACGGTTCACTACACTCATTATATGAAACACATCAGGATTAAGCTGCTGTTTTACGCTGGTATTCTGTAAAAGCGTGGTCCTTCTCCAGTCGTTTTAAAAGTTTAAATAAATAAATAATATATATCCACTTCTGCATATAGCATTTGCCATAGATTGCCTCATAAAGTGGATGTTTCCTATAGTTGCCAAACTTGGCAAGCGGGTTGGCAAACAAAGTTTTTAATTTTCTACCTGTTGTCAGGGAGACGCTGTTGCCCTTCTAGTTTGTTTCCCGCTGTCGCTTCTTACGACACTGACGGGAGGATATGGGGTATTGAGTATACTAACATCGCCGCTACACGGTCACTAGATGGTAATGATAGATATTTTTAGTTATTTGTCACTTCATTACTTTCAAATTGTTTATACTAGAAAATTAGGTACAATATATTTTATGTCTTCACGAGGATTTACTTAAATTTGATCGAGACGACAATTTTACATGCGCGGAGACAATAAACGTACGTGTATTGTGTCAAACAAATTGATTTACTGATATTTCGCCGACTCAATATTTTTTTATAGGATAGGGTGACAAACGAGCACACAGTCCGCCTGATGGTAAGTGGTTGCTGTCTTCCATAGAAATCTACATCTATCTTCGTTTGCGAATTAAAATGCAGATGCGTTGTCAACCGTGAGGACTAAGATAGTATGCCACTTTTCCAGTAAAAAAGGGTCTCCGGCTCTCTATACTCACCATAAGGAACGCAGCTGCATTAAGCTGCTATTTTACGCTGGTATTCTGTGAGAGCGTTGTCCTTCCCCGGTCAAACCGATCCATTTGTGCTACAACTATACTATTAATATACCTGCATCAGGGCTTAGTAGTTAGATCTAAATCTACGATGTAACCGTGGTAACCTAATTGCTGTTATTAGTTCTAGTAATAAGTTTTTTAGTTTGCGACTCAAATTATGTTTATGCTATCCCTTTAATCCTATACATTTACTTGCACCACCTAGCTTTCCAACTCAAAACGCAGCGTCATGTAACTTTACAAACTATAATATACTATGTCAAGCGATAAGCGCGAGACTACTCAATCAAGATATTTTTGTAAATTAACCATAATTGTATTACTTCCAAACCATATACATTTAAATAAATTAATAAACAAACCTTAATAATATCTAAGATGTTTTTAAAGTATAGATACGTTATACTCGCTCTAAAATGACAATACGAAAGTCAGGTAATTGCCCGACCCGCATTCAGTCGGGCACGCTCTCGCATCGCGGCTATACCTTCGCTACAGCGCGTAAATCTTCCAGTTATTCGTGGTAAAAATGCCTTCCTGTGTTATTAGGTGATGCACAAATTACACGGCAACTGTTAGAGACAAGAAAAACGTCTCAATAATATTTTCAATATAGATGTTTTGTTCATAATTGGTTTTATTATTTCAACACTAACCGCTAGTGTAAACTTTGACGCTAGCTAGTGTGTTCATTTCCATATCGGTATGTCACGCGCTCGCGCCAATGAGCGCTCAGCAGCAATTAATACGCAACTAATGATGTAAATTCATCTTTTTCTAACGATAGGTATGGTGTATCATTTGTCTTCTTTTGTAAGCGCAACGTGTCATAATAAGTAACTGTACGTAGATATAGTTCTACCTGCGCCACTTTAAAATACAATAATGTTAATGTGTAACCTGTCTATCTTTTTTAATACGTCTTTGACTAATATATGGAAAGGCAAACATACCATGTATCAAATCGCAGACATACCTAGCCTTCTCCATGTGCATATTATAAAAATAAGCAAAATCGTATCTCAATTGAAAAATATTGTGAAAATTGATAATATACTCCCGCCGGTGGGGGTGTGTTCCACCTTCCGGTTGAAACCATAAAAATAACTATAATATACTATGTTAGTAAAAAATTACCAAAATTCCCGAAATAAAGCCCAAAAATCAAGTAGTTTCGTAATAAAAAAACCGGCAAAGTGCGAGTAGGACTCGCGCACCGAGGGTTCCGAACAAATATGTAGATATATAAGTTTAAAATTATTAAAAATAATTTTTATTATATGATGTAACTAAAAATTAATGCTTTTCGCAATTTTTCCTTTATCTGTGCTATAAATCGTTGCTTCCTACCAAATTTCAAGATTCTGAGTTCACGGGATGTACCCTGTAGGTTTTGATTCCCTTGAGAATGTCGAAAATTTACGGCATAACGGCTGTATCTTTTGATTGCGTTGACCTAGAAGTATGATGGGACAGTAGACTTGAGTATTTGATATGAATTTCAGCTTGATACTTCCACGCATTCCTGAGAAAAAGGGTCTTGACAGACAGACAGACATACAGACAGACAGACGGACAACAAAGTGATCCTATAAGGGTTCCGTTTTTTCCTTTTGAGGTACGGAACCCTAAAAACCTCAAAATATTGAAACCAAGATTAAAATGCAGAACTCGACTGCGTAATATAAATAAAGTGTTCCCATTTCTGAGTCAGAAGCCTTCTCAGAAAGACCGGATCTAATTCTTTAATTATAAAATGTAAATTCTACAAAATCTGTGACGGCAATCGAAGCGCCCCGAGGGACGTTTATGGGGTGGAAAGTTGATGGAGCAGTAAACAGTTTTAGTGAAATGGTGAA
Source organism: Parnassius mnemosyne (assembly GCA_963668995.1). Classification (NCBI taxonomy): domain Eukaryota; kingdom Metazoa; phylum Arthropoda; class Insecta; order Lepidoptera; family Papilionidae; genus Parnassius; species Parnassius mnemosyne. Next base: position 1,117,797 of record CAVLGL010000001.1, on the reverse strand, counting down.
GGATTTTAGGTTACAGTATTTTATGCGGGAATCGTGATGAGTTTCGCTCTGATTAATATCACTTGCGAATTCCTTAATTTAAAACGTTTTCATACTTTATTGCTTATTTTTCTTTATATTTATTTCATTTGAAGTTGTGAACACGTGTTGTGAATCGAGGCTGGATTGTTCAGTCATCAGATGAAGTTGTGTATTAATTATTTACACCGTTATAACGTTACAGCCTAATAAAGTCCACTGCTGAACATTGGCTGCCCCATAGATTACCTCATGGGGGGAATGTTTGCCATAGTTGTCACGCTTGGAAAGCGGGTGGCATGTGTACCTTTTTTACCGATTTCAAAAAGTAGGAGGTAGTCAATTCGACTGTACGTTTTTTTATGTGTCTTAACTCATAACTATTTTCTGGGTGAATCGATTTCGATGATTTTTTTTTGTTTGAAAGCTGGTGCTTTTCGTGTTTGACCAAGTTCTGGCCTATAATTTATTAATATTGAAGTTGGTTTAACAAAATTGTTAATTTTAAATTATTATTTTTAGTCGTTACTAGGAAGACGCTGATGCCCGTTTTCTGATTTGTTTCCCTGTATCGCCTTCTACGACACCCACAAGATACGAAATGTGGTAGTGGATATTATTCTACCGCCACCACACGTTACATTAATTATTATTATCTATAATAAATTTATATTTTTTACACTAGCAAGTAAGACTAGTGTCTTAGTGTTTTGTATTCACATTAGAAATATAATATCTATAATATTAATGTATAGATAATATATATAATATTTATGTAATGATAGTTCTCAGAAATAATTTTTCTCTTTAACTATAATAAGTACTCGTATTTTTATTACTTTATTATACTTGGGAGAGAGACGCTTCAACTGCATTATTATGGCTGCTGCATGAATATTTTAGCTCACCTGGCAAGGATCATGATTTTTAACTCCCGACGCAAAAAAGGATGTTATAAGTTAGTGTCTGTCTGTGTGTCTGTATGTTGGTGTGTCTATCTGTATATTTGTCTGTGGCACCGTAGCTTTTAAACGGATGAACCCATTTGGGTGCTGTTTTTTTTTTCATTTATTTATAAGCAGGTTTTTAGCGATAGTTCTTACACATGTTTTATCTTAAGGTAAAGTTTTTACCGGAGGTTTTTAAAAATTTCTATTTAAGGTATTATATAACTTATATTACATTATTTGAACATGTAGAGTATCTTTAGTTGGGTACGAAGTTATCGTTAAGGTATAATGATATTTCGCAATATAGTGGTAATACTTAATAATTATTTATGCTAAATACATATTTGAATAGATAGCATTTTCGAACTATGCCAGCTTTCAAAGTACTTTCACTTTCAAAGCTTGTGGTTGAAATCATTTCTTGTAATCCCCTCTATGCTTTAATAAAATGAAATATGGAAAAGCTTCCCCTTCGTAATAGGTGTGCGTAAAATAATGTAAATCAGTTTAAAGTCGAGAAATATTAACACTGTATTTACTAGGTAAATGGATAAACGTTAGGTTACACCAGTAACTTAAAACTGCAGGAAAACCACCAATGGTGTATAGATGAGACAACGTACAATACAATGTTCGTCGAGGAACATAGATTTTGCTTTTGTTTATTTTTGTGTAACTCTCTACAGTGTAATGTTAGGTTTTTTGGAACGAAGTTCCTTATCGGACGGTATGGATTTGGCGTATGGGGAATAGACGAGAAAAAAGAGTAAAATGTTTCCGTCACGGCCCCTTCTGACGTAGTGTAGACGGCCTTGGCTGCTATAAGGAAGCAAGATGAAATAATTTCCATCTCCCTCGCAATTTTTCTTATCTTGCCTTGAATTAAATATTATTTTATTTTAAATAGCGCTTCATTTTAATATACGCTAGTAATTCATTTATTTGTATTTATTAATTAATAATATAATACGTTTATCAATAATAATATACTACGAAAGGAACTTCGTTTAAACCGAGTGTTCCACGACACTCAAGCATGTTTTTGTTATTGTTTATGGCGTTTTATATTACTCATTAATGACTGCATGGAATTTGGAATTATTAACTTTAATAAAATTTATTTTAATGACACAATTCAACACTTGGCGCGACCAGTAAGTGATAAAATTTTATTTTACAAACTTTATCGTGCGGTGATCACTCGAATCGATAGCTCTATAGCAAATGGCTCATGCATGAAGGCATCTGTTATCTGCTTATCTTTTCTACCGACTTCCATTTCGACTGTATGTTTTTTTTTGTGTGTTAATTCATAACGTTGTTGTACGTGAACCGATTTCGATGATTTTTTTTTGAATTTGAAAGCTGGTACTTCTTATGTGGTTCCATATGAATGAGATAAAGGGCTGACCAATAGTTTTTGAGTTATTCTTAATAATATATATTGAAGTTGGTTCCACAAAATTTTTAGTTTTTAATTATTTATAAAACTGAAGTGACAAAAACCAAATGCAAACTTCAAACAAAGAAGCTACAGAAATGCGTTGTCATCTTAGAGCACTAAGATGGAATATAATTAATAGAATCAGGCGTTACTTTGCAGAAATTCATTATATTAACTTGAACTAACAATTTTTTCATCTTGTTCAAGCCGTAAACAAGCCACTCATGGACATAGATGACTTTCATAAGAAGAAAAATTGCGTCTCTATTTCCCCGCAGACGTAAAGTTGCGGCGAGGCGAGTTGATGATTCTGTTTTATCTAATAAGGATTTGAAGTGGATTTTGATATGTAAAAGTCAATTTTGTGTACATATACTTATATTAAATGTCTGCGAGCTGTTAGTAGGAACAACGTAACAAAAGTCCGATGGTAATATCATCTAAAGTTAAGGTTAGTTTAAATAAACTTAAGTTAAAATTAAGTTGTTTAAGATTTTTGACACTTGACATCATCAACTTCACAGTGTGAGGCATCACTATAATACAGATTTATTGTACCAAATTAGTAATATATAAGATATTTTTATGATAATTTTTACGTGGTAGAGCCATGCTGCAGATATATTATTAATATAACAGTAGCAAGAATGGGTCGGCTCGACCGGAGAAGGACCACACTCCCACAGAATACCAGCGTAAAATAGCAGCTTAACGCTGCTGTGTTTCGTATGGTGAGTGTAGAGAACCGGAGACCCTGTTTACTGGAAACGAGGCGTTCCTTCTTAGTCCTCACGGGTGGCAACGCATCTGCATTTTGATTCGTCATGTCTATGGGCCACAGGAACCACTTACCATCAGGTGGACTGTATGCTCGTTTGTCACCCTTATCCTATAAAAAAATATATTTGTTTCTTACTTGAAACTCGCAAAAGTACAATATAGATAAATAAATAATAATTATCCCAATTCCTCAAGTATAAAAGAAATTTACAAATGTAAATGACAAACGATTTCAAGAGATCATCTCAAAAGCCGTTCGTGAGAGCTTCTTAAATTTTTAATTGAAGAAGCTCTCACGAAAGAAGACCCGACCTTCACACTTTACCTGTCAACATGTGCTCGTGAACTTTCTTGAAATGACTTCACGAAGATATATAATATACCGTTTAAATGCAACATGGACACGAAATGACCATAGCGTGATTGAAATAAATGTCAAATTTGACTAACAGTACCGCAAGAGAACTTGTTATAAGAAGTTACGAGAGGAAAGTTGCACCACGCATGCGCCGTTATCACTGCAGCTTGACAGAGGCTCTGAAAAATGTTGTCCCAAACATTCAGAACTGTCAGTCGATAGGCAACCGTCGAACAGGATCGACGCCTTAATTGTCCGCGAACCTTTCTACCGTTGATGCGAAATACGACCGCCAGCGGGTCGTATTTTGGATTTTTTTAAACCAAAGTGGGTTTACGGCTATAAAGACCTATTTTAGATTGCTTAGTTTAAATATTTAAATTGATTTAATTAATAATTTTATCGTGTTAATTTTATTTATAATTTAATCGAAAAAGTTACTTCGAATGTGACCTTGTGAGAAACATAATTATATGGGTAAGTACAGCTCAATCACGTCTGTTTACCACATATTTAATAATGATGCTATTGGGACACCAATTGGAATTTATGGCAGAGACAACCACTTTGTTTGAAATTACTAAGTTATTAACTGTTTTAAAAATATTATTAAATTTTTATGTTTAAGAATTTTAACCGTAATTTGCACCTGCCAACACTTATTTTATTCTATTTCTCCCAGAGTTGACTTCTAGAGATTGTCATAAGGTAATAAGACCGCCATTGCAACCCTAAGTTGAAAGCATTCGCAAAAAAGGATAAACAAATAAATACTGTAAAATAGTTTGTGTATTTCTAAGTGAATGTTATGAATAGTATATTAAAACGGATGATTAATAAATAAACAAAAATCTTTATAAGAAAAAACATTTTGAAAGATTAAGGCTCCTGTAAGGTTTTCGTATGGTGAGTGAAGAGAATAATAAAATAGTAGATTAAGACTGCTGTAAGGTTTTCGTATGGTGAGTGTTGAGAACCCTTTTACTGGAAACGAGGTATTCATATTAATCGTCAGGGTTGACGACGTATCGGCATTTTGATTCTCGATCTACTTAATCGAGGATAAATGTAGATGACTATAGGCTACAGCATTCACTTACCGTCAGGTGGACTGTGCGCTCGTTTGTCACCCTTACTCTATAATAACACATATATTTAAATGCGTTCGAATTTCAAGAAACAGGTACAATTACGTTACATCGAGATAAGCTTAATATTATTATGTCGAGTAAAGAGAGAATATACTTATACAGCACCCCATATACATATGATATATAGTATCGTGGGTGTGATATGAAGTGACACAGTAAAATGAAACAGATGAGCGCAACATGTTCTTGATATCAGTTCAAAATAATAAAAGACTGCGGTTGGCAACTCGCCTGCCAAGCATGGCAACTTTAGAAAATATTCCCTTATGAATCTATCTGTGACGGAGGCCTACGTTTGTTCAGCGGTGGTCTTTTCATATGTCGTAATGAATGAATGAGTGGATAAATGAATGACCTGTTTTAGGCTCAAAAAGATCTAGAAAATAAACAAAACTATGATTTTATCTTTAATACGCGTTAACGAATGAATCCATTATAAATAAACTGGAATGAATAACTTTTGTTCTGCTGATTAATACTTTAGATAGTCACAATAAATCATACACCAATGGACTAATCTGTTATTACTGTTTGTTACAGAGAGAGAATTTCAATAGAAAGAGAGAGGATGGTAACATTTAAATTTAAATATATGTGTTCAATAAAAATGTCATCTAAAAACTTTACAGTTTAAAACAGCGATAATAATAAAGTTAAAATAATGCAACTATTATAATTTCAATAACGCAATTAAATATGAAGTGGCGGCAAAACAGATCTTAGATTTTACCGAGATAATGATTTAGAAGGAGAGAAAATAGCTCAGAAACGTGTTCTGTCGATAAGTGGTCATTAAATATGCAGTTAGCGTGAAAATAAGTGAATAATCCTCAATTAAGAATCAAAATGCAAGCGCGTTGTCACCCCTACGACTAAGATGAATATGGAATAATTTGTTACCAGTGAAAATATTCTCAGGTTCTCCTATTTATTTTTTATTTAAAAAGGCTTATCTATTGGATATATATATTTGTTAAGGATTTATATAGTTTTAACATATAAATAACATTTTCTTTATATAAAATCTACGACATACGACACGCCAGCGGTCACGAAAGAGAAAGCGTTGAAAAAAAAGGCGGTGTAAGTATATACAGTACCCCATATTATCCCTTGGGTGTCGTAAGGGGTGACAAAGGGAAATGAAACAGATGTTGGGCAGGAGCCTCTTCCTGATAACGTCACAAAGATATTAAAAAAACTGCGGTTGTCAAACCGCTTACGAAGCGCGGCAACTAGAGGAAATATCCCCTTTATGAAGCAATCAAATATAGGAGGCCTAAATTTAAATGTTAATAAAAAAAATATAAACATATACAACTTATATTTTTTTGAAATTTTATTTTATGTTTATTAAATTATACTTTATTGAAAATCGTTTTTATTTATTGTAGAGGCGTTAGGTTTTACGAAGAACGCTGAATATATTTTATGCTCTTGCCTAACGACTTTTAAAATATCATTATAATGAATGTCGGTGATGGTATAAAAGTGCGATAAATTAATTTTATAATGAAATATGTTTTCATATTTCACATATTTTTCTTATCTTTCTTACTTATTTAATTACTATGGAATTTAGTTACCCAAAATAAACAATTTCTTTTTTCTAATGACATTAAAAGTAAATTATTTTATTAACATAACATTAAAATATATACAATATTAAAAACACAATATAATAATTAAAACTAAAAACTTATATTATCATACTGAGTGCTGAGTGCGTTTTCTCGCTCAAAGGCTAAGAAGTATAGCCTAAATTTACACGAATATTACATATTGACTAAAACTAATGTAACGGGTTTCGACGCTATTAATTTTAAGCACGATTAGCATAAATTAATTTATATTAATTGTTTACATAACATTGAAATATCTTATAAAATATTAAATACTATAATAAAAAAAAACTAAAAGTAAAAACTTATTGATCATACAGCCGTACTCCCCGTGGTATCGTGCCAAGAGCGCATGCTACGTTTCCTCGCTGAATGGCTATACTTAGCCTTTGAGCGAGAAAAAACCAGCCATCTTATCACCAGCAGCGACGATCTGCCGCTGATACATTTCCTTTAGAAACTTCACGGCACGTAGACCCCATGGACCGATAGTCTCTACAGCGAAATGGCACAAATATGTAGTCATCTCTCAGGGACTCATATTTGCGCCAATTACTTAGTTTATCTGCCTTTGATACCGCCTCAATTATAAACGAGGTACGCCTGAGATGAGAGACTGCTAAAGTGTCTACGCAAGTAACATCACACACTAAGGGTTTATCTATCTCCCAAGGTACTTAGTCGTACCATCGGGTCTCTTGTCATCATCTCAAAAAAAAGTAAAGTACATACATTTTGCGAACTCACTTTTTATTTTTTCAATTTTTAACGTTAACATATATTTGCCTTTTATTTAGAGTAAATTTAACTGGTTCGCTGTTATTTTTGTGTATATTTGTAATTTATGAAATATCTAAAATGAAGGGATATTATAGTTAGCGATATAATGCATATCGAAACATTCTTACCGTAGCATTACGAACGTCCGTGCATGTCTATTTTTAACTTCGTGTCGATTTTCCATTTTAAAGTTTTACGTCTCTATTGGACCAATATAAAACTGCCTCCAAGTTGAAGCAAAGCCTGAATGCTTAGTTTTGCGTCCTCCATAATTTTGAAACATGGATTTTGGTCTTTGAAAGGATTAATCTACTTTGGATATTTGTTCAAACGGTTTCGTAAGAGGCGACAAAGGGAAACAAATCAGGAGGTGGGCAGCAGCGTCATCCTAATAACGACTAAAAATAAAAATAAACTGCCGTTACCCACCCGCTTGCCAGGAGTGGTAACTAGGCCTACCCTATGAGGCAATCTTTTTTTTCTAGGAAAGGGTGACAAACGAACACACAGTCCACCTGATCGTAAGTGGTTGCTGTGAACCATAGACATCTACATCTTCTCTCAATAAAGAATCAAATGCATATGATTTATCACCCCTGAGTACTAAGATGGAATGCCTTTTTTCCAGTAGAAGGTTCTCCAGTTCTCTATACTCACCATACGAAACACAGCAGTGTTAAGCTGCTATTTTACGCTAGTATTCTGTGAGAGCGTGATCCTTCCCCGGTCGAGCCGAACCATTCGTGCTACAACTGTACTATTGAAATAGTTGCAGCATAGCTCTATCACGTATAAAATCTTTACTAAGCTGTAAAATAACGGATAGCAATTTTTGAATATCGATACAGTAGATAGGTTAAGCTTTTATCGCGATAACGAATCTTATGTATTAGATTCAACATCGCTTATCAAAAAAATATTTAACTGCCATAGTTATTAAATTAGACCAAGGGCAAATTCTCATGATTCAATTATTTTTTAATTAAAATTTGCTATTTTAACTACATTCCACCAATAATTTAAAGCTATATACATCCCACCGCTGGGCACACGCCTCCTCTTCTTTTTAAGAGGGTTTTAGGGCAAGCAAATGTTCACATGTCTTCGATAAAATTTTTATTCTTATTTCTTAGACATGCATGTTTCCACACGATGTTTTCCTTCACCGCCGACCACGTGGTAAATTAACACTTTAAACTGTAATTTACATTTATCCCCTCAGTTACCACGGCTCCACTATGATATTAATAATGTAAGATATTAATAAATAACTCACTTATAATATTTGTGGAAGCACTAACATTCATTCATTCATAATTAGCGAGAAACCCAAGTGTTTTTTTTAGTACCTACGTACCATAGATGAAACACAACCAGGCAATCAAGCATGCGGTTTAACCGATGATAAAGTATCGACCGCCGCCCATGAATAAGTAAAACACCAGGGAAATCGCAGGTGTGCTGGCGGCCTGTTAAAAAGGAGTAAGCTCGTTTGTTGAAGGTCCCAGTCGTATCAGTTCGGGAAATCGCCGGTGGTAAACGATGCCACAAAAAAGTCGTGCGATAATGAAAACTTTTAGCAAATCGATCAGTAGCGGACCTCCAAGCATCCAGATGATGTGGATGGTATCGTGAGTTTTTTCGCGATGCACGTTGGTGGAATTTAGTGGGAGAAATTATTACGAACAATTCTTATGCTGTAAGTGCGATTAAAAATGCAAAGGGATGCAATATCCCTTTGCAGTGCTAAACATGGCTATGAAATATTTTTATTTATTTATCATACATGCAAGTGTGTATGAGGAGTGTTCATGTGCACCGGAATTAGGCAAATCAGCACTGAAAATTGAAATTCCCGGATCAATCCCGGGTTGTTCACGTATTGTGAAATGTACAAAGAACGCTAAGGCATTTCTATTTGACACGATTCTGTCACACCCCTCTATCTTTTTCAAATCCATAATTCTAGCAAACAAGCTCGTCTGTTAAGGGTACTCCAGTTTGGTCCATATTCAATATATCGCCAATTTGGTATTTATACTTCCGTATGTGTGCCGTGTAGTGGCGGTCAAGAATATCCACTACCCCATATCCTCCCGTGGGTGTCGTAAAAGGCGACAAAGGGAAACAGCCAGGAGATGGGCAGCAGCATCTTCCTGATAATAGCCAAATTACAATAAAAAAACTGCGGTTGCCAACCCGCTCGCCAAGCGTGGCAACTATGGCAAATACCCCCCTATGAATGACAGTAACAAAAAAACGGCCCCCAGTCCCCGGCGGCCCCGCTATTCCTGGCTACGGTGGCGACCATGGTAACGGCGGGGCAGGGGGTGCTAAGAATCTCCGGTGGAGGTTCGGTTGCCACCTTAGACGACTCGACCAGGCAACGTACAACGCACGCACCCTGAGGACTGACGAGAAGATCGTGGAGCTGGAAGAAGAGATAGACAAGTTGCGCTGGCATATTATAGGATTATCCGAAGTCCGAAGAGAGGGGGAGGACACGGTAATCCTCGATCCGGCAACTTGCTCTATCACCGGGAGGGCGACCATCTGTCCCAAGGAGGTGTCGGATTTATCGTCCACAAGTCTCTCGTTAACAACGTTGTAAAGATCGGGAGTGTGTCGACAAGGGTTGCGTACCTTATACTCAGAATCACCAAACAAGTATTCGCTGAAGGTCATACAGGTTTACGCACCAACCTCGGCACACCCCGATGAGGAGGTCGAGGAAATGTATGAGGATATCTCTAGAGCCATGCATTCCTCCAAAACCCAATATACGGTGTTAATGGGAGACTTCAATGCAAAACTAGGCACAAGAGAGAACGGTGAGCTGAAAGTAGGGAAATTTGGAATAGGGCAACGGAACCCAAGGGGCCAGCAGCTGGCCGACTTCATGGAGAAAGAGGGACTCTTTATGATGAACTCTTTCTTCCAGAAGCGGCCCCACAGGAAGTGGACCTGGTCGAGCCCCGACGGCTCCACAAAAAATGAGATTGACTTCATTATGACGACCAGACGACAACTGTTCAGTGATGTCTCCGTGATCGCGAGGGTGAAAACTGGTAGCGATCACCGAATGGTTAGAGGCACACTGAACCTAAACGTTAAGTTGGAGAGGTCTGGTCTAATGAAGTCAACGCTTCGTCCCCCTCGTGCTCTGTTCCAAAGTCCCAAAACCTTTCAGCTCGAATTACAAAACCATTTTCAGTGCCTGGAAGACTGCAATGAAGTGGACGATATGAATGACAAGCTCGTGGAAACTGTCCATGCGGTCGGAGCTAAGTTCTGCAAGACCCGCCGCAGAAGAACACAAAAACTCTCCGATCACACTCTTAATCTCATGGCTGTTAGACGGGAGATGAAGCTACATTCTTCAACAGACTTGACAGCATACAGGCATCTGAACAGACGGATCTCCAAATGCATGCGGCGGGACTTACGCAACTTCAATACAGCTCGTATTGAAGAAGCGATCGAGCGGAACCAAGGCTCCAAAGTCTTTGCCAGAGATCTGTCTGCCAGAAAGAGCCAACTGTCAAAGCTGAAGACAGAATGTGGCAGCATCGTTTCCGGGACACCTGAGATTTTGAGTGAGATTGAGAGGTTCTATGGGCAGCTGTACACATCATCGTTGGAGCCACACGCAAGTGTGAGTAACGATCCAAGAGCGAGTCTCATCCGACACTATTCCGAAGATATCCCGGATGTCAGTCTGAGCGAGATTAGGATGGCTCTCCAGTACCTTCAAAACGGTAAGGCCCCAGGCGAGGATGGAATTACAGCGGAGCTTCTGAAAGCGGGTGGAAGACCGGTACTTGAAGTCCTTCAGAAGCTCTTTAATTCCGTCCTCCATGGTGGCATTACACCGGAGGCGTGGAGCAGAAGTGCGGTTGTCTTGTTCTTCAAGAAAGGTGACAACGCTCTCTTGAAGAACTACAGACCGATTTCCCTTCTGAGCCGCGTCTACGTGCTGTTTTCGAGAGTCATTACGAATCGTCTCGCGCGCAGACTTGACGACTTCCAGCCTCCCGAACAAGCTGGCTTCCGAAAGGGCTTTAGCACCATAGACCACATACATACCCTTCGGCAAGTTGTACAGAAGTCCGAAGAGTACAATTTGCCACTATGTCTGGCGTATGTGGACTATGAGAAAGCCTTTGATTCCGTCGAAATTTGGGCGGTGCTGCAGTCCCTTCAGCGGTGCCAAGTTGACTGTCGGTATATCGAAGTGTTGAAGTGCTTGTACAGTAGGGCTACGATGGCTTTCCGAGTACAGAACCAGAGAACGAAACCTATCCAATTGCAGAGAGGTGTAAGACAGGGTGACGTCATATCCCCGAAACTCTTCACCGCTGCATTGGAAGACGTTTTCAAGCTTCTAGACTGGAAAGGATACGGTATCAACATCAATGGCGAGTACATCACTCACCTTCGATTTGCCGACGATATAGTCCTTATGGCAGAATCGCTGGAGGACCTAAGCACTATGCTCAATGATCTCAATAGTGTTTCCCAACGGATAGGTCTTAAGATGAACATGGACAAAACAAAGATCATGTTTAATGTCCATGTCACACCTACGCCGGTAGTTGTTGGGAGCACTAAGCTCGAAGTTGTTGACGAGTATGTTTACCTGGGACAAATAGTACGACTAGGTAAGTCCAACTTCGACCGAGAGGTCAATCGACGGATTCAACTCGGCTGGGCAGCGTTCGGGAAGCTACGACACATCTTCTCGTCAGACATACCTCAAAACCTTAAAACGAAATTGTACAACCAGTGCATGTTGCCAGTGATGACTTACGTAACTGAGACGTGGTCCTTCACTGCTGGCCGTATGAGGAAGCTCAAGGTCGCTCAGCGAGCTATGGAGAGGGCTATGCTCGGAGTTTCTCTGCGTGTTAAACTTAGGAATGAGGATATCCGCAGTAGAACCAGAGTTACCGACATAGGCCAACGGATTAGTAAGCTGAAGTGGCAGTGGGCCGGCCATATAGCTCGAAGAACCGACAACCGATGGGGAAGAAAGGTTCTCGAGTGGCAGCCTCGTACCGGTAGGCGAAGTGTAGGGCGTCCCCCCACGAGATGGAGTGACGACCTGGTAAGACATGCAGGAAGTCGATGGATGCAGGTGGCTCAGGACCGTGCTCTGTGGCATTCTTTGGGGGAGGCCTATGTTCAGCAGTGGACTTGTGAAGGGCTGTAATGATGATGATGAAATGATGACACACATCGTAATGCTGCTATATTTGAAATGGTGAATGACGAGAAACGGAAACTTTGTTATCTGATAACGATGCATTTTTATTAGTCTTCGGGTGTGATAACGCACGCTTTTTATTCTTAATCGAGAAAGGTATGGATATCTATAGATCAAAGTATTCATTGACGGTTAGGTGAACCGCTTGTTTATTTGTCACTTTTACCTTTTAATAATAATAGTACACCAATATACGTAATATGAAAAAGTTTTGACTGCATAGACATCTACAATTAATTAGAAGGTACGTTAACTGTTGAAATAAGATAAAAGATACGATCGCTCAGCATTATTATTACAACAACACCGTTCCCAAATAGTGTTTTAAAGATAAAAGTTCAAGTTGTACGTAGATAAGAGTTTCCGCGAATACGAAAATCCATGTTATAAAGTAACACTAAAGTTATGTAAGTCTCAGAAACTTGCGGGGCTGTAAAATATTTAAGCTGTGCTTGAAACTTTGATTTCACGTAAGCCGTAGAATTTGTTTCAGTATGCTCTAAAATAGGCTATCATATTAATATTAAAACCACACGGTTTATGAGCTTCTAGTCGATTTGCTCTTAAATGCTGTTTTTTATTTATGTGACATATTATATATTATATATATGTTACAGTTAAAACCCATAGCCAGTCAAAAACACACAAAGTAGTTTTGACTAAGGATGTTGTACAATACCATTTTTAACTCAGTTTTGCAGTCATAAGTAGTTTTGACTGAGGAGGTTGGTCAAAACCATTTTAACTGCAAACATATTATATATTTACACGCTACGCGTCACATACACATACATAAATAGAATCGAAAAAGGAATACACAATCTATGCATATAAATAAATTTTAAGTGTCTGTTTATAATACTGCAGCACTACCTCTATCGAGCTCAGGAGGTTATTTGCGTGCCATTATGATATGAATCCTTCTGAAATCCTTGTGTTTTTTTTTTCTTAAATATGTACATCCAGCAGAGGACTTTAATGGGTTCTTAAAAAGAAAAAGAAGAAGGATGTGTAATTGGTTGTGAAAAAGTTAAGCATGATATTGGCGCCACTTGAAATATTGTTTCTGTCAAAATATTGATCAAATTTGTGTTTTTATTTTTAAGCATGAATATGACACTATGATAATTCAATTTATCAGAATAATTAATAAGAATTTATGAAATATATTTACGAAATTTCTTTTCGTAAGGTAGTAGTTGAGACAAATAAAGATTAAATCCATCTCGTGCATTATTTATGCGCTATAAATCGACTTGTCTTATTACATTAATGGTACTATACCGTATAATAGATTTATTAGAATGCTGCTGATTTTAAAATTTCAACGACATAGCCTTTCAAATTATATGACTTACACAACTATTATTTTATTGCTTTTTGTATTTTTTCTTTTCTTTTATATAATAAGTGTGACAAATGAGCAAGCTGTCCAACTGATGGTGAGTGGATACTGTGGCACATAGACATCTACATTTTTCCTCGTTTAAGAATCAAAATGCACATGTGTTGTCAACCCTGAGGACTGAGGTGGAATGCTTAGTTTCCAGTAAAAAGAGACTCCTGTTTTCTTAAGTCACAATACGAAACACAGAAGCATTAAGATGCTATTTTACGTTGGTATTCTGTGAGAGCTTTCTGAGAAAGCTCTCACAGAATAACCGACCCATTCATGCTACAACCACAAAATAGCTGCAGCGTGGCTCTACCACGGATAATACCTCAGTTTTAATTATGATATTATTATTTTTTATAGTGGTGGTATTGGTATTAAGGAGGTCGTAGAACTTCTTTTATGCCTCGGAGTCCGTCTGGGTAAATTTGGTGGCCGCGGAGAAGAGTCTTGTGTTCTTCTGCGCCTTACCTAAGAAGTAAAGTAGGGAGAAGTAGTCCTCCCTCTAGACGGGGCTGCTATGGGGCGGCCGGTGCTGGTAGGGACCAATGTGTGCGAAAGCGTTCCCGTGGCCCTGACAATATGCTGCGAAGGGCGAATACCATAGGGTTTGCTTGCATTTGGTTTGCACTGCGAATCCGACATAACCCGTCCTTGCCCCCATAGTGGATATAGGTAGGCGGTATGTACGTGGTAGAGCTATGCTGCAGCTATATTAGTAGTATAGCAGTTGTAGCATGATTGGGTCAACTCGACCGGGGAAGGATCATGCTCTCATACCGGCGTAAAATAGCAGCTTAATACTGCTGTGTTTTGTATGGTGGGTGTAGAGAACCGGAGACCCTTTTTACCGGAAAAGAGACATTCCATCTTAGTCCTCACGGATGACAACTCATTTGCATTTTGATTCTTTATTGAAAATAGATGTAGATGTCTATGGGTCACAGCAACCAATTACCATCAGGTGGACTATGTGCAGGTTTGTTACCTTATCCCATAAAAAAGGCATGTGTAAAATGGAGTCCTTCTGGGTAGTGTGAGGAGAGCCAGTATGATTACAGACATCTGTAATAATGTTTTATGGTGGCTTCAGGTGTCCATGGGCTTACTTTCCTCCTATTGTCTTACACTAAACTACACTAAACGCCAATGTTTTGGGTGGTAATAACCGTTCAATCATGCGGATGTGCGGTGTGTATGCGTTGAAGAAGAGGACGCGTTCCACCTGTAGTCATGACTTAACTTTTGTTTATTATGGCAAGTAAGGTACACATTTGCGGTTTCCAATAAGCTAAGATATTTTAGTTTTTAAAAAGTCAAGGCACCTAAATTGGTTATTGGCACTGATATAGTTTTATTATGTAGTTAATAATGCATTAGCTTTAACTTAATAGCAAATGAGAGTAGTGAAGTGAAATTGGGCAGTTATAGTTATGTGTTTTGTTGAAACGTGATGAGATATTTTGAGTAATAATCTATTTTATAGAATGTCGTTTGATCATTTCAATTACATGAAAACCTTTTGTGTTTACGGAATTGAAAATGATAATCTCTCTAATGGATTGAAAAAGAGAAGATCGAATTGAAAAGTGGTTAGCGCAAGAGTACGGATCAGAGTAAAGAGCTCAGAATAATCCTGACTGGATCGAGTGCCACACGCGATTTGTTTAATTAACTGTTTCTATTCTTTCGAATTTTAAGAGTATTTCACAGGATCAAATAACTCAATCCGAGAATGACATTTTGCTTAAATAATTTAAAATTTAGAAATTATTGGGATAGTAGAAATTGGTTAAGTTTTTCCTACTTTAATGTAGTCTAGAGTTAAAATTTCTATTAAAATTAATATCCTTAACTTGACTTATAATTAATTTCAAAGTTAATACATAGGTTGATAATAATTTTGGCGTGATGTAAGCACAAATTTCCCTCGCAAACTATGCAGAAATGTCAGAAAGACCTCGTGGTCACAGATTTACGGTTTTTATTTAAAAGCTCTATCTTTCTCTGAAATCGCGTGAAACGTAGTTTCTCATTTAATGGCATCTGCGACAGGCCCAGCCAACTCTTTTTATAGAAATAGGGTGACAAACTAGCACATAGTCCACCTATTTTATAGAAGAGGGTGGCAAACGAGCACACATTCCACCTGATGGCAAGTGATCGCTGTGGCGCATAGACATCTACATCTATCCCCGTTTGCGAATCAAAATGCAGATGCGTTGTCAGCCTTGAGGACTAAGATAAAATGCCTCTTTTCCAGTAAAAAAGATCTCCGTTTCTCTACTCTCACCATACGAAACACAGCAGCAGTAAGCTGCTATTTTACGCTGGTATTCTGTGAGAGCGTGGTCCTTCCCCGGTCGAGCCGACCCATTCGTGCTATAACTATATTACAAATATAGCTGCAGCTTGGCTCTACCACGTACAAAACGTGCATCTTGCAGCAGCGTGACTAAGCTTTATTACAAAGATTTTTTTTAATAATTTGGAACCCGAATTACTTTCCTACCTTTTTGTAGAATTATTTACATATTATTTACAGCGTATGAAATGTCCACTGCTGAATATAGGGCTCCCTCTAAGATTGCCACATATTTGCCATAGTTGCCACGCTTAACTGGCAGGTTGCAAACCGCAGTTTTCATTATGATGAGTTGTTATCAGGAAAATGCTTCTGTCCATCTCAACAGGATGATAAGGGTTGTGGGATATATCGTCCCTACACGGTAGAATCTTAACAATTAATAATTCGATTTTTACAATACATTTATTAATCATGACTTCTAATTAAAAAAAAGTTCACTATTTAACAAAATAAGTGATTTAGAAAATTAAAAAAAGTTGCGGTTGTTAGACCACCTACAAAGCGTAGGAACTATAGCAAATATTCCCTTTATGAGGCAGTCTGTGATGAGTGATTGGATAAATAATTACATTATTTTTCAGTTTGAAAGTTGTATTAGTTAACGAAATCTCACAGCTTCGGAAGCATTAAATTATAATGCTTCCGAAGCTGTGAGAGTTCGAGATAATTATCATGTCATAATTTGTTAAAAATAAAAATATGCACTGATGATGATTTATTGATAGAGGTTCGGTGAGTGCCTCATCGATCTTATGCTGATCATGTAATCCCGGGTTCGGATCCCGGGTTGGTACAAAATCAGTTATTGGGATTTTCTCTCAATATTTCTCAACAGCAGCCCGGGGTCAGAAAGTTGCGGTGTTTTACTCTTGTAGGTACATTGGGAAGTTCGTACAGCCTTTTCAAGGTACAGGAGTGAAGTTTAGTCCTTAACCTTATCTCTCTCCACCTCTCCAGTCTTGTCAGATAGCCGGCTTTTCGAACTATGAAAGAAAGAGAATAGAGAGTGCGCCTGTGTTTCCGCACATACTAGTGCAGTCTTCCTTGAGACTAGCCGCCGTGACCGAAACTTGATCTGGAAGACGCCCCAGTTCAACCCATTTGAACGACGTCCCAGTTCAACAAATAATTTGGGTTGAACTGAGGCATCGTTTAAATACATTTTGGAAATTGTTACTGTTTGAAAACGCACTCAGGTCTAGAAAAATTCTGCGTTGGCCATTGTAATACACGGTAATGGAAATTCTATAGATTACTTGCCAAAACAAAAGTCGTGTGCATTAATATAACAATGGAAGCTTTATCACGCACGCCTTTCAGAATATGGAATAAAAATCATCAAATCACGCTGGCTATTTTAACAATGTACAGTTTTATATTTTAATAATAGAAGGTCTCTTGATACGCTTCATAAATATTTATATTTATTTAACCGAAGCTGCTAATTTTGTTTTTATCTCTCCAATCCACTTTTTCGTTAAGTGCTTTCTGGGAGTTTTTGTACATTAATTTCATTATGGCTTTCTAAATTTTACTGTTAACAAGTAATATTTAATTATAAGTATATTGCGTTTTGTTTTTCATTATCGTTTATTTATTTTATTTTTCCATGGACCTATAACCTTCATGTATTTCTTACAAAAAATAATCAAAAGATATCATTTTTAATCCCCAATGAAAATAGAGGGGTGTTATATGTGTGTAGAGTGTATCTGTGTATCGGTGTGTCTATCTGTGGCATCATATTACCTAAACTGATGATCCGACTTTGATTTCTTTAGGTGTATTAATCGAAAGTTTTCTTCGCTATGTTTCAAGAAAATCTGTTCAGCTATTTGAAGATTATCAGCTCTTTTTGTTTTTATTTATTTTTATTTAAGTTATTATTGTAAATTTTTATTTTCAAAGAAGGAAGAAAAGGAGTCAGTCACAATTGTATGGCTTTATACTCGGCCAGCATGTGCAAATAAAACGTTCACAAGCTTTGTCAGTGATAATATATATCTTCTATAATATTCAAACGTCTTTCAAAATTCAGTTAAGGCGAGGTTATCCCAGATGTTCAGGCAATTATGACGCTTTCCCAGCTCACGCCTTTAGCGCGACGCACGACGTTTTTATGCACGATGTTGCGTGAACCATGGATACTCTATGCGGTAATACGCTGTGCTCCGTGCGATAAATACACACTAAAGTATAAATATTTGCAGTAGATTAACTGAATTAAATACCTAAATAATTGAATTGTTACTTTTCTTTTCTTTGGTAGGATTTATTTATTTTAGTCAGATATACGTTTTATAATTTAGTAGTTTACTTTAATTATTGTATAAAATGTACATATAATATCACTTTATGGAAGTTTTAAAAATCAACTAACTTTATTAATAAACAAAGGTAGGTTGTTCCGTTACCGTTTCAGTTTATTAAAGTCCACTGCAGAACATAGGCCCCCATAGATTGCCTCATTAGGGGGATATATGCCATAGTTGCCACGCTTGGCAAGCGGGTTGGAAACCGTAGTTATTTCTTTTTATTCGTTATTAGGGAGACGATGCTGCCCATCTCCTGACGTATGTCCCTCTGTCGCCTCTTACGACACGCACGGGATGATATATGGTAATATTTATTCTTAAACCGTCATTACACGTCCCGGTAGGTTCTTCACGGAAATGTATTTGTAAATTTATAACACACACACAGTAATATAATAAAACAAATAAAATTTAACATTCAGAATAAAAGTAAAATTTGCTAAATTTGGCAAATTAAAATAAATAAAACTACGCTTGGTTCCTCGAGGAACCAAGCGTAGTTTTATTTATGTGCATCAACAGAGTAAGGGTATTGGGTATCAAAACAACAAATCAAATATCCACGAAGTCAAGTGCACCTAAGGCCCGGTTGAGAATCATTGTTCGATTTTTGCTGCGACTGTGATGAAAGCTTTACACTTTTATTATTTTGTAATGAAAGATGTCTAATCGGCATACCGCGTGAATGCCTAGGGTAATGTCTGGCAAATAAACATTATAAATTAACATATTACTATTATTCGTTTCATTTTTGTCTTAGAAAATTGTCAACTTTTCAAATGCGTTCAATACGTATAACCTTTACGTTTTCATTCACCCGAATTTCAAAGAGACATATTTTCCGTTCGGTCACGTGTAGTTGCCCCTGTACCTGGTATTAAATATCACTTTTTTTGTTAATTGTTATGGTGTTAGGTATTGTTTTTATCATCTTTCAATGTTTTTATTTTATTTGCCCCAATTGAATTCATCAGGCTTTTTTTGGATTCTGTAACAGGACACTTCACCTCGACTAACATGTCATCACCAATTACTCCGTCAGGCGTAGCTCCAATAAAATGATAGGTTTTATCAATGAAAAATCCACAAGGCTTTATAATAAGGGTATTTTGCTGCTGTACTGCTGCAGCACCTACACAATACCATGGGCAATTGACACCACATGAGATAGATTTTTCATCTACAAACTCAAATTTGTTTTTTTTTCTGGTAGAGAATACGTTTATTTCTTTTTTTTAAATAACAGTAATGAGTTATTTATTAAATTTATTAGTACCAACCAACTCTTAGCTTTTGGAGTTCGTTAGTAATTACGAAATAATGTTTAAATTTAGAAAGATATATAGAGTATTTGTTACATAAATATTCTCTTCTAATTCAGTTTTCGAAATATATGTTGATTAAAAACAAGACAAATAATCATTTTCGGTGAAATAATCAAAACCGATGTACCCCGGCTAGCTCAACAAAGCGAATCGCGTATCACGCAAGTGTCGCTACCATCTGAGTAAACAAGATAAAATCGATATGATAGCATGTTTAAACGTGCAATTCTCAAGATTTTGACAACCCTGCATTGTAAGGTGTGCAAATACAGGACATCGATGTAGGTATTATTCGAGTACCTTTGATCCCTAAGGTTATCCCGTAGGGATCAAAGGTACTCTCTAGTTTGGAAACTGCCTTTGTAAATTATTGCTATTATATTATTGTATCTTAATAAATGATTAATTTGAACTATATAATTTATTTTTCTATTACTCAAGCCATATCATTCAAGCAACTTATTATTTTTTCTTTAATTTCTATAAAAATAATCGCAGGTGTTAAAGAAAAATGGTTTGCCCAATAGTAGCTGAAGGTGGTAAAGGATATTAGGTTACCTTGAAACAAGTCCATTCCATCATTACTTGGGGACTTCATTATTTGTTTATTAGTTGAGCTCTTAACAGGAAGACGCTGCTGCCCTTCTCCTGTTTTAGTTTCGCTCAGTCGCTTCTTACGTCACCCACCGCATGAGAGGTAGTGAATGCTCTTACGCAGATAATTTACTTACTCAAATCTATCTAAATTAAACTTATATCAATTTCACAACAACCATAATACGTAAGAGGTTATGCGCTCGCTTAAAACTTCGCATTACGCGAGTAACCCGAGACCAAACCCCATCGGCATCAATGAAATTGTTAATTTCAATTTTAAGTCCTGATTTGCAACGTATTCGGCAGTGAACTAAGATATCGTGAGGAACCTGCATGTCTAAGAAGAAAAAAAGAGTAATATTGCAGTCAGCCATGACGCACTGGCATAGTGCGGTGGGTATCTCGCCCTAATCCCTCTCAGACGTGAGGGGAGCCCTACGCCCATCTGTGGGACGTACATATGTAGACCGTAGGCTTAGCGTGGTCCGGTCAAGACAACCTGTTCGTGCTGCAATCATAATATAGTTGCAGCGTGGCTCTACCACGTTATAAAAAATGTTTGTAAAGGTATAGATGTGCCTTTTTTAGTAATCATCACCGCAGAATTGTGCTGTTCTTCTAATGCAAGTTATGAAGGTAATTTTAAGTAAGGCATAATTTTAATGTGAAAACTTGATGAAATGCTTATATACCTACATACATATATATACACTCACGCCTGTCATCCAGAGGGGTAGGCAGAGACTATGGACTTTCATTTGGCACGATCCCGACACACCTCTCTCGCTTTCTCCACATCCATATATCTACGCATACAAGCTGGTCGGTTAAAGGTACTCTTGATTTGGCCCACTTACACTTAAATTGTTTTCCCATGTCGTATATTAAAATATATTATTACCATCCAGTCAGCATGTAGTTAGTGGTGCTGAAAGAATATCCCCCACCCCATGGCATCCTGTAGGTGTTGTGACGGCAGAGGGAAACAAACCAGCAGTGTCTTCGTAATAACAATTAGTAATTAAGAAAACTGCTGCTATCAACCCGCCTGCTAAACGTGACAACTATGATACAAACCCTTCCTATGTGGCAATCTATGAGGGAGATCTACGTTCATCGATGGATTTCAGTACGAAAGTGAACGTGGTTTTACGAAATGCTAAACTGTAAGCGACAAACAACAAAATTATTAAATTTACCGCCGGCTTTCATTGTAAAACCAAAATGGAGCCAGAGTCCATTATTTAATCCGCAGCTTGCCTCTAAGTGCGGGTCTAATTACTCAGAGATAGATTCATAAATTTTCTTTAGCCGCTGCTTTCCTTTATGAATAAATGGAACTTATGCCTTAATTATTACTGTATGTTCTTTGTGTTCGCGTTATAGACATTTCATCGTGTAATGTAAATACTATGATTACTACCTACCCCTTTTTAAAAGGCCGGCAACGCATCTCCGATTCCCCTGGTTCCCCTGGTGTTACAGTTGTTCATTAACGGCGGTAGTCACTTACCATCAGGTGAGCCGCATGCTCGTTTGCCCCCTCTACTATAAAAAATAACTAATCTTTTATAGGACAAGAGTGACAAACGAGCACACAGTCCACTTGATGGTAAATGGATGCTGTAGCCCATCTATTCTCGATTAAAAATCAAAATTCAGATGCGTTGTTACCTTTGAGGTTTAAGATGGAATGCCTCGTTACCAGTAAAAACCGGCCAAGTGCGAGTCGGACTCGCGCACCGGGGGTTCCGAACAAATCCGTAGGTATATAAGTTTAAAATTATTAAAAATGTTTTTATTATATGATGTAACTAAAAATTTATGCTTTTCGCAATTTTCCTTTATCTGTGCTATAAAACGATGCTTCGTACCAAATTTCAATATTCTGAGTTCACGGAAAGTACCTTGTAGGTTTTGATTCCCCTGCGAATGTCGAAAATTTGTGGCATGATAAGTCATCGCCGCGCGATGACTTATCAATATTCTAAGGACTTTACGTTAAATAGTTTTTATAGAATAAGGGTAATAAATAAGCACACAGTCTAACTGAAAGTAAGATGATGTGTAGCTAGCGTTGGCTGCGGCCCATAGACATCTCCGTCCGAACTGGTTCCCGCCTTATCGTGGCGGGGTGACTTAGTAGCCGTAGCTTTGTCAAAGAGGAACCCCGATGGCTAGCCTGAGATAGCCACTCTGAGTGGGCTTGGCGAGCTCACTTTGGATTGGTGTGTATGGGCTGCAGCGAGAGAGGTGTCCTCTCCCCCTTCCGCCGCAGCTGAGGTGGAGTCGTGGAGGAAGAGGAGTGTTGGTTAGCAATGCGCCACACGCCCTATCCTTTGCGACTCTGAAGGGGCCGCGTCGTTGGTTGATGCGGTGGTGGTGGGGCTGCTGGGGGAGAGGAGTGTCGGTATTGCGGGGCGCCGCTCTCACCATAGTCCAGATCCGCTGCTTGGGACAGAAGGCTAGTACTACTAGTGCTCGTTTTTCTGACCCCATGGCATTCGCGCATCAGACACGAGCGCGTCCGTTGTGCAGGTGAGGTTGGAGACCGCTTAAGAGGGCACTCTATGTGTTCTGGTGCACTTTACATGTGCAGGAGATAGGGGAGGAGTACTTTTGCTGGCGCTCGTAGGACTGCGGATGTGTGCAAAAGCGTTCCCTTGGCCCTGCCAATATACAACGAAGGTGGAACATCATGGGGCTTAGTTGATGCGAGTTCGACATAACCCGTCCTTGCCCCCGTGAGTCGGGCATGCGTAAGCATTTCCCCATGTTTAAGAAATGCCCATTGACATCTACATCTATTATCTCGCTTCCAGTAAAAAGCGTCTCCAGTTCTCCTCACTCACCATACGAAACAAAGCAGCATTGAGTTGCTATTTTACGTCGGTATTCTGTGAGAGCGTGGTTCTTACCCGGTAGAGCTGAACCATTCGTGATACAACCATAATATAGCTGTAGCATGATTCATAATTCATAATTCATTTATTGTATGTCACAAAGTGTAAATTTGTTAAAATACTCGTATATCTATAGAGCATGTGACAACTGTGACTATACGGGCGTAGCATATTAAGATGGATTTTAATTGTTAATTAATATAAAATCAAATTAAATTACAATTTTTAAGGTACATAATCTATACATTATTATTATTTAGTTTTTTAAATATCAGGCCAAATAATACACACATTTATTTAAAATGAAATGTGAATAAATATTTCATCTCAACTATTGGTCATTTTAATTCATGTAAATAACATTTAAAACTTGGATGAAAATATTAATAACGTCATTTAAGTAAATAGAAATAATAAATTTTGTCAAAATAATTTAAATTTATAATTTGTCATTAAAATATTCATTCAAATTATAAAAGCTTTTTACAATAAGCATTTTCTTAAGTACTATTTCAAATTTACGACACTGGAGGGCTTTTCTGCCGACTTCCAAAAAAGAGACGGTACTCAATTCGACTGTATGTTTTTTTTTTGTGTTACCTCATAACTTTGTACTGGGTGAATCGATTTCGATGATTCTTAAATGAAAGCTGATAGTTCTCGTGTGGTCCCATATGAATTTGATCAAGGTCAGACCAATGGTTATTGAGTTATTCTTAAATAACTAACTTTGAAGTCGCTTATATTGAAGTCGGCTGTACAAAATTTTTTATTTTAAATTATATATTATTAGGTAAATGGTTATAAACCCTTATAGCCATGTAGTAGGGACCGTTTTTAAATATTGTTAGATGTGTGGTAGGAGCAACCAGGTTATAACCACGGTGACGTGCGCCGTATCGATTCGTTGAAAATAATAAGGACTTTTCCTAACAAAGCGGCAATATTCAAAAGTATAAATGCACGTCACAGTTAATAAGTTGTATTTAGGTAACAACTTTCGGCATGAATCTCTTGGAGCTACGAATGCAATGATTCTATGGCTACGTTTTTGGAGCACGGATACCGCGTGCACCTCGGTAGAATTGCCCCAGAATATGATGCTGTATCTGATCCAGGCAGCGGCGTGGCTGTGGTACGCAGTAAGCGCATACTGCTCGTCTGTGTCTTTACGTAGCTTTTTTATATAAGATAAGGGTGACTAACGAGCATACAGTCCTTCTGATGGTAAGTGGCTGCTGTGGCTCATAGACATCTATCTTGGATTACGAATCAAAATGCAGATGCATTGTCACCCGTTAGGACTAAGATGGAATGCCTCGTTTTCAGTAAAACGGGCCTCCGGTTCTCTACACTTACCATACGAAACACAGGAGTATTGAGCTGCTATTTAACGCTGGTATTCTGTGAGAGCGTGGTCTTTCCCCGGTCGAGCCGACCCATTCGTGCTACAACCATAATATAGCTGCAGCATGGCTCTACCACGTGGAGACACCACTCGCGCAGGGCATAGCAAAAGCTCAACTTACATACTACGCTCTCTATATGATTTTTCCATGAAAAAGTTGAGTCTATTGTTACCCCTAGGGGCAAAAAGTGTGCGAATTTCCTCAATATTTATACCTTGGGAAGATATAGCGAGTGGGACATTTAATCTCTGATATTAGCGAAACTGCATTATTTTTGTCTTTTCATAATGTAACAATGAACCTAAAAGGTCCAATTCATCCACAATTTTGCTAAGGCAGTAAGCTATATTTTGCATGCTCTTTAACACTTGTATTTTATGTTCATCGTTTGTGAATATCAGACCCAGGGTATTCATATACTGCGACAAATATACTAAATTATGATCTGCAAGAGATATTTTAAATTGCTTTGTGTTGTTTCATCGTTGTTTACACGCCGCTACTGGGTTATTAAAAAACCGAGTAATTCGTGCCTTGGTAGATTTTTAATATGGTCTTTTTCAATGGCTTTAAGTTAGAATGTGATACACTTACTAGGTTTAGAGGTATCAAAATGTCCGTTATTTGCAAAGTTTTTATGAAGGTGTTTTTAAAATTCGACAGCACTTAGTACAAAATTAAGGAATATGCGAAAAAGTAACTTTTGAAAAAAAATTTTTTTTTACTGGGTTTTGATATGAGGCAGCTAATCATATAATTATACAAGTAAATGTAATGATAAGACTTTATTATTATACAAGTAAATGTAATGTAAGTTATATGAATTTTTCTTTCGTTAAATTTTCATTTGTTATATTTTTGAGTAAGTATTATAAAGTTTAATTCTTCATCCAGATCATTATATTTCTCTGGAAATTTTAACTTAGAAAAGCTTTCACAGTGATACTTAACATAAGTTCTTGAACATACTTGAGTTAACTTTTTTAACGAGCGAAATAAAATGATATTAAAATTGATTTTCTGTTGATATCGTTTGCATGTATCCAGTTGCATTTATATATTTTTTATATAAGTCGTTTATAACGTCGAATTGAGTGTTTAATATAATTCTTTATGAAAATAAATACATTTATTTATTCTGTGCCGAGAATTTGTTCATCAGAGACTCGACTTCAGACAAGCCCATTCCGGGACTCAGCGAAAACTTAATAAAAGTTACACTTAATTTACACAACTTAATTGACACACAGATACCCAAAACCTCTCTTTCTCCTTTCGAGTATATATGTAAAGAAATATCAGTAAAAAAAAGAAAAGCAGCGGAATTCTTATTAGCGCTATTAATCCCAAAAAGTCTGTTTCGCCATTAATACAGCTGATGAAAGAAATCCATTTTATGCTTGCGATGACTTATTAGCGATAACGATGTCATTGTTATTCCCACTTTCTTTTGTCGCGTTATTACGTTATACCATTAGTGGAAATAGTACGCAACAAAAGATTTTACGCGATTGCTATACTGTCGACAGTGTGCTATTGTGATGGATCACGGCTAGATAACACTGTGTAAACACGACAGTTAAAGACTTTGTAAAACTGCAATATTTTACTTATATGACATGATGAGATTTAATATTGACATTCACACAGGTGAACATACGCCCCGCCCATAGATTGCCACAAAGTACGTCTCTGAGGGACCTGCATTCACCGATCCACGTATGCGTCTTTCGTCGTCTCTATCTAGTGGTTAGTAGACCGACACTGCATTTGCTAGTATGAGGCTGCCACTCGAGAACTAATTGAGCCGTATGCCGTGACGGCAAACGGCTCATCATATTGTCATGCCCCCTTTACGCCACCTCTCTCGACTCCCTTGTGTGTGCGTGCGCGTATACTATATACTTCGTCGATTCTTTGTAAAACTTGTGTACTGCGTGTGCTTTTCTATTTGACGTGAATATGACGGCATCTGCACTATTGCACGTGTGACGATGTCAGTATAGCTTGATAGAATTTTTGTAAACGACACGTGCACCGCACACCTGCGCCATTGTACCTGCGGTGGCGCCCGTTTTGCTTGTATAAAATGGACGAAGCGGCCGCCATTAGGACAGTCTTGGCTCTGACGTGGAACGGTGTGCTTGTCGTATTCTGTTACAAGTTTATCCTTGATTCGTTGGATAATTAATTCGTGCAAACGAATTAATTATTATTCCTAATTATTATTTCTACAAATATACTTGACGCGTTCACCGCTTGTATGCACGCAATGTATTTGTTTTATAATATTTCTGTATTGGTTTTCATTTTTAAATCCTACCAACATTCTTATAATATTTCTAATAATGTTGTAACGTAGTTTTGCTGATTATAATTCATACAACTTAGGCGAAAACAGGAATTAGTGAAATATAGAAAGTATCATGTACTATAAATAGCTCGTGGATGGAGTAATGCTGCCACCACTTGCAGCACCGACCTATATGTTAATATAGGCTGGTACTGCTAATTGCCACCTAACGGCTTTGAACTCAATAGAAAGGCATGCTAAGAGGCTTATTGGGACATCAATATGGTAATAACTATTCTTACTAACCTCGAGCACAGGCGTCTTTCGGTTTTTTACAAGATACGTTTCGAAGAGTGTGCGCAGGAATTGCATTACTTAATTCCTCCTTTTTTCGGACCACCAGACGCTCGTCTGGTTTTTACCTTTTTGTTACCAAACATAACACGCATTCAAAAAAAAACAGTTTGCTTCGTCATTTATAATGCGTAAAACAAGGAATTGAAATAATCTTTCAGCATCTGTTTTTCCATTCGATTATAATCTGGTGTCTTCAGGCAAGAGTGAATAGGCTTTTGTTCCGACTTCGGCTGCATCGCCACTTTCCATCTGTAGGGACATTACTCAAGCACTGGCTTAAAATGAGAGAAAATAGACTATTTGTGTCTACTAAGTAGTCATTGCCCCTAAAATATATCCGATAAAACTGTCAGCTTCCAATGTTAATCGGTAACTATCGAACTGTATCCGATATCAATCACAGGGTCATTATGTTTTTACGAGTGAAGTTTTGTTTGTATTCTTTGAAAGGATGTACATAACTATAAGGAAGTCATTTAAAAATTAACATAAATCAAGGGATAGTGGTGGTAAACAAAATTACAAATAAAACGTAGGTACATTAATTAATTAGTAGGTACATTGATTTCGTTGAAACTTTTTATACCTTCATAATCACCTCACGAATTATCAGGAGAATATTTTGACCTTATTCATAACACTAATAAAAGATAAATAATAAGAGTTTACACAGTGTTACATTTATGCTGATGGAGGAGTCGTCGGGTCGTCCACTTGACTGCCGCAAGGGTCATTCTCGTGAACAGAAAAGTTTGTAATTGTTGATATGCCCGAGTTTGTTAAGGGCTTGGGTAAGATGAACGCTTTATGTATATTTTATAATACTTGGAATTGTTCCGTTTCCTCAATTTCTTTAACATAACTTATTTTTAAGTGGTCCATCACCTCCAGTTGTAAAGTATTTAAATTATTTGACGTAGTTCCATTTTTTATACATAAAGGAGGAAGCATACAAGCATGCAAATAACCTGACGGTTAGTGGCTATCGTCACTAGCTCCAACACTAGGAGAATTGCAGTTGCTAGCCTTTTCAAAAATTGGCTCCTTTTTGGCAGGCTCCATTACTTTGGCTTTTACGTTCAGAAATAATGTGATATTTGAATAACTAACCCTCTTTCATTATCATCATTACATGACAAGTCTACTGCTGAACAAATGCTCCCCCAAGGAAAACCAAGGGCTACAGACCGACACTACATTAGTGGACGCTACCCTACATTTCGTTTACCGAAACGAGGCTGACATTCAAGAATCTTTCTTTTTCATCGGTTGTCGATTCTTATAGCTATATGGCTGGCCCATTCTCATCATTATCATCATTACAGCCCTTCACAAGTCCACTGCTGAACATAGGCCTCCCCCAAAGAATGCCACAAAGCACGGTCCTGAGCCACCTGCATCCATCGACTTCCTGCATGTCTTACCAGGTAGTCACTCCATCTCGTGGGGGGACGCCCTACACTCCGCCTACCGGTACGAGGCTGCCACTCGAGAACCTTTCTTCCCCATCGGTTATATACACTCATTCCTAAGTTTATCACGCAGAGAAACTCCGAGCATAGCCCTCTCCATAGCTCGCTGAGCGACCTTGAGCTTCCTCATACGGCCAGCAGTGAAGGACCACGTCTCCGTTCCATAAGTCATCACTGGCAACACGCACTGGTTGTACAATTTCGTTTTCAGGTTTTGAGGTATGTCTGACGAGAAGATGTGTCGTAGCTTCCCGAACGCTGCCCAGCCGAGTTGAATCCGTCGATTGACCTCTCGGTTGAAGTTGGACTTACCTAGTCGGACTATTTGTCCCAGGTAAACATACTCGTCAACAACTTCGGGCTTAGTGCTCCCAACAACTACCGGCATAGGTGTGACATGGACATTAAACATAATCTTTGTTTGTCCATGTTCATCTTAAGACCTATCCGTTGGGAAACACTATTGAGGTCATTGAGCATAGTGCTTAGGTCCTCCAGCGATTCTGCCATAAGGACTATATCGTCGGCAAATCGAAGGTGAGTGATGTACTCGCCATTGATGTTGATACCGTATCCTTTCCAGTCCAGAAGCTTGAAAACGTCTTCCAATGCAGCGGTGAAGGGTTTCGGGGATATGACGTCACCCTGTCTTACACCTCTCTGCAATTGGATAGGTTTCGTACTTTGGTTCTGTACCCATTCTCACTTCGTACTAATCAGCTAGGCTATTTCTGTCAGTCGGTGGATCGGCAAATCGTCATAAGAATGACAATTTGGGGTAGTGGATATTCTAACACTGCCACTGTAATGATATATCTTACTCACTTATTATATTGTTGGTCAATAAATGTTTCTTTCTTCCTTCTTTATTAATTACAGAGAAATAATAATATAAACAATTATTCAACATATTACAATAACTTATTATTATCTTGATTGACGTGTGGTAAAAATCATCACCTCATTTCGCACATTGGGTGTCGTAAGAGGAAAATAAGGGCGGAAAATCTTAGCGGAAAATGACGGTATAAACATCTGGTTTACGCCAGATGTAAATTACAAAGACCAGCGTGAAGCAGCAGCATGAAATGTGAGAGACGTCTGGTACTGCGATCGTCAATCCACCTGTTAACCGTGATACTTAGCGTGATTTTTACGTTGAAGACCCACGTTGCAGCTGTATTATGGTTGTAGCACGAATGGGTCGGCTCGACCGGGGAAGGAACAAGCTCTCACAGAACACCAGCGTGAAATAATTGAAATAAACATCACCGACTATGCATTTTACTAGGAGTACCCCTGGAGAATCCCTCGCTGATCATCCACGACCATGCTATTCCACTCCTGAGCGTGGGTGCTCAGGCTGCCCCGCGTATTCTGGGGGGGGGGCAAAATTCCGCTCAACACAAAAACTGCTCGGGGCAAACTGAGCAACAAGACTAAGGCGACCCCTGCCACGCTATCCGTGAATTTCTGCAACATCAGGGGACTTCACTCGAACCTAAACGCCGTCCACTACCATCTTGAGACGGCGAAGCCGGCCTTGCTCTTTCTGACCGAGACGCAGGTGTCCTCTCCGGCTGATACTTCGTATCTCTCCTACCCGGGGTACAAATTGGAGCACTCCTTTGTGCCTCGGGCTGGAGTTTGCGTGTATGTCAGAGAGGACATCTGTTCTCGACGCCTCGGCAGTCTTGAAGGTTCGGACCTGTCCATCCTTTGGCTACGCGTGGACAGCGACGACCATCCGCGCGTCTACGCGTGCCTCTATAGGTCCCATAGCGGTAATGCCGAAACAGACCGACTCATCGACCACGTCCAAATGGCTGCAGATTCCTTGCTACAACAGGTCCCATCCGCAGAGATCGTGATCCTTGGCGATTTTAACGCCCACCACGCCGAATGGCTCGGTTCACGTTTAACCGATCATGCGGGGAGATCTGTTTATGACTTTGCCTTGGCATATGGTCTGACACAACTGGTTACATCGCCTACGCGGATTCCAGATGTTGAGGATCATACACCTTCCCTGTTGGACCTTCTGCTGACCTCTCATCCGGACGGATATCAGGTTTCCGTCGATGCGCTTCTTGGCTCTTCGGACCATTGTCTGATCCGGAGTGTTGTGCCACTCACGCTCCCCTCGCGGTTGCGTTCTGCAGGTTGCCGCCGTGTTTGGCATTACAGGTCGGCGGATTGGGAAGGAATGCGGTCTTTCTTTGCTTCCTACCCATGGGGGCGGGTTTGCTTCTCGCCGGATGATCCCAGCGCTGTTGCTGACTCTGGCACTGATGTGGTGCTACAGGGAATGGAACTATTTATTCCATCATCTGTGGTACCCATCGGAGGCAGATCTCAGCCTTGGTTTGGTCGCTCCTGTAAGACTGTATTACGCAGTAAGGAGGAGTGTTATCAAGCCTGGGCTGCGGCTTCGGTGACTCGGGATTTAAACACCAGTACACTCAAAAAGAAGTATAACTTCGCCTCCAGGTCCTTCAAAAGTGTTATTGCCAAGGCAAAGTCAGAGCACATAGGCAGAATTGGCGAGAAACTAGTTCGCCTTCCTTCGGGAACCCGTGCATTCTGGTCTCTCGCCAAGGCTGTCCAATGGAATTTCTGTAAGCCATCACTACCATCTCTGCACAGGGAGGATGACTCACTGGCCCATGACGCAAAAGACAAAGCCGATCTTTTAGGCTCCCTTTTTGCGTCCAACTCGACTGTTGATGAGGGGGGAACACACCGCCGACCATCCCGCGGTGTGAGTGCTCCATGCCGGATGTGCGGTTCTCACAGCGCTCGGTTCGCAGAGCACTCCTCTCCCTTGACATACACAAGTCGAGTGGGCCTGACGGCATCCCCCCAATTGTGCTGAGGACGTGTGCTCCGGAGTTGGCACCGGTTCTAACGCGTCTTTTCCGGTACTCCTACTCCCTAGGCGTAGTCCCGAAATCATGGAAGACAGCTTTTGTCCACCCGATCCCTAAAAAAGGCGACCGCTCAGACCCGTCCAACTACAGGCCTATCGCCATCACCCCCTTGTTCTCCAAAATAATGGAATCCGTTGTAAACTGCCACCTCATGCCGTACCTTGAGGATCACCAGCTGATTAGTGACCGCCAATACGGTTTTTGTCGGGGTCGATCAGCTGGTGATCTTCTGGTCTACCTGACCCATAGATGGGCGGAGGCAGTAGAGTCCAAGGGGGAGGCGTTGGCCGTTAGTCTGGACATTGCGAAGGCCTTCGATCGGGTTTGGCACAAAGCGCTTCTTTCGAAGCTCCCTTCCTATGGGCTTCCCGAGAAATTGTGCAATTGGATCACCAGCTTCCTTGCAGATCGGAGCATCAAGGTCGTTGTAGACGGTGCATGCTCTGACTACAAGCCTATTAACGCTGGTGTTCCACAAGGCTGTGTGCTATCATCAACGCTGTTTTTTCTGCATATCAATGATATGTTGCTAACTGGTAACATTCATTGCTATGCGGATGACAGCACTGGTGATGCTCTATACAACGGCCGTGCCAATATTTCTCGGGAAAACGTCGCTGAGTACCGGAACAAACTTGTGTCTGAAGTCGAGTATTTGCTGAACAAAGTCTCGGATTGGGGGCGACTAAATATAGTCCAGTTTAATCCTCAGAAGACACAATTTTGCGCGTTTACCGCTAAAAAGAACCCATTTGTCGTATCTCCTCAGTTTCAAGGCACTCACCTTCTTGCCTCAGCCAGTATCGCTATCCTCGGAGTCGACATATCGAGTGACGTACTGCTTCGTGGTCACTTGGAAGGGAAGGCCAAATTGGCCTCTAAAAAGCTTGGCGTGCTCAGCAGAGCGGGACAGTATTTCATGCCGGTACACCGCCTGCAACTTTACAAGGCGCAAGTTCGGCCTCACATGGAATACTGTTCCCATCTCTGGGCAGGGGCTCCCCAGTGCTAGCTCCTTCCACTTGACCGCATCCAACGCAGAGCGGCTCGAAT
This sequence comes from Parnassius mnemosyne, assembly GCA_963668995.1. Taxonomy (NCBI): domain Eukaryota; kingdom Metazoa; phylum Arthropoda; class Insecta; order Lepidoptera; family Papilionidae; genus Parnassius; species Parnassius mnemosyne. The sequence continues at coordinate 1,085,013 of CAVLGL010000001.1, read as the reverse complement.
CGTCGACGACCGAGCCCTTTCCGATCGGCTCGATTCATTGGCACTGCGAAGAGATGTTGCATTCCTTTGCATTTTCTTTCGCATCTACCATGGGGAGTGCTCTGAGGAATTGTTCGGATTAATCCCAGCCGCCAAATTTCACGAACGCACATCGAGGCAGAACTCCCGATACCATCCACACCATCTGGATGATTGGCGGTCCACCACTGTGCGATTTAGAAGATGTTTTCTTCCTCGCACAACTTCCTTGTGGAATAGTTTACCACCAGCGATTTTTCCGGACCGATACGACTTAGGGACCTTCAAGAAAAGAGCCTACTCCTTTTTAAAAGGCCGGCAACGCATCTGCAATTCCCCTGGTGTTGCGGTTGTTCATGGGCGGCGGTAGTCACTTACCATCAGGTGAGCCGCATGCTCGTTTGCCCCCTCTCCTATAAAAAAAAAAATACCCGAACGGGCATAGTAACGACAGTGAGACTCGTAGAAACACCGACTGATTTCTGTTATTCGCCTGGGCGATACTTTATACTACTAGAACGAGTGAGAGATCACAGTTCTACCCTAATTTCGTCATATTTTCTCATTTTTACCCTCATTCCGAAAACGTGTTTATTTGTGGTAGAGCCTGCAGCTATATTATTCGTAAAAGGCAACTTAATACTGCTGTGTTTCGTATGGTGAGTGTAGAGAACCAAATACCCTCTTGACTGGAAACGAGGTATTCCATTATAGTCCTCAGGGGTGATAACATATCTGTATTTTGATACTTAATCGAGAATGAATATCGATATCTATGGGCCACATTATCCATATACCAACAGGTGGATTGTGTGCCCGTTTGTCACCCTTACTATATAATAAATATCTTAATAATAAACTTATTCTTACGTGACATTAAAAAATAAAATAAACAGTTTGCTATATTTCAAAAGTTAGAGAACAGTATTAATCGAGAATTAATAAATTACATTACAAGTAAGATTGGTAGAAAATGAGAAAAATCTTTAATATCATTAAACAGTTTCATTTTTCTTTTATTAATGTTTGTAGCAAACGCAACGATTGCCTTCCAATTGAATTGTCGGTCAAATATTTGCCCATCGATTATGCAAATCGCATTGCCCTCGTAAACAGAACATACGATACTGTTGCGTTTTTTCATTGAACTAATGGAACCAACAAATACTTGCTCTTAGTCCCAATATAAATATTTAATTTAATTTTGAGTACACTCTTGTCTTTAGAACTATTTTAATATAACATACTAGATTTTATCTGCGAAATCGCTTATCTAGAATGTATGAATATGGAGAAGTATTAATTTGATTTAATTTTAATTTGTAGGGTAATTTCTGAAACACAAATTAAAAGAAAAAACAACGAAAATAAAAAAGTTATTGTTAGTTTTTTTTGCAACATAAATTATTGTACATAACGGCGCTGAGGGCCGCGGCTTTAAATCCCGTACGTAACAAGTATTTGTATATCATCGTGACTGACAACCCTTCACAAGTCCACTCATGAACATAGGCCTTCCCCAAGGAATACCACAAATCACGGTCCCGAGCTACCTGCATCCATCGACTGCCTGCATGTCTTACCAGGTCATCACTTCAACTAGCGGGGTAGCGGGGGGACGCCCTACACTTCGCCTTCCGGTACGAGGCTGCCACTCGAGAGGACCTTTCTACCCCATCAGTTGTCGGTTCTTCGAGCTATATGGCTGGTCCATTGCCATTTCAGCTTTCTAATCCGATAGGTTATGTTGATTACACTGATTCTATTGCGGATATCCTCATTTTTCAGTCGAAACCCCGAGCATAGCCCTCTCCATAGCTCGCTAAACGACATTGAGCTTTCTCATTCGACCAGCAGGGACCACGTCTAAGATCTATAGGTCATCACTTACAACTCGCACTGGTTGTAGAATCTAGTTTTGAGATTTTGAGGTATGCCTGACGAGACGATGTGTCGTAATCTCCCGAACACTGCTCAGCCTCGACAATCCAGGTTGCAGGTCAAATCAGGTGCCGAGCTTGGTGGGTAAACTTGTATGAATTTCAGTGAATACCGTTTGGTGATTCTGAGTATAAGGTACGCAGCCCTCGTCAACAAACTTGCAATCTTTACAACGTTGTTAACGAGAGACTTGTGTAACCAACACCTTCTTGGGACAAATGGTAGCCTTCCCAGAGATAGAACAAGTTGAATGATTCGAGGATTACCGTGTTCTCCCCCCTCTTTTCGGACCTCAAATAATCCTATAATATTCTAGCGCAAATTGTCGATCTCTTCTTCCAGCTCCAGGAGCTTCTCGTCAGTGCTCAGGGTGCGTGCGTTATATGTTGCCAGTTCGAGTCGTCGTATGTGGGAAAACGAACCTCCACTGCGTACCCCCTGCACCGCTGGTACCATCCACCGTAGTTAGGAATAGTGAGGCCGCCCGGGACTGGGGGGCCGTTTAATTTTGTTGTTGCTCATGGGGGTATATTTCCGTAGTTGCCACCATTTGGCAACCGCAGTTTTTTATTGCGTGTTGCTGTTATCAGAAAGATGCTGCTGCCCATCTTCTGCCTCAGTTTCCCTCTAGCGCCTCTTACGACACTGACGGGAAGATATTGGGTAGTGTGTATTTTTACCCGACACTACACGGGCTATTACTTATATTTCCTTACCCGAAGACATACGAAAAGCAACAAGCATTTGCTTGATGCTTTTCTTATGTCTTCGGGTAAGAAATTCGAGACTAGAGTAGCCCAAATAAAGGATTTATAGTTGATTTTATTTTGAGTACATAAACGTTCATTTTCACTACCTGTCACATACAAGCAAAAATCGAAAGTAATTAATACTGAAGTCTGTTTTGTCGGCTTAAAGGCTATGTAAGTCACACCTATATAAGGCACCAACCTAGCCGCCCTCTTTTCCCAAAAGAGGGTCGCTTCCGATTTGGCAGAGAGGCTTCAAAGGCCAATGTCATTCTCCATAGGTGATGTTTAGTGGGTACACTTAGGGTGTAGGATAGTTAGTCACAGTGAGTCCCACATAAACACGACAGACCGGCTGTCGTGGTATGCATAAGGCATTCACCGCCTCCTCGCGTTAACGGGGTAGCCCTTTTCAATTGCTTTTGGGCGCAAAAAATGGCACCATCCTTCTCTAATTTGTGGTGAACGACCACAAACACAATTGTGGAATGCCTCGTAGGCATTCCATCTTAGTCCTCAGGGGTGACAACGCATCTCCATTATGATTTTTATCCAGGATAAATGTATCCACTTACAATTAGGTTGTTACCGTATTAACTCTTTGTCACCCTTATTCTAAAAGAAGTTCGCCAATTTTAAAACAGATTTAATTTTCAAATATCAAAGGAAAATTCCAAAATAAGTGAGATTGAGTTCTTCGAAGCAGTCCTTGAACTTCTAAATGTTCGATGTTAATATTCGTAAACAGTTGCCTAATGAGCGATAACTGACTCGTTACGACCATAAAGGCTAAGCTGCCACCACAATCTCAGCTTTATGGTTAACAACACGCAAATGCATAGAATAATTATTTAAATCAAAATCTATGCACAGAAGCCATATTTAAATAACCTCTGTAACGCTATTGGGAAAGAGTGAGAAAGGAGAAAGATGATTTAGAGGTATGATTCAGTAATAAAAAATACCCTTGAAAGCAATCAATTTAAGTTTTTAACCGACTTATTTTTAAAGAAAAGGGGGCAAACGAGCATACAGCTCACCTGATGGTAAGTGATTACCGCCACCCATGAACAACTGCAGCACCAGTGGATTAACAGATACGTTGCCGGCCTTTTGAAAAGGAGTACGCACTCTTCTTGAAGGTCTCTATGTCGTATCAGTCCGAAAAACTCTCTGGTGGTAGTCGATTCCACAAAGAAGTTGTGCGAGGAAGAAAACTACTTTTAAATTGCACAGTGGTGGACCGCCAGTCATCCAGATGGTATGGATGATATCACGAGTTTTGTCGCGATTTGCGAAATTGTGTGGCTGGAATTAGTATGAACAATTCCTGAGAGCACTCCCCGTGGTAAATGCGATAAAATACGCAAAGAGATGGCAACAACTCTTCACATTGTCAGTGAGTCAAATCGATCGGAAAGAGTTCGGTTGCAGACGATTCGAACAGCTCTGCGCTGGATGCGATCAAATGGAAGGAGCTGGCACTGGGGAGCGCCAGCCGAGAGATTGATATACTATTCCATGTGCGGCCGAACCTGGGCCTTGTAAAGTTGCAGGCGGCGTGCCGGCATGAAATACTGGGACAGTATTTCATGTCATATGACATAATGTCCCGCCTTGCTGAGCACGCCAAGCTTTTTAGTGGCCAATTTGGCCTTCTCTTCCAAGTGACCACGAAACTGCACGTTACTCGATGTGTCAACGTCGAGGATTCAGATATTGGCTGAGGCAATAAGGGCAGTGCCTTGAAACTGAGGAGATACGACAAAGGGGTTCTTTTAAGCGGTAAACGCGCAAACTTGTTTCTTTTGGGGATTGAACTAGACTAGATTTAGTCACACCCAGTCCGAGACTTTGTTCAACAAAGTCTCTACTTCAGACACTATTTTGTCCCGGTACTCAGCGACGTTTATATTGGCACGGCCGGTGTATAAAAAATCACCAGTGCTGTCATCTGCATAGCAATGAATGTTACCGGTTTGCAACATGTCATTGATATGCATAAGAAACAAACCTTGGCGATTGTACGCAATCCTGTGGAATACCAGCGTAAATGGGCTTATAATCGGAGCATTCAAAATCTACTACGACCTGGATGCTCCGATCTGCAAGAAAACTGGTGATCCATTTGCACAATTTCTCGGGAAGCCCATAGGAAGGAAGCTTCGTAAGAAGCGCTTTGTGTCAAACCCGATCGATGGCTTTTTGAATTTTTTTTATGTATATGTTCGCAGATTGTGTACAAATTATGATTATTTTATTTTTAATCTTCTTCTACCTAGCGTTTATCCCGGTTGCTCATCCCGCCCAGCGCGGGAGAACCCAGGGTCTGCTTATTATTTTATTTTTAATAAATATGTTATATTTCAAGGGTGGTTCCATACAAAATTGGAGAAAAGTTTTTAGCCTTAAGGGTAGCAATTAAGTTACTTCTTTTTTAGCTTTAAAACGAAGTCTGTTTCTACTTTTTCTTAAAGTTATAATTATGGGGATATCTTACAGGATTTGGGTGACAAACGAGCACATATTACATCTGATGGTATGTGCATGCTGTGTCCCATAGACATCTACATATATCCTCAATTTAGAACCAAAATGCAGATGCAACCCCTGACAACTAAGAAGCAATGCCTCATTTCCAGTAAAAAGTGTCTGCAATTCTCTACACTCACCATACAAAACACAGCAGCATGAAGCTGCCATTTAACACTTGTATTCTGTGAGAGCCGATATATTTGTGCTAAAATCATCATACAGCTTTAGCATGGCTTTACCATGGTTATAAACCCACAAAGAGCGCTTCTGAAATATTAGGGTTAGGGACAGATGCAAATATATTAAGAAAAATACAATTGTATCGTTTTATCTATTTAATTATACAACTTACTTCAAAAACATACATTATTCAAAAACAATGGCTTATAATTTGTAAAACAATAATAAACCTTACATTCAACAACTCACCGTTACTGTCAATTATACAAGCAAAACGTACATTTGATAGTGCGACTTAAAACTTTCCCTAACGGTGGTGTAAATTAGGGGAGCTCTCGAGTCAAGTATAGTTATTATTCGGGCCTAGCTACTCTTGTCATTTTCACTCAATATTATTTAACGATGACTTCGCTACTTTTTAAGTATTTTTTTCAAAATAGACTAAACATTTTTCTTACAGATCGTAATTAAAATTGAAATGTATTGAGGCCTTAAGTTTTAAGATTGGCTTTTTCAGCAGAGTATGGCAGGAAGTTGCCTTATTAGAATTCGCAAGATGGCAACCGCTACCACAAGGTTATTGAATATATATCATGTCGTGGTATCCCAGAGAAAAAAAAATTCTAATCAGCAACAGCCCACTGCTACCACATGAACTTCATTCTGTTAGAACACATCCATAGATTGCCTCTTTAAAATAGTGTCAAAACAGATGTTACATTTGCCCTATTGCTTACTAAACTAATCATTAATAACAGTAAAACAGCGTAATGCACTACATATTCAGAGTTGCGCATTTAGGCACATGGTAGAGCCACGCCGCGGCTATATTATGGTTATAGCACAAATGGGTCGGCTCAACCGGGACCAAGCTCTCACAGAATACCAACGTAATATAGCAGCTTAATGTTGCTGTGTTTCATATGATGGGTGTAGAGAACCGAAGACAATAAATGTAGATGTCTATGATTCACCACATGCACTTACTATCAGGTGGACTGTGTGATCGTTGGTCACCCCTATTTTATATAAAAAGGTACAATTCAACCATACCGTAATACGTGTCCGTTACTATCTCATATTTAGTGAAATAAAGTAAAATAAATTAACTATACAAATAAACTGAAACACTAGCAGTGTTCTTTTATCTAGACGTAATTTAATTTTCTTCCTATAATCTATAAAAAACAAATAAAATTACTTATATTTTTCGTTTTTGTTAGTTAAATAACGATATTTAGATTAATAAAAGCATAGTTGTTAATTTATTCATTACGTCCTTGCCGTTTAACTGTTGACAGAATTACAAATTATATAAATTCGATTATTATTTATTCAACGAACAAATTCTTTGAATTTTTTTATCGCAGTAATGAAAAACTAAATGTAATTTACTCATCAGATTATGAGGTATGTAAGGATCGTGACACTTGGCGATCTGTTCTCTCTGGCTACCCCGTCAGGGATTGTGCGTGAAGATAAGTAAGTAAGTAAGTAAGATTGCTCAACAGATTTCGATATTATACATGCTCACAATTCTTGTAGGAAAAGCTACAAATGTACATATTTGGACACATTAGATATATATTCAATATTTGCAAGATGTACATTATTTATATAATATTAGATTACATATATTTATATAATAAATATTATAATATAAATAATAAAAGAGTTTATGTCTAAAATTATCACACCAAGTTTTATTAAATATAGTAAAATAGATAATAGGCGGTCTATAAAGGTTTGGCATCAAAACACAATGACATAAAATTGTAAACATTTTCTAATACTTATTAAAAGCATACGTTTAAAATCTACGTTTTGATAATGGGGTAAAAATGAAGAGGTGAGGAAATTAAGCTCATAACATTCAACTGCTAAAAAAGTTAAAACAATAGTAAGCCCTGGCGAATTAAATCAATAATTCTACATTAAGCCGTAATGGGTATGGATACTTCCCGTTGCACGGCGAATTTGCGCAACGCTTGGCTTGCGAATTGACAATCGTGGTACCAGGCGTATCGCAGTACTTACGTCTGACATAAACGAAATATTAATACGAGTCGGATTTATATAAATCATATCACATTTTAATCAGACTCCTTTATCGTACATTTTTAACACTTTTGTAATAAATATGTTGCAAAAATAATGTCCTGCAGACCGAACTCCGGTCACGGCGGTCAGTTTCAACGGAGACCAGCCATCTGCTCAGGACAGGATTATAGAGCCCAAGTGTATGCGCAAACACAATTAGTGTACTCTGTATTACATCACTTTCATAGTCAGATGGGACGCTAATCCGTTACGATCGGAGAGATGAGGTGAAGGACCAACGGTTTTACGTGCTTTCCGTGGCATAGAGTTTATACACCGCCAGCATCCTGACTCCGGGCTGTTACTGAGAATTTCTTGACAAAAAACCAAATAGCTTTTTTTGACCCGACCCGGGATTCGAACCCTGGACCTCATGCTCACCAATCTTATTTACGACCACTAGACCATTAAATATATGCAATAGTAATGTGAAAATCAAAACCTATCTGACATCCAACTTGGGCGTGGGCGTACCTTCAACAATATACTGATTGATAAAGTAGCTTCTCGCTTAATTTGAGCAGTGTGGATAATGGTGTGTTAGAAGTTAGATTGCGGACGTTGTGTGGTCGTAAATTAGTAGGGGTATAGAGAGAGATGATAGGATAAATATGGAGGAATGCCTGACTATACGATGACTGCTAATATTTGGCTGAAACAACAATTTTTATGGTATCGAAGTGGCAAACACTAAAATATTTAGAGCGTTTTTGTTACAAGTCAGATGTTTTTTAATACGATAGGTTAACAAACGAGCACACAGTCCAGCTTATGGTAAGTGGTTGCTGTGACCAATAGACATTTGTCATGATCAGATGCATTGTCACCTGTGAGGACTAAGATGGAATGCCTCTTTTCCAGTAAAAATGGTCTCCGGTTCTCTATACTCACCATATGAAACACAATAGTGTTAAGCTGCAATTTCTCGCTGGTATTTCGTACAGACCCATTCGTGCTACAACTATACTACTAATATAGCTGCAACATAGCTCTACCACGTAAGAAACGTCAGATGTAAAATATTATTTGTTGTTAAGTATTTATTTATTTAATTCGTGTCCCACATCATCTCGCATGTGTCATAAGAGAAGCCGTTTGGACAACTCAGTACACTAAAAAAACTGCAATTATGAACCTATGAGGCAATCTATAGGGGAGGCTTATGTTCAGTAGAAGACTTTGATGGGCTGTATTGATATGATTTTTTTTCTTTACAAAATAATTTAACTAAAAATAAAATATTTAAAATATCATGAATAATTTAAATATTTTTTATGGTTTAACATTATCGTCATCATCATAACAGTCCATCACAAGTCCACTGTTGAATATAGGCTACCCCCAGGGAATGCTACATATGCGCAACTCTTACTAGGTCGTCACACCATCTAGTTGGGGGCTGACCTTACAATTCATTTGATTCTTTTCATTTCTTTTTCTTCATTTTATTGTTTAATTGTATTGATTTGCTAGGACTGCAATTGAATTTGTAGTTTTTTAGCAAGGCGCGCAGATATGTTCTCCTAGGGCCTAAAATTTAAGATTGCAACGTTTTGTCGCATGAAATCGTACCTAGCAAACATTTTATACATATAAATGTTATAAAAAGCACATTGGCAGAAATATAAATTTTATCTTTCTGCCAATGTCTATTCTGTCCGCATGGCTTCGTAAACACGATAACTTTTGAAAATGTCAATTGTTCAACTCAATCTATTTTTAAAACTATTCATCTATCATGTGGGAAGCCATTGAATGTAAATGGCAGTTTACTATTTCTTTAGTAATAATTAATTTTTTTCGGCTAAAAAATGGCGAAATTTTCGGTGGATTGTGAGCGTTGTATTAATTTATTCTAGTAAGTGGATATTGTATCGCTTGGTTGTAGCGAAGAAAAGATTTCCGTAGTAATACAAAATATTCCAAAAACCGAACTTGATACATACATATTTGACCAAGGTAAGATATTATTATTTTTAAATCACAGATTTTTATTACAATATTTTGTTTCCCTAAAAGCACGCATGATTTATATATAAATATAATTATATATAATATATAGTCTTGGACTTTATAGACCTGAAAGTAAACTTCGGTATCTGCTACTGGAACTACTCGACGAGGAGAACAAGATGTGCCGAGTTTGGCCTCGTTTTGTCAGTTATGATGAGGCCTTACCTCCGGACTTGATAGAGCGGCTTAAAAGTGTACTTTGATGACTGCTACAGGAACTCCTCGACGAGGAGAACTAGATGTGCCGAGTTTGGGCTTGTTTTGTTAGTTATGATGAGAACATACCTCCGGACTTATTAGAGTGACTTGAACGTGTACCTTGACGACTGGTACAGGAACTCCTCGACGAGGAGAACTAGATGTGCCAAGTTAGGCCTCGTTTTATTAGTTATGATGAGACCTTTCCTCCGGACTTGATAAAGTGACTTGAAAGTGTACTTCGTTGACCGCTACTGGAACTCTTTGACGAATAGAACTACAACTTACAATTTTTTTAACTTTTTCACGATCATAATATGAGCATTATGAGTCGTGAATTTTTGGATTTTCCAAGCATTTATTAAATTGAAATTTGACATAAATTGATCGGAAAATATGAAGTATAGTAATAATTGGTAAAGGTTTTTAGTGTAAACTTGTGTGTAATTAAACTACTTTGAAAAATTATGTGCATACGCACAATCATGTTATACGTAATTTTTTAATATGCTTAAGGCATGCACAATTGGATTTACCAATATTTCTTACTATTTTTAACAGGTTTACATTTAACATCACGTTTCACTCTGTCTTTCTATCTGACAAAATTTAATATGATACATTTAAAATTTACGTCTAAGTTTAAAGTTTCAGCCTACATACGTCCCACTGCTGGGCACAGGCCTTCTCTCATTTCTGAAAGGGGTTTAGGGCAAGAAAATGTCCGCCACGCTGTCACAATGCATGTTGGAGAACTTCACACGTCTACGAAATATTTTTTTCTCGTTTCTCAGACATGCACGTTTCCTCATGATGTTTCCTGCACCGCCGAGTACATAGTAAATCGGCACTTAAATTTGCAATTAACAGTTTCGTTGATGCCGTCGGGGACTTCTTAGTGTAAAAAGAATAAATTAATCTCCACATAACAGCATCCAAAGTCGGCACATACTATATTGAAACATTAAAGCCGCGAACTTTAGAAGCTATTATATGGATTTTCTTTATTGAAATCGGTTTAAACTTTTTATTGAAACGTTTAATTTTTTACTATTTGAGTGGTCTAAGGGAAACCACAAGTTCAAGGTTACAACTAGAATGTCATTTACATCTTTGTTTGTACTACACCCCTATTTGTCAACAATTAGTAGAGGAATTTTTCCTACAATTTTATCTGAGAACACCTCCGAACTTATAATATAACCTATTAAATAAAAAAGAATAATTTAAATACGTTTAACCGTTTTCGAGTGTTCGATCAAAAAAAAGTATCGGGCCACGCACAATGTAAGAGGTAGGGTTCCGCAGCTGCCCGTCACATTACGTGGGCTGCCTTGATAATGAGCATATTAAGAGATTTCGTGGTTTGACCGCTATAACGACTAAAATGAGCCCTAATAAGAAGATTGTAGTTGACTTATTTTCAGATCAGACTTATAGGGATTAGTTCAAAAAAGATTAAAAAATACTGCTTCGATTTTGAAAATAATATAATTTACGAGTACATCAAATCATTCACATGCCAAGTAAGTACAAAGACGATCATAGTTGACTATACATATTCTCGCCAGTGCATCCCTTAGATATACGTATATGACCGTAACGAACCTTCACGTAAACCACCACTGCCCTAAATTATCGTGAGGTCGCCCGCGTAAACCAAGAGTATGACGAATGAAACTGTATGAGGCTATATGATTGTATAAATACTTTGAACGAGGCCTACTATAACTACCAACAAATAAATAAGTGAAAGTAGTAAGTAAGTAAGAAAGATGAAAACTAGATAGCTACCTATTCCACAAATGAAAAAGTAAAGCTATTGTAGTAATGCATATAAGTCGTTTTTATCATAAAATGTTTATTTTTAACAGTGTACAATAATAAAGTTATAATGCAGCTAGGTTTAGGTCATCTACTATCGAGTTGCAACGAAATTTTTACTAATCCAAGTGCATTTATAAGTTGGTCGATTACCACTCATTAACTTATTGATTCTTCTTAGCTGTGATAGTTTACCATTTAACTAAATTATATATACTACTGTCGTGAATACTTATCACATTTACAAAAACAGCGGGTCAGTTGGTAGAGAGGGTAGATACTTGACTCTAATGATAAATACCACTTTAAAGGTAAATATTTCGCAAACGGACCCCAAAATCGAAAAGATGTTGTTCCATACTCCCAGCGTTTTTGAAATACCTATCCAACGATACCCTACACGATGAAACAGACACGTTAAAAAATCATCCTTCATTTACTTATATGGGAGGTACCCAAAATAAAAATATTTTAAAGATTTTATTTAACAGCTTTGTAGGCGTGATTGATATCAATAACTCTGCCAAATTACATATTTATAGCATCTTGGGTCTGTGAGTAAAACATAGGAAGGATGGACGGACATGGCGAAACTATAATGGTTCCTTGTTGTGTAACTACAGAACCCTAAAAACAAACGCATACAATATGAAACCTAGTTTCTTTAACTTGCTTAAAATACTGAGGTAAATAATATATTATATGAAAATTTTGGAAACATCTTATGATAGAGGAACACCCCTTAAAATGCAATGCTCAAATATTATGTATAACGGCGACTGGCAGTATCTAGGTTCGAGGGCCTTGGTACTACGATTGAAAATCCGTATGTTTTGTCAAAAACGGCTGATTTTGGGACTATCTTCAACTCATAAGGGACCTATATCACAGTAAATATATAGTAGGAACGATACGGAAACTTCCAACAAACGCTCGAAACGGCATACTCACACAAACATGCGCAACGACGAGACTTCTAAGCGCTCGTCGCGGTGCTCTCAGTAGCGAGTGTCGCCTCAAGACTAAAAATGCCACGAACGTATTGCGTAGTATACGGCTGTTTGAACTCGGCTTCATCAAAACCGGAGCTATCTTATTTTAAGTTTCCTGCTGATTTTGAAAGGTAAGAATGATTTTTATTGTCATTTTTATAATCGTTATCGAATTATAAGTCCGTGTAATCGATCATAATGAATTCGTGAACTTATTTCTACATCCAGAATGCGGCAGTTTTTAAAGCTATTTCAAGGCTATTTAAAGCTGATAGTGTAATAATGGTAACAAAAAGTAAATCCAAGATGGCGGCTGCAATAGGTATCATTTTTTTCGTCATGGGTGCTATTTTCATGGGTTTCGAGGGTGTTGAAGCCGATAGTGCTGTCGAAATATAAATCCAAGATGGCGGCTGCAATAGGTATCATTTTTTGGTCATGGGTGTCATGTTCATAGTTTTTGAGTATGTTGAAGCCGATAGTGCTGTTGAAATGTAAAGCCAAGATGGCGGCTGCAATAGGCATCAATTTTATCGTCATGGGTGTCATTTTCATAGTTTTTGAGTATGTTGAAGCCGATAGTGCTGGTTGAAATGTAAATTCAAGATGGCGGCTGCAATAGGCATCAATTTTTTTCGTCTTGGGTGTCATTTTCATAGTTTTTGAGTATGTTGAAGCCGATAGTGCTGTTGAAATGTAAATCCAAGATGGCGGCTGCAATAGGTATCAATTTTTTCGTCTTGGGTGTCATTTTCATAGTTTTTGAGTATGTTGAAGCCGATAGTGCTGTTGAAATGTAAATCCAAGATGGCGGCTGCAATAGGTATCAATTTTTGGGTCGTGGGTGTCATTTTCATAGTTTTTGAGTATGTTGAAGCCGATAGTGCTGTTGAAATGTAAGTCTAAAATGGCGGCTGCAATAGGTATAAATTTTTTCGTCATGAGTGTCATTTTCATAGTTTTTGAGTATGTTGAAGCCGATAGTGCTGGTTGAAATGTAAATCCAAGGTGGCGGCTGCAATAGGTATCAATTTTTTCGTCATGGGTGTAATTTTTTTAGTTTTTGAGTATGTTGAAGCCGATAGTGCTGTTGAAATGTAAATTCAAGATGGCGGCTGCAATAGGTATCGATTTTTTCGTCATGGGTGTCATTTTCATAGTTTTTGAGTATATTGAAGTCGATAGTGCTGTTGAAATGTAAATCCAAGATGGCGGCTGCAATAGGTATCAATTTTTTCGTCATGGGTGTCATTTTCATAGTTTTTGAGTATGTTGAAGCTGATAGTGCTGTTGAAATGTAAATTCAAGATGGCGGCTGCAATAGGTATCAATTTTTTCGTCATGGGTGTCATTTTCATAGTTTTTGAGTATATTGAAGCCGATAGTGCTGGTTGAAATGTAAACTCAAGATGGCGGCTGCAATAGGTATCAATTTTTTTGTCATGGGTGTTATTTGCATAGTTTTTGAGTATGTTGAAGCCGATAGTGCTATTGAAATGTAAATTCAAGATGGCGGCTGCAATAGGTATTAATTTTTTCGTCATGGGTGTCATTTTTATAGTTTTTGAGTATGTTGAAGCCGATAGTGCTGGTTGAAATGTAAATTCAAGATGGCGGCTGCAATAGGTATTAATTTTTTCGTCATGGGTGTCATTTTTATAGTTTTTGAGTATGTTGAAGCCGATAGTGCTGGTTGAAATGTAAATTCAAGATGGCGGCTGCAATAGGTATCAATTTTTTCGTCATGGGTGCATCGATCACTAATTAAAAACATGGGTGTCATTTTCATGGTTTTCGAGGGTGTTAAAGCCGATAGTACAGTCGAAATATAAATCCAAGATTGCGGCTGCAATAGGTATCAATTTTTTCGTCATGGGTGTCATTTTCATGGTTTTTGAGGGTGTTGAAACCGATTTTTCGTTGTTGCTTTACAAAAGAACACATAAACTCTAAAGTAGCTAATCTAATTTACAAAAAAATAAACAAAATCGGTTTCATAGTACCCGTTCCTTGTTTCCCAACAGTTTATTTAAATAAAAACCTGTTCATTAGAATGATATTTTTTACACAGGTAAATTCAATAATAAAGAATTCCGAACTTGTCGTAGCAGACGAAATTATTTTTCTGTAAATAATTTATAATAATCTATAAAAATAAATAAAATTGAAGTGTCTGTTTGTAATGTCAAAATAACAGCTTTTCACTAAATGCATATGAAAGTAAATACGGTACTCATAACTAAATAACAATTTCTAAAAATTTTTGTCTGTCTGTCCGTCTGTTTGTTCCAGCTAATCTCCGAAACGGCTGGACCGATTTTAACGACATTTTCACTGGCAGATAGCTGATGTCATAAGGAGTAATTTAGATTACTTTTATTTAAAATAATTAGGGTTCCGCGCTAAAAAATAAAAACCCTTACACGCGAGCAAAGACGCAGGGAACAATTAGTGAAGAATAAATGTACGTTTTTGTCCAACTGCGGCTGGCGTATGTTCCCGCCGAAACTTGTACAAGGTTACGCCGTAATGACAAAGTTAAAGTTCTACAAGTTGTTGTGTGTTAATATTAAATAATTTCCTGTGTTTAAACTAGCAATTTTTGTTGAGATTACCTATTTAAATTGTATTTGTAAGCTAGTTATTTAAATTCGATTGATTGATCACTACAGAACAAAAATATAAAAAAAAGCAATATCAAAACATTAAAAGTTACAACCCTATTGCTTCAATGGAGCGTAGGTAATTATATCCTCTACTAGGCTTAGTTTCCATACTGTTCATATTTTTACTGTGCCTATATCTAGCAAAACACACAGTTTTTTAAAAACGGACGACATTAATTGAATTACGTGAATAATTTAATATTACAATTTTGATTTCGATTTAAATCGACAGTGAGAAATGAGCACCCAGTGCATCTAAATGTAAGTGGATGCAGTAACCCATAGATATCTGCATCTATCTTCGATTAGACATCAAGTTGTAGATGCGTTGTCACAAGATAGAATGTCCCGTCACCAGTAAAAAGCGTCTTCGATTCTCTACACTCACCATATGAACTGCATTAAACTACTGTTACACGCTGGTATTCTGTGAGAGCTGGTACAGCCGACCCATTTGTGTTTAAACCATAATATAACCGCGTGGTTCTACCACGTTAATGAGAGTTCATCCATAGTATTAATTACAATAATAAAATTGCACGTAGCTTTGAATTATTTTTAATCTTTTGTCTTTTTGTTTTAGATGTAACCGGACAGCCACATGTTCTAGGTAAGTTTCATCATCATCATCTTCATCATCATTACAGCCTCTCCAAGTCCATTGCTGAACACAGATGTCCCTATAGATAACCACGTAATGTTTATTTGCCATAGTAAATATGTATCATGAAAATTAAAAAGAATCAATAGCTTCAAAACACAAAAAGTTGGTTGTAATATCTATCCTATAGATAAGTTGATTCTGTGTATTATATTTCATAGAGTAAAGTTACAATGTAAGCTGAACGCTTTACATGCAACAATAAAAGTTATCCCAGAGTGTTATTGCTTGCAATATAGGATAAAAACGATACGAATAAAAATAATGTGACTTGTCACCAGTTATTTATTAATTTTTTTATTTAAACTTTTATGTACAAAAATAAGATCGTAAATATGACGGATTTCATGCCTTAAGGCATTCTCTTCCAGTCAACCATTATTAAGCAGAGATAAACATATGAGAGGTAGTGCAGCAAAAGTAAACTAATAAGGAGAGAAAAAGGTAATGAAGTTCGAATAAACCAACGTACGTTATATATATATAACGTACGCTGGTTTATTCTTATATATTATCATCGCATATGTATATATATATATGCGATGATAAATAAGGAAACTATGTAACTATAGAATCATTATTTAGGAAAAAGCGTTAATTCACACTTGCAATTTATTAAAATGATCACGAACTTTATGTTTGAAAAGAAATTTTTCGAAGCTTTTTTAATGTCAAGAGGTATTTTGTTGACAGCCATAAAAGCGAAAGAGCCATAAAAGCGAAAAAATGGGACATATAACCAATACGTTGTAAGGGCGTTAGCAATTATAGACTATTCGAAGAACGGAGGAAACAATTATGAGTATCACCTACTGAAATTTAAATTTGAAGTACTTATGAAGTACAAGGAAATATATGAAATATATGTAGTATGTTTTACATTGACGTCACGTTACATTAATTTTTTATGTTTCAATCTACATTTGTATGTTATATCCTTTTACAAAAAATCCTACATGTGTGAAGAATGCCTATTAACAGATTAAAAATTGCATGAAACTAATATTCTACAAAGGGCTATTATTAGATTAAGTAATACGAGTACATGTTTTTTACTTATTATCAGCCGGTGGCTCACCAAAGTCCTACCTGGTGTTAAGTTGTCATGAAGCCTTAGGTGGTAAATCGCATTGTCTTAGCATAACAAACGCCTATCCCTCTTGCCTTGCATACCTAAATATAGACGCTGGCAAGTAATTCCACTCCTTTGCTGTATGCATTACGAAAGACAACGTAAAGCGTTTGGTTCAAATGCATAGCATATTTGCAACAAAGGGGTGAAGATCCGTCGACCTGGTTTTCCGAAGGTGGAAAGGGGAGGAGTAAATTTATTTATTATTAACTATTTATTAATTTTAGGAATCGCTCCGTGGGGTCCACGTGCGGTGAATTTCCTAAAGGAACTCCATCCGCGGCTGGTCGTTGCTGCTGGTGATAAGAGGACTGGTTCTTTTCTCGCTTAAAGGCTAAGTATAGCCATTCAGCGGGGAAACGCAGCCAGCGTTCTTGGCATGATACCGCGGGGAGTAGGACTATATGATAATTAAGTTTCTAGTTTTAGTTTTTTTTTATTATTATGGTTTTTAATATTGTATATAACAAAATATTTGATGAAGGCTTACACATACTAATATCTTCGTAAAGATACAAAATAGGGACAATAATTGCTAATTACAAGCCTACTTTCACATGGCTTTATGCAAATATTAAATTCTACCACGATTACTTAAACTACTCTCAAAAACAATAACAAAAAAAAACAACGCAAAATATTAACAAAAAAAAAAAAGCATGCAGTTTGAGTCATGCGAAAACAGGTCAATATCTAATTCAGATGAAAACTTATAAAATTCCATTGCGCTGCGCAGAAAGAAATAATTTCTTTTATAATTTGTTGAAGCAAGAGGTATATATAGCAAGGGTCGCTGTCTAAATCTCATTAAAGCTGTCCGAAGCATTACGCGAGTAAATAGCTTAGAAGAATCAATAGATCCATTTACTACATTAACTAAGAAACAAATAATGTAATTCCTGCGCACACTACACAATGCATCCTATAGAATACCGATCTTTATTATATAACTATAATTACATGATCTATAATTATGACTAACGGCATACGGTGATCACTGCTAACATGTTTCTTGTATAATTTATAAATCCGTCTGATTATAAAACGTGGATTTTGGATAGACTCGGGTTTAAACAATGGTTAAATAAGAGTCTTTCTCACCAAATAAATCCCTTTGCCGTGGCACCAAGGTCTTCGAGAAATTTGCTTTCAAATTCCATAGGCAATATTTTAGATCGCATATGTTCCGCACGAATTTTTTTGATTGCGCCAGACTCTAAGTATAACATAAAACTATTTGTAAAATACTATATGAAATGTTATCATGTAAATAACAAGCCGTGGTAGCTCAGAGACTAAGGCTGAGATCTACGCAAATACAAAAGGGATTAATGCTATTTAAAACTAGAAGACAGCCTAAAACTACCTATTTATTATTATGAATAATTAGAGTGACATAAAAACAACAATTTTAAATGAATACGGTGGTTTCGGATAATATCCTGAGTTTTACGTAAGTTGTCGTTATCGTTGACTTAGGCTTTGCTAAGCGCGCACTCAGTACGAATTTATAAATACCGACATTGTCTTAGCTTGAAAGTAAAGTCTGAGTAAAATCAAAGTATTGTCTATAGATCTCAGCTTAAGAGCTCGCTGTAAATTTCACAGTACGTGAGCAATCCAGGTTCTCTCTCCAGCGGCACCAATGAAATTGCAATTTTAAGTGCTGATTTACCACGTGCTCGGCGGTGAAGGAAAACATCGTGAGGCAACCTGCATGTCTGAGAAATAAGAATAAAAGTATTTCGAATACATATGAAGTACGCCACAGGAGTTGGTTCAGCACGGCGGATATTTCCTTGTCCTTAAACCCTGTTGCAAATGTAAGGGGGCTGTGCCCAGCAGTCGGACGTATATAGGCTGTAACTTTTTAACTTTTATGTAACTACTAAACGACTTGAAATATTGAGGTACATCTTAATATATATGTTTTGTTGAGACGATGATCAATAGCTATCCTAGGTTCCAATAAGATGGTGCTATAGTCAATTTATAAAATACCTATATAAGTATGAAATTTAAAAAAAAGAATGCGCTGGTCGTGAAAGGAGAGAAATGGGATATTGCGTTTGTGATTGTGTTGACGTTAGGATAGCCACACTCAATTTTCCATTTATACCCGCTATATTCATATTGTTTTTGACTACACGTGATACGAATGGCTCGCTGCTCTTTGGACTTGTATATGGCTTGAACTGAAGAAATCATCAAAACTATTCACTGTAATAACTACAGAATCCACTAGAGCTATCTCTGTTTACTTGCGACATAAGAGAAATTCCCATTATAATCCCGTTGGTGCCGTAAGAGGTTTTATACGTGGCAGAGCCATGCAGCATGCAGCTATATTGTAGTTGAAGTACGAATATGTCGGCTCCGCCACGCTCTTACAGAATACAGGCGTAAATAGTAGATTAACGTTGCAATGTATAGAACCCCCTTTTTACTAGAAAAGAGGCATTCCATCTTAGTTCTCAAGGGTAACAGGCGATTTTGATTCTTAATCGAAAATAGATGTCTGGTGAAATGTGTGCTACGAATATCTAAAAAGTATAAAGAAAAAATAATATACAAAAAATTTATTAGGGTTGTGTTTTTTTTTTTTACGAGAAATGTTCTCTTAAGTCAAGCTTTAGTACTACATTGAAAAGAATTATTATAAAATCCTGAATGAAATGTTATAAATTTCATTTTTTTCTAGAACAGAATTTTCACGTATTTATTTTATTTTTATTTTATAGGATAGGGTGACAAACGAGCACACAGTCCACCTGATGGTAAGTGCTTCTTGTTGATTCTTGTTTGCGAATCAAAATACATGTGCGTTGTCACCCGTTAGCACTAATATGGTATGCCTCTTTTCCAGTAAAAAGGGTCTAACATTTTTCAATCGCGTTCTAACATTTTTCAATTATTTTAAAAAGTTACCGAACAAAGCTGCGATTAATTTAAATCAGGTACGTCGTCATGTGTTTTATGTTCCTGTTCATTTGCTTTGAACTTTGAACAGATGTTTTAACTGGTGATTCTCATTTAGTTTCGTTTGCTCCTGTGTGTTTGCGGATTTCACAAATCCTCGAAATGTTTTATTGCTTAGTTTAGCAAGTACCCTCACAATGTTTTCATTGACCGTGGACTTAGTACTACATAACCCAAATTTATAATTAACATTTCCATATATATTTATATATTAAAGTTTAATTGTTAATTTATAATTAAGCCATTCTGCAGCTATATTGGTGGTATAGTTGTAGCACGAATGGGTCGGCTTGACCAGGGAAGGACCACGCTCTCACAAAATACAAACGTAAAATAGCAGCTAAACACCGATGTGTTTCGTATGGTTAGTGTAAAGAACCGGAGACCTTTTTTACTGGAAAAGAGGCATTCTATCTTAATCCTCACGGGTGACAACGCATCTGCATTTTGATTCGCAAACGAGGATAGATGTAGATGTCTATGGGCCACAGGAACCACTTACCATCAGGTGGACTGTGTGCTCGCTTATCACTCCATCCTATAAAAAAATAATGAAATCGTTAATTACAAATTTTTAACAGTTATTTGCCATGTAGTGGCGGCGTATGAATATCCACTACCCCATATTATCCCAAGAGTGTCGTAAGAGGCTACATAGGGATATGAAACATCAGATAGGCAGAAGCATATACCTCATAACTTTAAAAATTTTGTTACCACCCGCTTGTCCAGCCTGACAACTGCAGCAAATATCTTTGTGTGGCAAACTATGGAGGAGGCCTACGTTCAGCAATGGACTTTTGATAGCATATAATGGTGATGGTTATTCGTTGTTATCGGCGAAGAGCGAAGTCGCGTTATTCACCTGAGAAACCTCCCCCTCTGGGACTTTCTGAGTTACTACTGCTCATTATTTCAGAAGTAGATTTATGGAAATTCTAGTACTCTGGTAGATGAGAGCTGAGCAAATGCCACTATGCTGAATAGCGTTACAGTAATATAAATCATTAGATGCATTTGTGAAAGTGCCTGTGGGACAGTTTTTGTTCCACTTAGCGCATTGCGGTAACATTTCGACACAATCTACTGAGTTTGACATTTTCCAATTTCCTTTTTTCCTTAATGCACGTATAAATTTTGAGATATACGAGTAGAATAGAGTAAATCTTGTTTATTATGTTTCCGTACAAAAAAAATTCTCATTTGTATAGGATACTGTTCAACGTGTTTTATTTTTACGTTTATAATATTTCAGACTATTAGTTTTGGTTCTTTCAATAGTGTTTAACATACATATGTATATTTATATATGTGAATTTGTATAGGCTTTTGTAAAGCTAAATCAGTGCGTTTTAACATATTCGGCTACATTATTACTTACTATCAGGTGGGATACTTTGTACCAGGCAGAGCCATGTTGCAGCTATATTAGTAGTATATTTGTACCATCAGACAGACTGTGTCCTCGTTTGCCACCCTATTCTTTAAAAAAAGTAGCACAATACCGCTCCTATGTTTCATATGGTGAGTGTAGAAAAATAATCTTGGTGTTGACCCTTTTTACTGGTAAAACATTCTCCATCTTGATTATCAGTGGTGACAACGATTTTTAACTATGACTTAAGTTGAAGATAGATGTTATGAGCCTATAAGCCACAACTTCCATTAATTATCGAGGAATTGCGTGTAGGACTCGCTTGCTACTATAACTTATATTAAAAAGTGAACATATTAACATGATCATTGCCGCAGGCAGCCACTAGTAATTACTTTGTCCTGGAATGATATATCAGTGTTGACTGGAACATAATATTTTATTCAAAACGTCATGAATAATCGTACTGTGTCAATATCATTAGTGGGAAAACCAAATTAAATACAGGTGCAATAAGATATAAAATTATCAACGCGCATAATGAATCCCTGTAGTTGCACACTCTAACCGTAAATGTATCGTGGTAGCAGTGCTGTGTCACACAAAATTAACAGTATGTTAGCTACTCAGGTTCAGTCGCCGCTGACACCAATGTTAATGACAATTGTTAGTGCCAAGTAGTAACTTGTATTTAGTCAGCGGTAAAAAAAACATCGCGAATCGATGGACATAATCGATGAATAGGCAATCGATTATTAAAAACAAATTTAATGCAGAGTTACCATGTGCTCAGCGGTAAAGGAAAACATCGTGAAGAAACATCAAAATGCAGATGCAATTGGCATCCTTGAGGACTAGTAGGTATGGAATGCCTTGTTTCCACTAAAAAGGGCCTCCAGTTCTCTACAGTCACCATACAAAACACAGTAGCATAAAGCTGTCATTTTACGCTGGTATTTGGTGAGAGCGCGGGCTGACCCCGGTCTAGTCGACCCATTCATGCTACAAACCCTAAGAGATTTAAATATATTATATAGGTACCAACTTAAATGTCTTTTTACAACCATAATATAGCTACAGCGTGACTCTACGACGTATATAACACGTATAAAATGGAGAAATTATTGACAAAGCAGAAAGAATTTTAAAATATTACATTACTTATACTTCGTAACTGGTAGAGCCATGCTGCAACTATATTAGTAGTACAGTTGTAGCATAAATAGGTCTGCTCGACCGGGGAAGGACCACACTCTCTCAGAATACCAGCGTAAAATAGCAGCTTGATACTGCTGTGTTCTGTATGGTGAGTGCAGAGAACTGGAGACCCATTTTACTGGAAAAGAGGCAATCCAGCTTAGTACTCACGGGTGACGATGCATATTATGCATTTTGATTCTTTATTGAGAATAAATGTAGACGTGTATGGGTCACAGCAACCACTTAGCATCAGGTGGACTGTGTGCTCGTTTGTCACCCTTATCCTATAATAAAATAAAATAAAAAATACATTTAAAGATAAACTTTAATTTTATTAATATACCATTTTGTCATCTCAATGTTATTTTTAAGTTAATATAGCGTAAAATATTTCAGCGATTTCCGCATTGCAAGGGATGTTGGTAAACCGACGCCCCCGAATAGTTTCTAACTGGATTAGCGGTCAAATATTTGTCTATCGATTACCGCAAACATTCAGCTCACGTAAACAGAATATTTGGGAAAATAGTCATACCTTTTCATGCAACGCAGATAGATGTATATGTCTATGGGCCACAGCAACCACTTACCATCAGGTGGACTGTGTGCTCGTTTTTCAACCTTATTCTATAAAAAAATGCATTCTACCAGAATTATCTACTTGCAATTCTCGTCGACTTCGCCCGCGTGGAGTTTGTTACGGTTGGATTTCATGGGTTTTAATTTTTTGTGCGCAACCCTTACTCTATTATTAAACTCTTTTACTGATAAAAGTAGCCTAAGTTACTTCTTATAACACCCGCTATCTGCCACTGAAAATGTCGTTAAATTCGGTCCCACTGTTTCGAAGATAAGCCGAAACAAACAGACAGACAGACAGGCAGACAAAAACTTTAAAAATCCTTTTTTTTTATAAGTAACGTAAATACTTTCATATGCATTTAGTAAAAAGCAGTTATTTTGACATTGCAAACAGACACTTCAATTTTATTTTTTTGTATAGATATAGTTCCAAAATATTGTAATGATCACATTAACGTTACAGCATGTTAAAGTCCATTGCTGAACATAGACTACGATAGATTGTCTCATATATATCGTGCCATAGATATTTGCCATAGTTGCCACGCTTGGCAAGCGGGTTGGTAACCGATGTTTTTTATTTTTAGTCGTTATTAGGAAGATGCTGCTGCCCATCTCCTGATTAGTTTCAATCTGTCGCCTCTTACGACACCCACGGGATGATATGAGGTATTGGATGTTCTTTCACTGCAATTACACGCGATTTGCGATTATAAGATAATCATACTTAAGATTTATACAAATAAATAAAAGTGAAGTGTCTGTTTGTGATATCAAAATAAAACTTATAACAAAAACACAATTAATAAAATTTTTGTCTGTCTGTCTGTCTATCTTTCCATATGACTGTCTGTTTGTTCCGGCTAACCTCCAAAACGACTGGACCGATTTCGACGGGACTTTCACTGGTAAATAGCTGATGTTATAAGGAGTAACTTAGGCTACTTATATTTTAGACAAATATAGGGTTCCGCGCAACAAATTAATACTCTAAATTACACGCGACCGAAGTCGCGGGGAACAGCTAGTTAACTAATAAAAATACATCTTGAAAATTCCTCTCCAAATAAGGTCAAAAACCTGTGAATTTTGAAAGCATTATGGACTACAAGGCTATTGTTTCTTGCTGAACACAAACAAGTTTGGTTTGTGTTCTGTTATTACTAGACTCTTTTTCTGCCTACGAATATGTCTAGGTAGGAAGCACCCTCTTAGGTGTTTCTGTGCTCAATAGCGTTGCCTGCACTGCTGTGATCCGGACTGAAGTAAATATAGAGCCAAGTTAATGACAGGCTGTGCGACATTCCGGCTCAGTGTTCAGAGGTGACAATACATTTTTGTAGCCTTCTGTGTTTGAAGTTGACTTCAGGTGTCCATGCACTACAGTAGCCGCTTACTATAAGGTTAACTAAGGTCGTATGTTATTTAAGTTTTACGGAACAAGGTGTTAAATTGTTTGTCTATTCAGTTCTGCCTAAAGGAAATCGAAGATCATTTTAGATAACTATAAAGTTATTATATTTAGTTTAAAGTGACAGGAACGTTTACGTAAATAATAGAATCATTTCAAAGAAACTAACATAATACGTGTTAAAGATAAAAAGATATTAGATTAGGACAACAATACACTTTCGTGTTGCACTGAGTATTTGAAGACATTTAATTCATACAGCGACTTAACGTCAATAGATTTTTTTTATAGGATTGGGTGACAAACGAGCACACAGTCCACCTGATGGTAAGTGGTTGCTGTGGCCCATAGACATCTACATCTGTCCTCGTTTAAAAATCAAAATGCAGATGCGTTGGTGCGTAGAAGTTTTTATTTCATTGCAAATATTCATGGCTGTTTTTCTATTTATGTCTGTTTACAATTATAGTATATAGATGCTGTGGCCAAAGGGCACCTACATCTATCTTAAACTAAGAATCAATATGCATATGTGTTGTCATCCCTAAAGGCTAAGATGAATAACCTTGTTATATTTAAAATATAGTATCCAATTTTCGTCATTTATCATACAAAATACAGTAACATTTGCCGGTCGAGCTGATTTGCACTGCAGCCATAATACGCTACAGTGTGGCTTTACCACATATAATCATAATATTTACCTAGTCAGGTCATAAGTATTGTCACACATTAAAAACTTTTCTTTTAGAATGCTGGCCACAAAAAAGTTTATTGAATTCGAATTTCGAATTGTTCATGAAAATAAAACTGTATACTTTTTAGAATTTTACTCATTTTTAAATATGGAGTGGACGCTTAAAGAAGACCGTGTTGCAGTTATTGCGTTGCATCGTTGCGGTTACACGCCAATTTAAATTTTTGACACACTGAAAAATTTGAACATAACCAAAAGATTCGTTTATCGTACCATCAAACGATACAATGAAGACTCTAGTGTAGATGACAGGTCAAGAAGTGGTCGTCCTCCGTCTGTAAGGACTCCAGCAGTGATAAAAGCTGTGAAGGCGCGAATTCAAAGAAATCCCAAACGTAAGCAGAAACTGTTGGTCCTTCAGATGGGGTTAAGCAGAACCACGGTGAAAAGGGTGTTAAATGAAGACTTAGGGCTTCGGGCATATCGAAGTAAAACAGGACATCGTTTCAAACGATGCTCGTCTAATGGACCTGAGACTGAAGAGATGCCGCGCTTTGTTGAAGCGGTGCGCAGGCAAAAATTTCGGGAAATTCTTTATTCGGATGAAAAAATTTTTACCGTAGAAGAGAGCTACAACAAACAAAATGATAAGGTGTACGCACACAGTAGTGAAGAAGCGAGCAACCGTATTTCGCGTGTCCAACGAGGTCATTTTCCATCCTCGCTCATGGTATGGTTGGGAGTTTCTTATTGGGGCTTAACAGAGGTACATTTTTGTGAAAAAGGTGTAAAAACTAATGCAGTTGTGTATCAAAATACAGTCCTGATGAACCTTGTGGAACCTGTTTCTCATACCATGTTCAATAACAGGCACTGGGTATTCCAACAAGTATCAGCGCCAGCTCATAGAGCGAAGAGCACACAAGGCTGGCTGGCGGCGCGTGAAATCTACTTCATCCGGCACGAAGACTGGCCCTCCTCCAGTCCAGATTTGAATACGTTAGATTACAAGATATGGCAACACTTGGAGGAAAAGGCGTGCTCAAAGCCTCATCCCAATTTGGAGTCTCTCAAGACATCCTTGATTAAGGCAGCCGCCGATATTGACATGGACCTCGTTCGTGCTGCGATAGACGACTGGCCGCGCAGATTCAAGGCCTGTATTCAAAATCTCGGAGATCATTTTGAATAAACTTTAGTATGATAAGAATCTATGTTTTGTTACGTTCATTTTGGTATATAAATAGTTACATAATGAATAAACTTGTTTCAATTATTTTATATTAAACCTGTGACAGAATTTATGACCTCACTAGGTATATTTTATTGTAACAGTTTATTACTTGATGCATGAACATTTTTAAATAAATATACTTCGGAAATGTTAAACGTAAATACTAAGCAAATAAGTTACTAAAACATATATCCTAATACATTTTAATAACTGCTTCGAAAAGGAATAAAAGCGTAAAAACATCGAACTTCATGAATGCGAAAGAAATTCCAACTGCATTTACATTCAAATGACTTTTTTTCAACGCACGTGAACAAGTACGAAGTAAATGTAAACTGTATCCGAGAATGTCGAATTGTATTGTCATTAACCCGATATTATCGACTACGCGGCGTGCGTTTTGCAATCACGCGATCGTTTATAGCAATTACCGCTGCTCACGTTCGCGTTTTATGTCTAAGTCGCACGTGTGGCAGCGGCCTTACTAGGAACTGTTTGTTTATTCATATCGTCCGGTTTAAACGTTGGCACACGATATGGGATCTTCTGTTGGTAATGGGTTTTAAATATTTTTAATATGTAAAAAAGGTACGTGCGCTTTTAACGCGAACAATAGATCGGATAAATTTTGTTAGGCAGACAATAGCTTGATCAGTTGCAACTCTATACTTAGCACGAGTCGAATATGAGCGAAATATAGAAATTTAATGCAGGCGATTTAAAAAAAAAGCTAGTATCATAACACGCCTCGTGAGTGTATTTATGGAGAGATTGCAAAAAGTATAAAATAGCTTAATTTTTTTTTATTTAGGAAGAAGTTTTATTGGTAATATTGATAAGCATTTTGATTCTTAATCGTAGATAGATAGATGTAGATTTATAGGTCACATCGTGCATTGCCGTGTAGTGGCGGTCAAGAATATCCACTACCTCATATCTCCCCGTAGGTGTCGTAAAAGGCGACAAAGGGAAACAGGCAGGAGATGGGCAACAGCATCTTCCTGATAACAGCAAAATTACAATAAAAAATTGCGGTTGCCAACCCGCTCGCCAAGCGTGGCAACTATGGCAAATACCCCCCCCCCCCCCAATGATGAGAGCAAAAAAGAGACGGCCCCCAGTCCCTGGCGGCCCCGCTATTGTACGCCCGGCTACGGTGGTGACCATGGTAACGACGGGGCAGGGGGTGCTAAGAATCTCCGGTGGATATTCGGTTGCCATCTATGACGACTCGACCTGGCAACTTATAACGCACGCACCCTGAGGACTGACGAGCAGATCCTGGAGCTGGATAAAAAAGAGAAAAAAAAGTTGCGCTGGAATATTACAGGACTATCCGAGGTCCGAAGTGAGGAGAGAGGGGGACACGATAATCCTCGAATCCAGCAACTTGTTCTATCACCGGGACGGCGCCCATCTGTCCCAAGGAGGTGTTGGATTTATCGTCCACAACTCTCTCGTTAACAACGTTGTAAAGATTAGGAGTGTGTCGACGAGGGTTGCGTACCTTATACTTAGAATCACCAAACGGTATTCGCTGAAGGTCATACAGGTTTACGCACCAACCCCGGCACACCCCGACGAGGAGGTGGAGGAAATGTATGAGGATATCTCCATTCCTCCAAAACACACTATTCGGTGTTAATGGGAAATTTCAACGCAAAACTAGGCACAAGAGAGAACAGTAAGCTGAAAGCAGGGAAATTCGGAATAGGGCAACGGAACCCGAGGGGCCAGCAGCTGGCCGACTTCATGGAGAAAGAGGGTCTCCAGCCAACAACAATGACCCTGTCCATTGATCATTTATTTCAAATCCCGTTCCACTTAATTTCTGCGCTGTATCGATAATCTGCGTCACATGTAACGTAATCGAACTGCAATTATCTCGCCGGATTGAAATCAAATTTCTTAACAGACTTATTCTCCGTGAAAAGCCACTATCATCAAATAATTCCTGTAGTTTATTCCACAATTCTTTCGATGATTTAACGGTTTTGACGTGGACATACAACGACGGGTCGATGGTCATAATCAATTTGGCTTTAGTTTTTTCGTCATCCGCGCTTGCTATTTCTTTTCCCGGTTCTGACTTGGTACAATGCTTCATGCCTTCGAGAACTAAGAAATTTTCTGCAGCGAAACCCCACTCCTAATAATTATCGCGTCCCTTTAGTTTCGGCACATTGATAAGGTAGTTGGTAGCCATTTTGACGAACCGTTTCTACACTTATACACTGCGATATTTAATACGATCAGTCAGTTCACAGCTAAATCGCACTGAATACTGTCTTTTAACACTTGCTTTACTGCAAAATCCTTGTTAAAACGACTCAATACAGCGATTTTATGAGCGTATGGCCCATAACCTAAAATAAAACGACGTATTCGCATTGACGAGTGGCACAGACTACTTTTATTTCGAAACCATAGAACAAACATGTCTACTGACAATCCACGACAGATGGCAGCACTAATGTAACACAATAAAATAAATATTGTGTAGATATTAGACCTTTTACAAGACCAATAGTTTTTGAGTTATTCTTAATAAATTATATTGAAGTCGGCTGTACAAATTTTTTAATTTTAAATTACCAATCATCAGATTAAAATTACTATTAAAACAAATATAACATTACTAAATAAAAAACCCAGGAACATGAGACCACGTTTATGTTAGGCTTATAACAATAAAGAATGTGCTAACAGTGTTACTTGTCTAGTATGTCGTAAAGGCGACTAATGAGATGTTGGTACAGCGATTGTTTAGGCGATGGGATAGCCATATTATATTATCCCTTCTTTCCTCATTTTCCACCTAAACCCATTTATGGCTTAAAGTGTTCCGAGTAGTTTGCTGCTTTTTGAGCCTGCAAAATAAATAATCTTTTACTAAATACGATATTTTAAATATAGTATTATTTTTCTATGTTTAATATTTTTATGTTTAATATTATTATTTAAAAAAATTCACATTTAAATATTTTTTTGAAGTTGAGCTAACTCCTGACCAGTTTATGTAGAAGCAATTACAAGTCTCAAAAATTATTCAAGTTAAGAACGTTTTTCACTTTTAAACTTTCAGTGGCATATTACGTACATCAAACACGCTATTCACTTACGCTTAACTTAACATTTAACGTAAATTTAAAGTTCTCGTACGGGTACGAGACGGACTTAAAATTTATTCAAAATGTGAAGTAAATAGAAACGAATAATACAAGTTCTTATGTAAATTTAAGTAAGACTTACTCAAAAGTGCGACTTATTTACAAATTATATAATGAATGAATAAATTATTGAAATTATTATTAAATTAAAGGGTATTATACCTTTTTTTATCCTCATTGCATCGCTTAATAGCCACCATATATTTATTTTCTTCAGATTTCTGTTTATAAAAACAGCCGCTTAGATAAAAGTGTGACACTTCCGAGCGACTCTTGAAAATGTACGAATTAAGTCGAAAAATATACACTAGCAACCAACTTTAAAGAAAGAGGGCTATAGCTGCGTTGTCACCTCTGAGGAATAAGGTGGAGTGCTCCACAGCCTGCAAATATACTAGCCCTCTAAACCCTTCGAACAGGAACACAACAGTGCAGGTATTGCTTTTTAGTGGCAGAAATATATAGGTAGTACCCACTCCGACGGACTTATACATGACTTCAAACAATAAGAAGTGCGAAGGGTATGAAATATGTTTTCCTTTGCGAAGAC
This sequence comes from Parnassius mnemosyne, assembly GCA_963668995.1. NCBI lineage: Eukaryota > Metazoa > Arthropoda > Insecta > Lepidoptera > Papilionidae > Parnassius > Parnassius mnemosyne. The sequence goes on along the minus strand of CAVLGL010000001.1, from coordinate 1,054,806 downwards.
TAATTGACCGTGTTAGAATATCCCCTATATCGTCACGTGGGTATCGTAAGAGGCAACAGATGGAAACTGAAACATGAGATGGGCATCAGCATATTCCTGATAATAAATCAAAATCATAGAAAACTGCAGTTGCCGACCCGCCTGCGTACCGTGGCAACTATAGCAAATATTCCTCCTATGGGAAAATATTTGGGGAGGCCTGTTCAGCAATGGAATTAAATGGGCAGTTTTGCATGTCTTTTGGAAAATTATTCATCACCTCTGACCAAGAAAAAAAAAGACAGAAAACCATGCTGCACTGCTTGACTCGCTTACGTCTTTCTTCTTTCTTAGTCCATAATGTCACACACATATGCACAATATAAAACTACGTTGTTGACTACAAATAATGTTAGATGCAAATGTTTGCGTGAGTGCGCGTTCTTACAGTAAATTAAACATGGTTTTGGATTGTTTAACATGGTTTAGAAAAACGGAGCGCTACGTACATTTCAAATGATGCAAACTTGAAATGTACGTATCGCTCCGTTTTTATTTCTTTGCTAGTCTGAGATTGATTACATTGAACAAATTTCGACTAATGAAATAAGAAAATAAAAAGTTTGTCCAAGGGAATTTCTGTAAGCCATCACTACCATCTCTGCACAGGAAGGACGATTCGCTGGCCTAAGACGCAAAAGACAAAGCCGAACTTTTAGGCTCCCATTTTGCGTCCAACTCTACTTTTGATGACGGGGGGACAACACCGCCGACCATTCCACGGTGACGATGAGTGCTCCATGCCGGATGTGCGGTTCTCACAGCGCTCGGTTCGCAAAGCACTCCTCTCGAGTTGAGTGGGCCTGACGGAAGCCCCCAATTGTGCTGAGGACGTGTACTCCGGAGTTGGCACCGGTCCTAACGCGTCTTTTCCGGTACTCCTACTCCAAAGGCGTAGTCCAGAATTCATAGAAGGCAGATTTTGTCCACCCGATCCATAAAAAAGGCGACCGCTCAGACCCGTCCAACTATAGGCCTATCGCGATCACCTCCTTGTTCTCCAAAATAATGGAATCCATTACTAACTGCCAGCTCATGCGGTACCTTGAGGATCACCAACTGATTAGTGACCGCCAATACGGTTTTCGTCGGGGTCGATCGGCTAGTGATCTTCTGGTCTACCTGACTCATAGACGGGCGGAGGCAGTAGAGTCCAAGGGGAAGGCGTTGGCCGTTAGTTTGGACACTGCGAAGTCCTTCGATCAGGTTTGGCATAAAGCGCTTCTTTCGAAGCTCCCTTCCTATGTTCTTACAGAGAAATTTTGCAATTGGATCACCAGCTTCCTTGCAGATCGGAGCATCAAGTAGACGGAGTAGACGGTGCATGCTCCGACTACAAGCCTATTAACGCTGGTGTTTCACCAAGCTGTGTGTTATCACCAACGCTGTTTCTTCTGCATATCAATGATATGTTGCTAACTGGTAACATTCATTGCTATGCGGATGACAGTAATGGCATCACCATTCTCCATACACCGGCCATGCCTATATTTCTCGGGAAAACGTCAACGAGTACCGGAATAAATTTGTTGCTGAAGTCGAGTATTTGCTGAACAAAGTCTCTGAATGGGGGTGACTAAATCTAGTCCAGTTTAATCCTCAGAAGACTCAAGTATGCACGTTTACCGCTAAAAAAACCCCTTTGTCGTATCTCCTCAGTTTTAAGGCCTCCCCTTCTTGCCTCAGCCAGTATCGGAATCCTCGGAGTCGACATATCAAGTGACGTGCAGTTTCGTGGTCACTTGGAAGAGAAGGCCAAATTGGCCTCTAAAAAGCTCAGCAGAGCGGGACAGTATTTCATGCCGGCACACCGCCTGCAACTTTACAAGGCGCAGGTTCGGCCTCACATGGAATACTGTTCCCATCTCTGGGCAGGGGCTTCCCAGTGCCAGCTCCTTCCACTTGACCGCATCCAGCGCAGAGCGGCTCGAATCGTCGACGACCGAGTCCTTTCGGATCGGCTCGATTTATTGGCACTGTGGAGAGATGTTGCATCCCTTTGCATTTTCTTTCGCATTTACCACGGGGAGTGCTCTAAGGAATTGTTCGGATTAATCCCAGCCGCCAAATTTAATGAATGCACATCGCGGCAGAACTCCCGATACTGTCCACACCATCTGGGTGATTGGCGGTCCACCACTGTGTGATTTAGAAGATGTCTTCTTCCTCGCACGACTTCCTTGTGGAATCGATTACCATCATCGATTTTTCCGGACCGATACGACTTAGGGATCTTCAAGAAAAGAGTCTACTCCTTGTTAAAAGGCCGGCAACGCATCTGCAATTCCCCTAGTTCTTCTGGTGTTGCAGTTGTACATGGGCGGCGGTATTCACTTACCATCAGGTAAGCCGCATGCACTCCTCTCCTATAAAAGAAACAAAACCCTTATAAAAACTTTGTGGTACCTTATTGATTCACTGGAATATTCATTTTTAAAACCAATGGATGTTTTCCTCAAAATTCTGACCAACATAAAGCGAAAACATAATATTTTATTCATAACGTTCTCAATCATCGGCAACAACGATGCTATTAGAGTGAAAGCTTTAACAATTATTTCCATATCAAAAATACACGTCATTGTATCGTGTCAACATAGCAATTTAGTTTAAATGTGGTGCTATCTATCAAATCGGTTTCCATTGTTTTGCTTCTTGCATGATTACTCCAGTAAAACTGTAGCACTTTTGTAAACAAATCGATTTTTGTCTTTACATTTGTAACGTCGTAAAGCTACTCTGCAGTTTAATGATTATTATTTCTTTATTTGAAATGTTAAAAATATCTTAACTGTACAACTAATTAAAAAAGCCTTAATTTAATAAAGTTATAATAATAGGTATCTCAACTAGGATAAATCTATATCTCATGTTGTGATCATCATGTATCCTGTGTTTGTGATAATAGACACACTATCCTATATTTTCTGTTTCTTATATAATTTCTTTAAAATATATTATCATAAAATAAGGTCAAACAATCAACAAGTTGTTCGTATCATCGTAGGATAAATTTTGATATCATTCGAATTACTTTTTTTTTCAATCTGCCTTATGGATATAAAATAGGATATAATACAAAATTGACTTAATTGTACAGAAAAGGGTTTAATGAAAATATCGAAACATAAAAAATTGCCTTATTCTAATTTTAGTTTCGCAGTTAGACCTCCCTTCTGTAGGTCAATTATGAGTGCTGTTAATTATATACCATCCGGCCAGCAGTGGCCATATAGCTCGAAAAACCGACAAACGATGGGGAAAAAAGGTCCTCGAGTGGCGGCCTCGTACCGGCGGACGAAGAATAGTGCGTCCCCCTACTAGATGGAGTGACGACCTGGTAAGACACGCAGAAAGTCGATGGATGCAGGTGGCTCAAGACTGTGCTTTGTGGCACCCTTGGGGGCGGCCTATGTTCAGCAGTGGACTTGTGAAGGGCTGTAATGATGATGATGATGATGATAATTATATAACGAATAATAAAAATATTCTTTATCAATGAGTTCCCATGTCAAGTGAAGTAGTATGCCCTTAAAGAATCCTAGCGTATGATAGTAGTAAAGAACACCGGTGACAGCGATGATAAACGGTATCGATGAGGCACAGCATCCACTTACCAACAGTTGGATTGTATGCTCATTCTAAATTTAAGCATTTCTGTTTACCAATTCCTCGCAAACTGCTGAGCCGTTTTAAATTATATTCTACAAAATACTGTAAAATTTCTGCAAGGTGACCTGTTAAATTGAGGAATACTCCAACGTCAAACGGTTCGATAAGTCAAACAGTCTTTGACTATAATGGCCACTTAATTCATGGCACAGCAAAGTAATTTAAAAAAAATAACATTAGCAAGTCAGATTAAGCCTCTCTCGGGGCTGTTATTAACTGTAAAGTAAGAGCACTGGGAGGAAGATTGACTTTTCAGAAGGTTGCAGTTGATGAAAAAACTCAATTTGAAAAATGACGAGTATGTCGATATAGACGTCACATACTTCGACTTAAGATTGATGGTACTTACCGTTCTATACATGCTCGGTTTTTAATTTTATTGGCATGTTGACTTACAGTATCGTAAATAATTTAACATTCAAAAGTGTTTTTTTATTAAATAAATGTTTAAGTGACGGGCAGTGAAACTAAAACGTCTTAGGCTTGATCCACTATATGAGGTCTTAGAAATCTTGGCAAAGCATTTTTTTTTAGAATTTTAAATAATAAGTAAGACGGAGACATCGTCATTACAGCTCGTCCAAAAACGAGCGCTAAACGAAAAAATTCCAAATACCAATACTTATTTCGGTCAGCAGCAGCGCGTATTCTGCTGTTTGAGATTGGTTGTAGTTGTCCATGTCGTGCAATGGCCACTTTCCATCAGATGGAATGTAAGTTCGTTTGTCACTTCTATTTTGTAAAAAATAATCTTTGCCGTCATCACCTGTAAACATTACAAAGCTAAACATAGGCCAGTAACATATGTCTACCGATATCTTACATGGCACCAGAAACTCACCTACCAATACAGCCACAGTATAAATATGAACAGTATGGAAACAAAGCCTAGTTGAGGATATAATTACCTACAATCCATTGAAGCAATAGCGTTGTAACTTTAATGTTTTGATATTGCTTTTTTTATATTTTTGTTCTGTAGTGATCAATCAATGGAATTTAAATAACTAGCTTAGAAATAGAATAGAATAGAATAGAATGATTTTTATTCAATATGGATTATTACATAATACTTATTGAAAGTCATTATTTTATTTACCACTGGTTAGGAAAATACCTCTGTCCTGGTAAGAACCAGCAAGAAACCCAGCGGGACTTTTTTCTTAAACATAATTTCACTTAACAATAATTTTGTTTATACAATTTTAAATGAATTTTCATAGAACCAGAATGGTGGCGATCACCTTATTCCCAGGGTTATTTTCATTCATGTATTCCTTGATATTATAATAACCCTTTTTGTACAGTTTTTCTTTAATAAAATTTTAAACTTGTTTATTGACAAACTTTGAACATGTTCTGGGATTTTGTTGTAAAAGCGTATACATTGCCCCATAAATTAATTACTAATTCTGTGGAGTCTAGTAAGTGGCATTACAAGCTTATGTTTGTTCCTAGTGTTTAAGGTATGAACATCCTTATTCTTATTAAAGCTATTTATGTTTTTATGTACATACATTACATTTTCATATATATATTGCGATGCCAAAGTTAATATGTTTATTTCTTTAAATTTTTCTCTGAGGGACTCTTTACAATTTAGATTATAAATTGCCCGTACGGCTCTCTTTTGCAAAACAAATATAGCTTCAATATCAGTCGCATTACCCCATAGCAAAATTCCATAAGACATTACGCTATGAAAGTAACTAAAATACACTAATCTAGCTGTCTCAACATCTGTAAGACTTCTAATTTTTCTTACAGCATATGCTGCAGAACTAAGTCTGCTTGCTAATTTAGATATATGGGGGCCCCATTGAAGTTTCGCGTCAATAGTAATACCGAGAAAAACAGTGGTATCCACAAGACTCTACTCCTCCCCATTTAAGAGCACATTGGTTTTCGAATGTTTTACATAAGGTATTGTAAATTTAATACATTTTGTCTTATTGCCGTGTAAGAGCAAATTGTTGACGTTACACCAATGTACTAGTTTCGATAGAGCATTATTTACATCGTCATGTTTAATTGACTGCCGTTTCAGTTTGAAAATTAAAGAGGTATCGGCAGCAAATAATACTATATCGTGATTGTCCCTTACAAGATAAGGTAAGTCAAGAATATAGATTAAGAACAGGAATGGGCCAAGAATCTAGCCCTGAGGAACGGCCATTGATACTACCGATCCGGAGGACCATTACTACCATTGATGACGACGTTTTGGGTTCTGTTACTTAAATATGAAGAAATAAGTCTAAGCGCCAAACTTTTTACACCGTAATGTTGTAGTTTCCTGATTAATGTATCATGATGAACACAATCGAAAGCCTTGGAAAGGTCAAAGAAAATACCTAAGGCATCTTGTGTATTCTCCCAGGCATTAAAAATATATTTCATAAGCTCAACACCGGCGTCAGACGTCGAGCGACTCCTTGTAAAACCAAATTGATTTTATTTCAAAAATATTACTGAGAGTTGGTAGTACAGAAATAGGTCTATAATTAGCGGGGTCCAATGTACTACCAGATTTAAATAAAGATATTACTTTACTATACTTCATTAAATCAGGAAACAAAACAGAATCGATACAAGTATTAAAAATAATAGCAAGATGAAAAATAATTATATATAATAAATACAATTTAAATAGGTAAATAAAAAGGTAATCTTAGCAAAAAACGTTAGTTTAAACACGGAAAACAATTTAATATTAACACACAACAACTTGTAGAACTATAGACCTTTAACTTTGTCATTACGGTGTATCCTTTTAAAAGTTTCGGCGGGAACGTACGAGAGGCGTAGTTGGACGAAAACGTAACTTTATTCCTCACTAGTTATTCCCTGCGACTTCGCTCGCGTGTTAGGGTTTTTATTTTTTAGCGCGGAAATCTTATTATTTTTTCTAAAATAAAAAAAGTAGCCTAAGTTCCTTATGACATCAGCTATCTGCCAGTGAAAGTGCCGTCAAAATCGGTCCAGCCGTTTCGGACATAAGCCGGAACAAACAGACGGACAGACAGACAAAAATTAAAAAAAAATAATTTAGTTATAAGTACCGTATTTACTTTCATATACATTTAGTAAAAAGCTGTTATTTTGACATTACAAACAGACACTTCAATTTTATTTATTTGTATCTATATATATATTCTGTTTAATCTATATTATTACAAATTATTTACAGAAAAATATTTTTGTCTGCTACGACAAGTTCTGAATTCTTTATTATTAAATTTAACCGTGTAAAAAATATCATAATGAACAGGTATTTTTTTAAATAAACTGTTGGGAAACAAGGACAGGGTACTATGAAACCGATTTTGTTTATTTTTTTGTAAATTAGATCAGCTACTTTGCAGTTTATGTGTTCTTTTTTTAAAGCAACAACGAAAAATCGGTTTCAACACCCTCAAAAACCATGAAAATGACACCCATGACGAAAAAATTAATATCTATTGCAGTCGTCATCTTGGATTTACATTTCAACAGCACTATCGGCTTCAACATACTCAAAAACTGTGAAAATGACACCCGTGACCAAAAAATTGATACCCATTGCAGCCGCCATCTTGAATTTATATTTCAACAGCACTATCGGCTTCAACATACTCAAAAAATATGAAAATGACATCCATGACGAAAATATTGCAGCCACCATCTTGGAATTATATTTCGACAGCACTATCGGCTTCAACACACTCGAAAACCATGAAAATGACACCCATGTTTTTTATTAGTGATAGATGCACCAATGACGAAAAAATTGATACCTATTGCAGCCGCCATATTGGATTTATGTTTCGACAGTACTATCGGCTTCAACAGCCTCGAAACCCATGAAAATGGCACCCATGACGAAAAAATGATACCTATTGCAGCCGCCATCTTGGATTTACTTTTTGTTACCACTATTGCACTATCAGTTTTAAATAGCCTCAAAACCGCCGCATTCTCTTTGTACTAAAAAGTTACTTACTTATCTTCACGCACAATCCCTGACGGGGTAGCCAGAGAGAACAGATCGCCAAGTGTCACGATCCTTACATACCTCTTTCGCTTCTTTCAGATTAATTATCTTCTTCATACATGCACGTCTAGGTATCCGAGTACTCTTGACCCTACCCTCTTCGAGCAATTTGCTCACATGGTCTTTTTTTTTTTTTTTTTTTTCTGTTTATTAGGTTTACCAACAATTGCTAACACTAACACATCAAATTAGTACAATAACTTAAAAGTATTAACAAAAGTGCTACAATTACTTAAAGGTAAACTCCGCATGCACATAACTTTATAAAAATAAACTGAAAAAACAATAAGTTATTCCTCAACTAAAATTAAAAATATATCTATTAGTAAGAATAGTGCTACATAAACTCAAAAAAATTAAAATTAAAATTAAAATAATAAAAAATTTAAAATTTAAAAAAATATCTACTTTACGCTATTAACTTATACATTTACGGAGACACTTAGAGAATATTCTGGGTGAGTCAAAGTAAATGTCGATTTGATCGCTGTATTCATTAATAACTTTACAGAATCTGGCATATGGAGAATTCCTTCCCAATACAGTTCTTCTTAATGGTGAACTAAGTGGTGCAATAGAACTGCGGGGTACTCTCGAGGGTACACGAAATTTAAAAAGTTCCATTAAACTTGGGCAGTTAAATGTAGAATTAAATATTTTATGTACAAAAACTGCATCATTATACTTTCTGCGACTCTCTAAGGTTTCCACATTAAAAAGATGTAATTTGCTATTATAGGACCGTAGCTTTTTTGCTTTACCAATAGAATATGCTAGATGCCAGAGGAACCGCTTTTGAACACGTTCAATACGTAATGAATGTGTAGCATAGTGTGGTCTCCAGACCATACTACAATATTCTAAAATATTACGAACTAGACTATTGTAAAGAAATATTTTAGTTTTGTAATGCATATTTTTTGAGTTCCTTATAACAAATCCCAACATTTTAGATGCTCTCATAATAATGTTATCCAAATGTGGTACAAAGGTTAATTTTTTATCGTATATTACGCCAAGATCCCGAATAGTCTCGACTTCCTTAATTTTATTATTATAAATGAAGTAACTGACATGTATTAAATTCTGTTTTTTGGAGTATTTAACATGATAACATTTACTTGTATTTAAGCACATTCTGTTATTGCAGCACCACTGGATTAGTCTATCAATGTCACCTTGTAGCAATTTGGTGTCATCATCATTCTTAATTATTCTCATAAATTTTAAGTCATCGGCATATAAAAAATATTTTGAAAAGTGAAAACATTCTTTAATATCATTTATGAAAAAATTAAATAAAACTGGTCCCAAATGAGAACCCTGAGGAACACCGGAACTTATAGTTTTTGTATTTGATTGAAAACCATTAATTGCAACAAAGAAGGTCCTGTGCACTAAATACGAATTCAACCATTTGAGTAACGAGCCACAAATCCCGTAGGCACTCAACTTAGAAATCAAGATCTTATGCGAAACCTTGTCAAAAGCTTTGCTAAAGTCAGTATAAATAACATCAGCCTGATAGCCCATGTCAATAGCCTCGAACAGGAACTCCGTAAAGGGAACTAAATTCGTACTAGTTGACCGAGACCTGAAGAACCCGTGCTGATGATCACTTATATACAGGCCTAAATGTTGTTGAAAATGATGACAGATCAACGACTCAAATACTTTGGCAAAGGTTGACAGAATTGAAATGGGTCTATAATTGGAAATAATATCGATATTTGATGACTTATGTATGGGGAATACTTTTGCTATTTTCCATTTTGAAGGAAATACGCCAGAAGCTAAAGACATATTGTAAATTAATTTTAAAGGATATATCAATTCACAGGCACATTCTTTTATAAAAATTGGTGGTATTTCATCTGGCCCTGCGCCTTTATTACAATCTAGTCCTTCTAGTTTTTTTAAAATTGTATCGTGTTCTATTTTTGGATTTGAGAGACATAAGCTGTTATTTACTAGTGATTGTAAGTAATCGGACATGCATTCATCATAACTATCATCATTCTCCGGGCTATAAACGGAGGAAAAGTAAGAAGCAAACATCTCACATATAACTGTACTATCTGAGGTGGAAGATGATCCATCGCTCATGGTTGTCGGAAATGTGCTTGACCCACCCCTCTTGTCTTTCACCATCGACCAAAACAGTTTGGGGTTTTTCGAGAGTGCATCTTCACATTTTCTTAGGTAGTAATTGTAATTCTTAGTTGCTAAGATTTCACAACGCCTTCCTATAAGTTTTAGTTCGATTCTATCCAACGGATTTTTATATTTATTATATCGCTTCCTTATCCTATTTTTTTCGTTCAATAATTTAATAAGTTTATGATCAAACCACGATGGAAATTTGTAAGTTTTTAATTTATAATAAGGTACAAAATTTCGTATTGCTGTATACAAAATTTCGTAAAATATCTCAAGAAACTCATTCACATCACACAATCCATCAAACTTCTGTACCCAATTAATTTCTCGTAAAAATTTACGGATTAATTCGTAATTTGCTTTATAAAAATTTGGTCTCTTATTATTGATATTATATGGTAATCTAGTTTCATTATCTACGTGAATCACAATATTAAGAGGTGGATGTTGTAGGTCAATTTTACTTAAGGCATCGATATTTTTGCTTACACTACAAGATAAGATGGTTGTCAAAACAAGATCAAGTATACGACCAGCTATATTAGTCACACGATTGCATTGAACGAGGTTGTTTACGTTAGCAAAATTTATTAATGTTTGGCTAATATTTGGTATTGAAGTATAAGTTTGGTTTCCTATAAGACTCCATTCTATATTACTTAAGTTGAAATCCCCCACAATACAAACGTGTGAGTTTACAATCTGTTCAAAAACGTTATTGCAATGATTTATATAATGCTCTAATACAGTACCTCGTACAGGTGGAGGTAGATAAACCACACATAAAGCAATTTGACGGATAGAGTGTGACACAGGAAAGTCTATAATAACCCATAAGTCTTCACAGCTACTTTCCCAACACTTAATGCGTTTCGATTTAATATTCGTCTTTATAGCAATCAAGACTCCTCCTCCTTTTTTACCGCATTGTAGATTACAACTTTCTCTATCCCTCCTGTATACCACGTATCTGTTATCAAACAGTTCACTATTCAGTACTGCGCTATTCAGCCACGTTTCTGTCAAAATTATGATATCGTAATCATTACAGCAAACGTTTCGATAAAAAGTTAGTATTTTCGTATTTAAACCTCTACTATTCTGGTAATATATCCTTAAGTTCTTGAATTTTATTCTGATATTTTTGTTACTTGCTCAAATTAAGTAAGGATGTGTAATTATACTATTTTACTTAAAGTATCCGAGTTTCTTATGTAAATATATTCTGAGTTTTCACTTTTTCTTACGAAGATTTTACCCTTTCTTACCCAGACGTATTTATATCCTTTTTCTTTTGATTTCAATCTGGCAGCTGCATGTAAAGCTTTATTAGATGGAGACAAATGCTCGACGACATAAACTGGCTTTTTGATACCTGTATGACCGAAGTGCTCGCTGTTGAGTTTGTTTTGCGGATTTGATTTATTGAAGCTGATAACTGCAGCCAAAATCTGATCACGTACTTTAGGAGAAGCCAATTGGATCACGATAGATCGAGGACGAGTGTTGCTAGAACTCATTTTAGCTATTCGGGTACAGTGAAGAATATCTTCGTCTTTTAATTCGCATCCAATTATAATTCCCAGCTGTTTGACAGTTGAATATAAGTTTTCATGTTTGTTTTCAGGCAAACACTGAAGCTCCAAATTATTGGATCGAGATTGCTGCTCCAAATAATTTAGTCGTTGCACCAAATCAGAAACTGTATTTCCTAAATGAGTATTTATATCTTGCAGCACTTTAAAAGATTTTTTAGCTGCGAGCTGTTCTGACTCGATTTCCTCAAATTTTTTATTAATAAAGGACATAGATTCTTTAAGGTCCCTCATTTCGTTTTTTATAGGTTCCAGCTCCTTAGTAATAACACCGATCATACTATTATTTAGTTGTTTTAGCATATCATTGAACTCTTTCTTGATAACGTCTTGGACAATAGTACGAACGTTTTCACTTGTAACCGGACTTGCTTTTGGAGGAGAGTTTAATGCCGGTCGCTTATTTCCTCTGGTAGTAGTAATATTACGAGTAGGTGTGCAGTCTTTTTTTGAGGTCTTTGGTGCTAAATTTATACATTCCGGACATTTCCATTTGTCATAAGCCTCAGAGTCCCGAGCGATTTCAGGAATGGATAAACATAAAAAATGGTAAGATTTTTTACAGTACGTACAATTAATAAACTGTTCAAATTCTTCTATTAATTCATTAGAGCAACATCCCCATGACTGCAATGACACAGCCATAATAATTAATTTTATCTTAATTTATTAAGTGAAATGAAATTTATCTTCTTCGCCGTATGAATTTAATAAATATCAACTCCAAGTTAAGACCGCCGTCATAAGAATCGGTGCCAAAGTGGGGTTACGGCAAGAACGTCCTAAGCGCCGTGCAGACTGTGTCACTTACGCGTTTTATCAATACACAACGCATTAACACTAACTGACGGTCTTCGAAAGTTAGTCTCGGTCTACCTCGACACCTTTTAATATTAACTTTCGCGCTATATATTTTCTTCACCATTCGGTCTTCACTCATTCGCTCAACGTGCCCAAACCACCGAAGCACGCCCTTATCAATTTTTGTGATAAGGTCATCTTTCAAACCTGTCATATTGCGAATCTCTTTGTTTCGCTTTCGGTCGGCCAAGGTAACGCCGCACATTTTACGAAGAGATCGCATCTCCACTGCATTCAACTTGCTTTTATGCTTCTTCTGGCATACCCAGGTTTCGCTGCCATATAACAAAGTCGGTACCAACACTGCGTTATGTATTGCAAGGCGTGCACTCTTCACTACGCCTTGCCATTTGACTAACGCAGTCAGGGCACCATTGACTTTGTTCCCGGCAGCGACACGCCTGTCCACATCTAAATCACATCTTCCATCCCGGCTAAAAGCACTCCCCAAGTATACAATTTCATTGACTTGTTCTAGACATTCCTGATTTACCCATATTTCACACTTCGTTCTCTCTTCGTCCCTTTCAAATACCAGAACCTTAGTTTTATTAGCGTTCAAACGGAGACCTTTAATTTCACATTCCTCTTTCATACACGTGACTAATGCCCGCAGTTCTGCCTCTGATGGTGCAATAAGCACTGCATCATCAGCATACAGTAGACAATTCACTTTTATGTTACCCAATTTCACACCCAAACAGCTATCTTTCAGCTTTTGTAAACAGCTGTCGAGATACAGTATGAACAGCCAGGAAGACATGACACAACCCTGTTTTACGCCCGTTTGGACGCTAAACATGAGTGACAGGTCATGCCCTACCCGCACACAGGCTTTACAGTCACAGTAAAGAGACTGCACAGCCCTTAGCAATCGACCATCCACACCATACCCCGGCAACAGTTCCCACATTTTCTTCCTTACAACCTTGTCAAATGCTTTCTCAAGATCCACAAAAGCACAGAAAATCTTCTGGTTAGCAGCCAGAAGCTTTTCCGTGATCATGCGGAGAGAAAACATTTGATCCGTGCATCCTCTTCCAGGTCTAAATCCGCATTGTGCCTCCCATAGAAATCTTTCCGATTTCTCTTGCATCCTACGTGTCAAAACCTTCGAGTAATATTTACTTGCTAAACTGGTCAAGCTGATCGGCCGATAGCACCCGCAGTAAAAATGTGAACCTTTACCTTTATATAAAGGCACAATGACTGCGGATCGCCAATCATCCCGGACGTCCCCCGTCCGCCAGCACAAATTGCACAGCAGATGAAAGCTGTCCCAGACGCGAGGCCCACCATACTTGACCATTTCAGCAATAACTCTGTCTAGTCCCGCAGCCTTACCACATTTCAAACTTCGAATCGCACGTTCAATCTCTTTCATACTGATGACCTCAGTGTCATCGAGGTCCGGGTCTGGCGTACCAGTCACGGCGTCATCCCCGGATCCCTCACTAAGATCATCAGACGCATACATTTCTCTATAAAATTCGCTCCATCGCTGCATGACGTCCGATTTATCTGAGAGGATGTCATTAGTTCTCGAAAGCACTTTGTTCATTCTTAAGGCCGTCGCACCACTTCGGGTCCTTCCAACCTCTTTCCAGAAGAGTTTGGAGTTCTCCTTAAAGTTGTGCGACAACCTTTCGTCCGCTTCCATTCTACAGCTTTCACGCACTTCCTCAATCAGTGCTTTCGTGTGAATTTTCTGCAGCGTTTATCTTTCTTTCATCTTCTCTCTCATATCCTTATCATTACTAGAGGCCAAGTAGTCTAACCACGCTTTCTTCTTCTTCTTTACAGCTTCTTTCACTTCATCATTCCAACATGCATCTCTTCTTTTACTACTGCCTCTTTTTATTGTTCCACACACTTCTTCCGCTGCACTTACCATTCCATCCCTAAGGTTCTGCCATGTTCTTTCTACACATTCGTTTCTGCTATCGATGGTGTCAAGCTTTTCGGCTACCCTCGCATGATATTTGTCCCTAGTATCCGCTTCCTGAAGCTTCCAGCTTCGGATGCGACAGACCGACTGTGGTTTTGTCACTGCCGTCCGTTAGCGCCAACCCGCGAACAGACCCCTAAATCTAGTAATCACTAGATAGTGATCCGTTCCCAGGTCAGCAACCCTGAACACTCGCGTATCCATAACCTGTTTTCGCAGTCGGTCATCCACCAGGAACAAATCGATCATACTTCTCTCATTCTTTCTCTCTCTAGTATACATATGGATTTTCTTGTGATTAAACATAGTGTTTGTCACAAGAAGAGTCTTTTCCTTGCATACCGCCAGTATAAACTTGCCAGCATCATTAACCCTTTTATCGCCAAACTTTCCAAGTACCGACTCGTACCCTGGTCGAGCGGTACGAACCCATCCATTCAAATCACCACATACAACAATTCTTTCGTTTCCCCTAACCAAATCTAGAACTTCTCTTACATTCTCCCAAAACTCCTCCAGCTCAGCCCTGGACGACGAAGCTACCGGCGCATAAACAGCCAAAAGGAATAACTTCGTCAGTCCCAATTTAAAGCGAACCCAGAGAAGTCTTGAGTTCACAAACTTATATTCAGTCATAATATCGACCAACCGAGAAGACAGCAGCACCCCCACTCCCTGGCAGGCGTTCTCGCTCTCCGGGACTCCGGATCATAGAGCTAACCCCCCGCCAGGGAGCTCTTCAGTACCGCTGCCCTTCCGTTTGGTCTCCGACATACACACGACATCTAATTCTCTTTCTTTCATTATTTCGATCAACTCATTCGTCTTAACTCTCATGCCTCCTCTAACATTCCACGTGCCAACTCTGCACTCTGTTCTCCATCTTCCGCCGCGTCGGGCTGTGCGTGACGGGTGGCGGTTCCCATCGCCACTTTGCGCGCTGCATTCCACACCAACAGGGCGTCGCCTTGGGGGGACGCCCTAACCTTCGTTGGCATGGGTGCGCAGCTGAGTAGAATTGCATTGAAAAATAAGTTCACGAATTCATTATATTTATTATATTATATAATCACATGGACTTATAATTCGATAACGATTATAACAATGACAATAAAAATTCTTACCTTTCAAAATCAGCAGAAAGCTTAAAATAAGATAGCTCCGGTTTTGATGAAGCTGAGTTCAAACAGCCGAGAGCACCTCGACGAGCGCTTAGAAGTCTCGTCGTTGCGCATGTTTGTGTGAGTGTTTGTAGGAAGTTTCCGTACTGTTCCTTCTATATATTTACTGTAGTACAGCTCCGCCTGCTAAGCAAATAACAGCACGTCTTTTACGTGATGTAAGAATATTTAACAGTATATAACCCAGGGTCTTACTGTTAAGACAGCCCAGTAGTATTTAGTTAGTTTGTAAGTTAGGTATTCTACTCGTAGTATTCCTGTGTACTCACATTGTCACAGTAGTTAAATTAACTTGTTAGTTAGAAAATAAAAGTTATATAGAAAAAATTCTTCGTCTCCTTCCACTTCAACCCTTAGCTGTAGCAAACGTACAAGGGGATATCAAAAAGTTCGCGGAATGACAGGGAAGGATAATGAAACGAAACATTAAACTATTTTTCCTTTTCAATATATTCTCCCTTAACCCTAACACATTTATTAAATCTGTCAAATAACTTATTAATACCGTCTAAAAAAATAGATTTGTCTTGGGCGTCAAAATAGGTCAAAACTGCCGACTTCACTTCATCATCGAAGCCAAATTTTTTCCTACGCAGCTTTTTCTTCATTTTTTGAAACAAATAGTAGTCGCTTGGAGCCAGGTCTGGGCTGTAGGGTGGGTGTCGCAGTTGTCCAAAACCGCACCGGTGAATGGCAGCCGTCGCAACATGGCTTGTGTGCACGCGCGCAATGTCGTGCAAAAGGAGCACGCCTTTTGTAAGCTTTCCTCACCTTTTTTTCTTAAATAGCTTCTTTTAATTGATCTAGTAAAGAAACGTTTTATTCTCCCATTATAAAAACACCACGTTCCTTATAATTAATCAAAGGGATACCTTCTGTATCCCAAAAGATTGACGCTATATCTTTCCAACCGATTGACACACCTTATGCTTCTTAGGAGGGGTGTGTGCCTTTTTATGCTACTGTATCGACTCTTGTTTTGACTGCATATATGTTATGTTGTTTATATTTGACATAGTTGCCATACTTGGCAAACGAGTTGCTAATCGCAGTTTATTTTTTATTTTTAGTCGTTATTAGGAATACGCTGCTGCCCATTTCCTGATTTGTTTCCCTCTGTCGCCACTTACAACACACACCATCATCATCATCATTACAGCCCTTCACAAGTCCACTGCTGAACATAGGCCTCCCCCAAGGAATGCCACAAAGCACGGTCCTGAGTCACCTGCATCCATCGACTTCCTGCATATCTTACCAGGTCGTCACTCCATCTAGTGGGAAGACGCCCTACACTTCGTCCGCTGGTACGAGGCCGCCACTCGAGAAGCTTTCTTCCCCATCGGTTGTCGGTTCTTCGAGCTATATGGCCGGCCTATTGCCACTTCAGCTTACTAACATGTTGGGCTATGTCGGTCACTCTGGTTCTACTGCGTATATCCTCATTTCTAAGTTTATCACACAGAGAAACTCCGATCATAGCCCTCTCCATAGCTCGCTGAGCGACCTTGAGCTTCCTCATCCGGACAGCAGTGAAAGACCACGTGTCTGTTCCATATGTCATCACTGGCAACACGCACTGGTTGCGTTCAGTCTCGTTTTCAAGTTTTGAGGTATACCTGCCTAGAAGATGTGCCGTAATTTCCCGAACGCTGCCCAGCCGAGTTGAATCCGTCGATTGACCTCTCGGTGGAAGTTGGACTTACCTAGTCGGACTATTTGTCCCAGGTAAGGAAAATCGGTCTGTAGTTCTTCAAGAGAGCGTTATCGCCTTTCTTCAAGAACAAGACGACCGCACTTCTGCTCGACGCCTTCGGTGTAATGCCACCATGAAGGACGGAATTAAAGAGCTTCTGAGGGACTTCAAGAACCGGTTTTCCACCCGCTTTCAGAAGCTCTGCTATAATTCCATCCTCGCCTGGGGCCTTTTTTAAGGTGCTGGAAAGTCATTATAATCTCGCTCAGACTGACGTTCGAGATATCATCGGAATAGTGTCGGATAAGACTCGCTCTTGGGTCGTTACTCACACTTACGTATGGCTCCAACGATGATGTATACAACACACACGGAATGATATAAATAGTAAAATTATATACTCAACAAAAATAGTCTTAACCGTTCTTAAATAGGTCACACCCTCAAAAGTAGTTCGTCGTTTAATTTCAGTGCATGGCTAATAGTGTGTTGTAAGTGAGATTGCGGCTGTAATATGGCCGTAAATCTGTAGGATGGTGAGGGAAGGGGAGTTAAATGTGGAGGAACGCCTCCGTCTTTGCGAACGGACTGGTTTGGCGTTGACAACTTGCTTTATGGTTTACTCCATGAGTTGTGATAATTTCATTCCACCAATACAAAAATATAAAGAAGTTTGTGTATTAACTATACTTAGAATAAATTGTTTATGGATGTGAAACATTAATGATTGATTCGTAATTTAAGTCTGTGGAATATCAAACACATTATGAAGTTAAATTCGCGCATCAATCTAAAGCTGATTATTTTATTATATGACGAGGCCTGTGTTCAGCAGTTGACTTGTGAAGGGCTTTAATTATGATGGTTATGGTGATGATATATTTTATAATACCCTTATGTCGGTCGATTACTTACTAATATTAATCATTTATGGCTAGGAATTTTTTTAAAGTTAAAAAGGTCAAAATACATTATATATGCGAGTTCGGACGTGGCTCAGGCTACCTTTCATTTCTGAGATGGAGCGCTTGGACTGATCCCGGCTGCTCCAGCGCTTGTGGTGTATTTCATGTGTCTTCGAAATAAATTATTTTATATTTATATTTACTATAGAAAAATCTATTAAAAAATGTTGTTTACCTAAGAATGATTTAATTCATGTGAATCTTTGCCTAATTTCTGCTATCTTATGGCTACAGAACTAATTGGTCGGCTCGACCGGAGAAAGATCACGCTCTCACAGAGTATATCATCCATAATGTTATTGTATTGGAGGTTTTTTCTTGTGATTTTTTTTTAAATAATTACATTTATATTCCATTTTTTTTAATCAGACGATTCAAACATTTCATTTTATTTCCATTAACTGCAACGAATTGTAAACCCGTATTTGATATTGTTCCGTGTAGTGGCATATTGCGAATATCCACTAGCACTACCAAACAGAAGAGAAATATTTAATTCATCGTCACCATCACAGCCCACCACAAGTCCACTGCTGAACATAGGCCTCCCCCAAGGAATGCGACAAAGCACGGTCCTAAGTCACCTACATCCATCGACTTCCTGCATCTCTTATTAGGTCATCATTATTTACTTAGTTACTTTTAAATGCAAAAAACATTTGGCTTTTAAAATAACAGAGTCTATAGTTGCCGTTAGGACCAAGTGCATCGAAGAGATAAAACCTCGGCTTCAGAAGCGATTATGTGGTAAATTGTGTTTTTTAGTATTTGGAAGTTAATTTTTTACCATTTTGAGTGGACTGAGAAACTGAGAGAAAAAAGTTTAGGGTAACAACTAAACTGACGCTTAAATTGTTACATTACAAACAACATCAACGCTTTTTTCACAATCGCGAGTGTTTTGTTTTTAGATCACGTGTGAAGTTTTGTCTATTTTATTAGAGAAATAAAAATTAACATATGCGTCGAATGTAGAACAGTGATAACTTAGATAATAAATTGCATTTAAATGTATTAACTATAATTGATTTTAAATGGCTAAACTAGGCCACATAAAATGATCCTAGTTTCGTAGTGGTAAACACGGCACGATTTGTGGGGCCGGTTCCGGGAAAATAAATCATAGATAGTCAGCACTTTAGAGGAAGTATATGGAATAATGTCATCCTCGTATTTCAAAGTTGGTTGATAACGACGATCAGATAGCTGAGTTAATATAGTAATTTTTCCATCAATGTGGGGTACTTTATAGAGATTAATATTTGTGAGATTAGCATCAGTGTTTTTGCAGTCACGGTCTTGACAGCCTCTTTGCTTAATGAACAGAATAATTTAATTTAATTAAAAATAGGAACTACATAATTCTTATTTAGTCAATGCATTATGTAACTATGTAATAATAACGAGTTATTCGAATTTTAAAGAAATTAAGAGAGAGCGCGAGAGAGAGGGAGTGAGCTAGTTATTTGTGATAGCTATATATCTAACAAAATATTACATTTCTCTCTTGTTCATTATCTTCCTATTCAAAATTAGTTGAAAATACAATTATGCAATTTAGAATAATAAGTAAGCTCAAGATATTACAATTAAGAATAGTTAGTAATTTGAATTAGCTTATTCTAACTGCTTTGTTGGCTTTACAGAAGTTCGCACACAGCGGTAAATTGTAACTAAGTGTCGAAGGGAAATGAACGGTGAGATTAGAGACCACCACCGGAAGCCATTTGACCTCACGACAAGCTGTTTAATGGAAGCTATTACGGGACTTTGCAAGTGAGCCAATGCAGAAGCATTTTGCTACAATGAATACAGTTTTACTGATTTTGCTTAATATTACAAATGCTTTATATGCAAGGGTTGTGATATTGATTCTAATAGTAATAATATCCTCCAGACCAATTTATGTCACGGCGGTTGGTCTCAACGAATACTATGCATACGAACGGAGATCCCGGGACCCCTTGTACATGCTGGTGGAGACCACCGTGGGGTTTTAGCCGGTAGGAGTCCGGCATAACCTTTCAGTTGACCCCGCAGCCGGAGGTATCCATGAGGATATCCTCACGAAAAAAGGCATCTGCGTATTACAAGATTATAGTGAACGATTGCGTGTGCAAGTACATGCGCACTCTCTGTAGCCTTGAATCTCATATTCTGATAGGCTAGCAGTTCGACGTGACCGCAGAGATCAGGTGCAGCATCAACGGCTTTACGGGCTGCTCCAAGCACAAGAGTGGAACGCCGTGTACTTCGTAACCGGGCTGGTAATATAAATTTCTTGGTAGGAAACCCTTAATATTTATTTTCGCGGACTTTGAACCCTAGACTAAAATATTATCAGTCGCGTTTATAACCACTACACCATAGAGGCAATTGTACATAGACCATTGTACTTTTGACTTTTAATACTTAATTTTTATTTATTTTTTATTTAAGGATTGCAACACTATAAAAAATTAGTAATGTAGGAATGCAAACTTGTTTTGTGTAGAAAGTGAAGTAAAGGATAGTTGTCGCACAATAAGTATTGCGAGTCAATCAGTTCGCAAAATGTACAAATAATACGTGACAATAATAAGAGGAAGTATTAAAGACGTTTTGACGATGATATATTAGATTCCAGATTACCGCTACTGTTGCCATTACAGTCTATTAAAAGTTCACTGCTGAATATGAGCCTCATATTTGCCATAGTTTCCACGTTTGGCAAGTGGATTCCCGATTAAACTAGGTTCTAATACTCCTTACTTGGCTTGTTATTGTCTATACACTTTCGTAAACGTAACCTCAATTTTATACCGTAGCGTTCTGTTCATGTGATAATAAGTCACAAATTTTTTTTTGCAATTTTTATCTTACAAAAACATTCCCTTCATTGTGCTATAAAATCCATTAAATAAGATTTGACAGTAAAATATATTTTAACTCTTCCATTTTTAACTAATAAATGCATGCAGCACGTACAAATGTAAAATACCTACATGAAACGTCGCTGAGTGTACCTGTGGCTGGCGAACAAACCATGGCCTCAATATTGTCACATGTAGTGTTTGAAAACATATATTTTGTGTCCTATTTTATACGATAAATCCATCCAACTTTACTATTTAATCGTGTAGAATAAAAAAGTACATAAAATATTTTAGAGAAATACTGAACGCCTTTACCGCAGGCAACAAATGAAATGAAATGTAACCCACCAATAATCAATATGGACGTGCATAATTAAAACCTAGTACTTCGACATAATTTGTTGACATTTTTCATTCCTCAATTTCGAGGTTTAAGCACTCTATTTTAAATTTTATAGCACGCGAGCTAACCGAGTTCGATTATTGCCGACACAGATGATTTTGAACCGAGCTCAGAACAGGAGGTGATTTTTAATTCATCGCGTATATTTTTTATGTATCTTCAGCGAGTTCTTGGAAACGCGCTAACCAATTTAAATTATTTTTTTGAAGTGAAAATTTTGACCGAAATTGTAATGTGCTATTTATACGTTAGTTGTTAACTATTAGTTACCTTGAATATGTAATATTCCATAATTTAAAAAATAAACTCTTAGTAAAAAGTTCAAACCGACTTTCAATAATATTATTTTTTGAAGTTAGAGCTGTTATTCTACGATATACTGTCATAGCACTGACTTCAAAAGCTATAATATTGATTTCTTGAAACGAATTTCTTTATCGGAAAAATATATAATCTATGAAGCTGAAATTTGACATGCTGTTTTAAAAATGTAAAAAAGATTTTCTCGTACGGTAACATGCTGTTTTTGCCTTACGTATATTGACATCTGAAAAACAATAATTTTAAACATTGACATTTAACGAACTTTACGTCGGATTTTATATATTTCCAAATTTTTCTATCTGCCAAATACTGATATTTATATTGATAAGATAATGCAGGCTTTAATAATAGCATTCATTTGATACTTTATTTTTTTGCCTTTTAAGTAAATGTTGAATTTTAAAAGTAAAATAAAACACGATTTTCTGAAATTGATTTATTTCTACAAATACCATTAATATATTTTATAAAAGGGTGTATTATAGCCACAATTATTTAATTATTATCCAGAATAATATTTAACAATAATTCTGGGTGTTATCTAGCTTAGCATACAATGTTTTAATTTCAAGGGACAGAAACATTTTGCATTTGACAAAGGAATACATCTTGAGGAAACCTGCATGTCTAAGAAATTAAACAAATATTTCGAAGACATGTTGCGTGTTAGCAATAAATGCAAGTAAAAACTGAAAAAAGATTATTTACCTTTTTGACGAATGCAAACTATTATCGATACACGGTAAAGTTTCTATAAACTTATGATTGTACCGTAATGTAATGTGTAACTAATAAATGTAATGTATGAAATAAATAAATAAATAATGCTTTTTCCGCTAGCGCCATTTTGGTATGTAGATATGTCTTAATTTTAACATATATCTTCTGCATCTGTATTGGGTCAACCGTTATTTCGTATAGATGTATAGATTAATAAGAAGTTATTATGCTTAATATGGAAGAGATAAATTTTATGTATAAGTTAATTGTTTATATTAATACAAATATATGCAACATACATGTTGGAAATTTAAAAAATAACAAAGCTCAACCATATTTTAGCTTATTGGCTTGTAAAATTTAAAAGAAATGAAACAAATAGCATCAATTTAATATTGATAATGAATTAACGTGCTGATACTTTTTTTTTATAGGATAAGGGTGACAAACGAGCACACAGTCCACCTGATGGTAAGTGATTGCTGCGGCTCATATACATCTACATCTATCCTCGATTACGAAGCAAAATGCAGATGCGTTGCCACCCATGAGGACTAAGATGGAATGCCTCATTTCGAGTAAAAAGCGTCTCCGGTTCTCTACACACACCATTCGCAACACAGCAGCGTTAAGCTGCTATTTTACGCTGGTGTTCTGTGAAAGCGTGGTCCATCCCTGATCGATCTGATCCATTCGTACTACAACTATACTATTAATATAACTGCAGCATGGCTCTACCACGTAAAATAGAACTAAGAAGTTATTGACAGAAAAACCCAATAACTCATTTCGAACCCAGGACCTCGTGATCAGCAACCGTGTTTTCCACCACTTTGACACAGGTCTTTAAGGAAAGTGTTTCAAACACGGTGATGTGATAACGAAATAAAAACATATATTCTTTGCAAATAATTTAAAATTTAAACAATAGGTTTTTAGGTTGTTTATATATACTAATATTATGTTCAAAATATAATAAATTTAATGTAATAAATAGTTGTTAAACCATATAAATATTAAAGTATAAGTTACAGCCAAAATACGTTCCACTGCTGGGCACAAGCCTCACCTAATTTCTGAGAGGGTTTAAAGGCAAGGAATTGTCCGCCACGCTGCCCCAATGCGTGTTGGCGAACTTCATATGTCTTCGATTTTTATTTATTTCTTAGACATACAGGTTTCCTCACGATGTTTTCCTTCACCACTGAGCACGTGGTAAATCAGCACTTAAAATTGAACTAACAATTTCATTGGTGCCGGCGGGTTTCAAATCCGGGTTGCTCTGCGTACTGTGAAACTTACAGCGAGCGCTAACCATTTGCGCTACCACGGCTCTCCATTTACATTACATTCCGGTTAAACCATATAATTTCCATTTAAATATGCATTTTATCGCTATTATTTCTAAATCCCGACGTTTGACATATATTGCAGTTTTCATGATAACGCGGCTTTCGAAAATATCACATAAAAATACCTTAATATATATAGCGGTATTCGATTAAAACAACACATACAAATACAAATAGGACCTCTATTTGTAGATCTTGTTTCATTTTTTTTCCAATTTATTATGAAGAGTAAGGGAAATAAAGCTTGAAGCTTAATATCAAGACAACAGAGATCAATCGCTAAAGAGGTTCATGGAACCTTTTAAAAGTTCTTCTCTGGAACATTTTTAAAAAGTTAACTAATTATACTTTATGTGGAAAGTCGAATAACATCCATTCATCCTAATAACGACTAAAAATGAAAAAAACTGCGGTTGCCATCCCGCTTGCCAAGCGTGGCAACTATGGCAAATATCCCCTTTATGAGGCGATCTATGGAGGAGGCCTATGTTCAGCAGTGGACTTTAGTAGGCTGTAACGATAAACCCTGTTTACGTAGGGTATTTTCAATAAGTATTTGAAATTACATTTATATAACATTTTTTTTATAGAATAGTTGTGACAAACGAGCACACAATCCTCCTCAATTCTTGACTAAGGATCAAAATGTAGATGCGGACTGAGGACTAAGATAGAATGCCTCGAATCCAGAGAATGT
This sequence comes from Parnassius mnemosyne, assembly GCA_963668995.1. Classification (NCBI taxonomy): domain Eukaryota; kingdom Metazoa; phylum Arthropoda; class Insecta; order Lepidoptera; family Papilionidae; genus Parnassius; species Parnassius mnemosyne. The sequence continues at coordinate 1,030,305 of CAVLGL010000001.1, read as the reverse complement.
CTCCGGATCTCTACACTCACCATATGAAAAACAGTAACATTAAACTGCTATTCTGTGAGAGCGTGGTCCTACCCCGGTTAAGCTGACCCATTCATACCATTATAAATCTGCAATATAGCTCTATCATATAATAAAATGTAGTCCTAAATCACAAAATCCGTTTATCGGATTTTCAATGACCAGCGTTAAGAGGGAGAGCTGTACTCAAATTTAACAAGCGCATGTTGTAAGCGGTTCATTAATTTTATGACGTTGATCGCGTACTAGATCACACTACACGCTATAAATCAACTGAAATAGCCAACATATTAAAGAGGCTTTAAGTGCAATGGTATCCGGTTATAAACATGCTTTACCATGAATGTGGTATTTATAAATCTGCACTTTATATTATATATATTTTTTATAGATTGGGTGTAACAAACGAGCACACAGTCGACCTGATGATAAGTGGATGCTATGACTCTTAGGCTGAGAATTATAGACCGTACTTTGACTTTGCTCTGACTTTAGTTTCGAGCTAAGACAATATCCGTATTTATAGAGCTCACTTTAATGTCGTGCTGATTGCGCGCTTAGCAAAACCTAATTCAACGATATCGACGACTTAAGTAAAACTCAGGATATTATCCGAAACCACGGTATTAATCGAATTTGATCGTAACTAATTAACTAGCCAAACTCACTTTCTGTTCTATCTAATGATATCTGGTAGAGAATGCCATATAGCATTAAGCTCGCCTTTTGTTCAAATATATAGTGCAATAAAGAATAAAATAAATAAGTAAAAAAATCATAAATTGACGTGAAATATACTTAATTTATATTTCAAATAAGTTGAAGGCTTTACCTCTATCACGTGTAAACTGTTTGTTTTTTTTGTTTAATTATTTTATTTGGTATATGGTAACGTAACCATTTTATTGTATATTTCAAATGATAAAAGTTATAAATGTATAAGTTTCACTCCCAATATTCGTTGTTCACGTATTGATACTTATCTTCACGCACAATCCCTGACGGGGTAGCCAGAGAGAACAGATCACAGTGTCACGATCCTTACATACCACTTTCGCTTCTTTCAGATTCATTATCTTCTTCATATATACACGTCTAGGTATCCGAGTACTCTTGACCCTCCCCTCTTCGAGCAAATTGCTCACATGGTCTTCGAAAGTTAGTCTCGGTCTACCTCGACACCTTTTAATGTTTTTTTTTCGCGCTATATATTTTCTTCAGCATTCGGTCTTCACTCATTCGTTCAACGTGCCCAAACCATCGAAGCACGCCCTTATCAATTTTTGTGATAAGGTCATCTTTTAAACCTGCCATATTGCGAATCTCTTCGTTTCGCTTTCGGTTGGCCATGGTAATGCCGCACATTTTACGAAAAGATCCCATCTCCACTGCATTCAACTTACTTTTATGCTTCTTCTGGCATACCCAGGTTTCGCTGCCATATAACAAAGTCGGTACCAACACTGCGTTATGTATTGCGAGGCGTGCACTCTTCACTACGCCTTGCCTTTTGACTTACGCAGTCAGGGCACCATTGACTTTGTTCCCGGCAGCGACACGCCTGTCCACATCTAAATCACATCTTCCATCCCGGCTGAAAGCACTCCCCAAGTATACAATTTTATTTACCTGTTCTAAACATTCCTGATTTACCCATATTTCACACTTCGATCTCTCTTCGTATCTTTCAAATACCAGAACCTTAGTTTTATTAGCATTCAAACGGAGACCTTTAATTTCACATTCCTCTTTCATACACGTGACTAATGCCTGCAGTTCTGCCTTTGATGGTGCAATAAGCACTGCATAATCAGCATACAGCAGATAATTTACTTTAATGTCACCCAATTTCACATCCAAACATCTTTCAGCTTCTATAAACAGCAATCGAGATACAGTATGAACAGCCAGGAAGACATGACACAACCCTGTTTTACGCCCGTTTGGACGCTAAACATGGGTGACAGGTCATGTCCTACCCACACACAGGCTTTACAGTCACAGTAAAGTGACTGCACAGCCCTTAGCAATCGACCATCCACACCATACCCCGGCAACAGTTCCCATATTTTGTTCCTTACGGCCTTATCAAATGCTTGCTCAAGATCCACAAACGCACAGAAAATCTTCTGGTTAGCAGCCACAAACATCTCCGTGATCATGCGGAGAGAAAACATTTGATCCGTGCATCCTCTTCCAGGTCTAAATCCGCATTGTGCCTCCTATAGAAATCTTTCCGATTTCTCTTGCATCCTACATTTATGACAACCTTCGAGTAAACTTTACTTGCTAAATTGGTCAAGCTGATCGCCCGATAGCACCCGCAGTCTAAATGTGAACCTTTACCTTTATATAAAGGCACAATTACTGCGGATCGCCAATCATCCGGGATATCCCCCGTCCGCCAGCACAAATTGCACAGCAGATGAAAGCTGTCCCAGACGTGAGGCCTACCACACTTAACCATTTCAGCAGTATTTCTGTCTAGTCGCGCAGCCTTACCACATTTCAAACTTCGAATCGCACGTTCAATCTCATCGAGGTCCGGGTCTGGCGTACCAGTCATGGCGTCACCCCCGGATCCCTCACTAAGATCATCACACGCATACATTTCTCTATAAATTGCTGCGCCCATGTTATGATTATTATTTGGTACTTGAGCTTTAAGAGACATCAAAATAATATCGACATCACTGCACAGTTTTTAGACAATATTCTAATTTCCAATTTAGAAGATGTACAATAAACATAAAATTAATCTGTGTTTTATTTCTAATTCAAACATAATAAGTTAATATAAGTGTAAAAACAACTTATACTACCAATTACGTACTAAGTCGGTACACGCGTTTGAACAGCGTTGTCCAGATGCACACGCTTGCAAATGCACTAGATATTAGTCGATAATATTCACGCTGTTCACCCACGTGATTGATACGCTCGCTGTTCGACAGCATGTCTAGCGGCGAGACTGACAGCCTAAATCCTTATACATTTAGGTACTAGGTATCTTACCGTACCGTATATGCTAATGACTACATCTAAATGCTAACAGCCATTATAAACATACATTTTTATTTTTACATTAATACACACAAATATTATCTCTCATTTCAAAACCAATGCTCAGAAAGCAGGTTTGTTAACGAGATTCTATGCACTTATATGTTGCACTTACATACACTTAAGCTTTAGAACAAAAACTGCATAGGTACCTAATTATGTAGATAGGTACTAAAAATACATTGTTTTTCAGTTTGTTAAAAATCACTCAGATCTACGAAAAACCCGTAATATTCGTGGTTCGATTAAAACCTCAAAATCTGATACTTTTTTTGAAATATATCTATTATGCAGCTAGTCCGCTATAAAAATAAGATCAAATAGGAACTTACTAATGATCAACGATAAAATACATAATTTTCTGATGCTCTTGATTCCAGGGCGAACAATGTATGGGCGCAGAGCAATGTCCTTTCTTCTGTAAACTTTGACATACACTTTTTTCTACGTTTATCATCACATTGTGGTTTTAATGCTAACTTTGCATCAGCGCTTTTTTCTTCTGTTTGGAACATTCTCGCATTTGGTAAGTTCTTTAACGCTATCGTCGGAGGCCTCAAATATATTAACTTTACTATTGTCACACTCATCTTTTTCGGACAATGGCCTTCCATTGTTCGACAAATATATTTTGATTGTCATGGATGGATGAATGAAGGAAGGAGTAACAGGCTGTTCTCTTTGTTGAGTTTTAGAAACAAAAATATTAAGATCAATATTTCGATCAATATTAAAATAATCAGATTACAACGAATTTAAAAACTGTTTTATAATCGTTGTAATCTGGAGGACACGACCAGAATTGATTTAAATCTACAGAAATTAATTCTTTTTGAATAGCAGGTAACGTCACTATATCAGCGTTAGATTCTTGAATTAAGATTGAAGATTTAACTGGTGATGAATGTAATGCGATCGTTTGATGGGATATCGCTTGCTTAGTGCGCCGCGAAGAACCTCTTACGTGTGAAGTAATATCACTTCTCCTCAATTCACACCACTCGCGCTCTTTATTTCTCATAACCGTAATAACTCGAAGACAAATTGCCATTTAGTACTTTTGGCCATTCAAATCTTGTCTGTTTTTCCTTCAAATAATTGCACTAACTTTACTTGTTATTATTAGATTTTGTAAGTTTAAAATTTTATATAATAAGATTCCTTAACATATCTGCAATAACTTATTTGTTACGCTAATGATTAGTAAATGTTCCCCTTAATTAAAAAAAATGCGCTAATCATAAGTGCAATAACTGGACTTATTGCGGTAATCTAAAGTAATATTACAAAATATTATAGCTAACTATGCCATAACTCAAGTTATTTCGTTAATGATATGCAACATACTTATGGTATAATTAAATATTGCAGTTATGCTTATCAAAATAACATAATCTACTGTAAATACAAAAAAGACGTCTAAGGAGAAAATGTAGAGCTCATTTATCTGATTACGGATATGTACTTAAATCAGTAAGCCCAAAAACACGAGTTATTGCACTTATCGTAAGGACGGCAGTATAAGCATATGTAAATGTAACGGATACGAGTAGCTCATCACAGTCTGATTTGGAACTACTGGAGTTTTTTTATTATTATTTTTAATTTAATTAGTATTATAAATTCTAAAATACGTATAACTCGTAAGATATTGTATTATGATTTTACGCTACAGGTACTTTCCAAGTACTATGACATTAACAATACTGCTAATTTATAAAAGAAATTATACTTGCTAGATAATATAAGGACAAAGGTCTTCTCCAAACAAGAATTATTAATTTGCTATTAGGGCAAAATTTATTTATTATATGACTAAAACTTTATTTATTATATGACTAAAGGATGCTCCAGGCATGAAATAATTACTAATGTCTTTTTAAGCAGTTATTTAACATAATGCCCAAATTTTTGCCTATGTCATCACAATACATAATAACTTTATTTTTTTTAATATTTAAATTACTTTTTAAGTTTACATTAATAAAAAATCTTTGTCATGGCACTGTCATAAAGTGTAGTTAAAAATAATGAGTCCTTACTGTTTACATTATTATTTACACATATTGTCCCCGACGAATCTAGTATGGAGCGCCGATACTCCCTCAAATTTTTATTAAGGAGTCGAAGCGCTCTTCATTATATTTACATGACTTTACCAGATCATTCATGGCAAATATGTGTTCTTTTATCTCATCCTGAGCCGATGCATATTTATTTGATATAATTTGTAAGGAGTTTTTAAGTGATAAAATTGTTGAATTTAAACACTCTCAGTCTCATAACAGTTATTCATATTTTCCACCTCAATTGAATATAATTTAATTTTTTTATACATTTCTTTGCATACATTTATATCATTTTGAATTTAATTTTAGTTTTAATTTACTTTTGCAATTTTTTATATATATATATATTAATTTTTATGTATTTATTTATTTTTCTTCTACTGCAGGTAGTCCTTGCTGCTGTTCTTGATGTGACATAATCATCACCAGTCAAATTGATTGTTGTAGAGGGTTGCAATGCTTTAGAAGATTTACATTCCATGAGCTCATTGAACAGACTTTGAGTTTGGGACGCTTTCAAGTTATCTATGTATTGTTTTAATTGCAAAATCTGTTCATTAGTCTTACTTTACTGTAACTGCAATGCAGCAATTAATTTTAGGGATTCCTCATATTCCTTGCTGCATTGGTCAAACTCACCGACTGTCCTCTGAAGTTGATCCCTTTTTTAAAAGAAATGTATATTTTTATGCAACCTAATCATATCACTTTTTAGCTCAGTATTTTGAGCGATTATATTTATTACTAGCTGTGCCCGCGGCGTAGCTCGCGTATATAGGTTTTACTTGGAGAATTTGACATTCAGGTAAGAAAATATTAAACGATTTATATCATTACTGTATCAATATCACTTATTAGACGTCAGTGTAACAGACGTCTCTGGTTAGATCTCTGGTTATATACACTAAGCGCTCCGTCTCTATTTTCGCATACATGTCCACTATAAATTGGTAAAACAACCCCCGAATCTTTGCAGATACGCAAGAAGCTATATGCAATACATGTAACAGGTGCGAATAAAATTGCAGAGCAAATATTTTTTTATTAAAATTGGTCTCTCTGGTATTAGGATTAACTTGATAAATTCCGAAATTGTACCAATTTTCACCATGACAATATGTTAATGGATATTGTAGAGCATCGTAATATCTATGTGTTTCATAAATCCCTGGCAGTCGATCGTCATGTGTGTGCAACACGATGTCATGTCTATCGCACTCCTGGTCAACTAATACCACTGCCACTTCATCAGTGACAGGAACATTGCTACCGCGGTGTTCAGTAACTTTTTTTAGTAACAGGACGTCTGTCAGCGTTAATAACTATTTTATAATTGTTTATTAAATCTTGACGGATCGATTGCAATGCAACCTTAAAACTATGAACGTATGGATTTATTTCATGTAGCATCCTTTGAAGTTGGGATATGAGTTCGCTATTGAGTTGTAGGTAGTTGTGATTTCGGATTATAGTATGTTCATTATAATCTGATACAAAATAAATTGACTATTTTACTTATATATACATATACATTTATAACTCATAATAAACTCATAATATATATCATTTAACTTAATTTATTAAGTTGAAATTGAAATTGAAAATATATAATATCTACATTTGTTCTGGGTAATGTATGGTTATTTGTGAGACTGTGACTGCACGTCAGTGAGTCTCAATACGATTCGGAGTATCTTAACGCCGCAATTCAGAAAATAATGTAATTTGTACAATGCCATCTATTACGTTCGTTGTGAGAAAACTTTTTTAATTTAAGGAAACATCTTTTTTATTGTTTACTTTGTTTTAAGTATTAATATATTATTATAGAACTTTTTTTTACACACAGATCTATTTATTACTTTTTTTGAGATTTTATGGCGCCATTGAACAAATTAGAACCTACATTTTAAACTAATAATCATAACTTTCGATAGAACTAACCAAATTTAATAAAACAAAAATTAAAAGTAACTTGAAGATACCCTTTATGATTTTCTTAACGATTTCTTTAAAAAAATGATTACTTTAGATGTGATGCGTTTATAAACAAACAGACAGACAGACAGACAATTCTAAAAATTATAAAAATGTGTTTACTTAATTATTTTCATTTACCTATAATGATTTTAGTGACAAATATTCTATACAATGTACAAAAACAGACACAACATGTTATCACCATTTTTATTATGAGTATATATTTAAAGAGAGATGGCGCTGCTAACAGCAATCAATTCTAAAAATAAAAGAGATTAATTGACGCGATTGGTACATTATTATATATATAAAACATAAAAGAACTTATAAACCAGTGTCTGCATAGTAAGCAAAACGCCTGTTTATATTACATTTGGACCATACCGCCATCTACCGATGAAATTGGTTAACTATTTCACTTTAGATTTAGTTAATAAGGTTATAATATATTTTTTTATATTATTTTATTTATTACGTTCTTTAATACTTTTGTTTACTGTGTTTTAGATATACTTATATCATTATAGAACATTATTTTACCTAATTTAATTATGATTTATGATATAGTATTAGTTTAAAATGCACTTGATGACTCAACCAACGCCACCGTTGAACAAATTCGTACCTATACTTCGTATTCATACTTCAGAATATTTATCATAACTTTTGATTGAATGAACTGATTTTAATAAAATAAAGACTAAATGTAACACGAAGATACACCTTATATTTTCCTCCATGATTCTTATGATATAAATTAGTACTTGATACGTGATACGTTAATAAACAAATAGACAGACAGACAGACGAAAAATTCTAAAAATGGTAGAAATGTATTTAGTTACTTATTTTTAGTACCTCTCAATCACTTTTATTACAAAAATATAAAATGTACAGACGTCTGCTTTTTACATTTTTATTATATGTATATAGATTTCCTTTTTATTGTCATCCCTTTCTTTACACAACAACTCGCACTGGTCTTTTGACGCATTAAGTTCTTGAAGTTGGTTGTCCAATTGGCGCGTTTTGAAGTTGCGTGTATTCATTTTACTATTAAGTGAAAATAGCAAAAGAAAACAAAGAAAGAAAACCGAAGAAGCAGAGTAAGCAAAAGACTAGATGTTATGACTTTATTATATACAGATCTCAAAATAAATTATCATGAAAATAATTTTAAATGAAATCCAGAACAACACTTAATTAAAAGGTAAATCTTAAAACGTTAAAGGGATAACAAGAATTACACTGACAGTTAGTTTAATCGATGTTCGTTACAGCTGCCACTTTTGGTTGGAACACACAATGTAATTAAAATAGGTACTTCTGACTTTTGCTTATTTCACAAATATAAATAAGTACTATTTAACAACTGTAACTCGAAATAAAGGTGGATATAATCAATTTACAATATTTAGTTTTTGAAAATAGTTGGGAACAATTATTTTATAACTTGTCACCGGGGTTGCCACGGTAAAAAAGCTCTATTCTAAATAGGAAATGTGCAGCTGCATATTTATGAGGGCAATTCAAATCGATTTAAGAATGCGGTTGCAAACCCGCCTGCCAAGAGGCAATCTGTAGACGAAGGCTATACGCAGCTGTGAGCTTTCATAGGTTGCAATAGATAGATGAATGTATCCAAGGCAGAAAATATAGGTAGTATTTTATTTTATACCAGTATTCTTAAAAGAAATTTATGTTGTTTGTTTGCTAGGGTCAATTATTACAACTAAATTTTAAAGCGGTTATCCTCAACCGATTGAGCTGAAATTCTGTATACATGTTTATTTTGGATGACAATGCATGGTTAACTAAGTGACGTCGTAATAAATCTAATATGGCGGACGGCTCAAGATTGTGGTCTAGTTATTTTCTATGGATTCCCATAGTATGGATATCAAATGAAAGGGTTTGCTGATAAGAATACGTAAATAAAATGAAGTCACTCTAAATCCAATATGGTGGACACCCAAAGATAGCGGAATAAGCTTTTGTAGTCACCTCCATGTAATGGTAATCAATTGAAAGGAGTCGCTGGGAAGAATTCGAATAAAATGACGTCCGTAATCAGCTCTTCGAGGAGATAGTGTACTACTACCCGACTAAACGGCAAGACTTAGTAGGATCACGTCTTAACTAATATCAACCTACACCCTGGGCAAATCATAATATTTAAAGTAATGCATGTTTAGATGAGATCAGAGATTGCCGTATAGCGTCAGTTTAACGATTTTAAATAAAAAATGACATGAACGTCAGAAGATGACTAACAACCTTTATTACGCCGAATTTATGTATCCAATGCGACTTAGGAGAACAAAAACAAATACAACATCTTCAAGCCCAGCCCATTTACGACTGCAAAACGTGACGATAACAGCTATTTTTAAACAAGGCGTGTCTGTTTGAGGCATTGTATTATGCTAAATTTAAAACACTTATCTCTTATAAAAGTAAAAAGAGAAAACATTTGAGTTTTATAAGGAGACTAACTAGCCCGGCACACGTTGTTCTGAACTTTCTGGTATATAGCATGCTGACTTTCATTCTGAATTCACTCTGGAATTTTTTAGTGTAAATGTCACCTATCAAGTACAGATTTTATGATGTTTTTTGGCACTAAATAAACATGTTTTGTGAATATAAGTCATTTTGTTTTTCAGATATGAATTTTCAAATATTATAACTTGACTACAGATCTTAGAGATCTTGCCATTGCTATGAATATTAGTCTCAATAAAAGTGTGTGGCAGTAGAAACGAAACCTTCAGAAATCTATACTTCGAGAGAATGAGAAAAATGCAGAGTTTCCATTGTAGGGTTGGTATCATTGGTAGGGTTTGTTTATTAATTTTGTTACGAATTTTAAAAATTATTTTATATTCTATTCTACATATATCTATAACATCATAATATATTAAACAAAGCTTTTAATATAATAATAATTCTGGTAATTTGCCTATTAAACATAGCAAATTTAGCAAATGTAGCAAAGTCAAGGGGCTTTTCATAAGTTAATATTTGATGGATGCATTTCTATTATACTTAAAGTAATAGTACAGTAAAATATCCCATCCGATTAATTCTCTTCCCATACGTGTATGTGCGAAGTGATTAAAAATGTTTTTGCTGTTGTCGAATAGTCATGGCCGATACAGTCTCAAGGGTGAGAATATCACTAGTAAGATGGTATATAGTATATAGATGGTACGCAATCTGTACGTGCGCCTTTCTCAAAAGTAGGGAGTAGGGTTTTGTTTTAAACTACTGCATAAAAGGTACTCATTTTATAGCTCTGATTATTTTTAGGTTCACACTGAGGTGATTATTTTTAAATTTCTTTCATTCAGGTTTAGCTCCTATTACTTCCTAACTCAATAAAGGCGACGCTTTAACGAGAGCCGAACTATCTAAGACGAATCTTTTGGTACGGGAATAAATGGGACTAGATTTTGTAGACGCTATTTGTGAAGACAACTTTATTCTTATTTGATTATTTCAGACGTCTCTTTAGGGACATTAACATGGTTCTTTTTATTTTGCTTACGTCAATAAATAATTTCTTCAAAGCTTTCGTCGCTTTCATTTTCCGTATTTGTACTGAGACGCGACTTAATTTATTTGGATAAGAGGTAATTTAAGTTAACTTATTTGAATATTTTTATATTATTCGTCGTTATTTTTCTTGCAACCAATCACAAGACCACTGCTATATAGTCATAGCCGTTAAAGTGATACAAAACAATCGGTACTTAGCCACATATACCTTTCGGTTTCCTGTATGTTTCGTAAGGTCGCTTGCTCCGAGAATCCTTCGCCCAAATTGTTTTTCTGTTCTTCTAAATATAGAGCCGATCCAATGCTTGTTAACTGATTCATTGGAATACGTCAGTTACTATGATTTTATGACGGATATCCTCGCTACGAATTCTAACACGCAAATAACCTAGCTCTCTAATTGCTGAGTCACTCAGAGCTTTCTACTACGGGTTTTGTTAGTCATCACAGTCACATTCTAGTACTGTTGATATTAATTTATGAAGAATAATGAACGGGAAGAAACGATAACATATATTTCCCGGACACTGCTCTTCTGAGTATAACTTGTCTAAGCCCTCATGTAGTGGCGATGTAAATATCCGCTATGTCATATCGGCCCGCAGGTGTCGTAAGACGCGACAAAGAGAAACAGAACAGGAGATGGTGAGCATCATCTTAATAATAACTACTAAAAATATAAAGCTGCGGTTGCCAGCCCGTCTACATAGCGTAGAAACCCTGGCACATATAATTATAGAAGTAAAATCACAATATTTAATGACACATTACATTCTGATACTTAATATAATCCAATTCACTAGTATAAAAACTTTGTCCAAAGTGACGATGAAGACTTTTGTTGATAACATCACACTGTCTCACAGCTTCGAAATGGATCGGATCGTGCACGGTTTAATGTACGAATAGAATCGTACGTAGCTTTACTCCACAAATACCATAGAAATTTGATATAATGATGCCGATAGTCCATATAAGTGAAGCGATGACACGGATTAAGATACGGAGTTACAATGGATATGGGGTGGATTAGAGTTCACCATTTGAATACTAATGATATTAGAATCCTTCTTCATTTCTTTACAGCCTATACAAGTTCACTGCTGAACAAAGGCCTCAGTCATAGATTGCTTCATGGGGGTTTTTTGCCTTAGTTGCCAGGCTTGGCAAGCAGTATGGCAGCTACAATTTAATATTTTATTATTTTGTGTTGTTATCAGGAAGATGCTGCCGCCCATCTCCTGTTTTATTTTCCTCTGTCACCTCTTACGACAGCCTCGGGACGATACAGGGTAGTGGGAATTCTTACAACGCCACTACACGGTCACTAGTAGTAACGGTTATGATATTTGGACAGTGGAAATTTATAATAAAGTTTTTAATGTAAATGTTTGATATTCGTTAGTCCACTCCAAAGGATAAATATATGAAACTTAAAAAAAAAACATGTGGGCAGTTCACATGCGGTAAAAGTGAAACCTTTAGAAAACTTAGCTTGGAGAGAAAGCGACAAATGCAGAGTTTTAGGAGTAGGATCATTGTAGGTTTTATTTATTATAATATTTTTACCAAGTTTAAAAATTATTTTACATATTTTACATTACACTACGTGGGAGAGCCACGCTGCAGCTATATTATGGCATGCATGAATGGGTCAGCTGACCGGGGTAGGACCACGCTCTCACAGAATACCAGCGTAAAATAGCAGCTTAATGCTAAGCTGTGTTTCGTATGGTGAGTGTAAAGAACCGGAGACCCTTTTTATTGGATACGAGGCATTTTATCTTAGTACTCAGGGGTGACACTGCATCTGGATTTTGATTCTTAACTGAGGATAAATGTAGATGTCTATTGGCCACAGCATCTATTTACCATCAGGTGGAATGTGTGATCGTTTGTCACCCTTATTCTATGATAAAAAACATATTATATAGGCTTTCAAGTTTCCGATTTCAATGAATGATAGATATGGCATATCGTAACTAAAGTATGTAATGTTAATAAATTTTAAATAAACATTGTATATAACAAAATAAAATGGTCTTGTATTCCTAATTAATTACACTTAATTAATTAGATACCAAATCAATTTAATAATTTTTAGTACATAATATATTATTATATTAGAATAAGTGGGATGCGGGAATTAAACACTGTGTAAGAACCTCCGAAGGAGGCAGAGTTATAGCTGAAATAAGAATTTTAATTTTTATGGGTTTCGGCAAATTTGATCCTTTAGGAGTGTTATGAGAAATTTACCCCTATTCAACCATGACCCCCATGACATCGTCTACAATGATAGGCTATTCAAACTGACCAGGCCTATAGTTTGAGTCACCCCCCCCCCCCCAATTCTATACTTTTCTGAAACTTCCAATTGAAAACAACTTCCACTTGCATTTAATTAGAAATTTAATTTCGCATTTAATTTGTTTTTATTAGATAATTTAATTATTTGTTTTATATAAAACAATTTTGATATTCTTATTTCACAGATTTATATCATTAGTGCTTTCTTTCTTTCTAAATCCTATAGATATATAAAGGCTCTTTTGAATGTCGCTTTTTCTTTTCATCGAATTTCAATTCACATCGATTCTAAAGAAGTTTTCAGTTCAAAAATAGAAGCTGACTTAAAAGGAAATAAAATAATAAAATAATTTCCACATTATCAAGCCTACAATTTGAAGTTGCTCGCATTTAGGTTTTGAAGTTGGAGACTTAATTTTTCTATACACTATTTTCGTAATAAACCCGGATATTAGGTAAAATTTATATAATATTGATAGTGCTTTGTAGTCGACTCTTTGCCACTAAGCGGCAGTACATTCCAGTAGTTGTAAGTTAAGATGTGTTTTGGTTTAAATATTATACGAAAACAATATAAGCTCTTGAACAGAGGCCTCCGGCTCCTCTACGAAAATTTAATGTACCTGAACAAAAAGTTTAAAATGTTTCATTATCGGACTACCACACGCCGATCTCCCAAGGCTCGCCCTTTGGCCCGGTCTTTGACTACACGCATCCAGTTTCTACCGGCTACTTTGTGCAGATTGTCCCTCCATCTAGTCATGATTAAAAGCTTTACTATGCAAAATTGTTTAATAACATCATGGTTATGTTGCGTCCAGGCATGTCAAAAATGTGTATACGTGCTATGTGTGGTTTAAAAAGAACTGATAGCTGTAAAGAATATTTCATGAAATTAAAATTACTTAGCGTACTATCACTATACATATTTGAAATAGCTTTATTTATCAGGCAATATCCATCACTATTTAAACTAGAGATTTCGAGATTTCGCAATAGAAGCAGATTATATAATAACCTTGGTAGAAAATATAAAACTATCTTGTATGGGAAAAGTGTGTCTGCTATGGCTCCAAAGATATACAATAAGATTCCGAATAACATCAAAAAGTGTAACTTTCTAATTGAGCATTCATATTATTCTGTTGATGAATTTTTTGCCGAGTGTCAGAGTTAATAAAAGTCTAACGGATACTACATAATTTTATCAAAATTAAAGTCACATATAATTGCAAAATATTTTTATAATTTAAATGAATACTTTGATATAAATATTATTTAATTTGTGTGGACAACTTCGGCTTGCCTTTTTTGTTTTCAATTATTGTTTAGTTTGATTTTCTATATAATTTTTATTATTTAATTTAATTTTCTAATTATTGTAATTATAATTATTATTATCATTGTTCTTTCTTTGACTTGACAATATGATTGTTAATTGAATTGAATTTATAGAATGTTCAATAATTTATCTAACATTGTATACCTAATTTAATAATGTAACGTAATACTGTAATCTAATAATGTAATTTAGTAATAATATTTAATAATGTAATTTAATATTTTATAATTGCTATGCTCAAACCGGGTTCAAACGCGAACTATTTTTTAAAACACACAAAAAATTATCTACGTAAACCTATAAAATACTACGAAAACTTCTCCTGTGACATCAACATAAAAACTTTTTATGATGACATAACCGAAGCGTCCTTTACGGTTTTATGCGCATTTGAGTCAAGTGGATTTATAAGAGTAGGTCGCATCCTTCATTTCCTTTGACACGTGTTTGTAAGTTACTATTAAATGTAAGCTACTGATTTACACCATTACTTGTGTTAAAATTAACTTCCTTAGTAACTTACCGTTTTAATTTTCAACACTCGATAGTATATTGCTATTATGTAGAAAATTATTAGTAAATTAGAACTTCATTAATGTTTAGTTAATTAAGTTCTAATTTTGAAAACGAACTTTATTTATTTGAACACAGCTAAAGTACAATACAATGATATATTCCGGATGATTTTTGGGTTGCCCCGCTACTATAGCGTATCGGCGATGTTTGTACAAAATCACACCGATTATTTTCGCAATGTGTAAAAAGACGGGATCCCTAAAAATTGACGCGAAGAACTACGATCCCTATCTTGTCTCACCAGGCAGTCACACTGTCCAGTAGGGGGCCGCCCAACAATTAATTAAATTAAATAATTCAGACAGGGTCCAATAACTTTAATACAGATGTAGCCTATGGTTGGAATTGAACTACAACTCGGTGTGGCAGCCAGGATCTCTAATCACAAGGCATCGAGCTATGGCGTGATAAAATTGATAAAGATCTTTTAATGTTCTCAGACCAACACAGGTAGATATGTGGATGGTCTAAAAAGTTTCCGATCTAACAAAGATACAAGACATTTTTTCATAAATTTTTTTTTTATGTTCTACATAGTCTCCTTGTATCTCTACACACTTCTCCCAGCGATGCTCACATGTCTCTAAGCCGTCCGAATAGTACTCGGCGTTTTCATCTGCAAAATAATAAATCACGAACGTGATTGCCTCCTCATTTGACAAAAATCTCTGTCCTACAAGCGAAAATTTTAGATGAAGGACCAAAAAGAAGTCGCTTGGGGCTAGATCTGGTGAGCAAGGCCGATGTTCAAGCAGTTCAAACTGTAATTCGTGGATTTTCGCTATGGCAACCGGTGAGATGTGAGACGGCGCGTTGTAATGGTGAGCCGAAACCATGCTTAACTCTCTCAGAAACACGTACACACACGTGTGAATAATATCGTTTACAGCTATTAATATGGATTTAGGTGCGTATGTGTGCGTATAGCAGTGTACTTTGCAGGTTGGTAAAGGAAGAAAGACGAAAGAAGAGTGCGCATCAAGAACATGGTTTTAGTGTCGCAAAAAGTCTTATTGGTCCGAGCGAACTGGTTTCAAACAATAAAATTCATCAAAAACATTGTTCTTCCTATAATTTTGCATCTTTGAGCTTAATAAAATTACTGAATAATAAATTATTAATATTAAACTAAAACGGCTTCAAATTAGACTTTGTTTAGGCTTGAGGTAATTGGATTACTGAAACGTTTCAAAAGTAATTAAACTCTAAGTACGCTTCTTAAAAAGAAGGTTGGTCAAATCGTACCAGACGATGAAAAGATGGCGTCACTATATGAAATATTTATGAAAAATATCCGTATTTTCAAGGTCTTAAAAACACAAAAAACACCTCTCTAATTAGCCACAAAAAAAAGTTATCCTTTTATTTTTGTTTTTGTAGCTGTGAAATTATTTAAAATAATAGTTTCTGAACGCACTGGAACGCACCTAATGAAGATTCATTTCACGTATGAAAGGACTTTGTATTCAAGGACTTTGTATTCACGTTTTTCTGAATAGTTGTTAATTGTAATTTAATTCAATTAATATGTAGGCATCAAATCAACTACTATACTGATTTATTATGTAATGGATACATGTCATAAAAATGATTATGTAGCTTCATAGTACATATTACATAAATTGCACACGGACAAACATTTATTAGTGGGCTAAACGAATATATGTTCCGATCGGCAATTGAAGGAAAACCCCGCGCCGCAACTCAAAGTTAAGCCACTACGCACTGGAGCCATTGTGTATAAATTGATAGTAGATAGAAATACCAATTAAAATAAATCGATATAAAATATAATGATACATATTTTCATTACAGCCTATAAAATTCCATCAACGACGTTGAAGACTATACTCCGTTTTGACTAAATTTGAAATTTTATGTGTGTACTTTTTGATATGTTTTAAATAGACATATCATTATAATTTTAGAATATTCGTTTTTTGTTGAGTTAGGACCACGCTCTCACAAGATACCAGCAGAAAATAGCAGCTAAAACACAGAAGTCTTACCTTTGCGTTTCATATCATAAGTTAAGAGAATCGGAGATGTTTATTCCTGGAAACAAGGCATTCTATCTTAGTCCTCAGGAGTGACAACGCATCCGCATTTTGATTCTTAATCGAGGATGAATGTAGATGTCTGGGCCATAGCAACCATTTATAACCAGGTGGAATGTGTTGTCGGACTGAACACGTTTGTCTCCCTTATTATATAAAAATAAAATATATTTTTCTAATTCACGTGAGTATTACACATTGACTAAAACTAATTTAAAGTATTTCGTTGCGCTTATTATTAAACAATAAATGTTTAAACTAATTTTACTCTCGTATTTTTCACAAATATTAAAATTATTTTACCTATCAAATACAATTCCACGTCTTTTAAATAAATTCAATCCCTCAAAACGTTTTCTTTGTATTTACGTAGTAAACAAATTTTTCAATAAACACGCAAAAAAAAATTAAACTTATTTTGCTAATGTGAGGCTTATGGTTATGACTTTCATCATTTAGAAGCAGGAATAGCGGAATTAATAACGAATCAATGCTCTGTGCTTCAGAATTTATTCCAGCGAATGGCCTTTCAAGTTTCTCAATTCATCAATCACACCGACAGCTAACTCAATATAAGAGACGCCGTTATAAGAGCTGAACGGTACCAATAGCCTTGAGATACAAGATTCGACAAATAAATTAGATTTTGCAAATAGAAGCTGTGATGACAAATTTATTTTTGAGTTTATTATCCTAATATATTAATATTGTCGTAATGTTTTCACCGCAAAAGGCGGCCCTTACAACTAACACAATACTAACAAAAATTAAATAATAGGACAAACTAACTACTACGAGTAACAAATTACAATTATTATTATTATTAAGTGTATATATTACAATAATATTATACACTTAATAATATACATGTAAGGGATAAATAAATAAATTATTTTTTTAAGAAACGACCTTTTTATTATATAAAAGATAGCTTTGAAGAATAATAAAGAAAATATTTTATACGTGGCAGAGTAATGCTGCAGCTTTGATATGGATAGGCTCGGCTGGAGAAGGACCACGTGCTCGCAGAATAACAACGTAAAAGCTTTGATGTTGTGTTTTGTTTAGTGAGTGTTAAAAACCGGAGACTCTTTTTACCGGATACGAGGCATCCCATCTTAGTCACCAGGGGTAACAACACATCTGCATTTTGATTTTCAACTGAAGGTAGATGTAGAAGTCTTCGGGCCATAGCAGCCACATACCATCAGGTGGAATGTGGGCTTATTGGTTGTTTTTTTCTTATTTTAAAGATATCTTTGATATTTTCAACGGTTTCCAAAATATCAGTGTCGAATAGAACGTCATCTAAATACATACTAATTTACATATTCAAAATTTCACTTAAAATTTATATGGGACCAATATCAAGGTAGACTATTCGATTAAATATATTACCGTTACCGTCAGAGCCTGTTTAAGTCCACTACTGAACATAGGCCTCCTCCATAGATTACTTCATAGGGGGAATATTTGCCATAGTTGTCACGCTTGGCAAGCGGGTTGGCAGCCGCAGTTTTTTTTAGTCGTTATTAGGAAGACGCTACTGCACATCTTCTAAATTTATTTCCCTTTGTCGGCTTTCACTACACTAACGGGATGATATGGGGTAGTGGATATTCATGGATGATTTGATTACACTGTCACTAAATGGTTAAATAATGATATAATATGTAAATATATACAGTTAGACTATTATTTAAGTGAATGATACCTTTTGGTATTACTGGTAATATAAAGTACATTTTAGAATGCTTTCGTAAAGTGAGCGACAAGCGGTCCCATCGGAATGGTTTTCTGAGTGGAAATGAAAGTCATGCCAGGGACTCCTTTTTGCAGCGAATGACAGTTGTGCTGCGTAACCCTTAATAAGATGAAGTGGATGTATCCCACAGTATAATGCATGTTCATCTAGCAGTTCTTTAAAATGGATACAAATTTTTCTTATTGTTATTTCTTAACTTAAGCTATGCCTAATTTCCCGTAAGCATATTGAGTAACGTGTGAACAAATAATTCCAAAGAGTCCATAAACCAAAAACAGTTTCCCAAAATTAAAATTACTAATATTTTTGTAATATTTAATTACAAAAATTGCTGTATCGCATTGCATGTACATTTGAATATTTAATTTTGGGGATCTTTATTATTTTTTTTAAATTTGCTTTAAATCTCTTTTTCTTATACATCTAAATAAATCAAAAGTTATCCAAAGTTTTATTGTGATTTCGCTTCGGTGTATTCTATTTTTTATAGGATAGGACAAAGGAGCACACAGTCCACCTAATGGTAAGTAGTTGCTGTGGCCCATAGACATATACCTACATCTATCCTCGTTTACGAATCAAAATGCAGATGTGTTGTCATCCGTGAGGACTCAGATGGAATGTCTCTTTACTATAAAATGGGTTTCCGGTTCTCTACACTCACCATACGAAACACAGCAGTGTTAAGCTGCTATTTTACGCTCGTATTGTGTGAGAGCGTGGTCCTTCCCCGGTCTGCTGCAGCATGACTCTACCACGTTTACTACGTTTATTCTAATACTTATTGAATTATTTAAAATTTGTTTTTAATAACACCATTACTAAACATTAAGACCGACTTTTAGGTTTCCTTACGATGTCTTTCTTTACCGCCGAACATGCGGTAAGTCAAACCGTAAAATTGCCACGTCATTTAAAAAATACTTTTCACGTGATGTAATATAATGTGCGGCTTACGTTTAACGTCCCTTAGCCACTGCTCTATTCAATGTTTTTTTGTTATTTTTAACCGACTTTAAAAAGGAGAAAATTCTTCACAAATTGTGAACCAATTTGGATGATTTTTTTTTCATTAATGAACACTATTAATGATGACCACTATTAATTTTTCATTAATGACCATATAAAGGAGACAGTAGTTTTTGAGCCCACTAGAAATTTTCGCGGACAGCAATGGTTTTGTATACAAAAAAAGATAGCAATTTAATATTGTAAATAGCATAAAGATTTTATGAAAATCTACACGGAATCAAGAAATCTGAAAAAAAGAGTTGTTTTGATATTTATGTTTATGTCATTGGTTGAGATGAAGTAATATTAAACACAATTGTAGTAGAGATGTGCCAACTCGGAAGAAATTCGACTCGAGTTAACTTGTGTTGAAATTCACGTAATCGAATAGTACTCGAGTTACGCAACTCGAATTGGCGGAACGAAGCTGTGTCAGTTTGTTACAAATTATTTTTATATTTCTTCTTTCATTCAAGATAATTATTATTATTTTTTAACTTAATAGGTAAAATATTATTGGTTTGCGTATAGACAATCTTCATAAAATAATATCACTTACTTTATGACGTAGCGTAAAGTTACTGTTATTAATCATTTACCTATCACGAATTATACTTCATCAGCTTATTGATATTACATAATATATCAATAAATTGCTCGAATTAGTAAGTCGAGTGCATCACTAAATTGTAGACAGATACTGCATTAACGTAATGTAAAAATGTGACTCGAGTAGAATTTTGTGACTCAAGTCACTCGGGTTTTATCATGTCACTCTAGTTGTACTCGAGTTTTTGAGTAGAATAGAATAGAATAGAATATTTTTTATTCAATATACATTACATGTGTAATTCTTATTGAAAGTCATTTTTTACTTTACCACTGGTTCGAAAAAACCCTCTGTCCTGGGAAGAACCAGCAAGAAACCCAGTGGGACTTTTTTTTTAAAATAAATTTTACAATATAAATGATTACGAACTATTTACAAAATTTATTTTAGAAGCTGCTTGGAAGCGATCACCTCATTCCCAGGGGTTATTATCAACCATGTATTCATTTATACTATAATAACCCTTTTTATACAGTTTCAGCTAAATAAAACATTTAAACTTGGTAATAGAGAGAACCTGTACACTTTCCGGCACCTTGTTGTAATAGCGTATACATTGCCCCAAGAATGAATTACTGACTCTGTGGAGTCGAGAAACTGGTATCACTAGCTTGTGTTTGTTCCTAGTGTTTACAGAATGTATATCACTTCTTTTACTAAAACTATCTTTGTTTTTGTGAACATACATTAAATTTTCGTAAATATACTGAGAGGCCAAAGTTAATATATTAATTTCTTTAAATTTATCTCTAAGAGACTCTCTCGGTTTTAGATTGTAAATAGATCTAATGGCCCTCTTCTGTAAAACAAAAATAGTTTCTGAATCAGCCGCATTTCCCCATAGCAAAATCCCATAAGACATTATGCTATGAAAATAACTAAAATAAACTAATCTAGCTGTCTCGACACTAGTGAGACCTGTAATCTTTTTTACAGCATAGGCTGCAGAACTTAGTCTGCTTGCTAATTTGGATATATGGGGGCCCCACTGGAGCTTTGCGTCAAGAGTGATGCCAAGAAAAACAGTGGATACAACAGGGCTCAATTCCTCCCCATTTAAAAACACATTGGTATTCAGATTTTGAACATTCGTTGTTGTAAATTTAACACAATTAGTTTTATTTCCGTTCAAATGCAGATTATTAACGTTAAACCAATGCACTAATTTTGATATAGCATTATTCACTTCGTCACATTTAAATGATTGACGTTTAAGTTTAAAAATCAAGGAAGTATCATCAGCAAATAATACTATATCATGACTATCCCCTACAAGATGAGGTAAGTCATTAATATACACCAGAAACAGGAATGGGCCGAGAATCGAGCCCTGAGGAACACCCATTAGTACAGGTGACCCGGAAGAACTTTTACCATTGATAATAACCTTCTGTTTTCTATTACTTAAATATGAAATAATAAGTCTAAGCGCTGTGTTCTTGACACCATAGTACTGTAGCTTCCTGATTAATGTCTCATGGTGAACACAGTCGAAGGCCTTGGAAAGGTCACAAAATATACCCAAAGCATCCTCTGATTTCTCCCATGCACAAAAAATATGTTTAATAAGCTCAACTCTAGCGTCAGTTGTCGAGCGACCCCTTGTAAAACCGAATTGATTATTATGTAGCAATTTATTAATATTAAAGAAACTTAACATCTGATCTAAAATAATTTTTTCAAAAATTTTACTTAATGTTGGTAGTACAGAAATTGGTCTAAAATTGGCGGGGTCTAATGTACTACCAGATTTAAATATAGGTATGACTTTACTATGTTTCATTAAATCAGGAAACACACCAGATTCGACGCTTATATTAAATATAGTGGCTAGATAAGGTGCTAATGTATCTATTATAGATAAAATAACTTTAACGGAAATCCCCCATAAGTCTGCCGTTTTCTTAACATCAATAGTTTTAAAATATTTAACGATATCTTTTGGCAGTACCCTATGGAATTTAAAAGTATTTGAACAAGCCTTTACATTTTGTTTGAGCAATGATTCGGCGACAGTAGGAGAAGAATTTAATGATTTTGTTGTCAAAAAAGGAACATCAGTAAAATGTTTCTCAAAAGCCATAGCAACTTCTTGATCAGATCGCGTTAAATTATTGTTAATATTCAATTGAAAATCCGAGTTGCGCGGTTTGACCTTGCCCGTTTCACTATTTATTATTCTCCAGGTCATTTTAATTTTGTCGGATGCAGTTTTAATTTTGTTGCTTAAATGTATGATGTTGCCTTAGCAGTGGAGCACACTTTTTTAAATATTTTAGAATATGTTTTTACATAATCTCTAAATATAACACTACTATTATATGATCTTTCATCATAAAGCTCGTATAACCTTCGCCTACTTTTATGAATTCCTACTGTCGCCCATTCATTAAATGATTTGCGACTGTTAAAAGAGAAAGTTTTAGAAGTAAATATTCTACTAAATTCACAACGTATAATTTCAAATAATGTAGCATACAAATAATTAGCACTATTTTTAAACGAAAGTGATGGAAGTCTTTTTATTATATTACTTCTAAACCTCTCCAAGCGATGTTCATTTATTGGAACAAACACAACTTTCTTATTTTTCTGTTTTTTGTGTATTTAAGGTAGTGATACTAACTGTCCACAGTGATCTGAACTTAAATTTTGAATAATTGATTTATGCAAGGGCTTAACATCTGTAAAAATGTTATCTATACAGGTCGCACTAGGCCCAGCAATACGTGTTGGTTCTAAGAAGTGATTTGAATTAACTATTTACAGTCCCTGCATCGATTGAATTTTATCACTCGAGTCGAGAATAGCGATTACCTTAGTTAAAGCATTATTAAATCATCATCATCATTACAGCCCTTCACAAGTCCACTGCTGAACATAGGCCTCCCCCAAAGAATGCCACAAAGCACGGTCCTGAGCCACCTGCATCCATCGACTTCCTGCATGTCTTACCAGGTCGTCACTCCATCTCGTAGGGGGACGCCCTACACTTCGCCTAACGGTACGAGGCTGCCACTCGAGTTCCTTTCTTCCCCATCGGTTGTCGGTTCTTCGAGCTATATGGCCGACCCACTGCCACTTCAGCTTACTAATCTGTTGGGCTATGTCGGTTATTCTGGTTCTACTGCGGATATCCTCATTCCTAAGTTTATCACACAGAGAAACTCCGAGCATAGCCCTCTCCATAGCTCGCTGAGCGACCTTGAGCTTCCTCATACGGCCAGCAGTGAAGGACAACGTCTCAGTTCCGTAAGTCATCACTGGCAACACGCACTGGTTGTACAATTTCGTTTTAAGGTTTTGAGGTATGTCTGACGAGAAGATGTGTCGTAGCTTCCCGAACGCTGCCCAGCCGAGTTGAATCCGTCAATTGACCTCTCGGTCGAAGTTGGACTTACCTAATCGGACTATATCGTCGGCAAATCGAAGGTGAGTGATGTACTCGCCATTGATGTTGATACCGTATCCTTTCCAGTCCAAAAGCTTGAAAACGTCTTCCAATGCAGCGGTGAAGAGTTTCGGGGATATGACGTCACCCTGTCTTACACCTCTCTGCAATTGGATAGGTTTCGTACTCTGGTTCTGTACTCGGATAGCCATCGAAGGCCTATTGTACAAGCACTTCAACACTTCGATATACCGACAGTCAACTTGGCACCGCTGAAGGGACTGCAGCACCGCCCAAATTTCTACGGAATCAAAGGCTTTCTCATAGTCAACATACGCCAGACATAGTGGCAAATTGTACTCTTCGGACTTCTGTACAACTTGCCGAAGGGTATGTATGTGGTCTATGGTGCTAAAGCCCTATCGGAAACCGGCTTGTTCGGGAGGCTGGAAGTCGTCAAGTCTGCGCACGAGACGATTCGTAATGACTCTCGAAAACGGGACGTAGACGCGGCTCAGAAGGGAAATCGGTCTGTAGTTCTTCAAGAGAACGTTGTCACCTTTCTTGAAGAACAAGACCACCGCACTTCTGCTCCACGCCTCCGGTGTAATGCCACCATGAAGGACGAAATTAAAGAGCTTCTGAAGGACTTCAAGTACCGGTCTTCCACCTGCTTTCAGAAGCTCCGCTGTAATTCCATCCTCGCTTGGGGCTTTATCGTTTTTAAGGTGCTGGAGAGCCATTCTGACTGACGTCCGGGATATCTTCGGAATAGTGTCGGATGAGACTCGCTCTTGGATCGTTATTCACACTTGCGTGTGGCTCCAACGATGACGTGTACAGCTGCCCATAGAACCTCTCAATCTAACTCAAAATCTCAGGTGTCCCGGAAACGATGCTGCCACATTCCGTCTTCAGCTTTGACAGTTGGCTCTTTCTGGCAGACAGCTCTCTGGCAAAGACTTTGGAGCCTTGGTTCCGCTCGATCGCTTCTTCAATACGAGCTGTATTGAAGTTGCGTAAGTCCCGCCGCATTCATTTGGAGATCTGTCTGTTCAGATTCCTGTATGCTGTCAAGTCTGTTGAAGAATGTAGCTTCATCTTCCGTCTAACAGCCATGAGATTAAGAGTGTGATCGGAGAGTTTTTGTGTTCTTCTGCGGCGGGTCTTGCAGAACTTAGCTACGACCGCATGGACAGTTTCCACGAGCTTGTCATTCATATCGTCCACTTCAT
Source organism: Parnassius mnemosyne (assembly GCA_963668995.1). Classification (NCBI taxonomy): domain Eukaryota; kingdom Metazoa; phylum Arthropoda; class Insecta; order Lepidoptera; family Papilionidae; genus Parnassius; species Parnassius mnemosyne. The sequence goes on along the minus strand of CAVLGL010000001.1, from coordinate 1,005,317 downwards.
TGCAGTCTTTTAGGCACTGAAAACGGTTTTGTAACTCGAACTGAAAGGTTTCGGGACTTTGGAACAGAGCACGAGGGGGACGGAGCGTTGACTTCATTAGACGAGACCTCTCCAATTTAACGTTTACATTCAGTGTGCCTCTAACCATTCGGTGATCGCTACCAGTTTTTACCCTCGCGATCACAGAGACATTACTGAACAGTTGTCGTCTGGTCGTCATAATGAAGTCAATCTCATTTTTTGTAGAACCGTCGGGGCTCGACCAGGTCCACTTCCTGTGGGGCCGCTTCTGGAAGAAAGAGTTCATCATAAAGAGTCCCTCTTTCTCCATGAAATCGGTCAGCTGCTGGCCCCTTGGGTTCCGTTGCCCTATTCCAAATTTCCCTACTTTCAGCTCACCGTTCTCTCTTGTGCCTTGTTTTGCATTGAAGTCTCCCATTAACACCGTATATTGGGATTTGGAGGAATGCATGGCTCTAGAGATATGCTCATACATTTCTTCCACCTCCTCTTCGGGGTGTGCCGAGGTTGGTGCGTAAACCTGTATGACCTTCAGCGAATATCGTTTGGTGATTCTGAGTATAAGGTACGCAACCCTCGTCGACACACTCCCGATCTTTACAACGTTGTTAACGAGAGACTTGTGGACGATAAATCCGACACCTCCTTGGGACAGATGGTCGCCCTCCCGGTGATAGAGCAAGTTGCCGGATTCGAGGATTACCGTGTCCTCCCCCTCTCTTCGGACTTCGGATAATCCTATAATATGCCAGCGCAACTTGTCTATCTCTTCTTTCAGCTCCACGATCTTCTCGTCAGTTCTCAGGGTGCGTGCGTTGTACGTTGCCAGGTCGAGTCGTCTAAGGTGGCAACCGAACCTCCACCAGAGATTCTTAGCACCCCCTGCCCCGCCGTTACCATGGTCGCCACCGTAGCCAGGAATAGCGGGGTCGCTAGGGACTGGGGGCCGTCTGTTTTGTCATTTTTAAATAAGTACATTTATTATTTATTTATTTGAAGTATTTCCATATTTTTTATTTACTACAGATATGTGGAGTATTTCAAAATCTATAAACTGCTTTTTGCATATCTTACAAATCGCTTCCATTTTTATAATAATGCCACACTGACAATCTTTATTTTGATGTTTCATTGTTATCATTCATACTTTAAACAAAGCAGTACATTTAAATCACCTCTTATGTTATGCACTACTTATACGAAGTAACAAAAAATAAACAACAATGATATCACAATCACGATATTATAAATCAAACTAAGTTCATATTTGACTACAACATGACAGATGCAGGTTTGAATTTGGATGTAACCAGTAACGTCACTCGCGGCGACTTACACTACAAGTGAATTAGTGAACTGACATCTATCTAACCATCTCCGAATCTACACGGTGCGGTGCGCCAAGTTCAATCGGTAACTCGAGTGCAAGCGGAGTTGAGTAAAATTTATTTTCACTCGAGTACCGAGTTACACAAATTCACTCGATTGAATCGATTGGAAACAGAGTACGAGTTGCATCACTACTGTAAGAATAAATTCTGTGGTTACTGGTTAATTGTGGTTATATTCTTTTTTGGTAGCAAAATCATAAAATTTATAGTTAAGTATAAACATTTTTTTACAGTTTGTTTACATTACAAGACAATAAAATATCATCTCAGACACAAGTGAATGGATACATGGATATACATTATATTCGTATCATAATATGGATAATATCATGCAGATTATGTAGCCAAATATTAATATTCCAAATTATGTATTCCTCTTCTACTAATATATGAGTTTAATTTTCCACCTTGAATTTTAGAAAATCTATAATTTGTGTTGAATAACCTAAAACAAGTGACAATGTATTAAAGTTTTATGTTATTAGTAATATCTAAATTAAATATTAGATAGTTTGCATAAGTATTGTGACTTAGTTAAGCCGTTTTATTTGTGTAATGGGTGATATCCTTAAAATTGCTATCGAATTAACAGAAACACTTAGAACTGTAATTAAGCTGATAAACATCAAACTGCCAGACAAATCACCTTCAGGAGCTATATTCTCAAAATCATATGAGTTTTTGTTAATACATTCACTGTTCCATAAGACTGATATATAAAAATATATAAAAATCCCATGTATTATATAACTTTGGACCATATCCTGCGACGGAATCAGATTCTTCTATTATGCTTATACTGCTGTGTTGTTAACAAAATCATTAAATTCTTCTTCTACTGTCGCCGAATCATTGCTCAAACAAAATGTAAAGGCTTGTTCAAATACTTTTAAATTCCATAGGGTACTGCCAAAAGATATCGTTAAATATTTTAAAGCTATTGATGTTAAGAAAACGGCAGACTTATGGGGGATTTCCGTTAAAGTTATTTTATCTATAATAGATACATTAGCACCTTATCTAGCCACTATATTTAATATAAGCGTCGAATCTGGTGTGTTTCCTGATTTAATGAAACATAGTAAAGTCATACCTATATTTAAATCTGGTAGCACATTAGACCCCGCCAATTTTAGACCAATTTCTGTACTACCAACATTAAGTAAAATTTTTGAAAAAATTATTTTAGATCAGATGTTAAGTTTCTTCAATATTAATAAATTGCTACATAAAAATCAATTCGGTTTTACAAGGGGTCGCTCGACAACTGACGCTGGAGTTGAGCTTATTAAACATATTTTTTGTGCATGGGAGAATTCAGAGGATGCTTTGGGTATATTTTGTGACCTTTCCAAGGCCTTCGACTGTGTTCACCATGATATATTAATCAGGAAGCTACAGTACTATGGTGTCAAGAACACAGCGCTTAAACTTATTATTTCATATTTAAGTAATAGAAAACAGAAGGTTATTATCAATGGTAAAAGTTCTTCCGGGTCACCTGTACTAATGGGTGTTCCTCAGGGCTCGATTCTCGGCCCATTCCTGTTTCTGGTATATATTAATGACTTACCTCACCTTGTAGGGGATAGTCATGATATAGTATTATTTGCTGATGATACTTCCTTGATTTTTAAACTTAAACGTCAATCATTTAAATGTGACGAAGTGAATAATGCTATATCAAAATTAGTGCATTGGTTTAACGTTAATAATCTGCATTTGAACGGAAATAAAACTAATTGTGTTAAATTTACAACAACGAATGTTAAAAATCTTAATACCAATGTGTTTTTAAATGGGGAGGAATTGAGCCCTGTTGTATCCACTGTTTTTCTTGGCATCACTCTTGACGCAAAGCTACAGTGGGGCCCCCATATATCCAAATTAGCAAGCAGACTAAGTTCTGCAGCCTATGCTGTAAAAAAGATTAGAGGTCTCACTAGTGTCGAGACAGTTAGATTAGTTTATTTTAGTTATTTTCATAGCATAATGTCTTATGGGATTTTGCTATGGGGAAATGCGGCTGATTCAGAAACTATTTTTGTTTTACAGAAGAGGGCCATTAGAGCTATTTACAATCTAAAACCGAGAGAGTCCCTTAGAGATCAATTTAAAGAAATTAATATATTAACTTTGGCCTCTCAGTATATTTACGAAAATTTAATGTATGTTCACAAAAACAAAGATAGTTTTAGTAAAAGAAGTGATATACATTCTGTAAACACTAGGAACAAACACAAGCTAGTGATACCAGTTTCTCGACTCCACAGAGTCAGTAATTCATTCTTGGGGCAATGTATACGCTATTACAACAAGGTCCCGGAAAGTATACAGGTTCTCTCTATTACCAAGTTTAAATGTTTCATTAAGCTGAAACTGTATAAAAAGGGTTATTATAGTATAAATGAATACATGGTTGATAATAACCCCTGGGAATGAGGTGATCGCTTCCAAGCAGTTTCTAAAATAAATTTTGTAAATAGTTCGTAATCATTTATATTGCAAAATTTATTTAAAAAAAATGTCCCGCTGGGTTTCTTGCTGGTTCTTCCCAGGACAGAGGGTTTTTTCGAACCAGTGGTAAAGTAAAAAATGACTTTCAATAAGAATTACACATGTAATGTATATTGAATAAAAATATTCTATTCTATTCTATTCTATTCTGCAGAAAGGAATATTATATTGTCATGAAAAAATTATATATTTTTCTCCTACATGAAACCAGTGAAAGTAAAAAGTTAAAAAACTTTTATATAGTCAAATATGGTTGATGTAAATCCTTAATTACTATTTTTGTATTTGATCAACTGAAGCTAATTAATCGTGTATATTTTATAATAATTTCCTATTTATTTAACATATAGGCATAGATAACAAAATTCTGACAAAAATATGGAAATATAGTTTAATGACATTGAAGCATCTTTAATGTCTTATCTCTTATTATTGAAAATGTCTTTTTAATTCCTGAAAGTATCGTAAATAGTCATGTTTTTGGCATTGTAGTATTTGAAATGCAATTCATATATAAACATAGTCTTCACAAGCTACATAGAATGAAATAAATATAGAAAAAATAATAAATTGACAAGAATTAATATTTAGTATAGGCACTCTTTACAATAATTAACTTTTTCAGGTCAATCGCTGAGAACATATTATATGTATGCTTTGCAGGCTAAAAGCTTGCAGAGCTGCCCGTAGGCATAGACAAAAAAGAGTATGGATATTGAAGACAAAAGAGTGTTCTATCATATCATTGAAAATAATCTTCGAATTCCTGCAAACATCATAAATGGACATGTTATCTACAAGTTATTTAGAAAAAATATTTTGAAATGATTTACAATAACAAATACAATTAAATTATACATTTATTATCCTTCCATAAACAATTTAAAACATTTTACTTCCTCACTATTTATCAGTGTGTAATAACAGATAAAAATGTTTGAGGTATCTAACCCAACCTAATCAGTTAATATATTTTCAAACAAAGTTTTGACACCCTGCCTGTCTATTTGTTCTACTGTTAATAGACTACTTTGGAAATTATGATTTACTATAATAAATGTAGATGCATTATAACTTGTGTTTTAATACTTATACAACCAGTTCAAAACATCTTTCTTACTATATAGCGTGTGTAGGTAATATTATAAATGTACATATTATCCCTGACTCATCTTGGCTTTAATCATATTACTTAAACGGTATTTGGGATGTATACTCACAAACAATACATGTAAAAAATAGTATCCATAGCATATTCATGCACAGATATACACTATATTATTTTGCCGGAATTACAAAAAAATTTTTCCATCAATTTTAAAGTACCTATAAATGCTGAATGTAACTACAACTTTGTTTTATACTATTATTTATTGTACAGTGCACTATTTTAACTTCTAATACCGGTGAAAACTAATAGAAAATAGCTTTTAGTTTGTTTTTAGCTTATAGTAAGATACATATTTTATTTGCTAATTACTCAGTATTCCCATTAGATACGGTAAAACTAATATTACTATTGTAATCTATAGATTATGATAAATAAATCGACATGCATTTCATCAAGGTTCTCTAAAATTTGTGGTGGGTCCATTCTCCATATAAAAAGAAACTGTCTCCTTTAGAGAAAAAATTCCACTCTTGTGGGTAGCAAATAAATAATTTTCTGTTTTAGTAACTTCAAATCCGTTTTGACTTTTATTAATAGTTATTATTAACTTATTGTTTTATTTTATTATATAAACATAAAATATAAAAACATAAAGTTTATCTCATTTAATAAAGTGTAGACAAAATTCGTGCACCTTTAATTTACTTGCCCTAATTAATTTAAGGGGACGATGACTAAACATATTCAGTACTCTGAAGTTTTACTAAATTCGCAACACGTACTCGACCCCCGGAGTTATCCCTAATGCGCTGCTGCATTAGGGATAACTGTTGCGTCACAGTGAACGAGTGAAGCCGGCCACAGTCGAACGAGTGCCTGCTGTACTGCTATATGTCAGATGTGTCACTGACGAGATTGGCTGCATATTGAAGCGTGCTTCCATTAAAACATACTTCAAGGCACCGAAGAAGAATAGTCAGTTTTTACCATTAGCCAAGTGTAATGTCCCTCTGCAAGCTTGTACACTCCTGCATCTTGATGCAGGAGTGTACAAGCTTGACTGTGAATATGGTCTCTCTTATATAGGACATACTAAAAGATTAATAAAAACCCGCATTAAAAAGCACATAGCTAACGTGAAGAATCGACGCTCCGGGAAGTTTGATTGATTAGATTTGATAGACCACAAATTCTCGCTGAGGAACACCGATTCTTTCCAAGGATGATTCGCGAGGCTATTCAAATCAACTAGCATCCTAATTTCAATAGAGAAGATGGCTGGGTGCTACCATCTGCTTGGGATCCTATAATTAATAGAAACAGAAACAGAAACTTGTTTGTTCAATATAGATTATAAATAATACTTATTGAAAGTCACTTTTTTGTTTAATTACCACTGGTTCGAAAAAACCTCTGTCCTGGGAAGAACCAGCAAAAAACCCAGCGGGACTTTTTTGAAATAACAGCTTACAATCATGTATATGTTACACAATTAACGACACAAAATAAATTAGAAATAGTTTGGTCGCGATCACCTCGTTCCCAGAGTATATTATCATCCATAAGTTTCTTAATATTATAATGACCGTTTTTATACAAACATTTTTTTAACAATATGAAATAAAATTAAATCCCAACCCAAGCATACAACTGCAAGATATTCTAAGTTCATACTATGTAGATTGGAACAAAAATTAATAATTTTAATCTGGAGGCAGCCGTGGTTAACTATAACATTGGGACGACAAACACCTCAGTACGACCGAGACCATGGGTGCTGTAAAGTACTCGAAACCTCGGGAATATAAAAATAAGTTAATACATGCGATAAAATCCATAGAACTAGTTTCATTTAGAAGCATTCCTTTCTTAATTTTGGGTACAACGTCATCTTGCAAACAAAACTTTTCTCTTGTCACTCAATTTTTCACCCCGTCATTCAGATTCAGCCTTATACGTATAAAACGTTTAAATTTAATCTTATTTAAGAGAGGGCAGGAAAAGGCTCTGTATTAACAAACAAAAAACTTTCTAGAAGTACTTAACCGAACCGTCCTCTTTATGGTCCCATTGGAGGTAGAGTCAAGTGGCTTTCTACAGCCGTCTGTAATCACATAATTTATTTCCCTTCGTCACTTAGTTGCAAATTACTGTTGGCTGTAAACTGCTGACTCATGGTTTGTATAATAGTTGAGGAAATCTTTTGAATACAACCCGTTTTTCGGCTTTGTTTTTTGTAGTCATTTTAGAGACTCTTTAATTCTTTTGAAATACATTTAAGTATTTTATTTTATAAATATTTATACAGATATCACATCTTTATATCCTCATATATTTATATTTGAGAATATCTGCAGTAGAATCAGAATGACTGAAATAGCATAACGGATTAGTACGCTGAAATGGCAATGAGACGGCCATATATGAGCTCGAAGAACCGATAACCGATGGGGAAAATAGGTTTTCGAGTGGCAGCTTCGTAACGGCAGGCAAATTGTGGTGCGTCCCCCACTAGATGAAGTGACGACCTGGTAACAAACGCAGAAATTCGATGGCTGCAGGTGGATCAGACCCGCGCTTAGTTGCCTTTCTTGAGGGAAGCAGTGGACTTGTGAACGACTGTAATGATGATGATGATATAAATAACATTTGTAATAATAATATCACGTTATTTAGTTGAAACCCTTCATAAAAAAGTTGAGTAAAGAAAGAATAATAAAATGATTTTTTTAAACTGAAATAACAGACGCACTTACAGTCTGACACTCTTGATGCTAAGAGGCTGCTGCTGTTCATAGACACCTGCAGTTAACCTCAACAAAAAATGCTAGGAAGCCGTGTAATGGCGGTGTAAGAATATTCACTACCCCATATCATCCCGTGAGTGTTGTAAGAAGCGACAGAGGGAAACAAATCAGGAGATGGGTAGCAGCGTCTTTCTAATAACGATTAAAAATAAAAGAACTGCGGTCGCAGATATTGGCAACTATGACCTAAGAACTAATCTATGGTGAGGCCTCTGTTCAGCAGTGGAATTTAATAGGCTGTATCGCTAAAAAGGCTACAGCTGCGTTGTCGCCTAAGAACGAATATGGAATGATTCACTGCAATTAAGCTGGCTCTACTAATACCTTATAATTATAATAGATCAGATGGCGGTACCTACCCAGATTGACTCATAGGCAGAAAAGGAGTTTTACATAACATAAACACTCACGCCTGTCACCCAGAGGGGTAGGCAGAGACTACGGACTTCCATTTGGCGCGATCCTGACACACCTCTCTCGCCTCTTTCACATCCATATATCTACGCATACACGCTCGTCGGTTAAGGGTACTCCACCGGTTTTACCACCTATTTTGTTTTGTTGAAGTTTGTTTGTTTTAATTATGCCACGTTTATGTGGTACTTATAACAAAAAATAATTTATAAACTGTGTTACTTGTCTACCATATCATGTAGCTGTAACTAATCATGTGATTTTGAGTTGGAATATCGGATCGGGCCTGAATCAGGAAATTCATAATAGATGCCAGAAGTCAGGAAGTAGGCAATATCTTACCCCCTTGCCTCAAAAAGACTTTCCCTCCGATCGTGTCGGATTGCCGTCCAATGGAACTGTGAAAGTAAGGAAATAGAGAGTGTACTTGAGCTAGCGTACACAATCGTGGACTATCTGTTCTCCGCAGATGGCTAGTCTCCGTTTAGACAAGTCTGCGTGACGTGTCGTAAAAGTGACTAAAATGATGTGATTGTGTATGGGATGGGCTAGCCATCGTGTACATAATTTATGCCGGAAAGGTCACCATGTAATCCTATATTACATGGTGACCTTGTAGTGACAATGAGGAGACGTGTTGTTGTACTAGATCTTTAATTGGACTATCTATTTAATCACTAATTAGCAAATGTCGTGTGGGCCTCATTAGGCTATCGTTTGTTTCACAATTTTTCGACTAAACTCATATTTATTGGTTAAACGCGGTCCGAGTAGCTCCCTTCTCTTTGGCCACTGCCTAACCCCTCGAAAATTACGTACGTCACGCTATTTATGTCTCTTTAAAGTTAACTCGAGTAAAAATGTTTTATTAGCAATAAGAAAAATAATACAATAGGTAATATCTGTTAGCTTCCTCACTAGGCAAGCCTGTATCGAGGAAATCTTAGACCATAGTTCATTAAGCGCTATTTTATACACCTTATCAGACTGATTGTATTACACAAAACAACAATAACAGAACTGCTTATTGCTTTAGATCTTTGAACATAAAAAGAAAGGAAACTATAAAAACAAAGGTATTAACTATTTGTATTTAAACAAAAGAAAATAAAAAACTAAAACAATAACAAAATTTATCTAATAATTTTACAACTACCAACAATTAACAAAAGCCAGTTTTTAACAATTCTTCTGTTTCCTCATATGATAGTGTGACCAACCATTTCAAAATAATTAGTTTCGCAGATATGTAGTTTTTATTACTAATATTACAATGTTTTACGACCTTATTATAAATTTGTCTTTTGATAAAGTCACCAAAACGTTGTATAAATTTAGTATTGACAGATGGTGTGGATAGTTTGTATACCCTGCGATTAGTCAGTAATTTGTGATCATGGGAAGATAATACGCCTTTATATACTGCTAAGGACGTATTTAGTACAAAAAATTGGCGTACAGTGAGTACTCCGGCATCTTTGTATACGTTTTTAGTAGGGTATCTGTATGGTTTTCCTAACATTGCCTTTAAAACTGCCCGCTGTGCTCTCTCGATCTGTACTAAATATATATTTTGGATGCACTACCCCAACATGTGATGCAGTAAGTTATCAGCGATTGACAAAGGGCATAATATACTGATTTAAGTATTATCTTATTTGCTATATAATGTAGCTTTCTCATTATATAGATAATCCTTCTAATTCAGTTTTAAAGAACTTTGATGTGCGATTTAAATCCCACATTTTCATCAACAAGAACACCGAGATATTTTATAACCTTAACCCGCATAAGTGATTCACATGAACAACGCAGATTCATGTCGCACGACTCTTCATGAATTTTTATGTTCAAACCATTTTTCGGGCAAGAGGCATTTGTTTTATGAAAACATACGTATATTGTCTTTTTTGAGTTCAATTTTAGTAGATTATTTCACAACCACTGGGAAATTTGCAACATACCTGGCTCGGCAATAGAACTAACAGATTTTCATGAAGACCCGCGAAAAATGACCGCGGTGTCATCGGCGTAGCATAAAATATCGGCATTTTCAAGAATTATAACGTGAATGTCATTTATATATAAGATGAATAATGTAGGTGCCAAGATGCTACCCTGTGGGACTCCAAAACTGACATGTTGTAAGCTACTAATAAACTGACCAATTTTTACATACTGTTTTCGATCTGTTAAATAACTTTTAAACCAATCCAAGGCCACTTATCGAATACCTATCTTTTCTAGTTTTTTTAAGAGAATAGAAACGGATACAGTATCAAAAGCCTTGGATAGATCCAAAAATATCCCAATACAGGATTTTTTACTATCAAGATGCGCAGATAGAGTGGTCATTAGTAGGTATACAGCGTCTTCCGTGTTTTTACCCTTACGAAAACAAAATTGTTTTGGAGAGATATAGATGTTTTTCTCTAGATAATCAACAAGGCGTTTATTTACTAGTTTCTCAATTAATTTTAAAAATTCAACTAAAAGCGAGATGGGTCTATAATTGTTGCCAAAATTCTTAGGTCCCTTTTTATAAATCGGACAAACCGAAGCGGTTTTCCAAATATCTGGGAAAATACCGCACGAGAGACTGAGGTTAAAAATATACGCAAGTGGAGTCATAATTTCGTGTTTAATAAATTTTACAACTCCGTCTATGCCCGCTGCCTTATTGTCTTGCAACTCTGATATAAGTTTTCCAATTTCTACATGATCTGTGGGATACATGAAAAACTAATTGATTGGTGGATTTGGAATTCGAAAGGACTTTGGCAAATCAGCCTCATTTTGCTTCATACTAGAGAGAATATTTTCTGCGATCTTTTTACCAGCTGTAGAAAAAATAATTATTTGTGAAATCGATTGATTCTTGCACAGTTAGAGCATCTAATCTTTACAATTCTTTAGATTCATTTTTGGAATGTTGGAGATGACAGATATTTTTGATTAACTCCCACATCTTTTTCGGGTTATTTTTGTTTTTTGTTTAATAAATTATTTTCATATTTAGATTTTACATTTCGTAATAAATATTTGAAGAAATTTTGGTAACTCGTATATATTTTTTTAAGAGTTTTATTTTCCGGATCATTACGAGATTGAAGATGCATACGATCACGGACGCGCATACAACGAATTAAACCAGGAGTTATCCAAGGTTTTATGTTAAGTCTACTTATTTCAACTTCTTTCATGTGCTTGTTTACGACATCTGTGATGTATTTTGTAAATATTTCATTAGCTATATTAACGTGGGGTATATTGCTTAAATTGGACCAGTCGATGCTTTTAAGGGTTTACTTTATCGCATTGAAATCTCTTTTAATTATGAAGCGATTGGGTCTTTGAGGTTTAAGTTGTTTAGAGTTCAAACCAAGCATAACTGGGAAATGGTCTGTAATGTCACATTGGCACACAATGATTTGTAGTGCTTGGCACCTATCCATGTTCCTACCATAGATGTGATAAAGGCAAGCGGACTCCCTAGTTGGGTGTACTATAGCTGGAATGAATCCATGTTCGGCCATAAAGCACTGGTACTCTAAGTTTCGTGGAGTACTAATAGTTTCCATTATATTTATGTTTATGTCGCCGGCAAGGATGTTGGGGAGACCATTTATTTTATTAATTTGTATATCAAGAGATGCTAGAAATTTTTCCAGATTTTTAAAAGATGGTGAACGAAATATTCTAAGAATTTGTAACTTTTCAGGTATTTGAACAAATAGGCAATCGGCTTCATCAAGACGTAGTTCTGAAACCGTGGCATGCCATATGTCTCTCAGGTATACGACAACTCCGCTGTTTTGATTTAAGTGCCTATTTGTTTTAAAAGCGTTATATCGAGGTGTTTGCCGTATAATTATACTATCAAAGAGCCAACATTCGGTCAAAATTATAATATCCACGGATATTTCCAAACGTTGGAGGGCTACTATTAAAGAGTCAAAGTTTTTTCTTATGCTTCTAATATTAAGACAAAATAGCTTAAATGTAAATTCTGGAGTAATGATATGTTTACAATCGCATATATCTTTTACAGTTTCACACTTAACCTGCATTAAGTCTAATTCCAGGCCTAAATTTTCAGTCACAATCATTTTCGTAGTCGAATTTTATCCGGTAACCAGAATGAGTTGGTTAATTTGAGACAATACATTTTTGGACGGAATGAACTACGTTTCTTTACTTTGGGGAACAAACTGGACTGACAGAAAGTGCAATTTAAAATAGTTTCAAAATAACGAAAGGGCTTACAGTTATACATACATACGTCTTTAGCATCAGTATAGTCATGTAAGGTATCTTGCATTAAGTAAACATTATCAATAATTGGTCTTTCATAATTATGTACATCATTATGTTTCCTAGGCTGTAGAAGATGGTGGAAGTAGACAATCAAGGTCCTTGTGCGATTGTATAACATGAGCAGATTTACCTTCACGTTGCCTGATATAAATAAAGCCTTGATTACACCAGCAGAATGTGTATCCATGTTGCTAGGACCCGCGTCTAGTGTCTCGTAATAACACTCTGTTTTCGTTGGTTAGTCTTTCATTAAAATAAACTTTCCGGATTTGACCTGATACCTCCAGGTCGGAACTGTTTATGTTTTTTCTTACTTTTGCAGCTTTGAGAATTTGATCTCGTTTAGATCGACGCAGAAATTTAACGACCACTGGCCTTGGCATACTGCCGCTATCCTGTAGTAAAGCAACAGTTTTTGGTAGTCGACGTGGGCCTGCACGGGTTACCCAATCTAAATCCTTATCTTCGAAGTCAACGCCCAGCTTCACTGCTGCTACGAATATGGTGTGATTCACATTTTCACCCAAGATTTCAAGAATGCCACAATTTCAATTTCATTTCTCATATTTAGTTGGGTTTGTAAATTTAGTTCATTTTGCAGCAGTGACACCGTAACCTGCAAGATTTGGACGTCTTCATCACGTTTTTGTAAATATTTTCTTCTCTCATTGGTAGTTGCGAGAATACCGATAATATCATCCATTCGGTCGTTTGTATGAGAAATTGATTGAGTAAGATCGTTTAATTTTGTTTTCACAGAGCTTCATTCACTGGTAAGGAGGCGCAGCTGTTCAGTAAGCTGGGTCATTTCAGACCTTACAGAATCTGGTTTTTTACGTGTGGTAACATTTTCTGAGCCACCTCGAACAGGAGTGAGAGTGTTATCCACACCTTTTTTTTTTCGCGGCACAGCATTCGGGACATTTCCAAATCTTCCGCTCAGGAGTGAGCATTGAAACATTTATACATACTGAGCAAAAGGTTTTTTCACATGCAGTAGACGTACATTTAGTAGTACCGGCACTGTCTCTAATAGGCTTCAAACAACCTGCACACTTCATTACGCTGCTTTATTTATTTACAGACCCGGAAATGTATACAAATTTGTGGTGTGAGTAGCGCGTTTGTCAGCGCTAGTACGATAAAAGTAATACACACGACTTTCACGGTGAAGTGTAGCGCGTAGCCGTGAGGATGCTACGTACCGTATCGATTACTTTTTACTCTCGCTCTTAATACTCGTACTGTTGATATTTGTTGTAAAAATGTGAAAATTTTGCTTTAACTTCAAAATAAATCACAAGAAAACTTAAAGAAACACGTTCTCAGACTATATTATTTGTAAATCACAAAATATTTCCAAAAAGAAACACTCAAATTATGTATTCGTAAATTGAGTTCAGAGCGCACAAACACACAGTTAACTGCCTGACAAGAGCGACACGAGTGATATGATAGGACACGATTATACTCAACTTTATTCGAGTTTCAACCCATAACGTGTTATACGAACTTAAAGTGTCATAAAATTGAATGCCGGGCACTAAAACTTTTTTACCACATATTCAACCCAACAAAGATCTGCTTATATTTTACTAGATTGTCATGAATTTAAATATTGCGGATTTATTTTATGTGTGCTTATATTTTATGTTTATTTTTCTTTTATTCTAATAAGGCAAGTCTATTACTAAATATTAATCAGAATTCTGCGATAAGAAATGTTACTGATTATTTGTTTCGATCTGAAGAGTATAGAGATCTAGTATAGCTACAGGCTTTAAAGTATTATATCTTAGCCCTCATAGGTGTAAACGCATCTGCAGCCTCCTTTCGTAGAAGTTGATTACAGGTGTCTATGGACTGTAGTAGCTACTACCATAAAGTGGAATGTATGTTCGTTTGTCAATTCAGTTTCATATCTTTAAAAAGAAAAAAAGAATAAATAATGTTTGTATGGCCTACAAATAATTGTTCTGGGTCTGGGTGTTTGTCCACGCACAAACCTTTTAACTGAAAACGCGGCGTTTCATCTTAGTCCCAACGGGTCACAACGCATCTTCATTTTGATTCGAAAACGTGGATAGATTTAGATGTCTATGGGCCACAGCAACCATTTATCATCAGGTGGACTGTGTGCTCGTTTATCACATTTATACTATAAAAAAGAGTGACAGTAGCCATATGGCAGGGTGCGGACCGCGAACACAAAAGCCATAGTGGCTTTTGTGTTCGAATCCGCTATTCGACTGCTGTAGTGAACCACTCCAAACACTAGCATTTTAAGCCTACCAGAAGTAGTTAAATGGAATATTAGTAATGTTATTATAATGTAATATATTTATATAAATAATGTAAAAATTATAATGATAAAAAAGTTGCTTTAATTAATTCATATTAGTGAAATCAACGTAAATCTATACAAATAAATAAAATTGAAGTGTTTGTTTGTAATGTCAAAATTACAGGTTTTTATTAATCGCATATGAAAGTATATACGGTAATTATAACAAAAATGCAATTTTTTAAATTTTTGTCTGTCTGTCTGTCTTTTTGTTCCGGCTAATCTTCGGAAAGGCTGGACCGATTTCGACAGGACTTTCACTCGCAGATAGCTGATGTCCTGAGGAATAACTTTTATTTTAGAAAAATAATGAGGGTTCCGCGCAAAAAAATTCAAACCCTAAATTACACATGAGGAAAGTCGCGGGGAACAGCTATTAATAAATATATCAAGAAATATATTTCTTTTAATTTTACGAATATTTATTAAAGAAACATTCTGAAAATCCATGGCCGAAATATGCCAAGTTACATTTATTACGTACATGATCTTGGGATTCATCGCTTTTCAGGGGCCCGTTCTCCCCCTGGAAAATAAGCTTAGCTTTTCAAACGGTGTTAACAGTGTTTATTAATTTTAATTTAATTAATCAATAGATATTTAAAAGGATAGTCCTCATAATATCGCTGATAAAACGTCAGTGTGAAATCTCAGTGCCCTTTATGTTAGAGCGTGTAGCAAAGCGGACTGTTTGTCGTGTTAGACTATTCTTGTAGTTATCTTTGACTGTTTGTTTTACAGTGTCATGGGTACATTCAAATTGTATGCAGAATGAGTTCCACACCTTAGGTGGAGCGTTTATTGAGATTCCATGAGTAGCCTCTCACCATCAGGTGAACTGTCTAATTAGATTTAAAAAATTACTTGCTACCAGTCTGTTTCTAATGTATAATTCAATTGAACACATTGTAAGTAACTATATTTATATTATTCATGTTGGGTTTCTTACTGGTTCTTTCCATGACAGAGGATTTATAAACCAGTGGTAATAGCTTAAATGGCTTTATTACTTGTAATCTATGTTGAATAATAATTAATGTATTCTGTTCTTATTCATTATAACTTTATTATAAGTAGTGTCGATTTAGATAAGACGATAGAACAGTTCAAGGAGTTTTGTTATTATTAAAGGTAAAGGTATTATACATAATCCCGGGTTAATTTAATTTTCGCAGACGTGAAACTGAAATTTCATCTAAATATCTGCTTTTCAATATGGTCGGCAATATCAGCCGCTATGAATTTTCATTTACCGTGACCAGACATGTGGTTACGTGCTTCAAATATATTATCCCGCGCTTAGGATAAAATGCTCAAAAGCATTGCGTATTAAATAAAAATATCCCGAATAACAATGAACGTCGCTACACTAAATTGAAAATACCTACACCAAAATAGTTGCTTGCTTATTATTATTTTGAGTTGATATTAGAAAGAAACTGCTTCGCATCGCATGTTTATTTATTTAATTTAAGCTCATATAATGCTCTTATAAAACCCCAAAATCCGCACAGGTTCGGAGACCTTAGAGAAGAACTGGCAAGAAACTCTGAGATTTTTTTCCGATGCCGTTGTTTTTTTATAGAATTAGGGTGACAAGTCAGCACACACTCCGCCTGATGGTAAAGAGATGCTGTGACCCATAGACATCTACATCGATTAAGAAACAAAATGTAAATAGGATGTCACCCCTGAGGACTTCGACTGTCTTGTTTCTGGTCTCCAGTTTTCTACACTCACTATACGAAACAGAGCAGCATCAAGCTAGTAGTTAAGTACTACAATTTCATGGGACAAAAGTCAAATGTATGTTAATATTTTTGTATGTCAATTTTAACAATATATCAGTAGCCATTTTATTCCATTTCATTAAGAGTTCACAGGCACCAAGATCAAACCTGGAATGAACGCGTATTGTAAAATTTACATCAAATTCAATAGCTTATACTACCGCGGCGCTTAGAATGTAATAAATAGTATATTTTATTAAGAGTGCGGAAAGCCTGTCATTGCAGAGTTCCGACAAATGCCTACCCTAGACGAGGCGCAGCCGAAGGTGAGGGTTGACAGTCGGAACAAGTTGCAATGACGGTTCCATACGTGTACTGAACAACTATTTTTAATACAGTTGCGAAAAAATGAAGCAATTTAATAAAATAATAATAAACACAATAAACTCAAATAACTAATCATTTATTTCTTAAAAGAGTTATAATTCACATATACATTGAAATTGGTACAGTTTTTATACTAACTGGGGAAGTTTTAGGTTGCATATTTACTGTTTGAGACAAACTATTATTAATTTCGTATGATTGTTCATGTATATTTGTCAAAGGTGTTATACAATCGCGTTTACTAGTTGATTGGATTGGATCTGATGAATTATCATTATCAACGAAGGTAGATGAACGAATTTTCTCTTCAGTATTGTCATATGAAGGAGACGGACTGGACTTTAAATTAATGGATTGTGATTTTTTTCCCAGTTTCTAGTTTTTTGTTTACTGAATTATGCAATGTAGCCTTCTGCAACTTTGTTTGACTTCCAACATCCTAGTCGCTTTAAGGACGTCAAATTGGCTCCTGAATCTGCAAAAAATGTAGCAGAGGTCCTCCTGAAGCTGTACCCAGTATAATACTCAGCATCCGGCAGACCAAGAAACGTAGCTATTTCTTTTGGCATATTACCAAATTTGTTTATCCCGATTGCTGGAGCTGTACACTTCCCTTTTTGATAATTTTGGAAAAACCGGTTGGTTTTTGCTTTTTGGGACCGCTGATTCATATATTTTTGCACTATTCTAAGAAAATCTCAAAGCTTTTCGGAATCTTATTTTTTGTATTCGGAATCTTGATTCGTAGCATTTTTCCATGGGCTTCAATATCTTTTAAAGTAATATTGGCTAACACCTCTCTGCGGCAAGCTCCAACAACGCCAAAAATCAGCGCAACCTATAAAAAAAGGATTTGATTAATATTTTTTTTAAATAATATATTGACTGTATTTTGCGATTTCGTAAAGTGAATACTAAAGAAAAATATAAGTATTTATTAATAAATCACCTTTTTGGCTAAATAACAATCATCGGGAGCTTCGTTCAAAAACCTTTCCACTTCATTCGATGTTAATATTTTCGACTTTTTAGTTGTAAAACCGTCTGATTGTC
Organism: Parnassius mnemosyne; assembly: GCA_963668995.1. Lineage (NCBI taxonomy): Eukaryota > Metazoa > Arthropoda > Insecta > Lepidoptera > Papilionidae > Parnassius > Parnassius mnemosyne. The sequence continues at coordinate 987,225 of CAVLGL010000001.1, read as the reverse complement.
GTTTTAAGAAAGCACTTAGTTTTGGGTATTCACTTATATCCGCGTTGTTCCTTATTTTCAGCATACTTTTAGCATCGAAAACCTCGATCATTACGTAGAAGGTTTTAATTTTGCTGAGAGTTCGGAGAAGTATGCCAACATAACATTTTCTGAAAAACTATTTGCTTTTTTCTCTTCTCTCCACGCAATAAATTCGTCGTATGTAGATATGTAGCGACTTCTTGACTTTTCCGGTAAAATGTTCTCCGAAGCATTTTGTGCAATTATACTGAGTTCCGGTGGTGTTATTTCAAATAAAATATCGTCGAAATAACTCATTTTGTGCAACAAACAACTAAACTCGCAAAGAAAATTTTTGGAAAATGGTGCCAACCGAAAAAGAATATAAAGAGAGATTTTTTTTGTTTTCTTCACCCATTCTGGGTAGGCAAAAGTTCCCTTTGCGAATAGCGACCCGCCAAACAACCATCGCAGAGACGCAATGCTGTAGAACGCAACAAGCATCAATATGACTATCGTCGGCTTACACCATCCCAAGGTCCCCCATACAGTCCCAGCAGACATCACCACCCGCATACCTCGATCGACCTGAACCTCAAGATGCGTCGAAATCAGGTGCAGCACACCCGCAGATCCATCACAAGACACAATACTGCAAAGTAGCAGTAAGCATCAATGCAACTATCATACGGATGGTGCCCCCTCACAACACACCCACATGATCCCTATCGACTTTGGTACTAGTAGCACGGTACTAAGACGTCAGTAGCCAATACTCCACGTATCATAGCGATATTGCACTAAGACATGGAGTTGAGTATGCTTGCTGCACTTAAAAGTACTACCAAACACACTCACCCTAATCCGAAAGATAGCCGGCGTATCATAACGCTATGCACTAAGAAGCCGCCCAGCAACGGTAGGGGTGTGCGATATCCACGGGCAAGTCGTATTGCTACAAAAAACCCGCTTACCACCGACACTAAGATGATATGTCTAGGGCACATCGGTTAGCCGAGTCCAAGTTTACCTCGGTCTCGGAGGCTGCGAAGCAACCTACACGCCACTATAATAATCCTTTTTAAGTCCCATTTCTTTCAATATAATGCTTTTACATATTTGAGACCTTCCACATATTTGCTTTATTTCATAGACCATACTATTGTATGTCTTATTTATTTGGGACTTCAAGTCATAACTCTGCTATCATAATGCTTATGCAACATAGAGACATTCTATATTAATGCTTTGGTTCGTTAGACCTTACTTTCATAAGTCCCTAATACAGGACTAGTCATTGTGCAACCTTACTATTAGCAGTTGATCAGCCCACCACCCCATATATATGTACAACCTTGGGTATGCGTCTCCGGCAACGCCCCAATATAAAGGAACATTACAAGAACACATTCATTAGCTTAGAGAACATTTTGATCCATTTTTTCTATTATTTTACAAATGTTATTTATCTTTATAATTGTAATATAATCGACTTGTATTTATATGATTTATTACATTTTGAATATTTTAAGCAGAATTTCAATAAATTTAGAGATTTTTAGAGACAATTTATGCGTTTACTAATACTATAATATTCAATATTCCAAATAAATATATTTGAACTTTATGCCTATTATTTGCATTTTAATTGTTTAAAATATAATTTCTATGATATTTTTAAATGTCTTCATAATGAATTTAATTATTATTTATTAATAAATATTATGAGGCGTCACACTGTGTTCTAATTAGAAGGATAGAGGGAGCCAGTATAACGACAGGTTGTGAGCTATTCCATCTTAGTCCTCAGAGGTTAAAACGTATGCGTTTTTGTTTAAATTTGGCTACCGTTGATATGGATATGGAGTTTGTTTGTCATTTTTATAGTAAAATTGGTTTTGAATATTTTAGAAATCGGACAAAACCAAAACCAACCAAAAATCAATACAAATATGCTATAGTCAATTAAAATGATGACGGCATGTCTTCTTCTCCTTCTTTTATTGCAAATAAAGATTATTATTTTTTACATAATCTAACTAGATTGACCTCTTGATCGAAGTTGGACCGATGGATTCTACTCGATTATGACACATCTTTTCATCACATTTGTTATCTCAAAACTTGTATGTCGTCAGTCATAAAATATGGATCAGAGACGTGTTCCTTCACTGCTCGCTGTATGATGAAGCTCAAGGTCTCTCAGCGAGCTATAGAGAGGATATCCGTAGTACAACCATAGTAACTAACATAGAACAACGGATTAGTAAGCTGTAGTAACAATGGGTTTGCCATATAGCTCTAAGAATCGACGACCTGGAAGAAAGCTTCTCGAAGGTCAACCTCGTAACATAACAGAACGTCAACGGCTGCTTAAATGCAGGCTGCTTTGTGGTGTTCCTTGGAGGAAGCCTATGTTCAACAGGCAACTTGTGAAGAGCTGTAATAATGATGATGATGATGACGATGACATAATAACCAAGATTGTAAAATATCGTTTTTAATAGCGCACACCGATAAAACAGCTAAGCAGCACTTTTCCTCCGATTGGGCGCGCGCCACATTGAGTATACGAGGCGCTGTTTATCATTGACATACCTACTGCTATTTTATTTATTTATTTATTTCAGGCAGAGCCCATATAAGTTTTTAACAATTTCAAATTATAGCTAGAGTTATTAAAACTACATTAAAAAATCTATAAAAACAACAGAGAAATTCAAACAGTTGTAAGATAGATCCACACAACAACATATACACTGTTATGCTTCTGTGCGCATCCACGCTTGTAGAAGTGGCAAGTTCTGCTGATCAACGAATACCCCAAGGGTACTGTTGGTGCTGTTCCGCAAACAGGTCAGCGCGGAGGCACACCGCCTCCTAACTATCGCGGCGAAATCATCAATACGGCTCTTAGCAAACATATCTGAGGCGCTGCCTCGCCATGGCAGCCCCAACAGTACCCTCAAGGCATAATATCTATACTATAATATGTCAGCCCACGCTTATCTCAATACGTGACGTATTGTGATGCATCTTACTAATAAATCAAAGTTAGTTCGGTCTTTTTGGAGATTATCGTGCATAAACGCACAGATATACAAGCAAAAAACTGTTTACGATTTTATTATGACAATAGATATAGATAATGCTGGTTTTATGTGATAATAATGGCACCTTACTAGATGAAGTGACGACCTAATAAGATATGCAGGAGGGTGATGGATGCATTTGGCCGTGCTTTGTGGCGTTTCTTAGGGGAGGTTTATGTTCAACAGTAGGCTTGTGTTGGCCGTATGATGATGGTGATAATGATGATGGCGTGTAAATAAGGAGAATGAGTGAATTCTCTTAAGGCATGACGTAAGATAATCCACTACCCCGTAATTACACGGGTGCTGCAAGGGAAATGATACAGGAGATAGCCAGCAGCATCATTCAAAAAAAAACTTAAGCAGTGGTCAAATAAAAAAAAATTGTACAACCAACTTCAATATCAATCAAATGAAAACATCATCAATGTAGTCGAACTCAATTAAATACGCATTATTTAAGATAATTTAAAAACTACTGGTCAGATTTTGATCATATTTATATGGGACCACATGAGAATTAATAAATTTCAAATAAGAGTCATTAAATTTTGTACGTGGTAGAGCCATGCTGCAACTATATTACTAGTATAGTTGTAGCACGAATGGGTCGGCTCCACCGGGGAGGGACCACGCTCTCACAGAATACCAGCGTAAAATAGCAGCTTAACGCTGCTGTGTTTCATATGGTGAGTGTAGATAACCGGATACCTTTTTTATTGTAAACGAATCTTAATCCTCACGGGTGACAACGCATCTGCATTTTGATTCGTCATCGAGGATAGATGTAGATGTATATGGGCCACAGCAACCATTTACCATCAGGTGGACTATGTGCTCGTTTGTCACCCTTATCGTATAAAAAATCGGTTAACCCAGAAAAAAGTCCTGAGGTAACACACATAAAAAGAAAAACTGTCGAATTGAGAACCTCCTCCTTTTTTTGAAGACGGTTGAAAAATATAAATAATTGCGTTTGCCAACCTTCCGTCATGGCAACAATGGCTAATATTCATCTATTAGATAATCTATGGATTGTTTAGCCGTGGACATTTGATAAACTGTAATGAATAATTAGATAACTTTAAATTTGTATTTAGAATTTAAAATCAATAGGCTGATACTGCCTTTAGATTATAGAAGTTAAGAAATGTTAATTAAGGTCTTATTTTTTTTCAGGTACTGCTAAGCAGCGAAGTTGGTATAACAGAAATCAAGCAAATGTGCAGATGTAGGAATGTAAAAGTCAAATTAAAGACGCGCCCGAAGATGAAGCGGCGGTCGCTGCCAACCGTCCGCGAAGATAACCAGAAAAGGAACACGTGTAACAGTGATTTTGTGATCTATGTTATGGTAATAACGGCGGCGGTGCTGAGTTATGTGAACAGTTTAAACGGTGATTTCGTCCATGATGATATCCCTGCTATAGTGACGAACGGTGATGTGATAGGAATAAATTCTTTTAAGGAACTTTTCTTGAACGATTTTTGGGGGACGCCCATGTCCGATGCAAGCAGCCATAAGTCTTATCGACCGTTGACCACGCTTTCTTTTCGGTAAGTGATTCTAAAATTTCTTATAATATTTCTCTATAATATTGTTTGCTTTAGTGTATGGTGCGAACTAGTCAACAAATTTGAAATTTGTTGTACAAATGTGAAGTTTTTTCTATGCTTCATTTCAAGTTTTCATTATAAGGTTAATTTCAAAGGAGATTAAATTTTGAGACGCTGAAATAATTGAACGAGAGTTATTTGAATTTTATCTCATCTCTTTTTCAACAGACAAAATAGAATTTGAAATTGATTAGGCTTTAAATGAGCGAAAACATCTTAAGCTTAACCTATACACTAGTAGTATGTATTTCATATATAATTGGGTATATATAAAGAACATGATAGGCGATGCTGATTCTGAAACCGTGTTGATCTGATATTGTTAATTTATAAATCTTATTTTTCTATTTAGTAGTTTATATACCAATTTGTTAATTCTTTAGGTGGTAGAGCCGTAGAGCCAGGCTGCAGCTATATTAATAGTATAGATGTAGCACGAATGGGTCGGCTCGATCGGGGAAGGACCACGCTCTCACAGAATACCAGCGTAAAATAGCAGCTTAATACTGCTGTGTTTCGTATGGTGAGTGTAGAGATCCGGAGACCCTTTTCACTGGAAACGAGGCATTCCATCTTAGTCCTCACGGGTTACAACGCATCTGCATTTTGATTCGTAATCGAGGATAGATATAGATGTCTATGGGCCACAGCAACTACTTACCATCAGGTGGACTGCGTGCTCGTTTGTCATCCTAATTCTATAAAAAAAATATAGTCAAACATTCTTAGAGTTTACAGGAAACACATATCATAATAAATATGAAGGAAATATTACTGAATTGTCAAATAAATACTCATAATGGTATGTTGAACCCTATTTATTCTTTCTCCAACATCTTAAAGTTACCCATAAATATTCCTCGGGGAACGTTTACTTAACGTCGCGTGCACGAACACCGAACTTAATATATCAAAGAGGATAACATCTGTGACAAATTTAGAATGGTTGACATTGCGCGTAATAAGTATATAACTCGTACGTAATATTTCCTAGCAATAAGCAATAACATACATTAAAATCATGAGTAAGTAATAAAAATAAAACTAAATATCCGTAAACTCTCACGCTTGTAACCCAGAGGGGAAGGTAGAAACTACAGAACGGATATTCTTTTGGCACGATCTTGACGCACCTTCTTTTGCCTCTTCACGTTCTTGTATACGCATACACGCTCGTTAGATAAGGTATTCTTAACTAGGCCCGTCTTCAATATTTCACCGATATGGTCGATAAACTTGCTTCTAAGATGTCCCTTGCCGAATTCTTTCTGAATCCTGGTCACAATATCGCCTAACAAACCAAACATTTGCCTTATTATTCAATTTTTCACACTATCATTCAGAGTCACACCTGACTTAATACTTAATGTATTTGTAATACTTAATACGTAATATAGTTGTATTTCTAAAATAGTTTGTAAAATTCATAATTTGAAATTAAAAATTTTGTACAACTGACTTTAATATAAATTATCAAGAATAACTCAAAAACTGTTGGTGAGACCATTCATATGGGACCACACGAGAAGCACCAGATTTCAAATAAAAAAGAATCATGGAAATCAGTTCACCCAGAAAAATCATAAAAAACATACAGTCGAATTGAGTACCGTCTCCTTTTTGAAGACGGTAGAAAAGTGCACGCCTCATGAGCGTTTCATTTAATTTTGATAAAAAAAATCAATTATATTCCTGACGTTTACGTGCATTAAATTTAGCGCTCTATTATTTTAACAGGCTTTTTTTTAAGGTAGCAATATAAAATTATTTTTAAAGTTCCGAAATTAAAGCAATATATATAGAATAGCTCCGAACTACCATTCGGAGCGTTGGCCGCTCCCCGGGCAGAACAACTTTGCCCGGCGGCAATTTTGACGTGTCGACAGTAGAACACAGCTATAACGCTCCGCATTATGAGGCGTGTAAAAAATGAAACTCAATACCTAATTTAAGTATAAAAAGGAGTTCTTGCAAAAGCTATAAGATTTATAATAAGAATGGAAAAAATTTGAAGAAATGCGTTGCGATATTGTAAAAATATTGATTTTTCTTTTTACATATAGTCTTATATGTCTATTATGATCATAACATAGAGTATCTTCTTTTCACCGATGACACGTACGCTAATTTCATTATTTTTGTTTCTTTCTATATAATTCTTATATGGATATTTATCAAAACAGAATACCTCAATACATAGTCAACCTATCTACGGAAACCTCAACATCTGTCTGTATTAGAGTCTGTAGTAGCGGTTAGAAAACGTGAGTAGTTTGTAAAAAACGAAGTGTCATGCTATACCTTGTGACGTGTAGTGACCCTATTATTCTCCACTGCCCATTACGATCGGATGCAGTGAATTTGTGCAGCTGGATCAACACTTAGCATCCATTGGGATAGTAATCAACACTAAATTAGCTTGACAAAGGCCTATTCTCTCTTGCCTTGATATATTTGATATACGAAGTTAACATATTAATAACTTTTATTCCTTGCCATACTTGATATTATTTGGCTTATTATTATTATTAAGGCCGTATTGTTCGACAAGATTATGTCCGCCATATTTATAAAAAAAGTGTAAAGAAAATATAAATTACGATATCATTTGTAAACTAAGTATAGTGGTACAAGAAGCTAAAAGAAAAATTGATTCCTATCAGACTCCACTGCAGTAGGGTAAAAAATAACTGCTTTATTTTCAAAAGCGCATATAGTTTTACTTTCACTAGGGCGGGTGTACGGTTACATTGCCATTACTACCGACACTATGACACGTAGATGTTTTTACGTGACAATAGAATATTAAAAAAAATTATTCAATATAGATCACATATGTAATTCTTATCAAAAGTCATTTTTTACTTTACCACTGGTTCGTAAAAAAACCTATGTCCAGGGAAGTACCAGCAAGAAACGCAGCGGGACTTTCTTAAAGTACATTTTACATTAATGTTTGTACAAACTATTTACAAGATTTAATTTAGAAACTGCTTGGAAGCGACGCCTCGTACCCAGGGATTATTATGAGCCATATATATTTATTTATATTATAATTACCCTTTTTATAGAGTTTCAGCTTAACAAAATATTTAAACTTGGTAATAGAGAGAGCCTGTACATCAATAGAGAGATAACCCAGCCACACCTGCGGAACCGCAATAATAAATTATGATAGCGCCGACGTCCAAGCTAGCGCACAAAGAGACCCTCTTATCTAGCGCGCCGAGTTCGCACTTTTGTGGTATATGCGTTTATGGCGATTCTTAATAACGTAATAAACTCTTGCAAAAAAAGGGCACCTAAGTAAAGAACCGATTTTATTGTTACTATAACATTGTTTGATAATTTTCAGGTAGTCTTATACTCAGAATTTTTTTAATTTATTAGCAAGGAATAGCTTTTGTCAGCTTTATCACAACATTTTGATTAAAGTAATGGGGAATATTGTTAAAGTTCAAAGCATTAGCAGTGTACCTGCTCGCTAAGTAAAAATTAAACAGGATTTTTTGTAAGTGTATACTTCAATAAAGTAATAACTAATATATTTTTTTTTCTCCCACAATTTAGGTTAATAAAAGTAAAGTAAAAAGTATGTTTTTAAGATTGTGAGCAGAGAGTCTGGTCTTTGCACTAGGCCGAAACCAGTTAAAAACAAATATAAGTTTAGTATGTAGTGTGACCCCCTCTTGCTTAAATCACAACTTGCTTTCGTCTGGGCGTGCTAGCGAGTATCTCTTTTGGTTTCTTGCAAAATACGTTCCCATTCCGCGGTAATCACATTCTTTAGGTCTCTGATGGTCTGCGGAGCTGGCTGTAGCGATTACACTCGGCGCTTAAGAACCTACTAGACATGCTCTATGGGGTTTAGTTCGGGACTTCGAGCTGGCCAATCCAAATGACGTTTTTATACAGATGGTAACTTGATAAAATTAAGGGTTTTGAGTGCAGCGATGTTGTTGTGTTCAGGCAGTAATAATATACGCTACCGTTAAGCGTTAAAAGGAAGGGGATGGTTGAAATCGGTGTATTCTTGAATCGGAATTTTAAGTTGTTAGGCATAAGGTCATGATCATCGTAGTCGCTGAATAAAGGTTTCCTATCCTCAGCCACCTGCATCTATCGAAACCCTGCCCATCTTACGTCAGATCGTCACTTCTTGTGGGACCCGCCCTACACTTCGTTTACCGTTACGAGGAATACAATAATCTAAATTAGCGTAATTGTAATATTTATTTACAAAAAATAATATTGTACTTATTGCTTACACAAAAATGGGCATCGGTTAATTTTATTGACCTATTTCTATGAAATGTGCTTATACTAAGACGATATGCATTGTAATTATTTCAAAAAGTGATTAACGGCTAATATATACACCAAAACAAAGAACGCACGGTTGTAATAATGTTATTGTCTAATTGATACGGCTTTATCCTCGTGTATACCGTTCAATTATTCAATATACAATTCAATCGATATACATTTATTGGTGCACGTATACTTTGTTGTTACCACTGTCCAAATTGAGTTTAATTTTTGTTATAACAGGTATATATTATATTAATATATCTGTAATAGAATGGAATAGAATAATTTTTATTCAATATGGAATCTATACATATAATAAAAATGTAAATAGCCGATGTCTGTACATTTTAGATTTTTTATATAAGAAAAGTGATTGAGGGGTACTAAAAATAAGTAATTAAATACATTTCTACCATTTTTAGAATTTTCTGTCTGTCTGTCTGTCTGTTTGTTTGTTAACGTATCACGTATAAAGTACCGATTTATATCGTAAGAATTGTTAATAAAATTATAAAGTGTATCTTCAGGTTACATTTAGTCTTTATTTCATTAAAATTAGTTCATTCCATCAAAAGTTATGATAAATATTCTGAAGTATGGCTTCAAAGTATAGGTACGAATTTGTTCAATGGTGGCGTTCGTTGAGTCATCAGGTACATTTTAAACTAATATCATATTATAAACCATAATTAAATGATGTAAAATAATGTTCTATAATGATATAATTATATCTAAAACGCAGTTAACAAAATTATTACATAAAGAACGTAATAAATATATAAAAAAATATATTAACCTTATTATCTAAATCTAAAGTACAATAGTTAACCCATTTCATCGATAGATGGTGGTGTTGCACAAATGTGATACAAAAAGGCAGGTTAAGGTTTTTTCCTGTAGATGAGTTTTCATGTTTGCTTCTAATCTTAATATTACACGCTGCCCTACTGCGTGTTGAATATCTCATTTTTTTTACCACCGATTACTCTATGTGATAAATCAAATTTTAAAACAGCTATTAACAATTTCTTTGGTTTCGGCGAGGATCAAACTTTCTTTTTTGCTTACTATGCAGGCTTGATTTATAAGTTCTTTTATCTTTTTTTTTGTATCAATCGCGTCAATTAATCTCTTTTATTTTTAGAATTGATTTTAACAGCGCCATCTATCTTTAAATCTCTATACATGCGGTGATAACATGTTGTGTCTGTTTCTGTTCATTGTGTAGTATATTAATTTGTGACTAAAATCATTATGGAGACTGAAATTCAATAAATAAGTACATTTTTAAATTTTTTAGAATTGTCTGTCTATCTGTCTGTCTATCTGTCTGTCTGTCTGTTTGTTTATGAACGCATCACGTCTTAAGTAAACATCTTTTTTTTCAAAGAGATCGTTAAGAACATCATAAAGCGTATCTTCCAGTTCATTTAATCTTTGTTTTATTAAATTTGGTTAATTCTATCCAAAGTTATGATTATTATTTTGAAATGTAAGTTCTATTTGTTTAAAGGCGCCATAAAATCTCAGAAATAGTAATAAAATGATTCGTGTGTAAAAAAATGTTCTATTATAATATATTTATACTTAAAACACAGTAAACAAAAAATATGTTTTCTAAAAAAGGAAAGGTTTTTTATAAAAGGATGTTTTCTCACAAAGAACGTAATAGATGGCGTTGTACAAATTACAACTTTTTCTGAATCGTATTGAGACTCACTGAAGTAATTTACGTTAACGAGTCCATTTAAGCTAAAAGAGCCGTGTAAGGTGTAGGCTAACAGCACAAACATCATCAGAAACAGAAACCAAACAAAGGTAAGTGCGCCCAAGCTAAACGTAGCAAAATTGCAACAAAAACAAAATGTCATGATGTTGTTTAATATTTTATACCAAGAATCCATCTTATATCAAATAACTTTCCTTTCAGTTTTAAGCGTGTTTTATTCCCACTTCCCAGTCAGCGTGTGTTATGCGATGACCGATGACCGTAAATAAAGCGCAATGTCAAACTTTACGCGTTGCAGAAGTGGACCTCAGTACTGACTGTTTTGCACATCATGTTGCTTTTTCCCGCGTTAGTAGCTCCAGTAACATTTTTCTGTACGCCCCAGCTGTCTACTTCTAACGTCGTTTACACAGAAGTTCTATCACAAACGACTCAGAACTTTGAACATAACGATTTATTTTGTTACCACTTATTCATACAGTAATGATATAAATCGTTTAATATTCTCTTACCTAAACGTTAAGTAAAACCTATATACGCGAGCTACGCCGCGGGCACAGCTAGTATAACATAATACTTTTTGAAATATTGCATATAGGAAGTACTTTTTTTAATTTATATACCACAAAATTTACGTAAAATTAGTATTCTGAGGTATTTGAATACATGCACATCGTACGGGGTTAGCCAAAGTAACTTTCTACATTGTTATTCATTCAAAAGCTATAAAAATTAATTGAAACGACGTGTCAACTGACGTGTATCTTAACTTTATGGAAAATAACCTGATTTAGCTTTGATTTCATTAATTTTTCTACGGACTTCAAAAAGAGAAGGTACTCAATTCGACTGTATGTTTTTTATGTGTGTCCCATATAAATTTAATCAATGTCTGACTAATAGTTTTTGAGTTATTCTTAATACTTTATCTTGAAGTCGGTTGTACAAAAATTTAATTTTTAATTATTATAGTATTATAGCGTTAACAATCACAGAATATCATATCGGCTAATTTTGCAGACCTCTCTAAACTAATTCACGCGAGAATAAGGGGCAAGAGAATAATGGCAATGTACTTCACTATTACAACAATTTGATGATTAGGAAACCTGTTTGTTTGGAGCGATCCAGCACATTTTAAAAGAAATCTAATCAATTTTAATGTTGAAATATATGAATTAGATTTGGCTTATTTAAAGCTACTGTCAATACCGAAATCTATCATAATCTACTATATAACAGAAAAACCGGTAATAGACTCTGGGGTCAATATCTTTTTGAACAAGCTTATGATTATATTTTATGTTTATAACAATTGTGTCTAATAAAATAATATATTTATTACTTACTAGCTAGTACACGGCGCGTTGCTGCCACAGAAAAATTAATTGTGGAAATATCGTTTTAAATTTGGATGAGCTATATTGTTTAATTTGGAATGATAATGTTTCATTGGAATGATAACATTCATTGAGGTTCAATGATATATGGCTCTCAAATAAATTTGTTGGTACGATACAGGCGCCACCTGTTGTAAGTTAACTGTACTATGCCTGTAACCTGCGCGCAAGTGCAAGCAATAAGTTCACAAAGTTTTACCGCTATCTGATGAAGGGTATGGCAGCGTATAAAATACGAACAAACAAAGATACATTTTTCTATATTAGATTACAAATAGACGAAACCTTTTCGAGACGATAACCGTAGCGTTTTTTGGTCATGAATAACACTAAATAAAAACTGTGAGAATGAAAAAGTAGTGGGGTTTGCCCAAATATAATAAAATGTGTGTAAACCACGTCTAAGAGAGCTCGTAAATTCTGACCTACCCAGATTTCCTCCAACGAATTGATATATTTTATACATATGTGGAAGAATTAAATCAATATTTTCGAAGTGTCTATTTTCTCTATTTTCTGTAAAGTTAGTGCTATTAGTCAGTTAACTTTTACAGCTCCCTCGGACTCATACCGCGAGGTATATTAAAATGGAGATTAATGATGATGATGATGATTGTGATGGTGATGAGGATACTGATTTTGTCATAAAAAACATCGTATAGGAAACCTGTATATCTGAGGAAAAAACAATTTGGAAGACTGCTTGAATTGGGCAGCGTAACTCCAGAAGCCTTTTATAAATGACAGAAGGCAGGCTCACTAATGGAATATAAATAGAATGTAACGTAACTTAAAAAAAATATTAATAAAAACGTAAAAGTGAACTTGCAAAATTTAAAAAGAATTAAAGATATTCGTTTTCTGAAGTCAGTGCTAAGACATAGTGTACAAAAGAATAAAATCCCTTTTTGTAAAATATAAAATTTTGTTATTAGTTTTAGTGTTTTGAAGAGTGAAATCTTTAACACAAGATTTTTTACCCTTTTGGAGTGGACTTGCGAATATCCCAATCTCAATGTCGTCTAAAAACTTCACCTCATATTTTGCGCCACCATTACTGATGGAATTTATTCTCTAAATTTATTTGTAACCAGCCCTGAAATATAAATGATTTAATAAACAATAAAAAATCTTAATTGACATTGAAAAAAAAAGGACCAAAGAGTCGAATTGTAAATATTTTTGAAGTGCACTATAAAAGTTACAGCCTTTACTTCACAATGGAGCAAAGGCCTTCTCTCATCTCTGAGAAGATTTAGAGCCAGTATTTTATTTAAAAAAGTTTGAACATTAAAAGTAACTTTAATGGATTATATTTAAGTGATTGTTTTTATCATGCCGGACATAGAAAACATAATTATTTCTCACTCAATATATCATGAATAATATATCATCTGTAAACAAATATATTGCAATGGCCCCGACGCGACGGGCAGAGGAAGCCTTTACTAGGCTATTGATACTTTACTTCTTTGCTAATCTACTTTTTTGCTAATTGTAATTTATTATTTTATAGAAAGTATTCTCACATCATATCAACCGCATTTATAAAAGCCTTTCAAAGCATACGACTCTGTAGTGGCGATGTAAGAATATTTACTACCCCATACCATCTCGTGGGTGTCGTAAGAGTCGACAAAGGGAAACAAATTTAGAAGATGTGCAGCAGCGTCTTCCTAATAACGACTAAAAATAAAAAACCCGGTTGCCATACGAGGCAAGTGTGTAAAATATCCCCCTTAGGAGGCAATGTATGTGTTCAGCAGTGGAGTTTAATAGGCTTTAACGGTAACGGTAACGAATCAGAGCATTTGCAAACCGACTAACATTCTTCTTCGTCTTCATCAACGCGTAAAATTTTTATTATAGGATATCTACTTTTCCCGTACTCACGCATAATATATGCATACAAGCTCGTCGGTTAAGGATACTCTTTATTTGGCCCGTCTTCACATGCCTCATTTTGGCTCAATATATTTCAATTACACTTAACTCCTTCATTCTAACTTGATTTCCAAACCACTGAAGCATTTTTTTCTTAATCTCGGTCAGAATATCTTCTTGAAAACCACACATTTCTTGTATCACACAATTTCTCACAATCACTCAGAAACATATCTAACAAACTTTTTAATGACCGAATAGTCAGTAAAAATTTCTACAGATTTAATTAAACACTCACGCTTCTTCTGCCACTCCTAACTTTCACGGACATGCGTAAAGACTAATACAGTATTGTGAATTACTATACGTGCCTTTTGATAGGTTATGATTCCTCACTCTAATAATCAAAACCACTTCCTCAAATCAAGACGAATAATTCTTCCTCCTATCCTTCTTATCTTAAGGATCGCTTTGAATTCCTTCACTATTCCCATTCGAAAGTTTTGAGATCATCAGAAAATTTTACATTAAAAATGCCTGCCCATAATACCAAATTTTTGGACAGGTTGTTTACTATCTACCTCTGTCAGTGAGACGCGCCCAATCTTTCAGAAGCTTGTACACAATCACTATCTTAACCTTTAAATTCGTGCCATCTATATATGTATGCATTCGTATTTTATGTCTTTATTTGTTATTTATTTCTATATATTATAATTAAATCTTAATAAATATTGTTTCTGCATCACCAAACCACACAATTTTCTGCTTTTTATAATCCTGTCCATCCAAAGGTTGTCTGGAAGAAATCGCTTTTAGCGATAAGACCGCCCATTGTGTCACTATTTTTTTTTAATTTCCTTTCGTTTATGTATGGATTTGGTGTACAATAAAGAATTATCTATCCATCTATCTATCTATCTAATGATAAAATTATACTAGACATTTACACTGCGGCACTTTGTGGTCCTGAAGGGAAAGTATTGCGTGTTACTAAAAATAGGTACATGACTCAATTAAGTATAACTACTCACATAGCGAGACAAGAGCCAGAACTTTTAGCGTGTCTTGAGAATATGAAAACAAATACGTAGAATACTGAAATCGGATTACACGGGAAGGCTTACCTGCAAAAACAATAGGTCTGTAACGCCTCTGGGTCGGTACTGTAATCTTATTAGGGTTCCGTCAGTAAACTGCTCAAACTATTGCCAGTTTTGTTTTCGATTTTAATGACAAAAGATGGTGTACTTTTATTGTCAAGCTTGCTAATGCTTATTTTTACATATAATAATCTAGGGTGACAAAGCCCTAGAAAGTAAACCGCAGTGTCTAAGCGTTTTAAGCCTATATAGCCTTGCCAGAAAGACATCTTTATTTTGATCAAGGACTCAAGGACAGATGGAGACCCTTCGAACATTTTGTTGTCCGATGATGAAAAGTGTCAATTTAATTATGTATTTCTTGCGCAAGCTTTCCGGAATGTATCCTATATAATAACAGAGAGGCTGGCTCCACTGGTGTTCCAGTCTGTTATTAGCTTCTTAGCACGCCTCTTCTCTCAGCTCAAGGCCACTAGGTGGCATTTTGATTTCCCGGTTTAAAGTACCGCATCCATTTACAGATACCTACCTACGTAAAAATGAATGCAATATGAGTTAATATTATATTTTACATTTTCTAAGGCATCGATTTCTTAGACTAACATTCGGTTTTCGTTTCTTAAGTTATATTGCAAGTGCAGCTTACAGATTTTATTCCACAGAAAAATTGCGAGCACAGCCCTTTTCATCGCTAGCTAATTGACTGAATCTTCATAAGCTTTCCCTGAACTTATATGTTGGAAGACTGATTCACATGCTTCCTTTGTTTTCCTAAATAACAGTTACACAATAAGATTTTAATTTCAATTATAATAACCAACAGAAACATAAAATTCAATTTCAATAACATACCCTAAACTGTAACTGATAATGATAATGAAGGACTCAGTAGGTCGCGCTGTTGTGGAGATGCAGAAAACACCCGTGCGAAGCCGGGGCACACATAAAAGAGATGTCGACAGACCGAACACACCCGAGTCGAAAGCTGGACTACTCCTGATACGAATTCACTGACAAACCGAAATCTCGCGGTAGCAGCGATGAGCTTATCATTAAGCTTTTATCATGCATATTTGAGAAATAAAATAAAATTCGAAGACATGTGAAGTTCGACAACACGCATTGGGCGTGCGCAGCGTGGCGGACATTTCCTTGCCCTAAAACCCTCTCACAAATGAGAGTGTGCCTGTAAATTTAACTTTTATGTATATATATATATATATATATATATATATATATATATATATATACATATATATATATATATATATATAACTAAGCAAATATTACTTAAGAATATATATTCCATCATAATAACACTATACATGGTAAGTGGTTGCTGCGGCCCATAGACATCTACATCTATCCTCTATTACAAATCAAAATTTAGATGCGTTATCACCCGTGAGAAATAAGATAGAATGCCTCATTTCCAGTAAAAAGAGCCTCCGGCCACCTGCACTCACCAAACGAAACGCAGAGGTAAACCTCTACTTCACGCTGGTTTTCTGTGAGGTCGTGGTACCACCCCGGTTCGAGCTGGCCCATCCGTGCTACAGCAAAAGCTGCCTCGTGGCTCTACCACTGTTAGTAAGTAATGTTATGATGTAATATTTTTGTACTAATATATTTTCATAGGTACATACCCTAATAAAAAATTACTTACCTAAACGTTAGGAACAATTTTTAATAAGTACTTAATTCCTTGTGAAAATTCGTTTCAGCTCTCAAAAGACCTTCTTCAAATTCCTTTTAAAAGTAGTCGAATGTGTTTATGGTCATTCGAGTATATTGGAAAAATTTTCCGGATGTCGTCTTAATTCTTCATATAGTGTGACGTATGCACCGCTTCTTTTTTCTGTGGATAGAATTTTGTTAATTTCTTTTTATACAAAGAATATAGTTATAGCTTCTTTCTAAACATTGTGTTTTGATATTGACATTATTAAAACCAAAGTAAAATAAACACAACACTAAACACGCGCGCACGCAACAACTTTCTCGCGTGCACCGAGTAAAGACAGGCTGTATCGACGTGTAAATCCATTCCGCCATCCGTCATATGCGGTGCGCTGTTACTCCGGATGCACTTTTATTATTTAGATTTACCCGTCAACTATGAATTATTGCACGAGTTCATCTTGTTTGTATTACATAACAACATATTAAACTACTGTTGCTTCTAATTACTTTTGACGAGATTGATTCGAGCATTCGACCGTATTGCTTTTGATAGTATTGAATTAGCGTTACCTTAACCAAGCAGTAAATAAATGATAATACACTCATAGATAATTGTAATGGATAATAAATATAATTTTTAGTAAAAATAATAACGAGTAAGTCCTAATAAAAATGACGGAAATCGAACAGAATCCTAATCCGTCTAAGACCCGTATTAATAAACGTTCCTCAACTCAAGTCTCAAGTGCACAAGAGCCACTTGGGAGCAATCTTGAGGTAAAGATCTTGTTAATAAACATACCTCATGTTGCGGGCTAGGTTTACGTTATCAGCTGAGTGCCGCATAGTTTAATAAACGAAACTCGACTCTCAAGTTCACAAAAATTGAATTTATGGGTGTACTTGAGATTCTAAAATCTGAGTGCCTATTGTGAGTTCCGAAAAATTATTCGAATGACTTCACCATCGTGTTAACCTAGGTAACATCATAGTGTCATCGGTAAACAAAGACAAGGGAGTTACAATCAAAGCTAACCCATCGTTTCGCGTTTACTGACGATGAATGGCGTTCGTTCATTCTCTTATGTTGGCTGCGCGTTCGCGTCGTGAAATAAACTAACCAAATTGAGAATGATATTTTTATTTAGTGGTCCTAATATTACACTCTGCTGTCTACTTAAGTCGTGGTTATTATAGTGATCTTTATTACCTATTTGTTTATGTTTCGTAATTTGATCACGGTGTCAACTGTTTGTGTTAGTATTATTAGATTGTGAAGTAGCCATTTAATTTTTTAATTATTGAAAGTATTAAATTGAAAACAAAAAACATAAATATATTTTAGTTCTAATAAATAAGTAAGTAATTTACGTGGTAGAGCCATACTGCCGCTATATTAGTGGTAAAGTTGTAGCACGTACCAGGAGCACAGAGCGATGGCGGAATTTTCCATTATTCCTAAACTAATCAATTGTGGCAGAGCTATTCTGCAGATATATTAATTGTATAGTTATAGCACGAATGGGTCGGCTCAACCGTGGAAGGACCATGGTCTCACAGAATACCAGGGTATAATAGTAGCGTAACGCTGCTTTGTTTCGTATGGTGAGTGTAGAGAACGGAGACCCTTTTTACTGGAACCAAGGCATTCCGTCAAATTCCTCACTAGTGACGATGCATCTGCATTTTGATTCAAAATCTTGGATAGATGAAGATGTCTATGGGCCACAGCAACTATGTACCATCACGTAGACTGTGTGCTTGTTTGTCACCCTTATTCTACTAAAAATATGATTTTATGGTGATATTTATAGAACAGTAAATATAATTTAAGTTCCCAAGTGTTAAGTGAACGTAAGTGTTAAGTATTTTTGCAAATAGATTTCACAGACTAGAATAGAAGCCTCAGCAAAGCATCCTCTAATGCCCCGTGCATTAGTGTGCCCTGTATAAGTAATTGGGAGGAATTGACTTAATAATTGAATAGTGACGACATAGAATGATCAAACGTAATTTACACAAAAACTTGAATAATTTATTTGAAAAGGCCATATCTATCCTTAAATTGCTTGTTATCGAAGTTACACCTCTAAAACTGCACGAGCACGAAAATGCAATGGACTCAAATATGCACGAGCTTCAACACTGGGTTAATAATAGCAGTAATCTATTATTATAACCTATTAAGGCTGTAAACATTCTTCAAACAAAAAAACGTCCTGACACAATTATATATCATCATCATCATCATTACAGCCCTTCACAAGTCCACTGCTGAACATAGGCCTCCCCCAAAGAATGCCACAAAACATGGTCCTGAGCCACCTGCATCCATCGACTTCCTGCATGTCTTACCAGGTCGTCACTCCATCTCGTGGGGGGACGCCCTACACTTCGCCTACCGGTACGAGGCTGCCACTCGAGAACCTTTCTTCCCCATCGGTTGTCGGTTCTTCGAGCTATATGGCCGGCCCACTGCCACTTCAGCTTACTAATCCGTTGGGCTATGTCGGTCACTCTGGTTCTACTGCGGATATCCTCATTCCTAAGTTTATCACGCAGAGAAACTCCGAGCATAGCCCTCTCCATAGCTCGCTGAGCGACCTTGAGCTTCCTCATACGGCCAGCAGTGAAGGACCACGTCTCAGTTCCGTAAGTCATCACTGGCAACACGCACTGGTTGTACAATTTCGTTTTAAGGTTTTGAGGTATGTCTGACGAGAAGATGTGTCGTAGCTTCCCGAACGCTGCCCAGCCGAGTTGAATCCGTCGATTGACCTCTCGGTCGAAGTTGGACTTACCCAGTCGGACTATTTGTCCCAGGTAAACATACTCGTCAACAACTTCGAGCTTAGTGTTCCCAACAACTATCGGCATAGGTGTGACATGGACATTAAACATGATCTTAGTTTTGTCCATGTTCATCTTAAGACCTATCCGTTGGGAAACACTATTGAGGTCATTGAGCATAGTGCTTAGGTCCTCCAGCGATTCTGCCATAAGGACTATATCGTCGGCAAATCGAAGGTGAGTGATGTACTCGCCATTGATGTTGATACCGTATCCTTTCCAGTCCAGAAGCTTGAAAACGTCTTCCAATGCAGCGGTGAAGAGTTTCGGGGATATGACGTCACCTTGTCTTACACCTCTCTGCAATTGGATAGGTTTCGTACTCTGGTTCTGTACTCGGATAGCCATCGTAGCCCTACTGTACAAGCACTTCAACACTTCGATATACCGACAGTCAACTTGGCACCGCTGAAGGGACTGCAGCACCGCCCAAATTTCGACGGAATCAAAGGCTTTCTCATAGTCCACATACGCCAGACATAGTGGCAAATTGTACTCTTCGGACTTCTGTACAACTTGCCGAAGGGTATGTATGTGGTCTATGGTGCTAAAGCCTTTTCGGAAACCGGCTTGTTCGGGAGGCTGGAAGTCGTCAAGTCTGCGCGCGAGACGATTCGTAATGACTCTCGAAAACAGCACGTAGACGCGGCTCAGAAGGGAAATCGGTCTGTAGTTCTTCAAGAGAGCGTTGTCACCTTTCTTGAAGAACAAGACCACCGCACTTCTGCTCCACGCCTCCGGTGTAATGCCACCATGGAGGACGGAATTAAAGAGCTTCTGAAGGACTTCAAGTACCGGTCTTCCACCCGCTTTCAGAAGCTCCGCTGTAATTCCATCCTCGCCTGGGGCCTTACCGTTTTTAAGGTGCTGGAGAGCCATCCTAATCTCGCTCAGACTGACATCCGGGATATCTTCGGAATAGTGTCGGATGAGACTCGCTCTTGGATCGTTACTCACACTTGCGTGTGGCTCCAACGATGATGTGTACAGCTGCCCATAGAACCTCTCAATCTCACTCAAAATCTCAGGTGTCCCGGAAACGATGCTGCCACATTCTGTCTTCAGCTTTGACAGTTGGCTCTTTCTGGCAGACAGATCTCTGGCAAAGACTTTGGAGCCTTGGTTCCGCTCGATCGCTTCTTCAATACGAGCTGTATTGAAGTTGCGTAAGTCCCGCCGCATGCATTTGGAGATCTGTCTGTTCAGATGCCTGTATGCTGTCAAGTCTGTTGAAGAATGTAGCTTCATCTCCCGTCTAACAGCCATGAGATTAAGAGTGTGATCGGAGAGTTTTTGTGTTCTTCTGCGGCGGGTCTTGCAGAACTTAGCTCCAACCGCATGGACAGTTTCCACGAGCTTGTCATTCATATCGTCCACTTCATTGCAGTCTTCTAGGCACTGAAAACGGTTTTGTAACTCGAGCTGAAAGGTTTCGGGACTTTGAAACAGAGCACGAGGGGGACGGAGCGTTGACTTCATTAGACGAGACCTCTCCAACTTAACGTTTAGGTTCAGTGTGCCTCTAACCATTCGGTGATCGCTACCAGTTTTCACCCTCGCGATCACGGAGACATCACTGAACAGTTGTCGTCTGGTCGTCATAATGAAGTCAATCTCATTTTTTGTGGAACCGTCGGGGCTCGACCAGGTCCACTTCCTGTGGGGCCGCTTCTGGAAGAAAGAGTTCATCATAAAGAGTCCCTCTTTCTCCATGAAGTCGGCCAGCTGCTGGTCCCTTGGGTTCCGTTGCCCTATTCCAAATTTCCCTACTTTCAGCTCACCGTTCTCTCTTGTGCCTAGTTTTGCATTGAAGTCTCCCATTAACACCGTATATTGGGTTTTGGAGGAATGCATGGCTCTAGAGATATCCTCATACATTTCCTCCACCTCCTCATCGGGGTGTGCCGAGGTTGGTGCGTAAACCTGTATGACCTTCAGCGAATACCGTTTGGTGATTCTGAGTATAAGGTACGCAACCCTCGTCGACACACTCCCGATTTTTACAACGTTGTTAACGAGAGACTTGTGGACGATAAATCCGACACCTCCTTGGGACAGATGGTCGCCCTCCCGGTGATAGAGCAAGTTGCCGGATTCGAGGATTACCGTGTCCTCCCCCTCTCTTCGGACTTCAGATAATCCTATAATATTCCAGCGCAACTTGTCTATCTCTTCTTCCAGCTCCACGATCTTCTCGTCAGTCCTCAGGGTGCGTGCGTTGTACGTTGCCAGGTCGAGTCGTCTAAGGTGGCAACCGAACCTCCACCGGAGATTCTTAGCACCCCCTGCCCCGCCGTTACCATGGTCGGCACCGTAGCCAGGAATAGCGGGGCCGCCGGGGACTGGGGGCCGTCTCTTTGTTACTCTCTTCATAGGGGGGTATTTGCCATAGTTGCCACGCTTGGCGAGCGTGTTGGCAACCGCAGTTTTTTTATTGTCATTTGGCTATTATCAGGAAGATGCTGCTGCCCATCTCCTGGCTGTTTCCCTTTGTCGCCTTTTACGACACCCACGGGAGGATATGGGGTAGTGGATATTCTTGACCGCCACTACAATTATATATCGTTCACACAAAACGAAATAAAATTAACTCTGCAACAATAACTCTCACTCTACTTTCTCACCGTAAAAATCTATGTGAGAACTTTTTCAATCGTAAAGTTTACGTAAATTACGTCTCGAACGATCAAAATTGCCGCTCGCACTCGCACAATACTTAAAACAACCAATCACGAGCGTTACCGTTCTCGCTGTCGAATGCGAATCAATGTTCGATGGTCAATATCGACGACTTAATAAACTCGCACTCATGAATTGTGCTTCCCATTTTTGTCAATAGTTGGCGCTGTTTTTATTTCATACAAACCTGAGTTAACTTTAACGCTATCGAACGCGTAAATAAGCTCGCACTAGGCACGCAGAGTGCACTTACACGCAGAGTCCGTGACTTAATATTGTAATTTTAGTAGCGCGAGTTTTTAAATGAAATTAATTATTACGACGAAATAGAGTACTCTTACGATATTTTACGGAATTTACGAAATCATTTTCTAATATATGGGAAATTTATAATTATGGGATTTTAGGCATCCGTAATATTGTTAATTTTGGAACGAAGTTCCTTACCGCACGGTACGAATTTGAGGGATAGGGGCTAGGCGAGGAAAAGTGTAAATTATTTATTCAAGAGTTCGATCGTGGCAAGATAAGTATAAAAGCCATAAATGTACGCATTTACCAAGCCTTGCATGGGATTCCAAGATACATATTCAATGCCCCTACGGAATCCCTTGTGAATTGCTGGTTTGGTCTTTATTCATGCTCCAGCTTTTTTTATTTCATGAAAATTTCGTTACGGGCAATAGAGGGGGGCTGAAGCGTATGGATGGGATGGGGGGGGGGAGTTACGTTTCGACAACTCTATCGGTAACATTATTGATATCGATGGCGTGTGAACGAGTAAGCGAATGATATTATTATCGTTCTACGAGTTGAACAAGGGTTCTCATTCAAGTTGCTCGAGAGGGGAACATTTTCTCTTTGGCAGTATTGCTAAGTTCTTGTTTCAATTAGACGTCCCATTTACATGTTATGTTACGCTACTTATTAGTCAACGTTGAGGGATAATTTTAATTATACCGCTTTTTCTAAATAATATAATTTTATAAGTCGTAGTGGGTCAGCTCGACCAGGAAAGCACCACGCTCTCACAGAATACCAGCGTGACACTTTAGCTTAATGCTGCTGTGTTTCGTATGGGGAGTGCAGAAAACCGGAGACTCTTTATACTGGAAAAGAGGCATTCCATCATAGTCCTCACGGGTGACAATGCATCTGTATTTGGATTCGTAATCGAGGAAAGATGTAGATGTCTTTGGGTCACAGCAACCACTTATCATCACGTGAACTGTGTGCTCGTTTGTCACCTTTATCCTATAAAAAGAAAATGCATTTTACAAAAAAAAAATTCGTAATTTTATTTTTTTAGTCAGCGAAAGAAAAGGTTAAAATTCGTAAATTAAATATTATATTTTAAAAAAGAATAAATAAATTTCGTCTTTTAACTGTTGTCTATTATTTCTTCACTATGTCTTCAAAATTTAAAATTATCTTATTCATTTCAGTTCTTTGAAGTAGGCATTTTTTATTAAAAGTAATTTTTTACAGATTGTCATTTTTGTTCAATAAACTAATATTATGCTTTTAGGTATGCGGGTTGGTAAAGATAAAGTTGATAGTATAACCTTAGTAAGAAACTATTAATATGTAATGATTTCTTATATTTAAGCGAACATTATACATTAAATAAAACGAATTTGTACGGTTTCTATTGCATTTAATTAAACTTTTTGATTCACGACGATTCGGGTGTTTTACAGCACACATGGTTACGGGGGAAAGAGGTGTTTGACGTCCCGATTCCATAGTTTGGCCGGCTAACTTCAGTTTTTGAATATTTATTTTTGATCCGATCCACGCAGCATGAGCTTAAAGTATCTTGAAGTGTTGCAGTGGCATGCTTGGGTTTGGTTTTAATTTTTTTAATTATAAGATCCCAAGCAGATGGCAGCACCCATTCATCTTCTCTATTGTAATTAGAGTGTTTTAAATTTCAATCGCCTCGCGAATCCTCCTTAGTAGGTGTTCTTTTGCGAGGATTTGTGGTCTATCAAATCTAATGTAATAGCGGGGACGATCTTAAACATTTTCACAGACTGCAGACTTCTCGGAACGTCGGTACTTCAAGCCAGATATATATTCCTTTACGCGGGTTTATATAGATCTTTTTGCTTGTGCTATGTAAGAGAAACCACATTCACAATACATCTTCTATTCCTGCATCTTGTAGAATGATATGACACTTGACGGATGGTAAAAAATAACTAATCTTAATAAGATGTAACCAACCTTGTCTGTGACTCCTCTGACATAGGGTAGTACAGTAGGCAGACGCTCAACTGTGGTCAGCTTCACTCGGTCACTGTGACGTAGGCGCGGGACCCGAAGCTTGTTGTCTGGCAGTACAATTTAATTAAAAATTATCAATAAATTAGAATGGATTGGAATCAGAGGTATACCTCTAAAACTATTAAAGGACTATCTCTCTGACAGGATGCAGACGGTAAGAGTAGGTCAATACTCTAGTAGTTATATCAATGTAAATTATGGAGTACCGCAGGGAAGCGTCTTGGGCCCTACGCTATTCTTAGTATATATTAATAATCTATGTAGTATGAGTATGAACAGGGGGAGAGTTTTCTCATACGCAGATGACACTGCGATGTTGTTTTGGGGAGACACGTGGGAAGAAGTGCAGTTAATAGCGGAAAAACAATTAGCTAAGGTTGCTCGTTGGCTTGACAACAACTTACTCACTTTGAATGTTAGTAAAACTCAATTCATATGTTTTTCTATGACTAGTCGATCACAGCCAAAGGATGATTTTAGAATCAAAATACATAAATGTAACAATCCTTCCAGAGGTAGTAACTGTACGTAAGGTGTACACCTATTGGAAAAGTTTCATATACAAAGTATCTGGGCGTTATGGTGGATCAGCGACTTTCTTGGTACAGACATGTTGAATTAGTATCTAGTAGAATTCGAAAGCTCACTTGGATATTTAAAACTTTAAGACATGTTGCCACTTTACATCTTTTGAATCAAATATATGTAGCGCTTGCTCAGTCCATTATAATATATTGTATACCAATTTGGGGAGGTACTTACAAAAGTAAATTTATTGAAATTGAGAGAGCTCAGAGATGTCTACTAAAGGTTATGCATTTTAAACCGTACAGGTACTCCACTAGCATTTTGTATTCATCATGTGGGCTGATTTCGGTGAGGCAGTTCTACATATTACACACTTTATTGAAAAAACATAAGTCTTTGACCTTTGATCCTATTTACAGTAGTAAAAGAAGAAATTATAGCGTAGCTCCTATTTGGAGAACGAAAACCACCTTTGCGAAACATCAATATGACAAACAATCAGAACACTTATACAATCAGATTAATAAAATATTGCAAATATATCCATTTAAGACATATGACTCTAAGAAAAAAATAATGCAGTGGCTTAAGACACTTAATTACGATCAAACTGAAGCTTTATTACAATTTATCTTATAACACATTCACTCACTGTCTTATTTAACACATGCACACATGCACACACAAGCACACGCACGCACACACAAACACACACACGCACGCGCGCGCGCGCACACACACATACACGAACACACACACACACACATACACGAACATACACACACACATACACGAACACACACACACACACACACACATATACACACACACACACACACACACACAGACACACATATACCCTGTTTCTTTTTTGTTGAATGTATTTAGTTAAGGGAGGGCGAGGACCTTCTACCACAAGTATCTTTATACTTAAAAGAAGTCCTCAAACTTGTACTAATTTAAGAATATGTTGGAAACAATAAACTTTCATTTCAGTACTTGCTCGACGTGCTGAAGCTCTTGCGATTGACCATTTAAATATCGGTTGGTATGGGTCTTTTTCCTATACACAGTGTGACCAATAGTGTTATCAGAATTTCGAATGACTAAAACATCTAGAAAAGCTAAAGAATTGTTTGCCTCTAACTCCATTGTGAATTGTATTTTAGAGTTTATGGAATTAAGGAGGTCTAAAAGTGGGACGTCAAACACCTCAGTCCCCCCAGTATTGTAATACTCAATTGCATGTCTGACAACAGTCAACAGTTTTTGGATATAATATTCCCTTATCACATCCACAAAACATTTCAAATAGATATTAAAGGAACGAATTAGAGAACGATAAATTGAGAAAATATTGTTAATAATTTCGCAAAGAAATTAGACATTTAAAAGTGGAGACTAAATTTCAAATATAAGGCGATTCTTTTGGAGTAACATAGTACATTTCATATGTTTCAGTTAAACTTTTATACGTGGTAGAGCCTCGCTGCAGCTACATTATGCTTGTAACATGAATGGTTCAGCACGACCGGGGTAGGACCACGCTCTCACAGAATACCAGCGTAAAATAACAGTTTAATGTTGCTGTATTTTGTATGGTGAGTGCAGAGAACCGGAGGCCCTTTTTACTGGAGACGAAGCATTCCATCTTACTCCTCAAGAGCGACAACGTCTCTACATTTTGTATCTTAATTAATCGATGATAAATGTACATGTCCTTGGGCCACAACACCCACTTACCATCAGGTGGACTGTGTGCTCGTTTGTCACACTTATACTTTAAAAGAAAACTAATTATTAGTCGGGATACGAACGAAAACAATTAGATCAATTTGGCTCGCTACAGACCGTAATTACAGAGCTCGATACGTACGGTCTAATAACCGCTGGCAACGTCCCAATTGCGTCAAATTATCGATATCATGTGAGCAGCCTACTACTTCACATAATGTAATGTCTGAACGTCGATACGGGTATTATAATAGGTACCGTTATTTTTCATTCCCTTTGTTGGGAATATGCTCCCGTACGAAATATGTCTAAAGTGGTCAGACTGCTGAAATTCAGATTCTGGGTTTTAGTTCTTCTAAAACCCAGAATCCGAAATTCAGACAGTCAACTTTATGGCAAAAATATAAATAATTGGTTTTTAGATTGTGGTAAAATCTAAAAACTAAAGAGATTATTAGTGTTCAACCAGCGCTTTTTCATCCGATACGAAGTCTTTCACTACTGACCGAATGAGGAAACTCAAGGTCACTCTGCAAACTATGAAGAGTGTTATCGTCAGAGTTTTTCTATGCAAAAGAATTCATAATAAAACTTCGTTGATTTTCCTAATAAGGCAATTTTTGAAATATGTTTTGCTTTTGAACGTTAATAAAACGAAATGTATCAAACTCCTCACCACACCTAATGTTTCACAAGTGAATACCGGTGTGCTTTTGAATGGGGAGGAGCTGGGCCTTGTTGAATCCACTGGTTTTCTCGAAATTACAGTTGACACGAAGCTTCAATGGGGTCCTCATATATATATAAACTAGCTGGCAAACTTAGTTCTGCAGTATATGTTGTAAAAAAGGCCTTACATATGTTGAAACAGCTAGATTAGTTTATTTTAGTTATTTCCATAGCATAATGTCATATGGTATCTTGCGATTGGGTAATGCCACTGATATTGAAACTATATTTGTTTTGCAAAAGAGCCATAAGAGCAATTTATAACCAAGGTCCGAAAGAACCCCTTAGAATTATTTTAAGAAATAAATATATTAACTTTAGCCTCTCAATATATTTATGAGAATTTAATGTATGTACACAAAAACAAAAACAGCTTTATTAGAAATAGTGATGTACATTCTGTAAATACTAGGAACAAGCACTAATTAGTTCTACCAGTTACTCGACTCCAAAGCAATGTATACGCACTTTTAAAACAAAGTCCCAGAAAATATGTCAAATTATCTATATTATCTATCAAAAGGTTTTAATTATTTATTAAGCAAATATTGTCTAGTAAGTGTTATTATACTACTACTGAGAGAGCACATGATTGATAGTAACCCCTGGGAGTGAGGTGATCGCTGCCATGTTATTTCTTAATGTTTTCACAACAATTGTATAAAATATTATATTGTAAATTTTGCTTTTTTTTATTAAAAAAAGTCTCGCTGGGTTTTTTGCCGGTTCTTTCCAAGTCAGAGGTTTTCTTACGAACCATTACTAAAAGTAAAAAATGACTTTAAATAAGTATTATGTACTGTAATCTATATTGAATAAAATGATTCCATTTTATTTCATATGAGGGAGATAGTAGTCCCGCGCATGCTCTGTCGCACATGAGCGGTTAGCTTTTGTCATTATAGATTATACTTAGGTAGACTGATCAGTATGTAATTATTGTTTATTTATATTGTAATGTTAATCATATCGAGAACTTTTTTTAATTATCATTTATTTCGCTTAATATGTGGTAATT
The DNA here is from genome assembly GCA_963668995.1 of Parnassius mnemosyne. Taxonomy (NCBI): domain Eukaryota; kingdom Metazoa; phylum Arthropoda; class Insecta; order Lepidoptera; family Papilionidae; genus Parnassius; species Parnassius mnemosyne. The sequence continues at coordinate 958,580 of CAVLGL010000001.1, read as the reverse complement.
TATTAAGATATAATTATTTACTTAAACAATTTTTCCGTTTTATTTTTACGTGGTACAGCCATTCTGCATCTATATTACTGGTATAGTTGTAGCACGAATGTTTCGGCTCGACCGGGGTAGGACCACGCTATCTCAGAATACCAGCATAAAATAGCAACTTAACGCTGCTGTGTTTCGTATGGTGAGTGTAGAGAACCGGAGACCCGTTTTACTGAAAACGAGGCATTCAATCTTAGTCCTCAAGAGTGACAACGCATCTGCATTTTACATCTATCCTCGATGACGATGCTATGGGCCACAGCAACCACTTACCATCAGATGGATCGTGGGCTCGTTTTTCTCCCTTATCCTTTAAAAAAATTACAATAGATTATGAGTCGTTCGCCAGTGCGGAGCGTAGCTACACAAAGTTAACACCTTTTTTTTTGTTGTGGCTAATGAATTACTGAAAGGAAACTTTGTGAAATAACAGATTGTTTTAATGATTATATTTATTTTACTTTTTGCTACGTATAGGAAAAAATGAAATAATACATCAAACAGCAATACAATATTTTAACGTTGAACTTAAAATAAATTATATATTTGAAATGTTATTTTGGTCTAATATTAATTTTAAGTTTATCACAACCTTTGCTAATTTGCATTAAATTTATTATTTTTGATTATAAGGTCAATAGTTTCTCATCTGATCAGAAATTAAAGTATAAATTTGCCGAAACAAGGCCGCAAGCACGATGAAGTGTCTCCACGAGTGTCAATTTAAGTTGAAGTTGACTTGGAGCCATTTTTATTAGGCTTATTTTTGTTCTCAAACAGGTCACGTAGCTGCAAGCACCTGGCACAGACTAAGTGAGTTCGAGCCCATGGACTCTAACAATTATTGGAAACAAACAAGTAGTTCTAGTATGTATGTACTACTTATGTATTACTTCAATTGTGGTATTAGTATACATGATATTACGGCCAAAAGACGAAGTAACTAATGACGTAATACCAACAGCAATATTTAGCACATGATTGCACATTTATTTATTGTATGCCAGAATATAAAATGATATATAAATAGAATGAACTTTACGAGCAGGACTGGGGTATATATTTTTTATAAAGATACAGGTAGTCACACTATTTTATCTTTTTTCTTAGTTCCGTAGACGTTCAATACTGCTATCAGCGCCAAAATGGCGAAAATCAAAACGCATCATTATGTATACAGCCAGTCCAGTGTAATTGTAGAGGTCAGTGACTTAGACTCTAGGTATGTGTCATTTAACCAGCGTTTGAAATAGTATTATATATATAACAGCTGACAATTCACTTCAAGTTTGAAGTGAACTGTCAGCTGTTATAATAGAAGTGAAGTGATGTACAATCTATCGTTGACCGTCTTCTCTAACTCAGTAAGACACCATATTGAAAGTTGACTGAATTAATTGATTATTAATAATAATGACTTCTTATATTTACACGAACACTATACATTGAATAAAACTACTTTTACGGATTCTATCGCGTTTAATTAACTTATTTTTATTAATTCCCGAAGTTACGGGTGTGTTTACGCCCGAACGCTGACTTCGGGATTGACGTCAGAGGGCGCGCGGCTCGGCGATACCGGTTTGACGTTCGGTCGTGCGTAGAACGTGCGAGCGCAAAGGAGTCGTCTGCCAGCTGTGCTAACGTCAGCACGCTGTCAATTTTTGTGCGGGAAACGTGGAATAGTTTAGGCGTCTAGTAAATATACTGTCTAGGATTTATAACGCGCATTCCTTGTTGGATAGCCTTTCCCAGGACTTACTGTGTCCGACTCAGAATCTGTATAAGTGCATTCGACAATATTAGCTAGTGCGGCCTTTGATATTCTAGAAACGGTAGTGACTTTTGATCCGAACACTCCGTGTTCATTTTGTGTCTTAAGCTTTTTAACAAACGAGAGTTAGTGGCTTCTGTAAGTTACTTAATCGTACGATAGAGTTAATGGACTGTCATCGTGACGAACGAAGAAAGTGACTGTGGACGGCGCCGCGGAAGGTTACCTCAATTTGGAGCGGTATTGACGTCCGGGCTGCTGCCGACAGCAAAGGTCTAATAAGGTCAATCACCACCAGTCACACCCAGATAAACATCATAGCACCAGATTTCCCTTGCACCACACAACAACATGCGACCTGACCGAATCCTGAGGAACCAGTCGTTTTGGATATAGGTAAGTAAGCTCGGTTTAATATTCTCCCTGTTGAATGGCAGTAGTATAGAACGCTCCCCCTTATTGTTTATTGTAATTAGAGATTTTCCACTTTGGCCTTAGGTGGCCCGACCTGCATCTGCCTGTAGGTTCTTCCTTCATAGGCCGGGAGGATCCTACTATTAGATAGGCAGCTGCACGCCGTAACAGGGTGGTTTACAGCACCCAAGGTCACGGGGGATTGAGGTAATTGACGTCCCCATGTCAGAGCTAACCCGGAGAACCTTTAGCTTTTTTAATTAATAATTTAGGTCCGATCTATGGAGAATGAATGGGAATTAATAAAAATAAGTAAATAAACGCTATAGAATCCGTAAAAGTTGTTTTATTCGATTATTTATAATATTGAAAAGCGTAAAATTTAATGTAACATTTGTTTTAAATTAACATCATTATCATCATCATTACAGCCCTTCACAAGTCTACGCTGAACATAGGTCTCATATATAAAAGGAAGTAAAAAAATTGCAAGCGATCAATAAACTGATTTTAATAATTGAAGTATTTCATAATCAAAGTGAAGACATCAATACTAATGATAGGGGCGACATTCCTCAGCAATTAAAATCCCCGGCGCTCCTTCAATCAGGTAGCGAGCGATTCATCACGGGCGAAGTTTATGGAGTAACAAGTGACAAAGATTAATATCTACAATTTATTCAAACGCGGCTGCAAAGCTCTATTTTGTAAGATATAATGCCACACTAATACAGTTGAAATTATTGGTTTGGGATACAGAGGAATATAATTCTTTAATTCCTTCTTCCCATTCCTTTAAAATAAATTTAAAATGCAGCTTATATACAATATACATCCTATGCGGGGCACAAGCTCTCATTTCTGAGAGTTTTATGGGCAATTATTTCGTTGAGCTGTGCGTACTTGCCGGTGAACTTTATAGGTCCCCAAAATATACGTGTTAGAGCCATGCTGTAGCTATATTAGTAGTATAGTTGTGGCAAGAATGGGTCGGCTCGACCGAGGAAGGACCACGCTCTCACAGAATACCAGCGTAAAATAGCAGCTTAACACTGCTGTGCTTCGTATCGTGAGTGTAGAGAACCGGAGACCCGTTTTACTGGAAAAGAGGCATTCCTGCTTAGTCCTCACGAGTGACAACGAATCTCCATTTTGATTCTCTATTGAGGATAGATGTACATGTCTATGGGTCACAGCAACCACTTACTATCAAGTGGACTGCGTGCTCGTTTGCCACCCTATCCTATTAAAAATATTGCATGCCGTAATCGCAAAGCCAAGGTATTTATTTATTAGGATTACCAACAGAAATTACAACAGTAATACAAAGATTATTTTCTTAAAAAATTCAACACATTATAATTGTATTTCTATTTATGGGTAATCACAACATGCATTGATTATTTTGTAAGGAATAAAAACTGAATTACAGGTATGTTCTACTAGGGCCAAAAAATTTAGATTGCAACGTTTCTCGCATGAAATCGTGTCTAGCAATCATATTGTACATATAAGTGATATATAAAGCACATTGTCAGAAAGATAAATGTTTGTTAAACTTATTAATATCTTTTTTAAATCGACTAATTGCTATTTTTAAATAAAAAAGGGGTTTTATTGGCTTATAGTGTGGATTTATCAAGTTCGCAAGGCTTGTAAACACGATAACTTTTGAAAATATCAAGTGTTCAGCTCAATATACTTTTAAAACTCTTCGTCTATCATGTGGAAAGCCATTGAATGTAAATGGCAATTTAATTTAGTTTAGTTTACTAGTAATAAATTTTTTTCGGCTGCGAATAGGCGAAATTTTCGGTGTATTCAGCAGGCTTGTATGAAAAATTATTACTAAATAGAATAGCGACTGCGTCACTCTCAATTATTTCGGTTATTTGCAGCGGCTCAAAAAGATCGCTGTACAAATACACAATATTCGAATAACCAAATTTCTTAAACACTTGATTATAATTATAATGAGAGATTTTTTTATTACAATATTTTTAAAGCACGGAATAAATAATTGTAGTACGTACTAAAAGTAATTAGTACCAATTTTTTCATCATGGGTGTAATTTTCATGGTTTTCAAGGGTGCTGAAGCCGATAGTGCTGTCCAAATGTAAATCCAAGGTGGTTGCTGAAATGAGTATAAATTTTTTCATCATGGGTGTCATTTTCATGGTTTTCGAGGGTGTTGAAGCCGATAGGGCTTTCGAAATGTAAATCCAAGGTGGCGGCTGCAATAGATATCAATTTTTTCATCATGGGTGTCATTTTCATGAGTTTCGAAGGTCTCGAAGCCAATAGTGCTGTCGAAATGTATTTAAACTACCTTATAAAAATCCGTATAATCATGTTATACGTAATTTTTTAATGCTTAATTCTTACGCTTAGGGCATGCCCAATTGGATTTACCAATTTTTTTTATTTCATTTCTTAGCAGGATTTTCCCTACAACATTTTGCTTCACCGTCGAGAACGTGGTTAATCAATACATGAATTCCAAATGACTATTTTATTGGTGCCGGCGGGGATGAAAGCTGGGTTGCGCGCGTAATGGGAATTTACAACGCGCGCTTAGTCTTTCGGCTACAACGGTTACAGTTGGCCAATGGCATACATTACTACATTCATTTCTTTCGACTACATTGTAATTTTTGATTGAATTCGCATAGGATAATTTAATCTTTATTACTGCTATTTCTTTTTAAAGTTTTTATTACAATACCTCAGTGTTAAGATTGATTTAGCTTATTTACTATCGAAAATTTGGAATGCTCTTTCATAGTGGTTTGACTGCCTTATTAGCGTGTTAATTGTGAATTGTTACAAATACTACAAATAAACTACAAATCCCGAATCTAAACGCCACTCAAGTTCTTAGGACTGTTACTAGAATTGAAAGTGGGCACACCTACAAGCATGTGGTCCAAATATTACGAGTATGGTAGGTTTTCTTATAGTATGTAGTACACCGAGTTGTCAAGAAGTGTCGGGAGACCGGACAGTATATGTAACTCGTAGGACAAGGATGTAAACGGAAAACTGTGGGCAGAAATGACTGATTCATCGTTACCAGCAGGCTTAGAAACCGGACTTTTCTAACTTTTCTAAGGTTTTCGGACTTTTCTAAGGTAAGAACAAAGCTCCAATAAGTACGAGGGGTTACTGTCAGTACACAAAATGTGAGAAAAAGACTGAAATCAGCCGAAATAAATTCACACTTGCCTAGAAAGCACCCTCCTTGCCACATGCCATCAAGTTGTTGTCAAATACCTTTGATGCGTTGGAAATAATACTGTGAGGTCACCAACCCCATCAAATATTTGTGAAAAAAGCTGCGAAGACAAATGAAGAAAGAAATCCTTCCCCGCTAGTTTGAGAGATCTTAAAAACGCATTACAGACAGAATGGAACGCAATCTCTCAAGATTTTACTGATTTCTTGATTAGGAGTATGCCAAGGAGACTGGAAACGAATCGAAGAGTTAGAGATGGCAATACTAAGTATATACCAAATATAGCCTTTCCTAAGCATTTCTAAAAAAAATATTAATTAAAAAAATGTTACCCGTAAAATTTTTATTTTTTTCTTAATTTGGTTATTTTTTCATTTGATTATTTGTTTTTTGACGTTCGCAATTTTAAATTAATGAATAATCAGTAAATCCAAATTAATAAAATTAATTATCACAAATATCAATGCAATTTTGTTTTATACATACTTTTTTGTGTTCCTATAAATTTGTTCATGAGTATATATAAAAACCAATAAGCAGCGCAATCTAGCAGCAGCGTTACATATCATATCTGTTGGCGTGTTCGATGCAGTTTGTGTCTTGGTAGACATTAATCACTGTGTGCTCGTATTGCCTTACTCTATCGGCGTCTTTTTCATTTTATTTTCCTTTTTGATGCAAGATAAAAAAATAATTGTAATGTGCTTCAAGTATTGATTGTAGAACTATATATTGTATGTGCATTTAAAAAAAAAGCAACAAACGAATTCACATTCCACATGATACTGCGAGCTACTGCAGCCTATGGACGTCTGCAACCAACTGTAAACAAAAGAAACAACAAAGACGTTGTCGTTTTACAGGAAAGTTTGACAGGACTATTACGATGACTGACACAATGACTCATAGCCTGTAGTTATAGTAACTCTCTTAACCTATCAGACTGGAACGCATCACTTCTAACTGTTGTTTGGCGACAGTAATAGGTAAAAAGGTGGTTTCTACCTACATTCTCCTTGGAAGAATGGGTTAGGTTATTGAAAGATATGCAGTACAGTAATAATGTCCTTCAGACCGTTCTCGGTAACAGCGGTCGGTTTCAACGGAGACCAGCTATCAGAGCAAAACAGAATAATAGTGCCCAAGTGGGAAGATGAGACTGTAAACCGATACAACCGGAGAGAGATCAGGCGTAGGACCATCAGCTTTACGTGTTTTTCGAGGCACGGGGGTGAGACACCGCCAACTTCCTGACTCCGGGCAGCTACTGAGAATTTTTTACAGAAAATCTCTATAACTGATTTCGGTCCAATCCGGGATTCAAACCCCGAAATGATTAGTAATCGCTTTTACGACCACTGGATTAATGAGGCAGTCTTCAGTCAGCAGTACAGTATATACCCAAAGTATGATAGTTTGGTGAGTCCTTTTTCGTCCAGGCTATTGAGTAGCATTACACTTTACTGCTCTGTTCTGGTTCTAAGGATAATAGAATTGCAAGCATTTCGCTTTAGTTTACGGCAACACATTTATATCTTCTTTGATTAAATTTCGCCGATTTTTTTATTAAATTGTTTGATTTAATCAGATGAACCGTCACTGGACCAGACCGTCAAACCTGCGTAAGTATTTTTATTTATGCATGTATGTTCGGATGCATTTTGTTTAGAATATGAGTGACAAACGATCACAGTCCATCTGATAGTAAGTGGATGCTGTGTCCCATAGACATCTTAATTTAACCTCGATTAGTCATCAAAATGCAGATGCGCTGTCGCTCCTAAGGTCTGAGCTGGAATGCCTCGCTTCCAATATGAAATACAGCAGTATTAAGCTGCTATTTTACGCTGGTATTCTGTGAGAATGAGGCCTTACTTCAGTCGAGCCAATCCATTCGTGCTATTACCATAATATAGCAGTGTGGCTTTACCACTTATAACATGTATAATATGCACGCATGTGTGCTGTTTCTTCAAAACAGTCCTCGGATTTTGAAGTATGATATAATCGATTATTTGTAACTACGCGGATAATATGACAATATAAAGTCAGCATTAAATAGTACAAAATAATTTTAGATAGTAATGGTGGACATGAACTGTGAAAATTTGTGACTAAAGATAAATCTAATTACCCCGTTACAGCTTATCAAAAGTTCAATGGTGAATATAACCCCCCCCCCACCCTATAGATTGCCTCAACGGAGGTAAATTTGTCATAGTTGATACTATTAGTAAGACGTTGCTGCCCGTCTGCTGTGATTTGTTTTCCTCTGTCGCCTTTTATCGCTTCTTATCTCGGGGTAGTGAATATTCTTACACCACCACTACACGGTAAGTTAATACAACATATTTATTATGTTACAACAAAAAAACCTTTTTTAAAAGATACTTTATACTTACATCGGGCCCTTTGGGCGGAATTAGCAACAAACATTGAGTTTTTTAAGTAATATCTTATAGTTTAGTTAGTTTATGTATATCTTATAGATTAGTTAGTTTGCCGTGTAGTGGCGGTCAAGAATATCCACTACCCCATATCCTCCCGTGGGTGTCGTAAAAGGCGACAAAGGGAAACAGGCAGGAGATGGGCAGCAGCATCTTCCTGATAATAGCCAAAATTACAATAAAAAAACTGCGGTTGCCAACCCGCTCGCCAAACGTGGCAACTATGGCAAATACCCCCCTATGAATGTAACAAATAGATGGCCCCTAGTCCCCGGCGGCCCCGCTATTCCTGGCTACGGTGGCGACCATGGTAACGGCGGGGCAGGGGGTGCTAAGAATCTCCGGTGGAGGTTCGGTTGCCACCTTAGACGACTCGACCTGGCAACGTACAACGCACGCACCCTGAGGACTGACGAGAAGATCGTGGAGCTGGAAGAAGAGATAGACAAGTTGCGCTGGCATATTATAGGATTATCCGAAGTCCGAAGAGAGGGGGAGGACACGGTAATCCTCGAATCCGGCAACTTGCTCTATCACCGGGAGGGCGACCATCTGTCCCAAGGAGGTGTCGGATTTATCGTCCACAAGTCTCTCGTTAACAACGTTGTAAAGATTGGGAGTGTGTCGACGAGGGTTGCGTACCTTATACTCAGAATCACCAAACGGTATTCGCTGAAGGTCATACAGGTTTACGCACCAACCTCGGCACACCCCGATGAGGAGGTGGAGGAAATGTATGAGGATATCTCTAGAGCCATGCATTCCTCCAAAACCCAATATACGGTGTTAATGGGAGACTTCAATATAATTAATAGAATCAGGCGTTACTTTGCGGAAATCCATTATATAAAAGCTTTTACAAAAATTTACTTCGCAAAAAAAAACAAACCGCCGCGCAATGCCCACATTATTAGAGAGCAGGCTTGAAGATATTTAAGAGAGGTGAGTTAGTAACATTTGTTTGTTCATTCAGCAATGCAACGGTATTATTATTACTTTTTAATATCTCTAACTGTAACTAGTGCTGGAACACACACAGCCACAGCCCTTTATTACACGTATGTAAGACTTTAAAGGAGTGGTCGTTGGCTAGGTTTTGTCCAGTGTCCAAAAGATGTTTGGCAAAATGGGATTTGTCGGGATTGCAATTCCTGTACGCGGCTAAATGCTCTTAATAACGTGTCTCGAAATTGCGACCAGTGAGACTTCAATGCAAAACTAGGCACAAGAGAGAACGGTGAGCTGAAAGTAGGGAAATTTGGAATAGGGCAACGGAACCCAAGGGGCCAGCAGCTGGCCGACTTCGTGGAGAAAGAGGGACTCTTTATGATGGACTCTTTCTTCCAGAAGCGGCCCCACAGGAAGTGGACCTGGTAGAGCCTCGACGGTTCGACAAAAAATGAGATTGACTTCATTATGACGACCAGACGACAACTGTTCAGTGATGTCTCAGTGATCGCGAGGGTGAAAACCGGTAGCGATCACCGAATGGTTAGAGGCACACTGAACCTAAACGTTAAGTTGGAGAGGTCTCGTCTAATGAAGTCAACGCTCCGTCCCCCTCGTGCTCTAATCCAAAGTCCCGAAACCTTTCAGCTCGAGTTACAAAACCGTTTTCAGTGCCTAGAAGACTGCAATGAAGTGGACGATTTGAATGACAAGCTCGTGGAAACTGTCCATGCGGTCGGAGCTAAGTTCTGCAAGACCCGCCGCAGAAGAACACAAAAACTCTCCGATCACACTCTTAATCTCATTGCTGTTAGACGGGAGATGAAGCTGCATTCTTCAACAGATTTGACAGCATACAGGCAACTGAACAGACAGATCTCCAAATGCATGCGGCGGGACTTACGCAACTTCAATACAGCTCGTATTGAAGAAGCGATCGAGCGGAACCAAGGCTCCAAAGTCTTTGCCAGAAATCTGTCTGCCAGAAAGCGCCAACTGTCAAGGCTGAAGACAATGTGGCAGCATCGTTTCCGGGGCACCTGAGATTTTGAGTGAGATTGAGAGGTTCTATGGGCAGCTGTACACGTCATCGTTGGAGCCGCACGCAAGTGTGAGTAACGATCCAAGAGCGAGTCTTATCCGACATTATTCCGATGATATCCCGGACGTCAGTCTGAGCGAGATTAGAATGGCTCTCCAGCACCTTAAAAACGGCAAGGCCCCAGGCGAGGATGGAATTACAGCGGAGCTTCTGAAAGCGGGTGGAAGACCGGTACTTGAAGTCCTTCAGAAGCTCTTTAATTCCGTCCTCCATGGTGGCATTACACCGGAGGCGTGGAGCAGAAGTGCGGTAGTCTTGTTCTTCAAGAAAGGTGACAACGCTCTCTTGAAGAACTACAGACCGATTTTCCTTCTGAGCCGCGTCTACGTGCTGTTTTCGAGCGTCATTACGAATCGTCTCGCGCGCAGACTTGACGACTTCCAGCCTCCCGAACAAGCCGGTTTCCGAAAGGGCTTTAGCACAATAGACCACATACATACCCTTCGGCAAATTGTACAGAAGTCCGAAGAGTACAATTTGCCACTATGTCTGGCGTATGTGGACTATGAGAAAGCCTTTGATTCCGTCGAAATTTGGGCGGTACTGCAGTCCCTTGAGCGGTGCCAAGTTGACTGTCAGTATATCGAAGTGTTGAAGTGCTTGTACAGTAGGGCTACGATGGCTAACCGAGTACAGAATCAGAGTACGAAACCTATCCAATTGCAGAGAGGTGTAAGACAGGGTGACGCCATATCCCCGAAACTCTTCACCGCTGCATTGGAAGACGTTTTCAAGCTTCTGGACTGGAAAGGATACGGTATCAACGTCAATGGCGAGTACATTACTCACCTTCGATTTGCCGACGATATAGTCCTTATGGCAGAATCGCTGGAGGACCTAAGCACTATGGTCAATGACCTCGATAGTGTTTCCCAACGGATAGGTCTTAAGATGAACATGGACAAAACAAAGATCATGTTCAATGTCCATGTCACACCTATGCCGGTAGTTGTTGGGAGCACTAAGCTCGAAGTTGTTGACGAGTATGTTTACCTGGGACAAATAGTCCGACTAGGTAAGTCCAACTTCGACCGAGAGGTCAATCGACGGATTCAACTCGGCTGGGCAGCGTTCGGGAAACTACGACACATCTTCTCGTCAGACATACCTCAAAACCTGAAAACAAAATTGTACAACCAGTGCGTGTTGCCAGTGATGACTTGCGGAACTGAGACGTGGTCCTTCACTGCTGGCCGTATGAGGAAGCTCAAGTTCGCTCAGCGAGCTATGGAGAGGGCTATGCTCGGAGTTTCTCTGCGTGATAAACTTAGGAATGAGGATATCCGCAGTAGAACCAGAGTAACCGACATATCCCAACGGATTAGTAAGCTGAAGTGGCAGTGGGCCGGTCATATAGCTCGAAGAACCGACAACCGATGGAGAAGAAAGGTTCTCGAGTGGCAGCCTCGTACCGGTAGGCGAAGTGTAGGGTGTCCCCCCACGAGATGAAGTGACGACCTGGTAAGACATGCAGGAAGTCGATGGACGCAGGTGGCTCAGGACCGTGCTTTGTGGCATTCTTTGGGGGAGGCCTATGTTCAGCAGTGGACTTGTGAAGGGCTGTAATGATGATGATGATTATAGTTTAGTAAGTAGTGTACAGTTTTAGTTATAAAAATATTTTCAAATAAATAAAATTGAAGTTTCTATTTGTAATGCTAAAATAACTGGTTTTTACTAAATGTATATGAAATTATATACGGTACTAATAATAAAAAACAATTCTTAAAATTTGTGTCTCTCTGTCTGTCTCCGAAACGGCTAGACTGATCTTGACTGGACCTTCAGTAGCAGATAGCTGATGTTATAAGGAGTAACTCAGGATACTTTTATTTTAGAAAAAGAATTAGGATTCTGGGCAAAAAATTAAAACCCATGAAATCTTAGAAAATTCCACGCGGGCGAAGTCGTGAGGGACAGCTAGACATTTATAAAACAGGTTAACAGCGGAGACCGAATTGTAAGAGTTATTGTCACCCATATTTTCATTAATCTTTATCTTTATATAGATATATTAAAAGGGGATGTCCTGAGTGACTGACTTATCTATTAACGCACATCCCAACCCGTACATACGTGTGCGTAAGAATTAATCGTGTATAGATTTATCTTTAGTCACAAATTTTTACGATTCATGTCCACTACTACTATCTAAGATTATTTTGTACTATTTAATGCTGACTTTATTATATTGCCTATGTCATCCGCATAGTTACAAATAATCGATGTATATATTGTTCAGTTAGGGAACATGAATAAAATAGGCGACTCACACGATAGGCAAATTGTATATTTAAAAGGAATGAAAAATACAAAATATTTGGTGGCGATCGGGTCGCGAGCTATCGGCAAGTGCCGGTCTTAGGCGCGGTGGTGAGAAACCCCCCGCACTTCACATACTCCCCGCAAACACCGTCGGTGCTGTCGTAACGGCGCCGACATACTCCCGGCGCTGGAAAGCTTAACAGCTTTCAAGATCTTCCAACTCATCGGGCTTCGGTAGTAGGACGATTCTGTTTAGGGCGCGCCGCACAATTCCTCTTGCAGTGTCTATATCTGCGACGCGTGTCAATCCGTCAGATCCCGGGAAGAGTTTTCTTACACGTTCGAGACGCCAATAGAGCGGTGGAGCGTTTTCCTCTTTCAAGAGGACTAGGTCGTCAATTTGTAGGCTCTCTTTCGACTTCGTGCGCCACTTCGTCCTCAACTGCAGCTCCGCAATGTACTCGTGGCTCCAGCGTCGCCAAAAGTGTTGCTTAAACTGCTCGATGCGCTGGAATCTGTCGAGACGATTGGCATTAGCGGATTGTAGACACGGAGATGGCAGCGAGCTTAGTGGTCTACCAATTAAAAAGTGGCCCGGAGTTAAGGGATAATAGTCCGTGGGAGAGGAACTTAATGGACATAGGGGGCGGCTATTTAGGATACATTCTATTTGTGTGAACAAAGATGACAATTCCTCATAGGTTAGGTGCGTAGTCCCTAATATCCTAGCCAGGTGGAATTTGGCTGACTTTACACCGGCCTCCATCAAACCATTGAAGTGAGGAGCGTATGCAGGCGAAAAACAAAATTCAACGCCTTCGTTAGCGGCAAAATTAGCGATAGTTTTGGCATTAACTTCAAAAAACTCTTTAATTTCCTTTGAAGCAGCTACAAAGTTTCCACCATTGTCGCAGAATATCTGCTTTGGTAGCCCTCTCCGTGAAACAAAGCGTCTCAAAGTTAATATAAAAGCATCCTTGGACAGCTCACTAACAGCCTCCAAATGGATGCACTTATACCTAAAACATATGAAAATACACAAATAACATTTTGTAATTTTACAACCACGACCTTTGCGATCCGTGACCATAAATGGCCCAGCGAAATCAGTCCCTACTGTAATAAAAGGAAAGTCGGGCATTAGTCTTTGAGCAGGTAGGTTGCCCATTATGTTTTTCATAGACTGACCCTTAAAACGCCTACATACGGTGCAATTATGCACAGTACGTCTAGCCAGACTTCTTCCACTAATGGGCCAAAAACGCGTTCTAATAGAAGCCAGTAAGGCTTGGGGCCCCAGATGTAGAAGCCGTACGTGTTCTTGTTGGAATAAAAGTTGAGTAAAATGGTGTTTAGAGCTTAACAACATGGGATGCTTCATATCGAAACTATATTCAGAAGCCTGAATTCGACCACCTACTCTTATCACTCCTTCATGTAAAAATGGATTAAGTGCCGAAATGTGCGACTTAGGACTTAGGGAATTTCCTTTTAATAATAAGTCGTATTCTTTAGGGAATGCCTCTAATTGGGAAATATACACTAATGAATTAAGAGTTTTATTGAGCTCGGCGGTAGTTAAGGAACCTGTAATTTTAGTTTTAGAATTTTTACAGTTATTAATAAATCTATGTACATAGGCTAAAATGTGTTGTAATTGTTTTAATTTAGAATATTTGTTAAAGTTAATAATTGATTGATAATTATCACAAATAGCAACTGGATGTGCTTTAACTTCCGGCAAATTCTTCATCTCAATAATAGTCTGCGACTGCATAGAAGGCCACTCGGACTCTGGCAACGATAAAAACTTAGGTCCATACCACCACATATCACATGCAGCGATCTGTTGTGGGTTCACGCCACGGGATAGCAGGTCAGCTGGGTTGTGTTCTGTAGGAACGTGGTGCCATGAATTTGCGTCAGTCAGCTCTCTAATGGCGGCGACTCTGTTGGCAACGAATGCTTTCAATTTAGAAGAACCGCAGCGCAACCAACTAAGAACTACGCTCGAGTCAGTCCAATAGACATGACGCGATATTATACGTCGCAAGGCCTTGGTCACAGATGAGCTCATTTCAGCTGCCAGAAGAGCACCTGAAAGATCCAAACGAGGAATTGTAATAGGGCTGGATGCTGGGGCAACGCGAGATTTCGCACATAAAAGTTGGACATGTATTTGTCCTTCTTTATTTGTAGAGCGAAGGTACAAGCATGCACCATAGCCGCGTTGCGATGCATCGCAAAAACAGTGGATTTCAGCAGAGACTGGATATTCTATTGATACCCATCTAGGTATATTTAGTGAAAAAAGTTATTTAAGTCCATCAACAAAAGGTCTCCAGACATCGACAATATCCTTTGGAGCGGGCTCATCCCAGTCCAATTTGAGAGACCATAAGGTCTGAATTAAAATTTTGGGAACGATAGTGGACAAGGATAGGAGGCCCAAGGGATCGAAGATCTTGAAAGTTGAAGAAAGTATAGTGCGCTTGGTGACGACGTCAGACTGATCCACTGTAATGGGAAAATTAATGCTGTCGGTCGAAGGACTCCAATCTAGGCCCAGCGTATTTGTAGACTGACTCAATGTCAGGTTGCCGGATGACTGGACAACGTCTGAAGGCAGTAAAGAAGGTAAGTTGGATCGGTACTTACGCAAGTCAAAACCAGCCATAGAAAGAGCCACATGTGTTGATTTCTGTATAGACCGTAATTGATCTTCATCATCGCTAGAAGTTAGTAAGTCATCAACATATATGTCCTCCTGTATGACTGCCTTAATAACGTCATCGTCACACTCCTCGCCCACTTGCCAGAGACACCTGGTGGCAAGGAAACTAGCGCTAGCAAATCCGTAGGTGACCGTGTTAAGCCTGAGTGTTTGTAATGGTTTGTCCTCCGCATCACGCCATAAAATCAGCTGTAGGTTTCGGTCAGACTCATCTATTAAAACCTGCCGGTACATTTTTTCAATATCCGCTGACAACACATAACGATATTGCCGGAACCGGATGAGGATATTGAAAAGAGAGTCTTGAACTGTAGGGCCTATCATTTGAATGTCGTTTATAGACAAACCAGATGAAGTGCGAGCTGATGCGTCAAAAACGACGCGTAGATGTGTTGACTCACTGTCTTCACGAATGACAGGATGATGCGGAACAAAATAGGCAAGCTCAGGTCGGTCTACCTCAGATATTGCTAGATGTCCTAGTTTGCGATACTCCTCAATGAAATCAACATAGGCGGACTTAAGTTCCGGTTGCTTGCGAAAGCGACGTTCCAGGTTTATAAATCGCCGCCTGGCTATGAAATAGGAAGTGCCTAGGCAGTCTGGTTTGTCGATCAATGGCAGCTTGACACAAAAACGACCTTCTTCAGCGCGTTTTGTGTGCTGTAAAAATGTTGTTCGCAAGCTTTCTCTTGGTCTGTAAGAAGGGGCCTTTGTGGCAAGCTTTCAAGCTCCCAAAACCTCTTCAAATCATTGTGAAGCTCAACTAAAGTATTGTTGCTTTCAATACTTACAAAATTACATTTCACTGGGGAATTTAAATTGAGATTGTCATTTTGAATATAGTGCATGGGACCTGCGATAAGCCATCCTAATTTAGACTCATGTAGAATAGGATTTCCTTTGCCTAAAGAGTGCTGTTTGGTTCCAATAATGGACCAAAATAGGTCAGCACCGATGAGCAGTCCTATGTCAGACGGCTCATAAAAGCTGGGGTCTGCTAATGCAAAGGACTTCAGGTTAAGGTGTGTAATAGACACAAGAGACTTAGGTATCTTACCTGATATTTGGGGTATGACTAAACATGACGTCATAACGCTGAAAGAACCTACCTTTGAATGAATTCGAACATTGCAACGTTCAGCATTAAGCTTGACAATAGTGTTACATATGCCGACCACATTCCTAACATCAGACGTGGAAGAAGTTAAATTTAACTTTGATTTAAGTGATTCTGTAATAAAGCTAGACTGACTACCGTTGTCTAAGAGAGCTTTAGTGGTAATGTAATTGATTGTTTTGGGATTAAAAATATCAACCAAAGCCGTACATAGTAGTGTCTCAGAAGCAGAAACAGCTGACATTGAAACTGGCTCAGAGACTGCAACATTAGTGACTGCCACATTGGTATCAGAATCCGTAGGTTTGTGTAAAAAGGTATTGTGACGTTTTTTGCATATCTTGCACGTACCTGGAAGCTTGCATGCGCGCGTATTATGCCCTTTGCGCAAACAGTTGGGACACAACTTTAGCTCGGACACTAATGAAAGTCTATCATCAATAGATTTCGATTGAAATTGTGAGCACTCATAATTACGATGACCTTGACCACAGAAAATACACTTGTGAGGGGCAGTTGCTGATGAGTCGCCCTGCTCAGCGCTAACGAATGACTTAGTATGAGAAACGGGATTTTGTTTGACGCCTTGATTGTGATTCGGGTTTGACTTTATATTTTTGTCTTGTTTACTGCGATAAACAGACTCTAAAACTTCAGCGCGGCCCTTAATAAAAGTCATGAAATCATCTAGGCTAGGCATATCCGAAGCATTAACATTAGCTTGAATGTACTCCTCCCATTTAACACGCGTGTTGCTGTCTAATTTCGCTGAGACTATGAATATGATCAGGGTATCCCAATGATCAGTTGGCTGTTTTAAAGTATTTAAAGCACGTAGGTTTTTTGTGACGTGGTCTACTAGAAATCTTAATGACTTGTCAGACTCACGCAACGGCTCAATATTAAACAAAGACTTCAAATGATTATTTATTAATTGACGAATATTATTAAAACGCTCACAAAGAAGACTCCATGCCTCAGGATAATTATTGTCGCAAACTTCTAAATTACATATAACACGAGCAGCTTCACCTTCTAGATAGGAATTTAAATAATGAAATTTGTGTATATTTTTTATTTTTGTATTATTATGTATCAGAGAACTGAACGTATCACGAAATTCCAACCATTTGTTGAACGTACCATCAAACTTATTAATTTTAATGACTGGTAAACGAAAGCCGATAACTTCGTGATCATCTTCATCAGCTGTGTAAATACTGCTATGCTGAAGCGACGACTTTTTTGTCGTACTGCTTAAGGAAATAATTTCCTGAGCCAATGCGATCGAATTGTGGAAAGCTTGTTCGATAATTTCTCTGGTATCCAATTCTAAGCTTAAATTATTTTCCTCCAATGCTTCAATCTGATTTTGCACGCTATCGAATTCGCCAAATAAAGTCTCAAGTTTAACTAATCGCTGCGATAGCACGCTAACTTCCGTAGGAGTAAGCTTTTTACCTTTTAATTCTTCTAAATGGTTATTAAATTTCGTAACACGGCCTCTAATTGAAGCGCGTTTTAAATTAAGAGTTTTGTACTTTGCCTCCATACTAGCAAAGTTAACGCGCAGACAATCAAAACAACTAGTTATGCGCTGTACTAATCAAATAAATAAGAATTGCATACAATACGTTCCTCGCTTCGTGGCCGCTGTGACGGAAACCGGTTCAAAATCAGCAGAAGCGCGGTGAAAGGTGGGATTGATGACGCGCGACGCCCGCGGTCCAGTACCACGACGTGAGCCCGCAGTGCTGGCAGTGACACGGGATGCGATGATAGTCTCGAGCGACCGCTGCACCGTAGCTGAAATTGATTGTTGGAATGCTTTGCAGATATCTCCGTACATAAAATAATAACGGGAAGCAAGGTTGATCGTAAATTTAATTGATTTGTGCAAATAATGGTTTAATTAGCGTAATATAGGGCTTAGCGAATGATTATGCTATAGTGATGACTAATTTATTTGCGTGCATAAACAGCTAACAGTGAATAGCGAGAAGTGAATTTACTTGCATTGAGGAGTTAAGCTCAAATTTTTGCGTAGCTATGTACATATGTATGCTTACGTTTAAAGAAATAGGTTCAGCTATTTAAATTCTAACTATTTAACAGTGGCTACCAACTAATTAAATGCTAGTGAAGACTTTCAAGTCGTAAAATAGGCGCAATGAATGCAAATTATAGGCGGCTTGAAAAATAGCACTGATTACCTAGCAAGTGATACGGCTAAATAATAGTAAGAAATAATAGACAATTAGCTGATAGGTAAGCAAATAGGTGTAAATAGGTGATTTTAACTCGTTAGGTATGTAAATTGTCGGTAGGTTTATCTAGGTAATTCTTTTAGGATTGTTTTAATAGGTATTTTATTTGGTAGGATTATTGAGTAGGAATAGTTTATTTAGATTAGCAGTTTTATATACGAAAGGGTATAAGATAGACAAGGAATATAAAGGATGTTGCTTAAGAATAGGTAGGTAGGGTAAGGCAACAAAAAATAGGACTAGATTCCTTGTTTCCCTGTTCACACAAATAGAATTTTTAGGAATAGTGGGACACGAAGAGGTAAAATAATAGGAACGGGCTCACTTTTAGTTGGCAAAAACCGCTGCTGTGGCGCGTAGACTCCGCTGGACCTCAGCTTGGCCGGTTCTCAATAGCTGTCCTCTTGTCTTCTCTCCGCTCCAGATGAATTCTTCTTGACCGCTTTGTTGTTCTTAGGACTCGGGATGGTACGCCAATTTAATAATCTTCTTAGCTGATGTAGTAGATCGGCGTGGCTTCCTTTGTTCTCGTAGCTCGTAGTACTTGCGTTCGCGACGTTGTAAACGCGGGGTAAGTGCTACGACCTTTGGACCGTATTACGCGGCGAAATCGGAATTCGATATTTTAATTTATCACGGTCGCCACTATGTTCAGTTAGGGAACATGAATAAAATAGGCGACTTACACGATAGGCAAATTGTATATTTAAAAGGAATGAAAAATACAAAATATTTGGTGGCGATCGGGTCGCGAGCTATCGGCAAGTGCCGGTCTTAGGCGCGGTGGTGAGAAACCCCCCGCACTTCACATACTCCCCGCAAACACCGTCGGTGCTGTCGTAACGGCGCCGACATATATCATATGTCAAAATCCGAAGACTGTTTTGAAGAAACAGCACACATGCATGCATATTATACATATTATACGTGGTAGAGCCATACAGCTATATTATGATTATAGCACGAATGGATCGGCTCGACCCAAGAAGGGCCTCATTCTCACAGAATACCAGCGTAAAATAGCAGCTAAATACTGCTGTATTTCGTTCGTTTTTTAAGTGTAAAGAACTGGAGAATCCTTTTTACTGGAAGCGAGGCATTCTAGCTCAGACCTCAGAGGTGACAGCGCATCTGCATTTTGATTACTAATAGAGGATAAATTATGATGTCTATGGCCCACAGCATCCACTTACTATCAGGTGGACTATGTGATCGTTTGTCACTCATATTCTAAACAAAATGTATCCAAACATACATTAAAATACTTACGCAGGTGGATCAGACCGTCAAGTTCTGATCCACTAACGGTCCACCTGAATAAATCAAACAATTTAATGAATAAATCGGCGAAATCAAAGAAGATATGCGTTTCCGTAAACTAAAGCGAAATGCCTGCAATTCTCTTATCCTTAGGACTTAAGTAAGTGTAAAGCTACTCAATAGCCTGGACGAAAAAGGACTCATCAAACTATCATACTTTGGGTATATACTGTACTGCTGACTGTTGACTGCCTCATTAATCTAGTGGTCGTAAGCGATTACTGATCATGAGGTCCCGAATTCGAATCCCGGGTTGTTCGCATACTCTCGCTACTCACGAGTATTAGAAAAGGGTTATTAGAAAGTGTCCATACATTTTGTTTAACATGGCATACCAAATGATTGAACGTAGTGACCTGAACCATGTGTTAGTTATCTTGTCCTTTAAGCCACAGACTTTTGTAGAAGGTATTATATGATGTCTTTGCCACACAACATAAATATCACGGAACAAAATATCAGGGTTCAGAATGAAAACATTTTTATGCTAACCAAAAAAACTTATTGTACTGACATAAATGCAATAACACAAACTTCTTGTGAAGAATATTTTATTGAATGGGCCGCCTTTGCTTTCTATGCGGGGTCGGGGACAGTAATGAAAATATTATATAAGTGCTTTGCGGATCTCTACTCTGCAAAATTGCTAAACATCATAGGATAAAGCGATTTTAGCGTCGCAGAATATTTATTTTAACGAAAAGACTTTTATTTCAACGATAATATAGATATTTGGGAGAAATAAAAAACTTCGAACTTATACACAAAAGAAACAATAAAAACGTTAGCCTAAACTCAACCTATTTTCCTATCATTTACCAAAGTAATTTTAAAAATTCTTAACGTTTAAAACTAGTATAACTTAAAGGAAAATTTAAAATCCCCCGAAACAAAAAGAGCTGATTAGCTAAACACATTCACGATCTAGTCACCTTTTAAACAAAAACACAACTAAAACTCAATTAGTTCTTACGCTAGGGAGCTACGTTGCCACAGATAGACACACAGATACACACGTTAAACATATAACGTCGCTCTATTTGTGTCGGGGGTTGAAAAAAAAAGTGGATGTAAGGTTTGTGAGAACAGTGAAATTTTATTTTGTTTGGACTTAATTTCCCATCAATAGTTTATCTTTACTACAATGGGAGGGCTCATACCCAACAGTAGAATTTAAACGGCCCAGTGAAGATAAGAAGGCATAATTATACGTATTTTTTTAAAGGATAGAGTGACAAACGAACACACAGTCCACCTTATAGTAAGTGGTTGCTGTGGCCCATAGATATCTACATTTATCCTCAATAAATAATCAAAATGCAGAAGCGTCGTCACCCGTGAGTACTAAAATGGAATGCCTCTTTTATAGTAAAATGGGTCTACGGTTCTCTACACTCACCATACAACACAGCAGTGTCAAGCTGCCGTTTTACGCTGGTATTCTGTGAGAGCATGGGCCTTCTCCGGTCGAGCCGACCCATTCGTGCTACAACTATACTACTAATATAGTTGCAGCATGGCTCTACCACGTAAAACATTATAAATGTTACATTAAGGAGAATGGTGTTGTATGAAAATACATTAGCTCCCTTTGTTCCACGAGTGGCGAATACAAGTAAGAAAAATATGGTTGACCCTACTAGCCATCCGTGGAACCTTCCGCTAATTTCAAATGCAAAGCGCTCTAAATTCCACCTATTATGACGTCGTAATTTTGAAAAACCACGTTTTTTTATTTTTTCAAAATTGAATATTTCACAAAGAAATCCACCGATTTTGACAAACTTGACGACGTTTGACACAGTTTTTTTTTACGGACTCATAGTTAATTTTTACATCAAAATTTGAAGAATTTTCAAATTAAGCTGTAAAAAATAATTTTTTTTACGGAAATGTTCGTTAACGATTTTTGATGCGGTTTGCAGCAATTGATGGCGTTTTTTAGCTTAAGAGCAGAGTAGATTTTAGAAATTTATCGTTACATCTGTTTAAAAGTTATTTAAAAAAAAAAAATTTTATTTTTGAAATTTCTCTAAATACACCGGTTCGAATCGGTTCAAATGATATAAAAAATGTTAGTTTCGTGAAGCCCTTTCGAACGCCGCCGAGTTCGTTCAAATCGATCAAGCCATTCACAAGTTATGAGAAGGTTACATACACTCACACACACGCGCGAGCGCACGCACAAACACTTATAATAACCCTTTTTAAACAGTTTCAACTTAACAAAACATTTAAACTTGGTAATAGAGAGAGCCTGTAAACTTTCCGGGACCCTGTTGTAATAACGTATACATTGCCCCATGAATGAATTACTGACTCTGTGGAGTCGAGAAACTGGTATCCCTAGCTTGTAATTGTTCCTAGTGTTTACAGAATATACATCACTTTTTTTACTAAAACTACCTTTGTTTTTGTGAACATACATTAAATTTTCGTAAATATACTGAGAGGCCCAAGTTAATATATTTATTTCTTTAAATTTATCTCTAAGAGACTCTCTAGGTTTTAGGTAGTAAATAGTTCTAATGGCCCTCTTCTGTAAAATAAAAATAGTTTCAGAATCAGCCGCATTTCCCCATAGCAAAATCCCATAAGACATTTTGCTATGGAAATAACTGAAATAAACTAATCTAGCTGTCTTGACACTAGTGAGAACTCTTATCTTTTTTACAGCATAGGCTGCAAAACTTAGTCTGCTTGCTAGTTTCGACACATGGGGGCCCCACTGAAGCTTTGCGTCGAGAGTAATGCCAAGAAAAACAGTGGATTCAACAGGGCTCAGTTCTTTCCCATTTAAAAACACATTGGTACTCATATTTTTAACATACGTTGTTGTAAATTTAATACATTTAGTTTTATTACCGTTTAAATGTAGATTATTAACGTTGAACCAATGCACTAATTTTGATATAGCATTATTCGCTTCGTCACATTTAAATGATTGAAGTTTAAGTTTAAAAATCAAGAAAGTATCATCAGCAAATAATACTATATCATGATTATCCCGTACAAGAGAAGGTAAGTCACTATTATACACTAGAAATAGGAATGGGCCAAGAATGGAGCCCTGAGGGACACCCATTAGTACAGGTGACCCGGAAGAACTTTTGCTATTGGTAATAACTTTCTACATTCTTTTACTTAAATATGAAATAATGAGTTTAAGCGCTGTGTTTTTGACACCGTAGTACTGTAGCTTTCTGATTAATGTCTCATGGTGAACGCAGTCGAAGGCCTTGGAAAGGTCACAAAATATACCCAAAGAATCCTCTGAATTCTCCCATGCACAAAAAATATGTTTAATAAGCTCAACTCCAGCTTCAGTTGTCGAGCGACCCCTTGTAATACCGAATTGATTTTTATGTAGCAATTTATTAATATTAAAGAAACTTAACATCTGATTCAAAACAATTTATTCAAAAATTTTACTAAGAGTTGGTAGTATAGAAATTGGTCTAAAATTGGCGGGATCTAATGTACTACCAGATTTAAATAAAGGTATGACTTTACTATGTTTCATTAAATCAGGAAACACACCAGATTCGACGCTTGTATTAAATATAGTGGCTCGATACGGTGCTATTATATCTATTATAGATAAAATAACTTTAACGGAAATCCCCTATATGTCTGCAGTTTTCTAAACATCAATAGTTTTAAAATATTTAACGATATCTTTTGGTAGTACTCTATGAAATTTAAAAGTAAGGCTAAGGCCTTAGCAATGGAGCACACTTTTTAAATATTTTAGAATATGTTTTTAAATAATCTCTAAATATAACACTACTATTATATGATCTTTCATTATAAAGCTCGTATAACCTTCGCCTACTTTTATAAATTCCTACTGTCGCCCATTCATTAAATGATTTGCAACTGTTAAAAGAGAAAGTTTTAGAAGTAAATATCCTACAAAATTCACAACTTATAATTTTAAATAATGTACCATACAATACAATTATTACACATACGGAATAAAGTGATAGATATTTTATGTCACGAAAATAACATTTCCGTTACCTTTACAGCCTATTATAGTCCACTGCTGAACATAGGTCTCCCCCATAGATTGCCTCATAGGGGAATATTTATCATAGTTTTAGTTACCACGCTTAGCAAGCGGGTTGGCAACCGCAGTTTTTATTTTTAGTCGTTATTGGGAAGACGCTGCTGCCACCTTATGTCTTGTTCCGCTCTTTTGCTTTTTACGACAACCGCGGGATGATACGGGGTAGTGGAAATTCTTACAGCGCCATTACACGGTACGGTAAGATAAGAGATAGATGGTAAACTAAGACTAAACACGCAATATTATGTTCTGACTCAAATTAAAGTAAATTTGATAGGTGTAGCTGCGAATTAACTTTACTAATATTAAAAATATGGCATTGATATGCTGTATTTTTTAAGTAGTGCCAATGATAGTGCACACAATTCTGGAAGGGCGAGAGGTGCTCGTCAAAGTAGTTAAAAGACATAATTTTTATTTTGTTTTTTACGCGGCTCTTATCTTAGTATTATTTAACATCTTTAATAAATGGATATTCGCGAGTGCTTGTCTCAGTTCTCTGTGGCTGTTTAATCTATTTATGGGCAGTTGTTTGCAAACTTTGAAAGTTGAAGAATGTGGGTTGAGAATGGGTGTGTTAACCGTCAAATGCCTTTTGTACGCGGATGATCAAGTCATATTTGCACCGTCGGCGGCCGAGTTGCAAATGATAGTTACTTTAATGAACTCGTCATTTAAAGAAAGGGGTATGAAAGTGAACGCAAGTAAGACGAAAGTGATGGTTTTTGTAAGAGAAGAAAGTAAAACGTTATGTGAAATAAGAATAAAAGGGGAGTTGATTGAGCAAGTTGATGAGTTTGTATAGTTGGGATGTTTATTTAGCAAGGATGGTAGATATGATAAGGATATAGAATGACGATTGAACGCAGGAAATAGAGTGAATGGGGCTCTACACGCTATGATGAAGAGTCAGAATGTGTCAAAGAAGACACGTATGGCAATTCATAATGCTGTGTTAGTCCCTACTTTAATGTATGGCAGTGAAAGTTGGGTCTGGCAGAAGAAGCATGAGAGTAGAATAAATGCTGTAGGAATGCGGTCATTAAGGAGTATGCTAGGGCTGAATCTGAACGACAGGGTGAGAAATAGTGTGATAAGAGAAAAGTGTGGTTTGCAAGATGACGTTGTGACCAGGATTAAAAAAGGAATGTTTCGGTGGTTTGGTCATGTAAAAAGAATGAACGAGGAAAGAGTGACAAAGCAAATTTATGTTGTAGAAGTAAACGGCAGGGTCGGGAAAGGACGCCCTAGACGAAGGTTGATCGGCCAAATCGGCGATACATTGAAAATGAGCCAGATTAGGAACACCCTTAATCGACTAGCATGTATGCGTAAATATATGGATGTAAAGGTCCGTAGTCTCTGCCTACCCCTCTGGGTGGCAGGCGTGAGTGTTTGTGGATATACGCGAAATAATGATGATGATATTAATTACAGTCTGTTGATTTAAGGCATGTCAAATATTATGAGATTACCTGTTGAATGAAATCGGTTTCATTTTCAAAATGTGCCAGATAAAGAATTAGGGTTTTAAAAAATAAACTTATGAAACTTAAAACGTGGATATCATTTAAAATCCTAATAAAAAACTCGTTGCATCAATAAAATATGAAATTAATAAATATGAAAAATCAATAAGCCCGCTATAATCTCTATACTTGGACCACTCTGTTTCAACTGTAGTAGATAGCCTCAAACTTTATCCCTTATGTTCTGATGCTGCTCGTTGTAAGTTTGCCTTCGGTTTTTTTTTTTTCGGGAAGGTATCTTGATATGAACATTTTTACGGAGATTTATATTAGATTGATCTGTGTGTATCTATTTATCATTGTATATTTTTTATAGGATAAAGGTGACAAGCGAGCACACAGTCCACCTAATGGTAAGTGGTTGCTGTGGCCCAAAGATATCTACATCTATCCTCGATTGCGAATAAAATGCAGATCACCCGAGAGGACTAAGATGGAATGCCTCTTTTCAAGAAATAACATAAGTCCGGTGATAAGAACCGGTGACAATAGAATAATTTCATGACTATGACCTAGTATGCTATCTAGAATCATCACAACTTATGATCAATGCAATTGCATGAAAACGATTTACATCAATAAAATAGTTTGTCTAAAAGCTAGAATTATTCTCCGAGTTGCTTTTCACATCTACATATTTTATAGTTATAATATATTCGGCATAATTTAATTTCTTGAACTACACATTTTCTAGAGCTACTTATAATAATTAATATTTTGATAAACTAAAAGAAATTTATCTTTACGCAACATAAGAATTTTATTATTATAATTTTTTTTAAAATTGCATAAATTTATTTTACGATTTGCTCTAACTAGCGATGATCATTTCAGCTTAACAGCTTCAGTAATCAATGAGTTGCTACTTTTTACTCACGATTCATCGCGCTATGAGACTTTCGTGTAAAGAAATTGGAAAAAGAATAAACTTTTATCTAGCTTCGCTGTTTTTTTTTTCAACCTTTTAAACTAATATACCGTTACCGTTACATCATATTAAATTCTACTGCTGAATATAGGGCTCCTCCATAGATTACCTCATAAGGGGGATATTTGACATAGTTGCCACACTTGGCAAGCGGGTTGGCAAGCGTAGTTTTTTTATTTTTAGTCATTATTAGGAAGACGCTGCTGCCAATCTCCTGATTTGTTTCACTCTGTCGCCCACGGGATGATATGTGGTAGTGGATATTCTCAAATCATCACTACGCGGTACAATTACAATTAAAATAATAAATATAACTAAATTTATATTTATTGTCAAATTGAGAAAGTAAATTAAAAAAAAAATTAGTAAGGTAACATATTGACCAAGCTTTGTAATGTGAATGTCTTTAGGGACTACAAGCTCAAAAGCCGTAATCAAACCGAATTTGATCCCCTTCGGCACCAATGAAATTATTATTACCAATTTAAAGTGCTGATTAAAGCACTAAGCACTGGTGCAATGCGGCGAAACAGCGGGTTCGTAGGAATGAGAAGAGGTCTGTGCTTAGCAGTGAGATGCGATGTAGGCTGCAATTTTACTTATTTTTTA
Source organism: Parnassius mnemosyne (assembly GCA_963668995.1). Taxonomy (NCBI): domain Eukaryota; kingdom Metazoa; phylum Arthropoda; class Insecta; order Lepidoptera; family Papilionidae; genus Parnassius; species Parnassius mnemosyne. The sequence goes on along the minus strand of CAVLGL010000001.1, from coordinate 931,775 downwards.
CGTAAAATAAAATGTAATTTCACTTTCGACGCATTGTTTTTACGACAATTTAACATAAGAACGTGTATATTGTTATATGCGCGGAGTAATATAACCGGAATAGTAAATAAATCACAGGGGAGGCGTCACGTGCATATAGGAAACGATACAATATATTATATTGTATCATTCTCTATATATATATCTTTATATATGTATATAATTCTCCTGTACGTGTGTTTATCATTGAACTACTCCTAAACGTCTGGACTGATTTTGATGAAATATTTCGTCCATGTTTGAGTTTGGATGATTTTGATTTAAGACTGGACCCTAGGTTTGGGTTCTAGTTTTTATATTTATTTTCCTGTAACTAGTATACTATAAAAATTTAATCTTAAGTAATATTAGACGTTGAAACTGTGTCGCGACAGCGTTCGAGAAACCATTACCTCATTTCGTCTGGTATGTATATATGAGGCGAATATGGTATATTTTGCCAATGATAATATCTTAACTATTATAATGACGAAGTTTCGAGTTTCAAGAGATGGAAAAAATACACTGAAAGCGTGTTTATGAGTGAGTGATACGTTTTATTTGAATGAACTAGAAATTCCAAAAGAAGAGGAAAGAGGTGAGAGTAATGAAAATCATGAAATCAGGTGGCCCGCTCCGTCCCTTTTGCGTAGGTCGAGCAAGTGGCTTATCTTGAGTGAAGATGAGTGGAGATGGTATTTATTGTATTATTAATTATTGTCGTGATGATAGTAAAAATGCCCAGAGCTTTTTGTGACAATCTATAGATGGCAATGAACCTACAAAATAAATGGAAATTATCCAACGACAATGGTCAGCAGGGTCAACGGTGCGAGACTTCTGACATACTGTGATTGCTTATCTTATGGCATTTCCTACTATTGAGGCTCATGCCAATCTATGGACAATTTTGGGGCAAAATCATAGACAAATTTTAAATAAAAATTTTTTTACGTGGTAGAGTCAATCTCCAAGAGGCAACACATTCGTGCTTCCATTTGAAGCACGAATGTGTTGGCTCAACCGGTAAAGGTGCAGGACTAGGCAGTTATAGTTGTGCAAAATTTTATTTCTGAATAAATAAACAAACATAATTGTTTTATTTAATTGTGGGCAAACGAGCATGCGGCTCAACTGATGGAAAGTGTTGACTGCCGCCCACATGCAACTGCACTTTTTTCAAAAAGGAGTAAGCTCGTTTCTTGAAGGTCCCTAAGTCAAATCGGTTCAGAAAAATCGTCCGGGGTAAATGATTCCATAATAAAGTCGTGCGAGGAAGAAAACTCCTAGTAAATCGCACAGTGGTGTACCGCTAAGCATCCAGGTGGTGTGAATGGAATCAGGAATTAAAAGCTGTTGTATTATTATTACGACACCCAAAGGTCGTTTAAACATGGTAGAGCCATGTCTTTTCTGTGTAGAGCCATGCTGCAGCTATATCTTGTTTTTAGTTGTAGCATGAATGGGTCAGCTCGACCGGGGAAAGACCATGCTCTTTCAGAATACCAGCCTAAAGAAGCACCTTAATGTTACTGTGTTTCGCATGGTGAGTGTAGAGAATTGGAATCACTTTTTACTGGATACGTGGCATTCCATCTAATTCCTCAGCAGTGACAACGTAGCTGCATTATTATTTTTAATTAAGGATAATTGTAGATGTCTTTGGGCCACAGTATCCACTTACTATCGGGTGGACTGTGTGCTCGTTTTTCATCCTTATTCTATAAAATAAAATAAATAAATAAAATGTAAAAATAATTTTTCGTTGAGAGGTAATTTTAAATCATCGTAGCACAAAAAAGCTGGAACAATTACGATCGCATGTAAGGCCACAATTAGATTATTGTTGTACCGTTTTACCAAAATTTCATTAACAGCTCTCCCCTAATCTTACACTGGAATGGCCAGTAACATTAAAGTGTAATTTTTTACATATAAAATAAGAATTCAAACTAGAATGTAAAGAGTAAGAAGGGATCTGTTTTGAAAACCTGTTTTTTTTAATATTACTACCATTTTCAGTACAGCCCATCAAAATTTCACTGCTGAGCATAATCTTCTCTTATAGATTGTCACAAAGTACGGTCCTGAGCCACTTGCCTCCATCGACTACTTTCGCGTTTCATCAGGCGCCACTTAATCTAGTGGGTGCTCACTGCACTTTCTAGTACGAGGCTGCTACTAGAACCTTCTTTACCACAGATTGTCGGTTCTCCAAGGTATATGGCCAACTTCTTAGTTGACTTTTTCTGGTATGTTCATGTTCATGTATCTGTAATACATGTCGGAGATCGTTCAAATAATGCATTATTATTATAAGTATACTCTACAAATCTTTCCGTAGGCCTCAATATTCTTTTAGATTATATAAACTTTACAAATTACATTTTCACACTGCATCTTTCTATTAAATTTGTTTACCATTCCTGCTAATTTTCTAATTTTTTTGCCTAACGCTTTGTGCCAATCTATGCATCGACTAACGTTGAATTTTCCGACCAATTAGCCAATGATGATGCTATTTCTACCTGCCTTACCCAACCGACTGCATTTTCAGTTTTATTTCTCCCAAATTAAGGAATGGCTTGACTCATGTCAGCTGTTAAAATACTTATATGGAATTTTGTTTGGTCTTTGACAAGCGTTTAGTTGAATCTGATTGATTGTGAAAATTTTGTGACAATATATCGTTAAAGTTTGTACATAATTCATCCTTTACCTATTTTCCCTTTGGTACTACAATTACAGTTACTTTCATTTTTAATTTTAAGATTTATAACTCCAATTCTTTAGATTGCCTTCTAATATGTTCGGATTCAAATTGTTCCAAAATTCCATGTTCCAATTAAATACTTAAGTCGTTAGCTATTCTCGTAATTAACTCGCTTTTCACGCCGGAACTTGGTAAAAATCGTAACTTCAATTGTTGAAACGTAAATTTTTCCAAATTTTCCGACTTTGTTGATTTCATTGTTATTTTTGTTATAAAATTTTCAATACTAATCAGTTTATTTAACTAAAAAGTTAATTTCACACAAGGCTGCTCAAACACTGACAATTTCGACATTTAGCAGCAGAAAAAAAAATTATAACTAAACAAAAAAAATTAAACTGCCATTTACATTCTAAATATAGATAAAGTAATTTAAAAATAGATTGAGTTGAACAATTGATATTTTTAAAAGTTATCGTGTTAGCTTCGTAAGCTATACGAACTTGATAAATTCACACCATAAGCCATTAAAACCTCCTTTTTACGTAAAAATAGCAATTCATCGATTCAAAAATATCGTAATTAGTTCAACAATCATTTATCTTTCTGACAATGTGCTTCTTATATCATTTATATGTGTAATATGATTGCTAGATACGCTTTCATACGACAATACGTTGGAATCTTGATTTTTAGGCGCTAGTAGAAAATACCTACGCGCGTTGTGCTTACGGCATACAATACTTTATAGCTGCGTCGTTGCGTGGTTGGCCGTTGGCAAGTTGGCGTCTATATATGTATATATCTCGCTGAATTAAAGGAAATTAACCATTAATTTACGAACCTTATGCGTAGTTCAAACAAAAAACTTTAAATGTAAACGTCACTAAATGTATTTCTAATATTCGAGACGTGAATATTTATTTAACACTAATTTTTCGCCGAGCGCCATGTAAAATGAAATGAAACATTTGTCTCCAGTACACGTTATGATTTATTATCACTTTTCAACCTACTTATAAAATTTTAACTACTTTATTCCATCTTAATCTTTCACAACTACATTATTACCAAACTTATGTCACCTGTAACATTAACTTACGTTCCTTCTTAACTTTTATTCTATTTTCGATTATCTATTATCGGTTATCCTTACTAATAGGTGACAGAGAGAAACTGAACCAGAAGTTAGACAGCAGCATATAACTCACAACAGTATAATAAAACAACTGCGGCTACTTACACGCATGCCAAGCATGACAACTGTGGTATAAAACCTGTTGTGTTGCGAGTAGTTAACAACAAAATATAAAACGACAAAACAAAAAGTAACAACGAAATGTAAAATATATCTAAACAAAACAATGACATCTTTTGTAAATGAAACTATTAGGAATCTTTCCAAGATTTTACATTATGTAGAAAATTCTTACATTTTCTAGCTAATATTTATGAAAAAAAACTTTAATTATGGTGGAAATATTAAAAAGGATATGTTAGGTGAAGTTCTTATATTTTATTAAAATAAGCCTACTAAATAGATTCAAAAAATATGAAGTCCAACAACGCGCATTGGGGTAGCGCGACGGACACTTACTTGCCTTAAAACCCTCTCAGAAGTGAGAAATAGCTCAGTTGAATGAAAACAGTGATGAAACGCACCAATTAATAATGATTTCTTACATTGACGCGAACACTACTCAATAAATAAAACTAATTTTACGCATTTTATCGCGTTTAACTTTAACTTTATATTTCCCGATGTTTCGGGTGCTTACCAGCACCTATAGTCACGGACTAGGATAGGGATAGGGGAACTGAGGTGTTGGCCGTCTACCTTCATCTTTTCATATTTTTTTTTAAATTTTGAATCAATTAATTTATCAAGTGTAAATAAATTATAATTGATACAATTTAGTCATTAATTTGAAGTTAATATCCAATTTACACCTGCCAGGGTTCCATTAGTCAAACGGGTATTGTTCCTTTGAATAAAATTTAACAAATGAACATCTCTTGGTTCTAATACAACGTCAAGAACGCTTCACAAATGGTACCACTTGGTACGGAATTTAACCGTGGTACAAATAATTTTGTACTTAAAAAGATACACAAAATTTAGTCTAAACTTTAGCTTTAAGCGTACGCTAATGTTTTTATTTTTCTCGCTAAGACATCCGATATAAAATTAAATAAAATGAAAAGTTACATGATTTCAATTACTTATCTAATCTTGTTCGGTTAAACTTATATGTATTTGAATTGATTGTAATTGACATTCCATCTAAGTCCTCAGGTGTGAAAACGAATCTGCATTTTGATTCTTAATCGAGGATAGATGTAGATGTCACATACGATACGTCACAGCAATTTGTTACCCTTATGCAATTAAAAACATAGTTACGTCAAATTAACATAATATTTGATAAAAGATAGAATTTTAATTTAAGCCTTTATGTCCTGTTTTCAAAGAAACTAGGTCATTAACATTTAATTTGGTTGTGTTTGTTTCTTGAGAGAGTTATAACTGCGATGAAAAATCTTGTAAAACACGAAGCTCATAACGTTTTTGGGCGCTCGTTTCAAGTCTGGATCAAAGATTTATACGGGGATTTTATATCAAGAGACTTTCTTGATAAGAATGTAATTACTTAAACAAGCTATTTTATTAGTCATGTTTTGCGATTGTTAACTTTTGTTTTCTTTTTTTTTTGATGAATGAGCTAAAGCTAAGCTAGTAAATGTGATTTGATTGTGTCTACTGCAACTTATGGATGCCTGCAATAGTCTTGATAAGAAGGCTACGGATGGTTAATATCATGGAGGACCAAGATGGGACCGCTTCACAGCCTGTTGTCAGAAGATAGTTATGTTTTGCATTGTTGTTCGGCGGCCGATGATAGACGGTAAGCGAAGTGAGCAAATTGGCCCCCCACTAGATGAAGTGACGATATGGTGAGATAAACAGGAAGTCGATAGGTTCAGGTGGCATTCCTTGTGAGAGCCGTGTTCCTTTAGGTTGTCTTTGTGCAGCAGTAGACTTGTGAAGTGGTGTAATGATAATGATGATGATTATAAAATGGGGCGGAAAAGGAAAAAAAGATTTTATGATTAAATTTCACAACTAATTAAGTTGTATAACAACAATTTTTTGAAATATTTTTCCTGCTCAATAACTGATTTGCATGTCAGAAGTTACTTTGCTTTATAGTTACTATTTTATTTCATATATGAGTCAGATTATTTTTTGTAGACGACATTAAAGAGAGATCACTTCTGAATTGAAGACTAATAGACTTGTCATTGTTTTAATGAAATCTTAAGTTGTTGTTTGTTGGCTTGTTCTTGACCCAACAATCTTTAATCAACAAGAACATTTTATTCCATTGATGGAATATAATTAAAGGATATTTTGTAGTAATAAAAATTTATTATTTGTATTTTTAAATTCTGTATTTGATTATTCATGTATCATGTATATGATCAATATTTTTAATATTAAAATAACATTATTATTTATATTGCAAGTATTATAAATTTATAATCATACCATTGAGCTTCGACTAGGTAAACTTTAAATTACGGCTATTGCTCACGCTCCAATATCACCCACGTACATAAATAAATTATAAAAAGTATTCTTATTTCTAGGATTTGTTAAGACGGCTCCATTTTATTGTGTATAGCAACAAACCGAAACGGCTATCAGTGAATTTGGGTACAATTAAAAAGTTATAGGTAAATAGGTAAAAAAAAACCTATACATTTTATTCATAAATTTGCTCCTTTTGACATTGCAAGTTATCGGGAAATATTCATTATAATAAATCCTTAAAATTACTCGAAAATCTTATACGTGGTAGAACCATGTTGCAGCTATATTATTAGTATAGTTGTAGCACGAATAGGTAGGCTCGACCGGGGAATGACCACGCTCTTCCAGAATACCTACGCTGGTATTCTGGGAGAGCGTGGTCAAATAGCAGCTTAACAGTACTGTGTTTCGTATTGTGAGTGTAGAGAACCGAAAACCCTTTTTACTGAAAACGAGGCATTCCATCTTAGTCCTCACAGGTGACAACGCATTTGCATTTTGATGAACAATACAATAAGGTGGACTGTATGCTCGTTTGTCACACTATCCTATAAAAAAATACCTAATGCTTCAGCACTAAAGACTTACAACACTGAAAGAGTTGCAGTTTCACCACGCTGGGACGGCGTGTGGGAAAGCGCAGAGCAAACGCTTGCAATAAATAGCAATAAATTTGTGGCCCAGAAATTTCACGTAGTATTACAACGTCCATTTCTAAACATAGGCATTTCCCATGTATTGTAATATATTCTAAGGGTATATCTTCTATAGTTACTATGCTTGATGTTTGCAATTGAACTTTTTGATAATATTGAGTTTTTTATCAGTGAAATGGTGCTGTTGATCTTATGTTTCAGTTTCCCTCTGTCGTCTCTTTACGACACCCACGGGATGATATGTGGTGGTAGACGCTGTCACATCACGTCGAATATCCATCCAATCTCATTCTAGTGAAAACTTGTCAGATCAAATATAACTAGATCCGAAAACTAAAAAAATATAGTTTATTATATACATTTAGATTATTACAAATATAAAACGACTTTAGTTATCATCGAATATTTTTCTTAATTTGGGTCCACTGTGGAAGTTTTTTTTTTGGTACAATCAAAATAAACAAAAATGTTGTTATGCACCTACATTAAACACGAAAATGAATCATTACAAAAGTGTATACGTCTATGTCAACACACAATTAATCCGACTTTGACTCCAAAGAAAAAAGTCGTCTTCAAAATTTTTTAAAGTTGAAATATCGTTTTTAATGTTTAAGTTGTAACCCTTTTAAAAACCGAAAGAATTTCTTAAATACGAGGAGATAACAACAAGAATGTCGTCTAAATAGTTATATTAAAAACTTCATCGCCTATTTTGCTATCTTTAGAGATATCATTTTTTTCTTGATTGAATGGAATAACTTCTGAAGTAAAATTTAATTATTCATAACAGAATGATTAATATTAGTTCATAAACAAAGAACATATGCCCGAAAATATAATATAAAGAATAGATTCTATATCCTCACCTAGTCACCAGTTAGAACAATTGGATTCGACATTTACAAATGGATATCCAACCATAATTAAGTTGGAGCGATATGGATTGAGTGGTGGCAATAAGTGCAAGTTACGCTCGGCTTTTGAACTAAGAAGTTAAGTACAGTGTGTTTGTGTGCCGTCACATATATTTTATACAAAATAATATACCCCACGACTTAAGCAGTTATGTACACTGTTCATTATGTAGTTATAAAAATAAATCCATTAGTTTTATCATCAAACAAGCTATCGAGCCGTAATGAAGTGATCGATTCGTTAGTAAAGAAATATAGTTCGCCGCCACATTTTGTCCTAGCCCGGAAAGGGAACTAGATGTAGTAATAATAAAAAATAAGTCGTAGTAGCTTCAGGGCTAAGTTGTTTTTTTTTTATTATTCAGTTATTTTCAGGAAGATGGGTACCATCTTTAGTAACAATTTACTAAATTTTAAGTGTGCTATAGTTGTTAATGATGATTAATAAATAAACCATTTCCATCCTTCCGTTTCTATCTTTGAAATTTTTACTTATAATACGAAAACATTCTCGGGACCTTAAAATATCTTAAAAAGCGTACATTTCTTAGGTGTGAGTCATAATTTTCATGCGCAAAGCCTATCAATTATCATCATTCAAACCTGCGCCAACAAAGTCGCCTCGCAGCCGTACACCGTCATTGAGTTCTATTCCCGCACTTAATTAATGATGGAGCTCATGCGACCCTTTTTTATGGCAGCCTCTCGCAAAAATGTTGGAAATAAAGCGGCTGATATTCTCTAACTGTGATGAATACATTCTCAGTCGTCGTCAAAAGGAAGACCTTATCAATTCTATTATATTTTAAATAATTTTAAAAACTTTTCCCATCCGAAAAATTTAAAAATCGTCTCGTTTAATAGCTTTCAACTCAGGCGTGACGTCCTGGCTTATACACTGATTAAAATATTTTTTTTAATAAATAGGTTATAATTCACGATAGATCCATATAAATAAAACAAATATATTTACATAATAATTTTACATATTAAATGAATTTTTTACGGATTTTATCGCGTTTAATTTAACTTTTCAATTCCCGACTTTTCGGGTGCTTTACAGCACCCATGATCACGGGGAAGACTGATGTGATTGACGTCCCGATGTCATAGTTAGCCTCGGCTACCTTCAGTTTTTGAATATTAATTTTTGGTCTGATCAACGCAGAATGAGCATAAGCTCATAAGTATCTTGAAGTCTTGCAGTAGTATGCTTGGGTTTGGATTTAATTTTATTAATTTTAGGACCTCAAGCAGATATCCATCTCCTATATTGAAATTAGGAAGTTTTTTAATTTCAATAGCCTCGTGAATAATCCTTGGTAGAAATTGGTGTTCTTTTGCGAGGATTTGTGGTCTATCAAATCTAATGTAATGGCGGGGACGATCCAGAACATGTTCACACACTGCCGACTTCCCGGAACGTCGGTGCCTCAAGTCAGCTATACGTTCTTTCACGCGGGTTTTAATAGATCTTTTAGTTTGTCCTATATGAAAGAGACCACATTCACAATCCAGCTTGTACACTCCTGCATCTTTTAGAGGGATATGACACTTGACGGATGGTAAAAATTGACTAATCTTCTTCGGTGGCTTGAAGTGAAGTATGTTTAAATGGAAGCTCGTTTCAAGATGTTGCCAACCTTGTCTGTGACTCCTCTGACATAGGTAGTACAGCAGGCACATGCACGACTGTGGCCAGCTTCACTCAGTCACTGTGACGTAAGCGCGGAACCCGAAGATTGTTGTCTTACAATACTTAATCGACGTGCTGAAGCTTGGCGGCCATATGTTTTTGTCACATATCCCTCGTGCTCTCTCTAACAATGATTTTCCCACGGTAACTAACTGTGATGGATAATGGTGCGATTCACCATTTAAATATCGGTTGGTATTAGTTTTTTTTTCCTATACACAGTTTAACCAATAGTGTTGTCAGGATTTTGGATAACTAAAACATCTAGGAAAGCTAAATAATTGTTTGCCTCTAATTCCATTGTGAATTATATTTTAGAGTTTATTTAACTGAGGTGGTCTAAAAATGCAGTTACTTTGTTAGATGGTAAAATTGTGAAAGTATCGTCTACGTACCGCTTGTAGAATCTTGGATTTACGGAGCAGTAAGAAAGGCTTTCTCCTCAAAGTCCTCCATGAATGTCATGAGGACCCCCATGGGCACTAAGATGGAATGCCTCTTTCCCTGTAAAATGGGTCTCCGGTTCCCTTCACTAACCATACGAAAAACAGCAGTGTTAAGCTGTTATTTTACGCTGGTATTCTGTGGGAGCGTGGTCCTTTTCCGGTCGAGACGACCCATTCGTGCTACAACTATACTAATATAGATGCAGCATGGCTCTACCAATGGGGTCAGCAGCCTCGACAAAAGCCGGTCGACCAAGCTGGTTAATAAATGTTGGTTCTCAGCACGCCTGTCAGCGGCGCTGCTTAAGGATTCCCACGACCGTATGAATTAGGTATATTTTTAACATCAAGTGATTATTTAGAAGACAGAAAATTTTATAATTGGCGGTATATTGCACTCTCTTCGCGAAGCTGTAGGTGACTTTCCGCGTCGTTTGCAAAATGATAATTCGGTAAAATACAAAATGCAGCAAGCAAAGTTAACCTCTAATTAGCACGCCTTCATTACTTTAAGGTACTATGTGTATTTGTACATGAATAAGGGTTTGTCACTTTTTTTACAGCCTATATACGTCCCACTGCTGGGCACAGGCCTCCTCTCATTTCTGAGAGGGTTTTAGGACGAGAAAGTGTCCGCCGCGCTACTCCAATGCGTGTTGGTGAACTTCACATGGCTTAGAAATATTTTTCTTATTTCTTAGACATGCAGGTTTCCTTACGTTGTTTTCCTTCACCACCGAGTACGTGGTAAATCGGCACTTAAAATTGCCATTAACAATTTTATTGGTGCCGGCGGAGAGAGAACCCGGGTTATAACGTGATAGTACCGGGATAGTACGCGAGCTGCCCGGGTCCTATGCCGACCAGCATCATGTAATCATAACCGTAATTAATTAATGCTTTTTCTGCGAAATTAATTAAAATTCAATAAGGAATTAACAAGTGGTTTCGCTTTCATTCATACTTTAAGTCGATTTAATAGCCAGTTAGATGATTTTGAATAACATTGATTTTTATGTGGTTAATATATGCTGCAGTTTTAATTAAGTTTGTAGCATGAATTGGCTTGTAATTCTGACATTGGGACGTCCATCACCTCAGTCCCCCGTAACCATGGGTGCTGTAAAGTACCTGAAACGTGGGAAATTAAAAAACAAACAAGTTTATTAAACGCGATAGAATCCGTAAAAGTAGTTTTATTCAATGGGTTGGCAACAAATTTTATTTTTTATTTTTAGTCATTACTAGGAAGACGCTGCTTCCCATCTTCTGATTTGTTTCCTTCTGTTGCCCCTTACAACATCCAGGGAATTATATGTGGTAGCGGATATTCTTACACCACCACTGTCAAAATGATTCGAAATTGAGTTAAATGTTTATTAAGCTACCACAATTTTCACTAACCCTTATGATCCTAGGGTTTTTCCTACCCTTACGTTCTTAATTTCACTTTGGTTAAAGCCTTTTACCACGTCCTTAGTTACTCTAACATATATAATATTTTCCTAAGTTTTCAATGAATCAGCTGTTTTGAAAACTAGTATAGTTGTTCGTTTTCATCCAAGAAATCAATTTGAAATGTAGAATAAGCTTAGAAGTTTTACTGTAGATTTAATCAGGTTATTACATATTTCATATTATTGTTTTATATTTGCTATGTAACTGTTAGGAATAATTCTAGTTATTCCAAACAGACTTTTAAACTCTCTTTTCAATTACACTTATTTGCTTATTAAATAAAAAGAAGGCCTTTGATACAATTAGTCACGACATATTATTAAAGAAACTATCTGATATTGGCATTACGGGAACCGCTAATGAGATACTCAGATCTTACCTCACTAATCGTCGGCAAGTGGTTAAGATCGGTGAAACACAGAGTGGACCCAGGGTTGTGCCCTGTGGTATACCTCAGGGTTCGATTCTGGGGCCTCTCTTGTTTCTTATATATATAAATAATATAAAAGATCTCAGGCTTAAGGGAGACATAACGTTATACGCCGATGACACCACTCTATTCTACTTTGGCCATTCTATAGACTCTGTTATTAAAGACGCACAAAATGACTTAGATCTTCTAAATATCTGGTTTCAATGCAATCGGCTAACTATAAATATATCAAAAACAAACTATATGTTATTTACAGCAAAAAAACAAAAAAATATCACATTATACACCATTGAAAATAAATAATAAAATTATAAATAAAGTTGATGAACAGAAATACCTTGGACTGATCTTAGACTCGCATTTAACATGGAAACCACATAATTCTAAAATTAAAACAAAATTAACTTCTCTTTCTGGAGCCCTACGGGGTATGATTACATGTTTACCGTGCCGAATTCGATATAATATATATATATATATATATATATATATATATATAACTCTCTCATAAAAACGCATTTAGAATATTTGACTGAAATTTGGGGCACTGCTGCAAAAACAAATCACCACAAAGAACCACTACAAAGGTCACAAAATAAATAAATTAAAACCTTGTTTAAATATGATTTCTTCACACTAACAAATCTACTATATAAAGAAACAAAATTATTAAATATAACTTAAACATATATACATATATATATATATATATATATATATATATATATATATATATATATATATATATATATAATTATAATTAATAATATTTATATATATATATATATATATATATATATATATATATATATATATATATATATATAAATTGTATATTAATATGAAAAATATTAAATAAAGATATACATACTCAAATAACATTCACAAAGAAACAACAAATACAAAAAATTAGACTAAGACGTGTAAATGACCTTTGCCTCTTAACCCCAAGAACTAACTATGGTAAAAAAAATTTAATGTACGAAGGTGCAAAATTGTATAACCAATTACTGAAAAATATTAAAGAAGCAAAATTAATGCCAACTTTTAGAAAGCACTTAAAATATTATTTAACATCTAATCTGAGCGCACCTTAGTTTCACTATTTCACACGTCACTTCTAGCTACGCTCGATCTGTGTAAGGTGCGCGTCCAAGCATTGTTTGCTCCTTGTTTATGTTAGTTTTTTTTTACAAGTACCCTGTTAATCTACATTGTATTTTGTTTATACTTAGAAATTAAAATTATTTTAAATGTATACTTACGATTTGAACGTGTTTGAGTGAAATGATTTCGATATATTAGTGTACGCCTAGGATAAGATTATTATTTGTTTGCAAGTATTTAAACTTTCTCATGTAAGTGAATTGTTGTAAATTCTTATGAGAAATAGAGATATCTCAAACCTTAAATATTCTGAAATGTTTAAAATGTATGGAATCTGGGCCAAGTTTTTATTTACAACAAAAAAGCGATCACACAGGACAGTTTTCATCAATCGATTTTAATATAGCTTTGTTTGCTGGTCCAAAACCAGAATTTATAAAAAATTTTTATAGAATAAGGGTGACAAACGAGCACACAGTTGCTGCGGCCCATAGACATCTACATCTATCCTCTATTACAAATCAAAATTTAGATGCGTTGTCACCCGTGAGGACTAAGATGGAATGCCTCATTTCCAGTAAAAAGTGCCTCCGGCCACCTGCATTCACCAAACGAAATGCATAGGTAAACCTCTACTTCACGCTGCTTTTCTGTGAGGTCGTGGTACCACCCCGGTTCGGGCCGGCCCATCCGTGCGACAGCAAAAGCTGCCGCGTAGCTCTACCACTGTTTAAATAATTAGTTATAGTTAAATTATAAACAAAGTTAAATATTTGCAATATATTGGTGAAACGTACGTAGAGAGTCTATGGTCTACGTGGCGGTAATACTATGTCATTTGATCACAGACATTTGACATAATAATAAAATTCTATGTATGTGACACTTGACAGCTGACAGTTAACTGGTCACTCTATGGTCTATGGTTCACCGTATTTTTTATTATATCGTTGAGACGCCATATTGACTGACTTGACACTGGCAGAATTCTATCAGGAGAAGCCATAATTTAAAAGAAGAAGAAGAAGACGCCATATTGAAAATTGACTAAAATGATTGAAAACTTATTTTCAACAATTAAAGTCTGTATTCATACTAATCATCTTAAATGTATTTTTCCCTATTTTCACGTATTTTCTGGCTGGCTTTGAAACATCTCATTTGCACTAAATATCATAAAATTTTACTCGAAACTAAATAAAGTTTAATGTGGTTGTAAAAGGATAACATGAAATTATTTTCTATCGTTTAATTTAAACACTTTATAGCTGGAGTTTTGTTACACGAGCAATTAGAATTTATTTGTGAGATATAATATAAAATACGTTATATTTTTTATTTATCTACCTCTAGTATTTTGTATTTTCATAAACTGTAAAGGTATTTTCAATATTAAAATGAATTATGAGATTCCTAATCTACACCGTTTGACGCTACCTTTCCATTTAGTTTGTAACTTTTAAATTTATAATTATATTTAATTTACTTTTCGAGGCTCCTTCAGGCGTCCTTAGGCACTGTTTGTGAAATTATGTTTTTCAATTCTAAAATTCCAGTTTCAAATTCTCGAAAACAGGCAACTTTAATTATTTCGTATTAAGTGAAATATCATGACGTTAATTTAAGCCATTTCTCAGGAGAAGTAACAGTGGATTTCGAAAGTTATCTTCGTTTTATTTTTATATGGAAAAGCGCTGTTTATCAATGGAGCGGCAAATTGTCCTGAGCAATAGAAAACAAAATGTCTCAATTGTTTCTTTATGATCGTAATCGTGCACAGTTTGCTGTATCAGCTGAGTAAAGGTTCTTTTAAAATAATTTAATGAATATTGGAATAAACGGAGTTGCTGTAATTAGGTAGTTTATGTATAAATAATTTCCTTATAATTTGTTTTTATTTCACTTACATTTTAAGTGAATTAACGGGTTCAAAGATAGACATTGGACCTGAGTGGTCTTAAGGTTAAAAAAACAGTGCATTACAATAAAAAAATATTAATATAATACAATAGATAAGCCAGATCTGTGTCAAAATAAATAGGTTGGTATATACAACAAGATTTCGCTACAAAGTCAGTAGAGATACAGTTATTACAGCATATCATAGTTATTTCGTGTCGGTTTAAAGATATAGGTTTTTGATCTGGAGTAACTTTACTGATTGAAATATAATATTTTAGTTCAAAAAATTTGTATTTCCTTATTAAGTAAACTTAAAATATTAACTATATGCACTTTATATTGTTATGAAATATGCATTTTTGTAATAAAGTTAACCATTTAATGGCGGTGTAAAATATTAACTACCCAATATCGTCCCACGAGTGTCGTAAGTTTTTTTTTATATTATAGGGTGACAAACGAGCACACATTCCACCTGATGGTAAGTGGTTGCTGTGACCCATAGACATCTACATTTATCCTCGTTTGCAAATCAAAATGCACATGCGTTGTCAGTCATGTGGAATTAGATGGCATGCCTTTTTTCGAGTAAAAAGGGTATCCGGTTCTCTACACTCACCATACGAAACAAAGCAGTGTTAAACTGCTATTTTGAGCTGGTATTCTGTGAGAGCGTGGTCCTTCCCCGGTTCAGCCGACCCATTCGTGCTACAACTATACTACTAATATAGCTTCAGCATGGCTCTACCGCGTATTCATCTTAGAGGAATTTTTAAATGTAATCAGGAATAGTAGTTTACTCAATATTCATTAATATTAATATATTTGTTACTAGCGATTCGCCCCGGCTTCGCATGAGTAATTTCTGGGTCTCGACATCGCTACCTACCGGGTCCAATTGTTAAACAAAACCTTTCACACAAAACTCAAACACATACAAAGCATTTCATCAAAATCGGTCCAGCCGTTCTCAAGTTATGATCTTTCTTTCATACATGCGTCAAATTATATTTATATACATATAGGTTAATCTAATCATCTTTTTATCTAATATAATTCATATTTTTTCTACTTGGCTTCTTGTTCTATTGATACACCTATAAAATTGCCTTTCTGTAGTATCAATTTTTTTTTTGTTTAAGAATTCTAATTTGAAATAAATTATATTTTGAAAACATGGAATTCTTTTTTAAAATTTGTCATTTGTTTATCAATGTGCGTTATGTTTTCATCGCATTTGAATATTTGTTGTCATCATAGATACGTTAAAATTCGAGTAATTATGGAATATGAGTACCGTCGTGGCAGCAACGCGGCACTAGCGGCAGGCAACATGAACGACGTTTATGCAACGAATACTAAAAACGAACGCACCATCAGTTATTGGTTAGTCCGCTTCTGTTCTGGAAATTTTGACCTGAAAATGAACACTCCGAAAACTTTGGTCGAAACAGACGACTTTTTTATAGGATAAGGGTGACAAGCGAGCACACAGTCCACCTGATGGTAAGTGGTTGCTGTGGCCCATAGACATCTACATTTATCCTCGTTTGCGAATCAAAATGCAGATGTGTTGTCAGCCGTGAGGACTAAGAAGGAATGACTCGTTTCCAGTAAAAAGGGTCTCCGGTTCTCTACGCTCACCATACGACCATTATATAGCGTAAAATAACAGCAATAAGCTGTGAGAGTGTAGCCCTTCCCCGGTCGAGCCGAACCATTCGTGCTACAACTATACAATTAATATAGCTGCAGTATGGTTCTATCAATTAAAAATTAGAAATAAAGAATTAAAAGCGATTGTTAGCATTAAAATTCCATTTGTATCAAATTGGCAAGGTAAAAAACTTGACTAATGGGTTCCCTACGAACTCAATGATCTCCAGCGCGAAGTACGCGTCGAGACGTGCGTTGCACTGCTCAACAAGTACACAAACAAAGAATTTTGAACCGCATTGTTACATGCGATGAAAAATGCATTCTATTTGACAATCGCAAGCTCAGCAAGTTGTTTGGATCCTGATTCAGCACCTAGACTATGCCCTAAACGAAAACTTACCCCTAGAAAAGTGATAGTCACTGTCTAGCGCCGATGTGATTCATCACAGCTTCTTACCAAACGGGATGAGCTTTATTGCAGATGTGTACTGTGAAGAACTGGACACAATGATCGAGAAACTCGCACGTTTACCAGCTTTGGTCAACCGCTCGTACATGCCGCTCCTGCACGACAATATACGCAGCCTCATACTGCACCACAGACGGTCTTCAAATTACAAGAGCTAGGGCTGGAAGCTCTCCATCATCCACCGTACTCACCAGACCATGCTTTTTCCTGAATTTGGATAACTGTTTGACGGGAAAACAATTATATCCGAGTCGCGGTACAAAATACATTTGAAAAATTTGTTTCCTCCCGTCCAGCTGATTTCTTCAAGAAGGGCATCAATAAACTTTGTAATTACTCTGAGTAATAGAAATTAAAAATATAGAAAAAAAATACGTTAACTTATTTCATAAAAAACGGCAATTTCATGGGTGAATACCACCACAGACACATTTTACGGTATAGTTCTCTCAAAAACCTGCATATTGTGAAATTCATTGTCTTTGTAATTAATATTTAGTTTTTGTGGGATATATATCACATGGTAGATAAAAGATTATATAATATTATAGAAAGAAAAAATATTTTTTTCTTTTAAAGAAATTTTATATTTTAAATTTATATTTAAATATAAAATATTATAATTTAAATTGCTCGAAGAGGGGAGGGTCAAGAGTACTCGGATACCTAGACCTGCATGTATGAAGAAGATAATGAATCTGAAAGAAGCAAAAGAGGTATGTAAGGATCGTGACACTTGGCGATCTGTTCTCTCTGGCTACCCCGTCAGGGATTGTGCGTGAAGATAAGTAAGTAAGTTATATTTTCACGTAAAATTTTGAAAATGTTGCCACGAATAAATTTCTATAACGGGCACTTGCAGCCTGCCAGTGTTCAGAAGTGTCACAAGGCGTACCGGCCTGTGACGAGTTACGCTTCAATTTTATTGTATACTATCACGCAACTAATGACAAATGACCGTGTACAATTTACATATTATGAGAGTAAATCATACAAATTGTGAGTTAAAGAAGTTTCCACTATTATTCAGGTACCATTGCATATTTAAAGTCTTGACCACATAGTCTAAAAGTAATAGAGACATGCTGCAGTTTTATTATGGTTGTAGCACACATGTGTCGGCGCATCCGGGAACCACGAACTCAGAACACAAGCGTTAAATAGCAGCTTCATGCTGCTGTGTTTCATGTCGTGATTACGAGATCCGAAGACCCTTTTACTGAGAACGAGGAATTTTATCTTAATCCTCACCCCTGATTACTATTTTGATTCTTAGTCGAGCATAGACGTAGTTGTCTATGGGCCACATCATCCACTCAACATCGGGTGAACCGTGTGTGCGTGTATGACCCTTATAACAAACAAAAACATTTATAAACACCGCTCAACAATGGCTTCTCTCACGTAATTCCATAACACAGGGTCCTGTTCTACCTGCATTGATCGACTTCCTGCATATCTTATCAGATCATTACTTCACTCTACACTCATTTTGACGATATTTGTAAAATAAAATTAATCGGCTACATTCGGCTTCGGCTACAATCGGCTTTTATTTAAAAATGTTGGCGCTTTGAAGATGATTCATCCATTTACTCCATCTATTACAATCTATTAAGGTCGACTGCTAACAAAGGCCTCGTCTTAGGCTGTCTCATAATGGGGATATTTGCCATAATTGCCACGTATGGAAGGCGGGTTAGCAATTGAAGTTTTTAATTACCAAATTGTTATTAGGAAGACGATGCTACCCATCTCCCGGTTTATTTCCCTCCATCGCCTCCTCGTGTATATTCAAGATTATGATTATTATTATTTAACCAAGACATAATAAAGTATTTTCATTCAAGCACTCTGTGAAAGTTGTTGAAAATTCATTTTGTTTATGAGGTCATATTTAACTATACTTCAGCAGTTAAAAAGGTTGAGTGCACTCGAAACATTAATTCAATGCTTGAGTAATAAATTCAAAGTTTTAATTTATCAGCGTTATATGAAGCATCGTTAATAAAATAAGGTAATATTATTTTCCTATCGTAAGAAATGTTTATTATTTAAATTTTTCTTGTTTATTCCTTTTCTCTCTTTCTCTTTTAGGGCTTAACAGTCTGTCGGTGTTGTTCTATTGTGGAAAGGATTCCCTGTATCCCCACGCAAGGTAAACGGGTTCTTATTTTTAAAGGAAAGAAAGAATAAAAATCCGAATGGAGAATAAGGAGAAAAAAAAGCTTAGCAAGCTTTCCTATTTTTCTTTTTTCTTTTTTATTTTATTTTTTAAACAAAAATATTTACATTAGATACATAACATTATCCCGTTAACCATTCCAGCTTAACTTAAAATGAAGTGGTTGGCTAACGACAGAAGTCAAATGGTAGATTTTAACCCATGACTTTCTAAATTTGCAATCCTGCCGCTTCAATTTGATTGGTCCGTCCGACTCCGATCTGAGAAATTAAAATGAAAATAAGCAAAAATGAAACGCTTTATAACTAAAACATGAAAGTTGAACAAATTTGAGTTTGTACGTCTAAAACTTTCCAAAAAATATTTTTTTTATAGAATGGGGTGACAAACGAGCACACAGTCCACCTGATGGTAAGTAGTTGCTATGGCCCATAGACATCTACATCTATCCTCCTTTGCGAATCAAAATGTAGATGCGTTGGCACCCGTGAGGACTAAGATTGAATGCCTCTTTTCCAGTAAGGGTCTCCGGTTCTCTACACTCACCATACGAAACACAGCAGCATTAGGCTGCTATTTTACGCTGGTGTTCTGTGAGAGCGTGGTCCTTGCCCGGTCGAGCGGACCCATTAGTGCTACAACTATACCACTAATATAGCTGCAGCGTGGATCTACCACGTAATAAGGCGACCCCGCCATCAAACTTCAACTTCTATAAAATTTTGAATAAAACTATTTTTACGGATTTTATCGCGTTTAATTAACTTATTTTATATTCCCGACGTTTCGGTTGCTTTCCAGCAACCGTGGTCACGGGGGACTGAGGTGATTGACGTCCCGATGTCAAAGTTAACCCGTAGTACCTTCAGCTTTTTAATTATTAATTTTGGTCCGATCTACGCAGAATGAACTAACTGTGTCTTGAAGTCTTACAGTGGTATGCTTGGGTTTAGTTTTAATTTTATGAATTACAGGATCCCAAGCAGGTGGTAGTACCCAGCCTCCCTCTCTATTGAAATTAGGATGTTTTTTAATTTCAATAGCCTCACGTATCATCCTTGGCAGGAATCGATGTTCTTTCGCGAGGACTTGTGGTTTATCAAATCTAATGTAATGACGGGGGCCGTCTAGGATATGATAACAAACTGCAGACTTCCCGGAACGTTGGTGCTTCACGTCAGCTATGTGTTCTTTTACGCGGGTTTTTATTGATCGTTTTGTTTGCCCTATATATGAGAGACCACACTCACAATCAAGCTTGTATACTCCTGCATCTTGTAGAGGAATATTGCACTTGACGGATGGTAAGAACTGACTAATCTTCTTCGGCGGCTTGAAGAATGTTCTAATAGAAGCTCGCTTCAAGATGTAGCCAATCTTGTCTGTGACACCTCTGACATATGGTAGTACAGCAGGCACACGCTCGACTGTGGCCGGCTTCACTCGGTCACTGTGACGTAGGCGCGGAACCCGAAGCTTGTTGTCGTGCAGAACCTGCTTGACGTGCTGAAGCTCGGCGGCCAGGTGTTTGCTGTCACAGATCCCTCGTGCTCTCTGCAACAAAGATTTGCCCACGGTAGCTAACTGTGAAGGGTGATGGTGGGATTCACCGTTTAAGTATCGGTTTGTATGGGTCTTTTTTCTATACACAGTGTGACCTACGGTGTTATTAGGATTTCGAATGACTAACACATCTAGGAAAGCTAAAGAATTATTTGCCTCTAACTCCATAGTAAATTGTATTTTATAGTTTATGGAATTAAGATGTTCTAAAAATGCAGTTACTTTGTCTGATGGTAAAATTGTGAAAGTATCGTCTACGTACCGCTTGTAGAAACTTGGAGTTACTGGTGCAGTAAGCAGGGCTTTCTCCTCAAAGTCCTCCATGAAAATATCGGCGACAATGGGAGATACCGGTGAGCCCATCGCAACACCATCTACTTGCTTGTAAAACTGTTCCTTCCACAATAGGTAGCCAGATGTAAGGCAATGTCTGAGTAATACTGCATATTCTGCTGGCATGTTGTTTTCCTCTAGTTTCCTAGTTATAATTGAGATGCAGTCTTCAACAGGTAGGCATGTAAATAGAGACTGAACATCAAAACTGACCATAGTTTCATTGTCAGTAAGACATAGGTCTTTTATCTCACTGACAAAATGGTATGAATCCTTAGTGTGTGCTCTTGTATGTCCTCTGAGTGGTGATAGTACTTTTGCTAAGTGTTGAGCCAATCTGTAAGTTGGCGAATCGATCTGACTCACTATTGGACGTAATGGAGCGTAACCCATACAACTTCGGCGGTTTGGCACACGTAGGTATTATCGAATTTACGTCTAGATTCAGTTTCTCGGAGTATTTCTTTATTAGATCGCTAGTTGTTTTAAGCGTATTAGTTGTAGGATCTGTTTTGACCTTTACGTACGTACTTTCATCCGATAAAAGTTGTTGTATTTTAAAATTGTAATCCGACGTATCCATTATAACCGTAGCATTACCTTTATCTGCGCGGAGAATCGTAAGATCTGGTCTGTTGCGTAAGTTTTTCAATGCAGTAAATTCATCTTTGGGAAGATTTAATTTTGGCGCTGAGCTTCGACGTAACAAGGACGAAATGTCTTGACGTATAGCCTCTAAATCTTCTTTACCAATATTATTTTTATACAGACAGTCCTCAACACTACAGATAATGTTTTCATACGGAATTTTTCGCGGTGTTATAGCGAAATTCATGCCTTTGGCCAAAACTTTTATTGTCGCGTCGTCTAGAGATTGTTTTGACAGGTTATAGACCGCACGTTGTTTATTACTCGCGTCTGTTGTCAATGATTGCGTTCCGTTATTACGTTGACATTGGCGTTGGACATTTGATTTGGTTGTTAGTTTTTGGTATTTATCTATATGTTTATTTTTGCATTCATTGTATTTAGTTGTTTCACGTTTGTCTAAAGTTTCCATGCAATTCTTATAATCAAATGTCGATAAAACTGTCTTTAGATCACTGGACGATTTGTCTATGGTTTTATTAATGAAACATAGATCGGTACGTTTTTGCTGAATCACCGTTATTAACAATTTTTTGCTTGCCTGATTTAAGATCTTAGCGCTTCCTCGAATGTCTTTTTTAGTAGATATCTTGACACACGTAGGAATGAGATTATGATCTCTGCATCTCTTCAAGAAGTTTAAAGCTGTTATGTATCTTGCGCGCTTGGTTTTGAGATCTTCTAGTCGGCGTATTTTATTTGCTATTTCCAGTCCGTACTGGTTTACATAATGATTTCTTATATTTACGCGAACACTACACATTGAATAAAACTATTTTTACGGATTTTATCGCGTTTAATTAACTTATTTTATATTCCCGACGTTTCGGTTGCTTTCCAGCAACCGTGGTCACGGGGGACTGAGGTGATTGACGTCCCGATGTCAAAGTTAACCCGGAGTACCTTCAGCTTTTTAATTATTAATTTTGGTCCGATCTACGCAATGCAATACGCAATTTTATTCAATGTGTAGTGTTCGCGTAAATATAAGAAATCATTATGTAAACCAGTACGGACTGGAAATAGCAAATAAAATACGCCGACTAGAAGATCTCAAAACCAAGCGCGCAAGATACATAACAGCTTTAAACTTCTTGAAGAGATGCAGAGACCATAATCTCATTTCTACGTGTGTCAAGATATCTACTAAAAAAGACATTCGAGGAAGCGCTAAGATCTTAAATCAGGCAAGCAAAAAATTGTTAATAACGGTGATTCAGCAAAAACGTACCGATCTATGTTTCATTAATAAAACCATAGACAAATCGTCCAGTGATCTAAAGACAGTTTTATCGACATTTGATTATAAGAATTGCATGGAAACTTTAGACAAACGTGAAACAACTAAATACAATGAATGCAAAAATAAACATATAGATAAATACCAAAAACTAACAACCAAATCAAATGTTCCAACGCCAATGTCAACGTAATAACGGAACGCAATCATTGACAACAGACGCGAGTAATAAACAACGTGCGGTCTATAACCTGTCAAAACAATCTCTAGACGACGCGACAATAAAAGTTTTGGCCAAAGGCATGAATTTCGCTATAACACCGCGAAAAATTCCGTATGAAAACATTATCTGTAGTGTTGAGGACTGTCTGTATAAAAATAATATTGGTAAAGAAGATTTAGAGGCTATACGTCAAGACATTTCGTCCTTGTTACGTCGAAGCTCAGCGCCAAAATTAAATCTTCCCAAAGATGAATTTACTGCATTGAAAAACTTACGCAACAGACCAGATCTTACGATTCTCCGCGCAGATAAAGGTAATGCTACGGTTATAATGGATACGTCGGATTACAATTTTAAAATACAACAACTTTTATCGGATGAAAGTACGTACGTAAAGGTCAAAACAGATCCTACAACTAATACGCTTAAACAACTAGCGATCTAATAAAGAAATACTCCGAGAAACTGAATCTAGACGTAAATTCGATAATACCTACGTGTGCCAAACCGCCGAAGTTGTATGGGTTACCAAAAATACACAAACCGAACGCTCCATTACGTCCAATAGTGAGTCAGATCGATTCGCCAACTTACAGATTGGCTCAACACTTAGCAAAAGTACTATCACCACTCAGAGGACATACAAGAGCACACACTAAGGATTCATACCATTTTGTCAGTGAGATAAAAGACCTATGTCTTACTGACAATGAAACTATGGTCAGTTTTGATGTTCAGTCTCTATTTACATGCCTACCTGTTGAAGACTGCATCTCAATTATAACTAGGAAACTAGAGGAAAACAACATGCCAGCAGAATATGCAGTATTACTCAGACATTGCCTTACATCTGGCTACCTATTGTGGAAGGAACAGTTTTACAAGCAAGTAGATGGTGTTGCGATGGGCTCACCGGTATCTCCCATTGTCGCCGATATTTTCATGGAGGACTTTGAGGAGAAAGCCCTGCTTACTGCACCAGTAACTCCAAGTTTCTACAAGCGGTACGTAGACGATACTTTCACAATTTTACCATCAGACAAAGTAACTGCATTTTTAGAACATCTTAATTCCATAAACTCTAAAATTCAATTTACTATGGAGTTAGAGGCAAATAATTCTTTAGCTTTCCTAGATGTGTTAGTCATTTGAAATCCTAATAACACCGTAGGTCACACTGTGTATAGAAAAAAGACCCATACAAACCGATACTTAAACGGTGAATCCCACCATCACCCTTCACAGTTAGCTACCGTGGGCAAATCTTTGTTGCAGAGAGCACGAGGGATCTGTGACAGCAAACACCTGGCCGCCGAGCTTCAGCACGTCAAGCAGGTTCTGCACGACAACAAGCTTCGGGTTCCGCGCCTACGTCACAGTGACCGAGTGAAGCCGGCCACAGTCGAGCGTGTGCCTGCTGTACTACTATATGTCAGAGGTGTCACAGACAAGATTGGCTACATCTTGAAGCGAGCTTCTATTAGAACATTCTTCAAGCCGCCGAAGAAGATTAGTCAGTTCTTACCATCCGTCAAGTGCAATATTCCTCTACTAGATGCAGGAGTATACAAGCTTGATTGTGAGTGTGGTCTCTCATATATAGGGCAAACAAAACGATCAATAAAAACCCGCGTAAAAGAACACATAGCTGACGTGAAGCACCAACGTTCCGGGTAGTCTGCTGTTTGTGATCATATCCTAGACGGCCCCCGTCAATACATTAGATTTGATAAACCACAAGTCCTCGCGAAAGAACATCGATTCCTGCCAAGGATGATACGTGAGGCTATTGAAATTAAAAAACATCCTAATTTCAATAGAGAGGGAGGCTGGGTACTACCACCTGCTTGG
Organism: Parnassius mnemosyne; assembly: GCA_963668995.1. Taxonomy (NCBI): domain Eukaryota; kingdom Metazoa; phylum Arthropoda; class Insecta; order Lepidoptera; family Papilionidae; genus Parnassius; species Parnassius mnemosyne. The sequence continues at coordinate 906,663 of CAVLGL010000001.1, read as the reverse complement.
GATCCTGTAATTCATAAAATTAAAACTAAACCCAAGCATACCACTGTAAGACTTCAAGACACAGTTAGTTCATTCTGCGTAGATCGGACCAAAATTAATAATTAAAAAGCTGAAGGTACTCCGGGTTAACTTTGACATCGGGACGTCAATCACCTCAGTCCCCCGTAACCACGGTTGCTGGAAAGCAACCGAAACGTCGGGAATATAAAATAAGTTAATTAAACGCGATAAAATCCGTAAAAATAGTTTTATTCAATGTGTAGTGTTCGCGTAAATATAAGAAATCATTATTCTATAAAATTTATTTAAAATAAAAGTTTTGTGACGATGTTGTTCGACTTGAAACCACATGCATGTCCAGCATATTATATAGTTAACAATATGATGTTCTTTTTAATTATGTCCTATATGGTGGTGGCGTAAGACAATCCATCACTATATTTGTTTTTTATTTATACAATAAGGGTGACAAACCAGCACAAATTCCATCTGATGGTAAGTGTATGCTGTGGCCCATAGACATCTTCATTTATCCTCGTTTAAGAATCAAAATACGGATGCGTTTTCTGAGGACTAAAATTGTTATGTCTTGTTTTCAATAAAAATGCTCTCCAGATCTTTACAATCGCCACACAAAACTCTGCTGCTATTTCACGCTGGTATTCTGTGAGAGCGTAGTTCTGTTCAAGTTGAGCCAACCCATTAGTGCTACAACCATAACATAGCTGCAGCGTGGCTTTACCATCTAAAAATCTGGTGTTGCAGTTGTTCGTTGGCAGTGATCGACACTTTCCATCAGGTGATTGAAAGCTCGTTTGCCCGCAATACAATAATACCATTTTTTTGTTAGTTTATTTTGAAATAAAACTGCACTACTGTAACAAACTATAAAAGGCATATCTTATAATGGGAATATTTGCAAAAGTTAACACGCTGCAGGCGGATTAGTAACGGCTATTATTTTAGTTATTTTAATTTATTATTAGGAAGACGATGTTGATTTGTTTTTTTTCTCTCTGTCGACATTATATAGTGTATGCTAGGTGTATGATTCTTAAAATAAAGTTTTATTAATTTAAATTTAATTGAGTAACTAAAATATATACATAAAAAGACATAAAGACATTTTATTCTAACACTTACATCTACACATATGACAAATTACAATTAAAAATAAAACAAGTGACTTATAAACAAACCAACAAAAAAGGAAATAGAGTAAAGAAAAGAAGGTCCATTATAAATGTATGCAAACACATATTAAAATAAAAATTATGAAGTGGTACAAGGGACCGTCTCAGCTTAAGCCGCGAGATTACAGCGCTGATTTTCAGCCGGCCCCGAACGATCTCAGGCGGTCGGGTACATACATATATAAACACTGAAGCTTGTCACCCAGAGGGGTAGGCAGAGACTACGGACTTCCATTTGGCACGATCCTGGCACACCTCTCTCGCCTCCTCCATATCCATATACCTACTCACACGCTCGTCGGTTAAGGGTACACTTCATTTGACCCATTTTCAATATATCGTCAATTTGGTCGGTAAAACTTCGCCTAGGGCGTCCGTACCCGACTCTTCCGTTCACTTCTGAAACATAAATATGCTTTGTTATTCTTTCCTCGTTGATTCTTTCTACATGACCAAACCACCGAAGTTTTCCTTTCTTAATCCTGTTCACAACATCATCTTCCAAATCACACTCTTCTCTTAACGAGTAAAATTTTAATCTATATTCTATACTCTATGTGAGATGTGCCGTAGACGGTTGTGTATATATATATATATATATATATATATATATATATATATATATATATATATATATATACATTCAAGTAGTAAATTTTTGGTGGTCCAAAATCGCTCAAAATAGAAAATTTTGACATAATATTTTAAGGATCTATTCGGTCCTAATAGTAAGTTTATACTTTTATTGAATATATTTTCAATTGATTTCAATAAAAAAAATTATTTACCAAATATGTAATGATGCGTCGAACGAAATCATTTTGTAGTCGATATCGTAATTTCGTTCTCAAGATATTCGAGAGGATATACTACCAACGTACAAATGTATAAACCTATAAACATTCTTGTAAAAAATAGGTTGAGCTCAAAAGGGATTACGAACTTTCATTTGACACGATCCTGTCACAACTCCCTCGTTTCTTTCGCATCCATATATTCAGTTATCTGTTAAACGCATTTCAAAGTGGAAGAAATTGCAATTATGAATTGTTATATTCATGGGTTACATTGTATACGTAAAAATAATGGTGCTATTTCATGATGCTTCCTTCAGAAGAGCATCTTCATTTGTTAATAATGCGTGATTTCTTGGGTAAACCTAGAAATTTTGTTTAAAGAATATTATTTACGTCAAAAGTAATAGTAATGTCCTACAGACTAAATATCGGTCACGGTGGCCAGTCTCAACGAAGACTAGCCATCTGCGCAAGGCAGGATTATTGTGCTCGAGGGTATACGCAAGCACAGCTGCACTCTCTATTCCATCATTCTCATGGTCTAACGAGAAGGTAATCCGACACTACTAGAGAGAGATCTGGCGCAGGAGCATTGGCCTGACGTGCTTTCCAAGTTACGGGAGTGAAACACCGTCAACTTCCTGACTCCGGGTCTCTACTGAGAATTTATTTACAGAAAAACTCTCATCAGTCGCGTTAACGATCAACGATCAGAGACTGTTCACGTGCGTTCTGTGTTCAGTAAGCCCCATCAAATAAAATCGTTAACGGCAATCAACGCCCAAAGTAATTTACTTTGTGGGATATTTTCGATAATTGCATTCTTGGTTGAACTTTGCTAATAAAAGAAGTTTTATTTTGGCAGGAATTACGCTAAACGTACCTGGAATTGTGCCCGTATCAACTTTTATATTAAATCGTCGCTTAACTGGGCGTAATCACGCGACTCTGAAGACGTTGTAATTTGCATAAAATATTGATGTAAACTACGTTAAATCGCGCATAAAATCAAATCACAATCACGTCTACCATAGAGTGGAGAAATTGATAATGAGTGATAGCAATAAAGAGTAACATTTTAGAAGCGCAATAAGTAAGAGCCATGCTGTAGCTGTATTAGTAGCATAGTTGTAGCACGAGTAGGTCAGCTTAATACTGCTGTTTCTTATGGTGAATGTAGAGAATCGGAGACCATTTTTACTGGAAAAGAGGCATTCCATCTTAGTCCTCACGGGTGAGGACGGGTCATTTTATTTCTTTATTGAAGATAGATGCCTATGGGTCACAGCAACCATTCACCATCAGGTGGACTGTGTGCTCGTTAGTCACACTATCCTATAAAAAAATGAAAGCCCATAGCGCAATGAATTGCAGCGTAGCAGGTTCGAATCTAACACGGAACAAGTATTTTTATGGCAAGTATATAAATTTGTAATCATATAAAATTACAGTAACAATACAATTTACAATCAATATTAAATTAAAATTATTACAATAATTAATATAAAAATTAGATTATGTAAAATTACAATTAATTATATAAAACTTACAATAAAAACTACAAGTCAAATTACATCAGTATAAATAAAATAAAGTATAAAATATCACAAAATAATAATATCTAACAATATTTATCAATAAAAAAATTACGATTATTTTTAAAATGTCACCCAAAATTTTAAAACATTGAAGGTTATAATATAATAGCATCAGCATGTAGAAATTCGTCAACACTATAATAACATTTCTCCAGTAGGAACTTTTTAAAGGTATTTGTTAAACTATTCTTATATAACATATTTTTAAGTCAGTAGGTAATCTGTTAAATAGAAGTACTGGTCCATATTGAGAACAGAGTCTAGTCATTACCATACTAGGGACTATAATATATATTGAATTAAAAAATGTTTCTATTTCCAATAATAGAGTAAAATGCTGTAAATGCTTCTAAAATTGTTCTAGAATTAAATTAAATTTGTTCATTTCTCACTACACGAACCGCAGAAGTTCTCTTTATTCAACACTGAGCAAAGGACAAAAAGCGGTCTGCTGACGACCGCAAATGGAGAACAAATTACTAACAACTATTTCCTTGCGCTCCTGTAGATATTTCAATATCAAACAGACGTTGCTTTGTATTTGTTGGCTATTATTTTTTGGTTTCTCACAATTTCAATATAAGTAAGTCTTTTTGAATATCGAAATAATTGTCTAAATGACAAAGGGGTGAAGAGCCGCTGACCGTCTGATTTACCAATGGTAGATAGAAGAGGAAGACAAGACACAATTACCGAAATGCATCCTATAGAATTACAGAGACAGGCTGGCTACTCTGTGCCTGTACACGAGGCTGACAAGATTGGTTTCAACCAAATCAACCAAATGAGCCTCTTAGCACGTTTTTCCACAGAGACCAACGCTGCCAGGTGGCATTTTGCAGCACCAGCCCATATATGACAGCAGTAGTCCATGCACGACCAGACTTGTGCTTTATATAAGGTAAGATTTGCGTCGGCGTGAAGTACCGCCGCACCCTTGCAAGGACACCTAGTTTCCTTGCGGCTGCTTTGGCTCTGGACTCAATCGACCACCCCTAGTTGAGATTTGGAGAAAATTCAACCCCGCTAACAACTGAAGGCGGTCATTCTACTCCAAGGATACTTTCCGGTAAGTAGGAGCCAGAGTGAGCGGGATCCTTTCAGTGGTAAAAAGGCACGCTTGTGTTTTGGAGACATTGAATGTATAACTCGTTTTTTTTTTATATAGGATAGGGTAACAAACAAACACAGAGTCCACCTTATTATAAATGGCTGCTGTGACCCATAGACATCTACATCTATCCTCAATAAATTATCAAAATGCATATCTGTTCTCACCTGTGAGGGCTAAGATGAAATGCCTCGTTATTAGTAAAAAAGGATCTCCGGTTCTCTACACTCGCCATACGAAACACAACAGTGTCAAGCTGCCGTTTTACGCTGGTATTCTGTGAGAGCGTGGTCCTTCCCCGGTCGAGCCGACCTATTCGTGCTACAACTATAATAGTAATGTCCTCCAGACCGAATTTAGGTCACGGCGGCCAACCTCAACGGAGACGAGCCATCGGCGCAGCACAGGATTATAGTGCACAAGTGTATGCGCAAGCACAGGTGCACGCTCTATTCTCTCACTCTCATAGTCCGATGGGACGGTAAACCGATACGACCGGAGAGATTTCAGGCGCAGGACCGACGGCTTTGCGTGCTTTCCTAGGCACGGGGGAGATACACCACCAATTTCCTGACTCCGGGCAGCTATTTCTTTTGGCCCGACCTGAGATTTGAACCCGGGGCCTCAGGATCCGTAGTCGCACTACTACAACCACTAGACCAACGAGGCAGTTTACAACTTTACTACTAATATAGAATAGAATACAATAATTTTTATTCAATATAGATTATAGTACTTAATACTTATTGAAAGTCATTTTTTACTTTTACCACTGCTTCGCAAAAAAAAATATCTCTGTCCTGGGAAGAACGAGCAAGAAACCCAGCGAGACTTTTTCTTTAAAAGCACAATTTGCAATATAATATTTTATTTTATTTATACAATTATTTTAAAAACATTTAGAAACAGCAGGGTAGTTACCAGCTCATTCCCAGGGATTATTATCAGGCATGTACTCTTTAGTAGTGTAATAACCCTTGCTAGACAACTTTTGCTTAGTAAATAATTTACACCTTTTGATAGAAAAGGCTCTACCACGTATGAAATTCAACATTTCATATGGCGTAGTAGATTTTCTTATGCCGCCACTACATGGAGCACTATTAAAACAAATTTATTCAAAGCTAATCACAGCAGCGCGTCGGTAATAATCGAAATTTCGAACAGTAAAGTAATAAGACTCTGTCATCCCTGAAATCTATTGCACCACCCTACAAGACGTATTTGATCTCAACTCTTATTTGGTCGCATCTAAAGGTTTCTACTAATTATAAGTTAGCAAAACAATATTATGAGGGTCCTTTGTGTAAAATGAGGGAAGAATTGCTAAGCTTTTCATTTAACTTGGAAAACAACGTGACTCTTAAGTAAGTAGCAATGATTTCGTGTCAACTGTAAATTTGCGAGTTGTTTTTTTGTTAAGTTAGCGTGTTTTTGTTATTACGGCGCAAATACATTTGGGATGTCATTTTCTTACCAAAGTATCGTAACCCGTACCAGTCGTACGAGTAGTGCCGACTTTTAGTCAAAATTATTATTTTCGTAGAGAGTTATTTATTAAGAAAAATCACGCAAGTTTTATGTATTATATGCATCACGTCAATGTCTTATTTAATGCTACTCATTTTATCATTTTAGCAACATAATAACGTTTTCAATAAAATGCAGTAGAAAATAGCCGTGCAGTGGCGGTCAAGAATATCCACTACCCCATATCTTCCCGTGGGTGTCGTAAAAGGCGACAAAGGGAAACAGGCAGAAGAAAGGCAGCAGCATCGTCCTGATAACAGCAAAAATTAGAATAAAAAAACTGCGGTTGCAAATCCGCTCGCCAAGCGTGGCAACTATGGCAATATACCCCCATGAGCAATGAAAATAATAAACAGCCCCCAGTCCCCGGCGGCCCCGCTATTCCTGGTTACGGTGGCGACCATGGTAACGGCGGAGCAGGGGGTACTAAGAATCTCCGGTGGAGGATCAGTTGGCACCTAAGACGACTCGACCTGGCAACATACAACGCACGCACCCTGAGGACTGACGAGAAGATCGTGGACCTGGAAGAAGAGATACACATGTTACGTTGGCATATTATAGGATTATCAAAAGTCCGAAGAGTGGGGAAGGACACGGTAATCCTAGAATCCGGCAACTTGCTCTATCACCGGGAGGGCGACCATCTGTCCCAAGGAGGTGTCGGATTTATCGTCCACAAGTCTCTCGTTAAAAACGTTGTAAAGATTGAGTGTGTCGACGAAGGTTGCGTACCTTATACTCAGAATCACTAAACGGTAATCGCTGAAGGTCATACAGGTTTATGCACCAACCTCGGCACACCCCGATGAGGAGGTGGAGGAAATGTATGAGGATATCTCTAGAGCCATGCATTTCTCCAAAACCTACTATACGGTGTTAATGGGAGACTTCAACAACAGAAAACTAGGCACAAGAGAGGACGGTGAGCTGAAAGTAGAGAAATTCAGAATAGGGCAACGGAACACAAGGGGCCAGCAGCTGGCCGACTTCATGGAGAAAGAGGGATTCTTTATGATGAACTCTTTCTTCCAGAAGCGGCCTCACAGGAAGTGGACCTGGTCGAGCCACGACGGTTCCAAAAAAAATGAGATTGACTTCATTATGACGACCAGACGACAACTGTTGAGAGATCGAGGGTGAAAACTGGTGGTGATCACCGAATGGTTAGAGGCACACTGAACCTAAATGTTAAGTTGGAGAGGTCTCGTCTAATGAAGTCAACGATCCGTCCCCCTTGTGCTCTGTTTCAAAGTCCCGAAACCTTTCAGCTCGAGTTACAAAACCGTTTTCAGGGCCTAGAAGTCTGCAATAAAGTGAACGATAAGAATGACAAGCTCGTGGAAACTGTCCATGCGGTCGGAGCTAAGTTCTGCAAGACCCGTCGCAGAAGAACACAAAAACTCTCCGATCACACTCTTAATCTCATAGCTGTTAGACGGGAGGTTAAGCTACATTCTTCAACAGATTCGACAGCATACAGGCAACTGAACAGACAGATCTCCAAATGCATGCGGCGGGACTTACGTAACTTCAATACAGCTTGTATTGAAGAAACGATCGAGCGGAACCAAGGATACAAAGTCTTTGCCGGAGATCTGTCTGCAGAAAGAGCCAACTGTCAAAGCTGAAGACCGAGTGTGGCAGCATCGTTTCCAAACACCTGAGATTTTGAGTGAGATTGAGAGGTTCTATAGACAGCTTTACACGTCATCGTTGGAGCCACACGTAAGTGTGAGTAACGAACCAAGAGCGAGTCTCATCTGATACTATTCCGAAGATATCCCGAACGTCAGTTTGAGCGAGATTAGAATGGCTCTCCAGCATCTTAAAATGGCAAGGCCCCAGGCGAGCATGGAATTACAGCGGAGCTTCTGAAAGCGGGTGGAAAACCGGTACTGGAAGTGCTTCAGAGGCTTTTTGATTCCATCCTCCGTGGTGACATTACACCGTAGGCGTGGTGCAGAAGTGCGGTGGTCTTGTTCTTCAAGAAAGGTGACAATGCTCTCTTGAAGAACTACAGACCGATTTCCCTTCTGAGCCGCGTCTACGTACTGTTTTCGAGAGTCATTACGAATCATCTCGCACGCAGACTTGACGACTTCCAGCCTCCCGAACAAGCCGTTTTCTGAAAGGGCTTTAGCACCATAGACCACATACATACCCTTCGGCAAGTTGTATAGAAGTCCGAGGAGTACAATTTGCCACTATGCCTGTCGTATGTGGACTATGAGAAAGCCTTTGATTCCTTTGAAATTTGAGCGGTGCTGCAGTTCCTTCAGCGGTGCCAAGTTGACTGTCGGTATATCGAAGTGCTGAAGTGCTTGTACAGTAGAGCTACGATGGCTATCCGAGTACAGAACCATAGTACGAAACCTATCCAATTGCAGAGAGGTGTAAGACAGGGTGACGTTATATCCCCGAAACTCTTCACCGCTGCATTGGAAGACGTTTTCACGCTTCTGGACTGGAAAGTATACGGTATTAACATCAATAGCGAGTACATCACTCACATTAGATTTGCCGACGATATAGTCCTTATGGCAGAATCGCTGGAGGACCTAAGCACTATGCTCAATGACCTCAATAGTGTCTTGCAACGGATAGGTCTTAAGATGAACATGGACGAAACAAAGATTATGTTTAATGTCCATGTCACACCTATGCCGGTAGTTGTTGGGAGCACTAAGCTCGAAGTTGTTGACGAGTATGTTTACCTGGGACAAGTAGTCCGACTAGATAAGTCCAACTTCGGTCGAGAGGTCAATCGACGGATTCAACTCGGCTGGGCAGCATTCGGGAAGCTACGACACATCTTCTCGTCAGACATACCTCAAAACCTTAAAACGAAATTGTACAACCAGTACGTGTTGCCAGTGACGACTTACGGAACTGAGACGTGGTCCTTCACTGCGGGCTGTATGAGGAAGCTTAAGTTCGCTCAGCGAGCTATGGAGAGGGCTATGCTCGGAGTTTCTCTGCGTGATTAACTTAGGAATGAGGATATCCGCAGTAGAACCAGAGTAACCGACATAGCCCAACGGATTAGTAAGCTGAAGTGGCAGTGGGCCGGCCATATAGCTCGAAGAACCGACAACCGATGGCGAAGAAATGTTCTTGAGTGGCAGCCTCGTACAGGTAGGCGAAGTGTAGGGCGACCCCCCACGAGATGGAGTGACGACCTGGTAAGACATGCAGGAAGTCGATGGATGCAGGTGGCTCAGGACCGTGCTTTGTGGCATTCCTTGGGGGAGGCCTATGTTCAGCAGTGGACTTTGAAAGGCTATAAAGATGATGATGATGATGATATTTGTGGCAGCGCTATCGCCACGCCTTATAGAAAACAGAGACATAGAGAAACAATATGAAGAACAACATTGATAATTTTGAACAACAACAAGCCTTGTATTATATACACAAACACACAGTCGAAACAAGTGTTACAATAATAAATTCGATTACATCGAAAAATGTTTGAAAGTGCGTAAGCTATTTTTCATGGTTGTCGCAGATATAACAGTCACTGGGTAGTAAATTACGTATATTCCCCAAAGAAAGTACGACACATTCGTCATGAAGCCTTCGCTAACTTTTCATCCTAAGCCCTTATCCTAGAGTGTAATAGTGGAATGGATCACGTATACGGAAATAAATCTGCCTGAATGTAAAATTAGAGCACAAGTATTTAAATACATTTTTTTTGAAACTTTTAAATGCTTTAGTTCGATAAGGGTATGAGCTTTGTATTAAACTACCAACAAATAAAATATGTTTTGTATGCAGTTTCATACAAATAACATGTTTTATATATATTATTTGTATTAAACTGTTGTAATGATAATAGTTTCATGTTCAGAGTACCTGTTACTATAATATGTTCAGCACAGCCGTTAGCTTCCGCAATTATATTGGAAGTTGTCACCGTGGTCAAAACCAGAATACAATAAATAATAAATTTTTCATTTTGCATATGCTTAATATCAAAGGACTTTATTCTAATGTGATTATTTTCATTGTTCCAATACAATCCGTCTCAAATTACGGCTGAGCATACGTCGGCTTTTAATGTAACGAAGCAATATAAGATTTTTTTTTTAAATTATAAGGAAACTGGCCAATGGGTACCCCATGAACTTAATGACACACGTTTGAGGATAGAACAGCACTAAAACACAAATGAGTAAGGCTAAATATAGATACATTTCTTCGTCCACTACGAAGAAGTATGTCAGTAAAGAATGCCTTTTTCTTCAAAAAGAGTTCATCATTTCTCGTACAGTGCAGCATGCATCAATCAATAAACTTTTTCTTTTATAGAAGAGGGGGCAAAAGAGCATGCGGCTCACCTGATGGTAAGTGACTACCGCCACCCATGAACAACCGCAACACCAGGGGAATTGCAGATGCGTTGCCGGCCTTTTAGAAAGGTGTAAGGTAAGGCTCTTTTCTTGAAGGTTCCTAAGACGTATCGGTCCGGAAAATTCGCTGGTGGTAATTGATTCCACAAGAAAGTTATGCGAGGGAGAAAACTTCTTCTAAATCGCACAGTGGTGGACCGCCAATCATACAGATGGTATGGATGGTAACGCGAGTTTTGTCGCGATGTGCGATGGTGAAATTGAGCGGCTGGAATTAGTCCGAACTGTTAATAAAATGATAAGAATTTCTTAATAGTTATATATTATATAATATTTTTTTTTTATTTTCTATTTTTCCATACAAAATGGGAATTTCATAGGTAAAGGCTAAAGACCTAATACAATATGATCAAGCGAAGACAAACCCAGACGTTGTCTTTAACAATGCTACCATCATTCATGGGATCTTTATGACGTAGCTTCAACTGGTTTGAGTTTAACGGAGGGCGTAAGTTGTTGTGGTTGTCAATGACATATGTTAGCGTACTTATTTAAAATAATTTCATTATTAATGGCGTCAAGGTATGTAAGGTAAAATGGGCGCAAAAAATAAGATTTTTGACGCTGTAAGGGTGCGCAGAAAATAAATTTTTGTCATTAAAAACTACGAATTCACAATTTCTTACTATTAGGTGCTTACATATGAATTTAGCGTTTTGTGATACTGACCAATTTCATCTGAAATATCTCCTCTTTGGTTAAGAATTCCAAATTCAAATTTATAAATTCATTTTGCTGGTACATTTAAGTTTTGAAAACAGTCATTCATTTGTTTTTTCCTCATTCTTTTTTTTCTTTGGCGTCGCTTATTACCGCACAATGGAAAACATGAAATATCGGTATATTTACAAGTACAAGTTATACCGTGGCACCAGTGCTACAGAAACAGCTCGAAGGATTAACGATGTGTACGGCGCTGGTGTCGCAAAAGAAAGCACGGTACGTTTTGGTTTCAACCTTTTCGTTCTGGAAATTTCGACCTTCAGAACCAACCCCGTGGACGGCCGGAGATTAGAGTGGAAAATGAAGAATTAAAGGCTATTGTGGAAGCGGATCCATCACAAAGAACTTCAGAGATAGCTGCAGGCTTCGGGGCAAGTGACAAAACTATATTAATCCACTTGAAGCAAATAGGGAAAGTAAAAAAAAACTTGAACGATGGGTACCTCATGAATTGAGTGAATTGAACTTGCAAACAGGCGTTGACTGCTGTGTTACTTTGCTCAACCGACACAATAGTGAAGGGATTTTAAATCGAATCATTACTTGTGATGAGAAGTGGATACTGTACGATAATTAAAAGCGCTCGTCGCAATGGCTGAACCCTGGAGACAGACCAAATCCTGCCCTAAACAAAAATTGACTCAGAAAAAGTTACTTGTGAGTGTTTGGTGGACTAGCGCCAGTGTCATTCACTACAGTTTTCTAAAAGCTGGCCAAACGATTACGGCAGATATCTTTTGTCAGCAACTGCAAACCATGAAGGAAGAACTAGCTGCTAAACAACCGAGATTGGTCAATCGCTCTAGGCCACTGATGCTTTACGACAACGCAAGACCACACACTGCACAACAAACAACCACTAAGTTAGATGAGCTACAATTGGAATATCTGCGACAACCACCGTACTCCCTGGACCTTACTCCAACAGATTACCATTTTTCCTAAATTTGGACAACTTCTTACAAAGAAAAAAAATCAACTCCAATGCGGCAGTCCAAACTGCCTTCAAAGAGTTTATTGATTCTCGCCCCCGTGGTTTTTTTTAGTAAAGAGAGCAATGAACTGGCTATGAGATGGCAAAAGTGCATAGATAACAACGGTGCGTACTTTGACTAATTAAATAGATTTTACAAAAAATGTTGACTTTATATTCCTCCAGTACAAAACGCCAATTTCATAATATGTAAGGACCTAATATTTTGAAATTTAAAGATTTTCTTTAGTAAATTATGATGGCCAAAATATGATTGACACATTTTGGCTCGATACAAAAATATCGCGAAATTTCTTCAAAATCTACAACTTCAAGTACGTCCATTAAAGGAAGAACCAGTTTCATTCGAATGTAGTCAAAGCAATTTCAATTAAATTCTGTCTATGTGTACCCCAGTAAATGCATGGGGGAATTATGTGTTTATTTTCCAATAAAACAGTACATTTCATTTTAAAAAGAAATATCAAATAAATATCGTGCAATAAATTGCGCGTGGGCGGGCCAAACAACAGCATATCGCCGCTCCTTGCTCGTGACCACAATACTATTTCGCCACCTGATGGTAAGTGGTTCCTGTAGCCCATAGACATCTACATTTATTCTTGTTTGCGATTCAAAATGCAGATGCGTTGCCACCCGTGAGGACTAACATTGAATGCCTCGTTTCCAGAAAAAGGGTCTCCGGTTCTCTACACTCACCATACGAAACACAGCAGTGTTAATTTGATGCTGGCATTCTGTGAGAGCGTGGTCCTTCCCCTTTCGAGCCGACCCATTCGTGCTACAACTATACTACTAATATGGCTGCCATGCTGCAGCTACTACGTATAAGGGTGGTCGGTTCTTCGAACTATATGGCCGGCCCATTGCGACTTCAGCTTACTGATCCTTTGTATTCCATATGTACTAATGACAACGTATAATATATAGAATTATTTTAGTTTACTAGACGCTTCGAAGAGAGCATTCAAACATTTATTTACTACTGCATCGCCGCGGGTACATTATAAATGGCATAAGTTTGTAGTCTGAGCCCTGAGCTAGCAAAGCGGGTATTGTTATAGTCTATTGTAGGTATGTTGTAAAGTTTTCGTGAATTTATTGTGTTTACGAAAGGATGAAATCTATTTTGTGCTTTCTCTTATAAAATTTTGCACTTTATGAATAAATATTCATGAAAGGTTTAATGGAATATTTATGAGCTATGAGGTGCCAAGAAACGTTCTTTTTTTGTATTTTGTGTTGAGTTATCGTTACAACCTCTGCACACATTCAGTATGATAATGTAATTTTCATGTGGTACTCTATGGGGATCGCCCATGTTATTACATGTAAAATCGTAATATCTAGCTAAAATAAGTCAAATAATTAATTAGTAAAAATTACAGAAATAAAATGGGAAATAACTTACTTAACGTCGCAAAAGATTTGGTCTTGTTGTTAGATTTGATTTCAATTTGCGTAATACAAAGCATTTTCCTTTTTATCACTTCGCATAACTGTTTAAGTTTTTACTCAAAAAGATAATAGAAACATAAACAGTGGAAAATTAAATCGGAGATGAATAATAGCGTCTTCTTGAAAATAATTTAAAATATATAAAAAATTATGCGGGTGTGAACCCGCATGCTTAGCGTAGCGATCGTGGCAAATATTTCCCCATGAAGTAATCAATCGAGCTTGGCCTACGTTCAGCAGAGCACTTTAAATAAGCTGCAATGATGATGATGATGATGATGATGACTTACTGACTTATTTATGCGAGCAATACAAATTACCAATAAAATACAAATTACAACAAATTATGATAACGGTGAATAAATAGAAGATAGATAAACCACTATCTATCGAAGCCATAAGATTTTTTTCACTTATTCACTGTTCGGAACCTAGTTTGATAAGATAGTGTTGTGCATTATGTAATCATTCATCATCATTACAGCCCTTCACAAGTCCACTGCTGAACATAGGCCTCCCCCAAGGAATACCACAAAGCGCGGTCCTGAGCCACCTGCATTCATCGACTTCCTGCATATCTTACCAGGTCGTCACTCCATCTAGTGGGGGGATGCCCTACACTTCGTCCGCCGGTACGAGGCCGCCATTCGAGAACCTTTTTCCCCCATCGGCTGTCGGTTCTTCGAGCTATATGGCCGGCCCATTGCCACTTCAGCTTACTAATCCGTTGGGCTATGACGGTCACTCTGGTTCTACTGCGGATATCCTCATTTCTAAGTTTATCACGCAGAGAAACTCCGAGCATAGTCCTCTCCATAGCTCGATGAGCGACCTTGAGTTTCCTCATCCGGCCAGCAGTGAAGGAACACGCCTCAGTACCATAGGTCAACACTGGCAACATGCATTAGTTGTGCAGTCTCGTTTTCAAGTTTTTAGGTATACCTGACGAGAAGATGTGCCTTAATTTCCCGAACGCTGCCCAACCGAGTTGAATCCGTCGATTGACCTCTCGGTTGAAGTTGGACTTACCTAGTCAGACTACTGGTCCCAGGTAAACATACTCGTCAACAACTTCGAGCTTAGTGCTCCCAATAACTACCGGCATAGGTGTGACATGGACATTAAACATGATCTTTGTTTTGTCCATGTTCATCTTAAGACCTATCCGTTGGGAAACATTATTGAGGTCATTGAGCATAGTGCTTAGGTCCTCCAGCGATTTTGCCATAAGGAATATATCATCGGCAAATCAAAGGTGAGTGATATACTCGCCATTGATGTTAATACCGTATCCTTTCCAGTCCAGAAACTTGAAAACGTCTTCTAATGCAGCGGTGAAGAGTTTCGTGGATATAACGTCACCCTGTCTTACATCTCTTTGCAATCGGATAGGTTTCGTACTCCGGTTCTGTACTCGGATAGCCATCGTAGCCCTACTGTACAAGCACTTCAGCACTTCGATATACCGACAGTCAACTTGGCATCGCTGAAGGGACTGCAGCACCGCCCAAATTTCGACGGAATTAAACGCTTTCTCATAGTCCACATACGCCAGACATAGTGGCAAATTGTACTCATCGGACTACAATTTGCCTAAGGGTATGTATGTAGTCTATGGTGCTAAAGCCTTTTCGGAAATCGGCTTGTTCGGGAGGCTGGAAGTAGTCAAGTCTACGCGCGAGACGATTCGTAATGACTCTCGAAAACAGCTAGTAGACGCGGCTCAGAAGGGAAATTGGTCCGTAGTTCTTCAAAAGAGCGTTTTCACGTTTCTTGAAGAATAATACCACCGCACTTCTGCTCCACGCCTCCGGTGTAGTGCCATCATGCAGGACGGAATTAAAGAGCTTCTGAAGGACTTCAAGTACCGGTTTTCCACCGCTTTCAGAAGCTCCGTTGTAATTCTTTCCTCGCCTAGGGCCTTGCCGCTTTTAAGGTGCTGGAGAGCCATTCTAATCTCGCTCAGACATCCGGGATATCTTCGGAATAATGTCGGATAAGACTCGCCCTTGGATTGTTACTCACACTTACGTGTGGCTCCAACGATGATGTGTACAGCTGCCCACAGAACCTCTCAATCTCAGTCAAAATCTCTGATGTCCCATAAACGCGCTGCCACAATCGGTCTTCAGCTTCGATAGTTGGCTCTTTCTGGCAGACAGATCTCTAGCAATGACTTTAGAGACCTGGTTCCGCTCGATCGCTTCTTTAATACAAGCAGTATTAAAGTTGCAAAAGTCCCGCCGCATGTATTTGGAGATCTGTCTGTTCGGTTGCCTGTATGCTGTCAAATCTACTGAAGACTGCAGCTTCTTATCCCGTCTAACAGCTATGAGATAAAGAGTGTGATCGGAAAGTTTTTGTGTTCTTCTGCGCCGGGTCTTGCAGAACTTAGCTCCGACCGCATGGATAGTTTCCACGAGCTTTTCATTCATATCGTCCACTTCATTGCAGTCTTCTAGGCACTGAAAACGGTTTTTTAACTCGAGCTGAAAGGTTTCGGGACTTTGGAACAGAGCACGAGGGGGACGGAGCGTTGATTTCATTAGACTTGACCTCTCCAACTTAACGTTTAGGTTTAGTTTGCCTCTCCCCATTCGGTGATCGCTGCCGGTTTTCACCCTCGCGATCACTGAGACATCACTGAACAGTTGTCGTCTGATCATCATAATATATCTCATTTTTTGTCGACTCGTAGGGACTCCACCAAGTCCACTTCCTGTGGGGGCGCTTCTGGAAGAAAGAGTGCATCATAAAGAGTCCCACTTTCTTCATGAAGTCGGCCAGCTGCTGGCCCCTTGGGTTCCGTTCCTCTTATCCGAAATTCCCTACTTTCAGCTCACTGTTCTCTCTTGTGCCTTTTTTTGCATTGAAGTCTCCCATTAACACCGTGTAGTGGGTTTTGGAGGAATGCATGTCTCTAGAGATATCCTCATACATTTCCTCCACCTTCTCATCGGAGTGTGCCGAGGTTGGTGCGTAAACCTGTATGACCTTCAGCGAATACCGTTTGGTGATTCTGAGTATAAGGTAGGCAACCCTCGTCGACACACTCCCAATCTTTACAACGTTGTTAACGAGACACTTGTGGACGATAAATCCGACACCTCCTTGAGACAGATGGTCGCCCTCCCGGTGATAGAACAAATTGCCGGATTCGAGGATTACCGTGTCCTTCCCCTCTCTTCGGACTTCGGATAATCCTATGATATTCCAGCGCAACTTGTCTATCTCTTCTTCCAGCTCCAAAATCTTCTCGTCAGTCCACAGTGTGCGTGCGTTATAAGTTGCCAGGTCGAGTCGTCGTAGGTGGCAATCGAACCTCGACTAGAGATTCTTAGCACCCCCTGCCCCGCCGTCACCATGGTCGCCACTGTAGCCAGGATTAGTGTGGCCGCCGGGGACTGAGAGCCGTCTCTTCGTTACTTTCATGGGGGATATATTGCCATAGTCGCCGCGCTTGGCGAGCGGGTTGGCAACCGCAGTTTTTTTGTTGTTGTTTTGCTGTTATCAGAAAGATGATGCTGCCCATCTTCTGTCTCAGGTTCCCTCTGTCGACTTTTACGACACCCACGAGAAAATATGGGGTAGTGAGTATTCTTACCCGCCACTACACGCCATTATGTAATGTACTCGTATAAGACAAATTAGTGTGGACTAGCAAACGATCAAAATATCCAAAATATAAATGTATTTTAAATAAAAAAAAAACAGTTACACAATATTAAAAAATTACTTATTACAAAAAATGGTGTCATTGTGTAACCAGCGACATTATCCAACACGCAGGTATAAAATAGTTAAAAAAATCAATCAAGACCAAGGTACATATAAAATGATGTTATTATTTTTATATTAAGTAAAATTGTTACTAATATGCTTACACTTAATATGGACTAATTATGTCTAAAATAGAGTTATATTATTATTATGGTTATATCCAGTTCATTCGATTTTTATTTCCGCTTGATGATAAGGTTAGTTCAGTCATAGTCCATCAGGTAGTTTTTACGTGGTAGAGCCATGCTGCACCTATATTATGGTCGTAGCACGAATGGGTTGGCTAGACCGTAATAGGACCACGCTCTCAAAGAATACCAGCGTAAAATAGCAACTCAATGCTGCTGTGTTTCGTATGATGAGTATAGAGAACTGGAGACCCTTTTAACTGGAAACGAGGTATTTTTATTCTTAAGAAAACACAAATGAAGATGTTCATTGGCCACAGCATCCATTTACCATCAGGTGGGCTGTGTGCTCCTTTGTTACCCTTATTCTATACAAAAAATATCATCTGCCCTTTTGTTTAGACATTTATGTTCACTCTTAAATTGAATCAATTTTGTTTTATCAAATATTGACGTTATGTCACATTTGTATTTCATTTATGATTAATAAGTATAATTTATCTAAGATTATAGCGTTTATTAACAGGTCAAAACTTGTTCAAAAGCACATGTTAAGAGAAAATTGAAGTAATGAATATCAATAACATTGGTGAAATTGCGCTAGGTGGCAAAAAGTGGGCTAAGTAATGGTCAAGTGCAACCCTTCGAACCGGCAATAACTGTAAATCAAGATAATAAATGTACGGCATAAGTGAAAACGTTGTGGTCGATTTCTGTTATCCTGTTTGCAATCTGCCGGGAAAGAATTTTGTGCCAAAGTGATTGCAATTTATTTCGTTTCTTTGGCAAGTTGCACTTTTTTGAAGTTTGGTAAAAATTGAAAATCATATAGGAAAAATGAATGATAGCAAAGAATTACAAGCAATATTTGAGGGATTTAAACCGAGGGTATATAATGCTCTTTCTCTATTATTTAGTGATATGCTTTTAAGAATAAGCAGTCTAGTATAATTACAGAATAATATGAAACTGTGTTACTAGTGTGATACTATAAAAACGAGAGTGATGAGTTACCAAGAATCGTAGGCCCGTATTAATAAAAATAAAATATCAGCATCTCGAGATCGTTGCTAATTAATAAACATATAAAAACAGTATCCCAGTTACCAAGATTAGCTCCCCAAGATGCTGTACTTAGTAATACTGTTCTGTGACTTAAGGGCTTGATCTCGTGAACGATTACGTCACATGGACTGAAGTTTATAATATCATACATTACGTTTCGTTTTTGCTATATCGTTAGATTTATTGAATACTTTTATTTTGATAAAATAATTAAATAGAGCTGTATCACGTTATAAAGTAGTTTTATATTTAGGAAAACCTTCAATTGTTAAAAATGTTGTGTATATATTTCTAAAGACGAACAAAATATTTACTAGTTAATCCGATATGTACAAATAACCTAACGCATCAAAACGATGACAATGTGAAATATAAAACTGACGTATAAATTATGACACTGGAAAAGAACATCTTTATTACATGTTTGATCTCGTGGGAAATTTAATTTATACAAAAATGGAAAGCAAGAAGCATGTATTAAACCCGATTGAGAAAAAATTATTTGTCGGCATTATAAAGATATATAGGGCTATGGTGAAAAATAAGGAGACTATGGCACGTCTCTACAGATTAAAAATTAGGCCTAGAGCAAAATAACTGTACAATACAACGCTAGTTCATACGCATATAGCCAAGTATGTTATTAATTATATCTATCTATATATATCAATATACTACAAATATCACTTTTTAATCATTATATCATCAGTAATCTGTAATTTCGACTATGATTTGCATAGCAGCATGTACCTAATCATGACAGATTTATTTTATCTTACAAATCGTACAAATCGTCATTATTAACTTTGAAATTAAATAATAAAAAGTAAATAAGTTAATAAAAATTAAATAATATAATAATAAGTTAAAGATACAGTCTAAATACGTCCCACTGCTGGGCACAGGCCTCCCCTAATTTCTGAGAAAGTTTTTAGGGCAAGGATATATCCTTCGCGCTGCCCCAATGCGTGTTGGCGAACTTCACATGTCTTCGAAATTTATTTTTTATTTTTATTTTTCAGACATGCAGGTTTAATCACGATGTTTTCCTTCACCGCCGAGCACGTGGTAAATCAGCACTTAAAATTGCAATTAACAATTTCATTGGTGTCGGCGGGGATCGAACACGGGTTGCTCGCGTACTGTGAAAATTACAACGAGCGCTAACCATCTGAGCTATCACGGCTCTTTATCTTTGTGTTAATTACGTTATCTTAATTTAAATATTGAAATAAATTATACTTGCTTAAATAAATATACAATATGTACATACCTACCTAAAATGATGCTATGGCAAAAACCTTTAAGTTAATAGGATGGCTATTTCTGGGGAAATTGGAAGACGTCTGTTACTGTCATTCACCAATGAGTCTTTTATTAATGTTAAAATACATATATAATTTTACTGATTCTTGACTAAATCTGTATTGTTTTATAAAATATTTACTTGGAAACTTAAAGGAATCGGAGGCATCCCTTATATAAATTTTCGTCGTAATAATTAATTTATCATAAAATATTTTCAATCTCTATGTACAATCACGATCTTAAGTCACGACAGATTTAAGCATCTCAAGTAGACACACTTGAAAGTCGAGTTTCGTTTATTAATCAGTGCGTTACTCAGCTGATATCGTTAAACTAAGCCGTATCTTGAGATATGTTTATTAATGAGATCACAAACTCGAGATTGTACTCAAGTGCGTGCACTTGAGCTGAGTAGTGTTTGTTAATACGGGCCTTAGAGCCATCCATCTGTATACTAATATAAAATAGAAACGTGTAATTGCTACTTTTTTGAAGTGCAATGTTTAAAGTAATCATTAAAACTTAGGGGGTAGAGCCTTGCTGCAGTTATATTATAGCTGCAGCAGGAATAAGTCGGCTTGACCGGGTTAGGACCACGCAACCACATAATATCTACCTGGCTGAAACAGTAGAATAATGCTGTTCAGTTTCTTATTGTGTAAGTAGATAACCGTAGATCTTTGTTAATGTTAATAAGGAATTCGACAGTAGTCCTCAGGATGACATCGCATCTACATTTTGATTCTTAATCGAAAATAGATATAGATTGAGTAATCGTTTGTCTCCCTTATTCTATGAAATAAATTCACATTTTAAAAATGCATAAATTCGAAAAGCTAACAGATTTAAAAACACACGAATTTTTGTTGTTACAATATACGAGCTTGGAAAAAAATTCACGTCACTTGTGTGGCTGTGGGTCACACACAACCTCAATAAAAAGCTGGAAAAGAGAATACTGAAAACGCTTGTGATTCCATGACTACATCTAAATATCTTGCTGTAATTATCTTAGCAATATTTACGACGTCTGTGGATATAATTTGTATAAAATTTGTTTGACAATCGTACATCTTAATAAGTAAAATTATAATTTATGGTTATTTTAAATATAATCATAGTTATGGTGGAAGTAATGTTTCTCGACTACACCATGTACGCTATTACAATAAAGTCCCAGAATAATTACAAGGAATATATACATCTCTATTACCACGTTTGAATATTTTCTTCTGTTTTTTTTTTAAAAAATACTTAACCCCTTACACTACGATTTTCTTCCGTATCTGGAGGCAGTTTACAAACATAAATTATACAAGGATAAACATCCAGACCCTGAAAATTTATTTGTAGACCATATTATTACTTATTCCGTGCGGGCTTCGAACCTGTGACCCACAGCGCCGCAAGCCCAATACTAAGCTACGGAGCCACGGAGTCGTCAAATATTTTATTAAATAAAAACTGTATAAAAATGCTTACTATAATAAAAATCTAAATATTTTGATAATAGCCCTTGGAAATGAGGCAGTCGCCTCCAAGCTGTTTCTAAAATAAATTTTGTAAATAGCTTGTACAATCTTTCATATTGTAAAATTTTCTTTGAAAAAAAGTCCCGCTGAGTTTACTCTTTCTAGCTAGTACTGACCAGGACAGAGGAATTTTTCCCGAACCAGCATTAAAAGTAAAAAAATGACATTCAATAAGAATTACATATTATAATATATATTTAATAAAAAAATATTCTATTCTATTCTTTTGTTATTTCTTTAAAATTTAGCCTTTAGCTGATACATACTATGGCTATATTTTACAGTAATCGTATTTAATAAAATTGGTTAATTAAACACTAAATAGGTTAAGTAAATAGTTTTATACGTTGTAGAGCCATGCTGCAGCTATATTAATAGCACGAATGGGTCGGCTCGACCGCGAAAGGACCACGCTCTCACAGAATACCAGCGCAAGATAGCAACTTAAAGCTATTGTGTTTCATATGATAAATGTAGAAAACCGGAGAGCCTTTTTACTGTAAACAAGGCATTCCATCTTATTCCTCACAGGTCTAAGATGTCTATGGGTCACAGCAACCACTTAACATCAGGTGGACTGTGTGCTCGTGTGTCACCCTTATACTATATAAAAAAAGTTAAAACTTGTTTTTATCAATATATAGTTTTTGAGTAAATATAAAAAATAACATTTCAGTCGATCGAGTAGCAATAGATCCCTCAAAAACGTAATTGTAAAAATGGGGCCAAGTTACTAGAACGGTGTGTATTCCTATAGACCTGTAGGGACATAGTAGTTGCATACATTTTGCTGATTTGACATTTTGCACTTGTGTCCGGAGGCGTTCAGCGGCGAACGCCAGTCGTTCCACGTCACTGACCACGTTAGGTTGTTGCCAACTAAAAAATATTATTAACGTGTAAAATTGTGATTTCGTAATAAAAATATCAGTTACTTTGAGACTTTATTTATTGCACCCGATAGGCACCTTCTGCGAGTCTTATGACGGTGTTATCAGGCATAAGTAACAGATACATAATTAGCCAATAACACGCGCATACCTCACACCCCAACATCATACGTACCCTTTGATTTAAGCAAATGCTATGGAGCTTGGCGCTCATTTAGAACAAACCTCTTTTATTGACGAAGCCGACATCATAAAGCGTCATTTGTATCGAAATTTGGAACTTTTCGCATTTTTATGCGTTTTGCTTGACTGCGGTTGTCAATCCGGATGCCAAGCGTGATGATTAAGATAAATCTTTTAATACAAGAAAGGTATTACGTAAGTACATATCCAGCAGTGGACTTTTACGTGCTGAGAATGTTGAAGAATAACATCATCATAAAATTATAGAATTATTTATTTATTTCAATAAACGTAATGGAAAAATTAAGACTTCGTTATGGCTCTTCAAAATACTATCGTTAATGTGTTTGAATTTACTTTATTTAAAACATGAAAGATACCTGGAATGCTATTAGAAATAAAACATGACGAAGAAAATTAGATGTGATACTGAAATCGGTTTTGAAGAACGGTATCATGGGTGACGTGAGTGGCTATTAAAAACCAATCAAGTGGACTCTCCGTGGGCGCTCGTGTATTTAAAGTTTCGAAGAGGTGTATGTAGTGTAGGAGTATGTCTTGATGAATTGAATTTTGTAAATCTATTTTTTCGTAATTTTAGTATTCAATCAAGTTAAACATACAATATTACTTGTGTTAAAGAAGTTTATACAGACGTTCATCCCAGTAATTATTTCACACAGAGGATTAAAATTATGTTGCAAAATACAGAAAATTCAACTTGAATGATTAGTTTTGGGGTTCAAAAAGTTAAAAATGACATTATTATGCAGGTTTTTATTTAATAGTTTTTGTAGTCCCGGTTCAAAGCTTAGAAACAATTCATTATTTATTGTCTTCGAAAAATTTAAACAATTCTTAAGCAAGATTCTTTGAAAATTAAATGTGTTGATTTTGTCATAAATCAAAAAAAAACACCTACAAGCTTCTTTGAAAATTAACCGCAAAAACGCCTCCATACTATATCTCCATAACCGAGGTGTTATTTACATCACATATATGTTATCACAATAATTTAGCACTGTGTTTAGCAGTGAATCCAACAAAGAAAGCAATATTACAAGTGACGCGATATTGACCGCCATATGACACCATATGTATTATTTATTATTTTGTGCCAAAAAGAGTTAGGCCGTAATGATGATGATGATAATACAGAAAAACATAATATAATTTGTTTTTAAATTTATATTATAATATATTTATTATTGTTATTATTTGGCCCAAATTTTATTAAGAATTAATTCATACTTAGCATGATGTTATCAATTAAAGGTTAACCTTATGCACAACTATCCTGTTAGAAAAAAAAATAAGTCTAGTTATGAGAACAATATAATACACGAGCAAGAAATAGAAATATTAAACTGGGATAGATATTGCAGAGCGCTATCTGTTACATAAGTGGGTATTGAAAAGCAATCAAGCGGACATCCCAAGCAGAATGCAAGCTGTATACGAGCTTTATTGGAGTTCCTTTTTATACTAGAGGCTGCATTTACTGTACAAAGGCTGTATAAGCGCTTATACGGCTCTTATAAGTAAAAAATTGGCACAAATTATACAGCTTTATGCGTTAGTAGCGTTGTACAGTAGCTGTACAAGCACAAAAGTGGCTGTATAATAGCTGTATTATAGCTGCTATTTGGTGTACAAGGAAACTATTACACTACAAATACTATCTTATAAGTAACTTTTAAAGATAAAAGTTCTAAATTGGTGTTTGAACGGTATCACAAATGAATTTATGACAAAGATAACTTAATAGATTTATTTTTATACTTTATTGTATGATGGCGATATTTAGTGAGTGAAAGATTATTATTACATAATAATATTACTTGGATTTGAGTTGAGTTTTGACGGTGCTAACCGGTGAAAAGAAAGTGCAAAATTAGATTTACGGTAAACTTGTATATTTTTATCATAAAAATTGTCGAGCCAGCAAAATAACGAAATAATATAAGGACATAATACTAAATATGGTAAGTAAATATTGATTTTATAGGTTAGAATAAGAAAATAATTAAATTAGTGAATATGAATGCATATTGACAGTGATCATTAGTCAAACTAAAAATAATGGTTTAGGCTAAAATTAATGTCTCATATAATATAGATAAACCAACTAGATATAACACCTGTATTGACCATTTCATGATAAAAACAAACCTAAGATGGCAATCGTTCGTTTTTAGTGAACTCACTGACCACTCGCCAATTTTACTACTTGTGGAAAATATTCACTCACCTGTTCAAAATAACAAACTGAACTACATAAATAAAGTAGACTACAGTGCTGTTAAAAATGAATTAGCGTTAGAAAATTGGCAAGAGTATTTACTTATCAATGATAGCAATAAGGCTGCTGAGTAAGAGAATAAAAAATGTGATAAATACAAACACACAAGTCATAAAAGTATCTAACTGGAAAAGACACCTAAAACCATGGATTACGGACGGAGTAGTTAGAGCAATAAGGACTAAGAATAAATTGTATAATAAATAAAAAAGTGTCCAAATGATAGCATACTTATGTTTAAACACATATCTTATAGAAACATATGTAATGAAATAATAAAAACACTTAAAATACATTATTACAAGGTGCAATTTACTAAACATCTTAAAGATAGTAAGAAAACGTGGAACCTAATTAAAGATGTCGGGGGTATCACAAAAAGCACTGAAACAGCTGAATGTCTCTTGAAAATTAAACCAACAATAAAAGAGTCTCTTAATGAAATCAATAATTATTTTACCAGTATTGGCAATAGTATAGCTAATAACACACTCAAGAACCTAAATACTATAGACGTTGAATTAGCTTCCAAAATTTTTACAAAAAGTGCTCCGCTTAACTCATTTGTACTTTACCCAATTGATCCGTTAGAAGTATTAAGTACCACAAATGACTTCAGGCAATTTAGTGCACCTGGCTGGGATGACATATCATGTAGGATACTTATGGACAGTTGTCATGTTTTGGCTGAACCTGTGGCGCATTTGTGCAACCTAAGCTTCAATACAGGGAACTTCCCGAATATATTCAAAAGAGCAATAGTAGCACCTATATACAAGTCAGGTTACAAAAAACTTCCAACCAACTATAGGCCCATTTAACTGCTGACTTCTTTATCTAAGGTTGTGGAAAAAATTGTAAATAAAAGACTTTTAACATATCTGGAGCATCATAAATTTATATCCGATAACCAGTTTGGATTTCGATGTGGACGATCTACGGATGATGCTGTTTCAAATCTTACATCACAAATAGTTAACAATCTAAACGCGGGTGACAAATGCCTTGACATATTTTTGGATCTTCAAAAAGCATTCGATAGTGTCTATTCCCATCCTCCTGGCGCATATGGAAGGCCCGCCATAAGAGGTACCCCGCTAACGTGGTTTAAAGACTATCTGTATGAAAGAAAACAAAACGTACGACTTCATAATTTACTAAGTGACAGCGCATCATGCACTTACGGTATTCCACAGGGAAGTACACTGGGCCCTACAATGTTCTTAATCTATATTAAGGACCTGTGTAACACAGTAGTAAATGGTGCAACAATTCAAATGTTTGCAGATGATACTGTACTACTATTTCGGGAACGCTCTTGGAACTCAGTATACAGGTCTGCTGAGGAAGGCTTAAAAACCGTTACTACGTGGCTGGAAGACAACTTACTATCACTTAATACTTCCAAAACAAAGTAATTAAGCTTTAGTATCACAAATGCTAGTAAGTCAAGTATAATACATAAATTTCCTTGTAATAGGATTCCATCCACCTCACCTGACTGCAACTGTCCACACCTATTGCGTAGTGACAGTGTAAAATATTTAGGCGTGATTATTGATGACAAGTTTAATTGTTTGGCACACATTACTGCGGTTAGTAACAGAATAAGGAAGCTCATATATGTGTTTAAAAATTTAAGAGATGTTTTAGATAATGATGCCATAACGAAGGTATATAAAGCCCTCG
This sequence comes from Parnassius mnemosyne, assembly GCA_963668995.1. NCBI lineage: Eukaryota > Metazoa > Arthropoda > Insecta > Lepidoptera > Papilionidae > Parnassius > Parnassius mnemosyne. The sequence continues at coordinate 879,964 of CAVLGL010000001.1, read as the reverse complement.
CAGAATGTGTTATTACTTACTGCATTAGTTCATGGGGTGGGGCAGCTAAAACACACCTCACTGAACTCGAACGTGCGCAGCGTGCATTATTAAAAGTCATTAAACGCCTACATTTTAGACACCCGACTGATGACTTATACAGAAAATGTAGCGTACTTACCATACGAAAATTATACATTTTCTATTCTATTCGTAAATTTCACAAAACTAATGCTTCTCAACTCCAAAGAAGACAGACTTAATCTGTACTATAGCTGTTATTTATTTTTTTAGTTTTATGTCCCTCTCGTAGACAGAAGTTATAAAACTACTGTATTTACAAGAGTGTACAATTACGCCATAAGAATAAGTTTTAGAAGGGAGTTCACATACACCATTGTACAGAAATAATATTTGAATGACACTATTATAACACTTAAAGCTGTAATAAGCAAGTGACATCATGCAAAAAACAGCTTCTATACAGCTTTAGTGATAAAATCACATTGAAGTGTAACAAAATACTTAAAGCTGTATAGTAGAGTTTTCATATTCTGATTAAGAACCCTAAGCTTACTTAGATCCCTAGATATAACTCATAAACCACTCTTATAAGTATACAATCTCTTTTCGACACTCTTATACGCTTCTAATAGAACTCTAAGTTCTATATGGGCTGGTATATTGATGTTCATAACGCTTGTGTGCTGCTTGGGATGTTACATGCGAACATAAAAAGGTGAAGAAGTCCAAAGAAAGAACTTTATTTATATCCTGTTCCGAAATTTAAATGTTCAACTGCATTTAGTTACTACACATACTGTATCGTGTGAGATTGAAACCAAATCCCCCGAAAATTCAACTACCGTAATTACAAGTTTATACGAAACTGTATTAAAACTTTAGGTCTTACTAGTCATTCTCTCAAGGTCAACAAATAGTTTGCATCTTCTTGTACTTCTTCCACCCTTAAAAAGGCACTATAAATCGATATAATATATTAATTAAACCTCCCATAGTTATAGCTTAGTTGGCAGACACAGGAGTTTTCCGTCGTCTTATACGCAATGCCTTCAAAGTAACGCGTACAACGTAACGGGCATTTTCACATGAGCTCCACCCTCACATCTAGAAAGAGTTTTAAGGTCAATACTAGCCATCGGAACTACGGTAGTATGCATAGGCGTTCCTGTAACACAAGCAAAGTTTGGAGACCTTAGGGTTTTAATCGGTAGAAGTGCGGCATAAGCTAACTACCGCCCCTACAACATCCATGAGGATTTACTCATAGAAAAAAGGAAGCTTACGGCAGATAGACACTAGATAAATCAGCAACCTGGGAAGGCGTGATGAAAGTCGATGAATGCAAGTAACTTAGGACCGTATTTTGGGGCATTCCTTGTGACAGGTCTTTGTTGAGCACTAAAATTGTGAAGGGCTGTAATAATGATGATACTACGTTATTTTAAATAACGTTTCTTACTCCATAGGCCATTTGAAGAATGCACCCACCCATCATCCATAACTTCAAAAATGTACCTATATTTAGCACGCCAGGCTGGCAGATGCCGTTTCCACTCTGTTGGATTATATTCAACATTTTTGAATGGTTACACAGCAATTTGTTGGTTGCCATCGTCTATTTTGTTAATTACATTCTGGTGAGGTTTGTATTTGGAGAAGGTATTGGAATTTTACATACATATACCAAATTTCAAATAATTACAGCATATGAGCTTAAGGTTAACCGAAATCTGGTTAACTGGTTATAACTGGCTCGTGTTAACCATTAGTTAATTTTTTACTATCAAACTACACCTTTTGACAACTGCGTTAATAACATGTGCGGCGTTTATTTATACTTGTTTTACTACATAATGCAAGGGCAAATTTTGATTAATGTTTTTTCATATTATCTATACCAATATCTAAAATATAAAAATTAATCGCTGAATGTGTTGCTAAGCGCAAATCTCGAGAGCAGCTGAACCGATTTCGCTAATTCTTTTTTTATAATATTCTTTAAAGTACGAAAATGGTTTTTACGGATAGAAAATTTAAAAAATTGCCTTAAAAAGTCTAAAAACAACACTTTTCTATATTCCCATACAAAAGATTCGTAATAATACTTAAAAGTCAATTTGAATTTTAATACCATACCATAAAGTTTTAGTGTTAGTGGAGGGGTCCCGGGAAGGCAAAACAATTGAGACATATTAGTATCGTATAAATATTAATGTCAACATTTGTCAATATTTATAAGATGTTAACATTACTCAAAAACAAAATTAGGGTTCAGCGCAAAAAAATTGATATCCATGAAATAGTAGTAAATTCCACGCGGGCGAAGTCGCGGGGCACAGCTAGTATAATATAATAAAGTGGAAGAGTTTTTTTGTTTTTTTGTTTGTTTAAACGCGCTAATCTCTGGAACTACCAGTCCGATTGAAAATTTCTTTTTGTATATTATAGCCAGATTCATGTGGAATAGTATAGGCTATCTAGCATTAAGCTATATTACTCAGCTAGCCTTAAATTGGGATATATGTTAAGCAAGTCAGAAGAAAAAGCACTCCCGAAATGATTTATCCGCGTACGCTGGTGTTATCGTTAGGGATACGTAAATACAATGTTGTAGAAAAATATAGACCTTTACTCCCTCTAAAAAAAGGTCCGCGATACCATATGTCTATTTCTTATACATAAGCCATAATTTGGTATTTTGTGACAAAAAATATTGAAAATTTAAAAGTGATTTATGAGCGTTATTGTTAGGCATGGCCTATTTATCCTTACGAACGAAAGTTACTTCATCATCAAGACAATTTTATAAAGATAAACTTTGTTCTTTATACTATGTTATTTGGACGTATAGTTTAAGAGATAATGTAAAATTAAAATAATTCAATACTTGGCTGGGCGCGCGAACGACGCATAAACCCTAGCCGCCCGGTGATATCTGCTAAGCCAGTATTGAAAGCCTCTATGAGCGAGGTTAGTTCAATCATTATAGCTAAAATAAATTAAAAATCCATTGAGTACTTTTATGACAATGATTAGTTACATATTTATTTCTGAACTCTTTCATTTCACGTTGCTATGGTATTTTGATAATTTAATTGATTAATAAGTATACGAGTTTGATGGCTCAAGAATCATTTCATGCCTACACAGTTTTCATGTATCGTGTACAGTTTTCTTTAAAACTGGAAAAAATCGCGCTTCGGGACACTTTCTGGGACGTGGGGTGGGGGGAAGGGGGGAGGAAAGTGGATAACACTTAACTTCGCTCTACATCATACATAATATGCCGACAGATAAAAGTACTCCATTAACTATGCCAATTTTTCCATACATTGCTATCAAATAAAATATTTAATTGCAATTATAAAATGCTTGAACTAAGTCATGTCGCGCACCTTCGACACGTGATGATGCGGGTAAAACCGTAGGGCACAGCTAGTCTCTGATAACAGGATACTGTAGCTAAAATACGTCTATCTATATATACATATAATAAAAATAAATAAGCATTGTCACTCCTGAGAGCTAACAAGGAATGCCTCGTTACCAGAAAAAAGGGTCTGCGGTTCTAGTCACTGCCCATACAAAACACCGCAGCATTCAGCAGTGAGAGCGATTTCCTTTCCCGATTAAGCTGATCCATTCATGCTGCAGCCATAATAAAGCTGTAGCATGGCTCTACCGCGTACAATTATCTATAGAATGAGAATTATCGCGTTGGGTAAACAAGGTTGGATCTGTACGTATTTGAGCTGGCTAGAAATACTGAGAAAATTAGAGGGCAAAATAGTTTTATCTTCAAAATTTAATTTTGTGATGTATTTACAAGGCTATCTGTCAACTTTTTCTAAGTACTTTCCCTATGTGTAAATAAGTATTTCCTTATGTATTTATAAACTGTCATATACTTCTTCAATTTGGTTTTACTGCAATTAATCCTTACTGTGTTTCCTGAAGTGGAAGAGTCCTCACCATTCAAATATATTGTTATAGATTGCTGTAAAATTCTTGAAGTTTTACATTGCACAAGCTTAGAGAACAGGCTTTGAGTCCGGGAGGCGTTAAAGTTATATATATATATATATATATATATATATATATATATATATATATATATATATATATGTTTTAAGTTGTGTTACTAAACCTGATAAACTTGAGAGCTTCCTCATATTTCTTACTGCATTGGTCAAACTCACTAACCGTTTTTTTTAGCTGATCTATTTTTTAAAACACTTTTTATTTTCACTTCTTATTTTTTATAAATTTTTGTACGTGGTAGAGACATGCTGCAGCTATATTATTAGTATAGTTGTAGCACGAATGGGTCGGCTCGACCTGGGAAGGACCACGCTCTCATAGAATACCAGCGTAAAATAACAGCTTAACACTGCTGTGTTTCGTATGGTGAGTGAAGAGAACCGGCGACCCATTTTACTGGAAAAGAGGCATTCCATCTTAATCCTGATGGGTGACAACGCATCTGCATTTTGATTCGCAAACAAGGATAGATGTATATAGGCCACAGCAACCACTTACCATCAGGTGGACTGTGTGCTCGTTTGTCACCCTATCCTATAAAAAAAAACTTGTGTAATCTGTATGTAACTTAACCATATCACATTTCAATTTTGTATTTTTGGCAATCATCGATTACTAATCCGCCTTGTTTTTTGTGGCAAATCCCTACAACGTAAAAGATCCGAGCAGTAGATAAAGAGACCCGAGCAGTGGACAAATAAAGACGTCTCTTTAAATTTATGGTAGCTATCTTTAATAACATTTGTCGTAAAATAACACATTTTCGTGGCTTTTACCGTAATCCAATCTGAATCGGTTCTGTATAGAAAATGTATGAACGGTACATTTGTATATTATGTAAATACACGGCAGTGGATTCAAAATAAACACGAAACTGTCATAACTTTAGTTTACACTAGCTTAGTCTAAATAGAGTGTGCTCTAGAAACTATTTTTGTTCTGCTAAGGATCCAGAGATATTTGAAGCGTGTGACTAGTGTAGGTTTATTTCCTCTTCCCTCTCGGATGTCGTACTGAACGATCGTGTTCACTAGAAAACCTATATTTAAATTTTTAAAGAGTAAATAAGAATAAATATTCTATTAAAATTCCGCTTCGCGTACTAGGCGAACATAAGTGTCCGGCGCGACGGTTGACGCTACTGTGTGAACGGGACGACCACTAGTGGGACGAAGATAACGAGATATAAGCAAGACCTGCTCTCGCGCAACCTAGACCAGCTAGCCCCGTCCACTAATTAATCACACGCAAAACTCCTCCTACCTGGGTGGCATCACGCGCTGTTACCGGCCGCTCCGCCTACTACACAATACGCATTCCCGTCGGCTTTTATATTGCATTTAGGCCTACGCGCATAGTGCATAATGTCGGCTCAGAGGACACCTCCGACTACAACCCCGAGGGAAAATAATCTGCAGCAGCAGTCTGATGTGGGCGCTGGTATGGGGCCTCAGGCTGAAGCCTTGATGGATACACAGTATGAACATACCCCCTCCAGCTATGTTTTAATTCGAAATAATAGAAGACCAAGAGAGGATGAATTCTCACCTTCCCAGTTTCTTGATTTCAAACAGGAGATGACTAGACTCATAACGTCATTTATTAGTGAGCAAAAAAACTCACATATGGAAATCACGAACACACTTAAGTCCCTCCAACAAACTACTTCAAACATTGAACAGTGTGTGTCTCTCTTAACTCTGCAAAATGAGGAATTCCAAAAGAAAATTGATAAACTGGAAACTCAAGTAAAGAAGGATCGCGAGTACATAAATATACTTGAAGACAAAATTGAAGATCTCCAAAGGACGTCACGCAAAGCAAGTCTAGAGTTAAAAAATGTTCCTCGTAAACCCTCTGAGAACAGGGATGATTTAATAAGTATGATAACTTACCTATCGAAAAATATAAACCTTGATTTGTGCACGCGGGATATTAAGGATATTTTCAGAATAAGGCCACGTAATGACAGGGAGAAAAATCCCCCCATAATATTGGAACTAGGATCCACGATCTTGAAATCTGAACTACTAAAAAAGTCTAAGGAATTTTACACCAAAAATAAATGCAAATTACAAGCAAAACACCTAGGCTTTACTACGAGCGAGGAAACGCCAGTTTATGTATCAGAGCAGCTCACCGCTAAGGGTGCCCGACTTTTCTTCCTGTCTCGGGATCTCGCCAAATCCAATGGGTATAGATACTGCTGGACTGCGTTTGGAAGAGTTTTTGTGAGAAAAGATGATACATCTAAAATTATATGCATCCAGAGCGAGGCACAGGTGCACCAACTTCTTCAACAAAAGTGACTATATTCAAAAAACTCAGTGGCAACTTCTCTGTGCTTCATCCAATATACATATTATTATCTTGTTTCTGGTAAGACAACTGCTGTAAACTTTACATCTCCTGTTAGCGCAACTTTCATTTACTCACTTATACCTCTGGTCTCAAAAACTGCAAACAAACTACAACAACCAAACACACCTATGTACAATATCACACGCTCACACCTCACAAATTCGATACATACACATTTACATAAAACTACATCAACAGTACAAGCACAAAACATACGACAACAAACATTCACTCTTACAGACTACAATGTAAACAACCTACTATCATCGATGAATCCTACCTATTCTCTTGTATACTTGCAAGTGTTTTTAACAAACTTATCTCCACTCACACTATGTAATAACCTCTGCAATTATTTAATTTGTAATTACTCTCTTTTTAATGGATAGCCAGCTCACTAACCAGGAACTAGACTGTATGCATATAACACACTCAATTAAATGTAATATAGAAGATCTAATTTACTATCGGTTGGGTTCCTCTCGTAATAATCTATTTGTTGTAACCCAAAACATGGCTAGTATCTATAAGAACTTCGACGACCTTTTGGTTACCCTATCAGTACTGGACTTCGAAATTGACGTGCTAATACTGACCGAATGCAGATTAGACCCTAACAAACAAATACCATTTTTAAATAATTACACTTCCTACCAATCAACTAAACTTTTAAACCAGAATGATGGTGTAGTAGCTTATATAAAAAACAATCACCGAGCTAAAGTTATTGACCTTCACCTCACAGACGCTACTGGGATACAAATAGAGATTGATAACTATGTTTTTCTGGGTATATACCGCTCCCCCTCTTTTCTAAACACCGATAGTTTTACTAGCTCTCTAGATTTACATCTGGAAACTATTAGTCATCATAAAAATGTGTCTGTCATAGGTGACATAAACATTAACCTGCTTCCCATAGCTACAGAGAAGCCTCAGTATCGCCGTAATAGACTCAGCTACTTAGACGCACTATCCCTGCATGGCTTATTGCCTGGTCACACTCTATCTACGAGAAGGAGATCCTGCCTCGACCACGTAATGATAAAACTTGAATTCAACCTCATTGCAGCTTTTATTGCCGTCCTTAACACGACGATCACAGACCACAATCTTGTGTTGCTTCAGTTATCTAAAACATCTACCCACAGATCTCCAACTAAGTCAAAGCTAATTATAGATTTTGATGGAGCGTATAATACTCTCATATCGACGAGTATCCCCTTTTCGGAAATGCCGAATAGCCCTGAAGAATTTGCCAACTCTTTTATTAATTTAATTAAGTCAGCTATCCAACAAAACTCTAAATTATCCTATTTTTCTAACAATAAAAGGATATTAAAACCCTGGATAACCCCCGGAGCTCTGAGGTGCATAAGGCTAAGAAATAATTTGCAACAAAAGGTAGAAAAAGACCCCCATAATACAATTATAATAATAACTTATAAACGTTTTCGAAATTTCTGTTCCAACCTCATCAAAAAACTTAAACGACAGCATTATGGCAAACTTCTTAATAAATCTGCTAATAACCCCCGTAAATTTTGGAATACAGTAAATGAGATCACTCGATACAAACCACCCAAATCTAATAATGTAGCCCTAATTAACTTAAAACCGCTACCACTAGAATCGGTTAACTATGTCAATAATTATTTTGCTTGTATAGGAAATAATTTAGCTGAAATAATTGCTACAAATTCGGGTACTAGAAATCGCGTACTAGTAGCCCCTATCTCTAACTATACACAGACCTCATCCTTCGTCCTCCTAAACACTGACGAAAAAGAAGTCGAGAGCATCTTGATGAATCTGGACTCTGGGAGCTCACCTGGATGGGATGGTATCAGCACTAGTTTTCTAAAGCATGCTAGAGCCTTTGTTGTACCGTACATATGTAACCTCGCAAACCTTTGCTTTAGTACTGGTGTTTTCCCCAGCGTCTTAAAGAAGTCTATGGTAACCCCTGTGCATAAAAGTGGGGACAGAGAGGATGTAAGCAATTACAGGCCTATCTCTGTCCTTACCTCCATCTCCAAAATAATTGAAAAGCTGCTTAACAATAGATTAGTTAATTTCCTAAATAAATTTAAATTACTAGCAAATTCCCAATATGGTTTTAGAAAGGGTCTTTCAACTCAAGATGCGATTCTTGATCTCACTTCTACTATAGTTCGTGAAGTAGACAATGGCAGCAAATGTCTTACAGTCTTTTTGGACTTAAAAAAGGCCTTCGACACCGTCTCTGTGCCTATTCTTTTACACAGGCTAGAATGCATAGGTATTAGGGATACTCCACTCATGCTTTTTAAAAGTTACCTGCAAGACCGAACTCAGCAAGTAAAAATAAATAATATACTCAGTGATAAAGCCACGCCTAGTTTTGGAGTTCCGCAGGGTAGTGTCCTGGGCCCGACTCTCTTTTTAATATACATAAATGATCTATGTAATCTACGGGATGTCAGGGGCAGCATATACTCCTACGCGGACGACTTTGCTCTTGTTTTTACTGGTAGCACATGGAATACTGTCCAAGCAGGTACTGAAAAGGGTTTAATCAATGTATCTAATTGGCTCAGAGACAACCTTCTTACCTTGAACACCCAGAAAACCAACTACATCTGCTTCACTCCTTCTAACAAATCCCAACCTGACCATAACTTTGCCATAAAAATCCACACTTGCTCTAACCGTGGTAACCTGATTTGTGACTGCCCTACTATTGAAAAAGTCAGCCAAACTAAATATCTAGGTATAATGTTGGACCAACGACTTAGCTGGCACTCACATTTGGAACTCTTAACAAACCGCAATAGGAAACTCATATGGGTATTCAAATCATTACGGCAGGTTATGTGCAACAAACTTAAAAACCGAATCTATGTAGCCCTGGCCCAATCCGTGATCACCTACTGTATCTCGATTTGGGGAGGAGCTGACAAAACTCACTTCCTTGCACTTGAAAGAGCTCAGAGATCGCTTATCAAAGTCATTTACTCAGAACCTTATCGTTTTCCCACTGATACACTATATAGAATGAGTGGTCTACTTACAGTACGAAAACTCTATGTTCTGAATCTCATTTTAACGTGCCACAAATCTTTGCCTTATGTCAACCTAAGTCATAAAAGAAAGAAGGATGTTGTTGCCGCCGTCACTGCTGTACGTACTGCTTTTGCCAGAAGACAATATAGAGGTCAATCCGCCCATATATACAACAAAGTAAATAAAATACTTAAAATATACCCCATGTTATCTTACACTTGCAAGAAAACTTTAATAGAATGGTTGGACTCACTTAGTTATGAAGATGTTGAAAAACTTTTTATAAGAATTAATTAAATCTCCGGTTAAACTTAATGTCGGTACCTGTATGCGGAATACCCATACCGATCCCAAGGAACCTCATTCGTAGGGCTTACAGGTGACCGACATACACACGCACACATAAACACACACACACACACACACACACACACACACACACACACACACTCACACACACACACACACACACACACACACACACACACACACACACACACACACACTAAAATATATACACAATAAATAACCCACATTTCTATAATTCTAAGCTTCTAGATATAATATAGTTTAATAGTCTTATTGAGGATACCGTAAGGGAAGTAGCGAGTTATTCCCAACACAAGTGTCTATGACTACTTAAAGGAAAAACTCGACAAATCTTTGTTATAAGACTTTTGAAAATAAAGGAATTTTTATTATTTATTATTTATTATTTGTATATTATGTAAATACACGGCAGTGGATTCAAAATAAACACGAAACTGTCATAACTTTAGTTTACACTAGCTTAGTCTAAATAGAGTGTGCTCTAGAAACTATTTTTGTTCTGCTAAGGATCCAGAGATGTTTGAAGCGTGTGACTAGTGTAGGTTTATTTTCATTTCACTTAAACTAATAAATTCGACCTAGAATAAGCGACACAGGTGACGTTTGTATAGGCCACAGGTTTTAGTTTAGAATTGGGGCAGAATCATTTCAAATTATATCTATGAAATAAGCTGTGCGATTTTGTTTAACTAATAACTGTGGTTTTAGAATTTTCAGAATAGCATTCGAAGTTTTCTGCAATTAATTATTTTGTTAGTACATGTGATGAATGGAAAATTTAAGCTGGTTGCCAATTCATTATTATCATTACAGCTTGTTACATGTTCAGTGATGAAAATAGGCCTAATTCCTTAGCTTGACTATGAATCCCTGCACGGGATCTCTGCACTACAGATGTTAAAATAACTCTTTAATTACTTGTTGTCTAAATAGTCCAGTCACTTTAGCATAAAAAACTGGCCAAGTGCGTGTCTGGCCACACACAATGTAGACGTAGGGTTCCGTAGTTGCCCGTCACAATACGTGGGCTTCCTTGATAATGAGCATAATAAGTGAGTTTGCAATTTGACCGCTATAACGACTAAAAATGAGCCCAAATAGGAAGATTGTAACTGAAGGACTTATTTTCAAATCAGCCTTATAAGGTAGTGGTATTCAAAAAAGATAAAAAACTTTTCTATTTTGATAATAATATCTATCCCGCAAATGAAAAAGTAAAGCTAATAGTAGTAATGCATATAAGTCGTTTTCTTTAAAAAATGTTTATTTTTAAGTTTACAATAACATTACAAAGTTACTAATGCAGCTAGTTTTAGGTCATTTTTTTTAGGGAGTAGTAACGAAGTTTGTACTAATCCAAGTGCATTTTATAAGTTGGTCGACTATTACTTGTTAATTTCTTAATTCTACTTAGTTGTGATAGTTTTGCTTTTAAATTCAAATTGAAATTCAAATTCAAATCGTTTATTGCGAATATAGGTTGATACAGTTGGTGTTTACATAGTTTATCACTTATAGAACAAACATTTAGTACAGCTATATTCCGCCATTTGGCATGCAATGTCCATCACATTTTATTACTTTTATATTAAATTACTTAAACATACTCTAGTTAAAATTGGAATTCACATGATACAAAATCAAAAATAATAGCGATAAGTCAATTTAGATAATATTGTATAAGTCAAGTCAATTTAGTTATTCTCAGTCATGTAACAGTCAATTATTGAATTTCATATTTGTCTTCGAGATATTCTTTCACACTGTAGTATGCCTTATTAAGAAGAAATTGCTTCAATTCAATTTTAACTTCAATATATATATACTACTATTGTGTATAGTCTTCACATTTCCAAAAACAGTGGGTTAGTGGAAAGAAATTCTTTCTCAAACGGACCCCTCAATCGAAAGACCTATCCAACGATACCCCAAATGATGGAATACACTTTTAAAAAATAAATCATCCTCCATTTACTTGTATGGGAAGTACCTAAAATAAAAATGTTTTTAAGGTTTTATTTCACAGTTTTACAGGCGTGATTAATATCTATAACTATGCCAAATTACAGATTTGTACCACCTAGAGTCTCTGAGTAAAACCGCGGACGAACGGACGGACGAACGACCGGACATGGCGAAACTATAAGGGTTCCTTGTTGTGTAACTACGGAACCCTAAAAAGGGGGAATGAGAGATATAAAGCTGAATTTTCATGTATACCTTTATTTTGGCGTTCTATAAATTGTCTCAAAAATCTCATAAAACATCGTGTCTGCATAGTAAGTTATTCAAGGTCAAAGGGAAAAAACCGTTTTTCGTGATTATCTCGGTTTCTATTACTCAGATGATGTTAACATCTGTTATAAAAATTGTAGAGCATAATATTTACGACAAGTTTTATTCGAAACATTTTTTCATGCGCTCAACCGTTTTTGTGATAGAGGCCGGTGAGCTCGCAGCGCTCCGCCATACTTACTGTATTACAAGGTCAACCGACAATATGTACTTTAGCTTGTGGCCAGTGTAATGGGCCAGCTTCCTTCAATGTTCTTTGTAGTAACTAGAACTAGAAGTGAGTGAATTAGACCCTGAATAGAAAAGAATCTATTATACTTGTTTACTTGCACACTAAATTATAACTTTAAAAAATTTGATTAAATGCAATGCAAATAAAATTAAGATGAAATATTTTTGATTATTATCTGACACCTTATTGCATTCAAACCAACCCTAATCATATAAATTAATGTAAATTTAAGACATACGTGGTAGAGCCATGCTGCAGCTATATTAGTAGTATAGTTGTAGCACGAATGGATCGGCTCGACCGGGGAAGGACCACGCTCTCACAGAATATCAGCGTAAAATAGCAGCTTAACACTGCTGTGTTTCGTATGGTGAGTGTAGAGAACCGGAGACCCTTTTTACTGTATAAGAGGCATTCCATCTTAGTCCTCACGAGTGACAACGCATCTGTATTTTGATTCGCAAACGAGGATAGATGTAGATGTCTATGGGCCACAGCAACCACTTACCATCAGGTGGACTGTGTGCTCGTTTGTCACTCGATCCTATAAAAAAAACATACTTAAGGTTGCCCTCTCTCCTTTTACTAAATGACAAGATGAAGAGGCAGGTAATATAATTATTACTTAATTTAAGCAAGGGTAAATCAACAATTAGTAAATGCGATAATTACACGCTGTGAGGCATTAGTTAGTAGCCCGGGACTTGCAAGTGTTATTTGCACACATCATAGTACTTAATGAATAGATCATCTACGAGTAATAATTGTATTAACAAAATTTATTTATTTATCTGTTCTTGCTAGGACTGAGATATCTTTGCGAATCAGTGGTAAAAGTAAAAAAAATACTTTCAATAAGTATTATGTACTGTAATCTATGTTACATAAAAATGATTATATTCTATTCTATTCAACAAATTCTTATCAGGTGGACCGATACTCGCTTTGCACCATGTATTTAAAAAATTACAATAATATTTTGAGGAAAATAAATTCATAATACTTACTAAACACCAATAGTACTCTCGAGCCTGTCACCCAGAGGGATAAGGTAAGGTAAGGTAATTCGTCGACAAACTTCCGTCTAGGACGTCCCTTTGCTATTCTGCGAATTATTTCCACAGTATCGATTTGTTTACTTACTCTTTCCGAATTCATACTTTCTACGTGTTTAAAGCACCTCATTCCTTTCTTAATCGTAGCCACAATGTCTAGTAAACCACACTTTTCTCTTATCACACAATTTCTCATCTTATCAATTCTCACTGTATCATGAAATTTTTACGTAATTATTACGACAGTCGCACCAGAATTGCGTATGCTACTTACTTATATTTACTTACGTATAACAAATGTTCGTACGTCGCCTATACGACGACAATAACGATAAATAAAATTGTAAACATTACAATGTGTAACAATGCGAGCGGCGTGTTAAGTGCATATTTTAAATTTATATAGGGTTAAAGGCACGGTATGTAAAAGTTAAAGGCATTAGTTTTCTCCAAAGATTATAAAATTACTTGCATTCAATTATTATGAACAAATAATTAAGTCGATTTTCGTATTTAGTGATCTAAAAAGTACATAAAAAGGATATTTTATTCTAACATTCGATAAATGTACACAGTGCAAGCGAGTCATACAATAAAGACTTATGTTATGGTTACTGGTGACTGTTAATGAGGGCATCCACGAATTTTTCTGCCACCAGGGCGGCGCTACTAGAAAGTGTGATATAATATTTGACAGATTTCATAGCGGGGAAGTTAATTTGTTCGGAAAATGTAAAGGTTGTTGTTTCTTTCTGCAATATTAGCTATATTTTATATTAATAACATTAAAAATAAATAAACGAAACCACCGATATTCATAAAAGTAGAAAAATTTTAAAAAAGTTAAAAATATGCAAGAAAATTATAGAGGAAACCACTGACGCATTGTTTTGTGTATTAATATAATAATCTATAAAGTGATAAACTTTTATTAAAAACCAGCTTCTCAATTAAATTACACAGTGTAACAAAAAACTTTACCTAAGTATCAACTAGCGACATCTGGCGAGCAGAAAATGATTAGCCCTCATTAAAAGTGACTCATTCGATTACCAATAATCCGATTTATGATAATAATGCATATTAGAAAAAATACTTTTAATAGATATAACGTATTATTTTTATATATTATTCATTTTATAGATATATAAATAGATTGTTATTTTTCAATATTTGTTAAGATGCTAATGATTTATTTATATATAATATAATATTGTTGGGAATGAGGGTAAAAAATAAAAGGAAATACGAACAAATGAAGGTATAATGGTAATCTTCCACTTGTTTTAGTAGTATAAAATATGATGTTATAAGAATAGTTTCTTACAATATCATAATTTTAAGTTTTATCATTTTTTTGTTTTTTACACTATTGCATTTTAAAGTAGTCTCCACACGTTACATTTCATCATCATCATCGTTATTATCAATACAGCCGTTCACAAGTCCCCTGCTGAGGATATGATGTGAAGGACTGTAGGATATGATAACGATGGTGATGATGATGACATAGCCTTTCTCAGAGAATGTCACAAAGCGGTCCAGAGTCACCTGCATCCATCGACTTCCTGCATGTTTTACTAGGTCGTCACTCCGTCTAGCGGGGGCCACTCTTCACTTCACTTACCGGTACGAGGCCACCCCTCGAGAACCTTTTTTCCCCATCGGTAGTTGGTTCTTCGAGCTATATGGCCGGCCCATTGCCACTTCAGCTTATTAATCCGTTGGGCTACGTCGGTCACTCTGGTTCTACTGCGTTATCTTTATGGAATTATAAATAATGGTGTTGTTTAAAACTTTTTTAGTACAGATAATAACTAGAACTCATTTCTTGTAAACTTTAAAAGAAATTAAGTTATATTTATTTATGAATAAATTTATTAGGAGGCGTTCTAGCTAAAGAGCTAAGCGCTCGTTAAAAATTTTACAGTACGCAAGCAACCACGATTCAATTCACATCGGCACTAATTAAGTTGTTAATAGTAATTTTAAGTGCTAATTAATCAGGTGCTCAGCGGTGAAAGAAAACATCGGGGAAAAAACTGCATGTCAGTGACATTAAAAATCATACATATTATATTCGAAAATATATTTTATATTCTATGACATGTGAAGTTAGCCACCAAGTGGTAGACATTTCCTTGTCCTAGAGCCCTCTCAGGCATTAGAGGAGGCAAGTAACTTGCAGTATATATATAGGCTGTAACTTTTATTTAAATAAAGCTTTATACTTATAACTTCAAATAAAGAAGGCATGTCTCAGAGCCTGTAATTATAATTTATTTTATAAATTGCAATAGAAAAGTTTTAATAGTTTCTGTTTCAATAAAATAATTTCAGTTCATATTTGCCGTTGAATAAATCGAGAAACATAAAGGACAAAACTAACGTCCCTGTCGAATATTTGGTTAACGTTGATTGCGAATCCGGATAATATCTGCGTCCCATGGCTTATTGCAAAAGCAATATTTAGCTGAGTGATGTATGTATGGATACAGGAAATGTTTTTCCATTTCCTCACCATAAAAATAGTAATAAAAAATATGGAGTTTCGGCAGATTGCTGCCTGTGTTATCGAATACATGTTGATACGTAAAAGTGATGCTGTTTTGTCACAGACTTCTATGTATACTACTAGAGCGGCAATTAAAAACAAAAACTGTGACACAGCTGTGGATTGCGTGGGCGGGGGCGCGGCGGTTAGCTGGCACGGTGAATAAGCCACGCAGTATTTTATTATTTTCATTTACAAATAATTTGTTTCGTAACCTCATTTCGTATATACAGATACGAAATAAAGTTACATACATCTGAAATAAACTTCAAATCACGTTGTCAAAATGCGCACATAAATAATGACAGCGTTTTCACAGTCAAATTAAACAAAATCAGTGTTACGTTGTCAAAAATAACGTTCGCAGTTTACAAAATAAATAACTAGTCTTCTCGCCCGCTCGCAATGTAGTCTAAAGGAGTTGCTGAGAATTGACCGTAACTTAGTGCGCAATGTATTAAGGCTGCAGAGCCAACCTAGTTGTATACATAGAAGTCTTTATGTTTTGTGTATAAAATGTCTTTTGTGGACTATTAGTAGAAATGATGAAACAAATAATACGATGTAGACAAACCTTAAGCTATTTTATACACTTGCGCACCTTAAGACTGTGCATTAAGAACTTAATATAGAACCGTCGTCTACTGTTTCCTTAGACAGTCGCCAACATCTACACATTGCGATGTGACGCACCAACATATTGTAAAGATTTTTTTTTATATAATTATATTTTATATTAGCTAGTACCCAGCACGATAAAGCCGCAGATTAAATAAGTGTGGAAATATCGTTTTAAATTTAAAAGAGTAACATTATTTATTAAGAATGGTTTTTTTTTTAAAGAGAGGGGTAAACGAGCATGCGGCTCACCTGATGGTAAGTGACTACCGCCGACCATGAACAGCTGCTACACCAGGGAGGGAATCGCAGATGCGTTGCCGGCCTTTTAAAAAGGAGTAGGCTTTTTCTTGAAGGTCCCTAAGTCGTATCGGTCCGGAAAAATCGCTGATGGTAATCGACTCCACAAGGAAGTCGTGCGAGGAAGAAAACATTTTCTAAATCGCGCAGTGGTGGACCACCAATCATCCAGATGGTGTGGATAGTATCGTGAGTTCTGCCGCGATGTGCGTTCGTGAAATTTTGCGGCTGGGATTATTCCGAATAATTCCTCAGAGCACTCCCCGTGGTAGATGCGAAAGAAAATGCAAAGGGATGCAACATCTCTTCGCTGTGCCAATGAATCGAGCCGATCGGAAAGGACTCGGTCGTCGAAGATTCGAGCCGCTCTGCGCTGGATGCGGTCAAGTGGAAGGAGCTGGCAATGGGGAGCCCCTGCCCAGAGATGGGAACAGTATTCCATGTGAGGCCGAACCTGTGCCTTGTAAAGTTGCAGGCGGTGTGCCGGCATGAAATACTGTCTCGCTCTGCTGAGCACGCCAAGCTTTTTAGAGGCCGTTTTGACTTCTCTTCCAAGTGACCACGAAACTGCACGTGACTCTATATGTCGACTCCGAGGATTCCGATACTGGCCGAGGCAACAAGGGGAGTGCCTTGAAAGTGAGGAGATACGACAAAGGGTTTCTATTTAGCGGTAAACGCGCAAACTTGTATCTTCTGAGGATTAAACTGGACTAGATTTAGTCGCCCGCAATCCGAGATTTTGTTCAGCAAAGACTCTACTTCAGACACAAGTTTGTTCCGGTACTCGGCGACGTTTTCACTAGAAATATTGGCACGGCCGGTGTATAGAGAATCATCAGTGCTGTTATCCGCATAGCAATTAATGTTACCAGATAGCAACATATCATTGACATGCAGAAGAAACAGCGTTGGTGATAGCACACAGCCTTGTGGAACACCAGCGTTAATAGGCTTATAGTCGGAGCATGAACCGTCTACAACAACCTTGATGCTCTGATCTGCAAGAAAGCTGGTGATCCAATTGCACAATTTCTCGGGAAGCCCATAGGAAGAGAGCTTCGAAAGAAGCGCTTTGTGCCAAACCCGATCGAAGGCCTTCGCAATGTCCAAACTAACGCGCTGCGCATCTATGGGTCAGGTAGACCAGAAAAGATCACCAGCTGATCGACTCCGACGAAAACCGTATTGGCGGTCACTAATCGGCTGGTGGTCCTCAAGGTACCGCATGATCTGGCAGTTAATAATTGATTTCATTATTTTGGAGAACAAGGAGGTGATCGCGATAGGCCTGTAGTTGGACGGATCTGAGCAGTCACCTTTTTTAAGGATCGGGTGGACAAAAGCTGTTTTCTATGAATTCCGGACTACACCTTGGGAGTAGGAGTACCATTAAAGACGCGTTAGGCCCGGTGCCAACTCCGGAGCAGACGTCCCCAGCACAATTGTGGGGATTCCGTCAGGCCCACTCGACTTCTGGATGTCCAGGGAGAGGAGTGCTTTGCGAACCGAGCGCTGTGAGAACAGCACATCCGGCATGGAGCACTCACACCGCAGGATGGTCGGCGGTGCTTTCCCCCCGTCATCAAGAGTCGAGTTGGATGCAACAAGGGAGCCTAAAAGGTCGGCTTTGTCTTTTGGATCTTGGGCCAGTCAATCGTCCTCCCTGTGCAGAGATGGTAGTGATGGCTCACAGAAATTCCCATGGACAGCCTTGACGAGAAACCAGAATGCACGGATTCCCTAAGGAAGGCGAACTAGTTTCTCGCCAATTCTGCCTATGTGCTCTGACTTTGCCCTGGCAATAACTCTTTTGAAGGACCTGGAGGCGAATTTATACTTCTTTTTAAGTGTGCTGGTGTCTATATCCCGAGTCGCCGAAGCCGCAGCCCAGGCTTGATAACACTCCTGCTTACTACGTAATGCAGTCTTACAGAAGCGACCAAACCAAGGCTGAGATATGCCTCCGATGGGTACCACAGATGATGGAATAAATAGTTACATTCCCTGTAGCACCACATCAGTGACAGAATCAGCAACAGCGCTGAGATCATCCGGCGAGAAGCAATCCTGCCCCCATGGGTAGAATGCAAAGAAAGACCGCATTCCGTCCCAATCCGCCGACCTGTAATGCCAAACACGGTGGCAACCTGCAGAACGCAACCGCGAGGGGAGCGTGAGTGGCACCACACTCCGAATCAGACAATGGTCCGAAGAGCCGAAAGGGGCATCGACGAAAACCTGATATCCGTCCGGATGAGAGGTCAGCAGAAGGTCCAACAGGAAAGGTGTATGATCCTCCACATCTGGAACCCGCGTAGGCCAATTAACCAGTTGTGTCAGACCATATGCCAAGGCAAAGTCATAAACAGATCTCCCCGCATGATCGGTTAAACGTGAACCAAGCCATTCAGCGTGGTGGGCGTTAAAATCGCCAAGGATCACGAACTCTGCGGATGGGACCTGTTGTAGCAAAGGATCTGTAGCCATTTGGAAGTGGTCAATGAATCGGTCTGTTTCGGCATTATCGCTATGGGACCTATAGAGGCACCCGTAGACGCACGGATGGTCGTCGCTGTCTACGCGTAGCCATAGTATGGACAGGTCCAAACCTTCAAGACTGCCGAAGCGTCGAGAACAGATGTCCTCTCTGACATACACGCAAACTCCAGCCCGAGGCACAAAGGAGTGCTCTAATTTGTACCCCAGGTAGGAGAGATAGGAAGTATCAGCCGGAGAGGACACCTGCGTCTCGGTCATAAAGAGCAAGGCCGGCTTCGCCGTCTCGAGATGGTAGTGGACGGCGTTTAGGTTCGAGTGAAGTCCCCTGATGGTACAGAAATTCACGGGTAGCGTGGTAGGGGTCGCCTTGTTGCTCAGTTTGCCCCGAGCAGTTATGTTTTTGAGCGGAATTTTGCCTCCCACAGAATAGGCGGGGCAACCTGAGCACCCACGCTCAGGAGTGGAATAACATGGTCGTGTATGCTCAGCGAGGGATTCTCCAGGGGTGCTGGTACAATCCTGGGGTAGTCTAACGTGTAATTCTGCTACCATGTTGATGGGGGGGGGGGGGGGGGGGATTGCGCCTTCGGCCACCTGCACTCACCAGACGAAACGCAGAAGCAGAGCTTCTACTTCACGCCGGTATTCTGTGAGGTCGTGGTACCAACCCGGCTCGAGCCGACCCATACGTGCAACAGCAAAAAACTGCTGCGTGGCTCTACCACCGTTACTTACTTTACTTTTCTTGAAATTGAATGATATACTAATATAACTTTCAAATAAATTTGTCGGTGCGATACGCGCACCACCTAGTGTAAGTTAATTGTGCTATGCCTATAACCTTCGCGCAAGTGCAAGCAATAAGCATAATAACAATGATAAAATACGAACAAAAAATATTTTTCTACCGATTTCAAAAAGGAGACGGTACTCAATTCGACTTTATTTTTTGTTATTTTTTTTTACTTTTTTTATGTGTGTTACCTCATAACTTTTTTCTGGCTGAACCGACTTCGATGATTATTCTTTTATTTGAAAGATAATGCTTTTCATGTGGTCCCATATAAATTTGATCAAGGTCTACCTAATAGTTTTTGAATTTAGAGTTTGAAATTTTTAATTTCAAATTATAATGTTTTAGATTATGTACTTATACGGTGTTTCCATTTTTATTATTGGTTGAGAGTCTAGTATCCAACGCCATAATATAGCTAAAAAAATTGTTTTATGGTTAGAGTTTACAAGCATAGAAGGAATCCTAAAATAAGAAAAAAATCTTGAAGTGGAACTCTTTATGCATATGACGTTTAACGTGGTACAAAATAAGATAGATATATTGATCTCATCTTCTTTCTTTACAAGGTTGTTGCTATTTTTCCATTCCATATATACCTCCATCGATGTGCCATTAGCGAAACACAACAAGTTTTCGATAAATTAATTTAGTATATGACTTAGAAAATTAAGGGTTACTCCGGTCCGTGTTATACTTATCACTTTTATATTTAGTCAAGTTATAATTTATTTCATGGATAACTTTTTTCGGACTATTGAAACATTGGCCTTAATATTATTAACTTATATGCTTGACAAAGGTAGCGCTCTTTAGCTCGCTCGATGACGTCATCGTTAGTAAAAGTGTGAAAACCAATAAAGAGTTAACTACTGCATAGACAACAAAAATAATTAATTGAAATTGGTATTTTAAATAACCAAAAGTATAAAACAAAAACATAAAAACGAAATCATACAGAAAGTTTACATTCAGAATAAGTGGATCGCGCAAGTTACATACAAATATACACCATATCTGATAATCTCTTCCTTGTGGAGTTGGACTAAGAAATGTAATATTCAACATTTATTACTGAATAAGGATTCAGCAAAAGCTTGAATATTAAGTTACATTAAAACTATTCTAATTTTGAGTACATTATTTTTTATAAGATATGGCTGATAAAGGTTTATACAATCCACCTGATGGTAAGTGGTTCTTATGGAGCTAGACATCTACATCTATCCTCGATTAAGAATCAAAATGCAGATACGTTGTTACCCCTAAGTACTAAGATAGAAAGCCTCGTTTCCAGTGAATTTCGTTCCGGTTCTCTACGTTCACCATACGAAACACAGCACCATTGAGTTGCCATTTTACGCTGGTATTCATTAGTACTACAACTATATAGAAGCTGCTGCTGCTAAAATTACCACGAAAAATAAAAATAAAGAAATGTAACATTTTGTAGTAAATGTCTCACTTCTTGCACTAACTTACTAAATTAACGTTGCTTAAGTAAATAACTTATTATTACACACAAAACAATATTAAAATAATGGCGTTGTGTATTTATGACTTAGTTTACAAAATCAAACCATTGTCCAAACGTCGAATTTTAAAAAGTTCTCTCTTTTTGTTCCAGACTCAATCACGTCCTAGCTGGGTTACAGCCGTGGTGGTGGCATGCTTGTAATGTGTCGCTTCACGCCGCGTGCTGCGCGCTGGTCACAAGAGCTTGTGTTGCAATAGCTCGTCTGCAACGTCCATTCGCTGCACTGGCGGCCCTATTATTTGCAGTGCATCCTGTACACACTGAAGCGGTTACTATTTTAATACATAAAATGGACTTTAATTACAGTCGTAATTGGACATCGTTAGCAGTAATTACATACTTATCACTATAATTATCACCGATTAATATTTTTTTCTTCTGTTTCGGTAGGTAGCTGGAGTGGTTGGGAGGGCAGATGTTTTGGCGTGCATATTTTTTCTGTTATCTCTCTTAGTCTACCATAGGTAAATATATAATGGAATAACATAAATAATTTATAATCATTAGTTAAAAACAAATATTTCCACAATTCCTTTTTGTTAGATTCCTGTTTTGTTTTGTGTTTTTATGTTAATCGTTATGTTGTTTTAAAATCGCCATAACTTACTTAACGCATATATGTAATCAATCATTGCCATAAATTGAATTCGATATTCTATTAATGCATAAGAAAAATATCTCATTTTAATTAAAATTTTGATTTACATTTAAGGATGAGGCAAGTTTCCTAGGCAAGGTGAGTGCATGCATCGTAAAGGAAATTGCATGTCTGAGAAATGAAACATATTTTAAGTTTATGTGAAATTCCGCCCTGCAGTAGCGTGATAACACAAAATCTTCTCTTATCTTATGTTTAACAAAAGAGAGCCTGTTGTTTGGACAGCAAAACATTGGTTGTTTTTTCCAATCGAAAAAAATATTATAAGAAATTTGATTCCCCAGCACAAGTAGTATATAACATACTTGATTTATACAATGTATGTTACGAATAAAGAATAAGTCTTATAAATAAAAAGGCAAAATATTATTACCATTTTATGTTTTGCATAATATCTTTATTGGTACATTACAACCATTTTGCTGGAAGAACAATTTATCTTTTATTCTTACAGACCTACAAGCGATAAGAAGTGTGTGTGGTTGAGCGTTGTTCTTGGCGCACTTAGCATGCTTGCAAAAGAGACTGGCGTTACAGTACTTCTTCTAAATCTTGTCATCGATTTTTATAGATGTTGGCCGTTTGTACAAAGGTAATTTTTTAAATCATATTTAAATAAAAACTGATTAAAGAGATTTGTTGACGCTTATTATATTTGAATTTTCCAAATTCTAATATAATCAAGCCTTATCTAATCCCGTAAGCTTGTACGGTAAGAGTCGATTTAAGGCAAAATCTGAATGATTCTGATGATCGTGGTTCGCATGATAATAATGATTTATTTATATTTATTTGACAAAATACTGTACTTTGAATTAAATTTATTTTACAGTTTTTTTATTACTAATATCAAACGTAAAACAGAATTCGTAAAATAAATTTTATTCAAATATAGAGTAAAAATTTTGTTATAAACACGTATAGCCTTTGGCTGTAAATATGTTGCGGACATTCCCTGCATCGCGATTGATGATGATGTTCCGTGATCATAATATTGTGTCGAAGACAAGGGCCTAAATTCAGACAAGACGAAATTCGATTGTCTGCGCTGAAACTGCGCGGATGTATTTCTTCGGTCAAGCCCATGTGCTCCTGAGTAATGAAATACTATTGTGCGAAGAAAAATAACCGGTCAGTTACTCAGCTGTTTGTGCATCATTGCCGCCGTCAGGTTGAACCGGACCCGCTGGCCCATTGTCCCTTTGTGTTGTGATAAGTTTGATGCCCTACGCTCTGCCGATTTACAGAAACTGTAAGTAGTTTATTACACACCGCTGCCTTAGAGGCGGCTATCTATTGTTTTAATTTCTGTGTTCGCTTGTAGCTTTGGGCGACAAATAGGTACACACCCTAGCGTACCAACGCGCTAGGTGTATAGGTGTTCGTCTTAAGCACAAACCTTTTTAGCCTGAAACATGATGGCGGCTGTTATAACAGCGGAACTCATCGACTTTTTAAATCGCGTCTGCCCCGACGTTTGGGCGACCTTTTTAATGCAGCGTGACATGTCCGATGCTAAACGTCCGACTGTACTCGTTGACGACTCCATGTCGCCGAGCACCGGACCTTTGACCCCCGTGTCCTTAGACACTTTATATGACATAATATCCCCCGCGACTTCTGGGTTTTCCACCCGGTGTTCTCGGACGCCGAGTGGGGCTCCGAAATGGAGTTAGAGGTAGCGAAACTCGCCAAGCCCGTAGACGGCGGCATAACCATAGTTTCGGGCAAAAAACGTAAATGCCCCGTCGCGAACAAGGGCGACGAGCATCACTTGGCCCCTTCGTCCCTGTCTTCGCGGTCGCAATTATAATCGGGAACCCTAAAGTGGCCTCTGAGCGCAAGGAAAAGCCGCTGCCCCCAATTATAGTTCAGGGAAAATCCCGATGGAACAACCTATCCAAATGGATAGACTCCAAAAAAAATCATCAATCTTACGGGGATTGCAGTAGAAGCCCCCCAAAATAGGGGCATCGTTGATCAATGCCACCGATATCAACTTTATGGCCACTCGGCCAAAAACTGTTTAGTCCTGCCTAAATGCGTTAAGTGTCAAGGCGACCACGGTACGCCCGAGTGCACTCCGAGTTAGGTTCTGTGCGACGAAGCGGGACACCCAGCGAACTATCAGTGGGTGTACCAAAGCGCCGCGCAAGAAGAGGCGCGGAAATGTAAACTGGCACGGACAGGCAGCAGGTCATATCGCCAGCAGGTCCTGTCTTCGGCAACCTGGCCCTTCAGTCACTCCGATCTCGGTGTCGCAACCCACGCCCCCTCAGGCTATCATCAAACTCGCCCCCGTTAAAGAGGCTTCCGGGCAAGGTAGTAAGGCTTTCGGTGCCTTCAGCATCTAAAAAAACGCATTGGTTAAGCCCCCGGCGATTGTAAGTGCGGCCGACTCACGGCCAGCGCCCTCTCTCCAGGCCAGGCTCAAAAGCCCGAAACCGCCCTTCAGGCATCTTCAATCTTCGCTGCCGACTTCTTGTTAGTCTGCAGGTTCATCAGTAACAATATTGTCGTTGAAATCACTTCTCTGACTTGCAAATTTCGCGGAGCCAAAAACACTCAAGATAGACCTCAATGCCACCATTGGACATATTAATCTTCATCGACACGATTGGTTTATTCCATTGCACCTAAGCAATCCCCTTTTTAAACCATAATGGCATTATAACTTACCTGAAGAACCAAAACTAGCTCTCTGGCTGTCGCGCTCTTTAACGCAAACGGCATCAGAGATCAAAAGGAAGAAATCATGTACTTTTTACGCGATCATGAAGTCGACATCATGATAGTGCAAGATACTTTCTTGAAACCTAGCGTGCGCGATCCCAAAATTGCTAATTGTATCTTAGTAAGAAAGGATAGGCTGACTGAACCTAAAGGCGGCACCTTGATCTACTACAAAAGGTCCTTGAAATATGTCTTGATAGATACTCCATCGCTTGCTAACTTAGAAGCATCGGTTTGTAGCATAGCACTTATGGGCCATCCACCCATTATAATTGCATCGGTATATATGCCGTCATTAAAACATATATTGGAAGTCGACATCTCGTTTCTACTAGATTTAGGCTCCAGTGTATTAATTTCGGGAGACCTAAACAGTAAGCACGTTAGTTGGAATTCTAACGTTTACAATCGAAACGGAAACGTTTTATGTGATCCCACATTTATCTGAGAGAGACTCAACTTCGACTTTATCGCTCCCAAGAGTCCAACTCGCTACCCTTTTGCTATAACCCAACTACCGGACATCCTTGATGTAGTATTACTAAAAGATATCCGGCTCAATATTAACTCCATTGAAACATTGATCGAATTAACCTCGGATCACAGGCCGGTCGTATAACAACTGGGCCGGTCGGCAGTTGAGGTCCCTCAGAACCAAACCATCTTCGACTGGCGTAAGCTCGAGTCTACAAACTTCCAGCATTTAGACAATATACTGGACAAGATAGACACGTCAGAGGAAGCAAATAGAGTGATTAGTGCGCTGGCGACTCAAATCACTTCAGCGGTAGAACAATGCTCCCGTAAGGTACGTGTGTCCAGTGATCGGTACACGAAGCTTCCGGCAGATCTTTGACAACTGATCAGAGCGTAGAACACCGCGCTAAAATCTTACGACCGTTATGGCACGAAAGATAATAAAGTTCGGCTACGTTCTCTACAAAATGTGATTAAACAACGCATAGCCGAATTTAGGAACGATAAATGGGAAAACCTCTTAGAACAAGTAAAACCTTCTCAAGACCTTTTGGAAGCTCACTAGAGCTATAAAATTGGAGAAATCTTTTCCCATGACGCCTCTCGTGAGGCGAGACCGTCCTGATCTCCCCTTATATGATCTCGAAAAAGCTGAATGCCTATCCGACAGTCTAGAGAGCTAGTGTAACCCATCCGCTCATCCCGCTCACCTACTAGGGGTAGAAGCCGAAGTCGAACGTAGGTCTGCGTTACCACCAGTGGGCGTCCCACTCGATCCAGTGACTTTTGATGAAATCAAAGATACTATAAAAAGCCTAAAGAATAGATCAGCCCCTGGGCCAGACGGCATCGGCAACAAGTTGATCAAATCTCTTCCGGCACTTCTAAATTACCTCCTCGTATGAATATTCAACGTGCTGCTCTCGAGCTGCTCCTTCCCGGATATCTGGATAGAAGCAGACGTAATAGAAATCCAAAAACCAGGGAAACCGCGAAACCGACCCTCCAGCTACAGGCCTATTACAATGGGCTTACACAGAGTAGACTCAACACATTGGGTAAACTATACGAGCGCATCATTCAAAACCGCCTCCGTCACTTTACGGTAGCTAACAGACTTTTCCCCGACGAGCAGTTTGGCTTTAGAGCCGAACACTCGTTCACTCACCAAATTAATTGCTTAGCAGAATATATTCTGATTGGCTTTAATCACCATCCGACAAAGAAACGGTCTCGAAACACCTAAGCCCTCTTTTTCGATGTCGCAAAAGCATTAGATAAGGTTTGGCACGACGGCTTGCTCTACAAACTGTATAAACTCAACGTGCCCGATAGACACATCATCCGAGCTTTACCTACAAATTGCTCCTTTCGCTACCGAGTAGAGGGAACTCGTTCCTCAAAACTTTTTCTAATGGCCGGGGTCCCACAAGGCTCCGTCCTGTCTCCACTTCCCTTCACACTCTTCACGAGTGATATTCCCAAGGACTCAGTGGTCTCTCGACGATACGACACTCTTAATATCTGACCATAACAGAAAAAGTTCACTTTGTTCAGTTTGAAACTCCAAAAAGCTACCAATCGCTTAGGCGAATGGTTCCGTATATGGAGAATTGAAGTGAATCCCGAAAAAAGTGTAGCAATATACTTTTTACTGGTTTCAACACCAAATAAAATTTGAATGCCACAAGCATAACTAGTTAATCTCTCCTTATAAGGTCACCCTATCCCTTGGGAAAACTCGGCCAAATATATGGGAGTCACGTTTGACGTCCGCATAAGTTTTGCAAAATACATAAGTGTAGCTTGCAACAAAGCCAAGACAGTTATTGGTAGTCTCCACCCTCTTGTTAACTGGAAGAGTAAGTCATCGCTAAGACACTAACTTCACCTGTACAAACCTGCGTTATACCTATAATGTCTTTCGCAAGTGTAGGTTTTGCTCACACATATTAGACCCACCTATACGAACTACAGAAATTCCAAAACCTTTTTATCTGGAAAGCCACTGGAGCACGGTGGTATCAACGGAATTCTGATCTACACAATGATTGCCAACTTCACACTATCTCAGACTACTTTAAGGAGATTTCTCACCCACAAAACCCATACAAACCCGCTAGTGGCTAACGCAGCCAACTACGTCCCGACACCAAACGTCATGCGGACTCTCCGTAGATCACGTGACGTACTCATAGGACAACCACGCTCACTCGATCCCGTCGAACCAAACGTCGCAGGTACATCAAACAATGAGACTACACCCATACCAATTAGGACAAACAAAAGTATGTTAACGGATGCGGCGCGTCGCACCTGTAGGCGGGCACGATGCGTTCCAGCACACACTGCGTACACACTGTACACCCGCGTACCTGGGCGGTTCTCACCGCCCAGAACATCGATCGATACTAGCAAAGCAGTCATAGGCGGGGGTACGCACACCTCCACACGGACAGCGGTTAGATAACTCAAAAACAACCTCAACAGAGTTTATATGATGATTGGTAATACCAATTCATACACCATCATCATCCTCATCCCCATCCTAATTGACGCCTTTCTATTTTTTAAATAGCTATGTCAGACTAAACTGAAAGAGCCGCATAAGCTAACAGTGCAAAAATCACAAAAAAAAAAAGATAAAATAGATAATTGTATGATAAGGATTCATGGAGAAAGAGGAACTCTTTATAATGAACTCTTACTTCCAGAAGCGGCCCCACAGGAAGTGGACCTGGTCGAGCCCCGACTGTTCCACAAAAAATGAGATTGACTTCATTATGGCGACCAGACGACAACTGTTCAGTGATGTCTCTGTGATCGCGAGGGTGAAAACTGGTGGCGATCGCCGAATGGTTAGAGGCACACTAAACCTAAACGTTAAGTTGGAGAGGTCTCGTCTAATGAAGTCAACGCTCCGTCCCCCTCGTGTTCTGTTCCAAAGTCCCAAAACCTTTCAGATCGAATTAAAAAACTGTTTTCAGTGCCTAGAAGACTGCAATGTAGTGGACGATATGAATGACAAGCTCGTGGAAACTGTACATACGGTCGGAGCTAAATTCTCCAAGACCCACAGCAGAAGAATACAAAAGCTCTCTGATCACACTCTCAATCTCATGGCTGTTAAACGGGAGATACAGCTACATTCTTCAACAGACTTGATAGCATACAGGCAACTGAACAGACAGATCTCCAAATACATGCGGCGGGACTAACGCAACTTCAATACAGCTTGTATTGTTGTATTGCGATCGAGCGGAACCAAAGCTCCAAAGTCTTTGCCAGAGATCTGTCTACCAGAAAGAGCCAACTGTCAAAGCTGAAGACCGAGTGCGGCAGCATCGTTTCCGGAGCACCTGAGATTTTGAGTTAGATTGAGAGGTTCTATTGGCAGCTGTACACGTCGTCGTTGGAGCCATACGCAAGTGTGAGTAACGATCCAAGAGCGAGTCTTATCCGACACTATTCCAAAGATATCCCGGACGTCAGTCTGAGCGAGATTAGATTGGCTCTCCAGCACCTTAAAAACTGCAAGGCCCCAGGCGAGGATGGAATTACAACGGAGCTTATGAAAGCGGGTGGAAGACCGGTACTTGAAGTCCTTCAGAAGCTCTTTAATTCCGTCCTCCATGGTGGCATTACACCGGAGGTGTGGAGCAGCAGTGTGGTGGTCTTGTTCTTCAAGAAAGGCGACAACGCTCTCTTGAAGAACTATAGACCGATTTCCCTTCCGAGCCGCGTCTACGTGCTGTTTTCGAGAGTCATTACAAATCGTCTCACGCGCAGACTTGATGACTTCCAGCCTCCCGAACAAGCCGGTTTTCGAAAGGGCTTTAGCACCATAGACCACATACATACCCTTTGGCAAATTTTACAGAAGTCCGAAGAGTAAAATTTGCCACTATGTTTCGCTTATGTGGACTATGAGAAAGCCTTTGATTCCGTCGAAATTTGGGCGGTGCTGTAGTCCCTTCAGCGGTGCCAAGTTGACTGTCGGTATATCGAAGTGCTGAAGTGTTTGTACAGTAGAGCTACGATGGCTATCCGAGTACAGAACCAGAGTACGAAAGCTATCCAATTGCAGAGAGGTGTAAGACACGGTGATGTTATATCCCCGAAACTCTTCACCGCTACATTGGAAGACGTTTTCAAGCTTATGGACTGGAAAGGATACGGTATTAAATTCAATGGCGAGTACATCACTAACCTTCGATTTGCCGAGTCTCTATGGCAGCATCAATGGAGGACCTAAGTTCTATGCTCAGTAACCTCAATAGTTTCTCCCAACGGATAGGTCTTAGGATGAACATGGACAAAACAAAGATCATGTTTAATGTCACACCTATGCCGGTAGTTGTTGGGAGCACTAAGTTCGAAGTTGTTGACGAGTATGTTTACCTGGGACAAATAGTCCAACTAGGTAAGTCCAACTTCGACTGAGAGGTCAATCGACGGATTCAACTCGGCTGGGCAGCGTTCGGGAAACTACGACACATCTTCTCGTCAGACATATCTCAAAACCTTAAAACGAAATTGTACAACCAGTGCGTGTTGCCAGTGATGACTTACGGATCTAAGACGTGATCCTTCACTGCTGGCCGTATGAGGAAACTCAAGGTCGCTCAGCGAGCTATGGAGAGGGCTATGCTCGGAGTTTCTCTACGTGATAAACTTAAGAATGAGGATATCCGCAGTAGAACCAGAGTAACCGACATAGCCCAACGGATTAGTAAGCTGAAGTGGCAGTGGGCCGGCCATATAGCTCGAAGAACCGACAACCGATGGGGAGGAAAGGTTCTCGAGTGGCAGCCTCGTACCGGTAGGCGAAGTGTAGGGCGACCCCCCACGAGATGGAGTGACGACCTGGTAAGATATGCAGGAAGTCGATGGATGCAGGTGGCTCAGGACCGTGCTTTGTGGCATTCCTTGGGGGAGGCCTATGTTCAGCAGTGAACATTTGAAAGGCTGTAATAATTATTATGATGATGTTGATGATGATGATAAGGATGATACTTTCCGGATAGTATTCGGAAGTTGTATTAATCACCCGGTGTAGAAGTTGTATTAATCATTATGGTAATGTAAGCACTACACTAGTATTTTATTAGCAATATTTTTTAGCACATCTTTGTATTCTAAGGTCTTTTTACTCAATGAAAATCGATAAAAAATGCACTGGTCTGTCAGTCCGAACGTTCAAAATCTTAGCAGCCGTTGCGTTACTGATATACCTCAGGCTGGCATTACTGCAAGGAACATGGCCTTCATTTTCTCCTCAAGACAACCCGGCTGCTTTCCATCCTAGTTTTCTTGTAAGGTAATTAAATAAACTTTACTTTTTGTCAATAGGCTTATGTTAAGTCAGTGCACTTCACTAGCTTCGACTGCATCACCACTTACCATCAGGTGAGATAGTAGTCAAGCTCTAGCTTATTATATTAAAATATAAACAAATAATAATTTTATACTTGGTAGATCCATACTGCAGCTATATTATAGTTGTAGCGCGAATGGGTCTGCTCCACTGGGGAAGGAGCAGGCTCTCACAGAGTACCAGCGTAAAATAACAATTTGATGCTGCTGTGTTTAGTACGGCGAGTGTAGAGAACCGGAGACCCTTTTTACTGAATAACTTCTTAGTCCTCGGGGGTGACAACGTATCTGCATTTTGATTCTCAATCTAAAATAGAAGTAGATGTCTATTGGCCACAGTAGCCACTTACCATGAGGTGGGCTGCCTTATTATATAAAAAAGCATTAAATATAAAACAGATTAAATTTATTTGTTCTCAATGTTTTTAGTAAAATTGTTATTTATTATTATATACAATAACTCGAGTACAATTTTTCCGTAATTGCATACTATGTAAACGCGGTAGAGCGATGTTGCAGCTCTATAATGGTTGCACCACGAAAGAGTCTGCACGAGTAGATAGATAGATAGATAGATAGATAACACTTTATTGTACGCTAAAAAATAACAAAAATATTAACAAAAAATGAGAAAAAGAAATGTGGTACAATGGGCGGTCTTATCGCTAAGGGCGATCTCTTCCAGACAACCTTTGGATAGACAGCAATGCAAGAAAACAATAAAAATGTGTGTGATAGGGAAGGATCACGCTGTCGGCATACTAGCGTACAATACAGTATTACTGCTGATGTCTTTTATATGATGAGTGAAAGGAACTGGAAAAAACTTTTACGTTTATGACGAATTTCGTTTTGGCCCTCAGGGGTGACAACACGTCCGTGTTTTACTCGTAATCGAAGATAGATGTAAGTTTATTTGCGCGGCTGCATTCATCATAACCATACGTTCTGTGTGCTCTATTGTCGCATTTATATGTAGAAAACATATATTTAAAATTAGTAAATATATATCATCCTTTGTATTATTCTCAATTAAAACAAAGAAGCCTACAGTTCTATTGTCATATCTGAAAATAAATATGAAATGGCTTGTGTGTGAGCCATTTCATATTTATTTTTTAGTTTCTTATTATGAATATTAATAATAACTTTTTAATTCGAAATGTATCAGTAAGTTGAATTGTCAATGGGATGGTCATAATTTATCTCGAAGAACCGGCAACCGATAGGGTTGAAAGGTTATCGAGTCGCAGCCACGTACTAGAAAGCAAAGAGTAGAATAAGAACGAAATGGATGAATGCTAATGTCTCGGACTGTGTTACGTGGGAAGCCTTTGTTCAAGAGTGAACTTGTGATGGGCTGTAATTATGCTGATGATGATAAAACTAGAACACACAGGTTAATAAACACGTAAGACAGTAATAAAACGATGGGTTCTTTTACCTATTTCTGCCGCAAAACCTTCCACCTTTATTTCCCAAGAATCATTTCGAAGGGAGTTAAAGTTTCTAACCACCTATTAGTCATTAAATTATTTTGTTTTAATTTAGTTACCATTTAAATACAATAACAATTTTTAGGTTAATGACCTTCAGCTACCTGGCAGCATTCAACTGGTGGTTGCTTCTCTGTCCTTGGACACTTAGTCACGACTGGCAAATGGGATCAGTTGCGCTTATCACCAGTGGTTGGGATCCTAGAAATTTACTTACATGCGCAGCTTTTGGCGCGCTATTGTTTCTTTGCTATCGCTGTGGTGCCGACATCATGGTAACTATGTTTTAAACTTGGATAATTTTAGAATTTTAATTGTATTATATTATGGTAGTGGCAAAGAATCCATCCATTACCCAATTCGTGTGCAAAATATGTGCCTTAATAATCGACTGAGTAAACATTTTCATGCATTGTGTAGTCTTACAGTGTAATAAGGTTATAGCACGAATAGGTCGGCTCGATCAGGGAAGGATTATGTACTTGTATTATTACTTGCATAATAAATACAAGCGTAGAATATTAGCTTAATGTTACTTTGTTTCGTATTATGAGTGTACAAAGCCGACACTATTTTTATTGGTTAAGACGCAGTGGCGCGAGTACAGAACTGTTCTAAATATAGCGCAGTATTTCGAAACTTTGGCAGCGGGATACAGGCTTCGGTGTAGCGTTATAACAGCCCCGCCACACACTTTTCATCTTAGCCATCAGGAATAAAACTGTTATTGATTTTATTCTTGATTTCTTCCTGTTAAGATTCTTAAACAAGGGGATATAAAGGCATCTATGTTTTAAGCATTAACTTAGCAAAAGGTGGACTATGTGATCATTTGTCACCCATATTCTATAAAAAAAACCCTATGCTGATTGAATAATATTCTTCTTATTTTTTTTGCTCATATTAATCTACAACTGGGCATGGTGTTTTACGGTTATAAGATTTTAACTGAACGTACCACTTCGCTTCGACATTCGCAGTACACTACTCTGTGTACTCGTTTGTCATACTTAATTTGCAAAAACTTTAATAAAAAAGGTCGTGTAACGTTCACGGATCTGTGCTACGTACAAAATGATCAGGTCGAGACGGGTAGAAGCGTTAAAGGTGTGTTACGTCTGGCAATGTGATCTTTCTGTTATAAATAAATCTATATTATCCATAGGAGTTAGGTAGCTATACCGGTAAAGCTAACCTCTATAGAAGCATACATATAACAGTATAGAATATAGATATAATACTTGAGTATCTCATAAATAATTACATCTGAATTGTATTTAAGACAATGTTTTAACGATACTGTTTTCAATCGTCATAAAATTTAGTAAGCAAATTATGAGATGATGCCATTTTTCATAATATCTATGGGGAGACCTATGTTCAACGGTGGACTTTGAAAGTCTGTAATGGTTGTGTTACGAACGGTACGAATAACATTAGCTTCTAATACATTATTAAATATTATAGTCATCAACAAGCTAATGATTCAAATAACGGTACTGCTACCATAAATGTAAATCTGATACTAACTTGAAATCAAGAAGGTCACAAATACCTTGCCACTCGTGGTGACTGAGATAAAATACTCAGGGCCTGTAAGTGACCCTTCCAACAAGACGAGAGCATTTAGTGTTCTGCTGTTTGTCGGCAGAAACAGGCAAGAGTTCTGAACCGGGCCCACCTAGTAACATCTTGTGGCTTTTATATAAAAAACCGATTTATTTTCTTCCAAAAAGCGTAAACTTTTTTTTTGAACTCTGTAGCAAATTTTATTATTAAGAACTAATGTCAAATTTAAATATTGGTTCAGTAGTTTGTAGGGCTAACTCATACAAATACATAAACATATAAACTTTACCTCGTTTTAATTTATCTCAAAGAACCTTTTTTTGAATTTTCTGTGAAATGTAAGCGTTTCACATAGTAAATATTATGTA
This sequence comes from Parnassius mnemosyne, assembly GCA_963668995.1. Taxonomy (NCBI): domain Eukaryota; kingdom Metazoa; phylum Arthropoda; class Insecta; order Lepidoptera; family Papilionidae; genus Parnassius; species Parnassius mnemosyne. The sequence continues at coordinate 845,621 of CAVLGL010000001.1, read as the reverse complement.
GGTAAATTGTAATGTATGTAATATTATTTAGGTAAATTGTACAAGAAAAAACATCCACACATAACCCTAATTGTTGCATACCGGATTCCAGCATGTACACTTAACTGCACAATCGAATCATCAAACTTTATTATATTGGCTTACATAATGTCTATGGTATGAAACTCAAAACATAGTGTCGATTTTAAGTGTGAAATACAATTTTGTTTCTTTTTTCAGAATCATCGACATACGCCTGCCGTTATTGGAGTGTTATTACTTGTAATTCCTTTTCTGCCAGCCAGCAATTTACTTCTAACTGTCGGTTTTGTCATAGCTGAACGTGTTCTTTACACACCGAGGTATTTGATGTAGATTTATTTTATTGATGCTAAACGTAATAACTGTTAAAAACCTATAGTTACATCAAATATTTTCTGTTGTATTCAGCCCACTTAAATCCGCTGCTGAATGTGGGTATTTTTGCAAATACACCAGTAGGCATTTGTTTTATAACTTCCCTTAGACCGAAATGTGCTCACGGCAGCCAATTTCAGTGTTATATTTCACAAATGTAATATGTGCACTCTTTGATTCTGCACTCACATAGTTAGATAGAATAGTAATCCGATACACTTGACAGAGACTTTAACGGTGGTAGAGCCTTGCAGCAGCTTTTGCTGTTGCACGTATGGGCCGGCTCGAGCCGGGTTAGTACCACGACCTCACAGAATACCGGCGTGAAGTGGAAGCTCTGCTTCCGCGTTTTGTCTGGTGAGTGCAGGTGACCGGATGCCCAATTCCCCCCCCCCCATCAACATGGTAGCGGAATTACATCATAAACTACCCCAGGAGGGTACCAGTACCCCTGGAGAATCCCTCGCTGAGCATCCACGACCATGCTATTCCACTCCTGAGCGTGGGTGCTCAGGCTGCCCCGCGTATTCTGGGGGGGGGCAAAATTCCGCTCAACACAATAACTGCTCGGGGCAAACTGAGCAACAAGACCAAGGCGACCCCTGCCACGCTATCCGTGAATTTCTGCAACATCAGGGGACTTCACTCGAACCTAAACGCCGTCCACTACCATCTTGAGACGGCGAAGCCGGCCTTGCTCTTTCTGACCGAGACGCAGGTGTCCTCTCCGGCTGATACTTCGTATCTCTCCTGCCAGGGGTACAAATTGGAGCACTCCTTTGTGCCTCGGGCTGGAGTTTGCGTGTATGTCAGAGAGGACATCTGTTCTCGACGCCTCGGCAGTCTTGAAGGTTCGGACCTGTCCATCCTTTGGCTACGCGTAGACAGCGACGACCATCCGCGCGTCTACGTGTGCCTCTATAGGTCCCATAGCGGTAATGCCGAAACAGACCGACTCATCGACCACGTCCAAATGGCTACAGATTCCTTGCTACAACAGGTCCCATCTGCAGAGATCGTGATCCTTGGCGATTTTAACGCCCACCACGCCGAATGGCTCGGTTCACGTTTAACCGATCATGCGGGGAGATCTGTTTATGACTTTGCCTTGGCATATGGTCTGACACAACTGGTTACATCGCCTACGCGGATTCCAGATGTTGAGGATCATACACCTTCCCTGTTGGACCTTCTGCTGACCTCTCATCCGGACGGATATCAGGTTTCCGTCGATGCCCCTCTTGGCTCTTCGGACCATTGTCTGATCCGGAGTGTAGTGCCACTCACGCTCCCCTCGCGGTTGCGTTCTGCAGGTTGCTGCCGTGTTTGGCATTACAGGTCGGCGGATTGGGACGGAATGCGATCTTTCTTTGCTTCCTACCCATGGGGGCGGGTTTGCTTCTCGCCGGATGATCCCAGCGCTGTTGCTGACTCTGTCACTGATGTAGTGCTACAGGGAATGGAACTATTTATTCCATCATCTGTGGTACCCATCGGAGGCAGATCTCAGCCTTGGTTTGGTCGCTCCTGTAAGACTGCATTACGCAGTAAGCAGGAGTGTTATCAAGCCTGGGCTGCGGCTTCGGTGACTCGGGATGTAAACACCAGCCCACTCAAAAAGAAGTATAACTTCGCCTCCAGGTCCTTCAAAAGAGTTATTGCCAAGGCAAAGTCAGAGCATATAGGCAGAATTGGCGAGAAACTAGTTCGCCTTCCTTCGGGAACCCGTGCATTCTGGTCTCTCGCCAAGGCTGTCCAAGGGAATTTCTGTAAGCCATCACTACCATCTCTGCACAGGGAGGACGACTCACTGGCCCACGACGCAAAAGAGAAGGCCGACCTTTTAGGCTCCCTTTTTGCGTCCAACTCGACTGTTGATGACGGGGGGAACACACCGCCGACCATCCCGCGGTGTGAGTGCTCCATGCCGGATGTGCGATTCTCACAGCGCTCGGTTCGCAGAGCACTCCTCTCCCTTGACATCCACAAGTCGAGTGGGCCTGACGGAATCCCCCCAATTGTGCTGAGGACGTGTGCTCCGGAGTTGGCACCGGTTCTAACGCGTCTTTTCCGGTACTCTTACTCCCTAGGCGTAGTCCCGAAATCATGGAAGACAGCTTTTGTCCACCCGATCCCTAAAAAAGGCGACCGCTCAGATCCGTCCAACTACAGGCCTATCGCCATCACCCCCTTGTTCTCCAAAATAATGGAATCCGTTGTAAACTGCCACCTCATGCGGTACCTTGAGGATCACCAGCTGATTAGTGACCGCCAGTACGGTTTTCGTCGGGGTCGATCAGCTGGTGATCTTCTGGTCTACTTAACTCATAGATGGGCGTTGGCAGTGGAGTCCAAGGGGGCGGCATTGGCCGTTAGTTTGGACATTGCGAAGGCCTTCGATCGGGTTTGGCACAAAGCGCTTCTTTCGAAGCTCCCATCCTATGGGCTTCCCGAGAAATTATGCAATTGGATCACCAGCTTTCTTGCAGATCGGAGCATCAAGGTCGTTGTAGACGGTGCATGCTCCGACTACAAGCCTATTAACGCTGGTGTTCCACAAGGCTGCGTGCTATCACCAACGCTGTTTCTTCTGCATATCAATGATATGTTGCAAGCTGGTAGCATTCATTGCTATGCAGATGACAGCACTGGTGATGCTCTATACACCGGCCGTGCTAATATTTCTCAGGAAAACGTCACCGAGTACCGGAACAAACTTGTGTCTGAAGTCGAGTCTTTGCTGGACAAAGTCTCGGATTGGGGGCGACTAAATCTAGTCCAGTTTAATCCTCAGAAGACACAAGTTTGCGCGTTTACCGCTAAAAAGAACCCCTTTGTCGTATCTCCTCAGTTTCAAGGTACTCCCCTTGTTGCCTCAGCCAGTATCGGAATCCTCGGCGTCGACATATCGAGTAGCGTGCAGTTTCGTGGTCACTTGGAAGAGAAGGCCAAATTGGCCTCTAAAAAGCTTGGCGTGCTCAGCAGAGCGGGACAGTATTTCATGCCGGCTCAACGCCTGCAACTTTACAAGGCGCAGGTTCGGCCTCAAATGGAATACTGTTCCCATCTTTGCTGGGGCTCCCCAGTGCCAACTTCTTCCACTTGACCGCATCCAGCGCAGAGGGGCTCGAATCGTCGACGACCGAGTCCTTTCCGATCGGCTCGACTCATTGGCACTGCGAAGAGATGTTGCATCTCTTAGCATTTTCTTTCGCATTTACCATGGGGAGTGCTCTGAGGAATTGTTCGGATTAATCCCAGCCGCCAAATTTCACGAACGCACATCGCGGCAGAACTCCCGATACCATCCACATCATCTGGATGATTGGCGGTCCACCACTGTGCGATTTAGAAGATGTTTTCTTCCTCGCACAACTTCCTTGTGGAATAGTTTACCACCAGCGATTTTTCCGGACCGATACGACTTAGGGACCTTCAAGAAAAGAGCCTACTCCTTTTTAAAAGGCCGGCAACGCATCTGCAATTCCCCTGGTGTTGCGGTTGTTCATGGGCGGCGGTAGTCACTTACCATCAGGTGAGCCGCATGCTCGTTTGCCCCCTCTCCTATAAAAAAAAAAAAAAGAGATCAGGCGAAAGAATCAAAGCCTTTATGTTTATTCCGAGGCACGGGGTTGAAACACCACCAATTTCCTGACTCCGGTATCTCAACCCAGGACCACACGAGCATCGGTCGCGCTTACGACCACTAGATCAACGCAGTGGTTGACTGATAAAATAATTTAGTTGATATATTAAAACATAGATCAATTTTTTAAATAAAAAAAAATAAACAACTTTGAAATATGATTATTATTAATGATTATGTTTTTAAAAATGTATATCACTTGGAGCCTCTGATTTTGCTTAGATCTGTAATCATAATTAAGCAGCACCGAATAATGGGCCATGACATGATCAGTAATACTTTATTGTTGTCTATTGTCAGAACTGTACGAGTATGCTGTGCTGTTATTTTTAAATTAGCTGCGTGAAAATCATTTTTCTCTATAGTTGGAATTATAATGCCCCTTTTTCACTTATCAGATCTGAAATCTTATCATTGAACTGTTTACAGACGTCTGTGTTCTCACTAGTCTAAGCTATTGCCGAAAGTGTAAAAAGGGGTCACAAATTGAAATATATAATCACAAAATAAAATAGATATAGTCCTTATGGCAGAATCGCTGGAGGACCTAAGCACTATGCTCAATGACCTCAATAGTGTTTCCCAACGGATAGGTCTTAAGGTGAACATGGACAAAACTAAGATCATGTTTAATGTCCATGTCACACCTATGCCGGTAGTTGTTGGGAACACTAAGCTCGAAGTTGTTGACGAGTATGTTTACCTGGGACAAATAGTCCGACTAGGTAAGTCCAACTTCGACCGAGAGGTCAATCGACGGATTCAACTCGGTTGGGCAGCGTTCGGGAAATTACGGTACATCTTCTCGTCAGGTATACCTCAAACCTTGAAAACGAGACTGTACACCCAGTGCGTGTTGCCAGTGATGACATACGGAACTGAGACGTGGTCCTTCACTGCTGGCCGGATGAGAAAGCTCAAGGTCGCTCAGCGAGCTATGGAGAGGGCTATGCTCGGAGTTTCTCTGCGTGATAAACTTAGGAATGAGGATATCCGCAGTAGAACCAGAGTGACCAACATAGCCCAACTGATTAGTAAGCTGAAGTGGCAATGGGCCGGCCATATAGCTCGAAGAACCGACAACCGATGGGGAAGAAAGGTTCTCGAGTGGCAGCCTCGTACCGGTAGGCGAAGTGTAGGGCGTCCCCCCACGAGATGGAGTGACGACCTGGTAAGACATGCAGGAAGTCGATGGATGCAGGTGGCTCAGGACCGTGCTTTGTGGCATTCTTTGGGGGAGGCCTACGTTCAGCAGTGGACTTGTGAAGGGCTGTAATGATGATGATGATGATGAATTAAAATGTTGGGTGCATCTAATCCTCAAGGAATGGTATAGGTTTATATGTGGTAGACACGTCGCAGCTATATTATGGTCGTAGCAAAAATGAGTCTACTCAACTGGGGTAGGACTACGCTCTCACAGAATAAAAGCGTAAAATATGAGTTTAATGCTGCTGTATTGCTGCTTTGAATGGTGATTGTAGTGAACCGCATACCCTTTTTCCTGGAAACGAGGCATTTCATCTGTGTTCGCAGGGGTGATAGCTTACTTAATTAAGGATAAATGTAGATGTCTATGGGCCACAGCATACCATCAGGGGGACTCGTTTGTCACGCTGATTCTATAAAACAAGAAAACAAGGAAAGTTTTTCTTTAGGAGACAATAGTTCTTTTCAATTATGATGAGAACTTGACTAGTATTTAGAAGGCAGGCGTAGCGAGCGCGGTTTTTTTAAATAATTATTGGTATCCTGTTATATTTTTTTAGCATCGGCAGCGTGATAATAACGGCTTATGGCGTTCAATTATTGTGGTACTCTAAGCCTGGCACCAAAGCATTGCTAGTAGTTGGTTTAGCGGTATTAGTTGGAAGTGGAGTAGCACGGACACATCGTAGAAATGCTGATTGGCAGGATCGGGCAACACTGTTAAGGTATTTATATTATCTTCTTGACTCTGAGACTCTTTAAATCCATTGCCAAATATACACTTTTTCAAGAATGCGCCAACTGCCGATTCATTACTGTAACCATTTTCTCATAGTAACCTTCTAGGCAGGTGGTTTTTGAGTGCAAAGTCAATAATGCAGAGTCAGTAAGGAAGTGAAATATTCCTATACTGGTAGATAGACGTAGATGTCTAATGGCTGTGGCATCCACTTACCATCGGGTGGACAGTGTGCTCGTTTTTCACCTTTATTCCATAAAAAAAATTGCCAGCTTCTGTCTTTCCGTTCGGTCACAACGAAGATGACTTAAGTTTAGTAGATATTCTGATTTTGTTAAACTTATTCAGTACGCTCTCGACCATTTTCATCTAAATAATAACTTTCTAATCTGTGAGATAATAGTAAAGCACGATAACGCTCTTCGCTGATCTTACGTGGTAGAGCCATGCTGCAGCTATATTACTAGTATAGTTGTAGCACGAATGGGTCGGCTCGATCGGGGAACGACCACGCTCTCATAGAAAACCAGCGTAAAATAGCAGCTTAACGCTGCTGTGCAACGTGAAGGTGAGAGTAGAGAACCGGAGACCCTTTTTACTGGCAAAGGGGCATTCCATCTTAGTCCTCACGGGTGACAACGCATCTGCATCTTGAGTCTTTATTGAGGATAGATGTGGATGTCTATGGGTCACAGTAACATCTTACTATCAGGTGGACTGTGTGCTCGTTTGTCACCTTATCCTATATAAAAAAAAAATCTTAGCAAGTGCATCATTTTTTTAATTTAATTGTTACTTCTTGGAATAACTAATTCCGAAATATTTTATTAAACTAACGTGTGATTCAATAACATCTTTTTTTAATGCAAATAACATACTTCTACTTTTTCCTAGGTAAACAGATTTTGATAATTCTTTTTTTTTTTAAGCTTTGGCTTCTCATGTGGTCTCATATAAATTGAATCAAGAACTGGCCAGTAATTCTTAAGTTATCCTTAATAAAGCGTATTTATTTGACTTCGACTAGTTGAAAATGTTCTCATTTTATTTATATTCAAGTCAGTTGTACAAAATTTTTAATTTTACCACCTGTGTTTTTCAAATTTGTAGTACCACTTTCATTTCAGTATACTTGGGACAATTATTGGTCCTACACCTCTAAGCGATATTACTTATCTACTTAGCTATCATGGTGCCTTGTAAATAACTTAATTATACGCAACCTTATTGAAGCTTTCCACAATTATGTACACCATTATTTCGCGTCAGAAAATCATATTTAACGTAGCTTGAAATATTTACCGCTGTTTACACCTCGCGATATTTGCTTCACAGTTGTCGGATTAAGGCGTAAATCACGACAAAATGTGTATTGTACGTTGCAGGTCGGATTTAGTGACTTTGCCGCAAAATGCCAAACTGCACTACAACTTTGCGAATTTTCTACGTGAGACGGAGCAGCAAGAAAACGCTATCAAACATTACAAAGAAGCTTTGAGGTATAAAAATGAGTATGATTTGTGGTATAGTATTACTTTATCAGAAAGCAGTTTCCACATTTTAATGTCAGGTGATACTAAAATTACTTCCATGGTATTTCCATTTTGGTCCTTTTTATTGGAAATGAGGTATTTCATACAAGTCCTCAGGGATGACGACGAATCTATATTTTAATACTTAATCGAGGATAAATATAGATGTATATCAGCATCCACTTACCATCATGTGGGTTGTGTGCTCGTTTGTCACCAGTATTCTATAAATAAAATATGTTTGTGGTATACACGTGGAACTATGTTTAGTAAATAAGAGAAATTACTTGTATATACCACTGCTGGACTCAGACCTGCTTTCTTTTATCACACTATCCCAGCCGCAATGCTCCGGTACGTGTTGACGGGCTTTACATATTTTCTAAATATTTTAGTCCTCAGACTCAGGTTTCCTCTTAGTGTTTTACTTCACCGCCGAGCACGTGGTAGATTAGCACTTCAAATTGCATTTAAATTTTTTATCGGCATCGACGGGGATCGACATTAAATTGCTCGCGTACTGTGAAATTTACGCCAAGTGATTAGCCTCTCAGTTACATCGAATTCTACGTTTGATAGAACGTACAAAAGTTGCATGTTCAGTAAATATAATAGTTTACCAAAACTCATTTCTTAACATCCAAAGAAAATACAAAATTAAAAGTATGTTCAGTCGGTTTTTATAGGGTTAATTTTGCGTTTACTAATCCGTGGCCGTGTAGTGGTGGTGTTATAGTCATCACTATACCCTAATGCCCCGTGGATGTTGTAACTGGTGACAGAGGAAAATAAAACAGAAGATGAACAGCAAGATCTTCCTGTATTATGGTTTTAGTATTAATGGATCGGCTCGAATGGGAGAAAAACATGCTCTCACAGAATACTAGCATTCAATAGCAGCTAAATGCTGCTGTTTCGTGTGTAGAGTGTAGAAAATCGGAGACTCTTTTTACTGGATACAAGGCATTCCATATTAGTACTCAGGGGTGTCAAACGCATCTGCGTTTTGATCCTTAATCGGGGATAGATGTAGATGTCTATTGGCCATAGCATCCACTTACCACCAGTAGGACTGTGTGCTCGATTTTCACCCTCATTCTATAAAAAAAATTGCCAGCTTCTGTCTTTCCGTCCGGTCACAACGAAGAAGACTTAAGTCTAGTAAATATTTTGATTTTGTTAAACGTAGTCAGTGCTCTAGACCATGTTCGGCTAAATCATAACTTTCGGATCGGTGAGATAGTAGTTGAGCACGCTAACACTCTCGCTAACGGATCTTAAGGACGCGTTTACAAAATTGATAGGTATAGAATCGAACTATTACATTGACACTGGTCACACACACAAGTGCACGCACGGTTAGCTGCGGGAATCGCAATCAAGTATAAACATTTTGATAATTTGAAAGATTGTTTTTTTTTTTCATATTTCTTATTACCTACAAAAATATACTTAGATACGAAATATAAATGGCTGCTCCAGAGACAGCTAGGTACTAGAAGCCATCAACAGGGAGAGAGATGTTGGCTGTGGACTTTGAGCTGGTTTTGTTAGTTATGATAACTTCAGCTCCGAACTTGGTGAAGTGACTTGAAGGTATACTTGGGTGACTGCTACTGGAAGTCCGAGACGAGTAGAACTAGGTATGCCAAGTTTGGGCTAGTTTTGTTAGTTACGATGAAACCTTACCTCCGGACTTGACAGAATGACCTGATGGTGTACGTTGGTGACTACTACTGCAACTCCTGAACGAGTAAAACAAGGTATGCGTAGTTTGGGCTCGTTTTGTTAGTTACGATGAGACCTTACCTCCGGACATGACAGAATGACCTGATGGTGTACGTTGGTGACTACTACTGCAACTCCTGGACGAGTAGAAGTAGGTGTGCAGAGTTAGGGCTCATTATGTTAGTTATGACGAAACCTTACCTCCGGACTTAATGGAGAGACCTGATGGTGTACGTTGGTGACTACTACTGCAACTCCTGGACGAGTAGAAGTAGGTGTGCCGAGTTAGGGCTCATTATGTTAGTTATGACGAGACCTTACCTCCGCACTTGATGGAATGACCTCAAGGTGTACTTCGGTAACTGCTAGTGGAACTCCTGGACGAGTAGAACTAGGTGTGCCAAGTTTGGGCTCGTTTTGTTAGTTACGATGAAACCTTACCTCCGGACTTGACAGAATGACCTGATGGTGTACGTTGGTGACTACTACTGCAACTCCTGAGCGAGTAAAACTAGGTATGCGTAGTTTGGGCTCGTTTTGTTAGTTACGATGAGGCCTTACCTCCGGACTTGACAGAATGACCTGATGGTGTACGTTGGTGACTACTACTGCAACTCCTGGACGAGTAGAAGTAGGTGTGCAGAGTTAGGGCTCATTATGTTAGTTATGACGAAACCTTACCTCCGGACTTAATGGAGAGACCTGATGGTGTACGTTGGTGACTACTACTGCAACTCCTGGACGAATAGAAGTAGGTGTGCAGAGTTAGGGCTCATTATGTTAGTTATGACGAAACCTTACCTCCGGACTTAATGGAGAGACCTGATGGTGTACGTTGGTGACTACTACTGCAACTCCTGGACGAGTAGAAGTAGGTGTGCAGAGTTAGGGCTCATTATGTTAGTTATGACGAAACCTTACCTCCGGACTTAATGGAGAGACCTGATGGTGTACGTTGGTGACTAGTACTGCAACTTCTGGACGAGTAAAACTAGGTATGCGTAGTTTGGGCTCGTTTTGTTAGTTACGATGAGGCCTTACCTCCGGACTTGACAGAATGACCTGATGGTGTACGTTGGTGACTACTACTGCAACTTCTGGACGAGTAGAAGTAGGTGTGCAGAGTTAGGGCTCATTACGTTAGTTATGACGAAACCTTACCTCCGGACTTAATGGAGAGACCTGATGGTGTACGTTGGTGACTACTACTGCAACTCCTGGACGAGTAGAACTAGGTGTGTCGAGTTTGTTAGCTATGATGCGCAGTTGCCCTTGAATTTGGTAATACCATTTATATTTTCTCCGACGTGCCTAAACTCGGCACACCCAGTTCTACTCTTCCAGGAGTTACGAAGTACACCATCAGGTCTCTCATCAAGTTCGGAGGTAAGGTATCGTCATAACTAACAAAACGAGCCCAAACACGGCACACCTAGTTCTACTCGTCCAGGAGTTGCAGTAGTAGTCACCAACGTACACCATCAGGTCATTCTGTCAAGTCCGGAGGTAAGATCTCGTCATAACTAACAAAACGAGCCCAAACACGGCACACCTAGTTCTACTCGTCCAGGAGTTGCAGTAGTAGTCACCAACGTACACCATCAGGTCATTCTGTCAAGTCCGGAGGTAAGGTCTCGTCATAACTAACAAAACGAGCCCAAACACGGCACACCTAGTTCTACTCGTCCAGGAGTTGCAGTAGTAGTCACCAACGTACACCATGAGGTCATTCTGTCAAGTCCGGAGGTAAGGTCTCGTCGTAACTAACAAAACGAGCCCAAACTTGGCATACCTAGTTCTACTCGTCCAGGAGTTCCACTAGTAGTTACCGAAGTACACCTTCAGGTCATTCCTTCAAGTCCGGAGGTAAGGTCTCGTCATAAATAACATAATGAGCCCAAACTCGGCACACCTAGTTCAACTCGTCGAGGAGTTCTAGTAGCATTCACCGTATACTTTCAGATCACTCCATAAAGTCCAAGACGAATAGGATTTATATATATTTATATATTATAAATCCCACTTGCTTTTAGCGAAACAAAACATTATAATAAGAATTTGTGATTATAAAAATATTTATATTATGTATGTATTATTTTACTTTGTCAGGTCATGTACCTATGTATCAAATTCGAATATTTTGTGTTTGTACAGCGATCTTTTTCAGCTGCTGCAGGCGATACAGCAACCACCCGCGATAGCGGCCGAGCGCCGACTGTGGTTTCATCGAAATTTTTATACAACAAATCAAAACAGACACTAAAAATAAAATAACCCTTATTGCAATCCATTAGGATTCATCCGTATCAGCAAAATATGTCAAAACATAAGCATCAGTTTTTATTTTTTTTACGACCATTTGTGACATTTTGATAAAAAGTAATCACCAGCATTTTTTATTGAATATGTCTGCCTACTTACAGTATTTTTAGATATCTCAATATATGTTGATAATAGAACAAAAAATGTACCGAAATATGAGCCGGTATCGTTAATTTTGTAGTAAATGGCTAGGGAAGATCCTTTTTACAATGTAAAAAACTATTATTTTCAACAAAAAAGTTACCACTATTTGAAGATAAAGAACCATTCTATACGTTGTAGTTATTAGTTATATTTGATTTGGTTTAGTTTTTTCACAAAATGTACCGAAAAACAGCATAATTTGGCTCGATTTGCAAACGCACCCTTAACAAGTGCATCATTTTTTTAACCGACTTCAAAAAGGAGGAGGTACTCAAGTCTGGTGCTTCTCATGTAGTTCCATATAAATTTGATCAAGTAGTTTTTTGAGTTATCATTAATAATTTATATTGAAGTATTTAATTGTTAATTCTTGAAATAACTAACTTCGAAATGTTTTCGACAGGTTATGGCCGACGTACTCAAGTGCTCACAATAATGTTGGCACCCTGCTTAGTGGATTAGAAAACGCAGAATATCACTTTCTGCAGGCAATCAAGTTTAACAAGCACCACGCTAATGCGCATTACAATCTTGGAAAGTTGTACAAGTAATTCCTCAGTTTTTACCTATCTTTCCCTTCTCTTCTCTTTAATTTTGAAAACTATGAGTTAGTCTCGCAGTAGCATTTTCTCCTATATCGGTGAGGAGTTTTTATAAGTACATGAGTTGGACATGGACAAAACATCTACCGCGGAGACGTCGGCACCGCACTCGCGCCAGCGATGGATGTTTAAATAAATTAAATTAAACTCGATAAATTTAGTTTAATTATAATACATATTTTTTATCTTTTTTTGTTCTAATGCATTCTTAATAAAACATAAAGTTAAAATTACCCATAAAGCCTTCTTTTGATATAATAAGTGACCAGGGATTGGCAATAATTTTAATAATTCATATATAGTTTTTGTATATTAGGGTTAATATTTTAATACTCCATACGCGTTCCATGTTCCATCACATACCACCAGATATTTGCATCCGTTACAGCCTATTAAAGTCCACTGCTGAACATAGGCCTCCTCCATAGATTGCCTCGAACATTTGCCGCACAAGCGGGTTGGCAACTGCGGTTTATTTATTTTTAGTCGTTCCGATGACGCTGCCGCCCATCACCTGGTTTGTTTCCCTCTGGCGCCTCTTACGACACCCACAGGATGATATTTGCCAATTTAAAGAAAAACAATTGCAATATTATTCATTACAATAAACCAAATTACGAAAAAAAATGTTTATTATATAACATATGTAATTAAAGTATAAGATATACAAAACAATATCAGTTATAAAAAGTCACGAAATCAGTGGATTATTAGAATTACTTTTTTCAGCAACATGTTTACATTTTTACAGCTAAATACGTAGAGATAAAGTGCTTATCAAGCAATCGTTTAATTAGAGATTTTATCCCTACGGCCTTGCTCCTCAGTGTATATGTTATAATATTTCATAATATTAAATATTTTACGAAACCTGGGTGGGTTTTTTCAAAAAGAGTACTAATAATCGACAACAAGTATTTTGAAAGAAATTAGTTTATTTAGCCAATTATTCTCAGGGGTGATAATGTATCTGCGTTTTGATTTTTAATAAAGAATAAATGTGAGAATATCTGTAGGCTACGGCACCCCCTTACCATTATGTGAACTGTGTGCTCGTTAGTGACTTTTACGCCAAGCTTAAAATACACAGACAATCATGGTAACAGCGTCCAGAGTTCTATACGTTTGGTACTGCGGTCGTCAATCCCACAAACACAATGAGAAAGATACATGTCAACTTGTGGACTTTCATGGACTGATGAAAAAGATTGCAATTTCAAATGAGGAACGAAGTTTATTCAGTGTTATATCATTATGGCTTATTCTATATTTTATATACATTAAATTTCAAATATCAAATTCAACTTTTTCGTGTTGATTTCTAGAAAAAATGGGCAAACAAATGAAGCCATCAAAATGCTGGAAAAATGCTTACTTCTTCGCCCTCAGTTTGTTCAAGCTCAATTAGAACTTGTCTCTCTGACACCCGAACCAGAAAAGCAGAAAGTTTTATGGAGATTAATAGAATTGGAGCCAGATAATTGGGAGTTTTATGTTTTATATGGAAATTGGCTGAAAGAAAAAGGTAAAATAGCATTACATTAAAAATTATGAATAAAATTCAAAACAATTAATAAAATTACAGCCTATGGTATTTACTTATGTCTCCCTCGGCAAAGGCCTCTTCTCATTTCTAAAAGGGGTCATGATGTAATTACTTGGCTGTGCTGTTCAGATTGCTAATGCGTGTTGCAGACTACATGTCTTGGAAATATTCATTAATATACAGGTTTTCTTACGATGTTTTCTTTCATCACTGAAAACATGGTAAAGTAGCATTGAAAATTACAATCTTCATTTGTGTCAGCAAAGATCATACCAGGTTTGTTCGAGTGCTGTGAAATTACTACATGCTATTAGCCCCTGAGTCAACACGATTCTTATTTGATTTAAAAATAAGTCAATAATTAAACATGTATAATTTTATCCACACTGTTCACTTCCGTGATTGCATACACACGATACATGGGTATGTAAACAAAATTGCCATTAAATAAGAACAAATATAATTTTAAACGCAACGATCTTCTTATTTAAGTAATGGGCCTACCAGACCCGGGTGTATACAGGCTGACTAATTGACCGTAAAGAAAAAATAAGGTGTAAGTAATGGGTGCACAAAGTAGAAGCCTACAGCACAAATATATTTGTTAAGAAAACTTTCATCACATACAAATAAAATTAAAGTGTCTGTCTGTAATATTCAAATAAGTGTCTTCTATTTACCTCTAGACGTTATTTCCTACTATATAGACTTCTAAATCAATTTTAAAGTTTTTGTATGTCTGTTCATCTGTTCGGGCTAATCCGAATGGCTGAAGCCTCACAAACAGATAAACCGCAATGTCAGTAGTGATCTAGGCTACATGTTATCCGGAAAACTTAAAGATTAAAAAAAATGAAAAACCAAATGGTTTTTGATTATCTTAAATTTAAATAACGCCACCTATTCAGACCAAGCGGGGGCGGGTTAAAATGAAATAAAAAGGTATTCATAATAAATAAAATCAAATCGTGTACTTTAGTCGTAGCAAGTAATTATGAATTTGTAGCGCCCTTGACTTTGAACCGGCTGCTAGGTAAAAAGTTTACTGCCTGTTAGCGGTATTTTTAATAGATAAATTTGATAAAATGGAAATAAAAATTAAATTTAAAAAATATATATTCCATGAGCTCTTCCGTATTGACGAAGTACTAGTGCACTAAGAAAATCAGGCGGCATGAAAATGGGATATTAAGGTAAAATACTGCATTTATTTAATTTCCTTATATTTTTTATTATTCAGGGCTTGCTGGACCTGCATCCAACTTGTATCTTGAAGCAACAAGGCTTGCACTCAAAAATCGAAATATTACATCTTCATTAAGGGGGGATCTCATTTCATTTCGATCTACTGCGTTGATGTATAGAAAACTGGGACAAAAATCAAGGACTTTGCAACTTTTGACAAGGTCAGAACACAAACGTTGTACTTCTATAACTTTTTGTAACGATGTAATAACAATATTTGTATTAGATATTTTTTCTTTTTCATATCAACCAGCCCGTAAAAGTCTACTGCTGATTTTGAAAGTGAAATCTTCTTTAGAATCGTTGTGATTTGAAACTCGAAGAAACAAAAAGCAACACTAAAAACAGACAAACATATACATCTAAAGGGTTTAGCCAGCGAGTGAATGAGAGTCTCTTTTTCTGAAGGGATAGAATAGAATAGAATAATTTTTTATTCAATTACATTACATGAGTAATTCTTTTTGGAAGTCATTTTTTACTTTACTACTGGTTCGAAAAAAACCTCTGTCCTGGGAAGAACCAGCAAGAAACCCAGCGGGACTTTTTTTTAAATAAATTTTACAATAGAAAATGATTACAAACTATTTACAAAATTATTTTCGAAACTGCTTGGAAGCGACCACCTTATTCCCAGCCATGTACCATGTATTCATTTACACTATAATAACCCTTTTTTATACAGTTTCAGCTTAACAAAACATATAAACTTGGTAATAGAGAGAGACTGTACATTTTCCGGGACCTTGTTGTAATAGCGTATACATTGCCCTAAGAATGAATTACTGACTCTGTGGAGTCGAGAAACTGGTACCACTAGCTTGTGTTAGTTCCTAGTGTTTACAGAATGTTTATCACTTTTTTTACTAAAACTACATTTATTTTTGTGAACATACATAAAATTTTCGTAATAATACTGAGAGGTCCAAGTTAATATATTTATTTCTTTAAATTTATCTCTAAGAGACTCTCTCTAAGCGAGGATTAACTTCTACCTCATGTGAACCGCACACATGGTTTTTTTAATCATAACGCTTGAAAGACGTGAAAACAGTCGCAGCACCAGACGCTTCGCAGCATGGACCCGTCATCGCTCTGTATATTTTACATATAGCATAAATGAGGTGGTTGAATCTGAAGCAATGTCTATGATTTTTGTAGCATTTCTTATAGTCGCCTATTTATACACCACCAACAGAACAAAATGCGGTTACGAATATTTCTAACGTTGCCACTACATCGTTATCGTTACCCTTACAGTCTATGAAATTCCGCTGCTGAACGTAAGCCTCCTCCATAGATATAGCCACTACGCGAATAATAATTATTATCATCGATATCAAGTTTTTATCGGGTATATTTGATATTCATTGTACTTTATTTTCATCGATTCTGAATCTTCATAACCGTTTCTATTACTCACTTATTTGAAAACCATTGCTTTTGAGTATTTATAAACACATTATTTGGTAAAAGATATACTGGTATTTTTTTTATTAGTGGAAGTTCTTTTCTGCTCTAGATGGCAAACGTGGCGTAGAGGATGGCCCAACATGGCCGCAGTTCACTTGTACTGGAGAGATACGCGGCTCAAAATGGAGCTAGAAGGTCGAGTTGAAACCTACAGCAAAGCAGTAAATCCAATCGTAACTATCTAATTTTTAAAATGCATATACTTCTAAAATTATAGAAACATTATATATTTATTTTTTAAATTATAGCGATAAAGGAGCTAACTGTTCTCTGATAGTAAGTTTCCTGAATTACTTATAGAGTGTATTCCCTATGGAGAGATAGACACATGATAGTATCCCCTATGGTTTCAGACATTATTTTATAAAATAAGTGTTACAAACGGGTACACAGTCCACCTGGTGGTAAGTGGATGCTGTGGCCTATGTACATCTACATTTATCCTCAATTAAGAATCAAAATGCAGATGCGTTGTCATCCCTGAAAACTGCGACGGAATGCCTCGTTCCTGGTAAAAAGGCTTTTTGGTTTTGACTACGCTGTCTGTTACGCTGGTATTCTATGAGTGCGTGGTCCTCCCCCGACCGATCCGTTCTTGCTACAACAGGCATTGATGAAAGTGTGCACTGTTTATATTACTTGTAAAGTTCAAGGGTGACTCTTGGTTACTATATTTCACAAATCAATGCGTTTATGATGAGTCATTTTCGAATTAAAATAACGATATTTATTTTGTTACACAGAAATCTACAACATGCTTTGATCACTCTCACTTTATTATCGATGTTGGAAAATCAAGGAATAAAGAAGACCGAAAACGAGTGGAGAATACATTTGATAATAATGATCTTAAACCAAAAACTGTGAAACAAGAAGTTATAAGCAAAAGTGTAAAAACTAGTGACAATATGTTTAATTTAAAGAAGGGTAAAATAATAAAGCGCAGCCTGTCCATTTCATCCCTAATCAAAACTGCGCAAAACAAGTCCGAAATTGAACTTAAAGGCAAAAAATTCGTAATGCACAGAAAAGAGAAAAATGCCAAGGACGTTATGCCAAAGCTCACAGCAGGGCCCCATTCAAAGCTTATCAAAACTTTTTAAGTATAAATGTCTTCTGGTTTGAGTAATTTCATTCAATATTTGGTGAATAATATATTTGACTGATGTGATGCTAATTGTATTAATGTCTAGGCTAACTGCATCTGAAATAATTGAGGATAGTTGTAAAAGTATGCCGACAATATCGCAACTAATGTTTAAGATTTTTTAAAGTTAGATATTAAGCAAGCAGGTTGGTATTGATCTACATACAAATTGTAACACTCTCTCTTCCGTTTAAATTAAATAAACTGCTCTATATAAAACGATACAGGCTTCACTTTTAATAATAATAAAAAATAGATTTATTGCAAATATAATACAAAAAGGGTTTTTTATTAATATCGGTTTGGAATACTTGTGAAATATCCTATTTTAAATTTAGATAGAAAACTAATTTATGAGTAACATTTTGTGGCGAATGTTAAAGAAATGTTAAATTATTGACAGAGAAAATGTCGGTGTTTCAATGACAATGCACTGTTTTACACTAGTGTAAGGGTATTATAATGAATGTACACAAAGCAGCGCTCTATAATAGCCACGTTTGAAAAGTTTTTTTAGGTAGTTTTGTATAAAATCCTTTTTGATATCAGAATTTTGGCTAGACGATTCTGCAATAAAAATTTTCAAGTTTCTTGAATCATCTTTTGTATTTTGTAACATTGAAAATTTAATGTCTGATACACTCCGGCGAGGTTTCTCACTAATTTAGCGTCTCCTTGAAGTGTCCTTTTTATATTAATTTTCATTTTTTAATTATAATTTCGAAGCTTAGTTATATATTTATTGTATAGTGTATATTATGTCGTTTTATGTTTGTAATTTTTAAAGAAATAAGCACGTATAATTTTTGTTAATGGAATACCAGCTATCATCCTAGTTCTTGTAGCTGGAACTATGGTAGTTTATATTATTATAGGTTTGCCTTAAAATGAATATTCTCAAATAAAAAGCACACAATTATTAATAAACATGTGAACAAATTTCACTAACTGTAAGTTGGCGAGTATAAACCAGCATTTAAATGACTTCGCTAAATTATTCAAACTTGGCGATCGTAACTGACTCAATGTTTTATTTTTATTAAGGTGTATATAATAATATTATAATTATAAAATAAAGGCACCCAGAAATGCTTTGAATGTACCGAGAATAAACAATTGAATTTTTGTGTTAGTTTTATTGAAACCATAATTTTGCCCAACACCTCTTTAATTTATAAAAATATAATTAATTCTATGAAACATAGATCGTATTTTTTATAGAAATAAGATAACAAACGAGCACATAGCCCACCTAATACTAAGAAGATCACATCTATACCCTATTAAGCATAAAAATACAGATGTTTTACTTACCCTTAAGACCAAGATGGTATGCCTCCTTACGTCTATAATGAGGTTTCCAGTCCTCGTTATTTACCATACAAAATACAGCAACAATAAATATTAAAAATTAAAATGGGATATTCCGTTTATCCACACTAAAAAAATCACCCCGAGATGTATACTTAATTTTATATCTTATTGCACTAATAATAAATAATATATTTACCTTGGCTGGCTGTTTTAGAGTGGATAACAGAAACAGAAACTTATTTATTTAATGGAGATTAACAATAATACTTATATAATGTCACTCTTTTGTTTAATTAAGACTGGTTCGGAACAAAACTTCTATACTTGGAAGAACCAGCAAGAAACCCAGCGGAACTTTTGAAGAAAAATAACAGCATGACAATCATGTATGTTACACTAATTGTAACAACACAAAACAAATTAGAAACTTGGCAACAATCACCTCATTCTCAGGGGTTATAATCATCCAATTTCTTAATGTTATAACAACCCTTTTTATACAAACTTAGTTTAATAAAATTTTTGGACTACGAACAGGTCAAATTTTGTATATAATACATGGAATAACCCGTAAAAAATCAACAAATGGCATTTATTTTTTATATTTACGAGTCTTTTGGTTAGACGAAGTGTGCCGGACGGGCGTAACTCTCCGGAGTAAATGTGTTCGAAGATACTCCGCGAGTCGCTCACGTCCTACACCTATAGGTTCCGGAGGATACTTTCACAGCCGTCTCTGTGTGTGCTGCTGGAAAACTGTGGACTAAGGTTCAAAATTAAAATGCACGATTTATAAATTCAAATAGCAAGGGAGTGGCCAGCGGTTCGACTGATTGATTAGTCGCGAAATTTTATAATTATTATTTATTGACCACGGTTGTTGAATACGGTTGTTCAACTACGGTTGTTCATTATTGGTTGGTCACTATATATTTCAAAATATTTAATAAAAAATGTGCGGTAGTATTAAAATATCTATTGGTAGTATCAAAGACGCCCTAGACGAAGGTTTATCGACCAAATCGGCGATACATTAAAAATGGGCCAGATTAGGAGTACCCATAACCGACGGGCGTGTATGCGTAGATATATGGATGTAAAAGAGGCGAGAGAGGTGTGTCAGGATCGCGCCAAATGGAAGTCCGTAGTCTCTGCCTACCTCTCTGGGTGACAGGCGTGAGTGTTTATGTTATGTTATGTTAGTATCAAAATATCTATTGGTAGTATCAAAATATCTATTGGTAGTAGCTGGTTTTCTAACACTACTGACTAGCAGCTGTTAATCAACTAAAACTAGTTGATTTTATCACTTGTGTAACTGCGAATATCAGTTACCACTTTTTTCGTCTAGCTAACACTTTTCACTATATGTAACTGCGAATTTCAGTTACCACTTTTTTCGGCTGGCTAACACTTTTTCACTATATGTAACTGCGAATTTTCAGTTACCACTTTTTTCGGCTAGCTAACACTTTTTCACTATATGCACCTGCGAATTTTCAGTTGACACTTTTTTCGGCTATGTGTAACTACGATTTTCAGTTACGACCTTTTTCTGCTAGCTAACACTTTTTTCTAATTCACTATTACTGTTCACTATGTTCTGCTACTAGTCACTTCAGCTACTACCGGATACTACTGCTTGTCACTGGTAGTTCTTCCTACTACAACGTTACTGGGTTTCGCCCCCATAAGGTAGACTTCGGCTATACTGTATAGTGAGCCGCTTGCCATTTTCCGTTTTGCCTCTTTATTTTAAAACATTTTCACTATGTAATTAGCATAAATTGCAATATTTTCTATATAAGGTTAAATCTTACACTAATATGCTAAACATCATTAAATCGGAATTTTGGTCCTTTATCAGTATATGATAAAGGTTATTCAATATATTTACATTTTAAAAAGTTATTAAACAAAATGTCCCAAATTTTCATAACAAATGGGTACATTAATTCTTTAATTTTTCTATAACTACCAAATGCGTTTAATTATACAAATTATTTCTTCACTATCGTAATCTATATACCATATGCTAACTAAATGTCATATTAACAATTCTTTAAGAACAGAAAAATATTCTGATTATTTTTAGTATAAACTATTGCGCAGTTAATTAAATTTCCAGAAGGTTCTACGATATGACGCGCTGTGATTGGTCGATTTTTTCTTAAACGATTAAAGTTGTTTATATTAACTATTATTAAAACGACATTCTATACAAATATATTAAGAGTTGTAAACACACTGTAAAACTATATTAACAAACTATTTACCTACTCGATTTCGTTGGTAATTTCACTTTTTATACAAAACAATATTCTTTCATCACTTTGTTTCTTAAAGTCGTTAGGCCATCGCGAAAATGAAGGAAAATGACAAGTTTAAAATTTAGGCGCAATAACTAGAACTTCGTCTTAACAGTAACATATGAAAACTTCATGCCCTATTTTCTCACAATGGGTGGAATTTTTTCATAAATACTTTAATGGCTGTTTCAATTTAAATTTGACAAAATATTTAAAAAGTGGGGGTTGAGCCAATTTAATTGAAATTATTCAAATGGCAAAGTGGCAAAAATATCTTATACAAGTGGTAAATTTATAAATTTTGTGTAACCGACTTCAATATAAATTATTCAGGATAACTCAAAAACTTCTGCTCAGACATTGATCAAATTTATATGGGACTACATGAGAAGCAGAAACATTCAAATAAAAAAATTGTCATTCAAATTGGTTCACCTAGAAAAAAGTTATGAGGTAACACAAAATAAAATACAGTCGAATTGGGTACCTCCTCCTTTTTGAAGTCGGTTAAAAATACATCCAAAAAATTATACAGTCACATTGCGATCCCCTTCCCCCCTAATTGAAGTTGCTGAAAACAACAATTCCCTAATTGATTAAAATTTATTATTATTAATTCATTAATCATTATAAAGAAATATTTATTAATTTCATTGTTTCATAAAGTGACATCTTTAATATGTGTACATTTCCGGTGTAGTAGTGATGTGAAAATATCCACTACCTCATATTATTCCATGGGTGTCGTAAGGCGACTGAAGTAAACAAACCAGGTGATGGGCAGCAGAGTCTTCCTTATGACGAATAAAAAAAAATAAACTGCGGTTGGCAACCAGCTGGCCAAGCGTGAAAACTATGGCAAATATCCCTCTTATGAAGCAATCTATAGGGGAGGCCAATGTTCAGCAGTCGATTATATTAGTCTGTTATAATAAGGGTACATGCCGTATTATAGCATCGTAAAAAAACTTGTAATATCCGATGTATGGCGGTAAAACTATCTTGTTTATGCCAGACGTTATATATATACGAGGGTGGGTCAATAAGTCCGTGACTTTTGGAATAAAACACAGATTTTTTGATAAATAAATCATTTTATTTTTCAACGTAGTCTCCCTTGAGCTCTATACACTTTGTCCAACGCTTCTCCAATTTTTTTACCCCTTCCAAAAATATGATTTGTCGAGGTCCTCAAAATAGGCCTTTGTTTGCGAGATGACTTCATCATTGGAGTCAAATCTTTTTCCACCAAGCCATTTCTTCAGGTTTGGGAACAAGAAGTAGTCACTCGGAGCCAAATCTGGAGAATAGGGCGGATGAGGGAGCAATTCATAGCCCAATTCATGGATTTTTGCCATGGCAACTACACATGTGTGCACCCTTGCATTGTCTTGGTGGAAAAGAACTTTTTTCTTGGCCAAATGAGGTCGGTTTTTTTTCAAATTGTCATTGAATCGGTCCAATAAGTTGGCATAATATTCCCCATTGATTGTTCTACCCTTTTGAAGGTAGTCAATGTGGATTATCTCGCGTGCATCCCAAAAAACAGTCGCCATAACTTTATTGACTGACAAACCCACCTTGGCCATCTTTGACGCCGATTTACCCTTAGAAACTCACTGTTTTGACTGTTGTTTGGTCTCTGGTGTGTTGTGATGGATCCCTGTTTCGTCCACGGTTACAAAACGGCGCAAAAACTCCTCCATATTGCGATTAAACAACGCCAAACCTTCCTGTGAAGTTGTTACACGATTGCGTTTATGGTCGACTGTGAGCAAACGCGGCACCCATCTTGCGGAAAGCTTTCTCATGCCCAAGTGATCATTCAAAATTGAAACCACTGAGCCATGCGAGATCCTTACGGCTTCCATAATCTCTTGTACTTTCAATCTTCGGTCGGCCAACACCATATCGTGAATTTTTTTGATTGTTTTGGGTGAAGAGACCTCAATTGGGCGTCCAGGACGTTCGGCATCTTCAGTGCTTGTACTGCCGCAACGAAATTCAGTAAATCACTTTTTTACCATTGAAATCGATGGTGCAGAGTCCCCAAAGTATTTATCAAGCTTAGTCTTGGTCTCAGTAATGGTTTTTTTTCGCAAAAAATAATGCTTAATAAGCACACGAACATCACTTTTTTCCATTTTTTCCTCAAATTACTGGGTAGTCTGATAAAGATAGCTGTCAAACACAAACTAACTGTTGCAGCAAGTTCAAATTTTGACAGGAGTCAACTGACAGATGCCTGTTGATAGGAGTAGTGTTGCTTTTTCAGTAAAGAGGTCAGAAATTCAAAAAGTCACGGACTTATTGACCCGCCCTCGTATATATATATATATATATATCTAACTAAGAGTGCAGTGTCAATGGTGTAAGACGCCTGGTACAGCGGCAGCCATCTTGAAAGTCTTGTAGTGGTCTTTTACGAGCTCTAATTAAAGGTCCATTCGCGTTTATTACATTTTAAGACCATTAATAACACATACACTTTACGAAATACGAGTATAGATTGTAAAAATATATTCGTTTTAATAAAATATAATTTAAAAGCTTTTAGAAAAATTTTTTTTACTTCGTAAATATCTGCGTTATAAAATAAAATGATGTGTCTTATCAAGTATGAAGAGCACCTCCCGCCCTCCCTCAATTGCGTGGACTATCCCCGTCACCACTAATCCCAACACCGCTACTCCCAACACCACTACACTAGGCAAGACACACCACTGACGATAATACGTGTTTTGTTTGTTAAGTACTTAGTGATTAGCCACCGTAGAGTCTATATCACCTGAGGATGCCTCGTGTAGAGGCGAAACACGTGTCGTATTATTGTCAGTGGTGTGTCTTTCCTAGTGTAGTGGTGTTGGGAGTAGCGGTGCTGGGATTAATGGTGACGGGGATAGTGCACGCAATTGAGGAAGGGCGGGAGGTGCTCTTCATACTAGGTAAGACACATCATTTTATTTTATAACGCGGATATTTGCGAAGTAAAATTGTTCTAAAAGCTTTTATATAATGGATGTCCGCAAAGTAACGCCTGATTCTATTAATTATTAAAATAAAATTTGTAAAATTATATATGTATTTCACTTACTATGAACATATAAAAAAAGTACTTGGTTTATTAGAGAACTAAATCAAACCAACATTGATCTATGACTAGGAAATATACAACTGTTGTCCTGATAAAACAAATTAGTTGCATTTTATTGGGGTAACTGCTATGTGAAAATTTGAATATGTAGACAATGGTATTTGCATCACTTTTTCGAAACTAATAATTTAGGTTTTGCATTTTGTTACGTCCATTGTTATTATATGAACAAGAGAAAATAATACAACTGATCCTTGCAGCGCGAAAAAATAAATACAAATACGTAACAAATCAAATTTGGTAAAGCCAGCTTATTTATTAATGCTGCTCTGTTTCATATGGTGAGTGCAGACAACTGGAAACCCTTATTACTCGAAACGAAGTATCGCATCATGGATAGTCGTCAGGGATATCAACGCATTCTTATTCTTAATCGGGGGCATGTGTAGATATCTACGGGCCACAGTATCCACTTACCATACAGTGGACTATGTGCCCGTTTGTCACTCTTTATCTATAAAAAAAAAAGATCAAAGTTTTTTGTTATGACTAAAGCAAGGTCATGGTGTAACGTAATACGGCCACATGAGTAAAGAAGACCTGACTCTTTACTTTGTGTTACGGCTGCAGCGAAAATGGTTCATCTCGACCGATAGAGAGATAGAGGGAGAAAGAGAGAGAGAGTGAGAGAGAGAGAGACCTCATGCACAGTATAAACGCATAATATTAATATAATAATTTATTTTTATTGCGCTTGGCCAAGAGCCCGACGCAAGCAGACAAATCCTGTGCCCCAGCAGTAGACAATCCCGACAATGTTTAAAGCACCGAAACTGACGACTGTCATTTTTTCTCTTTCTTATACTATACAACAATAACAGTCTTTAACAACTTATATTATGAATTAATTTTCATTTTAGCATCATTATAATTACAGCCAAATCCCTAATAAATAAAATTAAAAAAATATATTCAAATAAAACTTCTTTATCAACGTAGTGGAGAAATTTAGTACCTACGGTATTAAAAAAGGCACGTTTTCTTGTAAAGTTTCACCGCTGGAGCTGCAGGACTATACTATTATTCAATCAACTTGTTTTTTCACATGCCCAATTTTTATTTTATATAATAAACAGGACACTATCATTGTTTGTAGATAAAAATCAAAGTAAAATACTTAACGGCGCATTATAAGTTGTGAAAGTGTATTTTAAGTGTTCTCTTAAGTGCTGTCGCCGTCTAGAAGGTGTTCCATTAATCATAAATGTCGCAGAGTAAGATACAAAGTCAGTGTCGCAGCTGCCGACTAGATATTTCAATGTTAATTTCCCGGAAATAAGATATTTTAATAAAAGAAACGAACAATTATGATTTTAAATTTACATTCCGTAATTATTTCATGTAATTGTAAGGATTAATGAGATAAAAGGTCGGGAAATATAATATATACAAATTGTTTTGTATTTTAATATATTGTTTTTTAATTGTTTTAGCTGCGTTTAGACGTTTTATTGCTAGCAGGAAAAACACGTAACGCCTTTTCAGACAACGGCACCACGTCTGTCTTCAATGAGTTGGCTCAGCTGCTTTCACAAGACCTGCAATTAAACAGCATCGATACAGGTATTAATTTTTCTTTCATACCAGCCTATACACCTCATTTCGGAGGAGTATGGGTGTCTGCTATTAAATCCGTGAAACACCATTGACGTCCAATTTTATTTACATTTGACGTTTGAGGAAATGGCAACATGTCTAATCAAGATGGGAGCAAAATTGAATTCAAGACCCATAGTTCCCATTTCAAACGATCTTAAAGTCTTACTCCACTCACTCCTACATATTTCCTTATTGCACGGTCTCTAGTTATGATGCCTCATTCACAGATTGTCAATGTCAATGTAACCAGTCTTCAGCGCTTCCGTCGCATCAACTACTGGAAGCAACATTTTTGGAACCACTTATCTCATGTATATGTTTTATGGCTTCAGGAAAAGATAAAATGTTGCCACTCCACGGGTATGCTTATCGAAAGGTCCATGGTTCTTATTAAGAACACAGCGACCAATCCTTTTATGTGGCCTTTGGCACGAGTCGTACGCTTACTGCCGGGCACGGACGGCATTTTTTTTTTATAGGATAAGGGTGACAAACGAGCACACAGTCCATCTGATGGTAAGTGGTTGCTGCGGCCCATAGACATCTACATCTATCTATTACAAATCAAAATGT
The DNA here is from genome assembly GCA_963668995.1 of Parnassius mnemosyne. Taxonomy (NCBI): domain Eukaryota; kingdom Metazoa; phylum Arthropoda; class Insecta; order Lepidoptera; family Papilionidae; genus Parnassius; species Parnassius mnemosyne. The sequence goes on along the minus strand of CAVLGL010000001.1, from coordinate 818,943 downwards.
AGATGCGTTGTCACCCGTGAGGACTAAGATGGAATGCCTCATTTCCAGTAAAAAGGGCCTCCGGCCACCTGCACTCACCAAGCGAAACGCAGAGGTAAACCTCTACTTCACGCTGGTTTTCTGTGAGGTCGTGGTACCACCCCGGTTCGAGCCAGCCCATCCGTGCGACAGCAAAAACTGCCGCGTGGCTCTACCACTGTTAAAATTGCACGCACGCACGCAATTGCATTGCACGTGTTGCCGAAATTCTCACACGACATTTTCAGATCACTGAACAATATTAAGGCGAGGGAAGCGGCAAAACCGGTCTGCTGGCGGCCGGCGGATCGCTGGGAGCAGAACTGGGAGTGAACTAACGAACCTTGCACCGAAACTACGTGCGGGCGCTCTACTAATATCAAATTTAAATTTGCACATATTGTATCTGTTATTTCCTCACTATACAAGTTTTTTATAAAATAACAGTCATTTGTTTAGTCCTGCAACATAAATAAAGTAACAGAAGACTATTGTGAAGTCCGCCAACATGCATTAAGGAAGCACGTTGGACACTTCCTCCCTCGCCTTAAGCCCTCTCAGGAACTAGAGGAGACCTGTGCCCAGGAGTGAGATCTAAATATACTGTAACTTTATAAAGATGTCTCGGTAATGCTGTATCGTCATCAAGTTATTACAGCTTTTGACAAGTGCAATGCTGAACATATGCCTTCTTCAAGAAATGCCATAAGGCACCCCCATCCATCGACTTACTGCATGTCTCAGTAGGTCGTCACTTCATCTAGTGGGGAGCCGCACAACATTTTGCTTACCTGTCTATTCGATACACGTCTTTCCCATCGTTTACTGGATCTTCACGTTTTTAGAGCAACCCATTGCTGCTTTATCTTCCTTAGCTGTTGGTCTATGTCGGTTACTCAGGTTCTACTCTCTTTCGTAGAGAAACTCTGAGTATAGTCCACTCAATAGCTTGCTGACCTTGCACTTCCTCGTACGGCCAGCAGTGAACTACCGTACGTGTCTCAGATATATCATCACTGGCAACTGGTTGCATAAACTTGTTTTCAAGTTTCTAGGTAAACGTGACGAGAACAAATTTCTGAATCCCCCGAACCAACCCGTCGATTGACATCTAGGTCGAAATTGAACTAACCAAATCGGACAATTTCTCTTAAGTAAGCTATAGCTAAGGCTAAGACTATATAATATTTTATATAAGAGCTAAGCGCTCATAGTAATTTCATAGCAGGCAAGCAACTTGAGAGGAAGAAGGGGGAGTAAAAAACCTCTTTTTTTACCTATTTTCACCATGATTTTGGTGGTGATTGTGGATGGTGACGTAATGATGATGAAACTGGAATGTATATTATTGCGTCAAATTTCCACATAAATTTTGTGGTTGGTTTATGGTTCACATGGGGTTAGCATGAAATCTGCAATTGTGCGGTGACCAGACCCAAAAAATCTTTAGACTTATTTTATGGGATAGGGTGACAAACGAGCAAATAGTCCACCTCATCGTAAGTGGTTGCTGTGACCCATAGACATCTACATTTATCCTCAATAAAGAATCAAAAAGCAGATACGTCGTCAACCGTGAGGACTAAGATGGAATGTCTCTTTTCCAGTAAAATGGGTCTCCGGTTCTCTACACCCACCATACGAAACACAGCAGTGTCAAGCTGCCATTTTACGCTGGTATTCTGTGAGAGCGTTTGCCTTCCCCGGTCGAGCCGACTCATTCGTGCTACAACTATACCACTAATATAGCTGCAGCATGGCTCTACCACGTAAAACTAGGCAGTGCTTGATTTGTTTGTATATATACACTTATATTATTGTTCTGTTTTTATTTAAATTACACACAGAATTGATTAGTTAGATAATTTTTAAATAAAGTGTGTATGAGAACGTTGTTCTACGTTGTTGTTTTTATAGAAGAGAGGTACACGAGCATACGGCTCAGGTGATGGTAAGTGTTGACTGCCGCCTATGAATAACTGCAACACCAGAGAAATGCAAGTGCGTTTCCTTTAAAGGATTTCATTGAACGGCCTTCACATCGACACATCGAACATTTTCCATCTCACTGTGGCCAAGCCAATTTTACAGCTTACAGTTTGTCGGCGCCGTTACGACAGCACCGACGGTGTTTGCGGGGAGTATGTGAAGTGCGGGGGGTTTCTCACCACCGCGCCTAAGACCGGCACTCGCCGATAGCTCGCGACCCGATCGCCACCAAATATTTTGTATTTTTCATTCCTTTTAAATATACAATTTGCCTATCGTGTGAGTCGCCTATTTTATTCATGTTCCCTAACTGAACATAGTGGCGACCGTGATAAATTAAAATATCGAATTCCGATTTCGCCGCGTAATACGGTCCAAAGGTCGTAGCACTTACCCCGCGTTTACAACGTCGCGAACGCAAGTACTACGGGCTACGAGAACAAAGGAAGCCACGCCGATCTACTACATCTGCTAAGAAGATTATTAAACTGGCGTACCATCCCGAGTCCTAAGAACAACAAAGCGGTCAAGAAGAATTCATCTGGAGCGGAGAAAAGACAAGAGGACAGCTATTGAGAACCGGCCAAGCTGAGGTCCAGCGGAGTCTACGCGCCACATCAGCGGTTTTTGCCAACTAAAAGTGAGCCCGTTCCTATTATTTTACCTCTTCTTGTCCCACTATTCCTAAAAATTCTATTTGTGTGAACAGGGAAACAAGGAATCTAGTCCTATTTTTTGTTGCCTTACCCTACCTACCTATTCTTAAGCAACATCCTTTATATTCCTTGTCTATCTTATGCCCTTTCGTATATAAAACTGCTAATCTAAATAAACTATTCCTACTCAATAATCCTACCAAATAAAATACCTATTAAAACAATCCTAAAAGAATTACCTAGTTAAACCTACCTACAATCTACATACCTAACGAGTTAAAATCACCTATTTACACCTATTTGCTTGCCTATCAGCTAATTTTCTATTATTTCTTACTATTATTTCGCCGCATCATTTGCTAAGTAATCAGTGCTATTTTTCAAGCCGCCTATAATTTGCATTCATTGCGCCTATTTTACGACTTGAAAGTCTTCACTAGCATTTAATTAGTTAGTAGCCACTGTTAAATAGTTAGAATTTAAATAGCTGAACCTATTTCTTTAAACGTAAGCATACACATACTATGTACAAAGCTACGCAAAAATTTGAGCTTAACTCCTCAATGCAAGTAAATTCACTTCTCGCTATTCACTGTTAGCTGTTTATGCACGCAAATAAATTAGTCATCACTATAGCATAATCATTCGCTAAGCCCTATATTACGCTAATTAAACCATTATTTGCACAAATCAATTAAATTTACGATCAACCTTGCTTCCCGTTATTATTTTATGTACGGAGATATCTGCAAAGCATTCCAACAATCAATTTCAGCTACGGTGCAGCGGTCGCTCGAGACTATCATCGCATCCCGTGTCACTGCCAGCACTGCGGGCTCACGTCGTGGTACTGGACCGCGGGCGTCGCGCGTCATCAATCCCACCTTTCACCGCGCTTCTGCTGATTTTGAACCGGTTTCCGTCACAGCGGCCACGAAGCGAGGAACGTATTGTATGCAATTCTTATTTATTTGATTAGTACAGCGCATAACTAGTTGTTCTGATTGTCTGCGCGTTAACTTTTCTAGTATGGAGGCAAAGTACAAAACTCTTAATTTAAAACGCGCTTCAATTAGAGGCCGTGTTACGAAATTTAATAACCATTTAGAAGAATTAAAAGGTAAAAAGCTTACTCCTACGGAAGTTAGCGTGCTATCGCAGCGATTAGTTAAACTTGAGACTTTATTTGGCGAATTCGATAGCGTGCAAAATCAGATTGAAGCATTGGAGGAAAATAATTTAAGCTTAGAATTGGATACCAGAGAAGTTATCGAACAAGCTTTCCACAATTCGATCGCATTGGCTCAGGAAATTATTTCCGTAAGCAGTACGACAAAAAAGTCGTCGCTTCAGCATAGCAGTATTTACACAGCTGATGAAGATGATCACGAAGTTATCGGCTTTCGTTTACCAGTCATTAAAATTAATAAGTTTGATGGTACGTTCAACAAATGGTTGGAATTTCGTGATACGTTCAGTTCTCTGATACATAATAATACAAAAATAAAAAATATACACAAATTTCATTATTTAAATTCCTATCTAGAAGGTGAAGCTGCTCGTGTAATATGTAATTTAGAAGTTTGCGACAATAATTATCCTGAGGCATGGAGTCTTTTTTGTGAGCGTTTTAATAATATTCGTCAATTAATAAATAATCATTTGAAGTCTTTGTTTAATATTGAGCCGTTGCGTGAGTCTGACAAGTCATTAAGATTTCTAGTAGACCACGTCACAAAAAACCTACGTGCTTTAAATACTTTAAAACAGCCAACTGATCATTGGGATACCCTGATCATATTCATAGTCTCAGCGAAATTAGACAGCAACACGCGTGTTAAATGGGAGGATTACATTCAAGCTAATGTTAATGCTTCGGATATGCCTAGCCTAGATGATTTCATGACTTTTATTAAGGGCCGCGCTGAAGTTTTAGAGTCTGTTTATCACAGTAAACAAGACAAAAATATAAAGTCAAACCCGAATCACAATCAAGGCGTCAAACAAAATCCCGTTTCTCATACTAAGTCATTCGTTAGCGCTGAGCAGGGCGACTCATCAGCAACTGCCCCTCACAAGTGTATTTTCTGTGGTCAAGGTCATCGTAATTATGAGTGCTCACAATTTCAATCGAAATCTATTGATGATAGACTTTCATTAGTGTCCGAGCTAAAGTTGTGTCCCAACTGTTTGCGCAAAGGGCATAATACGCGCGCATGCAAGCTTCCAGGTACGTGCAAGATATGCAAAAAACGTCACAACACCTTTTTACACAAACCTACGGATTCTGATACCAATGTGGCAGTCACTAATGTTGCAGTCTCTGAGCCAGTTTCAATGTCAGCTGTTTCTGCTTCTGAGACACTACTATGTACGGCTTTGGTTGATATTTTTAATCCCAAAATAATCAATTACATTACCACTAAAGCTCTCTTAGACAACGGTAGTCAGTCTAGCTTTATTAAAGAATCACTTAAGTCAAAGTTAAATTTAACTTCTTCCACGTCTGATGTTAGGAATGTGGTCGGCATATGTAACACTATTGTCAAGCTTAATGCTGAACGTTGCAATGTTCGAATTCATTCAAAAGTAGGTTCTTTCAGCGTTATGACGTCATGTTTAGTCATACCCCAAATATCAGGTAAGATACCTAAGTCTCTTGTGTCTATTACACACCTTAACCTGAAGTCCTTTGCATTAGCAGACCCCAGCTTTTATGAGCCGTCTGACATAGGACTGCTCATCGGTGCTGACCTATTTTGGTCCATTATTGGAACCAAACAGCACTCTTTAGGCAAAGGAAATCCTATTCTACATGAGTCTAAATTAGGATGGCTTATCGCAGGTCCCATGCATTATATTCAAAATGACAATCTCAATTTAAATTCCCCAGTGAAATGTAATTTTGTAAGTATTGAAAGCAACAATACTTTAGTTGAGCTTCACAATGATTTGAAGAGGTTTTGGGAGCTTGAAAGCTTGCCACAAAGGCCCCTTCTTACAGACCAAGAGAAAGCTTGCGAACAACATTTTTTACAGCACACAAAACGCACTGAAGAAGGTCGTTTTTGTGTCAAGCTGCCATTGATCGACAAACCAGACTGCCTAGGCACTTCCTATTTCATAGCCAGGCGGCGATTTATAAACCTGGAACGTCGCTTTCGCAAGCAACCGGAACTTAAGTCCGCCTATGTTGATTTCATTGAGGAGTATCGCAAACTAGGACATCTAGCAATATCTGAGGTAGACCGACCTGAGCTTGCCTATTTTGTTCCGCATCATCCTGTCATTCGTGAAGACAGTGAGTCAACACGTCTACGCGTCGTTTTTGACGCATCAGCTCGCACTTCATCTGGTTTGTCTATAAACGACATTCAAATAATAGGCCCTACAGTTCAAGACTCTCTTTTTAATATCCTCATCCGGTTCCGACAATATCGTTATGTGTTGTCAGCGGATATTGAAAAAATGTACCGGCAGGTTTTAATAGATGAGTCTGACCGAAACCTACAGCTGATTTTATGGCGTGATGCGGAGGACAAACCATTACAAACACTCAGGCTTAACACGGTCACCTACGGATTTGCTAGCGCTAGTTTCCTTGCCACCAGGTGTCTCTGGCAAGTGGGCGAGGAGTGTGACGATGACGTTATTAAGGCAGTCATACAGGAGGACATATATGTTGATGACTTACTAACTTCTAGCGATGATGAAGATCAATTACGGTCTATACAGAAATCAACACATGTGGCTCTTTCTATGGCTGGTTTTGACTTGCGTAAGTACCGATCCAACTTACCTTCTTTACTGCCTTCAGACGTTGTCCAGTCATCCGGCAACCTGACATTGAGTCAGTCTACAAATACGCTGGGCCTAGATTGGAGTCCTTCGACCGACAGCATTAATTTTCCAATTACAGTGGATCAGTCTGACGTCGTCACCAAGCGCACTATACTTTCTTCAACTTTCAAGATCTTCGATCCCTTGGGCCTCCTATCCTTGTCCACTATCGTTCCCAAAATTTTAATTCAGACCTTATGGTCTCTCAAATTGGACTGGGATGAGCCCGCTCCAAAGGATATTGTCGATGTCTGGAGGCCTTTTGTTGATGGACTTAAATACCTTTTTTCACTAAATATACCTAGATGGGTATCAATAGAATATCCAGTCTCTGCTGAAATCCACTGTTTTTGCGATGCATCGCAACGCGCCTATGGTGCATGCTTGTACCTTCGCTCTACAAATAAAGAAGGACAAATACATGTCCAACTTTTATGTGCGAAACCTCGCGTTGCCCCAGCATCCAGCCCTATTACAATTCCTCGTTTGGAGCTTTCAGGTGCTCTTCTGGCAGCTGAAATGAGCTCATCTGTGACCAAGGCCTTGCGACGTAAAATATCGCGTCATGTCTATTGGACTGACTCGAGCGTAGTTCTTAGTTGGTTGCGCTGCGGTTCTTCTAACTTGAAAGCATTCGTTGCCAACAGAGTCGCCGCCATTAGAGAGCTGACTGACGCAAATTCATGGCACCACGTTCCTACAGAACACAACCCAGCTGACCTGCTATCCCGTGGCGTGAACCCACAACAGATCGCTGCATGTGATATGTGGTGGTATGGACCTAAGTTTTTATCGTTGCCAGAGTCCGAGTGGCCTTCTATGCAGTCGCAGACTATTATTGAGATGAAGAATTTGCCGGAAGTTAAAGCACATCCAGTTGCTATTTGTGATAATTATCAATCAATTATTAACTTTAACAAATATTCTAAATTAAAACAATTACAACACATTTTAGCCTATGTACATAGATTTATTAATAACTGTAAAAATTCTAAAACTAAAATTACAGGTTCCTTAACTACCGCCGAGCTCAATAAAACTCTTAATTCATTAGTGTATATTTCCCAATTAGAGGCATTCCCTAAAGAATACGACTTATTATTAAAAGGAAATTCCCTAAGTCCTAAGTCGCACATTTCGGCACTTAATCCATTTTTACATGAAGGAGTGATAAGAGTAGGTGGTCGAATTCAGGCTTCTGAATATAGTTTCGATATGAAGCATCCCATGTTGTTAAGCTCTAAACACCATTTTACTCAACTTTTATTCCAACAAGAACACGTACGGCTTCTACATCTGGGGCCCCAAGCCTTACTGGCTTCTATTAGAACGCGTTTTTGGCCCATTAGTGGAAGAAGTCTGGCTAGACGTACTGTGCATAATTGCACCGTATGTAGGCGTTTTAAGGATCAGTCTATGAAAAACATAATGGGCAACCTACCTGCTCAAAGACTAATGCCCGACTTTCCTTTTATTACAGTAGGGACTGATTTCGCTGGGCCATTTATGGTCACGGATCGCAAAGGTCGTGGTTGTAAAATTACAAAATGTTATTGTGTATTTTCATATGTTTTAGGTATAAGTGCATCCATTTGGAGGCTGTTAGTGAGCTGTCCAAGGATGCTTTTATATTAACTTTGAGACGCTTTGTTTCACGGAGAGGGCTACCAAAGCAGATATTCTGCGACAATGGTGGAAACTTTGTAGCTGCTTCAAAGGAACTTAAAGAGTTTTTTGAAGTTAATGCCAAAACTATCGCTAATTTTGCCGCTAACGAAGGCGTTGAATTTTGTTTTTCACCTGCATACGCTCCTCACTTCAATGGTTTGATGGAGGCCGGTGTAAAGTCAGCCAAATTCCACCTGGCTAGGATATTAGGGACTACGCACCTAACCTATGAGGAATTGTCATCTTTGTTCACACAAATAGAATGTATCCTAAATAGCCGCCCCCTATGTCCATTAAGTTCCTCTCCCACGGACTATTATCCCTTAACTCCGGGCCACTTTTTAATTGGTAGACCACTAAGCTCGCTGCCATCTCCGTGTCTACAATCCGCTAATGCCAATCGTCTCGACAGATTCCAGCGCATCGAGCAGTTTAAGCAACACTTTTGGCGACGCTGGAGCCACGAGTACATTGCGGAGCTGCAGTTGAGGACGAAGTGGCGCACGAAGTCCAAAGAGAGCCTACAAATTGACGACCTAGTCCTCTTGAAAGAGGAAAACGCTCCACCGCTCTATTGGCGTCTCGGACGTGTAAGAAAACTCTTCCCGGGATCTGACGGATTGACACGCGTCGCAGATATAGACACTGCAAGAGGAATTGTGCGGCGCGCCCTAAACAGAATCGTCCTACTACCGAAGCCCGATGATTTGGAAGATCTTGAAAGCTGTTAAGCTTTCCAGCGCCGGGAGTATGTCGGCGCCGTTACGACAGCACCGACGGTGTTTGCGGGGAGTATGTGAAGTGCGGGGGGTTTCTCACCACCGCGCCTAAGACCGGCACTCGCCGATAGCTCGCGACCCGATCGCCACCAAATATTTTGTATTTTTCATTCCTTTTAAATATACAATTTGCCTATCGTGTGAGTCGCCTATTTTATTCATGTTCCCTAACTGAACACAGTTTACAGTTGGACGTCTGTACCAATTTTCATCCCACTTTTCACCTGTTGCCTTAGCTGTCACGGTACAAGCATCCCACAACTGTATGTATATATTTAAATTTAAATAGGGCTAGGTCTGTTTAGGTGATAGGGAAATAGAGCTGTATTAGGACGTTAGAGATGTTAAAAGACAGCATTCCCAATTATTTCTGTATAGTCAGTGAGCTAGCTAGCAGGTATTTGTAATTTAGGGTCGTGTCTGAATCAGTTACTAGGTTTTTTCGTCAATAAATTCTTAGAAGCAACCCAAAATCGCCATGCCTCGGATAGCACCTAAACCGTTGGAGCCGTGGTTGTTGTCCCATCGGAATATGAGAGTGAGAGAATAGAATGTGCACCTGTGATAGCGCACACACTCGTGCAGTATATTTTTGTCTTGCGCTAGATGGCTAGTCTCCGTTAAGACTGGCCGCCGTAATTGCAACTCGGTCTGGAGAAAATTTATTATTATTATTTGTTAGAAAGTTAGTTGCTTTGTGATTTTAATCTATCATATGTTCAACTTAAGTAGTGTATTTTTAATTTCGTGAGTCCATCAAGCGCACCTGCAAAATAAGAAGATTAGACTCAACTCGGATTGAATACAAACAGATCTATAGTAGTTCTCAGTAAGCCCGATTACCAGAGTAACAATAACTAGACAATAATAGCGTTATAAATTCTGTTACGTAAATTTTGATAACATACTGTATTCTAAACTTCAAACTTTAAAATTAAGTTGCGAACAAAAGCCAACGTAGGTTATTGTACAGCCAAATTTGGTTTTGTTGTCGTTTCGAACTAACATGGCATAAAATTACAACTCAGTAACATTTCCTCGAGCTAAGGTAGTGCATAAGCCACGGCAAATTTGAACCTTAAATTGTATTCTATATTTAACAAATGAAACATATCTTGCACATTTAAGTTCTTTTTTAACGACTGTTAGGAGAAAAATAGTCTACTTATGAGTTTCTTGCCACTTCTTCTCACAAGGTCTTCCTGCAGTAAGAAGGAATCAGTTGAAGTGATGGCGCAGTATTTGACTGTCATAAAGTGTTTTGTAAAAAGCTAATCTACAGTAGTAAAACGGAAGAGCTTTTTGTTTCTTTTTGTTTGTTAAAACGCGCTTGTATGTCATAGCCAAATTTGTGAGAAATAGTAAAAGCTTTCTAGCAGTAGGCTACAACAACCACCTAACTTTAAATATTGATTTTTTAAGCAATTTCAGATAAAAGGGCTCCCGAAATAATTAATCCACCTGCGCTGGCGTAATAGTCAGTGATACGTAAATACAATGTTGTACAAAATATAGATCTTTACTCCGTCTTAAAAAAACCGGCAAAGTGTGAGTTGGATTCGCGCACAGAGGGTTCCGAACAAATCCGTAGGTATATAATTTTAAAATTATTAAAAATATTTTTATTATATGATGTAACTAAAAATGTATGCTTTTCGCAATTTTTCCTTTATCTGTGCCATAATACGTTGCTTCGTACCAAATTTTAAGATTCTAAGTTCACGGTAAGCACCCTGTAGGTTTTGATTCCCTTGCAAATGTCGAAAATTTGCGGCATAAACGTCTGTATCTTTTGATTGCGTGTCTTAGAAGTTTTATTTTTTCACAGCTCCAAGGAACAGTAGACATGAGTATTTGATATGAATTTCAGCTTGATACCTCCACGCGTTCCTGAGAAAAAGGGTCTTGACAGACAGACAGACAGACAAACAGACAGACAGACGGACAACAAAGTAAACCTATAAGGGTTCCGTTTTTTCCTTTTGAGGTAACCCTAAAATATGTAACCCTAAAAATGGCAGCGATACCAGTTGCCTATTTCTTATACCTATATATACCACAATAAGGTATTTTGTGACAAAACAATTTAGAAAATTAAAAAGTGATTTATGACCGTTATTATTAGGTATGGCATATTCATCCTTACGAACGAAAGTTACTTCATAATCAAAACAATTTTATGAAGATACATTTTGCTCTTTTTAGCATGTTATTTGTATGCATAGTTTAACAGATAATGAAAAATTAAAATAATTCAACACTCGGCTCGACGCGCGAACGATTGTCGTGAAGCGACAATTAAAAAAAAATAGAACCTAACCTAAGTACAACAAAACAACAAAAGTAGAGCCAGAAAACAATATATTTAAATTTTTAAAAGGTATTTACAATTTTATAAAAAAAATGAAATGAGGATGATGATGAATGAAGTGAGAGTACAATTAGATTACAAAAAAAAAATAAAGGTAGGAGAATAGGGGAATATAGAATTGTAGTGGAGCCTAAAAGTCGAAGCGACACACGTTGCGATTGTAGAGGTAGGTTTCTTAGCAGCGACGGCACGCAGCGCCTGAAGCCAGCACACGCCGGTTGCGCTTGTAGAGGTAGGTTTCTTAGCAGCGACGGCACGCAGCGCCTGGAGCCAGCACACGCAGCGTCCGGAGCCGGCGCACGTAGCGCCTGGAGTAGGTGCGCTCAACGCTTAGAGCCAGCAGTTGCAGCGCCCAAAGGTAGCGCACGCGGTAGGTGCACTCGGTACCTGGAGTAAGCAGTCGTAGCGCCCGGAGTAGTGTGGCCCCCGCGCTTGAAGTAGACTGCCGACGACTTCCGAGGTAGATGGAGGCTTGTAGGATTCCGGAGTGGTGCGGCTCCACGCTTGAAGAAGGCTTCGCCGAAGACTTCACGTGTAGGTGGAGGCTTGTAGGATCCCGGGGCAGTGCGGCCCCGGGATAAGGCCTTTAGGAGATACTTCCAATTCGCGAACTGAAGCGGGACTGCCTTTCTTCACCGATTGTTCGGCTTTTATACCTTTCTAGAGAGAACGGAAAAATTATTTAAATTAAACGCAAAAATTTTTTGTAAATGGTCAAGAGAAAAGAGTATTTATGTGGAATTATCGAAATAGGAACAACAGATCGGTAGCAAATTTGAATATAATTACTATGGAAACGAAATAAATAACAATGTCAAAACATGTCAAATTTTGGTTTTAGGTTTATAATAAGAAAACGGCAAGATTTAAGTGGAAAATGAGATATTATTGATATAGGAAAAAAGGTAGCGCAGCTGCCCACACAAAGCCCGAGATTGTAGAGTTACGGAAAACTAGCTAAAAGATCGAAAAAAGGTAGACTCCATTGACACCAATTTAAAAGTGCTGATAATGTGAAAATACGAAGTAGAAATGATTTGTTATTGTGTTCTTATGGTTTAAAATCGTTACAGGATCCTATGGAAATAAAGGTGATGTAAAATATCCAGTTTTGAAGTGAATACAGAAAATCGAAACAGAATGGAAAAATGAATTTAAAATAATGTAAAATGATATGTAAGTAGCATAACACTACACGATGCATAAGCCCTAACTGCCTGATAACAACCAAGAGAAACCAGCAGTGAACTCTTCTATAAGCGAGGTAAGTTTTATCTAAAAAATTGGCAAAATTAATGGAGTACGTCTATCTATCGGCATATGTACGTTATAGGGCGAGGTTAAATTTTATCCACTCTCCGTCCGGGAGGAGTTGCTCCAATTTGGGCAGTCCGAGTGGGCTTGGCAAATCCACTTCAGATTTTTTTTTTATAGAATGAGGGTGACAAACGAGCTCACAGTACACCTGATGGTAAGTGGTTGCTGCGGCCCATGGACATCTACATATATCCTCTATTACAAATCAAAATGTAGATGCGTTGTCACCCGTGAGGACTAAGATAGAATGCCCCATTTCCAGTAAAAAGGGCCTCCGGCCACCTGCACTCACCAAGCGAAACGCAGAGATAAACCTCTAATTCACGCTGGTTTTCTGTGAGGTCGTGGTACCACTACGGTTCGAGCCGGCCCATCCGTGCAACAGCAAAAGCTGCCGCGTGGCTCTACCACTATTAAAAATGGATACGTGTTGGTGGATTGTGGCGAGAGTGGCGTCCTTTGTATAGCTATGCGCCATGGATGATGCAAAGTAGGGGTCGCGGGGGCTTCTTCTAACAGCGTTCGAACCGTGTTCAGCTGGCGTACAAGACCTTACCGCCGAGGCATAGAAGGCTAGTGCCTCCGAGTGCTTATTTTTCATGGCGGCATAGTACACTGCATAACGGACTTGGACTTTGCATCAGTGGTGTTGGAGGCCGTAGAAGAAGGCGTGTCTTGTGTTCCGATGCGCCTTACCTCATTAGGAGATAAGACTTCTTATTTCTGCCGCAGAATATCAATGCTTGTACTGCTATGATCCGGTCTAAAGGGTAAAGGCTGTTAAGCATACCACCTAAAACCTCAGGTGACAATCATGCCAAATGAAAGTTTTTAGTCTCTGTCTGCCTCTCTGGGTGACAAGTGTGAGAGTTTACGTATATATGGTTACGTTACTATAAATTTATAAGTATAAATTTAAAGGTAGTATTACGTAATAACCCGCTTTGTAGCAAATCCAGGAGGAGACCTATATTCGGCAGTGGACTTGCGATGTTCTGTAATAATGATGATGATGATGATGAATCCGCAAAATCTGTCATTTATATTTTATTTATTTATTAAACTTCAGGCGGACATAATACATGATGCATTCTTTACAAGTTAAACTTATACAGTAAATTTTTAACTTTTATTGAAATGCAAGGTAATAACTGTTTTGTTTCATAAACAGAGATCATCTTTTAATAACCACTATAAAATCCAAAATATTAAATATAAAATGTCCAAAAACATAAGGGTGAAAATCACAAAGATAAGAAAACAAACATTTTTACGAGCGTTACGCATTAACTGAGAGGAAACTCCACAGAACAATTTTCTGGTCGTATTTTTTTTTGTGAGGCAATTAAACATAAAACGGAGTTTTTTTATCAAATTACCAGTTAAAATATTCATTTTTATTACTGTCATCACGCAACTATTAAACGTTTTAACTTTATCTGACAAACGACCTGGTATCATGTCGCATCTGCCAACCGTTTTCATTATTTTATAGTTGCTGCCAAACACATTTTTATTAACTTATTTCATACTTTTATAGAAGTGATTGCAATATAGTGGCGGTGTAAGAATATTCACTACCCCATATCATCCTGTCGGTTTCGTAAGAGGCAACAGAGGCAAAAAATAAGGAAATGGGCGGAAACGTCTTCCTAATAATGACTAAAATAAAAAAATGCGCCTTCCAACTCGCTTGATAAGCGTGGCAGCTCGGGAAATAACCCACGGCCTCACGGGAATTATCAAAGGGGAGGCCTATGTTTAGCGGTGGACTTAAATAGGCTGAAACGGTAGCGGTAATTGTAACAACCGTGAAACAGTCCACTTTTTAGTAAGTGGATGCTTTGGCCCATTGATACCTTTATCTCGATACAAAGGTATTTATAAAAGTATTATCAAAAAAGAGTATAATTTATGTACATTCAACACCCTATACCACATATTAGTATAAATAATAAGTAGCGAGTTGAAGAGAAAAAATTATTATCACAAAAAAAAGGCCTTCGCAATGTCCAAACTAACGGACAATGCTTCCCCCTTGGACTCTACTGCCTCCGCCCATCTATGAGTTAAGTAGACCAGAAGATCACCAGCTGATCGACCCCGACGAAAACAGTATTGGCGGTCACTAATCAGCTGGTGATCCTCAAGGTACCGCAGAGTTGGCAGTTTATAACGGATTCCATTATTTTGGAGAACAAGGGGGTGATGGCGATAGGCCTGTAGTTGGATCGGGTGGACAAAAGCTGTCTTCCATGATTTCGGGACTACGCCTAGGGAGTAGGAGTACCGAAAAAGACGCGTTAGAACCGGTGCCAACTCCGAAGCACACGCCCTCAGCACAATTGAGGGGATTCCGTCAGGCCCACTCGACTTATGGATGTCCAGTGAGAGGAGTTCTCTGCGAAACGAGCGCTGTGAGAACCGCTCATCCGGCATGGAGCACTCACACCGCAGGATGGTCGGCGGTGTGTTCCCCCCGTCATCAACAGTCGAGTTGGACGCAAAAAGGGAGCCTAATAGGTCGGCTTTCTCTTTTGCGTCGTGTGCCAATGAGTCGTCCTCCCTGTACAGAGATGGTATTTATGGCTTACAGAAATTCCTTTGGACAGCCTTGGCGAGAGACCAGAATGTACGGGTTCCCGAAGGAAGTCGAACTAGTTTCTCGCCAATTCTGCTCTGCTCTGCTGCTATGTGCTCTGACTTTGCCTTGGCAATAACTCTTTTGAAGGACCTGGAGGCGAAGTTATAATTCTTTTGGACGCAAAAAGGGAGCCTAAAAGGTCGGCTTTCTCTTTTGCGTCGTGGGCCTATGAGTCGTCCTCCCTGTGCAGAGATGGTAGTTATGGCTTACAGAAATTCCTTTGGACAGCGTTGACGAGTGACCAGAATGTACGGGTTCCCGAAGGAAGGCGAAATAGTTTCTCGCCAATTCTGCTCTGCTCTGCTGCTATGTGCTCTGACTTTGCCTTGGCAATAACTCTTTTGAAGGACCTTGATGCGAAGTTATAATTCTTTTGGACGCAAAAAGGGAGCCTAAAAGGTCGGCTTTCTCTTTTGCGTCCTGGGCCTATGAGTCGTCCTCCCTGTGCAGAGATGGTAGTTATGGCTCACAGAAATTCCTTTGGACAGCGTTGACGAGAGACCAGAATGTACGGGTTCCCGAAGGAAGGCGAACTAGTTTCTCGCCAATTCTGCTCTGCTCTGCTGCTATGTGCTCTGACTTTGCCTTGGCAATAACTCTTTTGAAGGACCTGGAGGCGAAGTTATAATTATTTTTAAGTATGCTGGCGTTTACATCCCGAATCGCCGAAGCCGCAGCTCAGACTTGATAACACTCCTGCTTACTGCGTAATGCAGTCTTACAGGACCGACCAAAACAAGGCTGAGATCTGCCTCCGATGGGTACCACGGATGATGGAATAAATAGTTCGATTCCCTGTAACACTACATCAGTGACAGAGTCAGCAACAGCGCTGGGATCATCCGGCGACAAAGCAAACCCGCCCCCATGGGTAGGAAGCAAAGAAAGATCGCATTCCGTCCCAATCCGCCGACCTGTAATGCCAAACACGGCGGCAACCTGCAGAACGCAACCGTGAGGGGAGCGTGAATGGCACCACACTCCGGATCAGACAATGGTCCGAAGAGCCGAGAGGGGAAATCCACGGAAACCTGATATCCGTCCGCATGAGAGGTCAATAGAAGGTCCAACAGGGATGATCCTCAACATCTGGAATCCGCGTAGGCGATGTGACCAGTTGTGTCTGACCATATGCCAAGGCAAAGTCATAAACAGATCTCCTCGCATGATCGGTTAAACGTGAACAGAGCTGTTCGACGTGGTGGGCTTCATCGCTGTCTACGCGTAGCCAAAAGATGGACAGGTCCGAACCTTGAAGACTACCGAGGCGTCGAAAACAGATGCACTCTCTGACGCTAATGACATACGTAACATCAGCTCTCGAGTTTTTTATAATTTAAAATTATTAATAATACAAAAGTTAATAAAAAAGTGTGTTCAAATTAACAAGTAATCAGTAAATAAGTGCGATTAATGTTATCTTCGTCAACAACCTGCGATTTACGTGGAAATACGGAATTCAAAACCATCACATACAACGACCGTTACGTCAAATTTGAAACAAAGAAAGTTGGAGACAGAAACTATATTTAAACCTAACAAGTAGTAAGTAAAGTATCGGAAACAAAAGTAAGTAAAATAAAACGTAAATAAAACACAATTATTAGAGATATTAACGTATAAAATTGACATTAAATGTCATTAAACAAAGAACAGCTGACCAACAATTAAAATATATAGTAACACATTAACGGTTTGAATATACAGTCTACAACTTTATTTGAAATTGAAAATGGATAATATTACTATCCGAAAGAAAACACTCTCTAAACAAATGTCTGAATCAAATCTACAAGAAATATTAAATGATTCCTTTTTAAGTTTATCCAGCTCAAGTAACACGGATTTATCTACAAAGACAAGTCAACATATATCTACTCCAAATACTTCAATAGTGTTTAATGAGAATCAAGAGATAAACAAATTACAAACCGAATTAATATCCGCACAAGAATCTATCCATAACCTAACAAAACAATGTTATAATCTTAGACAGACCTTACACGAAAGTGAGAAAAAAGTGCAGAATTTGATTAGTCTAATATTAAATACTAAATCAGATAAAACATTAACAGGAACAACATTGAACAAAACGCCTATAAAACAGACAATAACAAATATAAGTCTTAAAACACCACGGCACTCACCTTTAAAATACTACAATGAAAATATATTTATTCACAACACTTATCCTAAAATTAAACAGAAAACATTTACTAACTTACAAAAAAAACACAATTCTCAAAACTTTACTATAGATAATATGGGTTTGGACAAAAATACTTTGAACTACAACATAACTAAGTCACTAATATTAAATAAAGAATGTGACGGTACCGTCAAAAATAAAATTATTACTAATTGTCAACAAACCATAACAGATGTCAGCACAAAGGTAATAAAACGTAAAATTATAATTATGGGTGATGAACGCGTTAGAAATTTGTCTTTAGGTATGCTGGAAAAACGAAAAAATAAGTGGAATGACTCTTATGAAATATTTGGCTTGACAAAACCGCATGCTTCTTCCAGCGAAATATTAAGCAGTTGTGAAAGTTTTATACAATCTATGAATCATGAAGATATATTAATATTGGGCTTAGGTTCCAACCACAAAAATCCATATCAACTTATTTCAGGTTTACTAGACTTAATGGGTAAATTAAAAAATAACAAAGTATTTATTCTAAATGTTAGATATAACCGTTGCCTAAATGAAAAATTATTAAACGCACAAATAAAGCTATTTTTAAGAGGCTATAAAAATTGTTCATATATTGATATTGACGAAGATTACAAATATTATAATTCAAGAATTAATTATATTGAAAATTTAATAAATAAAATAAACATAGAAATTGACAGTATCGAATACTCGAATACATTTTTAAATACAAAAAAGATCTTAGAAAGGCTTTCTTCGTCAAAAAAATGCGGTTTGTTAAAAAACAAACGAAATAAATCAAATCAAGTAAAAAAAGGTACAATTCCATATTATTTTAAAAAGACAATAAATGAAAACACTTTAAAACTGAACAGTGAGGATACATCAAATAGTAATATATTACCGAACAATGAAAACTTTTCATCGAATCCAAATTTTTTTCGTCCCTAAATCCAGATATTTGACAATATTACATCAAAACATAGCCGGAGCCATAAATAAGTCAGAAGAGCTGTACTTGGCAATATCTCAATTAAGTAAGTCCCACATTATTGACATTATATGCTTATGTGAAACATTTATTAGAAAAGGAAATGAGAAGCTACTTAAATTACCAGGATATAAATTGATATCATCGTTTTCTCGCAAACAAAAAAGAGGTGGAACATGCATTCTGGTCAAAGAGGACATTTCATGTATTAATCTAGACTTAATAAAGGATCTTGGTTGTAATTTATTCTTTGAGTGTTGTGGTATAGAGTTAAAACACTTAAATACAGTGATAATTTGTGTTTATAGAATTCCAAGTCAAAGTATAGAGATTTTTATTGAAAAACTTCAACTTACACTACAAAAAATTGCAACTAAAAATAAAAAAATAATAATATGCGGTGATTGGAATATTGATATTCTTAAAAAAACTAAGTTTTCAGATGAACTTAATACTTTACTTCAGAACTATAATATTGAATGTTTAATAAAAACACCTACTAGGAAAAATTCATGCATAGATCAAATAGCGACAAATATAAAAAGAGGCGTAACAACAGAAGTACTTCATCTTGGTTTATCAGATCACGAAACTGCACAGATATTAAAAGTAAATATGATTAAACCCAAAGTAAATGTGTCCTGGTTTGAAACAAAAAGAGATTACAGTAAGCAGAATATACGTAAATTTTGTGAGTGCATGGCATCATTGAGTTTCTCTGAAATACATGAATTTAATAACTTAAATGAATGCTTTAATACTTTTTATGAATTATTCCAACTGTTTTACAATCTCTGTTTCCCATTTGTTAAGATAAAGAGAAACACAGGAAAACCTAATATTAATTGGATAACCAAAGGATTGAAGAAATGTTGTGTACGAAAGCGACTGCTATATTTAAAAAGCATATATTACAGGAAAACATTTACAAATAGTTGGGGTTATTATATAAAATACAAAAATATTCTAAAAAGGTGCATTCTTAAGTCAAAACAAATTCAATGTGAAAAATTTATTAAATTATCAAAAAATAAAAATAAGGCTTTATGGCATATGATATCTAATAATATTAATGACGAAAACAATATTAAAGAAATAGAAAAGATTGTAGTCAATAATAATGTATACAACTCAATGAATGATATATGTGAACAATTTAATAACTTTTTTATTAACATAACAAATCAAACAAATTTTAATTATGAAGCAACTGAAATAAAAACAACATTGACTACGGAAAAATGTAATACAATATTCTTGACACCAACAAGCAGTGACGAAATTTTAAAAGTAATAAAATCCCTAAATAACACGAATTCCGTAGGAACAGACGGTATAAGTACAAAAATACTAAAGGCTTCCAGTGTACATATTTGCAAACCGTTATCCTTTCTTGTCAATTTATCTATGGAGCAAGGAACTTTTCCTCATGTTCTAAAAACATCAGTTATAAAACCGTTATATAAAAAAGATGATCCAAATGATATTAAAAACTACAGACCGATAGCACTAATTCCAGTTTTATCTAAGATATTTGAAAAGGTAATTTTAGAAAGATTTCAAAATTATGTTGATAAAAACAAAATATTATGTCGGGAACAGTTTGGATTTAGAAAAAATAGTTCTACTTCTTTAGCATGCTTCGACATGGTAAAAGAAATAATTCAAGCCTTTATTGAAAAAAAACCAGCAGCCACTATATTCTTAGATATGAGCAAAGCATTTGATTTTGTGGACCATCAATTACTCTTGTTTAAGTTGGAGAAATATGGCATAAGAGGAATTGCTAAAGAATGGGTTGCAAGTTACTTAAATGATAGATATCAGTATGTGGAGATTCATAAAATGATAAATCAAACACGAAACTCATATAGGTCAGAGAAAAAAGTTAATAAATCAGGTGTACCACAGGGAAGTGTGCTCGGTCCATTTTTATTCCTCTTATATATTAACGATTTACCGAGATCAGTGAAACACAAAACAGTTTTATTTGCAGACGACACGACGATTATTATTAAATGCACGGACAAAAATACATATGAGAGAGATATAAATACAGCATTACATAATATAGTAAAATGGTTACAAAATAATAATCTGAAAATAAACTTAGTAAAAACAAAAATAATTCAATATTATACAAAGAATTGCACCAAAATTAATCTAGACATAAAATGTAATGATCAAGTAATCGAACAGGTAAAACACCATAAATTCTTAGGTGTTCTGGTAGACGAAGGTCTAAAATGGGACAGTCATATTGAATATACTTGTAATAGGTTAAATCGTTTCGTTTACGTATTACGTCGCCTAAGAGATACTGTATCTATGAATGCTGCAATAAATGCCTACCATGCATATATATCGTCGATACTCTCTTACGGAATAATTCTTTGGGGACAGTCTTGCGAGGTGCGGAAAGTATTTGTAGCACAAAAGAAATGTATCCGGGCCTTGTGCGGATTACATCAAAGGGACAGTTGCAAACCAATGTTCGGTAAATTACGTATCCTTACACTAACCTGCCGATATATAAGAGAAGTATGTTTATTTGTTAAATACCACCCAGAATATTTTAAAAAGAAAGGAGAAGTAAATTCGCATATGTTAACGAGGTATCAAAATAAACTGCACTTTCCAACATGTAGAATAAATCAAGCAAAAAATAGTGTGATATTTATAACTATTACAATATATAATAAAATACCGGATAACTTTAAGAATCTCCCAGTAAATATATTCAAGAAGAAACTGACGAAATGGTTAATGGAGAAACAATTTTATGATATTCAAGAACTTATTACATTGCGGAATCTGTGAAGGAATTAGTGACGTTTAACAATAGTGACGCGAAGAATCTGTGTAGTGTTGGTGTAGTGTAATTTAATTAACTTATTTCCATTTAAATATTTGCACACCCAAATAGTGGGTAGAATGTATTAGCGCCTTAATATTGCAACAACACCTTTTTTGTAACTACATTCTTGTAAATAAATGAAATTTGAATTTGAATTTGAATTTGAATTTGACGTATACGCAAACTCCAGCCCGAGGTACAAAGGAGTGCTCCAATTTGTACCCCGGGTAGGAGAGATACGAAGAGTCAGCCGGAGAGGACACCTACATCTCGGTCAGAAAGAGCAAGGCCGGCTTCGCCGTCTCGAGATGGTAGTGGACGGCGTTTTGGTTCGAGTGAAGTCCCCTGGTGTTGCAGAAATTCACGGATAGCGTGGCAGGGGTCGCCTTGGTCTTGTTGATCAGTTTGCCCCGAGCAGTTATTGTGTTTAGCGGAATTTTGCCCACCCCAGAATACGCGGGGCAGCCTGAGCACCCACGCTCAGGATTGGAATAGCATGGTCGTGGATGCTCAGCGAGGGATTCTCCAGGGGTGCTGGCACCTTCCTGGGGTAGTCTATGATGTAATGCAGCTATAGCCAAATAGCAGAAAAAACACCATCTTGAATGCACTTATTGTAAAGAAGAATCGTCAGAGGGATTGCGTCCGCTGTATATTTAAGGAAGAAAGGAGGAATGCCATCAGGTCCAGATCACTTGCAAACATCTAATTTTCCAAGTTCTTTTTTTACCATATCACCAGTGCAATTTATCGTAGAAATAAATGAATCACTTGAATTGTTTGGTTCTGTTAAAGAATTACTATCTGGTGTAAACTTCTCTTAATCTAAGTAAGATGGTTCAAATACGGATTTAAAGAAGCTTGAAAACAGATTGCATGCTTCGTCTGGTGGGTTAGTTGCTTCCTGTTTGTATTTGATATTATCTGGAATATCATTGCTATCTTTACGATTATGAATGTATTTCCAAAATTTACTTGCGAAATTAAGGACACATTCATCTTTGAATCTGGAACGATAAATGGAAAAAGATTCGTAGTCGGAATACGACTTGAACTTTTTCCATTTTATCTAAGCTCTATTTTTGTTTTTGTATATATGTATCAGTGGTCTTGAAAACCAGGGAAAGCCTGAGGGTTTAAATGGTTAACATGGTTTTTAATAACTAAATAAATCTGTTCATAAAATATGTTTACATGGTATTTGGTGGTGTGTGTTACATGGTATGTGTATGGTGTATTTAGATGGTTTATTAGAAAATAAGGAAACCCAGTCAATTTTCTTAATACTATTATTAATTTTATCATATTTGTAGATACGTTTTCACCATGGAAGCCTTATATAAAATATCCATATTACCAAAGAATGCACTTAATTCTTCTTCAACAGTCCATATAAATCCAATGCTAGACATGGGCCTCTCCCGTTGTAACGAGGATGCACGGTAGGTATCTTGGAAGGCAAACTAAAAGTTTCAGATAAGGACAACTAGCACCTCTAACGCTGCTCTCTGTCACCGATCTGGGTACGTTAGGTGTAAGGGAGTTTATTATATCACGATCTATTGGAACCTGTGTAATCCTTCTACTAAGTTCTAATTCTGCCCTATTACTCGTGGGATGAAAAGAGATGATGGGTTCTCTTATGCCACCACCAAAAACATACAAAACAAAGCTAGGAAAATAAATAAATAGCAGTTTCTATTAAAGTCCAATGTGAAGGGAAGTGGGAACTATTTTAAAATAACATAAAAATATACCGGGTAAAAATTATACCTTTTTGTGTAAATATCATTATAATAGCGACATTCTTTAAATAAACTTAATAATTATATCTCAAATAGTGTAGGCGAGGTAAAGAACGATTAAATCACCAAGCGAGCTAAACTATTTACCATATACAAATGTTGATGTAAATAGGTTTTTTTTCAACACTTACATTAATATAAGTAATCACTGATCTTCTACTAATATTATATATATATATATATATATATATATATATATATATATATATATATATGTCGGAGCGTCTATAAAATACCCGGTTGGATCGAGGTAGAATGGAGGGTATATCGAGAAACCCCCTCTTGTGTCTGTAGTATAAAGTTCACTGTAGGTGCCGTGCACGAGAGATTCCGCTTCAGTCATTCAACGAGGGTGGTCATGCTACTAGTGTTACGATAGTGTTGTGGTTCTGTTCGTTGTTGTAATTCCTCTAGTGCAGACAAGGAGGATTGGTGTTGCTGAGAGGCTGCCCTGTGTTACATTGAGATAAGTAGTGTTGCTGTTGCTGTACATATTTTGGTGTTATCATGTAATTACGTGCCTCACGTTACACTGCTGTGTGATTGTGACGGAGACGTGTTACGGTGTGGTCGAACTGTAATTTCACTATACTGGATGTATAGTGCGTTACGCTGTCTTATTACTGATAATGATTAACTGCGTAAGCAAGAGAGGAAGTTGAACATCCGCTCTCACACTTTTATTATTTTTAACAGTTAACGCTATCCTGATGTATTTCCAAGATCACGAGTGGAATACTCTGTTGAATAATTCTCCGACATCAGAAGTGGGATCTCCTGTTGTAAGTTTTCGAGATAAGAATTAGGATAAAGTCCCTGTTACTGCCCACCTATAAACTTTGAATAATGTGAGGGTATTACCGTTGGTGAAATACTATGATACGCCTCGCGTTATGTTTTGATGTTAAATGTCTTAATGAAATTTCTTTGTCTTATTTACGACTTTGACGTACCATTACACTTTACTCACACTTTTATTATTTTTAACAGTTAACGCTATCCTGATGTATTTCCAAGATCACGAGTGGAATACTCTGTTGAATAATTCTCCGACATCAGAAGTGGGATCTCCTGTTGTCATTTCCGATATATATATATATACAGGGTATTTTTGGAACGCTCCCGAAAACTAAGACAGGCGACAGCACCAAGTATACCTTTGATCAAGGGTAACACATAAATTCGATCCTGATGAAAAAAAAATCATCTTTTTACAACGTTTTATTAGCTTTATTCACGCGCTATCATGTTAGTACAGCTAAATGAAACGATAATTTCATAAAAAAAATCATGAAAATACTGAAACATAAAACCAGCAGTGGAATTACTGAATTGATATCAGCTGATTTGAGGTCAATGTAAGCGCGAACGCAAATTCGCGCGGCCCGCAACTAGCACATTACCTAATAATTTACAACACTTGTCTAAATACCTAACTTATCTACTCAACCTACTATTTTGCCACTGTACTTGTCTCCACGTAGCCACTTTAATACGAATTTACAGGTTAAATAACCCAAATAACTGGTTCGATTCCCCGCTAATGAAAAAATACTTAAATTAATGAAATGTAACCAAGATTGGAGTCATGCGTTTTTATTCATCGTGTAGGTATGTTTATTATTCTCATGTATTCAGTTATGTACCTATTCAGATTAATCCAGTACTAAGTTATTTAAAAAAAATACTTATGAAACAGCTTACCGCTCTAAATCCTCCGTGGTCTTATGAGATGCGGCTCAAATTGTGCTCCATTCATTTCAAGGCAGATTTGGGCTCGGTGTTGCATCTCCTCATGCAGGCGGGGCATCATCGTGTGGTCTTCGACACAGTCCGTACGTAGTTTGTCGAAAACATCCACGATCCTTTGGCGCATTTCATCAGCACTATCACACTCGCGATTAAAAACCCTTTCTTTCACATACTCCCCACAGAAAGAAGTCTAACGGGAGCGAGGTGGCCAACCGAGTGGTCCTAGTCCGCCAAATCCAGCGATCATCAAATAATTCGGTGAGGTGCTCACAGACGAACCTCACGACATGTGGAGGTGCACCATCATGCTGGAACCATGGTCGGCGATATTCAGCCAACGATAGGTCGTCAAAAATGTCAACCAACTGTTCACTTATAAAGTTTAGGTATCGCTGTCCGTTCAGCCGCTGTGGCAGAAACACTGGTCCCAGTATGCGATCCTTAATACCTGCCCATACGTTAACCGACCATCGGGTTTGGTGCCCGGTTTGTCGAACAGCGTGTGGGTTAACCTCTGAATACACGTGTGTATTTCTTCGGTTCCACAGGCCGTTGTTGGTAAATGTCGACTCATCCGTCCAGATAATGTGCTCAATGGAACCAGGCACTCGATGTTGCTAGTTTAATAACCAACGGCAGAAAACTCGTCGGCGGTCGTGATCGCCGGTAACTAAAGCTTGCACTTTGTGCAATTTGTATGGGCGCATCCGGTTACGCTTCAACACTTTGTGCACTGCAAAGTATGACACACTTGTTCCATCCCGACGTCTTAACAATTTATTTAGCGATACTTCGTGTACCTAGGTTCGGATACCTAACATGGTGAGCACTATAAACGTACGCGTTAGGCATTATTAAAACAAAAAAGAATCCAAAAACGTTACAACAACAATAATATCAACACGTAATCACAAGTAAATTTATTAAACAAAACGATTGAACTGTCGCTCGCGCACGCATGTACAAAATCAACACGGAACTGTCTCAAAAACTAAAACGAACGAACCCCGCCAAGGCCTGAAACCTACTGCGTCACAAGCGTGAGGCGACAGGGTTAGGCATTCTGCCGTCATAATAAAGAAGCACACTGTGATATATGTAGGTATAAATTAATATTGCATTATGTAGGTAGGGCCACCGCGCGTCTTCTCGAGTGAGTCGCTCAATACATGCTATGAAGTCACACCGTGTTTTATTATTTAAATACCGAGTTATCCAGAAATCTCTCAGTGGCGACGAGGATAGCAACGAACTCTTGGAAAAGTATTTGTAAACGACAAGTATTTAATTAAAATGTCGATTGGAAGAATTCCTGAGTTTGACCTACATAAAGATGATTGGAGGTCATACGTCGACCGCCTCGAACAATATTTTGTCGTCAACAAAATTTCGGAGGATTTACAAGTTCCGACGTTAATTACCGTGATGGGAGCCGAGTGTTACGAACTGTTAGTGAATTTATGTACTCCAACCAAACCAAAAGATAAATCTTTTTTGGAAATCACAAACATTCTAGAAAAACATCTCCAACCAAAACCAAGTACCCTCGCAGAAAGATATAAATTCCGGCATAGGAAACAAAAAAGTTGTGAAACAATAGCGGAGTATGCAGCAATATTGAAGAGAATGTCGAAATCTTGTGAATTTGGTCAATGGTTGGAAGAAAGTTTAAGAGATCAGCTGGTGTGCGGTATTCTAAGTGAAACTATAAGGCAACGACTATTCGCAGAAGGCACGTTGGAATATGGGAAAGCGTATAGCTTGGCAGTGAACATGGAGGCGGCGGAGAAGGATGCAGCGGCTTTGGAAGGATACGGGCAAGGTGAATCGTCGGGCAGCTCGAGCACGGCTGAGTGCCAGGCGATGGCAGCGACTCGACGTGGCAACGGACGTGGTCGGCCAGGGAGGACGGCACCTACGGCATCGAGGTGGCAGCGGCAGCAAGGAAAAGCAGCGGACGGAGCACAACAATGTGCTGCGTGCGGTGGACCCCATGGCGGCACGAAGTGTCGGTTCGCGGCATATGTGTGCAGAGTATGTAATCGTAAGGGGCATCTGCGTCGGATGTGCCCAAACCTGACGACGTACCATCACGTAGACATCGGAACACCTAAAGTGGTCGAATCGGACGAGACGGACAGTGACGAGGTAAGAATATTTGATATAAAAAAATTGTCCATAGAAGAGTGTACACCGCTATGTATTTCAATCAACGTTCACGGAAAAGATATTGACATGGAGTGTGATACGGGTAGCGCCGTATCTTGTATAAGTTACAAATTTTATAAACATAATTTTAGTGATTTACCTATCAGCAAATGTAATGTTTTACTTAGATATTACACAGGTGAAATAGTTCGTCCGGTGGGGGTGGCTATGCCACTAGTGAGGTATAAAAATACACAAAAAAAATTAAATTTGTTCATAATCAGAGATGGTAAAACCGTTCTTTTGAGTCGACAGTGGTTAGCCGAACTTAAAATTCAACTACCAGTGTTTCAGTATTACGATGTAAACAATGTTAATTATAAGGATTTTGACGAAAGTAATTTTATGTATAGATTCAGTGAAGTATTTGCGGATGGGCTTGGACGGTTCAGCGGCGGGCGGGTTAGCATCCACCTGCGGCAGGGGGCGCGGCCGGTGTTCATGCGCGCGCGTCCTCTGGCGTATGCGCTGCGGGAACCGGTGGAGCGAGCGCTCGAGCAGCTGGTGCGAGACGGCGTCCTCACGCCGGTGGAGCGCTCCGACTGGGCCACACCCATTGTACCCGTTCTCAAAAAGGATGGTAATATTAGAATATGCGCTGATTATAAATTAACACTGAATAAAGTGCTAGAAGTCGACCGTTATCCCTTGCCACGCATAGATGATTTGTTATCGCGTTTACATGGCGGTGAACGTTTCAGTAAGATTGATTTATCTCAGGCGTACGCTCAGTTGGAGCTTGACGAATCAAAAAAGTATACGGTTATCAATACACATAAGGGTTTATACATGTACAATCGACTAGTTTACGGCTTGTCGTCGAGTCCAGGAATTTTTCAAAAACACTTAGAAGAATTATTGACAGGGTTACCGAACGTGGGTGTATTTTTAGATGACGTAATTATAACGGGTCCTGATAGTCGTAGTCACATAAAAAATTTATATAGTGTTCGAGCGATTGCAGTCTCACGGGTTGCGCGTTAAGAAAGAAAAATGTGTATTTTTCGCAGAATCTATTAACTACTTAGGGCACGTCATTAGTAAAGAGGGTGTTCACACGTGTCCGGATAAAGTCCGGGCAATTGTAAACACGCCTGCACCCACCAATATTTCAGAACTGCGATCTTTCATCGGGCTAGTAATGTATTATGGTAAATTCGTACGAAATGTTAGTTCATTGCTGGCCCCGTTATATCGTTTGCTAAAAACCAGGGTTCGATTCCTGTGGAGTACTGAGTGTCAATTGGCATTCAATGAAGTAAAAAAAATATTAAGTTCGAGCGAAGTGCTTGCCCATTATACGTTAGACTTACCCGTGGTACTGACGGCGGACGCCAGCGGGGTCGGAGTCGGCGCCGTGATATCGCATATCACTGAGGAGGGAGAGCGGCCGATCGCATATGCGTCGCGTACTCTCAGCGCGGCCGAGCGGGCCTATGCGCAGATAGATCGAGAGGCCTTAGCAATAATATTCGGTATTAAAAAGTTTCATCA
The DNA here is from genome assembly GCA_963668995.1 of Parnassius mnemosyne. NCBI lineage: Eukaryota > Metazoa > Arthropoda > Insecta > Lepidoptera > Papilionidae > Parnassius > Parnassius mnemosyne. The sequence goes on along the minus strand of CAVLGL010000001.1, from coordinate 790,390 downwards.
GTACTTATATGGTAGAAAATTCGTTTTAAGGACTGATCACAAACCCTTGACGTATATTTTCGGCAGTAAAGTGGGCATTCCAGTTATGGCCGCTTCGAGATTACAGCGTTGGGCAGTACTATTGTCGGGATACAATTATGACATAGAATATGTAAGTTCACACAAAAATTGTGCAGATGCGTTATCTCGTTTGCCGCAACCGGTACAGAAACGGCTTCCGAAGTCGGAGGGAATGAATTACATTAATTTCGTAGAAAATTTTCTCCCGATCACAAATGATGACGTCAGAACGGCAACAGCAAGCGATCCGGAATTAAGTAGAATTTTAACCTATGTTCAGTCCGGATGGCCCGCGTCCTGCCCAAAAGAAGTGTTGCAGCAATATTATATTAAACGTAATGAACTATACATAGATAGGGGCTGTATTATGTGGGGTTACCGCTTGGTGATACCGCGCACTTTAAGAAAAAAAATACTTATGCAATTACATACTGGTCACATGGGCATTGTTAAAACTAAGTCCATAGCTCGAAGTTACGTATGGTGGCCTAATATAGATACAGACGTCGAATCCGAATGCCGAGCATGTGAGACGTGCGCGGTGGAGTCACAAGCACCCCCGCGCACCCCACCGCAGCCTTGGCCGTACCATTTGCAGCCATGGAGCAGACTCCATATAGATTTTTTAGGCCCTTTTAACGGAAAAAAATTTCTTATTTTAATAGACTCCAGTACGAAATGGCTAGAAGTGTTTGAAATGCCAAAAACAAATCCTACAGCGGTTATTAAGGTATTACGGTGTACGTTCGCAAGATTCGGCTTACCACTAGAGCTAGTATCGGATCAAGGGCCACCCTTCACTAGCGCGGAATTTAAGGAGTTTTTAACACGAAATGGTATTCAGCAACGTTTCTCGCCTGCTTATCACCCGTCTTCGAATGGCGCCGCGGAAAATGCTGTAAATATTTGTAAAAAAGCAATAAAAAAGCACATAGGGAATCAATCGATGTTGACGCCGCGTTGCAAACATTTTTACTTACTTATCGTAACAGTATACACAGCAGTACAGGTGAAAGCCCTTCAATGCTGTTACAAAAACGAACGTTACGATCACGGCTAGACTTATTACGAAGCGATCGCGCGCTCATAAATAAGGTAAATCAGGCTCAAAGTAAGCAAGTGGAGTACACGGGCGGGGGCAGCGCTTGTTTGCACCGGGGGAACCTGTGTGGGTGCGAGAGTACGGCCACAAGGATAGGTGGGTGAAGGGAACGATAGTTCATGGCGAAGGTTCGAGGAGATATTCTGTGGACAAGGGGGACAGTCGACAAGTAGTTAAGCACGTTGATCAAATCAAGCGCAGATCAGGGTTGTACGACATACCATTCCCTGAGGAGCAAAGCGAGTCAATGAGGGTACAAATACCTGATAGTAGTGGCTCGGCGAGAGACGGAATGTCGAAGGAGGACGACGGACCGGACACATCTCTGACTACGGTTGTGGGTGATTCGGGAAAGGAGAGGAAACGGGTTTCGAGTGAACGCATTAAAAGTCCTGGAATCGAATATAGTACACCGCCAACGTTACCTAGTGCACCGTCGCCTGAACCGCCTCGAGCCCGATCCGGGCGAGTTCGTAAACCTCTTGTTAGGTTTCAAGTTTAGCTTAGTTTATTAGTTTATTAGATGTAGTAACTAAGTTTACTTTAGTTTATTAGATTTATAGATAATGTATTATATAGTTAAGGTATTATTATAAGTAAATTTGTGATTACATAATTTATGTACCTTACTTAATAATATCTGATAATACCATATATTTATTTTTTTTTATTTATTTATTCATAGAAAGAGTGTTACATAATTTACATTTCAAACTTTGCCAAACTGTATGCCAGTTTGTCGGCAAAGCTTAAGAAGGGAGGTGTGATATATGTAGGTATAAATTAATATTGCATTATGTAGGTAGGGCCACCGCGCGTCTTCTCGAGTGAGTCGCTCAATACATGCTATGAAGTCACACCGTGTTTTATTATTTAAATACCGAGTTATCCAGAAATCTCTCACACACAACTAACAAAAACGTAAAATCGAAATAAAAAATAAATAGATGAATTTTTCTTTGAGACCCTGCTGTGTCTAAAGTATATTAAAAGGTATCAATATGAAAATTGAAATACGTAGAGACTTGAAGATTTTAAAGACGAACTTATTTTTTTGATAATTTGTTTATTTATTTAAATAAAACGAATTTTCTTTTTCATTTTAGCTTAAAAATTACACCTGGCCACATAAAAACATCGAATGAAAGACGCATATAACCATTTTGCGTCTTTCCAACGTAATAAATAAAAAAACCGCCATTAATTTAACATTTTTACATATTTTGGAAAGGTCATTTGAAGTTGAAAGTAGGCTAATAGTTATTTACTACTTTTTTTATTATTAGTGAATATTAGAAAAGCATTGGTAGTGAGAGACATAAAATAAAAACCCGCAACTCTTGAGTTATGATTTTAAAGGGGATATCATACCAGACTTACTACGATAATAATTAAAAATTAAAAAATTTTACAACCGACTTCAATATAAATAATTAAGGATAACTCAAAAACTATTGGTCTGACCTCGATCAAATTTATATGGGACGACATGTGAAACACCAGCTCTTAATAATAAGATATAAGCTCTTAATAATAAGATAGAATAATAAGACAAGAATAATCGAAATTTAAGTAATCGATGCAAATATTGTTAAAGATGACGTAGCAACTGGTTAAATAAGTCTTTTCTTTTATGTCGAATTTGTATTGTGGAGTGTAGAGAGAAGGAGGACCATCTCTTTACTATGAAAAGTGTCCCTAAAAACGTGTCGAATAAGGGTGGCGCTGCAGTAGTATAGGATAAATTAAAAAAAGCGCCAAAAGTAATTAGAGTAAGATGGAGAAATAAACAAGTACCGATTAATCCGCTTGGTTTTGTACTACGTAAATAGTTGAGATTTTGTGTACTGGCATTTTACTAACTACTCTAGTCATGAAATTTTTTAAATATTTGAATTCAGCTGACTTCACTCCGTCCATAACAGCTATCTTCATATCGTAGTTTTTCAAACGCCAGCGCTATTGTGGTAGGTTTTGGAACCTCTATTTTCAGTAAATAGTAGGACACTTTTTCAACTTTCGCCCCTTATAAGATGGTTCTCCTTGTACTCTACACTCCATAATTTGTATAAGTCTTTTCTACTAAAAAAATGTCATCTGTGATCAACAGTTACGTCTAAAATTCTTACGATATTTTCTAAAATATTGATATTTTTGAATATTAAAAAATTTAGTAGATGCGCCTTTTTATCATGAGTCGAATGGTATATTTAACTGATTTATTCAAAAATTGTTAGATGCGCCCTTTTTTCTTATGACGGCAGCATTGTTTCGCACCGAGCTAGATACAGGTCGACAGTGTAGTTACAGTCGCGTTCTAAAGTACTACATGCTATTGGGATATTGTTTTATAATATTATAGTAATTAATTGTTTTATTGTAGAATCATAATAGGTGCTTTACTAGCTACTTAGAACTTTAGAAAAGGTTGGAATTAAAAATGGATAATGTTTACTTGAGCATTATTTGTTATTTCTATCGTAAAATATAAAGTAGTTTGTAACAAGAAAACTTAAGCTAAGGGTGACACGCCGTCCATTATGTCGTCTTGGGTCACATGGAAGCCAGATGTTGATGGTGTGTTGGTGTTACTGGATGCTACTTCATCATCACTTTCATCTTCGCTTGAGCTTCCGTCATCAGGTCGATCACATGGTAAGTTTTTCGGTATTCTTCCTCAACACTTTTAACTTTATTGCACAATTTTCCCCATTCACCTTCTCCTATCATATTTACCTTTTCGTTCACTAGTTCAGTCATAAAACAATAGATATAAATAATTTTAGCTTGACTTAGCCGTAGTACTTTAGAACGCGACTGTACCCATGCGCAAACACTCCCTCCACAGAAATTTAATTTGCCAGCGACAATAGAATCAGAGGCGGCAATCACTATAAAACTTGCAAGTCATTTTTAATAATTTACGAACCTCTTTTTAAATTCAAAGTATTGGCCGGATTAAATACGGAAAGTCAATTATAATAAAATAAAAGTATTATTTTTTACATTAATTCTCATTGATAATATCAACTGTCGATCATAATTGCAATTAATTTTAACTATTAAATTATTCAGTACCATTTCATTTCTATTTTCTTATACAAAAACAAAGATAACGATGAAATAGTGTTTATAATTGTGTGAGTACTGAGTACCCAATTAGGTACGTTTATTAATTTCAATAATTTTTGTAGTAAAGAACTGCTTGTTGCGTCAGGGTACAATTGATTGTGTAATTGTATTAAAAATGACAACCATAACTTTTAAATTCCATATGAAGACTAGTCGTAGTGATAAATAAATAAACGTTGGCGATGTCTTAACATACATAACGCTTTAACGGTGTCTGGAAAGTTCCAGTGCTTCAAGGACATTGCCGCATTTGTTTTAGCGGAATAAATTAATAATTTTAGTTTTTGTTACAGTTCCGTCTTGACTGTGGCGAGAGACAGTACAATTTTTTTGTTTATTAAATTATTCTTGTTATTTATTACTTAATGATATTATTCTTGTTGTTACGGTTTAAGTTTCTTGTTTTGTTTTTATAATGCCTAACGCCTACGTTTATAATGCTCGTGTCTTGGTGAAGCTCGCGGGAATGCTTCGCATGCATTGCGAATTTATCGAGAGAGATTCCCTACCGCTCGACTGACTCCTCCAGCTGACTCTCGTCTGATAACAGCAGCATTTCAGCGAGTGTTGGAAAATCGGCCCATTGCTCTGGTAGCGGCAGGAGGTGGAAGTCAAGTGGCTGTTCACTCAGAGGAGCGTATTTTAGATGTCGTTCGCCGGAATCCGAACCTAGGTACACGAAGTATCGCTAAATTGTTAAGGCGTCGGGATGGAACAAGTATATCATACTGTACAGTTCACAAAGTGTTAAAGCGTAACCGACTGCGCCCATATAAAGTGTACAAAGTGCAAGCGTTAGTTACCGGCGATCACGACCGCCGGCGAATCTTCTGCCGTTGGTTATTAGACCAACAACAACGTGTGCCTGGTTTCATTGAGCACGTCATCTGGACGGACGAGTCAACATTTACCAGAAACGGCTTGTGGAACCGAAGAAATACACACGTGTATTCAGAGGTTAACCCGCACGCTGTTCGACAAACCGGGCATCAAACCCGATGGTCGGTTAACGTATGGGCAGGTTTATTTAAGAATCGCATACTAGGACCAGTGTTTCTGCCACAGCGACTTAACGGACAGCGATACCTGAAATTCATAAATGAACAGTTGGTGGACATTTTAGACGACCTATCGTTGGCTGAATATTGCCGCACATGGCTCCAGCATGATGGTGCCCCTCCACATGTCGTGAGGTTAGTCCGTGAGCGCCTCAATGAGCTATTTGATGATCGCTGGATCGGCAGACTAGGACCACACGCTTGGCCACCTCGCTCACCAGATCTGACCCCGTTGGACTTCTTTCTGTGGGGAGTATGTGAAAGAAAGGGTTTTTAATCGCGAGTGTGATAGTGCTGATGAAATGCGCCAAAGGATCGTGGATGTTTTCGACAAACTACGTACGGACTGTGTCGAAGACCACACGATGATGCCCCGCCTGCATGAGGAGATGCAACACCGAGCCCAAATCTGCCTTGAAATGAATGGAGCACAATTTGAGCCGCATCTCATAAGACCACGGAGGATTTAGAGCGGTAAGCTGTTTCATAAGTATTTTTTTTAAATAACTTAGTACTGGACTAATCTGAATAGGTACATAACTGAATACATGAGAATTATAAACATACCTTCACGATGAATAAAAACGCATGACTCCAATCTTGGTTACATTTCATTAATTTAAGTATTTTTTCATTAGCGGGGAATCGAACCAGTTATTTGGGTTATTTAACCTGTAAATTCGTATTAAAGTGGCTACGTGGAGACAAGTACAGTGGCAAAATAGTAGGTTGAGTAGATAAGTTAGGTATTTAGACAAATGTTGTAAATTATTAGGTAATGTGCTAGTTGCGGGCCGCGCGAATTTGCGTTCGCGCTTACATTGACCTCAAATCAGCTGATATCAATTCAGTAATTCCACTGCTGGTTTTATGTTTCAGTATTTTCATGATTTTTTTTATGAAATTATCGTTTCATTTAGCTGTACTAACATGATAGCGCGTGAATAAAGCTAATAAAACGTTGTAAAAAGATGATTTTTTTTTCATCAGGATCGAATTTATGTGTTACCCATGATCAAAGGTATACTTGGTGCTGTCGCCTGTCTTAGTTTTCGGGAGCGTTCCAAAAATACCCTGTATATATATATAAAAATATATAAATCATTATTTTATATATATAAGTATTATATTTATATACAAGTATTATATTTATATACACTCACAAACAAGCTTGTACACTCCTGCATCTTGTAGAGGAATATTGCACTTGACGAATGGTAAGAACTGACTAATTTTCTTCGGCGGCTTGAAGAATGTTCTAATAGAAGCTTGCTTCAAGATGTAGCTAATCTTGTCTATGACTCCTCTGACATAGGGTAGTACAGCAGGCACACGCTCGACTGTGGGCGGCTTCACTCAGTCACTGTAATGTAGGCGCGGGACCCGAAGCTTGTTGTCTGCACGACAACTCGACACAACCTGCTTGCCGTGCTGAAGCTCGGTGGCCAGGTGTTTGCTGTCACGGATTCCTCGTGCTCTATGTAACAAAGATTTGCTTACGGTAGCTAACTGTGAAGGATGATGGTGGGATTCACCGTTTTTTAATTCTTTAGCTTTCTTAGATGTGTTGGTCATTCGAAATCGTAACAACGCCATAGGTCACACTGTTTCTATACACAGACAAGACCCATACAAACCGATATCTAAACGGCTTACACAGTAGTTCTTTGCAATTATCTATCAATATAGAAATTTATTTTCGTCCGTAAGTTCTTGAATTATATGCAATTATTACAATTAAAGTAAAGATTTTAATTTTTGGAATTCAACCACATCAATATATTATCACATCACCCAAGAGTTCCTCTAAAATGCTGTTGTCAATAAAGCGATACCATACTTGAGAAATCAACGCAAACTTATCTGTTATAATTCTAGTATATCATTCTGATCTCACATCGAATCGTAAATATTTCATAATTTCTTTGAATCTATCCCTAGGCATAGTTTTGGAAAAATATGGAATGCCCCATATTTTACTCCATAAATCATCAATCATAAATCACCAACAAACAAAAAAGTACATAAGTTTGATATGATTTTGTTGTGGTTTTGCATACCATATTAAAAAAGAAGTGAAAACAGTACCTAAACAACATTTTAAGGAAAGTGCATATAGATACATGAAGTATTATACGGATAACAATAAAACAAATTCATTTAAGCTTACCAAGTGTTTATTTATTTATTTATTTATTCTTTATTGCACTTAATATCTGTACAAAAGGCGAGCTTAATGCTATATGAGATTCTCTACCAGCTAACCTTAGGTAGAACAGAGAGTGAGTTTGGGCAGTTAAGTTGTCATGATAAAATTCAGTTAAAATATAAAATAAGTGTTTCAGTGAATAAAAATTGCTTCGGCCGTATCAGATTTCCTTATGTAAATGCGACCAGCATGAATCTAGGTTTATTTGTACTTGAGCTCTTTCCCACGTTTACGAGCTGTAGGATGCAGCTACTTATTTTTGGAGGAGTAATTCTCAATAACAAAGACAGGTTTCTTTTGTGTTAAAGCCAAGATCATGGGTGTTGAGCTTATTCTCATTGTTTACTTTGTTATGCTTGTTTACTGCAAAAAACACAGTCTCGAATTCGTGGTGAACTAAATTTCACCATAGTTGTACGCGGTCTGGGGCTGGCGGGGTTAAGCTTGGTGACGCGCTAACAGTACAGAATATCATGGTCACTCATTGTATGGTTAATGGCGCATCCTAGCTATTTTCCTATGCTTACAACATTCTCCGTTTTTCATTCGGGCACGCACTGTATATATCTAAGGAAGATGCACGGGAAAGTTGATCGATTTTGTTCAGTTTATTATTGAGGGTGTTAATCTCGCAACGTAAAAAATCGTTTTCTTTTTTTAATGCCAACATTTCTTGTTGTTTAATTTTAAATTCGTCTGAAGTTTTATCGAACTTGTCACTCATAAATTCAATAGAACATTTAAGATTACTTAGTTGCCCATTAATTGCATTAATGTTGTCAACTCCGTGGTGCATGACTTTAACTCCTTTGCTATTTGCTCGCGAAGTATTTCTTGCAGTTCCATACGACGCACATAATCACTTGTATTATCTACAATGGTATTAGTATCGATTTTTGCAGGCGGTACAAGTTATTAAATGAAACCTCGGCAAACGATGTAGGTGTTGAGGGGCGAGCTACAGATTCAGAGTTGTTACACTTCCGTTGTTTAATCATACACATAGGGCAAATCCCGTTAGATAATGCTTTTAGAAGCAAGCCTGCGATATTCTCTGAGCGTATGTTAAGGCATAAAAATTAAAATATTTCGCCACATTTCGCTCATTACAAATGATCTTCTTTTCCGACTACGCGGGTACACGCTGAACAATGCTTCATTATAACGACACACTTTAAGTAAAAGTTAGATAAAGACTCCAATTATGGAAGCCCTTTCTTATCGCAGCGATGAGGAATGTATGCGCCCCGCTCGCATGTTGCGTCCGTCAACTGTTAATACACTTGGCTGTAACTATTAAAAACAATGAATGTAGGTAATACTTGGTTTAGTTGCGATATTTGCGTAATCAAATTAACATACAGAATGAAAATGAATTTTTCAAGTTCTGGTTCTAGGGAAATATATCATGATTAACCAAGCCGACGATTTGCTTCGGCATCAGTGCAATTTTTTTTGTGTCGTAAAATCGTATCATCTATTAAAAGTTTTCAGGCTGTCATGAATTTCTCTCCAAATTGCCTCTGTGCATAGCCGGTAGGTCGTGGGTGTTCAGTCACAACATTATGACTTCCTCGGCGACCTGCCACCTCTGAGCCATTTTCAAATATGGATTTCCACAATATTCCACCTAGTGACATCATATTATTTTGAGTGGTATTTTCATAAAATGATGTTCCAACGCCACGTACTCTTCGTCACCGAGACGATCGTCCCCTAGTTTGTTGTTGAATGGTAGTCAACGGCATGTTGCTGTCGTCATCATCACTAGAACTTGACTCAAGAGATGCAGGAATATACGAATTGCTATCTTCAATTTCTGGTGGTAATGAGAAACCTTCACCTTAACTATCTGATTGATTTTTTGGCAACGATTGCAATAATGTCAATGTTTCTGCATCACTGATATGCTGAGACATTTTCTCGAAATGTCAACCAAAACAATGAAATTGAGTCAATGAGAACGCGTACAGTAATGAACGTATAAACTAAAATATTCAGGTATGTGAAACAAGATCAGGCAATAAAATTAAAGTAAATGTAATTATCGTACTCACAACAGCAATGCATTCGTCTATCGAAAAGGTCAAATGACCCTAGCCGTCATTGCTTGTGAATGTTATTTTTATTCATATTTGTATAAACATTATATTAAAATGTAAATACTTTTGTAAATAAAACAATCGTAATTCATTAAAAGTCACGAAGTACAAATCTGTATAAACAAACAGTGACAAAATAATCAGCGCTGCAAGTTCAAATACGGGTCAGAAGACCCTTGCCGCATTGCTAGTGTTAAAATTAAAATTTTTGTACAACCGACTTCAATATATATTATTAAGCATAATTCAAAAACTATTGTTAGGACCTTGATCAAATTTATATGAGACCACATGAGAAGTACCGGCATTCACATAAAAAAAAATTATCACGTAGAACAAAGTTATGAAGTAACACAGATTAAAAAACATACAGTCGAACGAATTTTACAGTCGAAAGAACAGAAAAACAAGTTGTAATTGCTATTAATAATGAAAAGTCTGCTTCTTTTATATATTATAACACGTAAAGAAAAGCCTTTAGATTATGAACTCAAAGTTAACAGTGCTGTCACATCTATAGTAAATTGGCTCGAAAGTAATAATTTATGTCCGAATCTACTTAAAACTAAATATATCACATTTTGTACAAACCACGCAAATATTCCTACAATGAAAATAATGAGTCATAGAAAAGAAATTGAAAAGGTTGCTGTTATAAAATTCCTCGGCCTTATCTTGGACCAGCACTGTAGTTGGGCAAATCACATAAATTTAATGTGTGACAAGTTAAATAAATTCGTTTATGCGCTCAGAAGACTTAGTAACTTAATAAGTAAAGAAGCCGCCGTCACAGCATATCATGGATATGTAGCGTCGGTGTTACGGTATGGGCTTTTGATCTGGGGCAATTCAAGTATTTTTAAGAGAGCATTTCTAATGCAAAAGAAATGTATAAGGGCAATCTGTGGATGTGGACCTTTCGATTCTTGTAGACCACTCTTTAAGCAGTTAAAAATTATGACTCTGTGTTCCATGTACGTGTATGAAATTGGAACTTTCGTAAAAAAATATCCACATTTATTTCAGAGGTGTGTTGATAATACAGATAAAAGATTCCCACATAGAGACGTAACAAGATTAAATTTTAGATTATGTAAAACTGCCTTTTTCTAGAAAAATTGTCCCATTATGTGCATAAAAGTATATAATAAACTTCCTGTTGAAATTCGAGAACTTCCAGTAAAACATTTTCAAAAAAAACTAAAACAATATCTCATCCAAAATTGTTTTTATACTCTAGATGATTTTTATTATTATAAACCAAAATGATAAGTATTTTATAAGACATTTCGTGTAAAATTGAGTAAATAAATGTATATAAAATTAATAACTATTGACATGTATACTTGATTATTTTTTAAATTTTTTTTTTGATTTGATAAAATATGAATTTTTAATTTAGGACTTTTTCAACTTTTTTTTTATTAATTATTGACATCCATGTTATGTGTATTAAGAGTTTTTAATCTTGAATTTATCATAAAATTATAACTAAACATATTTTAATAGAATCATGTACATTTAAAAAAAATTATGTATTTCCACTGGCGAAATATGCTTGTACTATCTTTAGTTATAATGTCTGTAACCACCATATTTCTGGCAAATAAATTATTATTATTATTATTATTTTACCACTTACGTTAACTTTAATATAAATATTCCTCAAATGCTCTGGACATAAATAAAACGACAAATTAATGTAAAAAATGATCACAAAGTATCTCTGCCCCCTAATTTAAGCGATCCTGAAAATATAAGCTCTCATTTCCATAATGTCCCAGGCCTGGGTTCTGCTTCATATTAAACTATAGACTACTATGAGACGAAAAAATTTAGTTATACATTTTTTTTATAGAAGAGGGCGCAAACGAGCATGCGGCTCACTTGATGGTAAGTGACTACCGCCACCCATGAACAACCGCAACACCAGGGGAATTGCAGATGCGTTGCCGGCCTTTTAGAAAAATGTAAGCTCTTTTCTTGAAGGTTCCTAAGTCTTATCAGTCCGGAAAATTCGCTGGTGGTAATTCATTCCACAAGGAAGTTGTGCGAGGGAGAAAACTTCTAAATCGCACAGTGGTGGACCGCCAATCATCCAGATGGTAAGGATGGTAACGCGAGTTTTGTCGCGATGTGCGATGGTGAAATTGAGCAGCTGGAATTAGTCCGAACAATTCCTCAGAGCACTCTCCGTGATAGATGTGATAAAATACGCAAAGAGATGCAACATCTCTACGCAGTGCCAGTGTATCGAGCCGATCAGAAAGAACTCGGTCGTCGACGATTCGAACCGCTCTGCGCTGGATGCGGTCAAGTGGAAGGAGCTGGCACTGGGGTGCCCCGGCCCAGAGATGAGAACAATATTCCATGTGGGGCCGAACTTGCGCTTTGTAAAGTTGCAAGCTATGTGCCGGCATGAAATACTGTCTCATTCTGCTGAGCACACCAAGCTTTTTAGAGGCCATATGGCCTTCCCTTCCAAGTGACCACGAAACAGCACACTATTCGATATGTCGACGTCAAGGATTCCGATACTAGCTTAGGCAGCAAGGGGAGTGCCTTGAAACTGAGGAGATACGATAAAGGGGTTCTTTTTAGCGGTAAACGCGCAAACTTGTGTCTTCTGGGGATTGAACTGGACTAGATTTAGTCGGCCCCAATCCGAGACTACGTTAAGCAAAGACTCGACTTCAGACACAAGTTTGTCCCGGTACTCAGCGACGTTTTCCCGAGAAATATTGGCACGGCAGGTATATAAGGCATCACCAGTGCTGTCGTCTTTATAGCAATGAATGCTACTAGTTAGCGATATATCGTTAATATGCAGGAGAAACAGCGTTGGTGATAGCTCGCAGCCTTGTGGAACACCAGCGTTGATAGGCTTGAAATCAGAGCATGCACCGTCTACTACGACCTTGATGCTCCGATCAGCAAGGAAACTGGTTTATAATGAATTCCATTATTTTGGAGAACAAGGAGATGATGGCAATAGGCCTGTAGTTGGACGGGTCTGAGCGGTCGCCTTTTTTAGGGATCGGGTGAACCAAAGCTGTCTTCCATGAATTCGGGACTACGCCTTAGGAGTAGGAGTATCGGAAAAGACGCGTTAAAACTGGTTCCAACTCCAGAGCACACGTCTACAGCACAATGGGAGGGACTCCATCGGGCCCACTCGACTTCCTAATGTTCATTCGCCGTGTGGAGTCAATCTTGCGCAGACGTGTAAAAATACGAACAGTTTAGCTTGGTGAATACGTGCACTCTAATTAAGACCTTAACTAGTTAGTGACTGAGTTCGCCTTTGTGTGTCTTGTGTGTGCAGTGATAAATAGCCTGTGCATCTCTTGTGAATCGCTTGCAACGCTGTGCTTGAAAAGGCAAGCTATATTACATCTTGCTGTCGTAACGCAACGTACACCGCCATCGGCTACTTTTAAATGTGCATCCAACCCCGATATTCCTAACTCAGCGCTTAATATCCGCGATACTGATTGCTTTGTTAACCTACGTAAGCGTAAACAACCCGAATCGGATATGGCTAGCTCCGTAGTGGAGGTTGTCGAGCAAAAAATAAATGAACAGCTTGCAGCTTGGAAGAATCGGCTGGACACAAACATCGCCGAAACCATAAGAAACGCTGTTAACGCGACACTTGAGCACGAAATGAGTAAATTAACCTCGTCTATTAACAACTCACTGAAGGATATAACTACTAGACTAGACGACATAGAAAAATCTATAACCTACTCAGGTGAAAGACAAGATAATTTTGAGAGTCGATTGAAGTTATTTGAAGAAAAAGTTATCGCGGGTAGCACTGTGAATTCCCAAATTGCCGCCTTAGAGAATAAAATTGAATCAATGGAGCAACAGGCAAGGCAATATAATATCGAGATTGCTAATCTCCCGGAACGCCGTAACGAAAATCTTATAACCTTATTACAGAAAATAGGTACAATAATAAAACATCCTATCAATGCCACAGACATTCTCTCCGCTCATCGTGTACCCCATTTTGATCAGAAAAATCAACATCCCAAAAATGTGATTGTTAAATTATCCTCCAAAATATTGCGAGACAACATAGTTGTGGCGGCGAGGGCAGTAAGAGGAGTCAGATCTGACCAACTCTCAATCTCTGGCACTCCGTGTACGATTTATTTAAATGAGCACCTGACTCCAAAAAATAAACAATTATTTCGTTTATGCCGTGTCGCTGCGAAGAAGCATAATTATAAATATACTTGGATTAAGCATGGTACTGTACTTGTTCGCCAAACCGATTCATCACCAATATTTGCAATACGTAACGAACAAGACATTGATAAGATCAAGTAGTGACGTCAATAATAATTTGCATTTTTTGTTTTATCGTGTAAAAACATATATATCAGTATCACGGTTAAAAAAAATAGTAAGTCTACCCTATGTATATTGTTATTTACCCCGTGTCTCTTGTTTGTGCAAATTGCAAATAATAATAATTTTAGTTGTGTGTTCCTATACTGAAAATAGTGCATTAATCTGTTATGATAAAGTATGTCATAAATATCACTGTATGTATTATAATAACTTGTGCAGTTTTAATCTGAGTTATAACCATGAAGTAGGAAATAATTTATATTCGATGGAATTTTTAAAAACGGTACGAAACATAGCACTTAATTACTTTAGTAAAAATTACTTTGCAATAGTATCATTAATGGTATATTACACTAATCATATCTCTATCTTATAAGAATTATTCATTCAAAATGGCTAATAGTTATTTAACACTGTACTACCAAAACTGCAGAGGACTTAAAACAAAACTACACACTCTTTACACTAATGTTGCCTCCAGTACCTATGACATAATAATATTAACAGAAACTTGGTTGCGCAATGACATCTCCGATAGTGAATACATTGATTCTAGGTATCAGGTGTTTAGAATAGATCGGGACCGATCGACCAGTGGCCGGCGGGATGGAGGCGGCGTGCTTGTGGCCGTGTCGCGAACGCTCTGTGCTACTGCACTCGCGCTGCCCGCTGCCGACGTACCCCTCCCGCCTCTTGTTGACCAGTTGATGATTCAACTCAACATAGAAAAACGTAAACTGATTATTTGCGCTGTGTATATCCCACCTAAACAAAACTACGACACATACCGTGCTTATTTAGACTTTTTACACAGCGCGGTGCATGATTTAAATACTGACATTTATATAATAGGTGACTTTAATCTGCCTAGTCTAAAGTGGGAAAATAAAGGCATTTTCACTCAACCAATTATAAATTCTGACATAACTCCCACGCACAGATACTTAATTAACTTTATGTCATCACTTGAAAGTTATCAATTGAATTCGTTAAAAAATAAAACAAATAATATATTAGACTTATGCATCAGTAATAATATAAATAGCAAAACTTCTCCTGTACAATTACCTTTGATTCCACCAGATGGACATCACCCTCCATTCCAGGTAGTTGTATCTTTTGTCAAGGAATTAAAACGCTTGAAAAATAAAAACTATCTTAAATATTGTTACAAACACGCGGACTATGCAAAAATTAATGAAGAAATAGCAAATACTGATTGGAATCTTCTCTTCATGGAAAAAGAAGTAGAAGAGGCAGTTTCTAATTTCTATGAAAGGATATATGCCATAATAAAAAAACATGTGCCCACAAAAGTTATTAAATCGTCACTTTTTTCAAATTGGTTTACTCCCGCACTTATTAATTTATATAAGAAAAAGGAGCGAGCTTGGATACAAATGAAAAGATATAATACGGAATCAAATTATTGTATTTTTGCTATACACAGAAAACAATTTAAAGAAATGTCGGATCGGCGTTATAAAGCTTACCTCAAACATGTAGAACACAGTATAAAAAATAATATTAAATTTTTCTGGACATACATTAATAATCGTAAAAAGAATTCAGATATACCCAACACAATGCACTACAAAAACGTAACTGCCAATTCACCTTCTGAAGTATGTAGTCTTTTCTCGACGTTTTTCCAATCAGTATTCGAACCTTCATTTGTACCAGACAACTTTGAAATTAAAGATATTAATATAGATGACCGTCAAACGCCTGATACCTTAATCTGTAGTGTACAAATTTCAAAGGAAGAAGTTCATGCCTCAATTAAAGTGCTTGATGTAAATAAAGGCGCTGGAGTTGATAACATTAATGCCTATTTCTTGAGACAGACTGCTGATACTATTGATAAACCTATATGCTATTTATTTAATAAATGTTTACGTGATGGTGTCTTTCCTAAGATTTGGAAATCAGCCAGAATCGTCCCTGTATATAAAGGAGGATCCAAGAAAGACGTAGAAAATTATAGGCCTATTTCTATTTTGCCTACCCTGTCGAAGCTTTGCGAAAGATTAGTACATAAAGCTATTTACCCATGTCTCCATAGTTCCATTTTACAGCAACAACATGGATTCGTTGACCGTCGTTCCACGATTACTAACCTACTTATTTATACAACGGATCTCTTTGAAGGACTAGATGCAAATAAACAGATTGAAAGCGTGTATACTGATTTTCGCAAAGCTTTTGACAGGGTGGATCATAAAATCCTCCTTGAAAAGATAGCCTTTAATGGTATACGAGGAAATCTTTGGAGATGGTTTAAATCTTACATATCGAATAGAACTCAAAAGGTCGTTATTAAGGGATTCGAATCTCCAAGTGTAAATGTAAGCTCAGGTGTACGACAGGGTTCCATTCTTGGCCCTCTACTATTCGTATTATTTATTAACGATATTAATAAATGTTTTGATCACTGTAAGTTTCTTCTATATGCAGACGATTTAAAGATTTACAAGATTATTAACACTTTAGACGATCATGTTAAACTCCAAAATGACCTGAATCAACTCTCTTTATACTGCAGTGAAAATAAACTTGAACTTAGCATTGATAAATGCAAATCCATAACTTTCACAAGAAAGAGAAATGTTAGTAATTACTTTTATTCACTCTGCGGAATAACCTTAAGCAAGGAAAACACTATTAAAGATCTTGGAATCACACTTGATAGTAAACTACATTTCGATGTTCATATAGAAAACATAATTAATAAAGCATTTAGAATGTATGGGTTCGTCATTAGATCAGGTGTTATGTTTAAACAAACTTCTACATTCTTATATTTATTTAAATCATTGATACGTTGTCAGCTAGAATACGCTGTATCAATATGGAATCCACTTTATGAAAAATACAATTATATGCTTGAAAAGATACAAAAGAAATATCTTCGATACATACATTTTAAATTCCACCGCAAACGATTGTCGTATAATTTGTTACTAAAGACATACAATTTAATTGATCTTAAATCTAGACGCACACAACTTGAAGTAATGTTATTACATGATCTTACTCATAATAGATATGACTCTATAGAAATATCAAACAAACTTTGTTATAGCGTACCTCCTCGATCATTAATGAGGTCTACACGTCCGCATAGATTGTTTGCAACCTTATCCTGCCGAACAAATGCGGGCATTCGTTCTCCACTTCACCGTATGGCCAAAACATACAATAATATTTTCAATGATATCGATATTATTGCATTACGACATACATCTTTCAAGAAATCAGTCATTGATAGGCTTGGCTTAGTAACACATAAAAAATGATTTTATTTTCTTCCTGTATATTGCATACCTGGTTGTAGATTCATGTACCAGCCAAACACGTCCCTACACACCTACCTCCACTCTTACACACACACACAACCACACACATATACACACACAGGTGCGCGCGCGCACACGCACACGCGCACATGCACACACACACACGCACGCACGCACACACACGCACGCACACGCATGCCACACACACACACACACACACACACACACACACACACACACACGCACACACACACACACACACACATAACACATATACACACATGTACCTATTAATAATGTTTATTAGTTACTTTATGATTTCTTAACTAGTTAACTAACACTTGTTATAATGTAAGATGAGCTCCACTTTAACACTAGATTATATGTATAATGAGACCAGCGCTGTTGGATTCATAATGATTATTACGTTTCTTTGTTTTGATATTTTATATAAATTTAATTGTGAATCTGTTTGTGGTTCTTTAAATAAATGAAAAAAAAAAAAAAAAAAAGAAGAGTACTTTGCGAACCGAGCGCTGTGTAAACCGCACATCCGGCATGGAGCACTCACATCGCGGGATGGTCGGCGGTGTGTTCCCCCCTTCGTCTAGAGTCGAGTTAGACGCAAAAAAAGAGCTCAACAGATCGGCTTTCTCCTTTGCGGCATGGGCCAGTGAGTCGTCCTCCCTGTGCAGAGATGGAAGAGATGGCTGACAGAAGTTTCCTTGGACAGCCTTGGCGAGAGACCAGAATGCACGGGTTCCCGAAGGAAGGCGAACTAGTTTCTCTCTCGCCAATTCTGCCGATGTGCTCAGACCTTGCCTTGGCAATGACGCTTTTGAAGAACCTGGAGGCGGAATTATACTTCTTTTTAAGTGCGCTGGTGTTTACATCCCTAGACGTTGATGCGTCAGCCCAGGCCCGTTAGCAGTCCTGCTTATAGCGTGATGCTATTTTACAGGAGCGACCAAACCATGGCTGGTATCTGCCTCCTATGGGCACCACAGAGGATGGAATAAAATCCTCCATACCCTGAAGTACCACATCAGCACCAGAATCGGCAACAACGCTGGGATCTTCCGGCGAGAAGCAAACCCGCCCCCAAGGGTACGATGCAAAAAAAGACCGCATCCCGTCCCAATCAGCTGACCTATAGTGCCAAACACGGCGGCAAGCTGCAGATAGCAACTGCGATTGGAGCGTGAGTGGCACCGTACTGCGGATCAGACAATGGTCCGAAGAGCCCAGAGGGGCATCCACGGAGACCTGATATCCATCCGGATGAGAGTTCAGCAGAAGGTCCAACAGGGAAGGTACATGCTCTTCCACATCTCGGATCCGCGTAGGCGAAGTAATCAGTTGTGTTAGACCATATGCCAAAGCAAAGTTATAGACAGATCTACCCGCATGATCGGTTAAACGAGAATCAAGCCATTCAGCGTGGTGGGCGTTAAAATCACCGAGTATCACGATTTCTGCGGATGGGACCTGTTGTAGCACGGAGTCTGCAGCCATTTGGACGTGGTCGATGAGTCGGTCTGTGTCGGCATTACCGCTATGTGACCTATAGAGGCACCCGTAGACGCGGGGATGGTCGTCGCTGTCTACGCGCAGCCATAGGATGGACAGGTCCGTACCTTCAAGACTGCCGAGGCGTCGAAAACAGATGTCCTCTCTGACGTATACGCAAACTCCAGCCCGGGGCACAACGGAGTGTTCCAATTTGTACCCCGGGTAAGAAAGATATGAAGTTATAGCCGGAGAGGACACCTGAGTCTCGGTTAAAAAGAGCAAGGCCGGCTTCGACAGCGTTAAGGTTGGAATGAAGTCCCCTGATGTTGCAAAAATTCACGGATAGCGTGAAAGGGGTCGCCTTGGTTGTATTGCTCCGCTTGCCCCGAGCAGCATTAGTCGCGAGCGGAATTTTGCCCCCCCCCCCCCCCCCCCCCCCCCGAATACGCGGGGCAGCCTGAGCACAGCACTTCAGCACTGAGGTAAACCTCTACTTCACGCTGGTATTCTGTGATGTCGTGGTACCACCCCGGTTCGAGCTGGCCCATCCGTGCGACAGCAAAAGCTACCGCTTAGCTCTACCACTGTTAAGTAACACACAATATTTGACCTTGTTCAAACAGACAATCATACTGTTTTAAAAATACTTCCCAACTCCCTTTAAGAATAGTGATGAGGTTAAATCGCCTCCGCTTGTGATTCTTACTACGCGCAGTATCCGACGCCTTTTGGCACCAGTGTGATTTCTGTCCCATAATCTATAATTTAGACTAATGTTTATTTATAAATTTTATTCACTTTTATTAAATAATTTAACCGAACACTACTACTAGATATTTTATTATAATTTTGGAATATACCACCGATACTTGTTGTTGATTTTGTACCGAAGTTGGAAATTATCAGACAAAAAATGTAGAGGTTATTATCACCAAGGAGCTAATCAGGCAAAGCAAATTGGTGACATGGAGAAGAAATTAGAAATCAAGGGGTAATCATTTTTGTTGTTATCAGCATATTATTATTGTGCATATGTTCAAAATCAAAAAAATCAAAAATCGTTTATTGCGTTTCAAAAGGCGTTTCAAACAAGTGGCAAGGGCCTGTGTGTGTGTGGGCCAAGTGGCCTGTACTGGGTTGATAAAACCTGTGTTACGGGGTACCCCGCTCTTCCTACAGACAAATTTTAACAATTTGAAACATAGGATATTACATACTATATTATATTAGTGCTTTAACAATCCTTTAGACATTAATTGATGAAATTTTAGATACTTAAGAAAGAATGCGCATGTGCGTGTGCGTGTGTGTGTGTGTGCTCGTGTGCGTGTGCGCGTGGGCGTGTATGTGTGTGTGCGCTCGTGTGCGTGTGCGCGTGTGCGTGTGTATGTGTGTGTGTGCTCGTGTGCGTGTGCGCGCGCGTGTGTGTGTGTGTGTGTGTGTGTGTGTGTGTGCGCGAGTAAGCGCGTGTGCGCGCGTGTGTGTGTGTGTGCGTGCCTGTGTGCTTGCGTGTGTGCGTGCGTGTGTCTGTATGTGTGGGCTTGAGATGTCTTTTTCTTGAAGGGTCTCTTTTTATAGTTTGGTTGTTTTAAATCGCAGTGGAGATTTTACAAACCAAAACCTGCGCATCTTCAGAAGAGTCTGTTATTGTTAATATGCTTATGTGGTAAACGTTATTGTACCCTTGTTTGAAGAAATGGGTAAAAAATGAGATGACGTCTATGTGTTCTGCAGGTTCAGCTGTCAAAGCGACCCCAAAGTGCACGCAACAGCATATGCAAACGTTTAGAGCATTTTAATTTGCATATTGTAAAAGTATTCTTCTGTTTATATATATTTCATGTTTTAGTTTTCATTCAATTTCCATAATATAATGCGTATATGTAATACTTCAATTGATTTTATGTGATTTTAGGTATTTCTTTTTTTACAGGATAGCGTGACAAACGAGCACACAGTCCACCTGATGATAAGTGGTTGCTGCGGCGCATAGACATCTACATTTATTCCCGATTACGAATCAAAACGCAGATGCGTTGTCACCCGTGAGGACTAAGATGTAATGCCTTGTTTCCAGTAAAAAGGGTCTCCGGTTCTCTACACTCACCATACAAAACACAGCAGCGTTAAGCTGATTATTTACGTTGGTATTCTGTGAGATCGTGGTCCTTCCACGGTCGAGCCGACCCATTCTTGCTACAACTATAATATACTACTAATATAGCTGCAGCATGGCTCTACTACGTATGTGTATTATAAAGATAAAAGACTTTGAAAGTAATGTCGGGTAAATAAATTTGAACTTCAGCATATTGTTATATATGTTTAATATTTCATCATTACTACAAGAGTTTTCAGTACTCTGAAACTTAATAACTTAATATTAAATTACAACAGTGTAACCTTGTTTTGACGACTGGGCGACGGAATGTAACTAATTAATAATTTCAATATAAGAGTTTCTTGTACTTTCGTACTTACTTAACTTATGTTTAAACTAGCTGCTCCCCGCGACTTCGCCCGCGTGTAATTTAGGGTTTCAATTATCTTGCGCAGAACTCTAATACTTTTTCTAATATATAAGTAGCTTAAGTTACTCTCTCTTATAATAATATATATATAATATAAGCTATCTGCCACTGAAAGTCCCGTCGAAATCGCCCCAGCAGTTTCGTATTATATTTGCCGGATTGGATTAGCCGGAACAAACAGACAGATATACATACAAACATTTTAAAAATTGTGTTTTTGTTTTAATTACTGCATTTGCGGTGTATAAGTGCAGCCTATTGCGATTGGTTAAACTTAGGTGTATCATATATAATTTATAAATTAGATAATTATCTGTAGTCTTGGGGTGGCCTTGTGGTATGGTGACAAACCGCACCTTAACCTACTGTCGCTGATATTACTTGAGACGTATATCCTTATCTTTACAAATTTAACAGTACATCCAACTAATGCTAAAATGGACCTCACCAAAAACTTATTTTATATTATCTTATTTCTTAAGTCTTATGTTAAAAATATATTCATAAGGAGTATGTCCGTTAGTACTATCCTCTTGCCTAAATCTGTTGTCAAATAGCAAGCAAACACTGTTCTGGTTTGATGAGCATAGCGAGCATACACTTCAGGCTCTTAAACATTCCAAATTAGTCCTCAGAGGTGTCCATTGGCTTGCCATCGACTTGGTTCTAAGTTCACTTCAGTTTTATTAAAAAAATATTGAAAATTTTTAAAAAATGAAAAGGAATTCGATATATTCGAGTAAGCATTTTCTCGAACCTTAAATTAATGATGACGGTTCGTGCGTACCATTCCAGTGGTCAAACGTTTACTGAGAATCATTTTCTGTCCTTTTTTGTATTTCGACATAAATTAATTTTTTTTATTAATCTTTGTATTTATAATACTTGTGCGATTCAAAATAATGGTATAGTTTTAATTTAAGAAGTAAAAACTTTGTTTCTGATCTTTTGCTTAATAAAATATATTATTATTTCAGTTAAGAAACATCCGATTGACAGAATAAGACCAAAAGCAAAAATATGCCACGGAATAATAAGACGAGCCTGAAAGTGTGTTTCAGCAAAACTGTGTTTTTTGGCATCTTCGTTTAACAAATCTCTCAAATGTTTATCAAACAAACCACTCTCCACAATATGCAATAGTTTCAATCGTAATTGACGTAGCATAGGGAATCCTTTGTAAAAGTGTATACCACATATATACCTGCTAATTGGTTGATTAAACGCATAAAGTTGAGAATTTCCATATTCGTCAATAAAGGTTCGCTTATAGTGATTATAATAGGGATAATAAGTTATAGTATACTTGTCATAGACTTGGCTGACTGTCCTTATGCTCTGCAAATTAGTTTTACATTCTTCCCTGTTTCTCCCGTCTAACTCAAGTCCCAATACGACTTTAAAATGATTGTTTACAACAGAGCTTAGACATGGCTTTATTTTAAAGTTTTCCAAATCGTTCTCGTTCGAAATTTGATATTCGTAGCTAGGGTGTGTTGTAAGACTCGACAGGCTTGATTGATAATGTATGCTTATCAAGTAAGCAAAAACAATCCAAATAAACATAAAATACCTATACTTTAGCTTATTACACAATGTAGCGCCGTGTTCAAAGAGAACGTCCCACATAACCAAAATTGATCCACATTTGTCTTTTATATCAAATATTACAACAAAAACCACAAAAAATAATACGAATGATATGCTTAATAATATCCAAACCACGGCATCAAACTCTATGTAAGTATTTTTTAAATTCGATACTAAGCCTGCTTTCTTGACTAAGATTACGAGTCCGTCGTAGTTAGTATGGTACCCATGTAAGTAGCTGAAAGCTTCTGCTCTATTATACTTCAAAAGCAGTCCTCCTATTAATAAGTCAACTTCACCTTTCTGAATGGATCTTATAGGACCAGAAGCTATCATATTGTCTCCTACATTAGAACCTTCATCAGGACTAAACTGGTAGGTATATATAACTTTGAATTGTTCCAATTCGCTTAAAGTTTGCAAAACGTATTGTTCTAATCCAAGAAGTTTCTTTTTCCTCTGATCATTATTAGGATCAAAAACGTATATGGGCGCGTCACAAAAAGCTACTTTAAATGTGCAATTTCTAAGTCCTGTTACAGGTTTGTGAAAAAATGATTTCGTTATGTTTGCTTCGAGACATTTCCCGTATGATATAGTCCTAGAGAAAACGGATCCACAACCATAGTTTTCAAATGGATTGTACGTGTAGACATCCGCATTACTTGCTCCATTTATTACCAATACTTTAAAAACGTGATAATGTAGAAGAATTTTAAATACGTCACTTTGTTCTGATAATTCAAGTTCTTTGAATATAATCAGAAAATAGACATCAGGCTTCCAACCTTCCTCCATTAATAGAAATATAAATTGATCTCTGAACAGTCTTACATTTTTAGCTGTTATCAAGTAGCCTTCATTTGGATATGGTACTTTCTTCTTGGTGGTTCGTGATATTACCGACAAATATTTCATTTCGTGAACTGACTTAATTATTTCATTGTCAAAATAATTGATATCTACATACGTAACTTCTGATCCTTTTTCGAACCAATGTGTTATGATCCTCCGTATACACGATGATAATTCCTTATTATTGTCTTGAATTAATATTTCTTGATTTTTGCACAAATGTATTAGGAGACATATAAAAATCAAAACTATAACTTTAATTGGAAAAATATTTAAATTATTTGAATTCATACTTAATTAGCTCAAAAATTAGGCTTGAGGCATTACACTCATAGATCTTATATCAATGTATATTATAGACGTATTAAATGTACGTACACGTACGCACACGTTGCATGGTTCGAAAATAAATGAAACGCAACATTTTTTATGTAAAATGTGAAGTTGTACGACAACAATTATATTTTTGTCAAAGGCGTATCTTTTATTGACGTGTGCTACCTTAGTTCTCTGTAATTATGTGATCGTAGTTGCGCGATTCTTCGAAAATATGTGGTTTAGTTTAAATAAAACAAATTTTACGTGTTTAATCACGTTTACTTTTAACTTTTTAATTCCCGACGTTTAGAGTGCTTTACAGCACCCATGTTCACAGGGGAGGCTGAGAAATTTGACGTCCTAATGTTATAGTTAGCCCAGCTATCTTCACTTTTTGAATATTTTTGAATTTATTTTTGAATATCTCGTCCAATCTCTAATTCTTCCATTATTTGACTATGCCAATGTTTGTCTAAATAATATTTCTCAGGAGCTACTAAGCAGGTTGGACAGGTTACTTAACAACTGTATCCGATTCATCTTTGGCCTGCGCAAATATGATCACGTTTCAGAATTTCGCTCTCAGTTAAAGTGGTTGACTACACGCCAGCGCAGAGGTTTCCGAATCCTGTCCACCCTGTTTTCAGTTCTTAATGATCCTTCCTCACCCCTTTATCTAAACGAAAGATTTGAATTCCTTAGTGACACTCATTCTCTCAATCTCCGTTCTTCACAAAGTTTATTCCTGTCCACTCCTCTCCACCATTCTGGGTCTATGTCAAATTCTTTCACAGTTACTTTCATTACTCTCTGGAACAAATTGCCTGTTGACCTGCGAACAATACCTGCCAAAAATGTTTTTCAAAGAAAACTATATGAGCATATCTGTAGCCTACAAAGTTTACTCAATTTATTTTATATGTTTATAGTTATTTATATACACATTTATTGAGATATATCTATATTAATGTGTGTATTTATTTATGTATGTATATGAATTATATATATTCCTGTTTATTTTATGTATTTGTTGCATGTAAATATTTGAACTGTATTATATCATGACAACTTAACTGCCCAAACTCACTCTCTGTTCTACCCAAGGTTAGCTGGTAGAGAATGCCATATAGCATTAAGCTCGCCTTTTGTACAAATATTTATATTTGATGCAATAAAGAATAAATAAAATAAATAAATAAATTAATTAATTTTTGGTCTGATCTATGCAGAACAATCTTACAGTATCTTAAAGTCTAGCAGTGGTATATTTGTGTTTGGATTTAATTTTATTAATTATAGAATCGCAAGCAAGTGGAAGCACCCATCCATCTTCTCCATTGAAATAAGAATGTTTTTATTTTTTATTTTAATAGCCTCGCAGATCAATGCGATAGATCAATTATTTTGTGAGGATTTGTGGTCTATCAAATCTAATGTAATGGCGGGTACTATCTTGAATATGTTTACAGATTGCAGACTTCCCGGAGCGTCGATGCTTCACGTCAACTGTATGTTTTTACCCGGGTTTTTATTGATCTTTTTGTTTGTCCTATACGTTTAGTATATACGCCTCATTACTAATCCCCCCCCCCCTACGCGAAACTTTGGGAACTAAACAGTAATAAGATGCGTAAATTTAGTTTCATTTAACTTGTAGTGGTCGCGTAATTTGACAAATCTTCACTAAAATCTGGTTAAATTCGAGTGTTTCCGATTATGAAATAAGTGCGTTTTGTTGGTACTCTATATTTAAAAAATTAATGAGGTTTTTCGCAACCACCCAACTTCCGCCACCTTTATCAGGTCATCCGCTTATCTCATTCAGCTATCCTACGTTTTTATACTATCTTAATCAATGTCGTTAAGCAATTTACTTTCCCTTTCTTATAGAAATTACTTCAACCGTGTCAATGAAAATCGTTCTTGCTCATATTTCAATCTTCTGAAATACATTTAATCTCTTTTTGTGCTATATTTTATTACCCACTTGAAAGGAGCATAAGTCCAGCAGTGTGATGATATTAAACTATTTATTTTATTATAATACTTTTTTTTATAGGATCGGGTGACAAACGAGTACACAGTCCACCTGATGGTAAGTGGTTACTGTGACCCATAGACATCTACATCTATCCTCAATAAAGACGCAAGATGCAGATGCGTTGTCACCCGTGAGGACTAAGATGGAATACCTCTTTGCCAGTGAAAAGGGTCTCCGGTTCTCTACACTCACCATACGAAACAGAGCAGCGTTAAGCTGCTATTTTACGCTGGTTTTCTGTGAGAGCGTGGTCCTTCCCCGGTCGAGCCGACCCATTCGTGCTACAACCATAATATAGCTGCAACATGGCTCTACTTGCTCTACTACTATAACTCTACTACATAGGTTTATGAATGAGGTCATTTAAAATATTATTGCCTTTAAATAACAAAATAAATTATCAGGCAAATGTACGTATTCAAATAAAGAATAAACCTTTATATTGTCATTTACGCTAGTAAATGACAATATAAAGGTTTACTGTGTTTACAGTGATTACTTTATCATTTGAATAATTATACGTAGCGATTTAGGGCCTTGTTAACACTCACTAATAATATGTTGTAATATTACCCTCATATCAATGTATGTTTTTTTAGGATTCCGTTACTTGGAATATAAAATTCAACCATCAAAGCATTTATTCCTTGTCATCGTTTGCCCGTTTGCCTACAAGATGAAAAGAAATTGTCGATACCATTTTTATAAAAATACCAAAAGTATGTTTATGATAGTTTTTTTATGGGATAGGTAAGTGGTTGCTGTGGCCCATAGACATCTATCCTTAACTACGAATCAAAATACAGATGCGTTGTCACCCGTGAGGACAAAGATAGAATGCCTCCTTTACAGTGAAAGGGGTCTTCGATTCTCTAAACTCACCATTCGAAACACAGCAGCGTTAAGCTGGTATTCTACGCTGGTATTTTATGAGAGCGTGGTCCTTACCCGAAACCGAAACATTTGTACAAAACATTCCCTTGATGTTGCAGTTGTTCATGGGCGGTGGTATTCACTTACCATCAGGTGAGCCCTATGCTCGTTTGCCCCTCTCTTCTTTAAAAAATATTACTATACGACTGATGTAGCTGCAGCATGGCTCGACCACGCGACAGTGAAGAAAAATATAGTGCGGAAACCTGCATGTAAGAGAAATAAAAAAAATATTTTGAACACATGATATCCGCCAACACGAGTTATAGCAGCGCGACAGACACTTCCTCGCCCTACAACCCACTCAGAAGTGAGAGGAGGCCTGTGTCCAGCAGTGGGGCTTATATAGGCTCTAACTTTACTTAACTTTACTAATACAGTTCTTCTTAATGGTGGACTGGTGGACTAATGGTGCAATAGAGCTGCGGGGTAATCTCGTAGGTATACGAAACTTAAAAAAAATCTATTAAGGTGGGGCAATCAAATGTAAAATTAAATAGTTTATATACAAAAACTGCACCATTATACTTTCTATAACTCTCTAAGGTTTTCAAATTAAAGTAATCATCATCATCATCATCATCATTACAGCCCTTCACAAGTCCACTGCTGAACATAGGCCTCCCCCAAAGAATACCACAAAGCACGGTCCTAAGCCACCTGCATCCATCGACTGCCTGCATGTCTTACCAGGTCGTCACTCCATCTCGTGGGGGGACGCCCTACACTTCGCCTACCGGTACGAGGCTGCCACTCGAGAACCTTTCTTCCCCATCGGTTGTCGGTTCTTCGAGCTATATGGCCGGCCCACTGCCACTTCAGCTTACTAATCCGTTGGGCTATGTCGGTCACTCTGGTTCTACTGCGGATATCCTCATTCCTAAGTTTATCACGCAGAGAAACTCCGAGCATAGCCCTCTCCATAGCTCGCTGAGCGACCTTGAGCTTCCTCATACGGCCAGCAGTGAAGGACCACGTCTCAGTTCCGTAAGTCATCACTGGCCACACGCACTGGTTGTACAATTTCGTTTTAAGGTTTTGAGGTATGTCTGACGAGAAGATGTGTCGTAGCTTCCCGAACGCTGCCCATCCGAGTTGAATCCGTCGATTGACCTCTCGGTCGAAGTTGGACTTACCTAGTCGGACTATTTGTCCCAGGTAAACATACTCGTCAACAACTTCGAGCTTAGTGCTCCCAACAATTAAAGTAATACAGTTTACTATTATAGTACTGTAATTATTTTTTTGCTTTACCAACTGAAAGTATTAGATGCCAGAGAAAAAGATTTTCATCACATTCAATACGTGATGTATGTGTAGCATTCACAAACTATATAGAAACACATCCGGTCTCTATATTGTGGTGGGTCTCTAGACCACACTACAATGTACAATGAGATATTACGAACTAGAATATTGTATAGAAATATTTTATTTTTGTAATGCATATTTTTCGAGTTCCTTGTGACAAAGACCAACATTTCAGATGCTCTCATAGTAATGTTATCCAAATGGGATACGAAAGTTAATTTTTTGACGTATATTACGCCAAGACCCCGACTCTACTTGCTTAATTATAATGTTAGAAATAAAGTTACTAACAATATTAAATTTTGTTTTCTGAAGTATTTAACATCATAACATTTACTCATACTTAACCATAATATTCTGTTATTGCTGCACCACTGGATAAGCCTATCAATGTCACTTTGTAATAATTTATAATAATCATCAAAAAACATTCCTAAATGACATTTATGTAAAAATTTAATAAAACTGGTCCCAAATTAGCATTCTGATTAACAGTATAAGTTTTATTGGATATATTACATAGTTATATAAATGAAACCCCTTAATTGTAACAAAGACGGTCCATTACACTAAATACGAATTCAAACGATTTAGTATCGAGCTACAAATCCCGCAGGCATACAATTTATATATAAAAATCTTATGCAAAACCTTTACGAAAGCTTTTCTAAAGTCAGTATAAATTACAACAGCCTGGTGATCCATGTCAATATACTCAAACATGAACACCGTAGAGGGAACTAAATTCCTACTGGGGGGCATGATTACAAATCAACGACTCAAATACTTGGGCAAAGGTTGATATAATTGAAATGGGTCTATAATTGGAAGTCATATCGATATACGATAACTTATGTGTGGAAAATACTTTTGCTTTTTTCTTTTTTGAAGGATACACACCAAAAGCTAAAGACAAGCTGTAAATTATTTTAAAGGATATATTAGTTCCAAGGCACATGCTGTTACAAAGGTTGGTGGTATTTTATCGTTGTTGGGAGCACTAAGCTGGAAGTTGTTGACGAGTATGTTAAGTTGGGACAAATAGTCCGACTAGGTAAGTCCAACTTCAATCAAAAGGTCAATCGACGGATTCAACTCGGCTGGGCACCGTTCGGAAAATAACTCGGGGTGTAACTCAAAACCTGAAAACGACATAATACAACCAATGCGTGTTGCCAGTGATGACTTATGGACCTGAGACGTGGTTCTTCACTGCTGGCCGTATAAGGACGCCCAAAGTCGCTCAGTGAGCCATGAAGAGGGCTATGCTCGGGGTTCTTCTGCATGATAAACTTAGAGATATGGATATCCGCAGTAGAACCAGAGTGAACGACATAACCCAACGGATTAGTAAGCTGAAGTGGCAATGGGCCGCCTATATAGCTCGAAGAACCGACAATCTTTGTGGTAAAAAGATTCTCAAGTGGCAACCTCGTACCGGTAGGCAAAGTGTAGGACGACCCCTTACTACATGGAGCGATGACCTGGTAAGACATGCAGGAAGACGATGGATGAAGGTGGCTCAGGACCATTTTTAACAGTGGTAGAGTCACGCGGCAGCTTTTTCTGTCGCACGGATGGGCCGGCTCAAACCGGGGTGGTACCACGACCTCACAGAATACCAGCGTGAAGTAGAGGTTTACCTCTGCGTTTCGCTTGGTGAGTGCAGGTGGCCGGAGGCCCTTTTTACTGGAAATGAGGCGTTCCATCTTAGTCCTCACGGGTGACAACGCATCTACATTTTGATTCGTAACAGAGGATAGATGTAGATGTCTATGGGCCGCAGCAACCACTTACCATCAGGTGGACTGTGTGCTCGTTTGTCACCCTTATCCTATAAAAAAAAAAAAAAAAAAAAAAAAAAGGACCGTGCTTTGTGATATTCGTGTTCCTCGGGGCAGGCATATGTGTAGCAGTGTATTTGTGAAGGGCTGTAATGATGATGGTGATGATGATATACGTTTACGTAGGTCCTAATTAACTGTTCATACCTAACATCCATATAAAAGTATGGGCCAGATATAAGATCGTAAAAGTGGAGTGTGGGAAGAGATTGTAAGTTGTAGAATACTTTTTTCATTTTGCTAAAAGTACTTGAAGCCATTTCAAAATTATCGCCATAAGAAACATTAAATCAAAACTGTTCAAATACAAACTGTTTAATAACTTTAACAGTATTAAGTGCATAATGTTATTATATTCATAAATATTTATATATTTAATTTTTTTTATTTGACATTGATCATATTTATAATTTCTACTAACTTATTCTGATATAAGTTAAAAAAACGTTAACTTTTCAACAAAACCCTACAATCGGTTTCAGTTAGAACGAAATAACGACGAACCAAAATTAACGTAACAAGCTGTCACATGTCAAGGGTTTCTGGAAGTGATTGATTAACAAAATGTTATAAAGTTGATGTAACAAAGCGCGCCTGATATTGAACACTGTATAACAACAAAATTAGTCATTTAGATTTAAGATAAAGGCAACTATTTGCGCGGTATTTTTACTATAACTCGAAAGATCGAAAAATAAGCATTTACTCTTTTAAAGGTTTATCTATTACATTCAATACAACAAAAGGAGACAATCATAAAACCTGTTCATAAAAAAGATACATAAACTGATACAAATTTTTTGCCCTATTGCCCTTTTGCCAACAGCATCAACAATTTTTGAGAGGGCCATTTGTAACCGTGTAATTTCGTTTTCAGGTTTTGAGGTACACAGAATATGTGTCGTAATTTCCCGAACGTTGCCCAGCCGAGTTAACCACCCTCTAGGTCCAAGTTGGACTTACCTAGTCGAAATATTTGTCCCAGGTAAACATCAACAACTTCAAGGTTAGTGCTCCCAACAACCACCGGCATAGATGTGACATGGACATTGTCTTTGTTTTTCCATGTTCTTCTTAAAACCTATGCGTTGGGAGACACTACTGAGGTCATTGAGCATAGTGCTGCTGTCCTCCAGCTATTCTGCCTTAAAGACTACACCATCAGCAAATCGAAGGTAAGTGATGTACTCGCCATTGATGTTTGTACCGTATCCTTTCTAGTCCAGTAGGTTGAAAACGTCTTCCATGGCAGCGGTGAAAGGTTTCGGGAATATAATTTCACTCTGTCTTACATCTCTCTGCAGTTGAATAGGTCTCATACTCTGATTCTGTACTTAGATAGCCATCGTAGCACTACCGCACAAAAACATTTCAGCACTTGAATATAACAACAGTCAACTTGGCACCGCTATAGGGACTGTAGTACCGCTCAAATTTCGACGAAATCAAGGGTTTTCTCATAGTTCACATACTCAAGGCAATGTTCTGTACAATTTGTCAAATGGTATGTATGTGGTCTATGGTACTAAAGCCTTTTTGGATACCTGCTTGTTCAGAAGGCTGAAAGTCGTCGAGTCTGCGTACGAGACGATTCGTTTTGACTCTTGAAAACAGCAAGTAGACGGGGCTCAGAAGGGAAATCGATCTGTAGTTCTTCAAGAAAGCGTTGCCGCCTTTCTTGTAGAACAAGACCAACCCGCACTTCTGCTCTACGCCTCGGGAATAGTAAAATCATGGAGGACGGAATTAAAGATCTTCTGAAGGACTTCAAGTACCAGTTTTCTACCTGCTTTCAAAAGCTCGGCTGTAACTCCATCCTCATCTGGGGCTCTGCCAATTTTAATGTGTTGGAGAGCAATTCTAATCTCGCTCAGACTGACGTCCGAGATATCTTCGGAATAGTGTCGGATAAGACTCGCTCTTGGATCTTTACTCACACTTGCAAGTGGTTCCAACGATGAAGTATACAGCTGCTCATAGAACCTCCCAATCTCACTCAAAATCTCAGGTGTACCGGAAACGATGATGCCTCACTCGGTCTTCAGCTTTGACAGTTGGCTCTTCCTGGCAGATAGATCACTGGAAAGACTTTGGAGCTCTGGTTCCACTCGATCGCTTCTTCA
The DNA here is from genome assembly GCA_963668995.1 of Parnassius mnemosyne. NCBI lineage: Eukaryota > Metazoa > Arthropoda > Insecta > Lepidoptera > Papilionidae > Parnassius > Parnassius mnemosyne. The sequence goes on along the minus strand of CAVLGL010000001.1, from coordinate 758,005 downwards.
ATTGACTGATCTGACGGCTCTGTGGCGCAGTGGCTTAGCAATCAGTTGTTGCGCTGGGAGCCGCGGGTTCGAATCCCGCACGGAACAAGTATTTGTATGGCCCACAAATAATTTTTCCTGGTCTGGATGTTTGTCCTTGTGCAATTTAAGTTTTTTTTTTTTTATAGGAGTGGAGGCAAACGAGCATGCGGCTCACCTGATGGTAAGTGACTACCGCCGCCCATGAACAACCGCAACACCAGGGGAATTGCAGGTGCGTTGCCGGCCTTTTAAAAAGGAGTAGGCTCTTTTCTTGAAGGTCCCTAAGTCGTATCGGTCCGGAAAAATCGCTGGTGGTAAACTATTCCACAAGGAAGTTGTGCGAGGAAGAAAACATCTTCTAAATCGCACAGTGGTGGACCACCAATCATCCAGATGGTGTGGATTTGTAAACTGACCCCACGACACACGACAGGAGAAAATCTTACTGTGAGGGTAACGTTTTTTAAAATATAAGAAAAAAAAATTCGAGCTGCATTAAAGTTGTGTAAATGCATGCATTTTGAGACCTATCAGTACAGTTGTCTGTTTGCTGTCAAATCTGTTGATGACTGCAGGTTCATTTCCCTTCAGCAGCTAAAACATTGCGGCGGGTCTTGCAGAACTTAGCCCTCACGGCATGGACAGTTTCCATAAACTTGTCACTCATATCTTCCATTTCATTGCAATTTTCTAGCACTGAAAAAGGTTTTGTAACTTGAGCTGAAATGTTTCGGGACTTTGGATTAGAGGACGAGGGACAAAGCGTTAACTTCATTAGAAAAAACCGCTCCAATTTAAGGTTTGGGTTAATTGTGCCTCTAACCATTCGGTGATCGCTACCAGTTTTCACCCTCGCGATCACTGATATCACTGAACAGTTGGCGTCAAGTCGTCATTATGATGTCAGTCTCATTTTTGGACGCTTCTGGAAGAAAGAGTCCAACATAAAGGGTCACTCTTTCTTCATGAAGTAAGTACCTACTGGCCGCTTGTTTTCCGTTGCCCTATTCCAAATCGCCCTACCTTCAGCTCACCGTTCTCTAGGCACAAAGCCTTTTTTTATAGGATAGGGTGACATACGAGCACACAGTCCACCTGATGGTAAATGGTTACTGTGACCCATAGACATCTACATCTATCCTCAATAAAGACTCAAGATGCAGATGCATTGTCACCCGTGAGGACTAAGATGGAATGCCTCTTTGCCAGTAAAGAGGGTCTCCGGTTCTCTACACTCACCATACGAAACACAGCAGCGTTAAGCTGCTATTTTATGCTGGTTTTCTGTGAGAGCGTGGTCCTTCCCCGGTCGAGCCGACCCATTCGTGCTACAACCATAATATAGCTGCAGCATGGCTCTACCACGTAGAAAAACGCTTAGTTGTGCGTTGATGTCTCCCATTAACACTGTATAGTGGGTTATGGAGGAATGCATGGCTTAGAGATTTCCTCATACATTTCCTAAACCTCCTCATCGGGATGTGCCGAGGTTGGTGCGTAAACCTGGAAGACCTTCAACAAGTTCTGTTTGGTGATTCTGACCCTAAAGCTCTATGGAGAAGTATAAAATCTAATATTATTACTTAGGAATGGGCTGAAATAAATTTATCAGATCATTGTAATGTCCCTGATATAATATATACCTGACCTAATATAATATATAATATGTATGTATATTATACTATATTATAATGTATACCTACCTGATATAATATATAATATGTATATATATTATATATTCCCGGCCCGAGGCCCGAGGCCCGAGACCAAAATAAATATAATACAAGAGCTTCCAAACACTCACTTATAACAACTCGACACCGTACTGTTGCATTTTTGCTTCAAATTTGCAGCAAAACACTGTTGAAATGATTTACCACCACCTATTTGTTCCCTAGAAACATTAAATTGTTTTAAAAAGAAATTAAAGTTTTCATTATTTGGTACAACAAGTACAAAATACGTAATAACTGTCTCGAACGTATGATGATAACAATATTTATATTTGTTCTAGACTTTTTTATGTTCGAATATTATTGATTATTAATGTGTTTCTGTTATTTGATGAATGATTTTTTTCTTTAGCTCTAAATATCCAGCTGATCTCGTAACATGGCGTGTATTTTTGATTAATGAATATTAAATTATCCACATTATGAAAAAACTAAAACATACACACATACATACATAACAGAATAGTCAAATATCATGGTAATATTGTATGTATAAGTATAAATAGGTATTATTTAAATATATAGTAATATAACACTTGTACACCTATTAGCTAGGTTTAGTCTCAGTGTATGTGTGTATACGTTATATATGTTAGCACTACTTTTTAACTCGTAAGTGTTAGTAGATAACTATGAACTCGTATATATGTAACTCGTAGTTGGAAGATCAAACACCGACTTGTCTGTGAAGTCATAAGGCTCCAACTGAAAACCAGCGCTGTCTTTGCAGCATTATTCCAAGTTGGAGACCTATTTTATGTCACATTTTAATATTGATTTATTTCCTTTTTACTTTGTTATTAAAGTAAATGGTTAATTCAAAATACTTGTGATCTATTTTCTGAATATAATTTAAAGCATGTACAAGCTGGACCATGGAAACCAGAACCGAGTTGTTTATGTAAAATAATGTCGCACAGTACTTTATGGTATGCTTTTGTCGTGGCAAGTAATACTCCTAGTACATGTATCTTGTCATTTGTATGTTTTAGTGCAGTCTGGATATAGTTATATACTGCTAGTGTAGTTGATCTTGATTTTCTAAATCCTGTCATCGAGGATGATATAAATTTCTAAAATATCATATAATCTGATAAACATTGTTTTTTCAAACACTTACAAAAACATACTAACATCACATGAAATAAAGCTTTAGTTCATGTGATGTTAGAAAATATTGCAGTCCATAGCTGTCTTATTAAAAAACCGTTATATACATAACTCATATTACCATTTTTATTATTAGATTGTCAACTAAACAGTTCACGTGAGAATAAATATATATTGTAGTCCATAGCCATCTTCTAAAAACTGTTATAATTATTTTTTTTATATATTATAGAAGAGGGGGCAAATTAACATACGGATCACCTAATGGCAAGTGTGGACCGCTACCCATGAAAAACCACAACACCATGGAAATTGCAGGTGCGTTGCCGGCCTTTTAGAAAGGTGTAAGCTCTTTTCTTGAAGGTCCCTAAGTCGTATCGGTACGGAAAAATCGCCGGTGGTAAACAATTCTACAGAGAAGTTTTACGAGGAAGAAAACTCCCAGTAAAATGCACATTGTTGGATGGCCAAGCATCCAGATGATGAGGATGGTATAGTGAATTTTGACGCGATGTGCAGTCGTGAAATTTGGCGGCTGGAATTAATCCGAACAATTCCTCAGATCACTATCCATGGTAGATTCGATAGAATATGCAAAGGGATGAAACATCCCTATGCAACGCCAGTGTATCGAGCCGATCAGAAAAAACTCGGTCGTAGACGATTCGAACCGCTCTGCGCTGGACGCGATCAAGTCGAAGGAGCTGGCACTGGGTTGCCCCAGCCCAGAGATGAAAACAGTATTCCATGTGAGGCCAAACTTGCTCTTTGTAATGTTGCAAGCGATGTACCAGGATGAAATACTGTCTCGCTCTGCTGAGCACGCCAAGCTTTTTAGAGGCCAATTTGGCCTTCTCGTCCAAGTGACCACGAAACTGCACACTATTCGATATGTCGACGCCGAAGAGTCCGATGTTAGCTGAGGCAGGAAGGGGAGTGCCTTAAAACTGAGGAGATACGACAAAGGGGCGCAAACTTGTGTCTTCTAGGGTCACTGGACTAGATTTAGTCGCCCCCAATCCAAGACTTTGTTCAGCAAAGACTCGACTTCAGACGCAAGTTTGCCCCGCTACTCGGCGACGTTTTCCCGATAAATATTGGCATAGCCGGTGTATAATGCATAAACAGTGGTGTCGTCTGCATGGCAATGAATATTAACAGTTTGCATCATATCATTGATGTGCATAGTAAACAGTGTTGGTGATAGCACGCAGCCTTGTAGAACACCAGCGTAAGTACGCTTGTATCAGAGCATGCACCATCTACTACGACTGGTGATCCAATTGCACAATTTCTCGGGAAGCCCATAGGAAGGGAGCTTCGAAAGAAGCGCTTTGTGCCAGACCCGATATATATGTTATATTACCATTTTTATTATTAGATTGCCAGTTATTTGTTATGAAATATGATTGCGATATCGTTTGAATGTCATTTTTAGAATATTATTGTCTGGATCAGATTTTCGTTTAAGCTGCATTTGGTTTCTGTTTTTTATACATCGAAAAATACCCGTACTGATCCAATGCTTTATAGTTCGCTGATTTTTTGGAAGATACTTAGTAATTTGAGCCTCATACTGTGATTCTTTTAATTTTTGAGTAAGCTGTTCAATAAGTAAATTAGGGTCTTCACACATGACTAGACTTTTTTGAAGTTTTTTATCAAGCAAAACATTGTAGGCTTTCTGGTAATCTATTATTAGTTTAGTTTTATTCTGTATAAATTTATGTTTACTTGTTGATAGGATTAGTAATAGACTTAGATGATTATTAACAGTATAATAGCTATCTGCAGCCAAATTCAGATAGAGAAGTTAAGCGTTATAATTCCTAAGCACTAAGACGAAATGAGTCATAGCTTATAATTTAACTTTCTTCTGCAAACCGGGACCCAGTAGTGGGTGTACTCTGTGTGTCTACCTTATGCAGAAACAAGCCACAGCAATTAAATTAGTTTTAATTTGATTTTCCTACTGACATTAACCGCAAATTAACCTAATTCATCATCATCATCATCATTACAGCCCTTCACAAGTCCACTGCTGAACATAGGCCTCCCCCAAAGAATGCCACAAAGCACGGTCCTGAGCCACCTGCATCCATCGACTTCCTGCATATCTTACCAGGTCGTCACTCCATCTAGTGGGGGGACGCCCTACACTTCGCCTGCCGGTACGAGGCTGCCACTCGAGAACCTTTCTTCCCCATCGGTTGTCGGTTCTTCGAGCTATATGGCCGGCCCATTGCCACTTCAGCTTACTAATCCGTTGGGCTATGTCGGTCACTCTAGTTCTACTGCGGATATCCTCATTTCTGAGTTTATCACGCAGAGAAACTCCGAGCATAGCCCTCTCCATAGCTGGCTGAGCGACCTTGAGCTTCCTCATCCGGCCAGCAGTGAAGGACCACGTCTCAGTTCCGTATGTCATCACTGGCAACACGCACTGGGTGTACAGTCTCGTTTTCAAGTTTTGAGGTATACCTGACGAGAAGATGTGCCGTAATTTCCCGAACGCTGCCCAACCGAGTTGAATCCGTCGATTGACCTCTCGGTCGAAGTTGGACTTACCTAGTCGGACTATTTGTCCCAGGTAAACATACTCGTCAACAACTTCGAGCTTAGTGTTCCCAACAACTACCGGCATAGGTGTGACATGGACATTAAACATGATCTTTGTTTAGTCCATGTTCATCTTAAGACCTATCCGTTGGGAAACACTATTGAGGTCATTGAGCATAGTGCTTAGGTCCTCCAGCGATTCTGCCATAAGGACTATATCGTCGGCAAATCGAAGGTGAGTGATGTACTCGCCATTGATGTTGATACCGTATAAAAAAATGAATACCGTTGATATCCTTTCCAGTCCAGAAGCTTGAAAACATCTTCCAATGCAGCGGTAAAGAGTTTCGGGGATATGATTATGATTAACCTAATTAACCTAACTTTATTATATTATATATATAATTATACATTTGCACCTTTCTCTTAAATCATTCTGTCTATTGATAAAAACCCCATCAAAATCTGTTACGTAGTTTAAATGTATAAGCGTACAGACGGCGGGAAGCGACATTAAAAGTTTAATTTTTTTGGAACGCCCCTGCACTGCTCTTTGTGGGTGGAAGTTCATAAACCCCATTCTTGGTAAATTTTAACCTGCCGAAAAGAATATTCTGGCCTAGTTTCATATACTTATAAGAGCTATAGTTTAAAAATTAGCTTTTTTACCGCAACTTATTCTTTCTTCTTAGCTGACCTCTACTTGGTGAAAGGAATATCCTAAGTCCTACCTTTCAAATATCTAGCCCTTACGGTTCCAGGAATATCGTGATGAGTCAATAAATAAACGGAAATCTCTCCAGATTTAAGACAGTTTTGTGGCCTCTTTTCAGCTACTGCGATTTGCGACCCGCGCAACGTACTTCTCAATCGCTCTAACTCTTCCAACGCTATGCTATTGTGTGGGTTGTGGGAGAGTTTTCGTTGATTTACATCAGATATTACTACGCCAGTAACTCAGTTCCCTAAAAAGTCTAAAATAAAAAACAAAATAAAAAATTTTGAAAAAACCCATGACGGATTTAAAAGTTGTAATGGAAATAGGATTAAATAAACATATTGATAAACCTGCGACTAAAAGGAAGTAAGTCACGAAAGATAAAAATAAAAAGAGTTCTTAAAAGGGTTAATTTACCGGGAATATGTGTATATATATATATATATATATAATTATTCTGTTCGCGTGTATGTAACTGAACTTCACCTAAACGGCTGGACCGATTTTGATAAAATTTTGTGTGTGTGATTAAATTGATTTGACCGTTTAGACCCGGTAGGTGGCGCTGTTGACGAAATCCAGAAATCACCCTTGCGAAGCCGGGAAGTATGTTATGAGATATCGATAACCGCATCTAAATCGGTGGAGCCGTCTCGAGGAAAACATTCGCTATAATTAATTTTTTTATACGATAAGGGTGACAAACGAGCACATAGTCCACCTGATGGTAAGTGGTTGCTGCGGCCCATAGACATCTACATCTATCCTCTATTACAAATCAAAATGTAGATGCGTTGTCACCCGTGAGGACTAAGATGGAATGCCACATTTCCAGTAAAAAGGGCCTCCGGCCACCTGCACTCACCAAGCAGAACTCAGAGGTAAACCTCTACTTCACGCTGGTTTTCTGTGAGGTCGTGGTACCACCCCGGTTCGAGCCGGCCCATCCGTGCGACAGCAAAAGCTGCCGCGTGGCTCTACCACTGTTAAGAACAATTTAAAGAGTTTAACGAGTGATTTGTTTATTGCATCGCCCCCTGGTGAGCTAATACTATAACACCTATCTGAGAACTATCGCCAATGAGTCGCAAACTCTATACAGAAAACCGCATCAAAATCGGTCAAACCGTTTTCGAGATAAGCGGGAACAATCGTTCGCACACACAAACAAACAAACAACCTCTCACCCTAAACACATACACCTTCTCCGTTCCGTCGCGGGTAATAAGGTGACGAAAACGCAGACTTGCAAATCAACGTAGTTTCAAGCATCCAGATTTGCATTTTTGATTACGAATCCCACCCACCAGGCGAATGGAATACTCAAGTGGTTTGTTTGCTTTATCTCGATTTCCGCTACTTTTAGTTAATAATGTGCAATGGAAGTGACTTTAATTTTCAGTTTGTTTCATACGAAAAGGTTAAGTGAAGCTAACTACAAGGTATTTTATTTTGTTAGTAGCTGTGATTTTAATTAGTATTAGTACTTTGGAAAAATTGAAAAAAAAATCACAGAAAGTATATGTTCGTTAGGAGGAATCTACAATTAATTGAAAGTCTGATATGTGCCTCACGCAAGAATTGTTTCACAAAGTTAAATTTGTTCAGAACTCTTCATTCTTCTTAGTTTATACCATTTACACGTAATAACGATTTAAAGTTTTCTCCTTTAAAATATTTCATATATTTATATTGTAGAAACAATAGAGTATTATTAAACAAATCATTACAGGCTGATATCAAGCAGTGAGTTTGGGAGACCCAAAGTAACCATTTCAGCTGACGTAATGAAACATCAAACGTTATTAAAGTTGTCAAGACTGTCAAGAATCTTTTTCATTTTCATTTTGTTTTTAAACGTTACGCTAATTGATAGTTTTTTTTTTTTAATAATATGAGTACAACACTATATATATACAATATATATACAATAATCTGAAAAGTAATATAAAATAAAATTATATGGGCATGTCCTTTCTGAGAAGAAAAAGGGGAAGAAGTTGTTATTTCCCTGGAGAAGGGTAAGGAGGGACCGTCATGGGGGGAGGGAACTGTTGAAGCTGCGGAAGTGTGAGAAAGCGTTCTTGTGGCACCGCCAATATGTGGCGGTGCCACCATGGTCTTTTTGTCGGTGTAAGTCTGACATAATCCATCCTTGTTTGCGAGGCAGTTATGCGTAGGTACTTTCCAATGTAAAAAATATAACCTTTAATGAGGTATTGCTATATCAAACGTTATTACAGTTGCCAAGACTAATAAGAAACCATAAAATTTTACTTACTTAGTATTTGTACAACATGATTTAATATTCTTAAAGTAATATAAAATAAAATGATAAAGGCATGAGCAAGAAACAATAGTTTAGCATTATCATCAGGCTACTAAAAATATAATGAGGTTGTTATAATTCAATTTCCTTAATTCCGCGTAAAGAAAGAAAATGATGTGTCCTGTCCAGTTTTAAGGGGACCTCCCACCCTCCCTGAGGGGACCTCCCACCCTCCCTCTGTTACGTGCATTATATACGTCACCGTCAATTCCAGCACTACCACCCCCCGCACCACCACCCTAGGAACGACACACCACTCTCAAAAATACGACACGTGTTTTGCCACTACACGAGGCATCCTCAGGTGAAATAGACTTTGCGGAGACTGTCCGCTGAGCGGCAAGCCGAAACAGCTGTTATTTATACTACTTGCTGACACCCTACTTACGTAGCGAGCGATTACGTCTTGCGATCAATCACCACCTGACGCAAACAGACATTTGCTGTGAAATTAACAACAGACTACTCCGAAACGTCCGCCTACTCTCCAACTACGCAACCAATCGCTGGCCACCGCACCGTGAGGGTGACAAACGATAACATGCGAGGCTGTATGTTATTAAGGAGTAGGCTTTAAAATGTTTAAGAGAGACGAGTTGGAAACATTTTTTGACGTGACAACGTCTTATAATTCGATGAAGCTGGCTGCACGCACGAAAAAACATGACTCATGCGGCATTACCGCACTCTGAGGCGTTCCATTTAAGGCTTGAAGTACAAGCGAGAGCGAGGAACGAGCGACAAAGAGGCACAATCGGCCTCCGCGTTCGGCAGCGTTCGACATCTGTCTCTCTCCTACTTGAGTGAGCGATGCGTCCGCATGGACAGCTGCTATACAATAATACATTTACATGTTTTCGTCAAGTATGAAGTGCAGTGAAAAGTGAATGTGGTGTCAATTGTTTATAACAACATTTTCTTATGACGTTGTCACGTTCAACTATCGTCAGTAAACCGACTTTACAGACAACCGATTTTTTGTTCATCCAGCAGTGCAACGTTATCGTTATTATTTTTTAATATCTCTAACTCTTCCAGCACACACAGTCGTAGCCGTTTTATAGTGGGTTGTGTCCAGTGTCCAAGAGATGTTTATCAAAATGTGATTTATCGGGATAACCATACCTGTACGCGGCTAAATGCTCTTTATAACTTGCTTCGAAGTTGCGCCGAATCTGACCCACGTAAAGGCACGCCCTTTTCGTGGGACCTTCGTCACAAACAAGTTTGTAATCACCAGACTTTTGACGAATATCTAACTTATCTTTGTTATTCCAACCAATCTCATTATAATGGATTTCCGCAGTCACGCCTGATTCTATTAATTATACTAAAAATATTTTCGCGGTGGCGCACAAAGACAAAGCAAAATTACTCCAGGAATGTATATAGTAATTTTCATTTCTCATTTCTTTGCCTTGGTCCGTTTTGTTTCTCATTTCCACGAGTAATTCATCTTCACTAATAGAGTATAATTACGTTAATTTCTGTGATTATGGTTAAGGACTCGTCATGTTTTTTTTAAACAAAACGTATTTTAACGGTTGATGATCAAATTTTTCACTTTATTTTTCTGGTTATCGGAAACTTTAGCTGCTTTTTCTTTTTAAATAGAACCACCACGATGCAGCACCTGTAGAAATGCTGCATCAGTTTTACCGCGGAAAAACCACGCTCGGACATTATAACAATGACAAAAGAAGAATAATTATGGTGTGTTTCCGAGAACGTTTACTTACTAACATGTAGTTAACAAGAACTGGAGACCCGTTTAACTAGTTACGGGACAGCTTAGTCCGCAGCGATGACGACGCATCGGCACTTTGATTTTAATTGTGGAGCGGCGTATGTGTCTATGGGCCCTATTATTCACGTATTATAGGGTTGAATGCTACTCGTGGTCAAAATACACCATAAATCGAATGTGGGTGAAGACCCTAAATCTGAAAAATAAGAAATGGCCTAAAATGTCACTGCAACTTTCCATTATGATCTTAAAATTATATTATTTCATTTTGTAAATATTTCTTTGCAAGATCTGGGACAAAAGACTAGCCATAGCCAATCATTAATTATTTGTTGTTATCTTTATCGGCACGTAGAATTCTTTTCCCTATGTTGTGAGTATTTCTCTTAGGCATCACGCTTCACACCATTAACACTGCTTCCCGTCGCTGTTCTGAGTATTTTACGTCTGCCGTATTACGTAGGTTATAAACCCCTTACATGCCTTCTACTATAACTAGGGGATGAAATAGGTTGATAGAGTTTCTTACAAGGTCTTCAAAGGTTGGTACAAATATGATATTAAATTTGCTATTAGATACAAAAGCTATCAATTAAATAAATAATTATAATCATAATAAATAAAAGTAATACTATAATAATGTCCTGCAGATCGAATTTCGATCACAGCGGCCAGTCTCCCTTGAGGCGCAGGACAGGTAGTGCCCAAGTGTATGCGCAAGCACAGGTGCACTCTCTATTCCCTCACACTCATTGTCCGATGGGATGAAAAACCTACACGGCTCGGGAGAGGTGAGAGAGTTCTTGACGGAAAAACTCAATTACTGTTTTTATTTTATTATTTTAGCTCCACCTGGCATTCGAACCCGTGAACTTATGATCAGCAGTCGCGTTTACTGCTATTAAACCAAAGAGGCAGTCATATAATATTTATATTTTTTATATTCATTATTTTCATCTACATATTGATACAGTCCAACCCTATATAAATACCCCAAAATAATAATAATCACTTAGGCATGTCCTCTCCGGTTGTTCAGCGCTTTCTAACTCTGAGTATTTGCACACACACTTATATGTGGTAGAGCCATGCTCCGGGGTAAGGACCACGCTCTCACAAAATACCAGCGTTAAATAGCAGCTTAACACTAGTGAGTTTCATATGGGGAGTGTAGAGAACCGGAGACCCTTTTTACTGGAAAAGAGGCATTCCATCTCAGTCCTCACGGGTGACAACGCATCTGCATTTTGATTCCTTATTGAGGATAGATGTAGATGTCTATGGGTCACAGTAACCACTTACCATCAGGTGGACTGTGTGCTCGTTTGTCACCCGATCCTATAAAAAAAATTGCCCGGTCCAGAAGCAATCCGGCAATTACGTACAAAAAGCTCCCGATTCACGAGACCGTATTTCAGAGCGAGCTCCTGGTGCTAGGTTGTGTGTGTTATTTTATAGGATAGGGGATCTTTTCCTTTCTCTGATCTGACCTTTTAGGGGATAGTTCTCTACATTCACCATACGAAACACAGCAGCGTTAAGCTGCTATTTCACACAGGTATTCTGAGAGAGCGTGGTCCTTCCCCGGTCGAGCGGACCCATTTGTGCTACAACCATAATATAGCTGCAACATGGCTCTACCACGTAGAGGCAATCATCACAGACAGAGCTATTGTGAATAAAAATTATATTTTGCTGAATGATCGTGCACAGTTAAGGATATTATAGGACGACATTGCCATTCCATATGATGAAAACCTCGTTAAAGCCGAAACAGAAAAAGAAAACAAAATATCCGGACTAAAATTCAGAAGACTGTGTCTCTCGATATCGCCCGCATCGTTTGCCGGTTTCTTTTCTTCGACCGGTTCTTCTTCTACGCAGAGGACCCTCTAGTTGGGTTATCCTTTATTTAAAAAAAAATAAGGGTGATAAACTAGTTCATAATCCGCATGGTGGTAAGAGAATGATGTGGCCCATTAGAATTCTATATATATATATCCTCAATTAAGAATTAAAATGCAGATGCATTGTCACTTCTGAGTTTTCCAGTACAAAAATATTTTATTTCTTTTAATTTATTTTCTGAATGACTGAACAAAATAATGACTTATTCGTCACACACTACACAATAACACAACAAAATTATAACTAAAACGCAAAGAAAAAAATATGACGTTGATAAGAGGGCTGGTTCATTTCTCGTTCAAATGCCAAGTATAGCCATTCAGCGAGGAAACGCAGCCAGCACTTGGCACAATACCACGGGGAGTAGGACTGTATGATCACTAAGTTATTATTTGTATTATAGTTTTTTTAATATTGTATATAATAAAATACTATATTTTTAAAATTGAATAATTGTGATATAAAAGCACACAGTCCACCTGATGGTAAGCGGATGCTGTGGCCCATAGGAATCACAAACACTCATAAAATCCTCAATTACTAATCGAAATGCAGATGTGTTGTCACCCCTGAGTAAAAAGGGTCTTCGGTTCTCTACACTCACCATAAGAAACACAGTAGCAATAAGCTGCTGTTTAATGCTAGTATTCTGTGAAAGCGTGTTCTTTCTTCGGCCGAGCCAACCCATTCAGCTAACACCATAGTATAGCTGCAGCGTGGTTCTATGCACGCTTGAAAATTGCATACCTTTTGTTAGGTATGAATAAAGCACACGTATATAACGGCTGAGTCATGCCTGTCCTCATGTATGCCTTTGGTATACTTAGGTACACTTATAGTGGATTTAATGCCCTGGATAGAGAAATCCACACCACTACGATGTCCCATAGAATGCATCATCTTAGATGCACTTCATCATACAGAATCTTGATATGCAGCCGCAAATTACGAAAATTTGCTCTTGACAAAATCGATTGATTCTTGACAAAATTTATTAGTAGTATAGTTGTAGCACGAATGGGTCGGCTCGACCGGGGAAGGACGCCGCTCTCACAGAATACCATCGTAAAATAGTAGATTAACGTTGTTGTGTTTCTTATGGTGATTGTAGAGAACCGGATACTATTTTTACTGGAAGCGAGGCATTCCATCTTAGTCCTCACGGGTGACTACGCATCTGCATTTTGATTCGTAATTGAGAATAGGTGTAGATGTTAATGGGCCACAGCAACCACTTACCATCAGGTCGACTGTGTGCTCGTTTGCCACCCTTATCATATAAAAAAATCGTATGAGTCATTCTTTACGTCGATATTATGTGTAATAAAGGCTTTCTCTTCTACCTTTTGGCAATTACTAACGACAAGAACCGGCAGTACTGATCATTTCTTATTAAGACACTGTATATAAGAAGCAGGAAAACCTTCGTAAATACAGTTGCCTCTTTCCACTGGCTACGTTTTGGTGACATCATCGGAAAAACTGAGGGTTTTGTCTATGTGATAAAAATCAGGTTATTAAAAGCAACAATAATGGCAGATACATCTAAATATCCATAAAGCCTGATATCACATCAACACGCATGCACTCATTACCAGCCGATTTTTTTAAATATATAGTATTTTATTTTAAGTGCATTACTTATGTTGCATTATTAATGATTATTGTAAGAAATCAGAAAATGTCAAATACAAAATAATACTATATTTTATCTCAAACTCTAACTTTACAAAAATGTATACAGTTCCCTTTATGTTAGAAGAATTTCATACTCTAAAAAAGATACGCTCATTTGTAATGCAGATTAAGCCTCGAGGGCTTTACATCTCTATTAATATTGGTTTTAAAAACAGTAAATATTCATAAGGCAATTTCAAATCTATTTTTTATCCTATACATGAATACTTAACTATTTTGTCAACTTTCTCAACAATCATCAAACAAATCAACAATTTGGTTATTTCTCAGTGACCAAAGAACTTTAATATGACCCCCACTAAATAACATGATAAGTTATACAGAAAGTCGATGGATGCCAGTGCAGTGGCTCAGGACTGTGCTTTGTGCCGTTCGTTTAGGGAGGACTGTGTTCAGCAGTGGACATGTGATGGGCCGTAATATATACGTATAATGGTGATATACTTTTTTAATTACTTTCCATTGTACTTTTGAGTGACAAACGAGATAAAAGAAGCACCCCATGAAGTAACTCACGGTATGTGGTTACGGTAGCCTGCAACCAATTTCTTATAAAAACGCTACAGTTGATACCATACCACGCTGCACATTTCTTGTGACGGATGTACGTAGCGAACTTTCTAATGAATTAGATCCGTCTTATTACGAGAAGTGGTTCATTGATAGTCTTGAGTTTAAGCTACGGTTTAAGAAAAATATCTTTCAATAAAAAAGTCCTTTCATTTTATTGCATATTTTATTTATTTATTTATTAAACTTCATACTACATGATCTACGAGGGTAAAATACGTCAGGCATTAAGTAATGCCTGAGGCATTATATATCAGAGTACCTTTGGGTGATGCAGAGATAAAAATAGAAATTTTAATTAAAGTAAATAACTATAAAACAAAATAATACACATACACATACATAAACTTATATATCAATAAAATTATTTATTAAAGCATAGTATTACATATAAATTATGTACATGTAATTCACTGGCTACATGCTGAATAATCAACGTTGAATATATGTGCATCATGTTCAAAAGAGTTCAATGATGGAGCGTAGTGCTGTTTTTAAAATGCACTATGACTTCGGTTGTGCTGGTATAAGGATACAGGCTTTCGTAACTTAGGTGACGTGCCGTGAGTAAAGCACTACGTAATAACGATTCGCGTTATTAGGCGTGATAAAATAAAATAAAATAAATCGCAGCAAAGTTCACTAGAACATACGTTACCTAATATATTGTCTCTTATGGAGGATATTTACCATCGTTTCCATGCTCGGCATGCAGGTTGTCAGCCGCAATTTTTTCTAAATGTTATTAAAAATGGCTGCACCCATCTCTCACGCTTCTTACGATACCCAAGGGACGATATGGTGTATTGTATATTCTTTCGCTACCACTACACGGTCAAAAAAATATTAGGTATAAATGCAATCTGCAATAACCATGAATTGATTATTTTTCTCGCCAGGGATTAAGCCAAGGTTGCTCGTCTTAAGCGTGATGATTTACAAGGTTCTTGACAGTGAAGGGAAACCTCGTAAGGAAAACTGCATTCCTTAGACATTTCATTATTTTATTGCCCTAAAACCCTCTCGGGAATGAAAGGTGGCATGTGGTCAGTAATGGGATGTACATGATCTGTAACTTTAATTTATATAAAAGTCTACCTTATGGTAATGGCATCAACATAATATTTTAAAAAAAATGTTCATCCCCTTGATGTGTTTTCCAGCTTCTTATATAAACTTTTATGCAATAAATTTCAATTCTATTTTATTTTAGCGAAACCCTAAAATTCGCATTTTTTTTACAGAACCCGAGCTTTCACGCAAGGTTTCTTTGAGCTTTAAGCTCCCTTTGTACTCCTTAATACTAGCAGATAAATCATTATTATACAAAGAACATAAGGATATAGTGAGCCTCTCTGTTGAGCGAACTGTACAAATGGCTTGTGTCGAGCTCGAGCACCTCATTGTTGTAAGTGTTTACAGACCCTTATGTGCTATTTGTGACTATTTTGAAAGGATTGTGGAAGAAGTTTTGCTCAAACTTAGTAAACAGAACAAGTATGTCGTAATATGTGGAGACTTTAACATCACTCTCCTTGAAACTTCTTCCATTAGTATTAAGTTTAGCTCATTGTTTAAATCGTATAATGTTGATAATTTATTCTTTGAACCAACACGTATTACTGGGCCTAGTGCGACATGTATATTTTTACAGATATTAAGCCCATGCATAAATCAATTATTCAAAATTTAAGTTCAGATCACTGTGGACAGTTGATATCATTGCCTTGAATACACAAGAAACAGAAAAATAAGAAAGTTGTGTTTGTTCCAATAAATGAACATCGCTTGGAGAGGTTTAGAAGTAATATAGTAAAAAGACTTCCATCACTTTCATTTAAAAACAGTGCTAATTATTTGTATGGTACGTTATTTAAAATTATAAGTTGTGAATTTAGTAGAACATATACTTCTTAAACTTTCTCTTTTAACAGTCGCAAATCATTTAATGAATGGGCGACAGTAGGAATTTATAAGAGTAGGCGAAAGTTATACGAGCTTTATAATGAAAGATCATATAATAGTAGTGTTATATTTAGAGATTATGTAAAAACATATTCTAAAATATTTAAAAAAGTGTGCGCCACAGCTAAGGCTTTACATTTAAGTAACAAAATTAAAATTGCATCGAACAAAATTAAAATGACCTGGAGAATAATAAATAGTGAAACGGGCAAGGTCAAACTGCGCAACTCGGAATTTCGATTGAATATTAACAACAATTTAACTCGATCTGATCAAGAAGTTGCTATGGCTTTTGAGAAAAATTTTACTGATGTTCCTTTTTTGACAACCAAATCATTAAACTCTTCTCCTACTGTCGCCGAATCATTGCTCAAACAAAATCTATAGGCTTGTTCAAATACTTTTTAATTCCATAGAGTACTGCCAAAAGATATCGTTAAATATTTTAAAACTATTGATGTTAAAAAAACGGCAGATTTATGAGGGATTTCCATTAAAGTTATTTTATCTATAATAGATATAATAGCACCTTATCTAGCCACTATATTTAATACAAGCGGCGAATCTGGTGTGTTTCCTGATTTAATGAAACATAGTAAGGTCATACCTTTATTTAAATCTGGTTATATAGGAGACCCCGCCAATTTTAGACCCATTTCCGTACTACCAATATTTAGTAAAATTTTTGAAAAAATAATTTTAGATCAGATGTTAAGTTTCTTTAATATTAATAAACTCCTACATAGAAATCAATTCGGTTTTACAAAGGGTCGCTCGACAACTGACGCTGGAGTTGAGCTTATTAAACATATTTTTGTGCATAGGAGAATTCAGAGGATGCTTTGGGTATATTTTGTGACCTTTCCAAGGCCTTCGACTGCGTTCACCATGAGACATTAATAAGGAAGCTACAGTACTATGGTCTCAAGAACACATCGCTTAAACTTATTATTTCATATTTAAGTAATAGAATGCAGAAAGTAAAAGTTCTTCCGGCTCACCTGTACTAATGGGTGTCCCTCAGGGCTCGATTCTCGGCCCATTCCTATTTCTAGTGTATATTAATGACTTACCTTCTCTTATAGAGGATAATCATGATATAGTATTATTTACTGAAGATACTTCCTTGATTTTTAAACTTAAACGTCAATCATTTAAATGTGACGAAGTGAATAATACTATATCAAAATTAGTGCATTGGTTTAACGGTAATAATCTACATTTAAACGGAAATAAAACTAAATGTATAAAATTTACAACAATGAATATTAAAAATTTGAGTACCAATGTGTTTTTAAATGGAGAAGAACTGAGCCCTGTTGAATCCACTGTTTTTCTTGGCATCACTCTCGACGCAAAGCTTCAGTGGGGCCCCCATATATCCCCATATATATGTTCTGCAGCCTATGCTGTAAAATAAATTAGAGGTCTCACTATTGTCGAGACAGCTAGATCAGTTTATTTCAGTTATTTCCATAGCATAATGTCTTATGGGATTATGCTATGGGGAAATGTATCTGATTCAGAAACTATTTTTGTTTTACAGAAGAGGGCAATCAAAACCGAGAGAGTCTCTTAGAGATTAATTTAAAGAAATAAATATATTAACTTTGGCCTCTCTGTATATTTACAAAAATTTAATGTATGTTCACAAAAACAAAGGTACTTTTAGTAAAAAATGTGATATACAGTCTGTAAACACTAGGAACAAACACAAGCTAGTGATACTAGTTTCTCGACTCCACAGAGTCAGTAATTCATTCTTGGGGCAATGTATACGCTATTACAACAAGGTCCCGGAAAGTGTACAGGCTCTCTCTATTAGCAAGTTTAAATGTTTTGTTAACTTAAAACTATATAAAAAGGGTTATTATAGTATAAATGAATACATGGTTGATAATAACCCCTGGGAATGAGGTGATACCTTCCAAGCTCTTTCTAAAATAAATTTGTACTTATATAGTTTGTACAACCAATATTGTAAAATTTGCTTTAAAAAAAAGTCCCGCTGGGTTTCTTGCTGGATCTTCCCAGGACAGAGGTTTTTTTTCGAACTAGTGGTAAAGTAAAAATGACTTTGAATAAGAATTACACATGTGATCTATATTGAATAAAAAAAATATTCTATTCTATTCTATTCTATTTGAAATTACAATAAATAGTTTTACCGTTGGTATAAAATGCATAAAATATAAAATTGGAAACTTGACCCTAGCTGTTTGTCGTCTAAACAAACCCATAATGCAATGTTTAAATATATTTTCTACCGACTTCAAAAAGGAGGAGGAACTCAATTCAACGGTATATTTTTTATGTGTGCTACCTCATAACATTTTTCTGGGCTTACCGATTTCGATGATTATATTTTTGATCTATATATAATCTGGTGCTTCTCGTGTGGTCACTTATATAATAATTTGATCAAGATTTGATCAATAGTTTTTGACATATTCTTAATAATTTATATTGAAGTCTGATGAAATGTGAAGAATTTTTTTTAATTTTTAATTATTTATTATTATAAAAATTAACGAAGCAAACTTACAGATCACCTGATGGTAATAATGGCTTATGCAGTCCATGGAAAATTGCAGCCAACTTTAAAAAAAGGAAGCTACTGATGCGTTGTCACCTTTAATGTCTAAGATATAAGGTTTTAATATTCTCGGTGGTAGGATTCCATTACTGTCTAGAAATCCGTTTGCGTACAATCCTCTTACTTATTTCCGCCATATAGCCGTGACTGCACCGCTGTGTTCCAGCCTGTAGGATATAGAGAGACATTATAATATCATTTCCATCTTAGTCCTCATGATACATTTTCATTTGTAGTTGCCTATAGAGTCCATGGACTGCAGTCACCACTTGTTACGTCAGTTATATATATATTTATATATATATTACGTTCCGGAAACTAGGACACATCTTCTCATTAGACATACCTCAAAACCTTAAAACGAAATTGTACAACCAGTGCGTGTTGCCAGTGATGACTTACGGATCTGAGACGTGGTCCTTCACTGCTGTCAGTATGAGGAAGCTCAAGGTCGCTCGGCGAGGAGGCGCTATGGAGAGGGCTATGCTCGGGGTTTCTCTGCGTGATAAATTTAAAAATGAGGATATCCGCAGTAGAACCAGAGTAACCGACATAGCCCAAAGGATTAGTAAGCTGAATTGGCAGTGGGCCGGCCATATAGCTTGAAGAACCGATAACCGATGGGGAAGAAAGGCTCTTGAGTGGCAGCCTCGTACCGGTAGGTGAAGTGTAGGGCGACCCCCCACGAGATGGAGTGACGGCCTGGTGGGCATGCAGGAAGTCGATGGATGCAGGTGGCTCAGAACCGTTCTTTGTGGCATTCCTTGGGGGAGGCCTATGTTCAGCAGTTGACTTGTAAAAGGCTGTAATGATGATGATATAAATATTCTTCTCGTTCTATTTATCAGTTTGCAAATATTTACTGCTGTTCGTGGGGCTTTCGCGATAAGTGGATCTGCATACGGTTAAGTGATTTGAACGCGCTCAACACGCAATATGCAACTTTCGGAAACTATCAACTTCAAGCCTTCGTCATGATCCTCAAGAACCCCTAATCTTCTGCAGTCTTGAGCTCCTGCAAGCCAGTCCAATTTGTCTTCATTTTGACATAAGGCGTACTTCCAGCACTTACTCCTGCCCATCGCTCTCATCGGCGTCACTTGTAAGTGCAGAGTTCGGCATGCATTACAAACTGGCATATCATTCGGCATTCCTCGGGGCAAGCTATGTTCAACAATATATTTTGCACCAGCGATACTTGCCTTTGCGCACAGAATATCCCATCGGCGTTAAGGATGCAGCGGCAATCGGACTACATCCGACCTCCGGTTTCAGCTGAGATGTGGCGTCGCTGCCGTTGTGCCTAAAGTGAAACACACTGAAGCCTAAATCGCGCTATCAAACGGAGCGTTGTCCGACCCCCGGGCTGAATACCTTGCCTTGTGGGAGATCTCCCCAATCTTTTCCTTCCACGGCCAAAGCGGTGTAATATACAATACCCCATATAGTCCCTAGGGTAAGAGACAACAGAAATAAACAAACCAGAAGATGGGCAGCAATGTCTTTCTTCCTAATAACAACTAAAAAAAACTTTGGTTGCCAACCCTCCTGCAAAGCGTGGCAGCTATGGCAAATATTTCTGTATGAGGGAGTCTTTGGGTTAGGCCTGTGTTCAGCATTAGACTTTTGACAGGCAGTAACTGTTTCGAAATATAAGATAGTTTTACCGCCATAATATAACAAAAAGAGTGAGATCTTTCTAGGATCTCCCATATTCGCCTTTTACGACACTCACGTAGCAAAATAGGACGTGTAATGCTGGTATAACATGAAGATTATATTTATTAGAAATGCATCGTAATTTTTCGAATTCTTTGAACCTTTTGGACAACATGAGATAAGAAATGATGAATTACGTTTTTCATTAATTAAGGTTACTTTCGAATAAACGAAAACTATAAGTAACTTTAATTTAAAATTCCAATAAAAGTGAGTTGGAGACGCGCCAGATGTTTGCAATTAGCTTTTAGCGTCGGCTCATCGGCTTTTCGTCGCAAAATTTCCAAAACAAAAGCAAACGCTGAACTCAGACTTTAAAGTTTCTGTTTAACTTGTTCAGTAGCTGCAATTGTAGCACATACGTAAATAATAAAGAAGTTATAATTTATGCAATAAGGATCGATTATAAAGTGTGGCTTGTAGTACTTAGAATGGGTTAGGCGATAAAAACCCCGTCTACGAGTCCACAATACGAGTACGTAATGATCTTCGGAGCAATACGCTATTGTTTATATCAGCAATATGCTATTGCTTCAGCTGGTATAGTGTGCAAAAATAATAAATAATTGCAGAAGTATCATTTTAAATTTAGAAGAGTTATTTAATTTAATTGGGAAGGAATAATTCAAGTTGAATAATATGTAACTTTTAAATAAATTTATCGGTACGATACGCGCGCCTATAACCTTCACGTAATATGTTGACAAATTTAAACGACAATCTTATGAACGGTATGGCAGCGTATAAAACACGAACAAACAAATATTAATTTTTATATACTAGACTAGACGAACAGTGACGGTGAACTTCGTATCATCTACATTATATTTGTGAAAAGTATGACCAAAGTTAATAAAAAAAAATTTATTTACATTAAATGCAACACTGTTATACACTTAATATATTTAAAGCTATCTAATCTACCATATTTTTTGTCTTATTTGCAATGTGTAAATATATAAAGATGATGGTTTTCCTACTCTCGAACACGCGACGTATAATTGCCCATGCGCGAAACAGGGAAAATCGAAGTTGATTCCGCAAATTTTCAACGACTGGCCTTGCGATATATTTATGGTAATCGCAAAGTACAGACGCACGGAAAATCGTAGACGCTTAAAATCGAATGGTAAATCTGTTGGAATCATCGGTATACACGGAATCAAGACATCCTCTCCTTTGTATTTTCTTGGCGTGATCTTGTCTTCGGTGACGATATTCATTAGGTTTTTCAAAGCCAGTCTAGTTTCATTCCACAGTCGAGGTTGATTAATGTTACGCAGCATAATCACAATTAATCCTACATTTAATTTTAAATTGTGAGGTGTTAGTCTAGGCAAATCCAGGTAATTTACAAACTCTGTGGGATAGTTGATTACGTCATGCTGGTATGTAACTGTGTCAACTGATTTATAAGAAAACAACTCTCCTGGAAGAAAATATTGAACGGTCACATTGATATCATCGACATCTTTGTTTTTGGCCGCTAATATTGCTTTTTCACTCAGTCAATTGTGGTTTTTAAACTTTTGTTCTATGTCCGTAAAAACAGGCTGAATAAGTACCTCTTTTGAGACGAAAGTGAAAAAATCCGTGGGTGGAGTAATTAATCCGGTCGAGGTGTCAACTAAGACCTTACTATTTCCAATATGTAATAATTGCTTCAAAAACATAATCACAGTTTGATCTTGTTGCTAAACACTCGCATGTTAATTGTTAATTAGAGTCTCTTTACATGCCGTCACAAATAAGGTGATTTTAAGCATGCGTTTAGTTCGTCAGAAACAATTGATGGGGAAATAATTGGAAGAGTCTGACGAAAATCATCTGACAACGGAATCATGGCCCTACCAAAAATGTTTTAGTTGTCAAGAAGATCTTTTAACATTCTGTCCAGTGCCTCCAGTGACCTCATACCAAACGATTAATTGCACTTGACGGATGGTAAGAACTGACAAATCTTCTTCGGTGGCTTGAAAAATGTTCTAATAGAAGCTCGCTTCAAGATGAAGCCAATCTTGTCTGTGACACCTCTAACATATGATAGTACAGCAGGCACACGCTCGTTTGTGGCCGGCTCCACTCGGTCACTGTGACGTAGGGGCGGGACCCGAAGCTTGTTGTCGCGCAGAACCTGCATGACGTGCTGAAGCCCGGCGGCCAGGTATTTGTTTTCACAGATCCCTCGTGCTTTCTGTAACAAAGATTTGCCCACGGTAGCTAACTGTGAAGGATGATGGTGGGATTTACCGTTTAAATATCGGTTTGCATGGGTATTTTTATTATACACAGTGTTTAGTGTTTTCTACACACACCCATGGTTGCGCAACAGATTTGCCCTTGGCTGCGATATTTAACTTAAGTATCTCGTCAGGAGTCTTTCTAAGCCAGTGGAAAGTAGCGGCAGTTATCCCCATACA
Source organism: Parnassius mnemosyne (assembly GCA_963668995.1). Classification (NCBI taxonomy): domain Eukaryota; kingdom Metazoa; phylum Arthropoda; class Insecta; order Lepidoptera; family Papilionidae; genus Parnassius; species Parnassius mnemosyne. Next base: position 734,912 of record CAVLGL010000001.1, on the reverse strand, counting down.
CAAGAATGGAGCTAAGGACGACCCTTGTAATTATCGTCCCATATCACTGTTGGGTAGTTACTCTAAGCTCCTGGAACGCGTTGTTCATAAGCGGCTGACTAACTATCTTGAAAAGAATAGTATACTCTCGGACCGTCAGTTTGGTTTCCGTCAGGGAAAATCGACTGAGGATGCAGTTAGTCTTATCACAGATATGGTTGTAACTCATCTCGATCAAGGTCGATCCTGTGTCGGTGTTTTTCTCGATCTGGCTAAAGCATTCGACACAGTATCGATTCCCATCCTGCTTAAGAAACTAAGTGCTCTTGGTATTCGTGGTTTAGCTTTAAACTGGTTTTCCAGCTATTTGTCGGATAGAAAGCAATGTGTCCGAATAGGCGATCAAGCAAGCGATCTTAGATCTGTAGATTTTGGCGTTCCTCAGGGTAGCATTTTGGGGCCGACACTTTTTATTTCATACATTAATGACATTATGTCAATTGAACTCGAAAATAGTGAAGTTGTATGTTATGCTGACGATACAGCTATAATATTTTATGGTAAGTCATGGCACGACGCCTACCTTTCGGCTGTCTCCGGGTTGCATAAATTACAAACATGGTTAAATTACAACATCTTAACATTGAACACCTCAAAAACGCAGTTAATTTGTTTTCATAAAACTGCAGCGTCTGAACCGCCGCCGTCACTTTTCAATAGCCTTAAAGTACATAATAACAACTGTAGTTTTGGCTCCGTGAGCTCTCCTAATTGTAACTGTGACCAGATAAATAGGGTCGGCTCCCTTAAATATTTGGGCATCATAATAGATGAGAACCTTAACTTCAAAAGTCATATATCAGTGACATCAGCAAGGATCCGTAAGCTGATACACACAATGAGACTATTGAGAGATTCTACTGATGGCAGCATTTTAAAGTCAGTCTACCTTGCACTATGTCAGTCCGTACTTAGCTATTGCATACTGGCGTGGGGTGGCATAGCCTCCTCTACGTTGCTAGTGCTGGAAAGGGCCCAGAGGGCAGTTTTGAAGATAGCTATGGGTAAACCAAGGCGTTATCATACGTTAGAGCTCTTTAGAGAAGCCCAAGTTTTAAGTGTCTGTAGATTGTATCTTCTGAGGGTGTTTACATTTATGCACAAGGAAGCTTCGAAACTGCCGACATTTGATACTTTAATAAATAAAAGAGTATTTAAGATCCCCACAACCTTGGTTAAAACATCTTTCCTTCAGACTGTTCCTATTCTCACGCATCTATAACAAATTAGTCAATTTATACGGCTTAAAGCGATCCCAACATTACGAGGCTAAAACAAAAATGATGAACTATTTATTGACTTGGGACTATGAGGAAACAGAAGAAATATTGGTGACTCTTAAATAGGTGTTAAAACGGTAGTGGACAGCAATGACGCCAGCCCTGCCATCTGATCCCAATATCCACACACACACACACACACACACACACACACACACACACACACACACACACACACACATACACACACTCACACTCATACACACACTCACACTCATACACACTCACCCTCAATTACACGCGCGCTCCTTTAAATTAGAATATGCTTGTTATGTCTTTAATTTTTCATAATTTTAAGTCGTATTTTTTTTTCCTTTGCTACGCACAATTGTTTTACGTAATTTCGACAAATAGCCACTTTGTTCTATTGTAAAATCTTTTGTTTGACCCCCACGAGACAGGCCATGCCTAGTGTGGGAGTCACAGAACTTTTTTGTATTTTGGCTAAGTGTTTCTGGTAAATAAATAAATTTATTATTTATTATTATTATTATTATTGGGGTTATCTATAAAGTTTTCTCATCTGGTTGGGCTGTTTAAATATATAATTATAAACGAACTATATAAACATACATAAATATCAATAAAATAGTATAAATACATAAAAAATACATAAATATATAAAAAAAAAACCCAACCAGATGGAAGCCCTCGGCAGGGGAGACCAAACGGCCGAGGGTTAGGGAGAAAGGGAAAGAAACCGGCGGACGATGCGGGCGGTATCGAGGAGCACCGCCTTCTGCATTTGAGCTTGGAGCGGTCCGTCACGGAGTCCCAGTCGCCTCAGATGACTCGAGAGGCTAACTGGGATTAACCCGTTCGCAGAAACGACCACAGGAATAATTTCGGCCGGCAGACCACCCCACATGTCGGTCACCTCGTGAGCCAGGTCCAGATATTTTGTCAGCTTATCTGTTTCGGCTTTCACGAGGTTCTCGTCATAGGGAATAGTAATGTCGACCAAAAATATCCTTGACTGTGCCCGGTCCATCAGCACAATATCAGGCTTATTCGCAAGAATAGTCCTGTCTGTGATGATGGCCCGGTCCCAGTAGAGCCTGGCGCGGTCATTTTCGAGCACGGCTTCCGGCAAGTACTTATAATATGGCAGTTTCCGATCCACGAGACCGTATTTCAGAGCGAGCTCCTGGTGTAGAATCCTGGCTACTAGGTTGTGTCTGTGCAAATACTCAGAGTTAGAAAGCGCCGAACAACCGGAGATGACATGCCTAAGTGACTCACCGGGATGGCGACAAGCTCGACAGATGTCGACGGTGCCATCCTTTAGGATGTATCTCCGATAATTGTTGGTCTTAATAACCTGATCCTGTATTGCACAGACAAAACCCTCAGTTTCCCCAAAGAGGTCACTGAAACGTAGCCAGTGGAGGGAGGCGACTGTGTCTACGAAAGGCTCATGAAGGGCCTTGTAGAACCTCCCGTGGAGCTCCTTCTCCTTCCATACGGTCTCCCGGTCGGAAATGCTCTGTACTGCCGGGTCTTGCCATTGCTCGTTGGCTAAGGATAGAGGGGTTAGCCCTTTATCACAAGAAATAACGTCCCTATAGTATGGATCATCCGCTCTCGTCAGAAAGTAATTACGGAGGCTGCACACTTCGCGATTATGCATGATAAGCGCGCTTAAAAAGCCGCGCCCACCATGCTTTCGCGGCAAGTACAGCCTCATTACTGACGATCTCGGATGATGCATCCTGTGGGACGTCATTATAGTGCGGACTTTTCTGTCCAGAGCGTTCAGTTCGGTCTGAGTCCACCTGAGTATGCCAAAGGTATACATGAGAACAGGCATGATCCAACCGTTATATGCGTGCGTCTTATTCACACCGGACAAAAGGCTATTAAGCACTTTGGTCAAGCGTGCATAAAACACATTATTATTATTATTATTAGGATTTCGAATGATTTACACATCTAGAAAAGCTAAATAATTATTTGCTATTAACTCCATAGTAAATTGAATTTTAGAGTTTATGGAATTAAGATGTTCTAAAAATGCAGTTACTTTGTCTGATTGTAAAATTGTGAAAGTATCGTCTACGTACCGCTTGTAAAACCTTCGAGTTACTGGTGCAGTAAGCAGGACTTTCTCCTCAAATTCCGCCATGAAAATATCGGCGACAATGGGAGATACCGGTGAACCCATCGCAACACTATCTACTTGCTTGTAAACTCTTCCTTCCACAATAGATAGCAAGATGTAAGGCAATGTCTGAGTAATGCTGCATATTTGGCTGGCATGTTGTTTTCTTCTAGTTTCCTAGTGACAATTGAAATGCAGTCTTCAACAGGTAGGCATGTAAATAGAGACTTAACATCAAAACTGACCATAGTTTCATTGTCAGTAAGACATATGTCTTTTATCTCACTTACAAAATGGTATGAATCCTTAGTGTGTGCTCTTGTGTATCTCTGAGTGGTGATAGTACTTTTGCTAGGTGTTGAGCCAATCTGTAAGTTGGCGAATCGATCTGACTCACTGTTGGACGTAATGGAGCGTTCTGTGTGTGTATTTTTGGTAACCCATACAACTTCGGTGGTTCGGTACACGCAGGTACTATCGAATTAACGTCTAGATTCAATTTCTCGGAGTATTTCTTAATAAAAGCACCCGAAACGTCGGGTAAACGTCGCGATAAAATCCGTAAAAGTAGTTTTATTCAATATTCTACCTCATTTACAGAGACTATATTTTGGTACCGTTTTGTTTACTAATTTTTATTCTACCCGCAAATTGACTATGCTACAAAAAGTCCCCAAAATTCCAAAAAATCACTTGAATCCGAAAAACTTTTTTTATTCAATGTCGAGTACTTATTCGTATACGTATAAAAAAAAAGTATTCATAATATTATTTTTTGAATGCAAGATGGGTATTTACACACTTGATGTTGTTTTGATTGTTTACTATTTGATATTATCAAAACTAAGTCGACCCGATATTTATATGAAAAACTTATATGGAGAAATCGACAAAACATGACTAAGTCTTCTACGAACCCTTTTGTCAATCCTAATTAATGGTCTGCAGCTTCAGACGTAGCTACTAGGTGCTGGAATGACATCCCCCCGCCTTTACGTGAGTGTAATTCCAAGTATAGTTTTAAATCACGCTATAAAGATCATTTATTACACTTACAAAAAGCTCAACCGTGAGCCTCCAGCAGATGTTTCTTCCAGCATCGTTGAGCATTATATGTTTATTGTTATCGTGTACTTAAAAAGCTTACCGTTACGTTTATTTTTATATATTTTGGGTCTTTTTTATTTTTATATAGAATGCTTCTTCTTCTTCTTCTACCTAGCGTTTATCCCGGTTGCTCATCCCTTCCAGCGCGGGAGAACCCAGGGTCCGCTTTCCAACACTTCTTCCTCCACTTTGCCCGGTCGATTTTTATATAGAATGCACGCGTATAATATGTCTTGCATGTTTCTGTATATATCTCTAAATGTATATATGGGTATATTTATGAGTCAACGAAATATTTTAATTTATAAAATATATTTCATAAACGCAGATTAAAATATATTTGATAAACGCATGCCAGAATCATCAGCGCTGTAGGCTACCTTGCAGCATGACGCTGAGTCATAACCTTGGCTCGACACACATCCCCTACCCCCATACCCCATCACTTGTCATTTTAATCTACCATACGTTTAACTGTCATTTTTATTTATGTAACATGTATAGTTTCAATGAATAAAGGTCTTTCTTTCTTTCTTGCACTAAGTTTTCCTTCTGTATCGTGGATGCGTTTAACATACATCACATCCGGATTTGTATGTCATAAGACAGTTGTTCCGTGTGGGATTTGAACCTGTAGGGCCGTAGCGCTCCTGCAATATACTTGGCCACTGCACTGAAACTACTCTAGCAGTATGTCGTTTTTTATGTGAGTTTGTGTTTAATCTTCATCCCTTCTTATTTTGGTCAACTGTGCCGATAAGCTATAAAAGTTCTCCCATTATTGAACACTGAGCTTGTGTACACTCCGATCCAATTTTCTATTCGTAAATTGAATCTCTCAACTTTCATAGTACGAAGTACCTAACTGCTACTGATGCAGTTAAACTAAAAACTTATTACCATATAGAGCTATTTGTACATTTAATATGCTTTTCATGATATATACCATGAAATGGCTTGTAAATATTAGGAGTTTTTTGACATAACAGCTTATCTATCTAGATGGATTCTTTATTACAGCCTTAGAAAGAGGTAATCGCCACGCCATGGGCAGGATGGTTGGCAACCGCAGTTTTTTATTATTTTGAGATATTGCCACGAAGATGCTGCTGCCCACCTTCTGTTTAATTTTCCCTCGGTCGCCTCTACTTCTGTTGCGATGATATATTGGTGATTAAAAATACCTAGAACATTGCTTCATTCTTCTTCATCAGCCCGTTCAAACCCACAGTTGGAACTAAGCTTCTTCTATTTTAGTGAAGATTTGTCTTAATCGTCTCGCACCTTTCACGCTTCTCCTAGTTGTCAGCTTAGAAGTTTTTAATAGCTAATAATTTGGTAATACCGCCATCTATCGGAAGCAATAAGACCTTTCTGGCATTTCCCATAGACCTTTCTTACGACACCCACGTAATGAAATGGTATACTGGATTCTATCCGGGCGTTCGTCCTCAATTTAAGTGTTTATAAGAAACCTGACAGAAAATAATCTGATGCCTGCACCGTTGAAATTTTTGTTAATAAACAAAGCATTGATGTTCCGCGTTCTGATAAAAAAGAAGAACTGTGAGGAAGACTGCATGACTAAATATGCGTATATTTTGAGAAGATCTGCATTACGCTTATCTGTACGTATGCAATGCTACAGACGTAAGCTGGAACCTGGAAACCAAATAATTATTTGTAGGCTATTCAAGTAGCTGCTCTGCGCATTGTTCGAACTCGCAGGCTGCAGTGGCGTAGCTCTTAGCTCATCGTCACCACATTAGGAACATAGTCTGTCAAAGAAGTATGGACAGAAAACTGCGTACATTTCATATGTGCATAGTATTTTTCTTCTTTTTTATTATAAGCTTGCAAAAATCGATTGTTGGACGTACACATAACCACCTAAAATCATATTGTTGGTTGTAAATGATTTTAGACGTGAGTACGTGTTTTTACAATAATAACTTATTGTAAAAACACGTATTCACGTATGCATACGCGTAAGTATTTGTGTAGGCCTTACTTGAAATGTAAGTATGTATAAGAAATGAGAGGCCTGTACCCAGTAGTGTGGTATAATATATGTACATTTATTTGGTTGGTTTGGCCATGTAGAAAGAATGAATGAGGAAAGAGTGACAAAGCAAAGAGCAATGGCAGAAAAATAGTTGACAAAAATTATAGCGTCTAGAAATAAGTTATATATAAAATGAGTTTTATTATTTTTCTATGATTTTTCAAATAAAAATGTATTTTAATTGAAGCCACAGAAAAAAACAAACATTTTTGGGAATATCAAATGACTTAAATCATTTTACTCTATTCAAATGTTGCCATTTAGTATATTTATACTATTTTCGTATACACTTTGTAAGACTACCAACACAACACAAAATATTTTTATATTAAGTTGTTATTAGTAATAACTGTACTATAAGTAATAATAAAAATAAAAGTGATATGGCTGAGAATAAGTCTCTTACAAAGAATTTCCTACAATAATACATTATCTCAATCATAGTACTATGTAACAATTCCATTTAATGTTATGCCAACACTAGCTAAAATAAAATGTCACTGTTTTTTTTACTGGTTTTACGGCTCTGGGATCTAGCCCTTCTGAGAATGTCACTATGATATAAAAGACCTGGAGCCATGCCAGAAATATACATTTATAGTATGCAAATATATAATAGAGATACAATAATCTAAAAACTCTCAATTATGTATTATGTATTAAGCTAACATCAAACAACCACAGGAAGCATGACTATTTCCAAGTGACATAGGACATAACCTAAAAAGTTCAAATGTAAATATCTTTTTTTTGACGCCTTCTCAGTACAAAATTCTTTGACAGAGTTATTAAGGGACTGAGGCTTAATATTTTAAGATATTTTTGGTATATAGACGCTACCATTTCTTCTCAACTAATTTTATGTATGAAAGTCTGCCATTGTTCTTTATGTTGCAGAGGTGAAAGGCATAGTCGGGAAGGGTCGCCCTAGGCGAAAGTTTATCGACCAAATTGGCGATATATTAAAAATGGGCCAAATCAAGAGTACCTTTAACCGACGAGCGTGTATGCGTAGGTATATGGATGTGGAGGAAGCGAGAGAGGTGTGTCAGGATCGTGCCAAATGGAAGTCCATAATCTCTGCCTACCCCTCTGGGTGACAGGCGTGAGTGTTTATGTATGTATTTATATATGCTTTACTTTTATCTTAAACAATACCGTTACCGTTACAACCTATCAACAAACCACTGATAAACAGGCCTCCCCATAGATTGTCTATAGATTGTTCTCTGCAGGCCTGTTGGCAACCACAGTTCTTGTATTATTGCAGTTGTTATCAAGAAGATTCTTGTGCCCATCTTCTGCTTTAGTTCCCCTCTGTCGCTTTTTACAACACCCACGGGAAAATATGAGTTAGTAGGTATTCTTACATCGACACTATACGGTCAACATCGCTACTACACTGGCAATTATTTAGTTTATGGATTTCCTTCTATTTTCAATCAATAAAATCATACAGTGGTTTTTCTACATACAGATTCAATTACTTAAATCAAATACTTTCCATAATGACTCGCAAATTTAATTGCTTAGTTAATAAGTTACTACACGAATAACAGAATGATTTAATTTCACACGCCTGGAGCGGTGCCAACTAATTTCAACTAGAACTCTGATTGTTACCTTACGAATTATATCTCTAGACTATTTTGCTGCACTATCAATACCGTGATTTAGTTAATTAAATGAAATCACCACAAGCTAGTATTTTATAACATAGATGGTGAACAACCGAAGTTTGATTCCTGCCGGTGCCAATTATGTTCATCATTATTATCATCATCATCAACCTTTGACTAGACTATGCCTGAAGGCCTCAAAATACCGCCCTGGGCTACCTGCATCTACCGACTTCCTGCAAGTTTTAGCAGGTTTTCTTTCCTTCAAATTTTACCTCCACTCAAGATCGTTCATTCCCCATCGGTTGTCGGTTATTCGTTATATGTATGGTCGGCCCACTGCCACTTTAGCTTACCGGTCCCTAAGGCTGCGCCAGTTACGATGGTTGGGAGATTCCGAACATAGCTCTCCTAAAGCATACTGTGAGACTAAGATTTCTCTTACGACCAGCAGTAAAGTACCACCTCTCAGATCCATATGTCATCCACCAACACTACGCAATGACTGTCTTCAAGTTTTGAGGAATACGTAACGAGATTTGTAGTAATCTCTCGAACGCTGCCTCGCCGAGTTGGATCCGTTGATTAAACTCTCAGTCGAAGTTAGGCTGATAGATTAAAGTTTGTATTGAATAAAAGTCTGCGCAATGTTATATGTTCAGCGAGTGCTTAAAAGGATAACCGGGCTGCAAGAATTTTGAAGAACAGGTTTTAACGAGTTATTGTTGTCGTGCTGAGCCCGGTCGAAAGAACTACGTAACCGAGAGAGACAATTGCATCACAGAATCTGTCTGAATGTTTTTTCTTTTTGCTTGATATCTTATAAGGAAGATTATTGTACCAGATGGACACTAGTTTTCAACGTACTTCAAAAAAAGGAGTTTCTCTGTTCGACTGTATTTTTTTTGTGTGTTACCTCACAACATTTTTATAGGTGAACACATTTTGATGATTCTTTTTTCATTTGAAAGCTGGTACTTCTCATGTAGACTCGTATAAATATGATTGAGATCTTACCAGTAGTTATTGAGTAATTCTTAATAATGCGTATTTAATTGACTTCGAGTACATTGATAATATTCTCATTTTATTTATATCGAAGTCGGTAGTACAAAATTTTTAATTTCACCACTTGTCCAAATAATCAATTCATGATCATATGTTGATCTGGGACTTATCATGTGTGTATTAGGTACTAATAACAAAAAATATGCTAACTGTGACACTTGCCTAGCATGTCATAAAAGGCGACTAATAAGATTTTAGGTTTGACATTCTGTAGGTGATGGGCTAGTCAACTGCCACTTCTTTCACAATTTTCCATTTAGACCTATATTTTTGACAAAAGTAGTCTAGTAGGTAGCTCGCTGCTCTTTAAACTCCGCCTTCTCCCCCGAGGATTTCAATCGTGACGCACATACACACGTCTGCAACGTGGAGAATTACTACCTGCGTATGTTTAAGATTAAAAGCGCAACCGGCTCTCAGGCAAAGAGTTTTAACATGTTTGCAAATTTATCTTGTTTCGCTCTTAAAGCTTAGAACTATTTATCGCTTCTACCAAAGAATTTTATTTAAGTTTCTCAAACCACTATTTGTAATTCTTAAAATTTAAAAGAATGTAGTAGAAGTAATTGAATTTTAGCCTTATGTAGCATACACATTTCATCTGCCTGTAACGATTCAACCGCTGGATCTCTCTTAAATCATCATTGCAACCTATCTATAGTCTATCCTAGCCTTGTTGAAGATTGTTTCATAGGGGGATATTTGCCAAGTTTGACGGCAGATTGGCGACAGGAGATTTTTATTTTAGTTGTTAACAGGATGACGCTGCTGCCTGCATTTTCAGTTTCAGTTTACTGCTGTCGCCTCTTACGACATGGCTACCTATCCTATAGTAGCGATGTTTTGTTGGTATCATAGTTTATTTAAATATGTATGATAAGCACTAGACGTCCCGCATTTAAGACTTCATTGCAGTTACTTAAATTATGATTTCAACCAACATTAATATCGTGGTAAAACATAGTCATTTATTACAGCACGCCGCAAGTCCTTTGCTGAACACTGGCCTCTCCCAAAGGAATGCTACAAAGCACGATCCTGCGCCACGTGCAATTATTTAATTTAAAGGAAATGATAACCAACGTTACAGAACACTAGAGAGGGTATGGTTAAAAATTTAAGCAAAGAAGACGGTACAGTTGTGTTGCCACTCCTGACAACTAAGATGGAATGCCTCACAGCCTGTTATTATACTAGTTCCTTAATCCCCTCGAACTGGGGCACAGCAATGTAAATCACTTCTATTTGGCGGTAGAAATAATCCATAAACCTCCTAAATGTCCTTTTATGTCGTCCCTCCATCTAGTTGGGTTAGGTTAGGTTAGGTTCCCCCCCGAACGGGTTCCCGCCTTGTCGTGGCGGGGGGGCTTAGTAGCCGTGGCTTGGTCAACCACGGTGTACAAAGAGGAACCCCTTGGCTGGCCCGTGGTGTAGGGCCGGCCCGAGGTGGCCACTCCGAGTGGGCTTGGAAGCCCACTTCGGATGTGTGTCGGTGGGATGCTGCGAGAGGGGTGTCCGCTCCCTCTATCGCTGCAGCCGAGCTGGAGTCGCGGAGGAGGAGGCGTGCTGGTATGGCGATGCGCCACTCGCCCTATCCTCCGCGACTCAGACGGGGCCGCACCGTTAAATGATGCGGTGGTGGTGGGGCTGCGGGGGGAGAGGAGTGTCGGTATTGCGAGGTGCCGCTCTCCCTACCCTCCGCAGCCGAATCTTGGTTGGCGGCGGAGCCATAGACCAGATCCGCCGCTGGGGTCAGGAAGGCTGGTGCTTCTGAGTGCTAGTTTTTCCTGGCCCCATGGCCTCCGCGCATCGGACACGGGGGTGTCCGTTGCACCTGTGAAATTGGAGGCCGAGGGCGCGCCATGTGTTCTGGTGCGCCTTACCTGAGAGGGAGATTGGGGAGGGGTAGTCCTCTCCCGATGAGGGACCGCCATGGGGCGGCCAGCGCAGGTGGGGCCGCGGATGTGTGCGAAAGCGTTCCCGTGGCCCTGCCAATATGCGACGAGGGTGGAACACCATGGGGTTTTAGTCGGTGCGAGTCCGACATAACCCGTCCTTGCCCCCGCGAGGCGGGTATGCGTAGGCATTTCCCCATGTAAAAAAAAAGGTTAGGTTAGGTTAGGTTAGGGCCGTCCCACACTTCGCTTTCCGGTACGAGGCTTCCACCAAATAATAATAATAATAATATTTTTATTAAGAATCAGTCCATAGAGATGTTAGTGTAACAATAATAAAAAAAAACCAAGAGGTTGCTGGTTCGTCGATGCAGGTATGTGGTAGGTCCATTGCCATATCATGTGTGGTATTTATTAACCTTTGATTGATTTCGTCGAAATTTGGGCGGTGATGCAGTCCCTTCAGCGGTGCCAAGTTGACTGTCGGTATATCGAAGTGCTGAAGTGCTTGTACAGTAGGACTACGATGGCTATCCGAGTACAGAATCAGAATACGAAACCTATCCAACTGCAGAGAAGTGTTAGACAGGGTGACGTTATATCCGCGAAACTCTTCACCGCTACATTAGAAGACGTTTTCAAGCTGCTGGACTGGAAAGGATGCGGTATTAACATCAATGGCGAGTAAATCACTCACCTTTGATTTGCCGACGATATAGTCCTTATGGCAGAACTGCTGGAGGACCTAAGCACTATGCACAATGATCTCAATAGTGTCTCCCAACGGATAGGTCTTAAGATGAACGTGGAAAAACCAAAAATCATGTTTAACGTCCGTATCACACCTATGCCTGATGATTACGACACATCTTGTTATGAGCCCTATCTATACACGATCGGCCATGAAGGACGAATACTAGCAATCACGATCGTGTGGAGGGCATGATCGCCTATAATCGCCCATGATCGGTTATGATCGAGCGTAATCGTCGCTGTATCGCTTTTTCAGACAATCATCAAATAAAGTTCGGCCATGATCGTGCGCGCGTCTACATGATCGCCGATGCTTTATAAATTTACCTTGTTTTAATTCGGTGTATAATTAACATCCACCTTTTTTGCTTACTTTTTTTTTTTCAAAATTCTTTTAAGGCTTACATTTAAATAATGCTTATACATATAAACTAATTAAGTAAATAAATACCGGCAGCTGCAACTGATTCAACGTCCATCTCGGACAGATGACAATACAAATATGTAGGATGCACGATCGTGTGGGCAGCCGCGCAATGATTGTAACAATCATGGCCCATTCTGTGGTTGTCCATCATGGCCGATCGTGTATAGAGCCCATTGGACATACCTCAAAACCTCAAAACTAGATTGTTCAACCAGTGCGTATGAATGATAAAGGGGGGTGTATCATTTCTTTGTTGATCGACGCGTTTTGCAGTCTACCACCTACTCTCATCATATCTTCAGAATCGATTAAAGGATTTAAAGGTAATCATTTGTTTTTTGGGCTTGCTTTGTTATGCGTTTATAAATAGCTGACATCTTCAGCGAATTCCTTGCTTGTCGGCCCTGACATAACACGCTCGTTTGATCGAAAAGACAATTGAAGCAATATTTCAATTTTGCAATTGTATTTCGCCTTTCCGTTGGTTGTAATTTGATAAAGTTGCTGCAGTAAAATATGCCGTGGTTTTTATTTTGCAAAGTGGACATCCTGTCTGCGTGTTTTTCTGTGCATTATTAGTGACTTGATGTCTACGCCTAGGTTTTTTATGGCATTTTGGCTTTCGTTTACGTTGTCATATTTTTTTTATATCTGCTGCTGATTGTTCTTGTGCAATAGGTAAATTTAAAAGAATTATACTGATAAAAATGATAATGATATAGGGCGCGTCCGCCGCGTTCAGAATAGGAACGTGACTTCTTGAAAAATTAAGTAAATGACGCAAATGATGTTACACTGATATTAAGGAGGGTTTGTTACAGAGTGGAATCATTTACATTAAACACTATTCTTTAACATCAGTGATCGTCTTCTACTTTAAAATCCCTTGTTTGTTCTTTAAAATCATAAAACTATGTAGCCAACCGTTACAGATTTAAAGTAAAGTAATTTTTTGTCATTTTCAATTACCAATTTTGTATTTTAATTGAAATAAATTTATCAATTTTTTTAAAAAAGTGGCAATTCATAACAGAAGTCAAACGGATTATTTCAAGTCAATTAATTTAGTATTTTATTGGTAATACGATTGACTACTTTAATGCTATGAACATAGAAACCGACAAATACTCATGGATTACAGCTGAAAGTCAAATTATATTTCAGCCACGTACAAACTTGATCTTTCAATGAATAATTCATCTGATAACCCTTATAATGTCCGCAGTCTGAAGTACTTTGAAATTCGGTGGATGTATTTCTTATAGAAAGACATCAACCCATAATTGCATGCTCAATTTTATGTATTTTTGTACTATCACTAAAAATTTTACAGTGTTATTATTCATTAAGTTATAAATCAAGAATTACCGTGTAGTGACGGCGTAAGAATATCCATTACCCCATATCATCCCGTGGGTGTCTTAAGAGGCGATACAGGGAAACAAATCAGGAGATGGGCAACAGCGCCTTTCTAATGTAACGGTGCATTATTATCATCAATAAATACTAATTCAATTCAATATAACGTCATTTAAAAGTATCATATATAGATACAATATTTTTAACAATTAAACTGCATTAATAAGCAAAACGTTCAAATATATTAATTTCGAACATTAAATATCATAGTAAAATACAGACCTAATATTTGCCTTTAAAATATTTAAATTTATTAAAACTCTCTTTATAATATTCAAAATGGATTAGGTAATATGAATGTAAGTCGAGTATATTACTTTTACTTTACTTTTTATTTCACTATTACATATTTTTATATATTACAAATGTTATTTATCTTTATTATTACGATAATAAAGTTAAATGACATTTGTAATATAATTTGAAAATGGGTCAAAATTTTCTAAGTTATTGAATGTATTTTTGTAATTAAGCAGCGTGTTCTTGTATTACTGGACGGTGTTCATAAAATGATTGCTTATAAGGGAGTTGCTGGAGACGTATAACCAAGGTCGAACATATATATGTGGTGATCGAGTGCCTGACTACTATAGTATTGTTGCACAATGACTAGTCCTATATTAGGGACTTATGATAGTAAGGTCTATGATACAAAGGCATTAATATAGAAGGTCGCAATGATATATAAGCAATATCATAGCAGAGTTATGACTTGAAGCCCCATATAAAAAGACATATAATAGTAAGCTCTATGAAATAAAGCCAATATGTGGAAGGTCTTGAAGCATAATATTGATAGAAATGGCACGAAAAGGATTATTATAATGGCGTGTAGATTGCTTCAGGCTTCAGTGTCTGAGACCGAGTAAACTTGGACTCGCAAACCAATATGTTCTAGGCATATCATTTAAGTGCCGGTGGTAAGCGGGTTTGTTGTAGCAATACGACTTGCCCGTGGACATCGCACACCGCTAACGTTCGTGGGCGGCCTCTTAGCGCATAGCATTATGATACATCGGCTATCTCTCGTTATTAGGGTGAGTGTGTTTGGTAGTACATTTAAGTGCAGCAAGCATGCTCGACTCCATGTCTAAGTACAATAGCGCTATGATACGTCGATTTTTAGTTAACAACAGTATAATTTATTTTACCAAATTCGATAGGGTTCATGTGGGTGTGTTGTGACGGGGCGCCATCCGTATAACATTTGCATTGATGCTTAATGCTACTTGCAGTATTGCGTCTTGTGATGGAACGGTGGGTGTGCTGCGCCTAACTCGACGCATCTTGTGGTTTTGGCCGATGGAGGTATATCGACGGTTGGTGATGTCTCCAGCTCTATAAGAACGAAAAGAAAAAAAAATTGAAGAAAAAATTACTAGAATTAAAGTTATGTTTTAACACTGGTTCTGAAGTTCCATATAAACGAGCATTTTGCTGCTAGGTTATAAATACATCATTAACTCCTAGAAAGACTTCACATGTATTCGAAATATTTTTATTCCTCTGATATGCAGGTTTCCTCACAAAGCTTTCCTTCACCAGTGAATACTAGGTACACGTACGGAATAAATGACCCGTTACACGGTCACACGATAAGCGAAGTGTAAGGTATACGGTACAAGGCTGCCACTCGAGAATCTTTCTTCTTTTATGACCGGCCCATTAACGCTTCAGATTACTGATAGTTTAAGCCGCGTCGGTCATCATCATCATCATCATTCATTGCTAAATATGCCTCCCACAAGAAATAGCATAAAGCACGATACTGATCTACCTGTATATATCGACCTATTGCATCATTCACCAAGATGTCATATAGTAAGGGATGTCCCTACATTTTGCTTACCGGAACGCAGGTGCCAATAGAGTGTGGTGTAGGTACTATGACAAAGCAATATAACTGGAATATTAAATGATATCACCACTCAACGTGGACTCCATATAAGAAGTAGAAATAACATCTATTGAGTTCAGTAATATCATATTGTATTTATAGAAGAAGATACCATTCATGTGGCTCTATCGGGAACCACGAAACACAAACCCACAGATTACCCCCTAATAGATATCGCATCATTGAATATTTGTTCTGTTTCGAGTTCACCAAATTTGGCCCTATGAAAGGGTTGCGGGGGACGTGGCAAATGCGCTGTGATTGTATATTTAAAGGTCAAACTTAGAATGTACCAAACCATAGTGATGGAACAGGGTTGGGACGTTGATCGATAAATTTTGGATTTATTGATTATTGATAATGATAAATAAATATATTGATCAATTTTTATTTGATGTTTATTAAAAAATTAAACATTGTATACATATATTTGTACATTTAATTTATAAATATATATTTTACTGATTTTTAAAATGGATAATCTTAGTATAAAATTATCTCACAGAATTCTTAGGATCTGTCTTTCTGGATGAGTAGAGTAATCTTATGAGTATGTCTTTGTATTTTTCCATAATACTCTTAGCTAAATCAATGACATGATTACAACTTTCGTGATCGAATTGGTGATTTATTTTAATTCATGAAAAATATCCTTATTAACAAAACTGCTTATTTATTTGTTTAATTATGCTTATTTATTTATATTTATTATTATATATATTATTTTATTATTATTATTATTTATAATTAAGCTTAATTGATTGTGTTAAAACTACAAACTTTCCTAGTGTTTTTACAGAAGGTAAAGAAGTATTAAATATTTTGCGTACATAATTATAAGCCTAGCTGAGTAATTTATGGTGAGTGCAAAAGCTCTCAATTGTGGTGAATATTTTTTTCTAACAATTTTGCCTGATTTTCTAGATTTTAATTTTTCTAAGGAACTTGATGCGTCATTGTTTTCCGCTGCTAATGAATTTTTGTTTTCTAATTCTACCAATAATGACTTCAAAGAAACTATTTGTGTTTTTAGTCTTCTGTTGGAATCACTTAACTTTTTAACTTTTTTATCTTTTTTGTTCATTACGTTGGTTAATTCGATGATTCTTCTAGAAAGACGTTTTTAACTGGAGTATCAAATGCAGATGGCGTATCAGGTATAGGAGAAAATTTTCTTTTTTGTTTTGTAGTCGTTTCTAAGCAATGACTCTGATTTTTAGGTGTTGGCGGGTTTTTCGCGTCTTTCAGCGGTGAACCAGTAATCTAAATCAGAAATACATATTCGTTTCTTTTAAAACATTACCGATATAGTATTATTAATTAATACACCATACGGCACGTCTTCCAATTTTAGATGTACTTAATAATTATAATAAGATAATACTGAAGTTCATGTAACACTAAATACGAAGTCAAAACAATAATCACATTATAACTTTTACAAGTTTTATGATTTATAAATCAGTTCCAAATAGCTTGATTTCGACGTGTAAAATTTACCTAAATATAAGAATATCATGTTTCACTCAACCACTTAATGATATTATTGTGTAATCTACGTTAGTACTAATCTTTAAAAAAATGCAAAAGTCCATACCAAAACTGGCAAGAATCCAACAGCTTTATACGGTTTTTCATAATATTATTAAGATTGTCTTCTGTGAAGTGTTTTGAGCATAGTACACTATTTTTGGTGGGAAACTACATCTTTTTTCCTTTCGGGGCATTTAGGAAACCTATAACATATAGGTACCACAATTATACGTTACTATTTTTATAAAATAATATGACTTCAAAAAAATAATTAAACGATGACCAAACAAATATCGACTTAAAAATCACAACACTATCGATACACGTGCTGTTGTTAGACAACTATATAATTGTTATCACTTTGCACCATTAATATACCAGTATAAGTTGATCTCCGGTGCATTTGAAATAGGTTAAATGTGATAAGAATAGAATTTACTTATCAATTAAAATTTATGCCATCTTTTTGATAACTGGATGTCTTAGCTGACTTGTCACACCATTTTACTGCACAGGAAGCCATTTGTAATATATTTTAGATACAAAACTATTTTTAAATTGTCAAGAACTCGGACATGCCTACGGATCACAAACTTGGTCGATACTGATGTCGTGATTCTTAGCTTCACTTCGTATGCTAGCTACAGCCAGTATGTGTTGCGCGCGTTTGTGGCCCTGTATGCGGAATCTATTAGGGGGTAATCTATGCACAAACCCTACACCCTACATATGTACCTACGTCATAATCACTATATACAAGTCTTCTCCAAATAAATAATGAGACAGTTCTTAAACTGCATCAGTGAGTCTAAATTTATTGCATTGTCCCAACATTACAAGAGAACTTTTCTTTTGCAACGTTTGTCGGATCTTACAGCCATATAGCCATCCCATTTCCTATTTAACTTACTGATATATTAACATATTAGTTGTATATTATGTAAATTGAGATTTTAAAAGTATTTTAGAGTTATATGAATTGTAGCTTATTGCGAATTTTCGCTTAAGTCGTTATTTAAAAAAGTAACAAAGTGCCCACGTACAGTTAATATTTGTATTTTCATAAAATCCTCCTAAGTCTAATAAATTTATTTTCACAGATAACTCTCTGCTTATAATAATTTAGTGCTCACGAAATGAATTATGATATTGTTTTTGCTTGGCTGAATAACACTGGAGGTAAAATTTGGCCTCGAAGATATCGCGATGAGTCGAGAACAAAGTTATTCAATAAATGCCAATGTCACGTTACTCTTATTATAATATTATCTTAGGAACTCAAAATTGAGTTGTTAAATAAATTACAGATGCCTTATGGAGGGTCACAAGCCTGCTTTGCTTTAGTCTTCGACCTTCCCATAAAATGTCGATCCCAGCTAAATTCATATTCAAGTTCCTAAGACTTATTGTGGTTTTCAAACATCTTGTAATCTTTTAAGAATATAAATATATTTAAGTTGCTAAAGGCTTTAGGTAATAAAATACAGATCAAAATAAATTTTGAAATGTTCCACGAATTCTTAAATTACTAAATAAAGTATGCCTATGTATGCCTCCCTATTTCTAAAAAATACTTATTTAAAAAAAATGCTTATTTATTATCTAGTATATAAAATTCTCGTGTCGCGGTGTTCGTAACCAAACTCCTCGGAAACGGCTGAACCGATTTGTATGAAATTTTGTGTGCATATCGGGTAGGTCTGAGAATCGGCCAACAGCTATTTTTTTACCCCTAACTATTTTTTTTATTTTTTGGCAAATATTTTTATTTTTATTTTATTATGATTTAACATTGAAAAATACATAAAACTTAAAATTTTCACCCTTCTATGATCAACCCTTATTTTTTTCGCGATTTTTAAAACTAAAAAATATTTCCTAGAAATAATGTATATGGCAAAACAACGTTTGACAGGTCAGCTAGTAACTTATTACGAGGAGATAAGTACCGCCTTACACAAACATTTATGTAATGTACATTTTCTATTCCTGAAGATATTCGTGTGGTGTATCATCATCATCATTACAGCCCTTCACAAGTCCACTGCTGAACATAGGCCTCCCCCAAAGAATACCACAAAGCACGGTCCTGAGCCACCTGCATCCATCGACTTCCTGCATGTCTTACCAGGTCGTCACTCCATCTCGTGGGGGGACGCCCTACACTTCGCCTACCGGTACGAGGCCGCCACTCGAGAACCTTTCTTCCCCATCGGTTGTCGGTTCTTCGAGCTATATGGCCGGCCCACTGCCACTTCAGCTTACTAATCCGTTGGGCTATGTCGGTTACTCTGGTTCTACTGAGGATATCCTCATTCCTAAGTTTATCATGCAGAGAAACTCCGAGCATAGCATGTTTAGTATATAGTATATAAAAATAGATTTCTTTGTTTTCTCACTGAATGATGACAATAAAGCTAATATTTCATAACGATAATATATTTGACGGCACGTGCACCATTGCACGTGCGGCGGCGTCGGTGTATCTAGACAGAATTCTTGTAAATAACACGTGCTCCGCACACCTGCACCATTGCACCTGCGATGGCGCCCGTTTAGCTTGTATAAAACGGACGGAGCTGCCGCAGTTAGGACAGTCTTGGCTCTGACGTGGAACGGTGCGCTTGTCGTATTCCGTTACCAGTTTATCCTCGAGTCGTTGGATAATTAATTCGTGTAAACAAATTAATTATTATTCTTAACTACAAAATCATTCTCTGTACTCTACCTACTGTACTCTACACGGCCGTTCGGACACAGTGTTAAAACAAAATTCTTCCAATTTCTCGGATCCCAAATATCCTCATAACTCATATTTTTATTATATTCTAACATATTCATGTATCGATAAAATTTCATGTGATATTTTACAATCATTCATAATAAATTTATTTAGTTCTCACAGATTATTCATCATTGATTCAAATCATCTCATACCTCACTCTGTTGTAGAAAACCTTGGCGGTTATTTTCCACAAACATTTTTTCCAGAATTTGTGCAAATTATGTGGGTAATCTCCCCAAATATAGAAGGAAGATCCAGTGGAACTTTAAAAAAATATAAATATTATAAAATTGTATTCTAACTGTAGACAGCAGGCAAGCAACTAACTACTCGTTCGTTATTAATTTAATTAAAATATGCTAACGAAAAATAAATGTGAGTCATACGTGTATACTATATTTATACATTTCGCAACATCCAGCCTGACCTTTTTCTGGCTCATTTCATTGAAAAAGTAATATAATATTCCCTCCCTTCGCGGAAACAAGTATTAGATTGTGTTACCAATGTTAGGGGTCGCTTAACGGCAGATATTCAGTTTATCCGCAAGTTGGTTAAATCTATTTATTAGTACCTTTTCACTTTTGAACAAGACAATTAAAAGTATAGCAGATATTATGATTTTGCAAAATTCTTCTTTTTCTGGGCTTTCCCGTCGTATGGAAGATTAACCACGATCGTCATGCTTGGCAGGAGGACAGAAGATTCAGTACCACAATATCTTGCACCTTTGATGCTACTACTCTTCGTAAGACTTGGTATTTTACCTTATAAGCTGAAGGTAGCCTGAGTTAATAATGACATCAAGACTTCAAACACTTTCGCAGACCCTCTCCCCCCTCCCTGTGTCCATAGTGGCTGTTAAGCATCCGAAACGTGGAGAATTTAAGAAGTTAAATTAAACGCGACATATTTCATAAAATTATTTTATACAATGTGTGGTATTCTTGTAAGTATAGGTATATATAGGAAATCAATCGAGGTGATTGTACTGCTATCTATCGAATACTACAATGAACTAACAGAAAACTATACCATGTTTCTGGTATTTCTAAAAGACGCCTCTTAAGACACCCACAGGACGAAATGGGAAGATGTACTCCGCTTATGCCGCCGCCAATTTAAAGCAAATTGCATGATCCTTTTACCCTCAGTCGAATTGTTCAGAGCACTGAATACCCGAAGCTGTCAGAGAATAGCGACTAACAACTAATTTTCTAGTTATGCAATACTTTGTTTAACTGTCATTAGCTTCCACTCTCTTTTATTTAGACGAGATGTGTAACGGATTAGAAAGTGGAAACGCTTATAAATTAACATATTATAACGCGAAGCCTCATGAATATAAATAGCGCAATACTGGCATAATTTAAATCTTCTTTCTAAATCATTAAATAATATAAGACCTTAGAACAACGCTTTTTATAATATTTTTATTTGACGGCTCGACAGTGCCATTACGCGTTTAGTTGCAAGTCAAGCCGAGGGTTCGATTCCCGCACGGAAAACTACTTGTATGGCCTAAAAATAATTGTTCCAGGTCAGGATAGTAGTCCTTTGAGTAAATTATCTTCAATCAATCGTACACACTGTACGATACGGTTCAACATCCAAGTTTGGGGGTAGAAAGTAAAGTAAAGTTGCAGCCTATATACGTCCTACTGCTGGGCACAGGCCTTCTCTCATTTCTGAGAGGGTTTAAGAGCAAGGATATGTCCACCGCGCTGCCCCAGTGCGTGTTGGCAAGCTTCACATTTCTTCGAACTATTTTTATTTCTCAGACATGCAAGTTTTCTCACGGTGCACGATGTAAATCATCACTTAAAACTGCAAAAGACAGCTACGTAGGTGCCGGTGAGGATAGAACGAGGATTGCTCGTGTAACGTGAAATTACGGCGAGTTACCGTGGCTCTTATAATGTATTGTTTAACAGTAGATAATATGCGTCAAAATATTACAAAATAAATTGATGTCGTGAAGATTTTAAATTGGTTTTCCCATTTTGTTTCACGAACGCAAATCGCGGCAAAACTTCCGATACCATCCACACCATCTGGAAAAAAATCTTGTCATCAAAATCAGACCGTCGTGTAAGATCCTCATCTGAATAGAATTAGTAGTTGAAAAAATAGATTTAATAGGCTAGGACATTATCTATATGTCCTAACCTATTAAATCTATTTATTTTGAAAATGATAATGATGATGATCTATAGTAAAATGTTCTATGGTAATCATCTTTTTTGAATATATTTAATTAACTCAATACCGGTGTAATAACTTACCTCGACATTTGAATTTCTAATAATATAAAATTGACAACATCCGAAGCCCGTTAATAAGCCCTTAGTGTCGTTTCCTTTTAGTACATTAATTCTTGTTTTCAAATTATTATTTATATAATTTAATATCATTAATTTTGAGGCTTTTCCTTTCCCCTCATTCTGAAAACTGCTCATGTGAATTTAATACGACTAACTTTCATAATGATAATTCTAGGAATCAATATTGGCTATGACTGGTATTTAACCTGTGCATTTGAATAGGCACTCTAAACTTGCGGACACGTTATCGTAATTTGTAGTTTCCTTTCAAGCAATCCATCCTAAGTATTTACTAGTCGAAACTATAATATCAAGCGGGTGAGAGTCCGCTTTTTATTTTAACAAACAACGTTGCAATTGTGTCATGGTTTACAGTTGTAGTATGGGTTACTCTTATTGCGAACTTTTAGCGCCACCAACGTATCAACGAGTTATATATTTTCTCTTGTAAAAAAAAAACGACTACTTGAAATATTTTTTTTTCTGGTTAAACAAATTAAATTTACTAAGAACTAATGAAAGCATCAAATTAAACCGTGCATTGGTGGTCTAAAAATATCCACTACAGCATCGTGCCGTGGGTGTCGTGCTAGCGTGACGACCATGGTCAAATCCATCCGAGACAATTTATGAGAGAGTGCTTTGTTCAGCACTGGACTTCTATAAGCTGTAATGGATGGATGGGTAGTGAAATTATTGCGCACTTGTTTATTATATTTGTCGTGTAGTGTCACCGATAGAGATATACGAACTCATGAACAACTTAACATATTATATGATGTACTTTCCCAATATGTACACGTCGATTAAAATTTAAATTTTTATGACAATCGCGGAAACATAAAATAGGTATTGTAAAAATGGTGATATTACCTAAACACACTTTCATTTGTTTGTATTTCAGCTTTATTTGTAAAATATCAAATTAAATTAATTTATCCAATCAAAATAACTTGCGTTAATATGCTTTCATATACAACTTTGCGATAGTCGATATTATAGTGTAAGTCTTGTCGTGAATACTTTTCTAAACTATAGCTGATGTTAAAGTTATCTTTTCATAAAATAATATAAAAATAAGATATTTCTTTTAAATACTATAAATTATAACGGCAATAATTCGATCATGTTTTTTCCTTTACTAGATACTTTATTCATGAATTAAAATTAACTTTAAATTAAATGCTATAATATCTGTAATAACAGTTTACTGTCGTAATTTTTTAAA
The DNA here is from genome assembly GCA_963668995.1 of Parnassius mnemosyne. Classification (NCBI taxonomy): domain Eukaryota; kingdom Metazoa; phylum Arthropoda; class Insecta; order Lepidoptera; family Papilionidae; genus Parnassius; species Parnassius mnemosyne. The sequence continues at coordinate 711,372 of CAVLGL010000001.1, read as the reverse complement.
AAACGTTACCCCTACAGCAGAATTTCCTCCTGTATAGTGAACCTGTTTCGCCTACTATTGCACGTGGACAAATATTGTGTACCTGAACAATTATTTGTAGGCTATACAAACACCTGTTGCATGCGGAATTCGAATCAACGGCCCTTCAGCCTTTAGCTCTCGAGACAATATTTCAAAAGTATTAAGTTACGTCAAAGCTTCATTCAATATGTTGAATTTGCATGAGTAAAATATTGCGTACACTGATAAGAAATAAAATATATTGTGTTAGAGTTTTATCTTAAGTTTTAGGTCAAATTGTCGAGCGTCATAGTTATGTTATGAAAGAAAAATAAATAAATATCAAATAGTAGCCAGCCAACTTTACAGCCCGTTATTGTTGCGACTTCCATTCTTATTTCGCACTGCAGTCACAAGTTAACAATTTGTAGGTTTTCTTTAAAATCATAATTTTACAAAGAAGCGATATTGCAAAAGTTTGTTACGGAAAATATTTCTCGATATTTCATTTTGCACCTCCGCGGGATTCGCGATAGCATTAACAAACGATTGCAATACCTTTAATTTTGTATTTATCTAGACAATCAAAATTGAAAATCAAAAAATCATATTGTTAATTTCTCCTTAATTATTGCGCGAAATTTTTAAGCGTGCTTAAAAATTTATATTTATATTAAATACCGTTATCAGGTCAGCCTTTATTAATTTAACAGATGAAGACTTTTAAATCTTTACAAAATTTTTTTTTATCAAACTAAAGTAGCAAATGGACTATTAGGTATAAGATAGGGTTCACCTGATGGTAAGTAGCTACTGCAGGATGTGAAACCTGTAGACAACTTCAAACAAAGCAGCCTACAGGTGTGTTGTCACCTCTGAAGACTAAGATGGAAAGCGTCACAACCTTTTGTTATAATGGCTCTCCATACTGTTCAAATCGAAATAATCACTGCTATTTGGCGGCAGAAATAGGAAATACGTTGAAATTGAGGTGTCGTACTCACTCAAACTAACTCCCAGGATTACTACCATCTAGAGAACTATCAACGAATTCAAAAGGACCTTAAAGTTTTTCAATTCCTTTTTAATAAGAGGAAAGTACATCTTAAAAGAAACAAGAAATTTCACTAAACTTACAGACTCCTAACCAATTCAATATCGTTGCTGAAGTTTGTTTATGGTTACCACAATGAAAGCACAACAGTACAGAAAACTTACGCAATATCACCCTCTCACAAAATTACGACCAATAACGGAGGCCAATTCGGAACAAGTTCTCAAATATTACGCCAAGTAAAAAAAATCGCAGCTGTTAAATTGGAAGTACGAAACAAACTTTTTCGCAGTTTCAATATGGAATGAAAGCAAATATTCCAAGCAATGTTAGCAAAAGATGTGTGCTGATAGTAAAAATGTTTCACAAATAATGAATATTTTTCAATCTACAAATTTATTTTCAAATTCAATTAAAACCATTATTTAATCTAGACTAGTTTAAAACTGTTAAATAGATTAATAAACAAGAAAAAATAAAGAAACAAATAAATACCACGTAACTTAATAAAATATATATTATATTAGAGATTACTATATTCTGTTAGAGCTTAATACTATGCACTTCTTGCATGCCACCAAAGCTCTAAGGCCATTGTAATTGGTTTTATTAGAGTTTGAAAAATCTGTCTTTACACATATTTACGATGTTATTTATTTGTAATTTGCGATTTATTCGTTTATAACCTTTTAACTTGTTACGAGGTATTCCATTTTTATCCTAAGGGGTGACAACGCATCTACATTTTGATTCTTAATCGAGAATAGATGTAGATGCCTATGGGCCAAAGTATCTTTACGATCAGGTGGACTGTGGGCGCGTTTGTCTTCCTTTTTCTATATTAAAATAAATGAGATTTAATTGTTGTTATTATACAAATATGATGTAGCAAGTCCGAGGCTGATGTGGCCACAGACCGGGTCGGCAGTTGATAAGGGGCGGCATAATTAAGAATGAAAGTCCACCGCCATGTCTTTTTCATTAATGCCAGTAAAAATATCAAAAATTTAAAGTCTTTTGTGATATTGAATACTCTTTTAATTCAACATATTACGACTACCTAAGTTCTAAAAATGGAGATAATTTGTACAAACGTACTTTTTTTTTATAGGATAAGGGTGACAAACGAGCACACAGTCTACCTGATGGTAAGTGGTTACTGCGGCTCATAGACATCTACATCTATCCTCTGTTACAAATCAAAATGTAGATGCGTTGTCACCCGTGAGGACTAAGATGGAATGCCTCATTTCCAGTAAAAAGGGCCTCCGGCCACCTGCACTCACCAAGCGAAACGCAGAGGTAAACCTCTACTTCACGCTGGTTTTCTGTGAGGTCGTGGTACTACCCCGGTTCGAGCCGGCAATCCGTGCGACAGCAAAAGCTGCCGCGTGGCTCTACCACTGTTTCTAGGTAAAACAATAAATACGACATTAGTTTTAGCCGTTTAAAAATACTTTAGTATTTGTATACTATAGAACTTCAACAGAAGACTTTACTTTTATTTATTATTATTATTTAATATACTAAAGAAAATTATTAATTTTCTTTAGTATATTAAAGATGTAAGATTTCATTAGTATATTAAAATTATTTAATTTAATATAAAGAACACTAAGCTTGAAGTTGTTGACGAGTATGTTTCCCTGGGACAAATAGTCCGACTAGGTAAATCCAACTTCGACCGAAAGGTCAATCGACGGATTCAACTCGGCTGGGCAGCGTTCGGGAAGCTACGACACATCTTCTCGTCAGACATAGCTCAAAACCTTAAAACGAAATTGTACAACCAGTGCGTGTTGCCAGTGATGACTTACGGAACTGAGACGTGGTCCTTCATAGCTGGCCGTATGAGGAAGCTCAAGGTCGCTCAGCGAGCTATGGAGAGGGCTATGCTCGGAGTTTATCTGCGTGATAAACTTAGAAATGAGGATATCCGCAGTAGAACTAGAGTAACCGACATAGCCCAACGGATTAGTAAGCTGAAGTGGCAATGGGTCGACCATATAGCTCGAAGAACCGACAACTGATGGGGAAGAAAGGTTCTCGAGTGGCAGCCACGTACCGGTAGGCGAAGTGTAGGGCGACCCCCCACGAGATGGAGTGACGACCTGATAAGGCATGCATGAAGTCGATGGATGCAGGTGGCTCAGGACCGTGCTTTGTGGCATTCCTTGGGGGAGGCCTATGTTCAGCAGTGGACTTATGAAAGGCTGTAATAATGATAATGATGATGATGAATATACATATTTTGACGTTTTCATTTGTTTATCATATAAACATATATTCGTAAGCTATAGCTCTTAAACAAGTCCATTACAAAACAAAGACCTTTCCAGAATAATGCCACAAAGCATCGTTCTAAGAAACCTGTCTCCATAACTTCCTGCATGTCGTAAGTCCGCTGTGAGCCTGAGTATGACGTTGAGGTCCAAACTAAAATCCACTTGCCGGAACGGGGCAGCCCTTATAGAACCTTTCTTTCCTATCGTTTGACGGTTTGTCTAGTTGTTGTCTGTATGTCCGGTACAAAGCCACTTCAGCTTACTTCTGAATAATCTAAAAACATACAACTTTATTTCACAAAACAATAATATTAAGAACTATTTGCGCTAAAATTCTATATTCTCGTGTGTTCTGTACCCGAAGCAATTCTACTGGAAATGGAATATAAATTTCAATTTACTTGTACTTTCCTTGGATATAAATATTTAGCTTCCTTTGTGTCGCGATGTATCCTACTTTTAGTTTTAAATATCGGTTCTATATTGAAAATGCAAATGGAACCAATTTTGTACCTTTTTAAATGTCTTGTGTTATTTGAATTTTTTTTCAAATGTTTAAATATAGTTTCGTACTTCTTCTTCATCAGATTTGCAAGAATCAGCACGATTGGTGAGAAGACTTGTGGCCGCAGTTCAAGGACCCGAGCATCCATTTTTTAAGAAATATTTAACTTTTTTCGCTACTTCCCATCACCGGCTTGAGTATTTACGTACAGAAGAGGTTATATTATTTATCTAACATGCGCAATAAGTCTTGTTGACCCACAAAATTTAGATAGATATTTGTTCCACATAACAGGCTTCATAAGACTGTCCACCAGTCTTATGAAGCCTGCTGAATCGTTTTTATGTTACTGAATTAACTGATTTGCATTTATAAAAGCTTTTAGAAAAATTTACTTCGCAAATATCCGCGTTATAAAATAAAATGATGTGTCTTACCTAGTATGAAGAGAACCTCCCGCCCTCCCTCAATTGCGTGCACTATCCCCGTCACCACTAATCCCAGCACCGCTACTCCCAACACCACTACACTAGGCAAGACACCACTGACAATAATACGACACGTGTTTCGCCTCTACACGAGGCATCCTCGGGTGATATAGACTCTACGGTGGTTAACCGCTGAGTGAGCGGCGAGCCAAAACAAGTGCCTTTTATACAGACCGATGACGCAACCGCTCTCTACTTAAGGAGCGAGAGACTGCGTCATGCGATAAAACATGCGACCAATCACCGCCGCTCTTACGCAGCTGTTTGTAAAATTAAAAACAAACCGCCGCGCAACGCCCACCCTCCAACCACGCAATCAATCGCCGAACACCGTGAGGGTAACAAACGATCATATTGCGAGGCTCTCTATTATTAGAGAGCAGGCTTAAATATATATTTAACAGAGGTGAGTTAGTAACATTTGTTTGACATTCAGCAATGTAACGGTACTATTGTTACTTATTAATATCTCTAACTGTTCCAGCACACGAAGAGTATTAGCTACTTTTTCTTTTTCATCGATATGTGAGCAGTTTGACCTACTTAGGCCCCATATCTGAAAAAGTAACTCTACGCGGTGGCCAACCGCTAAGTGAGCGGTTAGCCACCGTAGAGTCTATATCACCTGATGATGCTTTGTGTAGAGGCGGAACACGTGTCGTATTATCCTCAGTGGTGTGTCTTGCCTAGTGTAGTGGTGTTGGGAGTAGTAGTGCTGGGATTAGTGGTGACGGGGATAGTGCACGCAATTGAGGGAGGGCGGGAGGTGCTCTTCATACTAGGTAAGACACATCATTTTATTTTATAACGCGGATATTTGCGAAGTCAATTTTTCTAAAAGCTTTTATATAATGGATTTCCGCAAAGTAACGCCTGATTGTATTAATTATGATTTGCATTTACAAAGTGCATGTAAGAATTATTTTTTTGAAGAATATTATCCATTAAGTGAATATTTAAAAATAAAAGTGAATGGACATAGCGATTTTTTTTGTCTTTTTTCTTATGTATGTATTTTTATTTTGTATAAGCAAACTTTACACATTGAATAAAATTAATTTACAGATTTTTTCGCGTTCGCCCATAGTCACGGGAGGACTGAATTTTTTGGCATCCCGACGTCAAAACCCGGAGTACCTTCAGCATCTTAATTATTATCTTTAGTGCCTTATACTCAGAATGAGCGTACTTTATCATGAAGTTTTGTAGTAGTATGCTTGCTTTTAGTTTTAATTTTATTTATTACAATATTTTAGTAAAACTAGTTTATTTAAGGTGACACTTTTGAGTTTCGTGCCGATTATACTACCACAACTACCACGGTAGGGATTTGTGGAGCCGTGGCGCGACTATCCCAGGGAATGATAAATAATTATTAATATGTCTTGTGGCAAGGCATATTAATTTGATCACTTAATTTATGCGTATAGTTTTTATCACGGTTTATAAGTTTTTTTTATAGGATAGGGTGACATACGAGCACACAGTCCACCTGATGGTAAGTGGTTGCTGTGACCCGTAGACATCCACATCTGTCCTCAATACAGAATCAAAATGCAGATGCGTTGTCACCCGTGAGGACTAAGATAGAATGCCTCCTTTCCAGTAAAAAGGGTCTCCGGTTCTCTACATTCACCATACGAAACATAGCAGTGTTAAGCTGCTATTTCACGCTGGTATTCTGTGAGAGGGTGGTCCTTCCCCGGTCGAGCCGACCCATTCGTGCTACAACTATACTATTAATATAGCTGCAGCATGGCTCTACCACATACACAAGTAAAATATTTTATACCAATTCAAAATATAATATTATGTAAGAATATAATACTTTTTATTATAACATAAATAAATATTTAATCCCTTTTGAAAACGCCTTGGTAAAGTTCTTTTTTACATGATATCATGAAATCTGATGTTTCAACTATCAATAATATTTTAAGGGCATCTAAATTCGACATACATTAGTGTAGCTTGACAGATTACTTCTTGCTCCAAAAACCTTTCAGAAATAAAAGAAGTATGCCCAGTTGAGACCCAACTACGCTTGTATGTATAGAAAAAATGTTTTATATAAATTCTCACATTCATTATGGGCTGATTTTCCAATCCCTAAATAAATGTATTTATATGATAAAAATAATATATACAAAATTTAAAAAACAACAAAAACAAGCTTGCGCTAGTAGTTCACTACAATAGTCGAATGGCAGATTCGAACACACGACCATTGGAGTTAGCAGTTCACACCCAGCCATTAAACTACTGTCGCTTCAATAAAATGCCATGATAGGTTTTGCTAAGCGAGAACAATATTGTGATATGCCAAATTGTATTATTAGTGCAACTGAAAACTAGGATATGTATTATTGCGAAATACGCGCTTTCACTTAATGAATAATACATTTCATAACTTCTATAGCATCACTATCCTAAAGCATATTGAAATTCCAGCAACGTTATATTGATAGAAACATTTCAATGAAACAGGCTTTTGAAACCGTATGGCATTAAAGAAAATGCCATATGTTTTTTTTAAATTGTGATTCTCTTGCTCTGCTCTTTGAATACATTTCTGATATTCTCTGACCCCGAATAGAAGGAAACAAAGAATTAAAATATTCATTCTGAATTATAATGAAAACGAACATTATTGCAGAACATACTTTGCAGAACGCGACAATAAATATGTCGCTTTCGGCATTTGGCGTAGCGTCCTTTTCGAGATGCTCAAGCAGTGGTAAATATTAATAAATTTAAAATCATCATCATCATCATCATTACAGCCCTTTACAAGTCCACTGCTGAATTTAAAATAATTAACACAAAATAGCAAAATTTAAACTTTAGATAAGAAGTAGAAACCAACTTCAAGGAACTGAAAATAATAAAATATTTTTTACATAACAGCTTCTGCAGTCGGTGCTAAAATATAGAGTCAAAATCAACACAAAAATAATGCTATGTCAAACTTTGTTCATTGGTTTAACGTTAATAATCTACATTAAATGACAATAAAACTAAACTTATTAAATTTACAACAACGAATAAAAAATCTCATTTCCAATGTGTTTTAAATGTGGAAGAACGGAGCACTGTTGAATCCACTGTTTTTCTTGGCATCACATCAGTGGGGCCCTCATATATTCAAAATGCGGCTTATTCATAATGATAAATGAAATTGTTACATCCCATATTTTTTTCTGAGAGGGACATGAATAAAATAGGGACAAAAGGATTTTAAATATATACAAACAAGGGAAACTTGATAAATAAATTGAACACTTTACATTCCATTTGCAGCAGGATCGCCCCCGGCATGCAAAGATTGGGGCTTGCTAGGGGAATAAATATTTGTTGTGAAGCTTTGTTGAGATGGATTCTATTTACATATTTTAGGCTTCCTTTATTTTTAAACTAAAATATTGTTACAAAGCAAGTCCAAGAAGAACAGGGCATTTCCTGTAAATTTCACAGTAGGCGAGCAATCTAGGTTTGATCTCCACCAGTGATTTGTAATTGCAATTTCAGTGCTTGTAAATTAATTGCATCCACGTTCTTGGCAGTGTAAGAAACAGCGTAAGACAAGTTAGGAACAAATATTTCGAGAACGAAATATTATTGCGTTATCACCTCTGAGGACTTAAATGTAATGGATAATAGCCTGTTATTATACTAGCTTTCTTTAACATTCAAAACAAAACGCGCATAAGCCTGCACTGCTTGCACCGGCGGCAGAGATAAGTAACAGGGCGATATTTATCCAGACTTGTACATTGGTAGAAAAGGATTCTTACCAAAAAGCCACATAGCGCCTAAAACACTTCAGCGATCTAAAATAATGCGTATATATTACATTGTATAAATCCAATCCTCCAGAAATTTTATGACAGAACTCAAAGATCTATAACGCTCTAACATTACAAGGGACTACTTTTTGTTACGAAAACGTTCTGCGAATTTCAATAACCATTTGAATCATATTTTGCCAGTGTTAGTAAATGTATTATTCATTGAAAGGTCAAACGACATCTATAGCAAAAACAATGATGGAGAACTTTAACTTCATAGATGGACTACGTTTTTATTCTGAGACGGATTTGCGCAGAAAGTCAACTGTTTCATAAGTTGAGTGAAATTGTATGTTAAGTTATTAATATTGAGAGTAGGCCAATATTTTGTCGAATTTCTCTTTCGATGTATTAAGAAATCTTTTTGTAGGGAAAACGGGATATAACTGATAAGTATATGCGTGGTTCAGCCACGCTGCAGCTTTGATTATGATTGTAGTAGGAATGGGTTGGCTCAAACGGGGAGCACCACGCTCTCACAGAATGCAAGCGTAAAGTTACAGCTCAATGCTGCCGTGTTTCATGTACGAGGCATTTCCTCTAGGACCTGGTGGTGACAACGCAGATGCGTAAGTAAACCACAAAAACTCTTCGTACACACTCTTGATCCCATGGCTGTTAGACGGGAGATAAAACTGCAGTCTTCAGCAAATTTAATAGCGTACAGGTAAATTAACAGACAGATCTCCAAATGCATGCAGCAGGACTTGCGCAACTTTAATACTGCTCGTATTGAAGAAGCAATTAAGCGGAATCATGACATAGTGTAATGGATACTCCTACGCCGCCACTACATGACGGCTAATAGACGTATTTAACACGGTAATAAACATGAGTGAGTGTCTTGGAACACTCGGTTGGAAGTTCCTTTCTTAGTATTTCTTAAAATACTAGTAATGCTATTAAACATGACTAATATTCACTGAAATCACTTCTGATAAGCTTAAAAGTCTTATGTTGGTAGTTCACAACTGCAGTCGAATGGCGGATCCGAACCCCGACCTTTCGAGTTCGCGGTCCGCACCCTGCCATTAGGCTAATGATGCTTCTGATATATTATTATCGATAAACGTATTATATAATTGATTAAAAATATAAATGAATTAATTATTACTATTAAAATGAAGCGTCATTTAAAATAAATAATATTTCTTTCATGGCAAGATAAGAAAAAGTGCGTGGGAAATGGATATTATTCCATCTCGCTTCCTTATAGCCCCCAAGGGCGTCTACATTACGTCAGAAGAGGTCGTGACGGAAAAATCTTACACTTTTCTCGCCTAGCCCCCATCCGCCAAATTTATACCGTCCGATAAAGAAATTCATTCTAAAACCGTTTGACAAATGCTCGACGTAATTAAAAATAAATAAAAATACTTATTTCCTAATTACATGAAGAAATTAAATACATAAATTCCATTGACCGCTAATCAGAATTTATTACTTAAATTAAATAACCGATTTCATTTTATTATGGTGCCTATTTTTCTCTATTAGCTAAAATTAAATACTCAATCTCTATTAAATATTCACGGGAAAATTATGGTCGCAATCAATTTTATTAAAAGCTTAATAATTTCGGTTTTCCTCCAGCATAAATAATTACGTGAGCTTCGGTGCTTTTTAACTTCGTAATACTAAATAGGTAATAAGTGAATAGTATTTAATTATTAATTATAACCTTATCCATTATCACTTTATGAATGTCAAATAACCTATTACTTTCATTTATTATCTTTTACGTGGTACAGTCATGCTGAAGCTACATTTTGTTTGTTGCACGAATAGGTCAGTTTGGTCAGGGAAGGACCACACTCTCACAGAATACTATCAAAGATAGTAGTGATGAGTGTAAATATCCGAAGGACCTTTTTACTGGAAACGAGAAATTCCATCTTAGTCTTCAGGGGTCACGGATGATCTGCATTTTGATTCGTAATCGAAAATAGATGTACTCGTAGATGTCTATGGGCTACAGTATCCACTTACCACCTGGTGCACTGTGTGGTCGCTTATCACCCTATACATATAAAAGAAATTTGTGTATTCTTTTAAATTAGCTTTCTATAACTTTTACGAGATGTAAGATCTTCTCTTTTTCTAGTAGACCATCAAGGTAAGCACTTTTAACTATTTCTGTCGTGAAGCAGTAGTGCCTGCACTGTTGTGTTCCGGTATGAAGAGTATATACAACTAGTACGATTACAGGCTGTGAGACATTCTATCCGGATGCCGGGGATGATAACGCATCCGTAACCTTCTTTATTTCAACTTGGTTGCAAATGTTTATTGATTGCAGTTGCCATTTACCATCAGGTAGAATGTTAGTGCGTTTGTCACTTTAGTTTAATAAAAAAGTTTTTGAATATAGAATCATTCAAGAATGAGCTCGTTGGCTTGCTAGCAGGCTAGCTTGGAACCCACCACCCTGAGTTGGCGGGTTAGTAAGCATAGTACTGACTACATTCTCACATGTGGCCAACTTCAGTTTCTGAAATAAAGGTTCAATGTTGTAGGCCACCAGAGCCCCATCTATTCATCATGTTTGTACCACTTCTATCTACTTCCGCGAAATTCTTCACTCACTTTTTTGCTTACAACAAAACTTTTTATAGAAATAATGGTCACAAACTAGCACAAAGATGAAAACATGTGGATGTTGTTGTATATATATGTACATTTTAATAACAAAAATATAAATATCATTACCCCTACGGACTTTAATGTCTATTTCCTTGGCACATTCTGTAACCTTAACGGATTGGGGATATTAACATTTGCGGTGTCGTTAGATTTCTCTTAGATGTGGAAGTACCATTTTCTGTTTTTCTTTTTTTTTTCTTTTTACGCAGTCGGTTTTTTCTTAAATTACTGTTTTTACCACTGGGCTTGTTGAATAAAAAAACATTTTGATTTATATTGACAGAACAAATAATGAACGGATTTTGTCTTTTTTACCTGTTCTTTCTTCCTAGTGTGAATGCTTTTATTTCAAAATCCACAGCTAATGAATTACAAAATGTAGCCATACAAGAAAGTTAAGGGTGCTTTCAAATTTCGAGAAAATCTATTATTCGCAGCAACACACAGGTCTGTTCTTCTTCTTGTATCTGTTTGATCTTTAAGACTGCACAACAGATAATCTCTTCTCTGAAGTATACACAGGCTCTAGCTCGGAGTAAAAAGGAGTTGTAACCTGGTTAGGAAAGGTACAAAGAATCAGGCGGAGGGAACTCCTGTGTCTCAGTCAGAAAAAGCAAATGCCATCTCGAAATTATACTAAACAGCGTATAGATTCAAGTGAAATCCCCTGATGTTGTAGAAATTCACGAAGAGCTTGGCAGGGATCACCATGATTTAGTTGCTCTGCTTGCCTCGAGCATTGTTAGTTTTGAGCGAGATTTTGACCATACGAATATATGTAAATCAGCCTGCCCACAATCATGAAGAATACTTGATTACCTACCTAATTATAAGTAATAATTAGTGTAACAAAAGGTACATAAGTGCATTTGATCAGTTTGACTAAAGTTTATACACTCTTGCCTTGAAAACACTAACAATGTAATCAGATGGAAAGACAAACGCTGATAATGTATTCCACTACTTGTCTGTACGCATTATGATCGACGAAGCACGCTGACTGGTTCGCATGGGTGATATGTAGACATTAAAGCAGGAGAAGGTTTGATGAATCTCTGGTTCCTCCATTGTGGAGAGAAGGCTGGCAAATTAAGTCATGTAACTCCTGCGCACGCTCTCCAAAATGCATCCTTATAATGATATAACTATGAAGTTAATCTGTACTGCCTTCTACTTTTTACTTTTCTCACGATTTTCATTATAAGTGAAATGCACTATAAGTGCAAAATGAAAGCGATTAAATCTCAAAAATAACTTTACTTAATATAATGGCTGTTAATCGTAACATAAATTTTGATCCTACAATATTGAGATTTGCAGAACGCTTCTAATCGTTGACTCGGGTTGCTTTAGGTGGTCACTAAGAAAATTACGCAAAATTTAAAAAAAATAAAAGTTTTAATTATTACAAAATATAAAGAACTCTCCACCAGTGTCTTTACGAATTTCCATGAATCTGATTTAATTTTAGATACACTTTTTCAAGATTGCCTCACGCACCTCTCCTACGGGCATATCAAACGTTGCTAGCGATTCTTTCGGCAAAGAAAGCTGATTTTTTATTTTGATGGATAAAAAGGAATGACATGGTACCAAATAGGGCAGATATCTATAAGTTTTAACCGGTGTCCAGGAGTTCGTCCAGGAAGTCGCTTATTTTAAGCGTTGATTGCCCATTGTCGTGGTGAAGCAGTAGAACGCGGATCCTCAAGATTGGTTGCTTGTTGCTCACAGTAGTGAATATATTTGGAAGCGGGTGGCAGTATACTAGTCGGCATTGATATTACTTAGATTTAGTAAGAAAATTTAAACAAGATACCCCGTCTAATTGACAAAATAGTGATAGCTCCCCAATCGCTTCACTTTGATAAGTAATAGTTAGTTAAGTTGGCCAATAAAAACGATTGACTGTTTTAAGATGAAGTATTGATAGATCGAAAATTCAGTTTCAATAACGTTTTGAATATGTTGAGATGAGCCTGATTCTAATTTAGTAATCAAGTCACCGCACCTTTTCACGCCTGCTTCTGAGTAGCTACATTCCTCATGCATGGGTATTCGTGTAAAATTCTGTTTACGCTTTCTTATCCAATCAAATATGTGTTGAATTTCATACGTAATTCATACGTAATTTGCCTATTCTCTTCAATTATTTCGTTTAACTACTACCATATTTTCTTCCGTAACAGCTGTCAAAGAGTGACCAGTTCTTTATCGGTAGAAATTAGTAAATCATGCCCAAAATTTATTAAACGGTTGGTGCATGTTTTGGTTAAAAGAGTCTACATCTCTAAATACTATTTGATGACTATCTAACGCATAGTCCGGCTTTAGACGATGTTTGAAATCGTAAAATAATAAACGCGTGGGAATGTTTCAGATGCAGATTAATTTTTCAATAAAACATGAAACATTCTTTATACACTTTTCAATTAAATTAGGAAATGATGTGAAGAAATTTTTAAATGAAGATATTCATATCTTGTAATCGATTTAGTCTTTTTATTTATTTTAATCGTATTTTCTAAGTGCTGTATAGTAGTGGTGTAAGGATACCTTACTACATAACTACTTGACTTTCCAATTTACTTTCAATAATTTTTTTATAAGTTTTATTACATCTCCATAAGATTATAGATTACTTTAACTAATGAAATTTAAATTTTCTGAATATTAGCTTACAACTCCTGCGAGAAAACCATCTCCATTAAAGTGCTGAGTGCGGTCCTAATTCAATAAACCGAAAGCACTTCTCAGAGATTCATATTTTATTCAAGGCTGCGTTTGCTCTCTCCACATGCTGTGTACTTTTTAAGCGGATCGTTCCTAGTACTTAGTTGCATTTTCACTACATTGAAATCAAGTCTTAACTACGCTTTAATAATACAAAATTATGTGGTAGAGTCACGTATCAATTTAAGTCTGTAGCCTGAATTGTGTCGGCTCGACCGGTCAAATGTCACGCTCGCATACTAGTGTAAAACAGCAGAATAATTCTGCTGTATTTCGAATGACAATTGATGAAAGCCGTAGACAATTTTTACTAGTAACGAGGCTCTGCATAATAAATAAAAAAGAGTGACAACGGAATTTCATTTTTCCGCCGACGTCAAAAAGGAGACGGTACTCAATCGACTGTATGTTTTTTTTATATGTGTTACCTCATAACTTTTGATTACTGGGTAAACCAACTTCGATGATACTTTTTTTATTTGAAAGCTGGTGCTTCTCATGTGTTCCAATTGAATTGGTCAAATTTGATCAAGGTCAGACCAATAGTTTTTGGGTTATTCTTAATTATTTATATTGAAGTTGGTTGCACAAAATTTTTAATTTTTAATTATATTATTTTTAATTAAGATATATGAAGATAGCAATAGGCCACAGCATTCATATACCATACGGTGGATTATGTGTTTGTTTGTTAACCATAATCATCTTTGTGACGGCTCATAATTATTATTAATAAATAATAATTAAATACGATGTGAACACATATAAAAATATCATAGAAATTATATTTTAAACAATTAAAAAGCATTAACAAGCATAATGTTCAAATATATTACAAGCATAAAGTTTAAATATATTCAACGGCGGTAGTGCCACGCGGCAGCTTTTGCTGTTGCACGTATAGGCCGGCTCGAGCTGGGTTGGTATCACTACCTCACAGAATACCGGCGTGAAGTAGAAGCTTTGCTTCTGCGTTTCGTCTGGTGAGTGCAGGTGGCCGGAGGTCTAAATCCCCCCCCCCTCCCCATCAACATGGTAGCGGAATTAAATCAAAAACCCCAGAAGGGTACCAGCATCCCTGGAGTATCCCTCGCTAAACATCCACGACCATGATACTCCACTGTTGAGCGTGGGTGCTCAGGCTGCCCCGCGTATTCTGGGAGGGGGGAAGGGGCAAAATTGAACTCAAAACAATAACTGCTCGGGGCAAACTGAGCAACAAGACCAAGGCGACCCCTGTCACGCTATCGGTGAATATTTGCAGCATCAGGGGACTTCACTCAAACCTAAACGCCACTACCATCTCAAGACAGTGAAGCCGACCTTGCTATTTCTGTCCGAGACGCAGATGTCTTCTCCGGCTGATACCTCGTATTGCTCCTACCCTGTGAACAAATTGGAAAACTCCTTTCTGCCTCGGGCTGGAGTTTGTGTATACGTCAGAGAGGAGAACTGTTCTCGACGCCTCGGCAGTCTTGAAGGTTCAGACCCATCTATTATTTGGCTACGCGTAGGCAGTGAAAACCTCCCGCGCGTCTACGGGTGCCTCTTTAGGTCCCAAAAGCGGTAATGCCGAAACAGGCCGACTCATCGCCCACGTCCAAGTGGCTACAGATTCCTTGCTACAAGAGGTCCTATTTGCAGATATCGTGATCCTTGGCGATTTCAACGCCCATTACGCCGAAAGGCTCGGTTTATTTTAACCGATCGTGCGGGGAGATCTGTTTATGTCTTTGCCTTGGCGTATGGTCTGACACAACTGGTTACTTCGTCTACGCGGATTCCAGATGTAGAGAATCATACACCTTCCCTGTTTGATTTCTGCTGACCTCTCATCCGGACGGATATCAGAGTTCCGTCGATGCTCTTCGTACCGTTGTCTGATCTGAAGTATGGTGACACTCACGCTCCCCTCGCGATTGCGATCATCAGCTGATTAGTGACCGCTAATACGGTTTTCGTCGGAGTCGATCAGCTGGTGACCTGACTCAAAGATGGGCGGAACCAGTAGAGGGGAGGCATTGGCCGTTAGTTTGGACATTGCGTAGGCCTTCGATCGGATTTGGCACAAAGCGCTTCTTTCGAAGTTCCCTTCCTATGGGCTTCCCGAGAAATTTTGGTAATTGATCACCCCCTTTCTTGCAGATCGAAGCATCAAGGTCGTTGTAGATGGTGCATGCTCCGACTACAAGCCTACCAATGCTGTGTCTGCTGTATATCAATGATATGTTGCAAACCGGTAACATACATTGCTATGCGGATGACAGTACTGGTTATGCTTTATACACCGACCGTGAAAACATTTCTCGGGAAAACGTTGCCGAGTACCGGAACAAACTTGTGTCTGAAGTTGAGTCTTTGTTGAACAAAGTCTCGAATTGGGGGTGACTAAATCTAATAATCTAAGTCCAGTTTAATCATCAAAAGACACAAGTTTGCGCGCTTACCGCTAAAAAGAATCCCTTTGTCGTATCTTCTCAGTTTCAAAGCACTCTCTTTTTTGCCTCAGCCAGTATTGGATTAGAGATATCGAGTGGTCACTTGGAAGAAAAGGCCCAATTGGCCTCCAAACAGCTTGACGTGCTCAGCAGAGCGGGATAGTATTTCATGCCGGCACAACGCTTGCAACTTTACAAGGTACAGGTTCGGCCTCACGTGGAATAATGTTCCCATCTTTGGGCTGGAGTTCCTCAGTACCAACTCCTTACATTTGACCGCATCCAGCGCAGAGCGGCTCAAATCTTCGACGGCTGAGTCCTTTCCGATCGGTTCGATTCATTGGCACTGCGAAGAGATGTTGCATCCCTTTGCATTTCTTTCGTATTTACCACGGGGAGTGCTCTGAGGAATTGTTCGGATTAATCGCAGCCGCCAAATATCACGAACGCACATCGCGGCAGAAATCCCAATACCATCCACACCTTCTCGATGGTTGGCGGTCTACCACTGTGCAAATCAGCAGATTTTTTTTCTTCGCACAACTTCCTCGTGGAATCGGTTACCCCCAGCGATTTTCCCGGACCGATACGACTTAGGGACCTTCAAGTAAAGAGCCTATTCCTTTTTAAAAGGCCTGCAAGTCATTTGTGATTCCCCTGGTTCTCCTGGTGTTACAGTTGTTCATTGGTGCCGGTAGTCACTTACCATCAGGTGAGCCGCATGGTTGCCGCATTGTTTGCCTCCTCTACTATAAAACAAAATAATCATTTCGAATACTGAATATCATATTATAGTACACGCATAATATTATCATTAAAACTGCTTAAAATATTCAAAGTGTATTAAATAATACAAGTACAATTCGATTTCATACGTAGTAGAGCCGTGCTGCAGCTATATTAATAGTATATTATAGTTCGGCTCGATCCGGGAAGGACCATGCTCTCACAGAATACCAGAGTAAAATAGCAGCTTAATGCTGCTGTGTTTCGTATGGTGAGTGTAGACTACCGAAGACCCTTGTTACTGGAAAAGAGGCATTCCATCTTAGTCCTCAATGCTGACAACGTATCTGTATTTTAATTCGCAAATGAAGATAGATGTAGATGTCTATGGGCCTCAGCAAACACTTACCATCAGGTGAATTATGTGATAGTTTGTCACCCGTATTCTATAAAAAAGATTATGTTGCAATAATAAAGATTAATAATATTTGTAATATAATTGAAAAAATGGGTAAAAATTTTTAAGCTATTGACTTTTTGACTATTGTTTTTTTTAAGCTGATCGATTTACTTGTATTACTGGAGTGTGTTCATGTAATGATTGCTTATACAAAGGGCGTCGTCGGAGACACATACCCATGGGTGTACATATATATATAGGATCGGGTGACAAGCGAGCACACATTCCACCTGATGGTAAGTGGTTACTGTGACCCATAGACATCTACATCTATCCTCAATAAAGACTCAAGATGCAGATGCGTTGTCACCTGTGAGGACTAAGATGGAATGCCTCTTTTCCAGTAAAAAGGGTCTCCGGTGTTCTACACTCACTACGAAACACAGCAGCGTTAAGCTGCTATTTTACGCTGGTTTTCTGTGAGAGCGTAGTCCTTCCCCGTTCGAGCCGACCCATTCGTGCTACAACCATAATATAGCTGCAGCATGGCTCTACCACGTAGAATATATATAAATATGGGGTGGCTGGCGGATGTACTGCTACTAGTAGTAATAGTAATGGCGTGTAGATTGCTTCACAGCATCTTATTGCATAATGTTATAATACGTCAGCTATGTTTCGGATAAAAGAGAGTGCATTTGGTAGTACTTTTAAGTGCATCAAGCATACTAAACTCCATGTCTTAGTGCAATAGTTTTATGATACGTGGAGTTTGGCTACTGACGTCTTAGTAGCGTGCTACTATAATACGTTGCTGGTATTGTTAGCTAACAACAGTATCAATTTTGTTACCAAAGCCGATACGGATCATGTGGGCGTGTTGTGAGGGCGCGCCATCCGTATGATAGTTGCATTGATGCTTACTGCTACTTGCGGCATTGCGTAGGAATTCGGGTGGTGATGTGTGTTGGGATTTTATGAAGGACCTTGCGATGGTGTAAGCCCGACGATAGTCGTATTGATGCTTGTTGCATTCTGCAGCATTCCCTCTCTGGGATAATTGTTTGGCAGGTCGATATTCTCAATGGAGCTCTGTGCGTTTCGGTTTGACTCACAATTTAAGTAGCTTTGCCTAAGTCGGGTCCCTTCATTACGAGACTGCAGACTGCCTGAACTTCATGATGTTTTATATAACAACATAATAATATGTCTTTGTAAATTTCCCACCTTTGAGTGATTGAAGGAAACTTGTTGGTAGGTGAAACAAATATTATGAAAATGCTCTCAACGTCAGTGGCACAAACTCTTTCTGATGGCGAATTATTACTATTATCTTATAACTGCCTATTGGCTATATCTGCCATTGTATTGGTTGGTGGAGCATATGTGTCGACCTCATGCGGGTGGTAGCTGGAGGGAGAATCTGAGGAGGCTCTCAAGTCTGTATGTATATTTATATAATTTTTACCATTAATTTTAGTTTAATTATCTTTTGCAGTTTTTAATATATTTATTAATTTTTATGTATTTCTTTAATGTTCTTCTACTGCAAGTAGTCCTTGCGTCTGTTCTTCATGTGACATAGTCATCACCAGTCAAACCGATTGTTGTGGAGGGTTGCAATGCTTTAGAAGATTCACATTCTATGAGCTCATTGAACAAACTTTGAGTTTGGAATGCTTTCAAGTTATGTATGTATTGTTTTAATTGCACAATCTGCTCATTATTCTCACTTAACTATAACTGCAACGCAGCAATTAATCTGAGGGATTCCTCATATTCCTTGCTGCATTGGTCAAACTCATCGACTGTCCTCTGAAGTTGATCCCTTTCTTTTAAAACAAATGTATATTCTTTATGCAACTTAACCATATCACTTTTTAACTCAGTATTCTTAGCTATTATATTTATTATTTAATTTTCATTGTCATCCCTTTCTTTACAGAACAGCTCACACTGCTCCTTTGACACCCTATGTTCTTGAAGCGCTATTTGAAGTTGGTTCTCCAATTGGCGCATTTTGACGTTGTGTGTATTCATTTTAAAATAAAGTGTAAATACCGAAATAGAACATAAAAGGAACCCAAAGAAATAGAGTAAGCAAATGTCTAGATATATGTGTTTATTTACAGATCTCAAATTAAATTATCATGTAAATCATTCAAAATAAAATCCAGAACTAAATAAAATCTATATAAATAAAATCCAGAAATGTGTAATAAAATTAGTAGATTTAATTTAATATCAATATTATATATAGAATGTAAGCATGAAATCCACAAACTGTAGCTATATCAAATTTGGTTTTCCATGTATATTTATTATCATATAACTATCTGTTTTCTATTTTTTTTTTAAATCACTTCGCTATTTATGTAAGTTGTGGTTACCTGTAAGAAGATGAACACATAGCATGTAGTCGCATTGTTAAGTTATATTTTTGTTAGTATTGTGTATCATCTGTTGGTGATCCAAATAAAGAGAAAAAAAAACTACACTTACTTAAAAGGTAAATCTTAAAATGTTAAGGAGATAACAAGAATTACACTTACAGCAAGTTTAAACTATGTTCATTACAGCTGTCACTTTTGGTTGGAACACTGAACACAATGTAATTAAATAGGTACTTCCGAATTTTACTTATCTCACAAATACAAATAAGTACTTTTTACAACTGTATCTCAAAATTGAGCTGGATGTTATAAATTTACAATATTCAATTTTTAAAAACAGTTGGGAGCAATTATTTTACAACTTGTCACTGGGGTTGCCACAGAGCAATAAAAACGAGACCCAAGAAACAAAATGCGACGACAGATTCTTGCTACACAGCACGTTTATTTCTGTACAACACTATTTTTAACGTCTATTCTGTTTCAACCAAAATACATAACATATTATGATATGCGTTAATTACTCCACTATGTTACCTTTTCCTACTTGTCAACTATAATGCGATCTCTAGTAGCTACATGGAAGCACCATATTTAATTAATGCGTCAATAGCATTACCGACACAAGCGTTGGCAATAACATGCAGCTGTTTCAGTGAATTGTGACAAGTAATTCTTAAAATAATTAAATGAGTTACAAAAAATAATTATTACAATATAAACAATTAATGTAATTATGCAAGGCTATTTTTAATAAGACCCTTTTTACTTAAAACGAGGCATTCAATCTTAGTTAGTCCTCAGGGATGACAACACATTTGCATTTTGATTCTGATTGATCCTTATTTTCCTGAGTACTTGAAATCCAAATTTCAATACCTAGGAGATTCTCATAATTTTTTTCTGCATTCTTCTGGTAATCTAAAGTTGCTAATGCTTTTCCACCGTATTGTTATATGTCCCACTCTTTCGCTCTTACGGTTATAAGTCGGACGGACTCTAGAATGAAATACCTGGTGATATTAAAAAGCTTACATAATATACTATTTTTATTGGCAACTTGGCCTTTGTCTTCTTACATCAGCATTAATAAAGATAAAAGTGTAATTTAAGTCTGCATTTTATTTGTACATACTAATTAGTAATCTTTTGAGCCAGATATAAATCAGCGACATATGGATCTATAATCCACCTGACATAATTGTTTTAAGAAACTATCAGGCGAAAATACAACGTAAAAACGACTTGCTTGGCAAACTCTTTAATTTTCTGGACTTTGCACGGATCTTATTCAAGATATTAATCAAAATGCTCCGTACAGCTGTGATTAAATTATACAGTTTCGAGTTTCAGATACTAAAATATTACACTCCTTTTGTTTACCGAATGCAGCGATAAATTCACTGTTGCCAACGATGTTTTTATTAATCTTTTGGAGTGGCAATAAATTTTTAAAATTTGAGGACATGTTAAATAAATAGAAGTACCAGATGTACTGCAGGTCGCCATCCACACTTGGTGACCATTCCGAATATTCACGCGAGTGATGTACTCGCCAATGATGTCTCAATAAAAATATTTTTTTCTTACAGATGTTGTTGTTATGATGTAAATAATATATTCCCAAAAGGTCCCCAGTTAATTTGTGTATTTTCCTATTTTTAGGTTGTAATTATTGATCTACTGTTTGGAAGCCCACATTTCAAAATTTAATAATAATCTTATTACCGAATTGAACTCTTAACCACATGAGTA
Source organism: Parnassius mnemosyne (assembly GCA_963668995.1). Taxonomy (NCBI): domain Eukaryota; kingdom Metazoa; phylum Arthropoda; class Insecta; order Lepidoptera; family Papilionidae; genus Parnassius; species Parnassius mnemosyne. The sequence continues at coordinate 690,104 of CAVLGL010000001.1, read as the reverse complement.
AGGAGACCGTACGTTTTCTTTACTCGTGTGCTCTTAACTTATTGTTATTACTATTATTACCTCTTCAAATTGTATTTTTCAAAATATAGTTCTAAAATTGAAATAAATATCGCAGGTAAAGCATAATGTATAAAGTTTCAAAATAATTGTAGTTTATTTAACATTTATTGTAACTAATGAGCAAAGTTTACCGTAGAGTATACAACAAAGAATTGTGATGGTGGAGTCAAAATATGAAAGCAAGCAAAAAGTTAGTTTCTTCTAATGAGAATGGAAAGCCTATTTTGCAAACTTTTACTTTCAAAATTAATCAATTTTAATCATTCAGAAGTTCCATTCTGTGAATTTATTTTTGAGAAATTAAAAGTAAATTGGGTTTGAGGTTGAATATAGTCTGTGAACTTACTCCAAAAATCAGAAAGTTTCAGTTCTTACTCATTACCGTCATTGCTGGCATTACCTTTTAGTCGGCAGACTGCGATGTAATGCCAGCAATGAAATGAAGAAGTAGGTGACGAGCAAACTGGCAAGTTTGCTGGTCACCACTTTAGTTCAAAACTATTTCACAGGGAAGATTGAAGTTTGGTATAGCTTTAAAAAGCAGTTTCCCAAATACAAAACTGAGACTTGAATTTTTGTCTTATAGTTTAGTTCTAGGGGTAAAAGTTAAAATAAAACTGTGTTTTATGTAAGGCTTCACTTGGATTCTTCATTAAGAGCTTAAATCATTTTTAAAATCTTTAAACTAAAAATAATTATTACCTCCTACTGCTATACAAGACTAAAAGTACTATATGCTATAAGTACTACTATTAAAAGGACTCCCGCTGGGTTTCTTACTGGTTCTTCCCAGAAGAGTGAATTTTTCTGTACCAATAATAGATGACTTTTAATCAAGGATACTAAGCGCTCAAATTTCTTCGAACTATAAATAATCTATTCTGGTGGGGGCGTTTATACTTCATGTAACACCCCAATGTAACTGAATTCCACCACGTACAAGTTTGTTGTCTCTTGCTTATTAAGAAAAAGATTCATTACAGCCCATCAAAAGTCAGCTGCTGAATAAAGGTCTCGCGCATAGATTGCGTCTATTTGCTATAGTTAGCATGCTTGGCAAATGCAGTTTTTTTATCTTCATTTTTACCAGGAAGATGCTGGTAGTTATCTCCCATTTCATTTGTCTTTGTCGCCCTTTGTCAAGACAGTAGTTTTTCTTATACCTCCATACACCGTAATGGATAAATACTCTCTCAAATCAGACTGTATGTGTTTGTATGAATATCACGCGATAGCTTCGTCAATTTCAATATATTAATTTTTTGTGCTTTGATGTGAGCTTTGTTTGGTGATTAAAAATATTTCAGTATCTGTCATCTAACGTTATGTTTTAGCACATCTATCATTCGTGAATTCCACATCTACAAGGTAAATCAAAAGAATTTTTCTATTACCTCGATCATCACACTCGATGAGGTTTTATTGTAAAAGCTATATTGAAATTTACTAAATGTTCTGGAAATTTCTGGACTCTGCACATGTTTATATTAGCTTAGGATAAAATACACCCTCATTCTGAGTAAGGTTAGACATGTTTAAGTAGGTACTTTGAAGCGGTTGGCTTTGTGAAAAAGATAGTGATATTAAGACGAAAGCTTTATTTTATTCAATACTAGTAGTATTCCTTTATTCAGTAAACGGGTAATGTAAGACTTTTTAAGTACAGTATGAGATAAAACTGTGAAATAAATAGCATTGCCATTATCATAAAAAACGTTTACCTACACTTGTTATAAGAAAATTCATACTCAACTCACTGAAGGGATGGTTGGTAAACAGAAAATCCTCACACTAACCATTCTGTAGTCTATATCAGTGGGAAAATAAGGAACTGCTTAAATTTTACAAATACAGAAAAGCAAGAAAATAGACGACATAACTTCTACTTCTAACATGAGAGAAATAAAATACACAGAACTGGAAATATCAAGATAATTTGTAAACATCTGATGAAAAAATAGCATATATGGGGCAACCTAATGGGCGATATCCGGTTAAAGAACTCAGATATCGCTGGATAGACCAGATCGTGAAAGACCTAAAGGAGGTCATTGTACCCAACTTGACCGAGGTGGCAAAGGAACAGAAAGAGTGGCATGCTCTGCGTCTAGAAGTCAAGTTTCACTTTAGCATACTGAGCCGGTGCAGTAAGTCATTTAAAAAAAGGCAAAACTGATTTTATTTTAGGATAGGTTGACAAACGAGTACACAGTCCACCTGGTGGTAAGTGGTTGCTGTGACCCATAGACATCCACATCTATCCTCAATAAAGAATTAAAATGCAGATGCGTTGTCACCCATGAGGACTGACATGGTATGCCTCTTTTCCAGTAAAAAGTGTCTCCGCTTCTCTACACTCACCATACGAAACACAACAGAGTTAAGCTGCTATTTCACGCTAGTATTCTGTGAGAGCGTGGTCCTTCCCGGTCGAGCCGACCCATTCGTGCTACAATTATACTACTAATATAGCTACAGCATGGCTCTATCTCATATAACAGAAACTAAAACGTCCACCACATTTATTAGCTACTTAAGTTGCTACTAAGAGAAAGTGTATTAAATATTTACATTCCCAAATTCATAAGGTTTTAAATTATGCTGTCGCAAAGGAGAAAGTTGATCTTTTAGGTTATCTTTTTGCATCCAACTTGACTCTTGACGACAGGAGGATACACCGCTGACCATCACGCAGTGTGAATGCTCCATGTAGGATGTTCGAGTCACACAGTGGGCGTCCATTAGTCGTTTGGGCAGGAGGGAACTCCCAGTTGTGATGAAGACGCGTTCTTTAGAGTTGGCACCAGTTCTACGCGTCTATTTCGGTACATTTACTCTTTAGTTGTCATTCTGAGCTCAAAAAACAGTCTTAATGCACCCGATACCTAAAAGATGTAACCGCTCAGACCCGTCCAACTACAGGCCTATTGCCATCACCTCCTTGTTCTCTAAAATAATGGAATCTACCAAATTCAAAAAGATGTATAGACGGCTATGCGGCACAGTGGCTTAGCAATGAGTTGCAGCGCTAAGGACTGCAGGTTCAAATCCCACACGAAATAAGTATCTGTATGGCCTACTTGTTCCGAGTCTGAAAGTTTGTCCTTGTATATGTATATATGTAAACTATACTTCCCCCACGATACAGGAGAATATCCTAGTATGGAGGTAACGTTTTCTAAACAAAAAAATAGTCCTTTAATGAGCATCAGCTGATTAATGACCGTTAATACGGCGACTTTCAAGACAGCTTAGCGGATGGTCTTCTAGTCTGCGTTACTCGTCGATGGGCGAAGGCAGTCGAGAAAAGCCTCCCCCTAACATAGTTTAATAACAAAATCATTAAATATATATAGTTCTTTTATTTATTTTGTTCGATACTTTTAAATAATACTATATTGCAAGTTGTGCTTTAGAAAAAATTGCCGCTGGTTTCTTCTCAGGAAAGATTATTTTTTCGAACCGTAACGTAAGTTAAAAACTACTTTCAATAAGATTTACTGAAAGTCATTTTAAATATTCTATTCTATTCTATTCTAATAGCACAAAGTCACGGTTACAGCTTGAATGTATATACTCAGTTAAATGTTACATCCACTATATTCCAAGAAAGAAAATACAAATTTAGTAAAATCATATAAATTAAAATCTATTTACAATCACCGAAGTTATTGAGTAACATAAAAAAGGAAATACAGTCGAATTATGAATCTTTTCCCTTTTTGAAATCGGTTAAATATATATTATAGACGAAATGCAAACATAAAAGGCAAGCCAATAGCCAATATTTTCAAAGGATCTTTGTATATGAGAAATGTATTGGTATTTATTGCGGAAATTCAAGCACTTCCTGCAAAATCGAAATGTAAATGCACTGCAGAATTTAATTGTTATTGAATTTCAAAGCGCGTATTGCATTGCGAATATAAACAAATAATCATAGCTTTACAAAAACAAGAATTTAATAAACGGCAGGCATTTATATCACGTCGAAATTATTTTGCCGTGACAATTTGGATTTTGTAAGTTAATTTTAAAATAAATAACGTGCCTTAACAAAATTTTAGCTCTCCTTCCAGCTTCTAGATACGATTGCTGGATAATCAAGAAACGAGCTTACTCCTTTTTAAAAGACCGGTAACGTTACATTACCCTGGTGTTGCAGTTGTTCGTGGGCCGCGGACGTCACTAACCTTCCCGTGAGCCGCATACTCGTTTACCACATCTCATATATAAAAAAATCGTAAGAACATTTTTATTATACACAATATAATGATTATGACAAATTTATGCATATAAATAAAATTTACGTTTTTTCTGCGGGGTATATCGATGGATGCCGGTGGCTCAGGATAGTGCTTTGGCATTACTTGAGATATAATGATGATAGTGACGATGAAATAAAATGTACAAAGGTGAGCTTAACTCTGGTTTAATTACTCTTTCAAGAAAACCTTGGGGAAAGAGAAGCAATGTGAGAAACAATAAATATAATTATTACATGAGGTATCTATAAAGTTTTCTCATCTAGCTGGGCTTTATAAATATATATTTGTAAATGAAAATGATAAAAATACATACAATACAAAGTTCAGTTTGAGCCCACCTAAGTATGCCAAAGATATATATGAGAACAGGCATGACCCACCCGTTATATGTGTGTCTTAGTTTAGTTTAGTTTACGACGGGCTGTTTTCCACAACTCCACGTCTATGCGCGTATTTTGCGTGTGGGCAGGATAAATGTGATAATTCGAGCCATGAGATCTCCCCGAAGAAACTCAACAGTTCCTTGATGTTGCATGCAACTTCGGGGAGTGATCCCAGCGTGCCGCGATGTTTAGCCCTGTACGTAGCGACCTCCGGACATTTCAGCAGCACGTGGGCAGCCGTTTCTTCTTCCCCCATACATGCCCTGCACAGGGGACTATCTGCGCCCAACTATAGTAAATAAATATTTGTTAAAGGTGCCGTGTCCTGTGATAGCACAGCACTTGTTACTATCCTGATCTGGGGCTTGTTCAGTCTCATTAAAACTTTGGTTAAGCGACTGTTTATTTCAGGCAGGGCCTCCCTAGCTTGTCTACAGTCTACTAAATTTTTCCAAAGCTGAGCATGTTGATTAGTGAAGTGTCTACGTACCAGTGAACGAACGTTACCAAAGGGGATTGGTATGATTGGTTTCGGCCCTATAGTGGCCAGAGCCGATCCTCTACTGGCCAGTTCGTCTGCTGCATCGTTGCATCTGGATCCACTGTGTCCTTTTATCCATTGAAGAGTCACATTGTTGTTTTTACATACCTCATTTAATCGTTGATGGCATTCATATATTAGTCCCGAGTTCAATTCATTGCAACTCAGAGCTTGTAGTACCGCCCTACTGTCGGTCAGTATTCTGATGGGGAAGTCATTAACCTTCCTAGCATCTATTGCTATGGCCGCTTGAATGATACCCATACATTCCGCCTGAAAGACCGTGTTATAGGTACCCAGCGGTGTGCATATGTGAATATTGAGGTCTTCAGAGAAAGCTCCAGAACCTACACCTTCATTTGTTTTAGAACCATCGGTGAAAACTCTAAACTCTTTTGGGCTTAATCCTTCCGACTGGCTGTTTTCATTTAATTGTATCTTGTACTTCTTATCGAAAACTAATTGTTTAGAAATCTTATCGTATTTGGCTTGTAGGACAGGAATTTATGAGTGAATTCTATCAATTATGTCTGTATGAGGGACACTATTCTTACTAAAAAGATTTAGGGTCTTGAGTCTGCTGGCAGCTAAAGTCGCTTCTTGTTGTATATGTAGATGAAGCGGAGTTAGCTCCAGCATCGCTTCTAAGGCTGCTGTTGGCGTAGTTCTCATGCAGCCTGTGGCAGCCATACATGCCAGTCTCTAGTAGCGCTGAAGCTTCTTAATTGTGGTGGCTTCATTTGTCTTGGTCCACCATACCAGAGCGCCGTATGTGATCATGGGCTGAAGTACAGTTTTGTAAAGCCACAGTATGATTTTTGGCGTCAGTCCCCATCTTTTGCCAATCATGTTTCTGCATTGCCAGAAAGCATTGTTGATTTTGTTTTCTATGTGTTTATTCCAGTTAAGTTTGCTGTCCAAGGTAAGACCTAAATATTTTACCTCAAAGGATAGCTGGAGTTTTGTGCTGAAAAGACTTGGAAGATGATAGTTATTCAGCATTCGTTTTTGTATTTGTCTTATTCACACATCACAAAGTGACTGCTTCATACCCGCCTCATCGATACCGATGTTCTGTGACATACAATGGTATGGGTATGTTTCAGCCTCGGAAAGGGTCCTTATTTGGATGGGCATAGATAAGTCGATGCCCTCAAAGTTAGCAACTCTTCCCCTTTCAACATGAAGGACCACACACTTATCCGTCCCCAGCTCCATTTTAATAAAATTACTAAAATCACAAGTGATGTTTAGCAATTCCATAAGATGAGAGCGACTGGAGGTGAATAATTAACAGCATTCGTAAAAACTTTGACAGTTCCTCCTACTGTCGTCTCTAAATTACTAATCTTAACTCCTAGATTTTGTGTGTAAATCAAAAAATGTTAAAAAAACTTGCCGCGAGATTCACCTTTTTTATAAAAACATTATTATTTTCTTAGAATTATCTTCTTATGAAAATATCAAGTTACATATTGTATTCTTGTTTATGTACGTAGGTATAGAATAGAATAGAATAGAATAGAATATTTTTTATTCAATATACATTACATGTGTAATTCTTAGTGAAAGTCATTTTTTACTTTACCACTGGTTCGAAAAAACCCTCTGTCCTGGGAAGAACCAGCAAGAAACCCAGCGGGACTTTTTTTTTAAATAAATTTTACAATATAAATGATTACGAACTATTTACAAAATTTATTTTAGAAACTGCTTGGAAGCGATCACCTCATTCCCAGGGGTTATTATCAACCATGTATTCATTTATACTATAATAAGCCTTTTTACACAGTTTCAGCTTAATAAAACATTTAAACTTGGTAATAGAGAGAGCCTGTACACTTTCCGGGACCTTGTTGTAATAGCGTATACATTGCCCCAAGAATGAATTACTGACTCTGTGGAGTCGAGAAACTGGTATCACTAGCTTGTGTTTGTTCCTAGTGTTTACAGAATGTATATCACTTCTTTTACTAAAACTATCTTTGTTTTTGTGAACATACATTAAATTTTCGTAAATATACTGAGATGCCAAAGTTAATATATTAATTTCTTTGAATTTATCTCTAAGAGACTCTCTCGGTTTTAGATTGTAAATAGCTCTAATGGCCCTCTTCTGTAAAACAAAAATAGTTTCTGAATCAGCCGCATTTCCCCATAGCAAAATCCCATAAGAAAAAAAAAAAATAGAATAGAATAGAAAAAACATTTATTCAGCACAGGCAGTTCATACACATGAAAGTAAAAGCACATATTGATATATATAAAAAAGGTCGCATTGTGCCGAAAAGGGGTTGGCTCAGCATGTGTTGTGTGAGTATGGCCTCACACAGCGCTGATTTTCAGCCAAGAAACCTATTCATTGGCGTCACGAACGTAGCACAGCTGTTACGTGTAGTTTAGTCCTTCGATAAAACGAAAAAAGCCTAAACCTTCTATATAATTATAACACAAAATTTAAAATAAAGCAAAAAGCAGCAAAAAAAAAAAGAAGTACAATATAAGACATTAAATATAACCTTATACTATCCTATAATCCCATAAGACATTATGCTATGAAAATAACTAAAATAAACTAATCTAGCTGTCTCGACACTAGTGAGACCTCTAATCTTTTTTACAGCATAGGCTGCAGAACTTAGTCTGCTTGCTAATTTGGATATATGGGGGCTCCACTGGAGCTTTGCGTCAAGAGTGATGCCAAGAAAAACAGTGGATACAACAGGGCTCAATTCCTCCCCATTTAAAAACACATTGGTATTCAGATTTTGAACATTCGTTGTTGTAAATTTAACACAATTAGTTTTATTTCCGTTCAAATGCAGATTATTAACGTTAAACCAATGCACTAATTTTGATATAGCATTATTCACTTCGTCACATTTAAATGATTGACGTTTAAGTTTAAAAATCAAGGAAGTATCATCAGCAAATAATACTATATCATGACTATCCCCTACAAGGTGAGGTAAGTCATTAATATACACCAGAAACAGGAATGGGTCGAGAATCGAGCCCTGAGGTACACCCATTAGTACAGGTGACCCGGAAGAACTTTTACCATTGATAATAACCTTCTGTTTTCTATTACTTAAATATGAAATAATATGTTTAAGCGCTGTGTTCTTGACACCATAGTAATGTAGCTTCCTGATTAATGTCTCATGGTGAACACAGTCGAAGGCCTTGGAAAGGTCACAAAATATACCCAAAGCATCCTCTGAATTCTCCCATGCACAAAAAATATGTTTAATAAGCTCAACTCCAGCGTCAGTTGTCGAGCGACCCCTTGTAAAACCGAATTGATTATTATGTAGCAATTTATTAATATTAAAGAAACTTAACATCTGATCTAAAATAATTTTTTCAAAAATTTTACTTAATGTTGATAGTACAGAAATTGGTCTAAAATTGGCGGGGTCTAATGTACTACCAGATTTAAATATAGGTATGACTTTGCTATGTTTCATTAAATCAGGAAACACACCAGATTCGACGCTTATATTAAATATAGTGGCTAGATAAGGTGCTAATGTATCTATTATAGATAAAATAACTTTAACGGAAATCCCCCATAAGTCTGCCGTTTTCTTAACATCAATAGTTTTAAAATATTTAACGATATCTTTTGGCAGTACCCTATGGAATTTAAAAGTATTTGAACAAGCCTTTACATTTTGTTTGAGCAATGATTCGGCGACAGTAGGAGAAGAATTTAATGATTTTAATGTCAAAAAAGGAACATCAGTAAAATGTTTCTCAAAAGCCATAGCAACTTCTTGATCAGATCGCGTTAAATTATTGTTAATATTCAATTGAAAATCCGAGTTGCGCGGTTTGACCTTGCCCGTTTCACTATTTATTATTCTCCAGGTCATTTTAATTTTGTCGGATGCAGTTTTAATTTTGTTGCTTAAATGTAAAGCCTTAGCAGTGGAGCACACTTTTTTAAATATTTTAGAATATGTTTTTACATAATCTCTAAATATAACACTACTATTATATGATCTTTCATCATAAAGCTCGTATAACCTTCGCCTACTTTTATAAATTCCTACTGTCGCCCATTCATTAAATGATTTGCGACTGTTAAAAGAGAAAGTTTTAGAAGTAAATGTTCTACTAAATTCACAACGTATAATTTCAAATAATGTAGCATACAAATAATTAGCACTATTTTTAAACGAAAGTGATGGAAGTCTTTTTATTATATTACTTCTAAACCTCTCCAAGCGATGTTCATTTATTGGAACAAACACAACTTTCTTATTTTTCTGTTTTTTGTGTATGTAAGGTAGTGATACTAACTGTCCACAGTGATCTGAACTTAAATTTTGAATAATTGATATATGCAAGGGCTTAACATCTGTAAAAATGTTATCTATACAGGTCGCACTAGGCCCAGCAATACGTGTTGGTTCTAAGAATAAATTTACAAGATTACACGATTTAAACAATGAGCTTAACTTAATACTAATGGAAGAAGTTTCAAGGAGATTGATATTAAAGTCTCCACACATTACAACAGACTTGTTCTGTTTACTAAGTTTGAGTAAAACTTCTTCCACAATCCTTTCAAAATGGTCATAAGTAGCACATGGGGGTCTGTAAACACTTACAACAATGAGGTGCTCGAGCTCGACACAAGCCATTTCTACAGTTCGTTCAACAGAGAGGCTCACAATATCCTTACGTTCTTTATATAATAATGATTTATCTGCTAATATTAAGGAGCCACCACGTAAACTTTTTTCTCTATTGAAGGAACTGACCACCTGGTGATTTCTGAAATTAAACATGAAATTATAATCTTTTAGCCAATGTTCAGTAATACAAAGAATGTGTATATTGTTACTATTTAAAAACAATTCAACTTCCAATTCTTTGCCCAACATGCCTTGTATATTTTGATGCACCAGGTGTAAACAATTTTTATTACTTATTTGTGGGCTGTATTCAAAATTAATTAAACTCTTATTATTGCTAGAGATTGCCTCTATTGTCACATTCACTAATTTAAATTAGTTGGAACTGATTCCAAATTAAATGTCAAATGATTATGCTCAATAAAAGCAGTCTTGGTGGCCAAAAACTTGGCTGAGTTAAAAAGTAAATAATAAGATAGCACATTTGCTATCAGTCTTAAATTATATTGGATAGGTAATACCTATCTTTTGTCCAAAACTTTTTTATTAAATTATTTATGTCAATTACATGAAATTTATGATTATTATCATTAGAATTATATGTCAAATTTAAATTATTATTACATATTAAATTATGCATTTGTAAATTTAAATTGTCTTAAATTATTTTCTTGTGGCAATCCCTGTATATAAGGCAGTGTGAACAAGACAATTTTGTGTACATTTAAGTTATTAAGTTGTTCAATATATCTTAATAACTGTTTGTTGTTGACACTGCCTCTTCTACCAACAAAAATTATTATTGTACTATTTGGGCAAAATTTAGTAACAATAATTTTATTTAGGATGTCACTCAAAGATGATCCAGGCATGCAGCAATTTGTAACTTTTTGTCCCTTTAAAGAGTTATTTAAAGTTATGCCTAGATTTTCCCATGTCATCGCTATAAACAATTATATTATTTTTAGTAATATTTGAGTTATTTATTATTTTAATATCCTCTGCTATGGCACTGTCATAGAGTTTTTGTGGTGGTATAATATTATCAGCACACACTGACTTTGAAGAATCTGGCATTGAGCGCTGACACTCACATTGATATTTAACTAAGGAGTCAAACCGCTCCTCATTATATTTACAAGTCTTTACCAGATTATCCATAGCCAATATGTGTTCTTTTATCTCATTTTGGGCTGATTTATATTTATTGGACACAGTTTGAAGGGAGTTCATAAGTGACAATATTTCTGATTTAAGGCACTCTATTTCAGTCTCATAACATTTTTTTATGTTATCCACCTCAATTGAATACAACTTAAGTTCATATAACAATGCTTGCTTTTCTTTACATACATTAACATAATTTTTGGTATTAATTTTATTTCTTATTAATTTTTGTACTTTTCTTATGTATTTATTAACTTTTATATACTTCTTCAATTTGGTTTTACTGCAATTAATCCTTACTGTATTTCCTGAAGTGGAAGAGTCGTCACCAGTCAAGTCTATTGTTGCAGATTGCTGTAACATTCTTGAAGTATCACATTGCACAAGCTCAGAGAACAGGCTTTGAGTCTGGGAGGCTTTAAGGTTATCTATATATGTTTTAAATTGTGTTATTTGCTCATTAGCCTCATTCAACTGTAACTTCAATGCAGCAATTAACCTGAGAGCTTCCTCATATTCCTTGCTGCATTGATCAAACTCATTAACCGTTCCCTGTAGCTGATCTCTTTCTTTTATAACACTTGTGTATTCTGTGGTAAATCTCGCGACAAACTTTGTATCATATAAATTGTGTAATAAATTAAATTGATGCGTTTGTTTTAATTTAAAGTTTATTTTCTTTCTTTTAGAGTATTTACAAAGCTTGTTGTTAAAAGTGTATTTTTTAATATTAATTAATTTATTTATTTTTTTGTTATCACTGGTTATGTTTCTATGTCTGATAATTTCATTTAATGCGTGATTGTTGGTGTTTGATCGCCATCTTGAAATTTATTTACTGTCAGTAGTTGACCCATATCGGTCTCTACAATATTGTTCGAGCACCACCAAATTTTCTTTTACCCTTGACGACTATATGTATATATATATCTCTTTAAAATTGACACAGCGACCATCTTGTTTTCCTCGATTTTGAATTTTTTTACGACCGCTTAATATTAGTTAAGGTACGACCCCGCTGAGTAAAAACAGAAACTTTTTTAATACAATATGGATTATAAATAATACTTCTTAAAAGTCACTCCTTTTTAATTACCAATAGTTCGAAAAAAAAACCTCTGTCCTGCGAAGAACCAGCAAGAAACCCAGCGGGACTTTTTTAAAAATAACAGCTTACAATCATGTATGTTACATAAATTAACAACACAATAAATTAGGGGGGTCATTGTAGAAGCGTGCTCGTCGCGACCCCTGCCAGCCCTTTTCAGGGCTGCAATTCTACTCAGCTGCGCACCCATGACAACGAGGGTTAGGGCGTCCCCCCAAGGCGACGCACACCAGCTCGTCCCCGTTGGTGTGGAATGCAGCGCGCAAAGCGGCGATGGGGACCGCCACCCGTCACGCACAGCCCGACACGGCGGAAGGTGGAGGACAGAGTGCAGAGTTGGCACGTGGAATGTTAGAGGAGGCATGAGAGATAAGACGAATGAGTTGATCGAAATAATGAAAGAAAGAGAATTAGATGTCGTGTGTATGTCGGAGACCAAACGGAAGGGCAATGTTACTGAAAAGCTCCCTGGCGGGGCGTTAGCTCTGTGGTTTGGAGTCCCGGAGAGCGAGAACGTCTGCCAGGGAGTGGGGGTGCTGCTGTCTTCTCGGTTGGTCGATGTTATGACTGAATATAAGTTTGTGAACTCAAGACTTCTCTGGGTTCGCTTTAAATTGGGACTGACGAAGTTATTCCTTTTGGCTGTTTATGCACCGGTAGCTTCATCGTCCAGGGCTGAGCTGGAGGAGTTATGGGAGAATGTAAGAGAAGTTCTAGATTTGGCTAGGGGAAACGAAAGAATTGTTGTATGTGATGATTTGAATGGATGGGTTGGTACCGCTCGACCAGGGTACGAGTCGGTACTTGGAAAGTTTGGCGATAAAAGGGTTAACGATGCTGGCAAGCTTATACTGGCGGTATGCAAGGAAAAGGGTCTTCTTGTGACAAACACTATGTTTAATCACAAGAAAATCCATATGTATACTAGAGAAAGAAAGAATGAGAGAAGTATGATCGATTTGTTCCTGGTGGATGACCGACTGCGAAAACAGGTTATGGATACGCGAGTGTTCAGGGGTGCTGACCTGGGAACGGATCACTATCTAGTGATTACTAGATTTAAGGGTCTGTTCGCGGGTTGGCGCTACCGGACGGCAGTGACAGAACCACAGTCGGTCTGTCGCATCCGAAGCTGGAAGCTTCAGGAAGCGGATACTAGGGACAAATATCATGCGAGGGTAGCCGAAAAGCTTGACACCATCGATGGCAGAAACGAATGTGTAGAAAGAACATGGCAGAACCTTAGGGATGGTATGGTAAGTACAGCGGAAGAAGTGTGTGGAACAATAAAAAGAGGCAGTAGTAAAAGAAGAGATGCATGGTGGAATGATGAAGTGAAAGAAGCTGTAAAGAAGAAGAAGAAAGCATGGTTAGACTACTTGGCCTCTAGTAATGATAAGGATATGAGAGAGAAGATGAAAGAAAGATATAGGCTGCAGAAAGTTCACACGAAAGCATTGATTAAGAAAGTGCGTGAAAGGTGTAGAATGGAAGCGGACGAAAGGTTGTCGCACAACTTTAAGGAGAACTCCAAACTCTTCTGGAAAGAGGTTGGAAGGACCCGAAGTGGTGCGACGGCCTTAAGAATGAACAAAGTGCTTTCGAGAACTAATGACGTCCTCTCAGAAAAATCGGACGTCATGCAGCGATGGAGCGAATTTTATAGAGAAATGTATGCGTGTGATGATCTTAGTGAGGGATCCGGGGATGACGCCGTGACTGGTACGCCAGACCCGGACCTCGATGACACTGAGGTCATCAGTATGAAAGAGATTGAACGTGCGATTCGAAGTTTGAAATGTGGTAAGGCTGCGGGACTAGACAGAGTTACTGCTGAAATGGTCAAGTATGGTGGGCCTCGCGTCTGGGACAGCTTTCATCTGCTGTGCAATTTGTGCTGGCGGACGGGGGATGTCCCGGATGATTGGCGATCCGCAGTCATTGTGCCTTTATATAAAGGTAAAGGTTCACATTTTGACTGCGGGTGCTATCGGGCGATCAGCTTGACCAGTTTAGCAAGTAAAGTTTACTCGAAGGTTTTGACACGTAGGATGCAAGAGAAATCGGAAAGATTTCTATGGGAGGCACAATGCGGATTTAGACCTGGAAGAGGATGCACGGATCAAATGTTTTCTCTCCGGATGATCACGGAAAAGCTTCTGGCTGCTAACCAGAAGATTTTCTGTGCTTTTGTGGATCTTGAGAAAGCATTTGATAAGGTTGTAAGGAAGAAAATGTGGGAACTGTTGCCGGGGTATGGTGTGGATGGTCGATTGCTAAGGGCTGTGCAGTCTCTTTACTGTGACTGTAAAGCCTGTGTGCGGGTAGGGCATGACCTGTCACCCATGTTTAGCGTCCAAACGGGCGTAAAACAGGGTTGTGTCATGTCTTCCTGGCTGTTCATACTGTATCTCGACAGCTGTTTACAAAAGCTGAAAGATAGCTGTTTGGGTGTGAAATTGGGTGACATTAAAGTAAATTGTCTGCTGTATGCTGACGATGCAGTGCTTATTGCACCATCAGAGGCAGAACTGCATGCATTAGTCACGTGTATGAAAGAGGAATGTGAAATTAAAGGTCTCCGTTTGAACGCAAATAAAACTAAGGTTCTGGTATTTAAAAGGGACGAAGAGAGAACGAAGTGTGAAATATGGGTAAATCAGGAATGTCTAGAACAAGTAAATGAAATTGTATACTTGGGGAGTGCTTTTAGCCGGGATGGAAGATGTGATTTAGATGTGGACAGGCGTGTCGCTGCCGGGAACAAAGTCAATGGTGCCCTGACTGCGTTAGTCAAAATGCAAGGCGTAGTGAAGAGTGCACGCCTTGCAATACATAACGCAGTGTTGGTACCGACTTTGTTATATGGCAGCGAAACCTGGGTATGCCAGAAGAAGCATAAAAGCAAGTTGAATGCAGTGGAGATGCGATCTCTTCGTAAAATGTGCGGCGTTACCATGGCCGACCGAAAGCGAAACGAAGAGATTCGCAATATGGCAGGTTTGAAAGATGACCTTATCACAAAAATTGATAAGGGCGTGCTTCGGTGGTTTGGGCACGTTGAGCGAATGAGTGAAGACCGAATGGTGAAGAAAATATATAGCGCGAAAGTTAATATTAAAAGGTGTCGAGGTAGACCGAGACTAACTTTCGAAGACCATGTGAGCAAATTGCTCGAAGAGGGTAGGGTCAAGAGTACTCGGATACCTAGACGTGCATGTATGAAGAAGATAATGAATCTGAAAGAAGCGAAAGTGGTATGTAAGGATCGTGACACTTGGCGATCTGTTCTCTCTGGCTACCCCGTCAGGGATTGTGCGTGAAGATAGTAAGTAAGTAAGTACAATAAATTAGAAATAGCTTGGTAGCGATTACCTCATTTCCAGGGGTTATTATCATCCATAAATACTTTAATATTATAATAACCCTTTTTTAACTAACCTAGTTCAATAAAGTTTTTGAACTTTAAACAGGTCAAATTTTGTATATTTTCTGAAAATTTATTGTAAAAGCGTATACATCGCCCCAAGAATGAATTACTGACTCGATGAAGTCGAGTAACTGGTACTACTAACTTGTGTCTGTTCTTAGTACTTACAGAAGGAATATCACTTATTTTTGTAAAACATCTATTATTTTTGTCTACGTACATTACATTTTCATAAATGTATTGAGAGGGCAAAGTTAATATATTAATTTCCTTAAATTTTTGCCGCAACGACTCTTTAGGCTTTAAATCATAAATTGTTCTTATGGCCCTCTTCTGTAAAACAAATATAATTTCAGTGTCAGCAGCGTCCGTAGTAAAATACCATACGACATTATACTATGGAAATAGCTAAAGTAAACTAGTCTAGCTGTTTCAACACAGGTAAGACTTTTAATCTTTTTTACAGCTCTCACAAAATACCAGCGTAAAATAGCAGGTTAATGCTGCTGTGTTTCGTATGGTGAGTGTAGAGAACCGGAGACCCTTTTTACGGGAAAAGTGGCATTCCATCTAAGTCCTCACGGGTGACAACGCATCTGCATTTTTTTTTCTTAAAAAGAAACGTTACCCCCACACTAGAATTTTCTCCTGTGTTGTGGAGGCAGTTTACAAACATAAATTGCACAAGGACAAACATCCGGACCCGGAACAATTATTTGTAGGCCAAACAAATACTTGTTCCGTGCGGGATTCGAACCCGCGGCCCCCAGCGCAACAACTGATTGCTAAGCCACTGCGCCACGGACTCGTCTATTTTGATTCGTAATCGAGGATAAATGCAGATTTCTATGGGCCACAGCAACCACTTACCATCAGGGGGACTGTGTGCTTGTTTGTCACCAAAAGTCACAAAAAATATGCTGTAGAACTAAATCTGCTTGCTAGTTTTGATATATGAGAGCTCCATTGAAGCTTCGCGTCTATTGTGATTCCAAGAAAAATGGTGGTATCTACAAGACTCAGTTTCTCCTCATTTAAAATTACATTAGAATTTAATTGTTTGACTATTGAAGTCATGAATTTCATACATTT
This sequence comes from Parnassius mnemosyne, assembly GCA_963668995.1. Classification (NCBI taxonomy): domain Eukaryota; kingdom Metazoa; phylum Arthropoda; class Insecta; order Lepidoptera; family Papilionidae; genus Parnassius; species Parnassius mnemosyne. The sequence continues at coordinate 673,409 of CAVLGL010000001.1, read as the reverse complement.
CGTTTTAGTGCCATTTAAATGCAAATTATTAACATTGAACCAATTTATTAATTTAAATATATCATTATTTACTTCGTCATATTTTTGTAATCGTCGACTTAATTTGAAAATTAAAGAAGTGTCATCATGGTTATCCCCTACTATGTAAGGTAAATCATTAATGTACACAAGAAACAGAAAGGGGCCAAAAATTGAGCCTTGAGGTACGCCAATTTATATCATCGACCCGTAAGAACTCATACCGTTAATGACAACTTTTTGCATTCTCTTACTTAAATATGAAATAATTAATTTAAGAGCATCACTTCTTACACCGTATTGTTGAAGTTTCTTGATAAATGTTTCATGGTGAACACAAGCGACGGCCTTGGATAGGTCACAAAATATACTCAAAGCATCCTGTGAATTCAATAAAGTTATATTTAATCAGCTCAACAGCGGCATTAGTTGTCGAGCGACTCCTTGTGAAACCAAATTGATTTTTATGAAGTAAATTATTTATATTAAACAAATTTAACATTTGATCAAGAATATTTTTTTCAAAAATCTTACTAAGTGTTGGTAGTACAGAAATAAGTCTAAAATTGGCAGGGTGTTTTTTTTAATAGAATAGGGGGCAAACGAGCATGCGGCTCACCTGATGATAAGTGACTACCGCCGCCTATGAACAACCGCAACACCAGGGGAAATTCAGATGCGTTGCATTTTAGAAAGGTGTAAGCTCTTTTCTTGAAGGTTCCTATGTCGTATCGATCCGAAAAATTCGCTGGTGGTAATTGATTCCACAAGGAAGTTGTGCGAGGGAGAAAACTTCTTCTAAATCGCACAGTGGTGGCCCGCCAATCATCCAGATGTTATGGATGGTAACGCGAGTTTTGTCGCGATGTGCGATGGTGAAATTGAGCGGCTGGAATTAGTCCGAACAATTCTTCAGAGCACTCCCCGTGATAGATGCGCTGGATGCGGTCAAGTGGAAGGAGCTGCCGGCCCGGAGATGAGAACAGTGTTCCATGTGGGGCCGAACTTGCGCTTTGTAAAGTTGCAAGCGATGTGCCGGCATGAAATACTGTCTCGCTCTGCTGAGCACGCCAAGCTTTTTAGAGGCCAATTTGGCCTTCCCTTCCAAGTGACACCAAACTGCACACTATTCGATATGTCGACGCCAAGGATTCCGATACTAGCTGAGGCAGCAAGGGGAGTGCCTTGAAACTGAGGAGATACGACAAAGGGGTTCTTTTTAGCGGTAAACGCAAAAACTTATGTCTTCTGGGGATTGAAATGGACTAGATTTAGTCGGCCCCAATCCGAGACTTTGTTAAGCAAAGACTCAACTTCAGACACAAGTTTGTCCCGGTTCTCAGCGACGTTTTCCCGAGAAATATTGGCAAGGCCGGTATATAAGGCATCACCAGTGCTGTCGTCTGCATAGCAATGAATGCTACCAGTTAGCAACATATCATTGATATTCAGGAGAAACAGCGTTGGTGATAGCACGCAGCCTTGTGGAACACCAGCGTTGATAGGCTTGAAATGAGCATGCACCGTCTACTACGACCTTGATGCTCCGATCAGCAAGGAAACTGGTGATCCATTTGCACAATTTCTCGGGAAGCCCATAGAAAGGAAGCTTCGAAAGACGCGCTTTGTGCCAGACCCGATCGAAGGCCTTCGCTATGTCCAAACTAACGGCCAATGCCTCCCCCTTGGACTCTACTGCCTCCGCCCATCTATGAGTCAGATAGACTAGAAGATCACCAGCTGATCGACCTCGATAAAAACCGTACTGGCTGTCACTAATCAGCTGGTGATCCTCAAGGTACCTCATGAGCTGGCAGTTAATAATGGATTTCATTATTTTGGAGAACAAGGAGGTGATTGCAATAGGCCTGTAGTTAGACGGGTCTGAGCGGTCGCCTTTTTTAGGGATCGGGTGGATCAAAGCTATCTTTCATGAATTCGGGACTACGCCTTGGGAGTAGGAGTACCAGAAAAGACGCGTTAAAACCGGTGCCAACTTCGGAGCACACGTCTTCAGCACAATGGTAGGAACTCCATCGGGCTCACTTGACTTGCTGACGTCCAGGGAGAAGAGTGCTTTGCGAACCGAGCACTGTGTAAACCGCACATCCGGCATGGAGCACTCACATAGCGGGATGGTCGACGGTGTGTTCTCCCCGTCATCTAGAGTCGAGTTGGACGCAAAAAGAGAGCTCAACAGATCGGCTTTTTACTTTGCGGCATGGGCCAGTGAGGCGTCCTCTCCGTGCAGAGATGGAAGAGATGGCTGAAAGAAGTTCCCTTGGACAGCCTTGACGAGAGACCAGAATGCACGGGTTCCCGAAGGAAGGCGAACTAGCTTCTCGCCAATTCTGCCGATATGCTCAGACCTTGCCTTGGCAATGACGCTTTTGAAGGACCTGGAGGCGGAATTATACTTCTTTTTAAGTGCGCTGGTATTTACATCCCGAGACATTGATGCATCAGCCCAAGCCCGGTAGCACTCCTGCTTATAGCGTGATGCTATTTTACAGGAGCGACCAAACCATGGCTGGGATCTGCCTCCGATGGGCACCACAGAGGATGGAATAAAAAGTTCCATACACTGAAGTATCACATCAGCAACAGAATCGGCTACAACGCTGGGATCTTCCGGCGAGAAGCAAACCCGCCCCCAAGGGTAGGATGCAAATAAAGACCGCATCCCGTCCCAATCAGCTGACCTATAGTGCCAAACACGGCGGCAAGCTGCAGATCGCAACTGCGATTGGAGCGTGAGTGGCACCGTACTCCGGATCAGACAATGGTCTGAAGAGCCCAGAGGGGCATCGACGGAGACCTGATATCCGTCCGGATGTGAGGTCAGCAGAAGGTCCAACAGGGAAGGTACATGGTCTTCCACATCTGGGATCCGCGGAGGCGAAGTAACCAGTTGTGTTAGACCATATTCCAAAGCAAAGTCATAGACAGATCTACCCGCATGATCAGTTAAACGAGAACCAAGCCATTCACAAGATAGCGTGACAGGGGTCGCCTTGGTTGTATTGCTCCGCTTGCCCAGCGCTCCAGATGCTCAGCGAGGGATTCTCCAGAGGTACTGGTACCCTCTTGGGGTATTCTTTTATTTAATTCCACTACCATGTCGATGGGGGGGGGATTGGGCCTCCGACCACCTGCACTCACCAAGCGAAACGCAGAGGTAAACCTCTACTTCACGCTGGTATTCTGTGAGGTCGTGGTACCACCCCGGTTCGAGCTGGCCCATCCGTGCGACAGCAAAAGCTACCGCTTAGCTCTACCACTGTTATATGTTACTGTAATGTATTACCAGATTTAAAAAAAAGGTATTACTTTACTATACTTCATGAAATCAGGAAACACACCAAATTCGATACTAGTATTAAAAATAATAGCTAAATGAGGCGCGATTGTATCTATTATTGACGAAATAACTTTAACAGATCCTCAGTTTTCTTAACATCAATACTCGTAGTTTTAAAGTATTTTAAAATATCTTTTGATGTTACTTTATGAAATGTAAAATTTTTTGTACACGCATTTACATTTTGTTTAAGTAATGATTCGGCGACGGCAGGAGAAGAATTCAGTGACTCATTGGTTAATATCGGAATATCAGTAAAATATTTTTCAAAAGGCTTACCGTTTAGCTGGGAAGTAGTATACCATTTCCTCGAAGAGCTGAACGCGGATGTTATTTAATTCGTATTTATTTAGCGATCCCTTTCATTTGATACCCATATCATAGCAATGTATAAAAAATAACGACTCCGTATCTTGGACGGTCCGCCATATTGGATTAAGAATGACGTCACTTAGCTAACCATGAATATTCATCTAAACTAAATATGTTGTATGCAAAATTTTAGCTCAATCGGTTGAGGATAACTGCTTAAAAATTCGGTTGCAAGATTTCACACTAACAACCACACAAATATTGCAAGTTACATCAAAGCTTTTAAAAACCTATTAAGTTAAATATTTTAGACAACATTTGTTTAAAAAAAGGTTTTATAAAGTAAATATCATGGAACAATTAACTTTTGAAGGCACTTTACACAAGCTACCCTGCTCAAATTTCCCTAGTAATTAATGTGCCCAAGAAGCCGCTTAAAGTCACTGTTAGGAAGAAGTTTTAAGAACAAGTTGTTCAGGTGCAAACAAAGAGGAATGACGTCGAACTGGCATTCTAAGTTTTATTGTCCTCACAAAAATCTTAACCTTTCGTTTTTTTTTTATAAAGTGCACCACTCAGATTTATGTGCAGAATTTATTACGAAATTAAATTTATAAGTTTGATGATGCAATTTTAAGTCAGTGCAATGCTTCAATACGAGTATTCCCACGAATTTCTACATGAAACATAAGTTCTACAAAGGTCGTGTAGAATAGAATATAATGATTTTTATTCAATACTAGCTGTGCCCCGCGACTTCGCCCGCGTGGAATTTACTACGATTTCATGGATATCAATTTTTTTGCGCGGAACCCTAATTATTATTGATAAAAAATGTAAAAAAGATATCAATAATGACAAGGTAAGGTTTAGAGATGGATTTAATGGATACGCGAGGATGAGTATACAAAGGAACACACGATGAAATAACACCCTCCAAAAAAGATGACATTAAAAAAAGATCTCAGGTGCCCGCTGGTGTAGAAATTCCACGTATGAACGGAAAATATGGTACTGTATCAGTGGAAAAAAATTGAATCTCCGAAATTAATTTAAGTATGTGAAACCAGAATATAGATACTTCTATTAATCAATTCCAAGCCCAGAGTAATATTTTTATTATAGTTACGACATTCCACACTCTTAGACTTTTTTCTTGATATCGTTTAGTAAGAGGAAATGAGGCAATGTTTACCTATATTCCTACTTAACACCTAATTTTAAATAGCTAAAAATGCAAAAAACTTTACTTACTTTTTTTTAATGGAAGAAAGCGTAGTGTTCAGCATTCTTTCAAATTATATAATAAAATATATTAAATAAGATTAATTACTATCATGCTATTAATATTTTAGGTTATTTATACAACTTTGCATCATAATTTAGTACAAAAAATAGTTTCAAAGCAACTTGTCTCAAAAAACAAAAGTAAAGATTTAACCTCGATTTACTCAAAATTGGAATAATTTGACTTTAATTTTCTGGCTGATCGTAGCATCAAGATCGTAGTAGACGGTACATGCTCCGATTACAAGCCTATTAACGCTGGTGTTCCACAAGGCTGCGTGCTATCACCAACGCTGTTTCTTCTGCATATCAATGATATATTGCAAACCGGTAACATTCATTGCTATGCGGATGACAGCACTGGTGATGCTCTATACACTGGCCGTGCCATTATTTCTCGGGAAAATGTCGCCGAGTACTGGAACAAACTTGTGTGCGAAGTCCAGTCTTTGCTGAACAGTCTCAGATTGGGAGTGACTAAATCTAGTCCAGTTTAATCCTCAGAAGACACGCGTTTACGCATTTACCGCTAAAAAGAACCATCTCGTCGTATTTCCTCAGTTTCAAGGCACTCCCCTTGTTGCCTCAGCCAGTATCGGAATCCTCCGGCGTCATCATATCGAGTGACGTGCATATTCGTGGTCACTTGGAAGAGAAGGAATTGGCCAAAATAGGCCTGTAAAAAGCTTTGCGTACTCAGCAGAGCTGGACAGCATTTATGCTGTCACACCGCCTGCAACTTTACAAGACGCAGGTTTGGCCTCACATGGAATACCGTTGCTATCTCTGGGCTGGGGCTCCCCAGTGCCAGCTCCTTCCACTTGACCACATCGAGTGCAGAGCGGCTCGAATCGCTGACGACCGAGTCCTTTCCGATCGACTCGATTCACTGGCGTTTCGAAGAAATGTTGCATCTCTTTGCGTATTTTACTGCATCTACCACGGGGAGTGTTCTGAGGAATTGTTCGGACTTATTCTAGCTGCTCAATTTCACCATCACAAATCGCAATAAAACTCGAACATCATCCATATCCACATACATCCATAACATTTGGATGATTGGCGGTCCACCACTGTGTGATTTAGAAGATGTTTTTTCCTCGCACAACTTTCTTGTGGAATCGATTACCACCAATCGATTTTTCCGGTCTGATACGACTTAGGGACCTCCATGAAAAGAGCCTATTCCTTTTTAGAAAGCCAGAAAAGAATCTGCAATGTCTGTTGTTGCAGTTGTTTATGGGCGGCGGTAGTCACGTACCATCAAGTGAGTCGCATGCCCGTTTGCCCTTGCTTCTATAAAAAATATCCTTCTAAATGTCTGCGCATGTGAATTATTAGCGGAAATGATGTCACAATGTGTCTGCTTAGATGCTTCGAGATATTATCTTCATCTTCTGTCTGCTGGCTCAAGCTGCCGTTAGATCTCCTAAAAACTAAACAATGTGACGCACATTATGATGACGTTTTGAAAGAAATTATGTAACAGGATAATTTTATAATATACCTGATGCTTGCAACTGTACAACGTTAGTCCATGGCCAAAGCAAAATAGCCTTATTGGTAACAATATGATAAAAAAACAAAAAAATTCCATAAATGAAACTAAAAACATAAACCTATTTAAATAACTTAAAAAAAGGATAAGTGTATTTAGTTAAACATTTCTTGACCACATTTATTAAAAAAAAAACGATGTATAAGTTAAATATTAGATGTAAATAAATATTAGAATAAGAAAAATAAAAAAAAATTAGATGTATAAATTAAATATCATTGAACAATATAGTTTTAATGGAACTTTAAATAAGCTACCCTCTTCAAACTTCCCAAGTAATTAATTTGCCCAAGAACCCGCTTAAACTCACTATAAGGAAGAAGTTTTAAGAACGAGGTTTTCAGGTGTAAACAAAGAGGAATGACTAAAGTTGTCAAAAAATTACTTTGCGTACATACAATTGCGTGCACTATCCTCGTCACCACTAGAGTAGTGGTGCTGGGATTAAAGGTGATGGGGATAGTGCACGCAATTGAGGGAGGGCGGGAGGTGCTCTTCAAACTAGGTAAGACACATCATTTTATTTTATAGCGCGGATGTACGCAAAGTAATTTTTTGACAACTTTAATATAATGGACTTCCGCAAAGTAACGCCTGATTATATTAAGAGGAATGACGTCAAACTGGCATCCATTACAAGAGATTCCAAGGTTTATTGTCCTCACAAAAATTAATGACACACTTTTAACTTCCGTTTTCTTTTATAAAGGGCGCTGCTCAGATTTATGTGCAGAATTTATTACGAAATGAAAATTATACGGTTAAAGAAGCCTATTTAATTGAAAGGAGCGCCATTCAGTTTAGTAGTTATTTAATACAAAACGATAAATATTGGCTTATTCGGCGGAAAATGGTCTTCATAACTAACATAGGAAACTTTAGAACACTAATCATTGATAAAAATTATCGAATCCCAAGAAGAATGCCACAATAGATTTGTTTGACCACATTTCTGTGACCGTGTAATATGGTTATAATTCCATACAACTCGGTCACGGATGGATTCCCGCGTATTCTTGGAGAGAGGGGGAGGGGGCCCTGCGCCAATATAGGACAAAGGTGGAAAAACGTCATGCGATTTTAAGTTATAATATGCAGATATACTAATAATAATGATATAGAATAGCGTTTTTAATTTTTCAAAGTCTCTGTCACAGAATAAGAGAAAGTATGGGCTGATGATAAAGAAGAAGAAATTAATAACAAAGGTACAGAGGAAACGTATGTTGACATCATATATTTTTATTATTTGAATTTTCTTTGAAAACTTTTTCGGAGTTTTACAATTTTAACATCAAATACATATTAAATTTAAAATACTCCTGAGATACTCATATTTTATTCAGCACTTCGTTGCTCCGTCAACACTTTGTAAGCAATTCTTCATATGTCTGTCGCTTAAATTTAGTCAACCGATATCTCTTAGAGACTTACTTAGCGCCAAATCCTTTAGTGATATTTTGCATTAAGATCCAGTCACAGAGCCTCGTCTACGTAGTGGTGACGAGGCAGCGTGTACTGGCTGCAGCACGAATATTTTGATTCGACCGGGAAAGATACACCCTCAATAAGCAGTAGGAGCATAATTCTACTATACAAAGAGTTGTGTTTTGTAAGTTAAGTATAGAGCAACGAAGACTTTTCTTACTAGTAATGATCTATACGCCCTAGTTATGGATATTAATCGAGTATACACGTCTACAGACTATAGGATTTACTTACCATCATGTGGACAGTGCACTGATTTGTCACCTTTGCGCTATAAAGTTATTTTATTTGAACTTTTTTTTTTATAGGATAAGGGTGACAAACGAGCACACAGTCCACCTGATGCTAAGTGGTCGCTGTGGCCCATAGACATATACATCTATCTTCGATTAAGAGTCAAAATGCAGATGCGTTGTCACCCGTGAGGACTAAGATGGAATACCTCGTTTCCAGTAAAAAGGGTCTCCGGTTCTCTACACTCACCATACGAAACACAGCAGCGTTAAGCTGCTATTTTACGCTGGTATTCTGTAAGAGCGTGGTCCTTCCCCGGTCGAGCCGATCCATTCATGCTACAACAATAATATAGACGCAGCATGGCTCTACCACGTATAAAACTTATTAGAGATAAATTCAAATGATTTTTTTGCTTCAACTCTTGTGATGCGTGTAGCAAAGTAGTGGAATAATTTTAATTGGAATGAATTGATTGGAGTGAAAAGACTTTTGTTATTAATATATGCGTTTTTAGATAATGGCCATATAGGCCACTACTTACCATCAGGTAAGTATATTATACAAATATTGCTATGGGATGATAGACAAATATCGTTTTATAATGATTTAAAAGAAATTGTGCGTGTAGTTGTGTACACACGTACGAAGTGAAACTTCTTGATGATATATCATTCTTATTTTATTTTAATTATATTTTACATAAGTAGGTTAAGTAATAGTATAGTCATGCAGCCTCAGCGTTGAAACTTTACAAGGAACGTTATAAGAAAAAGGGGACGTGTTTGTTTTTAATACCGTACAAAATTTCTGCACTACGTCGATAAAAAAAATATTTTTTACGTGGTAGAGCCATGCTGCAGCTGTATTTCTGGTATAGTTGTAACACGGATGGGTCGGCTCGATTGGGGAAGGACCGCGCTCTCACAGAATACCAGCGTAAAATAGCAAGTTAATGCTGCTGTGTTTCGTATGGTGAGTGTAGAGAACCGGAGACCCTTTTTACTGGAAAAGAGGCATTCCATCTTAGTCCTCACGGGTGAAAAAGCATCTGCATTTTGATTCGTAATTGAGGATAGATGTAGATGTCTATGGGCCACAGCCACCACTTACCATCAGGTGGTCTGTGTGTTCGTTTGTTATCCTTATTCTATAAAAAAAATTGTAATAGCATCAAATTTCAGTTTAATTTAGAGATTGCTTATAAAGGGGCTTTTAAATTTAGACAAATATAGTGACTTCTTAATTTCTTTTATTTCATTTACTACCAACAGAGTTTGTGGTTAAGAACTGGCTTATAAATCTTGATGATAATTATGTGGAAATTCACATTTCTTATTATTTTATTAGTCGTATAGCACTTCAATGTTAGAATATAAAGTAAGATAATTATCCCGCTTTTTTTATAGGATAAGGGTGACAAACGAGCACACAGTCCACCTGATGGTAAGTGGTTGCTGCGGCCCATAGACATCTACATCTATCTTCGATTACAAATCAAAATTTAAATGCGTTGTCACCCGTGAGGACTAAGATGGAATGCCTCGTTTCCAGTAAAAAGGGCCTCCGGCCACCTGCACTCACCAAGCGAAACGCAGAGGTAAACCTCTACTTCACGCTGGTTTTCTGTGAGGTCGTGGTACCACCCCGGTTCGAGCCGACCCATCCGTGCGACAGCAAAAGCTGCCGCGTGGCTCTACCACTGTTTATCGCTGCAAATTAATTTCGCAATATTAAGGTTACCACTATTTACGATCTTAACCACTATATACGGTTAAATGGGCTATAATTTAATTTTATTATGCGCATGTTGAGGTGTCATTATATTATTAACAGTGTTTTAACAAGATGGTAATTAGGTCGATTGACATCAAACAGACAGGTGACGGGGACCCGGTGTCTGGGTCTGGATCGCCAATTCGCCTTCTAAGCGTAGCGATTAAGTCGATTTCTCTCTACCGGAAGGGGTTTATGTCCAGTACTGGCCTTTACATGAAGCTTATGAAGCTTATGAAGAAGACGAAGAAGAACAATGATGATTAAGAATGTCAGCGTGTAATAAATAAATTAAAAAATTAAAATTAAGAAATATGCAGTAAACTCTTATTTGGCGGATTTTTTCGCAGTACTAGTCTAAAAAATGATAAAAATTGCTACACTTACATCAAATTTTCACCATGGGTTAACTTGTAGAGAATGCCTTTAGGCATTAAGTCCGGCCTTGGCATCTATTCCGTAGTTACATAACAAGGGATCCTTATAGTTTCGCCATGTCCGTCCGTCCGTCCATCCGGTTTTGTTCGTAGATCCTAGGTACTGTAATTTGGCATAGTTAAAGATATTAATTACGCATAAGAAACCTGTGAAATAAAATCTTAAATAAACATTTTTATTTTGGTTACTTCTCATACAAGTAAATAAAGGCTGGTTTTTTTTACCCGTCTATTCCATAATGTGGGGTATCGTTGGAGAGGTCTTTCAAAGCACGGGGGTGTAGAACAACATCTTTTCGATTCAGGGGTCCGTTTGCGAAATATTTAGCTTTAAAGTGGTATTTTTCAAGTCATTTGTCCCCCCTCTCTACCAACTAAACCTCTGTTTTTGGAAATGTGAGAAGTATACACGATAGTAGTATATAATATTATAAAGTTAAAAATTTACAGCCTACATACGCCCTACTGCTGCTCCCTCTAATTTCTGACAGGCTTTGAGGGTAAGGAAGTGTCCGCCAGGCTGACCCAATGCGTGTTGGTGAACATTTTTTTCTTACATGCTTTTAAATTTTTTTGATGATAAAAGTGCACATAGATAATCACATCAATACTCGATTACAAATAAAAATTCAGATGCGTTCTCATACCTGAGTTCTAAGATGGAATGCCTACTTTTCCAGTAAAATGGTATACGAAACACAATAGCATTAAACTACTTTTCACGCTGGTATTCTGTGAGAGCGCGTGGTCTTTTCCTGGTCAAGCTGACCGATTCGTGCATCAACCATTATATTGCTGCAACGTGATCCTATTATATATGAAGTTAGGCCTAAATAGTGTATCCGGTACTCGTCACTCACCAGACAAGAAAAGCAGCATTACGCTGCTATTTTACACTGGTATTCAATACTAGCGTGATACTTCCTTGGCGGCACCAACTATTTCGTTCTGCAGCCATAATGCGGCGCAGCTCTGACATTAAACTTTAAAATTACGTACCATTGACATTTAATATACCGTACGAAGAAAAGACAAACTTTTTATATCCTATTACATAGATAAGCAAAATGTTTTTAATGAAGCTACTTCCACAATCCTCTAAGATATTTTAATACCCTTTGAGTGCTTTCGGTTAAAAGCAGTGTTGCTTGCAGCTTAAAGGATTTCTTCACAGTAAATAGATCTTGGGCATTTTTGCGGATTTTGCATGTGTTTATTTTTGTTTAGGATGAAATATAAGTAGTGCCTGAGATAGGTCCGACATGTAAAAGCACTTTTGCTTAGCATAAATTGTAATAAAGGAAAATATGTAGTTAATGCGCTAGGTTTCTGCTTTATTAAAAATACATAACTGTAGATATTTTATATAAATATACAAAATATTTGTGAAATATTCAAAACTTTAAGATTATCAGTAATTATCTTTTCGTAAAATTTAGGGTTATTAATTCTTGTATACACTATAACTTAGCACTGCGTTCTAAATTTCTAACTAAGTATTTAATTTCTTCTTTGTCTCTTGAAGTCAACTTCTACTTTTCATTAATAGTAATTTTTTTTAAAACAAATCATTCCAAATATAATAATGATAATATGCATTAGGGATGTTCGCTTTAAGAAGCAGCTGTTTGTTGCTTTTTCCCCGCTACCAAAATTTCTAGCTCAGTTTGTGTTCGTAAATTCAATTAGCTAGACAGAGTTTAGAATGCACTTTGTGATAACACCTAAATTGACGTAGTGCAAATCCTTTCACATGCTTACATTTTCCTACTAACAACAAATTGCTTGCGGTATAACATTTGTAATACTTTCTTTTTGAAATTTATTTGTATAAAATATCAGCTAGATCGCTTCACCTTCTCGACTCGTTAGCGTCGTAACTCAGCCTTTAATTACAGCGCTGCGGGCCTTAGATTGGAATAACGTACAGAACAGCTATGTTTTATCATATGCAGCTTATGTATTTAAATTTATGTCATGAAATGAAAGAATGAGGAGCGCAGTGGTAGATACAAAGGTTTACCGGGGGTCCAACGTAGGGACGGATCATTACTTGGTCTTATGCCGAATTAATGGTCTATTCAAACGTTGGCGGCATCGGACATCTGTGTCTACCACTGCGTTACAGCGTATAAGAATAGAGAGGTTACAAGATGAAGGTGTGAAAGAGAAGTATAAATGCAGACTGAGGGAAAATATAGGTGGGTTGAATGAATTATGTATGAATGATTTAGAATTGAAGAATGTATGGAAAAATATTAAGAAAGTTTTGGTGGATGCAGCCACCGAAGTATGTGGTGTAAGTAAGAGAACGAATTAAAGGAATAGTAATACGTTGTGGTGGGATGATGAGGTACGGATGGAAGTTGAAGCAAAGAAGAGAGCATGGCTAGATTTACTAGCAACTAAAGCTGGTAATTCTGGCGGTATGAATGATGAGATTGAAAGAAAAAAGGCAGACTTTAGACGTATAAATAAGAGAGTAAAAGAAGTTATTGAAAGGTAAAAGCAAGAAAGGATAGATAAAAATGATAGAAGGATATCTGATAACTTCCACGAAAATATTAAAATGTTCTGGAAGGTCGTAAGAACTGCCAGGGGAAATTCAAAACAGCCTAGAATGAATGCTATACGAGACGAGAATGGCTGCATGTTGAATGATGAAGTTTCGAATTTAAAGAGATGGAAGGAATACTTTGAAAGCGTGTTTAAGAGTGAAGAGTCGTCTGAAATAAGTGAAATAGAAATTCCGGAAGAAGTGGAGAGAGGTAGGGAGGTAAGTGTAGATGAAATAATGAAAGAAATGAAAAGCATGAAAGCAGGTAAGGCAGCCGGATATGATAGAGTATCATTCGAAATGCTAAGGGCTGGTGAGGGTGTGGTTGCAGGCCTGCTGTACACCTTATTTAATTTGTGTTGGGAACTGAAGCGGGTACCGGAAGACTGGTGCAAAGCCGTTATAGTCCCAATATATAAGGGAAAGGGGTCGCAGCAGGACTGTAAAAACTACCGTGGTATCAGCTTGCTTAGCATTGTGGGTAAACTGTATGATAAGGTGTTAATTGAAAGAGTTATGGAAGAAACTGATGGAAAAATTTGGGATGTGCAAGCTGGATTTAGAAAGGGGATGGGGTGTACGGATCAAGTCTTTTCCATGCGCATGATAGCGGAGAAGTTTTTGGCCAAAAACCAGAAAATTTTTTGTGCGTTCATGGACTTGGAAAAGGCTTATGACAGAGTGGAAAGGAATGTGTTATGGCAAACACTGAACTCATTTGGGTTGAGCGCTGGCTTGATACAGGCATTAAGGTCTCTTTATAGGGACTCTAGTGCTTGTGTCAGGATCAACGGGGTCTACTCGGACTGGTTTGGCATTCATAAAGGTGTCAGACAGGGATGTGTGGCTTCCCCGTGGCTGTTTAACTTATTTATGGACAGTTGTTTGCAAACTTTGAAAGTTGAAGAATGTGGGTTGAGAATGGGTGAGTCAACCGTCAAATGCCTTTTGTACGCCGATGATCAAGTCATATTTGCATCGTCGGCGGCCGAGTTACAAATGATGGTTACTTTAATGGATTGGTCATTGAAAGAAAGGGGTATGAAAGTGAACGCAAGTAAGACGAAAGTGATGGTTTTTGAAAGAGAAGAAAGTAAAACTTTATGTGAAATAAGAATAGAAGGGGAGTTGATTGAGCAAGTGGATGAGTTTGTATATTTGGGATGTTTATTTAACAGGGATGGTAGATATGATAAGGATATAGAACGACGAGTGAACGCAGGAAATAGAGTGAATGGGGCTCTACACGCTATTATGAGGAGTCAGAATGTGTCAACTAAGGCACGTATGGCAATTCATTATGCTGTGTTAGTCCCTACTTTAATGTATGGTAGTGAAAGTTGGGTCTGGCAGAAGAAGCATGAGAGTAGAATAAATGCTGTAGAAATGCGTTCCTTAAGGAGTATGCTAGGGCTGAATCTGAATGACAGGGTGAGAAATAGTGTGATAAGAGAAAAGTGTGGTTTGCAAGATGACGTTGTGACAAGGATTAAGAAAGGAATGCTTCGGTGGTTTGGTCATGTAGAAAGAATGAACGAGGAAAGAGTAACAAAGCAAATTTATGTTGCAGAAGTGAACGGCAGGATCGGGAAGGGACGCCCTAGACGATGTACTCCTCTACTATTGTTGCATTTTATTAATTATGCTGCTACCATCGCCAGTCTTAAGCTTGTATCGTGAGTCTGGTATAGATAAGATGGTGTGGAGTCATCAGTCGAAGGTGAAAGTAGAGGAATATATTCCCGGCCCTTTCCATTCTATTTCAATTCAACCATTAATCACAAGGAGGGTAGTCATCATAGAATATACCGGTATATAGACCGACATAATACGCAAGGGAGAAGAAAATTCCTTGTGACAAAAATGCAAGATGGAAAAGGATACCCAATCTCATGACTCTGTAACCGATTTTGAATGACAGGTCAGCACAAGTCGGCACACAAGAAATAGCTCCTAAATATTTTGTAATTTTTTAGAGTGTCATAGTGGTTATTTATAGTAATTAACTTTTTCTAAAATGTTTACTTGTTCTGTGAGTGACTGTGGTATTAATAACAGAAATATTCCTGATAATTGCACATTTTACATATAAATTCTCAAGACGTCGTCAATGTTATGACGTGTTTATTTTTGGTTAAATTTTATATTATATACTGTTTAAAATATAAAATATTTTCAATTATTTTATTAATTTGGACGTTTTCAAACAAACTAGTCACTATGTTGATAATTCGCTTAAATTTACTAAATACATTTTCATACAAAATATTTTACATGTACGCTAGGGATTTACACAACTATATCAAAATTAATATCGATATTTATCTTGAATGTTTATAATGAATCATCTGTGTCCTCGTTTTTTATTTCCTCATCGAACCATCTTATAAAATATATATATGTATATACTAAGTTAATTATCTACCTATTTATATTAACAAAATGTTAAAAAAGAAATTTCGAGGAAACTGTCCATAGCAGTATATATTTTCTCCAATGATCACAGCTCGAAAATACATGTTTCCCATCTGATTATTGGGAAGTTTTTTTTTAAGTTTATCGATAGTCAGTTGGAATTTTATACATTTGAATTAAAATCCAAAAAAGCAGGTAGGTTCAGCTTGTTCCCAGGAACATGTTATATGAATACTTTTTATTTATTTCTGAACTATCATGGTAATAATTCAGTTAATTTTTGAAGTTATTCAATTTCGTGCACTAAACTATTATTTCTAAATCTTTTTTCCGCTTTCTTTACAATCAATTTTCGATAGTTTTTGTAAGTAACACCATGACAAATTAAAATTTGTCACGCGTTTTTGGGCTGTCAGATCGTCTATACGCCAGTCTATATTTCAAGTCTACGATAGTCACAGTCATATATTCCATCGAACATTCGCAGACATTTTTGTAGAGATTAATATCCTCTATAAAAGTGAATTACATTAATTTGCTCTATTATCTATAGAGTCCGAAGCGTACGCGATATAAGGATTCTTTTTGGTATTTTTTTCACACCTTGGGTTACATTAACGAAGTTTTCATACGGGTTCCTAACTTTTTTGAAAATATTACATAGCCTATGTTCATCAGGGATAATGTAGGATTCTAATGGTGAAAGAATTTTTCAAATCGGTCCAGTAGTTTCGGAGCCTATTCAATTCAAACAAACAAACAAACAAACAAATATTTCCTCTTTATAATAGTATAGTGTAGATATAGTGTAGAAGTGTAGAAGAGTGTAGATGCATGATACAGGTACTGATACGAATAATGTCTAGGCCACATTATTCGTATCAGAACGTACTCGTATTAGTAGTATTTGTACCGGCGTTACTATTCCACATTTTAACATGAAAAAGTAGTTATTGTGACATAACTGTAATTGTTAAACATATGGTATCGCAGACATTTTTGTAGAGATTAATATCCTCTTTAAAAGTGAAGTACATTATCTTATTTCTATGCGTAAAAAGAGAGCAAGGGAAGAAGACCTACCAGGGGAATTTGCTAAATTCAAGAATGAAATCAAAGAAATGTTAGCTTCCTTTATCTCAACCCAACAAAGTGAATTAAAAGTAATTACCTCAAATCTCAAAAAACGCCGTGTAGTGGCGGTTAAGAATATCCACTACCCCATATCTTCCCGTGGGTGTCGTAAAAGGCGACAAAGGGAAACAGGCAGGAGATGGGCAGCAGCATCTTCCTGGTAACGACAAAATACAATAAAAAACTGCGGTTGCCAACCCGCTCGCCAAGCGTGGCAACTATGGCAATATACCCCCCATAATGAAGGTTACGAAGAGACGGCCCCCAGTCCCCGGCGGCCCCGCTATTCCTGGCTACGGTGGCGACCATGGTAACGGCGGGGCAGGGGGTGTTAAGAATCTCCGGTGGAGGTTCGGTTGCCACCTACAACGACTCGACCTGGCAACATACAACGCACGCACCCTGAGGACTGACGAGAAGATTGTGGAGCTGGAAGAAGAGATAGACAAGTTACGCTGGCATATTATAGGATTATCCGAAGTCCGAAGAGAGGGGGAGGACACGGTAATCCTTGAATCCGGCAACTTGCTCTATTACCGGGAGGGCGACCATCTGTCCCAAGGAGGTGTCGGATTTATCGTCCACAAGTCTCTCGTTACGAACGTTGTAAAGATTGAGAGTGTGTCGACGAGGGTTGCGTACCTTATACTCAGAATCACCAAACGGTATTCGCTGAAGGTCATACAGGTTTACGCACCAACCTCGGCACACCCCGATCAGGAGGTGGAGGAAATGTATGAGGATATCTCTAGAGCCATGCATTCCTCCAAACCCCAATATACGGTGTTAATGGGAGACTTCAATGCAAAACTAGGCACAAGAGAGAACGGTGAGCTGAAAGTGGGGAAATTTGGAATAGGGCAACGGAACCCAAGGGGACAGCAGTTGGCCGACTTCATGGAGAAAGAGGGACTCTTTATGATGAACTCTTTCTTCCAGAAGCGGCCCCACAGGAAGTGGACCTGGTCGAGCCCCGACGGTTCGACAAAAAATGAGATTGACTTCATTATGACGACCAGGCGACAACTGTTCAGTGATGTCTCAGTGATCGCGAGGGTGAAAACCGGCAGCGATCACCGAATGGTTAGAGGCACACTGAACCTAAACGTTAAGTTGGAGAGGTCTCGTCTAATGAAGTCAACTCTCCGTCCCCCTCGTGCTCTAATCCAAGGTCCCGAAACCTTTCAGCTCGAGTTGCAAAACCGTTTTCAGTGCCTAGAAGACTGCAATGAAGTGGACGATTTGAATGACAAGCTCGTGGAAACTGTCCATGCGGTCGGAGCTAAGTTCTGCAAGACCCGCCGCAGAAGAACACAAAAACTCTCCGATCACACTCTTAATCTCATGGCTGTTAGACGGGAGATGAAGCTACATTCTTCAACAGATTTGACAGCATACAGGCAACTGAACAGACAGATCTCCAAATGCATGCGGCGGGACTTACGCAACTTCAATACAGCTCGTATTGAAGAAGCGATCGAGCGGAACCAAGGCTCCAAAGTCTTTGCCAGAGATCTGTCTGCCAGAAAGAGCCAACTGTCAAAGCTGAAGACCGAATGTGGCAGCATCGTTTCCGGGGCACCTGAGGTTTTGAGTGAGATTGAGAGGTTCTATGGGCAGCTGTACACGTCATCGTTGGAGCCACACGCAAGTGTGAGTAACGATCCAAGAGCGAGTCTTATCCGACATTATTCTGATGATATCCCGGACGTCAGTCTGAGCGAGATTAGAATGGCTCTCCAGCACCTTAAAAACGGCAAGGCCCCAGGCCAGGATGGAATTACAGCGGAGCTTCTGAAAGCGGGTGGAAAACCGGTACTTGAAGTCCTTCAGAAGCTCTTTAATTCCGTCCTCCATGGTGGCATTACACCGGAGGCGTGGAGCAGAAGTGCGGTGGTCTTGTTCTTCAAGAAAGGCGACAACGCTCTCTTGAAGAACTACAGACCGATTTTCCTTCTGAGCCGCGTCTACGTGCTGTTTTCGAGAGTCATTACGAATCGTCTCGCGCGCAGACTTGACGACTTCCAGCCTCCCGAACAAGCCGGTTTCCGAAAAGGCTTTAGCACCATAGACCACATACATACCCTTCGGCAAATTGTACAGAAGTCCGAGGAGTACAATTTGCCACTATGTCTGGCGTATGTGGACTATGAGAAAGCCTTTGATTCCGTCGAAATTTGGGCGGTGCTGCAGTCCCTTCAGCGATGCCAAGTTGACTGTCGGTATATCGAAGTGTTGAAGTGCTTGTACAGTAGGGCTACGATGGCTATCCGAGTACAGAACCAGAGTACGAAACCTATCCAATTGCAGAGAGGTGTAAGACAGGGTGACGTCATATCCCCGAAACTCTTTACCGCTGCATTGGAAGATGTTTTCAAGCTTCTGGACTGGAAAGGATACGGTATCAACATCAATGGCGAGTACATGACTCACCTTCGATTTGCCGACGATATAGTCCTTATGGCAGAATCGCTGGAGGACCTAAGCACTATGCTTAATGACCTCAATAGTGTTTCCCAACGGATAGGTCTTAAGATGAACATGGACAAAACAAAGATCATGTTTAATGTCCATGTCACACCTATGCCGGTAGTTGTTGGGAACACTAAGCTCGAAGTTGTTGACGAGTATGTTTACCTGGGACAAATAGTCCGACTAGGTAAGTCCAACTTCGACCGAGAGGTCAATCGACGGATTCAACTCGGTTGGGCAGCGTTCGGGAAATTACGGCACATCTTCTCGTCAGGTATACCTCAAAACTTGAAAACGAGACTGTACACCCAGTGCGTGTTGCCAGTGATGACATACGGAACTGAGACGTGGTCCTTCACTGCTGGCCGGATGAGGAAGCTCAAGGTCGCTCAGCGAGCTATGGAGAGGGCTATGCTCGGAGTTTCTCTGCGTGATAAACTCAGAAATGAGGATATCCGCAGTAGAACCAGAGTGACCGACATAGCCCAACGGATTAGTAAGCTGAAGTGGCAATGGGCCGGCCATATAGCTCGAAGAACCGACAACCGATGGGGAAGAAAGGTTCTCGAGTGGCAGCCTCGTACCGGCAGGCGAAGTGTAGGGCGTCCCCCCACTAGATGGAGTGACGACCTGGTAAGATTTGCAGGAAGTCGATGGATGCAGGTGGCTCGGGACCGTGCTTTGTGGCATTCTTTGGGGGAGGCCTATGTTCAGCAGTGGACTTGTGAAGGGCTGTAATGATGATGATGACCTCAAATCTCAAGGATATTCAGATAACAAACAATAACATTGAGACCGCCATTACTAACTTATCTTGCCAAAATGAGGAATTCCGTAAGAAAATTGAACTGCTTGAGTTACAAGGTAAAAAGGACCGTGAATACATTATCTTGTTAGAGGATAAAATCGAAGACTTACAAAGGAGCCATAAGAAAACTTGCATTGAAATAAAGAACGTCCCTAAACTGCCTCAGGAAAATAACTCTGATCTATTAAATATGATCATGAAACTATCTACACATCTAAGTCTGGAGATGGACTCACGTGACTTAAAAGACATTTACCGACTGCCCAGTAGGAAAGAAGGTATAACAAATACTCCTATAATTGTGGAATTGAACTCTACTATGTTAAAGACTAACTTACTAAAGAAGGCAAAGTTATTTAATATTAAAAACACAAGTAAACTTCAAGCAAAACATCTTGGGATAACAAAAAACGCCGATGTACCTGTGTTTATATCTGAGCAATTAACTCCTAAGGGCGCCCGACTATTTTTGTTAGCCCGAGATTTGGCTAAAACTAAAAAATATAAATTTTGTTGGACAGCATTTGGTCGTATTTTAGTAAAAAAAGATGAAAATTCTCGAGTAATTGCCATCAAAAGTGAGGCCCAGGTACAACAGCTGATGCAAGAAGCATGACTAGTATGTACTGTCACAATCATTAAAATATTCTTAGTACTAATAACGTTGCCTTTTTCTATTAGTATAAATAATGTTTTGTTTAATTTTAATCAATACAGATATATTTTAAACTACTTTAATTATCATTGTAAGCATGCTCAGCTCGCTGTTACACACACAAACACTTTGTTTCGAACACTCCGTATCATAAAACAGAAACAACAAACTCACTCAATTTACCCACACCCACACTTATTCTTCACAGTGCCTAATATAGTATGTTTTGATATACCAATTTACACGCATATAATTAAATACAGAAATAGTCGTCAGATTACTGAAAAAAATATTGTTCAAAATTTAGAATCACCTTTTGTCACTCTAATTAATAATGGATAGTAACTTATGTAATTTACAGGAATTAGATACCACTGAGATAGCTAATTCTGCTATTCTTGATATTGCACATTTACATACATACCTACAACGAGATTTTAATAACATGACTGTCTTGACACAAAACATAAGGAGCATTTACAGTAACTTCGACGATTTTCAGATAACTCTGTCTCAAATCGGAGTCGAGGTAGATGTGCTAATCCTAACAGAATGCAGATTAAACACTAATAAACCTCTACCAGTGTTAAACAACTATACTTCTTTTAATACATTTAGGCAACTAAACCAAAATGACGGCGTAGTAGCCTATATAAAAAACTGCCACTTACCTCAGGTAACTGAAATCAATTTAACACATGCATCCGCCTTGGAAATAAATATTCCAAATTTTACCATTATTGGTATCTATCGGTCTCCGTCGAATGTATCCACTGAAACTTTTATTCACTCATTTGATCAGTACCTTCAAAGTATTCACACACGTAGAAACACCATTATTACTGGAGACATAAATATTAACCTAATAGGAAAGCCGTCAGAATCAGCACAAATGAGAACTAACAGATTAACGTATTTAAATATGACGACTATACATGGTTTCCTCCCAGGACACTGTTTGCCTACAAGGGAAGAGAACTGCCTGGATCACATGCTCCTTAAGCTAGACAAATTAAATAACTCGGCTTTTGTGGCTGTCCTAAACACGTCTGTTACGGATCATGCAATGGTATTATTAAATATATCCCACAAACACGAAAACAAGGCTTGTGTCAAACATAAAACCATGGCAAACTGGGAGAATACGTATAAGCACCTTGTAGATATAGATATATCTTTTTTTAGTGCACATAGAGACCCAAACATTCTAGCTGACGCGATGATAGGCTTGATTAGGACATCCCTCCTCCAAAACACTAAAGTTGTCTCAGTGTCCAGCTCCAAGCGAACTTTAAAGCCCTGGATAACTATGGGCGCCCTAAGATGTATTAGGTTTAGAAATAAATTGCAGCTACAAAAGAGAAAAGACCCTTTTAACGTTATATTGATTATAACTTACAGGCGTTTTCGCACATATTGTTCTAATCTTATTAAAAAACTCAAACGACAGTATCATAAAAATCAGATTTTAAATTCTTTAAAAAATCCTAAACTACTCTGGCGTAAAATTAATGACATTACACATTATAAAAAACCCAAGGCGTCTAGTATACACCTACTGCATATCACACCACATCCTCTTGACTCTTTAAACCGTGTAAACCAATTCTTCGCAACTATTGGAAAAAAACTTGCGGATGAAATCATAACCCTAACTGGACAAGCATCTAGATCTGTCACTTACTTAAATTCACTATCTCAAATTAACTTGTTCGTCCTACTGGAGACAGATCCGGCAGAAGTGGATAGCATACTTGGATCACTTGACTCAGAAAGTGCTTCGGGGTGGGATTGCATACCTGTGGGTTTCCTTAAATTATCTCGAGAACTAGTCGTTCCTCTTATTAGCCAGTTGATTAATATGTGTTTCGAAACGGGCGTATTTCCTGATGCACTAAAACGTTCTATAATTACGCCCGTGCACAAAGATGGGGACAAGAGTGATGTTAACAATTATCGGCCGATATCTGTCTTAACATCCCTTTCAAAAATAATAGAGAAAATATTAAACAAAAGGCTAGTAAGTTATTTAAATAAATACAACATTATTTCAGATTCACAATACGGTTTTAGACAGGGACGGTCAACTCAGGATGCGATCATTGCGTTAACATCTGAAATCGTTAATAAGGTAGACAATGGTTATAAATGCGTTACGGTGTTTCTAGACCTGAAAGAGGCTTTTGACACTGTATCTGTTCCCATCCTTGTGCAGAGACTTGAAGCTGTAGGGATAAGAGGTAAAGCTCTCTCCCTCTTTGACAGCTAACTCCGAGGTAGGAGACAGCAAGTTAAAATAGATAACTTGCTTAGTGAGGAGGAAAACATTGTTTACGGTGTCCCACAGGGCTCGGTTCTCGGCCCATCACTGTTTCTAGTGTATATTAATGAATTATGCAACCTACGAAGCAGTGGTGGGAAAACCTTCTCCTACGCGGACGACACCGCCATCGTTTACATTGGGGACTCGTGGGAAGAAGTATGCAATAATGCCGAGCAAGTATTAGTTGTTATAGATAGATGGCTCAAAGCCAGTCTGCTAACCATTAATGTGATTAAAACGAACTACATTTGTTTTTCTCCTAGTTTAAGGTCTAAACCAGGCCTCAATTTTAAAATTAGAACACACACGTGTGCGGACCACTTGAACCATAATTGTAATTGCCAGGTCCTTAAACATATAACATCCACAAGATACTTGGGAATTATAGTTGACGAGTGTTTAACTTGGCATTCGCATATTGAGATTGTTACATCACGGGTCCGCAAATTTATATGGATTTTAAAAAATTTAAGATATGTGATGCCTCAGAAGACACTAAATAGCATCTATATTATGCTTACGCAATCAGTTCTTACATATTGTTTACCAGTCTGGGGAGGAGCCACTAAAACTAAATTCCTTGAGTTAGAAAGAGCCCAAAGGTCACTTATAAAAGTCATGTACTATAAACCATACAGATACCCCACCGACGATCTATATAGAATCAGTGGCTTACTTTCAATTAGAAAACTATATTACTTAATTACGGTCCTATACTTACAAAAATCTATTCCATTTAACCAAGACAGTCAAGAGAGGAGACGAAGAGACATAGTGGCTTACTCCCTAAGGGTCCGAACCGCTTTTGCACGGCGTTAGTATGCAACCCAATCAGTCTACATTTATAATAAAATAAACGTAAAATTAAAGTTCCACCATGAGGTATCACACGTATGCAAAAAGATAATAACCGAGTGGTTAAAAACCTTAACATACGAAGAAACTGAACAAATTTTAGATAGACTTAGTTAAGCAATTTTTTTTTTCTTCTTTCTTATCAATAATGTACGTACTCACCGAGCTTAATCTATTACATGCACTTCGAACACACCGGCACTACAAAGAAGACACACACTCACACACATAAACGCACGCACACACACACACACACACACACACACACACACACACACACACACACACACACACACACACACACACACACACACACACACACAGGCGTACAACTACAGTTACACAAAGAACTAATAATTACTTTATAAGTCACTTACTGTTATTTTTTCTTCATAAATTTATCTTTACTTACCTTTTGTATAATAGTCTCAATATTGTTAATAATTAAGGGAAAGAGCGAGATAGCCCCAACACAAGTATTATCAATTACTTACTGGGGATGTCTCATTTATAATTCATGTAACTGTTTTGAGACAAATAAACATTTTCATTTTCATTTTCATTTTTGCTCTATTATCAATAGTTTCCGAAGCGTACGCGATATAAGGATTCTTTTTGGTATTTTTTTCACACCTTGGGTTACATTAACGAAGTTTTCATACGGATTCCTAACTTTATTGAAAATATTACATAGCCTATTTTCATCAGGAATAATGTAGGATTCTATTGGTGAAAGAATTTTTCAAATCGGTCCAGTAGTTTCGGAGCCTATTCAATTCAAACAAACAAATAAATCTTTCCTCTTTATAGCAGTAGTGTAGAAGAGTGTAGATGCATGATACAGGTACTGATACGAATAATGTCTAGGCCACATTATTCGTATCAACACGTACTCGTATTAGTAGTATTTGTACCGGCGTTACTATTTCACATTTTAACATGAAAAAGTAGTTATTGTGACATAACTGTAATATTTAAACATATGGTATCGCAGACTTTTTTGTAGAGATTAATATCCTCTATAAAAGTGAAGTACATTACTTTGCTCTATTATCAATAGTTTCCGAAGCGTACGCGATATAAGGATTCTTTTTGGTATTTTTTTCACACCTTGGGTTACATTAACGAAGTTTTCATACGGATCCCTAACTTTTTGAAAATATTACATAGCTTATGTTCATCAGGGATAATGTAAGATTCTAATGGTGAAAGAATTTTTCAAATCGGTCCAGTAGTTTCGGAGCCTATTCAATTCAAACAAACAAACAAACAAACAAATCTTTCCTCTTTATAATAGTAGTGTAGATTATACAGTATATAAACAATAAAATTGACATTCATTAAGTTTATTTTTGTCATATTGGTAATTGTCAAGTGAGCAGTAGCTTTTTTTTAATTAATAGTGATTTAAGTTTATTTTTAAATATGTGATGGCAATAAATGGTTTTTAATGAGGAAAGCAAAGAATGAAATAGTGTAAAGCCTTGATAACATGTGCTGTGGCGTACAACATTCAATGTTGGTGTAATTGAAATTTTTAAATCTTTTCGACGCGTCTCTCTCTCTTTTTCCTTTCTTCGTATGTTTCATATTTGTGAAAGTTCTTTCCTAAATAAGTGAAACTAGGATATACAGAGAGGGATACCATTAATATGGCAATATTTGCGAAATGTACTTTAAACGACTCAATTTGTGATATAATAGGTCGGGGTAAATGTTTATTCGTTATATTTTGTTTGTATAAAATTGAAGAAAAATCTTTTTGATTGTGCTGTTTGTATCTGGCTGGTTTTAATATCAATAAAAGTAGAAAATTAATAAAAAGAAAATTAAAAGTAAAAAAAAAAATTTTTCCCGGCAATTTCAATTGTTTTTTTGTCCGCCAAAATGAATGAATCTAACGAAGAAATTCGATTGTTAAGTTTTATTACAAAAAAAGGGAAAATGCGACTCAAACCGCGAAAAAATTTGTGACGTTTATAGAACTAACGCATTGTCAGTAAGAGTAGCACTCAGTTGGTTCAAGCGTTTTCAGTCCGGGAATTTTGATGTCAAAGATGCAGCTCGCTCTGGTCATGTGGATAAAGCCGATGCCACTTTTGAAAATGTGGCGCAAGATTGGTATATAAGTAGTTACAATATAGCCGAGGAATTGAGGATAGACCACAAAACAGTTTTGACACATTTGAAAAAGTCTGGCAATACATAAAAAATTGATATTTGTGTACCACACAAGCTCAATGAAAGAAACGTAATGAGTCATGTACTCATTTCTATTGAAACTTAATGAAAACGATCTATTTTTTAAAATATTGCTCACTGGTGATAAATAATGGATCACCTACAACAAGAACGTGCCTAAAATCATGGTCAAAGGGTAATCAAGCTCCACAGATAGTAGCAAAATCCGGATTAACACGCAATAAGGTATGGTGGGATTGGAAGCCTATCGTTTATTATGAGCGTTTACCGCCGGGAAAAATCGTCGATTCAGATCTCTACTGCCAGCAACTAATGGGAGTCATGCAAGAAATTGAGAAAAACCGACCGGAATTGATCAACAGAAAAGAAGTGGTCTTTCATCATGATAACGTCAGACCACAAACATCTTTGGCATTTAGCAAAAATTGAGAGAGTTTGGTTGGAAAGTGTTCATGCATCCACCATTTTAAAGGTCAGGCCCTGCACCCTGAGATTTTCATCTGTTTTTGGTCTCTTCAGAATTCTTTTAATTATGTTAGGTTAACATCAAGAGTCAAGAGAGGGCTGTCAAGACTACTTGTCTCATTGTTTTTATCAAAACCCAAGATTTCTACAGAAACGGGATTATGTCACTACCGACAAGATGACAACAAGTGGTAGTTAAAGGAGAAGGAGACGTCTCCATACATTCTTGGGCCCAGATGTTAACAAGATGAAAGTCAAACCATTTGAAAGCTTATATATAAACAATTCATAGCTGAAAATCTGCCAAGATTTGTCAATCTAGGAGCCGAGTTATTGTAGAATAAATAAAAGTGATTTTATGTGTTACCTACACTGTAACAGGCGATTTTTCACTGTAATAACACCGTAACAGGTTGCTTTTCACTAAAATTACTTAAAGATATAAAAACAGCATCAGTATAAAATTACCAAAGATAAGCTGTGGTTATCTAGGAAACGAAATAGTGAAACGATTAACGAAAATTAAAACAACAACCGCCGTGTAGTGGCGGTTAAGAATATCCACTACCCCATATCTTCCCGTGGGTGTCGTAAAAGGCGACAAAGGGAAACAGGCAGGAGATGGGCAGCAGCATCTTCCTGATAATAGCCAAAATAACAATAAAAAAAAACTGCGGTTGCCAACCCGCTCGCCAAGCGAGGCAACTATGGCAATATGGGGTATATGAGCAATGACAATAATAAACGGCCCCCAGTCCCCGGCGGCCCCGCTATTCCTGGCTACGGTGGCGACCATGGTAACGGCGGGGCAGGGGGTGCTAAGAATCTCCGGTGGAGGTTCGGTTGCCACCTACGACGACTCGACCTGGCAACATACAACGCACGCACCCTGAGGACTGACGAGAAGATTGTGGAGCTGGAAGAAGAGATAGACAAGTTACGCTGGCATATTATAGGATTATCCGAAGTCCGAAGAGAGAGGGAGGACACGGTAATCCTCGAATCCGGCAACTTGCTCTATTACCGGGAGGGCGACCATCTGTCCCAAGGAGGTGTCGGATTTATCGTCCACAAGTCTCTCGTTAACAACGTTGTAAAGATTGAGAGTGTGTCGACGAGGGTTGCGTACCTTATACTCAGAATCACCAAACGGTATTCGCTGAAGGTCATACAGGTTTACGCACCAACCTCGGCACACCCCGATCAGGAGGTGGAGGAAATGTATGAGGATATCTCTAGAGCCATGCATTCCTCCAAAACCCAATATACGGTGTTAATGGGAGACTTCAATGCAAAACTAGGCACAAGAGAGAACGGTGAGCTGAAAGTAGGGAAATTTGGAATAGGGCAACGGAACCCAAGGGGCCAGCAGCTGGCCGACTTCATGGAGAAAGAGGGACTCTTTATGATGAACTCTTTCTTCCAGAAGCGGCCCCACAGGAAGTGGACCTGGTCGAGCCCCGACGGTTCGACAAAAAATGAGATTGACTTCATTATGACGACCAGACGACAACTGTTCAGTGATGTCTCAGTGATCGCGAGGGTGAAAACCGGCAGCGATCACCGAATGTTTAGAGGCACACTGAACCTAAACGTTAAGTTGGAGAGGTCTCGTCTAATGAAGTCAACGCTCCGTCCCCCTCGTGCTCTAATCCAAAGTCCCGAAACCTTTCAGCTCGAGTTACAAAACCGTTTTCAGTGCCTAGAAGACTGCAATGAAGTGGACGATTTGAATGACAAGCTCGTGGAAACTGTCCATGCGGTCGGAGCTAAGTTCTGCAAGACCCGCCGCAGAAGAACACAAAAACTCTCCGATCACACTCTTAATCTCATGGCTGTTAGACGGGAGATGAAGCTACATTCTTCAACAGATTTAACAGCATACAGGCAACTGAACAGACAGATCTCCAAATGCATGCGGCGGGACCTACGCAAGTTCAATACAGCTCGTATTGAAGAAGCGATCGAGCGGAACCAAGGCTCCAAAGTCTTTGCCAGAGATCTGTCTGCCAGAAAGCGCCAACTGTCAAAGCTGAAGACAGAATGTGGCAGCATCGTTTCCGGGGCACCTGAGATTTTGAGTGAGATTGAGAGGTTCTATGGGCAGCTGTACACGTCATCGTTGGAGCCGCACGCAAGTGTGAGTAACGATCCAAGAGCGAGTCTTATCCGACATTATTCCGATGATATCCCTGTGGCGGCGCTGTCGTCGCGCCACAAGCGAAACACATCGAAGCCTAAATCGCGCTATCAAAGTTCCGAAATTAAAGCAGCATATATAGAATAGCTCCGAACTACCAACCGGAGCGTTGGCCGCTCCCCGGGCAGAACACCTTGCCCGGCGGGAGATCTCCCCTTTTCCTTCCACCCGCCACAGTGGTGACCAACCGACGTGATATGAACACGCAACCAACAATCTTCGGCAACTACAATTTCAAAAACTTCGTCATCTTACTCAAGTACCCCATTCATTCGCTCCCGAGCAGACATTGTCTGCAGTCTTCCCATTCTGCAAGCCATCTAGCTTTACAAAGGTTCATAGCAGCACTGGAATAATAATGCTTCCTGTTCCTTCAAGCTACTCTCTGCGCTACAGTGTTCGGCACGGCTCTGAGCCTTACTGCTCGCCTCTGCTTCACGGCACTCTCGCAGCTTACTTGCCTTCTTCTCGACTCACCGCAGACTACAAGGCAATCCCTGGCACTTGATCCGGCTCATCGTTCTCACCGGCATCACTTGCAAGTGCGTAGTACGGCATGCATTACACACCGGCATATCATTCGCACCGGCGTCACTTGCCCTTACGCACACAGCATGCATTCCCCACCGGCATTTAAGGACGCACCGGCAATCGGACTGCACTATCGACCTCCGGTCTGAGCAGGGGGGTGATGTGGCGGCGCTGTCGTCGCGCCACAAGCGAAACACATCGAAGCCTAAATCGCGCTATCAAAGTTCCGAAGGTTATTGGTTGCGTGTTCATATCACGTCGGGGTCACCACTGTAGCGGGTGGAAGGAAAAGGGGAGATCTCCCGCCGGGCAAGGTGTTCTGCCCGGGGAGCGGCCAACGCTCCGGTTGGTAGTTCGGAGCTATTCTATATATGCTGCTTTAATTTCGGAACTTTGATAGCGCGATTTAGGCTTCGATGTGTTTCGCTTGTGGCGCGACGACAGCGCCGCCACATCCCGGACGTCAGTCTAAGCGAGATTAGAATGGCTCTCCAGCACCTTAAAAACGGCAAGGCCCCAGGCGAGGATGGAATTACAGCGGAGCTTCTGAAAGCGGGTGGAAAACCGGTACTTGAAGTCCTTCAGAAGCTCTTTAATTCCGTCCTCCATGGTGGCATTACACCGGAGGCGTGGAGCAGAAGTGCGGTGGTCTTGTTCTTCAAGAAAGGCGACAACGTTCTCTTGAAGAACTACAGACCGATTTCCCTTCTGAGCCGCGTCTACGTGCTGTTTTCGAGAGTCATTACGAATCGTCTCGCGCGCAGACTTGACGACTTCCAGCCTCCCGAACAAGCCGGTTTCCGAAAAGGCTTTAGCACCATAGACCACATACATACCCTTTGGCAAATTGTACAGAAGTCCGAGGAGTACAATTTGCCACTATGTCTGGCGTATGTGGACTATGAGAAAGCCTTTGATTCCGTCGAAATTTGGGCGGTGCTGCAGTCCCTTCAGCGATGCCAAGTTGACTGTTGGTATATCGAAGTGTTGAAGTGCTTGTACAGTAGGGCTACGATGGCTATCCGAGTACAGAACCAGAGTACGAAACCTATCCAATTGCAGAGAGGTGTAAGACAGGGTGACGTCATATCCCCGAAACTCTTTACCGCTGCATTGGAAGATGTTTTCAAGCTTCTGGACTGGAAAGGATACGGTATCAACATCAATGGCGAGTACATCACTCACCTTCGATTTGCCGACGATATAGTCCTTATGGCAGAATCGCTGGAGGGCCTAAGCACTATGCTCAATGACTTCAATAGTGTTTCCCAACGGATAGGTCTTAAGATGAACATGGACAAAACAAAGATCATGTTTAATGTCCATGTCACACCTATGCCGGTAATTGTTGGGAGCACTAAGCTCGAAGTTGTTGACGAGTATGTTTACCTGGGACAAATAGTCCGACTAGGTAAGTCCAACTTCGACCGAGAGGTCAATCGACGGATTCAACTCGGTTGGGCAGCGTTCGGGAAATTACGGCACATCTTCTCGTCAGGTATACCTCAAAACTTGAAAACGAGACTGTACACCCAGTGCGTGTTGCCAGTGATGACATACGGAACTGAGACGTGGTCCTTCACTGCTGGCCGGATGAGGAAGCTCAAGGTCGCTCAGCGAGCTATGGAGAGGGCTATGCTCGGAGTTTCTCTGCGTGATAAACTCAGAAATGAGGATATCCGCAGTAGAACTAGAGTGACCGACATAGCCCAACGGATTAGTAAGCTGAAGTGGCAATGGGCCGGCCATATAGCTCGAAGAACCGACAACCGATGGGGAAGAAAGGTTCTCGAGTGGCAGCCTCGTACCGGCAGGCGAAGTGTAGGGCTTCCCCCCACTAGATGGAGTGACGACCTGGTAAGATATGCAGGAAGTCGATGGATGCAGGTGGCTCAGGACCGTGCTTTGTGGCATTCTTTGGGGGAGGCCTATGTTCAGCAGTGGACTTGTGAAGGGCTGTAATGATGATGATGAAAACAACAACAACTAATTGAAATGAATATTAGGCATATCGATCTGAGATCGATTACTTGAATTATTGTTGTTACTGTTATTGTTTTTATAGGAGAGGGGGCAAACGAGCATGCGGCCTGATGGTAAGTGACTACCGCCGCCC
The DNA here is from genome assembly GCA_963668995.1 of Parnassius mnemosyne. Taxonomy (NCBI): domain Eukaryota; kingdom Metazoa; phylum Arthropoda; class Insecta; order Lepidoptera; family Papilionidae; genus Parnassius; species Parnassius mnemosyne. Next base: position 642,205 of record CAVLGL010000001.1, on the reverse strand, counting down.
ATGAACAACCGCAACATCAGGGGAATTGCAGAAGCGTTGCCGGCCTTTTAAAAAGGAGTAGGCTCTTTTCTTGAAGGTCCCTAAGTCGTATTGGTCCGGAAAATCGCTGGTGGTAAACTATTCCACAAGGAAGTTGTGCGAGGAAGAAAACATCTTCTAAATCGCACAGTGGTGGACCGCCAATCATCCAAATGGTGTGGATGGTAATGGGAGTTCTGCCGCGATGTGTGTTTGTGAAATTTGGCAGGTGGGATTAATCCGAACAATTCCTCAGAGCTCTCCCCGTGGTAAATGCGAAAGAAAATGCAAAAAGATGCAACATCTCTTCGCAGCGCCAATGAGTCGAGCCGATCGGAGAGGACTCGGTCGTCGACGATTCGAGCCGCTCTGCGCTGGATGCCGTCAAGTGAAAGGAGCTGGCACTTGGAAACCCCAGCCCAGAGATGGGGACAGTATTCCATGTGAGGCCGAACCTGCGCCTTGTAAAGTTGCAGGCGTTAAGCCGGCCTTAAATACTGTCCTGCTCTGCTGAGCACGCCAAGCTTTTTAGAGGCCAATTTGGCCTTCTCTTTCAAGTGACCACGAAACTGCATGTCTTTCGATATGTCGACGCCGAGGATTCCGATACTAGCTGAGGCAACAAGGGGAGTGCCTTGAAACTGAGGAGATACGACAAAGGGGTTCTTTTAAGCGGTAAACGTGCAAACTTGTGTCTTCTGAGAATTAAACTGGACTAGATTTAGTCGACCCCAATCCGAGACTTTGTCCAGCAAAGACTCGACTTCAGACACAAGTTTGTTCCGGTACTCGGCGACGTTTTCCCGAGAAATATTGCCACGGCCGGTGTATAGAGCATCACCAGTGCTGTCATCTGCATAGTAATGAATGCTACCGGCTTGCAACATATCATTGATATGCAGAAGAAACAGCGTTGGTGATAGCACGCAGCCTTGTGGAACATCAGCGTTAATAGGCTTGTAGTCCGAGCATACACCGTCTACAACGATCCTGATGCTCCGATCTGCAAGAAAGCTGGTATCATATTGCATAATTTCTCGGGAAGCCCATAGGAAAAAAACTTCGAAAGAAGCGCTTTGTGCCAAATCCGATCGAAGGCCTTCGCAATGTCCAAACTAACGGCCAATGCCTCCCCCTTGGACTCTACTGCCTCCGCCTATCTATGAGTTAAGTAGACCAGAAGATCACCAGCTGATCGACCCCGACGAAAACCGTACTGGCGGTCACTAATCAGCTGGTGATCCTCAAGGTACATGAGGTGGCAGTTTATAACGGATTCCATTATTTTGGAGAACAAGGGGGGTGATGGCGATAGACCTGTAGTTGGACGGGTCTGAGCGGTCGCCTTTTTAGGGATCGGGTGGACAAAAGCTGTCTTCCATGATTTCGGGATTACGCCTAGGGAGTAGAAGTACCGGAAAAGACGCGGTAGAACCGGTGCCATCTCCGGAGCACACGTCCTCAGCACAATTGGGGGGATTCCGTCAGGCCCACTCACCCGCGGGATGGTCGGCGGTGTGTTCCCCTCGTCATCAACAGTCGAGTTGGACGCAAAAAGGGAGCCTAAAAGGTCGGCTTTCTCTTTTGCGTCGTGGGCCAGTGAGTCGTCCTCCCTGTGCAGAGATGGTAGTGATGGCTTACAGAAATTCCCTTGGACAGCCTTGGCGAGAGATCAGAATGCACGGGTTCCCGAAGGAAGGCGAACTAGTTTCTCGCCAATTCTGCCTATGTGCTCCGACTTTGCTTTGGCAATAACTCTTTTGAAGGACCTGGAGGCGAAGTTATACTTCTTTTTAAGTGTGCTGGTGTTTACATCCCGAGTCGCCGAAGCCGCAGCCGAGACTTGATAACACTCCTGCTTACTTCGTAATGCAGTCTTACAGGAGCAAACAAACCAAGGCTGAGATCTGCCTCCGATGGGTACCACGGATGATGGAATAAATAGTTCCATTCCCTGTAGCACCACATCAGTGACAGAGTCAGCAACAGCGCTGGGATCATCCGGCGAGAAGCAAACCTGCCCCCATGGGTAGAAAGCAAAGAAAGACCGCATTCCGTCCCAATCCGCCGACCTGTAATGCCAAACACGGCGGCAACCTGCAGAACACAACCGTGAGGGGAGCGTGAGTGGCACCACACTTCGGATCAGACAATGGTCCGAAGAGCCAAGAGGGGCATGGACGGAAACCTGATATCCGTCCGGATGAGAGGTCAGCAGAAGGTCCAACAGGGAAGGTGTATGATCCACAACATCTAGAATCCGCGTAGGCGATGTAACCAGTTGTGTCAGACCATATTCCAAGGCAAAGTCATAAACAGATCTCCCCGCATGATCGGTTAAACGTGAACCGAGCCATTCGGCATGGTGGGCGTTAAAATCGCCAAGGATCACGATCTCTGCGGATGGGACCTGTTATAGCAAGGAATCTGTAGCCATTTGGACGTGGTCGATGAGTCGGTCTATTTCGGCATTACCGCTATGGAACCTATAGAGGCACCCGTAGACGCGCGGATGTTCGTCGCTCTCTACGCGTAGCCAAAGGATGGACAGGTCCGAACCTTCAAGAATTGTTATTTGTAGGCATGTTGATACTTTGTATATTTTCATATTATTTTGTAGATATGTTGTTGTTTTTTATCTCCCTAGTTACACAGAAAAATAATTAAAATGTTGAATTTAATCGAGAATCGATTATATTGCACTCGTTTCAAATCGAATCGAAAATCGGTCTTTTTCTTTTTTCTTTTAAGTGAATAGTTTTAAAGTTTGAACTGTCAAAACAAACTAATAAAAGGTACTAGTGGTAGGTAGTGTACAGAAAAGAGAATTTCACTAGTATATTTTTTATGGTGGGTAATCGATTTATTGCCATAAAATGTTTATTTCTTTTTTCCTTATGCGAATAATAATATACTTTATTTTCAAATAAATATATCATATCAGCTTTTTCATATTTTTTTTGGATCCGAATAAATATAAAATCAATTGCATCAATACAATCGATTTTCTAACTTATTAATTATTTTATTGTTTTTTTTTTTGGATATCTAGATTGTAAAAATAGCTAGCTTTTTGTATTTAACTTTAGAAAAATATAGCCAATTTTTAAAGTATAAACCAATTAGTTAACTTCAGGCCCAAAAATCCCATTCTTCTTTATAATAATCGTTTTTTTAATGTAATGTATATTTGTTTATAAAATAATAATAATAATAATAATAATTTATTTTATTTTCTCACCACAATACAGAATTATTGTACATAATATTATAGTATAGCCTCAATAATATACTGTGGGAGACTGGTGCCTAAGCTAGGCTTTACGCCTGTATTTAAGGACGCCAGGTCTCCGCCCTATGGTTGTAATTACAATACTTTTATTATGCACTCGTACATGTACCATATTTATAATTTACATAATATCTCCTTTCATTTACTTAGGATTCTAGATATTTTAAAAAGTGGTGCTAGTATTAATGTGTGTGTGTGTGTGTGTGTGTGTGTGTGTGTTGTGTGTGTGTGTGTGTGTGCGTGCTTTTGTTCGTTAGTTTGTGACTGGGTTAGTAATTAACTTTTAGTCGATTAGTAATTAGATAGAATTAGTAAGTAGTTGTTCAGTGTCATAATAATTTAGTTCTTGGAGCCAGATAGTTATTTTCTTTTTGCATATAGTTTTGTTAACGTTAAATATAGGGATAATTTTATTGACTTTATTGTATAAGAAACCTCCAAGGTGACAAAAGAAACGTTTAGATAATTTGGTGGATAGAGTTATATGACAGCGGTCCACGGGGTTAAAACGCCTTTTATTTCGGGAGAGTGAGGGGTTGTATTTTAATAAAGCATGCTGTTTTAGTAAGGTACTTTCTATAAACAGTTGCCGCACAGTTAAAATTTTCAAGTCTTTGTATAGCAGCTCTGTAGGATAGCGATACGGCAGTGAAAAAGAGACCTTTAAGATGGCTCTCTGCGTTCTCTCCAATTGAAGCATTTTAGCTTTTGGAGCACCGCCCCAGGAGGTAATACCATATGTTAACAGAGATTGGGCCAAGACGAAGTAGACGGATTTCTTTAGTTTCTCTTCAGCCACATCTCTCAGAGTTTTAAAAACATATATAAGTTTACGCAACCTGCTATTAAGGGTATTAATGTGTTCATGAAAACGTAGAGTGCTATCAATTATTACTCCTAGATATTTTACTTTTTCAGCTTGACATAGTTTGATGCAGGTATCTGCGTTATTAAGAGAGTTGGAACATGAGTGATTTACGATGGAATATGGTGGTGATGATGTTGTTAATGTGTTATTTTTTAATCTAAATGTAACATAACATGTTTTATCTATGTTGAGTGTCAGCACATTACTTCGGAGCCAGTTAGAAACTGTGTTGTAGCCCAACTGGGCGTACGTATAGACATCTTGCAATGAACCTGCGCTAAATAGGAGGACGGTATCATCTGCAAAACTTATGATCCGCCCTTTAGGAAGAGTGAGCATACTCATTTCATTAATATATATAAGAAATAGGGTTGGAGAGAGTACACTGCCCTGAGGCGTACCATAGGTAATTGTGCGTTCAGCACTGATGAATTTATCCACCTGAACGCACTGAGTACGTCCACTCAAGTAGTCTTCAAAAAGTTGCAGTTATATACCTCTAATTCCCAAACTCTCAATCCTACGTAAAAGTATGGGTACAGAAACCGTGTCGAAAGCTTTGGCGAGATCTAGAAATATGCCAAGAACCTTCTGCCCATTGTCCAAGTTTGTAACAATATAATTAGTAAGGTCATGAATCGCATCCGACGTAGATTTACCTGACCTAAAACCATATTGTGAGGGCGAAAGAAAGTTATGTTTTTCCAAGTAGTTTACGAGCCTGTTGTTTATTATGCGTTCGAGTATTTTGGACAAGGCAGGCAGCACAGCTATAGGTCTATAATTATTGACACGGTCTCTGTCCCCACCCTTATAAATCGGGTGTATGATCGATTTTTTAAAAGCTTTAGGAAATTTTCCGGTTGTGAGAGCCAGATTGCAGATATATGTCAGGGGTGGGACAATTATATTAATATGCCTTTTAAGGAGATTAGAGGATATTCTATCCCAACCCACAGCACAGTCATTACGGAGAGATAATATTAATCTTGCAACCTCGTCCTCATCCGTTGGTAACAATACCATGGAGTGCGAGTTGTTGTTATTGTTGTTGTTAAAAGCTTTTTTTGTTGACTCTGTAAGTCCATCCGATATCTTTTCCGCGAGATTTTTACCTATATTAGCGAAAAATTCATTAACTGAATTAATAGATAGCTCCGGAGTGGATGATGTGGTTAATAAGTGATAGGATGAATTTTCTTTCTTTTTTGCTCTATTTGTTATGTTATTTATTGCTCCCCAGAGTTGTTTAGGACTATTACTAGCCTTTTTTAATTCATTTTTTTCTTATTCCAATTTAATTTTTTTAACAACTTATTACAATAGTTTCTGTACCTAGTAAAAGATGTTTTTAAGACTTCATTGTCTGGCGACTTTTTTAATTTTTTGTGCAATTTGTCTCTGTGTCGGATACAGCGTAAGAGACCTGGAGTGATCCATGGCTTAATGATTTTTTTACGGTTTGGTACTTTCACGGTTTTTGTGTTTTTTTGGATCGCTTGTTTGATAAGACTTATCATTAAATCTGCTGCTACGTGAGGATCTTGGGTATTATATACTTCACCAAAGTCGATTAATTTTATGTCGTCAGTCAACTGATCATAGTTAATATGCGTCGTTATTTTTTTAACCGCGATTTTGGGCATTTTGCTTGCGGGAAATAATAACATGGTTTCATGATCAGTTAGTGCTGAGTGGGCTACTAATGTTGAAGCAGGCAATAGAGTTTTAAGGACAAAATGATCAAGACATGCATTTTGTCTAGTGGGCAAAAAATGTGCAGGCAGCAGGCCGTGTGATGCTAATAAATTTAAATAATTAAGTTTGCTTGTTTCATGGCATTCTTCCTGGATGTTAATATTTATGTCCCCGGTTATTATTATATTGTTATAATGTGTGATATTAGTCAGGATTATGTCAAGCGAATGCAGGAAGTTAGTGATATCTCTATAACTTGGTGGTCGATATATTGCTAACAAAATGGTATTATGGTTTATTTTTATTTGGAGACAATTTGCATCTAAAAATGACGGTTCCTCTACAAACGCCTGTAGGTTTTCATGTATGTATACAACTACTCCCTCGTTTTGTGTTAGATTGTTAGTAGTCTTAAAGTATTTATAACCTGTTAGGTCAGGAATATTATGTGTATTGGGAAGCCAACATTCGGTTAATGTGATGATGTCCCAATCGACCTTAGTCCTAGCGAGTATGGTATAGAAACCTATCATATTTTTTGAAATACTTCTAATATTTTGATTAAGTATTTTGAGCGATTGCTTGGGGTTGAAATTAAATGGGATACAGTTGTCTAAATCACAGGTAGATGAATCCGACACTGAGACAGAAACTATGTTGTTTGTGTTATTTAGTATATTATCGAATTTTATTGTGTTTGTTTTTCAGTGGTACAGAGAGGAAGAATAGAATAGAATAGAATAGAATATTTTTTTTATTCAATATACATTACATGTGTAATTCTTATTGAAAGTCATTTTTTACTTTACCACTGGTTCGAAAAAACCCTCTGTCCTGGGAAGAACCAGCAAGAAACCCAGCGGGACTTTTTTTTTTAAATAAATTTTACAATATAAATGATTACGAACTATTTACAAAATTTATTTTAGAAACTGCTTGGAAGCGATCACCTCATTCCCAGGGGTTATTATCAACCATGTATTCATTTATACTATAATAACCCTTTTTATACAGTTTCAGCTTAATAAAACATTTAAACTTGGTAATAGAGAGAACCTGTACACTTTCCGGGACCTTGTTGTAATAGCGTATACATTGCCCCAAGAATGAATTACTGACTCTGTGGAGTCGAGAAACTGGTATCACTAGCTTGTGTTTGTTCCTAGTGTTTACAGAATGTATATCACTTCTTTTACTAAAACTATCTTTGTTTTTGTGAACATACATTAAATTTTCGTAAATATACTGAGAGGCCAAAGTTAATATATTAATTTCTTTAAATTTATCTCTAAGAGACTCTCTCGGTTTTAGATTGTAAATAGCTCTAATGGCCCTCTTCTGTAAAACAAAAATAGTTTCTGAATCAGCCGCATTTCCCCATAGCAAAATCCCATAAGACATTATGCTATGAAAATAACTAAAATAAACTAATCTAGCTGTCTCGACACTAGTGAGACCTCTAATCTTTTTTACAGCATAGGCTGCAGAACTTAGTCTGCATGCTAATTTGGATATATGGGGGCCCCACTGGAGCTTTGCGTCAAGAGTGATGCCAAGAAAAACAGTGGATACAACAGGGCTCAATTCCTCCCCATTTAAAAACACATTGGTATTCAGATTTTGAACATTCGTTGTTGTAAATTTAACACAATTAGTTTTATTTCCGTTCAAATGCAGATTATTAACGTTAAACCAATGCACTAATTTTGATATAGCATTATTCACTTCGTCACATTTAAATGATTGACGTTTAAGTTTAAAAATCAAGGAAGTATCATCAGCAAATAATACTATATCATGACTATCCCCTACAAGGTGAGGTAAGTCATTAATATACACCAGAAACAGGAATGGGCCGAGAATCGAGCCCTGAGGTACACCCATTAGTACAGGTGACCCGGAAGAACTTTTACCATTGATAATAACCTTCTGTTTTCTATTACTTAAATATGAAATAATAAGTTTAAGCGCTGTGTTCTTGACACCATAGTACTGTAGCTTCCTGATTAATGTCTCATGGTGAACACAGTCGAAGGCCTTGGAAAGGTCACAAAATATACCCAAAGCATCCTCTGAATTCTCCCATGCACAAAAAATATGTTTAATAAGCTCAACTCCAGCGTCAGTTGTCGAGCGACCCCTTGTAAAACCGAATTGATTATTATATAGCAATTTATTAATATTAAAGAAACTTAACATCTGATCTAAAATAATTTTTTCAAAAATTTTACTTAATGTTGGTAGTACAGAAATTGGTCTAAAATTGGCGGGGTCTAATGTACTACCAGATTTAAATATAGGTATGACTTTACTATGTTTCATTAAATCAGGAAACACACCAGATTCGACGCTTATATTAAATATAGTGGCTAGATAAGGTGCTAATGTATCTATTATAGATAAAATAACTTTAACGGAAATCCCCCATAAGTCTGCCGTTTTCTTAACATCAATAGTTTTAAAATATTTAACGATATCTTTTGGCAGTACCCTATAGAATTTAAAAGTATTTGAACAAGCCTTTACATTTTGTTTGAGCAATGATTCGGCGACAGTAGGAGAAGAATTTAATGATTTTGTTGTCAAAAAAGGAACATCAGTAAAATGTTTCTCAAAAGCCATAGCAACTTCTTTATCAGATCGGGTTAAATTATTGTTAATATTCAATAGAAAATCCGAGTTGCGCGGTTTGACCTTGCCCGTTTCACTATTTATTATTCTCCAGGTCATTTTAATTTTGTCGGATGCAGTTTTAATTTTGTTGCTTAAATGTAAAGCCTTAGCAGTGGAGCACACTTTTTTAAATATTTTAGAATATGTTTTTACATAATCTCTAAATATAACACTACTATTATATGATCTTTCATCATAAAGTACTACTTTTACTTTTATAAATTCCTACTGTCGCCCATTCATTAAATGATTTGCGACTGTTAAAAGAGAAAGTTTTAGAAGTAAATATTCTACTAAATTCACAACGTATAATTTCAAATAATGTAGCATACAAATAATTAGCACTATTTTTAAACGAAAGTGATGGAAGTCTTTTTATTATATTACTTCTAAACCTCTCCAAGCGATGTTCATTTATTGGAACAAACACAACTTTCTTATTTTTCTGTTTTTTGTGTATGTAAGGTAGTGATACTAACTGTCCACAGTGATCTGAACTCAAATTTTGAATAGTTGATTTATGCAAGGGCTTAACATCTGTAAAAATGTTATCTATACAGGTCGCACTAGGCCCAGCAATACGTGTTGGTTCTAAGAATAAATTTACAAGATTATACGATTTAAACAATGAGCTAAACTTAATACTAATGGAAGAAGTTTCAAGGAGATTGATATTAAAGTCTCCACACATTACAACAGACTTGTTTTGTTTACTAAGTTTGAGTAAAACTTCTTCCACAATCCTTTCAAAATGGTCATAAGTAGCACATGGGGGTCTGTAAACACTTACAACAATGAGGTGCTCGAGCTCGACACAAGCCATTTCTACAGTTCGTTCAACAGAGAGGCTCACAATATCCTTACGTTCTTTATATAATAATGATTTATCTGCTAATATTAAGGAGCCACCACGTAAACTTTTTTCTCTATTGAAGGAACTGACCACCTGGTGATTTCTGAAATTAAACATGAAATTATAATCTTTTAGCCAATGTTCAGTAATACAAAGGATGTGTATATTGTTACTATTTAAAAACAATTCAACTTCCAATTCTTTGCCCAACATGCCTTGTATATTTTGATGCACCAGGTGTAAACAATTTTTATTACTTATTTGTGGGCTGTATTCAAAATTAATTAAACTCTTATTATTGCTAGAGATTGCCTCTATTGTCACATTCACTAATTTAAATTAGTTGGAACTGATTCCAAATTAAATGTCAAATGATTTTGCTCAATAAAAGCAGTCTTGGTAGCCAAAAACTTGGCTGAGTTAAAAAGTAAATAATAAGATAGCACATTTGCTATCAGTCTTAAATTATATTTGGATAGGTAATACCTATCTTTTGTCCAAAACTTTTTTATTAAATTATTTATGTCAATTACATGAAATTTATGATTATTATCATTAGAATTATATGTCAAATTTAAATTATTATTAGATATTAAATTATGCATTTGTATATTTAAATTATGTCTTAAATTATTTTCTTGTGGCAATCCCTGTATATAAGGCAGTGTGAACAAGACAATTTTGTGTACATTTAAGTTATTAAGTTGTTCAATATATCTTAATAACTGTTTGTTGTTGACACTGCCTCTTCTACCAACAAAAATTATTATTGTACTATTTGGGCAAAATTTAGTAACAATAATTTTATTTAGGATGTCACTAAAAGATGCTCCAGGCATGCAGCAATTTGTAACTTTTTGTCCCTTTAAAGAGTTATTTAAAGTTATGCCTAGATTTTTTCCCATGTCATCGCTATAAACAATTATATTATTTTTAGTAATATTTGAGTTATTTATAATTTTAATATCCTCTGCTATGGTACTGTCATAGAGTTTTTGTGGTGGTATAATATTATCAGCACACACTGACTTTGAAGAATCTGGCATTGAGCGCTGACACTCACATTGATATTTAATTAAGGAGTCAAACCGCTCCTCATTATATTTACAAGTCTTTACCAGATTATCCATAGCCAATATGTGTTCTTTTATTTCATTTTGGGCTGATTTATATTTATTGGACACAGTTTGAAGGGAGTTCATAAGTGACAATATTTCTGATTTAAGGCACTCTATTTCAGTCTCATAACATTTTTTTATGTTATCCACCTCAATTGAATACAACTTAAGTTCATATAACAATGCTTGCTTTTCTTTACATACATTAACATAATTTTTGGTATTAATCTTATTTCTTATTAATTTTTGTACTTTCCTTATGTATTTATTAACTTTTATATACTTCTTCAATTTGGTTTTACTGCAATTAATCCTTACTGTATTTCCTGAAGTGGAAGAGTCGTCACCAGTCAAGTCTATTGTTGCAGATTGCTGTAACATTCTTGAAGTATCACATTGCACAAGCTCAGAGAACAGGCTTTGAGTCTGGGAGGCTTTAAGGTTATCTATATATGTTTTAAATTGTGTTATTTGCTCATTAGCCTCATTCAACTGTAACTTCAATGCAGCAATTAACCTGAGAGCTTCCTCATATTCCTTGCTGCATTGATCAAACTCATTAACCGTTCCCTGTAGCTGATCTCTTTCTTTTATAACACTTGTGTATTCTGTATGTAGCTTAACCATATCACATTTCAATTGTGTATTTTTGGCAATTATGCTAACTATTTCCCTTTCATTATCATCCCTTTCCTTAAGCAACAGTTCACACTGCTCCCTGGACGCCTTAAGTTCTTGGAGCGCAAGCTGGAGTTGGTTCTCCATCTGGCGCGTCTTGGCGTTGCGAGTATTCATTTTACTATTTATTATAAATAATAAAAGAAAACAAAGATCGAAAATAGAAGGAGCAGAGTAAGCTAATGTAAAGTTGTTGTTTTTTTTTTTCTATTTACAAGTCTCAAATCAAATTATCGTTAAAACAATTTGAAAAGAAACCCGCAAAGAATGTAATAACCCGAGTAATAGAATAAATCTTTAATTTATAAAAGGAATGATATGAAATAAGGATTACAATAATTTTTAAAACAATGTTCGTTACCTGTCACTTTTTGTTCCAACACCAAATTGTTGTTATAATATTTATGTACCAACTTTCTTAAACATTAAATACAAAGCGGCAGTAATTATTAGCTATAACATAAAATTGAGGTGGATATGGTGAATTTACAATATTTAAATTATTAAAATTTATCGGGACCAATTACTTTTACAACTTATAACCAGGGTTGCCACAACAAAAAAAAGCTGATAGTATATAGTGCGGAGGTTATATGTATCTACCAGGTGTACAAATAAAAGGTAGTCCTGTACTAACACACACTCTATTTAATACACACAAATACAAAGTCACACCGAAATAAATATACAGAAGGAGAATGCAACGTAAGTTCTAAACAAGAAGGAAGAAGTACAGTGGTAAAGAGAAACTCAAAATGTAACAATAAATTAAGAAAGATAGGCACACGTAAACAATTATTAAACGTCTATAATACAATGAGATGATCTCTCCGCGTCGAAGCCCGTAAGCGACTGGTCGACTGATAATGGGGGCGGTGCTCTCCCACCGCGAGCCCGCAACCTCTGCCTCAGGAGATTACCATATATGGTGTTGTATCGACGATGCCGCACGGGATCGAATCTACGAAACGTCGACCAACGGATAGGGCGAGTGTATAGTGTAAATGTGCGTGTGTGTGTGACTGTATGATTGTATGTTTGTGTGAAATGTAGGAGATCCCCTACATCACCCCCCTCCAGAGACCTGGTTAAGGGCAATAAAAATCGGTGAATCTCACTCTACGTCCTGAACGAGTTATATATTCATTCAAATTATAGTTTTGTACATGATCTTGATTTGGGGCTTCACACAATATATAGGCTGGTTTAAGTCGATCAACAGACACTGTGGATGATTTACCATTAATTAATATATTGAAGGTTTTGTCTGACCTAGCCAACACTTTGTGTGGTCCACTATACGCGGGCTGGAGGGATCCACGAGATGCATCCTCCCGTAGGAAGACGTGTTCACTGTTAGCGAGATCTTTAAAAATAAAAACTTTATTACTATTATGGCGAGATGCTGGCACTGGGTGTAATTTTTGTGCGAAACTGCGTAAGCGGGATATGAACTCAGTCATATCCGCTGCGCTGTTGTCTTGAGGCTCAAAGAATTCACCAGGCAGCCTTAATGGTTCGCCATAAAGTAATTCGGCGGAAGACGCCTGTAAGTCTTCCTTAAACGAACTGCGTATGCCCAACAATATCCACGGTAATGACTCGGTCCACTTATCTCGTGCGTGGCACCTTATGGACGCCTTCAGTTGCCTATGAAAACGCTCCACTAGACCGTTACATGCGGGGTGATAAGCAGTTGTTCGCCGGTGTTGAAATCCCGCTATTCTTGCAAGGTGTTGAAATAGCGCAGACTCAAACTGACGTCCGCGATCTGTAACTATTTCTGTTGGGCAACCGAATCGAGATATCCAACAAGACAGCAATGCCTTAGCGACTGTTTCTGCTGTTATGTTGGTAATTGGGACGACTTCGGGCCAACGTGTAAAACGATCGACACACGTTAAACAATAGCGGTAGCCCTCCGATAGAGGTAACGGTCCGACTAAATCTATATGGATCTGTTTAAAACGTGCACGAGGTAGCTTAAATGTGCCAAGTGGGGTTGTAACATGTCGACTTACTTTGGATCGTTGGCATGATAAGCAACTTTTAGCCCATTCACGACAGTTCTTCCTAACGTTCGGCCAAACAAATCTCTCGGATACTAATTTAGCAGTAGCATTTGCGCCTGGGTGACTTAAGGAATGTAAGCTATCAAATACTTGCTTCCGAAAAAACTTTGTCACGAACGGCCTGGAAGTCGGTATACTGACGTCACAGTATAATGAAATACGGCTTCCAGGTATGGTTAATTTTTCAAGACGCAGTGAAGAGCCTTCTCGGATAAGCTTTTCTAACTCGGGATCAGAAACCTGACTTTTTGCTAAAGCTTCGAGGTCTATCGGAGCTTCCAAAACTTCAACCCGGGACAAAGTGTCGGCAACAACATTGTCCTTGCCAGAAATGTGTCGGATGTCCGTGGTGAATTGAGATATATAATCCAAGTGTCTGTACTGCCTAGGAGAACAGTTTCTTTTTCGTTCGTGAAATGCGAAACTGATCGGCTTATGGTCAGTGTACACTATAAAATTTCTAGCTTCCAGCATGTGGCGAAAGTATTTGATTGCCTCATATATTGCCAGAAGCTCCCTGTCATAAGGGGAATATTTTTTTTGAGACGTGCTAAGTTTGCGTGAGAAAAAAGCTAAGGGCTGCCATGCGTCGTCTTTCAGCTGTTGTAATACAGCTCCTATTGCCTTGTCCGAAGCGTCTGTGACAAGAGCGAGTTTGGCCTGGCAATCGGGATGCGCTAACAATGTAGCGTCAGAAAGACTTTCTTTGCAGGCCTCGAAAGCTTTTAAAGATTCGCCTGATAAAATGATTGGCTGTTTATTTTTCAGCACGCCTTTTAATAAATTGTTAAGTGGCGCTTGCTTTTCTGCCATACGTGGCAAGAAGCGCCTGTAAAAATTGATCATGCCTAAGAAACGTCGTAGCTGACGTACGTCAGTAGGCAATGGAAATTTTTTAATGGCTTCGATTTTCGAGTCAAGTGGTTTGGTGCCTGACGCCGAGATGCTATATCCTAAAAAAGATATTTCTCTGGCACCGAAAACGCACTTAGACGTGTTTATTAACATGCCATATCCCTTAAGTATGCTAAATATTTTACGTAAATGTACTTCTTGTTGAGCCTCGTCCTTTGAAAATATTAGAAAATCATCTAAGTAGCAATAACAAAAGTCTAACTCCCGAGTCATTTCGTCTACGAACCTCTGGAACGTTTGGCTCGCGTTTTTCAAACCGTAATTCATGAAAGCAAATTCAAACAGGCCGAAAGGTGTTGTTACTGCGGTTTTTGGAATGTCGTCAGGATGGACCGGTATTTGGTTATAGGCCCTGACAAGGTCAAGTGTACTAAAGATGGTACAGCCTGAAATACTGTGTGCGAAGTCCTGAATATGCCTAATTGGATACCTATCGGGTATAGTACGGGCATTCAACATTCTATAGTCTCCGCAGGGACGCCAGCCATTATCTTTTTTAGGGACTAAATGTAGTGGTGAAGACCACGGGCTTTCCGATGGTCTGACTATTCCGTTATCGAGCATAGATTGAAATTCCTGTCGAGCAATTTTAAGTCTATCTGGAGCGAGGCGACGTGGTGTGCAAGATACTGGTGGACCTGGTGTCGTGCGGATATGGTGTACAGTGTTGTGTGGTGTGGTGCGGTGCATACCTGCTGGTCGAGTGATCTCGGGAAATTCTGCCAATATTTTATGGTATTTTGTCTCCTCAGTTAAGATTTTTATTGATAAAATATTATTAAATTTAACTCGTGAGGCAGTGGCTGTTACACACGTGGTATTATCAACTATACATTTATTTCGACAATCTACAATAATGTTATAGTGTTTTAAAAAATCTACACCTATGATAGCCTTAGTTACATCTGCAACTACGAAACGCCACGAAAATATTCGACGTAAACCAAAGTCTAAATTTAAATACACATAACCATAAGTGTTAATACATGAACCATTTGCTGCACTTAGCTGATATGTGGTCCGGGCACGACGTTCTCGTAGCAGCGACCGTGGGAAGACGCAGAGGTCGCTTCCAGTGTCGACCAAAAACTGGGTCTTCGAGGCGCGGTCAGTGATGAATAAGCGACCAGTAGACGTGGGGCAACCGTCGGTCGACATTACCGATTGCCCTTGGGGTTTTCCGACTTGAAATCGCATGGTCGGACGCATTTGTCTGCTTTGTTGCCGTACTTGAAGTGATACCAGCAAGTAGGATATTTATTATAGCTGGACTGAGATCTTGACGTAGAACGGTGTTTTCGCACAATACGTCTAGAGCGTGATCGTGATCTGCTGTTCCTTTGGGTAAGTGTAAGCGCTTCGACTTGTTTCCTGAGAGCGATGACTTCTTTGGCAAGATCAATGTCATTCGTTCCACCGAAATGAGCTTGGCTTGTGGACGCTATCTGGGGTGCTGAGGGCACAATGTCATGGATTCTGTCAGCAATGTCGGCTAGATTATCAATCGAAGCAAACGGTTGACCTGCCAGAAAAGTTTGGATACTAATTGGTAGACGGCTAATCCACATAGTTTTCATGAACTCTTCGGAGACTTGAACGCCAGCGAGGCCTTTGAGGTGTCTGAGGAACTGAGACGGCTTTCTATCCCCCATTTCCTCATGCATCAGTAACTGAGTGAGCTTTTTTTTCTTGGACGCACTCAATCTTTTGACTAACTCACTTTTTAGCTTGTCGTATTTATTCATCGCTGGTGGGTTAATAATTATGTCCTTAACTTCCACTGAGTACTGGTTGTCTAGTTGCCCTATAACATAATTAAATTTGGTCGAGTCGCTAGTAATTCCTGATATCGCAAACTGACCTTCCACTTGCGCAAACCAAATCTCGGGCTCGTCAGGCCAAAAAGGTGGAACACGTACTCCAACTTTCATGATTTCTTGCGGTATAACATTTTCTGCTTGGACGGTATTCAAACACTGCCGCCGCGTAAGGTCACCTTCAAATGTTCTCGCATCTTCGACGTCTTTGTTTTCCACGTTGCTCATTGTGTCCTACTCGGGGTCACCAATGCGGAGGTTATATGTATCTACTAGGTGTACAAATAAAAGGTAGTCCTGTACTAACACACACTCTATTTAATACACACAAATACAAAGTCACACCGAAATAAATATACAGAAGGAGAATGCAACGTAAGTTCTAAACAAGAAGGAAGAAGTACAGTGGTAAAGAGAAACTCAAAATGTAACAATAAATTAAGAAAGATAGGCACACGTAAACAATTATTAAACGTCTATAATACAATGAGATGATCTCTCCGCGTCGAAGCCCGTAAGCGACTGGTCGACTGATAATGGGGGCGGTGCTCTCCCACCGCGAGCCCGCAACCTCTGCCTCAGGAGATTACCATATATGGTGTTGTATCGACGATGCCGCACGGGATCGAATCTACGAAACGTCGACCAACGGATAGGGCGAGTGTATAGTGTAAATGTGCGTGTGTGTGTGACTGTATGATTGTATGTTTGTGTGAAATGTAGGAGATCCCCTACAATAGTATACATTCCCGTATTGCACACAGCATGTGTATTCTTAGTTAATAATATTAGTTGTATATAATGTGTATATGTATTTGTTAGTGTAGTATTTGTGTGTTTTGTAGGATATCGTATGTATATTATATAATGTTGGTTATTAATACAGTTTTTTAATTTAATGCTATAAACATGCAACAAGAATAATATAATACTTTTGAACAATATTGAAGATAAAATAACACAATGTAGTCACTTTTGTCTTCGTAGTTGAACTAGATCATTTAAATGAAACTAATTTTACGGATTTTATCGCGTATATTAACTTATTTTACATTCCCGACGTTTCAAGCACTTTACAGCACCCATGGTCACGGGGGGGACTGAGGTGTATGACGTCCCAATGTCATAGTTAACCACGGCTACCTCCAGATTAAAAATTATTCATTTTTGTTCCGATCTACGCAGTATGAACTTACAGTATCATGAAGTCTTGCAGTTGTATGCTTGGGTTGGGATTTAATTTTATTAATTATGGGATCTCTAGCAGATGGTAGCACCCAGCCATCTTCTCTATTGAAATTAGGATGTTTTTTGATTTCAATAGCCTCGCGAATCATCCTTGGAAGGAATCGGTGTTCTTTGTGGTCTATCAAATCTAATGTAGTGACGGGGGCGATCCTGTACATGTTCACAGACTGCAGACTTCCCGGAGCGTCTATTCTTCACATCAGCTATGTGTTCTTTAACGCGGGTTTTTATGGATCTTTTAGTTTGTCCTATATAAGAGAGACCACATTCACAATCCAGCTTGTACACTCCTGCATCTTGCAGAGGAATATTACACTTGACTGATGGTAAAAACTGACTAATCTTCTTCGGCGGCTTGAAATATGTTTTAATGGAAGCACGCTTCAAGATGTAGCCAATCTTGTCAGTGACCCCTCTGACATATGGCAGTACAGCAGGCACTCGCTCGACTGTGGCCGGCTTCACTCGTTCACTGTGACGTAGGCGCGGGACCCGAAGCTTATTGTCGTGCAACACTTGCTTGACGTGTTGGAGCTCGGCGGCCAGGTGTTTACTGTCACAGATCCCTCGTGCTCTCTGAAACAAAGATTTACCCACGGTAGCTAACTGTGAAGGATGGTGGTGAGAATCACCGTTTAAATATCTATCTGTATGGGTCTTTTTTCTATACACAGTGTGGCTCAAGGTGTTATCAGGATTCCGAATTACTAATACATCTAGAAAAGCTAAAGAATTGTTTGCCTCTAACTCCATTGTGAACTGAATTTTAGAATTTAAGGAGTTAAGATGGTCTAAAAATGCAGTTACTTTATCTAAAGGTAGAATTGTGAAAGTGTCGTCTACGTACCGCTTGTAGAATCTTGGGTTTATGGGAGAAGTAAGCAGGGCTTTCTCCTCAAAGTCCTCCATGAATATATCGGCGACAATGGGAGATACAGGTGAGCCCATCGCCACTCCATCTACTTGCTTGTAGAACTCCTCCTTCCACAATAGGTAGCCAGATGTAAGGCAGTGTCTGAGTAATACTGCATATTCTACGGGCATGTTGTTTTCCTCTAGCCTTCTAGTAACAATCGAGATGCAGTCTTCAACTGGTAGGCATGTGAACAGAGACTGCACATCAAAACTCACCATAGTTTCATTGTCTGCCAGATGTAGGTCTTTAATCTCGCTGACAAAATGGTAGGAATCCTTTGTGTGTGCTCTTGTATGTCCCTTGAGCGGTGAGAGTATATTCGCTAAGTATTGAGCCAATCTGTAAGTTGGTGAATCGATTTGGCTCACTATAGCACGTAGTGGAGCATTGGGCTTGTGTATTTTTGGTAACCCATACAACTTCGGTGGTTTAGCACACGTAGGTATTATCGATTTTACGTCTAGATTTAATTTTTCGGAGTGTTTCTTTATGAGATCACTAGTTGTTTTAAGTGTGTTATTTGTTGGGTCATTTTTAACCTTTTTATACGTACTTGCATCCGACAAAAGTTCTTGTATTTTAGAATTATAATCTGACGTATCCATAACTACCGTGGCATTTCCCTTATCTGCGCGGAGAATCGTGAGTTCTGGTTTATTGCGTAGGTTAGTCAACGCTTTGAATTCGTCTTTAGGTAGATTCGGTTTTGGCGCTGAACTTCGACGTAACATAGACGAAATGTCTTGACGTATCGCTTCCAAATCCTCCTTTTGCATATTGTTTTTAAATAAACAGTCCTCGACACTACAGATAATTTGTTCGTACGGAAATTTTTTCGGTGTTATAGCAAAATTAAGACCTTTCGATAATACTCTAATTGTTGCATCATCCAGAGTTTGTTTAGACAGATTATAGACCGCGTTTAATCTATGATCCGCGTTCGTAGTCGACGGTTGCGTTTCGTTCTCACGTCGACGCAGATGTTTGACATTTAATTTGGTCGTTAATTTTTGACATTTTATTATATGTTTGTTTTTGCATTCATTATATTTATTAGTTTCTCGTTTATTTAACGTTTCGATGCAAACATTATAATCAAATGTCGTTAAAACTGCCTTTAAATCACTGAATGATGTGTCTATGGATTTGTTTATGGTATGTAGATCGGAGCGTTTTTGTTGGATTACCGTTCGTAACAACTTTTTACTTGCCTCATTTAAGATCTTAGCGCTTCCTCGAATGTCCTTTTTAGTGGATATTTTGACACACGTAGGGATGATATTATTATCACGACAGCGTTTTAAAAAGTTTAGTGCTGTTATATATCTTGCGCGCTTAGTCACAAGATCTTGTAATCGGCGAATTTTATTTGCAATTACCAGTCCGTACTGGTTCACATAGTGATTCCTTATATTTACGCGAACACTACACATTTAAATGAAACTAATTTTACGGATTTTATCGCGTATATTAACTTATTTTACATTCCCGACGTTTCAAGCACTTTACAGCACCCATGGTCACGGGGGGGACTGAGGTGAGGTATGTTACGTCGAAGTTCAGCGCCAAAACCGAATCTACCTAAAGACGAATTCAAAGCGTTGACTAACCTACGCAATAAACCAGAACTCACGATTCTCCGCGCAGATAAGGGAAATGCCACGGTAGTTATGGATACGTCAGATTATAATTCTAAAATACAAGAACTTTTGTCGGATGCAAGTACGTATAAAAAGGTTAAAAATGACCCAACAAATAACACACTTAAAACAACTAGTGATTGTCGGCGCCGTTACGACAGCACCGACGGTGTTTGCGGGGAGTATGTGAAGTGCGGGGGGTTTCTCACCACCGCGCCTAAGACCGGCACTCGCCGATAGCTCTCGACCCGATCGCCACCAAATATTTTGTATTTTTCATTCCTTTCAAATATACAATTTGCCTATCGCGTGAGTCGCCTATTTTATTCATGTTCCCTAAATGAACATAGTGGCGACCGTGATAAATTAAAATATCGAATTCCGATTTCGCCGCGTAATACGGTCCAAAGGTCGTAGCACTTACCCCGCGTTTACAACGTCGCGAACGCAAGTACTACGAGCTACGAGAACAAAGGAAGCCACGCCGATCTACTACATCAGCTAAGAAGATTATTAAATTGGCGTACCATCCCGAGTCCTAAGAACAACAAAGCGGTCAAGAAGAATTCATCTGGAGCGGAGAGAAGACAAGAGGACAGCTATTGAGAACCGGCCAAGCTGAGGTCCAGAGGAGTCTACGCGCCACATCAGCGGTTTTTGCCAACTAAAAGTGAGCCCGTTCCTATTATTTTACCTCTTCGTGTCCCACTATTCCTAAAAATTCTATTTGTGTGAACAGGGAAACAAGGAATCTAGTCCTATTTTTGTTGCCTTACCCTACCTACCTATTCTTAAGCAACATCCTTTATATTCCTTGTCTATCGTATACCCTTTCGTATATAAAACTGCTAATCTAAATAAACTATTCCTACTCAATAATCCTACCAAATAAAATACCTATTAAAACAATCCTAAAAGAATTACCTAGATAAACCTACCGACAATTTACATACCTAACGAGTTAAAAATCACCTATTTACACCTATTTGCTTACCTATCAGCTAATTGTCTATCATTTCTTACTATTATTTAGCCGTATCATTTGCTAGGTAATCAGTGCTATTTTTCAAGCCGCCTATAATTTGCATTCATTGCGCCTATTTTACGACTTGAAAGTCTTCACTAGCATTTAATTAGTTGGTAGCCACTGTTAAATAGTTAGAATTTAAATAGCTGAACCTATTTCTTTAAACGTAAGCATACATATGTACATAGCTACGCAAAATTTTGAGCTTAACTCCTCAATGCAAGTAAATTCACTTCTCGCTATTCACTGTTAGCTGTTTATGCACGCAAATAAATTAGTCATCACTATAGCATAATCATTCGCTAAGCCCTATATTACGCTAATTAAACCATTATTTGCACAAATCAATTAAATTTACGATCAACCTTGCTTCCCGTTATTATTTTATGTACGGAGATATCTGCAAAGCATTCCAACAATCAATTTCAGCTACGGTGCAGCGGTCGCTCGAGACTATCATCGCATCCCGTGTCACTGCCAGCACTGCGGGCTCACGTCGTGGTACTGGACCGCGGGCGTCGCGCGTCATCAATCCCACCTTTCACCGCGCTTCTGCTGATTTTGAACCGGTTTCCGTCACAGCGGCCACGAAGCGAGGAACGTATTGTATGCAATTCTTATTTATTTGATTAGTACAGCGCATAACTAGTTGTTTTGATTGTCTGCGCGTTAACTTTGCTAGTATGGAGGCAAAGTACAAAACTCTTAATTTAAAA
This sequence comes from Parnassius mnemosyne, assembly GCA_963668995.1. Taxonomy (NCBI): domain Eukaryota; kingdom Metazoa; phylum Arthropoda; class Insecta; order Lepidoptera; family Papilionidae; genus Parnassius; species Parnassius mnemosyne. The sequence goes on along the minus strand of CAVLGL010000001.1, from coordinate 620,656 downwards.
CGCGCTTCAATTAGAGGCCGTGTTACGAAATTTAATAACCATTTAGAAGAATTAAAAGGTAAAAAGCTTACTCCTACGGAAGTTAGCGTGCTATCGCAGCGATTAGTTAAACTTGAGACTTTATTTGGCGAATTCGATAGCGTGCAAAATCAGATTGAAGCATTGGAGGAAAATAATTTAAGCTTAGAATTGGATACCAGAGAAGTTATCGAACAAGCTTTCCACAATTCGATCGCATTGGCTCAGGAAATTATTTCCGTAAGCAGTACGACAAAAAAGTCGTCGCTTCAGCATAGCAGTATTTACACAGCTGATGAAGATGATCACGAAGTTATCGGCTTTCGTTTACCAGTCATTAAAATTAATAAGTTTGATGGTACGTTCAACAAATGGTTGGAATTTCGTGATACGTTCAGTTCTCTGATACATAATAATACAAAAATAAAAAATATACACAAATTTCATTATTTAAATTCCTATCTAGAAGGTGAAGCTGCTCGTGTAATATGTAATTTAGAAGTTTGGGACAATAATTATCCTGAGGCATGGAGTCTTCTTTGTGAGCGTTTTAATAATATTCGTCAATTAATAAATAATCATTTGAAGTCTTTGTTTAATATTGAGCCGTTGCGTGAGTCTGACAAGTCATTAAGATTTCTAGTAGACCACGTCACAAAAAACCTACGTGCTTTAAATACTTTAAAACAGCCAACTGATCATTGGGATACCCTGATCATATTCATAGTCTCAGCGAAATTAGACAGCAACACGCGTGTTAAATGGGAGGAGTACATTCAAGCTAATGTTAATGCTTCGGATATGCCTAGCCTAGATGATTTCATGACTTTTATTAAGGGCCGCGCTGAAGTTTTAGAGTCTGTTTATCGCAGTAAACAAGACAAAAATATAAAGTCAAACCCGAATCACAATCAAGGCGTCAAACAAAATCCCGTTTCTCATACTAAGTCATTCGTTAGCGCTGAGCAGGGCGACTCATCAGCAACTGCCCCTCACAAGTGTATTTTCTGTGGTCAAGGTCATCGTAATTATGAGTGCTCACAATTTCAATCGAAATGTATTGATGATAGACTTTCATTAGTGTCCGAGCTAAAGTTGTGTCCCAACTGTTTGCGCAAAGGGCATAATACGCGCGCATGCAAGCTTCCAGGTACGTGCAAGATATGCAAAAAACGTCACAACACCTTTTTACACAAACCTACGGATTCTGATACCAATGTGGCAGTCACTAATGTTGCAGTCTCTGAGCCAGTTTCAATGTCAGCTGTTTCTGCTTCTGAGACACTACTATGTACGGCTTTGGTTGATATTTTTAATCCCAAAACAATCAATTACATTACCACTAAAGCTCTCTTAGACAACGGTAGTCAGTCTAGCTTTATTACAGAATCACTTAAATCAAAGTTAAATTTAACTTCTTCCACGTCTGATGTTAGGAATGTAGTCGGCATATGTAACACTATTGTCAAGCTTAATGCTGAACGTTGCAATGTTCGAATTCATTCAAAGGTAGGTTCTTTCAGCGTTATGACGTCATGTTTAGTCATACCCCAAATATCAGGTAAGATACCTAAGTCTCTTGTGTCTATTACACACCTTAACCTGAAGTCCTTTGCATTAGCAGACCCCAGCTTTTATGAGCCGTCTGACATAGGACTGCTCATCGGTGCTGACCTATTTTGGTCCATTATTGGAACCAAACAGCACTCTTTAGGCAAAGGAAATCCTATTCTACATGAGTCTAAATTAGGATGGCTTATCGCAGGTCCCATGCATTATATTCAAAATGACAATCTCAATTTAAATTCCCCAGTGAAATGTAATTTTGTAAGTATTGAAAGCAACAATACTTTAGTTGAGCTTCACAATGATTTGAAGAGGTTTTGGGAGCTTGAAAGCTTGCCACAAAGGCCCCTTCTTACAGACCAAGAGAAAGCTTGCGAACAACATTTTTTACAGCATACAAAACGCACTGAAGAAGGTCGTTTTTGTGTCAAGCTGCCATTGATCGACAAACCAGACTGCCTAGGCACTTCCTATTTCATAGCCAGGCGGCGATTTATAAACCTGGAACGTCGCTTTCGCAAGCAACCGGAACTTAAGTCCGCCTATGTTGATTTCATTGAGGAGTATCGCAAACTAGGACATCTAGCAATATCTGAGGTAGACCGACCTGAGCTTGCCTATTTTGTTCCGCATCATCCTGTCATTCGTGAAGACAGTGAGTCAACACGTCTACGCGTCGTTTTTGACGCATCAGCTCGCACTTCATCTGGTTTGTCTATAAACGACATTCAAATGATAGGCCCTACAGTTCAAGACTCTCTTTTCAATATCCTCATCCGGTTCCGGCAATATCGTTATGTGTTGTCAGCGGATATTGAAAAAATGTACCGGCAGGTTTTAATAGATGAGTCTGACCGAAACATACAGCTGATTTTATGGCGTGATGCGGAGGACAAACCATTATAAACACTCAGGCTTAACACGGTCACCTACGGATTTGCTAGCGCTAGTTTCCTTGCCACCAGGTGTCTCTGGCAAGTGGGCGAGGAGTGTGACGATGACGTTATTAAGGCAGTCATACAGGAGGACATATATGTTGATGACTTACTAACTTCTAGCGATGATGAAGATCAATTACGGTCTATACAGAAATCAACACATGTGGCTCTTTCTATGGCTGGTTTTGACTTGCGTAAGTACCGATCCAACTTACCTTCTTTACTGCCTTCAGACGTTGTCCAGTCATCCGGCAACCTGACATTGAGTCAGTCTACAAATACGCTGGGCCTAGATTGGAGTCCTTCGACCGACAGCATTAATTTTCCCATTACAGTGGATCAGTCTGACGTCGTCACCAAGCGCACTATACTTTCTTCAACTTTCAAGATCTTCGATCCCTTGGGCCTCCTATCCTTGTCCACTATCGTTCCCAAAATTTTAATTCAGACCTTATGGTCTCTCAAATTGGACTGGGATGAGCCCGCTCCAAAGGATATTGTCGATGTCTGGAGACCTTTTGTTGATGGACTTAAATACCTTTTTTCACTAAATATACCTAGATGGGTATCAATAGAATATCCAGTCTCTGCTGAAATCCACTGTTTTTGCGATGCATCGCAACGCGCCTATGGTGCATGCTTGTACCTTCGCTCTACAAATAAAGAAGGACAAATACATGTCCAACTTTTATGTGCGAAATCTCGCGTTGCCCCAGCATCCAGCCCTATTACAATTCCTCGTTTGGAGCTTTCAGGTGCTCTTCTGGCAGCTGAAATGAGCTCATCTGTGACCAAGGCCTTGCGACGTAAAATATCGCGTCATGTCTATTGGACTGACTCGAGCGTAGTTCTTAGTTGGTTGCGCTGCGGTTCTTCTAACTTGAAAGCATTCGTTGCCAACAGAGTCGCCGCCATTAGAGAGCTGACTGACGCAAATTCATGGCACCACGTTCCTACAGAACACAACCCAGCTGACCTGCTATCCCTTGGCGTGAACCCACAACAGATCGCTGCATGTGATATGTGGTGGTATGGACCTAAGTTTTTATCGTTGCCAGAGTCCGAGTGGCCTTCTATGCAGTCGCAGACTATTATTGAGATGAAGAATTTGCCGGAAGTTAAAGCACATCCAGTTGCTATTTGTGATAATTATCAATCAATTATTAACTTTAACAAATATTCTAAATTAAAACAATTACAACACATTTTAGCCTATGTACATAGATTTATTAATAACTGTAAAAATTCTAAAACTAAAATTACAGGTTCCTTAACTACCGCCGAGCTCAATAAAACTCTTAATTCATTAGTGTATATTTCCCAATTAGAGGCATTCCCTAAAGAATACGACTTATTATTAAAAGGAAATTCCCTAAGTCCTAAGTCGCACATTTCGGCACTTAATCCATTTTACATGAAGGAGTGATAAGAGTAGGTGGTCGAATTCAGGCTTCTGAATATAGTTTCGATATGAAGCATCCCATGTTGTTAAGCTCTAAACACCATTTTACTCAACTTTTATTCCAACAAGAACACGTACGGCTTCTACATCTGGGGCCCCAAGCCTTACTGGCTTCTATTAGAACGCGTTTTTGGCCCATTAGTGGAAGAAGTCTGGCTAGACGTACTGTGCATAATTGCACCGTATGTAGGCGTTTTAAGGGTCAGTCTATGAAAAACATAATGGGCAACCTACCTGCTCAAAGACTAATGCCCGACTTTCCTTTTATTACAGTAGGGACTGATTTCGCTGGGCCATTTATGGTCACGGATCGCAAAGGTCGTGGTTGTAAAATTACAAAATGTTATTTGTGTATTTTCATATGTTTTAGGTATAAGTGCATCCATTTGGAGGCTGTTAGTGAGCTGTCCAAGGATGCTTTTATATTAACTTTGAGACGCTTTGTTTCACGGAGAGGGCTACCAAAGCAGATATTCTGCGACAATGGTGGAAACTTTGTAGCTGCTTCAAAGGAACTTAAAGAGTTTTTTGAAGTTAATGCCAAAACTATCGCTAATTTTGCCGCTAACGAAGGCGTTGAATTTTATTTTTCGCCTGCATACGCTCCTCACTTCAATGGTTTGATGGAGGCCGGTGTAAAGTCAGCCAAATTCCACCTGGCTAGGATATTAGGGACTACGCACCTAACCTATGAGGAATTGTCATCTTTGTTCACACAAATAGAATGTTTCCTAAATAGCCGCCCCCTATGTCCATTAAGTTCCTCTCCCACGGACTATTATCCCTTAACTCCGGGCCACTTTTTAATTGGTAGACCACTAAGCTCGCTGCCATATCCGTGTCTACAATCCGCTAATGCCAATCGTCTCGACAGATTCCAGCGCATCGAGCAGTTTAAGCAACACTTTTGGCGACGCTGGAGCCACGAGTACATTGCGGAGCTGCAGTTGAGGACGAAGTGGCTCACGAAGTCCAATGAGAGCCTACAAATTGACGACCTAGTCCTCTTGAAAGAGGAAAACGCTCCACCGCTCTATTGGCGTCTCGGACGTGTAAGAAAACTCTTCCCGGGATCTGACGGATTGACACGCGTCGCAGATATAGACACTGCAAGAGGAATTGTGCGGCGCGCCCTAAACAGAATCGTCCTACTACCGAAGCCCGATGAGTTGGAAGATCTTGAAAGCTGTTAAGCTTTCCAGCGCCGGGAGTATGTCGGCGCCGTTACGACAGCACCGACGGTGTTTGCGGGGAGTATGTGAAGTGCGGGGGGTTTCTCACCACCGCGCCTAAGACCGGCACTCGCCGATAGCTCGCGACCCGATCGCCACCAAATATTTTGTATTTTTCATTCCTTTTAAATATACAATTTGCCTATCGTGTGAGTCGCCTATTTTATTCATGTTCCCTAAATGAACAGTGATCTCATAAAGAAACACTCCGAAAAATTAAATCTAGACGTAAAATCGATAATACCTACGTGTGCTAAACCACCGAAGTTGTATGGGTTACCAAAAATACACAAGCCCAATGCTCCACTACGTCCTATAGTGAGCCAAATCGATTCACCAACTTACAGATTGGCTCAATACTTAGCGAATATACTCTCACCGCTCAAGGGACATACAAGAGCACACACAAAGGATTCCTACCATTTTGTCAGCGAGATTAAAGACCTACATCTGGCAGACAATGAAACTATGGTGAGTTTTGATGTGCAGTCTCTGTTCACATGCCTACCAGTTGAAGAATGCATCTCGATTGTTACTAGAAGGCTAGAGGAAAACAACATGCCCGTAGAATATGCAGTATTACTCAGACACTGTCTTACATCTGGCTACCTATTGTGGAAGGAGGAGTTCTACAAGCAAGTAGATGGAGTGGCGATGGGCTCACCTGTATCTCCCATTGTCGCCGATATATTCATGGAGGACTTTGAGGAGAAAGCCCTGCTTACTTCTCCCATAAACCCAAGATTCTACAAGCGGTACGTAGGCGACACTTTCACAATTCTACCTTTAGATAAAGTAACTGCATTTTTAGACCATCTTAACTCCTTAAATTCTAAAATTCAGTTCACAATGGAGTTAGAGGCAAACAATTCTTTAGCTTTTCTAGATGTATTAGTAATTCGGAATCCTGATAACACCTTGAGCCACACTGTGTATAGAAAAAAGACCCATACAGATAGATATTTAAACGGTGATTCTCACCACCATCCTTCACAGTTAGCTACCGTGGGTAAATCTTTGTTTCAGAGAGCACGAGGGATCTGTGACAGTAAACACCTGGCCGCCGAGCTCCAACACGTCAAGCAAGTTTTGCACGACAATAAGCTTCGGGTCCCGCGCCTACGTCACAGTGAACGAGTGAAGCCGGCCACAGTTGAGCGAGTGCCTGCTGTACTGCCATATGTCAGAGGGGTCACTGACAAGATTGGCTACATCTTGAAGCGTGCTTCCATTAAAACATATTTCAAGCCGCCGAAGAAGATTAGTCAGTTTTTACCATCAGTCAAGTGTAATATTCCTCTGCAAGATGCAGGAGTGTACAAGCTGGATTGTGAATGTGGTCTCTCTTATATAGGACAAACTAAAAGATCCATAAAAACCCGCGTTAAAGAACACATAGCTGATGTGAAAAATAGACGCTCCGGGAAGTCTGCAGTCTGTGAACATGTACAGGATCGTCCCCGTCACTACATTAGATTTGATAGACCACAAAGAACACCGATTCCTTCCAAGGATGATTCGCGAGGCTATTGAAATCAAAAAACATCCTAATTTCAATAGAGAAGATGACTGGGTGCTACCATCTGCTGGGGATCCCATAATTAATAAAATTAAATCCCAACCCAAGCATACAACTGCAAGACTTCATGATACTGTAAGTTCATACTGCGTAGATCGGAACAAAAATGAATAATTTTTAATCTGGAGGTAGCCGTGGTTAACTATGACATTGGGACGTCATACACCTCAGTCCCCCCCGTGACCATGGGTGCTGTAAAGTGCTTGAAACGTCGGGAATGTAAAATAAGTTAATATACGCGATAAAATCCGTAAAATTAGTTTCATTTAAATGTGTAGTGTTCGCGTAAATATAAGGAATCACTATGTGAACTAGATCATCTTCTGATTTGATAAGTCGACTGGGCATCCCTTCTTTTTTGCGTATGTACACCTTACCATTGGCTGTCCAAGTTCGTATTCACTAGTCTTAATAAACTCTCGTGCAAGGTAGTAAAGTCTCTTTGTCATGGCGGTGAGGACCTCAGATACGTATAGGAAATGCTTAAGTCCTTTTCCGTGCAAGTGGGTTGTGTTAAGACGGTTTTCCTTGTTCTGTTTATTATAGTTTTTAGTTGATTTCAAAAACTGTTCCTTTGCCGCCGTGGACGAGAACTCCACAATAACTGTACCCACTGATTCAGTCTTACTCTTCAAACGAAAAATATTTCTAACATCCGTTTCCAGTACGGAATGATTAATAATACTGCCTAGTTTTTTGACTGTGCTAATTAGGGTTTCACGTGTTTCAGGACATTGTAATGGTATATTTTTTATTTCAAGTGACGATGCTCTCAAATTATTTTCCAAGATGTCTACCTTATTTTCTAATGTTTTTATGATCTGCTGATTTTTGTTACATTCTGATTTTAAATTATTAATCTCAAGCACCGCCTCATCATATTTTTCCGACAAAAATGACACGGACTTCTGGATTTCTTCGTTTTGGGCACGGATTTCTGAGTTTAGAATACTAATTTTTGCATTTTGAGTTCGAATATCTTCAAGTGCCGTTTGCAGGGTATCCATTTTATTATTTTGTTGAGTTTGGTTCGATACGAACTCCTCAAACATGGTTTTCATCTCTATCATCATTTTTTCCATGCGTCCTAATTCATCCGACTCACGTTTTCTTTTCCTCTGCGTTATGTTTAAGTTTTCATTATTAGAGCAGGATGTTAAATTCGGTTCAGAGGCATAGCAGGGTGATGCCGGAGCATTAGGAGGTGAGCGTCGTATCATGATTTAGTTTGAGGGTTTTTATTTTATTTTATTATTTATAAATATGTATTTCGTTTTAATAACTAAGGTATGAGAAGTAGTAGTATGATATTTTATTTACTCACAAGGCGACTCGTATCAGCATACAACAATTTAGTCTTGATGCGTAGGAGAAGATCTTGGTTAACGTAGTTTTATTGCCGAGATGACGGTGCATTGTCAAAAAGGTCGTTGCTTGAAGATATGTAGTAGCAAGGCCGGTCATTCACACGGCACGTCGCTCTGTTAGTTCGTTGACACTATGACTCACGCTCACTGTTTATTCAAAATATGTTCGATTGTTATTGATTAAGACTGTGTTATCTTGTAATCTCTTTGCTAAATTCTTAGTTGGGTTTTTGCACTATGTGATCCATGCACTTTACAACACAAAATAACTTTTTTGTAACTAAAGATTAACTTTATACTTAAATTGCGAATATTAACCACGGAGACAAAATAGGTACGTGTTGTTGCGCGATAACCTGCGAGCAGAGTCTCAACCTGCGAGCAGAGTCTGAATAATATACGAATAATGTATTTCCTCGACCCTATACGTAATATGGTGCGGATCGCCCGCTTTTGTAATACAAACGCTGTCATAATATTATATATATTATGCTTTAAAGAAGTTTAGATTCTACTGGAGCAAAATAAACTAATTTAAGCTGCTTTAACGTAACTTCGTCTCGTAATCTTCTTAGGGCATAGCATGCTGAACTGATTGTAAATTGTAGTGATTTAATTTCCTTCTTCCAATTCAAATAATTATCAATGTGGATTCCTAGAAATTTAACGGTTTGAACAGAGTAAATACTTATACCATTATATTATAATATATTCCTTTTGAATCCTAAAGTGAAGTAAAGTTACAGCTTAGTCCTCCTGCTGGACACAGGCCTTCTTTTTTTTCTGACACAATTTGAATCCTAAGGATTTCTGAAATCGCCAAGACTTATAACTGTTAAGCAGCTAATACTAAATACTCTATATGCATAGATGATATAATAAAATTGAAGTGTCTATCTGTGATATTAAAATAACTGGCTTTCGCAAACTCGGCGGGTTATTTGCTTGCTACTACGACTTAAATAACCATTTCTAAATATGTTGTCTGTCTGTCTCTATGGGCTAAACTTCGTTATTGTTTTTTTTTTGTAAAAATCAAAAAATTGATAAATGAAACTCTTTGATTATCCGAAATCTAAGTATTTATACCGTCACTTTAATAATTCCTATCCAGGCGAAGCCAGGACGGGTTGCTAGTACTCAATAAAACAAAATATATTATATTAGTTATAAATAATAGCAACTTAAAACAATAAAAATACAATACACATATAGTAGTTTAAAACTTAACCCTTTAGTTTAATAAAAATAATGATTACATAAATGAGCTACCGTAGCCTTATGATATAATGCGGACAGCGAACTCAATGGTTCGTGGGTTCGAATCCGCCATTATCGTGAATCACTCACTCCTATCCTATTGGAAAATTAGAAATTTTAGCTAGCTTTGCTAGTATTTGGTTTTAAGCAACAATAAAAATAACACTTTATAGCTTCTAAAGAAGGTGCTTAGACATTGTTAAAAATTAAACGCTTTGAATACAAAGAGAAGTCTGTAATATATACTTCTAGAGCGGAGATTCAGAACAAATACTGTCACAGCTGAGGATCGCGCGGGTGCCGGCTGGTCGGGTAGCTTGCAGCTAGAGATGCTACGGAGGTTCGATTCCGATTCCGAAAGTTCGGAACTTCCAATTGATTTTGCACCTTCGATTCCGATTTCGGTTTCGTTCAATGTTAATCAGGAGTTATATATCGAAGGTCGATGCACAGTGGCGGATCAGCGTGAACATGATTATGCTTATCTCACCGGTAACCTCCCTCCCACCGTGCCTTCTGTAGATTACTCTATGTTTAGTTTCGTATTTGGCAATTGGCATGTTGTGAGTTCGCGCGCAAAAACTCGGATAAGTATAAATCTTATCCGAGTTTTTGATTAGATTTAGTAGTGTTTTATTTGATGTGTAACAAATTTATTTAAATTAGACAATGAAGCCAAAATCAAGTGCCATTTGGAATTATTTAAATGAAGTTACTGGTAATACAGCAAAGTGTAAACTATGTCAGAAGATATATTCACGAAAGGAAAGTACGACTATTTCGTTAAAAAATTTAAAGTCTGTGCATGCCACTGAATTCGAAGAATTCAAAAAATTTGAAACTGTGTGGCCGGTGGAAGGTAAAGGGGAGATCTCCAGCCAGGCAAAGTGTTCTGCCCGGGGAGCGGCCAACGCTCCGATTGGTAGGAGCTATTCTATATATGCTGCTTTAACTTCGGAACTTTGTTAGCGCGATTTAGGCTTCGATGTGTTTCGCTTGTGGCGCGACGGCAGCGCCGCCACAACTGAAAATAAAAATACAGTGCAATAGACCCTAACACATCTCTTCTGCCTTCACTTCCGATTCCGGTTCCGATTTCAGTTCCGGTTCCGACAAACAAAATTTAAAAACTCCGCTTCCGAATTCGGTTCCGATATAACTCCTTCCGTAACATCCCTAGCTTGCACGGTATATATACCATATAGTTGTATTTTAACTGTTTAGGCAAATATGAAATAAAATTACATACATATCTGAAATAAAATTCAAATCAAGTTGACAGAGTGCGCACTTAAATAATGTGTTTTAATAAGTTGGGTGACAAATGAGCACACGGTCCTCCTAATATTGTAAGTAGTGTAAGTGGATGTTGTGGCCCATAGATATCTACATTTATCATCAATTGCCACAGGTTCTCAAATCATCCAGGGTTAACTGATAGAGAATGCCTCAAGGCATGAAGTTCACCCTTTATAGTCCTTATTATAAGGTGTATCATAAAATTAAATAAATATGTAAGTTTCCTAGCAGCGGCCCCACAGGTTCCGTGAATTTTAACATTTGCTGACAAGTTCCATACTTTACATTTTAATTCACATATTTCTGCGCTACTTTTTTCGTGAAACAGATTCTAGCTAAACCTTAAGACTAATTTTAAACAACTTTTTTGTTCTTTTTAGTTGTATACGTTAATGTTTTATTTCTTTGTGTATTTTGTTCCTTGCTAAGAGCATTATAAAAATAAATTAATCAGGAATTATTACTTTCAGGAATTAGACCAATGTTACCAAATAAGTCGTTAATCAATTCATCTTTATCAAAAGGGAATGAAAAGAAAAAAGAAATCTTTATCATATTTACTGCGATGTCGGGCATTGTTAAATTATTATTACTCAGTATTTATTATAATTTCAACTTAGTGCATTGATACTAATTTGCACCCAAAAATAGTGTAATTTTTAATAATTATGAATGGTGAAATGAAATATATATATAGATAAAGTTAAAATTTACATGGTAAAGCCATGCTGCAGCTATATTAGCAGTATAGCTGTAGTACGAATGGGTCAGCTCAACCGGGGAAGGACCACACTCTCACAGAATACCGGCGTAAAATAGCAGCTTAACCGGAGACCCCTTTTACTAGAAATGTGGCAATTCATATAAGTCCTCACAGGTGACAACCCATTTGAATTTTGATTCATCATCGACGTTACAAGGCTTTACAAGGGGCAGGTTCGGCCCCACATGGAATAATCTTCGCATCTCTGGGCTGGGGCTTCCCAGTGCCAGCTCCTTCCACTTGACCGCATCCAGCGCAGAGCAACTCGAATCGTCGACGATCGAGTCCTTACCGATCAGATCGATTCATTAGCGCTGCGAATAAAATGCAAAGAGATGCAACATCGTTTTGCATTTTCTTTGCGCATTTACCACGGGAACTGCTCTGAGGAATTGTTCGGATTAATCCCAGCCGCGAAATTTCACAAACGCACATCGCGGCAGAACTCCGATACCATCCGCACCATCTGGATGATTGGCAGTCCACCACTGTGTGATTTAGAAGATTTTTTCTTCCTCGCACAACTTCCTTGTGGAATAGTTTACCACCAGCGATTTTTTCGGACCGATACAACTTAGGGACCTTCAAGAAAAGAGCCTACTCCTTTTTAAAAGGCCGGCAACGCATCTGCAATTCCCCTGGTGTTGCGGTTGTTCATGGGCGGCGGTAGTCACTTACCATCAGGTGAGGCGCATGCTTGTTTGCCCCCTTTCCTATATAAAAAAAAGTTTAGATGTATAAGTTTCGATGTATATACTCGTAAAATAGAAGCTTAACGCTGCTGTGTTTCGTATGGTGAGTGTAGAGAACCGGAGACTCTTTTACTGGAAATAAAGCATTCCATCTTAGTCCTCAGGGGTTGCAACGCTTCTGCATTTTGATCCTTAGGCGAAGATAGATGTAGATGTCTATGGGTTACAGCAACCATTTACCACCAGGAGGACTGTGAGTTCGTTTGTTATCCTTATCCTATAAAAAAATTACATTGAATTACAATAATTATTTCTTTACCTGACATCATTTAATTTTTTGATGATGATGACTAAAAAAACCGAATACTTGTTAAAAATAATTGTGGCAAGCTTTTTTTTATTGCTTGATGATGATGACGAGGCTTGATTTAGGCTTATTATTGAACATAATGATTTCTTATATTTACGTGAACATTGCTGTGTAGTGGCGGTTAAGAATATCCACTACCCCATATCTTCCCGTGGGTGTCGTTAAAGGCGACAAAAGGAAACAGGCAGGAGATGGCCAACAGAATCTTCCTGATAACAACAAACTTACAATAAAAACTGCGGTTGCCAACCCGCTCGCCAAGCGTGGCAACTATAGCAAATACCCCCGATATGACGAGAGTAACAAAGAGACGGCCCCCATTCCCCGGCGGCCCCGCTATTCCTGGCTACGGTGGCGACCATGGTAACGGCGGGGCAGGGGGTGCTAAGAATCTCCGGTGTAGGTTCAGTTGCCACCTAAGACGACTCGACCTGGCAACATGCAACGCACGCACCCTGAGGACTGCCGAGAAGATGGTGGAGCTGGAAGAAGAGATAGACAAGTTACGCTGGCATATTATAGGATTATCCGAAGTCCGAAGAGAAGGGGAGGACACAGTAATCCTCGAATCCGGCAACTTGCTCTATCACCGGGAGGGCGACCATCTGTCCCAAGGAGGTGTCGGATTTATCGTCCACAAGTGTCTCGTCAACAACGTTGTAAAGATTGAGAGTGTGTCGACGAGGATTGCGTACCTTATACTCAGAATCACCAAACGGTATTCGCTGAAGGTCATATAGGTTTACGCACCAACCTCGGCACACCCCGATGAAGAGGTGGAGGAAATGTATGAGGATATATCTAGAGCCATACATTCCTCCAAAAACCAATATACGGTGTATAATATATGGGAGACTTCAATGCAAAACTAGGCACAAGAGAGAACGGTGAGCTGAAAGTAGGGAAATTTGTGAATAGGGTAATGGAACCCAAAGGGATCAACAACGGAACCAAGCTGGCCGCCTTCATGGAGAAAGAGGGACTTTTTATGATGAACTCTTTCTTACAAAAGCGGCCCCTCAGGAAGTGGACCTGATCGAGCCCCAACGGTTCGACAAAAAATGAAATTGACTTCATTAACACGACCAGACGACAACTGTTCAGTGATGTCTCCGTGATTGCGAGGGTGAAAACTGGTAGCGATCACCGAATGGTTAGAGGCACACTGAACCTAAACGTTAAGTTGGAGAGGTCTCGTCTAATGAAGTCAACGCTCCGTCCCCCTCGTGCTCTGTTCCAAAGTCCCGAAACTTTACCATCATCATTGTGTTTATTTTATTCCACTTTATATTCTCATAAAATACGTCTTCGTATGTAATACGTAATCTTTATTATATCGATTATTTAAAATGAATCAATAAAATAGTGATTTGCACAATTTCATTGCAAACGTCAGAATCTGGTATCACTGAATGGCGTGTATGTGTGCGTGTGACGAGCGTAGGCACATTCGACTCGCGCGTACTAACATAATGACCTTGCGTCACTTAAACGCTCGTGTTTTGTACCAAACTGCGTATGTACTGGGTAATAATTCTATGCTGTCGTGTCTTCAATGACATACAATATAAAGAAAAATCGACTGACTTAAGATTGATCAAAATTGGCCAACGCGTTTGGTCTCTAGAGCGCCACAAAGGAACAAATATACGTACATATTTAGGCTGATAAACAGATTATCCTCATTTGCGTCGTGCAGTCTGGGAAAAAATGGTGTAAATGAAAAGATGTCAAATGATAGGTAACTGGCCTATCGCCTACACAATCACTAACTAAATATCCTATTAGTTGCCTTTAACGACAAGCTAGACAAAGTACAAAGTTGGCAAATTCTTTCTTTTAATAATTCTGACCATAATATGGGATCTATGAGTCCTAGACCAACATGGGACCTGCACAACAACCGAAACATGTAAGTAACTCCAGTCACGAAATATTCCACACTTTGCACAATAGACCATCACAAAACTACAATTACTTCAACTACACATTTTACATTATCCACGAAAAATAAAAGAAATGAAACAGGCGAACGAAGGGATCAGTATCAAAGAGCACCGAATTCTGCTGTTTCGATTGATACGGTGTTTTCGTCATTGATTACATCGAATGGATATAACTTCGGCTGTGCTCATTCAATTAATAAAATATTAGGAATATTCTCTGAAATAGTTCTATTTCTGAAGTCAGTTTGGTCCCAGTAGCGTCTAACGCAGTTATTTTAAGTCGTTCACGATATTTCGGAATTACTTTTAGTAAGTTCCGATTCCGTTTTTCAGATCAAGTTTCTGAAGAATAATCCTAAATTTACGAAGCAACGAAATGACTACATACTAAGTAGTATCCACTACCCTATACCGGCCCGGAGATTTCGATTGAAGTGACATTGGAAAATCATCATCGTCTTGTTAATTAACTAAACATTTTTTATAGCATAGGGTGACAAACGAGCACACAGTCCACCTGATGGTAAGTGGTTGCTGTGGCCCATAGACATCTACATCTATCCTCAATAAAGAATCAAAATACACATGCGTCGTCACCCGTGAGGGCTGAGATGGAATGCCTTTTTTCCAGTAAATTGGGTCTCCGGTTCTCTACACTCGCCATACTAAACACAACAGTGCCAAAATGCCGTTTTACGCTGGTATTCTGTGAGAGCGTGGTCCTTCCCCGGTCGAGCCGACCCATTCATGCTACAACTATACAACTAATATAACTGTGGCATATCTCTTCCACGTAACGATATATGCGAAATATTTAAAATAAAAACTAACAAACGCAAATAATTGCAAACAAGCAAACAAAAATTCGATATAAAACACAACTGCAACGATGCGACGTCTGCCGTCACGCGTCTTCCCGCATTTGGGTATCTAACTTAATTTGCAACCTCATTGTAAACTTATAATTAAAAATTAAAATTGACACTGAGAACGACACCGACTCCAAAATTACTGTTTAGTTATTGTAAACATTTAAATAACAACAATTGTGACTTTCTTTTAAAATTTATTCTTTTCTTAGCAACCAAAAATTATTATTTTTAACTTTTTAACAGGGTGGGCAATGTTTAAAAGGCGTTTTTTTTTAAATTACTTTATCGTATTTATAAATGCTTTCGTTAAACACTTCAAGTAAGTTTAAAATTATTGTGTTAGGAGGGATTCAAATTCAACAAAGTCAATATACACAATAGTTGAAAGGCGAAAACGAGCAGACCGACGCAAACAATCCTTTCTGTATCGCAGTTTGTCCCTAATTTTGTTAACACGAACCGTTTTAGTGCATAATCCAGTTGTCAACGAAGTATCATGTAAGCGGTGCTTCAGATATTTACATACAAAATGATAGCAAACTTAATAAAAAATATAACATTGATGTATTTTCTCTTTAATTTCTCATAATTTTAATATTTAATTTATTTTGAATACTTCCCTACTCACCGTAGTAAAAATTGAAAGTGTATACTAAAATAAATGGACATCCTTTCAAACTCGGACATAAATAAAGTTTCTAAAAGAAAGCCATTGCATTTCGGATGGAAATTAATTTTTAATGGCAATGTAATATGTAGCTTAGACAAAATTTCTTAGTACTTGCTTTGAGTTATCCAACAGTTATAATAGACCAAATAGTGAATAATAAATATAATATGGCGATGCAATGAGATATTGCATCTCTTAGCGTATTCTATCACATCTAACGGAGAGAGCTCAGAGGAATTGTTCGGACTAAATTCAGCCGCTCAAATTCACCATCGCACATAGCGTCAAAATTCGAGACACCATCCAAACCATCTTGATGATTGCCGGTCCACCATTGTGCGATTTACAAAAAGTTTTCGTTTTCACACAACTTCCTCGTGAAATCGACTACCAGCGATTTTTCCGGACCTTTACGACTTAGGGACCTTCAAAAAAAGCCAACTATTTTCTTAAAGGCCAGCAAAGTATCTGCAATTCGCCTGATGTTGCAGTTGTTCATGGGCGGCGGTAGTCACTTACCATCAGGTACGCCTTATGCTCGTTTGCCCCTCACTTATTAAAAAAGACCGACTGATAAGCTTATTTTTTTTAATGTCGCGACTCATTTGCAAGGTGGTAAAATGGTCACTTAAAAACACTGTAAAATGTCGTTTATGAAACAAAATACCTACTCGTATATTATGATTTCATATATTTACGAGAAACCTACACATTTAAATGTCATAGGTAACCACGGCTACCACCAGATTAAAATTATTTATTTTTGTTCCAATCTACGCAGTATATGTACAATGGCTAGTCTTTGTTGGTACTGGGACCTTTCGGTTGAAATTCCATTGAAATTCGGTCTGGGAGACATTATTATAAAGTTCGACGCAGGCGCCATGTCGGTTGTCATATTATGTGCCACTGCCATGTTTTGGCGGTGTAAAAGAATCCGCTATTCATACTATGTTGTAGGTGTTGTAGGAGTCGACAGAGGGAATATAAATCAGGAATTTGGGCGACATCATCCTCCTGATAAATAACTCAATAAAATACTGAGATTGCCAAGCCTGGCAACTATAGCAAAATAGCGTTATTAATTTATTTTATGTTCAGCAAGTAGTCTTCTAATAGACTTTGTTTGTGTGTGTGTGTGTGTGTAATGCGAGAAAATTCTTCTGCCATTACCATCTAATATCATCTCCAATATGTGTATTATCTATGAAGTCATACGAGCGAATATCTTGTTTGTAGTTATTTCGTTAGAACAAGCAAGGAGTATTCTACAGTTAAGCCAATCGATGTACATCGTGATAATCAGTTTAGTTCTTAATTTGCATACACATAATCTATTTTGTTGGTATCATGTCACTCTACATGTATAATACGAGTACACACATATTACGGTTTAGCAGGATTGTAATTGTGCTAATATATGTAGAGCATTACTTTTTATTGCTGTTGATTATATTTGCATAACTGAGAGAGCAAGTTGAAAAGCTTATACTCAATCGAATATTCTGGAAAAGTGCCGATGATTTTATAAAAAAATTAAAAATTAAAAAACAATGTTGTATTAAATTTTCTTTAAAGCATACTCTAAGAAATAATTTTTGCAGAACGAAATTAGTAATAATATTTGTCATGTACTTGAAATAGCTAAAATTTTTACAAAATAATTCCGATTATTGTCACAAACTTACTTCGCAAACTGGCTTCGTGTTCATTAATTGCTCGACCAGCATCAATTATCATTCATAAGGACTTTAACTTACGCAGCTCGAAACAAAGTTTTGGATCAGAACCGAGTTGAGTAATTTGTGAAGCAAATTTAAATCTCCATACTAATACAGGAATATTCTTTATATATTTAATTCTTCTGTTCGTGTGTATGTGACTGATATCCTAAACGACTGGACCGTTTTTGATGAAATTTTGTAAGTGAAATGTATTAGATTCACAGTTGGACACGGTAGGTGACTTTTGTATGATTTATGAATGTTTTCTGTGAAAGTGCGCCTTGAAAATACCGCGGCATTAGGCGCCAAATATTTTCTTATTATCATGTATACCGCGTAATAGCGATTTCAGATACTTGATTTTTTTTTTATTTGCAGAGTTGTTTTTATGATTAGACCCATTCGGCTTTGTCTTCGACAACTTTAAAAGACAATGAATATTAAAATCTATATCCAAGGTATACTTTTGAGTTTCATTCACTAATTATAGCATGTCAAAGGTGATCTATTTATATATTTTGTTAATTCATTATATAGGAAAGCTAAGAAGTAAATTATAGGTTCATACAGAATTCAATGTAGTTTTTAGCAAATTTTGTAATATTTACTAAGACTTTGTAATTAATTATTAATCTATGTATAAATTATGTAGACATTTAGCATTTTTTAATACTCGGAATCAAGAAACGAGATTTTTTGGTATGAAACGCTATTCCGATGTATAGTAGGTACTTACAACTTTTTTTTCCTTTGCTTTCTGTATACTCGGAATTAGTGCCTCTGACTTCTTATAATATTGAATTAATGTAGAAATAAAAAAGAAGATCTGAACCAAACCTAAAGTCTATTTCAGAGTAGAACGAATAAAAAAGATAATGGTTCTGAAAAAAAAATTCTAAACCTTCAAAAGGGTGCAAATAAATACTTAAACTTCGATATCCATTCAACTTTTAGTAAAAATTCCACAGAAGTAGGTGCTTTTATTAGATTTACTGTTTAAAATCAACGTTCCTATTAACTCATGCTTAATAACACAATACTTACATAAGACTGAATAAAATATATCGACCCATAGTACAGCAGTAAAAAATGAAACTCTTGTATTTATGGATAAACTTATTAAGTTCAGCTATTAGAGTATCCGGTCTAAAACCTGTGCCTTCTAGATATTTTGATATAAAATTAAAGTATACAACAAACTTGCAGTGCATCTGATTCTGACAACTAGTTTATGTGATGTTAGTTCTGTTAGTCAATTGTCTTTTAGAGCTTCATTGGACTTAGATAACTGAGCTACAAAAAAGGGAATGATGACGATGATGATGGTGATGATAATGTTGATGGCTATTATTTCCGAACGTTACTTTCATAACGATGTTCACGTATAATAATTATGAGATAACACATAAGTTATCTCACCGCGGTGGTCAGACAACTTTTAGATAAATAATGTTGTCAGTGTATTGGCAGTGTAAAAATATCCACTACCTCATATCGATCCAGAGAAACTGAACCAGATGGGCTGCAGCATCATCCTAATATTAACTCAAATTTATAAAAAAAAAATCGGTAATTTTTTCTTATATTAACGAGAAAACTACAAATACCACATCTTCAGTTTTAGAATATTACATCGAACCAAAATTAATATTCATAAACTGTAGGTAGCCGGGCTACACCCGCCTGACAAAACTAAGCTTGACACGTGGCAAAATTCCCCTAAGAGAATATTTATGAGAGAGGTCTATCTTTAGCAGTAGAATTTTATATGCTGTAATGTATGACTAGGTAGAAAAGCTCCGCTTCCGCCTTACTGTAGTGTGGCTAACGGTATCCACTAATGTAATACGCATTATAAATTTAAATCTACAATAAGCAGGAGTTTGAACATAAAGTATGTCTCAATTAACAACGTTATTATTTACATACATCTCGGTGTAAATTGTTTATTTCTGTTTATATTATAATATGTATTGTCATGCAACAACGTGGTACGGAGAGTCAGTATAATTATAGGCTGTAAGGCGTTCCAGCTCAATCATTAGAAATGAGATGAAATTTAAGTCTTCATCTTCTTCTTCTTTCTTATTCTTTGTAGTTGGTAGTGTCCAGTGGGCTGCAGTAGCAAACATAAGGAGATACTTGAGTTCATTTAATGCTTAAACAACCAATAGTGAAGTGGTAAAGAGAAGGTTCTCGAGCAACCGCCTCGGACCAGTGAGCGAAATGTAGGGCGGCTCCCTACTAGTGACGAACTGGTAAGAGGTGGAGGAAATCGATGAATGCAGGTGACTCAGGACCGTACTTTGTGGCGTTCCTTATTGGAGACGTAAGTTCAGGTGAACTTGTGAAGGGCTGTAATGGTGATGACGATGAAAGATCTAATGACGCGATATATGGTGCTGTAAAACTATATAATGTGAAGTTTCACACGTTTTCAATTTATTTTAAGATTTTATCTAAATCTTAAAAATACTGTCTTTGAGTATTAAGTAAATAATATTTTTAAACATCTATAAATCTCGTATATACCAATGTAATTGTGGTGTTTATTTCTAGACTCGTGACTTTTGTAATTGAAGACTATATTAGTTTTTCCGGTAGCAATGGAGAGTAATATCGGTTTAATTAAACTCTCTCAAATATTTGTTGAGCACTCTCACGTACAGTGATGTACAGAACGAGGGTCAGAATTTAACCGCAATTATTGCTAGCAGAGCGACTGAAGAGAGATGAGTTCTTGAAACTGTTATTTCTAAGCACTTTATTAGATTCCCATCGTGTAATAATACAATATATAAAGTCTATAAGACTAGATAACAATTGAAAGCATATTTAGTTATTTTTTACTATTTTTTATGAATTGCTCTCATATCCATACACTATACATGTCCCGATAAATATATTTTCATTCATAGACAAGAGGCATAGACAATAGTAAACATATTATTATTTCATAGATGTCGGCAGTAACATATTTTGATATCCATTTTTAACAATTATGCAATTTACAATAATTATTCCTTAACGATCTTAAACATTTGCTAACAAATTATATGTTTTTATCCCTAAGAACTAAAATGATACATCTCAAAACCTATTATTTTTATTTAATATTAAAATAAAATCTTAGGGAGCGCATGTGTGCAGACGCACAGAAATTTCAATTTGTGTCGAAGTACTTACAACACTCCATGTATATTATTCAATATTAATCCTCGCCTCATCGTACTGCTCGCTATTATAGCAAATACCTTGAAAGTTTTCACATAAGACGAAGTTTTGTCTTCGAAAGCGAAATCACTTGATATTTTTAAGATTTCATTTAAATTTATTTTTTATTTAAACATATAAATTTTTTTCATAATTATTATTACTCTCACGAGTTCAAAAAACGAGAATATATTCGATGCTTATGTTTTCTTTTATGTATGTTTATCGATTTCTCGTAAACTGAAAAGATTTAAATGGATGATGAATCATTATTGTTTTATGAATGAGAATGAAGAGGCAGCAGAGAGAAATTACCAATAGATGGGCAACCGTACATTGCAGATAACCGACGTATATAAATCGACTACATGCATATCTAAACCGGTCTTAACTCCATCCAGTGGAAAGCCATCCTACACATCGCTAACCGAGGCTGCCACTCGAAAACTCCACACAACACCATCGGTTGCCTATTTTCCATTAATTGCCATATTAGCTTACTAATCCATTTGTCTATGTCGTTTACTCTGGTTCTACTGTGGATTTACATAAAGCGTCGACACTCTGTTTTCAAGTTATGAGGTTGTAATGTCTCGAAAGCTGCCCAGTTGGCGCCGTTGA
This sequence comes from Parnassius mnemosyne, assembly GCA_963668995.1. Lineage (NCBI taxonomy): Eukaryota > Metazoa > Arthropoda > Insecta > Lepidoptera > Papilionidae > Parnassius > Parnassius mnemosyne. The sequence continues at coordinate 599,064 of CAVLGL010000001.1, read as the reverse complement.
GTGAAATATTAAAACTATAATTTTATTTTTTAAACATCGGTTGTTCAATTATTTTCCTGTATTTTTTTTTAATTTATCTCGTACGACCATCATGAAAAGCGGAAATTCGCATTTTCTGCCGTCTTCCAAAAAGGAGACGGTACTCAATTCGACTTTATATTTTTTTAATTTTTTGTGTGTTTTTTTTTATATCAGTGGGGGGCAAACGAATATGCGGCTCACCTGATGGTAAGTGCCCATGATAACGCCCATGAACAACCACAACACCAGGGGAATTGCAGATGCGTTGCCGGCCTTTTAAAAAGGAGTAGGCTCTTTTCTTGAAGGTCCCTAAGTCGTGTCGGTCCGGAAAAATCGCTGGTGATAAAGTATTCCACAAGGAAGTTGTGCGAGGAAGAAAATATCTTCTAAATCGCACAATGGTGGATCGCCAATCATCCAGATGGTGCGGATGGTATCGGCAGTTCTGCCGCGATGTGCGTTCGTGAAATTTGGCGGCTGGGATTAATCCGAACAATTCCTCAGAGCACGCCTCATGGTAAATGCGAAAGAAAATGCAAAGAGATGCAACATCTCTTCGCAGCGCCAATGAATGAAGCCGATCGAAAGGACTCGGTCGTCGACGATTCGAGCCTCTCTGAGCTGGATGCGGTCAAGTGGAAGGAGCTGGCACTGGGGAGCCCCTGGCCAGAGATGGGATCAGTATTCCATGTGAGGCCGAACCTGCGCCTTGTAAAGTTGCAGGCGTTGTGCCGGCATGAAATACTGTCCCGCTCTGCTGAGCACGCCAAGCTTACTTAGCTTGTTACCTCATAACTTTTTACTGGGTGAACCGATTTCAATGATTATTTTTTTATTTGAAAGCTGATACTTCTCGTGTGGTTCCATGTATTTGATCAAGGTCAGACTAATAGTTTTCGAGTTATTATTAATAACTTCTATTGAAGTCGGCTAAATAAAATTTTTAATTTTAAATTATTTAATATAATTTCTTATAGTTCGTAGCACCAGTGCTACTCGCAATATTAGAATGTTATAGTCATGCACTGCAAATAAATACGTGGTAGAGCGTTATCGTCACATATCGTCTATCGGCCTCAGCATACACTTACTAGGTAGTCTGTGTGCTCGTTTATTCTATAAAATATTCCATAAAAAATCTTATTCTATAAAAAACTGCACAGTGCGTTTCTGGTTCAATCACTTTCATTCAGAAAATATCAACCTCAAAACGAAACCCGGCGACGGGAAGTGACGAAGAAGAAAAAAATACGTTTAAGATCTATGTATATTGGAAATGTATTTATCTCAACAAATGTCGGAGTTACCACCAGACAACGTATGTGACAAATAATATTAATTCAATTGCGTTTAATTCGATATGATTGGAAATATAAAAGAGTTCAAAAATTGGGTGATGTATGGACTTACTGAAGCACTACTCTTAATTTATTGAATTAGATTGCTCAGTATTGTAGTGACTAAGCGTTCGTCTGCGATGATGAGGGCTGCGGGTACGATTCCTAGTATTTGTATGGCCAAAAAATATTTTCTTCGGCTCTTGGTGTTTTAACACGGTCAAATTATATTTATTAATGGCCTTCGCGATAAAGCAGAAATGCGTTGTGTAGAGGTAATGAGTTCAAATAAAAAAAAAATGGGAAGTTTTGGAATCAGATTATCGCTTGCTTCTTTTTATGCACATGGAATGAATCTTTGTTCGTTCCGTTTCTTTTAAGTTTTTTCCTACAGAAAGATTTTCTCATGTGTTGTTGATGCTTTTAACTTATATTTTTTTAATAGGATAGGGTGACAAACAAACGAGCACACAGTCCACCTTATGGTAACTGGTTGCTATGACCCGTAGACATTCACATCTATCCTCAATAAAGCATCAAAATGCAGATGAGTTGTCACCGACTAGGACTTAGATGGAATGCCTCTTTTCCAGTCGAACGGGTCTTCGTTTCTCTACACTCACCATACGAAACACAGCAGTGTTAAGCTGCTATTTTACGCTGGTATTCTGTGAGAGCGTGGTCCTTCCCTGGTCGAGCCGACCCATTCGTGCTACAACTATACTACTAATATTGCTGCAGCATGGCTCTACCACGTATAAATACAAATATTTTGACCCAAAATAATTATTTGAAGGCCATATAAACACATGTTTCGCACGGGAATCGAATCCGAAACGCTCGCTGTAAAAACGGAATAATTATAGTTCTCTACACTCAACATAATATTCTGTAAAACGTGGTCCTTCCCCGGTGGAGTCGATTGTGCTACAACCATAGTGCGGCTGCAGCGTGCCACTACATTGAAATTATTGTAATAGGAATACTGAAACCCGTATAAATATTAAATACTTTTGTCAAAAAGTGTGCATTTATAAGAATAACAGCTCACAAATATTCAGAAAAGGTAAGAGTGTTATACCAATGAAGAAATGTAAATCTTTTGCATGCACCTGAAGTAAAATTGATCGCTGCAAAATAGCAAAGCCCTCGAGGTAAGTTTCTGCAAGTCAACCTCTCATGTATTATTAATACAGCCGCCAGCATTGCTCTTTTCAAACTTACAATATATATTTATAAAACTTCCAGAGCAGCAATAACAATTTACATGGTGCATTTTCTTTTATAAATGTACGAGGAAACTCTCTTGCATATCTGTAAACTATGGAAGGAAACTCGAAACTAAGTTTTTGCTTGGAAAATATTGAATAAGAAAAATATAATATGCAAGTTACATAAAACACAAAATTAAGCAACATTTGAAAAAAAGAACAAATAACTGGAATTTAAAATATTGATTTATGCGTGTTATAGCTACGTTGTTTCATAAATGGGTGAGATCGACCGGAGAAGCATCACGCTCCCACAAAATGGCTGCGTAAAGTAGAAGCTTAATGCTTCTTATTTTATTCATAATGTTTCGTTTAGTGAATGTAGAGAACTGAAGAAACTTCGTAAGTAACGAGTAACAAGCCATTCCATCTTTGTTCTTAGTTTTGATATTAACCAATGTAGGTAGTTTATGTAGTACCCTATGCGTTAGAGTGCACTGATATATATATATATATATATATATGGTATATACTCGTACATTGCAATGTTATGTTGAATACAGGTGTAATACTATTTTTCATTTATTATCGAAAACTAACTGTTCCCCGCGACTTCGAAATTATAACGATTTCTTGTGTTTTTTTTTGGGCAGAACTGTAATTATTTTTCTAAAAAAATGTAGGCTAAGTTACTCCTTAGAATATTAGATATCTGCCATTGAACGTACCGTCAAAATCGAACCGATAAATTTGGAAATTAGGAAATTCATCTCGTCTCACCGCAGATTATAAGGCGAAATTCTGGCACTTGTTACGGCACATCGTTCTCACCGACATCACCTGCAAGTGCGTAGTACGGGATGCATTACACACCGGCATATCGTTCCCACCAGCTTCACTTGCCCTTAAGCTTATAGCATGCATTCCCCACCGGCATTGAGGACGCACCGGCAATCGAACTGCACTATCGACCTCCGGTCTGAGCAGGGGGGTAATGTGGTGTTTCTGTCGTCGCACCACAATCAAAACATATCGAAGCCTAAATCTCGCTGTAAAATTTCTGTAGTAAAAGCAGTATATATAGAATCGTTTCAGTTTTATAAATATTTCAAATACATCAGATTGGAGATTTCTCTAAGGACGGGCATCAATTTTCTTTCAATTTGAACCGTAAGACGGGATATGAATAATTATTTTACAGATTGTTTGGAATTATTAATAAGAAATTGGTTTGAAATTGCTCACAATGTAATTAATATTACAATTAATTACATCATCATAGCATTAATGACAGAGATAGACCATCTCTGTCGTTAATGCTATGATATGTGAACAAGCTGCTGGATGCACTATGCTCACATTATGCTAGGTTTCTGAGGTACTTTTATCGGCATTTTATCTATTCGTTAGCGCTATTGGTCCGATAACTTGTGAAAGTGCGTTTCCGAATATCGCAATGTAAGATAAACTCCATTTATGCTAAGTTTAATTTAACTGGCCATTATGTGCCGTTTATCGGTTCTGTAACTTTATTTGACGTTTCATTTCAAGCAAACTACATCAACTTTTAGGTTATAACGTGTTATTATTAAAATAAATTGCCAGTGGGCGCTAAATACTAAAATATTCAAGGGATAAAATAATTATTAATAGAAGTGCAATGAACACGAGTACTCTTCTCTATTTCAGAAAAATTTTACTACATTCTCCAGATTCCATAATGTTTTGGATAATGCAAAAACGATAGTAAATACCACTAAACTTAAAATCAGAAAGTTATGAAAAATAAAACCACATTTGAATAAAATCAATGAGTTTGATATTTTCTTTTTTAACAATTTGACAATACAATGATGTCATTCATACAGTTTCTGATAAATATGGAATTATCATATTTTATTACTAAAACAGTGCATATCCTCTTATTTAGCCTCCAAAAAATATATTTTATAAATAATACTAGTATAAATGAAGAATTGAAATTAAAAAATCAATTTTAGACTCGATGTCTTAAACAGACCCATCTAGCGGCAAATTATGGTACTTGTTAATGGTTTCATAGTTGTTGAACGATTCGTTGCGTATTCGGAAACGCAGTGACAGTTAACCGACGCTTATGCTATAGATAACTTTATTGAATCAATAGCTAATGGGAAGATAACTAGGAACTTCAGAAACCGGGCATAATTTGTAGCATTGGGAATTTAATTGAATTAGTTAATTGAGATAGACATTTTTATTTCTAAGTATAAATTTATACATTATAGTGCTGTTTAGTAAATATATGGAATTCCATCTTAGATTTCAACCATAGACACCAGACGTCAGGTATACCTCAAAACTTGAAAACGAGATTGTACAAATAGTGTGTGTTGCCAGTGACGACTTATGGATCTGAGACGTGGTCCTTCACTGTTGGCCGTATGAGGACATTCAAGGTCGCTCAGCGAGCTATGGAGAGGACTATGCTCGAACTTTCTCTGCGTGATAGACTTAGAAATAGGGATATCCGCAGTAGAACAAGAGTGACTGACATAGTCCAATATATATATTATGGTGCTGTTTAGTAAATATATCGCATTCCATCTTAGATTTCAACAACAGACACCAGACGTCAGGTATACCTCAAAACTTGAAACTTAGAAATAAGGATATCAGTAGAACCAGAGTGACTGACATAGCCCAACGGATTAGTAAGTTGAAGTGGCAATTGGCCATATAGTACAAAGAACCGACAACCTATGGGGGAAAAGGTACTCGAGTGGCAGGCCCCCAACTAGATGGAGTGACGATCTGGTATGATGATGATGAAACCTAGGCTGCGGTACCCATTTATCATCAGGTCATTATCTATTATCGCAGTTTTCATCGGATTCAGCTTAGTTATAATGTCTTATGGTAATTTTGGTCACCTACTACCGTTTATAACTCGATGCCTTAAGGGGCTACTCCATGCGAACGACCTTGAGCATTTGGTGTGCCGCGCCGACTCGCTACAATATACCGTTTAAGAAATATGTAAGACGCCACCTACTGTACGAACGTAGTATTTTTTCAACATCAATAAACTATTTTATGGAAATACACACAGCGTACAACGATAAATGTATTTTAATTTTTTTATTCGCTGTATTAGTTGCATTATATTAGAATTATGTATTCTCATATATTATCTAATTATGAAATTTTATAATTAATTATATATTAAAAATGAAGCATTGAAAATTGTGAGTTTAAAAGATACCTACTCACTATAGGTAAATAGATAGATAGCTAGCCTTTTATACAAATATTTGGTGCAATAAAGAATAAATAAATAAATAGGATGTTTCGCAGAGTGAGAGTAATATAGAATGAGAGTCGTGGAGGCAGTTTACAAACATAAATTGCACAAGGACAAACATCCAGACCCGGAACAATTATTTGTAAGCCTTACAAATACTTGTTCCGTGCGGGATTCGAACCCGCGGCTCCCAGCGCAACAATTGATTGCTAAGCCACTGCGCCACGGAGCCGTTGCCGGGTTATAGATAAAGTGACCATACGTCCCGTTTTGAACGGGACTGTCCCTTTTCTCGGTTACCTGTCCCATTGTCCCCAAATAAAGCTCCGGGACACAAAATTGTCCCGTAACTCGTTGGATTGGCTCGTTCAAAGCCAACAATCTTCAACATAATTTTTTTAATCTAATATATCTTATGTCTACCTGGTACAAATGCTCCGGTAGAAAGAGTATTTTTCTATTTTGAATAAATTGTGGACGTCTGAAAAAAACACTTACGGTTCCAGTTCTAAAGGCGATGTTGTTAACAAATGTAACAATAAAAAAAACTTGCCCAGAATTTTATTCTTATTTAAAATCATCACCAACTTTATTAAAGCAAATTTAATCCACTGATAAATGTAATTAATAATTTAAAAAAATATGTTGCATTTAATAATTACCGTATATACCGAATATAATTTTATAGTGAACACTAATTGTATAAAGTTATAGTTTTTAGAGTATAAATAAACCCATGTCCCGTTTTGAGTTAAAAAATAAATGGTCAGTTTAGTTAGAGAGTCGAGTAATAACCCGCAATGCCGTAGATAGGCCAACTTAGATGCCCAATTCAAACCAAACCTTACATGGTAATGGTTTATTTTTGCATTTACTTCAAAGAAAAGGCACTTAAAAAGCTTCATCGGGCAGTAAAAAACACAACAAATATGTGTATAACTAATACGAAAAATTATACCCAAAACAAACAAATAATACTACCTATAAATAACCTAATAAATAATAATATTATCGACTAATAAGATGACGTGAGCGTGTGCGCTGGCCGACGCTCTGACTAACGACACGGGTTTCACATTCAAGAGCTCAGCGCTCACTGACTCCAGCAAGCCCGTGGGCAGTGAATACGCCCAGATTTTAAAATAATTTCTTAATAAAATCAAATTTTGGTCTTTTGAAAAAAAAATTATAATAGAAATGTTCATTAATAAATTGCCTATCCATTGGTGTAAATCGCAAAATAAATTAATACTTACTTTACGAGGAGATGCATGTTATCAATAATTATTTCATATTTATGTGGTTTCGTTGTAAGGAGATTATATTAATCTTAATTCCTTTAAAAAAAATTGGATATAGCTCTTATGGAATCAAGATTATGTATAAATATAATGTGTTTTTATTAGTTGATATATCTTTTAAATAAAAAGTAGATAGCTCCTAAAAACCGCACAAATGACGACTAGCGCGACATTTTGCTCAACCTGCGCCTTAATAAATGTACCCGTAAATGCGTTGACTGTTAAAATATATTTGAATAATTTTATAATACATTTTACTTTCTAAATTAAAATGTATTCTTGGATTTCAGTAATTTGTGTCTTAATCACGTCATTGAATGAAGAGGAAGTTTCTGAATATTTAAAATTTTCTTTAAGAAACCAGCTTGAATATTGAGTGGTTGCTTTATGTAATGCAAATTACTTTAAGCAGATGGAAGCAATAACTTTTTTTTTAAATAAGAAAAAAGTATAAAAATTATTTTTACTGTCTCCACTACCATAATGTTATTATTTTTTATTTTATTTTCTTTATGACAACAAACAATTGTGTAATAAAACATAATACAGATACAGGTGTTACAAAAAAGGATACCAAGTAATAACACAACCAGCACCGTCATCCACAAAGTAACATCACAATAAGATTATGATGCACAGCAAACATGTTGTATGATACCACAAGTAGATTAATTATTCGAGATTTCCCTGAGCAAATCCCAGCCAACACAGACACTATAGTGGCTATGCGAGCCAAAACTTGCCTCTAAAAATAACAGTTACACCTATAATAATCTGTTTGCACCATAAGGTTTTTTAACATTTACTTAATAGTACATTTGCCATAAGACAATACTTTACTTAATAATACATTTTTTTTAAATACACTTTTCGAACATTGCAAATGATAAAGCAAATATGTCAAGATCAGTAAAGTTATCATTATATGATTTTATGATACGCCGTAGTAGAGCCCGCTCTCCTGCGTTTGTTTGGCACATCTCAGGAGCAAATAAACGATGATGACTATACGTATTACGAATGCGTTGGGTCCGACTAGGTATGCGTAGATATATTTGATTTATAAATTGATTACAATTTAATTTGTTATGATAGGTTTTGTTTAAGAATAATTGATCAAAATATAATCTTCTCATTTTTAGAGTGGAAATTGAGAATTTATCTAAAAGAGAGAGATATGATGACCGTTTTCCAAACGCACTGATCACTATATTTTTCATAATATGGATTCCAAACACAAGTAGCGTATTCAAATTATGATCAAATGAGAGACTTATATACTAATAAATACGTCGTAGGCCTTTTGAACAGATTACAGGTCCTTCTTACAAAAGAACTAAGCTGAAAGCCTTTAGCCGTAATGTGATTAATATGAGCATCAAAATGTAGCTTCGAGTCAAATAGTATTCCTAGGTCTTTTATTATGGAAACTTTTGTAAGGTAGTGTTACAAAGAGAGTAAGTATGTGAAATGGATGACATTAATATTTTTATTAAATGTGAATAAACTCAGCTGTAAATTATTAGCTTCACAATAAGCAGACAAATAATCTAGATCACTTTGCAATTTCGTCACCGAAATGTCAACGTCGAAGAAATATACCTTTAATTCATGGCATCATATTCCTATAAAATAAAAAATAATTGAATATATGCGAGAGCTATTGCTCACGCAACGCATACGCAATGCAAAGTGACGCGCGGTCTTTGGTCTCGCCCTTATGACTTTCGTAATAATATATTACTGCAACGTAGAATTTTAAAAACCTGTTTATTTGATACCTGTTTACTTTATTTTTGTTTTTCATAGTTACAATATGATATTAATGTCCTATAAAACCAATTTTAGTCACGGCACAACGGAGACTAGCCAATTGCACAGGACAGGGCATAAGCTAGATCACTTAAACCCTGTCCTGTGCACGCTTTATTCACTCGCTCTTATAGTCTGATGAGACGCTAATCTCACCTAGAAACTAATAAAACCACACAGAAAGTGGACCTGGTCGAGCCCCGACGGTTCCACAAAAAATGATGACAACTGTTCAGTGATGTCTCAGTGATAGCGAGGGTGAAAACCGGCAGCGATCACCAAATGGTTAGAGGCACACTGAACCTAAACGTTAAGTTGGAGAGGTCTCGTCTATTGAAGTTAACGCTCCGTCCCCCTCATACTCTAATCCAAAGTCCCGAAACCTTTCAGCTCGAGTTACAAAACCGTTTTCAGTGCCTAGAAGACTGCAATGAAGTGGACGATATGAATGACAAGCTCGTGGAACTGTCCATGCGGTCGGAGCTAAGTTCTGCAAGACCCGCCGCAGAAGAACACAAAAACTCTCCGATCACACTCTTAATCTCATGGTTGTTAGACGGGAGATGAAGCTAAGTTCTTCAACAGATTTTACAGCATACAGGAAACTGAACAGACAGATCTCCAATTGCATGCGGCGGGACTTACGCAACTTCAATAACTCTCGTATTGAAGAAGCGATCGAGCGGAACCAAGGCTCCAAAGTCTTTGCCAGAGAAGAGCCAACTGTCAAAGCTGAAGACAGAATGTGGCAGCATCGTTTCCGGGGCACCTGAGATTTTGAGTGAGATTGAGAGGTTCTACTGGCAGCTGTACACGTCATCGTTAGAGCCACACGTAAGTGTGAGTAACGATCCAAGAGCGAGTCTTATCCGACATTATTCCGATAATATCCCGGACGTCAGTCTGAGCGAGATTAGAATGGCTCTCCAGCACCTTAAAAATGGCAAGGCCCCAGGCGAGGATGGAATTACAGCGGAGCTTCTGAAAGCGGGTGGAAGACCGGTACTTGAAGTCCTTCAGAAGCTCTTTAATTCCGTCCTCCATGGTGGCATTACACCGGAGGCGTGGAGCAGAAGTGCGGTGGTCTTGTTCTTCAAGAGAGGCGACAACGCTATCTTGAAGAACTACAGACCGATTTCCCTTCTGAGCCGCGTCTACGTGCTGTTTTCGAGAGTCATTACGAATCGTCTCGCGCACAGACTTGACGACTTCCAGCCTCCCGAACAAGCCGGTTTTCGAAAAGGCTTTAGCACCATGGACCACATACATACCCTTCGGTAAATTATACAGAAGTTAGAGGAGTACAATTTGCCACTATGTCTGGAGTATGTGGACTATGAGAAAGCCTTTGATTCCCTCGAAATTTGGGCGGTGCTGCAGTCCCTTCAGCGGTGCCAAGTTGACTATCGGTATATCGAAGTGCTAAAGTGTTTGTACAGCAGAGCTACGATGGCTATCCGAGTACATAACCAGAATACGAAACCTATACAATTGCAGAGAGGTGTAAGACAGGGTGACGTCATATCCCCGAAACTTTTCACCGCTGCATTGGAAGACGTTTTCAAGCTTCTGGACTGGAAAGGATACGGTATCAACATCAATGGCGAGTACATCACTCACCTTCGATTTGCCGACGATATAGTCCTTATGGCAGAATCGCTGGAGGACCTAAGCACTATGCTCAATGACTTCAATAGTGCTTCCCAACGGATAGGTCTTAAGATGAACATGGACAAAACAAAGATCATGTTTAATGTCCATGTCACACCTATGCCGGTAGTTGTTGGGAGCACTAAGCTCGAAGTTGTTGATGAGTATGTTTACCTGGGACAAATAGTCCGACTAGGTAAGTCCAACTTCGACCGAGAGGTCAATCGACGGATTCAACTCGGTTGGGCAGCGTTCGGGAAATTACGGCACATCTTCTCGTCAGGTATACCTCAAAACTTGAAAACGAGACTGTACAACCAGTGCGTGTTGCCAGTGATGACATACGGAACTCAGACGTGGTTCTTCACTGCTGGTCGGATGAAGAAGCCCAAGGTCGCTCAGCGAGCTATGGAGAGGGCTATGCTCGGAGTTTCTCTGCGTGATAAACTCAGAAATGAGGATATCCGCAGTAGAACCAGAGTGACCGACATAGCCCAACGGATTATTAAGCTGAAGTTGCAATGGGCCGGCCATATAGCTCGAAGAAACGACAACCGATGGGGAAAAAAGGTTCTCGAGTGGCAGCCTCGTACTGGCAGGCGAATTGTTGGGCGTCCTCCCACTAGATGGAGTGACGACCTGGTGAGATGTGCAGGAAGTCGATGGATGCAGGTGGCTCAGGACCGTGTTTTGTGGCATTCCTTGGGGGAGGCCTATGTTCAGCAGTGGACTTGTGAAGGGCTGTAATGATAGAAACTAATTCTTGACCACATGGTAACCAGTTGCGTTTATGGCCATTATATCAACGAGACAGTCATGTCAGTCACTACACATCAATACATCTTAAACAAAACAATAAAAGTAATAAATCATATTATATTATTTTATTATTATTTATTCATAATGTTTTCTTCAAAAGAGATACTTTTCTAGTTTGAAACTTTTCAAGAAATATCGCACAATCAGCAACAACATTATACTAGGTATTAATATAAATTATTAATTTTCAGAAAAAAGTTCAAGGTATATGTATACCTACAGAACACATTGTGTATTTGGAACGTTGATACAGGACAGTATGAACAACATCAAAACGTGGGTAATTTTATATCGAACAACTTTAAGAAAAAAAAAAGTTAATTCTGCTTTGGCTTTTAAAAATGTTTATTCGTTTACGTATATAAGAAAATGAGCTCACTTTGGTTTTAAGAATATATTTTTTTAAATTAGTCATAACGAAAACTAGGTACATATTTTTTGTTATTACCAATATGTATCATGATACTCCTATTATTAAATTTAAATTCTTATTCTATTGATATGCCTCAGAACTACGCGCCACCTTTAAAATATCATTATTATAATTTAAAAAAACGATTGAGTTTTCATCATGTTCACAAATCAATTCCCACACGATGAATTCCTTTCCAAAAATTCTTTATTCTGAACGCAAAAATTGTAATCACGTTGTTGTACGTGCACGTGTTGTTCACGATCTCTATACAGTGACAATTCAATCACAAAATGTGTTTTATTGTTTGCGATGAAATAAAGCCACAGTTTCTGTTACAATTTAAAACAGGATAAGTACTCTCAAAGCATCGGTCTCCACATGTGACACTACTCGAATCTGATTAATATTGCAAGCACCATCGAAATACATAGGAAATTGAAACCGCTATGCATTGGTGCAGATACTGTAGTTCAAAATCCTCATATACAAGATGTGTCATCGAGAGTTTTGTAATTAATAGTGAAAATTGTAATTTATGGAACTAATTTCGTACTTGTACATTAATGTCTTAATGATAATGCACATGGCACGCGAGTGGTCACCTCTGAGGACTAAGATGACTTCACAGCCAATAACGATACTAACTCGTTTTGCCCTTCTGTCTGGAACAAATGGAGTGCTAGCACCGCACTAAGGTGGCAAAAATTGATAACATGATGGTATCTATCCAGACGGAACCCTGATCAGTAAAAGAAAACCTACCACCTATAGTCCTAGCCTTTAAAGTTCGTCACTGAATTTCTACCCTGCAACTGGTCATAAGGCCGGTACATAATCATTTCCGCTTACTGATTTTGCCTATGGCTTTTTCTATTGCGGATACCTTCATTACGAATTGTATTCTTCTAAATAAACTCCTGGCATGCCCTTTTCCCTGGATTACTGAGTGACCTGACTGAAGGAATTACTTAGTTAAATTGTTGGTAACTTGGATTTAAAAATATTTTATCGTGCACTTAGGACACTTTTCAGAAATTGGTAATTAAAATGTAAATAATAATGACTCTAATTATCTTTAAGAGGAGGATAATCGCTCACCTGGTGGTAAGTGATCTCAGTTACTTATAAACATCTGCATCACCTTAGAAATTGTAGTTACAACTCTGACTTTTAAGAAGGGAGAAAAACCGCTGGCAATAGATGGAATTTCCAGTTCTGTCACAAAGTGTGAGGGGTATAATAATAAGAAATTTTTTTAAGTAATTTTTTTCCATCACCATTTAATAACTAAAAAAAATATTTACTGACGTTTGAAATAAGAACTCTTGAGAAAAGATAGCAAATATAATTTGCTATCAGACCACTTCTTGAGTTTCCCTTTCAATATGATATACACCCTAATTGGAACGCACTCATCAAATATATTATTTCGGTCTTGACCGACATTTGAGGTACAAGCATGTTCATGAATCAGACATTTGATTGACATAAATACGGCATATTCAGTGCACAGGTATGTAATTGGGATAGTTATTATATTTGATATTAATAATACTGCAGATTCATACAAATGAAGGTTCTTAAGTTACATGAGAGAGAGAGAGAAATGGATAAGGGGTCTAAGAGACCACTGAAACACAATTTCACGTTTTCTTTTCTTATATCTTAAATGCTCCTTATTGAACGCACGTGTGCGCGTTGACTTGCGTATACTCACCACCAGTCCGCCGGTGATCCGTGTTACTCTACGTATAAGTCGTGACTTTTATTGTTTTTGTGTGATATGACATAGGTCAATTTTTGTTTTTATTTTTAGGTAAGAATTTATACAACAGTGGTAAGATCGAATTTTTTAAAAAAACGTTACCCTCACTCTAGGTTTTTCTCATGTACAGAGCAGATTGAAACTGTTTTAGAACTTAACTCGGACCATAGACCAGTTCTATTACAGCTGGGCCACCCCGCAGGTGAGGTCTTTCAGACCAAAACCATTCTGGACTGGCGTAAGCTTGAGTTCAAACTCGAATCTACGATCTCTCAGCACTAAGACAAAATCCATGACAATATAGATACGCCTGAGGAGGCCAATAAGGCGATTAGCGCCATATCGGCCCACCCCACATCTAGAATCGAAGAATGCTCTTGTAGAGATCGTGTGTCGAGCAATCGGCACATGAAACTCCCGAGTGACATTCGACAGCTGATTAGAGCGAAGGACGCGGCCCTAAGACAATACTATCACTGTCGTACTGCAGATAACGAATTCCGCCTGCGAAATCTCCAAAACGAGGTTAAATAGCGCATTAAAGGGTTCAGAAATGATAAGTGGAATAAGTGGTCTGCTGTAAGATATCGAGCCATCTCATACTGGCTTCTGGCAATATGAGATGCAGTATGCAGTATTTTCTTAACTTTGAGATGAAAAACCTTGGCTGTTATGTCGTGACTATCGTAAGTTATTAGCCCAGGCAAAAGGATCTCCATGATTTTTTCCATCGAAGATTGCAGGTAAATCTTATAAAGAGATCGGGACGACTATGGTGGCGAATATACGTCATGGAGTGTTGTGTCCGCTTTTGCCTATAGCATGGCCTCCCAATTAAAGAAGAAGGCAACATCAACTTTTCACCCAACTGATCAGCATCAACGTCCTGTCTCAGTATAGCATTTTGCAAAGTGTATATAACTGTCCGCTCTAAGCTGCGCCTGATTGTTCCTAATATAACTCAACCTTTCCGTCTTGATTTTCGCAAATATGTCGACTAAAAACTGGCTAAACAGCGAACGAAAATATGGCAGATGATTATCTACTCATTTGCTAATCATTATATGATAACAATAGAAACTTTCAGCAGGTACCATTTTTTTTAGCCAAGCGTTAGTTTGGTCTCAGGATCGCACTGGTGTATAGAAATGGAGTATCTATCCTCGCTGTACCAAAACAAAAGTGGGTACTGTAATACATTGTATGAGCAATGGATTTCACTTATTCGATGCAATGTGTTATTATGGCTCTCAATTACAATATCCCGCTTAGAAAATTTCTGTCCAACAATATCTAAAGCAATTTCATTTGTCGTAAGTTGATTATACTGTCCACTGTGGCTATTTGTAGGCTTTCATTCAGCATTTACAACATCTTTAAATATATTTGGCGTAGTAGATACTTTGTCCAGGGCTAGTTTTAACTCTCTTACGTATACGTTATGAGTATGTAGCATATCTTCTAATTGCCTTACCAAGACAGGTTTTACATAAAGAAAGTTATTGCATCTCAATTGAAATTCTCTATCGTCCTCACCAACAAAATATATCCGTAAGCACTGTGGTTTATTTTGGAGTGGCGGAAGCAAACTTCCAACCAAATGATACACCTGGCACTGCACTTCTAATGTAGGTTTAAAACCATCCTGTATTATCTTTTTAGCTCCAAATGAGGTCATTTGAAAACAACTATTATAATGCCTTATGCCAGCCATGAAGTGATTATCCTCAGGGTAAACATAACATAAACATAACATAAAAAAACTCACGCCTGTCACCCAGAGGGGTAGGCAGAGATTATGGACTTCCATTTGGTACGATCCTGACACACTGATCTCGCTTCCTCCACATCCATATACCTATGCATACACGCTCAACAGTTAAAGGTACTCTTGATTTGGCCCATTTTTAATATATCGCCAATTTGGTCGATAAACTTTCACCTAGGGCGACCCTTCTCGACTATGCCGTTCACCTCTGCAACATAAATTTGCTTTGTCACTCTTTTATCCTCAGGGTGTAGGTTATTTATCAAACAGTAAAGAAGATCTGTAAGCTTTTGCAAAGGTTCGAGCTGGACATTTACCTTGTACTTGAGAGTTTTACACCACTTACATTCGATCTTCATCGGTCCCAAAACAATAGAATTACGAACTTGTATCACTATTGTACGCTATGTTACTATCATAACTCCGTTCAGGAAAGGCTTTAGAATTCCAAGTTTGTAGACGTCTTTCAACTCGCATTCATTCATAATTTCGTTCATATGGTAACTGTGATACTTTGTACACTTCAAGGTGTTTGCGCCGATACTTACTTGCAGCCTGCTTATACACTTCAAGGTGCTCCCGCTGATAATCAACGACAGCCTGCCTGTGAACTTTAGGGTGCATTTTAGATAATTAGCTGCATGTTAACGATGAATAGAAGGTTCATTCTGATTATATTTTTTTCTTGCTTCCTGAAGTTGCAATTTCCTGACCACATTTTTAACGGAACGGGTGGAACTAATTTCATTTTGGACTGACCCTTGAGAAATAAATGTTGGAGATTCTATGCAATTATTCGTGGACAAAGAACAAATTAAATCTAACTCAAATTCTGATTCAATTTAGGCAAAAGAAAGTCTTGCACAACATTAGAAATTGGTGAAGGTTGATTAAACGTCGCAGATACAGCCATTTCAATGTATTATTTTTTGGCTAATGGACACTTACTAGTTTTATTATCTCCATCGGCATCAGCGTAGGCATCAAAGTGACCATAAGAAAGATCTTGGGGAAAACGTTACCTTTTGCTGGATTTGTCTTCTGTACCAAATTTGGCGTACAGGTTGCTATTTTGATACATTTTGAATTCAAATGGGTATATTTGACTGGTTGCAACTAACTCGCAGAAACCGTCATATGAAGAGTGTTGTAACATATCTAATGTATACTCTTCTTTTGTTCCACGATTATTGCCATGACGGTCATGAGACGTAACAGCAAATTCATCCCAATTGTTCGTCACATGACGTACAATATCTTTACGAATATCGATTGACCGTTCTTGTGTGCTGTACAACAAATAAAAAAGCGTACGGAAAAAAAAGCATGCGCCACCCCCCACTATTATTACAATAGTAAGGTTTATTAATTTGGAATTGATGTTAACCAACTCTGCTCCCATTTAAAAAAATATTAATAAAAAGTATTTATTCCCTCTTTAAGCAACTTTAACTATGTGTATGTGTGCGTGTTTGTCTACCTGTGTGTATGTGTGTGTGTGTATCTGTCTCTCTCTCTCCCTCTCTCTCTCTCTCTACGCGCGCACGCGCGCGCGCGCGTGTATGTGTGTGTGTGTGTGTGTGTGTGTGTGTGTGTGTGTGTGTGTGTGTGTGTGTTTATTTGTTTGTGTGTAGATATGTTAGTATTTGCGTATTAGTTCAATATGTGATTACCATCTTCTATTCAGAGATCATCTATTGTTGGATTGGAGGCCTCCTCCATCTCATGCGATTTGTCTCTATCTTTTGCAGTAGGTGTCCACATAGGTTTCCCGTTGCTGCCTCTATATTATCCTTCCATCTTCTAAGAGGTCGACCACGGTCTCCCTTGCCATCAAGAGGGAACCAATATAGGACGCGCTCGCTCTACCTACTGTCACTGGATCTTACGTTATGTCCCACCTATTTCCACTTAAGCCTTGCTATCATCGTAATTTGTGATTTTTGTTTTCCTTCTAATTTTGCTGCGGATGGTTTAATTTTGTAGTTTTATTTTTACCATACTCCTTTATGGAGCTCTTTGAAATGATCTTATTTTTTTTTTAAACTATACTCTATACAGCGAATTAAACTTTTAAGACAAACTACTACCTACTTAAATATCTATAATAAAACACAAACAAAACTATACTATTATATACAACAAATCATACACAGATATTTTTACAGTTAAAACTAAAAACCTATATTACACATTAACAAATCAAACTCAAACAATCTTATTTATTTGATATAACAACAAATGAAAACGAAATTAAATTGAATACGCTCAAAATATTCTGATGAAATAGTGAAAATGAACTTCCAAACAAATTATACAGCAATCGCAAATACTCGCTAAGTAGGTAATCCAAGAAATTTCCACGGAAGTTTTTCATTCAAATAACCCAAGAACAAATTAAATTGAAATTTCAAATTCTAATCCGCCTTAAAATTGGAATGCGAAATATTTTTTTTATATTTGACATTCCAATTTTAAAGTGTATTGCATTGCACCAAGCTTATATTTGAGTTCAAAGTTTTGAGTTTTCAAACATGTGTCAAAATAAAATGTAATTTAAATCAAAATCACTAAGAATTAGCCGTGTAGTGGTGGTTAAGAATATCCACTACCTCATATCTTCCCGTGGTATTAATTGATACCAACTTCGATGCAAATGACCCCCAAAATAACTTTCTACCCCTTTTTAACCCCGTTAGGCAATGAGTTTTAATAAAATAAGAAACACGTCTTCTATTAATTATGTTAAAAATTGTTAATGCAAAATTTGAAATACACTGGACTAAGGAATCACGTTGTCCCATACAAACTTTGCCCCGGTTTTTCACCCCCTTCGGGGTAGAATGTCGGGAAATCCTTTCTTATCGGATGCCTGCGTCATACAAAAGAACACACCCTCCAAGTTTTGGGTCTCTAAGATCAGCGGTTTAGGTTGTGCATTGATCCGTCATTCAGTAATTTAGGACAAAACATTTTATATGTATAGATTTTAAAATCAGTCCTTATTCATAAATACTCAACCGCTGCTCAATTTTGAGACGCCTTTAAGTCTCGTGCTGTCTCTATCACTAAGTCAAAGTGACTGACATTGTCGTGTCTTACTTGTTGACTTAAAATTGAGAAGCGTTTGAGTATGTGGCCATTAGTAGAGTTATCAACAGGCGTATCCGGAACTTAAATTTGTTTTTAAAAATTGCAAATATTTTTCTATATTGATTTAAAATTGAATTTCAATCTGAAAATTATTTCTAATAATTTCTGTTATTTATCAAAGTTAAGTCATCGTCTTAGGCACTAAATAAATTTAAAAAATCACTTACGAATATTACTGTGAAAAAGAAAGCACTCAGACATAAAGGAGTTGTCCCATCGAATTATTTAATCAACAAAATTTCCAGTCCAACAATCTGTACAATCACACTTATGAAATTACTCGAAATTCTAGATGAAACCTAAGAGGAATGTAAACGAATAACTTGAATTGAATTCATTCAACGATTGAATTCATTTCTTAAAATTTTTGCATAAAATTCATTTCAAAATTTTAAATTAAATCTTAGTTCTCAGGGGTTACAACGCATCTGCATTTTGTTTATTACTACTACGATAAATGTACCAGTAACTGTCTGTAGGTTACATCATCCACTTACTGGCGAACTGCCTGCTTGTTTGTCACCTTTATTCTGGAAAAAACACTTGACAAATGTTTTTTTAATAGTCTGGTTATTCTGGTAGTCAGTGTGTGCAGAGGCAAAAAAGCGTTTATTTTATATTTTGTTTAGTAGACATAATGTGCAGTTTAAAGTGAAATACAGCTTGCTTAATGTACAATACAAACTTGAAAACATAATCAGTTGCGAACGAATTCGGACCCGTCCACTAGTACAAGTAAATTTTCACAAATTCTTATTATGAAATTAGTACCCACTTAAATCGTGCCGATATTGTAAAATTTACTCAAGACTAGCCACCATTTTTTTTCTTTTTTTTTTTCGTGAGGGTAGGCGTAAAAGCAATACATATTCCATATCGTCCTATTTATTTTAATAAAAGTTATAGTACTTATTGGTTTTATTTAAATTTTTATTGTAAATTATGTACATGTGAGTGACACTACCTACCAGCAAAAGAAATCCTTGTCATTATCATCATCATCATTACAGCCCTTCACAAGTCCACTGCTGAACATAGGCCTCCCCTAAGGAATGCCACAAAGCACGGTCCTGAGCCACCTGCATCCATCGACTTCCTGCATATCTTACCAGGTCGTCACTCCATCTAGTGGGGGGACGCCCTACACTTCGCCTGCCGGTACGAGGCTGCCACTCGAGAAACTTTCTTCTCCATCGGTTGTCGGTTCTTCGACCTATATGGCTGGCCCATTGCCACTTCAGCTTACTAATCCGTTGGGCTATGTCGGTCACTCTGATTCTACTGCGGATATCCTCATTTCTGAGTTTATCACGCAGAGAAACTCCGAGCATAGCCCTCTCCATAGCTCGCTGAGCGACCTTGAGCTTCCTCATCCGGCCAACAGTGAAGGACCACGTCTCAGTTCCGTATGTCATCACTGGCAACACGCACTGGGTGTACAGTCTCGTTTTCAAGTTTTGAGATATACCTGACGAGAAGATGTGCCGTAATTTCCCGAACGCTGCCCAACCGAGTTGAATCCGTCGATTGACCTCTCGGTCGAAGTTGGACTTACCTAGTCGGACTATTTGTCCCAGGTAAACATACTCGTCAACAACTTCGAGCTTAGTGTTCCCAACAACTACCGGCATAGGTGTGACATGGACATTAAACATGATCTTTGTTTTGTCCATGTTCATCTTAATACCTATCCGTTGGGAAACACTATTGAGGTCATTGAGCATAGTGCTTAGGTCCTCCAGCAATTCTGCCATAAGGACTATATCATCGGCAAATCGAAGGTGAGTGATGACTCGCCATTGATGTTGATACCATATCCTTTCCAGTCCAGAAGCTTGAAAACATCTTCCAATGCAGCGGTAAAGAGTTTCGGGGATATGACGTCACCCTGTCTTACACCTCTCTGCAATTGGATAGGTTTCGTACTCTGGTTCTGTACTCGGATAGCCATCGTAGCCCTACTGTACAAGCACTTCAACACTTCGATATACCGACAGTCAACTTGGCATCGCTGAAGGGACTGCAGCACCGCCCAAATTTCAACGGAATCAAAGGCTTTCTCATAGTCCACATACGCCAGACATAGTGGCAAATTGTACTCCTCGGACTTCTGTACAATTTGCCGAAGGGTATGTATGTGGCCTATGGTGCTAAAGCCTTTTCGGAAACCGGCTTGTTCGGGAGGCTGGAAGTCGTCAAGTCTGCGCGCGAGACGATTCGTAATGACTCTCAAAAACAGCACGTAGAGGCGGCTCAGAAGGGAAATCGGTCTGTAGTTCTTCAAGAGAGCGTTGTCGCCTTTCTTGAAGAACAAGACCACCGCACTTCTGCTCCACGCCTCCGGTGTAATGCCACCATGGAGGACGGAATTAAAGAGCCTCTGAAGGACTTCAAGTACCGGTTTTCCACCCGCTTTCAGAAGCTCCGCTGTAATTCCATCCTCGCCTGGGGCCTTGCCCTTTTTAAGGTGCTGGAGAGCCATTCTAATCTCGCTCAGACTGACGTCCGGGATATCATCGGAATAATGTCGGATAAGACTCGCTCTTGGATCGTTACTCACACTTGCGTGCGGCTCCAACGATGACGTGTACAGCTGCCCATAGAACCTCTCAATCTCACTCAAAATCTCAGGTGCCCCGGAAACGATGCTGCTACATTCGGTCTTCAGCTTTGACAGTTGGCTCTTTCTGGCAGACAGATCTCTAGCAAAGACTTTGGAGCCTTGGTTCCGCTCGATCGCTTCTTCAATACGAGCTGTATTGAAGTTGCGTAAGTCCCGCCGCATGCATTTAGAGATCTGTCTGTTCAGATGCTTGTATGCTGTCAAGTCTGTTGAAGAATGTAGCTTCATCTCCCGTCTAACAGCCATGAGATTAAGAGTGAGATCGGAGAGTTTTTGTGTTCTTCTGCGGCGGGTCTTGCAGAATTTAGCTCCGACCGCATGGACAGTTTCCACGAGCTTGTCATTAAAATCTTCCACTTCTTTGCAGTCTTCTAGGCACTGAAAACGGTTTTGTAACTCGAGCTGAAAGATTTCGGGACTTTGGAATAGAGCACGAGGGGGACGGAGCGTTGACTTCATTAGACGAGACCTCTCCAACTTAACGTTTAGGTTCAGTGTGCCTCTAACCATTCGGTGATCGCTGCCGGTTTTCACCCTCGCGATCACTGAGACATCACTGAACAGTTGTCGTCTGGTCGTCATAATGAAGTCAATCTCATTTTTTGTCGAACCGTCGGGGCTCGACCAGGTCCAATTCCTGTGGGGCCGCTTCTGGAAGAAAGAGTTCATCATAATGAGTCCCTCTTTCTCCATGAAGTCGGCCAGCTGCTGGCCCCTTGGGTTCCGTTGCCCTATTCCAAATTTCCCCACTTTCAGCTCACGGTTCTCTCTTGTGCCTAGTTTTGAATTGAAGTCTCCTATTAACACCATATATTGGGTTTTGGAGGAATGTATGGCTCTAGATATATCCTCATACATTTCCTCCATTTCTTCATCGGGGTGTGCCGAGGTTGGTGCGTAAACCTGTATGACCTTCAGCGAATACCGTTTGGTGATTCTGAGTATAAGGTACGCAACCCTCGTCGACACACTCTCAATCTTTATAACGTTGTTAACGAGAGACTTGTGGACGATAAATCCGACACCTCCTTGGGACAGATGTTCGCCCTCCCGGTAATAGAGCAAGTTGCCGGATTCGAGGATTACCGTGTCCTCCCCCTCTCTTCGGACTTCGGATAATCCTATAATATGCCAGCGTAACTTGTCTATCTCTTCTTCCAGCTCCACAATGTTCTCGTCAGTCCTCGGGGTGCGTGCGTTGTATGTTGCCAGGTCGAGTCGTCGTAGGTGGCAACCGAACCTCCACCGGAGATTCTTAGCACCCCCTGCCCCGGCGTTACCATGGTCGCCACCGTAGCCAGGAATAGCGGGGCCGCCGGGGACTGGGGGCCGTCTCTTTGTTACTCTCGTCATATCGGGGGTATTTGCCATCGTTGCCACGCTTGGCGAGCGGGTTGGCAACCGCAGTTTTTATTGTAAGTTTGTTGTTATCAGGAAGATTTTGCAGGATATCTCCTGCCTGTTTCCCTTTGTCGCCTTTTACGACACCCACGGGAAGATATGGGGTAGTGGATATTCTTAATCGCCACTACACGGCAAATAAAGTGAAACCCTTGTCATAATTTCACTTTATTTCATTATCCACTTAAAAGTGACATAATATGGACTCATTGAAGCAATTATTTTCTGCAATGTCTGAGATTTTTTACATGAAAATGGACGAATTTCAGCAAGATTTGCGAAAAAACACAGCAGGCAAGACTTCTGCTACTACCTCGTCGATCGCTGCTGACTTCGAGTCTTTTAAAGCCTTTATTGTGGCCGCATTCAATACTATGGAGCAGCAAATTGAGTTTTTAAGGCTGGAAATGGATCGCCAGGAAATGCGGATAAGGCGGAAGATGCTACTCTTGCATGGCAAAGCAGAGGCTAAAACGGAGGACCTGACTGCGCGCGTCACTTCATTGGTTGCGGAGCACTTCGACCTGTTAAATTTTCTAGTTCCAGCATCAAGGCCAGTTATTGGCCGTCCTACCGACAAAAGACCCAGGCCTGTTCTTGTAAAGTTCGCTGAACCGGCAGTCCGTAACAAGGTGTGGTTTGCGAAAACTAAATTCAAAGTTACAGGATTTACTCAGTCCGAATTTTTGACAATGTCTCGGCATGCTGTATTTCTGGAAGCTCGGAAGCGGTTTGGAATCACTAAAAAAATATTGTGTCATACTGAAAACTAACAATCTGACAGTTGTAGAATCCTGTACGAACTTGTCACTTTTATCGTTAATCATAGATTTAACTTAATCTTAAATTTCTTATTTATGCTATGGATTTCTGTATTTTGAGTAATACTTTCGGAGTACTTTGTTTTTTTTTTTAAATTTGTGTTTATGTCTTGTAAGTTACTTTTATTTTTAATTTTTTTGATTTGTGTTTATATTTGTAGTATGCTTTAAAAATAATATTAATATTTTACTTGTCATCTTCCCCTCTCTTATGTGGACTCATGCTACAATATTATTTTTTACTGTTTTCTGTTATTTTGATACGAGTGGTGACGACGGTCTGTTGCTGGTGGGATTTATGACCTGCCTTTTTTATTATTATTTATATTCCATTTTATTTATTTAAGTAATTTATATTTGGTAATAATATTTTATATTCAATATGTCTTTTCAAGATATAAGCCTAGACGACTCCTTTTTTTTACCTTCATCCTCTGATGGATTGAATAGTAGTAATACTTTCTACAGCCTCCCTTCTCTTAATCAAACATTAGATTCGCACTTCTCAGATCTACTGAAAATTTTTAACATTATCCATATTAATGGCCAGAGTATTCCAGCACATTATCCAGACATGCTCTCCTTATTTGATAATAAAAACATACATGCTATTTTGATATCTGTATTTTGGCTTAAGCCTTGTATGTCCTCCACATCATATGCTCTTCCAGCCTTTCAACTAATAAGGAATGATCGTATTACTCGGGTTGGTGGAGGTGTTGCTATCTACCTTCGGTCACACTTACCATGGTACTACAGGAGCCGAACATTTAATTATTAAAGTTCTGTTTTCTGGTTCCAAGCTACTACTTGGCGTGTTTTATAATCCTAGCCTTACAGTTGACTACTTTTCTACGTTTGAAAGCCTCTTAGACAAATATATTCCACTGTTTCAGCACTCTATCATTATGGGTGATTTTAACACGTGTCTTCTATAAAATGACTCGCGCTCCTTTCGATTGAAATCTACAGCTCAAACAGCTAACTTACATATTCTCCCTCTGTCTGCTACTCACTTTTTTCCATATTGTGCCCCATCTCTTCTGGACGTTATTCTTCTATTGATCATGTTGATAAACATGATCAATTCTCTTTTAATACAACTCTACGACGTTCATGCTCCAATTCGGCCGGTCCGGATAAAACATTTACCTGCTCTCTGGCTTACTCAAGAGATCTAAAATTTGCAGCGTAAGAAAAGTTTTGCTAAAGCCAGGTATAAATTTGATAACTCTGATACTAATAGAGCTAAATATTAAAAAATTCGGAATCACTGCAACAGGGTGTGTAGAGATAAACAACGACGCTATATTCATAAATCTATACTCGTTGAAGATAATTCCGGCATAGTATGGAAATTTCTTAAGTCTCTTTAAGTTGGGAAAGCGAGTCGAAATAGTAGCCCCATAAATATTGACTTAAACCAGCTAAATCAGCATTTCTCTTCTTCTTGTGCCATAGATGATGTCACAAAAATACAAACTAAATCTCAAATTTCTGCTTTACCCAAATCGGACAATCCTGCGTTTATTTTTCGTCAAATCACTGACAGTGATGTTAAGAAAAGCATTGTTGAGGTCAATTCTGATGCCATTAGTACAGACTGCATTAGTCGTAAAATGATTATCCCTATTGTCGATATCTCCTGTTATAAAATCCATCTTTAATTATTCCATTTCGTCCGGAAATTTTCCCTCTTCCTGGAAAGAAGCCGAGATTACTCCTATACCCAAAAAAAGCTAATCCCTCCAGTTTCGCTGACTACCGCCCCTTATCCATAATTCCATTCCTTTCAAAAGTTTTTGAGCACATATTTCATAGACAATTGAGCATCTACTTATCTAGGTGGAGTCTTTTCAATTCTTTCCAATCCGGTTTTCGTGTTGGTCATAGTACGACTACTGCCTTAGTCAAGATTACAGAGGATATTCGTCTAAGTATGGATAAACAACACATAATAGTGTTGATCTTACTTGACTTTAGTAATGCATTTAACAATATGGATTTTAATCTACTGTTAGCTATCTTAGCTTCTCTTAACATATCTACTGAAATGATTGACTGGTTTTATAGTTACTTGTTTGGTCGCCGGCAACGGACACGTGTAGATGACTCGTTCTCTAACTGGTGTACGATTAATGCCGGTGTACCGCAAGGTGGCGTGTTGTCTCCTCTCCTCTTTTCAATCTTCATTAGTTCGATCACGCTCCAATTATCTTCTCGCTACTACCTGTATGCAGATGATCTCCAAGTATATGTGCATGCCAAATTGATGGATTTACCCAATATTATAGGCTTATTAAACAAAGATCTTGACTTAATAGTGGATTGGAGTAAGTCATACGATCTTAAAGTAAATCCATCAAAAACAAAAGCAATAACTATAGGCAGTCAGAAATTGGTTAATCTTATAGATTTTTCTTCCCTGCCTGGTATTGTTTTTGATGGGACACCTGTGCCATATAGAGATACCGTTAAAAATCTAGGTGTTACTTTTGACAAATTTTTATCTTGGGCTCCGCAGGTAAGCGAGGTAAGTAGGAGGGTGTTTGCGTCGGTCGGATCTCTCCATAGATTAAGTAATTTTCTACCCATACCTACCAAAATTGCACTTGCACAGTCACTACTTTTACCGATTCTCGATTATGCTGACACGTGTTATCTCAATTTAAATGAGGAGTTGCTTAATAAACTTGAGCGTATTCAGAATCTTTGCATACGGTTCATATTTGGACTTCGAAAATATGACCTCGTCTCCGAATATCGCGAAAAACTCAAGTGGCTTCCAATCCGTCTTCGCAGGAATACTCACATTCTTTCTCTTTTATACTGTATAATATTCAATCCCACTTCCCCTACTTATTTTAAAGAGCGGTTTGAGTTTCTTGGTGACACTCACACAACCTCAACCTAAAAATCCCATCTCATAACACTTCCTTCTATTCTAAATCCTTTTCTATTGAAGCTGTTAGGCTCTGGAACTCCCTAACGTTGCACATTAGAAGTGCGCAGTCTATTAATAAGTTCAAAAAACTTGTCAAAGCGCACTTCTTTCCACCTTAAATAGTCATTCCTCTAAAAAACTACTACTTACTCATTTTTCCTTACGTTTAGGCTTTGAATTCACTTACTTGTTTAATCTTTTCTGCTCTCGTATATATATGTATATTTTTGTATTTAAAATGTATGTACTTATTATAGTATGTATATATTTATCGATTTTATAATTATATGTATGTAGTGTGTTTTTTCCAACAATCGATAGGACGTATATAAGTATGAACTTTCAACGTTAATTTTTTGTGGGGTAAACTTTTAATTTATTTTCTGTAAGAGGATTATATGAATAGCATCATATCAAAAGCAACCTCACGGATCAGGCAGAGTTTTTTTACAACTAGTATATTATGTTAAATTAACTTGCATGATTGTCTGAAGTATGAGAAATAAATATATTTTTTTTAATTATAGCCTAGAGATTGACTACGGTCCCACCCGACGAAATGTGGTGCAGTCTTACGTGGCAAAACAACAAGGCAAACGACAAAAAGTTTGTCTAGTAAACTGCCGTGATTAATTTTACCAGTAAATTATTAAAATTATCAATTACATTTCACATAAATCTAATTAATTTAATATTACAAGCGAGTAAGAAAGATATTAACAACTAAATAAAACAAATGATTTGTTCTGCTACTTAATTTAACTTGTTAGTCTGAAAATTGCACAACCTGGGTAGATTTAATATACGCAGCTGTCATCCACAATCGTCTTGTTAGCATATTACGAGGGATTGTATTAAATTTATCTGGCAGTCAGAGCTGGGTTATTTCTTCTATTAAAATGTTGTCTGATTTCCATAAACAACTCTTGCGTCACCTCAATACAGCATCATGCTATGCAGCTATGGTTCTCCCATCGTTGTAAGTAGCTTTGTCCAAGTCGGGTCCCTCCTTCATGATGGGGCTGCAGACTGCCTGACTTCAATTATGTTTTATATTTTTTTTATAGGAGAGGGGGCAAACGAGCATGCGGCTCACCTGATGGTAAGTGACTACCGCCGCCCATGATCAACTGCAACACCAGGGGAAATAAGGGAATTGCAGATGCAATTCTAAATATTTTATTATATTGTTATATTATTATGTTGTTATATGATTATATAACAATATAATAAAACATTTTTGTAAATTTCCCACCTTTGAATGATTGAAGACAACTTGAAGTGGTTGAGATAAACAGGATCGAAAAATGCATATATTCAACGTCAGCGACACAAACCCTTTCTGATGGCTGAATAATTATTATTGTTATTTAATAACTGCCTTTTGGCTATATCTGCCGTTGTTTTGGTTGGTGAAGCATATGTGTCGACCTCATGCGGGTGGTAGCAGTAAGGAGGAGACTCTCAAGGCTGCGACCAAATGCCGCACAACGTAGGACCCAATTCACTTGAGGTGAGCGGTAGACTCATGATACCACGCAATACGCGGTGATACCTTACACTTACATCAAGGCTGCAGGAGTGGTGGGTGAAGCTCACTGAGGGTTTTTATGGCCCTTTCGACGTGTGTCTAAACCATGTGACGTACATTCACTGTAGTTTTATGTGATCGTATTCTGTATGCTTACGCACTACCCGGGGGTCAAGCCCTCTTTTAATGGTCTGCCAGTTATTTTCCTATGGACTACGGACCAGTTCTCAGCTTCTCGTTCCTCTTCGCGCGGAGCGAGTTGGTGGGTTGGTTGGTGCATTCCCCACATTTCTTAAAAACGTGGGAGAGCGAAGCCCTTGTATTGGGTACTTTTATATAAATATTGTTAACTTTTTTAAGCGGGAAGGGATTAATTAATTAAGGATCGATTAATGTGAACCTTTTTTTATAGGAGAGGGGCAAACGCGCATACGGCTCACCTGATGGTAAGTGACTACCGCCGCCCATGAACAACTGCAACACCAGGGGAGTTGCAAATTGAATTTAACATAATTACTAGGCACAACTAACATCTTTCGACTGCTCTAGTGAATATTTATTCTTCCAAAAGACGCCTAAAATAACTAAGTTACTAAACATAGGCACACAACGTAAATAAAGGTCCTAACTAAGACTATCTCACCATAAATATTACAATCATGCCGTTTATACTATACATTAAGAAAGATCCTTGGGAAAGATAAATAAATTAATTTAGCCTGATCCCGCAAATTTATATTGATTTAATATTTTTTTTATATTTTTAAACGACTCTTTACATAGAAATAGGGGGGAGGGGGAGCGTTACACCATACAACTTCGGTAATTTGGGGCACCTAGGAACGTTGATTTTACGTTCAGATTTAATTTTTCAAAGTTTTTCTAAGCGATGTACTGTGGGAAGGAGTTTTTGTTTTAGAGGGCATGAAGAATATGTGACAGTAAACACCCTGCCGCCGAGCTCCACCACTTCAAGCAAGTTTTGCATGACAAGAAGCTTCGGGTTCCACGCCTACTTCACAGTGAACGAGAGAAGCCGGCCACAGTCAAGCGTGTACTTACTACACTACCATATGTCTGAGGTGTCACTAACAAGATTGGCTACATCTTAGGTCAAGTGTAATATCCATCTTCAAGATGCAAGAGTGTATAGCTTGATTGTGAATGTGGCCTCTTTTGCACAGGAAAAAATAATAGATCAATTAAAACCAGCGTAAAAAACACATAGCTGATGTGAAGCATTAACGCTTTGGGAAGTCTCCAGTCTGTGAATGTCTGTCGCCCCCGTTACTCCATCAGATTTGATGCACCACAAATTCTTGCTAAATAACACCAATGATGATTCGCGAGGCTACTGAAATAAAAAAACTTCCTAATTTTAATAAATAGGATAATTATAAATGATAAATATAATTAATAATATTAAATCCCAACCAAAGCATACAACTAAACACGTGAAGATACTATAAGCTCATTCTACGTAGATCGGACCAAATATGAATAATTTTAAACTACATGTAGCCGTGGTTAGACCTCAGTCCCTTGTGACAATGGGTGCTGTAAAATACTCGAAAGCTAGGGAATTTAAAATAAGTTCATTTACGCGATAAAATCTGTAAAACTTAGTTTAATTTAAATGAGTAACGTTGGGCTTTATAGATGAAAAAAAAATTATTTCAAGTCAGTAAATGGTTTCATAGCCGACTTTCAGAGCCAGAAATGGCCAGGGAGCGCTGTTCGCTGTGTCGTGTCGTTCCGGTAACGTCACTACCCGGAAGTTAATCATCTCTATGCTTTAGGAAAATCTTTGTAGATTTATAACAAATTTGTGCTTTAAATTATTATAAACATTGGCCTCTTTGTGTACAAGGTCAGCTGAGACAAATGACAAATAATATTTATTTATTATAATATTTAATATTTATTGTGATGTGGAGCAGCCCCATACTCCATATATAAAAGTTAATTGTAAATATAAGGATTAGTCTCATTAAAATCCTAGAAACCATATATATTGTCCATTACCTTTAGTTTGTATTTACGCAAGACATGTACGTGAAAAAGATGAAATATCAAACCTTTATTTTTTTAACTTCAGTTATTACATATCTTTTTAATTTTGAATTATAATCATTTTTCAGGCCACAACGGTTGCCCCGCGTTATCGCAGCACACCAACTGGCAAGGTCGCCACGTAATATACAAAAGTATCAATGAGGTGGCGTGTGACTGGTATTATGCCTTCTTCGTGGAATCTGATATAACCAGAAAATTTAAAATTGATTTCGTATGGGAAATAAAAAAAATATTTAATTTAAAATAAACTTAATTTTATTTTTATTTACGTTGTATTTATTGTTTGTTTGTTTGTTGTATTGTTTGTTGTTTTATTTTTTTGATTTTTATTTACGTTGTATTACAAGCATAGATATGTTTTGTAACTTTTATTTATTTTAGGTTTAGGTTGTTATTTTAGGTGTCTCTTGGAAGAATGAATATTCACTAGAGCAATCGAAAGCTGTTACTGTGCCTAGTAATTAACATTTTATGGTCTTTCAACTTGTAGCAGGTTTGACCTCACATGAAATACTGTTCTCATCTCTTATCTCGGGTGTTCCAGTGCCAGCTCCTTCCACTTGACCCAGCACAAACCGGCTCGAATCGTCGATGACCGAGTCCTCTCCGATCGGTTTGATTCACTGGCGCTGCAAAGAGGTGTTGCATCCCTTTGCATTTGCTTTCGTATTTACCACGGGGAGTGTTCTGTGGTTCCGCAGCACAGTGGCTAAAGCCCGGACCGAATTAAAGCGTGTGTAGGTAAACTGTTCGCATAGAAAAGAGAAAATTCTATGGTCGTGTAATATTTCTTAAATCAAAAAAATTATGTTGATAATAAATTTTATATTTTTTTTATTTCCCGTACGAAATTAATTTAAAATTTGCTGGTGATATCAGATTCCACGACTTTTTCGTGGAATCTGCTATCACCAGCAAATTTTCCGGTATTGATACGTTTTCTTTTTGACTTTCAAGTGATAAAGCTTACGCCTTTTAAATGGCCGGCAACTCTCCTGAAATTCTACTAGTGTTGCATTTATTCATAGATATCTGTAGTCACTTACCATCAGGCATGCCACATAATCATTTACCCGTCTTCTGTTTACAAAAATGTGTATTATGATACCATAAGGTGAACTGGGTGCTCATTTTTCACTCTTATTATGACTAAAAAATCTAGCATTTCATTATTGTAATCTCTTACGACACCCACGGGATGAAATGGGGCAATGAGTTCTCTCACCACTCACCCGTGTCCGCCACCATACGGCAATAACGGCATATCATATTTACGTCTGCCATTATAAAAATCCCGGTTTATCTGACCCTAGACACAACCATAAAAATAAGCTTCTTAACAATATTAAAATTTGTTTACAATCACTTTGGTTGGCTTTTACCTATTTTAGAAGAATTATTTTTTTTGTAAACCCATTAGCGATGCCTTTGAAAAATGTATTTTTATTTCTAATAGACATTAATTCAGTTAAGAGAAAGGTAAAAAACTCGGGGTTCTAAAACTGTTTTTTATGGTTTTACTGGTTAGAATAATTCATTTCTGTTATTTTTATCGTCCATCCTGGATATGGGCCTACCCCATAAAAGAGGATTCAGTGGTTATACGACTTTTGCGCAAGATAATGAGCATAATACCGGCAATTACCTTTATTAAGGTGATACTCCTGCCTTTAACCTAGATCACGTTTAGCTTTCGAATAGTCATACCGGTTTCAATTCAGAGAGGGAAATTGAGATACGATATGATCAATATTATGATGAGAATACATAGAGTATGAAAAAACACACACATTCACACTCACGCTCACTCTCTCTCTCTCTCTCTCTCTCTCTCTCTCTCTCTCTCGTACACACATACACAACATGCACGCACGCGCGTGCGCGCGTGTCAATTTTATGAACAAATCAATGATTTTCAATTATTTAATAAATCGTAGACTAAGCGCACCCCCCCAATTTTTTTATTAATTTTATAATAATAGAACATTACAAGGGCAAAAATACAAAGTATTCATAGCCACCGTCATTAGAGACATCTGATTTGCGACTCCATATAAATCAACTTGGAAAAATTACTGTCATTTATTTTTGTTGAGCTCTTTGTTATAGTGTAATTAAAAGTTAGAAGTTCTCGTACTTTGAGATTAATTAGAGAGATTGTTAATGTAATATGGAGTAAATATAAAGTCAAATTAATTTAATGGAATTACTTATTCACACAAATCATTCAAATTCTTAGTAACAGTTTGCAGATTTTTTGGGTTTATTTGAACTCGGGTGAGATTTTCTTCGGTTATAAATGAGTGATCAATGTTAATAGTCAGATTAAAGCAACCCTCCGAGCGCAATGTCTGAAGGAACATCTTTAGAACCCTTAATTTTTTTCCTCCAGTATTAGAATCAGTAAATCGAATTTATTAAAGAGCATAATGTAATAAACTGCTTATTATAAACATAATAAATTGCTCTAAAATTCTGTATTTTATTTCATATTCATTATCAATAATAAGATGTAAAAGTTCACACCTGGGCATAGACATCCTCCGATTTAGGGATGATTTGCTGTACTTTTGGTCACCAAGTAATTCTAATTCATAAATATTTTTTTAAATTTTACAGCAGGATACACAAATGTGTATCTTTTTCTTGTATTTTCTATTATAAAGATGTTGGAGACGTTAATTTTGAAGCTAACCAATGGTATAAGTATATCGGTACACCAAAGCATGGATAAAGAACTTCAAACTCTTTGTTTGAAGTTCTTTGGCTGCAGATCCATTGGGATCCATATAATTGAATAATAATTGGTGAGCCATTATAATTGCAAGATCTAAAACATTTTGGTCAGACCTTGCAATCATACTGACCGTTGTACCGAGCCAGACAGACTTCTTGGTAGTATGGGAGCGCTATTAACAATATGCTTATTAAAAAAGACGAGAGGCTGTATGTTTTACCATCCAGCATAATATATTTTATTTAGGGACAAATGAATCAATCTTTAGATAATCGTTATCCATCGAATAAATTACAACTTGACTGAATAAAAAAGTGTATAAATCCATCAAACCAATTAAACTATTTTTGAAATACAACTGTAATTTAATATACTGTAATATACCGTAATAATTAAATATACGTGGTAGAGCCATGCTGCAGCCTATATTAATAGTACAGTTGTAGCACGAATAGGTCGGCTCGACCGGGGAAGGACTACGCTCTCACAGAATACCAGCGTAAAATAGCAGCTTAATGCTGCTGTATTTCGTATGGTGAGTGTAGAGAACCGGAGACCCTTTTTACTGGAAAAGAGGCATTCTATCTCAGTCCTCACGGCTGACAACGCATCTGCATTTTAATTCACAAACGAAGATAGATGTAGATGTCTATGGGTCACAGCAACCACTTACCATCAGGTGGACTGTGTGCTCGTTTGTCACCCTTGTTCTGTAAAAAAATACAAATTATGTTGCATTTTACCCTTTGAATAAATTGTAACTGAGGATTAAAAGGCGGTCCTAAATTGTTTTAATAAATGTAGTAAATTGTAGAAGCTCTCGCATTCGAATTGGTCTGGTGTTATAAAATGTGCCTCAGACCTGTTACGGATTTAAGTCGGCAAACTCACATAAACACAAAGTAATATACCAGTCGTCGAGAGCTTTTGTGAAAAATAAACGATTCAACTTCGGTTAGAGGGTGACATGATTCGCAAACAAGATGTTGATCCCGTGTAATACCCGTCAAAACATGGCTGGAAGTTTCGTTCACGGTTGTTTTTGTAAATTTTGTTTTTATAATATTTCAATACATAGATCAAAATCGCAAATTTAATAAATTTTATTTTAGGATTTCCTTTTTATAATATTGTTATTGTCTCTCTGTCTCCCATTCCGTCAAAATCTACATCAACCACTAGATATAGTGAGGACATGGTAATTATAACACACATTTATATTATATTCTGGTATTCCAACAAAATCGCAGTACAAATTGAACAATTAAAAAGATGAATATAATCACGTTAAATGTAATCTATTGACTGTTAAAACTTTTGCCAGTTATAATAAATTCAATATAATATGAAGTAAAGGTAGCCCCCAACGTAACCCCTGTATCATATTTATTTTTGTAATAAAACGGATGATTGACATTATAAAAGTCCAATTGAAATTATTT
Source organism: Parnassius mnemosyne (assembly GCA_963668995.1). Lineage (NCBI taxonomy): Eukaryota > Metazoa > Arthropoda > Insecta > Lepidoptera > Papilionidae > Parnassius > Parnassius mnemosyne. The sequence goes on along the minus strand of CAVLGL010000001.1, from coordinate 564,954 downwards.
ATCGTTTCGTAAAATAATATGTAAATAACCATATCTCGCAAACGAAAAGAAAAACTTAAAGAAAGGTTTTTTTTTTCTTTACTTTTTTAATATATCATTACTTACGGAACCGTTACGAGTAACCAAATCGGAATTATGTAAACCGTAAATGTAATAATAATAATAAACATTTTTATTTGTTAACGTAAGGGATCAGGGTGTGTACCTTTGGGTTTTCCATATACAGACCGATGACGCAACCGTATAAAAGGCATTTGTTTTGGCTCGCCGCTCACTTAACAGCTAGCCACCGTAGAGTCTATATCACCTGAGGATGCCTCGTGTAGAGGCGAAACACGTATCGTATTATCGTCAGTGGTGTGTCTTGCCTAGTGTAGTGGTGTTGGGAGTAGCGGTGCTGGGATTAGTGGTGACGGGGATAGTGCACGCAATTGAGAGAGGGCGGGAGGTGCTCTTCATACTAGGTAAGACACATCATTTTATTTTATAACGCGGATATTTGCGAAGTAAATTTTTCTAAAAGCTTTTATATAATGGATTTCCGCAAAGTAACGCCTGATTCTATTAATGAGAATAATTTTTAATTCTGCCCTATCTACTCGACAGGGATTCTTCCCAAAGTGATATCAATTGTCCGTTTTCATTACGCTTGGCTCACCAAATTTGTTGCAGACTGTTTATAATTTTAATGTCAACTAAGTCAGTGAATAGAACTACTATCATCTCGCTCCTTGGAAATTTTTAACGGTTTTGGATATTTATCATTTGACATATTATATTAGATAAGATAATGACCAATTTTTTCGACATCTTGAATAGTCATTTCCCACACGTTTATGGTTAACCTATTATGATAAAGTATAATATCTTAAATTTTTCAAAAAATCTGTTATATGGTTGAGTGTCGCTTCATTATTTAGCAGTGACCTCTCTTACTGATCCGTTCACTATCACTATCAATACAGCTTATCACAAGACTACAGCTTAACACAGGGCTCACAGATTGCTACAAAGTACGGCCCTGATTCATTTGCATCCATTGACTACCGGTGTTTTATCAGGTCGTTATTCCATTTAGTGGGGGGTTGCCCAACACTACGCTTTTCAATACGAGACTACTATCCGAGATACATTCTTCACCCTCGGTTGTATGTCATTCGAGCTAATTAGCCGGCCTATTGCTGTTTTAGCTTACTGATAAGTTGAAGGTTATTCGTAGAAATGGTTAAACTTAATTGTGGACGGGTATTTTTTTCTTTTAGCTTGTTTCAACTACGGTGCCTTTTGTATATTTATGACGCTACTATCTGGCAAATTATAATATACTCGTAGCTTACTTTTTAGTTAACAGTTCATCTGATAGTAGGTGGAGTCGTTACCCATAGGAACAGAAACAGAAACAGAAACTTTTTTATTCAATATAGATTATAAATAATACTTATGGAAATTCACTCTATTGTTTAATTATCACTGGTTCGAAAAAAATCTGTCCTGGGAAGAACCAGCAAGGAATCCAGCGGGGCTTTTTTTAAATAACAGCTTACAATCATGTATATTATGTTACACAATTAACAACGCAAAACAAATTAGAAATAGCTTGGAATGAGGTGATTGCTATCACCTCATTCCCAGGGTTTATTACCATCCATAAACTCTTTAATATTATGATAAACCTTTTAATACAAACTTAGTTTAATAGAGGTTTTGAACTTTGAGCAGCTCAAATTGTGTATATTTTCTGGGATTTTATTTGCAAAAGCGTATACATCGTCCCAAGAATGAATTACTGACTCGGTGGAGTCGAGTAACTGGTACTACTAGCCTGTGTCTGTTCCTAGTATTTACACAATGAATATCACTTATTTTGGTAAAACTACTTTTATTTTTGTGTACTTATATCACATTTTCATAAATGTATTGAGAGGCCAAAATTAATATATTATTTTCCTTAAATTTTTGTCGCAGCAACTCTTTAGGCTTTGAATCATCTGATGTAATGTAGTAAGACTGGAACACTGTAGTAGATGCACATAAACTTGACACATTAAATGAGATGAAATTCATTTTTTTCTTCAATGCAACAAAAAACAGTGGTTTCAACAGTGGTAGAGCCACGCAGCAGTTTTTACTGTTGCACGTATGGGCCGGCTTGAGCCGGTTTGGTACCACGACCTCACAGAATACCGGCGTGAAGTAGAAGCTCTGCTTCTGCGTTTCGTCTGGTGAGTGCAGGTGGCCGAAAGCCCAATTCCCCCCCCCCATCAACATGGTAGCGGAATTACACGATAGACTACCCCAGGAGGGTATCAGTACCCCTAGAGAATCCCTCGCTGAGCATCCACGACCATGTTATTCCGATCCTGAGCGTGGGTGCTCAGGCTGTCCCGCGTATTCTGGGGGGGGGGGGGGGCAAAATTCCGCTCAAAAACATAACTGCTCGGGGCAAACTGAGCAACAATACCAAGGCGACCCCTGCCACGTTATCCGTGAATTTCTGCAACATCAGGGGACTTCACTCTAACCTAAACGCCGTCCACTACCATCTCGAGACGGCGAAGTCGGCCTCGCTCTTTCTGACCGAGATGCAGGTTTCCTCTCCGGCTGATATTTCGTATCTCTTGGAGCATTCCTTTGTGCCTCGGGCTGGAGGTTGCGTGTATGTCAGAGAGGACATCTGTTCTCGACGCCTCGGCAGTCTTGAATGTTCGGACCTGTCCATTCTTTGGCTACGCGTAAAAAGCGACGACCATCCGCGCGTCTACGGGTGCCTCTATAGGTCCCATAGCGGTAATGCCGAAACAGACCGACTCATCGACCACGTCCAAATGGCTACAGATTCTTTGCTACAACAGGTCCCATCCGCAGATATCGTGATCCTTGGCGATTTTAACGCCCACCATGCCGAATGGCTCGGTTCACGTTTAACCGATCATGCGGGGAGATCTGTTTATGACTTTGCTTTGGCATATGGTCTGACACAACTGGTTACATCGCCTACGCGGATTCCAGATGTTGAAGATCATACACCTTCCCTGTTGGACCTTCTGTTGACCACTCATCCGGACGGATATGAGGTTTCCGTCGATGCCCCTCTTGGCTCTTCGGACCATTGTCTAATCCGGAGTGTGGTGCCACTCACGCTCCCCTCGCGGTTGCGTTCTGCAGGTTGCCGCCGTGTTTGGCATTACAGGGCGGCGGATTGGGACGGAATGTGGTCTTTCTCTGCTTCCTACCCATGGGGGCGGGTTTGCTTCTCGCTGGATGATTCCAGCGTCGTTGCTGACTATGTCACTGATGTGGTGCTACAGGGAGTGGAACTATTTATTCCATCATCTGTGGTACCCATCGGAGGCAGATCTCAGCCTTGGTTTGATCGTTCCTGTAAGACTGCTTTACGCAGTAAGCAGGAGTGTTGTCAAGCCTGAGCTGCGGCTTCGGCGACTCGGGATGTAAACACCAGCACACTTAAAAAGAAGTATAACTTCGCCTCCAGGTCCTTCAAAAGAGTTATTGCCAAGGCAAAGTCAGAGCACATAGGCAGAATTGGCGAAAATCTAGTTCGCCTTCCTTCGAGAACCCGTGCATTCTGGTCTCTCGCCAAGGCTCTCCAAGGGAATTTCTGTAAGCCGTCACTACCATCTCTGCACAGGGAGGACGACTCACTGGCCCACGACGCAAAAGAGAAAGCTGACCTGTTAGGCTCCCTTTTTGCGTCCAACTCAACTGTTCATGACGGGGGGAACACACCGCCGACCATCCCGCGGTGTGAGTGCTCCATGCCAGATGTGCTGTTCTCACAGCGCTCGGTTCGCAGAGCACTCCTCTCCCTTGACATCTACAAGTCGAGTGGGCCTGACGGAATCCCCCCAATCGTGCTGAGGACGTGTGCTCCGGAGTTGGCACCGGTTCTTACGCGTCTTTTCCGGTACTCCTACTCCCTAGGCGTAGTCCCGAAATCATGGAAGACAGCTTTTGTCCACCCGATCCCTAAAAAAGGCGACCGCTCAGACCCGTCCAACTACAGGCCTATCGCCATCACCCCCTTGTTCTTCAAAATAATGGAATCCGTTATAAACTGCCACCTCATGCGGTACCTTGAGGATCACTAGCTGATTAGTGACCGCCAGTACGGTTTTCGTCGGGGTCGATTAGCTGGTGATCTTTTGGTCTACTTAACTCATAGATGAGCGAAGGCAGTAGAGTCCAAGGGGGAGGCATTGGCCGTTAGTTTGGACATTGCGAAGGCCTTCGATCGGGTTTCGCACAAAGCGCTTCTTTCGAACCTCCCTTCCTATGGGTTTCCCGAGAAATTTCTTATGCAATTTGATCACCAGCTTTCTTGCAGATCGGAACATCAAGGTCGTTGTAGACGGTGCATGCTCCGACTACAAGTCTATTAACGCTGGTGTTCCACAAGGCTGCGTGCTATCACCAACGCTGTTTCTTCTGCATATCAATGATATGTAGCAAGCCGAAGTGCGAATGTCAGCACTGGTGATGCTCCATACACCGGCCGTGCCAATATTTCTCAGGAAAACATCACCGAGTACCGGAACAAACTTGTGTCTGAAGTCGAGTCTTTGCTGGCCAAATCCCGGATTGGGGGCGACTAAATCTAGTCCAGTTTAATCCTCAGAAGACACAAGTTTGCGCGTTTACCGCTAAAGAGAATCCCTTTGTCGTATCTCCTCAGTTCCAAGGTACTCCCCTTGTTGCCTCAGCCAGTATCGGAATCCTCGGCGTCGACATATCGAATGACGTGCAGTTTAGTGGTCACTTGGAAGAGAAGGCCAAATTGGCCTCTAATAAGCTTGGCGTGCTCAGCAGAGCGGGACAGTATTTCATGCCGGCTCAACGCCTGCAACTTTACAAGGCGCAGGTTTGGCCTCACATGGAATACTGTTCCCATCTCTGGGCTGGGGCTCCCCAGTGCCAGCTCCTTCCACTTGACCACATCCAACGCAGAGCGGTTCGAATCGTCGACGACCGAGTCCTTTCCGATCGGCTCGACTCATTGGCGCTGCGAAGAGATGTTGCATCTCTTTGCATTTTCTTTCGCATTTACCACGGGGAGTGCTCTAAGGAATTGTTCGGATTAATCCCAACTGCCAAATTTCACGAACGCTCATCGCGGCAGAACTTCCGATACCATCCACACCATCTGGATGATTGGCGGTCCACCACTGTGCGATTCGATCAGGTGTCCATCAGGTGAGCCGCATGCTCGTATGCCCCCTCTCCTATAATAAAAATAGAATTTCATTGTCAAATGTTGTTTTTGAAGTTTATTGGAGTTTACTCCTTAAGGATCTTTTCATATATAGCGCACGGTATGAAAATAGATGGGTAGTATAATCAAGTATTAACAAAAAGTGAGGCCATTATAGTTTTATCATACTTTCTCTTAGCGCAAAATGTATAATGTAATCTAAGTCATATATTTTTATGTCATACACTTAATTTATAATAATATATTTTATTAAATCAATATAAATAAATATATGGGTTCATTTACTTCCTTTTCCTATTGTATATATTTTAAGAAACTCCTCAGGTATCCTTTTTTGTCATTGTTTTAACACTTAATATTACAATGGCGTACTACTCACATTCAGAATGGAAAACAAAATCAGTGTTATCGGTGACTGAAACATGTTCTATAATGTACTAAAAAAAAGATTAGTCTCATCAGTGGATAAGCGAACCCGAGCAGGCTGGCCTCACAAGCAGCACTTCTTCACAAGTATATGGCAGCCATTGTCCAGAATTCTGTGATAAATATAATAGGTAAGTCTTCTTGTACTACTTGACTAAATATAAGCCCTACTTGTGTGTTTATGTGTACGTTTTTGTGTATATATTTGAATTTTGCGTATACGTTTGTGTGTGTATTTACTATAAAATATTCCTCTACTATAAGATAGGTAAGGCCCAATTTTGTAGAATGTTTTCAATTTAAAAACAGCTCTCCTGATTTTATTACGTATGTATTACTTACATATTCTATTCCTTTTTAATTATGGTGACTAGCAAACATATGGAACTATATAACAGATGTTTAATTACCAGAATAATATTCTTAATTAATGTCAGAAAGGATTCAAATAGCAACGTTTCCTTTATTAACCTGGAACATCAAAAGTTTGACAGTTTGATAATCAAAAATGTTACTTTATGACAGCTGAGTAACGGCACCGGTAGGTATTTTAATTACTTATGAGCTGCTATATTTTTAATTGTAATTTCCAAAAATTATAACTTATATTAATCATCATAATTCGTAATTTTTATATTATCATTGCTGTGTTGTATTGGTGTGCGATCATATACAAACTCATGTAATCTCATTGGTGCTACGAGGCAACTGAGGTAATCTAAGCCAGGGCAGAGCCATAAGAAAATATTCTTCGCGATAACATTTTTACCATAAAAAACACTGCGGTTACCAAACCGCTTGCCTAGCGTGGCAAATCTGAAAAATATCCCAACATAATTTTAAAAACATCTTAAAGTGATCTTTAAGATCGTGTGTAAAGTTCTTACTTAGTAAAATCGCAATAAAGCTTTATGTTAACTTAAAAATACTTATACTTGTAAAATAGAACCAATCTAGCCTTGTTAGAACGATAAATAAATCCAAACTCCGGGTGTAGTAAAGAGAGCTTTGCTTGCTTTGTAATGGATATAAAGTATAATGAACCGCCGACGTACCGGAAAGATGATAATAGCCTATTTATTTTTCAGGCTTAGTCGAAGGAAACATCTGAAAATCATAACTCAAATTGAAGGCCATTGCACTTACACCAAGAAAGATAAAAATGCAGCAACACCTATATCAACACAAAAAATATCAAAAGGCTCCAAGTTATACCTGTTAATTTAAAGGAAAAAGTTTCTGGGTTGAAAAAATTTCTTTACAATTCGGATCAAAAATCTCTGATAGATAAAGAAAAACTGATGGTTTTTCAAAAAATTGGTGTTAAAAAAACAGAAGTTACGAAGCGTCAATTTCAAAATATATATACTACAACCAAAAGAAATATAAATGTGGGAAACTCTCACAAGTTTCACCACAACCCCTATATTTTGCTTTAACTGTCTATACAGATACAAGAATTTATTTCTTAATATAAATATATATATATATATATATATATATATATATATATATAATACAATATATATATATATATATAATATTGATATTCAATATACAATTTTGAATTATGATTTTGAAAGGATGGAGAGAGAGAGAGAGAGAGAGAGAAAGAAGATCGAGACTTTCGAAATGTGGTGTTACAGAAGAATACTGCGTATACCGTGGACAGCAAAAAGAACCTACAAATCTATTCTCGACCAACTAAAGATTACTACCAGACTATCCACTATATGCTACCAACGAGTCCTAAGATATTTTGCTCATATTGCCCGGAGACAACCAGACAATCCGGATAAATCGGTTGTAGTAGGGAAGATCGATAGAAAAAGATCACGTGGGCGATTACCTACCCGTTGGACCGACCAGATACAAAATATAACGGGACTTAATATTCCGACTGCCCTGAGACAAGCCGAGAACAGAGTGGTATGGAGGAAGCTAGTCGACACATCGGTGAAAGCATTTCAGGACAAGCACGACATTCAGTAATGAAGCACACGAATAAGAAGAAGAAATATATATATACAAATATATAAATACTGAAACATAAAACCAGCAGTGGAATGTCTGAATTGATATCACCTGACCTGAGCTAGATAAAGGTCAATGTACGCGCGAACACAAATTCGCGCGGCCCGCAACTAGCAGGCCAGACCACAATACCTAATAATTTACAACACGTGTCTAAATACCTAACTTATCTACTTAACCTACTATTTTGCCACTGTGCTTATCTCCACGTAGCCACTTTAATCCGAATTTACAGGTTAAATAACCCAAATAACTGGTTCGATTCCCCGCTAATGAAGAAATACTTAAATGAAATGTAACCAAGGTTGGAGTCATGCGTTTTTATTCATCGTGTAGGTATGTTTATTATTCTCATGTATTCAGTTATGTACCTATTCAGATTAGTCTAGTACTAAGTTATTTAAAAAAAAATAGTTATGAAACAGCTTACTGCTCTAAATCCTCCGTGGTCTTAAGAGATGCGGCTCAAATTGTGCTCCATTCATTTCAAGGCAGATTTGGGTGCAGGCAGGGCATCATCGTGTGGTCTTCGACACAGTCCGTACGTAGTTTTTCGAAAGCATCCACGATCCTTTGGCGCATTTCGTCAGCACTATCACACTCACGATTAAAAACCCTTTCCTTCACATACCCCACAAAAAGAAGTCTAACGGGGTCAGATCTGGTGAGCGAGATGGCCAAGCGTGTGGTCCTAGTCTGCCGATCCAGCGATCATCAAATAGCTCATTGAGGCGCTCACGGACGAACCTCACGAAATGTGGAGGGGCACCATCATGCTGGAACCATGTACGGCGATATTCAGCCAACGATAGGTCGTTTAAAATTTCAACCAACTGTTAATTTATAAAGTTTAGGTATCGCTGTCCGTTCAGTTGCTCTGGCAGAAACACTGGTCCCAGTATGCGATCCTTAAATAAACCTGCCCATACTTTAACCGACCATCGGGTTTGGTGCCCGGTTTGTCCAACAGCGTGCGGGTTAACCTCTGAATACACGTGTGTATTTCTTCGGTTCCACAGGCCGTTTCTGGTAAATGTCGACTCATCCGTCCAGGTAATGTGCTCAATGGAACCAGGCACACGTTGTTGCTGGTATAATAACCAACGGCAGAAAACTCGTCGGCGGTCGTGATCGCCGGGAACTAAAGCTTGCACTTTGTGCAATTTGGATGGGCGCATTCGGTTACGCTTCAACATTTTGTGCACTGCACAGTATGACACACTTGTTCCATGCCGACGTCTTAACAATTTATTTAGCGATACTTCGTGTACCTAGGTTCGGATACCTAACATGTTGAGCACTATAAACGTACGCGTTAGGCATTATTAAAACAAAAAAGAATCCAAAAACGTAACAACAACTATAATATCAACACGTAATCACAAATAAATTTATTAAACAAAACGATTGAACTGTCGCTCGCGCACGCGTGTATAAAATCAACACGGAACTGTCTCAAAAACTAAAACGAACGAACCCCGTCAAGGCTGAAACCTACTGCGTCACAAGCGTGAGGCGACAGGGTTAGGCATTCTGCCGACATAATAAAAAAGGACGCAACTAAGAAAAACGTAAAATGGAAATAAAAAATAAATTGATGAATTTTTCTTTCAGACCCCGTGTCTAAAGTATATTAAAAGGTATCTATATGAAAATTGAAATATATACGTAGAGACATGAAGATTTTAAGGACGAACTTATTTTTTTTTTAAATTTGTTTATTTATTTAAATAAAACGAATTTTCCTTTTCATCTTAGATTAAAAAATACACCTGGCAACACAAAAACATCGAAAGAAAGACGCATATAACTATTTGGGTCTTCCCAACCTAATAAATAAAACAAAACTGCCATTCATTTAACATTTTTACATATTTTGGAAAGGTCATTTGAAGTTGAAAGGACGTTAATAGTAATTTACTACTTTTTTCTTAGTAAATATTAGAAAAGCATTGGTAGTGAAACACAAAAAATAACAACCCGCAACTCTTGAGTAATGATTTTAAAGGGGATATCATACAAGACTTACTACGATAATAATTAAAAATTAAAACTTTTGTACAACCGACTTTAATATAAATAATTAAGGATAACTCAAAAACTATTGGTCTGACCTCGATCAAATTTATATGGGACCACATGTGAAACACCAGCTCTTAATAATAAGATATAAGCTCTTAATAATAAGATATAAAATAATAAGACAAGAATAATTGAAATTTAAGTAATCGATCCAAATATTGTTAAAGATGACGTAGCAACTGGTTAAATAAGTCTTTTCTTTTATGTTGAATTTGTATAAGTCTTTTTTACTAATAAAATGTCATCTGTGATCAACAGCTACGTCTAAAATTCTGACGATAATTTCTAAAATATTGATATTTGTGAATATTAAAAAAATTTAGTAGATGCGTCTTCTTATCATGAGTCGAATGGTATATTTAACTCATTTATTCGAAAATTGTTAGATGCGCCCTTTTTTCTTATGACCGCAACATTGTTTCATACCGAGCTAGATACAGGTCGACAGCGGAGTGGGTGTGGGTACAGTCGCGTTCTAAAGTACTACATGGTATTGGGCTATTGTTTTATAATATTATAGTAATTAATTGTTTTATTGTAGAATCATAATATGTGTTTTACTAGCTACTTAGAACTTTGGAAGAGGTGGGAATTAAAAATAGATAATGTTTACTTGAGCATTGTTTGTTATTTCTATCGTAAAATATAAAGTAGTTTGTAACAAAAAAACTTAAGCTAAGGGTGACACGCCGTCCATTATGACGTCTTGGGTCACATGGAAGCCAGATGTTGATAGTGTGTTGGTGTTACTGGATGCTACTTCATCATCACTTTCATCTTCGCTTGAGCTTCCGTCATCAGGTCGATCACATGGTATTTTTTTCGGTATTCTTCCTCAACAATTTTAACTTTATTGCACAATTTTCCCCATTCACCTTCTTCTATCATATTTACCTTTTCGTTCACTAGTTTAATCATAAAACAATAGATATAAATAATTTTTTTTCCTTCCTTTTTAAAACATCGTCGCGAGTCGCAAAGTAAGCTGTGTATGCGACTGTATTTTTGGAGCGAACAAAGTGCGGGAACCAATAGCATGCAGGCACAGTAATACTGGCCAATATGTGATAAATCGCTCAGTGCCCAAGTTCAAGGCCAGCGTTCTTTTTTCACCGTTCGCGCGTACATTAACCTCCATTAGTCAGGTGATATCAATTCAGTTTCCACTGCTGGTTTTGTGTTTCAGTATTTTCATGATTTTTTTATGAAATTATCGTTTCAGTTAGCTGTACTAACATGATGGCGCGTGAATAAAGCTAATAAAACGTTGTAAAAATATGTTTTTTTTTTCATCAGGATCAAATTTATTTATGACCCATGATCAAAGATATACTTGGTGCTGTCGCCTGTCTTAGTTTTCGGGAGCGTTCCAAAAATACCCTGTATATATAGATATATATATATATATATATATATATATATATATATATATATATATATATATATATATATATATATATATATATTGCATTGGATATTGATGCACATAGCATTAATTTCTATATTTATTTATATACTAAGACTTTTTTGATTTTCTACATTTGTATAAAATAAGGAACGGTAGTTAAGTAAAAATCGAGTTTTGGTACTCAGTACCTTTATGATCTAACTGGGCCCTTAAATAAACAAAGTAAGTAAAATGTTAAACTTTAAGAGGCAATATACCGTATGAGTGACATCTCTTAATCACAAATTAAAATTATGAACATTAAAGAAATAAGATAGCAGGAAATCCTTACACGATGTTGAATATTTTATTAAAGCCTTACAAGGGGTTCCTTTTTTATTATTCAGCTTACGGCTTACTGTTGCCGTCGCAGTCTCGTTTAGGATGAGAGGGTACGGTAGTTCTCAAGAGTAATGTTGGAATTACCTTATTAAATTTTAAATAGGACCGCATAATATCACACGGAGGTAATTTGAAAAGTGTTTTTATATTACTCGTAAACGAAAAATTGTGTGAAAGTTTTTTCACACAATTTAGAGAGTGTATCTTTATTCACTAACTTTCTCAATCCGATGTAACAGAATCCGACACGACAGGGCAGAAATCAGGCGTAGGGCCAACGCTTTACATTCTTTTTATTAAGGTTTTTTTAAACAGAAAATCTATTAACATTTTTTTCACGTGGTAGAGCCATGCTGCAGCTATTTTATAGTATAGTCGTAGCACGAATGGGTCGGCTCGACCGGGGAAGGACCACGCTCTTACAGAATACTAGCGTAAAATAGCAGCTTAATGCTGCTATGTTTCGTATGGTGGGTGTAGAGAACTGGAGACCCATTTTACTGGAAAAGAGGCATTCCATCTTAGTCCTCACGGGTGACAACGCATATGCATTTTCATTCGCAAACGAAGATAGATGTAGATATCTATGGGCAGCAGCAACCACTTACCATCAGGTGGACTGCAGGCTCGTTTGTTACCCTTATTCTGTTAAAAAAACTTCTTTGACTTTCCGAGACCAACTTACCAGTAGTCATACTTCCAACTACTAGATTGACATGGCGTTTTAATCAGGTTTTTATAAATTAAACGTGATTTACAATAAATTACTCGTATTTTAAGTATGGCAAATGTATTCGTCATTATGCACTGTAACAACTCCACTGAAAGCTGTTTAAATATTAACAAAATTAGTAATATCCATATTATAATCGTTATAAAGAGAATTATTGATGGTAGACACTTTAAAATTTGGACATGGTATAAGTTACAAGCGATTTGATCGCAAATGAAAAATATATTTATCTGATTCTTTTACTTTTTCATCGGACCTTCAAAGTTCTCCATGTTTATACTTATGAGTCCTATGTTTATGTGAAACTTATAATAAAGAAACTGCTCCGTTGGTCTAGTGGTCATAGTTTCCAGTAGCAGCTCGGAGTCCGGAAGTTGACGATGTTTCTTCCGCGTGTATAGAAAATCACTTAAAATGTCGTTGGTCTTGGATTACCTACTATAAAAATGAGTAGAGAGTGCACCTGAAATCGCGCATACACTTGGCCCTATAATCCTTTCCTGCGCAGATAGCTAGTATTTGTGGAGGCAATATTATTATTAAAAAATAGATTAAGCTCACAGTGTTACTTGCCTAGCTCCTCCTAAAAGGCGACTAATGTGTTATTGGGTTTATGCTTTTGTTGGCGATGGGCTAACTTTCTTTCTGTTTCTTATGTAAGAGTAACAAACGAGCACATAGTCCACCTGATGGTAAGTGGTTGCTGAGACCCATAGACATCTACATTTATCCTCAATAAAGAATCAAAATGCAGATGCATCGTCATCCTTGAGGACTAAGATGGAATGCCTTTTTTCCAGTTAAAAGAGTCTCCTGTTCTATGCACTCACCATACGAATCACAGCAGTATCATGCTGCTATTTTACGCTGGTATTCTGTGAGAGCGTGGTCCTTCCCCGGTCAAGCCGACCCATTCATTCTACATCTATACTACTAATATAGCTGCAACATGGTTCTACCATATATTATCAATTATTATCTTCATCATGAGACCTTTATCGTGTAGTGGTGGTGTAAGTCATCACCCCATATCATCCCGTGGGTGCTGTAAGAGGTGACAGAGGGAAAAGTCAGGAGATGGGCAGCAGAGTCTTCCTAAATAACGACTAACAATAAAAAAACTGAAATTGCTGACCCGCTTGCTAAATGTGGCAACTATGACAAATATGAGGCAATTTATATTCAGTAGTGGGTATTAATAGGCTGTAACGGTATCGATAGAGCTTAATAGTTCATTGCTGTTTTAATGAGTATTTAGATTGGCAATACCTTTGTCGCTGCACTCCTTCACAAGTCTAGGCATTTTATGTCTGGGAAGGATATACCGGTATTTGTTGGAAGCCATAAGACTTTATTGACATTTCTCATACAACCTCTTATCTCCTCGGAACCAAATGGTGTGATAATTTCTCATATAAATAAATTTAAATTAAATAATTAAAATAAGGTGACAATGAGAATAAACCTAACGATCTTTTAAACGATAAAATTCATGCAGTGGTAATTGAGGCGATAAACTAATGGAGGATACCTATTCAAAGAAGAGAAAGAAGTTCCAATTCCATAGAGTGGTGATAGACCGTATCAGTACTTTCAGGAGGGTGTCGCCCATCAACCAACTTGTCCTCACAGCGACTTTTAATTTTATTATAAGCCAGTGCCTGACTAATCCTACATAGTAGATTCTACATGTAAGTGACGCACAAAAACTGTAAACCTATTTTATAAATTATATCTGTGTTGTAAACCAAATATATTATAAACACAATATTAGCGCCATCTATCCTTACCATTTGTAAAGCGACATCTATGGTTCTCTTTCCTTTCATAAACTACTTACCTAACCGGAACAAACAGTTCACACAGAGAACCATAGATGGCGCTACATCTGTGCTGCTTGCTTTAGCGACACAGTCGAAAGAGCGGCCATTACATTACATTAAAAAGGTTGTCACGAGGTTGCGTGAGAGCAAATATACCAAATCAAAACGTCTCCAGTGTTTCCTTCATAACAAAGTAACAAACAATCTGCATAGGGGAGATATTTATCATAGTTGCCACGCTTGGCAAGCGGGTTGTCAACCGCAGTTTACTTTTATTTTTTCCGTTATTAGCCAGACGCTATTGTTCATCTCCTGATTTGTTTCCCTCAGAAAATAGCAATATAATTAACTCAGTGTTTAATAATATTTCGGTAATTTTCTAAAAATCAACTTATCGCTCGTCGCTTGCAACATGTCAAAATCGACAGCTGATACACTGTGCAGGCCCGTTTTTTTTTCTGTGGCAACCCCGGTGACAAATAGTTAAAAAATTGGGCTCCCAAATAATTTCATAAAAATAATTATTGTAATTGATAATTTCCACCTCAAGTTTATTGCAAATATAACGAGGAACGTTTTGACTCCTTATTAAAATATCAAAATGAATATCAGCGCTCACTGCCAGGTTCTTTAGGGACAGTGTGTGTTAATAATATGACAAGCAGTACTACTTCATTTTCTTTACCTACACTCTATGATAGTACCATAACAAAGCAGATAAATTTAAAAAGTAATTCATATAATGAAAAAAAATAATATAATTGTGTATAGTGATGACATAGGCAAAAGCTTGGGTACATCATTGAATAACTGTTTAAAAAGGCAACAGATAATTAATTACTGCATGCCTGGAGCATCATTCAGTGATATTATGAATAAAATTTTAACTAGTAAATTTAACCCTAATAGTATATTAATAATTTTTGTTGGGAGAAGAGGCAATATGAACAAGAATCAATTATTAAAATATATTGAATATCTCAATAACATAAATGTGGTTAAAGTTATCTTGTTTACATTGCCTTACATAGAGGGGTGGCCACAGGAAAATAAACTAAGACATAATTTAAATTTAATGATGCATAACTTGACATGTAACAATAACTTAAATTTGACATTTAATTGTAAGAATAATAATGATAAATTTCATTTAATTGATATTAATAATTTAACTAAGAAGTTTTTGACAAGAGATAGGTATTACCTATCAAAGTATAGTTTAAGACTGGTAGCAAATACGCTATCTTATTATTTATATTTTAACTCAGCCAATGATTTGGCTACCTTGACACCTGCTTCTTTTGAGCAACAAAATAATTTTACATTTGATTTGGAACCAGTTCCAAGTAATTTAAATTAGATAATAAGACAATAGAGGTAATCTCTAGCAAAGATAATTTAAATAGCTTAGAATGCAACTTACCAATACATAATAATGCAATTTTACAAAATAACAATAATAAAAACTGTATCAACCTGGTGCATCAAAATATACAAGGTATGTTAGGCAAAGAATTAGAAATTGAATTATTTTTAAATAGTAACACTATAAATATTTTATGTATTACAGAACATTGGTTGAAAGAATACAACTCCATATTTAATTTCAGTAATCAACAGGTGGTCAGTTCGTTCAACAGAGATACTAAATTACGTGGTGGCTCCTTAATATTAGCTAATAAGTCCTTATCATGTAAATAACGTAAAGACATCGTGAGCCTCTCTGTTGAGCGTACTGTAGAAGTGGCATGTGTTGAGCTTGAGCACCTTATTGTTGTCAGTGTTTACAGATCCCTATGTTCAATTTATGATACTTTTGAAAATATTATGGAAGAAGTTTTAGTTAAGCTTAATAAACAGAATAAATCTCTTGTAGTGTGTGGAGACTTTAATATCAATCTCCTGGAAACTTCTTCCATCAGTATTAAATTCTGTTCTTTGTTCAAATCCTATAATCTTAATAATTTATTCTTTGAAGCTACACGTATTGCAGGGTGTAGTGCAACTTGTATTGATAATATTTTTACAGGCGTTGTACCAATCAACAAATCAATAATTCAAAAACTTAGTTCAGATCACTGTGGACAACTGGTTTCGTTACCTTATATGCACAAAAAACAGGTAATTGAGAAAATTGTGTTTGTTCTTATTAATGCAAAACGCCTGGAGAGATTTAGAAATAATATGTTAAAAATCCTTCCATCCCTTTCTTATAAGAACAATGCAGACTATTTATATAGAGAATTATTTACCTTTATAAACAATGAATTTGGAAAACATTCACTTCTAAAACATTCTCCAGAAACAGTCGCAAGGCATTTAATGAGTAGGCGACAGTAGGAATTCATAAAAGCAGGCGAAGGTTATATGACCTTTACCATGAAAGATCGTATAATCTTTCCGATGCTTTTAAAGAATATGTGAAAAATTATTCTAAAATGTTTAAAAGAGTTTGCTCCACAGCCAAATCATTACATATTAGTAACAAAATTAAGACGGCTAAGAATAAAAGTAAAATGACGTGGAGTATAATTAACAGCGAAACCGGTAAAGAGAAACCTCGTAACTCAAACTATTAATTAAAAATTAATAATGAATAGACTAAATCAAATCAAGAAGTTGCAGCGGTGTTTGAGAAATATTTCACTGATGTTCCTATCTTGACAACAGAGTCATTGAATACTTCTCCAACTTTCGCCGAGTCATTACTTAAACAGAATGTTAATACCTGTTTAAAAGAATTTAGATTTGAAAAATTATTACCGCATAATATTGTAAAATACTTCAAAACCATTGATGTAAAGAACACCGCAGATTTGTGGGGGATTTCCGTTACAGTGATTACGTCCATAATAGATTTAATTGCACCTCATCTTGCTATTATTTTTAATATTTGTATCGATTCTGGTGTTTCCTGATTTAATG
This sequence comes from Parnassius mnemosyne, assembly GCA_963668995.1. Lineage (NCBI taxonomy): Eukaryota > Metazoa > Arthropoda > Insecta > Lepidoptera > Papilionidae > Parnassius > Parnassius mnemosyne. Next base: position 547,912 of record CAVLGL010000001.1, on the reverse strand, counting down.
AAGTATAGTAAAGTAATACCTTTATTTAAATCTGGTAGTACATTGGACCCCGCTAATTATAGACCTATTTCTGTACTACCAACTCTTCTCACTACTAAAAAAATAATTTTGGATCAATTGTTAATTTTTTTTTAATACAAATAAATTACTTCATAAAAATCAATTTGGTTTTACAAGGGGTCGCTCGACGTCTGACGCCGGTGCCGGCTTATGAAATATATTTTTAATGCCTGGGAGAATTCACAAGATGCCTCAGGTATTTTCTGTGACCTTTCCAAGGCTTTCGATTGTGTTCATCATGATACATTAATCAGGAAACTACAACATTACGGTGTAAAAAATTTGGCGGTTAAACTTATTACTTCATATTTAAGTAACAGAACTCAAAAAGTCGTCATTAATGGTAAATGTTCCTCCGGATCGGTAGTATAGATGGGCGTTGCTCAGGGCTCGATTCTTGGCCCATTCCTGTTCTTAATCTATATCTTGTAGGGGACAATCACGATATAGTATTATTTGCTGACGATACCTCTTTAATTTTCAAAATGAAACGGCAGTCAATTAAATATGACGATGTAAATAATGCTCTATCGAAACTAGTACATTGGTTTAACGCCAACAATTTGCTCTTAAACGGCAATAAGACAAAATGTATTAAATTTACAATACCTAATGTAAAACATTCGAAAACCAATGTGCTCTTAAATAGGGAGGAGTTGAGTCTTGTGGATACCACTGTTTTTCTCGGTATTACTATTGACGCGAAACTTCAATGGGGCCCCCATATATCTAAATTAGCAAGCAGACTTAGTTCTGCAGCATATTCTGTAAGAAAGATTAGAAGTCTCACAGATGTTGAGACAGCTAGGTTAGTGTATTTTAGTTACTTTCATAGCGTAATGTCTTATGGAATTTCGCTATGGGGTAATGCGACTGATATTGAAGCTATATTTGTTTTGCAAAAGGAAGCCGTACGGGCGATTTATAATCTAAATTGTAAAGAGTCCCTTAGAGAAAAATTTAAAGAAATAAACATATTAACTTTGGCATCGCAATATATTTATGAAAATGTAATGTATGTACATAAAAACATAAATAGCTTTAATAAGAATAAGGATGTTCATACCTTAACACTAGGATCAAACATAAGCTTGTAATGCCACTTACTAGACTCCACAGAATTAGTAATTCATTTATGGGGCAATGTATACGCTTTTACAACAGAATCCCAGAACATGTTCAAAGTTTGTCAATAAACAAGTTTAAAAGTTTTATTAAAGAAAAACTGTACAAAAAGGGTTATTATAATATCAAGGAATACATGAATGAAAATAACCCCTGGGAATAAGGTGATCGCCACCATGCTGGTTCTATGAAAATTCATTTAAAATTGTATAAACAAAATTATTGTTAAGTGAAATTATGTTTAAAAAAAAAGTCCCGCTGGGTTTCTTGCTGGTTCTTCCCAGGACAGAGGAATTTTCCGAACCAGTGGTAAATAAAATAATGACTTTCAATAAGTATTATGTAATAATCCATATTGAATAAAAATCATTCTATTCTATTCTATTCTATTTTTACCTTTCCCGATGACATTTATAGCGATGCCATGCCGGACTGAACCTAAACAAAATTTATGGACCAGACGGGTGTTTAAAATGGTAGGCTAGAGCTTATATTGCAGTTATTTTAGGAAAATACAATAAAGCTCTTACGTATTTTTTTCTAAATTTCTTCATGTCTGAAAATTTTTTTTTCGTCCGAATACAATCTGGGCGTCTTCAAGGCAAGAGTGAATAGGCTTTTATTGCGCTAAAAAAGTGCGATTTACCATCTAAGGCTGCATCACCACTTACCACCAGGTGGGAATTGGTGATGCAGTGGTCAAGCACTGGCTTATAATAAGTACAAAATAATTACTGCCTAAAACTTATTTGGCAAAATTACTGAAATTACTGAAGGTCGTGCTTGTCCTGAAATGCTTTCATCGATGTGTCGACTAGCTTCCTCCATACCACTCTGTTCTCTGCTTGTCTCAGGGCAGTCGGAATATTAAGTCCCGTTATATTTTGTATCTGGTCGGTCCAACGGGTAGGTAATCGCCCACGTGATCTTTTTCCTTCGATCTTCCCGATTACAACCGAGTTATCCAGATTGTCTGGTTGTCTCCGGGCAATATGACCAAAATAACTTAGGACTCGTTGGTAGCATATAGTGGATAATCTGGTAGTAATCTTTAGTTGGTCGAGAATAGATTTGTAGGTTCTTTTTGCTGTCCACGGTATACGCAGCATTCTTCTATAACACCACATTTCGAAAGTCTTGATCTTCTTTCGATCAGCTGCTCGAATTGACCATGATTCGGCACCGTACAAAAATATTAAGAATACCAAAGCTCGCACAAACCAGTAGGGTATTGGTGGTATTCGACACTTTCCCGTTTTGCCATATTCTGGTTACCTTACTCATAGCTTTAAAACGTCTTTCAATGCAACGGTGAAGAGTTTAGGGGATATAACGTCACCCTCTCTGCAGTTAGATAGGTTTCGTACTCTGATTCTGTACTCGGATAGCCATCGTAGCTCTACTGTACAAACACTTCAGCACTTCGATATACCGACAGTCAACTTGGCACCACTGAAGGGACTGCAGCACCTCCCTAATTTCGATGGAATCAAAGGCTTTCTCATAGTCCACATACGCAAGACAAACTGGCAGATTATACTCCTCTGTCTTCTGTACAATCTGCCGCAGGGTATGTATGTGGTCTATGGTACTAATGTCTTTCCGGAAACCGGTTTGTTCGGGAGGCTGGAAGTCTTCAAGTCTGCGTGCGAGACGATTCGTAATGACTCTCGAAAATAGCACGTAGACGTGGCTCAGAAGGGAAATCGGTCTGTAGTTATTCAAGAGAGCGTTATCGCCTTTCTTGAAGAACAAGACCACCGCACTTCTGCTTCACGTCTCCGAAATAGTGCCACCATGGAGGACGTAATTAAAGAGCCTCTGAAGGACTTCAAGCACTGGTTTTCCACCTGCTTTCAGAAGCCCCGCTGTAATTCCATCCTCGCCCAGGGACCGTTTTTAAGGTGCCGAAGAGCCATTCTAATCTCGCTCAGACTGACGTCCGGGATATCTTCGGAATAGTGGGGGATAAGACTTGCTCTTGGATCATTACTCACACTTTCGTATGACTCTAACGATGACGTGTACAGCTGCCCATGGAACCTCTCAATCTCACTCAAAATCTCAGGTGTCCCGGAAACAATGCTGCTCCACTCGATCTTTAGCTTTGACAGTTGCTTTTTCTGGCAGACAGATCCCTGGCAAAGACTTTGAAGCCTTGGTTCCGCTCGATCGATTCATCAATACAAGCTGTATTGAAGTTGCGTAGGTCCCGCCGCATGCAATTAGAGATCTGTCTGTTCAGTTGCCTGTATGCTGTCAAATCTGTTGAAGAATGTAGCTTCATCTCCCGTCTAACAGCCATGAGATTTAGAGTGTGATCGGAGAGTTTTTGTGTTCTTCTGCGGCGGGTATTGCAGAACTTAGCTCCAATCGCATGGACAGTTTCCACGAGCTTGTCATTCATATCGTCCTTTTCATTGCAGTCTTCTGGGCACTGAAAACGGTTTTGTAACTCGAGCTGAAAGGTTTTGGGACTTTTGAGTAGAGCACGATGTAGACGGAGCGTTGACTTCATTAGACGAGACCTCTCCAACTTAACGTTTAGGTTCTAATCATTCGGTGATCCCTACCAGTTTTCACCCTCGCAATCACGGAGACATCACTGAACAGTTGTCGTCTGGTCATCATAATGAAGTCAATCTCATTTTTTGTCGAACCGTCGGGGCTCGACCAGGTCCACTTCCTGTGGGCCGCTTCTGGAAGAAAGAGTTCATCATAAAGAGTCACTCTTTCTCCATGAAGTCGGCCAGCTGCTGGCCCCTTGTGTTCCGTTGTCCAATTCCAAATTTCCCTACTTTCAGCTCACCGTTCTCTATTGTGCCTAGTTTTGCGTTGAAGTCTCCCATTAACACCGTATATTGGGTTTTGGAGGAATGCATGGCTCTAGAGATATCCTCATACATTTCCTCCACCTCCTCATCGAGGTGTGCTGAGGTTGGTGCGTAAACCTGTATGACCTTCAGCGAATACCGTTTGGTGATTCTGAGTATAAGGTACGCAACTCTCGTCGACACACTCTCAATCTTTACAACATTGTTAACGAGAGACTTGTGGACAATAAATCCGTCACCTCCTTGGGACAGATGGTCGCCCTCCCGGTGATAGAACAAGTTGCCGGATTCGAGAATTACCGTGTCCTCCCCCTCTCTTCGGACCTCGGATAATCCTATAATATGCCAGCGTAACTTGTCTATCTCTTCTTCCAGCTCCACGATCTTCTCGTCAGTCCTCAGAGTGCGTGCGTTGTATGTTGCCAGGTCGAGTCGTCTAAGGTGGCAACCGAACCTACACCGGAGATTCTTAGCACCCCCTGCCCCGCCGTTGCCATGGTCGCCACCGTAGCCAGGAATAGCGGGGCCGCCGGGGACTGGGGGCCGTCTCTTCGTTACTTTCATGGGGGGTATATTGCCATTGTTGCCACGTTTTTGGTTTTTTACTGTTGTCAGGAAGATGCTGCTGCCCATCTCCTGCCTGTTTCCCTTTGTCGCCTTTTACGACACCCACGTGTGTATACGTAGTGGATATTCTTAACCGCCACTACACGGCAACATATACCCTTTACCAAAAAGAGACGGTTGAACAAATTCGTCACACCAAAACTTAATGGTAAAGAAGTACCATTCTCTACTGAAGTTAAGTACTTGGGCGTGACCATCGACCAAACCTAACGTGGAACTCACACCTTAGCAATGTATGTTATAAGGCTTGTTTAGGCCAAAAATGGGCATTTGAAATTTGCATCTAATAAGCGCGCGCAGTGCGTTCACCCGATAGTATCGAGGTGAGGTAAACGCTGCCGGGGGGGGGGGGCGCTTCCCGTGGTCTCGGCCGTGTAGGCTGAGAGATTCAGTGTCTGAAACGCCGCGGCTCTGTCTACTAAGATGGAATAATCGTTGTTGCGCTTCGGTCTGTCGCGCGCCTCCTACGGTGTTATTTTAATTTAATTTTCGTGATAACGAGGCCAATATCATATAATTGAGTATAAATTGTTGCGCGTCGGTCCGTCGTGCGCCCCCTACGGTGTTATCTTTATTTGTTTTTCATGATAACGAGGCCAATATCATATAATTATTGTTGTAACCATTTTGAGTATTGTTTGCGACCGTTAGACGGCTGCGCGCGTCCGGTGTTTTTATTTGGAGGCCTAAAATTTGGGTTAATTGTGCGCTTCGTTTGAATTTACTATCGAATGTTTGGGTGTAGTTAAGACCGCCTCGAATTTAGTTGTCTGTTTTAAGCGTGTTACGTGACAAGAGGCCTAATTTGACTTTTGAGTGATTAAATGAACTTCTATGCCGTTAATTTGCATCGACGAGTTGTTTGTGCGTCATTTGATAGCGTGATAAGACTTTTAATTTGTCGGGAGAATGCTGAACTTTGTGCCTCAAGAAGAGACCGCGTTCGTTCTCGTGGTTATAATTTTGTGCTAAGTGAACCTGGGACTTTGAACCTTGACCGACCATCCTTAAGTTGTGTAGCGTGTCACCTGTTTTAATGTCGATTAACGTTGATTTGGTTGAATTGGAAGTTAATTAAATGTACAATAAAGTTGATAAACTAATATAGTGAAAATAGAAGCTGAAGTTTTCAATTGGTGAACGCCCCCCTGGATGGATCTCACATTTGGAAGCAGCGCCTTTGGGTCTGCAGTCCTGGATCAGCAGGGGTGTCCCGTTACACATTGTACAAACTACTACACACTACTTACACGCACATCACTTATCACCTGACAGCTACCCTGTGGTCAACCCTGCCTCCGGAAATCGGTAAGTGGAGCTTGCTTATTTGTCAGCCATTTTTGGAACCGTTATCCATAGGCCATTGGGCTACACCCTTGGTTGCTCGTCGAGGGAACCACTCATGGGCTCTCGTCCAGTCGAACTTTGTTAGGGCAACTAAGGGCGTGTACAAGACTAAAATTGCGTTAGGTACGTGCAGATACTTACTTGATTGAAACAATTGTTAGATCTGGTAATACACGCAGGAAGTCGAGAAATATAAGTGACTCAAATCTGAGTCATCTTTCTCGGGGAAGCCTCAGTAATGAACTCTCGAAGGGGACCACCTGCACTACGTTCTTTCAGAAATACTAGCGTTAAATAAATAGCATACTGTTTAATAAAAAAAATTGTACCACACCCTCTTCAAGTTCATTATAATAATACTGCTTATTACAAAAAGCTACGATTGCAGTGCTGGCAGAGATAGGTCGGTAGAAAAATATGATTTTTTTAAAGAAAATGCTCTCATCTGTTATCTCTAGTAAAAACAATGCACCGCCTACAAGTAATATAATGCTATTCAGCGTTGAAAATTTCAATTATTTAGATTAATTTAACAAAAAGAAACATTTTTTATAAATAAAAAAATATATATGTCCATTAGGTCCAAAGCTAATCCAATGTAATCTGTATAAACATTTGCCACCTGTATGAAAGATCATCACTTGAGAACGGTACTAGACCGATTTTAATGAAAATTTTTGTTTGTATTCGAGTTGTCCCTAAATGGTTTAAATTTACAACAGGATCCAGTAGGTGGCGCTGTTGTCGAGATTCAGAAATCACATATGCGAAGCCGGGGCGGATCGCTAGTATAATATATAAATATAAATTTTTGTTTGTTTGTTTCAACTTCTATGCATTTCTACACCATGCATCTTATTACTATGGTTTGGTGAGCTGTCATGTGTCCGTTTTTGACATAAAACTAAATATTTGATTGTTTACATTGTTTTTATTTCTTTACTTGTATACCATTTCTCTGATTACAATGAAACTTTGGTATAGATGTTGTGCGCGCATCTGCAAGTCATCTTCATCATCATCATTACAACCCTTCACAAGTCCACTGCTGAACACAGGCCTCCCCAAGGAATGCCACAAAACACGATCCTGAGCCACCTGCATTCATCGACTTCCTGCATGTCTTACCAGGTAGTCCCTCCATCTAGTGGGATATCGCCATACAATTCGTCTACCGGTACGAGGCTGCCACTTGAGAACCTTGCTGCTCCTATCCCAAGTTATTTGGGGTTGGCATAGTATATCTTCCTCTTCAATTATCCTCTATCTGCCGTCACCTCAATATTCACTTCTTTTTTACGCGTATTTTTCCTTAATCATCTTAGACCTCTTAAATACCATATGTGTGACAAACGAGCATACATTATACCTGGTGGTAAATGGATGTGGCCCATAGCCATCTACCTCTATCCCCGAATAAGAATGAAAATGCAGATGCATTATTAGGTCGGGCCCAAGTGGCCATATGGAAGAATGTCTAACTATATCAAACTATATGGGAGAATGTTAGGAAAATATAGTACGTACCTGTTTCCGACTCTAAGATCGCCCCAAGGCTCAGTCAGGACGTAAGTGGGTGTAAGGTACATGGCAAGTAGTGTTTAGTTATGTGTATGTGTCTGAAACCTGGACCAGCTTAGGTGGCCTGCAGCGGCCGAGTTCCAGGCTGCCCGACAATGCTGTATCGCTCCAGCAGGCTCCACAGCTGGACCATTTCTTTCTTTATTGTCACTATTTCAGTCTATTAGCTTCATTGTACATTTAACTAACTTAAACTCGCCTAATTCCACATTCATCGTAGAATCGAACGCGTTATACCCGACACAGTACGGACAGTAGTTGAAAGTTCGACATTCAATGTCCCGGATTCACTTATCACAAAATTATAAATAGGGAACTAACGCGATCTCTTCATGAGTCACACGGTTCAGCGTTAAAGACAACTAAGTTCCTTCGTTCGATACCAAATCACAACGCCGCGATAAGAATTCAAAATACGCCTCGTTGACACGTAAAACTAACAAACCAGCGAAAACTCAAAAAGGGCACTTAATGCGACGGCACAATTATAATGATTTCCAGACAATCAACCCGGGAGACCTAGACCGTATATCTACTCGGCACGCGCGTGCGAAATTCCGCGTCACCCGAGCAAGTTAAATATTGCAAAATTCACATATCCACGTAGCGAAGTAACACGCACTAATCTAACTATCTGGACCCTACTCCGGTTGCGTGAACTTCTGCCGCGATAACCTAGATACGCTGTTTCACCGCACCGCGGTCAGCGAGCTACTCATTTATTCACCCACGCGTCGAGCCACACAAGCTGCACACGGCCGCCCCACCTGGCGGCGTTTTCCTCACCTACATACCATCGGGTGATGCGCCAGCTCGAACGCGATTGGATGGCGTTCAAAATGACCAATTTTGGGCATAAACATTTATATTGATTTGACGCTCCCCCCTCTGTTTACGTAAAGGGTCGTTACACCTTACAACTTCGGTAATTCGGGGCACTTATTGTTATAATTTTTCGAAATGTTTCTAAGCTATCTACTGTGGGAAGGAGATTTTGTTTCAGAGAGCACGAATAATATGTGACAGTAATCACCTTGCTGGCAAGCTCGACCACTTCAAGCAAGTTTTGCATGAACATAAAGTGAACGAGTGAAACCGGACACAGTGAAGCGTGTACTGGCTATACTACCATATGTCAGAGGTGTCACTGACAAGATTGGCTACATCTTCAGTCAAGTGTAATATCCCTCTTCAAGAAGCAAGAGTGTATAGCTTGATTGTGAATGTAGCCTCTCTTGTATGGGAAAAACTAATAGATCAACTAAAACCAGAGTAAAAAACCATAGCTGGTGTGAAGCATTGACGCTCTGGAAAGTCTCCAGTCTGTAAATGTCTGTCGCCCCCACAACTCCATCAAATTTGATGGACCCCAAATTACCGCGTAAGAAAACCAATGATAATTCGAAAGGCTATTGAAATCAAAAAAACATCCTAATTCAATTTTTTTATAGGATAGGGTGACAAATAAGCACACAGTCCACCTGATGGTAAGTGGTTGCTGTGTCTCATAGACATCTACATATATCCTCAATAAAGGCTCAAGATGCAGATGCGTTGTCACCCGTGAGGACTAAGATGGAATGCCTCTTTGCCAGTAAAAAGGGTCTCCGGTTCTCTACACTCACCATACGAAACACAGCAGCGTTAAGCTGCTATTTTACGCTGGTTTTCTGTGAGGGCGTGGTCCTTCCCCGGTCGAGCCGACCAATTCCTACTACAAATATACTACTAATATAGCTGCAGCATGGCTCTACCACGTAAAAGAATAAGTAAATAAGATAATAATATATATTAACTATAATTAATAATATTAAATCTCAACCAAAGCATACAACTAAACACGTGAAGATACTTATTCTGCGTAGATCGATCCAAAAATTTATAATTTTAAACTAAATTTGGCCGTGGTCACACCTAAGTCTATTGCGATCATGGGTGCTGTAAAATACTCGAAACATAGGAAATTTAAAATAATTTTATTTACGCGATAAATACTTTAAAACTTTTTTAATTTATGTGAATAACGTTGGACTTTATAGAAGATAAAAAAAATGTTTTAGCTCAAGTCAGTAAATGGTTTCACAGCCGACTTTCCGAGCCGGAAATGGCCAAGGGGAGTTGTTCGCTGTGTCGTGTCGTTCCGGTAACATCACACCCCGGAAGTTAATCATCTCTATGCTTTAGGAAAATCTTTGTAGCTTTATAACAAATTTATTCTTTAAATTATTATAAACATCGGCCTCATTGTGTACAAAGTCAGCTGAGACAAATACCAAATAATATTTATTTATTTATCATTCATCTTTATCTTCATTACAGCCCTTCACAAGTCCACTGCTGAACATAGGCCTCCCCCAAAGAATGCCACAAAGCACGGTCCTGAGCCACCTGCATCCATCGACTTCCTGCATGTCTTACCAGGTCGTCACTCCATCTCGTGGGGGGACGCCCTACACTTCGCCTACCGGTACGAGGCTGCTACTCGAGAACCTTTCTTCCCCATCGGTTGTCGGTTCTTCGAGCTATATGGCCGGCCCACTGCCACTTCAGCTTACTAATCCGTTGGGCTATGTCGGTTACTCTGGTTCTACTGCGGATATCCTCATTCCTAAGTTTATCACGCAGAGAAACTCCGAGCATAGCCCTCTCCATAGCTCGCTGAGCGACCTTGAGCTTCCTCATACGGCCAGCAGTGAAGAACCACGTCTCAGTTCCGCAAGTCATCACTGGCAACACGCACTGGTTGTACAATTTCGTTTTCAGGTTTTGAGGTATGTCTGACGAGAAGATGTGTCGTAGCTTCCCGAACGCTGCCCAGCCGAGTTGAATCCGTCGATTGACCTCTCGGTCGAAGTTGGACTTACCTAGTCGGACTATTTGTCCCAGGTAAACATACTCGTCAACAACTTCGAGCTTAGTGCTCCCAACAACTACCGGCATAGGTGTGACATGGACATTGAACATGATCTTTGTTTTGTCCATGTTCATCTTAAGACCTATCCGTTGGGAAACACTATCGAGGTCATTGAGCATAGTGCTTAGGTCCTCCAGCGATTCTGCCATAAGGACTATATCGTCGGCAAATCGAAGGTGAGTGATGTACTCGCCATTGATGTTGATATCGTATCCTTTCCAGTCCAGAAGCTTGAAAACGTCTTCCAATGCAGCGGTGAAGAGTTTCGGGGATATGACGTCACCCTGTCTTACACCTCTCTGCAATTGGATAGGTTTCGTACTCTGGTTCTTTACTCGGATAGCCATCGTAGCCCTACTGTACAAGCACTTCAACACTTCGATATACCGACAGTCAACTTGGCACCGCTGAAGGGACTGCAGCACCGCCCAAATTTCGACGGAATCAAAGGCTTGCTCATAGTCCTCATACGCCAGACATAGTGGCAAATTGTACTCTTCGGACTTCTGTACAATTTGCCGAAGGGTATGTATGTGGTCTATGGTGCTAAAGCCCTTTCGGAAACCGGCTTGTTCGGGAGGCTGGAAGTCGTCAAGTCTGCGCGCGAGACGATTCGTAATGACTCTCGAAAACAGCACGTAGACGCGGCTCAGAAGGGAAATCGGTCTGTAGTTCTTCAAGAGAGCGTTGTCACCTTTCTTGAAGAACAAGACCACCGCACTTCTGCTCCACGCCTCCGGTGTAATGCCACCATGGAGGACGGAATTAAAGAGCCTCTGAAGGACTTCAAGTACCGGTCTTCCACCCGCTTTCAGAAGCTCCGCTGTAATTCCATCCTCGCCTGGGGCCTTACCGTTTTTAAGGTGCTGGAGAGCCATTCTAATCTCGCTCAGACTGACGTCCGGGATATCTTCGGAATAGTGTCGGATGAGACTCGCTCTTGGATCGTTACTCACACTTGCGTGTGGCTCAAACGATGACGTGTACAGCTGCCCATAGAACCTCTCAATCTCACTCAAAATCTCAGGTGTCCCGGAAACGATGCTGCCGCATTCTGTCTTCAGCTTTGACAGTTGGCTCTTTTTGGCAGACAGATCTCTGGCAAAGACTTTGGAGCCTTGGTTCCGCTCGATCGCTTCTTCAATACGAGCTGTATTGAAGTTGCGTAAGTTCTGTCTGTTCAGATGCCTGTATGCTGTCAAGTCTGTTGAAGAATGTAGCCTCATCTCCCGTCTAACAGCCATGAGATTAAGAGTGTGATCGGAGAGTTTTTGTGTTCTTCTGCGGCGGGTCTTGCAGAACTTAGCTCCGACCGCATGGACAGTTTCCACGAGCTTGTCATTCATATCGTCCACTTCATTGGAGTCTTCTAGGCACTGAAAACGGTTTTGTAACTCGAGCTGAAAGGTTTCGGGACTTTGAAACAGAGCACGAGGGGGACGGAGCGTTGACTTCATTAGACGAGACCTCTCCAACTTAACGTTTAGGTTCAGTGTGCCTCTAACCATTCGGTGATCGCTACCAGTTTTCACCCTCGCGATCACGGAGACATCACTGAACAGTTGTCGTCTGGTCGTCATAATGAAGTCAATCTCATTTTTTGTCGAACCGTCGGGGCTCGACCAGGTCCACTTCCTGTGGGGCCGCTTCTGGACGAAAGAGTTCATCATAAAGAGTCCCTCTTTCTCCATGAAGTCGGCCAGCTGCTGGCCCCTTGGGTTCCGTTGCCCTATTCCAAATTTCCCTACTTTCAGCTCACCGTTCTCTCTTGTGCCTAGTTTTGCATTGAAGTCTCCCATTAACACCGTATATTGGGTTTTGGAGGAATGCATGGCTCTAGAGATATCCTCATACATTTCCTCCACCTCCTCATCGGGGTGTGCCGAGGTTGGTGCGTAAACCTGTATGACCTTCAGCGAATACCGTTTGGTGATTCTGAGTATAAGGTACGCAACCCTCGTCGACACACTCCCGATCTTTACAACGTTGTTAACGAGAGACTTGTGGACGATAAATCCGACACCTCCTTGGGACAGATGGTCGCCCTCCCGGTGATAGAACAAGTTGCCGAATTCGAGGATTACCGTGTCCTCCCCCTCTCTTCGGACTTCGGATAATCCTATAATATGCCAGCGCAACTTGTCTATCTCTTCTTCCAGCTCCACGATCTTCTCGTCAGTCCTCAGGGTGCCTGCGTTGTACGTTGCCAGGTCAAGTCGTCTAAGGTGGCAACCGAACCTCCACCGGAGATTCTTAGCACCCCCTGCCCCGCCGTTACCATGGTCGCCACCGTAGCCAGGAATAGCGGGGCCGCCGGGGACTGGGGGCCGTCTCTTTGTTACATTCATAGGGGGGGTATTTGCCATAGTTGCCACGCTTGGCGAGCGGGTTGGCAACCGCAGTTTTTTTATTATAATTTTGGCTATTATCAGGAAGATGCTGCTGCCCATCTCCTGCCTGTTTCCCTTTGTCGCCTTTTACGACACCCACGGGAGGATATGGGGTAGTGGATATTCTTGACCGCCACTACACGTCGATTATTTATTTATAATATATAATATTTATTGTGATGTGGAGCAGCCCCATACTCCATAAATAAAAGTCGCCATGTAATATACAAAAGTATCAAAGAGGTGGCGTGTGACTGGTATTATGCCTTCTTCGTGGAATCTTATATACCAGAAAATTTTAAATTAATTTCTTAATGGTAATAAAAAATATAACATTAAAAATAAACTTAATCATTTTGATTTAAAAAATATTACATAATCTTTCTTACGGTTTAGTATAAACGGCATGCTTGTAATATTTATGGCGTGATAGAATTTATTAGGACCTTTATTTACGTTGTATTTGTATAGTAACTCAGTGCTTTTAGGTGTCTCTTGGAAGAATGAATATTCACTAGAGCAATCGAAAGCTGTTAGTTGTGTCTAGTAATTAGTTTAAGATAAAGAACCCCGTTCACAAATAAAGGGCTCAATAAGATTAAAAACATTTTATGGTCCCTATTTAACTTGTAGCAGGTTTGACCTCACATGAAATACTGTTCCAATCTCTAGTCTCGGTTGTTCCAGTGCCAGCTCCTTCCACTTGACCCAGCACAAACCGGCTCGAATCGTCGACGACCGAGTCCTCTCCAATCGGTTTGATTCACTGGGGCTGCAAAAAGGTATTGCATCCCTTTGCATTTTCTTTCGTATTTACCACGGGGAGTGTTCTGTGGTTCCGCAGCACAGTGGCTAAAGCCCGGACCGAATAAAAGCGTGTGTAGGTAAACTGTTCGCATAGAAAAGAGAAAATTCTATGGTCGTGTAATATTTCTTAAAACAAAAAAATTATGTTGATTATAAATTTTATATTTTTTTTTTATTTCCCGTGCGAAATTAATTTAAAATTTGCTAGTGATATCAGATTCCACGACTTTTTCGTGGAATCTGCTATCACCAGCAAATTTTCCGGATTGATACGTTTTCTTTTTGACTTTCAAGAGATAAAGCTTACTCCTTTTAAATGGCCGGCAACTCGCCTGAAATTCTACTAGTGTTGCAGTTATTCATAGATATCTGTAGTCACTTACCATCAGGCAAGCCACATAATCATTTACCCGTCTTCTGTTTACAAAAATGTGTATTATGATAGCCAAAACTCAGGATTGACACTGAATACTGGTCTAAGAGTGACTAAGAAGTTTACAAAATAATAACACATTTAAAACTACAAGTAATACACGAGGATTCTTATTACAGGACAGAAGTAAATGTCTAGGGGACACCGCATCCACTTACCATAAGGTGGACTGAGCGCTCATTTTTCACTCTTATTATAACTAAAAAATCTAGCATTTCATTATTGTCACCTCTTACGACACCCACGGGATGAAATGGGGCAATGAGTTCTCTCACCACTCACCCGTGTCCGCCACTACACGGCAATAATAGCATATCACATTTACGTCTGCCATTATTAAAATCCCGCTTTATCTGACTTGTTTTACTGGTTAGAATAATTGATTTCTGTTATTTTTATCGTCCATTCTGGATATGGGCCTACCCCATAAAAGGGGATTCATTTGTTATACGATTTTTGCGCAAGATAATGAGCGTAATACCGGCAATTACCTTTATTAAGGTGATACTCCTGCCTTTAACCTAGATCACGTTTAGCTTTCGAATAGTCATACTGGATTCAATTTAGAGAGGGTAAATAAAAGGGAAACTGAGATACGATATGCTCAATATTATAATGGGAATACATAGAGTATGAAAACACACACACACACATTCGCACTCACGCTCTCTCTCTCTCTCTCTCTTTCTCTCTCTCTCTCTCTCTCTCTCTCTCTCTCGCACACACACGTACACACAATCACGACGGGCGCGTGCGTACGTGTCAATTTTATGAACAAATCAATGATTTTCAATTATTTAATAAATCGTAGACTAAGCGCAGCCCCACCAATTTTTTTTATAAATTTTATAATAATAGAACATTAAAAGGTCAAAAATACAAAGTGTTCACAGCCACCGTCATTAGAGACATCTGATTTGCGACTCCATATAAATCAACTTGGAAAAATTACTGTCATTTATTTTTGTTGAGCTCTTAGTATAGTGTAATTAAAAGTTAGAAGGTTTCGTACTTTGAAATTAATTAGAGAGATTTTTAATGTAATCAGACCAGACTGTTAATGTAATGGTCTGAAAGAAGATGTAGTGACAAAAATTGAGAAAGGTATGCTGAGATGGTTTGGCCATGTCGAGAGAATGAATGAAGAACGATTGACGAAAAAATGTGTATAAGGCGAGTGTGAAGGAAGGTGTTGGAAGGGCGGACCTAGGCGGACATTTCTAGACCAAATCAGGGACGTCTTGAAAAAAGGCCAGGTCAAGAGTACCCTAAACCGTAGAGCATGTATGAAGGGAATAATGAAAGTGGACGAAGCAAAACAAGTATGTAAGGATCGTAGCAAGTGGAAAGAAGTGGTCTCTGCACACCCCTACGGGAAAAAGGCGTGATTATATGTATGTATGTATGTTAATGTAATATTGAGTAAATATAAAGTGAAATTAATTTAAGGGAATTTCACACAAATCATTCAAATTATTAGTAAGAGTTTGCAGATTTTTTGGGTTTATTTGAACTCGGGTGAGATTTCCTTTGGTTATAAATAAGTCATAAATGTTAATAGTCAGATTAAAGCAACCCTCCGAGAGCAATGTCTGAAGGAACATCGTTAGAATCCTTAATTTTTTTCCTCCAGTATTAGAATCAGTAAATCGAATTTATTAAAGAGCATAATATAATAAATTGCTTATTATAAACAATAAATTGCTCTAAAATATAAAGATGTTGGAGACGTTAATTTTGAAGCTAACCAATAGTAGAAGTATATCGGTACACCAAAGCATGGATAAAGAACTTCAAACTCTTTGTTTGAAGTTCTTTGGCTGCAGATCCATTGTGATCCATATAATTGAATAATAATTGGTGAGCCGTTATAATTGCAAGATCTAAAACATTTTGGTCAGAGCTTGCAATCATACTGACCTATCATACACTATCAAAAGTTGTACCAAGCCAGACAGACTTCTTGGTAGTATAGGAGCGTTATTAACAATCTGCTTATTAAAAAAGACGAGACCCTGTATGTTTTACCATCCAGCATAATATATTTTATTTAGGGACAAATGAATCAATCTTTAGATAACCGTTATCCATCGAATAAATTACAACTTGACTGAATAAAAAAGTATATAAATACATCAAATCAATTAAACTATTTTTGATATACAACTGTAATTTAATATACTGTAATATACCGTAATAATTAAATATACGTGGTAGAGCTATGCTGCAGCCTATATTAATAGTATAGTTGTAGCACGAATAGGTCGGCTCGACCGGGGAATGACCACGCTCTCACAGAATACCAGCGTAAAATAGCAGCTTAACGCTGCTGTATTTCGTATGGCGAGTGTAGAGAGCCGGAGACCCTTTTTACTGGAAAAGAGGCATTCTATCTCAGTCCTCACGGCTGACAACGCATCTGCATTTTAATTCACAAACGAAGATATATGTAGATGTCTATGGGCCACAGCAACCACGTACCATCAGGTGGACTGTATGCTCGTTTGTCACTCTTATTCTATAAAAAAAATTACAAATTATGTTGCATTTCACCCTATGAATAAATTTTAACTGAGGATTAAAAGGCGGTCTTAAATTGTTTTTTATAAATGTAGTAAATTGTAGAAGCTCTCGCAATCGAGTTGGTCTGGTGTTATAAAATGTGCCTCAGAACTTTTACGGGTTTCAGTCGGCAAACTCACATAAACACAAAGTAATATACCAGTCGTCGAGAGCTTTTGTGAAAAATAAACGATTCAACTTCGGTTAGAGGGTGACATGATTCTCAAACAAGATGTTGATCCCGTGTAATACCCGTAAAAACATGGCTGGAAGTTTCGTTCACGGTTGTTTTTGAAAATTTTGTTTTTATAATATTTCAATACATAGACCAAACTCGCAAATTTAATAAATTTTATTTTAGGATTTCTTTTTTTATAATATTATTATTGTCTCTCTCTCTCTCTCTCTCTCTCTCTCTCTCTCTCTCTCTCTCTCTCATTCTGTCAAAATTTAAAATCACTAGATATAGTGAGGACATGGTAATTATAAGACATATTTATATTATATTCTGGTATTCCAACAAAATCGCAGTACAAATTGAACAATTAACAAGATGAATATATTAACGTTAAATGTAATCTATTGACTGTTAAAACTTTTGCCAGTTATAATAAATTCAATATAATATGAAGTAAAGGTAACCCCCAACGTAACCCCTGTATCACATTTATTTTTGGTGGGTTATCTTATATCAAAAAGAAACACATATTATTATGAATAAGACGGATGATTGACATTATAAAGGAGTCCGCACACTAATGGGAACGGAAACTCCTTAAGAGTCCAATTGAAATTATTTATCGTTGCCGTAAAATAATATGTAAATAACCATGTCTCGTAAACGACTTAAAGAAATGTTTATTTTTTTAACTTTTTTAATATATCATTACTAACGGAACCGTTACGAGTAACCAAATCGGAATTATGTAAACCGTAAATGTAATAATAATAATAAACATTTTTATTTGTTAACGTAAGGGATCAGGTTGTGTACTTTTGGGTTTTACAAATATTTTTTGTAATTTCCTTATACCTTAAGCTGTTATAGTACCAAAACTAGTTAGCGTCTAGTATTTTGGGCCCTTTTTCTTCATATGACTGCCTCGAGGAGGCAAGGACAGGTTATATCAGACTCGCAGTGACTAAACCCCATGGTGTTGCACCTTCGCCGCATGATGGCAGGGCCATTTAAAAAAAATGGTTGTATTTGTATTCATATCATTTAAATAACCCCTTGAGTTTAATAGAAGTCTTTTATTCTAATATTACATAGAGACACTATAAGTTTATTCATATGTGTAGTAAAATAGCGATCTGTGTGAAATAAAAACTGAATGTAGAAAACACCATAAAACACGTGTTTGAAGTAGAAAAGAAAAAAAACCAGCGTAAAATAGCAGCTTAACGCTGCTGTGTTTCGTATGGTGAGTGTAGAGAACCGGAGACCCTTTTTACTGGCAAAGAGGTATTCCATCTTAGTCCTCACGGGTGACAACATATAGATATTTATCATTTGACATATTATATTAGATAAAATAAGATAGTGACCAATTTTTTCGACACCTTGAATGGTCATTTCCCACACGTTTATGGTTAAAACTATTATGATAAAGTTTAATATCTTAAATTATTCAAAAAATCTGTTATATGGCTGAGTGTCGCTTCATTATTGAGCAGTGACCTTTCTTTCTGATCCGCTCACTATCACTATCAATACAGCTCATCACAAGACTACAGCTTAACACAGGGCTCACAGATTGCTACAAAGTACGGCCCTGATTCACTTGCATCCATTGTCTACCTGTGTTTTATCAGGTCGTTATTCCATTTCGTGGGAGGTTGCCCATCACTACGCTTTTCAATACGAGACTACTATCCGAGATACATTCTTCACCCTCGGTTGTATGTTATTCGAGCTAATTAGCCGGCCTATTGCTGTTTTAGCTTACTGACAAGTTGAAGGTTATTCGTAGAAATGGTTAAACTTAATTGTGGACGGGTATTTTTTTCTTTTAGCTTGTTTCAACTACGGTGCCTTTTGTATATTTATGACGCTACTATCTGGCAAATTATAATATACTCGTAGCTTACTTTTTAGTTAACAGTTCATCTGATAGTAGGTGGAGTCGTTACCCATAGGAACAGAAACAGAAACAGAAACTTTTTTATTCAATGTAGATTATAAATAATACTTATGGAAATTCACTCTATTGTTTAATTATCACTGGTTCGAAAAAAATCTGTCCTGGGAAGAACCAGCAAGGAATCCAGCGGGGCTTTTTTTAAATAACAGCTTACAATCATGTATATTATGTTACACAATTAACAACGCAAAACAAATTAGAAATAGCTTGGAATGAGGTAATTGCTATCACCTCATTCCCAGGGTTTATTACCATCCATAAATTCTTTAATATTATGATAACCCTTTTAATACAAACTTAGTTTAATAGAGGTTTTGAACTTTGAGCAGCTCAAATTGTGTATATTTTCTGGGATTTTATTTGCAAAAACGTATACATCGTCCCAAGAATGAATTACTGACTCGGTGGAGTCGAGTAACTGGTACTACTAGCTTGTGTTTGTTCCTAGTATTTACAGAATTAATATCACTTATTTTGGTAAAACTAATTTTATTTTTGTGTACTTACATCACATTTTCATAAATGTATTGAGAGGCTAAAGTTAATATATTATTTTCCTTATTTTTGTCGCAGCAACTCTTTAGGTTTTGAATCATCTGAAGTAATGTAATAAGACTGGAACACAGTAGTAGATGCACATAAACTTGACACATTACATGAGATGAAATTCATTTTTGTCTTCAACGCAACAAAATAGAATTTCATTGTCAAATGTTGTTTTTGAAGTTTATTGGAGTTTACTCCTTAAGGATCATATCATCATTTTCATAGGAGTATATAGCGCACGGTATGAAAATAGATGGGTAGTATAATCAAGCATTAACAAGAAGTGTAGACAGTGGTAGAGCCACGCGGCAGCTTTTGCTGTCGCACGGATGGGCCGGCTCGAACCGGGGTAGTACCACGACCTCACAGAAAACCAGCGTGAAGTAGAGGTTTACCTCTGCGTTTCGCTTGGTGAGTGCAGGTGGCCGGAGGCCCTTTTTACTGGAAATGAGGCATTCCATCTTAGTCCTCACGGGTGACAACGCATCTACATTTTGATTTGTAACAGAGGATAGGTGTAGATGTCTATGGGCCGCAGCAACCACTTACCATCAGGTGGACTGTGTGCTCGTTTGTCACCCTTATCCTATAAAAAAAAAAAGTGAGGCCACTATAGTTTTATCATATTTTCTCTTAGCGCTAAATGAATAATGTAATATAAGTCATATATTTTTATATCATACACTGAAGGCCTTAACAGTCGTTGAAATGCCTAAATCGTGGATATTTAAGTAAAAAAATCTCAATAACTGTTCATTTAATTTACAAAGATAAAATACAGGGTAACAGAAGAGGATTTGGTAAATGTTTTTAATTTAACATAATTGTATTTTGTCAACCCCTTATTAGAAAAAAAATCCCCAAAGAGTACCTATCTTTGTCATATTTTGCAATATTTCTCCAAAACGGCACAAGCTTTTTAAATAGTTCTTACACTAAAAAAAAGGTCTTAAAAATATTAATTTTTTTAATTGAGAGTTTTATTTTTATTCCCCGTTTTATAAGAGAATATATCATTTTTCCCTGAAATTGAATATATTTACGCGAGCGCGCATGCTCCGTCGCCATGTAAGCTCTGTCACAGTCCGTTTTCGGACATCGTCGAGGATGGACCGCACGTCGGTGTTGGAGCGACTTCGTTCAAATATATATTAGTTTTTTAAAAGTTTATACTCAATTATAAATATTTTTATGACCAGAAATACTTAATTTAGTTAATATCTGTACACTGGTAACTGTAAATATTATTTTCTAACTAAATGAATTTTTAAAGTGCCCAAAGAAGAAGAAATTTTTGCAGCGACGTTGATTAGTCAAATTGAAAAATGCATTTTTATATAATTTAGAAGTGGAACGACGAACATGGTCTCGTTACTTAGATTTCGATAGTTTTTAATACCTATGTAATTTTATTGTTGCATATTTTTATTAATTAGTTGATACTGAATTTTATAATTATGTATTACAATAAAACGCTGTTTTTATGAGTATGACTTTATAAAATATTATTGGGGAGGGAAATAAAGATACAGATACTTACATTTAGGTACACTGTTATCAAATTAAATCAAACAATTTAAATAAATAAAAGAATGGTGCTTACCTAAGCATAAATAACTATATAAAGACATTCTTGGGTTTATGATTTTTTTTATGTTAGACAAACTATCATCTAAAAAATGTAAAAATTTTAAATTGGAGAGGGGTTTCTCTACGTGATAAACTTAGAAATGAAGGTATTTGCATTAGAATCAGAGTAACTGACATAGCTCAACGGAATATTACAGTGAAATGGCAATGGGCTAGCTATATAACTTGGAAAACATATAAAAAATAGGAAGAAAGGTTCTCGAGTGGCAACCTCTTACAGGTAAGCGAATTAGTACTCAACCTTTATTCCTCTTCACGTATTCTCATACACTTTTTTTCACACATACACACACACACACACACACACACACACACACACACACACACACACACACACACACACACACACACACACACAGAGAGAGAGATAGGTCGCAAATAATACTTACCTAGTACTATTAGGCAAGAGTGAATAGGTTTTTGTTAAGTCAGTACAATTCACCATCTTAGACTACATAACCACTTATCGATGGGATTGTAGTTGCTTTACTACTTGCTGGGTAAAAATAGTAAAAAAGAATTTACCCTGTGAAAGTTTGCATTTAGATATAATTTTTCTAACCAACCATAAAAATATGATGAGAATATGTATATAAGTATAAAGGTTGCCTCACACGGGACAGTAATAATATAATATTATATCTTCCATTATCTACGCATGAAAAATTTTAAAATCTCTGAATCCCCAGGTATGTTCATATTAAGAGGCTGAATAGAGCCACATTGATATGCATGGGCATCTTTTTGTAATTTCACGTCATTATCGAAAAAAAATTGTACGTATTTCAGGTGGTGGTTTGCAAAACACGATTCCACAAAAATACTTAAATTTTCAACGTCAATTTTTCTTACGGGGTAGAGCCATGCTGCAGCTATATTAGTAGTAGGTATAGTTGTAGCACGAATGAGTCGGCTTGACTGGGGAAGGGCCACGCTCTCACGGAATAACATGTAAAATAGCAGTTTAACCCTGTTGTGTTTCGTATAGTGAGTGTAGAGAACCGGAGAACCTTTTTACTGGAAACGAGGCATTACATCTTAGCCCTCACGGGTGACAACGCATCTACATTTTGATACGTAATCGAGAATAGATGTAGATGTGTATGGGCCATAGCAAAGTGGTTGCTACGGCCCATACACATCTAAATGGTAAGTGTACCATCAGGTGGACTGTGTGCTCGTTTGTCACCCTTATTCTATTAAAAGAAACTTTTTGAGATTTCAGTAAAATAATGTTAAGTATTGTAAGCACTCGTACAATTATGTCTCATGTTAATAAAGCTATTGGGCTATTTTGATTTGTAATAAAGTGATTTTACTTTATAGGTTAAATAATTTATTTACCTTTCTATATCAAGAACTGTTTTTCTGTCACTCCTATTGAATTTGACAGTGCTTGCTGAAATTTAGCATCTTTAGATGGATCAGAATCGCGCGCTTATCCGGCTGTTAGATATTGCAAAAATAATCTAAAATATTTATTTTTACTTTCATGCGGAGGACTACCTTGTTTTATGTTATTACGATCAAATAATATTTATTAGGTTATAAAGCAAGTATTTTCGTAAATGTTGTGTATGTAAATGTAAATGTTTTCATTATTTTGTTATTCTATTGTTTACAGTTATTATCACGTCTTAGCTTTACACCAAGAATTACATTAGAAATTCTTGATGGGATGCGATGTAACGCGCATACATTATTTTCATCAAGAACTATAATATATATATTTGTTTTTTTTTTCACCAGTAGAGTTTCAACAAAATCTTAAAAAAGTTCAATGAATTAAAAAATGGTAATAATTATATAATTTCAAGTCAGTGTTTTACATTTAAAGATCAGTTATAAAGAGCCAAAGTTATTATTTTCATTTTGATTAATTTAATTCGCGACTAAAATAAATGTGAAAGGGCTTTTATCTGCAATAAAAATTTTCGTCAAAAATAACATAGACTTATAAAAGTCATATACACGCTCAATCATACTGAAGACTATCAATTGTACTACAAAATATTTAAAAGACTATTTCCAGTATAATGACACGAATATCATCATTTATGTTTGACTGGCACACTTAAAAGTTTTATCACATGGCTAAATGATTGACTTTTATATTATGATAAGGTCATGCTTTTCTATAAAAAGTTGCAAGAAATTTTAAATCACGGACCTATTGGTTTGTTTTACTTTTTACTTAATTAGTGAAAAACAAGATGGACTGATCTATATGATGAAAAAAATCTGTTTACTTTCTTGTGTAAAAAGTGCTATTTAGAATTTTATGCAAATGATAATTAAAGTTTCTATGTAAATAAGTGTAACATAGCGGGTATTATATTCAATGGTAGCGGCCATTCATATTTGCAAAGTCAGCATCATTTTCTGTGCAGAAACCGGCAAAGTCTTGCTCAAGGCACTATAAACAAAGCAGCTGATAAAATGTTACACTCATAACTGTTAACATAAACTGTTTCCGCAAATGGTCTTATATATAATAATAACTATTCCGCCGTGTTAGGTGCAGGAGCTATTATTAGAAGGAGAAGAGGTAAAATTTTGTTTTAAAAATGCGCAATCAATATTGTTTTGTCTGAAATTGAGCATAAAATAAAAAATAACTTCAGCCAAAGAGCATAACTGGCATTATACTCAGGCCCATCAATTGGTATGGAAAAAAATAATTTTACCAGGTTTCAAAAAAACAATCAAAATTCAAAAAAACATAAATATTAAAATCAAAAAATGTATATATGTATGTCTATACATACATATAATTATTTATGGCCGCTTAATAACTGACGGTGACTCACTATAACATCCTACAGTCACGCCGAAACTAAGAGGAGAGAATCACTGTAGAAAAGGTAATAATTTATTGTGGAAATTTTGTGATAAATTTAAAAAAATTATAAACTTATCCAAGTTAATCTAACTTAGTCTAACTTATCCTTATGTGTTACAAAAAAAAATAGTGAGATGGCGTCAGTTTTTAAGAAGATATAACAAAAATAAACAAAAAAATTAATTTCAAAAAGTTCAGTATTTAATTGATTATATACCGCTGACATTTAATCACGCTTTTCGAAACCACGCCAGTTGTAAACAATACTTGTGTGAAAATACAAAATCTTCTTTTCAAATTTCCGCCGAGTTGTAAGTAGAAGGCCAAATAGGTCATGTGTCCATTTTAATTAAATATATTTTATATGAAGTGATCTTGACTACGTTTCATCAATAAACCTTTGGTAAAAATTAAAACAGGAATGTTACAATTGTGTTTACAAAAAACATTATTAGTTGAACCTTGCAGCTTGTTCATTATTTTTATTATAAATACCTATAAATGTATATATTATTAATAAATAGTTCCCATAATATTTTGGATTATTTTTTATTTTGCCCTATCTGTAATGTTCTACGCTCTATAGAAAATGTGGCGTATGACATGACTGACAATCTTTCGAACGTTTTATCTAGGTACAAAGATGTTTTACGTTTTCGTCGCCTCCACATGATATTTTTGTCAGCATAAGGTACCCTTCTATATCTGAAACGAATATAAATATTGCTACAAAGTAAAGTTATAGGCTATACAAGGCCCTCTACTGGACACAGGGCTCTTTTTTATTTCTGAGAGGGTTTTAGGGCAAGGGAATGCCGGCCGTGCTTCCCCAATGCGTGTTGACGAAAATTGCAATTACAAATTTCATTCGTACTGTCGGGGATCAAACCCGGGAAAATTTACAACGAACGCTTTGACCCAGATCTACTAATACGATACAAATAAATACGATTTAACATATATAATAAAAAACTCTTACGTACTTGAAACTTGAACACTTGATAGCTCGTGACGCTTACCGGACCAAGCTACATCACAATATAATTGAAGATGCGTAACCGCGACATAATTCTCAGTGATGCGCAAGCATAACAGGCAGTATGTCACTTATATAATTGTCATCTCTGCAGTCTATTAATCTTTGCACTTTTATAAGTAATACAGAATGTAGTTGCTAGACGGTGTTGACGTCGGCTAAAATCTCTGCGATCGCCGTTTCGTCAAGGTCATTCAGGCTAGTTAAAGCCTTAATGTATAATAATATATTTTATTAAATCAATATAAATAAATATATGGGTTCATTTACTTCCTTTTCCTATTGTATATATTTTAAGAAACTCCTCAGGTATCCTTTTTTGTCATTGTTTTAACACTTAATATTACAATGGCGTACTACTCACATTCAGAATGGAAAACAAAACCAGTCTATCGGTGACTGAAACATGGTCTATAATGTACTAAAAAAAAATTAGTCTCATCAGTGGATAAGCGAACCCAAGCAGACTAGCCTCACAAGCAGCACTTGTCCACAAGTATATGGCAGCCATTGTCCAGAATTCTGTAATAAATATAATAGGTAAGTCTTCTTGTACTACTTAAAAGCCTTCTACACGGTCGGGACCAACCACCAACCGTCGTGACCTTGGTCGAGTTGATGTAAAAATGGACAGTGTAGACATCGGTTGTCTGACCAATATTTTGGTTGATGTCCGACGGACTTGGTCGCGAGCGCATCACTCACGACACGTCGGGTCCGTGGTTGACGCCGACCGTGTGGAAAGCTGTCGGCCGACGAGTCGACTAGAGCGCCAGGCGGCAAGGCACCTCATTGCGCCCTTGGTAGTCGTCGCGGGCGAACGTTTAACGGCACTATGGAAATAATGTAACTGTACTAAATCTCAGATCTTTATAAATTCTTCCCGTAGCAAAAAATCTTAATGTAGCTATTAATCGTTCTTCAGCAGACACGGCTTGACGCATAACTGTATTTTTTTTTGTAATCATTGGATGCACCATCTCAAGTAATTAATTAAAAGTTTCTTGATCCATTCTTAGAAAATTCCGTGTCTTCAGGATCCTTAAAATATTGAGATGGTTTAAAGTAATGCGCTCTTTCATCCATTTTCTTTTTTTTTCATCTTTGCTCAAGCACAGAAACGTTAACGCTAAACCTTTGACGGCTCCGTGGCGCAGTGGATTAACAATGAGTTGATGCGCTGGGGGCCGCGGGTTCGAATCCCGCACGGAACATACAAATACGTATGGCCTACAAATAATTGTTCCGGGTTTGGATGTTTGTCCTCGTGCAATCTATGTTTGTAAACTGCCTTCACAATACAGGAGAAATCCTAGTGTGGGGGTAACGTACTTTTAATTAAAAAAAAAACTATTTTTGTTGTTTAGAAAAGCAAGGAGCCATATTTAAAAGTAACTACCTTACGTCTTTACGCTTTGAATACCGGAGAGAACTGACAAGTTGAATCAACCACCCGACCGTGTAGAACGAATACAAAAATCGTTTGACCTGACCAAGGTCACGACGGTTGGTGGTTGGTTCCGACCGTGTAGAAGGCCTTTTAACCTAATATCAGCCCTACTTGTGTGCGTATGTGTACGTTATTGTGTATATATTTGAGTTTTGCGTATACGTTTGTGTGTATATTTACTCTTATTCCTCTACATTAAGATAAGTAAGGCCTAATTGTGTACAATGTTTTCAATTTAAAAAAAAGCTCTCGTGATTTTATTACGTGTGTATTTCTTACATATTCTATTCCTTTTTTAATATGGTGACTAGCAAACATACGAAATTATGTAACAAATGTTTAATTACTAGAATAATATTCTTAATTAATATCAAAAAGGATTCAAATAGTTACGTTTCCTTTGTTAACCTGGAACATCCAAAGTTTGACAGTTCGATATTCAAATTCAAAAATGTTACTTTATGACAGCCGAGTGACGGCACCGGTAGGTATTTTAATTACTTATGAGCTGCTATATTTTTAATTGTAATTTCCAAAAATTATAACTTATATTAATCATCATAATTCGTAATTTTTATATTATCATTGCTGTGTTGTATTGGTGTGCGATCATATACAAACTCATGTAATCTCATTGGTGCTACGAGGCAACTGAGGTAATCTAAGCCAGGGCAGAGCCATAAGAAAATATTCTTCGCGATAACATTTTTACCATAAAAAACACTGCGGTTACCAAACCGCTTGCCTAGCGTGGCAAGTCTGGAAAATATCCCAACATGATTTTAAAAACATCTTAAAGTGATCTTTAAGATCGTGTGTAAAGTTCTTACTTAGTAAAATCGCAATAAAGCTTTATGTTAACTTAAAAATACTTATACTTGTAAAATAGCACCAATCTAACCTTGTTAGAACGATAAATAAATCCAAACTCCGGGTGTAATAAAGAGAGCTTTGCTTGCTTTGTAATGGATATAAAGCATAATGAGCCGCCGACGTACCGGAAAGATGATAATAGCCTATTTATTTTTCAGGCTTAGTCTAAGGAAACATCTGAAAATCATAACTCGAATTGAAGGCCATTGCACTTACACCAAGAAAAACAAAAATGCAGCAACACCTATATCAAAAATCTTTGATAGATAAAGAAAAACGGATGGTTTTTAAAAAAATTGGTGTTAAAGAAACAGAAGTTACTAAGCGTCTACTTCAAAATATATATATACTACAACAAAAAGAAATATAAATGTGGGAAGCTCTCACAAGTTTCACCACAACTCCTATACTTTGCTTTAACTGTCTATACAGATACAAGAATTTATTTGTTAATGAAAAGAGGGAACCCACAAAATTGTATTCGATATATATATATATATATATATATATATATAATATTGATATTCGATATACAATTTTGAATTATTATTTTGAATGAATTAGTTTTGTATATATATCGAATATATATATATAGGGAGAGACAGAGAGAGAGAGAGAGAGAGAGAGAGAGAGAGAAAGAAGATCGAGACTTTCGAAATATATTTGTAGATTCTTTTTGCTGCGTATACCGTGGACAGCAAAAAGAACCTACAAATCTATTCTCGACCAACTAAAGATTACTACCAGACTATCCATTATATGCTACCAACGAGTCCCTAAGTTATTTTGGTCATATTGCCCGGAGACAACCAGACAATCTGGATAAATTGGTTGTAGTAGGGAAGATCGAAGGAAAAAGATCACGTGGGCGATTACCTACCCGTTGGACCGACCAGATACAAAATATAACGGGACTTAATATTCCGACTGCCCTGAGACAAGCCGAGAACAGAGTGGTACGGAGGAAGCTAGGCGACACATCGGTGAAAGCATTTCAGGACAAGCACGACCTTCAGTAATGAAGCACACGAATAAGAAGAAGAAATATATATATATATATATATGCATTGGATATTGATGCACATAGCACATAGGAAATACAAAAATAAATAAAACTTAATTTCTATATTTATTTATAGACTAAGACTTTTTTGATTTTCTACATTTGTATAATATAGGTACGGTAGTTAAGTAAAATTCGAGTTTTGGTACTTAGTACCTTTATGATTTAGCTGGGCTCTTAAATAAACAAAGTAAGTAAAATGTTAAACTTTAAGAGGCAATATACCGTATAAGTAACATATCTTTATCACAAATTAAATTGTTAACATTAAAGAAATAAGATAGCAGGAATACTAACACGATGTTGAATATTTTATTAAAGTCTTACAAGGGGTTCCTTTTTTATTATTCAGCTTACGGCCCACTGTTGCCGTTACAGTCTCGTTTAGGATGAGAGGGTACGGTAGTTCTCAAGAGTAATGTTGGAATTACCTTATTAAATTTTAAATAGGACCGCATAATATCTCACGGAGATAATTTGAAAAGTGTTTTTATATTACTCGTAAACGAAAAATTGTGTGAAAGTTTTTTCACACAATTTAGAGAGTGTATCTTTATGCACTAACTTTCACAATCCGATGTAATAGAAATCCGACACGACAGGGGACAAATCAGGCGTAGGGCAAACGCTTTACATTCTTTTCTGCTATTGAGATTTTTTAAACAGAAAATCTATTAACATTTTTTTTCACGTGGTAGAGCCATGCTGCAGCTATATTAATAGTATAGTTGTAGAACGAATGCGTCGGCTCGACCGGGGAAAGACCACGCTCTCACGGAAAACCAGCGTAAAATAGCAGCTTAATGCGGCAGCAGCAACCACTACCCATCAGGTGAACTGCATGCTCGTTTGTTACCCTTATTTTATATAAAAAAAAACTTGTTTTGACTTTTCACTGGATTTGAATCCGGGACCAACTTACCATTAGTCATACTTCCAACTACTAGATTGACATGGCGTTTTAATGTGTTTTAATTAGGTTTTTATAAATTAAACGTGATTTACAATAAATTACTCGTATTTTAAGTATGGCAAATGTATTCGTCATTATGCACTGTAACAACTCCACTGAAAGCTGTTTAAGTATTAACAAAATTAGTAATAGCCATATTGTACTCGTTATAAAGAGAATTTTTGACGGTAGACACTTTAAAATTTGGACATGGTATAAGTTACAAGCGATTTGATCGCAAATGAAAAATATATTTATCTGATTCTTTTACTTTTTCATCGGACCTTCAAAGTTCTCCATGTTTATCCTTATGAGTCCCATGTTTATGTGGAACTTATAATAAAGAAACTGCTCCGTTGGTCTAGTGGTCATAGTTTCCAGTAGCAGCTCGGAGTCCGGAAGTTGACGATGTTCCTTCCGCGTGCATAGAAAATCACTTTTAATGTCGTTGGTCTTGGATTACCAACTATAAGAGTGAGTAGAGAGTGCACCTGAATTTGCGCATACACTTGGCCCTATAATCCTTACCTGCGCAGATAGCTAGTATTTGTGGAGGCAATATTATTATTAAAAAATAGATTAAGCTCACAGTGTTACTTGCCTAGCTCCTCCTTTTTAGGCACAAACCCAATAACACAGTAGGGTTTGTGCTTTTGTTGGCGATAGGCTAACTTCCTTTCTTTTTCTTATATAAGAGTAACAAACGAGCACACAGTCCACCTGATGGTAAGTGGTTGCTGAGACCCATAGACATCTACATTTATCCGCAATAAAGAATCAAAATGCAGATGCGTCGTCACCCGTGATGACTAAGATGGAATGCCTTTTACCAGTTAAAAGAGTCTCCTGTTCTCTTCACTCACCATACGAATCACAACAGTATCATGCTGCTATTTTACGCTGGTATTATGTGAGAGCGTGTTCCTTCGCCGGTCAAGCCGACCCATTCATTCTACATCTATGCTACCAATATAGCTGCAACATGGTTCTACCATATATTATCAATTATTATCTTCTTCATCAGACCTTTATCGTGTAGTGGTGGTGTAAGTCATTACCCCATATCATCCCGTGGGTGCCGTAAGAGGCGACAGAGGGAAAAATTAGGAGATGGGCAACAGAGTCTTCCTAAATAACGACTAACAATAAAAAAACTTAGTTTGCCGACCCGCTTGCTAAATGTGGCAAGTATGACAAATATGAGACAATCTATATTCAGTAGTGGGTATTAATAGGCTGTAACAGTATCGGTAGAGCTAATAGTTCATTGCTGTTTTAAT
Organism: Parnassius mnemosyne; assembly: GCA_963668995.1. Lineage (NCBI taxonomy): Eukaryota > Metazoa > Arthropoda > Insecta > Lepidoptera > Papilionidae > Parnassius > Parnassius mnemosyne. Next base: position 517,396 of record CAVLGL010000001.1, on the reverse strand, counting down.
GAGTATTTAGATTGGCAATACCTTTGTCGCTGCACTCCTTCACCAGTCTAGGCATTTCATGTCTGGGAAGGATATACAGATATTTGTTGGAAGCCGTAAGACTTTATTGACATTTCTCATACAACCTCTAATGATACCCTCGGGACCAAATGGTGTGATAATTTGTCATATAAATAAATTTAAATTAAATAATTAAAATAAGGTGACAATAAGAATAAGCCTAACGATGTTTTAAACGATAAAATTCATGCAGTGGTAATTGAGGTGATAGACTAATGGAGGATACCTATTCAAAGAAGAGAAAGAAGTCCCAATTCCATAGACTGGTGATAGACCGTATCAGTACTTTTAGGAGGGTGTCGCCCATCAATCAACTTGTCCTCACCACGACTTTTAATTTTACTATAAGCCAGTGCCTGACTAATCCTATATAGTAGATCCTACATGTAAGTGACGTACAAACACTGTAAACCTATTTTATAAATTATATCTGTGTTGGAAACCAAATATATTATAAACACAATATTAGCACCATCTAACCTTACCATTTGTAAAGCGACATCTATGGTTCTCTTTCCTTTCATAAACTACTTACCTAACCGGAACAAACAGTTCACACAGAGGAACCATAGATGGCGCTACATCTGTGCTGCTTGCTTTAGCGACACAGTCGAAAGAGCAGCCATTACATTACATTAAAAAGGTTGTCACAAGGTTGCGTGAGAGCAAATATACCAAATCAAAACGTCTCCAGTGTTTCTTTATTAACAAAATACCAAACAAATTGTGGTGACCTCTGTGAAACGTGGATTCTGCGTGTGACGACTGCCGACGCCGCCGTAAATTGGAGAAATACCTATACAGGCGACGCCGCCAGAACACGTGCACGTCAACCACAACAAAGAACACAACAACAAGACGCTAACTGATCCCAATTGCGCGGACTGCAGCAAATTACCAAGAAGGAGCAGCGTGGAAACCGAGTGCCACTCCGCAAAAAACTACTTGGAGACATACATAACCTCAACGATGACCACGTGCAACCACGACCACACCTCAACGTGCTTCTAAAGGAGAGTGAGCTGGTTCCTTTTTTATTATTTTCCATTCCAATCCCTCTATCTTTAGTTCAATTACAATTTTAACCAATTTTTTATCCAATCATGGACGATATTCAACAACTTTCACGCAGTAGAGCAGCCCACGAGGGTAAACTTACCCAATTTACCAATTCTATCGACAACTTGTTAACACCACTCAATGCAGATGGTGTTATAAACCTCGAATTACGCAGCGAAAATGTATTAGCAACTCATGATAAGTTTGATTCAATTCAAGCCAAAATAGAAAGCCTGTCCGAGGACACCGATAGTCAAATCCTCGAACGTGCCAAATTCGAGGGACCTTACTTCGAGAGCCTAGCCAGAGCCAAAGGTCTGGCTAAGGCCTTTAGTAATGAACATATTACACCTGGAGTCAAAACATTTCATAGTGAATGCATTGAGTTTCCCGAAATTGCAATACCCAGTTTTAGCGGTGACTTTAGGGAGTGGCTTGAATTTGGGGAGACCTTTGACGCCTTAATAAACCAAAGTTCATTAAAATCAATACAGAAGTTTAAATATCTTTGCAGTTGCCTGAAGGTCGGAGCTCTCGAGGTTGTCAATTCAGTGGAATACTCGTCTGATGGCTACCAAATGGCATGGAGGCTGTTATGTGAGCGTTACAACAACCCACACCTACTAGTTTCAAACCACCTGCGATCTCTCTTCGAAATTCATTTCCACTGAAAACGCCAAGTCACGTAGGTACACAGTGTAAAGGTAGGCACTATCTTAACCAATGCAACAATTTCTTGGCTCTGAACGCAAGGGAACGCTATAGGGCTGTAAAATCATTTATGTTGTGTACAAACTGCTTAGGTAACAATCACAATGTAACCAATTACCGCTCTTCGCACTGCAATTACTGCAAAAGTAAGCATAACACACTTTTACACATTGATAATGTGACTCCTTCTACGATGCATGTTGCACAACCAACTCCAAGTACCTAGCTGCACTCTCACCAGACCAATTAATCAAGTAACCAAGTGCCAGTAAGGGAACTTGTACAGCCAGCAGCAAATGCAGGTTCAGTCAATATTCATACACGTGATAATGCGGTAACCACCCCAACCAAAAATAAAAAAATGGTATTTTTGTCTACAGTGGTGGTCCGAGCATACGACTCGCAACATCAAACCCACCACTTGAGAGTCTTACTAGATAGTGGCTCACAATCCAATTTTATTTCAGAAAAGGCCTTTCAATTGTTGAAACTATAACGAAACTATAACGATAGGTTTTAATGATAATTCAACTAAAATCAAAGATTATTGTAACATCAATATTGAGTCAAATGATAGCCAATTTCAAACAAAACTGACTTGTTTAATTGTGCCACAAATTTTTAACCTACCAATTATAATTCATCAATAATTATAACTAAACTCTTGAACATTCTAGCTCACATCAAATTAGCAGACGAAAACTTCTCCTTAGCGGGTGAGGTTGACTTAGTCATTGGGACCGAGCTATTTTTTTTTTATAGGAGAGGGGGCAAACGAGCATGCGGCTCACCTGATGGTAAGTGACTACCGCCGCCCATGAACAACCGCAACACCAGGGGAATTGCAGATGCGTTGCCGGCCTTTTAAAAAGGAGTAGGCTCTTTTCTTGAAGGTCCCTAAGTCGTATCGGTCCGGAAATATCGCTGGTGGTAAACTATTCCACAAGGAAGTTGTGCGAGGAAGAAAACATCTTCTAAATCGCACAGTGGTGGACCGCCAATCATCCAGATGGTGTGGGTGGTATCGGGAGTTCTGCCGCGATGTGCGTTCGTGAAATTTGGCGGCTGGGATTAATCCGAACAATTCCTCAGAGCACTCCCCATGGTAAATGCGAAAGAAAATGCTAAGAGATGCAAAATCTCTTCGCAGTGCCAATGAGTCGAGCCGATCGGAAAGGACTCGGTCGTCGACGATTCGAGCCGCTCTGCGCTGGATGCGGTCAAGTGGAAGAAGCTGGCACTGGGGAGCCCCAGCCCAGAGATGGGAACAGTATTCCATGTGAGGCCGAACCTGCGCCTTGTAAAGTTGCAGGCGTTGAGCCGGCATGAAATACTGTCCCGCTCTGCTGAGCACGCCAAGCTTTTTAGAGGCCAATTTGGCCTTCTCTTCCAAGTGACCACGAAACTGCACGCTACTCGATATGTCGAGTAGCGTGCAGTTTATTTATGCAACTTATTGTGCATTGAAAGGCATAGTCTGGGAGAGGGCTATCCTATATTACAAAAGACAAAGCTGGGATGGATAGTATCAGGGTCTTTAGCAAGTCCCACACAGGTACGATGCAATTTATCATTAAAAGATCAATTGAAGCACTTCTGGGAAATGAAGGAATGTGGTGATAATCCATTCACCTCCACCGACGACCAAGTGTTGTCCCATGATGACAAACAATGCGAGGAAGTGTTTATGGGGCACACCCGCAACTCTGAGGTCATCTTTGTTGTAAATTTACCATTCAAACTACCTATTACCTCTTTAGGCGAATCCAAGCACATATCTAAACAACGTTTTCTGTCATGGGAGAGAACATTTTCTAAAAACAAAGAGTTTAAACAAATGTATACTCAATTAATGCGAGAATTTGAACAAGCAAGACGCATGGAGAAATGTACTGCCTCTGACGTCCCTCTTAATCTCTTACCACACCATGCTGTTGTCAACCTAGAGAAGCCTACAACACCCCTGAGGGTAGTTTTCGATGCCTCTTGTCCAACCTCATCCGGGTATTCTCTAAATGATATTTTGCACAAGGGCACAATCTAACAGGATACACTTAACCACATTTTATTACGATTTCGATTGCACAAATATGTAATTAACGCTGACATACAAAAAATGTTTTGTTTCATACACGTAAATGCTGATCAGCAACCTCTACAATGCATCCTGTGGAGGGAGGAGCCTCACCATGAGCTTCAAACTTTCAAACTAACAACACTCAGCTTTGGACTGAAACCTGCGCCGCACATTGCAACACGCTGCTTACTGCACTTGGCACAAGAAACTCGCATTGCTTTGCAACAACTTCCAGATGCAGCACGGTCGTCAGCCAGTTGTCGGTGGCAGCCGCAGCGGCCGCTGCGATCGAGGAGCAGTTCTACGATGATGACTTACTTCTCTCAGGTAACGATGAGCACAGGATCGCGCAGGTTGCCCTGGAGGTAGACAGAGTCCTGCGCACAGCTAACTTTCATCTACGTAAGTGGAAAACCAATTCAACACATATTCATTTTTAACAGTGGTAGAGCCACGCGGCAGCTTTTGCCGTCGCACGGATGGGCCGACTCGAACCGGGGTGGTACCATGACCTCACAGAATACCAGCGTGAAGTAGAAGTTTACCTCTGCGTTTCGCTTGGTGAGTGCAGGTGGCCGGAGGCCCTTTTTACTGGAAATGAGGCATTCCATCTTAGTCCTCACGGGTGACAACGCATCTGCATTTTGATTCGCAAACGAAGATAGATGTATATGTCTATGGGCCGCAGCAACCACTTACCATCAAGTGGAGGACTGTGTGCTCGTTTGTCACCCTTATCCTATAAAAAAAAATCAACAAGTACTACCTACACAAACAGAAAGTACAACAACACCACAAGGCGTCCAACTTGGACAAACAGGGGATAGCTCACACAAAATATTAGTACTTTAATGGTCAAACCAAAACGACAATTTGAATTATTCAATTAACTTACAACCTATACCAAATAGTGTAACAAAACGAGTTATTTTATCTCGAGTTTCAAGTATCTTTGATCCTTTAGGTCTATTAGGCCCAAGCTTAATTTTTGCCAAATGCTTCTTCCAACGACTATGGGTGGACGGGTCGGACTGGGACCAACCTATTTCACAAACTCTTTTAAAGGATTAGTTAACATTTTACAATTCACTTCAATACCTAAGATAGTTACAATAAGCAATTATATAACTTTCAAATTACATGGATTTGCAGACAGCTCCACACAAGCATATGGGGCAGCCATATATGTGCTTACAACCAATGCACAAGGCCAAACTCTAGTTCGATTATTATTTGCAAAAACCCGAGTAGCACCTTTAAAAACTCAAACTATACCTCGCCTCGAATTGAGAGCGGCGTTATTGTTGGCAGTCAATATGAAGGATGTGCAGTCAGCACTCAAAGTACCTATAGGCGACATTCAGTACTGCTCCGACTCTGCCATCACGTTAGCGTGGATAAACACAGAACCTCATAAGCTCAATACATTTGTAGCCAACAGAGTTACCAAGATTCAAGCTCTAACAGACCAGTCTAAATGGCGCTGGGTTCCTAGTAATGAAAACCCTGCAGAATTGCTTTCAAGGGGAGTTTTACCAGACAAATTGGTTAACTGCACATCTACCTCTAAATTTTGGTTTGAAGGTCCAACATTTCTGAGTAAACCACAAGGTGAGTGGCCTCTAAATAAACAACAAACCCAAGAATTAATTGATCTTAAGGCAAAACAATCCCCACCCATAACATTATGCAACACAACACAAAATGGGGCTAACGACAGCACGTTCATAAATGATTTAATTTCAAGGTGGTCCAGTGACACTAAGCTATTTCGTATATTTGCATACGTACTAAGATATTTGCACAATTGTAAAAACAAAAATAACAAAATTACAGGTGCAATTTCATGTCAAGATCAAAGGCAAGCTGCTAATAAATTAATAATATTTACACAAATAGAATCATTTCCTAATGACTACAAACTACTTAAAAATAATTCACAATTGCCTAAAATCTAAAAACTTTTGAGTCTTAAACTATTTATGGACAATGATCTTATAAGGGTGGGAGGTCGTCTCAATCAATCACACTACGAATTTGACAAAAAACACCCCATCATACTACACAGCAATCACACATTAACGAAGCTAATTATGAGGAACGAGTACGTCCGCCTCATGCATGCAGGACCACAGCTGCTGCTGTCTAGCATGAAGGAGCAGTACTGGCCTATCAAGGGTAAGCTTTTAGCAAATAACATTTATAGAGAATGCGTACCTTGCTTCAGAGCCAAGCCAGAGGCAACAACGCCTATTATGGGCGACCTACCAGGTCACAGAGTGCAACCAGCACCACCATTTTACACTGTGGCACTAGATTATGCGGGTCCATTTCTACTTAAAGACAGGCAGGGGCGTGGTTACAAAACTTACAAGTCTTATATAGCCATTTTTATATGTTCTTCAACAAAGGCCGTACATATTGAGCTTGTTACAGGTCTAGAAACTCATAGCTTCCTGTCGGCGTTTAGAAGGTTCATAGCAAGACGCGGGAAGCCACGAGTGGTGGTGAGCGATATCGGCACCACCTTCCGGAGTGCTGATAGGGAGTTAAGGGAGTTATACGATTTTCTTAACACGAGCTCTAACGAATTGACAACTTCGTGTACCTCACCTCACATGAATGGTTTGGCAGAGGGCGCTGTTAAAAGTTGCAAATATCATCTAAAGCGTGTCCTGAAACAAATTTTACTTACCTATGAAGGTGTTTCAACAGTATTAATTCAGATAGAGGAAATCCTTAACAGCAGACCTTTATGTCATATGCCCTTTTCCGATTCCGAAGTATTCCAAGTCCTTACACTAGCTCATTTCCTGATAGGAAGAATTCCAGCGGCACTACCAGATTATCAATACGACGAAGTCCCTACCAACAGACTTAAATACTTTCAACAACTCCAACAGATCTATCAATCCTTCTGGAAGGGCTTCTCAAGAGACTACATGGGGCTACTCCAACAACGAGGCAAGTGGTAGAGCTCCAAGAGACCTACTCTGGCAGCGGGCTTCGTAGTTCTCATCAAGGGCAAGCACACTCCACCATGCCATTGGAGACTGGCGAGGATCATCGAGACACACCCCAGGGGCGACGGAGTTACTCGCGTGGCCACACTGAAGACATCCCAGGGCTAAAACATCAAGCATTCGTTCCCGAAGATTTGTCCTCTACCAATACAAGATAATCATTAACCCACTTATTTAACTTAGTACATTATTTATTAACCTTTCTTGTAACCAAGTAATGTATCCTATGTATCAATTTAAATAACCTAAGGTATTTTTAGTGTCACACTATTATATTATATTATTTTTGCTTAGATTCATATTTCACAATAAGTAATACTTTAATAAGTTATAATTATGTAGTACTCAACTGTATTGCATTAAGTTAGTACATCCAAATATTTATTTGTGAAACTCCAATAAATGTTTATGTTGTGTGGGTTTCATTGAAAAATCATCAGAGTATGTGGACAGGTGGATGGCTTATTTGAAACAAACTAACAATACACAAGTTATTTTAGATTTAATTTATTGTAACCTTATTAAACTTATTAGTAGAAATAGTTAACTATTTCAAGGGGGGAGCATGTTGTTAAACAAATATATTATAAAGACAATATTAGCGCCATCTATCCTTACCATTTTTAAAGTGACATCTATGGTTCTCTTTCCTTTCATAAACTACTTATCTAACCGGAACAAACAGTTCACACAAAGAACCATAGATGGCGCTGCATCTGTTCTGCTTGCTTTAGCGACACAGTCGAAAGAGCGGCCATTACATTACATTAAAAAGGTTGTCACGAGGGTGCGTGAGAGCAAATATAACAAATCAAAACGTCTCCAGTGTTTCCTTCATAACAAAGTATCATATAATCTGCCATATACGAGATGATTATTCCACCATCTGTCAGAGGCAGAAATACGCGATAATTTATTTTACTTCTACGGTCGCGGAACTACAAGTATATTGAACGACAAACTTATAAGCCGACACAACACAGAACTCGTACCCGTTACAGTCTATTTAAGTTTACTGCTCAATAATGGCCTCCCCACATATTACCCCCATAGGGGGGATATTTGTCATAGTTGCCACGCTTGGCAAGCGGCTTGGCAACCGCAGTTTACTTTTATTTTTTTCGTTATTAGCCAGACGCTACTGTTCATTTACTGATTTGTTTCCCTTAGAAAATAGCAAAATAATTAACACAGTGATTAAGAATATTTGGGTAATTTTCTAATAATCAACTTATCGCTCGTCGCTTGCACCATGTCAAAATCGATAGCTGATATACTGTGCAGGCCCGTTTACCTTTACCGATGTCATTTATAGTCTAAAACCGATAGAGTCCCTTAGAGATAAATTTAAAGAAATAAATATATTAACTTTGGCCTCTCAGTATATTTACGAAAATTTAATGTATGTTCACAAAAACAAAGATAGTTTTAGTAAAAAAAGTGATATACATTCTGTAAACACTAGGAACAAACACAAGCTAGTGATTCCGGTTTCTCGACTCCACAGAGTCAGTAATTCATTCTTGTGGCAATGTATACGCTATTACAACAAGGTTCCGGAAAATGTACAGGCTCTCTCTATTACCGAGTTTAAATGTTTTGTTAAGCTGAAACTGTATAAAAAGGGTTATTATAATATAAATGAATACATGGTTATACCATGGCTATACCATATAAAAAAATTAATTTTAATCATCTAAAATAACAAGGGCTGATGCTGAGGCTGAACTGAAGAATTCAACTACCTGATGTCATAGTTAATTCTGAAGAACCAAGTTTCGGCTACAATATGTCAGGGGTTAAAAATAAACTTACATGTGATTAAATTCATAGAAAGAAATTGGTTCCTTTAAAAATATTTTATATATAATAAAAGAATAGTTGAGTTAAAATAAGCCACGAAAAGCCGACAATTGAGGGGGAAATAACACTCACGAGGAGTAGTAACGTTTTGGTAAGAGTGGTGAAAGGCAGCACCCCACTATATAGAGTGCCGATCGGGTAAGACATGGGCAAGCCAATAGATGCTGGTTGCTCAGGAATGTGTTATGTGGAATTTATTTAAGAGGGACTATTATCAGCAATGGACTTGTGAAGGGCTGTAATAATGATAATAATGATGTTGAAATAAATTCAGTAAACAATTTTGCCAAATTAGTTTTAGGCAGTAATTTTTTTGTACTTATTATAAGCCAGTGCTTGACCACAATACCACCTGGTGGTAAGTGGTGATGCAGCCTTAGATGGTAAATCGCACTTTCTTAGCGTAATAAAAGCCTCGTGCCTTGAAGACGCCCAGATTGTATTCGGACGAAAAAATAAAATTTTCAAAGATGAAGAAATTTACAAAAAATACGTAAGAGCTTTATTGTATTTTCCTAAAATAACTGCACTACAAGCTCTAGCCTACCTTTTTTAAATATCCGTCTGGTCCATAAATTATGTTTAGGTTCAGTTCGGCATGGCATCGCTATAAATGTCATCGGGAAAGGTAAACGGGCCTGCACAGTGTATCAGCTGTCGATTTTGACATGGTACAAGCCACGAGCGATAAGTTGATTTTTAGAAAATTACCGAAATATTATTAATCACTGAGTTAATTATATTGCTATTTTCTACATACATACATACATACATATAATCACGCCTCTTTCCCGTAGGGGTAGGCAGAGACCAGTTCTTTCCACTTGCTACGATCCTTACATACTTGTTTTGCTTCGTCCACTTTCATTATTCCCTTCATACATGCTCTACGGTTTAGGGTACTCTTGAGTCTGTTTCATTCACAACCCTTTCAATCAACACTTTCGCATACAATTTACCGACGACGCTGAGAAGGCTTATACCGCGGTAATTTATGCAGTCCTCCCGTGACCCTTTTCCCTTATACAATGGCACGATTACGGCTTTGCACCAGTCTCCCGGTACTTGCCCATTTCGCCAGCACAGATTGAAAAGGCGGTATAGCTGACTAGCCACCAGGCCCTGTCCAGCCCTCAGCATCTCGACGGTAATCCTGTCATACCCTGCAGCCTTACCTAATCTCATACTTTTCAACGCTTTCACTATTTCATCCATGCTTATCTCATTTTCATCAACATTTATATTAGTTTCCGTGGAAGGTATAAGATGCTGTACCTGCACTTCCTCTCTTTCAAAAAAACTTTCAAAATACTCTTTCCATCTCTTTAACACACATTCTTCTCCTTTTATAATGCTCCCATCTTGACTCCTGATTGTACTCAGCTCCGAGGTAGAAGTTTTTCCTCTGGCTGTTTTGATGGTTTTCCAGAAAAACTTAATGTTTGACTGGAAATCTTCAGTGAGCCTCTTATCGAAATCATCCTTTTGTTCTTCTTTCTTTCTAGACACCATTTCTTTCGCTGCTGTTTTCAATCTTTTATACTTCATTCTTGCTTCCTTTATCTCGTCATCCGTTGCCTTTTGAACTTTTTGGTTAGCTTTTGTTGCTAACCAATCCAACCACGCTTTCTTCTTTTCTTGCACAACCCTTTGTACATCTTTATCCATCCACACGTTATCATTCTTTCTTCCCTTCCTTCTTTTAGCTACCCCGCATACCTCAATAGCAACATTTACGACCCCTTTCTTAAATATCTCCCACAAATCTTCAATCACTCCTATCTCTTCTATCCCTTTAAAACTTTCTTTCAGTTTCTCTACATACTCATCTTTCTTTTCTTTTTCTTGTAGATTTTCCACTTTTACTCTGTCCAAAACACTCGTAGGCTCGGCCACTCGGTGTCGCCACCGTTTAAAGAGGCCACGCATTCGGGCTATGACCAGGAAGTGGTCTGTGTCGAGGCCTACACCGCGGTATGCCCGAGTATCTAGCACTTTCTTCCTCAGTCTTTCATCTACAATTACAAAATCAATCATACTTCTAGACATACCCTCATCTCTTGTATACAAATGGATCTTTTTGTGGTCAAACATTGTGTTGGCCACGCACAGATTCCATTCCAAGCATACTTCAAGCAGGCTTCTCCCATTGTCATTCACTCTCTCGTCCCCAAAACGTACCCAGAACTCCTTCATACCCATCACGCTTTACTCCAACCCATCCATTAAAGTCCCCTAACATCACGATCCGTTCACTTTCTCCGCATTTATTCAAGACCTCTCTCATGCTATCCCAAAATTCCTCTCTCTCTTGTTGTGTTTTTAATGATCCACCTCCACGTAGATCCGTCGGTGCATAGACCCCGAGGATAAACAAGCGAGTGAGTCCGACTTTTAACCTAATCCAGAGGAGTCTTGGGCTTACACATTCATGCTCCATCACACATTCAACCATTCGAGATGAAAGAATCACACCAACTCCCTGACAGCCTCAGCTGGTTTGGGGGACTCCCGACGAGTATGCCGTGTAGGGGCCATGAACCGTGGTGTCACATCCTTTCCTCTTGCTTTCGTTCACGCACAGAATATCAATGCAACGTTCATCCATCATCTGACATACTTCATCTACCTTACCATCCATTCCTCCTCTTACATTCAGCGTAGCGAAGCGGCTCTCCGTGGGCCACTTTTCGCCCCCGCGAGAAACGAGACGTGATGGGTGGCGAACCACATCGCCGCCATTTTGGTCAATTAAATTATTTTTATGATTATCCATTGCGTTCCCACGAATAGTGAGGGAAAGGTTTCTCCCCCCCAGCAGAGCTCCGCATGCTAGGGTAAGGCTAGCCTAATTCTGGGGTCGCCTGGTCCCAGGGCAGTGTGGCACGCTAATGACTAGGCTCGCCCCTAGCCATGCATCCATCCGCGCGGCAGACGTTGGATTGGCGGAGGGTAGGAATAGGAAAAGGGGAAGGATAGGTGGTGTGAAAAGGAAGAGTTAGGTAAGTTAGGGTAGGAAATAGGAAATATAGGATATTACCGTCCAGGAGGGCACGGGATAGGACAGTAATAGCTAGGAAAGCCGGGGTCGCATACCCGTATACCATACCACAACTACCGGACAGGTAAATTGGGATGAGTATTCCTCGACTTACTGCAATTGCTATAGCAATAGCAATAGCAGTTAGCAATTGCTATTTTCTGAGGGAAACAAATCAGGAGATGAACAATAGCGTCTGGCTAATAACGGAAAAAATAAAAGTAAACATGACAACCCGCTTGCGATTGACAACCCGCTTGCCAAGCGTGGCAACTATGACAAATATCCCCCCTATGGGGGTAATATATGGGGAGGCCATTATTGAGAAGTAAACTTAAATAGACTGTAACGGGTACGGGTTCTGTGTTGTGTCGGCTTATAAGTTTGTCGTTCAATGTACTTGTAGTTCCGCGACCGTAAAAGTAAAATAAAATATCGCGTATTTCTGCCTCTGACAGATGGCGGAATAATCATCTCGTATATGGCAGATATAATTTATAAAATAGGTTTACAGTTTTTGTACGTCACTTACATGTAGGATCTACTATGTAGGATTAGTCAGGCACTGGCTTATAATAAAATTAAAAGACGTGGTGAGGACAAGTTTGTTGATGGGCGACACCCTCCTAAAAGTACTGATACGGTCTATCACCAGTCTATGGAATTGGGACTTCTTTCTCTTCTTTGAATAGGTATCCTCCATTAGTCTATCGCCTCAATTACAACTGCATGAATTTTATCGTTTAAAACATCGTTAGATTTATTCTCATTATCACCTTATTTTAATTATTTAATTTAAATTTATTTATATGACAAATTATCACACCATTTGGTCCCGAGGGTATCATAAGAGGTTGTATGAGAAATGTCAATAAAGTCTTATGGCTTCCAACAAATACCTGTATATCCTTCCCAGACAGAAAATGCCTAGACTTGTGAAGGAGTGTAGCGACAAAGGTGTTGCCAATCTAAATACTCATTAAAACAGCAATGAACTATTAAGCTCTACCGATACCGTTACAGCCTATTAATACCCACTACTGAATATAGGTTGTCTCATATTTGTCATAGTTGCTACACTTGAAAAGCGGGTCGGCAACCTCAGTTTTTTATTGTTAGTCGTTATTTAGGAAGACTCTGCTGCCCATCTCCTGATTTTTCCCTCTGTCGCCTCTTACGGCACCCACGGGATGATATGGGGTAATGACTTACACCACCACTACACGATAAAGGTCTGATGAAGAAGATAATAATTGATAATAGATAACTATTTAATATTTTATTAATAATTAAGAATAGAACCATGTTGCAGCTATATTAGTAGTATAGATGTAGAATGAATGGGTCGGCTTAACCGGGGAAGGAACACGCTCTCACAGGATACCAGCGTAAAATAACAGCATGATACTGCTGTGATTCGTATGGTGAGTGTAGAGAACAGGAGACTCTTTTAACTGGAAAAAAGGTATTCCATGTTAGTCCTCACGGGTGACGACGCATCTGCATTTTGATTCTTTATTGAGGATAAATGTAGATGTCTATGTGTCTCAGCAACCACTTACTATCAGGTGGACTGTGTGCTCGTTTGTTACTCTTATATAAGAAAAAGAAATGAGGTTAGCCCATCGCCAACAAAAGTACAAACCCAGTAACACATTAGTCGCCTTTTAGGAGGAGCTAGGCAAGGAACACTGTGGGCTTAATCTATTTTTTAATAATAATATTGCCTCCACAAATACTAACTATCTGCGCAGGAAAGGATTATAGGGTCAAGTGTATGCGCAAATTCAGGTGCACTCTCTACTCACTCTTATAGTAGGTAATCCAAGACCAACGACATTTTAAGTCATTTCTATGCACGCGGAAGAAACATCGTCAACTTCCGGACTCCGAGCTGCTACTGGAAACTTTGACCACTAGACCAACGGAGCAGTTTCTTTATTATAAGTTCAACATAAACATGGGACTCATAAGTATAAACATGGATAACTTTGAAGGTCTGATGAAAAAGTAAAAGAATCAGCTAAATATATTTTTCATTTGCGATCAAATCGCTTGTAACTTATACCATGTCCAAATTTTAAAGTGTCTACCATCAAAAATTCTCTTTATAACGAGTATTATATGGCTATTACTAATTTTGTTAATATTTAAACAGATTTCAGTGGAATTGTCACAATGCATAATGACGAATACATTTGCCATACTTAAAATACGAGTAATTTATTGTAAATCACGTTTAATTTATAAAAACCTGATTAAAACACATTAAAACGCCATGTCAATCTAGTAGTTGGAAGTATGACTATTGGTAAGTTGGTCCCGGATTCAAATCCCGTGAAAAGTCAAAACAAGTTTTTTTTAATAGAATAAGGGTAACAAACGAGCATGCAGTCCACCTGATGGTAAGTGGTTGCTGCTGCCCATAGATATCTACATCTATCTTCGTTTGCGAATGAAAATGCAGATGCGTTGTCACCCGTGAGGACTAAGATAGAATGCCTCTTTTCCAATAAAATGGGTCTCCAGTTCTGTACCCCCCACCATACGAAACACAGCAGCATTAAGCTGCTATTTTACGCTGGTATTCTGTGAGAGCGTGGTCCTGCCCCGGTCCACCCATTACCCATTCGTGCTACAACTATACTATTAATATAGCTGCAGCATGGCTCTACCACGTGAAAAAAATGTTACTAGATTTTCTGTTTAAAAAATGTCAATAGCAGAAAAGAATGTAAAGCGTTGGCCCTACGCCTGATTTCTCCCCTGTCGTGTCGGATTTCTGATACAGAGGATTGTGAAAGTTAGTGAATAAAGATACACTCTCTAAATTGTGTGAAAAACCTTCACACAATTTTTCGTTTACGAGTAATATAAAAACAGTTTTCAAATTATCTCCGTGAGATATTATGCGATCCTATTTAAAAGAGCAATGGCAGAAAAATAGTTGACAAAAATTATAGCGTCTAGAAATAAGTTATATATAAAATGAGTTTTATTATTTTTCTATGATTTTTCAAATAAAAATGTATTTTAATTAAAGCCACAGAAAAAAACAAACATTTTTGGGAATATCAAATGACTGAAATCATTTTACTCTATTCAAATGTTGCCATTTAGTATATTCCTACTATTTTCGTAGACACTTTGAAATACTACCAACACAACACACAAAATATTTTTATATTATGTTATTATTCGTAATAACTGTACTATCAGTAATAACAAAAATAAAAGTAATATGGCTGAGAATAAGTCTCTTACAAAGAATTTCCTACAATAATACATTATCTCAATCATAGTACTATGTAACAATTCCATTTAATGTTATGCCAACACTAGCTAAAATAAAATGTCACTGTTTTTTTTACTGGCTTTACGGCTCTGGGTTCTAGCCCTTCTGAGAATGTCACTATGGCACAAAAAACCTGGAGCCAAGCCAGAAATATACATTTATAGTATGCAAATATATAATAGAGATACAGTAATCTAAAAACTCTCAATCATGTGTTATGTATTAAGCTAACATCAAACAACCACAGGAAGAATAACTTTTTCCAAGTGATATAGGACATAACCTAAAAATGTTCAAATGTAAATATCTTTTTTTTGACGCCTTCTCAGTACAAAATTCTTTGACAGAGTTATTAAGGGACTGATGCTTAACATTTTAAGATATTTTTGGTATATAGACGCTACCATTTCTTCTCAACTAATTTTATGTATGAAAGTCTGCCATTGCTCTTTAATAAGGTAATTCTAACATTACTCTTGAGAACTACCGTACCCTCTCATCCTAAACGAGTCTGCAACGGCAACAGTAAGCCGAAAGCTGAATAATAAAAAAGGAACCCCTTGTAAGGCTTTAATAAAATATTCAACATCGTGTAAGGATTTCTTGCTATCTTATTTTTTTAATGTTAATAATTTAATTTGTGATTAAGATATGTTACTTATACGGTATATTGCCTCTTAAATTTTAACATTTTACTTACTTTGTTTATTTAAGGGCCCAGTTCGATCATAAAGGTACTAAGTACCAAAACTCGATTTTTACTTAACTACCGTTCCTTATTTTATACAAATGTAGAAAATCAAAAAAGTTTTAGTTTATAAATAAATATAGAAATTAAGTTTTATTTATTTTTGTATTTCCTATGTGCTATGTGCATCAATATCCAATGCTATATATATATATATATATATATATATATATATATATATATATATATATATAATTATTTTCTTCTTCTTATTTGTGTGCTTTATTACTGAAGGTCGTGCTTGTCCTGATATGCTTTCACCGATGTGTCGACTAGCTTCCTCCATACCACTCTGTTCCCGGCTTGTCGCAGGGCAGTCGGAATATTAAGTCCTGTTATATTTTGTATCTGGACGGTACAACGGGTAGGTGATTACCTACCCGTTGTACCGTCCCACGTGATCTTTTTCCTTCGATCTTCCCTACTACAAACATTTTATCCAGATTGTCTGATTGTCTCTGGGCAATATGACCAAAGTAACTTAGGGACTCATTGGTAGCATGTAGTGGATAGTCTGGTAGTAATCTTTAGTTGGTCGAGAATAGACTTACGCAGCCGTTTGTAAAATTAAAAAAAAACCGCCGCGCAACGCCCACCCTCCAACCACGCAACCAATCGCCGAACACCGTGAGGGTGACAAACGTATTGCGAGGGTCTCTATTATTAGTGACCAGGCTTAAAGATATTTAAGAGAGGTGAGTTAGTAACATTTGTTTGTTCATTCAGCTATGCAACGGTAATATTGTTACTTTTTAATATCTCTAACTGTTCCAGCACACATAGCCGCAGCCCTTTATTACACGTATGTAAGACTTTAAAGGAGTGGTCGTTGCTGAGGTTGTGTCCAGTGTCCAAAAGATGTTTGGCAAAGTGGGATTTATCGGGATTGCAATTCCTGTACGCGGCTTAATGCTCTTTATAACGTGTCTCAAAATTGCAGTGACCAGTCTGACCCACGTAAACGGCGTGGCATTCGTCACAAACAAATTTGTAAACACCTGACTTTTGACGAATATCCAACTTATCTTTATTATTACAGATATTTCTAAGAGAATTGTTTGTTTTGAACGCCACATAAACGCCGTTTTGTCGAAGAGTATTAGCTACTTTTTCAGATATGGGGCCTAAGTAGGTCAAACTGCTCACATATTGATGTACAGAGAGTTGCGAACAACATGCTTTTGTATCTTTTTAATTAAATTGTTAATGAGATTTTTTGAAAAGCTTTTAGATTCGTAATAACTCTCGAAAATAGCACGTAGACGCGGATCAGAACGGAAATCGGTCTGTAGTTTTTCAAGAGAGCGTTGTCGCCTTTCTTGGAGAACAAGACCACCGCACTTCTGCTTCACGTCTCCGAAATAGTGCCACCATGGAGGACATAATTAAAGAGCTTCTGAAGGACTTCAAGCACCGGTTTTTCACCCGTTTTCAGAAGCTGCGCTGTAATTACATCCTCGCCCGGGGACTTGCCGTTTTTAAGGTGCCGGAGAGCCATTCTAATCTCGCTCAGACTGACGTCCGGGATATCTTCGGAATAGTGTGGTATAAGACTTGCTCTTGGATCATTACTGACATTTTCGTGTGACTCTAAAGATGACGTGTACAGATGCCCATGGAACCTCTCAATCTCACTCAAAATGTCACGTGTCCCGGAAACGATGCTGCTCCACTCGATCTTCAGCTTTGACAGTTGGCTATTTCTGGCAGACAGATCCCTGGAAAAGACTTTGGAGCCTTGGTTCCGCTCGATCGATTCTTCAATACAAGCTGTATTGAAGTTGCGTAAGTCCAGCCGCATGTATTTAGAGATCTGTCTGTTCAGTTGCCTGTATGCTGTCAAATCTGTTGAAGAATGTAGCTTCATCTCCCGTCTAACAGCCATGAGATTAAGAGTGTGATCGGAGAGTTTTTGTGTTCTTCTGTGGCGGGTATTGCGGAACTTAGCTCCGACCGCATGGACAGTTTCCACGAGCTTGTCATTCATATCGTCCACTTCATTGCAGTCTTCTGGGCACTGAAAACGGTTTTGTAACTCAAGCTGAAAGGTTTCGGGACTTTGGAATAGAGCACGATGTGGACGGAGTGTTGACTTCATTAGACGAGACCTCTCCAACTTAACGTTTAGGTTCTAATCATTCGGTGATCCTTACCAGTTTCACCCTCGCAATCACGGAGACATCACTGAACAGTTGTGGTCTGGTCATCATAATGAAGTCAATCCCAGTTTTTGTCGAACCGTCGGGGCTCGACCAGGTCCACTTCCTGTGGGGCCGCTTCTGGAAGAAAGAGTTCATCATAAAGAGTCTCTCTTTCTCCATGAAGTCGGCTAGCTGCTGGCCCCTTGGGTTCCGTTGCCCTATTCCAAATTTCCCTACTTTCAGCTCACCGTTCTCTCTTGTGCTTAGTTTTGCATTGAAGTCTCCCATTAACACCATATATTGGGTTTTGGAGGAATGCATGGCTCTAGAGATATCCTCATACATTTCCTCCACCTCCTGATCGGGCTGTGCCGAGGTTGGCGCGTAAACCTGTATGACCTACAGCGAATACCGTTTGGTGATTCTGAGTATAAGGTACGCAACCCTCGTCGACACACTCTCAATCTTTACAACATTGTTAACGAGAGACTTGTGGACGATAACCCCGACACCTCCTTGGGACAGATGGTCGCCCTCCCGGTGATAGAGCAAGTTCCTGGATTCGAGGATTACCGTTTCCTCCCCCTCTCTTCGGAATTCGTATAATCCTATAATATACTAGCGTAACTTGTCTATCTCTTCTTCCAGCTCCACGATATTCTCGTCAGTCCTCAGGGTGCGTGCGTTGTATGTTGCCAGATCGAGTTCTCTTAGGTGGCAACCGAACCTACACCGGAGATTCTTAGCACCCCCTGCCCCGCCGTTGCCATGGTCGCCACCGTAGCCAGGAATAGCGGGGCCGCCGGGGACTGGGGGCCGTCTCTTCGTTACTTTCATGGGGGGTATATTGCCATTGTTGCTTGGCGAGTAGGTTGGCAACCGCAGTTTTTTTTATTGGTTTTTTACTGTTATCAGGAAGATGCTGCTGCCCATCTCCTGTCTGTTTCCCTTTGTCGCCTTTTACGACACCCACGGGAAGATATGGGGTAGTGGATATTCTTAACCGCCACTACACGGCAACAAATACCCTTTACCAAAAAGAGACGGTTGAACAAATTCGTCACACCAAAAATTAATGTTAAAGAAGTAGTTAGCAATCTATGTTATAAGGCTTGTTTAGGCCAAAAATGGGCATTTGAAATTTGCATCCAATTACCGCGCTCAGCGCGTTCAGCCGATGGTATCGAGGTGAGGTAAACGCCGCCGGAGGGGAGGCGGCCGTGAGCCGCTTGCCGTGGTATCGGCCGTGTAGGCTGAGAGAGTCAGTGTCTGGAACGCCGCGGCTCTGTCTACTAGGATGGAATAATCGTTGTTGTGCGTCGGTCCGTCACACGCCTCCTACGGTGTTAACTTCATTTGTTTTTCGTGATAACGAGGCCAATATCATAATATAATTAAGTATAAATTGTTGCGCGTCGGTCCGTCGCGCGCCTCCTACGGTGTTATCTTTATTTGTTTTTCGTGATAACGAGGCCAATATAATATAATTATTGTTGTAACCGTTTTGAGTATTGTTTGCGACCGTTAGACGGTTGCGCGCGGCCGGTGTTTTGATTTGGAGGCCTAAAATTTGGGTTAATTGTGCGCGTCGTTTGAATTTACTATCGAATATTTGGGTCTAGTTAAGACTGCCTCGAATTTAATTGTCTGTTTTGAGCGTGTAACGTGACAAGAGGCCTAATTTGAGTTTTGAGTGATTAAATGATCTTCTATGCCGTTAATTTGCATCGTCGAGTTTTTTAGCGTCATTTGATAGCGTGATAAGACTTTTACTTTGTCGGGAGAACGCTGAACTTTGTGCCTCGAGAAGAGACCGCGTTCGTTGTCGTGGTTATAATTTTGTGCTAAGTGAACCTGGGACTTTGAAACTTGGCCGACCGTCCTTAAGTTGTGCAGCGTGTTACTTGTTTTAATGTCGATTAACGTTGATTTGGTTGAATTAGAAGTTAATTAAATGTACAATAAAGTTGATAAAGTAATATAGTGAAAATAGAAGTAGAAGTTTTCAGTTGGTGAACGCCCCCCTGGATGGATCTCACATTTGGAGAGCTCTGCAATCCTGGATCAGCAGGGGTGTCCGGTTACACATTGTACACACTACTACACACTACTTACATGCACATCACTTATCACCTGACAGGTACCCTGTAGTCAACCCTGCCTCCGGAAATCGGTAAGTGGAGCTTGCTTATTTGTTAGCCGTTTTTGGAACTGTTATCCATAGGCCATTGGGCTCCACCCTTGGTTGCTCGTCGAGGGGACCACTCATGGGCCCTGGTCCAGTCGAACTTTGTTGGGGCAACTAAGGGCGTGTACAAGGCTAAAATTGCTTTAGGTACGTGCAGATACTTACTTGATTGAAACAATAGTTAGATCTGGTAATACACGCAGGAAGTCGAGAAATATAAGTGACTCAAATCTGAGTCATCTTTCTCGGGGAAGCCTCAGTAATGAACTCTCTAAGAGGACCACCTGCACTACGTTCTTTCAGAAATACTAGCGTTAAATAAATAGCATACTGTTTAATAAAAAAAATGTAACACACCCTCTACAAGTTCATTATAATAACACTGCTTATTACAAAAAGCTACGATTGCAGCGCTGACAGAGATAGGTCGGTAGAAAAAATATGATTTTTTTTAAGAAAATGTGCTCATCTGTTATCTCTAGTAAAAACAATGCACCGCCTATAAGTAATACAATGCTATTCAGCGTTGAATATTTCAATTATTTAGATTAATTTTAAAAAAAGAAACATTTTTTATAAATAAAAAAATATATATGTCCATTAGTTCCAAAGCTAATCCAATCTAATCTGTATAAACAAAAATCATTTGCCACCTGTATAAAAGATCATCACTTGAGAACGGTACTAGACCGATTTTAATGAAAATTTTTGTTTGTATTTGAGTTGGTCCCTGAATTGTTTAAATTTACAACAGGACCCAGTAGGTATCTCTCGCTATTGTAGAGATTCAGAAATCACATGCGAAGCCGGGTCGCTAGTATAATATATAAATATAAAGTTTTGTTTGTTTGTTTCAACTTCTATGCATTTCTACACCATGCATCTTATTAATATGGTTTGGTGAGCTGTTGTGTGTCCGCTAGTGAACGTTTTTTACTTAAAACTAAATATTTGATTGTTTACATTGTTTTTATTTCTTTACTTGTATACCATTTCTCTGATTACAATGAAACTTTGGTATAGATGCTGTGCGCACACCTGCAAATCATCATCATCATCATCATTATCATTACAGCCCTTCACAAGTCCACTGCTGAACACAGGCCTCCCCCAAGAAATGCCACAAAACACGATCCTGAGCCACCTGCATCCCTCCATCAAGTGGGATGTCGTCCTACAATTCGTCTACCGGTACGAGGCTGCCACTTGAGAACCTTGCTGCTCTTATCCCAAGTGATTGGGGTTGGCATAGTATATCTTCCTCTTTAATTATCCTCTATCTGTCGTCACCTCAATATTCACTTCCTTTTTATGCGTATTTTTCCTTAATCATCTTAGGCTTCTTAAATACAATATGTGTGACAAACGAGCATACATTATACCTGGTGGTAAATGTATGTGGCCCATAGCCATCTACCTCTATCCCCGAATAAGAATGAAAATTCAGATGCATTATTAACCCGGAGGACTAAGATTGGATGGGTCGTCTCCAGTATAAGCGCGTACGGTTTTTTCCACTCGACGTTCGCCAATGCAGCAGTATTAAGCTTTTATTTTACGCTGGTTTTCTGTGCGAGCGTGCTCTTGCCCTAGTTGAGCCGTCCAATTTGTAATAAAACATTTTTATAACTGCAACATGGCTCTACTACGTACAAAAACTAAAATAAAAATAATAAAAAAAAAGTATTCATCAAAAAAATTTCTAATTTGGTAGCAATATTCTCGGGAAGAGCTTTGTGTCTAAAGTTACGTAACATTCAATTTGACAATAGCACAGCATACGATTTCAATTTCCACCTCCCACTCATGCCTGTGAGTCGTTTGCATAAGCTAATGAGCGTAGTATTGAACAGAAAACAAAGTTTCTCTCGTGGCACTGGCATTTTGCCAAATTTTCGCCTTCTGTATTGCAACCATGTAATAAAATGATCCTTTACACTTTCATTCTCCTATTTTCAGGCACTATAGTAAGATAAAAGCACTGAACTATATGTGGTACACGGGACAGCGAATGAGTTAATAAATATACTACTTTTCAATCATTTTAATTTCATTCCTTTATTCATTACAGCTTATTAGAAGTCCATTGCTGAACATTGGCTTACCCCATACATTGGACATTGCATTTTTTATATGGAAGATGATTATCAATTCGAATGTGTTTTTTGTATATTGTATATGTAAGTTTTGTATGTCTTCAACAATCGTGACCGCAAGAAAAATTGCCAACACATTTTCATTTTATGTTTTTATTTTTAAACGTCTATTCCATCATGTGGGGTGTCGTTTGATAGGTCTTTCAAAAATTTTGGGGGGTGTTGTGGAATATTTTTTTCTATTCAGGGGTTTATTTTTGAAAAGTTTATCTTTAAAGTGGTATTTTTAATGTAGTTATGTGTCCATCCCTCCCCCTCCACCAACTAAACCGCTGTTTTTGGAAACTTTAAAAGTATGCATAATAGTAGTATATATAAGGAAGTACGTGGTAGAGCCATGCTGCAGCTATATTATGGTTGTAGCACGAATGGGTCGGCTCGACCGGGAAAGGACCACGCTCTCACAGAATACCAGCGTAAAATAGCAGCTTAACGCTGCTGTGTTTCGTATGGTGAGTGTAGAGAACCGGAGACCCTTTTTACCGGCAAAGAGGCATTCCATCTTAGTCCTCACGGGTGACAACGCATCTGCATCTTGAGTATTTATTGAGGATAGATGTAGATGTCTATGGGTCACAGTAACCACTTACCATCAGGTGGACTGTGTGCTCGTTTGTCACCCGATCCTATAAAAAAAAAGTTAAAAGGAAAACTATTACAGCTAAGTAGACTTAACAAGTTAACGAGTAACAGTCGTCCTTTAAAATGCACTTGGATTAGTAAAAATTTCGTTACAATTCCATTGAAAATAACCTAAAACTAGCTGCATTATAACTTTGTTATTATTGTAAACTGTAAAATATAAAATATATTTGATGAAAAAAACTTGAGCATTACTACTATATCTTCGCCTTATAGGCGGCCATCGTTTTTAATTTTTGTCCCACAAGGCTCATTTTCCTTCGCCGCTGTCTTCGCGCTAGTGTGCTGCTTCATCAGCAACATCAACGTTGCCGAGTGATCCTCCTTGAATCACGAACTCCGCGGAGTTACTTCACCTCAGGACAAGCTCAACGCTACGATTGAGCACATTGGACTTATCGACGCAATCTGGTCATTTCAGTGCGCCTAAACACCTCTTCTAAATACCAGAATGGCAGCACAAAATCTCAGTAGAACTAAATCACGCTCTCTAACTGTCGCGTTCTTTAACACAAACGGCCTCAGGGACCAAAAAGACGTGATCGCGCTCTTCCTGCGCAACCAAGACGTAGACGCACTGTTAGTGCAAGAGACTTTTTTGAAACCTAGTCATCGCGATCCAAGATCGCAAACTACGCCTTAGTCAGAAATGATAGGTTGAGCAGCCATGCAGGCGGCACCTTGATATATTACAAAAGGTCCTTGCACGGCGTACCGATCGACGCCCCCTGTTAATTAACATAGAAATTTCTATATGTAAAGTACCCCTCTCTGGCCTCCCGTCACTCACTACAGTTTCGGCGTACCTACCGCCGCTCGAACGGGTAATCGAATCTGAAATAGCAGATTTACTT
Source organism: Parnassius mnemosyne (assembly GCA_963668995.1). Lineage (NCBI taxonomy): Eukaryota > Metazoa > Arthropoda > Insecta > Lepidoptera > Papilionidae > Parnassius > Parnassius mnemosyne. Next base: position 493,539 of record CAVLGL010000001.1, on the reverse strand, counting down.
AACCCAAACTCCAGTGTTATAATAGTTGGAGACCTCAATAGTAAGCATTCCTCCTGGAACTCGCTTACAAGCAATCCCAATGGTAATGAATTGGGACTCCAGCCAACCACCTATTTGCTACCAATCACCAACCTTGACGTAGCGATACTCAATGGTGTCCGTTTGTCGATAGCATCGATCGAAACTACTTTAGAATTCAACTTGGACCACAGACCAGTCCTATTGCAACTGGGCCAGTCTGCAGGTGAGGTCTTTCAGACCAATACCATTGTGGACTCGCATAGGCTCGAGGTCAAACTTGAGTCTACGACCTCCCAGAACTTAGATAAAATTCCCAACAAAATAGACTCACCCGGAGAGGCCAATGACGCGATTAGCACCCTATCAGCCCACCACACCTCTACACACCTCCACAATATAACTGCAACATGGCTTTAACGTATAGAATAGATTTCTCCTAGGTTGGTGTTTACGATAGCATTGATATATTACACTACTGAGATAAAATCAACACTTTTATGGTTACTTTAAGGAAAAGTAACATTTTTGACAGCTCTGTGGCGTAGTGGTTTAGCAATGGTTGAGTTAAGGGCTGCGGGTTCGAATCCCGTATGGAACAAGTATTGTTTATGGCCTACAAATAATTGTTCCGGGTCTGGTTCCTTGTGTAATTTATATATGTTAATTGTCCCTATGATACAGGAGAAAATCTAAGTATGGAGGTTACGTTTTTTTAAAAAAAAAGAATATTAAACAGTTACGGCGACGAGTGTAGCGAGAAGGAGCTTTAGGTCACTGGTCACCTAAAGTTCCTTCTGGGGTGGTCTTCAGAGACGACACAGAGAAACAAACCTGAATTAACAACTAAACAATTAAAAAAGAACTGCCGAACAAATATCTCTCCTATGAAAAATCTATAGTGGACGCCTGTGTTCAGCAGTGGACTTTTGATAGGTCTAATGGTAGTGGTTTGTTCGTTATAAGTTTCTTATTGAAACCAAACACGTACAATAATTATTACTACATTACATTTTATGCCACCTATAACTACAAGAACTATTATTACAGACTAATTAGCTATGGTAGAAATTGGCTAATATTACGTGCTCTAGAAGTTCAAAACTCTTTACATGCTTCGAATACGTAACCTGCACCAGAGATTTAAATGATATCATCGGGAATCGATGTCTCAGAAAAATTCGAGGCACGTATTAAATCAGAGTTCATATGCCGTTACTTTGCCTGGATATTCGATTTTCTTTGAAATATTATTCCCTGACTAACAGAAGTTGTCGTTTATAATTTGTATTATTATTTATTTAATTAGGTGACTCCGTATTTTATATTCATTTCTTTATCTTGCGATAATATTAAAAAGCTTTTATTATTTATTTTAATATTAAAAAGCTAGAAATATTAAAATTATATTTGAGTCGGGTTATTACAATAAATAATAACGTCCTACGGACCGAATTTCAGTCAATGTGTGTGCAGTCTCAACGGTTTCTAGCCATCTGCGCAGGACAGGATTATAGTCCGCAAGCATACTCGCACGCACTCTCTATTCCCTCTCTCTCATATTCCGATGGAACAGTAATTCGACACGACAGAAGAGAGATCAGGCGCAGGACCTACGGCTTTACTTGTTTTCTGAGGCAGGGGGTGAAACATCGCTAACTCCCTGACTCCGGGCTGCTACTGAAAATTCCTTTTTGGAAAACCTTGATTTTGGTCCGACCCAGGATTCGAACCCAAGAATAGCAACCTCGATTACTGCCACTAGACCAGTGAGGCTGTAAAAACCATATGAGGGTTGTAAAAACCCTACGGTAGAACTTATGACTTCATCGTCAATCATCATTACAGCCCTTCACAAGTCCACTGCTGAACATAGGCATCTCCTAAGAAATGCCACAAAGCTTGGTCCTGCGCCTGCATCAATCAACTTCCTGCATTTCTAACCAGGTCATAACTCCATATAGTGGGATGCCGCCTCAAACTTCGCTTACTGGTACGAGGTCGCTACTCGAGAAACTTTCTTCCCCGTCGGTTGTCGGTTCTTCGAGCAATATGGCTAGCCCATTGCGACATCAGCTTATTAATCTGTTGGGTTATTCTATTACTTTTATTCTGCTAATATCCTCATTTCCTATTACGCAGAGAAATCCCGAAGATAGCCCTCTCCACAGCTCGCTGTGCGCCCTTGAATTTTCTCACAGCAGCAGTGAAGGATCACTTATGTCATAACCCCTCCCCTGTCCCGTGTACTACATATAGGTCATTGCTATTGCCTTACTATTGTATCTGAAAACCGGACAGTGAAAGTGTTAACGTACAAAACTCATTATTGAAACAGACGCTATATATATATATATATATATATATATATATATATATATATATATATATATATATATATATATATATATATATAAACATACGCTACCTATATATTACTAGGTGAGACGAGGTTCCGTCTCTGCCTAAGATCTCGTCTGAATAGGAGTCATCACATTAAGGTGAAAGCTCCAGGGTGGCCCGCGAAATTCAAATTTTCTTACGTTTTTTGCAATTTGTAGGTGACTGTCAGGTTGTGCGTTTAATGAAATATGATTCGCGACCGTGACGAGTATGCATTTATAGAATTATAACCATTACAATCATCAATACAACCCACTAAGTTCGTGTAATCCTATTGTATGATTATTTCCAGAAAAACTCATTCAAAAGAATTATATGAACTTGGAGGTTTGTATTGGTGATTTAAATGATAATAATTCTGTAGATACATACTCGTTATGGTCGGGAATCATATTTTGTTAAACATTCAACCTGACCCTGACCTGCAAAGTCCAAAAAACGTAAGAAAATTTGAATTTCGCGAGCCACCCTGGAGCCATCATATTAATTATTTCTGCCGCCAGATCATAGTGCCTGCACTGCCGTGTTCCGGTCTAAAGGGTGTATAGACCCAGTTTAATTACAGGCTGTGAGGCAGTCAATCATAGTCCTCAAGGGTGACAACGCACCTGTAGCCTTCTGTGGCTGCAGGTGTCCGTGGATTGCAGTAGTCACTTACCATTAAGTGGACTGTGAGTACATTTGTCACTTCAGGCTTAAAAGAAACACCGTTTTTTATTTCATAATGTTCAGGAAATGATACAAATGACAGAAGAAGAATTACTTTTATTAAAACTGCGATCGTTAGGTAATACTTTCATTTTTATCACATTTATCATTTAATTCAATCAAACTCAGTCACAAATCTTGTTAATATACTACCTAACTGATATTAATCTACTTTAATTAATTACACGACAAACACGAATTTAAGAGCTGTTACTGTCGCAGTAAACAATTTGAACAAACAGGCGAATGACATTTATTGAAAAACTTTCTTCAACTCCAGATAAATAAGCGCGAAAACTTACAAAACTTAACTTGACTTTTAGAACAGGTGATTCATTTGATCTATTTAAAAAAAATAACAAATCAAAAATGTATTTTTCGCCTCATGAAATCTTGGTGGACATTCTACTTGTATTCTATAGTTTTTACTCGTACTAGGTTCAAGTGCACAACAAAAGCCTCCTTCTTTATGACGTTGGTGTAAAAGTTGCCATGATATGCAATTAATATTATTTATCGTTAACTTCCAGGACGCTAGCCCTACTCGTAAAGTCCGGTTGTTTTTTTCATTATATAGCCGACCGTTTACCACTCAGCTTACGAGGTTATAGGGTCATATTGCAATCTACAACCTCGTTATGCCGTGGGTGTCATAAAAGGCGTGAGTGGAAAATGACAAAAGATCTTATGTGTATGGAAAATGACAATGCCATCAAAAACATAACTTGTAAAAAAAAACCAAGTCTCGCATCCCAGTTCTTCTACCGTAAAAATTTGTGAGATCCATGTAATACCAAGTTGGTTAGTTTATTCAGTCCCTGCTTAAAGGTCTTTCTGTATCAAGTTATTACGTAATTAGCTAACCTAACAACATCTTATAGTGACCATATCAATATCAAAAATATTTTATGTTTTAAATACATAGATCGACCATTTTCCGTTGACCATTTTACAAGGTACCTTTGAACATAATTATATTTAGGTACCTATCTACATCTATTATTCGATTATATTATTATCCATTAATATATACATGTAGGAAGTATAATGGGTATAGTACAGAGACAGATTTTGTAGTTAGGAATAATAGTTAATTCGTTTACACGAATTAATTATCCAACGAGTCGAGGATAAGCTAGTAACGGAATACGACAAGTGTACCGTTCCACGTCAGAGCCAAGACTGTCTTAACGGCGGCCGCTCAGTCCGTTTTATACAAGCAGGACGGGCGGCAACGCAGGTCCGATGCCGCAGGTGAGCGGTACACGTGTAGTTTACAAGAATTCTGTCTAGCTAGACCGACGCCACCGCATCTACAACGGTGCAGGTGCCGTCACGGCCATACTGACATGCGTGCGTCCTCGCACGCGGTCCATCACAATTTTAGTTATCTGTAACAACTGTAATCTGTAAAACATCGTTCGATTATCCTGACAAAACAGCGTCTGGTCCGGTCTATACTGACCCTTCAGACTCTGGTGATAATCAGTTTTGTTCCGGCACTAAGCCCTACAAAACTTTTATCAACTTTATGCTAGATCGGAATGATTAGTCTGTAGCTGTTTCTATTTTCTCTTTTTTTTTCAAGTACTGTTTTCGCTAGTCCGGAATAACTATTTCCTATAGCCATATCATTGGATCGGCACAAAGCCCTGCAATGATAGTAAGAACTATTTTTTTTTCTTACGCTTTTTTTTTTCAAGTACTATTTATGCTAGTCCGGAATCACTATTCCCTGTAGCTTTATCATTGGACCGGCAAACGCCCTGCAATGATATTAAGAACCACTTTTTTTTCTTACTCTCTCTTTTTTTCAATTCAGTATAGAACAGTTACAGACCAACCATACCGCAAACATGTCCCCGTCACAATCACACAAAAGTGTATCGTGAGGGACGTAGTGACACACGATAACACCTAAGTATGTAAACCAACAACAACTCGACACATATTACACAGTGCAGCACAGACCAGCCTCCCTGCAACTTCATGTTCCTTTTCTGCACTGGAATAATTACTTCGCTAGAGTGTTGTAACGTCTCTAGTATTTTCTAGATGCACAGACACGACTACCTCTGACTGTCGCACGTCCTCGTGCGGTTGACAGTGAACAGCATACGGTCTATCAGTTATCACCACTTGCTAACAGATATTAACTCTTGTTAAATATTACAACGGTCGACCATCCCAGACTTCATTTCAGTCTGGAACGCGCTGATATGGCTACCTCCAGGCAAACGCACTACAGCTTTTCGTTCTGCTGCGTTCGTACCACATTCGCGCCAGCAAGCCGTCGCGCCGTACTAGCGCTAGCGAATCGTCGCACTGCTTTGCAAAATTAAAAGAAATCGAGATAAATGTATTGCGAACCATGGAATTCCGAGCTTCCAAAATTCATCACATATTCTCTTAAGAAACTGTATGACATTTGAAAACATTTCAAAAAACGGAAACTATGTGTAGGGACGGATACCATCACATATTTCAAAGGGAAGGAGGCAACTGCGCAAAATCTACGAAAGCCGACCAAGCCTCAGACGTTCATTTACAGCACCAAAGGACCATGTGTTCGGCGGTCGTTTGAATTGCCCTGCCGTAAGATCAGCCGATAAGTAACAGACTGTAGCGGTGTAGGCTTAATCTACCTGACCATGTTCGATTAGCCATCACAACGTCTTCCTCATTGATCATTGTTGTAGAGCCTTCTACGAATCCCTCGAAATCAAACCCCAATATTGTCAACGACACGATATTCGGAGCAAACTGCAACACTGATCAACACATTAGAACACAAAAATGTCACTTATTATTTTTAATTCATAGCGTGTTAAAGTTAATCCTTTATTGTAGTACAACCCTTAAAAGTTTTGAACTTCAAAATATAGCAAATGATAATCATGTTTCGCGTGAACTATCAAATTACAACAAAACGAGAGCAGCAGGAGCACCTGAGGGTTTACAAGCATTGTCGGGGTTGTAGTCATCACGATCTGCGTGAAAAACAAATTGTTAACTATAAGGACAACATACAAAGTTGCCTGTTCTCTCATCTATCACACATACGAGGCCCTAAAACAGAAATACGTTCTCATACCTTGGACTATAATAAAGCACTTCGCTTTCACAAGTAAACATAGGTCTTCATACGAAGTATCTGACACATACTCTTTCTTGAACTTGCGAGATCCCACGTTAACTACGTGAACCACATTAAAAACGTGAAACAGGACAGCGCCTGCCAGGACAGAGCCTAATACATGTTCAGAAAACATTACCGTGCACACAGCATACGACTTCCGCGCACACAGTGTGACTCCCACGCATACAGAGTACACGACTTCCGAGGCATCGTCATGTACAGCATACGCGCGCTCCGGGATGGCGCATGCGTATACGCGCATACGCATCTGCCGAAACCAGGCCATGTTACAGCTGGACCTGGCAGTCCGTTACGACCAGCAAGGCACACACTCACGCACTTGTAATCACATCACATGTGCTACTGTAACACATAAAAGAAAACATTAAAAATACTCAGTCGGAACTTGATTTACTCTTGATACACCATTCGCCTTTCTAGGGCACCAAATACTGAGCTGCGGCTACACGACAACCTCTGGTATGGTCCGGTCCTTATGTAAACTTAAATACTCTCTTCAATGTCAGAACTAATTGGCTCTACTTCACTTTCATCAGTTATACTTCGGTTTTCCGGCATTTTTCGCAACCAATTAAAAATGTAAACACTCATTCTTACAAAATAGTTTCTGAGCCAATGTTTAGGATAAATTTACTTTCCTCATGTATCTAATGGTGATCAGTAGCAGCGACAAATAATAAGTCCGCGGCGTCATAAGCCGACAGCATACTCAAAAGCGAGCGCTACAGCTCCACGCTTTCCACTAAACCATTCCAAGTTTGTCGACTACGTAATGCTCGGAGTAAACTGTAACACTTATCATCACATTAGATCACAAAAATACTACTTAGTGTTTTTAAGTCATAGCACGTTAAAGTAATCATGTTCTTTTTTTTTTCGGTACATCGTTTAAATATTTTGAACTTTAAAACTAAGCCATGTAAATCACACCTCATGTATCAAATTATAACATTACTTGAGCAAGTTAAACTTCCACTGAATGCAAACTATAACTCATTCAGAATATCTCCAACATTTCTTTCGAGATTTGTTATCATATTTGGGTACGTTAAGAAATAATGAAATTACTTGCGGGTACTTTCTATTATAAATTGAATAAAAAGATTTAACTTTTGACTTAAATAATTTCACTTTATCTTTTCTCTATACTTTAATTATACGACAATATCGTAAGTAGGACAGCAAATTTCATTACGGTATTTAACATAAAAATAGAATCATCAATGCAGAATGCATTATAGTCTTTCACAAATGTAATAATTCTCATACTATTCGAAGATTGTATGTGGGCAAAAATGGGGACTTTATCCCACTTCTGATGTAGGAAGTATAATGGGTATAGTACAGAGACAGATTTTGTAGTTAGGAATAATAGTTAATTCGTTTACACGAATTAATTATCCAACGAGTCGAGGATAAGCTAGTAACGGAATACGACAAGTGTACCGTTCCACGTCAGAGCCAAGACTGTCTTAACGGCGGCCGCTCAGTCCGTTTTATACAAGCAGGACGGGCGGCAACGCAGGTCCGATGCCGCAGGTGAGCGGTACACGTGTAGTTTACAAGAATTCTGTCTAGCTAGACCGACGCCACCTCATCTACAACGGTGCAGGTGCCGTCATACATATTATAAAGGTACACTGATTCATTCACCGCAAATGTCACTTTGTAATCCTACATATCTATATAGGATTAGAAAGAAAGAAAGAAAGGACTATTTATTTGATATACACATTTTACACACATTAAAAATATATTATATATGACGGCACCTGCACCGTTGTAGGTGCGATGGCGTCGGTCTAGCTAGACAGAATTCTTGTAAACGACACGTGTACCGCACACCTGCGGCATTGCACCCGCGTTGCCACCCGTCCTGCTTGTATAAAACGGACTGAGCGGCCGCCGTTAAGACAGTCTTGGCTCTGACGTTGAACGATGCGCTTGTCGTATTCCGTTACTAGTTTATCCTCGACTCGTTGGGTAATTAATTCGTGTAAACGAATTAATTATTATTCCTAACTACAAAATCAGTCTCTGTACTATACCCATTATACTTCCTACATCAGAAGTGGGATAAAGTCCCCCTTATTGCCCACATATAATCTTCAAATAGTATGAGAATTATTACATTTGTAAAGGCTATAATGCATTTCGCATTGATGGATCTCTTTTTATGTTAAATACCGTAATGAAATTTGCTGTCCTAGTTACGATATTGTCGTATCATTAAAGTGTAGAGAAAAGATAACGTGAAATTATTTAAGCCAAAAGATAAATCCTTTTGTTTGATTTGTATTAAAAGTACCCTCAAGTATTTTCATTATTTCTGACGTACCTAAATATGTTAACAAATGGAAGAAATGTCGGAGGCTTTCTAGACGAGTCATCGTTTGCATTGAATGAAAAATTAACTTATTTAAGTTTTGTTGTAATTTGATAGTTCATGCGAAACACGATTATCATCTGTTATATTTTGAAATTCAAAACGTTTAAGCGATGTACCAATATAAAGGATTAACTTTAACATGCTAGGAATTGAAAATAATAAGTAACATTTTTGTGTTCTAATGTGTTGATCAGTGTTGCAGTTTGCTCCGAATACTGTGTGGGCGACAAGATTGGGGTTTGATGTCGAGAGCTTCGTAAAAATCTCTACATCAATGATCAATGAGGAAGATGTTGTGACGGCTAATCGAACATGGTCAGGTACGGCCGAGCGCTAGTAAAATTGAGCCTACACCGCTACAGTATGTAATTTATCAGCAGATCTTACGGCAAGGCAATTCAAGCGGCCGCCGAACACATGGTCCTTTGGTGCTGTAAATGAACGTCTGAGGCTTGGTCGGCTTTCGTAGATTTTGCGCAGTTGCCTCCTTCCCTTTGAAATATGTGATGGTATCCGTCACTACACATAGTTTCCATTTTTTTGCAATGTTTTCAAATTTCATACAGTTGCCGTTTCTTAAGAGAATATGTGATGAATTTTGGAAGCTCGGAATTCCATGGTTCGCAATACATTTATCTCGATTTCTGTTAATTTTGCAAAGCAGTGCGACGATTCGCTAGCGCTAGTACGGCGCGACGGCTTGCTGGCGTGAATGTGGCACGAACGCAGCAGAACGAAAAGCTGTAGTGAGTTTGCCTGGAGGTAGCCATATCGGCGCATTCCAGACTTAAATGAAGTCTGGGATGGTCGACCGTTGTAATATTTAACAAGAGTTAATATCTGTTAGCAGGTGGTGATAACTGATAGACCGTATGCTGTTCACTGTCAACAGCACGAGGACGTGCGACAGTCAGAGGTAGCCGTGTATGTGCATCTAGAAAATACTAGAGACATTGCAACACTAATGAAGTAATTATTAGTGCAGGAAAGGAACATGAAGTTGCAGGGAGGCTGGTCTGTGCTGCACTGTGATATGTGTCGAGTTGCTGTTGGTTTACATACTTAGGTGTTATCGTGTCACTACGTCCCTCACGATATACTTTTGTGTGATTGTGACGGGGACATGTTTGCGGTATGGTTGGTCTGTAACTGTTCTATACTGAATTGAAAAAAAAAAGAAAGTAAGAAAAAAAATGTGGTTCTTACTATCATTGCAGGGCGTTTGCCGGTCCAATGATATAGCTACAGGGAATAGTGATTCCAGACTAGCATAAATAGTACTGAAAAAAAGAGGTTAAGAAAAAAAATAGTTCTTACAATCATTGCAGGGCTTTGTGCCGGTCCAGTGATATAGCTATAGGGAATAGTGATTCCGGACTAGCGAAAACAGTACTTGGAAAAAGAAAAGAGAAAATAGAAAAAGCTACAGACTAATCATTCCGATCTAACATAAAGATGATTAAAGTTTTGTAGGGCTTACTGCCGTAACAAAACTGACTGTTACCCAAGTCTGAAGGGTCAATATAGACCGGACCAGACGCTGTTATGTCAGGATAGTCGAACGATGTTTTTTTGTCTACAGATAACTAAAATTGTGATGGAGCGCGTGCGAGGACGCACGCATGTCATTATGGCCGTGACGGCACCTGCACCGTTGTAGGTGTGGTGGCGTCGGTCTAGCTAGACAAAATTCTTGTAAACGACACGTGTACCGCACACCTGCGGCATTGCACCTGCGTTGCCACCCGTCCTGCTTATATAAAACGGATGGAGCGGCCGCCGTTAAGACAGTCTTGGCTCTGACGTGGAACAGTGCGCGTGTCGTATTCCGTTACTAGTTTATCCTCGACTCGTTGGATAATTAATTCGTGTAAACGAATTAATTATTATTCCTAACTACAAAATCAGTCTCTGTACTATACCCATTATACTTCCTACATATACAAAAGCAAGGGGGAAAAGAATGCATGTACCAGTTTAACACTGCTTACACATTTACAATTGAGAAGCAGTACATACACAATAATGAAACAAACAAACAAACAAAAAAGTAAAAAGGAAAAAAATCAATATGAAAATGTGACATCAAATAGGTCTCCAACTCAGCATAATGCTGCAAATGGAGCCCTGTGACTTCACACATAAGTCGGTGTGTGATCTTCCAACTAAGAGTTATATACGAGTTCATAGTTATCTATTAACAATTACGAGTTAAAATGTAGTGCTAACATATATAATGTATACACACATACACTGAGACTAAGCCTAGCTAACAGGTGTGTTATATTACTATATATTTAAATAATACCTACTTATATACTTACGTATACATACAATATTAATACGATATTTGACTATTCTGACTATTTTATAGGGAAGACAACTTTTGCTTTTTTCATAAAAGTAGATAATTTAATATTCTGAGTCAAAGGGACACGTCATGTTACGAGATCTGCTGGAATTTTAGAGCAAAAAAAATATTTTTTTGAAACGAATAAATAATCATTCATTAAATAACAGAAACACATTAATAATCAATAATATTCTTTATTTATAATATTAAGGATTACAAAGTTATTTATGCAGTTGGTGTATCTAGAAAACTGGACCGCAAAATATTTTAGTTTTTCCTCGATCTATACACTAAACACTAGTTATGTTCCAAATTTGAAGCTTCTACGTCTTTTAGAAGTGCCTTAGAGTTTTGATGATCGGTCAGCCAGTGAGTGACAAAATTAAGAAATTTTGACTAGTTATAATTCTTAAACTACTGGTTCAAATTGAATAAAGTTTGGAATATGCCGTGTATATACAATGCATGCTAAGTTACTGAAAATTCAGGCTTCTAGTTTTATCCACAACGAAGTTATAGGGGGTCGAAAACCGCCTGAAATGCTTCGAGAAAAGAATGGTACGGCCGTGTCGCTTTTTTTCTCGACTTAGCGGGGGCACTGCCGCATCTCTCCTATTTCGGCGTATATCAGTTCGTTAACGAGGTGCATCATCACAGATTCGAGACATCTGATATGATAGAGACGCATGCGAATTGTGGACGATTAAGACAAATTCTACCTAGTGGACTTTTACGGGCTGAAGAAGGAAATATATATTAACTTTTTTTTAACTTTTTATCGCATATATTAACTTATTTTATATTCCCGACGTTTCGGGCACTTTTCAGCACCCTTGGTCACGGAGGGGACTGAGGTGTATGACGTCCCAATGTCATAGTTAACCACGGCTACCTTCAGATTAAAAATTATTAATTTTTGTTCCGATCTGCGCAGTATGAACTTACAGTATCATGAAGTCTTGCAGCTGTATACTTGGGTTGGGATTTAATTTTATTAATTATGGGATCCCAAGCAGATGGTAGCACCCAGTCATCTTCTCTATTGAAATTAGGATGTTTTTTAATTTCAATAGCCTCGCGAATCATCCTGGGGAGGAATCGGTGTTCATTAGCAGGATTTGTGGTCTATCAAATCTAATGTAGTGACGGGGGCGATCCTGTTCGTGTTCACAGACTGCAGACTTCCCGGAACGTCGATTCTTTACATCAGGTATGTGTTCTTTAACGCGGGTTTTTATGGATCTTTTAGTTTGTCCTATATAAGAGAGACCACATTCACAATCAAGCTTGTACACTCCTGCATCTTGCAGAGGAATATTACACTTGACTGATGGTAAAAACTGACTCATCTTCTTCGGCGGCTTGAAGTATGTTTTAATGGAAGCACGCTTCAAGATGTAGCCAATCTTGTCAGTGACACCTCTGACATATGGCAGTACAGCAGGCACTCGCTCGACTGTGGCCGGCTTCACTCGTTCACTTTGACGTAGGCGCGGGACCCGAAGCTTATTGTCGTGCAAAACTTGCTTGACGTGTTGGAGCTCGGCGGCCAGGTGTTTACTGTCACTGATCCCTCGTGCTCTCTGAAACAAAGATTTACCCACGGTAGCTAACTGTGAAGGATGGTGGTGAGAATCACCGTTTAAATATCTATCTGTATGGGTATTTTTTCTATATACAGTGTGGCTCAACGTTATTGATAAGAAAGTTCCTTTTTTATGGTGGGATGAAAAATAAGTGAAACTTTATTTAAAAGTAATCAGTAATTTAATTTTAAAAGATATATCTAAAAGCCACCGCCCAACCTGGAGATGGATTACACTGTTTCATTTTACCTAAGCTTATTGTTACCCGTGATTTGTGTGGTTAAAATTACAATTGATCATTAATGGATTACAACAAACAAGTAGATAGCTTTTAACTGGTAAATGTTAATAAATTAAGGATATTTCTTAACATTTACATGTATTTAGATATGAATAATTTTCATCGATACCTACTTATTACTTAGTTTAGAAAAAGTAGAAGTACAATACCAAAAGTACTATTATTACCTACCTAATATTATAACCTACCGGGGCTTCAGCTCTAGTGCACACTTCTTAATGCGACTCCGCATACTTTTATTTTACACAAATAAACAAATGTTAATTTATTGTTTCACAAAATAGTGGCTTATTATACATATCTAAAAGCTGCATATTAATAATTAGACTTAAGCAACTAGGGCAAGGGATTACGATACGATAAAGAAATAATTTTAAGACACTCCCTTCTATAAGAAATAGACATTGTCCTTAGAGAGAGTCATGGTAACTCAAGGGATAATCCCTCACCTTAAATTTTGAAGAACTTGAGCAAACCGAATTTGATCGCCACCCGGTACTAATGAATTTGTAGGAAACTTTATAGAAATTAGTAGGTTTGAAGAAAAATATCGAGAAGAATAACAATCATATTTTGAGGACATGCAAATTTCTAACATAACAATTTAGTTATTCGGTATCCTGATAACACCTTTTTACCGGCACCGGCAGTTTTTACCATCAGTCAAGTGTAATATTCCTCTGCAAGATTGAGGAGTGTACAAGCTTGATTGTGAATGTGGTCTCTCTTATATAGGACAAACTAAAAGATCCATAAAAACCCGTGTTAAAAAACACATACCTGATGTGAAGAATCGGCGTTCCGGGAATTCTGCAGTCTGTGAACACGTACAGGATCGCCCCCGTCACTACATTAGATTTGATAGACCACAAATCCTCGCTAAAGAACACCGATTCCTCCCCAGGATGATTCGCGAGGCTACTGAAATTAAAAAACATCCTAATTTCAATATTAGGATGTTTATCTTCCTATTATTATTATAATAGGAAGATGGCTGGGTGCTACCATCTGCTTGGGATCCCATAATTAAAAAAATTAAATCCCAACCCAAGCATACAACTGCAAGACTTCATGATATTGTAAGTTCATACTGCGTAGATCGGAACAAAAATTAATAATTTTTAATCTGAAGGTAGCCGTGGTTAACTGTAACATTGGGACGTCATACACCTCAGTCCCCCCCGTGACCATGGGTGTTGAAAAGTGCCCGAAACGTCGGGAATATAAAATAAGATAATATACGCGATAAAATCCGTAAAATTAGTTTTATTTAAATGTGTGTAGTGTTCGCGTAAATATAAGAAATCATTAAGGAGGCAATCGTTTTTGGGCCCACTAGATATTTTCGCGACACTCAATGGTATTATATACAAAAAATGATAACAATTTATTATCGTAAATAGCATAAACATTATTGAAAACTCTAAACAGAATCAAGAAATGTGAAAAAAAGAATTTTTTTGTATATTTGTGTTCAAGTCATTGGTTCAGATAACGTTATATTAAAAAAAAAAATTGTAGAGATGTGCCTACTCGAAAAAAATTCGACTCGAGTTAACTTGTGTTGAAATTCACGATTCACGCAATTCAATATTTAGCATTTCAATATTTAATAGCCTAACGTATCATCCTTGGCAGGAATCGATATTCTTTCGCGAGAATTTGTGGTTTATCAAATCTATTATAATGGCGGGGGCCGTCTAGGATATGATCGCAAACTTCAGACTTCCCGGAACGTTGGTGCTTCAAGTTCAAGGCTATTGAAATTAAAAAACTTCCTAGTTTCAATAGAGAGGGAGGCTGGGTACTACCACCTGCTTGGGAGCCTGTAATTAATAAAATTAAAACTAAACCCAAGCATACCACTGCAAGACTTCAAGATACAGTAAGTTCATTCTGCGTAGATCAGACCAAAATTAAAAATAAAAAAGCTGAAGGTACTCCGGGTTAACTCTGACATCGGGACGTCCCCCGTGACCATAGCTGCTGGAAAGCAACCGAAACGTCGGGAATTAATAAAATAACAAAAATAAGTAAATTAAACGCGATAAAATCCGTAAAAGTAGTTTTATTCAATGTGTAGTATTCGCGTAAATATATTAAATCATTATTGTATCCTAATCTATACAAATAAATAAAATTGAAGTGTCTGTTTGTAATGTCAAAATAACAGCTTTTTACTAATTGCATATAAAAGTATATTCAGTACCTATAACAGAAACACAATTTTTAAATTTTTGTCTGTCTGTCTGTTTGTTTGTTCCGGCTAATCTCCGAAACGGCTGGACTGATTTTGACGGGTCTTTCACTGGTAGATAGCTCATGTTATAAGGAGTAACTTAGGCTACTTATATTTTTGAAAAATAATTAGGATTCCGCGCAACAAAATTAAATTCCTAAATTACACGCGTGCGAAGTCGCGAGGAACAGTTAGTTTTAAATAAACAAAATCTTCGCAATATATAATATGTCCGCCTATTCCGTTTATTCTACTTCACTCTTTATGAAAAGGTATGTGCCATTTGTTCAAAACATCTTCTTTGATTATGGACAACGACGCGTCGGTATCAATTAGCCAACTCCGTGCTTCGTTGTAAACATTGAAATTAACAGAATTTATATTTGCACAGTAAAAATGTTCATATTCGCAACAACAAATTGTCACTATTTTCACCATTTTGTGAAAAAGTATTTTCGCTGATACTATTAGAAATATTTTCGGCAATATTTATTTGGTTTTGCCGTGTGTGGCCGCAAAATTTCGTGTGGCTCCGAAAATTATTATTTTGAGCACGAGAATTACAGTAACGTGTATTATTCGCAAGATGATAACCACGATTTGATCCACGAATTTTGTGGGGCAGGGGAACCCCTAGAAGAGTCTCTAAAACCTCCTCATCTAAAACGATTACCTGATGAATTATTGTAATTTGGCCTACCTTTGTTATGATGAAAATTCATCGTTCATTCTTCACCACCGCTAGAGATTTCTTAGTCCAACGCCCCTCGGATGGCTTCTTTTAACGTTTTGTAATTTTTTTTTCTGTAATGATTGTACTAAGACAGCTATTTCGTAGGACATCGGAAAATTGCTTTATCGCGTTCCGCTCATTTATTGGCTTCAGAATTTCGTACGTTTTATCATTTCCGTCAGCCTGCGAAATAGTTAAGTCTACAAATAATTGTTCTACTTGCTTACCGAATTCTTCTATGCTTTTTTGTCCTGTCGTATATTCTGTAGTGAAGACTGAATCGCGGTGTCGGATTTCGTTGACAATAATGTAGCTCGCATGACCTGGAGTAAATCTGTTCAAGATAAATAGGTAGAGCGCAAACGCAGCTTGGCGCTCTCAGATAATCTCGATTTCAAAACAAACTTTATCAGCTGTTTTTACCATCCTCGTCAATTACATCACTATAAAATGCAATATTAGAAATTAACTGTTTCTTTACATTTTCATCACAGTCCATAATCGGTAATAAAGAAATTGCAGGTCTCCACTCGAATTTCTCCATGGTGCTCATCATACTGGAGGAACTATCCGTACTTTCAGAACAAAGAAGAGTTATTTTCGAATATAGCAAATGAACACTTTCAATATTTTTATTTAAATCTTGAATTACCTTTGAATCTTTTATTTCATTATCATCAATTTGTTTTTCTATCAATTTATTCAAACTAGAAAATTTATTAAACAAACATTTGGCGTTAGCAAATTTATTTTCTCTTACAATTGCTGTCCTTCTACTTGGTCCTAACTGAAATAATCTGTTATTTGTTGTAACTCACAAGCTAATTGTTTTATTTTATCTGCCATAACAAGGTTAATAACATTATGAAGTATTAGTAGTAAAGCATACTAAAAAGAAAAATATATGTTAATAGTATAATTTTGATTACACATTTTATATTTATACCCGTAAAACTAAATTCATGCTACATAATAATAAGTAATGAAGTTTTGCAATTTACTGTCACTTTTCCGACACTTTGCACTTTACATTTGGATCATCAAACCCACAAAACTCACTGGTACTGCTGGCACGATAGCAGTAGGAGCACCTTCACGTAGCTGTCGATGCAAAAAAAACCTCATCGACCATCGCAACTCATACAGTGGCATTTTTCGTAGTAACGGAAGAACCAAATAATAGCTTTACTGATCAGTACGATGCAGATCGTAATCAGAACATAGGGGGTTATACTGGTGTTGAGCAGCATCTGGGCCGAAGCTAAACCTCCAGCTCCAGTTTGCACAACAATCACCTCTTCTTGTTTAGCCTGCTTTACTCCAAGGGTTGAAAGTAATTTTTAATTTAAGTTGCACAATTACTAAACTTACGGGTTGTTCGATTGTCTATTGACAATTTAATAATTTAAATACTTAAAACTGTCTTCAACTGAGCACAAGTCACTAAATGTTTAAATAAAACGTTCCTTATTTGTAAGACCACCTGCGACGCTCGAGATCGCGTTTCTCTGGAAAGGTATCATATGAGATTAGGGGTGGGCCAGGAAAAAATACGACTCTTTCGATACAACGGCGTTTATTGATTATCCAATAAAACGAGTATACCTACACTGCTTTTATAGAAAGATATCAGCTCTAATATTACTTAAGCTATACATACATTAAGGCGAAGCCGGGATAGGTTGTAGTCCTCCATAAGTTATAAGTTCCTTAATATTATAATTACACTTTTTTAAACAATCTGTTTAAATTAATTTTTGGCGAAGGACACATTTTTTATTGATTAAAATAATTAAAAAAATTATTTAATAAATGACCCTTAATAATTTTCTTAAATCTTTACGATGACATAAATTATACTAAGAGATACTACCCAGACAAATCCGGAGAAGACCGCTAGTTATTAATAACATCTAAAATAACTTAAAAAATAAATTGAATAAAAATACTTTTACGCATTTTATCGCGTTTAAAAAATAAATATAATAAAATGCAATAAAACTCATTGTTCAGTTATAAATACTTTAGATTTTTCGTTCTATTTTCATAAAAGTTTGCTATCGGAGATGTTACGTCAACGTAGACACCAAGATGACTTTAGTGGCAATGTCTGACGATATAACATAAAAGTGAATGGTTGACGCCCGCCCTTGCTCTATTTCGTTATCGACGCAGGAGGCTAGATAAAAACACCAGACAGTCTTTGAAAACTTCAGAAAATTGAATGCGGTAATATTAAATTCTTAGTTAATATATTATTTAAAATAATATTTTTACAGTGATAAAACAGTCATGGTCAGCAGTGAACTTTCCGTGGTTGTAAGCTAATGTATGTACATACAAAATAAAATACAATATAAATTAGAGATTCATAATCATTATATTATAACAAAACATAATTTGTCAAATAAAATAAATATATCGGTGATAATTCACTTAAGTGTTTAGTGTTGTAGTGTTTCGATTCATGTAAGTGTTACGGTTATTATACAACATGTAACAAACAACCCTGTGGTTCTCGTTCAGAGCGATATTAGAATCACTGTTACGTTTAGAAATAACTTTACTCGAGAAAACTTGGCCATATTTTTTTTTAAATATAAATAAACTTCTATCTCAAAATTGTATGTGGTTTTATTACCTCTAAGAGTCAATTTTTTTTATGAAGTATAGGGTGACAAACGAGCACACAGTCCACCTGATGGTAAGTGGTCGCTGTGGCCCATAAACATCTACATTTATCCTCGTTTGCGAATCAAAATCCAGATGCGTTGTCACGCGTGAGGACTAAGATGGAATGCCTCGTTTCCATTAAAAATAGTCTAGGGTTCTCTACACTCACCATAAGAAATATAGCAACGATAATCCACTATTTTACGATAGTATTCAGTGAGAGCGGGGTCCTTCCCCGGTCGAGCCGACCCATTTGTGCTACAACTATACTACTAATATAGCTGCAGCATGGCTCTACCACATATAAAAGTTCACACCGAGACGTCACGCAACGCGAGGATGCTCGAAGAGGCCACTGGTTTCGTAACGCGCAGCGCGCCGCCGAAAAAATAATGAATATTTTATAATTAACCAATAGTAGTAAGTACAATACCTAATGTAAAACATTCGAAAACCAATGTGCTCATAAATGGGGAAGAGTTGAGTCTTGGTGATACCACTGTTTTTCTTGGTATTACTATTGACGCGAAACTTCAATATATCCGTATATCTAAATTAGCACGCAAACTTAGTTCTGCAGCATATGCTGTAAGAAAGATTAGAAGTCTCACAGATATTGAGACAGCTAGGTTAGTGTATTTTAGTTACTTTCATAGCGTAATGTCCTATGGAATTTTGCTATGGGGTAATGCGACTGATATTGAAGATATATTTGTTTTGCAAAAGAGAGCAGGCCGGGTGATTTATAATCTAAATTGTGAAGAGACCCTCAGAGAAAAATTTAAAGAAATAAACATATTAACTTTGGCATCGCAATATATTTATGAAAATGTAATGTTACTAGACTCCAAATAATTATTGTTCGCGCCAAACGCTGTTGTCAGAATCGACGTCAGAGGGCGCGCGGCTCGGTGCCATACCGGTATGACAGTTGGATGAGTCGAGCGCGCGCGAGTGCAAGTCAGTCATCTGTCAGCGGTGCTAACGTCAGCACACTGTCAATTTTGTTCGGGAACTCGGAATAATTAGGCGCGGATAGTAAATATTCTGTCTAGGATTTGTGACGCGCATTCCTTGCTGGAGAGCTTCCCAGGGACTCATTGTGTCCGACTCAGAATCTGTATAAGTACATTCGACAATATTAGCTAGTGCGGCCTTTGATATTCTAGAAATAACTGTTGCTACGCGAAACGGTAGTGAGCTTTGATCCGGACACTCCCTGTTCATTTTGTGTGTTAGGCTTTATAACAAACGAGAGTTAGTGACTTCTGTAAGTTAGTTAATAGTACGATAGAGTTAATGGACTGTCATCGTGACGAACAAAGAAGTGGTCCGGCGCCGAAGCAGTCTGAAGCGGTGCAGCATTTTGGAGCAGCCTGGAACTCGGCCGCTGCTGGTCGCTTATGCTTGCCAAGGCCCCACACCTTCACACCTCACTGTACACTACTCGCCATTCACTATTACACACACTCACGGCCTGCCCAAGCCTTGGTGCGAAGTTAGCTTCGGATAATGGTAAGTACTACGTGTTTCTAGCTTTCTCCCATATTGTTTATTGTAATTAGGAAATTCCACGTGGCCATATTTTGGCCCCGTCCCTCTGCTGCTCGTCGGTTGGATTACTCGTGGGCTCTAATCCCGTCATCCTTGGTTGGGGCAGCTAGAAGCGTGTACAATTAGTAATTCATTTATGGGGCAATGTATACGCTTTTACAACAAAATCCCAGAAAAAGTTCAAAGTTTTTCAAACAACAATTTTAAAAGTTTTTTTAAAGAAAAACTGAACAATAAGGGTTATTATAATATCAAGGAATGCATGAATGAAAATAACCCCTGGGATTAATAAATAAAGATCGCCACCATGGTGATTATATGAAAATTCATTTAAAATTGTATAAACAAAATTATTGTGATTGTAAAAATCGTCCCGCTTGGTTTCTTGCTGGTTCTTCCCAGGGCAGAGGTATTTTCCGACCAGTGGTTAATAAAAAAATTTACTTTTTATTATATAATAATCAATATTGAATAAAAATCATTCTATTCTATTCTATTTATAACAGGAAAACTTACAGCTGCGAAAACTAGCTTTTAAAAACATACCTTGTGGAACTTCTGGAGCAAGCTATTTGCAAGCAGTTGACTAAATTTGTTGAAGCGACTAACATCTTGTTACATCATTTATAATCTGTATTTCGCAAAGGACGTGGCACAGTGACTGATTTACTGGATGTCAAAGACAATATATTAGCTGAGCAAGATGCAGTTACAGTAAGATTCTAAGCATGTTAGAATTTTCCGCGTTTCCGACTGTTCAAGTATTCGCCTTCTGCTTGATAACCTGTCATATTATGATTTATACAAAAATTCGGTTAAGTGGATGTAGTAGGTACTTAAACAGCCGCTACCAATTAGTTAAATTAGTAAAAAGTGATGATTCTACTGCACATTCTCACCTTAGGCTTATTAATAGTGGTGTTCCTCAGGGTTCAATACTTGATCCACTTATTTTCATAATTTACAGTGTTGATCTTATCAAAGTTATAAACCATTATATTTACTAATGCTACGCTTACGTGCAAGTATACGTGTAAGAATTACCACAAGCTTTAACACGGCTTAATGAGGATTTAGACAGAATTGGTGACTGGTCAATGTGAAATGCTCTTGTCTTAAACCTCACAAAGTCTAATTATATGGTCAAGGGCACAAAGAAGCAAATAAATATTGTATGGGAAATATAGCATGATTAAATAGCTGTGGTATGGTTGTCGAATATCTGGGCACAGATACACAGGACAAGCTAGTGCCTCTATTTTTGCGTACACTTTGACGATAAAATACTCGTAAATCCAAGACAATTTAATAATACTACGACAGTTCTCATTTTTCTGAAATTGGCATCGTGATCGAAAATAGGCTAGTAGGACTTTTTTTTAATAAATCCTAAACTTGAAACTCTTGAAATAAACTTAAAAACTTTTTTTGTATTAAACCACCAGAGTCAATACAGCCACCAGATGTTAACACAGCCGAAGCAAAATTGAATTTCAAATCGTTGTTTTACATATTATACCCAATGCGATCAAAGTGATTGTTTACGGACCCGCAAGCAACATGTTTCAAGGTATCTGTTTTAATAAGGTCGAAGTAACTAAAGCGCACATTATGTTTCACAAAATGAATGACAAAATAAATATACTCGTTGAATATAAACTCAAGTATAGTTATTAAATTTAAATTAATTGTCTTTCAATTTATATGAGTTTGACACAGTAGGAGAACGTACTAAAAGGCATAATCGTGACTTTGATTAGCTTGAAACCAAAATTGTCGGCCTCGAGTACAGGTGCAGATTAGCCAGCCTCTCGGAATTCTTTCAGATGCATTTCATAAAATGGTGGTTCCTGCCACCATTTTATGAAATGCCACTACTTATTTCCTCTTTCAACTTTCCACCCTCGGATAACCAAGTGGCTGCTCATTCATACTTTCGTAATGCTTACAGTAAAGGATAAAAATAATTCGCCAGCGTCTGTTTTTCCTCCCGATTGCAATCTGAGTGTCTACAAAGCAATTTTTATAACAAACAACAATTTTTATACGTGGTAGAGCCATGTTGCACCCATTCGTGCTACAACTATACTACTAATGTATTAGTAGTATAGTTGTAGCACGAATGGGTCGGCTCGACCGGGGAAGGGCCACTCTCTCACCGAATACCAGCGTAAAGTGGCAGCTTGATACTGCTGTGTTTCGTATGGTGAGTGGAGAGAACCGGAGACCCATTTTACTGAAAAAGAGGCATTCCATCTTAGTCCTCACGGGTGACGACGCATCTGCATTTCGATTCTTTATTGAAGATAGATGTGGATGTCTAGGGGACACAGTAACCACTTACCATCAGGTGGAGTGTGTGTTCGTTTGTCACCCTATCCTATAAAAAATGTTTTGTTACAAAGCAATGATGTTGTTATACTAAAACAGGGCGATTTACCATTGAGGGATTCATCACCACTTACACCCAGGTGGGATTGTAGTCAAGCATTGGCTTAGAGCTTAATGGGGCTCATATTTAAAAGTCGAAATTGCAACTTAATTATTTAAATTTATTGCTTGGTACCGCCCCGAAAGTTTGAAACGTTATTTTGAATAGGTTGGACTATTATACTTATTATTATTAATATTAAAATAAGATACTAGTAACGCTGTTAACATTATTAACAAAAAAGGATTTTGTTAGGAGAAGTTAAGATATTACGCTGGTATTCTGTAACAGCGTGGTCCTTGCATTCCGCATCCTTAATCAGTAGGTTGTTGCCGCATAAAGTTATTAAATAAATAAAATATATTATTTTACAGAATAATTGTATTATTAATTTCGGAAAATTCAAAGTAGTTACATC
This sequence comes from Parnassius mnemosyne, assembly GCA_963668995.1. Taxonomy (NCBI): domain Eukaryota; kingdom Metazoa; phylum Arthropoda; class Insecta; order Lepidoptera; family Papilionidae; genus Parnassius; species Parnassius mnemosyne. The sequence continues at coordinate 470,573 of CAVLGL010000001.1, read as the reverse complement.
ATTTCCATCAATTAACAAGCACTCCATTAATGCTCCAGGCTTTATTGACTCAATAAAAATGATATAAATTTCATGATATTACCGTAAGGACCTTTTTGCGGGCAAAATTAAATATTCCAAAAGTTTTTCCATCTTAACCTTCTTCAAGACGGGGATTAGTTAAATATGCAGATTATCGTTTCTGCCTCATTTATTACCCGATCTCCATCTCGTCTCCTTGGCGATGAATATTTAAAGTTCATTACTCGAAAATATATATTTTATTGTGTTTCGTATGTCATTTTTATATTTATTTATGTAGAACCACACAAAGGAATTGAACAGTTTAGTAAAATCTGTCTTCCCATCTAATTACTACATGGGTTTAATATACCTCAGTCACACATCATTTAAATGTGCCTTCTGTTAAATAGAAATAAAATAAAACAATATATGTGTCTTAATTTTTTTGAAATAATAAATTAGGTTTACGTTTTTCAAACGTCTTTTTTAACGTACCTTTGTTTCAAAATTAAGCTCCCTTGAGAGTTGTAAATAATATTGGTAAATCCCATTCAAAGTACACTGGAAGTGTAAGAAGACTGGCAGTGAGACTCCTTGACGAGGAGAACTAGATGTGCCGAATGTGAGCTCGTTTTGTGAGTTATGATGAGACCTTACATCCGGACTTGATAGAGTGACTTGAAAGTATACCTTGATGACTGCTTCTGGAACTCCTCGACGAGGAGAACTAGATGTGCAGAGTTTGGCCTCGTTTTGTTAGTTATGGTGAGACCTTATTTCCTTACTTGATAGAGTGACTTGAAAGTGTACTTCGGTAACTGCTACTGGAACTCTTTGACGAATAGAACTACAATTTACATTTTTTTTTCACGATCATATGAGCATTATGAGATGTGCATTTTTGGATTTGCCGAACTTTTTTTTAAATTAAAATTTGACATAAAAAGATCAAAAATTTTAAAGTATAGTAATATTTACTAGGTTTTAGTGAAAACTTGTGTGTAATTAAACTACATTAAAATATACGTATAATCATATTATGCGTGATTTTTTTAATACGCTTATAGCATGCACAATGGGATTTAGCAATATTATTTACAACTCTCAGGGGAACTTAATTTTGAAACAAAAGTACGTCAAAAAAAGACGTGTGAAAAACGTAATCTTAATTTATTCATCATCATCATCATTATAATAATAATAATAATAAATCTTTATTGACATTTTTATAGTTTACATACTTTTTACAAATATATGCAATACATCAAGAGGACTAATTTGAAAATGGGTAGAATCCTGAGTCTCCTAGCTAGGTTACTTAGTAACCTGTATTTAGGAGATACAGACCTATCCCCCCTTTTGATTAGGAATACATAGTTGTATTGTTTAAATTTTTGCATGTAAAGAAATAAAATTTTAAAAAGACAATAAACTGATCTCTCTCTCTCTCTCTCTCTCTGTGTGTGTGTGTGTGTGTGTGTGTGTGTGTGTGTGTGTGTGTGTGTATGTGTTTGTGTGTGTGTGTGTGTGTGTGTGTGTGTGTGTGTGTGTGTGTGTGTGTGTGTGTGTGTGTGTGTGTGTGTGTTTATGTGTGTGTGCTCGTGCGTGTATGTATTAAGTAGAAAATTATATAAAATAAATATACCACAATACGATGTAATATTTTTTTTTTTATTTTTTTTTATAACAAAGTTAACAAGTATTGTTCCGTATCATCATATGACTTATTTAGCAGGAAAGAGCGGACAGCAGTTTTACAATTAAATGTTGACATTTCATAAATCTCTATTTTCGCATTCATTTTGTTATAAAGTAAAGGACCTAAGTAGTAAAAAAATCTTTTTATAAATGAAAAATTGACTAGAGGAAGTGTGCATACTTTGTCTTTACGACGTTTTGTAATTTCAATGAAAGGAGTCTTAATATGCTGGAGTAATACTGTGTGCAGTATAAAGAGCTGCCTCACACTAAGAACAGCGCAATTTTGATATAGTTGAATAGTTGGAAATAACATTGGTTTAAAAGTAGCAACCTTTAAGATAGCTCTTTGCGCAACTTCAAGTGGTTTTAATATTGTTCTTGCAACACCACCCCAGCAAGAAATGCAATACGTGATTATAGACTGACATAAAGCGTAATAAACGTTGCGTATAATTACCGAGTTGGCGACATATCGGAGTGTTTTAAAAACATATATTAATTTGCGAACCTTACATGTTAAGAGATTTATATGCATTTTAAAATTAAGGTGTTTATCTAGTATAATACCGAGATACTTTATATTATCTACAGAATTTATGTGGGGACACAGACAAGAGGAAGACTGAAGAGTACAAGAGTGAGCTTTCAACTTGATGGGAATATTTGATTGCGAGGTGGGACTGATAGAGAAAGTTATAAATTTTGTTTTGGAAGTATTAAGAGTAAGAGTGTGAGATAAGAGCCAATTATATATATGATTGAAACTGCGTTGGGATTTACTTTCAAGATCTTTCCAAGATGTTGCATATAAAGTAATAGCTGTGTCGTCTGCAAAAGAGACGATTTTTGCGTTATCAATGTGAATATTGCACAAGTCATTGATGAAGACAAGAAATAGAGTCGGGCCAAGAATACTTCCCTGGGGGACACCATAGTATACAGGAAGTTCGTCACCGACGCAGTCAGATATTTTGACCATTTGGGTGCGATTTGTAAGATAACTTCTGAAAAAGTCTAACTGTAAACCTCTGACACCCATTTTTTCTAACTTGGATATAAGAGTGGAAACAGGAATTGTGTCAAAGGCTTTTGCTAGATCTAAAAATATTGTTAGAACCTTCTTATGATTATTTAGATTACTGATTATAAAATTTATTAATTCATGAACTGCATCAGAAGTTGATTTATTTTTACGAAATCCGAATTGTTGAGGTGAAATTAATTTAAAATGTTCAAGATAATGGACTAGTCTATTGTTCACTAGGCGTTCTAGGACTTTAGATAAGGCAGGTAGAATAGCAATAGGGCGGTAATTAGTAACTAAAGTCCCGTCACCACCCTTGAAGATAGGATGTATTATAGACTTTTTTAAAGAATTTGGAAAAATAGCATTTTCAAAACAGAGATTAAATATATGGCATAGCACAGGTGCTAGTGTAGCAGAATATCTTTTTAGTATGGCGGGAGATATGCCATCCCAACCGGTAGCAACATTAGTCTTTAAACTTTTTATTATTGAGATTATTTCATCCGTACTAGTTTTTTCAAGAACAAAAGAAGAAATACATGTAAAAGATTGTGAAGAAGTAAACTGAGGTAAATTATTAGATTTGATTATATTGTCCGCAAGTTCCTTTCCAACGTCAACAAAAAATTTGTTCACATTATTACATGATTGCTTTAGAGTAATTGCTTGTGCAACTAACTGACATGATGATTGTTTATTGTGGTATGTATTTGTTATTTTTTTGATAGTATCCCATAGTGCTTTAGGGTTTTTACCTGCTTTCCTTATTTCTTGAGCATCATAATATCTTTTTGCTTTCTTTAAAATTTTAGTGCAGAAGTTTCTATACCGCTTATAAGTGATAGACAGTGTTAAGTTATCAGGAGACTTTTTTAATTTTCTATGCATTGAATCTCTATTTCTTATACATCTTAATAAGCCTGGTGTCATCCACGGTTTAAGTATTCTATTTCTGGACGATATTTTTTTAAGTGATGAGTTTTCAGCTATTGCATCCGAAAAAAGTTTAATAAGAGTTTCAGTTGCGGTATTAGGATCTAACATGGAATAAATAGGTGTTAAGTGAAGTTTTTCGACTGTTTTATCAAGTTTGACAAAGTCAACTTTTGAAATAGTGGAAATTACATTATTTTGTCTTTCATTCTTGATACCCAAAACAGAGGCATAATGGTCAGTGATAGTGGTGTCGAAAACCAAAGCTACAGCCATGTATTTGGTGCGCAAGATAAAGTGATCAATGCAGTTTTCTCCTCTGGTTGGGAGGGTGTGAGCAGGAAGAAGGCTATGATATGCGAGACAATTAAGATATTCATGGCTGCGTATATCTAAAGAAGAAGATTTTATATCTAGATTTATATCTCCAGTTATTATGACTGTCTTACATTTGGTAAGCGGTGTAAGTGTAGCGTTGAGTATCGAAAGAAACTCATTTATGTTGTCATTTGATGGTGATCGATAAATGCAAATAAGCACTGTATCCGAGTCAATCGTAGCGATTAGTCCAGACGCCGTATTGTTAAAATTTATTTCTTCAATATTTACCAAGAAACATGATTTAATGTAAATAATTACCCCATCACTTTGATTTTGATGTTTACAAGTTTTGTACATAGTGTAGTGGTGTATATAAGGAATATTTTGATTACTTGAGCAGGGCAACCAACACTCTGTCAAAACCAACACGTCGCAATCAAATGAGATTCGGTCAAGTAAGGTCTGTAGACTAAGAAAGTTGCAATTTATCGATCTTATATTTTGATTTAGTATCTTTAGGAATTTGTTTGGTTGTTTAATGTAATCTTTAGCCTCTTCCGGAGTACAGTAATAGGTTTCACTTATAGTGCACTGGTCTATATTCTCGATGTATGAGTTAATATTATTTGCCATTTTTATTATAAATGTTTGAGACGTATAATTTGTGTATGTAAGAGAATAAGATTGCATTGTTTATTTGAACAATATAATGTATTGAAAGGGTGTAGTTAATTACATAAACAAAAAATGTAATAATTGAGGTATTTTTAAGTTCTAGTTTACGGGCATACGTTTTATAATGGTTAGTATAGCGTTTGACGTGCAATAGCGTATATAATTTAAAGCAAGATCTCATAGCGCAATTATGCATATTATGTTGATTATGATGAATGATTATCAGGAATAATGAAGTATTTATGGAATGTTTAATTGTGAATAGTGTGGGAATAATCACAAGTCTGATGAGTGAGTGTAAGTATTTGTGTGTAGTATGTTTTATTTGTTGGTTTGTAAGTTTGTGTAGTGTTTGTGTTGAGAAACTAAATTTTAAAACTAATCTTATAATTATTGTTATGAAAAACGAAGAAATAAACCTTAAAATTAACATGCAGTAACGTAATGAATAATCAAAGAGAGTTTTAAGACAAAAAGAAGCAATATCTAGTCATTCACATTTTATATCCTCAAATTGGGCTTCATTTCTAATTAATATCGCAGGTGATCCGTCTGATTTTCGTATGAAAACTTTTCCATTTGCAGTCCAGCAAAACTTGTACATTTTTTCTTTTGAATACTGGCGTGCCAAGTAGTATATTTTCTTCGTACTAGGGGTTAGATATTCGGATACGTAAACTGGAGCAACACTAGTATTTACACCGAAATGTGACACATTAAGTTTTTTACTGGGGTTGTTCTTATTAAAGGATTTCACAGAGCTAAGTATTATCTGCTTTTGTGAGATGTTTGCTAATTCAACAATCAGAGGCCTAATGGAACCCTTTTTTCCGGGGCCACGAAATATATCCTTAACATCACACGATTGCAAATTAATATTTAATGTTTTCGAGAGGTGCATCACTAATTGTGTTAAATCATCTTTGTTTTCTTTTTCTTTTTCAGGAATATTACGTATCTCTATGCCATTTCTTCTGCTGTTTCGATAAAGTTCCTCAACTTTTTCTTCCAGAGACATAATATATTTATGGTTATCTTTACACTGTTTTTCAAGCGTTATTATTTTCTTTTGCATATCCTCATATTTCAGGGATATAAATTCAAGTGACTTTTCTATATCCGTATTTATCTTCTTGATATTTGCAAGACTATTTTCCATTTTAGATAGTTTGTTGTCGTGATCAGTTTTCCATGATTTCAGCATTTGCATAACTTCTTCCTTGAACGAAATAAAGTCATCCCTTGAGAGTTCATCGTGACGTCTTTTTTGTCTTGAAACCGCAACCGAAGAAGGGGTTTTCGGTTGTTTGGAGATATCGGAGTCTGATCCAGCTTTAGTAGGTGAACGAAGCATGTTGATTTTTAAATATGTCGAGCAAAGCAATAATTTTCTGAAGATTAGCTATTTTATAACAGCAGGCGCTTTTTGAGCAAAAGCGGTGGGTGGAGCCAAAAATTATGCAGCAAATGTATTCACGCTGATAGTATACAAAGGGCGTGGCTTACCTCTTCGATGAAGCAGGAAGCTACTACATTACGAGTATGTTGCCCTGGTACACGCACGAATTTTTTAGTTTATTTTTGAGAAACTTTTTGACCAATTATTTAGTTATAAAAACAACAATCACGGAGGACACGTCTGTTCGCTTTCGCGGTCCGGGGGGAAGGATTATAGCCTTTCATAAGTCCACTGCTGAACATAGGCCTCCCCCAAAGAATGCCACAAAGCACGGCCCTGAGACACCTACATCCATCGACTTCCTGCATGTCTTACCAGGTCGTCACTCCATCTCGTGGGGGTCATCCTACACTTCGCCTACCGGTACGAGGCTGCCACTCGAGAACCTTTCTACCCCATCAGAAGTCGGTTCTTCGAGCTATATGGCCGGGCCACTGCCACTTCAACTTACTAATCGGTTGGGCTATGTCGGTTGCTCAGGTTCTACTGCGAATATCCTCATTTCTAAGCTTATCACGCAGAGAAACCCCGAGAATAGCCCTCTCCATAGCTCGCTGAACGACCTTGAGCTTCCTCATACGGCCAGCAGTGAAGGACCACGTCTCAGATCCGTAAGTCATCACTGGCAACACGCACTGGTTGTACAGTTTCGTTTTCAGGTTTGAGGTATATCTAACGAGAAGATGTGTCGTAGTTTCCCGAACGCTGCCCAGCCGAGTTGAATCCGTCGATTGACATCTCGGTCGAAGTTGGACTTACCTAATCGGACTATTTGTCCCAGGTAAACATACTCGTCAACAACTTCGAGCTTAGTGTTCGAAAACACTAGCGGCATAGGTGTGATATGGACGTTAAACATGATTTTTGTTTTGTCCATGTTCATCTTAAGACCTATCCGTTGGGAGATACTATTGAGGTCATTGAGCATAGTGCTTAGATCCTCCAGCGATTCTGCCATAAAGACTATATCGTCGGCAAATCGAAGGTGAGTGATGTACTCGCCATTGATGTTAATACCGCATCCTTTCCAGTCCAGTAGCTTGTAAACGTCTTCCAATGCAGCGGTGAAGAGTTTCGGGGATATAACTTCACCCTGTCTTACACCTCTTTGCAGTTGGATAGGTTTCGTACTCTGATTCTGTACTCGGATGGCTGGTGTATCTCTACCTGTACAAACACTTCAGCACTTCGATATACCGACAGTCAACTTGGAATCGCTGAAGGGACTGCAGCACCGCCCAAATTTCGACGGAATTAAAAGCTTTCTCATAGTTCACATGGCGTATGTCACGCCACACATAGTCGCAAATTGTACTCTTCGGACTTCTGTACAATTTGCCGAAGGGTGTGTATGTGGTACATGGTACTAAAGCCTTTTCGGAAACCGGCTTGTTCGGGAGGCTGGAAGTCGTCAAGTCTGCGTGCGAGACGATTCGTTATGACTTTCGAAAACAGCACGTTGACGCGGCTCAGAATGGAAATCGGTCTGTAGTTCTTCAAGAGAGTGTTTTCGCCTTTCTTGAAGAACAAGACCACCGCACTTCTGCTCCATGCCTCCAGAGTAGTGCCACCATGGAGGACGGAATAAAAGAGCTTCTGAAGGACTTCAAGTACCGGTTTTCCACCCGCTTTCAGAAGCTCTGCTGTAATTCCATCCTCGCCCGGGGACTTGCCCTTTTTAAGGTGCTGGAGAGCCATCCTAATTTCGCTCAGACTAACGTCCGGCATATCTTTGGAATACTTAAACGTTAAGTTGGAGATGTCTGGTCTAATGAAGTCAACGCTCCGTCCCCCTCGTGCTCTGTTCCAGAGTCCCGAAACCTATCAGAGTTTCGAGTTTCGAGTTACAAAACCGTTTTCAGTGCCTGGAAGACTGCAATAAAGTGGACGATATGAACGACAAGCTCGTGCAAACTGTCCAACTGCGGTCGGTGCTAAGTTTTGCAAGACTCGCCGCAGAAGAACACAAAAGCTCTCCAATCACACTCTTAATCTTATGGCTATTAGACGGGAGATGAAGCTACATTCTTCAACAGATTTGACAGCATACAGGTAACTGAACAGACGGATCTCTAAATGCATGCGACGAGACTTACGCAACTTCAATACAGCTTTTTTTTTATAGGATAAGGGTGACAAACGAGCACACAGACCACCTGATGGTAAGTGGTTGCAGTGGCTCATAGACATCTACATCTATCTTCGATTAAGAATCAAAATACAGATGCGTTGTCACCCGTGAGGACTAAGATGGAATGCCTCGTTTCCAGTAAAAAGGGTCTCCGGTTCTCTACACTCACCATACGAAACACAGCAGCGTTAAGCTGCTATTTTACGCTGGTATTCTGCGAGAGCATGGTCCCTCCCCGGTCGAGCCGACCCATTCGCGGTACAACTATAATATAGCTGCAGCATGGCTCTACGACTTTTTAAAAGCTTGTATTGAAGAAGCGATCGAGCGAAACCAAGGCTCCGAATTCTTTGCGCGGGATCTGTCTGCCAGAAAGAGCCAACTGTCAAAGCTGAAGACCGAATGTGGCAGCATCGTTTCCTGGACACCTGAGATTTTGAGTGAGATTGAGAGGTTCTATGGACAGCTGTATACGTCATCGTTGGATTCGCACGCAATTGTGAGTAACGATCCCAGAGCGAATCTTATCCGACACTATTCCGAAGATATCTTTATTTATTATTTTAAAAAGTTAAGACACATTTTTTGTTTTATTTTATTTCTATTTAATTATTACTATACTTTAAATTTTTCGATCTTTTTATGTCAAATTTTAATTGAAAAAAAAGTTTGGAAAATCTAAAAATGCTCTTCTCATAATGCTCATATGATCGTGAAAAAAATGTAAATTGTAGTTCTATTTGTCAGAGTTCCAGTAGCAGTCACCGAAGTACACTTTCAAGTCACTCTATTAAGTCCGGGGGTAAGGTCTCGTCAAAACTAACAAAACGAGCCCAAACTCGGCACATCTAGTTCTCCTCGTCGAGAAGTTCTAGAAGCAGTCATCAAAGTACACTTTCAAGTCACTCTTACAAGTTCGAATGTAAGGTCTAATCATAAATCACAAAACGAGCCCAAGCTCGGCACATATAGTTATCCTCAACGAGGAGTTCCAGTAGCAGATACCGAAGTACACTTTTAGGTCTATAAAGTCCAAGACCTATCAGTATATTTATATATAAATCCTACATGCTTTTAGGAAAACAAAATATAGCAATAAAAAATCAGTGATTGTAAAAAAAAATAATATCTTACCTTATTCAAGTATGTATCAAATTTGGTTTTTAGAATATTTTGTATTTCGCTGCAAACAAGCTTTACAATACAATATCCACTCACAACGGCGGCCGAGGCCGGAATGACGAATGACGAGTGAAACAGTCTATTTAGTAAAATAAAATTCATACAAGGCTGCTTAAACACCGAAAATTTCGACATTGTGCTGCCGAAAAAAAATTATAATTAAACAAAACAAAATTAAACTGCCACTTACATTCAATGGTTTCCCACGTGATAGATGAAGAGTTTTAAAAATATATTGAGTTGAACAATTGATATTTTCAAAAGTTATTCTGTTTACCCCGCCTTTTCTTAACCTGTATTATATGTGCGAATTCATTACTATGCCTACTTGACGACCACAAATCTGGGGGCACAGCAGTACCCTCGCCAAGTCGAGCAAAAAAGCGGCACGGCCGTACCATACTTTTCACGAAGCATTTCAGGCCATTTTCGAAACTCTATAACTTCGTTGTAGATAAAACTAAAGTAGAGTAAGTAAGCATTGTGTAAACTCAGTATATTTCAAATTTCATTAAATTTGAACCCATCGTTTAAGAATTATAACTAGTCAAAATTTCTTAATTTTGTCACTCACTGACTGACCGATCATTAAAACTCTAAGGCACTTCTAGAAAACATAGAAGCTTCAAACTTGACATATATATATTATTTAGTATATAAATCAAGGAAAAATTAAAATACTTTGCAATTTCGGTCCAGTTTTTGAGATACATCAACTGCCTAATTAACTTTGTAATCCCATATAAAAATATAGGATTACAAAGTTACATTTGCAGTTAATAGATCAGTATACCTGTATATGTATAATAATGGAATAATATGTGTAGATAGGTACCTAGATACAACTGTTTAGACAAAAATATTAAACATTTGAAATGTGAATTTTAAACGTACGTTAGAAGCGTAGCATCGACTGCAAGGTCACCCGCTCCCCGCCCGGTCGCATTCCACAGACGGACTTCTCGAGAAGCATTGTAAGGTTTTTTTGCGATCGAGACTGACTTCTTAGTGATTAGCGCCTAATTTTTTACGAACGTATAGAACCCGCTTAAATCGTTGCGTCGACGAGAACACGTATTGTTCTTAGGACTTATTAATTTTTGTTAAATTAATTGTGCAACTCCGATAGTGATTTTCCTTTGAAGTTCTTCGTTTGGCTGTACCATTACGTGACAAACGGAAAGAGTGCCTCAAGAAGGGAATAGCTCCGGGGCTACCGGCGGATACCTTCTCCAGGACAGTATTGTGTCATATAGCCCAGGCCACTTACACACAGATTCATACAAAGAACACATACATTCACTACACTTCCATCAGCCGGGCAGATCCTGGTGAACCGTCTCTGCTCCAAAAGCAAGTAAGTGCCTTCCCTTTACTGTCTTTCCCCCTTATTGTTTTTTGTAATTAGAGACCTTCCACTTTGGTCTTAAAAGGCCCGACCTGCAACTGTCTGTAGGTTCCTTCTTCATGGGCCAGGAGGATCCTACTATTAGATAGGCACTTGCACGCCGTATCATTTTGGTAGCAGTAGCGTGGCTGATTGACTTTCAATCACGCCACGGCCGTAACATTAATAATACCTAATAATCAAATTATTTTCCTCGCTGCTTTTGTTTCTTAGTGGGTAGATTGGGATGCCACGCCCGTAGGTTAACAAGCGGGAATTTTGTTGTAGTACTTGATTAGGTAGATAAGGTTGTAACGTAATCGGATAATTTGTTGATCGTACTAGGGTTGTTACTTGCTAATTTGATTTGTGTTTTTTCGTGTTAACTTGTATTTAATTTAGTAATTGTGTAATTTCTATTTAACTTGATTGATAGGAACTGTATTTGTTATATGCTAATTGATTTATATTTGAGCCGCGTAGTAATTGCATTTAGTAGGGATGCCGTCACACAAGCTACTAATTCGGTGTTGGCAGACTGAGCTGCGCTTGGCTACCAGCGCACACGCCTTGATAGGTCGACCGGATAGGGTTTATAACATGAGGAAGAGGCTCAAGCAGGTCGATGCTCGAAGGGCTACCGTGGAGGAGGCTTACGCTGATCTCGAGGACTCGGAGTTGGAAAAGCGAGTCCTGGACTCCTGCCGCGCGGACTACGAGCAGTTCCTCGCGCTCACGGACGACTTGATCGAGGCGGGGGCCAAGGACGCGGAGAAGGAGCGCGAAGCTCGGCTGAGTGGCCTGCTCGAGTCCCCTCGGAAGCCGCCCACTCAGCCGGAGCTGTTAGGACGACTCCCCACGCTGGACCTGCCAAGGTTCTCCCGGGTCCTCTCGGAATGGCTGACCTTCGTCGGTATGTTTGACAGCCTGGTGGACGCCCGGAGGGACTTGAACCCCTGCCAAAAAATGGGGTACCTCCTGGCATCACTGGAGGGGGAGGCCCTGGGCGTTGTCGGCCACCTTAAGTTGTCGGACGATACCTACCAAAACGCCAGGGTGAGTTGAAGCACCTCCTCGCTGGAAGGTACTTCAACGTCCGGCGGATTGCTGACGAGCATGTTCGAAGGCTGCTGAACCTCCCGCTGATGAGGAACCGGACCAGACTACGTGAGGACATCGTGAATCCAGTCGTCGTAGCGTGCAACTTGTTGCGGCGGCTGGATTTACCGGTGGACGAGTAGTCTTTTCTGTTACTCCATATCGTGCTGTTCCGCCTGCCCCTCGACCTTCGGCTCCATTTTGAGGAGAGGTACGGAGGGGATGGCGCCTCGTACATTCCCCCCTTTAGGGACCTGCTGCGGTTCCTGGAGGAGCAGTGTAGGCAGTTAGAGAACGCAGCAGGCGCCGTCGAGGGCCCCCCGGCCGCCGCCCGCGCGGTGCCCAGGGAAAGGCGAAATCAGACGGCCAAGGCGTCGCCCACCCCCCTGAGGCCGAGCGGAGCCCTCGCGGGAGGCCCCCCCCCTACCCTCCTATAGTGGCCTAGCGGCTCGGGAGGCACCTCCCTGCTCCTGTTGTCGAGCATCTGACCACCGGGCGACGTCGTGCCCTAACTTGTTGCGCAAGCCGGCTCCGGCGAGGCGAACCATCACCAGGGAGCGCCGCTAGTGCTACTCGTGCCTGGAGAGGCATTTACAACGAGACTGCCCTCACCAGCGGCCCTGCACGCACTGCCAGCGCAACCACCACATTATGTTGTACCTGAGTGCGCGCGGCGCGTCCTCTCCGGGCCCTGCCAGCCCCCCGTCTCCCACGGGCGGGTGCGCTCCACCACGCCCCCTGTCGGGCGACACTCGGCGCTCGCCGGTTGACCACAGCGCCCCTCGTTCTGAGGGGAGTCCCTCCCCCGACTGGTCGGGGACTCGTTCCCCCAAGGGCGGGGGGGTCTTCACCCCCCTCAGCAGGTTGAGAGTGGATTCGCAGCCACTCAGCGGTCAGCTAGACCGTTCTTACCCCCGTTGGCTGAGTGACCGCGACTGGAACTCCGCCCGCCCCCCTTTGGTCGGTGTCGGTATTACCGGGTTCCGGAGACCGCGAATCGGCCCCGGGCTTCGGAGCCGAGGATCCCCGAATTTCCCCAGGTCGGCCCGTTCGGGGAATTCCAGTCGAGGGACATTGGGACGCCGTCGGAGTGCCGCTCTCGGGGCCCCCGGTACGGGTGCCGGTCCGACAGAGGCAGCTCCAGATAGGAGGCTGCCACCCTAGCTCCCGCCATGGCCGCCTCCACTGAGCCTTTGAGCCGTCAGCAGTCCACCTGTCAAACTGTTCTATAGCCGACGGCCTCAGTGAAGGTGTACAACCAGAGCGGCGACCGCTTAACGGTTCAAGCTGTATTGGATTCGGGTTCCCAACGTAGTGTGGCCTCCACTTGGTTGGTGGGAAGACTGGGGCTCCCCTGGAGCTCTGAATCACGTCCGATGGTAGGGATCGGAGGTGCCGAGCCTCCTGCTCCTAGGGGACAAGCGGAGTTGGTGTTCAGCCCTGCCAGCGGACACCTTCGCATTTTAGTCAAGGTAAATGTCCTCGATGACATTGTAGGGTTTCTCCCTAACGTTCGTATAAATGACAGCGCGGTTCGCTGTGCATCGGGTTTGAGACCGGCAGACCCTCGGTGGGCCCAACCTGGGCCTATAGATTTGTTACTGGGGGCCGACACGCTGGGGGTCATCTTGTTAGATGAGATACGAGCTCTACAGCCCGATGGCCTGTCAGCCATGTCCACAATATTTGGGCACAGCTTCTTTGGACCGGTTATGTGGTCTCCTCCCCCTCCGACGGCCGACCCGCGCTCCGTTGTGGGAGTGTCCCTTTCGGACGCCGTCCAGCGGTTCTGGAAAATTGAGGAACCACCACATGCGGCTCGAATCAACCCTCTGGAACGTGAGTGCGAGTTGTTCTTCCAGAACAATACCGGCCGTCGGGTCGACGGTCGTTTCGTCACTCGCTTACCCTTTCTGGACTCACGTCCTTCTTTGGGCCAATCTCGTGCACTAGCCGAGAAGAGGTTGCTTTCCATGAAGCGCCGCATGCGGCGCGACCCAGCCTTTCGCGACAAATATGTCGAGTTCATGTGCGAGTATCAAGAGCTGGGTCACATGTCACCGTCCAACTTCAAATGGCGTTCACAGGAGCACTACTTCCTCCCTCACCATGTAGTCTTGAGGACCCCTGAGAGTAAGATTCGGGTAGTTTTTGACGGTTCCGCCCCTACATCAAATGGTATGTCCCTGAACCAGTGTCTTCACTCTGGTCTTAAGCTGATCAAGGACATATCCGACATCTTGACCCAATTCCGTCGACACCAAGTGGTTTTTGTAGCGGACATTCGGATGATGTTTCGACAATCAGTGGTCCATTGTGATGACCGTCGATATCAGCTGATATTGTAGCGCGAGAAGCCCAGCGATCCTATACAGGTGTTTGAGTTGAACACCACCACATACGGACTCCGGTCCAGCCCGTATATCGCCATGCGAACCCTTCTTGAACTCGCTGAGAGAGAGCACCTGAGATACGCTCGGGGAGCTTCTATTTTGGAGACTTCGGTCTACATGGACGACATTTGTACGGGCGCTTCCACCGTCGAGGAGGCTCTGGTCTTGCGAGACGAATTAATTGCCATCCTGAAGTCCGGAGGCTATGAGTTGCGCAAGTGGTTGTCGAACTCCCCTCATATTTTGAAGGACCTCCCAGGAGAGGATCAACAAGACCCTCGATCTGTTCGAGCACCCTGAGAATCCTAATTTGTTGACTGTGCTGGGCATTCAATATCAGCCTGTTCAGGACACCTTCACGTATATAGTAAAACTTGACCCACCTCCCAAAGCATGGACCAAACGCTCTTTGCTGTCTACCGTAGCCCGCACCTTCGACCCTAATGGATGGATCACCCCCGTCATCTTTTTGGCTAAGTGCTTTTTTCAAAAGCTCTGGATGTCCGGGTTGGGTTGGGACGAGCCTATTAGAGGAGTCCTCTTGCGAGAGTGGCTCTCCATGCTCTCCTCCCTTCCGGACATCAACCGGGTTTCCATTCCAAGGTGCTTCCTCCCTCCAGGGAAATGCAGGGCTACCCTACATGGGTTTTGTGACGCCTCTGAGAAGGGCTATGCTGCTGCCGTATATTTGCGGACTGTGAGTTCCTCTGGTCATACTGCCGTCCATCTCGTACTCGCTAAAAGCAAGGTTGCTCCCATTAGGTCCCACTTAACTATCCCTAAATTGGAACTGTCCGGTGCCGCTCTTCTCACGCGACTCCTCAACCACCTTCACTCGTCCTTGAAGTCTGTAATCGATATTACGGACGTCTACGCATGGTCGGACAGTGAGATAGTACTTTGATGGCTCCGAGCTGCACCTCACAATCTTGAGGTCTTTGTGGCGAACCGCGTGTCTCAAATCCAGAGTTCTGAGACTTCTCTCAACTGGAGACATTTCCTAGGGGAGTTGAATCCCGCAGACTGCACTTCTCGCGGCTGTGAGGTCCCCTCGCTGGTTGACCACCCACTGTGTTGGGGTCCCAGTTGGTTATCTGAGTCTCATTCATTCTGGCCCCCGGGTAATTACTCCGAACCTACCGATTTGCCGGGCCTACGAGCCCGAGTGGGCAAGGATAAGCCCATTCGGGATGTCTCTCTTCTGGAACGGTACAGCTCTCTCGATAAGCTCTTAGGAGTTTCTGCTTGGTTGCGCCGCTTTGTCCGCAATTCAAGAGACCCGTCCAACCGACTCACTGATTGCGTTTTGTCCCCTAGCGAGCGTCGTGAAGCTTTGATGCATTGGACCGGTATGGTCCAAACGGAGCATTTTGAGCCCGTTATTGAAAACTTGAAGCGTGGCTCCGTTATCAAGGGCGCTCTGGCCCGCCTGAACCTCTTTCTGGACGACGCTGGGATGCTGCGCGTTGGCGGACGTTTGAAAAATTCTCAACTGCCGTACGGGGCTCGGCACCCGTTGCTGCTCCCTAAGGACGGCGCCCTTGTCCGGTTGCTGGTAGCCCACCACCATGTTAAGAATGCCCACGCTGGATGTAACGCTCTTTCGGCTATTTTGCAGCGGGAGTTTTGGATTTTGGCTGGCCGACGCACCATTCGGAGCGTCATCTTTAAGTGCATATCCTGTTATAAACTGAAGGCCACCATATCGCCATATCGCCACATGACCGCGTCCGGGCCATCTGACCATTCGCTGGAGTCGGAACAGACTTTGCTGGCCCCTTCCTCGTCAAGTCCTCTAACCTTCGTAACGCGCGTTCGCATTAGGCCTATCTTTGCGTCTTCGTGTGCCTCTCCACTAAGGTCATTCACTTGGAACTTGTAGGCGCCCTCAGCACGGAAGCCTTCTTGGCCACGCTTGGCCGTTTCGTATCGCGGCGCGATTTGCCGAACTTGATCCGGTCGGATTGCGGAACGAATTATAAGGGCACGGATAGGTATCTAAAAGAGGTCGTTGAATTTCGGTCCAGCCACCGGAGTTATTTAGGCAATGCTATGTCAAAAAGGGGCATCCAGTGGAAATTCGACCCTCCGGCGTGTCGCCACTGGGGCGGTATTTTCGAGGCGGTGGTTAAGGTGGCAAAAACGCATCTCCGTCGCGATATTGGTGAAATTATTTTGACATTTGAGGAGCTCGCCACTGTATTCTATAAAATTGAGGCGGTACTCAACTCTCGGCCCCTCTGTCCCCTCTCATCCGACCCGAATGATTTGGAGGTTCTAACCCTGGGCCACCTTCTGATTGGCCAGCCGCTTAACGCTCTGCCCGAGTAACCCTTCAGGGAAACGAACGCTTCGCGCTTGAGCAAGTTTGCCCTGCTGCAACAGATGACTCAGAGCTTTTGGCACCGATGGTCTCTGGAGTACCTACATCTTTTGCAGCAGCGTATTAAGTGGTCTGACAAGACGGATCCTCCTCGGGTGGGAGACCTCGTGTTGGTTAAAGAACCCAACGCTCTGCCTTTGTATTGGCGCCGTGGGCGCATTGTTGTCGTATGGAGCGGATGGGGTGCCTAGAGTGGCCGAGGTTTTGGTCGGAGATTCGGTCTTGCAACGTGCCGTCGTGACCTTGTCCCGTTTGCCAATCTACTCGCGGACATAATTCCTTATGTCCGGGGCAGGGGTTTGTTTAGGCAAAAATATTAGACATTTGAAACGTGAATTTTAATCTTACGTTAGAAGCGTAGCATCTACTGCAAGGTCACCCGCTCCCCGCCCTGTCGCATTCCACAGACGGACTTCTCGAGAAGCATTCTAAGGTTTTTTGCGATCGAGACTGACTTCTTAGTGATTAGCGCCTAATTTGTTACGAACTTATAGAACCCGCTTAAATCGTTGCGTCGACGAGAACACGTATTGTTCTTAGGACTTATTAATTTTTGTTAAATTAATTGTGCAACTCCGATAGTGATTTTCCTTTGAAGTTCTTCGTTTGGCTGTACCATTACGTGACAAACGGAAAGAGTGCCTCAAGAAGAGAATAGTTCCGGGGTTCCCGGCGGATACCTTCTCCAGGACAGTATTCTGTCATCTAGCCCAGGCCACTTACACACAGATTCATACAAAGAACACATACATTCACTACACTTCCATCAGCCGGGCAGATCCTGGTGAACCGTCTCTGCTCCAGAAGCAGGTAAGTGCCTTCCCTTTACTGGCTTTCCCCCTTATTGCTTATTGTAATTAGAGACCTTCCACTTTGGCCTTAGAAGGCCCGACCTGCACCTGCCTGTAGGTTCCTTTTTCATGGGCCAGGAGGATCCTACTATTAGATAGGCAGTTGCACGCCATATCAATAACTATCTACAAAAAGAAATGAAACTCCGTCAAAAATATAACTTGTAAAAAACGAAGTCTCGCAACTCAGTTCTTCTACCGTAAAAAGTTGTAAGATCCATGTAATACCAAGTCGGTTAATTTATTCAGTTCCTACTTAAGGGTTTTTCTGTCTCAAGTTATAACGTAATTAGCTAACCTAACAACATCTTATAGTGACCATATCAATATTAAAAATCTTTTATGTTTTAAATAAATAAATTGACTTGGTAATCGCACTAAACAATCTAATTTAATATAATATGTATTACTTGAGAGATAAATTGTGTTTTCATGCCATGGCCAAGTCAATCTTTTTATTTAAAATATAAAAGATTTTTAGTATTGACGTGGTCACTATAAGATGTTGTTAGGTTAGCTAATTACGTAATAACTTAAGACAGAAGGACCCTTAAGTAGGTACTGAATAAATTAACCGACTTGGTATTACATGGGTCTCACAACTTTTTACGGTAGAAGAACTGAGTTGCGAGACTTGGCCTTTTTTACAAGTTATGTTTTTGATGGCATACGAGTATTGTTCAATACGTCCGTTTTGTATCTCCATGCACTTGCGACTTTGCAGCACCGAATTATATTATAAAATTTCATCGCACGCTTTGCAGTACAGACATTTCAGACTTTATATTTGAAAAGGTTGTGACTATTCGCATACGCATTTCGTTCACGTTTTTTGGAACGGATTGACAGCTTAATCGTACCACAGAGATAAAAGTCAAAAGGAACAGGTGATCGCACCATTGACCGGCCCGTCAAGGTCAGATGGAATGGCCATCTTTCACTGAATTTTCCAACACACATCAATATATTAAAATATATTGGTAAATCCAATTGGGCATGCCCTAAGCGCATTAAAAAAATTACGTATAAGATGATTATACGGAATTTTTAAAAGTAGTTTAAATACATTTTGACAGCACTTTTGGATTCAACGCCCTCGAAACCCATGAAAATGACACCCATGATGAAAAAATTGATACCTATTGCAGCCGCCATCTTGGATTTACATTTCAACAGCACTATCGGCTTCAACACCCACGAAAACATAAGAATGACACCCATGACGAAAAAATTGATACCTATTGCAGCCGCCATCTTGGATTTACATTTCGTCAGCACTATCGACTTCAACACCCTCGAAACCCATGAAAATGACAATTATGATGAAAAAATTGATACCTATTGCAGCCGCCATCTTGGATTTACATTTAGACAGCACTATCGGCTTTAACACCCGCGAAAACCATGAGAATGATACCCATGACGAAAAAATTTATACTACTGTGGCGGCGTTAATTTCTGAACGCACCACTTCAATTAAACACTGTAATGTAGATCTGGCAACATTGAGATAAATGATTATTACGACGCAAAACCTGTTGACATATACGAGGTCACTCAGTGTTTTCCACTCAATTCTTTGTTTTACTTTAATATTCTTTTAAGATTGTAACGTGTGAAATGTTTAGTATAACTGAGTGATAATAAACCATTATTATTTTACGCATAGTCTTATTGGAGTGAAGATTAAAAGTACTAGGTAGTACCCATACTACTACACTACTTATACTTTTAGTACGTACTACTATTATTTATTCTGTGCTTTTAAAATATTGTAATAAAAAAATATTTCATTATTATTATAATCAAGTACACTTACGAAACACAGGTAAGTTAAAATTTAATGTTTAAATGATGGGTCATGTTATTGTTGGTGAATCTTCTTTTGGTTTCGGTTTTCAATTAAAATGTAGTCTTTTTTTGCTTTCAGAATCGCTACACAATGACTGTAACTCCAGCTCAAGTTGCTCAAGCTGTGTTGCTTTGGAGTCAAGGGCGAACGCAGCGAAAGATTGCGGAATTTTTAAATGTACCGCGTACAACCCTTAAATACGCCTTAGAAAGGTACGATCAGACTGGTCTGTACAAGAAAAGATCAAGATGTGGCAGAATCAGGTGTACATCAGCGCAGGATGACCGATTTATCACCCTCGCAATTTTGAGAAATCGGTTCCTTACTGCGGTTGAAATTAGGCAGCGTCTGTAAACGACAAGAGGGGTCAACGTTAGTGAGCGGATGATAAGAAGGAGAATAGTGGAACTGGACCTGCGTACTTGAAGACCAGCACGAGGTCCAGAACTGCTCCTGCATTATCACGTAGTTCGACTTCGGTTCGCCACCGAGCATACAAATTGTACTCATGAGTAGTGGAGTAAAGTTCTGTGGACCAATGAATGCAGAGTAGCACTAAGAGTTCCAGATGGCCGTGAACGTGTGTGGAGAAAGTTTGGAGTGAGGTTTTTGCCAATCACCACCAGGCAAACCGTAAGTTTTCATGATACTTTTGATAATTACTGATAGTAATGGTTTAGGGAGGGATCATTGCAGATAAACGTACAGAGTTAGTAGTAGTTGAAGGTCGTTTAACGGCAGTGCAATACATTGAAGATATCCTCTATGATCATGTTTTACCCTATGTGGAATTCCTTGGGGACAAAGAATTTAAGATAATGCAAGATAATGCCCTACTACACACCGCACGATGCCTTAATGATTATCTTTCGGAGGTGAGAATTTTTAAATTGGAGTTGTCAGCACGAAGCCCGGACATGAATCTCATAGAACATGTCTGGGACATGCTTAAGCGTCGCACCCGATTCAATCTCAACCCTCCAGAGAATTTCAGTGCACTGAAAACCGCTCTGGTGGCCGCCTGGGAAGATATACCCCAAAGGGATATCAAAAACATCACCCACAGCATGCCTGATTGTATGCAGGCAGTTATCAGGGCCAGAGGTGGAAAAACCCGCTACTCACGTTAGTTACTGTTAGCTTTAATTTGTTAAATTCATTAATAAACATTTGTTAAATTTAGTGCTTAACGTCTTTTTTGTTATTTAATGAAAAAATTAGAAAGTTACCACATTTTTTGTTTATTAATCATTTGCATTTAACATTTGAATAAACAATAAAGTTTTTCAAAGACGAAAAATAACAGTATCGCGCTTCATTTTGACAATAACCCTCATAGAGCCTTTGGGCCACATTCCGTGCCGCTAAGTGTATTTAAGAAATTTGGTTATTCTAATATTGTGTATTTGTACAGCAATCTTTTTGAGCCGCTGCAAACAACCGAAACAATTTCCACTCACGAGGGCGACTAACGCCGAACTGAGTGACGCAGTCTCTATTCTATTTAGTAATAATTTTTCATACAAGGCTGCTGAATACACCGATGTAAGGACGAGGGAAATGAAACACTTGAGTGTTGACGTAAGACTGTCTGTAATTACGTTATTGTTAAGTTTATATATTATATTATACCCAAACATACGTATAGATACTATGTAGATACTACACCTTCCTTCCCAAAGAAAAAAAAAGAAATGAATACGTGCATTTCTTTTTTGTTTTATATAATACTAACATTTAAAATTACACAATAATTATATCCCTAAGTATTCTAATTTATAAAATGTAAACACAATTGGTATTATAGTACTTAGTAATTAATATTAAGGTAAAGTAATATTAATTAATAAACTTAATACACTAATTTATTATAATTATAATCGATTAAGTAAACAATGTCTGAAATATATTACTTAATTGCTATAATATTATTGCCGTATTATATATATATATGTAAAATTATAATAAATTTATTACATTTATTTTAACGATAATGCAATTTAGTTCGGTTTTTATTTATTTATTTATTTATTAGGTTTACCAGTAATTGTAATAATAATACATCAATGAGTATTTAACAATAACATGTGTTTTACAGCCAAATGCACAATTAATTTAGGTAAACACCACATGCACAAACTATTAAAGATAGTATCATCCAATTTTTATAAGTGACTTAATGTGTTCACAATAAATGTGAAAAGAATAATGTAATTTTTGCCATCTTTTAGTATTTCAAATTACTAAATATGGACCTGCACAAATGGCGCTGAGTTTGTTACCAGTTTCTTCTTTAACTAATATCAAATCATTAATTTTATAAGTTTAGTGTTCATTTTATAATCATACTTGGATTTCCTAACAAATTTACTATTGATTAAATTTTCTCTTGCTTCCTTTTGGGAGGTTTGTAGGCAATATTTAAACTCTAACGGGTAATCTTCGTAATTATATATGGGTTCTACGGTTTTAGTTAAATTACTGAGTAAATTACATTTTTTGCCATAAACTAACTCGAATGGGGTATACTTAGTTGAACGTAAGTATTATATGAAAAATACCGACAAAAAATATATATATAAAAATATTACATATTTTTTTATATAGTAAAAAGTTAATGTTAAATAAAGTCTTATATTATTATAATTATGTATATAATAATATTTGTCTTGGCTTGGGTAGGGTGGCTGGCCACAAACCCCCTATATGCATAATAATTCCGTAGTCATAATATGTATGTTCAAGGCTTAATGCATTGTTGATGCATTATATTTGACAAAATCAGGTGTACATTCGCGAACGTATATTATTTTGGTCGACACATCACTGTAACACACATTGATACTGAGTTATTCAGTTACTTATTAAGTCATTTATGTAGACATTCACATTAAATAGTACCCTTCCTTTATATATTTATTCACATTTATACTTATAATTTTATAGTTATATATTTCATTTATTTATACTTTTATATTTAATGAAACATTTCTTTCATGATCCATACAAATTATTTAAATATTAATACTTTACTTTTTTTTCGAAAAATATTGCCTTATAAAGATACAAACATATGATTTGAAGGTTCAATAAATATAAAACCGACAATATTACATTTCATTTTAAGATACACATAACAAAGGAGTCTATGTTAGGCAATGTAATCATTTTCATTATCATAACAACTACCAGATCAAAATACAAATTGCGATCCCAGCTGCGTCAGCGATTTGTGACACTTTTGTTTTCAATTCCAAAGTACGTTTATGAGAAGGTTTGCGATTACATCGTATGATGATACCTAATTTCAACATAACTTACAAAATGTTTTATTATAAATACACTTAAAAATATCTAAAATTTATAGTAGTTAAACACGTTTTCATTTACATAGTTAAGATTACATTGCATTGTCGTAATACTTTTTCATTATCAAGTAAAATGTGTTATTTTTATCATTAATAGTCGGCAACGTATTACATATTATGTTTTTTTTAAGATTTCATGACTTCTAAGGAACATGTTTATCTTATTTGAAATACAAATAAGATAAACATGTTCCTTAGATACTATGTAGTATCTACATAGTATCTATACGTTGTAAAAAAGATAAGCTATTACATATATAAGTCTGTATTAGAAAATTTATGTTGTATGTTAATAAAATGTTATTAACATTAGAAAATAACAGTTTTTTTAAGTATAAAATCTTATAATTTTTGGTTTCATTGTAGAAAATAAAATAAAAAACTTATAACAAATAGCAAATTAATACACTTTGGATTACAGAATTTTAGTTTAAAATTGTACAAATTTTACATAAATAAACATTTTTTTTTATTTAAAACTAATGGTTATTATAAATATAAATCAATTTAAATATGAAAAAATCTTGTAAATTCATATAAAATATGGTAAAATAATTAAGTATGTACGTGAAAATGTGTTTATTATTTTTGATTAATATTTTTTGTTTACGTGTGGTTATGTGGATCGATAATATAGTTACTAGGTACATGTGTAACTTGTGAGTAGGATTTTGTGTAGCATTAATAGCTCAAATGCAGAAATGCAAAATAACTACATATCTCACTTTTAGATTTGGTCGGGGATCCCCTTATTACCTCATTTTAATTATTCTCATGTCCTTGCATGTTAGTTATTTTCATGCTAACACTAATCTAATTTCCTTTGTTTTCGGTTGTCATCATTCATCATCATTACAGCCCTTCACAAGTCCACTGATGAACATAGGCCTCCCCCAAAGAATGCCACAAAGCACGGTCCTGAGCCACCTGCATCCATCGACTTCCTGCATATCTTACCAGGTCGTTACTCCATCTAGTGGGGGGACGCCCTACACTTCGCCTGCCGGTACGAGGCTGCCACTCGAGAACCTTTCTTCCCCATCGGTTGTCGGTTCTTCGAGCTATATGGCCGGCCCATTGCCACTTCAGCTTACTAATCCGTTGGGCTATGTCGGTCACTCTAGTTCTACTGCGGATATCCTCATTTCTGAGTTTATCACGCAGAGAAACTCCGAGCATAGCCCTCTCCATAGCTCGCTGAGCGACCTTGAGCTTCCTTATCCGGCCAGCAGTGAAGGACCACGTCTCAGTTCCGTATGTCATCACTGGCAACACGCACTGGGTGTACAGTCTCGTTTTCAAGTTTTGAGGTATACCTGACGAGAAGATGTGCCGTAATTTCCCGAACGCTGCCCAACCGAGTTGAATCCGTCGATTGACCTCTCGGTCGAAGTTGGACTTACCTAGTCGGACTATTTGTCCCAGGTAAACATACTCGTCAACAACTTCGAGCTTAGTGTTCCCAACAACTACCGGCATAGGTGTGACATGGACATTAAACATGATCTTTGTTTTGTCCATGTTCATCTTAAGACCTATCCGTTGGGAAACACTATTGAGGTCATTGAGCATAGTGCTTAGGTCCTCCAGCGATTCTGCCATAAGGACTATATCGTCGGCAAATCGAAGGTGAGTGATGTACTCGCCATTGATGTTGATACCGTATCCTTTCCAGTCCAGAAGCTTGAAAACGTCTTCCAATGCAGCGGTAAAGAGTTTCGGGGATATGACGTCACCCTGTCTTACACCTCTCTGCAATTGGATAGGTTTCGTACTCTGGTTCTGTACTCGGATAGCCATCGTAGCCCTACTGTACAAGCACTTCAACACTTCGATATACCGACAGTCAACTTGGCATCGCTGAAGGGACTGCAGCACCGCCCAAATTTCGACGGAATCAAAGGCTTTCTCATAGTCCACATACGCCAGACATAGTGGCAAATTGTACTCCTCGGACTTCTGTACAATTTGCCGAAGGGTATGTATGTGGTCTATGGTGCTAAAGCCTTTTCGGAAACCGGCTTGTTCGGGAGGCTGGAAGTCGTCAAGTCTGCGCGCGAGACGATTCGTAATGACTCTCGAAAACAGCACGTAGACGCGGCTCAGAAGGGAAATCGGTCTGTAGTTCTTCAAGAGAGCGTTGTCGCCTTTCTTGAAGAACAAGACCACCGCACTTCTGCTCCACGCCTCCGGTGTAATGCCACCATGGAGGACGGAATTAAAGAGCTTCTGAAGGACTTCAAGTACCGGTTTTCCACCCGCTTTCAGAAGCTCCGCTGTAATTCCATCCTCGCCTGGGGCCTTGCCGTTTTTAAGGTGCTGGAGAGCCATTCTAATCTCGCTCAGACTGACGTCCGGGATATCATCGGAATAATGTCGGATAAGACTCGCTCTGGATCGTTACTCACACTTGCGTGCGGCTCCAACGATGACGTGTACAGCTGCCCATAGAACCTCTCAATCTCACTCAAAATCTCAGGTGCCCCGGAAACGATGCTGCCACATTCTGTCTTCAGCTTTGACAGTTGGCGCTTTCTGGCAGACAGATCTCTGGCAAAGACTTTGGAGCCTCGGTTCCGCTCGATCGCTTCTTCAATACGAGCTGTATTGAATTTGCGTAAGTCCCGCCGCATGCATTTGGAGATCTGTCTGTTCAGTTGCCTGTATGCTGTTAAATCTGTTGAAGAATGTAGCTTCATCTCCCGTCTAACAGCCATGAGATTAAGAGTGTGATCGGAGAGTTTTTGTGTTCTTCTGCGGCGGGTCTTGCAGAACTTAGCTCCGACCGCATGGACAGTTTCCACGAGCTTGTCATTCAAATCGTCCACTTCATTGCAGTCTTCTAGGCACTGAAAACGGTTTTGTAACTCGAGCTGAAAGGTTTCGGGACTTTGGATTAGAGCACGAGGGGGACGGAGCGTTGACTTCATTAGACGAGACCTCTCCAACTTAACGTTTAGGTTCAGTGTGCCTCTAACCATTCGGTGATCGCTACCAGTTTTCACCCTCGCGATCACTGAGACATCACTGAACAATTGTCGTCTGGTCGTCATAATGAAGTCAATCTCATTTTTTGTGGAACCGTCGGGGCTCGACCAGGTCCACTTCCTGTGGGGCCGCTTCTGGAAGAAAGAGTTCATCATAAAGAGTCCCTCTTTCTCCATGAAGTCGGCCAGCTGCTGGCCCCTTGGGTTCCGTTGCCCTATTCCAAATTTCCCTACTTTCAGCTCACCGTTCTCTCTTGTGCCTAGTTTTGCATTGAAGTCTCCCATTAACACCGTATATTGGGTTTTGGAGGAATGCATGGCTCTAGAGATATCCTCATACATTTCCTCCACCTCCTGATCGGGGTGTGCCGAGGTTGGTGCGTAAACCTGTATGACCTTCAGCGAATACCGTTTGGTGATTCTGAGTATAAGGTACGCAACCCTCGTCGACACACTCTCAATCTTTACAACGTTGTTAACGAGAGACTTGTGGACGATAAATCCGACACCTCCTTGGGACAGATGGTCGCCCTCCCGGTAATAGAGCAAGTTGCCGGATTCGAGGATTACCGTGTCCTCCCCCTCTCTTCGGACTTCGGATAATCCTATAATATGCCAGCGTAACTTGTCTATCTCTTCTTCCAACTCCACAATCTTCTCGTCAGTCCTCAGGGTGCGTGCGTTGTATGTTGCCAGGTCGAGTCGTCGTAGGTGGCAACCGAACCTTCACCGGAGATTCTTAGCACCCCCTGCCCCGCCGTTACCATGGTCGCCACCGTAGCCAGGAATAGCGGGGCCGCCGGGGACTGGGGGCCGTTTATTATTGTCATTGCTCATGGGGGGTATATTGCCATAGTTGCCACGCTTGGCGAGCGGGTTGGCAACCGCAGTTTTTTTTATTGTTATTTTGGCTATTATCAGGAAGATGCTGCTGCCCTGTTTTCTCTGCCTGTTTCCCTTTGTCGCCTTTTACGACACCCACGGGAAGATATGGGGTAGTGGATATTCTTAACCGCCACTACACGGCAGGTTCGGTTGTCAGGCCTTATTTATTTATCTCATTATTCTTGTACGTACTTTCTTTTCTTTCTTAATATTTTTGACCTTTAGCTAGCTTTATTTCTTTGAGTATTCTCTTCCCTTATATATTTATTTATTAGTTAGATACCGGGAATCGGAGTATTAATTCACTTCATTTATATTTTAATTCGTGATATTTATCACGCGGGTACTTTATAAATATGGGCCCCCCATTTACTTGGGTATTATATTACTTTTTCATAACATTCATTTCATTTTATTGGTACATAAACTTTTTTTTATCATACTAAATCAAGGTAAAACTGTACCTTGGGTTGTGCGCACAACCTTGAGGTCTACGTTTAAGTCATTTTAAAAGGACTCCAACAATTGTCACGGAGGAAAACTAAGTTCACACTATGATCCAATGAAGGATGTGACCTCTATGTACCATTATCAAGGGTAACAAATTTAAGACTTCTCTTGTCCCCAACAGTACTAATATGAGTAAACTTGTTCACATCTCACTTGTACTGAAGGTATTGTTCCCTAGTACCCGATACTTCCGATTTTTTCATCCAATCATGGAAACATACCCTGCTCGAGGACTATATGCTATACCAGTGATGGGCGTTCCCGTATCTCTCCATTATTTGTTCGTCAAGGTCAACTTTTGTTTAATTTTGATTTATTTCTTTACTTTTATAATATTTTATTAATCATTATTTAATTGTACCATAATATACTTTCACGTACATGGTCGCGTACATACATGATAAAGAATATGGACACTATTCATATACAATACATAATAAATTATCATTGCGTCATTAAAGCTCATTACGTCGTTAATCGCATCCGAACAACCTTAAAAAAAATTACTCGGTTATTAGGTTTTCCAAACTCTCAGCTGATCAGGCCGATTGTATGTGGATATGCTAATCTCCGATAATTTTCTTTACTTGCCTTACTGTTACTAACTACACTCTATTAATATTTTTCATTTATAATTCCGTATTTCTTAGTTATATTATATTAGCCTTTAATATAGTAGCCATAAATTAACTCACGCCTTTACAAATTTATTAAATAAGTCTCTTATATGGTCTCTTGTAGTATTTAGGTACATCATTTTCAGTCCGGGAATGAGGCTCACAATGATCACAACAAAATTTTAATAAATAAATTGAAGAAATTATTTTCTCATGTATACAAATAAGTTAAATAATCCAAACTTTATCATTTTCCCAGGAAATAATGAATTATAAAATAAAAAGTTTATGATTTAAAAGTTCAATAAATATAAAATCGAAATTCAAAAATATTCCATTTCATATTCAAATTAAACAAAGAAATAATAATGGGAACATAAGTCGTCATCACTATAGCGGCTACCAAGTTTATATAAACAAAACATTAATTTATTTAAACATTGAGAAGAACAATTTTCATTTTTAAGTAGGTTATATTAACTTTAAGGTTATTTATTAAAGAATATATATTTATTTATCTATAACTTTAAAATTGTTTCAAGGTTTTCATACCTTTAGAAAAGAAGAAAAATAATTATGACATTTATTAATAGCGATTTTTTTTAAATCCTTCAAAATTATATACATTTAAATAAAAATTACTACAGAAATAAATTTGGGTTAAATTTAAAAATATATTTGCTTTAATCCGAACCAGGTCATCGTAAAATGTAGTTTAATATATTGAATTTTTTATAGAATACAATACCTACTAGAAATATTATAAAATGTTAAAATGTGGCAAATACTCGTATTTTCAAGTTACTTGTAAATAACGTACATTTAATATTAAATGCATTATGTACTTTTTTATTTTATATAGTCTAAAACATAATAAAAAAATATGGTGTTGAATGTGTAGAATTAGTTTGTTGAATGAATTGTATAATTTTATATTAAAAGACTACAGAAAAAACAACGAAATGTATCACAGTGTTATTTTAACAATAAATTTGGTGAAATTAAGTACGTAAAAATTTTATCTTTCGTATTATTTCATAATTTTTTTTTGCAAATCAATTACTGAATAAAAGTGAATATAAAATCGTCTAGTCTAGTGCCTTAATACAAATGCCACTGAAGCACATACGTAACTTAATTTATAATTATTGTAATATGATTTTTTTAAAAACAATAATAAAATAAGAAATAAATCGTTAATATAAAATATCTAATAATTAATTTCAACTTAAACATATATGAAATACAGAATATTTAGTACATAACTTTTTTTTTATAATATTTAAAACTTTTTAAAGAAATCTTATAAAGAAATGACAAAAGTAGACTAATGCGATGTTACCTCAAATTTTCTTCTTTGTTCTTTTTGGCTCATATTTCATATTCTTCTAGATGAAGCTTGCAAAAGTACAACTGTTACTTTCCTTTTAAAACTAATCTGCCGTTTCTTGAATTTTGAACTTTGGTCATCATATTAAAAAAATCGCCATTTTATTTCCTCATTCTTCGTTAGTTGTCTTCATAGTACTATATATTATATATTTTAAATTTTCAGTCAGCTTCTATAAAATTCTTATTGTGTTATTGTGGCTTCTTCTCGAATTTATATTTATTTATGTTTCGTCACGTCCGGTGTTGTATTCATTGCGTTGTAATATTACTTTATTGTCAATTATTTTACTCGAGTCTTCTTTATTTAATTTAGCAATATTTATTCCCATTTTTTTATTTTAAATAGGCCCGGCGGTGCGCTTGCATTGCCGCAGCGCACCGCCTGTCAGGGTCGCCATGTAAGGACGAGGGAAATGAAACACTTGAGTGTTGACGTAAGACTGTCTGTAATTACGTTATTGTTAAGTTTATATATTATATTATACCCAAACATACGTATAGATACTATGTAGATACTACACCGAAAATTTGGCCACTTCGCAGCCGAAAAAAATTTATTATAGCTAAACTAAACACAATTAAGCTGCCATTTACATTCAATGGCTTCCCACATGATAGATGAAGAGTTTAAAAAATATATTGAGCTGAACAATTGATATTTTCAAAAGTTATCGTGTTTACAAGCCATGCGGTCTTGATAAATTCACACCATAAGCCACTAAAACCCCTTTTTTATTTAAAAATAGCAATTAATCGATTTAAAAAAGATATTAATAAGTTTAACAAACATTTATCTTTCTGACAATGTGCTTTTTATATCACTTATATGTACAATATGATTGCTAGATACGATTTCATGCGACAAAACGTTGGAATCTTAATTTTTAGGCGATAGTAGTACATACCTTGCGCTTTCGCTTAAGGCATGCAATATTCCTCGTTTGAGCAATTATTTATACTGTGATTTGACTAAAACATCGGATACAAATCACTCACGGCAGTTACTTAATTTGTAATTTAAAAAACAGATCCGTCCGGTAGTAGATTAATTTCGTCGGTGACATATCGTTTTGTAGTTACACGCGCTTGTGCACTACTGGTTGCTGGTTGATGCTTCCGAACATTCCACTTTTTTGTTGTGCAAAGCGACTACAGTCTGCAACATAATTTTGGTATTTTCTAAATCAACGGAATTTGTTGTGATTTTTGTTGATCTATTTTTTGATGTGTGTAGTGTTGTAAGCTGGTAAGAATACCCACTATCCCATATCTTCCCGCGGGTGTCGTAAGAGGCGACAGAGGGAAACTGAGGCAGAAGATGAGCAGCAGCATCTTCCTAATAAAAGCAAAAAGCAATAAAAAAAACTACGGTTGCCAACCCGCTCGCCAAGCGTGGCAACTATGGCAGTATACCCCCCATGACAATAGTTACAAAAAGTCCATTCCCCAGCGGCCCCGCTATTCCTGGCTACGATGGCGACCATGGTAACGACGGGGCACGGGGTATTAACAATCTCCGGTGGAGGTTCGGTTGCCACCTAGGACGACTCGACCTGGCAACATACAACGCACGCACCCTGAGGACTGACGAGAAGATCCGTGGAGCTGGAAGAAGAGGTGGACAAGTTACGCTGGCATATAATAGGATTATCCGAGGATCGAAGAGAGGGGGGGGGGGGGGCACAGTAATCCTTGAATCCGGCAACTTGTTCTATCACCGGGAGGGCGATCATCTGTCCCAAAGAGGTGTCGGATTTAATAGTTCACAAGTCTCTCGTGGCGTGTGTCGACAAGGGTTGTGTACCTTATAATATATACAATGGATGTCCCAGTTACCTAAAAAAAAATCCACCTCGAATGTTTCGCGCTCTACGCCATGTTTTATAAAATTCCGAAAATTCGTACTTCTGCTCACATTTGTGGTCATCACATCCACAGTTTAATGCCTAGATCGGATATTTTCTTTTAATGATGTTCCTAAATTACCTTTAAAAGTTTTCAACTACCAGGTAGGGTAGTATTTTACAAGACGGCACTAAACTTGTTTAAATTTTTTACTTTATTTATCTACTAAGTTTCAGCGCCTGTGATGAAAAAAAAACTTATGGGATCTGTGTGGCCAACCATATACAAAGTTTTCCTACATCATGAGGATTTTAAAACATCAGCATACTATGTACTTAATATCATTATTTACTGAGTTATAGCCGTTAATGTGTAAAAGTAGGCATTTCATTACAAAATTACAAAATTATTGACAGATAGTGTTTTTAACATTGCATGTCTTTATTAGGTAAAAGTTCATCTGTCTACCTTGAAAATTTTACTTTACTACCTGCTCGCCTTGTTTGGACGAACTCTAAGCTGTGTGAGCGAGACAAGCGGTGCTTAGGATAAATGTGAGTAAAAAGGATCAACAGATTCTCCATTGTATGAATTCGTGATTGGAATTCGTGTTTGGTAATTGTTAAATATGGTAGTGCGTATCTCGACCTTCTTTGTGAAATTTAAAGGTCAGTCTAAAGAACTAAATAGTTATATAAAAACAAATTACGGACTATTTGAAATTTAAATCTCTCAACTGTTACTTCCCGCTAATATAACCATAATAAATTATGCCCCAATTTCTGCTACCATTTAATGATCAAAAAAATAAAAAATAACGTAATATATGAATAGTTGATGAGGATAAATATCTAAGGACAAGGCGCTCACTTATAACTTTACAAAACACACAAACCGAGACCGATTCGCCCAGACCACATTAAATTTTTTTTTTTTCGCGGGTGGGTGTAAATAAGTGCAGACGTGTTTCGTTTCGTAAAACGTATTTATTTTAAAAAAGAAGTAATTTACCATACTTTTATTATTTTTCTATATAATACAGTATTAAGCATCAACGTGTAAAGGTTTACCTTCTTATGCACTAGTTTTTTTAGCACTGCACAAACTGCTGGAACCAAGATTTTTTTTACACACGAACAGTTGTTACTACATACGTCACTATGTCCACAATTGCCGATATTTCCAGAAGTCAGGAGTCTTTGGAAGCGCTCATCACCCGTAAAATGGCAGATTTTGAATCAAAACTCAACTCCAGCGCTTCCAAGAGTAGCAATGTAGACAGGATCAACGAGGACTATACCGCTTTTCAGAGTTACGTCAAGGATATGTTTAACCTTCTTCGCCAGCAAATTGCAGAAGTCAGTCGCTCGCTTGACATTATAGAAACAAGGCATCGCAGGAAATTCCTTTTAATGGGCGGTGTCCCCGAAAAACCAGGCGAAGATTTATCCGAAGTCGTGATCAAAATTTTTCACGAAAATCTAGGTCTTAAAGATATAGCACCATCTTGTCTTCGAGCAGCATACAGACTTGGCCCGGTCAAATTACACCATACTCGTCCTATATTAATGCGCTTCACAGATATGTCACTGCGCTCAACTGTTTGGTTTAAAAAAACAATGTTAAAAGGCACCTCGTTTAAATTATCGGAATTCCTTACAAAATACAGGCAAGACTTATTTTTTCAAGCCCGTAAGCATTTTGGAATTAAAAAAGTCTGGTCATTTGAGGGCAACATAAGCGTTAGACTGCCTGATGGGTCTCGACGTCACATCTTTAGCGCTAATGACCTGGATGCACTACTGCGCGATCTTCATAAAGCTGGGTGCAACGAGGAGCCGGAACAAGTGAAGGCAGGAACTAGTAGTGTAGTTTCCCGTAGCGAGCAGCCAAGGACCCGACGAGCATTCAAAAATAAGTAAACATTCTCGGGATAGTGGTAATACTTTGTTTACACTTCGACGGCTTATTAATTACTACTACTGCTGTGTGTACGGTGTACGTCACTGAGCGCTTTTGTATTCGAACCTTTTGTTCTCCGCAACCGGTTATTAGGCTGATTTGCGACACAAGTAATAGTACAGACTAATCTGAACCTTAAATTTCGTGAAATTACGCATTAGGGTATTTTTTTTCTCGTTTAAATTACCACTTCTCGTAGTGATTAACATATGTTTTTTTTTCCTTCTTTTTCAATACGTACGAGTTTTGTTGTCTATGTAATTGTAAATAATTAAAATTAGATACTTTCTTGTAGTAAGTATTAATTGTTGTTTTCGTGTAATATTTTAATTTTTCTTTTTGTAAACAGTTTACCGGCGCGTTTGTTTGCAGTGCAATTATCAGTTAATAGGGTTTTTTTTTTCTATATTTTTAGACATATATCATAAGTATAATCATATATTATGACAGATTCTGATACCAATGAACTATTTCTCTCTGCTGATTCAGATTCTTCTTTCTTTTCACTAAATGACTCTTTTTCGGAACCTACTACTCTTCGTTACCTGCTTACTCAAAAGTTTCATGGTTTGACTAATAACTTTAACGTTTGTTACATTAACGCTCAGAGCATTCCGCAACATTATAATGAACTTGTTGATACTTTTCATAATCAGTCTATTTCTGCGATACTTGTTTCGGAAAGCTGGTTAAAACCTACCTTACCGTCCACCTCCTTTGGAATACCTGGTTTTGTCCTCTTAAGAAATGACCGTACGGGCAAAAGAGGTGGTGGTGTAGCGGTATACTTACGTAATGGTATACCCTATAAAAAATTATGTGCTTCTTCATCTGTTTATTCTGGTACAATAGAATACATGTTCTTGGAGATTACCATCAGTGGGACTAAGACTGTTCTCGGTGCAATTTACTGTCCACCAGGAGTTAATTATTTTTGTGACCTTGAATCGGCTCTTTTTTCTATTGGCTCTGATTATTAACACTTTATTATAATGGGAGACTTCAATACCGATATTCTCTGTAACTCAGCGAGGTCACGTGAATTGTATACAGTTATGAACTCCTTTAATTTGTCACTTCTTCCTCTCGACCCCACACACCACAATCTTGATACTGCTGATTCTTTAATAGATTTAATAGTGGTCGCTTCTGAAGACCATGTCGTTGGCCACGGTCAACTCTCCGCCCCTGGGTTTTCGCAGCACGATTAACTGTATATTTCATATAGGATTAAATGTCCTAAGGTCAATCATGTGACGGTGCATCTGCGTAATCTAGCGAGACTTAATCTTGAAGAACTTCAGCAAGGTGCTTGTAGTATAGATTGGAGTGATACTTTCAGTGTGGAGAGTGTTGACGAAAAAGTAGCTCTTTTTAATTCAAATATACAGAAGTTGTTTGATAAACACGCTCCTCCACACAAAGTCAGACTGAAAC
Source organism: Parnassius mnemosyne (assembly GCA_963668995.1). Taxonomy (NCBI): domain Eukaryota; kingdom Metazoa; phylum Arthropoda; class Insecta; order Lepidoptera; family Papilionidae; genus Parnassius; species Parnassius mnemosyne. The sequence goes on along the minus strand of CAVLGL010000001.1, from coordinate 436,174 downwards.
GATCTCCTGCGCCGTGGATTACTGAGGATATCCGCAGGGCTATGGCAAAGCGTGATCGAGAATTTAGTAAATATAAGAGTAATGGGTTTACTGCTAACTGGACTCGATTCAAAGCCGCTAGGAATCGGTGTAATCAGATGGTGCGGGCCGCTAAACGCCGTTATATTCATCGAAATATCCTTAACGCTTCTATGGCTGATTCGTGGAAATTTTTAAAATCAATCGGGATAGGTAAACCTGCTTCTAACTTTGATCCTTCAATCTTCTCTGTTAATCAACTTAATACATACTTTTCTACTGCACCACAGCTGCATTCGTCAATTAAATCTACTACTATTGCCCATGTTAATTCTCTTCCAAAATTTTACAAAAGCTCTTTCAATTTTTCTCCCGTTACTGATGAGGATATAAAAAAGTCAATTTCTTCCATCAAGTCCGCCGCAGTAGGCTCTGATGATGTGAGCAGAATCATGATCAATCTCATCCTCGATTATGTCTTACCAGTACTTACCCACATAGTAAATTTTTCATTAAATACTGGGGTTTTTCCTTCACTATGGCGAAATGCTTTTGTTCTCCCACTTCCAAAAATAAATAATCCTAGTTCTGTTTCTCACTTCCGTCCTATCTCTATTCTTCCTTTTTTATCAAACGTACTTGAAGCTGTTGCTCACATACAAATTTCTGACTACGTCTTTAAAAATAACTTTTTAAGTAGCTATCAATCAGGTTTCAGGCCAGGACATAGTACAACAACAGCCCTGCTTAAAGTTACGGAAGATTTACGTATAGGTATGGAGGAGTCAAAATTAACTGTGTTAGTCTTAATAGATTTCTCAAACGCTTTTAATGCTGTTGATCATGACATCCTTCTTACAATACTTTCTCACATTGGTTTCTCCTCATCAGCGCGGGAATGGTTCGCATCTTATCTTCAGGGACGTCAGCAGGCGGAATTCTCTCACCTCTTTTGTTTTCAATTTTTATAAATCTAATTACATCTCACATTCGCTGCACGTACCATCTCTATGCCGATGACTTACAAATATATGCTCAGTCTGATGTTAACGATATCGAAGATGCGATCACTGAGCTAAACTCTGACCTCACTCGTATCTCTGATTGGTCTAGCAAATTCGGTATTACTGTTAACCCTACCAAGTGTCAGGCAATTATAGTTGGAAGTAGCCGTCGCTTATCTGCATTGGATTTTAATTCACTGCCACCTGTAAATTTTAATAATGCTGTCATACCTTATTCAGCTACTGTGAAAAATCTAGGACTTATCATTGACAGCAGTCTAAGTTGGCGTCCGCAAGTCACGGAAGTAAGCAAAAAAGTTATCAACACCTTGCGTTGTCTGTATCGACTCAAGAATTTTCTTCCAGTGAGAACAAAGATAATGTTGGTTCAAACGCTCGTATTACCAATACTAGATTATGCAGATGTATGCTATGCTGATGCCTCTCAAGAACTTCTTAACAAACTGGATCGTCTTCTCAATAATTGTATTCGCTTTATCTTTGGCTTACGTAAATTCGATCACGTTTCTTCATTCCGTTCTCAGCTCAAATGGCTGCCTCTTCCACTTCGTAGATCTTTTAGAATCCTTTCTATGCTATTCTCTATTTTACACGATCCGTCTGTCCCTGCATATCTGAAATGCAAATTTCAGTATCAGGACGATTCTCACAACCGATGTCTCCGTTCCGCGGAAAATCTAACTCTTCATGTTCCTTTCTGTCGTACGGGCTTCTCTTACAATTCTTTCACTTCAAATGCAGTAATACTCTGGAATATGTTACCCAGAAATATAAAAGAAGCAAAAACTAAACCTATCTTTAAACGTTTGCTCTGGGAATATTACTTAACGAAGCAGCAGTAGTTTCGGATAATAATAAAAAAATTTAAAGAACCTCGGAAACTGTTATATTCTCAAATATGTATAATATAAAAATATCATATTTATTTACTGTGTATGTATTTATTGTGGGTATTTGTGTACAAGTATAAAATACTATTGTATGCATGTAAGTAGTAATGTAAATGTTTATGTATGTGTATTGTATTTATTATCATTATATTATAATTTTGTATTTTTTTTTCCTTAAACCTTTAATTTTTTTTAATTTTTTTTTAATTATGAGTTTTGCACCCATCACTAGATTCTCTGCACAAACCAAAGGTAGACTGGTAGAGAATGCCTTTAGGCATTAAGTCCGCCGTTTTGTACATTCCTTGTATGTGTGCAAATAAAGCTTAAATAAATAAATAAAATTGTTAATCGCAATATGTGTCGATTTGCTAATAGCTCAGTGGTGAAGGAAAATATCGAGAGGAAACTTGAATGTCTGATAAAGTAAGAATAAGTCGATTCCATGTGAATTCGATCATAAAGAATAATGGTAGATATTTTAATAAATAATAATAATAATATTAATATTATTTATTAAATGCTACGTTAAATGAACTGTCATTATTTTTTATACATATAAGGTTAGTAAATATAATGAAAATTTACAAATAATATCATTGACTAGCGTGCAGTGGCGTTAGTTTAAAATCCATTACCCCATTTTGTCCCATAGGTGTCGTAGGAGGACTAAAGGAAATATTTTAAAGGTCTTACAGTTTCCCATAGATGGTGGTTTAACCATCTGTTTTCGCCAGACGTGAATTACCCAGACCACGGACGGTACTATCGTATCCCACGGGTATGGATTAAAGCAACTACTAACTTTTGTCATCGAAGGTGTACGAAAAGTGTAGCGATATTTTGTATAAAGATTGAAGTAGTTAAGTTCAAGAACAAAAGAGAGGAAAAACAGTGCTCTTCGAGAGTTTTGTGCTAGTGGTTGAAATTACTCTAATTTATTAATTAATCTAATTATTTTTAGTTGAAATAGAGAACACACGAGGTGTGTGCTTGCCCCGTGCTTACTTTGAGGGTGAGTAGTTACATATATATCAGAAATAGCTAACGTTCTAAGTTCTTCCTTTCTGAAAGAGTTATACTGAGATACGCTAACGTTGTGCCTCTTTCTCAAAAGTAGAACGCGGACAAGCTAACGTCGTGCATCCGTCGCGTCTAGCTTAAGTTATGCTAACGTCATGCCTATGACTTACGCAGATATTAAGTTATGCTTACGTAGTGCCTAAGAATTAACCGGATATTATTTTATTAAGGTATGCTAACGTCGTGCCTATGACTTAATGAGCTATTATTTTGTTAAGTTACCTATGCTAACGTTGCGTCGTGCGTGTGATTTAATCAGTTTTTTTTATTAAGTTATGCGAACGCAATACCTATGATTTAATCAACACAAACACTCACGCCTGTCACGCAGAGGGGTAGGTAAAGACTACGGACTTCCATTTGGCGCGATCCTGACACACCTCTCTCGCCTCCTTTACATCCACATATCTACGCATACACGCTCTTCGGTTAAGGGTACTCCTAATCTAGCGCATTTTCAATATATCGCCAACTTAATCGATAAACTTTCGTCTAGGGTGTCCCTTCCCAACTCTGCCGTTCATTTCTGCAAAGAAAATTTGCTTTGTCACTCTTTCCTCGTTTATTTTTTCTGCATGACCAAACCTCCGAAGCATTCCTTTCTTAATCCTAGTCACAACGTCGTCTTATCACACTATTTCTCACCCTGACATTTAGATTCAGCCCTAGCATACTCCTTAATTACCGCATTTCTACAGCATTTCTTCTACTCTCACGCTTCTTCTGCCAGACCCAACTCACACTACCATACATTAAAGTAGGGACAAACACAGCATTATGAATTGCCATACGTGCCTTTTTGACACATTCTGACTTTTCATAATAGCGTGTACAGCCCCATTCACTCTATTTCCTACGTTCACTCGTCGTTCCATATCCCTATTATATCTTCTATCCCTGCTAAATAAACATCCCAAAGATATAAACTTTCTTCTCTTTCAATAACCGTCACTTTCGTCTTACTTTCGTTCACTTTCATACCCCTTTCTTTTAATGAACAGTTTATTAAAGTAACCATCATTTGCAACTGGGCCGCCGACGATGCAAATATGACTTGATTATCGGCGTACAAAAGGCATTTGACGGTTAACTCACCCATTCTCAACCCACATTCTTCAACTTTCAAAGTTTGCAAACAACTGTCCATAAATAGGTTAAACAGCCACAGAGAAGCTACACATCCCTGTCTGACACCTTTTTGAATACCAAACTATTCCGAGTAGACCCCGCTGATCTTGACACGAGCACTTAGTCCCTATAAAGAGACCCTAAAGCCTGTATCAAACCAACGCTCAAACCCAATGAGTTCAGTGTTTGCCATAACAGATTCCTGTCCACTCTGTCATAAGCCTTTTCCAAATTCATGAACGCACAAAAAACTTTCTGGTTTTTAGCCAAAAACTTCTCCGTAATCATTCGCATGGAAAAGACTTGATCCGTAAACCCCATCCCCTTTCTAAATCCAGCTTGCACATCCCAAATTTTTCCATCAGTTTCTTCCATAACTCTTTCAATTAACATCTTAACAGTGGTAGAGCCACGCGGCAGCTTTTGCTGTCGCACGGATGGGCCGGCTCAAACCGGGGTAGTACCACGACCTCACAGAAAACCAGCGTGAAGTAGAGGTTTACCTCTGCGTTTCGCTTGGTGAGTGCAGGTGGCCGGAGGCCCTTTTTACTGGAAATGAGGCATTCCATCTTAGTCCTCACGGGTGACAACGCATCTACATTTTGATTTGTAACAGAGAATAGATGTAGATGTCTATGGGCCGAAGCAACCACTAACCTTCAGGTGGACTGTGCTCGTTTGTCACCCTTATCCTATAAAAAAAATCTTAGCATACAATTCATCCACAATGCTAAGCAAGCTGATACCACGGTAGTTTTTACAGTCCTGCTGTGACCCCTTTCCCTTATATATTGGGACTATAACGGCTTTGCACCTTTCTTCTTCCTCTTCCTGTACCCGCTTCAGTTCCCAACATAATTTAAACAAGGTGTACAGCAGGCTTGCCACCTTAATCAGTTATTTTTAACTTAAAAAAGACGGAGGTTCTCAATTCGGCTGCGTTTTTATGTGTATTCCTCAGAACTCTTTTCTAGGTGACCTATTTCGATGGTTCTATTTTTGTTTTAAAGATGGTGCTTATCACGCGGACTCATATAAATTTGATCAAGATCTGACTAGTAGTTAATGATTTATTCTTAATAATGCGTATTTAGTAATAATTGAGTTTTAACAAAAATTTTAATTTTACCACTTGAGTTAAGTTACAAGAACGTAGTGCCTATGTCTTACTCTGACGACACGTTGCGCTCACGTAGAGCCATTGCCAAGCGTGTCGCCTGTGACTTATGTGGTGCCTACATCCCCCATGCCGTTGATGGAGACCAATATTTAAAGTTAAAGGGAGTCCGAGGACGGACTCGTGTCAGGAGAGGCCGTGTTGGGAATTAGGATAAAAACTAAAAGGAAACACGAACAAATGAAGGTGGAATGGTAATCTCCCACTTGTTTTAGCAGTACAAAGTATCGCACAGGCTACTAAGAGGCATCAGTCTGTTATTCTAAGAGTCTCCCTGTCGTTACAATGCCTGTTGGGGTATTCTACTACTGTAAGCAAGGAAGGTCGTGTTGCTGAGAGGCTGCCCTGTGTTACTTTGAGATAGGTAGCGATGCAATTGGTTTGCATACTTTGGTGTTTTCATGTGATTGGGGTCCTGATAGTAAGCAGGGTTTGTTATTGAGTAGTGTTCTTTTATTGAAATACTTTTGAGAATAATTTCTAACATCAGAATTGGAATATTTTGTTACAATACAATATTTTGGAATATAATTATTATATCATAATAAATATGAATAAATATTAAAAACCAGTGCTAAGTAGACATTTGACGGGAAAGTCAAATATCTACTTAGCACTGGTTCGGTCAATACCCATGTCCTGGGAATAACCAGCAAGAGACTCAGCGGGACTATTATCAATTAATTGATGAACAATGAATATATTAATTTACTCACCGTCAGATAATATTTTCCAAGCTGTAATTGAAATTTCGGATTGTACTTTTTTCTGCCGACTTCCAAAAAGGAGACGGTACTCAGTTCGACTGTATTTTTTTTATGTGTGTTACCTCATAACTTTTTATTGGATGAACCGATTTCGATTATTCTTTTTTTATTTGAAAGCTGGTACTTCTCTTGTAGTCCCATATGTATGTATATTGTATCCCGTAATTTGATGAAGGTCAGACCAATAATTTTTGACTTATTCCTTATAACTTATATTGAAGTCAGCAGTACAATTTTTTTTATTTCAAATTATTTGTGTTATCTAACTGTGATGTAGCCGTATCTGATTTTAGTGACGACTCTTTGGTACCAGTAGATCCCTTTCACAGAGCGTTAGTAATTGAAGTACGTTTTTATGAGTTGAGCACACTTAAAACAACTCCGTTTATTAAGTTTTTTTTTTTTATAATAAAGGTGATTATCAATCAATTAATGGAAAATATGCTGAAATCGATTGGCAAACCAAATTTTCTTCGAAATCTCTTAATGATTCCATTAAATATTTTTATGAAATATTTGAGAAATTAAGAGATAAGCACATACCGTCAAAAATAATGAAACCGGACTCCTACCATACGTGGTATTCCCTAGCATTAAAGAAAGCAATTAAAGAAAAACATAAGTACCTTCGTAAATTCTGAACCTACGGTAATAGATCCGATGAAGAATCTTATAAAATACTGCGCATGTTGAAAGGTCAATAGAAAAAAATCCTAAATATTTCTGGTCATATGTTAAACGTAAATCAAAAACTCACTCTATTCCAAGTAGTCTCAATTTAGGTAGTGTAATTTATAACACAGGACAGTCTATTAGTGACGCGTTTGCAACTTATTTCAAGTCAAATTTCTCAATCGCACTCAATCAACTCCAAATATTTCTAATGTAATAACAAAATCGACTGCAAATATTTCAAATATAGAAGTTAACGTTAAGCACGTGTATCGGTTGTTGAAAGCTCTTGATCCATCAAAATCCGCCGGACCTGATAGCCTACCAGCCACTTTTCTTATTAATTGTGCAGACGTTAACACTACCAATAAGTTTGCTATTTCGCAAATCGTTGCATAAATGCTCAGTTCCTGATATTTGGAATCGTGCACATATCACCCCTGTGCACAAGAAGGGTCTTAGGACCGATGTCGCTAATTATAGGCCAATTTCTAAGTTGTCCATCATTTCTAAAGTCTTTGAAAAGTTTATTTATGAGCAGGTATATCCGTTACTAAAACAAAGCATAAGCCAGTCTCAACATGGTTTCTTCAAGGGTAGATCTACCGTTTCCAACTTGGTGCTCCTCAATTCTTTCTTGACCAAAGCCATGGATGATGGTCATCAAGTTGACGTTATTTATACAGATTATAGTAAGGCTTTCGACCGGATTGAACATAACTTGCTTTTAAAAAAGCTTCAGTATGTTGGTATCTGTGGAGACCTACTGTGGTGGTTCTCCTTTTATATCGACAATCTCTCGCAGGCTGTAGTTGTTAACAATTACACATCAGGTTGGGTGTCAATACCGAGTGATGTGCCACAGGGGTCCTTGCTTTTTCTTATATTTGTCAACGATATTGAAACCTGTTTTAAATCATCACACCTACTGTGTTTTGCTGATGATATGAAAATATTTTCCACAATCTCATCTCAGAATGATGCTGAATTACTGCATCGAGACCTACTAAGATTGGAAGAATAATGTAATATCAATAAGCTTGATCTAAACCCATCAAAATGTACCCTTATTACATATTCACGCAAGCGAAACTTAATTAATTTCGGCTATCACCTTAAAGGCCAGAAGTTACAAAAAGAATCTGTTGTACGAGATCTAGGTATTTTCCACGACTCTAAGTTATTATTCAACACCCATGTTGACAATATCATAACTAGGGCATCTAAGGCGTTAGGTTTTATCATGCGTACTGCAAAGGAGTTTAATAATATTAAAACAATTAAAATCTTGTACTGTACTTACGTCCGCAGTACGCTTGAATATGCTTCACAGATTTGGAACTCGATGTATCATACATACATTTCACGGATTGAAGATATCCAACGTAAATTTATACGATATCTTTGCTATCGTACCAATAGAAACTACCGATCAGAAGACTACTTATCCTTATGCAAACACCATCATCTGCTACCTCTGATAAAGCGTCGGGAGATTGCCGACATTGTATTTTTATTGAAAATCTGTTCTGGCAATTTTGACTGTTCTGATTTGCTATCACAAATATCACTGATAATGCCTATAGTGAACCTTAGAACGAATGCATTACTCTACTTACCTGCTTCATCAACTAATTATGGAAGAAATACTTTCATGTATCGGTCTATTAATAATTTTAATAATTTATGCAAAAAGCATAATTTTGATTTGTTTAATACTACCTTTATATCGGCAAGGCGGGAATTAAGTCAAGAATTTTTTATGTCATAATTTAATTTATTTTAAGAAAAATTATATAGTGTGTTTCGTCCTGCTTTTTCTTTCTTTTGTGGCTACTATTGTTAGTTTCACTTATTAAATTTATGTATGTTGTACATTTAAATTAGACTCCATTTTTGTTGCTCATATTTGAGCTATGTCCTTTAAACAACGAAATCGATTATGTTAGTGTATTTCTATTAGTGGGAACCTGTTATTGGCTTTTTTTGTAAATTTAACATGTTATTTACTTAAGATTTGTAAGCTGCTTGTTTTCCATAACATAAAATAAATAAATAAATACGAATATATACGAAAGATAGCAGCAGTAAGCTGCTATTTTACGCTGGTCTTTTGTAAGAGCGTGGTCCTACTCTAGTCGAGCCGATCCATTCGTGCTACAACCATAATATAGCTGCAGCGTGGCTGTACTACGTATAAACTACTTACCACAGGTCCGGAAAATACCTTTGACCTACAAAGAACCAGAACGAAAACCAGCGGGCTCATTATTAATTGATTGATGAACAACGAATTTGCTTATTAACTTGGCGTCAGATACTTAATATTTTCCAATCTTAAATTGAAGTTTTCCATTCGTACTTATGTAACAAAATATTATCTATGTGAAATTAAAGTTAAAGGTAACGAAACCATGGCGTAGTGGTGGCTTGGTGATTGTCATAAGAAATGAGGAATTCCAGAAACATCTTATGGCTATAGATAGACGGGGGTATAACCATCTCGTTTACATCGGTCGTGAAATATCAAACGTACTGGCGATCTGCGACGGGAAAGGCTCAGCAGCAGTGGACTTTTACATGCTGACTAAGAAGATGAAGAAATATTATTATACAAGACGTTGCAAGAGCTACCACCGATTTCAAATGTTTTAGTACACTTGGTGTGAGCAAAAGGGAATGCTTACGTGGCTCTTTAATTAACAACAAAGCGGCTGATGTTACATAAGCATTGAAGTATTTGAATAGAATACTTGTGCAACACTACACGTAATCTGTGCAGGAAACTCAACCGCCTTTGAAGCTTTTCGAGGAAGCACTATATGTACCTTACTTTATGCATTAATAAATTTTCATGTGGTAATCGCCGCATATTTTCACTATGATAAAGTATGGCGACGTTACCAAATCTGTTAAATATTGAATCAAAATTAAATAAGTCAAATCCATGAATGTAAGATATTCAACAAAAAATTGCCAAATGCGCAGAATATCTTTCAATAATTAAAGGTGACAAATTAACACTTAGGCAAGGAACATGACATTACCAACCATTTTCTCTAGATTATCTGCGTGTTCAGTATATAATCACTCGAGATACATCACCAGGAAACACGCCTCTTTCAGGTCGATCTCTATAGACACGGGTAGGGATGAAAATTCCAATTCCATTACATTGTTAAAATAAAGATATTGGTTTAGAGTTACGAAAATTTGAGAGAAATTCTATTAGTTTTCTGGAAATTCCCTTTGATAATTTGGCTGACTAAAAAAAAGTACTTTTATATAAGAGCTGGTGTGTAGTGTGTATGTGTGTGTGTGTGTGTGTGTGTGTGTTTGTGTGTGAGCTTTAATTGGTTTCTAGTTGGTAGAACACCTTTTCCGCCTGAGAGTCTATATGGGAAGGTACCACCCTTTTACGGTTTGAAGGGTAGATCTACTATAGTTATTACAAATGGATCTGAGACGTAGTCTTTCATTGCTAGCAATTGCTCAGCGAGCTACAGTGAAGGTGAAGAAATTAGGATATCTGCAGTAGAACTAGAGCAACCGGGAAAATGCATATAGCCAACAATTGGTTAAAATAAAAAAAGTGTAGAACAAAATTTAGATATAATTTTGTAAACCTGTACGCAAACGCTAACATAGATTCCAGTAAATTAAAAAAAAAAAAACGCTATGTACTCTCAAACGACTAAAACGGTAGCACGTGCCGTGACTAGAATTCTAACAAGTGCATTAGACAGCGAGATGCAAAGTTGGAAATAACTCTAAAGATTTTCAACAATCTCTTTTCTAGTCATGCGTTTAGCATTACAGCGGCGCTGAAGACAATAAAAGCATACTTCAAATTTTCCATAGCTGGGTAAATTAATCCACAACCCAAATGCGTCCTTTATAATATATATGTATGGATGACAAACGAGTACGAGTTTATCTGATGGTAAATGGACGCTGTGGCTCATTTATTCTCGATTAAGAATCAAAATTCAGATAAGCTGTCACCACTGAAGACTAAAATGGAATGCCTCGTTTCTAGTAAAAAGTGTCTCCGATTCGCAAGCACTCATCGTAAGAAACACAGCAGCATTCAGTTGCTATTTCGCGCTGGTAGTCTGTGAGAGCTACTATCTTGTTTACATTGCCTTACATACAGGATTAGCCGCAGGAAAATAAAATAAGATATGATTTAAATTTATTAATGAATAACTTTTCATGTAATAATTATTTAAACTTGACATTTAATTATTACAATTATAATGATAGAATTAATTTAATAGATATAAATAATTTAATTAAGAAATTTTTGACTAGAGATAGGTATTACCTAACAAAATATAATTTAAGACAGATAGCAAATGTGCTATCTTATTATTTATGTATTAACTCAGCCAAGGACTTGGCTACACAGACATCTGCTTCTTTTGAGCAGTGTAATGACTTAATATGCAATTTGGAATCAGTTCCAAGTAATTTAAATTAGAAAATGGGACAATAGAGGTAATCTCTAGCAGTTATAATAACTTAAATAATTTAGAATGTGGCTTACAAATCTTTAATTGTATGACTCCACAGAAAGATAATGAAAATTGTTTACACCTGGTGCATCAAAATATACAAGGCATGATTGGCAAAGAGCTAGAAATTGAGTTGTTCTTAACAATATTCATATCTTATGTATTACTGAACATTGGTTAAAAGCTTATTATTTGATGTTTAACTTCAGTAATCACCAGGTGGTCAGTTCTTTCAATAGATATACGGTTTTAAGAGGTAGCTCCTTAATATTAGCTAGTAAATTATTATCATGTAAAGAACGTAAAGACATTGTGAGCCTCTCTGTTGAGCGAACTGTAGAAATGGCATGTGTTGAGTTTGAACACCTCATTGTTGTGAGCGTCTATAGACCCCCATGTTGTATATATGATACTTTTGAAAACATTATGGAGGAAGTTTTTGCTAAGCTTAATAAACAGAATAAATCTGTTGTAATATGTGGAGATTTTAATATCAATCTCCTAGAAGCTTCCTCCATCAATATTAAAATTTAGATCATTGTTAAAATCATATGGTCTTTTTAATTTATTTATAGAGCCAATGCGTATTTCTCAATCTAGTGCAACATGTATAGATAACATTTTTACAAATGTGAAGCCGTTGCATAAATGCATAATTCAAAAATTAAGTTCTGATCACTGTGGACAAGTAGTTTCGTTACCTTATGTTCACAAAAAGCAAGTAGATGAGAAAGTTGTGTCTGTTCCAGTAAATTCACGTCGCTTGGAGAAATTTAGAAGTAACATAGTGAAAAAACTTCCATCACTTTCATACCAAAATGATCCTAATTTTTTGTATGGAACATTATTTAAGCTTATTTGCAATGAATTTAATAATACTTTTACTTCTCATTCTCCTTGAACAGTCGGAAGTCATTCAATGAATGGGCGACAGTAGGAATCCATAAGAGCAGGCATAGGTTATATGATCTTTACCATGAAAGGTCATATAATCATAGCGTCGAATTTAGGGAATGTGTAAAAAAATATTCAAAAATATTTAAAAGAGTGTGCTCCATAGCCAAGTGTTTGCATTTGAGCAACAAAATTAAGACGGCTTCCAATAAAATTAAAATGACATGGAGTATAATTAATAGCGAAACTGGTAATATCAACTCTCGCAATTCAAATTACCAGTTAAGTGTTAAAAACAAATTTACTGTATCAGATCAGGACGTAGCAATGGTTTTTGAGAAATATTTTACTGATATTCCGATCTTGACCACTAAGTCACTGAATTCTTCTCCTGCCGTCGCCGAATCATTACATAAACAAAATGTAAATGTGTGTACAATGAATTTTACATTTCATAAAGTGTCATCAAAAGATATTGTAAAATATTTTAAAACTATTGATGTTAAGAAAACTGCGGATCTGTGGGGGATTTCCGTTAAAGTTATTGCGTCTATAATAGATACAATCGCGCCTCATTTAGCTATTATTTTTAATACTAGTATCGAATGTGGTGTGTTTCCTGATTTAATGAAGCATAGTAAAGTAATACCTTTATTTAAATCTGGTAGTACATTAGACCCCGCCAATTTTAGACCTATTTCTGTACTACCAACACTTAGTAAGATTTTTGAAAAAATTGTTCTTGATCAAATGTTAAATTTTTTTAATATAAATAATTTACTTCATAAAATCAATTTGGTTTCACAAGGGGTCGCCCGACAACTGATGCCGGTATTGAGCTGATTAAATATATCTTTAATGCATGGAAGAATTCCCAGGATGCTTTGGGTATATTTTGTGACCTATCCAAGGCCTTCGATTGTGTTCACAATGAAACATTAATCAGGAAACTTCAACACTACGGTGTAAGAAGTGATGCTCTTAAATTAATTATTTCATATTTAAGTAAGAGAACGCAAAAAGTTGTCATTAACAATATGAGCTCTTCCGGATCGATGGTACAAATTGGCGTGCCTCAAGGCTCAATTCTCAGCCCCTTTCTGTTTCTTGTATACATTAATGACTTACCTTACATAGTAGGGGATAACCATGATGTAGTATTATTTGCAGATGACACTTCTTTAATTTTCAAATTAAGTCGACAGTTACTAAAATATGACGAAGTAAATAATGCTATATCTAAATTAGTAAATTGGTTAGATGTTAATAGTTTGCATTGACTCTAAATTAACATTCCGTGAGCACTATGCGTACATTAAAAACAAAGCATTCCAGTTACTAGGTTTCATAACGAGATGCACTAAGTGCTTCAAACGGCCTCAAAGCTTCCTGACCGTTTATTGTAGTCTTTTTCGTAGCATTCTTGAATATGCTTGTGTCATTTGGTCTCCCTGTTACACGGTCCATTCAGATAGTATAGAAAGCGTCCAAAAAAGAACTCTCAGAATACTTAGCTACAAATGTGGGTTTGCTCGTAATCTAGTTAGTTATAGTGAATAACTCGACAAATTTAAAGTGACCACCTTACTTATTCGCCGTAAGGAATATGACCTTATATATTTACATAAAATTCTCCATAATAAGATTGATTCCGATTACCTCTTAAGTAAATTAAACTTAACTACAAAGCGCAATCCACGAATTCCTAACAAGACATTTTACCTGCAGACTTATAAGAATAATACTTCCTTTTATAACCCGATAGTAAGAATGTGTCGACTTTACAACGAGATATCCATGAAAAGCTCCGGCATGGATGTTTTTGATCCAAGATCCAGGACATTTAAAAGAGCAGTGAAACAATATACACTTATGCACACTCATTCCCATATCACATAGGTTTTAAGTTTCTTATTTGTATATTTTTATTTTTTGTTTACTATAATTATGTATGTCATAAACATTGCAAAGCGTAGAATTGATCTCCTGTATTTCATATAAAAATGATGTGTCAACATATTTAGGATAACAATCTGGCATAAAACTGTTATATTTATATTATATTGTAATGTATTTTGATTGTTATCTGTTTTGTTGTCCATATAATAAATAAATAAATAAATAAATTTAAATGGCACTAAAACAAAATGTATGAAATTCTTGACTCCAAATGTCAAACAATTAAATACTAATGTAATTTGAAATGGGGAGAAACTGAGTCTTGTAGATACCACCATTTTTCTTGGAATTACACTAGACGCGAAGCTTCAATGGAGCCCCCATATATCAAAACTAGCAAGCAGACTTAGTTCTGCAGCATATGCTGTAAAAAAGATTAGAAGTCTTACCAGTGTTGAAACAGCTAGACTAGTTTACTTTAGCTATTTCCATAGCCTAATGTCGCACATGCAGCTGACACTGAAATTATATTTGTTTTACAGAAGAGGGCCATAAGAGCAATTTATGATTTAAAGCCTAAAGAGTCGCTGCGACAAAAATTTTAGGAAATTAATATATTAACTTTGGCCTCTCAATACATTTATGAAAATGTAATGTACGTACACAAAAATTAAAGTAGTTTTATAAAAATAAGTGATATTCATTCTGTAAATACTAGGAACAGACACAAGCTAGTAGTACCAGTTACTCGACTCCATCGAGTCAGTAATTCATTCTTGGGGCGATGTATACGCTTTTACAACAAAATTCCAGAAAATATACAAAGTTTGACCTGTTCAAAGTTCAAAAACTTTATTAAACTAAGTTTGTATAAAAAGGGTTATTATAATATTAAGGAATTTATGGATGATAATAACCCCTGGAAATGAGGTGATCGCTACCAAGCTATTTCTAATTTGTTGTGTTGTTAATTTGTGTAACATCATGATTGTAAGCTGTTATTTAAAAAAAAGTCCCGCTGGGTTTCTTGCTGGTTCTTCCCAGGACAGAGGTTTTTTCCGAACCAGTGCAGTGGTAATCAAACAAAAGAGTGACTTTCAATAAGTATTATTTATAATCTATATTGAATAATAAAAAAAGAGCGTGATCCTACCCGTGTCGAGCCGACCCGTGCTACAACCTCAATATAATTTAATTTGCATAACTTTAGTGTTTTACTTCTATTTTATTATTACTATTACTGTTTACTGATTCAGGTGTTACTTTATAAAAATTCATTATAAAAAAATGTGAAATTTAATTAACTTCTGTGTGCCTAGCCTACTCAACGTACAACGAATATCTTAATTAAATCATAAAACGCTAAAAACCCTATACCACATGAGTATTCATGGACAGATAGGCATGAGTGTCGGCCAGTGCTCCACCTAAGTGGGGTCGTGCCTTATCTAGAGTTTTACTTGAGAGTACTCGTACAGTCGAAATTCAAAGGACACTCCAATTACCTGACGTTTACAATCGGGTTCTTACGCCTATCCACCCATTTTAAATTGAGGTTTTTCTCCACTATTTTATGAATTTATTTTAAATACTAGCAGTGCCCACGACTTCGTTCGCGTGGAATTATTACTTTTCATATGATAATTGATGATGATTTCTTTGTACTCTTAATTGTCGCGAAGATCTATAAAGTCTCTAATCTGGATAACATTCAGTTAGTCAGTCAATCAGACAAACTAACTAACGAACAAATAGACGGGTCCACAAACAAACTAATGGACGGACCCACGATCGAACCATGAAACGAATATTAATTAATATTGTATATAAACAACAAAATTACCGTAATGACGTAATCCAAAATTTGCTACCGAATTTCTCTGACCAACACTAGATTTCTATATAACAGATAAGAGATTACCCGAAATAAGCAAGCTCCAACTTGTTATTAGTTTGTGGCAAGTGGCAACCAATTATCTGTAGACTGATATGAGGCACCATATTGCCGTTAATATAAAAATATTTGAAATTAAAACTACAATCCTATGCCTATCTTAAGTATCTAATCACATTAACAAAATGAAAATGAAATTACGTTTCTATATTATATGTATCATCCTACAAACGTGTAAACAAATGAAAAATAAAACTAAATTCAACCAAGGAAAGTTTTTTGACCTTTAAATCTATACAAATAAATAAAATTGAATGTCTGTTTGTAATGTCAAAATTACAGCTTTTTACTAAATTCATATATACGGTACTAATAACAAAAATACAATTTTTAAAGTTTTTGTCTGTCTGTCTGTCCGTCCGTCTGTCTGTTTGTCTGTTTGTCGGCTGGACCGATTTTGAAGGAATTTTCACTGGCAGATAGCTGAGTAACTTAGGCTACTTTTATTTTAGAAAAAGAATTAGGGTTCCGCGCAAAAAAATTAAAACCGCAAATAACACGCGAGCGATGTCGTGGGGAACAGCTAGTATAGAATAGGTGTGATCAGGCCCAAAATCAGTTAGGTTTTTGTCGAGAAATTCTGTCACAGCCCGGGGCGGTGATTAGCGGTATTTCATTCATGTGCCTCAGAAAACACAAAGTCTTTGGTTCTGCGTCTCATCTCATTATATTTGTGTCCAATCCCATGCACTTTCTATTTCCTCATTCTAATAGTCCCATCGGGAAAGTAAGGCAATAGAAAGTGCACTTATATACTTGCGCAAACACTCGTGATTCAAAATCCTTTCATGCGTCTTTTAAATAAAATGCACTCCCTTGGTACTTACGTACCTATTATATAACACTATTACTATATATACTCTTTCCCGAAAGGTTCGTACATAATATCTCAATGTCTTGCATAAGTGACTAGTCTCCGTTGAGACTTACCGCCTTGACCGTAATTCAGCCTTAAGGGTTTGATGGGTACCTACGTTGGAAACATTAAAAAAATTAAAAGTGTTCAGTCCTCAAAATACTTAACGCTTGAATACTCAAAAACTGAATTAAATTATATTTAATCCCTTTTAATAAAATCTTCTTTTCATTCCTCGCTATCGCCATTCTTAATACTACTTGCAAATTGCTATACATAATGATAAATAGACAACTTTACTGTTTTGTGTAACAATTTTCTACCTCATAAGGGGTATATAATAGGCACAGATTTTTCTAAAGTTCTAAGATATGTATTATTCATAAATATCATAATTTTTTTAGGATTTTCCCACCACCATGCGATTAAAAACCATTTATAGTGGTGAATTTTGATAGAATTTAATGATGATGATGATGATAGTTGTGATGATGATGATTCTGTGAGAGATGGCCCCTTATATACGAACAGTAATATTTATCGCCTTTTTATGGAATGTATCACATTACCCACAATCACCGTTTAATCTTAGTTCAAGCAAATATTCCCTTCATCACTCCATCGCCTTTCAACGTTGTATTAGACACATCGGCTGAATATCATTCAGGCCGCTAGTTAAACGGCGATGTTTAATAAAAAGGCTAAGTTGGCTGCAACATATATTATAATAAGATATGCATTAAAAGTGTACGCACGACTAAAGTCTGAGACTTTAGGCAAAATGAGTATGACAAAACTTTTCGTTATAACGATGTCGGCGGAAATATAAGGGTTCTCAATAATGTTGTGATGTACAGAATTGTTCTCTTTTCGAGAGGCCTGAAATTGAGTTTCGAATAACTTTCAATATAATTTGTTATATTACGGGGTTGTTTAAAAAGTACTTCCTCAATTTGTTTTTTGTTTTTCAACTGTTTTCTCTTTGAAGCTTCTAGAAGCATTGAGTTTGAACATGCATGCATTTGACTGCCTCATTGATCTAATAGTCAAAAGCGCGACTATTGATCATGAGGTCCCTGGTTCGACCCCCGGGTCTGGCATAAAAATTGTCAGTGGTTTTCGTGTTGAAAAACACTTAATAGCAGCCCGGAGCCAGGAAGCTGGTGGTGTTTCACTCCCATGCCTAGAAAAGTTCGTAAAGCCAGCAAAGCAAATCTAATAGAGAAGCATATATTCAGTAGTGGACTTTTATAGGCTTTAATGGATGGATATATATCCATTCTCGATCGTTCTCGTCAAATTTATTATCTCCTTCTTTTTCGAAGTCTGATAAAGAAAATTCTTAATATACTTAACGAATTCATGAGTCAATACAAGTCATAAAGAAAGTTTTCAAAGCTCGTGCAAAAGCCGTGCTGGAAATAAGCTCTACTATGCTAAGTCTGTGAACTTGATATTCGCGGCGCAGCGCCTAGACAACTTCGTGACATGAATACCGACACCACGTGCATAGCTGAAAACCTTTTAAGAAACGCGTTGACAAGATCTTTGTTGACGATTTAATTAATATTGCTGAGAGACTATTTTCATGATCCTTATTATAGGCCTGCACAAGTATACTCTGTATTATATTTATTTAAATTAAAAATAAATAAATAAACAATATACATGCCTATCAGCATGTTTTCACCCAACTGCCAAGAAAGGGTTATGTTTTTCACGCGTATCTTGTATGTTTGTAAATTTCTTTATTACATCGTATCTTCCAAACGGTTGGATTGGACATGGATTTCATTAATTAAGGTATCGTTTTATTCGCCTTGAAAACCCATGTGTTCGTAGTAGTTGTTTGAAAAAAAAAAACAAAATGGCGGATTTTTGAGCAAAATAGTAATACGTTAATAGAAAAAGAATAACCAAACCTATCGAGTAGGGTATCAAAATAAAGGAAATTAAAAGGGAATAACAAAAATATATCAATATGTTGGAGCGTCTATAAAGTACCCGGTTGAATCGAGGTAGAATGGAGGGTATATCGAGAAACCGCCTCTTGTGCCTGTAGTATAAAGTTCACTGTAGGTGCCGTGCGCGACAGATTTCGCTTAAGTCATTCAACGAGTGTGGTCATTCTACTAGTGCTAAGATAGTGTCGTGGTTCTGTTCGTTGTTGTAATTCTTCTAGTGCAGGCAAGGAGGATTGGTGTTGCTTAGAGGCTGCCCTGTGTTACAATGAGTTAAGTAGTGTTGCTGTTGCTGTACATATTTTGGTGTTATCATGTAATTACGTACCTCACGTTACACTGGTATGTGATTGTGGCTGAGACTTGTTACGGTGTGGTTGAACTGTAATTTCACTATACTGAATGTATAGTGCGTTATGTTGTCTTATTACTGATAACGATTAAACTGCGTAAGCAAGAGAGCAAGTTGAACATCCGCTCTCACACTTTTATTATTTTTAACAATTAACGCTATCCTGATGTATTTCAGAGATCAAAATAGGAATCCTGTGTTGTAATTCTCCGACATATAAGTTATATGTTTAAATTTGATTAGGAATAATAAATGGTTTAAAAAATTTTTGATAGCGTAAAAATGGGCTATGTTTGTCTCGGATCTCGTGCTATTATATTATGAAATTTAGTTAATAAGAGTGTGTCGGGACAAAAAAGTCTAAAATAAAATAAATAATTACATTTCGACAGCACTATCGGCTTCAACACCCGCTAAAACCATGAGAATGACACCCATGATGAAAAACTTGATACCTATTGCAGCAGCCAACTTGGGTTTACATTTCGACAGCACTATCGGCTTCAACACCCACGTAAACCATGAAAATGACACTCATGATAAAAAAATTGATACCTATTGCAGCCGCCATGTTGGATTTACATTTCGACAGCACTATCGGCTTTAACACCCTCGAAAACCATGAAAATGACACCCATGATGAAAAAATTTATACCTATTGCAGCCGCCACCTTAGATTTACATTTTGACAGCACTATCGGCTTCAGAACTCTCGAAAACCATGAAAATGACACCCATGATGAAAAAATTGATACCTATTTCAGCCGCCATCTTGCATTTACATTTCGATAACCCTATCGGCTTCAACACCCTCGAAAACCATGAAAATGACATCCATGAGGAAAAAATTGATACTACTTACTTTTAGTACGTACTACTATTATTTATTCTGTGCTTTTAAAATATTGTAATAAAAAAATCTCTTATTATTATTATAATCAAGTACACTTACGAAACACAAGTAAGTTAAAATTTAATGTTTAAATGATGGCTCATGTTATTGTGGGTTATTCTTCTTTTGGTTTCGGTTTTCAATTAATGTGTAGTCTTTTCTTGCTTTCAGAATCGGAACACAATGACTGTAACTCCAGCTCAAGTTGCTCAAGCTGTGTTGCTCTGGAGTCAAGGGCGAACGCAGCGAGAGATTGCGGATTTTTTAAATGTACCGCGTACAACCCTTAAATACGCCTTAAAAAAGGTACGATCAGATCGGTCTGTACACGAAGAGACCAAGATGTGGCAGAATCAGGTGTACATCAGCGCAGGATGACCGATTTATCACCTTCGCAATTTTGAGGAATCGGTTCCTTACTGCGGTTGAAATTAGGCAGCGTCTGCAAACGGTAAGAGGGGTCAACGTTAGTGATCGGATGGTAATAAGGAGAATAGTGGAACTGGACCTGCGTACTTAAAGACCAGCACGAGGTCCATAACTGCTCCGGCATCATCACGTAGTTCGACTTCGGTTCGCTACCGAGCATACAAATTGGACTCATAAGTAGTGGAGTAAAGTTCTGTGGACCGATGAATGCAGAGTAGCACTAAGAGTTTCAGATGGCCGTGAACGTGTGTGAAGAAAGCTTGAAGAGAGGTTTCTGCCAATCACCACCAGGCAAACCGTAAGTATTCATAATACTTTTGATGATTACTGATCGTAATGGTTTAAGGAGGGATCAGTGCAGATGCACGTACAGAGTTAGTAGTAGTTGAAGGTCGTTTAACGGCAGTGCAATACATTGAAGAGATCCTCTAAGATCATGTTTTACCCTATGTGGAATTCATTGGGGGCAAAGAATTTAAGATAATGCAAGATAATGCCCTACTACACACCGCACGATGCTTTAATGATTATCTTTCGGAGGTGAGAATTTTTAAATTGGAGTTGTCAGCACGAAGCCCGGACATGAATCTCATAGAACATGTCTGGGACATGCTTAAGCGTCGCACCCGATTCAATCTCAACCCTCCAGAGAATTTCAGTTCAAAAACGCTCTGGTGGCCGCCTGGGAAGAAATACCCCAAAGGGTTATCAAAAATATCACCCACAGCATGCCTGATTGTATGCAGGCGGTTAGCAGGGCAAGAGGTAGAAAGATCCGCTACTCACGTTAGTTACTGTTAGCTTTAATTTGTTAAATTCATTAATAAACATTTGTGAAATTTAGTGCTTATTATCTTTTTTGTTATTTAATAAAAAAAATTAGAAAGTTACCACATTTTTTGTTTATTAATCATTTACACTTAAAATTTGAATAAACAATAAAGTTTTTCAAATACGCAAAATAACAGTATCGCGCTTCATTTTGACAATAACCCTCATAGAGCCTTTGGGCCACATTCCGTGCCGCTAAGTGTATTTAAGAAATTTGGTTATTCTAATATTGTGTATTTGTACAGCAATCTTTTTGAGCCGCTGCAAACAACCGAAACAATTTCCACTCACGAGGGCGACTAACGCCGAACTGAGTGACGCAGTCTCTATTCTATTTAGTAATAATTTTTCATACAAGGCTGCTGAATACACCGATGTAAGGACGAGGGAAATAAAACACTTGAGTGTTGACGTAAGATTGTCTGTAATTACGTTATTGTTAAGTTTATATATTATATTATACCCAAACATACGTATAGATACTATGTAGATACTACACCTTCCTTCCCAAAGAAAAAAAAAGAAATGAATACGTGCATTTCTTTTTTGTTTTATATAATACTAACATTTAAAATTACACAATAATTATATCCCTAAGTATTCTAATTTATAAAATGTAAACACAATTGGTATTATAGTACTTAGTAATTAATATTAAGGTAAAGTAATATTAATTAATAAACTTAATACACTAATTTATTATAATTATAATCGATTAAGTAAACAATGTCTGAAATATATTACTTAATTGCTATAATATTATTGCCGTATTATATATATATATGTAAAATTATAATAAATTTATTACATTTATTTTAACGATAATGCAATTTAGTTCGGTTTTTATTTATTTATTTATTTATTAGGTTTACCAGTAATTGTAATAATAATACATCAATGAGTATTTAACAATAACATGTGTTTTACAGCCAAATGCACAATTAATTTAGATAAACACCACATGCACAAACTATTAAAGATAGTATCATCCAATTTTTATAAGTGACTTAATGTGTTCACAATAAATGTGAAAAGAATAATGTAATTTTTGCCATCTTTTAGTATTTCAAATTACTAAATATGGACCTGCACAAATGGCGCTGAGTTTGTTACCAGTTTCTTCTTTAACTAATATCAAATCATTAATTTTATAAGTTTAGTGTTCATTTTATAATCATACTTGGATTTCCTAACAAATTTACTATTGATTAAATTTTCTCTTGCTTCCTTTTGGGAGGTTTGTAGGCAATATTTAAACTCTAACGGGTAATCTTCGTAATTATATATGGGTTCTACGGTTTTAGTTAAATTACTGGGTAAATTACATTTTTTGCCATAAACTAACTCGAATGGGGTATACTTAGTTGAACGTAAGTATTATATGAAAAATACCGACAAAAAAAATATATATAAAAATATTACATATTTTTTTATATAGTAAAAAGTTAATGTTAAATAAAGTCTTATATTATTATAATTATGTATATAATAATATTTGTCTTGGGTAGGGTGGCTGGCCACAAACCCCCTATATGCATAATAATTCCGTAGTCATAATATGTATGTTCAAGGCTTAATGCATTGTTGATGCATTATATTTGACAAAATCAGGTGTACATTCGCGAACGTATATTATTTTGGTCGACACATCACTGTAACACACATTGATACTGAGTTATTCAGTTACTTATTAAGTCATTTATGTAGACATTCACATTAAATAGTACCCTTCCTTTATATATTTATTCACATTTATACTTATAATTTTATAGTTATATATTTCATTTATTTATACTTTTATATTTAATGAAACATTTCTTTCATGATCCATACAAATTATTTAAATATTAATACTTTACTTTTTTTTCGAAAAATATTGCCTTATAAAGATACAAACATATGATTTGAAGGTTCAATAAATATAAAACCGACAATATTACATTTCATTTTAAGATACACATAACAAAGGAGTCTATGTTAGGCAATGTAATCATTTTCATTATCATAACAACTACCAGATCAAAATACAAATTGCGATCCCAGCTGCGTAAGCGATTTGTGACACTTTTGTTTTCAATTCCAAAGTACGTTTATGAGAAGGTTTGCGATTACATCGTATGATGATACCTAATTTTAACATAACTTACAAAATGTTTTATTATAAATACACTTAAAAATATCTAAAATTTATAGTAGTTAAACACGTTTTCATTTACATAGTTAAGATTACATTGCATTGTCGTAATACTTTTTCATTATCAAGTAAAATGTGTTATTTTTATCATTAATAGTCGGCAACGTATTACATATTATGTTTTTTTTTAAGATTTCATGACTTCTAAGGAACATGTTTATCTTATTTGAAATACAAATAAGATAAACATGTTCCTTAGATACTATGTAGTATCTACATAGTATCTATACGTTGTAAAAAAGATAAGCTATTACATATATAAGTCTGTATTAGAAAATTTATGTTGTATGTTAATAAAATGTTATTAACATTAGAAAATAACAGTTTTTTTAAGTATAAAATCTTATAATTTTTGGTTTCATTGTAGAAAATAAAATAAAAAAACTTATAACAAATAGCAAATTAATACACTTTGGATTACAGAATTTTAGTTTAAAATTGTACAAATTTTACATAAATAAACATTTTTTTTATTTAAAACTAATGGTTATTATAAATATAAATCAATTTAAATATGAAAAAATCTTGTAAATTCATATAAAATATGGTAAAATAATTAAGTATGTACGTGAAAATGTGTTTATTATTTTTGATTAATATTTTTTGTTTACGTGTGGTTATGTGGATCGATAATATAGTTACTAGGTACATGTGTAACTTGTGAGTAGGATTTTGTGTAGCATTAATAGCTCAAATGCAGAAATGCAAAATAACTACATATCTCACTTTTAGATTTGGTCGGGGATCCCCTTATTACCTCATTTTAATTATTCTCATGTCCTTGCATGTTAGTTATTTTCATGCTAACACTAATCTAATTTCCTTTGTTTTCGGTTGTCATCATTCATCATCATTACAGCCCTTCACAAGTCCACTGATGAACATAGGCCTCCCCCAAAGAATGCCACAAAGCACGGTCCTGAGCCACCTGCATCCATCGACTTCCTGCATATCTTACCAGGTCGTTACTCCATCTAGTGGGGGGACGCCCTACACTTCGCCTGCCGGTACGAGGCTGCCACTCGAGAACCTTTCTTCCCCATCGGTTGTCGGTTCTTCGAGCTATATGGCCGGCCCATTGCCACTTCAGCTTACTAATCCGTTGGGCTATGTCGGTCACTCTAGTTCTACTGCGGATATCCTCATTTCTGAGTTTATCACGCAGAGAAACTCCGAGCATAGCCCTCTCCATAGCTCGCTGAGCGACCTTGAGCTTCCTTATCCGGCCAGCAGTGAAGGACCACGTCTCAGTTCCGTATGTCATCACTGGCAACACGCACTGGGTGTACAGTCTCGTTTTCAAGTTTTGAGGTATACCTGACGAGAAGATGTGCCGTAATTTCCCGAACGCTGCCCAACCGAGTTGAATCCGTCGATTGACCTCTCGGTCGAAGTTGGACTTACCTAGTCGGACTATTTGTCCCAGGTAAACATACTCGTCAACAACTTCGAGCTTAGTGTTCCCAACAACTACCGGCATAGGTGTGACATGGACATTAAACATGATCTTTGTTTTGTCCATGTTCATCTTAAGACCTATCCGTTGGGAAACACTATTGAGGTCATTGAGCATAGTGCTTAGGTCCTCCAGCGATTCTGCCATAAGGACTATATCGTCGGCAAATCGAAGGTGAGTGATGTACTCGCCATTGATGTTGATACCGTATCCTTTCCAGTCCAGAAGCTTGAAAACATCTTCCAATGCAGCGGTAAAGAGTTTCGGGATATGACGTCACCCTGTCTTACACCTCTCTGCAATTGGATAGGTTTCGTACTCTGGTTCTGTACTCGGATAGCCATCGTAGCCCTACTGTACAAGCACTTCAACACTTCGATATACCGACAGTCAACTTGGCATCGCTGAAGGGACTGCAGCACCGCCCAAATTTCGACGGAATCAAAGGCTTTCTCATAGTCCACATACGCCAGACATAGTGGCAAATTGTACTCCTCGGACTTCTGTACAATTTGCCGAAGGGTATGTATGTGGTCTATGGTGCTAAAGCCTTTTCGGAAACCGGCTTGTTCGGGAGGCTGGAAGTCGTCAAGTCTGCGCGCGAGACGATTCGTAATGACTCTCGAAAACAGCACGTAGACGCGGCTCAGAAGGGAAATCGGTCTGTAGTTCTTCAAGAGAGCGTTGTCGCCTTTCTTGAAGAACAAGACCACCGCACTTCTGCTCCACGCCTCCGGTGTAATGCCACCATGGAGGACGGAATTAAAGAGCTTCTGAAGGACTTCAAGTACCGGTTTTCCACCCGCTTTCAGAAGCTCCGCTGTAATTCCATCCTCGCCTGGGGCCTTGCCGTTTTTAAGGTGCTGGAGAGCCATTCTAATCTCGCTCAGACTGACGTCCGGGATATCATCGGAATAATGTCGGATAAGACTCGCTCTGGATCGTTACTCACACTTGCGTGCGGCTCCAACGATGACGTGTACAGCTGCCCATAGAACCTCTCAATCTCACTCAAAATCTCAGGTGCCCCGGAAACGATGCTGCCACATTCTGTCTTCAGCTTTGACAGTTGGCGCTTTCTGGCAGACAGATCTCTGGCAAAGACTTTGGAGCCTCGGTTCCGCTCGATCGCTTCTTCAATACGAGCTGTATTGAATTTGCGTAAGTCCCGCCGCATGCATTTGGAGATCTGTCTGTTCAGTTGCCTGTATGCTGTTAAATCTGTTGAAGAATGTAGCTTCATCTCCCGTCTAACAGCCATGAGATTAAGAGTGTGATCGGAGAGTTTTTGTGTTCTTCTGCGGCGGGTCTTGCAGAACTTAGCTCCGACCGCATGGACAGTTTCCACGAGCTTGTCATTCAAATCGTGCACTTCATTGCAGTCTTCTAGGCACTGAAAACGGTTTTGTAACTCGAGCTGAAAGGTTTCGGGACTTTGGATTAGAGCACGAGGGGGACGGAGCGTTGACTTCATTAGACGAGACCTCTCCAACTTAACGTTTAGGTTCAGTGTGCCTCTAACCATTCGGTGATCGCTGCCGGTTTTCACCCTCGCGATCACTGAGACATCACTGAACAATTGTCGTCTGGTCGTCATAATGAAGTCAATCTCATTTTTTGTCGAACCGTCGGGGCTCGACCAGGTCCACTTCCTGTGGGGCCGCTTCTGGAAGAAAGAGTTCATCATAAAGAGTCCCTCTTTCTCCATGAAGTCGGCCAGCTGCTGGCCCTTTGGGTTCCGTTGCCCTATTCCAAATTTCCCTACTTTCAGCTCACCGTTCTCTCTTGTGCCTAGTTTTGCATTGAAGTCTCCCATTAACACCGTATATTGGGTTTTGGAGGAATGCATGGCTCTAGAGATATCCTCATACATTTCCTCCACCTCCTGATCGGGGTGTGCCGAGGTTGGTGCGTAAACCTGTATGACCTTCAGCGAATACCGTTTGGTGATTCTGAGTATAAGGTACGCAACCCTCGTCGACACACTCTCAATCTTTACAACGTTGTTAACGAGAGACTTGTGGACGATAAATCCGACACCTCCTTGGGACAGATGGTCGCCCTCCCGGTAATAGAGCAAGTTGCCGGATTCGAGGATTACCGTGTCCTCCCCCTCTCTTCGGACTTCGGATAATCCTATAATATGCCAGCGTAACTTGTCTATCTCTTCTTCCAACTCCACAATCTTCTCGTCAGTCCTCAGGGTGCGTGCGTTGTA
The DNA here is from genome assembly GCA_963668995.1 of Parnassius mnemosyne. Lineage (NCBI taxonomy): Eukaryota > Metazoa > Arthropoda > Insecta > Lepidoptera > Papilionidae > Parnassius > Parnassius mnemosyne. The sequence continues at coordinate 408,961 of CAVLGL010000001.1, read as the reverse complement.
TGTTGCCAGGTCGAGTCGTCGTAGGTGGCAACCGAACCTTCACCGGAGATTCTTAGCACCCCCTGCCCCGCCGTTACCATGGTCGCCACCGTAGCCAGGAATAGCGGGGCCGCCGGGGACTGGGGGCCGTTTATTATTGTCATTGCTCATGGGGGGTATATTGCCATAGTTGCCACGCTTGGCGAGCGGGTTGGCAACCGCAGTTTTTTTTATTGTTATTTTGGCTATTATCAGGAAGATGCTGCTGCCCATCTCCTGCCTGTTTCCCTTTGTCGCCTTTTACGACACCCACGGGAAGATATGGGGTAGTGGATATTCTTAACCGCCACTACACGGCAGGTTCGGTTGTCAGGCCTTATTTATTTATCTCATTATTCTTGTACGTACTTTCTTTTCTTTCTTAATATTTTTGACCTTTAGCTAGCTTTATTTCTTTGAGTATTCTCTTCCCTTATATATTTATTTATTAGTTAGATACCGGGAATCGGAGTATTAATTCACTTCATTTATATTTTAATTCGTGATATTTATCACGCGGGTACTTTATAAATATGGGCCCCCCATTTACTTGGGTATTATATTACTTTTTCATAACATTCATTTCATTTTATTGGTACATAAACTTTTTTTATCATACTAAATCAAGGTAAAACTGTACCTTGGGTTGTGCGCACAACCTTGAGGTCTACGTTTAAGTCATTTTAAAAGGACTCCAACAATTGTCACGGAGGAAAACTAAGTTCACACTATGATCCAATGAAGGATGTGACCTCTATGTACCATTATCAAGGGTAACAAATTTAAGACTTCTCTTGTCCCCAACAGTACTAATATGAGTAAACTTGTTCACATCTCACTTGTACTGAAGGTATTGTTCCCTAGTACCCGATACTTCCGATTTTTTCATCCAATCATGGAAACATACCCTGCTCGAGGACTATATGCTATACCAGTGATGGGCGTTCCCGTATCTCTCCATTATTTGTTCGTCAAGGTCAACTTTTGTTTAATTTTGATTTATTTCTTTACTTTTATAATATTTTATTAATCATTATTTAATTGTACCATAATATACTTTCACGTACATGGTCGCGTACATACATGATAAAGAATATGGACACTATTCATATACAATACATAATAAATTATCATTGCGTCATTAAAGCTCATTACGTCGTTAATCGCATCCGAACAACCTTAAAAAAAATTACTCGGTTATTAGGTTTTCCCAACTCTCAGCTGATCAGGCCGATTGTATGTGGATATGCTAATCTCCGATAATTTTCTTTACTTGCCTTACTGTTACTAACTACACTCTATTAATATTTTTCATTTATAATTCCGTATTTCTTAGTTATATTATATTAGCCTTTAATATAGTAGCCATAAATTAACTCACGCCTTTACAAATTTATTAAATAAGTCTCTTATATGGTCTCTTGTAGTATTTAGGTACATCATTTTCAGTCCGGGAATGAGGCTCACAATGATCACAACAAAATTTTAATAAATAAATTGAAGAAATTATTTTCTCATGTATACAAATAAGTTAAATAATCCAAACTTTATCATTTTCCCAGGAAATGATGAATTATAAAATAAAAAGTTTATGATTTAAAAGTTCAATAAATATAAAATCGAAATTCAAAAATATTCCATTTCATATTCAAATTAAACAAAGAAATAATAATGGGAACATAAGTCGTCATCACTATAGCGGCTACCAAGTTTATATAAACAAAACATTAATTTATTTAAACATTGAGAAGAACAATTTTCATTTTTAAGTAGGTTATATTAACTTTAAGGTTATTTATTAAAGAATATATATTTATTTATCTATAACTTTAAAATTGTTTCAAGGTTTTCATACCTTTAGAAAAGAAGAAAAATAATTATGACATTTATTAATAGCGATTTTTTTTAAATCCTTCAAAATTATATACATTTAAATAAAAATTACTACAGAAATAAATTTGGGTTAAATTTAAAAATATATTTGCTTTAATCCGAACCAGGTCATCGTAAAATGTAGTTTAATATATTGAATTTTTTATAGAATACAATACCTACTAGAAATATTATAAAATGTTAAAATGTGGCAAATACTCGTATTTTCAAGTTACTTGTAAATAACGTACATCTAATATTAAATGCATTATGTACTTTTTTATTTTATATAGTCTAAAACATAATAAAAAAATATGGTGTTGAATGTGTAGAATTAGTTTGTTGAATGAATTGTATAATTTTATATTAAAAGACTACAGAAAAAACAACGAAATGTATCACAGTGTTATTTTAACAATAAATTTGGTGAAATTAAGTACGTAAAAATTTTATCTTTCGTATTATTTCATAATTTTTTTTTGCAAATCAATTACTGAATAAAAGTGAATATAAAATCGTCTAGTCTAGTGCCTTAATACAAATGCCACTGAAGCACATACGTAACTTAATTTATAATTATTGTAATATGATTTTTTTTAAAACAATAATAAAATAAGAAATAAATCGTTAATATAAAATATCTAATAATTAATTTCAACTTAAACATATATGAAATACAGAATATTTAGTACATAACTTTTTTTTTATAATATTTAAAACTTTTTAAAGAAATCTTATAAAGAAATGACAAAAGTAGACTAATGCGATGTTACCTCAAATTTTCTTCTTTGTTCTTTTTGGCTCATATTTCATATTCTTCTAGATGAAGCTTGCAAAAGTACAACTGTTACTTTCCTTTTAAAACTAATCTGCCGTTTCTTGAATTTTGAACTTTGGTCATCATATTAAAAAAATCGCCATTTTATTTCCTCATTCTTCGTTAGTTGTCTTCATAGTACTATATATTATATATTTTAAATTTTCAGTCAGCTTCTATAAAATTCTTATTGTGTTATTGTGGCTTCTTCTCGAATTTATATTTATTTATGTTTCGTCACGTCCGGTGTTGTATTCATTGCGTTGTAATATTACTTTATTGTCAATTATTTTACTCGAGTCTTCTTTATCATCAGTCATTGCTCATGGGGGGTATATTGCCATAGTTGCCACGCTTGGCGAGCGGGTTGGCAACCGCAGTTTTTTTTATTGTTATTTTGGCTATTATCAGGAAGATGCTGCTGCCCTGTTTTCTCTGCCTGTTTCCCTTTGTCGCCTTTTACGACACCCACGGGAAGATATGGGGTAGTGGATATTCTTAACCGCCACTACACGGCAGGTTCGGTTGTCAGGCCTTATTTATTTATCTCATTATTCTTGTACGTACTTTCTTTTCTTTCTTAATATTTTTGGCCTTTAGCTAGCTTTATTTCTTTGAGTATTCTCTTCCCTTATATATTTATTTATTAGTTAGATACCGGGAATCGGAGTATTAATTCACTTCATTTATATTTTAATTCGTGATATTTATCACGCGGGTACTTTATAAATATGGGCCCCCCATTTACTTGGGTATTATATTACTTTTTCATAACATTCATTTCATTTTATTGGTACACAAACTTTTTTTTATCATACTAAATCAAGGTAAAACTGTACCTTGGGTTGTGCGCACAACCTTGAGGTCTACGTTTAAGTCATTTTAAAAGGACTCCAACAATTGTCACGGAGGAAAACTAAGTTCACACTATGATCCAATGAAGGATGTGACCTCTATGTACCATTATCAAGGGTAACAAATTTAAGACTTCTCTTGTCCCCAACAGTACTAATATGAGTAAACTTGTTCACATCTCACTTGTACTGAAGGTATTGTTCCCTAGTACCCGATACTTCCGATTTTTTCATCCAATCATGGAAACATACCCTGCTCGAGGACTATATGCTATACCAGTGATGGGCGTTCCCGTATCTCTCCATTATTTGTTCGTCAAGGTCAACTTTTGTTTAATTTTGATTTATTTCTTTACTTTTATAATATTTTATTAATCATTATTTAATTGTACCATAATATACTTTCACGTACATGGTCGCGTACATACATGATAAAGAATATGGACACTATTCATATACAATACATAATAAATTATCATTGCGTCATTAAAGCTCATTACGTCGTTAATCGCATCCGAACAACCTTAAAAAAAATTACTCGGTTATTAGGTTTTCCAAACTCTCAGCTGATCAGGCCGATTGTATGTGGATATGCTAATCTCCGATAATTTTCTTTACTTGCCTTACTGTTACTAACTACACTCTATTAATATTTTTCATTTATAATTCCGTATTTCTTAGTTATATTATATTAGCCTTTAATATAGTAGCCATAAATTAACTCACGCCTTTACAAATTTATTAAATAAGTCTCTTATATGGTCTCTTGTAGTATTTAGGTACATCATTTTCAGTCCGGGAATGAGGCTCACAATGATCACAACAAAATTTTAATAAATAAATTGAAGAAATTATTTTCTCATGTATACAAATAAGTTAAATAATCCAAACTTTATCATTTTCCCAGGAAATAATGAATTATAAAATAAAAAGTTTATGATTTAAAAGTTCAATAAATATAAAATCGAAATTCAAAAATATTCCATTTCATATTCAAATTAAACAAAGAAATAATAATGGGAACATAAGTCGTCATCACTATAGCGGCTACCAAGTTTATATAAACAAAACATTAATTTATTTAAACATTGAGAAGAACAATTTTCATTTTTAAGTAGGTTATATTAACTTTAAGGTTATTTATTAAAGAATATATATTTATTTATCTATAACTTTAAAATTGTTTCAAGGTTTTCATACCTTTAGAAAAGAAGAAAAATAATTATGACATTTATTAATAGCGATTTTTTTTAAATCCTTCAAAATTATATACATTTAAATAAAAATTACTACAGAAATAAATTTGGGTTAAATTTAAAAATATATTTGCTTTAATCCGAACCAGGTCATCGTAAAATGTAGTTTAATATATTGAATTTTTTATAGAATACAATACCTACTAGAAATATTATAAAATGTTAAAATGTGGCAAATACTCGTATTTTCAAGTTACTTGTAAATAACGTACATTTAATATTAAATGCATTATGTACTTTTTTATTTTATATAGTCTAAAACATAATAAAAAAATATGGTGTTGAATGTGTAGAATTAGTTTGTTGAATGAATTGTATAATTTTATATTAAAAGACTACAGAAAAAACAACGAAATGTATCACAGTGTTATTTTAACAATAAATTTGGTGAAATTAAGTACGTAAAAATTTTATCTTTCGTATTATTTCATAATTTTTTTTTGCAAATCAATTACTGAATAAAAGTGAATATAAAATCGTCTAGTCTAGTGCCTTAATACAAATGCCACTGAAGCACATACGTAACTTAATTTATAATTATTGTAATATGATTTTTTTTAAAACAATAATAAAATAAGAAATAAATCGTTAATATAAAATATCTAATAATTAATTTCAACTTAAACATATATGAAATACAGAATATTTAGTACATAACTTTTTTTTTATAATATTTAAAACTTTTTAAAGAAATCTTATAAAGAAATGACAAAAGTAGACTAATGCGATGTTACCTCAAATTTTCTTCTTTGTTCTTTTTGGCTCATATTTCATATTCTTCTAGATGAAGCTTGCAAAAGTACAACTGTTACTTTCCTTTTAAAACTAATCTGCCGTTTCTTGAATTTTGAACTTTGGTCATCATATTAAAAAAATCGCCATTTTATTTCCTCATTCTTCGTTAGTTGTCTTCATAGTACTATATATTATATATTTTAAATTTTCAGTCAGCTTCTATAAAATTCTTATTGTGTTATTGTGGCTTCTTCTCGAATTTATATTTATTTATGTTTCGTCACGTCCGGTGTTGTATTCATTGCGTTGTAATATTACTTTATTGTCAATTATTTTACTCGAGTCTTCTTTATTTAATTTAGCAATATTTATTCCCATTTTTTTATTTTAAATAGGCCCGGCGGTGCGCTTGCATTGCCGCAGCGCACCGCCTGGCAGGGTCGCCATGTAAGGACGAGGGAAATGAAACACTTGAGTGTTGACGTAAGACTGTCTGTAATTACGTTATTGTTAAGTTTATATATTATATTATACCCAAACATACGTATAGATACTATGTAGATACTACACCGAAAATTTGGCCACTTCGCAGCCGAAAAAAATTTATTATAGCTAAACTAAACAAAATTAAGCTGCCATTTACATTCAATGGCTTCCCACATGATAGATGAAGAGTTTAAAAAATATATTGAGCTGAACAATTGATATTTTCAAAAGTTATCGTGTTTACAAGCCATGCGGTCTTGATAAATTCACACCATAAGCCACTAAAACCCCTTTTTTATTTAAAAATAGCAATTAATCGATTTAAAAAAGATATTAATAAGTTTAACAAACATTTATCTTTCTGACAATGTGCTTTTTATATCACTTATATGTACAATATGATTGCTAGATACGATTTCATGCGACAAAACGTTGGAATCTTAATTTTTAGGCGATAGTAGTACATACCTTGCGCTTTCGCTTAAGGCATGCAATATTCCTCGTTTGAGCAATTATTTATACTGTGATTTGACTAAGACATCGGATACAAATCACTCACGGCAGTTGCTTAATTTGTAATTTAAAAAACAGATCCGTCCGGTAGTAGATTAATTTCGTCGGTGACATATCGTTTTGTAGTTACACGCGCTTGTGCACTACTGGTTGCTGGTTGATGCTTCCGAACATTCCACTTTCTTGTTGTGCAAAGCGACTACAGTATGCAACATAATTTTGGTATTTTCTAAATCAACGGAATTTGTTGTGATTTTTGTTAATCTATTTTTTGATGTGTGTAGTGTTGTAAGCTGGTAAGAATACCCACTATCCCATATCTTCCCGCGGGTGTCGTAAGAGGCGACAGAGGGAAACTGAGGCAGAAGATGAGCAGCAGCATCTTCCTAATAAAAGCAAAAAGCAATAAAAAAAACTACGGTTGCCAACCCGCTCGCCAAGCGTGGCAACTATGGCAGTATACCCCCCATGACAATAGTTACAAAAAGTCCATTCCCCAGCGGCCCCGCTATTCCTGGCTACGATGGCGACCATGGTAACGACGGGGCACGGGGTATTAACAATCTCCGGTGGAGGTTCGGTTGCCACCTAGGACGACTCGACCTGGCAACATACAACGCACGCACCCTGAGGACTGACGAGAAGATCCGTGGAGCTGGAAGAAGAGATGGACAAGTTACGCTGGCATATAATAGGATTATCCGAGGATCGAAGAGAGAGGGGGGGGGGGGGGGGGCACAGTAATCCTTGAATCCGGCAACTTGTTCTATCACTGGGAGGGCGATCATCTGTCCCAAAGAGGTGTCGGATTTAATAGTTCACAAGTCTCTCGTGGCGTGTGTCGACAAGGGTTGTGTACCTTATAATATATACAATGGATGTCCCAGTTACCTAAAAAAAAATCCACCTCGAATGGTTCGCGCTCTACGCCATGTTTTATAAAATTCCGAAAATTCGTACTTCTGCTCACATTTGTGGTCATCACATCCACAGTTTAATGCCTAGATCGGATATTTTCTTTTAATGATGTTCCTAAATTACCTTTAAAAGTTTTCAACTACCAGGTAGGGTAGTATTTTACAAGACGGCACTAAACATGTTTAAATTTTTTACTTTATTTATCTACTAAGTTTCAGCGCCAGTGATGAAAAAAAAACTTATGGGATCTGTGTGGCCAACCATATACAAAGTTTTCCTACATCATGAGGATTTTAAAACATCAGCATACTATGTACTTAATATCATTATTTACTGAGTTATAGCCGTTAATGTGTAAAAGTAGGCATTTCATTACAAAATTACAAAATTATTGACAGATAGTTTTTTTTAACATTGCATGTCTTTATTAGGTAAAAGTTCATCTGTCTACCTTGAAAATTTTACTTTACTACCTGCTCGCCTTGTTTGGACGAACTCTAAGCTGTGTGAGCGAGACAAGCGGTGCTTAGGATAAATGTGAGTAAAAAGGATCAACAGATTCTCCATTGTATGAATTCGTGATTGGAATTCGTGTTTGGTAATTGTTAAATATGGTAGTGCGTATCTCGACCTTCTTTGTGAAATTTAAAGGTCAGTCTAAAGAACTAAATAGTTATATAAAAACAAATTACGGACTATTTGAAATTTAAATCTCTCAACTGTTACTTCCCGCTAATATAACCATAATAAATTATGCCCCAATTTCTGCTACCATTTAATGATCAAAAAAATAAAAAATAACGTAATATATGAATAGTTGATGAGGATAAATATCTAAGGACAAGGCGCTCACTTATAACTTTACAAAACACACAAACCGAGACCGATTCGCCCAGACCACATTAAATTTTTTTTTTTTCGCGGGTGGGTGTAAATAAGTGCAGACGTGTTTCGTTTCGTAAAACGTATTTATTTTAAAAAAGAAGTAATTTACCATACTTTTATTATTTTTCTATATAATACAGTATTAAGCATCAACGTGTAAAGGTTTACCTTCTTATGCACTAGTTTTTTTAGCACTGCACAAACTGCTGGAACCAAGATTTTTTTTACACACGAACAGTTGTTACTACATACGTCACTATGTCCACAATTGCCGATATTTCCAGAAGTCAGGAGTCTTTGGAAGCGCTCATCACCCGTAAAATGGCAGATTTTGAATCAAAACTCAACTCCAGCGCTTCCAAGAGTAGCAATGTAGACAGGATCAACGAGGACTATACCGCTTTTCAGAGTTACGTCAAGGATATGTTTAACCTTCTTCGCCAGCAAATTGCAGAAGTCAGTCGCTCGCTTGACATTATAGAAACAAGGCATCGCAGGAAATTCCTTTTAATGGGCGGTGTCCCCGAAAAACCAGGCGAAGATTTATCCGAAGTCGTGATCAAAATTTTTCACGAAAATCTAGGTCTTAAAGATATAGCACCATCTTGTCTTCGAGCAGCATACAGACTTGGCCCGGTCAAATTACACCATACTCGTCCTATATTAATGCGCTTCACAGATATGTCACTGCGCTCAACTGTTTGGTTTAAAAAAACAATGTTAAAAGGCACCTCGTTTAAATTATCGGAATTCCTTACAAAATACAGGCAAGACTTATTTTTTCAAGCCCGTAAGCATTTTGGAATTAAAAAAGTCTGGTCATTTGAGGGCAACATAAGCGTTAGACTGCCTGATGGGTCTCGACGTCACATCTTTAGCGCTAATGACCTGGATGCACTACTGCGCGATCTTCATAAAGCTGGGTGCAACGAGGAGCCGGAACAAGTGAAGGCAGGAACTAGTAGTGTAGTTTCCCGTAGCGAGCAGCCAAGGACCCGACGAGCATTCAAAAATAAGTAAACATTCTCGGGATAGTGGTAATACTTTGTTTACACTTCGACGGCTTATTAATTACTACTACTGCTGTGTGTACGGTGTACGTCACTGAGCGCTTTTGTATTCGAACCTTTTGTTCTCCGCAACCGGTTATTAGGCTGATTTGCGACACAAGTAATAGTACAGACTAATCTGAACCTTAAATTTCGTGAAATTACGCATTAGGGTATTTTTTTTCTCGTTTAAATTACCACTTCTCGTAGTGATTAACATATGTTTTTTTTTCCTTCTTTTTCAATACGTACGAGTTTTGTTGTCTATGCAATTGTAAATAATTAAAATTAGATACTTTCTTGTAGTAAGTATTACTTGTTGTTTTCGTGTAATATTTTAATTTTTCTTTTTGTAAACAGTTTACCGGCGCGTTTGTTTGCAGTGCAATTATCAGTTAATAGGGTTTTTTTTTTCTATATTTTTAGACATATATCATAAGTATAATCATATATTATGACAGATTCTGATACCAATGAACTATTTCTCTCTGCTGATTCAGATTCTTCTTTCTTTTCACTAAATGACTCTTTTTCGGAACCTACTACTCTTCGTTACCTGCTTACTCAAAAGTTTCATGGTTTGACTAATAACTTTAACGTTTGTTACATTAACGCTCAGAGCATTCCGCAACATTATAATGAACTTGTTGATACTTTTCATAATCAGTCTATTTCTGCGATACTTGTTTCGGAAAGCTGGTTAAAACCTACCTTACCGTCCACCTCCTTTGGAATACCTGGTTTTGTCCTCTTAAGAAATGACCGTACGGGCAAAAGAGGTGGTGGTGTAGCGGTATACTTACGTAATGGTATACCCTATAAAAAATTATGTGCTTCTTCATCTGTTTATTCTGGTACAATAGAATACATGTTCTTGGAGATTACCATCAGTGGGACTAAGACTGTTCTCGGTGCAATTTACTGTCCACCAGGAGTTAATTATTTTTGTGACCTTGAATCGGCTCTTTTTTCTATTGGCTCTGATTATTAACACTTTATTATAATGGGAGACTTCAATACCGATATTCTCTGTAACTCAGCGAGGTCACGTGAATTGTATACAGTTATGAACTCCTTTAATTTGTCACTTCTTCCTCTCGACCCCACACACCACAATCTTGATACTGCTGATTCTTTAATAGATTTAATAGTGGTCGCTTCTGAAGACCATGTCGTTGGCCACGGTCAACTCTCCGCCCCTGGGTTTTCGCAGCACGATTTACTGTATATTTCATATAGGATTAAATGTCCTAAGGTCAATCATGTGACGGTGCATCTGCGTAATCTAGCGAGACTTAATGTTGAAGAACTTCAGCAAGGTGCTTGTAGTATAGATTGGAGTGATACTTTCAGTGTGGAGAGTGTTGACGAAAAAGTAGCTCTTTTTAATTCAAATATACAGAAGTTGTTTGATAAACACGCTCCTCCACACAAAGTCAGACTGAAACGATCTCCTGCGCCGTGGATTACTGAGGATATCCGCAGGGCTATGGCAAAGCGTGATCGAGAATTTAGTAAATATAAGAGTAATCGGTGTACTGCTAACTGGACTCGATTCAAAGCCGCTAGGAATCGGTGTAATCGGATGGTGCGGGCCGCTAAACGCCGTTATATTCATCGAAATATCCTTAACGCTTCTATGGCTGATTCGTGGAAATTTTTAAAATCAATCGGGATAGGTAAGCCTGCTTCTAACTTTGATCCTTCAATCTTCTCTGTTAATCAACTTAATACATACTTTTCTACTGCACCACAGCTGCATTCGTCAATTAAATCTACTACTATTGCCCATGTTAATTCTCTTCCAAAATTTTACAAAAGCTCTTTCAATTTTTCTCCCGTTACTGATGAGGATATAAAAAAGTCAATTTCTTCCATCAAGTCCGCCGCAGTAGGCTCTGATGATGTGAGCAGAATCATGATCAATCTCATCCTCGATTATGTCTTACCAGTACTTACCCACATAGTAAATTTTTCATTAAATACTGGGGTTTTTCCTTCACTATGGCGAAATGCTTTTGTTCTCCCACTTCCAAAAATAAATAATCCTAGTTCTGTTTCTCACTTCCGTCCTATCTCTATTCTTCCTTTTTTATCAAAAGTACTTGAAGCTGTTGCTCACAGACAAATTTCTGACTACGTCTTTAAAAATAACTTTTTAAGTAGCTATCAATCAGGTTTCAGGCCAGGACATAGTACAACAACAGCCCTGCTTAAAGTTACGGAAGATTTACGTATAGGTATGGAGGAGTCAAAATTAACTGTGTTAGTCTTAATAGATTTCTCAAACGCTTTTAATGCTGTTGATCATGACATCCTTCTTACAATACTTTCTCACATTGGTTTCTCCTCATCAGCGCGGGAATGGTTCGCATCCTATCTTCAGGGACGTCAGCAGGCTGTTCGCGTGGGTCCAGTTATTTCTGACTGGTGCACGCTGGTTGCTAGCGTTCCTCAAGGCGGAATTCTCTCACCTCTTTTGTTTTCAATTTTTATAAATCTAATTACATCTCACATTCGCTGCACGTACCATCTCTATGCCGATGACTTACAAATATATGCTCAGTCTGATGTTAACGATATCGAAGATGCGATCACTGAGCTAAACTCTGACCTCACTCGTATCTCTGATTGGTCTAGCAAATTCGGTATTACTGTTAACCCTACCAAGTGTCAGGCAATTATAGTTGGAAGTAGCCGTCGCTTATCTGCATTGGATTTTAATTCACTGCCACCTGTAAATTTTAATAATGCTGTCATACCTTATTCAGCTACTGTGAAAAATCTAGGACTTATCATTGACAGCAGTCTAAGTTGGCGTCCGCAAGTCACGGAAGTAAGCAAAAAAGTTATCAACACCTTGCGTTGTCTGTATCGACTCAAGAATTTTCTTCCAGTGAGAACAAAGATAATGTTGGTTCAAACGCTCGTATTACCAATACTAGATTATGCAGATGTATGCTATGCTGATGCCTCTCAAGAACTTCTTAACAAACTGGATCGTCTTCTCAATAATTGTATTCGCTTTATCTTTGGCTTACGTAAATTCGATCACGTTTCTTCATTCCGTTCTCAGCTCAAATGGCTGCCTCTTCCACTTCGTAGATCTTTTAGAATCCTTTCTATGCTATTCTCTATTTTACACGATCCGTCTGTCCCTGCATATCTGAAATGCAAATTTCAGTATCAGGACGATTCTCACAACCGATGTCTCCGTTCCGCGGAAAATCTAACTCTTCATGTTCCTTTCTGTCGTACGGGCTTCTCTTACAATTCTTTCACTTCAAATGCAGTAATACTCTGGAATATGTTACCCAGAAATATAAAAGAAGCAAAAACTAAACCTATCTTTAAACGTTTGCTCTGGGAATATTACTTAACGAAGCAGCAGTAGTTTCGGATAATAATAAAAAAATTTAAAGAACCTCGGAAACTGTTATATTCTCAAATATGTATAATATAAAAATATCATATTTATTTACTGTGTATGTATTTATTGTGGGTATTTGTGTACAAGTATAAAATACTATTGTATGCATGTAAGTAGTAATGTTAATGTTTATGTATGTGTATTGTATTTATTATCATTATATTATAATTTTGTATTTTTTTTTCCTTAAACCTTTAATTTTTTTTAATTTTTTTTTAATTATGAGTTTTGCACCCATCACTAGATTCTCTGCACAAACCAAAGGTAGACTGGTAGAGAATGCCTTTAGGCATTAAGTCCGCCGTTTTGTACATTCCTTGTATGTGTGCAAATAAAGCTTAAATAAATAAATAAAATTGTTAATCGCAATATGTGTCGATTTGCTAATAGCTCAGTGGTGAAGGAAAATATCGAGAGGAAACTTGAATGTCTGATAAAGTAAGAATAAGTCGATTCCATGTGAATTCGATCATAAAGAATAATGGTAGATATTTTAATAAATAATAATAATAATATTAATATTATTTATTAAATGCTACGTTAAATGAACTGTCATTATTTTTTATACATATAAGGTTAGTAAATATAATGAAAATTTACAAATAATATCATTGACTAGCGTGCAGTGGCGTTAGTTTAAAATCCATTACCCCATTTTGTCCCATAGGTGTCGTAGGAGGACTAAAGGAAATATTTTAAAGGTCTTACAGTTTCCCATAGATGGTGGTTTAACCATCTGTTTTCGCCAGACGTGAATTACCCAGACCACGGACGGTACTATCGTATCCCACGGGTATGGATTAAAGCAACTACTAACTTTTGTCATCGAAGGTGTACGAAAAGTGTAGCGATATTTTGTATAAAGATTGAAGTAGTTAAGTTCAAGAACAAAAGAGAGGAAAAACAGTGCTCTTCGAGAGTTTTGTGCTAGTGGTTGAAATTACTCTAATTTATTAATTAATCTAATTATTTTTAGTTGAAATAGAGAACACACGAGGTGTGTGCTTGCCCCGTGCTTACTTTGAGGGTGAGTAGTTACATATATATCAGAAATAGCTAACGTTCTAAGTTCTTCCTTTCTGAAAGAGTTATACTGAGATACGCTAACGTTGTGCTTCTTTCTCAAAAGTAGAACGCGGACAAGCTAACGTCGTGCATCCGTCGCATCTAGCTTAAGTTATGCTAACGTCATGCCTATGACTTACGCAGATATTAAGTTATGCTTACGTAGTGCCTAAGAATTAACCGGATATTATTTTATTAAGTTATGCTAACGTCGTGCCTATGATTTAATGAGCTATTATTTTGTTAATTTACCTATGCTATCGTTGCGTCGTGCATGTGATTTAATCAGTTTTTTTTATTAAGTTATGCGAACGCAATACCTATGATTTAATCAACACAAACACTCACGCCTGTCACGCAGAGGGGTAGGTAAAGACTACGGACTTCCATTTGGCGTGATCCTGACATACCCCTCTCGCCTCCTTTACATCCACATATCTACGCATGCACGCTCGTCGGTTAAGGGTACTCCTAATCTAGCCCATTTTCAATATATCGCCAATTTGACCGATAAACTTTCGTCTAGGGTGTCCCTTCCCAACTTTTCTATTCTGCAAAGTTTGCTTTTTCACTCTTTCCTCGTTTATTTTTTCTGCATGACCAAACCACCGAAGCATTCCTTTCTTAATCCTAGTCACAACGTCGTCTTATCACACTATTACTCACCCTGTCATTCAGATTCAGCCCTAGCATACTCCTTAATTACCGCATTTCTACAGCATTTCTTCTACTCTCACACTTCTTCTGCCAGACCCAACTCACACTACTATACATTAAAGTAGGGACAAATACAGCATTATGAATTGCAATACGTGCCTTCTTGACACATTCTGACTTTTCGTAATAGCGTTTACAGCCCCATTCACTCTATTTCCTACGTTCACTCGTCGTTCCATATCCCTTATCAAATCTACCATCCCTGCTAAATAAACATTCCAAATATACAAACTCGTCCACTTGCTCACATAACGTTTTACTTTCTTCTCTTTCAATAAACATCACTTTCGTCTTACTTTCGTTCACTTTCATACCCCTTTCTTTTAATGAACAGTTCATTAAAATAACCATCATTTGCAACTCGGCCATCGACGATGCAAATATGACTTGATCATCGGCGTACAAAAGGCATTTGACGATTAACTCACCCATTCTCAACCCACATTCTTCAACTTTCAAAGTTTGCAAACAACTGTCCATAAATAGGTTAAACAGCCACGAGGAAGCTACACAACTTTGTCTGACACCTTTTTGAATGCCGAACCAGTCCGAATAGACCCCGCTGATCTTGACACAAGCACTTAGTCCCTATAAAGAGACTCTAAAGCCTGTATCAAACCAGCGCTCAAACCAAATGAGTTCAGTGTTTGCCATAACAAATTCCTATCCACTCTGTCATAAGCCTTTTCCAAGTTCATGAACGCACAAAAAACTTTCTGGTTTTTAGCCAAAAACTTTTCCGTAATCATTCGCATGGAAAAGAGTTGATCCGTACACCCTATCCCCTTTCTAAATCCAGCTTGCACATCCCAAATTTTTCCATCATTTTCTTCCATAACTCTTTCAATTAACATCTTAGCATACAATTTATCCACAATGCTAAGCAAGCTGATACCACGGTAGTTTTTATCCTGCTGTGACCCCTTTCCCTTATATATTGGGACTATGACGGCTTTGCACCTTTCTTCTTAGTCTTTCGGTACCCGCTTCAGTTCCCAACATAAATTAAACAAGGTGTACAGCAGGCCTGCCACCTTAATCAGTTATTTTTATTTATGTACCAGAGCCTTTAAGAAGGCTCTGGTACATCCAATCTTTAAGAGTGGGGACAGAAGCAGTGTCAATAATTATAGGCCTATATCACTTCTCACTTCCATCTCAAAAATAATGGAAAAAATTCTTAACATAAGGCTTATTAATTACTTGAACAAATATAATATAATATCAGAAAATCAATACGGCTTTAGAAGTGGTTTATCCACAGAAGACGCTTTTATGGATTTAGTCAACTCAGTAGCTAAAAAAATAGACATTAAATTAAAAATAATAGGAACCTTTCTTGACCTATCCAAGGCCTTCGACACTGTTTCTATTCCCATCTTACTTCAAAAGCTAAATGAAATTGGCATAAGAGGTTTGGCTTTGGACATGTTTCGAGACTATCTCTCAGAACGCAATCAATGTGTCAAAATAGATTATTTTCTTAGTGATGATAAATATCTTTCCTATGGAGTCCCTCAGGGCAGTGTACTTGAACCGACATTGTTTCTGGTATACATAAACAGTCTCTGTCGCTTGACTATTCCAAACTGCCGCATCATCACTTACGCAGATGACACTGTTCTCTTGGTACATGACAAAACCTGGGAGACTGCTCTGAGTTGTATCTAACTGGCTCTGTGATAATTTGCTGACCTTAAACATTGACAAGACAAAGTATATTACCTTTTCTGCATCAAAAGTATCACAACCCAAACGTGATCCCTACTACATCAAAATACACCACTGTGACACGATAAATGCAAACTGTGCATGCATGGCAATAGAACAGACGGATAATATAAAATATCTGGGAATTGTACTCGACAGTACCCTTACTTGGACACCTCAAATAGATAACATTGCATCGCGGATTCGAAAAATTATTCCAGTTTTTAAAAAATTGAGGAATGCGGCGGAATCAAAAACCTTGAAACTGGTCTATCTTGCGCTGGCCCAGTCAATTCTGACCTATTGCATCCCTTCCTGGGGTCCCCCACTCATTTTCTAAAACTGGAGCGAGCACAACGAGCCGTGTTAAAGGTTATGACTAAAAAACATTACCGTTACCCTACTACCCAATTATATAAAGACTGTGAGGTGCTTACAACCAGGCAACTCTACATACTTCAAATGATACTTCGTAGACATCGTTCACTTCCACTGGAACAGCGCGCACAGAAAGTAAGTCGAAGACTGGAATACCGGGTATGTGAGCACGTCTCCCACAGAACCGCTTTAGCTCGTAGACAATACTATGTCCGAAGTAGTCATGTGTACAATAGAATTAATAAAGAACTTAATATCTATAAAGCTACCGCAAGAAAGTGTAAACAGGAACTGAAACAGTGGCAGCAGAAACTTTCATACGGGGATACAGAGGCGCTTTTACGATCCCCCTATACAGGTAACTAAGCCAGACCGTATAATAAAGTCGTACTCATCACACACTTAGTGACGATTGCTGTCTTTGGCACAACCAATCCCAAGATGTTTAAAATAGGGCAGGGCTTATGCACACATTAATACTCTCTCTCTCTCTCTCTCTTTCTCTCTCTCTCTCTCTCACACACACACACACACACACACACACACACACACACACGCGCGCGCGCAAACTGACTGACACACACATACACACACACATCTCATTCACACACACATACTCATACACACACACACACACGCACACGCACACAGATTTACTAACTTCTACGTGTACACTCGCAATTTCATCCCTCACTTTTATACTTGCTCTTAAGTAATGTCTCCACATGTAGTGGTTTCAATATTATGTAGTACTAAACAAGGCATTTCTCTAATTGTTTCCTATAATGTCCGGTGGATGGCGCTAGCGTCTGTAATACAGTTTTTACCATAAAACTAGTACAGCTGCTAACGATCAACCACATCTTACAAGTAAGTTGCCAAAAAAATCAAAACGACTACTGTAATAGTTTAAGATACCCTGCATGTAAACAAAGTGATAAAATAAATTTATTATTTTTATTTTTAACTTAAAAAAGAAAGAGGTTCTCAATTCGGCCGCTTTTTATGTGTATTCCTCAGAACCTTTTTCTAGGTGACCGATTTTGATAGTTCTATTTTTGTTTGAAAGCTGGTGCTTATCATGTGGACTCATATAAATTTGATCAAGATCTGACCAGCAGTTAATGATTTATTCTTAATAATGCGTATTTATTAATAATTGAGTTTTAAAAAAAATTTAATTTTACCACTTGTGTTAAGTTACGAGAACGTAGTGCCTATGTCTTACTCTGACGACACGTTGTGCTCACGTAGAGCCTGTGTCACCTGAGACTTATGTGGTGCTTGCATCCCCCATGCCGTTGATGGAGACCAATATTTAAAATTAAAGGGAGTCCGAGGACGGACTCGTATCAGGAGAGGCCGTGTTGGGAATGAGGATAAAAAGTAAAAGGAAATACGAACAAATGAAGGAAGAAGACTGGTAATCTTCCACTTGTTTTAGCAGTATAAAGTATCGCACAGGCGACTAAGAGGCATCAGTCTGTTATTCTAAGAGTCTCCCTGTCGTTACAATGCCTGCTGGGGTACTCTACTAGTGTAGGCAAGGAAGGTCGTGTTACTGAGAGGCTGTCCTTTGTTATATTGAGATAGGTAGTGCTGCAGTTGGTTTGCATACTTTGGTGTTTTCATGTGATTGGGGTCCTGATAGTAAGCAGGGTTTGTTACTGAGTAGTGTTCTTTTATTGAAATACTTTTGAGAATAATTTCTAACATCAGAATTGGAATATTTTGTTACAATACAAAACTTTGGAATATAATTATTATATCATAATAAATATGAATAAATATTAAATTTATAAATAGTTGGAAAGTCAAATGTCTACTTAGCACTGGTTCGGTCAATACCCATGTCCTGGGAATAACCAACAAGAGACTCAGCGGGACTATTATCAATTAATTGATGAACAATGAATATATTAATTTACTCACCGTCAGATAATATTTTCCAAGCTGTAACTGAAATTTCGGATTGTCCTTTTTTCTGCCGACTTCCAAAAAGGAAACGGTACTCAGTTCGACTGTATGTTTTTTTATGTGTGTTACCTCATAACTTTTCACTGGATGAACCGATTTCGATGATTCTTTTTTTATTTGAAAGCTGGTACTTCTCTTGTAGTCCCATATGTATGTATATTGTATTCCATAATTTGATGAAGGTCAGACCAATAATTTTTGAGTTATTCCTTATACCTTATATTGAAGTCGGCAGTACAAATTTTTTTTATTTCAAATTATGTTTTAAAATTACAATTTTAACAAAATAATAATATTATAGAATAAAGCTGACAAACGGGCACACAGTTCACCAGATGGTAAGTGGATGCTGTGGCCCATAGATATCTAAATTTATCCTCGATTAAGAATAAAAATGCAGATGTGTTGTCACCCCTAAGGACTAAAAGAGAATGCCTCGTTTCCAGTAAATAGGGTATCCCGTTCTCTACGCTCACCATACGAATATACACGAAAGATAGCAGCAGTAAGCTGCTATTTTACGCTGGTCTTTTGTAAGAGCGTGGTCCTACTCTAGTCGAGCCGATCCATTCGTGCTACAACCATAATATAGCTGCAGCGTGGCTGTACTACGTATAAACTACTTACCACAGGTCCGGAAAATACCTTTGACCTACAAAGAACCAGAAAGTAAACCAGCGGGCTTATTATTAATTGATTGATGAACAACGAATTTGGTTATTAACTTGGCGTCAGATAATATTTTCCAATCTTAAATTGAAGTTTTCCATTCGTACTTATGTAATAAAATATTATCTATGTGAAATTAAAGTTAAAGGTAACGAAACCATGGCGTAGTGGTGGCTTGGTGATTGTCATAAGAAATGAGAAATTCCAGACATCTTATGGCTATAGAGAGATGGGGTATTACCATCTCGTTTACATCGGTCGTGAAATATCAAACGTACTGGCGATCTGCGACGGGAAAGACTCAGCAGCAGCAGTGGACTTTCACATGCTGACTAAGAAGATGAAGAAATATTATTATACAAGACGTTGCAAGAGCTACCACCGATTTCAAATGTTTTTAGTACACTTGGTGTGAGCAAAAGGGAATGCTTACGTGGCTCTTCAATTAACAACAAAGCGGCTGATGTTACATAAGCTTTGAAATATTTCAATAAGATTCTTGTGCAACACTACACGTAATCTGTGCGGGATATTCAACCGCCTTTGAAGCTTTTCGAGGAAGCACTGTATGATTATACCTTACTTTATACATTAATAAATTATCATGTGGTAATCGCCGCATATTTTCACTATGATATAGTATGGTGACTTCACCAAATCTGTTGAATATTAAATAAAAATTAAATAAGTTAAATCCATGAATGTAAGATGTCTTGTTTTACTTATTCAACAAAAAATTGCCAAATGCACAGAATATCTTTTAATAATTAAAGGTGACAAATTAACACTTAAGCAAGGACACCTTAATAAAAATATTATAACACTAGCTGTGCCCCGCGGTTTCACCCGCGTATATCACGCATCTGCGCCTTGAGACATGCGAACTTCGAGAGAGACATCACGACGGACGGTTGCTGAATTAACAAAGATTTAAAAAGTGAAATATGTTACTACAATTACATGGTTAACGTAGTTGGTGGTAATGCATGATACAGGTACTGACACGAATAATATCTAGGCCACATTATTCGTATCAGTACGTACTTGTATTAGTAGTATTTGTACCGGCGTTAAGAAAGAAAGAAAGAAAGAAGAAAGAAAACATTTATTGCTCAAATACGCCACATGTACATTTAAACCATAAACATAAAAAATACATAGATAGTAAAAAGAAAAAAAAAAAGAAAATAAAAAAAGAAGAATACAAAAAAAAAAATATTAAACACATCACACATTTTACGCACACAAGTGTGTGTGGCGTACACGGCAAACAGACCGCACTCAGCTTAATGCCGCAGTCGATACGAGTCTACAGCGCTGGTTTTCAGTGGGCCTGTGAATTAAGTGACGCACGGACGGTCACACCGTCATTGATAGACTAATAATAATTAACATTGATTACATGAATGAACTAACTGGATCTAGTACAAAGAATGTCCGAAAAATTTTTTTTTTAAAAAGTATTGTTATCACCATAAGAGTCATGTATCTATGAGGTATTAGTTGGAAATAATATGAAAGAAGAAACACTAAATGATGGCATCCTACAAAAATATTTTCTCACAGGTATGTAATCATAACCATAATCTTAAGCAACAATATTATCACCAGAAACAATATTTTAATAAAGTCACTAATGATTGCACGTTAAACATATACTTGTATCATAGTTATAATTAATAGCATGAAAAACGCTTTTATTTCAGCATTTAAGTATCAAAAAATAAAAAATAAAGTACTATGCACTCTTAAGCGTCTCCCACACAGAAGCGGCTTGCGGTGGCGGCCACGGTGACGGCCAGTTGTATTCGCTTGCAATGTAAGTGAGTCTGCAAACCCACGCGGCCATGTCGCGATCTGCGAGCGGCTGGCCGCGGCCGCATGCCCCGCCCCTTTTGCCAACACGTGTGTACGCGAGTACGCGGTCAGTCGGTGGCCGCAGCGCGGTCAGTTGCAAATTTTTACAACAGGCCGCGTGTACCGCGTGAAAAAATGATGTTAAATTCAGAGATTTTAATAGAAACAGCGCAAAATTATCCAGTACTTTATGATAATTCACTACGTGATTACAAAAGCATTAGAATTAGTAACAAAATATTTGATAATATTGCAGAATATAAAAAGACTTCGCCACGGTTAGTCATGTTACTGACGTCCAATCGTAGTATAGACAACTCAACGAATGGCGCTTCAGACCGCCGCTGCGACCGCGGTGGTAGGTTGTTGCAGCGGCTGGAGTCGCGGCTCGCGGTTAGCCGCCACCGCAAGCCGCTTCTGTGTGGGAGACGCTTTATGCTTTCCGTATGACCCCGCCGGACAGCGCTAAGTGTCTGTAATTATTTAGGTAGGTAAATATCAAGCCATAGCTTTTTGAACAATAATTAGGTGAGTTTTATATTTTATTTTAAATGTATTTAATGTTTTCAGACTACGAAGCGGTGGCGGCAGGTTATTCCAGCATTTAGAGGCAGAATATTTTAAACTTCCACGAAAGGCGATGGTACGATGGTAGGGTACAACCAAAGAGTAACATGACGCGCGAGTGATCTTTGATTGTACGTCGCGAGACCACACTAAATTTGTGATAAAGATAAGGTGGTACATTATATTTAATTAATCCAAATAGAAATGTGGCTAGGTGGTGTTCTCGCCTATACTGCATTTTTAAAATATTGTGCTCGTTTATGTACGGCGTGACGTGAGCGCGTGGAGGTATCTTAAAACAAAATCTCGCACAAGCATTCTGCACCCTCTGGAGAAGTTTCTTGCTATGCACAAGCAGACGAGGGCCATACACTATATCCATATAATTAAATTTAGACAGAATCAAAGAATCGCACAGTCTTATCCGCATATCGGTAATTAGGCAATTTCTAATTTGATATAATACTTTTAACCTATAAAAACATGTTCTTGCATTGTTTATTATGTGACTTTCAAAGCGTAACTTGTCATCTATCAACAAACCCAAATTACGAGCCTCAGTCACGCGTTCAATTCGTTCGCTCCTTATGGTTACTTTAGCGTCATGTTTTGCTATTTTTTGTATTTGCTGAGCCGTACCTAGAATCATATATTTAGACTTGCTTCCATTAAGGACTAATGCGTTCGAATCTGACCAAGCTGCAATTCTTTCGAGATCGTCATTTAATTTTTCCACCGCTAATTTAGTCTCCCCCGGTTTACAAGGTATATATATCTGTGTATCATCCGCGTACATATGGTATTTGCAATGCTTAATACAATTTGTTATATCCGCATAATACACGGCAAACAAAATAGGTCCTAGGATAGATCCCTGCGGAACGCCTTGTTTGACAGCCTGAGCGTTCGAAATGACTGGTAACCCATTTTCGTCTGATATTTCTACTTGCTGTATACGATGCTCGAAATAACTTTCGAACCATTTTATCGCAGATATGTCGAAACCGTAGTAATGTAATTTAGACAAAAGCAATGACACATTAAGACAGTCGAATGCTCTGGAAAAGTCTAGCAAGGCTAAAATCGTTCCTTTGCTACTGTCTATATCTGATAGTATATCGTCGACAACATTTATCATAGCGGTTGACGTACTGTGGTGTTTTCTAAACCCTGACTGAAAACTGGGAAGCACATCGTTATTTTCTAAGTATATTCTTACCTGCTCAGCCACGACTTTCTCCAGGATTTTTGATACACAGGGGAGTATACTAATCGGGCGTATGTCCTTCATGGTAATAGGATTTGAGTTTTTGGGTATAGGTCTGATGAGTGCGTGCTGCCATTCTGAGGGATATGTTTGCGTTGTAATTGATTTATTAATTATCTCCGTAATAACAGGTATTGTTACGGGAAAAGACATTTTTAACATATCCAAGGAAATACCGTCTGCACCCACCGCATTTGACTTTAATGACTGTGTTATTTTCACAATATTACTTTCCTCAATTGTCTTCAGTTTGAATACATTTGAGACTTTGACGTGTGATTTAAAGAATGTCATATATGAAATAGGAACTTGATTATTTCCTGGCACATTTAAAAAGCTTGTATTAATCGAATCGGGGTCGTTGAAAATATGGTGAGGCAGGTCCGGCTTAGTTTTTAACCTAACGTTTTTTTTTATATGTGACCATACGATGCGAGTATCTTTTTGATTATTTATAAAAATTGTAGTAAGCTTTCTTTTCTCTTATTAATGCTTGTGCAACATAGTGTTTGAGCTCTTTATAAAGTAATTTTTGGGCTGCTGTACCACCTGACTTACGTGCGACAACACCTGCTTCATCTCTGACTTTCATCATTTTTTTTATATTATAAGTAATCCAAGGATATTGGAAGTGTTTTAATGATTTTCTACGTACGGGCGCATGAGTGTTAAATAATGTTTTTAACATAGTATTAAACAATACTACCATGTCATTGACGCGATCCAATGTTTTGAAACTTGTCCAATTTAAAGACTTTAAATCTAATAGGAACTGTTCATTATCAATCGCATGCAAATTTCTACGCGATATAATAATTGGTTTTGGTTTCGGTTTTTTTATATTTAATTCGCAGCAAATAAATGCATGACCGCTTAGTTCCGGTATATGATTCACAGAAGTGAATGATTGTTGGATGTCTGTACATACTAGGTCTATTAAAGTTTCACTGTATTCCGTGAAGTGGGTAGGCTCAGTAACACACTGATTTAATTTATAACATTGTAAAAAAATTTTCAACTTCTTACAGTTATTATCCATATCATTTAATAAATTTATATTGAAATCGCCTAATAAAACTACATTATTACACCATGATAATGTTCCGATAGTTTCCGATAAAGCATCGAAAAAAATGTCAACACTCAACCACGGCGGTCTGTAGGCAGTACCAATTATTAATTTTGTACCGTTAATTGTTAGTGCAAGCCACATTTGCTCTACGAGTGGGGCTGGGGGGTGCGGTAGTGTGCGGACTGCAATGCCCTGACGTATGTAGAAGCCCACTCCACCTCCGCGCGAGCGCACGTCGGAAGGGCGAGGAACGTGACGTAATCTATAACCGGGCACCGCAGGCGAGCGCCCCTCTTCGCCCTCTCGCAACCAGGTTTCATTAATAGCTATTATGTCGACAGAATAACGATCCATAGCTACGAGAAATTCGTCATGTCCTGTGCCAAGCGATCCCACATTAAGTAAGCCTAACTTAAGATTATGTTTAGAATTGAATGAATGAGATAATAGTCAAAAATACTATACTTGTGCAGCAACGAAGTGAGAAAAGATACCTACGAAGAGTGCTCTTAAGATTATGATACGCTAATATACTTTTTATGAAGCTCAATGTTTTAAAAATATATATAATGTAATTAATCATCAATAGAGTAGAATTATTATTATTATAAATTAAACATTTTCCCTTATAATAACTGAGATATATAACTGTTTGAACACGAATTAATAGTTTTAATTGTAAATAATTATAAGTAAACATGAAATTAGTAATTAGAAACTCGGCCCTTACCATCGCACCATCATAGCCATAACAGCTGTAAATGTTTGTATACATAACATTATGAATAATTAAAAATATGGTTATAACAAATCTTAGTAGTAATAATTTTCTTATAATCAATATATTTAGACTTATATCGTTTACCCTATGCAGAGCTGCTAATGCAAACAATATTTGACTGAAAAACACGATTAAAGTCATCGTCTGTGCGGATGCAGTAAACCGGTTTGTCCTCTGCTTGGCGAACGTAGACACGACCCCTTCTTGTCCAGGAGTAGCGCCACGAAAGCTTTCGACAGGCTTCACGGACCCTATGGAATAGCTGCCGATTATTCCTCGTCAGGCGCTCATTTACGTAGAGGCGTTGGGGCGAGGAGGCCAGCCCGATGTCCGCAGTAGTGATTGAGCGACGCACGCGAGCAGCGCGCAGCAACTCGTCACGCAGGCTACGCCGCGCCAGCCGTACCACCACGCGGCGCGCTCGTATCGCTACGCCTCCTTCCGTACTAGCGCTCAAAGACAGTGGCGCCGCTCCAACACGCTCCGCAAAGACGACGTCCCGTTCTTCCAGTGGTACCCCTAGCCTTACTGCTAGAACAGATATGGTGTGGGTGATATTCTCCCCCTTCTCCTCAGGTAGATGTCCGATCTCAAGATCCGAAAGCAGTGCCTCTTGATCCCGGTCATTGAGCTCCTGCTTTAATAAATTAACTGTTTTCTCTAACTCATTGACCTCCACTTTGGTAGGAGTATGCATTTGCTCGATTACCTCCAGCCTTCGTTCAAAGCCATTCATTCGCTCCGTGAAGCATGCAACGGATGTATGGAGTTCTGCCATTTCCTTACGGAGTTCTCGCATCTCGACCATGCAGGCAACAAGTTGGCGGCTAAGCTCTCGTGCAGGGGAATCATCATAGTTCAAAGCAGTCTTCTGAGTTCCAACGCTGCATGGCGGGCTCCTGATCACTTGAGGTTCTTGCGGGGTGTTTCCGGAGATACCTCTTACAGGGGTACAGCTGTTATCACCCTTTCTTGACTTTTTTTTGCATTCCGGGCACACCCAATCTTTGCTTATCGTTGTTCCATCAGACACCATTAAACATGCCCTATGAAATATATTTGGACTGACTGTACAACCAACGCCACCTGTCGACGAGAGGAATTTGCCGCAAGCTCCGCACTTTGCCATATCATATTTGTTTTAATTACTAATTAAATGCCGAAAGATGTCGTTAATGTTACTGTTCCTTACTGCTCACCAGATGGTTCTGAGGTACTGCCTACCCTCCACTGAGATTTAATAAAAGGAGACAATATTAATTACACAGTGAAATAAACACAATTTTTTTACACTATTACTCATCCACTGCAATCCACAACGATAACACAGCTCAGTTAAGATATCCAAACCTTAATTTTGACACAAACAAGTGAAATTATACTCAAAAACTATTTTTACGAAGAAAAAATACAACAGCTTAAGTTGACTGTATGCCGTCCGTAATGTCAAGTCATCACATTTTAACATGAAAAAGTAGTTATTGTGACATAACTGTAATAGTTAAACGTATGGTATCGCGGACTTTTTAGTAGAGATTAATATCCTCTATAAAAGTGAAGTACATTACTTTACGCTATTATCAATAGTTTCCGAAGCGTACGCGATATAAGGATTCTTTTTGGTATTTTTTTCACACCTTGGGTTACATTAACGAAGTTTTCATACAAATTCCTAACTTTTTGAAAATATTACATAGCCTATGTTCATCACGGATAATGTAGGATTCTAATGGTGAAAGAATTTTTCAAATCGGTCTAGTAGTTTCGGAGCCTATTCAATTCAAACAAACAAACAAATCTTTCCTCTTTATAATAGTAGTGTAGATTAATTTTATCTTAGTTTTAAATCTTTGCACATCAAAGGAACATGACATTACCAAACATTTTCTATAGATTTTCTGCGTGTTCAGTATATAATCACTAGAGATACATCACCAGGAAACACGCCTCTTTCACGTCGATCTCTATAGACACGGGTAGGGATGAAAATCCCAATTCCATTACATTGTTAAAATAAAGATATTGGTTTAGAGTTACGAAAATTCGAGAGAAATTCTATTAGTTTTCTGGTAATTCCCTTTGATAATTTGGCTGACTAAAGAAGGTACTTTTATATAAGAGCTGGTGTGTAGTGTGTATGTGTGTGTGTGTGTGTGTGTTTGTGTGTGAGCTTTAATTGGTTTCTAGTTGGTAGAACACCTTTTCTGCCTGAGAGTCTATATGGGTAGGTACCACCCTTTTACGGTTTGAAGGGTAGATCTACTATAGTTATTATCTGAGACGTAGTCTTTCATTGCTAGCAATTGCTCAGCGAGCTACAGTGAAGGTGAAGAAATTAGGATATCTGCAGTAGAACTAGAGCAACCGGCAAAATGCATATAGCCAACAATTGGTTAAAATAAAAAAAGTGTAGAACAAAATTTAGATATAATTTTTTAAACCTGCACGCAAATGCTAACATGGATTCCAGTAAATTGAAAAAAAAACGCTATGTACTCTCAAACGACTAAAACGGTAGCACGTGCCGTGACTAGAATGCTAACAAGTGCATTAGACAACGAGATGCAAAGTTGGAAATAACTCTAAAGATTTTCAACAATCTCTTTCCTAGTCATGCCTTTAGCATTACAGCGGCGCTGAAGACAATAAAAAGCATACTTAAAATTTTCCATAGCTGGGTAAATGAATGCACAACCCAAATAGGTCCTTTATAATATATGGATGACAAACGAGTACGAGTTTACCTGATGGTAAATGGATGCTGTGGATCATTTATTCTTGATTAAGAATCAAAATTCAGATAAGCTGTCACCACTGAAGACTAAAATGGAATGCCTCGTTTCTAGTAAAAAGGGTCTCTGGTTCTCAAGCACTCATCGTAAGAAACACAGCAGCATTCAGTTGCTATTTCGCGCTGGTAGTCTGTGAGAGCGTGATACTACCCGTGTCGAGCCGACCCGTGCTACAAACTGATCATAATATAATTTGCACAACTTTGGTGTTTTACTTCTATTTTATTATTACTATTACTGTACTGTTTACTGATTCAGGTGTTACTTTGTAAAAATTCATTAAAAAAAATTTGAAATTTAATTATCTTCTGTGTGCCTTGCCTACTCAACGTACAAGGAATATCTTAATTAAATCATAAAACGCTAAAAACCCTATACCACATGAGTATTCATGAACAGATAGGCATGAGTGTCGGCCAGTGCTCCACCTAAGTGGGGTCGTGCCTTATCTAGAGATTTACTTGAGAGTACTCGTACAGTCGAAATTCAAAGGACTCTCCAATTACGTGACGTTTACAATCGGGTTCTTACGCCTACGAGTATCCACCCATTTTAAACTGAGGTTTTTCTCCTATTTAAGCCGTCTAAGCTTTACAGCATTTTTATGAATTTATTTCAAATATTAGCAGTGCCCACGGCTTCTTTCGCTTGGAGTTTGTACTTTTCATATGATAATTGATGATGATTTATTTGTTCTTTTAAATGTCGCGAAGATCTATAAAAACTCTAATCTGGATAACATTCAGTTAGTCAGTCAATCAGACAAACTAACTAACGAACAAATAGACGGGCCCACAAACAAACTAATGGACGGACCCACGATCGAACCATGAAACGAATATTAATTAATATTGTATATAAACAACAAAATTACCGTAATGACGTAATCCAAAAATTGCTACCGAATTTCTCTAACCAACACTAGATTTCTATTTAACAGATAAGAGATTACCCGAAATAAGGTATGAGGCACCATAATATCATTAATATTAAAAATATTGGAAATTAAATCTACAACCCTGTTACGTTTCTATATTATGTCTCATCCTACAAACGTGGAAACAAATGAAAAATAAAACTAAATTCAACCGATGAAAGTTTTTTGACCTTCAAATATAAACTACATATAGGTGTGATCAGGCCCAAAATCGGTTGGGTTTCTGTCGAGAAATTCTCAGTATCAGCCCTGCAAGCATTGATTTTAGCGGTGTTTCATCCAAGTGCCTCAGAAAACACTTAAAGTTAGTTCTGCGTTTGGTCTCTATATTTATGTCGGATTACCGTCGCATTGGACAATGAGAATGAGGGAATAGAAAGTGCGCTTATACTTGCGCAAACACTCGTGATTCAAAATCCTGTCCTACAAATTTAAGCAAAATACTCCCTTGGTACTTACGTACCTATTATATAACACTATTAGGTACTCTTTACCGAAAGGTTCGTACGTAATATCTCAATATGCTGCATAAATGAATAGTCTTCGTTGAGACTTGTCATCTTGACCGTAATCCAGCCTAAAGGGTTTGATGGATACGTTGGAAACATTACGAAATTAAGAGCATTCAGCGCTCAAAATACTTATGCTTAAATACTCAAAAACTTAATTAAATTATATGTAAAACCTTTAAATAAAATCTTTTTATTCCGCGCTAACGCCAGCTACTTGCAAATTGTAATACACAATGATAAATAGACAACTTTACTGTTTTGTGAAACAATTTTTCACCTCATAAGGGGTATATAATAGGCGCAGATGAACCAGTGAACTTTGATAGGATTTAATGATGATGATGATGGTTGTGATGATGATGATTCTGTGAGAGCTAGCCCCTTATATACGAACAGTAAAATTTATCGCCTTTTTATGGAATGTATCACATTACCCACAATTTCACCGTTTAATCTTAGTTCAAGCAAATATTCCCTTCATCACTCCGTCGCCTTTCAACGTTGTATTAGACACATCGGCTGAATATCATTCAGGCTGCTAGTTAAACGGCGCTGTTTAATAAAAAGGCTAAGTTAAGCTAGTTGGCTGCAACATATATTATAATAAGATATGCATTAAAAGTATACGCACAACTAAAGTCTGAGACTTTAGGCAAGATGAGTATGACAAACTTTTCGTTATAACGATGTCGGCGGAAATATAAGAGTTCTCAGTAATAATACGATGTACAGAATTATTCTCTTTTCGAGAGGTCTGAAATTGAGTTTCGAATAACTTTCTATTCTAATAACTTTGTTATATAACGGGGTTGTTTAAAAAGTGATTCGCTACTGTTTTTCTTGTTTTTCAATTGTTTTCTCTTTAAAGCTTCTAGAAGCGTTGAGATTAAACATGAATACATTTGACTGCCTCATTGATCTCATAGTCGAAAGCGCAACTATTGATCATGAGGTCCCTGGTTCGACCCCCGGGTCTGGCCAAAAAATTGTCAGTGGGTTTTTGTATTGAAAAATTCTTAATAACAGACTGGAGCCAGGAAGTTGGTGGTGTTTCACTCCCATGCCTTGAAAAGCTCGTAAATCCAGTAAAGCAAATTTTTAATGTACTTAACGAATTCATGAGTCAATACAAGTTATAAAGGAAGTTTTCAAAGCTCGTACAAAAGCCGTGCTGGAAATAAACTCTACTATGCTAAGTCTGTGAACTTGATATTCGCGGTGCAGCGCCTAGACAACTTCGTGACATGAATATCGACACCACGTGCATAGCTGAAAACCTTTTAAGAAACGCGTTGACAAGATCTTTGTTGACAATTTAATTAATATTGCTGAGAGACTATTTTCATGATCCTTATTATAGCCCTGCACAAGTATACTCTGTATTATATTTGTTTAAATTAAAAATAAATAAATAAACAATGCACATGCCTATCAGCATGTTTTCACCCAACTGCCAAGAAAGGGTTATGTTTTTCACGCGTATCTTGTATGTTTGTAAATTTCTTTATTACATCGTATCTTCCACACGGCCGGATTGGACATGGATTTCGACAATTAAGGTATCGTTTTATTCGCCTTGAAAACCCATGTGTTCGTAGTAGTTGTTTGAAAAAAAAACAAAATGGCGTATTTTTGGAGCAAAATAGTAATACGTTAATAGAAAAAGAATAACCAAACCTATCGCATAGGGTATCAAAATAAAGAAAATTAAAAGGGAATTACAAATATATATATATGTCGGAGCGTCTATAAAATAACCGGTTGGATCGAGGTAGAATGGAAGGTATATCGAGACCGCCTCTTGTGCCTGTAGTATAAAGTTCACTGTAGGTGCCGTGCACGGGAGAATCCGCTTCAGTCATTCAACGAGTGTGGTTATTCTACTAGTGCTAAGATAGTGTCGTGGTTCTGTTCGTTGTTGTAATTCTTCTAGTGCAGGCAAGGAGGATTGGTGTTGCTTAGAGGCTGCCCTGTGTTACAATGAGATAAGTAGTGTTGCGGTGTTACGGTGTGGTCAAACTGTAATTTCACTATACTGAATGTATAGTGCGCTACGTTGTCTTATTACTGATAATGATTAAACTGCGTAAAAAAAGAGAGCAAGTTGAACATCCGCTCTCACACTTTTATTATTTTTAACAAATAACGCTATCCTGATGTATTTCAGAGATCAAAATTGGAATCCTCTGTTTTAATTCTCCGACATATAAGTTATATGTTTAAATTTGATTAGGAATAATAAATGGTTAAAAAGTTTTTGATAGCGTAAAAATGAGCTATGTTTGTCTCGGATCTCGTGCTATTATATTATGAAATTTAGTTCATAAGAGTGTGTCGGGACAGAAAAGTCTAAAATAAAATAAATAATTTAAAAAATCTAAAACCCGTCTGCAAAAAAGACAATTTAAAAGTAATGCACTAAAAAAACTGAAATAAGATTGAGAATAGAAAACAAAATTAAATTAAACTATAAACAAAATAAACTCTACTTCAGTTTAACAGACTATATTATGAGATGAAAACCTAAGTTAAATTATAAACCGAAAGAAAATTAATGGTCTTTTTTGCAGTCGGGTATTTGATTTTTTAAATTATTTAAAGGGCTTTGTCGTTATGTAACAATAATAATCATCGTTAAAATCATCTTATTTGACACCTAAGATGTATTCAAATAAGATATATTACAAAATTGCTTAGTTTAATTAAAGAAGACTTATTCTTTAGAAACTTCAAGCAATTTCAATCAATCGATAAACTTGATTTTTTGTTTGACATTTTATACTTAATTTCAGTAATCGATCATTATTAAGTCGTCGTTATCTAAAACTCTTATTATACGGCATCTGTCAAGTAAATTATTACTTTCCAGAAGCCGTGCTCGAAACTAACCGCGCCAGGTTCTACTGGGACCGGGCCATCATCACAGACAGGAATATCAGTCAAAGATATTTTCAGTTTTAGTTAAGTGTTACGGAAATAAAATTAAATGTATTAAATTTACAACAACGAATATTAAAAATCTGAGTACCAATGTATTTTTAAATGGGGAAGAACTGAGCCCTGTTGAATCCACTGTTTTTCTTGGCATCACTCTCGACGCAAAGCTTCAGTGGGGCCCCCATATATCCAAACTAGCAAGCAGACTAAGTTCTGCAGCCTATGCTGTAAAAAAGATTAGAGGTCTCACTAGTGTCGAGACAGCTAGATTAGTTTATTTCAGTTATTTCCATAGCATAATGTCTTATGGGATTTCGCTATGAGGAAGTGCGGCTGATTCAGAAACTATTTTTGTTTTACAGAAGAGGGCCATTAGAACTATTTACAACCTAAAACCGAGAGAGTCTGTTAGAGATAAATTTAAAGAAATAAATATATTAACTTTGGCCTCTCAGTATATTTACGAAAATTTAATGTATGTTCACAAAAACAAAGGTAGTTTTAGCAAAAAAGTGATGTGCATTCTGTAAACACTAGGAACAAACACAAGCTAGTGATACCAGTTTCTCGACTCCACAGAGTTAGTAATTCATTCTTGGGACAATGTACACGCTATTACAACAAGGTCCCGGAAAGTGTACATGCTCTCTCTATTAGCAAGTTTAAATGTTTTGTTAATTTGAAACTGTATAAAAAGGGTTATTATAGTATAAATGAATACATGGTTGATAATAACCCCTGGGAATGAGGTGATCGCTGCCAAGCTGTTTCTAAAATAAATTTTGTACTCATATAGTTTGTACAATCATTATTGTAAAATTTGCTTTAAAAAATCCCGCTGGGTGTCTTGCTCGTTCTTCCCAGGACAGAGGTTTTTTTTCGAACCAGTGGTAAAGTAAAAAATGACTTTCAATAATAATTATACATGTGATCTATATTGAATAAAAAAATATTCCATTCTATTGTATTCTATTCCAGTTGATATTACAATTCCGTATGACAAGAACCTCGTGAAAGCTGAAACAGATAAGAAAACAAAATATCTGGACCTGGCTCACGAGTTGACCGACATGTGGGGCGGTCTGCTGTGCTTCCTAAGACAATGGGTTGAAAATACTCCGAACTGTTACTGAAAATTTCTTGATAATTAACCAATCTGATTTTTAAGATTGTGTGTAGTTCAATTATTCATTTGTGTGCAGGTAGAGAGCTAGTGACATAATATAAATACTTATATTATGTCACTAGCTCTCTACCTGTAATACATTTAGTTTACAATTTGGTACATAATTTTGGGTTGTTTTATTTAAAATATTTTTTAAATAAAACAACAAATGGTAATAAGAGTCCTCATACCGCACTACCAATAATTGGTGATGGAGCTTGCTTATTTAGGGCAATCTCTCATCTGTTATATGGGAACCAATAGTTGGCTGGATAAGAACTAATTCCACGCTTACGAAGTCGCGGCCACAGCTAAATATTATAACTATTTAAAACTCACGTGAATATCAAAAGCTAAAACAAAAACTTATCAGATTTTCCTATGCATTCAACCATTTAGCGTTGTTAACTCCAATATTACGATCCTGCACAATTTATTCATAAAAAAAAAACTTAGCGCGAAGCATTCCAATAGCTCGTTAGTACTTACGTGATACTGAAAATAAATTTTATGCTAAATCCGTGTACTTGCTAACTACGAAGAACGTCTAGAGCATCGTAGCTTGAATTCTAACAGCAGATACCGCGATGAAAATTTGAAAATCCCAACA
This sequence comes from Parnassius mnemosyne, assembly GCA_963668995.1. Taxonomy (NCBI): domain Eukaryota; kingdom Metazoa; phylum Arthropoda; class Insecta; order Lepidoptera; family Papilionidae; genus Parnassius; species Parnassius mnemosyne. Next base: position 375,115 of record CAVLGL010000001.1, on the reverse strand, counting down.
GTTCGAGTTCCCCACAATAAATGTAACATCATCAAAACCATTGCTCCCTAATAACAGATTGATAAAATAATGATCTCTTATATTTACGCGAACACTACATATTTAAATAAAACTAGTTTTACGGATTTTATCGCGTATATTAACTTATTTTATGTATTCCCGACGTTTGGAGTACTTTACAGCACCCATCATGGTTACGGGGGGGATTGATATTATAGAAAACCACGGCTACCTCCAGATTAAAAATTATTTATTTTTGTTCCGATCTACGCAGTATGAACTTACACTTTCTGCAGACTGTCGACTTTCCAGACCGTCGAATCTTTACATCGACTCGAGTCTACTCTTTCCGGATCACCCCCGTCACTACATTAGATTTGATAGACCACAAATCTTTTCTAAAGAAAACCGATTCCTTCCAAGGATGATTCGCGAGGCTATTGAAGTCAAAAAACATCCTAATTTCAATAGAGAAGATGGCTGGGTGCTACCACCTGCTTGGGATCCTATAATTAATAAAATTAAATCCCAACCCAAGCATACAACTGCAAGACTTCAAGATACTGTAAGTTCATACTGCGTAGATCGGAACAAAAATTAATAATTTTTAATCTGGAGGTAGCCGTGGTTAACTACGAGATTGGGACGTCATACACCTCAGTCCCCCCGTGACCATGGGTGCTGTAAAGTAATCTAAACGTCGGGAATATAAAACTAGTTAATATACGCGATAAAATTTAAATTTATATAAGAAGTTTTTTCTTATTAACATAGCAATGGATTTCGAACGTTATAAATATACTAGTAGTTAGCGAAAATTGTCTTAAATCGTGGTACAGGGGTGCTACTCATTTTGAATTCTTAATTGACGTAAACAAGAAGAATATTCTTAAGTGTTGATACTTTAACTAACATCATAGTACTGATTTTATAAAGACTTAATGAGACTTGGCGTATAAAATAACGTGCTCAACAAAAGCGCCCTATAAAGTAAACACTGAGAAGATACTATTTTTAAAGAACTTTATAAAAGAAGGATGTTCTTAGCTTTCTGTGTATATGTACAGTACACACGCATAGTGTTTATGAGCAGCATCCACTTACCATCAGGTGGACTGTAGGCTCGTTGTGTAAGTAGAAGTGACCCACTTTATTAAATAAAGCCTCCGAGCTACCACAACACTTTAGTTAGGATAATATTATATTCAGAAACTAGCTGTTCCCCGCGACTTCGTTCGCGTGTTAGGGTTTTTATATTTCTGCGCGGAACCCTGATTCTTTCTCTAAAATAAAAGTAGCCTAAGTTACTCCTTATGAAATCAGCTATCTGCCAGTGAAAGTCCCGTCAAAATCGGTCCAGCCGTTTCGGAGATTATCCGGAACAAACAGACAGACAGACAGACAAAAATTTTAAAAATTGTATTTTAATTATAGGTATCGTATTTACTTTCATATGCATTAAGTAAAAAAGTGTAATTTTGACATTACAAACAGACACTTCAATTTTATTTATTTGTATAGATGTATAGATGGGTGTGTGTTGGAAATATAAAGGATTCATGACGCAAAATCTTAATATACTATAGGATATTATCACAAATATTCACTAGATTCTATTTCAAAAAGTACACAAACACAAGGGATGCATCAACTTCATATCAATTTGATCGGAAATCCCTTTCAGGTTTTTCAATAAACACCATATTTTTTTATTATGCACGGATGTTAAAAATGTTAATTCTAATTATAATCATTTCAAATAAAGCTCATATATTATTAGAATAATTGTAATAAATTCAGCACTTTAAGAGCAATAGTATCTGTCCTCCACGGTTTGGCTTAGCAATAGGTGAGAAGTTCATTGATGCTGCAAGGCTTGTCACAACATTCATTGACGACGCCCGGGTAACGCTTGCCTCGAGATGGGAGCGACATGCTTCTTGCCTTATTGGATGACATCCAGGGCAATCCAAGTTGAGCCTCTTGATCTTTCAAGTATGGTAAAAAAAATTGCCCTGTAAAATGAAAACAATCAGGATTTACTTATAAGTTTCTTAAGAAAAGCTCCTGTTTTCATCGCCATAGTAATAATAATTATTATTTATATATTTCTCACCACAAACGATATGAAAATACATTAGTGTTACATATCTATTTAACAATATTATGTCATTCGTGGGAGACTGAAGCCCGTGAAGGTTTAAAGACCCGTATTACAGGTTAGCCCCCTCCCCGAATTTACTAGGCACTTAATATTTGTGTATATTTATGAGATTATTTGAGGTAATTGTTCCGTGTCTGTGTATAAAAGAGTGTGAAGATATTCCACGAGTCTATTTATACGTGACCATTTGTTGATTTCATAAATAGACAATTTTTGGTGTAATTAATTATATAGTAATTTATTATACAAATACGGTCCCAAAAATATGAAGAATTTCCTTGCAAAAGACGTTTGGAAGGCACTGATCAAGCTACAAGATGATAACGGCTATATTTCTTTTGAATTATTTTTGTAATTGTGTGTTGTCTTAAAACTATATGCAGCACGAATAACTGTCGAACTGTAAGAACTTAGACATCACCATCATCAGCCCCTAAAAGTCTGCTGCTCTGGCAGTAGTGGGTTCTTTTCATTGTTATCTTTTATCACCACTGCCATCCACGGAACAAAATGGAGTTATGAATTCTTTCACACCCCACACAACACACTGATAATACAGAGCACATAAAAATTGTGTAACTGCCTTAAAATAACTATTTCAAGAAATGCACGCCTTATGTGCCACGTCTAAAAGGACTGTCAAGCATTGGAGTTAATAAGCTGAATGATGTATATGATTTTTTTTGTATCCAATTGAAGTGACAATCAAACTTTCAGTCTAACTATGGACAAAAGAAGGACCAAAAACAAAGAAGCCTACAGATGCCTTGCCACATATGAGGGCTAATAAAATGACTCACAAACTGTAATTGTACTGCATCTATATGCTTCAGACCACAACATATCCTTGCGACAGAAATAGGTAAGGACTTCGTATTTTTTTTTGGTGTAAACCGAGCACACAGTCCACCTGATGGTAAGTGAATGCTGATGCCCATAGACACCAATATCTACTCTCGATTAAGTATCGAATGCAGATGCGTTGTCACCCGTGAGGACTGAGATGGAATGTTTCGCATTTAGTAAAAAGGGTCTCCTATTCTCTATACTCGCCATATAAGTAATCCCCGGTTGAGCCGAACCAATAATGCTACAACCACAGTATAGCTACTGCAGGACTCTACCACGTATACGTAAGTTATGTACTAAATAAAAAATAAGTATTTAGTAAAGGGTACTTCAAATTTTTGCAGTCTTAGTATCATCATTACCGTTATTAATATTTTATTGGAGCAATAAGTAGAGAGCACTTGCACATTGCAGTTGTTCATGAGCGGTGGTAGTCACTTACTATCAGGTGAGCCGCATGCTCGTTTACCGTCCTATAAAATAAAACCTAATTCTTTTTCCATAATAAAAAGGTAGCCTATATTACTCCTTATAACATCAGCTATCTGTCCAGTGAAAATTCCGTCAAATTTGATTCAGTCATTTCGAAGATTAGCCGGAACATACAGACAGAAAGAGAGACAGTCAGGCAAAAACTTTAGAAATTGTTTTTTGTGATAACTACCGTTTATATTTTTATATGCATTTAGTAAGAAGCTGTAGCTTTGAAATTACAAACAGACACTTCTATTTTATTTATTTATATAGATCTCGTTTGATACGAGGTTGACTTCATGATAGCTATATCTATGTAAAAAACAAGATTTTGTGTTCATCACAAAGTCCTCCTTTCTTAGACCTATAAACATTTTTATTTCCTTATTTTGTAAAACTTGTATCTTGAGAGAAGTACCCAAAAAGAAATATTATATGACATAAAATATGGGTGTATCTCTTGATTTTGACGATTTAGAAGCTTTACAGCTCCAAGGGACCGTAAATCATAATATTACATATTAATTTAAACTTGAAAAAGGGGTTTGACAGATTAACGTACAGACGGATGGACAAACAAAGTAAATAAGGCTTCCCTTTTTCAGTATTGAGGTAGGGAACCCTAAAAAAACTTACCATACATGGTTCCTTTTGGTTCATAAGCTTCAGATCGTTTATCGTAACCGCCCTCATCGAAGCAGAGGAGAGCTAAAGCCCTTGCCAAGGATCTGCCACAGTAGACCTGAGGGTTTACGTCCTGGAAAGATATCCCGCCGCCGATATGTCCACAGCACATTGAAGCCATTGTCACAAAAGTGATGAACGCTAGAGTTTGTTGAAATGTCATCTGGAAAAAAGAAATCCAGTACGAGTAGAACTCGCGCTTTTAAGTTTGCATGACGCTTATATTGGTAAAATGCCCAAACGTCTAAACTAGTTAGGATAAATCTTAGCAGAGAGGTTGATTGTGATCTGATATAACACATAGGCTATCCACTGCTAAAACTTAATTTAGTAACTATCTGTATCGACCGACGAATATACAGAGTTTACATCTATGAGCGATAATTTAAGCGACGTCTTGCTTGAGACAAAGACGTTTGTGGCTACAGAGCTCTATACAAAAGTGGCAACATCGATTTTGTGTTCTATGTCGGGATGGGTCAAGACACTAATCCGCGCGTTTATTTGCCACGGTCTAAAACCATGCTTTATTGTGATCGGAGCAACCATCTTGCAACATGTTGCTTCAATTATCACGATTGCTGACAACGTTTTTCCATTTCTAGCAATAGTTCAATTTCTTGAATTGATTTTCCTTTCATGTTTGGCATGCGACCGCCGGAGGCTGGAAGTCGTCGAGTCTGCGTGCAAGACGATTCGTAAAGACTTTTGAAAACAGCACGTAGACGCGGCTCTGAAGGAAATCGGTCTGTAGTTCTTCAAGAAAACATTGTCCCCTTTCTTGAAGAACAAGACTACCGCACTTCTGCTCTACGCCTCCGGAGTAGTGCCCACATGCAAGACTGAATTAAAGAGCTTCAGAAGAACCTCAAGTACCGGTTTCCCACCCGCTTTCAGAAGCTCCGCTGTAATTCCATCCACGCCCGTGGACTTGCCGTTTTTAAGTTGCTGGAGAGCCATTCTAATCTCGCTCAGACTGATCTCCGGGATATCATCGGAATAGTGTGGGATAAGACTTGCTCTTAGATCATTACTCACACTTTCGTGTGGCTCCAACGATGACGTATACAGCTGCTCATGGAACCTCTCAATCTCACTCAAAATCTCAGGTGTCCAGGAAATAATCCTGCCACATTCGATCTTCAGCTTTGACAGTTGGCTCTTTCTAGTAGACAGATGTTTAATACGAGCAGTATCAAAGTTGCGTAACTCCCACAGCATGTATTTGGAGATTTTTCTGTTCAGTTGCCTGTATTCTGTCAAATCTGTTGAGGGCAACAGCTTCATTTCCCGTCTAATAACCATGAGATTAAGAGTGTAATCGGAGAGTTTTTGTGTTCTTCTACGGCGGGTCTTGCAAAACTTAGCTCCGACCGCATGAGCAGTTTCCAGTAGCTTGTCACTCATATCGTCCACTTTATTGCATTCTTCTAGGAATTGAAAACGGTTTTGTAACTCGAACTGAAAGGCTTTGGCACTCTGGATTCGAGTACGAGAGGGACGGAACGTTGACTTTATTAGACCTCTCCAACTTAACGTTTAGGTTCAGTGTGCCTCTAACCATTCGATAATCGCTACCAGTTTTCACCATCGCGTTCACTGAGACATCACTGAACAGTTGCCGTCTAGTCGTCATAATGAAGTCAATAGTATACTCCACGTAAACTCTACTTCGGTTTAACAGACTATATTTTGAGCTGAAAGCCTAAGTTAAATACCTGCATTAAGTTTAGTAACAGGCGGGACCCAATTGCAAAATATAAACCGAAAAAAAATTTATTTTATTCCCTTTTCCTTCCACGGTGATACATTGCGAATACGCGTAGTATTTAAGGCGTGTTGAATGATAATACATAGTACATCTTAATTATTATTGTTCCTCAACTATTTTATTGGTTATTATATTTCGCTACCAAACAAAATTACTATAGAAAGTTATTAAAGTAATTTTAACTACATTACTTACCATGTTACTTCTTGTGGTTCGTCGACGCGTCACCTGATTCGAATGTGAAGAAAGGTGTGATATTTTCCATTATATACCTTTTTCCATACATGCTCTTATTAATATTTAACACCATGTCAATTTAAGGTGTAAGCACTTGTTAAATGAGATATGAAACTTAAGGTCGAGTTTGATTGAAAATTGAATAAATTATTTCAGTTAGTGATTTTAATTTGTTTTCAATTTTATCTTAATAAAAGGTATCTAGTAACTTGAAAGTTTAGTCTGTGTTGATATCTCAGCCGGGGTTTGCATTTATGCAAATTGTCGGTTTTCCGACTACGTGAAGATTAACTACCAAATCTTCGGAAGCCACCAACTTCCCAGGAGATGAAATGAAATTAAATGGAATGACTCTATAGGAAGGAAAATAACGGAAAATAAAAAAATAAAATTATTTTTTTGACGTAAGAAAATTAATTTTGTTCATTTTTTCATTTTTCATTTGCAAACATTTTAAAAGCTTACAGTAGTATTAATCCAAAATGCTTATAAGGTTATATAATTTATTAATGTTCACAAGCAAAACACTACCTATAATTATCAAGTTGAAATTATATTACATTATTTATGTCAATTGATTTAATTAAATAAGAAAATTACTGTTTATACTCCATTTATTACAACATTAAAAAATACTCGTAGGAGCAGAAGTTGAAAACATTTTAATTATAATAATAATAAATTTACTTATTTACCAGAAACACTTAGCCAAAATACAAAAAAAAATTCTGTGATTCCCACACTAAGCATGGCCTGTCTCGTGAAGGTCAAACAAGAGATTTTTTAATACAGTTGCTTAAAAAGTGGCGTATTGCAGGGACGTATAGCGTTCGGGATGTGGGCTATTACATACTGGAGCTTTTTCTTTACCTTTACCGAACTCGTGCGTTCTCTTTCCCAACTGTCAAAATTATGTCTATTAAAAAAAAACAACCACGAAGTTTTTACTAAAAAAAAATCATAGAAGTTTTCATGGTTCATGCAAATATTTCTAAAATGAAGCTACTAATTTGTTTCAATATCAAATTTAATGATTTGATTCAATGAGTTAGGTTAGGTTTCATTTCATTTTATCTCATTAAATTTCATTTTAATTTCATATTAATAAAAAAATTGTACTAAAAACTTGGCTGTATGGGCATAGTTTCTTGGTCTGCCGGATGCTGAGTATTATACTGGGCACAGCTTCAGGAGGACCTCTGCTATATTATTGGCAGATTCAGGAGCCAATTTGACGTCCTTAAAGCGACTAGGAGGTTGGAAGTCAGACAAAGTTGCACAAGGCTATATTGCTGATTCATTAAACAACAAACTAGAAACTGGGAAAAAAATCACACAATCCATTAATTTAAAATCCAGTCCGTCTCCTTCACATGACAATATTGAAGAGAACGTTCGTCCATCTAACTTCGTTGAGGCTCAGGCTTTCCGCACTCGTAATGAAATATACTATTACAATAGAACAAAATGGCTATTTGTCGAAATTACGTAAAACAGTTATGCTTAGCAAGTGTAGTGCGTGTGTGTGTGTGTGTGTGTGTGTGTGTGTGTGTGTGTGTGTGTGTGTGTGTGTGTGTGTGTGTGCGTGCGAGCGTGAGTGCGTGTGCGTGTGTGTGCACTCACGCGTGTGTGTGCGTGCGTGTGTGTGTGTGTATGTGTGTGCGCGCGCGAGCGTGAGTGCGTGTGTGTGTGTGCGCGCGTGTGTGTGTGCGTGAAAATAATTAAATAAGAACATTTTATAATTTTTAGAATTGTCTGTCTGTCTATTTGTCTGTTATTATATGAACGCATCACGTCTAAAATAAACATCTTTTATTTTCAAAGAAATCGTTAAGAAAATCATAAAGCGTATCTTCGAGTTACATTTAATCTTTGTTTTATTAAAATTGGTTAAGTCTATCGAAAGTAATGATTATTATTTTGAAATGTAGGTTCGAATTTGTTCAATGGCGCCATAAAATCTCAGAAATAGTAATAAAAAGATTTGTGTGTAAAAAAAAACGTTCCATAGTAATTAATATATTTATACTTAAAACACAAAAAGAGATATAAAAAGGATGTTTTCTCACACAAAGGACGTAATAGATGGAGTTGTACAAATTACAAACTTTTCTGAATTGCTGTGTTGAGATTTTTCGCCGATGAATCGTATTGAGACTTACTGAAGAAATTTGTAACCATCGAAGCCATACAACGGAACCCGACCAAAAATAAAAATTTTGCAACGAAATGTCGTGATATTGTATATTTATAATATACGCAAAATCAGTACTGCCATTTTAGCGCTTTGGGAACTAGATTTAGCCCTTTTTTGGAATGTATAGCGCGCATTTCGTAATTTTAGCACCTAGCTTAATCCAGCGCTTTTTGGTGTATTTAGCACACATTTCAATATTTTAGCGACTAGCGGGTTATTAACTATTTATAGCAGCACTGTTAGTCCACATTACCGATAATAATAATAATGACCTTTATTATTTTTTCCCACAAATAGTACATTGCAGTTTATCTTTTTCAAACATATTTTTTCCACAAAGCAAAGAGCATGGGAGACGAGTCCAAACTAGGATACCCTGTGCTATGGATCTCCTGGCTTCCCCTTTAGGATGATCAACTTGATTTTTTTACCGACGACTATAAGCGGGGAAATCCCCTTTATTAAAGTTTTCATTCATGGTTTTGGCAACGCATTTATTTTGCTTTATTCAGTTTCAGTCAGTTGCTTAGAGCACAGCTAAGTTAAAAGTTACTTAGAAGTTATAACACAAAGAAACTGTGTAGCAACCGCAATCAGATGCTGACATCTGAAACTAAGTTGCGAAATACATTGCACTTTAAAACAATTAATGACATTTTTATTGTTCGTACCAAAGAGAATATAATCACTACGTTTAGTTCGTACAGTACTAACTACTGTTGACAGCAATTGCCATAATTATAAGTCGATGTCCTGCGAAGTACCCATACGAAGTAACATCAAAAAAATATTGCCAGAAAAAATACTTAATGTTGTTTTCTTTATTATGATTATATAAAAAAACACAAACTTTGTTTGTAGTTAATTTAGCGCGATATCTAGGGCTTTTTTAAAGCGCTGTTTTCATGAAATCTAGCGCTTTTTGTGTTGTCCTAGAGCTGAATAAGTTTTCTTTAGCTGGCAGCACTGCCCAAAAGCCCTCTATTAAGAAGTAACTTTCCTTTCAGTTTTAAGCGCGTTCAGTTCCCAGTTACAGTGAGCATGTGTTATGCGATGACCGTAAATAAAGCGCAAGGTCAAACTTTACGCGTTGTAGGAGTGTACCTCAGTACTGACTGTTTTGCACATGGCCAACTCTATGTTGCTTTTTCCCGCGTTAGTAGCCCCCGTAACCTTTTTGTGTACACCCCGGCTAAGCCTACTTCTAACGTCGTTTACACAGAAGCTCTATCATAAACGACTTAGAACTTTGATGATAATGATTTATTTAGTTACCACTTATTGATACAGTAATAAAATAAATCGTTTAATATTCTCTTACCTAAACGACAAATTCTTTATGTAAAACCTGTATACGCGAGCTACGCCGCGGGCACAGCTAGTTAATAATATAGGGTTCGATACTAAATAATTGAGCTAATTGATTATAGGGTTGAGAGTGCGATGAAAAGATGGGATGTGCATTAATGAAATATCCTTATCCTCAAGCAAATATTAGATAAACCTTATCTATTGTTATTGAATTCAGGTGGTCTGACACAACTCGGCGCAACCTTCATTTAACCAAGTCTCATCTAAATAATGTATTTTCTTCCTTTATTCCTTTGTTTTTTTTTAATTTCATGGAGATATTTTAATTACCACAGGACAATCTCCAGCTTGTCTTTGAGAATACTTTTACTTTTTAGCTTAAAATAAGTAAACCTTAAAGAGTCTTTAATTATTTTCTGCACAGTGTTTCTCTTAAAATCCCACAAAGAATCGTTACTGTTTACTACTAAAGGTTGCCTATTTTCTCATTATTAAAGAAGAACGAATCGATTTCCGCGTATTCCGCTTAAGATCATGTCATACCTGGTAAAGCCACGCTACAACTACATTTTGGTTGTAGCACAAATTGGTCGGCTTGACGGGTCTGGGACCACGCTCTCACAGAATACCAGCGTAAAATAGCAGCTTCATGCTGCTGTGTTTCGTATGGTGAGTACAGAGAACCTCTCCGTTTCTCCCACCCTTTTTACTGGAAACGAGGCATTCCATCTTAGAGACAACGCGTGTGCATTTTTTTTTCGATAATAAATATGGATATCTAAGGGCAACAGCATTCATTTACCATCAGGTGGATTGTATGCTCGTTTGTCAGTAGCTTAAGGGTGCGTTTGCAAATCGGGCCAAATTATGCTGTTTTTCGGTACATTTTGTGACAAAACTAAACCAAATCAAATATAGCTAATAACTACAACGTATAGAATGGTTCTTTATCTTCAAATGGTGGTAACTTTTTTGTTGAAAATAATAGTTTTTTACATTGTAAAAAGGATCTTCCCTAGCCATTTACTACAAAATTAACGATACCGGCTCATATTTCGGTACATTTTTTGTTCTATTATCAACATATATTAAGATTTCTAAAAATACTGAAAGTAGGCAGGCATATTCAATAAAAAATGCTGGTGATTACTTTTTATCAAAATGTCACAAATGGTCGTAAAAAAAATAAAAACTGATGCTTATTTTTTGACATATTTTGCTGATACGGATGAATCCTAATGGATTGCAATAAGGGTTATTTTATTTTTAGTGTCTGTTTTGATTTGTTGTACAAAAATTTCGATGAAACCACAGTCGGCGCTCGGCCGCTATCGCGGGTGGTCGCTGTATCGCCTGCAGCAGCTGAAAAAGATCGCTGTACAAACACAAAATATTCGAATTTGATACATAGGTACATGACCTGACAAAGTAAAATAATACATACATAATATAAATATTTTTATAATCACAAATTCTTATTGCGTTCGAATGTTTTGTTTAAAGCTAAAAGCTTGCTAAAAGCAAGTGGGATTTATAATATATGAATATATATAAATCCTATTCGTCTTGGACTTTATGGAGTGATCTGAAAGTATACGGTGAATGCTACTAGAACTCCTCGACGAGTTGAACTAGGTGTGCCGAGTTTGGGCTCATTATGTTAGTTATGACGAGACCTTACCTCCGGACTTGAAGGAATGACCTGAAGGTGTACTTCGGTAACTGCTAGTGGAACTCCTGGACGAGTAGAACTAGGTATGCCAAGTTTGGGCTCGTTTTGTTAGTTACGACGAGACCTTACCTACGGACTTGACAGAATGACCTGATGGTGTACGTTGGTGACTACTACTGCAACTCCTGGACGAGTAGAACTAGGTGTGCCGTGTTTGGGCTCGTTTTGTTAGTTATGACGATACCTTACCTCCGAACTTGATGAGAGACCTGATGGTGTACTTCGTAACTCCTGGAAGAGTAGAACTGGGTGTGCCGAGTTTAGGCACGTCGGAGAAAATATAAATGGTATTACCAAATTCAAGGGCAACTGCGCATCATAACTAACAAACTCGGCACACCTAGTTCTACTCGTCCAGGAGTTGCAGTAGTAGTCACCAACGTACACCATCAGGTCATTCTATCAAGTCCGGAGGTAAGGTCTCGTCGTAACTAACAAAACGAGCCCAAACTTGGCATACCTAGTTCTACTCGTCTAGGAGTTCTAGTAGTAGTCACTAAATTACACCATCAAGTCTCTCCATCAAGTCCGGAGGTAAGGTTTCGTCATTACTAACATAATGAGCCCTAACTCTGCACACCTAGTTCTACTCGCCCAGGAGTTCCAGTAGTAGTCACTGAAGTACACCATCATGTCTCTCATCAATTCCGGAGGTAAGATCTCGTCATAACTAACAAAACTAACCCAAACTCGGCACACCTAGTTCTACTCGTCCAGGAGTTGCAGTAGTAGTCACCAACGTACACCATAAGGTCATTCTGTCAAGTCCGGAGGTAAGGTCTCATCATAACTAACATAATGAGCCCAAACTTGGCACACATGGTACTACTCGTCCCGGACTTCCAGTAGCAGTCACCCAAGTATACCTTCAAGTCACTTTACCAAGTTCGGAGCTGAAGTTATCATAACTAACAAAACCAGCTCAAAGTCCACAGCCAACATCTCACTCCCTGTAGATGGCTTCTAGTACCTAGCTGTCTCTGGAGCAGCCATTTATATTTCGTATCTAAGTATATTTTTGTAGGTAATAAGAAATATGAAAAAAAAAACAATCCTTCAAATTATCAAAATGTTTATACTTGATTGCGATTCCCGTAGCTAACCGTGCGTACACTTGTGTGTGTGACCAGTGTCAATGTAATAGTTCGATTCTATACCTATCAATTTTATAAACGCGTCCTTAAAAAATATAAATATATTAACCTTCGATAATATAAACAGTATTTTTGCTTATAATTTATATAATTACAACTGTAGCAGAACAGTAGCTGTAAACTATAAATCATACCAGAGAGAAGATTTTCTGTGTCAGTATAACTTAGTGGCGTTTATTGTTGCAATGTCTTAATTTTAAAAGGTATATTTCAATGCTTTTATTAATTTTATCATATAGGTGAGCTGATTGTATTTTGTAGTGTCGTTTGGCTGATTAATTTTAGTTATCTGAAGTTTTACAACATACCTGTTTCTTCTTTTATTTAGTTTATTAGAATTAAATGGTAAAGACCTATGGAGTTTTAGAACAGTTTGTAATATTTATAACTTTTTCACTGATAATAATTCACTATATTGATAGAGTTTAGCTGTGGAAAATCTGTAAGGCTTAGAATACATAACCTTCAATAGGCAACGTTGCGCTCTTTCAACTTCAAGAAATTCTGGTTATGAAGCTCCACCTTATATGTGGATGTTACAATACATGTTATTCACAAATTTTTATGTTCCTTATGTACAATTTTGAGGAACTGGTAAGACAGAAATCGATGGATGCAGGTGGATCTGGACCGTGCTTTGTGACATTAATTGGGGTAGACCTGTGTTCAGTAGACGACTTGTGAGCTGTGATGGTAATGATGATGATGATCTGCAACTTCTACTGTTTTTTTATTACATCTATTTCATAATGTTTTGTATTAATAACTTAAAAACAACTGTAATACTGGTAACAAAACAAAAAATAGCAAAAATAAACAGTAATAAATAACAATTTAAACACCGAAATTTATAAATAACAACAAGCAAGGCGTAACAATAGTAGACCTAACTTCGGTCACAGCAGTAGGGTCCTAACGAAGACTATCTATATGCGTAGGACAGGATCATAGTGCAAGAGTGTGTGTGAAACGCAGTTGCACTCTCTATTCACATACTCTCATAGTCCAATGGGACGACAATCCGATACGAACGGAGAAAGACCGACGCAGGACCTTTACATGTTTTCCGAGACACTGGGGTTAAACACCGCCAACTTCCCGCCAACTCCAGGCAGCTACTGAGAATTTCCCGTCAGAAAAATTCAATAACTAATTTTGGCCCGACCTAGCATTTGAACTCAAGTCCACATAATCAAAAGTTTCATAGGTTTTCCGGTGATTCCTGTTCCCAATCACCAGGCTGTGAAATTTGAGTTTAGTTCTTTACCAGACTAGGCTGGACACTGACTATCCATCATGTATCCATCTATCCACGACAAACTATCAAAATACTACTACAGAACATAGGCCTCCTACATAGATAAGGAATATAGTTACCCTTAGATATTACAAATAAAGCAAAAACGCGTCGACCCAGCCGGAGAAGGAACACGCTCTCACAGAATACCAGTTTGTAATAGAAGCTTAATATTGCTGTTTCGTATGGTGACTATGGAGAAAACCGGTGACTTTTTTCACTGGAAACAAGGCATTCCATCTATTTCCTCGGGGTTGAAAACGCATCAACATAATTTTGAGAATAGATTTAGTTGTCTATGGGCCACAAAACTCCCTCATCGCTACTATAATAAGGGTGACAAGCGTGTAGTGGTGGTGTAAGAATATCTATTACTGTATATCATCCCGTGGGTGTCGCAAGAGGCGACAGAGGGAACAAATCAGGAGATGAGCAGCAACGTCTTCCTAATACCGGCTAAAAATGAAATACTGCAGTTACCAACCCACTTGCCAAGAGTTGCACCTATGGCAAATATCCCGCCTATGAGGCAATCTATGGGCGACGCCTATGTTCAACAGTTGACTTTAATAAGCTGTAACGGTAAAGGTGACACAAACACACAATCCAAGTGACTGTGAGTGGATGCTGTGACTCATAGACACCTAAATAAATCCTAAACTAAGAGTCAAATTGCAGGTCGTCACTGTTGTCACGAGATATTGAATGCCTCATTACAAAAAAGGGTATTCAATTATATACACGCACCATATGAAGCACAGCATTATACAGAAACTTTGGTAATTTGCCCTTACATCACCAATTACTACTACGAAGCATCGCCGGAAATTTTCTGATCGCCCTATAAAGTTTTATCATGATAGAGGGAGTTCGTAATTGAAGTGACAAGGTACACGGCGCGACTTTTACCTTGGGTGTGTCGTGTTCAATGTACCGCTTCGGTTCATTTTACTTGACGGCTTAACTGCGCTCAGATTCAGGCTGCGTTGGGGCCGACAACATCTTAAAGAAATGGAGTACGTAAATGAATGCAGGCCTTGTTATTCTTATAATTTTTTTCTCGGTGAACTGATTTCAACTTTTTTTTATAGAAGAGGGGGCAAACGAGCATGCGGCTCACCTGATGGTAAGTGACTACCGCCGCCCATGAACAACCACAACTCCAAGGGAATTGCAGATGCGTTGCCGGCCTTTTAGAAAAGTGTAAGCTCTTTTCTTGAAGGTGCCCAAGTTGTATCGGTCCAGAAAAATCGCCGGTGGTAAACAATTCCACAGAGAAGTTGTACGAGGAAGAAAACTCCTAGTAAAACGCATAGTCGTGGACCGCCAAGCATCCAGATGGTGAGGATGGTATCGTGAATTTTGACGCGATGTGCGTTCGTGAAATTTGGCGGCTGGAATCAATTCGAATAATTCCTCAGAGCACTCCCCGTGGTCGAGATTCGACAGAAAATGCAAAGGGATGCAACATCCCTACGCAGTGCCAGTATATCGAGCTGATCAGAAAGAACTAGGTCGTCGACGATTCGAACCGCTCTGCGCTGAACGCGGTCAAGTGGAAGGAGCTGGCACTGGAGTGCCCCGGCCCAGAGATAACAGTAGTCCATGTGAATCCAAACTTGCGTTTTGTAAAGTTGCTAGCGATGTACCTCTAATACTGTCTCGCTCCGCAGAGCACGCCAAGCTTTTTTGAGGTCAATTTGGCGGTTCCTTCCAAGTGACCACGAAACTGCACACGATTCAATATGTCGACGCCGAGGATTCCGATGCTCGCTGAGACAGCAAGGGGAGTGCCTTGAAACTGAGGAGATACGACAAAGGGGTTCTTTTTAGCGGTAAACGCACAAACTCGTGTCTTCTGGGAATTGAACTGGACTAGATTTAGTCGCCCCCAATCCGAGACTTTATTCAGCAAAGACTCGACTTCAGACACAAGTTTGTGCGATTTTTACGCTTGAAAAAGGCTCACAATATTTATATCAAACACCAGATACAAGGGCTTCGTTCTCCCACATTTAAAGAAAAGTGGGGGAGGCACACACACACCGTGCGCGTTAAACGCCAACCATTTAATGAGCTCTCTCAGAAGGGAACGTTAAGTTCGGAGCTGGACCGTAGTCCACAGCAAAATAACTGGCGAACCAGTAAAAGAAGACTTGGCCTCTTGGTAGTGCGTAAGCACAAACATCGACCGAAGTCGCGCATGTCAATGCGTGTAAATGCCTCTTTTCTAGTAAAAAGGGACTCCGGTTCTCTACACTCACCATACGAAACACAGCATTGTTAAGCTGCCATTTCAAGCAGGTATTCTGTGAGAGCGTGGTCCTTCCCCGGTCGAGCCGACCCATTCGTGCTATAACTATACTACTAATAGAGCTTCAGCATGGCTCTACCACTTATAAATATATATAAGTCGTTTTCTTCATAAAATGTGTATTTTTAGCAATTTACAGTAATGATTTCTTATATTTACGCGAAGACTACAGATTAAACGAAACCATTCTTTACGGATTCGATCGCGCTTAATTCAACTTTTTTTGAATGAAGTGCGATAGAATCCGTAAAGAATGGTTTCTTTTAAAGTTTACAATAACATTACAAAGTTATAATGCAGCTAGTATTAGGTCATTTTCTGTGGAGTTGTAACGAAATTTTTACTAGTCCAAGTGCATTTTATGACTTGGTCGACTATTACTCGTTAACGTCTTGATTCTACTTAGCGCTGATAGTTTTCCTTTTACCTTCATTATATATATACAACTATTGATACAGCGGTTTAGTTGGTAGGGAGGGGGGGGGGGGGAGGGTGACGCATGACTCATGAAATATACCACTTTAAAGCTAAATATTTCCCAAACGGACCCCTGAATCGAAAAGATATTCTTTCACACCCCCAGTGTTTTTAAAAGACCTAGCAGGGTCTCTGAGCAAAACCGCGGACACACAGACGGACGGACATGGCGAAGCTGTAAGGGTTCCTTGTTGTGTAACTACGGAACCTTAAAAGCTACGTTAAGCTATCGCCGACCTAGCGTGGCAATAATGTCAAAAATATTCCTCCTTTTAGGCAATCTATGGAGAAGGTCTGTGTCCAGCAGTGGACGTTGGTAGTCTTGCAGTCAGTCAGGCAGCACTTGTAGTCGTCCTTATTGCCATATTATTATGAATTACCATTTCATATTTTCTAATCTCCCTTTAAGATTCAACGAAGTGGAACGAGGTCACAAATGAAGTGTCACATCGAATGTAACGCTTCAGTTCCTCTTATCTGACGGCTTAAGTGTAATCACGGATCGAGATGGCGACGACGCCCACGTCGTGGAGACATGTTGTTAAAGCAACTAAACGGCATGACATTTCTTATTTTATTTTTGAATCCATTTGTATTATTCTCTCAATATGATTAGTATCTTAAGCGAAATTTCGCGAAAATTTTACTGCTAAACATAGATCTCCGCCATAGATAAACACAAAGTGTGGATATTTGCCATAGTTGCCACACTTGTTTTTCCTTTATGGTAACCCCGGTGAGAAGTAGTTAAATAATTTAGTCCCATATAATTTCGTAAAAATAAATATTGTAATTAATAATTTCCACCTCAAAGGAGAATGCCAGATCGTCCCCCACCGTCTGCAAAAAAGGTAAAAATATGAAAAATAATGTTATGAATTTTGAAGTTTTTTTTGATACTCGTAAATCGTTATTGCATGCCGTAAGCGCCTAAGCGCGTCGGTATGTTCTAATAGGGCCTAAAATTTAAGATTCCAACGTTTTGTCGCATGCAATCGTATCTATCAATCATATTGTACATAAAAGTGATATAAAAAGCACATTGTCAGAAAGATAAATGATTGTTGAACTTATTAATATTTTTTTTTAAATTGATTAATTGCTATTTTTAAATAAAAAAGGGGTTTTATTGGCTTATGGTGTGGATTTATCAAGTCCGCAAGGCTTGTAAACACGATAACTTTTGAAAATATCAATTGTTCAGCTCAATATATTTTTAAAACTCTTCATCTATCATGTGGGAAGCCATTGAATGTAAATGGCAGTTTAATTTTGTTTAGTTTAGTTATAATAATTTTTTTCGGCTGCGAAATGGCGAAAATTCGGTGTATTTCGGAGCCTTATATGTATAAATTATTACGAAATAGAGACAGCGTTACGCAGTTGAGCGTCAGTCGCCGTCGTGAGTGGACATTGTTACGGTTGTTTGCAGCGGCTCAAAAAGATCGCTGTACAAATACACAATATTCGAATAACCAAAATAATTGATTATAATAATAATGAGATATTTTTTTTTATTACAATATTTTAACCCGTTAGGGTTGTCGAAATGTAAATCCAAGATGGCGGCTGCAATAGGTATCAATTTTTTCATCATGGGTGTCATTTTCATGGTTTTCGAGGGTGTTTAAGCCGATAGTACTATCGAAATGTAAATCCAAGATGGTGGCTGCAATAGGTATCAATTTTTTTCATCATGGGTGTCATTTTCATGGTTTTCGAGGGTGTTGAAATAATTACACACCACCAAATTTTTGGACAGATCGTTCACAATACAAGCTGTTCGATTATGGAATGACTTGCCATTATCAGCAAGACGCGCTCAATCCCTACCGGTTTTTAAGAAACATGTACATGATTACTTTTTTCAACTTTGATTCTATCTAGTTCATTTGTATATAATTATTATCCTTTATCTAGTTACAATATTTGTTTATATGTATGGCACTTTTATGTTATATGTAATAGTTTTAAAGTATATATTTGTACTTTTATATATTTATATTTAAAAATATATATTTATTTGTATATTTATACATATATATTAATAAGTATATATGTATTTATCTTATCTATTTAGTTACTTATATACCGTTATATATTTTTATTTTATGGCTTTAATAAAAATAATGTTATTTTGTCAGCAAACCACACACGTTTGTATTATTTTCTTGCAATGCTGTCCGTCCAAAGGTTGTCTAGAAGAGATCGCTCTTAGCGATAAGACCGCCCATTGTACCACATTTCTTTTTCTCATTTTTTGTTAATTATTTTGTTATTTTTTGGCGTACAATAAAGTGTTATCTATCTATCTATCTATCTTGAAGTCGATAGTGCTGTGGAAATGTAAATCCAAGGTGGCGGCTGCAATAGGTATAAATTTTTTCATCATGGGTGTCATTTTCATGGTTTTCGAGGGTGTTGAAGCCGATAGTGCTGTCGAAATGTAAATCCAAGATGGCGGCTGCAAAAGGTATCAATTTTTTCATTATGGGTGTCATTTTCATGGTTTTCGAGGGTGTTGAAGCCGATAGTGCTGTCAAAATGTATTTAAACTACTTTATAAAAATTCCTTATAATCATGTTATACATAATTTTTTTAATACGCTTAGGGCTTGCTCAATTGGATTTACCAATATTATGCATATTTTGTACAACTTGCGATAATATATTATTTAAAAAAAAAGGAATTCAACGATTAATATTTACATTTCCAGTCTTTTCTAAAACATCTGCGTTTCTTTATACGAATATTATAATATTTGTCTTTGTCATATAAAGATGTTACTTATCAATTTTTATTTTCATTTATTATTATAAGTCGATAAAAATCATGAATTGCATTAGATAATTACTGAATAAGAATCATTAATTTTCGTGCATTTTGTAAAATGATACACACACATCATTGTGTCAATATCGTAAGTACGTGTGTCAAATGAATGTCGAACATTTTCACATATTGACTAATTTGTGCTTGTGACATATATTGATTATGATTGTATCACATTTTTGCTTGTGCTGACGACTTATGCTTTTATTAATATATTATTTTATTAAATAATGTAACTCCTTTACATGACTAGGACTTAGATTTTATGAAAAACAGGTGGTGCTAGTCTTATAATGTGAGAACCCTTTTTCTAATGTTACTGATCATTATATTATTATGCTCCTTAAATTCGTAAATTCTTATATATATATATATATATATATATATATATATATATATATATATATATCATTAGCGCCTGACAATTTATATTCTGAAATTACAATGAACTGGAACGAAACATGTTCTAAAAAATAAGGCAAATGTGATTATTATAGTTCAGTTTTTAAAAAATCGCAAGTTCTAGATACTTCAATTGATATAATTTGGATGAAGTAATAAAGTAGAGAAAAATGATGTATACGGCATTCGTGTAGGTACACCACGCTTTTGGGTGGGGCAAAGTTCTATAGAAAATCTGGCATCCTCCTTTCAGTAATAGTTTTTAATAACAAAGAAATTTTATTTTGTAATAAGTAGAAGTGTTAAATATGTAAATAAATAATTTTTAGTATATCGACTTAAAGTAACAGCAGGTAACGATCATTGTTTAAACTCTAAAGCTACTGTAATTCTTGTTATCCCTTTTAATATATACGATATATCTCTATATCTATATAATCTTTTGGGGGTTATAAAAGTCGTTATGTGTCTGGATTCAGAGTGAATTTCCACTTGAAGGGAGGCATTTTTTTATGTCTAATTTGTTAAAATATTTAGCTTTCTTCATTTTAGGCAAAAATAGTCCATAGTAGGCAGGGGTGGTTTTCTCGCAATATAGCGGCGTTCGTACATCTCATATCTACGCACAAACGTAATTCACCATTTTCTTTCATGATTGGAACATTGGTGAAACCCATTTAGACGGGCCTTGCACTTCTTCAATTATATCACTGTTTAGTGATTCCTTAATTTTTATTGCAACCTTCTCTTTAATGGGGATGGGTACTCTCCACTTGATTTATCCCGATACCAAGTTTGAAGACACCCAGACGGACTGCTGTGTTCTTACCCAACAGGTCTCTAGTACCCCCCGAAATCACGTAAATGGTTGTATGTTCCTTTCGTCCATCGACTTCGAGTATAATTTCAAATTAACCCTCTATTGCCAAAGGAGAGTTACTACCATATGCTAATAATGTCTTGTCTGGTCTTTACATTTGATTAAAAGCATATACTTTTTTGCTTTTTAACTCTTCCCACGTTTTGTAAGATATAAGGTTCTTGCACAATTTCGAATTACACTTTTCCGCAATTTGTTCTATGAGATGATCATCTTGCTTTTCGAATGCACACTTTTCGGCCTGTTGACGCAATCTTATCAAAAACTTCTCAAATTTTTCTCCTTTTTCCTGTTTTAGCAATCGGAAAACATGCCGCTCATAAACTTTGCTCCGTTTCGGTTGAAAATACTCGTCGAGTTTTTTTTTATGGCTACTTTAAATACATCAACGGATTCTGATGATTCGACATTGGTACCTGGTAAATTGTAGAATATTTCTTGTATCCCAGAGCCACCAAAATGCAATTGCGTAGCTCGTTTCTTGAGTGCTGATATAACTTCAGCTGCGTCCAGATAAATTAGTAGAGACCTTTTCTATTTTTCACACCTTATAGCCATAGATGTGTTATCACATTAAAGCTGATAACGGTATCATTATTATTATTATTTTAGGGGCAAACTGAAACAGTTTCTTATATTTTTATTTCCAATTTAATGCTGGTATTTTAATACCCAAAGTCCAATTTAATGGTAGTAACTTAGTATCCAAAGTCCAATTTAATGGTAGTAATTTAGTACCCAAGGTCCAATTTAATGGTAATAACTTAGTACCCAAAGTCCAATTTAATGGTAGTAACTTAGTACCCAAAGTCCAATTTAATGATGGTATCTTAGTACCCAACACCAATTTAATGGTTGGTATCTTGGTACCCAAACTCAATTTCATGATAGTAATATGTTCCATAACACTCGCCCTTCTCTTTCGGTTTATTTGTTATACCGACTACTTCCATTGCTGTGCCATTTAGGCTTTGGGTGAATTCAATACACAACATGTCGCTTGAGGAACGGACTTTCCCCGAAATTTTAAAAAAATCAATCGTTAAGCCCTTATATAAGAAGGGAGAGGCTACCGACATGAATAATTATCGTCCAATCACTTTAATACCAGTTTTATCTAAAATATTTGAAAAGGTAATGATGAGAAGACTTTACGACTATGTTACAGATCAAAAAATTATTAAACATGAGCAATTTGGGTTTAGAAACAATAGTAACACAACACTAGCATGCTTTAATTTAATAAAATATATTACGGAGGCCATTAATGAAAGGGCTCCGGTAAGTGCGATCTTTCTTGATATGACTAAAGCTTTCGATTTCGTAGACTATAAATGATTACTATATAAGCTTGAAAAATACGGAATCCGGGGAAAAGCACATGACTGGCTGGAGAGTTATCTGACTGGCCGTGAACAGTGCATAGAGGTTGCCAAAATTCAAAAGGGCAATAAAACTACAAGCAGATCTCGGTTGCAAAATAATAAATACGGTGTCCCACAGGGAAGTGTGTTAGGTCCCTTTTTATTTCTTATATATATTAATGATCTTCCAAACGTCACTGACCACGAAACTGTTGTGTTTGCGGATGATACTACTGTAATTATTAAGTGTAAGGATAGAAACAACTATGAAAATGAAATATCTATTGTACTCGACAAAATCTTTAGATGGCTTAAAAGTAAAAATTTGAAAATAAACTTAAATAAAACCAAGATGATACAATTTAGGGATTTTAGAACTCCACCTATTGAACATAACATCTGTTACGATAGTACAAAAATAGAAGAAGTCAACTGTACTAAATTTTTAGGATTAATGGTTGACAGACACTGTGACTGGAAGAATCATATAGAGTATGTATGCGATAAACTGGAGAAATTTGTTTATGCTATAAAACAGCTGCGGTTGACAGTGTCTAATGAAGCGGCATTGAGCGCATATACCATGGCTATGTCTCCTCCGTGCTTTCATACGGTCTCTTGTTGTGGGGCAATTCGGTTGAGGTTTGCAAGGCCTTTCGTGTCCAAAAGAAGTATGTAAGGGCTATTTGTGGAGCTTGGTCTTTAGATAGTTGCAAACCTTTATTTCACAAATTTCACATACTGCCTTTAGTTTGTATGTACATAAGTGAACTTTGTGTTTTTGTCAAACAGCATCCACAATATTTCACCATTAACTCAAGTTTAATCAGTAGAAGTGCCATGTCAAGAAATAAATTTAAGCTCCATCTGCCTCTATGCAAGATTGACATATATAAAAGTAATGTATTTATAAATGCTATTAGAGTTTACAATAAATTGCCTAACACTTTTAAAGACCTCCCTTTCGTAATTTTTAAAAGGAAGCTCACAGAATGGCTGGCAACAAAATGTTTTCATAGGTTAGACGAACATATGAATTATAAAGAAATGTAAAATAATGGTGAAATCAAAAAAAA
This sequence comes from Parnassius mnemosyne, assembly GCA_963668995.1. NCBI lineage: Eukaryota > Metazoa > Arthropoda > Insecta > Lepidoptera > Papilionidae > Parnassius > Parnassius mnemosyne. The sequence continues at coordinate 351,899 of CAVLGL010000001.1, read as the reverse complement.
CTTATAAATTTTTTTAACATTTAATATTTATTTTATTTTATTATTTTGACATTTTTTTATTTTTTTTAAATACTATACATTTATATATAATCAATTACCTAATTAATTCAATTTTTGACATATATTTATTGTAACTTAAAAACTTGACGCTAAAATATTTTTAAACAACTACATAATTATTTTTCCTAAATATTTTACCTCGTTAAAATGTAATAATAATTTTCTTTGTATATTGTAGATATTGCACACCATTATCATGGTAGAATGTAAGGTCTCATTAATAAATTACAACATCATAATATTATGTACTACATTCTGGCAATAAATGAATTTGAATTTGAATACCTGTAATGCGCATTTACAGTATTACTAGTTACCTACTATGCAATTTACAGAAGTCGTGAAGTGTCCACGGTTTTTTGTAAGACTTATATAATATGCCATGAAAGCGGTAAAATAGTATTTTCATTAAAGGCAATAAATATCACACCTACATGTAAAATGCCACTAAAATTTAGCTAACGACATTGTATTTCGGTTTGAATCGAGAGGAGTGATTAGTTACAACTACTATTTTTCCATCAAAAATCTTTTTAATTAAAAGTTGTGCTAATAGATACATATGTTAAAATAAATCATTATTTTATCATTACTACTACATAAAGAAAATAAATTTTTCACACCATAAGCGTGGTCATATGCAAACATATAATTTATAAAAATTATTAAAATGATCATAACAGGGTTAAAAACAATAAATCATAATTCATAATCCAAAATTTTTTTCCGCGGGTACTCTAGGATTTAGTTTACAATTTGCAATTGAAATGCTAATAGTTGCTCATTGTTAACCTCTTTTTGTTGATATCTTTATACTAAACACGTATTTACCTTTTTTCTCGTCGCAACTTGTATTGTCTGCTATCTTCTCTAATCACTGTAGTGTAACACAGGCACGGCACGCACTTAACTAAACACGTTCACTCTCGCCCGAGGCTCTCGTGTAAATGACACGGTGCGCTCGAGACAGTGACTTATATATAAATGTATGTTTGTGTATTTGTGCATGGTAAATTATTAGTAAATAAAACAAATAACAATATTTACTTTATAGTATATATAATATGCAAACACTACAGTAACGCTTGTAGAATCTTGGCGACTATGAGAGATACAGTTGAGCCCATCGCTACACTATCTACTTGCTTGTAAAACTCCTCCTTCCTCAATAGATAACCAGATGTAAGGCAGTGCTTGAGTAATACTGCATATTCTGTAGGCATGTTGTATTCTTCTAGCTTCCTGGTTACAATTGAGATGCAGTTTTCAATAGGTAAGCAGGTAAATAGTAACTGAACATCAAAACTGACCATAGTTTCATTGTCAACGAGATGAAGGTCTTTTATATAACTAAAAAAGTGTACGAATCCTTTGTGAATGCTCTGGTTTGTCCTCTCAGCGGTGACAGAACTTTTACCAAGTTTTGAGTAAACTTATAAGTTGGTGAATCGACCTGGCTCATAAATCCATAATAGAAAATCTATAAAAAACGAAGATCCCGAATGAAATGAAGACTTCGCTTAAAAGATAAGAATCCAAGTCAAATTTTTTTAAAAAAATACCTACTTTCCTTGCACTTGCTTGCACCGTGCGTAAGTATATATCATAGTATATTAGTTTGATCTCGTCTTAGTTCCGGTTTATAAAAAGAAGAGTACTCTGTGATAAGTCTGTACTTTTACCGATGCAGGAGTCTTGGTGGGAACTTGACCGGCGACGGATTGCTGCTCCTGTATTATAGTTTAAATAATGTAAAAGTGGTGCGATTTTGTGTATTAAATGTCTGCGCATGTGAACTATTAGTGGAAACGGTGAAACAAGTGCTCTGATGGTGGTGTAATTCTCAAGATAAGGTATCTCTCTGCTTAGGCGCCTTGAGATACCATCGCCAACTGTCAGCTGTCTGCTGTTGCCGTCAAAATCTCCCAAGGGCTGCACATTGTGACGCATCAACATATTGTGAATCAGTGTAATATGAACGATAATTATACCTTGTAACTTCAGGCTCAGAAAGGCTAGAACCCAAAGCCGTAAAGCCAGTTATAAAAAAAATGCACCGACGCCGCCGCCTGCCGCCGCCGCGCCGTAGGGATGGGCAAGGGAAAAAATATATCGACATATATCGAGTCGATATTTTTAAACAGCATCGATATAAATTGCTTGATAAATATCTATATATCGTCATCATTTGCATGATGTAAAGAAAAGGTCCATAATTTAATATTACTGCCGGGTGGAATAGGAAAAAAATACGACAACCAACCACACATGAATACTTTTCTTTGTACCTCATTTTGTTGTTACATGTTTTGTCATTAATACAACATTTTAAAATATATCGAAATTGATACGAATTCGGTACTCTAAAATAAATTTCGATATATTGGTATTTTTTGCCCAAGCCTATTGCGCTGTGCCGCGGCGCCATTGTAGATTTGCAAATGTACTGATGTCGTGCAAAACTGTAAAATTTAGTCTGCCTTTATTGCGTCCATGGTGTGAAAAAATATCAACCAAACAAAAGTGTAACTAAATATGTTCCCAGGTTCCCTAAATATGTTGCAAAGGAATATTTTAATAAAACTTTTGATGTAGTTAGGCTTTATTATGATGCAGGGCCTTCAATTTTTACTGCCGTAAGTTTCTAGTTTTGTTACATTTTGTACAGCAAGCAATGCTTCAAACAAGCAAATTTCTTTATTAATGATGCCTGAAGTTACTGATTATGCATATTTTTACGTACATGATATTGGTTAGTTTTCGAAATGTAGATAATTACTATTACTGTTAATAAGAAAAACCATCATTTCAATAATATATTGAAAAATCTTTTCTATAAACGATTATAGAAGTCTTGCTTTACTAAATGAACGTTAGAGGTTCCAAAAAGTTATGTTGTTCAAGAATAAAACATTGTTTTTGTGGAATTCATAAAAAAATTATAAAGTTTGGAAATCAAGATTGGAACTTTTAACTAAATAAGGCATAATATGCCCCGTGTGTGATTTAGTATAAAATATGCTCTGGTACCACGTTTATGATATAAGCGAAATAAACAATATGGATCCTAATAAATTTGATTTTTATTATTAAAAGAAAGCTACAAGAACATACTAACACCTATGACATATAATGTGATCAAATGTGAACATAAATATAAAATTAATTTTTCAGATCAGGTCCATTTAGCAAATAAAGGAAATTTTCTTAAGGATTAATTCCCAAGAGCAGTCTAGTAATCAGGTAAAAATGTTTGTTGCCTATACACTTAATATATTAAGTCAGAGATACTTATCTATGTGCTTACCATATAAATTAGATGTGTAAATAAGGAGAAACAAAACAATTAAGTAGGTGTCTGTTTAATATATTTTTACCTGCTAGTTAATAAACCCATATTATGTTAAAAGTGAATACTTCTTTGTGCTTTTTTTATTTTATGCTTATGGTCTTGTTAATATAAAAGGTAAAATATAATTTTATGTACATTACTTGTACACACATACATAAATGTTCAAATGTCATTTTATTATTGTTATTTTTTTGATTATAAATATAAACCAAGGTGGCCAACTGTTCCAGATATTGCAGAATAGTCCTGTAATAGTAGTAATTGTAAGTCTGTATAGCAATAATTAATAAAATAGTACTACAAAATGACATGGATCCCGTACGTCCCACATGACTTTCATAATCATATTAAGTAATATTTTGTTTTGTTACCTTGATGTGTTAAATAAGTTAAAAGTTATAATTAATAGAATCAGGCGTTACTTTGTGGAAATCCATTATATAAAAGCTTTTACAAAAATATTTGCGAAGTAAATTTTTGTAAAAGCTTTTATAAGTTAATAGTTGTAAAATTATAACTTTAAAAGTTTTGTCATTCTGAACTTAATACACTAAAATATAGAATGCCATTCCTAGAGACTTACACAAACCACCCACAACAACATTGACCATCTTATTAGTGTTACGGTTATGGAACATTTGTAAGAATTTATGTTTTCAATAATAAAATTATTATATCTTCCCAGTTATTTTTAGAACTTAGTCAAAATACCATAAAAAAAATCTTGAAAATGGTTTTGAATTCAAATTATTTTTAACTTTCATATTTTAGGCTCTAGTAGTACATGTGCAAGTAGATTCTACTTTAAAACACCAGGACCTTCTAGATTTCTATTAAGATTCAGTTATCATTTTATATGAATGTTTATAATTATATAACTTAGTGAAAGTTAGTGATTGTTTATATATCGGTGCCCTGAAACTCAACATCAAGTGGGTCTTGGGCGAGAGACCAACCCATAACTGTTTAGGTTAAAATAAGAAAAAAATCCATGTCCCTTAGTTAAGTGATAATAGGCATATATTTGAAAATGTTAAAAATAATCTTTAGGTACTATAGTCAGAAATTTTCACAATTTTAAGTGATTTTTATAATATTGTAACACTTATTAACCATGTTACTATACAAGTCAGACAAAACAAAACTAGTCATTAGTCTTGTGAATATAATATTAGTGTGATTGAGTAAAATTGAAAAAAAAAAACTTGTCTATTAATTTTGACACACAATTATTAAAACAAGTAGTGCTACAGTACCTACCCTTGGCAAGTAATTTTAAAAGTTAGCCTGTTTAGTCAAGATTCCGAAATGGTGCAACACTTGCCAACACTTCCTAATGCCAATTTTCTTTTCATAAAAAATATTATTGCTTACCATTACAGCCTATAAAATTCCACTCCTGAACATAGGTCTCGCCCATAGATTGCCTCATAGGGGGATATTTGTCATAATTGCCACGCTTGGCAGGGCAGTTTTTTATTCTTAGTTGTTATTAGGAAAATGCTGCTATCTGTTTCCTGATTTGTTTCCCTGTTTCGCCTCTTATGACATTCACGGAATGATATGGTGATTCTTACCCCACCACTACATGGTACTATTACTTATGTTTGTGAAAGGTCTGTTTCAAATAAAGTTAACCTAAAGATAAAATTAAAAAAAATAGGTATGTAATTATTTTGATAATTTTATTACATCATTTTCTTAAAATGAAGCCAATGATCAAATTGTTTTCCGTCGGCTTAATACAAGCTCCACATCGCCACAGAAAATATTGTCATCTTTAATTGTGCATATCTCCTTGAATTTATTTGTTTTGCTGCTGTATCAATTTTATTATAAATCACAATTCTTATATGCAACGTCAATAAGCAGGCAGCTATATTACAGTGCAGGGTTCTGAAATTTAACTTTTTTAATTAAAAATTTGTTTTTTTAAATATATGTAAAAAAACAAATATAACAAATTATGCATGACCAACAGATTTAGTTCTTAATATTTTATTTCTATTAGTAATGGTTTGTATAAAAATAAAAAAATTACTTCTTATACTTTTTTCACAATTCTTTATTAACATATAATTTATTTCACTGTAGTTTACTTCTTTGCTTATTATTTCAAATTCATTTGTATTATAATATATACATAATATCTTCATTGTTATTAAGTCTCACTAATTTAAATGTCATAGGAGCATTAAATATTACTTTCAATTATAGGAATTAGTCATGCTCATGTTTAAAAAAAACAACGCTTTGTTGGACATATTCCTTTGTCATAAAGGTTATTTGCTATAGCTGACACGCTTGGCAAGCGGTTTGGCAACTGCAGTTTTTTATTATTTTGAGTTGTTATCAGGAAGATGCTGCTGTCCTCTTCTCTCTCTTCTGTTTTATTTTCCCTCTATCGACTTTTATGACACCCTTGGGGCGATATGGGCTAGTGGATATTCTTATACCACCACTACAAAACCCACATGAAATAGAGTTAAGTTACTTACCCTATCTTTTTTTATAATTTTCAGATCAGTACATCTGAAGTTACTAAATTTAAAGAAAAATTAACGAAGCAGAAAAAGGCTAAAACAAAAGTGTAGAAGACGGTCTAAGAAGATTTTTCAAATTATTCTCAAATTTTGAAGACAGCTTATAAATACTGAAGATACATTTTTATTAAAAGACTGTAGGACCAACTGTTTTTAAGGAGAAAAATAAAGAAATTTAAAAGTTTGCCTTTACCGAATCAGTACTCTTAAGAAATTAGATAGATTTTCTTTCGCCTGAAGCGTACAACTTTGTGCAACCGACTTACAATACCTGTTTGGCACATAGTTGCAAAATAGTAAGTGGTGTCAACATGTTGACGCAGAACACTTGAAGCTTTTACTTAAAAATTCCAAGTATCTGCAACTTTTGGAGCAAAACTTAGTGCACTAACTATATATAAAATGAGTATAATAAAATCTTTAACTTGGAATGCTACAAATATGAAGTATTACGGTTGTGGTACTCTTTTGGTTAGTGACTCTTCATAAAAAGCTGGGCAATCTTTAGTTCTAATGTAATTGTTACGGTAATATCATATTAATGCATATAAAAATTTCATCTGCGCCGGCGGTGATCGGCCCAAGTTGCTCATTCATCCATTCATTACAATCAGTGAAAGTCCACTGCTGAACATAGGCTTTCCCCCATATATTGTCGTAGTTAGGTGTATGACTAAACTTGTTATTAGAAAGGCGTCTTTCTAATAACTATAAGGAGATCTTGATTTGTTTTCTCTCTGTGTTGCCTCTTACAACACTCACGGGATGATATCGGGTAGTGAATATTCTTACAATGCCACTACACTTTCTTTGCTTGCTATAATATATTTCTTTATGAAGGTATACTATTTAACATCTTCCTTCTTTTTTTTAATAATTAAATACATTGTTTTTAGGGTTCCGTACCCCAAAAAGAAAAAACGGAACCCTTATAGGATCACTTTGTTGTCCGTCTGTCTGTCAAGACCCTTTTTCTCAGGAACGCGTGGAGGTATCAAGCTGAAATTCATACCAAATACTCAAGTCTACGGCCCCTTGGAGCTGTAAAAAAAACCAAACTTCTAAGCCAACACAATCAAAAGATACAGCCGTTTATGCCGCAAATTTTCGACATTCGCAAAGGAATCAAAACCTACAGGGTACTTCCTGTGAACTCAGAATCTTAAAATTTGGTACGAAGCAACGTATCATAGCACAGATAAAGGAAAAGTTGCGAAAAGCATAAATTTTAAGTTACATCATATAATAAAAATATTTTTAATAATTTTAAACTTTTATACCTATCAATTTGGTCGGAACCGTCGGTGCGCTAGTCCGATTCGCACTTGGCCGGTTTTTTTGTATGTACCTGTCATTCCATTATAATTTATATTTCTAATCTTATAATCTTTGGCTAAGATTATTTATGGATAACATTGTTGAATATGTAGTGTCGTTTTTTTATGCATAACATTTTCTTTGCCATTTTGCAATATTTTTACATTTTAATACATACCACTGACAATTTTAAAAGGTCCTAAATATCTGTGGTGTCTGGGAGAAACCTGTTAAGTCCAAAAACTTAATTTTTCAGTATAAGACTTAAGGTTCAAGAATTTATAAATCAGTTAGGTAAAGTAGAAAAAGCTAACCACTGCTGCAGTAACTATTTATTAATCAGGTTTTTTTTTAAAATATATTAACTAAAACTAAAAACACAGCCGTTTCATTTTAAATGGCACTTATCATTTTTTAACCAAATTAACATTAACTAATTAAATCGATAACAATGGAGTTAACATATTGAAATCAAAAGTTAGTAGAACATAAGTGTTATAATTTATTCGTAATTTTCGCCACTGTCGCTTACAGAGTCAGGATTCGTATTTGAGGTTTTTAAATTTTTATAAAAATTATGATAAACACGATCTATAAAAGGTAGCAAACTTATAATATCATGGTACTTTTTTGAGTATATAGGTAAAGGACTCGAATATGCTCTTGGTATGCTCAAAGTAGCAACCGATGATACCCGTCCCCTTTTAATAAATGAGTAGTTTCTAAAAGGTTCACTTGAGTCTAAAGACTCTTTGAACGCCACATCATTAGAGTCTTTAGAACACATTATCCAAAAAATATTGTTCCAAATAAAAGGATTTTTATCGGTATCAATGTTTCTTTTCATAAACATTGTTTTGAAAAGTTGAGAAAATCCTAAAAACATTTCTTGTGTCATCATTTGGACTGTGTATCTGCGACTAGACATTTGGATAATGTTTGCCCAATCTTGTGGAACAGAAATTGAAACTCTATGATGTTTTATAAATCTTTCTATCGCTGAATGATCGCTGTCGCATACCAAATGCGTATGTCCGGGCACTAAAAATTTGTGATGGATTTCATTTAAACTGGTTTTTTGATTGATGGCTAATGCAAACATTAATGGTAAAATATTATTTCTGTTTTGTCCTGGGCAGGTATCTGAGTAGAAGATTATCTGCTCTACAGTATCTGGTAGCTCCATAATAAATCGAAACAAACATGATGCAATCTCATCCGCACCACTTTGTGCGATACTTTCGTACCAAACAATACAGTGCGTTCGTTTTTCTATGATGTTACGTACAGTTAAATTAAAAGTACATAGCTTCCTTTTATAAAACGATATTCCAGCTGATAGATAAGGAGTCGCTAAATATTTTTGTAGATCGAATGCAGCAACAACAATTTTTCCATCACTTTGCTTACTCAATTCCTTGTCCTCTCTTTTCGAATTATAATGTGATTCAGCTTTACTTTGATGAATAGTCTTCTCTTCTAAATTTTGTTTTTCATTAGCATCCTCACAAGTTTTAATTTGAAGCGTAAGCGAATCGCAAGTTTTGTAAGTATCGTTTGAAGGTTTTTTGAATTTCAAATTGAGTGTTTTAAAAATGCTACGAAACAGCGTAATGCTTACTGGCGGTAATCCTTCTTCTCCATTGTCTTTCACGTATTCATCTTTGTACAATTTGTACAATATCTTCATTTAAATCCTGATGAAGGTATTTTTTATTCGTATGGCGTCGGGAGTAGTGACTTTCATAAGTTGGAAATTTGTCGATGAAGTTTTTGACGTATTGGATGTCATGGTCAGAACGTTTATTTCCAGGATCCCTTAAACCTCTTTGATCAGCTTTTACAATAACAGATGCCGATGAGCTGTTCCTTTTCTTCTTAACGATTTCGTCTATAAAACCTCTGCCTTCACCAAATGTTTTCATAAAACATTTTTTGCAAATATTTCCTTCAGTTCCATCTATATTGTAAACAACTGTTACCTCTCTGTTTTTCATAAATGAATTTCTTCCACTCAAATATCTCTTTTGTGCTTTTCTAGACGGTAATTCCCTGTAGTCAATGTAAAGCTGGTTCAAATTAATTTTCTCAAGCTTTTGTTGACATTTTGCCCTACAATTATCTGAAAATCCACCCGGATAACGCTTTGGTATACATTTTCCTTTTGCAGTTACATATTCCTCGCCTTTTCGACGTTTTTCCGTACGCTCCTTTCGTAGCTTTCTTTGATAAGGACCATAACCTTTCTTCCTCTTTCTACATAAAAAAGCCAATGGGATATTATCGTCACCATCACCATCATCGGAGTCAGATTTACTTGTAGATTCTTCGTTTTCAATAGATGTTATCAAATCATGACTGACAGGTTGCTATTCATCATCGGAGCCAGAGCTAAAATCCTGACCCTGTAAAAAAAGTAAAAAACAAACTGTTTTATAAGTACTAACAACAACTTTTGTTTTGTCGGTATTCCCGAAGAATAATTTTTACACAGAACAATCTTAGAAAATAAGTTAAATAAAAAAACCTACCATCTCAACATCACATTCTGTATTATCTTGTAAAACAACTCTTGATTTTTCTGCAGAAAAATCTGATGATCCTGGTTCAATTTCCTTGTTTTGAATAATATTACTCTAAAAAAGAAAGTATTAAACTCATAATAAATACCATAGAGTATAATATTGCAAAAATAAAATTTGGTTTTTTACCTGAAGTACTTACTTGATTAGAAGTTTCACAAACAATTTGGGGTTAAACAGTATCGTCCAGATGTTCATCAATATTTTCTGGTGTCCTGTCTTCATTGTTCTTTTGAGTCTGAGAGCTAGGTATATCGAGCTGAAAGTACATTAATGATTACATTCTTGTAGGCTGGAGATCAAAACTACCCTAATTATCTTAATAAACTTACTTGGACTTGTGTTGGTCTTGTGGTTTTTACTGAGTGGGAAGTAGCTGTTTTTTCAAATGAATTCTTCTCCATAATATCTAAAGATGAGCTTGCTATTTCTTCCAATTCTATTTTAATATAATCAGTTCTAAATTCAGACTCAATGGGCATCGAACGGTTATATAAAGTATTAATTCACACACATGTAAATTATAAATGACTATCTACTTAATATTTCAATAGAATTGTCGTCATCACTTTATCAATGCGAGAGTAAGAAACTTGTTTATTTCTGTCAGGAGACCAATTTTGTGTTGCATGTACTAACACATTTTCGGTAACGAGTACTCCATTTCTTTCCTACAATAAAAAAAAACAAGATTGAATGAATAAGAAAAGGCTCTAGCTATCGAATATAACGTAAAAATTACTTATTTGTTTGCTAACCAATCTTAGTTGCACCAAAAGTTGTTCACTTACATGTAAATCGGACTCGGACTGCGAATCATTTGAAAATTGCAACACCGAATCTACTATGCCACGAGAACGTGCACTCTGTGCATTGTTTCTGCGATTATTCATTTTAAAACTGTAATAATATTGTTTTCGTTTGAAAAACTTCACCTGTTCTGACAAGAATTGGCGAAAAGGGCGCCAACGAAACCGTCAATAAGAAAGAGAGAGGGTAAAAATGAATGAAATGACAGTATTGACAGTTAACCGGGTCGAGAAGCGAAATAGTTCACAACAATACGCATAGATGGCGGTTTATTAATTTTTTCACATTTATTCACAATAATAACTAGCATCAAATTTTGATAAGTTTTGCAGAAGTTAAGTAAAAAATAAAAATAATTTTGGTAGAAACTTGTTATGTGGGATTAATCAGTGTTGAAGCAAGACTTTATTAATTTATAAGTGGTAGTGGTGATTTTCTCTAGAGCCATGCATTCCTCCAAAACCCAATATACGGTGTTAACACATTCAGTACCACCGACTCGCCCGGAGAGTTCACGTAAATCTTATTCCAGTGCCGACGACTCGTCTGGCGAGTTCAGTGTTTTTCACTAATATTTCCAAAATGCATCCGTATTTTCTGCTTAAAATTATAGTTTAGACTAAATATATGCTAAACTAAAGATTTACGTGGTGGGCCGGGTGTGGAGACTCCGTTTAAATTTGAAAGGAAACAAACTATTCTGCAATGCCTTGAACTCGCTAGGCGAGTTCCCTGACATAGATACTCAACCATTTACATGTTAGATAACGACGTCAACATAGTAGCATGGACTACCTACATACTTGTGATATGGAACTAATATTCACAATAAAAATAATACATACCATATTCTTAAAACTGAAAGCCCGTATTATAATAATAATCGTTTATTTCCAATCAAAAGTAGATAAAGAATGTGTGTGGGCGTGCGTGCGTGTTGTTGTTGTTGTTGTTCTCGAATAAGTTCCTTAAACATTCTATTAACATCAATTTTAAATGTATCGAATTCATCCTCACGCTTCCTTTTGGTACGGTAAGCTGTTCGGCTGGCTATCGGAATCGGAATAAATATTTGGGTCTGAATGGCAGTGTTTGCGATGTAAAGTTGATGGCCGCCGTCGAGACGTAGGTGTCGGTCGATCTAGTAGCAACAATATTCTGCGGCTGCGAAGTAAACTGCGGTGGCGAGCGAGAAATCATAAAGCGACGTTAAAACGATGTACCAGAGCAATATGGTACTACGTATTTATTGCAAGCTCCAATGTTTCGTTACTATTTGCTTAGAGGTCAAGCAACTGGTCGTTGATCGACGATTCTTATACAAAAGGTCTTTCCGTCTTATGTCACTTGATCTCTCGTCCTGTGCATACAATATTCATTTATGTTATCCCTGTTTTATTCAATGACGCAATGATTAAGCGTTTTTTTTCTCGTTTGAACTATTTATTAATTTGCAAAAAAAATTATAACACTTCAATAATAAGGCTTTTACTCACACAGCTGCATGGGAATTTAGTAGGACTAGTGTTGAGAGTTAGTGAACACTTCTTCACTTTTATGCACTCCTAATTATTTATTTGATTTTGTCGGAATTTAACATAAGTTAACTGTATTCTAACTAAACCACACACGTCTGGTCTCTTCGAGAGTCCGAGGGGAAGGATATATATTAAATTATTTCGTGGTAAAATTGTCTATTCACAAGTATTAGAAATTCCAAATATAACCTTAACAATAACCACAATTTAAAAGATTGACAACCACTGCTTAAATTACGACACAAACTACCTTTTATTTTATCCAAAGAGTTTTTTGCCATTTTTACAAGCCGAATAGTCCTGAAACACTTTTTAATTGCGTTAAACACGTTAAGTACACTGTGACGGCCACAAAAATTACAAAACATAGAATTTACCCTTACTTAGAGCCAGTGAATTCGCGTGGCGAGTCGATTCAATTTATATTGCAGTGCCGGCGACTCGCCTGGCGAGTCAACCGTAAAATGTAGACGGCATCCGAGAAGACATCATGAAAATCGTAGTGGTGATGAATGTGTTAATGGGAGACTTCAATGCAAAACTAGGCACAAGAGAGAACGGTGAGCTGAAAGTAGGGAAATTTGGAATAGGGCAACGGAACCCAAGGGGCCAGCAGCTGGCCGACTTCATGGAGAAAGAGGGACTCTTTATGATGAACTCTTTTTTCCAGAAGCGGCCCCACAGGAAGTGGACCTGGTCGAGCCCCGACGGTTCCACAAAAATGAGATTGACTTCATTATGACGACCAGACGACAACTGTTCAGTGATGTCTCCGTGATCGCGAGGGTGAAAACTGGTAGCGATCACCGAATGGTTAGAGGCACACTGAACCTAAACGTTAAGTTGGAGAGGTCTCGTCTAATGAAGTCAACGCTCCGTCCCCCTCGTGCTCTGTTCCAAAGTCCCGAAACCTTTCAGCTCGAGTTACAAAACCGTTTTCAGTGCCTAGAAGACTGCAATGAAGTGGACGATATGAATGACAAGCTCGTGGAAACTGTCCATGCGGTTGGAGCTAAGTTCTGCAAGACCCGCCGCAGAAGAACACAAAAACTCTCCGATCACACTCTTAATCTCATGGCTGTTAGACGGGAGACGAAGCTACATTCTTCAACAGACTTGACAGCATACAGGCATCTGAACAGACAGATCTCCAAATGCATGCGGCGGGACTTACGGAACTTCAATACAGCTCGTATTGAAGAAGCGATCGAGCGGAACCAAGGCTCCAAAGTCTTTGCCAGAGATCTGTCTGCCAGAAAGAGCCACCTGTCAAAGCTGAAGACAGAATGTGGCAGCATCGTTTCCGGGACACCTGAGATTTTGAGTGAGATTGAGAGGTTCTATGGGCAGCTGTACACATCATCGTTGGAGCCACACGCAAGTGTAAGTAACGATCCAAGAGCGAGTCTCATCCGACACTATTCCGAAGATATCCCGGATGTCAGTCTGAGCGAGATTAGGATGGCTCTCCAGCACCTTAAAAACGGTAAGGCCCCAGGCGAGGATGGAATTACAGCGGAGCTTCTGAAAGCGGGTGGAAGACCGGTACTTGAAGTCCTTCAGAAGCTCTTTAATTCCGTCCTCCATGGTGGCATTACACCGGAGGCGTGGAGCAGAAGTGCGGTGGTCTTGTTCTTCAAGAAAGGTGACAACGCTCTCTTGAAGAACTACAGACCGATTTCCCTTCTGAGCCGCGTCTACGTGCTGTTTTCGAGAGTCATTACGAATCGTCTCGCGCGCAGACTTGACGACTTCCAGCCTCCCGAACAAGCCGGTTTCCGAAAGGGCTTTAGCACCATAGACCACATACATACCCTTCGGCAAGTTGTACAGAAGTCCGAAGAGTACAATTTGCCACTATGTCTGGCGTATGTGGACTATGAGAAAGCCTTTGATTCCGTCGAAATTTGGGCGGTGCTGCAGTCCCTTCAGCGGTGCCAAGTTGACTGTCGGTATATCGAAGTGTAGAAGTGCTTGTACAGTAGGGCTACGATGGCTATCCGAGTACAGAACCAGAGTACGAAACCTATCCAATTGCAGAGAGGTGTAAGACAGGGTGACGTCATATCCCCGAAACTCTTCACCGCTGCATTGGAAGACGTTTTCAAGCTTCTGGACTGGAAAGGATACGGTATCAACATCAATGGCGAGTACATCACTCACCTTCGATTTGCCGACGATATAGTCCTTATGGCAGAATCGCTGGAGGACCTAAGCACTATGCTCAATGACCTCAATAGTGTTTCCCAACGGATAGGTCTTAAGATGAACATGGACAAAACTAAGATCATGTTTAATGTCCATGTCACACCTATGCCGATAGTTGTTGGGAACACTAAGCTCGAAGTTGTTGACGAGTATGTTTACCTGGGACAAATAGTCCGACTGGGTAAGTACAACTTCGACCGAGAGGTCAATCGACGGATTCAACTCGGCTGGGCAGCGTTCGGGAAGCTACGACACATCTTCTCGTCAGACATACCTCAAAACCTTAAAACGAAATTGTACAACCAGTGCGTGTTGCCAGTGATGACTTACGGAACTGAGACGTGGTCCTTCACTGCTGGCCGTATGAGGAAGCTCAAGGTCGCTCAGCGAGCTATGGAGAGGGCTATGCTCGGAGTTTTTCTGCGTGATAAACTTAGGAATGAGGATATCCGCAGTAGAACCAGAGTGACCGACATAGCCCAACGGATTAGTAAGCTGAAGTGGCAGTGGGCCGGCCATATAGCTCGAAGAACCGACAACCGATGGGGAAGAAAGGTTCTCGAGTGGCAGCCTCGTACCGGTAGGCGAAGTGTAGGGCGTCCCCCCACGAGATGGAGTGACGACCTGGTAAGACATGCAGGAAGTCGATGGATACAGGTGGCTCAGGACCGTGTTTTGTGGCATTCTTTGGGGGAGGCCTATGTTCAGCAGTGGACTTGTGAAGGGCTGTAATGATGATGATGATGACAAACATGACAAGTGGGACTTATCATGTTTTTATTAGAAAATCGTAAAAATATTTTTAAATATTTGATACAGAGCTGATATGTGGGAGTTATCAGAAATAAGATCAAAATTTTTAATTTTTTGCGTTTGATAATATCATGACTAGTTTAGTTATCGAATTTGTACCAAACCATTAATAAAAAATCATGAACAGTCACGTTTTTACCGCTACGATTATCCCACTCCTATGATAGTTACACTTATCAGCAATAGACCAAAATAAAATATGATTTTTTTTAAATAACAACATAGTACCAAACTAAAAAATGACGAAAATGGAGTTATCAGGTTTCCCCCAGACACCACAGATATATTGTGTCCAATTTTTCTCTTAATTTTTATTTTATTTAAGTAATAAATCTTTGTAATGTACAAAACTCAAATATTAGTCGTAGGTACTTTACCTACGTATTTTTGAGTCAATCAAGTTTTTTCTAGCATCTAATATTTGATATGTTAAGAGAGTTGTGATTTTCGTTATTTGAATTTTAATTCAAAAGGATAATAATCGAAATTGTAAATAGGATTGACATTTTTCATAAGATTATTTGGCAAATTAAATAATTTTCCAAACACAAGTGCATCATATGGTGTATACTTTGTTGCACTATGTACAGTAGTGTTGTACGCAAAACACTAATACTGTAGCGAATCACTCCACATTTGAGCCTTATCAGGTTGAATTCATAAGGATGCTCTTAATGATTTGCGTTAGTTTTCTAAAGAACCTAGAGTTTCATGGTGATATCCAGTTAATTGTTTGTTCCATATTTAATAATTTACAAATATTTGTCATAGTTACAGAAATGAATTCAGTTCCTTTGTCTATAGCGATTTCGCGCTGTACGCCGTAACGGAAAATGAAATTATTGACGAACACACGAACTACTGTTTCAGTTTCTTTATTGGTAATAGAGTAGGGTATGTTTCCACGTATTTAGTAAACTCACATTGTGAAATAAGTACAGGCTGTCCAGCGAAATCCAGTACAGAAAATATTGAATCAAAAAGAAACTACAACTTTATTCTCAAAATTTTTAAATCAAAATGGAGTTTGAAAATGCGGATTGTATGTTCTAAAAACAATATCATCCAAGTGCCGTCCACTCTTGCAATCCAGATGTCCCAACAAGTATGTTTATCAGTTGAAGCCCAGAGATAAAGCACTCCTAGACAGACCCGAATAACCCATATGTATGTTCTACGATTTTTCGTAGTTTTCGAGTTATGATTTTATTTAGTTTTTCTAACGATTTCTGACTTTCAAGACATTTTTGTACATTGATGTAGGTAGCATAGATGTAGTCGAGGTTTTTTTGCTCACTTGGCTGGCAACATGACTAGACAAAAAAAATCATCACCTTAGTCTTCAGATATAAATACAGAGCATTACATTAATAAAAGTATTAATAAACAACATTTCTGTCTTTATTTTACTCTTAATGTAAAGCTAGGAACTTCTTTAATCATAGTAATTAAAATTAGTAATCATATCAATTTGTTTTAAAGAAATATATTGAAAATACTTTGGTCTCATTTTTTTGACGATACAAAAGACGGTGTGTAGCCCCGAACATAGTAATCAGTACTGGCCTAATCATTTTTTGGCCTTACAAACATCACAATTAAAATAAACATCCGAAGAATCTATATAAACACAGTCTTCATGGGCCCAGTTTTTGCATTCCTGGCACTGAATCCAGTCCTCTTCAAATGTTTCTCCACAAATGATGCATTCGGTCTCTTCTTTTCGATTTTCTTTGGAAAGACTGAATATTTTTAGTTGTTTTTAACATCTTTTTAGTGCCTTTACTTTTTTGTTTTTTCGCTTTATCTTTTTTATTGTCTCTACTTTTCTGTGTTTCCTCTACATCTTTTTTGTAAGGTGATGATGTTATAATCTCGCTCCTTTGAGTTTTTCGAGCCCGCTTTAACGACCTTTTTTTGATGCATCAGGAAATGGTGTCAGCTGTTTCAATATATCTGTTTAGCTGGTTGAAGGCTCCGGTCAATTTGCAGGTAATACATGACTAGTGGAGGGTACTGGCGATAAAGAATGTGCTACTGCGAACTGATTAGCCATATTTTCTTTGGAAGAAACTTCTCGCATCACATCTGTCATCATTGATGGTAAAAAATCAATGTCAGTAAAGATTTCAGGGTTAAATGGATAAATTCCTGTGCATTTGAATCCGTTTTGTGCTATATCCAACCTTGCTGCTCTGCTGAAGGCTTCGTCCACAAGTGCAGCAATATCATATTCAGTGATTCTAGCTGCAGGATTTCGCCTCATCCATGCTGAACTTCAGTTGCAAATTCAGACTTAAAGGTTTAAAAAATGTCCTGTCCAACGTCTGCAATTTATGAGTTGTGTGACTAGCGTGGCCATCCAAAATTAAGAGGACAGGATTTGTTTCTGTAGGCTAAACATGTTGTTTAAAATGCTGCAACCATTGGAAGAACACCTCACCGTTCATCCATCCGCTCTCTTGAGGAATAGCAATACTATCTGGCGAAGCTCCTATCACTAAGCGACCGTTCTTATCCATTTTCTTCCGAGGAAAAATGAAAAGGGGTGGTATAAAATGACCAGTGACATTCATCGCGAAAGTTAATGTGATGTTTCGACTTCTTTCTGCAGTTGTTAATTTACCAACCTGTTTTTATCCTTTTATCGGAATGACTTTATCATTTTTATGCACGTTTGATCTGTTTCATCGGCGTTGTAAATTCTAGAAGGAGGGAATTTATATTTCTCTTGAAGGTGATTAAGCTTGCCAAAGAAATGGCTAACTTGTGGTTTGTTAACCCCGACAGCCCGCGCAATGCTAGTCGATTCGGGAGTTCTTAAAACAATATTCAGATATTTTTTTCTAAAACTGTAAAAAAAATGTTTTCTTTTCTCTAAAAATCTGATTCTGAGGTTTTCTGTCAAATCAAACGCTAAATTAAAAATTCATTCCTACTCAATGGCATAAGATGATTGTCCAGTTCTTTAACGTGTTCATATAGTTGCATAGAAAAGTTTTCAGAAAATGTGGATTAAAATCGCCCCAACTTCGGGTAAAAAGCAATCCCTTTGCCATTTTTCAAAACTTTCAGGCGATCGTGAAGCGAG
Organism: Parnassius mnemosyne; assembly: GCA_963668995.1. Taxonomy (NCBI): domain Eukaryota; kingdom Metazoa; phylum Arthropoda; class Insecta; order Lepidoptera; family Papilionidae; genus Parnassius; species Parnassius mnemosyne. The sequence goes on along the minus strand of CAVLGL010000001.1, from coordinate 333,585 downwards.
CTTGGTACATCAAACCTGTCCGCCGCTTGTCTTATATAACTTGCCTTCCATCAGATTTTTAACAGCTTCTTTCATTTTATTTTCGTCCCATCTTCCTCTATCGCTTATTCTTCCCTTAAATTTCGGCGTACTTTAGCTCTTTCTGCAATTTTAAAATACTTTCCATAAAAAAAGCAAACTGACAAAACAATTGTACTTTGTTGACACAATATTGCGAAATTCAAAACTTAAACCACTGTCCGCATGTACCTGACATTATCGTGTACCCGATCGTTATCATGCAAAATTTTTAAACACAGCTCTTAAAAAATTAAAGAAATGTTTAAAATCCTGTTACAAACTTCAAATCTATAAAATTGGCTACAACATTTAATAATAGACAAGTATGCACACTTACGTATTGTACTTAGTAACCTTCAATGAAGTTTGACAGGAGCGACGAAGTTTTTTGGCGGGGACAATACACACTCACGGGTAACTAGCTTCGCGGCCAAACGGCAACTGAGTTGGATTTGTTTTTACTCTGGTTTTTACTGGTAGTACATTAGACCCCGCTAATTATAGACCTATTTCTGTACTACCAACTCTCAGTAAAATTTTTGAAAAAATAATTTTGGATCAATTGTTAATTTTTTTTAATACAAATAAATTACTTAATAAAATCAATTTGGTTTTACAAGGGGTCGCTCGACGTCTGACGCCGGTGTTGAGCTTATGAAATATATTTTTAATGCCTGGGAGAATTCACAAGATGCCTTAGGTATTTTCTGTGACCTTTCCAAGGCTTTCGATTGTGTTCATCATGATACATTAATCAGGAAACTACAACATTACGGTGTAAAAAGTTTGGCGCTTAAACTTATTACTTCATATTTAAGTAACAGAACTCAAAAAGTCGTCATTAATGGTAAATGTTCCTCCAGATCGGTAGTATCAATGGGCGTTCCTCAGGGCTCGATTCTTGGCCCATTCCTGTTCTTAATCTATATTAATGACTTACGTTATCTTGTAGGGGACAATCACGATATATTATTATTTGCTGATGATACCTCTTTAATTTTCAAACTGAAACGGCAGTCATTTAAATATGACGATGTAAATAATGCTCTATCGAAACTAGTACATTGGTTTAACGCCAACAATTTGCTCTTAAACGACAATAAGACAAAATGTATTAAATTTACAATACCTAATGTAAAACATTCGAAAACCAATGTGCTCTTAAATGGGGAGGAGTTGAGTCATGTGGATACCACTGTTTTTCTCGGTATTACTATTGACGCGAAACTTCAATGGGGCCCCCATATATCTAAATTAGCAAGCAGACTTAATTCTGCAGCATATGCTGTAAGAAAGATTAGAAGTCTCACAGATGTTGAGACAGCTAGGTTAGTGTATTTTAGTTGCTTTCATAGCGTAATGTCTTATGGAATTTTGCTATGGGGTAATGCGACTGATATTGAAGCTATATTTGCAAAAGAGAGCCGTACGGGCGATTTATAATCTAAATTGTTAAGAGTCCCTTAGAGAAAAATTTAAAGAAATAAACATATTAACTTTGGCATCGCAATATATTTATGAAAATGTAATGTATGTACATAAAAACATAAATAGCTTTAATAAGAATAAGGATGTTCATACGAGTACCTTAAACACTAGGAACAAACATAAGCTTGTAATGCCACTTACTAGACTCCACAGAATTAGTAATTCATTTATGGGGCAATGTATACGCTTTTACAACAGAATCCCAGAACACGTTCAAAGTTTGTCAATAAACAAGTTTAAAAGTTTTATTAAAGAAAAACTGTACTAAAAGGGTTATTATAATATCAAGGAATCATCATCATCATTACAGCCCTTCACAAGTCCACTGCTGAACATAGGCCTCCCCCAAAGAATGCCACAAAGCACGGTCCTGAGCCACCTGCATCCATTGACTTCCTGCATATCTTACCAGGTCGTCACTCCATCTAGTGGGGGGACGCCCTACACTTCGCCTGCCGGTACGAGGCTGCCACTCGAGAACCTTTCTTCCCCATCGGTTGTCGGTTCTTCGAGCTATATGGCCGGCCCATTGCCACTTCAGCTTACTAATCCGTTGGGCTATGTCGGTCACTCTAGTTCTACTGCGGATATCCTCATTTCTGAGTTTATCACGCAGAGAAACTCCGAGCATAGCCCTCTCCATAGCTCGCTGAGCGACCTTGAGCTTCCTCATCCGGCCAGCAGTGAAGGACCACGTCTCAGTTCCGTATGTCATCACTGGCAACACGCACTGGGTGTACAGTCTCGTTTTCAAGTTTTGAGGTATACCTGACGAGAAGATGTGCCGTAATTTCCCGAACGCTGCCCAACCGAGTTGAATCCGTCGATTGACCTCTCGGTCGAAGTTGGACTTACCTAGTCGGATTATTTGTCCCAGGTAAACATACTCGTCAACAACTTCGAGCTTAGTGTTCCCAACAACTACCGGCATAGGTGTGACATGGACATTAAACATGATCTATATAATATCAAGGAATACATGAATGAAAATAACCCCTGGGAATAAGGTAATCGCCACCATGCTGGTTCTATGAAAATTCATTTAAAAATGTATAAACAAAATTATTGTTAAGTGAAATTATCTTTAAAACAAAAGTCCCGCTGGGTTTCTTGCTGGTTCTTCCCAGGACAGAGGTATTTTCCGAACCAGTGGTAAATAAAATAATGATTTTCAATAAGTATTATGTAATAATCCATATTGAATAAAAATCATTCTATTCTATTCTATACTCCAGAGGGCGCAAATTTAAAATAAACTTTTACCTACGCAACGTGTTTAGTTTCTTTGAAATTTAAATGTCCGTGGTTACCTGCCGTCCGTATTATTTGCAGATGACACTTCTTTAATTTTCAAATTAAGTCGACAATTACTAAAATATGACGAAGTAAATAATGCCATATCTAAATCAGTAAATTGGTTCAATGTTAATAATTTGCATTTAAATGGCACTAAAACGAAATGTATGAAATTCATAACTCCAAATATCAAGCAAATAATTAAATAATAATGTAATTTTAAATGGGGAAAAACTGAGTCTTGTAGATACCACCATTTTCCTTGGAATCACACTAGACGCGAAGCTGCAATGGAACCCCCATATATCAATACTAGCAAGCAGACTCAGTTCTGCAGCATATGCTGTAAAAAAGATTAGAAGTCTTACCAGTGTTGAAACAGCTAGACTAGTTTACTTTAGCTATTTCCATAGCCTAATGTCGCACATGCAGCTGACACTGAAATTATATTTGTTTTACAGAAGAGGGCCATAAGAGCAATTTATGATTTAAAGCCTAAAGAGTCGCTGCGACAAAAATTTTAGGAAATTAATATTTTAACTTTGGCCTCTCAATACGTTTATGAAAATATAATGTACGTACACAAAAATAAAAGTAGGTTTACAAAAATAAGTGATATTCATTCTGTAAATACTAGGAACAGACACAAGCTAGTAGTACCAGTTACTCGACTCCATTGAGTCAGTAATTCATTCTTGGGGCGATGTATACGCCCTTTACAACAAAATTCCAGAAAATATACAAAACAAAAACTTTATTAAACTAAGTTTGTGTAAAAAGGGTTATTATAATATTAAATAATTTATAGATGATAATAACCCCTGGAAATGAGGTGATCGCTACCAAGCTATTTCTAATTTGTTGTGTTGTTAATTTGTGTGTAACATACATGATTGTAAACTGTTATTTAAAAAAAAGTCTTGCTGGGTTTCTTGCTGGTTCTTCCTAGGACAGAGGTATTTTTTTCGAACCAGTGGTAATTAAACACAAGAGTGACTTTCAATAAGTATTATTTATAATCTATATTGAATAAAAAAGTTTCTGTTTCTGTTTCTAAAAAAGTTTTGCCGAAGTCGAATGAATGCCGCCGTGTTTTGTTTTATTGTTTCCTCTGCCTCACGCAATTTTATTCGCAGTTGTGTTAGGTTTCTTATTTCCTTAGCATAAACTGGCTCTTTATAGTAGTCCCAGACGAAGAAATCTATGGGGTTTAGATGTGGAGATCGCGGCGGTCAAACAATGGGTCCGCCGCGACCGATCCATCTGTCGGGAAAGTTGTGTTTTAAATGTTACCTGACGATCGATGCATGGCGATTCGTCATTTTGAAATATCATATTGTTGAGAGTCATTAAATCAATGTCTTCCAATAAGTTGTAAAGATTTTCTTGTAAAAAGTGTAGATAGGATTGCCTGTTTAATAGACCAGGTAGTTCAAATGGGCCAATCAGCTGCCCATTCAAAATCCAGCACTACAAATTTACACTAAACTGTTCCTGGATGTTTGAGACGCGTGACAAGCGTGGATTTTCAATGTTCCATGAGTGATCTATAGCTTTAAAATGAGTGGTCTTCATTGATTTTTTAAATTTATTTTTGGTAAAGAAAAAGTATTAAATGAGAAGGAGTCATAAACAATGAAACAAGGTGATAATAAACATGTAAAAAAATTCAAGCTTAATTTCGTCAAAATATTAATTTACCTAATTGAAATTAACTTATCAATATTTAGTGTTAGTCCAATCAACGTGTCCTCTGGCAAATCGTAGGTGGGCTAGGGTTAATTTCGGGCCAGTAGCTGGTCTTTTTGGCTCAAAGTTAGCTGCCTTAAGTCGTCTTCTGACTGTCTAGCCACTTACAGCCACTCCTCGCGTTTCTCTGAGCTCTTGTTGGACTTGAACGCCAGTAAGGGCCCGATTTCTCAGCGATATGCTGACAATGAATCTGTCATCTCTCTCCGATGTGCACCTTTTTCTTCCGGGACCGCGTCTTCGATTAAAGTTACCAGTCTCTTGGTAACGACGGTAAACTCTAGAAACAGCAGACTGGCTCATGTTTAGCGCATGTGAGTCTGGCCTTGTCGCAATAGGGTGACCGCTTGAGCAGATTCATCTCTTGGTGTCCATTTTCAGGTAGAATTCCTGTTTGTTATAAACGGAGATGTGTATCGGTTGACGGCTAAGACATGGTACACATTGGGCGCTCGGCGTTGCGTTGGGCGCGCGCTTGTAGCATACATACAGCGCGCTTAGCACGGCGTTTAACGAGCGTTACCAAGGTGTCCATACTACTAGTTCAGTTCGGAAATGGACTTCGAAGTGATCGCTTGTGTGTGGCTTCTATACCGTCGCTATAAAAGACGACGGCAGAGGCAAAGAGAATATTGGGTGCACCCAATATTACGAGATAGACTGACGCATGGAATGTTTGTAACATTGTATCCAAAATTAAGGCAATATGAACCTAAGTTTTTTAATTATTTTAGAATGTCCATAAAATCATTTGATGACTTACTCCATGTTATTAAAGTAGATATTACTGGTGATTCAACGATTTTGAGAGATTCGATTTCCGCAGAAGAAAAACTCGTGATAACGTTAAGGTAAGTATATTTGTTTATTCAAATAAATCTAAGTTGTCTGAATCTTGGCTGGAGGCTGAACGTGACGGTGACCATGATGACGGCGGTGGTGGCGGCGTGGTAGACCACTGTTGTGTTGTTGAGGGTCTAGCAGTAGTATATCCAGAATATGTCGGTGTAGAATATGTGTATTGGTTATGATTAGTTTCTAGTGGTAATGATTGATGATAATTCTGTGCTTCTTTCATGACATTGAGTAATTCAATCTTTGTAGTTAAGCGTCGATTTTCGGGCACTTTTTTAATTCACTGTACAATGATAAACAGAATAGTTTATCATCGTCTTCTTTAGTTAGTCGCCCCATTTCATTTTGTTCCCTTGCATTTAAACTTTTCTGTAAAATGTCGACTATTTGTTTATCTACAGCATTTATTTTCTGCCTTTTCCTTGGGCCTTCCATTTGATCTTTAGGAGGTGGCATCAAGTCTGCATTGTCTATAATATTATCTACATCTGAAGCAGTTGTGCCAGAAGATTGCTCTCTGTGTCGTTATATGCTGTAGAATTCGCAAGAAATTGTAATTTCCTGTAATACACATATGGCGTATGTTTGGAAGATCCAGATCCAGATGGAAGCTTTTTTTGCCTCTTAGACTCCCTAAGATAATTGTCCCGAATGCTTTTCCATTTTTTCATAAGTGTACCACCTGAAAATAAACAATAACCATTTTTATTTTGACAGATACTTGGTCACAGGCTGCTCTTTCGCTGATTTGCATTACGGATACCGTCTTGGAAAATCGACAATTATAAAGATAGTGGAACAAGTTTGTAATGTACTATGGAGCAAATTGAAGTTTACATCTATGCCTGAAATGACAACAGAAAAGTGGAAAGAAGTAGAAGAAGGTTTTAAGAAATACGCTAACTTCCCAAATTGTATTGGTGCGATTGACGGGAAACATATTGAGCTAATACAACCAGAACATACAGGGTCGCTTTTTTACAATTATAAAACATACCGTAAATGCATACAACATGAGACAGGTTTAAATTTCAATTCACAGTATAAGGTGTAATTCTTAATAATTATGGTTTGAAATTTTACTAGAACATGAGTCTCTATCTAAGGTAATAGGAGCATATTGCAATATTGAGCCAATCAATGTAGTTTTTTATATATATTTATTTCGTCTTGTCTCAATTTACCTGCAACATGCGGTAAACATAAGACACCTTATAAAAGTCATGGTTTCCCATGTAGAATTTCAATGTTTGTTAATTGAGACGTTAAAAAATAACAAAATATTGAATTTGCGCAAATTAAAACAATAATAAATCAGTTATAACTAGAGGTATTAAATAAAACAAAATATTATCTCCAAATCTTACCAGATCTTTTACTAGTTCTTCAAAAATCAAATAAAAATTATATAAAATCAAAAACAAAAAACAAACTTCTTCATAAATCGTCAAAAAATAAATCAACATAAATCTCGATTTTGAGACCGACGGTAATTTGAGATCTCAATTTGCCCACATGTCTCAAATTAGCCTTTAACACTAAGTAAATTAATAACATTTGCAACTTATAATAAAATTTAAACATTGAGATCAAAATTGGAGTCTAAGCTAAGCTATTAGGAACGTTTTATTGCGATACATAGGCTATACCTACGCATACCTACGCTTTGAAGTGCGCACAAAAAATATTATTTTACACAATTTTATTAGTCTTATAATTAAATATTAATATTAAAAATGTATTTTCCCCTTTTCACTTGAGTGGGCTTAATTGTATTTATTATTCGTAAAGTGTCAATTGTCATCATGTCATCCACTGCTGGAAATATGTAAATACCCTTTGTAGCTGAAAAACATCTCATGAAGCGACAGGTCACTTTTCCGTCGCTAACCATGTTCGTAACTTGAGCAATAAACTTCTTTTCAGTTTGTTTTTTCGTATTCTCATTGTAGAGTAATTCGACAACAACAAAAGAATCTGGTGAAATCTCCGAATTATTTACAATTTCTGTATCGATATCTTTAGATATCGCCGTGTAGTGGCGGTCAAGAATACCACTACCCCATATCCTCCCGTGGGTGTCGTAAAAGGCGACAAAGGGAAACAGGCAGGAGATGGGCAGCAGCATCTTCCTGATAATAACCAAAATTACAATAAAAAAACTGCGGTTGCTAACCCGCTCGCCAAGCGCGGCAACTATGGCAAATGCCCCCCTATGAATGTAACAAAGAGACGGCCCCCAGTCCCCGGCGGCCCCGCTATTCCTGGCTACGGTGGCGACCATGGTAACGGCGGGGCAGGGGGTGCTAAGAATCTCCGGTGGAGGTTCGGTTGCCACCTTAGACGACTCGACCTGGCAACGTACAACGCACGCACCCTGAGGACTGACGAGAAGATCGTGGAGCTGGAAGAAGAGATAGACAAGTTGCGCTGGCATATTATAGGATTATCCGAAGTCCGAAGAGAGGGGGAGGACACGGTTATCCTCGAATCCGGCGACTTGCTCTATCACCGGGAGGGCGACCATCTGTCCCAAGGAGGTGTCGGATTTATCGTCCACAAGTCTCTCGTTAACAACGTTGTAAAGATCGGGAGTGTGTCGACGAGGGTTGCGTACCTTATACTCAGAATCACCAAACGGTATTCGCTGAAGGTCATACAGGTTTACGCGCCAACCTCGGCACACCCCGATGGGGAGGTGGAGGAAATGTATGAGGATATCTCTAGAGCCATGCATTCCTCCAAAACCCAATATACGGTGTTAATGGGAGACTTCAATGCAAAACTAGGCACAAGAGAGAACGGTGAGCTGAAAGTGGGGAAATTTGGAATAAGGCAACGGAACCCAAGGGGCCAGCAGCTGGCCGACTTCATGGAGAAAGAGGGACTCTTTATGATGAACTCTTTCTTCCAGAAGCGGCCCCACAGGAAGTGAACCTGGTCGAGCCCCGACGGTTCGACAAAAAATTAGATTGACTTCATTATGACGACCAGACGACAACTGTTCAGTGATGTCTCCGTGATCGCGAGGGTGAAAACTGGTAGCGATCACCGAATGGTTAGAGGCACACTGAACCTAAACGTTAAGTTGGAGAGGTCTCGTCTAATGAAGTCAACGCTCCGTCCCCCTCGTGCTCTGTTCCAAAGTCCCGAAACCTTTCAGCTCGAGTTACAAAACCGTTTTCAGTGCCTAGAAGACTGCAATGAAGTGGACGATATGAATGACAAGCTCGTGGAAACTGTCCATGCGGTCGGAGCTAAGTTCTGCAAGACCCGCCGCAGAAGAACACAAAAACTCTCCGATCACACTCTTAATCTCATGGCTGTTGGACGGGAGATGAAGCTACATTCTTCAACAGACTTGACAGCAGGCAACAGGCATCTGAACAGACAGATCTCCAAATGCATGCGGCGGGACTTACGCAACTTCAATACAGCTCGTATTGAAGAAGCGATCGAGCGGAACCAAGGCTCCAAAGTCTTTGCCAGAGATCTGTCTGCCAGAAAGAGCCACCTGTCAAAGCTGAAGACAGAATGTGGCAGCATCGTTTCCGGGACACCTGAGATTTTGAGTGAGATTGAGAGGTTCTATGGGCAGCTGTACACGTCATCGTTGGAGCCACACGCAAGTGTGAGTAACGATCCAAGAGCGAGTCTCATCCGACACTATTCCGAAGATATCCCGGACGTCAGTCTGAGCGAGATTAGAATGGCTCTCCAGCACCTTAAAAACGGTAAGGCCCCAGGCGAGGATGGAATTACAGCGGAGCTTCTGAAAGCGGGTGGAAGACCGGTACTTGAAGTCCTTCAGAAGCTCTTTAATTCCGTCCTCCATGGTGGCATTACACCGGAGGCGTGGAGCAGAAGTGCGGTGGTCTTGTTCTTCAAGAAAGGTGACAACGCTCTCTTGAAGAACTACAGACCGATTTCCCTTCTGAGCCGCGTCTACGTGCTGTTTTCGAGAGTCATTACGAATCGTCTCGCGCGCAGACTTGACGACTTCCAGCCTCCCGAACAAGCCGGTTTCCGAAAGGGCTTTAGCACCATAGACCACATACATACCCTTCGGCAAATTGTACAGAAGTCCGAAGAGTACAATTTGCCACTATGTCTGGCGTATGTGGACTATGAGAAAGCCTTTGATTCCGTCGAAATTTGGGCGGTGCTGCAGTCCCTTCAGCGGTGCCAAGTTGACTGTCGGTATATCGAAGTGTTGAAGTGTTTGTACAGTAGGGCTACGATGGCTATCTGAGTACAGAACCAGAGTACGAAACCTATCCAATTGCAGAGAGGTGTAAGACAGGGTGACGTCATATCCCCGAAACTCTTCACCGCTGCATTGGAAGACGTTTTCAAGCTTCTGGACTGGAAAGGATACGGTATCAACATCAATGGCGAGTACATCACTCACCTTCGATTTGCCGACGATATAGTCCTTATGGCAGAATCGCTGGAGGACCTAAGCACTATGCTCAATGACCTCGATAGTGTTTCCCAACGGATAGGTCTTAAGATGAACATGGACAAAACAAAGATCATGTTCAATGTCCATGTCACACCTATGCCGGTAGTTGTTGGGAGCACTAAGCTCGAAGTTGTTGACGAGTATGTTTACCTGGGACAAATAGTCCGACTAGGTAAGTCCAACTTCGACCGAGAGGTCAATCGACGGATTCAACTCGGCTGGGCAGCGTTCGGGAAGCTACGACACATCTTCTCGTCAGACATACCTCAAAACCTGAAAACGAAATTGTACAACCAGTGCGTGTTGCCAGTGATGACTTATGGAACTGAGACGTGGTCCTTCACTGCTGGCCGTATGAGGAAGCTCAAGGTCGCTCAGCGAGCTATGGAGAGGGCTATGCTCGGAGTTTCTCTGCGTGATAAACTTAGGAATGAGGATATCCGCAGTAGAACCAGAGTAACCGACATAGCCCAACGGATTAGTAAGCTGAAGTGGCAGTGGGCCGGCCATATAGCTCGAAGAACCGACAACCGATGGGGAAGAAAGGTTCTCGAGTGGCAGCCTCGTACCGGTAGGCGAAGTGTAGGGCGTCCCCCCACGAGATGGAGTGACGACCTGGTAAGACATGCAGGAAGTCGATGGATGCAGGTGGCTCAGGACCGTGCTTTGTGGCATTCTTTGGGGGAGGCCTATGTTCAGCAGTGGACTTGTGAAGGGCTGTAATGATGATGATGATGATGATGATCTTTAGAGCAACCAGCACCACCATCACTAGGTACAGAAACTTTAAATTTTTCGTCAGTATAGACCGATTGCTCTACATTGAGTGGATCTTCATTTTCTTGGTTCTCATTATTTGGGATGTAGGTTATACGTGGTGACGCCGATCTTTCATCATTATCAGGAAACATGTCATGAACATCATCAAAAAACACTGTGTCGAACTCATTATTGTCATCAGATGATGAGTTTGCAGTATTCAAAACTGCTTCCCTCCATTCTTCTAAATCACTGCAGGAAGTGCTTTCATCATCGACGATCTTTTTTTTCTGTTTTTTCTTTTTATTACGTTTCGTCTTAGTCTTTAATGATTCGGATAAGTCCTCCACTGTTACACCTTTACCTGGAATAACTGCCACCTTTTTTTTCTTCGGGGCTGTGCTGCATTCTTTTGTTCGCATATCTTCGAGATACATTTTAAACGTTTCTAACCATTGCTGAGATGCATTATTATGGATTTCTGGATTTTCCTGTGTAGGCAATCTATCTAAGACTCTTTTTTCATTAATTGGATATATCCCAGCTGCTTCAAATCCAGACTTCAAACTTTTTCCCATATTTTCTATATTATCCAGAGTTTGCTTCAAAAGCCTCGGAAAAACATGCTTCGGCATTACTCCTCTATTTTTTTCCTTCCAAGACAGCAGAACAGACCTCCATTTTATTTTTAATGGTCGAAACACTGCTACATCGAGGGGTTGGCACAACCCCGTACTATTTGCCGGTAAACAAACAAATTTAATATTATAGTCAGTACACTTTTGTATCACATCTAATGAAAAATGACTGCTCAGATTGTCACCAATTACAACCACGGGTCCTCTGCCATTAAACGATTCAACATAAGGAATAATGACCTTCAAAAACCAATCCTCAAATATTGTAGTGTCAAACCATCCACTCCGACATCGGTTGTAAACTGTATTTGGAGGTCCTCCTTCCGTCCAAGTATTATATAAATGTTCCGCTTTATAAACGACGTACGGTGGAAGCAGAACACCTGACGCTGTCCCAGCAAACATTACGGAGGTACTTGATTTTGATGAGTCAATGATTTTATGAGCATGCTTGATACCTCGACGTACCAACACTTTCTGGCGTCCCGGGTCATCAGACATATTAGTCTCGTCAAAATTTACTATTGCGGCCGGATCTACATCCTCCAAGGTGGTTTTTAATTCTTGGAAGTATGATTTTAATGTCTTCCAGCTCTTTGGCGTTTAATATTTTCTGAGATAAAGTGCTTTTATGGCGCCGTAGAAAACCTTCCAGCCAATATCGTCCCGGTAAGTTACCTTTGAAACGTGTCTCATTTAGACCTAGCCTATCTAGATGTGATTTCACGAGTAAAGATAGGTCTAAACCTGATAGTGGATATCCCCAAGCAGCAGCTGTAATGATTGATTGCACAAAGACTTCCTCCAGAGCTTCACTGAAAACTTTAGGACGGCCGACTTTGTTTAATTGTAGCCTTCGGTGTTTTCTATTTAAAGATGCTCGAGGTATTTTAAATTTTTCTTCCGCTTCCCTCAAAGTCATGCCAGTGTCAACTGCTGCCATAGCAGCTTTCAAAGTGTCCTCACTATAATTTCGGTAGGGTTTCGCCCCGAGAACTCTTCGTCTTCGCGAAGACATAATTACTGAAACAAAAAAATAAAGGCTTTTTTAAATTTAAATGTATGAAAAAGAAGGAAAAGATCACAGGAATAATTGGAACGGGCTCACCAATGACTACTCGAACTTTCGATGGGTCCAAAGTCCGTGGCACGGTCGAATTCATGATGGTTCCCGGCTCACGAGCGTGCGAGTTGCTTTGAAGGATCTTCCGCAGGATGTGATGGTTCACGAAGGCCCGTGCAGAAGTATAATTTCGCAGCTGAAGACCACACTTAAGAGCTCGGAGACGTGGCGAAGACCGTATTATGTAAGACGGTGAGAATCCTAAAGGACCAATGTTAGGGTCCTGGTGACGTGGTTAAATGAAAGTGGACTGTATATTCTTATAGGCCTGATATAATCATCCGTACTTTACAATAACCCGGTCTACTTAATAAAATTATTATTATAAATTAAATTAGTGTTGTCGTCCGACCGCGGTGGAGTATCGTCCGAACCTCATCTCGCCGCGTCGCTGCCGCTCGACGAGACGTCCTCCCGCGCGTCTCCACCCCCGCGTACATGCAACCGGTTCCCAACAGTAAGCTGGCCTGGATAACGTGATACCGGTGGCTGCCCGAATCGAAGTCTCTGCTAGACCTTTAGACCTTATTAGCAATAAGCTACGGTGGATCTTGCTAAGGTCTCCCATCTCCTTCTCACCGGGCAGTCTGAGCTGAACGCATTGTGGTCGTTCTTGTCCATCTTTGCCTTTATGCAATTTTTGCATGATGGTGCTTCTCCCGATAGCCAGTCGGCGCACTCAGTTCTGAGGTGTGGGCCTCCCCAGTGGCTGCAGACCTCTTGCGTCTTGTTGCATATGCGCTTGGTGTGTCCTTATCCCAAGCACTTTGAGCACTGGACGAGTGGGGATTGATCTTCTACCCTCACTCGTTGGAGATCTATGTGGATCGCTCCAGTCTCTATGAGGCGGTTCCACAGCAGCAGCGCGACCCTCATTACAATGTGGGACGTATGTGGATTTCTAGTCTTCTTCTTAGAGCTTATTTCGATTCTGTCTTCGTTTTCTTTTATATCCCTGAAGAGTTGCTTATTTTGGGCTCTTATTGCTTTGACTATTTCGTCTTCGCTATTGTATTGCAACACGTCTTTCAGTATTATTAGCGGGTCTTTATTTTTTATTTATTCTACATTGAGGTGTTTGTTTGCATTCCTTAATCTCTCTTTGACTCGATTTATTTCTTCCTGGGTGTAACATCCCACTATCACTTTCCTGTCTCTTGCTTTCCTTATTATGTCTATAATATATAAGGCCGTCTTCTTTCGCATTTATTACATTTGTAATCTTTTCCATCACCTGATCCCCTGTTTCCTTTTCGTCGGTCGATGTGATAGCTACCGATTGCATAGTCATATTTTCCGAGGGTGATCTACTCTGTTTCCCCGCTATTACACTCGCGTACGTCCCTCTCTCTTCCTTGTTTTTCTGTTTTTTCATTTCATCCCCTAACTTTTCGATCCCTTTGTTTTCTTCCAGTAGTTTCCCGTGTTCCTCTAACTTCTTTATCAGTTTACTTTGTTCTTCTAGTTGTTTTCTTTTATATTCGTCTTCCTGTCTTCCTTCTTTTTTCTCCTGCTCCTTTGACTTACTCTCTATTCCTATACTCTTTCCTGTCTCTGCATCTTTAACTAACTGATAGAGTCTGTCAATGGCCTGTGTCACTACATTTTTCATATCTGTTCTTAAGTTTCGGGAATTACTGAGCTGCAGTTTGGCTTTCTTGAGGCAGGCACGGGCCTCCGTCAGACAATCTGCGTATTTTGCAGTCTCTGTCTTCGGTGATCCTTCTGTTACCTGCTCTGATACTTTGCGAGTTGCTCCCTTACTTTCCTATGAAGCAGCAATTTTTTGCTTAGGACGCGCAGCCGGTGTTACCTTTTTAGGGGAGTTGTGTGTTGTGGCTACTGTGTGTGTTTTCCCCCCGTCTCCCATTCTCCTACACTCCTTACGCTGGTAACCAGCGCACTCTGGTTACTTTTTGGAGAAGGTCCTGCCTTCTCTGTCCTAGTTGGAGAGTCTTGAGGGCTCATGTCTTTGGCGTTGGTCTCTGTATTTTTGACGGGGGCATGAATGCCTTACATATTTAGGGGGAACGTGTCTCAAATCACGATAATAAAAATAAAATTGTATAAAAAATATTTTAAAACGTAAATTTGTATAAGTTTTAAAAATAAATAAATATATATTAATATATAAATAAACTGTATATATTTGCAGTTCGACACGGCTATCGTGAGTTCAAGTTAGGCCTCAGTCAAATCTCTAACCATATAGTAAGCAAAACATCAAATAATATTATAAAATTTTTATGTAGTCTCGACTCTACTTCGTTATATTCACCACTACACAGAGTGGCTCGACATCTATATTTCAATAAAATTTTTTGAAAATTCCTCTACGTGGATCTTTTGGTGGTCTAAGTTAACGCGTTCCATTTTAATTAATTTGTGCCATATATTACTGGTGTAGTTAGTAATATAGCATTGTACAACTTATCGTTTTTATTTTTGCGTTTAAATCGGAGTACAAGATCAGATTCATTATAGATTAGTTCGTTAATTGATTCATTCTGGCGTTTGAGTAAATCTATGAGCTCCTCCGCAGCAACATCTTTGGATATGCCTTTAAATTGGATCATTGGCCGCAACTTCTTTGCAATTTCGACGTTTATAATACCTTGATTCTTGTCAATATTATTAAGTACTTGATCTCTCTGCTCAGCTGTATCAAATTCTACTCGCAATTTTGTGTTTGACAAAGGCGTAACTTTTGATGGCGCAAACGTTGTATTTTTGAACGAAAAACTTTTCCTCCAAGTTTCTATAGTACCTTGTTTCATTTCAGAATTTGATATAATGATTAAAGCCGGTTTTGATTGAGGATTTTCCTTTTCAATTTTATAAGGAGTTGGTGCGGCTTTAGTAACTTGAGCATACGTTGGTCGTTTGAGCTCCTTCTTAAGATTAACGATTTCTTCCTTGATACACCCCTTAATGATAGTCTGAATTTCAGCAGTATCCATGCCGCGTCTATTCGTGCAGTTAACTGCATTATCTCATTTGCCATATTAATAAAGCTATTTTTTTCTTTCCGAGGTTACGCTTTTTCCGTTTTGGATAGCCGTGACTATATTTTTGGCAAGTTGGTATATATTTTGGACTGCTGCGTTTTTGGTGCTTTCAGAATCAACAAACACTTCTGATTCAGACATGACGGATAACATAAAATAAATTAAAAGTCGAAAATTCTATTAATATCACTAAATTTGTTAATCAAAATATATTGTTCCGGCAAAAGTCACCTAAATAAACGAGAACGGGAGAGTGGGAGGGCGATTTTTCGCTTTAATCGGTGTCTTCTGTTTCAGATATCCCCGGGGACAATGATTGTGGTGCAACGGGGAGTAGATGGCAAGAAAATTTGGAAGAAAAATGAAGATTTGAGAAAATTTGAAAATTACTTAAAATTACGTTAACTAAAATACAAATATTGTGTTTTAAAACTAGAAATTGGCTAAAAATGCCAGAAATTACTTATAATATATTAGAATCAATTAAAACCTAAAAGTTGAGACTTAAGTTATTATTGTGGGACGCGAATTAACAAAGATATTAAGATTTTATGTTATGGTTAGGTTAGGTTCCCCCGAACGGGTTCCCGCCTTGTCGTGGCGGGGGGGCTTAGTAGCCGTGGCTTGATCAACCGCAGTGAACAAAGAGGAACCCCTTGTCTAACCCGAGGTGTAGGGCCGGCCCGAGGTGGCCACTCCGAGTGGGCTTGACAAGCCCACTTCGGATGTGTGTTGGTGGGCTGCGGTGAGAGGGGTTTCCGCTCCCTCTACCGTTGCAGCCGAGGTGGAGTCGCGGAGGAAGAGGAGTGCTGGTATGATGATGCGCCACTCGCCCTATCCTCCGCGACTCAGACGAGGCCGCACCGTTGATGCGGTGGTGGTAGGGCCGCGGGGGGAGAGGAGTGTCTGTATTGCGAGGCGCCGCTCTCCCTGCCCTCCGCGGCCAAAACTTGGTAGGCGGCGGAACCCGAGACCAGATCCGCCGCTGGGGTCGGGAAAGCGGGCGCTACTAAGCCCTCAATTTTCCTGGCTCCATGGCCTCCGAGTATCGGACTCGGGGGGGGGGGTTTCATACGCAGGTGGAGTTGGAGGCTATGGAGGGGGGGGGGGTAGCTGAACACCTCGCTACCCCGTCAGGAGACGAGGCCTGGATAGACCGGACCAGCACTAGCTTGGGGCTGCGGAAGAATTTGGATTCCCGCGGCCCCGCACGCACGTGCGAGGAGACACCGTGGGGTTTTAGCCGGTAGGAGTCCGGCATAACTATCCGGTTGCCCCCGCAGCCGGAGGTATCCTTGAGGATTTCCCCACGAGAAAAAAAGGTTAGGTTAGGTCCCCCCCGAACGGGTTACCGCCTTATCGTGGCGGGGGGCTTAGTAGTCGTGGCTTGGTCACCCACGGTGAACAAAGAGGAACCCCTTGGCTGGCCCGTGGTATAGGGCCGGCCCGAGGTGGCCACTCCGAGTATGCTTCACAAGCCCACTTCGGATGTGTGTTGGTGGGCTGCGGTGAGAGGGGTTTCCGCTCCCTCTACCGTTTATGATGTGGTGGTGGTGGGGCTGCGGGGGGAGAGGAGTGTCGGTATTGCGAGGCGCCGCTCTCCCTACCCTCCGCAGCCGAATCTCGGTTAGACCAGATCCGCCGCTGGGGCCAGGAAGGCCGCTGCTGAGTGCTAGTTTTTCCTGGCCCCATGGCCTTCGCGCATCGGACACGGGGGCGTCTGTTGCGCATTGGAAATTGGAGGCCGAGGAGGAGGGCGCGCCATGTGTTCTGGTGCGCCTTACCTGAGAAGTAGATGGGGGAGGAGTGGTCCTCTCCCGAGGAAGGGCCGCCATGGGGCGGCCAGCGCAGGTGGGGCCGCGGAAGTGTGCGAAAGCGTTCCCGTGGCCCTGCCAATATGCGACGAGGGTGTAACACCATGGGGTTTTAGTCGGTGCGAGTCCGACATAACTCGTCCTTGCCCCCGCGAGGCGGGTATGCGTAGGCATTTCCACATGTAAAAAAAAAAGGTAAGGTTAGGTTAGGTAAGGCTTTTGTGCCTTAATCACTTTATCAGTGCTCTGGCTTCTATCCTTCTGTGCTATTCGCGTCCCTGGGTAGTTCTTCATGTGTTCGATTCCACCAATATAGGGCTCTTGTACCAAAGCGAAGGATGCCTTTCTCTTGGTCGCCTCAATGATTAGTTCGGCCGTGGCTAGCTCACATCTTTGTAGATTGGCCTGGATCGCGTGATATCGGTGGTCACTGATGCTTGGTTCTGTGTTGAACTTTGGGACAACTTTAGGAATATGCTACGGTGGACCTGGCGAGGACTTCCCATTTCTTCCTTACCAGACAGTTAGGGCTAAATGCATTGTGTTCTTTATTGCCATCTTGACCCGGAGCTTTCTTTGGGTTCAATGCTTTCAGCACTGTCTCCAGTTCGGCCGGTGTGAAGGGTGGATCATCATCAGAGAGGTCTTCTATATCCTCCGGTCTTTTGTCTTGAACCAGTCGTCGGATTTGCATGTGGTAGGATTTGTCAGTCGCAACAGAGTCTTCTGGATAAAAGGTGCTTGCCAAAAGTTTTGCCGATTCCTCCGGATTAAGGGTGTCGCCTTCGACACTTCTGAGTAGCATATCTTCTTGTTTTCTGGCAGTTTTTCTTATTACTCTATATATTCCATCCCACAGGCTTTCCTTTATTTGTGTCGAGCAGAACTCTTTCCAGCTACTTGTTTGTGCTTCAATGGTCTTTTCCACGTATTCTTGTTTAGCTTTACAATATTCATTTATAACTGATGCCATTCTGCTGGGGGCGGCATTTCTGATTCGCCTCTTCTTTCGCAGGCCGTCCTTTTTTAGGTTTTCTAGGGTTTTGGACCACCAAGGACGCCTACTATTTGCCTTCCATATGCCAATTTTTGGAATAGATTTATCACAAGCGTCCAAGATGGCTTCTGTATAGACAGTAATTTTGGTTTTCAGATCCTCTTGAGTGAAAATCTGGTCCATGGTTTCAGGTGTTATATTTTTTTCTGCTGGGGAGATTTTTAAGATTGTTTTGAAATTCCTCCCAGTTTGCCTTATTGGTATTGTATTTGCGCGTGGTATTAGACTCGAGTGGTGTTAGTTGCTCATCCAAGCACAAAGCAAAAGTGATTGCATTATTGCCTGATGTTGTTAGACTCTGATCGACTCTCCAGTCGTCTATTTTCCCTAGCAGCGACAAGCTACAA
Source organism: Parnassius mnemosyne (assembly GCA_963668995.1). Taxonomy (NCBI): domain Eukaryota; kingdom Metazoa; phylum Arthropoda; class Insecta; order Lepidoptera; family Papilionidae; genus Parnassius; species Parnassius mnemosyne. The sequence goes on along the minus strand of CAVLGL010000001.1, from coordinate 314,926 downwards.
GCTGTGACATCAATAAGGCTTGTGTATTTTTTGTCTCGCCTATATGTCTCGAATGTTGGTGTGTCTCCGGTGTTGAGAATGTGCAATTCCATTTCGTTTAGGAAGGCGTTGTAAGCTTCACCTCTTTGGTCTTTATGACTGCTTCCCCACCAGTGACTCGAGGCATTGACATCCCCACCGACCAGAAGGTTTTCGGTTTGGAGTTTCTGGCAAGCCACCTTTGTGCGTAACAAGTAGGGCTCTATGTCTTGGTCTCCTTCGTAGTAGACAGACACCAATCCCAACCTCAGCTTTCCTGTTTCCTGTCAGCAATTGCGGGTCGTGTATGACCCGCAATTTGTCATCGAAGATGATAATTGCCGCTTTCACGGGTTTTTGGCGATTAAGGGTGCACTGGATGATTTTTGTGCCGAGCTTTATTTCACCACTTCTGCCCACATATGGTTCTTGTACGAGGGCTATTGAAACTCCCCTTTCCTTTGCTCCTTGTATTAATTCTTTTGTCGCTAGTTTTGATCGCTGTAGGTTTGCTTGGATGATGTACATACTGTGGGTGTCTGTCTTTAGAAAATTTGAGCTTCCGTCATCTTGGTGGCCCTTAGCAGTACGAGATACGTGATCGTGCTATGCCATCCCATTTTTGCCTCTCGGGACACTCAGTGCTAAATGTATTGTGAGGGGATACTGGGCTTGTGACATGTGCCCTCGAGCAATTCTTGCAGTTAGGAGCCTTTCCCTCTAATCTATTTGAGCATTTTTCTCAGGAGTGATTTTCTCCACAGTAGTTGCAGAGATTGTCTTTTTCCTGGCAGATGTTTTTGGTGTGACCGAAGCCCAGACATTTTGTGCACTGCACCAAGAGGGATTGGTCTTCCACCGGTCTTCTTTGTTTGTTTTTTTTTTAATATAGAATTAGGGTGACAAACAAGCACACAGTCCATCTGATGGTAAGTGGTTGCTGTGGCCCATAGACATCTGCATCTATCCTCGTTTGTGAATTAAAATGCAGATGCGTTTTCAGCCTTGAGGACTAAGATAGAATGCCTCTTTTCCATTAAAATGGGTCTCCGGTTCTCTACATTCACCATACGAAACACAGCAGCATTAAGCTCCTATTTTACGCTGGTATTCTGTGAGAGCGTGTTCCTTCCCCGGTCGAGCCGACCCATTCGTGCTACAACTATACTATTAATATAGCTGCAGCATGGCTCTACCACGTAAAATTTTTAAATCTTTGTAAGCCTATATAGATTTTTACGGCTTCTACGAAACGCCGGTGCAGTGTTGGAGATAGTTCTATGACTGGGTGACATTCGTGCGGGTTTCTCGCCCTTTTCCTGTACCGAATCCTCATTGCGTTTTCAGTTGCCTTGATATCCTGGAACAGATGCTTATTCTGTGCTCGCAGCTGTTCCACGATCTCGGTATCAGTATGGTACAACACGTCTTTTATTCTTATAAGTTGGATTACACATTTTGGGATTCTCTGCCTTGAGTGTTTCATTTTTCTTAACCTGACTTCTTATGAAGTCCAGATCTTCTTTAGTGCCACAGCTTAAAACAACCTTCCTGTTCCTTGCCTTCCTTATCTTTTCCACTCTTGCGCTAGTCCTCTTAATATCAAGTACTTCCCTGATAGTTTCAATAACATTCTCGCCTGTTTTGTTTGGGTCCGTCGACGAAACGATCAGGGTGTGGTGGGGCCTCAGTACAGGCTTCTCTTTCACTTTTTGAGCATACGTCGGAATCGACTTAGTGGTCTTGGCCATTTCTGCCAACGCAAGCTCCGCACTAAAGCTTATCGCCGGTGGTGGCGTTTTTTGCCGAAGTTCACGTATGGTTTTTAGTTCCGACGAAACTACTTCGAGACGTTCGGTGATGGGCTGTAGATGTTCACTAAAGTTTATTGTTAAGGGACTGGGGGTGCTGTCAGCGGTTTCTTGCATTTGTGTGTATTTTATATTTTTAATTTCCTGCAAAATGTCAGTCTTTACAACATCCCATTGTTGTTTGTCGTTGCTTTCATATTGGGACGAAGACTGTGTGGTTAAGATTTCAATGGCTTTTGCACTGCTGTTTTGGACGAGCGTTGTTTGATCTTTGATGTCTTTGAGTTCTCGCCGTTGTTCGTCTAGCTGCCTTGAGAGAGTTTCTAAAGTCGTTAGGAGGTTTTGTCGTTCCTCCAGTGTCGGTGTCGGTCCTCTCTTTTCCGATGTTTTAATTGTTTCACTGGTGCTGCTGTCGGCAAGATCCTGCAATTGTTTGTCCAAGACCTTCATAGCATTTCCTATTTCTCCAATGATTCTGTGAGGCTCTCCGGTCTCGTACCCCAGCCATTCACGGATTGACTTAGCTATATCCTTGGCTTCTGAGATGTCATTTCGGGCGTTTCCCATTTCCGTGGAGAAGTTAGCTGTTATTTCTGCTATTTTTTTTTGTGTGGGCTCGCTCCATTCTGATAAGTTCTTGGGCATGCCTTGATTTTTCCTTCTCCAAATTGTACTTGTGCCTAGATCTAGAGTCCGAGAGAGCAAGTACCGTCTCGTATAGACTCTGAAGGCATTCGAGCGCCGTTGTTTTGCATTCCCTTTTCATATTTCCTGCCGTCTCTAGGGCCTCCTTACCCTTCTGCAGCATCTTGTTGCTGAGTTTAGTAGCCAAGTCCATTTCGACTCCTCCACGCCTAGTCGTTGTTCGTATTACGCTTAGACGTTTTGGTTCGGACGTAAAGGATTCTGATGCTGATGAGTCCTCGTCTGAGATGATTGGACGAGGGGGGATCTCAACCTGAGGCCAAGCAGCGATCTTTTCATCTATCGCTGAAGGTTTTTCGACGCCTGTGAGAGAAACATCTGAATCTTCGCTTATAGAAGATCTAACCATTGAGACTTTGGCGAATACTTTTCTTCTTAGAGATTGTGTGGATTTTTGTGAGGAAGGTGGGCGAGACGAAGTGGCACTGCTAGTGGCCGGCACTGTTCCTGTAGTACCTTCCACCGCTAGGGCCTGAGCTCTTAGGTTTTGTTTAATTCTGACATAGTCGCCGTTCCCTACTGTGTTATTCTACTCTATTTTTAATGTAATTTTTATTTTTTTATATTATTTTATTATTTACAAATGATTTTTTTTAATTATACTTATATAAATTTATACTACTGCTGCTAATGCTGCTGATGTTTGATGTGCTAGGACCCTGATGAATCTTCCGTTTTCAGTGGAGGAGGGGTGACGAGGGGGCAGTTACGGGATTGTATTTGAGAAAATGTGGCTGAGCCAAATTGTAGATAATTTCTTCTGATTTCAATGAGTCGTGGCGCGTTGCTGTACGATGTCCCGTTCTGAAGTTAAAGGCAGAGGAGTAATTTGCTGTGGGGGTATGTGCTTGAGAAGGGGACACGTTTCGTGTGTCGTTGAAAGAAGGTAGCTTGAGATTTGGGGGGGGGGTTGAGTAGGAAAATCTGACTGAGCCAAATTATAGAAAATTTTCACCTGATTTCAATGAGTCGTCGCGCGTTGCTCTACGGTGACCCTAACAGGAGTTAAAGGTAGAGGGGTATTTCGTTGCAGGGGGGGTGCGTGCACGAGGGGGGGTACCGACGTTTCGTGTGTCGTTCACAGAAAGTAACTTGAGTATAGGTGGTATGGGGGGAGGGGTGAATTCGAACCCGTCAAATGGTTGGTGTGAACTGTGACGTCACTGGTATAGTTATTTCAAATTGAACACGCCGTCAGGTGCTTGAAGATGGTGCTGATGTATTTTTTTTATTTTATTTTTCTGGTCCGAAGCACCCGGGCTGTCTTCGAGTTGATTTTGGAGCCCTATTAGGCCGGCTACATACATACGGAATTCCGTTTCGTGATTCCGTTTCGGAATCCCGAATCGGAATTCCGTGAATACATCACACACACACGTTTTTTTTCCGTTCGGAATAACAAGGGTCAGTTGAGAAACGTTAGCCATTGAGTCTAGACATTCTGCCAGCGAATAATGACGACGATTTTCTAATTGCAAATTCCATTGTTGCTGTATCATTCTAACTAAGTGCATCCCCTTATCACCCTAAGCTTGCAATATAGTCAAGACTATGTAAAAAGATCTATCTATCCAGAGATATTTTTTAAATATTTATGTATGTAAATTCTATCGACGAAATATTAAATAAAATAAGATGAAAGGTTACGAAAAGCTATACACCTACAAGATTAAATGTAAAAACATACATAAATACACCTACTCGCTTCGGTCGTGCGACGAACACTGAGCGCATTCCGTACGGAATTAACGTATTTGTGTTGCGACTCGTACAAAATCTATGGAAGACGTGCGTTCGGAGCGGCTTTTTTTCCGTTCGGGATCCCGAACGCACAGGCGGTCATACGGAATCTCGAATCGGAGAAATTCCGTACGGAAAAATAACGTTCGTGTGTGGCGGGTCATAGATTTTATATGGACTTGTTGCGTTCGAAATCCCAAATCGGAATATCGAAACGGAATCTCGAAACGGAATTCCGTATGTATATGGCCGGCCTAAATATTGTCTTTACCTCGTGCGACCACGTGGTAGCAAACACGTGGTTGTAGGTTATTTAGCACGTGGTTTTATTAAAATTCAATTGCTTATAACTTCTTTACTTTTTGAACGATTTTGTTGATTTTTCGCAGTTAAATAGATATTGTGACAAGCTACGCAAATACTGTATTCCAAAATGCGTACCTTATTTGACTGCCACTGGGGAGGTGCCCGAATTTGGTGGCTTATAGCTCCGGAACCTGGTTGTGTGGAGAGTTGATTTCAATTTCACAGGTGAATTGCATTGAGCACTTTTAATATTTATAACTTTTGTTCACTTTCCGATATTATTACTAATTTTACTGTATTTTTTTATTTCCCTTATTTCTACTCTTATTTATTCTTATTTACAACCTTGTTTGCTATATTTTTACAGTAACTTAAAAACCTATTTCTTACCTGTTTATTACTTATGATTTTATGTACATTTTCTTTATTTACCTTAATTTCTATCTCTATTTCTAAATCCATTCACTCCTTACAGTAAATAGGGCACTCTGTAATGAGGTGAATAATAGATTCCTCATTTTCTGGATCGCAGATACATGACGGGCTCTCCTTGCATTTGAACCTGTGTAAATATTCAGAGAACCCGCCATGTCCTGTCATCACTTGTACAATAATAGGATCCATTTCTATTTTCCTTTACAATAGGGTATGCACTCACGGCATCCGGGAAAAACACCTTGGTGGTGGAAGCCGTTTCTCCTTCCATATATCGTCGGTTCCAATCGTCAAGCGATTCCAGACGAATCTGTCGCTTGATGAATGATACCGGACACTTTTCGCAGTGTGGCTTACATTTACTACAATATACAAAGAAAATTATTATTACATTTTAACGAGGTAAAATATTTAGGAAAAATAATTATGTAGTTGTTTAAAAATATTTTAGCGTCAAGTTATTAAATTACAATAAATATATGTCAAAAATTGAATTAATTAGGTAATTGATTATATATAAATGTATATTATTTAAAAAAAAATTAAAAAATATCAAAAAATAAAAATAAAATAAAATAAATATTAAATGCAAAAAAAAATTATAAGTTTTCCTCTATTTCACCATTATTTTACATTTCTTTATAATTCATATATTCGTCTAACCTATAAAAACATTTTGTTGCCAGCCATTCTGTGAGTTTCCTTTTAAAAATTACGAAAGGGAGGTCTTTAAAAGTGTTAGGCAATTTATTGTAAACTCTAATAGCATTTATAAATACATTTCTTTTATATATGTCAAGCTTGCATAGAGGCAGATGGAGCTTAAATGTATTTCTTGGCATGGCACTTCTACTGATTAAACTTGAGTTAATGGTGAAATATTGTGGATGCTGTTTGACAAAAACACAAATTTCCCGTATGTACATACAAACTAAAGGCAGTATGTGAAATTTGTGAAATCCACCTTCCTTCAACATAACATAACATAAACACTCACGCCTGTCACCCAGAGGGGTAGGCAGAGACTACGGACTTCCATTTGGCGCGATCCTGACACACCTCTCTCGCCTCTTTCACATCCATATATCTACGCATACACGCTCGTCGGTTAAGGGTACTCCTAATCTGGCCCATTTTCAATGTATCGCCGATCTGGTCGATAAACCTTCGTCTAGGGCGTCCCTTCCCGACCCTGCCGTTCACTTCTGCAACATAAATTTGCTTTGTCACTCTTTCCTCGTTCATTCTTTCTACGTGACCAAACCACCGAAGCATTCCTTTCTTAATCCTTGTCACAACGTCATCTTGCAAACCACACTTTTCTCTTATTACACTATTTCTCACCCTGTCATTCAGATTCAGCCCTAGCATACTCCTCCTTCAACTCGTCTTTTTTCTCCTCTTCCCTTAATTTTCTCACTTTTCCTATGCTCTTTACTGTCTCTGCCTCCTTAACTAGCTGGTAAAGCCTTTCTATAGCCTGAGTGACCTCGGTTTTGATGTCTGTCCTTAGGTTGCTTGAATTGCCAAGGTGCAATTTTGCTTTATGAAGACATGCACGGGCCTCTGTCAGACGATCTGCATATTTTGTACTCCCCATCTTTGGTGAGCCTTCTGTTGGCTCGTCTTGAACTTTGCGGGTTGTTCCTTTTGCTTCCTGAGGCAACATGGTTTTTTGTTTCAGGCGAGCAGGCGGGGCAACCTTTTTCGGAGAGCTGTGTGTTCCGGCTACTGTCTGTTTTCCCCGTCTCCCATTCTCCTATACTTCTCCTCACACTTGAGGCCAACGTCTTTTGATTTATTTTTGGAGAAAGGCCTGCTTTCTCTGTCCCATTTGTAGAACCCTGAGGGCTCATGTCCCTGGCGCTGCCGTCGGTCTTTTTAGCGGGAGTACGGATGCCGAACATGTTAGGGAGTAACGCGTCTTTTGATCACAATAATTGATCACCGTAATTTATATAAATAAAGAAAAATAAAAAAGTCAAATTAAAAAGTAAGTTTGTGAAAGTTGTATATAAAAGAATATAAAAATATTAAAATATTTTTGCAGTCGACACGGCTATGGCACGTTCAGAATTAAAAGTTCAGAGTTCGGTCTCGGTTAGTTTTTTGCTACCACGTGAAATAAAGTGGAGTATTAATTTTTCTATATAGAGTCTCTACTCTACTATGTTTTATTATATTAACTATTATAAAAATTTTAAAAATACTTCGATATTAATTACATAATCTGAGACTCTATAAGGAGTCAGTTAATAAGTCCTATCCTTAATAAAAAATCCAATACAGATCAGTATAATATAATAAAATAAAATAAAATAGTATAATAACTCTTATCAATCCACTAGGCTCTACCTAGAGTCGTTTCCACTAAGTTAACCTATTCCATATAGTCACACTAATACAAAATAACTGGTCACACTTATCTAACAATAATAGTCTAAAAATAAATTGTTATTCAAATTTATAAACTAATAAAACCACTATATAACATAAGCAGCCGAAAGCCCTCCTCAAGCCCTTTCCAAAGACCCCAAACTCGGTACACCTAGCCCAAAAGGTTCCGAAGTTATCACGCTTTCAAATTTTGGTTCCAATACAAGATGGCGGTCAAAAATGTGGTTAAAGCGCTGTAACTCCGGAACGGACAGGCCCACAATGCACTGCTTAGGCTCGTTTTGTTGGGCTTGACAAGAGCTATAATGTGGTATGGTTTTCAGCACAACAATTTTTCAGTCTGATATTTCCTGAAAACTTGTTTATCTATTCCAGCACTCCTTGCTTACGTCTAGGGTAAAAATCCTAGTTCTGTAGATATAAGCCTTTTTTGTTTTTCAAAATGGCTGCTGAAGTGTCAAATTGGAAGTTTGACTGCCGATAACTCTACTTCCAGAAATCGCAGGAGGCCCGCGCTTCGACTATATTACTACACTTTTTCTGGTCTTTCCGATGGACTCACTTTCAGGACACTGAAAAAGATGAGCTCAAAAAAAGCCTGAAATTCTGTAGAAGGATAAGACTCAATCCAGTAATAATACAGTCCAAAACCGCAACTCGCCACGATCTCTACAACCAGAGCTATTGCGTTTTTAATTTTTACAAAATGGCCGCCGGCTCAGATAGCAAAATGTTATTTTGGGCGTCCTTTAGCTGATTTGGCCCGTGTTTGGGCTCGTTTAAAAGGTCTCGGTGTCTAGTTTACCGCTATATATATCTTTTGGATTTTTAAGCCCCCCTTTTATTCAATTTTTTACAAAATATGATAATTTTTAAGTAATTTTGATTTTTACTGCTAATTTTGGTATTTTAAAAATCTACAAAAATTTTGATATGTTAATATCACTATCCTTTCTTTGTACAAATATATTATACTCTCTTTACAAGTTATTGAAAGGTAGCACGTGTTCAATTAAAATATTTAAAAAATCCTAACTTAAAAACTACTTACTAAAAAAATCTAAAAATTTTTATATAAATTCCTTAACCTACTATTAACATTAATTTATTATAAAAACTAGGGGTCTTCACTTTACTTTTAAAGATATTGTTACGGCCAACAGCTGCCCTGCCTAAACAGGAGTTGGATCCTTCGCGGCCCATAGACGAAGGAGCCACGGGCAGATGCAGGTCGGGCGTTCCTACGCCGAGGGTCAAAGGTTTCTAATGAACACGCGAGGGGAAAGGTCACTAGAAGAAATGCACTTACCTGCCTCAGGAGCGCAGACGGTTCTCCTAGACCGGCCCGGCTGATGGAAGTTGTGCTTGGTGTATGCGGTGTTGTGAGTGTAGGTGTAATTGTGTGAGCTGGTATGTTGACGGGAACCGATCTGGATGACTCGACGACGTCCGGGAGAAGGCACGCGCTGGTATCCCCGGAACTTCACCCTTCTGGAGGCACTCGTAAGGGGTTGTCACCAAATGGGACGGCTACTCTGGTAGTCCTTCAGATGTAAATCACTTTGATAGTTGCGCGCGAATTTCACCGAGTTAGTACGTTCTAATAACGATACCGTTATTGCAACGATTTACGCGGATTGTTTCTTTAGCAAGTTTAGGCGCGAAAAAATACGTCCGTATAGTTCGCAAGAAAAATCCTACTACCTCGCGAGAAGAGCCACACCGACTCGTTGGGCGGCCGGGGGGGCGGGGGAGAGGGAAGGTGTCCTTGATATCGAGGCCAAAAGCGCGCGTTAAATCCTGCGTTTTTATTGCAAATTTTCCTGCCTAGACAACCCCCCGCCCCGGACATAAGGCATTAAGTCCGCGAGTAGATTGGCAAACGGGACAAGGTCGCGACGGCCCGTTGCAAGACCGAATCTCCGACCAAAACCTCGGCCACTCTAGGCACCCCATCCGTTCCATACGACAATTTAACAATGCGCCCACGGCGCCAATACAAAGGTAGCGCGTTTGGTTCTTTAATCAACACGAGGTCTCCCACCCGAGGAGGCTCCGTCTTGTCAGACCACTTAACGCGCTGCTGCAAAAGATGTAGGTACTCCAGAGACCATCGGTGCCAAAAGCGTTGAGTCATCTGTTGCAGCAGGGCAAACCTGCTAAGCCGTGAAGCACTCGTTTCCCTGAAGGGATACTCGGGCAGAGCGTTAAGAGGCTGGCCAATCAGGAAGTGTCCCGGGGTTAGAACCTCCAAATCATTCGGGTCAGAGGAGAGGGGACAGAGGGGCCGAGAGTTGAGTACCGCCTCAATTTTACAGAATACAGTGGCGAGCTCCTCAAACGTCAAAATGGCTTCACCAATAACGCGACGGAGATGCGTTTTGGCAACCTTAACCACCGCCTCGAAAATACCGCCCCAGTGGGGACACGCCGGAGGGTCGAATTTCCACTGGATGCCCCTTTTCGACATAGCATTTCCTAAATAAGTCCGGTGGCTGGACAGAAATTCGACAACCTCCTTGAGATACCTATCCGTGCCCTTATAATTCGTCCCGCAGTCAGACCGGATCAAGTCCGGCAAGCCGCGCCGCGACACGAAACGGCCAAGCGTGGCCAAGAAGGCTTCCGTGCTGAGGGCGCTCACCAGTTCCAAGTGAACGGCTTTAGTGGAGAGGCACACGAAGACGCAAAGATAGGCCTTACATGAACGCGCGTTACGAAGGTTAGAGGACTTGACGAGGAAGGGGCCAGCGAAGTCTGTTCCGACCCCAGCGAATGGTCGGATGGCCCTGACGCGGTCGGGCGGCAAGTCACCCATAAGAGGCTGCGATATGGGGGCCTTCAGTTTATAACAGGGGATGCACTTAAAGATGACGCTCCGAATGGTGCGACGACCAGACAAAATCCAAAACTCCCGCTGCAAAATAGCCGACAGGGCGTTACACCCAGCGTGGGCATTCCTAACATGGTGGTGGGTTACCAGCAACCGGACAAGGGCGCCGTCCTTAGGGAGCAGCAACGGGTGTCGAGCCCCGCACGGCAGTTGAGAGTTTTTCAAACGTCCGCCCACGCGCAGCATCCCAGCGTCGTCCAGAAAGAGGTTCAGGCGGGCCAGAGCGCCCTTGATAACGGAGCCACGCTTCAAGTGTTCGATAACGGGCTCAAAATGCTCCGTCTGGACCATACGGATCCAATGCATCAGGGCTTCCCGACGCTCGCTAGGGGACAAAACGCAATCAGAGAGTCGGTTGGACGGATCTCTCGAATTGTGGACAAAGCGGCGCAGCCAAGCAGTCACTCCTAAGAGCTTATCGAGAGAGCTGTACCGTTCCAGAAGGGAGAGATCCCGAGTGGGCTTATCCTTGCCCACTCCTACTCGGGCCCGTAGGCCCGGCAACTCAGTAGGTTCGGAGTAATTACCCTGGGGCCAGAAGGATTGAGGATCAGATAACCAACTGGGACCCCACCACAATGAGTGGGCAACCAGCGCGGGGGCCTCACAGCCGCGGGAAGCGCAGTCGGCGGGATTCAACTCCCCGGGGACATGTCTCCAGTGGAGAGAAGTCTCAGAACTCTGGATTTGAGACACGCGGTTCGCCACAAAGACCTCAAGATTGTGAGGTGCGGCTCGGAGCCAACAAAGTACTATCTCACTGTCCGACCATGCGTAGACGTCCGTAATGTCGATTACAGGCTTCAAGGACGAGTGAACGTGGTTGAGGAGCCGCGTGAGAAGAGCGGCTCCGGACAGTTCCAATTTAGGGATAGTTAAACGGGATCTAATGGGAGCAACCTTGCTTTTGGCGAGTACGAGATGAACTGCAGTATGCCCAGAGGAACTCACAGTCCGCAAATATACGACAGCAGCATAGCCCTTCTCAGAGGCGTCGCAAAACCCATGTAGGGTAGCCCTGCATTTCCCTGGAGGTAGGAAGCACCTTGGCATGGAAACCCGGTTGATGTCCGGAAGGGAGGAGAGCATGGAGAGCCACTCTCGCAAGAGGACCCCGCTAATAGGCTCGTCCCAACCCAACCCCGACATCCAGAGCTTTTGAAGAAAGCACTTAGCCAAAAAGATGACCGGGGTGATCCATCCATTTGGGTCGAAGGTGCGAGCTACTGTAGACAGCACGGAGCGCTTGGTCCATGCTTTGGGAGGTGGGTCAAGTTTTACTCTATACGTGAAGGTGTCCTGAACAGGCTGATATTGAATGCCCAGCACAGTCAGCAAATTAGGATTCTCAGGGTGCTCGAACAGATGAGGATCTTGTTGATCCTCTCCTGGGAGGTCCCTCAAAATGTGTGGGGAGTTCGACAGCCACTTGCGCAACTCATAGCCTCCAGACTTCAGGATGGCAATTAATTCGTCTCGCAAGACCAGAGCCTCCTCGACGGTGGAAGCGCCCGTACAAATGTCGTCCATGTAGACCGAAGTCTCTAAGATAGAAGCTCCCCGAGCGTATCTCAGGCGCTCTCTCTCAGCGAGTTCAAGGAGGGTTCGCATGGCGATATACGGGCTGGACCGGAGTCCATAAGTGGTGGTGTTCAACTCAAATACCTGTATGGGATCGCTGGGCTTCTCGCGCCACAATATCAGCTGATATCGGCGGTCATCACGATGTACCACCGATTGGCGAAACATCATCCGAATGTCCGCGACAAAAACCACTTGGTGTCGACGGAATTGGGTCAGGATGTCGGATATGTCCTTGATCAGTTTAGGACCCGAGTGAAGACACTGATTCAGGGACACACCGTTTGATGTGGGGGCGGAACCGTCAAAGACTACCCGAATCTTACTCTCAGGGGTCCTCAAGACCGCATGGTGAGGGAGGAAGTAGTGCTCATGTGAACGCCATTCGAAGTTGGACGGTGACATGTGACCCAGCTCCTGATACTCGCGCATGAACTTGACATATTTGTCGCGAAAGGCTGGGTCACGCCGCATGCGGCGCTCCATGGAAAGCAACCTCTTCTCGGCCAGAGCACGGGATTGACCCAAAGAGGGGCGGGAGTCCAGAAAGGGTAAGCGAGTGACGAACCGACCGTCAACCCGCCGGCCGGTATTGTTCTGGTAGAACAACTCACACTCACGGTCCAGAGGGTCGACTCGAGCTGCATGGGGTGGTTCCTCAATGTCCCAGAATCGCTGGACAGCGTCCGATAGGGACACGCCCACGACGGAGAGAGGGTCGGCCGTCGGAGAGGGAGGAGACCACATAACCGGTCCAAAAAAGCTGTGCCCAAATATCGTGGAAATGGCTGCCAGGCCATTGGGCTGCAGAGCTCGTATCTCACCTAACAAGAGGGCACCCAGCGTGTCGGCCCCCAGTAACAAATCTATCGGCCCCGGTTGGGCCCACCGAGGGTCTGCCGGTCTCAAAGCCGACGCACAGCGCACAGCGCTGTCATTTATACGAACGTTAGGGAGGAACCCTACAATGTCGTCGAGGACATTTACCTTGACTAAAATACGAAGGTGTTCGCTGTCAGGGCTGAACACCAACTCCGATTGTCCCCTAGGAGCAGGAGGCTCGGCACCTCCGATACCTACCATCGGACGTGATTCAGAGCTCCAGGGGAGCCCCAGTCTTCCCACCAACCGAGTAGAGGCCACACTACGCTGGGAACCCGAGTCCAATAGAGCTCGAACCGTTAAGTGGTCGCCGCTCGGGTTGTAAACCTTCACTGAGGCTGTCGGCAATAGAACAGTTTGACAGGTGGACTGCTGACGACTTATAGGCTCAGTGGAGGCGGCCATGGCGGGAGCTAGGGCGGCAGCCTCCTATCTGGAGCTGCCTCTGTTAGGCCGGCACCCGAACCGGGGGGCCCGAGCGCGGCACTCCGACGGCGTCTCGATGACCCCCGACTGGAATTCCCCGAACGGGCCGACCGAGGGAAACTCGGGGATCCTCGGCTCCAAGGCTCGGGGCCGATACGCAGTCTCCGGAACCCGGTAGTACCGGCACCGGCCAAAGGGGGGCGGGCGGCGTTCCAGTCGCGGCCACTCAGCCAACGGGGGTGAGAAAGGTCTAGCTGACCGCTGAGTGGCCGCGAATCCACTATCAACTCGGGGAGGGGGGGTGAAGACCCCCCCGCCCCTGGGGGAACGACTCCCCGACCGATCGGGGGAGGGGCTCCCTTCAGAAGGAGGGGCGCTGCGGTCCGCCGGTGAGCGCCGAGCGTCGCCCGACAGTGGGCGTGGCTGGGCGCCCCCGCCCGTGGGAGTCGGGGGGCTGGCAGGGCCCTGCGAGGACGAGCCGCGCGCACCCAGGCACAAGAGGACGTTGTGGTTGCCCTGGCAGTGCGTGCAGGGCCGCTGGTGCGGGCAGTCTCGTTGTAAATGCCTCTCCAGGCACGAGAAGCACCAGCGGCGCTCCCTGGCGATGGTTCGCCTCGCCTTAGCCGGCTTGCGCAACAACTTCGGGCACGACGCCGTCCGGTGGTCGGATGCTCGACAATAGGAGCAGGGAGGCGCCTCCCGGGCCGCTAGGCCACTATAGGAGGGTACGGGGGGGCGCCCTCCCGCGGGGGCTACACTCGGCCTCAGGGGGGTGGGCGCCGCCTTGGCCGGCTGACTCCGCCTTTCCCTGGGCACCGCTCGGGAGGAGGCCGGGGGGCCCTCGACGGCGCCTGCTGCGTTCTCCAGCAGCCTGCACTGCTCTTCCAGGAACCGCAGCAGGTCCCTAAAGGGGGGCATATAAGAGGCGCCATCCCCTCCGAACCTCTCCTCAAAATGGAGCCGAAGGTCGAGGGGCAGGCGGGACAGCACTATATGAAGGAGCAGAAAAGACCACTCGTCCACAGGTAAATCCAGCCGCCGCAACGAGTTGCACGCTACGACGACTGGATTCACTATGTCTTCACGTAGTCTAGTCCGGTCCTTCAGCAGCGGGAGGTTCAGCAGCCTCCGAACATGATCGTCCGCAATCCGCCGGACGTTGGCGTACCTTCCAGCGAGGAGGTCCCTGGCGTTTTGGTAGGCGTCGTCCGACAACTTAAGGTGGCCGACGACGCTCAGGGCCTCCCCCTCTAGTGAAGCCAGGAGGTACCCCATTTTTTGGCAGGGGGTCAGGTCCCTCCGGGCGTCCACCAGGCTGTCAAACAGGCCGACGAAGGTCATCCACTCCGAGAGGACCCCGGAGAACCTTGGCAGGTCCAGCGTCGGAAGTCGTCCTAGCAGCTCTGGCTGGGCAGACGGCTTCCGCGGGGACTCGAGAAGGCTACTCAGCCGAGCTTCGCGCTCCCTCTCCGCATCCTTGGCCCCCGCCTCGATCAGGTCGTCCGTCAGCGCGAGGAACTGCTCGTAGTCCGCGCGGCAAGATTCCAGGACTCCCTTTTCCACCTCCAAGTCCTCGAGCTCAGAGTAAGCCTCCTCCACGGCCGCCCTTCGAGCATCGACCTGCTCAAGCCTCTTCCTCAGATTGTAGACCCTGTCCGGTCGGCCTATCAACGCGTGTGCGCTGGTAGCCCAGCGCAGCTCAGTCCGCAGGCAACGGATTAGCATCTTGGGCGAGGACATCACTACTAAATTCAAATTACGACGCGGCTCGAGCACAATTACAACAATAACAAATAAAAAATACAAAAAAATTAACAGCTAACTAATGCAGTTCCTATCAAATCGAGTTGGATAGAATGTACACAAATAAGAACAGCTATTATTAAATCAAACACAAGTTAGTACAAAGGAAAAGGTAAATCAAATCAACAATAACAAATACTAGTACGATCAAATCAAGTTCATTTAAATTACGTAAATACAAATTACCACTCTTTAGTTCAAATACAATTTACAATACGAAAGATATGTAACGAAGATACACATCAACAAAAATGCCTTGCTCGGAAATCAACCCTTCGATAAGTAACACACTACCATCCGACAACGACAATTAACCGATTACGTAAAAATAACCATCTACCTACATGACGCAATCTCCCGCTTGCGCGCGAACCGGGTGTGACCTTTCAATTTTACCCGCTAACAGTAAAGCAAGCTAACAAAGGAAGGAATTTTATTATTACGTATAATAATAAAAAGGTATTTTACGTATTACGGACGGGCGTGATTGTAGCCACAAATCCACCCAACGCTCCTGCCACCAAATTATTTAATTTTTATCCAATACTATGGTCGGTGGATCGACCGGGAATCGATCCCAGCACCGCGTTCTGCTACCAAATGTTACGGCCAACAGCTGCCCTGCCTAAACAGGAGTTGGATCCTTCGCGGCCCATAGACGAAGGAGCCACGGGCAGATGCAGGTCGGGCGTTCCTACGCCGAGGGTCAAAGGTTTCTAATGAACACGCGAGGGGAAAGGTCACTAGAAGAAATGCACTTACCTGCCTCAGGAGCGCAGACGGTTCTCCTAGACCGGCCCGGCTGATGGAAGTTGTGCTTGGTGTATGCGGTGTTGTGAGTGTAGGTGTAATTGTGTGAGCTGGTATGTTGACGGGAACCGATCTGGATGACTCGACGACGTCCGGGAGAAGGCACGCGCTGGTATCCCCGGAACTTCACCCTTCTGGAGGCACTCGTAAGGGGTTGTCACCAAATGGGACGGCTACTCTGGTAGTCCTTCAGATGTAAATCACTTTGATAGTTGCGCGCGAATTTCACCGAGTTAGTACGTTCTAATAACGATACCGTTATTGCAACGATTTACGCGGATTGTTTCTTTAGCAAGTTTAGGCGCGAAAAAATACGTCCGTATAGTTCGCAAGAAAAATCCTACTACCTCGCGAGAAGAGCCACACCGACTCGTTGGGCGGCCGGGGGGGCGGGGGAGAGGGAAGGTGTCCTTGATATCGAGGCCAAAAGCGCGCGTTAAATCCTGCGTTTTTATTGCAAATTTTCCTGCCTAGACAGATATAAATTTTTTAAATTATACAAATTTTTAAAAATCCAATAACTCCTCATCCACTTAACTTTTAATAGTCCCGCAAATTGCTCCCGGCTCCTCTCCGCTCTCCCCACTGGAGTGCGGCTTTAAAAAACAGCCGCACGGTTCTCGATCACAAAACACGTGCCCACGTGGCACTTGTTTTTTTGCCTTTTTCTCTTAAACTATGAGTCCCAAAAATCTTATATTTTCCACTTATGTAGGGGCCGACTTTAGCTTTAAGGCCGCACTTTAAAAAGTATGGGTAAAAGCGCTTAATCAAGCAGCGTTGCACTTTGAAAGTTTGCACTTTTTTAAAAATCACTATTTTCACTCTATCTCTTTCACCACAACTCCGATTTTCACACAGTTTACACTTAACCCTTTACTTCGCAAGCAAAAAAAATATTTAATTTTATAATTTTATTAAGTTGATTGGTTTCTTATAAGTCTGAAGAAGCTTAAAAAAATGTTGAAAAAATAATCGTACATATTGTTTTTGGAAAATCAAATGTAGGTGACGTACAACACTGCGAGATACTTAGATAATTTTAAAGAATAATGAATGTTGTTCTCTACCAACACTGCACCTGTGGTAAGAAAACAAAAGGTGAAATGGATACAACTGTTTATTTTGAAAAGTAGCTATTTATTTTATTAAAATAAGAAACTTAGGGACCTTAGACAGAGACATGGTAACTGTAAAAACAATTTCGTTTTTCCAAAAGACATAAACGCAAGTTACATTTATTGCAAAAAGCACTTGTAAATCCTTTTTTACAATATTTACATCTACCTTGCGGTACAAATGTTGGTAAGTGACCAACACTGTCATATCGCACAGAATCCGGTGGTCTTGGGGCTGATGGAGTCTTTATCTTTACAGTAGGCTCATTTTTTTTGCATCTGACTGCCGAATCCTGTTACATTGTAACAGTTCATTTGCTAGCTCTACACGGAATACTTTAAGAGGGAGACTTTTCTTATCACCTGGACGATCTCTTCTATAAGTAAGCCATGCATTGTTCACACAAATACCAAGTGATTGAGCAAATAATGCCATATACCATCGCTTGGTCTTAAAGTTTGAACGATAAAATGATATTAACATATCGGCTAAATCGACTCCACCCATATGGGCATTGTATTGCTTTACAATTTGTGGACACTCTATATCAACTCTCGATTTAGCCTCTTTAGAGTATCTCTTAATTTTTTCCTTTGGGTGGGAGTCCACAAATGAACTTGGCAACGTAACGACTTTGTTATCAAACCATTTGACAACGGCAAGTTTATTATCGTTGCAAATGAGCTGATGACTTGCGCCTCTGCCTTTTTTCGCTAAAGCCTTGTCAGTAGTCATTTTTGTATCACAGCCTCTCAAGCGATTCTTTTTTATAGTTCCCAAACTGAAAATGCCATAGTCCTCCCTTAAGTGACGAATCAATTCTAAGGATGTAAAAAAATTATCAAAGTAAACTGTTGCAGGTTTATTTTTTATAGTTTGACACAATGCTAAGACTACTTTTGCCCCAAGACCTAAGCTGTTTTCGTAGTCCGAAAAACAATGATTCCTAAAAGTATCGTCGCCAGCATAAGGGATAAAATCATAGACTACGCCAGAGATCCCCGCACGAATAAAAATTTTAAATCCCCATTTCTTCGGTTTCTTCGGCAGATATTGTCTCCTACTTCCAGCTCTAGTTCCTTTGTAGGGGACCATCATGAAAGAAAGAAAGAAAAGAAAAAAACATTTATTCACGGTCTAATCACAATAGATACAAAACAAAGCAAAAAAATGGAATTAAACAGAAAGTAAAACAATATTTCCCTAAATTAACAAAAATAAAAATTTAAAATTAAATTAAGTCTGTGTAGCAGCATAAGACCGTGAAATGGACAGGACTCAGTAAAAATCGAGATACAGAAACACGAATTGCTCTGATCCCGACACTGGTTTTCAGTCCGGCCCGCACTCCGAGATAACTCGGACGGCTGGCTCAGTGCAAATGCTATAATGCGACGCGGAATACATAAAAAAATATGTTTTTAAATTTTTATTCACATGAATAGTGGATATCATTAGTCTAATGAAGGTAAGTACACAATAGAATTAACGTTTTCCTTCTAAATATATCAATTTTATTTATTAAGGATGCGGAATAAACGTTGGCTAAAGAATAAAGGTAAGAAAATGATTGTCACAAAAAATAAATTTATTATACAAATATTTAAATAAAATAGTTTTATATATTATATAAAGTGAAAATTAAAATATCTACATAATTTATGGGACTGAGATTACTGACGTGTTGAAAGAACTTAACCTCCTACCAGTTTTTTTTATAGATCGGTATTTTTTTGTTCCGAAAGTAAGTGTAACCTGTATTTGATTTTAAACCCACTAATTGTTTTCAGGTCACGCAGTGGAGGCGGGAGGTTATTCCAATATTTAGTGGCATTATATTTAAAACTACCTCTGAAAGCGGCCGACTGGTAGAAAGGATATACTAACTTGTAATTGGATGATCTAGTATTATACTGCTTATTTTGATCTTTAGACCAAATCAACTTATTATATAAATATAAAGGTTCTTTATTTTTAATAATTCCAAACAAAAGTGATGCAAAGTGTAGACGCCTGCGACAGTCCATTTTTAAAATATTAGCGTTATTAATGAAAGGGGTTACATGTGCACGTGGTGGTACATTGAAACAAAATCGTGCACAGGCATTCTGTACCCGCTGTATTATTTGCCGTGTTCGAGATAATAGTCGTGGGCCTATGAGAGAATCCGCGTAATTGAATTTTGAAAGCACGATAGACTCGCAGAGATGTATACGTAAGGTGACACTTAGGTACTCACGAATACGATAAAGTACTTTCAACCTATAAAAGCAGTTACGTGCAATATCCATTACATGTTTCTCAAAACGAAGTTTGTCGTCCATTATTACCCCCAAATTTCTGACTTCAGAGACTCTCACAATAGGTTCGTTGTTTACAATAATGGCAGGGTGGCTTAGTGTGATCTTTTTTATTTGATTTGGCGATCCTAGAATAAGGTACTGCGACTTTTTTGGATTGAGAACCAATGCGTTACGCTCTGACCACAAAGATATCCGACCCAAATCCAAGTTCAATTTTGTCACTGCTACTTGAACATCACAAGGCTTAAACGATATATATATATCTGTAAGTCGTCAGCGTACATGTGGTACTTACAATACTCTATATTTTTAATAATGTCTGCACTATATATTATAAAAAGTAAGGGACCTAAAATGGATCCTTGCGGTACTCCTCGGTTCACAGGTCGCTCCCCAGAAATAGTTTTACCTTTTCCATTTAATTGTATTTCAACTTGCTCTGACCTATTTTTAAAGTAACTGGCAAACCATTGGGTTGCGTTTCTGCTTAAACCATAAAAATATAATTTTGAAAGAAGTAATGGGATATTGAGGGTTTCAAAGGCGCGCGAGAAATCAAGTAATGTTAAAATAGTACCCTCACCACTGGCTTGTGCAGTCAGTATATCATCCACGACCTCTATAAGCGCTGTGGTAGTGCTGTGCTTCTTTCTAAAGCCAGACTGCAGCTCAGGAAGGATGTTATTTGCTTCAAGGTACTTTGTTAGCTGATTACATGCAAGCTTTTCTATTATTTTAGAAAGGCATGGTAGAATGCTAATTGGCCTGAGATCCGACATAGAAACAGGGTTACTAGTTTTTGGTATAGGTTTAACGATGGCTTTTTTCCAGAGATCCGGATAGGTATTTGTCGCAAAAGATTTATTAATTATGTATGTTATTACTGTAATAACATCTTTAGGTAATAACTTTAACATATCAAGAGAAATGCCATCGTACCCCACTGCATTAGACTGCAAAGAGTTTATAACTTTAACAACCTCATCCTCCGAGGCTTCTTTGAAATAAAAAGAGTTATCATTAGTGCCATTAAATTCAAAGAAAGTGAGAAGAGACAATGAGACTTCATTTTTACCAGGAATATTAAGAAAATGATTGTTTAAAGCATCAGGGTCACTGAAATGGGATGGCAAAGAAGTATCCTTACTTTTTATTTGAACTTGGTGTTTAATGTGCTTCCACATTATTTTAGGTTGATTTAGTTTTGAATTAATATAAAATTTGAAGTAGGCAATCTTTTCTGAAACTATCGCTTTATTAACTATTGATTTTAGTTCATCTCGTCTATACTAAAACGCCCTTCTTCTTCGAGTTGTAAACAGTTCAGTCGGATCCGTTCTAGTATTGGACGAACTTTGAAATACCGATCGTCATTCATACTTGAGTTGTCGCAAAAATGGAGGTACTTTCTAATTTTTTCATATTTTCTTAGTGGCATAACATCAGCAATTTTAGAAAACCTAAGCCTATTACTCCAATAATCACGATAAGATGGCAACTGAACAACACCCATTAGTATCGTTATGGCAATAAAATCTTTTATATCTTCATTGGTGACATTGATACTTTTGGTAGCTGCACATTGTACTGAATACAAGTTAGTATTATCGGCGATGAGGTCAACTATGTCGTCGGAAAAAAAAGTTCTAAAATAATCTAAAGGCGTTTTCGCTGTGGCTTCTAAAGGGGGTTGATATTCAGGTAACTCAACTGTTGCAGCGTGTTCAAATTTTACAGATTTCCATTTAAATTTTAAAGGTTTCCTAACAAATTTCTTTACTCGTTTGGTTGTAAGTCGATGCACAGTATTAGCTGCTCTTTTTGAACGAGTTTTATTAGCTGGCGAGTCTAATGGCGACAAAACGGATGAAACTGAATGTAGCATGAAAGGGAGTTGTTGTTGAGGTTGACCAGTAGGAAACATTTCTTGAATAACAGGAGATAGTGGAACGGTATCTTCATCGGATAAAATTGGGTTTTCTCGTGCTAGTCCTACATTTTCAGGCTCAACATTTTCGTCTTCATCGGAACTTGAGAAAATGTGCATGCAATCTAAAGATGATGGATATGATCTCGGTTCAGAACTACAATACGTCAAATCGTCATCATCATCATTGGGTTTCTGAAACAACATTTCTTCTTCAGAGGCACTGCTGCTATCTGAAGAAGCTGCTTTTTCAGGTGGTACCAAAGCCATTATTTTTTGCGTTCTTTGCCATTTTAGCTTCATCTGAAACAAGCAATGCAAAAAAAAACATGCGAAACCGCACAGAACACGGAATAAGACATTAGTACGGCTCCAACGCACTTTTTGTACGAGAACCTGCGTCGGCAGTAGGCGGAACCCTGTTGTCACAACTACATTTGCAAATATAAGTACACGCTCACACATGCATTAAAGACGCCAATCAAATGTGTAAAAGAGCCAACCAAATGACAGGCAAAATCGAGCGAACTAATCCGGCGCGTGCTCACTCACACATATACACATACATGTAGTGAAGGCGTAAAGACGCGTAAGCAACTAGTGAGTTGAAGTGGCGATTGACAATTTTTTATCGATATCGATAAAAACTTCAAGTTGAGTGTTCGTGTTATGTAGGAATGGATGTAGGGAATGGATACGGTTTGTATTTAGGTAAGTTATAAATAAAAAAATTAAATTACTGTATTAAAATTAATGTTGTAATTATGAAGCAATTTTGATCAAATTTAGTACACAGATAAATTAGATCTTGGGGAAGGTTTTTATTTGGTTGACAAATTTTGTTGAGAGCTCTAAAGTACAAAGGGTTAAAAATCAGACATAAAATAATTCGATGTGATGAATAAGCAAAGCAATGCTAAAAAATTAACTTTAAAAGAGAATGTTATTTTTATTGCCCCTGAAATATAATATATTTGTTTAATAGTTGCCGCTTAGTTTCTTTTTGAGTCATAGAGTTTTTCAGAAAGAAGTGAAGTCGAATATTTAGGTATTTCTCTATAACAGCCTTAGTTAAATCGGTTATGTGGTTAGAAAACGGAAATTGTCCCATATCATGAAATCTGATCGTGTCAAACAAAGAGCTCTCAACGAAATTCGTCAATACTTTAACTTCGATTGATTTTTTATTTATGGTTATTGATTTTACCATAATATGTTGCCGTGCAACAAGTTCCGTAAATTTACAAATTTTTATTACGTCACTCGAAGGATAGATAAGGCCACCTTTGTCTTTTTTTTAATTAATTTGTGGCAAGAGTCAGTTTGACTGCATAAAAGAGCTCCGATACATATGTCGCATTTTATTTTATTTATGAGGGAATGAACAACGTTGCCAGCTATATAACCTAAAACAGAAAAAAATCTGTAACACAGGGATACACTCAAATAAGGACACCTGACTCGTGAAACTAGGGAAATGTGCTATCAGGAGTCAGTGATTATGACAGGAGTAGGCAGTTATAGTACTTGATCTGCCAAGTCGAGCAAAAAAGCGGCACGGCCGTACCATCCTTTTCTCGATTGTATAAACACGGTATATTTCGAATTTCAATCAATCTAATTTTTTATAATATGAATTACTTGTTAGATACGATGTGTTTTCATGCGATGGCCAAGTCAATCTTTTTATTTAACCGACTTGGTTTTACATGGATCTCACAGTTTTTTACGGTAGAAGAACTGAGTTGCGAAACTTGTTTTTTTTTTATAAGCTTTCGTAATATGCAAATTGTAAGATTTACGATCAAAACTTGAAAAATGATGTGTGAAAAAAATTACCTATAACTTGCATACTGAAATCTGTCAAATAATAATGATCCAGCATTTCTTCTTGGAATTCATTGTCTGATTCGTCGTCGCAAGCTTTTTCTGTTGACGGCGTGGTCAAATTAATCCGGTCAACAGCTGAGCAGGTTAAAATAGATAACTGTTCAAGCGCATTACAGTTGCCACTGCCGAAATCCTTGAGTTCTATGTGAACTAATAGTTTTTTATATGCTGCTTTAAACTGCCTGGCTGTCGGATTGTTATTAGATCCATCATGAGATCTAATATTGCCAAAAAGTTATTCTAGATGGTCCTGGCTTGTTTTATAAAAAGGAAAAAAGACCAATTCTCCAGTTTGAATAAGAGTCTCATAAAATTGTCTGACAGCTACAGCGCAGCCGATAAACCCTTTGAAACCTACTTTCCTTTGGCTTTCAATCAAAAGTGGGCCATTGTCACACTTTAAATTAGATATATAGCCAGCAACTTTATCTATATATTCTAAAATTTCTTTAGCATTATTTTCATTAATAGGTTTTTTATAACCGTGTTGTGACATGCTTTTTGAATTAAGTATATCAAAAAAATTATTTATTGTTTTTAAGAAAACTGTTGTTGGTAAACTTTCACGAAAAATTGGTAAATTTAGTTCTTCTCTGCAAAAATCTATGGCATCACATACGCTTAAACTAAATAATTGGGTGGCAAGTTTAACTTTCATCTTTTGATTGTGATAGTGTATATGCCGATATCTCAACTTGTTCGCCAAATGAAATTTTTCCTTTTCTTGGAGCTTGTTTAGTTCCTCAAGGTAGGACCACTTTATTTTTTTGCCATTCTCGTCAACAAACACTTGGTAGACCTGTAATATTATCAAATAACACAGGTGTATATGACAAATTGCCGAAAACTGAAATCAATTTTCGTGAAACGTCACAATTTAAAAAACCGTAAAAACCATTGCATGATCCTGATGCAATATGTGTCTCCAATCTAAAGAGATAAATTGTGTTGCGCAGATCCTTAATGAATTGGGATAAGGACAGGAAGAAGAAGATATATATCAATATTTCCACGCAAATCACGTCGTGAGAAAAAAATAGTTAAAATTAATTACATAAGTCATAGCAAACCTGAAATGCGTTGCGTATTAGCTTAACCATGTGAGATGGATCTAAAAGTGCCATAATTGGATATTTTGTGACCGGATCTTCAAATTTCATTTTTCCCTCTTCAAAGTTACATCCCAGGTGTTTCAACATAGCTATGTTAGAGGCACAGCCATCAAAAGTTAGAGAAACAATTTTTACTCGCGTTTCATGTATTTTTTCCAGACATTGTTTTACTAGTTCAGCTCGTTGAACTCCAGTCATTCCGTCAATCAAAAAATAACCCATAGGCACCTTAAAATTACAGTTAATGCCAGTCACTAAAAAAACTAATGCCTCCTTTGCTTCCGTTATATGGTCACCTTCTATTCCGCTACCGATCTCAACATGCCCGTGCAGTTTTACTCCGTCCCATTCTATACGACGTCTTATTGCCATTTCATCTATCATTAGACCAGCTATGATTGGATATTTTATTGAATTTGACTTTGCCTTAAGGGCTTTGAAGGATTCATCTTGGAAGCCTGGTTCTCCTTTTACACTTGTGTACCATTTTCGTAAAGTACGCACATGAGGCAAGCATGTTTTAAATGTATCTCTTACGTAATTATACGCTTTGGGCGAATAGTAATGTAAGGTAAGTGCAAATGTTCGGAGAGCTGGGGAATAACGCTGTTTTGTAATTCCACCGGACTTTTCTTTTGATATGTACCGACCAATCAATTCTTCCACCTACAAAATAAAATAAAAATTGTTTACCTAATTCATTCAAAAAATATATTGAGATGTAAAAACCGAAGGAATCTCGTAACCTACATACAAAAAATTAAATAATAATAAAAATTCGGTTTAAAGAGTAACCTATTACCTGTAAATTTGTGCCTCTCAATGCACTTAACTGTTTAAATAAAAAAAAGCGATAGCAAAAGTCTCAGGTAGTGAATTTCAATAAAGAAAATGTATGGAAAATCAAGCACTTCGTTAGAAAAGGCTATGCAGAGTTTTGTATGGTGACGTCTTTTTTTTTCGCGCGGCCATCAATCATATCTTGTTATTTGGGTTTAGAATAGTGTAAAAAACTTAGTACAACATGTATATATCTAAACCAAACCTTGTTATTTGGATTCCGAATAGTGTAAAAAGAAAAACTTAGTATGACACCAATATAGCTAAACTCAGTCTGGGCCGAGCTATGAAGGTGTAAAGTTTCAAAGTTTTTAATCTTCATAACTCGGTCCGGACTGAATTTAGCAATTTAGTCGTACAAAGTTTTTTGGTTAACACTATTCTGAGCCCAAATAACACGGTTTGGTTATTGGCCGCGCGAAATAAACATCACCACCTTCGTGTAACTTTAACCTTCATAGCTCATTTCGGATTGAGTTTAGCTAAATTGTGTTGTACTGTTTTTCTTTTATCATTTTTCTGAACCCAAGTAACAAGTTTTGGTTGATCGCCGCGCGAATGAAAAGAGACGGTGGCGTCTCTTCAAGTAGGTGGCTTCTTGAACTTTGAAAACTTTGAACCTTCAGCTCGGCTCGGACTGAGTTTAGCTATATACTTGTCATACAAAGTTGTTCTTTTTACACTGTTCTGAATCCAAATAACAAGGTTTGGTTGATGGCCGCGTGAAATAAAAATGACGCCACTTTCCGGCATTCCCTTTTACCTAAGAATCCGAATCGATAAAGATATCGATAAAATGCTTAGCGTAATGATCAATGCCATTCATAATTATTTTTATAAAAAAATATAATGAAGATTACTACCCAAAATAAATTGAAACTTATCGATAAATTGCTACAGAGTGCGTGCCGCTTCACTAGAATCATGTGTCACCTTTACATTGCGTGCTTAAAACGACACTATAAAAATGGTATGCGTACTTTGCCAGCAATGTATATTTTTTAGAATTTTAATAACATTTTACAGATTTTTACTTAAAAACCGTAAATTTGAGAAGTTTTTTACTTACCGATGAAAAGAAATTCCTCCTTTGGCTACACTCGACACTTCACTCCTTGCTTTGCAACTAATAACAGCACAAGTAGGCATATTTCGTCAAAATTAGTCGCCGCGTTTCACTTGCGCACAGTGAGATCGTTCGTGAGTGACTTATGAGCGCGATCACGTGTCTCGGGATTTATATGACCGTTTGGGCAAATCAGTGGCACGCGTGCCCCACCCACAACGCCATTCTAAGTTTTTCTGTTTTCTATGCAAAACCGCACCCAAAGCATAAATCAAATACCAAATATAAGATATTTACAAGAAAAAATTAAATTGTATCAGGTATCAGACGAAAGTCGAAACTGAAAACAAAAAGAACAACTAAGCTCATCATATTTTAGGAGAACAGACGTTCTCGGTCGTTTAGACGTTCTTTTTGGTAAAAAATAGATTGTACCTGTATATTTTGCAATATATATATATATATATATATATATAGAGTTTAATTCGAAAAGAAACGTTATAAAAAAACGCAAATGAAATAAAAAACACTGTTATAAAATAAATTGTCAATATACCTACTAAAGGGACAGCGTTGTCTGTCAACAACATATATAACTCACATCACTTTTCTTAACACTTCGCAATGTAGGTGCCCTACAACATACTCTTTTACAAACATATATTTCCTTCTTTACAAGTAATTACTATAGGTTTTACACACAAATTACAACAGTAAGTATCTGAGAGGTAAATAGTAACACATAATAGGCAATATTGTTGCTTTAAACTAATAAATAAAAAAAAAATCTAACCTTAGATCCGCAAGGTGCTAGTAGTCTCGACGCCATTTTGCGAGTAAATGACATATCAATGACACTTTGTGACGTTCTATATATTTTTTTCGGTAGTGTTTCGTTTTTGCTATGATATTGAAAATTGTAACCATTGAAACAGTTATTTTTTTTTGTTGAAATATTTTTCTATTTGTTGTGTTGTTCACATACAACATTGCGAATTAAAGGGTTAATGATACCGCGAGTCAACGCGCATCTTTTGATATATAAAACACCAAAATCGGATGCAAAAAACCTATTTTTACGATTTTAAAGGCGCGGAGCAACTTATAAACGTGGCGTTCGGAACAGTAGTTGACACCGGACTGGTTAGGTTAGGTTAGGTTAGGTTTTCGAGGGGACCAAGGAGCTCGCTGAGCTTGGGACGGAAGTCGTCGTCGCCAAAATCCACGAGTTGGGTCTAGAAATAGCGCCTCATAAGACCGAGGCCTTATGGTTTCACAAATTACCTCGGAGCAGGGAACCACCCGACTCGTGCGTCTACGTGGGTGGGTCTGTAGTCAGAGTGGGGCGGTACATGAAGTACCTAGGGCTCCACCTAGACAGTCGCTGAGGCTTCGCAGTCAAGAGCGAATGATCCTGGCAAACCGGGTCGGTCGGGACCTCTCCCTGCTAGCAGTCGTCTCGGCGATGTTGAGCGGGGACCCCATTGACCCAATTTATTGTCGACACCGTCCAGCTTTCCCAAGGATCTCCCGTTTCACAGGTTCTCGAGATGGCTTCCGCCATGTTCAGGATCCTGTCTTCTAGCATCACCCTGGTACAACGGGCGGTGACCACAATAGGGTCGTTGGGGGGGGGGGGGGGGTTTAATACTAATCTACCCTGTCGTTTCGTCTCCTCCTCTTCCAAGGATACAAAGCCCGCTGACCCGCTATAAGCCGCCATGTGATAACCCATTTTACCTCTTATGACTGTGGATGTTTTGTTGTCATAAATTGCGGCCTCTGCCTCCTCGAGCTGCACCTCAAGAAACTCTTGACTACCGAGGTGGAAACTTTGTAAGATGTTCCTACAAGTCATTTGGTTCACCTCAAGAGTTGCTTTTGTGAGGGCTTTGAACTCTAGGAACGCGTTGATTATGTGGTCCTTAGGCCCAATCGCCGGTAGAAGCTTTGGCGGGCTGACTCGTCCAGAACAGGGTCTAGTGTAGGTGGGTTGGGATTTCTTGAGAACTCTCGGAGGCTCTCTTATTAAGTTTTCGGCTTGCCTTATCTTTCTTAACTTTCGGATTGCTCTTCCTGGAATGCTTTGGGCCGCTGCACTAATGGTATTAATTAATGCACTTACCCCGCTTTGAGACTCAGAACTTTTGGTAATTTTTTCTCTGGCTGCGGCCTTTTCTTGGGCCGTTTTCAGTTGCAGGCGTTCTGAGCCACTAAGTGTTTCTGGATTTGCTGTTTGGTGTTGATTTGCCATAGTCGAGTCGTGATGTTTGAGGAAGCTCAGGTTTTCGCCCCTATCCTCATACAGGACTATTTCATGTTTATTTGAGGCTTTTATGCAACCAATGTGGTCCACGACTTCACCTTTCTCATACAAGACCACCATGGCGTCCACACTTATGATGCGAGGTATGTCCACTGTCTCTACCTCACCGAGTCTCGTTAGCAGTGAGCATGCCTGGGCGAATGGAGTTTTCTGTTCGCTCCATGTGAACAGCAAGATCGTTTTGTTTTTCGACCTTACTATTCGACATCGTTGGTTGGTGACTTCTATCTCAATTAGCGCATCGTATGTTTTGCGCTTCATGCTCGTTTTGAAGGTACTGCCGTTTAGTAAGCTTGCGAGACCAGGAGAGATTTTGACATAGTTTCGGCCCACTGTTGAGCAAAAGCTTAGCCCGAAACGCTCTGTGTTGTTATCCATGAAGAGAGCTACTCCTCGAATTCTCAGGCCTGGATTGCCTCTTTCAGCGCATGCAATTAGCTGATGTTCTATTTTATTGGCTGGGATGCTCTTCTCTTTTATGCAAACTTCTGCAGGCTCCGCAACAGTTTGCTGTTGTCTGGGTGATGGATTGTTTGTGGCGTTGCGCTTCGCAGCGGCGCGGAAGATGGACTCCACGAATGCCAGGAATTTGTGCCTTTTGTCATCTTCTTCGATTATTTTATGTAGGTCAGATTTATTAAGATTGGCGTTTATCCGGAACTCAAGGTCCAGACGTGCCGCTTGATAGCGGGGACACTCAAGAATCACATGCCACACTGACTCACTAACATTCGGGTCGCACTCGCACCCTGGAGTGTCTTTTAATTTAAAGCGGTGCAAGTATTCCGCAATTCCACCATGTCCTGTTAACACTTGTACCTGTGTGGGTGTCAACTTGGTTTTCCTCACTATCCGGTATGCTTTTGCTATATCCGGAAGGAATGTTTTGGTGACATGCCCAGTGGTGGAGGTCTCGTATCTGTCCTGCCAGATCCGAACAGTTTCCTCTCTGATTTTCTTTTTAACATAGGACACGGGAATTTTGTCATAGTCTAGAGTGGCTGTTTCCCGGAGTGCCACCGCCTTGGCAAGCTCGTCGGCTCTCTCATTTCCGAACGCGCCTACATGGGCTCTCAACCAGAATAGTCTTATTTTTCTTCCCTCTTTTCTCATCTTCCCTATGCTTTCTTGTATGGCTTTCGATAGGGGATGGCTTGCTTTAGGGTTCGCTAGCAGATTGAGCGAAGATCTTGAGTCGCTCATTATGTTAATAACGGGTTCTGTCCTTGATTCTGATAGCTTGGTTGCCCTGAGCAAGGCGTAGAGCTCGGACTGGAAAACTGTGCAGGATGGGTCCAGTCTAAAGGTGGAACTACTGGTCTCCCTGCCATCTTCCCAACATGTTAAGGCTGCTCCGACCCTCCCTTCTATCTTGCTTCCATCAGTGTATATGTGAGGGCCGGTTAGTTGGTGGAGATTTGTTTCAATTTCCGTGTGTTTTATTAAGAAAATTTTAGCGCAGATTGCAGTTTCTACACGGGAAGGACCTAACAGGAGCAAAAAGAGCGAATGAAATGAAGATTTGAAAAATTTTAAAAATTTTATGAATTTACGACTATAAGAAAACGAAAAATATGAAAATTAATTATTTAACTGTGAATATTTACAAAGAAAACTATATAGGAATACGAGGGGCAATTAGTTACAATATTTAAATAGCAAATTTCAATGAAAAAGCTTAATTTTAAGCAAATTTGTAGATGAATGTATGTTTTTTTTATGAATTTAGTACAATAAAATAATGAAAACAAGAAAATTAATTATATGACGGTGAAAATTTACTAATAAAACTATATGATAATACGGGGAGCAATAAGTTAAACTATTTAGAAAAGATTTGAACGAAAAAGGTCAATTTTTAGCAAAGTTATAATAAAAGTTCTATTTGGTTAGGTTAGGTTAGGTTCCCCCCCGAACGGGTTCCCGCCTTGTCGTGGCGGGGAAGCTTAGTAGCCGTGGCTTGGTCACCCACGGTGAACAAAGAGGAACCCCTTGGCTGGCCCATGGTGTAGGGCCGGCCCGAGGTGGCCACTCCGAGAGGGCTTAGCGAGCCCACTTCGGATGTGTGTCGGGGGGCTGCGGTGAGAGGGGAGTCCGCACCCTCTACCGCTGCAGCCGAGGTGGAGTCGCGGAGGAAGAGGAGTGTTGGTATGGCGATGCGCCACTCGCCCTATCCTCCGCGACTCAGACGGGGCCGCACCGTTAATTAATGCGGTGGTGGTGGGACTGCGGGGGGAGAGGAGTGCCGGAATTGCGAGGCGCCGCTCTCCCTACCCTCCGCAGCCGAATCTTGGTTGGCGGCGGAGCCATAGACCAGATCCGCTGCTGGGGTCAGGAAGGCTGGTGCTTCTGAGTGCTAGTTTTTCCTGGCCCCATGGCCTTCGCGCATCGGACACGGGGGCGTCCGTTGCGCATGTTAAGTTGGAGGCCGAGGAGGAGGGCGCGCCATGTGTTCTGGTGCGCCTTACCTGAGAGGGAGATGGGGGGAGGAGTAGTCCTCTCCCGAGGAGAGGCCGCCATGGTGCGGCCAGCGCAGGTGGGGCCGCGGAGGTGTGCGAAAGCGTTCCCGTGGCCCTGCCAATATGCGACGAGGGTGGAACACCATGGGGTTTTAGTCGGTGCGAGTCCGACATAACCCGTCCTTGCCCCCGAGAGGCGGGTATGCGTAGGCATTTCCCCATGTAAAAAAAAAGGTTAGGTTAGGTTAGGTTAGGTTTTTTTTTGTATGTATTGCTGTTTCCCTCTGACATGGAGGTCAGAGACATTGTCAGCTTTGACATGGACTTTATTTCGTGTTTTTATTTGCTTTGTCCTTAATTTTTATAGAGGGTGTAGAGGACTCCGGGTTTTCGTTCGGGAGTCCTACTACTCTTAATCTAAAGCATGCAACAACATTTGTCTCTTACATATACATACCTCTATATTTAAAACACAATTTATTTATAAGTATAAATTTTTAGTTTGGATTCAGTGCATTCTCTCTGTATATATAAGTATAAACACAAGGAAGCACCCACTGTATTTCTGACAAAAGTATTTAGTCCTAAAATTATAATTACAATAACTTCCAATTAGCAACAATTTTTCAACATTTATAATAATAATCAGTAACAATTAATAGTCATATTTTTTACATTAAAAATATTCGTCATATTAAATTATTTTAAAACTTATTTCGTTCAACTTTGATTACTTCTAACGACTTGTTTAACTGCACCCTAACAAAATTTGATGAACTTATTTCGCGTCACTTTTTCTGTCAGTAATGTGTGTAAATTTTCTTTTATAATCTGTTTACCGGTTTCCGACTCGAAATCGTATCTGGCTTTATCAAATCTAGGACACTGCAGGAGGATGTGCAGCACAGTCTCCTCGATTTCAGGCTCACAGATGCATGATGGGCTATCCTTGCACCGAAACCGGTATAGGTACTCGGAGAACCCGCCATGTCCGGTCATTGCCTGAATCATCGTCGGAGACAGCGCTGTTTCCCTAATCAGCTTGTGGGCTGACTCAACGTCCGGAAGAAAGGCTTTAGTTGCTCTGGCGGTCTCTCCCTCTTTATACCTCCGGTTCCATTCTTTTAGCGTCTCCGATCGAATGAGACGCTTAACAAAAGAGACCGGACACAGGTCATAGTCCGGGCTTCTTTTTGTTCGCACCGCCGCGTGTTTAGCCAGCTCATCAGCCCGTTCGTTTTCTGCTAGGATCTAGCATGGGCTTTAATCCAAAATAGTTGTAGTGTTTTTTGTTGCCCTATGATGTTCCGAATATTTTTGCGGGTCTTGACTGCTAAAGGATGTTAGGAGTCTTGGTTTACAATGGTCTCTAGAGCAGACCTAGAGTCACTGTAAACCCCGAAAGTTGTCTCCGCGCTGGAGAGAATCCGCTCAGTTGCCATTTATATGGCCAGTAATTCTGCCTGGTAAACGTTACAGTGGTCCGACAGTTTAAAGTTTCAGAGTTCGGGTCTCGGCAGCATCATTCCAAAAGGATAATGCCGCACCGACCTTTCCCTCTATTTTACTCCCCTCGGTAAAAATACGGAGACTCTGGTTGTTGTAGAGTTTCGTTTCTTCCTCGTTTACCAGGCATATGAATTACAGATCCATATAGGATGCAGGGTGAGGCAGTTCCGTAAAACTCTCCTTTGTCTCTACCACTCGGTCTGCCAGCACTGACTGGAGTTTTCCTCTCCTTGCTTCAAAAAGGGATGCTGCTTCTTGGACTCTTAAGTCCAGAGGAAGCAGACCAGACAATGCTAGCGCCGAGTGTAGGGATACAGTCCGGTATGCTTTAATAATTTTTTTGAGCGAATCCTCTCTGCACAGTATTTAGTTGCTTCCTGACTCCCAACTTTTTAGCGGCTGGCGCCCACGCGCTCGCTGCGTACCGAATCACTGGCTCAACGACCGTCGTGTACATCACCCTAATAATTTCTGGTTGAAGGCCCCAGCTGATCTTTGCCGCTCTCGACAGCTGTGTGTAAAGAG
This sequence comes from Parnassius mnemosyne, assembly GCA_963668995.1. Lineage (NCBI taxonomy): Eukaryota > Metazoa > Arthropoda > Insecta > Lepidoptera > Papilionidae > Parnassius > Parnassius mnemosyne. The sequence goes on along the minus strand of CAVLGL010000001.1, from coordinate 282,043 downwards.
ATGTGGCCTTCTTGCATACATTCCTCACATGTGTTTTGAACGTTAGTTTTCTGTCTACGGTGAGACCAAGCACCTTGATTTCCTCTGACATACACACCACCATACCGCCCATGCTTAGACGTGGGGAATCGTATTTTAGTTTATTGGTTTATTACCATCGCCTGGGTCTTATGTGGCGCAAATTTAAGTTTATAACGAATTCCCCACCCCATAACATGTTCCAAAGCAGCATCCGCACGTCTTCGGATATCAAGGGCCGTGTCGCCCGCAAACAGTAGGACGATGTCATCGGCGAACGCTTGACACCGGTCGCTTTTCCCTTCCATTTCTCTAAGCAGAGGGTCGAGAAGGAGATTCCATAGGACTGGTCCTCCTATCGAACCCTGTACGCACCCCTTGGTGGTTGCCTGCGTATGTTCCACACCTGCATACCTTAGTCTCACTTTCCTATCCCGGAGATAACCATCAATCAATGATCTTATATTACTGGGGCACTTTTCCTCAGCCAATCGGCATCTTATAGCTGGCCACCAGGCGCTGTCGAACGCTCCCTCTATGTCTAGAGATATTATCACGATGATCTTTTTATTGCGCAATTGTAGTTGTATATATTTCATCATATCATAGAGGGAGTCCTCGGTGCTCCTTTGTGGGGTAAAACCGTATTGGCGAGTACTACAACCAGGTTGGATATGATATCTGATACGTTTGATGATCATTTTCTCCAAGATTTTACCTAATACAGGTAGTAAGCCTATTGGTCTGTAGGCTTTGGGGTGCGTATAGTCATCCTTTCCAAGTTTCCGCAGAACAACTACCACTGCCTCCTTCCATTTGGTGGGGAAGTGTCCCAACTCCAGGCATTTGTTAGCCAGGCTCAGATAAATCTCTGGGCTGTGAAAGATAACTTCTCGGCAGAGGTCGGCCGTAAAACCGTCCCCACCGGGTGCCTTTTTTGGGTTGAAGCTGGTTGTAGCATGCCTTAGCTCCGCAAGAGTAAATGGTGGGTCACAAGAATCATCTTGCGTCCCCGCATTTATCTTTTCAGCTAGCTCGCTAGAATGTTTCGACCAAAAATCTCGCCGATTCGGCATTATTTAGGGCTACTCCATCCTTTGTAAGTGGCAGATCTTCGTGCCGTTTAGCAGTTCTGCCGATAACTCGTTATATGCCTTCGCATAACCCTTCTCTATCCTGTCTAGCACAGAATTCTTTCCAGCTTTTTATCTGAGCCTTTTTTGCTTCACATTCATATTCATATTTTCTTTTGCTATTAGGTACTCCGCAATGACAGCTGCTCTTCGCACTGGGGCTGCACACTTAATGCGTCGTTTTTTGGTGATGGTGTCCTTTTTTAACATGACAAGTTCGTTACTCCACCATGGTAGTTTCGGTTTGTTAATGTTTTTCTTTTTCGGGATTGTGTGTTCGCAGGTTTCTTTAATTACTTCCAAATAATTTTCAATTACATTTTCTAATTTGCACGTATTATTTATTTTTCTATTTTCTATTATACTGACATTTTTATCTGCTAATAATTGATCCAGTTTCTTATGAAACTGACTCCAATTGGCTTTTTTGCTATTGTATATTCTTGTTGTTCTTTGTATTATTATTCCAGATGTTTTTAGTGAATTAATTTTGAATGTTATAGTGTTATGATCTGAACTTGTCATGCCAATGTCGACCTTCCAATCTTCGACCATCTTCAGCAAATTTTCTGAGCATGCTGTAATATCGACATGACTCTTATATATTTTTCCTCCTCTTATCGTATCAAATTTTGGAGTATCTCCTTCATTTAGTACTTGGAGGTTGAGCTCGTTCAGAGTACCCGTTAGCACTTCTCCTCGTACATTTTCTCTTACACTACCCCACCATGGACTCCACGCGTTTCCGTCCCCTCCTATGAGTACGTCAATTTTTCCTAGTTTGGTAAGAATATGTCTTAGGTGGTCCATGTATGGTTCAATGGGTAAGTCCGGTTCGAGATACAGGGATATCACTCCCATCTCCCAGGCGCGCATCGAAATTTTGACCACAGTGAAGTTGTTTGTGGTGAGAGTTGGGTATTGAGTGACATTGATGTTGCTATTGAAGATGGCAATTGCTGTCTTCACCACTCCTGATGCTCTTTGGTCACATTGATATATTCGAGCACCTCGGTAGTTCTTCATATTTCCCACTCCCCCCACATATGGTTCTTGGATTAGAGCGATACTCATCCCCCTCTTGCTGGCCTCGATCGTCAGTTCGTTGGTTGCAAGCTCTTTTCTTTGGAGATTTGCTTGCACAAAGAAGATGGGTTTGTTTTCTGTTCTAATGTTTATTTCTTGGTCATTACCCCTGTTCTTAGCCACAACTTTAGCAGTATGCCACGCTTGACCTTGCTATAGCATCCCACTTCCTACGTACCGGACACTCACTGTCAAACGCGTTGTGGTCTGCCCGATCCAACTTAGCTCTAAGACAGTTGGTGCAAGAAGGTGTTTTCCCAGCAGTATACGCAGTACACTCGGTTTTAACGTGTGGGCCTCCACAGTGGGAACATTGGTCTTCTGCCTCCTTGCAATGTCTTTTGCCGTGCCCATATGCTAGACACCTGGAACATTGCACCAGTGGTGACTGATCAGCCACCACTATGCGCTGCAAGTCAACGTGTACGCGCCCGACCTCTGTCAGACGTTGCCATAGTAATGGGGATACCTGTAGGATCACGTGGTTTGTATGCGGGTTTCTGGTCCTTTTTCGGTAACGTACTGCTAATCGCACCTCATTGCTTTTTAATGACTCCAACACGTTCTTATTTTGGTTCTTAATGGCAGTTATTATATCCTCATCGGTGTTAATCTGCAGCACGTCCCTTGAAACCAAATTGTAAAGCACTCATTTTGCCACTTCGTGCGGCGTGATATTTAACTCTATTAATGAAAACTTTTTCTAACAATTTGCCAAATACGGGTAACAGTCCGATAGGGCAAAATGAATTCAGGTCATTGTAGTTGATTTCGTTCGGCTTGGGAATAATTTTAACATAGGCCGTCTTCCATTGTTGTGGGAAATACTGTAGAGAAAGACATCTATTGAATATTTGTGTTAAGAATTTTGGGTACGCTAGAGCAAACTGATGACAAATATCGGCCGTGAGACCATCAATACCAGGAGCACGCTTTGGGTTGAAATTTTTAATGCATTCTATTACTTCTTCCTCGCAAAATGGATGATCGTTGTTGCTATCTGGAAATTCGTGAAAGCTTTGCCTTAGTTGGTGATGTCTCATCTCCGTATCTGCTTTGTCATCAGGATAGAAGTGGTTAATTAATGCCATTGCTGTCTTTTCTTCGTCTTTTGTGTAGTCGTTGCCAACTTTTAGAGTACTAGGTGGACGCTTAGTGTTTGTATCTTCTAATAACCGGTTTGTGAGCGACCATACGTTCTCTTTATCCTGAAGCTCACAAAATTCCCTAAATTTATTTGTAGATGTGCGTCGCAGTGCTTCCCCATACTCTTTCTTCTTTGTTTGACTCTTTTCTATTAAGTCATCCAGGGGCAATCCCCGTTTTTTGGCTTTATGTAGTTCGCGATGAAGTTTTATTACCTCTTTTTTATAACTTTCCAATTCTTCGGTCCACCAAGGTGGTTTGCATTTAGAACCATTATTTTTGATAGGCATCGAGGTACGACAAGCTTCATGAATGATGTTTGTCGTTTTAGTTATAAGATCTTCTAAATCAGTGGAGTTGAGTGTGGATATGTCTTTATCTAGACAATCGCTGTTCGACATTTGGGTATCTAGAGTTGATTTAAACTGTGCCCAATTTGCTTTTTGACTATTGTAGCGAAAAGTGGAAGTACGTTTAAAATTTGTAATACTTGTATTAGATAGGTTTATTGTCATATCTATTGCGTTATGTTGTGAGGATGTGCATGCTTCTAAATTAACTTTCCAATCCCTTAGGTTATTATATAAGGATCCTGAAATAAACGTAAGGTCAATGATTGAAGAGCGATTTCTGCCGTGTGACACCGTTTCGAAAGTTGGTGTATTTCCGTTATTGCAGACATAAATATCGTTCCCGAACATGATCTCAGCAACTTCGCGACCTCTGGAGTTAGCGGTTTCACTGCCCCATAGTGGATGCCATCCATTAAAGTCACCGCATAATATGCGGTGAGAATCGCTAGTGGCTTTAAGAAATGCGTCAATATGTTCGAGTGTTGCTATTTGATCATTTCCAGGTTCAACATACGCGGATGCTATGTAAAGTTTCTTTGAGCTGAGATTCATCTGCACAACGCTTAGGTTAGACGAAGAATATTGAGTCATCCCTAGGAGTGTTCCACAGTTTGGTTTTGCGATTATACATGCCTTGACTTTGTGGTTAGTGCTTGGAAACGATTTTTCGCTTTAATCTGTGTTTTTTGTTTCAGATATCACCGGGAACGATGATTGTGGTGCAACGGGGAGTAGATGGCGAGAAAATTTGGAAGAAAAATGAAGATTTGAAAAAATTTGAAAATTAATTAAAATTATGTTAACTAAAATACAAATATTGTGTTTTAAAACTAGAAATTGGCTAAGAAATGCCTGAAATTACTTATAATATAATAGAATTAATTAAAACCTAAAAGTTAAGACCTAAATTATTAATGTGGGACGCGAATTAACAAAGATATTGAGATTTTATGTTATGGTTAGGTTAGGTTAGGTTTTTTTTTGTTATACGCAGCCCTCTGACATTTATTTCAGAGTCGTTTTATATCAACAATTTTAAGTACTTTATTGGTTCTGTACATATTTTAAATAAACAGATAATCATATACGGCTAGAATTTTTGTTTAACTTTGTTCGTTCTCTGAGTATACTTTGTATATTCACAAGGAAGTCCCGTATGGCAGTCTTGCATGTGCAATATTCGCCCTAAATTATACCATTTTGATACTGTCACACTTTTTTTTATAAATACCCTTTAAAATGCCTTTAATTTGCCATGGTATTATTAATAGATAACATAATTAAAATTAATATTTAAAATAATAAATTGGATTGAATTAAACATTTATAATTAACTTTGTAAACATTATTATCACCATTTTTATAATTGTTTCATAAACCTAAAAACTAGTCTAAAATACCATAATTTGTATAAAGCTTTATTTTCCGTTTAACTTTGGTTATTTTTCAACACAATATTTATTACTTCTTCGCAAAATTTAATAAACTTATCGCGAGTTGTTTTAGAGCCCAACATTATATACAAATTCTCTTCTTCGATTCTTACTCCGGTCGACATCTCAAAATCGTGCCTTTGTTTGCCGAACCTTGGACACATGAGAAGTACATGCAGCACTGTTTCCTCAACTCCTGGCTCACAGACACATGAAGGGTTCTCCTTGCATTGGAATCGGTACAGATACTCGGAGAACCCACCATGTCCGGTCATCGCTTGGATCATTATCGGAGACAGTGCTGTCGCCTTCACCACTTTGTAGGCGTCCTTAACACTTGGGAGGAACTTTTTTGTAATTTTACCCGTTTCACCCTCTGCGTACCTGTGGTCCCATTTTTCAATTGAGTCTTTGCGAATTATACTTTTTACGTAGGAGACTGGGCATAGGTCGTAATCCGGTTTTCCTTTTATCCTTAGAGCAGTGACTTTAGCCAATTCGTCAGCACGTTCATTCCTTGCCAGACCCGCATGGGCTTTTATCCAAAAAAGTTGGATACTTTTTTGTTGCTTAATGATGGTATGTATGTTTTTGCGCGCCTTTACTGCTAATGGATGCTGGGAGTCAGGGTTCACAATGGTCTCAAGTGCCGATCTAGAGTCACTGTAAACCCCAAAGCTTACTTCAGCGCTGTTGAGAATTCGCTCAGTTGCCCTATATATGGCCAGTAATTCAGCTTGGTAGACGGTACAATAGTCCGACAGTTTAAGCTTTAGAGTTCGGATCTCGGCAGCACTATTCCAAATTAAAAGTGCTGCTCCGACCTTTCCCTCTTAGTTCGCCAGTTATTTTGCTGTGGACTACGGTCCAGATCCAACTTAGCGTACCCTTCGGGGGGAGCGCATTAAAATGGTTGGCGCTCACCGTGCGCGGCGTGTGTGGGGTCGTGTACCTCCTCCACATTTTTCTTAAAATGTGGGAGAGCGAAGCCCTTGTAACTGGTATTTGATATAAATATTGTGAGCCTTTTCCAAGCGGGAAGGGATTAATTAATAAGGAATTGACTGTTGTGAACCAGATACAAGTGGAATAGGGACAATTTATTGTTCTTAACCTTTTTGAGCTCTGTCTTCGTGAACGGGGTTCTTTAGCTTATAAGACTCTACCAACAGCTTTTGATTGCTCTCGTGAATATTCATTCTTCCAAGATACACCTAAAAGAACTAAGTTACTATACAAACACAACGTAAAAAAGGGTCCTAACTAAGACGATCACGCCATAAATTTATTAAACGGCCTATATTTAAACCTTTAGAAAGATCAAGTTATACTGGTCACGTAAATTAGATATATTTATATATCTTACAGATATAGATTCTAAAGAAATACAAGTATAAGTGGATATATAGTAGAAAAGAAAAAAGATGGGGGGGGGGTTCGTTACACTATGTAAATAATTGTGCACGACGCAAACATAGTAATACGTCGAACGAAATGACTTACGGATTGCTTGTGGTAACCATCGCTAGTTGAACAACCTTGGGGCGGTGGGCGGAGCCAGGAGGATGTTATGATCGTCAGGCCGCGCTCACGGTTCCACAACTAGCGGTGGTTGCCCACAGCAACGCGGGAAAATGCCGTAAGAATAATATTGAGAAATATAGCTTTTAATTTTTAATAAATAGTATTGTAACTATGATGATCTGAATATGATAACTATAATATAATATATTGTGAATATGATAACTATAATAACTCTAGCAATAAAGGCACCGAACAACTGGCGAGAGTTAACATAGATTTAGGATATAGAAATTAATTAATGCCAAATTGTAGAATAATTATTGTATGTAAATTGTATTCCCTTATATAGTGCAATTTAATTTCTTATATATTAAGCCCTTAGGCACGAAAAATAGTAAACAGGGCATGTTACCGTGACGCGGCCGCGGAGCGAATGAGGCTACGCGCGCCGCGCCACGACGTTTTATATTTATAATACTGAGGCGGGGGGCAGGGTCCTCAGCTTAAAATTGCTAGAAAGACAACATTGTAACCTTTAGTATATAGAAAAATTGTTATGTAAGTATTAGTTTAGTAAGTAGTTGTAAGAATGTTATATATTTAAGTCTGTACATTAGTTTGTAAGAAATCTACCTAATAAAGAAAGGCGCGGGGGTGAGGCAAGGGTCCGCTGGCCAGCAACGGCCAGATCGTATATAAGACGGGCCGGCCGGAACGGTCGGCAGTCGCTCTCCAGCTACAGAAAAGAAAACAGCAGCAAGAAAAGAAAAAGTTCCTCCTCACCGCCGCTTGCCTCCAGTTTAAGCAAGACCTATGCGTTTCACTCATTTTTCGAACGGCGTTACGGCGATCCGTAACATTAATGGTCCTTCGAGAAGCCGGATTACTAGAAGAAAAAGACAATATCGGTCTTGGTATTGCCGGAAGAAAGAAGCAAACCGCAAGAACGAAAAAATATTATTGTGAAGAAAAATGGTGATTACACGTAGTAACAACGGAGAATCATCGAAGCGTCGCAAGGATGAACAGATAACCCAGGGGGCCACAGAAGAGGCCTCTGGGGGCGACTGAACCGCTACTGGTACATCCAACACCACGAGCGAAACTACAACGGTCAGCGATACAACCGCTACCTCTGCGACCGATAACACGGCCGCAACGGAAGAAACCCAGCAAGAGAGGGATCGAAGATCGCAGCGCACACTAAGGCCCGACGAGACTAGGTCGCGCCGCTCCATAGCCTCACGCAAGAGACCCCTCGCGGAGTTAGAGGCGAAAGAGCGGTTAGCCGAACTCAAGCTCGAGCAGGCTCAGTTGCAAGCAAGAACGGAATTGCAAGAAATACACGTGCAGCGATTAAAAGCAGAAGTCGGATCAACCGATGACGAAGATGAAGAAATAGAAGACGATTTAGCATCAGTACGCATTAGTACATGGTTGCAAGAAAAACATACATCGCAACCAGCGCCGCAGCCTGCGCCGCAACTCACGTCGCACTTCGCATCTATGCATATTCGCAAATCGCATAACAAACGTAGTGGGCACCGTGGAAGCACTCAAGAAAGCACACTATCTGCATAGTCCGGAAATGACGCGAGTTATCACAGACAAACTCACGCCCATATTGAGAAGCAAATGGTACGACTATGCAGCCAGAAAGAAAGAAGATATCCCAGAGCTTAAAAAGATATCAATGTTCTTAAACGAAGAAGCGGACAAATGCAGCGCGTATGCCTTGCCGGAGTTCATAGCAGAGGACAGCGAGACGAGAGAGCGAAGACCGAGAAAAATAGAGCATGCCTTCGCCACAAGCAAGAAACAATATGAAGAACGCTGCCCTCAATGCAAACAAGAACACAAACTGCCCGATTCCAATTCATACGCCGCTCTGTCCACTAATGACAGATGGAAAGTAACAAAGAAGAATAATATCTACTACAGCTGTCTGCGAGGCAAACATCGCCGATTGCTGTGTAAAGCTCCACCATGCGGAAAAGGCGGATGCATCATGAAACACCATAAATTGCTGCCTCACGACAGAACAGCAGAAATTGAAAAGGAACCCGCTATGGAAACCGCAACATCGGCAAGGGAGGTCATCACAGCGACTCAACCGTACAAACACCGCCGCGCTTATCTAAAGATTACGCCCGTAACAATAAGGGGGCCGCTAAGCTGCGTCGAAACATACGCATTATTGGATGAAGGAAGCACGGTCACCTTAGTCGATGCCTCGATCGCCGACGTCATCGGCGCCGACGGCCCAGCGCACGCAATGTGGATACAAGGGGTCGGCTCGGAGGTGAAACATGAGAAGAGCAAGATCGTCAGCCTTAAAATAAGAGGAAAGTACGCGCAAGAGGAACACAACATAGAAGCAGCGCGTACGGTAGAGCGGTTGGACTTCGCGCCAGAATCCGTGAATGAAGATCACTTGGGGAATTGCCCACATCTGTTGGATATCAAAGAGGATATCACCTACGAACGCGCCTCACCGAAAGTACTAATCGGGCAAGATAACTGGCACCTCATAGTGTCTAGAAAACTGCGCGTCGGCCGTCGAGACCAACCAGTCGCCTCATACACCAACCTGGGCTGGGTTCTGCATGGCTGTCATAGCTCATTGACGTCGACGGTCACCTTCTGCGGCAGACTACATCAGAGGGAAGATGCACCACCGATAGAAGAAGAAATAAAAAATTATTTCAAATTGGAGTCGCTGTGCATCGAGCCGAGAAGACCGAAAGAAGATCCCGAGCAGCGAGCCATGCAAATATTGGACGAAACCAGCCAGAGGTCAGCGGACGGCAGATTCGAGACAGGGTTGTTGTGGAAACAAAAGGACTTCCAAATACCAAATAATTATAAGGAAGCGGAAAGGCGCCTGCACACCTTAGAGAAGAGGCTCGACCGAGACAGCAATCTCAAGCTACAGTACGAAGAACGCATCGAGAACCTCTTCAACTCGGGTTACGCAGAGCGCGCGCCCATGCCACCGTCGCAAGGAAGGACATGGTATCTGCCACACTTCCCAGTCATCAACCCTGCGAAACCAGACAAGCCGCCGAGATTGGTGCACGACGCCGCAGCGAAGACAGCCGGAATATGTCTCAACGATATGCTTCACTCGGGGCCCGACTTGTTACAATCATTGCCCGGAGTAATCATGAGGTTCCGACAGTATCCGTATGCAGTGAGCGCTGACATAAAAGAAATGTTCATGCAGATCAAAGTGCGTAAAGAAGATAGAGACGTTTTACGTTTCTTATGGAGAGGCAAGCGGCGGGAGGACCAACCGGAAGAATATAGGATGACGTCAATCATCTTTGGAGCGACATCATCACCGTGCACAGCATTATACACGAAAAATAAGCGAGCAGCAGCAGCAACGCACGTCCAGCGATGCCGCACCTGTAGTGGATCCGACTCCCGCACTGCGACCGGCAAGCCCTCGTACCGACGAAGAGGTGGAGCGCATTGTCCGGCTCTGCATGCTCCAGTGCGGGAGCATGGTTAACGCTCGGCTGGAGGCAATTTCTCGGCGTCTCCCGGTGGAAATCCTCCGTCCACCTTTAGCGGCTGACACGCGGAGGACTTAGGAGCCGCCGAGACTTGCGCCTCAAAAGGGGAAGCCCGCGGAGGGTAACAAAAAGCCCGCGGAGGGAGCTCCTCCGAGCAACCAGCCCACGACTGCCGGGTCTAAGGGTGAGACCTGGGCGAAAGTCGTGGGCCGCAAGAAGGCCCGCAAAGCCGCCAAGAAGGCCGCAGCAGCCGCATGTGCCCCAGGTGGAACCGCAAAGACGGCTCCTAAACCTGCACAGCGGACTGCCAAAGGCGGTCGCAAGAGACCGGCTGTACATGTTCCGCGGTCCAACGCTGTGACAATAACGTTGCAGCCCGGAGCTGTGGAGCGTGGCGTGGCGTACCAGTCGGTCATCGCCGAGGCCAAGGCCAAGATCGAATTATCTGATCTTGGCCTTCAGTCCGTCACCCTCAGGCAGGCTGTCACGGGTGCACGACTGTTCGAGGTGGCTGGCAGTGCCGAAAAGGCGGACGCACTGGCCGCCAAGATGAGGGAGGTCCTCAACCCAGAGGACGTCCGGGTCTCCAGACCAATGAAAACCGCAGAGGTGCGGATTGCTGGCCTGGACGACTCCGTGACCTCAGAGGAGGTGGTGGCGGCCGTTGCCAGAAGCGGAGAGTGTCCGCCGGACAAGGTGCGGGCTGGCGATATACGCACCGACGCCACCGGACTCGGCGCGGTCTGGGTTCGGTGCCCTGTAGCGTCGGCGAAGAAGATCGCCGATAGCGGCAGATTGCTGGTAGGCTGGATGGCGGCAAGGACCAAGCTCTTACAGCCCCGGGCTTTGCGGTGCTTCTTTCACGGAGCGAACCATTCTCTCCCATGCGCCGCCCATGAACGGTGCTGATGGCGGTATGTACTTCCACACAATTTGTCGACATGTGGTTTCGTGCTCGAGGGCTGCGAGTGCTGCTTCGGCCAGCTCCTTGTCGGCTGCTGTCGATTCGCTCCGCGGCCGCGTCACGGTAACATGCCCTGTTTACTATTTTTCGTGCCTAAGGGCTTAATATATAAGAAATTAAATTGCACTATATAAGGGAATACAATTTACATACAATACTTATTCTACAATTTGGCATTAATTAATTTCTATATCCCAAATCTATGTTAACTCTCGCCAGTTGTTCGGTGCCTTTATTGCGAGAGTTATTACATAGTTACAATACTATTTATTAAAAATTAAAAATTAAAAATTTAAAAAAAATTTTTTCCTTATCTCATTAATTCTAGTTACATTACTTTCTGTTGCTATTTCTTATTTCTACTTATTATTTAGGCTGTTTACATTATATATTTGTATATATTATGTTACAGTTCCTTATTGCTACTGCGATTTATTCTTATTTTTTACCTTATGTGCTATATTCTTACAATATTTTAGAAACTTATTACTAACATGTTTATTACTAATTATTTTATGTACATTATCTTTGATTATTTTAATTCCTATCTCTAATTCCAAATCAGTTCTTTGTCTGCTATAAATAGGGCATTCGGTTATAAGATGCATGATTGTCTCCTCTCTCTCTGGATCACAGGTGCATGCCGGGCTCTCCTTACACTTAAATCGGTATAAATATTCGGAGAACCCGCCATGTCCTGTTATCACTTGTACAATTTCTGGATCTATGTCCAATTTTCTGATTATATGATAGGCATCTATGGCGTCGGGAAAAAATATTTTGGTATTGGAGGCTGTTTCACCTTCCTTGTATCTTTGGTTCCATTCGTCAAGCGAGCTCAGACGAATCTGTCGCTTAACGAATGAAACCGGGCATTTCTCATAAATCGGTCTTGTTTTTATTTTTAATGCGGCCTCTTTAGCTAATTTGTCTGCTCTCTCGTTCCCCTCCAATTCTGCGTGAGCCTTAACCCAAAAGAGTTTAAGGGTTTTCCCTTGCTTTTTTATTTCCCGTATGTTTTTCCTAGTCTCTGCCGCTAGGGGATGGAGGGGAGCGCTTTGTACAATTGTCTGGAGAGCAGACATTTATTTATTTATTTATTTATATTTCCTACTAACATCTACCATTACAGGGAAAAACCTAAATCGATAAATGTAGCATCTCAATTCAAAATAATAATAATAATAATACAATTAAAATATGTTACTGGAATACATCATAAAGCATAAAGTAATAATTTAAATGGTAAAAGATAATAATATTAGTAATTACAACACACAGTAATTAATTTAAATAACAACACATTACAATCAATTGTATAATTCAATTTGAGAATAACATATTATGAATAATGTCACTTTTTCAAACTCACTTCTTGAACATGAAAATAAGTCCAACTTCTCAGCAACCAAATTTAGTATGTGTATCGTTCGCGTGAGGGGGGTGTTGCGTACCAGTTTAGTCCTGCCGCGCGGCACCGCGAACAAGCTCGGGCGCCGTCGCCGCTGTACATATCTATCAGGCACGCGTAAGCCTATCCACTGCAGCACACCCGGGTTGCTAATGTAACCACGGAACACCTTTAAAATGTAGGTTACCAGCGCCAGATCCCTCCTAGTTTCCAACTTGTTGTATCCAACCATGCCCAAAACAAACAAGGTTGGGTACATCAAGGGATAGAAGGGATAAACCCCATAAAGCTTATGATATACAAATCGCGTGAATTTATTCTGAATGCGTTCTAGCATAAGACTGTATTTATTTTCATGTGGAGCCCATATTGCCGAGTTACACTCCAGTTGACTCCTTACTAGAGCATCATACAGCACTGAGATGGCTTTTATGTTGGTAAAATTTACTGCTCTGCGAAGGATAAATCCTAATCGTTTATAAGATTTCTTACATATGTTCAAGAGTTGTTCTTGGAGTCGCTATATATGTGACAGTTAAGCGCAGGGTGTGTTAGCGCATACGTGGATGCTTCTCGTATAGCAAGCAACTCCGCAAGCAAACAACTTCTTTTAATAATATATATTTAGTTGGGTTAGATTATGATAGTTGTTAAATTAAGTTGTAATTTTGATTGAAAGACTAATTATTAGTTTGATTAAATCTCTTTTGTTGTTTAAATTGATAAGGTTTTACAGGCTTTTACCAAAATTACTATTGTGTTTTTTTTTTGTTTGTTTCTGGTTTTGTTTTTTTTTTCTGTTATTAACTTACTTTTAAATTTATTCACTAACACTAGCAAAAATAGCATGTAGTGTTTACCTTTAAATGATTTTACATACTCTGTGCATGTAATATAGTAATTATACTTTAAGAAATGTATGTAACGTATGTATTGTAAAATCGCTGGTAGACCCAATAAATAAATAAATAAATAAATAAATAAACTCCGCCTGGAAGACGGTGCAGAAGTTTCCCAACTTTAGTTTTCGGGTACTTGTCTCCGCTGCATCATTCCAAATAGATAATGCAGCGCCGACTTTGCCCTCAATTTTGCTGCCGTCAGTGTATATTTTAAGGCCTTGATTGTCATGTTGGTCCATTTGTGCACCGTCCTCCAGACATATATATTGCAGGCCATATTCGTCTGCTGGGTGTGGCATCATTGCGTATTCCACCTTTTTCTCCATGTCCCGATCCTCTACTACTCGCCGGGAAAAGCCTTTCTTTACCTCATAAAGCGAGGCTGCTTCCCGGACCCTCAAGTCCAAAGGAAGCAGCCCGGCCAGCAGCAGAGCCGAGTGTAGAGAAACGGTTTTATACGATTTGACTATTTTTTGTACGAACCCACGTTGCACTATATCAAGCTGTTTTTTAGTCATTAGTTTGTTCGCTGCTGGTGCCCATGCGCTAGCTGCATACAAAATAATAGGCTCTACTACCGCTATGTATATGGTCCTGACTATCTCGGAGTTCAAACCCCAATGAATCTTTGCGGCCCTACACAGCTGACGATATAGGTTCTGTACCTTACAACACACATTTTTGACATGCGCGTTGAAGGTCAGCCCATCGTCAACTGTGAGGCCGAGTATTTTTATTTCTTTAGACAGACCTATGCTTTCCCCGCCCATCTTCAGAAGTGGTGAGTCATATTTGATCTTGTTGGTGATGATCATGGCTTTCGTTTTCTGTGGAGCAAATTTAAGCTTGTTTTTGACTCCCCACCTCCGAACATGTTCGAGGGCCGCATTGGCCCGTTCCTGCACTTCCAGTGCTTTGTCTCCAGAGAAGATCAGGACCACATCATCTGCGAAGGCCTGACAGTGTTCCCCTTTATCGTTCAACTCTTGCAGTAGTGGATCTAGCAATAGGTTCCAGAAAATTGGACCACCTATTGAGCCCTGCACGCACCCTTTTGAGGTCTTCTTGACCCATTCTGCCCCAGAATACTTGATGCAGACTGACCTATCCTCAAGATAGCTGTCAATCAGCCGCCTCAAGTTTATCGGGCATCCGGTCTTTGCAAGTGCACATCGTACAGCTGGCCACCAAGCGTTGTCAAAGGCTCCCTCTATGTAAAGTGATATAAGTAAAACCAATTTTTTACTTTTAAGCTTTGCCTTTATATGCTGCATCATTTCATAGAGGGAGTCCTCTGTGCTACGCTGCGGCATGAAGCCGTATTGGTTTTTGCTAATCTTTGGTACGATGTGCCACTTGATTCGTCTAATGGTCATCTTTTCGAATATTTTCCCTAATACAGGCAAAAGCCCAATCGGCCTGTAAGATTTAGGGTGCGTGTAGTCCTCCTTACCAGGTTTTCGTAGTACCACTACCGCCGCCTCCTTCCATTTACCGGGGAAATGTGCCAGTTCCAGACATTTGTTTGCAACTGCATAGAATAGTTTCGGGTTCAGTTTTATGGCCGCCGCGCAGATATCAGCTGTGAGACCGTCATTTCCAGGAGCTTTCTTAGGATTAAAGCTAGACGCGGCCCACAGTAGCTCTTCCTCCGTAAAGGGTGGGTCACTTGATTCATCAAGTGACCCTTCATTCACTACTTCTGCTGTTTTTCTTATTGCCCTGTGTTCCGCGTCGTCATCCTGGTCTTTATCCTCTGGAAAGAAAGTCTCCGCTAGAAATCTTGCTGAATCCACGTTCCCCAAGGTCTTCCCATCCCTCACTAGGGGGACGTCCTCTTGTCTTTGGGTTGTTCGGCCTATCACCCTGTATATACCGTCCCACATTGTTTCCTTCTCCTGTTTACTGCAGAAACTCTTCCAGCTGGCGGTCTGTGTATTTTTAACTAATTGTTTATATTCCTCTTTGGCTCTCATATATTGCTCGACGACCCACTCGCGACGAACAGGCGCTGCATAGGAAATCCGGCGCTTCAACTTGGAGACCTCTTTTTTCCTTTCAGTCAACTCGTCGGTCCACCAAGGCAATCTCGTTTGTTTTTTATTTTTTATTTTGGGTATGCTATTTTCACTGACTTCTATTATTGTTTGTGTAATTTCTATTATTTTTGCTTCTATCTGTTCTTTATTTTCTATTTTATTGATTTCTATATTATTTATTTGGTTTACTTGCCAAATATGGGTGAGTTTCTTATGAAACTCACTCCAATTTGCTTTCCTGGTATTGAATATTCGAGTTGTTCTATTTATATCTGTGGTTGTGGATTTTTCTAAATTTATATCAAACAAGATTGCCCTGTGGTCCGAACTAGTTACTTCATCCGATATTCTCCAGTTGTCCACTCGTCCAAGCAGGTTCGTCGAGCAAGTTGTTATGTCCACACAGCTGGAGAATCTCTTACCACCCCTGATAGTATCAAATGTGGGCTCAGTTCCTCTGTTTAAAATGTGGAACTCCATTTCGTCAAACTTGGCAGCTACCTCAATGCCCCTCTTGTCAACGTCCCGGCTTCCTCACCACGTATTCCAAGCGTTGAAGTCACCACCGATTATCACGTTCCTGGTTTTTAGGCCTGCCACGGCCGTCCCAATCCTGTCCAGGTATGGTTCTAATAATTTGTCGCCCTCCAGGTAGACAGACACCACCCCCAACTCCCAGGCCCCTGTCCTTAGTTTGGCAACTGCGATGTTCTCAGTTGTGAGGTCCGGGCACTGGGTTATGGCAATGGTGTCGTCAAATAGCACAATGGCCGCCTTTATCACTTTTTCGGTGTTTAGGCTGCGGCTACATTGTACCATTCTTGTCCCTGGATGGCGCTTCATTTCCCCGATTCGTCCGATATAGGGTTCCTGGACCAATGCAAACGATGCCTTGATTTTAGTTGCCTCTATGATTAGTTCGGCCGTGGCCAGCTCACTCCTTTGTAGATTAGCCTGGATCACGTGATAACGGTGGTCGCTTGGGGTTATGTTGTTGTTTGGCCTGGAGACAATCTTAACAGTACGCGACAGTAGACCTCGCTAGAATCTCCCATCTTCTTCTAACGGGGCAGTCCGCACTGAAGGCATTGTGCTCTTTCTTTTCTATTTTCGCCTTGAGGCAATTTCTGCATGACGGCATTTCTCCTGAAAGCCAGTCAGCACATTGCGATTTCAGGTGTGGGCCTCCGCAGTGGCTACAGACCTCTGTCGCGTCACTGCACAGGCGCTTGCTGTGACCATAGGCCAGACACCGCGAACATTGCACAAGAGGGGACTGGTCTTCAACCCTTATTCGCTGGAGATCCACATGGATCCACCCTACATTTGTGAGGTAGTTCCATATCTGGGGCGAGACTCTGATTACAATGTGGGCGGTGTGTGGGTTTCTAGACTTTTTCCTGTACTTTATTTCCATCCTATTGTCCTTCACGTTAATGTTTTGAAAGAGCTGTTTATTTTGTGTTCTTACTGCCTTGATTACTTCTTCGTCCGAATTATATTGTAATACATCCTTTAGTATAACCAATGGGTCTTATTTTATAAAGTACGGGAAGAAGGGCGCCGCAAAGGCTGGAGATATATGTGGACGCGGGAAGGATGCATTTTTTCGCGTCGTGATTCTGGCTCACCCCGTTATAGAATTCGAACAGAAATAGATATAAACAAAATTTTTGGGGATTGAATAGTTTGAAACGAATTTTAATCTTGTTCTTTATGTTACTTCTTGCACGATATCAATTTGGCTGTCGTCTGGATTATAATTATTTCTCAATGATTGTTTCCCCTACGCATCTACGTAGCTGCTATTACGAGAACATTTTATTTTTATTTAGACTACATTTTATTTACATTTTATTATTAGGTTACATTTTATTTTTGTTAAGTTGCTTTGCATACGTTTATGGAGTATGGAGTAAATTTTTTGACTGTTATTTTGTAGTTACACTTTTAATATTATCACATTTATTTTTTGTCTCTTGTTATAGTGAATATGGTGACAGGTTTAATGTTTGCTTTCTAACGTGTAGCAGCATAACGGGAAATGACGACAGGATATTGTCGGATAATATATTCGCCAATCAATTATGTTTATTTATAACTTATAACTGTGGCCCATATATAGAAATGTATTTGACAGTACATAAGCAGTGGTATCATAGTCTCCTCTATTATGGTTTTGTTTGGGTTAATATTAATTTTATAACGTTTTCGTATTATTATAAATTCTTTGAAAATGACTAAATTAAATAAGTTGAAAATTGGCTTCTTGAACCCCGGGTCTCTTGGTACTAGGCACGACGAATTCCTAGCTGCTATGGCGCATCACTCTGTAGACATAATGGCTATCAATGAAACATGGCTTCGGACAGGGGAGGAAGGCCGGGCGCCTTCTGTTCCAGGGTATCGACTGCTTCACGTACCCCGACCTCCCGAAGTTCGTGCGCGTGGCGGCGGTGTCGGTTTTTATTTGAGACGGGGCTTGCCGTCAAAAATTATTCAACATCCTATTTGTCCCGCGGTGGAGCAGATGTGGTTAAATATTAAAATTAACGGCAAGTCCCTTGTCTTCGGTACTGCTTATCGTCCCCCATGGTTGAGCGTGACATTATTTCTGGACGCGCTGAGCGAGTCCTTAGGTTCTTTTGTAGGCTACGATCAAACAGTGCTGCTTGGGGATTTTAATATCGACATTTTGAATAAAAATTGTGTTAGTACCAAAATGCTTTCGGACTTCCTAACATGCAATAACCTCGTGCAATATGTTGAGGAACCAACACACTTTACTGAATATAGTGAGACACTGTTAGATGTTATATGTTCAGATGCATCGGTGTCATATATAAGTGTGGACTATATTAGTGACCTCAGTAGCCATGCCTTTATTGTATGTGAACTTGACATTCCCAAGCCTAAGTTTCAGCCTGAAAGCGTCACGTATAGATCTTTAAGGGATATAGACATAAACCTTTTCAACCAAGATTTAAAACAAATTAACTGGCACTGTGCATTGTCACATAACATAAACGATATGATTGATTCTTTTAACAAAAAATTATTAAATATCTTTAATTTTCACGCCCCTCCTAAAACTGTCTATATAAAAAAAAAGTATTATCCATGGATAACGCATAACATAAGATGTATGATGAGGACAAGCAACGAGGCTCAAGTGAGAGCCCGGAAAACAAAACTTGCTCCACATAAGGATTATTATAGGGAACTAAAATCAATAGTTAATAAAGCGATAGTTTCAGAAAAGATTGCCTACTTCAAATTTTATATTAATTCAAAACTAAATCAACCTAAAATAATGTGGAAGCACATTAAACACCAAGTTCAAATAAAAAGTAAGGATACTTCTTTGCCATCCCATTTCAGTGACCCTGATGCTTTAAACAATCATTTTCTTAATATTCCTGGTAAAAATGAAGTCTCATTGTCTCTTCTCACTTTCTTTGAATTTAATGGCACTAATGGTAACTCTTTTTATTTCAAAGAAGCCTCGGAGGATGAGGTTGTTAAAGTTATAAACTCTTTGCAGTCTAATGCAGTGGGGTGCGATGGCATTTCTCTTGATATGTTAAAGTTATTACCTAAAGATGTTATTACAGAAATAACATACATAATTAATAAATCTTTTGCGACAAATACCTATCCGGATGTCTGGAAAAAAGCCATCGTTAAACCTATACCAAAAACTAGTAACCCTGTTTCTATGTCGGATCTCAGGCCAATTAGTATTCTACCATGCCTTTCTAAAATAATAGAAAAGCTTGCATGTAATCAGCTAACAAAGTACCTTGAAGCAAATAACATCCTTCCTGAGCTGCAGTCTGGCTTTAGAAAGAAGCACAGCACTACCACAGCGCTTATAGAGGTCGTGGATGATATACTGACTGCACAAGCCAGTGGTGAGGGTACTATTTTAACATTACTTGATTTCTCGCGCGCCTTTGAAACCCTCAATATCCCATTACTTCTTTCAAAATTATATTTTTATGGTTTAAGCAGAAACGCAACCCAATGGTTTGCCAGTTACTTTAAAAATAGGTCACAGCAAGTTGAAATACAATTAAATGGAAAAGGTAAAACTATTTCTGGGGAGCGACCTGTGAACCGAGGAGTACCGCAAGGATCCATTTTAGGTCCCTTACTTTTTATAATATATAGTGCAGACATTATTAAAAATATAGAGTATTGTAAGTACCACATGTACGCTGACGACTTACAGATATATATATCTGTTTAAGCCTTGTGATGTTCAAGTAGCAGTGACAAAATTGAACTTGGATTTGGGTCGGATATCTTTGTGGTCAGAGCGTAACGCATTGGTTCTCAATCCAAAAAAGTCGCAGTACCTTATTCTAGGATCGCCAAATCAAATAAAAAAGATCACACTAAGCCACCCTGCCATTATTGTAAACAACGAACCTATTGTGAGAGTCTCTGAAGTCAGAAATTTGGGGGTAATAATGGACGACAAACTTCGTTTTGAGAAACATGTAATGGATATTGCACGTAACTGCTTTTATAGGTTGAAAGTACTTTATCGTATTCGTGAGTACCTAAGTGTCACCTTACGTATACATCTCTGCGAGTCTATCGTGCTTTCAAAATTCAATTACGCGGATTCTCTCATAGGCCCACGACTATTATCTCGAACACGGCAAATAATACAGCGGGTACAGAATGCCTGTGCACGATTTTGTTTCAATGTACCACCACGTGCACATGTAACCCCTTTCATTAATAACGCTAATATTTTAAAAATGGACTGTCGCAGGCGTCTACACTTTGCATCACTTTTGTTTGGAATTATTAAAAATAAAGAACCTTTATATTTATATAATAAATTGATTTGGTCTAAAGATCAAAATAAGCAGTATAATACCAGATCATCCAATTACAAGTTAGTATATCATTTCTACCGGTCGGCCGCTTTCAGAGGTAGTTTTAAATATAATGCCACTAAATGTTGGAATAACCTCCCGCCTCCACTGCGTGACCTGAAAACAATTAGTGGGTTTAAAATCAAATACAGGTTACACTTACTTTCGGAACAAAAAAATACCGATCTATAAAAAAACTGGTAGGAGGTTAAGTTCTTTCAACACGTCAGTAATCTCAGTCCCATAAATTATGTAGATATTTTAATTTTCACTTTATATAATATATAAAACTATTTTATTTAAATATTTGTATAATAAATTTATTTTTTGTGACAATCATTTTCTTACCTTTATTCTTAAGCCAACGTTTATTCCGCATCCTTAATAAATAAAATTGATATATTTAGAAGGAAAACGTTAATTCTATTGTGTACTTACCTTCATTAGACTAATGATATCCACTATTCATGTGAATAAAAATTTAAAAACACATATTTTTTTATGTATTCCGCGTCGCATTATAGCATTTGCACTGAGGCAGCCGTCCGAGTTACCTCGGAGTGCGGGCCGGACTGAAAACCAGTGTCGGGATCAGAGCAATTCATGTTTCTGTATCTCGATTTTTACTGAGTTCTGTCCATTTCACGGTCTTATGCTGCTACACAGACTCATTTTATATTATTTTTACATTTTTGTTAATTTAGGGAAATATTGTTTTACTTTCTGTTTAATTCCATTTTTTTGCTTTGTTTTGTATCTATTGTGATTAGACCGTGAATAAATGTTTTTTTTTCTTTCTTTCTTTTTTATTTAAATTTTGACTCGTATTTTTTATTCTTTCTTTCACCCTATTCATTTCTTCTTGTGTGCTACATCCCAGTATTACTCTTCTGTCCCTTGCTTTCCGAATTTTATCTATTTTTAGGCCTTCCTCTTTGGCGTTTATTGCCATTCTTACTCTGTCCATGACTTCCTCTCCTGTGTCTTTCTCATCAGTTGATGTGATGACTACAGAGTGCATTGCCGTATTTTGTTGTGGTAATCTCTTTGGTGGTCCGGCCAATACACTCGCATATGTCCCTTTCTCTTCACAGATTTCTTTCTTCTTCATTTCTTCTCTTAGTTTCTCCATCTCATTTTTATTTTCTTCCAGGAGTTTCCCATGCTCCTCCAACTTCTTGATTAGTTTGTTATGTTCTTCTAATTTTCTCTTCTCAAAATCTTCTTCTAGTTTGTCTGCTTTTTTCTCCTGCTCTTTTGTTTTTCTTTCTTTTTCCGTGCCTTTGCCTGTCTCTGCCTCTTTGACCAGTTGATACAGTCTATCTATTGCTTGCGTGACTTCGGTCTTTATGTCAGTCCTCAAGTTGCGCGAGTTGCTGAGGTGCAATTTCGCTTTGTTAAGACAGGCTCTAGCTTCCGATATTCGGTCCACATATTTTGTCGTATCCATTTTAGGCGAGTTTTCCCTAGGTTCTACCGGAACTCTACGGGTTGCCCCTTTTGACTCTTGAGATGGTGCTATCTTTAGTTTTTGGCGTACCACCGGGACCACCTTTTTGGGGGAAGGCTGAATTTCTACTTCTGCGTCTACTTTACCTGCCTCCCACTCCCCAATGCTTCTCCTCACATTGGAGGTCTGCGTTGATTTGGGATTTCTGGGAGAAAGGTCTTTCTCCTCTGTCTCATTTGGAGGGCCTTGGGGGCCCATGTCCTTAGAACTATCCTCGGTCTTTTTGGTAGGAGTGCGGAAGCCGAACATATTCAGGGGAACGCGTCCTTAGGTCACACAGTAAAATAATATAAAATAAAATAAAAATAAAAAATATAAATTTTTTTAACGTTAATAAAATTAAAATTTAAAAAGGTTTGTAAAAGTTATAAAATTATTTTGAAACAGCTTGATACGGCTATGGTGGGCTCGTACCTAGTATCGGTTTTTGAAGATCCAATTTTCACGCGGCTCTATATTTCTCTATGTAGAGTTTCGCTATATTTTTACCGTTTTTACCCTATACTTAATTGTCACACTCTATTTCACCTATTTATTTATGATTTTTTTTAGGAATATTATATTTATTCCTATGAGTCTATTAGACTCTATGTAGAGTCAGTATATCTGCCTTTTAATTTAAAATAAATTTGGTTGTCCAATTTCAGTTCTCTACTTAGAGTTGTCTCTATATTCTAACTTAAAAGTAACAATTATTTTACACCACAGCTGGTCACACTTAAATTCTAATTATTTACATTAAAAGAAAATATAAAGTAAAATTATATACAAACTAAAATAAAATTTAATATAAAAATAAATTTAATTAAAAATAAAAAAAATTTTAAAAATTTTTTAGTGTCTTTATGTAGAGTCTATATTCATATGATTATAAAGGTCTACTTATCTAGATATTTTTACAAAAAACCCCGTTCGACTAGGCCCACCGGTTGTTGTGTTATATGTGTTTAAAGTTTTTCATCCCCCAGAGACTAAGTCAATATGTCAACTTTGGGGTAGGGGGATGAAACTTGGTCAAAATGATCCGCTGGGGGTCGAAGACTATCCCTTTAGTGGATAGTGTGAGGGGGTTAGGGGGTGGGGCCCCGAAAAATTGTTAAAATTGAGCTAGGAGGCTCCGTTCTCCTGAAAACTGAAAAACAAGTTTTTGTGCGGTTTGCAGGACCTCCCAGCTCATACAAATAAATTTATATCTTAAAAATGGCTAGTCCGAAAATTCTGAAAAAAATAGTGTATATAGAGCGTTAATTGCTCTTTAATAATATATAATTTAGAAATTTGGTGTCCTGAAAAATTTATTGGTTTTTAAATTTTGAAATTATGATTACTAAAACCAACAACCGCAAAAAGGCTCTAAATCGTGTAATTTTGTCGGGACAATTTTGAAAAAATTTTGGAATATAATATGTATGCTAACAAAAATTTTCACACTATTTTCAGGATTGTCCCGAGGGTCCTTCAGCCACCACGTGTTTATACCAAAATTTTGAAAAATGTCTTAATATTACTATTTACACTCCGATTTTAAAGTTTTTTATGTCTATTGTTAGGTCTCAAATTCTACTTTCACATAAGGTCTATAACTACATAGGTCATCACTGAAGATTTCAAGATATTCACCTTTGAGTCTCCCGGCTGAAAAACGGTATCTTCAAAGCGTGATATCTCCGTTGTTTGTTGTCCAATTTTTGTGATCGAGGTATCGGACGCTTTGCCTCGATGTCCTCTTCCGATGGGTGATGTCAAAATTAGTCGCACAGCATCCAATCCAAAAACACGTGGACACTTTTTGGTTTTTGGATTTTGGATTTCCGAAATTATTTCGGTGCGCAGACGTCGAAAAAATCCGGTAAGCCAAGACGTTAAAGCTCGTCAGGGCGCTTCTTTTAACATAATAAAAACTATATGTCGTCGATCGTTTTCGAGCTACGTTTCACTTAGAAGTTTTTTGGGGTTATAAAAACCAGTTTTTCTGTAATAACTTTTTTGTTTTTACACTTTTTTAACTCCTGCTTTCACCACTGTGTTTGTCTCAATGAGACGCATCTAACGATATATAGCACTTATGATTTCGTACACTTTGATCCGACACTTTGATTTTTCGAACGCGGAGCGATACAAATATGCTGCGTACGGGACGGCGTTTGGAGTGCAACTGGTTAGGTTAGGTTAGGTTCCCCCCCGAACGGGTTCCCGCCTTGTCGTGGCGGGGGGGGGCTTAGTAGCCGTGACTTGGTCACCCACGGTGAACAAAGAGGAACCCCTTGGCTGGCCCGTGGTGTAGGGCCGGCCCGAGGTGGCCGCTCCGAGTGGGCTTGGGAAGCCCACTTTGGATGTGTGTTGGTGGACTGCGGCGAGAGGGGTGTCCGCTCCCTCTACCGCTGCAGCCGAGGTGGAGTTGCGGAGGAAGAGGAGTGTTGGTATGGCGATGCGCCACTCGCCCTATCCTCCGCGACTCAAACGGGGCCGCACCGTTGATGCGGTGGTGGTGGGGCCGCGGTGGGAGAGGAGTGTCGGTATTGCGAGGCGCCGCTCTCCCTACCCTCCGCGGCCGAAACTTGGTTGGCGGCGGAGCCATAGACCAGATCCGCCGCTGGGGTCGGGAAAGCGGGCGCTATTAAGCGCTCGATTTTCCGGGCCCCATGGCCTCCGCGTATCGGACTCGGGGGGGTCCGATACGCAGGTGGAGTTGGAGGCTGTGGAGGGGGGTAGCTGAACACCTTGCTACCCCGTGCAGGAGACGAGGCCCGGACAGACCGGGCCAGCACTAGTGTGGGGCTGCGGAAGAATTTGGATTCCCGCGGCCCCGCGCGCACGTGCGAGGAGGCACCGTGGGGTTTTAGCCGGTAGGAGTCCGGCTAAAACCCCGGCATAATCAGCCACAGACTCTCCAGAAGAGGAGAGCACCGATGTCCCCGAGGTGACGCAAGCAGAGACGAGAGTGGCCGTGTCGCGACTCCGGGCTAAGAACACAGCGCCCGGACCCGACGGAGTTCCTGGTCGAGCTCTCGTCCTGGCTCTGAAGGAGCTAGAGCCCCAGCTGAGAGGGCTCTTCACGGCATGTCTCGAGCAGGGTCAGTTTCCCAGTGTGTGGAAGGAGGGGAGGCTGGTCCTGCTCAGGAAGGAGGGGCGCCCCGCGGACTCACCGTCCGCGTACCGGCCCATAGTGCTGCTCGACGAGGCGGGCAAACTTTTTGAGCGTATCATCGCAGATCGCCTCGTCAGCCACTTGTGCAGAGAGGGGCCGGACCTGGATGACAACCAGTTTGGTTTTCGTCGCGGGCGCTCCACCATAGACGCTATTACGCGCGTGAGGGCCCTGGCGGAGGAGACAGTATCCCGGGGTGGGGTGGTGCTGGCGGTGTCCTTAGACATCTCCAACGCTTTCAACACCCTACCCTGGAGTTGCATTCGGGAGGCGCTGAATTACCACCGCGTGCCTCCCTACCTCCGCCGCACAATAGGGGCTTACCTTGAGGAGAGATGCGTTACCTATTGGGGACGTGACGGCGCTGGTCGGCGCGTCATATCGTGCGGTGTTCCGCAGGGATCGGTCTTGGGACCGCTCCTGTGGAACATCGGCTACGACTGGGTGCTGAGAGGTGAATTCCCGTCGGGCGCCGACTTGACGTGTTATGCGGACGACACGCTCGTCACTGCCCGGGGGAGTTCACACAGGGAAGCAGCGTTGGTTGCCACGGTTGCGGTGTCACAAGTGGTGAACCGCATCCGGCGCCTGGGCCTGGAGGTGGCCCTAAATAAGTCGGAGGCCATGGTGTTCCATGGCCCTCGACGCGCGCCGCCGCCGGGTTCACACATCGTGGTCAGCAGGGCCCGGATAGCTGTCGAGTCCACCATGAAGTATCTGGGATTGGTGCTCGACAGCCGATGGGAATTCGGACCCCACTTCCGGCGGCTGGCGCCCAAGCTGATGGGTGCAGCGGGCGCGCTATCAACGTTGCTTCCCAACCTGGGGGGCCCGAGCGCCGCCTGTAGGCGGTTGTACGTGGGAATCGTGCGGTCCATGGCCCTGTATGGGGCCCCTGTGTGGGCGATGGATATGACGGCCAGCACTCTCGCCATTCTGCGTAAACCGCAGAGGGCGATGGCCGTCAGAGTCGCCCGCGGGTATCGCACGATTTCCTACGAGGCGGCTTGCGTCCTGGCCGGATCCCCGCCCTGGGACCTAGAGGCGAAAGTACTCGCGTCATTATATCGATGGCGCGAGGAAGAGCGGGCACGGGGCTCGAGGCCGGTGCAGCGGCAGATCGCGCTGCGCCGAGAGGAGCTCCGCCAGGTCTTGGTGGCGGAATGGCGGCAAAGGCTTCTGCGCCCTACCGCCGGCCTCGCTACCGTCGAGGCGATCCGGCCAGTACTCGACGACTGGCTCGGGAGAAGGCACGGCTCCCTGTCGTTTAGGGTGACGCAGGTGCTGTCGGGGCATAGCTGCTTCGGCAAGTACCTGCGCCGCATAGACAGGGAGCCGGACGCTCGGTGCCACCACTGCGTCCATTGCGGGGAGGACACGGCGCAACACACGCTCGCCGAGTGTGTAGCTTGGGAGGAGCAGCGCCGTGTCCTCACAAATAAAGTAGGAGGCGATCTGTCGCTGCCGGCCTTAGTGCGGAAGATGGTCGGTAGCGCAGAGTCGTGGGATGCAGTGGTGTCCTTCTGCGAGGACGTGATGTCGCAGAAGGAAACTGCGGAACGGGAAAGGGAGATCTCGACTCCCTTCCCTGGCCGCAGAAGGCGCACCGGGCGCAGGAGAAGGGCGGACAACGCCCTTTTCCGGCCCCCATAAATGGGTCCAGGGGCGAGGGACTTGGGGAAGCCCCCGCCACCCCTACTCGATGGACCCGAGGCGGAGGCGCGCGCGGGTGTTGGCGCGCGCCCCTGAGGCGATACACGGGGTAGTTCAACACCTCACTACCCCGTGCAGGAGACGAGGCCCGGACAGACCGGGCCAGCACTAGTGTGGGGCTGCGGAAGAATTTGGATTCCCGCGGCCCCACGCGCACGTGTGAGGAGACACCGGCGTGGTTTTAGCCGGTAAGAGTCCGGCACGCCCCTCCGCCTTTCCCCAGGCGGAGGTAGTCCATGAGGATTTCCCCCCGTAAAAAAAAAAAAAAAAAGGTTAGGTTAGGTTAGGTTAGGTTCCCCCCCGAACGGGTTCCCGCCTTGTCGTGGCGGGGGGGCTTAGTAGCCGTGGCTTGGTCAACCACGGTGAACAAAGAGGAACCCCTTGGCTGGCCCGAGGTGTAGGGCCGGCCCGAGGTGGCCACTCCGAGCGGGCTGGGGAAGCCCACTTCGGATGTGTGTTGGTGGGCTGCGGTGAGAGGGGAGTCCGCACCCTCTACCGCTGCAGCGAGTTGGAGTCGCGGAGGAAGAGGAGTGTTGGTATGGCGATGCGCCACTCGCCCTATCCTCCGCGACTCAAACGGGGCCGCACCGTTAATTGATGCGGTGGTGGTGGGGCTGCGGGGGGAGAGGAGTGTCGGTATTGCGAGGCGCCGCTCTCCCTACCCTCCGCAGCCGAATCTTGGTTGGCGGCGGAGCCATAGACCAGATCCGCCGCTGGGGTCGGGAAAGCGGGCGCTAATAAGCGCTCGATTTTCCTGGCCCCATGGCCTCCGCGTATCGGACTCGGGGGGGTCCCATACGCAGGTGGAGTTGGAGGCTGTGGAGGGGGGTAGCTGAACACCTCGCTACCCCGTACAGGAGACGAGGCCCGGACAGACCGGGCCAGCACTAGTGTGGGGCTGCGGAAGAATTTGGATTCCCGCGGCCCCGCGCGCACGTGCGAGGAGGCACCGTGGGGTTTTAGCCGGTAGGAGTCCGGCATAACCTTCCGGTTGCCCCCGCAGCCGGAGGTATCCATGAGGATTTCCCCACGAAAAAAAAAAAGGTTAGGTTAGGTTAGGTTAGGTACCCCCCCGAACGGGTTCCCGCCTTGTCGTGGCGGGGGGGCTTAGTAGCCGTGGCTTGGTCGACCACGGTGAACAAAGAGGAACCCCTTGGCTGGCCCGTGGTGTAGGGCCGGCCCGAGGTGGCCACTCCGAGTGGGCTTGGGAAGCCCACTTCGGATGTGTGTCGGTGGGATGCTGCGAGAGGGGTGTCCGCGCCCTCTATCGCTGCAGCCGAGGTGGAGTCGCGGAGGAGGAGGCGTGCTGGTATGGCGATGCGCCACTCGCCCTATCCTCTGCGACTCAGACGGGGCCGCACCGTTGAGTGATGCGGTGATGGTGGGGCTGCGGGGGGAGAGGAGTGTCGGTATTGCGAGGCGCCGCTCTCCCTACCCTCCGCAGCCGAATCTTGGTTGGCGGCGGAGCCATAGACCAGATCCGCCGCTGGGGTTAGGAAGGCTGGTGCTTCTGAGTGCTAGTTTTTCCTGGCCCCATGGCCTTCGCGCATCGGACACGGGGGCGTCCGTTGCGCATGTGAAATTGGAGGCCGAGGAGGAGGGCACGCCATGTGTTCTGGTGCGCCCTACCTGAGAGGGAGATGGGGGAGGAGTGGTCCTCTCCCGAGGAGGGGCCGCCATGGGGCGGCCAGCGCAGGTGGGGCCGCGGAAGTGTGCGAAAGCGTTCCCGTGGCCCTGCCAATATGCGACGAGGGTGGAACACCATGGGGTTTTAGTCGGTGCGAGTCCGACATAACCCGTCCTTGCCCCCGCGAGGCGGGTATGCGTAGGCATTTCCCCATGTAAAAAAAAAAAAAAAAAAGGTTAGGTTAGGTTAGGTTTTTTTTTTTTTTTTAAAATCCCCGCGATGGATATGGGCGGCTTCGGCTTTTTAGTTGCGAATTATGTTTGTCTATTTTTTCTTTTGTGCAATACTTATGCTGTGTATATTTTATTTACGTCGAATTTAGTTTCTTTAAATTATTTACTATGAATGTTATTAGTCTTAGGAAAGATGTTAGAGCGGATTCTTTTTTCATGAGGTCTAAGATATTATAAGTTTCTATACGTAAATTTCCGCAAAGCATCTCATGGTCGCATCGTTGTTTTCCAAACTGAGGACAACATTTTAATATATGTTCTATTGTTTGCACACTTGTGTTGTCACAAGGACACATGTCGTTCTCAGTGATTTTGAAACGATATAAATAGCTCTTATGGTATCCGTGTCCTGTGAGTATTTGAGTTAATTCGAAGGTGATATTAGCTTTCTCTCTTAAAGCTTTAATATGTTCCAGTTTGGGCAACCACTGCTTTAGATGAGCGCCAGTTGTTGAACTCGAGTATTCCAATTCATGTGCTTGTTCAGTGTCCTGTTTCCGTAGCCGTTTATCGTATGAGATAGGGAAGTTATCATAGTCTGGAGTTTTGTGAAGTGTCGCTGCTTTCTTTGCCTCCGTGTCCGCTCTTTCGTTCCCCAGTAATCCATGATGAGCTTTGATCCAGTATAATTCTATTCTTCCTGTATTTCTTAGTATTTTTATGCTTCGGTGTATATTGTTTATAATCGGATGGGTGCTGCTGCGGTTTGCTATTTCTAGGAGAGCGGACATGGAGTCAGAGAAAATGCAAACGTCTGTCAGTCTCATTTTTATGCATTCTTTACATGCCCTTTCGATCTCTAAGCATTCGGCCTGGAAAACAGTACAACTGCTATGTAATTTAAGGCGTTTTACGGTTTCTTTTCCATCAGGAAAATATATAACGTATGCAGCGCCTACTGCTTCATTGTGTTTGCTACCGTCCGTATATATTTTAACACTATTAGTCGTACAATTTTCTTTTAGGTCTTCTAAGTTTGTTATTTTTTGTATAGTTATTGTAACACGTTCCGCGGGGTGCAATAATTTTTTAGGAGGTATTCTTTTGATCAAGGTTATGTCGTCAGGTAAATATTTACTTATTCCATTTATTTTCGTTCGTTCGTTGTCAGCTATTTCTTTTACTTTAAGGTGTAACGGTGTCAGGTCAGCTAATGCAATGGCTGCAGTTGTAGGAAGTGTGCGGAATCCTCTTATTATTTTAATTGCAAATCCCCTCTGTAGACTAAGTAAGGCTTTTGTAACTGATTTGTATTTTGTTGTGCTATCCCATATCTCAGCAGCGTAAGTTATGATTGGCTCTATGACTTGCTTGTAAATTACTGACACATTTTCGGATTTAACTCCCCATGTAGGTCGAATGATTATACTTAGTTTTTTGAAAATTCTTTGCGCTTTATTTATTACATATTTGCAGTGGTTGATGAATTTAAAATGTTGATCTATTATAACGCCGAGTAATTTAACTTGTTCTGTGAATTGTAAAACGTTATTGTTCATAGTGATTTTAGCGGTTTTTGCTTTTGGTGTGCAAGTTATCATTTGAGTTTTCTGGTGTCCAAATCTTAGATTGTTCCTTAGTCCCCATGTGTATATTTCGTGTAATATATAATTTGCAATATTTTCCAGCTCAGTTACATCTTTACCAGCGCAAATTAAAAATACATCATCTGCATAGGCTTGGATGTGGTTGCCAGTGGGTAGGGTTATGTCTAGTAAATCGTCCATTATAATATTCCAGAAGATGGGTCCAAGAACCGATCCTTGGATGCATCCTCTAGTTTGTTCTCTAGATACAGTTGCGTCTGAATAATTTAATTTAATTTTTCGATTTTCAATATAACTTTGAATAATTCTGTACAGGTTTCTTGGGCATTTTAGTTTTTTTAATCTATATAGGAGTGCTGGCCACCATGCATGATTGAAAGCGCCTTCTATGTCGAGTGAGATTGCGGCTACTAGTTTATTTTGTGCCTTTGCTTGCTTCATATGTTTTATTGCATCTCGTAATGCATCCGTAGTGGTCTTTTGTTCTTTAAATCCGTATTGTCTATCATTTGCTGTGTTATTAATGTACATGTAATATGATAATCTTTTAGCTATTAACTTTTCTAAGAGTTTGCCAAAAACATTGATAAGTCCAATGGGTCTGTATGATGATATGTCGTTGTAATCTTGTTTATTTGGCTTGGGGATTGTTTTTATAAAAGCTGTTTTCCAGGAGGTAGGAAAGTGTGAAAGATGCATGCACCTGTTGAAGAGGTTAGTGACTTGTGTGGGATACGTTTCAATAAAGTGCTGACATATGTCAGATGTGAGATGGTCTGGTCCAGGTGCTTTTTTGTGATTCGTTGATTTGATCGCTTCCATGATTTCGTCTATTGTAGAATCTTTTTCATTTTCTGTGTTCGGGGGAGAAATAGTTTCCGTTCTGATTTGTTGCTGAAATTGATTGTCATTAGCTTGATTGTCATCGGGAAAAAAGGTGTTAATCAAACAATTTGCAGATTCCTGACTTGACTTTGTGTATTCGTTGCCATTTATTCTTAAAGTAGTAGGCGGTTGTGGCTGTGGCAGATCTTTAAGGATTCTATTTGTAAGAGACCAAACATCTTCCTTTCCTTGCTTTGAGCAGAAGTTGCGAAAGTGTTCATTTGAAGCTTTCTGAATGGCCGTTGAATATTGTGCTCGAGCAACTTCTTGCTCTTTTAGAATGTTGTTGATATTTTTATTGCCTTTTTTAAGGTCCTGGATTCGATGGTGTATGTGTATTACATTCTTTTTTAGGTTAGTAAGTTCGTCATTCCACCAAGGGATGTGGCTGCTGGGCACTTTCCGACGGATAGTCCTATCGCAGGCACTGATAATAGTTTTGGTGATGTTATCAACGTAATTATCTATTTGTTCTGCGTTTAGTTTATTTATGTCTGTCTGGTCTAGTTCGGCTGCTTGCATGTGTTTTTTGATTTCTTCTGTTACACTTTTCCAGTCTGTTTTATCTGTTTTATATCTAAATGTGGTAGTTGACGCTTTCTTCTTTGGTTTATCGTGTTTCAGTTCAAAAATAAAGTCTATAGCGTGATGATCTGACGTTAGATACAATATTATCGGAAGCTAATGTGAGATCAACTATAGACGTTCTTAATTGTCCGTGTGTAGTTGTTTCAAATGTTGGGTGTGAGCCAGTGTTGCAGATGTTTAATTCATTAGCCATAATGAGGTCCATTATTTCCTTTCCTCTTTTGTTGATTTTATTTGATCCCCATGTGGTATGCCAGCCGTTAAAGTCACCACAGATGATACGTCTCGTTGTGTCGCTAGTCTTAAGAATTTGTTCCAGGTGGTTAAGCGTGTTTTCCTCATCAACATCTGGTTCAACATAAGCACAGATAAGTAGCAGTTTTGAGTCTTTTAGGGACAACTGGACGGTGCAGAGGTTTGTGGTGCAGCACTGGTTTATACCAAGGCAAGATCCAAAGTTGTTTTTTATTGCTATGCATGCTTTGACTCTGCTGCCATGTTTTGAATGTTGATACAAACTGTAGCCGTTTATTTGACTGAGGGTGTTGTTTTTGCCGACGTATGGCTCAGTTATAAAGACTATATCATATCCTTTATTAACGATGTATTGTTTTAATTCATGTGTCGCAGCATATCCCCTGCCTAAGTTGCACTGAAGCATTGTGAGTCGGCCCCGCCCCAACATAGGGGGATCCGGAGAACATGCTTGCAGCGCATTGTTGCTATTGATCTTTATAGAGGTGCCCTTAGCAGTACCTTACCGACATTCTGGCTATTCTGTCCCACTTCTGCCACTCCTGACATTCCTGGCTATATGCTGGGTGGTCCTTTTTATATTCCTCTCCTTTTTGACAATTTGCGCAACATGGGGTTTGGTTCCTTCTTGGACAGCTTCTGGTGTCGTGATTTTCTGCGCAGTAACCACATTTAATTTCTGCCGTGCATGTGCTTGATTTATGGCCAAAACCTTGACAATTATAACATTGGAGTACCGGCGACTGATCGATAACTGTAATCATCTGATATCCAAGCTTTATTTTCTTATTGATCATAGCATTCCATAGGGTCGGGCTTACTTCCAGTATTACATTTCTAACTAAATTAGTTCGACCCTTCGCACTCCTAATTATCCTCATAGAGATGTCAGTTTCAATGATACTATCGACGATATTCTTATTTTGCTTTAGTATAGCATCAATGATCTTGTCATCATTTATGTCCGGTGTGACTCCCATCAAACGTACCATCGGATTTCTTACTGTCGGAAGTGACACATTGAGATTTTTAGAGTTGGCTTTTATAGCGGCGCTGAATGTTTCACGATCCTTATCAGTGTCACAAGTGATGGCTATCTTTTGTGATTTTGTTTTCCGTATTCCCGTAATGCCTATTCCCATATTTACCACATCGACTTTACTTTTGACCTCGCTCATAATGTCCTCGCCAGTATGGCTGGGATTTGTAGACTCTACCATTATTGTATATTTGTTCTGTGGGGGTTCTACGTATTCTTTATTTACAGCTGCAGCATAGGTCCTCCTTTTGTTCTTTCGGCTCATTACCTTAGTGAAGCCGTCTTCTTCCCCGAGAGTGGATGTGACAAAGTCTTTGATAGAGTTAGTCTCCTGCCTAAGTTTGTCTAGCTCGATCTTAATTCCAGAAATAATATCATCTTTCATGTTCTTAAAGTAATCCGTTTTTTCACTTTCAGATTGTACAGGTGGTGATGCAGATGAAGGCAATTGCAAAGTTGTGAGAACAGAAGTTGCACTCTGAATTTCTTCTGTGGCCCTTATAATTAGTTTTTTATTAATAGCCGTCACACTCCGCCCATCTTGTATGGTTGCAGTAATAAATTTTGTAAGCTTTTTAATTACTTCCGTAAAGGATGGCAAGTTGGTCACATCCCCAGAGGAGGCAGCCAGCCGCGCGTTACTTCCTGAGGTGCTAGGGGGTACCACAAAGGTCTGGTTTGGGTCGTCTCTCATGATAGGCATTTTGTATATTTTAAATTTATTTACGATAAAAGAATTGTAAAAATTAAATGGAAATAGTATAACTTTGATTTAAAAAGTGCTAAGGAGCAAAGATAAATACTATATATTATTAAAGGACAAAAAAAAGAATGATTGGTGTAATAAGTTGCAGTTTTATAAACTAAGTATTACAATTCTACTTAAGCAATGAAAACAAGGAGGGTGGGAGGGCGATTTTCTCTGATTTCGTGTGTTATTTTTTGCAGATTAGAGTGCAGATGGTAGTTTCTATACTGGACGGACCTGACTGAAGCAAAAAGAGTGAAAGAAATGCAGATTTGTAAAATTTTAAAAACTTTATGAAATTACGACTCTAAGAAAACGAAGTTTATGAAAATTTGTAATGTAACTGTGAAAATTTACCAAGAAAACTATAGGAAACTACGTAGGACAATTAGATACACTATTTAAAAAGAAAATTTGAATGGAAAAGGGCAATTTTCAGTAAAGTTATAGATGAATTTATGTTTTATTTATGAATTTAAGACTAAAAAAGAAGGGAAAATGTGAAAATGAATTATATAACGGTGAAAATATACTAAGAAAACTATAAGGATATACGGAGGGCAGTTAATTACACTATTTAAAGAAAATTTCAACGAAAAAGATCAATATTCAGCAAAGTTATTAGCAAATTTGTACTTAAATTTATATATTTTTAACGATCGACCACTATACCTCGGTTTAGGTAAGTAGCGATTTTCTCTGATTTCGTGTGTTATTTTTTGCAGATTAGAGTGCAGATGGCAGTTTCTACACTGGACGGACCTGACTGAAGCAAAAAGAGTGAAAGAAATGCAGATTTGTAAAATTTTAAAAACTTTATGAAATTACGACTCTAAGAAAACGAATTTTATGAAAATTTGTAATGTAACTGTGAAAATTTACCAAGAAAACTATAGGAAACTACGTAGGACAATTAGATACACTATTTAAAAAGAAAATTTGAATGGAAAAGGGCAATTTTCAGTAAAGTTATAGATGAATTTATGTTTTATTTATGAATTTAAGACTAAAAAAGAAGGAAAAATGTGAAAATGAATTAAATAACGGTGAAAATATACTAAGAAAACTATAAGGATATACTAGCCCACTCAATGAAGGAAAAATAGGGGAAATAATTCGTGTAAAAGCGATTTTTGGCATAGTTGTAGGGAATGGTGTCTTAAACAACATACTCAAAGTACTGATGAATGGGGGTGAAGCTAACGGGTAGGGGGGGGTGTAAAGGTCCCTTTTTTAAGTTTTTCTTAAATAACTCGTAAACGGTGGCTCATAGCAAAAAAATTTCTTCTACTCAAGTAATCTAAATAAAATTTTATACAAAAAAGATTCTATACACTTTTTCGCTGGGATCAAAATTTAATGAGATATAAAGGAAAGAAGATGGATAATAATAAAATAAACTTACATTTATTTAATTAGGCAAGACATAATATGTTTAAAAAAAATCTAATTATCTTCTAAATATAAAATATCATCATCAACATCATCGTCGACGGTGTTTTCGATGGGGGCTCCGTTAGTGCATGAGCCGGAGCATACGCCGCAGACCCTGGAGCAGGCAATTCCTGCTTTCCGGCAGCCGCATCGCACCCCACACCCAGTCGTGCACCGGCAAAATATGGTGTTGAGAATGGACTCAGGTGCCACTGGATCATTGGTTGTCACCGGCTTTAGGATGCCATCGTCCCCTCTGGCCCAGCCCCATTGAGTGGGTGGTAGGGGGTTGCCGAGCCATTGTTGTATCTGTAAAAGAAGTAATAAGATCAACGTAAGTATTTAGCTCAAATATATATTTATATTACAGTATTTGACAACTTTTGTGATTAATGTTACCTGTAAGTACACTCTCAATGAGTGCTGCTTCGAAGCTCCTCTGGTAGGAGGAAGAGTGGCCAGATCTGATTTCGGCTTCATCGATGCTCTCAAAAAAGCTGAGTATCGGTATTTATTGAGATTTTGTTCCTGGACAGGCGCTTGGTAA
Source organism: Parnassius mnemosyne (assembly GCA_963668995.1). Classification (NCBI taxonomy): domain Eukaryota; kingdom Metazoa; phylum Arthropoda; class Insecta; order Lepidoptera; family Papilionidae; genus Parnassius; species Parnassius mnemosyne. Next base: position 246,287 of record CAVLGL010000001.1, on the reverse strand, counting down.
ATTGCCAGAAACAGTTTCTCGCCAGCCTGTTCAATACTTTCAGGTGATGTTGAAAGCCCACTGAAAATGTCTGAGATGTTTTGGGTCAGATCTGGTTTAGCCATGAACAGCTTAGCAATTCCCACTTTGCTCTTTCCATGGATTGCGGAGGTGGTGTCGCATCCAGAGAAGCTGTGGAGAAGGAGAATTGACTTGGCAAATTCAAGCTGTTGAAGTTGTCGCACTGAAAACAATTTGGTCTCCACCTTTCCACGTCCTGGTTTCATAAAGAACACGTTGATATTTGGTGGAGCCAATCCCATGAGGAGGACTATCAAGTCGACATCCTCCCCAACTATTACAACAGTTGGATGAACGGCAGCCTTATCCAACCCGCAGCTGACAATAGTACCATCAGCATCTCCTGTTGCAACAGTTGTTTCAATCCCTGCTGCTGTCATTTTCTCGGTGAGGAACTGAATCAGCCTAGTTTTATTGTTTTCATTGGCAAGGAAATGCTCCTGTTGAACAGTGATGATCGTATTTTCGTTACAGTTAATGTCAACCGACGTTCTAGTCAAACCTCGTCGCTTCTGCTCTGCTCGTTTTGTGCTGTTGACATCACTGTAACCATCAAAAACCACCATACAATTTGTACCGTAATGTTTCTGTACGTAGGTAATGTACTGATGGCAAATCGAAGAAACGCTGGAGGACGGTTTCCATTTCATACGGTGTAGTAGGAAACCACCATCTACCACATTGGTGGTTTGGTTGAGATCGAGAGCTGCGTTATTCTCTACTGGCAAAACATCGTAGAGGGATGACTTCTTCCCTTTTCGCATCACACCCTCGTGGAACAGAGACATGGGGAATGGGGTTAATTCATAAGTCAAAAGGTCTGCAACATCTTCGTCATTCTTTTTTGCTATGACAGTTCTTTGGAAAATAGTTAAAGGGTTAACAGTAACTGTCTCACCATTGATTTTAATGCTACTACTCATACTGGCTAGTGACAAAACCACATTCTTTTTAGACTGCTTCATGTCACTGAATCTTCTGCCAATGAAATTTTGCATCGTTTTGGTGCCAATATCTAGGGCTTGGTGGCAGTTTACTTTGGAATTTCCCAGGACGCCCGTTGAGAGAGATATTAGCGAATTCAACTTTGGAAATGGGGGATGTTCACTAAACCATTCCCGAATCTTAGCTCGATCTCGTGAATCTCTCTGTTGCCGTGACTGCCGGAAATCGACATGCTGTTCTCCACTAGCAAAAACCACTTCGGCGAACTCCTCCAATGAAGTGCAGATGGCGGTGCATCCCGGTGATCCGCAAACCCATTTGGCCAATACAGAATCAGTAATTCCTCTTCCTCGCGTCAGGCCACCTGAACTTTTCATGGAGCGCATGAGAGTTTGCTCTATTACCATATCCGACCAAACTCCTGCCCAAGGTGTGCCTGTGCGATTAATGGTGAAGAAGCCTTTTTCTGCAAATTCCTTGTACGTTTGGGGATGGCTGTTCTTCAGTTGCATCATGTCTTGCACGTAGATATGGGCACATTTCGCGTATTGGAAGTGTCCACTTGCATGGAAGAATGGGATTATCTGTTGTACACACGCCAAGTGGCCGTCCCAATCACCACAACGCTCAAAATTAATGTACTTCTTCATGAGTGTAACCATATTGAAATACTGCACCCACAAAGCAGCGGTAGGCCCATTCTCTTTAAGGGTCTCGAGATGGTACTGAAATTTTTTCAAAGTTGACATCAAGGAAGCATTCTCTTTAACTTTATCTGGAGTAAATTCTTCCATGTTGATCAACATAGTCGAGATGTCCTTCTTCTCTTCTTCTGATACATTGGCTCCATCCAGAATAATATGAGCTAAAACAAGCTGAACAAGCAAATGTCCTCGAACGGCTCGGCTGTAGGCATGTCCTGTTAACATCTTGTCAACTGAATTAGGAGCAAAAATTTGGCATAATACATCTTTCAGTCCTGATCCAGCCATTGTGTGGCCAATGCAACCCAAAAAGGACATCAGTAAGTGAAACCCACCAAGTCTCACCATAATGCTCCCAAAGCTGATTTCCCTGGCCTTTAAATACAAAGGCTGGTCGAAAGTTACGAAACAAACGGTGACTCCTACCTCCTGACTCTTTTTTAAAGCATACTGTAAGGCTGTGCGTATAGTGCTGTACTCATTTGGTGGAGAATTGATAAATGGAAGAAAAGTTACCGAAGTTGTTTCTTTGTTAATTAATTTACTTGTCAATTGCATAAAACCTTTCCATTCTGGAATGTTAGGCACCTCCAAAGTAGGTTCCACCTCCTGGAGCCACTTACCACTCATCCACAAGAGATCTTGAATAGTGGGTGTGAATATGTCAGAAGGGATGGGCTTCAGAAAGCTCAAGTCTTCTATGATCATTTGCTGTAATGCGTTGGTTCCCCTACCCTCTAATGTATGCACCTCCAGAACTCCCAGCTGGCCCACTTCTTCCTGGGGAGGAGCAGAATTCAACCTTTTGACATTTGTGGATGCATGAAGAGTGTTGGCCGGTGTAATACATTTGATACCTCCCATGCTGTGGAAGGTATTCCGGCCATCGAGAGTGGATACATTGAAGTCAGCATTGTCAAAGACGAACTGAATAAAAGTTCCAATTGGAATAGGCTCTTCCGTATGGTGGATGGTGGAGAGCTCTAGCCGCTGAGCCTCGTAATAAGAGGCACTCAATCCCAACTTCGACAGAAGGTCCACCAAATTCTTGGATCCATATTTTCGGTATATAAGCAGAGCGATGCTGGACAAAATAGGGGATATGAAACATCTAGGGCGAATAGCAGCAATAAGTGTATGAGCTATAGTTGTCATTTTTTTTTTCACAGTCTCTTGTGACCTTTTTTTCTTTGCAAGGCAGTCTGTGAAAACTGCGAGAGTTTGAGGTATCAATTCTTCAGCCTCCCTGCAGAAGCTAGTTAAAGGAAAATAGGCACTGTTGTCGTAAGCCATAGATTCAATATCTTTCAAGATAATCTCAGCGGCTTTTCGTACAATTCTTTCATTTTCTGCCTGTTCATTAGTACACCTTGACGTGTACCACGCGTCGTTTAAAATTTTTTCACCAGTTGCATGAAAGCAGACGACTGTTTGTTTGGTGCGAGTTGTACTGAAAACAATTTGGTCCCCATATTTTTCCTTCATTCTGGCTTTGATGGTTTTCACAGTTGGTGGTTCTCCCGTAATCTGTCCCAACAAATCGTCCATAGAAAATTGACAGTTATCATTTTTTTCAATGTAATCGTAGATTTCGTTCATTGCTTCTGAAATCCCTTCATCAATGGGGCGCCCAGCTTTTCTTTTTGAAGGTAGAGTGGCAAGGGTGAATTTTTTGTAACAATCCACGTGATATATAGCATCTACTGCATGTAGATCCCCAACAGTGCAGATACGTCTTACTACGTCGTTACCCCACTCATCGTTTCTTTCCTGCCCACGAAGAAGCACGGAATTGTGAAACGTAGTCGTACGAACTTTGATAATGGTTCGACGCTTAGAATAAGGTTTTTTTCTCTCCGCCTCCTCGTCATGCTCTTCTGTGCAAAAAAAACACTTTGTTTTAAAATCAAACTGACTTTGTCCTGAACGCAAAGAAGAGACACCACGTGATGTTGATGGTTGCTCTGAAAGAGCTTGTTCTCTCAAAAACCTTTTTATTGAGTCACTTCTAACGTATTGTCTTCTGCAAGTATTGTGAACAACACCACTCATCTTATTCCTTAAACATGTTTCTTTCCCATCTTTTCTTAACGCGCTTGCCTTTATTATCCCACTTATCCCTTTACTTCCGACTTTACACAAGTCCATTTCGACTACATTATCACAAATTAAACACTTCTCCGACATTTTGTAGTGCCACGTAGAAAAAAAATCACAACTCGCGACGCGATTTAACCTCTGACCGATTTTGGCGCGAAACTCGGCGTACACACAACCACTTCACTGGCGGCGCGCACAGTCTGTGGCGCGCACTTTACTACGACGTTAAATCGCGAGAATTGATCATAATTAACTTTTCTTCTTTAATATCTCGTTAAATATTGATCCCAGCGAAAAAGTGTATAGAATCATTTTTGTATAAAATTTTATTTAGATTACTTGAGTAGAAGAAATTTTTTTGCTATGAGCCACCGTTTACGAGTTATTTAAGAAAAACTTAAAAAAGGGACCTTTACACCCCCCCCTACCCGTTAGCTTCACCCCCATTCATCAGTACTTTGAGTATGTTGTTTAAGACACCATTCCCTACAACTATGCCAAAAATCGCTTTTACACGAATTATTTCCCCTATTTGGCAGTTTTTGGTCTTCGTTGAGTGGGCTATACGGAGGGCAGTTAATTACACTATTTAAAGAAAATTTCAACGAAAAAGATCAATATTCAGCAAAGTTATTAGCAAATTTGTACTTAAGGTTAGTTAGGTTAGGTTAGGTTAGGTTTGTTTTTTTTTTTTTTTTTTATGGTTTCCTCCAGAGGTTACACCACCTCCAAAGGGACTGTATTGTCCAATTTCACAATTTTTGGCTTAAACTAGACACATTACTTATTGAGTTCAATCACAAGCGAAGTGATACAGATTGTCTGCGATTTGATACAGGCAATGTATACTTTACTTAAATGTAAATCCTAAGATTATACTTAAAATTAAAACAAAATACGTTGCTCAACTTGCAATTAGCTAAGTTCAGCAATTATTTTTAGATGACATATTGTTTGACAATATATTATTATCAGTATTGCTTTGTTCTAGACAAAGTGTGCAAGAAGTTATGAGAAAATATACCTCAACTTAAACTTATAATTAACAATAGGTGAAGAGAAACATATATAACTAAAATAACATTTCTGTGATTGACGTACTATCTATAAAATCTTAAATTAAAGTGTGCAAGAAGTTATGAGTGAATATACCTCAACTTAAACTTATAATTAACAAAAGATGAAAAGAATCATATATAACTAAAATAACATTTCTGTGATTGACACACTATTTATAAAATCTTGAATTAACAATTCCATGTCCGTGTACTCTATAAGTTAATCAACTTAAACATATAATTAAACAAAGCAAAAGATAAAGTAACTAAAACTTCTTGAACTTAAGTCACAGAGTAAAGGTGGATTTAAAGAATTTTAATTAACAATTTTGCTATGTTGCTATGACATTATTGCGTTAATTGTTTACAGTAATCTCTTGACGCCACATTGAGATATGGTAACATATTATATAATAAAGATAGGAAAAGCATGACATAATAATCTAAACGCTTAAATGATAATAAAGAAGAGGCGTAAAGTAGTATTTACCAGCTATATGGTATCTAATTAGAAAGAATTGAGTCTAGTCTCTAAATTAATTTTATCAACTATGCTAAATCAATAAAGGAATGGAGGCTTAAAGGATCTTATCAGCTATATAATATCTAGTGAGATTTATTGACTGATTTAGTCAGATGATTCCTCTGACTCATTATTGCTCGTGTTTGGTTTGTTGTTGTCATTGTAGTTCATAAAGTCCAAGTCTATACCTGAAACTCCCATCACATGTTCTATGGGGGGTCTTACTTCCCTGGGGCACTTCCTCCGCGGTGCCACGGTTTTAAAGTGGTAATATTTAGGGTAAAAGGGATGGTCCCTAAGACGACCATTCATGTAATTGTTATGTTTGGTTTTGAAGTGTCTTAGGATGTTTTTGCTTGTGTAGTATGTACCGCATAGAACACATTGATGTCCTCCCTTGCCTCTGGCCTGTGCTGTATGTGCCCCTTGCGTTGTATTTTGTTTTGTGCTTGTGCTTGGAGTTGTGCTGGTGCACGTGGGTACTTGAACTGCGTTGTGGTTTGTGTAATTTGGATCTTCTGATGTTGTTTGTGTGTGTGCGAGATTATGTGTTTCTACAGGTGATGGAAGTCTAGTTTACAACAAACAAATTGAAGTTATTTACAACGCAATAGCGTTGTAAATAACTTCAATCTCATTTAGATCGCAGTATTCTTGTAGTTGTTGTGACCCTGTGTTTGTTCTCTGTGGTGGTTCCGCGTTCTCTTGTCCCTGGATGTTGGCTGATGCGGTAGTCATTATTCGTAACAGTGAATTAGTGAGTGAGTGATGTTCTTTTTTGTATTTAGTTAATTCGTTATGTATTCTCCTATTTTCCTCATGGAGGATGTTGTTGTCTGATTTTAGTTTTTTGCACGATGCGCAGTTGTTGTTGTCCTCCATTTCCTGGGTATCCATTTGTGTGGGTATCAGGTCTATGGGCAAATTTGTGTTTTTGAAAAAAAAGAAGAAAAAAAAAATAAAAAAAAATTAAATGAAATAAATAAGACAAATAAAATAAATAAATAAAATAAATAAATAAATAAGTAAATAAAATAAATAACTAAAATAACTAAATTAAATATAATATATAACATGAATAAATAAAATAAAATAAATAAATAAAATAAATTAAATAAAATAAATAAATGAAATAAATAAGTAAATAAATAAATAAAATAAATAAATAAAATAAACAAATAAAATAAATAAAATAAACAAATAAAATAAATAAATTAATAAAATAAGTAAGTAAAATAAACATATAAGTAAATAAATAAAATAAGTAAATAAAATAAATAAATAAAATAATTAAATAAAATAAATAAATAAAATAATTAAATAAAATAAATAAATAAAATAAATAAATAAAATAAAGTAAATAAAGTAAATAAAATAAATAAAATAAGTAAGTAAAATAAATAAAATAAGTAAATAAATAAATAAGATAAATAAAATAAATAAATAAAATAATTAAATAAATAATTAATAATTTAAATAAATAAATAAAATAATTAAATAAAATAAATAATTAAAATAGATAAAATAAATAAATAAAATAATTATTTAAAATAAATAATTAAAATAAATAAAATAAGTAAATAAAATAAATAAATAAAATAATTAAATAAAATAAGTAATTAAAATAAATAAATAAGATAATTAATAAAATAAATAATTAAAATAAATAAATAAAATAAAGTAAATAAAATAAATAAATGAAATAAATGAGTAAAATAATAAAAAAATTAGTAAATAAAATAAATAAAATAAATAATTAAATAAAATAAATTATTAAAATAAATAAAATAAATAAATAAAATAATTAAAAAAAATAAATAATTAAAATAAATAATATAAATTAATTTATTAAATGTATAAATGTCAGAGTAAATAACAGACGAAATAATCTATATGTAGGAAGTATAGTGGGTATAGTACAGAGACTTATTTTGTAGTTAGGAATAATAATTAATTCGTTTACACGAATTAATTATCCAACGTGTCGAGGATAAACTAGTAACGGAATACGACAAGCGCACCGTTCCACGTCAGAGCCAAGACTGTCCTAACGGCGGTAGCTCCGTCCGTTTTATACAAGCTAAACGGGCGGTACCGCAGGTGCAATGCCGCAGGTGTGCGGTACACGTGTTATTTACAAGAATTCTGTCTAGCTAGACCGACGCCGCACCTGCAAGGGTGCAGGTGCCGTCACGGCCATGCTGACATGCGTGCGTCCTCGCACGCGCTCCATCACAATCTTAATTATCTGTAGACAGAAAAACATCGTTCGATTCTCCTGACAAAACAGCGTCTGGTCCGGTCTATATTGACCCTTCAGACTTGGGTAACAGTCAGTTTTGTTCCGGCAGTAAGCCTTACAAAACTTTAATCATCTTTATGTTAGATCGGAATGATTAGTCTGTAGCTTTTACTATTTTCTCTTTTTTTTTTCAAGTACTGTTTTCGCTAGTCCGGAATCACTATTCCCTATAGCTATATCACTGGACCGGCATTAGCCCTGCAATGATAGTAAGAACTATTCTTTTTTCTTAATCTCTTTTTTTTCAGTACTATTTATGCTAGTCCGGAATCACTATTCCCTGTAGCTATATCATTGGACCGGCAAACGCCCTGCAATGATAGTAAGAACCACATTTTTTTTTCTTACTCTCTTTTTTTTCAATTCGGTATAGAACAGTTACAGACCAACCATACCGCAAACATGTCTCCGTCACAATCACACAAAATGTAAACCGACAGCAACACGACACATATCCCAGTGCAGCACAGACCAGCCTCTCTGCAACTTCATTTTCTTTTCCTGCACTAGAATAATTACTTCGCTAGAGTGTTGCAACGTCCCTAGTATTTTCTAGATGCACAGACACGGTTACTTCCGACTGTCGCACGTCCTCGTGCGGTTGACAGTGAACAGCATACGGTCTATCAGCTATCACCACCTGCTAACAATATTAACTCTTGTTAAATATTACAACGGTCGACCATCCCAGACTTCATTTAAGTCTGGAAAGCGCCCATATGGCTACCTCCAGGCAAACGCACTACAGCTTTCCGTTCTGTTGCGTTCGTACCACATTCGCGCCAGCAAGCCGTCGCGCCGTACTAGCGCTAGCAAATCGTCGCACTGCTTTGCAAAATTAAAAGAAATCGAGATAAATGTTTTGCGAACCATGGAATTCCGAGCTTCCAAAATTCATCACATATTCTCTTAAGAAACGACAACTGTATGACATTTGAAAACATTTCAAAAAACGGAAACTATGTGTAGAGACGGATACCATCACATATTTCAAAGGGAAGGAGGCAACTGCGCAAAATCTACGAAAGCCGACCAAGCCTCGAGACGTTCATTTACAGCACCAAAGAACCATGCGTTCGGCGGCCGCTTGGAATTGCCTTTCCGTAAGATCTGCCGATAAGTTACCGACTGTAGCGGTGTAGGCTCAATCTTACTAGCGCTCGGCCGTACCTGACCATGTTCGATTAGCCGTCACAACATCTTCCTCATTTATCATTGTTGTAGAGACTTCTACGAATCTCTCGACATCAAACCCCAATCTTGTCGACCACACAGTATTCGGAGCAAACTGCAACACTGACCAACACAATAGAACACAAAAATGTCACTTATTATTTTTAATTCATAGCATGTTAAAGTTAATCCTTTATTTTGGTATATCCCTTAAACGTTTTGAACTTCAAAATATAGCAAATGATAAATCGTGTTTCGCGTGAACTATCAAATTACAACAAAATTTGAACAAGTTAAGTTTCCATTGAATGCAAACTATAACTCTTCTAGAAAGCCTCCCAACATTTCTTTCGACATTTGTTAACATATTTAGGTATGTCAAGAAATAATGAAAATACCTAATGTAAAACATTCGAAAACCAATGTGCTCTTAAATGGGGAGGAGTTGAGTCTTGTGGATACCACTGTTTTTCTCGGTATTACTATTGACGCGAAACTTCAATGGGGCCCCCATATATCTAAATTAGCAAGCAGACTTAGTTCTGCAGCATATGCTGTAAGAAAGATTAGAAGTCTCACAGATGTTGAGACAGCTAGGTTAGTGTATTTTAGTTACTTTCATAGCGTAATGTCTTATGGAATTTTGCTATGGGGTAATGCGACTGATATTGAAGCTATATTTGTTTTGCAAAAGAGAGCCGTACGGGCGATTTATAATCTAAATTGTAAAGAGTCCCTTAGAGAAAAATTTAAAGAAATAAACATATTAACTTTGGCATCGCAATATATTTATGAAAATGTAATGTATGTACATAAAAACATAAATAGCTTTAATAAGAATAAGGATGTTCATACCTTAAACACTAGGAACAAACATAAGCTTGTAATGCCTCTTACAAGACTCCACAGAATTAGTAATTCATTTATGGGGCAATGTATACGCTTTTACAACAGAATCCCAGAACATGTTCAAAGTTTGTCAATAAACAAGTTTAAAAGTTTTATTAAAGAAAAACTGTACAAAAAGGGTTATTATAATATCAAGGAATACATGAGTGAAAATAACCCCTGGGAATAAGGTGATCGCCACCATGCTGGTTCTATGAAAATTCATTTAAAATTGTATAATCAAAATTATTGTTAAGTGAAATTATGTTTAAAAAAAAAAGTCCCGCTGGGTTTCTTGCTGGTTCTTCCCAGGACAGAGGTATTTTCCGAACCAGTGGTAAATAAAATAATGACTTTCAATAAGTATTATGTAATAATCCATATTGAATAAAAATCATTCTATTCTATTCTATTCTATTCTTGCGGGTACTTTTAATACAAATCGAACAAAAGGATTTATCTTTTGGCTTAAATAATTTTACTTTATCTTTTCTCTACACTTTAATGATATCGACAATATCGTAAGTAGGACAGCAAATTTCATTACGGTATTTATCATAAAAATAGAATCATCAATGCAATTATAGTCTTTGACAAGTGTAATAATCCTCATACTATTCGAAGATTATATGTGGGCAATAATGGAGACTTTATCCCACTTCTGATGTAGGAAGTATAGTGGGTATAGTACAGAGACTTATTTTGTAGTTAGGAATAATAATTAATTCGTTTACACGAATTAATTATCCAACGTGTCGAGGATAAACTAGTAACGGAATACGACAAGCGCACCGTTCCACGTCAGAGCCAAGACTGTCCTAACGGCGGTAGCTCCGTCCGTTTTATACAAGCTAAACGGGCGGTACCGCAGGTGCAATGCCGCAGGTGTGCGGTACACGTGTTATTTACAAGAATTCTGTCTAGCTAGACCGACGCCGCACCTGCAAGGGTGCAGGTGCCGTCATATATATTAATACTGGTTGTATTTTCACTTACTTATAATAAATGCACGCACCCGTTCACTTATGCCCACTTGTAAGTCCACTTTTAATTTTATAATTCTACTTAACTATGTTCCTAATTAGTTCACTTTTAAAAATATATACTAATCCGAGTTATTGAACATTGTTTTGTTTGCCCTTACCCTTATAGTATTGCGATGTGATGCTTATACCGTGTGATAAAATACCTCTAGCGCCATCTGTATTTTGAGTTTAAACCAAAATATTTATCGTCGGTTGTCAACCCGTAGACCATCCGTCCACCAGTTACCCACCAGTTGTCCACCAGTTGTCCACTAGTTGTCCACCTGTACAATGGTTGTCCACTGGTTGTCCACTAGTTGTCCACTAGTTGTCCACCTGTGCAGTGGTTGTCCACTAGTGGTCCACTAGTTGTCCACCTGTACACTGGTTGTCCACCGGTTATCCTCCCGTTGTCCACCCGTACCCAAGTTGTCCACCAGTTGTGCACCAGCTGTCAACCCGTACACCAGTTGTCCTCCAGTTGTCCACCAGCTGTTCATTCTTTGTTATGATGTTGTATTATACTGTTATGCTCATTTCCGCTTGATTGTACTTATGTGAGTATATGTGTATTTGTTAGTTCCTGTCAGTTATCTTTGTTGTTTGTGATATGCTCATATGTGGATATGTAATGTATATTTATTGATACTTACATAAATAATGATAGAGGAGGGATTTAATAAAAGTAACTTTTCATGTTAAATGATATAGAAGGAAAAGCTTGAGGAAATAATGTAAACATTTGTGTTAGTAATAGTCATAAAGAGGCTTAGAGTAGAACATGTCATCTATGTAATGTCTGATAAGATTAATTGGCAATTTAAAGGGAAGCTTACTACTAAATTGACTTTATCAATGAAATTATTAACATGTGAATAGGTAATTTCAAGTACCGATTATAATAATTAGTAAGAAGTATGTCTTATAGCTATTCTAAATCTAATATAATAATAATTTTAAAATTTTAATAATTTAAACCATATGCAGAGGTCTTATGCCAGATGTAAAAACTATTTTAGAACAGAGAATGAGAGAGATGAGAGTAAAAGTTGTCCACTAGTTGACAACCCGTACACCGGTTGTCCACCAGTTGTCCACTAGTTGTCCACTAGTTGACAACCCGTACACTAGTTGTCCAGTAGTTGACAACCCGTACACCGGTCGACCACAAGTTGTCCACCGGTTGTCCACTAGTTGACAACCCGTATACTAGTTGTCCACCAGTTGTCCACCAGTTGACAACCCGTACACTAGTTGTCCACTAGTCACCCGCGGCAAAGTGTGCAAGAAGTTATGAGTAAATATACCTCAACTTAAACTTATAATTAACAAAAGTTGAAGAGAAGCATATATAACTAAAATGACATTTCTGTGATTGACATACTATCTATAAAATCTTAAATAAAGTGTGCAAGAAGTTATGAGTAAATATACCTCAACTTAAACTTATAACTAACAAAAGGTGAAGAGAAACATATATAACTAAAATAACATTTCTGTGATTGACACACTATCTATAAAATCTTGAATTAACAATTCCAAGTCAATGTACCCTATAAGTTAATCAACTTAAACTTATCATTAAACAAAGCAAGAGATAAAGTAACTGAAACTTCTTGAACTTAAGTCACAGAGTAAAGGTGGATTTAAAGAATTTTAATTAACAATTTTGCTATGTTGCTATGACATTATTGCGTTGATTGTTTACAGTAATCTCTAGATGCCACATTGAGATATGTTTACATATTATATAATAAAGATAGGAAAGGCATGACAAAATAATCTAAACGCTTAAATGATAATAAAGGAGAGGCGTAAAGTAGTATTTACCAGCTGTATGGTATCTAATTAGAATGAATTGAGTCTAGTCTCTAAATTAATTTTATCAACTATGCTATAACAATAAAAGGAATAGAGGCTAAAAGGATCTTATCAGCTATATAATATCTAGTGAGAACTAAATCTAATATAATAATAATTTTAAAATTTTAATAATTTAAACCACATGCAGAGGTCTTATGCCAGATGTAAAAACAATTTTAAAACAGAGAATGAGAGAAATGAGAGTAAAAGTGTACATCAATCTATTCATCATTATTATTATTATTAAATCGTTTGAGCCTTGTTATTATATATTTAATGTAGGTGATAAATGAGTTCCAACTTGTCTCTTTTCTCATTCATTCAGTTATTCTGTAAGGTGACACTCTCACACTGGCACATATTGTTTCATGAGTGGATCTCTGTACCCATTTCTCCAAGAGATGTTCCATCGTTTGAGGCGTGTTGTCATCGCATGGACAATTGTCGTTTGGAGTTATTTTAAAACGATACAGGTAGGACTTGTGAAAGCCGTGGCCAGTGAGAACTTGAGTTAGGTAAAAGTCGGGACGAGTGATTTTGCATAGCGTAGTGATGTCGTCCAGTGTAGGAAGGTGTGTTTTGGTGTATCTGCCCTGTTCAGCGCTCGCATAACGGGTCTGCCATAGAGCACGGTGTTTTTGGCGTATTAAGTGTCTTATATGTGAGATGGCAAAGTGTGTATAGTCCGGTGATTTGTGAAGTTTACAGCCAGCATTGGCAGCCCTATCCGCCGCCTCGTTTCCCACAATGCCCGCATGACTTTTCACCCATGCAAACTTAATTATGCCGAATTTTTTGATTAGACTAATTGTATTATGTATTTCCACGACTATTGGATGTGTATTACTTCGATTTTGCAACGCTTTGATGGAAGAGAGTGAGTCCGTTAGTATAGTGGTTTCATTATATTTGTTGTTAAGAACCCAGCTGCAGGCCTTATGTATGGCAAACAGCTCAGCCTGAAAAACCGAGCACGAGTCGTGCAATTTATATTTTTTGACGACTGTAATGGGCGAATCACCTGCGGGCACATAGGACACGAAGGCAGCCCCAACGGCGCCGTCCTCCTGCTTACTGTCATCTGTATATATACAGGCTTCAGGACCGATGATGGCATCCACCTCCTGCTGGCTGTGTATCGTATCATAACCTAAGGTGATCCTCTCACTGGGGTGCAGGAGTTTGTGTGGTGCAGTTGATTTTTCAAGAGTTATATCATGCGGTAGAAAGTCTGACGTGTAAGACAATCTAGTTCTTTCCACCGCGTGAACCTCCTTGATTTTTAGGTCTATTGGTATGAATTGTGCTAGGGCCAGAGCAGCCGCCGTAGAGACAGTCGCTTTCTGACCCCTCTTTTGGAAACTACATGTCCCCATATACCAGCAGCGTATGTAACAATAGGTACGATTACCTGCTGGTATATGGCGCGTATGTTCTCCGGGTGTGCACCCCAGGTAGATCTGGTGAATAAGCAGAGTTTGTTGAAGATTTTAATCGCCTTGCCGATGACGCACTGAATGTGCTTATTGAATAGCAGTTTTTCATCCAGTGTGACACCCAGCAATTTGATATCAGGGGAAAATTTTAAAGTGTGTCCGTCCATAATGATTTTTGCAGCCTTTGCACCAGGAGTAAATGCGATCATTTGTGTTTTAGATGGACCAAACGCCAATTTGACACTTGACACCCAGTTAGTGATACTCGTGAGTGCAGCGTTTGCTGCACTCTCCAGCCGGTGGACATCTTTGGCTGCAACGATTAAGAACACATCATCTGCATATGCCTGAATATGGCAACCTGCCGGAAGTTCTGCGCCAAGCAGTTCATCAAGGATGATGTTCCACAATACTGGACCGCAAGCAGAGCCCTGGATACACCCCTTGGTCATCATCTTGGTGACTCTGACCCCGGCGTAGTCAAGAGTCACCAAGCGGTTCCGAACGTAACTGCGGATAAGTCCATAGATGTTTCGTGGACAATTAATCATTCTCAGCCTGTGGAACAGTGCCGGCCACCAGGCGTTATCGAAAGCCGCTTTGATATCCAAGGAGAGTGCAATTACTAGTTCTCCATTGTCTTTAGCCCGACGAATCACGTCAAGCGCAGTGTCAATGGCTGTGATAGAATTTGTTTGCTCACGGAAACCAAACTGTCGTGGACAGCTGAGGTTATTGTTGGCGGCCCAGTAAGTGACGCGCTTGATGAAAAGTCTTTCCAGCAGCTTGCCAAACACAGGCAGCAGTCCAATAGGACGAAAAGAGTTTAATTCTCCGTAGTCACTCTTGCTTGGTTTGGGAATGATTTTAACATAAGCCACCTTCCAGCAGTCAGGAAAATGCTGGAGCGTAAGGCATCTGTTTAATATGTCAGTTAATAGCTGTGGATAATTCTTAGCAAACTGAAGACAAATATCCGAGGTTAGGTTGTCTATCCCCGGGGCCTTATTAGGGTTCATAAGGCTCAAGTGTTCCAGCACCTCCTCTGGAGTGAAAAGTGGCTCGTCATTGGTGTCCAATGTATCATCAAGGTGGGCTAATAGTTCATGATGTCGAGGATCGGTGTTAGGTAGGTCGGAGGGGTAAAAGTGGTCGAGCAACGCATTTGCAGTTTCGTGATTATCAGCAGTGAATTTGTTGTTTATTTTTAAAGTGGTTGGTGGACGTCTAGCAGTGGATTCTTTTAATAATCTGTTAGTTAGGAACCAAACATTCTCTTTGGTTTGTAGGCTGCAAAAATCCTTAAAGCTTTTGGTAGACTCGGCTCTTAAACTTTGTGTGTATGCTGTTTTGAGTGTTATGCTTTGCTCAACTAAGTCCTCTATAGCTAGACCGCGTCTCTTGGCTTCCTGTATGCGATGATGCAGTTTTATAATTTCGAGTTTCTGAGCCTCTAGCTCTTCGGACCACCAAGGGGGCTTGTATTTCCACCCCTTTTCCCTCATTCGCATGCTTTTACGACAGGCAATGTGGATAATCTCCACAACTTTGGCTATTAGATCATCCAGCTCGGAGGAGTTCAGGGCAGTTGTGTTGGTGTCCAAAATGTCAGATTGTAGCATGTGTAAATGAAGAGTTTCATTGAATAAGGGCCAACAGGCCTTTTTTGATTTGTAAATGAAGGTGTTTGTGTTGTTGTTTGTATATAAATCAGAGTTGGGATTATTAAGTCTAAATTCTATGGCATTGTGTTGGGATGAGGTACATATTTGGGGATTGACTTGCCAGTTTGATATAAGGTGATATATCGTCTCGGATGCTAGAGTGATGTCTATGATCGAGTCCCTGTGCCGGCCATGAGTGATTGTCTCGAACGTAGGCGATTCGCCAGTGTTGCAGACGACCAACTCGTTGCCATACACAAGGTCAACCACGTCACCGCCCCTAGCATTGGCGACAGGGCTGCCCCAAATGGGATGCCAGCCATTGAAGTCACCCCCAATTATTTTGGGTGAGTCGCCTGTAGCCTTCAAAAATGCTTCTAATTTGTCCATAGTGGCTAGCTCATCTTTGTCAGGTTCTATGTAAACTGACGCTATGTATATGACGCGGTTCCCAGCTAAGAGGCGTGCTGCACAGAGATTAGGTGTGGAGTATTGTGTAAGCCCTAATATGGTGCTGCAGCCGGGCCTTACGAGAATGCAGGCCTTGACCCTATTGACCGGTGATGGGAACTGTATGATTTGGACTCCGTGAATAGCTTTGAGCTCCAGACCCGATCCAACATATGGTTCTGATAATATGGCAATGTCATGGTTGCCATCCTTGAAAGATACTAGTAATTCATGTAGACTGTTCTTAGAACGATCAATATTGCACTGCAAAATCTTAATGTTTTTATGACGTGAGTCCATAGTCGATTCTTTGGATAATTCTGTCTTTCATGGCTCGCAGTCTGGGACATTTGTCAGAATTGGCAGTATGTTTACAGTCATTTTTTGAATTGAACTTATCGTTATGGGATGAGCAGTTGAAGCATTTAGCACTATTGGGTATATTTTTAACAGGACATTTATCAATTTGGTGTTCCTTGCTGGCGCAGTGTGAGCAGGGACTGTCCAGCGATGTACATTTGGATCTCATGTGCCCAAACTGAAGACACTTGTGGCACTGTAAAAATGGAGAGAAGCTATTCACGGTGACACTCTGGTGGTCCACACAGATCCTCCCCAAGTCAAGAATCTTACGATAGACTTTAGCCTCTGCCAGGAACACCGCGTTGTACAAGTTGCAGTTGCGGTTTACGCGTTTGAAGCGGAGTCGGAAGTTCTCACTGTCGCTACTTTCGCTGTCTATCAGGTGGGTTAATTCGGGGTTTTGAGTGGCGATTAGCTTAATAAGGTCCTCCGAAGGAACATCCTTGGAGATGCCCTTCAGAATAACCATAGGCTTGAGCATGCGTACGGGTTCTGCACTTACCTCTTTGCTGTTCTCGAGCCTGGTGAGTGTGTCATTCCTTTGGTTCACGTTCTCAAACTCCACGCGGAGTTTGTTATTGGAGACAGGTTGCACTCTTACAGGCGCGTAAGTCGAGTTCCTATATGAGATGCACTTTTTGAACAGTTCCACAGCCTCAGGAGGCTGTGGAACTGTTTTGACTTCCTTAGCCGGGGTGATGATGATTGCAGGCTTCGTAGTAGGTGGTGCAGTGCGGGCTGCAGGTCCTCCCGTCGCAGACGCGATCCCGCTGACTGCAGCTGCAGCCTGGGCGTATGTTGGTTTATTCACGTTGGTGTTGACCAGCTTTTTGAAGTTGGCCATCTCTTCTCGGACACATGCCTTAATCTCCTCCTTAATTTCCCCCAGAGCTGATGTGCCGGAGGAGGCAGTGGTGTCCAGGCTATTAAGGGTTCTGGTGGCCCGGCGAATTTCCTCCATGGCCAGGCTTATTAAGCGTTTGTTCGCTGCGGTTACACTTTTCCCCTCATTAATGGCAGTACCGACACACGAGGTTAGCTTGTTAATAACCATGGTGAAAGAAGATAAGTCCTTGACCTCCTCGGCTGAGGTCGGGAGGGGAGGGGTTTCACACTGCGATGGTGCCATATTTACAATACTCGTCGCTACTATTTGCTTATCACATTTAATATAGTTTATTGCACAGGTTGCACTTTCGTTCTCATTTCACTTTACTATGGACTAGATTCCTTTAAGCCCCTACACTTCACTAAGGTCTAGATTGCTTTATCGTAGTCCTTTACTACAGTCACTGGCACACACAATTTTGATTCACTAAAGTCTAACTCTTAAACCGGTGCACTTTACCACAGTCCATGTTGCTTTCGTCGAAGGCCGCCGCCAGCCGCCCCGGCGGCTGGCGACAGACTGATTGATTTGTTGCGGTCGCAGCGCTTATATAGGTTTTGAGGGGAGAAGTTGTCCACTAGTTGTCCACCAATTCGCAGGTTGTCCACTTGTTGTCCACCAGTTGACACCCGTACACCGGTTGTCCACAAGTTGTCCACTAGTTGTCCACCAGTTGTCCACCAGTTGACAACCCGTACACCGGTTGTCCACAAGTTGTCCACTAGTTGTCCACTAGTTGTCCACCAGTTGACAACCCGTACACCGGTTGTCCACAAGTTGTCCACCAGTTGTCCACCGGTTGTCCACTAGTTGACAACCCGTACACTAGTTGTCCACTAGTTGTACACCAGTTGTCCACTAGTTGACAACCCGTACACCGGTTGTCCACAAGTTGTCCACCGGTTGTCCACTAGTTGACAACCCGTACACTAGTTGTCCACTAGTTGACAACCCGTACACTAGTTGTTCACTAGTCACCCGCGATGCGAATTGCGGCCGGTCGCTACGGCGGTCGGAAGCAGACTGGTTAGGTTAGGTTAGGTTAGGTTCACGGGGTAGTTGATTGAACACCTCACTACCCCGTGCAGGAGACGAGGCCTGGACAGACCGGGCCAACACTAGTGTGGGGCTGCGGAAGAATTTGGATTCCCGCGGCCCCACGCGCACGTGTGAGGAGACACCGGGGTGGTTTTAGCCGGTAAGAGTCCGGCACGCCCCTCCGCCTTTCCCCAGGCGGAGGTAGTCCATGAGGATTTCCCCCCGTAAAAAAAAAAAAAAAGGTTAGGTTAGGTTAGGTTGTGTCATAAGCTTATTATGTGCCCGCTCCACTCGCATTAGCTCATGAGCGTTGCGTGAGCGCTCCTTTTCTAAATTGTGCTTATGTCTAGATCGCGAATCGGACAATGCCAGGACCATCTCGTAGAGGGACTGCAGACTTTCTAAAGCTGTTTGTTTGCATTCCCTTTTCATATTCCCTGCCATTTCTAATGCCTCCTTCCCTCTCAGAAGCATTTCGTTCGCTTCTTTTGTCGCCATATCCATTTCCACCCCCAGTCGCCTGTTGGAGTTAATGAGCAGGCTGGGTCTACTTTTTTCCGGTGCTTCCGATAATGGTGATTCCGGCACAGATGTGATGGAGAATTCTTCGTCCGAAAGGATTGGAAGTGGGGGAATTTCTTCTTGCTTCCAGTTAGCTACTTTTTCAAAAGCCACCTCCGCCGGGTCACAAATGGAGGACCGGATCGAGCTGTCACTTTTTACGGAATTTTGCGAAATTTTTGTTCGTAGGGTGGCGGTGTGCGAAGAAGCCTTTTTTCTAGTGGTGTGCGTGTCTGTCGGGGCTGAGTCCACAGTACGTTTTTCTGCTGCAGGCTGAGATGATGGCCGCGGCAACTTTTCGCTGTTAGTTGTTTTTGTTAATACTTTTTCCCGCAGCGATCGTGGAGCTCTGGGCGGCGCAACAGGGTGGCTTTGAGAAGGCTTGTTAGAGGCAACGGTCTCCACACCCGACAAGACAACTTTGTTTTCTGACATTTTTTTTAATTCTATTTTCAATATACAAGTATGTTATACAAATTTGTGCTTAATATCTAGATAAAGGTTGCCTTATATAGTTAGATATATTATAATGTTTTTTTTTTTTTATTATTGTGAACTCACTGCTGTTCCTCGGTTGTTGAACTGCAGTGTGGAGTACGTTGGACGCGAAGAAAGAGCCCGTTGCAGGATCTCCGGTGTAGTGTACTGTGAGTCCTAGAGTATGCTTGAGGTGTTTTTGTCCGTGATGGTATTGAACTATGGGGCAATTTTGAAAATCTGTAGGGGCCAAAAGTTAGAGCTTCTTTTCCTGATTTAAATGAGCCCTCACACGGGGTGTCTAGCTCTTCCGGTTTGAGTTATAGCTCGCGGGGATGAGGTAAACCTCGAGGGGGAGGGGAGGGGGGGGGGGGAGTTTCGTGGGAAGCGTATATATGGTATTTAGAAAAAGGGGGGGGGGGTAGGAGGCTAAAATTTTTGGGTGGGGTAAGTGGTCGGGATAATATTATTCAGCTGAAATGTGTGAAGGGAAGGGGGGGAAGGTACGAGTATGGGCAATGGGGGGGGGGGACTTGGTATGAGTGGGGTGAATGTGTGGTATGTGGCGGGATCTTGAGATCCCGACTCAAAAGAGCCCAAACTCGGGTGGTCAGGAATAAGGGGTCTAGGAGATCCCTCGTGGCTTACCTGATGGACATCAATAGTGTCTCCAGCTGCGGTAATTTATCCTCGGCGGATTCCTCGGTCCGTCTTCGAAGGCTCTACTGAAGTCTGCACTGTCGCCGGACGCCTCGTGTTCACTGGCACGCTATAACCTCGATGTCTGAGAGCACGTTGCAACCACGTGGTTTGAGGTTAAGTTGTTAATATTTACAAGCCAATAACTTCCGCAGCAGTAGACCGATTTTCTTGATTTTTACGCCGTTTAATTGAGCTTGATAGCGGCTTTCAAACAATAAAACTGCCTATGCGATTTCATTGTTGCTGTTGACACTATTTATCCCCAAAGTTCAGAAGCTCCTGCTCCCAAGCCAGGTGATGTACAGATTTCTCCCCAATTACACTATTGAAATGCACACTCAAAAACTTTTTCAAAGCACTTCCACTCGCGTAGCTCAAAAATTGCTATTTTTTAAGCAATTTTTTCGTGGAGCTTATGTTGAATGTGACACTTTACGGTGCGTACTGGGTTAGGTTAGGTTTTTTTTTTTTTATTATAAATAAGTTTACACTACAGACTCGAGGTCCGTACCTTTTTTCGCTATATATTTCTTTATTAACTTTTTTTTATTTAACATTGTACTCCTTACACTACTAGTATAGTAAATTTACTTAAGCCTTAGCAGTGAGTTCACGTTTTTTTTTTTTAATTATTATTATTATTATTTTTTTCTTTTTTTTTTCTTTTTTTCTTTTTTTTTTATTAATATATCATGCCTTTTTTTCTCCTTATTTCTTGTTTCTTTTTCCTTTTACTTTTTTTTTTTTTTTTTTTGAATTCTAATTCCTAACATGCTTTATTAACTTACCATACAAATTTTTATTATACCTTATTTTAATTATATATAAGTGATATTACAAATACGTTGGTTATTTTTTTTTGTCATTTTGTTTCTTTTAACTTATAATCTAGTTCCTAACTTTATAATATATACATTCTTTTGGTCGTCGTGGAGACCGCTCCGTCTTTAGCCATATCAATTCGCCGTTGTCAGGGCCTCTACGACAGCTGCGTCTCTGCTTCTTAGTGCCATTTTTAGGTTGTATTCTTTAATTCTGTTTGTTGTCGCAGCCATCGCGCTTTCAATCAGCCTTCCAGTCGCATCGTCACAGTCGTCCGTGTAATATACACAGGAGACTGTGTGCCTGGACACTGCCACTACTGCGTGTTGGACGCTGTCATAAATTTTGTGCTTCTCTGTTGTTGTCCTCATTATGACCACTGTCCCGTATGTGAGGCCTTGGGCCTCATGTACGGTTAAAATTCGCGACCCGGGACCCGAACCATATCCCTGGCTTGTAAGGGACTCCTTTTCTGCTTGCGTGTATACAAGATATAAAGTATTTGGCAGGGTACCTGGAATGACTACTCCCGTGTACCTTTTCCTTTCCAGTGAATGCACCTGAGATCTGGATGAATATATGCCATTGTAAATTTCACTCAGGGCATATGCCACATCCATCGGATTCCGGTGCGTACACAGGAGTTCTTGGCTGATTGTGGTCACGTGGCTTGGGCGAGTATATTGCATCGCAAAGAGGTTTTCCGGTATGCTTTTGCTATATCCGGAAGGAATGTTTTGGTGACATGCCCAGTGGTGGAGGTCTCGTATCTGTCCTGCCAGATCCGAACAGTTTCCTCTCTGATTTTCTTTTTAACATAGGACACGGGAATTTTGTCATAGTCTAGAGTGGCTGTTTCCCGGAGCGCCGCCGTCTTGGCGAGCTCGTCGGCTCTCTCATTTCCGGACGTGCCTACATGGGCCCTCAACCAGAATAGTCTTATTTTTCTTCCCTCTTTTCTCATCTTCCCTATGCTTTCTTGTATGGCTTTCGATAGGGGATGGCTTGCTTTAGGGTTCGCTAGCAGATCGAGCGAAGATCTTGAGTCGCTCATTATGTTAATAACGGGTTCTGTCCTTGATTCTGCTAGCTTGGTTGCCCTGAGCACGTCGTAGAGCTCGGACTGGAAAACTGTGCAAGATGGGTCCAGTCTAAAGGTGGAACTACTGGTCTCCTTGCCATCTTCCCAACATGTTAAGGCTGCTCCGACCCTCCCTTCTATCTTGCTTCCATCTGTGTATATGTGAGGGCCGGTTAGTTGGTGGAGATTTGTTTTTTCTACCGTTTCCAGTAGCTCATAATCCAATTTGATGAGTTTAGAGGGATGAGGTTGGTCCAAGTGATTTACACGGTTTTCAAGCTCTCTTCCTGGTGGTAAGTAGTCTAGTGAGCCTTGTTTCTTGGTCTTGTACAGGCTAGACGCCTCTTGTATTCTCAGGTCTAGCGGAAGCAGACCCGAGATGGCGAGTGCGGAAGTGAGCGACACCGTGCGGTACGCTTTACAGATCTTCTGCGCGAAGCCCCTTTGCAACGTGTTAAGTTGGTCTTTAATCATCTGTAGTTCTGTTGCTGAAGACCACGCGCTCGAAGCGTACATCACTATAGGTTCGACGACTGCAACGTATATTGTCCTTACAATCTCACCATTGAGACCCCAGGTCACCTTGGCTAGGTTTTTTTTTTTTTTTTCTTTATACTACCACTATTCTGCGGTACTCTTTTTTCTGTTTAGGTTATTCTTTTTCCTTTTATATTTCCGCTTTGTTTTTTTTTTTTTTTTTTTTAATAATATATGTATTTCCTTTTTTTCCCACTTTCCGTTCGTGTCGTTCTTATAATTTTTTTTTTCTTTTTTTTTCGTAGTTATTGCATAGACCTTATTATCTTACACCTATCATGCATTATACACTTCTATATATCTTATATCTATATAACATTCAAACTTTCCACTGTTTGTCATTTACATTTGTATATGCTATTAAATAGAATAATACACTATAATATAATAGACAATACAAAATGAAGTAAAATAAAAAAAAAATACAGAATAATATACAATACGAGAGCTAATTCTTATCCTACATTTTTGCGATTACATCGTGTATTACTGGAGCATTGTGCTTTACTGTTATTTTTAGTTTATTAGTTACTTTCTATTTAAACTAATTCACAATACAATTCTATTCTAATCCTTGATATTACAATATTGCATATAAATGCATACGCACACATACGCATATATACATACATATTCATTTCATTTATATACATTCATACATACCTATACATAACCACATCCATACATATACATAAACATATTATAACTACATTCTTATACTATTGCGCATAATATAATCAAATTGTATATTAACTAGTCCACCACTTTACTTCCGTTCTCTTTATTTATGACTTTTAATATAGAGAGAGCAAAGCCTAGAAAATAAGATCTGCAATAGTCATCTGCCATGATTAAGCTTAGATTCTTAGATTTTAAGTCCATTCCCATGCTGCACTCGCACTCGAACCTTTTTTTGCCAAAACGTGGGCAATCTAAAATTATATGCTCAAGTGTTTGGTATGAGCTATTATCACATGTGCAATGTGGGGACGGTGCCAACTTAAATCTATAAAGATAGGCTTTATTTCCACCGTGACCGGTTAGTAATTGCGTTATGATGTTAGTTAAGCTTATATTTCTAAGTATTTTGTATGCCATCGTGATGCTCGGGAAGAAAGTTCTTGTAGTTTCGCTGGTGGATGCCTCTTCATACTTGTGTTGCCAATTTAGCAAGGTGTGGCTTCTGGTGAGATACTTGGCGTATGACAATGGGAACAAGTCGTATGCGGGTCTCTGCTTTTTATGAGCAGCGGCATATTTAGCTAACTCATCTGCTCTCTCGTTTCCCGTTAGTCCACAATGAGCCTTTATCCAGTAAAAATTTATTACCCCGTTTCTTTTTTCTAGGATGTTAAGTTCTGAATTTATTTCTGCAGCGATGGGATTTAGTGCTGATGGGTTGCAGATGGTTGTTATTGCTGATCTGGAATCACTTAGAATATTGGCTTGAGAAATTTTTTTAGCTATCACGAATTTGATCGCTTTTAGGATGGCTATCAATTCCGCTTGGTAGACGCTGCAATAACTCTCTAGTCTACAAGTAATGTTTTTGATTTCTTTACCGTTTTGCCAGACCGTAATTGCAGCTCCGACCTTATTGTTCATCTTGCTTCCATCTGTATAAATATTCATCCAGTTGTTATTAATATTGTCCATGTCTTCTTGTGTTGTTATTAACTTAAAATATCTTTGTCGTCTGTCAGCAGGGTGTGGTAGATGATATGGACTAATCCTCGTCTCCAGGCACCTTCCTGGGAGTGACTTTATAGGTTTACCTCTCTTGATTTCGTATATCTCCGCATTTTCTTCAGCTCGTAGTGCTAATGGGATAATTTGAGCTAGAAGTACACTTGAGACGAGGGAGATGGTTTTATGTCCTTTACATATACGGATACTGAACATGCGTGTTATTCTGTTGAGGATTCGTTCTATATACTTTTTATTTGTAGTCTCTGCCCAGCAACTGGCTGCATAAAGGATGGTGGGTTCCACTACTGCTAGTTAGATTGTTCGTACGATGTCCGAGTTCAAGCCCCCCATTGTGCTCTTGCAGCTCTAGATACAATTTTGTATAGATTGATGCCTTTGCAGCATACGTAGTCTATATGCGGCTTGAAGTTAAAATTTTTATCTATTACGAGTCCAAGTATTTTTAGGTGGTCCGAGTATGTTAAGACAACTCCATCAATAAGTAGCTTTGGGCAGTGGTATCTGAGTTTTTTGGTGATGATTGTCGTTTGTGTTTTATGAGGGGCAAATGTCAGTTTGTGCTTGCGTCCCCATTCTGTTATTATTTTTAAGGTGTTATTGGCTAGGTTAGGTTAGGTTAGGTTAGGTTCCCCCCCGAACGGGTTCCCGCCTTGTCGTGGCGGGGGGGCTTAGTAGCCGTGGCTTGGTCAACCACGGTGAACGAAGAGGAACCCCTTGGCTGGCCCGAGGTGTAGGGCCGGCCCGAGGTGGCCACTCCGAGTGGGCTTGGGAAGCCCACTTCGGATGTGTGTCGGGGGGCTGTGGTGAAAGGGGAGTCCGCAACCCTCTACCGCTGCAGCCGAGGTGGAGTCGCGGAGGAAGAGGAGTGTTGGTATGGCGATGCGCCACTCGCCCTATCCTCCGCGACTCAGACGGGGCCGCACCGTTGAATGATGCGGTGGTGGTGGGGCTGCGGGGGGAGAGGAGTGTCGGTATTGCGAGGCGCCGCTCTCCCTACCCTCCGCAGCCGAATCTTGGTTGGCGGCGGAGCCATAGACCAGATCCGCCGCTGGGGTCGGGAAGGCTGGTGCTTCTTAGTGCTAGTTTTTCCTGGCCCCATGGCCTTCGCGCATCGGACACGGGGGCGTCTGTTGCGCATATGAAATTGGAGGCCGAGGAGGAGGGCGCGCCATGTGTTCTGGTGCGCCTTACCGGAGAAGGAGATGGGGGAGGAGTGGTCCTCTCCCGAGGAGGGGCCGCCATGGGGTGGCCGGCGCAGGTCGCGGAAGTGTGCGAAAGCGTTCCCGTGGCCCTGCCAATATGCGACGAGGGTGGAACACCATGGGGTTTTAGTCGGTGCGAGTCCGACATAACCCGTCCTTGCCCCCGCGAGGCGGGTATGCGTAGGCATTTCCCCATGCAAAAAAAAAAAAAGGTTAGGTTAGGTTAGGTTCCCCCCCGAACGGGTTCCCGCCTTGTCGTGGCGGGGGGGCTTAGTAGCCGTGGCTTGGTCACCCACGGTGAACAAAGAGGAACCTCTTGGCTGGCCCGTGGTGTAGGGCCGGCCCGAGGTGGCCACTCCGAGTGGGCTTGGTAAGCCCACTTCGGATGTGTGTCGGGGGGCTGCGGTGAGAGGGGAGTCCGCACCCTCTACCGCTGCAGCCGAGGTGGAGTCGCGGAGGAAGAGGAGTGTTGGTATGGCGATGCGCCACTCACCCTATCCTCCGCGACTCAGACGGGGCCGCACCGTTAGTTGATGCGGTGGTGGTGGGGCTGCGGGGGGAGAGGAGTGCCGGTATTGCGAGGCGCCGCTCTCCCTACCCTCCGCAGCCGAATCTTGGTTGGCGGCGGAGCCATAGACCAGATCCGCCGCTGGGGTCAGGAAGGCTGGGTGCTACTGAGTGCTAGTTTTCCTGGCCCCATGGCCTTCGCGCATCGGACACGGGGGCGTCCGTTGCGCATGTGAAATTGGAGGCCGAGGAGGAGGGCGCGCCATGTGTTCTGGTGCGCCTTACCTGAGAAGGAGATGGGGGAGGAGTAGTCCTCTCCCGAGGAGGGGCCGCCATGGAGTGGCCAGCGCAGGTGGGGCCGCGGAAGTGTGCGAAAGCGTTCCCGTGGCCCTGCCAATATGCGACGAGGGTGGAACACCATGGGGTTTTAGTCGGTGCGAGTCCGACATAACCCGTCCTTGCCCCCGCGAGGCGGGTATGCGTAGGCATTTACCCATGTAAAAAAAAAAAAAAAAGGTTAGGTTAGGTTAGGTTAGGTTTTTTTTTTATTATTATTACTGTTAACACTACTACTTTACTGCAGTACCCTTCTTACTTATGCTTAAATTAATAATCTCTTTACAATTTTTTTTTGGATTATTCCGCTCTGTGTGCCGTTTACTCATTATTAGCACCTAGTGCCTTTGGCTACATTACTTATACTACTACTCATATTACTAATACTTATAATTATACTCACTACTAATAATCTAAAGCTACAAGACATTAACTTACTGTTTCTTATTTATATACATACATATGCATGCAAACTTAATCGTAATATAGGACACAGCTTTACAATGACTGGGATGTTTTTATTCAATAAATGTATATAATGTTCCCTATTCTTTTCTTATTTTTTTTTCGTTTTTCTTTCTTTTTTTTTTGTTTATAATTTTTTTTTTTAATAATTTTACCACTTTTTTCTAGCAATTTCTTTCTTTTGCCTTGCTCACCTTGCGTGTTTAATTTTTTTTTCTTTTTTTTTTTCTTTTTTTTTCTACAATTATACTTTTACAATTTACAATTTTTGAATCTACCTATCACTTATAACACATACATAATATCTTTATTTTTTTTAAATTAATTATCTTTATTTATTTACAAATAAATTATTTACTACTATCTATATTATACAATACATTTTTTCTTACACTTAATCTATATGTTTACTACCATTTTCCTTGCTTATAATTCTCAATACTGTAAGTGCAAATTTCATGAAGATAGTTCGGCAATTGTTGTCTTGCATTATCATATTTAAATTATCTTTATTGATTGTCACTCCCATGGTGCATTCGGATTCGAATCTGGTTTTGCTAAAGCGCGGGCAGTCAATTAGTAAATGTTCTACAGTTTGTTCTAAGTTGTCATCACAAATGCAGCTTGGGGATGACGATAGCTTATACTTGTATAAATACGCTTTATTTCCACCGTGACCGGTGAACAAATGGGTAGTTAAGTTTGTCATTTTTATATTTTTTATTATTTTGTATGCTATTACAATGTTGGGAAAAAAGGTCTTCGTTAGGTTACTAGTTGAAGATTCTTCATATCTTCTTTGCCAGACTTGGAGAGTGGAGTCTCTGATGAGGCGCTTTGCATAAGACAATGGGACTCTGTCATATGCTGGTCTTTGTTTGTTTTTAAGAGCAGCTCGCTTGGCTAGTTCATCCGCCCTCTCGTTACCTTGGATTCCACAGTGTGCTTTTATCCAGTACAGCATTATTTTTGTTTTATTATATTCCATGGATGTTATTATTTCTGGAATTTCGGCAGCGATTGGATTCAGCGATGATGGATCACAGATAGTTACTATTGCTGATCTTGAGTCACTAAGTATGTTGGCTCCTTGATAGTTTTTGTCAGCTACATATTTAACGGCTTTCAGAATTGCTATCATCTCCGCCTGAAAGACACTACAGTAGTTTTCCAGTCTAAATGATATTGTTCTTGTTTCAACTCCGTTTTGCCAGACTGATACAGCTGCACCCACTTTATTTTCAATCTTGCTGCCATCGGTATATATTTTTGGCCAGTTGTTTTTGATTTCTTCAATTTCATTCTGGTTACTTATGAGTTCGAATTGTCGCTCTGTTCTTTCAGATGGATGAGGAAGGTTGTAAGGACTTACTCTTTTTTCCAATTCCCTGTCTGGCAGGTGTTCAATAGGTTTGCCTCGCTTAATTTCGTAGATTCTAGCATTCTCCTTAGCCCTTAATGCTAACGGTATTATTTGCGAAAGTAATGTGCTAGAGATTAAGGAATTAGTTCTGTGCCCTTTACATATTCTTATGCCGAAAATTTGGGTCATCCTGTTAAGCATACGTTCAATATATTTTCTTTCCGTTGTATCGGCCCAACAGCTGGCAGCGTAGAGTATAGTCGGCTCGACTACGGCTAAATAAATTGTCCTTATAATCTCCGAGTTTAGCCCCCAATGAGCCCTTGCTGCTCTGGAGACCATTTTATATATGTTTATGGCCTTGCGGCAAACATCATCCAGATGAGGCTTGAAGTTAATGTTTTTATCTATTGTTAGACCCAGAATTTTTACTCGATCCGAAAACTGAAGTTCTACTCCATCCATTTTTAAAACAGGTCGGTGAAATTTTTGTTTTTTGGTGATTATTACTGATTGGGTCTTGTGGGGGGCAAATCTTAATTTATATTTTTGGCCCCATTCAGTTATAATTCTAAGTGTGTCATTCACTTCTTCTTCGAGTTTTTGGCCATTTTGATTGGTAGCGACAATTAGGATGTCGTCGGCAAAAGCTTGTACGTGGGTGTTAAGTTTTTCTGTACTTTGCAGTAGTGGATCGAGTAAGACATTCCAAAGCATGGGGCCGTAGGTAGATCCCTGGATACACCCTTTATTAGTGGGTTTTTGTATTGCGTGTCCAGCATACTTAAGGCATATTTCCCTCTCAGACAGATAGCTACTTATTATTTTCAGCATGGATGTATCAATTCTTTTAGAATTGAGTTGACTTACTATGGCGGGCCACCATGCATTGTCAAATGCGCCCTCTATATCGAGTGATACTATTACGACTAAGGCTTTTTTCTTTAAGCCTTGCTTTATTATAGTAATACTGTCGTATAAGGCATCCTCTGTGCTTCTTTGAGGAGTGAAACCGTATTGCCTATGACTCATCCTGTCTTGTTTTCCTAGCTGCCATTGGACTCTGTTGACAAATAGTTTTTCCAGTATCTTGCCTAACACTGGCAACAGACCAATAGGTCTGTAAGACTTTGGCTGGGAGTAGTCTTCCCTATTTGGTTTAGGAATTACTTTTATTGTCGCCTTTTTCCATGTTTTTGGGAAGTAACCAAGCATCAGGCACTTGTTATACAGTGCTTGTAGGACTTCCGGATTAGTTTCGAACGCGACTTGACAGATATCCGACGTTAGGCCGTCCGCTCCAGGGGCTTTTTTGGGACTCATATTTTTGAATATATGTGCTATTTCCTGTTTGGTAAATTGCCTTATTGTTGTGATGTGCTCGCTTTTTAATCTGTTGGTCAATTCTAGCGCTAGCTAGCTATTCTACGAGTCCTGATTTCGGCTTGATCTGCCGTATCAGTGTCAGAGCTATCCCAAGGAAAAAATGTGTCAGCTAGTTTGTTTGCCGATTCTACTTCCGAGAGAGTTTCACCGTTGGAATTCCTGAGGAGCCTGTCCTCCTCTTTTCTAGAACACACTTTCAGAATTCGGTACGTCCTTTGCCATAGGGATTCTTTTTCTTCCTTGGAACAGAGATCTATCCAACTTTTGATTGTAGCTTTCTCGATTGCGCTAGTAAAATCCTGTCTCGCGTCTAGGTATTGTTCTATTACGTAATTTCTTCTTTTGGGGTGTGCGTTCTTTATTCTTCGTCTTCGTCTAATCATTTCTATTTTCTTTTCATCTATTTCTTTATTCCACCATATGGCTGTTTTCAATTTCCTCCTTTGGTTTATTAATGGTATATTTTTATCGCATGCTATTAAAATATTTTGTGTGTAGTCATTTATTAAGTTTTCTAACACTCGGGTTGTTTCAATTTCTTCAATTTTTTCTTTTGTTATGTTTTTTTTTTTGAAATCATCACTTAAATCTTTCTTTAGATTATCCCAATTAGCCTTTTTAGTGTTATATTTTCTTGTGGTATTTAGATTGATTTCAGTGGTATAACTATCTATTTCTAGGTTGAATAGGATTGACTTATGATTTGATATTGTGCAGAATGTATCGTCAACTCTCCAGTTTTTGACTCTGTGAAGTAACGAGGATATACAGGCTGTAATGTCAATAATACTTGTACATAATGAACCCATTCTATGAGCAGAAAAGGTGGGTTTTGTTCCTACATTAAGGATTTCTAAGTTTAGTTCTGCTAGTTCTTCCATTATAGTTTTCCCTCTATTCTGCATTGCAGCCCCACCAGATACTCTTTGCATTGGCGTCACCTCCAATAATGATGTCTTCCGTCTTCATGCTTGATATGTATTTCTTGATTATTTGCAGGTTTTCGTCCAGATTTCCTTTTTCATGTAAGTACATGCTAATAATACCTATTTTTATATATCCTAACTTTAATTCAACACCTACTATATCTTCACTAAGAAAATTAGGGTTTACAGAAAATTGTAATGTAGGGTCTGTGACGACAATTGCCGATCTAACTGGCTTAGAGGTATCATGAGTAACTTTTTGAATGACGCGATATTGGGATCCCACAGATAGGTGAGCTTTTGCACCCACGTAAGGTTCCTGCATTAGAATGATCGAGAATCCCTGCATCGTGGCTGTGCGTAAACACTCGAGTGTTGCCGCCCGCCCACGATCCAGGTTATACTGTATAATTTTGATATGTTTTTTTATGTCGGAGGAACTCTGTTGTGCTAGGTTTGACCTGTCGTTGTCTGTATCTTAACAATATGATACTGAGGATCTTGCGATCCTATCCCATTTTTGCCATTCTTGGCATTCTGGGCTGTATGCAGGATGCATTAGATTTACTCGTCGTGCAATGCGGCAGTTACAGCACTTGGGAGCGTCGTTACGCTTTGTACACTCGCTCGTATCATGCCCTTCAGCACAGTATCCACAACGAGGCTCATTGTTGCAATCCCTTGCTTTGTGACTGAATCCAAGACACCTAAAGCACTGAGTAATTGGAGATTGGTCTACGCAAGGAACGACCTGGTAACCTATCCGCAGCTTCTGATCTTTCAATTTAGACCACATCTGAGGAGAGACTTCGAGGATTATATTACTTACTTCTCTTATTCTTCCTCTGGTTCTGCGAAGGACTTTAATTGCTTTATCGTTTTCCGTTAATTCAGTTAGAATGTTGCTGTTTTGACTTGTTATTGCTTTAACTAATTTTGCATCATCCAAGTCATTTGTGATTCCCACTAATCGTAACTGAGGTTTTTTAATAACTGGTGTAGATACAGTTAGTCTGTCGCAGGTGTCGCGAATGGCCGCTTTAAGTGTCTGCCTATCCTGCTTTGAGTCACAGTTAATAACAACTCTTTGGTTTTTCAGTTTAGTAATTTTATTGACTCGTATACCCAGTTCTACTGGGTCGATGTCGGTTTTAACCTGTTTTAAGATGTCATCACTCGTAGAACGTGGGTCTATAGATTCGACGATCATTGCATAACGGGGTGTTTGAGTCACTTCTGCGTAAGATTTTTTAGTGGTGTGGTGTGTCTTTTGGAAGGTTCAGTGTATATTTTGTGGTCTTTTTCATCTTCTGTAAATCTATTTATATTGCCAATATTTTTGAGTTCGTCAATTTTTTCCCTGATCTCTGATATAGCTAGTTCAGTTCCAAGGTCAGAATTTCCCTGAACTGCCATTTGAGATGTGTTATAATGTTTTAAATCACTAACTTCATTGTGTACAGTTCTAAGCAAAAGCGTTATGGGTTTTATAGTGTTTTCTAAATCAGCTTTTGTGATTGATTCCCTAGGTTGGTTTGCCGATTGATATGATCGGAGCATTTCTTTTGTGTCCTCTAGTTGTGATATTATTTGATTGATTCGGGGATCCGGTTGTATGTTGAAATGTTCTGAGACAACTTTCTGAGTCTCCGGGACAATGTTGCTTTTAATTGATTTTTCTACCATCAAGCTGAGGTTTGTTACACTTTGGTTTAATTCTGATATTTTGCCTAGCAAAGTCGCAAAGTTTTCAGCGTACTTCTCGGAATGGACATAAGGTAATTCTTTCAGGGACTGCGGTTGCACTTTTGTGGCTAATCCATGCATTTGTATTTGGATATTATTTATTGTTTTTATAGGTTCGTCCATCTCATAATTTAGCCATGAGCGTACAGCCTCTACGACTTTGCCTGTGGCTACAATTGCTTCGTATGTCTCTTCAAGCTTCTTATAATGGGAAGTTTGTATTTCGGCTAGCTGTCTGTTATGTGCACGCTCAACACGTACCAGTTCTTTCGCTGCTCGGGATCTCTCCTGCTCCGCTGCCAACCTATGCCGAGAGCGAGAGTCCGATAACGATAATACTGTTTCGTAAAGGCCCTGCAAGCAATCGTGGACCTCGCTCTTACATTCACGTTTCATATTTCCTGCTTTCTCCAAAGCTTCTTTTCCAGAAAGCAGGAACTCATTAGCCCTCTGGGTTGCTAAGTCCATGGAGATGCCCGCGCGCTTTTGTGACGGTGGCAGTATACTTGACCTCCTGCTGTTGCCACTAGTTATACTGTCACCATCAGACCACTCATCTTCAGTCTCCCTGACTGGTTTGCATAGACCTAGGATGTTAAGTTCTTTATCAATGTCCAGAGTTATGGAACTACCGTCCTCCAAACCTGCATTTTGTGGTGTGAACTCTACTGGCGCAAGAGCATCCCGTATGTCTGTGCTATGACTGGAGGAGTTGGAAGCAGCAGAACAAGAGGCTAATTCTCCAACCGTTGGGGTGTTATCCTGCTCCGCCTCCGCCGTCCTCCCAGACGTGGTTGCATTTTGGATTAACACTTTTTTACGCAGCGCCACACTGGGGGTTAGACTTACACCTCTTTTAACTTTCGACAGACTTGACTTAGCTGAGCTAGAGCCTGAAGATCCAGATTTGCAGGACATTTTTTTTTCCTCACCTTTGAACAGCCCTATTGGTACAGCACTGCTAGATTTATATACCCCGTATAATTCCAAAGCGTTTGAGCCCAAACACCACTTCAATCGGTTCAGCGGTTTTGAAGTAACAGACTTTTAAAAATTTTCAATATGGCGGACTAAATATATATCTATATATTCCCCTGAAGTTTTTTTATACTATCGCAGGTATGTAGTTTACTCTTTGGTCGTAACTATGCCGAAAACCGCATCAAATTTGGACGTTTCGTTCGAGAGTTATGCGTGTTCTTCGCTAGTCAAGATGGCGGTGAAGGTGGCCACTTCAGTTTATGATCAAAGACTTCTGGATCTAACTTAATGATATAGGTATCGCTTAACCTATAAGTATGTTGAAAACCGCATCAAAATCGGACCCTTGGTTCCAAAGCTATGCAGCTTTGAAATATTTCAAGATGGCGTCTCAATATGGCGGTCGATAACTTTAAAGCGGATTATTTTAAGCCCAGTTTGAGTGAAATAGTCGTGTTTGGGCTCATTTGACTCGTCTCTTTGCAGGCTATACAATGGTATCGCCAGATTATGGTGATATTGGCGATTGGATTTTCTTATTCCAAAGTGTGCTGAAGTCAATTCTAGCACCTATACTGAAAACCCCGCGTTTCTGTGACGAATACTTTCCGAGATATAAGACTTTAAAAATTTCCAATTTGGCGGACAAAATGGTCGAAAAGTTAAAAATTATAATATCTCCGCAACAAAAAGAGCTAGGATAGTCGTGCTTGGACTGTAGTAAATGGAAATTTTACGTTCTATCGATTAGTAATCAGTGTCACACTGATAAGTCTAGCTGAACTGAAAAATCCTGAAAAATAACTGAAAATTACGTAACTCCTAAACGAAAAAAGATATCGCAATTCTGTAAACGGATTTTTTAACTTTATGTAACGTACTATGTTTCTACCAACAAACTATTTTCGATAGGTGGTTGGAAGACAGAGCACGTGGAAGAGTGTTCTCAGAAAAAATGTTATATCTCTGAAACGGCTGATTCAAAAAATCCGAAATTCTGCAATTAGATTTTATATTAGTTTTTCAATAAAGCTACGAAATAAAAAAGGCAGGTTGTCGCTCAATATCACTCGCAATAGTCAGGTGAAAATGAGTGATGTCAGAGAAATTGACACTTTCAGCAATAACTTCTAAACTACAAATCCGGCCTTGGTGAAACAAGTACCAGGAGGCTTTTCAAACAATAACCAACAGATCTGCGTGTTGAAATTCAGCCGCACGGTCGCGGTTTGAATTTTCACTGCCACGTGGTTTTTTGGTTTTCCTCCTATATCTCGAAAACCAATTGGCAGAAAAATCTGGTGAAAGTGCCGAACTGTAGAGCAACTTAAATGTCACTAGATGAAAAAATAAAATCAGTATGTCTTCGATCAAAAAACAGCGGCGTATGCAAATATGTGTAAAATCTTAAATGAAATTTTTACCTTTTTTGCGATTTCGCCGCTGGATTTCACTGATTTTCTCTGTGACACTACATGTCCCACTACTAGCACAATGATAGGCTTAAAGAACACACGGAACAGCACAAATCAACGCTTGATTCACCAAAATCGGATCACTTAAACCTATTTTTCGGATTTTTTGAATGCGGAGCAACACGGAAACGATGCGTACGGCACGAGAGTCGGCGGAATACTGGTTAGGTTAGGTTAGGTTCCGTCCAGTACTCGACGACTGGCTCGGGAGAAGGCACGGCTCCCTGTCGTTTAGGGTGACGCAAGTGCTGTC
This sequence comes from Parnassius mnemosyne, assembly GCA_963668995.1. NCBI lineage: Eukaryota > Metazoa > Arthropoda > Insecta > Lepidoptera > Papilionidae > Parnassius > Parnassius mnemosyne. Next base: position 211,276 of record CAVLGL010000001.1, on the reverse strand, counting down.
GGGGCATGGCTGCTTCGGCAAGTACCTGCGCCGCATAGACAGGGAGCCGGACGCTCGGTGCCACCACTGCGTCCATTGCGGGGAGGACACGGCGCAACACACGCTCGCCGAGTGTGTAGCTTGGGAGGAGCAGCGCCGTGTCCTCACAAATAAAGTAGGAGGCGATCTGTCGCTGCCGGCCTTAGTGCGGAAGATGGTCGGTAGCGCAGAGTCGTGGGATGTGGTGGTGTCCTTCTGCGAGGACGTGATGTCGCAGAAGGAAATTGCGGAACGGGAAAGGGAGATCTCGACTCCCTTCCCTGGCCGCAGAAGGCGCACCGGGCGCAGGAGAAGGGCGGACAACGCCCTTTTCCGGCCCCCATAAATGGGTCCAGGGGCGAGGGACTTGGGGAAGCCCCCCGCCACCCCTACTCGATGGACCCGAGGCGGATGCGCGCGCGGGTGTCGGCGCGCGCCCCTGAGGCGATACACGGAGTAGTTGATTGAACACCTCACTACCCCGTGCAGGAGACGAGGCCTGGACAGACCGGGCCAGCACTAGTGTGGGGCTGCGGAAGAATTTGGATTCCCGCGGCCCCACGCGCACGTGTGAGGAGACACCGGGGTGGTTTTAGCCGGTAAGAGTCCGGCACGCCCCTCCGCCTTTCCCCAGGCGGCGGTAGTCCATGAGGATTTCCCCCCGTAAAAAAAAAAAAAAAAAGGTTAGGTTAGGTTAGGTTAGGTTCCCCCCCGAACGGGTTCCCGCCTTGTCGTGGCGGGGGGGCTTAGTAGCCGTGGCTTGGTCAACCGCGGTGAACGAAGAGGAACCCCTTGGCTGGCCCGAGGTGTAGGGCCGGCCCGAGGTGGCCACTCCGAGTGGGCTGGGGAAGCCCACTTCGGATGTGTGTTGGTGGGCTGCGGTGAGAGGGGAGTCCGCACCCTCTACCGCTGCAGCGAGGTGGAGTCGCGGAGGAAGAGGAGTGTTGGTATGGCGATGCGCCACTCGCCCTATCCTCCGCGACTCAGACGGGGCCGCACCGTTAATTGATGCGGTGGTGGTGGGGCTGCGGGGGGAGAGGAGTGTCGGTATTGCGAGGCGCCGCTCTCCCTACCCTCCGCAGCCGAATCTTGGTTGGCGGCGGAGCCATAGACCAGATCCGCCGCTGGGTTCGGGAAAGCGGGCGCTAATAAGCGCTCGATTTTCCTGGCCCCATGGCCTCCGCGTATCGGACTCGGGGGGGTCCGATACGCAGGTGGAGTTGGAGGCTGTGGAGGGGGGTAGCTGAACACCTCGCTACCCCGTACAGGAGACGAGGCCCGGACAGACCGGGCCAGCACTAGTGTGGGGCTGCGGAAGAATTTGGATTCCCGCGGCCCCGCGCGCACGTGCGAGGAGGCACCGTGGGGTTTTAGCCGGTAGGGGTCCGGCATAACCTTCCGGTTGCCCCCGCAGCCGGAGGTATCCATGAGGATTTCCCCACGAAAAAAAAAAAAAGGTTAGGTTAGGTTAGGTTAGGTTCCGTCTAATGTATCGTCAACTCTCCAGTTTTTGACTCTGTGAAGTAACGAGGATATACAGGCTGTAATGTCAATAATACTTGTACATAATGAACCCATTCTATGAGCAGAAAAGGTGGGTTTTGTTCCTACATTAAGGATTTCTAAGTTTAGTTCTGCTAGTTCTTCCATTATAGTTTTCCCTCTATTCTGCATTGCAGCCCCACCAGATACTCTTTGCATTGGCGTCACCTCCAATAATGATGTCTTCCGTCTTCATGCTTGATATGTATTTCTTGATTATTTGCAGGTTTTCGTCCAGATTTCCTTTTTCATGTAAGTACATGCTAATAATACCTATTTTTATATATCCTAACTTTAATTCAACACCTACTATATCTTCACTAAGAAAATTAGGGTTTACAGAAAATTGTAATGTAGGGTCTGTGACGACAATTGCCGATCTAACTGGCTTAGAGGTATCATGAGTAACTTTTTGAATGACGCGATATTGGGATCCCACAGATAGGTGAGCTTTTGCACCCACGTAAGGTTCCTGCATTAGAATGATCGAGAATCCCTGCATCGTGGCTGTGCGTAAACACTCGAGTGTTGCCGCCCGCCCACGATCCAGGTTATACTGTATAATTTTGATATGTTTTTTTATGTCGGAGGAACTCTGTTGTGCTAGGTTTGACCTGTCGTTGTCTGTATCTTAACAATATGATACTGAGGATCTTGCGATCCTATCCCATTTTTGCCATTCTTGGCATTCTGGGCTGTATGCAGGATGCATTAGATTTACTCGTCGTGCAATGCGGCAGTTACAGCACTTGGGAGCGTCGTTACGCTTTGTACACTCGCTCGTATCATGCCCTTCAGCACAGTATCCACAACGAGGCTCATTGTTGCAATCCCTTGCTTTGTGACTGAATCCAAGACACCTAAAGCACTGAGTAATTGGAGATTGGTCTACGCAAGGAACGACCTGGTAACCTATCCGCAGCTTCTGATCTTTCAATTTAGACCACATCTGAGGAGAGACTTCGAGGATTATATTACTTACTTCTCTTATTCTTCCTCTGGTTCTGCGAAGGACTTTAATTGCTTTATCGTTTTCCGTTAATTCAGTTAGAATGTTGCTGTTTTGACTTGTTATTGCTTTAACTAATTTTGCATCATCCAAGTCATTTGTGATTCCCACTAATCGTAACTGAGGTTTTTTAATAACTGGTGTAGATACAGTTAGTCTGTCGCAGGTGTCGCGAATGGCCGCTTTAAGTGTCTGCCTATCCTGCTTTGAGTCACAGTTAATAACAACTCTTTGGTTTTTCAGTTTAGTAATTTTATTGACTCGTATACCCAGTTCTACTGGGTCGATGTCGGTTTTAACCTGTTTTAAGATGTCATCACTCGTAGAACGTGGGTCTATAGATTCGACGATCATTGCATAACGGGGTGTTTGAGTCACTTCTGCGTAAGATTTTTTAGTGGTGTGGTGTGTCTTTTGGAAGGTTCAGTGTATATTTTGTGGTCTTTTTCATCTTCTGTAAATCTATTTATATTGCCAATATTTTTGAGTTCGTCAATTTTTTCCCTGATCTCTGATATAGCTAGTTCAGTTCCAAGGTCAGAATTTCCCTGAACTGCCATTTGAGATGTGTTATAATGTTTTAAATCACTAACTTCATTGTGTACAGTTCTAAGCAAAAGCGTTATGGGTTTTATAGTGTTTTCTAAATCAGCTTTTGTGATTGATTCCCTAGGTTGGTTTGCCGATTGATATGATCGGAGCATTTCTTTTGTGTCCTCTAGTTGTGATATTATTTGATTGATTCGGGGATCCGGTTGTATGTTGAAATGTTCTGAGACAACTTTCTGAGTCTCCGGGACAATGTTGCTTTTAATTGATTTTTCTACCATCAAGCTGAGGTTTGTTACACTTTGGTTTAATTCTGATATTTTGCCTAGCAAAGTCGCAAAGTTTTCAGCGTACTTCTCGGAATGGACATAAGGTAATTCTTTCAGGGACTGCGGTTGCACTTTTGTGGCTAATCCATGCATTTGTATTTGGATATTATTTATTGTTTTTATAGGTTCGTCCATCTCATAATTTAGCCATGAGCGTACAGCCTCTACGACTTTGCCTGTGGCTACAATTGCTTCGTATGTCTCTTCAAGCTTCTTATAATGGGAAGTTTGTATTTCGGCTAGCTGTCTGTTATGTGCACGCTCAACACGTACCAGTTCTTTCGCTGCTCGGGATCTCTCCTGCTCCGCTGCCAACCTATGCCGAGAGCGAGAGTCCGATAACGATAATACTGTTTCGTAAAGGCCCTGCAAGCAATCGTGGACCTCGCTCTTACATTCACGTTTCATATTTCCTGCTTTCTCCAAAGCTTCTTTTCCAGAAAGCAGGAACTCATTAGCCCTCTGGGTTGCTAAGTCCATGGAGATGCCCGCGCGCTTTTGTGACGGTGGCAGTATACTTGACCTCCTGCTGTTGCCACTAGTTATACTGTCACCATCAGACCACTCATCTTCAGTCTCCCTGACTGGTTTGCATAGACCTAGGATGTTAAGTTCTTTATCAATGTCCAGAGTTATGGAACTACCGTCCTCCAAACCTGCATTTTGTGGTGTGAACTCTACTGGCGCAAGAGCATCCCGTATGTCTGTGCTATGACTGGAGGAGTTGGAAGCAGCAGAACAAGAGGCTAATTCTCCAACCGTTGGGGTGTTATCCTGCTCCGCCTCCGCCGTCCTCCCAGACGTGGTTGCATTTTGGATTAACACTTTTTTACGCAGCGCCACACTGGGGGTTAGACTTACACCTCTTTTAACTTTCGACAGACTTGACTTAGCTGAGCTAGAGCCTGAAGATCCAGATTTGCAGGACATTTTTTTTTCCTCACCTTTGAACAGCCCTATTGGTACAGCACTGCTAGATTTATATACCCCGTATAATTCCAAAGCGTTTGAGCCCAAACACCACTTCAATCGGTTCAGCGGTTTTGAAGTAACAGACTTTTAAAAATTTTCAATATGGCGGACTAAATATATATCTATATATTCCCCTGAAGTTTTTTTATACTATCGCAGGTATGTAGTTTACTCTTTGGTCGTAACTATGCCGAAAACCGCATCAAATTTGGACGTTTCGTTCGAGAGTTATGCGTGTTCTTCGCTAGTCAAGATGGCGGTGAAGGTGGCCACTTCAGTTTATGATCAAAGACTTCTGGATCTAACTTAATGATATAGGTATCGCTTAACCTATAAGTATGTTGAAAACCGCATCAAAATCGGACCCTTGGTTCCAAAGCTATGCAGCTTTGAAATATTTCAAGATGGCGTCTCAATATGGCGGTCGATAACTTTAAAGCGGATTATTTTAAGCCCAGTTTGAGTGAAATAGTCGTGTTTGGGCTCATTTGACTCGTCTCTTTGCAGGCTATACAATGGTATCGCCAGATTATGGTGATATTGGCGATTGGATTTTCTTATTCCAAAGTGTGCTGAAGTCAATTCTAGCACCTATACTGAAAACCCCGCGTTTCTGTGACGAATACTTTCCGAGATATAAGACTTTAAAAATTTCCAATTTGGCGGACAAAATGGTCGAAAAGTTAAAAATTATAATATCTCCGCAACAAAAAGAGCTAGGATAGTCGTGCTTGGACTGTAGTAAATGGAAATTTTACGTTCTATCGATTAGTAATCAGTGTCACACTGATAAGTCTAGCTGAACTGAAAAATCCTGAAAAATAACTGAAAATTACGTAACTCCTAAACGAAAAAAGATATCGCAATTCTGTAAACGGATTTTTTAACTTTATGTAACGTACTATGTTTCTACCAACAAACTATTTTCGATAGGTGGTTGGAAGACAGAGCACGTGGAAGAGTGTTCTCAGAAAAAATGTTATATCTCTGAAACGGCTGATTCAAAAAATCCGAAATTCTGCAATTAGATTTTATATTAGTTTTTCAATAAAGCTACGAAATAAAAAAGGCAGGTTGTCGCTCAATATCACTCGCAATAGTCAGGTGAAAATGAGTGATGTCAGAGAAATTGACACTTTCAGCAATAACTTCTAAACTACAAATCCGGCCTTGGTGAAACAAGTACCAGGAGGCTTTTCAAACAATAACCAACAGATCTGCGTGTTGAAATTCAGCCGCACGGTCGCGGTTTGAATTTTCACTGCCACGTGGTTTTTTGGTTTTCCTCCTATATCTCGAAAACCAATTGGCAGAAAAATCTGGTGAAAGTGCCGAACTGTAGAGCAACTTAAATGTCACTAGATGAAAAAATAAAATCAGTATGTCTTCGATCAAAAAACAGCGGCGTATGCAAATATGTGTAAAATCTTAAATGAAATTTTTACCTTTTTTGCGATTTCGCCGCTGGATTTCACTGATTTTCTCTGTGACACTACATGTCCCACTACTAGCACAATGATAGGCTTAAAGAACACACGGAACAGCACAAATCAACGCTTGATTCACCAAAATCGGATCACTTAAACCTATTTTTCGGATTTTTTGAATGCGGAGCAACACGGAAACGATGCGTACGGCACGAGAGTCGGCGGAATACTGGTTAGGTTAGGTTAGGTTCCGTCCAGTACTCGACGACTGGCTCGGGAGAAGGCACGGCTCCCTGTCGTTTAGGGTGACGCAAGTGCTGTCGGGGCATGGCTGCTTCGGCAAGTACCTGCGCCGCATAGACAGGGAGCCGGACGCTCGGTGCCACCACTGCGTCCATTGCGGGGAGGACACGGCGCAACACACGCTCGCCGAGTGTGTAGCTTGGGAGGAGCAGCGCCGTGTCCTCACAAATAAAGTAGGAGGCGATCTGTCGCTGCCGGCCTTAGTGCGGAAGATGGTCGGTAGCGCAGAGTCGTGGGATGTGGTGGTGTCCTTCTGCGAGGACGTGATGTCGCAGAAGGAAATTGCGGAACGGGAAAGGGAGATCTCGACTCCCTTCCCTGGCCGCAGAAGGCGCACCGGGCGCAGGAGAAGGGCGGACAACGCCCTTTTCCGGCCCCCATAAATGGGTCCAGGGGCGAGGGACTTGGGGAAGCCCCCCGCCACCCCTACTCGATGGACCCGAGGCGGATGCGCGCGCGGGTGTCGGCGCGCGCCCCTGAGGCGATACACGGAGTAGTTGATTGAACACCTCACTACCCCGTGCAGGAGACGAGGCCTGGACAGACCGGGCCAGCACTAGTGTGGGGCTGCGGAAGAATTTGGATTCCCGCGGCCCCACGCGCACGTGTGAGGAGACACCGGGGTGGTTTTAGCCGGTAAGAGTCCGGCACGCCCCTCCGCCTTTCCCCAGGCGGCGGTAGTCCATGAGGATTTCCCCCCGTAAAAAAAAAAAAAAAAAGGTTAGGTTAGGTTAGGTTAGGTTCCCCCCCGAACGGGTTCCCGCCTTGTCGTGGCGGGGGGGCTTAGTAGCCGTGGCTTGGTCAACCGCGGTGAACGAAGAGGAACCCCTTGGCTGGCCCGAGGTGTAGGGCCGGCCCGAGGTGGCCACTCCGAGTGGGCTGGGGAAGCCCACTTCGGATGTGTGTTGGTGGGCTGCGGTGAGAGGGGAGTCCGCACCCTCTACCGCTGCAGCGAGGTGGAGTCGCGGAGGAAGAGGAGTGTTGGTATGGCGATGCGCCACTCGCCCTATCCTCCGCGACTCAGACGGGGCCGCACCGTTAATTGATGCGGTGGTGGTGGGGCTGCGGGGGGAGAGGAGTGTCGGTATTGCGAGGCGCCGCTCTCCCTACCCTCCGCAGCCGAATCTTGGTTGGCGGCGGAGCCATAGACCAGATCCGCCGCTGGGTTCGGGAAAGCGGGCGCTAATAAGCGCTCGATTTTCCTGGCCCCATGGCCTCCGCGTATCGGACTCGGGGGGGTCCGATACGCAGGTGGAGTTGGAGGCTGTGGAGGGGGGTAGCTGAACACCTCGCTACCCCGTACAGGAGACGAGGCCCGGACAGACCGGGCCAGCACTAGTGTGGGGCTGCGGAAGAATTTGGATTCCCGCGGCCCCGCGCGCACGTGCGAGGAGGCACCGTGGGGTTTTAGCCGGTAGGGGTCCGGCATAACCTTCCGGTTGCCCCCGCAGCCGGAGGTATCCATGAGGATTTCCCCACGAAAAAAAAAAAAAAGGTTAGGTTAGGTTAGGTTAGGTTCCCCCCCGAACGGGTTCCCGCCTTGTCGTGGCGGGGGGGCTTAGTAGCCGTGGCTTGGTCAACCACGGTGAACAAAAAGGAACCCCTTGGCTGGCCCGTGGTGTAGGGCCGGCCCGAGGTGGCCACTCCGAGTGGGCTTGGGAAGCCCACTTCGGATGTGTGTCGGTGGGATGCTGCGAGAGGGGTGTCCGCTCCCTCTATCGCTGCAGCCGAGGTGGAGTCGCGGAGGAGGAGGCGTGCTGGTATGGCGATGCGCCACTCGCCCTATCCTCCGCGACTCAGACGGGGCCGCACCGTTAATGATGCGGTGGTGGTGGGGCTACGGGGGGAGAGGAGTGTCGGTATTGCGAGGCGCCGCTCTCCCTACCCTCCGCAGCCGAATCTTGGTTGGCGGCGGAGCCATAGACCAGATCCGCCGCTGGGGTCAGGAAGGCTGGTGCTTCTGAGTGCTAGTTTTTCCTGGCCCCATGGCCTTCGCGCATCGGACGCGGGGGCGTCCGTTGCGCATAAGAAATTGGAGGCAGAGGAGGAGGGCGCACCATGTGTTCTGGTGCGCCTTACCTGAGAAGGAGATGGGGGAGGAGTGTTCCTCTCCCGAGGAAGGGCCGCCATGGGGCGGCCAGCGCAGGTGGGGCCGCGGAAGTGTGCGAAAGCGTTCCCGTGGCCCTGCCAATATGCGACGAGTGTGGAACACCATGGGGTTTTAGTCGGTGCGAGTCCGACATAACCCGTCCTTGCCCCCGCGAGGCGGGTATGCGTAGGCATTTCCCCATGTAAAAAAAAAATAAAAAGGTTAGGTTAGGTTAGGTTAGGTTCCCCCCCGAACGGGTTCCCGCCTTGTCGTGGCGGGGGGGCTTAGTAGCCGTGGCTTGGTCACCCACGGTGAACAAAGAGGAACCCCTTGGCTGGCCTGTGGTGTAGGGCTGGCCCGAGGTGGCCACTCCGAGTGGGCTTGGGAAGCCCACTTCGGATGTGTGTCGGGGGGCTGCGGTGAGAGGGAGTCCGAACCCTCTACCGCTGCAGCCGAGGTGGAGTCGCGGAGGAAGAGGAGTGTTGTTATGGCGATGAGCCACTCGCCCTATCCTCCGCGACTCAGACGGGGCCGCACCGTTAATGATGCGGTGGTGGTGGGGCTACGGGGGGAGAGGAGTGTCGGTATTGCGAGGCGCCGCTCTCCCTACCCTCCGCAGCCGAATCTTGGTTGGCGGCGGAGCCATAGACCAGATCCGCCGCTGGGGTCAGGAAGGCTGGTGCTTCTGAGTGCTAGTTTTTCCTGGCCCCATGGCCTTCGCGCATCGGACGCGGGGGCGTCCGTTGCGCATTAGAAATTGGAGGCAGAGGAGGAGGGCGCACCATGTGTTCTGGTGCGCCTTACCTGAGAAGGAGATGGGGGAGGAGTGTTCCTCTCCCGAGGAGGGGCCGCCATGGGGCGGCCAGCGCAGGTGGGGCCGCGGAAGTGTGCGAAAGCGTTCCCGTGGCCCTGCCAATATGCGACGAGTGTGGAACACCATGGGGTTTTAGTCGGTGCGAGTCCGACATAACCCGTCCTTGCCCCCGCGAGGCGGGTATGCGTAGGCATTTCCCCATGTAAAAAAAAAATAAAAAGGTTAGGTTAGGTTAGGTTAGGTTCCCCCCCGAACGGGTTCCCGCCTTGTCGTGGCGGGGGGGCTTAGTAGCCGTGGCTTGGTCACCCACGGTGAACAAAGAGGAACCCCTTGGCTGGCCTGTGGTGTAGGGCCGGCCCGAGGTGGCCACTCCGAGTGGGCTTGGGAAGCCCACTTCGGATGTGTGTCGGGGGGCTGCGGTGAGAGGGAGTCCGAACCCTCTACCGCTGCAGCCGAGGTGGAGTCGCGGAGGAAGAGGAGTGTTGTTATGGCGATGAGCCACTCGCCCTATCCTCCGCGACTCAAACGGGGCCGCACCGTTGATGCGGTGGTGGTGGGGCCGCGGGGGGAGAGGAGTGTCGGTATTGCGAGGCGCCGCTCTCCCTACCCTCCGCGGCCGAAACTTGGTTGGCGGCGGAGCCCGAGACCAGATCCGCCGCTGGGGCCAGGAAGGCCGGTGCTTCTGAGTGCTAGTTTTTCCTGGCCCCATGGCCTTCGCGCATCGGACACGGGGGCGTCCGTTGCGCATTAGAAATTGGAGGCCGAGGAGGAGGGCGCACCATGTGTTCTGGTGCGCCTTACCTGAGAAGGAGATGGGGGAGGAGTGTTCCTCTCCCGAGGAGGGGCCGCCATGGGGCGGCCAGCGCAGGTGGGGCCGCGGAAGTGTGCGAAAGCGTTCCCGTGGCCCTGCCAATATGCGACGAGGGTGGAACACCATGGGGTTTTAGTCGGTGCGAGTCCGACATAACCAGTCCTTGCCCCCGCGAGGCGGGTATGCGTAGGCATTTCCCCATGTAAAAAAAAAAAAAAGGTTAGGTTAGGTTAGGTTTTTTTTTTTTTGTGTACTATTCTTACTACTACTATTCTGCAGTACCCTTTTTTCTCTTATTTTTTTTCCTTGTTATTTATATTCATCAAGTTTTTTTTTTTTTTTTATTATTATTGTTTCGTACTGCAGCCTTATACAATTATTATAATATAGTCTACTTGGACATTGCTTTGTTGATATGTGTTTACAGTCTTATTGTTATAGTGGAAAACTTGTTACAATTATATTCTTGTTTTACTATGTTAACATTTCATTTCTTTTTTTTTTTCGTTCTCTGTACATATTTTTATTCTTTTTCAGCTTGCATTTATCCTAGGTTAACCTCGGTTTAATATTTGCAAAAGTAATATTTTACATTTTATGTACAATTTTGTTACTGTACTAGCCTATTTTTTTTATACATATATATATTAAACTATTATTTATTTCTAGTCTATTACAGTACTACCATTTTCCTTATTTATAGTTTTTAATACTAAAAGTGCGAAATTTAAAAAGTTCGATCTGCAATCGTTGTCTTCCATAATTTTACAAAGATGATTTCTGGTTATGGTCATTCCCATACTGCATTCACACTCATACCTTTTCGTACCAAAACGTGGACAGTCTATGATAATATGTTCTATAGTTTGTTGAGCGCTGTTATCGCAAGTGCAGTATGGGGATGATGACAGCTTGAATCTAAAAAGGTAGGCTTTGTTGCCGCCATGCCCTGTAAATAATTGAGTTATAATATTAGTTATTTTAATATTCTTTAATATTTTATATGCTACTGTGATATTTGGGAAAAAGGTTTTAGTTGTTTCGCTAGTCGCCGCCTCTTCGTACTTGCGCTGCCATTTAAGCAAGGTGTTGTCTCTAGTGAGGTGCTTAGCGTACGACAAAGGGAACAAGTCATATACTGCTCTCTGCTTTTTCTTAGTGGCGGCATATTTGGCAAGTTCGTCTGCTCTTTCATTGCCTTTGAGTCCGCAATGGGCTTTTATCCAGTAAAACTCGATTTTTCCGTCATGGCTTTCTATAGCCTTTAAATTCGATGATATTTCTGCAGCAATTTGATTTAATGATGACGGATTGCAGATGGTCATGATTGCTGATCTCGAATCACTAAGTATATTTGCCTTGTAACACTTCTTGTCAAGCATATATTTGACAGCTTTAAGAATGGCCACTAACTCTGCTTGATATACGCTGCAGTATCTCTCTAATGTGAAAGTGATTTGCTTAATTTCGGTTCCATTGTGCCAAACTGAAATTGCTGCTCCAACTCTGTTATCTATTTTGCTGCCATCTGTGTAAATACTGGGCCAGTTATTGTGGATTTTATCAATGTCTTCTTGATTTGATATTAATTTGTGCTGTATTTGTTGTCTTAGTGAGGGGTGTGGTAGATCGTAAGGACTTATCCTTGTCTCTAAGTTCCTCCCTGGAAGTGATTCGATTGGTTTACCTCGTTTAATCTCGTATATTTCTGCGTTTTCTTTGACTCGTAGGGCTAGTGGAATAATCTTGGCTAGAAGCGCGCCAGAGACTAATGAGATGGTTTTGTGCCCTTTGCAGATACGTATGCTAAACATCCGTGTAAGCCTATTGAGTATTCGCTGTACATATTTCCTCTCCGTGGCATCTGCCCAGCAGCTGGCAGCATATAAGATAGTTGGTTCAACCACTGCTAAGTAGATAGTTCTGACAATGTCAGAGTTTAATCCCCATTGTGCCCGTGCTGCCCTAGACACTATCTTGTAAAGGGTGACTGCTTTGATGCAGATATGGTCTAGATGGGGTTTAAAATTCAAATTTTTATCTATAATTAGGCCAAGTACTTTAAGTTGATCAGTGTACTTTAAGGTGACTTCATCCATTTGTAATATCGGACAGTGATATTTGAGCTTTTTCGTTATGATAGTTGTTTGCGTTTTATGCGGGGCAAATTTAAGTTTATGTTTTTGTCCCCACTGTACTATTAATTTGAGCGCGGTATTTATATCCTTTTCTATTTGATGCCCATCTTTATTAGAGGCTATTATCAGGATATCATCAGCAAAGTCCTGAACGTGAACTGCTAGGTCTTCCGTCGCCTGAAGTAGGGAATCGATTAGGATGTTCCACAACATGGGCCCGCAAGTTGATCCTTGAATACATCCTTTGTCTGTAGGTAAGGATACATTTTGCCCGGCATAGTTAAGACTGATTTTCCGGTCTGACAGATAGCTGGTTATTAATTTTAACATAGCTGTGTCCACTTGTTTGGTTCTGAGTTCACTAATGATAGCGGGCCACCATGCGTTATCAAATGCGCCTTCGATATCTAACGACACCAGTATCACTATTTCCTTCTTATGGAGTCCATTTTTAATGAGTGTCACGGTGTCATATAGCGCATCCTCTGTATTTTTTGGGGAGTAAATCCGTATTGTCTCCTGCTTAATTTGTTCTCTTTTCCTAATTGCCATTGTACCCTGTTGGTGAAGAGTTTTTCTAATATTTTACCTAATACCGGTAATAAGCCAATGGGTCTATAAGCCTTAGGTTGGGTGTAATCCTCTTTATTAGGTTTAGGGATAACTTTAATGGTGGCTCTTTTCCAGTTTTTCGGAAAATATCCTAATTCGCAGCATTTGTTATATAGGGTTATTAGAACTTCTGGGTTGTTATTGTAGGCTTCCTGGCATATATCTGACGTCAGACCGTCAATCCCTGGTGCTTTTTTAGGTTCCATATTTTTGAAGATTTGTTCTATTTCAACTCTGGTAAATGGTCTTTTAATTTCTGTTATTTGGTTATTTAATTGCGATATGTATTGTTTTGTGTTTGCCCTGATGTCCTTTTGTTCTTCTGTATCGGTACTTGTATTATCTTTTGGATAAAATGTTTCAGCAAGGAGGGTTGCTGATTCCTTCTCTGTTAGGATGTCCCCGTTTTGGTTACGTAGTAACTTGTCTTCCTCTCTGTTCGAGCAAATTTTTAGTATCCGATAGGTACATTGCCATATGCTTTCTTTTTTTTCCTTAGTGCATAAATCTTTCCAACTCTTGGTTGAAACATCTTCTATATTTTTTTTATATCTGTCTTTGGCTTGCAGGTATTGTTCTACGACATAGTTTTTCCTATTAGGGTGTGCATTTTTAATCCTTCTTCTGAGTCTAATCATTTCCTTCTTATTGCCTAGTAATTCTTCATTCCACCATTTTGCTGCTTTTGTTATCCGTTTTCTTTCAATTTTTGGAATGGCCTTGTCACATGCTGTTACTATGCTTTCTGTGTATTTATTAACAGCTTCATCTATTTCTTGTTTTGACTTAATCCTTACGACCTCTTCTTGGGTTAGATTGTTACTATCCAGTGCTTTCTCTAATTCGATTCTGAAGTGACTCCAGTCTGCTTTCCTGGTGTTATATTTTCGAGTACTATTGATTTCAAATTTATCAGATGTACTAGGGGTGGACAGGTTGTAAAGAATTGGTTTGTGACTAGAAATTGTGCAGAATGAATCGTCAACCCTCCAATTTGTAATTTTGTGTAAGAGTGAGGTTGTACAAGTGGTGATGTCAATTATGCTAGAGCAGAGGTTCCCCATTCTGTAAACACTAAAGGTAGGGTATTTTCCTGTGTTTAATATTTCTAGATTAAGTTCAGCCACAGTTTCCATTATCAATGCTCCTCTTTAGGGTTAGGTTAGGTTAGGTTAGGTTAGGTTCCCCCCCGAACGGGTTCCCGCCTTGTCGTGGCGGGGGGGCTTAGTAGCCGTGACTTGGTCAACCACGGTGAACAAAGAGGAACCCCTTGGCTGGCCCGAGGTGTAGGGCCGGCCCGAGGTGGCTACTCCGAGTGGGCTTGGCGAGCCCACTTCGGATGTGTGTTGGTGGGCTGCGGTGAGAGGGGAGTCCGCACCCTCTACCGCTGCAGCCGAGGTCGAGTCGCGGAGGAAGAGGAGTGTTGGTATGGCGATGCGCCACTCGCCCTATCCTCCGCGACTCAAACGGGGCCGCACCGTTGATGCGGTGGTGGTGGGGCCGCGGAGGGAGAGGAGTGTCGGTATTGCGAAGCGCCGCTCTCCCTACCCTCCGCGGCCGAAACTTGGTTGGCGGCGGAGCCCGAGACCAGATCCGCCGCTGGGGTCGGGAAAGCGGGCGCTATTAAGCGCTCGATTTTCCGGGCCCCATGGCCTCCGCGTATCGGACTCGGGGGAGTCCGATACGCAGGTGGAGTAGGAGGCTGTGGAGAGGGGTAGCTGAACACCTTGCTACCCCGTGTAGGAGACGAGGCCCGGACAGACCTGGCCAGCACTAGTGTGGGGCTGCGGAAGAATTTGGATTCCCGCGGCCCCGCGCGCACGTGCGAGGAGGCTCCGTGGGGTTTTAGCCGGTAGGAGTCCGGCATAACCTTCCGGTTGCCCCCGCAGCCGGAGGTATCCATGAGGATTTCCCCACGAAAAAAAAAAAAAAAAAAAAAGGTTAGGTTAGGTTAGGTTAGGTTCCCCCCCGAACGGGTTCCCGCCTTGTCGTGGCGGGGGGGCTTAGTAGCCGTGGCTTGGTCAACCGCGGTGAACAAAGAGGAACCCCTTGGCTGGCCCGAGGTGTAGGGTCAGCCCGAGGTGGCCACTCCGAGTGGGCTTGGGAAGTCCACTTCGGATGTGTGTTGGTGGGCTGCGGTGAGAGGGGAGTCCGCACCCTCTACCGCTGCAGCCGAGGTGGAGTCGCGGAGGCAGAGGAGTGTTGGTATGGCGATGCGCCACTCGCCCTAGCCTCCGCGACTCAGACGGGGCCGCACCGTTAATTGATGCGGTGGTGGTGGGGCTGCGGGGGGAGAGGAGTGTCGGTATTGCGATTCGTTTTTTTTTTTATTATTCAAGTTGAAGGTCTCAACGTATAATGCAATATGCTTTCGGGATACAATTTGCATTATACAGAGTGAATTAATTTTTTTTATAATTTCATTTTGTGCTGTCTATGTTTTGTTTTCATTATTGATGTAGTTTTTTTTTTAATCTTTATTAAATGTTTTAAGTGACTTTACGATTTTTTCTATGTGTCTTGTAAAACTTTCTATGCATGATTCCTTTTGTATGACTTCAGGTAATTTGTATGGACTTATATTTAAATTGTTGCAGTTGATCTCATGATCAATTCGGGTTTGACTAAATTTTGGACATTCTTTTATTAAATGATCAACCGTTTGTTGTATATTACTATCACAAGGGCATTTGTCATTTTCTATTATTTTAAAGCGATGTAGGTATTTTTTGTGGAAGCCATGATTGGATAAAACTTGTGTTACATAGAAAGACAATTTGAATTTTTCTATTACACTTGTGAGTATTTCGTACGTGGGACACCATGTTTTAAGATATGTGCAATTGTTTGGATTATTATAATATACTTCAGCTACTGTGTTGAGATCAATTTTTTGTTTTTGTTTCACGTAAGAAATTGGAAAATTACGATAATCTGGTGTTTTGTTCAGATTTGACGCTGATTTTGCTGCTGTATCTGCAAGCTCATTGCCAAGAACTCCATTGTGTGCCTTTATCCAAACAATTTTAATAGCTTTATTTTGTGTTTGAGCTTTGATTATATTATGATGAATTTCTACGGTTAATGGGTTTGTACTCTCCGCGTTTTGAATTTCTAGTAAACTTGATTTGCTGTCGGATAAAATAATGAATTGATGTAATTTACTAGTGAGTATCCAATGTATTGCTTTTTGAATAGCATATATTTCAGCTTGAAATATAGAACATGTATTATGTAATTTGTATTTCCTTGTTAAATTTTGACCTTCATTGGTGAGCACAACAAAAGCTGCCCCTACTCCTTTTTCGTTTTTGCTTCCGTCTGTGAAGATGCAGGATGCAGAAGATTCCCGATGTTGTTCTATTTCTTGTTGACATGTTGCCTCAGTAAATTCTATTGATTTCCGTTTTGAAGGATGAAGTAGCTCTATAGGTTTTGAAGGTGATTCAAGCTTTATATCTGTAGGTAAGTATTTTGATGTCCATTGTTGTTTTGTTTTTTCTAGATCTGCTACTGTATTAATTTTGTCTGGAAGAGGGTGCAGTTGTGCTAAGCTGATTGCGGTTGCAGTACTGATTGTACGGAATCCCCTTATAATTTTTATGGCTATTGTTCGTTGTAAGGAAAGAAGGCGTTTATTGACATATTTATATTTGAGTGCTGGATTCCACACACTTGCAGCATAACACAATATAGGTTCTATTACAGCCGAGTAGATGGTGCGAACGTTTTCTGCATTGATTCCCCAAGTTGGTTTTATATATTTTACCAGTTTATGAAGTAAATTTAGCGATTTATTTATTATATATTCTGCATGCTTTATAAAATTTAATTTCTGATCGATAACAACTCCTAAATATTTGATCTGTCGAGAACAACTTATGACTTGGTTTCCCATTGTTATTTTACACTTTGTAGCTTTATTTGTGAACGAAATCATTTGTGTTTTATTCGGGTTGAATTTAAGTTTAATTGAACTACCCCACTCCAATATCTGATCAATTGCGGTTTGAGTTGTACTTTCCAGAGTAGCAATGTTTTTAGAGTATGTGATTAGAAAGAGGTCATCCGCAAATGCCTGCAGATGACATCCTTCGGGTAGCGTTGACGTTAAAAGCTCATCTAGGATTAAGTTCCAGAACATGGGACCACACACTGATCCTTGTATACACCCTCGATGCATGGGTTTAGTAGCCGAGCTGTCAGCGAAGTCAAGTTTTACTTCGCGATCTCTTGTATAATGTTGGAGCAACATAAATATGTTTTTAGGACATCGAATTGAATTTAATCTTTGGTAAAGTGCGGGCCACCATGCGTTATTAAAAGCTGCCTGTATATCTAAGGAGACAGCTAACACTTGCATCTTATTGCTTTTTGCATCTCTAATTACATCTAGTGCTTTTTTAATTGCACACGTAGTCGAAGTTTGCTACTTAAAGCCATATTGGGTCTCTCGCTCATCTCGTACTCATCGCATTGGTTTTGTGCAGATGATAAGTTAGTCTTTTAGTAATGAGTTTCTCTAAAGTTTTCCCAAAAACATTAATAAGTCCTATAGGTCTGTAAGAAGAAGAGTTAAATTCGGTTTTATGAGGTTTTGGAATGATTTTTATATATGCGATTTTCCAGATTTTTGGGAAATAACTGAGTTCGAGGCACCTATTCATTATAGCAGTCATTACTGAGGGATATAATTTGGCAAAATTAAAACATATATCTGCAGTTAAATGATCAAGTCCTGGTGATTTTTTGGAGTTCATTGTTTTGAGGGCGTTTAAGACTTCTTCGGTAGTAAATGGAGGGTCCGACGGTGTGTCTGGTACTTTTTTAGAGAGACTGCGAATTTTTATGTGTCTAGAGCTTATATCGGGTTCGTCTTCAGGGAAATACTCGTTCAATAATGTCTCTGCAGTATCTTTAGTGGTTGAGGTGTAGCTGCCTGCTTTCGTTTTAAGTGTCGTTGGTGGTTGAATTAAGGGTGTAGTTTTAAGCAGCCTATTAGTGACACTCCAAACATCTTCTTTCCCTTGCTTGTTGCAAAACTCTCGGAAATGATTAGTTGATGCCGTTCTAATTGCTTGCGCATATTCTGTCTTAAGTTTTGTCTTTTCTTCTATCAAATCATTTAATAGTTTTTTACGTCGTTTTAACTGCTGGATCCTATGATGATTTTTAATTACTTTCTGTTTAATCTGCTCTAGGTCGTCATTCCACCATATTGCCCGAGTGGGTGCCCCTCTTTTTTGTGGAAACAGATTATCACATGATTTTTGGATGGCTGATGTTAGGTTGCTTATGAATTGTTCCAGTTCAATACTATTGAATTGTTCTATATTTACATATAAATCTATATTTTTGCCGATTTTCTCTCTAAACTTTTCGCTGATTTGTTCCCATTTTACATTTTTAGTATTATATTTGAAAGTGGATAGTTTTTGAGGTTTGGGTATTATTACGGATCGCCGTAATGCCGTGCGAAAAATGGAATAAAACGCGCTGGTCTTGCTTTTAACTGGAGGCAAGCGGCGGTGAGGAGGAACTTGTACTTTTTCTTTTCTTGCTGGTGCCTTTTCGGTGGCTGGAGAGCGACTGCTGACCCTAGCGGCCGGCCCGTCTTTTATATGATTTGGCCGCTGCTGGCCAGCGGACCCTTGCCTCACCCCCGCGCCTATCTTTATTTATTTAATAACCTTACAAACTAATAAACATAATTCACTATATAATATTCTTATAACTACTTGTTAGACTAGGGTGTACATATCAATATTTTTACTTATTTACAGGTTTACATTATAATTTTCAGCTGCTTTAGGCGGAGAATCCTTCCCCCCGCCTCAGCACTATAAATATAAAACGTCGTGGCGCGGTGCGCGTGGCTTCATTTGCTCCGCGGCCGCGTCACGATAACATGCTCTTTGGTTACACTACTACTATTATTTTATGTGCCTAACGGCCTAATATATTTATTATATAATAAAGTAAACATTTATTATATTTAACAATTACAGTTTTCATTTGAAGACTATGCTAACTCTCCCTGTTCATACGGTGCCTTTATTTGGGAGAGTTATTGCACAGTTACAACTCAACCTTAAACTTAGTTATAATACAATCATTATTTTTTATCGTTCGATACAAGTAATACAATTATTTACACAAATTATAATTTAAATTCAACATAAGGTTGCGCTAGTTCCGCCGTATAACCCTTGCTAGTTGTCGAACCAGAGGCGTGGCCTGATAATTACACCGTCGTCATGGCTCCGCCCACCGCTCCTAGGTTGTTCAACTAGCGCCGGTTACAATAAGCATTTTCTTTCGTTTGTTTAATATTGTTGCGTCGTGCACATTCTCCCACCGTCGCCACGCTGCGATCCCTCTGGTAGCACGACGATCTTCTTCGTTGGTCTTCTTAGTATGTGCCCACTGCCGGTGGTTACGTCCACTACTCGTACCTCTCCGTCGACGCCAGGATATACCTTACTTATTTTCCCTCTGGGCCAGGTGTTGCGTGGTAGATTGGAGTCACAAATGATGACTAGGTCTCCAATCTTCGGCGATACTCCTATGCTGCTGGGCTCCCGCCGGTGTTGGAGTAGGGGCAGGTATTCTTTAACCCATCTTCTCCAAAACACGTCGGCTAGGGCTTGAGCTCGTTTCCATTGCTGGCGGGCCGTCACGTCATTCTTGCTGAAGTGTCCCGGCGCAGGTACGTGCGAGTTGGGACCGATGAGGATGTGATTCGGCGTGATGGCTTCAGGGTCTCCTGGGTCGACTGAGACGTGTGTGAGAGGTCTGGAGTTTACAGTATTTTCGACCTCGGCGAGCAGGGTCCCCAATGTTTCGTCGCTGGGATAGCGCTCGTTGAGGGTGACGCGTAGGGCTTCTTTTACGGAGCGAACCATTCGCTCCCATACGCCGCCCATGAACGGTGCTGATGGCGGTATGTACTTCCACACAATCTGTTGACACGTGGTTTCGTGCTCGAGGGCTGCGAGTGCTGCTTCGGCCATCTCCTTGTCTGCTGCCTTGAAGCACGTAGCGTTGTCACTCCATATTTCTTTTGGGCATCCTCTTCTGCTCATAAAACGCCTAAGTGCCGACACGGCTGAGTCTGCGCTCAACGAGTGGGCTACTTCTATGTGTATTGCTCGCGACGTCATGCAGGTAAATAACGCGCCATAGCGCTTTTCGCGATGTCGTCCCACTGTGACTTCTATTGGCCCGAAGTAGTCTAGTCCGGTGTATGTGAACGGACGTGCGTGATGAGCGAGGCGTGCGGACGGCAGGTTTCCTGTAGACGGTGATGCAGGCTTGGCTTTTCTTAGACGGCACGGCAGGCATCCTTTGACGACAGTTTTCACTACTGGACGTATTTTTCTTACGTACAATCTCTGTCTTAATTCATTCACAACTGTTTCCACGCCTCCGTGATGCAGCCTCTCGTGTACGTGTGCTATGTACAGGCGAGTGTATGCGTGCTTCCCGTCTAATATGGGAGGGTCGTACATGTCGTCCTCCACTTCTGATGCCGCTTTTATTCGACCTCTGAGGCGTAGGGTCCCCTCTTCATCAATGTATGTGCTCAGGTGGCCTAGTTTGTCGTCGCCTCCCGGAACACTTCCGCTGGTGATTCTCTTGAGCTCCTTCGTGAAGCTTTCCCGCTGACTGGCTTGCACCCACAGTTGTTCGGCTCTCATATGATAAGCGGCCGGTATTCCTACAAGCGATGAGGCAGTAGGAGTCGCCTTTTTCTCCTTGGCGGGGGTGTTGCGTTTGTTTGTTCTCTGCCAGCCAGGGTCGCTACCTTGTCTTGCTTTGTTGCGTTTACGCCCAGCCTTCACTACGTGCTTGTTTGGTCTGCACATGTCGATGAATAGGAGGACTCTCGCTGTCGCCCTTATGAGGCGAATCCATTTAGAAAATCTTCCTATCTGTGGAAGATGTGTTGTTGTCGAGTCTTCACTTTTAACAGCGATGTTACATATTTCTCGCTCTTCCCCGGTGTCATATTGTGTCGTTTTCTCTTCCTGCGGCCATTCTGCCGGTGGACGCTGCAGAAACGGGGGCCCTCGGAACCATCGGTGCGACTCGTCGAACCCTTCTGGTGTGGCTCGGGTTGCGTCGTCTGCCACGTTTTCTTTAGACGGTAGCCAACGCCATTCCTTCTTTTTGGTCGTATCTTCTATCTCCGCCAGGCGATGAGCGACGAAAGCTTTGTACGCGCGAGGCTCCGATCTTATCCACACCAGTGCAGTACGGGAGTCGCACCAGTATGTCTTGCCTGCTATGTCGCCATCGTGTTCATCGATCACGGTCTGCGCAAGACGAGCTCCCAGCAGTGCCGCTTGTAACTCGAGCCGTGGTATGGAAACTGGTTTCAGTGGTGTTACGCGGCTCTTGGCGGCGGCCAATGATATGTTAACGCTGCCGTCTGCTCGCTCCGTTCTCCAATACACTGCTGCTGCGTAGGCCTCCTCGCTTGCGTCGACGAATGTGTGTAGTTGGCGCGTCGACACCGGGTTGTAATCGTAGCATCGCGGTATTCTTAGTTGTTCTATGGCGTTAAGTGAAGTAATCCAGCCTTCCCATTTTTCTTTTAATTCTGTTGGCAGAGGGTCGTCCCAGTCCGCCTTGTAACGCCATGTGTCTTGAAATATTCTCTTCGCTGGGGTGGTCACCGGTGATATTAACCCCAGCGGATCAAATAATGCCATTATGACGCTCAACGCTTCTCGTTTAGTTGGCAAGCGTTGTTTTTCTTTTACGTCGGCAGGCATCTTCATATTGTTAGTATTGAATCCAATATGATCGCTTTGTACATGCCAGAGCAGCCCTAGCGTCTTCTCAGTTTCTTTTCCGCCCAGGCACACGGTCGCGTCGTGTTGTCTATGCTCGGTCGTTATTTCTTCTATTGTTTTTTCTTCGTTCGATGTCCACCCGCTGAGTACGAATCCCGCTTGTTTGTGGACGTGATCGACTGCTTTTACTGTTTGCTGAGCTTCCGTGACAGAGTGGAAGCTCTGCAAGTAGTCGTCCATATAATGGTTTCTTTTTATGGCGACCGCAGCTTCTGGGTACGCTTCTGCATGTTCTTCAGCATTTTTATTTTTGATGTATAATGCTGTGCATGGTGATGATGTCGCTCCAAAGATGATTGACGTCATCCTATATTCCTCCGGTTGGTCCTCCCGCCGCTTGCCTCTCCACAAGAAACGTAAAACGTCTCTATCTTCTTTGCGCACTTTAATCTGCATGAACATTTCTTTTATATCGGCGCTCACTGCATACGGATACTGTCGGAACCTCATGATCACTCCGGGCAGTGATTGTAATAAGTCGGGCCCCGAGTGAAGCATATCGTTGAGACATATTCCGGCTGTCTTCGCTGCGGCGTCGTGTACCAATCTCGGCGGCTTGTTCGGTTTCGCAGGGTTGATGACTGGGAAGTGTGGCAGATACCATGTCCTTCCTTGCGGCGGTGGCATTGGCGCGCGCTCTGCGTAACCCGAGTTGAAGAGGTTCTCGATGCGTTCTTCGTACTGTAGCTTGAGATTGCTGTCTCGGTCGAGCCTCTTCTCTAAGGTGTGCAGGCGCCTTTCCGCTTCCTTATAATTATTTGGTATTTGGAAGTCCTTTTGTTTCCACAACAACCCTGTCTCGAATCTGCCGTCCGCTGACCTCTGGCTGGTTTCGTCCAATATTTGCATGGCTCGCTGCTCGGGATCTTCTTTCGGTCTTCTCGGCTCGATGCACAGCGACTCCAATTTGAAATAATTTTTTATTTCTTCTTCTATCGGTGGTGCATCTTCCCTCTGATGTAGTCTGCCGCAGAAGGTGACCGTCGACGTCAATGAGCTATGACAGCCATGCAGAACCCAGCCCAGGTTGGTGTATGAGGCGACTGGTTGGTCTCGACGGCCGACGCGCAGTTTTCTAGACACTATGAGGTGCCAGTTATCTTGCCCGATTAGTACTTTCGGTGAGGCGCGTTCGTAGGTGATATCCTCTTTGATATCCAACAGATGTGGGCAATTCCCCAAGTGATCTTCATTCACGGATTCTGGCGCGAAGTCCAACCGCTCTACAGTACGCGCTGCTTCTATGTTGTGTTCTTCTTGCGCGTACGTTCCTCTTATTTTAAAGCTGACGATCTTGCTCTTCTCGTGTTTCACCTCCGAGCCGACCCCTTGTATCCACATTGTGTGGGCTGGGCCGTCGGCGCCGATGACGTCGGCGATTGAGGCATCGACTAAGGTGACCGTGCTCCCTTCATCCAATAATGCGTATGTTTCGACGCAGCTTAGCGGCCCCCTTATTGTTACGGGCGCAATCTTTAGGTAAGCGCGGCGGTGCTTGTACGGTCGAGTCGCTGTGTTGACCTCCTTTGCCGATGTTGCGGTTTCCATAGCGGGTTCTTTTTCCATTACTGCTGTTCTGTCGTGATGCAACAATTTATGGTGTTTCATCATGCATCCGCCTTTTCCGCACGGTGGAGCTTTGCACAGTAATCGACGATGTTTGCCTCGCAGACAGCGGTAGCAGATATTGTACTTCTTTGCTACTTCCCATCTGTCATTTGTGGACAGAGCGGCGTATGACTTGCAATCGGGCAGTTTGTGTTCTTGTTTGCATTGAGGGCAGCGTTCTTCATATGGTTTCTTGCTTGTGGCGAAGGCACGTTCTATTTTTCTCGGTCTTCGCTCTCTCGTTTCGCTGTCCTCTGCGATGAACTCCGGCAAGGCATACGCGCTGCATTTATCCGCTTCTTCGTTTAAGAACATTGATATCTTCTTAAGCTCTGGGATATCTTCTTTCTTTCTGGCTGCATAGTCGTACCATTTGCTTTTCAATATGGGCGTGAGTTTGTCTGTGATAACTCGCGTCATTTCTGGACTATGCAGATAGTGTGCTTTCTTGAGTGCTTCCACGGTGCCCACTACGTTCGCTATGCGATTTGCGAATATGCATAGCTCCCTGGGATTGTCCGTAACTTTGTTCAGCAGCTTCAGCTTCTCTATTTCCAAGTGAATTAACGCTTCTGGTCGTCCGAATCTCCTTTCCAAAGCTTCTATTATAATTCTGGGATCTGGTTGGCTTATAAGTAGGCAACCTGCGGCTTCTTTTGCTGTCCCTTTTAAGCTTCGGCGTATTCTCGCTATGTTTTCGTTCGCCGTGAAGTACTTTGAAGATTCTTCGTACATTGTCTTGAAGCTGAGCCACTCCTTGCTGCTACCATTGAATGAGGGCAGCTCTTGTATATATTTCGGCGGCTCCCTTGTGCTTCGTACTGCTTGTGATAGAGCAGCGGCTAAGGTAGCGACGTCGATTTGCTGCTGCGCCTGTCCATAGTCTTCTTTCTGCGGCGCGGTATGTTGCGGAGCGTATTGCGGCGCACACTGTTGAAGTACGGGTGGTGCGATCTGCAGTGCTGGTTGCGGCGTGAAGTACGACGTGGGTTGCGGCGCAGGCTGCGGCGCGGGTTGTGGCGCGGGCTGAGGCGCGGGTTGCGATGTAGGTTTTTCTTGCAACCATGTACTAATGCGCACTGATGCCAAATCGTCTTCTATTTCTTCATCTTCATCGGTTGATCCGGCTTCTGCTTGTAGTCGCTGCACGCGTATTTCTTGCAATTCTGTTCTTGCTTGCAACTGAGCCTGCTCGAGCTTGAGTTCGGCTAACCGCTCTTTCGCCTCTAACTCCGCGAGGAGTCTCTTGCGTGAGGCTACGGAGCGGCGTGACCTAGTCTCGCCGGGCTTCAATGTGCACTGCGATCTTTGATCACCCTCTTGCTGGGTTTCTTCCGTTGCGGTTGTTCTATCGGTTGCAGAGGTAGCGGTCGTATCGCTGACCGTTGTGGTTTCGCTAGTGGTGTTTGTTGAACCACTAGCGGCTGAGTCGCCCCCGGAGGCCTCTTCTGTGGCCCCCTGGGTTGTTTGTTCATCCTTGCGACGCTTCGATGATTCTCCGTTGTTACTACGCGTAATCACCATTTTTCTTCACAATAATATTTTTTCGTTCTTGCGGTTTGCTTCTTTCTTCCGGCAATACCAAGACCGATATTGTCTTTTTCTTCTAGTAATCCGGCTTCTCGAAGGACCATTAATATTACGGATCGCCGTAATGCCGTGCGAAAAATGGAATAAAACGCGCTGGTCTTGCTTTTAACTGGAGGCAAGCGGCGGTGAGGAGGAACTTGTACTTCTTCTTTTCTTGCTGGTGCCTTTTCGGTGGCTGGAGAGCGACTGCTGACCCTAGCGGCCGGCCCGTCTTTTATATGATTTGGCCGCTGCTGGCCAGCGGACCCTTGCCTCACCCCCGCGCCTATCTTTATTTATTTAATAACCTTACAAACTAATAAACATAATTCACTATATAATATTCTTATAACTACTTGTTAGACTAGGGTGTACATATCAATATTTTTACTTATTTACAGGTTTACATTATAATTTTCAGCTGCTTTAGGCGGAGAATCCTTCCCCCCGCCTCAGCACTATAAATATAAAACGTCGTGGCGCGGTGCGCGTGGCTTCATTTGCTCCGCGGCCGCGTCACGATAACATGCTCTTTGGTTACACTACTACTATTATTTTATGTGCCTAACGGCCTAATATATTTATTATATAATAAAGTAAACATTTATTATATTTAACAATTACAGTTTTCATTTGAAGACTATGCTAACTCTCCCTGTTCATACGGTGCCTTTATTTGGGAGAGTTATTGCACAGTTACAACTCAACCTTAAACTTAGTTATAATACAATCATTATTTTTTATCGTTCGATACAAGTAATACAATTATTTACACAAATTATAATTTAAATTCAACATAAGGTTGCGCTAGTTCCGCCGTATAACCCTTGCTAGTTGTCGAACCAGAGGCGTGGCCTGATAATTACACCGTCGTCATGGCTCCGCCCACCGCTCCTAGGTTGTTCAACTAGCGCCGGTTACAATAAGCATTTTCTTTCGTTTGTTTAATATTGTTGCGTCGTGCACAGGTATGCTGTTTCTATTTACTAATAATTCAAATATTATTGCATTATGACCGGAGGATGGGCAGACTTCTACTTCAACTTTCCAGTTAGTGATTCTATTCGATGACAGATTGGAGGTTAGAGTAAGGTCGATAATGGATTCGCGGTGGATATTATGAGTAACAG
This sequence comes from Parnassius mnemosyne, assembly GCA_963668995.1. NCBI lineage: Eukaryota > Metazoa > Arthropoda > Insecta > Lepidoptera > Papilionidae > Parnassius > Parnassius mnemosyne. The sequence continues at coordinate 185,495 of CAVLGL010000001.1, read as the reverse complement.
TTTCAAAAGTTGGTACGTTGCCGGAATTACAAAGGTTAAGATCATTAGTAGTTAAAAAGTCTGCTATAGTATTTCCTCGCCGATTAGCCCTGGGAGAGTTCCATAACGGGTGCCAGCCATTGAAATCACCACAGATGATATGACTGTAATTTTTTGTTTTTGTAGAAAAAGCTCTAATGTATTAATTGTGTTAACTTCGTCGGTCTTAGGTTCAACATATACACTGATAAGGAATATTTTTTTGTCATTTATAGTCATTTGTACTACACAAAGGTTAGAAGTGGAGTGTTCTGAGATGCCCAATGAACAGCCAATATTTTGTTTGATGAGTATACATGCTTTGACGTGATGTTTAGTTGGAAATTGGTGAATATGGTAGCCGGGCCAATGTCTCATGTTGGTGCCACTTCCAACATAAGGCTCGTTAACAAACACTATGTCATACTCATTATCCGTTACATACTTTAACATTTCATTAGTTGCTGCGTATCCTCTATCTAGATTTATTTGTAGACATTTAAGCGGGCTGCAATTGTGTGTTCCAGTTTTCCTATTTTTTCTTTTAGTATCCATAGTCGGTTTTATTTTTGCAGGTTTCAATCTGTTTATGGACACGAGGGCAGTATAGTGACGTAGCGCTATGATTGGTATTTAAATTTAAGTTGTATTTTTTAGCGTGTAATGTACAGTTGTAGCAGTTTATTTTATTTAGATCTTTTTTTACCGGGCAGTCTTTGTATGTGTGTGAATTGGAGGAGCAGTGGGAACAGTTTGTTTCCTCTTCAGTGCAGTGCTTTTTGGTGTGTCCAGATTGCATGCATTTATAACACTGAAGAAATGCTGGAAAATCTTCTGCGTGTACACGTTGGTGGTCTATATCAACTTTTTGTATTTCTATGATTACTCTCCAGATATGGGGAGCAACCATAAATACAGCGTTATAGAGTTTCTGGTTTTTGTTGTTGCGCATAAACTTATATGTTATGTCTTCGGGTGATGTAATAATATCTTTGATTTTAGTGTTTTGATTGATGATAATATCAACAAGCTCAGTTACGGGTGTATCTTTGAAAATGCCCTTAAGTATGACCATAGGCTTGAGTTTTTTCGCTATTTCCGCGCAAACCAGGCTGTCTGGCCGATTTATTGTTTCTAAAATCTCGTCTCTTTGCTCCTGTTTGTCGAATTCTACTCGAAGTTTATGGTTAGAGACTCCTTTTACGTCAGCGGGAGTGAATGTAAGCTTTTTGAAATGAACGCTTTTTCTCCACGCGTGGACCGTCTCCTGTGATGAAGACACTGGTTGTTTAGAGGTTACTATTAAAGCTGGTTTTGTTATCGGAATAGAGGGTTTCTCAGTTGCCTTTATAGTCTTAACAACAGTGGCGTAACTTTGAATTGGCGCCGGGGTGATATCTGGACGAAGTGGTTCTAGCAGTGGTGGAGCGGCGAATTGCTGAGGCTTTAACGCAATCTTTTCGAACTCTTCCTTGATCGTATTTCTGATTATAGAAGCGGTTTTCTTTTCAGTCGATAACGTTGAATGTCGCAAAATATTTTTAACTTGGTTATGTAACTGCTGTGTGCTGCGCTTAATTTCTTCCAGAGACTTTTTAATACTTTCCTTGTTTAAGCGTGTGACACTTCTACTACTGTCTAGAGTTTTTTGTATTAAATCAGTGTGTTCAATAACTTTTAAAAGGTATTCGTCATTGAAGTTAGAACTGGATTCAGATTGAGCTTCCTCGAATACCTCGTCAGTAATATTTGCTAGATCTTCAGTTATTACAACCTCTTGACTTAGATTTTGACTAGTAACGGCTTCAGTACACGAATTGCTGAGAACTGACATTTGTGATATATGAATCCACTTAAGTAATGAAAACCGGGAGGGTGGGAGGGCGATTTTCTTTAATTCCGTGTGTTATTATTTACAGATTAGAGTGCAGATGGCAGTTTCTACACATTTACAGATTAGAGTGCAGATGGCAGTTTCTACACAAGACGGACCTAATAGGTGCAAAAAGAGCGAAAGAAATGAAGATTTGTAAAATTTTTAAAATTTTATGAAAATACGACTCTAAGAACACGAATTTTATGAAAAAAAAAATTTGTTATGAAACTGTGAAAATTTACTAAAAAAAACTATAGAAAACTACGGAGGGTAATTAGATACACTATTTAAAAAGAAAATTTGAACGTAAAAGAGCAACTTTCAGTAAAGTTATAGATGAATTTATGTTTTATTTATGAATTTAATACTATAAAAGAAGGGAAAAAAAAAAAAAAACAAATGTGAAAATTTATTATATAACGGTGAAAAATTACTAAGAAAACTAAAGGGAAATATGGGGGGCAGTTAATTACACTATTTAAAGAAAATTTCAACGAAAAAGACCAATATTTAGCAAAGTTATTAGAAAAGTTGTAATTTAATTTATATATTTTTAACGATCGACCACTACACCTCGGTTTAGGTAAGTAGCGATTTTCTTTAATTCCGTGTGTTATTATTTACAGATTAGAGTGCAGATGGCAGTTTCTACACAAGACGGACCTAATAAGTGCAAAAAGAGCGAAAGAAATGAAGATTTGTAAAATTTTTAAAATTTTATGAAAATACGACTCTAAGAACACGCTGAACACCTCGCTACCCCGTGCAGGAGACGAGGCCCAGACAGATCGGGCCAGCACTAGTGTGGGGCTGCGGAAGAATTTGGATTCCCGCGGCCCCGCACGCACGTGCGAGGAGGAACCGTGGGGTTTTAGCCGGTAGGAGTCCGGCATAACCTTCCGGTTGCCCCCGCGGCCGTAGGTATCCATGAGGATTTCCCCACGTAAAAAAAAAAAAAAGGTTAGGTTAGGTTAGGTTAGGTTAGGTTAGGTTAGGTTCCCCCCCGAACGGGTTCCCGCCTTGTCGTGGCGGGGGGGCTTAGTAGCCGTGGCTTGGTCAACCACGGTGAACGAAGAGGAACCCCTTGGCTGGCCCGAGGTGTAGGGCCGGCCCGAGGTGGCCACTCCGAGTGGGCTTGGGAAGCCCACTTCGGATGTGTGTCGGGGGGCTGTGGTGAGAGGGGAGTCCGCAACCCTCTACCGCTGCAGCCGAGGTGGAGTCGCGGAGGAGGAGGCGTGCTGGTATGGCGATGCGCCACTCGCCCTATCCTCCGCGACTCAGACGGGGCCGCACCGTTGAATGATGCGGTGGTGGTGGGGCTGCGGGGGGAGAGGAGTGTCGGTATTGCGAGGCGCCGCTCTCCCTACCCTCCGCAGCCGAATCTTGGTTGGCGGCGGAGCCATAGACCAGATCCGCCGCTGGGGTCGGGAAGGCTGGTGCTTCTTAGTGCTAGTTTTTCCTGGCCCCATGGCCTTCGCGCATCGGACACGGGGGCGTCTGTTGCGCATATGAAATTGGAGGCCGAGGAGGAGGGCGCGCCATGTGTTCTGGCGCGCCTTACTGGAGAAGGAGATGGGGGAGGAGTGGTCCTCTCCCGAGGAGGGGCCGCCATGGGGTGGCCGGCGCAGGTGGGGCCGCGGAAGTGTGCGAAAGCGTTCCCGTGGCCCTGCCAATATGCGACGAGGGTGGAACACCATGGGGTTTTAGTCGGTGCGAGTCCGACATAACCCGTCCTTGCCCCCGCGAGGCGGGTATGCGTAGGCATTTCCCCATGTAAAAAAAAAAAAAAAAAAAAAAAGGTTAGGTTAGGTTAGGTTAGGTTAGGTTCCCCCCCGAACCCCCCCGAACGGGTTCCCGCCTTGTCGTGGCGGGGGGGCTTAGTAGCCGTGGCTTGGTCAACCACGGTGAACAAAGAGGAACCCCTTGGCTGGCCCGAGGTGTAGGGCCGGCCCGAGGTGGCCACTCCGAGTGGGCTTGGGAAGCCCACTTCGGATGTGTGTCGGTGGGCTGCGGTGAGAGGGGAGTCCGCACCCTCTACCGCTGCAGCCGAGGTGGAGTCGCGGAGGAAGAGGAGTGTTGGTATGGCGATGCGCCACTCGCCCTATCCTCCGCGACTCAGACGGGGCCGCACCGTTAATTGATGCGGTGGTGGTGGGGCTGCGGGGGGAGAGGAGTGCCGGTATTGCGAGGCGCCGCTCTCCCTACCCTCCGCAGCCGAATCTTGGTTGGCGGCGGAGCCATAGACCAGATCCGCCGCTGGGGTCAGGAAGGCTGGTGCTACTGAGTGCTAGTTTTTCCTGGCCCCATGGCCTTCGCGCATCGGACACGGGGGCGTCCGTTGCGCATGTTAGGTTGGAGGCCGAGGAGGAGGGCGCACCATGTGTTCTGGTGCGCCTTACCTGAGAGGGAGATGGGGGAGGAGTGGTCCTCTCCCGAGGAGGGGCCGCCATGGGGTGGCCAGCGCAGGTGGGGTCGCGGAAGTGTGCGAAAGCGTTCCCGTGGCCCTGCCAATATGCGACGAGGGTGGAACACCATGGGGTTTTAGTCGGTGCGAGTCCGACATAACCCGTCCTTGCCCCCGCGAGGCGGGTATGCGTAGGCATTTCCCCATGTAAAAAAAAAAAAAAAAAGGTTCCCCCCCGAACGGGTTCCCGCCTTGTCGTGGCGGGGGGGCTTAGTAGCCGTGGTTTGGTCACCCACGGTGAACAAAGAGGAACCCCTTGGCTGGCCCGTGGTGTAGGGCCGGCCCGAGGTGGCCACTCCGAGTGGGCTTGGGAAGCCCACTTCGGATGTGTGTCGGTGGGATGCTGCGAGAGGGGTGTCCGCTCCCTCTATCGCTGCAGCCGAGGTGGAGTCGCGGAGGAGGAGGCGTGCTGGTATGGCGATGCGCCACTCGCCCTATCCTCCGCGACTCAGACGGGGCCGCACCGTTGAGTGATGCGGTGGTGGTGGGGCTGCGGGGGGAGAGGAGTGTCGGTATTGCGAGGCGCCGCTCTCCCTACCCTCCGCAGCCGAATCTCGGTTGGCGGCGGAGCCATAGACCAGATCCGCCGCTGGGGTCAGGAAGGCTGGTGCTTCTGAGTGCTAGTTTTTCCTGGCCCCATGGCCTTCGCGCAACGGACACGGGGGCGTCCGTTGCGTATGTTAAGCTGGAGGCCGAGGAGGAGGGCGCGCCATGTGTTCTGGTGCGCCTTACCTGAGAAGGAGTTGGAGGACGAGTAGTCCTCTCCTGAGGAGAGGCCGCCATGGGGCGGCCAGCGCAGGTGGGGCCGCGGATGTGTGCGAAAGCGTTCCCGTGGCCCTGCCAATATGCGACGAGTGTGAAACACCATGGGGTTTTAGTCGGTGCGAGTCCGACATAACCCGTCCTTGCCCCCGCGAGGCGGGTATGCGTAGGCATTTCCCCATGTAAAAAAAAAATAAAAAATAAAAAAAGGTTAGGTTAGGTTCCCCCCCGAACGGGTTCCCGCCTTGTCGTGGCGGGGGGGCTTAGTAGCCGTGGCTTGGTCACCCACGGTGAACAAAGAGGAACCCCTTGGCTGGCCCGTGGTGTAGGGCCGGCCCGAGGTGGCCGCTCCGAGTGGGCTTGGGAAGCCCACTTCGGATGTGTGTCGGTGGACTGCGGCGGGAGGGGTGTCCGCTCCCTCTACCGCTGCAGCCGAGGTGGAGTCGCGGAGGAAGAGGTGTGTTGGTATGACGATGCGCCACTCGCCCTATCCTCCGCGACTCAAACGGGGCCGCACCGTTGATGCGGTGGTGGTGGGGCCGCGGGGGGAGAGGAGTGTCGGTATTTCGAGGCGCCGTTCTCCCTACCCTCCGCGGCCGAAACTTGGTTGGCGGCGGAGCCCGAGAACAGATCCGCCGCTGGGGTCGGGAAAGCGGGCGCTATTAAGCGCTCGATTTTCCGGGCCCCATGGCCTCCGCGTATCGGACTCGGGGGGGTCCGATACGCAGGTGTAGTTGGAGGCTGTGGAGGGGGGTAGCTGAACACCTCGCTACCCCGTGCAGGAGACGAGGCCCGGACAGACCGGGCCAGCACTAGTGTGGGGCTGCGGAAGAATTTGGATTCCCGCGGCCCCGCGCGCACGTGCGAGGAGGCACCGTGGGGTTTTAGCCGGTAGGAGTCCGGCATAACCTTCCGGTTGCCCCCGCAGCCGGAGGTATCCATGAGGATTTCCCCACGAAAAAAAAAAAAAAAAAAAAGGTTAGGTTAGGTTAGGTTAGGTTTTTTTTTTTTTATACTGATTCCCCTGACATGTGGAATCAAGGACGTTATCTTTCTTTTTTGTTATATTTTTGCTATTATTTTTTGTTATGTCCTTGTTATTTTTTGTATTATTTTTTATTCTTTTTTATTCATTTTTACTGGTTTCTTTATTTCTTTTTTAGGTTTTTTCATTTTTCTTTTCTTATTAATTCTAAGTACATTATTTCTTAATTACTTAACTTACTATATCTTATTTCTACTTAATGTGGGCTGATTACATTATATATTACATATATATTATGTACAGATTCCCTTATTTCTACTCTTATTTATTCTGATTTACAACTTTATTTGCTATATTCTTACAGTAACTTAAAAACCTATTTCTAACATATTTATTACTTATAATTTTATATACATTTTCCTTATCTATCTTAATTCCTATCTCTATTTCTATATCTGTTCGCTCTTTACAGTATATAGGGCACTCCGTTATGAGGTGGATAATAGATTCCTCCTTCTCTGGATCGCAGGTACATGACGTGCTCTCCTTGCATTTGAACCTATATAGGTATTCAGAGAACCCGCCATGTCCTGTCATCACTTGTACGATAATTGGATCCATTTCTATTTTTCGTACAATAGGGTATGCACTCACGGCATCCGGGAAAAACACCTTTGTGGTGGAAGCCGTTTCTCCTTCCATATATCGTCGATTCCATTCGTCAAGCGATTCCAGGCGAATCTGTCGCTTGACGAACGAAACCGGACACTTTTCGTAGTGCGGCCTACATTTAATTTTTATTGCGGCTTCTTTGGCTAATAGATCTGCCCTCTCGTTCCCCTCCAATCCTGCGTGTGCTTTAACCCAATAAAGGTTAAGGGATTTCCCTTGTTTACATAATTTGGTGATATTCTCTCTTGTTTCTACCGCTATAGGATGGAGGGAAACGTTTTGGACGACTGTCTGGAGGGCAGATCTAGAGTCGCTATATATATTACAGCTCTCTGCCGGGTCTTTGAGAGCGTGCCTACTTGCTTCCAATATGGCCAGCAACTCAGCCTGGAAGACGGTGCAGAAATTTCCCAACTTTAATTTTCGGTGACTAGTCTCCACTGCGTTATTCCATATGGATAACGCAGCGCCGACCTTACCGTCAATCCTACTGCCGTCGGTGTAAATTTTGAGGCCTTTGTTGTCTTGTTGGTCGATTTGTGCACCGTCCTCCAGACATGTGAATTGGAGGCCATGCTGATCCGCGGGGTGTGGCGTCCTACCAAACTCTACTTTTTTCTCCATTTCTCTGTCCCCCACCACTCGCCGGGAGTAACCTTTCTTTACTTCATAAAGCAAGGCTGCTTCCCGGACCCTCAGGTCCAAGGGAAGCAGCCCGGCGAGTAGTAGGGCCGAGTGCAGAGATACAGTTTTATATGATTTGATTATTTTCTGTACGAACCCGCGTTGTACCGCATCGAACTGTTTTTTGATAAGCTTTTTATTTGTCGCCGGCGACCACGCGCTTGCCGCATACATAATGATTGGCTCCACTACTGCGATGTAGATGGTCCTAATAATCTCGGAGTTTAGGCCCCAATGAACCTTTGCGGCTCTACACAGCTGACGATATACATTTTGAGCCTTGCAGCACACATTCTTCACGTGCGTGTTGAAGGTCAGCTTGTCATCGACTGTGAGGCCGAGTATTTTTATTTCTTTTGATATAGCAATGCTTTCCCCACCCATATTCAAAAGTGGCGAGTCAAATTTGATCTTCTTTGTAATAACCATTGCTTTGGTTTTCTGAGGTGCAAATGTTAGTTTGTTTTTGACTCCCCACCTCCGAATATGTGCGAGGGCTGCATTGACTTTCTCCTGCACTTCCAAACCCTTGTCTCCGGAGAATATCAGGACCACGTCGTCTGCGAAAGCCTGGCAGTACTCCCCTCTATCCGTTAGCTGTTTCAGGAGTGGATCCAACAGAAGATTCCAGAAAAGTGGACCGCCTATCGAGCCCTGCACGCACCCCTTCGTGGTCGTTTTGCCCCATTCCGCCCCTGAATATTTAATGCTTACAGATCTATCGTTCAGGTAGCTGTCCACTAATCGTCTGATGTTTATGGGGCATCCGGATCTTGTAAGTGCACATCGTACAGCTGGCCACCAGGCGTTATCGAAGGCTCCCTCTATGTCAAGTGATACTAATACAATCAATTTTTTATCATTGATGTTAGCTTTTATAAGCTGTATCATGTCATAGAGGGAGTCCTCGGTGCTGCGCTGTGGCATAAAACCATATTGCTTTTTGCTTAATTTGGGTACGATGTGCCACTTGATTCTCCGCACCATCATTTTCTCTAGGACTTTCCCTAGAACAGGCAGTAGCCCAATCGGCCTGTAGGACTTGGGGTGCGTGTAGTCCTCTTTACCAGGCTTTCGCAACACTACTACTTTCGCCTCCTTCCATTTGTTAGGGAAATGAGCCAGCTCCAGACACTTATTGGCTAGTGCCAAAAACAGTGGCGGGTCCAGGGCAATGGCCGCTGCGCAGATATCGGCTGTGAGACCATCATTCCCTGGAGCTTTTTTGGGATTAAAGCTGGACGCGGCCCACATAAGCTCCTCTACCGTAAAAGGTGGGTCACTTGAGTCATCAAGTGACCCTACGTTCACTGATTCAGCTTCCTTTCTGATAAGCCTGTGTTCCGCGTCATCCTCCTGGGTGTTGTCGTCCGGGTAGAAGGTCTCCGCCAAGAATCTTGCTGATTCTGCGTTGTCCAGAGTCTTCCCCTCTCTTACAAGAGGGATATCTTCGTGTCTCTGAGTTGTGCGGCCTATTACCCTGTAAATCCCGTCCCACATAGATTCGCGATCTTGTTTGCTGCAGAAATCCTTCCAGCTGGCGGTCTGTGCGTTCTTTACTTGTTGTTGGTATTCCTCTTTTGTTTTGATATACTGCTCGACGACCCATTCTCGGCGTACTGGTGCTGCGCACGATATTCTGCGTTTCATCCTGGAGACTTCCTTTTTCTTCTGAGTCAGCTCTTCGGTCCACCAAGGCAATCCCATTCGTTTGGTGTTTTTAATTTTGGGCATACTACTTTCGCAAACTTCCACTATTGATTCTACATATTCTACTATTGTCATTTCAAGTTTTTCGCTATTTTCTATTTTATTTATTTGTATATTATTTATTTGTTTTCTTTGCCAAACCTGGGTGAGTTTCTCACGAAACTCACTTCATTTTGTCTTTTTTGTATTAAATTTTCTGGTGGTTCTTTTTATGTCTATACTTATCGATTTTTCTAAATTTATCTCGAATAGGATTGCCCTGTGGTCCGAACTGGTTACTTCTTCTGAAAGTCTCCAGTTTTCTATCCTCCCGAGCAGGCTCGTCGAGCAGGTTGTCACATCCACACAGCTGGAGAATCTCTTACCGCCCCTGATCGAGTCGAACGTGGGCTCTGTACCTCTGTTTAGTATGTGGAGCTCTAGTTGATCTAATTTGGCAGCTATTTCCATTCCCCTCTTATCGGTCTCCCGGCTTCCCCACCAAGTACTCCAAGCGTTTATGTCTCCACCGAGTATCACGTTCCCAGTTCCTAGGCCAGCTACGGCTTTCTCCATCGCGTCCAGGTAAGGATCGACTAATTTGTCCCCCTCCAGGTAGACGGACACCACTCCCATCTCCCAGGCCCCTGTCCTCAGTTTAGCTACTGCTACGTTTTCTGTTGTAAGGTCAGGGCACTGGGTTATGCCAATGGTGTCGTCGAATAGCACAATGGCTGCCTTTATCACTTTGTTCGTGTTTGGGCTTCTGCTACATTGTACTACTCTTGTCCCTGGATGGGTCTTCATTTCGCCGATACTTCCGATGTATGGTTCCTGGACTAGGGAAAAAGTTGTTTTGTTTTTTGTTGCCTCGATGATTAGTTCGGCCGTAGCTAGCTCGCTCCTCTGGAGGTTTGCCTGGATAACGTGATAACGGTGGTTGCTTGGGTTTGAGTCTCTATTCAGTCTGGAGCCCACCTCAACAATACGCCACAGTGGACCTTGCCAATGTCTCCCATTTCCTTCTTATGGGACAGTCTACACTGAACGCATTGTGATCTTTCCTCTCCATTTTTGCCTTAAGACAGTTCCTGCATGAGGGCATTTCGCCCGAAAGCCAATCTGCACATTCTGCCTTAAGGTGTGGGCCCCCGCAGTGACTACAAACATCTGTTGTGTCACTACATAAACGCTTGGTATGCCCGTACCCCAGGCACCGCGAGCACTGTATCAGAGGGGACTGATCCTCCACTCTTACCCTCTGGAGGTCAATATGGATTAACCCCACCTCCATTAGGTTGTTCCATAGCTGAGGTGACACTCTCACCACAATATGTGTTGTGTGTGGGTTTCTGGATTTTCTCCTATACTTGACCTCCATTCTGTTCTCATTTCCCTCTATATTTTTGAACAGCTGCTTGTTCTGTACCTTTATAGCTTTTATAATTTCTTCATCTGTGTTATACTGAAGCACGTCCTTCAGTATAACCAGTGGATCCTTATTCTTTATTTCGTCAACATTCAAGCTCTTACTGACGTTCTTTATCCTCTCCTTTACCCTATTTAATTCCTCCTGGGTGCAACATCCCACTATCACTTTCCTATCTCTTGCTTTTCTGATCCTATCTATTTTTATCCCTTCTTCCTTGGCATTTATTACTGTTCTTATCCGGTCCATCACTTGCTCACCCGTTTCCTTCTCATCCGTCGATGTTATCGCTACCGAGTGCATGGTCGTGTTGTGCGGTAGCTGTCTCCTCGGTGGTCCTGCCAGTATACTAGCATAAGTACCTTTCTCTTCCTTACTTTCATGCTTTTGTAACTCTTCTCTAAGTTTTTCCATTTCATTCTTGTTTTCTTCCAAAAGTTTGCCGTGTTCTTCGAGCTTCTTTATTATTTTATTATGTTCTTCTGGCTCTCTATTTTCATGGTTATCCACCGATTTGTCGTCTTTCTTCTCTTGTTCTTTTGTTTTCTTTTCTTTACCTATGTTTTTACCTGCCTCTGCTTCCTTTACCAACTGGTAGAGTCTATCAATCGCCTGGGTAACCTCAGTTTTTATGTCTGTCCTGAGGTTACGCGAGTTGTTCAGATGCAATTTTGCCTTGTTCAGGCAAGCCCTTGCTTCCGTCAGGCGATCTATGTATTTTGTTGTTTCCGTTTTTGGTGATTGTTCGGTAGACTCTACCAAGACTCTACGTGTTGCCCCTCTTGCTTCTTGTGGTTGTGATGTTGCAATTTTATGTTTCTGGCGCGTCACCAGGACTGCCTTTTTGGGTGAGGTTTGTTTTCCACTTTCCACGTCTGCTTTTGTTGCCTCCCACTCTCCGATGCTTCTCCTAACACTACTTACAGTTACCGTTTCATTTAGTTTGGGGGATGTTTCAGTCCCCTCTGTCCCTTTTGGAGAGCCTTGCATACTGTCCTCTGTCTTTTTGGAAGGAGTGCGGAAGCCAAACATTGTCAGGGGAACGCGTCCTCGTTACGTAATATAATTTATAAATTTTTACAAAATAAAATTTTGTAAAGTTATAAAATTAAAAAGAAAAGTTTGTAAAAGTTATATAAATTATACAGTTCGATACGGCTATAGTGAGTTCGTACAGTGGTATCTAAAATATCCGACTACTGCGATAGATTTTTAATTATTCAATGTAGAGTCTCTATGTAGAGTTGCTCTACTATCTCCAGATCTATTTAAATATATATAAACTGACACACTCTATTTCAAATGATTACCTTCCAGCAGAAAAAGTCAGTTGTATAAGATAAAATTTTCAAGAGAAATAAAGAGAAAATAAAATTGGATTAATATGCAGTTCGTCACAACCACCACGAACCTTAGTCAGGCCTCATAGAACACAAATAAATTAAAACAATGTAACACAAAATAAAATAAATTAAAAATAAATTTAAAAATAAATATAAAATATATGTAAATTTTTTTGTAGAGTCCCGACTCTACGTCGTTGTATATTAGCACCACTCTACAGGGTGGCTCTACGTCTATTTTTAAATTAAATTCTAAACCTATCCAAAATTGTAAATCCGTGTGGCTCTATGTAGAGTCTGTTGTAAGTATTAAGGTCAATAAATCAAGGAAACAATAATACAATATAAAAAATAAAAGTAAGAAAATTTAAATTAATACAAATAAAATAAAAAATTTTTTGCTCGACAAACTGTTGGCTCTACCAAGAGTCTGGTCTTATTTTCTACTTCTACTTATCTCTATTTCAATATTAAAAAAAAAAATTTTTAAATTATTTTTCCCTAAAAATTTTCCTGCTCTACGTAGAGTCGTCTCTATCTCTATCTAAAAACCAGAGTTATTCACCTTTGAAAGTCCCTCCTGAAATTCGGTATCTTCAAGGCGTGATATCTCCGGTGTTTCTGGTCCGATTTTGATGATCGAGGTGTCGGATGCATTGTCTCGATGTCCTCTTTGATGCTGCGATGTCAAAATCAGCCGCACGGCCTCCTATCAAAAAACACGTGTCCACGTGGTTTTTGTTTACCGAAAATATTTCGGCGCGCTTATGTCCAAAAATTCCGATGAATGGCTTAAATTGTTAAGCTCGTCGGGGCACTTATTTTTGCACTTTAAAAACCATATGCCTTCGATCTAGATCGAGCAGCGTTTCACTTTAAAGATTTTAAAGGTTAGAAAAATCAGTTTTTTGGCGATAACTTTTAAACTATAAAACTTTTAATACTTGTTTATTATATCACTTTGTTCGTCTCGACGAGACGCGTCTAATGGTGTATCACACTTTAAAATTGGTGCACTTTGACCCGACACTTTGAATTTTCGAGCACGGAGCAGTTTCTACACAAGACGGACCTAATAAGTGCAAAAAGAGCGAAAGAAATGAAGATTTGTAAAATTTTTAAAATTTTATGAAAATACGACTCTAAGAACACGAATTTTATGAAAATTTGTTATGAAACTGTGAAAATTTACTAAAAAAACTATAGAAAACTACGGAGGGTAATTAGATACACTATTTAAAAAGAAAATTTGAACGTAAAAGAGCAACTTTCAGTAAAGTTATAGATGAATTTATGTTTTATTTATGAATTTAATACTATAAAAGAAGGAAAAATGTGAAAATTTATTATATAACGGTGAAAAATTACTAAGAAAACTAAAGGGAAATATGGGGGGCAGTTAATTACACTATTTAAAGAAAATTTCAACGAAAAAGACCAATATTTAGCAAAGTTATTAGAAAAGTTGTAATTGGTTAGGTTAGGTTAGGTTAGGTTCCCCCCCGAACGGGTTCCCGCCTTGTCGTGGCGGGGGGGCTTAGTAGCCGTGGCTTGGTCAACCACGGTGAACGAAGAGGAACCCCTTGGCTGGCCCGAGGTGTAGGGCCGGCCCGAGGTGGCCACTCCGAGTGGGCTTGGGAAGCCCACTTCGGATGTGTGTCGGGGGGCTGTGGTGAGAGGGGAGTCCGCAACCCTCTACCGCTGCAGCCGAGGTGGAGTCGCGGAGGAAGAGGAGTGTTGGTATGGCGATGCGCCACTCGCCCTATCCTCCGCGACTCTGACGGGGCCGCACCGTTAATGATGCGGTGGTGGTGGGGCTGCGGGGGGAGAGGAGTGTCGGTATTGCGGGGCGCCGCTCTCCCTACCCTCCGCAGCCGAATCTTGGTTGGCGGCGGAGCCATAGACCGGATCCGCCGCTGGGGTCGGGAGGGCGGGCGCTATTGAGTGCACGATTTTCCGGGCCCCATGGCCTTCGCGCATCGGACACGGGGGCGTCCGTTGCGCATGTGAAGTTGGAGGCCGAGGAGGAGGGCGCGCCATGTGTTCTGGTGCGCCTTGCCTGGGAGGGAGATGGGGGAGGAGTGGTCCTCTCCCGAGGAGGGGCCGCCATGGGGCGGCCAGCGCAGGTGGGGCCGCGGAAGTTTGCGAAAGCGTTCCCGTGGCCCTGCCAATATGCGACAAGGTTGGAACACCATGGGGTTTTAGTCGGTGCGAGTCCGACATAACCCGTCCTTGCCCCCGCGAGGCGGGTATGCGTAGGCATTTCCCCATGTAAAAAAAAAAAAAAAAAAAAAAAAAAAAGGTTAGGTTAGGTTAGGTTAGGTTCCCCCCCGAACGGGTTCCCGCCTTGTCGTGGCGGGGGGGCTTAGTAGCCGTGGCTTGGTCACCCACGGTGAACAAAGAGGAACCCCTTGGCTGGTCCGAGGTGTAGGGCCGGCCCGAGGTGGCCGCTCCGAGTGGGCTTGGGAAGCCCACTTCGGATGTGTGTCGGTGGGATGCTGCGAGAGGGATGTCCGCTCCCTCTATCGCTGCAGCCGAGGTGGAGTCGCGGAGGAGGAGGCGTGCTGGTATGGCGATGCGCCACTCGCCCTATCCTCCGCGACTCAGACGGGGCCGCACCGTTAAATGATGCGGTGGTGGTGGGGCTGCGGGGGGAGAGGAGTGTCGTTATTGCGAGGCGCCGCTCTCCCTACCCTCCGCAGCCGAATCTTGGTTGGCGGCGGAGCCATAGACCAGATCCGCCGCTGGGGTCAGGAAGGCTGTTGCTTCTGAGTGCTAGTTTTTCCTGGCCCCATGGCCTTCGCGCATCGGACACGGGGGCGTCCGTTGCGCATGTGAAATTGGAGGCCGAGGAGGAGGGCGCGCCATGTGTTCTGGTGCGCCTTGCCTGGGAGGGAGATGGGGGAGGAGTGGTCCTCTCCCGAGGAGGGGCCGCCATGGGGCGGCCAGCGCAGGTGGGGCCGCGGAAGTGTGCGAAAGCGTTCCCGTGGCCCTGCCAATATGCGACGAGGTTGGAACACCATGGGGTTTTAGTCGGTGCGAGTCCGACATAACCCGTCCTTGTCCCCGCGAGGCGGGTATGCGTAGGCATTTCCCCATGTAAAAAAAAAAAAAAAAAAAAAAAAAAAAAAAAAAAAAAAAGGTTAGGTTAGGTTAGGTTAGGTTAGGTTCCCCCCCGAACGGGTTCCCGCCTTGTCGTGGCGGGGGGGCTTAGTAGCCGTGGCTTGGTCACCCGCGGTGAACTAAGAGGAACCCCTGGGCTCAGACGGGGCCGCACCATTAAATGATGCGGTGGTGGTGGGGCTGCGGGGGGAGAGGAGTGTCGGTATCGCTCTCCCTACCCTCCGCAGCCGAATATTGGTTGGCGGCGGAGCCATAGACCAGATCCGTCGCTGGGGTCAGGAAGGCTGGTGCTTCTGAGTGCTAGTTTTTCCTGGCCCCACGGCCTCCGCGTATCGGACTCGGGGGGGGTCCGATACGCAGGTGGAGTTGGAGGCTGTGGAGGGGGGTAGCTGAACACCTCGCTACCCCGTGCAGGAGACGAGGCCCAGACAGATCGGGCCAGCACTAGTGTGGGGCTGCGGAAGAATTTGGATTCCCACGGCCCCGCACGCACGTGCGAGGAGGAACCGTGGGGTTTTAGCCGGTAGGAGTCCGGCATAACCTTCCGGTTGCCCCCGCGGCCGGAGGTATCCATGAGGATTTCCCCACGTAAAAAAAAAAAAAAAAAAAAGGTTAGGTTAGGTTAGGTTAGGTTAGGTTCCCCCCCCGTGTGGAGTTGCCAGAGCTCCCATCGGGCGCGTCCCCAGGTGGCGGATAGGGGAACGCCACTCAGATATGGGTGGTAGCGGGAAACCGTCGCGGACCAAAACTGGCTGGGTGAGGGCTTTTTTTGCATAGCGGAGGGCCTATTAGTTGCTTCCTGTATCCTCTCCCTTGAGAGGAACAGAGAATGTGACATGCGCGGTGAGGTGCCAGGTGCACTCGGCTTTTGCCGACGCCGGGCAACCCGTAATCGCGGGATTTTCAGGGACCACACCCTGTAAAAAAGGAAACTGAATGGGCTCAGTGTTCCCTAACCCGGTCTCTGGGCAGGCATGAGAAGAACCCGCATCGACTCTGCCACCATTCGAACCTCGGAATCCCTCTGGCGTGTCGTGGATCACGTCTCGCGGCGCCTTAGGGGCCGAGGGCTCTTGGCTTAACCGCCTGGAGTCGCGAGGATGATAACCTCTTTAAAAAATCACCCGAAGCTCAAGCGTGGCACGCCGTGAGGAGCTGCATGGCTGATGGGTAAATGTTCAGTCGTTAGCGTTGCCCCCGTCGGGGTACCGGCCGACACCCTTGACGGGTTACGCATAGGCTTATCCGGGCACAGGAGGCACTGCTCGGATGGACTGCTATTTCCTCCACACTCGTGGGAAAAAACATGGAAATATATAAAAATATTAAAAACGTAGAGGTAGAAAATCAGGCAGGATCTGATACTGGAAGCGGCGGAAATCGGTCGCGTGGGACGTCTTCCGCTAGGAAACGTCCAGTGTGCCGATTGTCAGACGAGGAAGGTCTGCCGGCCCCCAAGTTGCCGACTTCGGGGAGGGGTCGGCAGGCATCTAGAGGGGCGAGTGCTTCGCAGCCGCGGAGGGATAAGCACGGACGGTTCGTGTGCTCCAATACCTCGGCGGCTAGTGAAGCAGATAGTGACATGGGGTTCACTACGGAGGACCCTGGCGATGGCGGTGAAAGCTGTGCCTCGCTGGGGAGCTCAAAGGCGGAGCTCAATGCCGCCAAGAGGGAGCAGCGCAAAGCCGTCGCGGCCGACGAAGTGTCGGAAATGGCCCGACGTGCTCGCGAGCGACGAGCTGCTCTTGCGGCGGAAGGGGGTGAGCCATCTGCGGTGGCCTTAAGCCAGCTGGCTCTGGATGGGGTGGACTTAGTCCTGAAGGTTGCCACCAAGTCCGGCAGCCTGAAGGGCACGTTCACCCGTGGCTTAAAGGAGGCTGCCGCGGATATCAGGGAGGCGGTTGGCATCCTCCTCAACAGGACGGCCTCTGACGAGGTCGCAAAGTTACAGGAGGAAAACAGCCGCCTCAGAAATGACTTGGAGGACCTCCGGCGGCAAGTTGCTGCGCTGAGCGAGCAGCAGCAGCAACGCACGTCCAGCGATGCCGCACCTGTAGTGGACCCGACTCCCGCACTGCAACCGGCAAGCCCTCGTACCGACGAAGAGGTCGAGCGCATTGTCCGGCTCTGCATGCTCCAGTGCGGGAGCATGGTTAACGCTCGGCTGGAGGCAATTTCTCGGCGTCTCCCGGTGGAAATCCTCCGGCCGCCTTTAGCGGCTGACACGCGGAGGACTGAGGAGCCGCCGAGACTTGCGCCTCAAAAGGGGAAGCCCGCGGAGGGTAACAAAAAGCCCGCGGAGGGAGCTCCTCCGAGCAACCAGCCCACGACTGCCGGGTCTAAGGGTGAGACCTGGGCGAAAGTCGTGGGCCGCAAGAAGGCCCGCAAAGCCGCCAAGAAGGCCGCAGCAGCCGCATGTGCCCCAGGGGGAACCGCAAAGACGGCTCCTAAACCTGCACAGCGGACTGCCAAAGGCGGTCGCAAGAGACCGGCTGTACATGTTCCGCGGTCCAACGCTGTGACAATAACGTTGCAGCCTGGAGCTGTGGAGCGTGGCGTGACGTACCAGTCGGTCATCGCCGAGGCCAAGGCCAAGATCAAATTATCTGATCTTGGCCTTCAGTCCGTCACCCTCAGGCAGGCTGCCACGGGTGCACGACTGTTCGAGGTGGCTGGCACTGTGAGCGGCAGTGCCGAAAAGGCGGACGCACTGGCCGCCAAGATGAGAGAGGTCCTCAACCCAGAGGACGTCCGGGTCTCCAGGCCAATGAAAACCGCAGAGGTGCGGATTGCTGGCCTGGACGACTCCGTGACCTCAGAGGAGGTGGTGGCGGCCGTTGCCAGAAGCGGAGAGTGTCCGCCGGACAAGGTGCGGGCTGGCGATATACGCACCGACGCCACCGGACTCGGCGCGGTCTGGGTTCGGTGCCCTGTAGCGTCGGCAAAGAAGATCGCCGATAGCGGCAGATTGCTGGTAGGCTGGGTGGCGGCAAGGACCAAGCTCTTACAGCCCCGGGCTTTGCAGTGCTTTCGGTGCCTGGAAAAAGGGCACGTCCGGGCGAAGTGCACCGCCGAGGTTGACCGTAGTGACCTCTGTTATCGCTGCGGCCAGCCTGGCCACAAGGCTGCCCTGTGCTCCGCGGCGCTCAACTGCAGCCTTTGTTCTGCTGCGGGAAGGCCAGCGGAGCACAGAGTAGGCGGAAGGGCTTGTGGGGCGCCTGCCAGCAAGAAAAAGAAAAAGGAAAAGAAGAGGAGCACTAAGCCTGCCGGGTTAACCTCGCTGCCCTCGCAGGCTAGCAGCTCCGCGGCCGACTCCCGGCCCAGGACCGTTGCCGAGGGAATGGAATGTCAATAATGGCACGATTCCATTCTCTCCATTTCCTCCAGGGCAACATCAACCATTGTGCCAGAGCTCAGGATCTCCTACTCCAGAGCATGGCAGAGTGGTCGATTCACGTGGCTGTGGTCGCCGAACCGTACTTCATTCCAGCCCGTGACAACTGGTTGGGATGCGCTGACGGTTTGGTGGCCATTATTGGCGAGACTCTGATCGACCCGTCTCGGGGCCGCGGCTGGGTTGCTGCGGTCTCGGGCGGCATCGTTATTGTAGGGGCGTATTTCTCCCCCAACAAGAGTCTCGCCGACTTTGAGGGTTTCCTTGTCGAGTTGGGCGCCGTCGTAGGCCGTTATCACCCTCGTCCCGTTCTGGTGCTCGGGGATCTCAACGCCAAGTCATCGGCGTGGGGATCTCCGGTCACTGACCCTCGGGGTGAGGTGCTAGAAGAGTGGACGGTGACGACTGGTCTGGTGGTCCTGAATCGGGGTTCGGAATACACGTGCGTGCGGCAGCGGGGTGGGTCGATAGTGGACGTCTCGTTTGCTAGCCCCTCTGTCGCCAGCCGAGTCCGCGACTGGCGTGTCGCCGTAGAGGTGGAGACACTGTCGGACCATCGATATATCCGGTTCGACGTCTCTGCCCAGACTGCGAGCGGCCGCCATCCAACAACCCCGATTAACGACGGCCCGCGTTGGGCGCTTAAGCGCATCGACAGGGAACTACTCGAGGAAGCTGCCCTAGTTCAGTCCTGGATCTGGGAGTCGACGACGGACGGCCCCGTCGACGTCGAAGCGGTGGCGTTATGGTTTCGCGGGGCGATGACGCAGATCTGCGACGCGTCAATGCCCCGTGTCCGCCAACGGTCCGCAAAGCGCCAGGTGTACTGGTGGACCGCCGAGATCGCGCAATTGCGCATAGCGTGCGTTGCGGCTCGTCGCCGGTACACCCGATACCGGAGGCGGCGTCGACGGGATTCCGCCGAGGAGGACGCGCTGTATGAGGTGTACCGCGCGTCTAAGGAGACTCTGTGGCTGGCCATCGGCGACTCAAAGTCGCGTGCCAGGGAGGAGCTGCTGGGGTCCCTAGATCGGGATCCGTGGGGGCGCCCCTACCGTTGGATTCGGGGCAAGTTGCGTCCCTGGGCGCCTCCACTAACACAAAGGATGCAACCCCAGTTGCTAGAGTCGGTGTTATCGACTCTCTTCCCTGAGCGAGTGGGACACGTTCCCCCGGCGATGGCTTCGCCCTCAGCCACAGACTCTCCAGAAGAGGAGAGCACCGATGTCCCCGAGGTGACGCAAGCAGAGACGAGAGTGGCCGTGTCGCGACTCCGGGCTAAGAACACAGCGCCCGGACCCGACGGAGTTCCTGGTCGAGCTCTCGTCCTGGCTCTGAAGGAGCTAGAGCCCCAGCTGAGAGGGCTCTTCACGGCATGTCTCGAGCAGGGTCAGTTTCCCAGTGTGTGGAAGGAGGGGAGGCTGGTCCTGCTCAGGAAGGAGGGGCGCCCCGCGGACTCACCGTCCGCGTACCGGCCCATAGTGCTGCTCGACGAGGCGGGCAAACTTTTTGAGCGTATCATCGCAGATCGCCTCGTCAGCCACTTGTGCAGAGAGGGGCCGGACCTGGATGACAACCAGTTTGGTTTTCGTCGCGGGCGCTCCACCATAGACGCTATTACGCGCGTGAGGGCCCTGGCGGAGGAGACAGTATCCCGGGGTGGGGTGGTGCTGGCGGTGTCCTTAGACATCTCCAACGCTTTCAACACCCTACCCTGGAGCTGCATTCGGGAGGCGCTGAATTACCATCGCGTGCCTCCCTACCTCCGCCGCACAATAGGGGCTTACCTTGAGGAGAGATGCGTTACCTATTGGGGACGTGACGGCGCTGGTCGGCGCGTCATGTCGTGCGGTGTTCCGCAGGGATCGGTCTTGGGACCGCTCCTGTGGAACATCGGCTACGACTGGGTGCTGAGAGGTGAACTCCCGTCGGGCGCCGACTTGACGTGTTATGCGGACGACACGCTCGTCACTGCCCGGGGGAGTTCGTACAGGGAAGCAGCGTTGGTTGCCACGGCTGCGGTGTCACAAGTGGTGAACCGCATCCGGTGCCTCGGCCTGGAGGTGGCCCTAAGTAAGTCGGAGGCCATGGTGTTCCATGGCCCTCGACGCGCGCCGCCGCCGGGTTCACACATCGTGGTCAGCGGGGCCCGGATAGCTGTCGAGTCCACCATGAAGTATCTGGGATTGGTGCTCGACAGCCGATGGGAATTCGGACCCCACTTCCGGCGGCTGGCGCCCAAGCTGATGGGTGCAGCGGGCGCGCTATCAACGTTGCTTCCCAACTTGGGGGGCCCGAGCGCCGCCTGTAGGCGGTTGTACGTGGGAATCGTGCGGTCCATGGCCCTGTATGGGGCCCCTGTGTGGGCGATGGACATGACGGCCAGCACTCTCGCCATTCTGCGTAAACCGCAGAGGGCGATGGCCGTCAGAGTCGTCCGCGGGTATCGCACGATTTCCTACGAGGCGGCTTGCGTCCTGGCCGGATCCCCGCCCTGGGACCTAGAGGCGAAAGTACTCGCGTCATTATATCGATGGCGCGAGGAAGAGCGGGCACGGGGCTCGAGGCCGGTGCAGCGGCAGATCGCGCTGCGCCGAGAGGAGCTCCGTCAGGTCTTGGTGGCGGAATGGCGGCAAAGGCTTCTGCGCCCTACCGCCGGCCTCGCTACCGTCGAGGCGATCCGGCCAGTACTCGACGACTGGCTCGGGAGAAGGCACGGCTCCCTGTCGTTTAGGGTGACGCAGGTGCTGTCGGGGCATGGCTGCTTCGGCAAGTACCTGCGCCGCATAGACAGGGAGCCGGACGCTCGGTGCCACCACTGCGTCCATTGCGGGGAGGACACGGCGCAACACACGCTCGCCGAGTGTGTAGCTTGGGAGGAGCAGCGCCGTGTCCTCACAAATAAAGTAGGAGGCGATCTGTCGCTGCCGGCCTTAGTGCGGAAGATGATCGGTAGCGCAGAGTCGTGGGATGCGGTGGTGTCCTTCTGCGAGGACGTGATGTCGCAGAAGGAAACTGCGGAACGGGAAAGGGAGATCTCGACTCCCTTCCCTGGCCGCAGAAAGCGCACCGGGCGCAGGAGAAGGGCGGACAACGCCCTTTTCCGGCCCCCATAAATGGGTCCAGGGGCGAGGGTTTTGGGGAAGCCCCCGCCACCCCTACTCGATGGACCCGAGGCGAAGGCGCGCGCGGGTGTCGGCGCGCGCCCCTGAGGCGATACACGGGGTAGTTTACCTCACTACCCCGTGCAGGAGACGAGGCCCGGACGGACCGGGCCAGCACTAGTGTGGGGCTGCGGAAGAATTTGGATTCCCGCGGCCCCACGCGCACGTGTGAGGAGACACCGGGGTGGTTTTAGCCGGTAAGAGTCCGGCACGCCCCTCCGCCTTTCCCCAGGCGGAGGTAGTCCATGAGGATTTCCCCCCGTAAAAAAAAAAAAAAAAAAAAAGGTTAGGTTCCCCCCCGAACGGGTTCCCGCCTTGTCGTGGCGGGGGGGCTTAGTAGCCGTGGCTTGGTCAACCGCGGTGAACGAAGAGGAACCCCTTGGCTGGCCCGAGGTGTAGGGCCGGCCCGAGGTGGCCACTCCGAGTGGGCTGGGGAAGCCCACTTCGGATGTGTGTTGGTGGGCTGCGGTGACAGGGGAGTCCGCACCCTCTACCACTGCAGCGAGGTGGAGTCGCGGAGGAAGAGGAGTGTTGGTATGGCGATGCGCCACTCGCCCTATCCTCCGCGACTCAGACGGGGCCGCACCGTTAATTGATGCGGTGGTGGTGGGGCTGCGGGGGGAGAGGAGTGTCGGTATTGCGAGGCGCCGCTCTCCCTACCCTCCGCAGCCGAATCTTGGTTGCCGGCGGAGCCACAGACCAGATCCGCCGCTGGGGTCGGGATAACGGGCGCTAATAAGCGCTCGATTTTCCTGGCCCCACGGCCTCCGCGTATCGGATTCGGGGGGGTCTGATACGCAGGTGGAGTTGGAGGCTGTGGAGGGGGGTAGCTGAACACCTCGCTACCCCGTACAGGAGACGAGGCCCGAACAGACCGGGCCAGCACTAGTGTGGGGCTGCGGAAGAATTTGGATTCCCGCGGCCCCGCGCGCACGTGCGAGGAGGCACCGTGGGGTTTTAGCCGGTAGGAGTCCGGCATAACCTTCCGGTTGCCCCCGCAGCCGGAGGTATCCATGAGGATTTCCCCACGAAAAAAAAAAAAAAAAAAAAAAAAAGGTTAGGTTAGGTTAGGTTTGGTTAGGTTAATGCCGTGACGCTTACGTTGCAGCCCGGAGCTGTGGAGCGTGGCGTGACGTACCAGTCGGTCATCGCTGAGGCCAAGGCCAAGATCAAATTATCAGATCTTGGCCTTCAGTCCGTCACCCTCAGGCAGGCTGCCACGGGTGCACGGCTGTTCGAGGTGGCTGGCACTGTGAGCAGCAGTGCCGAAAAGGCGGACGCACTGGCCGCCAAAATGAGGGAGGTCCTCAACCCTGAGGACGTCCGGGTCTCCAGACCAATGAAAACCGCAGAGGTGCGGATTGCTGGCCTGGACGACTCCGTGACCTCTGAGGAGGTGGTGGCGGCCGTTGCCAGAAGCGGAGAGTGTCCACCGGACAAGGTGCGGGCTGGCGATATACGCACCGACGCCTCCGGACTCGGCATGGTCTGGGTTCGGTGCCCTGTGGCGTCGGCGAAAAAGATCGCTGATAGCGGCAGATTGCTGGTAGGCTGGGTGGCGGCAAAAACCAAGCTTCTACAGCCCCGGGCTTTGCAGTGCTTCCGGTGCCTGGAAAAAGGGCACGTCCGGGCGAAGTGCACCGCTGAGGTTGACCGTAGTGACCTCTGTTTTCGCTGCGGCCAGCCTGGCCACAAGGCGGCCCTGTGCACCGCGGCGTTCAACTGCAGCCTTTGTTCTGCTGCGGGAAGGCCTGCAGAGCACAGAGTAGGCGGAGGGGCCTGTGGGGCGCCTGCCAGCAAGGCCAAAAAGAAAAAAGAAAAGAAGAGGAGCACTAAGCCTGCCGGGTTAACCTCGCTGCCCCCGCAGGCTAGCAGCTCCGCGGCCGACTCCCGGCCCAGGACCGTTGCCGAGGGGATGGAATGTCAATAATGGCACAATTCCATTCTCTCCATTTTCTCCAGGGCAATTTCAACCACTGTGCCAGAGCTCAGGATCTCCTACTCCAGAGCATGGCAGAGTGGTCGATTCACGTGGCTGTGGTCGCCGAACCGTACTTCATTCCCGCCCGTGACAACTGGTTGGGATGCGCTGACGGTTTGGTGGCCATTATTGGCGAGACTCTGATCGACCCGTCTCGGGGCCGCGGCTGGGTTGCTGCGGTCTCGGGCGGCATCCTTATTGTAGGGGCGTATTTCTCCCCCAACAAGAGTCTCGCCGACTTTGAGGGTTTCCTTGTCGAGTTGGGCGCCGTCGTAGGCCGTTATCACCCTCGTCCCGTTCTGGTGCTCGGGGATCTCAACGCCAAGTCATCGGCGTGGGGATCTCCGGTCACTGACCCTCGGGGCGAGGTGCTAGAAGAGTGGACGGTGACGACTGGTCTGGTCGTCCTGAATCGGGGTTCGGAATACACGTGCGTGCGGCAGCGGGGTGGGTCGATAGTAGACGTCTCGTTTGCTAGCCCCTCTGTCGCCAGCCGAGTCCGCGACTGGCGTGTCGCCGCAGAGGTGGAGACGCTGTCGGACCATCGATATATCCGGTTCGACGTCTCTGCCCAGACTGCGAGCGGCCGCCATCCTACAACCCCGATTAACGACGGCCCGCGTTGGGCGCTTAAGCGCATCGACAGGGAACTACTCGAGGAAGCTGCCCTAGTTCAGTCCTGGATCTGGGAGTCGACGACGGACGGCCCCGTCGACGTCGAAGCGGTGGCGCTATGGTTTCGCGGGGCGATGACGCAGATCTGCGACGCGTCAATGCCCCGTGTCCGCCAACGGTCCGCAAAGCGCCAGGTGTACTGGTGGACCGCCGAGATCGCGCAATTGCGCATAGCGTGCGTTGCGGCTCGTCGCCGGTACACCCGATACCGGAGGCGGCGTCGACGGGATTCCGCCGAGGAGGACGCGCTGTATGAGGTGTACGCGTCTAAGGAGACTCTGTGGCTGGCCATCGGCGACTCAAAGTCGCGTGCCAGGGAGGAGCTACTGGGGTCCCTAGATCGGGATCCGTGGGGGCGCCCCTACCGTTGGATTCGGGGTAAGTTGCGTCCCTGGGCGCCTCCACTAACACAAAGGATGCAACCCCAGTTGCTAGAGTCGGTGTTATCGACTCTCTTCCCTGAGAGAGTGGGACACGTTCCCCCGGCGATGGCTTCGCCCTCAGCCACAGACTCTCCAGAAGAGGAGAGCACCGATGTCCCCGAGGTGACGCAAGCAGAGACGAGAGTGGCCGTGTCGCGACTCCGGGCTAAGAACACAGCGCCCGGACCCGACGGAGTTCCTGGTCGAGCTCTCGTCCTGGCTCTGAAGGAGCTAGAGCCCCAGCTGAGAGGGCTCTTCACGGCATGTCTCGAGCAGGGTCAGTTTCCCAGTGTGTGGAAGGAGGGGAGGCTGGTCC
Organism: Parnassius mnemosyne; assembly: GCA_963668995.1. Taxonomy (NCBI): domain Eukaryota; kingdom Metazoa; phylum Arthropoda; class Insecta; order Lepidoptera; family Papilionidae; genus Parnassius; species Parnassius mnemosyne. Next base: position 160,498 of record CAVLGL010000001.1, on the reverse strand, counting down.
TGCTCAGGAAGGAGGGGCGCCCCGCGGACTCACCGTCCGCGTACCGGCCCATAGTGCTGCTCGACGAGGCGGGCAAACTTCTTGAGCGTATCATCGCAGATCGCCTCGTCGGCCACTTGTGCAGAGAGGGGCCGGACCTGGACGAGAACCAGTTTGGTTTTCGTCGCGGGCGCTCCACCATAGACGCTATTACGCGCGTGAGGGCCCTGGCGGAGGAGACAGTATCCCGGGGTGGGGTGGTGCTGGCGGTGTCTTTAGACATCTCCAACGCCTTCAACACCCTACCCTGGAGTTGTATTCGGGAGGCACTGAATTACCATCGCGTGCCTCCCTACCTCCGCCGCATAATAGGGGCTTACCTTGAGGAGAGATGCGTTACCTATTGGGGACGTGACGGTGCTGGTCGGCGCGTCATGTCGTGCGGTGTTCCGCAGGGATCGGTCTTGGGACCGCTCCTGTGGAACATCGGCTACGACTGGGTGCTGAGAGGTGAACTCCCGTCGGGCGCCGACTTGACGTGTTATGCGGATGACACGCTCGTCACTGCCCGGGGGAGTTCGCACAGGGAAGCAGCGTTGGTTGCCACGGCTGCGGTGTCACAAGTGGTGAACCGCATCCGGCGCCTGGGCCTGGAGGTGGCCCTAAGTAAGTCGGAGGCCATGGTGTTCCATGGCCCTCGACGCGCGCCGCCGCCGGGTTCACACATCGTGGTCAGCGGGGCCCGGATAGCTGTCGAGTCCACCATGAAGTATCTGGGATTGGTGCTCGACAGCCGATGGGAATTCGGACCCCACTTCCGGCGGCTGGCGCCCAAGCTGATGGGTGCAGCGGGCGCGCTATCAACGTTGCTTCCCAACTTGGGGGGCCCGAGCGCCGCCTGTAGGCGGTTGTACGTGGGAATCGTGCGGTCCATGGCCCTGTATGGGGCCCCTGTGTGGGCGATGGACATGACGGCCAGCACTCTCGCCATTCTGCGTAAACCGCAGAGGGCGATGGCCGTCAGAGTCGTCCGCGGGTATCGCACGATTTCCTACGAGGCGGCTTGCGTCCTGGCCGGATCCCCGCCCTGGGACCTAGAGGCGAAAGTACTCGCGTCATTATATCGATGGCGCGAGGAAGAGCGGGCACGGGGCTCGAGACCGGTGCAGCGGCAGATCGCGCTGCGCCGAGAGGAGCTCCGTCAGGTCTTGGTGGCGGAATGGCGGCAAAGGCTTCTGCGCCCTACCGCAGGCCTCGCTACCGTCGAGGCGATCCGGCCAGTACTCGACGACTGGCTCGGGAGAAGGCACGGCTCCCTGTCGTTTAGGGTGACGCAAGTGCTGTCGGGGCATGGCTGCTTCGGCAAGTACCTGCGCCGCATAGACAGGGAGCCGGACGCTCGGTGCCACCACTGCGTCCATTGCGGGGAGGACACGGCGCAACACACGCTCGCCGAGTGTGTAGCTTGGGAGGAGCAGCGCCGTGTCCTCACAAATAAAGTAGGAGGCGATCTGTCGCTGCCGGCATTAGTGCGGAAGATGGTCGGTAGCGCAGAGTCGTGGGATGCAGTGGTGTCCTTCTGCGAGGACGTGATGTCGCAGAAGGAAACTGCGGAACGGGAAAGGGAGATCTCGACTCCCTTCCCTGGCCGCAGAAGGCGCACCGGGCGCAGGAGAAGGGCGGACAACGCCCTTTTCCGGCCCCCATAAATGGGTCCAGGGGCGAGGGACTTGGGGAAGCCCCCGCCACCCCTACTCGATGGACCCGAGGCGGAGGCGCGCGCGGGTGTCGGCGCGCGCCCCTGAGGCGATACACGGGGTAGTTTAACACCTCACTACCCCGTGCAGGAGACGAGGCCTGGACGGACCGGGCCAGCACTAGTGTGGGGCTGCGGAAGAATTTGGATTCCCGCGGCCCCACGCGCACGTGTGAGGAGACACCGGGGTGGTTTTAGCCGGTAAGAGTCCGGCACGCCCCTCCGCCTTTCCCCAGGCGGAGGTAGTCCATGAGGATTTCCCCCCGTAAAAAAAAAAAAAAAAAAAAAAAAAAAGTTAGGTTAGGTTAGGTTAGGTTAGGTTAGGTTAGGTTCCCCCCCGAACGGGTTCCCGCCTTGTCGTGGCGGGGGGGCTTAGTAGCCGTGGCTTGGTCAACCGCGGTGAACGAAGAGGAACCCCTTGGCTGGCCCGAGGTGTAGGGCCGGCCCGAGGTGGCTACTCCGAGTGGGCTGGGGAAGCCCACTTCGGATGTGTGTTGGTGGGCTGCGGTGAGAGGGGAGTCCGCACCCTCTACCGCTGCAGCGAGGTGGAGTCGCGGAGGAAGAGGAGTGTTGGTATGGCGATGCGCCACTCGCCCTATCCTCCGCGACTCAGACGGGGCCGCACCGTTCATTGATGCGGTGGTGGTGGGGCTGCGGGGGGAGAGGAGTGTCGGTATTGCGAGGCGCCGCTCTCCCTACCCTCCGCAGCCGAATCTTGGTTGGCGGCGGAGCCACAGACCAGATCCGCCGCTGGGGTCGGGAAAGCGGGCGCTAATAAGCGCTCGATTTTCCGGGCCCCATGGCCTCCGCGTATTGGACTCGGGGGGGTCCGATACGCAGGTGGAGTTGGAGGCTGTGGAGGGGGGTAGCTGAACACCTCGCTACCCCGTGCAGGAGACGAGGCCCGGACAGACCGGGCCAGCACTAGTGTGGGGCTGCGGAAGAATTTGGATTCCCGCGGCCCCGCGCGCACGTGCGAGGAGGTACCGTGGGGTTTTAGCCGGTAGGAGTCCGGCATAACCTTCCGGTTGCCCCCGCAGCCGGAGGTATCCATGAGGATTTCCCCACGAAAAAAAAAAAGAAAAAAAAAAAAAAGGTTAGGTTAGGTTAGGTTAGGTTAGGTTCCCCCCCGAACGGGTTCCCGCCTTGTCGTGGCGGGGGGGCTTAGTAGCCGTGGCTTGGTCAACCACGGTGAACAAAGAGGAACCCCTTGGCTGGCCCGTGGTGTAGGGCCGGCCCGAGGTGGCCACTCCGAGTGGGCTTGGGAAGCCCGCTTCGGATGTGTGTCGGTGGGATGCTGCGAGAGGGGTGTCCGCTCCCTCTATCGCTGCAGCCGAGGTGGAGTCGCGGAGGAGGAGGCGTGCTGGTATGGCGATGCGCCACTCGCCCTATCCTCCGCGACTCAGACGGGGCCGCACCGTTAAATGATGCGGTGGTGGTGGGGCTGCGGGGGGAGAGGAGTGTCGGTATTGCGAGGCGCCGCTCTCCCTACCCTCCGCAGCCGAATCTTGGTTGGCGGCGGAGCCATAGACCAGATCCGCCGCTGGGGTCAGGAAGGCTGGTGCTTCTGAGTGCTAGTTTTTCCTGGCCCCATGGCCTTCGCGCATCGGACGCGGGGGCGTCCGTTGCGCATTAGAAATTGGAGGCCGAGGAGGAGGGCGCACCATGTGTTCTGGTGCGCCTTACCTGAGAAGGAGATGGGGGAGGAGTGTTCCTCTCCCGAGGAGGGGCCGCCATGGAGCGGCCAGCGCAGGTGGGGCCGCGGAAGTGTGCGAAAGCGTTCCCGTGGCCCTGCCAATATGCGACGAGTGTGGAACACCATGGGGTTTTAGTCGGTGCGAGTCCGACATAACCCGTCCTTGCCCCCGCGATATGCGTAGTATGCGTAGGCATTTCCCCATGTAAAAAAAAAAAAAAAAAAAAAGGTTAGGTTAGGTTAGGTTAGGTTAGGTTGGCTGCGGTGTCACAAGTGGTGAACCGCATCCGGCGCCTGGGCCTGGAGGTGGCCCTAAGTAAGTCGGAGGCCATGGTGTTCCATGGCCCTCGACGCGCGCCGCCGCCGGGTTCACACATCGTGGTCAGCGGGGCCCGGATAGCTGTCGAGTCCACCATGAAGTATCTGGGATTGGTGCTCGACAGCCGATGGGAATTCGGACCTCACTTCCGGCGGCTGGCGCCCAAGCTGATGGGTGCAGCGGGCGCGCTATCAACGTTGCTTCCCAACTTGGGGGGCCCGAGCGCCGCCTGTAGGCGGTTGTACGTGGGAATCGTGCGGTCCATGGCCCTGTATGGGGCCCCTGTGTGGGCGATGGACATGACGGCCAGCACTCTCGCCATTCTGCGTAAACCGCAGAGGGCGATGGCCGTCAGAGTCGTCCGCGGGTATCGCACGATTTCCTACGAGGCGGCTTGCGTCCTGGCCGGATCCCCGCCCTGGGACCTAGAGGCGAAAGTACTCGCGTCATTATATCGATGGCGCGAGGAAGAGCGGGCACGGGGCTCGAGGCCGGTGCAGCGGCAGATCGCGCTGCGCCGAGAGGAGCTCCGTCAGGTCTTGGTGGCGGAATGGCGGCAAAGGCTTCTGCGCCCTACCGCCGGCCTCGCTACCGTCGAGGCGATCCGGCCAGTACTCGACGACTGGCTCGGGAGAAGGCACGGCTCCCTGTCGTTTAGGGTGACGCAGGTGCTGTCGGGGCATGGCTGCTTCGGCAAGTACCTGCGCCGCATAGACAGGGAGCCGGACGCTCGGTGCCACCACTGCGTCCATTGCGGGGAGGACACGGCGCAACACACGCTCGCCGAGTGTGTAGCTTGGGAGGAGCAGCGCCGTGTCCTCACAAATAAAGTAGGAGGCGATCTGTCGCTGTCGGCCTTAGTGCGGAAGATGGTCGGTAGCGCAGAGTCGTGGGATGCGGTGGTGTCCTTCTGCGAGGACGTGATGTCGCAGAAGGAAACTGCGGAACGGGAAAGGGAGATCTCGACTCCCTTCCCTGGCCGCAGAAGGCGCACCGGGCGCAGGAGAAGGGCGGACAACGCCCTTTTCCGGCCCCCATAAATGGGTCCAGGGGCGAGGGTTTTGGGGAAGCCCCCGCCACCCCTACTCGATGGACCCGAGGCGGAGGCGCGCGCGGGTGTCGGCGCGCGCCCCTGAGGCGATACACGGGGTAGTTTAACACCTCACTACCCCGTGCAGGAGACGAGGCCCGGACGGACCGGGCCAGCACTAGTGTGGGGCTGCGGAAGAATTTGGATTCCCGCGGCCCACACGCACGTGTGAGGAGACACCGGGGTGGTTTTAGCCGGTAAGAGTCCGGCACGCCCCTCCGCCTTTCCCCAGGCGGAGGTAGTCCATGAGGATTTCCCCCCGTAAAAAAAAAAAAAAAAAAAAAGGTTAGGTTAGGTTAGGTTAGGTTAGGTTAGGTTAGGTTAGGTTAGGTTAGGTTAGGTTTGGTTCCCCCCCGAACGGGTTCCCGCCTTGTCGTGGCGGGGGGGCTTAGTAGCCGTGGCTTGGTCAACCACGGTGAACAAAGAGGAACCCCTTGGCTGGCCCGAGGTGTAGGGCCGGCCCGAGGTGGCCACTCCGAGTGGGCTTGGGAAGCCCACTTCGGATGTGTGTCGGTGGGCTGCGGTGAGAGGGGAGTCCGCACCATCTACCGCTGCAGCCGAGGTGGAGTCGCGGAGGAAGAGGAGTGTTGGTATGGCGATGCGCCACTCGCCCTATCCTCCGCGACTCAGACGGGGCCGCACCGTTAATGATGCGGTGGTGGTGGGGCTGCGGGGGGAGAGGAGTGTCGGTATTGCGAGGCGCCGCTCTCCCTACCCTCCGCAGCCGAATCTTGGTTGGCGCCGGAGCCATAGACCAGATCCGCCGCTGGGGTCAGGGAAGCGGGCGCTATTAAGTCGGTGCGAGTCCGACATAACCCGTCCTTGCCCCCGCGAGGCGGGTATGCGTAGGCATTTCCCCATGTAAAAAAAAAAAAAAAAAGGTTAGGTTAGGTTTTTTTTTTTTGCACAAAGATCAACATCTTTGTGGTAATGGCAAAGTTGTATTGTTGCCGTTCTGCTATTTGATACAGAACATTGTAGGCACTTGTATTTTTGTCATTATCACAATTTTTTTTTTCCTGACACTGAAGAATTTTTTTTTATTATAAATATTTATTTTACATATTATGAATTAATATTAATCTGTTCCGTTAAATTTCTTAAGGCTTTTTATTATACTATTAATATGGTGTAGAAATGTTTCCAATGTACTTTTCTTTTTAATAATTTGGTCAAGGGAGAAGGGTTGTACTTTAAAATTGGCACAAGTTATCGTATGGGTTAGACGTGTAGTTTGAAATTTTGGACAATCATTAAGCAAGTGAAAGATTGACTGTATTGATGTGTCGTCGCAAGGGCATGTGTTATTTTCCACTAGTTTAAATCTATATAGGTACTCTTTGTGGTAGCCGTGACCTGTAAGAATTTGCGTTAGTTCGAAAGAGTGTTTGGTGACTTGATATAATTCATGTATGTGTGTAAGTGTAGGGAGCCATTTTCTGGTTATTTCACCTTTCATGTTATCTTTGTAGAATTGTTCAGAAGCTATTTTACTATCTTGTTGAGCAAGTTTTCTTACGAAGCTAATGGGAAATTTTGTGAGAATAGGGGCGTTATGGCTTGTGGCTGCTGCTTTGGCTGCTAGGTCGGCAGCTTCGTTACCAGATATACCTGTGTGGGCTTTGACCCAAACGAAATTAACTGATAAACTGTGGCTGTCTAGCATTATATGAATGTTGGTTACTAGGGGGTTTGTGCTATGGGGGTTAGCGATTTCTTGTAATCCAGATTTGCTGTCAGTCAAAATGTATGCATTCGGGATGTGTTTATCTGCAAGCCACACACAAGCTTGTTCTATGGCTTTCAACTCGGCTTGAAACACCGAGCAAGAACTATGGAGTTTTAGTTTTCTTGTTATAATTTTACCATCTGGACAATTTACAACAAAGGCTGCCCCAACCTTTTCGTCGTGTCTGCTGCCATCTGTGTAGATGTGGTAAGTATTTTCGGGAATGATCTGATTGATTTCTTGGGCGTTATTGGCTTCTTGGTAAGGAATAAGTTTGCGTCGAGATGGATGTAACAGTTCTTCTGGTTTCGATGGTGCGTCTAAAATAATGTCTGTTGGAAGATATTTGCTTATGCCTGTTAGTTTTGTTGTTTCAATGATTGCTAGTTCATTAACTTTGATGTGTATGGGAGTCAGTCTTGCCAGTGCTATTGCATTGATGGTATTTATTGTTCTAAAACCTTTTATTATTTTTACAGCGAAACCACGTTGCAGAGATAGCAGCTTGTCTCGCACATGCTTATATTTCAAAGCCGAGTGCCATATGCTGGGTGCGTAACATATAATTGGTTCGATAACATTTTTATATATAATTTCAATATTTTCGGATTGAATTCCCCACGTAGGTCGAATGTATTTTAATAATTTGTTATATATACTTCTTGTTTTGACTAAGATATTATGAACATGTTGAATGAATTTTAATTTTTTGTCTATGATGACGCCTAGAACTTTTATCTGATTTTCAAATTTGATGGGAGTACCAGATACGGATATTTTTATTTTCTCAGCTTTACTTGTGAAGGCAATTGCTTGGGTTTTCTGAGGCCCGAATTTTAATTTAACTGACTCTCCCCAGACGGTGATTCTATGGAGTGCCTTGTTTATTATTTCCTGTAGTTTTGAGGGGTCTTTGTCGTGAGCAATAAGTGTAACGTCATCAGCAAAGGCTTGAATATGGCATCCTTCGGGCAAGTCCATTTCAAGTAGTTCATCCAAGATCAGGTTCCAAAGTGTCGGACCACAAACCGAACCTTGGATGCATCCTCTACTCATGGTTTTGCTGGCACTGCTGCTTGAGAAATTTATACTGACTGTTCGCTCGCTCAGGTAGTTTGCTATTAGTTTGTATATATTCTGGGGGCAATCAATAATGTGGAGTCTGCGCAAAATAGCGGGCCACCAGGCATTATCAAATGCCGCCTGAATATCCAAGGAGACAGCGGCAACTTGATCTCCCTTGATTTTGCAATTCCTAACAAATGTTATCATATTACTAAGTGCTTCTGTTGTGGACTTTTGTTCCTTGAAACCATATTGTTTATTGTTACATTTATTATTAGTGTACATAAAATGATTTAGTCGTTTGATAACCAACTTCTCAAGAAGTTTACCAAATACATTAAGCAGTCCAATGGGGCGATAGGCTGAGGTTACAGTATAGTCAAGTTTGTTGGGCTTAGGAATGATAATTACTTGGGCATGTTTCCATTGTTTCGGGAATATCGATAAAGCTAGGCATCTATTCATGATATTAGTTATTAGTTCTGGAAATGTTTGAGTGAAACAGAAGCATATGTCGGAAGTAAGGTGATCTGGTCCAGGTGATTTTCGAGGGTTCATATCCTTGAGGTTATGGAGGACTTCATCAATAGTAAATGGTGGATCATCATTCGTATTCGGTGGAAATTTAGTGGTTTGTCGGGTGACTGTTTGGGAGCTGTAGGTGTCAGTGGTGTCCTGTGAATAAAATTTTTGTAGAAATATACGGGCTGTTTCTTCACAAGAAGTGGTATATTTGTTTGGTGCTATTTTGAGGGTGGAAGGTGGTTGGGTTGGGATCGAATTCTTCAGCAATCTATTCGTAACTGACCACACATCTTCCTTACCTTGTTTGTTGCAGAATTCGCGGAAATTGTCATTTGAGACTTTTCTGATTGCTTCGGCGTATTCCTTTCGAAGTTGGGTCCTGTTTGCAATTGCCTCGTTCATTGGAAGATTTTTCCGACTAAGTTTCTGAAGCAGGTGATGGTTGTCAAGAACTTTTCTTTTTAATTTTTCTAAGTCTTCGGTCCACCAGGAAGGGCGCTCAGAACGAACAGAAGAGTGGGGAAGATGCTTTTTACAAATACAATAGGTTAGGTTAGGTTAGGTTAGGTTAGGTTAGGTTAGGTTTTTTTTTTTTTTTTTTTTTATTTTTTTTTTTTTATACTACTACCTCCAACATTATCGGAGCCTATTTCAGCTGTTTCTCTTTCATACCAGTTCTCGCTTCTATGCTTCTCGTACTTTCATTCTACATACTAGTTCTTTCTTGCATCCATCGTCTTTCTTTCTACTAAGGGTGGGATTCCCTTCTATCTATTCTTTATTATCTAATCTAACTACATTCTTATTTCTATTCTTTCCTTCTTTTTCCACTGCTGGGCATTATTTCAGGGAAGTAAATGTACACAACCTAATCTTTTTTATTCTTGCTACTGCTTACTTGCTAACAATAATTAAATCTACTACAATATTATGCTTATATGTAATATACATCAATATATTAATACAGCATACTTTCTTAACTACTTTTATTTCTTACAATTACTTTTCTCGCTATTCTTACGCAATAATCTAGAAATACATTTCTTTGATCACTCTCCATGATATCCTTCACAGTTTCAGCCGTTATTTTGGTTTTCATCTTACTCTCCACTTCAAAACGTTCTATGCCAAAGACGGGGCATTCTAACACTATGTGAGGGATAGACTCGGGTATCGCAGGGTCGCAGATACACGATGGACTCTCCTTGCACTTAAAACGGTTTAAGTACTCGGAGAATCCACCGTGTCCTGTCATCACTTGTGTTTTGTGACTGTCTATTTTAATCTTACGGACAATTCTATATGCAGTTACTGCGTCCGGGAAAAACATTTTTGTAACTGCGGCCGTTTCACCTGTCTTATATCTATGATTCCATTCGTCAAGCGTTGCCTGGCGAATGCACCGCTTGACGAATGAAACCGGACAAAGGTCGTAATCCGGTTTCTTCTTGGAATTCTTGGCCGCTTCCTTCGCGAGTTGGTCTGCTCGCTCATTGCCTTCAAAACCTGCGTGAGCTTTTATCCAGAACAAGGTGACTACCTTGCCCTGGAGAGATATATCTTTAAGATTTTCTCTGGCCTCTACTGCGATTGGGTGAAGGCAACGGGGGTTCTTAATTGTAAGAAGGGCGGCCATAGAATCGCTATAGATCCCGAAGGTCAAGGCGTTGTGTGCGCGAATGACTCGAGTAGCTCGGCTTATTGCTAGTAGCTCAGCTTGGTAGACGGTACAGTATTCCGGCAGAGCAAGCTTGATGGTTTTGGCCTCCACCCCGCCAGTCCATACAGATACTGCGGCGCCAACTTTGCCATCAATTTTGCTCCCGTCCGTGTAAATATGCATATCGCAAACAACTGAGTTTTTCACGTCGTCCTGATTTGCCAAGCTTACGATATTCAATTCGAGACATTCGGCCGGATGTGGAGTCTCAAGTGCTGATGCCATACGCTCGACCTCCCTCCTGGCCAGCACCGACTGGGGCAATCCCCTCTTGGCTTCGTACAATGAGGACGCCTCACGAACTCGGAGGTCTAGGGGGAGTATCCCAGCCAGCACCAGTGCCGAGTTCAGGGAGACCGTGCGGTAAGCCTTGCAGAGCTTTTGGGCGATGCCCCGTTGTACAGTCTGCAGCTGCTTGATGACCATTAGTTTTTCTGCAGCCGACCCCCATGCTCCAGCAGCGTACAAGATGACTGGCTCCACTGTCGCCGTGTAAATAATTTTGATCACCTCCGGGTGAAGGCCCCAACTGACCTTTGCCGCTCCGGAGAGTTTCTTGTATATATTTATGGCTTTCCTGCAAGCATTTGCGACGTGGGTGTTAAAGGTCAGTTTATCGTCGATGGTCATACCCAGCAATTTTATTTCCTTCGACATGCCAACTGCAACCCCTCCCATGCTCAGTCGTGGTGTGTCGTGTTTAAGCTTTCTGGTGATTATCATGGCGCATGTTTTGTGTGGAGCGAAGTTAAGCTTATTCTCGACACCCCACGACCGGACACGTTCGAGAGTATCATTGGCACGATCCTGGACTTCTTGAGCTGTTTTGCCATCGAACACCAGCACGACATCGTCAGCAAACGCCTGACAGTAATCACCTCTGTCCGCAAGTTTTTTCAGGAGGGGATCAAGAAGGATGTTCCACAGGATAGGTCCCCCTATGGATCCCTGGACACATCCTTTGGTAGTCGCTTTCTTATGCTCCTCACCGGCGTATCTGACCACCACCTCCCTGTCTCTAAGATAACTGTCTATGACCCTCCTCAAATTGAGGGGACAATTTTCCTCAGCCAGTCGGACTCTTATTGCCGGCCACCAGGCGCTATCGAAGGCTCCCTCTATATCTAAGGATACTAGAGTTATGATTTTCTTTTCATCCAGCTTTCTACGGATATACTGAATTAGCGTATAGAGGGAGTCCTCGGTGCTTTTTTGCGGCATGAATCCATACTGGTGAGTACTAATCCTCGGCAGTAGATGATATTTGAGGCGGGCCATGATCATCTTTTCATAAATCTTTCCTAGTATAGGCAACAGTCCTATTGGCCTATAGGATTTTGGCTTTGTGTAGTCATCCTTACCGGGTTTTCTTAGGACAACGACTATTGCTTGTTTCCATATCTTGGGGAAGTGGTGGTATTCTAGACATTTATTGAGGAGCGCTAAGAATAACCTAGGTTGGGCCCTAATGGCACGGCAACATATATCGGCCGTGAAGCCGTCCAATCCCGGTGCCTTCTTTGGGTTGAAAGACTCACTTGCTTGAGTTAATTCAAACATTGTGAACGGGGGGTCACAAGAGCCATCTTGATCTGCGGCGTTCACTCTGTCGGCCTCGAGTCTTACGTAGCGATGGTGAGTATTGTCTCTGTCGGGTACATCCTCTGGATAGAATGTTTTGGCCAGCAGCTCTACAGAGCCCCTCTCGTCCAACATCCCCTCCTCGCCCTCCAGTGGTAGATCCTGTTCCCTATGCGTCGTTCTTCCTATGACCCTGTATATCCCCTCCCACACTCCTTCTCTATCCTGCTTGCAACAAAACTCTTTCCAGCTCTCTGTCTGGGCCTTCGCTGTCTCTGACTCATACTCCTCTTTCTGTTTCAGGTACTCTTCTATGACCTTCTGCTTTCGGATTGGAGCGGCACACCTAATTCTGCGTTTCTTCGTAGCGACGTTCTTTTTAAGCTCTGCGTGTTTTTTGGACCACCACGGCAGTCTGATGCGTTCTTCCACTTTTTTAGTTGGCATCGTTGATAGACAGGTTTGTTTTATTGAGTTTGTCAAATTTTTTGTAACTGTATCCAAATCGTTTATGTTGTCAATTTTATTTATATCATTTTCTGTTATTCTATTTTCTTGTAGTGATTGTCCAAGTTGCTCATGAAACTTGGACCAATCAGCTTTTTTAGTATTAAAAAGTCTTGTTGTCCTGTTTATCATGATGCCTTCCGATTTTTCTAGGCGAATCTCAAACAGTATGCCGTTGTGGTCCGAACTCATCAGGCCTTCGTTTATCCTCCAGTTGTCCACTAGAGCCAGAAGATTTGTCGAGCAGGCTGTTATGTCGACATAGCTGTGGTACCGTTTTCCTCCCCGAATGGTGTCAAAGGTCGGAATTTCCCCTACGTTGAGTATATTGAGGCCCATTTCCTCAAAAGCGCCGGACATTTCGTCACCCCTGTGATCAATTATTGGGCTACCCCACCACGAGCTTTTTGCATTAGCATCACCTCCAATAATCCACTTGTTTGGTCCTACTAGTTGCTCTATTTTCTTCAGGTGTTCCAGGTATGGCTCAATGGGTTGATCCGGCTCAAAGTAAAGCGAGACTACTGTGATTTCCCAGGCACTGGTTTGAATCCCCACCACTACGATGTTGTCTGTGGTGAGTTTCGGATACTGCTTAACATTGAGTTGGTGGTCGAAAACAGCAATAGCCGCTTTAACAGTCCCATCTCCTTGTCCTGTGCTCTGGAAGATCCGTACTCCTTGGTAGCCACGCATAGCCTTGGACCTTCCCACGTATGGCTCCTGGAGAAGAGCAACAGCAGTGCCACGTTTCTGTGCCTCAAGAAGAATCTCGTTTGTGGCTAACTTCTTTCTTTGGAGGTTTGCTTGCATGAATTTATACTGGGAGGTTTCCGCTTGGTCGCCCTTAGCAGTAGGCTACAGATGATCGCGCTATCTATGGAATTTATGTTTTAATTATGAATTTACAACTATATTAGAATAAAAAATACGAAATTTAATTATTGAATGGTAAATATTTAATAAGAAAACTACTAAGATATATGGGGGCTAATTGATTACACTATTTAGAGAAGATTTGAACTAAAAAGACCGATTTTCAGGAAAGTTATTAACTAATTGGTAGTTGAATTTATATAGATGTAAGGGGTTCACCACTATACCTCGGTTTAGGTAAGTAGCGATTTTCTCTAATTTCGCGTATTATTTTTTACAGATTAGAGTGCAGATGGCGGTTTCTACACTGGACGGACCTAATTGAAGCAAAAAGAGCGAAAGAAATGAAGATTTGTAAAATTTTAAAAATTGTATGAATTTACGACTCTAAGAAAACAAATTTTATGAAAATTTCTTATTAAACTGTGAAAATTTTAGGAAAAAACTACAGGGAATTACGGGGGGCAGTTAATTACACTATATAAAAAGAAAATATGAACAAAAAAGAGCGATTTTCAGCAAAGTTAGAGGGGAATTTATGTTTTAATTATGAATTTACAACTATATTAGAATAAAAAATACGAAATTTAATTATTTAATGGTAAATATTTAATAAGAAAACTACTAAGATATATGGGGGCTAATTGATTACACTATTTAGAGAAGATTTGAACTAAAAAGACCGATTTTCAGGAAAGTTATTAACTAATTGGTAGTTGAATTTATATAGATGTAAGGGGTTCACCACTATACCTCGGTTTAGGTAAGTAGCGATTTTCTCTAATTTCGCGTATTATTTTTTACAGATTAGAGTGCAGATGGCGGTTTCTACACTGGACGGACCTAATTGAAGCAAAAAGAGCGAAAGAAATGAAGATTTGTAAAATTTTAAAAATTGTATGAATTTACGACTCTAAGAAAACAAATTTTATGAAAATTTCTTATTAAACTGTGAAAATTTTAGGAAAAAACTACAGGGAATTACGGGGGGCAGTTAATTACACTATATAAAAAGAAAATATGAACAAAAAAGAGCGATTTTCAGCAAAGTTAGAGGGGAATTTATGTTTTAATTATGAATTTACAACTATATTAGAATAAAAAATACGAAATTTAATTATTTAATGGTAAATATTTAATAAGAAAACTACTAAGATATATGGGGGCTAATTGATTACACTATTTAGAGAAGATTTGAACTAAAAAGACCGATTTTCAGGAAAGTTATTAACGAATTGGTAGTTGAATTTATATAGATGTAAGGGGTTCACCACTATACCTCGGTTTAGGTAAGTAGCGATTTTCTCTAATTTCGCGTATTATTTTTTACAGATTAGAGTGCAGATGGCGGTTTCTACACTGGACGGACCTAATTGAAGCAAAAAGAGCGAAAGAAATGAAGATTTGTAAAATTTTAAAAATTGTATGAATTTACGACTCTAAGAAAACAAATTTTATGAAAATTTCTTATTAAACTGTGAAAATTTTAGGAAAAAACTACAGGGAATTACGGGGGGCAGTTAATTACACTATATAAAAAGAAAATATGAACAAAAAAGAGCGATTTTCAGCAAAGTTAGAGGGGAATTTATGTTTTAATTATGAATTTACAACTATATTAGAATAAAAAATACGAAATTTAATTATTTAATGGTAAATATTTAATAAGAAAACTACTAAGATATATGGGGGCTAATTGATTACACTATTTAGAGAAGATTTGAACTAAAAAGACCGATTTTCAGGAAAGTTATTAACGAATTGGTAGTTGAATTTATATAGATGTAAGGGGTTCACCACTATACCTCGGTTTAGGTAAGTAGCGATTTTCTCTAATTTCGCGTATTATTTTTTACAGATTAGAGTGCAGATGGCGGTTTCTACACTGGACGGACCTAATTGAAGCAAAAAGAGCGAAAGAAATGAAGATTTGTAAAATTTTAAAAATTGTATGAATTTACGACTCTAAGAAAACAAATTTTATGAAAATTTCTTATTAAACTGTGAAAATTTTAGGAAAAAACTACAGGGAATTACGGGGGGCAGTTAATTACACTATATAAAAAGAAAATATGAACAAAAAAGAGCGATTTTCAGCAAAGTTAGAGGGGAATTTATGTTTTAATTATGAATTTACAACTATATTAGAATAAAAAATACGAAATTTAATTATTTAATGGTAAATATTTAATAAGAAAACTACTAAGATATATGGGGGCTAATTGATTACACTATTTAGAGAAGATTTGAACTAAATAGACCGATTTTCAGGAAAGTTATTAACGAATTGGTAGTTCGGTTAGGTTAGGTTAGGTTAGGTTAGGTTCCCCCCCGAACGGGTTCCCGCCTTGTCGTGGCGGGGGGGCTTAGTAGCCGTGGCTTGGTCACCCACGGTGAACAAAGAGGAACCCCTTGGCTGGCCCGTGGTGTAGGGCCGGCCCGAGGTGGCCACTCCGAGAGGGCTTGGCGAGCCCACTTCGGATGTGTGTCGGGGGGCTGCGGTGAGAGGGGAGTCCGCACCCTCTACCGCTGCAGCCGAGGTGGAGTCGCGGAGGAAGAGGAGTGTTGGTATGGCGATGCGCCACTCGCCCTATCCTCCGCGACTCAGGCGGGGCCGCACCGTCGATTGATGCGGTGGTGGTGGGGCTGCGGTGGGAGAGGAGTGTCGGTATTGCGAGGCGCCGCCCTCCCTACCCTCCGCAGCCGAATCTTGGTTGGCGGCGGAGCCATAGACCAGATCCGCCGCTGGGGCCAGGAAGGCCGGTGCTTCGAGTGCTAGTTTTTCCTGGCCCCATGGCCTTCGCGCATCGGACACGGGGGCGTCCGTTGCGCATATTAAGTTGGAGGCCGAGGAGGAGGGCGCGCCATGTGTTCTGGTGCGCCTTACCTGAGAGGGAGATGGGGGAGGAGTAGTCCTCTTCCGAGGAGGGGCTGCCGTGGGGCGGCCAGCGCAGGTGGGGCCGCGGATGTGTGCGAAAGCGTTCCCGTGGCCCTGCCAATATGCGACGAGGGTGGAACACCATGGGGTTTTAGTCGGTGCGAGTCCGACATAACCCGTCCTTGCCCCCGCGAGGCGGGTATGCGTAGGCATTTCCCCATGTAAAAAAAAAAAAAAAAAAGGTTAGGTTAGGTTAGGTTAGGTTAGGTTAGGTTCCCCCCCGAACGGGTTCCCGCCTTGTCGTGGCGGGGGGGCTTAGTAGCCGTGGCTTGGTCAACCACGGTGAACGAAGAGGAACCCCTTGGCTGGCCCGAGGTGTAGGGCCGGCCCGAGGTGGCCACTCCGAGTGGGCTTGGGAAGCCCACTTCGGATGTGTGTCGGGGGGCTGTGGTGAGAGGGGAGTCCGCAACCCTCTACCGCTGCAGCCGAGGTGGAGTCGCGGAGGAAGAGGAGTGTTGGTATGGCGATGCGCCACTCGCCCTATCCTCCGCGACTCAGACGGGGCCGCACCGTTGAATGATGCGGTGGTGGTGGGGCTGCGGGGGGAGAGGAGTGTCGGTATTGCGAGGCGCCGCTCTCCCTACCCTCGGACTCGGGGGGGTCCGATACGCAGGTGGAATTGGAGGCTGTGGCGGGGGGTAGCTGAACACCTCGCTACCCCGTGCAGGAGACGAGGCCCAGACAGATCGGGCCAGCACTAGTGTGGGGCTGCGGAAGAATTTGGATTCCCGCGGCCCCGCACGCACGTGCGAGGAGGAACCGTGGGGTTTTAGCCGGTAGGAGTCCGGCATAACCTTCCGGTTGCCCCCGCGGCCGGAGGTATCCATGAGGATTTCCCCACGTAAAAAAAAAAAAAAAAAAAAAAAAGGTTAGGTTAGGTTAGGTTAGGTTAGGTTAGGTTAGGTTAGTTTTTTTTTTTTTTTTTTGACCACAAGCGATTTCTTCCATCGTTTGCGATATTTGTTGCAATGTTTGTACATTGCTGTTCTGCTATTTGATACAGAACAGTTCTTTGTTTTATATACATCTTTGTTTTATATTTATCATGGATATTTTAATCTTTCCTTTTTTTAATATGTTTAATGATTGGATCTAGAAATTAAATTAATAAATTATTACCTTTTTAACTTAATTTTATTTTAACTGTGGATTGATTTAAAAACTTTTTATATTATCCTGGTATTTATTTATCTACATACAATAATCAACAGCTTTCGTCTTTGTTTTTTTTTTTTTTTTTTTTTTTATTATTATTATTTTTTTTTTTTCCCTGTGTAACTAGGTTTTATTGAATTTCTTTAGATTAAGTATGATGCTGTTGATGTGATTCAAGAATGAATTCAGTGTGCTTTCTTTGTTTATAACTTGTTCCAAATCAAAAGGTTTAATTTTCAGATTATCACATATCATAGTATGTTCGTACCGGGTATTTTGATATTTAGGGCATTCCGTTACTAAGTGTGTTATCGTTTGTATCGTTATATCATCGCAGGGACAAGTGTTGTTATCGACTATTTTATACTTATATAGATACTCTTTATGATATCCATGCCCAGTCAGAATTTGTGTGAGAGCAAATGAATGTTTTGTAACATGATATAGTGCTTGTATATTTGTAAGTGTGGGCAACCATTTTCTGGTGATTTGTCCTTTAGTATTATTTTGATAAAATGACTCAGAAGCTATTTTGCTGTTTTCTTTAGCGAGTTTGCGTACGAAGCTTAAGGGAAATTTGGAGAACATAGGGGCATTGTGACTGGTGGCTGCCGCTTTGGCTGCTAAGTCGGCGGCCTCATTACCTAATATACCAATATGTGCTTTTATCCAGATAAAATGTACTCTAATTTTAGTTTTGTTAAGTGTTTTGTGAATGACATTTACTAATGAGTTTGTACTATTAGAATTACTAATTTCCTGCAGTCCAGACTTGCTGTCGGATAGTATTATTGCTTCAGCCACTTTTTTGCTTTCAAGCCAGAGGCAGGCTTGCTCAATGGCCTTTAACTCAGCTTGGAAGACTGAGCAAGAACTGTGAAGTTTAATTTTCTTCGTGATTGTTTTGCCGTTAGGACAATAGATAACATAAGCAGCACCCACCTGATCATTGTATTTGCTACCGTCAGTGAAAATGTGATGGATGTTATCTTTAAGATATTGCTTGACTTCCTCATCACTAAGGGCTTCATTATATGTGACAAATATGCGTTGTGCGGGATGCAATAATTCTTTAGGTTTGGATGGTATATCAAGTTGGATGTC
The DNA here is from genome assembly GCA_963668995.1 of Parnassius mnemosyne. NCBI lineage: Eukaryota > Metazoa > Arthropoda > Insecta > Lepidoptera > Papilionidae > Parnassius > Parnassius mnemosyne. Next base: position 142,458 of record CAVLGL010000001.1, on the reverse strand, counting down.
AGTGGGTAGGTATTTAGTATTACCAGTTAATCTTGTGATTTCTATTGTGGCAAGTTCTTCAATCTTAATATGTATTGGAGTCAGACTAGCAAGTGAAATAGCGTTTATGGTGTTGATAGTTCTAAAGCCTTTAATTATTTTAACTGCAAATCCACGCTGTAAGGATAATAGTTTGTTTCTAACATATTTATATTTTAACGCTGTATGCCATATACTAGATGCGTAGCATATAATCGGTTCAATAACTTGTCTATATAGGATTTCTATGTTTTCTGATTGGATACCCCAAGTGGGTCGCACATATTTAATAAGTTTGTTGTAGATATTTTGTGTTTTGGTTATGGTGTGTTGAGCATGTTGAATGAATTTGAGTTTCTTGTCAATGATAACACCAAGAATTTTGGACTGATTTTGAAAGTGAATGGGAATACCAGTAATGTTTATTTTGATTTTCTCTGCCTTTTTTGTAAAAGCTAGTGCTTGGGTTTTCTGGGGACCAAATTTTAACTTCACTAAATCTCCCCAACTTGTAATCGAAGATAGGGCTTGATTTATTTTGGATTGGAGGATAAGCGGGTCTTTGTGGTGGGCTATGAGAACTATGTCATCAGCAAAAGCTTGCATGTGACATCCGTCAGGTAAATCTTTCTCAAGCAGCTCATCTAAGATTATTGTTCGCGCAAAACTCTGTTGTCGGAATCGACACCAGATGTCACTCGGCTCGGCGCGATTCCGGTCTGAAGTTCTTCCGAGCGTCACAGTGGCGTGCGGGTCGCAAGCGGATCAGTCATCTGCCAGATGTGCTAATGTTTGCACGCTGTTAATTTTGTGCGGGAACCGCGGAATAGTTAGGGCGTCTAGTAAATATCCTGTCTAGGAATTATAACGCGCATTCCCTGTTTGGATAGCCTTTCCCGGGACTTATTGGGTCCGACTCAGAATCTGTATAAGTGCATTCGACAATATAAGCTAGTGCGGCCTCGGTATTTAGAACTGTTGCCACGCGAAACGGTAGTGACCTTTGACCTAGAAACTCCGGGCGTGTTTGTGCGGTAACCTTATACCCCGCGATAGTTAGTGGCTTCTGTAAGCTAGTTAATCGTACGATAGAGTTAAGTGACTGTCATCGTGGTGAACCAAGAAAGTGACTGTGGATAACCTCGAAAGGCCCCCTCAAATTGGAGCGGTGTCGACGCTCGGGCTGCTGCCGACGGCTAAGGTCCAGGTTTAATCACCATCAGTCACACCCAGATACACACCACATCACCATTCTTTCCCTTGCACTACACAACTACATGCGACCTGACCGACTCCGGAGGGACCAGTCGTCTTGGATCGAGGTAAGTGAACTCCGCCAAATTCCTTCCGGTCGACTGGCCGTAGTATAACGCTCCCCCATATATTTTAGTGTAATTAGAGAGATTCCACGTGGCCTTAGGAGGCCCGACCTACGTTTGCTCGGGAAGTCTTCTGCTGATGGGCCCCGGGGGATTGGATCCTTTAAGGGAGCAACCGTAGGCCGTAACACTTGGTAGCAGAGCGTGGTTCCGGGTTCGATTCCCGGTCGATCCCGACTATAGTGTTTGATAAACATTAAACAATTTTGGTGGCAGGGAGCGTTGGTGTGATTGGTTTAATTTGCATCTACAATCACGCCCGTCCGTAATACGTAAAAATATTTTTTTTTGTACGTAATAATAGAATTATTTTCCTTTGTTGCTTTGTTGCTTGCCTTTTTTTTGGTTAGAGGGTAATTTGAAAAGCCGCGCCCTAGGTTGTGCAAGCGGGAGATTTTCTAGAGATATACGTCATGTAGGTAGATGGTTATTTTTACGTAATCGGTTAATTATCGTTGTCGGAGAGTTGTAGTGGATTGCTTGTCGAAGGTTCGATTTCCGAGCTAGGCATTTTTTGTTGATCGACCGTGATGTGTATCTTCGTTTATACTGTAAGTTGTATTTGAACTAAATAGTAGTAGTTTGTATTTGCGCAATTTGAATTTAACTTGATTCGATCGCACTAGTATTTGTTATTTGTTAATTTGATTTGTGTCTTTTTTGTGCTAACTTGTATTTGGTTGATACGTAGCAAGTAGTTCGTATTTGTGTAATTTCTATTCAACGCGATTTGATAGGAACTGCATTTATTAACTGTTAATTTTTTGTTGTATTTTTTATTTGTTATCTTTGTAAACTGTGCTCAAGCCGCGTCGTAATTTGCATTTAATAGTGATGACATCGCCCAAGCTACTGATCCGTTGTTTGCGGACTGAGCTACGCTGGGCCACAAGCGCCCATGCTTTGATAGGTCGACCGGATAGGGTCCATAACTTGATGAAGCAGTTCGAGCAGGTGGATGCTCGAAGGGCCGCAGTGGAGGAGGCTTACGCTGAACTCGAGGATTCGGATGTGGAGAAGGGAGTCCTGGACTCCTGCTTCGCGGACTATGAGCAGTTCTTGTGGCTCACGGACGAGTTGATCGAGGCTGAAGGCAGGTATGCCGAGGAGGCTCGTGAAGCTCGGATGAGTGACTTGTCCGAGTCCTCTCTGAAGCGGCTTCAGCCGGAGCTGTTGGGACGACTCCCAACTCTGGACCTGCCAAAGTTCTCCGGGGTCCTTTCCGAATGGCTGACCTTCGTTGGTCTTTTCGACAGCCTAGTGGACTCCCGGAGTGACTTGACCCCGAGCCAAAAGATGGTGTACCTCCTGGCCTCACTGGAGGGGGAGGCCCTGGGCGTCGTCGGCCGCTTGAGATTGTCGGACGACGCCTACCAGACTGCTCGGGACCTCCTAGCCATAAGATACGCCAACGTCCGGCGAATTGCGGACGAACAGGTTAAGCAGCTTCTAAGCCTCCCGCTGCTTAGTGACCGGGCCAGACTGCGTCCGGACCTGTTGGATCCAGTCTTGGTGGCCTGTAATACTTTGAGGCGGCTGGGTTTACCAGTGGGCGAATGGGCTTTTTTGTTGCTCCGCATCGTGCTGTCCCGTCTACCTCTCGACCTGCGAATCCATTTTGAGGAGAGGTACGGCGGGGACGAGGCCTCCTATATTCCGCCCTTCTATGACCTGCTGCGGTTTTTGGAGGAGCAGTGCCGGCAGATCGAGAACGCGGCGGGCACCGTTGACGACTTGCGAGACGTGCCCAGTGAGAGGCTGAACCCGCCAGGCAAGTCGTCGTCAACCCCCCCCTGCTCCTATTGTCGAGCATCTGATCACCGGGTAACGTCGTGCCCGAAATTATTAGGTAAGCCGGTTCCAGCGAGGCGAACTATCGCCAAGGAGCGCCACTGGTGCTGGTCATGTCTGGGAGGGCACCTCCAGCGAGACTGTCCGCATCGACGGCCCTGTCTGCATTGCCAGGGCAATCACCATGCCGTTTTGTGCCTGGGTGCGAACGGCATCTCCTCTCGGGGCTCTGCCAGGCCCTCGACCCCCACGGGCGGGGGCGCTCAGCCACGCCCTCTGCAGGGTGACTCTCGGCGCCCGCCGTCCAGCCACCAGGCCCCTAAGTTTGAAAGGAGTCCCTCCCCCGACCAGTCGGGGGGTAATTCCCCCAGGGGCGGGGGTGTCATCACCCCCCCTCAGCGTGTGGAGAGGAACTTCACGGCCACTCATCGGTCCGCTGGACCCTTCTCACTTCCGTTAGCTGAGTGGCCGCGACTGGTGTACCACTGTTCCCCATTTGATGGAGGCGGCCCTGTCTAGCTGCTGCCTTAGTTCCCACCACGGCCGCCTCCACTGAGCCTTAAGCCGTCAACAGTCCACTTGTCAAAATGTTCTGTTGCCGACGGCCTCAGTGAAGGCGTACAACCCGAGTGGCAACTGTTAAAGGTTGTGCTCTATTTATCTCGGGTTCACGCCATGTGGCCTCCCCTTGGTGGTGGGAAGATTAGGGCCCCCCTGTAGCGTTGAATCACGCTGTCAAGGGGTATTAGATTTGGTTTGGTCGAGCACTTAGTCAAAAAAAAAAATACTTGAATTAAAATTAAAAATTGCTTTGGGCTTTCCGCGAAATTCTCCTATTTGTAGCGGTTTAAATTAAAAGAATTGAATTTAATCTACTCCTTTAAATGCTACTGCATGTGTTTTGTACATATATTTAATCACTGTATTTGATTGTTGCGTTTGTTTGCTGAAAGGAAAATTTGAATTCATCTGAAATGGAATGGCGCACTATTTGAAAAATTATGTTTATGTTTATGATAGTGTTTAATCATTTTTGTTTTCTAAGAAGTAGGGCTGTCCCTTACGTTATTGTTTTGTTTAATTTGCAAGTTGACCTATGCGCATCGGTGATTAATTTGGTTGAATTAATTCTGTAGTTGAACATTGATGCTTTTGAAAAATTAGTTGAAATATGAGCATAGGACTACTTGTCTAACAGGCTAGCTAGTTTGGAGATTATCAGATTGAAATCAGCTGCCGCACTATTTTAGTAAATGATAATATGGTGGGTGGCCTGGCTAGGCCTACTTGTTGAAAATTCATACTAGGGACTATCTGTGCGTTTCGTTCGGCTCTCCACAGACGACGTTCATGTGGAATTTGTGGGTGCTCTCTGCACTGAAGCTTAGGAGGCCGCTCGAGGCCGCTTCGTGTCGCGTCACTGTTTGCAGAGCTGATCCGGTCGGATTGCGGAACTAATCATAGGGGCACAGATGGTGTTTGAAAGAGGTCGTCGGACTTCTGTCCAGTACAGGACTTATTAAAGTGCTGCGATGCCCAGGAGGGGCATCCAGGGGAGGCTGACCCTCCGGCTTGCCACATTAGGGATATCTTTGAGGCGTTGATTAGGGTTGCAAGACCTAATGGATTGCCTAAGGTGGCCTAGTTTGGTTGTAGATTCGGTCTTGCAACTTGCAGTCTCGACCTTGTCCCGCTGACCGGTTTGCTCGCGGACCTAAATCCTTATGTCCGGGACGGGGGTTTGTTCGCGCAAAACTCTGTTGTCGGAATCGACACCAGATGTCACTCGGCTCGGCGCGATTCCGGTCTGAAGTTCTTCCGAGCGTCACAGTGGCGCGCGGGTCGCAAGCGGATCAGTCATCTGCCAGATGTGCTAATGTTTGCACGCTGTTAATTTTGTGCGGGAACCGCGGAATAGTTAGGGCGTCTAGTAAATATCCTGTCTAGGAATTATAACGCGCATTCCCTGTTTGGATAGCCTTTCCCGGGACTTATTGGGTCCGACTCAGAATCTGTATAAGTGCATTCGACAATATAAGCTAGTGCGGCCTCGGTATTTAGAACTGTTGCCACGCGAAACGGTAGTGACCTTTGACCTAGAAACTCCGGGCGTGTTTGTGCGGTAACCTTATACCCCGCGATAGTTAGTGGCTTCTGTAAGCTAGTTAATCGTACGATAGAGTTAAGTGACTGTCATCGTGGTGAACCAAGAAAGTGACTGTGGATAACCTCGAAAGGCCCCCTCAAATTGGAGCGGTGTCGACGCTCGGGCTGCTGCCGACGGCTAAGGTCCAGGTTTAATCACCATCAGTCACACCCAGATACACACCACATCACCATTCTTTCCCTTGCACTACACAACTACATGCGACCTGACCGACTCCGGAGGGACCAGTCGTCTTGGATCGAGGTAAGTGAACTCCGCCAAATTCCTTCCGGTCGACTGGCCGTAGTATAACGCTCCCCCATATATTTTAGTGTAATTAGAGAGATTCCACGTGGCCTTAGGAGGCCCGACCTACGTTTGCTCGGGAAGTCTTCTGCTGATGGGCCCCGGGGGATTGGATCCTTTAAGGGAGCAACCGTAGGCCGTAACAATTATATTCCAAAAAGTTGGACCACATACGGAGCCTTGGATACAGCCTTTGGTCATGGTCTTGCTGGTGCAACAACTAGAGTAACTTATACTAACAGTTCGTTCACTTAGGTAATTATATATGATTTTGTACAAATTTTTCGGACATCCGATATTGTGAAGTCTTCGTAGAATAGCAGGCCACCAGGCGTGATCAAATGCCGCTTGAATATCTAGAGAAACAGCCACAACTTGATCTCCAAAACTTTTGTATTTACGTATTTTTGAAATCATATCGCTGAGTGCTTCTATGGTGGATCTCTGTTCTTTGAATCCGTACTGTTTTTGATTGGTTTTATCGTGTGTGTACATGTAGTGATTGAGTCTCTTGGTGATTAGTTTTTCGAGTAATTTTCCGAATACGTTTATCAACCCTATGGGACGATATGAAGAAGCGTCGGTGTAGTCTACTTTGTTAGGTTTAGGGATGATTTTAACTTGTGCATGTTTCCATTGCTTAGGGAATATAGATAGCGTAAAACATCGATTCATTACATTAGTTATAATTTCTGGGAATTGTTGGGCAAAGCAGTAACATATGTCCGAAGTGAGGTGGTCTGGTCCTGGTGATTTTCGAGGATTTATATCTTTAAGACTTTGTAAAACTTCTTCAGCTGTAAAAAGTGGTTCATCATTTGTATTTGGTGTACGTTCGGCAATTTGTCTTGAAGTTGTTTGGAATTCATGGGTATCAGGAGTATCTTCAGGGTAAAATTTATCCAAGAAAAACTGAGATGTTTCTTCACAAGATTTAGTAAACTTATCGGGTGCTATTTTAACCGTCGAAGGTGGCTGTGATGGATTTGAGTTTCTTATTAATCTATTAGTAATAGACCATACGTCCTCTTTTCCCTGCTTAGAACAGAATTCTCGAAAGTTCTGTGTAGAAGCATTTCTGATAGCCTCAGCATACTCTTTTTTAAGCTTGTTCCTTTCCTCAATAGCAGTATCCATGGGAAGATTTTTCCGGGAGAGTTTCTGAAGAAGGTGGTGCTTGTCTAAGACATTTCTTTTTAGTATGTCGAGTTCTTTGTTCCACCAAGGAGGGCGTGTTGATCGAGCAGTGGAATGAGGAAGATGTTTTTTGCATATTTTATGTATAAAAGATGTAATTTTATCAATATATTCAAGTAAGCCCTTGGTATCTAAGGATAGGATATTTACGTTAGTAAGGTCATGTTGGATTTCTCTGGTGAAGATATCACCCAACTTATCCCATTCTTTAAAGTTACACGTGTTGTACTTAAATGTCGATTGTTTTTTATTTTGTCGGATAATATTGTTTTTGAGGTGGTATTCAAATGAAATTCCGTGGTGGTCAGAAGAGGGACATATGGAGTTAACAATTTTCCAGTTGTGTATCTGGTTAGAGATGGAGGATGAGGTAATAGTGAGGTCAACAATGGAACCACGCAAAGCTCCATCAGCTATTGTTTCATATGTATTTGCCGTACCTGTATTATTTATAGTTAGATTATGCGGGACAATAAGGTCGGCAATATCATTTCCACGTGTGTTTGCGACTGGAGATCCCCAAAGTGGATGCCAGCCATTTAAGTCACCTGCAATGATATGAATGGCATCACTGGTGTCTCTTAAAAATCTTTCAAAGTGGTCTAAAGTTCCATTGTTGTCTACTTTTGGTTCAATATACATGCTTGATAGAAAAAGCTTTTTGCCAGATGTAATAAGTTGGACGATACATAAATTTGGAGTTGAATATTTAGAGATGCCTAAACAGCTTCCAAAGCCTTCTTTAATGAGTATAGTGGCTTTTACATGTTGATTATGTGGAAATTGATATGTTGTGTAGCCAGGTGTACTTTTCATAGTTGTGTTACTGCCAATGTAAGGTTCATTTATAAACATAATATGAGTATTATTTGTTAAGCAATAATCTAGTAACTCATGTTGGGCGTTATAACCACGTCCTAGATTACATTGAACTATATTAATTATCGTATTAGACGCATTCCCTTTAGCATTGCTTGAGTTGCACTGTAGCATCGCGATGTTGATGTCTTCAACCCAGGTGCTTGCAGTGTTATGTTACTTGTATTCTGCATTGAAGTGCCCTTAGCAATACCGTACCGACATTCTAGCTACCCTGTCCCACTTTTGCCACTCCTGGCACTCTTGGCTATACGCTGGGTGATCCTTTTCGTCTCTATTTATTCTATGGCAATTAGTGCAACAAGGAGTTGAACTCTTTCTTGGACACGTTCTTGTGTCATGTCCTTCCGCGCAGTAACCACATTTAATGTCTCCTGTGCAGGTGTCTGACTTGTGGCCGTATCCTTGACATTTGTAGCACTGCACTACCGGAGATTGGTCGATCACTGTGACTTGTTGATATCCTAGCTTAATCTTCCTATTTACAAGGGCGTTCCATAAGATCGGGCTGACCTCGACGATTACATTCCTAACTACGCTGGTGCGACCTTTTGAACTTCGGATGACCCTCATAGACTGGTCAGTTTCAGCAATATTATCTGTAATATTTTTATTTTGTTTAAGAAACGCTTCGATAACTCTATCATCACTTATATCGGGTGCAACTCCTAATAATCGGACTACAGGATTTTTCAATGTCGGTTGTGTAACTGAAATGTTGCTGGATTTAGCTTTGATAGCAGCGCTGAATTTCTCTCGATCCTTATCAGAGTCGCAAGTTATGGCTATTTTTTGTGTTTTGGTTTTGCGTATATTAGTGATACCTATTCCCATATTTATCACATCTATCTTATCTTTGACTTCACTAATAATGTCTTCTCCAGTATGGCTAGGATCAGAAGACTCTAGCATAACCGTGTAATTTGGTTTTGGGAGTCCGGTTACATCATTTTTAGTTGCCACTGCATAGGTCTTTCTTTTGTGTTTGCGGCTCACTACTTTAGTGAAGCCATCATCTTCTCCTAGTGCGGATGTAACGAAGTTCTTGATTGTATTGGTCTCCTCCCTAAGTTTGTCAAATTCTATCTTTATTCCAGCGATAATATCATCCTTAACATTTTTAATAAATTCAGTTTTTTCCGTTTCAGACTGCGGTTGCGATGGGGCGGATGTAAGCGATTGTATGGTGGTAAGGACAGAAGTGGCAGTCTGGATTTCTTTAGTAGCCGTAATAATCAGCCTTTTGTTAACAGCCGTAACACTTCGTCCATCTTGTATGGTAGTAGTAATAAATTTTGAAAGCTTTGCGATGACTTCCGCAAAGGATTGCAGGTCCGTAACATCCGCGGAAGAAGCAGGCAGTTTTATGTTACTTCCTGAAGTGCTTGGGGGGACCACGAAGGTCTGGTTTGGGTCATCCCTCATGATAGGCATTTTGTATATATTTAATTTATTTAAGATAAATTAATTATAAGATTTAAATAGTAATAGTAAAACTTTGATTTAAAAATTACTACAGACCGAATATATAAATAAAAAAAAAATTGGGGCAATAAGTTGAAGTTTTGTACAATTAGTATTAAAATTCTACTTAAGCAATGAAAACAGGGAGGGCGGGAGGGCGATTTTCTCTAATTCCGTGTATTATTTTTTGCAGATTAGAGTGCAGAAGGCAGTTTCTAAACTGGACGGACCTAACTGAAGCAAAAAGAGCGAAATAAATGAAGATTTGTAAAATTTTAAAAATTTTATGTATTTACGACTCTAAGAGAACGAATTTTATGAAAATTTCTTATTAAACTGTGAAAATTTACTAAGAAAACTATAGGAAATTACGAGGAGCAATTAGATACACTATTTAAAAAGAAAATTTGAACGGAAAAGACCAATTTTCAGTAAAGTTATAGATGAATTTATGTTTTATTTATGAATTTAAGACAATAAAAGAAGGAAAAATGTGAAAATTGTTTATATAACGGTGAAAGTTTACTAAGAAAATTATAGGGAAATATGGGGGGCAGTTAATTACACTATTTAAAGAAAATTTCAACAAAAAAGACCGATATTCAGCAAAGTTATTAAAAAAGTTGTAGTTAAATTTATATATTTTTAACGATCGACCACTATACCTCGGTTTAGGTAAGTAGCGATTTTCTCTAATTCCGTGTATTATTTTTTGCAGATTAGAGTGCAGAAGGCAGTTTCTAAACTGGACGGACCTAACTGAAGCAAAAAGAGCGAAATAAATGAAGATTTGTAAAATTTTTTTTTTAAAAATTTTATGTATTTACGACTCTAAGAGAACGAATTTTATGAAAATTTCTTATTAAACTGTGAAAATTTACTAAGAAAACTATAGGAAATTACGAGGAGCAATTAGATACACTATTTAAAAAGAAAATTTGAACGGAAAAGACCAATTTTCAGTAAAGTTATAGATGAATTTATGTTTTATTTATGAATTTAAGACAATAAAAGAAGGAAAAATGTGAAAATTGTTTATATAACGGTGAAAGTTTACTAAGAAAATTATAGGGAAATATGGGGGGCAGTTAATTACACTATTTAAAGAAAATTTCAACAAAAAAGACCGATATTCAGCAAAGTTATTAAAAAAGTTGTAGTTAAATTTATATATTTTTAACGATCGACCACTATACCTCGGTTTAGGTAAGTAGCGATTTTCTCTAATTCCGTGTATTATTTTTTGCAGATTAGAGTGCAGAAGGCAGTTTCTAAACTGGACGGACCTAACTGAAGCAAAAAGAGCGAAATAAATGAAGATTTGTAAAATTTTAAAAATTTTATGTATTTACGACTCTAAGAGAACGAATTTTATGAAAATTTCTTATTAAACTGTGAAAATTTACTAAGAAAACTATAGGAAATTACGAGGAGCAATTAGATACACTATTTAAAAAGAAAATTTGAACGGAAAAGACCAATTTTCAGTAAAGTTATAGATGAATTTATGTTTTATTTATGAATTTAAGACAATAAAAGAAGGAAAAATGTGAAAATTGTTTATATAACGGTGAAAGTTTACTAAGAAAATTATAGGGAAATATGGGGGGCAGTTAATTACACTATTTAAAGAAAATTTCAACAAAAAAGACCGATATTCAGCAAAGTTATTAAAAAAGTTGTAGTTAAATTTATATATTTTTAACGATCGACCACTATACCTCGGTTTAGGTAAGTAGCGATTTTCTCTAATTCCGTGTATTATTTTTTGCAGATTAGAGTGCAGAAGGTAGTTTCTAAACTGGACGGACCTAACTGAAGCAAAAAGAGCGAAATAAATGAAGATTTGTAAAATTTTAAAAATTTTATGTATTTACGACTCTAAGAGAACGAATTTTATGAAAATTTCTTATTAAACTGTGAAAATTTACTAAGAAAACTATAGGAAATTACGAGGAGCAATTAGATACACTATTTAAAAAGAAAATTTGAACGGAAAAGACCAATTTTCAGTAAAGTTATAGATGAATTTATGTTTTATTTATGAATTTAAGACAATAAAAGAAGGAAAAATGTGAAAATTGTTTATATAACGGTGAAAGTTTACTAAGAAAATTATAGGGAAATATGGGGGGCAGTTAATTACACTATTTAAAGAAAATTTCAACAAAAAAGACCGATATTCAGCAAAGTTATTAAAAAAGTTGTAGTTAAATTTATATATTTTTAACGATCGACCACTATACCTCGGTTTAGGTAAGTAGCGATTTTCTCTAATTCCGTGTATTATTTTTTGCAGATTAGAGTGCAGAAGGCAGTTTCTAAACTGGACGGACCTAACTGAAGCAAAAAGAGCGAAATAAATGAAGATTTGTAAAATTTTTTTTTTAAAAATTTTATGTATTTACGACTCTAAGAGAACGAATTTTATGAAAATTTCTTATTAAACTGTGAAAATTTACTAAGAAAACTATAGGAAATTACGAGGAGCAATTAGATACACTATTTAAAAAGAAAATTTGAACGGAAAAGACCAATTTTCAGTAAAGTTATAGATGAATTTATGTTTTATTTATGAATTTAAGACAATAAAAGAAGGAAAAATGTGAAAATTGTTTATATAACGGTGAAAGTTTACTAAGAAAATTATAGGGAAATATGGGGGGCAGTTAATTACACTATTTAAAGAAAATTTCAACAAAAAAGACCGATATTCAGCAAAGTTATTAAAAAAGTTGTAGTTAAATTTATATATTTTTAACGATCGACCACTATACCTCGGTTTAGGTAAGTAGCGATTTTCTCTAATTCCGTGTATTATTTTTTGCAGATTAGAGTGCAGAAGGCAGTTTCTAAACTGGACGGACCTAACTGAAGCAAAAAGAGCGAAATAAATGAAGATTTGTAAAATTTTAAAAATTTTATGTATTTACGACTCTAAGAGAACGAATTTTATGAAAATTTCTTATTAAACTGTGAAAATTTACTAAGAAAACTATAGGAAATTACGAGGAGCAATTAGATACACTATTTAAAAAGAAAATTTGAACGGAAAAGACCAATTTTCAGTAAAGTTATAGATGAATTTATGTTTTATTTATGAATTTAAGACAATAAAAGAAGGAAAAATGTGAAAATTGTTTATATAACGGTGAAAGTTTACTAAGAAAATTATAGGGAAATATGGGGGGCAGTTAATTACACTATTTAAAGAAAATTTCAACAAAAAAGACCGATATTCAGCAAAGTTATTAAAAAAGTTGTAGTTAAATTTATATATTTTTAACGATCGACCACTATACCTCGGTTTAGGTAAGTAGCGATTTTCTCTAATTCCGTGTATTATTTTTTGCAGATTAGAGTGCAGAAGGTAGTTTCTAAACTGGACGGACCTAACTGAAGCAAAAAGAGCGAAATAAATGAAGATTTGTAAAATTTTAAAAATTTTATGTATTTACGACTCTAAGAGAACGAATTTTATGAAAATTTCTTATTAAACTGTGAAAATTTACTAAGAAAACTATAGGAAATTACGAGGAGCAATTAGATACACTATTTAAAAAGAAAATTTGAACGGAAAAGACCAATTTTCAGTAAAGTTATAGATGAATTTATGTTTTATTTATGAATTTAAGACAATAAAAGAAGGAAAAATGTGAAAATTGTTTATATAACGGTGAAAGTTTACTAAGAAAATTATAGGGAAATATGGGGGGCAGTTAATTACACTATTTAAAGAAAATTTCAACAAAAAAGACCGATATTCAGCAAAGTTATTAAAAAAGTTGTAGTTAAATTTATATATTTTTAACGATCGACCACTATACCTCGGTTTAGGTAAGTAGCGATTTTCTCTAATTCCGTGTATTATTTTTTGCAGATTAGAGTGCAGAAGGCAGTTTCTAAACTGGACGGACCTAACTGAAGCAAAAAGAGCGAAATAAATGAAGATTTGTAAAATTTTTTTTTTAAAAATTTTATGTATTTACGACTCTAAGAGAACGAATTTTATGAAAATTTCTTATTAAACTGTGAAAATTTACTAAGAAAACTATAGGAAATTACGAGGAGCAATTAGATACACTATTTAAAAAGAAAATTTGAACGGAAAAGACCAATTTTCAGTAAAGTTATAGATGAATTTATGTTTTATTTATGAATTTAAGACAATAAAAGAAGGAAAAATGTGAAAATTGTTTATATAACGGTGAAAGTTTACTAAGAAAATTATAGGGAAATATGGGGGGCAGTTAATTACACTATTTAAAGAAAATTTCAACAAAAAAGACCGATATTCAGCAAAGTTATTAAAAAAGTTGTAGTTAAATTTATATATTTTTAACGATCGACCACTATACCTCGGTTTAGGTAAGTAGCGATTTTCTCTAATTCCGTGTATTATTTTTTGCAGATTAGAGTGCAGAAGGCAGTTTCTAAACTGGACGGACCTAACTGAAGCAAAAAGAGCGAAATAAATGAAGATTTGTAAAATTTTTTTTTTAAAAATTTTATGTATTTACGACTCTAAGAGAACGAATTTTATGAAAATTTCTTATTAAACTGTGAAAATTTACTAAGAAAACTATAGGAAATTACGAGGAGCAATTAGATACACTATTTAAAAAGAAAATTTGAACGGAAAAGACCAATTTTCAGTAAAGTTATAGATGAATTTATGTTTTATTTATGAATTTAAGACAATAAAAGAAGGAAAAATGTGAAAATTGTTTATATAACGGTGAAAGTTTACTAAGAAAATTATAGGGAAATATGGGGGGCAGTTAATTACACTATTTAAAGAAAATTTCAACAAAAAAGACCGATATTCAGCAAAGTTATTAAAAAAGTTGTAGTTAAATTTATATATTTTTAACGATCGACCACTATACCTCGGTTTAGGTAAGTAGCGATTTTCTCTAATTCCGTGTATTATTTTTTGCAGATTAGAGTGCAGAAGGCAGTTTCTAAACTGGACGGACCTAACTGAAGCAAAAAGAGCGAAATAAATGAAGATTTGTAAAATTTTAAAAATTTTATGTATTTACGACTCTAAGAGAACGAATTTTATGAAAATTTCTTATTAAACTGTGAAAATTTACTAAGAAAACTATAGGAAATTACGAGGAGCAATTAGATACACTATTTAAAAAGAAAATTTGAACGGAAAAGACCAATTTTCAGTAAAGTTATAGATGAATTTATGTTTTATTTATGAATTTAAGACAATAAAAGAAGGAAAAATGTGAAAATTGTTTATATAACGGTGAAAGTTTACTAAGAAAATTATAGGGAAATATGGGGGGCAGTTAATTACACTATTTAAAGAAAATTTCAACAAAAAAGACCGATATTCAGCAAAGTTATTAAAAAAGTTGTAGTTAAATTTATATATTTTTAACGATCGACCACTATACCTCGGTTTAGGTAAGTAGCGATTTTCTCTAATTCCGTGTATTATTTTTTGCAGATTAGAGTGCAGAAGGTAGTTTCTAAACTGGACGGACCTAACTGAAGCAAAAAGAGCGAAATAAATGAAGATTTGTAAAATTTTAAAAATTTTATGTATTTACGACTCTAAGAGAACGAATTTTATGAAAATTTCTTATTAAACTGTGAAAATTTACTAAGAAAACTATAGGAAATTACGAGGAGCAATTAGATACACTATTTAAAAAGAAAATTTGAACGGAAAAGACCAATTTTCAGTAAAGTTATAGATGAATTTATGTTTTATTTATGAATTTAAGACAATAAAAGAAGGAAAAATGTGAAAATTGTTTATATAACGGTGAAAGTTTACTAAGAAAATTATAGGGAAATATGGGGGGCAGTTAATTACACTATTTAAAGAAAATTTCAACAAAAAAGACCGATATTCAGCAAAGTTATTAAAAAAGTTGTAGTTAAATTTATATATTTTTAACGATCGACCACTATACCTCGGTTTAGGTAAGTAGCGATTTTCTCTAATTCCGTGTATTATTTTTTGCAGATTAGAGTGCAGAAGGTAGTTTCTAAACTGGACGGACCTAACTGAAGCAAAAAGAGCGAAATAAATGAAGATTTGTAAAATTTTTTTTTTAAAAATTTTATGTATTTACGACTCTAAGAGAACGAATTTTATGAAAATTTCTTATTAAACTGTGAAAATTTACTAAGAAAACTATAGGAAATTACGAGGAGCAATTAGATACACTATTTAAAAAGAAAATTTGAACGGAAAAGACCAATTTTCAGTAAAGTTATAGATGAATTTATGTTTTATTTATGAATTTAAGACAATAAAAGAAGGAAAAATGTGAAAATTGTTTATATAACGGTGAAAGTTTACTAAGAAAATTATAGGGAAATATGGGGGGCAGTTAATTACACTATTTAAAGAAAATTTCAACAAAAAAGACCGATATTCAGCAAAGTTATTAAAAAAGTTGTAGTTAAATTTATATATTTTTAACGATCGACCACTATACCTCGGTTTAGGTAAGTAGCGATTTTCTCTAATTCCGTGTATTATTTTTTGCAGATTAGAGTGCAGAAGGCAGTTTCTAAACTGGACGGACCTAACTGAAGCAAAAAGAGCGAAATAAATGAAGATTTGTAAAATTTTTTTTTTAAAAATTTTATGTATTTACGACTCTAAGAGAACGAATTTTATGAAAATTTCTTATTAAACTGTGAAAATTTACTAAGAAAACTATAGGAAATTACGAGGAGCAATTAGATACACTATTTAAAAAGAAAATTTGAACGGAAAAGACCAATTTTCAGTAAAGTTATAGATGAATTTATGTTTTATTTATGAATTTAAGACAATAAAAGAAGGAAAAATGTGAAAATTGTTTATATAACGGTGAAAGTTTACTAAGAAAATTATAGGGAAATATGGGGGGCAGTTAATTACACTATTTAAAGAAAATTTCAACAAAAAAGACCGATATTCAGCAAAGTTATTAAAAAAGTTGTAGTTAAATTTATATATTTTTAACGATCGACCACTATACCTCGGTTTAGGTAAGTAGCGATTTTCTCTAATTCCGTGTATTATTTTTTGCAGATTAGAGTGCAGAAGGCAGTTTCTAAACTGGACGGACCTAACTGAAGCAAAAAGAGCGAAATAAATGAAGATTTGTAAAATTTTTTTTTTAAAAATTTTATGTATTTACGACTCTAAGAGAACGAATTTTATGAAAATTTCTTATTAAACTGTGAAAATTTACTAAGAAAACTATAGGAAATTACGAGGAGCAATTAGATACACTATTTAAAAAGAAAATTTGAACGGAAAAGACCAATTTTCAGTAAAGTTATAGATGAATTTATGTTTTATTTATGAATTTAAGACAATAAAAGAAGGAAAAATGTGAAAATTGTTTATATAACGGTGAAAGTTTACTAAGAAAATTATAGGGAAATATGGGGGGCAGTTAATTACACTATTTAAAGAAAATTTCAACAAAAAAGACCGATATTCAGCAAAGTTATTAAAAAAGTTGTAGTTAAATTTATATATTTTTAACGATCGACCACTATACCTCGGTTTAGGTAAGTAGCGATTTTCTCTAATTCCGTGTATTATTTTTTGCAGATTAGAGTGCAGAAGGCAGTTTCTAAACTGGACGGACCTAACTGAAGCAAAAAGAGCGAAATAAATGAAGATTTGTAAAATTTTTTTTTTAAAAATTTTATGTATTTACGACTCTAAGAGAACGAATTTTATGAAAATTTCTTATTAAACTGTGAAAATTTACTAAGAAAACTATAGGAAATTACGAGGAGCAATTAGATACACTATTTAAAAAGAAAATTTGAACGGAAAAGACCAATTTTCAGTAAAGTTATAGATGAATTTATGTTTTATTTATGAATTTAAGACAATAAAAGAAGGAAAAATGTGAAAATTGTTTATATAACGGTGAAAGTTTACTAAGAAAATTATAGGGAAATATGGGGGGCAGTTAATTACACTATTTAAAGAAAATTTCAACAAAAAAGACCGATATTCAGCAAAGTTATTAAAAAAGTTGTAGTTAAATTTATATATTTTTAACGATCGACCACTATACCTCGGTTTAGGTAAGTAGCGATTTTCTCTAATTCCGTGTATTATTTTTTGCAGATTAGAGTGCAGAAGGCAGTTTCTAAACTGGACGGACCTAACTGAAGCAAAAAGAGCGAAATAAATGAAGATTTGTAAAATTTTAAAAATTTTATGTATTTACGACTCTAAGAGAACGAATTTTATGAAAATTTCTTATTAAACTGTGAAAATTTACTAAGAAAACTATAGGAAATTACGAGGAGCAATTAGATACACTATTTAAAAAGAAAATTTGAACGGAAAAGACCAATTTTCAGTAAAGTTATAGATGAATTTATGTTTTATTTATGAATTTAAGACAATAAAAGAAGGAAAAATGTGAAAATTGTTTATATAACGGTGAAAGTTTACTAAGAAAATTATAGGGAAATATGGGGGGCAGTTAATTACACTATTTAAAGAAAATTTCAACAAAAAAGACCGATATTCAGCAAAGTTATTAAAAAAGTTGTAGTTAAATTTATATATTTTTAACGATCGACCACTATACCTCGGTTTAGGTAAGTAGCGATTTTCTCTAATTCCGTGTATTATTTTTTGCAGATTAGAGTGCAGAAGGTAGTTTCTAAACTGGACGGACCTAACTGAAGCAAAAAGAGCGAAATAAATGAAGATTTGTAAAATTTTAAAAATTTTATGTATTTACGACTCTAAGAGAACGAATTTTATGAAAATTTCTTATTAAACTGTGAAAATTTACTAAGAAAACTATAGGAAATTACGAGGAGCAATTAGATACACTATTTAAAAAGAAAATTTGAACGGAAAAGACCAATTTTCAGTAAAGTTATAGATGAATTTATGTTTTATTTATGAATTTAAGACAATAAAAGAAGGAAAAATGTGAAAATTGTTTATATAACGGTGAAAGTTTACTAAGAAAATTATAGGGAAATATGGGGGGCAGTTAATTACACTATTTAAAGAAAATTTCAACAAAAAAGACCGATATTCAGCAAAGTTATTAAAAAAGTTGTAGTTAAATTTATATATTTTTAACGATCGACCACTATACCTCGGTTTAGGTAAGTAGCGATTTTCTCTAATTCCGTGTATTATTTTTTGCAGATTAGAGTGCAGAAGGTAGTTTCTAAACTGGACGGACCTAACTGAAGCAAAAAGAGCGAAATAAATGAAGATTTGTAAAATTTTTTTTTTAAAAATTTTATGTATTTACGACTCTAAGAGAACGAATTTTATGAAAATTTCTTATTAAACTGTGAAAATTTACTAAGAAAACTATAGGAAATTACGAGGAGCAATTAGATACACTATTTAAAAAGAAAATTTGAACGGAAAAGACCAATTTTCAGTAAAGTTATAGATGAATTTATGTTTTATTTATGAATTTAAGACAATAAAAGAAGGAAAAATGTGAAAATTGTTTATATAACGGTGAAAGTTTACTAAGAAAATTATAGGGAAATATGGGGGGCAGTTAATTACACTATTTAAAGAAAATTTCAACAAAAAAGACCGATATTCAGCAAAGTTATTAAAAAAGTTGTAGTTAAATTTATATATTTTTAACGATCGACCACTATACCTCGGTTTAGGTAAGTAGCGATTTTCTCTAATTCCGTGTATTATTTTTTGCAGATTAGAGTGCAGAAGGCAGTTTCTAAACTGGACGGACCTAACTGAAGCAAAAAGAGCGAAATAAATGAAGATTTGTAAAATTTTTTTTTTAAAAATTTTATGTATTTACGACTCTAAGAGAACGAATTTTATGAAAATTTCTTATTAAACTGTGAAAATTTACTAAGAAAACTATAGGAAATTACGAGGAGCAATTAGATACACTATTTAAAAAGAAAATTTGAACGGAAAAGACCAATTTTCAGTAAAGTTATAGATGAATTTATGTTTTATTTATGAATTTAAGACAATAAAAGAAGGAAAAATGTGAAAATTGTTTATATAACGGTGAAAGTTTACTAAGAAAATTATAGGGAAATATGGGGGGCAGTTAATTACACTATTTAAAGAAAATTTCAACAAAAAAGACCGATATTCAGCAAAGTTATTAAAAAAGTTGTAGTTAAATTTATATATTTTTAACGATCGACCACTATACCTCGGTTTAGGTAAGTAGCGATTTTCTCTAATTCCGTGTATTATTTTTTGCAGATTAGAGTGCAGAAGGCAGTTTCTAAACTGGACGGACCTAACTGAAGCAAAAAGAGCGAAATAAATGAAGATTTGTAAAATTTTTTTTTTAAAAATTTTATGTATTTACGACTCTAAGAGAACGAATTTTATGAAAATTTCTTATTAAACTGTGAAAATTTACTAAGAAAACTATAGGAAATTACGAGGAGCAATTAGATACACTATTTAAAAAGAAAATTTGAACGGAAAAGACCAATTTTCAGTAAAGTTATAGATGAATTTATGTTTTATTTATGAATTTAAGACAATAAAAGAAGGAAAAATGTGAAAATTGTTTATATAACGGTGAAAGTTTACTAAGAAAATTATAGGGAAATATGGGGGGCAGTTAATTACACTATTTAAAGAAAATTTCAACAAAAAAGACCGATATTCAGCAAAGTTATTAAAAAAGTTGTAGTTAAATTTATATATTTTTAACGATCGACCACTATACCTCGGTTTAGGTAAGTAGCGATTTTCTCTAATTCCGTGTATTATTTTTTGCAGATTAGAGTGCAGAAGGCAGTTTCTAAACTGGACGGACCTAACTGAAGCAAAAAGAGCGAAATAAATGAAGATTTGTAAAATTTTTTTTTTAAAAATTTTATGTATTTACGACTCTAAGAGAACGAATTTTATGAAAATTTCTTATTAAACTGTGAAAATTTACTAAGAAAACTATAGGAAATTACGAGGAGCAATTAGATACACTATTTAAAAAGAAAATTTGAACGGAAAAGACCAATTTTCAGTAAAGTTATAGATGAATTTATGTTTTATTTATGAATTTAAGACAATAAAAGAAGGAAAAATGTGAAAATTGTTTATATAACGGTGAAAGTTTACTAAGAAAATTATAGGGAAATATGGGGGGCAGTTAATTACACTATTTAAAGAAAATTTCAACAAAAAAGACCGATATTCAGCAAAGTTATTAAAAAAGTTGTAGTTAAATTTATATATTTTTAACGATCGACCACTATACCTCGGTTTAGGTAAGTAGCGATTTTCTCTAATTCCGTGTATTATTTTTTGCAGATTAGAGTGCAGAAGGCAGTTTCTAAACTGGACGGACCTAACTGAAGCAAAAAGAGCGAAATAAATGAAGATTTGTAAAATTTTAAAAATTTTATGTATTTACGACTCTAAGAGAACGAATTTTATGAAAATTTCTTATTAAACTGTGAAAATTTACTAAGAAAACTATAGGAAATTACGAGGAGCAATTAGATACACTATTTAAAAAGAAAATTTGAACGGAAAAGACCAATTTTCAGTAAAGTTATAGATGAATTTATGTTTTATTTATGAATTTAAGACAATAAAAGAAGGAAAAATGTGAAAATTGTTTATATAACGGTGAAAGTTTACTAAGAAAATTATAGGGAAATATGGGGGGCAGTTAATTACACTATTTAAAGAAAATTTCAACAAAAAAGACCGATATTCAGCAAAGTTATTAAAAAAGTTGTAGTTAAATTTATATATTTTTAACGATCGACCACTATACCTCGGTTTAGGTAAGTAGCGATTTTCTCTAATTCCGTGTATTATTTTTTGCAGATTAGAGTGCAGAAGGTAGTTTCTAAACTGGACGGACCTAACTGAAGCAAAAAGAGCGAAATAAATGAAGATTTGTAAAATTTTAAAAATTTTATGTATTTACGACTCTAAGAGAACGAATTTTATGAAAATTTCTTATTAAACTGTGAAAATTTACTAAGAAAACTATAGGAAATTACGAGGAGCAATTAGATACACTATTTAAAAAGAAAATTTGAACGGAAAAGACCAATTTTCAGTAAAGTTATAGATGAATTTATGTTTTATTTATGAATTTAAGACAATAAAAGAAGGAAAAATGTGAAAATTGTTTATATAACGGTGAAAGTTTACTAAGAAAATTATAGGGAAATATGGGGGGCAGTTAATTACACTATTTAAAGAAAATTTCAACAAAAAAGACCGATATTCAGCAAAGTTATTAAAAAAGTTGTAGTTAAATTTATATATTTTTAACGATCGACCACTATACCTCGGTTTAGGTAAGTAGCGATTTTCTCTAATTCCGTGTATTATTTTTTGCAGATTAGAGTGCAGAAGGCAGTTTCTAAACTGGACGGACCTAACTGAAGCAAAAAGAGCGAAATAAATGAAGATTTGTAAAATTTTTTTTTTAAAAATTTTATGTATTTACGACTCTAAGAGAACGAATTTTATGAAAATTTCTTATTAAACTGTGAAAATTTACTAAGAAAACTATAGGAAATTACGAGGAGCAATTAGATACACTATTTAAAAAGAAAATTTGAACGGAAAAGACCAATTTTCAGTAAAGTTATAGATGAATTTATGTTTTATTTATGAATTTAAGACAATAAAAGAAGGAAAAATGTGAAAATTGTTTATATAACGGTGAAAGTTTACTAAGAAAATTATAGGGAAATATGGGGGGCAGTTAATTACACTATTTAAAGAAAATTTCAACAAAAACGACCGATATTCAGCAAAGTTATTAAAAAAGTTGTAGTTAAATTTATATATTTTTAACGATCGACCACTATACCTCGGTTTAGGTAAGTAGCGATTTTCTCTAATTCCGTGTATTATTTTTTGCAGATTAGAGTGCAGAAGGCAGTTTCTAAACTGGACGGACCTAACTGAAGCAAAAAGAGCGAAATAAATGAAGATTTGTAAAATTTTTTTTTTAAAAATTTTATGTATTTACGACTCTAAGAGAACGAATTTTATGAAAATTTCTTATTAAACTGTGAAAATTTACTAAGAAAACTATAGGAAATTACGAGGAGCAATTAGATACACTATTTAAAAAGAAAATTTGAACGGAAAAGACCAATTTTCAGTAAAGTTATAGATGAATTTATGTTTTATTTATGAATTTAAGACAATAAAAGAAGGAAAAATGTGAAAATTGTTTATATAACGGTGAAAGTTTACTAAGAAAATTATAGGGAAATATGGGGGGCAGTTAATTACACTATTTAAAGAAAATTTCAACAAAAAAGACCGATATTCAGCAAAGTTATTAAAAAAGTTGTAGTTAAATTTATATATTTTTAACGATCGACCACTATACCTCGGTTTAGGTAAGTAGCGATTTTCTCTAATTCCGTGTATTATTTTTTGCAGTTAGAGTGCAGAAGGCAGTTTCTAAACTGGACGGACCTAACTGAAGCAAAAAGAGCGAAATAAATGAAGATTTGTAAAATTTTTTTTTTAAAAATTTTATGTATTTACGACTCTAAGAGAACGAATTTTATGAAAATTTCTTATTAAACTGTGAAAATTTACTAAGAAAACTATAGGAAATTACGAGGAGCAATTAGATACACTATTTAAAAAGAAAATTTGAACGGAAAAGACCAATTTTCAGTAAAGTTATAGATGAATTTATGTTTTATTTATGAATTTAAGACAATAAAAGAAGGAAAAATGTGAAAATTGTTTATATAACGGTGAAAGTTTACTAAGAAAATTATAGGGAAATATGGGGGGCAGTTAATTACACTATTTAAAGAAAATTTCAACAAAAAAGACCGATATTCAGCAAAGTTATTAAAAAAGTTGTAGTTAAATTTATATATTTTTAACGATCGACCACTATACCTCGGTTTAGGTAAGTAGCGATTTTCTCTAATTCCGTGTATTATTTTTTGCAGATTAGAGTGCAGAAGGCAGTTTCTAAACTGGACGGACCTAACTGAAGCAAAAAGAGCGAAATAAATGAAGATTTGTAAAATTTTTTTTTTAAAAATTTTATGTATTTACGACTCTAAGAGAACGAATTTTATGAAAATTTCTTATTAAACTGTGAAAATTTACTAAGAAAACTATAGGAAATTACGAGGAGCAATTAGATACACTATTTAAAAAGAAAATTTGAACGGAAAAGACCAATTTTCAGTAAAGTTATAGATGAATTTATGTTTTATTTATGAATTTAAGACAATAAAAGAAGGAAAAATGTGAAAATTGTTTATATAACGGTGAAAGTTTACTAAGAAAATTATAGGGAAATATGGGGGGCAGTTAATTACACTATTTAAAGAAAATTTCAACAAAAAAGACCGATATTCAGCAAAGTTATTAAAAAAGTTGTAGTTAAATTTATATATTTTTAACGATCGACCACTATACCTCGGTTTAGGTAAGTAGCGATTTTCTCTAATTCCGTGTATTATTTTTTGCAGATTAGAGTGCAGAAGGCAGTTTCTAAACTGGACGGACCTAACTGAAGCAAAAAGAGCGAAATAAATGAAGATTTGTAAAATTTTTTTTTTAAAAATTTTATGTATTTACGACTCTAAGAGAACGAATTTTATGAAAATTTCTTATTAAACTGTGAAAATTTACTAAGAAAACTATAGGAAATTACGAGGAGCAATTAGATACACTATTTAAAAAGAAAATTTGAACGGAAAAGACCAATTTTCAGTAAAGTTATAGATGAATTTATGTTTTATTTATGAATTTAAGACAATAAAAGAAGGAAAAATGTGAAAATTGTTTATATAACGGTGAAAGTTTACTAAGAAAATTATAGGGAAATATGGGGGGCAGTTAATTACACTATTTAAAGAAAATTTCAACAAAAAAGACCGATATTCAGCAAAGTTATTAAAAAAGTTGTAGTTAAATTTATATATTTTTAACGATCGACCACTATACCTCGGTTTAGGTAAGTAGCGATTTTCTCTATTTCCGTGTATTATTTTTTGCAGATTAGAGTGCAGAAGGCAGTTTCTAAACTGGACGGACCTAACTGAAGCAAAAAGAGCGAAATAAATGAAGATTTGTAAAATTTTTTTTTTAAAAATTTTATGTATTTACGACTCTAAGAGAACGAATTTTATGAAAATTTCTTATTAAACTGTGAAAATTTACTAAGAAAACTATAGGAAATTACGAGGAGCAATTAGATACACTATTTAAAAAGAAAATTTGAACGGAAAAGACCAATTTTCAGTAAAGTTATAGATGAATTTATGTTTTATTTATGAATTTAAGACAATAAAAGAAGGAAAAATGTGAAAATTGTTTATATAACGGTGAAAGTTTACTAAGAAAATTATAGGGAAATATGGGGGGCAGTTAATTACACTATTTAAAGAAAATTTCAACAAAAAAGACCGATATTCAGCAAAGTTATTAAAAAAGTTGTAGTTAAATTTATATATTTTTAACGATCGACCACTATACCTCGGTTTAGGTAAGTAGCGATTTTCTCTAATTCCGTGTATTATTTTTTGCAGATTAGAGTGCAGAAGGCAGTTTCTAAACTGGACGGACCTAACTGAAGCAAAAAGAGCGAAATAAATGAAGATTTGTAAAATTTTTTTTTTAAAAATTTTATGTATTTACGACTCTAAGAGAACGAATTTTATGAAAATTTCTTATTAAACTGTGAAAATTTACTAAGAAAACTATAGGAAATTACGAGGAGCAATTAGATACACTATTTAAAAAGAAAATTTGAACGGAAAAGACCAATTTTCAGTAAAGTTATAGATGAATTTATGTTTTATTTATGAATTTAAGACAATAAAAGAAGGAAAAATGTGAAAATTGTTTATATAACGGTGAAAGTTTACTAAGAAAATTATAGGGAAATATGGGGGGCAGTTAATTACACTATTTAAAGAAAATTTCAACAAAAAAGACCGATATTCAGCAAAGTTATTAAAAAAGTTGTAGTTAAATTTATATATTTTTAACGATCGACCACTATACCTCGGTTTAGGTAAGTAGCGATTTTCTCTAATTCCGTGTATTATTTTTTGCAGATTAGAGTGCAGAAGGCAGTTTCTAAACTGGACGGACCTAACTGAAGCAAAAAGAGCGAAATAAATGAAGATTTGTAAAATTTTTTTTTTAAAAATTTTATGTATTTACGACTCTAAGAGAACGAATTTTATGAAAATTTCTTATTAAACTGTGAAAATTTACTAAGAAAACTATAGGAAATTACGAGGAGCAATTAGATACACTATTTAAAAAGAAAATTTGAACGGAAAAGACCAATTTTCAGTAAAGTTATAGATGAATTTATGTTTTATTTATGAATTTAAGACAATAAAAGAAGGAAAAATGTGAAAATTGTTTATATAACGGTGAAAGTTTACTAAGAAAATTATAGGGAAATATGGGGGGCAGTTAATTACACTATTTAAAGAAAATTTCAACAAAAAAGACCGATATTCAGCAAAGTTATTAAAAAAGTTGTAGTTAAATTTATATATTTTTAACGATCGACCACTATACCTCGGTTTAGGTAAGTAGCGATTTTCTCTAATTCCGTGTATTATTTTTTGCAGATTAGAGTGCAGAAGGCAGTTTCTAAACTGGACGGACCTAACTGAAGCAAAAAGAGCGAAATAAATGAAGATTTGTAAAATTTTTTTTTTAAAAATTTTATGTATTTACGACTCTAAGAGAACGAATTTTATGAAAATTTCTTATTAAACTGTGAAAATTTACTAAGAAAACTATAGGAAATTACGAGGAGCAATTAGATACACTATTTAAAAAGAAAATTTGAACGGAAAAGACCAATTTTCAGTAAAGTTATAGATGAATTTATGTTTTATTTATGAATTTAAGACAATAAAAGAAGGAAAAATGTGAAAATTGTTTATATAACGGTGAAAGTTTACTAAGAAAATTATAGGGAAATATGGGGGGCAGTTAATTACACTATTTAAAGAAAATTTCAACAAAAAAGACCGATATTCAGCAAAGTTATTAAAAAAGTTGTAGTTAAATTTATATATTTTTAACGATCGACCACTATACCTCGGTTTAGGTAAGTAGCGATTTTCTCTAATTCCGTGTATTATTTTTTGCAGATTAGAGTGCAGAAGGCAGTTTCTAAACTGGACGGACCTAACTGAAGCAAAAAGAGCGAAATAAATGAAGATTTGTAAAATTTTTTTTTTAAAAATTTTATGTATTTACGACTCTAAGAGAACGAATTTTATGAAAATTTCTTATTAAACTGTGAAAATTTACTAAGAAAACTATAGGAAATTACGAGGAGCAATTAGATACACTATTTAAAAAGAAAATTTGAACGGAAAAGACCAATTTTCAGTAAAGTTATAGATGAATTTATGTTTTATTTATGAATTTAAGACAATAAAAGAAGGAAAAATGTGAAAATTGTTTATATAACGGTGAAAGTTTACTAAGAAAATTATAGGGAAATATGGGGGGCAGTTAATTACACTATTTAAAGAAAATTTCAACAAAAAAGACCGATATTCAGCAAAGTTATTAAAAAAGTTGTAGTTAAATTTATATATTTTTAACGATCGACCACTATACCTCGGTTTAGGTAAGTAGCGATTTTCTCTAATTCCGTGTATTATTTTTTGCAGATTAGAGTGCAGAAGGCAGTTTCTAAACTGGACGGACCTAACTGAAGCAAAAAGAGCGAAATAAATGAAGATTTGTAAAATTTTTTTTTTAAAAATTTTATGTATTTACGACTCTAAGAGAACGAATTTTATGAAAATTTCTTATTAAACTGTGAAAATTTACTAAGAAAACTATAGGAAATTACGAGGAGCAATTAGATACACTATTTAAAAAGAAAATTTGAACGGAAAAGACCAATTTTCAGTAAAGTTATAGATGAATTTATGTTTTATTTATGAATTTAAGACAATAAAAGAAGGAAAAATGTGAAAATTGTTTATATAACGGTGAAAGTTTACTAAGAAAATTATAGGGAAATATGGGGGGCAGTTAATTACACTATTTAAAGAAAATTTCAACAAAAAAGACCGATATTCAGCAAAGTTATTAAAAAAGTTGTAGTTAAATTTATATATTTTTAACGATCGACCACTATACCTCGGTTTAGGTAAGTAGCGATTTTCTCTAATTCCGTGTATTATTTTTTGCAGATTAGAGTGCAGAAGGCAGTTTCTAAACTGGACGGACCTAACTGAAGCAAAAAGAGCGAAATAAATGAAGATTTGTAAAATTTTTTTTTTAAAAATTTTATGTATTTACGACTCTAAGAGAACGAATTTTATGAAAATTTCTTATTAAACTGTGAAAATTTACTAAGAAAACTATAGGAAATTACGAGGAGCAATTAGATACACTATTTAAAAAGAAAATTTGAACGGAAAAGACCAATTTTCAGTAAAGTTATAGATGAATTTATGTTTTATTTATGAATTTAAGACAATAAAAGAAGGAAAAATGTGAAAATTGTTTATATAACGGTGAAAGTTTACTAAGAAAATTATAGGGAAATATGGGGGGCAGTTAATTACACTATTTAAAGAAAATTTCAACAAAAAAGACCGATATTCAGCAAAGTTATTAAAAAAGTTGTAGTTAAATTTATATATTTTTAACGATCGACCACTATACCTCGGTTTAGGTAAGTAGCGATTTTCTCTAATTCCGTGTATTATTTTTTGCAGATTAGAGTGCAGAAGGCAGTTTCTAAACTGGACGGACCTAACTGAAGCAAAAAGAGCGAAATAAATGAAGATTTGTAAAATTTTTTTTTTAATAATTTTATGTATTTACGACTCTAAGAGAACGAATTTTATGAAAATTTCTTATTAAACTGTGAAAATTTACTAAGAAAACTATAGGAAATTACGAGGAGCAATTAGATACACTATTTAAAAAGAAAATTTGAACGGAAAAGACCAATTTTCAGTAAAGTTATAGATGAATTTATGTTTTATTTATGAATTTAAGACAATAAAAGAAGGAAAAATGTGAAAATTGTTTATATAACGGTGAAAGTTTACTAAGAAAATTATAGGGAAATATGGGGGGCAGTTAATTACACTATTTAAAGAAAATTTCAACAAAAAAGACCGATATTCAGCAAAGTTATTAAAAAAGTTGTAGTTAAATTTATATATTTTTAACGATCGACCACTATACCTCGGTTTAGGTAAGTAGCGATTTTCTCTAATTCCGTGTATTATTTTTTGCAGATTAGAGTGCAGAAGGCAGTTTCTAAACTGGACGGACCTAACTGAAGCAAAAAGAGCGAAATAAATGAAGATTTGTAAAATTTTTTTTTTAAAAATTTTATGTATTTACGACTCTAAGAGAACGAATTTTATGAAAATTTCTTATTAAACTGTGAAAATTTACTAAGAAAACTATAGGAAATTACGAGGAGCAATTAGATACACTATTTAAAAAGAAAATTTGAACGGAAAAGACCAATTTTCAGTAAAGTTATAGATGAATTTATGTTTTATTTATGAATTTAAGACAATAAAAGAAGGAAAAATGTGAAAATTGTTTATATAACGGTGAAAGTTTACTAAGAAAATTATAGGGAAATATGGGGGGCAGTTAATTACACTATTTAAAGAAAATTTCAACAAAAAAGACCGATATTCAGCAAAGTTATTAAAAAAGTTGTAGTTAAATTTATATATTTTTAACGATCGACCACTATACCTCGGTTTAGGTAAGTAGCGATTTTCTCTAATTCCGTGTATTATTTTTTGCAGATTAGAGTGCAGAAGGCAGTTTCTAAACTGGACGGACCTAACTGAAGCAAAAAGAGCGAAATAAATGAAGATTTGTAAAATTTTTTTTTTAAAAATTTTATGTATTTACGACTCTAAGAGAACGAATTTTATGAAAATTTCTTATTAAACTGTGAAAATTTACTAAGAAAACTATAGGAAATTACGAGGAGCAATTAGATACACTATTTAAAAAGAAAATTTGAACGGAAAAGACCAATTTTCAGTAAAGTTATAGATGAATTTATGTTTTATTTATGAATTTAAGACAATAAAAGAAGGAAAAATGTGAAAATTGTTTATATAACGGTGAAAGTTTACTAAGAAAATTATAGGGAAATATGGGGGGCAGTTAATTACACTATTTAAAGAAAATTTCAACAAAAAAGACCGATATTCAGCAAAGTTATTAAAAAAGTTGTAGTTAAATTTATATATTTTTAACGATCGACCACTATACCTCGGTTTAGGTAAGTAGCGATTTTCTCTAATTCCGTGTATTATTTTTTGCAGATTAGAGTGCAGAAGGCAGTTTCTAAACTGGACGGACCTATCTGAAGCAAAAAGAGCGAAATAAATGAAGATTTGTAAATTTTTTTTTTAAAAATTTTATGTATTTACGACTCTAAGAGAACGAATTTTATGAAAATTTCTTATTAAACTGTGAAAATTTACTAAGAAAACTATAGGAAATTACGAGGAGCAATTAGATACACTATTTAAAAAGAAAATTTGAACGGAAAAGACCAATTTTCAGTAAAGTTATAGATGAATTTATGTTTTATTTATGAATTTAAGACAATAAAAGAAGGAAAAATGTGAAAATTGTTTATATAACGGTGAAAGTTTACTAAGAAAATTATAGGGCAATATGGGGGGCAGTTAATTACACTATTTAAAGAAAATTTCAACAAAAAAGACCGATATTCAGCAAAGTTATTAAAAAAGTTGTAGTTAAATTTATATATTTTTAACGATCGACCACTATACCTCGGTTTAGGTAAGTAGCGATTTTCTCTAATTCCGTGTATTATTTTTTGCAGATTAGAGTGCAGAAGGCAGTTTCTAAACTGGACGGACCTAACTGAAGCAAAAAGAGCGAAATAAATGAAGATTTGTAAAATTTTTTTTTAAAAATTTTATGTATTTACGACTCTAAGAGAACGAATTTTATGAAAATTTCTTATTAAACTGTGAAAATTTACTAAGAAAACTATAGGAAATTACGAGGAGCAATTAGATACACTATTTAAAAAGAAAATTTGAACGGAAAAGACCAATTTTCAGTAAAGTTATAGATGAATTTATGTTTTATTTATGAATTTAAGACAATAAAAGAAGGAAAAATGTGAAAATTGTTTATATAACGGTGAAAGTTTACTAAGAAAATTATAGGGAAATATGGGGGGCAGTTAATTACACTATTTAAAGAAAATTTCAACAAAAAAGACCGATATTCAGCAAAGTTATTAAAAAAGTTGTAGTTAAATTTATATATTTTTAACGATCGACCACTATACCTCGGTTTAGGTAAGTAGCGATTTTCTCTAATTCCGTGTATTATTTTTTGCAGATTAGAGTGCAGAAGGCAGTTTCTAAACTGGACGGACCTAACTGAAGCAAAAAGAGCGAAATAAATGAAGATTTGTAAAATTTTTTTTTTAAAAATTTTATGTATTTACGACTCTAAGAGAACGAATTTTATGAAAATTTCTTATTAAACTGTGAAAATTTACTAAGAAAACTATAGGAAATTACGAGGAGCAATTAGATACACTATTTAAAAAGAAAATTTGAACGGAAAAGACCAATTTTCAGTAAAGTTATAGATGAATTTATGTTTTATTTATGAATTTAAGACAATAAAAGAAGGAAAAATGTGAAAATTGTTTATATAACGGTGAAAGTTTACTAAGAAAATTATAGGGAAATATGGGGGGCAGTTAATTACACTATTTAAAGAAAATTTCAACAAAAAAGACCGATATTCAGCAAAGTTATTAAAAAAGTTGTAGTTAAATTTATATATTTTTAACGATCGACCACTATACCTCGGTTTAGGTAAGTAGCGATTTTCTCTAATTCCGTGTATTATTTTTTGCAGATTAGAGTGCAGAAGGCAGTTTCTAAACTGGACGGACCTAACTGAAGCAAAAAGAGCGAAATAAATGAAGATTTGTAAAATTTTTTTTTTAAAAATTTTATGTATTTACGACTCTAAGAGAACGAATTTTATGAAAATTTCTTATTAAACTGTGAAAATTTACTAAGAAAACTATAGGAAATTACGAGGAGCAATTAGATACACTATTTAAAAAGAAAATTTGAACGGAAAAGACCAATTTTCAGTAAAGTTATAGATGAATTTATGTTTTATTTATGAATTTAAGACAATAAAAGAAGGAAAAATGTGAAAATTGTTTATATAACGGTGAAAGTTTACTAAGAAAATTATAGGGAAATATGGGGGGCAGTTAATTACACTATTTAAAGAAAATTTCAACAAAAAAGACCGATATTCAGCAAAGTTATTAAAAAAGTTGTAGTTAAATTTATATATTTTTAACGATCGACCACTATACCTCGGTTTAGGTAAGTAGCGATTTTCTCTAATTCCGTGTATTATTTTTTGCAGATTAGAGTGCAGAAGGCAGTTTCTAAACTGGACGGACCTAACTGAAGCAAAAAGAGCGAAATAAATGAAGATTTGTAAAATTTTTTTTTTAAAAATTTTATGTATTTACGACTCTAAGAGAACGAATTTTATGAAAATTTCTTATTAAACTGTGAAAATTTACTAAGAAAACTATAGGAAATTACGAGGAGCAATTAGATACACTATTTAAAAAGAAAATTTGAACGGAAAAGACCAATTTTCAGTAAAGTTATAGATGAATTTATGTTTTATTTATGAATTTAAGACAATAAAAGAAGGAAAAATGTGAAAATTGTTTATATAACGGTGAAAGTTTACTAAGAAAATTATAGGGAAATATGGGGGGCAGTTAATTACACTATTTAAAGAAAATTTCAACAAAAAAGACCGATATTCAGCAAAGTTATTAAAAAAGTTGTAGTTAAATTTATATATTTTTAACGATCGACCACTATACCTCGGTTTAGGTAAGTAGCGATTTTCTCTAATTCCGTGTATTATTTTTTGCAGATTAGAGTGCAGAAGGCAGTTTCTAAACTGGACGGACCTAACTGAAGCAAAAAGAGCGAAATAAATGAAGATTTGTAAAATTTTTTTTTTAATAATTTTATGTATTTACGACTCTAAGAGAACGAATTTTATGAAAATTTCTTATTAAACTGTGAAAATTTACTAAGAAAACTATAGGAAATTACGAGGAGCAATTAGATACACTATTTAAAAAGAAAATTTGAACGGAAAAGACCAATTTTCAGTAAAGTTATAGATGAATTTATGTTTTATTTATGAATTTAAGACAATAAAAGAAGGAAAAATGTGAAAATTGTTTATATAACGGTGAAAGTTTACTAAGAAAATTATAGGGAAATATGGGGGGCAGTTAATTACACTATTTAAAGAAAATTTCAACAAAAAAGACCGATATTCAGCAAAGTTATTAAAAAAGTTGTAGTTAAATTTATATATTTTTAACGATCGACCACTATACCTCGGTTTAGGTAAGTAGCGATTTTCTCTAATTCCGTGTATTATTTTTTGCAGATTAGAGTGCAGAAGGCAGTTTCTAAACTGGACGGACCTAACTGAAGCAAAAAGAGCGAAATAAATGAAGATTTGTAAAATTTTTTTTTTAATAATTTTATGTATTTACGACTCTAAGAGAACGAATTTTATGAAAATTTCTTATTAAACTGTGAAAATTTACTAAGAAAACTATAGGAAATTACGAGGAGCAATTAGATACACTATTTAAAAAGAAAATTTGAACGGAAAAGACCAATTTTCAGTAAAGTTATAGATGAATTTATGTTTTATTTATGAATTTAAGACAATAAAAGAAGGAAAAATGTGAAAATTGTTTATATAACGGTGAAAGTTTACTAAGAAAATTATAGGGAAATATGGGGGGCAGTTAATTACACTATTTAAAGAAAATTTCAACAAAAAAGACCGATATTCAGCAAAGTTATTAAAAAAGTTGTAGTTAAATTTATATATTTTTAACGATCGACCACTATACCTCGGTTTAGGTAAGTAGCGATTTTCTCTAATTCCGTGTATTATTTTTTGCAGATTAGAGTGCAGAAGGCAGTTTCTAAACTGGACGGACCTAACTGAAGCAAAAAGAGCGAAATAAATGAAGATTTGTAAAATTTTTTTTTTAAAAATTTTATGTATTTACGACTCTAAGAGAACGAATTTTATGAAAATTTCTTATTAAACTGTGAAAATTTACTAAGAAAACTATAGGAAATTACGAGGAGCAATTAGATACACTATTTAAAAAGAAAATTTGAACGGAAAAGACCAATTTTCAGTAAAGTTATAGATGAATTTATGTTTTATTTATGAATTTAAGACAATAAAAGAAGGAAAAATGTGAAAATTGTTTATATAACGGTGAAAGTTTACTAAGAAAATTATAGGGAAATATGGGGGGCAGTTAATTACACTATTTAAAGAAAATTTCAACAAAAAAGACCGATATTCAGCAAAGTTATTAAAAAAGTTGTAGTTAAATTTATATATTTTTAACGATCGACCACTATACCTCGGTTTAGGTAAGTAGCGATTTTCTCTAATTCCGTGTATTATTTTTTGCAGATTAGAGTGCAGAAGGCAGTTTCTAAACTGGACGGACCTAACTGAAGCAAAAAGAGCGAAATAAATGAAGATTTGTAAAATTTTTTTTTTAAAAATTTTATGTATTTACGACTCTAAGAGAACGAATTTTATGAAAATTTCTTATTAAACTGTGAAAATTTACTAAGAAAACTATAGGAAATTACGAGGAGCAATTAGATACACTATTTAAAAAGAAAATTTGAACGGAAAAGACCAATTTTCAGTAAAGTTATAGATGAATTTATGTTTTATTTATGAATTTAAGACAATAAAAGAAGGAAAAATGTGAAAATTGTTTATATAACGGTGAAAGTTTACTAAGAAAATTATAGGGAAATATGGGGGGCAGTTAATTACACTATTTAAAGAAAATTTCAACAAAAAAGACCGATATTCAGCAAAGTTATTAAAAAAGTTGTAGTTAAATTTATATATTTTTAACGATCGACCACTATACCTCGGTTTAGGTAAGTAGCGATTTTCTCTAATTCCGTGTATTATTTTTTGCAGATTAGAGTGCAGAAGGCAGTTTCTAAACTGGACGGACCTATCTGAAGCAAAAAGAGCGAAATAAATGAAGATTTGTAAATTTTTTTTTTAAAAATTTTATGTATTTACGACTCTAAGAGAACGAATTTTATGAAAATTTCTTATTAAACTGTGAAAATTTACTAAGAAAACTATAGGAAATTACGAGGAGCAATTAGATACACTATTTAAAAAGAAAATTTGAACGGAAAAGACCAATTTTCAGTAAAGTTATAGATGAATTTATGTTTTATTTATGAATTTAAGACAATAAAAGAAGGAAAAATGTGAAAATTGTTTATATAACGGTGAAAGTTTACTAAGAAAATTATAGGGCAATATGGGGGGCAGTTAATTACACTATTTAAAGAAAATTTCAACAAAAAAGACCGATATTCAGCAAAGTTATTAAAAAAGTTGTAGTTAAATTTATATATTTTTAACGATCGACCACTATACCTCGGTTTAGGTAAGTAGCGATTTTCTCTAATTCCGTGTATTATTTTTTGCAGATTAGAGTGCAGAAGGCAGTTTCTAAACTGGACGGACCTAACTGAAGCAAAAAGAGCGAAATAAATGAAGATTTGTAAAATTTTTTTTTTAAAAATTTTATGTATTTACGACTCTAAGAGAACGAATTTTATGAAAATTTCTTATTAAACTGTGAAAATTTACTAAGAAAACTATAGGAAATTACGAGGAGCAATTAGATACACTATTTAAAAAGAAAATTTGAACGGAAAAGACCAATTTTCAGTAAAGTTATAGATGAATTTATGTTTTATTTATGAATTTAAGACAATAAAAGAAGGAAAAATGTGAAAATTGTTTATATAACGGTGAAAGTTTACTAAGAAAATTATAGGGAAATATGGGGGGCAGTTAATTACACTATTTAAAGAAAATTTCAACAAAAAAGACCGATATTCAGCAAAGTTATTAAAAAAGTTGTAGTTAAATTTATATATTTTTAACGATCGACCACTATACCTCGGTTTAGGTAAGTAGCGATTTTCTCTAATTCCGTGTATTATTTTTTGCAGATTAGAGTGCAGAAGGCAGTTTCTAAACTGGACGGACCTAACTGAAGCAAAAAGAGCGAAATAAATGAAGATTTGTAAAATTTTTTTTTTAAAAATTTTATGTATTTACGACTCTAAGAGAACGAATTTTATGAAAATTTCTTATTAAACTGTGAAAATTTACTAAGAAAACTATAGGAAATTACGAGGAGCAATTAGATACACTATTTAAAAAGAAAATTTGAACGGAAAAGACCAATTTTCAGTAAAGTTATAGATGAATTTATGTTTTATTTATGAATTTAAGACAATAAAAGAAGGAAAAATGTGAAAATTGTTTATATAACGGTGAAAGTTTACTAAGAAAATTATAGGGAAATATGGGGGGCAGTTAATTACACTATTTAAAGAAAATTTCAACAAAAAAGACCGATATTCAGCAAAGTTATTAAAAAAGTTGTAGTTAAATTTATATATTTTTAACGATCGACCACTATACCTCGGTTTAGGTAAGTAGCGATTTTCTCTAATTCCGTGTATTATTTTTTGCAGATTAGAGTGCAGAAGGCAGTTTCTAAACTGGACGGACCTAACTGAAGCAAAAAGAGCGAAATAAATGAAGATTTGTAAAATTTTTTTTTTAAAAATTTTATGTATTTACGACTCTAAGAGAACGAATTTTATGAAAATTTCTTATTAAACTGTGAAAATTTACTAAGAAAACTATAGGAAATTACGAGGAGCAATTAGATACACTATTTAAAAAGAAAATTTGAACGGAAAAGACCAATTTTCAGTAAAGTTATAGATGAATTTATGTTTTATTTATGAATTTAAGACAATAAAAGAAGGAAAAATGTGAAAATTGTTTATATAACGGTGAAAGTTTACTAAGAAAATTATAGGGAAATATGGGGGGCAGTTAATTACACTATTTAAAGAAAATTTCAACAAAAAAGACCGATATTCAGCAAAGTTATTAAAAAAGTTGTAGTTAAATTTATATATTTTTAACGATCGACCACTATACCTCGGTTTAGGTAAGTAGCGATTTTCTCTAATTCCGTGTATTATTTTTTGCAGATTAGAGTGCAGAAGGCAGTTTCTAAACTGGACGGACCTAACTGAAGCAAAAAGAGCGAAATAAATGAAGATTTGTAAAATTTTTTTTTTAAAAATTTTATGTATTTACGACTCTAAGAGAACGAATTTTATGAAAATTTCTTATTAAACTGTGAAAATTTACTAAGAAAACTATAGGAAATTACGAGGAGCAATTAGATACACTATTTAAAAAGAAAATTTGAACGGAAAAGACCAATTTTCAGTAAAGTTATAGATGAATTTATGTTTTATTTATGAATTTAAGACAATAAAAGAAGGAAAAATGTGAAAATTGTTTATATAACGGTGAAAGTTTACTAAGAAAATTATAGGGAAATATGGGGGGCAGTTAATTACACTATTTAAAGAAAATTTCAACAAAAAAGACCGATATTCAGCAAAGTTATTAAAAAAGTTGTAGTTAAATTTATATATTTTTAACGATCGACCACTATACCTCGGTTTAGGTAAGTAGCGATTTTCTCTAATTCCGTGTATTATTTTTTGCAGATTAGAGTGCAGAAGGCAGTTTCTAAACTGGACGGACCTAACTGAAGCAAAAAGAGCGAAATAAATGAAGATTTGTAAAATTTTTTTTTAAAAATTTTATGTATTTACGACTCTAAGAGAACGAATTTTATGAAAATTTCTTATTAAACTGTGAAAATTTACTAAGAAAACTATAGGAAATTACGAGGAGCAATTAGATACACTATTTAAAAAGAAAATTTGAACGGAAAAGACCAATTTTCAGTAAAGTTATAGATGAATTTATGTTTTATTTATGAATTTAAGACAATAAAAGAAGGAAAAATGTGAAAATTGTTTATATAACGGTGAAAGTTTACTAAGAAAATTATAGGGAAATATGGGGGGCAGTTAATTACACTATTTAAAGAAAATTTCAACAAAAAAGACCGATATTCAGCAAAGTTATTAAAAAAGTTGTAGTTAAATTTATATATTTTTAACGATCGACCACTATACCTCGGTTTAGGTAAGTAGCGATTTTCTCTAATTCCGTGTATTATTTTTTGCAGATTAGAGTGCAGAAGGTAGTTTCTAAACTGGACGGACCTAACTGAAGCAAAAAGAGCGAAATAAATGAAGATTTGTAAAATTTTTTTTTTAAAAATTTTATGTATTTACGACTCTAAGAGAACGAATTTTATGAAAATTTCTTATTAAACTGTGAAAATTTACTAAGAAAACTATAGGAAATTACGAGGAGCAATTAGATACACTATTTAAAAAGAAAATTTGAACGGAAAAGACCAATTTTCAGTAAAGTTATAGATGAATTTATGTTTTATTTATGAATTTAAGACAATAAAAGAAGGAAAAATGTGAAAATTGTTTATATAACGGTGAAAGTTTACTAAGAAAATTATAGGGAAATATGGGGGGCAGTTAATTACACTATTTAAAGAAAATTTCAACAAAAAAGACCGATATTCAGCAAAGTTATTAAAAAAGTTGTAGTTAAATTTATATATTTTTAACGATCGACCACTATACCTCGGTTTAGGTAAGTAGCGATTTTCTCTAATTCCGTGTATTATTTTTTGCAGATTAGAGTGCAGAAGGCAGTTTCTAAACTGGACGGACCTAACTGAAGCAAAAAGAGCGAAATAAATGAAGATTTGTAAAATTTTTTTTTTAAAAATTTTATGTATTTACGACTCTAAGAGAACGAATTTTATGAAAATTTCTTATTAAACTGTGAAAATTTACTAAGAAAACTATAGGAAATTACGAGGAGCAATTAGATACACTATTTAAAAAGAAAATTTGAACGGAAAAGACCAATTTTCAGTAAAGTTATAGATGAATTTATGTTTTATTTATGAATTTAAGACAATAAAAGAAGGAAAAATGTGAAAATTGTTTATATAACGGTGAAAGTTTACTAAGAAAATTATAGGGAAATATGGGGGGCAGTTAATTACACTATTTAAAGAAAATTTCAACAAAAAAGACCGATATTCAGCAAAGTTATTAAAAAAGTTGTAGTTAAATTTATATATTTTTAACGATCGACCACTATACCTCGGTTTAGGTAAGTAGCGATTTTCTCTAATTCCGTGTATTATTTTTTGCAGATTAGAGTGCAGAAGGCAGTTTCTAAACTGGACGGACCTAACTGAAGCAAAAAGAGCGAAATAAATGAAGATTTGTAAAATTTTTTTTTTAAAAATTTTATGTATTTACGACTCTAAGAGAACGAATTTTATGAAAATTTCTTATTAAACTGTGAAAATTTACTAAGAAAACTATAGGAAATTACGAGGAGCAATTAGATACACTATTTAAAAAGAAAATTTGAACGGAAAAGACCAATTTTCAGTAAAGTTATAGATGAATTTATGTTTTATTTATGAATTTAAGACAATAAAAGAAGGAAAAATGTGAAAATTGTTTATATAACGGTGAAAGTTTACTAAGAAAATTATAGGGAAATATGGGGGGCAGTTAATTACACTATTTAAAGAAAATTTCAACAAAAAAGACCGATATTCAGCAAAGTTATTAAAAAAGTTGTAGTTAAATTTATATATTTTTAACGATCGACCACTATACCTCGGTTTAGGTAAGTAGCGATTTTCTCTAATTCCGTGTATTATTTTTTGCAGATTAGAGTGCAGAAGGCAGTTTCTAAACTGGACGGACCTAACTGAAGCAAAAAGAGCGAAATAAATGAAGATTTGTAAAATTTTTTTTTTAAAAATTTTATGTATTTACGACTCTAAGAGAACGAATTTTATGAAAATTTCTTATTAAACTGTGAAAATTTACTAAGAAAACTATAGGAAATTACGAGGAGCAATTAGATACACTATTTAAAAAGAAAATTTGAACGGAAAAGACCAATTTTCAGTAAAGTTATAGATGAATTTATGTTTTATTTATGAATTTAAGACAATAAAAGAAGGAAAAATGTGAAAATTGTTTATATAACGGTGAAAGTTTACTAAGAAAATTATAGGGAAATATGGGGGGCAGTTAATTACACTATTTAAAGAAAATTTCAACAAAAAAGACCGATATTCAGCAAAGTTATTAAAAAAGTTGTAGTTAAATTTATATATTTTTAACGATCGACCACTATACCTCGGTTTAGGTAAGTAGCGATTTTCTCTAATTCCGTGTATTATTTTTTGCAGATTAGAGTGCAGAAGGCAGTTTCTAAACTGGACGGACCTAACTGAAGCAAAAAGAGCGAAATAAATGAAGATTTGTAAAATTTTTTTTTTAAAAATTTTATGTATTTACGACTCTAAGAGAACGAATTTTATGAAAATTTCTTATTAAACTGTGAAAATTTACTAAGAAAACTATAGGAAATTACGAGGAGCAATTAGATACACTATTTAAAAAGAAAATTTGAACGGAAAAGACCAATTTTCAGTAAAGTTATAGATGAATTTATGTTTTATTTATGAATTTAAGACAATAAAAGAAGGAAAAATGTGAAAATTGTTTATATAACGGTGAAAGTTTACTAAGAAAATTATAGGGAAATATGGGGGGCAGTTAATTACACTATTTAAAGAAAATTTCAACAAAAAAGACCGATATTCAGCAAAGTTATTAAAAAAGTTGTAGTTAAATTTATATATTTTTAACGATCGACCACTATACCTCGGTTTAGGTAAGTAGCGATTTTCTCTAATTCCGTGTATTATTTTTTGCAGATTAGAGTGCAGAAGGCAGTTTCTAAACTGGACGGACCTATCTGAAGCAAAAAGAGCGAAATAAATGAAGATTTGTAAATTTTTTTTTTAAAAATTTTATGTATTTACGACTCTAAGAGAACGAATTTTATGAAAATTTCTTATTAAACTGTGAAAATTTACTAAGAAAACTATAGGAAATTACGAGGAGCAATTAGATACACTATTTAAAAAGAAAATTTGAACGGAAAAGACCAATTTTCAGTAAAGTTATAGATGAATTTATGTTTTATTTATGAATTTAAGACAATAAAAGAAGGAAAAATGTGAAAATTGTTTATATAACGGTGAAAGTTTACTAAGAAAATTATAGGGAAATATGGGGGGCAGTTAATTACACTATTTAAAGAAAATTTCAACAAAAAAGACCGATATTCAGCAAAGTTATTAAAAAAGTTGTAGTTAAATTTATATATTTTTAACGATCGACCACTATACCTCGGTTTAGGTAAGTAGCGATTTTCTCTAATTCCGTGTATTATTTTTTGCAGATTAGAGTGCAGAAGGCAGTTTCTAAACTGGACGGACCTAACTGAAGCAAAAAGAGCGAAATAAATGAAGATTTGTAAAATTTTTTTTTTAAAAATTTTATGTATTTACGACTCTAAGAGAACGAATTTTATGAAAATTTCTTATTAAACTGTGAAAATTTACTAAGAAAACTATAGGAAATTACGAGGAGCAATTAGATACACTATTTAAAAAGAAAATTTGAACGGAAAAGACCAATTTTCAGTAAAGTTATAGATGAATTTATGTTTTATTTATGAATTTAAGACAATAAAAGAAGGAAAAATGTGAAAATTGTTTATATAACGGTGAAAGTTTACTAAGAAAATTATAGGGAAATATGGGGGGCAGTTAATTACACTATTTAAAGAAAATTTCAACAAAAAAGACCGATATTCAGCAAAGTTATTAAAAAAGTTGTAGTTAAATTTATATATTTTTAACGATCGACCACTATACCTCGGTTTAGGTAAGTAGCGATTTTCTCTAATTCCGTGTATTATTTTTTGCAGATTAGAGTGCAGAAGGCAGTTTCTAAACTGGACGGACCTAACTGAAGCAAAAAGAGCGAAATAAATGAAGATTTGTAAAATTTTTTTTTTAAAAATTTTATGTATTTACGACTCTAAGAGAACGAATTTTATGAAAATTTCTTATTAAACTGTGAAAATTTACTAAGAAAACTATAGGAAATTACGAGGAGCAATTAGATACACTATTTAAAAAGAAAATTTGAACGGAAAAGACCAATTTTCAGTAAAGTTATAGATGAATTTATGTTT
This sequence comes from Parnassius mnemosyne, assembly GCA_963668995.1. Classification (NCBI taxonomy): domain Eukaryota; kingdom Metazoa; phylum Arthropoda; class Insecta; order Lepidoptera; family Papilionidae; genus Parnassius; species Parnassius mnemosyne. The sequence goes on along the minus strand of CAVLGL010000001.1, from coordinate 101,027 downwards.
TATTTATGAATTTAAGACAATAAAAGAAGGAAAAATGTGAAAATTGTTTATATAACGGTGAAAGTTTACTAAGAAAATTATAGGGAAATATGGGGGGCAGTTAATTACACTATTTAAAGAAAATTTCAACAAAAAAGACCGATATTCAGCAAAGTTATTAAAAAAGTTGTAGTTAAATTTATATATTTTTAACGATCGACCACTATACCTCGGTTTAGGTAAGTAGCGATTTTCTCTAATTCCGTGTATTATTTTTTGCAGATTAGAGTGCAGAAGGCAGTTTCTAAACTGGACGGACCTAACTGAAGCAAAAAGAGCGAAATAAATGAAGATTTGTAAAATTTTTTTTTTAAAAATTTTATGTATTTACGACTCTAAGAGAACGAATTTTATGAAAATTTCTTATTAAACTGTGAAAATGTACTAAGAAAACTATAGGAAATTACGAGGAGCAATTAGATACACTATTTAAAAAGAAAATTTGAACGGAAAAGACCAATTTTCAGTAAAGTTATAGATGAATTTATGTTTTATTTATGAATTTAAGACAATAAAAGAAGGAAAAATGTGAAAATTGTTTATATAACGGTGAAAGTTTACTAAGAAAATTATAGGGAAATATGGGGGGCAGTTAATTACACTATTTAAAGAAAATTTCAACAAAAAAGACCGATATTCAGCAAAGTTATTAAAAAAGTTGTAGTTAAATTTATATATTTTTAACGATCGACCACTATACCTCGGTTTAGGTAAGTAGCGATTTTCTCTAATTCCGTGTATTATTTTTTGCAGATTAGAGTGCAGAAGGCAGTTTCTAAACTGGACGGACCTAACTGAAGCAAAAAGAGCGAAATAAATGAAGATTTGTAAAATTTTTTTTTTAAAAATTTTATGTATTTACGACTCTAAGAGAACGAATTTTATGAAAATTTCTTATTAAACTGTGAAAATTTACTAAGAAAACTATAGGAAATTACGAGGAGCAATTAGATACACTATTTAAAAAGAAAATTTGAACGGAAAAGACCAATTTTCAGTAAAGTTATAGATGAATTTATGTTTTATTTATGAATTTAAGACAATAAAAGAAGGAAAAATGTGAAAATTGTTTATATAACGGTGAAAGTTTACTAAGAAAATTATAGGGAAATATGGGGGGCAGTTAATTACACTATTTAAAGAAAATTTCAACAAAAAAGACCGATATTCAGCAAAGTTATTAAAAAAGTTGTAGTTAAATTTATATATTTTTAACGATCGACCACTATACCTCGGTTTAGGTAAGTAGCGATTTTCTCTAATTCCGTGTATTATTTTTTGCAGATTAGAGTGCAGAAGGCAGTTTCTAAACTGGACGGACCTAACTGAAGCAAAAAGAGCGAAATAAATGAAGATTTGTAAAATTTTTTTTTTAAAAATTTTATGTATTTACGACTCTAAGAGAACGAATTTTATGAAAATTTCTTATTAAACTGTGAAAATTTACTAAGAAAACTATAGGAAATTACGAGGAGCAATTAGATACACTATTTAAAAAGAAAATTTGAACGGAAAAGACCAATTTTCAGTAAAGTTATAGATGAATTTATGTTTTATTTATGAATTTAAGACAATAAAAGAAGGAAAAATGTGAAAATTGTTTATATAACGGTGAAAGTTTACTAAGAAAATTATAGGGAAATATGGGGGGCAGTTAATTACACTATTTAAAGAAAATTTCAACAAAAAAGACCGATATTCAGCAAAGTTATTAAAAAGTTGTAGTTAAATTTATATATTTTTAACGATCGACCACTATACCTCGGTTTAGGTAAGTAGCGTTTTTCACTAATTCCGTGTATTATTTTTTGCAGATTAGAGTGCAGAAGGCAGTTTCTAAACTGGACGGACCTAACTGAAGCAAAAAGAGCGAAATAAATGAAGATTTGTAAAATTTTTTTTTTAAAAATTTTATGTATTTACGACTCTAAGAGAACGAATTTTATGAAAATTTCTTATTAAACTGTGAAAATTTACTAAGAAAACTATAGGAAATTACGAGGAGCAATTAGATACACTATTTAAAAAGAAAATTTGAACGGAAAAGACCAATTTTCAGTAAAGTTATAGATGAATTTATGTTTTATTTATGAATTTAAGACAATAAAAGAAGGAAAAATGTGAAAATTGTTTATATAACGGTGAAAGTTTACTAAGAAAATTATAGGGAAATATGGGGGGCAGTTAATTACACTATTTAAAGAAAATTTCAACAAAAAAGACCGATATTCAGCAAAGTTATTAAAAAAGTTGTAGTTAAATTTATATATTTTTAACGATCGACCACTATACCTCGGTTTAGGTAAGTAGCGATTTTCTCTAATTCCGTGTATTATTTTTTGCAGATTAGAGTGCAGAAGGCAGTTTCTAAACTGGACGGACCTAACTGAAGCAAAAAGAGCGAAATAAATGAAGATTTGTAAAATTTTTTTTTTAAAAATTTTATGTATTTACGACTCTAAGAGAACGAATTTTATGAAAATTTCTTATTAAACTGTGAAAATTTACTAAGAAAACTATAGGAAATTACGAGGAGCAATTAGATACACTATTTAAAAAGAAAATTTGAACGGAAAAGACCAATTTTCAGTAAAGTTATAGATGAATTTATGTTTTATTTATGAATTTAAGACAATAAAAGAAGGAAAAATGTGAAAATTGTTTATATAACGGTGAAAGTTTACTAAGAAAATTATAGGGAAATATGGGGGGCAGTTAATTACACTATTTAAAGAAAATTTCAACAAAAAAGACCGATATTCAGCAAAGTTATTAAAAAAGTTGTAGTTAAATTTATATATTTTTAACGATCGACCACTATACCTCGGTTTAGGTAAGTAGCGATTTTCTCTAATTCCGTGTATTATTTTTTGCAGATTAGAGTGCAGAAGGCAGTTTCTAAACTGGACGGACCTAACTGAAGCAAAAAGAGCGAAATAAATGAAGATTTGTAAAATTTTTTTTTTAAAAATTTTATGTATTTACGACTCTAAGAGAACGAATTTTATGAAAATTTCTTATTAAACTGTGAAAATTTACTAAGAAAACTATAGGAAATTACGAGGAGCAATTAGATACACTATTTAAAAAGAAAATTTGAACGGAAAAGACCAATTTTCAGTAAAGTTATAGATGAATTTATGTTTTATTTATGAATTTAAGACAATAAAAGAAGGAAAAATGTGAAAATTGTTTATATAACGGTGAAAGTTTACTAAGAAAATTATAGGGAAATATGGGGGGCAGTTAATTACACTATTTAAAGAAAATTTCAACAAAAAAGACCGATATTCAGCAAAGTTATTAAAAAAGTTGTAGTTAAATTTATATATTTTTAACGATCGACCACTATACCTCGGTTTAGGTAAGTAGCGATTTTCTCTAATTCCGTGTATTATTTTTTGCAGATTAGAGTGCAGAAGGCAGTTTCTAAACTGGACGGACCTAACTGAAGCAAAAAGAGCGAAATAAATGAAGATTTGTAAAATTTTTTTTTTAAAAATTTTATGTATTTACGACTCTAAGAGAACGAATTTTATGAAAATTTCTTATTAAACTGTGAAAATTTACTAAGAAAACTATAGGAAATTACGAGGAGCAATTAGATACACTATTTAAAAAGAAAATTTGAACGGAAAAGACCAATTTTCAGTAAAGTTATAGATGAATTTATGTTTTATTTATGAATTTAAGACAATAAAAGAAGGAAAAATGTGAAAATTGTTTATATAACGGTGAAAGTTTACTAAGAAAATTATAGGGAAATATGGGGGGCAGTTAATTACACTATTTAAAGAAAATTTCAACAAAAAAGACCGATATTCAGCAAAGTTATTAAAAAGTTGTAGTTAAATTTATATATTTTTAACGATCGACCACTATACCTCGGTTTAGGTAAGTAGCGTTTTTCACTAATTCCGTGTATTATTTTTTGCAGATTAGAGTGCAGAAGGCAGTTTCTAAACTGGACGGACCTAACTGAAGCAAAAAGAGCGAAATAAATGAAGATTTGTAAAATTTTTTTTTTAAAAATTTTATGTATTTACGACTCTAAGAGAACGAATTTTATGAAAATTTCTTATTAAACTGTGAAAATTTACTAAGAAAACTATAGGAAATTACGAGGAGCAATTAGATACACTATTTAAAAAGAAAATTTGAACGGAAAAGACCAATTTTCAGTAAAGTTATAGATGAATTTATGTTTTATTTATGAATTTAAGACAATAAAAGAAGGAAAAATGTGAAAATTGTTTATATAACGGTGAAAGTTTACTAAGAAAATTATAGGGAAATATGGGGGGCAGTTAATTACACTATTTAAAGAAAATTTCAACAAAAAAGACCGATATTCAGCAAAGTTATTAAAAAAGTTGTAGTTAAATTTATATATTTTTAACGATCGACCACTATACCTCGGTTTAGGTAAGTAGCGATTTTCTCTAATTCCGTGTATTATTTTTTGCAGATTAGAGTGCAGAAGGCAGTTTCTAAACTGGACGGACCTAACTGAAGCAAAAAGAGCGAAATAAATGAAGATTTGTAAAATTTTTTTTTTAAAAATTTTATGTATTTACGACTCTAAGAGAACGAATTTTATGAAAATTTCTTATTAAACTGTGAAAATTTACTAAGAAAACTATAGGAAATTACGAGGAGCAATTAGATACACTATTTAAAAAGAAAATTTGAACGGAAAAGACCAATTTTCAGTAAAGTTATAGATGAATTTATGTTTTATTTATGAATTTAAGACAATAAAAGAAGGAAAAATGTGAAAATTGTTTATATAACGGTGAAAGTTTACTAAGAAAATTATAGGGAAATATGGGGGGCAGTTAATTACACTATTTAAAGAAAATTTCAACAAAAAAGACCGATATTCAGCAAAGTTATTAAAAAAGTTGTAGTTAAATTTATATATTTTTAACGATCGACCACTATACCTCGGTTTAGGTAAGTAGCGATTTTCTCTAATTCCGTGTATTATTTTTTGCAGATTAGAGTGCAGAAGGCAGTTTCTAAACTGGACGGACCTAACTGAAGCAAAAAGAGCGAAATAAATGAAGATTTGTAAAATTTTTTTTTTAAAAATTTTATGTATTTACGACTCTAAGAGAACGAATTTTATGAAAATTTCTTATTAAACTGTGAAAATTTACTAAGAAAACTATAGGAAATTACGAGGAGCAATTAGATACACTATTTAAAAAGAAAATTTGAACGGAAAAGACCAATTTTCAGTAAAGTTATAGATGAATTTATGTTTTATTTATGAATTTAAGACAATAAAAGAAGGAAAAATGTGAAAATTGTTTATATAACGGTGAAAGTTTACTAAGAAAATTATAGGGAAATATGGGGGGCAGTTAATTACACTATTTAAAGAAAATTTCAACAAAAAAGACCGATATTCAGCAAAGTTATTAAAAAAGTTGTAGTTAAATTTATATATTTTTAACGATCGACCACTATACCTCGGTTTAGGTAAGTAGCGATTTTCTCTAATTCCGTGTATTATTTTTTGCAGATTAGAGTGCAGAAGGCAGTTTCTAAACTGGACGGACCTAACTGAAGCAAAAAGAGCGAAATAAATGAAGATTTGTAAAATTTTTTTTTTAAAAATTTTATGTATTTACGACTCTAAGAGAACGAATTTTATGAAAATTTCTTATTAAACTGTGAAAATTTACTAAGAAAACTATAGGAAATTACGAGGAGCAATTAGATACACTATTTAAAAAGAAAATTTGAACGGAAAAGACCAATTTTCAGTAAAGTTATAGATGAATTTATGTTTTATTTATGAATTTAAGACAATAAAAGAAGGAAAAATGTGAAAATTGTTTATATAACGGTGAAAGTTTACTAAGAAAATTATAGGGAAATATGGGGGGCAGTTAATTACACTATTTAAAGAAAATTTCAACAAAAAAGACCGATATTCAGCAAAGTTATTAAAAAAGTTGTAGTTAAATTTATATATTTTTAACGATCGACCACTATACCTCGGTTTAGGTAAGTAGCGATTTTCTCTAATTCCGTGTATTATTTTTTGCAGATTAGAGTGCAGAAGGCAGTTTCTAAACTGGACGGACCTAACTGAAGCAAAAAGAGCGAAATAAATGAAGATTTGTAAAATTTTTTTTTTAAAAATTTTATGTATTTACGACTCTAAGAGAACGAATTTTATGAAAATTTCTTATTAAACTGTGAAAATTTACTAAGAAAACTATAGGAAATTACGAGGAGCAATTAGATACACTATTTAAAAAGAAAATTTGAACGGAAAAGACCAATTTTCAGTAAAGTTATAGATGAATTTATGTTTTATTTATGAATTTAAGACAATAAAAGAAGGAAAAATGTGAAAATTGTTTATATAACGGTGAAAGTTTACTAAGAAAATTATAGGGAAATATGGGGGGCAGTTAATTACACTATTTAAAGAAAATTTCAACAAAAAAGACCGATATTCAGCAAAGTTATTAAAAAAGTTGTAGTTAAATTTATATATTTTTAACGATCGACCACTATACCTCGGTTTAGGTAAGTAGCGATTTTCTCTAATTCCGTGTATTATTTTTTGCAGATTAGAGTGCAGAAGGCAGTTTCTAAACTGGACGGACCTAACTGAAGCAAAAAGAGCGAAATAAATGAAGATTTGTAAAATTTTTTTTTTAAAAATTTTATGTATTTACGACTCTAAGAGAACGAATTTTATGAAAATTTCTTATTAAACTGTGAAAATTTACTAAGAAAACTATAGGAAATTACGAGGAGCAATTAGATACACTATTTAAAAAGAAAATTTGAACGGAAAAGACCAATTTTCAGTAAAGTTATAGATGAATTTATGTTTTATTTATGAATTTAAGACAATAAAAGAAGGAAAAATGTGAAAATTGTTTATATAACGGTGAAAGTTTACTAAGAAAATTATAGGGAAATATGGGGGGCAGTTAATTACACTATTTAAAGAAAATTTCAACAAAAAAGACCGATATTCAGCAAAGTTATTAAAAAAGTTGTAGTTAAATTTATATATTTTTAACGATCGACCACTATACCTCGGTTTAGGTAAGTAGCGATTTTCTCTAATTCCGTGTATTATTTTTTGCAGATTAGAGTGCAGAAGGCAGTTTCTAAACTGGACGGACCTAACTGAAGCAAAAAGAGCGAAATAAATGAAGATTTGTAAAATTTTTTTTTTAAAAATTTTATGTATTTACGACTCTAAGAGAACGAATTTTATGAAAATTTCTTATTAAACTGTGAAAATTTACTAAGAAAACTATAGGAAATTACGAGGAGCAATTAGATACACTATTTAAAAAGAAAATTTGAACGGAAAAGACCAATTTTCAGTAAAGTTATAGATGAATTTATGTTTTATTTATGAATTTAAGACAATAAAAGAAGGAAAAATGTGAAAATTGTTTATATAACGGTGAAAGTTTACTAAGAAAATTATAGGGAAATATGGGGGGCAGTTAATTACACTATTTAAAGAAAATTTCAACAAAAAAGACCGATATTCAGCAAAGTTATTAAAAAAGTTGTAGTTAAATTTATATATTTTTAACGATCGACCACTATACCTCGGTTTAGGTAAGTAGCGATTTTCTCTAATTCCGTGTATTATTTTTTGCAGATTAGAGTGCAGAAGGCAGTTTCTAAACTGGACGGACCTAACTGAAGCAAAAAGAGCGAAATAAATGAAGATTTGTAAAATTTTTTTTTTAAAAATTTTATGTATTTACGACTCTAAGAGAACGAATTTTATGAAAATTTCTTATTAAACTGTGAAAATTTACTAAGAAAACTATAGGAAATTACGAGGAGCAATTAGATACACTATTTAAAAAGAAAATTTGAACGGAAAAGACCAATTTTCAGTAAAGTTATAGATGAATTTATGTTTTATTTATGAATTTAAGACAATAAAAGAAGGAAAAATGTGAAAATTGTTTATATAACGGTGAAAGTTTACTAAGAAAATTATAGGGAAATATGGGGGGCAGTTAATTACACTATTTAAAGAAAATTTCAACAAAAAAGACCGATATTCAGCAAAGTTATTAAAAAGTTGTAGTTAAATTTATATATTTTTAACGATCGACCACTATACCTCGGTTTAGGTAAGTAGCGTTTTTCACTAATTCCGTGTATTATTTTTTGCAGATTAGAGTGCAGAAGGCAGTTTCTAAACTGGACGGACCTAACTGAAGCAAAAAGAGCGAAATAAATGAAGATTTGTAAAATTTTTTTTTTAAAAATTTTATGTATTTACGACTCTAAGAGAACGAATTTTATGAAAATTTCTTATTAAACTGTGAAAATTTACTAAGAAAACTATAGGAAATTACGAGGAGCAATTAGATACACTATTTAAAAAGAAAATTTGAACGGAAAAGACCAATTTTCAGTAAAGTTATAGATGAATTTATGTTTTATTTATGAATTTAAGACAATAAAAGAAGGAAAAATGTGAAAATTGTTTATATAACGGTGAAAGTTTACTAAGAAAATTATAGGGAAATATGGGGGGCAGTTAATTACACTATTTAAAGAAAATTTCAACAAAAAAGACCGATATTCAGCAAAGTTATTAAAAAAGTTGTAGTTAAATTTATATATTTTTAACGATCGACCACTATACCTCGGTTTAGGTAAGTAGCGATTTTCTCTAATTCCGTGTATTATTTTTTGCAGATTAGAGTGCAGAAGGCAGTTTCTAAACTGGACGGACCTAACTGAAGCAAAAAGAGCGAAATAAATGAAGATTTGTAAAATTTTTTTTTTAAAAATTTTATGTATTTACGACTCTAAGAGAACGAATTTTATGAAAATTTCTTATTAAACTGTGAAAATTTACTAAGAAAACTATAGGAAATTACGAGGAGCAATTAGATACACTATTTAAAAAGAAAATTTGAACGGAAAAGACCAATTTTCAGTAAAGTTATAGATGAATTTATGTTTTATTTATGAATTTAAGACAATAAAAGAAGGAAAAATGTGAAAATTGTTTATATAACGGTGAAAGTTTACTAAGAAAATTATAGGGAAATATGGGGGGCAGTTAATTACACTATTTAAAGAAAATTTCAACAAAAAAGACCGATATTCAGCAAAGTTATTAAAAAAGTTGTAGTTAAATTTATATATTTTTAACGATCGACCACTATACCTCGGTTTAGGTAAGTAGCGATTTTCTCTAATTCCGTGTATTATTTTTTGCAGATTAGAGTGCAGAAGGCAGTTTCTAAACTGGACGGACCTAACTGAAGCAAAAAGAGCGAAATAAATGAAGATTTGTAAAATTTTTTTTTTAAAAATTTTATGTATTTACGACTCTAAGAGAACGAATTTTATGAAAATTTCTTATTAAACTGTGAAAATTTACTAAGAAAACTATAGGAAATTACGAGGAGCAATTAGATACACTATTTAAAAAGAAAATTTGAACGGAAAAGACCAATTTTCAGTAAAGTTATAGATGAATTTATGTTTTATTTATGAATTTAAGACAATAAAAGAAGGAAAAATGTGAAAATTGTTTATATAACGGTGAAAGTTTACTAAGAAAATTATAGGGAAATATGGGGGGCAGTTAATTACACTATTTAAAGAAAATTTCAACAAAAAAGACCGATATTCAGCAAAGTTATTAAAAAAGTTGTAGTTAAATTTATATATTTTTAACGATCGACCACTATACCTCGGTTTAGGTAAGTAGCGATTTTCTCTAATTCCGTGTATTATTTTTTGCAGATTAGAGTGCAGAAGGCAGTTTCTAAACTGGACGGACCTAACTGAAGCAAAAAGAGCGAAATAAATGAAGATTTGTAAAATTTTTTTTTTAAAAATTTTATGTATTTACGACTCTAAGAGAACGAATTTTATGAAAATTTCTTATTAAACTGTGAAAATTTACTAAGAAAACTATAGGAAATTACGAGGAGCAATTAGATACACTATTTAAAAAGAAAATTTGAACGGAAAAGACCAATTTTCAGTAAAGTTATAGATGAATTTATGTTTTATTTATGAATTTAAGACAATAAAAGAAGGAAAAATGTGAAAATTGTTTATATAACGGTGAAAGTTTACTAAGAAAATTATAGGGAAATATGGGGGGCAGTTAATTACACTATTTAAAGAAAATTTCAACAAAAAAGACCGATATTCAGCAAAGTTATTAAAAAAGTTGTAGTTAAATTTATATATTTTTAACGATCGACCACTATACCTCGGTTTAGGTAAGTAGCGATTTTCTCTAATTCCGTGTATTATTTTTTGCAGATTAGAGTGCAGAAGGCAGTTTCTAAACTGGACGGACCTAACTGAAGCAAAAAGAGCGAAATAAATGAAGATTTGTAAAATTTTTTTTTTAAAAATTTTATGTATTTACGACTCTAAGAGAACGAATTTTATGAAAATTTCTTATTAAACTGTGAAAATTTACTAAGAAAACTATAGGAAATTACGAGGAGCAATTAGATACACTATTTAAAAAGAAAATTTGAACGGAAAAGACCAATTTTCAGTAAAGTTATAGATGAATTTATGTTTTATTTATGAATTTAAGACAATAAAAGAAGGAAAAATGTGAAAATTGTTTATATAACGGTGAAAGTTTACTAAGAAAATTATAGGGAAATATGGGGGGCAGTTAATTACACTATTTAAAGAAAATTTCAACAAAAAAGACCGATATTCAGCAAAGTTATTAAAAAGTTGTAGTTAAATTTATATATTTTTAACGATCGACCACTATACCTCGGTTTAGGTAAGTAGCGTTTTTCACTAATTCCGTGTATTATTTTTTGCAGATTAGAGTGCAGAAGGCAGTTTCTAAACTGGACGGACCTAACTGAAGCAAAAAGAGCGAAATAAATGAAGATTTGTAAAATTTTTTTTTTAAAAATTTTATGTATTTACGACTCTAAGAGAACGAATTTTATGAAAATTTCTTATTAAACTGTGAAAATTTACTAAGAAAACTATAGGAAATTACGAGGAGCAATTAGATACACTATTTAAAAAGAAAATTTGAACGGAAAAGACCAATTTTCAGTAAAGTTATAGATGAATTTATGTTTTATTTATGAATTTAAGACAATAAAAGAAGGAAAAATGTGAAAATTGTTTATATAACGGTGAAAGTTTACTAAGAAAATTATAGGGAAATATGGGGGGCAGTTAATTACACTATTTAAAGAAAATTTCAACAAAAAAGACCGATATTCAGCAAAGTTATTAAAAAAGTTGTAGTTAAATTTATATATTTTTAACGATCGACCACTATACCTCGGTTTAGGTAAGTAGCGATTTTCTCTAATTCCGTGTATTATTTTTTGCAGATTAGAGTGCAGAAGGCAGTTTCTAAACTGGACGGACCTAACTGAAGCAAAAAGAGCGAAATAAATGAAGATTTGTAAAATTTTTTTTTTAAAAATTTTATGTATTTACGACTCTAAGAGAACGAATTTTATGAAAATTTCTTATTAAACTGTGAAAATTTACTAAGAAAACTATAGGAAATTACGAGGAGCAATTAGATACACTATTTAAAAAGAAAATTTGAACGGAAAAGACCAATTTTCAGTAAAGTTATAGATGAATTTATGTTTTATTTATGAATTTAAGACAATAAAAGAAGGAAAAATGTGAAAATTGTTTATATAACGGTGAAAGTTTACTAAGAAAATTATAGGGAAATATGGGGGGCAGTTAATTACACTATTTAAAGAAAATTTCAACAAAAAAGACCGATATTCAGCAAAGTTATTAAAAAAGTTGTAGTTAAATTTATATATTTTTAACGATCGACCACTATACCTCGGTTTAGGTAAGTAGCGATTTTCTCTAATTCCGTGTATTATTTTTTGCAGATTAGAGTGCAGAAGGCAGTTTCTAAACTGGACGGACCTAACTGAAGCAAAAAGAGCGAAATAAATGAAGATTTGTAAAATTTTTTTTTTAAAAATTTTATGTATTTACGACTCTAAGAGAACGAATTTAATGAAAATTTCTTATTAAACTGTGAAAATTTACTAAGAAAACTATAGGAAATTACGAGGAGCAATTAGATACACTATTTAAAAAGAAAATTTGAACGGAAAAGACCAATTTTCAGTAAAGTTATAGATGAATTTATGTTTTATTTATGAATTTAAGACAATAAAAGAAGGAAAAATGTGAAAATTGTTTATATAACGGTGAAAGTTTACTAAGAAAATTATAGGGAAATATGGGGGGCAGTTAATTACACTATTTAAAGAAAATTTCAACAAAAAAGACCGATATTCAGCAAAGTTATTAAAAAAGTTGTAGTTAAATTTATATATTTTTAACGATCGACCACTATACCTCGGTTTAGGTAAGTAGCGATTTTCTCTAATTCCGTGTATTATTTTTTGCAGATTAGAGTGCAGAAGGCAGTTTCTAAACTGGACGGACCTAACTGAAGCAAAAAGAGCGAAATAAATGAAGATTTGTAAAATTTTTTTTTTAAAAATTTTATGTATTTACGACTCTAAGAGAACGAATTTTATGAAAATTTCTTATTAAACTGTGAAAATTTACTAAGAAAACTATAGGAAATTACGAGGAGCAATTAGATACACTATTTAAAAAGAAAATTTGAACGGAAAAGACCAATTTTCAGTAAAGTTATAGATGAATTTATGTTTTATTTATGAATTTAAGACAATAAAAGAAGGAAAAATGTGAAAATTGTTTATATAACGGTGAAAGTTTACTAAGAAAATTATAGGGAAATATGGGGGGCAGTTAATTACACTATTTAAAGAAAATTTCAACAAAAAAGACCGATATTCAGCAAAGTTATTAAAAAAGTTGTAGTTAAATTTATATATTTTTAACGATCGACCACTATACCTCGGTTTAGGTAAGTAGCGATTTTCTCTAATTCCGTGTATTATTTTTTGCAGATTAGAGTGCAGAAGGCAGTTTCTAAACTGGACGGACCTAACTGAAGCAAAAAGAGCGAAATAAATGAAGATTTGTAAAATTTTTTTTTTAAAAATTTTATGTATTTACGACTCTAAGAGAACGAATTTTATGAAAATTTCTTATTAAACTGTGAAAATTTACTAAGAAAACTATAGGAAATTACGAGGAGCAATTAGATACACTATTTAAAAAGAAAATTTGAACGGAAAAGACCAATTTTCAGTAAAGTTATAGATGAATTTATGTTTTATTTATGAATTTAAGACAATAAAAGAAGGAAAAATGTGAAAATTGTTTATATAACGGTGAAAGTTTACTAAGAAAATTATAGGGAAATATGGGGGGCAGTTAATTACACTATTTAAAGAAAATTTCAACAAAAAAGACCGATATTCAGCAAAGTTATTAAAAAAGTTGTAGTTAAATTTATATATTTTTAACGATCGACCACTATACCTCGGTTTAGGTAAGTAGCGATTTTCTCTAATTCCGTGTATTATTTTTTGCAGATTAGAGTGCAGAAGGCAGTTTCTAAACTGGACGGACCTAACTGAAGCAAAAAGAGCGAAATAAATGAAGATTTGTAAAATTTTTTTTTTAAAAATTTTATGTATTTACGACTCTAAGAGAACGAATTTTATGAAAATTTCTTATTAAACTGTGAAAATTTACTAAGAAAACTATAGGAAATTACGAGGAGCAATTAGATACACTATTTAAAAAGAAAATTTGAACGGAAAAGACCAATTTTCAGTAAAGTTATAGATGAATTTATGTTTTATTTATGAATTTAAGACAATAAAAGAAGGAAAAATGTGAAAATTGTTTATATAACGGTGAAAGTTTACTAAGAAAATTATAGGGAAATATGGGGGGCAGTTAATTACACTATTTAAAGAAAATTTCAACAAAAAAGACCGATATTCAGCAAAGTTATTAAAAAAGTTGTAGTTAAATTTATATATTTTTAACGATCGACCACTATACCTCGGTTTAGGTAAGTAGCGATTTTCTCTAATTCCGTGTATTATTTTTTGCAGATTAGAGTGCAGAAGGCAGTTTCTAAACTGGACGGACCTAACTGAAGCAAAAAGAGCGAAATAAATGAAGATTTGTAAAATTTTTTTTTTAAAAATTTTATGTATTTACGACTCTAAGAGAACGAATTTTATGAAAATTTCTTATTAAACTGTGAAAATTTACTAAGAAAACTATAGGAAATTACGAGGAGCAATTAGATACACTATTTAAAAAGAAAATTTGAACGGAAAAGACCAATTTTCAGTAAAGTTATAGATGAATTTATGTTTTATTTATGAATTTAAGACAATAAAAGAAGGAAAAATGTGAAAATTGTTTATATAACGGTGAAAGTTTACTAAGAAAATTATAGGGAAATATGGGGGGCAGTTAATTACACTATTTAAAGAAAATTTCAACAAAAAAGACCGATATTCAGCAAAGTTATTAAAAAAGTTGTAGTTAAATTTATATATTTTTAACGATCGACCACTATACCTCGGTTTAGGTAAGTAGCGATTTTCTCTAATTCCGTGTATTATTTTTTGCAGATTAGAGTGCAGAAGGCAGTTTCTAAACTGGACGGACCTAACTGAAGCAAAAAGAGCGAAATAAATGAAGATTTGTAAAATTTTTTTTTTAAAAATTTTATGTATTTACGACTCTAAGAGAACGAATTTTATGAAAATTTCTTATTAAACTGTGAAAATTTACTAAGAAAACTATAGGAAATTACGAGGAGCAATTAGATACACTATTTAAAAAGAAAATTTGAACGGAAAAGACCAATTTTCAGTAAAGTTATAGATGAATTTATGTTTTATTTATGAATTTAAGACAATAAAAGAAGGAAAAATGTGAAAATTGTTTATATAACGGTGAAAGTTTACTAAGAAAATTATAGGGAAATATGGGGGGCAGTTAATTACACTATTTAAAGAAAATTTCAACAAAAAAGACCGATATTCAGCAAAGTTATTAAAAAAGTTGTAGTTAAATTTATATATTTTTAACGATCGACCACTATACCTCGGTTTAGGTAAGTAGCGATTTTCTCTAATTCCGTGTATTATTTTTTGCAGATTAGAGTGCAGAAGGCAGTTTCTAAACTGGACGGACCTAACTGAAGCAAAAAGAGCGAAATAAATGAAGATTTGTAAAATTTTTTTTTTAAAAATTTTATGTATTTACGACTCTAAGAGAACGAATTTTATGAAAATTTCTTATTAAACTGTGAAAATTTACTAAGAAAACTATAGGAAATTACGAGGAGCAATTAGATACACTATTTAAAAAGAAAATTTGAACGGAAAAGACCAATTTTCAGTAAAGTTATAGATGAATTTATGTTTTATTTATGAATTTAAGACAATAAAAGAAGGAAAAATGTGAAAATTGTTTATATAACGGTGAAAGTTTACTAAGAAAATTATAGGGAAATATGGGGGGCAGTTAATTACACTATTTAAAGAAAATTTCAACAAAAAAGACCGATATTCAGCAAAGTTATTAAAAAAGTTGTAGTTAAATTTATATATTTTTAACGATCGACCACTATACCTCGGTTTAGGTAAGTAGCGATTTTCTCTAATTCCGTGTATTATTTTTTGCAGATTAGAGTGCAGAAGGCAGTTTCTAAACTGGACGGACCTAACTGAAGCAAAAAGAGCGAAATAAATGAAGATTTGTAAAATTTTTTTTTTAAAAATTTTATGTATTTACGACTCTAAGAGAACGAATTTTATGAAAATTTCTTATTAAACTGTGAAAATTTACTAAGAAAACTATAGGAAATTACGAGGAGCAATTAGATACACTATTTAAAAAGAAAATTTGAACGGAAAAGACCAATTTTCAGTAAAGTTATAGATGAATTTATGTTTTATTTATGAATTTAAGACAATAAAAGAAGGAAAAATGTGAAAATTGTTTATATAACGGTGAAAGTTTACTAAGAAAATTATAGGGAAATATGGGGGGCAGTTAATTACACTATTTAAAGAAAATTTCAACAAAAAAGACCGATATTCAGCAAAGTTATTAAAAAAGTTGTAGTTAAATTTATATATTTTTAACGATCGACCACTATACCTCGGTTTAGGTAAGTAGCGATTTTCTCTAATTCCGTGTATTATTTTTTGCAGATTAGAGTGCAGAAGGCAGTTTCTAAACTGGACGGACCTAACTGAAGCAAAAAGAGCGAAATAAATGAAGATTTGTAAAATTTTTTTTTTAAAAATTTTATGTATTTACGACTCTAAGAGAACGAATTTTATGAAAATTTCTTATTAAACTGTGAAAATTTACTAAGAAAACTATAGGAAATTACGAGGAGCAATTAGATACACTATTTAAAAAGAAAATTTGAACGGAAAAGACCAATTTTCAGTAAAGTTATAGATGAATTTATGTTTTATTTATGAATTTAAGACAATAAAAGAAGGAAAAATGTGAAAATTGTTTATATAACGGTGAAAGTTTACTAAGAAAATTATAGGGAAATATGGGGGGCAGTTAATTACACTATTTAAAGAAAATTTCAACAAAAAAGACCGATATTCAGCAAAGTTATTAAAAAGTTGTAGTTAAATTTATATATTTTTAACGATCGACCACTATACCTCGGTTTAGGTAAGTAGCGTTTTTCACTAATTCCGTGTATTATTTTTTGCAGATTAGAGTGCAGAAGGCAGTTTCTAAACTGGACGGACCTAACTGAAGCAAAAAGAGCGAAATAAATGAAGATTTGTAAAATTTTTTTTTTAAAAATTTTATGTATTTACGACTCTAAGAGAACGAATTTTATGAAAATTTCTTATTAAACTGTGAAAATTTACTAAGAAAACTATAGGAAATTACGAGGAGCAATTAGATACACTATTTAAAAAGAAAATTTGAACGGAAAAGACCAATTTTCAGTAAAGTTATAGATGAATTTATGTTTTATTTATGAATTTAAGACAATAAAAGAAGGAAAAATGTGAAAATTGTTTATATAACGGTGAAAGTTTACTAAGAAAATTATAGGGAAATATGGGGGGCAGTTAATTACACTATTTAAAGAAAATTTCAACAAAAAAGACCGATATTCAGCAAAGTTATTAAAAAAGTTGTAGTTAAATTTATATATTTTTAACGATCGACCACTATACCTCGGTTTAGGTAAGTAGCGATTTTCTCTAATTCCGTGTATTATTTTTTGCAGATTAGAGTGCAGAAGGCAGTTTCTAAACTGGACGGACCTAACTGAAGCAAAAAGAGCGAAATAAATGAAGATTTGTAAAATTTTTTTTTTTAAAATTTTATGTATTTACGACTCTAAGAGAACGAATTTTATGAAAATTTCTTATTAAACTGTGAAAATTTACTAAGAAAACTATAGGAAATTACGAGGAGCAATTAGATACACTATTTAAAAAGAAAATTTGAACGGAAAAGACCAATTTTCAGTAAAGTTATAGATGAATTTATGTTTTATTTATGAATTTAAGACAATAAAAGAAGGAAAAATGTGAAAATTGTTTATATAACGGTGAAAGTTTACTAAGAAAATTATAGGGAAATATGGGGGGCAGTTAATTACACTATTTAAAGAAAATTTCAACAAAAAAGACCGATATTCAGCAAAGTTATTAAAAAAGTTGTAGTTAAATTTATATATTTTTAACGATCGACCACTATACCTCGGTTTAGGTAAGTAGCGATTTTCTCTAATTCCGTGTATTATTTTTTGCAGATTAGAGTGCAGAAGGCAGTTTCTAAACTGGACGGACCTAACTGAAGCAAAAAGAGCGAAATAAATGAAGATTTGTAAAATTTTTTTTTTAAAAATTTTATGTATTTACGACTCTAAGAGAACGAATTTTATGAAAATTTCTTATTAAACTGTGAAAATTTACTAAGAAAACTATAGGAAATTACGAGGAGCAATTAGATACACTATTTAAAAAGAAAATTTGAACGGAAAAGACCAATTTTCAGTAAAGTTATAGATGAATTTATGTTTTATTTATGAATTTAAGACAATAAAAGAAGGAAAAATGTGAAAATTGTTTATATAACGGTGAAAGTTTACTAAGAAAATTATAGGGAAATATGGGGGGCAGTTAATTACACTATTTAAAGAAAATTTCAACAAAAAAGACCGATATTCAGCAAAGTTATTAAAAAAGTTGTAGTTAAATTTATATATTTTTAACGATCGACCACTATACCTCGGTTTAGGTAAGTAGCGATTTTCTCTAATTCCGTGTATTATTTTTTGCAGATTAGAGTGCAGAAGGCAGTTTCTAAACTGGACGGACCTAACTGAAGCAAAAAGAGCGAAATAAATGAAGATTTGTAAAATTTTTTTTTTAAAAATTTTATGTATTTACGACTCTAAGAGAACGAATTTTATGAAAATTTCTTATTAAACTGTGAAAATTTACTAAGAAAACTATAGGAAATTACGAGGAGCAATTAGATACACTATTTAAAAAGAAAATTTGAACGGAAAAGACCAATTTTCAGTAAAGTTATAGATGAATTTATGTTTTATTTATGAATTTAAGACAATAAAAGAAGGAAAAATGTGAAAATTGTTTATATAACGGTGAAAGTTTACTAAGAAAATTATAGGGAAATATGGGGGGCAGTTAATTACACTATTTAAAGAAAATTTCAACAAAAAAGACCGATATTCAGCAAAGTTATTAAAAAAGTTGTAGTTAAATTTATATATTTTTAACGATCGACCACTATACCTCGGTTTAGGTAAGTAGCGATTTTCTCTAATTCCGTGTATTATTTTTTGCAGATTAGAGTGCAGAAGGCAGTTTCTAAACTGGACGGACCTAACTGAAGCAAAAAGAGCGAAATAAATGAAGATTTGTAAAATTTTTTTTTTAAAAATTTTATGTATTTACGACTCTAAGAGAACGAATTTTATGAAAATTTCTTATTAAACTGTGAAAATTTACTAAGAAAACTATAGGAAATTACGAGGAGCAATTAGATACACTATTTAAAAAGAAAATTTGAACGGAAAAGACCAATTTTCAGTAAAGTTATAGATGAATTTATGTTTTATTTATGAATTTAAGACAATAAAAGAAGGAAAAATGTGAAAATTGTTTATATAACGGTGAAAGTTTACTAAGAAAATTATAGGGAAATATGGGGGGCAGTTAATTACACTATTTAAAGAAAATTTCAACAAAAAAGACCGATATTCAGCAAAGTTATTAAAAAGTTGTAGTTAAATTTATATATTTTTAACGATCGACCACTATACCTCGGTTTAGGTAAGTAGCGTTTTTCACTAATTCCGTGTATTATTTTTTGCAGATTAGAGTGCAGAAGGCAGTTTCTAAACTGGACGGACCTAACTGAAGCAAAAAGAGCGAAATAAATGAAGATTTGTAAAATTTTTTTTTTAAAAATTTTATGTATTTACGACTCTAAGAGAACGAATTTTATGAAAATTTCTTATTAAACTGTGAAAATTTACTAAGAAAACTATAGGAAATTACGAGGAGCAATTAGATACACTATTTAAAAAGAAAATTTGAACGGAAAAGACCAATTTTCAGTAAAGTTATAGATGAATTTATGTTTTATTTATGAATTTAAGACAATAAAAGAAGGAAAAATGTGAAAATTGTTTATATAACGGTGAAAGTTTACTAAGAAAATTATAGGGAAATATGGGGGGCAGTTAATTACACTATTTAAAGAAAATTTCAACAAAAAAGACCGATATTCAGCAAAGTTATTAAAAAAGTTGTAGTTAAATTTATATATTTTTAACGATCGACCACTATACCTCGGTTTAGGTAAGTAGCGATTTTCTCTAATTCCGTGTATTATTTTTTGCAGATTAGAGTGCAGAAGGCAGTTTCTAAACTGGACGGACCTAACTGAAGCAAAAAGAGCGAAATAAATGAAGATTTGTAAAATTTTTTTTTTAAAAATTTTATGTATTTACGACTCTAAGAGAACGAATTTAATGAAAATTTCTTATTAAACTGTGAAAATTTACTAAGAAAACTATAGGAAATTACGAGGAGCAATTAGATACACTATTTAAAAAGAAAATTTGAACGGAAAAGACCAATTTTCAGTAAAGTTATAGATGAATTTATGTTTTATTTATGAATTTAAGACAATAAAAGAAGGAAAAATGTGAAAATTGTTTATATAACGGTGAAAGTTTACTAAGAAAATTATAGGGAAATATGGGGGGCAGTTAATTACACTATTTAAAGAAAATTTCAACAAAAAAGACCGATATTCAGCAAAGTTATTAAAAAAGTTGTAGTTAAATTTATATATTTTTAACGATCGACCACTATACCTCGGTTTAGGTAAGTAGCGATTTTCTCTAATTCCGTGTATTATTTTTTGCAGATTAGAGTGCAGAAGGCAGTTTCTAAACTGGACGGACCTAACTGAAGCAAAAAGAGCGAAATAAATGAAGATTTGTAAAATTTTTTTTTTAAAAATTTTATGTATTTACGACTCTAAGAGAACGAATTTAATGAAAATTTCTTATTAAACTGTGAAAATTTACTAAGAAAACTATAGGAAATTACGAGGAGCAATTAGATACACTATTTAAAAAGAAAATTTGAACGGAAAAGACCAATTTTCAGTAAAGTTATAGATGAATTTATGTTTTATTTATGAATTTAAGACAATAAAAGAAGGAAAAATGTGAAAATTGTTTATATAACGGTGAAAGTTTACTAAGAAAATTATAGGGAAATATGGGGGGCAGTTAATTACACTATTTAAAGAAAATTTCAACAAAAAAGACCGATATTCAGCAAAGTTATTAAAAAAGTTGTAGTTAAATTTATATATTTTTAACGATCGACCACTATACCTCGGTTTAGGTAAGTAGCGATTTTCTCTAATTCCGTGTATTATTTTTTGCAGATTAGAGTGCAGAAGGCAGTTTCTAAACTGGACGGACCTAACTGAAGCAAAAAGAGCGAAATAAATGAAGATTTGTAAAATTTTTTTTTTAAAAATTTTATGTATTTACGACTCTAAGAGAACGAATTTTATGAAAATTTCTTATTAAACTGTGAAAATTTACTAAGAAAACTATAGGAAATTACGAGGAGCAATTAGATACACTATTTAAAAAGAAAATTTGAACGGAAAAGACCAATTTTCAGTAAAGTTATAGATGAATTTATGTTTTATTTATGAATTTAAGACAATAAAAGAAGGAAAAATGTGAAAATTGTTTATATAACGGTGAAAGTTTACTAAGAAAATTATAGGGAAATATGGGGGGCAGTTAATTACACTATTTAAAGAAAATTTCAACAAAAAAGACCGATATTCAGCAAAGTTATTAAAAAAGTTGTAGTTAAATTTATATATTTTTAACGATCGACCACTATACCTCGGTTTAGGTAAGTAGCGATTTTCTCTAATTCCGTGTATTATTTTTTGCAGATTAGAGTGCAGAAGGCAGTTTCTAAACTGGACGGACCTAACTGAAGCAAAAAGAGCGAAATAAATGAAGATTTGTAAAATTTTTTTTTTAAAAATTTTATGTATTTACGACTCTAAGAGAACGAATTTTATGAAAATTTCTTATTAAACTGTGAAAATTTACTAAGAAAACTATAGGAAATTACGAGGAGCAATTAGATACACTATTTAAAAAGAAAATTTGAACGGAAAAGACCAATTTTCAGTAAAGTTATAGATGAATTTATGTTTTATTTATGAATTTAAGACAATAAAAGAAGGAAAAATGTGAAAATTGTTTATATAACGGTGAAAGTTTACTAAGAAAATTATAGGGAAATATGGGGGGCAGTTAATTACACTATTTAAAGAAAATTTCAACAAAAAAGACCGATATTCAGCAAAGTTATTAAAAAAGTTGTAGTTAAATTTATATATTTTTAACGATCGACCACTATACCTCGGTTTAGGTAAGTAGCGATTTTCTCTAATTCCGTGTATTATTTTTTGCAGATTAGAGTGCAGAAGGCAGTTTCTAAACTGGACGGACCTAACTGAAGCAAAAAGAGCGAAATAAATGAAGATTTGTAAAATTTTTTTTTTAAAAATTTTATGTATTTACGACTCTAAGAGAACGAATTTTATGAAAATTTCTTATTAAACTGTGAAAATTTACTAAGAAAACTATAGGAAATTACGAGGAGCAATTAGATACACTATTTAAAAAGAAAATTTGAACGGAAAAGACCAATTTTCAGTAAAGTTATAGATGAATTTATGTTTTATTTATGAATTTAAGACAATAAAAGAAGGAAAAATGTGAAAATTGTTTATATAACGGTGAAAGTTTACTAAGAAAATTATAGGGAAATATGGGGGGCAGTTAATTACACTATTTAAAGAAAATTTCAACAAAAAAGACCGATATTCAGCAAAGTTATTAAAAAAGTTGTAGTTAAATTTATATATTTTTAACGATCGACCACTATACCTCGGTTTAGGTAAGTAGCGATTTTCTCTAATTCCGTGTATTATTTTTTGCAGATTAGAGTGCAGAAGGCAGTTTCTAAACTGGACGGACCTAACTGAAGCAAAAAGAGCGAAATAAATGAAGATTTGTAAAATTTTTTTTTTAAAAATTTTATGTATTTACGACTCTAAGAGAACGAATTTTATGAAAATTTCTTATTAAACTGTGAAAATTTACTAAGAAAACTATAGGAAATTACGAGGAGCAATTAGATACACTATTTAAAAAGAAAATTTGAACGGAAAAGACCAATTTTCAGTAAAGTTATAGATGAATTTATGTTTTATTTATGAATTTAAGACAATAAAAGAAGGAAAAATGTGAAAATTGTTTATATAACGGTGAAAGTTTACTAAGAAAATTATAGGGAAATATGGGGGGCAGTTAATTACACTATTTAAAGAAAATTTCAACAAAAAAGACCGATATTCAGCAAAGTTATTAAAAAAGTTGTAGTTAAATTTATATATTTTTAACGATCGACCACTATACCTCGGTTTAGGTAAGTAGCGATTTTCTCTAATTCCGTGTATTATTTTTTGCAGATTAGAGTGCAGAAGGCAGTTTCTAAACTGGACGGACCTAACTGAAGCAAAAAGAGCGAAATAAATGAAGATTTGTAAAATTTTTTTTTTAAAAATTTTATGTATTTACGACTCTAAGAGAACGAATTTTATGAAAATTTCTTATTAAACTGTGAAAATTTACTAAGAAAACTATAGGAAATTACGAGGAGCAATTAGATACACTATTTAAAAAGAAAATTTGAACGGAAAAGACCAATTTTCAGTAAAGTTATAGATGAATTTATGTTTTATTTATGAATTTAAGACAATAAAAGAAGGAAAAATGTGAAAATTGTTTATATAACGGTGAAAGTTTACTAAGAAAATTATAGGGAAATATGGGGGGCAGTTAATTACACTATTTAAAGAAAATTTCAACAAAAAAGACCGATATTCAGCAAAGTTATTAAAAAAGTTGTAGTTAAATTTATATATTTTTAACGATCGACCACTATACCTCGGTTTAGGTAAGTAGCGATTTTCTCTAATTCCGTGTATTATTTTTTGCAGATTAGAGTGCAGAAGGCAGTTTCTAAACTGGACGGACCTAACTGAAGCAAAAAGAGCGAAATAAATGAAGATTTGTAAAATTTTTTTTTTAAAAATTTTATGTATTTACGACTCTAAGAGAACGAATTTTATGAAAATTTCTTATTAAACTGTGAAAATTTACTAAGAAAACTATAGGAAATTACGAGGAGCAATTAGATACACTATTTAAAAAGAAAATTTGAACGGAAAAGACCAATTTTCAGTAAAGTTATAGATGAATTTATGTTTTATTTATGAATTTAAGACAATAAAAGAAGGAAAAATGTGAAAATTGTTTATATAACGGTGAAAGTTTACTAAGAAAATTATAGGGAAATATGGGGGGCAGTTAATTACACTATTTAAAGAAAATTTCAACAAAAAAGACCGATATTCAGCAAAGTTATTAAAAAAGTTGTAGTTAAATTTATATATTTTTAACGATCGACCACTATACCTCGGTTTAGGTAAGTAGCGATTTTCTCTAATTCCGTGTATTATTTTTTGCAGATTAGAGTGCAGAAGGCAGTTTCTAAACTGGACGGACCTAACTGAAGCAAAAAGAGCGAAATAAATGAAGATTTGTAAAATTTTTTTTTTAAAAATTTTATGTATTTACGACTCTAAGAGAACGAATTTTATGAAAATTTCTTATTAAACTGTGAAAATTTACTAAGAAAACTATAGGAAATTACGAGGAGCAATTAGATACACTATTTAAAAAGAAAATTTGAACGGAAAAGACCAATTTTCAGTAAAGTTATAGATGAATTTATGTTTTATTTATGAATTTAAGACAATAAAAGAAGGAAAAATGTGAAAATTGTTTATATAACGGTGAAAGTTTACTAAGAAAATTATAGGGAAATATGGGGGGCAGTTAATTACACTATTTAAAGAAAATTTCAACAAAAAAGACCGATATTCAGCAAAGTTATTAAAAAAGTTGTAGTTAAATTTATATATTTTTAACGATCGACCACTATACCTCGGTTTAGGTAAGTAGCGATTTTCTCTAATTCCGTGTATTATTTTTTGCAGATTAGAGTGCAGAAGGCAGTTTCTAAACTGGACGGACCTAACTGAAGCAAAAAGAGCGAAATAAATGAAGATTTGTAAAATTTTTTTTTTAAAAATTTTATGTATTTACGACTCTAAGAGAACGAATTTTATGAAAATTTCTTATTAAACTGTGAAAATTTACTAAGAAAACTATAGGAAATTACGAGGAGCAATTAGATACACTATTTAAAAAGAAAATTTGAACGGAAAAGACCAATTTTCAGTAAAGTTATAGATGAATTTATGTTTTATTTATGAATTTAAGACAATAAAAGAAGGAAAAATGTGAAAATTGTTTATATAACGGTGAAAGTTTACTAAGAAAATTATAGGGAAATATGGGGGGCAGTTAATTACACTATTTAAAGAAAATTTCAACAAAAAAGACCGATATTCAGCAAAGTTATTAAAAAAGTTGTAGTTAAATTTATATATTTTTAACGATCGACCACTATACCTCGGTTTAGGTAAGTAGCGATTTTCTCTAATTCCGTGTATTATTTTTTGCAGATTAGAGTGCAGAAGGCAGTTTCTAAACTGGACGGACCTATCTGAAGCAAAAAGAGCGAAATAAATGAAGATTTGTAAATTTTTTTTTTAAAAATTTTATGTATTTACGACTCTAAGAGAACGAATTTTATGAAAATTTCTTATTAAACTGTGAAAATTTACTAAGAAAACTATAGGAAATTACGAGGAGCAATTAGATACACTATTTAAAAAGAAAATTTGAACGGAAAAGACCAATTTTCAGTAAAGTTATAGATGAATTTATGTTTTATTTATGAATTTAAGACAATAAAAGAAGGAAAAATGTGAAAATTGTTTATATAACGGTGAAAGTTTACTAAGAAAATTATAGGGCAATATGGGGGGCAGTTAATTACACTATTTAAAGAAAATTTCAACAAAAAAGACCGATATTCAGCAAAGTTATTAAAAAAGTTGTAGTTAAATTTATATATTTTTAACGATCGACCACTATACCTCGGTTTAGGTAAGTAGCGATTTTCTCTAATTCCGTGTATTATTTTTTGCAGATTAGAGTGCAGAAGGCAGTTTCTAAACTGGACGGACCTAACTGAAGCAAAAAGAGCGAAATAAATGAAGATTTGTAAAATTTTTTTTTTAAAAATTTTATGTATTTACGACTCTAAGAGAACGAATTTTATGAAAATTTCTTATTAAACTGTGAAAATTTACTAAGAAAACTATAGGAAATTACGAGGAGCAATTAGATACACTATTTAAAAAGAAAATTTGAACGGAAAAGACCAATTTTCAGTAAAGTTATAGATGAATTTATGTTTTATTTATGAATTTAAGACAATAAAAGAAGGAAAAATGTGAAAATTGTTTATATAACGGTGAAAGTTTACTAAGAAAATTATAGGGAAATATGGGGGGCAGTTAATTACACTATTTAAAGAAAATTTCAACAAAAAAGACCGATATTCAGCAAAGTTATTAAAAAAGTTGTAGTTAAATTTATATATTTTTAACGATCGACCACTATACCTCGGTTTAGGTAAGTAGCGATTTTCTCTAATTCCGTGTATTATTTTTTGCAGATTAGAGTGCAGAAGGCAGTTTCTAAACTGGACGGACCTATCTGAAGCAAAAAGAGCGAAATAAATGAAGATTTGTAAATTTTTTTTTTAAAAATTTTATGTATTTACGACTCTAAGAGAACGAATTTTATGAAAATTTCTTATTAAACTGTGAAAATTTACTAAGAAAACTATAGGAAATTACGAGGAGCAATTAGATACACTATTTAAAAAGAAAATTTGAACGGAAAAGACCAATTTTCAGTAAAGTTATAGATGAATTTATGTTTTATTTATGAATTTAAGACAATAAAAGAAGGAAAAATGTGAAAATTGTTTATATAACGGTGAAAGTTTACTAAGAAAATTATAGGGAAATATGGGGGGCAGTTAATTACACTATTTAAAGAAAATTTCAACAAAAAAGACCGATATTCAGCAAAGTTATTAAAAAAGTTGTAGTTAAATTTATATATTTTTAACGATCGACCACTATACCTCGGTTTAGGTAAGTAGCGATTTTCTCTAATTCCGTGTATTATTTTTTGCAGATTAGAGTGCAGAAGGCAGTTTCTAAACTGGACGGACCTAACTGAAGCAAAAAGAGCGAAATAAATGAAGATTTGTAAAATTTTTTTTTTAAAAATTTTATGTATTTACGACTCTAAGAGAACGAATTTTATGAAAATTTCTTATTAAACTGTGAAAATTTACTAAGAAAACTATAGGAAATTACGAGGAGCAATTAGATACACTATTTAAAAAGAAAATTTGAACGGAAAAGACCAATTTTCAGTAAAGTTATAGATGAATTTATGTTTTATTTATGAATTTAAGACAATAAAAGAAGGAAAAATGTGAAAATTGTTTATATAACGGTGAAAGTTTACTAAGAAAATTATAGGGAAATATGGGGGGCAGTTAATTACACTATTTAAAGAAAATTTCAACAAAAAAGACCGATATTCAGCAAAGTTATTAAAAAAGTTGTAGTTAAATTTATATATTTTTAACGATCGACCACTATACCTCGGTTTAGGTAAGTAGCGATTTTCTCTAATTCCGTGTATTATTTTTTGCAGATTAGAGTGCAGAAGGCAGTTTCTAAACTGGACGGACCTAACTGAAGCAAAAAGAGCGAAATAAATGAAGATTTGTAAAATTTTTTTTTTAAAAATTTTATGTATTTACGACTCTAAGAGAACGAATTTTATGAAAATTTCTTATTAAACTGTGAAAATTTACTAAGAAAACTATAGGAAATTACGAGGAGCAATTAGATACACTATTTAAAAAGAAAATTTGAACGGAAAAGACCAATTTTCAGTAAAGTTATAGATGAATTTATGTTTTATTTATGAATTTAAGACAATAAAAGAAGGAAAAATGTGAAAATTGTTTATATAACGGTGAAAGTTTACTAAGAAAATTATAGGGAAATATGGGGGGCAGTTAATTACACTATTTAAAGAAAATTTCAACAAAAAAGACCGATATTCAGCAAAGTTATTAAAAAAGTTGTAGTTAAATTTATATATTTTTAACGATCGACCACTATACCTCGGTTTAGGTAAGTAGCGATTTTCTCTAATTCCGTGTATTATTTTTTGCAGATTAGAGTGCAGAAGGCAGTTTCTAAACTGGACGGACCTAACTGAAGCAAAAAGAGCGAAATAAATGAAGATTTGTAAAATTTTTTTTTTAAAAATTTTATGTATTTACGACTCTAAGAGAACGAATTTTATGAAAATTTCTTATTAAACTGTGAAAATTTACTAAGAAAACTATAGGAAATTACGAGGAGCAATTAGATACACTATTTAAAAAGAAAATTTGAACGGAAAAGACCAATTTTCAGTAAAGTTATAGATGAATTTATGTTTTATTTATGAATTTAAGACAATAAAAGAAGGAAAAATGTGAAAATTGTTTATATAACGGTGAAAGTTTACTAAGAAAATTATAGGGAAATATGGGGGGCAGTTAATTACACTATTTAAAGAAAATTTCAACAAAAAAGACCGATATTCAGCAAAGTTATTAAAAAAGTTGTAGTTAAATTTATATATTTTTAACGATCGACCACTATACCTCGGTTTAGGTAAGTAGCGATTTTCTCTAATTCCGTGTATTATTTTTTGCAGATTAGAGTGCAGAAGGTAGTTTCTAAACTGGACGGACCTAACTGAAGCAAAAAGAGCGAAATAAATGAAGATTTGTAAAATTTTTTTTTTAAAAATTTTATGTATTTACGACTCTAAGAGAACGAATTTTATGAAAATTTCTTATTAAACTGTGAAAATTTACTAAGAAAACTATAGGAAATTACGAGGAGCAATTAGATACACTATTTAAAAAGAAAATTTGAACGGAAAAGACCAATTTTCAGTAAAGTTATAGATGAATTTATGTTTTATTTATGAATTTAAGACAATAAAAGAAGGAAAAATGTGAAAATTGTTTATATAACGGTGAAAGTTTACTAAGAAAATTATAGGGAAATATGGGGGGCAGTTAATTACACTATTTAAAGAAAATTTCAACAAAAAAGACCGATATTCAGCAAAGTTATTAAAAAAGTTGTAGTTAAATTTATATATTTTTAACGATCGACCACTATACCTCGGTTTAGGTAAGTAGCGATTTTCTCTAATTCCGTGTATTATTTTTTGCAGATTAGAGTGCAGAAGGCAGTTTCTAAACTGGACGGACCTAACTGAAGCAAAAAGAGCGAAATAAATGAAGATTTGTAAAATTTTTTTTTTAAAAATTTTATGTATTTACGACTCTAAGAGAACGAATTTTATGAAAATTTCTTATTAAACTGTGAAAATTTACTAAGAAAACTATAGGAAATTACGAGGAGCAATTAGATACACTATTTAAAAAGAAAATTTGAACGGAAAAGACCAATTTTCAGTAAAGTTATAGATGAATTTATGTTTTATTTATGAATTTAAGACAATAAAAGAAGGAAAAATGTGAAAATTGTTTATATAACGGTGAAAGTTTACTAAGAAAATTATAGGGAAATATGGGGGGCAGTTAATTACACTATTTAAAGAAAATTTCAACAAAAAAGACCGATATTCAGCAAAGTTATTAAAAAAGTTGTAGTTAAATTTATATATTTTTAACGATCGACCACTATACCTCGGTTTAGGTAAGTAGCGATTTTCTCTAATTCCGTGTATTATTTTTTGCAGATTAGAGTGCAGAAGGCAGTTTCTAAACTGGACGGACCTAACTGAAGCAAAAAGAGCGAAATAAATGAAGATTTGTAAAATTTTTTTTTTAAAAATTTTATGTATTTACGACTCTAAGAGAACGAATTTTATGAAAATTTCTTATTAAACTGTGAAAATTTACTAAGAAAACTATAGGAAATTACGAGGAGCAATTAGATACACTATTTAAAAAGAAAATTTGAACGGAAAAGACCAATTTTCAGTAAAGTTATAGATGAATTTATGTTTTATTTATGAATTTAAGACAATAAAAGAAGGAAAAATGTGAAAATTGTTTATATAACGGTGAAAGTTTACTAAGAAAATTATAGGGAAATATGGGGGGCAGTTAATTACACTATTTAAAGAAAATTTCAACAAAAAAGACCGATATTCAGCAAAGTTATTAAAAAAGTTGTAGTTAAATTTATATATTTTTAACGATCGACCACTATACCTCGGTTTAGGTAAGTAGCGATTTTCTCTAATTCCGTGTATTATTTTTTGCAGATTAGAGTGCAGAAGGCAGTTTCTAAACTGGACGGACCTAACTGAAGCAAAAAGAGCGAAATAAATGAAGATTTGTAAAATTTTTTTTTTAAAAATTTTATGTATTTACGACTCTAAGAGAACGAATTTTATGAAAATTTCTTATTAAACTGTGAAAATTTACTAAGAAAACTATAGGAAATTACGAGGAGCAATTAGATACACTATTTAAAAAGAAAATTTGAACGGAAAAGACCAATTTTCAGTAAAGTTATAGATGAATTTATGTTTTATTTATGAATTTAAGACAATAAAAGAAGGAAAAATGTGAAAATTGTTTATATAACGGTGAAAGTTTACTAAGAAAATTATAGGGAAATATGGGGGGCAGTTAATTACACTATTTAAAGAAAATTTCAACAAAAAAGACCGATATTCAGCAAAGTTATTAAAAAAGTTGTAGTTAAATTTATATATTTTTAACGATCGACCACTATACCTCGGTTTAGGTAAGTAGCGATTTTCTCTAATTCCGTGTATTATTTTTTGCAGATTAGAGTGCAGAAGGCAGTTTCTAAACTGGACGGACCTAACTGAAGCAAAAAGAGCGAAATAAATGAAGATTTGTAAAATTTTTTTTTTAAAAAATTTATGTATTTACGACTCTAAGAGAACGAATTTTATGAAAATTTCTTATTAAACTGTGAAAATTTACTAAGAAAACTATAGGAAATTACGAGGAGCAATTAGATACACTATTTAAAAAGAAAATTTGAACGGAAAAGACCAATTTTCAGTAAAGTTATAGATGAATTTATGTTTTATTTATGAATTTAAGACAATAAAAGAAGGAAAAATGTGAAAATTGTTTATATAACGGTGAAAGTTTACTAAGAAAATTATAGGGAAATATGGGGGGCAGTTAATTACACTATTTAAAGAAAATTTCAACAAAAAAGACCGATATTCAGCAAAGTTATTAAAAAAGTTGTAGTTAAATTTATATATTTTTAACGATCGACCACTATACCTCGGTTTAGGTAAGTAGCGATTTTCTCTAATTCCGTGTATTATTTTTTGCAGATTAGAGTGCAGAAGGCAGTTTCTAAACTGGACGGACCTAACTGAAGCAAAAAGAGCG
Organism: Parnassius mnemosyne; assembly: GCA_963668995.1. NCBI lineage: Eukaryota > Metazoa > Arthropoda > Insecta > Lepidoptera > Papilionidae > Parnassius > Parnassius mnemosyne. The sequence goes on along the minus strand of CAVLGL010000001.1, from coordinate 69,918 downwards.
AAATAAATGAAGATTTGTAAAATTTTTTTTTTAAAAAATTTATGTATTTACGACTCTAAGAGAACGAATTTTATGAAAATTTCTTATTAAACTGTGAAAATTTACTAAGAAAACTATAGGAAATTACGAGGAGCAATTAGATACACTATTTAAAAAGAAAATTTGAACGGAAAAGACCAATTTTCAGTAAAGTTATAGATGAATTTATGTTTTATTTATGAATTTAAGACAATAAAAGAAGGAAAAATGTGAAAATTGTTTATATAACGGTGAAAGTTTACTAAGAAAATTATAGGGAAATATGGGGGGCAGTTAATTACACTATTTAAAGAAAATTTCAACAAAAAAGACCGATATTCAGCAAAGTTATTAAAAAAGTTGTAGTTAAATTTATATATTTTTAACGATCGACCACTATACCTCGGTTTAGGTAAGTAGCGATTTTCTCTAATTCCGTGTATTATTTTTTGCAGATTAGAGTGCAGAAGGCAGTTTCTAAACTGGACGGACCTAACTGAAGCAAAAAGAGCGAAATAAATGAAGATTTGTAAATTTTTTTTTTAAAAATTTTATGTATTTACGACTCTAAGAGAACGAATTTTATGAAAATTTCTTATTAAACTGTGAAAATTTACTAAGAAAACTATAGGAAATTACGAGGAGCAATTAGATACACTATTTAAAAAGAAAATTTGAACGGAAAAGACCAATTTTCAGTAAAGTTATAGATGAATTTATGTTTTATTTATGAATTTAAGACAATAAAAGAAGGAAAAATGTGAAAATTGTTTATATAACGGTGAAAGTTTACTAAGAAAATTATAGGGAAATATGGGGGGCAGTTAATTACACTATTTAAAGAAAATTTCAACAAAAAAGACCGATATTCAGCAAAGTTATTAAAAAAGTTGTAGTTAAATTTATATATTTTTAACGATCGACCACTATACCTCGGTTTAGGTAAGTAGCGATTTTCTCTAATTCCGTGTATTATTTTTTGCAGATTAGAGTGCAGAAGGCAGTTTCTAAACTGGACGGACCTAACTGAAGCAAAAAGAGCGAAATAAATGAAGATTTGTAAAATTTTTTTTTTAAAAATTTTATGTATTTACGACTCTAAGAGAACGAATTTTATGAAAATTTCTTATTAAACTGTGAAAATTTACTAAGAAAACTATAGGAAATTACGAGGAGCAATTAGATACACTATTTAAAAAGAAAATTTGAACGGAAAAGACCAATTTTCAGTAAAGTTATAGATGAATTTATGTTTTATTTATGAATTTAAGACAATAAAAGAAGGAAAAATGTGAAAATTGTTTATATAACGGTGAAAGTTTACTAAGAAAATTATAGGGAAATATGGGGGGCAGTTAATTACACTATTTAAAGAAAATTTCAACAAAAAAGACCGATATTCAGCAAAGTTATTAAAAAAGTTGTAGTTAAATTTATATATTTTTAACGATCGACCACTATACCTCGGTTTAGGTAAGTAGCGATTTTCTCTAATTCCGTGTATTATTTTTTGCAGATTAGAGTGCAGAAGGCAGTTTCTAAACTGGACGGACCTAACTGAAGCAAAAAGAGCGAAATAAATGAAGATTTGTAAAATTTTTTTTTTAAAAATTTTATGTATTTACGACTCTAAGAGAACGAATTTTATGAAAATTTCTTATTAAACTGTGAAAATTTACTAAGAAAACTATAGGAAATTACGAGGAGCAATTAGATACACTATTTAAAAAGAAAATTTGAACGGAAAAGACCAATTTTCAGTAAAGTTATAGATGAATTTATGTTTTATTTATGAATTTAAGACAATAAAAGAAGGAAAAATGTGAAAATTGTTTATATAACGGTGAAAGTTTACTAAGAAAATTATAGGGAAATATGGGGGGCAGTTAATTACACTATTTAAAGAAAATTTCAACAAAAAAGACCGATATTCAGCAAAGTTATTAAAAAAGTTGTAGTTAAATTTATATATTTTTAACGATCGACCACTATACCTCGGTTTAGGTAAGTAGCGATTTTCTCTAATTCCGTGTATTATTTTTTGCAGATTAGAGTGCAGAAGGCAGTTTCTAAACTGGACGGACCTAACTGAAGCAAAAAGAGCGAAATAAATGAAGATTTGTAAAATTTTTTTTTTTTAAATTTTATGTATTTACGACTCTAAGAGAACGAATTTTATGAAAATTTCTTATTAAACTGTGAAAATTTACTAAGAAAACTATAGGAAATTACGAGGAGCAATTAGATACACTATTTAAAAAGAAAATTTGAACGGAAAAGACCAATTTTCAGTAAAGTTATAGATGAATTTATGTTTTATTTATGAATTTAAGACAATAAAAGAAGGAAAAATGTGAAAATTGTTTATATAACGGTGAAAGTTTACTAAGAAAATTATAGGGAAATATGGGGGGCAGTTAATTACACTATTTAAAGAAAATTTCAACAAAAAAGACCGATATTCAGCAAAGTTATTAAAAAAGTTGTAGTTAAATTTATATATTTTTAACGATCGACCACTATACCTCGGTTTAGGTAAGTAGCGATTTTCTCTAATTCCGTGTATTATTTTTTGCAGATTAGAGTGCAGAAGGCAGTTTCTAAACTGGACGGACCTAACTGAAGCAAAAAGAGCGAAATAAATGAAGATTTGTAAAATTTTTTTTTTAAAAATTTTATGTATTTACGACTCTAAGAGAACGAATTTTATGAAAATTTCTTATTAAACTGTGAAAATTTACTAAGAAAACTATAGGAAATTACGAGGAGCAATTAGATACACTATTTAAAAAGAAAATTTGAACGGAAAAGACCAATTTTCAGTAAAGTTATAGATGAATTTATGTTTTATTTATGAATTTAAGACAATAAAAGAAGGAAAAATGTGAAAATTGTTTATATAACGGTGAAAGTTTACTAAGAAAATTATAGGGAAATATGGGGGGCAGTTAATTACACTATTTAAAGAAAATTTCAACAAAAAAGACCGATATTCAGCAAAGTTATTAAAAAAGTTGTAGTTAAATTTATATATTTTTAACGATCGACCACTATACCTCGGTTTAGGTAAGTAGCGTTTTTCACTAATTCCGTGTATTATTTTTTGCAGATTAGAGTGCAGAAGGCAGTTTCTAAACTGGACGGACCTAACTGAAGCAAAAAGAGCGAAATAAATGAAGATTTGTAAAATTTTTTTTTTAAAAATTTTATGTATTTACGACTCTAAGAGAACGAATTTTATGAAAATTTCTTATTAAACTGTGAAAATTTACTAAGAAAACTATAGGAAATTACGAGGAGCAATTAGATACACTATTTAAAAAGAAAATTTGAACGGAAAAGACCAATTTTCAGTAAAGTTATAGATGAATTTATGTTTTATTTATGAATTTAAGACAATAAAAGAAGGAAAAATGTGAAAATTGTTTATATAACGGTGAAAGTTTACTAAGAAAATTATAGGGAAATATGGGGGGCAGTTAATTACACTATTTAAAGAAAATTTCAACAAAAAAGACCGATATTCAGCAAAGTTATTAAAAAAGTTGTAGTTAAATTTATATATTTTTAACGATCGACCACTATACCTCGGTTTAAGTAAGTAGCGATTTTCTCTAATTCCGTGTATTATTTTTTGCAGATTAGAGTGCAGAAGGCAGTTTCTAAACTGGACGGACCTAACTGAAGCAAAAAGAGCGAAATAAATGAAGATTTGTAAAATTTTTTTTTTAAAAATTTTATGTATTTACGACTCTAAGAGAACGAATTTTATGAAAATTTCTTATTAAACTGTGAAAATTTACTAAGAAAACTATAGGAAATTACGAGGAGCAATTAGATACACTATTTAAAAAGAAAATTTGAACGGAAAAGACCAATTTTCAGTAAAGTTATAGATGAATTTATGTTTTATTTATGAATTTAAGACAATAAAAGAAGGAAAAATGTGAAAATTGTTTATATAACGGTGAAAGTTTACTAAGAAAATTATAGGGAAATATGGGGGGCAGTTAATTACACTATTTAAAGAAAATTTCAACAAAAAAGACCGATATTCAGCAAAGTTATTAAAAAAGTTGTAGTTAAATTTATATATTTTTAACGATCGACCACTATACCTCGGTTTAGGTAAGTAGCGATTTTCTCTAATTCCGTGTATTATTTTTTGCAGATTAGAGTGCAGAAGGCAGTTTCTAAACTGGACGGACCTAACTGAAGCAAAAAGAGCGAAATAAATGAAGATTTGTAAAATTTTTTTTTTAAAAATTTTATGTATTTACGACTCTAAGAGAACGAATTTTATGAAAATTTCTTATTAAACTGTGAAAATTTACTAAGAAAACTATAGGAAATTACGAGGAGCAATTAGATACACTATTTAAAAAGAAAATTTGAACGGAAAAGACCAATTTTCAGTAAAGTTATAGATGAATTTATGTTTTATTTATGAATTTAAGACAATAAAAGAAGGAAAAATGTGAAAATTGTTTATATAACGGTGAAAGTTTACTAAGAAAATTATAGGGAAATATGGGGGGCAGTTAATTACACTATTTAAAGAAAATTTCAACAAAAAAGACCGATATTCAGCAAAGTTATTAAAAAAGTTGTAGTTAAATTTATATATTTTTAACGATCGACCACTATACCTCGGTTTAGGTAAGTAGCGATTTTCTCTAATTCCGTGTATTATTTTTTGCAGATTAGAGTGCAGAAGGCAGTTTCTAAACTGGACGGACCTAACTGAAGCAAAAAGAGCGAAATAAATGAAGATTTGTAAAATTTTTTTTTTAAAAAATTTATGTATTTACGACTCTAAGAGAACGAATTTTATGAAAATTTCTTATTAAACTGTGAAAATTTACTAAGAAAACTATAGGAAATTACGAGGAGCAATTAGATACACTATTTAAAAAGAAAATTTGAACGGAAAAGACCAATTTTCAGTAAAGTTATAGATGAATTTATGTTTTATTTATGAATTTAAGACAATAAAAGAAGGAAAAATGTGAAAATTGTTTATATAACGGTGAAAGTTTACTAAGAAAATTATAGGGAAATATGGGGGGCAGTTAATTACACTATTTAAAGAAAATTTCAACAAAAAAGACCGATATTCAGCAAAGTTATTAAAAAAGTTGTAGTTAAATTTATATATTTTTAACGATCGACCACTATACCTCGGTTTAGGTAAGTAGCGATTTTCTCTAATTCCGTGTATTATTTTTTGCAGATTAGAGTGCAGAAGGCAGTTTCTAAACTGGACGGACCTAACTGAAGCAAAAAGAGCGAAATAAATGAAGATTTGTAAAATTTTTTTTTTAAAAATTTTATGTATTTACGACTCTAAGAGAACGAATTTTATGAAAATTTCTTATTAAACTGTGAAAATTTACTAAGAAAACTATAGGAAATTACGAGGAGCAATTAGATACACTATTTAAAAAGAAAATTTGAACGGAAAAGACCAATTTTCAGTAAAGTTATAGATGAATTTATGTTTTATTTATGAATTTAAGACAATAAAAGAAGGAAAAATGTGAAAATTGTTTATATAACGGTGAAAGTTTACTAAGAAAATTATAGGGAAATATGGGGGGCAGTTAATTACACTATTTAAAGAAAATTTCAACAAAAAAGACCGATATTCAGCAAAGTTATTAAAAAAGTTGTAGTTAAATTTATATATTTTTAACGATCGACCACTATACCTCGGTTTAGGTAAGTAGCGATTTTCTCTAATTCCGTGTATTATTTTTTGCAGATTAGAGTGCAGAAGGCAGTTTCTAAACTGGACGGACCTAACTGAAGCAAAAAGAGCGAAATAAATGAAGATTTGTAAAATTTTTTTTTTAAAAATTTTATGTATTTACGACTCTAAGAGAACGAATTTTATGAAAATTTCTTATTAAACTGTGAAAATTTACTAAGAAAACTATAGGAAATTACGAGGAGCAATTAGATACACTATTTAAAAAGAAAATTTGAACGGAAAAGACCAATTTTCAGTAAAGTTATAGATGAATTTATGTTTTATTTATGAATTTAAGACAATAAAAGAAGGAAAAATGTGAAAATTGTTTATATAACGGTGAAAGTTTACTAAGAAAATTATAGGGAAATATGGGGGGCAGTTAATTACACTATTTAAAGAAAATTTCAACAAAAAAGACCGATATTCAGCAAAGTTATTAAAAAAGTTGTAGTTAAATTTATATATTTTTAACGATCGACCACTATACCTCGGTTTAGGTAAGTAGCGATTTTCTCTAATTCCGTGTATTATTTTTTGCAGATTAGAGTGCAGAAGGCAGTTTCTAAACTGGACGGACCTAACTGAAGCAAAAAGAGCGAAATAAATGAAGATTTGTAAAATTTTTTTTTTAAAAATTTTATGTATTTACGACTCTAAGAGAACGAATTTTATGAAAATTTCTTATTAAACTGTGAAAATTTACTAAGAAAACTATAGGAAATTACGAGGAGCAATTAGATACACTATTTAAAAAGAAAATTTGAACGGAAAAGACCAATTTTCAGTAAAGTTATAGATGAATTTATGTTTTATTTATGAATTTAAGACAATAAAAGAAGGAAAAATGTGAAAATTGTTTATATAACGGTGAAAGTTTACTAAGAAAATTATAGGGAAATATGGGGGGCAGTTAATTACACTATTTAAAGAAAATTTCAACAAAAAAGACCGATATTCAGCAAAGTTATTAAAAAAGTTGTAGTTAAATTTATATATTTTTAACGATCGACCACTATACCTCGGTTTAGGTAAGTAGCGATTTTCTCTAATTCCGTGTATTATTTTTTGCAGATTAGAGTGCAGAAGGCAGTTTCTAAACTGGACGGACCTAACTGAAGCAAAAAGAGCGAAATAAATGAAGATTTGTAAAATTTTTTTTTTAAAAATTTTATGTATTTACGACTCTAAGAGAACGAATTTTATGAAAATTTCTTATTAAACTGTGAAAATTTACTAAGAAAACTATAGGAAATTACGAGGAGCAATTAGATACACTATTTAAAAAGAAAATTTGAACGGAAAAGACCAATTTTCAGTAAAGTTATAGATGAATTTATGTTTTATTTATGAATTTAAGACAATAAAAGAAGGAAAAATGTGAAAATTGTTTATATAACGGTGAAAGTTTACTAAGAAAATTATAGGGAAATATGGGGGGCAGTTAATTACACTATTTAAAGAAAATTTCAACAAAAAAGACCGATATTCAGCAAAGTTATTAAAAAAGTTGTAGTTAAATTTATATATTTTTAACGATCGACCACTATACCTCGGTTTAGGTAAGTAGCGATTTTCTCTAATTCCGTGTATTATTTTTTGCAGATTAGAGTGCAGAAGGCAGTTTCTAAACTGGACGGACCTAACTGAAGCAAAAAGAGCGAAATAAATGAAGATTTGTAAAATTTTTTTTTTTTAAATTTTATGTATTTACGACTCTAAGAGAACGAATTTTATGAAAATTTCTTATTAAACTGTGAAAATTTACTAAGAAAACTATAGGAAATTACGAGGAGCAATTAGATACACTATTTAAAAAGAAAATTTGAACGGAAAAGACCAATTTTCAGTAAAGTTATAGATGAATTTATGTTTTATTTATGAATTTAAGACAATAAAAGAAGGAAAAATGTGAAAATTGTTTATATAACGGTGAAAGTTTACTAAGAAAATTATAGGGAAATATGGGGGGCAGTTAATTACACTATTTAAAGAAAATTTCAACAAAAAAGACCGATATTCAGCAAAGTTATTAAAAAAGTTGTAGTTAAATTTATATATTTTTAACGATCGACCACTATACCTCGGTTTAGGTAAGTAGCGATTTTCTCTAATTCCGTGTATTATTTTTTGCAGATTAGAGTGCAGAAGGCAGTTTCTAAACTGGACGGACCTAACTGAAGCAAAAAGAGCGAAATAAATGAAGATTTGTAAAATTTTTTTTTTTAAAATTTTATGTATTTACGACTCTAAGAGAACGAATTTTATGAAAATTTCTTATTAAACTGTGAAAATTTACTAAGAAAACTATAGGAAATTACGAGGAGCAATTAGATACACTATTTAAAAAGAAAATTTGAACGGAAAAGACCAATTTTCAGTAAAGTTATAGATGAATTTATGTTTTATTTATGAATTTAAGACAATAAAAGAAGGAAAAATGTGAAAATTGTTTATATAACGGTGAAAGTTTACTAAGAAAATTATAGGGAAATATGGGGGGCAGTTAATTACACTATTTAAAGAAAATTTCAACAAAAAAGACCGATATTCAGCAAAGTTATTAAAAAAGTTGTAGTTAAATTTATATATTTTTAACGATCGACCACTATACCTCGGTTTAGGTAAGTAGCGATTTTCTCTAATTCCGTGTATTATTTTTTGCAGATTAGAGTGCAGAAGGCAGTTTCTAAACTGGACGGACCTAACTGAAGCAAAAAGAGCGAAATAAATGAAGATTTGTAAAATTTTTTTTTTTTAAATTTTATGTATTTACGACTCTAAGAGAACGAATTTTATGAAAATTTCTTATTAAACTGTGAAAATTTACTAAGAAAACTATAGGAAATTACGAGGAGCAATTAGATACACTATTTAAAAAGAAAATTTGAACGGAAAAGACCAATTTTCAGTAAAGTTATAGATGAATTTATGTTTTATTTATGAATTTAAGACAATAAAAGAAGGAAAAATGTGAAAATTGTTTATATAACGGTGAAAGTTTACTAAGAAAATTATAGGGAAATATGGGGGGCAGTTAATTACACTATTTAAAGAAAATTTCAACAAAAAAGACCGATATTCAGCAAAGTTATTAAAAAAGTTGTAGTTAAATTTATATATTTTTAACGATCGACCACTATACCTCGGTTTAGGTAAGTAGCGATTTTCTCTAATTCCGTGTATTATTTTTTGCAGATTAGAGTGCAGAAGGCAGTTTCTAAACTGGACGGACCTAACTGAAGCAAAAAGAGCGAAATAAATGAAGATTTGTAAAATTTTTTTTTTTTAAATTTTATGTATTTACGACTCTAAGAGAACGAATTTTATGAAAATTTCTTATTAAACTGTGAAAATTTACTAAGAAAACTATAGGAAATTACGAGGAGCAATTAGATACACTATTTAAAAAGAAAATTTGAACGGAAAAGACCAATTTTCAGTAAAGTTATAGATGAATTTATGTTTTATTTATGAATTTAAGACAATAAAAGAAGGAAAAATGTGAAAATTGTTTATATAACGGTGAAAGTTTACTAAGAAAATTATAGGGAAATATGGGGGGCAGTTAATTACACTATTTAAAGAAAATTTCAACAAAAAAGACCGATATTCAGCAAAGTTATTAAAAAAGTTGTAGTTAAATTTATATATTTTTAACGATCGACCACTATACCTCGGTTTAGGTAAGTAGCGATTTTCTCTAATTCCGTGTATTATTTTTTGCAGATTAGAGTGCAGAAGGCAGTTTCTAAACTGGACGGACCTAACTGAAGCAAAAAGAGCGAAATAAATGAAGATTTGTAAAATTTTTTTTTTAAAAATTTTATGTATTTACGACTCTAAGAGAACGAATTTTATGAAAATTTCTTATTAAACTGTGAAAATTTACTAAGAAAACTATAGGAAATTACGAGGAGCAATTAGATACACTATTTAAAAAGAAAATTTGAACGGAAAAGACCAATTTTCAGTAAAGTTATAGATGAATTTATGTTTTATTTATGAATTTAAGACAATAAAAGAAGGAGAAATGTGAAAATTGTTTATATAACGGTGAAAGTTTACTAAGAAAATTATAGGGAAATATGGGGGGCAGTTAATTACACTATTTAAAGAAAATTTCAACAAAAAAGACCGATATTCAGCAAAGTTATTAAAAAAGTTGTAGTTAAATTTATATATTTTTAACGATCGACCACTATACCTCGGTTTAGGTAAGTAGCGATTTTCTCTAATTCCGTGTATTATTTTTTGCAGATTAGAGTGCAGAAGGCAGTTTCTAAACTGGACGGACCTAACTGAAGCAAAAAGAGCGAAATAAATGAAGATTTGTAAAATTTTTTTTTTAAAAATTTTATGTATTTACGACTCTAAGAGAACGAATTTTATGAAAATTTCTTATTAAACTGTGAAAATTTACTAAGAAAACTATAGGAAATTACGAGGAGCAATTAGATACACTATTTAAAAAGAAAATTTGAACGGAAAAGACCAATTTTCAGTAAAGTTATAGATGAATTTATGTTTTATTTATGAATTTAAGACAATAAAAGAAGGAGAAATGTGAAAATTGTTTATATAACGGTGAAAGTTTACTAAGAAAATTATAGGGAAATATGGGGGGCAGTTAATTACACTATTTAAAGAAAATTTCAACAAAAAAGACCGATATTCAGCAAAGTTATTAAAAAAGTTGTAGTTAAATTTATATATTTTTAACGATCGACCACTATACCTCGGTTTAGGTAAGTAGCGATTTTCTCTAATTCCGTGTATTATTTTTTGCAGATTAGAGTGCAGAAGGCAGTTTCTAAACTGGACGGACCTAACTGAAGCAAAAAGAGCGAAATAAATGAAGATTTGTAAAATTTTTTTTTTAAAAATTTTATGTATTTACGACTCTAAGAGAACGAATTTTATGAAAATTTCTTATTAAACTGTGAAAATTTACTAAGAAAACTATAGGAAATTACGAGGAGCAATTAGATACACTATTTAAAAAGAAAATTTGAACGGAAAAGACCAATTTTCAGTAAAGTTATAGATGAATTTATGTTTTATTTATGAATTTAAGACAATAAAAGAAGGAGAAATGTGAAAATTGTTTATATAACGGTGAAAGTTTACTAAGAAAATTATAGGGAAATATGGGGGGCAGTTAATTACACTATTTAAAGAAAATTTCAACAAAAAAGACCGATATTCAGCAAAGTTATTAAAAAAGTTGTAGTTAAATTTATATATTTTTAACGATCGACCACTATACCTCGGTTTAGGTAAGTAGCGATTTTCTCTAATTCCGTGTATTATTTTTTGCAGATTAGAGTGCAGAAGGCAGTTTCTAAACTGGACGGACCTAACTGAAGCAAAAAGAGCGAAATAAATGAAGATTTGTAAAATTTTTTTTTTAAAAATTTTATGTATTTACGACTCTAAGAGAACGAATTTTATGAAAATTTCTTATTAAACTGTGAAAATTTACTAAGAAAACTATAGGAAATTACGAGGAGCAATTAGATACACTATTTAAAAAGAAAATTTGAACGGAAAAGACCAATTTTCAGTAAAGTTATAGATGAATTTATGTTTTATTTATGAACTAGCTGTGCCCGCGGCGTAGCTCGCGTATACAGGTTTTACATAAAGAATTTGTCGTTTAGGTAAGAGAATATTAAACGATTTATTTCATTACTGTATCAATAAGTGGTAACTAAATAAATCATTATCATCAAAGTTCTAAGTCGTTTATGATAGAGCTTCTGTGTAAACGACGTTAGAAGTAGGCTTAGCCGGGGTGTACACAAAAAGGTTATGGGGGCTACTAACGCGGGAAAAAGCAACATAGAGTTGGCCATGTGCAAAACAGTCAGTACTGAGGTACACTCCTACAACGCGTAAAGTTTGACCTTGCGCTTTATTTACGGTCATCGCATAACATAAACTCACTGTAACTGGGAACTGAACGCGCTTAAAACTGAAAGGAAAGTTACTTCTTAATAGAGGGTTTTTGGGCAGTGCTGCCAGATAAAAAAAACTCATTCAGCTCTAGGACAACACAAAAAGCGCTAGATTTCATGAAAACAGCGCTTTAAAAAAGCCCTAGATTTTGCGCTAAATTAACTACAAACAGTTTGTGTTTTTTTTATATAATCATAATAAAGAAAACAACATTAAGTTTTTTTTCTGGCAATATTTTTTTGATGTATCAATACTTCGCAGGACATCGACTTATAATTATGGCAATTGCTGTCAACAGTAGTTAGTACCTACTGTACGAACAATAAAAATGTCATTGTTTTAAAGTGCAATGTATTTCGCAACTTAGTTTCAGATGTCAGCATCTGATTGCGGTTGCTACACAGTTTCTTTGTGTTATAACTTCTAAGTAACTTTTAACTTAGCTGTGCTCTAAGCAACTGACTGAAACTGAATAAAACAAAATAAATGCGTTGCCAAAATCATGAACGAAAACTTTAATAAAGGGGGTTTCCCCGCTTATAGTCGTCGGTAAAAAAATCAAGTTGATCATCCTAAAGGGGAAGCCAAGAGATCCATAGCACAGGGTATCCTAGTTTGGACTCGTCTCCCATGCTCTTTGTTTTGTGGAAAAAATATGTTTGAAAAAGATAAACTGCAATGTACTATTTGTGGGAAAAAATAATAAAGGTCATTATTATTATTATCGGTAATGTGGACTAACAGTGCTGCTATAAAAGAGTTAATAACCCGCTAGTCGCTAAAATATTGAAATGTGTGCTAAATACACCAAAAAGCGCTGGATTAAGCGCTAGGTGCTAAAATTTCGAAATGCGCGCTATACATTCCAAAAAAGTGCTAAATCTAGTTCCCAAAGCGCTAAAATGGCAGTTCTGATTTTGCGTATATTATAAATACAATATCACGACTTTTCGTTGCGAAATTTTTATTTTTGGTCGGGTTCCGTTGTATGGCTTCGATGGATACAAATTTCTTCAGTAAGTCTCAATAGAAAGAAAGAAAGAAAGATTTATTATCCAAAATGACGCCATCACAGATAACATAAAAAAGAAACACATAATTTACAAATAATATTGGCTATACAATACAAATTACAATATACTACATATTACAAACTATACAATACCAATACTCATATGTGTCAAGGCGTCATCTACGATACGATACATCGGCGAAAAATCTCAACACAGCAATTCAGAAAAGTTTGTAATTTGTACAACTCCATCTATTACGTCCTTTGTGTGAGAAAACATCCTATCTCTTTTTGTGTTTTAAGTATAAATATATTAATTATTATGGAACGTTTTTTTTTACACAGAAATCTTTTTATTACTATTTCTGAGATTTTATGGCGCTATTGAACAAATTCGAACCTACATTTCAAAATAATAATCATTACTTTCGATAGAATTAACCAATTTTAATAAAACATTGCATTGCATTTTCACAACACCACCATCTATCGAAGAAATGGGTTAACTATTGTGCTTCAGATTTAGTTAATAACGTTAATATATTTTTGTATAATATATTTAATACGTTCTTTATTACTTTTGTTTACTGCGTTTTAGATATACATAATTATATCATTATTTTACATAATTTAACTATGATTTATGATATGATATTAGTTTAAAATGCACTTGATGACTCAAACAAAGCCACCGTTGAGCAATTCGTACCTATACTTCCCTACCCATACTTCAGAATATTTATCATAACTTTTGATGGAATGAACTGATTTTAATGAAATAAAGACTAAATGTAACCCGAAGATACACTTTATAATTTCCTTAACAATTCTTATGATATAAATTAGTACTTTATACGTGATACGTTAACAAACAAACAGACAGACAGACAGACAGACAGACAGACAGAAAATTCTAAAAATGGTAGAAATGTATTTAATTACTTATTTTTAGTACCCCTCAATCACTTTTATTACAAAAATATTAAATGTACAGACATCTGCTATTTACAGTTTTATTATATGTATAGATTTAAGACAATAAAAGAAGGAAAAATGTGAAAATTGTTTATATAACGGTGAAAGTTTACTAAGAAAATTATAGGGAAATATGGGGGGCAGTTAATTACACTATTTAAAGAAAATTTCAACAAAAAAGACCGATATTCAGCAAAGTTATTAAAAAAGTTGTAGTTAAATTTATATATTTTTAACGATCGACCACTATACCTCGGTTTAGGTAAGTAGCGATTTTCTCTAATTCCGTGTATTATTTTTTGCAGATTAGAGTGCAGAAGGCAGTTTCTAAACTGGACGGACCTAACTGAAGCAAAAAGAGCGAAATAAATGAAGATTTGTAAAATTTTTTTTTTAAAAATTTTATGTATTTACGACTCTAAGAGAACGAATTTTATGAAAATTTCTTATTAAACTGTGAAAATTTACTAAGAAAACTATAGGAAATTACGAGGAGCAATTAGATACACTATTTAAAAAGAAAATTTGAACGGAAAAGACCAATTTTCAGTAAAGTTATAGATGAATTTATGTTTTATTTATGAATTTAAGACAATAAAAGAAGGAAAAATGTGAAAATTGTTTATATAACGGTGAAAGTTTACTAAGAAAATTATAGGGAAATATGGGGGGCAGTTAATTACACTATTTAAAGAAAATTTCAACAAAAAAGACCGATATTCAGCAAAGTTATTAAAAAAGTTGTAGTTAAATTTATATATTTTTAACGATCGACCACTATACCTCGGTTTAGGTAAGTAGCGATTTTCTCTAATTCCGTGTATTATTTTTTGCAGATTAGAGTGCAGAAGGCAGTTTCTAAACTGGACGGACCTAACTGAAGCAAAAAGAGCGAAATAAATGAAGATTTGTAAAATTTTTTTTTTTTAAATTTTATGTATTTACGACTCTAAGAGAACGAATTTTATGAAAATTTCTTATTAAACTGTGAAAATTTACTAAGAAAACTATAGGAAATTACGAGGAGCAATTAGATACACTATTTAAAAAGAAAATTTGAACGGAAAAGACCAATTTTCAGTAAAGTTATAGATGAATTTATGTTTTATTTATGAATTTAAGACAATAAAAGAAGGAAAAATGTGAAAATTGTTTATATAACGGTGAAAGTTTACTAAGAAAATTATAGGGAAATATGGGGGGCAGTTAATTACACTATTTAAAGAAAATTTCAACAAAAAAGACCGATATTCAGCAAAGTTATTAAAAAAGTTGTAGTTAAATTTATATATTTTTAACGATCGACCACTATACCTCGGTTTAGGTAAGTAGCGATTTTCTCTAATTCCGTGTATTATTTTTTGCAGATTAGAGTGCAGAAGGCAGTTTCTAAACTGGACGGACCTAACTGAAGCAAAAAGAGCGAAATAAATGAAGATTTGTAAAATTTTTTTTTTAAAAATTTTATGTATTTACGACTCTAAGAGAACGAATTTTATGAAAATTTCTTATTAAACTGTGAAAATTTACTAAGAAAACTATAGGAAATTACGAGGAGCAATTAGATACACTATTTAAAAAGAAAATTTGAACGGAAAAGACCAATTTTCAGTAAAGTTATAGATGAATTTATGTTTTATTTATGAATTTAAGACAATAAAAGAAGGAAAAATGTGAAAATTGTTTATATAACGGTGAAAGTTTACTAAGAAAATTATAGGGAAATATGGGGGGCAGTTAATTACACTATTTAAAGAAAATTTCAACAAAAAAGACCGATATTCAGCAAAGTTATTAAAAAAGTTGTAGTTAAATTTATATATTTTTAACGATCGACCACTATACCTCGGTTTAGGTAAGTAGCGATTTTCTCTAATTCCGTGTATTATTTTTTGCAGATTAGAGTGCAGAAGGCAGTTTCTAAACTGGACGGACCTAACTGAAGCAAAAAGAGCGAAATAAATGAAGATTTGTAAAATTTTTTTTTTTAAAATTTTATGTATTTACGACTCTAAGAGAACGAATTTTATGAAAATTTCTTATTAAACTGTGAAAATTTACTAAGAAAACTATAGGAAATTACGAGGAGCAATTAGATACACTATTTAAAAAGAAAATTTGAACGGAAAAGACCAATTTTCAGTAAAGTTATAGATGAATTTATGTTTTATTTATGAATTTAAGACAATAAAAGAAGGAAAAATGTGAAAATTGTTTATATAACGGTGAAAGTTTACTAAGAAAATTATAGGGAAATATGGGGGGCAGTTAATTACACTATTTAAAGAAAATTTCAACAAAAAAGACCGATATTCAGCAAAGTTATTAAAAAAGTTGTAGTTAAATTTATATATTTTTAACGATCGACCACTATACCTCGGTTTAGGTAAGTAGCGATTTTCTCTAATTCCGTGTATTATTTTTTGCAGATTAGAGTGCAGAAGGCAGTTTCTAAACTGGACGGACCTAACTGAAGCAAAAAGAGCGAAATAAATGAAGATTTGTAAAATTTTTTTTTTAAAAATTTTATGTATTTACGACTCTAAGAGAACGAATTTTATGAAAATTTCTTATTAAACTGTGAAAATTTACTAAGAAAACTATAGGAAATTACGAGGAGCAATTAGATACACTATTTAAAAAGAAAATTTGAACGGAAAAGACCAATTTTCAGTAAAGTTATAGATGAATTTATGTTTTATTTATGAATTTAAGACAATAAAAGAAGGAAAAATGTGAAAATTGTTTATATAACGGTGAAAGTTTACTAAGAAAATTATAGGGAAATATGGGGGGCAGTTAATTACACTATTTAAAGAAAATTTCAACAAAAAAGACCGATATTCAGCAAAGTTATTAAAAAAGTTGTAGTTAAATTTATATATTTTTAACGATCGACCACTATACCTCGGTTTAGGTAAGTAGCGATTTTCTCTAATTCCGTGTATTATTTTTTGCAGATTAGAGTGCAGAAGGCAGTTTCTAAACTGGACGGACCTAACTGAAGCAAAAAGAGCGAAATAAATGAAGATTTGTAAAATTTTTTTTTTAAAAATTTTATGTATTTACGACTCTAAGAGAACGAATTTTATGAAAATTTCTTATTAAACTGTGAAAATTTACTAAGAAAACTATAGGAAATTACGAGGAGCAATTAGATACACTATTTAAAAAGAAAATTTGAACGGAAAAGACCAATTTTCAGTAAAGTTATAGATGAATTTATGTTTTATTTATGAATTTAAGACAATAAAAGAAGGAGAAATGTGAAAATTGTTTATATAACGGTGAAAGTTTACTAAGAAAATTATAGGGAAATATGGGGGGCAGTTAATTACACTATTTAAAGAAAATTTCAACAAAAAAGACCGATATTCAGCAAAGTTATTAAAAAAGTTGTAGTTAAATTTATATATTTTTAACGATCGACCACTATACCTCGGTTTAGGTAAGTAGCGATTTTCTCTAATTCCGTGTATTATTTTTTGCAGATTAGAGTGCAGAAGGCAGTTTCTAAACTGGACGGACCTAACTGAAGCAAAAAGAGCGAAATAAATGAAGATTTGTAAAATTTTTTTTTTAAAAATTTTATGTATTTACGACTCTAAGAGAACGAATTTTATGAAAATTTCTTATTAAACTGTGAAAATTTACTAAGAAAACTATAGGAAATTACGAGGAGCAATTAGATACACTATTTAAAAAGAAAATTTGAACGGAAAAGACCAATTTTCAGTAAAGTTATAGATGAATTTATGTTTTATTTATGAATTTAAGACAATAAAAGAAGGAAAAATGTGAAAATTGTTTATATAACGGTGAAAGTTTACTAAGAAAATTATAGGGAAATATGGGGGGCAGTTAATTACACTATTTAAAGAAAATTTCAACAAAAAAGACCGATATTCAGCAAAGTTATTAAAAAAGTTGTAGTTAAATTTATATATTTTTAACGATCGACCACTATACCTCGGTTTAGGTAAGTAGCGATTTTCTCTAATTCCGTGTATTATTTTTTGCAGATTAGAGTGCAGAAGGCAGTTTCTAAACTGGACGGACCTAACTGAAGCAAAAAGAGCGAAATAAATGAAGATTTGTAAAATTTTTTTTTTAAAAATTTTATGTATTTACGACTCTAAGAGAACGAATTTTATGAAAATTTCTTATTAAACTGTGAAAATTTACTAAGAAAACTATAGGAAATTACGAGGAGCAATTAGATACACTATTTAAAAAGAAAATTTGAACGGAAAAGACCAATTTTCAGTAAAGTTATAGATGAATTTATGTTTTATTTATGAATTTAAGACAATAAAAGAAGGAAAAATGTGAAAATTGTTTATATAACGGTGAAAGTTTACTAAGAAAATTATAGGGAAATATGGGGGGCAGTTAATTACACTATTTAAAGAAAATTTCAACAAAAAAGACCGATATTCAGCAAAGTTATTAAAAAAGTTGTAGTTAAATTTATATATTTTTAACGATCGACCACTATACCTCGGTTTAGGTAAGTAGCGATTTTCTCTAATTCCGTGTATTATTTTTTGCAGATTAGAGTGTAGAAGGCAGTTTCTAAACTGGACGGACCTAACTGAAGCAAAAAGAGCGAAATAAATGAAGATTTGTAAAATTTTTTTTTTTTTAAATTTTATGTATTTACGACTCTAAGAGAACGAATTTTATGAAAATTTCTTATTAAACTGTGAAAATTTACTAAGAAAACTATAGGAAATTACGAGGAGCAATTAGATACACTATTTAAAAAGAAAATTTGAACGGAAAAGACCAATTTTCAGTAAAGTTATAGATGAATTTATGTTTTATTTATGAATTTAAGACAATAAAAGAAGGAAAAATGTGAAAATTGTTTATATAACGGTGAAAGTTTACTAAGAAAATTATAGGGAAATATGGGGGGCAGTTAATTACACTATTTAAAGAAAATTTCAACAAAAAAGACCGATATTCAGCAAAGTTATTAAAAAAGTTGTAGTTAAATTTATATATTTTTAACGATCGACCACTATACCTCGGTTTAGGTAAGTAGCGATTTTCTCTAATTCCGTGTATTATTTTTTGCAGATTAGAGTGCAGAAGGCAGTTTCTAAACTGGACGGACCTAACTGAAGCAAAAAGAGCGAAATAAATGAAGATTTGTAAAATTTTTTTTTTAAAAATTTTATGTATTTACGACTCTAAGAGAACGAATTTTATGAAAATTTCTTATTAAACTGTGAAAATTTACTAAGAAAACTATAGGAAATTACGAGGAGCAATTAGATACACTATTTAAAAAGAAAATTTGAACGGAAAAGACCAATTTTCAGTAAAGTTATAGATGAATTTATGTTTTATTTATGAATTTAAGACAATAAAAGAAGGAGAAATGTGAAAATTGTTTATATAACGGTGAAAGTTTACTAAGAAAATTATAGGGAAATATGGGGGGCAGTTAATTACACTATTTAAAGAAAATTTCAACAAAAAAGACCGATATTCAGCAAAGTTATTAAAAAAGTTGTAGTTAAATTTATATATTTTTAACGATCGACCACTATACCTCGGTTTAGGTAAGTAGCGATTTTCTCTAATTCCGTGTATTATTTTTTGCAGATTAGAGTGCAGAAGGCAGTTTCTAAACTGGACGGACCTAACTGAAGCAAAAAGAGCGAAATAAATGAAGATTTGTAAAATTTTTTTTTTAAAAATTTTATGTATTTACGACTCTAAGAGAACGAATTTTATGAAAATTTCTTATTAAACTGTGAAAATTTACTAAGAAAACTATAGGAAATTACGAGGAGCAATTAGATACACTATTTAAAAAGAAAATTTGAACGGAAAAGACCAATTTTCAGTAAAGTTATAGATGAATTTATGTTTTATTTATGAATTTAAGACAATAAAAGAAGGAAAAATGTGAAAATTGTTTATATAACGGTGAAAGTTTACTAAGAAAATTATAGGGAAATATGGGGGGCAGTTAATTACACTATTTAAAGAAAATTTCAACAAAAAAGACCGATATTCAGCAAAGTTATTAAAAAAGTTGTAGTTAAATTTATATATTTTTAACGATCGACCACTATACCTCGGTTTAGGTAAGTAGCGATTTTCTCTAATTCCGTGTATTATTTTTTGCAGATTAGAGTGCAGAAGGCAGTTTCTAAACTGGACGGACCTAACTGAAGCAAAAAGAGCGAAATAAATGAAGATTTGTAAAATTTTTTTTTTAAAAATTTTATGTATTTACGACTCTAAGAGAACGAATTTTATGAAAATTTCTTATTAAACTGTGAAAATTTACTAAGAAAACTATAGGAAATTACGAGGAGCAATTAGATACACTATTTAAAAAGAAAATTTGAACGGAAAAGACCAATTTTCAGTAAAGTTATAGATGAATTTATGTTTTATTTATGAATTTAAGACAATAAAAGAAGGAAAAATGTGAAAATTGTTTATATAACGGTGAAAGTTTACTAAGAAAATTATAGGGAAATATGGGGGGCAGTTAATTACACTATTTAAAGAAAATTTCAACAAAAAAGACCGATATTCAGCAAAGTTATTAAAAAAGTTGTAGTTAAATTTATATATTTTTAACGATCGACCACTATACCTCGGTTTAGGTAAGTAGCGATTTTCTCTAATTCCGTGTATTATTTTTTGCAGATTAGAGTGCAGAAGGCAGTTTCTAAACTGGACGGACCTAACTGAAGCAAAAAGAGCGAAATAAATGAAGATTTGTAAAATTTTTTTTTTAAAAATTTTATGTATTTACGACTCTAAGAGAACGAATTTTATGAAAATTTCTTATTAAACTGTGAAAATTTACTAAGAAAACTATAGGAAATTACGAGGAGCAATTAGATACACTATTTAAAAAGAAAATTTGAACGGAAAAGACCAATTTTCAGTAAAGTTATAGATGAATTTATGTTTTATTTATGAATTTAAGACAATAAAAGAAGGAAAAATGTGAAAATTGTTTATATAACGGTGAAAGTTTACTAAGAAAATTATAGGGAAATATGGGGGGCAGTTAATTACACTATTTAAAGAAAATTTCAACAAAAAAGACCGATATTCAGCAAAGTTATTAAAAAAGTTGTAGTTAAATTTATATATTTTTAACGATCGACCACTATACCTCGGTTTAGGTAAGTAGCGATTTTCTCTAATTCCGTGTATTATTTTTTGCAGATTAGAGTGCAGAAGGCAGTTTCTAAACTGGACGGACCTAACTGAAGCAAAAAGAGCGAAATAAATGAAGATTTGTAAAATTTTTTTTTTAAAAATTTTATGTATTTACGACTCTAAGAGAACGAATTTTATGAAAATTTCTTATTAAACTGTGAAAATTTACTAAGAAAACTATAGGAAATTACGAGGAGCAATTAGATACACTATTTAAAAAGAAAATTTGAACGGAAAAGACCAATTTTCAGTAAAGTTATAGATGAATTTATGTTTTATTTATGAATTTAAGACAATAAAAGAAGGAAAAATGTGAAAATTGTTTATATAACGGTGAAAGTTTACTAAGAAAATTATAGGGAAATATGGGGGGCAGTTAATTACACTATTTAAAGAAAATTTCAACAAAAAAGACCGATATTCAGCAAAGTTATTAAAAAAGTTGTAGTTAAATTTATATATTTTTAACGATCGACCACTATACCTCGGTTTAGGTAAGTAGCGATTTTCTCTAATTCCGTGTATTATTTTTTGCAGATTAGAGTGCAGAAGGCAGTTTCTAAACTGGACGGACCTAACTGAAGCAAAAAGAGCGAAATAAATGAAGATTTGTAAAATTTTTTTTTTAAAAATTTTATGTATTTACGACTCTAAGAGAACGAATTTTATGAAAATTTCTTATTAAACTGTGAAAATTTACTAAGAAAACTATAGGAAATTACGAGGAGCAATTAGATACACTATTTAAAAAGAAAATTTGAACGGAAAAGACCAATTTTCAGTAAAGTTATAGATGAATTTATGTTTTATTTATGAATTTAAGACAATAAAAGAAGGAAAAATGTGAAAATTGTTTATATAACGGTGAAAGTTTACTAAGAAAATTATAGGGAAATATGGGGGGCAGTTAATTACACTATTTAAAGAAAATTTCAACAAAAAAGACCGATATTCAGCAAAGTTATTAAAAAAGTTGTAGTTAAATTTATATATTTTTAACGATCGACCACTATACCTCGGTTTAGGTAAGTAGCGATTTTCTCTAATTCCGTGTATTATTTTTTGCAGATTAGAGTGCAGAAGGCAGTTTCTAAACTGGACGGACCTAACTGAAGCAAAAAGAGCGAAATAAATGAAGATTTGTAAAATTTTTTTTTTAAAAATTTTATGTATTTACGACTCTAAGAGAACGAATTTTATGAAAATTTCTTATTAAACTGTGAAAATTTACTAAGAAAACTATAGGAAATTACGAGGAGCAATTAGATACACTATTTAAAAAGAAAATTTGAACGGAAAAGACCAATTTTCAGTAAAGTTATAGATGAATTTATGTTTTATTTATGAATTTAAGACAATAAAAGAAGGAAAAATGTGAAAATTGTTTATATAACGGTGAAAGTTTACTAAGAAAATTATAGGGAAATATGGGGGGCAGTTAATTACACTATTTAAAGAAAATTTCAACAAAAAAGACCGATATTCAGCAAAGTTATTAAAAAAGTTGTAGTTAAATTTATATATTTTTAACGATCGACCACTATACCTCGGTTTAGGTAAGTAGCGATTTTCTCTAATTCCGTGTATTATTTTTTGCAGATTAGAGTGCAGAAGGCAGTTTCTAAACTGGACGGACCTAACTGAAGCAAAAAGAGCGAAATAAATGAAGATTTGTAAAATTTTTTTTTTAAAAATTTTATGTATTTACGACTCTAAGAGAACGAATTTTATGAAAATTTCTTATTAAACTGTGAAAATTTACTAAGAAAACTATAGGAAATTACGAGGAGCAATCAGATACACTATTTAAAAAGAAAATTTGAACGGAAAAGACCAATTTTCAGTAAAGTTATAGATGAATTTATGTTTTATTTATGAATTTAAGACAATAAAAGAAGGAAAAATGTGAAAATTGTTTATATAACGGTGAAAGTTTACTAAGAAAATTATAGGGAAATATGGGGGGCAGTTAATTACACTATTTAAAGAAAATTTCAACAAAAAAGACCGATATTCAGCAAAGTTATTAAAAAAGTTGTAGTTAAATTTATATATTTTTAACGATCGACCACTATACCTCGGTTTAGGTAAGTAGCGATTTTCTCTAATTCCGTGTATTATTTTTTGCAGATTAGAGTGCAGAAGGCAGTTTCTAAACTGGACGGACCTAACTGAAGCAAAAAGAGCGAAATAAATGAAGATTTGTAAAATTTTTTTTTTAAAAATTTTATGTATTTACGACTCTAAGAGAACGAATTTTATGAAAATTTCTTATTAAACTGTGAAAATTTACTAAGAAAACTATAGGAAATTACGAGGAGCAATTAGATACACTATTTAAAAAGAAAATTTGAACGGAAAAGACCAATTTTCAGTAAAGTTATAGATGAATTTATGTTTTATTTATGAATTTAAGACAATAAAAGAAGGAAAAATGTGAAAATTGTTTATATAACGGTGAAAGTTTACTAAGAAAATTATAGGGAAATATGGGGGGCAGTTAATTACACTATTTAAAGAAAATTTCAACAAAAAAGACCGATATTCAGCAAAGTTATTAAAAAAGTTGTAGTTAAATTTATATATTTTTAACGATCGACCACTATACCTCGGTTTAGGTAAGTAGCGATTTTCTCTAATTCCGTGTATTATTTTTTGCAGATTAGAGTGCAGAAGGCAGTTTCTAAACTGGACGGACCTAACTGAAGCAAAAAGAGCGAAATAAATGAAGATTTGTAAAATTTTTTTTTTAAAAATTTTATGTATTTACGACTCTAAGAGAACGAATTTTATGAAAATTTCTTATTAAACTGTGAAAATTTACTAAGAAAACTATAGGAAATTACGAGGAGCAATTAGATACACTATTTAAAAAGAAAATTTGAACGGAAAAGACCAATTTTCAGTAAAGTTATAGATGAATTTATGTTTTATTTATGAATTTAAGACAATAAAAGAAGGAAAAATGTGAAAATTGTTTATATAACGGTGAAAGTTTACTAAGAAAATTATAGGGAAATATGGGGGGCAGTTAATTACACTATTTAAAGAAAATTTCAACAAAAAAGACCGATATTCAGCAAAGTTATTAAAAAAGTTGTAGTTAAATTTATATATTTTTAACGATCGACCACTATACCTCGGTTTAGGTAAGTAGCGATTTTCTCTAATTCCGTGTATTATTTTTTGCAGATTAGAGTGCAGAAGGCAGTTTCTAAACTGGACGGACCTAACTGAAGCAAAAAGAGCGAAATAAATGAAGATTTGTAACATTTTTTTTTTAAAAATTTTATGTATTTACGACTCTAAGAGAACGAATTTTATGAAAATTTCTTATTAAACTGTGAAAATTTACTAAGAAAACTATAGGAAATTACGAGGAGCAATTAGATACACTATTTAAAAAGAAAATTTGAACGGAAAAGACCAATTTTCAGTAAAGTTATAGATGAATTTATGTTTTATTTATGAATTTAAGACAATAAAAGAAGGAAAAATGTGAAAATTGTTTATATAACGGTGAAAGTTTACTAAGAAAATTATAGGGAAATATGGGGGGCAGTTAATTACACTATTTAAAGAAAATTTCAACAAAAAAGACCGATATTCAGCAAAGTTATTAAAAAAGTTGTAGTTAAATTTATATATTTTTAACGATCGACCACTATACCTCGGTTTAGGTAAGTAGCGATTTTCTCTAATTCCGTGTATTATTTTTTGCAGATTAGAGTGCAGAAGGCAGTTTCTAAACTGGACGGACCTAACTGAAGCAAAAAGAGCGAAATAAATGAAGATTTGTAAAATTTTTTTTTTAAAAATTTTATGTATTTACGACTCTAAGAGAACGAATTTTATGAAAATTTCTTATTAAACTGTGAAAATTTACTAAGAAAACTATAGGAAATTACGAGGAGCAATTAGATACACTATTTAAAAAGAAAATTTGAACGGAAAAGACCAATTTTCAGTAAAGTTATAGATGAATTTATGTTTTATTTATGAATTTAAGACAATAAAAGAAGGAAAAATGTGAAAATTGTTTATATAACGGTGAAAGTTTACTAAGAAAATTATAGGGAAATATGGGGGGCAGTTAATTACACTATTTAAAGAAAATTTCAACAAAAAAGACCGATATTCAGCAAAGTTATTAAAAAAGTTGTAGTTAAATTTATATATTTTTAACGATCGACCACTATACCTCGGTTTAGGTAAGTAGCGATTTTCTCTAATTCCGTGTATTATTTTTTGCAGATTAGAGTGCAGAAGGCAGTTTCTAAACTGGACGGACCTAACTGAAGCAAAAAGAGCGAAATAAATGAAGATTTGTAAAATTTTTTTTTTAAAAATTTTATGTATTTACGACTCTAAGAGAACGAATTTTATGAAAATTTCTTATTAAACTGTGAAAATTTACTAAGAAAACTATAGGAAATTACGAGGAGCAATTAGATACACTATTTAAAAAGAAAATTTGAACGGAAAAGACCAATTTTCAGTAAAGTTATAGATGAATTTATGTTTTATTTATGAATTTAAGACAATAAAAGAAGGAAAAATGTGAAAATTGTTTATATAACGGTGAAAGTTTACTAAGAAAATTATAGGGAAATATGGGGGGCAGTTAATTACACTATTTAAAGAAAATTTCAACAAAAAAGACCGATATTCAGCAAAGTTATTAAAAAAGTTGTAGTTAAATTTATATATTTTTAACGATCGACCACTATACCTCGGTTTAGGTAAGTAGCGATTTTCTCTAATTCCGTGTATTATTTTTTGCAGATTAGAGTGCAGAAGGCAGTTTCTAAACTGGACGGACCTAACTGAAGCAAAAAGAGCGAAATAAATGAAGATTTGTAAAATTTTTTTTTTAAAAATTTTATGTATTTACGACTCTAAGAGAACGAATTTTATGAAAATTTCTTATTAAACTGTGAAAATTTACTAAGAAAACTATAGGAAATTACGAGGAGCAATTAGATACACTATTTAAAAAGAAAATTTGAACGGAAAAGACCAATTTTCAGTAAAGTTATAGATGAATTTATGTTTTATTTATGAATTTAAGACAATAAAAGAAGGAAAAATGTGAAAATTGTTTATATAACGGTGAAAGTTTACTAAGAAAATTATAGGGAAATATGGGGGGCAGTTAATTACACTATTTAAAGAAAATTTCAACAAAAAAGACCGATATTCAGCAAAGTTATTAAAAAAGTTGTAGTTAAATTTATATATTTTTAACGATCGACCACTATACCTCGGTTTAGGTAAGTAGCGATTTTCTCTAATTCCGTGTATTATTTTTTGCAGATTAGAGTGCAGAAGGCAGTTTCTAAACTGGACGGACCTAACTGAAGCAAAAAGAGCGAAATAAATGAAGATTTGTAAAATTTTTTTTTTAAAAATTTTATGTATTTACGACTCTAAGAGAACGAATTTTATGAAAATTTCTTATTAAACTGTGAAAATTTACTAAGAAAACTATAGGAAATTACGAGGAGCAATTAGATACACTATTTAAAAAGAAAATTTGAACGGAAAAGACCAATTTTCAGTAAAGTTATAGATGAATTTATGTTTTATTTATGAATTTAAGACAATAAAAGAAGGAAAAATGTGAAAATTGTTTATATAACGGTGAAAGTTTACTAAGAAAATTATAGGGAAATATGGGGGGCAGTTAATTACACTATTTAAAGAAAATTTCAACAAAAAAGACCGATATTCAGCAAAGTTATTAAAAAAGTTGTAGTTAAATTTATATATTTTTAACGATCGACCACTATACCTCGGTTTAGGTAAGTAGCGATTTTCTCTAATTCCGTGTATTATTTTTTGCAGATTAGAGTGCAGAAGGCAGTTTCTAAACTGGACGGACCTAACTGAAGCAAAAAGAGCGAAATAAATGAAGATTTGTAAAATTTTTTTTTTAAAAATTTTATGTATTTACGACTCTAAGAGAACGAATTTTATGAAAATTTCTTATTAAACTGTGAAAATTTACTAAGAAAACTATAGGAAATTACGAGGAGCAATTAGATACACTATTTAAAAAGAAAATTTGAACGGAAAAGACCAATTTTCAGTAAAGTTATAGATGAATTTATGTTTTATTTATGAATTTAAGACAATAAAAGAAGGAAAAATGTGAAAATTGTTTATATAACGGTGAAAGTTTACTAAGAAAATTATAGGGAAATATGGGGGGCAGTTAATTACACTATTTAAAGAAAATTTCAACAAAAAAGACCGATATTCAGCAAAGTTATTAAAAAAGTTGTAGTTAAATTTATATATTTTTAACGATCGACCACTATACCTCGGTTTAGGTAAGTAGCGATTTTCTCTAATTCCGTGTATTATTTTTTGCAGATTAGAGTGCAGAAGGCAGTTTCTAAACTGGACGGACCTAACTGAAGCAAAAAGAGCGAAATAAATGAAGATTTGTAAAATTTTTTTTTTAAAAATTTTATGTATTTACGACTCTAAGAGAACGAATTTTATGAAAATTTCTTATTAAACTGTGAAAATTTACTAAGAAAACTATAGGAAATTACGAGGAGCAATTAGATACACTATTTAAAAAGAAAATTTGAACGGAAAAGACCAATTTTCAGTAAAGTTATAGATGAATTTATGTTTTATTTATGAATTTAAGACAATAAAAGAAGGAAAAATGTGAAAATTGTTTATATAACGGTGAAAGTTTACTAAGAAAATTATAGGGAAATATGGGGGGCAGTTAATTACACTATTTAAAGAAAATTTCAACAAAAAAGACCGATATTCAGCAAAGTTATTAAAAAAGTTGTAGTTAAATTTATATATTTTTAACGATCGACCACTATACCTCGGTTTAGGTAAGTAGCGATTTTCTCTAATTCCGTGTATTATTTTTTGCAGATTAGAGTGCAGAAGGCAGTTTCTAAACTGGACGGACCTAACTGAAGCAAAAAGAGCGAAATAAATGAAGATTTGTAAAATTTTTTTTTTAAAAATTTTATGTATTTACGACTCTAAGAGAACGAATTTTATGAAAATTTCTTATTAAACTGTGAAAATTTACTAAGAAAACTATAGGAAATTACGAGGAGCAATTAGATACACTATTTAAAAAGAAAATTTGAACGGAAAAGACCAATTTTCAGTAAAGTTATAGATGAATTTATGTTTTATTTATGAATTTAAGACAATAAAAGAAGGAAAAATGTGAAAATTGTTTATATAACGGTGAAAGTTTACTAAGAAAATTATAGGGAAATATGGGGGGCAGTTAATTACACTATTTAAAGAAAATTTCAACAAAAAAGACCGATATTCAGCAAAGTTATTAAAAAAGTTGTAGTTAAATTTATATATTTTTAACGATCGACCACTATACCTCGGTTTAGGTAAGTAGCGATTTTCTCTAATTCCGTGTATTATTTTTTGCAGATTAGAGTGCAGAAGGCAGTTTCTAAACTGGACGGACCTAACTGAAGCAAAAAGAGCGAAATAAATGAAGATTTGTAAAATTTTTTTTTTAAAAATTTTATGTATTTACGACTCTAAGAGAACGAATTTTATGAAAATTTCTTATTAAACTGTGAAAATTTACTAAGAAAACTATAGGAAATTACGAGGAGCAATTAGATACACTATTTAAAAAGAAAATTTGAACGGAAAAGACCAATTTTCAGTAAAGTTATAGATGAATTTATGTTTTATTTATGAATTTAAGACAATAAAAGAAGGAAAAATGTGAAAATTGTTTATATAACGGTGAAAGTTTACTAAGAAAATTATAGGGAAATATGGGGGGCAGTTAATTACACTATTTAAAGAAAATTTCAACAAAAAAGACCGATATTCAGCAAAGTTATTAAAAAAGTTGTAGTTAAATTTATATATTTTTAACGATCGACCACTATACCTCGGTTTAGGTAAGTAGCGATTTTCTCTAATTCCGTGTATTATTTTTTGCAGATTAGAGTGCAGAAGGCAGTTTCTAAACTGGACGGACCTAACTGAAGCAAAAAGAGCGAAATAAATGAAGATTTGTAAAATTTTTTTTTTAAAAATTTTATGTATTTACGACTCTAAGAGAACGAATTTTATGAAAATTTCTTATTAAACTGTGAAAATTTACTAAGAAAACTATAGGAAATTACGAGGAGCAATTAGATACACTATTTAAAAAGAAAATTTGAACGGAAAAGACCAATTTTCAGTAAAGTTATAGATGAATTTATGTTTTATTTATGAATTTAAGACAATAAAAGAAGGAAAAATGTGAAAATTGTTTATATAACGGTGAAAGTTTACTAAGAAAATTATAGGGAAATATGGGGGGCAGTTAATTACACTATTTAAAGAAAATTTCAACAAAAAAGACCGATATTCAGCAAAGTTATTAAAAAAGTTGTAGTTAAATTTATATATTTTTAACGATCGACCACTATACCTCGGTTTAGGTAAGTAGCGATTTTCTCTAATTCCGTGTATTATTTTTTGCAGATTAGAGTGCAGAAGGCAGTTTCTAAAATGGACGGACCTAACTGAAGCAAAAAGAGCGAAATAAATGAAGATTTGTAAAATTTTTTTTTTAAAAATTTTATGTATTTACGACTCTAAGAGAACGAATTTTATGAAAATTTCTTATTAAACTGTGAAAATTTACTAAGAAAACTATAGGAAATTACGAGGAGCAATTAGATACACTATTTAAAAAGAAAATTTGAACGGAAAAGACCAATTTTCAGTAAAGTTATAGATGAATTTATGTTTTATTTATGAATTTAAGACAATAAAAGAAGGAAAAATGTGAAAATTGTTTATATAACGGTGAAAGTTTACTAAGAAAATTATAGGGAAATATGGGGGGCAGTTAATTACACTATTTAAAGAAAATTTCAACAAAAAAGACCGATATTCAGCAAAGTTATTAAAAAAGTTGTAGTTAAATTTATATATTTTTAACGATCGACCACTATACCTCGGTTTAGGTAAGTAGCGATTTTCTCTAATTCCGTGTATTATTTTTTGCAGATTAGAGTGCAGAAGGCAGTTTCTAAACTGGACGGACCTAACTGAAGCAAAAAGAGCGAAATAAATGAAGATTTGTAAAATTTTTTTTTTAAAAATTTTATGTATTTACGACTCTAAGAGAACGAATTTTATGAAAATTTCTTATTAAACTGTGAAAATTTACTAAGAAAACTATAGGAAATTACGAGGAGCAATTAGATACACTATTTAAAAAGAAAATTTGAACGGAAAAGACCAATTTTCAGTAAAGTTATAGATGAATTTATGTTTTATTTATGAATTTAAGACAATAAAAGAAGGAAAAATGTGAAAATTGTTTATATAACGGTGAAAGTTTACTAAGAAAATTATAGGGAAATATGGGGGGCAGTTAATTACACTATTTAAAGAAAATTTCAACAAAAAAGACCGATATTCAGCAAAGTTATTAAAAAAGTTGTAGTTAAATTTATATATTTTTAACGATCGACCACTATACCTCGGTTTAGGTAAGTAGCGATTTTCTCTAATTCCGTGTATTATTTTTTGCAGATTAGAGTGCAGAAGGCAGTTTCTAAACTGGACGGACCTAACTGAAGCAAAAAGAGCGAAATAAATGAAGATTTGTAAAATTTTTTTTTTTAAAATTTTATGTATTTACGACTCTAAGAGAACGAATTTTATGAAAATTTCTTATTAAACTGTGAAAATTTACTAAGAAAACTATAGGAAATTACGAGGAGCAATTAGATACACTATTTAAAAAGAAAATTTGAACGGAAAAGACCAATTTTCAGTAAAGTTATAGATGAATTTATGTTTTATTTATGAATTTAAGACAATAAAAGAAGGAAAAATGTGAAAATTGTTTATATAACGGTGAAAGTTTACTAAGAAAATTATAGGGAAATATGGGGGGCAGTTAATTACACTATTTAAAGAAAATTTCAACAAAAAAGACCGATATTCAGCAAAGTTATTAAAAAAGTTGTAGTTAAATTTATATATTTTTAACGATCGACCACTATACCTCGGTTTAGGTAAGTAGCGATTTTCTCTAATTCCGTGTATTATTTTTTGCAGATTAGAGTGCAGAAGGCAGTTTCTAAACTGGACGGACCTAACTGAAGCAAAAAGAGCGAAATAAATGAAGATTTGTAAAATTTTTTTTTTAAAAATTTTATGTATTTACGACTCTAAGAGAACGAATTTTATGAAAATTTCTTATTAAACTGTGAAAATTTACTAAGAAAACTATAGGAAATTACGAGGAGCAATTAGATACACTATTTAAAAAGAAAATTTGAACGGAAAAGACCAATTTTCAGTAAAGTTATAGATGAATTTATGTTTTATTTATGAATTTAAGACAATAAAAGAAGGAAAAATGTGAAAATTGTTTATATAACGGTGAAAGTTTACTAAGAAAATTATAGGGAAATATGGGGGGCAGTTAATTACACTATTTAAAGAAAATTTCAACAAAAAAGACCGATATTCAGCAAAGTTATTAAAAAAGTTGTAGTTAAATTTATATATTTTTAACGATCGACCACTATACCTCGGTTTAGGTAAGTAGCGATTTTCTCTAATTCCGTGTATTATTTTTTGCAGATTAGAGTGCAGAAGGCAGTTTCTAAACTGGACGGACCTAACTGAAGCAAAAAGAGCGAAATAAATGAAGATTTGTAAAATTTTTTTTTTAAAAATTTTATGTATTTACGACTCTAAGAGAACGAATTTTATGAAAATTTCTTATTAAACTGTGAAAATTTACTAAGAAAACTATAGGAAATTACGAGGAGCAATTAGATACACTATTTAAAAAGAAAATTTGAACGGAAAAGACCAATTTTCAGTAAAGTTATAGATGAATTTATGTTTTATTTATGAATTTAAGACAATAAAAGAAGGAAAAATGTGAAAATTGTTTATATAACGGTGAAAGTTTACTAAGAAAATTATAGGGAAATATGGGGGGCAGTTAATTACACTATTTAAAGAAAATTTCAACAAAAAAGACCGATATTCAGCAAAGTTATTAAAAAAGTTGTAGTTAAATTTATATATTTTTAACGATCGACCACTATACCTCGGTTTAGGTAAGTAGCGATTTTCTCTAATTCCGTGTATTATTTTTTGCAGATTAGAGTGCAGAAGGCAGTTTCTAAACTGGACGGACCTAACTGAAGCAAAAAGAGCGAAATAAATGAAGATTTGTAAAATTTTTTTTTTAAAAATTTTATGTATTTACGACTCTAAGAGAACGAATTTTATGAAAATTTCTTATTAAACTGTGAAAATTTACTAAGAAAACTATAGGAAATTACGAGGAGCAATTAGATACACTATTTAAAAAGAAAATTTGAACGGAAAAGACCAATTTTCAGTAAAGTTATAGATGAATTTATGTTTTATTTATGAATTTAAGACAATAAAAGAAGGAAAAATGTGAAAATTGTTTATATAACGGTGAAAGTTTACTAAGAAAATTATAGGGAAATATGGGGGGCAGTTAATTACACTATTTAAAGAAAATTTCAACAAAAAAGACCGATATTCAGCAAAGTTATTAAAAAAGTTGTAGTTAAATTTATATATTTTTAACGATCGACCACTATACCTCGGTTTAGGTAAGTAGCGATTTTCTCTAATTCCGTGTATTATTTTTTGCAGATTAGAGTGCATAAGGCAGTTTCTAAACTGGACGGACCTAACTGAAGCAAAAAGAGCGAAATAAATGAAGATTTGTAAAATTTTTTTTTTAAAAATTTTATGTATTTACGACTCTAAGAGAACGAATTTTATGAAAATTTCTTATTAAACTGTGAAAATTTACTAAGAAAACTATAGGAAATTACGAGGAGCAATTAGATACACTATTTAAAAAGAAAATTTGAACGGAAAAGACCAATTTTCAGTAAAGTTATAGATGAATTTATGTTTTATTTATGAATTTAAGACAATAAAAGAAGGAAAAATGTGAAAATTGTTTATATAACGGTGAAAGTTTACTAAGAAAATTATAGGGAAATATGGGGGGCAGTTAATTACACTATTTAAAGAAAATTTCAACAAAAAAGACCGATATTCAGCAAAGTTATTAAAAAAGTTGTAGTTGGTTAGGTTAGGTTAGGTTAGGTTAGGTTAGGTTAGGTTAGGTTAGGTTAGTTTAGGTTAGGTTAGGTTAGGTTAGGTTAGGTTAGGTTAGGTTAGGTTAGGTTAGGTTAGGTTAGGTTTTTTTTTTTTTTTTTTTTTTTTTTTTTCTAGTTCCCCCTAACATGGAGATCAGGGACTTTTTTCTTCTTTTTATATTTTTTATTTCGTTTCTTTTTCTTTTCTTTATTATTTTTTATTTTGTCTTTGTTGCTTTTTTCTTTTTTACTTTCTTTTTTAGGTTCATTCATACAATAGTGTTCTTATCTATTTACACATATCTTACTTGCTAATACATTTTACTTATCCATAAATCTAAATCTACTTATTTTAATTGGTTTTACAATTTGACAGGACTGTTCACATTATATGTCTACATATAACTTACAGTTCCCTTTATTATACTTTCATTTATTCTTATTTATTACTTTACTAGCTATAGACTTACAGTATTTTAAGAACCTATCTCTTATATATTTATTTCTCATTATGTTACATATATTATCTTTACTTATTTTTATTTCCAATTCAACCTCTATGTCGTTTCTGTCTTTGCCATAAACTGGACATTCCGTAATGACATGAATCACAGTTTCTTCTTTTATCGGATCGCAGGCACATGCCGGGCTCTCCTTACACTTGAATCGGTGCAAGTATTCTGAGAACCCGCCATGTCCCGTCATCACCTGTACCGTGAGCGAGTCTATTTTAATTTTCCTTATAATAGGATAGGCGTTTAAAGCATCTGGGAAGAACACCTTTGTTACGGAGGCGGTTTCGCCTTCCACGTAACGTCGGTTCCACTCGTCAAGCGAATTAAGACGGATCTTTCGCTTGACGAATGAAACCGGGCACCTCCCATAGTCCGGTTTTCGCTTAATTTTTAAGGCGGCTTCCTTAGCTAACTCATCTGCTCTCTCGTTTCCCTCCAGCCCTGCGTGTGCTTTTATCCAAAACAAATTTAAAAATTTTCCTTTTTTGTTTATTTCCGAAATATTTTTTCTAATTTTTGCCGCTAGGGGATGGAGGGAAGCGCTCTGGACGACTGTCTGGAGAGCAGATCTTGAGTCGCTGTAGATATTGCAGCTCGGTGCCAGACTTTTTAGGGCATGATTTGTTGCCTCATATATGGCCAGCAACTCCGCCTGGTAGACAGTGCAGAAGTCTTCCAATTTAAATTTTCGGCTACTAATCTCCGCTGCGTCATTCCAAATGGATAACGCAGCGCCGACTTTCCCCTCAATTTTACTACCATCGGTGTAGATTTTAAGACCTTTGTTGTTATGTTGGTCGACTTGTGCACTGTCCTCCAGGCATACAAACTGCAGCCCAACCTGTTTCGCGGGGTGAGGTATCTTCGCGTATTCAAGCTTCCGTTCCACGTCCCGATCTCCTACTATCCGCTGCGAGTAACCTTTCTTTACTTCATAAAGTAAGGCTGCTTCCCTGACCCTGAGGTCTAGAGGAAGCAACCCAGCGAGTAGTAGGGCCGAGTGGAGGGATACGGTTTTGTACGATTTTATAATCTTTTGAACGAACCCGCGTTGTGCCGTGTCGAGCTGCTTTTTAACACTGTGTTTGTATGTGGCCGATGCCCATACACTGGCCGCGTACAGTATGATCGGCTCCGTTACCGCTACGTAGATGGTCCTAATGATCTCCGGGTTCAGGCCCCAACTAATCTTGGCGGCTCTTGTTAACTGACCGTATAGACGCTGTACCCTGCAACACACATTTTTTACATGTGTGTTGAAGGTCAACTTAGCGTCTATAGTAAGCCCCAAAATTTTCATTTCAGTACACAACGCAATGCTCTCCCCGCCCATTTTCAGAAGTGGTGAGTCATACTTAATCTTTTTTGTTATTACCATTGCCTTGGTCTTGTTTGGTGCAAATTTGAGTTTATTTCTGACTCCCCACTTCTGAACATGCGCGAGGGCCGCGTTGGCCCGATCCTGCACTTCCAATGACCTGTCCCCGGAGAAAATCAGGACCACATCGTCCGCGAAAGCCTGGCAATGTTCCCCTTTTTCGCTCAGTTCTTGTAATAGAGGGTCGATTAGCAGGTTCCAAAATATAGGACCCCCTATTGAGCCCTGCACACATCCCTTTACAGTGGTTTTCGTATATTCTGCTCCTGCGTACCTGATGCAAACGGTTCTATCCTCGAGATAGTTGTCAATGAGACGTCGTAGATTTATAGGGCAACCAGTCTCTGCAAGCCTGCATCTGATTGCCGGCCACCATGCGTTATCGAAGGCTCCCTCTATGTCCAAAGATATTAATAATATTAATTTTTTGTCTTCAAGCTTGGTTTTTACTAGCTGCATTATGTCATAGAGGGAGTCTTCGGTACTACGCTGCGGCATAAATCCATACTGTCTCCGGCTAAGTGTGGGTACAATATGCCATTTTACTCGTTGGATCAACATTTTCTCGAAGATTTTACCGAGCACAGGCAGCAGTCCGATAGGTCTATAGGATTTGGGATGTGTGTAGTTCTCTTTTCCAGGCTTTCGCAGAACCACTACTACCGCCTCTTTCCATTTCCTAGGAAAGTATGCTAGGCTCAAGCATTTGTTGGCTATAGCCAAAAACATATCCGGGTTCAGAGAGATGGCTGTTCCACAAATGTCGGCCGTAAGACCGTCATTCCCTGGTGCCTTTTTGGGGTTAAAACTAGACACAGACCACATCAATTCCTCCATCGTGAATGGTGGGTCACATGAATCATCATGTGACCCTTCATTTACACAACTCGCATTGTCTCTCATTTGCCTGTGTCCTATGTTGTCACCCCTAGTATCGTCTTCTGGGTAGAATATATCAGCCAGCATTTTGGCTGATTCCTCGTTTCCCACGGTTTTTCCATCTATGACAAAGGGCATATCCTCTTGCCTCTTGTTTGTGCGGCCTATCACTCTATAGATTCCGTCCCACATTGATTCTCGCTCTTGCTTGCTGCAGAACTCCTTCCAACTGGAAGTTTGGGCCCTCTTGACTTCCAGCTGGTACTCCTCTTTAGCGCTGTGGTACTGCTCCACAACCCATTCACGACGAATTGGCGCTGCACATGATATTCGACGTTTTAGCCTGGAGACTTTCTTCTTAAACTGTGTTAACTCGTCGGTCCACCAGGGCAATCCTATTCGCTTCCTGTTCTTCAATTTGGACATATGTTTGTCGGCTACATCAGTGATTGTTTTTGTTACCTCTTCTATTTTTATTTCTAATTCTTCTCTTGATTCTATTTTATCTATTTCTTTTTTGTTTAGTGTTTTACTGTTCCAAAGCTGGAGGAGTTTCTCACGAAACTCACTCCAGTTTGCCCTTTTTGTATTGTACTTCCTTGTTGTTCTACATACATCTGTTCCAATTGATTTTTCAAGATTTATATCGAACAGGATTGCTCTGTGGTCCGAAACAGTTATTTCTTCAGAAAGCCTCCAGTTTTCTACCCTCCCTAATAGGCTCGTCGAGCAGGTAGTTATGTCCACGCAACTAGAGAATCTTCTCCCACCTCTGACAATATCAAAGGTGGGATCCGATCCTCTATTGAGTATATGAAGCTCCAATTCGTCGAGTCTGGCGGCCAAGTCTGTTCCCCTTGTGTCCGTCTCCCGGCTACCCCACCAGGTGTTCCATGCGTTCACGTCTCCACCGAGTATCACGCTTCCAGTCCCTGAGGCTTCCACTGCCTTTTTGATCACGTCCAGGTATGGGTCGATTGGCTTATCACCCTCCAGATAGACAGACACCACTGCCATCTCCCAGGTCCCTGTCCTCAACTTAGCGACTGCGATATTTTCAGTTGTTAGGTCGGGACACTGGGTTACGTCAATGGTGTCGTCGAACAATACAATGGCAGCCTTGATAACCCTTCCAGTGTTGGGTTCTCTGTGACATTGTATTATTCGTGTCCCTGGGTAGTGCTTCATTTCTCCAATGCGACCGATGTAAGGTTCCTGGACCAACGCGAAAGATGTTTTTCTCCAGGTCGCCTCGGTGATCAATTCGGCAGTGGCTAACTCACATCTCTGCAAGTTGGCCTGGATAGCGTGATACCGGTGGCTGCCTGAAGCGAAGTCTCCGGCAGACCTTGGGACCACCTTAGCAATAAGCTACGGTGGATCTTGCCAAGGTCTCCCATCTCCTTCTCACCGGGCAGTCTGAGCTGAACGCATTGTGGTCGTTCCTGTCCATTTTAGCCTTTATGCAGTTTTTGCACGATGGTGCTTCTCCCGATAGCCAGTCGGCACACTCAGTTCTAAGGTGCGGGCCTCCGCAGTGGCTACAGACCTCTTGCGTCTCGTTGCATACTCGCTTGGTGTGTCCGTATCCCAAGCACTTTGAGCACTGGACGAGTGGGGATTGGTCTTCTACCCTCACTCGTTGCAGATCTATGTGAATCGCTCCAGTCTCTATGAGGCGGTTCCACAGCAGCGGCGAGACCCTCATCACAATGTGGGACGTGTGCGGGTTTCTGGTTCTCTTCTTATATTTTATTTCCATCCTATCTTCGTTATCTTTTAAGTCCCTGAAGAGCTGCTTGTTCTGGGCTCTAATTGCTTTGACGATTTCCTCATCTTTATTGTACTGCAATACGTCTCTCATTATTACTAGCGGGTCTTTATTTTTTATTTCTTCCACATTAAGGTGTTCGTTCGCATTCCTTAATTTTTCTTTTACCCGATTTATTTCATCTTGGGTGCAACATCCCACTATCACTTTCCTATCTCTCGCTTTTCTTATTTTATCTATCTTAAGGCCCTCTTCTTTCGCATTTATCACTTTCCTAATCTTTTCCATTACCTGATCCCCTGTCTCCATTTCATTGGTCGATGTAATGGCCACCGAGTGCATAGCCACAGTTTCAGTGGGTAGTCTGCTCGGTTTCCCCGCTAGTACATTCGCGTACGTCCCTCTTTCTGTCTTATTTTCCTGTTTTTTCATTTCGTCTCTCAATTTTTCGATCTCTTTATTGTTTTCTTCCAGCAATTTCCCGTGTTCCTCTAACTTCTTTATTAGTTTGTTCTGTTCTTCTAGTTGTGTTATTTTATATTCATCTTCTTGTCTTTCTTCCCTTTTCTCTTGCTCTTTTGACTTATTCTCTATTCCTGTACATTTTCTTGTCTCTGCTTCTTTGACTAATTGATAGAGCCTTTCAATGGCCTGCGTCACTTCATTCTTTATGTCTGTTCGCAGGTTTCGGGAATTGCTAAGGTGCAACTTGGCTTTAGTGAGACAGGCCCGGGCCTCCGTCAGACGATCCGCGTATTTAGCAGTCTCTGTCCTTGGTGAGCCTTCTGTTGCCTGCTCTGACCCTTTGCGAGTTGCTCCCTTACTTTCATGTGATGTTACAATTTTTAATTTAGGACGCGCGGCTGGTGCTACCTTTTTAGGGGAGTTGTGTATTGTGGTTTCTGTGTCAGTTTTTCCCCCCGTCTCCCATTCACCTATGCTTCTCCTGACGCTGGTAGCCAGCGTGCTCTTGTTACTTTTTGGAGAAGGTCCTGCCTTCTCTGTCCTAGCTGTCGAGTCTTCAGGACTCATGTCTCTAGCACTGGTTTCTGCCTTTTTGACGGGGGTACGGATGCCGAACATAATTAGGGGGAACGCGTCTCAAATCGAAATAATAAAATTAAAATTGTAAAAGTTGTATAAAAATATTTTAAAATGTAAATTTGTATAAGTTGTAAAAATATATGTGAAATAAAGTAAAATTAAAATTAAATAAAACTAACTATATGTTTTTGCAGTTCGACACGGCTGTCACGAGTTCAGGTTAGGCCTCAGTCCAATCTCCAACCATATAGTAAGCAACCAATAAACCGAAACTAAAATAATGTAACAAGAAAAAATTTTTTGTAGAGTCTCGACTCTACCTCGTTGTATATGCCACTATACAGAGTGGCTAGACGTCTATGTTTCAGGAAGTTTTTTATTTGTACAATTTAATACAAATCCGTCTGACTCTATGTAGAGTCTGTTTATGAGTTCTACAATTAAAAATAAAGAAATAATGAATAAGAATATTATACAATAAAATAAAATAAACAATAAACAAAAAATTTAAATTGTTACTGAAAAACAACTTGGCTCTACCAAGAGTCTCTTTTCTCTAAGTCACTCGTTACTACTAACTAATCTTATTCTATTACTATTGAATTGAAGAAAAAGTCCCTAGGTCTAACTTATTAATTTAGTATTAGTATACTTAAACTCTATGTAGAGTCTATTTATACGAACTGCTGTCAATAGAAGTAGGTATAAAGTTATAAGAATACACTAAAAATAAAAAATATAAAATAAAAAAAAAATAAAAAATTTTTACTTAAAAACTTTCTTGGCTCTACCAAGAGTCTCTTTTGTTAAAGCTAGTCTTTAACACTAACTTATTTGTCTTATTCTAAAAAATTTTTTATAAAGAAAGTCTTAGTCTAATTTATAAAAATAAAAATTTGCATAAAATTATAGACTCTATGTAGAGTCGGTCTATAAAAAATTTAAATATTTGACAATTATAGTTAATTTTGCAAAAAACCCCGTCCAAATCGGAGCACCCGTTAGTTTATTATAGTAATTTAAAGTTTTTCATCCCCCAGAGACTAAGTCGAAAAGTCAACTTAGGGGTAGGGGGTTGAAAATCAGCCAAAATCATGCGGTGGGTGGCGAAGACTATCCCTTAGGTAGATAGTGTGGGGGGGGGGGGGTGACGGGGGGGGGGCCCCCGAAAAAATTGTCAAAATTGAGCTAGGAGGCTCCGTTCTCCTGAAAACTGAAAAACAAGTTTTTGTGCGGTTTTCAGGACCTCCCAGCTCACACAAATAAATTCCTATCTCCGAAAGCGCTGCCTCAAAAATTCCGAAAAAAATACTGTATATAGACAGATAAATTGTCTATTATATACTTAATTTGGAAAAATTTTTGTCCTGAAAATTTTTTGAGTTTTTTAATTTTGAAAATCAACTTATAAAAACCAACAACCGCAAAAAGCCTCTAATTCGAAAAATATTAATATAAAAATTTTTAAAAAAATTTGGTATTGTATAACTAAATATAAGCTAATTTATGGAATTTTTTCAGAATTTTCAGCAGCACTTTCAGGACAACACGTGTTAACACTTAAAAATAATAAAATTCCTTACTTGTCTAATTACACTCCAAAAATTTTGTTTTTGATGTCCTTTATTAGGTCCTGAATTCCTTCTTGGGATGAGCACAAAAAACACTTAGGTCGTCACTGAAATTTCAGAGAAATTCACGTGTGAAGTTTTTTACTGAAAAATTTTTTCTTCACTGTGCCGTATCTTCTATGTTTCTTGTCCGATTTTGACGAACGAGGTGTCAAACGCTTCGTCTCGAAGTCCTCTTCAATATTCCGTCGTCAGAATCAGCCGCACGGCCTTCAGTGAAAAAACACGTGGCCACGTGGTTTTTGTTTTTCTCCAATATTTCGGTGCGCTGGTGTCGGAAAATTTTTCTGATTTGCCTAATCTATTAGGCTTGTCAAGGCGCTTCTTTTGACACTATAAAAACAGTATGTTCTCGATCTAAATCGAGCTACGTTTCACTTCGAAAGTATTGCAGGTTATAAAAACCAGTTTTTCGGTGATAACTTTTTTCACAGATCACTTTTGTCACTTTTTTATTACATCACTATCTTCGTCTCGACGAGACGCGTCTAAAGATATATAGATCTTTTAATTTGGAGCACTTTGACCCGACACTTTGATTTTTAGAGCGCGGAGCGATATAAAAATGCTGCGTACGGGACGGCGTTTGGAGTGCAACTCGGTTAGGTTAGGTTAGGTTAGGTTAGGTTAGGTTAGGTTAGGTTAGGTTAGGTTAGGTTAGGTTAGGTTAGGTTAGGTTAGGTTAGGTTAGGTTAGGTTAGGTTTTTTTTTTTTTTTTCTTTTTTTTTTTTTCTATTTCCCCTGACATGGGAGATCGGGGCCCTTGCGCTCTTTTCGTTTATTTGTCAATGTTCTTTTTGACTTTTTATATATTTTTGTGTTGTTTACATTTTTTATCACTTATCTCTATTTGTCCTTACTATTTTATTTACTTTACATCCTTATCTTCTAATATACATTACAATGCTTTTCTTTTTTTTTTTTTTTTTTTTTTATTTTCTTATTACAGTGTCCTATCTCTTTATATCTTATTTTAATAATCTATATAATATATCTTATTTTCTTACTTACTACTTACTTCTCTACTCTATATAATTCTTTTACTTATTTACTTATCGTATCGCTAACTTATATCTACCACATTATTTTGTTAATTTCTTATTCCTTATTACACGTTAATTTGAAATTGATCTATATGAACTATATACATATATTTTCAATTTCTTTTTCTTATTTCTATTATATTATTTACTATTAACATCTGTTTTTATTTATTAATTTCTATTTATTTTGGGACTTGTATTATATATTCTTACATACATATTCAAGTTCCCTTTTACATCTACTTATTTCTATCTATAGCTACTTTCGCGATACGCTTACAGTATTCTATAAATTTGCCTCTAATTTCTTTATCTTTCATTATTACGTGTATTTCCTCTCTATTTATTTTAATTTTAAATTTCAATTCTAGCTCTTTTCTTGCTCTATAGTTTCTTGGACACTCCGCAATAAGGTGTATTACAGTCTCTACTTGGTCCCTATCACAAGTGCATGTGGGGCTCTCTTTGCATTTGAAACGATACAAATACTCGGAGAACCCCCCATGTCCTGTTAGCACCTGTGTCAACAGTGGGTCCAGTTCAATTTCTCTAAGAATGGGGTAAGCACTGAGAGCGTCCGGAAAGAAAATCTTGGTAGTGGCAGCCGTATTCTCTTCTCTATATCTCCTATTCCACTCGTCAAGCGAGTTCATCCTAATTTGTCGCTTGACGAATGAAATTGGACATTTATCGTAAAATGCTTTGGTTTTTATCCTCAAAGCGGCTTCTTTTGCCAAGATGTCAGCCCTTTCATTTCCCTCCACCCCCGCATGTGCTTTGACCCAGTGCAGAGCCAGTGACTTTTCAAGGTATTTAATCCTGGTTATATTTTCTCTTGCCCTTACCGCCAAGGGGTGAAGGGAATCGCCCCGTGTGATCGTCTCCAGGGCTGATCTGGAGTCGCTGTATATGTTGCAACTTCGTGCAGAAGATTGAATTGCAAATTGGGTGGCCTCAAGCAGGGCCAACAGCTCCGCCTGGTAAACGGTGCAAAAGTAGTCTAGCTTAAATTTTTTGGTACTCGTTTCGGCCGCACTGTCCCAAATAGACAACGCCGCACCCACTTTCCCCTCAATTTTGCTCCCATCAGTAAAGATGGTGAGCTCGGCGTTATTTGTTTGATCCACTTCTGCACCGTCGGCCAGACATATGAACTCCGGCCCTACCTGGTCTGCGGGATGCGGCAATTCTGTGTAAGCTTCCATTCTCTCCAGATCCCGGTCACCTACTACCTCTGTCGAATGGCCTTTTTTGATTTCATATATAAGTGCCGCCTCCCGGATTCTGAGATCCAGGGGGAGAAACCCAGCCAGGAGGAGGGCCGAGTTCAGTGAGACAGTTTTATAAGCTTTAGCTATCTTCTGCACGAAGCCGCGTTGCACCGAGTTTAGTAATTTCCTCGTTTCCACCTTTTTGGTCGCCGGTGCCCAAACGCTTGCTGCATAAAGAATTATCGGCTCTACCACTGCCAAGTATATGGTCCTCACTATCTCCGAATTCAAACCCCAGTTGATTTTTGCGGCTCTCGAGAGTTGCCCATAAATTATCTGGGCCTTCCTACATACCTTTTTTATGTGCCCGTTAAAAGTTAATTTTCGGTCAATGGTCAGACCAAGTATTTTAATTTCCGGGGAGTAAA
The DNA here is from genome assembly GCA_963668995.1 of Parnassius mnemosyne. Lineage (NCBI taxonomy): Eukaryota > Metazoa > Arthropoda > Insecta > Lepidoptera > Papilionidae > Parnassius > Parnassius mnemosyne. The sequence goes on along the minus strand of CAVLGL010000001.1, from coordinate 26,951 downwards.
CTATTTCCTCCCCGCCCATGGTTAGAACTGGTGAGTCGTACTTGGTTAGGTTAGGTTAGGTTAGGTTAGGTTAGGTTAGGTTAGGTTAGGTTAGGTTAGGTTAGGTTAGGTTAGGTTAGGTTAGGTTAGGTTAGGTTAGGTTAGGTTAGGTTAGGTTAGGTTTTTTTTTTTTTTTTTTTTTAATGTATGCTTTGCTGCTTCCCTCTGACATGGGGGTCAGAGACATTGTCAGCTCGACACGGACTTTGAATTCATGTTCTTTTATTTATTTAGTCCTTGATGTTATAAAAGGTGTAGAGGACTCCGGGTTTTCGTTCGGGAGTCCTACTACTCTTAGTCTAGTGCATGCAACAACAATTTCCAATATTTAATGCTGGGGGTAGTGACAACTTATATAATACCGGGTGTCCGGTGGCAGAATTAGGATTTCAAAATTAAATAATAAAAAATTTAAAAATTTTATGTATTTACGACTCTAAGAGAACGAATTTTATGAAAATTTCTTATTAAACTGTGAAAATTTACTAAGAAAACTATAGGAAATTACGAGGAGCAATTAGATACACTATTTAAAAAGAAAATTTGAACGGAAAAGACCAATTTTCAGTAAAGTTATAGATGAATTTATGTTTTATTTATGAATTTAAGACAATAAAAGAAGGAAAAATGTGAAAATTGTTTATATAACGGTGAAAGTTTACTAAGAAAATTATAGGGAAATATGGGGGGCAGTTAATTACACTATTTAAAGAAAATTTCAACAAAAAAGACCGATATTCAGCAAAGTTATTAAAAAAGTTGTAGTTAAATTTATATATTTTTAACGATCGACCACTATACCTCGGTTTAGGTAAGTAGCGATTTTCTCTAATTCCGTGTATTATTTTTTGCAGATTAGAGTGCAGAAGGCAGTTTCTAAACTGGACGGACCTAACTGAAGCAAAAAGAGCGAAATAAATGAAGATTTGTAAAATTTTTTTTTTAAAAATTTTATGTATTTACGACTCTAAGAGAACGAATTTTATGAAAATTTCTTATTAAACTGTGAAAATTTACTAAGAAAACTATAGGAAATTACGAGGAGCAATTAGATACACTATTTAAAAAGAAAATTTGAACGGAAAAGACCAATTTTCAGTAAAGTTATAGATGAATTTATGTTTTATTTATGAATTTAAGACAATAAAAGAAGGAAAAATGTGAAAATTGTTTATATAACGGTGAAAGTTTACTAAGAAAATTATAGGGAAATATGGGGGGCAGTTAATTACACTATTTAAAGAAAATTTCAACAAAAAAGACCGATATTCAGCAAAGTTATTAAAAAAGTTGTAGTTAAATTTATATATTTTTAACGATCGACCACTATACCTCGGTTTAGGTAAGTAGCGATTTTCTCTAATTCCGTGTATTATTTTTTGCAGATTAGAGTGCAGAAGGCAGTTTCTAAAATGGACGGACCTAACTGAAGCAAAAAGAGCGAAATAAATGAAGATTTGTAAAATTTTTTTTTTAAAAATTTTATGTATTTACGACTCTAAGAGAACGAATTTTATGAAAATTTCTTATTAAACTGTGAAAATTTACTAAGAAAACTATAGGAAATTACGAGGAGCAATTAGATACACTATTTAAAAAGAAAATTTGAACGGAAAAGACCAATTTTCAGTAAAGTTATAGATGAATTTATGTTTTATTTATGAATTTAAGACAATAAAAGAAGGAAAAATGTGAAAATTGTTTATATAACGGTGAAAGTTTACTAAGAAAATTATAGGGAAATATGGGGGGCAGTTAATTACACTATTTAAAGAAAATTTCAACAAAAAAGACCGATATTCAGCAAAGTTATTAAAAAAGTTGTAGTTAAATTTATATATTTTTAACGATCGACCACTATACCTCGGTTTAGGTAAGTAGCGATTTTCTCTAATTCCGTGTATTATTTTTTGCAGATTAGAGTGCAGAAGGCAGTTTCTAAACTGGACGGACCTAACTGAAGCAAAAAGAGCGAAATAAATGAAGATTTGTAAAATTTTTTTTTTAAAAATTTTATGTATTTACGACTCTAAGAGAACGAATTTTATGAAAATTTCTTATTAAACTGTGAAAATTTACTAAGAAAACTATAGGAAATTACGAGGAGCAATTAGATACACTATTTAAAAAGAAAATTTGAACGGAAAAGACCAATTTTCAGTAAAGTTATAGATGAATTTATGTTTTATTTATGAATTTAAGACAATAAAAGAAGGAAAAATGTGAAAATTGTTTATATAACGGTGAAAGTTTACTAAGAAAATTATAGGGAAATATGGGGGGCAGTTAATTACACTATTTAAAGAAAATTTCAACAAAAAAGACCGATATTCAGCAAAGTTATTAAAAAAGTTGTAGTTAAATTTATATATTTTTAACGATCGACCACTATACCTCGGTTTAGGTAAGTAGCGATTTTCTCTAATTCCGTGTATTATTTTTTGCAGATTAGAGTGCAGAAGGCAGTTTCTAAACTGGACGGACCTAACTGAAGCAAAAAGAGCGAAATAAATGAAGATTTGTAAAATTTTTTTTTTTAAAATTTTATGTATTTACGACTCTAAGAGAACGAATTTTATGAAAATTTCTTATTAAACTGTGAAAATTTACTAAGAAAACTATAGGAAATTACGAGGAGCAATTAGATACACTATTTAAAAAGAAAATTTGAACGGAAAAGACCAATTTTCAGTAAAGTTATAGATGAATTTATGTTTTATTTATGAATTTAAGACAATAAAAGAAGGAAAAATGTGAAAATTGTTTATATAACGGTGAAAGTTTACTAAGAAAATTATAGGGAAATATGGGGGGCAGTTAATTACACTATTTAAAGAAAATTTCAACAAAAAAGACCGATATTCAGCAAAGTTATTAAAAAAGTTGTAGTTAAATTTATATATTTTTAACGATCGACCACTATACCTCGGTTTAGGTAAGTAGCGATTTTCTCTAATTCCGTGTATTATTTTTTGCAGATTAGAGTGCAGAAGGCAGTTTCTAAACTGGACGGACCTAACTGAAGCAAAAAGAGCGAAATAAATGAAGATTTGTAAAATTTTTTTTTTAAAAATTTTATGTATTTACGACTCTAAGAGAACGAATTTTATGAAAATTTCTTATTAAACTGTGAAAATTTACTAAGAAAACTATAGGAAATTACGAGGAGCAATTAGATACACTATTTAAAAAGAAAATTTGAACGGAAAAGACCAATTTTCAGTAAAGTTATAGATGAATTTATGTTTTATTTATGAATTTAAGACAATAAAAGAAGGAAAAATGTGAAAATTGTTTATATAACGGTGAAAGTTTACTAAGAAAATTATAGGGAAATATGGGGGGCAGTTAATTACACTATTTAAAGAAAATTTCAACAAAAAAGACCGATATTCAGCAAAGTTATTAAAAAAGTTGTAGTTAAATTTATATATTTTTAACGATCGACCACTATACCTCGGTTTAGGTAAGTAGCGATTTTCTCTAATTCCGTGTATTATTTTTTGCAGATTAGAGTGCAGAAGGCAGTTTCTAAACTGGACGGACCTAACTGAAGCAAAAAGAGCGAAATAAATGAAGATTTGTAAAATTTTTTTTTTAAAAATTTTATGTATTTACGACTCTAAGAGAACGAATTTTATGAAAATTTCTTATTAAACTGTGAAAATTTACTAAGAAAACTATAGGAAATTACGAGGAGCAATTAGATACACTATTTAAAAAGAAAATTTGAACGGAAAAGACCAATTTTCAGTAAAGTTATAGATGAATTTATGTTTTATTTATGAATTTAAGACAATAAAAGAAGGAAAAATGTGAAAATTGTTTATATAACGGTGAAAGTTTACTAAGAAAATTATAGGGAAATATGGGGGGCAGTTAATTACACTATTTAAAGAAAATTTCAACAAAAAAGACCGATATTCAGCAAAGTTATTAAAAAAGTTGTAGTTAAATTTATATATTTTTAACGATCGACCACTATACCTCGGTTTAGGTAAGTAGCGATTTTCTCTAATTCCGTGTATTATTTTTTGCAGATTAGAGTGCAGAAGGCAGTTTCTAAACTGGACGGACCTAACTGAAGCAAAAAGAGCGAAATAAATGAAGATTTGTAAAATTTTTTTTTTAAAAATTTTATGTATTTACGACTCTAAGAGAACGAATTTTATGAAAATTTCTTATTAAACTGTGAAAATTTACTAAGAAAACTATAGGAAATTACGAGGAGCAATTAGATACACTATTTAAAAAGAAAATTTGAACGGAAAAGACCAATTTTCAGTAAAGTTATAGATGAATTTATGTTTTATTTATGAATTTAAGACAATAAAAGAAGGAAAAATGTGAAAATTGTTTATATAACGGTGAAAGTTTACTAAGAAAATTATAGGGAAATATGGGGGGCAGTTAATTACACTATTTAAAGAAAATTTCAACAAAAAAGACCGATATTCAGCAAAGTTATTAAAAAAGTTGTAGTTAAATTTATATATTTTTAACGATCGACCACTATACCTCGGTTTAGGTAAGTAGCGATTTTCTCTAATTCCGTGTATTATTTTTTGCAGATTAGAGTGCAGAAGGCAGTTTCTAAACTGGACGGACCTAACTGAAGCAAAAAGAGCGAAATAAATGAAGATTTGTAAAATTTTTTTTTTAAAAATTTTATGTATTTACGACTCTAAGAGAACGAATTTTATGAAAATTTCTTATTAAACTGTGAAAATTTACTAAGAAAACTATAGGAAATTACGAGGAGCAATTAGATACACTATTTAAAAAGAAAATTTGAACGGAAAAGACCAATTTTCAGTAAAGTTATAGATGAATTTATGTTTTATTTATGAATTTAAGACAATAAAAGAAGGAAAAATGTGAAAATTGTTTATATAACGGTGAAAGTTTACTAAGAAAATTATAGGGAAATATGGGGGGCAGTTAATTACACTATTTAAAGAAAATTTCAACAAAAAAGACCGATATTCAGCAAAGTTATTAAAAAAGTTGTAGTTGGTTAGGTTAGGTTAGGTTAGGTTCCCCCCCGAACGGGTTCCCGCCTTGTCGTGGCGGGGGGGCTTAGTAGCCGTGGCTTGGTCAACCACGGTGAACGAAGAGGAACCCCTTGGCTGGCCCGAGGTGTAGGGCTGGCCCGAGGTGGCCACTCCAAGTGGGCTTGGGTAGCCCACTTCGGATGTGTGTCGGGGGGCTGTGGTGAGAGGGGAGTCCGCAACCCTCTACCGCTGCAGCCGAGGTGGAGTCGCGGAGGAAGAGGAGTGTTGGTATGGCGATGCGCCACTCGCCCTATCCTCCGCGACTCAGACGGGGCCGCACCGTTGAATGATGCGGTGGTGGTGGGGCTGCGGGGGGAGAGGAGTGTCGGTATTGCGAGGCGCCGCTCTCCCTACCCTCCGCAGCCGAATCTTGGTTGGCGGCGGAGCCATAGACCAGATCCGCCGCTGGGGTCGGGAAGGCTGGTGCTTATTAGTGCTGGTTTTTCCTGGCCCCATGGCCTTCGCGCGTCGGACGCGGGGGCGTCTGTTGCGCGTATCAAATTGGAGGCCGAGGAGGAGGGCGCGCCATGTGTTCTGGTGCGCCTTACCGGAGAAGGAGATGGGGGAGGAGTGGTCCTCTCCCGAGGAGGGGCCGCCATGGGGTGGCCGGCGCAGGTGGGGCCGCGGAAGTGTGCGAAAGCGTTCCCGTGGCCCTGCCAATATGCGACGAGGGTGGAACACCATGGGGTTTTAGTCGGTGCGAGTCCGACATAACCCGTCCTTGCCCCCGCGAGGCGGGTATGCGTAGGCATTTCCCCATGTAAAAAAAAAAAAAAAAAAAAAAAGGTTAGGTTAGGTTAGGTTAGGTTAGGTTAGGTTAGGTTAGTTTAGGTTAGGTTAGGTTAGGTTAGGTTAGGTTAGGTTAGGTTAGGTTAGGTTAGGTTAGGTTAGGTTAGGTTTTTTTTTTTTTTTTTTTTTTTTTTTCTAGTTCCCCCTAACATGGAGATCAGGGACTTTTTTCTTCTTTTTATATTTTTTATTTCGTTTCTTTTTCTTTTCTTTATTATTTTTTATTTTGTCTTTGTTGCTTTTTTCTTTTTTACTTTCTTTTTTAGGTTCATTCATACAATAGTGTTCTTATCTATTTACACATATCTTACTTGCTAATACATTTTACTTATCCATAAATCTAAATCTACTTATTTTAATTGGTTTTACAATTTGACAGGACTGTTCACATTATATGTCTACATATAACTTACAGTTCCCTTTATTATACTTTCATTTATTCTTATTTATTACTTTACTAGCTATAGACTTACAGTATTTTAAGAACCTATCTCTTATATATTTATTTCTCATTATGTTACATATATTATCTTTACTTATTTTTATTTCCAATTCAACCTCTATGTCGTTTCTGTCTTTGCCATAAACTGGACATTCCGTAATGACATGAATCACAGTTTCTTCTTTTATCGGATCGCAGGCACATGCCGGGCTCTCCTTACACTTGAATCGGTGCAAGTATTCTGAGAACCCGCCATGTCCCGTCATCACCTGTACCGTGAGCGAGTCTATTTTAATTTTCCTTATAATAGGATAGGCGTTTAAAGCATCTGGGAAGAACACCTTTGTTACGGAGGCGGTTTCGCCTTCCACGTAACGTCGGTTCCACTCGTCAAGCGAATTAAGACGGATCTTTCGCTTGACGAATGAAACCGGGCACCTCCCATAGTCCGGTTTTCGCTTAATTTTTAAGGCGGCTTCCTTAGCTAACTCATCTGCTCTCTCGTTTCCCTCCAGCCCTGCGTGTGCTTTTATCCAAAACAAATTTAAAAATTTTCCTTTTTTGTTTATTTCCGAAATATTTTTTCTAATTTTTGCCGCTAGGGGATGGAGGGAAGCGCTCTGGACGACTGTCTGGAGAGCAGATCTTGAGTCGCTGTAGATATTGCAGCTCGGTGCCAGACTTTTTAGGGCATGATTTGTTGCCTCATATATGGCCAGCAACTCCGCCTGGTAGACAGTGCAGAAGTCTTCCAATTTAAATTTTCGGCTACTAATCTCCGCTGCGTCATTCCAAATGGATAACGCAGCGCCGACTTTCCCCTCAATTTTACTACCATCGGTGTAGATTTTAAGACCTTTGTTGTTATGTTGGTCGACTTGTGCACTGTCCTCCAGGCATACAAACTGCAGCCCAACCTGTTTCGCGGGGTGAGGTATCTTCGCGTATTCAAGCTTCCGTTCCACGTCCCGATCTCCTACTATCCGCTGCGAGTAACCTTTCTTTACTTCATAAAGTAAGGCTGCTTCCCTGACCCTGAGGTCTAGAGGAAGCAACCCAGCGAGTAGTAGGGCCGAGTGGAGGGATACGGTTTTGTACGATTTTATAATCTTTTGAACGAACCCGCGTTGTGCCGTGTCGAGCTGCTTTTTAACACTGTGTTTGTATGTGGCCGATGCCCATACACTGGCCGCGTACAGTATGATCGGCTCCGTTACCGCTACGTAGATGGTCCTAATGATCTCCGGGTTCAGGCCCCAACTAATCTTGGCGGCTCTTGTTAACTGACCGTATAGACGCTGTACCCTGCAACACACATTTTTTACATGTGTGTTGAAGGTCAACTTAGCGTCTATAGTAAGCCCCAAAATTTTCATTTCAGTACACAACGCAATGCTCTCCCCGCCCATTTTCAGAAGTGGTGAGTCATACTTAATCTTTTTTGTTATTACCATTGCCTTGGTCTTGTTTGGTGCAAATTTGAGTTTATTTCTGACTCCCCACTTCTGAACATGCGCGAGGGCCGCGTTGGCCCGATCCTGCACTTCCAATGACCTGTCCCCGGAGAAAATCAGGACCACATCGTCCGCGAAAGCCTGGCAATGTTCCCCTTTTTCGCTCAGTTCTTGTAATAGAGGGTCGATTAGCAGGTTCCAAAATATAGGACCCCCTATTGAGCCCTGCACACATCCCTTTACAGTGGTTTTCGTATATTCTGCTCCTGCGTACCTGATGCAAACGGTTCTATCCTCGAGATAGTTGTCAATGAGACGTCGTAGATTTATAGGGCAACCAGTCTCTGCAAGCCTGCATCTGATTGCCGGCCACCATGCGTTATCGAAGGCTCCCTCTATGTCCAAAGATATTAATAATATTAATTTTTTGTCTTCAAGCTTGGTTTTTACTAGCTGCATTATGTCATAGAGGGAGTCTTCGGTACTACGCTGCGGCATAAATCCATACTGTCTCCGGCTAAGTGTGGGTACAATATGCCATTTTACTCGTTGGATCAACATTTTCTCGAAGATTTTACCGAGCACAGGCAGCAGTCCGATAGGTCTATAGGATTTGGGATGTGTGTAGTTCTCTTTTCCAGGCTTTCGCAGAACCACTACTACCGCCTCTTTCCATTTCCTAGGAAAGTATGCTAGGCTCAAGCATTTGTTGGCTATAGCCAAAAACATATCCGGGTTCAGAGAGATGGCTGTTCCACAAATGTCGGCCGTAAGACCGTCATTCCCTGGTGCCTTTTTGGGGTTAAAACTAGACACAGACCACATCAATTCCTCCATCGTGAATGGTGGGTCACATGAATCATCATGTGACCCTTCATTTACACAACTCGCATTGTCTCTCATTTGCCTGTGTCCTATGTTGTCACCCCTAGTATCGTCTTCTGGGTAGAATATATCAGCCAGCATTTTGGCTGATTCCTCGTTTCCCACGGTTTTTCCATCTATGACAAAGGGCATATCCTCTTGCCTCTTGTTTGTGCGGCCTATCACTCTATAGATTCCGTCCCACATTGATTCTCGCTCTTGCTTGCTGCAGAACTCCTTCCAACTGGAAGTTTGGGCCCTCTTGACTTCCAGCTGGTACTCCTCTTTAGCGCTGTGGTACTGCTCCACAACCCATTCACGACGAATTGGCGCTGCACATGATATTCGACGTTTTAGCCTGGAGACTTTCTTCTTAAACTGTGTTAACTCGTCGGTCCACCAGGGCAATCCTATTCGCTTCCTGTTCTTCAATTTGGACATATGTTTGTCGGCTACATCAGTGATTGTTTTTGTTACCTCTTCTATTTTTATTTCTAATTCTTCTCTTGATTCTATTTTATCTATTTCTTTTTTGTTTAGTGTTTTACTGTTCCAAAGCTGGAGGAGTTTCTCACGAAACTCACTCCAGTTTGCCCTTTTTGTATTGTACTTCCTTGTTGTTCTACATACATCTGTTCCAATTGATTTTTCAAGATTTATATCGAACAGGATTGCTCTGTGGTCCGAAACAGTTATTTCTTCAGAAAGCCTCCAGTTTTCTACCCTCCCTAATAGGCTCGTCGAGCAGGTAGTTATGTCCACGCAACTAGAGAATCTTCTCCCACCTCTGACAATATCAAAGGTGGGATCCGATCCTCTATTGAGTATATGAAGCTCCAATTCGTCGAGTCTGGCGGCCAAGTCTGTTCCCCTTGTGTCCGTCTCCCGGCTACCCCACCAGGTGTTCCATGCGTTCACGTCTCCACCGAGTATCACGCTTCCAGTCCCTGAGGCTTCCACTGCCTTTTTGATCACGTCCAGGTATGGGTCGATTGGCTTATCACCCTCCAGATAGACAGACACCACTGCCATCTCCCAGGTCCCTGTCCTCAACTTAGCGACTGCGATATTTTCAGTTGTTAGGTCGGGACACTGGGTTACGTCAATGGTGTCGTCGAACAATACAATGGCAGCCTTGATAACCCTTCCAGTGTTGGGTTCTCTGTGACATTGTATTATTCGTGTCCCTGGGTAGTGCTTCATTTCTCCAATGCGACCGATGTAAGGTTCCTGGACCAACGCGAAAGATGTTTTTCTCCAGGTCGCCTCGGTGATCAATTCGGCAGTGGCTAACTCACATCTCTGCAAGTTGGCCTGGATAGCGTGATACCGGTGGCTGCCCGAAGCGAAGTCTCCGGCAGACCTTGGGACCACCTTAGCAATAAGCTACGGTGGATCTTGCCAAGGTCTCCCATCTCCTTCTCACCGGGCAGTCTGAGCTGAACGCATTGTGGTCGTTCCTGTCCATTTTAGCCTTTATGCAGTTTTTGCACGATGGTGCTTCTCCCGATAGCCAGTCGGCACACTCAGTTCTAAGGTGCGGGCCTCCGCAGTGGCTACAGACCTCTTGCGTCTCGTTGCATACTCGCTTGGTGTGTCCGTATCCCAAGCACTTTGAGCACTGGACGAGTGGGGATTGGTCTTCTACCCTCACTCGTTGCAGATCTATGTGAATCGCTCCAGTCTCTATGAGGCGGTTCCACAGCAGCGGCGAGACCCTCATCACAATGTGGGACGTGTGCGGGTTTCTGGTTCTCTTCTTATATTTTATTTCCATCCTATCTTCGTTATCTTTTAAGTCCCTGAAGAGCTGCTTGTTCTGGGCTCTAATTGCTTTGACGATTTCCTCATCTTTATTGTACTGCAATACGTCTCTCATTATTACTAGCGGGTCTTTATTTTTTATTTCTTCCACATTAAGGTGTTCGTTCGCATTCCTTAATTTTTCTTTTACCCGATTTATTTCATCTTGGGTGCAACATCCCACTATCACTTTCCTATCTCTCGCTTTTCTTATTTTATCTATCTTAAGGCCCTCTTCTTTCGCATTTATCACTTTCCTAATCTTTTCCATTACCTGATCCCCTGTCTCCATTTCATTGGTCGATGTAATGGCCACCGAGTGCATAGCCACAGTTTCAGTGGGTAGTCTGCTCGGTTTCCCCGCTAGTACATTCGCGTACGTCCCTCTTTCTGTCTTATTTTCCTGTTTTTTCATTTCGTCTCTCAATTTTTCGATCTCTTTATTGTTTTCTTCCAGCAATTTCCCGTGTTCCTCTAACTTCTTTATTAGTTTGTTCTGTTCTTCTAGTTGTGTTATTTTATATTCATCTTCTTGTCTTTCTTCCCTTTTCTCTTGCTCTTTTGACTTATTCTCTATTCCTGTACATTTTCTTGTCTCTGCTTCTTTGACTAATTGATAGAGCCTTTCAATGGCCTGCGTCACTTCATTCTTTATGTCTGTTCGCAGGTTTCGGGAATTGCTAAGGTGCAACTTGGCTTTAGTGAGACAGGCCCGGGCCTCCGTCAGACGATCCGCGTATTTAGCAGTCTCTGTCCTTGGTGAGCCTTCTGTTGCCTGCTCTGACCCTTTGCGAGTTGCTCCCTTACTTTCATGTGATGTTACAATTTTTAATTTAGGACGCGCGGCTGGTGCTACCTTTTTAGGGGAGTTGTGTATTGTGGTTTCTGTGTCAGTTTTTCCCCCCGTCTCCCATTCACCTATGCTTCTCCTGACGCTGGTAGCCAGCGTGCTCTTGTTACTTTTTGGAGAAGGTCCTGCCTTCTCTGTCCTAGCTGTCGAGTCTTCAGGACTCATGTCTCTAGCACTGGTTTCTGCCTTTTTGACGGGGGTACGGATGCCGAACATAATTAGGGGGAACGCGTCTCAAATCGAAATAATAAAATTAAAATTGTAAAAGTTGTATAAAAATATTTTAAAATGTAAATTTGTATAAGTTGTAAAAATATATGTGAAATAAAGTAAAATTAAAATTAAATAAAACTAACTATATGTTTTTGCAGTTCGACACGGCTGTCACGAGTTCAGGTTAGGCCTCAGTCCAATCTCCAACCATATAGTAAGCAACCAATAAACCGAAACTAAAATAATGTAACAAGAAAAAATTTTTTGTAGAGTCTCGACTCTACCTCGTTGTATATGCCACTATACAGAGTGGCTAGACGTCTATGTTTCAGGAAGTTTTTTATTTGTACAATTTAATACAAATCCGTCTGACTCTATGTAGAGTCTGTTTATGAGTTCTACAATTAAAAATAAAGAAATAATGAATAAGAATATTATACAATAAAATAAAATAAACAATAAACAAAAAATTTAAATTGTTACTGAAAAACAACTTGGCTCTACCAAGAGTCTCTTTTCTCTAAGTCACTCGTTACTACTAACTAATCTTATTCTATTACTATTGAATTGAAGAAAAAGTCCCTAGGTCTAACTTATTAATTTAGTATTAGTATACTTAAACTCTATGTAGAGTCTATTTATACGAACTGCTGTCAATAGAAGTAGGTATAAAGTTATAAGAATACACTAAAAATAAAAAATATAAAATAAAAAAAAAATAAAAAATTTTTTACTTAAAAACTTTCTTGGCTCTACCAAGAGTCTCTTTTGTTAAAGCTAGTCTTTAACACTAACTTATTTGTCTTATTCTAAAAAATTTTTTATAAAGAAAGTCTTAGTCTAATTTATAAAAATAAAAATTTGCATAAAATTATAGACTCTATGTAGAGTCGGTCTATAAAAAATTTAAATATTTGACAATTATAGTTAATTTTGCAAAAAACCCCGTCCAAATCGGAGCACCCGTTAGTTTATTATAGTAATTTAAAGTTTTTCATCCCCCAGAGACTAAGTCGAAAAGTCAACTTAGGGGTAGGGGGTTGAAAATCAGCCAAAATCATGCGGTGGGTGGCGAAGACTATCCCTTAGGTAGATAGTGTGAGGGGGGGGGTGACGGGGGGGGGGGCCCCGAAAAAATTGTCAAAATTGAGCTAGGAGGCTCCGTTCTCCTGAAAACTGAAAAACAAGTTTTTGTGCGGTTTTCAGGACCTCCCAGCTCACACAAATAAATTCCTATCTCCGAAAGCGCTGCCTCAAAAATTCCGAAAAAAATACTGTATATAGACAGATAAATTGTCTATTATATACTTAATTTGGAAAAATTTTTGTCCTGAAAATTTTTTGAGTTTTTTAATTTTGAAAATCAACTTATAAAAACCAACAACCGCAAAAAGCCTCTAATTCGAAAAATATTAATATAAAAATTTTTAAAAAAATTTGGTATTGTATAACTAAATATAAGCTAATTTATGGAATTTTTTCAGAATTTTCAGCAGCACTTTCAGGACAACACGTGTTAACACTTAAAAATAATAAAATTCCTTACTTGTCTAATTACACTCCAAAAATTTTGTTTTTGATGTCCTTTATTAGGTCCTGAATTCCTTCTTGGGATGAGCACAAAAAACACTTAGGTCGTCACTGAAATTTCAGAGAAATTCACGTGTGAAGTTTTTTACTGAAAAATTTTTTCTTCACTGTGCCGTATCTTCTATGTTTCTTGTCCGATTTTGACGAACGAGGTGTCAAACGCTTCGTCTCGAAGTCCTCTTCAATATTCCGTCGTCAGAATCAGCCGCACGGCCTTCAGTGAAAAAACACGTGGCCACGTGGTTTTTGTTTTTCTCCAATATTTCGGTGCGCTGGTGTCGGAAAATTTTTCTGATTTGCCTAATCTATTAGGCTTGTCAAGGCGCTTCTTTTGACACTATAAAAACAGTATGTTCTCGATCTAAATCGAGCTACGTTTCACTTCGAAAGTATTGCAGGTTATAAAAACCAGTTTTTCGGTGATAACTTTTTTCACAGATCACTTTTGTCACTTTTTTATTACATCACTATCTTCGTCTCGACGAGACGCGTCTAAAGATATATAGATCTTTTAATTTGGAGCACTTTGACCCGACACTTTGATTTTTAGAGCGCGGAGCGATATAAAAATGCTGCGTACGGGACGGCGTTTGGAGTGCAACTCGGTTAGGTTAGGTTAGGTTAGGTTAGGTTAGGTTAGGTTAGGTTAGGTTAGGTTAGGTTAGGTTAGGTTAGGTTAGGTTAGGTTAGGTTAGGTTAGGTTAGGTTTTTTTTTTTTTTTTTTCTTTTTTTTTTTTTCTATTTCCCCTGACATGGGAGATCGGGGCCCTTGCGCTCTTTTCGTTTATTTGTCAATGTTCTTTTTGACTTTTTATATATTTTTGTGTTGTTTACATTTTTTATCACTTATCTCTATTTGTCCTTACTATTTTATTTACTTTACATCCTTATCTTCTAATATACATTACAATGCTTTTCTTTTTTTTTTTTTTTTTTTTTTATTTTCTTATTACAGTGTCCTATCTCTTTATATCTTATTTTAATAATCTATATAATATATCTTATTTTCTTACTTACTACTTACTTCTCTACTCTATATAATTCTTTTACTTATTTACTTATCGTATCGCTAACTTATATCTACCACATTATTTTGTTAATTTCTTATTCCTTATTACACGTTAATTTGAAATTGATCTATATGAACTATATACATATATTTTCAATTTCTTTTTCTTATTTCTATTATATTATTTACTATTAACATCTGTTTTTATTTATTAATTTCTATTTATTTTGGGACTTGTATTATATATTCTTACATACATATTCAAGTTCCCTTTTACATCTACTTATTTCTATCTATAGCTACTTTCGCGATACGCTTACAGTATTCTATAAATTTGCCTCTAATTTCTTTATCTTTCATTATTACGTGTATTTCCTCTCTATTTATTTTAATTTTAAATTTCAATTCTAGCTCTTTTCTTGCTCTATAGTTTCTTGGACACTCCGCAATAAGGTGTATTACAGTCTCTACTTGGTCCCTATCACAAGTGCATGTGGGGCTCTCTTTGCATTTGAAACGATACAAATACTCGGAGAACCCCCCATGTCCTGTTAGCACCTGTGTCAACAGTGGGTCCAGTTCAATTTCTCTAAGAATGGGGTAAGCACTGAGAGCGTCCGGAAAGAAAATCTTGGTAGTGGCAGCCGTATTCTCTTCTCTATATCTCCTATTCCACTCGTCAAGCGAGTTCATCCTAATTTGTCGCTTGACGAATGAAATTGGACATTTATCGTAAAATGCTTTGGTTTTTATCCTCAAAGCGGCTTCTTTTGCCAAGATGTCAGCCCTTTCATTTCCCTCCACCCCCGCATGTGCTTTGACCCAGTGCAGAGCCAGTGACTTTTCAAGGTATTTAATCCTGGTTATATTTTCTCTTGCCCTTACCGCCAAGGGGTGAAGGGAATCGCCCCGTGTGATCGTCTCCAGGGCTGATCTGGAGTCGCTGTATATGTTGCAACTTCGTGCAGAAGATTGAATTGCAAATTGGGTGGCCTCAAGCAGGGCCAACAGCTCCGCCTGGTAAACGGTGCAAAAGTAGTCTAGCTTAAATTTTTTGGTACTCGTTTCGGCCGCACTGTCCCAAATAGACAACGCCGCACCCACTTTCCCCTCAATTTTGCTCCCATCAGTAAAGATGGTGAGCTCGGCGTTATTTGTTTGATCCACTTCTGCACCGTCGGCCAGACATATGAACTCCGGCCCTACCTGGTCTGCGGGATGCGGCAATTCTGTGTAAGCTTCCATTCTCTCCAGATCCCGGTCACCTACTACCTCTGTCGAATGGCCTTTTTTGATTTCATATATAAGTGCCGCCTCCCGGATTCTGAGATCCAGGGGGAGAAACCCAGCCAGGAGGAGGGCCGAGTTCAGTGAGACAGTTTTATAAGCTTTAGCTATCTTCTGCACGAAGCCGCGTTGCACCGAGTTTAGTAATTTCCTCGTTTCCACCTTTTTGGTCGCCGGTGCCCAAACGCTTGCTGCATAAAGAATTATCGGCTCTACCACTGCCAAGTATATGGTCCTCACTATCTCCGAATTCAAACCCCAGTTGATTTTTGCGGCTCTCGAGAGTTGCCCATAAATTATCTGGGCCTTCCTACATACCTTTTTTATGTGCCCGTTAAAAGTTAATTTTCGGTCAATGGTCAGACCAAGTATTTTAATTTCCGGGGAGTAAACTATTTCCTCCCCGCCCATGGTTAGAACTGGTGAGTCGTACTTGGTTAGGTTAGGTTAGGTTAGGTTAGGTTAGGTTAGGTTAGGTTAGGTTAGGTTAGGTTAGGTTAGGTTAGGTTAGGTTAGGTTAGGTTAGGTTTTTTTTTTTTTTTTTTTTTTAATGTATGCTTTGCTGCTTCCCTCTGACATGGGGGTCAGAGACATTGTCAGCTCGACACGGACTTTGAATTCATGTTCTTTTATTTATTTAGTCCTTGATGTTATAAAAGGTGTAGAGGACTCCGGGTTTTCGTTCGGGAGTCCTACTACTCTTAGTCTAGTGCATGCAACAACAATTTCCAATATTTAATGCTGGGGGTAGTGACAACTTATATAATACTTATATGACTTATACTATTTGTTAGTTATTGCTTATGTTCTATTTGATTATTTCTAATACATATTTCAATTTATTTTGTAATGCTGATCTGTAATATAATACAATATATTATGGCAGCATCCTTACTTAAACAGTTTTATTCCTATTTATTACTCTTTTTGCAATTTTCAAACAATAACTCATAAATTTTTCTCTGTATTTACTCATCATTATGATATTTATATTCTCCTTAATTAATTTTAATTCAATTTCGTTTTCTATTTTCAGGCGCTCTGCGGCGTATGCGGGACAATCCAGCAAAATGTGTGGCACAGTTTCTTCAGCATCGCGGTCGCAAATGCACGATGGATTCTCTTTACACTTAAAGCGGTGTAAGTATTCAGAAAATCCACCATGCCCTGTCATGACTTGAGTAGTCTCGCTGCTTGCTTCAAATTTTCTTATTATTCGGTAGGCCACTTTCGCGTCTGGGAAAAACAGCTTCGTGATCTTTCCTGTTTCGCCAGTCTGGTATCTTTGGTTCCATTTGTCTAGCGTTGCCATACGGATGCTTCGCTTGACGAATGAAACCGGGCAAAGATCGTAATCCGGTCTCACTTTGGAATTTTTTGCGGCCTCTTTTGCTAGTCTGTCTGCTCGTTCATTCCCCTCTAAGCCCGCGTGGGCTTTAATCCAAAACAAAGTTACTACTTTGCTTTGGAGAGATATTGCTCTTAAATTATCTCTACATTCCACGGCTAACGGGTGAAGGCAGTTTGGATTTATGATCGTTTGAAGGGCCGCCATTGAGTCGCTGTAAATTCCAAAGGAGGACGCTCTGTGCTTGAGGATTTGTCCAGTCGCCCTGCAAATGGCCAGGAGCTCGGCTTGGTAAACTGTGCAGTATGTTGGTAGAGCAAGTTTGAGGGCTTTATTTTCGGTCTTGTTTTTCCATTCGGAAAGGGCGGCGCCAACCTTGCCTTCAATCTTGCTCCCGTCAGTAAATATGTGGACGTTTATTTCGCTGTGTTTGTTCACCTGCTCCTCGTTTACCAAACAAATAATTCCTAATTCCAGGCGCTCAGCAGGGTGTGGGCCCTCAAAAGCTGAAGCCATTCTCTCGACCTCTCTTCCCGCCAACACTGGCTGTGGCAGCCCCCTCTTGGCTTCATATAATAAAGCAGCCTCACGGACTCGGAGGTCCAGGGGGAGTATTCCAGCCAGTACTAGCGCCGAATTCAGAGAGACCGTTCGGTAGGCTTTGCATAGTTTTTGCGCGATACCGCGCTGGACTACGGCGAGTTGTTTTATTATCCCCAGCTTTTTTGCAGCCTGTGCCCAAACGCTAGCAGCGTAAAGTATAATAGGCTCTACGGTCGCGAGATATATCACTCTTATCACTTCCGGATGGAGTCCCCAACTAACCTTCGCCGCTTTGCATAGTTGTTTGTAGATGCCGATTGCCTTCTTACACACATTCGATACATGGGTGTTAAAAGTAAGCTTTTCGTCAATTGTAAACCCAAGTAGCTTTATTTCTTTTGACATGCCAATTGCAGTACCTCCCATGTTGAGGCGTGGTACATCGTGTTTCAGTTTTCTTGTTATTATCATCGCGTTCGTCTTGTGTGGCGCAAACTTCAATTTATTTTCAACACCCCACGCACAGACATGTTCTAGAGTGGCATTGGCACGTCGCTCCACTTCGTGTGCTGTGTCGCCGTCGAAGACTAATACGACGTCGTCCGCAAACGCCTGACAATAATCTCCCCTGCATTCGAGACTTTTCAAGAGAGGGTCTAGCAGAAGATTCCATAGGATTGGGCCTCCAATGGATCCCTGGACACAACCTCTGCTTGTACCTTTAGCATATTCCTCTCCAGCGTACCTGACTACGACTTTCCTGTCTTTGAGATAACTATCTATGACCCTCCTCAAGTTAAGCGGACACCTTTCCTCAGCCAGTCGGACTCGTATGGCTGGCCACCAGGCGCTATCAAAAGCTCCCTCGATGTCCAATGATACTAGCGCTATAATTTTCTTTTGATTCAGCTTCATGTGAATGAACTGCATTAGTACATAGAGGGCGTCTTCGGTGCTTCTCTGTGGCATGAACCCGTACTGGCGAGTACTTATCCTTGGCAAAAGGTGAAATTTGAGGCGGTTCACCAGCATTTTCTCAAAGATCTTTCCTAGTACAGGTAGTAGTCCAATGGGCCTGTACGCTTTCGGCATGGTGTAATCTACTTTCCCTGGTTTTTTAAGCACTATGACTGTCGCGATTTTCCAGGTTTTCGGGAAGTGTTGTAGAGTTAAACATTTATTAAGGAAGGCCAAGAATAACTCGGGGTTGCTTTCTATAGCGTGTAGACATATATCAGCTGTGAAACCGTCCGCTCCTGGGGCCTTTTTCGGGTTGAAGGATCGATACGCCTGTTTCAATTCTAACATTGTGAACAGGGGATCACACAGGTCATCTTGCTCAGCAGAGTTCACTTTGTCAGCTTTTATTCTTACGTGGCGATGGTAAGTGTTTTCGCTGTCTGTTAAGTCTTCCGGAAAGAACGTTTCCGCCAATAACTTCACGGAACCTTTTGCGTCTAACACTACCTTATTGATTTCCAGTGGCTGGTCCTCGTCCCTGCGCGTTGTTCTCCCAATTACCCTATAGATACCTTCCCAGACCCCCTCCTTATCCTGCTTGCAGCAAAAGTATTTCCAGCTCTCGATCTGGGCTTTAATAGCTTCTGACTCATACCTCTCTTTTTGTTCCAGGTACTCTTCTACGACCTTCTGTCTACGGACCAGGGCAGCACATTTGATCCTTCGTTTCATGGTAGTGACTTCTTTTTTCATCTTGTTGAGCTTATCGGACCACCACGGCAAGGTAAGTTCTTCTGTAGCTTTTTTGGTTGGCATTGTTTGCTTGCAAGTGTCTGTTATGGATATTGTTAATTTATCTGTTGCTATGTCTATTTGTTCAATGGTTTCAATATTTTCTATTTCCGATTTGTTAAATTGATTTTCTGACAGCAATTGGTTAAGTTTCTCATGAAACTTAGGCCAATTTGCCTTCTTTGTATTAAACAGTCTAGTAGTTCTGTTTACTCTTAGACCTTTTGATTTTTGTAGCCGAATATTAAAAATAATGCCGTTGTGGTCCGAGCTCGTAAGACCCTCGTCCACTGTCCAGTCATCTACCAAGTCCAGGATGTCGGTCGAGCAGGCTGTTATGTCGACGTAGCTGGAATATCGTTTTCCTCCTCGGATGGTATCGAAGGTCGGAATGTCCCCTCTATTCAGTATGTTCAGACCCAGCTCCTCGAAAGCTCCTGCGATTTCTTCTCCTCTATGGTCAACGATCGGGCTTCCCCACCAGGTACTTTTTGAATTGGCGTCACCTCCAGCAATCCACTTTGTACTTCCAATTTCTTGCTCTATCTTTTTAAGGTGATCAATATACGGTTCTATGGGCTGATCTGGCTCGAAGTAATAAGAGACGAGTGTTATTTCCCAAGCTCTAGTTTGAATTCCCACCACAATGATGTTGTTTGTGGTGAGTTTTGGGTACTGTTTTATGTTAAAATCAACGTTGAAGACGGCTACCGCTGCCTTAACAGTCCCTTCTCCTGGGCTAGAGTTTTGAAAAACCCTCACGCCTCTTTGACCTTTCATCGTGTTAGCACCACCTACGTATGGTTCTTGAAGTAGTGCTATATCAGCTCGACGTTTCTCAGCTTCAATAAAAAGTTCATGGGTTGCTAATTTTTTGCGCTGGAGGTTTGCTTGGATAATTTTATAGTGGGCTTGTTCAACTTGTGCACCTTTAGCAATATGCTATAGTTGACCGGGCCAATTCATCCCACTTTCGGCGCGTTGCGCAGTTTGTGCTAAAGGCATTATGTTCTGTCTGGAACAATTTTGCCTTTGAGCAGTTTTGGCATTTGGGTGGTTCACCAGCGAGCCAGTCACCACACTCGGATCTCAGGTGGGGGCCACCACAGTGGCTACATAGGTCTGATAGTTCTTTACAGAACCTCTTACCGTGACCATATCCTAAACAGCGTGTGCATTGCACCAGTGGGGATTGGTCTTCTGCTCTAACACGTTGTAAATCAATATGAATACTCCCAATTTCTATAACTCTTTGCCAGATGATAGGCGAGACACTAAGAACAATGTGGCTGGTGTGGGGATTTCTTGTTTTTCTTCTATATTTTATTTCAATTCTGATCTCACCTTCGTCGAGACCGTGAAAAACACCGCGATTTTGATTCCTCAGAGCCTTGATTACGTCTTCGTCTGTGTTTACAAGAAGTACATTTCTGAGGATCAGAAGTGGGTCCCTGTTTTTGACCTCTTCGACGGTGAGATTTACTCCTTCTTTTTCAAGCCGATTTTTCATTTTGTTCCTTTCCTCTTTTGTTTCGAAACCCATAATGATTTTTCTATCCTTTGCTTTCCTTACCCTTCCAACCTTTATCCACCCTTCTTTTGCATCAGCTGCCTTTCTGACCCGGTTCATCACCTCTTCCCCCGTTTCAGTTTCATCTGTTGATGTTATTACTACGGAATGTAGGGTACTACGCTGTGGGGGAGTTTTAATGATTTTGTCTGCAGTTACATTAGCGTATGTTGGCATTGTCGCTCGCTCTAGTGTTTCTCTTTGCTTTTCCATCGATTCTTTCAACTCTTCCATCTTTTTATTTGTTTCTTGCAGCAATCTTGCGTGCTCCTCAATCCTTGTTTTTAGGTCTGAGTGGTGAGGTGAGATGACTGAGAAGGTAGAGTCAGTAGCAGCAGTTTCCAACTCTAGCTTTTCACTCTTTTCCTTTTCTCCTTTTGCCTTTTTTGCCTTTAACTCCATTTCAGCTTCTTTAACAAGCTGATATAATCGATCCAGTGCTTCTACAACGCCATTTTTTATCTCTGTTTTCGTATTCCGAGAGGCGTTTAGATGAAGCTTGCCTTTTGTTAAACAGGCCTTTGCTTCCATTGTTCTATTTTCATACTGCTGCTTTGGCGGAGTGTGTATTTCAACAGACACTTTTTGCGTGGTTTTACTGTTTTGTAGCACTGATACCGTTGGTTTTGTTTTAGCAGTACCTGCCTGCATTGTCGTGGTAGTCATGGATGGGGTTGAATCAATGTTAGATTCCCAGTCATCTATGCTGCGTCTTACTTTTGAAATTTCACTTCCTGTTTTAGAGGGTGATTGTGTCGGTTTAGTTGGTGTTCTAATTCCAAACATCTTGGGAGTATATGTCCGTGTAGCGTCAATAGTATAATGTGTATAAAGGATGTATAAATATATCAACTTAAATGTAAAACAGAGAAAAAATATAACAAAACAAATATATAAAATGTATAAAAGTGTATAAAAATATACCTCTATCTAGAGTCACAGACTCCGTCAAAATTCTTTATTCATACAGTATGTTAACTTTCGGGTAAAAAGAAAATAAAAATTTCCTTTTTAAATTTAATAAAACTGTTTAAGAACTAAAAATTTGCAGAGATGTTATAATATAAACTATTTGTAGAGTCCCGACTCTACGTCGTTGTATAATAACACCACTCTACAAGGTGGCTCTACGTCTGAATTTAAATTAAATTCTATACCTATCCAAAATTAGGTTAAAGTTATATATTGTTTTAAAATATGACGAGGTTGCGGTTATTCAAAGGTCAAATGTCTAAGGTATCTCAATTTTAAAATAACTAAAATAAAATAAAATTTGAAAATAAATTTTTTAACTCTATGTAGAGTTCCTCTGCGTTTTTTACCTAAAAAGGTTGTCCTCTATACTATTATACGAAAGAAATAGCAAGTCTTGCTTATCTAAGAGGAAATACACATAAATATACAAATACAATACACACAATTGTCTCTATGTAGAGTAGTTTTATTTGTCAGACAGAAAGTCAAAGATATTTACTATCTTATTCCGAAAGTCCAGCAAAAATCGATGCAGTATTTCAAAAGATATAGCAATAACAATATTTCACAAAATGGCTACCCAAAATGGCCGCCAAGTCACTAATATTATTTGATGGTACGATAAATGAGCTTAAGCAATCAAGTGTATCGAAAACCGCATCGAAATCCGCCAAAGACTTCCGGAGATATGTCAGTTTTAAAATTTTCAATATGGCGTCGGTTAGGTTAGGTTAGGTTAGGTTAGGTTAGGTTAGGTTAGGTTAGGTTAGGTTAGGTTAGGTTAGGTTAGGTTAGGTTAGGTTAGGTTAGGTTAGGTTAGGTTAGGTTAGGTTAGGTTAGGTTAGGTTAGGTTAGGTTAGGTTAGGTTAGGTTAGGTTAGGTTAGGTTAGGTTAGGTTAGGTTAGGTTAGGTTAGGTTAGGTTAGGTTAGGTTAGGTTAGGTTAGGTTAGGTTAGGTTAGGTTAGGTTAGGTTAGGTTAGGTTAGGTTAGGTTAGGTTAGGTTAGGTTAGGTTAGGTTAGGTTAGGTTAGGTTAGGTTAGGTTAGGTTAGGTTAGGTTAGGTTAGGTTAGGTTAGGTTAGGTTAGGTTAGGTTAGGTTAGGTTAGGTTAGGTTAGGTTAGGTTAGGTTAGGTTAGGTTAGGTTAGGTTAGGTTAGGTTAGGTTAGGTTAGGTTAGGTTAGGTTAGGTTAGGTTAGGTTAGGTTAGGTTAGGTTAGGTTAGGTTAGGTTAGGTTAGGTTAGGTTAGGTTAGGTTAGGTTAGGTTAGGTTAGGTTAGGTTAGGTTAGGTTAGGTTAGGTTAGGTTAGGTTAGGTTAGGTTAGGTTAGGTTAGGTTAGGTTAGGTTAGGTTAGGTTAGGTTAGGTTAGGTTAGGTTAGGTTAGGTTAGGTTAGGTTAGGTTAGGTTAGGTTAGGTTAGGTTAGGTTAGGTTAGGTTAGGTTAGGTTAGGTTAGGTTAGGTTAGGTTAGGTTAGGTTAGGTTAGGTTAGGTTAGGTTAGGTTAGGTTAGGTTAGGTTAGGTTAGGTTAGGTTAGGTTAGGTTAGGTTAGGTTAGGTTAGGTTAGGTTAGGTTAGGTTAGGTTAGGTTAGGTTAGGTTAGGTTAGGTTAGGTTAGGTTAGGTTAGGTTAGGTTAGGTTAGGTTAGGTTAGGTTAGGTTAGGTTAGGTTAGGTTAGGTTAGGTTAGGTTAGGTTAGGTTAGGTTAGGTTAGGTTAGGTTAGGTTAGGTTAGGTTAGGTTAGGTTAGGTTAGGTTAGGTTAGGTTAGGTTAGGTTAGGTTAGGTTAGGTTAGGTTAGGTTAGGTTAGGTTAGGTTAGGTTAGGTTAGGTTAGGTTAGGTTAGGTTAGGTTAGGTTAGGTTAGGTTAGGTTAGGTTAGGTTAGGTTAGGTTAGGTTAGGTTAGGTTAGGTTAGGTTAGGTTAGGTTAGGTTAGGTTAGGTTAGGTTAGGTTAGGTTAGGTTAGGTTAGGTTAGGTTAGGTTAGGTTAGGTTAGGTTAGGTTAGGTTAGGTTAGGTTAGGTTAGGTTAGGTTAGGTTAGGTTAGGTTAGGTTAGGTTAGGTTAGGTTAGGTTAGGTTAGGTTAGGTTAGGTTAGGTTAGGTTAGGTTAGGTTAGGTTAGGTTAGGTTAGGTTAGGTTAGGTTAGGTTAGGTTAGGTTAGGTTAGGTTAGGTTAGGTTAGGTTAGGTTAGGTTAGGTTAGGTTAGGTTAGGTTAGGTTAGGTTAGGTTAGGTTAGGTTAGGTTAGGTTAGGTTAGGTTAGGTTAGGTTAGGTTAGGTTAGGTTAGGTTAGGTTAGGTTAGGTTAGGTTAGGTTAGGTTAGGTTAGGTTAGGTTAGGTTAGGTTAGGTTAGGTTAGGTTAGGTTAGGTTAGGTTAGGTTAGGTTAGGTTAGGTTAGGTTAGGTTAGGTTAGGTTAGGTTAGGTTAGGTTAGGTTAGGTTAGGTTAGGTTAGGTTAGGTTAGGTTAGGTTAGGTTAGGTTAGGTTAGGTTAGGTTAGGTTAGGTTAGGTTAGGTTAGGTTAGGTTAGGTTAGGTTAGGTTAGGTTAGGTTAGGTTAGGTTAGGTTAGGTTAGGTTAGGTTAGGTTAGGTTAGGTTAGGTTAGGTTAGGTTAGGTTAGGTTAGGTTAGGTTAGGTTAGGTTAGGTTAGGTTAGGTTAGGTTAGGTTAGGTTAGGTTAGGTTAGGTTAGGTTAGGTTAGGTTAGGTTAGGTTAGGTTAGGTTAGGTTAGGTTAGGTTAGGTTAGGTTAGGTTAGGTTAGGTTAGGTTAGGTTAGGTTAGGTTAGGTTAGGTTAGGTTAGGTTAGGTTAGGTTAGGTTAGGTTAGGTTAGGTTAGGTTAGGTTAGGTTAGGTTAGGTTAGGTTAGGTTAGGTTAGGTTAGGTTAGGTTAGGTTAGGTTAGGTTAGGTTAGGTTAGGTTAGGTTAGGTTAGGTTAGGTTAGGTTAGGTTAGGTTAGGTTAGGTTAGGTTAGGTTAGGTTAGGTTAGGTTAGGTTAGGTTAGGTTAGGTTAGGTTAGGTTAGGTTAGGTTAGGTTAGGTTAGGTTAGGTTAGGTTAGGTTAGGTTAGGTTAGGTTAGGTTAGGTTAGGTTAGGTTAGGTTAGGTTAGGTTAGGTTAGGTTAGGTTAGGTTAGGTTAGGTTAGGTTAGGTTAGGTTAGGTTAGGTTAGGTTAGGTTAGGTTAGGTTAGGTTAGGTTAGGTTAGGTTAGGTTAGGTTAGGTTAGGTTAGGTTAGGTTAGGTTAGGTTAGGTTAGGTTAGGTTAGGTTAGGTTAGGTTAGGTTAGGTTAGGTTAGGTTAGGTTAGGTTAGGTTAGGTTAGGTTAGGTTAGGTTAGGTTAGGTTAGGTTAGGTTAGGTTAGGTTAGGTTAGGTTAGGTTAGGTTAGGTTAGGTTAGGTTAGGTTAGGTTAGGTTAGGTTAGGTTAGGTTAGGTTAGGTTAGGTTAGGTTAGGTTAGGTTAGGTTAGGTTAGGTTAGGTTAGGTTAGGTTAGGTTAGGTTAGGTTAGGTTAGGTTAGGTTAGGTTAGGTTAGGTTAGGTTAGGTTAGGTTAGGTTAGGTTAGGTTAGGTTAGGTTAGGTTAGGTTAGGTTAGGTTAGGTTAGGTTAGGTTAGGTTAGGTTAGGTTAGGTTAGGTTAGGTTAGGTTAGGTTAGGTTAGGTTAGGTTAGGTTAGGTTAGGTTAGGTTAGGTTAGGTTAGGTTAGGTTAGGTTAGGTTAGGTTAGGTTAGGTTAGGTTAGGTTAGGTTAGGTTAGGTTAGGTTAGGTTAGGTTAGGTTAGGTTAGGTTAGGTTAGGTTAGGTTAGGTTAGGTTAGGTTAGGTTAGGTTAGGTTAGGTTAGGTTAGGTTAGGTTAGGTTAGGTTAGGTTAGGTTAGGTTAGGTTAGGTTAGGTTAGGTTAGGTTAGGTTAGGTTAGGTTAGGTTAGGTTAGGTTAGGTTAGGTTAGGTTAGGTTAGGTTAGGTTAGGTTAGGTTAGGTTAGGTTAGGTTAGGTTAGGTTAGGTTAGGTTAGGTTAGGTTAGGTTAGGTTAGGTTAGGTTAGGTTAGGTTAGGTTAGGTTAGGTTAGGTTAGGTTAGGTTAGGTTAGGTTAGGTTAGGTTAGGTTAGGTTAGGTTAGGTTAGGTTAGGTTAGGTTAGGTTAGGTTAGGTTAGGTTAGGTTAGGTTAGGTTAGGTTAGGTTAGGTTAGGTTAGGTTAGGTTAGGTTAGGTTAGGTTAGGTTAGGTTAGGTTAGGTTAGGTTAGGTTAGGTTAGGTTAGGTTAGGTTAGGTTAGGTTAGGTTAGGTTAGGTTAGGTTAGGTTAGGTTAGGTTAGGTTAGGTTAGGTTAGGTTAGGTTAGGTTAGGTTAGGTTAGGTTAGGTTAGGTTAGGTTAGGTTAGGTTAGGTTAGGTTAGGTTAGGTTAGGTTAGGTTAGGTTAGGTTAGGTTAGGTTAGGTTAGGTTAGGTTAGGTTAGGTTAGGTTAGGTTAGGTTAGGTTAGGTTAGGTTAGGTTAGGTTAGGTTAGGTTAGGTTAGGTTAGGTTAGGTTAGGTTAGGTTAGGTTAGGTTAGGTTAGGTTAGGTTAGGTTAGGTTAGGTTAGGTTAGGTTAGGTTAGGTTAGGTTAGGTTAGGTTAGGTTAGGTTAGGTTAGGTTAGGTTAGGTTAGGTTAGGTTAGGTTAGGTTAGGTTAGGTTAGGTTAGGTTAGGTTAGGTTAGGTTAGGTTAGGTTAGGTTAGGTTAGGTTAGGTTAGGTTAGGTTAGGTTAGGTTAGGTTAGGTTAGGTTAGGTTAGGTTAGGTTAGGTTAGGTTAGGTTAGGTTAGGTTAGGTTAGGTTAGGTTAGGTTAGGTTAGGTTAGGTTAGGTTAGGTTAGGTTAGGTTAGGTTAGGTTAGGTTAGGTTAGGTTAGGTTAGGTTAGGTTAGGTTAGGTTAGGTTAGGTTAGGTTAGGTTAGGTTAGGTTAGGTTAGGTTAGGTTAGGTTAGGTTAGGTTAGGTTAGGTTAGGTTAGGTTAGGTTAGGTTAGGTTAGGTTAGGTTAGGTTAGGTTAGGTTAGGTTAGGTTAGGTTAGGTTAGGTTAGGTTAGGTTAGGTTAGGTTAGGTTAGGTTAGGTTAGGTTAGGTTAGGTTAGGTTAGGTTAGGTTAGGTTAGGTTAGGTTAGGTTAGGTTAGGTTAGGTTAGGTTAGGTTAGGTTAGGTTAGGTTAGGTTAGGTTAGGTTAGGTTAGGTTAGGTTAGGTTAGGTTAGGTTAGGTTAGGTTAGGTTAGGTTAGGTTAGGTTAGGTTAGGTTAGGTTAGGTTAGGTTAGGTTAGGTTAGGTTAGGTTAGGTTAGGTTAGGTTAGGTTAGGTTAGGTTAGGTTAGGTTAGGTTAGGTTAGGTTAGGTTAGGTTAGGTTAGGTTAGGTTAGGTTAGGTTAGGTTAGGTTA